>OX424464.1:10000000-19487424 GCA_949152455.1 Lithophane leautieri | reverse complement strand
GCTAGCCCGCGCCGAGACGCGTCTTCTGACACCTCGCACGTGCGTCTGGCGAACATAGAACTTCAAAAAATTCTTACATCAAGTTAATTTAAATACCTACGAAATCTACCTTAGGTGGACCGCAATTTCATAGTAATATCATCAAACCCCTATAACTTTGCATCCCGGTGACGCAATCTGAAGCTGTTTTCAGCTATTTTGATTATTAATAGGCTCCGTCCTACTATCTGACTAATAATTTTTGACAAAAACGGGAAGAGTTTTTCATTCTGGGACTTTGAATTTTTTTCATCCAAATTTCAACCCTTTATTAATTTTTATCTCAAAATTTTTCCTCTAAATCGTTTTTTCTAATAGTTACAATAGATACTTACCTGCCTTACCTGTATTCCTGTGCGCGTTCCGCGAACCCGAGTCCTGTTTGGTAGTAGTAATTTCAGATTTTTCAGTCGAAAAACACGTTTTTCGGCAAAAACACAAAATTTTTGCACTAGATAAATTCCAATAACCCTATAGATCGCTAGCCCGCGCCGAGACGCGTCTTCTGACACCTCGCACGTGCGTCTGGCGAACATAGAACTTCAAAAAATTCTTACATCAAGTTAATTTAAATACCTACGAAATCTACCTTAGGTGGACCGCAATTTCATAGTAATATCATCAAACCCCTATAACTTTGCATCCCGGTGACGCAATCTGAAGCTGTTTTCAGCTATTTTGATTATTAATAGGCTCCGTCCTACTATCTGACTAATAATTTTGACAAAAACGGGAAGAGTTTTTCATTCTGGGACTTTGAATTTTTTTCATCCAAATTTCAACCCTTTATTAATTTTTATCTCAAAATTTTTCCTCTAAATCGTTTTTTCTAATAGTTACAATAGATACTTACCTGCCTTACCTGTATTCCTGTGCGCGTTCCGCGAACCCGAGTCCTGTTTGGTAGTAGTAATTTCAGATTTTTCAGTCGAAAAACACGTTTTTCGGCAAAAACACAAAATTTTTGCACTAGATAAATTCCAATAACCCTATAGATCGCTAGCCCGCGCCGAGACGCGTCTTCTGACACCTCGCACGTGCGTCTGGCGAACATAGAACTTCAAAAAATTCTTACATCAAGTTAATTTAAATACCTACGAAATCTACCTTAGGTGGACCGCAATTTCATAGTAATATCATCAAACCCCTATAACTTTGCATCCCGGTGACGCAATCTGAAGCTGTTTTCAGCTATTTTGATTATTAATAGGCTCCGTCCTACTATCTGACTAATAATTTTTGACAAAAACGGGAAGAGTTTTTCATTCTGGGACTTTGAATTTTTTTCATCCAAATTTCAACCCTTTATTAATTTTTATCTCAAAATTTTTCCTCTAAATCGTTTTTTCTAATAGTTACAATAGATACTTACCTGCCTTACCTGTATTCCTGTGCGCGTTCCGCGAACCCGAGTCCTGTTTGGTAGTAGTAATTTCAGATTTTTCAGTCGAAAAACACGTTTTTCGGCAAAAACACAAAATTTTTGCACTAGATAAATTCCAATAACCCTATAGATCGCTAGCCCGCGCCGAGACGCGTCTTCTGACACCTCGCACGTGCGTCTGGCGAACATAGAACTTCAAAAAATTCTTACATCAAGTTAATTTAAATACCTACGAAATCTACCTTAGGTGGACCGCAATTTCATAGTAATATCATCAAACCCCTATAACTTTGCATCCCGGTGACGCAATCTGAAGCTGTTTTCAGCTATTTTGATTATTAATAGGCTCCGTCCTACTATCTGACTAATAATTTTTGACAAAAACGGGAAGAGTTTTTCATTCTGGGACTTTGAATTTTTTTCATCCAAATTTCAACCCTTTATTAATTTTTATCTCAAAATTTTTCCTCTAAATCGTTTTTTCTAATAGTTACAATAGATACTTACCTGCCTTACCTGTATTCCTGTGCGCGTTCCGCGAACCCGAGTCCTGTTTGGTAGTAGTAATTTCAGATTTTTCAGTCGAAAAACACGTTTTTCGGCAAAAACACAAAATTTTTGCACTAGATAAATTCCAATAACCCTATAGATCGCTAGCCCGCGCCGAGACGCGTCTTCTGACACCTCGCACGTGCGTCTGGCGAACATAGAACTTCAAAAAATTCTTACATCAAGTTAATTTAAATACCTACGAAATCTACCTTAGGTGGACCGCAATTTCATAGTAATATCATCAAACCCCTATAACTTTGCATCCCGGTGACGCAATCTGAAGCTGTTTTCAGCTATTTTGATTATTAATAGGCTCCGTCCTACTATCTGACTAATAATTTTTGACAAAAACGGAAGAGTTTTTCATTCTGGGACTTTGAATTTTTTCATCCAAATTTCAACCCTTTATTAATTTTTATCTCAAAATTTTTCCTCTAAATCGTTTTTTCTAATAGTTACAATAGATACTTACCTGCCTTACCTGTATTCCTGTGCGCGTTCCGCGAACCCGAGTCCTGTTTGGTAGTAGTAATTTCAGATTTTTCAGTCGAAAAACACGTTTTTCGGCAAAAACACAAAATTTTTGCACTAGATAAATTCCAATAACCCTATAGATCGCTAGCCCGCGCCGAGACGCGTCTTCTGACACCTCGCACGTGCGTCTGGCGAACATAGAACTTCAAAAAATTCTTACATCAAGTTAATTTAAATACCTACGAAATCTACCTTAGGTGGACCGCAATTTCATAGTAATATCATCAAACCCCTATAACTTTGCATCCCGGTGACGCAATCTGAAGCTGTTTTCAGCTATTTTGATTATTAATAGGCTCCGTCCTACTATCTGACTAATAATTTTTGACAAAAACGGGAAGAGTTTTTCATTCTGGGACTTTGAATTTTTTTCATCCAAATTTCAACCCTTTATTAATTTTTATCTCAAAATTTTTCCTCTAAATCGTTTTTTCTAATAGTTACAATAGATACTTACCTGCCTTACCTGTATTCCTGTGCGCGTTCCGCGAACCCGAGTCCTGTTTGGTAGTAGTAATTTCAGATTTTTCAGTCGAAAAACACGTTTTTCGGCAAAAACACAAAATTTTTGCACTAGATAAATTCCAATAACCCTATAGATCGCTAGCCCGCGCCGAGACGCGTCTTCTGACACCTCGCACGTGCGTCTGGCGAACATAGAACTTCAAAAATTCTTACATCAAGTTAATTTAAATACCTACGAAATCTACCTTAGGTGGACCGCAATTTCATAGTAATATCATCAAACCCCTATAACTTTGCATCCCGGTGACGCAATCTGAAGCTGTTTTCAGCTATTTTGATTATTAATAGGCTCCGTCCTACTATCTGACTAATAATTTTTGACAAAAACGGGAAGAGTTTTTCATTCTGGGACTTTGAATTTTTTTCATCCAAATTTCAACCCTTTATTAATTTTTATCTCAAAATTTTTCCTCTAAATCGTTTTTTCTAATAGTTACAATAGATACTTACCTGCCTTACCTGTATTCCTGTGCGCGTTCCGCGAACCCGAGTCCTGTTTGGTAGTAGTAATTTCAGATTTTTCAGTCGAAAAACACGTTTTTCGGCAAAAACACAAAATTTTTGCACTAGATAAATTCCAATAACCCTATAGATCGCTAGCCCGCGCCGAGACGCGTCTTCTGACACCTCGCACGTGCGTCTGGCGAACATAGAACTTCAAAAAATTCTTACATCAAGTTAATTTAAATACCTACGAAATCTACCTTAGGTGGACCGCAATTTCATAGTAATATCATCAAACCCCTATAACTTTGCATCCCGGTGACGCAATCTGAAGCTGTTTTCAGCTATTTTGATTATTAATAGGCTCCGTCCTACTATCTGACTAATAATTTTTGACAAAAACGGGAAGAGTTTTTCATTCTGGGACTTTGAATTTTTTTCATCCAAATTTCAACCCTTTATTAATTTTTATCTCAAAATTTTTCCTCTAAATCGTTTTTTCTAATAGTTACAATAGATACTTACCTGCCTTACCTGTATTCCTGTGCGCGTTCCGCGAACCCGAGTCCTGTTTGGTAGTAGTAATTTCAGATTTTTCAGTCGAAAAACACGTTTTTCGGCAAAAACACAAAATTTTTGCACTAGATAAATTCCAATAACCCTATAGATCGCTAGCCCGCGCCGAGACGCGTCTTCTGACACCTCGCACGTGCGTCTGGCGAACATAGAACTTCAAAAAATTCTTACATCAAGTTAATTTAAATACCTACGAAATCTACCTTAGGTGGACCGCAATTTCATAGTAATATCATCAAACCCCTATAACTTTGCATCCCGGTGACGCAATCTGAAGCTGTTTTCAGCTATTTTGATTATTAATAGGCTCCGTCCTACTATCTGACTAATAATTTTTGACAAAAACGGGAAGAGTTTTTCATTCTGGGACTTTGAATTTTTTTCATCCAAATTTCAACCCTTTATTAATTTTTATCTCAAAATTTTTCCTCTAAATCGTTTTTTCTAATAGTTACAATAGATACTTACCTGCCTTACCTGTATTCCTGTGCGCGTTCCGCGAACCCGAGTCCTGTTTGGTAGTAGTAATTTCAGATTTTTCAGTCGAAAAACACGTTTTTCGGCAAAAACACAAAATTTTTGCACTAGATAAATTCCAATAACCCTATAGATCGCTAGCCCGCGCCGAGACGCGTCTTCTGACACCTCGCACGTGCGTCTGGCGAACATAGAACTTCAAAAAATTCTTACATCAAGTTAATTTAAATACCTACGAAATCTACCTTAGGTGGACCGCAATTTCATAGTAATATCATCAAACCCCTATAACTTTGCATCCCGGTGACGCAATCTGAAGCTGTTTTCAGCTATTTTGATTATTAATAGGCTCCGTCCTACTATCTGACTAATAATTTTTGACAAAAACGGGAAGAGTTTTTCATTCTGGGACTTTGAATTTTTTTCATCCAAATTTCAACCCTTTATTAATTTTTATCTCAAAATTTTTCCTCTAAATCGTTTTTTCTAATAGTTACAATAGATACTTACCTGCCTTACCTGTATTCCTGTGCGCGTTCCGCGAACCCGAGTCCTGTTTGGTAGTAGTAATTTCAGATTTTTCAGTCGAAAAACACGTTTTTCGGCAAAAACACAAAATTTTTGCACTAGATAAATTCCAATAACCCTATAGATCGCTAGCCCGCGCCGAGACGCGTCTTCTGACACCTCGCACGTGCGTCTGGCGAACATAGAACTTCAAAAAATTCTTACATCAAGTTAATTTAAATACCTACGAAATCTACCTTAGGTGGACCGCAATTTCATAGTAATATCATCAAACCCCTATAACTTTGCATCCCGGTGACGCAATCTGAAGCTGTTTTCAGCTATTTTGATTATTAATAGGCTCCGTCCTACTATCTGACTAATAATTTTTGACAAAAACGGGAAGAGTTTTTCATTCTGGGACTTTGAATTTTTTTCATCCAAATTTCAACCCTTTATTAATTTTTATCTCAAAATTTTTCCTCTAAATCGTTTTTTCTAATAGTTACAATAGATACTTACCTGCCTTACCTGTATTCCTGTGCGCGTTCCGCGAACCCGAGTCCTGTTTGGTAGTAGTAATTTCAGATTTTTCAGTCGAAAAACACGTTTTTCGGCAAAAACACAAAATTTTTGCACTAGATAAATTCCAATAACCCTATAGATCGCTAGCCCGCGCCGAGACGCGTCTTCTGACACCTCGCACGTGCGTCTGGCGAACATAGAACTTCAAAAAATTCTTACATCAAGTTAATTTAAATACCTACGAAATCTACCTTAGGTGGACCGCAATTTCATAGTAATATCATCAAACCCCTATAACTTTGCATCCCGGTGACGCAATCTGAAGCTGTTTTCAGCTATTTTGATTATTAATAGGCTCCGTCCTACTATCTGACTAATAATTTTTGACAAAAACGGGAAGAGTTTTTCATTCTGGGACTTTGAATTTTTTTCATCCAAATTTCAACCCTTTATTAATTTTTATCTCAAAATTTTTCCTCTAAATCGTTTTTTCTAATAGTTACAATAGATACTTACCTGCCTTACCTGTATTCCTGTGCGCGTTCCGCGAACCCGAGTCCTGTTTGGTAGTAGTAATTTCAGATTTTTCAGTCGAAAAACACGTTTTTCGGCAAAAACACAAAATTTTTGCACTAGATAAATTCCAATAACCCTATAGATCGCTAGCCCGCGCCGAGACGCGTCTTCTGACACCTCGCACGTGCGTCTGGCGAACATAGAACTTCAAAAAATTCTTACATCAAGTTAATTTAAATACCTACGAAATCTACCTTAGGTGGACCGCAATTTCATAGTAATATCATCAAACCCCTATAACTTTGCATCCCGGTGACGCAATCTGAAGCTGTTTTCAGCTATTTTGATTATTAATAGGCTCCGTCCTACTATCTGACTAATAATTTTTGACAAAAACGGGAAGAGTTTTTCATTCTGGGACTTTGAATTTTTTTCATCCAAATTTCAACCCTTTATTAATTTTTATCTCAAAATTTTTCCTCTAAATCGTTTTTTCTAATAGTTACAATAGATACTTACCTGCCTTACCTGTATTCCTGTGCGCGTTCCGCGAACCCGAGTCCTGTTTGGTAGTAGTAATTTCAGATTTTTCAGTCGAAAAACACGTTTTTCGGCAAAAACACAAAATTTTTGCACTAGATAAATTCCAATAACCCTATAGATCGCTAGCCCGCGCCGAGACGCGTCTTCTGACACCTCGCACGTGCGTCTGGCGAACATAGAACTTCAAAAAATTCTTACATCAAGTTAATTTAAATACCTACGAAATCTACCTTAGGTGGACCGCAATTTCATAGTAATATCATCAAACCCCTATAACTTTGCATCCCGGTGACGCAATCTGAAGCTGTTTTCAGCTATTTTGATTATTAATAGGCTCCGTCCTACTATCTGACTAATAATTTTTGACAAAAACGGGAAGAGTTTTTCATTCTGGGACTTTGAATTTTTTTCATCCAAATTTCAACCCTTTATTAATTTTTATCTCAAAATTTTTCCTCTAAATCGTTTTTTCTAATAGTTACAATAGATACTTACCTGCCTTACCTGTATTCCTGTGCGCGTTCCGCGAACCCGAGTCCTGTTTGGTAGTAGTAATTTCAGATTTTTCAGTCGAAAAACACGTTTTTCGGCAAAAACACAAAATTTTTGCACTAGATAAATTCCAATAACCCTATAGATCGCTAGCCCGCGCCGAGACGCGTCTTCTGACACCTCGCACGTGCGTCTGGCGAACATAGAACTTCAAAAAATTCTTACATCAAGTTAATTTAAATACCTACGAAATCTACCTTAGGTGGACCGCAATTTCATAGTAATATCATCAAACCCCTATAACTTTGCATCCCGGTGACGCAATCTGAAGCTGTTTTCAGCTATTTTGATTATTAATAGGCTCCGTCCTACTATCTGACTAATAATTTTTGACAAAAACGGGAAGAGTTTTTCATTCTGGGACTTTGAATTTTTTTCATCCAAATTTCAACCCTTTATTAATTTTTATCTCAAAATTTTTCCTCTAAATCGTTTTTTCTAATAGTTACAATAGATACTTACCTGCCTTACCTGTATTCCTGTGCGCGTTCCGCGAACCCGAGTCCTGTTTGGTAGTAGTAATTTCAGATTTTTCAGTCGAAAAACACGTTTTTCGGCAAAAACACAAAATTTTTGCACTAGATAAATTCCAATAACCCTATAGATCGCTAGCCCGCGCCGAGACGCGTCTTCTGACACCTCGCACGTGCGTCTGGCGAACATAGAACTTCAAAAAATTCTTACATCAAGTTAATTTAAATACCTACGAAATCTACCTTAGGTGGACCGCAATTTCATAGTAATATCATCAAACCCCTATAACTTTGCATCCCGGTGACGCAATCTGAAGCTGTTTTCAGCTATTTTGATTATTAATAGGCTCCGTCCTACTATCTGACTAATAATTTTTGACAAAAACGGGAAGAGTTTTTCATTCTGGGACTTTGAATTTTTTTCATCCAAATTTCAACCCTTTATTAATTTTTATCTCAAAATTTTTCCTCTAAATCGTTTTTTCTAATAGTTACAATAGATACTTACCTGCCTTACCTGTATTCCTGTGCGCGTTCCGCGAACCCGAGTCCTGTTTGGTAGTAGTAATTTCAGATTTTTCAGTCGAAAAACACGTTTTTCGGCAAAAACACAAAATTTTTGCACTAGATAAATTCCAATAACCCTATAGATCGCTAGCCCGCGCCGAGACGCGTCTTCTGACACCTCGCACGTGCGTCTGGCGAACATAGAACTTCAAAAAATTCTTACATCAAGTTAATTTAAATACCTACGAAATCTACCTTAGGTGGACCGCAATTTCATAGTAATATCATCAAACCCCTATAACTTTGCATCCCGGTGACGCAATCTGAAGCTGTTTTCAGCTATTTTGATTATTAATAGGCTCCGTCCTACTATCTGACTAATAATTTTTGACAAAAACGGGAAGAGTTTTTCATTCTGGGACTTTGAATTTTTTTCATCCAAATTTCAACCCTTTATTAATTTTTATCTCAAAATTTTTCCTCTAAATCGTTTTTTCTAATAGTTACAATAGATACTTACCTGCCTTACCTGTATTCCTGTGCGCGTTCCGCGAACCCGAGTCCTGTTTGGTAGTAGTAATTTCAGATTTTTCAGTCGAAAAACACGTTTTTCGGCAAAAACACAAAATTTTTGCACTAGATAAATTCCAATAACCCTATAGATCGCTAGCCCGCGCCGAGACGCGTCTTCTGACACCTCGCACGTGCGTCTGGCGAACATAGAACTTCAAAAAATTCTTACATCAAGTTAATTTAAATACCTACGAAATCTACCTTAGGTGGACCGCAATTTCATAGTAATATCATCAAACCCCTATAACTTTGCATCCCGGTGACGCAATCTGAAGCTGTTTTCAGCTATTTTGATTATTAATAGGCTCCGTCCTACTATCTGACTAATAATTTTTGACAAAAACGGGAAGAGTTTTTCATTCTGGGACTTTGAATTTTTTTCATCCAAATTTCAACCCTTTATTAATTTTTATCTCAAAATTTTTCCTCTAAATCGTTTTTTCTAATAGTTACAATAGATACTTACCTGCCTTACCTGTATTCCTGTGCGCGTTCCGCGAACCCGAGTCCTGTTTGGTAGTAGTAATTTCAGATTTTTCAGTCGAAAAACACGTTTTTCGGCAAAAACACAAAATTTTTGCACTAGATAAATTCCAATAACCCTATAGATCGCTAGCCCGCGCCGAGACGCGTCTTCTGACACCTCGCACGTGCGTCTGGCGAACATAGAACTTCAAAAAATTCTTACATCAAGTTAATTTAAATACCTACGAAATCTACCTTAGGTGGACCGCAATTTCATAGTAATATCATCAAACCCCTATAACTTTGCATCCCGGTGACGCAATCTGAAGCTGTTTTCAGCTATTTTGATTATTAATAGGCTCCGTCCTACTATCTGACTAATAATTTTTGACAAAAACGGGAAGAGTTTTTCATTCTGGGACTTTGAATTTTTTTCATCCAAATTTCAACCCTTTATTAATTTTTATCTCAAAATTTTTCCTCTAAATCGTTTTTTCTAATAGTTACAATAGATACTTACCTGCCTTACCTGTATTCCTGTGCGCGTTCCGCGAACCCGAGTCCTGTTTGGTAGTAGTAATTTCAGATTTTTCAGTCGAAAAACACGTTTTTCGGCAAAAACACAAAATTTTTGCACTAGATAAATTCCAATAACCCTATAGATCGCTAGCCCGCGCCGAGACGCGTCTTCTGACACCTCGCACGTGCGTCTGGCGAACATAGAACTTCAAAAAATTCTTACATCAAGTTAATTTAAATACCTACGAAATCTACCTTAGGTGGACCGCAATTTCATAGTAATATCATCAAACCCCTATAACTTTGCATCCCGGTGACGCAATCTGAAGCTGTTTTCAGCTATTTTGATTATTAATAGGCTCCGTCCTACTATCTGACTAATAATTTTTGACAAAAACGGGAAGAGTTTTTCATTCTGGGACTTTGAATTTTTTTCATCCAAATTTCAACCCTTTATTAATTTTTATCTCAAAATTTTTCCTCTAAATCGTTTTTTCTAATAGTTACAATAGATACTTACCTGCCTTACCTGTATTCCTGTGCGCGTTCCGCGAACCCGAGTCCTGTTTGGTAGTAGTAATTTCAGATTTTTCAGTCGAAAAACACGTTTTTCGGCAAAAACACAAAATTTTTGCACTAGATAAATTCCAATAACCCTATAGATCGCTAGCCCGCGCCGAGACGCGTCTTCTGACACCTCGCACGTGCGTCTGGCGAACATAGAACTTCAAAAAATTCTTACATCAAGTTAATTTAAATACCTACGAAATCTACCTTAGGTGGACCGCAATTTCATAGTAATATCATCAAACCCCTATAACTTTGCATCCCGGTGACGCAATCTGAAGCTGTTTTCAGCTATTTTGATTATTAATAGGCTCCGTCCTACTATCTGACTAATAATTTTTGACAAAAACGGGAAGAGTTTTTCATTCTGGGACTTTGAATTTTTTTCATCCAAATTTCAACCCTTTATTAATTTTTATCTCAAAATTTTTCCTCTAAATCGTTTTTTCTAATAGTTACAATAGATACTTACCTGCCTTACCTGTATTCCTGTGCGCGTTCCGCGAACCCGAGTCCTGTTTGGTAGTAGTAATTTCAGATTTTTCAGTCGAAAAACACGTTTTTCGGCAAAAACACAAAATTTTTGCACTAGATAAATTCCAATAACCCTATAGATCGCTAGCCCGCGCCGAGACGCGTCTTCTGACACCTCGCACGTGCGTCTGGCGAACATAGAACTTCAAAAAATTCTTACATCAAGTTAATTTAAATACCTACGAAATCTACCTTAGGTGGACCGCAATTTCATAGTAATATCATCAAACCCCTATAACTTTGCATCCCGGTGACGCAATCTGAAGCTGTTTTCAGCTATTTTGATTATTAATAGGCTCCGTCCTACTATCTGACTAATAATTTTTGACAAAAACGGGAAGAGTTTTTCATTCTGGGACTTTGAATTTTTTTCATCCAAATTTCAACCCTTTATTAATTTTTATCTCAAAATTTTTCCTCTAAATCGTTTTTTCTAATAGTTACAATAGATACTTACCTGCCTTACCTGTATTCCTGTGCGCGTTCCGCGAACCCGAGTCCTGTTTGGTAGTAGTAATTTCAGATTTTTCAGTCGAAAAACACGTTTTTCGGCAAAAACACAAAATTTTTGCACTAGATAAATTCCAATAACCCTATAGATCGCTAGCCCGCGCCGAGACGCGTCTTCTGACACCTCGCACGTGCGTCTGGCGAACATAGAACTTCAAAAAATTCTTACATCAAGTTAATTTAAATACCTACGAAATCTACCTTAGGTGGACCGCAATTTCATAGTAATATCATCAAACCCCTATAACTTTGCATCCCGGTGACGCAATCTGAAGCTGTTTTCAGCTATTTTGATTATTAATAGGCTCCGTCCTACTATCTGACTAATAATTTTTGACAAAAACGGGAAGAGTTTTTCATTCTGGGACTTTGAATTTTTTTCATCCAAATTTCAACCCTTTATTAATTTTTATCTCAAAATTTTTCCTCTAAATCGTTTTTTCTAATAGTTACAATAGATACTTACCTGCCTTACCTGTATTCCTGTGCGCGTTCCGCGAACCCGAGTCCTGTTTGGTAGTAGTAATTTCAGATTTTTCAGTCGAAAAACACGTTTTTCGGCAAAAACACAAAATTTTTGCACTAGATAAATTCCAATAACCCTATAGATCGCTAGCCCGCGCCGAGACGCGTCTTCTGACACCTCGCACGTGCGTCTGGCGAACATAGAACTTCAAAAAATTCTTACATCAAGTTAATTTAAATACCTACGAAATCTACCTTAGGTGGACCGCAATTTCATAGTAATATCATCAAACCCCTATAACTTTGCATCCCGGTGACGCAATCTGAAGCTGTTTTCAGCTATTTTGATTATTAATAGGCTCCGTCCTACTATCTGACTAATAATTTTTGACAAAAACGGGAAGAGTTTTTCATTCTGGGACTTTGAATTTTTTTCATCCAAATTTCAACCCTTTATTAATTTTTATCTCAAAATTTTTCCTCTAAATCGTTTTTTCTAATAGTTACAATAGATACTTACCTGCCTTACCTGTATTCCTGTGCGCGTTCCGCGAACCCGAGTCCTGTTTGGTAGTAGTAATTTCAGATTTTTCAGTCGAAAAACACGTTTTTCGGCAAAAACACAAAATTTTTGCACTAGATAAATTCCAATAACCCTATAGATCGCTAGCCCGCGCCGAGACGCGTCTTCTGACACCTCGCACGTGCGTCTGGCGAACATAGAACTTCAAAAAATTCTTACATCAAGTTAATTTAAATACCTACGAAATCTACCTTAGGTGGACCGCAATTTCATAGTAATATCATCAAACCCCTATAACTTTGCATCCCGGTGACGCAATCTGAAGCTGTTTTCAGCTATTTTGATTATTAATAGGCTCCGTCCTACTATCTGACTAATAATTTTTGACAAAAACGGGAAGAGTTTTTCATTCTGGGACTTTGAATTTTTTTCATCCAAATTTCAACCCTTTATTAATTTTTATCTCAAAATTTTTCCTCTAAATCGTTTTTTCTAATAGTTACAATAGATACTTACCTGCCTTACCTGTATTCCTGTGCGCGTTCCGCGAACCCGAGTCCTGTTTGGTAGTAGTAATTTCAGATTTTTCAGTCGAAAAACACGTTTTTCGGCAAAAACACAAAATTTTTGCACTAGATAAATTCCAATAACCCTATAGATCGCTAGCCCGCGCCGAGACGCGTCTTCTGACACCTCGCACGTGCGTCTGGCGAACATAGAACTTCAAAAAATTCTTACATCAAGTTAATTTAAATACCTACGAAATCTACCTTAGGTGGACCGCAATTTCATAGTAATATCATCAAACCCCTATAACTTTGCATCCCGGTGACGCAATCTGAAGCTGTTTTCAGCTATTTTGATTATTAATAGGCTCCGTCCTACTATCTGACTAATAATTTTTGACAAAAACGGGAAGAGTTTTTCATTCTGGGACTTTGAATTTTTTTCATCCAAATTTCAACCCTTTATTAATTTTTATCTCAAAATTTTTCCTCTAAATCGTTTTTTCTAATAGTTACAATAGATACTTACCTGCCTTACCTGTATTCCTGTGCGCGTTCCGCGAACCCGAGTCCTGTTTGGTAGTAGTAATTTCAGATTTTTCAGTCGAAAAACACGTTTTTCGGCAAAAACACAAAATTTTTGCACTAGATAAATTCCAATAACCCTATAGATCGCTAGCCCGCGCCGAGACGCGTCTTCTGACACCTCGCACGTGCGTCTGGCGAACATAGAACTTCAAAAAATTGCCCTCCCACCCACCCTGTTGCGTCTAGCCAGGTAAACTTTTCAGTTTTGGCAAAAAAAAAATATTTTCAATTTTTTAGCATTTACAGTTATTGGTCAGACGCTGACTAATTTTATTATTATTATTTAAAAGAAAAAATTGACCGTTTGGGTGTTTAACACGCTGCACGAGACTACAGATCGCATATAGCGGCGAACCTGTTAAACACATCGATTGCGACTGGAGTTAATTCATAATTCCTGGCTACATCTTTGTTGATTCGACATTTTTTCTATTGACACTTGACATATAATTCTTTATAACTTCTATTTCAAACTATTCTACTTCTTTACAACTTTTCTAATATAATAAAATCCTTTACAATTTTATTATATTATATTGTTATTACAATTTTATATTGAATTTGCTCGATTTTTACAACTTATACAAATTTTAACTCGAGATAAATTAAGGCGTTCCTCGGATAATTCAAACATGTTTAGGACACCATCAAAGGAAAAAACGGGTAATAAGGACCCCGCCAAATCACCGACGGTGGGAAATAAAACCTATATAAAAATTGCCTCACCGAACAAACAACCTGAAGCTACTTCAGTAGTCAGGAAAAGCATTGGAGAGTGGGAGGCTGGGAAGTTGGATAGTCAAACACTGGAGAAGCCTCAGACCACCACCAAGGAGGCCTCGTCTTCACTTTCCTCCCTGTCAACAGAGCCAAAAAATCCAAAAGCAATGCCAACAGACTCACAAGAGCCAATAAGGGCTACACAGAGATCCCCAAACAAGCCAGAGGGAAGTGCCCCTGAAGTGGCAGAGAAAACACCTAAATTCGCTAACAGGATCTCAGAAGCACGAGCCTGTCTCTTAAAAGCGAAAATGCATATGCAGAGCTCACGAAACACGAAGACGGAAATAAAGACGGAGGTCATCCAGGCACTAGAAAGACTCTTTCAGCTTGTTAAGGAGGCAGAAGCCGATAAAGGGAAGTGTAAGGAACCTCGAAGAGACATACAGAATGAACAGAAAGTGTCGCAGAGCGGAGAAACAGAAAGAAAGAAGGAAGGGAATAAAGAGATTACGGATCTCATCGGAAAACTGAAGGAGCATGCTAACCTCATCAAAGAAAATACCGAGAGCATGGGGCAACTAAAGGAACAAATAGAAAGTATGGAAAAGCGGTCTTACGCTGGTGTAGCCGCGACCCCTATTGGTAAGCGGCTCCCAGTGCAGACCGCTCTGCACTCCTTCATAGTAACCGCAAATGATGACCAAGAAACAGGAGAAGAAGTCATGAATAAGATAAGGAAAGCTGTCAACGCCAAAGAAGGAGGATTCGCGGTAGAGAAAATAAGGAAAGCCAAAGACAGAAAAATAATAATCGGCTGTAAAACCGATGAGGAAAGAGAGCGAGTCAAGAACAGAATAAAAGAATCCGGTGAAAGTCTCATAGTCGAAAACATCCAAAATAGAGACCCCCTCGTTATCTTAAAGGACGTACTCAGTTGCAACAGTGACGGTGACATTTTAAATGCGTTGAGAAACCAAAACAAAAGAATGTTTTTGAACCTGGATGAGCAAGAAGACAAGCTTGAAATTGCATATAAAAAACGCACCAGGAACCCCCACACGAGTCATATCGTGATGAGGGTATCCCCCAAAATGTGGCAGAGACTGACAGAGGCTGAGTCGGTCCTCATCGACCTGCAGAGGATAAGAGTGACCGACCAATCTCCGATAGTACAGTGCTCGCTATGCCTTGGCTATGGACACGGTAGGCGCTTTTGCCAGGAGACCCAAGCAAAGTGCAGTCATTGCGGGGGACCCCATATGAGGGCAGAGTGCCCCGAATGGCTTGCGGGTGCGACCCCGTCTTGCTGCAACTGTGTGCGCTCAAAGATAGACAAGACAAATCATAATGCTTTCAGCCAGGAGTGCCCAATCAGGGTAAAATGGGATGCGATAGCTAGATCGAAGGTGGCGTACTGCTAAGGTGGTCCCCGGCAAAAACTCTGACTCCCAAAGAAGGCCATACCTCGTGGCACAAGCAAACTTGCGGAGGAAGGCTCTTGCCACAAACGAGATTATGCTTGAGGCTCACAAAAAGGGGGTGGCTTTTGCACTGCTCCAGGAGCCGTACATCGGAAGTTTGGGTAAAATGAAAGATTACCGCGGTGCTAGAATATACCAGCATACCGGCGATGGAGACAGCGTCATCAAGACTGCAATCGCAGTCTTTGATGGCGATATAGACGTCATCCAGTGTCCAAACTTCACCACGCCCAACATCACAGTGGTGAAGATGAGGACAAGCGCCTGGGAAATCGTGGTAGTCTCATTCTACTTAGAACCGAAACCAGCACCGATAGGGCTATACCTGGAGCAACTCATAAATATAGAGAGGAGTTTTGGCGGGAGAATCATCCTGGGCGGAGACGCCAATGCGAAAAACTCCTGGTGGGGAAGCCAAAAAATCGATCAAAGAGGTATCGAAATGGCCGGTGCCCTGGAAGAGATGGGATTGCAGGTGCTTAACATAGGGGACACTCCGACTTTCCATACAGTAAGGGGAACTACACTGTACACCAGCTTTGTGGACCTCACGGCATGTACGGCCGATCTGCTCGACCTGGTTGGGGACTGGAGAGTAGACGAAGGCATGACGAGCTCAGACCACAACACCATCATTTTCAAAATTAATCTAGAAAGAGCAAAGGGATTTGGCATAAGTAGAACAACTAGACAATATAACAGTAAAAAAGCAAACTGGGAGCAATTTCATGAGAAACTGGGCCAGTTGCTAGAAGTAAATAAAATAAGTAAAACGGAATTTTTAAAAATTAATAATAAAACTGAATTGGAATTTAAAATAGAATCATATATTAATATAATTATAGAAGCATGCAATAGTAGTATACCAAAAATAAAGACTAATAGCGAAATTAAATTACCTTGGTGGTCCAATGAGCTCGCATCGCTGAAAAAGGCGGTCGCCACTAGGAAGCGTAGAGTCCGCTGTGCAGCGCCCATCCGGAGGGCGAAAGTCGTCGATGAGTACCTGCAAATGAAAGAAAAATATGAGCAAGCAGCAAAAACGGCCCTAACAGAAAGCTGGAAAAGCTTCTGTGGGAAGCAAGATAAAGAGGGACTCTGGGAGGGTATTTATAGAGTTATAGGCAGGACTATGAGAAGACAGGAGGATCTACCCCTGACCAAGGAAGGAAAAGTACTGAACCATCTTGAATCTGCCACATTGCTGGCTGAAACATTCTACCCCGAAGACAGGATGGAAGAAGACAATGAGGAGCATAGGCGTACCAGGTTTTTAGCAGAAAAAGTTAACGAGTTGGGCCATGATGAAGAACATGACCCACCGTTTACTCAGGAAGAGCTAAACTCCAGTATACGAAGCTTCAACCCTAAAAAAGCCCCGGGGGCAGATGGCCTTACAGCCGACATCTGCCAGCAATCTGTAAGTCATGACCCGGAGCTATTCTTATCACTGGCAAACAAATGCCTAGAGCTGGGCTACTTCCCCAAGATCTGGAAAGAAGCTACAGTAGTGATCCTGAGGAAACCCGGAAAGGACAGCTACACAATTCCTAAATCATATAGGCCAATAGGACTGTTGCCAGTGATGGGGAAAGTTCTGGAAAAAATGTTAATAGGTAGAGTAAAATGGCACATTATACCCGGACTCAGCACACGCCAATATGGCTTTATGCCACAAAAAAGCACCGAAGACTCCCTCTATGATCTGCTGGAACTTATACGCATTAAATTAAAAGACAAAAAACTGATTGTCATGCTATCGTTGGACATAGAGGGAGCCTTCGATAGCGCATGGTGGCCAGCCATAAAAACCAGGTTGGCGGAAGCGAAGTGTCCAATAAACGTCAGAAGAGTGGTGGACAGTTACTTGGAAGACAGGAAGGTCAAGATAAGGTACGCGGGAGAGGAGGTCACCAGGGAAACTAACAAAGGCTGTGTGCAAGGATCGATAGGGGGCCCTATTCTTTGGAACCTCCTACTCGACCCCCTATTAAAAGGCCTGGTACAAAGGGGAGACTACTGCCAAGCCTTCGCCGACGACGTAGTCTTAGTATTCGACGGGGACTCCGCGATGGAGGTCCAGCGACGTGCCAATGGCGCTCTCGAATATGTTCATCAGTGGGGAGTCAGCAATAAGTTAAGATTCGCACCGCACAAGACAAATGCAATGGTCATCACGCGGAAACTTAAATATGACACCCCACTGCTGAGCATGGGCGGGGTCGACATTGGTATGTCGCGGGAAATCAAAGTCCTGGGACTAGTCATTGACGACAAGCTGACATTTAACAGCCATGCATCTGGTGTATGCAAAAAGGCATTAAACTTTTACAAGCAGTTGTCAAGGGCAGCCAAGATCAGTTGGGGACTAAATCCGGAGGTAATACGTACCATCTACACGGCAGTAGTTGAACCGACAATTATGTATGCGGCAAGCGCGTGGGCACCAGCAGCCGGAAAACTGATGATACGCAAACAACTAAACGCCGTTCAAAGGGGATTTGCACAAAAACTCTGCAAATCGTATCGCACAGTCTCCTTAAACTCGGCACTGGTGTTGGCTGGGATACTACCCCTTGACCTCCGAATACAAGAGGCAGCAGCCCTATACGAGGCAAGGAGAGGGGTACCCCGGGCAGAGCTAGGAGACAAGGAGATTGAGCGATGTACCGCTTTCAACAGAACACCCCATCCGGCCAAACATACAAGCCTGCAGTTCATATGCCTGGCGGACCAGGAGCAAGTTAACAGCCACTGCACTCAAGCAGTTAGGATATACACGGACGGCAGCAAAATCGAGGGCAAGGTCGGGGCATCATTATCCCATTGGAGTAATGATGCAGAAACCAAAAGCCAAAAACTGAAGCTGTCGCCCCACTGTACCGTCTACCAGGCGGAACTGCTGGCTGTATGGAAGGCCACACAGGAAATTTTGCGTAGCTCACAAAACAGTTTCGGCATCTACAGCGACTCCAGGTCGTCGTTAGAAACGGTCACCAACCACCGCTCTCTCCATCCCCTCGCAGTCGATATTAGAGAAAACCTGCGACATTGCAAGGATCAGTCCAAAAAAGTTGAACTTTTTTGGATCAAAGCTCATGCAGGACTAGAGGGTAACGAGAGAGCCGACCAGCTGGCAAAGGAAGCTGCCCTAAAAACAAAAACAAGGCCAGATTACGACCAATGCCCGATTTCATTCGCCAAGCGGCAGATTCGTTCGTCCACGCTTGGGGAATGGAACCGGAGATATAGATCCGAGGATACAGCCAGTGTTACCAAAATGTTTTTCCCGGACGCCATTCAGGCGTTCAGCCATATAAAAAATTTGAAACCGACTGGAACATTGACGCAAATACTGACAGGGCACGGTGGGTTTTCCGAATACTTGAGCAGGTTTAAGTGTAAGGAAAGCCCATCGTGCATATGTGACCCTGACAAACAGGAAACTGTTATACATATCTTAACAGAGTGTCCCGCCTATTGCCTGGAGAGATACGAGATCGAACAGGAATTAGACGTCGAGGTTACTATTGGGACCTTAAATGCCCTAATAACCAGTAAGAGAACAAAAGCCAGGTTTATTGGGTTTTGTATAAAGTTAGCCAACAAGGCCATTAGGAGGAACAAGTAAACGAACTTATGCTTAGTATTCATATTTGAACATAATATATAACAGTAGCATAACTTTAATAAGATCGTTGAAATTGTCCGAACTAGGATAACTGTCAAACCCAATAAATATTGTACCTGGATGTATGCACAAAAGTGAACAAAAATGTACCTAACAAAAGTGTTGAACTAAAAAAGTAAAAGAAATAATGATAGAATTTTATATAAACTGTAAGAATTACCTGATGACACGAATAAAATGTAAATAAGGTCTCAGACAATGTCCGAGGAAATTGTAAGGCAGGAGTGCGGTTTTAGCCGGTAAGAGTCCGGCACTGCCCGGACTGGCTCGCCTGAGCCAGTCCGGGCGTCCATGAGGATTTCCCACACCTGCCAAACCAAAAAAAAAAAAAAAAAAAAAAAAAAAAACCTAACCTAACCTAACCTAACCTAACCTAACCTAACCTAACCTAACCTAACCTAACCTAACCTAACCTAACCTAACCTAACCTAACCTAACCTAACCTAACCTAACCTAACCTAACCTAACCTAACCTAACCTAACCTAACCTAACCTAACCTAACCTAACCTCATCATCAAACCCCTATAACTTTGCATCCCGGTGACGCAATCTGAAGCTGTTTTCAGCTATTTTGATTATTAATAGGCTCCGTCCTACTATCTGACTAATAATTTTTGACAAAAACGGGAAGAGTTTTTCATTCTGGGACTTTGAATTTTTTCATCCAAATTTCAACCCTTTATTAATTTTTATCTCAAAATTTTTCCTCTAAATCGTTTTTTCTAATAGTTACAATAGATACTTACCTGCCTTACCTGTATTCCTGTGCGCGTTCCGCGAACCCGAGTCCTGTTTGGTAGTAGTAATTTCAGATTTTTCAGTCGAAAAACACGTTTTTCGGCAAAAACACAAAATTTTTGCACTAGATAAATTCCAATAACCCTATAGATCGCTAGCCCGCGCCGAGACGCGTCTTCTGACACCTCGCACGTGCGTCTGGCGAACATAGAACTTCAAAAAATTCTTACATCAAGTTAATTTAAATACCTACGAAATCTACCTTAGGTGGACCGCAATTTCATAGTAATATCATCAAACCCCTATAACTTTGCATCCCGGTGACGCAATCTGAAGCTGTTTTCAGCTATTTTGATTATTAATAGGCTCCGTCCTACTATCTGACTAATAATTTTTGACAAAAACGGGAAGAGTTTTTCATTCTGGGACTTTGAATTTTTTCATCCAAATTTCAACCCTTTATTAATTTTTATCTCAAAATTTTTCCTCTAAATCGTTTTTTCTAATAGTTACAATAGATACTTACCTGCCTTACCTGTATTCCTGTGCGCGTTCCGCGAACCCGAGTCCTGTTTGGTAGTAGTAATTTCAGATTTTTCAGTCGAAAAACACGTTTTTCGGCAAAAACACAAAATTTTTGCACTAGATAAATTCCAATAACCCTATAGATCGCTAGCCCGCGCCGAGACGCGTCTTCTGACACCTCGCACGTGCGTCTGGCGAACATAGAACTTCAAAAAATTCTTACATCAAGTTAATTTAAATACCTACGAAATCTACCTTAGGTGGACCGCAATTTCATAGTAATATCATCAAACCCCTATAACTTTGCATCCCGGTGACGCAATCTGAAGCTGTTTTCAGCTATTTTGATTATTAATAGGCTCCGTCCTACTATCTGACTAATAATTTTTGACAAAAACGGGAAGAGTTTTTCATTCTGGGACTTTGAATTTTTTCATCCAAATTTCAACCCTTTATTAATTTTTATCTCAAAATTTTTCCTCTAAATCGTTTTTTCTAATAGTTACAATAGATACTTACCTGCCTTACCTGTATTCCTGTGCGCGTTCCGCGAACCCGAGTCCTGTTTGGTAGTAGTAATTTCAGATTTTTCAGTCGAAAAACACGTTTTTCGGCAAAAACACAAAATTTTTGCACTAGATAAATTCCAATAACCCTATAGATCGCTAGCCCGCGCCGAGACGCGTCTTCTGACACCTCGCACGTGCGTCTGGCGAACATAGAACTTCAAAAAATTGCCCTCCCACCCACCCTGTTGCGTCTGGCCAGGTAAACTTTTCAGTTTTGGCAAAAAATCTTTTTTAAATTTTATCTCCTAAAAATACTTCTAAGTCCTTAAACTTAACTTATTGACTTTCTTTTATTTTAGGTTGTTGACCTGACGGTCTTTTGGCCGTGGACGATTCTTTTAACTTAACTTTAAGCTACTTCTGTGCCTATCCCCCATTTACAGGGACGCAGAAATATCGCTAGTGTCTTCTGACGGTCCCCCTTTTGTTTTTTGTTTTTGTTTTTTGTTTTATGAATCTCACATTCACTCAGACCACCGCTATGTTCCGTACACCGGCCAAGACAAACGCGAGCTCACCGGGTGCCAGGGGCTCGCCGCGTTCGGCAGAGAAGGCTGGACCCTCGCTTCCCTGTGTGAGGCGTAGCATCGGGGAATGGGAGGCCGGGAAAGCGGAGCCTCAGACCAAGTCTCCCGCCCACACAAAGCGTGAAGCCACACCACCCGCTCCCAGCACTTTGGAGACGCGCCGAGTACCCACGGATACCACAAAATTGACGACGAAGTCTGAGTCTAGGTACCCCAATCTCCTTGCGGAGGCGAGAGCTTGCCTAAGTAAAGCAAAGCTTCACTTGGGCAACTCTCGCAACCTAAAGACTGAGATAAAGGAGGAGGTACTCAGGGCTATTAACAGGCTCTATGAGCTGGTGAAGGAATCAGAACGGAACAAGGTCCCAGTCCCACCAACACCAGCGGTCATAGCTGCAACCGCGCCTACAGCCGCGCCGCTGAGGCTGACCACGGATGAGCCGACGGAGTTAATGCAGAGCCTTGTCGAAGGCCTCAAACTGCACAAGCAGGCATTGCAGGAGTGCCAACAACACACCCAAACTCTGTCGGAGCATCTCCAGCAGGCCCCTCGCTACGTCGCAGGCCAAGGTCCAACCTTCGCGGAGATGGCCGCCGCCGTACCGAAGCAGAACATCCAACAGCCTCTTCACTCGGTGGTCGTATCATCTGTCAACGATCAGGACACCGGTGAAGAGGTTGTTGAGAAGCTCAGGACGGCGGTGGATGCCAGGAATGAGGGGACCCGAGTTGAACGGCTGCGCAAAGTGAGGGACCAGAAGGTGGTGGTCGGCTTCAGGACCAGGGAAGAGCTGACCAGAGTGACAGAGCGAATCAGAAAGACGGGCGGTCTGGTGGTAGAGGAGGTGAAAAACAAAGATCCGCTAGTGATTGTCAAGGATGTCCTCTCCTGCCACTCCGATGTGGAAGTTACCCAGGCCCTGCAGCGGCAAAACACCCACCTGATAGGGGACATACCAGCGGAAGACTTAAGGATGGGGGTGAAGTACCGTCGTAAAACGAGGAACCCCCACATGTGCCACGTCATCCTGCAGGTGTCCCCTTCAGTATGGCAGAGGCTGACGATGGCGGGTCGCGTGCACATCGACCTACAGAGAGTGCGTGTGCAGGATCAGTCCCCACTGGTGCAGTGCACTCGCTGTCTGCGCTACGGCCACAGCCGTAAACTGTGCACGCAGCCTGCCGACCTCTGCACCCACTGTGGTGAGCCCCACATGCGAGCAGACTGCCCGTCACGACTGGCGGCGGAGGCGCCGAAATGCCATAACTGCTTGTTGGCCAAAGCAGTGAAGACTGACCACAACGCCTTCGACAGCGAGTGCCCGATACGGGTGAAATGGGACGGACTGGCGCGCCTGTCGGTGGCGTACTGCTAAGGTCCAGCCAGCTGTTACCGGAAACACTAACCCAGGCAGTGATACCCGAACTCACCCTAGTGCCCGCAAAAACTACCGGGTGATCCAAGCGAATCTGCAAAGGAAGAACCTTGCGACCCAAGAGCTCATGGTAGTGGCCAGTGAGCGGAAGGTCGCATTTGCACTGCTCCAGGAGCCATATGTAGGCGGGGTTAAAAGGATGCGAGACTACCGAGGAGCGAGAGTCTACCAGTGCGCGGAACAAGGAAGTGGAACTGTGAAAGCGGCAATAGTCGTCTTCGATCAAGACCTTGACGTCTCACAGTGTCCAAAACTCACCACCAATAACATCACGGTGGTGAGGATCCGAACCAGCGCCTGGGAAATCGCAGTAGTCTCTTTCTATTTTGAACCGGACAAGCCTATACAGCCTTATTTGGAGCAGCTTATGCAGATTCGTGAGGAAATTGGCCCCACAAAACTCATAATGGGAGGCGACGCAAATGCGAAGAACACCTGGTGGGGTAGTTTGGTCATAGATAGCAGGGGTGAAGAAATGTCGGGAACACTCGATGAAATGTGCTTGCAGGTACTCAACGTCGGAAATACGCCAACTTTCGACACCATCAGGGGTGGGAAGTCATACACCAGCTTCATTGACGTAACAGCGTGTTCAACAGATATGCTGCACCTGGTGGAGGACTGGAGGGTCGAGGAAGGCATCATAAGCTCGGACCATAACGGTATTTTATTCAAAATTAATCTTCTAAAATCAAAAGGGACAAATATTAAAAGTACAACAAGAATTTATAACACGAGAAAAGCAAATTGGAGCCAATTTCATGAGAAACTGGCCCAATTAAAAGCGAATATTAATTTAGACACCACAGAAATAAACAAAATTAGTAACAAAATAGACTTAGAAAATAATATAAATAAATATATAAGTACCATTACCGAAACTTGTGAAGTAACTTTGGCAAAAATTAAAAATAATGACACAATTTCAATACCGTGGTGGTCCAATGAGCTTGCCGACATGATGCGCGACGTAAGCACCAGGAGACGCCGCATACGATGCGCTGCACCAGTCCGGAGAGCGAAGGTCGTCGAGGAGTACCTGCAAGCAAAAGAAAAGTATGAGTTCCAGGCCAAGAGGGCGCAGACTGCGGGCTGGAAACAATTCTGTGAAAAGCAAACCAAGGAGGGAGTATGGGAAGGCATTTATAGGGTCATAGGGCGGACTGCTAAGAGACACGAAGACTTGCCCTTGGTGAAGGATGGGTTACCACTGGATGGCAACGATTCGGCTTCACTGCTGGCAGAGACCTTCTACCCCGAAGACCTTGAAGAGGACGATAATGATGACCACCGTCGGACGAGAGAAGCGGCCAGTCGTGTAAACGAATGGGCGCATGATGAACAACATGACCCACTGTTTACGCGACAGGAGCTAAAAACCGCGGTGGAAAGCTTTAACCCTAAGAAGGCACCCGGGGCGGATGGCCTCACAGCCGATATCTGCACCCAAGCCGTGTCCCGGGACCCGGGGATGTTTCTTGCTCTGGCAAACAAGTGCCTCGAGCAGGGCCACTTCCCCGGGCCCTGGAAAGTGGCCACTGTGGTGATACTCCGGAAGCCTGGAAAAGAGGATTACACCACCCCGAAATCCTTCAGGCCGATCGGCCTCCTACCAGTCCTGGGTAAAATCTTGGAAAAAATGCTGGTAGCAAGATTGAAGTGGCATCTGATCCCGCGGTTGAGTACTCGTCAGTTTGGTTTCATGCCCCAGAAGAGCACTGAAGACTCCCTCTATAACATGATTCAACATATCAAACTAAAGCTGAAACAAAAGAAGCTGATCACTGTTGTCTCACTTGACATAGAGGGAGCCTTCGACAGCGCATGGTGGCCGGCAATCAGGACCAGACTGGCTGAGGAAAGGTGCCCGGTGAACCTCAGACGGATGCTGGATAGCTACCTGACTGGTAGGAGCGTTCGCGTTAGGTACGCAGGAGCGGAGTGCCAAAGAAACACGAGCAAGGGGTGTGTGCAGGGGTCTATTGGCGGTCCGATCCTGTGGAACTTACTGTTGGACCCTTTGTTGAAGGGGCTGGAAGAGCGCGGGCATCACTGCCAGGCTTTCGCCGACGACGTCGTAATGATCTTCGACGGTGACACAGCATTGGAGGTTCAGAGACATGCCAATGCCGCCCTCGAGTATGTTCGGAGGTGGGGCATCCGAAACAAGCTGAAGTTTGCACCACACAAAACCTGTGCAATGGTAGTAACCAAGAAGCTTAAGTACGATGTCCCACTTCTGAGCATGGGCGGGGTCGACATTGCCATGTCTAATGAAATAAAAATACTGGGGCTCACAATCGACCACCAGCTCACTTTCAACACCCACGCCGCAAATGTGTGCAGAAAAGCTGTCAACATTTACAAACAGCTGTCAAGAGCGGCCAAAGTGAGTTGGGGTCTGCACACGGAGGTCATACGGTGCATTTACACGGCGGCGGTGGAGCCGGTAGTGATGTACGCGGCAAGCGCCTGGGCGCCGGCTACAAAAAAGATCGGAGTGCAAAAAATGCTGAACACCGTCCAACGAGGATTTGCCCAAAAGCTCTGCGGATCCTACCGCACCGTTTCGCTGAACGCGTCCCTGGTGCTGGCTGGGATACTCCCCCTCGACCTCCGAATACAGGAAGCAGCTGCTCTGTATGAGGCAAAGAGAGGGGTGCCCCAGCCAGCTCTTGCGGGCAGGGAAGTGGAGCGTGTGGTGGCATTTGCGGAGACGCCACATCCGGCGAAACATATGGCCATGGAGTTCGTGAGTCTGGAGGACCAGTTCCGGGTAGACACCCACAACAGCCAAGCGGTTCGGTTCTTCACCGACGGCAGCAAGATCGAGGGCAAGGTCGGAGCAGCACTGTCACTGTGGGATGGTGAGGCCGAGATCAAGTCCTTAAAGCTTAGCTTGCCGTCGTGCTGCACGGTCTACCAGGCGGAACTTCTGGCCATATGCGTAGCCACAAGGGAGATTCTCAAGCGCAAAGAGGGAACTTTTGGAATCTATAGTGACTCAAAGGCAGCACTTCAAACAGTCACGAATCAGGGTTCCCTCCACGCCTTGGCGGTGGAAGCGAGAGAAAACGTGGGCGCGGCATTGACCCAGAGCAAAGATGTTTCCTTGTTCTGGGTTAAGGCTCACGCCGGATTGGAAGGCAACGAACGCGCAGACCACCTTGCCAAAGAGGCTGCACTCCGATCGAAAAAGAAGCCGGACTATGACCGTTGCCCGGTTTCATTCGTCAAGCGGCAGATCCGTATGGGGTCGCTCGACGAATGGAACCGGAGATACAAAAACGGCGAAACAGCCTCCGTAACAAAAATATTCTTCCCGGACGCAATCGACGCCTTCAGGATTGTTAAAAAGGTGAAGCCAACCGGTGTGGTAACACAGATTTTGACGGGGCACGGTGGGTTCTCCGAATACCTGCACCGCTTTAAGTGTAAAGGGAGCCCATCGTGTATCTGCGAGCCGGATGCGCTGGAGTCGATCCCTCATATACTCATGGAATGCCCTGCGTTTGGAGAGGAGCGACTAAATGCGGAGTTTAAACTGGATACAGAAATAAATAAAGCTAATATAAATAAATTAATGACAAATAAAAAGCTAAGAAAAATTTTGTTAGAATACAGTGTCGAAATAGTAAAAAGAGTAATTAAAAGAAATAAGGAAACATAAAGCTATGCTTTTAATATATACTACTATATAAAGACAAAGCATACAAAAATAAACAGATTTTTTAGAAAAGACTACAAGTTAACGTACACGATTAATATAACATAGATTTCAATAAAAATTCAGTAATACTTATGAATATAGCAAATAAAACACATAAAGTAAATAAATATAAAAATTAAATTTTAAGGTCTCTGACCACGTCAGGGGGACACGTAGAAAGGCAGGAGTGGTTTTTAGCCGGTAAGAGTCCGGCACTGCCCAGACTGGGTCACTAGTGAGTCAGTCTGGGCGTCCATGAGGATTTCCCACTCCTGCCAAACCAAAAAAAAAAAAAAAAAAAAAACCTAACCTAACCTAACCTAACCTAACCTAACCTAACCTAACCTAACCTGAGCGAACCTAACCTGAGCGAACCGATCATCAAACCCCTATAACTTTGCATCCCGGTGACGCAATCTGAAGCTGTTTTCAGCTATTTTGATTATTAATAGGCTCCGTCCTACTATCTGACTAATAATTTTTGACAAAAACGGGAAGAGTTTTTCATTCTGGGACTTTGAATTTTTTCATCCAAATTTCAACCCTTTATTAATTTTTATCTCAAAATTTTTCCTCTAAATCGTTTTTTCTAATAGTTACAATAGATACTTACCTGCCTTACCTGTATTCCTGTGCGCGTTCCGCGAACCCGAGTCCTGTTTGGTAGTAGTAATTTCAGATTTTTCAGTCGAAAAACACGTTTTTCGGCAAAAACACAAAATTTTTGCACTAGATAAATTCCAATAACCCTATAGATCGCTAGCCCGCGCCGAGACGCGTCTTCTGACACCTCGCACGTGCGTCTGGCGAACATAGAACTTCAAAAAATTGCCCTCCCACCCACCCTTTTGTCACTGGCCAGGTAAACTTCTCAGTTTTCGAAAAAGAATATTTTCAAAATTTTAGCGTTTATAGTCATTCTCGAGTCCCATAACGTGAGTTTTTAACATCGTACCTTAGTTTACTGACCTTTCGGTCTTCCGGCCGTTCGACGATTAATTTATAATATTTTATTTAAACTTTTTACTGCTTCTGTGATTATCCCCCCTTTACAGGGACACAGAAGTAGGTCTCGGATCCTCTGACTGGTCTTTTACATGAACCTGACCTTCACAAAAAACACCACGATGTTTCGTACCCCGGCCAAAAAAGACGCGAGCCCTCAGAGCTCTAGAGGCTCGCCACGATCTGCGGAAAAGGCCGGCCCATCGCATGCCAGTGTGAGGCGTAGCATCGGTGAATGGGAGGCTGGAAAAGCCGAGCCCCTGGCCAACTCCCCAGTCCACCCAAAGAATGACGCCACGAAAACTGCTCCTAGCACTCAGGAGACGCGCCGAGAAGCGCCAGACACCGCTAGACCGCCAAAGAAACCTGAGTCCGGGTACCCCAATCTCACAGCGGAGGCGAGAGCTTGCCTAAGTAAAGCAAAGCTTCACTTGGGCAACTCTCGCAACCTTAAGACTGAGATCAAGGAGGAGGTACTCAAGGCCATAAACAGGCTCTACGAGCTGGTAAAGGAGTCAGAGCGGAGCAAGGTCCCAATCACCTGCGGTCATAGCTGCAGCCACATCGACAGCCGCGCCGCTGAGGCTGACCACGGATGAGCCGATGGAGCTGATGCAGAGCCTTGTAGAAGGCCTCAAACATCACAAACAGGCATTGCAGGAGTGCCAACACCACACCCAGGCTCTGTCGGATCATCTCCAGCAGGCCCCTCGCTACGTTGCAGGCCAAGGTCCAACCTTCGCGGAGATGGCCGCCGTCGTACCGAAGCAGAACATCCAACAGCCTCTTCACTCGGTGGTAGTTTCATCCGTAAATGATCAGGATACCGGTGAAGAGGTTGTTGAGAAGCTCAGGACGGCGGTTGATGCCAGGAATGAGGGGACCCAAGTGGAACGGCTGCGCAAAGTGAGGGACCAAAAAGTTGTGGTCGGTTTCAGGACCAGGGAAGAACTTAATAAAGTTACGGAGCGGATTAGAAAGACGGGTGGTCTGGTGGTAGAAGAGGTTAAGAACAAGGATCCGCTTGTCATTATTAAAGATGTCCTCTCCTGCCACACCGATGTGGAAGTTACCCAGGCCCTGCAGCGACAAAACACCCATCTGATCGGGGACATAACTGCGGAAGACGTAAGGATGGGGGTGAAATACCGTCGTAAGACGAGGAACCCCCACATGTGCCACGTCATCCTGCAGGTGTCCCCTTTAGTATGGCAGAGGCTGACGATGGCGGGTCGCGTGCACATCGACCTACAGCGAGTGCGAGTGCAGGATCAGTCCCCATTGGTGCAGTGCACTCGCTGTCTGCGATACGGCCACAGCCGAAAACTGTGCACGCAGCCTGCCGACCTCTGCACGCACTGTGGTGAGCCTCACATGAGGGCGGACTGCCCGTCACGGCTGGCGGCAGAGACGCCGAAGTGCCATAACTGCCTGTTGGCCAAAGCAGAGAAGATTGACCACAATGCCTTCGATAACAAGTGCCCCATGCGCCTAAAATGGGATGCATTAGCACGCCTATCGGTGGCGTATTGCTAAGGTGCAGCCAGTTCTTACCGGAATTAAGACTCGAACAGGACACAACGGTACTTCCTACAAAATTAATTTCCAAAAATATATAGTCACATTAGTTATTAAAATCGTAAACATTTTCATCAAAAAACAAGCAAATTGGAGCCAACTTCATGAGAAATTGGCCCAATTAAAAGTCAACCCAAAATTAAACTCATTAAGCTCATTACAAATAGACACTGTCCAACAGAAAATAAATTTTGAAATTAATTTAAACTTTAAAAATAGTTCAGATAAAATAGGCAAAATTAGCGTCAAAATTAATTTACCGTTGTGGCCAAACGAGCTCGCTGAAGCGAAAAAGGAGGCTAAAGGAGACATCTTGGTAAACAGCATTTGGAACGCTGCGCCAGTGCGGAGTATACAGATAAAATTGATACTAAGTTATTTTAAGGAAAAGTACATTAAGCTTAAAAGAAACAAATATAGAATAAATATAAAAAGTAGAGTAAGAAATAATGTCTTTATGATATATTGCATATATATTAGGATAGACATATTATAATATAGTACATATAAAAAAGACAAATAATATAATAGGTAATAGCACAAGTAGATAAAATAGAAAACACAAAAATAGTAAATATATAAAGAAGATTTTAAGAATGTAGGATGTCAAGTTAAACAACTGGGTACGAAAATATAGAGAGTAAAACGACTTAAATTAAATAACCGTCAAAAAAAGGTCTCTGATCATGTCAGAGGGACACTGAGCAAGGGCAGGAGTGTGGTTTTAGCCGGTAAGAGTCCGGCACTGCCCAGACTGGCTCATAAGTGAGGCAGTCTGGGCGTCCATGAGGATTTCCCACTCCTACCAAACCAAAAAAAAAAAAAAAAAAAAAAAAAAAAAAACCTGAGCGAACCTAACCTGAGCGAACCTAACCTGAGCGAACCTAACCTGAGCGAACCTAACCTGAGCGAACCTAACCTGAGCGAACCTAACCTGAGCGAACCTAACCTGACCTTTTTTTTTTTTTTGTTTGCGCTGGGTAAAAATGGATTACGCATACCCTCCCATTGGGGGATAGGGGGGGGGTATGTGGGACTCCCCGGTCTAACCCGGTATACCCACTAAAATAACCCAGCGGCATGCCCGCTTCGTCTTAGTGGCGGGGGACTGGGAAACCGGCACAGCCTTAACGTCCAGTCCTCCGCCGACGATCGCCCTTCATGGCGGGCCCCTCACGCCCTCCCCGTGGGATCCCGGGAAGCGAGAGGTCCTGTCCAATCACCGCGGTCAAACCGCGGCGCAGCCCGGACCAAGCTGGGCACACCTCGAGGGTGTGCTGCGCCGTGTCCTCCGCCGCACCGCAGTCGTGGCAAGCCGGGGTCTCCTCCCTCCCTATCCGGCACAGATGCGATCCGAAGCAGCCATGGCCGGACAACACCTGCACCAGACGGAACGAGAGGAAACCGTGGGACCGCTCGAGCCAGCCGCGCAGGACCGGACCGAGCGCGTCCAGCGTTCGGCGGCCAAAGGCGGCGTTGGCGAGGTCTTCCGTCCAGTAGAGGACAATGGCATCCTTCATCTCCCGCCGCACGGCCTCTTGCTCTTCGGCGACGGGGCGCTCACCGAGTGCCTTCCGGCGCGCCTTCCACTCGTACACCCTGGCGAGCACCCAAGCCTCCAACTCCCAAGGAGGGGTGCCAGGGCGCACGCCGCCGAGAAGCCCACCGAGCGGTAGGCCCTCGCCAGCCGCAGTGTAATGGCCCTTTGGGGCTTGCGGATGGCGGTCGCATTCTCCCTTCTGTGGAGGGAGTCCGCCCAGATGGGGGCCCCGTATAGAGCCATGCTATGCAGGATGCCGGCATACAGGCGCCGGCATTTCGCCTTTGGCCCCCCCAGGTTCGAGAGGAGCCATGAGAGGGCGTCCGCGGCTTTCAAACCTCTCTGCAACCAAGGATCCGCCAGCCGAGGCCTGACAGGCCGCGTCCCCAAAGTTCCTCCCCCGGGCAGTGAGGAGAGTGTCACCCGCGTAGCAGATGACACTCGTGCCCTGGAGGAGGGCTCCCCGCAGGAGCCAGTCGAACTCGATGTTCAACAGGGGGGGCCCCAGCACTGACCCCTGCGGGACACCGGACTCTGCGCCATACCGCCTCACCGTGGCCGTCTTGTCCACGAGGAGGACCTCTCGGTCTTCCAAATAGTTGGCCAGGAGGTTCCGCAGGTATTGGGGCATTCCGTGGTACCGAAGCGCCTCCAATATCGACGAGTGGGGCACGGAGTTGAAGGCGTTCGAAATGTCGAATGACACCGCCAGCACTCCGTCCCACGCCTCCACCGTCTCCTTCACCTGGCCCTTGAGTAGGGCCAGCGCATCGATCGTCGACGGACTGAAGACGGCCATGCAGCATCGAGTCACAGACGTCGTGGATAACTTGCTGAGGGTTTGTCCCAAGATTACTTACTGGCTAAACATCAGCAAGCATAAACGCGTAAAGGAAGGTGCCATCAAACGACAATCAATGATGGCAACACCCAGCGACAAAGCCCCGAAACTACACTACTTTCAAAAGCACTACAGCATAATACTCACAGAAGAACACTGTTATTACTCAATCCCGAAAGAAATGAGAGATATACACCGACGGATTAAAGACCGAATCCGGACCCGGAATCGGAGTTTTCTCACACGACCTTAACATAAATATATCCCAGCCCGCTGGGAATGTTCAACACCGTTTACCATGTGGAATGTGTGGGCATTATACTAGCGGTCTACGCCATAGAAGCCAGGAGGTTTACGAACACCCGATACGTATACACTCCGACAGCGCCTCTCCGCTGTTCTCAAATATTTTACCTCGAAACTAACACTAGAACGTCACAATGCTCTAGAACGTGTAACAGTATCTAACCGCAACAGTGTGACACTGCAATGGATAAAAGGATACAGCGGATCACTAGGTAACGCTGTTAACGAACTAGCTAGGAGAGCATCCAGCGCGTCAGTCTGTGGACCCGAACCTATCGTATCCATCCCCTTCAACCAGTTCCGCAGGCAGCTACAGGAGTTCACCCACACACAAGCGGAAAACTGGTGGGGTGCAGGCAGTCCAGAGAAGCTAAAGCTAACCAAGCGTTTATTACACTTGAACAGGAACGGCCAGCGCCTGGTGACGGGGAACATCATGGAACACTGCTCGCTAAACAAATACTAGCACGGAATAGGCATAACGGACAGTCCTCAGTGCAGGGACGCTGAAGAAACCGTTGCGCATGTGCTCTTTCAATGCACAGGCGTCACCTAGATCAGAACAGAAACCCTCGGGTCACTCAGATCTTTCACAGATGTTCAAAACAAACCAGGAGACTTAATCAACTTTTAGAGGGAGGTGAGTCGGTGGCCCCAGCGATAGCGACGGCCTCCATGACCCACGCACAATGGTCCACCTGAAGAGGACTAAGTGCGGAAGTCAAACCCAATAGGAACCCACTGCAGGGCAAAGGCCGCCGTCGTCTTCTTCCATCTTTTGTTAAGTGTTAATGTTTTTTTTTAATTTATTTTCATTATTTTGTTAGTTTTAACGTTTGTTTTTGCGTTTATTTCCTGTGCAAGTCCCAAATAAAATATTTTTCTTTCTTTCTTTCTTTTTCCACTTCTTAAAGCTGCTAAGGACCAATTCTTGTTGAAGGAGTCCAGCTTATTCCACTTTAGTCTGTTTTATTCTAATAAACTTCTGCGAAACAGTCGTCTCACAGAAGGAGGCTGCGGAAAGGGAGAGGGAAATCTCGTCCACTCACCCGGCCCGCAGCAGGTGAACCGGGCGTCGGCTAAGGACGGACAACGCTCTCTTCCAGCCCCCCTAAATGGGTCCAGGGGCGACGGACTCGGGGACGTCCGTCACCCCCCACACATCAGGACCCGAGGTGGCGGCGCGTAGTGTTCCACGCGCGCCCCTCTTAGACGTCACGGGGGGAGTCAAACACCTCACTCCCCCCCCTGACCCGAGGAGGCCTGCAGTGGCGGGCCGGCACCAGTCGGGGGTTGCGGAAGATTCTTACGTTCCCGCGACCCCCGGCGTAGGTGTGAGTCGAACACCAAGGTGGTTTTTAGTCAGTAAGAGTCTGACAGACCCCTCCGCCATGGGGCGGGCGGAGAACATCCATGAGGATTTTCCACCCCGGGAAAAAAAAGGTAAGGTTAGGTTAGGTTTGAAGCGGCGGCGCGTAGTATGAGTCTTACACCTCACTCGCGCCGCGGACCTGAGGTGGCGCGCTTGCGGGACGGCACCAGCAGGGGATCGTGGAAGGCGCACAAGATCACATGATCCCCGATCCCAGTGTGCCACACCGGAGTGCCAGCAAGAGTCTGATCGACCCCTCGGCACGCCCCAGGGCGGAGGACATCAGGAGGATTTTTCACAAAGGAAAAAAAATAATAAGTTAATTTGGTTAGGTTAGGTTCGAGGCGGCGGGGGACCCCCCACAGTGCTTGCGTCCACGTCGCGTCCCCTGGAAACGACCCAGTTTGACCACCGTAACGGAGTGGCAGACTGGGTTGGCCAAAGTGCACTGTGAATTCGTAGCTCATTTTAACCTGCCTTGTTGATTACGAAACTGCGGAGGCTATGCCAAAACTGGAGAGAGACGCCTGCGGGCGATTTTTAAAACTAAAAGGCCCTTCTCAGGGCCAACCAAAAGGCCCTTCTCAGGGCCAACCCAAAGGCCCTTCTCAGGGCCAACCCAAAGGCCCTTCTCAGGGCCAACCAAAAGGCCCTTCTCAGGGCCAACCCAAAGGCCCTTCTCAGGGCCTCTCCGACACTTCAGCGTCAGAGACTAGCCGCGCGCCGTCTGCGGCTAGCTTATTTGGAGGGGCTAACATAAGCGAGTCGTCCGACAACGACTCGCTTATGACTGTGTCGGATGCGGACGACTCTCGGTCGCGGAAGCGGGTCCGAGTAAGAGGGTCCGAGGGCTCCTCGGCCTCTGGGTCGACGAGGTTGCCGAAGGCAAAAAAGCCGACGGCGGCCGCGGATACCCATGTCGTTGGGCTCGCGGATGCCCAACGCCAGTTGGACCTGGCTCGGCGGGTGCAGCTCCAGCAAGAGCTGGAAGAGCGGGTCGCCGCGAAAGAGAAACGGGCGCAAGTCGCCCGGGCAAGGGCCGGGTACGGTGCGTCCCGTGTTCTCTACGCAGACCATTCTCTGGCCGAGCTGGAAAGGATGGCGGAGGAGGACGAAGAGGAGATTGTGGAGGTTGCCTCTAAATCTTCAAATTTAAAGGGGACCTTCCAAAAGGCCCTCAAGAGCCGGGCCGCGAGCATGCGTGGCGTCGTCGCGGAGCTGGTCCGGCGGAAGGCCACCGACGAGACGCGGCAAATGCAGGCGAAAATAGATCGCCTGCAGTCGGAGGTCAGCCAGCTTCATCAGAAGCTGGCTGAAGCCACGGCCCGGCCACCACCACAAGCCGAGACGAGCCTTGCGGCGGAGGGCCCCTCCTCCAACCTTGAGGATATCATCCGCAAGGTTGTAATGGAGGAGAGGGCCTTCACAAGAGCCTGCTTAGCAGGTATTGAGGACCGGCTCTTGCCGGAGAAGCGCCTCCGACCACCGCTTGCAGCGGATAAGAGGCGCTGCGACCCGGGGCCGTCTTCCTCCTCCCAGGCGGAAGACGCCCTTCTCCCTTCAACCACCCCGTCCAACGAGTGGACGGAAGTGGTCCGTAAGGGGAAGGGCAACGGCAAAAAGTCGGCGACGGCAGCCCCTGTCGCCCCCGCCACCACCGCTCCCAGCCGGTCCAAGACGACCGACAAGGGAAAGGGGAAGGGGAAAGGGAATGGGAAGCGAAGAGGGAAATTGGTCCCCCCAAAAACCGCGGCCGTCGTGGTGACGCTTACCGCGGAGGCTGCGGAGCGAGGGGAGACGTACGCGTCCATTTTGGTGCGGGCGCGTGCCAATGCCGATCCTACCCAGCTGGGGATCGGCAGTGTGTCTTGCCGGCGGACCCAAGCCGGGGCTCGAATCTTCGAGTTCCCGGGGACAGAGGGGAGTGCCCATGCGGACCTCTTTGCAGCCAAGCTGCAGGAGGTCATCGCAGATTCGGCCAAGGTGGCCCGACCGGTCAAGTCGGCGGCCATAGAGGTGACTGAGCTAGATGACTCAGTCACCAAGGAGGAGGTGGTGGCGGCGGTTGCGGCGATGGGAGGCTGTGGCGTCGCGGCGGTCCAAGGTCGGGACATAAGGCCCGGCCGCGGTGGCATGGGCACCATTCGCCTCGAATGCCCAATCGCCGCTGCCAAAGCCATCCTTGCCAAGCGGCGGATCATAGTCGGGTTCAGCTCGGGTGCAGTCCGGGCACTCGAGGACCAGCCTCTGCGGTGTTTCCGGTGCTTCGGCATCGGACACACCCGGGCTCTGTGTCCGTCCACGGTGGACAGAACGGACGCCTGCTACCGTTGCGGCAGGGAGGGCCACAAAGCCGCCTCCTGCGGGGCCGCCACGCCGCACTGCGCGGTGTGTGCCGCCAGTGGCTGCCCGGCGGCCCACGTTATGAAGGGGAGGAACTGCAATCCTCCCCCAAAGCGGGGCAAAGCGCAGGCGCCGACCGGGCCTGCTGCCGCCGCTAGCACCGTTGTTCCTGCGGCGGCGACAGCGGAGGAGGGTGCGATGTCCGACTGATGGATAGGGTCGAACATCGCATACTGCAGGCGAACACCAACCACTGCAGGGCAGCCCAGGATCTGCTGATGCAGACCATGGCTGAGTGGTTGGTGGACTTGGCGGTGGTCGCCGAACCTTACTCGGTCCCTGGCCGTTGGCTGGGTGACCGGGACGGCTTGGTGGCGTTGGTCTCGCGGTCTTCCACAGACTCCCCTCCCCTCTCGCTCTTAGAGAGGGGACCGGGATACGTGGCCGCCGCGTGGGGAGACATGGCCCTGGTGGGGGTCTACTTCTCCCCAAACCGCCCTCTCTCGGACTTTGAGGATTTCCTCGAGATCCTCACCGCAGTCGTAGGGAGGGCGGCGCCACGCCAGGTCGTGGTGTTGGGTGACCTGAACGCCAAGTCGGTGGCCTGGGGCAACCCGGCCGCCGGTTGCAACGTCCGGGGACGCGCCGTCGAGTTTTGGGCGGCCTCATGCGGTGTGTCCCTCCTCAACAGGGGGGTGGTCCACACGTGTGTGCGGCAACAGGGTGGGTCGGTGGTGGACGTCTCGTTTGCCACCCCTGCACTAGCCGCCCGCGTCGTCAACTGGAGAGTTGAGATGGTGGAGACCTTGTCGGACCACCGATATGTGCGGTTCGACATCTCCACCCAGGGGGGTGGGATGGCCCGTGCTGGGCAATCTCCCTTCCCGCGGTGGGCACTCACCCGCCTGGACCGGGAGGCAGCCAAGGAGGCGGCCTTTCTCCAGGACTGGCTATCACCTCCTGTTGAGGTCCTGGACGTGGACGCCGCAGCGGTCCGGCTCAGGAGGTCCCTGACCGAGGTGTGCAACTCCAGCATGCCTCGGTCTCGTCGTCCGCCTCCCCGTCGTGCCGTCTATTGGTGGACGGAGGAGCTGGCGGGGCTCCGGGACGCCTGCGTGGCGGCCAGAAGGGCCTACGCGCGAAGCCGACGGCGCAGCGCCCAAAACCGAGTCCGGGCAGAAGAGGACCGCCTATACGCCTCTTACCGAGAGGCGACGACGGTCCTCAAGTCTGCAATGTTCGCCGCAGAGGACTCGGCGAGGGCCGAGATGCTGGAGGGCCTCGATAGGGACCCTTATGGGAGACCGTACAAAGCGGCGCGGAACCAGCTGCGCCCGTATGGTCCCCCACTGACGGAGACCCTCGAGCCGGCGTTGCTGGATGGGGTGGTCCGGTCCCTGTTTCCGCGCAGGACCGACTTCACCCCACCAACGATGGATCCCCCGCAGGCGGCGGCTCCGCTGGAGGAGGAAGTCCCCCCGGTGACGACGGCGGAGTTCTACGCGGGGGTTCTCAGCCTCCGCGCGAAGAAGACGGCCCCCGGACCGGACGGTGTCCCCGCACGAGTAGCGGCGATCGCCGCCTCCCAAATGGAGACCAGGTTTCGGGACCTCTTCAGCGCGTGCTTTACGGCTGGGAGGTTCCCGAAACTGTGGAAGGAGGGGCAGCTATGCCTCCTCCGAAAGGAGGGACGCCCGGTGGACTCGCCCTCGGCATACCGGCCCATCGTTCTGCTCGATGAGGTCGGTAAATTGTTCGAGGGGATTGTCGCCTCCCGGCTTAATAGCCATTTGCGTGGGGTAGGGCCGGACCTGTCGGACGCCCAATTCGGCTTCCGTCGAGAGCGTTCGACGATCGATGCGCTGGCCCTACTCAAGGGCCAGGTGAAGGAGGCGGTGGAGGCGGGGGACGGAGTGCTGGCGGTGTCATTCGACATTTCGAATGCCTTCAACTCCGTTCCCCACTCGACGATATTGGAGGCGCTTCGGTATCACGGAGTGCCCCAATACCTGCAGAACCTCCTGGCCAGCTACTTGGAGGACCGAGAGGTCCTCCTCGTAGACAAGACGGCCACGGTGAGGCGGTACGGCGCAGAGTCCGGCGTTCCACAGGGGTCAGTGCTGGGGCCGCCCCTGTGGAACATCGGGTTCGACTGGCTCCTGCGGGGAGCCCTCCTCCAGGGCACGAGTGTCATCTGCTACGCGGATGACACTCTCCTCACTGCCCGGGGGAGGAACTTTGGGGACGCGGCCTGTCTGGCGTCGGCTGGCGGATCCTTGGTTGCAGAGAGGATCCGCCACCTGGGGTTGAGGGTGGCGCTGCACAAGACCGAGGCCGTGTTCTTTCGCGGGCCTCGGCAGCGCTGCCCTCCCGACGCCCACATTGTCGTAGAGGGCGTCAGGATACGGGTCCAGCCCCAGATGAAGTATCTGGGCCTGGTGCTGGACGATAGGTGGCGCTTCGGTCCGCATTTCAGCGGGCTGTCGACGCGCCTATTGAAAGCCGCTGACGCCCTCTCATGGCTCCTCCCGAACCTGGGGGGGCCAAAGGCGAAATGCCGGCGCCTGTATGCCGGCATCCTGCGGAGCATGGCCCTATACGGGGCCCCCATCTGGGCGGACTCCCTCCACAGGAGGGAGAATGCGACCGCCATCCGCAAGCCCCAAAGGGCCATTGCACTGCGGGTGGCGAGGGCCTACCGCTCGGTGGGCTTCTCGGCGGCGTGCGCCCTGGCCGGCACCCCTCCTTGGGAGTTGGAGGCTTGGGTGCTCGCCAGGGTGTACGAGTGGAAGGCGCGCCGGAAGGCGCTCGGTGAGCGCCCCGTCGCCGAGGAGCAAGAGGCCGTGCGGCGGGAGATGAAGGATGCCGTCGTCCTCCACTGGACGGAGGACCTCGCCAACGCCGCCTTTGGCCGCCGAACGCTGGACGCGCTCGGTCCGGTCCTGCGCGGCTGGCTCGAGCGGTCCCACGGTTTCCTCTCGTTCCGTCTGGTGCAGGTGTTGTCCGGCCATGGCTGCTTCGGATCGCATCTGTGCCGGATAGGGAGGGAGGAGACCGCGGCCTGCCACGACTGCGGTGCGGCGGAGGATACGGCGCAGCACACCCTCGAGGTGTGCCCAGCTTGGTCCGGGCTGCGCCGCGGTCTGACGGCGGTGATTGGACAGGACCTCTCACTTCCCGGCGTGGTCAGCGCCATGCTGGGGAGCGAGGAGGCCTGGGCGGCGGTTGCCTCCTTTTGCGAGGACGTAATCTCGCAAAAGGAGGAGGCGGAGCGCGTGCGGGAGGACGACCCTCTCGCTGCGCCGCTCCGCAGACGAAGAAGGGGCCGGAGAGGGCGCCGTCCTCTCCCTCCTTACAGTGGCGACGGGCGGGTGACAGGCACGGGGGTGCCTTCGCCCGCATTGCACCCGTCACCACCTTCGTCGGTCATTCCCGGGCCCATCCCCCTCCCCACGGGGAGGGCGTGAGGGGCCCGCCATGAAGGGCGATCGTCGGCGGAGGACTGGACGTGAAGGCTGTGCCGGTTTCCCAGTCCCCCGCCACTAAGACGAAGCGGGAATGCCGCTGGGTTATTTTAGTGGGTATACCGGGTCAGACCGGGGAGTCCCACATACCCCTCCCATCCCCCGATGGGAGGGTATGCGTAATGCATTTTTTCCCAGCGCAAACAAAAAAAAAAAAAAAAAAAAAAAAAAAGGTTCGAGGCGGCGGTGCGTAGTGTGAGTCTCATTCATTCTACCTTTACTCAGGCTAAGGCCATCAAAATCTGTCTCAGGGTTATTCAGTTCCGACAATGTTAGGTTAGGTTAGGTATGTATGTTTGGTCGGCAGACCCACGTCCGGCACAGTTAAAACCACTGTAGTATTGAAGACATTACGTCTCCCTTTACTCAGGCCAAGTCCTATCAAAATCTGTACCAGGGATGACCCGTTGAGTCGACAGTTTTTCTTGGAATAACTATTGACAGTAAATTACAATGGGGCCCACACATAGAAAAATTGTCAGGAAGGCTAAGCTCGGCCGCCTATGCCGTTAAAAAAATTAGACAGATAACTAACATAGATACAGCCAGAATTGTTTATTTTAGTTATTTTCATAGTCTTCTGTCATATGGGATTCTTCTCTGGGGAACCGGTGCGGACGTTAATTCTATCTTTGTTTTACAGAAAAGGGCCGTTCGAGCCATTTACAACCTTGGTCCAAGAGATTCCCTTCGAGAAAATACTTATACTTATTGTATGTACACAAAAATATATCAAATTTTAAGAAAATGTCCGATATTCATAGTTTTAATACTAGGAATAAACACAATCTTGCTGTACATCGCACTCGTCTCCACAGAGTAGGCAACTCGTTCATGGGTCAATGTATACGCTTTTATAACAAACTTCCCATTGACATTCGAAACTTACCCATTATACGATTCAAAAGCTGTATTAAAACCAAACTTTGTAAAAAAGGCTACTTACTTACTATAAAATTTCAGATTATTTAGAAGACAAAAAAGCATGGGATTGAACTGCTCGCTCTGCTAAGCTTTGTAACATTTTGAATATTATGGAAAATCATCACCAGTTTTATATATAAATTGACATTATTGAATATTACAACAAAATGACATGATTACTTTTAAAGTATTGTATTATTTTAATTATTGTAAATGTGAGGACTATGTGGAATTTTGTTTTGATTTCTTTTTTCGTTCTCAGTTAGTTTTAACGATGGTCTGGCAATTTGAGTATTTTATGCGACCTACCCAAATGTCCTTTCTTTGGTATTGTTCGTCGAGTCGTTGAGCTCCTTAAGTTCTGAGTTGAGCTCCACTATTACTGACAAATGCTTGCATTGACTGGACAGGTCCACTCAAATCGTTGTGGTTCTTTCCTCAAAATACCATTTCAGACGCCAATCTACATGGTCCTCATATGGTCTGACCAAGATTATGTCTGGACTTTAAAAGAGACAGCGACCTCTGAGTTTGTTTCGGCCTTTCTTCTCAGAGTAGTCAGATAGGAAACGCCGACCTCATCTAGCTTTTTTTAAATATTTTATAATATGACGTGTAAAAGTGATTCCAATATCCTATTTACAGAATAAACAATTTCATTTCATTTCATTTCAGTTCCGCCAATGTTAGGTTAGGTTTAGCTAGGTGATGTCTGGACGGCACACCCACGTCCGCCACAGTTAATTCCAATGTAGTACAGCTTTCTAGTAGTAACAGTCTGAGCTAAGCCGCGGACAGATAAAAATACTTTAGATGCACGTAGCTCGGTTCCTCCTGAACAGATTTTGATGGTGTCATAATAAAAAATGTTCAGTGTTATCTGCTCTTTTAATTAATTCACACTGTAACGTTGGGACTTTACCAGTCAATGAATAGGGAAGCGGCTACTGGACGTCTTCGGGGATGGAAAGAATGATGAAACTCACCAGGGTAAGTAGTCTTCTTTATTCTAAGTATTTATATTATTACAGTCTTATAAAGTAGGAACTGCATGCTTGACAGAGGAGAGCGGAAGAGGAAGTGCGGTCACTAGTGCTGTGCCACATGACATTATTCAATAGTGATGTATCACTTAACACACACTTAGTAGCTGGCCGTGCTGGGACCACTCTCGCCCACCGTCCTTTCTTTTTTTTGTTCGAAAGGTCGCGAGGTGGTCCCATATAAATATTAATTTTGCTTGCGTAGTTTTTTTATAAAGTAGATTATTCCTCGGTAACTTGTGGAGCCTTCTTAGCTGTGATAGTTTTCCTTTTTAACCCCCGACGGAAACAGAGGGGTGTTATAAGTTTAACGTGTGTATCTGTGTGTCTGTCTGTTCCATCGTAGCTCCCAAACGGCTGAACCGATTTTGATTATTATTTTTTTGTATGAAAGGTGTCTTGATCGAGAGTGTTCTTAGCTACAATTCAAGAAAATCGGTTCAGCCGTTTGAAGATTATCAGCTGTTTTCTAGTTGATGAATGAATGTTTGCATCTTCCACAGGTCTGATCGATTCGAAATGTAGTATTCTGTTACTTCAATGATATTAGAAGAACATAGTAACCATGAACTGATGCTGCAGCAACACCTGGAATTTGCAGGATACCCAACTCCCTCACTAACTTACAGCACCGGTATCGTGTTTTAGGGCTCATTGGAATGGTCTCAATAAATAGGTTATAGATAGATCGTGAACGGGTCTAATGATGGAGTAGGAAAGAGCTTTTATTGAATTTCACTCGTTCAATTGATTTGAAATTACTCATTTTAATGCCGTGGAATGATAAAATAACCTACCACCTTAAAAAAAACCGTCACTAATACTCACGAAAATCTATCAAATTGGATTAAACCACTTTATATTGTTATTACTTCTACTACACTTATATTTATTATCAATAATAGCGTAATAACTCCCTAAAGTGTATAAAGTTTAAAAAGCAGGAAATAAAACTTAAATTTTAAAAGCTTGTACTTATAAAGTTTAAAAAACAGGAAATAAAACAAATCAATTTTTTTTAAAGTATCTCAAGTTTAAAAAGCAGGAAATAAAACTTAAATTAAAAATTTAAAAAACCCCCGACACAAACAAAAACCACTAAAAAGAAAAAAAATAATATATAAAACTTAAACAGGGTCAATCCGTTAGTTTTATACAAGATGTTGGTAATATTTTGTTCTAAGCGTCGCCGTCGTCGCGTCGGGGGACGGCTAAGTAGTATAATATAAACTAGGTGGGTAGATAATGAATGAAACTAGGTTCGTATGTTAGTAAGCAAAATATGATATAAAATAAACAGGTATTAGGTATATACTACTTAGCCGTCCCCCGACGCGACGACGGCGACGCTTGGAGTAAAATATTACCAACATCTTGTATAAAACTTTAAGGGATTGACCCTGTTTAAGTTTTATATATAATTTTTTTTCTTTTTAGTAGTTTTTGTTTGTGTCGGGGGTTTTTTAAATTTTTAATAATTTCATTAATTGTACACTACTGCCGTGAATTTTTTCACATAGCCAAAACTAACCATTCAATACAATATAACACTACAACTATTCAATACAATATAGTATTGTTCTATTACTTTACGTTTCACACATTATTTTCAATGCTATGAATATTTGGAGATTTTTTGTATGAACAATAAATTCATGATTATCTCGTAATTCTCAAATTTTCTCCAAAAATGGATTGGAGATTTGAATAGGACAAATTATTGACCTAGGTATTTTTGCATCTAATCTGGTACTGCGATTTTTTACACTAATGGAGATAGTTTTTGCAAACTGTTTAATAAAAAAAAGTTTTGCCATCTGTATCGTGACATATCCAATGAAAGGACTAACTGTGAGGATCATTTTTTTTAAAATCATTTTATATCATTATAGTTTTATAGTTATTTAAGAAAATTTATGAAAATTGAATTTTTACCGTCAGATGCTTTCCGTATCTTAAAAAAAAAACTGAAAATAGTTCTATACCATAGATAACAGGAAAACCCATAAAAAGTCTATGGTTCTAAAACAACATGCCAAATCTCCCAATATTGTGCGTACAAACTTATATTTGCAGTTGGAATGTATAGGAGACCATGTTTTTCAACTACAATGTTAAGTGTATTCTTGGGATAAATTCATCCCAAATACAGAACCCTTCATTGTGCGTGGTCCGACACGCACTTGTCCAGTTTTTTTAATACACTACAACAAACATTCCCCGTCCTTTGACAAAGGTGTCATTTATTAATCAGAAGAGTCAGATTCGGGCTCATGATACAATAATAGGTCTACATTAAAAAAATCCAAGTTCTCCTGGTTATTATCATCAACTAATGTCTCCGTAATAATCAGTAAAGCTTTTGCCTCTTCTGAGAGGGATTTGTGTTTTCGCAATAGTTTGTGACGTATTTTTGATAAATGTGGATCAGAGCTGATTAATAAATTATTCATAATATCTTCATTCGTAGCCTTTCTACAGATATTTCTCGAATGATGTGCACGATATCTCCTGAAGTCTTTATTTCGAGCTTCAGCAGCTTCTTTGGATAATTTTCCAATCGGCACTACCTACACCCAAATGCTCAATGATAGCTGCTCCATGAGCAAGAACTTTATGTAGGTACACTTGCAGGCATGCAATACCAATCATACAAATCAACGTACAATTTCATGGTGACTTCGGTGTAGTTTAATTGTATCTACAGGGTGACCTGAAGAAATTGCCTCAAATATGGTTTAAAAAACCTTTTATCAAATCCTGATTGACTCCTGTGACCGAAGCTGCAATTTCAGAGTTTTCAAAAAATCTCCTAGCGGTATTTCCTTCATTAGTCGTACCGTGACCCTGTTTCACGAAGTCAACTCAAAGTCCTGTTTGAGATTTAAACGCTTCCTGAATATTTCCTTTCTACCCTACCTGCTTTACTGCCTCTGATAGGCACACGAATGACTGCGAGTCTACTTTTAAGAAAACCGGTTTGGCCGTGTTTTGGACACGAACAAATGACTCACGGAAGTGATGTGGAATATGCACGTGCACGTACTTACAAATAAGTCTAATTGCAATGCAATGCAATAGAATTCTAATATGTAATTTTTTTCATACAATTTTGAAACTACCTATATCTTTGAAAGTAATGGTTTATGAAAAAAGTTACAGAACATAAAAATATTGTATTAGTCTGTAGATTTCAAAACAGTGTTGCCACCTTAGCCCTTTTCGGGCTAGATCTAGCACTTTTTACTGTAGGTAAACTCGTTTTTTCATGCTTTAGCCCGAAAAGAGCACTTTTTAAGCGATACGAACCTCGCACCTCGATTACCAAGTTATGAAACAATGCGCGTCATGTAGTATAGATTTCGTCAGTTCACACTTTATGATCACTAATTGGATATATTTTTACCGACTTCAAAAAAGGAGGAGGTACTATGTTCGGGATGATCACCGATTACTCCGCCGTATGTGAACCGATTTAAAAAATTCTTTTTTTGTTCAAAAGCTTATACTTCTGAGGTGGTCCCATTGTCACCAAGTCAGGATCTGATGATGGGATCCTAGAGAAATCGAGGGGAACTTTCAAAAATCGTAAGGGCAACTAGTGCATTCCTTAATTTATTCATTAAGTATTTTACAGCACTACAATTTTATGAAGGTCTGGAGTCGATCTGATGATGGAGCCGAAAGACAGTCAAGGGAACTCCTCAATGGTTTACAGCAGATACCTCGTGTTTGGGCTTGATTAATTTGTATTGATAAAAACTTTACACTTTGATGGGTTCTGACTGTCGTTAGGGGTCTGATGATGAAGACGAAAGACAGTCGAGGGAACTCCTCAGTGGTTTACAGCAGATATCTTGTGTTTGGGCTTGATTAATTTGTATTGATAAGAACCTTACACTTGGATGGGTTGTGACTGTCGTTAAGGGTCTGATGATGAAGACGAAGGACGATTAACGGAACTCCTCAACGGTTCACAGTAATTACCTTGTGTTTGGACTTAACTCATTTATATTGATAAGAACTTTGCAACCATATAGGTTGTAAGTGACATTACAGATCTGATTATGGTCACCTTATAATATGATGATGAGGGGAACTATACAGTGTAAGCAAATGTATAGTGTTCACCCTTATATTCTTGAGAAGGCACGGGAGTCTCATTAGCCAGCCGGTTTCGTATAACATCTAAACGATACTTGCGCTGTTCAGACGACTCGCCACTTAATCGTTTTTGAATAAGATTGAGTCGGCAGATCTTATCATTTATCATTTGGCGACTCCTGTGACAAATGAGAATGCATGTAATTTCTCATCTGAGATAACCTAGCATGACAAGCTAACGGTGATTCTTGGGAATCGGACATAGCACTCCGTTTGCGATTCGTAGATAGGCGTTCTTTTTCAGCAGTATTAGTCTCTTTAATTCTGTTTTTCTTCATGCGGGTGGCTCCTTTAGTTGGTCTACCCATGATTACAAAAATCAAATTACACAAAAAATGGAAAAATAATAAAACTTTTAAAAAAAAATTGACCGACTTCAAAAAAAACAAAACAAAAAAGGACTACTGTACTAAAACCAAACGACAAAAGTACTTCTTTAATAATAAGAGAAAAATAAAAAAATAAAAAAATAACTTTAATTTCGGAAGTCGGTGGCCAAAAACTAAAATTAAAAGCAAAGACACCGACTTCCGAAATTAAAGTTATTTTTTTATTTTTCTCTTATTATTAAAGAAGTACTTTTGTCGTTTGGTTTTAGTACAGTAGTCCTTTTTTGTTTTGTTTTTTTTGAAGTCGGACAATTTTTTTTTTAAAGTTTTATTATTAGTTTAACTATGGTAACATTGGTAACCCTACCTACTCTTTCTGCCTCTTTACTGGGGAATTCCCCAAGTTGGTTTCTAAGTATAAAGTGACTAATTTAGGATGTAGTTACAATTCGTTCATCGTAATCTTATTTAAGTGACTGTTTTTTTCGCAGTGTTATAATATCACTAAGGCAATGAGAGCGAAGCGAACATTTGTTTTTGTAACTTGTTGAAATAATCGAGCGAGTGAACTGAACACTGTCGTGTCTTCAGTTTTGATACGTAAGGTGTGTGAATGTTTTGAAAGTTAGTAAGTAACAAAATAAAAAATAACGGATCTACCAATAAAAAAAAAGACTGTTTACAAACAACATTATAAAAAAGAGTGGGAAGTGGAATTTAAGTGGATAAAACCAGTGCCAGGAAATTCATCAAAAGTTTTATGTTTATATTGCAAAATCGAGATAAATGGTAAGTTATTCGATATCCAACGACACAAAGAAACCAAAAAACATAAAGACAGTTCAGTTCCTTTCATATCGTCCTCACAAACAAAAATAGTTGTAAGTAAAGAAGATACCGCAAGTGCCAGTAAGTCTGAAACTTATCTTAGCTTATATATTGCAGAACACTCCTCCATCAACAGTGTTGACCACCTTACGGATTTATGCAAACAAATTTTCAGTTGTGATTGCGTCAAAGGAGGAGCAAAAGAAATGAAGATGCATCGTACTAAATGTTCCCATGTTATAACTGAAGTTTTGTGTCCATATTTTAAAGATCTGCTGGTAAAAGATATTGGTACAGGTCCATATAGCCTGATTATTGATGAATCCACGGATGTATCTGTCACAAAACAGTTGGGAGTAGTTATAAAATATCTGAGTGAAGAACGCAAGGAAATAACTTCAACATTTCTAGGTCTTCAACAATTAACTTCCGCAAATGCTAGAGCTATAGTTGATGCCCTCATCAGTCTTATTAATGAGCTGAATTTAGATATTAAAAAATTAATGGGAATAGGAACCGATAACGCTTCCGTGATGGTGGGGATAAACAATGGAGTGTTTAAGATTCTCAAAGAGGAGTACAATCTTCCTCATTTAATTTTGAATAGATGCGTATGCCACTCTATACAACTAGCTGTTTCGCATGCTTCCCAAGAGACTATACCAAGAAACATTGAGTTTTTAATAAGAGAGACCTACAATAGGTTTTGTCAGACAATTTTAAAAATTTAGAGACAATGACTGCTCTTTCTGTTAAAGAGACACTTAAACGAAACAAAACTGTACAACGCATCGTTCACCTTGCAGAAGCATTTTGTCTGATACCAGAAGATATTGATAAAGTTCTAGTACAATATAGAAATATCGGAGACCACGACTGGGAGAACAAAGACGACACCATTAAATTTTGGTGCGAAGTTCTCAAATACAAGGATGCTGCTGGAAACAATTCGTATCAAGAGCTTGGAAATTTGGAGAAAATAATTTTGTCATTGCCCCATTCGAACGCGGATGTCGAACGCGTTTTCAGTTCTATGAACATAATTAAAACTAAAAACAGGAATAAAATGGGGTTAAAAACAATGACATCCATACTACATATACGATGGGGTTTGAAATGATTGAAAGAGTCTTGCTGTTCCCACAAGGTGCCAACTGAAATAATAAAAAAGTGTGGGAGTAATTTGAAATACTCCTTCAAATTGGCTAAGAACACAGATGTCAATCAGCCATCAACTTCTTCTGCTTCGGCAGATATGATTTTGGAAGATTCCGATGAAGACTCTGATTTTAACAATTTAATAACTTAATTTTAATTAGATTTTGCACTTTCTGAAATTACTACGTTTCACATAAACAATTTTTAACCATTTTAAGCATTTTAAAAATTTCTAATTATTTTTTTTGCATTTTATTTTATTTATTTATTTCTATCTATGTTTTTACCTCTCTCTAGCACCTCTTTTGATGGCATTTGCTAAATCTAGCTCTTTCTAGCTTGTCCGAATGCCCCTTTTCAAAAACCAAGGTGGCAACACTGTTTCAAAAATGTAAACACGTACTTCGCGATTTCAGCGAACTGTGCACCGCGCTGCCACCCGCTTGCGCCTCTCCTCATACCTACCTTTCATGCGTTCAAGTCTGTGCGCTTCGAACATAATTTACACGCCCGTTTTTGTGAAAACGACTACCGTCGTAAAATGGCGGACATTAGATTATGGAAGAAGAATCTTATTACAGAGTTCTTGTCAGTAGTACGGCGGGGCAATTTCGACTATGGGGCTATTTCAATTAATGACAATAACTGTTATTCTACTGTATTTTTACCAAAACGCCATCTATATCCAGATACGTGAACAGATTATTTCAACAAAATTTCATAGATAGCTCTGCTAAAGCGCGAACTACATATTTGACCCACACGCTTTTTTTTTGGCAGCCGCCATTTTTTGTATGTGTTGACTAAAGACGCTCGCCTCGTTTTTCGTCAAACAATGTGTTTACAACGCTTGTTTTTACAATATTATACAGTGACTAAAGAAAATATAAACCGCAAATTGTTTTTCGCCTAATTGTTCTTTGGAATTATACGTTTTTGATCAATTTTTTGTTGGTTTAAATAGCCCCACGAAAAGAAGTGGGGCAATTTCGACTTACCTACATACGACATACGTCCCTGCACTACTGCCTATGTAAAAAGTCGAAATTGCCCCTCCAAGGTGTTTAAAGAATTTATTACGTTACTGAACCATTGTAGGAGACAATAAGCCAAGATTGGTATGAATTATGCCATATTTATACTCTGTCTCTCAATTTCAAAACGATAACGGCTTAAGTACTCGTAAAATAAATATGTGACATAGTCGAAATTGCCCCACTGTGGGGCAATTGTAACTATTTCTTCCCAATTTCAAAAACATAATTCGTTTGAACATATAAGACGAGTATTCTGTTTTAATACCTACCTAAGAAAGATCTCTGTTAAAGCTTTTATAACATAAATTTATTTAATCTACCATAATGTATTCAAAGACGAGTGCGCAGACTTGAAACTGGCATTTGTGTTTTTATAGTTGAAATTGCCACGCCCGACCCTACAAGTTTCATGTAGGTATGCCTATGGAAAACTAAATCCGAGTACTTATTAAAAAAATTTTTCAAAATATTAATAAAAGTTCCTACGAAAAATTTGTCAGGTTTTGCAAGGATAACGGAATGCCTCAAGCCAACAGAGATTTTGTTTTTCTCTTTATTTTTTACCCACACCGATCTTCTTTTTCTTATCTTCTTCTTATCGACTTCAAAAAAAGGAGGAAGTTATCAGTTCATCTGTATTTTGTTTTTTTTTGTGTTACCACTGAGGTAACAAACAAAAAAACTTTCGACTGGGTGAACCGATTTTGATGAGTCTTTTTTTATTTGAAAGCTGGTGCTTCCCGTGTGGTCCCATAATTTTTTTATTAACTTTGCTCGAGTATATTTTGAGTTAGCTTCAATAATTACGTATATTTCTCACTTAGTCTATATAGACGACCTCTTATTTGATACAATCACTGTTATTTACATAGCAGGTAGTGGTATTAGAATTTGTGTGGGGTAGGTCCCACAACTAAAAAGTGTAAAATAAAAACTTTTAACAAAGAAAAAAACACCAGACTTCCAAAAAAAACTCTAGTGAAAAATAACTTTAATTTCGGAAGTCGGTGGCAAAAAACGAAAATTGAAAAGCAGACACAGAAATTAAAGTTATTTTACACTTTTTAAGAGTTTTTTTTTGGAAGTCGGTTGTTTTTTATTTCGTTTTTTAATCACGCTAAGACCAGCTTGTTTAATATTCCTTCCAACCCTTTTATTCATCTGTTTGGAACTCTTAACAAAACGGCGTGATTTTCATACACTCCAGGTCGCGGCAGTTTCCCGTACTGAATCACGCGTGATTAGCCTTTACACGAACACTCTTTCCTCTCTGAATAAAAATACAAGAGCCGCGCGAAAGAGTCAACGCAAATAAAAATGGATGAAAACAATCACTCACGATTGCGCGTGCAAGCTTTCCCGCGTTCAATCGTGCACACTCCGATCGCGAGTGAATGCGCGTGTCATGTAAGACGGCTATTTGACGTTTTCTTGCATTATCCCATAACGATCTCGGTGGGCGGTGGATCGAGGAGTCTCGCGGTCATTCGCTCAGCGAGCGGGCGCACGACACGGGGAGCGCGCGGCAGCAGGTCGTTACGTAATACCATCGCCACCGCTTCCAGCTCGCGGATCACGGCCCCCGAGCTGCCCGGCGCCGGTGACGGCTCGTCGTCCGCGTCCGTGTCCGATTGCTCGCGTGCGGCGACCGTCGGCACGCGGCGCCGGCGACGCACGCGCCGGCGACGGGGCCGCGTCGCTCTCTCCGCCGTACTGTCTGCCGCACGCTCCGCCGCGGGCTCGGCGCAAAAATGCTCCAGCATCATAAGCGCCTGTCGCTTGGTTTCTGTGAGATCATCCGGATAGATGGGCAACGCCGAGCGCTGAGGCTCCTCCACGGTAGCCATCTGTATCTCGTCTATGGAATCCACGACGTCTCGAGTGTCCGCAGTGTCCTCGGGCTCTGTGCCGTAACGCTGCGCGGGCCAAACATTCGGCACGCATTCCACGGGGTCGTCGGGCTGTAGCAGCGCGAGCGACTCCTGTGGCGGCAGCAGGTATCCGCGGCTGAACAGGCGCAGGTGCGGCAAAGCGAATAGGCGGCGCAGACGGCGCGCGAGCCAGCGCACGCGACGGCACGGCGACACGCACACATAGGCGCGCGCGCGAACGTCACTGGCGCTAAAGAACTGCTCCATGCACACGCGCACGCGGAAGCACGGCTCGGGCGCGTGCGACGCGCCTTCCGATTCGGACTCCGACTCTTTATATTTCACCATTATGGAAAAACTCGAAAATATTTTTTTTATTGGAATATTCTGTACCCTTCTTCATAAACTGTTGAGTCCAATGAGTTTTCTGCAAACCAAAGGATTTTATTAAAGACTAGCTGCTGCCCGGGACTTCGTCTGCACTCCAGGATAAATAAAGAACATTATTTAAAAAACAAAAAACCCGCCTGCAAAAACGCATAACTTAAAAGAGAAAAACAAGCATTATAATGTGTAGAACTCTCTACTCGAAACTGCTGTGTTTACAAGGGTGATAGGTAATTAGGCGCATTCCTTGTAAAAGGTTTATGACTAGAGGTAATTTAAAACAAATATGACAGGGGATTATCGACATTTTTGCGCTTTCGAAGTTTTATGGAATTTTCGGCCTCTCACCCTAAAACTGACTGCTAATAATGAATTGTAAGAAATCTACTCAACTCTGGACACTAAATTAATACTTTCCTGATTGCATAGAAACCCATTCATTAAAAAAAAACCCATAACCTTCTCCCGATCTTGCTTAAACTACGACCGAACGAAGGATCCCATTGATATTTATTTCTATTGAAAAAAACGCACCGTCTCGGATGGTTTTTAACTGTCTTTTTTTCATTTACAAAAACAAGGGACTCTGATGCTGCGATGCTATTGGTTGGTGAGATTTCTATAGCGGCCGAGCGCTGCAAGCAAAAATAGTCCTTACGGTGTATACATATTTGTTTCTTTGATAGTACTTACCATAAAATTAATATTAAGTAAGAATAGTATGTTAATCATGCTATAGTATTTGTAAACAAGTTCATTCAAATAAACAAGACTAAACATTTGGATCTGGACAAGTTGAGTAATCACAACCAAGAAGGAACCTAACCTACGTATAAACAGCATTACTTATCCAACAACACATTACTTGAATATGAAATGGGCCTCCCCAATTGGGTACAACAGGGAGAATCAAATCTATTTACTTATTAACTAAATATTTCACCTGTACCATTTCAAATCTTGCATTCCTGTGGAAAGCTGGATGTTTACAAAAAAGTCCGTTTATTTTTAGTTCGTAGTTCTAGCTAAGAGATTGCTAGTCAATGGCTAAGGATAGCCACAGAACTTGAAAGATTTTCAATAGAAAGAAAGTAGAAAAAAAAATCATAGGTACTTTAAGTACGTAAATACATGTTGTTATTGTTTTATTTACCTTTATTATCTTATACTTCAGATGAATCTATAAGCTCGATTTCCATAATAAGTCTTTCTTTAGATCTTCATCTTAGATGCTTGATTATCACTACCAATATGCCTCAGTTTACTCTTACGAAGTACAATTAAACACCCTCTTTGTTTGGTACTTGGTAGTAATATTAATTATCAAATTTAGGAATTATTACCTCTAGTTCATTTTAATGGCAGTCCACAGAGCACTATATAATTGGCAATCGCACTGTCGCTGTCGCAAGGTAAATGGGCGTTATTTCACGTCACTAGTTACAATAACTGGTTACAGGGCTAGTAACCGAATAACTAGTTTCGAGTCACACATAAACACGTGATTTTTATAACTAGTTACATTACAATGCAGTTGTTTCGGCTGTAGCCGCTGTGTACTTTAGGCTTCAACATAAATAATGGACTGCTGCTGGTTTTTACTCTTACTATGTATTCTGAATAGATTATAATGGATGTTCTGTGTGATGATATAATGGATGTTCTGTGTGATGATATAACGGATGTTTTGTGTGATGGCCGATGTCGAGCGGTGCGGGGCGACGAAGCTCCCTGCGAGCAGTGTTGCCACTAGCGCTAGCGCCCCTGGCGGCGCGAAGCGACAAGTCGGGTTATGGCCGCAGTAAGTACCGCGGCGGGGCCTTAACAGCAGTGATCGAATGAAAGGCGAGAAACGAGACAAAAGTACGTTCGAGTGCATGTCGTTTCTTTCGCGCGTAATATGTACTGCCCTGTGCCTACTGGTACTGACCGGCGAAGCGAGCCGAGAGTTCCCGAGAGTGGTGGCACAATGAAATCCGAACACGCACGTGCCAAGTCGCCAACTACCAACAATAAATAGTTCTGATGCGTATACGTATTATTACGTTAATGATGTAACTACTTGTAGCTACAAAAACTTATTCGTTCAAAAAACTTAAAGCTAACGTATTACTTATGTAACCATTTATATTTACGTTTCGCAAATAACTGTAATAATTCGATACAATCACCATGTTGAAAAATCGAATAGAATTTGAAAAATAACTAGATACTAAAATCACTAGTTTTCAAAACAGGTGACGCATTCCAAGTCACTAGTTACGTTACGTTTCATGAAAATTACGTAACGACTATAACTAGCAGTTTTGATTTGACAACATTGACAGTTCATGAGTTCAGCAGTCAGCATTGTCAAGAGTTTATTTTTTATTTTTTTAAATATGTTTTGTTCATGGCCATAGATACAAGTCTTTCAGTCGTATACATAGATGGTTGTAAGTTAGAAGTGTTCTAGGTGTAAACTAAACTAGTAAACTATGATACAAATAAGCCACTTGTTTTAAAAATCACAATATTTTTTAATGCAATTGCATTTTTCCATTATCAACTTCCCCTTTCGGGCTAAGTGATACATCTCAGTGAGTGATAGAAACATCGTTTTCTTAAAACATACTAACTATTACAATTAATTAAATAATATACATTTATGTGTATATGTATTTTATAAGTGACTTTATGAAATAAACGAAATAATAAATTTGTACCTCAATCTAGTATTGCACAGCTGTTGAGGCATGTCGTATTGCTCGTGTCAAATTTCCAAACACTAACCGAGCTGTGCGACCGAAACCTGCCGCACCAGCCTGGCAGTGCAGGATTGATCGTCGTATTAATGAGGCCAGGGTACTTATCGGGAAGCTCATTTGCTTCAGGGAGGGCAATACACGCCCAAGGGTGATGCGCTTTGTGAGACGGGCCTTCTCGAGATCTAGTATTAGTCCTCGAGATTATGTTTCCTGTGTCACAGAGCGCATCGACTTCCTGAAGCAGAAAGTTTATGCGTGGGCAAACCGTATCCGTCGGTATAGGCGAAGAGTGGATCGGTACACTCAGAACAGAGCATGGGGGCGCCCCATTGCCACTCAAGGTGTGACTGACGCGCGTCTACCGGATAATGAGACCATGAGTGCTTTTTGGCGAAGCATCTGGTCGGTGCCCGTCAGTCACACTGAAGGTGATTGGATGCGTGTTGTTGAGCGGACGTGTGATTCAATACCAGACATGGAGGCCATTACCATCAGCCCTCTGGATGTGGCCCGTGCAGTCCGTCCGTTGCCTAACTGGAAATCTCCAGGACCGGACGGACTGCACAATTTCTGGATTAAATGGCTACAAAGATCACACGCCTGCTTAGCTTCGCAATTCCAGTCATCTCTAGAGACTGGGTCGCTACCACTGTTCTTTCAACAGGATTTACCCACCTGCTCCATAAATCGGGTAGTACTGCGGAACCTAAAAATTATAGACCAATTACATGTTTAACGACGGTCTATAAAGTTCTTACATCCATTCTTAGAGCAAAAATTGCACACATATTTGTAGCAACTCAATTATGTCTGTGTCTCAGAATGGATGTAAGAATGGGTCCCGCGGTACTAAGGAGCTGCTCCTTAAAGACATGGCCATAAGCTAACAGGTTCGTAGATCCCGGAAGGATTTGTCGACATGTTGGATAGATTATAAGAAGGCCTATGATTCGGTGCCACATACATGGCTCATTAGACTGCTGGAGTTGTACAAAATAGACGCAACTCTACGCACCTTGTTGATGTCGTGTATGAGGCAGTGGAGAACAGCCCTTCTCTATCCGGGATGTCGACAGATACGGGGGATCGATGAACCGATCAGGATTGAGCTGGGAATATTTCAGGGTGATAGTTTGAGTCCGCTTTGGTTTTGCTTAGCCTTAAATCCTCTAAGCACACTGCTGGAGGATTCAGGTCTAGGCTATCGATTGAGAAGAGGTGGTCAGGTGATATCTCACCTCCTTTACATGGATGACCTGAAACTCTTCGCCCCCAACAATTTGCGACTGATAGAGCTACTGAAGGTAACAGAAACATTTAGTAGCGCCATCAGGATGGAATTTGGTGTGGACAAATGTGCATTCATGCATGTAAAGAGAGGGGAGATTATGGAATCCGTGGGAATCCAACTCTCGGATTCCATAAACCTTAGATCCCTCTCCTCAACCGAAACCTACAAGTATTTGGGTATGTCGGAAGCATTAGGCATTAATTTTGCCGACATGAAACAATCGTTGAGGGAGCGCTTCTTTGGCCGCCTGAATAAAGTGTTAAATAGTCTTTTATCAGGCGGAAACAAGGTGCGAGCCTTCAACGGCTGGGTCATGCCGGTTTTGATGTATTCTTTCGGCATGCTCAAATGGACTCAGACAGAACTTGACACCTTGGATAGGAAGGTCCGTACACTGCTGACGGCAAATTGGTTGCATCACCCACGTTCATCAATGATGAGACTGTACATCTCGTGGAAGTGTGGGGGTCGAGGTTTCTTAAATGCCAAAACCCTTCACAACCGCGAGATTTGCAGTCTCAGGGAATATTTCCTTCAAACTGACGTGGGGATGCACCGAGATGTGGTCGCAGTGGACAAGTGTAGTATTAAAATAATTAGTAAGTTGGGACATCACTAGTAAATAATATGGATGGGGACTAGGTACTCTAGCGAAGGGACAGCAATGGCGTCCAATAGTGATCTCATGTAATCAAGGTAATGGTGATTTTAACGAATAAATATGCAGTCTCGTGCAATAGTGTTACAGTGTTTTATTTTAATCAACATAATACAACAAGGGCCTTACCCCGCTCTTCTTGGCGAAAGAGAACTGGCGCAAACCTACAATACTTGATACTAACGATCGTAAGGAAGTGTGGCAAGGCAAAGAGCTACGTGGACGCTTTTTTCCGGGCACTCTATGGGCCTGAAGTAGACTTTCTGGCGTCTGTATCCTGGCTACGTTTCGGCGACCTCTTCGGGGAAACCGAAGGTTTTGTCTGTGCGATTATGGATGAAGTCATCATGACGAATAATTACCGGAAATACATTGTCAAGGACGGTACGGTGGACATCTGTCGGGCATGCCACTGTCCCGGTGAATCAATTCGACATATTATTTCCGGTTGTGCTCGTCTTGCTAACGGCGAGTATTTGCACAGATACAATCTAGTAGCTAAGGTTATCCACCAGCAACTTGCCTTGCAGTACAACCTTGTGGAGTATGAAGTACCATACTATAGGTATGTGCCCGACCTAGTTCTCGAAAATGGTCACACCACAACGTACTGGGATCGATCTATCATCACTGACATGACTATTGTAGCCAATAAGCCTGATATTGTGGTGATAGATCGACGAGAGCGCCGTGCAATGATTGTTGATATCGCTGTGCCTCATGACGAGAATCTCGTGAAAGCTGAGAAAGATAAAAAAATCAAGTATCTTGACTTCTTAGCACATGAGGTTGTCCACATGTAGGACGTGGACTCTGCAATCATTGTGCCGATAATCGTTACGGTGAATGGCTTCATAGCGAAGGGCCTCGACCAACATCTCAGGAGGCTCTCACTGCGCGGCTGGGTCAAGGGTTTGATTCAGATAGCAGTACTCCTGGACACGGCACGCATAGTGAGGAGGTTCCTCTCTCTAGAGCCCTGACCACCGGCAGCTTGGACCCTGATCCTGATGCCGATGGGCTACTAGTTTTTATATTTTTAAATGTTTTTTTAATGTTCTTTAAAAAATATTTAAAAATGTAAAGATTATGTTTTTAAAAAGAAATAAAGAGAATAATAATTTGTACTCCTAACTATATAACTATGTACTCCTAAGACTCCATGAATATTATCAGATATTAAGTTGGTGAGCATGATAGGATTTTTATTTCCTATCTTCTCCTGTTCTGTTGACTCGACGTATACTACATACTCAGAATTTGTATTTTCTATGAACAGTCTTTTATAATTTTGTTTAGTAAAAATGTTATACTTATTGAGTCAGTTTTTCGTGTATTACTTTCTTTTCTCCCACCTCTGGCGGCTCCTCACCGCCACTGGTGACACTCATGGTTGTTCGAGGTGTTATTAGTTGTTATGTGGTATTTCCGTACAATTTTATAATTATTAAACTTTTTGCGAAATCAAAATTACCGCCTCGTTTGACTTCTCGCCAAAAAGTCAGTCTGTAAGAGTTTTCAGTAGCGTTGCCAATGCCTATTTACCAGATTCCCTAAAATCATTTGGATACGTTCATGAAAGTCTCAAATGTCATGATTTCATGAAATCTCGACATTTGAGACTTTCATGAACTTAGAGAGTTGTATTGCTGATTCTAATGTTTATAATTCTGTAAATCCATATTTGTTACGTGCGCAAATCATATTTAGATCAACATACAATCTAACACCGACGTGCAAATTGCAAAAAACGTAAGAAAATTTGAATTTCGCGGGCTACCCTGGCGCATCCCCCTTAAAGTACGCAGTTTTTATATTCGCGACGTAACTTGGCTCGCCATCGGTGACAGACGTGCGTAACATAGTATGCTGTTTTTAAGTTCGCGACCTAAAAGAGGTAATAGATATGTAAGCAAGTACGCGTACTTATGGCTCGGCGAGCTTACTCGCCCGTCTGTCATCGCCGCGAGCCGCGACCCAATTTGACAATGAAAGAAAATTAATTAAATTATACTTAAAGACCGCGTACAGCTTGGCAAAAAAGAGTATGATGCGGTGACAAATGAAACTAAATATTTTACATAAGTAATGAAGACCTATGATGTTAGCACTACTTTGCCGACAAGTGCTAGTAGGTTTTAAAGTCAGTACAAGCAGCGTTTTTCACTATTTGTTTAAATTCTTTGACGCATTTCCCATTTGAAGTGACCTATGTGCGGTAGTGGCGCCCTCATTTTTTCCAAACTCTTTTTTGCCAAGCTGTACTATAAGGACGCACGTCTATACTCAGCTTGCACTTTATTCACTTTACTAGGCTCGCCGTCGGTGACACACGTGAAGCTTGCTCAAAATGTCGCTGATAAATTGGCGGTTCGCGGCTCGTGGCGATGACAGATAACGAGCCAAGGCGGGCTACGAGCAATATTTCAAACCTGTTGGATCGCTGACGAACTTGCCCAGCGGTTTTAAAGTCCACGTACTTAAATCCAATCAAATCAAATCATTTATTTGCTTGAATATGGGTACATGAGGTGATATATAGGCAACAACATTTCTTTAACCATATCCTACCTAAACAGGTACTACTACTACTGGTACTTAGCATGATACACGGGCCAGTAAGCTCGTCGAGCCATAAGTAAGCGGACTTGCTGGCACGTCTATCACCCCTTTTAAGAGTATATGTATTCTGTGAGTCAGACCGTCTTCTCTCGTCGTCTTGTTTGCAGTTTGAATTTGTCAGTTTATTGTGTGTATATCTGTGGTTTGATAGTACTTAGTAATTCCATGGTGGTTATCTTAGCTCCTCCTTGTTTGTTGTGCATTTGTGTGACATTTATGACTTGACAGTTAGACGCACGGAGCAATAGACAAGATATTGAACTAAACTAAGCTGTAATGGCAAATTAATCTAATTTGATAAGAAATGTGGTTTATAGGTACTTATAAAACTTAATATATAATCAGTGAAAATCATGGCACAACGCTTTCCTGCCGGCGGTCCGAGTCCCGCACCCCCTCCTGGCGCCATGCAGCCCCAGCAGCGCTACTCTGGGCCCGCGCAGCCTCAGGGCTCCCCAATGCCGCCTAGGCCTTACCCGGGACCCAACTTTCCTGTAAGAACTGTAATGTTAAACCTATCTTCGTACGTACCGTACGTACGTGTTAACTCCGGATTATATTTAGCAAAGCCTTTGTATGTATTTAATCCTTACTAATATTATAAATGCGGATGTAACTCTGTCTGTCGCGCTTTCGCGCCAAAACTACTCAACCGATTTAAATGAATTTTGGTACACAGACAGTCTAGACCCTGAGAAAGAACATAGGCTACTTTTTATCTACTTACCACGCTGGCGAAGCCGCGGGCGGAAGCTAGTTACATATACATTCTCATCTGTGTTTGGTGCCGTGGGGATGCATTGTATCATTCAAACGAATATGCTGTTTTCGATATAACTATGGACCTTAGCTACCAAACTTAATTTTGATAATTTCTCTTGAATGGCAGCAAAAAAACTATTATAACAAAGGTACTCAAAATAATAACATATTTGAATTACAAATGCTAAACAATCAATTAAATTCTTTTGTTTTATTAGAGGTATAATTGCTGTAGATGTAATTATAAATGATCGGCATTTCAACTTTTGAGAAATCTATCTCTAGTTGCCTGGCATTTTACGTTTCATTAGTGAATAAAGATTGTTTTTATCCTCAAGGTATCCATATCTTAATAACAATACACAAACAGAAAGAAAACCATTAATATACCTAAGTAAGCAAGGGAGTATCGTGTGCTACTTCTTCCCAAACTAAAACACAGGGAAATGTTCTAGGGCGGGGTACTGTCTTATGTCATTGTGACATGTAATAGTGCTGGTTCTCAGTCTAAGAGAAGGATCAAAATTCACCCACATCCTACAGCAAAGAGAAGTATCTCAAAAAAATGATGAAAATGTGTAATAAAAGATGGCATACTTCCGAACACATTCTTTACAGTCTAACATAAAAAAATTTCTATGAAAATTCATTCAGGCGCAATAATATGGACAAGCTGGTGGAATTAGTGGACCTCAACACTGGACTGCTGACAGTCCAAGGAAGCTACGCCATCCTTGGATAATAGGCTTACCAGGCATTTATTACGCTTAGACAGGTACGGCCTGTGTCAGGGACAATCACAGGGCACTGCTCGCTAAATAAATGCTTCCACACAATAGGTATAACAGACAGACCTCTGTGCAGGGCATATATGGAGGCTGAGGAAACCGTTGCGCAGTTACTCTTTGAATGCACGGGCGTCACCCAGATTAGAACAGAAACCCTCGCTCTCTACAAAAACGGTCCTGTTGAACTATTGTCATGTGGTCTTCAGGCTCTCACTGAGAAACACCTGATAAATGTGAATGTGAATAGTTTCTCGCTTTGTCCTAGTCATTGACTTTGTCTCTCTGTGTTTGGCTGTAAATAATTCAGTCATCCAATCACAGCAGTTGACACATCACAGCAGTTCTATGTATGTCAACAGGCACGCAGCGGTTTCACGCCGCCGCCGGTTGGCGTGGGCGGTCCGGGCGGCCCCGGTGGGCCAGGCGGGCCCGGGGGCCCGGGCGGCGGACGTGCGGCCGGCGGCGCGGCCTACGGCGGCGGGCCCGCGCCCGCGCCGGCCGCGCCCAGCATGCGGCCCGCGCCTCCTCCCGCGCCCGCGCCTCCCACCAAGCGCCCGCCCGACGCGCGAGCCGCCATCCCGCCACAGCACAAGCCCGGCCTCTACAACCCGTGAGTACTACCCCCCGAGCGCACGCGACGTGCACGAGCGTGTCTGATCGCTTGTCTGTGCAGGGACGCGTACGGCGGCGCGGGCGGGCCGGCCTCCAAGCGCAAGAAGCGGCTGGCGGACAAGATCCTGCCGCAAAAAGTGCGCGACCTGGTGCCGGAGTCGCAGGCCTACATGGACCTGCTGGCCTTCGAGCGCAAGCTCGACGCCACTATCATGCGCAAGCGCCTAGACATCCAGGAGGCACTCAAGCGGCCCATGAAGCAGAAGCGGAAGCTCAGGATATTCATCTCCAATACATTCTACCCAGGTATGTGAGTCCATAAACATCATTTACTGAAAATACCAACTGTATGGTAATTAAAACAAATAAAACCGGCCAATTGCGAGTCAGACTCGCATACGAAGGGTTCCGTACTAGTAATGGCAATTAATGCGATTTTGCATTAATTTCATTAGCATGTGAATTCTTGAGTCTTAGCATGATAATTGCTATTGCTATGCTAATAGCTAATATGACGATAATTGAAAATAATGAAGTATGTGAATTTTGTTAATCACTCGCGAACGAGGTCACGGTCACGTGAAACCGATAGTTTTAGTATTCCCAACTTCCCGTGGGTGCAATGGAGAGCACACGCTACCGCTGCGTGCGTCTACGCTCTGACGTATGATAGTATAAAAAAGTACGAAGCGAAAAATTCACTTAGCACTTCACAGTATTTCGCAACTACATTTTATATGCTAACTAACTTTGTTGGTCTACAAAAAAAGAAAGACGGAGCGTTACGAACATCAAAAGTGATGCCACCTTTTTATCTATGTGTGTATAAAAAGGGTTGTCATTTGTTAAAGTTTTTCCCTATAATTTGGGGAATCATATTTTGGGTAGGATAATATTGTACGAGTAAGATATTGTTGAGTATGGTATAGTACCTCAATTGTTAGGAAGGATTCCGAAACAAAACCATTTTTTTTACATGGCAAAATAAAATAAAATAACAATTAAGTACAAAGTGCATTTACATACACAGCCCCATCATCAATGGCTACATGAGGCAAGTCTGGTAAGTCCTACAAAAAAATTACACGAGTAATGGCAGCTTTTGATTAAAACCTTAGGAAGATAAATGAAGAATTAGGACATACTTGAACAAATGTGCAGCCAGAAGTGCTTGAAGATAGATATAATATGGAATATAGAAAATCAAATATAAATATGAAAATATGAATACATAAATAACAAAATAATTTAATAATAATGAAAATACTTCTACCTATTAATTTCATAATAATTACCAAGATTATTCTTATTAAATACATAAAATTAAAATAACTAATATACTATACCTATTTATACTATCCTAATAATATATTACCTACATAATTAAACACATCTAATAATTTATAATAATATTGTAAGGGGGTAATGTGTGAGGAGATAATCTAAACGCGTAATCCAAACAATAACAAGGGTTTATTTATAAATATTAACTGACTCTAAAATACAATAAAAAGTCCTAAGCGAAATCCCTAATAGCGACGTACACTATAAGTTGATAATGCGGTTTCGCTAACGAAGTCAACACAATCAACAAATAGTATACGGTGCTCAGCCAGTATCCGATAAGGTGCGGGGGCGGGGAGGTGACCGACCTAAGTCGATGCGGAGTAGTGCACCCGAACCGTACCGAACGCTGACTGCTTGAACTGGCTGGGGGTCGAGCTTTTAAAGGCGCCGAGGGACTCGGCGGCGCATGCGGCGGGGTGGAGAGGACGCGTACGGTGATTCAGCCCGCGCAGGAGTCGTACCGATGTGGCGCTGTTGTTGTGGTGTTACAGTCTCCCCCTCTGGTCCCGAAGACGGCTCGGCGAGGAGACCAGTTTCTTCATCTGGAACTGCCTTCTGCTTTCGTGGTCTGCCGCGTCTGCGCAAAGATCTCATAGGATTAAGTGGATAGAGGGCTGAGCCCTGATAGGAGCTCAGCACTGAGGAGTGATAACTACCCAACGGAGTGTTGCGGTCTCCTAGGTGTGCAAGTCCATAAGAGCAGGACCCATGCTGCCGCAGGCTAGCATAGGGCCCGTCGTGACTTGGAGCTAGCTACGCTGTTTGATAGCGAACTGTGTTGCTCCGGACATTAGCGGTGACCATAACGAGGTCACTCGAAGTATAAGCAGGAGCGGGACGTCGACGATTGACTGTGCCCTCCCCCTGCATCAAAAAAGTTCTTTAATGACTGCCAGTGCAATCATTGCTAGGTCGACAGTGGGACCAAACAGCGCATTACTCTTTGGTGATAGGGTCACCTCAGCGTTGTTGATGCTCGACTGTGCATCCCGGAACAGTGACCCGACAAATCTTGGTGAGTAACCAGTTAGGGCAGGTTCCTTTCTCGAAGGCGATTGTGGAGGAGTAACAAAATCGATCAAGGGCGGTGGCCCATATGAATCCTCCATTTCATTTTCTTCAGGTAGGGTTGAAGGTGGGGACGGAGTCATGAGCATTGGGCTCACAAATGGTTCCAGAGACGTCATTTTGGCGAGTTTTTGGATCGCCGTCTCGGTTTTCGCAGGCTCCGTTTGCACCGTGGACACGGGTGCTCCATCTTCTTCCTCAGGAAACAAGTCATACTTCCGGCCGGGTTCATCCAAGAAGTGAAACAGTAGTTGCGGCACGTTCAGTGCCATGTTGGCATCTTGGAGGAAGTCAACTCCTAAGAGGGTCCGGTTATCGTGCGATTCTGGCAACACGATGAAATTTGTGGGGATCGTCCGACCACAAAGCGACACAGGCACCAAGGCAGTCTGGATTTGCTGTCTTCGTTGCAAGCCATCGGCGAGGGTGATTGTGGCATTCTCCGAATGGAACTTGATGCCCTTTTGCTGCAGTACTCTATACAGCGAAGTCGATGCGACACTTAACTTCGCTCCTGTGTCAATATGAGCTTGACCTTTGACACCGCTGACTGTGATCTTCAGTGTGGGTCTAGATCTTGCTCCTGACGCAACTGTGGGACTTAAGGCATAAAATCCCACTCCAACTGCTCCAACCTTGGTTTTAGTGCATTTCGGGCATTTGCTTCTTACTACGCCGGGTTCGCCACAGCCATAGCAAGTGATTTTATGGGTCACCGATCTGATATTAGGCCTGGAAGGTTCATTTGCCGTATTCGGCTCACTTTTAACAGCTTTCTTTCGGCACTCCTTCTCACTGTGGCCAAATGCGCGACAGTATGTGCACCTTTGTTTTTTCGCCATTGGAGTGGTGCTGTTATTGCTTACCGATCGTTCAGCAACAACCTCTTCAAGCTGCCGAGCCTTCACCAGAAAGTCATCGAAAGTTTCGACAGAATCCCTTGGTATTCTATCCCGTACGTTGATATGCAGGGAAGTATATAGTAGATCCAAGTTTTGTGATTGTAACAGGGGTGGCTTAGGTAACTCAGCCATTAATGCTCGCTTCTTCGCGACGAACAATTCTGTACCTGTCGGAGTCTTCTGTTTGTCCATGACAATGTCATCATATACTCTGTAGGCTGGTCTCTTTGGCGCAAATGTGGATCTCAACAATGCCGTAGCCTCATGCCAAGTAGTTACAGAGCCCTTGACTCCAAGCCACCAGATCGACGCATCTTCAACCAACAGTAGTGTAAGCCCTTCAATGGCATTCTCGTCTGTAATCGACTCAATCTTCTTGAAGGTGCATACCGTCGACAGGAATGCCTCGACCAATGCTATGTCGCGAGATCCATCGTAACGGGCAGTACAGGTAGCAAAACTACCTGTTTTCCTAGCTACGGAACTATCCCTATGAGCCAGGACTCCTAACAGATCACGGAACTGATCATCAGTAAAGCTGACGTTTGCCATGTTTTGTTTATTTCTTCGGCTACGTCTAGGCAAAATATGATACAACTCAATTTTGATTATGAACTATGGATAGCAAAATAATGGATGACCTAGCTCCTAAACTATAACTAAAACCTAACTCCTGGACTATGATAAAAGACTAACTAGTTAACTATAATAAACACTAGCTAAATATATTAAATATCTAATTCCTGGACTATAAAAAAAAACTATCTCCCGGACTATAACAAATACTCCCTAACTAACCTAATCAATACCTGGGCTTTTGTTGATTGAAAAAACGAAATAATATGAAAAATAAAAAAAATGAGGGTAGGAAAAAAAACTTTTACGTGAATCGGATAATCCAACAACGAATAGAAACAAAACTAACTAATAACTAATGTGGGAACTGGCCCGCGGTGGGACGCCAACTGTAAGGGGGTAATGTGTGAGGAGATAATCTAAACGCGTAATCCAAACAATAACAAGGGTTTATTTATAAATATTAACTGACTCTAAAATACAATAAAAAGTCCTAAGCGAAATCCCTAATAGCGACGTACACTATAAGTTGATAATGCGGTTTCGCTAACGAAGTCAACACAATCAACAAATAGTATACGGTGCTCAGCCAGTATCCGATAAGGTGCGGGGGCGGGGAGGTGACCGACCTAAGTCGATGCGGAGTAGTGCACCCGAACCGTACCGAACGCTGACTGCTTGAACTGGCTGGGGGTCGAGCTTTTAAAGGCGCCGAGGGACTCGGCGGCGCATGCGGCGGGGTGGAGAGGACGCGTACGGTGATTCAGCCCGCGCAGGAGTCGTACCGATGTGGCGCTGTTGTTGTGGTGTTACAATATTACATTTCTGCTTAGCCCTCTTCCTCTCTCCTAATTTTGCTGTGCCCGACAGGGTCCATATCGATTTTATTTACTGTACCATCTATGTAACATATGGAATGCAATAAAAATTGAGTATTGAGAACATTGTGAAACTGAGTTTTCAGAAATTACGTAGGACGATGGAAATAACATCTAAAAAATAAAATACGGGACAGTAGTTTTTAAATTAGCTAGACTAAGCTGAGAAACTAACTAAATTATAATAAAAAACACAGTCTCGTGTTTAATTACTGTTTTGATAAAATCTCATTTTTGTTTTTTAAATTTATATACCTTTTTAGGATATCCGCTTTTGATCACACGGCGGAGTCCACGATTAGTTGAATAAAGGTCAATCAAAATGATCGGAACAAACCACGCTGGTTTTCGATAGCAGCCATTCTGGATCATTCCGACTATTTCTTATAGCTACTATCCATTTACTTTTATTTTCAATATTACTTGGAAATCTAAAATATTAAATACATAAAAAAAACAGGCATATAATTACTCTTACTAAAAAATATCGAACGGGGAAATTTCAAATCATATTATGGCAACCCTCGCACTTTAAATGTCACTGTTTTCGTTCGTTCATTCGTTCAGGTTTTTGTTCCAAGTAACCTAAAATTCATAGTTAACTAAATTAAGGCCGCTTTCCGAATTAGAAAATAATCGCTGACAGCGCTCCCATCGATATCTTGCGTTCCGTTTTAGTAAACAAGATTATGACAGCTGACAGCTGTCATCAATTCGGAACGCTCGTGAACGCGTTCACACAGTCCTCGCTCAACTTCATAACATAAACATAACCTCATACCTTGCACAAGAAAGACTGATTGGATATTTTTTGAAAATAGAAGTTCAACGTATTACTTTGTTGGTTGACTCGTTGACTCTATTGACTCTGATCGCCAAATACTACCGACAGCATCAACGGGAGGAGAGAAGAAGGGATGCGCAAGCGACAAACATTGGCCAATAGGACAGTGTAATTCAACTTCTTAACATTCAATAAATGATTTTTTACTTATAACATCCTTTATCATTTGAATAAGTTTTATATTTAGGTACTTAAAACTTAAATTGTATATAATGCAACTGATAGGTAAGTAAATGTGAAATTCATTCTTGGCTAGTAGATTATCTTTTTTTAATACTTATTCATGTAAGTATTTAAAAGATATGAGAAGGGAACGTGTGCGTTACCCCAGCAAGAAAATGTCTTCTAGAAGGAATTGAGTTATAAGAATAATTAGAGCGCCATGTATTGGGATGGGTATGCAAAAAATTTTCAACAATAATAGTAATAGAACATTTTTATTAACAATCAATTACAATCACAGTATAATCAGACTGAACCTCAGGTACCCTACTCGCGCTCCAAGCGACATTCTTTTCCTAATTATTATTTATGCTAATAATAGGTCTTTACCTATGAAATTGCCGTTTTGTATGAAAAAATTTAAACGAATTTTTTTCATGAATTTTTTATTTGTATTAATCGAAGTAATCACCCATGCAATCAATGCATCTTTGCCATCGCAGTGGCAGTTTATTGATGCCCTTCTTAAAGAAATCAGCTGGACGGGAGGCAACAAATTCTTCAAAGGCATTTTGTACTGCCTCTCGGCTATTGAATTTTTTTCCCGCCAAGAAGTAATCCAAATTCTGGAAAAAGTAGTAGTCTGTAGGCGCAAGGTCTGGTGAGTAGGGCGGATGACGGAGAGCTTCCAACCCCAGTTCTTGCAACTTGGAGACCGTCTGCTGTGCAGTATGAGGTCGCGCATTGTCGTGCAGGAGCAGCGGAGACGAGCGATTGACCAATGCTGGTTGGAGATGCGCCAGCTTCTCCATCATTGTGTTCAGTTCTTCACAGTACACATCTGCAGTAATGCTCACCCCGTTTGGTAAGAAGCTGTGATGAATCACACCGGCGCTAGACCACCAAACAGTGACCATCAGTTTTCTAGGGGTAAGTTTTCGTTTAGGGCATTGTTTAGGTGCTGAACCAGGATCCAACCAACTTGCTGAGCGCTTGCGGTTATCAAACAGAATCCATTTTTCATCGCAGGTAACAATGCGGTTCAAAATTCCTTCATTTGTGTGTCTGTTGAGCAGTGCAAGGCACGTCTCGACGCGTACTTCGCGCTGGCGATCATTGAGTTCGTGGGGCACCCATTTGTCAAGCTTTTTTACCTTGCCAATTTGACGCAAATGGACCAATATTGTTTTGACGCTAACGTCGAAAGCTGCTGCTAATTCAGCCGTAGATTGTGTATCATCAGCTTCCACAATCGCCTTTAATTCGTCATTGTCGACCAAAGTCTTCGGACGACCGCGAGGTTCATTTTTCAGGTCGAAATTTCCAGAACGGAAGCGAGCAAACCAATAACAGGTGGTGCGTTGGTTTGTAGTGTTAGCTCCGTAAACGTCGTTGATGTTGCGTGCCGCTTGTGCCGCGTTGCTGCCACGAAGGTACTCATATTCCATAATTACTCGAATTTTTAACGTATCCATGATGACGAAAAAGGTTGAAATGCGATGAAAATGTAACACTAATCAATAAAGAAATGACTACTTTTGGAAAAAAAAAACCATGTTTTTAAAATAAAATTAATTTGAAATTAGAATTCTTAGCCAAACAAAAATTATTTTGATTTGAAATGGCCAGTACTGCAGAACGGCAATTTCATAGGTAAAGACCTAATATAAGAAAAATATCAAACAGTACAACAGTAACAAAAGTCTTATGGACTTATATAATTAACTCCTTATCTATTTTAGTAAATATTATGTAAAATCACAAACATACAGTACAATTAAACATTAATAAAATTCACAATTTTACCAGGTGTTTCTATTCAAATCTTCAAACGGGTACTGATCAAATCTTAAAACAAATAAAAAATCACAAGTATCTATACTTAAACTAATTAAAACAGGTAAGTAATTACTGATCAAATCATAACTAATAAACAATCACAGTATACTACTAAGTCAACAGGTACTGATCAAATCTTAAAAACTAATAAAAAATCACAGGTAGTGCTACTAATAATAAAACAAGTGCTGATCATATCTACAGGGTTACTGGTAACTCGACGTATTCCTTGCAGGACGTCATAGTAGGGTTAAAATGCAACAAATTAAGCCACCTAATGTTCTACCGAAATTCAGTAGTTTTTTTAGTTTTTTTATGAAAAATCCCAGATTAAATCATTTGAAACCAATTTAAAAATGATTTACTGCGCGACTGTACTGAAAGGAGACGGGCGAAATTCATACAAAGTTGGGCCTGACGTTACAGTTACGATTACTACATTTTTTAATTTAGATATTAATACCATTTCAAAAAAACTAAAATGTTTACGACTTCGCCATGGTAGAAAAAAAATACAGGGTCTTGTTGGTTTGTCCAGAAACAACGTTGTTGCTTTTTAACGTTATTCTTACCCCAAGCTCACACATTATATTTATAAAAAAGAATGGTTTGTCTTTATTGTAGACTAGAGTATAACAGAATTTATTGTAGGACATTAACACATTGAGGGTTCAGACCACTTGAGGTGCAACCCATTGCTGTATAACTGAAAGAATGCCTTGGTCTTCTATTTGATGTAATCCTATAGAAGGATTACGGCGCCATGTAGCTATGCCGCAGTTGATACAATGATGATGTTGATCACTCATTGTAGCAAACTTCGAAATCCGGTAGATGAGGCTGAGGTAAGTCGAGTAGGCAAGTTATCTAGGTCCGTTGTAAGAAATACGTGGGTCGTTCGTCAAAGTAATAATCGTCAGAATCCTTTATACGTAGCCCAAGTCGCTAAAGAATATCGAATAATAATTACAGCACACGAAAACACAACCGAAAATATCCACTACCGCAAGTTCAGAGCCAAACGAAGCGAATGATTTGGAATGATTGGTTTAATTGACGTTTGATCCGACATTGACTTAAGTTCCACTTTGTTGCCTGTTTAATAAAATATGATGATTGATTGTTAATTCAATCAATTTATTTTTATGACTTGTTTAGAAACGTTGTGGTGTCACTGGATAAATATTATTTTAAAAAATGATTTTTTTGAACTAATGATAGAAGAAATTAATATGTTATGGGCATAATAATGTAAAGAAATGTATTATTATGATTTCAATAAATCGATTAATTTGTTTCATCTGGCAACATTGTTTAAAAGAGAAAATAAGGGAAGTCAGTGTTTGTTCTATTAAAATTATTTAATTTCTTATCCCATGATAAAACTGCATAATATTTCATGATTAATTACAAAAAAAACTAAAAGAAATATTGATAAATATTTCATTTGTGTAACGTTAGGCCCAGATTCGCCCGTCTCCTTTAAGTTATTATCATAGTTGACGCCGTAGCAGACCTTTGTTAATAATTAAAAGTTCAATAATGCCTAAAACTTTGGAAAATATCACTAACAAAACATTTAATTTTTTGTAATTTTTGCTATTCATAAAAAATGTAGTCTAGTGCAAAAAAAAATACTACACCTGGTGTACAAATTACTAAGAAAATATCCTTGTCTTATCAGCTATCCAAAAAGGTATGAAAGTTAATACAAAATCATGGACTACATTATGAAAATCGTTTTTGATTTAGTACAGGCGTGCGTTTCACAAAAAGGTGATTATTCGAAAAATCAAAAACAAAATCGTGAACATTATTATTCTTTTTAATCAATATTAAAAACTTTAATTACACACATTTCACACGTCTTGTTCGATGTGCTGCCCTCGGTTTCGAATACATGTTCTTATTCGCTTCCTTACTTCGGTTTTTGTTATTCTTGAGGTGATTGTTGCCCTCATCTGGTCCGCCGCATTTGTAATTCTCTCCCTTAGTTCTTCAATTGAATTTACTGGGGTCACATAAACTAGATCTTTCATATGACCCCAGACGTAAAAGTCTAGCGGCGTCAGATCAGGGCTTCGTGCAGGCCACGGAATCGGCCCACCGCGCCCTATCCATCGGTTTGGATAGTTTTCATCCAGCAATTGTCGAATTGTGATTCGGAAGTGGGCTGGACATCCGTCATGTTGGTAAATCATGTTTGCTCTTCTTTCTTCCGGTACATCCGTGAGCAGTGCTGATAAATGATTTCTGAGGAAATCTTCATAAAGTTCCCCATTTAGTGTTCAGGGTAAAAAATGTGGGCCAATTAATTTGTCGTCAATAATACCCATCCAAACATTAAGCGAGAACCTTCGCTGGGATGCGGTTGGTTTCAGTTTTTTAGGGTTTGCTTCTGCTTTCGGTGCCCAGTAATGTAAGTTGTGGTAATTTGTGATACCATCACGATCAAAACATGACTCATCGGTCCACAGAATGTTTTTTAAAAAGTTTTCGCTGTCGGCGTCGGCACTTAGCATAAAACGACAAAATTCAAGCCGTCTCGGCGGATCTCCTTCTTCTAATGACTGGACTGGTTGGTAATGGTATGGATGTCGGCCTGACAAGTGAACTACAGACCAGACTTTCCACTGTGACATACCAAGCTCACGCGCTACGATGTTTGTCGATGTGTTAGGATCGTCAATAAAACGTTGAAGAATAAGCTCCTCGTCCTCAGCCGTGTATCTCCGGGAACGACCAGTGTCAACTTGCCTGCTTCTTTGGACGCTGCCAGTTTCAGATATTCGCCGATAAGTCGATCCGAAGACACTAACGTGGGGGAGTCGGCGGTTGGGAAAGCGAAGTTGATAATCTCGCCGCGCCTCAGCAGCGTTACCGTCACAAAGTCCGTAACAGTACATTATGTCAGCGTATTCAGGATTAGAATATGCAGCCATAGTCAGCGCTTATGAAGGCACAGCACAGCACAAGAGCAAGATACGCAGCAACAGTTAGGGAAATAGCCAGTAACAAAACACGAGCTTGCGCGACGTAGAGTTGAAACTAACTAACGCTGACGTCCAAATTTTGCAAAATCGCACCCCCTGTCATGCCGAGAGAACAATAGCGATCAATCACAAAGCTCCCCGAGTGGTTGGAGTTCAAGCGCAGGTAAAAACTACGAATAATACGAATACGAAACAATAGGTTAACCGTCTCGCAATTTTACTTGCCCCCCATAAAACTCTTCTCTTCCCTGGCACACATGCAAAAGTATTGACAATCATACCTTTCTGAATAACTGATAAGACAAGGATATTTTCCTAGTAATTTGTACACCAGGTGTAGTAATTTTTTTTTGCACTAGACTACATTTTTTATGAAGTAATAGCAAAAATTACAAAAAATTAAATGTTTGGTTAGTGATATTTGCCAAAGTTTTAGGCATTATTGAACTTTTAATTATTAACAAAGGTCTGCTACGGCGTCAACTATGATAATAACTTAAATTTCAGTACAGTCGCGCAGTAAATCATTTTTAAATTGGTTTCAAATGATTTAATCTGGGATTTTTCATAAAAAAACTAAAACTCTTAACTAATTCAAAAACTACTGAATTTCGGTAGAACATTTGGTGGCTTAATTTGTTGCATTTTAACCCTACTATGACGTCCTGCAAGGAATACGTCGAGTTACCAGTAACCCTGTATATTTAGATCTTTAAAAAACTTAAATTTAATTGTTGTTGTTACACTACAACTGCAAAATGAATCAGTTCCGGGTTAACAACCAAAAAAAGCAAAGTAAAGTCTTACATCAAAGTGCCATGTTGCCCTATCGTTTCCAGATGTCGCATTGTGATCCACTATCTTTTTATGTTTTTTTAAACTGTTTAGTTTTGACTGGCACTGGGTGCAAGTAAGATTATTATTGTATGTTGCACATTGTTCTTGCTATGATGTCATACACCATCTTAAGATGCATTTTTTCAAAATGTTCTATAAGCTCACTGTATAATGTGAGTAGCAACAAAATGCATGTCTCGTTCCAAATGAATAGAGGTGACTCGGGATCAATATTAAGAATGTACTTCCTACTAACACTGCAATAATACTGTTTGCGATGATTTGAACGAAACTTGGCACATAGATAATCATATCCTGAAATAAAATATAGAATATTTTTATATACTAAAGAAAATGCTTTTATAACTTTAAATTGATAGAATCTGAGAGCAAGTTCTTAAGAATTAACCAACATACTAATAAGACAAAACCATAGAACACTTTTATCTTACTTTTGCTATAGATTAAGTATTGGAGTAAGAGTGACCACATAATGTTGTCAACATGATATGTTATGCAAACAACAGGCACATTCAGCTAATAATTATCTGCACATAATCAGAAAATAATATAAAATACTTACCGTATTGTTCCGTTGGTTCATTCAGCAGTGACTACAGTTTCTCGGCTAGATATATTTGCATCGAAGTAATTCACCAATTGCTGTGACTCTGTTTCTCGGCTAGGCATATTTGCATCAAAGTCATTCACCAATTACTGTACATATTCAGTACCTATATGTAAACAGCAAGAACCAGTTAAGTAAACATTTATGATTGATCAGAAGACAATAGCTAAAGAGTGGTTGTATGCACTTTCAAAACTGTAAGAAAGCTTTTGCAAACAGCTAAGCAGTTGTGATGAGTAAAACATTTGCATCATAATCGTTTGAGCAGTGGGAAGAATTGCAAGTGGGCTAAAATTCAGCACTTACCTCTCTGAGCCCTCTCGTATTGCTCTGATGTGAGCATGATATTCACTTGAATACTCATGGTTATTACAATACTCGTATACACATCAAACGTCTTCTTCTTCACAATTTTGAAACTATTGGTACGACTCAAAAAGTCAAAACAAAACAGTACAACTGTCACTATGACACTATTTGAAATCCACATTGACAGCGCTCACGGTGATCATATTTTAGAGCATGGTCGGCGTTATCGCAAGATGGCGCATGTCATGACGTCATCTATGACGATTCACGGGACATCGTTATCGCGATCATGCTAATTGGGAACGGGTTTTAGCACGCCTAAATCGATTACGGCGTAACTCGGAACGCACCCTAAGAAACGATGTTATTTAAGTACTTACATGTGAAAAGTGATTCCGTGAGACTTTTTATGTGATTTGCTATTGTTTTTACAAGTTTTCACTACACAAGAAGGCATAATTCAAATTTTTTTTATTGAAGTTTTCTAGACGACGACTCGTGATGTACTAGGAGCGATGAGCATAGTTTTTGTGTAGGTGTGTGCGTGAGCCTGTGTGTTTACTTGCAGGAGCATAGTTTTGTGCCTACACGTTTGATGTACGTAGTGCTCCGTCTTTCTTTTTTTTGTTGGTCTGAGTATGCTAAATGCTAAATGTGCATTCGCATGCTAGCAATGAATGCGAATGCTAATTAATCCATCACTATTCCGTACCACCGTACTCGTACATTATTTAACAAATAAATCAAAAATGTATTTGTTCTCTATTCGATGAGCTCTAAAAGTCTAAACAATGACAATTTCTACATTTATATCTGTATTTTTGATGGTGTACATATAAAGAGTATTATATTTTATCCTATTCTATTCAATGATACCCCACGGAACGATGCGCCGCCGGTTAGATATTTTTTTTTTCAAAATCAATAGTTTGTTGGATGGATTCATGAGATATAGCTCGCTGACAGACAGACGGACGGACAGCGATGGAATTTCGTGACACATTAAGCAGCAGGCGTGCAATTTTTCCTTTCGGTACAGGAAAACAGGTGAATTAAAATTAGTATTTCAAGTATTCAAATGAAAGCACTGAATTTGTAAGAGGCACTTAAGGCGCTAAGTCCCGTTTAGTACCGTAAAACGGTCACTTTAAAAAGCCTACTCCTCATTAAAGACTTGGTTAAACGATCTGACAAAAATATATGTTTGCCATAGATTCATGTACAACATTTTTGTTAAAGGGTTTTTGCGTATGGCTAATAGTTTTGCCTTAAAAAAAAATTTACTAAAACGCTATTTTTGGCTAATATTCGCTACTACTTCTAAACGGCTTTGAATTTTGGAAATATTTTTGCACTGAAAAATTGATGGTTACAAGGACTACAAAACTGTTAGAGCATTTTTAAATCAATCAATATTTGCAAAGATAATGACCCCATTTAGAGATAGAGGTTCAGAGGTGCTCTGCGCGGGACGCGGGCGGCAGTCGCGCGTTAGCATTGAGACGGGATGGCTGTGTCGCTCGCTGCTCCGCCTCGGCTATGGACCGATACGCGCATTTGCGTGTATTAGTGCAAATATTTACGTTCGAATTGTATCAATGTGCGTTTATAGACTAGCTCGCTGCAGAGAGCCCAATTCAATTGCGCGCGTAGGCGCTTTATTGTTTTTTTTTTTTTTAATGTGTTATTACGTATAATACTCTTTTTATTTACGTTGACCAAATTTACATACAAATTAACAATTTACAATATAAGTAAACCAAAAAAAATAATTAAATATAAAATATAACATAACATCACGCCTGTGTTTCCAGAAGTGTTAGGCAGAGGTGTACTTTTAGTTAGTACACTCACATTTTGCCAGTTATGTCCCATGTACTAGGGGCGAGCCTATTGCCATCAACTAGGCACAAATCCGGACTCCGGGCTGCTACTGAGCAATTTCAGATGTAAAATCCGGCCAAATTCGTGTCGGACCACACAAAATGAAGGGATCCGTAGTTGGGATGAATTTATGCCAAGAACAAACTCAACATTGTAGTTGAAAAACATTTTTTGCAACTGCAAATTTAAGTTGGTCGATTATTACTCGTTAACTTGTAGAGCCTACTTAGCTGTGATAGTTTTCCTTTTAATTTCTTTATATACCTATAACTACTACTGCCGTGAATTTTTTCACATATCCAAAACCAACCATTTAGCTGGCAGGGGGGGAGACACTTGACTCTAACAAAAATCAACACTTCAAAGTTTAATATTTCGCAAACAGATCCATGAATCCAAAAATGGTTTTTACACACTCACAATATTTTTGAACGATCTTTCCAACGACACTCCACACCATGGGAAGACAAGAAAACCATAAAAACTGTACGTGTAGGTGTACACTAGAAAAAAAATTTTTCATGATTTGATTGTACCACTCAGCTTAATTAATATGTTCACCCGTGCTAATTACAGCTTTCTAGTAGTAAGAGTCTATGATCTAAGTCGCGGACAGACAGACGGACAGTGTGAAACTATAGGTAAGGGTTCCTTGTTGACTACTGAACCCTAAAAACGCAATAACACTTTGCCCGACCCATGAATCGAACCCGGGACCTCATGCTCAGCAGTAGCGCTTGCCACCGCTAGACTAACGGGGCAGTCGTTGACATAAAATATTGTGTAAATCTATAATAATAAATTATGTACTTATAACTATCCACGTCACCACATACAAATGCAATTCAGTAAAAACCAATACGAATATAGGTACGAAATACGAAGTCGCGAACACACATTCATAAATCAGAACGTACTGCACAATCAATTATAAACCTTATCTCATCAAGAACAACGTGCATGTATCATGCACTGTAGCCTAGGTACAACTTACTCACACGAAATCACTGGCTTGTAATGAAATGAAATGAAATGAAATTGTTTATTCTGTAAATAGGATATTGGAATCACTTTTACACGTCATATTATAAAATATTTAAAATAAGCTAGATGAGGTCGGCGTTTCCTATCTGACTACTCTGAGAAGAAAGGCCGAAACAAACTCAGAGGTCGCAGTCTCTTTTAAAGTCCAGACATAATCTTGGTCAGACCATATGAGGACCATGTAGATTGGCGTCTGAAATGGTATTTTGAGGAAAGAACCACAACGATTTGAGTGGACCTGTCCAGTCAGTGCAAGCATTTGTCAGTAATAGTGGAGCTCAACTCAGAACTTAAGGAGCTCAACGACTCGGCGAACAATACCAAAGAAAGGACATTTGGGTAGGTCGCATAAAATACTCAAATTGCCAGACCATCGTTAAAACTAACTGAGAACGAAAAAAGAAATCAAAACAAAATTCCACATAGTCCTCACATTTACAATAATTAAAATAATACAATGCTTTAAAAGTAATCATGTCATTTTGTTGTAATATTCAATAATGTCAATTTATATATAAAACTGGTGATGATTTTCCATAATATTCAAAATGTTACAAAGCTTAGCAGAGCGAGCAGTTCAATCCCATGCTTTTTTGTCTTCTAAATAATCTGAAATTTTATAGTACCCTTTTTTACAAAGTTTGGTTTTAATACAGCTTTTGAATCGTAAAATGGGTAAGTTTCGAATGTCAATGGGAAGTTTGTTATAAAAGCGTATACATTGACCCATGAACGAGTTGCCTACTCTGTGGAGACGAGTGCGATGTACAGCAAGATTGTGTTTATTACTGGTATTTAAACTATGAATATCGGACATTTTCTTAAAATTTGATATATTTTTGTGTACATACAATAAGTTTTCAAATATATATTGTGAGGCTACAGTCAGAATATCTATCTCTTTGAATTTTTCTCGAAGGGAATCTCTTGGACCAAGGTTGTAAATGGCTCGAACAGCCCTTTTCTGTAAAACAAAGATAGCATTAACGTCCGCACCGGTTCCCCAGAGAAGAATCCCATATGACAGAAGACTATGAAAATAACTAAAATAAACAATTCTGGCTGTATCTATGTTAGTTATCTGTCTAATTTTTTTAACGGCATAGGCGGCCGAGCTTAGCCTTCCTGACAATTTTTCTATGTATGGGCCCCATTGTAATTTACTATCAATAGTTATTCCAAGAAAAACTGTCGACTCAACGGGGTCCAATTCTATTCCATTAACTTCCTAATTCTATTCCATTGTCGCAAGCTACCCTACAACGGCTGTATTACGTGCGCGATGCAACCGCTACAAAGTATCGTTTTGAGATATTTACATTGCTTGTCCAGTCACTTAGCGACACACTTAGGTAGTGGTTATGAAGCAATGTATTCATTACAAAAATAGTACAGTCGCTATGATATATGAAAACAAAAATAATGTAGTAAAGGCAAGAAATATTTTCCGATTTGTTGTTTATCATGATTTTCACGACAAATATAATAAAATACCCACTTGTGCTGATAATTATGATAAGCAAGTGGTTCCTTAATTTATAAACTTTTTCGTACTAATACATAATTTGTAAACTTCGCGGTCTGTGCTGACCCTTATATTTGTATGCTTACGACCTTCTATTTTCAAGAGACACATCATCATTGTCATCAACAAATGGTTCTAATTCATAATTTCAACGTAATATTTTTTTGAGTCAAAATTACCTAGCGGGCAGCTACATGTGGACGTGTATCAGTGAGCCGTGAGTTCAAATCTCACTCAGTACTAAAACTTTTTGTTAGTTTTTACTTGATTTGGGACGGAAGTATAATAAATTCATTGTGACGTTACATTTAAAAAAAAAACATGCATAGTCTGAATCATATTATTAGTTTTCAATACAGTCTGCTGAATACTGATACCTATAAATAGTTAAATAATAATACAATTACTAATATTTAACTTCATAAAAATAAATAATAAGCATTAGATTATAACAAGATTTTGCTTAAAATACAAAAAAAAATGTTTTATTTCAATGAAAGTAAATCAGCATTGTGATATGGATTCGAACCTAGACCTCATTGATCGCCAATCCATTACTTTTCTCATACAGCTACTACCACATGAAAAAAGTTTGCGCATTTTAGCAATCGAATGGTAATAACAGGTTGCCACTATAACGCGTAGTCTAAATGCAACAGAAATACCTACACTGTTATATTTTGCGTAGTATGACAGTTCATAATTATGTGTGTGTTCTCTGTGGAATGTTGAGACATCACTCATACACGCAAACGCACTGGCTGTATCGTGCTCGAGTTCATACGTTACGTACGTTACATTTAAAAAAGAACATGCATAAAGTCTAAATCATATTATTATTAGTTTTCTATAAAGTCTGCTGAATACTGATACCTATAAATAGTTAAATAATAATACAATAACTAATACTTAACTTCATAAAAAATAAATAATAAGAATGAATAGATTATAAATAAACATAAATACTTAACAAGTTTTTGCTAAAAATACTAACTGATAAAATATTATGATTTCAAAGAAATTAAAAACCCGGATGCGAACCCAGACCTCATTGATTCCGAATCCATTACTTACTCCATACAGCTACTTGTACATGTTAGTTATAATAGAATTTTAGCAATGCAATGGTAAGAACAGGGTCGAGACTATGACGCGAATTCTAAATGCAACAGAAATAAATGTAATGTAGGTACTGAAGTTTTGAGCGGTTGCTGTAAGTACATGTAGGTATGTAAGTATGTAGGTAGGCCTGTAGGTAGGTATATAGGTACGTATGTAGGTAAGTATGTAGGTAGGTATGTAGTTAGGTATGTAGGTAGATATGTAGGTAGGTATGTAGGTAGAGTATATAGGTACGTATGTAGGTAAGTATGTAGGTAGGTATGTAGTTAGGTATGTAGGTAGATATGTAGGTAGGTATGTAGGTAGGAAATATTTTAAGGGGTCATTGACACACGGCTACACATCAAGCTACATATTTCCAGTATAAGCTGACCTTGCGTTGTATGGAAATACTATACAATGCGAGATCACCATAAACTGGAATTGTATAGCTTGATGTGCAGCCGTGTGTACTCATCATTATGGACAACTTTCACTCCTTAAGGAACCAACCCTGAAATCGCGAAAGAAAAATCATCTGTTCCCTAGATTTTGACGAGTTATGCGAACATAAAATAGGGGACAGCAGATTTTTTTTCGTGATTTCAGGCTTGGTCCCATAGTGAAAGTTGTTCATAATGATGAGTACAATGACCCCTTAAAATATTTCGTGTATGAAAAGATACACCAATATTTTCTTCCAAACGCATGCTAAAAAATAATGTCCAGTAAAAACTTAAAATATTCGTAACTTATGTATCTATCTATACTAATATCAGCATTACATCTCCTCTCAGCCATTCCTTTCTGGAATCGTAGGTAGAATTGGCGTCCTATGCGCGCAAGTCTGCGCCCCTGCATTTTCTTTGATCGTCGTTTTAGTTCAGCGCGCCACCGCGCGCGTTTTACGTATTCGGGGAGTAGGGGTTTAGCTCCGCCCAAATGCGGAAGGTCAAGTGACGAAACCATGGCCCTTAAACTGGAACTTATCCACACTTCGGCCTCATTTGCCGAGACGTGGCGCGTGGCGTCTGGTGGCGCGGCCCGCACTGAATTCAAACATATGGCGTTGTATGTGTGCGTTTACGGAAAACCGATTTTACACGCATTTGTTTGAAATTTAGCGTTTTTTGCGGTGGTGCACGCCACGGAACAGAAAAAACAGTGGAAGTGCAATGTAACAAAATTACTATTGGAACCGCTGTCGCCAAACTCACACAAATAATCCGTTAATCATATAATCCAACACAAATAAACAATTCGTTTGATTCGTCGTTTTAATTTTAGTCAAAACTAGCATAAGTCACAGACCCTACATCTGAAAATAAACCTTAATACTCTATGAATAGGATTTATTTCACTTTAGTGCAGAAAGTATTTACAACGTTTTGAAATCTAAAGTCAAACTAGATTCAAATAACGAGTAAATTCCGCTACCCGTCCATAGATGGCAGTATTCTCAGTGGTCGCAATTATATTATTTATTTATTTATTTATTTATTTATTTATAACAGCTTATGCTACCATTACAGGGTTTACCCTAATGCGACAGCTAAGACTTAAACTAATAAACTAAACTATATACTTAAAACACATATATTTTTTTTTAATTATAGAAAAACGAAGCCTTACATAATATTATTACTAACAAAAATATAGTACACAAAAAAAAAAAAAAAAAAAGTTAAAATATAGTATTATTTTGCTTGTAGCATAATACAAATAGTAATACCCTTGCGAATTCACTAAAACAACATGTAAACACATCAATCTGAGTTTGAAGGTCATTGATGGTACGGATAGCTCTAGTAAGGGGTGCCTTGGCAAGCAGGTTAGTTCTGGCGATAGGTACCAGTAGCAGTGGCGGGCTGCGCCGCCTCCACACGTAGCGGTCCGGCACACACAGACTCAAGCGCTGTAATACTCCTGGGTGGCTCTCCACTCCACGAAGCACCTTCACCAAGTAGGCGACCAGCATAAACTCCCGTCGGACATACAGTTGATTATAGCCAACCATGCCCAGGACAAACAGAGTGGGATACATCAGTGGGTAAAACGGATATACCCCATATAATTTCCTGTACAAATGGCGCGTGAACTTGTTCTGAACACGCTCCAACATCACAGAGTACTTAGCTTCATGTGGACCCCATATGACCGCACTATGTTCCAGATGACTCCTGACTAGTGCATCATACAGGACCCTAACTGCTGTGATGTTTGTAAAGCTTTGTGTCTGTCTCAGAACAAATCCTAAGTTCCTGTACGCCTTCTTACAGATCCTGGTTATATGCTCCCGGAATGTCAGATCGGGAGTCATGAAAACACCCAAGTCTCGCACCTCCGTGACTCGTTGCAGTGGCGCCGCGTCCACCACGTACTCATAGAGCAGCGGCGCACGAGCACGGGTAAAACTCATCAACGAGCACTTGGATACGTTGAAGTACAGTTTGTTTTCATGGCTCCATTGTACTATTCGATCGATGTCTTCCTGTAGACGCCTGCAATCAGACTCGGACCTAATTTCAAGCAGCAACTTGAGGTCATCAGCAAACAATAAACAAGCGCCATGTCTTACGACTTCCGGCAAATTGTTTATCATAATAATGAATTCTAGAGGCCCCAAGTTGGTTTATATGTTTAATTATGTTAGCCATAAGGTTGACATTCGCGTCATAGGTCAATATCTATCGCTACTCGACCAGTGCAGTAACACATTGAATTTTGAATTACATTATCGATATATACCCGATTTCTTGTTTAATTCGAAGAAATAAGTCTTGTTCGGAGTTCAGTAAAACTGTAGGAAGAATGACGTAGTATTATTTAAAACTAAAATATATAACTACATCAGTCATTGACCAGGCTGTCCCAAAGCCGGTGACCGTCAGGCACTGCTGGTACGTATATGTATCAGTAAAAAATACTCTTTTTCTAATATGAAAGAGTATTTTTAAGCTTGTTCGTGCTAGTACATATTCGTATCTGCGGTGTCTGATGGGATTGGTTTTGGGTGGTACATATATGTAGGTACCAGCAGGGCCTGACCGGTTTGTATAATAAATTACTTAATCATCATAATCATCAGCCTATAATGTTTCCACTGATGGGACACAGGCCTCCTCTCTGTGAGAGGGACTGGGCTGTAATCCACCGCGCGGGCCCAGTGCGGGTTAGTATAATAAATTACTTGCTTTATATAAACATGTTTAACATAAATTAATAAATCCCAAATATATAAATACTTACCTGCTGAATGTTTTCAATTCACGTGTGATAAGAATTAAATGCGCAATACTGAATAAATTGTGAAAATCATCTTACATACTTGGGTTAAAATAAAAAATATGTTATTTTGAATTTTTATTTATTGCCCTTGAAAAATTAGTATTTTTGAGGCAATCCAAGTTTTCCTTAGCCTTAGATATCTATCGATAAAACCAACATCCTACCCGGCTACATCACTAATTGATTTTATAAGAAAACAAATAAAATCGTACTTACCGATGGTACAAAACACCTCCATTTTTAAGATTTTTTTCTCCTACTATCATTTTTGCAATCCAAAATGGAACAATATGGCATAGTTACGGAAAAATAAATTTATCGCGAGACTAGCAACTCGTCGCGATGTTAGAACACGACTGGGACCACGGAACGACCAAGTAAGCGTAACAGCGCTTACTTGTGGCACGCGTGCCACGCCTACTTTGCACTTCCACTGTTTTTTCTGTTCCGTGGTGCACGCAGCGGCAATTCTCGATGAAGCGATGCCCGCGGGGGAACCTTCCGCCAGTCTTATTTGGAAATCGTACAACACAGACGTCGCCGCTCCGTCGCAATGGAGTATGATATGATCCGACTACTTTTTAGAAGAAAATTCAATGTAAAAAATTGAAATATTACATTTTCGTTTTTTGCCACCGACTTCCGAAATTAAAGTTATTTTCCACTTTGTCGTGTTTTTTTGGAAGTCCGTTGTTTTTTTTTGTAAAAAAGTTTTTATTTCTCGCTGTTTAGTGGGTCAGTTTGTAATTTATCTGAGTAAAAATTTGCTAATGTCAACTGCTCATCACCTTTTACAAAATATTCCTTTTGGCGATGCAGGAACGATAATCGTTAAGGAGTTTATTTTATTTATTAAAACAACAAACAACAGTATATTAAATATTACACATGATAGGAGTACTAAACTAATAGAATTAACAAATACACTACTCATGACGTTATCCACAGATTACCATATAAAATAATTAGCATAAGTACTGTTAATAATAACAATATAGGCAAATTTAAAGATACTCATTACAAGACTAAAATTATTACTCGATTCTCCTGGTACCTACTTCAATATCAGCTCCACTTCACCAAAAGCATTGTGACGAGCATAAATTGGTTGGCAACCATAATGTGATCGAATCGCGACCTGTGAAATCCGGTGGCCATCTGTGGTCTTCATCATCAGTTCCACTTCACCAAATGGTACTTGTTGAGAGCAACTGCACGAGTTACTATAAAATACACCCAAATCGCTATAAGTGTGCCTATAATATTTGAAGATTTCCCTCATTTCCCCAGGATCCTATCATCGGATCCTGACCTGATTAAGATGGGACCATTTTGGAAGTAAAGAAAGAAAGAAAGAAAAGAAAGAAAATACGTTTATTTGCGGTAAACATGACGCAAAAAAAAAACAAAATAAACACAAAAAAAAAAAATACAAAAGGTTGGGGGAAACATGCGTCACATTCACGCAAAACGGCTATCGCTCAGCATTATGCTGCGACCCTATGCAGGACAGAGCCCCAGCGCTGGTTTTCAGCGACAGCCGGCGCCGACGTAATGACGTCGACCGGTGCGGCACGGGTGCACCATTATTATTACCCATACACAAGTGACGAATGTACTATACATAAACTATACATAAAAAAGATAAAAATAAAAATAAATAAAAGAAATTGTCAAACTTATCGGTTAGGATATGAGAATATTATCCTCCGTGTTACGTTTTATGTAGTGGCAACATTTCGAAGCGTCCTCTTTGACGTACACCCAACATGCACCAAAGAATTATGAAATAAAATTGATGTAATAATTACAAAATGGCCAGTGACGTAATGTGTTATTGCAAAAGGTAATGTGTCATTTATTTAAAATGCGTTTATGCCCTTTCAAACAAAAAAAGAATTTTGCAAATCCGTCTATATGTATATGACCGGGTTATTCCCGGACAATGGATATTCATTTAAAAAAAATATATAAACATACGAATTGACTCAAGTCTGTTTTTAACCGACTTCTAAAAGGAGGAGTCCTTTTAGAAGTCGGTAAAAAACATACTTGAGGGCCCCGCGTGCGCCGCAGCGTTGTCCGCCGCGTGTTTCGCTACACGCTTGAGGATTTGCGGCGATCACCGCCACTCTTCCCGTCTCGTATCTCTATGAACAACATCGTATATTGCCATTATTTGTGTTTACGCGTGCGATGATAAGTGCCGCTTCACGCGCCGTCGCACCGTAAACAGAAAGCGCTGCGCCCCGCCCCGCGTCTCCGTAAATGAGGCCTTCCACAGGTACATTTTCTGAACCATGTTTACCTTTTCATCAGATACTTTTGGAAAAAGATAAAAATGCTTTGACAGATTATATACCAATTACAAGGGGGCAGTGGCGACGGCTTCATATAATCCAATTCCTACCGGCTTTCCTTCAGAACAACGATTCTACTTGAGTTTACTATTAGTAAATATAATATAAAATACAATAGACGTAGATATATTTAGTAACCTATTCCGCTTAACTATTCTGAGTCATAAAAAACCGTTTAAGAAATCGACACATGTTTCACCTCTCAACGAGGCATCCTCAGGATGACGATTGACCAATTGGAAACCAGAACACGACCTGTTGCCACACCGAGCGCTGGACGCAGCGCTCGGTGTGGCAACACGTCGTGTTCAGGTTATTTATGACTCTTGAAGATTAGTTAAGCGGAATAGGTTACTAAATATATCTACGTCTATTGTATTTTATAATGGATTTCCGCAAAGTCACGCCTAAATCAATTAACAATATAATATACTTAATACATAAATATTCACATTACAGTTATTTAATACATCATAAAAAAAAACCTTACAAAAACGCGTACACAAAACGCAGAAAGCAATTTACATTTTCGCTTCAGTTAAAAATTCCGACGACTCTAGCGCCAATAAGCCGCACGTCGTGTGTCAGAATACAGTATTAATCACCCACTACTTCGGCCACACTTTGGTAGCATTCGGGGCTGTCAAAATACCGCTCGTTACGATTACGATGCCAGGTAAGCCGCTCGCGGGCGAGTTATTCCGCGACAGAAAGAGGAAAATGCGTAGGCGAGAACGAGATAGAATGAGGTGTCGTAGAATTTCGTAGATTTTCAAATACATAGTAATTGTGACTTGTTGACTGTTAAAATAACTTTTATTTGGTTTTCTTTTGCATTTGATTAGTTAGTCACATTCACAACATAATTTTAAAATCTGTAGGTACAAAACAGCAACACACTTAACTGCCCCACATTTTATCTGACATACCTATCGCAGGAAAGAGACTAACATTTGACGTTGACAATTATGAACCCTAGCCAGTGGCTGAGTAACATAACTTAATTTCATCGGTTAATTAATAAATCCGGCAAAATCGGCAAGATTCGTTTCTTTATTTGCGTGTGAACTGAGGGACCACACTGGGAATTCGCGGAATGAAAATCCTAGGATTTAGTAGTAGACTTAAAACAATTGTAGAACGAATCTGGGAATTTGTAAGCAAATATATTAAAAACTACGATCCATAAAGTGTGGTCCCTCAGTTCTCACAGACGATCAGCCAGATCTCGGAAAGTATCTAAAAAAGATGGTTTTGTGAATACAGACATTTAGTAAAGAATTTGTAAAGATATTTACTAAATAACAGACCACAAAGCATTAAAGATTACAAAAATATAACGACTGAACTGTGGTCCCTCAGTCCACATAACAAAGATAAATATTTTAGTGAATATTACTGAATAAAATTAATAAAACCGTTCTTTTTCTACATAAAGTTTTAGTAAAAGTCTTAAAACATTTTGTAAAAAAGAATTGGAGCTTAAATATCGAAGCATTTTGAAGATAGCCATGATTAAAACTGGTCCCTCAATCCTCTCCTCCACTGACATATGTGCATGTGCTAGCTGCTAGACGAGAGAAATATCAGAAAGTCTAGTGTACTTAACTTTTAGTAATAAGTTTCTACTAAATAATAGGTATCTAAAATTGTGTATTTCTTACTTCTTAGCTGAGATAATATATTTTTTTTAATCCTATGAAAATAGACAGAGCAGTGTGACCACACAATAAAACAAAATGTAGACAGTACTATTATACTTTATTTAATACATCATTAAAACAAGGTTGTACGGTTAATTTAATGCTATATTACATGGCTTATGTGTATTTAATAAAAATTTGATTACAAAATTAACTATTAACTATTAACCATCACGCTACGACACTTAGGGGCCGAGCAAAAATAAAAAAATCTGAAATTAAGCTAAGCGAAAAGGAAGTAAAAGCACGGACGATGCGATGCAACAGGGTGGGATGGGGGAACAAGTAATTTAACGCAGACGAAGTCGCGCGCAGAAGCTACTGGTATTAATAATTTGTTACTTTTCAACATTTTAGGAATTCAACATTACGGGTCTAAAGTATTTTATCGACTATCCTTAAACACATTTAAATAAAACAATTATTTGTAATTATTATTTTATTTACATTTTTCACACACAAACCCCAACTCATAAACAAACGGTAGTGGGTGGCAGTATCACGAGTGGGGTGGAAAGGATCCTGCGAGTGTCTAGCAACTATGGTGGCGTCTTCAGCTTCTGTTGTAACACGTCCTCGAGCACCACGAGGACGGTGACTTCATCGCCGCCTTCCTCGTGACGGCGTAGTAGCCACGTGTATATCGACCGTTTCTAAAAACAAAATTAGTGCCGTGTAGAAAATCTCAACCAAACTTAATCTTACCTAAACAAACACCGAAAAAAACTAATAATAAGATTTGGTGTAAAACTTACGTGCACATGTAGTTGTCGCGATAAGAGTATTCCGGCAACTCTCATCCCCATTTCTTTTATACCGACTTCAAAAAAGGAGGAGGTACTATGTTCGGATGATTGTTTTTTTTTATGTATGTTCACCAATTACTCCGCCGTTTGTGAACCGATTTAAAAAATTCTTTTTTTGTTCAAAAGCTTATACTTCTGAGGTGCTCCCATTGTCACCAAGTCAGGATCTGATGATGGGATCCTAGAGAAATCGAGGGGAACTTTCAAAAATCGTAAGGGCAACTAGTGCATTCCTTAATTTATTCATTAAGTATTTTACAGCACTACAATTTTATGAAGGTCTGGAGTCGATCTGATGATGGAGCCGAAAGACAGTCAAGGGAACTCCTCAATGGTTTACAGCAGATAGTTACCTCGTGTTTGGGCTTGATTAATTTGTATTGATAAAAACTTTACACTTTGATGGGTTGTGACTGTCGTTAGGGGTCTGATGATGAAGACTAAAGACAGTCGAGGGAACTCCTCAGTGGTTTACAGCAGATATCTTGTGTTTGGGCTTGATTAATTTGTATTGATAAGAACCTTACACTTGGATGGGTTGTGACTGTCGGTTAAGGGTCTGATGATGAAGACGAAGGACGATTAACGGAACACCTCAACGGTTCACAGTAATTCGCTTGTGTTTGGACTTAATTCATTTATATTGATAAGAACTTTGCAACCATATAGGTTGTAAGTGACATTACAGATCTGATTATGGTCACCTTATAATATGATGATGAGGGGAACTATACAGTGTAAGCAAATGTATAGTGTTCACCCTTATATTCTTGAGAAGGCACGGGAGTCTCATTAGCCAGTCGGTTTCGTATAACATCTAAACGATACTTGTGCTGTTCAGACGGCTCGCCACTTAATCGTTTTTGAATAAGATTGAGTCGGCAGATCTTATCATTTGGAGACTCCTGCGACAAATGAGAATGCATGTAATTTCTCATCTGAGATAACCAAGCATGAAGAGCTAACGATGATTCTTGGGAACCGGACATAGCACTCCGTTTGCGATTCTTACGAGTAGACAGGCGTTCTTTTTCAGCAGTATTAGTCTCTTTAATTCTGTTTTTCTTCATGCGGGCGGCTCCTTTAGTTGGTCTACCCATGGTGATTACAAAAATCAAATTACACAAAAAAAGGGAAAAATAATAAAAGTTAAAAAAAAAAATTGACCGACTTCAAAAAAAACAAAACAAAAAAAGGACTACTGTACTAAAACCAAACAACAAAAGTACTTCTTTAATAATAAGAGAAAAATAAAAAAATGACTTTAATTTCGGAAGTCGGTGGCCAAAAACTAAAATTAAAAGCATAAACACCGACTTCCGAAATTAAAGTTATTTTTTTATTTAATTTTTATTTAAAATCATCAAATCATAAATTTTTTATTTAAAATCACGATGCGAATTCTTTCCGCAGCGGTGAGCCGAGCAGGCATTTTATCAAATTATTGTAAGAGATTAAATTAAATATTGAATTTATTGCAGATTTTGAATATTATTTTAAAAGATCTTGTGTCAAGTAAAGAGAATTGATTATTGTTTTTAAATTTTTATTGCTTCCATGATCCATGCAGTTTTTATTTGGAATAAACTTTCAAGTAAATGTCAATTTGAGTGTTATAGAAGAATTGCAATACGACCGAATTAAGAATTACCTACCTGAACCGTTTTCTGGAAAACTTGACATCTTGACAAACAATCATCCCTTTCGAACAGTCATAATTTCTCTCAGTTGCGTCTTTAAAGGGCAGTTAAGGCTGCGTTTCCACCAGAGATGTGCGAGGATGCGTAGCGAGGGATGTGTTTGTAAAGAACCAATGGAATCGCTTCATTTACCTCGCCTCGGTCAGCACAGCTCTGGTGGAAACGGCTCAGCGGAGCTAGATTTTTGCGCATACAAAACAAGCTAGGGATGTGTGCGAGGGATGTATACGAGGGATGTGTGTGAGGGATGTGTGTTGTGTTGCGAGGAATGTGTGTTGAGAAGGATGTGTTGCGAGGTTTGCGCATACTGTACCAGCCAGTCCATAGACGGACCGCACCCCCGTCGACACATTTCACAGCTTCGCAACGCATCCTCACACCACACATTAATGCGCATTTTCACAGCTCCGCTACATATCCTCGTAGGCAAATTTTCATCGCACAGCTTTGGTGGAAACCCCCACACATTTTCACAGCACATCTAGACATCCTCGCACGACACATTTCCATCGCACATCTCTGGTGGAAACGCAGCCTTAGTGTGTTACTGTTTGTACCTATTACAGCTGGAATTCGTTTTTTCGTAATTTGTGCATTTTGATTTACCTATCGAATTTACGTTAGTTTGTGTTTGAAGTGGATTAAAACGTTGACGTTGTCATCTTGCTATGAATAGAGAATTAGATAGAATTTGTAATGTTCCTTAAAGTTTTATTTCTGTAACCGTGCGTTTGCACTGGCTAAACATTCAAGACAAAACATGTTGAAATCTCTATTTTCTGTCAATGTTCCATACAATTTTTGACAGGAACTAGAGATTTAAACATGTTTTGTTGTAATGTTTCGCCAGTGCAAACGCACGGTTACCCTAGCAAAATGTTGTCGAAAATGGACATTTCAAGCTTATAGATAATTAGTTGCCTAGCTTCTGTAATTGTTGCGCACATTTTTAAATTTGTTGCAATTATAGTTTTTTTTTTATTTCACAAAAACATTTCCTGCTAAAACTAACTCCTAAACTAATTCCTAAGAAGTCATGTACAAAAGATGATAAGAATCCGCTTAACCGTTTCAGAGATCCAGCAAAACCACAAACGTTACTCCAGCAGGATTTCGAATAACTTGGCAGCCAAAGTAAAAAAAAAAAAATAAGTTGCAACATTTACCTCTTCTAGACAACTAATTATATAGCTAATATTTATTTCAATATTCCCATTATTTAAAAAAATGTCTGGCTGCGGTAACGTTTGAAACGTTACCCCAGCAGTTAGTTTTAGCAGGAAATGTTTTTGTGAAATTAAAAAAAAACTATAATTGCAACAAATTTAAAAATGTGCGCAACAATTACAGAAGCTAGGCAACTAATTATCTATAAGCTTGAAATGTCCATTTTCGACAACATTTTGCTAGGGTAACGCACACCGGTAAAACATTGATATTTTTGTTGTTGTAGTGATAAAGCGTCTCTTTGGTTCTACTGCTTGACTATAGATGGCGTCAAATTAAGAAAACTCTAACTCTCTTCAATTATATGAGAACTGAATATTTTTTTCTTCGGCTTCCTTCTAATGGAATTTGTAGCTGCGCTATTGCAAGGGGGCAGCGCGCAGCGCATCGTATAGTTGTGAATAGCTATGCAGAATGTTATTTTTTTTTCACGCAGCTCTTTTTCCTAGTATTATTACTATAACGGTAGACAGGTTTAATGTAAACAAACAAAATTAACTTTCATCTGACAATTCAAAAATCCCGGCGCCCTCGAGCTACTAGAGAGGCACTACTAGGGGTTCCCAAACTGGATGTCGTGTAGGTGACACCCAGTTTGGGAACCCCTAGTCTACACATTCGTAGTACTTAGGTGAGGTACTGTGACAGTAGGGTAGGGGTGTGCAGCACTGCGCACTTTTACTACTATGTTCTCTAAAAAAAAGACGAAACGTTTTAGAAGCAACATCGGTCTTTATACATTTACCTAGGTTATCTGACTAGACAGAAAACTAAAAAAATTTGTAAAGGTTTAGGAACTATTAAAAAAAGTTGCAGAATCCATAATGCGCACTTTTGCACAACGTATGAGGACAAGAGTGCGCAGCCAAATGTGCAAGTTTACGCACGAAGGTGAAGAGTGCGCATCACACAAAAGTCACGTTTGAAGCTACCATGGCTTACGTATGCTATGCATTTTCCGTGCCAACAGTATTTGCAAGAAATACACTCGATCCACTCTTCTAAAATTGGTTCTCTCAGCACTTCCGAGCAACCTGGGCATGCCCAATTTTTCTTCTTTGGTGCAATTGCTGGCTTCTTTGATTTGACAGTATTACTCTTCTTAGGTAAATGTTTTTCATTCTTCTTTTTAAATTCTTCTTCCAGTATTCTTTTATGTGGAGAGCTACTTAAAGTTTCAGACATTTTGCTTCTATTATCGCTCGCGCGACAGTTGACTTTGGAAACGGTGACAGCACCAATAATTAGACTTATTTTGTTACATTCGTATCAACATCTTTTCTTGACATAATAAAATCATAAATAATTCGTTTATTAGCATAGCTGTAAGCACATTTCATTATAAAACACATAACATCTTAAGAGCCATAGTTTCCTCACTTGACCTTCCGCATGTGGGCGGAGCTAAACCCCTACTCCCCGAATACGTAAAACGCGCGCGGTGGCGCGCTGAACTAAAACGACGATCAAAGTAAATGCTGGGGCGCAGACTTGCGCGCATAGGACGCTAATTTTACCTACGATTCCAGAAAGGAATGGCGGAGAGGAGATGTAAGGCTGATATTAGCATAGATAGATACATAAGTTACGAATATTTTAAGTTTTTACTGGACATTATTTTTTAGCATGTGTTTGGAAGAAAATATTGGTGTATCTTTTCATACACGAAATAGTTTAAGGGGTCATTGTACTCATCATTATGAACAACTTTCACTATGGGACCAAGCCTGAAATCACGAAAAAAATCTGCTGTCCCCTATTTTATGTTCGCATAGCTCGTCAAAATCTAGGGAACAGATGATTTTTCTTTCGCGATTTCAGGGTTGGTTCCTTAAGGAGTGAAAGTTGTTCATAATGATGAGTACCTACACACGGCTGCACATCAAGCTATACAATTCCAGTTTATGCTGATCTCGCATTGTATAGAATTTCCATACAACGCAAGGTCAGCTTATACTGGAAATGTGTAGTCGTGTGTCAATGACCCCTTAAAATATTTCCTACCTACATACCTACCTACATATCTACCTACATACCTAACTACATACCTACCTACATACTTACCTACATACGTACCTATATACCTACCTACATACCTACCTACATACTTACATGTACTTACAGCAACCGCTCAAAACTTCAGTACCTACATTACATTTATTTCTGTTGCATTTAGAATTCGCGTCATAGTCTCGACCTGCGGGCTTACTCTTACAAACTAATTTTAATTCCAATCTAAAGCCAATACGATTCCAATATTAATTTTGCAGTCACGTGATTCGGTACTCTTGAAAACAATATCGTCAACATTGGATTGAAATTGGGATTGCCCCGTGATTATTTTGTTACACATGAAGTTAGCTATGTTAAGCCCCGCAATAGTGTTGTTCAAATCATTACGATAAACCGCTAATATGGCTTTAAAATACTTTATCCTTTAAATAAGAAGGCTAATAAATAAATGTGATATAAATATTTTTTTAATTGATTGATTGTAACGTATTAAATTCATTTGGCCGTAAGGACATCATTAAAATCATAAAGTTAACCATGACCATGACTGCATGAGGTAGGGTCGTTGCCCATTCTACAAAAATAAAGTCAAGTCAAGTGGTTTTAGAAAAAGTGAATTCGTCATGCAAGTTTGTTTAATTCAATAATTGTTTAACTCAATAATTTATAGATATCGATCGCTTGTGGTTCCATTATGGTAACAATTATTTATTTTCCGTTAAGTTACTAATTTTAAAGTTTTATGCAAGTGGTAAGTGATACTGTTAATGTTTTACTAGTTTTTGATAACTCCCAGTCGCATAAAAAGACAATGCCACTAAACCTGCAAGAATTATACAAGTATTAAGTTAAAGATCTTCCAAACAAAAGTCGTGATAAATAATATCATTGATAAAATTCATGTATCAAAAACAACATAGGTATCTTATATTTTGGTGATATATCACTTCTTCTCTTAGGAGTAAAGTAATTATTTCCTCAAACAAATCCTTGCTCACACTATAATTTGCTTTAAATTCGTCTTCATTCATAGAAAACGCTTTGTCCGTATAACGCATTATAGGAAATCAGGTTTAGGGCGTGAAATTAAGAAGCAGTACTTTTGATTTTTAAATAATATTCACTATATTTTACTGACGTTTCACAGGGAAGGTTCTATGTCTGTCTCCTAGCACAGCAAGCACAAAAAAGGGAAGAACAGAGGGCAGTTGTTGGTTTTTATAGTAATCATTTACGGACAGTGTTGCCATTATTAGAAAGTAACAATTGATTAATTTTTGCACATTTAAATCGACTAAATGCCAACACGCATCATCCGACGCTCATCTCGTCTTTGTTTTAATTGGTTTTTACGAGAATTACGTAAAACACTGTATATTAATGCTAACCGTGCCATGTTATACACTTATTTCTTACTGAAAACCACATAAAACGCAAAACAATTTCTAAAAAGTTACAATTTTGCTATTGGAAAAATCCCAATCAACAAACAATCCCAACGCAATACTGGCGCAATAGACGGTTGTCAAAACAAAGTCAAGAGTAGCGTTTACAGCACGCCAAGCCCGATCCCGATTCCACCTAGTTCCCCGAAATGGACACGCAATTCAAATACAATTTGGCGCTAGCGTCGAACTCAAGAGTACGAAACGTGAAAATTCCAATGTCAATAGATCGGAATTAAAATCAAGACTAAGCGCCCTGTTCTTACCATTGGATTGTAAAATTCAATGACGACTAGAATGTGCAAGTAGCTGTATGGAGTAAGCAATGGATTCGAAAGCAATGAGATCTTGGTTCGCATCCTGGTTTTTAATTTCTTTGAAATCATAATATTTTATTTGTTAGTATTTTTAGCAAAAACTTGTTAGGTATTTATGTTTATTTATAATCTATTCATTCTTATTATTTATTTTTTATGAAATTAAGTATTAGTTATTGTATTATTTAACTATTTATAGGTATCAGTATTCAGCATTTAACTATTTATAGGTATCATTTGTGTCAGTTGTAATAGCAATCATGTCATTTGGTTTAAATAGGTTTTTATTTTTAGTTTCTTATTTATCTTATATAGATTCTCCTCTAATAGACCTTGTGAATGTGAGAACGTTGTAGGCTTAGTGGACTGTAGACATTTTTTTTTTATGGAACAATTTCAGTTTCTTTTAACTACCTACATGAAACTCCTTGAAAGGCAGGCCTACACTGTCCTCCCATAACTATTAACACTGTAATTCGAAAATATTGTAAAAGCCAATTATCTTTTAAAAGAGTAACCATGGAGTTTCTTGCCGGCTCTTCTCCATAGGAAACGACCAATTGGAACCGTGCACCTAGCTTCTGACGTTTTATAAGTGTCCATGTAGGCTTATGTGAAATAAAATATTTTGATTTTGATTTTGAGCAGACTTTATAGAAAACTAATAATAATATGATTTAGACTTTATGCATGTTCTTTTTTAAATGTAACGTACGTAACGTATGAACTCGAGCACGATACAGCCAGTGCGTTTGCGTGTATCAGTGATGTCTCAACATTCCACAGAGAACACACACATCATTATGAACTGTCATACTACGCAAAATATATCAGCATTCTGTTGCATTTAGACTACGCGTTATAGTGGCAACCTGTTATTACCATTCCATTGCTAAAATTCGCGAACTTTATCATGTGGTAGTAGCTGTATGAGCAAAGCAATGGATTGGCGATCAATGAGGCCCGGGTTCGAATCCATATCAGAATGCTGATTTACTTTCATTGAGATAAAACATTTTTTTTTGTATTTTAAGCAAAAACTTGTTATAATCCAATTTATTTTTATGAAGTTAAATATTAGTAATTGTATTATTATTTAACTATTTATAGGTATCAGTATTCAGCAGACTGTATTGAAAACTAATAATATGATTCAGACTATGCATGTTTTTTTTTTAAATGTAACGTCACAATGAATGTATTATACTTCCGTCCCATTACTTCCAATCAAGTAAAAACTTACAAAAAGTTTTAGTACTGAGTGAGATTTGAACTCACGGCTCACTGATACACGTCCACATGTAGCTGCCCGCTAAGTAATCTTGACTCAAAGAAATATTACGTTGAAATTATGAACTAGAACCATTTGTTGATGACAATGATGATGTGTCTCTTGAAAATAGAAGGTCGTAAGCATACAAATATAAGGGTCAGCTCAGACCGCGAAGTTTACAAATTATGTATTAGTACGAAAAAGTTTATAATTTAAGGAACCACTTACTTATCATAATTATCAGCACAAGTGGGTATTTTATTATATTTGTCGTGAAAATCATGATAAACAACAAATCGGAAAATATTTCTTGCCTTTACTACATTATTTTTGTTTTCATATATCATAGCGACTGTACTATTTTTGTAATGAATACATTGCTTCATATCCACTACCTAAGTGTGTCGCTAAGTGACTGGACAAGCAATGTAAATATCACAAAACGATACTTTGTAGCGGTTGCATCGCGCGCGTAATACAGCCGTTGTAGGGTAGCTTGCGACAAGCCAGTGATTTCGTGTGAGTAAGTTGTACCTAGGCTACGGTGCATGATACATGCACGCTGTACTTGATGAGATAAGGTTTATAATTGATTGTGCAGTACGTTCTGATTTATAAATGTGTGTTCGCGACTTCGTATTTCGTATATTCGTATTGGTTTTTACTGAATTGCATTTGTATGTGGTGACGTGGATAGTTATACATAATTTATTATTATAGATTTACACAATATTTTATGTCAACGACTGCCCCGTTAGTCTAGCGGTGGCAAGCGCTACTGCTGAGCATGAGGTCCCGGGTTCGATTCATGGGTCGGGCAAAGTGTTATTGCGTTTTTAGGGTTCCGTAGTCAACAAGGAACCCTTACCTATAGTTTCACACTGTCCGTCTGTCTGTCCGCGACTTAGATCATAGACTTTTAGTACTAGAAAGCTCTAATTAGCACGGGTGAACATATTAATCACGCTGAATTTTGAATTGAAGAATTTTTTTTTTCATGATTTGATTGTACCACACAATCAAATCATGAAAAAAAAAATTCTATGGTACACCTACACGTAAAGTTTGTATGGTTTTTTTTCTTGTCTTTCCATGGTGTGGAGTGTCGTTGGAAAGATCGTTCAAAAATATTGTGAGTGTGTAAAAACCATTTTTGGATTCATGGATCTGTTTGCGAAATATTAAACTTTGAAGTGTTGATTTTTGTTAGAGTCAAGTGTCTCCCCCCCCCCTGCCAGCTAAAAAGTTGGTTTTGGATATGTGAAAAAATTCACGGCAGTAGTAGTTATAGGTATATAAAGAAATTAAAAGGAAAACTATCACAGCTAAGTAGGCTCTACAAGTTAACGAGTAATAATCGACCAACTTAAATTTGCAGTTACAAAAATGTTTTTCAACTTCAATGTTGAGTTTATTCTTGGCATAAATTCATCCCAACTACGGAACCCTTCATATTGTGTGGTTCGACACGCATTTGGCCGGTTTTTACATCTGAAATTGCTCAGTAGCAGCCCGGAGTCCGGATTTGTGCCTAGTTGATGGCAATAGGCTCGCCCCTATTACATGGGACATAACTGGCAAAATGTGAGTGTACTAACTAAAAGTACACCTCTGCCTAACCCTTCGGGAAACACAGGCGTGATGTTCTATCTATGTCTATGTTATGGGTTTGGTTTCCGCACTTAGTCCTTAAGGTGGACCATTGTGCGTGGGCCATGGCGGCCGTTTGGGGGTTATTCCAACCAGCCCACCAGGCGTGATGTTATGTTATATTTTATATTTACCTATTTTTTTTTTTTTTTTTTGGTTTACTTATATTGTAAATTGTAAATTTTGTCAATGTAAATAAAAAGAGTATTATACATAATTACACATTTAAAAAAAAAAACAACAATAAAGCGCCTACGCGCGCAATTGAATTGGGCTCTCTGCAGCGAGCTAGTCTATAAACGCACATTGATACAATTCGAATGTAAATATTTGCACTAATACACGCAAACGCGCGTATCGGGTTCATAGCCGGGGCACAGATTACTGGCCGGGGCGGAGCAGCGAGCGACACAGCCATCCCGTCTCAATGCTAACGCGCGACTGCCGCCTTCGCCCCGCGCAGAGCACCTCTGAACCTCTATCTCTAAATGGGGTCATTATCTTTGCAAATATTGATTGATTTAAAAATGCTCTAACAATTTTGTAGTCCTTGTAACCATCAATTTTTCAGTGTAAAAATATTTCCAAAATTCAAAGCCGTTTAGAAGTAGTAGCGAATATTAGCCAAAAATAGCGTTATGGTAAATATTTTTTTAGGGCAAAACTTTTAGCCATACGCAAAAACCCTTTAGCAAAAATGTTGTACATGAATCTATGGCAAACATATATTTTTTTCAGATCGTTTAACCAAGCCGTTAATGAGGAGTAGGCTTTTTAAAGTGACCGTTTTACGGTACTAAACGGGACTTAGCGCCTTAAATAAAAGTCTGATATAGTGTACAAGACTGCGCGCGCATTTTTGTACACGAAGGCTATGCGCACTCTTGCACATGGTGCACTAAAGACCTTTGAAACACCACTTTTGCCATCTTTTGAGCAGGACGTCGTATAAACTCAAGTGAAACACGTTTCGATAGCGATTTGATAGAAATAAACACATAAAAACAGTTCACCTGGATTACATTTACTACAATCACATTTTCAAAGCACCTAAATATTGTAAAACAGGTATCAAATTTAGTTTTTTTCGAATAAATCTTTAGAAATTGTATTAAAAACGAAAATTCTTGTGCCGCCACGTTTAGAATCTTGATGGTTCTCTACCAAACCGAAGTTAACCGCAGTAGACTGTTTCCTGATTGGAGAATCGCTCTGCGTAGTCTTGTACACAGCGCAATCTTGCACAACCCTTTTTTTTTTTTTTTGAGTATGGTAAATCATCCAATGACTTCTCCCGCTCTGGGCGGAGCGGAAGGGCGTGTCAGACTTTTACTGACTAAAACCCACCCGTGTTCCTTCATTTGCCTGTTGCCAAGGTCCCGGTATCCCTTTCGGACTTTCCCGCAACCCTGGCAGGCATCGGTCCTACTGGACCCCGTCCATTGTGCTGACATCTCTTTGAGGCGCGCGTGGAACACGACGCGCCATCGACCCGGGCCTGGTTCTTATCGGACGGCGAGCTGCCCGCTGCTCCGTACCATGGCCTGGACCAGGGCCGGACGCGAGAGGTCATTGCCGCCAATCGCCTCCGCGAGGACACGGCGGTGCTCCGCCCAAGCAGGGCATACCTCCACCATCTTGCACACCCCTACCCTAGTGATTGTGACGTGAGTCGTGCGCAGGTCAGGGTGACAACGCCGTGCCGTCGTGGGAGCTGCGCGTGGAAGGCCGCCTGCTCGACGACACCAAGAACGACCCCAACAAAGTAACTCATTTCATTACGCTTTACTTACTGTGCAGGAAGCAAGTCGTGCCTACTGCCGCCACTTACGCCATTCCTCTCTAATTTGCGTTATACATAATTATGTATCTTATATTCTTTGTGCTTTTCTGACTTATTCAATTATTTATACATAGCTTGACCCATCTTTGTATGAATCGGATGGAGTACGGTAACGACACGGAGGGCAGTAAGTTCTAGCGTGCGGAGGTGTTGCAGGTGAAGCGCAAGTTCTCGTCGTTCTTCAAGTCGCTGGTGATCGAGCTGGACAAGGAGTTATACGGGCCCGACAACCACCTGGTGGAGTGGCATCGCACGCTCACGACGCAGGAGACAGACGGCTTCCAGGTCAAGCGGCCTGGGTACAAGAACGTGCGATGCACCATCCTGCTGTTGCTGGACTATCAGCCGCTGCAGTTCAAGCTGGACCAGCGTCTGGCGCGCCTGTTGGGCGTGCACACGCAGACGCGCCCGGTCATCGTCAACGCGCTGTGGCAGTACGTGAAGACGCACCGCCTGCAGGACGTGCACGAGCGGGAGTACGTAGCCTGCGACAAGTACCTGGAGCAAATCTTCGGCGCCGCGCGCATGAAGCTGGCCGAGGTGCCGGGCCGCCTCGGCGCTCTGCTGCACCCGCCCGACCCCATCGTCATCAACCACGTCATAGCCGTGGAGCCGCCGCACGACACCAAGCAGACCGCCTGCTACGACATCGACGTGGAGGTGAGAAGCTACCGGCCGGCCCTCGCCCGGTGCCCCCCGCGGGCCGCGAGCTTATGACTGTGTGCTTGCAGGTGGACGACACGCTAAAGACGCAGATGAACAACTTCTTGCTGAGCACGGCTAACCAGCAGGAGATCCAGGGACTGGACTCCAAGATCCATGAAACGGTGAGTATTATTTCTATGATCTCGTCGGAATCGCATACAATGTACAGTCCCTGTAAAAGAGCTTTCGTCACCTTAAATGTGGTTCTCTGTTTGCTTCGCGCACTACAGGGTGTAAACAGACCTATCAAATAGCCATCAACTACTTATTCTGTACATCAGGCTAAGTAACATTGCAAAAAAATAATTGTTGGGAAACGACTTATATTTTTGGTCATCGATCACTAATAAAGAACTAGATACACAATCTCATGCAAAAGTTCTCTTAAAAATGTCGCCAATTGTATTGTGTGTGTGTGTACTTAAAATAAATATACATTAATGTAATTTCAACCTTAACTGCAATATCTAAAGTCGAATTCACAAAGCTGTTACAAAAAGCAATAAAATTTTACGACCGAGGCTCGCCGCTAGGACAAGGAATGAGTGGAGACGAACTAGAACAATATTTTTTGTTTGTACTGTAATATGATAAATGGTATTTTTAATTTCAAAAAAAGGAGGAGGTTACTCAATTCGTCGCGTGTTTATACATATATGTATAGTATATATTTTTTTTAATGTTTGTTAACTACCGATAACTCGAAGACGGATCGACCGATTGAGATATATGATTCAAACGGTATTACATTAGGTTTGATCCCAAGTTGGTACTATTCGAGGTACAGCGGTTTTGTGAAGCCTTCTGATGCCTTTCGTAGTCACATATGTATCACTTTCAAAAAAATGCTTCGAACATACAACGCTTCCTTGGGTCGGCTTGAAAAATTCTTCGGATCTTTGACGTGCTGTAACGGATATCCATTCTCCACACCTCACTGGATCACGAGGAAAGCCCAAAAAAAAAAAAAAATTCAAAAATCTCGATTAAAAACCACAAAAAAATATTTACAATATCAAAAATCCCGCCTGACAAAAAACAACTAAAAATTTTCAAACAAGTCACTTTTCAAGCAGTCTGATGCAGTTGGTGGCAGTTATTTAAGTTAAGTTTTATTACATAGGCTGATAAATACATTACCCTCCCTTGCATCGTGCAGTCGAGTAAATAAAAAACAAAAATTAAATCTCGCATAATAAAAAAAAAATAAGAACAATAATATAAAGCGTCTCCAACAAATGGAACAGAGTCAACACGCATAACCCAAACAATTTAAGTGAGCATGCGATAATATGATTAATACGTTTCGTAAGAGTCTTTACAATTGAGCTGCTTTATATCGCCTGCTATTTATTACGACTTAATTTAAAATAATGTTTTTACGATGATTTCTTGACAAAATATCAATATTTACAATACAGTGTTAACAATTATATAATGATAATAATAATACTTACCAAAAATATGAAATTCCATCCTTTTTTAGCGTCCTAGACGTGTGATTTTTACAATTTTTACCGACTTCAAAAAAGGAGGAGGTACTATGTTCGGGATGATTGTTTTTTTTTTTTTTTTTTTTTTTTTTATGTATGTTCCCCGATTACTCCGCCGTTTGTGAACCGATTTAAAAAATTCTTTTTTTGTTCAAAAGCTTATACTTCTGAGGTGGTCCCATTGTCACCAAGTCAGGATCTGATGATGGGATCCTAGAGAAATCGAGGGGAACTTTCAAAAATCGTAAGGGCAACTAGTGCATTCCTTAATTTATTCATTAAGTATTTTACAGCACTACAATTTTATGAAGGCCTGGAGTCGATCTGATGATGGAGCCGAAAGACAGTCAAGGGAACTCCTCAATGGTTTACAGCAGATACCTCGTGTTTGGGCTTGATTAATTTGTATTGATAAAAACTTTACACTTTGATGGGTTCTGACTGTCGTTAGGGGTCTGATGATGAAGACGAAAGACAGTCGAGGGAACTCCTCAGTGGTTTACAGCAGATATCTTGTGTTTGGGCTTGATTAATTTGTATTGATAAGAACCTTACACTTGGATGGGTTGTGACTGTCGTTAAGGGTCTGATGATGAAGACGAAGGACGATTAACGGAACTCCTCAACGGTTCACAGTAATTACCTTGTGTTTGGACTTAATTCATTTATATTGATAAGAACTTTGCAACCATATAGGTTGTAAGTGACATTACAGATCTGATTATGGTCACCTTATAATATGATGATGAGGGGAACTATACAGTGTAAGCAAATGTATAGTGTTCACCCTTATATTCTTGAGAAGGCACGGGAGTCTCATTAGCCAGCCGGTTTCGTATAACATCTAAACGATACTTGCGCTACGACTCGTTTTGAATAAGATTGAGTCGGCAGATCTTATCATTTATCATTTGGCGACTCCTGTGACAAATGAGAATGCATGTAATTTCTCATCTGAGATAACCTAGCATGACAAGCTAACGGTGATTCTTGGGAACCGGACATAGCACTCCGTTTGCGATTCTTAGATATAGGCGTTCTTATTCAGCAGTATTAGTCTCTTTAATTCTGTTTTTCTTCATGCGGGTGGCTCCTTTAGTTGGTCTACCCATGATTACAAAAATCAAATTACACAAAAAATGGAAAAATAATAAAACTTTTTAAAAAAAATTGACCGACTTCAAAAAAAACAAAACAAAAAAGGACTACTGTACTAAAAACCAAAAGACAAAAAGTACTTCTTTAATAATAAGAGAAAAATTAAAAAATTAAAAAATAACTTTAATTTCGGAAGTCGGTGGCCAAAAACTAAAATTAAAAGCAAAGACACCGACTTCCGAAATTAAAGTTATTTTTTAATTTTTTAATTTTTCTCTTATTATTAAAGAAGTACTTTTTGTCTTTTGGTTTTTAGTACAGTAGTCCTTTTTTGTTTTGTTTTTTTTGAAGTCGGTCAATTTTTTTTAAAAAGTTTTATAATTTTAGTTTTTGGCCACCGACTTCCGAAATTAAAGTTATTTTTTTATTTTTCTCTTATTATTAAAGAAGTACTTTTGTCTTTTGGTTTTTAGTACAGTAGTCCTTTTTTGTTTTGTTTTTTTTGAAGTCGGTCAATTTTTTTTAAAAAGTTTTTGAACGAGCACTGAGGCATGTTTACCGTCGGAGCGTTCGAATGCTACTAGACGAAAAGACCACCCAAATGTTCAAGTGGGCGGTCATTCGGTGAGGACATTTTTTGACGCTGATTGTGTATCTAGTTTTTTATTAGTGATCGATGTTTTTGGTATGAAAAATCGCTGTTTATGGCAGCGCTCAATTTAACGCACGCAAAACATAGTGGTGATGGTTTATTTGGAGGAAAATGAAATCATTATGTAGATGTAGAAGACGAAAGATTACTCACGGCGAATACAATTTGCACTACGTTTATAGTAGAACATTTTCTAAGCTAACTGACAACTGTCTATGACAGTCTACACACGCATAGACTTGACATGTCGCCAGTTTAAAACCTTCAATACTTGCCCTTAAAATAAAGGCAATGTCTTATATAGAATTACACATGAAATACTTAGAATAAAAATCTTATCCAAATAACAAACAAACGCGTAAAATAAGCGTTTCCATTTAACACTAAACCTAAACCTTTCACGAACAAATCGTGTTTTTCCTTTGTTAAGGGTTTCGTTAGGATATCAGCTCTCATTACAACAGTTGACAAATACGCAATTTTAATTATGTCTTTATCAACGATTTCTCTTATGAAATGATGCCTTATGTCTATGTGTTTTGTCCTACTATGATACATATGATTAGAACCTAATCTTTGAGCAGATTTGTTATCATTATAAATAAATATTTTTCTAAACTTTCCAAGTAATTCATGCAAAAAAAACGAATGCATAATGCCTCTTTACAGGCATCTGTTAAGGCCATATATTCAGCCTCCATGCTAGAGAGTGCCACCGTTTTTTGCTTTCTACTTTCCCACGTTATGAGGGCGGCACTGAACATTTCGGGAATCAAGGAAGTGACACAACATTACTATTTAAAAATGTATTTATTGCTTTTCGGAGTATTCTCCGCGAAATTTGACACATTTTTCCATACGATGGAACCAATCATTGAAGCAACCATTCCATTCGGAAGTTGGTCTCCAAAATGGCCGTTTTGTAGGCGTCCACAGCTTCTTCAGGTGATGAAAATCTCTGTCCACGCAATTTATTCTTTATTTTAGGGAAAGTATAGAAATCATTAGGGCTTAGGTCGGGGCTGTACGGCGGATGGTCTAATAATTCTATGTTTTCTTGCTCTAAAAACTCTTTTGTTCTGTGCACGGTGTGAGAACTCGCATTATCGTGATGGAGGATGATGCAGCGGTCTTAGTTCTCTTTACGGAGTTCAGAAACGACCTGTGGCAAACAAATGCTAGCATACCATTCTGCATTAACCGTTCTTTGTCCCTCAAGAGGAATAGTCGTAACATGGCCGGTTTTGGAGACAAACGTGGCCACCTTTTTTTTGCAACACTCCGTGAACGAACAATTTTTGTTGGCTTTAACTCATTTTCGAACACCCAAACTCGTGACTGGTTTTTTGTTTCGGGTTCGTACGCGTATATCCAGGATTCGTCACCTGATACGATGATGTATACAGCATTTGAAGATCCTGCGTGGAATCTTTCGGGAGTTCTGACGCACCAAGTAACGCGAGCCGCTTTTTGCTATTCACAGAGCGAATGCGGTATCCATCGGGAAAACAACTTTTTTACACCTAATTGTTCATGCAAGATTATTTGTATTTGATTCATGCCAATGTCTAAAGTTGCCTGAATTTCGCGGTATGTCACATGTCGATCTTCCTCAATCAGCTTACGCACAGCATCAACGTTTTCTTGGGTGACTGCAGTTTTTGGACGACCTTGACGGGGATCATCACTGAGCTTGACACGTCCACGTTGAAATTCAGCAAACCAGCGATAAATTGTGGTTTTGGATGGGGTTTCATCACCAAATGCAGAAATCATCCGTTCAACACACTGTTTTTGTGTTAAACCACTTCGAAAGTCATAATAAATCATCGCTCTTGAATTTTCTCGAGTCAATTCTATTTTCTCAACGACTAACTATTAACACTGTAATTCGAAAATATTGTAAAAGCCAATTATCTTTTAAAAGAGTAACCATGGAGTTTCTTGCCGGCTCTTCTCCATAGAAAACGACCAATTGGAACCGTGCACCTAGCTTCTGACGTTTCATAAGTGCCCATGTAGGCTTATGTGAAATAAAATATTTTGATTTTTGATTTTGACTAAACAAGTTTGACAAAACCTTGTGACAAGACCGAGAATCTTTTTTTAAATAAATAAATGGTATTCGATTTTTACAACCAAGGAGTTTTCAATTAAAAAGACTTTAATATGACAGGAACAGTGGAAATATTCCATTCCCGATACTTTTAGTGCAGCCCTCGTATTGGACTGCTACCAAGTTTGGAAACAAAACCTGTGTAAGATTTACGATCGATTTCGTCACCTGTCCAATCTGCATCTAAATATGCAGTGACATTGAGCTCACTCTTCTGGAAAATTAAAAAATAATCTTTAGTACATTTGAGATTTTTTTTTTATTTATTCACTTTATTTTATCCCTTACATGTGGTGCTTATCTACTGTTTTTTTTTTTGTTGTGTACTTATTTATTTGTTAGTAATGTTAGTTTTGTACTTAAATAAGGTTAGTGTTGTTAGTTGTAAGGGCCGCCTTTTGCGGTAAAAGCCTCCTCCAGACCGTTCCAGATGGCTCTATCCTTTGCCCGTCTTGGCCATAAGTTTCCGGCTACTTGTACGATGTCGTCACTCCATCTTTTAACTGGTATGTCCTTCCTTCTCTTTTTGTATATTGGATACCAATTTGTTATTATTTGTGACCATCTTTCATCCGTAGCTCTCTGAATATGACCTGACCATTTCCACTTCAGTGTCAGGACCTGTTTGACCGCATCTCTTGCCTTTGTTCTTTTCCTTATCAGTGAACTTTCGACCCTATCTTTCAGTTTGATGTTCATGTAACTCCGTTCTATTCCTCTTTGACAGGTTCTTATTTTGTTAAAGTGTGTTTTTTTGAGGGAGCAGGTCTGGCATGCGTAGGTAAGAACCGGTGTTAGGCAGATGTTCATCGCTTTTGTTTTTAGTTTTATAGGTATAGGACCTTTGATAATTTTCTTCATAGCCCAGTTCCACGTATTCTTCACTCTGCGATTGATTTCTTTTTCTGTACAAGATTTCATTGAAATTAGATGTCCGAGGTAAGTATAGTCTGCAACATATTCTATAACTTCAGTCTGTACGGATATAGGTATTTCTTCACGGTTAGTTATTGTTTTTGTTTCTTCCCAGTTGATTTGTAACCCTACAGTCTCGCTGTGATGACTAAGGGACTATCATGTGATTCAGTTTGCATGGGTCTTCCGACAGTAGTACTATGTTATCCGCAAACCTGAGGTGTAAGAGGTACTTGCCATTGATTTTTATTTCCATATCACTCCAATCAAGGTTTCGGAATATGGATTCTAGGACTGCGATGAAGAGTTTTGGGGAAAGCGGATCGCCTTGTTTTACCCCCCTGTCGACTTGAAATGTTGGTCCTCTTGAGTCTAGGCGTACTCTTGTTGTGCTTTTCGAGTAAATTGCTTTGATAAGTTCTATGTAATCGTGGTCTAGTCCTTGCTGGTTTAAAGCTCGCCATATAGAGTAATGTGAAATTGAATCGAAAGCTTTCGAGTAATCTATAAAAGCAACGTATTTGGGGAGGTTATATTCCGTGAACCGTATATCCAATTCGACTACTCTTGCTACATTTGCTAATGATCTGACATTTAATGTTGATATGTAGTATTTTTTTTGGATTGCAGAGTGGTCGTCTACTACATTTGAGATAGCGTAACGATTTAAGTTATATTGTGCAGCAATGGCAAGCAGAATCCTAATTGTGGAGTATCTTACAACTGGAGAAAATGTTTCTTCATAATCTACTCCATATCGTTGCGTGTAGCCCTTTGCAACAAGTCGTGCTTTATATGTTAACAATTCGCCATTGAGACCCCTTTTCTTCTTAAACATCCACTTACATTTAATTGGTTTCTGGTGACTTGTCTCTTCAGTCAGGGTCCAACAATTGTTTTTCATAAAAGAACCATACTCATCTGACATAGTTTCTTTCCATTGTGCTGCATCTGGACCATTCAGTGCCTCCTGCACTGTCTTCGGTTCTTCATCAGACTGCTTAATCTACGCACTAGCTATGCTGACTCGTTCAACATCATTGAATCTTCATAGTCTGATGACGCCAGCGCATCTTCTATTGATGATTCTCCTGGAATGTAAGTCGAATCCAAAGTATCATCTGCATTAGAACTGTCTCCGCTCTCAGTCATGTGCTGTGATAATACTTGCCCCTGTGGCACACCTCTTTGTTATTAGGTCATCAGATCGTGTAGTGTAGGCACTCACAGTAGATGTCTCAAAGGTGCCATTATTCTTCAAGAAATTCTGTAATTTGAAGTTAACAAATTCACCACCATTGTCACTACGGAGAACCTTTATTTTATGGTTGGTTTCGTTTTCAACCATAGCCTTAAAATGTTTGAAATACTCAAACACTTCATCCTTTAATCGAAGAAAATACACAAATGTTTTCCTGGTGTAGTCATCAATGAAACAGAAAAAATACTTGAACCACTAAAAGACTCAACAGGTAAAGGACCACACAGGTCTGTATGTACCAAACCTAAAACTTCAGAAGCTCTTGTGTATGATTTCTTGGGAAACGGTAACCTACTTTTCTTGCCCTCAATACACGCAATGAATGGCTGAAAAACTGTAGTCATAATTAATGCCTTTGACTATACTTTTTTAAGAAGCGCCATACTTCTGGAGTTCAAGTATCCGAGCCGGCGATGCCAGGTTTCTTGTGATGCTACCGATACCTTTTGCTTCGATTCTGGCGAAGGAGCAGTCATTACTACTGCTTCTGCAGCTGATATCACTGACGTTACTGATGATTTTGTAGTGCTAGTGCCCCTCTCTGAGCACGGAGTCTGACATACATCTAACTTGTAGACCTCATCATCTAAGCTTCCTGAAGCTAAATAGTAGATTGTATCATAAGGGAGCAAAATAATATTTTCACGGCGAGGGCGCTTTTTTTAATCTCTTTTTTCAATCAGGATTCTAGAGTAGAATCCCGAGCGTAGCGAGGGATTCTTTAGTAGAATCCTGAACGTAGCGAGGGATTCAAAGTATGTCGCCTGAGCCAAAAATATATTTTGTGCTCGAGAGATTCACTCTACCTTTCATCACCCACTATGAGAAAATAAAAAGGCGCCTGATATTTTAACCACGCTTGCTCAAGACGGGTTGGCTATTACAGGCTTACAATTATTTACTACAAGTTCAGGTTTCCTCATCATGTTTTCCTTCACCGATGTCAGTAATGTCCAAAATAAACTCAGAAAAAAAAACAACCGACTTCCAAAAACACAAACTAAAAAGTGAAAAATTACTTTAATTTCGAAAGTCGTCATTATTCCAATAAATTATGTATCTTTTTGTGTAGTAAATAACACAAAATCCTGTATCGCGCAATGGGAGTTTACCGCGCGATCAACATTATACAAGATTCCAACATCAATTGTTGGGCAGTTGCCCGCCAGGCAAGACACCCGTTTGGTCGGAGTATCCTCCCTTTTCAATAGAGGATGAGTGAAAGTTCCACCCTGTTCCTCAATCTCTAAATGCTGAATCCAGTTAGACTGAAAGCCGACGATTTTATTTTACGTCGGTCCTAACACTTCCCAGTACCCACACGGCGCTACTATGGGCCGTCGTACCAGCCAGTCTTTATTCAAACAATATTTGCATTGGATTTCTTTAGCGCTGAACACTAAGATGTTCCAAATTCAAAAAGTGCGCGGCGAAGATAATTGCGGCGCACTTATAAAGAGGATTGAAAACTCATTACTGCCCGCTAAAAGTTTCTTAAAGAAAACACCACCTTTGGGTGCACTTAAAGGCGAACCAAGTCGTCCTTTTCGAATAAATGGGATGAAAACATCCTTTCCATCATAAATGTAACATTTCTGAGCATTAAAAACTACTTTGTGCCCTTTACTGACTAAGCTACTGACAGACAATAGGTTGGCAGACAGTTTAGATACATAATAAACATTACTAATTATCCTAAGACAGTATTTGAGCTGAACCTTGACATTGCCACGTCCTACAGCCTCTAGTTTCTCACCGTTAGCTACTCTTAAACTCATTGGCTTACCATGCACGAAATCATATAGGCTACCTTTATCATTGCATATGTGAACCGTTGTTCCACTATAAACATACCACTCACTTGACTTCAAGCTGACAGACAGCGCTGTCAACATCACCTTTGAACTTTCCTTATTAGCTTTCTTACTCTGTTTCGGGCAATCCTTAATAAAGTGTCCTCTCTTCCTGCATCTATAGCATTTTGGAGGTTTTCTTGATGTGTCTGTTGTTTTCCGTGAAGCTGATAATGCTGTCGTACTCTCATCTGGCTTATCACGATGTTGAGATTCTTTTGTAACAACTTTGCCTTTACAACATCACTGAGAGTTTTCTAGAGCCATTATTAGAGGATCATAGTCTGCTGTCAATCCGCTTGACATACTCGTAATTACCGCCAGAAAATCATCATCCAGAGGAGAGTTTATATCCTGCAATTGTTGTGATAATTCAACTATCTTACTGATGTAACTGTCCATACCATCACCGCCGAGTTTTGTACTAAACAGCATTCGTAGTAATGAAAATGTCAAACGAATGCTAATTTCCATGTCCATCAATTATTAGATTTATCGTGTATAATAATTTGAATTCAGAACGAAGTACTTACTTTATCGTTGTTTTGTTTTAATTTCAATGTGAACTCAAACTCAAAGCATTTATTTCAAATAAACCAATTACAGGCACTTTTGAATTGTCAAGGGGTCGGTCAGTGAGAAAGATGAAGCTAGTTGTCCATTCCAAAGCGTAGGTTCCTATGGAGAAGAACGGGCAAGAAACTCCACGGACACTCTTTTGAATCAGAATATTATTACAATATATTGGTTACATCATTAATGTTGAAATTATACATGTGAGAACAATGTCCGTCCATAAAAAGATAAAAAAGAAACAAAACAATTCAAAAATTAAAATAAGCCGTGGCAGCTAAGAGATGACCAGTCCCTACTGATGGCGCCCGTTCACGAACATGACGCATGGATCAGCACCATTCAGCTCAACCATTTTTAAGGGAACTTAATGATCCAACACACACGCCACCACCAGCGAGACATTAAAGTGAGCATGACATACTCACAGTCGCCAGGGCACATTCAAGTCAATGAAAGACGTACCTAGTAAATGGTAGCTTTAAAGTACTTAGGTAAGTACATAGTGCTCACACACATGTGCTATGCAGTTATACAATACTAGGAGATTGAATTTATACAATGTAAATATAGTTTTTACAATCTTCAGCAGCTCCAACAATTATTTCGAATGCTAATCAATTAGTTTATGCGCCCTGTGGAGCTGGACGAGCGCTGAGCCAAGCATTTTTATCCGTAATGTAATCCCCTAATTTATAATATGCTTGGCGGCATAGTGTGCGTTTTATACAAGATTTAAATTTTGTTTCATTCAGTTGGAGTATGTGGGGAGGTATTTTTTTATAACATTTTAAACAGTACTATACATATAAAGATGTAAAACTATGTTCCGTTAACTGTTTCCTCCCATTTCTTAAATAAATTACATTAAGGGGGATGCGAAGGTAGCCCGCGTAATTCAAATTTTCTTACGTTTTTTGCAATTTGCAGGTCAGTATGTTATAAGTCATTTATTTCATAACAATACATTGTGTTGAAAATATTAAAGAAGACAATCAAATTACATAATCACCCACATTGCATTTAAATTTAAAATTCATTATACAGTATATACAATATATACAATTCATTATTATATATAAATAAAAATAATAATTATCAATTCAATTAATAGTTACTGTCGTTTGTCTTCTATGAACTCTTGATACTGTATAGCCCTTTCTTAATAAATACGTCTTTAATTTGTTTTTAAATAAGTTTATGCTGTTAATGCTTTTGAATTCTATCGGCAACTTGTTGTATAAAAAGACCGATTGAACTCTGGGACTGTGATGAACCACGTTTAATTTCGGTTGGATTGTGGAAGGTAAGTCTTTCCTGCGAGTACTATCTCTAGCTTGTCTTTCTTCATCAGTCTCGTGCAAATTCTTCACAAAGTTGGTTAACAACACTAGAATATACAGGCATGGCACTGTTAAATTGTTAAGTCTGATGAAGTGATCCCTGCACGATTCGGTCTGTTTTATGCAGAGTATCGTCCTCAAGGCTCTTTTTTGAATTAAAAATGCCGGGTGGACATTGTACTTGTAGCTATAGCCCCAAAACTCAATACTATATCTGAGCCTTGACTCAACCAGAGCAAAGTATACCATCATAAGTTGGACCAAAGTGAGCTCAACCCTCAGGCTTCTAATTGCATAGCATGCAGAGCTAATAGACTTCTGTATTGACAATATCTCAACCTTCCAGTTTAATAACGCGTCAATGTGGACTCCGAGGAATTTAACATTATCTACTACTTCGACACAGTTACCACAAAATACAACCTGAAGACTAGCGTTATTTCGTACCGTTGTTTTGAATAATAAACATTTTGTTTTATTCACATTAAGTTTTAAATTATTTGTACTAAACCAGTTTTCAAAAGCTTTTAAGGCAGTGTTAATCTTGGATTCTAAATTACTTATACTATCTGCAGAAACTATTGCATTAGTGTCATCAGCAAAAATAATTAGTCTAGTGTCAGTTAATCGTTTTTTTATATACTCAATCGAGTCATTTAAGAATAGGATGAAGAAAATTGGGCCCAGAGCAGAGCCCTGAGGGACACCTCGGGATACAGTGATTAGGTTGGATTTATATATTTTTTCTTCTCCATCCAAAACCGACTTAATCTCTATGTACTGACGTCTGTTATGCAAATAGGAACTGAATAGCTTCAATACTTTCTCTCGTATACCATAATATTCCAACTTGGCCAGAAGAATTTCATGGTCTACTGTGTCGAAGGCAGAACTAAGGTCCAGAAAAATACTTGCCACTTTATGCTTGTCATTTAATTTACAGAAAACCTCGTTAATTAACACCTCAATAGCATTGGTGGTTCCTAATGATTTTTGGTATCCGAATTGCTGACTATTTAATATACTATGAATTTTTAAGTGCCTTATGAGCCTATTCTTCATTATTTTTTCGAAGATCTTTGATAATATAGGCAATAGGGAAATTGGTCTATAGTTAGAAGGATCTGATTATGAACCTTTCTTAAAAATTGGAAGCACACGAGCGATTTTAAACGGATCAGGGAATAGGCCTGCCTCAATGCACTCATTATAAAACGATACTAATGGAGTTGCCAATAGGTCAATGTTATCTTTAATAATAGTCCGGGGGATTTCATCATAACCAGCAGTGGATTTATTGGGCATATTTTTGACCATATTAAAAATTTCTAAGGGTGTGACTGCGTCAAAAGTCATGTTAGAATCTACTCTGTTAATACTTTCAGTAAGATATGTCATTGCTAATTTTTGGTCACAAGATTTAAGGTGGACAATGTTGTCGAACCTTTTTGAAAATATATTAGCCACATCTAAAGCATCATTGGTAACTGTGTTGTCAATCTTAAGTATACTCGTAATTTATGAGGTTTTATGTTGATCTACTCGTAAATATGATACGCGGCCGTAAAACATATGGATTTACAGAATTATAATCATTAGAACCAGCAATATAACTCTTTAAGTTCATATAAGTGCCAAATGTCATGGTTTCATGAAATAGTCATTCAATATACTTACATGAGTTACCCCCCTTAAAAATTATAATAGTTTTCAACTCTGTAGACTGCTCAGTGCCGCTTCAAAAGGTATTATGCCTTAGAAAGGAAAGAAACACCCGTTCACCGATGAGGGCATTCCGTTGCAGGTGGACACGATCAACCAGCTGAAAACCAACCGCGAGTTCTTCCTGAGCTTCAGTATGGACCCGCAGCAGTTCATCCAGAAGTGGCTCGTTTCGCAGTCACGCGACCTCAAGGTGAGTGACGTCCCTCATCACGGGCGCGGTTGTCGCGGCCGCTCGTCTCACGCGCGTGTTTGTGTGCAGAGCATGGGCGCGGCGGCGCCGGCCGGAGGCGCGGGGGCGCAGGCAGGGAGTGCGGGGGCGCAGGTCGGGGGCGCGGGCAACCCGGAGGAGGAGCGCCTGGGCGCCTTCTACTCGCAGGCATGGGCGGGCGAGGGCGTGGCGCGCTACCTCACGGCGCGCGTGGCGCAGCGCCGGCGCGAGCTGGAGCTGTCGCTGGCGCCGCACGCACCGCACGCGCCGCACGCGCCGCACGCCGCGCACGTGCCGCACGCGCCGCACGTGTCCGGCGCGCCGCACCTGGCCAGGCTCTAGAGGTCGCACAATAAACTCTTCTTCTGAGTACTATCGTTTTTCATTCTCGTATTCGCGGATCTTTTACCTGTATTGGCACTCGATTGACAGACTGGTACGGGCAGAAAAATGAACTGTTTTTTATCAAATTGACACACTACGTCACTTTGCATTTGCGTGTTAGAGCCATTTCATAAAACTTTCAAAGAATGACAGATGTGATTTGAGTATACGGACAATTTAAGCTGGTAGTTAATTTGTTACACATTATTTTCCTAACTTTAATAACGTTTGTCTTTCGTATAAATGCAATCGTCTGTACGTGAGAATCTATAATTGGCTGTCGGTTTCAACAACGCCAGCCCGCTAAAACTATCCATAGTTGTAGATTTTCCATTTTAGTAAAAAATATTGTTCCTTCAGATATTCAGGAAAATATTTAACCAGTGCGCAAATTTTTTTTGGTGATTAAATATCGGTAAAAGAACACATTTCCTTTAATTGTTTAACCCTTCGTATTGGCGTAACTGGTTAATACTAAATTTTTTGTCCGACGTGAAATCAGCCTAATAAGGACACAATCTAATCGTAACAATAGAACTGTTTTGCATTAAAACAATTCAGTTATTATCTGTGTGGAAGCACACAGCATGGGTGAAGAGACGTTCATGAAATTAAGCCTAAAGATCACACAATTTCATTTCACACACATAATAACTTTTTTGTTTTAATGCAAAACAGTCCTATTATATGTGTTTCCAGAACACAGCATGGGTGAAGGCCTTTTTGATGGTTGCATATTAGAAAATCAAAACTTTCCTGAGCAAATTTCAAAAGAACAACGTACAAATCAACAAAGTTTAAAATAACGATGGTCATTTGATCAAAAGTTCAGCTGACCAAAGTCAGGAATATCAATGTTTAAATTATCTATTACACTATTGACCAAATCGTTTAAAGGTCAAAATGGATTACTGGATAAATTATTAATTATCAAATGGAAGCGAGCGTGACAGAAACGAATCGCTGCAAAACCGACTCCACGTAGTCTTGTCTGCCCTACCCCTAGAGTGTTATTTAAAATCGCGTAGGCGCGGAGGGGCGAGGCGGCCCGCGAGCTGAGAAAGAGATGGTTTTAACGCTCGTCGCCGCGAGCCGCGGCTGAGGCTGGCCGGCTTCGCCGGCCAGTAAGCCGAAGTCGCCGTGGTGAGTGTGAAACACATCTGCGACGATAAGCTCGCATGGGACCGCCAGAGCCCCGCAGCGCCGGAGCCGTGACAGAAACCATGCCTGCGGCATGTTGCATGCTGTATGATGCATGCTTGCAAGACAAGCCAATAAAATCTGCCGCAGAAATGTTTTTACCATTGTCTAATTATCCACTCGCAGGCAAATTAAAATTACATCTACTTAGCAACTTTTGATCAGTCGTTCATTTGATGTCACATACATTGGGATGCTAACATTTTTCTTAATAAAACATTTGGTCATTTAAATTTTGTTATTTCGTTTAATGTTCTTTTGAAATTTGCTCGAGAAAGTTTTGATTTTCTAATATGCAACCCTTTTTGATATCTGTTGGTAGAACAAACCTGTAATGGGTAAGGTATAATGAACGCTATGTGAAAATAAATAAAACCATTAATTTTGACATTTTATATTCCATATTACGACAAATTTTGGAATAAAGTATTAAGTAGTAACACTACTAACTAATACTTCAAAGAGAACATAGTCTTATGAATTTCTTTAAAAATCAATAACAGAAAAACAAAAACAAAATTAAACACAATCTATCAAGGCACTCCTACCTCGTTAACTTAATCAAGTACTTTATCAATCATATAAAATACTAGCTTCCGCCCGCGGCTTCGCCTGCGTGGTATGTCGATAAAAAGTAGCGTATGTCCTTTCTCAGGCTCTAGACTATCTGTGTACCAAATTTCGTTTAAATCGGTTCAGTAGTTTTGGCGAGAAACTGAAAGCACGACAGGCAGACAGACAGAATTACTTTCGCATTTATAATATTAGTAAGGTAATCCTAAGAGAGCATAAAAGAATCACTACAGTACGATGCAGTTATGTTCATTAGTATTATAATAAACTAATACTTAACCACTAAATAATTATGAAGTTATTCGTGAGCTTATCACTATTCTCATTACTAATCGTTCTCTTTACTGTTTGACAGTAGAACTTCCTGAAAGTAAAAGAGCTCTTCCAATTTGCTCTCTTTAAAATTTCTTCTTTTTTTTTCCTAGCCTACGCTGTCCCACTCCTGGGCAAAGGCCTCTCTCCACTCCTTCCCATCTTAGGTTTTGATGGAAACTATCCAATTTCTTCTACTGGCCTGTTTTCCAAAAAACTTCTTGAAGCCACTGCTGATCTCACACTACCTGGCGATGCACCTATTCCAGCTTTTTTAAAGACATTCCTTATCCAAACAGCTTTAATTGCACGAGTAGCTGATCTTTTTTTCCCTGTGAGTGCTATAAACAGGCTTGTCAAGTTATGAACTTCAGAACGCCTAATTTCTGTGGTGTTCATTCAATCAAAATCAAATCAAAATCAAAAGTCATTTATTTAAACTAGGCTAAGAAGGCTAAGCACTATTCGAACGCAAAATTACATAAGACAGTCCTTTAAAACGCCCACCTTTCACCACTTCCTAGGAGTCCCGTACGGTATATCGAATTACCCTAGAACGATATAACTGTCTACAGAAAGCATGGTTCACCGACGAACGAAAATACCAAAAAACTATTAGTCGATACCATTATTTAGCGACAGCACGTTTCGCCGAATAACGCTACATAGAATGAATGGTTGGCCGATACCAAGATTTGCCGATGTCATGGTTCGACTCTCGCCGGAACACGCTTGAACTAAATAATCCTTTATCGATAGCAATTTGCATCGAAAGCACCTTTTCTTACAATGCAATTTAATCGATATCTGTCAAAATTAAGAGTTATCTCTTAATTTTGACAGATTAAAGAGATTGAAGAGATTAAATTGCATTAACTGCTATTTCCTATATTATTGCTATTCAATCGTTTTTAACCGACTTCTTCCAAGAGGAGGAGGTTTTTTTACAAAGCATTTTGGTTCTAAGCAAAAAGTACGTCCCTTGTGATCTGTCATGTAGTGATTAATGATAACATTACTAAGTAGTTGAAAGAAAAAGCTTTTACAAAAAGAATTTTAGATGATTTGTTTTTTTTCCCTAAGTCGCCAGTGGTGCCGATTCTGTTGTTCATAAACTAAGCTAAATTTAAGTTTAGTGCATCTTTTTCTTTCTATTTCATTAAGAAAAGGACAGAAGATAAATTTTAGTTTTGTTCTGTCAAATTAATCAGCGCTAGACGTAAATTGACGTAATTTTAGTAGGCAAGTGTTTAATCACGTCTAAACTTGTAAGGAGTAGTGACAATTCAGTGGAACATTATGTAGAAAATTAGCGGTGTGACCACGAGTCCGAACCCCAGGAAAATCATTGCTACTTTCAATATTTTTTTTTTTTTTTTTTCATAGCACGGCCGATACCAATCACTATTTAAACATATAATTTATTTAACACAGATGTCAGATGGAAACACAGTGTACCATCTGACGCTGATTACAACCAAAGCATTGCTTACCAAGACCTCCGTGCCTCGAAAAGCACGTTAAGCCGTTTGTCCCGGTTGTCGTTTTTAGATCTTTGACAGTATTTACGGGTGTTCAGAAGCCCGAAAGTAGGACAACCAGTCTTACCAAGGGGGAGGGGTTTAGATGGCAATCGCTTCATGTAAAATACCTACTGATATTCAACTTCATTTAGTTATTTTAGTTAGATTGTATGATGACCCTTACATAGATGGGATAAGACTAGGCAGATGATGAATGTACTTACAACATAACATAACATCACGCCTGTAATCTCCGAAGGGTTAAGCAGAGGTGTACCTATGGTAAACCCACAATTCACCAGTTGTGTAAGTCCCATGTAATAGATGAATGAATGAATAATATTACTCCTTTATTACCCGACTGCCCCAGAAGGAGGGTAATTTAGTAATTAATAGCAAACGTCATAAGATCGTGATTAGATGATCGATCACTACGAAATGTAGGTAGGTACTTATGGGAAAAGTTTTTTGCGATTTCTTACTTTTCTAGTAGGTACTCTAACCTCAGTTGGTCCAAATGAGTCTTTGAATCCTTTTAAAAAACTGCATTGATAGTCATCATAAAAATAAGATGTCAGAATTAACGTTTTTCTAGCCGACTGTACCATCTTTCCAAAATCTGTGAATGCAGCTAGCAATTCCTCAAGAAGTTAAGGACAGTCTCCTAAGAACATTTAATTATAGTTACAACGGTTAAGGTAGCTTCCCTTGCTGCCTCGTCTCAACTTCCACCCTGTATTACTCCGATTCTGATCGGACATGGAATCAAGACAAAGGCCTTTGGAATTCTTGTACTAAATCTGAATACCTTTCTAATGATATATAATTTATTCCTATTGGAGCTGGTACCAACTTCTTTACATTCAGTGGCATCATCCATTGGTACACAGATAGTCTAGAGCCTGAGAAAGGACATAGGCTACTTTTAAGCCGGCGCCAGAAAGTCACATATTTGATCAAACATCTTTGATACGAGTAGACTTTGCTCACACATTTGACCACTGGCTAGGGGTGAGGCGTATTTATCGTAACAGATAAAAATAACAGATATTAAAATATAACAAATAACAATAATTGTTCCTAACAATATAAAATACCTGTTACTTAAAATAACAGACTCAAGACTTACCGCGGCTGTTACTGTTAATACATTATAACAATCCCTACACAAACTGTTACCACGGCTGTTACTTACATACACACTCACACAAAGGAAAGAATATAGCAAAGTTATCAATTTCTCTCTCTTCCTCATTAAAGAATGATCCTTGCTGAAAAGAGAAACACCTTTTATTTACTTTGAAATATGTTTACTTCTCATTCTTACTAAAGCGGTTAAAACTACGCTAAAAAGAGAAGCACTTAGTATGTATTATCCCTACAAATACAATCGTTGGTCTAACAAGATCAATCATTTACGAAAAAGTGACTCCTAAATTAGATCGTGTTACCTGTTACCATTCCTAGTCAAAACTTCGGATACGATTTTCGACTTTAAACGAAAAGAAATAAAGAAGATACTTATTCAATTGAGATTTAAATATGTATTTTCAACACACTTGCTCGTTAAGTGGCTCTTATTGAACCGCTTTTAGGTTCATAATGCAGTGTATTATGGAAGCGTGCTTTTCAGTTTACATGCGCCACAGATTGCTATTTACTAGTCGGAGTAATGACATGGCAGTATGGAACTAGTAAGTACTATCATGGCGGCATGGAATTTGTATCCAATAGAAATTGTTTTTGATAAAGCTTTTTACCAAAGATAAGCGCTCAAAAGCAAGTTTTTATTTTTTTTAAGAACCATAAGCAAACCAGTTGCGTTTAGTTAGGGTAAAAAAAAAAAAACCCTTGCCTTACCATGGGATTTTTTTATCGTACTAATATATGAGCATTCTCTATTTACACAAATGCCTACTGTGTAAATAATTCAAATATGATAAATTAAAATAATAGGTTAATTTAGCATATTTTAAATTAAAATATTATTAAAATTTCATCAAATCTATACTAATATTATAAAGCTGAAGAGTTTGTTTGTTTGTTTGTTTGAACGCACTAATCTCAGGAACTCCTGGTTAGAATTGAAAAAATATTTTTGAAATGGATAGTCCTTTTATCGAGGAAGGTTATAGGCTATATAACATCACGCTACGACCAAAAGGAGCGGAGCATAAATGAAAAGTGTTGCAAAAACGGGAAAAAATATTCCTTTTTGAGAGCTTCCGTTGCGTGCGGCGGTACATAGTACCGGCGCCGGTGATGAAATACCCAAACACCCCTGTGTCAAACAAGTGTTCAAATATTGTTGTCGAAATAGCGGTTTTCGACTCAATGTGTTTTCGAACTGGCGTACCACTCGTAAAGTTTTTCGAAATAGCGTGCGTCGCAATAACGTCATTCGAATCTTCATTATCACTCCCGTTGCTATGTCTGGCGCCGGCATTTATGTGCGCTCGAAAAAACGACACCGAATGGCAAAGTTGAAATAAGAGATCAAACTTTGATGAAATACCCTGTCACCCCTGCCACACATGTGTTCATACGAGTGTTCCAATAAATAAGTGTTCAAATAATAAATGTTGTTGCTATGTCTGGCGTCGGCTTTATCGACATACCACGCGGGCGAAGCCGCGGGCGGAAGTTAGTAGAGCATAAATGCAATCTTACAAGTGCACTACACTGACAAGATCGCGCTCTCGCTACTTTTATCTTGTTTAGATTGTTCAGTACACAAGACATTCATCTCATAACGGTGCACTACACGTTCTTTATTAGCATTAATTGTATAAATATTGCCGCGCGGTTAATGAGCACTACAAATGTTTACAAACTATCAATGCTTATCGTGATGTCGACACACGGCAGTATGTCATGAAAGAAAAGTTCGGAAACACAAGCAACTTTCAAAAACACTACAAAGTGAAAAATACCTTTAATTTCGGAAGTCTGTGTCATTGGTTTTGAATTTTCGTTTTTTGCCATCGACTTCCGAAACTAAAGTTATTTCTCAAATTGTGTTCTTTTTGGATGTCGGTTGTTTTTTTCTTTTTGTAAAACTGTTTTTATTTTTGTCTTTTTAGTTGTGGTATTTACCTACCCTACCTACCCCAGACAAATTCGAATTGGACCACTACCGGCTCTATGAATAAGTGACAGGAACTCAGACTAACAAAAAAGTTAGACGGAGCGCTGCTAACATCAAAGGTGAAGCCACAAAACTATGCTCCTTCAAGTAAACACACAGGCTCACGCATGCTCCTACACTAAAACTAGGCTCATCGCTCTTAGTATGTCACGAGTCGTCGTCTAGTAAATATCAATAAAAAAAATAGAATTATGCCTTCTCGTGTAGTGAAAACTTGTAAAAACAATAGTAAATCATATAAAAAGTCTCACGGAGTCACTTTTCACATGTAAGTACTTCAGTAACATCGTTTCTTAATTTAGTTAACTATGAATTTTAGGTTACTTGGAACAAAAAAACTTAACGAATGAGTGAAAGAAAACAGTGACATTTTAAGTGCGAGTGTTCCCATAATATGATTTCAATTTTCCCCAATCGATATTGTCTTACTTCGAGTAATTATATTCGTTTTTTTTTTAATGTATTTAATATTTTAGATTTCCAAGTAATAATGAATATAAAAGTAAATGAATAGTAGCTATAAGAAATAGTCGGAATGATCCAGAAAGGCTGCCATCGAAAACCAGAGTGGTTTGTTCCGATCATTTTGATAATAACGACCTTTACTCAACTAATCGTGGACTTCGCCGTGTGACCAAAAGCGGATGTCCTAAAAATATATATAAAATTTAAACAAAAATGAGATTTCATCAACACAGTAATTAAACACAGACTGTATTTTTCATATTTTAGTTAGTTTCTCAGCTTAGACTAGCTAATTAAAATACTGCTGTCCCAAATTTTATTTTTTAAGCATGTACATGCACTTTGTACTTAATTGTTTTTTTATTTTATTTTGCAACGAAAAAAATTGTTTTTGTATCGGAATCCTTCTTAACAATTGAGGTAAAATACCATACTCAACAATATCTTACTCGTTCAATATTATCCTACCCAAAATATTATTCCCCAAATTATAGGGAAAAACTTTAACAAATGACAACCCTTTTTACACACACATAGATAAAAAGGTGGCTTCACTTTTGATGTTCGTAGTGCTCCGTCTACCTTTTTTTGTTGGTCTGCGATTGAAGCTAACTCAAAAACTACACAATCAAAGTTAATAACATTTTTATGGAAAAACCGCACAACCGCTTCCTTTACCAAATGAAATTTTCAAAATCAGTCCCCAATTGACGAAAATTTTATATAAATATAAATATAAAAAAGTAGGTACTTACATAAAGTCGAACATAGAACCTCCTTTTTGGAAGTCGGTTGAAAAGGTCGACACACCGGCCCTGTGTTACAGGATTAAACGAACCACGCACCGGTAAATGAAATGAAATTTATTTTTTGCAAGAATACAATTCTTGCAAAAAATAAATTTACACGTACATTACAGATGGTCGTATTATAGTAATAGTAATTTATTTCCCAAACTTCATTACACGTTACATCAATGAGGTCTCGACCCCTGAACTAGGACATCCTGTATGACAGGGTTTGAGGTTTCACCAGTTACATAGATCAACATGAGAAGGCTTAGACTATATACAGTTTACGCTTAATTTTAACAATAATTAAAAGAAAGGTTACAGCAAAATGTGAATTAAAAAACAAAATAAAATAATAATAATAAAAAGGCAGAAACAAATGAACAAAAAATAATAATAATTATAATCATAGATCTAAAACAGTAGCATGTGTGTGGTAACACTAGCATGTGTGTGAAGAGATGTTTGTGTGATGGGTGTGTGGATGTGGGTGTGTTAATGTGTGTATTGACTGAGTCTATCCACTAGGTTAGATTACTGAGCATGTTTTCCGTATCATCATAGTTATAGCTTTCAAGCCAAAGTAAGATTTCCTTTTTTTACCGACTTCAAAAAAGGAGGAGGTACTATGATCGGGATGATTGTTTTTTTTTTTTTTTTTTTTTTTTTTTTTTTTTTATGTATGTTCACCGATTACTCCGCCGTTTGTGAACCGATTTAAAAAATTCTTTTTTTGTTCAAAAGCTTATACTTCTGAGGTGGTCCCATTGTCACCAAGTCAGGATCTGGTGATGGGATCCTAGAGAAATCGAGGGGAACTTTCAAAAATCGTAAGGGCAACTAGTGCATTCCTTAATTTATTCATTAAGTATTTTACAGCACTACAATTTTATGAAGGCCTGGAGTCGATCTGATGATGGAGCCGAAAGACAGTCAAGGGAACTCCTCAATGGTTTACAGCAGATACCTCGTGTTTGGGCTTGATTAATTTGTATTGATAAAAACTTTACACTTTGATGGGTTCTGACTGTCGTTAGGGGTCTGATGATGAAGACGAAAGACAGTCGAGGGAACTCCTCAGTGGTTTACAGCAGATATCTTGTGTTTGGGCTTGATTAATTTGTATTGATAAGAACCTTACACTTGGATGGGTTGTGACTGTCGTTAAGGGTCTGATGATGAAGACGAAGGACGATTAACGGAACTCCTCAACGGTTCACAGTAATTACCTTGTGTTTGGACTTAATTCATTTATATTGATAAGAACTTTGCAACCATATAGGTTGTAAGTGACATTACAGATCTGATTATGGTCACCTTATAATATGATGATGAGGGGAACTATACAGTGTAAGCAAATGTATAGTGTTCACCCTTATATTCTTGAGAAGGCACGGGAGTCTCATTAGCCAGCCGGTTTCGTATAACATCTAAACGATACTTGCGCTACGACTCGTTTTGAATAAGATTGAGTCGGCAGATCTTATCATTTGGCGACTCCTGTGACAAATGAGAATGCATGTAATTTCTCATCTGAGATAACCTAGCATGACAAGCTAACGGTGATTCTTGGGAACCGGACATGGCACTCCGTTTGCGATTCTTAGATAGGCGTTCTTTTTCAGCAGTATTAGTCTATTTAATTCTGTTTTTCTTCATGCGGGTGGCTCCTTTAGTTGGTCTACCCATGATTACAAAAATAAAATTACACAAAAATGGAAAAATAATAAAACTTTAAAAAAAGCCAAAAACTAAAATTAAAAGCAAAGACACCGACTTCCGAAATTAAAGTTATTTTTTTATTTTTCTCTTATTATTAAAGAAGTACTTTTGTCTTTTGGTTTTTAGTACAGTAGTCCTTTTTTGTTTTGTTTTTTTTGAAGTCGGTCAATTTTTTTTTAAAGTTTTATTATATATCGAAATTATTCACGTCTCTAACTGATTTGAACTGACAAAATTTGCTATAGACGCGTGGCGCCAGACTGTTGTAGTGCTTTCTGGCAAACTTGCTCTTTGCCCATGGTACGGGATATCTATCCGTTCTTTTTTTTTTTTTGGCATGTGTGGTCCTGTGTGCCGGTGATATCTCCTGAGGCATTCAAACAAAAATATTTTTCTGACGCTTAGCACCCGTGCCTGCTCGTATACCAGAGTGGTAGGGGATCTGAAGTTTAGGTTAAGCAGCACCTTCAAGACTGCACGCTGTGAACGCTCTATTTCAATCATATGGGTTTTTCCAGCACCACCCCATGCACAGATAGCCCAGAACGCAGTGACACAAGGCTTTATAAGTTTGTATAAGCAGTTTATGGCTGGCAACATATCTCAGTGTTTTGAAAATATATATAAGTTTACGTGTTTTTTTAGCTGTAACTGAGATATGTTGGCTCCACTTCAAATTGTCATCGATCGTAACACCAAGGTACTTTATGGTGTTGACTCTCTCAAGCCTAGGGCACGCACAGGAGTGTTGAAAACACGGCTCTCTATTACAAGGGAACGAGTGGATGGGCACATTAAAGTCTGGACTAGGCCTGCCTGCCTTTGACATGCTGAAGCAAAGGTATTTCGTTTTACTTGCGTTTATTGATAATAGGCTGTCTTCAAGCCAGGCAGTTACTCTTGAAAGCCCTCGTTCACTTACCCGTGCCAAACTCTCTCAAGAGGTGTTGTGGAACAGGAGCACTGTATCATCAGCAAACATTGTTATTTCGGCCTGCCGTAGTGGAAGGTCACACAGTCGATTAATGTACACCAGAAAAAGTGTTGAGGCTATTGTACTCCCCTGGGGAACACCGTAAGCTCATTGTGCTTCATCACTTAACTGCCCATCAGTGCGGACTCTTTGGTATCGGTCAGACAGGTAGCTTTCAAACCACTCCTGGGGCACACCTCTCACGCCTACTCCCTCCAGCCGGCTCAATAGGATGGGAATGGACACTGTGTCGAAGGCTTTTTGTAGGTCTAGAAATAGAGTATTCTTTTCATAGTTTCTATAACAATTCGCTAAAACTAGCATGCGTGTAGCTGGGTGTTTCTATTAAATCCCCTTTGATAACCGACATATTAACAGCAACCCCGAGCCCTAAGCCACGTCCAGGTGACTTGTCACTAGGGTTGCCAGGTGTCCCGATTTGCGCGGGACGTCCCGATTTTCAGGGGTCTGGAGACGCGTCCCGATTTGCACCTGATCGGGACACTGAATGTCCCGATAAATCAATACATGTCCAGCACCGTAATTACGTAATACACTATCAATCACGATCTGAATTTATTTGAAACTAATGTCTAACCCATTGCCTCATTCATGCCTCAAGTTTTTTTTAAATTCAGATTTACTAGTAATATTAGTCGCGAAACACATTAAATTAAACCTTTTTTTTTTTAAACCGGCCAAATTTTTTCGGACCACCCACAATCAAGTGTTCCGTAGTTGGGATGAATTTATCCTAAGAACAAACTTAACATTGTAGTTAAAAAACATGTTCGCACATATACGATCCAACTGCAAATGTAAGTTTGTACGCACAATATTAGGAGATTTACTATGTTTTTTTGAGACCATAAACTTCTTATAGATTTTCTTGTAATCTGTAAGTATAGAACTACTAGCTTCCGCCCGCGGCTTCGCCCGCGTGGTATGTCGATATAAAGTAGCCTATGTCCTTTCTCAGGCTCTAGACTAGCCTAGACTATCTGTGTACCAAAATTTAAATTGGTTCAGTAGCTTTGGCGTGAAAGCGCTACAGACAGACAGACAGAGTTACTTTCTTATTTATCATGTTAAAGTAAGCATTTTAGTATTTTTTTTCAAAAATACCTAACATTGTTCTATTTTCAATTTTTTTTGGCTCAGTTGTATTTAAGTGGGGAATAGGCAATTTTCTTAAATATCTTTAAAAGTATTTATTTTTAAATTATATATTTCTTTAAATATATTTGATGTATTTGAGCTCCTCGCAACAAGCCCTTTCATTTGATATGTCACACGATACTGTTTGCAAAACTTTTTTTTTTTTCTAATCTGCCCTCCGAAGGTTTTCCCCATATTCAAAATTTTTCGTAACACATCTGTGTATCGGTCACAGAAATATATAATTATGTGTATCAAATTTCAACTTAATCGATCCATTGTATTCGGAGCAAATTGGCTGTGACAGACAGACTCACGAGTGATCCTATAAGGGTTCCGTTTTTTCCTTTTGAGGTACGGAACCCTAAAAAACTTTGTTTTTTTTATTGTCCCGATCTACAACTCTAAATATCGATTTGTTTTACCTTCTGCCCCGTTTTTAAAACAAATCGGACCTGGCAACACTAATTACTTGTCACGTAGGACGGTTTGCCCAGGAACTATGATTGTTTATTGGTAAAGCCAGAACCTTACTGGGTGAACCCAACGATCGCGTCGTTCGACCTTGGTTCCTTTTTTACATGTTTCTAGTGTGTCATTTTATCAGTAGGTACTTTGTCAGAAAAGTAGGAGTGCTATAAATAATGGTAAGCACGAAACGAAACTGTAAAGGTTTACCAACAGTCGATTGGTCCATGAATTGTTGGTCAACATCATCTTTAAACCATTAACATTTCATCCAAAGAACTTTTCACCCACGAACGTTTCGCCAACATAACTCAACGTCAGTGAATGCTTAACCAACAGAATGTTTTGACCAATAACTTTTCAACCAAAGAACAATTCGCCAACAGACACAAGGACAGGTGAAAGTAGTATACAAACTTGTAAAAATAACTTAAAAATGTGATAGTTTTTAAATCTATCAGTCGCACGAAACACACACAGTGACGAAGGAAACTACTTTGTTTATGAACCTCGCTGCTCGCTTGGGTATACACCTAAAGGTAGGTAGTGTAGCTGGGCCCATCGGGATGTAGTATAGTTTCTCTATGTGAGATCTCTCTCGACGAGTGCCTTCAGAGAGTTGTGAACGTGAGGTGCTTTCCTCTTACGCTTTTATTGCAGTTAGTTTATCAATTATTTACATATTCAGAAATGTGTTAAGTAAGTAATAACTAGTAGGTACACGACGTAAGTGCCGCCATTACTGCTAGTTAGGTACACGTATATGATAGATTGCTCTTGTTTAGGCGAGTGACGTTCCTTTTATCTTAGGAAGGTCATACACCCATACCTACTTAGATTATAGGCTACGCTACGGATGGTGGTTACAAACACTCCTGATGGACCGGTCGGCGGCCGACTGATCTCAAATGTACCTACCTACTTCTTTTAGGTGAGAGGACTGCAGTTATTCGTGAAGGTTCAAAATTTGTAATGTGAGGTACTTATTGCTGTAGGTAATACATTATTTTTATGATTCATAAAGTAAATACTTAAGTATTTGTACCTTTATTTGTTATTTAAATTTAATAATAAAATCACTGACAGGCGTTAATGAATTGAAAAATGATGACAGAAACATCACGATAGGATGATCTCATTCAAAACAGACCCATATTGGTATATCAAGAAGGGTGCGAAAATTAGTGTGCATACGACGCGACGTTTGTTGAGTTCGTACGGGGCGTATTGAGCTTAGTGGCCGCTCGCCGCAACAACTCGAGCACCGCACCGGCGCGGCGCCGCACGGTGGGCTGAAAATCGGCTTTCATAGACTTAGGGATTTCAATTTGCAAGTGCTTGTTTTTATGCTGGATATCGCTTCTATTAGTCATTACTATGTACAAAAATGACACCCGAGTTAATTCTGCCCAAAAACGAAGGAAATATAATTTTTTTACGAAAAATTTGTATGAAGCTAGTATGAAAAATCGAATTATCTCCTAAACGGCATGTTTAACCATAATATCCTTGGAGGTGGTCATAGTGCTAATTATTTATGATTTTTTGGTGGCCGATTTGAACAAAAATTTTATGCCGTTTTTTTTTTAAATCGTCAAATTATTTTTTATTTATTTTTACATGTAAAACGATCCCTTTTAGTGTCCAAGTTAAAAAGTTCGATATGTTATTAACCCAAATATTAAGAACACACAAAACAAGAAAAATTAAATTAAAAAATTGCTGTTTTTGACACATTTTTATTGATTTAAATAAAAAAACATTATCAAACTCTTATTTAAGTAACATATAAAGTTATATTATATACAAAATAATTTCGAGAAAAATAATATTGTGCCGATTGGGACTCTCTCGGAAGAAGCCTCAGAGTCTCGAAAAAAAGATTTTAGGAGGTTTCGAGAACATCATTCGCGGAAAAGAAGCAGGCAGGATTCCAATCAAGACATTTTAAATATGCTTGTTGTTTCTTCGGATCCTTTGCTAAGTGCACAAAGGCCTAAGTTAGATGCCAAGAAAAAGCAGAGCTTTTTTGCTGAAACTCTCGACTTAATTCAATTTCAGGAAACTGAGTTCGAGTTTTTGGATATATCCAATCTGGATGCTGACTCAGAATTGGAGTCTGACAACGAGAGTGATAAGTGGTGGATTACATCCCACTCCCTCTCACAGCGGTATTTGAGTGTGTTTGGGTTTTTTTTTGTAATATTTAATGATATTTTGTATTTTTTTTTTTTTTACTTTATTTTACAAATGCTTAGTATTAATTCCTTAAATTAAATTATTTTGTATATAATATAACTTTATATGTTACTTAAATAAGAGTTTGATAATCTTTTTTTATTTAAATTAATAAAAATGTGTCAATAAAACAGCAATTTTTTTATTTAATTTTTCTTGTTTTGTGTGTTCTTAATATTTGGGTTAATAACATATCGAACTTTTTAACTTGGACACTAAAAGGGATCGTTTTACATGTAAAAATAAATAAAAATATTATGACGATTTAAAAAAAAAACTGTATTAAATTTTTCGTCAAATCGGCAACCAAAAAATCATAAATAATTAGCACTATGACCACCTCCAAGGATATTATGGTTAAACATGCCGTTTAGGAGATAATTCGATTTTTCATACTAGCTTCATACAAATTTTTCGAAAAAAAAATATATTTCCTTCGTTTTTGGGCAGAATTAACTCGGGTGTCATTTTTGTACATAGACTATATGACTAATAGAAGCGATATCCAGTATAAAAACAAGCACTTGCAAATTGAAATCCCCAAGTCTATGAAAGCCGATTTTCAACCCACCGTGCGCCGCCGGCCTCACGCGCAGCACTCGTCGCGGCGCCACTCGTCGGCTCTCGCAGCACAAGCATGGCCGCGCTCGAAGACAGCGCGAGCGCAAGCTCCGCCGACAACAGTAAGTCATTATTGTTACTATTCTCTACTTTCTGCTTACAATTTATGCACGTTTTTGCCAACACTCGATGACATCTAAAAAAATGCTTGAAAATAGCGCACTGTTGAATTTTCAACGCTAAGCTCAACGACGAGATTTGAAAATCCAACAGAGGTAATATATTTAGGCGTTCATTTTGGTAGGTAAGTGAAACCGGCATTAAATTATTGTATTTTCAGACTCAGACCAAATAAAAAAACCAATGACATAGGTAGGTACCTACCGCTGCGAACAATACTCAGAAGTATGGCAAAACTACACCTCCGCCCTGTGCATACACGCTCGCACAGACACATTTAGGTACAACCGTTTACAATCAAACAACACCTCACTAAGTGCACACATGTTTACGAAACCGGCCTCACGTCACTGTTGACAGCGCTCTGTCTTGTTGTTTTACTTGGTCTGAGTTCTCAGATAGGTACCTACCTACTTAAGGTTACGCTAGTCAGTCATTCTTCCACACAAACGTAGTATGGTGATAACTAGTCTGTTTGACGGTGTACATTTAAAACAAAAAGCTTCTACCGATTTGTCTTGTCATTATCTAGCCCGCCCGGTATGGAAGAAGAATTGGAACTTATGTACTTAGTATGAAAATGGCAAAATAGAAACCGTACAGGCATAGATAATTTATTCAAAAGTTCAAATAAGTAATTTTATTTTTAGTGTATACGTACCTACATCCAGTACCTAATTTTTCCATAATATCTAAGTATAAGTACGCCCAAAGGTCTGTTCATAAAATTTTACATGCTCGTTTTCGTTATAAATCATCTTCTATGTCGCTAAATAAATAAATACTAGATAAGTAAATACAAAATAAATAAATAACCATACTAAATTCTTAGCATGCATATTAAACACCCGCACCAACGAGTTCGAGCCGTCGACTAGTAACAAAACAATGTTCTTAACCTAATGTTAGTAAAATTAAAAAAAATTGGTAGTCAGTAGGCGCTTGCCCTCGGGTGAAGGCCTATCCAGTGGGCCATCAGTTCCGACCAGTCCCATCGACCTAGACAATCGACTAGTGCAACCTTAAGTAAAAAGCGGCATTCTAGGACATCATTTAAAAAAGTCGCAAGGCGTAACATAGTACCTACGGTACGACCAAAGAGAATTAATAGTCTTTGGGTACGACAGTGCCATGAACTTAGGTAGGTACTACCTGAGATAATGTCAAAATCAAAGTCAAAGTATTTTATTTGTTGAACATAGGTAATATGGTACATGGTATAAAATTTGCGTTGTATCACTATGTTTTGCCTTGCAAGGCGTACAAATTAAGCGTAAAAAAAACTACAAACTAAATAAAACTGTTTCAAACAAGTAACGTCGTAAACAAGATAGAATAACAAGTGGATCGGACATTTTTTATTTTATGCTTCTATCATCTAAAAACTTATTGATAGAATAGTAAGCCTTTTCAATCAAGAGTTTTTTAAGTTGCGATTTAAAATGGTTTATGTTGGTCATGCTTTTTAAAGTTTTTGGTAGTCTATTGTAAATCTTTGGACCCATGCCGAGACAACTCTTTGAGAAAAGTGCAGTATTGTGTTTTTTTGATTTTAGTGTGCTTTGGTGACGTCTAGTATTAAGTTTTTCAAATTTAGACAGATTCTCCTTAACAAATATTGAAATTTCATAAATATAGAGGGATGGAAGCGTAAGTATTTTTAAACTAACGAAAAATGGTTTGCAACTTTCGGTGGTTTTTAACAAACAATAATGTTTATTGGTTAACCCGTCGCTTTCTTAGTACTTAGCTATTTTTTCTCTTATATAATAGACCCTTTTCATTGTATATTTGAATACCACAAAGTGCGGAAAACTATAGGTTCCGAGAAAAAGTCACCAAACTTTATTTCGGGATTTGTGGGATAGTGGGAGTATTAAGTTATTAAGGTTGGGAAAGATCACGTAGCCGGTCTAAATTTGTTTCCAAGCAATAATAAGACGTAGGTACTGGCGGGGCTAACATTTCTGAATGCTTAAAAAAAAAATAAGCACAAAGGGGATTAAGGGGTCTTTGTTCACTCGCTTCCCTCGCTCGGGTACAGTATTTAGACGTTTACGTGGTGGTACACTTTACGTGTGTTTTTATCATGATTTTATTTTACCACTTTCTCGGCGTGATTAATATGTAAGTTTTGTAGACCCATGCCAAATTATAGCCTTCTAGTACTTACTAACAGTCTCTGAGCTAAGCCGCGGACAGACAGACGGACATGGTGAAACTATAAGGGTTCTTTTCCTTGTTGATTACGGAACCCTAAAAAAAACAACTTTTAAACAACTAACGGGGTGTCCTGCGTGTGCGACGAACACGTCGCGAAGCGACGCGACACGACACGATGCAATGCGACGCGATACTACACGCGACAAATGTCCTACGTCATTTTGGTCATTACTTCTCGAATCATGGAGAAGTACAGTACAATTTTGATTGAAAGTTTGGTGTCGCGTCTGGTCGCCCTTATCAGAAGGAGCGGTAATGATAAATGATAAATGATTTTTATTTCTGTAAGTAGGTTTGTATAAACAATTTTACACGTCAATCACATTTTTTAAACTAGATGAGGTCGGCGTTTCCTATCTGACTACTCTGAGAATAAAGGCCGAAACAAACTCAGAGGTCACAGTCTCTTTTAAAGTCCAGACATAATCTTGGTCAATCATTTGAGGACCATGTAGATTTGTGTCTGAAATGGTCTTTTGAGGAAAGAACCACACAGATTGAGTGGACCTGTCCAGTCAGTGCACGCATTTGTCAGTAATCGTGCAGCTCTACTCCAAATTTAAGGAGCTCAACGACTCGACGAACAATACCAAAGAAAGGACATTTGGGTAGGCCGCCTATAGTACTCAAACTGCCAGATAAATAAAAAATATGACCCACATAGTCCTCAAATTCACAATAGTTAAAATAATAATAATATTATACTTCACAAAGTAAATATTCATGTCACTGATGTTAATAATAAAATAAAAAGTCACTAAAAATAACAAAATTCAATAAGTTAAAAAATAACAAAATTGGAGCAGCTCAATCCCAAGCCTTTTTGTCCTCAATGTAATCTTTAATGGTATAATACGCTTTTTGGCACAACTTACGTTTAATAAATGTTTTAAATTTATTAAGGTTAGATCTTGTACGTGGCTTGAAGCTTATTGTAAAAGCGTATACATTGACATCTGAACAAGCCACCTATTTTCTTGAGCCTTGTTGTAGGTATAACAAATTTGTGTTTGTTCCTAGTATTTATATTATGGATATCACTGTATTTTTTAAACAATTTAATATTTTTGTGGGCATATAAAAGATTTTCAAAAATATACTGAGAAGGCACAGTCATTACATTTATCTCCTTAAATTTCTCTCTGAGTGTCTAGGACTTAATTTATATATTGATCGAACAGCTCTTTTCTGCAAAACAAAGATAGTTTGAATGTCGGCGGCATTTCCCCACAACAGAATACCGTACGACATTACACTATGAAAATAGCTAAAGTACACTAAACGGGCTGTCTCTATGTCAGTTAAATTACGAATTTTTCTAACAGCGTATGCTGCGGAGCTTAGTTTTTTTGACAATTTATCTATATGTGGGTCCCACTGAAGCTTAGCATCCAAAGTTAAGCCCAAGAATACTGTGCTATCTTCGGGATTCAATTCTTCGCCCTTTATCAACACATTAGTTTTCACCTGCCTAACGTGAGGTAGCGTAAACTTAATGCATTTGGTTTTTTTTTCATTAAGAAGTAAATTGTTAACATTAAACCAGTGAACTACTTTTGAGATCGCGCTATTTACATCGTCAGTAACCAGCTGCTGACGTTTAAGTTTAAACAAAAGCGAAGTGTCATCTGCAAACAACACTATCTCATGATTATCCTTTATGAGGTAAGGCAAGTCATTAATATAAATAAGAAACAAGAAAGGACCAAGAATTGAGCCCTGTGGGACTCCCATTGTTACTATAGATCCGGGAGATCTTTTCCCATTAACGTCAACGCTCTGAATCCTATTACTTAAGTATGAAGTAAGAAGACCCAGAGCGGTGTTCCGGATTCCGTAGTGGCGGAGTTTCCTGATTAACGTTTCATGAAGAACGCAATCGAATGCCTTAGACAAATCACAAAAGATGCCCAAGGCATCGCATTTATCTTCCCATGCATTATAAATATGTCCTAAAAGTTCAACACCGTCAGTAGTTGAACGACCCCTAGTGAAACCGAACTGTTTGCTATGTAACAATTTATGTCTATTAAAAAATCTTTGCAATTGCTCTAAAATTAACTTCTCAAAAATTTTACTAAAGGTAGGTAGTACTGAAATACGAGGGTCATTCAATAAATACTTAGCCTACAAAAAGTAAACGAAAATTTTGGAAAAGTGGAAATTTATTTTTCAACATAGTCTCCTTTTAGTTCGATACACTTAGCCCAGCGATGCTCCAACTTTTTTAATCCGTCCGAAAAATAGTTTTTGTCAAACTCTGCAAAATAGGCCTCCGTGGCGGCGATGACCTCCTCATTCGATCCATATCTATTCCCGGCGAGTGATTTTTTCAGATTAGGAAACAGAAAGAAGTCACAAGGGGCCAAATCTGGAGAATACGGTGGATGGGGCAACAATTCGTAGCGTAATTCGACCAATTTGGCCATGGCAACGGCAGACGTGTAAACCGGTGCGTTGTCGTGGTGAAACAGCACTTTTTTCTTCGCCAGATGGGGTCGTTTTTTCTTTAATTCGGCGTCGAATCGGCCCAATAAATCGGCATAGTAAAGCCCTGTAATTGTTTTACCCTTCTCGAGGTAATCGATGTAGATCACACCTTGTGAATCCCAGAAAACGGTGGCCATAACTTTTCCGGCCGATTTTACAGTTTTCGCCTTCTTTGGAGCACGTTCCCCGGTCTGGATCCATTGTTTTGATTGCTCCTTGGTCTCTGGTGTGTACCAGTGGATCCAGGTTTCATCGACGGTCACAAAACGACGCAAAAACTCCGCTGGATTCCGCTTAAACAGCGCCAAACACGTCTCCGATGTGGTCTCACGGTTGCGCTTGTTTTCTGGTGTGAGTAAACGCGGCACCCATCGCGCCGACAGCTTTCTCATGCCGAGTTCCTCGTGAAGAATATGATGCACTGTTCCTTCTGAAATGCCTACAGTCTCAGCTAGCTCCCGAACCTTCAATCGGCGATCTGCCAATACGAGATCATGGATTTTTTAATGTTTTCCTCCGTAGCAGCTGTTTTCGGTGCACCTGGACGTGGTTCATCAAAAACCGACGTACGGCCACGTGCAAACTCGTTGAACCAATTCTTGACGGTGGCCATCGATGGAGAAGAGTCACCGTACACAGCATCCAAGCGCTCTTTGATTTCGATGCGCGTTTTCCCTTCCAAAAATAGGAATCGAATCAACGAACGATATTGTTCTTTTTCCATTTCTGTAAAACCGATCGACACGTTCGCTTCCATAAGTTGTCAAATTAAAACAAATGAAGGGATTGGAAAGAAAATTTGAAAAAAGAATTAAAAAAGAATGTGCTACACTGTGGTAAAACTCTTTTGAAACTACAGCGCCCTCTGGCGATGAGGCTAGGTACTTATTGAATGCACCTCGTATGTCTATAATTTGTAGGGTCTGATGTAAATAAAGGTATTATTTTACTATTTTTCATAAGGTCAGGAAACTCCTCGCAGCCGATACAATTATTAAAAATAAGAGCTAAAGTAGGTGCTACAATGTCAATAATAGACTTGGCAACTTCTATAGAATTACCTCACAGATCTGCAGTCTTTTTTACATTTAAAGTTTGAAAGGTTTTAATTATGTCTCTACAGGTAATATGTTCAAAATGGAATTCCGAATCGCAAACATTAACATTTTCCTTAAGCGATGTAGTGATGTACGCGGCGTCGTCAGCGTACAGCGCGAGCATCGTGTCTGGAGTGGCTGGAATGTCGTCGATGTAACGCGAGTAACACGCCGGCGACACGCAGCTGCCTTGCGGCACGCCTGCGCGCACAGGGCGGGCGCTGGATAGCGCCCCGTCGACCACCACTCTGAATGACCTATGGGAGAGAAAGCTAGACACCACTTTGACAAGGCGGCGGGGCGCGTCCGTGGTGGCCATCTTGTACACCAGGCCTTCGTGCCACACACAGTCGAAGGCCTTCTCCATGTCGAGGAATACTGCTACCGCTTATTCCTTTTTATTTGATGCGGTTGTGAGGTGGTGCAGTACCCTCGACAACTGAAGCGTCGTGCTGTGCTCCGGCCGAAACCCGAATTGTTCCGGTCGTGGCTCGATGTGCGGTGAAAGGTGCCGCAGCAGGAGTGCTTCGAACACCTTGGAGACTGTGGGCAACAGGGTGATAGGCCGATAGCTCTCCGGTCTCAAGATATTCTTGCCCGCCTTGGGCAGCATTATCACGCGCCCCTCCTTCCACGAGGCGGGGAAGGCCCCAGTGCGCAGTATTGCCGTAAACAGGCGCGCCAGTGCCGCTGCTGCACGGAACGGCAGATGGCGCAGCGCTGTATTGGTGATACCGTCGGCACATGGGGCCTTTCTGGGCTTCGTCCTTAGGATGGCGCGTCTAACTACGCCAGGCGAGAAGAATATAGGGTTCTCCTCGGGAGCTATCGGCGGTGCGAAGTAGTCTCCCAGGTGTTTCTCGACTGCTGCGACGTGTTCGTGCTCGCTAGTCGGGTTCGGTCGGAACTGACGCTCCAGGTGTATGGCGAAGACCTCCGCCCGGTTATCCGCGGTGTATTTGAGAGCCCCGCCGCTGTCCAGTAATGGACGCACCGGGGCTGGGGTGTTCGTCAACTGGCGACACAGCTTGTGCACCGACGGCCAGCTGTCTGTGGTCGCGTCGATGCGTTCTTCCCAGCCCGCGGCAGTGTGGGCCTGTAGCTGGGCCATAACCTTCTTCGCGAGGCGGTTGAGCTGACGTTTGATGGTCGGGCATCTGAGCTGCTGCCACTGCTTGCGTAGGCGCCTCTTCACGGCGATCATCGTCGTGATGTAAGCCGGCAGGGGCGGCAATAGCCCTCTCCCCTGCGGCATCGTCTTCGTCGCCGCTTCTAAGGCGCTTTGTATGCAAGCAGTGACGTCACCCGCCATCAACCGCATAAACCGGTGTCCTACGGTCTAAATAATACCTAACCGTGTGCTTCATACAGAGAATAGCAGTCTCAGTGGAAAGGCCAGGTTGGAAGCCAAATTGCGCGTGATGCAGGTTCAGATTTCTTCTTAAATGCCTATTAAGCAGGCTATCCATTACCTTAGCCAAAATTGTTGACAGGGAGATGGGACGGTAGTTACTTTTATCGCAAAAATCTGCTGTTTTACATTTAACGATTGGTATACTATTGTTCTCATGAGGTCCTGAGGGAGATACCTATGGCTCATGCATAGGGAGAAAAGCATGGCCAATACTCTGGGCAAATGACAGCCCGCATGCCGTAAATGTTCAACGCTCAGGCTGTCATGTCCAGGCGATTTACCCCGAGTCATGCACTCAATAACACTCTTGACATCTTTCGGTCTTATTTGTATAATGACAGAAGTATCTGGCTGGAGACTGCATTGCGTCGCTACTGAAGACACAAGTGGACTTACCTTAAAATTAGATTTAAATATATTAGCAATGTTACGAGGATCCCTTTCAGAGTTAATACATTCAGCCCGATTCTGCTTTATATTGAGTTTATTAGTACATTGCCAGAATTTTTTAAAGTCATTTTTAGAACTATGAGATGCCAAAGTGTCCATTTTAATTTGTTCAGCGTGGTCTTGACACCACTTTAGTCGTGATTTGAAAATTTTTCTACTTTTATACATAGCCTCGTAAATGCATCCAGACGAGGGTTTCCCATGCCAGACCCAATTATTGAAATTATGTTTAGCCTCCTCATGTGCTTTCTTGACGTGCTTATTCCAGCCAGGTACCGATTTTTTATTTTGATAACAACGATGAGTAACACTATCATAACTCTGTATACTCGCCTCACACAGGGTTTTTATTATACTGTTATACATTAAATCTATACTTCTATGATGCTCTAAATTATTACAATATTTATCAGCGCATAACTGAAATTCATGCAGAAAGTCGATACATTTAAGACTGTTATTGCAAACCTCATGATACAGCTGGATTTGTTCAGGGGTCCTATTTCCCCAAACTATTTTGTTAGGTACACCCGTTGGACTCACTTTCCTATGTCTTACAATATTATTATAATTGCTCTCTATTTCAACGGGAAAGTGATCAGACCAGAATACATTATAATGAATTTTTACGTTAGATATAATTCTATAACCCATTTCAGTACTAACACAATGGTCCAACCACCGACTTATAAGCGCCCGCAATTCTGACAGGTCTAGGTAGGTCGCGGGCGGCTTAAAGCACGCGTAAATGTTGAGGTCCTCGCCGGCGACATGCAGCTGTACACCCAGCGCGTACAGCGTGCTAAGCGATGGCGGGGGGAGCTCTTGATGGACGACTCGACGCCTCACAAGTAGGTACCGCCAGACCACGGTAGTGGGTGTGCTGAGCCGACCTCTCATCCTTACGCTAGACTTGATATCCCGGGAACCTGACCCTACCCTCAGGTCCCAGTAGCGTCTAACTGATAAGCGCCACGTCGATTTTTTGTTCCCGAAGGAGATGGCGGAGGGGGGCGACCTTGTCCCGAAGGCCGCGGGCATTCCAGTCATTCACCCTTAACGAGCTAGCCATCGGACAGTGTAAATAGTGTGGCCAGCCCGTCAAGGATGACTGTCTCCACATCCTGGCCCTGCCTTATGGCCCTGAACAGGTCCATCAGCAGCTGGATCGCACAGGTTGTGAATTCGGATTTTCTGTTTAGCGCGATACTTGTCGCGCTAATCTCAACTTTTGCGCCGTCACGCGGTGCACCTGCAAGCTTTCCGGCAGAATACTGCAAAATTCAATAGGATATGTATCCTCAGCAATAATAATACAAATAAAATACTTTCAATCTCGGATACTACTCTGCAAATGGGGTCAGACATATGTCACTACCTGATGCCACACCGTACCATGGACCAAATGATGCAAAATATACAAACTAAAGTGCATTTCATTTACAATGAATGATTTTTGTATCTTATTCGTAGGAGAAGAAGACGTCAACACAAATGACTACCCGAATTTGATATTTACTATACGATCAGCTATAAATAAAATTAAACACACAAATATTATCATCTGCGCACCGACTTTCAAATGCGGCAGTTATATGAACATATTTAATGGGAGGGTTGAACATTTCAATGGTTTAATATACCATGATATAATGACTCATGAGCACGCTTATTTTCTCGACTCTAACAAGAATCTGTTGTATGATCACAGTATGCTCTATAGACGTAGCAGTAAGCTCAATAACACTGGCATGAGAACCATTTTTCAAGATGTAAACGCTCTGTTACTTGATATCAATCAAAATAACGCGGAGTCAATAGCAAAAAATATTATGAATACTTGTACATGTGCGCGAGAAGATGAAGATAGACAGTCAGAATTTTTTCGTGAGTGATACTGATACTGCGGCATCACGTAAAATTGTTAAATTGGTCTCATCAAATCTTCAGTTTAAGATGTGTATATTTCATCAGAATGTGTGTGGAATTAGCAATAAGAAAAATGAATTATCCTTCTATTTAGAAACGCTTAAAAGTAGGGTAGACTATGTATGCTTAAGTGAACATTTCCTGAATGATAAAACTGTCAATCTATTAAATATAGAAAATTACAATCTTGTATCTTACAATACTAGAAATAAAAAGATTAGAGGGGGAACCTTAATCTTAGCGCACACAGACAGAAAAGTTGAAGTCGTTGATGTAATAAATAAGCTGTATAGGTTAGAGAGTTTCGAAATTTGTTGTATAAAGGATATTAGTACAGGTCTATATCTGTGTTGTTGTTATCGTAATCCCAATGATAAGAATTTTGATAATTTTATGAAAAGCTTGGAAAAACTGCTGGAGCATTTATTTAATAGAAAATTGTTTAATTTGTGGAGATTGACCTCCTCACAGAGAGCAGAAAACGAATTGAGTTCTTGAGCCTATTGACATGCTATAACTTTAGATATCTCATTAATACTCATACGTTTATGCGCAATCAATCTTATTCCTGCTTAGATAACATCTTGACTAACTTGCCTGATGACTGTGTAGACGGATGTGTAGTGGACCACAATGGCTTGGCAGATGGGCACGGGGCTCTACTGGGTGATTTTGCTTTGGAATATGTTAATGATAATTTTGATAATAACAATCATGTTACTGTAAATAAGAGAGTTTTTAACTATAGGAATCGTGTAAATTTTAGACAACGAATACTTGAACATAACTGGAGTGCTATGGGTATCAACACATTTTTGAAGACTTTTGGTAAGGCATTTCAGTACAGTTTTAGAAAACGTAAACAAAAAATTAAATTAAAGTGTAATTTCCAATTAAAGTGGGTCACAAGAGGTGTGAAAACATCGAGTAAAATGAAACGACTCTTATGCTCTAGTGGAAATAAACTCGATGCTAGTGTCCTAAACTACAAATATAACTATGTTAGAATTTATAGACGGGTAATTTCGAATGCAAAAAAACTTACAGTGAGTGAAAAAATTAATCAAGCAAAAAATTCAAGTAAGGAAATTTGGGAAGTTATAAATAAGAGTACAAATAGGGTTAAAACAACGCGGGCAGAAATTTGCCTTAAAATAAATAACCAAATAATAGATAACCCAGAGGAAGTAGCTGACATTCTAGTAAAGCAATTCGATCACAAGTACATAGTGCCTGGAAATGGTGGTCAAGATGCTGTTGTTTGTCTTCAACAAAGTATGGAAAGGGTGGAAAACGATATTGATATCTCGCTAACTAATCCGAATGAAATTTTTAAAATCGTGAATAGTATGCGGAATAAGAAGTCTTGTGGATATGATGAAATTCCAATATCAATAATTAAAGACAATTTACCAATTTTATCTGAGCCACTTTCGACTTTCTATAATAAGTGTATTGTAGAAGGCATTTTCCCGGAACAATTAAAAATTGCAAAGATCGCCCCAATTTATAAGAAGGGCACAAAAACTGATCCGACAAACTATAGGCCTATTTCTTTGTTGCCAACATTGGCAAAAAAATTTGAAAAAAATTTACGAGACCGCTTAAGTAGACATCTTAATTTGAATAAAGTAAATTAATCTAAGACAATTTGGATACCAGAAGAATGTTGGTACAGTCGATGCCATTTATACGTTACTAAATGATGTAGTTAAGAAAATAAATTGTAAAATGAGGGTAGCTGGTATTTACTTGGATTTAAGCGCCGCTTTCGACACTATTGACCATACATTACTAATCACAAAAATGGAGCACTATGGCGTAAGAGGTAAAGCTTTACAACTCTACGCTTCATATCTTAAAAATAGAAAAATGTTTGTCGAACTTGATTCTACACAACCAAATGGGTATAAAAACAACTATAGGTCATCCATGATAAACATTACAGTAGGTGTGCCGCAAGGATCAGTTTTGGGCCCTTTATTGTATATATTGTTCACTAATGACCTAATCAATTACATGCAGAAACTTTTTCCGGACATACAACTTGTAGTCTTTGCGGATGACACAAATGCCATAGTTACAGCTGACGACATCCAAGACCTTACTGTTAAGGTGAATGCAGCTCTGGAAGCCTTTCATTCTTGGTTTAATGCGAATATGCTGGTAATAAATAAGACTAAAACCAACATTATGTTATTTAAAACTACTGCGCGTAACAAAGCTGATATGGACATTGTGCTAGATAAAGTTAAAATTGAGCTTGTCAGGGAAGTCAAGTTTTTAGGAGTATATATTGATGAGTTATTAAATTGGAAGAAAGAATTAGCAGCGTTGGATTCATCCATATCATCTGCTTGCTATGCCTTAAGAACAGTTAGGGATGAAGTGAGCATAATACACTTAAAATTGGTATACTATGCGCTGATTGAGTCCAAATTGAGGTATAGCATACAGTTTTGGGGAAACAGCTATCATTACAACTGGCATAGAGCATTCATTCTCCAAAAAAGAGCGATCAGAACCATTGTCCGCATTTCTCAACAAGACACCTGTCGACCATATTTTAAAGAACTTGGTATTCTCACAGTACCTAGCCTATATGTGGTTGTACTATTAAACAATTTAAAAAAATATGTATACGACTATGAAACTGACGAGGACAGACTGGTAAGGGAAAAATCGCGAAGAAAAAACTTTGGAAACAAAATCATCCCGGCTTTTGGAATAGTTAAACATAGTCCACAGTATCAGGCAGTTAAAATATTCAATAAATTGCCGCTTCAGTTAAAAAGCATACTGTACACAGGCTCTTTCAAGGCAAGTCTCAAGGCATTCCTGTTGGAAAGATGTCTATACTCATTAGATGATTTATAGTCTTTATTTTTATTGAAACTGACATGGTGTGGTTTATTGTTATAATGTGTTTTTAATTTTTTATTTTAATGATTATTGTTTGAGTTTAATTTACTAATAATTTAATAAGATATTGTTTTATAATTTGTTTGAATGGTAATTTAATTGCATGTATTTTAATAATAATAATCTTTTGTAATATTTGTGTTTATATGTTTCATGTTGGATTTTATTTCGAACGCAATGTGAATTGTTACTGAATAATGAATAAATAAATAAATTAAAAAAATCCAGTAGCGGCATTCTGTCGCTGTGTTGTTGTGGTACTAGGTGCGACCGAGGCGGCGCCTGGCTTCTGCGCGAACCTTGCTGGGCGAACCTTTTTGGTGCACCACTTATCCGCTGCGCCGTAATGGCGCTAGTGGTGGGTTCGCCCTTGCTCGGTACAACCTGTGCGATGAAGGCAGGGTCGGCCGTCGGGATAGTCTCTTTTGGTTCTGGGGGGGGGGGGAGGCATTCTTACCCTTCCCTCCCCGCTTTCTTCTACGCCTCCCCCCTGAGGTAGAGGCTTGGCTTCTGATGGTGGGCTCGTTGGCCGCCGCCATCAACATCATGGCTTTCGCCTCTGACGACACATGCGGCCTTACTGCGGCCGCCTTGTCTGGCGTGTGGCCGTAACGCGGCGGTCCCCGCTGGCTTGTTCCTGATTTCTTTCAGGAACACGGGGCACTTGATATTACTCGCGGGGTGCGGCCCCCCGCAATTTGCGCAGGTGGCTGGCTCCTCCCGCGGGCGTGGGCATTCTCGTGCCGCGTGCTCGCCTTCGCATCGCACACAAGCGAGCGGTCGGTGGCACTGGTGCGAGCTATGTCTGAAAGGCTGGCACTGGTGGCACTGAGCGGGCCCGCGCTTTAAGGTAGGTGACGTAGGTGTGCCCCAAACCCGCGGCGCGCCATCGCGCTGTGGCCGTGGCGGGTCCGGACAGTACCTCTTCGCCTCCGCTGTCGCGGTCTCGCCGGAGCTTCTCCTCCGCCGCTGCGGCTTGGGGTCGAGCCTAAACTCGAACCCGAAGTCTAGCGACGGCGTTGGCGATGCCAGCGACATGGGTACGTCGCCGGCGACTTCCTTCCGTCCCACGGGGGCCCGTCCCTCGGATCGCGGGGTCGTATCCTGGGACACGTCCTCGCGACCGGAGGCGGCCGAGCCCACCGGCGCCAGCGACATGCTCGACCCCGCACGTGAGGAGCATGTCGACAGCATGGCGGGCGAGTCGAAGGCTGAGGTCCGGGGGGGTGCTGGCGAAGCAGGCACCCTTATGGCGGCAGCGGGTGGCCTAAAATGGCCGCCTGCACTTGCCGGCCGCTCCTGCTCAGCCAGCGCCGTTCCCGCCAGCGAGAGGCGGGGACCAGTTGCGAACCGCGGCGGCGGGGCCGAGGCGCGGGCGGGGGGCGCGCAAGTACGCGCAGACGGCACAGGGGCACGCGCGGGTGGCGCGGGGTGTGCATGCGGCGCGACATGGCGCGCGGCTGGTGCTGCAACGTGTCAGCGCGGGGACACGCGCCGGCGGGGCGGCGGCACGCGCTTGAGTAGCGCGGCTCGGGTTTATGGCTGGCCCCGGGACCTGACCTCGGCTGGCCTCGGGTACTGGACGGAAAGCCACTAGGAGGATGGGGACCGCGTGCTGCCGGCTCGACGACGGCGTAGGCGCAACGCGCGCAGGCGCCTATGTCGTCGGTGGGCCGGCCGCAGCTAAGGTCTCCCCCCTTCTTCTAAGGATCCCCTCTTCTTCTCCCCTCCTTCTTCTCCTTCTTGCTCTGCTGGACAGGTGGCGGTGGTCCGATCGGCGGTGCACCGGGCAACACGTCGCCTAAATTAGGCAACGATGATGTCCGGTCCAACACCGGACGCACCTCCTCGGACCCGGCATCGCGGCCGAGCGAGCCGCGCTTGCCGGGTTTGGGCATTTGGATGGGGTTGTGGTCCTCCGCGACCGCGACGACGCGTGCGCACTGGGCAGCCCGGGGCTGTTCTCCCTGTGCCTGCACAGGAACCGACGGTTTCCTGTACACGCACAGAGAAAACAGTTAAAATAAAGGCGGTCCGCACAGGAAAAACACTACCTTTGACCGGAGAACGATTAGAGGTAGTGGATCGGCCATTGAGCTAATCCACACTGAACCGATAAACCGATTCGGATATCGCTACGTCCCCGCAAGGGGGCGTGGCGTGCGGGATCGGGGCTTCGCCCCCTGCCCGCGGAGGCTTTACTGTGGCCCGTAACTACGGGCCCGTCCTTATAATTGCCTATGGCGGCTGTCGGCGTCTGTCGGACGCGTTACTAATAACGCGTCCGTGTGACAAGTTGCAATGTGTTTTTCTGTAGGCGCGCCACGGCGCTATGTCCATAGCGCCGCTTTCTTCACGACATCTCGGCGGTCTGTCACCGCCAGGTGAGACCCCTAGTTGCCTAGGGGAGGCCCAGCGGGTGACGACCAGCGACAGAGATGCCGACTCGACGCTCCTACAGAGTAAGGTGTAGTTTTCCTTCGCCCCGGTCACAGATCTAGCCGTTCGCGGTTTGAAGGAGAAACTGTATGTATGTATGAGCGGCTTGTATTGTTATGTACCGCCGCTCAGTGATTGCGTGCGTCGCGGCCCGCGTCGCGCCCGCACGTGTTATATATAGGCGTCTGTCTAGTAGTGGGTGTCTGTAATTAGTCACGCGGCATGCCTATATTAACTTAGCACACGCCGCGCAACAGATGTATGTGTACATCTGTGGAGTCTTATTGTTTACGAGTAAGCCGCGTGTAACCTGGGTGCGGCTTACTCGAGGCGTCATTCCGGTGTTGGGGCAACGTCCGCAACCAGGTCGCGAGGGAGGGGTCTCGCGTCAGGGGGGCGCGCATGCAGCGGTGCGATCTGCCTGACATGAGGCCAGGCAGACGCGTCGGCACGCGCGAACATCCCCTTCGCGAGACGCCCAACAAACTCATCCAGGCCCTCAATCCCGAGGTCCCGGTGTATGATGTCGTTCCTCACGAAACGAGGGGCGTCGACTATGGTCCGCAACGCAAAGTTCTGTTGCGTGCGGAGCTTCTTACGGTGTCCCTCGCTCGTGAGGGCGTACCATGCCGGGGCGGCGTACGTCAATATTGGGCGTACGTACAGTTTGTACACGCCCAACTTGACGCGCGCCGGGATGCGGGACGAGAGCACTGGTTTGAGCAGGTGGCGGGCGACACTGCTCTGTGCGACAACATTGCGGACGTGATGCCCCATTGTGAGCCGACGATCGATGGTTACACCCAGGTATTTCACCCAGGGCGACCACTCGATGTCGGCTCCTTGCAGTTTCAGCGGTGGTGGGAGGCGCGCATATCCGGTGATAAGCGCCTGCGTCTTACCCACGTTAACCGAAAGCCGCCACTTCGACAGCCACTCGGGGAGTAAGTCGAGGGCGCGCTGCATTTTGACGGCCGCGTACTTCGCATTTAGCGATGTAGTAATGTACGCGGCGTCGTCGGCATACAGCGCGAGCATCGAGTCTGGAGTGGCGGGAATGTCGTCGGTGTAACGTGAGTAACACGCCGGCGACACGCAGCTGCCCTGTGGTACGCCCGCGCACACGGGGCGGGCGCACGACAGCGCGCCATCGACCACCACCCTGAAGGTCCTGTTGGCAAGAAAACTAGACACCACCTTGACGACGCGGCGGGGCGTGTCGGTGGTGGCCAACTTATATATTAGGCCCTCGTGCCACACACGGTCGAAGGCCTTCTCCATGTCGAGGAATACTGCTACTGCTTATTCCTTTTTGTTATGGGCAGTTGTGAGGTGGTGCAGTACCCTCGACAACTGAAGCGTCGTACTGTGCTCAGCCCGGAACCCGAACTGCTCAGGGCGAGGCGCAATATGTGGCTGTAGATGCCGCAGCAGGAGTGCTTCGAACACCTTGGAGACCGTTGGCAACAAGGTGATTGGCCGATAGCTCTCCGGCTTGAGGACGTTCTTTCCCGCCTTAGGCAGCATGATGACGCGCCCTTCCTTCCACAGGGCGGGGAAGGCCCCGGTGCGCAGTATCGCCGTAAACAGGCGCGCCAGTGCCGCTACTGCACGGAACGGCAAGTGGCGCAGCGCTGTATTGGTGATACCGTCAGCACCGGGGGCTTTTCTAGGCTTCGTGTTTAGGATGGCGCGTCTAACTGCGCCAGGCGAGAAGAAGACAGGGTCCTCCTCGGGAGCTATCGGCGTTGCGAAATAGTCTCCAAGATGTTTCTCGACTGCTGCGACATGTTCGCGCTCGCTAGTCGGGTTCGGCTGGAACTGACGCTCCAGGTGTATGGAGAAGACCTCCGCCCGGTCCTCCGCCTTATACTTAAGGGCCCCGCCGCTGTCCAATAAGGGCCGCACCGGGGCTGGGGTCTTTGACAGCTGGCGGCAGAGTTTATGCACCGACGGCCAGCTGTCAGCGGTCGCGTCAATATGCTCCTCCCAGCCCGCGGCGGTGCGGGCCTGTAACTCGGCCTTTACCTTCTCCGCGAGACGGTTGAGTTCTCTCTTCATGGTCGGGCATCTATGTTGTTGCCACTGTCTGCGAAGGCGCCTCTTCACGGCGATCATTGATGTCAAGTAGGCCGGCAGGGGCGGCAGTAGCCCTCTCCCCTGCGGCATCGTCGTAGTCGCCGCTTCTAAGGCGCTCTGAATGCAGGCAGTGACATCGCCCGCCATCTGGTCCACGTCCGCGGAGGTGACGATGGGCCGAGTTGGCGTGGTGGTGTCTAGCTTCTCACCAAAGTAAGTCCAGTCGACTTGTCGACGTGGCGCTAATGGTCTCAGAGAGGTCGGCATGCCCGATAAGACGACGAGTACAGGTTGATGATCCGACTGTAACTCGTCGTCTATCACGTGTTGCGTGATCTGGCAGTGTAGCCCTCGGTGGACTACGAAGTCCAGTACGTCGGGCATGTACCGGGCTGCGTCGGGGTAATGGGTCGGCGTCTCCGGCCCGGCCACCGAGTACCCGAAGGCTTCCGCGTCCGCGAAGAGCCGCCTTCCCTCGGTGTTCGCCTGCAAACTGTTCCACGCCGGGTGCTTGCAGTTAAGGTCGCCGGCAAGGATAGTTGCGTTCCTGTTGCTATTGGTTACAAGCGCCCGCAACTCATGAAGGTCAAGGTGGGTCGCGGGCGGCTTGTAACACGCGTAGATGTTTATGTCCTCGCCGGCGACATGCAGCTGCACACCCAGCGCATACAGCGTGCAGAGCGACGGCAAGGGAAGCTCCTGGTGGACGACTCTCCGCCTCACTAGTACCGCCAGACCACGGTAGCGGACATGTTGAGCCGACCTCTCATCCTTCCGGTAGATATAGTATCCTGGGAACCTGACCCTATCCTCAGGCCCCAGGTGCGTCTCGCTGATTAGCGCCACGTCGATATCTTGATCCCGAAGGAGATGGCGGAGGGGAGCGACCTTATCCCGAAGGCCGCGGGTATTCCAATGAATTATCCTTAACGGCCTAGCCATTGTACAAGGTAAGTAGAGTGGCCAGACCGTCAAGGATAACAGTCTCCACATCCTGTCCCTGCCTGATGGCCTTAATAAGGTCCATCAACAGCTGGATTGCACAGGTTGTGAAGTCGCTGCGTTTCTTTAGCGCGACACTTGTCGCGCTAGCCTCAGTGTTGGCGCCGCTCGTCGATGCACCTGCGGACTTAGTTGCAACATTTTGACGCTTAGACTTGCTGGCGCTAGGTGCGATCGCGATCGGTGCGGCGCCTGGCGTCTTGAGGGCGAACCTCTTTTGTTCCCCACTCTTCCGCTGCGCCGCTTTGGCGCTAGTGGTGGGTTCGCCCTTCGCTAGCGTTTGCTTCCCAACCTGTGCAATGGCAGGGACGGCCAACGGGATGGCTTCCTGTGTCTCCGGGGGGGGGGGGGGATTCTTACCCTTCCCCCCCCGATTTCTCTTTCTTCTCCTCCTCCGCCCTGAGGTGGAGGCTTGTACTCTGTTGGTGGGCTCGTTTGCCGCCGCCATCAAAGTCGGGGCATGAGCCTCTGTTGACACTTGCGGCCTATCCGCGGCCGCAGGTGTCTGGCGTGTTGCCGTGATGGCGACAGTCCCCGCTCGCTTATTCCTTATCTCGTGTTGGAATACGGGGCACTTCATGTTGTTCGCGGGGTGCGGCCCCCCGCAATTTGCGCAGGTGGCCGGCTCCTCCCGCGGACGTGGGCACTCTTTGGCTACGTGCCCTGCCCCGCATCGCACACAAGCGAGCGGGCGGTGGCACTGGTGCGAGCTGTGTCGAAAGCGTTGGCACCGGTGGCACTGCGCGGGCCCACGCTTTCCTCTCCAAGCCTCAATTTTGACACCGCGCATCAAAAGAAAAACGTCGGTGTCATAAATTTTGCGGGCGTCCGGGGTCCTCTTAATAATGGCGTGAAACACGCAGCCGGGTCGTCCTTGTGCGCCTTTTATATGGCGCATATACTCCGGCTGGTATCCCAACACCCGGAGTTCCTCCTCTATCTCCTTCGGGTCCGTATCCGCTGGTAGGCCCCGAATGGCTATCTTCATATTCCTCTCGGCCGGCAGAGAATATGCGAACCAAGAGACTCCGGCGTCCCTTTCCAGGCCAGTTAGGTACCTTTGGACCAGCCTGTACTCGTCCTCGGTATCCGGGGTGAACCTCACCCCGGTCCCGTAGGGGCGAGCGTTTGGTGGCCGGCCCAGCTTCCCCGCTATGGCCCGGAAATGGCTCGCCCAGTTCGGGAGTTTCTCTGCCACCAAGGGAGGAAACTTCATTTTCCTTCCTTTTCCCGGCGTCTGTTTTGGCGCCTGCGGCTTGTTGGCCGGCAACGCGGCGCCGGGAACGGCGGCAGAGGGGGCAGTAGCATCAGTGGGGACAGGGGGAATAGGTTTAGGACTCACCCCTGTTTTTCTAGTTTTTGTTGGTGATGGCGGCGGTGTCTGGCGGACCGCGTCCGCAAAGGTAGGCGATGTAGGCACCGCCCGACCCCGCGGCGCGCCATCGCGCACTGGCCGCGTCGGGTCTGGGCAGTACCTCTTCGCCTCCTCGGTCGCGGTCTCGCCCGAGCTTCTACGCCGTCGCTGTGGCTTTGGGTCGAGCCGAAACTCGAAGCCAAAGTCCGGCGACGGCGTTGGTGAGGCCGGCGACATCGGAATGTCACCGGCGGCTTCCCCACGCACGACGTGGTGACGTCCTCCGGATCGCGGGGTTGTGTCTCCCGACACGTCTCCGCGACCAGAGGCGGCCGAATCCAGGGACGCCAGCGACATGCTCGACCCCGCACGGGAGGAGCATGTCGACAGCATCGCTGGCGAGTCGTACGCGGAGGTCCGGGGGGGTGCCGGCGAGGCGGGCACCCTAGTTGCGGCGGCGGTAGGCGGCCGAAATTGGCCTGCCGCAGTTGTTCGCTCCCGCTCAGCCAGCGCCAGTCCCGCCAGCGAGAGGCGGGGACCTGGGGCGGCCGGGCGCGGAGGTTGCGGCGGCGAGATGAACCGCGGCGGTGGGGCCGCGGTGCGGGCGGGGGGCGCGCGTGTGCTCGCGGACGGCGCAGGTGTCTGCGCGGGTGGCGCGGGGTGCGCGTGCTGCGCAGCGTGCCGCGCGGCAGACGCCGTTGGTGGGGCAGGCGCGGGGACTCGCGCCGGCGAGGCAGCTGCGCGCGCATGCGGCGCGCGGCTTGAGGTCGCAGCGGGCCCCGGAGCCAGTATGGGCACCGGGCGGAATGCGGCTGGGCGGACCGGGTACGCGTGCTGCCGGCTCGTCGACGGCACTGGCGCAACGCGCGCAGGCGCCGATGACGTCGGTGCGCCGGCCGCAGCAGCGGTCCCCGATCCCCCTCTTCTTCCCTCCTTTCTTCTTTCTTTATGGGGTGGTGGTGGTCCGGACGGCGGCGCACCGGGCAACACGTCACCTAAATTAGGCAACGATATTGCCCGGTCCAACGCCGGACGCACCTCCTCGGGCCCGGCACCGCGGCCAAGCGAGGGCCGGGACTAGGCATCCCTGCGGGGGTTGTGGCCTCCGCGACCGCGACGACGCGTACGCGCCGGGCAGCCCGGGGCTGCTCTCTCTGTGTCTGCACAGGAACCTAGGGTCTCCTGTACACACACAGAGGGAACGGGTTAAAAAGTTTGCGGTCCGCGCGGAAAAACACTGAGTTGTGGAACGAACTGCAGTGGATCGGCCACTGAGCTAATCCCTGAACCGATAACGTCCTTACAATCCTTTTTATATCCTACAAACGTCACTATGTCAAACATCTACCGTCATTTTAAAACAATCATAGATGATCATATACTTTAATTACTTCCAATACAGGTAATAATAAACAAATCTTATGTGATTGAATCGTTTTAAAACATTATAAGGTAATAAAGCAATTTAATAAAAGCCGATTCGTTATTCTTAAATAAAATTCAATAGAATAACAACATCAACTAACAGTATTGTGACAATCGTTGAAACAGCTTATTATATTAAAATAGCAATATAAAATCTAATATATGCTACAAGTATCATTAAATATTACGTAATAATTTATAGTATAAATGTAATTAACATCATAAGTTGTAATATTTTTACGTAAACAATACCTAGTCAAATTAGGTACTTCTACATTGGTCCCAAGCTTCGTAAATGTGCCAGATGTCACTGTCGAACAAACAATATTTTTAATATTAAAATACTCTCAAAATGAATAATCTAACACAGCCAGACTGACAAGTACTTCGTTCTCGAAGTACCTATAAATTTATTTAGGATCTCTAACAAAGGAGCTACATACACATTAACTATAAATTAAAATAACTAAAACGGTTATCTTAATATTACAATAATCTCATAATGAATAATCTAACACCCTCAAAACAAGTACGCGTTACGTCCCGTCTCGCCGTAGACTGTCTTATAGGCCGCAAGCAGGGTATGCCGTTGAGTTGATCGCGTTCGTCGCATCGCGTAGTATTTGTCGCTCACGCAGAACACCCCGTAACGTGGCGTAGTAAGACAGGTTTGATTGATAGCAGGGAGTTAGCAATGCATGTTGATGATATAAAATCAGTTCGATCCGTGTTTATGATAAATGATAACTGATTATGATTACCTTCCTATAAATCTTCTAATACTTATACATATAATAAAATTCTCGTGTCACAGTGTTAGTTGGCATACTCCTCCGAAACGGCTTGACCGATTTTTATGATATATGTACATTCGGTAGGTCTGAGAAACGGTCGTAATCTATTTTTCGACCCGGGATCGAGACTTACGCGGGTAAAACCGCGGGGCACAGCTAGTACTTATATAAAATCAAAGATAGTCAAAGTCAAAGTCAAATAATTTATTTCAAATAGGCACATAAAGGCACTTTTGAACGTCAATGAAAAACAAAGAAATAGAATTGATTCTAGTTGCCCATTCCAAAAGGTAGCTTTCGTATGGAGAAGAATGGGCAAGAAACTCCACCGTTACTCTTTTCAAAAATGTTAACAATATTTTGTATAAGTACATGAATTATATAATTATATGTGAAGACCATGCACCCACAATAAGATTACTGTCCCACAAAAGGCAAAAAAAAATTATAAATGGAGCAATGACAAATAAATCAGTTATGTGATAGGTACATGGTGCTCACATATTTACAAACATTGTAAAAGTATACGATATTACAATATTCCTAACATCTTTACAAGTAATACTAATAAGTCAGTGCGTGATTCCAAGCAATCACAGAATGTAAAAATCTATGACATACAAATAATAAAATATACAACTAAATTAGCAACCAGTTTGATTTTGTCCAGACTCTAAATTGTCCTATGGAGCAAGACCAGCATGTTTCCAAGCATTCTTATCTTGGACATAATCCTCTAATTTGTAATAAGCTTGTTTACAAAGTGTACTTTTTATATGAGTTTTAAATTTTCTTTCATTTAATTGCAATATAATTATCACAAGGTATTTTGTTATAGCATTTAACGCAGTACCCCATAAAAGATGTTTGAACTTTAGCTAATCTGAAAAATGGTTGATCTATTTTATCTTTATTTCTAGTATTAAAATTATGTCTGTCACTTATTTTCTTAAATAGATTTAATTTTTTTCTTACATACATAATATTCTCATAAATAAATTGGCAAGGTACCGTCATAATATTAATCCTTTTAAATAGTTCCCTGAGAGATTCGCGGCGACATAGATTGTAAATGGCTCTGACAGCAGATAGGCCGATAAGATAAGAAGTGGATATAAGTAGGCAAGTTGAATTATATAACAATTTAATAATTCAACTCTAGGTAGGCCGTAAATCTAGGTCATTTATTAGTAAGCTTTTGCCCGCAGCTTCGCCCTCGTGGATTTTGGAAATTATCCCACGGGAACGTACTACCGGGATAAAAGTATCCTATGTCCCAACCAATGACTATATAACCTCCTTAATTCTCTTTGGTCCAAACCCATAACCCACGTGGTCTGTCTAGGCGACCTAGGCGTAACGGCGTAAAAGTGACATGAGATAGCCAGTAACTTTAATATTAGCGATAGTCCATATTTATATTGTGGTGATAGTGTGGATAGTATGGATAGTATGGACAGCAGTATGAAACTGTCGGAAAGATTAATGAAAACTATTATATAAAGAAAAAACTATGTCTTGAATGGATGATGGAATCTAAGGGGAAAGCTTTGGGTAGCCCGCGAAATTCAAATTTCTAAATTATGATTCGCAGTTGTATCAAATAATTATTTATAGAATCATAAAAATCATCAATACAACTCTCCCGAGTTCATAATATCGCATCATTTGCACAACGCCATCTATTGAATGACTATTTCATGAAATCATGACATTTGAGAATGAATCTAACAGGAGTTGTATTTCTGTATCTAATGGTTATTATTCTGTGAACCTACTATTTGCTATTGTCGTGAATCATATTTTAATCAACATACAACCTGCCTGACACTGACTTGCAAATTGCAAAAAATGTAAGAGAATTTCGCAGGCTACCTTGGCACATCCCCCTTAAGAAAATCGCATCATTTGCACAACGCCATCTATCGAGTAAGCACTCACTGGTAAACTCAAACTCTTCGTTCCAAGCCAAGAAGTAATAACTTTTGACTGAGTGGACAGATTCTCAAGATACGGACTATTACTATATTCTTAATCCTTTAACGGTCTTGAAAAGAGTGACGTACTTACATGTGAATTTCAAAATCATCCCCTATTTTACCCTCTTGAGGGATGATTTTAGAAAAACGTTGAAACACGTAGGTAGGTAAATCTTTATTTTTTACCAAAGGCATAAATTTGAATTTTCATTGCCCTAACTTAAAAAAAACCGACCAAGTGCGTTTCGAACAACGCACAATGAAGGGTTCCGTAGTTTGGATGAATTTATCCCAAGCACAAACTTAACATTGTAGTTGAAAAACTTTTTCTCCCATACGGAATGTATGGGAAATAATGTTTTTGCAACTGCAAATGTAAGTTGGTCGATTATAACTCGGTAACTTGTACAGCCTGCTTAGCTGTGATAGTTTTCTTTTTTTTCTTCTAGTGCATCTTGAAGTGTGATTACGGAAATCATGACTTCTTAACCAGTCTTTCCTGTGGCTGCCTTAAGCTTCTACACTCAGGGCCTCCAGCCAGGGGCATTTAAACTATTCTAAATTAAAATTAAGTGTGCGCTCGCTAAGGGCACCCCCTGTGGGGTACGAACCTCGGCTTAGGGCGACATCACTGGCGGGGGGACAGCAAGTTGGGACAGGCTGGATCGAAGGGTTTATATCATCATTATTATTAATAGGGGAATTTAAAGCTACGTGCTCAGCTACGGCGCGGGCTGGCACTACTTCATCGGTCAAGGGACGGGGAGGTGAATTTAATCGGGACGGACGCGAACGTGTTTTGCCTCGACGGCGAGGTCGGAATGACGGGAGGCGTCTGTTTCTGTGCACTGTACTGGTCTCCCTACTGCTCTCCTGGAGGAGAGTTATAGGGTCGTCTGGCTCTGAGAGAACATGCCGCGGACGGCGAATGACGCTAATACTAGATGTGGATGTGACATAACTGGAGGCCTCGACAACCAGAGGGTTGCGATGTGTGGCGGCTGTATAGAAGTAACGCTTTGAGAGGCGTTTGAGAAACTGGCGGATGGTGGGAATCTTACAGTCGAGATGGAGAATCTCGTTACGAACATAAAAGGGGGGCTCCCGTGGCCTTTCTAAGGAATCGATTTTGGAGTGTTTGCATCCAAGTTTTTGGTTTGTTTGTTTTTATATGATGGGGTTTTGTATGAGCAAAGACGGAACCCGCATAGGTCATGATGGGGCGAATGCACGTAATGTAAGTACGCATTTTGCACTTGAGTGACAATTTGCTGCGTGCATTCAGAACTGAATGGAGTCTACCTAGAGCAAGAGCAGCTCGCGAACGAACCTGCTTTATGTGCTCTCGAAACGTGAGATGTTGATCCAGTGTTACACCTAAGTATTTGGCTTGCTTCTCCTAAGGGATCTGCTTGCCGAACATGGTGACTGGAGGGGGGGGGGGGAGAGGCCAACCGCCTCGCGGTTTCTGAAAGAATACCGCTTGACTTTTGTCGGGATTGACTTCTATACGCCATTTTTGAAACCAGGAGCCAAGATTGTTGACCGCTCTCTGGAGAGTTATGCGTATATTATCGTTACTTTTACCCTTGTAATAGATGGCCGTATCGTCTGCGAACAGAGCCAACTGTGCCTTACTATGCTTTGGGATATCGCTGGTGAACAGCGTGAAAATGAGAGGAGATAGCACGGAGCCCTGAGGGACACCCGCGCGGATGGGTCGGGGGGAGGAGACGGCTCCTTCGATGCGAAAGCGGAAGGTGCGATTCGTCAAAAAGTCCCGTATTATGAGTACGAGACGATCCGGCACACCGAGTTGGTATAACTTGTATATCAAACCGTTGTGCCAGACCTTGTCGAATGCTTTCGCTATGTCGAAGAAGATTGCACCGGTCATAGCACCGCGCTGGAAACCGGTGCTTGCGTGCTCTATGATCCGGTGTACCTGATGCACGCTAGAGTGCTCGGTTCGAAAGCCGAACTGTTCGTTTGGGATGAGGCCTTTGGTCTCGGCGTAATCTCTGAGTCGCTTATAAATAAGTCTCTCATAGATTTTACCTATGACCTTGAGCAAACTGATGGGGCGGTAACTCGAAGGCTCCGACTTGGGCTTGCCGGGTTTCGGGATACCTATTACCGTGGCTTCTTTCCATGCCTGGGGGAAGATGTTATTGCTCAGAGCACCATTGAAGATGGTGGTCAGTAGCATTATAAGGTGGGCTGGGAACAGTTGCATCACCTTATTGGTGATGCCATCGGAACCGGGGGCTTTGCGAGTCTTAAGACCTTTGATGATCTCGTGCACCTCGTCCGGTGCGACGGGGGGCATGGGATCGTCAGGGTCTTCTACGGGTGGTAAAGTAGCTCTACGTTCGACTTCAGCGTCGACCTTATCGAGGTGAGCTTTGTCTACAGGTAGGGTACTGGGAGAGCATTGAGCCTCTAGGCTGTCTGCTAGGCACTCTGCCTTATCGGTGTCCTCGAATGCGATGGACTTATCGGGGCGTACTAGGGGGGGCATGCTCGCGCACTGATCTGATTTCAGTTTCCTAGTTAGTTGCCAGAAGGTGAGATGATTTGGCTCTAGATCGCTCAACAACTTATCCCATCCCCCGTCACGCAGCTCCGCTACACGTTTCTTTACAGATCTCTGTAAATAGCGCATATGGGCTTTGTTTGCGGCACAGGGGAAGTTGCTGTACGCACGGGCGGACGCGTTCTTCTCCGTTATCAGATCACGCACATCCTGCGGGAGCCTCCAGCGACGGTCGTCCGCCGCCGGAACCTCCTTTGAACAATTGTTCAACACAGTTTGTACGTGATCAGTAAGAGAGTCGATCGCGGCCACCGTATCAGCGGTAGAGTCAAATTTATCTGGGATAGAGTCCAAATGGGGGGACGTGTTGGATTTCAGCTTTTCGCTTACTTTCTTCCAATCCGTGACCCTTTTGGTGGCGAGGGGGTGAGAGGGGTCAGAGAGACCTATGTGGGGGGCGAGACTAATAATGATTGGTCGGTGATCAGAGTTAAGCTCGTCTACCGTTTCTATAGAGTCTAATCTTAGGTTGACGTTCTTAAGGAGCGCCATATCAATGACATCGGTACCATATCAATGACATCGGTGAAGTTTTCCTTTTAATTTCTTTATATACAGGGTTACTGGTAACTCGACGTATTCCTTGCAGGACGTCATAGTAGGGTTAAAATGCAACAAATTAAGCCACCAAATGTTCTACCGAAATTCAGTAGTTTTTGAATTAGTTAAGAGTTTTAGAGCTAAAAATTACAAAAAATTAAATGTTTTGTTAGTGATATTTGCCAAAGTTTTAGGCATTATTGAACTTTTAATTATTAACAAAGGTCTGCTACGGCGTCAACTATGATAATAACTTAAATTTCAGTACAGTCGCGCCGTAAATCATTTTTAAATTTGTTTCAAATGGTTTAATCTGGGATTTTTCATTAAAAAACTAAAACTTAACTAATTCAAAAACTACTGAATTTCGGTAGAACATTTGGTGGCTTAATTTGTTGCATTTTAACCCTACTATGACGTCCTGCAAGGAATACGTCGAGTTACCAGTAACCCTGTATATGTACTACTGGTATGAATTTTTTCACATATCCAAAATCAACCATTTGGCTGGCAGGGGGGGGGGGGGGGACACACTTCTGTGTGGATCGCCCGGAGGACACGGTGGAGCATACGGTTGAGGTGTGCCCTGCTTGGGCGGGGCACCGCCGTGTACTCGCGGAGGCGATTGGCGGCAGTGACCTTTCGCGTCCGGCCCTGGTTCAGGCCATGGTACGGAGCGAGAGGGCATGGGAAGCCGTCACCTCCTTCTGCGAAGCAGTAATGCTCGCGAAGGAGGAGGCGGAACGCGTGAGGGAAAGGCAAAGTTTGCGCCCTCACGCCCCTAACCGCCGCCGTTGGAGACGCCCTGGGCGTCGGGAATCCCAGGCGGATTTCCGGCCACCATAGGCGCGGGCTTGCGGACGGCGAGCAACGGGCAGCTCGCCGTCCGATAAGGACCAGGCCCGGGTCGATGGCGCGTCGTGTTCCACGCGCGCCTCAAAGAGATGTCAGCAAAATTGACGGGGTCCAATAGGACCGATGCCTGCCAGGGTTGCGGGAAAGTCCGAAAGGGATACCGGGACCTTGGCAACAGGCAAATGAAGGAACACGGGTGGGTTTTAGTCAGTAAAAGTCTGACACGCCCTTCCGCTCCGCCCAGAGCGGGAGAAGTCATTGGATGATTTCCCACCCTCAAAAAAAAAAGGGGGGGGGACACTTGACTCTAACAAAAATTAGCACTTTAAAGTTTAATATTTCTCAAACGGATCCCTGAATCCAAAAATGGTTTTCACAAACTCGCAATATTTTTGAATGACCTTTCCAACAACACCGCAACCCAGGCTTAGGCGATAAGTTAAAAAAAAGTTCCCAGTAAGTACACTAAAAAATTTTTTTTTACCACTTTGTCGTTGTTATTTATATGTATACCCATACCAAATTACAGCTTTCTAGTACTAACAGTTCTTGTGCTAAGCCGTGGACAGACAGGCAAACAGACAGACGGACATGGCGAAACTATAAGGCTTCCAGGTTGACTACGGAATCCTAAAAATGATAGGTTTCCCATAAAAACTTTCATCCCCTATATCCCTACCCCTTAGATATGTTTTTGAGAAAAACAGTAGCCTATGTCCTTCCCCGGGATTCCATCTATATCCTTGCCATATCGAAATCCGTTCAGTGGTTCAGGCGTGCAAAGATAACATACAGACAGACAGAGTTACTTTCGAATTTATAATATTAAGTATGAATTAGTATGGAAGTACGGTATTATGCAATTCAAAATGTGCCAAATATTCCAAAGATCTTTATTCGGCGAACGTCTTCTTCTAAGGAGACTCATAACACCGCGATTCAGAAAATGACGATAAATGAACAACGTCATCTATCGAGCACGAAGTGATACTGTCAAAATATATGGGAAAACGTTCGAACACTGTAAGCTAACTAAGCTATGTAGAAAAGTCCGAAAGTATAAAATTCAAGAATTCTACTATCCTCTCTTCAATCGGTCCCTCATTACTGAGGATCGTGGTCACTGGACCCCTTTAAACGGACAATCTGCCTCCATCGACTCCGGTCCAAAGTTGCCATCACCACCTGCTGAAATTTGCGTGAGGACGCAGCTTCTTTTACTTGGTCGGACCATCGTGTTGGCGACCGGCCTCGTGCTCTCTTTCCTTCGGTATTGCCAACAATGACCTGCTTTTCTAGGCTGCTATCTCCCCTTCGCATTATGTGGCCGAAGTAGGTCAAAATACGCTGTAGGCAAACTGGACAATCGGGTCTTGATATCGAGCTGGGAAAGAATAGATACATTTGTACGTTTGGCTGTCCATGGAATTCGGAGCATCCGCCTCCAGCACCACATTTCGAATGCGTCTATCCTCTGTCTTTCTCTTGCTCGGATTGTCCACGTCTCAACTCCATAGAGGAAAATCGGGAAAACTAGTGCTCTGACCAATCGGGTTTTCGTTTTATAGCTTATACCACGATTTTTCCAGATGTTTTGAAGGAGTGTCGCAGCATCTTTAGCCATGGCTATCCGCCGTTTTATTTCTGGGACGCAACTGCCTTCATTATTAATGTTAGAGCCCAGATAAACGAAACTGTCCACAGTATCGATGCCTTGGATGTTATGGGCGCCCGATAGCTTTCCCGCACGATCTATCACCATAAGTTTGGTCTTCTGCCTATTTATTGCAAGCCCTAGCCACTTTCCACCTCCAATCTGTGTAATATCTCCTTCATGTCGCCAAATGTTGTAGCAAGAAGAATAGTATCGTCAGCGTACCTCAGATTGGAAATGCGCTTTCCACCAACAGCAAACCCCTTTTCCCAGCCCTCAAGAGTTTTCCTAATGATATACTCTCCATACACATTGAAGAGCAGAGGTGAGAGGATGCATCCCTGCCTAACGCCTTTTTTGATGGAGAACACATTTGAACAGTCGGTGTCTATTTTGACGAAGGAGCGATTGTTGATGTAGAGGCATCGGACTAGGTCAATAAGATGTTGAGGCGTACCCATGTCCTTTAGAACCTCCCATAGCTTGTCCCACTCCACACAATCAAAGGCTTTGGTGTAATCAATGAAACACAACAACACAGGGCTGTTCAATTCCCGGCTCTTTTCAATGATTTGGCGAACGTTCAGAATTTGTTCCCGCGTACCTTTGCCTTTAACAAAACCTGCTTGTTCTTCTGGGATTTGTGGCTCGAGAAAGTGCTTTAGCCTGTTGTTTATGATGTACAGGAGTATCTTGCTGACGTGTGGAATAAGTGCCAAGGTCCTGTAGTTGCTACAGTCTTTGGTAGAGCCTTTTTTATGAAGTGGAACAAACACGGACTCTGTCCACTCTTCAGGCCATCTCATGGTCTTCCAGATAGTTCTGCAGATGCTTAGAATCTGCTTCACACCTTTGGAATCTAGGTTTTTAAGTAACTCGGCGGGAATTCCATCTTTACCTGGAGATTTTCTATCCTTGAGACACCCAAGGGCATGTTCGACCTCTGACTGCAGAATTTCGGGTTCTTGCGGTGACAAATCTGTCTGCGCGCCGCTTATGATAGGTTGACCAGTGTCATATAGTGTTGTGCAGTACTGTTTCCAGCGTTCCAAAACCCGTTTTTTTTCATTGAGCATGTTACCTGCTTCATCTGTGATTGTGCAAGTTTTCGTATTACGAGATTTAGTCAACTCTTTGACCTTGCGGAAAAGATCTCTAGTCTCATGCTTCGCAGAATTCTGTTCGAGATCAGCACAGATGTTGTTGATGTTTTGGTCATAGTCTTTGCGGCAATTTTTCTGGACCTCGGTGCTGAGTTGGTCGTATAACCTGCGGTTCTCCTGTACGGTAAGACCTTTTCCCTTCAACTCACGTCTACGAAGAATTAGGTCAGCTGTTTCCGTAGATATAAAAGGTTTCATGGTAGGCTTTGGCAGCATGTTCTCTTTGGCAGTTTGCACAATGATTTTCTGCAAAGCCTTCCAAGTGACGTCTGGGTTAGTGTCATCATCTATGGAACATTCAGGTACTTTGTGTTCCATTGCTTTTCTGAAGGCTTGTAGGTCAACATGGCGCATATTCAGTGTGTGTTCTTGCTTGTGGAGTTTTCTCAGCCGAAGTCGGATTGTGGCAACTAACAGTTGATGATCAGAGCCACAGTCCGCCCCCGGGTATGTCGTGGTATTCATGACAGACGATTTCCATCGGTTCTGGATGAGGATATAGTCTATCTGGTTTCTAAAGCGGTCGCCAGGAGAAATCCAAGTATACAATCGCCGTATATGTTGTTTAAAACAGGTGTCCGTCACGGTGAGATTTTCCTCGCTACAGAACTGAAGCATACATTCGCCTCTTTCGTTTCTGTGGCCGATTCCATACTTCCCGACTACCCGTTGAAAATGTTCGTCGCTGTCTGTTTGACCGATTTTGGCGTTAAAATCACCTAATACTACCGTTATCTCCCTTTTTGGTATTTCTTGGAGAGATTTTGCCAAAGCGCTGTAAAAGTTCTCGATTTCGTCCTCGCTAGATTGGGCGGTAGGCGCATAGACCTGTAAGATGTTCAATTTACAGGGAGTGGTGTTGACTTTAATGGCAATTATTCGGTCGTTAATCGGCTTATAACCGCTGACATATTTGTCCATGCTAAGTGGTACCACGAAGGCAACACCCTTAGAGCTTTCGTTTTCAGGTCCCGAAAAGTAGACTTTATTCAACTGGTCAGTTGAAAAGTATCCAGACTTTCTCCAGTGTGTTTCACTGAGTCCGAGGATAGTGACTTCTTTCCTTTTCATTTCACTCTCTATTATCTGAAGTTTCCCAGGTTGGTTTAGGCCGCGTACATTCCACGTGCCAAGGCGGTGAGGCTGTCTAACTGATTTCGGTTTATCAGTAACATAGTTTCCATGTGTTGCCTGATCGGACACAAACACATGGCCGGTAGCACATTTCACGCCACCATCCCCGGTTTGGTGGCGCCGGGCGTCAGCCGGATCGCTCAACAGATCTAGATCGCTATTTCTCAAATCCATTGTGACTCTCATGGGAAACTAGTGCAGTGGTTTCCCGTTGCCTTCTGCACCAGACATTTTAAGGGTTATTTAGATCCTAAGGCCGCTGCAGCCTCTTCCAAACCAGTTGCCCGGATGGGTGTATAGTTATCCCGCTATTGCTCGGTCGCCATAGCCTCGTTCGTTATCTAGCAGGGAGCACCACGGCTGTCAGAAGGCAGCCGCCGCATTTCAGCGCATGCAGGTGAAGATGACACTTGGGGCCGGAATGATGTTATGTCCGCTCTCCCCCTTACTCTACTATCCTACTAATATTATAAATGTGAAAGTTCGTGTGTTTGGATGTTTGTTACTCAATCACGCAAAAACGGCTGAATGGATTTGGATGAAATTAAGCAAACAGATAGTTTATAACCTGGATTAACACATAGGATACTTTTTATCCCGATATTCCCACGGGATCGAGACTTACGCGGGTGAAACCGCGGGGCGCAAATACCACATTTTTTTTTTTTTTTAAGAAATTACCATTTATCACCTTTTTTTCATGTTAAATAATTAATTTGTATCATGATTTAAAAGATAGGTAGCGCCACCTATCGCAATGCTACTAAACAACGGATTTGGAAAACTTGAATTACTAACCTAACTTTAGATTGGGTCATTGGGAGTTATATTCTATTCACAATGTATCGCGTTATGTTTCCGCGCGAAGAATTACTAACCTAACTTTAGATTGGGTCATTGGGAGTTATATTCTATTCACAATGTATCGCGTTATGTTTCCGCGCGAAGTATGTGAAAATAATCATCATAAAATGACGTCACATAGCCTATAACTAGCGGACAATCAAGACGCTTCCAAGGATACCTCATTTGTCAAATTGTGATGAGTGGTTTAGAAGATAGGCATAGACAGATGAACATACTTACATAAAAATGAAAATGGCGCCCTCTAGAGGACATAAAGTCAGGAACTAAAAAAATAACATTGTTTAATCGTACCATGTTGGGTATCAAATGAAAGGGCTTAATGAGCACATTAAATTTTTTTTTATTATAAACCCAAAATAATTAATAAAAGATTAAAGTAATAAAAACTAAAACCCAACTACGACTAAAAACGATTTTTAATTTGTCGGTTTGTGGTGTCTTGTTTATACCTTTTTAGTCGTAGTTGGTTTTAGTTTAAATATCTTTAATTTTTTTAATTATTACTATTTGTAGGTTTGGTTAGCTTTTTATAATACCTAGTAGTATTTCGATAATTAAATATAGTAAGTAGGTATTTGTTTTTTGTATTTTTATACTGGTAGTAGTTCGATAATCATTAGTGTTTTGCACGGTGTTTTGTCTCTTTCGACTTGTTCACATACATAATTAAAGTTTTCTAGGTAGACCACAGAAAATTAAGTAAATTATTTCGATTTCTGTGAGGTAGACAGATACAGTTCGTTTTATAAGAGTATTCACCTAATATAATAGATCGTCGTTGTTCATGGTTATTTAGGAATTGTTGGTGATGAGTGTTTTAAATCTACTAGGTAGCGGTGTTGTGGTTATTATTTTCAAAATGCAGGAAACATAAATATTGAAACGAGGACAAATATTATTGCGCTGCGTAAAAGTAGATATAATATAACATAAATATAATGAAACCGGACTAAGTGTGAGTGTTTTATATTTCGTATTTTACTTAACATAAATCTAAATCAAAGGCATTGTTAATCCTTATAATCAGAAGATGCCATATTAAATAAAGATTAAATTAATTATGAGGTTTAAATAAATAAATAAAAAGGTGTAATAATTATTATTATATCATTTATTTCAGGCTACGTCCATAGTGTTAGTAACAATGGTCTTAAAAACTAGTGTTAGTAAACATACAATTTTTATTTTATTGCGTGTGGGGTTTCATCCAATGTCTTAGCATGGGAGACTCCCATCTATCTGCGAATAAACTCAAGATAGTGTTGGTACTGCCACGAAGACGAGCAAGTAGAGAAGCGCTTCTTTTTCTTATGAAGCAAAAACCATCGATAAGCCTTTCCGAAAACATTTTTGACGCGCTACATCGGTATGGCAGCCCCAGGATCCTACTGTCCTGAGTGCGTTACGTTATTATACTGGACGCGAATAATATTATTATTTAGGGATTAAAAAGACAACGCCAAGAGACGGCTTGAATTGTATGTAGTGTCCGACTGAGTTTCTATAATAATGATAATTCATATTAAAAATAGAAAGAATTATACAATATGAATAAAATCAGTGGAAGCACACCGTTGAAAAATCATTTTAAATAGTTATTCAATTTAAAAACATATTTCATAGCTACATTTTCATTTAGAAATGTTACCAATACCAAAATAAAATAATATCGATACGAAATTGCACTTGCAAATCGATTACAATAATATCAATATGAAGATACGTAAGTGAATTTATTACTTACATAAATCGTAACTCGTAATTATAATAATAAATAGCGTTTTATATTTTTCAATAAGTATATTATATTTTATAGTAATGTAATAATTAAAAAATATTTTTTAATTCGGCTATCGATATCGTTTAGAATAGTTTATTCCTAATAATGTAATTATAGTGCTGGAAACACTTGATTTAAAACTTTAACAGGCATTTGTCAATATCAAAAAGTTTGACTTCTCTCGCATAACACGAGCAACGAAGTATTTTCGTAACTTTTTGTGTTGTTTATTGCTGTGTTTCTGGACTCCGATTTTTCTACCATTTACGAATACCTTGGCTGTTGAAACTGAGGATAATATGCTAAAAGTTATTATTTTAATTAATCATTTAATAGTTTATCTCATGTTATCGTTAAAATCAGAAGTATCAAGTGATCAACTTTAAAAAACTATAACTTTTTTTGGTGTGCTTCAAATAGAAAACGAATTATACTATCAAATGCTATATTTATTTTGTGGGAGACCCTTTTTTTTTTTTTTTTTTGATGGTTGGAAATCATCCAATGACTTCTCCCGCTCTGGGCGGAGCGGAAGGGCGTGTCAGACTTTTACTGACTAAAACCCACCCGTGTTCCTTCATTTGCCTGTTGCCAAGGTCCCGGTATCCCTTTCGGACTTTCTCGCAACCCTGGCAGGCATCGGTCCTATTGGACCCCGTCAATTTTGCTGACATCTCTTTGAGGCGCGCGTGGAACACGACGCGCCATCGACTCGGGCCTGGTCCTTATCGGACGGCGAGCTGCCCGTTGCTCGCCGTCCGCAAGCCCGCGCCTATGGTGGCCGGAAATCCGCCTGGGATTCCCGACGCCCAGGGCGTCTCCAACGGCGGCGGTTAGGGGCGTGAGGGCGCAAACTTTGCCTTTCCCTCACGCGTTCCGCCTCCTCCTTCGCGAGCATTACTGCTTCGCAGAAGGAGGTGACGGCTTTCCATGCCCTCTCGCTCCGTACCATGGCCTGAACCAGGGCCGGACGCGAGAGGTCACTGCCGCCAATCGCCTCCGCGAGGACACGGCGGTGCTCCGCCCAAGCAGGGCACACCTCAACCGTATGCTCCACCGTGTCCTCCGGGCGATCCACACAGTGGTGACACCCGGGCGTTTCCTCCCGCCTAATCCTACACAGGTACCTCCCGAAGCTGCCATGTCCGGTGAGGTCCTCACCTTCCGCCTGACACGGAAAGGACCTGTGTCAGGCGGAAGGTGAGGACGCCGTGGCGCCTCTCTAGCCACTCCTCAAAGAGGGGACTTATCGCCGCTATTGTGGCGTGCCCAGCACTGGGTTGCGACAATCGCACTCTCCATGCCGCCATGAGATCTTGCCGGAGCTCTGTCCGCTGTGCCGCGATTTCTCGCGGCAGCGGAGTTACACCTCGGCGCTTCATCTCCTCGCGCCACTCCCAGATGTGCGCGAGGACCTTCGCCTCCAGATCCCATGGCGGTAATCCGGCAAGGAGGCTCGCCGCCTCACGGGAGACCGTGCGGTATCCCCGGGCCAGCCGAATGGCCATGACCTTTTGGGACGCGTTCAACCGGCGTGCTGGCCGCAGCCTAAGGGAACGCGCCCACACCGGTGCCCCGTAAAGGGCCATGGACCGCACGACCCCCGCATAGAGCCTCCGGCAGGAGGCGTTTGGACCCCCTAGATTGGGCAGGAGCCGCCTCAATGGGAATGCCTAAAATAAAAAAATTCTCCCTCAAATTGGTTTGTAGGCCCTAATTTCAATAATTTGTAAGATATCCGCATAAATGATACCTCAAAAGAAAGAGCGATTATCAAGCATGTCTTCAAAAAGGTTTGAACAAAAAAAGCACCCTCCGTTTTTTTTTAATAAGGTTTAAAAGACGTATTGTACAATTTTTTTATTTTTTCTGAGCTTTAAATGTCTGTAAAAAAAATGTCTAATGACACAGAAGCCTAAAACATGTTTTGCTTGATTGTTTACACATTACTTTAATTAAATAAATAAAAAATGAATTCATTTATCATTCAATTTGGCCATAATTATGCAGTTTACATTAAATTTTGAGAATTTCCGAAAAAAAACATAAAAATTTGGTTAAAAATATTTGGTAAGACTTCGTCTAAGACATCCATGGCTTAAATGGTTCTAAATTGTCTGTACTATCTTCGCCTTAAAGCTTTGCACCCATCTTCCAATCACCCTGTATATGTATGTAGGACAGGGTTCAAAATGAAAATGTTGTTTCTTCTTTTACAATGTTTCTTCTTTAATTGAAATCTTTTACATTTTCCTTCTTAAAAATCAATCCACCATCTTCGTATCCCCTTCTTAGAATTCCAAATTAAATCATTCTCCTTTCACTCACTCACTCTCAACTTTCCCTTTCACTCAACCCTTCGTTCATAAACTCAACAGTCATTCCGTTCAGAAACTCTTGCAATTCTTTTAACATTTCTTAGTTAGCACTGTAATTTTAATCCTACAACTCGGCCGTCCTGCCAATCAGTCTGGCCTCAGACTGAATCCACTGTAATTCACTTCTAAGTGAAAATTAGTTACAAATCAACAAACTGTTATCTTTAACCTAAAGTACGCCACTAAACTGAACAGAATACTTAGTACTACTTTACACTTAAATGGAACAGTATGAGACACACAGTCGGCAATATTCTTAAGTAAACTATCTATTACATACTGAAAGAAAATCTTATAGTTACCAAATAAAATACAGCATTAAGCCTACTGTGGTCTGAATTAATAGAAAATAATAAAGGTTGTACACATCAGTAAGTTAGACACAATCCAGTTATTTTATTCCTTGTATTGTTATTAAATACTTTGCAAACCATCATACCATATCTGCCTTTTTTTTTTTTTAAGTTTTAAACATTTAGAAATTAATGCAAACAAACACAAAGGTGCAGTTGAGCTAAGGCCATCTTTTCATGTGGTCCACACCTGATGTTGTCTTTATGGGCCCTTCCTTACCTCTGTCTACTTTCTCTACCTCATATCTGTCCTTTCCTAACTCTTTTGTGACTTTATAGAGTCCATGGAATTTCGGTTTTAATTTCAAGGCGTTCCCGAATTGTGTTCTTTGTATCGCAGCTAGATCGCCTTTCTTATACTTCTCTCCTTCTTTACGTTTCTTGTTAAATGTTCTTCGGTTCTCTTCCTGTATTCTTAATATCTGTGCCTTAACTTCTCTTCGTGACTCATCTCTTTTATGCATAAACTCCATTCTGTTTTCTTCTTCTAAAAATTCTAATATCTTCATATCTTCTTTCATTATTAGTTTAACACCAGTTAACAATTCACATGGTGTTGTGTTAATTGATCGTTGGTATGTACTGTTTATGACTCTTTGAAGCTTACTGACGTACTTGTACCAATGGCCAGGTTCTTCTATGCACATCTTGGTTAAAGTAGAAATGATAATGCGGTTCATCCTTTCTACTTGGCCATTCCCCCGAGGTATTCCAGTTGTGATAGTGATATGTTCAATTTCTTCCTCTTGACAATATTCTCGAAATTCGCCTGAGGTGAATGCTGTTCCCCTGTCGGTGATTATTCTCCGTGGGTTACCATAGTCTTTCTGATGCAGCTTCAATTTCTCAACAGTTTCTTTTGATGTTACTGTCTTGACAGGATAGATCCACACAAACTTAGTATACCCGTCAATTACTGCTAGAATGTGATTATACATTTTTTTTGTAGCGTCTAAATGTCCTAGGTGGTCACAGTGTAGAGTATCTAAAGGCAGCTCTCCTTTGTCTATTGGATTCAAGAATCCCTCCTTCTTTCCAGATTTCCTGCTGGCCAATAAACACGGTACACACATAGAAATGACCTTATCAATTTTACTGTCTAATTTTAAGATATAATAATCCTTTTCTAGAATATCCTTAGTTTCCTTCTTTCCAAAATGTCCTATTCCATGAGCTCTTTTAATCATTTCCAAATCCATAATTTCAGGTATTACTAACTTCTTCTGTACACCTTTATAAATAACACCATTGTCTAAAAAGTAATCCTCATATTCATTTTCTTCGAGAACTTCTCTCATAATCTTTAATCCATCATCCTCTTCTTGTGCTTTCTTTATCCTGGCATGTAGCTCAAGATTTACAAAGCAGATATTCCTACTTAGGGCATCAACGTGTTGCATTTTATCCCCCGTTCTATGCTCTATGGAATAATCAAAATCCTGCAGGTATAATATCCATCTGGCCACCTTTGCAGGGATGTCTTTCTTATTAAAGGTTTTCTGTAATGCTTCACAATCTGTCACTATTTTAAAATGTTTTCCCATTAGATATCTTCGGAATTTCTTTACTCCTTCAATAACTGCTAAAGCTTCAAGTTCATAACTACTACACTTTTGTTGTGTATCTGTGGTTTTTCTGCTCATGTAGTGGACTGGATGCAAATTACCATCCTTTGGATCTTTCTGCATTAAAATCGCTGCATAGCCATATTTGGAAGCATCTGTGTGTAATTCAGTTACCATCTGTAAATCAAATATCTTGAGAACTGGTTCACAGCATAATTTAGATTTTAATTCTTCAAAAGCTTGTATGTGTACACCTTCAAAACAAAACTCATTTTTCTTTAATAAGTCTGTCAATGGTTTTGCAATTAATGCATAATTCTGAATGAACTTTCTGAAGTATGATGTCAGTCCTACAAAACTATGTACTTCTTTTAAACTTTTAGGAATTGGAAATGTCATAACTGCCTTCATTTTTTCAGTTGAAGGCTTCACTGTTCCATCAGAAATAATATACCCCAAGTATTCAACGGACCTTTGAAGTATCTGCGACTTTTTCCAATTTATTTCAAGTCCATATTCTGCTGCCATCTTTAACACCTCTTTAAGTTTTACTATTCCATCTTCTTCATCTTCCGACAATATTATTAAATCGTCGATGAATATCAAAACAACTCCATTTCTAATGAAGTCTGCAAATATGATGTTAATGTATCGTGTAAAATACCTCGGACAGATGGAAAGGCCAAAGGGTGCCCTTAAAAATTCATATTGGCCTTCAGGGTTACTTGTAACAAATGCTGTATATTTTACAGACTCTTCTTCTATCGGCTAGTGAAAAAATCCATTTTTCAGGTCAAGAGTACTAAACATTTTCACCTTACACAGTTTGTCTATATGATCCTCAATCACAGGCAATGGATATTCATCTTTTACCATTTTTTGATTAATCTTCCTATAATCCACGCACACTCGGGTACTCCCATCTTTTTTCTTGACTAAAACCAGAGGACTTGCATACTCGGAATAGCTTGGACGAATAATACCCTTTGATAACCACTCTTCAATTTGATTTCTAACTACTTCTTCCTCCGATAGTGCCAATCTCCTGGGTCGCTGTGTAACAGGTATATCATCCTTCAATACAATCTTTAATTGAATGGGCGCATCTTTAATCTTCGTGGGTTTATAGTTATCAATAATTTCTTGTACATTTGAATTTTGCTCATCATAGCTAGAAAACATGCAAATAACATTTTGATACGAAATATCGTAGAACTGAGGCCTTATCTCAACTGAACCCTTATTAATAACTGTGATAGTGTTTACCAAAAACGGCTGACCTAAAATTACGTCGTATGGTATCACGTTAGCAGGTACTATATAGAAACTAATATTGTAATTATGGTTATCAATAACTAAATCTGTGTCGAACTTACCAATTGAAAGCACCTTACAGGATCCCAACCCAGTCAGTAACATCTTCTCGGGTTTGTATACACTATCTAACTTCGAAAACAACTCGAGCGTAATTAAATTTAAATCACTACCAGTGTCAATCAAACAGTTCACCATATACCCACGTATTTTAACACTTTTTATACTTTTATTTATTATCGGAACCGGATCACCTTTGTTTACATTCAATATGTTTTGACGTTGATGACCGATGTCACTGTCACTTCCGGAATGAATGAATTGTGACTCGCACTGACCGACCGTACCGACGTTTGTTGCCGGCTCACTCACTAGCTCTTCCGGACCGTCGTCATCATCCGCGTTCGCAGCGCCACCTGACGTTTGATGATATTGAACGAACATCGACCGCCGATCCAACTTTGCCGCGCCGCCGCCATGATTGCTTGATGATTTTTTAGGTTCTTTGTCGTTTGACGTACCCGCCGCCTTGCATTCCGGACCAATTTTGGAACAGGAACTCGCCACATGCCCTTTATCACCACACTTGTAACAGCGCTGAGTTATAGATGATTTAGCTTCGGGCTCCTCTTGCGGCTTCGCTTTCGCCGGTTTATCACGCTGCTTCGTGGACTCACCTTTCTTGGATTTTCGTTTAAAAGCTTCGTACAGAACTAATTTTTCCTTCAACACCGGATAAGATGTCACCCCGTAGAATAGCAGCTTATTAGACTCGTAGTCTGAAATTCCGTCAATTATATACTGAATCGCAACATAGTCTGGGAACTTTGCACGCTTACCTAGTTCTTTCATAACGAGCATGTATTGATAGAACGTCTCGTTTGCTTGTTTCTTCCGCGTGCTCATCATCTCGTGCATTTGTTTGCTGTTCACCGTTTCAGGGAATTCTTTGAGCAGCGCCGCCTTGAGGTCATCGTATGTTTTGAACGCCTTTTCAGTTTTCATCCATAATTCCGCCGTGCCGGCTAAACTACGTCGTGCGATTATTAGTTTTTGTTGCGGACTCCACCCGAATATCTCAGAATTATCGTCTAAATCTTGAGTCCACCTCGTGGAGGAATACGTCATATCATCTCCTGTGAACTTGGGTACACAATCGAATGCCCTGAATGGGCCTTCATCGTTCTTCTTTCCATCGTCAGACATCGTCTTGCGCCTTAGTTAGTTTTGAATCGTACTTCGTTACTTCGTGTTCGCCGTTTGAAGTTATGCACGTTGGTACCGGTATGCACCCACGCGGTAACTTTTTCCAAAAACGTAGAAAAGCTTCGCAATCACTTGAACCCTTTATCCCGGACGAGAATTTGTAGGACAGGGTTCAAAATGAAAATGTCGTTTCTTCTTTTACAATGTTTCTTCTTTAATTGAAATCTTTTACATTTTCCTTCTTAAAAATCAATCCACCATCTTCGAATCCCCTTCTTAGAATTCCAAATTAAATCATTCTCCTTTCACTCACTCACTCTCAACTTTCCCTTTCACTCAACCCTTCGTTCATAAACTCAACAGTCATTCCGTTCAGAAACTCTTGCAATTCTTTTAACATTTCTTAGTTAGCACTGTAATTTTAATCCTACATGTATATATTTATATGTCATAATCTTTGACAAAATTGCTTCTAAGTTTCTTTAAATCTATTTAAATTTCACATATTATTCAGCTAAAGTAATAAGTTAATAACAAATACTTATTTGTAGCGGTTTGTTGACTTTATGTAAAATAAATACCTACTTGGGCCGAGTAAATATTTTTTATATTTCTTATCCCTCATCACGCATTTTTTAATTCTAAACCCTATAATGCAATAACAACATTAATAAAAAACCGGTCAAGTGCAAGTCGGACTCGCGCACGAAGGGTTCCATACTATTATCTATAAAAACGAGCAAAAAAAATCACGTTTGTTGTATGGGAGCCCCCTTAAATATTTATTTTATTCTGTTTTTTAGTATTTGTTGTTATATCGGCAACAGAAATACAACATCTGTGAAAATGTCAACTGTCTAACTATAACTGTTCATGAGATGCCTGGTGACAGACGGACAGACAGATAGACAGACAGACAGCGGAGTCTTAGTAATAGGGTCCCGTTTTACCCTTTAGGTACGGAACCCTAAAAAGGCAGCAATTCTTATGAACATTACTTTAATTGCAAACAAAAATCGCGCTGCGCTATACGTGATTAGAACCTAAGCCATCTGCATCACAGTCCAACGCAAGACGCTCATTACTATCAAAACATAATAAATTTACCCGAATTAAGCAATGGGATAAACTGGCCAAGGTCACGCGCATGATGCGTGTGTGTGACCGTTTCTAGCAAAAGTGACGAAAGTATATTTTTGTTTCGTACGACACGCGCGAATACGTGACTATACGACAGTGTGTGTACCGTGTTGCTTACTCATACAGATGTACGGACTGTATCGTGTGTTCAAATGAATACAATTCTTAACGCGCTTATGCACTTTTGGCCGCCTACTATACATTGCGTAATGAAAATTCATTCTTGAACACTTTAAATTCATATAATTATCTTATGATATTTTGTTGCGATGAAACAAAAACTAAATGAAACTACGAGTTACACACAATATTTGATTGTAAAAGTTAATAATAATCATAATAACCCCACCGCCGTATCTCTACGTTGACGTCGTGGTGGGGCTTGCGCGCTCCGAACCCGTCTGTGCCGGTAGAGTTTACTTTGCCGGACCGGGTCTAAGGTGAGGAGCCAGACCAAGAGAGATACAAAAACCCGCAGGGCAGCAGGTGGCGAGCTGTTGGGCAGTAGCGACCCCACGGACCCTACCTCCCGGGAGAAGTCTCGTTCCTCATCTCTGGCTTGCCTTTATTGGCCGGCTAGACTGAACACTGACGAGGAACAGAGCTCCCACCTCATTCTTGCCTTGATTGGCCGGCTTGAGTGGAGATTCGCTAGAGCAAACGCGGTCGGAGGAAGGAAGTATTCCAGTAAGATGCTGGTAGGGATCTTGACCGTACTTCCGGGATTGTCCTTATAGCCGTGGAATACCTCTCCACTCCTCTCAAGCACCTCAGGACATTTTGCCCCCTTGTCGCTACGACACTGTGCTAGCGACCATTTTTGGGGGGCCCATTATGAGTGTGCAAGTAACCCCCTTTTTTTTTTTTTTGAGGGTGGGAAATCATCCAATGACTTCTCCCGCTCTGGGCGGAGCGGAAGGGGTGTCAGACTTTTACTGACTAAAACCCACCCGTGTTCCTTCATTTGCCTGTTGCCAAGGACCCGGTATCCCTTTCGGACTTTCCCGCAACCCTGGCAGGCATCGGTCCTAGCGGACCCCGCTAATTGTGCTGATATCTCTTTGAGGCGCGCGTGGAACACGACGCGCCATCGACCCGGGCCTGGTCCTTATCGGACGGCGAGCTGCCCGTTGCTCGCCGTCCGCAAGCCCGCGCCTATGGTGGCCGGGAATCCGCCTGGGATTCCCGACGCCCAGGGCGTCTCCAACGGCGGCGGTTAGGGGCGTGAGGGCGCAAACTTTGCCTTTCCCTACCGCGTTCCGCCACCTCCTTCGCGAGCATTACTGCTTCGCAGAAGGAGGTGACGGCTTCCCATGCCCTCTTGCTCCGTACCATGGCCTGGACCAGGGCCGGACGCGAGAGATCATTGCCGCCAATCGCCTCCGCGAGGACACGGCGGTGCTCCGCCCAAGCAGGGCATACCTCCACCGTATGTTCCACCGTGTCCTCCGGGCGATCCGCACAGTGGTGACACCCGGGCGTTTCCTCCCGCCTAATCCTACGCAGGAACCTCCCGAAACTGCCATGTCCGGTGAGGACCTGCAACCATTTTTGGGGGGCCCATTATTGAGTGTGCAAGTCACCCCCTGCCATTTTATCTATGTATTTTATATTAAAAACATTGGTCAGGCAGGGGCCATAGTCTTCCCATAGTTCAAAATAACCAGTCTACCAACCCACCCAAACCCATAGTCCAATATCTTTGTTTCCATGTTCTGCAAAAGTCCTACACCAACCGGGGGTTGTCCTTGGCTGCATTGCATAGCGCGAACAGGGATAATCGTCGGTTGGTGCCCCATTTCATTATGGATGTCTAACGGGCCTCTGTCTTCGGCCCCTCGTACGCCTTCCAAAGGCCCGGGACCCCAGGGTCCCCAGATATGTCAAAGACATTTAAAAAATCATAATAATCATTTATTAATTTGCGAATATGGGTACAAAGAAAAGGTCTTAAACAAACAATAGTGTTCATTAGCCATATCCTACCATAAGGCATGCAAAATTACAAATACACAGGTATCTACGAAAATACAATTTAACAATAAAAGACATTATTTAAAATATCGTATGGAGTAACATTATATAAGTCTGTCCTGTAAATATTCAGTGACAGAGTAATATGCTTTTTTTAGTAACAGTGTTTTTATATTGTTTTTAAATATATTTATATCACTTATCTCCAGAAGTGAGTTTGGTAAATGGTTATATATGCGTGGAGCCATACATAAATATACTTTTATTTAATAACGCTGTTTTATTGCTTGGTAAACATATATGGAATTTGTATCTTTTGCTTTGTAACTTATTAGTTTGTATTTTTCCTAACGAACATTATAACCTCTAATATATATATACCTGGCAACGTGAGAATATTTAATTTTAAAAATGATGGTCTGCTGCTGTCAGTTACTTTTATACGGGTTATGGCTCGTATACATTTCTTCTGGGCTTTAAACACCGCTTCTTTATTAGTAGAATTACCCCAAAAAATAACACAAAACTTTAGAGTAGGTGCAACATAGCCGTTGTAGGCTGTAAGGACTGTAGAAGTACTGACGGTTTGCTTAAGTTTAAACAAAGCATAAGAGAAGGTATTCAATTAGGTGCATAATGTATGGACATGTTCTTTAAAATTCAAATTATTATCTATCTTTATACCAAGAAATCTCGAACGTCAACTTCTTGGATCTTATTATTTCGATAATTTATATTCATATTTGCTATTTTACTTACTCTACTTCTGAATGTCATGAAATTTGTTTTGTCGAGATTAATATGTAAATTGTTTGATTCTAACCAGTTTATAATGCTATCTAAAGTCATATTTATCTCAGGTTCCATGTGTAATTTATTATCTCCTGTGAACAGTACTGTACTATCATCAGCAATTGGATTGTGTTGTATTTTGTCACTTTTGGAAGGTCATTGATTTATATTATAAAAAGAGGCGGACCCAATACACTTCCTTGTGGAATGCCGGATGCAACCTGTCTACATGAGGATGAATAAGTTATAATTTTTTTCCCATATGGACATATCCTTGTTAATTGTGTTATTTGCGTCCTATTACTTAAGTAAGATTTAATCAGGTCATAGATATTTCCTCTGATACCATAAGCGTATAATTTATCTAAGAGTATTTTGTGGTCCACATAATCGAAAGCCTTGGTGAGGTCCATAAACAGTGCACACGTTTGTTTACAAATATCCATGTGGGTTATGATGTTGTGGAGAAAATTATATACTGCTATATTAATTGATTTATTTTTACGAAAACCAACCTATTCTTTACAAAGTACTTAGATTATTTCTTTCAAAGTAACTATAAATACAATCATGGATCACTTTCTCGAATATCTTCGATATGACTGGTATAAGCGCTATTGGACGATAGCAGCTCATATATATATATATATATATATTTTAAAAATAAAGTTTTAATTAGTATTAATTCTAACTTTTCTGGGTAGACTCCATTTACCATACTTAAATTTATTATATGACTAAGTATACATGATAACTTAATGGATACGTGTTTTAAAACTTTTGTTGATATACTGTCATATCCGGTACTATTTGTGTTCTTTAACCATATTGATTTCGTACTTTTTACGTGATAATGGAAAAATCAAACATACAAATAGACAAAAAAACCAAAAATGGTAGAAATGGCGGCATCTGTTTTTTATTCTTGGACACTCCACCTACTTTTTTTTTTTTTTCACTGTACAGATTTATTATATTTATAGATAGAGAATATAAATATAGATATAGAGTAGAATAGATATAGGTAAGATAGATAGGTATATAGATACAGATAGATATACCTAGAATAGATAACAACTAAAACACGTTAGGTAGGTGCCTAGATACTAGCTGTAGCCCGTGTATTTTCATCATTTTTAGGGTTCCGTACCCAAAGGGTAAAGTGGGACTCTATTACTAAGGCTATGTCCGTCTGTCTGTCCGTCCGTCTGTCCGCGGCTTAGCTCAAAGACTTGGTAGTAGAAAGCTGTAATTTGGTATGGGTATACGAGTACATATAAATCACGCCGATAAGGTGGTAAAAAAAATCGTAAGGAATTTTTCTTTTTTGCGTACCTCTAAAAAACCCATCCCCAATTTACGTGTAGGGACACGTAAACTGGGGATGGTTTTTTCTTTCTCGTCGATCCCATGGTGTGGGGTATCGTTGGAAAGGTTGTTTAAAAATAATGGGAGTTTGTGTAAACTATTTTTGGATTCAGTGATCCGTTTGCGAAATATTAACCTTTAAAGTGCAAATTTTGTGTGTGTGTGTCCCAGGGCCGTAGCCAAGAATTCATCTCGGGGGGTTAGGATTGCCAACTTTTTTTGTACTTGAAATCTTTGCGGAAAATCTTTTAAAAAAAATTGCGAGCGAAGCGGGCCCGAAATTTTTAGCATCGCTGCGAACTTCCGCTCGCCCGCTTCGAATAACTTAGGTTTTCTTTCTCTTTGACCGTTCATACAGAAATAGAAGTAACTTTATCGACTTGAGCAGAAAAGTTTGAGAATTAAGAAAATATAGGATGCCAGAGCGAGCGAAGTGGGCTCGAAAATTTTAGCACCCCGCCTGGAATATCTCAGAATAGTGAAGTAGAAGAATTTAATCAATACAAAGTCAGAGTCGATAAAAATACAGTATACAAACATAGGTAGGTACTCTTACTGATATTGTAGATTATAAAGTACGCCTATGCGAAATAAATTACAATTATCTGTTTAAGGAGTACTACGGAGGTACCCTAAGGGGTCGATCTCTGGATTGAGATTCTGGTTTCTTTCATTTCGGGGGGGGTTTGAACCCCCAAAACCCCCCCTGCTTACGGCCCTGGTGTCCCCTGCCAGCTAAATGGTTGGTTTTGGATATGTGAAAAAATTCACGGCAGTAGTATAATTATATATGTCGTAGCGCGAGACGATGGTGTCAACTCACACCTCGTTCAGTTCTTATCACCGTGAGACGAAGGCGTCAGTCACACCTCGTCTAACTCTCAAGATCAATGTGGTCTTTGTTAGAGCCAAGAGCTTATTGATATTAAATAATGAATTATTGATTCCGATAAGAAAGGCGACGACGTAAATATTATTGCGTCGAACGTGGCCTGGGGTCGGCATAGTTTTCCCGTGACAACGTTTTAAGACGATAACAGTTTAGCATCAGAGGAGCCTGGATCAGGCAGTCAGTTCCATTCAGACCACGAGACTGAGCGCGACCCGCGGACCCGTTGCGCCCTTCTAATTCATTTAGATTTTAGACTTTTCTAGTTGAGTGATCATACGCGTTTCTTTTGCCTACGAAGTAGACAAACAGTTACATAATGAACAATTTAATTGATAATTATTACCCTTCTGATGATCATTTGTGAGCCCTGTCCCGCCTCGGCCGCTCCGACATATACAGGGTTACTGGTAACTCGACGTATTCCTTGCAGGACGTCATAGTAGGGTTAAAATGCAACAAATTAAGCCACCAAATGTTCTACCGAAATTCAGTAGTTTTTGAATTAGTTAAGAGTTTTAGTTTTTTTATGAAAAATCCCAGATTAAATCATTTGAAACCAATTTAAAAATGATTTACTGCGCGACTGTACTGAAATTTAAGTTATTATCATAGTTGACGCCGTAGCAGACCTTTGTTAATAATTAAAAGTTCAATAATGCCTAAAACTTTGGCAAATATCACTAACCAAACATTTAATTTTTTGTAATTTTTGCTATTACTTCATAAAAAATGTAGTCTAGTGCAAAAAAAAAATACTGAATTTCGGTAGAACATTTGGTGGCTTAATTTGTTGCATTTTAACCCTACTATGACGTCCTGCAAGGAATACGTCGAGTTACCAGTAACCCTGTATATAACGAAATTAAAAGGAAAACTATCACCGCTACGTAGGCTCAACAAGTTACCGAGTAATAATCGACCAACTTAAATTTGCAGTTGCAAAAACATGTTTTCAACTACAATGTTAAGTTTGTTGGATAAATTCATCCTAACTATGGAACTCTTCATTGTGCCTGGTTCGACATGCACTTGGCCGGTTTTTTATGTCCACGCAATCACTGACCATTCTAAGGTTGCCTGGAAGAGATCGCAGAAAGCGATAAGGCCGCCCATTGTATGTTTTATAGTGTTTAATTTATTTATTTTCGCTACGAGTATGTATTTTCTGGTGTACAATAACGTATATGTATAAATAAATAAATATCGTCCGTACAAAAATAAAAGGCTGTTATTTAATAACATTTACATATTTGGATCTGTTATTTTTTCGTTACAGTAACAGTGATAGATAACAGATATCGTGTTTAACCTGTGACAACCTGTCTGGGCAGTGCGGTGGTGCGGATGCGTGTCATGCGCGTGGCGCGTGGGCGTGGCGGGCGGGGCGGCGCACACGGGCGAGGGGCAGCCGCTGTGGCGCGTGGTGCTGGCGGAGGGCGCGGGCGCGGCGCTGCTGGTGCTGCTGACGTGCGCGGCCGGCTGCGCGCCCTCCGCCGCGGACTTCCCGCTGCAGCGCGCGCTCGCCTCGGGGCTCGTAGTAGCGCTTCTAGTACAGGTAGACCCTTTTGTAATTAACTTACACGACAGTTTTGCTGAACTCTGATAAGATAACAAAAAAAAAAAAAAAACTGACTTCAAAAAAAACAAAAAATGTGAAAAATTACTTTAATTTCGGAAGTCGGTGTCTTTGCTTTTCAATTTTCGTTTTTTGCCACCGATTTCCGAAATTAAAGTTATTTTTCACTTTTTTCACAAACACTATTTACTTGGGTGCGGACTCGTGGTCACACCAGGTTGACTAACAGCAATGATTTTCCTGGGGTTCGGACTTGTGGTCACACCGCCAATATTTCTACACCATGTACCACTTGTCATTTGCAATTAGTGCGGTGAAATAGGTAAGTAAATGGTGGCAGACTCGTGGTCAAACCAGGTTGTAACACCAGTGTGACTAACAGCAATGATTTTCCTGGAGTCCGGACTCGTGGTCACACCGCTAATATTTCTACACTACAACGTGCCGCTACAATGGTGACATTAATTTAACACACGAAATTAAAGTTATTTTCACTTTTTTAGTGTTTTTTTTGGAAGTCGGTTGTTTTTTTTTTTGTTAAAAGTTTTTATTTTTCACTTTTTAGTTGTGGTACCTACCCCACACAGAATACCACTACCTTATATGTAAATAACAGTGAAGGAGTAAATTAAGATGTCATGTAGATAAACTAAGTGGGAAAAATAAGTAATATTGGAGCTAACTCAAAAACTACGCAAGCAAAGTTAATAAAATTTATATGGGACAACACGGGAAGCACCAGCTTTCAAATAAATCATCAAAATCGGTTCACCCAGTCGAAAGTTCTGAGGTAACAAACAAAAAAAATAAAAATACACGAATTGATAACCTCCTCCTTTTTTTGAAGTCGGTTAAAAAGCCGTTACAAACAGGGATAAAATCTAGACATTAATATGTATTAACAAACATTTCGTCAACCGTCTGGACTGGTTTTTACCTATTTACCTATACCTGTGTCTTTTGAGATAACAGACAATTAATATGTGTAGGTACAGTATATGTATAAGGTGGATCTATTCATACACGAAATCTCTGACGGGCCGCGCGCGGGCCAAAAGACATTGTAGTTAATTAGAACGTCCTTGACGAATTAAGGGCCATCGTACTCGTCATTATGAACAACTTTCACTATGGGAGCAAACCTGAAATCACGAAAAAACATTCAGCTGTTCCCAATGATATAATACAAGCTGAAATTTTAATGGTTGTTTTCCCGCGGCAAAACGATTTGCGCGAAGTAGTACTATTGAATCATAGAGTAAAACTTAAAAAATATTAATGTTTTTGTTTTACAATAATTAAAAAAATATGCATTCAACTCGAAAGCGTGAGAAACAATAGTAGTTCACTAGACATTACGTAGTACTACTCGAACCGCATGCGCGGCAGCGCGGTGCCGACAAAGCGAAGTGGGATTTGTAAATGTTCAGAGCAAAATAAGCTGTCGCGCGTAGTGATACGGCATAATCTAGTCCGCACGCACTCGGCGAGCGCCCGCGCACCCCCACCCCGCGCCGTCGCCGGCGCGCCGGTTCCCGGCTCGCTCAGTTGTCCCTGGGTTGTCCCGCGGAGACCGTCATACGTGCATCATGCGATCCGAAACGTGATTTGCAATTATTCAAATTTGGAGTACGTCGCAATGGCACACACAACTGTACGCTAGGGCTCGTTATAACTCCCACGCTGCCCGGCGACTTTACGCGGATTCGCAACGCTTGAAGTCGCTCCGTCGTCGCGGGGTTCTGAACCCTCAAGTCCCACAGGCCCGTCGTATCGTCGTATCGTAGCGACGACAAAGCGGCTACTCGATCATGGGCAGTTCTTGGGCATGGGCTTTTAATATCGTAAGACGTGACTTCACGTGACAAAGACACTTTATTGAAAAACAAAATCAAATAAAACGTGCTCGATTGTGTATGGAACGCAGTGGCTTGGACTTCGAACAATTACTACGTTACCGGGAATTATGAGTACCTTTGTAAATAGCAAACATCTAAAAGTAGGTTAGTTAATTAAAATCATTGTAAATAAGTTGATTCCAATTTTTAAATACGCCTTAAAATACTTCATTATCTAATTCAGAAATTTATTATATTATAATATTTCGTGTTCAATAAGTTGTAGGTAAAAAAATTATTTATGACTGCCCTAAGACCGTAAAAGGGGAAAATTTGAATAACAAATTATCTTTCGTTCACTCAGGAGTAGGTAGTTATCAGATGTAGCGCGAGGGTCAACGACCGCGCGTCGCTCGCGGTTGTCTCGCGTAGTCGGTTGGTTCGAGAACGCTTTCGAGTTTCGTTTATCACAATTTTAAATCTGCCATTTTTTTATATTTTATTTTTATTTTTTTATATATCAATTGTACTACCAAGACAAAATCATTTCGCTGCGGAAAAACAACATTACAGCGTGTATAATATCATTGGCTGTTCCCTACATTTTGATGAGATATGCGAACATAAAGGAGATAGTTTTTTTTGGGCCCACAGTATTGTAACGTCAATCGCAATATGCCTAAAAAACAGATACCGATTTATCATTTTAAATGGTAGATTTTTTTTATAAAGTCTAACCGGAATCTCGAAATCGTAACAAAAAGATAATTATTTTGATACCGCACTCAATTGATCCAATTCCAGTTATGGTGGTCAATCATTGACATTGTATATTACTGTCACAAATGTAAAGTAAATGCATGCATTGAAGCGTTTTTAACGATTTTATGAAAAAAAAAAACTTTACATAATATCCTACAGTTCGAGGTTCTTACCAAATCTGTTTTTATTAGGTAAAAAATGTACGATTGACGCTGCAGCAAGTCCTCCTGTGTTTAATCCCATTTTTAAGTTTGCATAATCTTGCGTAAAGTAGTTTAACCTCTCTGCTCGACAAGATCTTCATCAAAAATACGACTAAAATAAAAATTCACAAGGCTTAGTAAGTGTTTTCGTAATTTTCTATAACAATTTAAGAACATTTTAGTTTTGAATGCAATTCAACAATGTAATTTACTGTTTCATAAAAAAAATACATCCATTTTCGCAATTAATTTCGTGAGTAGGTAACTAAATGTATTTGTACTCTATCATTTTGTTGATCTGTGTTCGGTGTAGGCACTGTAGGCACAGAATAACTAACTGTAGGCAGCAAGTGCGGCAAATTGAAATAAAGATCAGCAAGGTACATTTCTTTTGCATTTCGCCGATTTTATCGGATTTTTGCCAGTTCCTAGATTTCGTTGGTCGAGAACGGGCGTGCTGTTTGTCGCGAATTTGTGATCTAACGTTGTTTTTAAAATCGAAAGTAATTTTCTCTGTGTGTGTGTGTGTGTGTTTGAGGGTGACGTTCAAAATGCCTTCCAGACCTGAACAATTCTTCAGTGCCCGCGAATACGGGAATATGCTCATGTGCTATGGCGAAGCACGTGGGAACGCAAGACGGGCACTTCGTATTTATGTGGAGAGATATCCCGAAGATATATAGCCACCCACGAGATTCTCGTGTAATAACACGAGCGTTCCAACGTATCTTGGACAATCAGCCCATAGTACCACAGCGCGAGGGAGCTGGCAGGCCCGTTAGACCGAGTGTTGCGAACCACATACCTACTGCGTGTCGTGCGGCAGAACCCGCGACTGGGAATACGCACGGCAGCTCGCTTAGTTCGTGACCGTTACAGGTCTCGAGTCTCACGCTGGACTGTCCATCGGGTTTTACGCAGAGATCGGCAGCGAGCGTACCGATTTCACAAGGTGCAGGCTATATTGCCCGCAGACAGAGTTCGTCGTGTCTCGTACTGCCGGTGGCTGCAACGAAAGCACGTCGCAATGCCTACGTTTGCTGCGAATGTGATTTGGACGGATGATTCTACATTTACTCGCAACGGAATGTGGAACAGGCGCAATTCCCATATCTGAGCGCATACCAATCCTTTCGCATTGCAGCAGACGGGGCACCAAATTCGATGGTCGGTAAATGTGTGGGCCGGTATTTATAAAGACCGCGTGATTGGACCCATTTTTCTCCCTGAACGTCTAAACGGACCACGATACCACGAGTTCCTAAGAACAACTCTCGAGGAAATAATCGAGGAGGTGCCTGTGCCCCAGTTCCGCGAGACTTGGTTCCAACACGACGGCACTCCCCCACACGTGACCCTTCCTGTCCGACACTGCCTCACCGAAACTTTTAGAGACCGGTGGATTGGAAGATTCGGTCCACAACCATGGCCAGCTCGCTCACCGGACTTGACCCCATTAGATTTTTTTCTTTGGGGTTACGTCAAGGATAAGGTGTTTGTGACCGAGTGCGATACCGCAGAAGAAATGAGAGATCGCATTGTGAATGTGTTTGCGACGCTGCGTGAGGAGTGTGTCCAGGATCCCACTTTTTTGCCCCGTGTCCACGCTGAAACTCTGCGCCGCGCTCAGATCTGCGAGCGAGTTGGTGGTGGCCACTTCGAACCCTATCTCATTAGGAATGAGCGAGATTAAGGTAAGTTCATTAAATGAACATTACTGGATCGCTAAGTTCTTGTCAAGCATCTTTTCTGTTATCAATCCTCATCGGTATCGCTATTTTATGGGTATAAGCTTATTGTTAGTTTTATTTCCATAACGAGTACTTAATAAGTAACTACCGTCGGTTATCAAGACTAAGTAAACATGATTTTATGTGGTAGGTACCTATCAATGTTGTCGTTAGGCGATATTTCGTAGGTACGTTCACGCTCGTCCGGCGGCGGCGGCGGCGCGGCGGCACAGCGGGCGGCCGCTCCACAGACTTGTGAGTGTGTGTGTGTGTAGGATAGGTAGCGCGCGCGCGCGCGCCATCCGCGGAGCGTCTTGATCGCGTTGTTTGCAATACATTGCGCGCTCAAAAATGTCAATTTTTTTAACCGGTCATTTCCGAGATGAATGTCTTTCGTAATTTTATTTATGGCATTAGGTGTAACCTTTTCACGGCGTTTGCGCGTCGATGTCCCTGCCACCCTGTATAATATTGGTTTATTTTTTCAGTTTCTTTCGAATGCCTTGCATTTCATATTTCCTCTTTAAAAGTTCTAGAAAAAAGTCCGTGACAGCATAAATATGTTTATCTTTTAAGATTGACTCACTTTAATCTTTTTTATGGTTATCAAATTTGTTCGAAATCATTGCATTATTTGTGAAGGAGTTTTATCAACATAATATTAATTCTTATTCAAATAAATAGTTTTAACATCAAGGGTATTTATGTAGCAGTAAAATACTTTTTAATTCATTCAAATCAGTAGTATTCAGTATATATAAATAAATAAATAAATAAATAAATCGGACATTTTATTTCGAAATTATCACGAAATGAAATACGCGAACCGTTCGACGCCGGCGCCGCGCCGCCGCGACTTTCCCTACTCTAGAGAGGAGAGGATGGGCACACGGGTAGACCATAACCTGGAATAGGACATACGATACGTTTTAACCCTATATTCCCACGGGATCGAGACCTACGCGGGTGAAACCGCGGGGCACAGCTAGTCTGTAATAATGTGCTATGTGTGCGGCAGTGTCTGGACCACGTGTCAGGCGCACAGTTCAACCCCACGGTAACGCTGGCGGCGCTGGTGTGGGGGCGCGTATCGCGGCGCCGCGCGCTGGCCGAGGCGGCGGCGCAGCTGGCGGGCGCCGCGCTGGGTGCCGGCCTGCTGCGCGGACTGCTGCCGGCCGGCCCAGCGCTGTGCGTGACGGCGCCGGCCGCGCGCCTGCCAGCCTGGCGGGCCGCGTGCGTGGAGGCGCTGCTAGGCGGCTGCCTGGCGCTGGCTAACTGCGCGGCGTGGGACACATGCAACGCCGGCGTGCGCGATTCGTGGCCGCTGCGCGTGGGCCTGTCCGTCGCCGGCCTGTCGCTCGTCGCGGTCAGTACTGGCTGACGGTCGTCGGCAGCTATTTATTATCTCGCATTCTAAACGATAAATATTTGCGACGGCGACTAGCCACATATTTTTGTCTTAAATATTATGAACTGAAGAAAGGAGCCGGTCGTATTTATTTATTACTTTCAGCATACAAATGTACAGAGGCGGACTTAATACCATACATAGGCATTTTCTACCAATCAACCTTTGGGTGATGCAGAGACAAACAGTGGAACTTAGGTGCAATAACGAAAATTGTGGAATAAACACATATTTATTTAAATATAAGGATATAAATATACCTGTCCAAGATTATAAAAGTTGAGCGATAATAGTCTCTCAATTGATTATTTTAGTACTTAGGTGAGGGTAAACGCCGTGACGCGCTCGCTAGAGTGGGGCGTTACGTGGACAGAGGAAGTGGCTGAGCGACGAGTCAGTCTTGTGAGGGCAACGAACAGATGCAGTCCTCCACTTCTACTATGAGAAACTGTCGGTTTGCCCGAACGTAGAAAATAGTGCGTGAACATTATTAGTATTGTACCTACTGTTATAATTATTCTGAAAGTGAAATACTAACTGATTTGTTGTAACATCGTGTTTTATTGCAAACCTGCACTATGGATTCCGTACCACCGAATCGAGATAATGACGGCAGTATAGCTCAGCCATCGCTGACGCCGTCATACCTATTAAAACTATGAATATAGTATATTATACCTAATTATATATATTTAGAAGCACATATAAATACATGTATATATTAAAACATATAAGACAAACAAAAGGAAAATACTACCGATGTGATGATACTACCAGTTTCTTATTGCTTCGTATTGATTATTGATGTACTCGTGTAAATGATTTCAGGGCGAGCTGACGGGTGCCAGCATGAACCCGGTGCGTAGCTTCGGGCCGGCGCTGTGGAGCGGCAACTGGACCAGCCACTGGGTCGGTAAAATCTGCGACTCTCAGGGGACTTTATTACTTTTACAACTTGGCATCGTGGTGGTCAGACATGACACCGATGCAAGTGAAACGGTTCCTGACACCCTGGGGCTAGAACCTCGGTGGACACACGGTCAGTGGGCTTCAATAGCCGCGCCACAATGGAAGCAATCGCACAGAATGATGATGAGAAACACTCATCTAGCGATATAGTATGCAACGAGAATATTTGGGCTGAAATGTTAGTTTGTTCAGCTAATAGGCAGGCTCGCGACAACGGCAAGCAAGTCGGGTCTAGTAACCAGGAGTCAACAAGTCGGGTCTAGTAACCAGTACGTCGATTCTGTAAAATTCAAACAACAACACGCATCTCACATCGCTATTCATTCTCACTTCGCATACGGTTCAAAATGTGTTCGGGTTCGAATGCGAAGTGAGCGTCGAAGTGACGGGGGAATTACCTTATTGAATGCCACTTCCTACGTCATCTCATACTTTATCTGTCAAAATCTCACGGTAAATTTAGTTCAACTCGCTGACACGCTCGCAAGGGTAGCGCTAGTGTATCAACCGAGTTTTTAGAAAGCCGATCAAGAAACTCACAGCGGATTCAGATTCGAAGTTTAGAATGAGGTCTTACAGAATCACACCCCAGGAGTCAACTCAATGCATGGGAAGCCGTCACCTCCTTCTGCGAAGCAGAAATGCTCGCGATGGAGGAGGCGGAACGCGTGAGGGAAAGGCAAAGTTTGCGCCCTCACGCCCCTAACCGCCGCCGTTGGAGACGCCCTGGGCGTCGGGAATCCCAGGCGGATTCCCGGCCACCATAGGTGCGGGCTTGCGGACGGCGAGCAACGGGCAGCTCGCCGTCCGATAAGGACCAGGCCCGGGTCGATGGATCAAAGAGATGTCAGCACAATTAGCGGGGTCCGCTAGGACCGATGCCTGCCTGGGTTGCGGGAAAGTCCGAAAGGGATACCGGGACCTTGGCAACAGGCAAATGAAAGAACACGGGTGGATTTTAGTCAGTAAAAGTCTGACACGCCCTTCCGCTCCGCCCAGAGCGGGAGAAGTCATTGGATGATTTCCCACAATCAAAAAAAAAAAAAAAAAAGGAGTCAACTCCATACCTTGCCCGTTTTTTGTTTCTTAATTGCATGAGGGCTGGTTCCAGGTAGCGCGGGAAAAGAGTTCATGGAAGGATTTGGGGGTTGCCATTGCCCAGCAGTGGGTCAGTATGGGCTAACAAAAGAACAATAATAATAATAATTGCATAATTGGAACATTGAGCATAACCTAACTGGAAGTCTCCAGGGCCGGACGGGCTGCACAACTTCTGGATAAAATGGTTTATAAGGTCGCACGCTTGCTTGGCGGCTCAGTACCAGACTGCATTGGACTCTGGTTTGCTACCCCAATTCTTAACTACAGGAATTACCCACCTGCTCCACAAATCTGGTAGCACCGCGGAACCCAAAAATTATAGGCCGATCACATGTTTACCGACGGTCTATAAAGTTCTTACATCCATTTTGAGAGCTAAAATTAACAAACATGTCGACACAAACTCCATCATGTCTGCCTCACAAAATGGATGTAGGAACGGGTCCCGCGGTACTAAGGAGCTACTCCTCATTGATATGGCCATTAGCCAACAGGTTCGTCGTTCCCGAAAGGATTTGTCGACATGTTGGATAGATTATAAGAAGGCCTATGACTCGGTGCCACATACATGGCTCATGAGGGTGCTGGAGTTGTATAAAGTAGATGCATCTCTGCGCACCTTCCTGATGTCGTGTATGGGGCAATGGAGGACAGTCCTTCGCTATCCAGGATGTCGAAATATCCAGAGGAATAGTGAGCCGATAAGGATCGAGCGAGGCATATTTCAGGGCGATAGTCTGAGTCCACTTTGGTTCTGCTTGGCCCTGAATCCGCTAAGCACACTGCTGGAGGACTCAGGTCTAGGCTATCGGTTGAGGAGAGGTGGACAGGTTATATCTCACCTCCTCTACATGGATGACCTAAAACTCTTTGCCCCCAACAATTCACAACTGATGGAGCTACTGAAAGTAACTGAAACTTTCAGTAGAGCCATCAGGATGGAATTTGGTGTGGACAAATGTGCGGTCATGCATGTAAAGCGAGGGGAGATTGTGGAATCCGTGGGAACCCAACTCTCGGATTCCATATACCTAAGAGTCCTCTCCGCATCCGAAACCTATAAGTATTTGGGTATGTCGGAAGCGTTAGGCATCAATGTTACTGACATGAAGCAATCGTTGAAGGAGCGCTTCTTTGGCCGCCTGAAGAAAGTATTTAATAGTCTTCTATCGGGCGGGAACAAGGTGCGCGCCTTCAACGGCTGGGTCATGCCGGTTTTGATGTACTCTTTCGGCATACTCAAATGGACTCGGACTGAACTTGACGCCCTGGATAGGAGGGTCCGTACGCTGCTGACTGCATACCGAATGCATCACCCACGGTCATCGGTAATGAGACTGTATATCCCGCGAAAGTGTGGTGGTCGAGGCTTTTTAAACGCTAAGACCCTCCACAATCGCGAGATACGCAGTCTCAGGGAATATTTCCTAGAAGCCGACGTGGGAATGCATCGAGATGTGGTCGCAGTGGACAAGGGCCTCACCCCGCTCTCCTTGGCGAAAGAGAACTGGCGCAAGCCTGTAGTGCTTGACACTAACGATCGCAAGGAGGTATGGCAGAGTAAGGAGCTTCACGGACGCTTTTTCCGAGCCCTGCATGGACCCGATGTAGATTTACTAGCGTCCGTAGCCTGGCTACGTTTCGGTGACCTCTTTGGGGAAACCGAAGGTTTTGTCTGTGCAATTATGGACGAAGTTATCATGACGAACAATTACCGGAGGTTTATTGTGAAGGACGGCACGGTTGACATCTGTCGGGCATGCCACCGACCGGGAGAATCAATCCGTCACATTATCTCCGGGTGTTCTCATCTAGCTAACGGAGAGTACTTACATAGACACAACCTTGTAGCCAGGATTATCCATCAGCAACTTGCTCTGAAATACAGCCTTGTGGATTCGGAAGTGCCGTACTACAGGTACGTGCCCGACCCAGTCCTCGATAATGGAAATATCACATTGTACTGGGACCGATCCATCATCACTGACAGGACTATTGTTGCCAATAAGCCTGATATAGTGGTGGTGGATCGAACAGAGCGGCGCACAATGATCATTGACATAACGGTCCCGCATGACGGGAACCTCGTGAAGGCAGAGAAAGATAAACAAATCAAGTATCTTGACTTAGCTCACGAGGTTGTCGACATGTGGGATGTGGACTCTGCGATCATTGTGCCGATAGTCGTATCAGCCAATGGCTTAATTGCCAAGAGCCTCGATCAACACCTAAGGAGGCTCTCGTTGGGCAGCTGGGTTAAGGGCTTGATTCAGAAAGCGGTACTCCTGGACACGGCTCGCATTGTTAGGAGGTTCCTTTCTCTGGAGCCCTGACCGCCGGTAGCTTGGACCCTGTTCCTGATACCGGTGGGCTACTATTTCTTATATTTTTAAATGTTTTTATATATTTCTTTATTTTAATATTTAAAAATATAATTTATATGTAAGAAAAATGAAATAAAGAATATTGCATAACATCACGTGTATTCTCCGAAGGGTTAAGCAGAGGTGTACCCACAATTCGCCAGGTAAATGTATGTAAGTCCCAAGGAATAGGAGGTAAACCCATAGCCAGCAAGCGGGCACAAATGCAAACTTCGGGCTGCTACCATTTACTGAGATATTCCTGATGGAAAAATATCAACAACACTTTGCCCGACCTGGGAATCGACCCCAGGAGCTCATTTGATCAAGCTCAGCAGTAAAACTTGCGACCACTATACGAACGAGGCAATCATTGAGTTTTGATTATATTTAAGAAGTATAAATGATTTACCTCGTTTATAAAAATTGGTAAAAAGATTCATGCCCATCTAAACACAAAAATAACCAAATATTACTAACAGTGTCTTGCTACCTACTTCACTAAAGTAAGTACTAAAGTAGCTAGTTCACTAATTTAAAGTTAATAGCAAAGTATTAACACCCAGTTGCACAAAGACAAACGTTAATGCCCCATTACGTAATGGATGGAGACAAATATTAACGCTAATGATTTCATTAATTTTATAAAAGAACCATTAAGGGCTCGGCGACCTACGCCGTCGCCGCACCGCCACCGCGCCGCCGCCGCGCCGCTCCAAAGTCGCGCCGTTCCGCTTCCACCACCGGCTGCTTGCAAAAGTGCACGCGCAATTTATAAAACTTTATTTAATTAATCAAGCGGAACGGCGTGGCGTCCCAACGGCAGCGGCTCGGCGGCGGCGTGGTGGCGGCATGGTGGCGGTGCGGCTGCGGCGCGGTGGCGTTGCGGCGGCGGTGCGGTCGCGGCGTCCTGTCGCTGAGCACTTAGGAATACGTCGAATTACAGTTCATTTTGTATATCAACGAAATAGAAACAGCGATGCAATAAGCCTGCTGGTAGCTATGACACTATAGCAGGTGGCGTGTGTTGTGTGCAGGTGTACTGGGTGGGCCCGCTCAGCGGCTCCCTGCTGTTCACCGGCACCTACATGTGCGCCTGGCGGACGCACGCGCGGCCCGTCGTGCGCTGCGCCGGCACGCCGCGCGGCAGCCAGCGTGACGTCAGCGACGCGCCGCCTCTGGCCGGCAAAACGCTCACCGAGCCCTAGAGAGTTGCACCACTATGGCGTCACGCTGTGCTGCGAGTTGCGCCACTGTGACGTCACACCGTGTCGCTCGTCGCGCAACGTGCGCTGTGACTGTGACTCGCTCTATTGCCACTGAGCCGGGCCGTGTTGAACGTTGATCACGGTGATGATATCTCCATGTGCGTGCGATGGTGAGCTTCCCACCCTCTACGAGCCTATAAGGTTGCGGACACGAAACCAGCGGCAAGGAGCGTTAAGTGGCAAGGGCTACCGCTCCTCGCTGCTGTTTTCGTGCCTGCAGCCTAAGACCTTTTTGTGTTGTTGAACAAAATTTCTTCTTTTTTCTGCTATAACAATGTTTGCTATTTAAAAATATAACTTCATTGAATAGTCGAATTATTTACACAATGCAATTAGGATGAATTGAAGCTGAAAATTTTACCTGGCTAATTTTTATCAGCAAGCCAACATTAAAACTGTAGACATAGAAGTTATCAAACATAAAGAAAATAGGTTGATTAGCTAAATATAACAGAACATCTATGTGAAAACTAACTAAAATTAAGTAAAATTTTCAGCTTCAATTCATCCTAATTGCATTGTGTAAATAATTCGACTATTCAATGAAGTTATATTTTTAAATAGCAAACATTGTTATAGCAGAAAAAACAAGAAATTATGTATAAAATTTATTTTTCTCAAACATGCTTGGAAATTCGAGCATTATTTTGACAACCTTCTTCGAGATAAATCAAAATTGCTGTTCTGGTAAAAAACAAGTGACGATGCGGCCAGCAAAGTTACTATGAAAATCCATATGGAAAATCTCTCACATTATCCCCATACATAAATCCGGTAGTATGAATGACGTAGCTAACTATAGACCAATCCCTATTATATCACAACTACATTACAACTACATTCGACTATGTCTAACTTACTTATTTACACGACTTTCATTAATGACACCTTTGAGGCTAGGGGTCAGGTTGATGCTGTTTACACAGATTTTGCAAAAGCCTTCGATCGCGTTGATCACTCAATTCTTTCTATTAAATTAAATTGCGCTGGTATTCATGGCTCTCTGTTGAGGTGGTTCGAGAGTTATTTAATTAATCGTTCTCACATAGTTGCCTTGGCGGGTTATGAATACCTTTTTCCCCTGACTCTGGTGTTCCACAGGGCTCTAAGTTGGGTCCTTTGTTGTTTTTGGTATTTTTGAATGATCTTTTAGATTTAATAAATTGCAATTGTTTAGCCTATGCTGATGATTTGAAAATATACTGTAGGATATCGGACTTGAGTGATTGCGCCAAGCTTCAAAGAGATCTTGATGTCCTTCAACAATGGTGTTTGAACAACAGAATGACGCTTAATGTTAGAAAATGCCAGACTATTACATTCACAAATAAAGTGAATTTCGTAAAATTTGATTATCATATCGATGGTTCGGTACTGAGCTGAGTGTCGGTCATCCGTGACCTAGGGGTACTCTTCGATACATCCCTATCTTTCCGTGATCATATAGATAGTATAGTGACTAAGGCTAAAAGAATGCTTGGCTTTATAATACGTATGTCGAAGCCTTTTCGTAATTATAATAGCATTATTTTACTTTACAACGCACTAGTAAGGAGCTCCTTGGAATATTGCTCCACTATTTGGTCTCCCTATTATTCAACTTATACTAACAATGTTGAATCTGTTCAAGCCCGTTTTTTTAGGTATTTATGTATAAAGAATGGGATTCGAAAAGCTATACCTGATTACAATGACAGGTTAAAGCACTATAATAAAATTAGCTTAAAAGAAAGACATGACCATTCTGACTTACTAATACTTCATAAAATTATAAACGGTTCCATAGATGCACAATTGATCAACTATTTTAACTTTAGGTCTAGCCAACGTGGTAAACGTCATCATCGTATTTTTGAGTTACCTACATCCACTTTGAATACTACATTTAATAGCCCCCTCACACGTATGGCAAGGCAATATAATGATAGGTCCAACTTGACGGATTACCCTATTGATATTTTCTCTATGAGTTTCGCTTCATACAGACGCTCCCTATTTAAACAATACGATGAGTGTTCGTCTGTCTAGCTGATATTGGTTTGATTTGTAGTGTTCTAGATTAAGGTCTACTAAACACACTTTTTATTGTTCTCCTTTGTCTCTTAATTTTCATATGTCAATGTCATGCATACCTGTCATTTGCATGGTTACTGAAATGCCTATTTTTAGATGTTAATTATTTGAATTGAAAGTGTCTGTGCTGTTGGTGTGCTTATGATAAATAAATAAATATCTGGCGTGTTTAGCGACCAAATAAATTACTATGAAAACTCATATCTGTCGTGTTATTTAAAAATGGAACGAACTTTTTACTTCAACACACGGCAACCAAGGAGGTAACTTATCAAAGATTTTATTTAAATTTCGAATTGGCTTGCAAATAGAACAAAGAAGAAACAAATGAATATATTGGCGCATGAAAAATGATAGTTGTTCGTCATTGATTCTGGAGTTTCTATTTAATTTACTCAGTTTGAATTTCCGCGCGTTGTGTTAGAAACGTACTATACAAGCCTTGGCCGCAATCAGGAATTGATGGACTCACGCATGAGTGCCTCGGCTTCGCCTCGGCCCTCATTTTCACGATCGTCCATCAATCCCCTTATTGCTGGCCACGACAGTAATGTACTATTAGAATGTTGTAGGGATGTTCTTTATATATATTTCAGGATTATCTATAGAACTTGGCACCCATTTAGATCTCAATTCTTTTGTCGGCGAAGTTGACAACCACAATATTGAATTTGGCTCCCATTTCACATTTATGTTTTTGATTGGATATCATTACTTTTTGTAAAGAAATTATTATTATTCGTCAACTAAAAGTGATCTGTAAAATCTATTTTCAAATATAAGTAGCAAGATTGTGTAAGAATGTATTTCTTTCGTAGCACAATTAGACTTTGAAAACGACACCTATGACGAAAAATTTGAAATTCTTTGCAGTCGCTACTTTGGATTTACATTTTGAACTCACTATCGGCTTTGACACATTCGAACACAATTCATAACGTATCGGTACAAGTACGATTTATTTCTATTTTTATATGGGCTACTAGCTTTAGCCCGCGGCTTCGCCCGCACATTTTTCATTTTCATTCTGAGATGTTCTGAATTTTTTTCATCTTGTGGTCCGGCCCATTTGCGGCTCCAGCATCATATACAGGAAGCCTAAATTCACGTCACGATACGGACTATCACTATATTTCCAAACCCTTAAATCCCCGTGACCCCGGGCGCGCCGCACTCCTGCTGCCCGCCTCGCGGAAAACTTAAGGCGCTAAGTCCCGTTTAGTACCGTAAAACGGTCACTTTAAAAAGCCTACTCCTCATTAACGGCTTGGTTAAACGATCTGAAAAAAATATATGTTTGCCATAGATTCATGTACAACATTTTTGTTAAAGGGTTTTTGCGAATTGCTAATAGTTTTGCCTTAAAAAAATATTTACCAAAACGCTATTTTTGGCTAATATTCGCTACTACTTCTAAACGGCTTTGAATTTTGTAAATATTCTTACACTGAAAAATTGATGGTTACAAGGACTACAAAACTGTTAGAGCATTTTTAAATCAATCAATATTTGCAAAGATAATGACCCCATTTAAAGATAGAGGTTCACAGGTGCTCTGCGCGGGGCGCGGGCGGCAGTCGCGCGTTAGCATTGAGACGGGATGGCTGTGTCGCTCGCTGCTCCGCCCCGGCTATGGACCGATACGCGCGTTTGCGTGTATTAGTGCAAATATTTACGTTCGAATTGTATCAATGTGCGTTTATAGACTAGCTCGCTGCAGACAGCCCAATTCAATTGCGCGCGTAGGCGCTTTATTGTTGTTTTTTTTTTAAATGTGTTATTACGTATAATACTCTTTTTATTTACATTGACAAAATTTACATACAAATTAACAATTTACAATATAAGTAAACCAAAAAAAAATTTAAATATAACATAACATCACGCCTGTGTTTCCCGGAGGGTTAGGCAGAGGTGTACTTTTAGTTAGTACACTCACATTTTGCCAGTTATGTCCCATGTAATAGGGGCGAGCCTATTGCCATCAACTAGGCACAAATCCGGACTCCGGGCTACTACTGAGCAATTTCAGATGTAAACTCCGGCCAAATGCGTGTCGGACCACACAAAATGAAGGGTTCCGTAGTTGGGATGAATTTATGCCAAGAACAAACTGAACATTGTAGTTGAAAAACATTTTTTGCAACTGCAAATTTAAGTTGGTCGATTATTACTCGTTAACTTGTAGAGCCTACTTAGCTGTGATAGTTTTCCTTTTAATTTCTTTATATACCTATAACTACTACTGCCGTGAATTCTTTCACATATCCAAAACCAACTATTTAGCTGGCAGGGGGGGAAGACACTTGACTCTAACAAAAAACAACACTTCAAAGTTTAATATTTCGCAAACAGATCCATGAATCCAAAAATTGTTTTTAGACACTCACAATATTTTTGAACGATCTTTCCAACGACACACCACACCATAGGAAGACAAGAAAAAAACCATACAAACTTTACGTGTAGGTGTACCCTAAAATTATTATTTTTCATTATTTGATTGTACCTCTCAGCGTGATTAATATGTTCACCCGTGCTAATTACAGCTTTCTAGTACTAAAAGTCTATGATCTAAGTCGCGGACAGACAGACGGACAGTGTGAAACTATAGGTAAGGATCCTTGTTGACTACGGAACCCTAAAAACGCAATAACACTTTGCCCGACCCATGAATCGAACCCGGGACCTCATACTCAGCAGTAGCGCTTGCCACCGCTAGACTAACGGGGCAGTCGTTGACATAAAATACGAGTATTGTGTAAATCTATAATAATAAATTATGTATAACTATCCACGTCACCACATACAAATGCAATTCAGTAAAAACCAATACGAATATACGAAATACGAAGTCGCGAACACACATTCATAAATCAGAACGTACTGCACAATCAATTATAAACCTTATCTCATCAAGTACAGCGTGCATGTATCATGCACTGTAGCCTAGGTACAACTTACTCACACGAAATCACTGGCTTGTCGCAAGCTACCCTACAACGGCTGTATTACGCGCGCGATGCAACCGCTACAAAGTTTCGTTTTGTGATATTTACATTGCTTGTCCAGTCACTTAGCGACACACTTAGGTAGTGGTTATGAAGCAATGTATTCATTACAAAAATAGTACAGTCGCTATGATATATGAAAACAAAAATAATGTAGTAAAGGCAATAAATATTTTCCGATTTGTTGTTTATCATGATTTTCACGACAAATATAATAAAATAGCCACTTGTGCTGATAATTATGATAAGTAATTGTTCCTTAATTTATAAACTTTTTCGTACTAATACATAATTTGTAAACTTCGCGGTCTGAGCTGACCCTTATATTTATATGCTTACGACCTTCTATTTTCAAGAGACACATCATCATTGTCATCAACAAATGGTTCTAGTTCATAATTTCAAAGAAAAATTTTTTTGAGTCAAGATTACCTAGCGGGCAGCTACATGTGGACGTGTATCAGTGAGCCGTGAGTTCAAATCTCACTCAGTACTAAAACTTTTAGTAAGTTTTTACTTGATTGGAAGTAATGGGACGGAAGTATAATACATTCATTGTGACGTTACATTTAAAAAAAAAACATGCATAGTCTGAATCATATTATTAGTTTTCAATACAGTCTGCTGAATACTGATACCTATAAATAGTTAAATAATAATACAATTACTAATATTTAACTTCATAAAAATAAATAATAAGCATTAGATTATAACAAGTTTTTGCTTAAAATACAAAAAAAAATGTTTTATTTCAATGAAAGTAAATCAGCATTGTGATATGGCTTCGAACCCAGACCTCATTGATCGCCAATCCATTGCTTTGCTCATACAGCTACTACCACATGATAAAGTTTGCGAATTTTAGCAATGGAATGGTAATAACAGGTTGCCACTATAACGCGTAGTCTAAATGCAACAGAAATACCTACACTGTTATATTTTGCGTAGTATGACAGTTCATAATTATGTGTGTGTTCTCTGTGGAATGTTGAGACATCACTCATACACGCAAACGCACTGGCTGTATCGTGGTCGAGTTCATACGTTACGTACGTTACATTTAAAAAAGAACATGCATAAAGTCTAAATCATATTATTATTAGTTTTCTATAAAGTCTGCTGAATACTGATACCTATAAATAGTTAAATAATAATACAATAACTAATACTTAACTTCATAAAAAATAAATAATAAGAATGAATAGATTATAAATAAACATAAATACCTAACAAGTTTTTGCTAAAAATACTAACAAATAAAATATTATGATTTCAAAGAAATCAAAAACCAGGATGCGAACCCAGAACTCATTGATTCCGAATCCATTGCATACTCTATACAGCTACCTGTACATGTTAGTTATAATTGAATTTTAGCAATGGAATGGTAAGAACAGGTCGAGACTATGACGCGAATTCTAAATGCAACAGAAATAAATGTAATGTAGGTACTGAAGTTTTGAGCGGTTGCTGTAAGTACATGTAGGTATGTAAGTATGTAGGTAGGCCTGTAGGTAGGTATATAGGTACGTATGTAGGTAAGTATGTAGGTAGGTATGTAGTTAGGTATGTAGGTAGATATGTAGGTAGGTATGTAGGTAGGTATATAGGTACGTATGTAGGTAAGTATGTAGGTAGGTATGTAGTTAGGTATGTAGGTAGATATGTAGGTAGGTATGTAGGTAGGAAATATTTTAAGGGGTCATTGACACACGGCTACACATCAAGCTACATATTTCCAGTATAAGCTGACCTTGCGTTGTATGGAAATACTATACAATGCGAGATCACCATAAACTGGATATGTATAGCTTGATGTGCAGCCGTGTGTGCTCATCATTATGAACAACTTTCACTCCTTAAGGAACCAACCCTGAAATCGCGAAAGAAAAAAGCATCTGTTCCCTAGATTTTGATGAGTTATGCGAACATAAAATAGGGGCAGCAGATTTTTTTTCGTGATTTCAGGCTTGGTCCCATAGTGAAAGTTGTTCATAATGATGAGTACAATGACCCCTTAAAATATTTCGTGTATGAAAAGATACCCCAATATTTTCTTCCAAACGCATGCTAAAAAATAATGTCCAGTAAAAACTTAAAATATTCGTAACTTATGTATCTATCTATACTAATATCAGCATTACATCTCTCAGCCATTCCTTTCTGGCATCGTAGGTAGAATTGGCGTCCTATGCGCGCAAGTCTGCGCCCCTGCATTTTCTTTGATCGTCTTTTTAGTTCAGCGCGCCACCGCGCGCGTTTTACGTATTCGGGGAGTAGGGGTTTAGCTCCGCCCAAATGCGGAAGGTCAAGTGACGAAACTATGGCCCTTAAACAGCCAATGATTAACAATTATTATTAATTGTTGGCTGTCTAAGTTTTTTAAATAATCTGGTATACTAAACGATGAAAGCGACCTTTCATCATGGAACCAATACTCCTGCGAAAAAAAAAGTTTTTGCTATGATAATTTCGTAAGGCGCTAGGTATGAATAAAAGTCGATTATTCGGAAAATATTTCAAATCGTAAAAAAAATCTGTTTTCTGATTTTTTCCTTTGTATACATACAAGTACCAGGCTGGATACCAAATTTCAACTTTCTAGGTCATCTGGAAGTGGGTTAGGTTTTTGATCTATAGGTAGGTAAGTCAGTCAGTGATAATAATGTCGATTTTTAGACGTTAATATCTCAACAACCGTTTGAGCTGTATTCATGTTAGCAATAACACGGGTTTTATGGTGATTGTTAAAATATCAACCTTCGCTTTATCAAATTGCGATCATCGGCCCCTTTGTTATTTGTGGTGATTATTTAGAGAGTATACAGGCTGAAAAATTCATTGGCATTATTATCCACGTATTCTAACTGTATCTATTCTACATAATTATACTTCTTCATTTAGGACCTCAATACTTATAAAAAAAGAACTTATATTTAAACTTACTATATTGTGCCACTAATTTTAATTTCCGTCATTTTGTATTTTAATTTTGGCATACTTACCAAAGAAAAATATTTAATTTTAATCAAAAAAGTCGGTTACAAAATTAATATTATACTTTTTACGAATTTAATGTGCCTATTTGAAATAAATTACTTATTTGACTTTGTCTTTGACAAAAAAATGTTCTGTTTGTGTATGTTCTCTGCTCTGGATTATGAAGATTTTAAATATTGTTATTTTAATTTCCTTAATAAGTAATTTAAATTAATTCTCTACACAATTTCTTCGTCCGTGTCCGAATCACCCGACATTTTCAATCACACTGTAACCGCTGCCGCCTGGCTGGGTACATCCGCGCCCGACCCGCTGCCGTCCTGCGCCCGACCCGCTGCCGTCCTGCGTCCGCGCTGCGTGTAAACACGATGAATAGCGCGTCTCACGCGAAGAAAACGACCCGACCCGCTCCCAACACGCACCCGCCTTGTATGTGTTTTGTACATAACGTGCTTTCCGAGGCACGGAGGAGTAGGTATCGGTATGTAAAATGGTCACATAACCACGGACCAACCCCGGCAAGCGTAGCTTAACCTGTTATATCGACCCGTGCGGTTATTATCACTTAGCCCAACAAACAGATAATAATTCAACAACATGTAATGGAATTTGATTAAATCTATCGAATCGGAGGTGACATGGCAGATGTTACCTCCGATTCGGCGGAGGTTGTGGACTCTGCGATCATTGTGCCGATAGTCGTATCAGCCAATGGCTTAATTGTCAAGAGTGTCGACCAACACATATATGCAGGCTCTCGTAGGGCAGCTAGATTAAGGGCTTGATTCAGAAACCGGTACTCCTGGACACGGCTCGCATTGTTAGGAGGTTCCTCTCTCTGGAGCCCTGACCGCCGCCGCCGGTAGCTTGGACCGTGTTCCCAATCCCGGTGCGATGGGCTACTATTTTAAATGTTCTATATTTTTATATTCTAATATTTATTTATTAATTTATTTAAAAATCAGTATTAACAATAACATACCTAAGGTCTGCCAAACTGCATAACAGTTTGTCGGCTTAAACATGTAATTTATGGTGTGTTTAAATGAAATAAAGGAAAGAAAAACTTTTTTACAAAAAATTGTTCAGCCCTTCCTGTATGTATATAATGTGTATTTTGTTATTTTTATTTAGCAAACTCTTTTGAATAAAGTGCCTGTATCTCAAAAAATAAAAGATAACAGAAAAGTGAAAAATAAAAAATAAACCTTGTAGCGTAACTAAGCTCCTAAACTAATTTAAGTAACTAATTATGAGGCGGCGCCGAACACACATTCAACGAAGATTCATCAAGCTACCATTATACCTACCGTAAAACCTGACAACTTTGCAAAAGGTGGTTATATTTGCCATACACCGACTTAAAAGGCTTAATATTTTTTTGCAACGAAACCGTATTCTTTTTATCGTGTGTAACACCCTTAAATCAAATTTGAATATTTGATTGGCAACATTTTATTTTATCTGACAACCCAGCTCTCAAAGAACTGTCAATATTAGCGGTTATTTTATTCGTGTGATATCTGTGGTTGACTTCGTGCTCCGAAACTTTAATGTAAATTAATGGGATATACGTTGTGTAGGTAAGTCAAATTTTAATACCACATTCTTAATAGTATTCTTTAGTTAAAATCATGATCATTTACGTCTCTTTAAGCAATTTAACCTTAGAAACCACTGTTGGCAAATTCACCAACCCAATGCTAAGTTTGATTGATGTCAATTTTGCCACGTTTTCTTAGTGGCCAGGGCTGTCACAAAATTATTACCATATGTATTATGTAACCTATTATGTTTGTTTTGAAGTTTTCATTTCAATTAATATTTTCTAATATGAGTTAATTTTAAATTATAGCAATGTTGATCTCAAAAATAAAAATAAAACCCATCTATACATTTTTATTAATAGTGTGACAATTGCGTTAAGCATTTTTTAGATATTATTATGTTCAAAGATTTTAAGTTCCTAAACCTATTTTTATGCTTGTTTATATTGATTAGGTAACACAGGTAATAAGTAACCTATCTTTATTATGTTTGTTTTGGATTGGGTCTTTAGCAGTCAACGAAGACGGTTGTGTTCGAGACGATCTCTCTAAATTTTTTATGATAGTGGCATGTGGCAACCACCCCTCGCTTGCCAGCGAAATCGAACTCTGCAAAATCGGTATTTTATCGGGTGGTGCGTGTTGTGTAATGTGTATTTTCATGGATTATTTTTAATGATAGTGAGTTTTTAAAGTGATGTTGGTGTTTTGTTTTGATGGTGGTGGTGGCCGACAAGTGTACCTGCAGGCTAATCTGGTGAGATCTTTCCATACTACAGTGACTTGCTCCTCTCTGCAAAATACACGCCATAATTCCGTCATTTTAAGTCACTACAGGTTTAATTGGCTAAATAATGTACCCAACTTTAAGATATAATGCGTAGGTGATTGTGTTCCAAAATCGTTATTGAGTTCAAGTGACCTTTTTTTTGTGAGTGGTCAGTGGTGCTCTTATTGTCTTGGGCACGCATACCTAACGGCTTTGGAAACAAAATTCCGCAGCCCCTATATCCTTCGCCAGATGTGGGCGCCCGCGCTGACCCTTAGGCCGCACAGCAATTGGTATTTTAACTTTTAAGATACTCACTATTTGGGTATATTATAGAATGCCACAACGGGGCATCTCAACAAATTTGCTGACAGTGAAAGTGTAAACTGTAGATTGTGTAGAATATGACATATCTACTTTGATTTTCATTCACTCAAACTGCTGTCTGCAGGTGCAATCCTTGAAAAGGGCTTATACTCGAGCTAATTTAAAACAAATATGACGGATGCTATCAAGTTTTAACGCTTTTTAAGTTTACTCTATCCTGGGCGTTATTTTCATTTACAAGAAAGGGGTCGCAACAAAAATCTGATGCTGCAATGTTATTGGTTGATCAGCATGTGTAAGCGTTACATAGTGGCTGAACGCTGCAGGCGGGAATAGACCTTGCGATGCGCGCCCGCCATAGTACTATCGCGGAAAGCCAGCAAAGGCGCATGGACGCTATTATAGAACCTGGGCGGTAACAGAGGTGGTCATCTTGTGCGCGGGATTTTGTTTTGAAAGTGGTTGGTTATGGGTGTCGGCGATGTAACTATGAACAGAAAAGAAGAATTCGGGTGACGCGGGTCGAGATTTTTGTCGGGGTCTTATTAATTACTTGAGCCGAATAGTGCGCTTTTAACTCCGAACTATATTATTTGCAATCGCATCAACCCGAGGTGAGCAGCGGCGAGCTACAGATTGAACTTGTACGGCGACGGAGCTGAACATAAACAACGAGGATCGGGCCGATCGCGATCTGAACAGTGCTGCTGAAAACGCATCAGAATTAAGAAGAAAAGAATCGAGAAAGCAGTTTACCCCGCCAAAAAATTCATCGGTGAAGCTGGACTTGAACTATCCTGACAGAGAGAGTCATCATGAGAGACTTGATTAACCACGCTAGGAATAAACCAAGACAAAAGTAAATGTACGAAATCTTAGAAGTAAAAACTGGTACGAAACACATCAAGAAACACAGGACGTGCTATCTCGCACATGTTCACAGACGCGGCAAACCACACCTTTTATATGCAGCAATGCAGTACAAGGCCAAATCCAAGAGACTAGGCTGACCGATTTACGCATGGAACGACAACCTAAGACAGGACATGGCGTGCTTCAACAAGGAAATCAACTTCTGGATGGACATGGCTGAAGACCGATACAAGATCACGAAAGCAGCCAGCGAGATATACAAGAAACCTGAAACGGACAGCAGCGAGTCCTTGGACAAAGACTCAGAAAACAGCAAAGTGTAACACAGCACAACAGGGAGATAGAAAAGAGCCGAGAACGAAGCATATCTCCGCCAATGGATTCAACGGTGAAAATGGAACGGAGCCAACTGGCGGCGTCGTCGTAAAAAGATGCCCATCCTTAGATAAATATTACCCGTCTCTCCACTAGTCCATTGCTTACTCAAGGATGCATATCCGGTAGGCTCGCAAATCCTTCCATATCCTGACGGGCACGGTCTATTCCCTACCATTACCCGCGCCCCCCGGTCTACTCTTTGATATGCAATGGCTTCTGTAACCCCATGAACCATGAGGCTCCAGGGGCTAGTGCAAATCCTGGGGTTCATTCGATTTATCGAGTCTGGTTTAGCCACGCTGGGGTCGGTGCATTTCATTCATTCATTCATATCTTTATTATGTTTGTTTTGAAGTTTTCATTTCAATAAATATTTGATTAGAAAAAAAATATCTTTTAACTTTTCAATCTTTCGACAACCCTGACAGCTATTTCTATTTTGTTTGAAAAAATCCAAACAAGGCGGGTGAATTTGCCACATTATGGAAATTTCTATTGCCAGTGCAAAATATCATACAAATTTAATATATTTTAACTATAACCAAGCATGTGGCAATGATGACTGATTTTATAGGGTAATTTGATTAATTTTGTCCAAAATTTTGGTAAGGCAATCTTACCATAAGTGACTTTGACTTTGCCATATAATTATTTAAGACTAAATATTATTAATGAATGAGAAAATAATGGTTATAACATTGTATTTCAATGATACACAAAATTTACTATGATGTGATATGATAAACATTTATTTCGGACCAGGTCCATATTCTTGCTTCTTACTAGCCAATTGGTTGCTTTGTATATCATCATATAGTTTTTTTTAAGAAACAACTTTTCAAACTTTTTAGTCACCATAATTATGTTGGCAAACTAGCCAGGTGTTACGGTACGCTATAGTGAATAAGTACCTAATTAATTTGTTTGTTTGTTCGGCGCCGCCTAAAAAATTTGTTACTTATGTAGCGGCATCATATTCCATAAAAAAAAAAAAACATTCATCCCGAACATAGTACCTCCTCCTTTTTTGAAGTCGGTAAAAAGGGCGCGCGACGCGCGCACCGGCCGAGCGGCCGACCGCGAAGCCCTAGCGTTCTGCTACCGCCACCACGATGGTGGCGCCCCCGTCGTGAGTTTGAAGAACTACAGACTTATCGTGCTGTGCTGTGATTGGTCTATTCAAAATGTAATATTTTTAAGTTGCCAGCAATTGATTTTTATTAAAGGAGTTTGTATTGTAGCTAAGTTTTCCCACAATAAAGCTAGTACGATTTAGTGCATTGAACCGATCGTTTCTTCTCATCACCTCCGCTCCTAACACTTACTTATCTTTTTTAGTCGACAATTTTTTTTGTAATAAACGTTTTTTGTTTTTCGCTTTTGTGTTACCATCCACACAAGGGTACTCCAGGGGGTTACTCCAGGTTAAAGACCTGGAGTTGATGATGAGTGGTTGTGTCATCAGAACTATGTATGTGTGCGAAATTTCAACAGAATCGGTTCACAGTTGAAAATTCAGTAGGTGAAAAATCAATCAACCCCATTTTTTCTACACTTAGGGGTGGATTTTAGTTTTCAATTTTAAATGGGACCAATTTCGAGGCATACCCTTCCCAATAAAAAAAGAATTGTTCAAATCGGACTACTCACTAAAAAGTTACACGTGGTCATACATAAAAAAAAAAAAATATTATACGGGTCGACTTGAGAACCTCATTTTTTTTCGTCGGTTAAAAAGTAACAAGTGTGGGCCCTACTTTTAGACAGACATTGAGACAACAATGGAAGCTATAGAGAATGTCTTCTACATTATTATAAAGCCACTATTAGACGTAGTAGATAATCATATGTAAATTAATAAAATAAATATAAATCAGTTGACCTCGGCCGGGACAGCGCGGCACCAACTGCGTCAATTTCATATTAGCGTCGCTATCGACTATGCGATAACCTCGCCACCTCACTTTGTCGAATTACACAGGACAGGACATCGAGCCACACAATCAGAGCGACGCAGCAGTATAAAGCCAGACCCAACAACTAGCGATAACGAACACGCTTTGCCCGTCCGCTGTACTCCACGTCTCCATGTAGACTGTGGCGTTCTGTCGCACAGCGTGCTTGCAGGTCCTTCCTAGTGGTGACGCGGCGCCCCGCACCGGTTTACCTTGCGTTGCGGCACCGGAGGTGTGCCGCGTCTCCAACTCTCCACCTACTCCACCACGACCGCCAAAACCTTGCACAACACAGCTCTACGACGACAAGTATTGTTGTTAATCTGACGTCATTTCTATAAAAATCTCGCCGAGATTGGATAGGTAGGTACTTAGTTACTTTATCTAACAACGCGGCAGCATTTTTGGTACATATTACAGCAAGCCCGTGATCATTATACTTTGATAACTTCAAATTATATCTCTCGGGGTTATCTTTGTTTATACGTTGGAACAACATATTTATTGCGAACCAATTAAAATCGTTTAGTAATTAATTAAGCTATGTAAGAAATGTTAGTTGTACCTAATGAATCAAAGTGTGTCCACCGCTCGTGCTTATGTAGGTTGCTACAGGTAGGCATACTTTGATACCTACTGAATGCAATGCGTGGTAGTTATCGTATGCAGGTCATCCTGAAATCCACCTTAATACTTACAGCCTTACTTGTTGTTCTAAAACTCTTTTAACAAAAAAAAATACAACCGGTTAAAAAAATACCACAAAGTGTAAAATAAATAACGGAAGTCGGTGTCTTTAGTTTTGCATTTTTGGTTTTTGCCACCGACTTCCGGAAAAGTTATATTTCACTCCATACACTACAAAGCGAGCATAGATTGCTTGGCAACCATATAGAAGTACATATAAAGGTAATCGAATATTGCAACTCGTGAAATACTTACTTATTATTGAGTAGTTCCGGTGGCCATCTGTATAGTCTTCATCATCAGTTCCACTTCACCAAATGGTGCTTTCCGAGAGCAACTACACGAGTTTAGTGCTATAATAAAATATAAGTAAAAATCTTTTTAAGAACAAGCTTTGAATAAACTAGAAAGTTCTCAATAAAATTTACGTAAACATAGAACTTTAATAATTAATTCATTTTAATTTTCTTAAAAGCCTGAGGCTTAACTTTAATTTATACTAAGAAGGACATTTACGCCGAAAATATTAAAGTTATGTTTACGTAAGTTTTATTAAGAACTATTTAATTTATTCAAAGCTTGTTCATAAAAAAAATTTTTTTGTTTTTTTTGGAAGTCGGGTGTTTTTTTTGTTGTTAAATGTTTTTATTTTTCACTTTTTAGTTGTGGTACCTACCCCACACAAATTCTAATACCACTACCTGCTATGTAAATAACAGTGATTGTATCAAATAAGATGTCGTCTATATAGACTAAGTGAGAAAAATACGTAATTATTGAAGCTAACTCAAAAACGACTCAAGCAAAGTTAATAAAATTTATATGGGACCACACGGAAAGCACCAGCTTTTAAATAAAAAAGAATCATCAAAATCGGTTCACCCAGTCGAAAGTTCTGAGGTAACAAACATTAAAATATATAATATAAATTGTAATGCTTGTTTCTCTTTGTTCAGTTAAGTAAGTAGGTAGGTACTTATGTGTTTTTGTAGTCGGATTTTTTTATTTATACTTCTGAACTTGAGTTAAAGTAGGTAGGTACATATTAGGTAGGTATGTAAGTTGGTACAAATGAGATGTTCACTAATAAGTTGGATTCGATGAGGGGCTGCGCGGCCACAGCGCTCTTGGAGTGTTGAGAGCTAAGCCATGTGACGGCGGGCGAGACGGCCGCACCGGGCCCAGCACTCGGCCGCGTTGCGCCGGCGCCGCAGTACGTCCGCGACGCCGCTTCGCACTACACGTTTGCCCGGCGACACACAGCCAGCGACCCACGCCTCATGCCGACAGACGGTCAGTAACCGCGGTGACGAGCCGCAAATTTCGTGTATTATGGATTTAAAAATATCTCCCGAGAGACGCCTCACGCCGCGGGCCGCGCGTCTTGCGTTCGTGTCGCGGCGCGGCGCCCCGGCCTCTCGTGACGGCGACGTCAACCGTCTCACGCTCTTGTTTGTCTTCTCATCGCTCATCGTTAATGCCAAGTCCTCACTTGAGCAGGCGCTGTCACTGTAACGGCTGTACTCGCCCGGAGGTAGCGCACGTATGCAACTCCTGCTGGCGCACACAGACGCACACCCAGCCTGTGCGCTGACCCTGCACGCGCTCGACGTCAACTATCGATAATAGGAAGGAAGATAATTATTGCGGACAAATAATACGTTTAATTAACGAATTATTTTTTGTCGCACTTTGTTTTGTATGTACTTAACTAGGTACTTACTAACATTTTGTGCCCAGTGCCAAAACCTACATCCCACACCGACACACTGCACTGCAACAATGAGGATCGTACGTATTAATTCGTCGCTTGGAATTGGTACGGATAAAAGTAACGAGTATCTAACATTCACGTAGATACGGAGTTAGAGCCATGATAACGATTTGCGTTGAAGTCTCTTGCACATACTGACCTGCTGCCCGCCCAGGCCACCGCCCGCCTTCTTTTGTTGTTCGTCTGATCTTATATAGAACTAGCTGCACCCAGCGGTTTTACCCGCGTAAGTCTCGATCCCGTGGGAATATCGGGATAAAAGTATCCTATGTCCTATTTCAGGTCATGGTCTTTGTCTTTCCCTATGCTTTTAGCGTGAAAGCGTAACAAACAAACGAACTCACTTTCGCATTTATAATATTACTAGCTTCCGCCCGCGGCTTCGCCCGCGTGGTATGTCGATAAAATGTAGCCTATGTCCTTTCTCAGGCTCTAGACTATCTGTGTACCAAATTTCACTTAAATCGGTTCAGTAGTTTTGGCGTGAAAGCGCGACAGACAGACAGAGTTACTTTCGCATTTATAATATTCTTATAGTAAGGAGTAAGGATTAGTAAGGATATAATAAATAATAATACAATTATTTATTTATTTATCTATTTATTTGCTATGGATGACTTACAGCTAAAATTAACAGAAAAAGAAAACTGTATGTGAGACTGACAGCCAATTAAAAGTATTCACTTCTAAAAACAGAATAAAAAGAAAGAAAGAGTGTGAACAACACAACGCATATCCAGTAAAATGAAAAAATAACAGTATAACATTCAAGCTTAAACTAAATTTAAAGTTCATATTCAATAAGAATAAAAACCTGAATATACAAAATCTTAATTAAAAAAGTCAAGGCTCATGCACTTTCTGGCCGAGGACACACCTGTTATAAATGGATCAAAATCATGATGTTTACACTAGTTATTAAAGTTGCTACTTGCACGCACTATAAATGAATTTTTCCTGTAATTCGTAGAGGTAAATGGAACACGCAACGGTGCGTTCCATAGCTTCGACCTTCCGGGAACGTTGAAATAAAATTTGGATAGAATATCGGAGTTGTTAATAGAATTATTGAAAATTTTAAATAATGTAATGCAATCCATCATAAATATTATATTTCTGTAAACACTTTGTATATTTATTTTATTTCTTATTTTGTTATTGTTAATTCGTTATGTGCTACACCGCTTTGATGTCATGACGTCAACGCCGGCTGTCACTGAAAACCAGCGCTGGGGCTCTGTCCCGCATAGGGTCGCAGCATTATGCTGAGTGATTGCCGTTTTGCGTGAATGTGACGCATATTTTCCCGCAACTTGTTATTTTCGTATATTTTATTTGTCCTGTTAGCGTCATGTTTGCCGCAAATAAACGTATTTTCTTTCTTTCTAATTATATAATATATATAATAATATAATAAATAACCCCACCGCCGTATCTCTACGTTGACGTCGTGGTGGGGCTTGCGCGCTCCGAACTCTAGGTCTGTGCCGGTAGAGTTTACTTTGCCGGGATGGGTCTAGGATGAGGAGCCAGACCAAGAGAGATACAGAAACCCGCAGGGCAGCATGTGGCGAGCTGTTGGGCAGTAGCGACCCGACGGACCCTACCTCCCGGGAGAAGTCTTGTTCCTCACCTCTGGCTTGCCTTTATTGACCGGCTGGAGTGAACACTAACGAGGAACAGAGCTCCCACCTCATTCTTGCCTTGATTGGCCGGCTTGAGTGGAGATTCGCAAGAGCAAACGCGCTCGGAGGAAGGAAGTATTCCAGTAAGATGCTGGTAGGGATCTTGACCGTACTTCCGGGATTGTCCTGATAGACGTGGAATACCTCTCCACTCCTCTTAAGCACTTCCGGATATGTTGCCCCCTTGCCGCTACGACACTTGTGCTAGCGACCGTTTTCGGGGGCCCATTTTTGAGTGTGCAAGTCACCCCCTGCCATTCTATCTGTGTATTTTATAAACATTGGTAAGGCAGGGGCCATAGTCCTTCCATAGTTCCAGGTTACCAGCCCACTTTAGCCACCTAAACTCATAATCCAATATCTTTGTTTCCCTATCCTGCAATAGTTCTACTCAAACCGGGGATTGTCCTTGGCTGCACTTGTTTAGTGCGAACAGGGATAATCGTCGGTTGGTGCCTCATTCCATTAAAAACATCTAACGGGCCTCTACGAGTTCGCTTCGGCCCCTCGTACGCCTTCCAAAAGACCGGGACCCCATGGTCCCCGAGAGTTGTAAACATATATAAAATAATAAATAATAATAATGTAAGGATATATAGTAAGGAAGTAGATAAGGATTATTAGTATGGATAATGGATAGTACACACGGCTACACATCAAGCTATACATTTCCAGTTTATGCTGATCTCGCATCTGTATAGGATTTCCGTACAATGCGAGGTCAGCTTATACTGGGAACGCTACGGGGCGGCTACGATGCCGCGTCGGACTCAAAGTCCGACCACCACTATGACAAGTGTTTGAACAATAGGTACGTACACGTAGTTTACTCACTTCTATGGTTTGGTGAAGTGCAACTACGCTCACAAATTTCGATATGCGCTAAGGTAGCCCGCGAAATTCAAATTTTCTTACGTTTTTAACTCAACAAGTTTTTCAACTACAATGTTAAGTTTGTTGGATAAATTCATCCCAACTACGGAACCTTTCATTGTGCGTGGTTCGTCACGCTATTGGGCGGTTTTTCTTAATGTAGGTTTAATTTATTGTGTTTCACAACTAATATGACTAGTAAAACTTTTTTACAAAAAATTTAACCCGTCGGTTTATTCGGTTTTCGTCAAAAAAGAACTGAAAAGCGAAAAATAAATAACTTTAATTTCGGAAGTCGGTGTCTTCGCTTTTCAATTTTCGTTTTTTGCCACCGACTTCCAAAATTAAAGTTATTTATTTTTCGCTTTTCAGTTCTTTTTTCGTCGGTTTAATTTTTTGTAAAATAGTTTTTTATTTTTCGCTTTTGAGTTACCATCCACTCCAAGGTACTCAAGGGGGTTACTCCAGGTTAAAGACCTGGAGTTGATGATGAGTGGTTGTGTCATCAGAACTATGTATGTGTGCGAAATTTCAACAGAATCGGTTCACAGTTGAAAATTCAGTTGGTGAAACATCAATCAACCCCATTTTTTCTACCTTTAGGGGTGGATTATAGTTTCCAATTTTAAATGGGACCAACTTCGAGGTATACCCATCCCAATAAAAAAAGAATTTTTCAAATCGGACTACTCACTAAATAGTTATGGGTGGTCATACATAAAAAAAAAAAAAGAATATGTACGGGTCGACTTGAGGACCTCTTCCTTTTTTTTCCGTCGTTTAAAAAGTAAGTCTTAATTAAAAAGGGAAAAACTTATGAAGCAATGGTTTAGACATGTGTTTCAAACCAATTCACATTGTGATCAATTAGGATGCTGGACATATGTTGATTTATCGGGGCATATTAGTGTCCCGATCAGGTGCAAACCGAACGCGTCCTCAGACCCCTAAAAATCGGGACGTCTCGCGCCAATCAGGACACCTGGCTACGCTGGTGCCAAGTCCCTGGACAGAAGGAAAAAAAAATCACAACACCTAAAAGTTAATTAGCCAAATAATCCTACTTAGAGTAATCAATGCCGGTGTATTGTCAGATTATTGTTTACACGCATGAAAACTGTGTGCTCATTTAAGAGTTAGCAGTATGGCTAGGCAAGGTTTTTTTCATAAGTTTTTATTTATTTATTTATATGTATAGGTACTTAACACATACACAGAATTATAACCCAAAGTACTTGCCATAATATAGATCTCACATGTATCTAAATTATAGGAAAGCACGGCACTTACAATTAGCGCAAATGCATTATACAAAAAAATATAAGTGTCTATGTTTAGAAATACGACGATAACGATATGCGTCAATTGTTGCTTTCATTTTGCAAAAATTGTTTAACTTTAACTTTAAGGGGGATGCGGTAAGGTTAAGGGTAAGGTTTTTTGCAATTTGCAGGTCAGTACTCGTATCAGGTTGTATGTTGAACTTGAACTTGACTGAATCAATGAACTTAACTGAAAAAAACCGGCCAAGTGCATGTCGAACCACACACAATGAAGGGTTCCGTAGTTGGGATGAATTTATCCTAAGAACAAACAATTAACATTGTAATTGAAAAACATAATTCTCCTATACATTCTAACTGCAAATATGGGTTTGTACGAACAATAGTGAGAGACCTACCATGTTATTTTAAGACCATAGACTTCTTATAGGTTTTCCTGTTATCTATGAGTAAAGAACCATTCTCTGTCTTATTTCAAAATTTAGTTAAACTACTGAGCCTAAAATTTTGTTGGTGGGAATCGTCAATGTTCATTATAAAGTATAGAATATAAAATTATTAAAACAAAAATATTTGAGATCCTCGTAATAAGCCACGTCATTTGATATGTCACACGGTACAGTTTGCAAAACGTTTTTTCTTTTCTTATTTGCCCTTAAAAGTGGGCCCTTATTCAAAATACATTAATCGGTCCGTTAGATTCGGAACAAATTGGCTGTGACATACGGATCGACAGACAGACAGACGCACGAGTAATCCTATAAGGGTGCCGTTTATATATTTTAAGGTACGGAACCCTAAAAAACCTTGTTATTTTTATTGCCCCGATCTACAACCCTAAATTAAATCCCGATTTGTTTTACCTTCTGCCCCGATTTAATAAGTCCCTGGTACAGTTCCTGAGTGTGTCACTGTGTAGATAGGTGCCTACATGGTTGCTGGGACTTGTGGATGGTAAGCTGGTGGTGCAGTGAACGCGCGCACGCTCCATCAAACCCATCCCTGGCAAACGTCAAACATCCTTCGCTCAGAGACCATGCATGTGTAGTTTGTAGTGCAGTATTATCGACAAGCACCTCCTTTGACTGCAGACTTTAGTGCAAGGCAGCGCATGGCCGGCTCCTGGCGCACGGTCACATTGACACTAAATATAGGATAGGTACCTACGTAGCTACACCGTAGGTACAATTTTATTCTGCCTTCTTGAGGTTTTCCCGTAAAAACTTAATTGACCACCAGCTAGGATATCCATTCCTATATAAAGAATACTTTTGAAAAATTTAAATAATTAAGGAAGAAGCGTGGCGGCAAATGAAATTTAAACTTTATTTTGCGGTCTGTTTAATCACTGGGCCCGCACACAGTTTGACGATGAGACTGTCGATGGCGGGCGCGTCGCCGCCCGTCGGTCGCCGCGTCCATACCTACGTTATACCTACGTCGCGTCGCGCGTCGTTTGCATGTAAGCCCACCATGTGCATGTGATGTAAACCGCGCCGTGTAATCATGGCAAGTGTCAAGTTTATTTACCTACTTATGTAAATCAAAGGATTTTCGTGAAATCTTTTATCCACCTTTTCATCGTATTTTGTACATACGGTCTTATGGAAAAACTAAACGATTGCGATCTGCTCATGGTGAGCATTGCACAGTGTGCACAGTGGTTGGTGAGGTCCGACTACCGAACCGAGGTGTCCGAATCCGAAGATTCGAATACGATCTCGACGCCCGCCTCGCAGCCACTGCCCCGCGTCGCGCGGGCTTTTGCGGCAGTCGGCATTGCTCTACCACATTAGCATGCGGCAACTGCTACGTAGGTAGGTACATATTATACATAAATATACATAATCGTTTCCGTGTGAATATTATTACTGGTTAAACGTCTTATTCAATTATCTATTTATATTCAGAAACTACTTTGAATGTGAAACCACGACAGTATTTTAACACTTTTAAATGGACCTGCTTTTTACCGACTTCAAAAAAGGAGGAGGTACTATGTTCGGGATGATTGTTTTTACCGACTTCAAAAAAGGAGGAGGTACTATGTTCGGGATGATTGTTTTTTTTTTTTTTTTTTTTTTTTTTTTTTTTTTTTTTTTATGTATGTTCACCGATTACTCCGCCGTTTGTGAACCGATTTAAAAAATTCTTTTTTGTTCAAAAGCTTATACTTCTGAGGTGGTCCCATTGTCACCAAGTCAGGATCTGATGATGGGATCCTAGAGAAATCGAGGGGAACTTTCAAAAATCGTAAGGGCAACTAGTGCATTCCTTAATTTATTCATTAATTATTTTACAGCACTACAATTTTATGAAGGCCTGGAGTCGATCTGATGATGGAGCCGAAAGACAGTCAAGGGAACTCCTCAATGGTATACAGCAGATACCTCGTGTTTGGGCTTGATTAATTTGTATTGATAAAAACTTTACACTTTGATGGGTTCTGACTGTCGTTAGGGGTCTGATGATGAAGACGAAAGACAGTCGAGGGAACTTCTCAGTGGTTTACAGCAGATATCTTGTGTTTGGGCTTGATTAATTTGTATTGATAAGAACCTTACACTTGGATGGGTTGTGACTATCGTTAAGGGTCTGATGATGAAGACGAAGGACGATTAACGGAACTCCTCAACGGTTCACAGTAATTACCTTGTGTTTGGACTTAATTCATTTATATTGATAAGAACATTGTAACCATATAGGTTGTAAGTGACATTACAGATCTGATTATGGTCACCTTATAATATGATGATGAGGGGAACTATACAGTGTAAGCAAATGTATAGTGTTCACCCTTATATTCTTGAGAAGGCACGGGAGTCTCATTAGCCAGCCCGTTTCGTATAACATCTAAACGATACTTGCGCTGTTCAGACGACTCGCCACTTAATCGTTTTTGAATAAGATTGAGTCGGCAGATCTTATCATTTGGCGACTCCTTTGACAAATGAGAATGCATGTAATTTCTCATCTGAGATAACCTAGCATGACAAGCTAACGGTGATTCTTGGGAACCGGACATAGCACTCCGTTTGCGATTCTTAGATAGGCGTTATTTTTCAGCAGTATTAGTCTCTTTAATTCTGTTTTTCTTCATGCGGGTGGCTCCTTTAGTTGGTCTACCCATGATTACAAAAATAAAATTACACAAAAAATGGAAAAATAATAAAACTTTCAAAAAAAAATTGACTGACTTCAAAAAAAACAAAACAAAAAAGGACTACTGTAAGTACTAATAAAAACCAAAAGACAAAAGTACTTCTTTAATAATAAGAGAAAAATAAAAAAATAACTTTAATTTCGGAAGTCGGTGGCCAAAAACTAAAATTAAAAGCAAAGACACCGACTTCCGAAATTAAAGTTATTTTTTTATTTTTCTCTTATTATTAAAGAAGTACTTTTGTCTTTTGGTTTTTATTAGTACTTACAGTAGTCCTTTTTTGTTTTGTTTTTTTTGAAGTCGGTCAATTTTTTTTTGAAAGTTTTATTTAGATTCGGTATAAAAACATTTTCAACAAAAGCGACTTTAAAACGATGCATCGAAAAAGGGTTTACAAAGCAAGTTTGTATTTCATTGTTTTTTTGTTCGAAAAACTATTATAACAAAGTAATTTCTGCGGTTATACACGAAAATATAGCAAAGTCACTTAAGTAGAAACATAATCTTTTCAATTAAGTATTTTTGCCTACTCTGCAAAAGGAAAATAGGTAGGTACCTTGGCACAGGAGGCAGGAGCAATCGGTGTAGGGTTTTTCGTAACAGGATTTTTCGCACAAACGTTACATCGCACCAATAAAGCATCGATGGAATAAAACATCGTACGATTGAATTATCGACACATCGTGTTCGATATAATAAAAATCGAATCATCAACTTTCGAAATCAAATACCGGAGTCTCAGGAATGTACATGTACATATTATATTTATATTTCATTAAAAAAATATTTCTTACGTTTTAAAACATCAGTAGGTAGTAGGTATATAAGATAAGATAATATTTATTTTGTGAAATATGAGTACAGGTTGAAGGTCTTATATTAATTTGAAGTGGCAACATGTTTTGCCATTTATGGCGTACAAAATTAGTTGCAACAAACAAACAACAAAAAAATAAAAATTACAATGTCAACATTTAAATTAATGAAATTACAATGTCAACATTTAAATTAATGAAATTACAATGTTAAAATTAAAATTCAATTCAAAAAAACAACGTCAAAATTTAAACTTAATTTGAGTAAGACAGAAACAAAAACAAAAAAAAATACAATCCAATTCACATCCAATCCACGCACAATCACAATTCTATACAAGCAAAATGTCATTTAAAAATTCATCCACGCTGTAATAGCATTTCTCTAGTAATAACCCCTGAAGGGACTTTTTGAATTTGTTTAGAGACATTGCGTCATTGCTGCAGTTTACGGTTAAAGACATTTATTTCGCTCAAAAATAATACAATAGTTATTCACTCCTTTGAGGAAAAACATAACAATTAAGATAAGCGACGGTTTCGCTTAGTAATAAACTAAAATTAAGTTATAAAAACGGTAAAAATTATAAGGTTAGCCTGCCTCGTGCTTCGCTTTTGAATTTGCATTCTTTTTGTGAATGTTATTTGTGTATATAGGTATGTCTCTATTAATTATTTTACGTACAAGTAAGTATGCAAGTGTTATCTTCCTTACTATCCTTACTAATCCTTACTCCTTACTATAAGAATATTATAAATGCGAAAGTAACTCTGTCTGTCTGTCACGCTTTCACGCCAAAACTACTGAACCAATTTAAATGAAATTTGGTACACAGATAGTCTTGAGCCTAAGAAAGGACATATGCTACTTTTTATCGACATACCACGCGGGCGGAAGATAGTATTTTTAAAAGTCAGGAAATGAGAATACAGTTTTATAGTAGCACGTTTATTCACTTAAATTATTATACTTTTAAATCCACCTTCCTCGATTACATCCAAAAACTCCAATGCCCGTGTTCGCGTGTGCAACACTTTAAGTACCTACCCGAGTGAACGAACGAATGAATCCACGTCAGAGTGAAGTGTTGGAGTGACTGACAGGTTAGTCAATACACTATTCATATCACGCGAACACGCGCATTAAATTATAATGTAAACAATTATGATAATGATAAATATTACTATAAAAATACAAGTAGTCCTTATCATACCGAAAAATGCTAACAGTCGGCCTTTCCTGACACTTACACGTCTCGTGGAAAGAATGATTTTAATTAATGAACAAAATTAGCGTAAAGTTATTAAAAATGTCTAAAGAGATTATGGATTAAAACGGTTATGTTTATAATAGGTTATTGCATTTTGTACAGTACTTTGTTTGGAAGTCTCGAAACGATTATCGGCCCTCTTCATTAACTAATTTGCCAGATAGACTTCGCTAGATTTCATCATGCATTAGGTATTAATTACACTTGCACCACCAGCATTAAAGGAACTATTGTGGCCTCTACATATCCACCGCAACTCAAGCATGCTGTGGCCCCTTCATGTCCACAACACGCCAGCGACAATACCATAGTTGCAAACATAATTTACATATGTGCAGTGGCCCCTTCATGTCCACTACACTTTAAGTAAATAAATCAGTTTATAAGTCATTATGGCCTCTTCATATCCATATCAACAACAAAATAGCTCCCCGTATGTCTACAGTTTGCCCCAAATATTAAATTATTAATTCTTAATGAATCATATCTTATATCCAACAATTAATAAAATTCTCATATGAAATTATAATCTTTATTCTTAATTAAAATACATACTTTATAATCATTTTGGAATTATACTCTAACATCATTCGTTTTTCTTAACATCACCCAATTTAAAGAGCAATTCAATCACCCTCGTCATTATCCGATACTGAATCACTATCACTCTCGTTGTTTCTATTAAAGACTAACCACGGATGAATTTTGTCAACAGAAAACACACCAGTGAAGTTTCTATTACCTCTACGGGAAAGTGGTGTATCCTCTATTTTATATCTGTCGTTATCAAAGACCTCTACAATGCGATATGGACCACGAAGCTTAGGGACTAACTTCCTACTTTTTCCAGTCGATGGGATTTCTCTTTCTATTCGAACTAAATCACCGATTTTGAAAGCAATCTTTTTTCTACCTTTATCAAACCGTTTCTTTTGTTCTAATTGATTATTCTCGATATGTCGTGATATTTCATCTCTTATTCTTTCTACGTTATTTCCTACTTCCACAGAATCATCAATTACGTTTAGATTTAATAATGAATTAGGTGTGCCAACCAAATCGATACCGAATAATGCTTGAGACGGTGTCTTTCCGATTCCTTTATTTAGAGTATTATTTAAACCCCACTGTATTTTGGATACACATTCATCCCATAAGTGCTCTGGTTTATTATGACTAGCTGCAGTTAAGGCAGCTAGGACGGTGCGATTGTAGCGTTCCACTTGCCCATTAGCACGTGGTGTCGCTACCGTATTTAGGACGTGCTTAATACCTAATATACTTAAGTACTCTTCAAAACGCTTTGACGTAAACGAACTACCTCTGTCCGAAATTATTCGTGTGGGTACGCCAAAAGTGTGAAAATAATTTTTCAATGCAGATATGGAGTTTACCGATTTTGTATTCTTGACCGGGACTAATATGGTATATTTCGTGAATGCATCAACAATTAAAAGCGAATATGCGTTCTTCTTTTTGCTTCGCACAAAGGGACCCAAATGATCTATGTGCAGGGTATGAAAGGGACGATCAACTTTAGGAATCGGATGGAGTTCACCCGCCTTTTTACCGGATGGTATTTTTGCATGAGCACATTGCAGACAGGATTCTACATACTTTTTAATAAACCGTCTCATTTTGGCAAACCAGAAATTACTCTTAATTTTATCGTATGTTTTATCGAAACAGTAGTGAGCAATATCATCATGATGAGCTTTTAATACGTGCCATCTAACCCCCTTCGGTACAACCCAGCGATCTCCTGCCTCTGTTTTTCTATATAATAACCCTCTTTTAATCACAAAGTTATTTTTAATTTCTAATACACCGTTTGTATCTTTATCTTTTAAAATAGACATTATGCGTGGAAGTTCCGGATCGCTCTGTTGTACCGTCGCTATCCATTTAGTTTCAATGCACCGTACCTCAAACTCGAGTACAACTGGGTTTCGACTAAGTGCATCTACGTGGGACATAGTGGAACCCGACTTGTAAATTATTTTAAAATTATACTTTTGCATAATGTTCCACCATCTCGCCACCCTAGGTAAGATATCTCTTTTCTTAGGGAATTACAGTCCGTAACAATGGTAAACGGTATGCCTAATAGATAAGTTCTTAATCGTTGTAACGAACTCGCGACCGCCAAGGTTTCCAAGTCGTACGATGTAAAACGAGACTCTTCCGGTGAGGTTTGTCTGCTATAATACGCTACAGCATTAAAAGGTACATCCTTACCGGCCCTTTGTAATAAAATACCAGCAATGCCCACTTTTGAAGCGTCTGTATGGAGTTGAGTTTCGGACGCAGGGTTGTTGAATGCTAAAATCAGACGTTTAACTAATTCCCCTTTTAAAGCTATAAAAGCATTCTCCTCACAGTCCGACCACTGCCATTTTGCATCTTTCTTCAAAAGTTGAGTAAGTGGTCGAGCTATTGATGAGAACCCTCCTATAAACCGGCGAAAGAAGCTACAAAGTCCCAAAAACTGTCTAACTTTGTGTTGGTCAGTAGGGCGTGGAAATACCTCCACGGCGTTTATTTTAGTTTTGCCCGGTCTAATTCCGTGGGCACATACTTCAAATCCAAGATAGTCTATGGATTCCTTCAAGAAAATACATTTAGACAACTTTAGTGTAATGCCAGCGCTACGAAATAATTCTAGAGTTGATTTTAGTTTATGGAAGCCTTCCTTTTGGACGGTACGGAAGCTTTTGGACGGTATTATGACATCGTCCATATAAGCGAATGCCTCCTTAAATCTTGCATTGCCCAGTATATTGTTAATTGCCCTTTGAAAATTAGACGGCGCATTAAGAAGTCCAAAGGGCATCCTGTTAAACTCATAGTGCCCATCGGGTGTTATGAAAGCTGTTAAATGTTTTGATACTTCGGACATACATAGCTGGTAATAACCTGACATAAAGTCTAAAGTTGTATAATATATAACCGTATAAATTGTCTAGTTGATCATCAAGTCTAGGGATGGGATAATGCTCCTTAATAGTTTTCTTATTGAGAGCCCTGTAGTCAATGCATAATCTGTAATCCCCGGACTTTTTCTTCACAAGGAGTACAGGAGATGCATAACTTGAAGTTGAAGGCCTTACTATGCCCGAATCCTCAAGTTCCTGTACCATGTCACGAACAACCTGTCGTTCCGTAAAAGGCATACGATACGGTCTGTAAACCACCGGCGTAGTATCACTCAACTTTATATCCATTTCAGTGTTAGTAATACACCCCAATTTTTTCGTAGAAAAAGCAAAACAGTCCCTAAATTCATTTAAAAGAAAAGTTAATTGGAATAGGTCATTCTGATTAATTTGATCGCTAACAGATAACATATTAGTGTCAATAACTCTATCCGAAGTGTCACTACCAACACACCGCTCAATTTTATTGACGGAATGGCAATTAATTTGAGTTAAAGGGAGAGCCCGAGACAATAGGATACCTTTATTTAAAATGAAGTCAGTTCCCATTAAAGCTTCCAACTGAAGAGTTGCCCTACCACGAACTAGTTCTAAAATACAAGGCATAATATGGTATATCTTTTGAGGTTGAGAGCGTAAGCTAGGCTCGACCAAAACTTCCCCGTCATATGTTGGATTTGAGTATACAGTGTGTTAGGGTAAACACCTTTAACCTTGAAACCAGTGGTTTGGTTTCATTTATAGAACGTAAAATCAATGAAAAATTACAACTTTTTTTTTAAAGGAAAATCTACCTTTTAACACAAGAATATTTCACCCTATGCGCTAGCGGCTAGGGCAACGAACTTGCGTCTCAACACGGGGGCGCGGCGCGGGCGCGAAGAATACGCCACGTCCGCGCGTCCCCTTCCCCTCTCTTACCTCACTCCAGTCAGTCAGCTGTCTCGCTAGCGAGTGCACGTAATGCAACGTCGTAGCGCCGCCGCTCATTTCTCGCGCGTAAACAATAATAATTGTAGTTTGTGAGTAGTAGTTACACGTAAGGATGTCTTACACGAATGAACAGTTTACCGAAATAGTACGGCTTTACGCCATCGCGGGTGATGATAACCTGAACGAGGCGCGTAGGATGTACGCCGAACTATTCCCTAGACAACGTGTACCAAGCCGTAAAACAATTTTGGCGGCTACACGGAGAATGTGTAGGTACCTACGGACAGTTCACCGTGCCGGCCTACGCTCAGGGTCGTGGTTACCAGCAGCTGCCGGTTGATCGGCAAGAACGTATCCTGAATGTCTTCGCGGAGCAGCCAGAGGAAAGTACCAGGAGGGCGACACGTGTTTTTAATAGAAAGAAAGAAAGAAAGAAAGAAAATACGTTTATTTGCGGTAAACATGACGAAAAAAAAAACAAAATAAACACAAAAAAAAAATACAAAAGGTTGGGGGAAACATGCGTCACATTCACGCAAAACGGCTATCGCTCAGCATTATGCTGCGACCCTATTCAGGACAGAGCCCAAGCGCTGGTTTTCAGCGACAGCCGGCGCTGACGTAAGAAATTGGCAAACTTATCGGTTAGGATATGAGAATATTATCCTCCGTGTTACGTTTTATGTAGTGGCAACATTTCGAAGCGTCCTCTTTGACGTACACCCAACATGCACCAAAGAATTATGAAATAAAATTGATGTAATATTTACAAAATGGCCAGTGACGTAACGTGTTATTGCAAAAGGTAATGTGTCATTTTTTTAATGTTTCCCACTTGACAGTATGGAGACTTCTCCACATCGATCATCAACATCCGTGTCATTTTCAACCGGTTCAAGAATTAAATGACAACGATCACATACCGCGGATGGTATTTTCCCAGTAGTAAGCCAGGTATGAAGTATGAAGGGAAAGTTGCATCACAGGTTATGTATGTGTATTCATGTGTTGTGTAGGTAGGTAGCGGGTGGCGACCGGGCGCATATCCATGAATTAGCGGACGGTGTCGGATAGGAACTTTTAAAAACCTTTTAATGAAAATAAGGTTTTTTTTTTGTTGTTACTGGGTCATTTATTTTTATATTTAAGTCAAGTACCCATGGTTTGAGTGACAACGGTGTTTACCCTTACATACTGTATAGCAATTTCAGTGCGGCCTGCTATGGTGGCCGTCTCATAAACAAAGTTTTACGCATGTAGGATCATTTGTCGGTTTGCCTTTAATAATTAATTCGTCGTTCGTTTTGTAAACCACGACATGGTTTTGTTCCGTAAACGTTTGACCTATCAACAACGATACCTTCAAAAAATGATCAGGGACTATCAATACTTCTACGCGTGCTTTTACCAAATCTATCTCAACTTCGACATCACATTTTCCTATACAATAAACTAGAGAATTTCCGAATCCTCTCAAAATCGGTAAATCACTGTAGTAAGACAACGTTACATTTAACTTTATCGCATCTGATTCTCTAAGCATTGTAATTTGACTTCCAAAATCAACGAAACACTTCAAAGTCTGTCCGTTTATAATTGCAACTTTAAAATACTTAGTATCATTATCTTGTTCCTTTGAAATATTGAAGACAGTCTTATTATCTTGGGACACATTTTTAGTGGGACAATCAACTACCAAGTGACCTACTCTATGACAGTGTTCACATCTTTTAATTGGGCGTTTACATTTATAGTAGGGGTGACCTTCTGCCCCGCAATTATAACATTTAGCTACCTTATCCTTATTGTCCCTATACGTATTATCTTTAAATGGTTTCGATCGTTTGCTGTCAGAAGGACCCGGCTGCGGAGTCACGTCATTCTTATCATTTCTTTTAGTGGTTCTTACATTGCGTAGATAAACTAATAATTTATCTGGTTCATTAAATTGTACAGTCTCTGCACTAGTTCTAACTGATCTGTCATCAATACCGAATAATAAACAATCAATGGCGTTTTTACCCGAAATTTTACATCTATTTATTAGAACCATCTTTTCGTAATAATACTCCTCTAAATTATCCCCAAAACGTGCTTTACAGGCGAGCATTTCCGACAGCAATCGACCATAGTTATCATCACAAGGGAATGCAAAACGCAATTTTTGTTGCCATTCTGTCCACGTAAATAACAAACTAGGTAAGCCTTGGTACCACTTTTGAGCTAACCCAACCAATTTCGGCAACGCGTAGTGAGTTATTTGTCTTTCTGTCCAATTATAAATTTTAGCGCATTCATTGACTTTAGTAACCCAGATATCAATGCTCTGGTTTCGCTTGGTTGGGTCGAAATGCGGGCACAACGTTCATATTTGGAAAACGTTCTGAACTGCCATCTGTGCGAATAGATTGGATTAGCTCTCTAAATACATCCGTGAAACTAGAGTCTAAAACGGTAAATTGGTTACTTGTCAATGGTGATGCGGTGTGATCAGGAGCAGCTGGTGCACTTGGTTGCCCATTGGAATGCTGACTACTGGTTCCAGAACGTAGTTGTTCTGCCGGGTTTTCAGGTAACTCAGGTGTCCGAAAACGCCGTTTTGAGCTCTTTTCCTGCCTTGAGCGCTTGCGCCGTGAATGCTTGCGCCGTGATCTGCGACGATGGCGACCCTCTGGGGATGAATGTGACTCACTGCCGGAGTCCTTAGACTTAGAGTCTCTTACGCGTTTTCGCGATCGATGACTTGGCATGGTTCTTACGCAGCTGAAACCAAATATAAACAAAAAACAAGTAAACGTTCCTTAAAAGAATAAACAAAAAATAAAAACAAGTAAAAGTGGCTTTTTCTTTAAACGAATAAATATGTAATATTTAACTAGTAGCCACGATTAATATTATAGTAAAAATAGAGAATTAAAAAGTAACCTCAAACATGTAGGTAGTAATAATTACGAATAGACAAAAGAAATAAGTTCAATTTCATTATGTTTTTTTTTTTAAACATTACCCTCTTTCTGGGACGGTCGGGTAAAAATACATTTGGAATTGTGTTAACGGCTAATAAGTGTAATTTCCAACAACTCTTTAGGTGTTTTTATAAAGCTCAGAAAAGAGAAAGAAGGTTTTTATAAATGTAACTTTTATAAATTCTACTTTGTTTTAATAAATATAATTTTCACTTGATAGCTGGTACAGTTTTGAAAAAAGAGCAGGAATAGCGAAAAATTCAAATACCTTTTAAAATGGGCGTTAGGTCTCACCAAAACCGTTGCGCGTTCTGGTGTTATCCCACGGAAATGAGAATACAGTTTTATAGTAGCACGTTTATTCACTTAAATTATTATACTTTTAAATCCACCTTCCTCGATTACATCCAAAAACTCCAATGCCCGTGTTCGCGTGTGCAACACTTTAAGTACCTACCCGAGTGAACGAACGAATGAATCCACGTCAGAGTGAAGTGTTGGAGTGACTGACAGGTAAGTCAATACACTATTCATTATCACGCGAACACGCACATTGAATTATAATGTAAACAATTATGATAATGATAAATATTACTATAAAAATACAAGTAGTCCTTATCATACCGAAAAATGCTAACAGTATGAATTAATTTTGTTTCTTATAAAAACTAGTAAAAACTTCCTTGATCCCTAGACACTTTTGATGTGTGTTTATTTGATGGTTTATGTACCTATACTGCCTAGGTACCAGCTAGTTATATGGCTCGACGCTTACGTTTGAGTAGGTATTGTATGTTTATAAATTGGTGCTTACATTCCAGAGACAATAGAAGGCGCGGGCGCAGCCGCGTGGCTGCGAGGCTGGTGGCGTGCGTTGCTGGCCGAGCTGCTGGCCACGGCGCTGCTGGTGTGGCTGGGCGTGGCCGCCATGATGCCGGTGCGCGGGTCCAAATCCGTCATGCTGGCGCACCCCGCCATGGCATTCGGCTTCGTGGTGATCGGCAACGCGTGCGCGTTCGGGCCGGCGTCTGGGGCGCACATGAATCCGGCCGTGACGCTGGCGGCGGTGCTTTACGGGCGCCTGGGCACACTGCCGGCCCTGGGCTACCTGCTGGCTCAGCTGCTGGGCGCGCTGCTCGGCTTCGGCGCGCTCCTAGCCACGACGCCGGCCGAGGCGTCACTGGCGCCGAACGGCTGCACGCTGCCGGGGCCAGACGTATCGGGGCTTAGCGCGGCGCTGCTGGAGGCGGCGCTGACGGCGGTGCTGGTGCTGGCATGCTGCGGCCTTTGGAGCGCGCACGACGCCGCGCGCCCAGACCCCGCGGCACCCATCAAGCTGGGGCTGGTGGTCGCCGGCCTGGTCTACGCGGGGGTAACCCACCGACTATCTAAATTTTAATGTTACATAACACATGCCCGTTCTCCCCGAAGGGTTACTGCTCGGCGATACGACACCATCACCGCGCCGCCGCCGCCGCCGCCGCTGCTCCGACGCCGCACTGTTCCGGTTGACTAATTAACGTGCACCTTTGCAAGCAGCCGGCGATGGAATAAAAAAAAACAGTTTAAACAATACTAGCGGGTGGCGGCGCGGTGACGGTGTCGCCGAGCACTTTAGCTGTTATGCAAGTTTTCCCTACATGATACAGTACTACACATCATCATCATCAGTTTAGAGCAGTCCAGTACTTGACATAGGCCTCTCCAATTGCACACCATTCAGCTCAACTCTCGGCAACCCTCATCCAGCCGCTTTCAGCTACCCTGCAAAGATCGTCGCTCCACCTAGGCTGAGGGCGTCCTGCCTTACGTTTGCCGATTCGCGGTCTCTCTCAAGAACACGTCTACCCTAACGGTCATCGGATCTATGGCTAATTTGGCCGGCCTATAGCTACTTCAGCTTGCTTATTCTGTGAGCTATGTCGACAATTTTGGTTCTCTGCCGAATCACCTCGATCCGGATTCGATCCGCCAGAGAGACTCCAAGCTTAGTGCGTTCAATGGCTCGCTGAACGACCTTGAATTTATGAACCAGCCGTACCGTGAGTGTCCACGTTACTGCTCCATAAGTCATAACAGGCAAGACGCACTGATTGAAGACCTTCGTCTTATGGCTCTGCGGGATATGCGACGAGAAGACTCTAGTAAGCTTCCCAAACGCTTTCTAGCCGAGCTGAATTCTTCTGTTAACCTCCCTCTCAAAGTTGTTCTTACCAAACTGTAGAGTTTGCCCGAGGTAAACGCATTCTTGAACGACCTCGAGAGCACCGCCATTGACAGTAATCGGTCCCGGAGTGACGTTCATTGAACGTAACCTGGGTTTTGTCCAAGTTCATCCAGATAACAATGCGTACGGGAGAATGAACTAGACCGTCGAGCATTTGCTACAAGTCATGCGGTGATTCAGCCAGTAAGTGATAATCTCAAGTGTAAGATGTACTCGCCGTTGATGTGAATGCCCACGTCCTTCCCAGTTCTGCGTCCTAAACACATCCTACAATGCGATATTTTATAGAAAAAATTCGGGGAAATTTCGTACCCTTGTCTCACCCCTCGAAGCAGGGTGACATGTTCAGCTCGCTGATCCTGAGTTTCGACGGTCATTATATAAAAATTTGGATGTATCTCCACAAAGAAATAGGGGTCGATTATACTCTTAGGACTTCTATATAATTTGTCGCACTATGTGGATGTGGTCTATGGTGCTGATTGGTATTGAATCTTCCTCGAATCCCGGGCTGCTCCGGAGGCTGAAACTCGTTGAGTCTTCGCGATTAGTAGACGATTCGTAATTTTTTTTTGAAAACAACTCATATAAGTACGTTGCTATGGAGCGAAATGGGGCTGTAATTCTTTAAAAGGGTCTTACACCAGGGTTTTTTTCTCCATTTTTAAGCTGTTAGAGCCCCCTCGATTTCGTCTTGTCTGACTTCTGGCAGGTCTCCGGCTTCGAAACGACGATGGCCCCACTGGATTGGTCAACTTTGTCAGGTGGCTCCTCTCAAGTGACTGGACGAACTTTCAACACTTTCAACCTCCGATTTAGCTCAATCGCTTTCGCTATAGAGCGAGTATTGGAGCGTCGGAGGCGGGAGGTCACTTCGTAGCAGTGTTCTTTCCGACGAAGTGATAGGTGGGTTTTCACGTCCTTCCGTAATATGCTCCAATCTCCAAAGTCTTTTCCGAAAGTTTAGACCTCTTGCCCGTACGCCGCATTTTACAAAATCACGTGCCTTCCTCCCTGAGTATTTCCGCAATTTGGTTGAGCGCCCGGTCAACGTCATTTGTGGTTTCCACGGCAGAAAATCGTTTCTCCAGGACTGACTGAAAACGGTGATGACCTCTCACGTCCGGCCCTGGTTCAGGCCATGGTACGGAGCGAGAGGTCATCGGAAGCCGTCACCTCCTTCTGCGAAGCAGTAATGCTCGCGAAGCGAAGGTGGAACCCGTGAAAGAGGCAAAATTCGCGCCCTCACGCCCCTAGCCGCCGCAGGAAACGCTCTGGGCGTCGAGAATCCCAGGCGGATTCTCGGCGGGCTTGCGGACGGCGAGCTACCCATTGCTCGCCGTTCGCAAGCCCGCGCCGCGATATGGACCAGGTCCAGGTCGACGGCGCGTTGTGTTCCCCGCGCGCCTCAAAGAGATGTCAGCACAATTAACGGAGTCCGCTAGGACCGATGCCTGCCAAGGTTGCGAAAAAGTCCGAAAAGGATACTGGGACCCTTGGCAACAGGCAACTGTAGGAACACGGGTGGGTTTTAGTCAGTAAAACTCTGACACGCTCTCCCGCTCCGCCCAAAGTGGGAGAAGTCATTCGATGAATTCCCACCCTCAAAAAAAAAAAGATCTGACTGGATGTTTGGAACGTTTCAGATCCTTATATAAGGTGGTATAAAAATATCTGCCACGGCTTTAATGGGAGGTAGTATTGTGTTTAAAGATTACAATAGTGCAGAAATTTCGTACCCGGCACAGTTAAATCAATTTGAGAAAATAAAGTAGTTAAATAAACATTGACTCTACTCTGCATAACGTGGTTCACAAATTACGCGCGATGTGTCGCTTCGTCAATGAAAACAACTGTTATCTCTTTCCATCTGTTCTGTGAATGAAAACTGAAATCAGCTGACTAGTTCGTCACTATCTAATCTACTAGGTACGCAATAATACGCAGGCAAACAAGTGATTTAAAAGTGCAATTACTACAGCTACCGCATTCTTCCAAAAAACTGACGTCAATAAGATGATAAACTTCCCATCACACTTAAAACAGGCTTGGGACTGTCAAGTTAGTGTAAGAATCGCAATATGATGACTCACTCGCACACCAAACCTCTGCTGGTATAAGTTTACTGCATGCGCAGTTATGGAGTTACACTCGCGGTAGCACAATACCATTTCAAGATATTATTCTTGATTGGAATACCGTCGTCTGGGTGGCATTTTTAAAGAAAGCGCGTGCGATATTCCCTACGCTGACTGCTAAAACTAACTTCCGAGCGGGGGGGCCGACTGGTGGGCGACTGGCGGGCCGGGCGGTCGATTAGCGCGTGCGACGAACGGGGTAGTGCGGGTGAAGGTGGGGGCGCGCGGGGCTGCACTTAAACGAGCGAGTGGCCGGCGCGCAGCGGCATTGTTTGATAAGAATGGCAACAGTGTATGAACGGCGCCAGCGTTTCGCGAATTGAATTCGGTGCGGTGCGGCAACAGCTTATTAAGTCTACGGGATGGTTTTATGCCAATAAATCAATATTTCAATTAATAAATATTTTTTGTATGAAAACAAATATGACAAGTGATCAATAATTTATCTTTACTATTGTAATCTATAAACACAATACTGTCTCCCATTGCAGCCGTGGCAGATATTTTTATAGCACCTTATATAGTTTGGAGCATGTTTGGACGGAGCCTAGACGTCATCAAACGAGTTCGCTCGAGTTTGAAGTTGATATTCAGAGAGCATCGGACTAGTTTGTGATCACTCTGTTGAACCTGTTGATCACTGAATATATGCTTTTGATCCGTTATGAATAGAATAGAATGTTCATTTATTTCCTAAGGCGGCCCGATTCAAGGGTTATCGTGTCCGCCCCCTCTCTTCGGAGTTCACTCAACCCGAGAATTTGCCACCTTATTTTTCCGGTGCAATAGGTGTTCGTCGAGCCGTACGGTGCGTCGGTTATACGTTGCCAAGGTCAGTTGGGTTTGGCGGCCATTAATAACCTGGGGATTCTTCGCATCCCCCACCTTGCCGTTACCGTGGTCGTCGCCAAAATCAGAAATAGCAATACGGCCGGGTACTGGGGGCCGTGATTGAATTTGGCTTGCCATTTGGAGGGTTTGCCCATAATCACCACGCTGGGAATGAGGGTTGGCGATCGTTACGAAAACCTTTTGGAAGAGGCGACTAGAATCAATTCTATTTTTTTGTAAATTTTGACGTTCAAAAGTGCCTAATTGAAATAAATGATTTGACTTTGACGTGCGTGTGCGTCTAACTGAGCGGCGTGTGGTTGCAGGGGCACGCGACAGGCGCTAGCATCAACCCAGCGCGCAGCTTCGCGCCCGCGCTGCTACACGGACACTGGGACTATCAGTGGGTGAGTCAACCACGACACTAATAAACAAAAACTAAAACCCAACTACGACAAAAAAGTCAACTAACAACCAACTTCCAAAAAAAAACGTGGAAAATAACTTTAATTTCGGAAATCGGTGTCTCTGCTTTTCAATTTTCGTTTTTTGCCACCGATTGCTGAAATTAAAGTAATTTTTCACATTTTTTTCGTTTTTTTTGGAAATCGGTGGTAATTTTTTTGTAAAAAGTTGTTATTTTTCACTTTAAAGTTGTGGTACCTACCCACACAAATTCGAATATACCACTGCCTGCTATGTAAATAACAATGACGGAGTCAAGTAAGATATCGTCTACATAGACTAAGTGGGAAAAATACGTAATTATTGAAGCGAACTCACAAGCTACAAAAACATAAAAAAAAAACCAGACGAATTAAGAACCTCTTCTTCTTTTTTTGTATGTTTGTTACGCGATTACTCCGCCAATTATGAATGGATATTGATGATTCTTTTTTTGTTTGGTAGGTCATCACATCATGCTTCAAATGTGGTCCCATATAAATTTTATTAACTTTGCTTGCGTTGTTTTTGAGTTAGCTTCAATATTACGTATTTTTCCCACTTGTTTATGTAGACGATATCTTACTTGACTCCGTCAGTGAAAAATAAAAACTTTTTACGAAGTCTGTTGTATTTTTTAGCTAGCTGTTTTGTCGTAATTGGGTTTTAGTTTTACTAATACTTTTTTTTAAACCAACTAAATCTCCGACAACCTAGCGCCATTCTTAAATTGCGGTGATACAGCGAACTACCAAACCAAGTAAGAAATAAAGTGACAGTCATGACCTAATAGATAGCGCTCTTGTGTATTTATTGTTCTGTACGTAGGTAGGTAGAGTGAGTAACATCTAAATAATTATATATAACTCAAAGGTGACTGACTGACTGACTGACATAGTGATCTATCAACGCACAGCCCAAACCACTGGACGGATCGGGCTGAAATTTGGCATGCAGGTAGATGTTATGACGTAGTATCCGTTAAGAAAGGATTTTGATTAATTCTACCCCCAAGGGGATAAAATAGGGGATGAAAGTTTGTATGAAAGTTTGTCAATTTTAAACCGATCGGGTTGAGACTTTGCATGCATAAAGCTACTATGACGTAGGCATCCCCTAAGAAAGGATTTTGAGATGCAGGCTATATAAAATTAGTAACTTTTCAGTTTAAAATAAACGAATTTCTTTATGCTATCAATTTGGTACACATAGTCTAGAGCCTGAGAAAGGACATAGGCTACTTTTTATCGACATACCACGCGGGCGAAGCCGCGGGCGGAAGCTAGTAAAGTAATATTGGTGATTAATGTGGTAGACTCGCAGATAGACGAACGTGTCGCTTTGCTCCGCTATCCGTTCATTTCGTATTTTTAACCGACGAAAAAACAAGGAGGAGGTTCTAAAGTCGAACCGTATATTTTTTTTTTTTTTTATGTGTTGCCACGCATAACTTTTTATTAAGTTGTCCGATTTGAAAAATTCTTTTTTTATTGGGAAGGGTATACCTCGAAGTTGGTCTCATTTAAAATTGGAAACTATAATCCACCCCTAAAGGTAGAAAAAATGGGGTTGATTGATTTTTCACCAACTGAATTTTCAACTGTGAACCGATTCTGTTGAAATTTCGCACACATACATAGTTCTGATGACACAACCACTCATCATCAACTCCAGGTCTTTAACCTGGAGTACCCTGGAGAAAATGGTAACTCAAAAGCGAAAAATAAAAAACCTTTTTACAAAAAATTAAACCGACGAAAAAAGAACTGAAAAGCGAAAAATAAATAACTTTAATTTCGGAAGTCGGTGGCAAAAAACGAAAATTGAAAAGCGAAGACACCGACTACCGAAATTAAAGTTATTTATTTTTCGCTTTTCAGTTCTTTTTTCGTCGGTTTAATTTTTTGTAAAAAAGTTTTTTGTTGTTTGACAATTTCAAAAATGTGTAAGTAAGTACATGTTTTATTTTTTACCGAAACTACAATAAGTTGTAAAAAGATTGGCACGTAAAGACTGGTATAGGATATAAGTTGTATAAATATAATTCTCAGTTGTGAAAATATTCGCTGTTATTAATGGGAAACCAACAATAAAGCCGGAGGCCAACAAAAAAAATGCCTCTGTTGTACCAAACAATATCTTTTTTTTTTATTCACATGTACATTATTTGTTGTTTTTTTACCTTTTTACTCGCCAAACTTTCAAGTTTGATGGCACGAAGCGCTTGTTAACATTTAATACACAAATAATCTACAAAAAATAAGTAAAGTAAGTACATTTTTTTCATATTGTAATTTTCTTTATTTCATTTTTCTTACACATAAATTATATTTTTAAATATTAGAATTAAAAAATATATAAAAACATTTAAAAATATAAAAAATAGTAGCCCACCTGTTGGGGATTTACATAAAAAACACCACATAAAATAGAAAATACTGTATATTCACTGAGCCGCGCACTTATAACTAGTACATCTTAGAACATAATAAAGGTTAAAAACATATAAACTGACTTTGATTTTTGTGTTAGAGGTTAAGTACTTTTCTATCATGGCGCAAGTTGTGTGTGGGTCTGAGATAGATTATTTTTAATTTATTCGCCTAGACCAATAGTAGCCATCTAGGTTTAGTTATTTTGGTCAAGCGTAAGCTGTGTTTTCGGACAAGTTGTAACCTGCTCCCGGGCGAGGCCATTTGTTGTGATTGTGTATCGTAAACTCGCGTAAATGTTGTGTGTGTATGAGTGTTGCAAGTTGAGACCTGCTCCTCTGGGCGAGCCCATTTTTCGTATCAGTGTGCTTAGGGTGTTGCGTGGTGTGTTATAGGTGTCCAATGGTTTTAGAACAGGTTGTAACTTGTCTGCTTGGAATCTAGTTAGATTTCTTGGTTATGTAAAGGGTTTATTTACTATATATCAGCCCTTATGTGTTTGTATGGTATGTGTCAAAGGAAAATAAAGGTAGCCCTACGCTAATCAGGTACATTTATACTTATTGATAATTTCTAACGAGAAAATTGGGTGATTTATTTTAATCAGTACTTCTTAAGACTAGATAGGTAATCAGTATTTCTTAAAAAACTAATTAGGCGTATGTTCGTCGCCAACACCACCGGTATCGGGAACAGGGTCCAACTTACGCGGTCAGGGCTCCAGAGAAAGGAACCTCCTAACAATATTGTAATAATTATTGACAAAACTTGTTCGTGTAGGTACAGCTGTTTCAGTCGCGTCTGACAAATATTTACGCAGTTTTTCACGGTGGACGGTATGAAATAATTTTGCAATAAGTAAGTAGTGAACTAAAATTATGGTTAAAAAAAATGATTTATGTAAGTAGGTACAATAAAATGTTTTACCTACATACGTTCATAAAACCTTTTGATTTGTTTACTTCGTTTTAATACCAATATTATTGATTCAACTATACATTTCTAAACAGACAAACAAACATAGAAAGAACAAAAACATTACTCAAACAAACAACACACACATACTTACCCAAACATTTTCACTTTTCATTTCGTTAAGTACCTAATTAAGTATTTGTATTTTGTGTTTCACGAACTGTGTCCAAATAAACGTTATTATTTCTGTTCTTTTCCTAAACTCTTCACCTGTAGCCCCACCGCCTAGATTAGGCGATCACTAAAGCTCACACAAGACACTCGTGCGCATAGGTACCTACATGTAAGTAGTATCTTTGCTGTGCCCTGCAGTGCACGATAAAGAGCTGATTATAAAGTAGCTTTGCACCTTTAAAATATTTAAATGTATTTATAACTAGCTTCCGCCCGAGGCTTCGCCCGCGTGGTATGTCGATAAAAAGTAGCCTGTCCTTTCTCAGGCTCTAGACTATCTGTGTACTAAATTTCATTTAAATCGTTTCTGTAGTTTTGTCGTGAAAGCGCGACAGACAGACAGACAGAGTCACTTTCGCATTTATAATATTAGTAAGGAAGTGAGGATAAGGATTAAGTAAGGATTTCACTTGATAAAACCTCAGTTTAGTTTGGGCCCCCTTTTTTGCACCAGGGCCTTTGGTTACCCAGCTACGCCTCTGCTCATCGGAAACTTTTAGAACAGACTACTTATACTGCATAGGACTTAGGTAGTGTCTAGTGTAGGCTCCAAGTGAGTCTATAGTACCGGAATCGAATAAAACACTTCTTGACTGATAACTGAATTGGACTACTTAGTCTAAGAAATCAAGGATACATTTTATAATAATCTAACCCGCTAGCCAGCCGGGGGCCGACTCACTGTTTTATCCTATATAGGTACAGGCTATTCTAAATATAAACTGCTAGAACGTTCGAATGGAGCGACAACTGTCTTTCTTAAGGGGGAAGCGCCAAGGTAGCCCGCGAAATTCAAATTTTCTTACGTTTTTTGCCATTTGCAGGTCAGTGTCAGGTTGTATGTTGATCTAAATATTATTAGCGGCCGTAACAATTAAGTTACTAAGTATACTAATACTTACTGACTATTTCATGAAATCATGACATTTGGCACTTTCATGAACTTAGAGAGTTGTGTTGCTGATTCTAATGTTTATAATTCTGTAAACCCATATTTGTTACGGCCACTAATAATATTTAGATCAACATACAACCTGACACTGACCTGTAAATTGCAAAAAACGTAAGAAAATTTGAATTTCGCGGGCTACCTTGGCGCATCCACCTTAAGAGGAAATAGGGTCGGTACCCTCCCCATACAAACGCTCTCGCCTGTTTTCCCTTATGTGTTATAACCTTAGAGAACAATGATTTTTTACAGTAAAATAAATATCAACTAGTTCTATATACATACAGTAGGTATGTTAAATAACAGAGGGCGTTCCCTTAAACTCGATAATCTATATAATTAATAGATTCAAATAAAAATATCAGCATATAAAAATGAGTTAAAAAAAATCCGAATAAAAAATAAAATAAAATTGGCAATAAATTCGAAACGACCTGTTTAAAATCAAAATACTAACGCGGAATAGTACCTAGCGTAGTGGCGTAGCCCAAACCGGCAACGTCGCAATTTTGTTCTCGCGCGCGCATGATGCCGAGCGAGCTTCTCACCGAGCCGGCCGGCCGGGCGGGGAGCGGGCGGCGTGACGGCACTGAATGGCGAGCGCTGACTTTGGTAAAGGCGGCAAAATTAATACTGTACCTTTCCACAGACGATATTAGCCCTTTACTCCGTAGAAATAGAGATTTTAATAACGCGAGTCAACTGATGCAAATATGCATCAGTGGGGCTCAACGGTTTTGATTGATGCAACCTTGCATCACCGGAAAACGAGCATAAGACAGTGAAAAACACAGCGTCGTGTTGTTATCAGTAAAATAAAACATTTATGTATGTTTTGATTTAACAACCCGTCTCAAATGCCCGGCTGACAAAGGAACGCGTCACTGAGGCCCCTTGGGCTTGTAAGAACCTATTCGCAACCAGTAAAAACATAAATTCATGTACCTATCTAAGCCACGTATCAATCATATTAGAATACAGAGTACAGCGATTTATTCTGCTCGCAGCGGCCGAGTAATGGACACGGGGTGGCGCGTCGGCAGCGCTTTGCCGACAAGTCGCGTCGGTCGCGGGCTCGCGGCCACAAAATAAACAGATAAAAGTACAGAAGGCCCACTCATGGAACAAGTACACGAATGTGTTTTACCTATTCACTCAGATCGGTGACTCCGGTGCCTTATAGTGCTAATAAGAAAGTAATTAGAAAAATAAATAACGTAGTAGGTAACTACGCTCATAAATAGTGTGCGGTTAAGTATTAGAGAAAGTTTCATTTAAATCTCAGTTTTAGGCTAGCTTTTAAATGATAATGAGGTATTGCACGTTAGCAATCACTGTCTAACGTTTTGTAATGTTTTCTGCAATGACATCGAAATGAAAAAAAAAAACAGAACTAATGCGCTCGTTGTACGGGGTAGGTACTCCATGAGTATAAAAGTAGTTTTAGCAAAGAGTGGGCTTTCTGATCTTATTTATTTTGTGGCACAGTCGTTTCTTAGTGTTATTTCTTTTTTCGAAAAGGTTTTAGGTATTATGATAGGTACATTTAAATAATGTTTAAAGACTTACTCAGATTTTGAACTGCTCAATATGCTGACCTTCTCTCTCTATACATTGCTTGTTCCAATCGCCGACGGTTGTTTTGGTGCACTCGTCGCATTAAATTGTGCAATGGGATACCTCTCGGCATACATCCTCAAAGCATCATCACACAATTACACTCAGCTTAAATGTGCACCATGTTCACATACTCCTGAGCACAGAACTGATAACGCGGCATTTTTCACACAAGAATGACGAAAGGAGACAAGATGTTGCAATGCGAAAATAAATGCACATCCGGTATGCGCGCGAGATTAGTTCCGACTACAATTAGGTGGACAAATCCTGTGGACATTCGGGGAGCAGGGGGCGGAGCTAGGCGCATCAATCAGATCGCCGCACACGCGGCCCGTCATTCATAGGTAAATTGCGACATTGCCGTACTTACTTTGAAGGACAAGTGCGCGTGTACAGTGTTTCTTTTACGTATCAATTTAATATTTTTTGTGAGTATTTTACTATTTTTTTTTTTTTTTTTATTGGTATTTTTTTTTTTAGCTTGTATGTATGCTATACTATTGCGGGTTAACGGGAACGCCCTCTGTTAGTTAACATACTGTATATATTCATGTATATGTCATGCCCCCATGTTTTCCGTTTTGATGATATATTATCTGTAGAAGCACTAGAACCCCCAGAAAATGCTCAAAATTTCCTGTTTAGACCGCTGTCATCAGAGGCCTATTGTACAAAGGAGACCATTCACGTTTCATACAACGTTGGGCCCAAAACCGAAAGCGCCGGCCAGCGAAAAAATATGTGCTACCCTGGTCGGGGAAGTCCTCCTAATCATTTTTTACTATGGCGCCGAATCTCTAAGAACATTCCTTCGTAATCCTTTAGCCGTTTTTTAAAGTTGAAAATTCTAGTTACCTTGACGATACTTCGTGATTTCGTGTCTGGGAGGAATATTTTAGGTAAACGAAAAAAGTATGTCACCTAAGTTGGGGAAGTCCGCCCAAGCACTTTTCGTAGACTTTTTTTTTGTTCCTAGTTTTAGGTAAACGAAAAAAGTATGTCACCTAAGTCGGGGAAGTCGCGAATGGGAGGAACAATCTTCCATTCGTCGAGCGACCCCATACGGATCTGCCAATTGACGAATAACACTACGTAGCGGTCAAAATCCGGCTTCTTTTTCAACTTGAGTGTAGCCTCTTTCGCAAGGTGGTCTGCACGTTCGGTGTCCTTCAGCCCTGCGTGAGCTTTTACACAACGAAACATCTTTGCTCTGGGATAAGGCCACGCCCACGTTAGCATTCGCCTTCACCGCCAGAACGTGGAGGGAACCTTGGTTTGCTGGATATGGAGTTTTCGCAAACGCCACCACAAGCTCAACCTCCCTGCCGCAAGGGCTGGCTGGGGTATCGAGGGCTATCCCAGCCAGCATCAGGGATGGTATGATGTATAGAGCTTTTGGGCGCATACCCATTGGACCGTGTTCAGCATTTTCTGGACTCCAATCTTCTTAGTTGCCTGCGCCGAAGTGCTTGCCGCGTGCATCACCACCGGCTCCACCGCTGGCGTGTTAATGCTCCATATGACCTCCGGGTGCAGACCCCAGCTCACTTTGGCTGCTCTAGATAGTTGTTTGTCAATTTTGGAAGCTTTTCTACACACTTTAGTGGCATGGATGTGACTTATATGTAATAACAGCCGCACGGGTCAACCCATGAGGTTAAGCTACGCTTCCCTGGGTTGCCCCGTGGATGAGTCTTTACATACCGAGACTCTTCCATGCCTCGGAAAGCACGTTAAGCCGTTGGTCCCGGCTGTCATTCGTGGTTCTTTGACAGTCGTTACGGGTCGTCAGAAGACCGAAAGTCTGACAATCAGTCTTACTAAGGTATCATATTACCCGGTTACTGGGTTGTGAAGGTCAGATAGGTAGTCGCTCCATTTAAAATACTGGTATTCAGCTACATCCGGTTAGACTGGAAGCCCATCCTAACATAGTTGGGAAAAGTGCAGATTGATTAATTTTGTTCGTGGCGTGGATGTTGGATGTGGGTCTTGTGGTCAATTGTGAGCAATTGACCCATCATTTTTATTTCCTAAGACATGCCCATGTCGACCCCACCCATACTCAGGAGTGGGACACCGTTCTGTAGCTTCCTGGTGACTATCATTGCACAGGTTTTATTTGGTGCAAACTTCAAGTTATTTCGGATGGCCCTTTTCCAATTATACTCGAGGGCAGCATTGGCCTGTCTTTGAACCTCCAATACTGGGTCACCGTCGAAGATCATGACCATATTGTCGGCGAAAGCCTGGCAGTGATCTCCCCGTTCTTGCAGCTCCTTTAATAGAGGGCCCAAATTCAAAAGTAAATTCCAAAGGATTTGATTTTTGTGCATGTGGCAGAAGTGTCCTGCCCAGTCCCATTTAAGTTGGGCAGCCCTTTGAGCCAACGTCAGCTATCTTTGTTTTAGAGTTCAGTATTGGGAGGCTTTTACCCATGAGGGGGACAGCGCAGGCTAGGAAAAAAAAGTCTTCGAAAAATGCTTGGGTGGACTTCGCCGACTTAGGTGACATACTTTTTTCGTTTACCTAAAATGTTCCTCCCAGACACGAAATCACGAAATATCATCAAGGTAACTAGATTTTTCAACTTTGAAAAACGGCTGAAGGAATGGGCGTAGAGATTCGGCGCCATAGTAAAAAATTATTAGGAGGACTTCCCCGACCGGGGGGTAACACATGTTTTTTCGCTGGATTTTGGATTTTGCCCCAATATGAATGGTCTCCATTGACAACTATTTATGAAAACAGAAAAACATAGGGGCACAATAAATATCCTTCTAAATCAATTTATAAAATATCTTTCAAATTGGTCCAACATTGGAGGAGGAAATAGACGAGAGCCGAACCTCGAATTATGACTTTTTGTATGGAGAAAAGTCCGACCCTATTTCCTCTTAACAGCCTGTTCAGTTTAAGGTTGCTTATCGCATAAAACCTTACAGCAGGGGCTTAAAACGGTCACTTTAGCAGAACCATATTATGAAAATATGAATCATCGTAAAATGTTACAAACTGACAATTCCTGTTATGCTCTGCGTGTAATTCCTATTACGAAATAATTATTCATTTGTTTGACAGTTTTCAATGGAGATTCGTTAAATGGTCCACAAATTATGAATTGCTTTTATGTCAAATTAGAGGAATTGCTAATCAATGACAGCTGGGATTCAGGAAATGAACTGCTTTTAGAGGAATTATACTAATGTTTTTTTTAGTTTTAGGCCGGATAGGGCCCCCTGGTACCTATAACTCTGATGAAATGTTAATTAGGTACTCGAATCCGTGTTTGTTAAATTTATTTCATCAACACTGTTCTCAAAACGTTGAATAAAAACATAGTGAAAAAATTGGCATGAGCTAGAGCAAAAAAATCGAAGACATGCAATGACGTATTATATATAGACACGTTGTCCGCACTCTAAAATGGCAACATGAAATGAAGCCAATTGGCCACATTGCGCTCAGTCACGCACCAACCTGTCGCGCGACGCTACGTTTGTTTTTAATTTATATCGTGTGTGAAAACCTGTGCAAAATATAAAGAAAACATGCCGTCGTGTGTTTTCAGAGGATGTACAAATTATACCCCAAAAGTTAAAGACAAAAATGTGTCATTTCACGCGTAAGTTTGCAAAACTACATTATTTTATTTTATTTTGTACGACGCTGCGTCTAATGGCGGCCGGCGCATGAAGTTAGTAGTCACGTGACGTTAGGGGAGGTTGAGACACTAATACACAAGTTTTTTTTTGTTGTTAGAATTTATAATATTGTTTGAATATAATATGCACTTGTTATGTTATGAATATACATTATTGTTTTCCGTTTCATTTTAGATTGCCTACAGATGGGCTGATAAAAGAAATTAACACAAATGTCGAAGTGTTTTCGACAATGTTAAATCAAGAAGGCGTTAAAAAAACCACTGAGCAGATTGTCGGTTATATTTCAGGATGGGTATCCAGAAAACTGGCTTCAGTATTGAAATGTTCGACATGCACCGATAGTCTGTATTGTAATAACAAATTGTGGTTTCACAAACTGATTATTTTAAAAAATATGGGTGGACTGTTTCCCGAGTGAGGATGTGTTCCGAATCTGTCTGAAGTCAGAATCTATAATTAAAAACCACATTAAAGAAATGGGTCACATTATCCTTCCCGATCACAAAGATATCCAAATTTTAAAAAACCGTATTTTAAAGTCGTTTATCAGCTGCAATGACGTATTTTGTTCTTTACATCAACATTCTTTAGAGCAACATCCCACATTTGATCACAGAGTGCAGCTTATTCGCGCGGTCATTGAGAAATTTATTAATGTTCGCCTACATTTCGCACACAAAAGCTCTGAATCAAATTATAAGAGGCAAAAAAGAAATAAATTAAGTTTGTTTGAAGGAATTTAAAAATATGTATCTACAACATAAGTCGATAATATATGACTTCGATTACCATAGTGTTTGATTGTCTATCAATATGTTAATATTTTTTACATTATTAAATAAAGGCTTTTTTATGTTTATAAAGATATTTTGTTTTATTTTTAAATTTAATATGTAACAATAATTACTGTTGCGGAATACACCATTAACATTTAAAAGATATAATATTGGTATTACTTTATTCGTAAAGTAGGTAACACGGTACAATTATAAATTATTTTATTAACTCTAGAAAATCGAGTGTCCTTTTTTCCCCATATGCCTCTGATAGCTACGTCACTCATGCGCTCGACCAATGAGCATGTAATTTTACTATTACTTATCCTGTGACGTAACTGAAGATGTTTATTTATCTCCCTCTAGCAACAGGCATTCCGCCGTACGGTGTCATATTTTCTTTCCCTTTCTTTACGCGTATAAGTAGTTATCTAGTATTTTCGCCGTTTTTAAGCGCCGAGATGTTTGTTGATAACGTGTCTATATATAATACGTCATTGAAGACATGTGACTAAAACTGGAACCACGTGGTGGATATTACGGCCCATTTCTTCTTACAGAGAGGAGGTCTAGGCCAAAGCAGTGGTTATATTGTAGGCATTTGGCATAATGGTTAGGTATTCCACAGATTAGATAATGGTTGTTTTGAGTGAGACCCAACTCTGAGGCGTGGTGTTGGCACTATGTAATTACTACTTATGTGTGTGTGTGCAGGTGTACTGGGCGGGCCCGCTGAGCGGCGCGGCGCTGGGCGCGCTGCTTCACCGCTACGTGCTAACGCCGCGCCCCACAAAGCGCGCGGCCAGGGATGTAGACATACCGCTCAACGACAAACACGAACAAGCCTAGGTTATACCTATCCACCTCACATGACGATCTAATTACATTTTAAATAAAGCATTCTAATTAATTTATTATTTTTTTACTCATCCAAAATTTTTATTATATCGTTTCTGGAATCTTTATTAGTGAGGACAACCGCACATCAGTCGTAACACTCGCACAACATAATATTTTTCAACACACTTGCTCGTAAAGTGGCTCTTATTGAACCCCTTTTAGGTTCATAATGCAGTATATTATGGAAGCGTGCTTTTTATTTTATATTACCGCACTATTGCGGTAATGTGCGCCACAGATTACTATTTACTAGTATGAGTAATGACATGGCAGTATGGAATTAGTAAGTACTATCATGGCAGCATGGAATTTGTATCCAATAGAAATTGCTTTTGGTGAAGCATTTTACCAAAGACAAGCGCTCAAAGGCAAGTTTTTATTTTTTTTAAAGAACCAAAAGCAAAAAAAATTTTTTTTTTTTTTACCATAATTAAACTTCTGTGGGATACTATACATTGAATTAGTATGCATTATCCTACAAAAAAATGAGCATTCTCTATTTACACCCGAGCAGAGACTTGCGCTTTTTCCGGTAAGACGAACCACGCACGCTGGCCTGCCCGTGTGCCACCGCGTTCGCGCGGAATGAATCTCTGTCATTCTGTACTATTAAATTAGGGTTTATATCGTCTGTGGCTATTTCAGTCTATATTATTCACTACCCTAACCCCATTTGCGTATTATGTATTATTAACATTATTATATTTTTATATAGGCTGTTCAGGGGTATTACCAGTGCCTTTATTTACACCCGCGCGCTCATCGCTAGCGGACAAAACCCCGACCCTAGCCGCCATTTTCCATAAATATTTGTTAACTTTTTTGTTTTTAAAATTATTATCAAAAATGTCGATTTCACGTAGGGGAGAAGAGCGTAAATAATAATAAATAGATTTGACTCCACCATGGTAGATACGTTTAGTTACAGTAAAAAAATGTTTCTTATTCTAATCAAATTTTTTTGTATAGTCTGTCTAACGGTTTTGCCAGTGCCTTTATTTACACCTATGGAAAAACAAAACCAGCCAGCGCACCATTTTCCATAAATATTTATTATCGTTTTCGTTGTGTGGTTAATTAATAACAAAATTTAAAGTATTATCACCAACCGATATAAAAGTTTTTAAAAGAAACTCCGGATAGTCAGTAGGTACGTGGCAACAAAGGTCAGTTAAACTTAATAAATCTATCATCTCTATAGTTTCGTTATTGTAGTTCTTACAACAAGTCTGTTTTTTTCCTCGAAAGTGTGTTGAAAAACGTCGTTTGAAACGCGTGTGCATTGATTATTACACTCTCGGCTACCTTATCGCGCTCGCCTCTGGCTCGCGCGAATAATACCGCCTGAGTGTAATATCCAATAGAGCACACTCGAATCACAATGTACTATTCTTAAAAGCAAAGTACGTTTCATTTCAATTTTCTTTGCTTTTCAATTTTCGTTTTTTGCCACCGACTTCCGAAATTAAAGTTATTTTTCACTTTTTTAGTGTTTTTTTTTGGAAGTCGGTTGTTTTCTTTTGTAAAAAGTTTTATTTTTCTCTATATAGTTGTGGTACCTACTCCACACAAATTCGAATACCACTACCTGCTATGTAAATAACAGTGACGAAGTCAAATATAATGTCGTCTACAAACAAAAAAAAAACATACAACATACTTTTTTCGCGGGTAGGTGTAAAAAACGTTAGACGTATCTCGGATTTTGAATTTATTTTTAAAATAGTAAAACTCAGTTTGTTGCATTAATTTCTACAAATTATAAGCGTGTAACCTCCACTACACGGGTACTCACGTTTGTGGCACATTTATGTGACTTAAATATTAAAATAACACCACCTGCCAGTTCATCATCTACATAGTCACTTCACTTTCACTGTAGCACTAGTTGATCACTATGTCTCAATTTGCTGAAATACTGTCCGTGCAAAAGAGTCTTGAAGAGAACTTCACAAGGAAGATGGAAGCATTGGAAGCCCAAATACAGTGCGCAGGGCCGGCCAAGGATACTGTGGCGAGGGTGGCTGAGGAGTTCAGGACCTTCAGGGAGCTGACTTTCAGCATGCTCGGCTTGCTCCGGTCTCAGATTAGTGAGTGTGCTAAGCAGGTTGACGGAATGGAGACAAGAAATAGGCGGAAAGCACTGATCTTCCAAGGTGTTGCCGAAGCTGACAATGAAGACAGCACCGCAGTCATCGTGGATATTATCACCAATAAGCTGGCCCTCAAGAACTTCTCTGCATCTTCCATAAAAGTCTGTCACAGACTTGGCGCTGCCAACAAAGATCATCACAGGCCCATACTAATTAGGTTTTCCAGCTATGATGACAAATCAGTGGTCTGGAAAGCTAAGACACGCTTGAAGGGAACATCCATCTCAGTCAAGGAGTTCTTGACAAGAGTGCGGCAATCCATCTTTGGGAAGGCGCGTCTTCACTTCGGAATGAGGTCGTGTTGGACTCAGGACGGTGTTATTGTTCTGAAGGCCTTTGACGGAAGTAGACATAAAGTAGCTTCAATGGATGAGCTCAATCCTCTGCTAGCGAAGTTTCCAAAGGTCCAAGATCCAAAGGCCCAAGGCACTGGAGATAACCTGCAAAACAGAACGGGTCATTAATGGTACTTATAATTATCTTATTAGTATTACTACATATTAGCATGCAATAGAATTGTTAGAATGGAATTAAGTACTTACTTTTGGAATTGCTTTGTTTATGTTCTAAGTAGTCCTTCTATTGTTATGTTATTTCTGATTGTAGTTGGGACGCTTTAGTTAATAATTATTAGTTATTTACCCTCAACAATTCTACGAATGCAAATGTCATTAATGTCAATGTTAAAATATAATATCCACAGATCACGTATTATTGGCGTTTGATCGGATACGTTCACAATTTCTTAATAATTTTTTTTTGTGTCGCTAACAATTTTATCATGTTATTCCAAAAATTTGGTGTAAGCGTTTATGATCTTGTCGTTACGATTCACAGTTACTGTCTTGTTATTTTGGTTTTGATGAGTGCTTTATAATTTTATTATTTTAACCAAGTTTTAACCAATGTTTGAAAATAGTTGATGTTGTGAGCTGGCGGGTGGTGCAGATGCAAACGTTGCGTCGTACCACATTCGTGTAGTTTTGTTTTAGCGTTATTTATAATTATTTATTTATATATATTTTTTTACTTGTATCTTTAGTATGACATCTGATAACGAATCTTTTTATTCTGCCAACGAATCTTGTGCCTCTTCCAGTGATCAAAGTTTTATATCTCTTACTGACACCTTAGGTGTTCTTTTACGCCAAAATTTCAGCCAAAATTCTGGCCGACTACTTAATGTATGCCACCACAATACTCAAAGCATTCCCAGTCACTACAACGAACTGTATGACACGTTTGCCGACAACAACGTGCATGCTACTCTGATTTCCGAGACTTGGCTCAAACCTAACCTGCTTTCAACCACTTACCCGCTCCCCGGTTTCGTTCTTCTTCGGAACGACCGGACCGGTAAGAGGGGGGGTGGTGTAGCCATCTACCTTCGGGGTGATTTCTCTTTTAAAATCTTAGCTTCTTCTTCGTCTTCCAATGAATCCGCAGAGTTTCTGTTTCTCGAGGTTTGTGTCAAAGGAGTTAAAGTTGTCCTTGGTGTTGTCTATTGCCCCCCTACTATTCATTACTTCACTGAATTCGAGTCGGTACTTGAATCTCTGGGTTCGGAGTATGCACATCACATTGTTATGGGAGATTTTAATACCAACCTCCTTGCCCTTAACTCCCTTCGATCCCGTAAACTCCTGCATCTAATCGAGTCAGCCAGCTTGCATGTTTTGCCTCTCCAACTCACTCATCATAATATAGTTGGTGATGATACCTGGCTTGATTTGATCCTCACCTCTAATCTTTCCCTAGTTTCCTCGCATGGTCAACACGTTGCTCCTGGCTTTTCACATCACGACCTTATATTCCTATCCTATACCCTAAAACCCCCTAAACCTAAACCCACGTTCCAGTACAGGCGTGCCTTTGCTCGCATGAATCATGAGAGGCTTCAACAAGATGCATCCAGTATTGACTGGTCACCCTTGGAAGCAGCTACTTCTGTAGACGAAAAAGTTAGTTTCTTCAACAACACGGTGATCAAGCTGTATGACACCCATGCTCCTATCAAGAAAATCAAGTTGAAGCGTCCACCTGCGCCTTGGATGAGCATGGGAGTGCGGATGGCAATGCGACGGAGGGACCGCGCGTTTCGGAAATTTAAAAAGGATCGCTCGGAGGACAACTGGACTTTCTTTAAGGCTGCTAGGAATCGGTGTAATCAGATGATACGCAACGCCAAACGCCGCCACATTCTGAATAATATCACTTCGTCTTCTCCTGCCGATATTTGGAAGTTCCTTAGAACTTTAGGCATCGGCAAATTACGAAATTCAGACCTTCCTAACACATTTGGATTGGACGATCTAAATCGTCATTTCACCACTGTTCCCATTCTAGATAGTCTAACCAAATGTCAAACCCTCGACTACCTTTCTGGTCTGACGCGGCCCAATATTAACCCTTTTGTCTTCACCCCAGTCGACTCAGGAGAGATCAAAAAGATTATCCTTTCCATTAAATCCAAAGCCGTGGGCTGTGATAAAATCAGCCGTCATATGATCGTAACGGCTCTTGATCAACTTCTTCCTGCAATCTCCCACATCATAAACTACTCCCTTTATACCGGTGTTTTCCCTTCCCTGTGGCGTAAAGCCCTTGTCCGGCCCCTTCCTAAGGTACCTAATTCATCTCTTCCTAGTCACTTTCGCCCAATTTCCATCCTTCCCTTTCTGTCTAAGGTGCTCGAGGCCAGTGTCCATAAACAATTCTCACGCTTTATTCACCACAACTCCCTCATCAGTCCCTTTCAATCCGGTTTCAGGCCCGGGCACAGTACTGTTTCAGCTCTCCTTAAAGTGACTGACGATATTAGGCGGGGAATGGAAGACACTAAAGTAACAGTCTTAGTGTTAATTGACTTCTCCAATGCTTTTAATACCGTCAGTCACGAAGTCCTTTTATCCATTCTTTCCTATCTTATGGTCTCTCCGGAGGTATTGGAATGGTTTTCTTCTTATCTTCGGGGGCGTCAGCAGTCTGTTCATGCTGGAGACTCGTCGTCGAGTTGGTGTGATCTTGCGGCTGGCGTCCCTCAAGGCGGTATATTATCTCCTCTTCTGTTCTCCATTTTTATTAATCTCATTACCACCGTGCTTTCAACTGCGTATCATCTTTATGCTGACGATTTGCAGCTTTACTGCCAGGCAAGCGTTGACAACATTTCCGATGCCATCGAGGAGTTGAACCGGGATTTAGATACGGTAAAAAATTGGTCTGATCGATTTGGGGTTGCGGTTAACCCTGCCAAGTGTCAGGCCATCATAGTAGGGAGCCCCTATAGCATGAGGAAGTTGAATGGCATAACTGTTCCACCTGTTATATTCGACAACTCTGTCATTCCGTTTAGCTCGGATGTAAAGGATCTTGGTTTGCATGTCGACACTTGTCTTGACTGGCGAAAGCAGGTCACGACAGTTAGTAATAAAGTCACCGGAACGTTGCGGTCGCTCTATCGGTTGAAAAACCTTCTCCCATCACACATAAAGGCAATGCTTGTACAGTCCCTAATCTTTCCCATAATTGACTATGGTGATGTGTGTTACTATGACCTGAATGCAGATCTCCTTAATAAACTAGATCGCCTTCTCAATAATTGCATTCGATTCGTTTTCAATCTTCGTAAGTATGACCATGTGTCCGCACATCGATTGCTTTTGAAATGGTTACCCATTCGTCAGCGCAGAGAGTTGAGGGCTTTGTCTATGTTGTTTTCTATACTCGACAAACCCACTTCTCCTTCTTACCTGACTTCCCATGTTCAATACTTATGCTCTGCTCATAGTAAAAATCTTCGTTCTACCAACAATCGTCTTCTACGATGTCCTTCTCACCGCTCTGGTTTCATCCACTCTTCTTTCTTCGTCCAGGCGGTCTTTCTTTGGAATGCGCTCCCCCTGGACATCAAGACGGCAACTAGTCGCATATCATTTAAAGTAAAGGCGCGTGATCACATTCGTACGATGTTGGCAGAATCATCCCAGCGTTAGATGGATTCGTTTTCTCCTCTACCTGTCGTTATTTCTCCTGACTAAGTTTATTTTGTTTATAATTTATGTATGTATCTATGTATGTATTAATTAGTATTCATTATTTCTCAAGTTATATGTATTGTCTTTTGTTGCACCTGCCATGTCTGTCTCTGCATCACCCTAAGGTTGACTGGTAGAAAATGCCTCAGGCATTAAGTCCGCCGTTGTACAGTAGTTTTTTTTTTTTACTTGTGCATAAAGTTTTAATAAATAAATAAATAAATAAATACAGACGAACATAGAACCTCCTCCTTTTTGAAGAAGTCGGTTAAAAAGCTTCTTTTTATAAAGATTTTTAACCGAATTCAAAAAGGAGGAGGTTCTCAATTCGTCTGTATGTTTTTTTTTGTGTGTTTGTTACGCGATTACTCCGCCAATTATGAATTAATTACTTATATTTTGTGTTTGTACTTTTACAAAAGAAAAAAAAAAATCGCCGCATTTTATTTCGGCCGTCGTCTATCGGGTGTTTAGAAGTCATAACATAATATACAACATTAGTTTTCGTTTATTCGAAACCCGAGACACGTGTCTAGTATTTTTATGTAAAGAATCCATGTACAAAACGAAACTGTATCAAGAAAATTCATAAAGTTATAAGCTTGTTATGTTACCTGGTTGACCGTACAAGAATATGCTAAACACACCGCGCGCGGCGGCCCCGCGCAGCACGCGCCTCCAGAGCGCGTCGCGCGTCGGCGTCGTCTAGCGCTCATTGATAATAATTTGGCAGTAGGTACTACCTAACCGTACGGCGATTCTATTGTAATTAACTGGTGATGAAATTTTCCATCACACTTGCAGGCTTTGGACTTTCGTAATGGTCAAGTGTAGGTAGATATTTATTATTATGTACTTTATTCGTAAGTCTGCGGGCACGAAACTTGCGACGGCCGAGCGATGGCTGCAGCGGGGCGGCGCGACGGGGTGTGATCAGGCAGCGATATCTCGCGCGGGCACGAAACTCGGCGACATTGCAGAAATAACCACGCAGGAAATCTAGCACTAAACATATGGGAAAAATTTAAAGAGTGTAGGAGATTTCTTCTCAGGCGTGTGTTTCGAACGTACGGTTACAGTCAAAGTCAAATAATTTATTTCAAGTAAGCACATTAAAGGCACTTTTGAACGTCAAATAAAACTAAACAGAAATAGAACTGATTCTAGTTGCCCCTTCCAAAAGGAAGTTTTCGTATGGAGAAGAATGGGCAAGAAACTCCACCGTTACTCTTTTAAAATAGTACATTGTGATGCGAGTGTGCTCTATTGGATATTACACTCAGGCGGTATTATTCGCGCGAGCCAGAAGCGAGCGCGATAAGGTAGCCGAGTGTAATAATCAATGCACACGCATTTCATACGACGTTTTTCAACACACTTGCGAGGAAAAAAACAGACTTGTTGTAAGAACTTATGCTACAATAACGTAACTATAGAGATGATAGATTTATAAAGTTTAACTGACCTTTGTTGCCAGGTACTGACTATCCAGAGTTTCTTTTAAAAACTTCTATGTCGGTTGGTGACAATACTTAAAATTTTGTATTGTATCATAATAATTAACCACACAACGAAAACGATAATAAATATTTAAGGAAAATGGCGCCCTGGTCTCAGACCAACCAAAATAGAAAGACAGAGCATTACGAACATCAAAAATGACGCCACCTTTTTATCTATGTTTGTGTAAAAAGGGTTGTCATTTGTTAAAGTTTTTCCCTATAATTTGGGGAATAATATTTTGGGTAGGATAATATTGTACGAGTAAGATATTGTTGAGTATGGTATTGTACCTCAATCGTTAGGAAGGATTCCGAAACAGAACCATTTTTTTTACATCGCAAAATAAAATAACAATTAAGTACAAAGTGCATTTACATACATGATTTGGAGATTACCTTTTAATCAAGAATTGCTTGTGTTAGGAAACTCCGCTCTTTCACTTAAAACTATCTATTAATTATCAATTGAATGTTAAAAAAAAATTGGTTTGTAAATTATAGAAAAAATAATTTATAAGTTATAAGGTTGTTGAAGCGTAAATCATAACATCGTCGTGAGTATGTGTCATTAAGTAAATTGTTTTGAAATAAAATAGGTACTTAATTAATAGTAATAAGAGACAGGAAAATTCATACGGATACAAATGCAGAGGATGCACTTGGTAATACCGTGCAATCAACAGCCGCATTGGGTAAATTAGGTAAGTCCTATAACCACATTATTACAAAATAAATTGCATATTTGTAGTAAAAACTATTAATAAGAGACAGGAAAATACATACGGGTACAAATGCAGAGGATTAACTTGGTAATGCCCTATCGTCAATGGCTACATGAGGCAAGTCTGGAAAGTCCTACAAAAAAAATTACTCGAGTAATGGCAGCTTTTGATTAAAACCTTAGGAAGATAAATGAAGAATTAGGACATACTTGAACAAACGTACAGCCGGAACTTTGTGAAACTGAGTTTTCAGCAATTACGTAAGACGATGGAAATAACATCTAAAAAATAAAATTTGGGACAGTAGTATTTAAATTAGCTAGTCTAAGCTGAGAAACTAACTAAAATAAAATAAAAAATACAGTCTCGTGTTTAATTACTGTTTTGATAAAATCTCATTTTTGTTTTTTATATTTTATGTACCTTTTTAGGATATCCGCTTTTGATCACACAACGAATTCCACGATTAGTCGAATAAAGGTCAAAATGATCGGAACAAACCACGCTGGTTTTCGATGGAAGCCATTCTGGATCATTCCGACTATTTCTTATAGCATTTACTTTTATTTTCAATATTAATTGGAAATCTAAAATATTAAATACATAAAAAAACAGGCATATAATTACTCGAACTAAAAAATATCGAATGGGGAAATTTCAAATCATATTATGGCAACCCCCGCACTTTAAATGTCACTGTTTTCGTTCGTTCATTCGTTCAGGATTTTGTTCCAAGTAACCTAAAATTCATAGTTAACTAAATTAAGAAACGATGTTATTTGAAGTACTTACATGTGAAAAGTGATTCCGTGAGACTTTTTATGTGATTTGCTATTGTTTTTACAAGTTTTCACTACACAAGAAGGCATAATTCTATTTTTTTTATAGAAGTTTACTAGACGACGACTCGTGACGTACTAGGAGCGATGAGCATAGTTTTTGTGTAGGTGTGTGCGTGAGCCTGTGTGTTTACTTGCAGGAGCATAGTTTTGTGGCTACACGTTTGATGTACCTAGTGCTCTGTCTTTCTATTTTGGTTGGTCTGAGGCCCTGGTGTTGTTTTTCCATAGGTGTAACTAAACGTACCATGGCGGATTCAAATCTATTTATTATTATTTACGCTCTTCTCCTCTACGTGAAATCGACATTTTTAATAATGATTTTAACCACACAACAAAAATGTTAACAAATATTTATGGAAAATGGCGTCTAGTTTTGTTTTTTCCGCTAGCGAAGAGCGCGCGAGTGTAAATAAAGGCACCGGTAATACCGCTGAATAGCCTATATAAAAATATGATAATGTTATTAATACATAATACGCAAATGGGGTTAGGGTAGTGAACAATATAGACTGAAATAGCCACAGACGATATACACCCTTATTTAATAGTACAGAATGACAGATTAATTCCGCGCGAACGCGGTGGCACACGGGCAGGCCAGCGCGGTTCGTCGGGGCGGGTCAAGTGGCCTGCGCGCGTGCCAACCGCGGTCTTACCGGAAAAAAGAGCAAGTCTCTGCTCTGCTGTAAATAGAGAATGCTCAGTACTTGGCAACAAAGGTTAGTTAAACTTTATAAATCTATCATCTCTATAGTTACGTTATTGTAGATTTGTATGTCATAGATTTTTACACTCTGTGATTACTTAAACTCACGCACTGATTTATTAGCATTACTTGTAAAGATGTTAGGAATATTGTAATATCGTATACTTTTACAATGTTTGTAAATATGTGAGCACCATGTACCTACCTATCACATAACTGATTTATTTGTCATTGCTCCATTTATAATTCTTTTTGCCTTTTGTGAGATAGTAATCTTATTGCAGGTGCATCGTCTTCACATAATTATAATTATATAATTCATGTATACAAAATATTAGTATTAAGGAACAGGTCTAGGACGAGGAGCCAGACCAAGAAAGATACAAAAATCCGCAGGGCAGCATGTGGCGAGCTGTTGGACAGTAGCGACCCCACGGACCCTACCTCCCGGGAAAAGAAAGTTTTGTTCCTCATCTCTGGCTTGCCTTTATTGGCCGGCTGGAGTGAACACTGACGAGGAACAGAGCGCCCACCTCATTCTTGCCTTGATTGGCCGGCTTGAGTGGAGATTCGCAAGAGGAAACGTGCTCGGAGGAAGGAAGTATTCCAGTAAGATGCTGGTAGGGATCTTGACCGTACTTCCGGGATTGTCCTGATAGCCGTGGACTACCTCTCCAATCCTCTTAAGCACATCAGGAAGTGTTGCCTTCTTGTCGCTACGTCACTATATGCTAGCGACCATTTTCGGGGGCCCATTATTGAGTGTGCAAGTCACCCCCTGCCATTTTATCCGTGTATACCATAACATTGATCACGCAGGGGCATAGTCCTTCCCAGGCGGATTTCCGGCCACCATAGGCGCGGGCTTGCGGACGGCGAGCTGCCCGTTGCGTATAGTCCCAGTCGCCCCCACATGGATTGCCACCAGGTGGCAATTGGGAGAAAAAAATCCCAGTTGCCACCGGGTGGCGACTGGGACCTTATTGCCCCCACTTCAAATCGCTGTACATTGCGGAGTGGATCGCCAAACCCCCTCATCACTATATTTCTTACGGCCGCGATGACGGGGTTGGCGGTCACATTTCCAATGTGGTTTTATTAGTAGATAAGTGATATTTTTAAGGACATACAAACAAGATTTTCTTTATTGTAGTTGCTTTTAATCACTTATTATTATTAATCATAAAAACCTGGTGTAAATTCGTATCACAGAAAATCTTAGTTTTTACAATAATTATAAGTACTAGTATTGATAAAACATAGTTATTGTAAATATGTAATTTGATTATCTGTGGCTGATGATGACTAGCTTTTGTTCCTAGTACTTATAATTATTGCCGGCCGTAAGAAATATAGTGATGAGGGGGTTTGGCGATCCACGCCGCAATGTACAGCGATTTGAAGTGGGGGCAATAAGGTCCCAGTCGCCACCCGGTGGCAACTGGGATTTTTTTCTCCCAATTGCCACCTGGTGGCAATCCATGTGGGGGCGACTGGGACTATACGGCCCGTTGCTCGCCGTATAAGCCGATAAGGACCAGGCCCGGGTCGATGGCGCGTCGTGTTCCACGCGCGCCTCAAAGAGATATCAGCAAAAATGACGGGGTCCAATAGGACCGATGCCTGCCAGGGTTGCGGGAAAGTCCGAAAGGGATACCGGGACCTTGGCAACAGGCAAATGAAGGAACACGGGTGGGTTTTAGTCAGTAAAAGTCTGACACGCCCTTCCGCTCCGCCCAGAGCGGGAGAAGCCATTGGATGATTTCCCACCCTCAAAAAAAAAAAAAAAAAGGGGCATAGTCCTTCCATATTTGAAAATTACCAGTTCACGAAGCCACCCAAACCCATAGCCCAATATCTTTGTTTTCATGTTCAGCAATAGTCCTACACAAACCGCGGGTTGTCCTTGGCTGCACTTGCATAGTGCAAACAGGGATAATCGTCGGTTGGTGCCTCATTCCATTTAAAATTGTCTAAGGGGCCTCTGCGAGTTGGCTTCGGCCCCTCGCACGACTTCCAGAGGTCCGGGACCCCAGGACCCCGAGATATATAAACATATAACAAATAATAATCATGGCGCCTGTCAATGTCAACACATAAAAAATTACGCTCAAGTTTTTTACATAAAAAATACAGAAATTCTTAGTACAGATTCAATCCAAAAGTTAAAAACCCCAACAATAATATATATTACATACGAGCAAAAATGGAAAACCAAAGAAAAACGGACAATAACAATATCCATCCATCCATCCATCCAAAAGAACTGAAAAGCGAAAAATAAATAACTTTAATTTCTTATATTCTTATATTTTTCGCTTTTCAGTTCTTTTTTCGTCGGTTAAATTTTTTGTAATAAAGTTTTTTATTTTTCGCTTTTGAGTTACCATCCACTCCAGCGTACTCCAGGGGGTTACTCCAGATTAAAGACCTGGAGTTGATGATGAGTGGTTGTGTCATCAGAACTATGTATGTGTGCGAAATTTCAACAGAATCGGTTCACAGTTGAAAATTCAGTTGGTGAAAAATCAATCAACCCCAGTTTTTCTACCTTTAGGGGTGGATTATAGTTTCCAATTTTAAATGAGACCAACTTCGAGGTATACCCTTCCCAATAAAAAAGAATTTTTCAAATCGGACTACTCACTAAAAAGTTATGCGTGGCCACAGATAAAAAAAGCCTTGTGGCCATCCCGGCCACAAGGCGGCCCAGTGCTCCGCGGTGCCAAACTGCAGCCTCTGTACAGCTGCAGGGAGGCCCGCCGAACACAGAGCGGGTGGAAAGGCCTGTGGCGCGCCCGCCACCAACAGGCGAAAAAAGAGAGGGGCTGCCAGGGCTGCCGGGGGCGCTTTACCCCCGCCGCAGCCTGACTGCCCTTCTGCCGACTCCCGGCCTAGGAATGGTGCGGAGGGAATGGATTGCGCATAATTGCGCTCTACCATTTCCTCCAGGGCAACATCAACCACTCTGCTAGAGCTCAGGATCTCTTGCTCCAGAGCATGGCAGAGTGGTCGATTCACGTGGCTGTGGTCGCCGAACAGTATTTTGTCCCCCCCAGAGATAATTGGGTGGGAGACTTGGACGGTTTAGTGGCCATCATTGGCGGGGCTCTTGTCAACCCGTCCCGAGGTCACGGCTGGGTGGCCGCCCTCGCGGACGGCATTGGCACGGTTGGGGCGTATTTTTCGCCCAACAAGAGTCTCGCCGACTTCGAGAGGTTCCTTGTCGAGTTGGGTGCCGTCGTGGGCCGTCTTCACCCTCGCCCGGTGCTGTTGCTGGGGGATCTCAACGCCAAGTCTGCGGCGTGGGGATCCCCTGTGACCGATGCTAGAGGTGAGGTGTTGGAGGAGTGGGCGTTCACGACTGGCTTGACCGTCCTGAATCGGGGCTCGGTTCACACGTGCGTGCGGCAGCGGGGCGGTTCTATAGTGTACGTCTCGTTCGCTAGCCCCGCTGTCGCGACCCGTGTCCGCGAATGGCGTGTCGCCGTGGAGGTGGAGACGTTGTCGGATCACCGATACATCCGCTTCGACGTCTCCGCCCAGACCGCTGGCGGCCGCGGTCCACCGGCCCCACGAATGGACGGTCCGCGCTGGGCGCGTAAGCTCATCGACAGGGAGCTTCTCGAGGAGGCCGCTATTGTCCAGGCCTGGAGCCGGGAGTCGGCAACGAACGGACCCATCGACGTCGAGCAGGAGGCGCTGTGGTTCCGCGGGGCGATGACGCAAATTTGCGACGCGTCCATGCCCCGGGTCCACGCACAGTCCGCAAGGCGCCAGGTGTACTGGTGGACCGCCGAAATCGCGCAGCTGCGCATCGCATGCGTGGCGGTTAGACGCCAGTACACTCGTTACCGGAGGAGACGTCTTCGGGTCCCTGACGAAGAGGCCGCGCTGTATGAGGTGTACCGCGCGGCTAAGGAGACTCTGGCTGGCCATCGGCGAGTCGAGGACACGAGCCAGGGAGGAGATGTTGGAGACTCTAGACGGGGATCCGTGGGGGCGCCCTTATCGCGCGGTCCGAGGGAAACTTCGAGCCGCGGCGCCCCCACTTACGGAGAGTCTCCAACCCGAGCTGCTGGAGGAGGTGGTCGCAGCCCTCTTCCCGGCAAGAGCGGAGCATACTCCACCACCGATGGTTTTGCCCACAGCCGCAGAGTCTACAGAGGAGGAGAACGCCATCAGCGTCCCAGAGGTGACACAGGCAGAGATGAGGGCAGTCGTGATGCGGCTCCGGGCCAAGAACGTGGCCCCGGGGCCCGACGGGGTCCACGGCTGCGTGTTAGCCCTCGCTCTGAAGGAGCTTGAGCCCCAACTGAGAGGACTCGACACAGCGTGCCTTGAGCGGGGCCAGTTTCCCACTCTGTGGAAATCTGGTCGTCTGGTCCTGCTCAGGAAGACGGGGCGCCCTGCGGACTCGCCGTCCGCGTACCGGCCCATAGTGCTGCTTGACGAGGTGGGCAAGCTGTTTGAGCGGATAATCGCAGCCCGCCTCGTCGGCCACTTGTGCAGAGAGGGGCCGGACTTGGACGACAGCCAGTTCGGGTTTTGGCACGGGCGCTCCACAATCCACGCTGTGTCGCGGGTAAGGGTCCTGGCGGAGGAAGCGGTGTCCCGGGGCGGGGTGATGTTGGCGGTGTCCTTGGACATTTCCAACGCCTTCAACACCCTGCCCTGGAGTTGTATTCGGGAGGCACTGCGGTACCATGGGGTGCCTCCCTACCTCCGCCACATCGTTGGGGCTTATTTGTCAGAGAGGTGTGTCACCTACATGGGACGTGATGGCGGAAACCAGCGCCGCATGTCGTGTGGTGTTCCGCAGGGCTCGGTTTTAGGCCCACTCCTGTGGAACATCGGGTACGACTGGGTGCTGAGGGGCGAGCTCAGTCCGGGGGTAGACCTGACGTGTTATGCGGATGACACGCTGGTCACTGCCCGGGGGAGCTCGCACAGGGAGGCAGCGTTGTTGGCGACGGCTGCGATCTCACAGGTGGTGAGCCGCATACGTCGCCTAGGCCTGGACGTGGCCCTCAGCAAGTCGGAGGCCATGGTGTTTCATGGCCCCCGGCGGGCGCCGCCACCCGGCTCACACATCGTGGTCGGGGGGGCTCGGATCGCTGTCGAGTCTACCATGAAGTACCTAGGATTGGTGCTCGACAGCCGGTGGGACTTCGGGCCCCACGTCCGACGGCTGGCGCCCAAGTTGCTGGGTGCTGCTGGGGCGCTGTCAACGCTGCTTCCCAATCTGGGGGGCCCGAGCGCCGCTTGTAGGCGGCTCTACGTGGGGATCGTGCGATCGATGGCCCTTTACGGGGCCCCGATCTGGGCGGCTGACCTGACGGCCGGTAGTATCGCAGTCCTGCGCAAGCCGCAGAGAGCGATGGCCGTCAGAGTCATCAGGGGGTATCGCACGATCTCCTACGAGGCGGCTTGTGCACTGGCCGGATCCCCGCCCTGGGACCTTGAGGCGAAAGTCCTCGCGTCATCGTATCGGTGGCGCGAGGAATCGAGGGCGCGGGGTGAGCAACCGATGCAGCGACACATAGAGCTGCATCGGTCTCAGCTTCGCGAGGTCCTGGTGGCGGAATGGCGGGAAAGGCTTTCACGCCCTACCGCCGGCCTCGACATCATCGAGGCGGTCCGGCCGGTGCTCGAGCGCTGGCTCGGGAGGAGGCACGGCTCCCTGTCGTTTCGGGTGACGCAGGTGCTCTCGGGGCATGGTTGCTTCGGGAAGTACCTGTGTCGCATTAACAGGGAGCCGGACGCCCGGTGTCACCACTGCGTCGACTGCCGGGAGGACACGGCGCGGCATACGCTGGCAGAGTGTGCCGCTTGGGAGGAGCCACGCCGGACACTCATCTCAGAAGTAGGCGGTGACTTGTCGCTGTCGGCCGTAGTGAATGCCATGGTCGGCAGCGGGGAGTCCTGGGAGGCGGTGGTTTCCTACTGCGAGACAGTCGTCTCGCAGAAGGAGGCTGCGGAAAGGGAGAGGGAGATCTCGTCCACTCACCCGGCCCGCAGCAGGCGCACCGGGCGTCGGCGGAGGGCGGATAACGCCCTCTTCCAGCCCCCCTAAATGGGTCCAGGGGTGACGGACTCGGGGACGTCTGTCGCCCCCCACACATCAGGACCCGAGGTGGCGGTGCGTAGTGTTCCACGCGCGCCCCTCTTAGACGTCACGGGGGGAGTCAAACACCTCACTCCCCCCCCTGACCCGAGGAGGCCCGCAGTGGCGGGCCGGCACCAGTCGGGGGTTGCGGAAGATTCTTACGTTCCCGCGACCCCCGGCGTAGGTGTGAGTCGGACCACCGTGGTGTTTTTTAGTCAGTAAGAGTCTGACAGACCCCTCCGCCCACCCCAGGGCGGAGGACATCCATGAGGATTTTCCACCCCGGAAAAAAAAAAAAAAATGGTGCTGGTCATCCAACGCAATCACAGGTTGGACGATGCTGCATTTGATAGGCTGCGCTCAGAGGTACTGAGCAATCATATCGTCTCGACTCCGGCACTAACCGCGGCACAACCGTCAATTCCTGATGCATCGCTTAGCTAACGTCAAGTTCCCAATCTGTGACAGAGCTACTTGACCAAAACCAGCCGTACCAGCCTGGCAGTGCAGGATCGAGCGTCGTATCGATGGGGCAAGGGTACTCATCGGCAAACTATACTGCTTCATGGAGGGCAATACACGACCACGAGTGATGCGCTTTGTGAGACGGGCATTCTCGGGGACAGGAATCAGTCCTCCAGAATACATATCCCGTGTCACAGAGCGCATCGACTTCCTGAAGCAAAAAGTCTGTGCATGCGCTAGCCGTATTCGACGGTATAAGCGGCGGGTTGACCGATACACGCAGAATCGCATGTTCCAGAGCGATGAGAGGTGGGTATATAGAGCGTGGGAGCGACTTGAACAAAATGTGGGATTGCTTTGAGTCGGTTCATCATTTTGATTGTGAATGAAAAACTGTTATGTCAAACTGACATGACATGATGTAAATGCGTTCAGAATCAGTTACTTTCTTAAACAGTAGGAACGTTCCGTTTCAAGTAATAATATTTTTCTTGGTATGATTTTTCAAAGTTGACTGTATATGACAGTGCACTCCGTCAAGAGAAGGGCTAAATTAAATTACAGAAAAAAAAAATAACCGACGTCCAAAAAAAACACTAAAAGAGTGAAAAATAACTTTAATTTCGGAAGTCGGTGTCGTTGCCTTTAAAATTTTCGTTTTTTGCCACCGACTTCCGGGAAATTAAAGTTATTTGTCACTTTTGAGTGCTTTTTTTGAAAGTCGGTTGTAAGTTTTTTTTTCTGTAAAAAGTTTTTTTTTTTTACTTTTTTGTTGTGGTACCTACCTACCCCACACAAATTCGAATACCACCACTTGCTAATCCTGCTATGTAAATAACAGTGACGGAGTCAAATAAGATATCGTCTACATAGACTAAGTGGGGAAAAATACGTGATTAGGGTAGGGGTGAGCAGCACTGCGCACATTTACTACTGTTCTCAAAAAAAAAAGACGATGCGTTTTAGAAGCGACATCGGTCTTTATACATTTACCTAGGTTAAGTATCTGCCTAGTTAGAAAACAAAAAAAAAACAAATAAGAAGTAACGGTTTAGGATCTATTAAAAAAAGTTGCAGCATCCATAATGCGCACTTTTGCACAACGTATGAGGACAAGAGTGCGCAGCCAAATGTGCAAGTTTGCGCACGAAGGCCAAGAGTGCGCATCACACAAAAGTCACATTTGAATCTACCATGGCTTACGTATGCTATGCATTTTCCGTGCCTACAGTTTTTGCAAGAAATACACTCGATCCACTCTTCTAAAATTGGTTCTCTCAGCACTTCTGAGCAACCTGGGCATGCCCAATTTTTCTTATTTGGTGCAATTGCTAGCTTCTTTGATTTAACAGTATTACTCTTCTTAGGTAAACGTTTTTCATTCTTCTTTTTAAATTCTTCTTCCAGTAGGTATTCTTTCATGTGGAGAGCTACTTAAAATTTGAGACTTCTTGCTTCTTTTAACGGTCGCGCGACAGATGACTGGATACGGTGACAACTCCAATAATTAGACTTCTTTTGTTACATTCGTATCTACATTTTTTCTTGACATAATAAAAACATAAATAATTCGTTTATTAGCATAGCTGTAAGCACATTTCATTATAAAACACATAACATCTTAAATAAAAGTCTGATATAGTGTACAAGACTGCGCGCGCATTCTTGTACACGATGGCTATGCGCACTCTTGCACATGGAGCACTAAAGACCTTTGAAACACCACTACTGCCATCTTTTGGGCAGGACGTCGTATAAACTCAAGTGAAATTCGTTTCGATAGCGATTTGATAGAAAAAAACACATAAAAACAGTTCACCTGGATTACATTTACTACAATCACATTTTCAAAGCACCTAAATATTGTAAAACAGGTATCAAATTTAGTTTTTTTCGAATAAATCTTTTGAAATTGTATTAAAAACGAAAATTGTTGTGCCGCCACGTTTAAAATGTTGATGGTTCTCTACCAAACCGAAGTTGGCCGCAGAAGACTGTTTCCTGATTAGAGAATCGCTCTGCGTATTCTTGTACACAGCGCAATCTTGCACACCCCTACCCTATTGATTGAAGATAACTCACAAACTACGCAAGCAAAGTTAATAAAATTTATATGGGACCAGACCACCTCTGAAGCATGACCTACCAAACACAAAAACAAAAAAAAAACAGACGACAATTCGTGTTTTTTTTTTGTTTCCGGAGGTTCTCAATTGAACCTCCTGCTTTTTTAAGAACTAGGTTAATTAAAAACGATGTTATTTCAAGTACGTAGAAGTGAAAAGTGATTCCGTGAGACTATTTATTGCTTTTTCACTATACAGGAAGGCATTATTCTATTTTTTTTATTGATGTTACCTAACTAGACGACGGCGACGACTCGTGATGTACTAGGAGCAATGAGCATGGTTTTAGTGTGTGTGCGTGAGCCTGTATGTTTACTTGCAGGAGCACGGTTTTGTGGCTTCACTTTAGATGTTCGGAGCGCTCCGTCTACGTTTTTTTGTTGGTCTGAGCATACGAAAGTTACTGGCTGTCTCATGTCTGTTACTTTTACGCCGTAACGCCTATACAGACCACGTGGGTTATGGTACATAGGATACTTTTTATCCCGGTAGTACGTTCCCGTGGGATAATTTCCGACCTCTACGCGGGCGAAGTCGCGAGCAAAAACTAGTAATATAATATGTTGTAGTGTTGGTTGGGGTCGAGGCCATATTGTCGGTTTGGCACGCGGGCGCTGAAGCGGCTAGCGGTTCTGCTTCGACACGGTTTAGTAATAAAACAACTGTCTTGGAACTATTATATTAATTAATTAGTCTAGTCTACAGCAATACAAATATCATAATTATTACAACTATGCCTACTTAATTATTAAAAGACGGCCCATAAGTAATTAAGTAATTATATCGCGGCGGGTGTCGTTATTATGGTCTTGGGTAGCGCAAAATAGTTTAAGAACAAAATATTACCTTTATTTACAATTCCTATTAGTCACCGAACATCGGAGAACTTAACTAGAGGACATTATCAGAAAATCAATTCAAACGGAGTCAGCCTCGGGCGCAGACGAGACCGGCGCGGGGCGGCGCCGATCATAACCGCTTCAGCACGCGCCGCGCTGCCTTTCCGGGCGCGCCTCCGGGGCCCGCGCGCCGCTCGCGCTTTGCCTGGGGCCCGCTATCGCCCGGCTCCGCGGCCGCGCTGCCCGGCTCGGGGCCGCCTTCCTGCAGACAGACCGACAGTTAGTGTGCGCCTTGGACACAATGTGTGCGGGGACTGTGGCGTGACTCACCCGACGCCGGTGAGGCGCGGGCGCGGCCGCGGGCGCCCGTGCGTGGATGTCGGTGAGCAGCTTGGCGCGCGCGAAGTAGTCGTCGTAGCGGTCCCGCAGAAGCGCGGCCGCCTCGGCGTTGAGCGCGGACTCAGCGTTGGGCGCGATGAGCAGGCACTTGACGGCCAGCAGTGCGTGCTCCAGGCCCAGCTCGGGCCGCCAGTCGCGCTTCAGCGTGTTGACGCACACCTCGCCTGAGTCTACCGCCACGTTGGGGTGGAACAGCTTGGTGAGGAAGAATGCGCGCGGCGGCGCGGCCGGGAACTCGCGGCCCAGCACCAGCCGCACGCGGAACGTGCCGCCGAAGTACGGCGTGCCCGCTGCGGCACAGGCATATAATCACATTACTACTCAGTACTCATCCGCTCAGCTACACCAGCCCGCTCGCACCATGTAAAACATCATTCTGTCTCTGGCATCTTCAAACAGTTGACGCAAAAGAATTATATGTACATAGACAGTGTGTCTGTGTCCGGACATGGACTAGCGATATTCTAAGAACTTAAATATGTATAAACTATTTTATTTAAAGTACAATTTTTACTCTTTTAAAGTATTATTAGACATACCTACACTTGTGAATTTTATGTTGTACTAGCTGTGCCCCGCGGTTTTACCCACGGAGTTCTCGATCCCGCGGGAATATAGTTAAAAACGTATCCTATGTCCTATTCCAGGTCATGGTCTACCCGTGTGCCCATCCTCTCCTCTCTAGAGCACGGAACGTAGCGGCGGCGGCGGCGGCGGCGCACTATGGGACCAAACAGTATTTTCCATCTCAAAAATGGTTTTGTCGAAAGTCGTAAATCCATAGATTGTTTTATGGTTTTATACTCTCAAAAGATGGAACTTACGAATAAATTACAAAATATAAAAAAATATAAAGTTTTACGTTTATAAAATGAACCTCAAACATTGGGCATAAATATTTTCATGCCAATTAAATTACCGTTAAGGGAGTTCAACACATAATTATTCGGAAGTTTTCCAAGGAAACATATTAGTGTTATACATCATTAGATAGCTTAGAATATACACTTTGCAACCACGTTCAGTTTTTGTAAAAAAAATATTTTTATTTAATTTTTTAATATTTTTTTAGTGAAGTAAAGAAAATTTAGTTTTTGTTAATTTCAATTGGAGTTTTCGTTGTTGCCGAAAGCAGCCGGTGTCAAGTTAATTACTCTATTAGAGACCTTATCTACTCAGTAATATGAGGATTTAAAAAAAACTTGCGCGTTTTTTGCGCCAGAGGTGATTTTGAAGCAATAATGTCAATCGGGGAAAAATCCTCGAAAATTACGGTTCTTCTTTTTTATTATGAAATATTATATTTAGTTATTATCCTTTGATGTCTATATTGTTTTTTCTATTTCTATGATAAAAACATACATTTGCAAATTAAAAAAACTGCTATTATATTTGAAAGAATCTTCCCATGGCAATTTTGTTTGGGGTGGTCACCTTAACCACAAGTATGATAAACTATATTGCTGCGGAAGTTCTATTTATCTGTTGTGGTAAATAATTACAATCAGTACTGATTACACTATTTCGATGAGAACTGTTATAATCAATTGTCCCATGGTTTTTGCACAAGGCACTAAAATATTAGTCCTTTAAATACCCGTGTATGTTCAGCATACGATTCATCAAAGTGTTCAGATACTTCTTTTCAATAACAATTAACGCATAAAAAACATTATTATCTAACAATGAGTGAATTCGTTTGTGTTCGACGCTATCTTTGTGATCAAATAATAAAAGGGAAAAGTACTTCAGACCTCAAAAAATATTTATTGGAAAATTTTCAACTATCGGAAACTGACGTTAATACTGTAATAGAGAGTATTCAAAAAAATCTAACATCGAGTTGCAACCAGAAATGGACCAAAGCTCAAAGAAAGCCGGACCGGTTCGAGAGCCTATACTCAAATTGGTTAAATGGTGAGTTTAAAGTATCATTGAATTCTTGCAGTACCTCAACCACTGTAAATTCTGGGTTGAATACTTCTGGTGAACGTGGAAGACCAACAAAACAATATGACGAGTGCTCGGAAAACACAAAGAAACGAAAAAATATGGAGCTGGTCCAGGAGTATGGAATGGAACATGTCCGTAACGCTTATGTGCAAGGTTTAAGATCCATGGGGGAAAATGACGAAGCGTCGATTGTGACTATTATCAGAAATAAGGAAAAAGAAGAGAAAAAAGTTATTCTACAAAATATACTCAATCCAGATAACGCACTTTCCTTTACAAAAGAGGAAGCATTGAGTATATGCATTGAAACTGATTTAACCAAAGCACAATATGCGTACCTAAGAAAAAGGCTCGTTGATAAGAATTTAAGTTCTGTATTGCCTTCGTATCAAACACTAAGTGAAGCAAAAAAGGCTTGCTATCCGCCTGCATCCAGCATTACGGTGACAAATATAAGCGCAAAAATCAACCTGCAAGATCTCTTAGACCATACAGTCTGCCGTATTATAAGGATAAAGTCAGGATCGACTTACAATCGTCTCAAGCTTTTCACTAAATGGGGATGTGATGGATCCTCCGGGCAAAGTGAGTATAAACAAACTCTACCGGAAGAAAACGAACAAATATCGGACGCTAATTTGTTTATAGTGTCCCTTGTACCACTGCGACTAGTAGACGAAGAAACTTCTACGGTCATATGGAAAAACCCTACTTGCTCATCTGTTAGATATTGCAGACCAATTTCATTAGAATTTGCAAAAGAAACTCCCGAAAAAACTACAGCGGTTGTCAGTGAAATTGAAGCCAAAATTAATCAATTGATTCCAACTCTTGTGTCAATAGAAAACAAAGTCATCGAAGTTAAACATCAACTGTTTATGACAATGATTGATGGAAAAGTTGCTCAAGTGTTGACAAACACATCATCCAGTGCTACCTGCACTGTTTGTGGAGCAACTCCCAGACAAATGAATGATCTTTTAAAAGTTACAACGAGAGTTGAAAATGAAAATGCGTTTAAATACGGATTGTCGACGCTACACGCATGGATAAGATTTATGGAAATGATCCTCCATATTTCTTACAATTTAGGTTTTGAGAAGTGGTCTGCAACAACTCCAGAAAATAAGCAACTTAAAGAAGACAAGAAAAAATTTGTCCAAAAACGTTTCCGAGAAGTGCTTGGCTTGCATATTGATAAACCACGTCAAGGTTCCGGTAATAGCAATGACGGTAATACGGCAAGGAGATTTTTCCAAAATTACCAATGTTCTGCAGAGATAACCGGAATTGATGAAGAATTAATCAAGAGACTATATGTAATTCTTCAAACTATGTCATCGGGATTTCCTATAAACGCAGAAAAATTTGGTCAGTATACATTGGTAACCGCGCAATTATATGTAAGCAAATATAACTGGTACTACATGCCATCTTCGGTCCATAAAGTACTTATACATGGTGCTAAAATAATAGAGCATTATGCAGTTTTGCCTATAGGACAATTATCCGAAGATGCCCAGGAAGCTCGAAATAAAGATTATAAGAAATATAGGTTACATCACGCTAGGAAGTATTCCAGATCAGCAACAAACGAAGACGTTCTGCATATTTTGTTATATACATCTGATCCTTATATATCTAGCTTAAATAAACCAAGTTTTCTAATATCCAAAGAATTATTTGACGAAGCTAAAGAATTGTTGGAAATAGAAAGTGATGAGTAGGATAAGTTTAAGTAATATTTTTTTTTTGTCATGTAACTGTTTGTTTAATAATAATAATTTAGTTTTAAACTTATTTTAAGCATAAGTGTAACTTTTAGTGCTATTTTAATATAACTGTATGATTTTTTGTATGAAATTTCGTATAACTTTATCTTTGTCATTTTTTTTCGGAAAAAATATTTTTTTTAGAATGATAATGTTTGATTTCTTTTATTGCCTAGATATTCACAAATACGTGAAAAAAAAATCAAGGAGATAAATCACAAAACAACAGAGTTATCGATTTTTGAGATGGAAAATACCGGTTGGTCCCATAGTGCGGCGGCGGCGCGGCGCCACCGCCGGGTCGAACGGTTCGCGTATTGCATTTGTGTACTCGTGATAACTACGAAATTAAATGTCCGATTCGAATGAATTAAAAAGTATTTTACTGCTACATAAATACCCTTGATGTTAAAAATATTTATTTGAGTAATAATTAATATTATGTTGATAAAACTCCTTCGCAAATAATGCATTAATTCCCAACTTTGATTACCATAAAAAAAGGTTATAGTGAGTCAATCTTAAAAGATAGACATATAATGCTTTCGCGGACTTTTTTTTAGAACTTTTAAAGAGGAACAATTCCATCATACATATTTGCGTAACTTAAACTGTTTACGCAGCGCACGCAACGGAAGCTCTGAAAAAGGAATAATTCTTCCCGTTTTTGCAACATTTTTCATTTATGCTCCGCTCTTATTGGGTGTGCGTTACGATTGCTCCGCCAAGTTACCAAACAAAAAAAAACTTCGCCCATATTTTTTTCGAAATTTGTCAAAATCGAAGGGAACAAACCAAAAATTTGTCAAAGTAGAAATATAAAGTTATAAGGGTTTTAAGTTGGCCGCGCGAACGTAACGTGGAGGATTGCAGGGCCATGGAGATCTCTGCAACTACTTGGGTTAGAGATGTAATTCTTTTTGTCAATTGAAGACTGAATTTGTCAAAAATTGTCGAAAAAAGAATTATAAGCTCTAGATCAATATTTGACGAAATATTCACCTTGGAAGTTATGGCCGCGCAATCGTGCACTTGTTGTTTCTTTATTGTTGATTATTTCTTTAAAACTAAGACTTGATACAGTAAAATTGTTACAAGAAGAAAGGTCTTAATTTGTCAAAACTAACGAAAGCAATAAATACTACTAAAGTTTAGTTAAACAGACGAAATCAGTCCAAAGCAAAAAGTACCTGGCCGCGCAGTCGAAACGTTACTTTGTATGCTGATATCTCATTATCTATAATTGCTAGGATTTCGGTGTGAAGATTCATTTATTCGACATATTAACCTCATTAGAATGGCATATCGTTTTACCCTCAGAACAGTTTAAACGTGTGTAATCTTAAAAATGAATTATCTCATATAATGTTCGAGCAGGGTAACCATAATTTCGATTTTATTTCGGTATACCTCTAACTGGAGACTGGCAATTATATTGGACAACATCTAGCTCAATCTGAATAAGGAGAACGGGCGTTTCTGCTCACAATAAGTTAGCGTGCTATCTTTTCGTCTCATATACCACAGTATCTCAAGACAAAAGTATTTGACCAGTGTGTGTTGCCAGTGATGAGATGACCTATGGCACTGAAACGTGGTCCCTCACAATAGGCCTCATTAGAAGGCTGAAAGTCACCCAAAGGGATTGCCCAAAGGGAGAGGGCTATGCTCGTAGTTTCCCTGCGTGATCGGATCAGAAATGAAGAGATCCGTACGAGAACCAAGTACGAGAACCTTTCATTATGCGTGGTTCGACATGCACTTGGCCGGTTTTATTCAGATTGAGTTAGATGTTGTCCAATATAATTGACATCCAGTCAGAGGTATTCCGAAATAAAATCGAAATTATGGCTCGAACATTGTATAATTCATTTTTAACCAATGAAAAAAAAGGAGGAGGTTCTCAAGTCGACCCGTATAATATTTTTAATTTTTTTTTTGAGTATGACCTCTTATAACATTTTAGTGAGTAGTCCGATTTGAAAAATTCTTTTTTTATTGGGAAGGGTATACCTCGAAGTTGGTCCCATTTAAAATTGGAAACTATAATCCATCCCTAAAGGTAGAAAAAATGGGGTTGATTGATTTTTCACCAACTGAATTTTCAACTGTGAACCGATTCTGTTGAAATTTCGCACACATACATAGTTCTGATGACACAACCACTCATCATCAACTCCAGGTCTTTAACCTGGAGTAAACCCCTGGAGTACCCTGGAATGGATGGTAACTCAAAAGCGAAAAATAAATAACTTTAATTTCGGAAGTCGGTGGCATAAAACGAAAATTGAAAAGCGAAGACACCGACTTCCTAAATTAAAGTTATTTATTTTTCGCTTTTCAGTTCTTTTTTCGTCGGTTGATTTTTTTTTTTAAATTTTTTTATTTTTTTGAGATACACACGTTGAAAACTGTTCTGAGGATAAAACGATATGCCATTTTAATGAGGTTAATATGTCGAATAAATGAATCTTCACACCGAAATCCTAGCAATTATAGATAATGAGATATCAGCGTACAAAGTAACGTTTCGACTGCGCGGCCATGTACTTTTTTTTTGGACTGATTTCGTCTGTTTAACTAAACTTTAGTAGTATTTATTGCTTTCGTTAGTTTTGACAAATTAAGACCTTTCTTCTTGTAACAATTTTACTGTATGAAGTCTTAATTTTAAAGAAATAATCATCAATAAAGAAACAACAAGTGCACGATTGCGCGGCCATAACTTCCAAGGTGAATATTTCGTAAAATATTGATCTAGAGCTTATAATTATTTTTTCGAAAAATTTTGACAAATTCAGTCTTCAACTGACAAAAAGAATTACATCTCTAACCCAAGTAGTTGCTGAGATCTCCATGGCCGCGCAATCCTCCACGTTACGTTCGCGCGGCCAACTTAAAACCCTTATAACTTTTCATTTCTACTTTGAAAAATGTTTGGTTTGTTCCCTTTGATTTTGACAACTTTCGACAATTTTTTGGGCGAAGTTTTTTTTTGTTTGGATAACTTGGCGGAGCAATCGTAACACACACCCTATTGGTCGTAGCGTGATGTTATAATTATAGCCTATAACTTTCCTCGATAAATGGACTATCCAGCACAAAAATAATCTTACAATTCCAACCAGTAGTTCCTGAGATTAGCGCGTTCAAACAAACGAATAAACAAACTCTTCAGCTTTATAATATTAGTAAGTATAGATAGATTGTAGCTTAGATCAAAATCTTTCGATATAGTAAAAAAAAAAAAAGTTGTCGGGGCTGTTTTTATAGTAATTAACAATTATTGGTTGAATTGCATAAGCTTTTATTATGTATTTTTTTCGACATTCGAGTTTTTTTTTCAAAACTATGTAATTGTGATCACTTTGCTTTGTAATGCAGACGGTAGACAATATTATTGCCTTTCGAATAAGCCTTATTTTTATCCGACTGCCCCAGAAGCAGGGTAATGTCTTACGAGAGTATGTTTGTATGTATGTGTGTATGTATGTTTGTATGTATATTTGTATGTATGTGTGTATGTATGTTTGTATGTATATTTGTATGTATGTGTGTATGTATGTTTGTATGTATATTTGTATATATATTTATATGTATGTTTGTATGTATGTTTGTATGTATGTTTGTTTGTATGTATGTATGTCTATTTATATGGCACGCTCTGTAGCCTAAACGGCTTGAGGGATTTTAACATACGAGGTGTTGTTAGGTTCGTCTTAATTGTGGGAGTGACATAGGCTATAAACAAAATATATATTTCATCTGCGAATCCAAAAAGAGGGAGGGGAAGGTTTTTTTTTTTTAATTACAACAGTATTGGTTAAAATCAAAGCTAGTAATGAGTATATTCCAAATACGTAGATTAATAAAACTAAAAAGCTTGAAATATAACAAATTATTTTAAAAACAAAGACATGCTTGTTTTTCTCTTTTCAGTTGTAGGTTTTTGCAGTCGGGTTTTTTGGTTTTTTAAATAATTTGTTTTTTATCTCAATATGACTAAAACTTTGTGAGATATGATTTTTTTGTACTCGCATAGGGAATATTTCAACCTCAGACCAACAAAATAAGAAAGACGGAGCATTACGCTCCAAAGTGAAGACAGCTTTTTATCTATGTGTGTAAAAAGGGTTGTCATTTGTTAAAGTTTTTCCCTATAATTTGGGGAATAATATTTTGGGTAGGATAATATTGTACGAGTAAGATATTGTTGAGTATGGTATTGTACCTCAATTGTTAGGAAGGATTCCGAAACAAAACCATTTTTTTTTACATCGCGTAATAAAATAACAATTAAGTACAAAGTGCATTTACATACAGCCCTATCCTCAATGGCTACATGAGGCAAGTCTGGTAACTCCTACAAAAAAAATTACACGAGTAATGGCAGCTTTTGATTAAAACCTTAGGAAGATAAATGAAGAATTAGGACATACTTGGATAAACGTACAGCCAGAACTTTGAGAAACTGAGTTTTCAGCAATTACGTAAGACGATGGAAATAACATCTAAAAAATAAACTTTGGTACAGTAGTATTTAAATTAGCTAGACTAAGCTGAGAAACTAACTAAAATAAAATAAAAAATACAGTCTCGTGTTTAATTACTGTTTTGATAAAATCTCATATTTGTTTTTCAAATTTTATATCCGCCGTTGATCACACGGCGAAGTCCACGATAAGTTGAATAAAGGTCATTATTATCAAAATGATCAGAACAAACCACGCTGGTTTTCGATGGCAGCCATTCTGGATCATTCCGACTATTTCTTATAGCTACTATCCATTTACTTTTATTTTCAATATTACTTGGAAATCTAAAATAGTAAATACATAAAAAAACAGGCATACAGGAAAAGTTTTTATCCACTGCGGAAATTTTGACATATTAACCTTAAACCAGTTTTATTAAACATAATTTTTTTATTTGAATGCGTCTTCATACAAAAAAATAAAAAAATCGTTAACGGAAGATGTTTATTTTAAAAGCGGTTGTATGGCTAACCGGCGCCGGCGGCGCGCGGCGAAGCGGAACGCGCGAAAGTACCTACCTATCAGCTGTGCGCTCGCTCGATTCGCCGGCGTAGGTATTTACGTGGGTTACTGGCCCTTGGATCTCACTCAAAGAAATCAAAAATGCTTTCTTCAATTTCGATCGCCAGTCGGGGTCTGCCAGACCCTCGTGCATGATTCGGGGTTCTGAACTGCCTGTGATCAAGCAGCCTTTGAGTGGCCGCTAAAATGGTCCTTTCATTAGGGACCGCGGGGTTAAGGAGGTATGCTCTCCGTCGCATACATTCTGCGAGCTGCTCGCAAACTTTCACCACTCAGTACATACACTCGCACCATCTCGTAAAACTCGCGGTTACTGAAGTCCGACATCGTGACCGGTAGGTACAAGCACGACACGTGCGGCGCGGCGCTTGCGCGGGAAAGCGATTAGACGCGACGTCACACGACAGCGCGTGCGATGAGCGAACTGTCGGCCACAGCGCCCGGCGCCGCCGCCCGGGAGGGGGTTGCACCCCCGCGCAACACCGCCGCCTGTGCGCCGGCCGCCGCACGCGCCCATTGATATTATTACGAATAGTTTGTGTCCATATTTTGCTGATTTTAAGTAGGATAAAAAAACAAAAAAAAGTATTGAATAAATAATGGAAATGTGTTCTATTACTGATATTGAACCACCAAAAAAAATTTGCGCACTGGTCAAAAACTTTTCCTGTATAATTACTCGAACTAAAAAATATCGAACGGGAAAATTTCAAATCATATTATGGCAGCCCTCGCACTTTAAATGTCACTGTTTTCGTTCGTTCATTAGTTCAGGTTTTTGTTCCAAGTAATCTAAAATTCATAGTTAACTAAATTAAGAAACGATGTTATTTGAAGTACTTCCATGTGAAAAGTGATTCTGTGAGACTTTTTATGTGATTTGCTATTGTTTTTACAAGTTTTCACTACACAAGAAGGCATAATTCTATTTTTTTTATTGAAGTTTACTAGGCGATAACTCGTGACGTACTAGGAGCGATGAGCATAGTTTTTGTGTAGGTGTGTGCGTGAGCCTGTGTGTTTACTTGCAGGAGCATAGTTTTGTGGCTACACGTTTGATATAGGTAGTGCTCCGTCTTTCTTTTTTTGTTGGTCTGAGATTTCAACAAAAAAACAAAATGGCTGCCACATATTATATTTAAGTATTTGGAATATCGCTAGTCCATGTCCGGACACACTTTATAAAAAAATAGGGTCCCGTTTTACCCTTTGGGTACGGAACCCTAAAAATAATTCTACTACCAATACTGCACCAAAATGGTAAAATAAATAAGTAAAAAATTAAAAAACACGACATGCTAAAAACGAACTAAATAGTTAAAAAAATTTAAGTAATAAAACTAAAACCCAACTAAAACCAACCCAACAAAATATAGACAGACAAATTAAAAATCCGGAGTCACACGTAATCTGTTCGATTTAAGCCCTAGACACGTGTGACTCCGGATTTTTAATTTGTCTGTCTGTGGGGTCTTGTTTATACCTTTTTAGCTGATCCGACTCGCACTTGACCCGTTTTTTCGAACTAATTACTTAACTTATTATTAAGCTAGGTTAGGTTAGGTACAGAATTGACTTATTTGTCGTAGTTGGGTTTTAGTTTTTAAAACTTAATTTTTTTTTAAATGTTTTTGGGGTTTAATTATATATTTTTGAAATGTGCTAATTAAGCCCTTTTATTTAATACCCAACATGGTACGATTTTTTTTTTTTTAAGTTCTTGTCTTTGTTCTCTGGAGGGCGCTGTTTTTAATTTAATGTGACGTCATACCCTATAACCAGCGGACAATCAAGACGCTTTCAACGAGACCTCATTTGTCAAATTGTGATGAGTCGGTTAAAGATATGAGGGAACAGATGAACATACATACATACATTATACATACCGGACAAAATCATAACTCTCCTTTTTTCTTCGCCGTAGTCGGGTAAAAAAGAAGTTGATAAAATTGTCTTTGCAGTCGGGGGACCGTTCTGTGGAACCCTTTTTAATCTAAGAGGACTGCAATGACAATTTGTTTTTTAGTTCGTTTATTAGCAGGGCAGTCGTGTTTTTTATTTAATTACTTTTTCTCAAACATGCTTCGAAATTCGAGCATTATTTTGACAAACTTCTTCGAGATAAATCGAAATTGCTATACTGGTCAAAAACAAGTGACGACGCGGCCAGCAAAGTTAATATGAAAATCCATATATGGCGTGTTTCGAGGTCCAATAAATAACTATGAAAACACATTATGTGTCGTGTTTTTTAAAATGGAATGAACTTTTTACTTTAAGACACGGCAACCAAGGGGGTAATTTATCAAAGATTTTATTTAAATTTCGATTTGCCTTACAAATAGAACTGTTTAAAGCAAAGAAGAAACAAATGAACATATTGGCGCGTGGTAAATCGTAGGTAGTTGTTCGTCATTGATTCTGGATTTTTTATTAAATTTACTCAGTTTGAATTTCCGCGCATTATTTGGGAAAAGTACTATACAAGCCTTGACCGCAATCAGGAATTGATGGACTCACGTATGTGAGCCGACGATCGTCCATCAATCCCCTTATTGCTGGCCGCGACAGTAATGTACTACTTTTTAGGGTTCCGTAGTCAACAAGGAACCCGTATAGTTTCGACATGTCCGTCTGTCTGGCCGTCTGTCCGCGGCTTAGCTCAAAGACCGTTGGTACTAGAAAGCTGTAATTTGTTATGGATATACATATAAACCACGCCGACGAAGTGGTAAAAGAATAATAAAAATAAAAAAAAATTAGGGTACCTCCCCTACTTTTAAAGTGGGGATTGTTTTCTTTTTCCTCGTCAATCCCATGTTGTGGGGTATCGTTGGAAAGGTCGTTTAAAAATAATGTGAGTTTGTGGAAAGCATTTTTGGATTCAGGGATCCGTTTGCGGAATATTAAGCTTTAAAGTGCAAATTTTTGTTAGAGTCAAGTGTCTCCCCCCCCTGCCAGCTAAATGGTTGGGTTTGGAAATGTGAAAAAATTCACGGCAGTAGTATATATAACGAAATTAAAAGGAAAACTATCACCGTTACGAAGGCTCCACCAGTTACCGAGTAATAATCGACCAACTTTAATTTGCAATTGCAAAAACATGTTATGTCAACATGTCATGCAAAAACAAAATTTTCACCTACAATGTTAAGTTTGTTGGATAAATTCATCCCAACTACGGAACCCTTCATTGTGCGTGGTTCGACATGCACTTGGCCGGTTTTATAAATTTTATACATTTTAGTGACAAGTTAATTGTTTTTTGAAAGTGGCGGTATCTACATCGCCACATGCGAACTACGCATCAAAGACATGACGTCACAAAAAAATCCTGACGTCACATAAATCCTGCATCGCGCAATTAAAGTTTACCGTGCAATGGAAATACATACAAGAACCCGACATCAATCGTTGGGCAGTTGCTCGCCAGACACAACACCCCTCTGGTCGGAGGACCCTCCCTTTTCTATCACCCTTTTTGGCAATTGTTTTTAACTCTTGTATTGCATCTGGTGTATTTCCTGATCTGATGAAACTTAGTAAAGTGATTCCACTGTTCAAGTCTGGCAGCACAACAGATCCCACGAATTTTCGACCTATTTCAATATTACCCACGTTGAGCAAAATCTTTGAAAAATTAATTTTAAAACAAATGTTAGGGCATTTCAATGCACATAATTTACTTCATCTGAAACAGTTTGCTTTTACAAAGGGTCGTTCAACTACAGACGCGGGTGTGGAATTACTGAAGAGCATATTCGAGGCCTGGGAGCAGTCGCAAGATGCTCTTGGCATTTTCTGCGACTTGTCCAGGGCCTTCGATTGCGTACATCATGATACACTCATCAGGAAATTGTACCACTATGGTATGAGGGACAAGGCTCTCGACTTTATGACTTCTTATCTGAACAACAGAATTCAGAGGGTCGATGTTAATGGCAAGAGATCTGCAGGATCTTCGGTCACCATGGACGTTCCGCAGGGTTCAATTCTAGGTCTTTTCTTATTTCTCATTTATATAAATGACTTGCCTTACCACATAAGGGATAATCACAAGATCGTATTATTCGCGGATGACACTTCCCTTATTTTTAAAATTAAACGTCAGCTAGTCAACTTTGAACAAGTTAACGATGCACTCTCTAAAGTTGTGCATTGGTTTAATGTTAATAGTCTTCTCCTAAATGAAAAAATAACTAAACTCATTAAATTTTCAACACCAAATGTCAGGCAGCTATCTACCCATGTTCAAGTTAATGGAATAGAATTGGACCCCGTTGAGTCGACAGTTTTTCTTGGAATAACTATTGACAGTAAATTACAATGGGGCCCACACATAGAAAACTTGTCAGGAAGGCAAGTACGGCCGCCTATGCCGTTAAAAAAATTTGACAGATAACTAACATAGATACAGCCAGAATTGTTTATTTTAGTCATTTTCATAGTCTTCTGTCATATGGGATTCTTCTCTGGGGAACCGGTGCGGACGTTAATGCTATCTTTGTTTTACAGAAAAGGGCCGTTCGAGCCATTTACAACCTTGGTCCAAGAGATTCCCTTCGAGAAAAATTCAAAGAGATAGATATTCTGACTGTAGCCTCACAATATATATTTGAAAACTTATTGTATGTACACAAAAATATATCAAATTTTAAGAAAATGTCTGATATTCATAGTTTAAATACCAGGAATAAACACAATCTTGCTGTAAATCGCACTCGTCTCCACAGAGTAGGCAACTCGTTCATGGGTCAATGTATACGCTTTTATAACAAACTTCCCATTGACATTCGAAACTTACCCATTATACGATTCAAAAGCTGTATTAAAACCAAACTTTGTAAAAAAGGGTACTATAAAATTTCAGATTATTTAGAAGACAAAAAGCATGGGATTGAGCTGCTCGCTCTGCTAAGCTTTGTAACATTTTGAATATTATGGAAAATCATCACCAGTTTTATATATAAATTGACATTATTGAATATTACAACAAAATGACATGATTACTTTTAAAGTATTGTATTATTTTAATTATTGTAAATGTGAGGACTATGTGGAATTTTGTTTTGATTTCTTTTTTCGTTCTCAGTTAGTTTTAACGATGGTCTGGCAATTTGAGTATTTTATGCGACCTACCCAAATGTCCTTTCTTTGGTATTGTTCGCCGAGTCGTTGAGCTCCTTAAGTTCTGAGTTGAGCTCCACTATTACTGACAAATGCTTGCACTGACTGGACAGGTCCACTCAAATCGTTGTGGTTCTTTCCTCAAAATACCATTTCAGACGCCAATCTACATGGTCCTCATATGGTCTGACCAAGATTATGTCTGGACTTTAAAAGAGACTGCGACCTCTGAGTTTGTTTCGGCCTTTCTTCTCAGAGTAGTCAGATAGGAAACGCCGACCTCATCTAGCTTATTTTAAATATTTTATAATATGACGTGTAAAAGTGATTCCAATATCCTATTTACAGAATAAACAATTTCATTTCATTTCATTTCTATGGTGGATGAGTGAACTCTACACCCTGTTCCTCATACCCCTAAAAAAGTTTAGGTACACACGGCTACACATCAAGCTATACATTTCCAGTTTAAGCTGACCGCGCATTGTACGGAAATCCTATACAATGCAAGATCAGCATAAACTGGAATGGCGTCTAAATTAGTGAATCACACACAGTACATTCACTCATTTAGACATTCACAGTGTTAAATCATTTGCAGCCAAAGACGTAATGTTTTTTTGCATGTACACCCTGCCTATGTATTTATGCCAACAAATTATATAGCTTTGGAATGTGCTCTTCAAGGCCTTCAATTGGAGCCGATTCTGTTGTAGACAAAACTAAACTAACTAAACTATCAAAAAAAATCCTTACTTTTGGCTATGAGAAACATAAAGCAACACTGTCAAAAAAAAATCGCTAAATTTAAAAAATATTTTGACACAACTAAAATCGAATTTGACAATCGCGACACCACTTCTAGGTACTTGTTCGCCCTACTGTGAATGTTTTTAGGGTTCCGTACCCAAAGGGTAAAACGGGACGGGTAAGTCTTTCAGTTGTTGGGTTGTCGACACTCCGTCCAGGTTCTCTAGAACACGTCTCTGGCGCATGTCTCATACGTACTCGATAGGATTGAGGTCTGGCGATTGTGCAAGCCACGGCAATACCCGGATGTTTTCCATAGCCAAGTACTCTCTGGTCCTCAGAGTTGTGTGCGAACGCGCATTGTCATACATCAGCGTGCAAATCTGAGCCAGGATTTTGTGCAAATGGGTGAACATAAGGCCAGAGGACATCTCCAATGTAACTTTCAGCGTTCATATTGCCATCTACATAAACGGGCTCAGTTCTTCTGTTCTTCATAATACCCGCCCATACCATCACTGTGGAGCCACTGGCACTGTAAGGGTGCACTTCCTGGACGGATCTCAGCCGTTCTCGTATCAGGCCTAAATCCAAACCGGGACTCATCGCAAAATAGGATTTTATGCTATTGCTCATGGGTCCATGTCAAGTGTTCCCTACACCATTAGTTTCGACGGGCGCGATTCGTATGGCGTATAGGTGCAGCCTATTTCTCACAGTTTGGTGGCTGCTTACAACAACTCCGCTTGAGAATTGTAGCTTTAAACCTCCCGGGCGATTAACATCGGCTGACGTCTTGCAGTCAGTTGTATGTATCGGTCCTGTCGAGCAGTTGTACTCCTTCCACGTCCTGGGTGCTGCTCAGCAGGATCCCCTGTATTAACGTAACGCTGCCAAAGACGACAAATCACGCTCCTATTGACACCAAAATGCCAAGGTACCTGGGACTGATTTCTTCACGCTTCACAGTGTTGTTTTTGCCTCGAAAAATGGACATCCCCTTTTTTATTAACTTATCCGATAGAACAGGTTATTTTATAAGTAAGAGTAAAATACGAGTACCTGTACCAATTTTACACCAAACATGAGTAAACATTTATTTTATAATTTGTTGAACTTTTCTAAATTAATTAATTACAAAAAAATGCGCATTATTTTACCCTTTTCTTTATTATATGTAATAAAACTATATTGGAAATCTACTAGATATTGGAAAAAAAAAAAGAGTACTAACTAGTACAGATGTAAAGAAATATGCATTTTTTGTGTTTTGAGATTTTGATTTTTCATGGTTGTATATTTGCTTAGTTGGATTCTATATTTATTGTGAATCATCATTAGATCACAACCAATCACTAAAAAAAAACCAAATCCAAATCTCGCGGTATCTAGGAGTTATTCACATCTAAAGATTTTTCTGATAATTTTGATTTTAGGGTCATCATTTCACAAAAAATAATATTTTTTGTTTGTAGGTTTAAATTTTATGTTGGATTTTATTTTATCACAGAATATTAACTACGTATACATATTTACACCCACTCTCATAACTTACGAATAATATTCTTTTAACTTTTTATTAATTGTACATCGAATTAAACATACAATTAAAGTTAATTAATTATACTAATATTTTTTCATGCTTTAGGGTCGTTTTCAAATTTGGGGCCAAAAAAGAAGCAATTTCATGATTTTAAAATTGTATTTTTTTTTCGTAATTTTCAGGTTCAGGAGGGTTGCTTAATTAAAAAAACACATATTAATCAATTTTTCCACAAGTTTTAATCAAGAATACACATAAATTCGACTTTTTGAGCTACACTAATGATTCGTATAGTTTCTCTAATGATAATTTGTAATTTACTGTTGAGATCACAAGTTGCACTAATGATATTAAAGTTTTTACTTAAAGTATAATCAACATGATTAATATAAAACTTAAAAAAATAACGTTTTAATAGTTTAATAACTTTGTAGACTTTACATAATCAGTAATTAATAACAATTAACATTTATTTGGAATGAAAGTGCTAAGGTAGCCTGCGAAATCTAAATTTTCTTACGTTTTTAACAACTTGCAGATAGGCGCCGGATTGTTTAGGGTAAAAAAAAATAAACACAACGCTACTTTATTATATATAATATAGTAAAAACATATATTTAGTAAAAACGCGACGTCTGTGGCTAATTATAACTAAAGTAGAGATATATGGACGATTGTAATGATATTAAAAAAATATATTAATAAGTACGTATTCGTTACTGTCACTGTTTTATAAACCCGGGCTGTAAGTAAATTTTAAATTTCGCGAACAACCTTAGTGCCACCCCTTTTATAATTATACTTATTCATTGGTATACGTTTGCCACTTCAGTCCTTATTTCTAATTCAATACTTAATCAGACAAATTACTATCAGAAACATTTCCGTCCTTGTTACTTATAAATTTAAGAAATTCTTTCTCATGCCCTGATGCCTTGGTATGAGCTCCCACAAAGGTTTTGTTGGTCCAGTCTTGACGTACGCTGCGAAGACTCGTAGTTGGCAGTGTAAAGGTTGCGTTAACATTCAAAAGTGACGTAGAGGGTAAAACTTGCTGATTACCATGGCTAATTGTAATATCGCTAAGTATTCGGATTCTTTTGTTTTCCGGTATAACGCTTACATTATTTATTGTAGAATCAATTGGAGTTTTATATACTTTAAAAAACTTGATATGTTTATCATGTACGCAAGCGTTAACTAAGCATTCAAAGCAACTTTGCCTTCTAAATTCCAAGTATGTAGAGTCTGAAGACCACACGACCTAAAAAAATATGATCATTAAATGTTTATTTATCTTATGCATCGCAAGAAGTAATTGTTAAATTAGATTACCCACCTGATGAACACTCATAGTGCCCTTGAACGTTGCGATGTCTTTGGGAAGCATTATTTCCTTCGCTTTTATTTCATGCTCCTCGACAATTATAATTTTTACATTTTGTACATTCTTTTGAATGACATCTATAAATGTATCAAAGGTCCCGACGTCCTTCCTACATTTGATTTGATAATCAGCAGTCCTTTTTATGGTGGCGCCAATGCCGTCTGGGGTACCCTTTCCGTGCCCCGCTTCTTGATAATTCCACGTTATAAGTTTCAGTTGTGGGAAATCATTTTGTAGTTGTGTTATAATGTAAAAAATGGATTTATTTCTATACTGGCTGCTAGGGCCATCAGTCAATATGTGTATGCGCTCAGTTTGTGTTGCTTTATCAAATACAAACTTCAGTAAATGATTCAGATGTGCCCAGACGGCCGCAGCATCATGCCGAGTGCATTCGCTAGTCGAACATATAGAATAGGTTTCAATTGCACGCATATTATTTTTCATATAAACAACCGCTGTATGAAGGCTTACTTGACCACGGCTGCCACCAAAATGCATGCTCTGAACTTCTTCTGAAAATTTGTAGGCATAATTTTCGGAAAAGTCCATATGAATCAAGGATTCGTTATCACTTAGCGATTCTTTCAAAATTTTAATGGTATTGTATTGGTTGATAATGTTTGATGTGTGTGCTAAAAAATTTGGCAACATATCTTCTAATTTTAAAATCAAATTGCGTGGATTCGTTTGTTTAGTCTTCTTTTTTATTATTTTAATTTCTTTCCTTTCTAATTTCTTAGTGTCTCGCTCCCATTCTTGATATTTTATCTCTTGGTTATTTTGGAATTCTTTATATAAAATTGTCCGTCCTTTACAAACACTGCATTTGCGGCTGACGCAATCCAAGTTGTACTTATCACAACATAATTCAGTAAGCAAATTGAGGTGATCCTTAACATGGATAATATTATTTTTATTGAGTGCTGATATCAATAGGTCAAAATTTGTATGCAGCGTACAAGCACATGTATCGCGATCGTCGACTGGAAGAGAAACCCAAAAAGGCCGAAGCCTTGTAAAAGTGGTATAACTAATTTTTATATTAGTATTGTCTTTCAAGAATTTACTGTGCAAGTTTTTCATTGTATCTAATAGATATCGTGTTTGTTTGACTATTCCATGTTTTTTTTTGTATTGTTTTTTTCCGGGAGTAATGCGACTATTGATGTCATCTTCATAGAAATTCTGAACCAATTGTTGAACATTAATACTCTCATCGCGTACTTTTTTCTTAAATCTTTTTCGAAGGCACACTTTACGTAGGTCAGTAGAAACTTTAAATTCTTTGAATCTCTTTCGGTCAATTAAGTTTGTGATAGTCTGTTTTTCCTTCCTACTTTTAGTCGTTGCAAATCTCCGTGTGATTTCGCTACTCAAAAGTTTGTTAAATGTTTGGTTTTTGTCCTTCTCACTAGCATCTGTTGGCTGTTTATTAGTTTCATTACTCAATTTTACTATTTTATTTTGCAAAATCTTAATTTTATTTCTGTATTTATTAATTAATGACATAAAATTTAGTTTTTCCTTCCTATGCTGCAATCGCATTGTCTTTATTTTTGTCAATAATTTAACATTATTAGGTATCTTAGTTTTTTCTTTGGTTTGTTTAACATTCAATGGGTCTACATTAGAAATTACATTCATAGCTTCATCTGCATCACTAACTGTTACAGTTTGCACGATTTTTTGGCTGGCCTTTTTTCTGTAGTATTTTTTTGAACTTTCTTTCCATTTTCTTCTTTGTACCCGTTGTTCGCGGGGGCTCATATCCGTTATACTTTTTATTTTATTATCCTCTTTCCGTTTTAAATAATTTTGTCTTTTTTTAGCCTGTTCAGCAGCATACAGTTCCGGATTATTTTTAATTTGTTGATACTTTTCTCTACGAGCAATACGTCGTCTTTCACGTTGTCTTTCTATCTCCTCTTCAGTCTTTTTTTTCGATTTTGCCATTGTATAATCAAGCAAAATAATGCCGACAAAAAAAAAATGTTGAACTTTTTTGTCATTAGTGTACTACTCGATATCATTCGTGTGACTCGAAAATCGACACGAATGAGAGTGACACGAATGGGATTTTGAGAGTATTTAAGAAATACCGGCGCTATGGAACGTTCTGGAATATGGAATAACCTTGAAAACGTATTCATTTATTGGCACCTAACTAGTCAAATAACACAAAAAGAAAGAAATAAAGTACTAATCACGATATATGGATAAATACTAATGACAATATTTTGGTCACAAGTAAAAAATCTTACCTGATAATGGTTTTTTTTCTTTAAATAACACAGTACACAACCTTACACTAGACGCGCTTAGGGACGACTGAAGGGCTACGATGTCCGCGCGGGATAAGAGGCAGGGTAGCTAGTAAATATCTTGGGGGTAATGTGTTCGGAATTAGGGTTACACTAATGTGATTTTAAAAATAAACTTTTTGAAAAGAGCTAAGAAAACATGTTTTTTGATACTTTTATTTTGCCGCAAAATACAATTTAGCTTCCGATTGGAATATGGTTTTCAGTTTAAAAATAATATTACAATTTCATACATAATTTTTCGAGTTACAAAGCATCATCCGAAAAATTTGCCTTTGGCATCGGTAACACTACTGATAAACAGGTTAGTTATGTCAGTCTACCTCTTCCATCTACAATGCTAGGAAAATAACTGCATATGGACCGGATAGAAGCCAAAAAGATAGATAATTGACAATAGTTTTATTTACATTACGAGTTACGATACTAAAGTTATACCACTAATTATGCTTTTGGCCCCAAATTTGAAAACGAGCATTTATTGCATGTCAAGCCAAATGCGGAGATGAGCAGGGTAAAATACACCTTACATTTTGACTTGGATTATTATCTTTACACGAAAGTGGCATATTCAGCGCTCTTAAAATAGCAACAGTTCTTTTGCAAATCTACGTCAATAGGGCGGAATTTACTACCTTCGTCCTTGGCTAGTTTCGTCAGTAAATTAAATGCTTCTAATCTGGTCAATCCTCTTTGTGTATTTGCGGATACTCCCGGAGGCTGAAGAGCACCGGCTGTGGCGTTATCCACAGCTGCATAAACTGCTACTCGTGGACCAACATGAGGGTTGGCGCCCTCACGCCCTCCTCGGACAGACATCCCTCAACAAGTCAGGACAAGTCCTGTTGAGGCAAAGTGGCGCCATGGGTCTTGCGTCCCCATGGTGCCTCACCCCCGTTCCTCCAGGCAATATGTATAGGTACAGTGTTTTGACTTAAGCCTAACGAGGGCGGACCCCTTTCCCGTACCACAAATTCCCTTTTATTGGAACAACAATTTTTTTTTAAATAGTACTTCGTACGTATAACTTCGTTTGATATTAGTAAACTTACAAATAACTAAATGGCAAAAACCCTGTCGGGCACAGCAAGATAGGATAGAGGACACACATATTACACATATTATTTTACACTTTTTAATATTTCTTAGAAATAAATATATAAAAAACATTATAAAATATAAAAATGCATGGGCATGTGATGAGGAGGGAAGAAACGCATGTGACTAAAAAAGTGATGAATGTAAGTGTTGATGGATGGAGCGGGAGAGGAAGGCCAAAGAAAAGATGGATGGATTGTGTGAGGAATGATATGAAAGAGAAGGGAGTAAATGATAACGTGACGGTTGACAGGGGAGAGTGGAAGAAGAAAACGTGTTGCGCCGACCCCGAGTAACACGGGACAAGGGCAGGAAGATGATGATTATAAAATATAAAAAATAGTAGCCCACAGGTATCGGGAATTAACTTTTTCACTAAAAAGACATTTAAAAAAAATGTGTCTTGTGCCAACCCTAGCGCCTAAATTTCAGAATCCTGTAAATTTTAGATACCATAAGATTTGAATATATTTTTAGTCGGTACTTCTTAGTGCCAAAGCAACAGCTTGTCTTGATATTGAATCCAAATGCCATGAAATAAGCCCATAAAAAAATAAAATCGAAAATATGTAAAATTCGTTTTTACTCACACACCGATAACGATAAAAATTGAGCGTTTGCTTGATGATAATTTACTTAACATAAAGCATCAAGTAATTGCAATCAAAGATATAACAAAAACGGATTGGATCTGAAGCTATAGCGATTTCTATGGTTTTTATGGAAAGCATAGAAAAAAAAAATATCTCCAGGTTGGGACAAAATTGTCAAACGGGTATTTTACTCTTACTTTCAAAATAACCTGTTCTATCGGATAAGTTAATAAAAAGGGGATGTCCGTTTTTCGAGGCAAACAATACTGTGCGCTTGTAGCATTCCTACAGCTGTCTGCATTTCATCAGCAGTCAAATGGCGTCGCTCCATGACATAAACAAGTGCGAGTCGGACTTGCGCACGAAGGGTTCCATACCATTATCTATAAAAACGGCAAAAAAGATCACGTTTGTTGCATGGGAGCCCCCTTAAACATTTATTTTATTCTGTTTTTTAGTATTTGTTGTTATAGCGGCGACACAAATACATCATGTGTGAAAATTTCAATTGTCTATCACGGTTCATGAGATACAACCTGGTGAGATACCGACGGACGGACGTACGGAACGCGGAACCTTAGTAATAGGGGTCCCATTTTACCCTTTGGGTACGGAAACCTAAAAATGACTCACCACTGAATTTTTTCAAAAACTTTTTATCTTAAAGTGATGAAAGTGAGATAAATACCAAAATCAAGCAACAAAAACACATGATATCAAGAAAAAATAATTAGCTAAACACAACCGAAAAGTTTCTTCTTTTGAAATCAGCCAGTATATGTTTCCAAAAACAAAAAGATAGTATACCAATATTACCAATCATATTTGTTAAGAAAAAATGAAGTATCAATTAATAAAACATGCAGTTTCTGTAAATAATGTGTGTTGCTTAGTCTTTTTTGATGTGTGTATATCAGGTGAGTGATACACACAGATTTCTCTCATTCAGTCGTTAGTAATTTGACTTTCGAAAGAAGACAAAACGTTGTGTAACTATACATACGCTATAAAATGTTTATTAGGTAAGAGGTAAATGTCCAAATAAATAATTGAGACATCCTCCTTTTTTAAGAAGGCGGTTAAAATGGAAAAGTTTTTATAGGTGCACCGCCCTTGGTGGGTGAGTCTCACTTGATCTTTCTCTGATTTAAAAAATATTTCTTTCGTTAGCAACTTCAAATAGAACTGTATTAACTTCTTAATCACTTCACTTACATATTGAATTTGGTCTAGTTTCAAGCATGCTTATAGTTCAGGCATGAATGTTGTATTTTCATAAAATTAAAGAGAGACCAGTGTAATAGCAAGTGCGATGTAGTGCAACTACAAGTATTCAAACAACTATTTATTGCTGCCAGTGTGGTGTGAATTCACCTTTATTGTTTAAAAATACCTACTGCCTTTGAACAAACTAAAGCTACAAAATGATCAGAACCAGTTGATGGGGTGACATTAGGACTGCAGTAAGTTATGGTGGCACTTCACATGGCTATTTGGTATTCACCTTGTTTATTGTATTTTAATAGGTTATATAGTTTAGAATAACTCGACCGCACTGTCCACACATTGTCATGAACAGCGAATATGCCACACATCCAAGAACATTTTTGGTATCTAAAGATAATTAAGTATGCTAATCTGAACGCTACTTTGTTAAGTGCCAGTCGCAGTTGCCTGCCACAAAGCAGACTGTAACAAAGTATCCATAAAATACCAATGTGTTTTATCAGGCTCACTGAAGTAGTCAAACATTGACTGCTTTGGTAAACACCGGCATGATGCAACATTGTGATCAAGGTGAGAGTTACAAAGGACAGGGAGTGGTGTATGGTGCGTACCAGGGCCCTCCATTGTCGCCACCACGTCAGTCAGGTCGTCATCGCGCAGCAGCAGCTTGATGCCAGCGGGCGGATTCGCTGCTAGGCGACGCAACTCTCGCGCCACGCCGCGCAGCGTCTGCGGGCACACGTTCTCCACGTTGGACATGGCGCCGCCGCCTCCGCTGCCCGGACCGTCTGCCGCACCCGCGCCAAACGCCCCGCGAGCCTATAGCTGAGCTGAGTTGCTCTGAACGCTCAAGCCGAGATCTTACAGTACTTCCCGGACACCATAGCTCCACACTTAGACGCTCTATTGGTGGTTTCGATTTTGAATTACAAAGTATACCAGACGATAAACACTATATTTTTTATGAAATTAATTAATTATCCAGGAAACCCAGTAACAATAATTGATATTCAGCGTAAAAATCACTATTATTCACAATAAAAACTTTTAACGAATTCCAATTCCATCAAAATCAAATCAATTCTGTCCACAGACTAATTAGTAGTACTGTCATTCTCAGAGAAATTCTCATTCATTCAATGTTATGGGGGATGCGCTAAGGTAGCCCGCGAAATTCAAATTTTCCTACGGTTTTTGCAATTTCCTGGGGGCCTATTACGAACTTTAAAAAAACCTGGCAAGTTCCAGGCAATTCATTTCCCTGCATGGTTAAATTTCGTATTATGACATTCGTAATTCTGACCGATTTCACGCTGGGTAGTTTGTCTATGGCTGGCTTGTAATTCTTTGCCGTAACATTCAGAAACACAATCAAATATTTATCGGTAAGTTACGATTTTATTTAAATCATGTATTTTATGAAAAAATAATAAATTATATATAATTCTAGTTACTAAAAGTAGGTTAAAATATGGACGCAATGTATATTGTGCTATATAATTAATTCTTTAATAATTTTGTGTGGTTGCTAATAGTAACGCGCGATTAAGTTTCCGAACGTACTCCACTTGAAGTTCAGCGGGGAATTTGACAACTTCATGTACGTATTGTCGTCATTGTTGCATAAATAAATGAAGAAATCTATAATTTTAAGTACGTAATAGATTCGAAGTATAAACGAAAATATGGTTGGGGATGGATATGGTGGTGGATGAAAATACTTACACCACACCACCGTGTGGTGTTTTCAAGTGTTTTTAATTATCAGTTTTCATCATGATAATATTAGAATTAGAGGCGGTTGTTGACATGTGGAATGTGAGCTCGGCTATCACTGCATTGTGCCGATTGTCGGAACGGCCGACGGCCTGGATCATGGCCGAAAGCTTCGAACAACAGCTCTCGAGGCTCTCGTTATGCAGTTGGATCAAGGGCCTGATTCAGAAGGCAGATAAGCCTCGCATTGTGATGAGGTTCCTGTCTCTGCAGCCTTAACCACTGGTAGCTTACAACCTGCTCCCGATACCGGCGGATCTATTTTTATATTTTCAAATGATTTTTTTAATGACTTTTATAAAATATTTAAAATTGTATAATTGTGTATGAAAATAAATAAACAAGATATTAAAAAGCAGTTATAATTATTATACATAGTTCAGTGGATGAGAGTTCTCGCCCTCGTCGGCGACTAACCTATGTTCTGTTGGAAAAGTTGTGGGAGTTTTACAATTTGATCGTTGTTTCGGTATTTTTATCACTCAGAAGTGCCACTCTAGAGTTTCCAGAAACTCAAACGGTACATATTCGTCACACCTCTCAGACCAACAAAAAAAGAAAGACGGAGCATTTCGAACATCAAAATGAAGCCACCTTTTTATCTATGTGTCTGTAAAAAGGGTTGTCATTTGCTAAAGTTTTTCCCTATAATTTGGGGAATAATATTTTGGGTAGGATAATTTGTACGAGTAAGATATTGTTGAGTATGGTATTGTACCTCAATCGTTAGGAAGGATTCCGAAACAAAACCATTTTTTTTTACATCGCAAAATAAAATAACAAGTACAAAGTGCATTTACATACATGATTTGGAGATTACCTTTTAATCAAGAATTGCTTGTGATAGGAAGCTCCGCTCTTTCACTTAGAACTATCCATTAATTATCAATTGAATGTAAAAAAAATTGGTTTGTAAATTATAGAAATATTAAGTTATAAGGTTGTTGAAGCGTAAATCATAACATCGTCGTGGGTAGTAAATTGTTTTGAAATAAAATAGGTACTTAATTATATTTACAATCAACTTTATTAAATTCAAGAAGACCACGATAACAAAATCACTGACTATAGAAAGCACGTAAAAAGCGTCCGCAATTTGGGAAAAAATAAAATTTGGGACAGTAGTATTTAAATTAGCTAGTCTAAGTTGAGAAACTAACTAAAATAAAATAAAAAATACAGTCTCGTGTTTAATTACTGTTTTGATAAAATCTCATTTTTGTTTTTTAAATTGTATGTACGTTTTTAGGATATCCGGTTTTGATCACACGGCGAAGTCCACGATTAGTTGAATAAAGGTCATTATTATCAAAATGATCGGAACAAACCACGCTGGTTTTCGATGGAAGCCATTCTGGATCATTCCGACTATTTCTTATAGCTACTATCCATTTACTTTTATTTTCAATATTACTTGGAAATCTAAAATATTAAATACATAAAAAAACAGGCATATAATTACTCGAACTAAAAAATATCGAACGGGGAAATTTGAAATCATATTATGGCAGCCCCCGCAGGTTAAATGTCACTGTTTTCGTTCGTTCATTCGTTCAGGTTGTTGTTCCAAGTAACCTAAAATTCATAGTTTACTAAATTAAGAAACGATGTTATTTGAAGTACTTACATGTGAAAAGTGATTCCGTGAGACTTTTTATGTGATTTGCTATTGTTTTTACAAGTTTTCACTACACAAGAAGGCATAATTCAATTTTTTTTATTGAAGTTTACTAGACGACGACTCGTGACGTACTAGGAGCGATGAGCATAGTTTTTGTGTAGGTGTGTGCGTGAGCCTGTGTGTTTACTTGCAGGAGCATAGTTTTGTGGCTACACGTTTGATGTACGTAGTGATCCGTCTTTCTATTTTGGTTGGTCTGAGTCACACCTGATATTTTTTTATGTTAGCTGGATAACGCTCGAATAATTTCGCCACATAAATCCAAAACAATTCAATAAAAGGTCCTCTGAAGCAGCTTTCATTGAATGGATTGTGAGCACAGACTACTTAGAGAACTAACGTTCAGATGCACAACTCCCATAGAAAAGATACTGGACACAGCAACTCGCTTCTGATTGGTTAGGGGAAAATGATACATGACAGTTGTTGTCGTTTTTAATTGTTGGCTCATGTAGGCAAAGGTATGCATTATACAGCTACATACGGTATAGAAACCACCCATTTGAAAATTTTATTTTCATTTTATAGAAGGAAAATGCAAATTAAAAGACTTGCGGTCTTATTCATAAAAAGATATAGAACATCTAAAACCTTGCTAATGTCTGGTTGTCAAATATTGTTATTCATAAACGCATTTTAGCACAAAAACGTTCTATAAACCTACTATAAAGTTATCAAAGCCAGAACCCTACTTTAACAGTACTATAAGGAAAAAATGGCCGACTCTATATCAGCTGATTAATAAGAAATTGACATTTGACATACAAATATAACATGTCTTGTGTCAGCCTACAAATGTCAGTTTCGTAAACAATCGTACTTCAAGGAGCAGCAGTTGTATTTAATTTATTTTGTTCTTCTGTTTAACCAATTTAGTTAATTATTATGTAATGCAAGATATACAAACTTGGATTGGATTATATTAAAGAATTGTACGTCTTGAAAACCGCCCGCTTCAATTTATTTTGAATGGCATTACCTGCAAACTATATATTGTGAAAACAACCATTAAGGTACTAGCAGAACTTCACAACATTGCAGTTGACCATGGAGACATGCAGTTAGAGGGTAGCAATATCAATGAAACTCATACAAGTGCCCAACCCAAGAAAGGAGACACAACCATTAAATGGTACTAGCAGAACTTCACGACATTGCAGTTGACCATGGAGACATGCAGTTAGAGGGTAGCAATATCAATGAAACTCATACAAGTGCCCAACCCAAGAAAGGAGACATTTTGGCTAGTACTTAATTAATAAAAAGCTTGTATGAAAAGTATCAGTTTAATTTATTTTTATAATACTCTAGAACAAAATTTTCTCATTTTGTTTTGCGTTTGCCATCTGTGCTTCATCCTCATGTATTCTTTTCTGCAGGACTTTTCAGTTTCTGCTACCTATTTGTAGTACAGCGCCATCCTTACTTCTAACCTGAAATACAAAATTAATGTAATAAATAAATTATTTCTCTTCATTATATTGAGGTTTTCATTTATAACTGACCGACATTTTAATTTATCTGATATATTTCGTGTATTGTAATTGCGAGTTGCGTGTAGTGAATCATTATTTTTTTTGAGATTTTTTAAATTTTGCACAAGGAAACCTCTGGCGATTTCTATTAAGAAGAACCTCTCACTGACCAATTCGTTCAAAACAATCTAAGGAATAGAAGCAAAAGCAAGCAAGCATATCATACCTTCGGTGCAACAAAGTCACAATTCAGTACACTTTTTTTTGTTATGTCTTTTATTAGGATTTTTGATAATTCAATATAAGATTTTTAACGTAAAACTAAATAAACAAGGCAAACAAAATAAACTATTAATTTTATAAAGATTTCAAACCTACTATAAATAGTAATCCAGAAATGAGGAAATAAATGCGAAAAAAAATATTAAAAGTCCTCTCCTGTAAAATTAAAAAATGAGCTGTTGTGACTTTGTTGCACCGAAGGTGCGATATGAGAAAATGAGAATGTTTACAAAACAAAACTTACTTTGAACACATTTTGGCTGTAGGCGGCAGCCTATCCTCCTCCAACCAATTGTCACATTGCCTTTTATTAGAACACTGGTCTCCTGTCTTGATTCCATTTTTTTAATTATAAGTAACTATTCAAAAGTTTTCGTCGCTTCAATATATTCAGAGAGTAGATTAGATATTATATTCCTTGAATGATAATAAATTAATAACAAATTCATTGACAAATTGGAAAGACGCGCCGCGTCAAAAGTGTCGAAACAGTAGACAATAAAATAGTTAAGAGTACGTAATAATGTCTATGGTCACAATAATTCGGCGCGTAGACAGACATTCTCGTTTGAATTTTCGATGAGTTGGGCGATGATGGCGTGGTGTGGTGGATGACTTCAATAAAATGGCAACATTTTGATTTATATCTGAATTTTAACGACATATTAGTTATCGAAGGTTTATAGAACGTTTATGAATACAAAATGTTATCGAACGTTTTAAAGGCTTATCGAACACTTTAACTAAACAGTGTTTTAAACCTTCGATAAGCTTTTTTTATGAATAAGACCGTTGATGTTTTGCAGTAAATAATATCATTTATTGGGATTTTTCTTCAGTTTTTTCTTATATTTTCTTAAAGCTTTCGCTTGCATAACTTTGCTTGCTACTCGAGTTTTCCAGACTGACAATGTTTGTACCTTTTAACATTTTATTAATTATATTGGACCTTCAGACCAACCAAAATAGAAAGACGGATCACTACGTACATCAAACGTGTAGCCACAAAACTATGCTCCTGCAAGTAAACACACAGGCTCACGCACACACCTACACAAAAACTATGCTCATCGCTCCTAGTACGTCACGAGTCGTCGTCTAGTAAACTTCAATAAAAAAAATTGAATTATGCCTTCTTGTGTAGTGAAAACTTGTAAAAACAATAGCAAATCACATAAAAAGTCTCACGGAATCACTTTTCACATGTAAGTACTTCAAATAACATCGTTTCTTAATTTAGTAAACTATGAATTTTAGGTTACTTGGAACAACAACCTGAACGAATGAACGAACGAAAACAGTGACATTTAACGTGCGAGGGTTGCCATAATATGATTTGAAATTTCCCCGTTCGATATTTTTTAGTTCGAGTAATTATATGCCTGTTTTTTTATGTATTTAATATTTTAGATTTCCAAGTAATATTGAAAATAAAAGTAAATGGATAGTAGCTATAAGAAATAGTCGGAATGATCCAGAATGGCTTCCATCGAAAACCAGCGTGGTTTGTTCCGATCATTTTGATAATAATGACCTTTATTCAACTAATCGTGGACTTCGCCGTGTGATCAAAACCGGATATCCTAAAAACGTACATACAATTTAAAAAACAAAAATGAGATTTTATCAAAACAGTAATTAAACACGAGACTGTATTTTTTATTTTATTTTAGTTAGTTTCTCAACTTAGACTAGCTAATTTAAATACTACTGTCCCAAATTTTATTTTTTCCCAAATTGCGGACGCTTTTTACGTGCTTTCTATAGTCAGTGATTTTGTTATCGTGGTCTTCTTGAATTTAATAAAGTTGATTGTAAATATAATTAAGTACCTATTTTATTTCAAAACAATTTACTACCCACGACGATGTTATGATTTACGCTTCAACAACCTTATAACTTAATATTTCTATAATTTACAAACCAATTTTTTTTACATTCAATTGATAATTAATGGATAGTTCTAAGTGAAAGAGCGGAGCTTCCTATCACAAGCAATTCTTGATTAAAAGGTAATCTCCAAATCATGTATGTAAATGCACTTTGTACTTAATTGTTATTTTATTTTGCGATGTAAAAAAAAATGGTTTTGTTTCGGAATCCTTCCTAACGATTGAGGTACAATACCATACTCAACAATATCTTACTCGTACAAATTGTCCTACCCAAAATATTATTCCCCAAATTATAGGGAAAAACTTTAGCAAATGACAACCCTTTTTACAGACACATAGATAAAAAGGTGGCTTCATTTTGATGTTCGAAATGCTCCGTCTTTCTTTTTTTGTTGGTCTGAGATTGGACCAATTATGTATGGCTAATTTTGTAGTTACAGAAATGAATGCTTGAATGATAATTATCATTTTTATGTTTTAACTCAAATGCACACTTGTTTTGTATTATATTATAAATTTTGGTCGCGAGGTTGTGTTTATGTGCATTTGAGTCCAAAACAGATTCGTTTCTTTAAATATTGTGCCAAAAAGCATAAGAAAATGTTTCGATGCATATATTAAACCCCTTTTATTATTTTTATACTCTTTTTGGGACACCCACCTATGTACATCAGTCTTTCTTACACTGCCGACAATTCGATTTGTTTAATATTTTTCTTAATACCCATCCGGCAATGTAAGCTCTTGCATGAACATTCAAGTGTTCACGTCTCGTCATAGTGCTAAAGTTTACAGAGTCATTGTTAAGACTATTTGATTCTAAATGAGTATCACTGTCTAAAATTTCACTAGTGTTGACATTTGTTTCAAACAGTGATTTCATTTTTAGTAACTAATAACAGGATTCATCTTCACAATTAAATGAATTGTAATGAAATTTTATGAATCCTGTTATCAGCAACGATTTAAAAGTATTTGTGAAGCTGTGGCAATCTGGGTTATTATTCCTTGAATTATAAGCCCTAACCCTTCCAAAAAAATAATCTAGGCCATCTGAATTGAAATATCTAGGGTGCATAATTTTTACATTTTTTTCTTCAAAAAATTGCCACAGTCTCTGAAAACTTCTAAGAGTTATAAGACAGTTTCTTATACTAGGTATAGTAACTTCCTTGGATTTTTTATCAATAAATTTCATTTGTTGGAATTTTTCAATAGCTTCTTGCCAAAATTTATGGTGAAGGGACGTTTTCGTCACGGTGGAGCGTAATTCCTTTCCTTTACTCTTCTTAGGGAAAGTGCTGGCTCCATTCAGACTGTCAAATAGATTGTCCAGGAAGGTCACTACTTGGGACATATTTTGACATTGTATTGCTGACTGGTTTGCCATCTGCATAATGCGCTAGAAAAAAAGTAGATACTTATTACTTTAACATTTTTTTTTAATGAAATTTAAAATATATTTGTGGCAAAAATGTTTGCTATAAGTTAAGACTACAAAACATGAATTGTATGTTTAAGAGATAAGATAAGATAAAACTGCCACTGCATTGGCCTACAAGGCATAAATAGAAAAACAAAACAAAAATGGTTAAAATCTTAGAAAGCCTAACTGATTTGTGAGGGATTAAACTAGGTAACTATCTATTATAGAGGCAGAGAGAGTGAACAACAGTTTGCATATTTCTATAAATAAAATAAATAATATACCGAGTATTGAAAACTAACACCAACCTGTAGGCGTAGAAGCAGCATAATTGTGATCTACATGTAGAGTGCGGCAATAATTGTGTTCAAATACAGAGCTTGGAACCTGATTTTCTGGAAAAATAAACATATAATACAAGTTAGTTACCATTTTGCAAGTTATTTGGGTTGATTTCAAGCAGACAGCCAATTGTAAAACCTTACCAAAACCCTGAGCAGCATGAATGTGGGTGGATTGTGTGAAAGATGATATGGCTAGAGAGGGGTGAATAATGAGATGCTGGCTGATAGAAATGTATGGAAGACTTGCTGCGCCAACCACAACTAAATTGGGATATGGGCAGGAGAATAATGATGATGATTTTGTAAGTTATTTATCATTACTGTAACAGCTACCAGCAACTAAAGCTAGAAATTGAAAAAATGTGAAAGTAATGTCTTGTTGTTTACTAACCAATTACAAACATAAGTATCAGGTGAATGGATTTGAATAAATATAGGTTTGTGACAGGATCGTTTTTAACCGGCTAGTATACATTAAAACTTTCACCATAAGAGTGTAGTATACTTTAGCAATCCGACAATTACCTGAGTTAGAATGTGTTGGAACTCCAGTAGAGGTTTCATGTTCAGTGAACAAAGTAGGATAGGCTTGCATCAAAAGACGTGATTTCTGGGTGAGAAACCTTGCCTCAAAATGTTTATGACACACATTGTTTGCCCAATTCAACCACACTCAGAACACGCAGGGAAAAAAACAACTTGTGTTCACCGCGAAATCCGACATAAAACAATTAATGTCAACAAACAACAAGATGGCGGACAGGCCGGCAGCCACAGGCGACACAGGGGCATGAAGAAGTTGCAGAGGGGGTACAAACGTCATGTATCATTTTCCCGCTGTCATTCGTATGTCTTCGTTTTTTTCTTAGAAGATTACGGGACCAGATTGTGAGGTTACATAATAACAGTTTTAGTATGTCAAGAAATGTCAAACGAACGTTCGTAGTACGATATTGCCAGGCAATATTCGGGCAGAAGGCGGCCAGAGTGTCACGTGACCGCTGACTGGCTTGCTTGACGAGTTCATAATACGAAATTGCAAGGCAGTTCTGTTTACGCCGTAAACTGCCTGGAAATAAGAGTTCATAATAGGGCCCCTGGTCGGTATCAGGTTATACGTTGATCTAAATATGATTAGCGGCCGTAACAAATATGGGTTTACAAAATTATAAACATTAGAATCAGCAATACAACTCTCTAAGGTCATGTAAGTGCATTGAATGAAATCATGACATTTGGTACTTTCATAAACTTAGAGAGAACTTTTTTTCTTTCATGAACTTAAGAAATCGACATGTGTTTCACCTCTCAACGAGGCATCCCCAGGATGACGATTGACCAATTACGAGGATGCCTCGTTGAGAGGTAAAACACATGTCGATTTCTTACAGGGTTTTTTATGACTCTTGAAGAATAGTTAAGCGGAAAAGGTTACTAAATATATCTACGTCTATTGTATTTTATAATGGATTTCCGCAAAGTTACGCCTGAATCAATTAACTATCTGATATATATCTGTTTTGACCCTAGGGTCAAAACAGATGTATAACAACAGGATTTTTCTGTACGTTGTACAGATCCTAACGTTGCCTCCACCGCTCTAATAAACACAATTCAAAATATTATTAATGTTTACACAAAACTGATCCAAGTTCCCAAAATAAAAATAAACCTTAAGCCGTGGATCACACCCGGGCTGTTGAGGCTTTTGTTAATGCTAATCGTTAGGGAGAGTAAGAGAGAAAAGAAAAACCGTTAGAGAGGAATTAGTTTTTATGTAAAAACATTTCTAATTTTTCGTGTGAAGTTCGCTCCCCCTGCCGCAAAAATGGATTTAGACGTAATTTTTTTTTAAATCTTTTGCGAATCTTTATTTAGAGATTGAGAGTTAAACAAAATCATTCGATAGTTAATATTTGAATTGATATTTAAATTATTTTCTGAGAGCGCGTTTTACCCTAGGACCTGAGCAGGTTTAAAGTTTAGAAACGTGTCACTTTGATATAGGGGTAGGGGGTGAGGGGGGAAGGGTTAGTAGATCCCCCCACTCCGCCTGCCGGAGAAACAAAGGTTTTTTTTAAATGATTTTTAAATATGACAAATCTCATATGCTGGGGCCAAACCAACGGGAAACGCCAACGATAAAAAAAAAAATAGATATACAAATCCTTTATTTTCCAATAATGTAGGTATACAGATATGATGGTTAAAACGACCGTTGGTGTAGCCACAACTTACCTCGAGGATTTGTCATAGGCACTCACATTGGCGTTTGACGTTGGGCGATAACTCAGCGGTGGCGGTATTTTAGGCACATCAAAGAGATTTACCGCGAGAATTATTGCATTGAATGAAGCGGCCACACTTACGGTTGTCATTGTGCACCGTGAGCGCGACAGGATTGCACGTACATAATTATTTAGCGAAGCCGATCAGCCCATTATGGAGTGGACTAACGAGAAAGCCATTGAGCTTCTCGAAGTTCTGCAAACAGAGCCATGTTTGTGGGATGATGTTTGATGATTATGATATACCTATGATGGATGTTTCATGATCATGATGGATGTTTGTGGGATAATGATAAACTAAATTCATATAGTAAAAAACCAGCTAAGTGCTTGTCGAACCACGCACAATGAAGGGTTCTGTAGTTGGGATGAATTTATCCCAAGAACAAACTTAACATTGTAGTTGAAAAACTTGTTCTCCCATACAGAACGTAAAATGTAAGTTGTCAATCATTTAGCTGGTAGGGGGGGGGTTCATTTGACTCTAACAAAAAGCTTAAAACTTGGGGTACCCCGGCTCGGACAGGACTGTCAACCTCAATATCTCTCTAACGATTTTTAAACTATAAAAAAAAAAAACTTAATTTCGTTTCTTTGACTTGAATGTGCCCTGGCGGCAGAGAGTAAGTCATGCTTACTCAAATGTCTCGCTGGTGTGGCGTGTGTGTTCGATCATTAAGTTACCTTCAAAATGGTTGAGCTGAATGGTACTGATCCATGCGTCATGGTCGTGAACGGGCGCTGCCAGTAGGGACTGGTCATCTCTAAGCTGCCATGGCTTATTTATAACTAGGTCTGCCCCGCGGTTTCACCCGCGATCCTGTGGGAATATAGGGATAAAACGCATCCTATGTCCTATTCCAGGTTATGGTCTACCGTGTGCCCATCCTTTCCTCTCTAGAGTAGGGAAAGTCGCGGGGGCGCGGCGCACAGTGGGCTGAAACGGGCCGGTAAAGGACTTAGCATATAAAAAAAAAAAGTTTCTTTTTCTGAAATTTTAAATATTGTGTTGGATTTATCTATCGATTATAAATAATTATTTCTATCAGGGTCGTTCAGATAACTTAGTATTTTCGGAGTTATAAATATCCAAAGTAATTTTTGTATGAAGCAAAAGAAAAAAATGTGAAAATCTCGAAATTCTCCAATTTTCTCAAAGAATTGACTCTACGTATGCATAGTACGTATATTTGTCCTATTTTAGCGCCTATTCTCGGGTTACTAAAATAACATGACTCTTCATACAAATTTGATATGGCTATATCTCCGAAAGTACTCGTTAAATTAAAAAAAGTCAAAGAATAAAAACGTTTTAAATTTATGCCTAGATACCAAAAAAATACATTTGATCTCTTAAGACCCAACCTTGTAATCCCAGCCCACTGTGCGGCGCGGCGCCGGCGTCGAACGGTTCGCGTATTGCATTTCGTGATAACTTCGAAATTAAAAGTCCGATTCGAATGAATTAAAAAGTATTTTACTGCTACATAAATACCCTTGATGTCAAAACTATTTTTTTGAATAAGAATTAATATTATGTTGATAAAACTCCTTCGCAAAATATGCATTAATTTCGAACAAACTTGATTACCATAGAAAAAGGTTATAGTGAGTCAATCTTAAAAGATAGACATATGTTGTGTCGGACTTTTTTTAGAACTTTTAAAGAGAAATAATTCCATGATACATGATATTTGCGTAACTTAAACCGTTTACGCAGCGCACGCAAAGGAATCTCTCAAAAAGGAATAATTGTTCCCGTTTTTGCAACATTTTTCATTTATGCTCCGCTCCTATTGGTCTTAGCATGATGTTATATAGCCTATAACCTTCCTCAATAAATGGACTATCCAATACAAAAATAATTTTACAATTCCAACCAGTAGTTCCTGAGATTAGTGCGTTCAAACAAACAAACAAACTCTTCAGCTTTATAATCTATAGAATAGATTAATTTCAATTTTTGAATTGTTTTTGATCTTTTAATTACGGACGCTTTTAACGTGCACTTCTTTTTTTACATTGTTCTCACATGTATAATTTCAACATGAATTATGGAACCAATATTTTGTGACAATATTTTGATTTAAAAGAGTAACCGTAGAGTTTCATTCCCGTTCGTCTTCATAGGAACCTACTACGCTATTGAATGGGCAACTAGCTTAATTTTTTGACTGACCGACCCCTTGACAATTCAAAAGTAATTGGTTTACTTGAAATAAATCCTTTGAGTTTTGAGTTTTCATAAAACTAAACTCTCTAACAATTTTCCTTTTCTCTCTAACTCTCTCAAATGATTAGCATTAACAAAAGTTTAGAATGAATGAATGAAATGCACCGACCCCAGCGTGGCTTAACCAGACTCGATAAATCGAAAGAACCCCAGGATTTGCACTAGCCCCTGAAGCCTCATGGTTCATGGGGTTTCAGCAGCCATTGCATATACTGGAGTAGACCGGGGGGCGCGGGTAATGGTAGGGAAGAGTGTGCCCTTCGGGATAAGGAAGGATTTGCGAGCCTACCGGATATGCATCCTTGAGTAAGCAATGGACTAGTGGAGAGACGGGTGATATTTATCTAAGGATGGGCATCTTTTTACGACGTCGCCGCCAGTTGGCTGCGTTCTATCTTCACCGTTGAATCCATTGGCGGAGATATGCTTCGGTCTCGGCTCTTTTCTAACTCCTTGCTGTGCTATGCTACAATTTGCTGTTTTCTGAGTCTTCATCCGAGGACTCGCTGCTGTCCGTTTCAGGTTTCTTGTATATCTCGCTGGCTGCTTTCTTGATCTTGTTTCGGTCTCCAGCCTCGTCCATCCAGAAGTCGATTTCCTTGTCGAAACGCGCCATGTCCTGTTTTAGGTTGTCGTTCCATGTGTAAATCGGTCGGCCTACTTTCTTGGATTTGGCCTTGTACTGTATTGCTGCATATAATAGGTGTAGGTTGCTGCGTCTGTGAACATGTGCGAGATAGCACATCCTGTGGTTCTTAATGCGTTTGGTTACTGTCTTTCCGTCTAAGATTTCGTGCATTTTCTTTGGTCTTGGTTTGTTCCTAGCGTGACTAACCAAGTCCCTCATGATAACTCTCTCATATTTCCTCAGTCTAGACCTGTTAGCTTTGGTGATTGTCGATACCTTCAAACCGTGTATCATACACGGTACAATCACCATTCTATACATGAGCCTGGCTAGTTGCTAGTCCATCTTTGAGTTTTCTATGAATGGTAATAGTGGCCTGCTCACATCGTTTTCTGAATGTGCTTCTCTTGTCTAATATAGATGTAATGTATGTGCCTAGGTATTTAATTTCATCGACTGTAGGTAGACTTAATCCATTCATTGACACGTGGGACATTTTCCGTGTAGCTAAGAGGTCTCTAATCAGTATTTTTGTTTTTGTTTCATTAATTTGTAGGCCGACACTAGCTAGTAGGGGTTTAATGTGGTATACAATTCCTTCTAGCCCTTCCAGGTCATCTGTAATGAAGATGAGATCATCCGCGAATGATAGCACCAGGAGGAGTGAGATTCCACGATCTTGGTCTAGTTTGATTAGTTGGGTTTCTTCTTCGAGGGTTCTGAGGACCTCATCTATTACCAGTGTAAACAGTCGAGGGGATATCGGGCAACCTTGTTTGACTCCCTTTCCTTTGATGATCCGCTTACTTTGCTGGCCACACCATTTAATGTGTGTTCTTTCATTCATGCAAACCTTGATTATCCTGTTGGTTAATGTTATGTTCGTCCGTTGTATTAAAATGTCGCGTAATGCTTGAAGGTCTACATTGTCGAAGGCTTTTTCTATGTCCAGAGCGAGTACATAAATTCTTTTTCCTTCCCGTCATTCTTCGTCCAGTACCCTTTTCATCGTAAATATGTGGTCGTCTGTAGATCTATTGTTTAAAAAGGCTGCTTATAATTGCCTAATTCTTTTATTATTTCGTCTAATTTTTTAGTACGTAGGAAGCGTAAATTCTGTAACCCGTGTTGCAAACTGATATTCAGCGATAGTCGTTTGTATCTTTAGGGTCAGTTTTTTTCAGAATTGGTACCTGCACTGTTTCTAGCCACGTGTCGGGTGCTAAATTCTGTGTCCAGGTTTTGTTCATATGTTTGGTGACGGCTTCCTGTAATATTTGTGGCATCGCTTTGTAGAGCTCGATTACCACTTGGTCTGTTCCTGGGACTGTCCCGTTACGCATGCCGTTAATGATTCCCATCACTTCATCCACCGTGGGTCCTTCATTTGGTGTGTCGGTTAATGGCTTTGTTATGCTAACCGTTGGTATTGATAGGCCTTCAGAGTTTTTTAGAATCTGCTCCCATTTGGACATTGTTATGTACGCGTTTCGCTTCCGGCGTTTTGTTTCTAACTGGTTTCTCCTGTAAAATGAATAAAGTACCTGCATGCGTTTTGAAGGGTGTTTTTTCCCCAGTCCGGTAAAGAAGGCTCTGCATTGTTTTTTTTCTTCATTCACCTTTTGAAGCGTTTCCTGGTATTTTTTAACACGATAATGTCTATTCGGGTTACTGGGTTGTCTGATTTGTAAGAATTTAGCCTTTTGGAGGTTAGCAAGCGCTATACGATGCTCCCTCGAGTGACACGGCTGAAAAGTCTCCTGGGCTGCCTCTGTTAATACTCCCGTTATGGTGTTCCATGGTATGTCGCTGCCTTTATCCGTTGACTTGATACCTTTGTTTTCCAGTTTTTTTGTTATGCACGCTTGGTATTTCTCTTTGATAGATTTGATGTTGAAAGCGGCATAGTAGCATTGTTTGTGGTTGAAGTCGTTGGGCTCAATTGTTGTTTGTTTCTTTGTGTATTGCGTTTGGTGTTTTCCGCTTTATTTAAAATTTTACTTGTTTGTAGCTGTCCCCTGATTATTTTATAGTCGGAGGTATCTCTACCGGACCATTCAGCTTTAGTGAAAATAAAGAGTTTTCCTGTTGCCTGCGGTTTAATAATGTGATCCAATTGGGATTTCTGCGTGCCTTTGGACCATGTGATCCTGCATGATGTCCTCGCTTTTGTTGTTTCTATTTGCAGATTTTCCCTATTGACTATATCCATTAACATTTCCCCGTTGTAGTTAGAATATTCATGATATAAATTTTGTTCAATAAGCCCTTTGCGTTAAAGATAAAGATAAAGATCAATTTATTTGTTTAAACATGTGTAACATGACACATGAATATGCACACATAGATAGAAGCGAAATTTTACCGGACCAACATGTTTTGCCTCACTCGGCGTACAAATATTGTTTTTAATATGTTATTAATTTGATTGGCAATTATAAATTAATTATGAATGTCAGACTCATACATGGAAATTAGAGTCAATGCAAGATATAGTCAATAATTCAATTTCACAATCAGAGTCAGTACAAAAAGTAGTCAATAATAATTACAGGCAAAATATTTCAATAGGATATAATAAAAGTAAATCAACAATAAAATTCAAAATGTATCATTTAAAAAGTCAATAATGTTATAGTAGCACTTATCAGTAAGCAGCTTTTTAAGTGTTTTCTTAAATAAATTAAAATTTAATTGCTTAATGTCATTCGGAATTTTATTGTATATTAATGGGGCCATGCATACAACACTTTTTCTTAGAAGTGCTGTTTTGACCGAGTGTGACTGCACCCAAAGTCTATACTTCTCACGTCTATTTCTATCGGAATTATTTGACAAAAGAGGAAACCATTGCGGATTAGTTTTTACAAATACCGATATTTCCAATATGTAGAGTGACGGAAGTGTTAAAATTCTGTGCTTTAAGAACATTGGTCTGCAACTGTCCATAGTTTGCAACCCAAACATAGCCCGTACACAACGCTTTTGCGCTTTGAATACTGTGTCTTTGTTTGTTGAAACTTAGAAACGCGAAGCGAAGCGAAGACGCGAGAACGCGAAGCGTTGGAAACTTAGTGTATCTAGTCTACCAATGTGGGCGTTGAAGTCGCCTAGGATTATTAGAGTACATTTCCTTGGTTTTTGTCTAATCAAATTTAGTAAACCTGTGAATGATCTTGTTGCTCTAAAGCATCAAGATCATTCACAGGCTTACTAAATTAATTTATTCACAGGTTTACTAAAAATGACATCGACGCGATGTCAATCACTTTTAAAGTTGGTAGGGGAAGCGACAAATCTGCTCCTGTGTATATAATTAACTCCCACATCAACAGCCGTACCTTTAGAGGTATGTGAGAGTTAATTATATACACAGGAGCAGATTTGTCGCTTCCCCTACCAACTTTAAGAGTGATTGACATCGCGTCGGTGTCATTTTTAATGTTCAGTATTTCAATTAGGGCATCCTTTCGGATTACAATTGCAAGTCCCCTATGTGCTTTACCCGCGGTTCCAGATAGATGCCATCTGTAGTGGGTGGAGTTGTATATTCCTAAGTTCATCCCTGTTTCTTGTAGGCAACCTATGTGGATACCCCTATTTGAAAGTTCTGCATCTATTCTATATTTTTTGGTTGGTTTTGAGGCCCCGCGGAAGTTCCAGGTTGCAATACGTAGTTCTGGGCAAGCGTATCTACTAACGGAAGAAGGCAGGTTTCTGAGTATTGTGTATCCAGTGTCGTCCGCGACTTCCCCTGATGTCGGTGTATGTAATGTTGATGCTACTTGTACACACTGTTAATGAGCTAGCTAATTGGGGGCTGTTCTGGAATCGGGGTTTTACGGACTGTCCTTGCATGTTATTGTTGTCTTGATCGTCGTTGATCCAGCTATCATAATGTTGATCTTTGTAGAGGATATGTATGTTACCGGACACTGAATCTCCGGCAGGTGAATACACCAGTATGTTCACGTTATTTATGTGTACATGTACATTTACGAGATAGAATTCGGACGCGGCGATTAACATGTCTTCTCCTCCCCAGAACGAGTCGTTAAATTGCTCGGTTATGTATTTTGTTATCAATTGTTCCTGAGAAAGCTTGTTGTTAGGAAGAAGCTCTTGAATGTTATTCATAAGTGCTAAACGAATTCTGGCGTCCCATCGGTTCGTTAGGACGTAAGTAGCGAGTAGGGCGTGCAAATCCGGTTTTCCGGTTTTTAGCAAAACCGGAAACCGGACGAAATTTCGCATATTTTTCCAATTTCAATTTTTGAAAACCGGGGTTGAAAGACAAACCCGGTTTTATATCCGGTTTTTTCGTTATTGAATTATACAGTTACATTTTGATTTAAATAAACTTTTTTCGAACGCACTCATCACTTTTCCGAACGCAACCGTTACTTACTACTTACAGTTTCAAGAAATTGAGACATAGGTATTGTAATTGTGGTTGTGTTTAGTGTCATAATATGATGATGATGGTGTGTTTTGTATGTTTAAAATATTTTATTCATGATTTAATAACAGAATTGTTAGGTACCTAGTGTACCTACTAAATGTACCACAAACTGATTTGTTGTTGATTTGATCTCAGTTAGTTAATCTTCATATTATTTAAGTTCATGTTATCAAAACTATTAAGGTGGTCTATTTGGTATTGGTTGGCATATATGGTTGATTATAAAGAGATTTATCGTACAAATCGTTTTATTATTAGTATTTCTGAGTGTCCAAGAATTTGTTTTCTTGTTAAAATTCTACTATATAAACATTAGAAAATTGTTGCCAAAACCGGGACTAACACCGGTTTCCGGTTTTGGGCACTCGAAACTGGATTTCAAAACCGGTTTTGAAGACTTTACGGTTTTGCACGCCCTAGTAGCGAGGTCTCGTCGAACAGACACGTGGTCGAATGTCAGTGCCATTAAGCTGTTTATTTGGTGGGCTATCGCCCTAAATAGGCAGTTACCATCTTTTCCATGGGCACTATTGTTACCATTGTAAAAACTTTTGTTTGGGATTACTAACGGCGTTATTACTGATGGCGTCACACGTGCAGTGCAGGCTTCGTTTCGAGGGATACAAAAGTTTGGCAGCGTTGCGCTTTGCCTGGAGATTTATGAAGAAATGAATAATAAGTTTCCGGGTTAAGTTTTTGTTTTTTGTTGAATGGGCCACATGCTTGCGTAAAGTGCTACACCCTCAATGTTCCTGCGCGCATGGGTGTAATATATCTTGATTAATAGCTGTCAGATGACATATTTGTTGACCGAGCGACTTTTTTGTAACGCTAAAGAAATAGTTGATTTTTTTTTGTGTCGTTTCTGGAATTAAGTTTTTAGAATTTTACGAAATCGAAAGCAATAACGTTATTTTGTTAGAATGTTGTTGTATTTATAATGAATATTTAATACTTATTACGCTTAGGAAATGAGAGTTGAATGTGCGACCTATTTTGCAGCGGAAAGCATCGTCCTGAAAGATATGGAAAGGCCTCCCCAGATTAGCTTGGGTCCGTTGAATGCCGTGGATTACTTACCTGAGATCAGGAATGCACCTAAGTAATAATATATTTAGCATGCACACAATGTTCTTATAAAATTGGCTTAGAAAGTCAGAGTTATATATACGTTCGGCACCAACCACCCGTTATTTCACCACTGCGAATGCACGCTTGCGGTGTTATCCAACAATCAATCAGATAAAATACCGATTTTGCAGCGGGAAGTAAAACCCTGAAAGCCCTGAAAGATATGGAAAGATCTCACCAAATTAGCTTGGGTCCTTGCGTGCCCTGGATCGATCACTTGAGATCAGGAACTCACGTAGACATGCACCTCACTTCAGCACTATTTGCACCACACTTTAGCACTATTTTAAAGTAATTATTTAGTGTCCCAGCAGTATCAAAGTAAAAGAAAACACTGTTCGCTTCCGTCGGCAAGCGGGCGCCAGACGCAGGAGCATGTGCGGACCCAAGCGTATCGTAAAAAAATTAAACGAGCTAGCGAACAACCGTCCACTCCGGCGACCAAACAACAACTCAGCATTAACAAAAGTTTAGAATGATTAAATCGGGGGCAAATTCACAAAGGTGGGCTAACTTCACGCTGTTAGAAATGATTTATCAACAGATTCGCAAACGATTGAAAAAAAAATACGTCTCAGTCCATTTTTGCGGGAAGGGGGGCCAACTTCACACAAAATTAAAATTGTTTTTACATAAAAACTAATTTCTCTGTAACGATTTTTCTTTTCTCTCTAACGATTAGCATTAACAAAAGTTTATAGTAACGAAATCATGCGGCTAACTTCACGGAGGTCTTTCTAGAACTAAGATTCTCTGAGCTAAGCCAGAGACATGCAGACGGACATGGTGAAACTATAAGGGTTCTTTGTTGACTACGGAACCCTAAAAACGAAAATTAAAAACCGAAGACACTGACTTCCGAAATTAAAGATATTTTTTACTGTATACACTGTTTCATTGTGTTTTTTTTGGAAGTCGGCTGTTTTTTTTTTGTAAAGTGTTTTAATTTTTTAATTTTTTGTTGTGGTTCACACGGCTGCTCATCAAGCTATACATTTCCAGTATTGTACGGAAATCCTATACAATGCGAGATCAGCGTAAACTGGAAATGTATAGCTTGATGTGTAGCCGTGTGTACCTACCCCACACAAATAATACCATTATCTGCTATTAAATCACATTGGTAGAGTAAGTGGGAAAAATACGTACTATTGAAGCTAACTCAAGGACTAGTACTAGCAAAACTACTCGAGCAAAGTTAAAAAAATAAAAATAAAATAAAGAATAAAAGAATTTTCAAAATCGGTCCACAATTGACAAAAATATCGATGAACATAAATAAAAAGTACATTATGTCGAACATAGAACTTTTTCCTTTTTTTAAGTCGGTTAAAAAGGGGACCTTACTGCCTTTTTCTCCCGCTAGAGGGCACTATGGCACTTTATAGACCTCCAATTGTCATTACCGAGATATATGCAAAACGTATTTTTTAAACGTTTTAAACCATTTGGTTTTAAACCGTCTTTTTGGTTTAAAACGTTTTAAACCACACATCGGTTTACAAGCTTAATATTTCGCAAACGGATCCCTGAATCCAAAAATGCTTTTCACAAACTCACATTATTTAAACGACCTTTCTAGCGGTGCCCTTCAACATGGGATCGACGAGAGAAAAAAACCATTCACACTATAGGTGTACCAAGGGGAGGTACCCAAAAAAAAATATTTTTAACGATTTTTTTACCACTTTGTCGGTGATTTATATGTACACCTATATCAAATTACAGCTTTCTAGTACTAACAATCTCTGAGCTAAGCCGCGGACAGACGGGCCCCGGGCAGACAGACAAACGGACGTAGCCTTAGTAATAGGGTCCCGTTTTACCCTTTGGGTACGGAACCCTAAAAAAGTGATGGTGAAAGATTTCAATTAGCCTTTCTAACTTATTTTTTAATGTAATGCGTAATCAATGTACGGCCCACGTGGTCATGGTTTTAAACCGTGATAAACAAATTTAAAACGGTTTTTAAACCATGGATTTTGGTTTAAAACGGTTTATTTACAACTATATACGAGACACAATAGAATTGTAATAATTATTGTTTTCAGCCTTTATAAGGCCAATTACCAGTTGAGCGGCACAACACAAAGGTCGTTATAAAAAGATTAAAAGTAGATCCTAATAATTCTTAAATTGTGAATAATAATAAATTACATAAACATACATTACATTAGAGTACCTATGCGATATGGTAGCCCGCGAAATTCAAATTTTGTTAAGTTTTTTGCAATTTGCAGGTCTGTGTCTAGCTTTGAGAGTGTCTAGTTAGAGAGTTGTATTGTTGATTCTAATGTTTATAATTCTGTAAATCCATATTTGGTAACCAAATACTGACCTGCAAATTGCAAAATACGTAAAGCAATTTCAATTTCGCGGGCTACCCTGAAGCTTTTGCCTTAGGAGACCGTACTATCGCTGTCTCAGCCATAAAGCTTCTTGAGAGGCCTGTACATTTTAATTTCCAATCGCAAAAAAAAAAAAAAAACTTTTTTGTGTAAATAAAAACCTAGTGAGAAAGTACCTTGCGCAAAGCACCAGATGGCGCCATAAGCCGTACATCCTGCAAAATGAGGCGAGAGACGTCCCTATATCCGTTTTTGAAAATGTACTCTGTGGTGGCTGTTGACTTGACACAGTTGACACTGACAGCACCATATTTCTCCTTCTGTGACTGTGGTAAACATTGTTTACTAGACAAGGCAGCAGTCTGTGGCAGCAGTCGTGCAGCTTGCAGCAGTATAGTCTTACCGTGCGTTTGCACTGGCAAACATTTACGACAAAACATGTTGAAATCTTTATTTTCTGTCAATGTTCCATACTATTTTTGACAGGAACTAGAGATTTAAACATGTTTTGTTGTAATGTTTCGCCAGTGCAAACGCACGGTTAGGTCAGAACGTTCCTCAAGTCCAGTTTGATCTGCAATCAGTTGATTACTGTTTAAGTATAGAATCAGTACTTGAGCATCGGTCTTATTCCAGAACGGTAATCAATCTATACTCAGCTGAATCGAGACTCAAATCGAGCCTCAAGCAGAGATTTGTATTGTCTATGCATCAGCCTGTTTTCGTTTACGATTTATTATAATAACCGACTTTGATCCGATCTTCACTGGATTAGAAATATTAAAATACACCATAGAAGCCCAGTTATTTAGGAAATCAGCGTTATTATTTCATTCCTGAATAGTAAAATGCCCCATTTATTGAGTAAAGCTCTTTGAAGTGAAGTATAGTAGTTTTGTAAGCAAAATTGTCAAGCTTAAAAGACTTGTATTTATGGCCTTAAATAAGTATGCCATTTAAAATGTCAGTATGTCTATGTCAAAACATCAGTGTGAAAACATTAGTTTATTGTTTGTCTATTTTAATTATTTGTTTAGCTGATTTTATTCATATGACTTAACAGTTTTAAAATGGCAGGACGGAAGAAAAAATTTAGTACTTTGGAAAAAAACCTGCTGATAAAATTTTTAAAAGACTTCAAACATATAATAGAAAATAAAAAACTGATAATGTCAGCACAGGAACCAAAAAGGCTGCTTAGATCCGTATTGCGGAGAAATTTAATAGTTCGCCTATGATAATTGACTCAGTAAGTACCAATCTATTTTCTTATTCATATTTTTATATTTACTTATAGATTAAATGGGGGTTATATTAGTAGTTTTCCACTGTTCAATAAATTGATCATTAAAATACATAATCTATTTTATTGTTATAGGCATCAGGGGAACAGCTCAGACGCCTTTGGCAAAATCTCAAAACCCGCCAAAACATTTTATGTATCAATTGTTGGGCTTCCTCTCTGGGCAACTGCTTAATATGTTATTATGTTTAGCTTCAGATTTGGTGACTCCAATCCAAGCTGATCAAAATATGATAATAGAGGAAGAACTAGTAATGCCGCCCGAAACATTTAATGCCGTTGATATAGAACACACTCCAACAATAATTGATGCCAGCCAACATACCACAACAACAGATGCGGTTGAACCCACGGATTATTGATAATAAAAGAGTTGATCATTTAACATATTGTTTTATTTATCAAAATGAATATGTATACTTACTGTAAATTAAACATAATTGTTTACTATGGTACTTCTAAAAGCAAAGCCATCAACTGTCCCTTGATTGACAGAATCATTCAGGTCAATTTCATTCTCATTGCTACCATTCTCTTCATTTATTGGCATTGTATCGTTAGATCTTATTGAAATGTTAAAAAATACTGCGCAAGAAAAAATTATGTTACAAACTGTAACCATCGGTAGAATTAAATTTTAATAATCAATGAATCTATGCTTGAGCAACGTTCTAAAATTAAAAGCGGACTTAAAACTAGTTTTAAACAGAGATCAATACTTGAGTTTCCTTCTGTAATACGGACCTTAGTCTCTTGAGTATTAATGTTCTGTGCTGTTGCCAGTACTATAATCGTCCTTTGTGGTCTGTTGCCCCTTGAAGTACACGAAATAGCAGCACCCTGAAAAATGAAAGTGTATCCCATTGTATCCGGTACAAGATCTCCTTGCAACAGTACAGGAGGCCCAATCAGAGTCACACAATGTCTTGTTCAGTACCTCTCTTGTTCAACACCGTCTTCTACCAGGCGGAGTGTGTGGGCATCATACAAGCAGCCAACGCCATAGAAGCCAGGAGAGTTACGGACACCCATATACGTATACTTTCCGACAGTGCTTCAGTTCTCCTATCCTTACTGAAAAAATACATTTCCTCGAAGCTTATACTAGAATGCCATAACGCACTAGAACGAGTAACGGTATCTGGTTGCAACAAAGTGACGCTACAATGGATTAAAGGATACTGTGGATCGCTAGGCAACGACGCAGCAGACGAGCTTGCTAGAACAGCATATGGCACATCGGTCTGTGGGCCCGAGCCCATCGTACCCATCCCCTACAAACAAATACGCAGGTGGCTCCAGGAGTTCACCCATACCTAAGCGGTAAACTGGTGGTCCTCGGCACCGGGCAGCAGGCAGTCCAAGGAAGCAATGTCACGTCTCGATGGCAGACTAACCAGGCGCTTGTTAAGCCTGAACAGGGATGGCCTGCGTCTGGTGGCGGGGACCATCATAGGACACTGCTCGCTGAACAAACACTTCCACACGGTAGGCATAACGGACAGTCCTCTATGCAGAGTGTGCATGGATGCTGAGGAAACGGTCACGCACGTGCTCTTTGAATGCACGGGCGTCACCCAGATTAGAACTAAAACCCTTGGGGTCACCCAGATCTTACACGGAGGTTCTGGATAAACCAGGAGACTTAGTAAACTTCTGGAGGGAGGTGGGCTGGTTGGAATAACCCCCAACGGCCGCCATGGCCCACACACAATGGTCCACCTTAGGGACTAAGTGCGGAAACCAAACCCATAACATAAAATCTCTCTTGAAAATTAATCTAAAGATTTTTGTGCCCTGTAAGTATTGAAGAATCCAATATCAGGACATTCAAGACGTGTTCCCTGAGGTATACAATAGGCAAACAATTCTGACTACATAAATTCCATGCTTACTATATGAAATACCCATTTACAAGGAATTGTTTTCATATCAGGTGGTGCGAGTTCACTGAGTGTCCAAGTATAAATAAATAAATACTTAAATAAATCATTTATTTCTCTCCACAATATTTAGAGATAACTTGAAGATATTGTTTAGTAATTACTCAGACCAACCAAAATAGAAAGACGGATCACTACGTACATCAAACGTGTAGCCACAAAACTATGCTCCTGCAAGTAAACACACAGGCTCACGCACACACCTAAACAAAAACTATGCTCATCGCTCCTAGTACGTCACGAGTCGTCGTCTAGTAAACTTCAATAAAAAAAATTGAATTATGCCTTCTTGTGTAGTGAAAACTTGTAAAAACAATAGCAAATCACATAAAAAGTCTCACGGAATCACTTTTCACATGTAAGTACTTCAAATAACATCGTTTCTTAATTTAGTAAACTATGAATTTTAGGTTACTTGGAACAAAAACCTGAACGAATGAACGAACGAAAACAGTGACATTTAAAGTGCGGGGGTTGCCATAATATGATTTGAAATTTCCCCGTTCAATATTTTTTAGTTCGAGTAATTATATGCCTGTTTTTTTATGTATTTAATATTTTAGATTTCCAAGTAATATTGAAAATAAAAGTAAATGGATAGTAGCTATAAGAAACAGTCGGAATGATCCAGAATGGCTTCCATCGAAAACCAGCGTGGTTTGTTCCGATCATTTTGATAATAATGACGTTTATTCAACTAATCGTGGAATTCGCCGTGTGATCAAAACCTAAAAAGGTACATAAAATTTAAAAAACAAAAATGAGATTTTATCAAAACAGTAATTAAACACGAGACTGTTTTTTTTATTTTATTTTAGTTAGTTTCTCAGCTTAGACTAGCTAATTTAAATACTACTGTCCCAAATTTTATTTTTTCCCAAATTGCGGACGCTTTTTACGTGCTTTCTATAGTCAGTGATTTTGTTATCGTGGTCTTCTTGAATTTAATAAAGTTGATTGTACCTAAATATAATTAAGTACCTATTTTATTTCAAAACAATTTACTTAATGACACATACCCACGACGATGTTATGATTTACGCTTCAACAACCTTATAACTTAATTTTTCTATAATTTACAAACCAATTTTTTTTTACATTCTAGTGATAATTAATGGATAGTTCTAAGTGAAAGAGCGGAGCTCCTAACACAAGCAATTCTTGATTAAAAGGTAATCTCCAAATCATGTATGTAAATGCACTTTGTAATTAATTGTTATTTTATTTTGCGATGTAAAAAAAAGTGGTTTTGTTTCGGAATCCTTCCTAACGATTGAGGTACAATACCATACTCAACAATATCTTACTCGCACCCAAAAATCCAAAATATTATTCCCCAAATTATAGGGAAAAACTTTAACAAATGACAACCCTTTTTACATAAACATAGATAAAAAGGTGGCGTCATTTTTGATGTTCGTAATGCTCTGTCTTTCTATTTTGGTTGGTCTGAGCATAATAAAGGTATTATCCAAGTTAAATAAGATAATAACTTACGATAAGTACTCTGCATTTTTTCTTTCTTCGCACTTCGCAAGTGTCTTTGTCTTGAAGCCCTCGAAGGCACGTAAAAGGCATTTTTGAACTTCAAAACACTGATTCTAGTTGCCCCTTCCAAAAGGTAATTTTAGCATGGAGAAGAATGGGCAAGAAACTCTACCGTCAATTATATAATTATAAGTGATGATAAGTAAAGACGATGCACCTACAATAAGATTACTGTATGTACCACAAAAGGTAAAAACAATTAACAAAACCCGCCAAGTGCATGTCGAAATCACGCACTATGACGGGTTCCGTAGTTGGGATGAATTTAAACAAAAAACTTAACATTGTAGTTGAAAAGCTTGTTCTCCCATACTGATTTAGGAACTGCAAATTTAAGTTGGTCGATTATTACTCGGTAACTTGTGGAGCCTACTTAGCTGTGATAGTTTTCCTTTTAATTTCGTTATATATACTATTGCTGTGAATTTTTTCACATATTCAAAACCAACCATTTAGATGGCAGGGGGTGGGGGACACTTGACTCTAACAAAAATGAGCAAATTTCGCAAACAGATCCCTGAATCCAAAAATGGTTTCCACAAACTCACATTATTTTTAAACGACCTTTCCAACGGGTCTCCCTTGTTTTACCGAAAAGAAATTGCCAAATTATCACTTCCCAAACAAATTTTCGCATAATTTAATTTTCCAAATTATTACTTACCAAAAAATCTCTTTACAAATAATTGTTACGAAAACCTATGTTTGGCAAGTGAACGTTTGAACAATAACTTGTTCACCAACTAGTACTTTTACCATTTTTTATCTAGTCAAATATTTCAGTTGGTATAACATATTTTACGCAAAATTATCTCTTTTTTTCTTTTTTTTTCTATATAATCTAGTCGTTTCTGGCACTCGCCGGCCGCTGCCGCGGCACCGCTCGCTTCGCTCGCTCGGCTCGTGCGTAGGTGGTCACAGTTTTAACCTAACCTAACCTAACCATTTTTTATAAATTAATAACCTAATATTTTATATATATAAATAGTTTATATATATATATATAATATATAAATATTTTATACTAGCTTTTGTTATTTTGTACTCGCGTTAATAAATGATTACCTATATTAAAATAAAATTGCATTTTTAATTATACAATTCCCAAAAAAATCTTATTTTTGCCTTTATATTTTTTGTCATAACAAATCATTTGACGTTTATTGTCTAAATATTTTTTGCTGTAATAAATCATTTGATTAAAGACCAAAAGCCTTAATGACATTATCCTTGGTAACAATCTGCCAAGTAAACATTTGACCAAATGAAAATGTGCGTACTAAAATTATTCCAAATATTACATTGGTATAAAAAAAGGTTGCTAAAATTTGTTTGGGTAATGAAAATTTGGCAAAATCTTTTCGGCAAAACGGCAGGATCCCCTTTCCAACGATACCCCACACCATAAGATTGCTGAGAAAAAAAAACATCCCTACCTACTTTACGTGAACAGGAGATACCCTAAAAATAATAATTATGTTACCACTTTGTCGGCGTAAATTATATGTATAGGTATAGCTTGGCAAAAAAGAGTCTGGAAAAAATGAGGGCGCCACTACCGCATTTATGTCACTTCAAATGAGAAATGCGTCAAAGAATTTAGACCAATAGTGAAAAACGTTGCTTGTACTGACTCAAAACCTACTAGCCTAGCACTTGTCGGCAAAGTAGTGCCAACATCATAAGTTTGCATTACAGTAAAATATTTAGTTTAATCTGTCACCGCATCATACTCTTTTTTGCCAAGCTGTACCCATACCAAATTACAGCTTTCTAGCACTAAGAGTCCCTAAGCTAAGTCGCGGACAGACAGACAAACGGACATGGCGAAACTATAAGGGTTACTTGTTGACTACGGAACCCTAAAAATGGAGCAATGACAAATAAATTATTTATGTGATAGATACATGGTGCTCACATATTTACAAACATTGTAGAAATAGACGATATCACAATATTCTTAACATTTTTACAAAAAATACTAATAACTACTGAGTTATTAGTATTTTTAGGTACGTGAGTTTAAGTAATCACAGAGTGTAAAAATCTATGACACACAAATATTAAAAATATACAACTAAATTAGCAACCAGTTTGATTTTGTCCCTTGCCCAGTACCTGTCATAATTATGTAATACATATCTAACATGAGAGAAGTGCATCCGCAAGCCGAAAGAACATTAACTCGTTCCTCCAATTTTTATGAACATCAAAACACTTATTTCATTTAAGGTACGAGTACATACCTACTAATTTATTGGAGTGGCAAAGTACTTACGAAAATAATCACACTCCTATATTTATTTGCAATATTTGTGAGGTACAGACGAAACTAGCAGCCAACGATACTACGTAGCTTTAACAAATAAACATTTACTCTGAAAAAAAAAACGTGTGTGGTCGGGGACCCAAGTTCTTCTCACGTATGATTTAAAACAAAAACAAAATTTTCACAGCCGCCATCTTGGATTTCGTTTTGATCCCACCATCAGCTTTAGAACCCTCGAAAACTATGAAAATGATAGCCATGATGAAAAATGTTAATTACAAGTTATTCAGCCACGCAGTAAAATATTCCCCTGTAAAACTGGCTACCCCTTTTCATCCCCTGAAGGGTAGATTTTCGAAAAACCCTGTTACACGTTTTTCTTTATTTTCTCATAAGATAAATACTTCATCGGACCGCGCGCTAAAATTCTTCCATAAAAAGTTCGATACACCCCAACCGCCATTTAGTAGTTTAGAAAATTGAAAATTACAAACTTTATAATTTACATAAATTAGTCCTTATTCGTGCCTTTTGGAATTATGAAAATAGGATGAATGATAAATCGGAGTTGTTATTTATTAGGAATTTTGAATCATTTGGAATTATGAAAATCGGTATTTTGAAATTCGTATTTGTGACTGACGGAATAAAGTTTTTTGTATTTATGTAGTGTACCCAGAAAAGGTAGTAGTGCCCTCCATGCGCTTCGCTTGGCTCATCTTGGCGGGGACACTCCCGTGCCCCCAGATTTAGCTTCTTACTTTAATATTAGCTTAAAGTGGATGCGCCAAGGTAGCCAGGGAAATTCAAATTTTCTTACGTTTTTTGCAATTTGCAGGTCAGTGTCAGGTTGTTAGTTGTCAGGTCAGTGTCAACCTGATACTGACCTGCAAATTGCAAAAAACATAAGAAAAATTGAATTTCGCGGGCTACTTTAACGCATCCCCTTAAGGGGGATGCGCCAGGGTAGCCCGCGAAATTCAAATTTTCTTACGTTTTTTGCAATTTGCAGGTCGGTGTTAGATTGTATGTTGATCTAAATATGGTTTGCGCACGTAACAAATATAGACTTACAGAATTATAAACATTAGAATCAGCAATACAACTCTCTAAGTTCATGAAAGTCTCAAAACTCATGATTTCATGAAATCTCGACATTTGAGACTTTCATGAACTTAGAGAGTTGTATTGCTGATTTTTATATTTATAATTCTGTAAATCCATATTTGTTACGTGCGCAAATCATATTTAGATCAACATACAATCTAACACCGACCTGCAAATTGCAAAAAACGTAAGAAAATTTGAATTTCGCGGGCTGCCCTGGCGCATCCACCTTAATGTGCACTGACTGGGTATCCTGCCTTTTCGCCGAAAATTGTTTGGCAAATTATCACTTGCCAACCAACGTTTCGCCGATGTTTCACTTTGACAACTAACGATTAGCAATTTTTTGTATGACAACGTTTCATTTAGTAGAATTATTGTTAAGCTGAATATTATAATGTAATGATACAAAACGTTTGGGACATTTATCATTTGTCAAACATTTCACTAGGCCACACAACTATTAGACGAATGTCGTTTTGTCAGTGTAATAGTTCTCTTTTCATACATTGATATAATTATAAAAAATAAACAAATTTTTACATACAATACATTTTTTATTTAAGAATCTCAAAAATAACATTTAACCTTTAAATTGGCGGCAATGTAGAGCAATAATTACAGCAACCTTATTTAAAGTTACGATAGGTTAGGTTAGAGAATTGTACACTAGGTATTGATTATTTATAATATTAATTAATTTCTGATTGAAGCATTTATCTTTTACATGGATTTTGTTATTTACTGTTGACATTTTTAAATTTGTTATTGTTTGCTAAATTCACTTTAAATTAATGATATTGACTTGAAACTAATTACTAGCAATCATAACTAAGTATTCATATTTGCACGCCATAGCATATGGCAAACATGTCTGAACCTGTATTTCTTTAGTTATGTCATCCTGCATGCACGTTTTTATTCTTGTATGTGTACACATGTTTTGGCAAATAAATATATCTTTGTCTTTTATCTTTAGAGTATGACAAACAACGCACGAGCCGAGCGTGCCGCGGCAGCGGCCGGCGATGTGCCAGAAGCGAAGCGCTTTTGTAAAAGGAATCAGTTAAGTTAGGTTAGGTCAAATTAAAGATAAAGTAAAAAAAAAAAAAACAATAACTACCTGTATATAATTTGTCCCAAATGAAAATGGCATCCTTGTAAATAAATTTACCAGGATATCACGATGATCAATTGTCAATGAGTCAATTTATTCGTACTTACCTACATTCTCAGACCAACAAAAAAAGAAAGACGGATCACTACCTATATCAAACGTGTAGCCACAAAACTATGCTCCTGCAAGTAAACACACAGGCTCACGCACACACCTACACAAAAACTATGCTCATCGCTCCTAGTACGTCACGAGTCGTCGTCTAGTAAACTTCAATAAAAAAAATTAAAATTATGCCTTCTTGTGTAGTGAAAACTTGTAAAAACAATAGAAAATCACATAAAAAGTCTCTCGGAATCACTTTTCACATGGAAGTACTTACTTCAAATAACATCGTTTCTTAATTTAATTAACTATGAATTTTAGGTTACTTGGAACAAAAACCTGAACGAATGAACGAACGAAAACAGTGACATTTAAAGTGCGAGGGTTGCCATAATATGATTTGAAATTTTCCCGTTCGATATTTTTTATTTCGAGTAATTATATGCGTTTTTTTATGTATTTAATATTTTAGATTTCCAAGTAATATTGAAAATAAAAGTAAATGGATAGTAGCTATAAGAAAAAGTCGGAATGATCCAGAATGGCTGCCATCGAAAACCAGCGTAGTTTGTTTCGATCATTTTGATAATAATGACCTTTATTCAACTAATCATGGACTTCACCGTGTGATCAAAAGCGGATATAAAATTTGAAAAACAAAAATGAGATTTTATCAAAACAGTAATTAAACACGAGACTGTATTTTTTATTTTATTTTAGTTAGTTTCTCAGCTTAGTCTAGCAAATTTAAATACTACTGTACCAAATTTTATTTTTAGATGTTATTTCCATCGTCCTACGTAATTGCTGAAAACTCAGTTTCACAAAGTTCTGGCTGTACGTTTGTTCAAGTAAGTCCTAATTCTTCATTTATCTTCCTAAGGTTTTAATCAAAAGCTGCCATTAATCGTGCATTTTTTTTTGTAGGAGTTACCAGACTTGCCTCATGTAGCCATTGACGATAGGGCTGTATGTAAATGCACTTTGTACTTAATTGTTATTTTATTTTATTTTGCGATGTAAAAAAAAATGGTTTTGTTTCGGAATCCTTTCTAACAATTGAGGTACAATACCATACTCAACAATATCTTACTCGTACAATATTATCCTACCCAAAATATTATTCCCCAAATTATAGGGAAAAACTTTAACAAATGACAACCATTTTTACATACACATAGATAAAAAGGTGGCTTCACTTTTGATGTACGTAATGCTCCGTCTTTCTTATTTTGTTGGTCTGAGCCTCAGACCAACCAAAATAGAAAGACGGAGCACTAGGTACATCAAACGTGTAGCCACAAAACTATGCTCCTGCAAGTAAACACACAGGCTCACGCACACACCTACACAAAAACTATGCTCATCGCTCCTAGTACGTCACAAGTCGTCGTCTAGTAAACTTCTATTAAAAAAATAGAATTATGCCTTCTTGTGTAGTGAAAACTTGTAAAAACAATAGCAAATCACATAAAAAGTCTCACGGAATCACTTTTCACATGTAAGTACTTCAAATAACATCGTTTCTTAATTTAGTAAACTATGAATTTTAGGTTACTTGGAACAAAATCCTGAACGAATGAACGAACGAAAACAGTGACATTTAAAGTGCGGGGGTTGCCATAATATGATTTGAAATTTCCCCATTCGATATTTTTTAGTTCGAGTAATTATATGCCTGTTTTTTTATGTATTTAATATTTTAGATTTCCAAGTAATATTGAAAATAAAAGTAAATGCTATAAGAAATAGTCGGAATGATCCAGAATGGCTTCCATCGAAAACCAGCGTGGTTTGTTCCGATCATTTTGATAATAATGACCTTTATTCGACTAATCGTGGACTTCGTCGTGTGATCAAAAGCGGATATCCTAAAAAGGTACATAAAATATAAAAAACAAAAATGAGATTTTATCAAAACAGTAATTAAACACGAGACTGTTTTTTTTATTTTATTTTAGTTAGTTTCTCAGCTTAGACTAGCTAATTTAAATACTACTGTCCCCAATTTTTATTTTTTAGATGTTATTTCCATCGTCTTACGTAATTGCTGAAAACTCAGTTTCACAAAGTTCCGGCTGTACATTTGTTCAAGTATGTCCTAATTCTTCATTTATCTTCCTAAGGTTTTAATCAAAAGCTGCCATTACTCGAGTAATTTTTTTTTGTTGGACTTACCAGACTTGCCTCATGTAGCCATTGACGATAGGGCATTACCAAGTTAATCCTCTGCATTTGTACCCGTATGTATTTTCCTGAGACAGGAATATACTTACGGGTACAAATAATTTGCATATTTGTAGTAAAAACTAGTAATAAGTTACTAGTTTTTACTACAAATATGAAATTTATTTTGTAATAATGTGGTTATAGGACTTACCTAATTTACCCAATGCGGCTGTTGATTGCACGGTATTACCAAGTGCATCCTCTGCATTTGTATCCGTATGAATTTTCCTCTCTTGTTACTATTTTTTATTACTATTAATTAAGTACCTATATTATTTCAAAACAATTTACTTAATGACACATACTCACGACGATGTTATGATTTACGCTTCAACAACCTTATAACTTATAAATTAATTTTTCTATAATTTACAAACCAATTTTTTTTTAATATTCAATTGATAATTAATAGATAGTTCTAAGTGAAAGAGCGGAGTTTCCTAACACAAGCAATTCTTGATTAAAAGGTAATCTCCAAATCATGTATTTAAATGCACTTTGTACTTAATGGTTATTTTATATTGCGATGTAAAAAAAATGGTTTTGTTTCGGAATCCTTCCTAACGATTGAGGTACAATACCATACTCAACAATATCTTACTCGTACAATATTATCCTACCCAAAATATGATTCCCCAAATTATAGGGAAAAACTTTAACAAATGACAACCCTTTTTACACAAACATAGATAAAAAGGTGGCGTCATTTTTGATGTTCGTAATGCTCTGTCTTTCTATTTTGGTTGGTCTGAGAGTAATTATAATAAAATATACTACAAATATTTTGGGAGGCTGGTGCCTAAGCTAGGCTAATAACCTGTTATAGGACACCAGGTCCCCACCCGTGTAACAATGTCAGGACGTACTAAAGCAATACACTGTTAGTTGTGGCAAGTACAGAGCTGTGGGAAGTAAGTAAAATGAGGGGGGTGTGTGTGCAGTATGTGTGTGTGATAGTGTATGTATACTTTATGTGTGTGTGGTATAAGATAGGTGCACGCGTAAATGGAATTTTATAGGGAACAGATTAAAGAAGGTATACTATAAAAGACTTGAAGGACTACGAGTTAACTATAAGGACATGTTCGGTGCTATCGTAAGATAACTCCTGCAGCCAATTGGTAAGTTTGGTTTTCAATTTACTTCTGGTGAGAGGATATAATATCGAGAAGACAATGGATTTTATTATATATTCTAGCACTGAGGACACCGAACTGCCGGCCCCGGAATGAAGTACGACATTGAGTAGATTTACAAACTGGATGACATTTGCGTTTCCTTAAAATTTTGTTGTCCACAGGAAGCAAAGAATGACGATGTAGAACAGCATGCAGAATGAACAGTTGGCGCACCGTTAGGACCTTTGACTCGGAGTAGAGCAGGGCAGTTGGGTAATCTCTGCTTGGGTATTGTTCTTAATCAATGAATTGTATTCACTGTCCATAGTATTCTGCCAGTCCTGTCTATTTTCGCTTTCCAATGCTTGTTTTACAGTCTTAGAATCTTGTGGTAACATGTCATTCTCAGTTAGACATAACAAGGTAGGTGTATTCTTTCCCTTTCTCGGTCTCAAATATCCGGAAACTATAAAAAGCTGTTCTGGGCTGACAGCTCGTTCAGGAACATATCTACTCATCGTCATCTGTGTCAGGTGAACTATCAGTTTCTTTGATTGTACTCACACTGTTATATGAACTTATATGGGCTGTAGTAGTTAACTCCGTACACCGATTTGTCTTACCGAAGACATCTTCTAAAAAATAGTTTATGTTCCTATCTTCAATTTCTTGCAATAGCAATGTATGCCATGCATTGAAATCCATCCATTGAGCTTCTAACGAGGGCAGTCACTTGTTCAAGTATTCCTTTGTTTTTCTGGTTTTGCTATCCGTGTTATAGTTGGCGCATAATATGATGATGTTTTCTAAACATGTTGATTGTAACAGTAAATCAAAATCAAGTCATTTATTCAAATTAGGCTGAGAATCAGCACTTTTCGAACGTCAAAATTACATAAGACAGGCCCCCAAAACGCCCACCCTTCACGACTTCCTAGTGCTTTAGCTGGGAAAAAAGAAGTGGTGCAACAAACTTCCCAGCAGCACAGCTGCCTTTTCAGTTAGAAAAAATTGATTCTATACAAAAGTATTCAAAATCATTTACATTACGCAACACAGTACATACTTACTTAAATATAATTATTAGCCATATGTCAGCACAAACCAATTTATAAACAAAAAAAAAAACGAGTACCTACTATAATGTACTCAAGCAAAAAGAAAAAGTTAATGTAAACATAAATGAACATCTAAATAAAAGCCTCCAGGTACAAAGGGCGTGCCCGCTTACATATAGCTATTTGTAGCTGTAACTGAAAGATAAATGTTAAACTAGGACCATCAAAGTAAAATAAATAAAAAGTTAATTACTAATAACAATAACAAAACCAAGATCAGCAAGTCACCACAAGTAACACCCGTTCACGAGCATAACGCAAAGATCAGCCATTACCCTGCCATATTTGAGGGAAGGAGGCAACCCGAACCCCGACGCTACCGCAGCATTGACATGTATGGGAGCATGTTTAACCTGCTGCCGGTTGCTCAGGCAAAAATAATAATGACCAATTGTCGAGGTCGCTAGGTAACCACATATTGCAATACAACTCATATAAAAAACATTGTAATGAGTAGATTATGTCAACAATACATTAAATTAAAAATAAAATTTATGTCTATTGTAGTTAGTTCCAGTAGCTAACGGCTCTTCCAGTAGTCGAAAGCTCTTCTAGTAGTTGTAGTTAGTTCTAGTAGTTGAAGGCTCTTCCAGTAGTCGAAGGCTCTTCTAGTAGTTGTAGTTAGTTCCAGTAGTTGAAGGCTCTTCTAGTAGTTGTAGTTAGTTGCAGTAGCTGACGGCTCTTCCAGTAGTCGAAGGCTCTTCTAGTACTTAGTTGTAGTTAGTTCCAGCAGTTAAAGGCTCTTTCAGTAGTCGTAGGCTCTTCTAGTAGTCAAAGGCTGTTCTAGTAGTTGTAGTTAGTTCCAATAGTTGAAGGCTCTTCTAGTCGTTGTAGTTAGTTCCAGTAGTTGAAGGCTCTTCCAGTAGTCGAAAGCTCTTCTAGTAGTTGTAGTTAGTTGCAGTAGCTGACGGCTCTTCCAGTAGTCGAAGGCTCTTCTAGTACTTAGTTGTAGTTAGTTCCAGTAGTTAAAGGCTCTTTCAGTAGTCGTAGGCTCTTCTAGTAGTTGTAGTTAGTTCTAGTAGTTGAAGGCTCTTCCAGTAGTCGAAGGCTCTTCTAGTAGTTGTAGTTAGTTCCAGTAGTTGAAGGCTCTTCTAGTAGTTGTAGTTAGTTGCAGTAGCTGACGGCTCTTCCAGTAGTCGAAGGCTCTTCTAGTACTTAGTTGTAGTTAGTTCCAGCAGTTAAAGGCTCTTTCAGTAGTTGAAGGCTCTTCCAGTAGTCAAAGGCTGTTCTAGTAGTTGTAGTTAGTTCCAATAGTTGAAGGCTCTTCTAGTCGTTGTAGTTAGTTCCAGTAGTTGAAGGCTCTTCCAGTAGTCGAAAGCTCTTCTAGTAGTTGTAGTTAGTTGCAGTAGCTGACGGCTCTTCCAGTAGTCGAAGGCTCTTCTAGTACTTAGTTGTAGTTAGTTCCAGTAGTTAAAGGCTCTTTCAGTAGTCGTAGGCTCTTCTAGTAGTTGTAGTTAGTTCTAGTAGTTGAAGGCTCTTCCAGTAGTCGAAGGCTCTTCTAGTAGTTGTAGTTAGTTCCAGTAGTTGAAGGCTCTTCTAGTAGTTGTAGTTAGTTGCAGTAGCTGACGGCTCTTCCAGTAGTCGAAGGCTCTTCTAGTACTTAGTTGTAGTTAGTTCCAGCAGTTAAAGGCTCTTTCAGTAGTCGTAGGCTCTTCTAGTAGTTGTAGTTAGTTCCAGTAGTTGAAGGCTCTTCCAGTAGTCAAAGGCTGTTCTAGTAGTTGTAGTTAGTTCCAGTAGTTGAAGGCTCTTCTAGTCGTTGTAGTTAGTTCCAGTAGTTGAAGGCTCTTCTAGTCGTTGTAGTTAGTTCCAGTAGTCGAAGGCTCTTCCATTAGTCGAAAGCTCTTCTAGTAGTTGTAGTTAGTTGCAGTAGCTGACGGCTCTTCCAGTAGTCGAAGGTTCTTCTAGTACTTAGTTGTAGTTAGTTCCAGTAGTTAAAGGCTCTTCCAGTAGTCGTAGGCTCTTCTAGTGTTTGTAGTTAGTTCCAGTAGCTGACGGCTCTTCCAGCAGTCGTAGGCTCTTCTAGTAGTTGTAGTTAGTTCCAGTAGCTGACGGCTCTTCCAGTAGTCGAAGGCTCTTCTAGTACTTAGTTGGAGTTAGTTCCGGTAGTTAAAGGCTCTTCCAGTAGTCGTAGGCTCTTCCAGTAGTTGTAGTTAGTTCCAGTAGTTGAAGGCTCTTCCAGTAGTCGAAAGCTTTTCTAGTAGTAAAGGCTGTTCTCGTAGTTGTAGTTAGTTCCAGTAGTTGAAGGCTTTTCTAGTCGTTGTAGTTAGTTCCAGTAGTTAAAGGCTCTTCCAGTAGTCGCAGGCTCTTCTAGTAGTTGTAGTTAGTTCCAGTAGCTGACGGCTCTTCCAGTAGTCAAAGGCTCTTCTAGTAGTTGTAGTTAGTTCTAGTAGTTGAAGGCTCTTCCAGTAGTCGAAGGCTCTTCTAGTAGTTGTAGTTGGTTTCAGTAGTTAAAGGCTCTTCCAGTAGTCGTAGGCTCTTCTAGTAGTTGTAGTTAATTCTAGTAGTTGAAGGCTCTTCCAGTAGTCGAAGGCTCTTCTAGTAGTTGTAATTAGTTCCAGTAGCTGACGGCTCTTCCAGTATTCGAAGGCTCTTCTAGTACTTAGTTGTAGTTAGTTCCGGTAGTTAAAGGCTCTTCCAGTAGTCGTAGGCTCTTCTAGTAGTTGTAGTTAGTTCTAGTAGTTGAAGGCTCTTCCAGTAGTCGAAGGCTCTTCTAGTAGTTGTAGTTAGTTCCAGTAGTCGAAGGCTCTTCTAGTTGTTGTAGTTAGTTCCAGTAGTCGAAGGCTCTTCTAGTTGTTGTAATTAGTTCCGGTTCTCAATGTGCCTGTACTCTGGCTAGGTATTTGCGCCTTCTCAATCCAACTGGGGCGACCATCTTCCTGGGAGACCAGCTGAACCGATTCGCTACCGTAACACTCTTGTTACGGTAGCGAATGTGTGTGTGTGCGGTGTCTCTCTGCACAAACCAAGATACACGAAAGCTCGAAGGACCATAAATGTACGGGTTGTAGTGGTTAACTCCGTACACCGATTTGTCGTGAAGGATTGTAAGTTGAGTTAGTATAGAGAAACACGTTCCACTGAGATGCACTAAGTAGTTAAGTTTATTTAAGTTAAGAGTAAGTAACAGTTTTAAAGTGGAAGGCGATTATTTCTCTCAGTTGTTGACATCTCATCAGCGTCAGATGGTACATTGTTCCATCTGGCATTATGCTGAGCTGAGACCCTTTTGGCACTGTAATGACTGTTTTCTGTTTTATAGTTTTAACCAGGATGCGAACCCAGACTTCATTGATCCCGAATCCATTGCTTACTCCATACAGCTACATGCACATGATAATAGTAATTGAATTTTAGCAATCGAATGGTAAGAACAGGTCGAGACTATGACGTGAATTCTAAATGCAACAGAAATAAATGTAATGTAAATGTAGGTACTGGAGTTTTGAGCGGTTGCTATAAGTACATGTAGCTAGGTAAGTATGTAGGTAGGTATGTAGGCAAGTATGTCGGTAGGTATATAGGTAGGTATGTAGGCAGGTCTGTAGGTAGGTATATAGGTAGGTATGTAGGTAGCTATGTAGGTAGGTATGTAGGTAGGTATGTAGTTAGGTATGTAGGTAGGTATGTGGGTAGGTATGTAGGTAGATATGTAGATAGGTATGTAGGTAGGAAAAATTTTAAGGGGTCATTGACACACAGCTACACATCTAGCTACACATTTCCAGTATAAGCTGACCTTGCGTTGTACGGAAATTCTACACAATGCGAGATCAGCATAAACTGGAATTGTATAGCTTGATGTGTAGCCGTGTGTACTCATCATTATGAACAACTTTCACTCCTTAAGGAACCAACCCTGAAATCGCGAAAGAAAAATCATCTGTTCCCTACATTTTGACGAGCTATGCGAACATAAAATAGGGTAAGTACAGCTGATTTTTTTTCGTGATTTCAGGCTTGGTCCCATAGTGAAAGTTGTTCATAATGATGAGTACAATGACCGCTTAAAATATTTCGTGTATGAACAGATACACCAATATTTTCTTCCAAACACATGCTAAAAAATAATTTCCAGTAAAAACTTAAAATATTCTTAACTTATATATCTATCTATACTAATATCAGCCTTGCATCTCCTCTCTGCCTTTCTGGAATCGTAGGTAAAATTGGCGTCCTATGCGCGCAAGTCTGCGCCCCTGCATTTTCTTTGATCGTCGTTTTAGTTCAGCGCGCCACCGCGCGCGTTTTACGTATTCGGGGAGTAGGGGTTTAGCTCCGCCCACATGCGGAAGGTCAGTGAGGAAACTATGGCTCTTAAGGCGCTAAGTCCCGTTTAGTACCGTAAAACGGTCACTTCAAAAAGCCTACTCCTCATTAACGACTTGGTTAAACGATCTGAAAAAAATATATGTTTGCCATAGATTCATGTACAACATTTTTGTTAAAGGGTTTTTGCGTATGGCTAATAGTTTTGCCTTAAAAAATATTTACTAAAACGCTATTTTTGGCTAATATTCGCTACTACTTCTAAACGGCTTTGAATTTTGGAAATATTTTTACACTGAAAAATTGATGGTTACAAGGACTACAAAATTGTTAGAGCATTTTTAAATCAATCAATATTTGCAAAGATAATGACCCCATTTAGAGATAGAGGTTCAGAGGTGCTCTGCGCGGGACGCGGGCGGCAGTCGCGCGTTAGCATTGAGACGGGATGGCTGTGTCGCTCGCTGCTCCGCCTCGGCTATGGACCGATACGCGCGTTTGCGTGTATTAGTGCAAATATTTACGTTCGAATTGTATCAATGTGCGTTTATAGACTAGCTCGCTGCAGAGAGCCCAATTCAATTGCGCGCGTAGGCGCTTTATTGTTGTTTTTTTTTTTAAAAATAATTTAAATATAAAATATAACATAACATCACGCCTGTGTTTCCCGAAGGGTTAGGCAGAGGTGTACTTTTGTTAGTACACTCACATTTTGCCAGTTATGTCCCATGTACTAGGGGCGAGCCTATTGCCATCAACTAGGCACAAATCCGGACTCCGGGTTGCTACTGAGCAATTTCAGATGTAAAAACCGGGCAAATTCGTGTCGGACCACACAAAATGAAGGGTTCCGTAGTTGGAATGAATTTATGCCAAGAACAAACTCAACATTGTAGTTGAAAAACATTTTTTGCAACTGCAAATTTAAGTTGGTCGATTATTACTCGTTAACTTGTAGAGCCTACTTAGCTGTGATAGTTTTCCTTTTAATTTCTTTATATACCTATAACTACTACTGCCGTGATTTTTTTCACATATCCAAAACCAACCATTTAGCTGGCAGGGGGGGGAGACACTTGACTCTAACAAAAATCAACACTTCAAAGTTTAATATTTCGCAAACAGATCCATGAATCCAAAAATGGTTTTTACACATTCACAATATTTTTGAACGATCTTTCCAACGACACTCCACACCATGGGAAGACAAGAAAACCATACAAACTGTACGTGTAGGTGTACACTAGAATTTTTTTTTTTCATGATTTGATTGTACCACTCAGCTTGATTAATATGTTCACCCGTGCTAATTACAGCTTTCTAGTAGTAAGAGTCTATGATCTAAGTCGCGGACAGACAGACGGACAGTGTGAAACTATAGGTAAGGGTTCCTTGTTGACTACTGAACCCTAAAAACGCAATAACACTTTGCCCGACCCATGAATCGAACCCGGGACCTCATGCTCAGCAGTAGCGCTTGCCACCGCTAGACTAACGGTGCAGTTGTTGACATAAAATATTGTGTAAATCTATAATAATAAATTATGTACTTATAACTATCCACGTCACCACATACAAATGCAATTCAGTAAAAACCAATACGAATATAGGTACAAAATACGAAGTCGCGAACACACATTCATAAATCAGAACGTACTGCACAATCAATTATAAACCTTATCTCATCAAGAACAACGTGCATGTATCATGCACTGTAGCCTAGGTACAACTTACTCACACGAAATCACTGGCTTGTCGCAAGCTACCGTACAACGGCTGTATTACGTGCGCGATGCAACCGCTACAAAGTATCGTTTTGTGATATTTACATTGCTTGTCCAGTCACTTAGCGACACACTTAGGTAGTGGTTATGAAGCAATGTATTCATTACAAAAATAGTACAGTCGCTATGATATATGAAAACAAAAATAATGTAGTAAAGGCAAGAAATATTTTCCGATTTGTTGTTTATCATGATTTTCACGACAAATATAATAAAATACCCACTTGTGCTGATAATTATGATAAGCAAGTGGTTCCTTAAATTATAAACTTTTTCGTACTAATACATAATTTGTAAACTTCGCGGTCTGTGCTGACCCTTATATTTGTATGCTTACGACCTTCTATTTTCAAGAGACACATCATCATTGTCATCAACAAATGGTTCTAGTTCATAATTTCAACGTAGATTTTAACTAGATTTTGACGAGTTATGCGAACATAAAATAGGGGACAGCAGATTTTTTTTCGTGATTTCAGGCTTGGTCCCATAGTGAAAGTTGTTCATAATGATGAGTACAATGACCCCTTAAAATATTTCGTGTATGAAAAGATACACCAATATTTTCTTCCAAACACATGCTAAAAAATAATGTCCAGTAAAAACTTAAAATATTCGTAACTTATGTATCTATCTATACTAATATCAGCATTACATCTCCTCTCAGCCATTCCTTTCTGGAATCGTAGGTAGAATTGGCGTCCTATGCGCGCAAGTCTGCGCCCCTGCATTTTCTTTGATCGTCGTTTTAGTTCAGCGCGCCACCGCGCGCGTTTTACGTATTCGGGGAGTAGGGGTTTAGCTCCGCCCAAATGCGGAAGGTCAAGTGAGGAAACTATGGCCCTTAATCTATAATTAGCACAAAATCGTCCCTCATACCCTGTAACATATTCATTGAGTCCTATTAACACAATTACTGTTTGATTTGGCACCCTACACGGGGTCTAAGTCACTTTGTTTAAATAAAGCTAACGAGACTTAGTACCTATTGTGAAATATCAATATACTGTAATTCTATTATTGTTATTTTGTACATAACAACAATAACGCTAACTATCCATATTTTAATTGAAATCCTTATGCAAAACTAGATTTTTTCTCATCAGGCATCCTACCCACATAAGCAAAAGTTAAATTATAAGACAATAGAATCAATGTAACATTATACTTGATCTAATTATATTAGTTGCATTTCAATTAGATTCAATAGCCTACCTCATTTCTCTATAAAGCAACACTGATTTCTCTCATTTTTCATTTCATTTTCTAACTTCCTTTATTTTGTATTTTTTTTTGTTTGTCTGTCTTAATTAGTTCTCACCGTTTCTTAAATTCTACTTTCAGTACTAATTCCTGAAACCATGCCTGTGATGACCCGTAAGGCTGCTGCTCAGGAGTTGGAGCTTAAATTAAGAACGACCATTCAAGATCTTAAGGCTTCAAACAGTAAATGTGAACAGCTGTTACAAGAAATAGAAGGAAGTCGAGAAGGTCGTTGACAAAAATACAAGCTTAAAACAGGAGCTCGTACACCTACATCAACAATACCTGGATGTTGTTGATGAACGGGACACATTGCGGCTGGTCACTGATGGTTTTAGTAACTGCAGAAACTTATATGAGGAGGCTTTGTTTGTAAGGTTAGGGACCTAAAAGAAGAACTAATTCATGCAAATGTACAAATTAAGAAACAAAAAGATTGTACTCGGGCTAAGGAAACTAATAACTTATATGGTGAATTATTTAATACAAATTGCAACCCTCATTCTTTAGTAACAATAGACCTTACTGAAGATTCTTTATTGAAACATAATAATAGTTTTTATAAAGTAAGTCAAAATAAAATAAAAAATATGCAAAACTAAATAAAATCATAAATAAATGCAATAAATTCAGGAAACAACAAAAACACAATTCCAACAATATTAAACTAAGGAAAGAACGTGTTTTACTAATAAATAAATTAAAAAACTATCAGATTAAATTAGAAGACAGCAAAATCATTTATCAAATTGACACCCAACAATTACAATCTGAAATTGAGGTCCTTGAAGAGTCACTACATTCACTTTATATTAAGTATGTGAGCTCTCAAAAACAAATAAAGGAGCACATCCTTGCTGCAAACGAATTAGTAGAAATGTGTAACGATGAGGCAGACAGAGTGGTCCCTATGACTCTCAGCACCACTCAATGTTCTTGTCAAAGGGAATTCAGCCTTGAGGCTCTTCGGGCTGAGGCAACGGAGGACCCGTCCCAGTCTGAGGGATCTCGGGGCTGTATCCCCGATCAAGATACACCACATGTGGTGCAAGCTTCATCTCAAGTAGCACAGACAGAGACTTGTTCTAGTAAAGTTTGTTATTGTTCTGTTATGTTTTCAGATAGTTTGAGGAGAGGGTTAGGTAAATTATTAAGTAACAACTTAAGTCAATCTGCTGTTAATTATTGTATGCCTGAAAAATCCTACAAAGAGATTATGTCATCAATAACTGGGAATAAATATGATCCGAAAGCCATCATCTCTGTATTTGTAGGCAATAGTACTAATGTAAAAAAAGATGACCTCGCTGACAGTGTCACTAAAATTTTGAAGATTAATTGTAAGAAAATAATATTGTGTGCTTTTCCATACTTCGAGCACTTGTCAAGTAGGCAAAATCATTATATACTTATGCTAAACAACCATATGCATTTGTTAGCTAGTCACTATAGCGACAAACTTATATTTTTTGACACCAACACTTTTGTTGAGAAATTAAAATCGACTAGGGATACTGCGTATCTGCCTATTAGTTTTAGACGTCAAATAGCATGGCTATTAGCTTTTAAAATAAACTCAGACATAAGTAGTATGTCGAAGTCTTATGTAATCAGCACCACTGAAATTAGTAATAATACTAATAATAATCCCACCGCCGTATCTCTACGTTGACGTCGTGGTGGGGCTTGCGCTCTCCGAACCCTAGGTCTGTGCCGGTAGAGTTCACTTTGCCGAAACGGGTCTAGGGTGAGGAGCCAGACCAAGAGAGATACAAAAACCCGCAGGGCAGCATGTGGCGAGCTGTTGGGCAGTAGCGACCCCACGGACCCTAACTCCCGGGAGAAGTCTTGTTCCTCACCTCTGGCTTGCCTTTATTGGCCGGCTAGAGTGAACACTGACGAGGAACAGAGCTCCCACCTCATTCTTGCCTTGATTGGCCGGCTTGAGTGGAGATTCGCTAGAGCAAACGTGCTCGGAGGAAGGAAGTATTCCAGTAAGATGCTGGTAGGGATCTTGACCGTACTTCCGGGATTGTCCTGATAGCCGTGGAATACCTCTCCACTCCTCTAAAGCACCTCAGCAAGTGTTGCCTCCTTGTCGCTACGTCACTATGTGCTAGCGACCGTTTTCGGGGGCCCATTATTGAGTGTGCAAGTCACCCCCTGCCATATTATCCGTGTATATATAAAACATTGATCAGGCAGGGGACATAGTCCTTCAATAGTTTTAGGTAACCAGTCCACTATAGCCACCCAAACCCATAGCCCAATATGTTTTGTTTTCATGTTCTGCAATAGTCCTACACCATCCGGGGGTTGTCTTTGGGTGTACTTTCATAGTGTATACGGGGATAATCGTCGGTTGGTGCCTCATCTCATTTAAAATTGTCTAAGGGGCCTCTGCGAGTTGGCTTCGGTCCCTCGTACGCCTTCCAAAAGACCGGGACCCCATGGCCCCGAGATAATATAAACATTTAACTAATAATAATTTAAACTAGTCAGTAAGACAACAGAAGTTACCAGTAACAATGTAGTTAATCTCGCCATCAACATGGTATCTTCTAGCACTCAATTATATAATTACAAAAAAGGGGCTAAGCAGAATACCTTGAAATTATTTCATCAAAATATTCAAGGTTTTTCTTCCAAACAATTAGAAATTGAATTGTTTCTAGAAAAAACAATGTTTGATATTATCTGCATAACTGAACACTGGTTAAAAGATTATGAAATGCTAATTAATTTTGAGAACTATAGGGTGGGCAGTTGTTTTAACCGAAAATCCATGCTGCGTGGAGGTTCACTAATCTTAATTAAAAATTGTATAAAATCTAAGACTCGGTAAAGACATAGTTGAACTATCGGTGGAACATAGCATTGAACTGTCCTGTGTTGAGGTAGATAAGCATTATATAGTGTGCGTATACCGACCTCCTAAATATCAAAACTACTCTATATTTGAGTCAGTAATGGAAGATGTTTTGGCAAAACTTGCAATGGGTAATAAATCAGTAATAATTTGTGGTGACTTTAATATTAATATTTTGGAAAATTATTCAAATAGCAGTAGATTATTAAGTCTCTTTAAATCATTCAATCTGTCAAATGTATTTTTGGAACCAACGCGAATTACTACGACTACTGCTACATGTATTGATAATGTTTTTTGTAGCTGCGACTATTTAGATAAAGCCATTGTAAATTATCTCTCTTCTGATCACAGCGGTCAAACCGTTATTTTTTAATCCAACACACCACTACAAAAAGTGCAGATACAAACTAGACCAATAACATCGGGTAATTTAAATAGGTTTAATAGCACTTTATTTAGCAAGTTAGTACTCAGGGCCTAAGTATAAACAATGGTGATATTTTGTATGAAGAATTCTTTTCATTAGTGCAAACAGAGTTCAATAACTCTTTTAAGAAAAAGACTAAAACTATTTGCCCTAAGTTTTTATTCAGTGACTGGGCAACTAAAGGCATCAGGAAAAGTAGGGAAAGATTATTTGAACTGTATGGCCTTAAGCCGTATATTAACACGGAAACTTTTAATAAGTATGTTGCTACTTACTCTAAAACTTTTAAAATAGTATGCAAAGCAGCTAAAGCTTCTTTCATTAGCAACAAGGTTAAATCAGCAGACAATAAAATAAAGACAGTTTGGAAAATTATTAACAATGAAACTAACAAGAACAAAAGACATAATACTGATTACACACTGGACACTTCCCGCGGCCTCATTAGCGCTAACATCGATGTTGCTCAAGAATTTGCAACTTTCTTTACCAATATTCCAATTAAAACTACGTGAAGAACTTGTTGAATGCTGGCAGCGAACGGGTGGACTTGCTGATGATGACGGGTCTTCTTAATGAGAATGAGACTCCAAATACAATAAAAAATGAGGTTTAATGTCTTCTCACAATAATGACTAAAGTTAAAGTTTTAAGTTAAAGAAAACATTGTGCGATTCTAACGACTAACGAATGTTACAATGAGGCGACCGGTGTCGTCGAATGAATGAATCTAATTATTTGTGAATGTAAATGAAGATATTGAAGTTGAACGAATGAACGGTGTGGCGCACACCGCGCGCGCCGCGTTTCGCTTTCCTGCCGCTGCGTGTCGCCTCGATCACGTCGTGCCGTATGCGTGTGTGAGTACTTGTGCGCGCACACATGCAAGGCGTCAACAAGTTGGCCCCCTCGGCAAGGGACTGTGGCTTGCAGACACATCAGGCCGATCTTCAACTGGTAGCGGGCACAGTCGATTGAAGGCGCGTCGAAGTGTGCCCGTTGTCGTCTTCACGTCTGCTACCCTGGTCACACCGTCGGAGCCCGGATACACACTGGTTATTCGCCCGAGCAGCCATCTGTTTGGTGGCAGTCGATCATCCTTGACTAGCACCATCTCTCCAAGTCGCAGGTCTCTTCCCCCTTTGCACCATTTCTGTCTTTTTTGCAGCTCTGTAATGTACTCTTTGTAAAATCTATCCCAGAAATGGGTTTTCAACTGTTGAGTTCTCATATATCGTGAGAAAGTGCTCAACCTTATAGTATCTTGTGCCTGAGGAGAGGGTAAAACAGTTAATGTTCGTCCAAGAAGGAAATGTGAAGGTGTGAGGGCTACTAGGTCTGAAGGATCAGAGGATAAAGGAGTTAGAGGCCTTGAGTTCAAGATAGCCTCTATCTGAGTTAGTACTGTGCTCATTTCTTCATAATTAAGGTTTGCCAAACCAAGGATACGTTTTAAGTGGTGTTTGCACGCTTTCACGGCACTCTCGGCTAAGCCATTAAAATGAGGGCTATAGGCCGGTGAAAACTTAAAGTTTATTGATAAATTTGAAGCGTGTGCATTTAAATAGCTTGCATGTAATTTTAAAAACCTAGCCAGTTCATTACATGCTCCTACAAAGCATGTACCATTGTCCGAGAAGATGTTGACAGGTTTTCCTCTGCGGGCAATAAATCTGTTTAGAGCAGAAATAAAGGTTTCGGAGCTGAGATCTGTCACAAGCTCTATATGTACTGCTCTGACAGCCAAGCACACAAAAATGCAAATATATGCCTTAATTAAATTACTACCTCTACCCTTTCGGTTCAAAATCATTACTGGTCCTGCATAATCAACTGCTGTGTTTATAAATGGATAATCAGCATGCAGGCGCTGCTCAGGAAGGTTGCCCATTATTGGCTGTGTGATTCTGCCTGAGAAACGACAACATGTAACACAGCCATGTACTGTTTTCCTAGAAAGATTTCTACCATTTAATGCCCAAAATTTATGACGAGTGTTTGACAGCAATAATTGTGGACCAGCATGCATGAGTAATTTGTGATAGTAATTAAAAATAAGTATTGTAATGTGGTTAGATGCATGCAGCAATATGGGATGTTTAGTGTCATACCTATAATGTGAGTTAGAGAGCCTGCCTCCAACTCTGATAAGACCATCAGAATGTAAGAATGGATTCAAATTAGTTAATTTGTTTTTTAATGGCAATTGTTGTTTGTTTTTTAATAATTTATACTCCTGATGAAATGATTCATGTTGTGAAATTCTACATAATGCAATTAAAGACTTATTAAGTTCATGTAAAGTTAAAAACCCTGTACATTTGTTTTGTGAATAACGACAATTATGTATAAATCTCAATATATAGGCTGTAATGCGCTGTAGCTTACTAAAATCAGAAAATCGGCTCACGAATGTAACTGATTGTTGCTCTGAGACATTTAAATGACTTTGAACCTTAAATTCCGGCAAGTCATCTTCCTTAATGGTTGTTGGTGGGCCAGGCCAGTTAGACTCTGGTTCTGTTAAAAATGCAGGTCCTGACCACCACAAGCTGTTGGATTCCAGATGGCGAGCATTGCGCCACGTGACCCTATATCAGCAGGGTTCGACTTTGTAGGTACATAACGCCAAGTACCTGGTTCTGTAAGAGACTTCAGTTCATGAATTCTGTTATAAACAAATGGTTTTAATAGATTGGCCTTGGAAGTATTAATCCAAGCCAATACAATGGTCGAGTCACACCAGTAAGTGCAACTGTGAAGTCCCATTAACGAAGATTTAACCTTATCAGCTAAACGAGCTGCTAGTAGAGCTCCACTCAGTTCCAACCGTGGTACTGTCATTGGTTTCAGTGGAGCTACACGGCTCTTTGCAGTCACCAACTTCACTGTCACTTCATTATTTTGGGACACAGACCGTAGGTAAACACAAGCACTGTAAGCTTGTGTTGATGCATCGCTAAAGGCATGCAGTTCACAAATAAGCGGATAGTCACAGGTGACATGTCTTGGTATTCTTATTTTCCTAATATCACATAATGATTTAATAAAGTTACACCAAGCTGCTTGAATCTCACTTGACACCTTTTCATCCCATGTTATTTTTAATGACCATAGTTTTTGTAGAATAATTTTAGCTTGCAATATGCAAGGGTTAATGAGTCCAAGTGGATCAAATATTTGAGCCATGGTAGACAAGATTGTGCGTTTTGTAATGTGTTCATGTTGCTTAATGTCCGCTGAAAATAACAACACATCTTCTTTACAACCCCAAAGTAATCCTAATGTTTTTGAATACTCATGATTACTTAAATTGAGTAATTCATCTTTGCTATTTTCACCTATGAGTTGTTGTATAATGCCTGAATTATTTGAATTCCATTTTCTTAAATAAAGTTGTCCACTTTCAAGTTGGTTAATGACGCCCCTGCAGATGTCTACCAGCTTAGACATATCATTGTCCCCATAAATAAAATCATCAACATAGAATCCTTTAATGATAGCATCTGAAATGGACTTATCAGTGCATTCTTTTCCCAGCTGAACTAGACATCGTGTTGCAAGATATGGTGCAGATGCGGTACCATAAGTTATAGTGTTGAGTTTGTACTGTTTAAGCTGTTCGTTGGGTTCGAAACGCCATAGTATCTGTTGTAACATATGCTGGCTTTCAATTACCCTTACCATTCTATACATTTTTTCAACATCTGCTGTAACAACATGTTTAAACTGTCGGAATCTAATTAATATACTGATGAGGTCACTTTGTACTGTAGGGCCGACCATTTGAATGTTGTTAAACGATAACCCTGATGAGGTTACTGCAGATGCATCAAAAACAACTCTTAATTTAGTTGTTAAACTTGTTTCACGTAACACTCCATGATGTGGCATAATGTATGTGTATTCATCCTTATCTGGAGTTGTATTTTCAGTCATGTGACCTAACGATATATATTCCTTAATGAATTCAGCATATTGCTTTTTGAATGAAGGATCACGCTTAAATCTACGTTCTAACGATACGAACCTAGACAGGGCTTGTTCATATGAACTACCCAGCTGTTGAGGCGATTCTTTTAATGGAATTGTTACAATGAATCGACCATCATTTCCACGAGTAGTAGTTTGTATGAAATTACTTTCACATTCCTGTTCCTCTTTGGATACAGGTTTGTGCACTGTGACCGTTTCAAGTTCAAAGAACTCAGTTAATTGATCCTGAAGTTGATCATCATAATGTGTATTTGCATGATTGCAGTGGACTGTATCTATGCTATGTTGTAATGAGTGTGTGGGCCCAGATATCAACCATCCAAACCTTGTTTCACTTAATGTGGGCTTATTTTTGCCTAATGAAATATTATTATTTAACAATACACTCCAAAATAAGTCTGCTCCAAGCAGCATATCCACTTGTGACGGTGTGTGGAATAAAGGATCCGCTAATGTAATATTTTGGGGTATATCTAGCCCTATATGGTTGACTTGTTTGCAAGGTAATGCTTGAGTAATGTGTGGAACCACAAAACAATGTATACTCTCAGAATATGAACTTATGAGTGATGATATAACGACATCACATTTTTTAAATATGCAACTGGATTGACGATTTAACCCTTCAACTAATGTCGAGGTTGCACGAGTTGGTAACTTGAGTTTGTCACATAGGCTCTTTGTTATGAAGCTTGATGTGCTACCATTGTCTAATAACGAACGGACTCTATGTTTGTGACCACTGTGATCAGTAACATTAATGGTAGCCGTTGACAGCAATATAACACATTGAGTATTATGAGTGGCTGACAGAACCACATTATCTTGTGAGCTTGTTGACAACTGTGTGTTTGCTTGTGCTGTGCAGAGTACTACACTACTAGAATCAGAAGTAGGTTGTGTAGAAGTAGATGGAACATCAGTATTACCATTGTTTGTATCCTGTGTACTGGATGGCCCATTCAAGTGCAACATGGTATTATGTCGTTTGTGACAGTGGCTACAGCCACCCATCTTGCATTTAAATGATTTATGACCATTACGTAAGCAGTTAAGGCACAGGTTAAGGGATCTTGCCTTCTGAATACGATCTTCAATGGAAAGTGAAATAAAACTTGGGCACTTATAAATGCCATGGTTGCCCTTACATAATGGACAACTATACGATTTGTTACTGGTTGAAGACTCAGAGTTGACAGTAAATGTCTTTTGCTTATGTGTACTATCACCTTGTTTGGTACTGCCACTAAGTTTTCCTTTCGAACCATTGCTATGAACTTCCGCAATGGTTTCTAATAAATCTGCTTGATTCTTGAGAAATTTGTTAAAATCAGCAAGTGTAGCTAAATCATCTAATGCATTACGGTAAGTTTCCCATTCCCTACTTGTCACTGAATCCAATTTACTTGAAACAATGTGTATAATGAGCACATCCCAACTATCTGTGGGCAATTTAAGTGTTTTCAAAGCTCTTATGTTACGATTGACTGTATCAATGATGTTGCGCAGAACTTTAAAGGATTCTTGCGTTCCATGTTCAATATTAATGATAGCTTGAACATGATTGTACACTAAAAGCCGTGTGTTATTATAGCGGTCACATAACAGCTGCCATGCAACATCATAATTTTCATCGGAGAAGTCAAGAGAACTTATTATTAAAGCAGCACTATCCTTCAAAGCAGCTCGCAAATAATGGAATTTACTAATTCTAGGAATCGTGTCATTTAAATGTATTAATGAGACATACGTGTCATGGAACTCAAGCCAGTTGTGATATTGACCAGAAAAGGTAGGTAAATGTATTGTAGGAAGTTTAAGTTTTATCCCACCTTTATTTCCAGAAACAGTACTAGCACCTGTAACCGATCCAGTGCCCGCAGAGGCCCCCTGCTTACTCAACAGCTCCTGGGCAACAGCAATGGCAGCAAAATACTGGATCTCGAAGATTTCGCGTTCCTTATACTGGTCCTCTGGAATTTCACATACATTTTCTATGTCAATTTGTATACTATCATATTCAGGGTATAACTCCTCTATTTTTGTTAACCTTAGTTTTAATTCACTAATTTGTAAGGTACTCAAAGTAACACAACTTGTTACTATTTCTAAATATGATTTAAATTGAGTTAATTTAGCCTTATAGGTACCACGTTTTTTAATTAATTCTTTGCAAGCCATGATAACGATCCACCCAATGAAATTAAAGTTCAAGACAAGCTACGAAAATTTTCAAAAGTGCAAGGTTATACTTAAATTTTAAGTGCAAGGCAGCAGCGAGGGTGCGCATGAAACAAAGGCAAACACCAAGCAAGCGAGTGCAACGCGCCACCCGGCACGCAAACATGCCACGTGGCTTGCCCAGCTGCCCAAGTAGCCCAGCCGCGGAAGGCAACAGCGACCACGTTCTCACAATACTGAGCGAGCTGTAAACACGAAATAATAAATGAGTTTATGAACACAATAAATAACCATGCATAAAGGGGCGTTTCAAGATACTCAAGGCCTGACAATGGGATTTCTAAGAACGGACGGATCGACACTTGTCGGTACTAATAATTAGTAAAAGGGAATAAAAAGATGGACTGCACTCTGTTTTCACTAAAGGTTGGCACTATGATCCATGACTTCCATCCATGATCTATTTTCCTTCTTTGTTGGTCTGAGTTTCCTTCCAAATTAATGATATTTCGCCTGACTCCACGTGTCAAGCTTGCGTAGTCCACGTAATGGCCGCCTCGTGCGCAGATTCTTTGTTCTTGTCGCGTTGCGTCTCCCGTTATTCGGCTCGTTTGGACCAAAATGAAGAACTTGTTGAATGCTGGCAGCGAACGGGTGGACTTGCTGATGATGACGGGTCTTCTTAATGAGAATGAGACTCCAAATACAATAAAAAATGAGGTTTAATGTCTTCTCACAATAATGACTAAAGTTAAAGTTTTAAGTTAAAGAAAACATTGTGCGATTCTAACGACTAACGAATGTTACAATGAGGCGACCGGTGTCGTCGAATGAATGAATCTAATTATTTGTGAATGTAAATGAAGATATTGAAGTTGAACGAATGAACGGTGTGGCGCACACCGCGCGCGCCGCGTTTCGCTTTCCTGCCGCTGCGTGTCGCCTCGATCACGTCGTGCCGTATGCGTGTGTGAGTACTTGTGCGCGCACACATGCAAGGCGTCAACACTACGGAAACTTTAAATTCCTCGCCCTCACTTGCTATTGATTTATTAAGAGCAAGTGTTTCAGCCTGTCCTGTGGAATTTCAATTTAAACATATAAACCCTGTGGTCGTTGTAAAAGCTTTTAAGCAACTCAAGATCAAAATTACCGAAGATCTGTGGGGCATGTCTACTAAAGTTTGTCAATCCATTATTGAGACAATTGCACCCTACTTAGCTTTAATATTTAATTTGTGTGTAGATCAAGGGGTATTCCCAGATTTAATGAAGTACAGTAAAGTTATTCCTCTTTTCAAATCCGGGGACAGCAAAGACACTAATAATTATAGACCCGTATCAGTTTTGCCGGTTTTCAGCAAGGTGTTTGAAAAAGTAATGTTAAATCAAATGCTCAATCATTTTAATCGTAATAACATCCTACACGATCAACAGTATGGTTTCACCAAAGGACGTTGCACAACCGACGCCGGTGTCACCTTATTAAAACACATCTTTAAGGCATGGGAAGAGGTACAAGATGCAATAGGTATCTTTGCGACCTATCTAAGGCTTTTGATTGCGTGAATCACGAAACGCTGCTCTTGAAACTTGAGCATTACGGACTGGGTAAACTTGCGCTTAGCTTAGTAAAATCATATTTGAATGATAGACTGCAGCAAGTTCAAATAAACGGTGTGAATTCATTGGGTTTAAAAGTCAAAATGGGTGTACCACAGGGCTCGATATTGGGTCCATTCCTCTTTTTAGTATACAACATGTAACGTAATTAACGCACACTCTCAAACACCCCAATTAGAATATTATGTTATAATCATAATACATACACTGAATTTTTAATTTAACATGTATATGCATTGTTATTTACTAAATTAGTTATACCAATTCTTGGAGAACTTTTTAGTATTTTGTATTTTATTTTGTATTGAATGATGGAATTTGTATGAATACAAATAAAACTGCGATTTTAAAAGTCTTATTACTTTGATTTACGGTCCATTTCAATTTGTTTTGACTGTACAGCGTTAATATGACAATAATTTCCGTAGTTTTAATTATTTTTGGGATAAAAAATTACCTATATTAAAAATTATATAAATCGATTCAGTAAACGATTCTGAACAAACTATTTTCAGGATGTGCGTTAATTAAGTTACATGTTGTATATAAATGATTTACCTCATCTACTAAAAAACCGACCACAAATGGTGTTATTTGCTGATGACACATCACTGATTTTTAAAGTAAATAGACATGCACAGGAGCTTGACGACGTAAATAACGCTATGTTAAAGGTCCATAATTGGTTTACTATAAATAATTTGGTAAAAATGAGAAGAAAACGAAATGCATAAGATTCACTTTACCGAATGTTAGAAGTAGTGAATGTCACGTTGTACTGAATAGGAAGATACTAGAATTCGTCGAAAAGACAATTTTCCTGGGGATCACGCTTGATTCAAAACTACAGTGGGGTCCTCACTTAACATCACTTGCAGGGCGACTAAGTTCAGCCGCTTACGCTGTTTGGTAAATCCGCCAACTAACAGACGTGGATACCGCAAGACTGGTCTATTTTAGTTACTTTCATAGCATCATGTCTTACGGTATTTTGCTGTGGGGACGGGCTGCAGATATTGATTCTATCTTTATACTGCAAAAGAGGGCTGTCCGAGCCATCTACAACCTCCACAGACGCGAATTTCTAAGGGAACTGTTTAAAAAAATTAACATCATGACGTTTCCTTGTCAGTATATATATGAAAACATTATGTATGTTCCGAAAAACCTACATCTTTTTAGTAACATAAGTGACAGGCATAACTTTAACACTAGAAATAGGAACAAATTAGATCAACCACGTTTCAGATTGTCTAAAATACATACTTCTTTTATGGGGTACTGTGTAAAATGTTATAATAAAATACCACCCGATATTCCGATATTCTTCAACTAAATGAGAATAAATTTAAAACATGCATTAAACGCACACTATGTAGACAAGCATATTATACGAGTAAGTTGGATGATTATATCGTAGATAAAAATGCTTGGCTTAATGCTGGTCCTGCTCCACAGGCACTTGGACTCAATAGTTAAATTTTTTATATTTGGAAGAGTGGCTTCCCCTTATTTTTAATTTTTTCTGACTTTAGGAACTTAATGTTTATTTTTTATTTAAATTCTATTATATTAATCTCTCAAGTACATTGCGAACTATAGTTTTGTATAATTTAGAAGCACTTTTTCAATTTTGTAAATGTGAGTACCATGGGGCCGTTTCATATGGTATAATGTTGTATGTTGACTTGAAAGAGCCTGGCAGATGAGAGTATGTCATACTCACTTAAATGTCTCGCTGATGGTGGCGCGTGTGTTGGATCATTCAGTTCCCTACAAAATGGTTGAGCTGGATGGTGCTGATCCACGTGTCATGTTCGTGAATGGGCGCCGTCAGTTGAGACTGGTCATCTCTTATCTGCCAGGGCTTATTTTTAATCTTATATTTTGAATTATTTTTGATTATTTTTCGTTTGACATTGTTCTCACATATAGAAGCACGAAGAATACTGTACCCAGGATTTTGTAATATCTATATAAATTTTTAAAAGAGTGTCCTTGGAGTTTCTTGCCCGTTCTTCTCCATAGAGATCTACGAAATTGAATGGGCAACTAGCTTCAACTTTTTGACTAACTGACCGACTCTTTGACAATTCAAAAGTGCCTGTAAATGGTTTAATTGAAATAAATGCTTTGAGTTTGAGTTTTTGGGCTAAGCAGAAATGTAATATTATTATAAATTATTAGATGTGTTTAATTATGTAGATAATATATTATAAGGATAGTGTAAATAGGTATAGTATATTAGTTATTTTTATTTTATGTATTGAATAAGAATAATAAAGGTAATTATTATGAAATTATTAAGTAGAAGTATTTTCATTATTATTAAATTATTTTGTTATTTATGTATTCATATTTTCATATTTATATTTGATTTCAGCCCGATCCGTCCAGTGGTTTGGGCTGTGCGTTGATAGATCACTATGTCAGTCAGTCAGTCACCTTTGAGTTATATATATTTAGATTTTCTATATTCCATCTATCTAAATATATATAACACGAAGGTGACTGACTGACATAGTGATTTATCAACGCACAGCCCAAACCACTTGGCGGGTCGGGCTGAAAGGACCATGATCAGATTCTTATACATGCATACCCTTACTAAAACAATCTGTTCCAAAGCTGCACATGGTGCATTTAAAAGCACTTTTTGACCTACATTTTGAAAGAAAACCTCCTATTTAAGATAAAGGAGCAGTTTTTTGTATATTCGGTAATAAAAAAAATCTTTTTCCTAGCACTTTTGATCCGTTACACTTAAAAAAACGATTGAATGCGAATCATTTTGTGTCAGGCGTGAAAAAAAACTTGTGAGTTTTTTTAGTTCACTATCAAATTCCAATTAGCGTCAGAAACATATATACTCACCTCGTAACCTAGTAGGGTTTGCTAGATTTTGCAACATAAATAACTAGGAACCAGCCTATGATGCACCCAGCCTGTCCTGTGGTGAGACATAAATATATTTTTTAAACCTGAGAATTAGGCAGCTTGTCCATCAGAGATGAGTGAGGTAACTCAGCGGAAAAGCTAAGCTACGAAACTATTAAGTATGTACTTTGTTTCATTTTAACCCTTTTCGAGCAGAATTAAACCAAACTGCGCTATGAATATCAATCAATTCTATTGGACACATAATCATCTCATCTCTTAGAATAGTTATAAACATCTGGCGTGGACCTACCAGATGTTTATAACTTATGGAAGGTAGTAAGGTGGTCAGAACAGTGTAAACCGGAGAAACGGGAAATAAAACAAATCTCTCAAAAACAACGTACCCTCTTTTATTCAAACTTAAACAATTTATTTCAAAACCTAAATAAATATAAGTCATAGCAGTGAAGAGACGGCCAGTCCCAAAAAGATGCGTGGATCAGCACTATTTAGCTTATAACCATTTTGAAGGGAACTGAATGCACAACATCAACTCGTCTTGTTGTTTTTTGGTGTTGCACGGTAAATCACTGACTGCGCGTCTCTAAATACGTTGCACGCGTAAAACACATTTGATGCACCGAAACATTGGTGCATGAGTCCAATCAACTCAACACCGTAATATCGTATACAATTACATTTCGCCGATAAACTGACACGTATCGTTAGTCCAGTAGGAAAACCAAAATCGACTGCGAGATAACGGTTTCAAGAATATATATATCGAGCTAAAATGTGCAGAAAAGTTATGGGTAAGTGTTTAAATAAACAATAAATAAGCAAACAAACAATAACACACGCACAAAGCACAAGTTTGGACTGGTTTGAACGTAACAGTAGGTTTCTATGGTGACCAGTGACAAGTGATTGAATGATCAAGTGACAACTACAATCAGTGTTTCCAAAAGGGATGTTATTTTTTTTGACCCAAAAACTTTTCAAGAATCTGCTTCGGAAAAAATACTACATATATATTACCTACAAAAGAACTTATTAATTAAAGTACTTGGTAAATTTTTTGTTATTTTTACCGACTTCAAAAAAGGAGGAGGTACTATGTTCGGGATGATTGTTTTTTTTTTTTTTTTTTTTATGTATTTTCACCGATTACTCCGCCGTTTGTGAACCGATTTAAAAAATTCTTTTTTTGTTCAAAAGCTTATACTTCTGAGGTGGTCCCATTGTCACCAAGTCAGGATCTGATGATGGGATCCTAGAGAAATCGAGGGGAACTTTCAAAAATCGTAAGGGCAACTAGTGCATTCCTTAATTTATTCATTAAGTATTTTACAGCACTACAATTTTATGAAGGCCTGGAGTCGATCTGATGATGGAGCCGAAAGACAGTCAAGGGAACTCCTCAATGGTTTACAGCAGATACCTCGTGTTTGGGCTTGATTAATTTGTATTGATAAGAACCTTACACTTGGATGGGTTGTGACTGTCGTTAAGGGTCTGATGATGAAGACGAAGGACGATTAACGGAACTCCTCAACGGTTCACAGTAATTACCTTGTGTTTGGACTTAATTCATTTATATTGATAAGAACTTTGCAACCATATAGGTTGTAAGTGACATTACAGATCTGATTATGGTCACCTTATAATATGATGATGAGGGGAACTATACAGTGTAAGCAAATGTATAGTGTTCACCCTTATATTCTTGAGAAGGCACGGGAGTCTCATTAGCCAGCCGGTTTCGTATAACATCTAAACGATACTTGCGCTGTTCAGACGACTCGCCACTTAATCGTTTTTGAATAAGATTGAGTCGGCAGATCTTATCATTTGGCGACTCCTGACAAATGAGAATGCATGTAATTTCTCATCTGAGATAACCTAGCATGACAAGCTAACGGTGATTCTTGGGAACCGGACATAGCACTCCGTTTGCGATTCTTAGATAGGCGTTCTTGTGCGGTCCATGACCCTTTACGGGGCACCGGTGTGGGCGCGTTCCCTTAGGCTGCGGCCAGCACGCCGGTTGAACGCGTCCCAAAGGGTCATGGCCATTCGGCTGGCCCGAGGATACCGCACGGTCTCCCGTGAGGCGGCGAGCCTCCTTGCCGGATTACCGCCATGGGATCTGGAGGCGAAGGTCCTCGCGCACATCTGGGAGTGGCGCGAGGAGGTGAAGCGCCGGGGTGTAACTCCGCTGCCGCGAGAAATCGCGGCACAGCGGACAGAGCTCCGGCAAGATCTCATGGCGGCATGGAGAGTGCGATTGTCGCAACCCAGTGCTGGGCACGCCACAATAGCGGCGATAAGTCCCCTCTTTGAGGAGTGGATAGAGAGGCGCCACGGCGTCCTCACCTTCCGCCTGACACAGGTCCTCACCGGACATGGCAGCTTCGGGAGGTACCTGTGTAGGATTAGGCGGGAGGAAACGCCCGGGTGTCACCACTGTGTGGATCGCCCGGAGGACACGGTGGAGCATACGGTTGAGGTGTGCCCTGCTTGGGCGGAGCACCGCCGTGTCCTCGCGGAGGCGATTGGCGGCGGTGACCTCTCGCGTCCGGCCCTGGTTCAGGCCATGGTACGGAGCGAGAGGGCATGGGAAGCCGTCACCTCCTTCTGCGAAGCAGTAATGCTCGCGAAGGAGGAGGCGGAACGCGTGAGGGAAAGGCAAAGTTTGCGCCCTCACGCCCCTAACCGCCGCCGTTGGAGACGCCCTGGGCGTCGGGAATCCCAGGCGGATTTCCGGCCACCATAGGCGCGGGCTTGCGGACGGCGAGCAACGGGCAGCTCGCCGTCCGATAAGGACCAGGCCCGGGTCGATGGCGCGTCGTGTTCCACGCGCGCCTCAAAGAGATGTCAGCAAAAATGACGGGGTCCAATAGGACCGATGCCTGCCAGGGTTGCGGGAAAGTCCGAAAGGGATACCGGGACCTTGGCAACAGGCAAATGAAGGAACACGGGTGGGTTTTAGTCAGTAAAAGTCTGACACGCCCTTCCGCTCCGCCCAGAGCGGGAGAAGTCATTGGATGATTTCCCACCCTCAAAAAAAAAAAAAAAAAAAAAAAAAAGATAGGCGTTCTTTTTCAGCAGTATTAGTCTCTTTAATTCTGTTTTTCTTCATGCGGGCGGCTCCTTTAGTTGGTCTACCCATGATTACAAAAATCAAATTACACAAAAAATGGAAAAATAATAAAACTTTAAAAAAAAAATTGACCGACTTCAAAAAAAACAAAACAAAAAAGGACTACTGTACTAAAAACCAAAAGACAAAAGTACTTGTTTAATAATAAGAGAAAAATAAAAAAATAACTTTAATTTCGGAAGTCGGTGGCCAAAAACTAAAATTAAAAGCAAAGACACACCGACTTTTTTTTTATTTTTTTATTTTTCTCTTATTATTAAAGAAGTACTTTTGTCTTTTGGTTTTTAGTACAGTAGTCCTTTTTTGTTTTGTTTTTTTTGAAGTCGGTCAATTTTTTTTTTATGTAATATATTTCTGTACTTCCCGTCGTATGATAACATAGCTCATTTTTGCTCTATTTTGAAACTAATTCAAGTTACGTTTTCATACACATCCTATAATAATGTCTGTTGACTATATCATGCATTTTGTTGTTTAAAGTGCTGCACTTCTGTAAGTGATGAATTCATAATACCTAAAACTGTATGTGATTTTTGTTTGTGTATGTTTTAGTGAGTTAGTCGTTGAAGTGCTATATCAATAAATAAATAATATGGTGGCTTCCATCGTTATCTCCTGTACTTACCTCAAAAATAAGGTATACTCCTACCATTCATCTGATCACATTGACCGAATGAACAAAATGAACTGTAATCTTTCACTTATCGTCGCTTGTATGACCGCGCGCGGTACACCCGCGCGTATAGTCCCAGTCGCCCCCACATGGATTGCCACCAGGTGGCAATTGGGAGAAAAAAATCCCAGTTGCCACCGGGTGGCGACTGGGACCTTATTGCCCCCACTTCAAATCGCTGTACATTGCGGCGTGGATCGCCAAACCCCCTCATCACTATATTTCTTACGGCCGGCAATAATTATAAGTACTAGGAACAAAAGCTAGTCATCATCAGCCACAGATAATCAAATTACATATTTACAATAACTATGTTTTATCAATACTAGTACTTATAATTATTGTAAAAACTAAGATTTTCTGTGATACGAATTTACACCAGGTTTTTATGATTAATAATAATAAGTGATTAAAAGCAACTACAATAAAGAAAATCTTGTTTGTATGTCCTTAAAAATATCACTTATCTACTAATAAAACCACATTGGAAATGTGGCCGCCAACCCCGTCATCGCGGCCGTAAGAAATATAGTGATGAGGGGGTTTGGCGATCCACTCCGCAATGTACAGCGATTTGAAGTGGGGGCAATAAGGTCCCAGTCGCCACCCGGTGGCAACTGGGATTTTTTTCTCCCAATTGCCACCTGGTGGCAATCCATGTGGGGGCGACTGGGACTATACGCACCCGCGTACCAAAAACCATTGTAGTTAATTAGAATGTCCTTGAAGAATTAAGTCAAAAATGTAACCGGAACTAAAAATAAAATTTATTTTTATTCAATTTTAAACATAGCCTTTGATTGACTCTAGACTATTATCTTAAATCTAGTCTGAATAAATTAAGGATACTTAAAAATATGAATTGGCTGGAACTGATTAGGGCATAAATGGTCATAGGCATCCGCTAAGAAAGGATTTTGATTAATTCTACCCCTAAGGGGATAAAATAGGGGATGAAAGTTTGTATGAAACTGTCAATTTTAAACCGATCGGGCTGAGACTTTGCATGCATAAACCTACTATGACGTAGGCATCCCCTAAGAAAGGATTTTGAGATGCAGGCTATATAAGATTAGTAACTTTTCAGTTTAAAATATACGAATTTCTGTATGCTAGCGCCATCTACATTGAGTTATTTTGGAGAGAACTTTGAATTAACCACTTTTGTGCATAGTGCTTTTACGCCAAAACTACTGAACCGATTTATATGAAATTTGGTACACAGATAGTCTAGAGCCTGAGAAAGGACATAGGCTACTTTTTATCGACATACCACGCGGGCGAAGCCGCGGGTGGAAGCTAGTTTATTATAAATTTTGATGGACATAACTAAAAGGCTGGTTGAGTGCATTTTGAGTCGGGATTGAGGTATGTTTATTTTGTTTTGGTTGTGTAGAAAGGAGTATATTTTGTTTGTGTTTCTTCGTAAGTGGTGTAAAACTCTGGGTGTTTTCTGACAAATGTACATAATTCTAAGATATATAGGTAGGGAAGTGTGAGTATTTTGTGTTTTTGGAAGTGTGGTTTGCAGCTATCTGTTTGTTCTATGTTGGTTATTATTCGAATTAACTTCTTTTGTAATATAAATATGGTTTGTGAATCTGTACTGTTACCCCACAGCATGACCATAGCTGAGCCATGCCTGGGCAAATGCATAATAGGTGACAAGTGCAGTTAGCAGGTTGGTAGTTTTTTTAATTTCGCGTAGGGCATATGAAAATTTGGATAGTTTTGCTCTTATTTTCTGTATTTCCAATTTATGTGGGTGTCAATAAACAAACCGAGGAGAGTGAATTCGTTAACTTGTTCCAGTTTCATGTTGTTAAAAAATAAATTTAGTTTTAACGGGGATTTTTGATGGGGATGAAAAGTAATTAATTTTGTTTTGGTGAAGTTAATTTCTAGATTATGGTAATAGCAATAAAAGGCAACCTATTACACTGCCTTGGGGAATTGACGCGTTAACTGCTTTACTGTCGGATCTCATTTTAATTATTTTTTATCGAAATATTCAATTTCTACTAGTTGGACCCTATCCTTTAGGTATGATTCAAACCATTCATGAGCTTTTCCTCGTACTCCTATCCCATGTAACTTGAAAAAAAAAAACTCAAAGCATTTATTTCAAATAAACCAATTACAGGCACTTTTGAATTGTCAAGGGGTCGGTCAGTCAGAAAGATGAAGCTAGTTGCCCATTCCAAAGCGTAGGTTCCTATGGAGAAGAACGGGCAAGAAACTCCACGGACACTCTTTTGAATCAGAATATTATTACAATATATTGGTTACATCATTCATGTTGAAATTATACATGTGAGAACAATGTCCGTCCGTAAAAAGATAAAAAAGAAACAAAACAATTCAAAAATTAAAATAAATTAAAATAAGCCGTGGCAGCTAAGAGATGACCAGTCCCTACTGATGGCGCCCGTTCACGAACATGACGCATGGATCAGCACCATTCAGCTCAACCATTTTGAAGGGAACTTAATGATCCAACACACACGCCACCACCAGCGAGACATTAAAGTGAGCATGACATACTCTCAGTCGCCAGGGCACATTCAAGTCAATGAAAGACGTACCTAGTAAATGGTAGCTTTAAAGTACTTAGGTAAGTACATAGTGCTCACACACATGTGCTATGCAGTTATACAATACTAGGAGATTGAATTTATACAATGTAAATATAGTTTTTACAATCTTCAGCAGCTCCAACAATTATTTCGAATGCTAATCAATTAGTTTATGCGCCCTGTGGAGCTGGACCAGCGCTGAGCCAAGCATTTTTATCCGTAATGTAACGTATTGACCAATAGTATTTTAAATTGCACCTTATCATAGGCTTTGGTCATATCGAGCAGCATACCTATGGCATAGTTTTTACTATTAATAATAGTTAGAACCTCATGTACGTATTTGTATACTGCTAACGTTGTAGACTTGTTTTTACGGAAACCGTTCTGGCAGTCGTCCAGTATTTTGTCGTCAGAAGCCCGAAAGTCTGACAACCAGTCTTACCAAAGGGTATTATATTACCCAGTTACTGGTTTGATCTTTACATACCGAGATTCCTCCGTGCCTCGGAAAGCACGTTAAGCCGTTGGTCCCGGCTGTCATTTGTGGATCTTTGACAGTCGTTACGCAGAAGCCCGAAAGTCTGACAACCAGTCTTACCAAAGGGTATCGTATTACCTAGTTACTGGGTTGTGGAGGGCAGATAGGAAGTCGCTCCATGTAAAATATTTGTATTCAGTTGCATCCGGTTAGACTGGAAGCCGACCCCAAAATAGTTGGGAAAAGGCTAGGCAGATGATAATTAATTTAAAAACCGTCATCACCATACACACGAAATCATCACCATTCATAGATAAATCATCGCCATACCACAGCCGTCCGTGAAAAACATTAAAGCCAAACATACAAAAAAAAAAATGGTCCCAGGTTTAAAAAGTTTAATATTAAGCCTTTAATATTTTATTAAGAAATAATATTTTATTTTCACAAGATGACCGAATAATGATGGAAATAAGTACCTACCTAAGTCAAATGTAGGACATTGTAAATCAGAGGTCATACTTACTTATAGCAGGGTTATCGGGAGTCAGTGACGCTAGGAGTCATTGAGGCTTCGTACAGCGATAAGTACTTAATGAGAACATGCTCATACTAATTTCAACCACAAGTGAATATGTAGGTATATTAGATTTATAGCGTTCTTAGGTTTCCACACCTCTAAAGGAATAAAAACATTTTTTACACAAAAAACAACCTACTTCCAAAAAAAACACTACAAAGTGAAAATAGTTATTTGTGCAACAAGAGAACAAAGTTGTTTTTTGCTGCGAGTGTTGATTTTGAATCCTGAGCACAGCGAGGGATTCAAAGACACGAGATGCTAATAACTTTGGTCTCGTGTAACACACAACTTTTCACATCAGCAGCGAGAACATATTAGAACATATTAGGGGTTTAACCGTATAATTCAGAAGCGCCCCCGATTGGACCCGAACACACAAACCTCCGCCAGCTCGGTAGCGGGTCCCATTGGACCCCAAAATGACGACATACGACACTCTAACTTGATTATGTCAATATTTAATATGCTGCCCATCAAATCTTACAAATGTGCGTTAATTAAGAGAGTTTGATAAAAATCTTTCTTAATTAGCGCGCAAGTTAACAAGTTACCAGTTTACCTTGTATAATTCAAGACTGTTAATACGATAATCGCCGAGTCTAAAAAACATAAAAATTAGACATTTCGAACATCCAAACTCCACCACAAGGGCAGAAATATGCTTGGAAATTCGTGCATTATTTTGACAACCTTCTTCGAGATAAATCGAAATTGCTGGACTGGTCGAAAACAAGTGACGATGCGGCCAGCAAAGTTACTATGAAAACTCATATCTGTCGTGTTATTTAAAAATGGAACGAACTTTTTACTACAACACATTGGCAACCAAAGAGGTAACTTATCAAAGATTTTATTTAAATTTCGATTTGGCTTGAACTAGAACTGTTTATAGTAAAGAAGAAATAAAATTTAAGTAAAAACCTTTTTAAAAACAAGCTTTGAATGAACTAAAACGTAAAAAATAAAACTTACGTAAACATCGAAATTTAACATTTTCTTAAAAGCTTGAGGCTTATCAGTGTAGAAGGACGTTTACGCCTCAAGCTTTTTAGAAAATGTTTAGGTTCGATGTTTACGTAAGTTTTATTTTTTACTTTTTAGTTCATTAAAAGATTGTTTTTAAAAAGGTTTTTACAAAAAAAATATTTTGAACTTTTTAGCATTAGAATTTATTTAAATATCTGTTCTATAAACTTCACATGAAAGGTACTTGAAGCTTGTTTTTAAAGGTTTTCACTTAATTTTTATTGGTACTTTTTAGCATCAGAATTTGTTAAATTATCTGTTCTATCACCTTTACTTGAAAGGTACTTGTCAAACTCAAACTCAAACTCAAAGCATTTATTTCAAATAAACCAATTACAGGCACTTTTGAATTGTCAAGGGGTCGGTCAGTCAGAAAGATGAAGCTAGTTGCCCATTCCAAAGCGTAGGTTCCTATGGAGAAGAACGGGCAAGAAACTCCACGGACACTCTTTTGAATCAGAATATTATTACAATATATTGGTTACATCATTCATGTTGAAATTATACATGTGAGAACAATGTCCGTCCGTAAAAAGATAAAAAAGAAACAAACCAATTCAAAAATTAAAATAAATTAAAATAAGCCGTGGCAGCTAAGAGATGACCAGTCCCTACTGATGGCGCCCGTTCACGAACATGACGCATGGATCAGCACCATTCAGCTCAACCATTTTGAAGGGAACTTAATGATCCAACACACACGCCACCACCAGCGAGACATTAAAGTGAGCATGACATACTCTCAGTCGCCAGGGCACATTCAAGTCAATGAAAGACGTACCTAGTAAATGGTAGCTTTAAAGTACTTAGGTAAGTACATAGTGCTCACACACATGTGCTATGCAGTTATACAAAACTAGGAGATTGAATTTATACAATGTAAATAATTATAGTTTTTACAATCTTCAACAGCTCCAACAATTATTTCGAATGCTAATCAATTAGTTTATGCGCCCTGTGGAGCTGGACCAGCGCTGAGCCAAGCATTTTTATCCGTAATGTAATCCCCTAATTTATAATATGCTTGGCGGCATAGTGTGCGTTTTATACAAGATTTAAATTTTGTTTCATTCAGTTGGAGTATGTGGGGAGGTATTTTATTATAACATTTTAAACAGTACCCCATGAAAGATGAGTCTACTTTAGCCAGTCTGAAGCCCGGTTGAACTAATTGGTCCCTACTTCTAGTCCTATAATTGTGTCTTTCACCTCTTTTACTGAAAAGACTTAGATTTTTCCTTACGTACATGATGTTTTCATAGATATATTGACAAGGTACCGTCATGATGTTAATATCTTTAAACAGTTCCCGTAGAGAATCGCGCCTGCGGAGGCCATATATTGCTCTGATCGCTCTTTTCTGCAGAATAAAAATAGAATCGATATCAGCAGCCCGTCCCCATAGTAAAATACCGTAAGACATGATACTATGAAAGTAACTAAAATAGACTAGCCTCGCGGTATCTACATCAGTGAATTGACGGATTTTCCTCACAGCGTATGCTGCTGAACTTAGCCGTCCTGCAAGAGATGTTAAATGAGGACCCCATTGCAGCCTTGAGTCGAGTGTGATCCCCAGGAAAACAGTTTTATCGACGAATTCTAGTTTCTCCCCATTCAATACTATGTCACAATCACTACTTTTAACATTCGGTAAAGAAAATCTTATGCATTTCGTTTTTTTCCCATTTAATACTAAATTATTAGCAGTGAACCAATTTTGGACCTGCAGTAGGGCGTTATTTACGTCGTCAAGATTTAATGCACATCTATTTATCTTAAAAATTAAAGAAGTATCGTCAGCAAATAACACCATTTGTGGTTGGTTTTTTAATAAATGGGGTAGATCATTAATATATACTAAAAAGAGGAAAGGACCCAATATCGAGCCTTGTGGAACACCCATTTTTACTTTTAAACAGAGTCAGTCAGAGTCAGAGTCAAATCAAATCCAATGAACCCAGACACGCCTTTACATAAGTCATGACTCATGGCGTGAAGTCAACCAAGTTTCATTATCTAGTCATGTGCAAATTTAATGTCTCTGCTGTAGGCCGCTCAGCAGTTTCCTCATCTGGAGCCAATCTTGGTTGCAGCAGCCAGGTCATGGTGGACTTTAGAATGAATGATAATTGAATGCGTAATAACATTTTGTGTTTATATGCTGTTGACTTCTGAGAGGAGCTCGTGGCTAAGTAATAACAGCCGCACGGGCCGATCCATGAGGTTAACCTACGCTTGCCGGGGTTGGTCCGTGGATGGGTGACCATCTTTACATATCGAGATTCTTCCGTGCCTCGGAAAGCACGTTAAGCCGTTGGTCCCGGTTGTCATTAGTGGATCTTAGACAGTCGTTACGGGTCGTCAGAAGCCCGAAAGTTTGACAACCAGTCTTGCCTAAGGGTATCGTATTACCCAGTAAATGGGTTGTGGAGGTCAGATAAGCAGTCGCTCCATATAAATTACTGGTATTCAGTTGCATCCGGTTAGACTGGAAGCCGACCCCAACATAGTTGGGAAAACGCTAGGCAGATGATGATGCTGTTGATTTCTGACAAATTCTTTCTTCTAGATTCAATCCTGCGTGCAGTAACCAGATTATGGTAAAGGTAAGAACGGGCTATCATAATTGAATGCGTATATAAAATGTAATGTCTCTGCTGTCGTTTGCTGAGCAGTTTCCTTGTTTGGAGTCAATCTTGAGGGCAGCAGCCAGGTCATGGTGGACTTTAGAAAGGACTATCATTATTAAACGCGTTTATAATTTCTTGTTTGTACTGTTGACCGTTGAGGACTTCCCTCGTCTGGAGCTAATCCTGAGTGCAGCAGCAATGTCATGATAGATTATGGAACGGACTGTCATAATTGAATGCGTATATAAAATTTTGTGTCTGTGCTGTTGACCGCTGAGAAGTTCCCTCTTCTGGAATCAACCCTGGATGCAGCAGTGCCAGATTATGGTGAAATTTATAAAGGGCTATCATAATTGAATACGTACCTATATAGAACTGAGTGTCTCTGCTGTTGACCACTGAAGAGTTTCCTCGTTTGGAGCCAACCCTGTGTGCAGCAGACAGATCATGGTGGACTGTAGAATGGACTATTATAATTACATGCGTATATAAAATTTCTTGCTTGTACTGCTGACCGTTGAGGAGTTCCCTCGTCTAGAGATAATCCTGGGTGCAGCTGCATTGTCATGGTGGACTTTAAAAAGGACTATCATAATTAAATGCGTAAATACAATTTCTGGTCTGTGCTCTTGACCGCTGAGGAGTTCTCTCGCATGGAGCCAATCCCGGGTTAGCAGACAGGTCATGGTGTTTGAACGCGTCTGTTTTATTTTGTCTACGCTGTTGACCGTTTAGGACTTCCCTCGTCTGGAGCTGATCCTGGATGCAGCACTTATGTCATGGTAGACTTGAAAACGGGCTATCATAATTGAATGCGTATATAAAATTTTGTGTCTGAGCTGTTGACCGCTGAGAAGTTCCCTCTTCTGGAACCAACCCTGGGTAAAGCAGCCAGATCATGGTAAACTTTATAAGGAGCTATCATTATTGAATGCCTATATAAAACGTAGTGTCTCTGCTGTTTACGCTGAGGAGTTCCCTCGTCTGGAGCTAATCCTGGGTACAGCAGCAATGTCATGCTGGACTTTAGAGAGGACTATCATAATTAAATGCGTATATAAAATTTTTGGTCTGTGCTCTTGACCGCCGAGGAATTCTCTCGCATGGAGCCAATCCTGGGTGCAGCCAGATCACGGTAAACTTAATAGCGGGCTATCATAATTATAGGCGTATATAAAAAAAATTGTTTGTATTGTTGACCGTTGAAGAGTTCCCTCGTCTGAAGCCAATCCTAGGTGCAAAAGCCAGATCATGGTAGAATTGAGAGCGGGCTATCATAATTAAAGAGTGTGTCAAATTTCATATTTGTACTGTCAACCGTTGAGGAGTTCCCTCGTCTGAAGCCAATCCTAAGTGTAGCAGGCAGATCATGGTGGACTTTAGAACAAAATATTATAATTAAAGCTTATATAAAATTTCGTGACTGTACTGTTGATCGTCAAGGAGTTCCCTCGTTTGGAGCCAATCCTGGGTGGCCAATCAGGTCATGCTTTTCATATGAATTCATTGTCTGCGAAGCTGAACCAATTTGTAAAATTTCAACTCCGTAGGATAAGAGGAAGTGGTTTTAATTCAGCTTGCAAGGTTTGACTCAAACATACATACTAACTAACTAATACACAAGGCAAGTTAAATTAAAGTTTGTAACAAATGAACGTAGTCGCGCATGAAAAATTTTGAGTTGTTCGTCGTGGATTCTAGAATTTTTATTCATTTTCTCTGTTTGAATTTCCCCGCATTATTTGAGAAAAGTACTATACAAGCCTTGGCCGCAATCAGGAATTGATGGACTCACGTAAGTCTGCCTCGGCTTCGCCTCGGCCCACATTTTCGCGAGCGTCCATGAATTTATTGCAGGCCGCGACAGTAATGTACTATTTCTCAATCATGCTTGGAAATATTAAAATTGACACATAATTGACACATACACCTGCATGCGTTTTGAAGGGTGTTTTTTCCCCAGTCCGGTAAAGAAGGCTCTGCATTGTTTTTTTTCTTCATTCACCTTTTGAAGCGTTTCCTGGTATTTTTTAACACGATAATGTCTATTCGGGTTACTGGGTTGTCTGATTTGTAAGAATTTAGCCTTTTGGAGGTTAGCAAGCGCTATACGATGCTCCCTCGAGTGACACGGCTGAAAAGTCTCCTGGGCTGCCTCTGTTAATACTCCCGTTATGGTGTTCCATGGTATGTCGCTGCCTTTATCCGTTGACTTGATACCTTTGTTTTCCAGTTTTTTTGTTATGCACGCTTGGTATTTCTCTTTGGTGGATTTGATGTTGAGAGCGGCATAGTAGCATTGTTTGTGGTTGAAGTCGTTGGGCTCAATTGTTGTTTGTTTCTTTGTGTATTGCGTTTGGTGTTATCCGCTTTATTTAAAATTTTACTTGTTTGTAGCTGTCCCCTGATTATTTTATAGTCGGAGGTATCTCTACCGGACCATTCAGCTTTAGTGAAAATAAAGAGTTTTCCTGTTGCCTGCGGTTTAATAATGTGATCCAATTGGGATTTCTGCGTGCCTTTGGACCATGTGATCCTGCATGATGTCCTCGCTTTTGTTGTTTCTATTTGCAGATTTTCCCTATTGACTATATCCATTAACATTTCCCCGTTGTAGTTAGAATATTCATGATATAAATTTTGTTCAATAAGCCCTTTGCGTTAAAGATAAAGATAATGATAAAGATAAAGATCAATTTATTTGTTTAAACATGTGTAACATGATACATGAATATGCACACATAGATAGAAGCGAAATTTTACCGGACCAACATGTTTTGCCTCACTCGGCGTACAAATATTGTTTTTAATATGTTATTAATTTGATTGGCAATTATAAATTAATTATGAATGTCAGACTCATACATGGAAATTAGAGTCAATGCAAGATATAGTCAATAATTCAATTTCACAATCAGAGTCAGTACAAAAAGTAGTCAATAATAATTACGGGCAAAATATGTCAATAGGATATAATAAAAGTAAATCAACAATAAAATTCAAAATGTATCATTTAAAAAGTCAATAATGTTATAGTAGCACTTATCAGTAAGCAGCTTTTTAAGTGTTTTCTTAAATAAATTAAAATTTAATTGCTTAATGTCATTCGGAATTTTATTGTATATTAATGGGGCCATGCATACAACACTTTTTCTTAGAAGTGCTGTTTTGACCGAGTGTGACTGCACCCAAAGTCTATACTTCTCACGTCTATTTCTATCGGAATTATTTGACAAAAGAGGAAACCATTGCGGATTAGTTTTTACAAATACCGATATTTCCAATATGTAGAGTGACGGAAGTGTTAAAATTCTGTGCTTTAAGAACATTGGTCTGCAACTGTCCATAGTTTGCAACCCAAACATAGCCCGTACACAACGCTTTTGCGCTTTGAATACTGTGTCTTTGTTTGTTGAAACTTAGAAACGCGAAGCGAAGCGAAGACGCGAGAACGCGAAGCGTTGGAAACTTAGTGTATCTAGTCTACCAATGTGGGCGTTGAAGTCGCCTAGGATTGTTAGAGTACATTTCCTTGGTTTTTGTCTAATCAAATTTAGTAAACCTGTGAATGATCTTGTTGCTCTAAAGCATCAAGATCATTCACAGGCTTACTAAATTAATTTATTCACAGGTTTACTAAAAATGACACCGACGCGATGTCAATCACTTTTAAAGTTGGTAGGGGAAGCGACAAATCTGCTCCTGTGTATATAATTAACTCCCACATCAACAGCCGTACCTTTAGAGGTATGTGAGAGTTAATTATATACACAGGAGCAGATTTGTCGCTTCCCCTACCAACTTTAAGAGTGATTGACATCGCGTCGGTGTCATTTTTAATGTTCAGTATTTCAATTAGGGCATCCTTTCGGATTACAATTGCAAGTCCCCTATGTGCTTTACCCGCGGTTCCAGATAGATGCCATCTGTAGTGGGTGGAGTTGTATATTCCTAAGTTCATCCCTGTTTCTTGTAGGCAACCTATGTGGATACCCCTATTTGAAAGTTCTGCATCTATTCTATATTTTTTGGTTGGTTTTGAGGCCCCGCGGAAGTTCCAGGTTGCAATACGTAGTTCTGGGCAAGCGTATCTACTAACGGAAGAAGGCAGGTTTCTGAGTATTGTGTATCCAGTGTCGTCCGCGACTTCCCCTGATGTCGGTGTATGTAATGTTGATGCTACTTGTACACACTGTTAATGAGCTAGCTAATTGGGGGCTATTCTGGAATCGGGGTTTTACGGACTGTTCTTGCATGTTATTGTTGTCTTGATCGTCGTTGACCCAGCTATCATAATGTTGATCTTTGTAGAGGATATGTATGTTACCGGACACTGAATCTCCGGCAGGTGAATACACCAGTATGTTCACGTTATTTATGTGTACATGTACATTTACGAGATAGAATTCGGACGCGGCGATTAACATGTCTTCTCCTCCCCAGAACGACTCGTTAAATTGCTCGGTTATGTATTTTGTTATCAATTATTCCTGAGAAAGCTTGTTGTTAGGAAGAAGCTCTTGAATGTTATTCATAAGTGCTAAACGAATTCTGGCGTCCCATCGGTTCGTTAGGACGTAAGTAGCGAGGTCTCGTCGAACAGACACGTGGTCGAATGTCAGTGCCATTAAGCTGTTTATTTGGTAGGCTATCGCCCTAAATAGGCAGTTACCATCTTTTTCCATGGGCACTATTGTTACCATTGTAAAAACTTTTGTTTGGGATTACTAACGGCGTTATTACTGATGGCGTCACACGTGCAGTGCAGGCTTCGTTTCGAGGGATACAAAAGTTTGGCAGCGTTGCGCTTTGCCTGGAGATTTATGAGATTGACTCTTTGTTTGACCATAGAAATGAATCTTAAGTTTCCGGGTTATGTTTTTGTTTTTTGTTGAATGGGCCACATGCTTGCGTAAAGTGCTACACCCTCAATGTTCCTGCGCGCATGGGTGTAATATATCTTGATTCATGGCTGTCAGATGATATATTTGTCGACCGATCGACTTTTTTGTAACGCTAAAGAAATAGTTGATATTTTAGTGTCGTTTCTGGGAATTAAGATGTTATAATCGTCAGCATGCAAGAGGTTTTTAGACTTTTATGAAATCGAAAGCGATAACGTTATTTTTTTAGAATGTTGTTGTATTTATAATGAATATTTAATACTTATTACGCTTAGGAATTAAGAGTTGAATGTGCGACCTATTTTGCAGCGGAAAGTATCGTCCTGAAAGATATGGAAAGGTCTCCCCAGATTAGCTTGGGTCCGTTGAATGCCGTGGATTACTTGCCTGAGATCAGGAATGCACCTAATTAATAATATATTTAGCATGCACACAATGTTCTTATAAAATTGGCTTAGAAAGTCAGAGTTATACGTTCGGCATCAAACGCCCTTCATTTCACTACTGCGAATGCACGCTTGCGGTGATATCCAACAATCAATCAGATAAAATACCGATTTTGCAGCGGGAAGTAAAACCCTGAAAGCCCTGAAAGATATGGAAAGATCTCACCAAATTAGCTTGGGTCCTTGCGTGCCCTGGATCGAACACTTCAGATCAGGAACTCACGTAGACATGCACCTCACTTTAGCACTATTTGCACCACACTTTAGCACTATTTTAAAGTAATTATTTAGTGTCCCAGCAGTATCAAAGTAAAAGAAAACACTGTTCGCTTCCGGCGGCAAGCGGGCACCAGACGCAGGAGCATGTGCAGACCCAAGCGTATCGTAAAAAAATTAAACGAATTAGCGAACGACCGTCCACTCCGGCGACCAAACAACAAGTCCGTGTTATAAAACGTGTTTTTTTTTTATATCTCTACTCTGTGGTAACTCTAGGTTATTAACGAAACCATGTCAATGAATCAACTGGTATATAAATTATATTTCTCAAACATGCTTGGAAATTCGAGCATTATTTTGACAACCTTCTTCGAGATAAATCAAAATTGCTGTACTGGTAAAAAACAAGTGACGATGCGGCCAGCAAAGTTACTATGAAAATCCATATCTGGCGTGTTTAGCGGCCAAATAAATTACTATGAAAACTCATATCTGTCGTGTTATTTAAAAATGGAACGAACTTTTTACTTCAACACACGGCAACCAAGGAGGTAACTTATCAAAGATTTTATATCAATTTCGAATTGGCTTGCAAATAGAACAAAGAAGAAACAAATGAAAATGATAGTTATTCGTCATTGATTCTGGAATTTCTATTTAATTTAGTCAGTTTGAATTTCCGCGCGTTGTTTGAGAAAAGCACTATACAAGCCTTGGCCGCAATCAGGAATTGATGGAATCACACATGAGTGCCTCGGCTTCGCCTCGGCCCTCATTTTCACGATCGTCCATCAATCCCCTTATTGCTGGCCGCGACAGTAATGTACTATTTCAACTCAGCACCTCAAACAAGGAGGTTTTGCTGTCTACAAACAGTGAGCAAAATTCGATTTTGCTGCGAGCGTGAGACAAAGTAATTTTTTGTAGTAAAATGTTATACATATAAACTCTTTGGCCAACATTAACCTCAGTAAAGAAGAAACTGAATTGTCAGCATTGATTGTCTAATTTTGTTAAATAACAGCTAAATACTATTAATTACGGGTATATTTTTTACTACAATTTATTTAACAAAATGGAAAAGTATCTACGACCAGAACGTTTCGACGTAGACCCGTCCTCAAGCCAAGATCTGTCCTCTCAGTGGACACATTGGAAAAGCACATTCGAAAATTTTCTGACAGCTATTAATACGAACCAGAAAATTATTGCAAAAGAGACTAAATTCCAATTACTAACTAATCATCTGTCCCCTAAAATTTTTGTACGCATGCAGTATTGCACTGTCTACGATATTGCTATAAAGAGACTTGATGCATTATTTCTGAAGCCACCTAACGAAATATATTCCAGACACAGACTATCAACACGACTGCAACAACCAGGTGAGACCATTGATCAGTATCTACAAGACTTGAAACTGCTCTCAAAAAAATGCAATTTTAAACATGTGACCGCTGAACAAACCGAACGTGATTTTATTAGAGACGCTTTCATATCCGGACTTTCGTCGTCCATAGTACGCCAAAGACTGTTGGAAAATAACACTATTACATTAGACGACGCATTCAAGCAGGCCCGCGCTCTAGAGATGGCGCGAATATACAGCGATGATTACCAGAAACCTAGTAATAGTACCTTTGTCAATGCGGTTCCCATTAACAATCAGAGAACACACATCCAAGAACTATGCTATTTCTGTGGAAACAAGAGACATGCACGGCAAAGCTGTCCGGCTGCTGGAACAACCTGTCTCAAATGTGGGAAAAGGGGGCATTTTGCAAAAGTGTGCAAAAGTGCAGTGACTGCACCTCCACAACGGAGTGCTTTTATTAATGCTATAGATGAACCGAAAAAAATATGGAAAATGGAGAGACGCAGAAATTGTTGTCATGTATCATGGCTGCTACAACTGATCTCGATAAAGCTATGATACCGATTAAAATAAATGGATTATTTGTAGTCAGAGCATTGATTCATACAGGCAGTACTGCTAGTTTTATAGATAGCCGACTTGTTTGTCAATATAATATACAAAAGAGCTCATGCTACCAAAATGTCAGCATGGCCGCTTCAAATCTAAAAACAAAAGTAGATACATCTTGTACCGTCAATATCGATTTGCAAGGTCATAGTTTTCAAGTGAACCTATTAATAATGGAGAACTTATCTACGGATGTCATAATTCATTCACTCCATTGAAATTTATTTATTTATGTGCACTATCTCAATCTAATCTGTTTATTCCCGAATCTCTTACCAGACTGCAAGCCAATAGCTGTTAAGTCACGAAGATACTCAGATAGTGACATGCAGTTTATTCGTACTGAAATAAGGAAATTACTAGCTGAAGGGATTATAGAACCTAGCTCGTCACCATGGAGAGCACAAGAGCTTGTAACTACAAATGAAAATCATAACAAAAGGATGTGTATAGACTATTCTCAGACAGTAAATAGATACACGCAACTAGACGGTTACCCTTTACCAAGTATTGAACAAATCGTGTCTAAGGTAGCCAAACATAATGTCTACAGCAAAATTGAATTGAAAAGTGCGTACCATCAGATTCTAATCCTTGAAACAGAAAAACCTTATACAGCATTTGAAGGAGAATGTAATCTATACCAATTTCGAAGAATACCTTTCGGGGTCACCAACGGAGTAGCGGTTTTTCAAAGAACTGTCAATAATATAATTGCGAAACAGGAACTAAAAGGAGTATACGCATATTTGGATGACATAACAGTCTGTGGAACAACCCAAGCTGACCATGATCAAAAACTGCAGCGTTTTCTTGATATTGCGAAATGGTGCCCTAATATGCAACAAAGTACATCAAAAACATAACATACATACACTAACCATACACAAATGTAAAAAAATAACTAAAGAATTCCTCCTCACCCTAGATTAAGATGAAACAGAAGCACTGATGAAACCCCTATACAAATAAATATCTATTAGCATCACGAACACTTACACACTCACAGACACCACAAATTACCTTCCATCTCTGCCCACACACGACACACATCACAAACCCATACCACTTTCCCCACTACACCACATCACACGCGCTTACTTACACACTATTGATGCTGTTGCACGTTCTTTAGCTTCCCTAATTTTGTAAAATAATCGTAACGGACGAATGCATGCCCCTATACAACAGAATTTTCCTAGTATCGAGGTCATTATTCACAAAAATTGAGCACAAAATATGTAATATCATAATAACGTGACATGCATTGTATTTCTTCTTTTTGATAAATAAATAAAAATACTAAAATTACTAATTACATGGGACCAACTTCGAGGTATACCCTCCCAAAAAAAAAAAATCGTTCAAAGCGGACTGCTCAGTAAAAAGTTATGCGTAGCCATACAAAAAAAAAAAACTATATACATATATATATATGTCGATTTGAGAAGCTCCTCTCTTTTTTTCGTCGGTAAATCTCAGTTTAGTTAGGGCCCCCAGTTTTTTTTTGCCCCAGGGCCTTTGGTTACCCAGCTACGCCTCTCAGTCAAATCCTACTAATCCTACTATCCTACTAATATTATAAATGTGAAAGTTTGTGTGTTTGGATGTTTGTTACTCAATCACGTAAAAACGGCTGAATAGATTTGGATGAAATTTGGCAAACAGATAGTTTATAACCTGGATTAACACATAGGATACTTTTTATCCCGGTAAAACCGCGGGGCGCAGCTAGTTATCAATAACTGTGTGTATATTGTAAGCTAACAAAGTAGCTACTACCTACATGTTCACTTTTCTTGAGAAGAAATTGTTCCCGAATGAATGCAAAACTAACAAAATTGTCAATAGCATAAAAATACAGTATGAACGACATGTATGACCGCGATGATGTTGGTTACGGGCTTCATAACTCCTATGGATGTTAATAAGCCACCAAACCATAAGAAATTGGTTGCATGAAGTCAATCTCCGTTCCCGAAGGCCGCTACGTGTACCAGCTATTGAGCCCTGAAGTCAATCTCCGTTCCCGAAAGCCGCTACGTGTACCAGCTATTGACCCCTGAAGTCAATCTCCGTTCCCGAAGGCCGCTACGTGTACCAGCTATTGAGCCCCGAAGTCAATCTCCGTTCCCGAAGGTGGCTACGCGTACCAGCCCTGCAGTCGCAGAACTCGTTTACAATGGGCAGAAGAAGAGTGGCATTTTGTGTGTTTTTCTGACGAACCTCGCTTTGTTAGGAGGCCAGATCTAGACGTATACGATATTGGAGGCCCCTGGACGTCGAGAACCTTTAAAATCATAGCAGGAAGTCCATGCGTACAGTGGTGAAACAATCATGATATGGGCGGGTATTTGGATCGGCAGAAGAACCGAACCGATTTGGATCAGAAACAATCTCAATGCACAGATTTACGCTGATACGATTGTATCAGATGTTGTCAGAGGCGTATCATCTCTAAGGCAAACTAGGCACGTGCCTAGGGGCGCGAGGTTACAAAGGGGTGCGCGGGGAAGATTTTAAACAAAAATAAAAGAAAAACATAAAATTAATTGTGTAAGTAAGTATCTACACATTAAAAAAGATTCTTTAATAGATGTAGAGCTTTCGAAGCGTGCTCAGCCTTCTTGAATAATCCTACATTGCCTGATTTTATAATAGAAGTTGGTAAGATTTAAATTAATGACATCTAACAAAAGATCTGTCAACCAAACCACATGCACAGTTTGTTTCCCAGAGAGGCATCATGGATTTCCATGTTAATTCTGACCCTCTTGCTTTCTTCGGTCTCATCACATATTCTCTGGCCTACATAATTATCCCTACTAATATTATAACTGCGAAAGTGTGTACGTGTGTGTGTAAGTATATGTTACTTCTTCATGCAAAAAACTATTGAACCGATTGTGATGAAACTTGATATTATATAGATGGCAGGAGACAAAAAAAGAAGTACCCAATATAAAATATATAATCCTATATGGCCGCTAAGGGGCGTCGATGAGCTGCTTGTGTAGGGCTATTTCGACATTTAATCCGCCTCTGGAAGTTGTAATTCCTTTTTCCTTTCAAATTCAATTCATTTAGTTCGAGTAGCATAGACTCATAGAATAGGCATTATATTTATATTGTACTTTGCGAACCGAATTTGGTGCTTCATTTCTGCATTATGAACAAAACAACAGTCATCTCAAATAACCATGTACGCATGGCTACATATCATGCTATAAATTTCCAGTTTAAGCTGACCTCGCATTGTACGGAAATCTTATACAATGCGAGATCAGCATAAACTGGAAATGTATAGCTTGATGTGTAGCCGTGTGTACCTAACAACCACTCTCATGAAGATTTGATAAGACTCTCTTAGCTCGAGCTCCTTTACGGCGTATTATGAAAAGTTACTACGATAACTTTTCTGATATTGACTTGTTTGTTTTGTCACTTACCCAATTCAAGAAACATATATGTCAAAAAATTATTCACAGTTCCTCATATTGCACAGATTTGCTTGTTTATTCTTACCGACTTCGAAGGTTTTCTGTTCCAATGAGGCTTACTCCGAAATGGACGCATTTAAATTTTGTTTGGATCTGATAGGTTTCGAAGTCGGTTGATAAAAGTATGTCTCACCTTTTACTAAGTGTTGTGTAAATCACATTGTAATAGTTAAATCTTTTGTTTGCTTGTACCTAAGTTTTTTTACTATATTATTTTGTAGATAACGGCGCTGGTTGCGTTATTACCCAAATGTTCTATAATCTATGTAGTAGTATTAAGCATTATTACGCAATTGTTTGTTGTCCCAAAGAAAAAAAAGAAAAAAAAAAGAGACTGGCTCTGAAGCAGCAACAAACAAATTACAAATGGAGACATTCGTACGAGATTAGAATGACTTGATCGGAATCGAAAGGCGATCGCTGGTTCTTAGTAGTAAAACAAAAGTATAATAAGTCAATAAAAAATAATTTCACTAGTATTTTTGGAATATACAATATTAAAATTGTATTGATTATTAACTAGACTATAATGAACATGATATTTAATATTTGATTAATGTAACAATTCAATTTTTAATTCAATAGATAAGTCCAGTCTTAAAAATATGTAATGGCAGCACCCTCTTTATCTTTCATAATTATTGTCACTACCCGTAATTGTCATGTATTTGGCATGTCATGTATGCTTTGCACAGACCTATAACTAACAGAGAGACGCATTAAAAAACAGACAACGCAACGCAATATTATATTTTTCTTTTTTTTATACGAAACATCCTGTGTGTTACAAAGATGGTGAAAACCTTATCAAAATCTGTTGTGTGGCTTAGAAGAACAACTCGGACATACAGACAAACACGAATAGCGACTTTAATTTGTATGTTTGTTTGAAATTTGCCATCAGTTATTTTTTGACGTTGTCTACGTCAAAAAATAACTAATAGTGTCTCACTCCGCATCCCACAGTTCAGTCCGAGAAAGCCCCATCCCGTTTTACATAATTAATCTGCCTATTGTACTTATATTTAAGAACAGGACATAACTCCTTAGGCATACTGGCATCGCGTAACGTCTTCCACACGACATCATAACAAACCATGTCAAAAGCCCTGCTCAGGTCTAAGAAACAAGCATGTCTTTCTATCCACATAATATTGCCAGTCACCAGAGTCCTTTATTTATTTTTGTTGGTTCACCAACAACTGTTTACACTGGTTTTATGATGACAGTAAGATGCAAAAGTGTGATGCAACAGTGCAACAATCACTTACAGTCATAAGTCATATTTTTGGAAACGGCCCCTAAAGCCCTTTATTTTGACGTACTAAAAACTTTTTTCACGACGTTACTTATTGGGTTCTAAAGTCCGCCATGTTGATCTTTGTGAAACTTCATCTTTCACATATTGATAGGAAGGAGGATTAGGAATTTCCTTCAAAATCCTTCGGATTGCGATTGAAGTCAAATGTGTTTCGCTGGACGGTCACCACAAACCTAACGAACGACATGTCATCTACAAATCAAATCAAAATCAAATCAAATCAAATCATTTATTCGCATAGAATGTAGGTATAGTACAAAAAAGTTGTTATAAAAAATATAGTGAGCCGGGTACATTCTGCCTGAGTTTTGGCATGCAAAATTTAACAAATAATGTCAATACAAAATTATGAAATAGATAATAAATTAATAAGTTCTGAGTTTTGGCATGCAAAATTTATCCAATAATGTCATCATCAATACAAAAATTACGAAACAGATAATAAATTAATAAGTCATTTTAACAGGTCCAGATCATGCATAAAATTGTTACGGATAATAATGTCAAAATGTTGAGATGTCACACATGGGGTCATTCAAAAAATCGCTTATGGAATAATAACATTTCTGTATCAAAAAAGACTTGAGTTTATTTTTTAATTGTTGAAGGCTGTCACATTTTATGCTGTCCGGTAGTTTATTAAATATTATTGGACCCATGCAGAAAATACTTTTTCTAAGTAGTGCTGTTTTATAGCCACCAACAGTTAAGAGGTTTTTGTATTAAGTTATTTTTTAGTTATTAAACTGACTTCTCACGGGACCTGCCATCATCTGCCTAGCCTTTTCCCAAATTTGTTGGGGTCAGCTCCAGTCTAACCGGATGCAGCTGAATACCAGTGTTTTACACTCCTCCACAACCCTGTTACTGGCTAATATGATACCCCTTGGTAAAACTGGTCATCAGACTTTCGGATTCTGACGACCCGTAACGACTGTCAAAGATCTACAAATGACAGCCCGGACCAACGGCTTTACGTGCTTTCCAAGGTACGGAGGGGTCTTGGTATGTAAAGGTGGTCACCCATTCACGGACCAACCGCAGCAAGTATAACTTAATCTGATTGATCGACCCGTTCGCCTGTTATTACTTGGCTACAAGCCCCTAACACCTACAAATCAAACGACATGTAAATCATTCAAATGCATCCACACGTCGGGATGCTACGAGAGGATATAGAATCTTACATACATAGGGCATAACTACATAATTATGTACCATACAAATACATAACCTTTCTTGTCGGTCGGACCTTTTTGACGATTTCTATTTTATTTCTAACTCTGTGGTGCTGCGTGTGACAGCATCATGAATGTTTTGGTTGTGATACCTATGTTCCAAAATATTATTGGCTGTGTCTCTGGTTATATTTTTTGCATTTCTGAGTGACTTCTCCTTTCTTGAACATTCCAAATGCATCTTCACATTACAGTCTACCTGGGCTACAATAACAATACCTATAACTCACACCTCGGACCACTCTGATTTTGCCTGGTTTCTAACGTAGATCAAACGTTCTATAAACTGGGACATAGCAAATTAATCATTTGGAATAGTCGTTAGATTTGAGTGAAATTAAATCTGCTGGAAGAAAATGGATTAGTCTGCAATCAACAGGTTTGCATTGATTTTTTGAAGTCATCAGATTTGACATTTATTCAATTCAATTCAAATATTTTATTTCAGACCAAGGGATCCATATTATGTTAGTGGTAGTTTATATTTCTATGAGATTTGAGAAGGATCTTATGTCTTCACAAAGTTGTACGTCTAACAAAAATATACAGGGCTATGAAACACTATTGAAGCTTCTTATTACATTTTGTTTCATTTGTGTCCATTTCTGAGCCAAGCTTGTATGAGAACTATATCCGTCTCCTTTGATATTTGAACCCTAAAATAGTAATTGCTATGATGGTCGACTTTATCACGCGTTCTGGTGTATATTTTTTGCAAAATCTCAAAAATAAGTAAAAATGCGGGCAATGTTGGCAGGTTTCACGGTAAGTAATACTTTTTTTTCACCAAAATATTTTATTAAGTAAATTAACAGTGCCAGCCCTAGTGGGAAATAGGGAACTCACTTGTTTGTGTGTGTGTTGTGCGGGTGTGCTCCACCAAAATTAACTAGTGGAATGCAGTGGACGTCGAAATTCTGAAACTTCCACTTGGTGGGCCAAAATGGAATAATCCAATTATTTCTTAATGGTATTACAATGAACACCTCATTGAAATAACGCTTTTGTGCAACTTGTGTGTTAATATTAACCAGGTGTAGTGACGTTACCCGCTGTATGCGTTAGGGTATCGTCAGCTGTGAACAGCATCCTTGTGTATTTAGCATACGCGTGGTGCATGGTGGTGAGTTAGTGACGACGCTGGTCGGGAACTCGGGACTCGGGGTTGCTGGTGTTGTTGTTGCGTGGCAGGAGGTGTAGCGGGCGTGGGGCGTGCGGCGAGGCGGCGCCGCCTCCGCCGCTCCCAGAACGCAGCGCCGCGCGGGCCCCGGCCGACCGGCCCAGTCCGCGACCAGCAGCGCCGCCGTCCGCACGCGCGCGCGCCCTTCGCCGCCTCGTGGCGACCGCGCACCGACCTCTACTGATACACCAGCCAGCACTGTCTCCAGCCGGAGTGGCGGTTCGCATCTTACCGGGCAGCATTAGAGTCAAATAGTTATTTCTAATACTGTCAGGTAAAGATGTCGTCCGCGCTCCAAGTTCTACGTTGGCTTCTGGAATTCTTCGGAACCGGTCCGGTGACAACGTTTATATTTACCGGATCCGGCTGTTCACTGGAAGCTTGTCTCTCCGCATCAGGTAACCGGATCGGCGCAGACGACAAGCAAATCGCACGCGTGGCTCAGCACCGCGTGCGCAGAACACTTGTACGGTTAACGACACTCGCATCACCTTTGGATCCTACGGTAACCTACAACAAACGTGTTATATCGTTGACCTCCATCGCAATTCTGCTATATGTCGCACATCATTACGTCACATGTGTCGGACTACTCGTTGACTTTTAATGTCTATACTTAGGAATGTCTTGTCGTTGGTGTCGGTACCATTCGGAAATTTGATCGAATTCTTTGTCAAGAAGGCATAGTACGTATATAACTTGTTCAATGTAATATTTCCCCACCTGATAGTTATCCTCTTAATTCATCGATCGCATGCGCCGCCATGCATCGACGTCGTAACCGTACAACCGGTTATCGGCTACGGACTGCTTCATAATATTGCTTTCTTGGTTTTAAATCGTATTCATTTGTAGTTGAAAAACTTGTTCTGCCATAATATAGAAGATTTTTTCAGTGTCCAATAGTGTCACTATTCGACTGACAACAGTCTCACTAGCGCCCTCTGTTCATAACGTATCGGACTTGTTGTCAGCAATCGTGTTCAACTAATGAGAAACGCGTAACAGTCGGGTTGGTCGGACCAAGAAACGCTTCCCGAAGTCGATGTTATCAACATAATCCGCGCACTGTTGCGTTTCCTCATCGTCGCTCACGTAACCCACTTAACTAATTAAAATTCCTCATGGCCGGCAATGAGCACGCGTTTTCAACTCATTAACTCGCGCACGATAGCTCCGCCGCCAGCGCACTGCCGCCGCCGGCCGCTCTGCCACGCCGCTCCGGACGACCGCGGCCGGTCGGCCACGTCTGTGTCCGTTTGCCCAAATGTCTGTTGCTAGTTAGTGTTCTATGCATACATATTATACATCGCTCACATTGTTTACATGGAATTTGGCCAGATGCTGTAGTCTGTCTCCCCGTTTCCTTAATTTCGTTAGTCTGTCTTTGTCTGTAATGCTAATGTACTGAAATGTAATATAATTATGTAATACTGATGTACATAAGGGACGATGGCTGCATGGTGAATGCGCGCACTGAGCTTTTGAGTAAGCTGTCTCTCACAGCTGAGTCCAGTGACAGTAGTTGAATTCTTAACTCTTCCAAAAGGAGTACATTATTCATTAGACGGTGAAAATATTGGACTTCGCAAAATGGGATGTACGTCAAATCCTGAGCCTTCACCGCTTCTTCTTTGTGCAACATGCAACTTGTCACGGCTGCCACATTCTTTTTCACGATGTTACTCTTGGTAGTTTCTTCTTATTACAGACTACCTTTTACCCGCGGCTTCGCCCGCTTGACGTTTGGAAATTCTTCTAAGGGAATGTACTACCGAGATAAAAAGTATCGTATGTCCTTTCCCAGGTCATGGTCTACCTTTGTGACAAATTTCATTGAAATCTGTTTAGCCATTAAGGCATGATAAGGTAACAGACAGATTGACGGAGAGAGTTACTTTAGCATCCTAATCCTAACTTCCTAACTATATATATATATATCCTAAAATACATATATATGTTTATACAACATTCGTTTTTCTTTACGCTAAACTTGAAAAGGGGTCATTGTATGACCCCTTTTCGGGTTATCATTTTGTACAATTTTTTCTATGGGAACAAGATTGAAATCGCGAAAAAAGAATCAGCTGTTCCATACATTTTGTCGATTTAAGTAAGTATCAGAGTCAGAAATTTATTTGCTATGAATGTAGGTACAGGTATAAGATATTGTACATAAATTAATGTGATCGGCTACAGTCTACCTTACCTTACATTAAGTGAACACAAATGTATGGAACAGCTGATTTTTTTTCGCGATTTCATGTTTTGTCCTATTCGGGTTTAGCGTAAACATAAACTAATGTTGTATATAGATATATAAATAATATATATGTATATATCCTAACTAATATTATAAATGCGAAAGTGAGTTTGTTTGTTTGTTACGCTTTCACGCTAAAACGGCTGAACGGATTTGGATGGAATTTGGCACAAGGGAAGACCATGACCTGGAATAGGACAAAGGATACTTTTTATACCAATATTCCCACGGGATTTCCACGGGTGAAACCGCGGGCCCAGCTAGTTTATACAAATTTAAGTAGTACAAGTAGTTATATGGAAGAGCTCACTTCACCTACGTTTTCACGGTGAGATTTTTACAATCGGGTCGGGGATCGGGTGCAAGTTAAATATTGTAAGTACCTACTCAAAATGACCATTAATGACCGGTTTTCTTTCATTTCAAAGGGTTTTTGTAACGGGTTGTATCAAAATAATAATTATTATGTCAAAAGCTCTGTCATTGATTGTTAAATATGGGAGAGATGGGATTTAAATGTATAATTATAATGTTTATGCAGGTACTGATTAGATTAAAGCAATTTCAAGCACTCATCATATCCGAATGTTACGAAATAATAATTATTATCCATGGGTCCATATTAGTTTTCCGTCGCTTGGATTGTGCTATCGCTAGATAAGTACCTACATAATGACTGAATGGAAGAAATTCTATAAATTACTGGTAACATGAAATGGTTTATTAGCGGACAGGTTTGTCGAATGGGCATTTTAATAAATCGTTTATTCCCATCTGCCCCCTTCGTGCTTGCCACCTACAGTGGTGTGGCGGGTTGATCGCGGGTCCGGCCGCGTGTCCGAGCGCGCGGCACGGTGCCGGCGACACGCGGCCGCCGCGTGCCTGCCACGTCTCGCGTCTTACAGTTTCGTATCGAGGCCTGAAGTTCGCCTACGTTCGCGTCGAGTCTCGACAACGCGATCGGTGAAAGCCGCAGTAAATTAATCGCTCAGGTGGATTCCGCTTTCGAAATGAATTTTTATCGCTATTGGAGTGTCGCCGCGGTCGGGACCGGTTCTTAATTTCCTATAGGTGCGCGCGTTGTGCATCTATTTCGGGAGTCGTTGACCGCGGGTTTGGCACTACCGGCGGCCGGTTTTATTCTGTTCGTGTCAGAGAGTCGTTCCGGGAGCGGCTCGCCCGCCGATCGGCGATTTCGTGTAAAACTCCGGCGTATTTCAGGCGATGACGTAACGCACGGGAGTGCGTCGTCCCCAGGCGCCGGGAGGGACATGCCTAATCAACCATAATGTTATTAATAAGCCGGGGGCGGGCCGCGACTCGCCCTCGCATAAAACTACTATTTATCGGCCATCGAGCGCATGCAATCCAACATAAATATGATACGCCACACAGCACGCAGCAGTGACAAGGCGCGCTCGGTGCACGCACATTGTTGCGCTATTTATACACGTTTCTAAACTCAGACGTGTTTGTCCCAGCCTGTCCATCGCTCGCGAACCCATCGCGTGCGTCCCAAACACAACACATAAGCTTTTTCAATAGAATTCAGTTTATTGCATAACTATTGTCAGAGTAACCTATATAAAATGTAAAAAATATAAAAATGCAAATTATACCTATCTAAGAGTACAATGTACATACCTTTATACAGTGGTACGCATACGGACTTACAAACTAAAGACAAACACACAGTTGTGAGTTTGTGACCTTCCTTGAATGCTTAACCAAAACTAATAAGTATAATAACTAAGCTTTAGCAAAATAATGATTACCTACTAAGTAGTTTTAAAGCAACAATCTCAATCTCTTTCTTATGTTACAACAGTAGGTACCAAACTTAGAGTAGGTACTTATGTAAATAGATACTCTAAGGTACCAAAGCTCTTACGATCAGATTTTTTTTAGCCGCGTTGCTTGTTGCTCTTGAGAAGGATTTTGATCCTAGTTGATTTCTTTTTTTTAATAGATGTTTTTTTATGTATTTGATCATGTACGTACGTACGTATCTACGTGAGAACATCGAACTACAGTGGAAACGTTTGTTTTCACCAGGCTTTTAGATATAAATGTAGATTTGAAGGAAATACAAAACAGAAATCTGCAATAACAAACCCTCTGATAAATCATCATCATGTCCGCCCGGAAAGTACGGTTATAGTGTCGTAGTGCGGAAACTACGGTAGGGTGCCGATGGGAATCACTGATACATTATACTGATGCACTTGAATCTTCAATGTGGTACTTCTGATGATCTTTTTTTTTGGGTCCAGCTGCTGGGTTAACGCTTCACCCAAGTCCTTCCAGGAACCCTTTTCAAAGGGAAATTTTACAATTATAAACAAAAATCAAACACAGCCTGCTACTTGACGTTTTTGCTGTGACTTTCATAACATTGCAGTAGGAATATGTTTCCAATACATTACCCCGCGATATTTCATTAGGTATTTGTCAAGGTGCGGCCGGTCGTTTTTGGTATTGAATGGCACATAGGTAAGTGTAGGAAACCTTCGCTAATATGTCAACAAAGAAAACTATGATTATGGTGGCTTATCCATTCGTGGTCCACTCGTCCACTCCTCGTGTCCTGCAGGCTGCACGATAACTAATACCTATAACAACCACTAAGTATAATTATTACCCCTAAGTATGATTTTGTTTTTTCTTATCTTTCAAACAGGCAGCAAAAAGTAAATGTTAACGGGGCGACGACCGGTGGTGACGGTCTCTAGTTAAAATGGGCGTGTCTCAAGGTTCAATTCTCGGCCCTTTCTTATTTCTAGTTTATATAAATGACCTTCCCTACATAATGGCTAACCTATCGGATACAATTCTATTCGCCGACGACTCTTCTCATATGTTTAAAATAGATAGGGAAGATACAGATGTCTCACATGTCAACGATATTCTGGTTATTCTTTCAGAATGGTTCGCAGCTAATAATCTTTTACTTAATGCGAACAAAACTAAATGTTCTCATTACCAAATGTACCTCAAGTGGGTCTAAATGTAAAATTTGACGACAAGAAACTAGATGCAATTACGGAAACTATATTTTTAGGAATTACTTTAGATTCAAAATTACTATGGGGCGCCCACATCAGAACTCTTTCAGGTAGACTAAGTTCAGCTGCATATGCAGTAAAAAAATAAGGTACTTTTGCTGACTGATATAGCCATTGCTAGGTTAGTATACTTTGCTTATTTCCACAGTATTATGTCTTATGGCGTTCTGCTGTGGGGATCGGCAGCTGACGTAGATTCAATTTTCATTTTACACAAGAGGACAATCCGCACTATCTATAAAATGGGTCCTCGCGAGTCCCTTAGGAATAAATTCAAAGAAATTGATATACTTACCCTGTCTTCCCTTTATATCTTTGAAAGTATTTTGTATGTCCGAAAAACTTGGGAATTTTCAAAATAGGAAGCGATTTCCATAATATAAATAAACGTAGTAGACATGAAATTGTGATACCCAAATTTAGATTAACTAAAACAAGCAAGTCATTTCTTATAAACAGTATCTGCTTTTATAAAAAGTTGCCAAAGTCGGTTACAGAACTTAGCGATGGGAAGTTCAAAACCCACATCAAACGTGTCCTTACCAAAAAAGCATATTATAAGATTAAAGACTACGTTGAAGACAAGGAAGCTTGGCAATAATTCCTTCTGCACATGTGGCTTCCCTGGTACCTTATTAACGGCATAATTATATAAGAGTCTATGAACTGCTCTCAAATTACCATTATTTTCTTTACATTCATCATTGACATAATCATCGTATTTGACATTATATACTTACCTACAATTTAAATTCAAATCTTTATTAGCGGTTTTTGTGGACATGATAATTATTCAATTTGTTACAGTTGTAATAGCAATCACGCCATTTGGTTTAAATAGGTTTTATTTATTTATTACTTTTTGATGATTTGTCTTTTATATAGATTCTTTTCTATTTTGTGAATGTGAAAACGTTGTAGGCTTAGTGGACTGTAGATTTGTTGACCATCTTCTATTTTGTTAAGTACCTGGTACTTGTTGAAAGGCCTACATTGTCCTCCCATGCCTACTAACACTGTAATTTGAAAATATTGTAAAAGCCAATTACTTTTAAAAGAGTAATCATGTAGTTTCTTGCCGGCTCTTCTCCATAGGAAACGACCAATTGGAACCGTGCACCTAGCTTCTGACGTTTCATAAGTGCCCATGTAGGTTTGTGTGAAATAAAATATTTTGATTTTTATTGACCCGTAATTTAAACTCAAAGCATTTATTTCAATTAAACCATTTACAGGCACTTTTGAATTATCAAAGAGTCGGTCAGTTAGTCAGAAAGTTAAAGCTAGTTGCCCATTTATAATCAACTGTAGACTGCTATCCTGATAGTAAACGTAAAGGACGGAGGCCAGTTCACGTTATTAAAGTTCACAACTCAATAATAATTTAGTATATTTATATTTAATATTAGTAAGTAGTGAAATATTCTCAAAACTATAAAATTGATCACACCAAAAAAAAAAACATGTAAAATGTTGCCAAGACGAGACCATATGCCTCGCACTGTCAAAAAGTTATCAGATCTCATGTAGAGCCAAGCTTCTAACTCTACACGCCTTTAAAGTCACGTCGTCATCGTCTATAAACGCTATTCTTTCTTTCCTTAGGGCGTGTATAAAAAAGTTAATTAATCGGGTGTACCTACCCAATTAATTAACTTTTTTTGAACGGGTAAAAACAAAGGGTTGTGTGTAAAGATTTGTACATTGAGCGGCAATCGTACGAGGCTGCCGCGCACAAACTTTTCTAGCAAACATTCGTCAGTAATTGTATTTGGAGCATAATCAGAGCTACGACACACGCAATCGCTTACATGGCCATTGCTTATTGAACTGGGCGGCGTGTCTCGGATATGCTGCGCAGTGTTGCCGCGCAAACATTCGTCGGTTTAGTCCACACTAGAGCGCGGCAGAAATGTCCTGCAAACGCCGCGTGTTGCTGCCGCGCTCTTGCCGCGCAATGTTTGGACATACCTTAAGGACAACTGTCAAATCATCCATAATTCCTATGTCATTCCTCGCCCGTAACTTCAGCCAAATCTTTGGTTTTCGTGTTTAGAAGAAACCTTGAACCAAGCGCACTTGGACGCGTTTTCGTACGAATTTCACTAGTGCGAATACGTACGAACACGCAAAATTGTTGCCAACCTTCCTAGTACGAAGAGAGCGCGCAAACTGGGTGAGGTTTACCCGTAACTTGTACGTATACGTACACAAACAATCCGAACTTGTTGGGATTTTTCGTGCGTTGCGAATGTTGCAATATCACCGGAACACTACCTATTTGACGGAGAAAAACGTATTCAGTGTGCGCACTCAATTCGTTATACCCTTAGATTATAAAGGTTATAACCACTGTCGTTCGTATCTTAGCGTTCGAATAGTACATTGTGATACAAGTGTGCTCTATTGGATATCACAGTCGAGACGGTATTGATAGCGCGAGCCGCAGGCGAGCGCGATAAGGTAGCCGAGAGTGTAATGATCAATGCACACGCGTTTCATACGACGTTTTTCAACATACTTGCGAGGAAAAACACAGTCTTGTTGTAAGAACTTATGCTACAATAACGTAATTATAGAGATGACACATTTAGATTTATAAAGATCAACTGACCTTTTTTGCCAAGTACTGACCGGACAGAAGACGGAACGGACGGAAGTAGTATCCGGAGCTTCGTTTAAAACTTTTTTACGTCTGTTGTGACAATACTCTAAATTTCGTATTTTTAATAATACATATTTAACCACACAGCGAAAACAATTTATTTATTTATTTATTTTTACTTAAACATAAAACGGCCAGAGCCAATTACATTAGTTAAAGACAAACACAGAATCACATTTCAGAGTACAGTAACATAAGTATACAACTACTCGACAGTCATACGCTCATCTCACAATACTCCAGACATACTGACAAGATCTTCTTCCATTCACCCGCGAACACATCACAGTCAGGCTTATCGTCCAAGAGCGTTGAGCGCAGAGAGTTTGCGAGGGATAGGAGACTGGGTTCGAGCCACGGTTCGACTCCGAGGCACGACGAACAATCTATGCCTCCTTCCACGGTTGTACTTTAACGGAGCAAAAAGATGGGACAGTTCGTCATGCAGTTCAGGAGCATCTATTTTACCGTGAAGGATCTTGCACATATTAATAATTTGGTCATTTTTTCTTCTAACCTCGAGAGAATTGTATCCTAAACAGCCTAAAAGAAAGTTCGAAGGTTACAAAAACGGATAATATCCATTCAAACGTTTATAAAGATACCTAAGATAAGCCTTTTGTACTTTTTCTAAGAGTAAAGTGTACTTTTTTTCGTGTAGGTTCCAGACGCATGCACTGGACTCCAACTTACTACGAACAAGTACATTAAAAATAGATTTGATAGCGCTGATGTTGCTAAAATCTTTAGCATTGCGCAGGATACAACCTAATCGTTTAAATGAGTCTTTTGCTACCGAAGCTATGTGATCATGAAACGTGAGCTTATTGTCAAATATGACACCCAGTTCTTTCATTCCAGTTGTTCTAGTAATGGCGCTGCCATTAATTTTATAAGTAAAGGTGATCAGGTTTCTTGCTCGGGTAAAACTTATGACGAAGCATTTGGAATAGTTGAATTCCATTTTGTTCTGAACACTCCACTCCACTATCGCCTCAATATCATGCTGCAGCGCCAGACCATCGGGTTCAGAGTAAATTTCAGAAAAGAGTTTCAAATCATCTGCATACAATAGACTTCTGGCGTGACGAATAACTTAAGAAAGGTCGTTGATCATTATCAAGAAAAGAAGCGGTCCCAGGATGGATCCTTGATTGACTCCAGAACGCGTATGATAGGGCTGGGTATGAAACATGCAGTGACCCAAAGATTTATGGTTTAAATTAAAGCATGATTTTAGGGCTTTCAAATGTAATTTACCATTTTATCATAATTCTCCGCATTACACGGTAATTAGATCTCGAAATCTTAGTTCAGAATCGAATCTCCTAGTGACTTTTTGTCACAATGTATGGTGGGAAATTCAAAATACGAATTAGTCAACATGACGTTTGAGCATTGTCAATACTCGTCAATTCTGACAGCGTTAAAGGTTTATTTAAAGACTTAAGAGGTAGGTAAGTAAACACTCAAGAAATCACATGTAACAGAACATCGAACATTGAGACTAAACGTAACTGGTGAAATGTGGGTGTAGGTGCTGCTACACACAGAACCAATAAAAGAGGTTACACACCTCTAACTAACCCTTTGGGGAATAATTCAAGAGCGATATTATGTTACTTCGTATTAATAAATCAACTTTTTATTTTTCAATCATATTTCAAACAATTTATAGTTATATTACGGTGAGAAAATGTGGCGTCCGTACCAACTCGGTGCCAATATCAACGTTAATAAACATGTAGGAAGAATAGATATGAAGTTATTAAACATAATATTAAGATCATAATAATGATTATGTAGCTGCCACCCGCTATAATGCCGTTCCACTATACTTCTAATATAACTTACCGATGACGTAGAAATCCAAGAAGCCAGAGTATTGTAGGTATTTTCACTAGCTTCTCTCAACTATTGCCAACGTATGTAACTACCGCAGTAGAACCGAACAATTAATACACGGACGAAATGAGTCCTCCATAGTGAACCACTTACTAATGTGACGCAATTACATAAAATGTTATTATTGCTCAAGAAAAAGAAATTATTCAAAAACCTGAAATATTCACAAAAAAAAACAAAAACACAATCTGTGGAAAGAATACAAGACGTCACAGTAGCAACTCACGCATTCAAAAATTAGCGCCAAGAATTGGCGCATGTACAGTCGCTTATAAAACGAAATGGATGTTTTTTCTACCACATATTGGTTTCTGCCCGCGGATTCACTCGCACCCATTTTATTATAATTGGTATAAGTACTTGTTTACAGTTATGTAAATATATAGGTACTAATCCAAACCAGAACTTATCTTTATGCAAAATGTCTACGTTAGTTATTTCTTTAAGTGGTTATTTAAACGAAGATGGGTTTACAGTAATTAGGTACTTATTTATCGAACCAACCAAAAAGGTAAAGTGAATCAGAATATAGGTACATTTTTATTTGCCGTAAGAGTTTTGCCCAATTTCAGTCTAAACTTAAAAAATAATCTATGTGACATACAAACATATAAACATAATGTTATTAAAATAAATCCAAATCGCAAAATAATAATGACCTAGTAGTAAGTATACATTAAAACAAAACATATAAATGAAATCATTCCATTAAACATACAATAATAATTAACAAATAATAAAAGTAAATACCGTTCGAGACTGTACTTAAAACAAAACGAATGGGACGTGCACATATGCTAGAAAGAGAACGCCCGCGCCGTTCAGTCGTCCGCAAATTCTGCTTGGGATGCGCGCGCATAGAATCCTATGGCGCGCGTTTGTTCTGTTTTCAAAGAGTTTATAATGTTGATTAGAACAGGCAAAGGTTTGGAAAACATTCTGCCTTTCGTATAATAGTTTTGCTTTTAATTAAACATCTTAACAGATTGTTATTACAATGTAATCATTATAATAAACCCAAATACCCCCCCCCCCCCCCCCCCTAATTCTTGGACCCTGCTTCCGGACCCTGGCGGACCTCTATTTTTTATATTTTAATACGTAAAAAAAAAAAATTGTGACTACTTAGATAAGAAAGAAAATAAACAAACGAAATTAAAATAATAAATAAAAAGCCTTCCCTCCGTGACTCGGAAAGCACGTTAAGCCATAATTAGTTACTAATTATTCAACTATAATTTCAATAATTGGATGTGTACTTTTATTGTTTTGCGTAAGTCAAGAAGGTTAGATTGCTTACATACTCTTTGAATGCCAATGACATATTATGACATTACTTGCGTGAAAAAAAACTATGTATGGATAAAATGGGAAATCGAAATAAAAACTAATAGTTTTATGATGTTTTTTATGCGGGGAATTTAAAGATTCGCATTACTAGATAAAATCATTATATTTTAAAACATGAATTATCAACATTAGAAACCTAAGTCACAGCCGAACAAATAGCGATACGGCATAATATGGTCATTCTCTGTTCATAATGCAACTCATTTAAAAAAAAGAACGCTGTCATGCAGGCGCGTTTCACTAACTAAGCTCAGTCAGGGGAAACATATTAAATCTAGTTAAAACATATCTTACTGGGCATAAGCAAGCCACTGTCATAAATAGAATTTGTTCTAAATCCAAAACAGAAGTTACTCATATGTCACCAATTAGAGATACAACATGTGGTGTACCCCAAAGAACTGTCATTGGGCCCCTGTTGTTTCTCATATATATAAACGATTTGCCAAAATGCACTGAGCATCAAACTGTTTTGTTTGCCGATGACAGTACACTTATTGTTCCATGTAAAAATATAGAAACTTATGAAGATGACATAAACAAGTCCATTTGCATCATAAATTGGTTACTTATAAATAATTTAAAAATAAACATAGATAAGAAAGCTAATGATATTTTATTAAAGAAAAAAAAAAAAATTACTTAAACATAGCTTATGAAGATCAAATATTAGCTGACCATTTGCATCATAAATTGGTTACTTATAAATAAATTAAAAATAAACATAGATAAGAAAGCTTATGATATTTTATTAAAGAACAAAAAAAAAATTACTTAAACATAGCTTATGAAGATCAAATATTAGCTGACACAAGCAGTGTTAGATTTCTGGGACTTCACTTGGATATTCATTGAAACTGGAAATGTCATGTTGAAACTGTTTGTAAAAAACTGAACCAGTATTCTTATGCGCTCTACAATCTAGCAAAAATAGTAAATGAATCCGTTGTTATAATTTCTTACAAGGCCTATGTCACATCTACATTACGTTTTGGAATAATTTATTGGGGAAATTCCACTGACAGCTCTGTATGTATATTTTTGAAACAGCTATATTTGTCAAATCCAACTTACATCTGTTTGAAACATTGAGATCTAAACGGCGCAACAGAGAGATATGCGCTAGGCCACATAGCACTGCTCTTTATAAAAATGGTTTTTTAGGAATGGCACCTCGAATCCATAATAAAATACCTAAACGAATTAAAAAAATAAACGACATACACGATTTTGAAAAGGCTTTACTGAAAATATTATGCGAGAAAACATATTATACGGTGAACGAATTCCTAACTGACAAAATATAAACACCTTTTTATTATTATAATTTATTGATTTGACAACTTATACTAGAATTTATTATTATTATATTTTATTGGAATGTTTCATTGCACCGACATTTTATTAGTATGACATTTTTGTAATATAAACAATTTGACATGTATTATGTAACTCAAACTATTTGACATATTTTTGTATTATTTTAATTTCTTAATTGTTATTAAAAACTCTTTTTAAATATGATTTGCATGCCCATGTGACGGTAGAACATGGAGCACTATTAGAAAAAAGGAAAACATCTATGCACTTATTACCCATGTTTGCAAACGAATACATGATTTTGATTTTGAGTCATTTAAAAAAAAACTTGTAGTTTATTCGAATTCTAAAAATTCGAATTCACGTGCGTTGTGCCCGCCATTTTTGTTCGATATTAGTATTACAAAGAACCTTTTATAGAGGATTCATAACATGGGTGTAGATAAAGTCTTGTACGCAACTGTAAATAATTAGGTATTAAAACACCCCTTATTATATAGCAGTTGCATAAATAACTATAATTATACTAACTTTATACCAAAGTTGTTCATGGCTTGACCTCCTTTTTTTCCTGTCAAAACACCATGACATCGATATCAATACTTCAAATTCAAATTAAAAAACCGGCCAAGTGCGTGGATCGCACACAGTAGAGGTACAATTCCGTAGTTGGGATCACTTGTAAAGCATACTTAGCTGTGATAGTTTTCCTTTTAACTTCGTTATACTGCGGTGATTTTTTTCACATATCCAAAAACAACCATTTAGCTGGCAGGGGCACTTGACTCTAACAAAAATTATCACTTTAAAGCTTAATATTTCGCAAACCGATTCTTGAATCATAAAATATTTTTCTCACACCCACACGACATCTCATAACATGGGACATACGAGAAAAAAAATCATCCGCACTAAATGTGTAGGTACCTAAAAAAAAAAGTTAGCTTGATTTCATTTTACCACGTTGTGTGTTTAATGTTTATGTACCCATGCCAAATTACAGCTTTCTAGTACTAAGAATCTCTGAGCCAACGCGGATAGACAGACAGATATAGATAGTCAAACGGACATGGCGAAACTATATCGGTTCCTTGTTGACTACACAGAAACCTAAAAACCAGGAAAATTATGAGTAAAAATTTGTAGGCCAGCTAGAAAAATTAACAAATAGGTTATATATTTTGAGAAGCTATTCTGTTCATTATGCTGAAGATCCTCATCAGATCTTTACCATTTTTTTTTAGATCACCTTAAAGTTATTACCTTTCAAATAAAAAAAAAGAACCATTGCTATCGGATCTCATATGGCGGAGGTATCCGTTTGCCCCAATTTAGAGGAAGTACGCCTCCAACATAAAATCCCCGACGTCTAAAAATTACAAAAAAATCCTTAAACCTGTACAGCAAAGTTTGTCTAGATCGGTTGTTAAATTCGACCTGTAGACGAGTACGTACAAACTGATAAACTCGCAGCCAGACTTGATGCAGAGACGCTTCGCTCGCTCGGTCAACTAAGTAATATGATACCCGTTGGTAAGACTGGTTGTCAGATTTCGGCCTCTGACGACCCGTAACGACTGTCAAAGATCCACAAATGACAGCCGGGACCAACGGCTTAACGTGCTTTCCGAAGCACGAAGGAGTTTCGGTATGTAAAGGTCCCACCCATCCACGGACCAAGCTTGGCAAGCGTAGCTTAGCCTGATGGATCGACCCGTGTGGCTGTTATTACTTAGCCAGCTTTCTTCATAGATATAACGGGTGTAAAAAGACGCTTAACGAAGCCAAGAGTCACTTGTTATTCCTGTCATCGTGATCATTTTTAGGGTTTCGTACTCAAAGTGTAAAATGTGACCCTATTACTAAGGTTATGTGCGCTGTCTGTCTGTCCGCGGCTTAGCTCGGAGACTGTTGGTACTAGAAAGCTGTAATTAGGTATGGGTATACATATAAATCACGCCGAAAACGTGGTAAAAAAAATCGTAATAATTTTGGATGGTTGAGGATTTAAATGTGGATGGTTTGTTTTTCTCGTCGATTCCATGGTGTGGGGTATCGTTGGAAAGGTCGTATAATAATAATGTGAGTTTGAAAAAAAACCATTTTTGCATTCAGGGATCCGTTTGCGAAATATTAAGGTTTAAAGTGCTCATTTTTGTTAGAGTCAAGTGTCCCCCACCCCTGCCAGCTAAATGGTTGGTTTTGGATATGAGAAAAAAATCACTGCAGTAGTATACAGGGTGTAAGGGACAGCCTTCCGCAGACTGATAGGATGAATTCATACTAAGACGACCGGTACATGAAATTATTTCAGGAACGTTATGGGACTCCAATAAACCTGATTTGTTTTATTACATCACGCGCAATGTATCGTTACCGCGGCATAACGCACGTAGCCGCATTTCCCGTAGCGAGGGGCCGCGCTTTTTATTTTTAACTAGGGCATCTTGAAGTGTGATTTCGGAAATCATAACTTCTTAACCGGACATTCCTGTGGCTGCCTTAAGCTTTCTACACTCAGGGCCTCCAGCCAGGGGCAGGAGGGGGCGCGCTCGCGGCACGTTATTTATCAATGTAAATTCTGAGCTTCACGCGTCGTTCAGTGTAGTATTTCAACATCCATTGCTGATTTTTTTATTTTTTTGCTGTTTTATTTGCATAAATGGAGGGCTGCGTACAGAGAAAGTAATTTTACATTGAAATAAAGTAAAAATAACTTGAAAAAATGATAAAAAAAAAAAAAAGATTTTCCTGAAAAAAATTCCGGTGGAATAATTATGATTCAAAATAAGGAGCTGAATGCCCCCTGTTAATTTGCGGAGGGCTGTCCCTTACACCCTGTATATAACTAAATTAAAAGGAAAACTATCTCCGTTACGTAGGCTCCACAAGTTACCGAGTAATAATCGACCAATTTAAATTTGCAGTTGCAAAAACATTTTCTCCCATACATTCTGTATGGGAAAACAAATTTTTCAACTACAATGTTAATTTTTTTGGATAAATTCATCCCAACTACGGAATCCTTCATTGTGCGTGGTTCGACATGCACTTGGCCGGTTTCTTGTATTGAACCATACCTGGGAACCTTTTGGTTACGAAGATGTTGAAGGTCAAAAATACCACTTTTTCAGAAGTTTTTTTTAAAGATAACAAGTTTATAACGTACTTTTAAATAGGTATCCCGGCCGTTGCATGCACCCATATACACAATATATTGCGTGCGTCACGTTGCGCACTACCGTAAACAGTGATTTCTCACACCAAAAATAAAAGTCTTTTCCCAGCAATAGACAAAACTATTCTGCAATGTTATCTTTGCACGGACTGTTGGCAAGACACACTTATCCTACTAGATTAAACAATTGCCTCGAGCATTTTATGATAAAGCTTAATAAGGAAACATTATCTGCTCAAATTGCTGTCTTAAATACATCGGTTACTGATCATTCTCTATTATTCCTAAACCTATCTAAAAACAAGCTAAAATTTAAAATTCAGACGACAATAATAACTACCGAATTCGATATGGCACTTAAATCTTTAGTAGACAAAAATCTTGGCAAACTCATGTTTTCTAATGACCCTGACCTAGTGGTAGAACTTTTGATTGGAAGAATTTCGGAATCTTTACAAGAAAATACTATTACGACTACCTTACCTAAAATTAAGCGAACTATAAAACCCTGGATAACCTCTGGCATTCTAAAATGTATCAGAAATAGAAATAATATGCAAAAGAAATTGAAAAATGACCCACACAATGTTATATTAAAAATTAATTACAAAAGATATCGAAATTATTGTAATCAATTAATTTAAAAACTGAGGCGCCGGGTACGAGCGTACACAATTAGCAAACTCTACCAAAGACAGTAAAAGACTCTGGTCAAATAATAAAAACATAACGCATATGAAGCAGACTAACGCAGATAACACTAAACTTTTAGAAGGAAAGTCGTCGCCAATTGAAGCAGTCAATAATGTTAATGATTATTTTGTAGGAATTCGGAAACAACTTGCAGAAAAAATCTTGCCGGATACTAGATCGGATGCTGTGACTGACTTAAGGGCAGATAATACTCAATTAACATCACTTGTTCTCTTGGATACAGATATGGACGAAGTGCACTATTTACTCATGAATTTAAAATCAAGTAGTGCTCCTGGTTGGGACAACATCCCAACCTTTTTTCTCAAATTAGCTAAGCACGAAATTCTCCCAATTATTGTTCACCTGGCGAACTTGTGCTTTAGTAAAGGCGTCTTCCCTAAACTCCTAAAAAAATCTACTATTACGCCTGTGTACAAGAGTGGAACTAGAGATGATTTTAGTAACTTTAGGCCTATATCTGTATTACCTGCGTTATCAAAAATATTGGAGAAACTTTTAAACAAACGACTAATAGACTTCCTTAATAAATATAAAATATTATCAGACGCACAGTATGGATTTAGACAGGGCAAATCGACTGAAGATGCAGTAACAGCTATAACATCTATTGTTACTGAAAACCTTGATCGTGGAAAGAAATGCCTCTCAGTTTTCGTCGACTTAAAAAAGACTTTTGACACAGTATCTGTTCCCATTCTTGTGCACAAGTTAGAAAACATAGGTATAAGAGGCACACCTCTTGAATTATTCAAAAGTTATCTTTCACATCGAACGCCAAAGGTTAGAATTGGACAGTATACAAGCAGAGATTCAAATATCACATTCGGTGTACCACAGGGGAGCGTTCTCGGGCCCACTTTGTTTTTAATCTACATCAACGACCTTTGCGAGGTGGAGGCATGTGGCGCTCGAGTGTTCTCCTATGCCGACGATACAGCGCTGGTCTTTATCGGCGATAATTGGGAGTCTGTGCGGAAGGATACGGAAGTGGGATTATCTAGAGTTGCTTCCTGGCTAAGAACTAACCTACTTACGCTGAATAGCCGGAAGACTATCTACATGTGTTTCTCCCTTACTAATAGAACCCAGCCTGATACTAATTTCAGTGTAAAGATACACCAATGTCACAATATCCAGGACACTAATTGCGCTTGTCCGACTATCGAGAAGGTTGAGAAAACGAAATACCTGGGCATTACTTGATCAGCGACTCTCTTGGCATTATCACGTGGCATTGGTTAGTGAACGTCTCAGAAAACTGATCTGGATTTTTAAATTATTGAGGCATGTTGCATCAACTAAGTTAATTAAACAAATATACACTGCTCTAGCCCAATCCGTCCTAACCTATTGCATTCCTATCTAGGGGGGAACCTCTAAAACCAAATTCTTAGACTCAAACTCAAACTCAACTCAAAGCATTTATTTCAATTAAACCATTTACAAGCACTTTTGAATTGTCAAAGAGTCGATCAGTTAGTCAAAAAGTTGAAGCTAGTTGCCCATTCAAATTCATAGATCTCTATGGAGAAGAACGGGCAAGAAACTCCAAGGACACTCTTTTAAAAATTTATATAGATATTACAAAATCCTGGGTACAGATAGTAGATGTAGAAAGATCACAGCGTTGCCTTATCAAAACCATGTACTTTAAACCGTATCGTTTTTCTACTTATGAGCTTTACAAACTATGTGACCTCTTAGCTGTAAGAAAGTTATATATTCTGATGTCTACCTTAAAAATGCATAAAACAACTTTATTTGACCCTAGTAATCTCACGAAAAGAAGACATCACGGTCGTATAGCCGGGGTCAGAGTTCGTACTGCATTTGCAAAGCGGCAATATGTTGCCCAATCTACTCTTCTTTACAATGCCATAAGCAAAAAAATATATATTTACCAAAAACCACATTACGAGTGCAAGAAAACCCCGACTGCATGCCTAAAGACTCTTATGAAGAAACTGAGGCACTTCTGAATCCGGTTATTTAGTGTACACACACACGCACAAATACACACATACCCACGCACAAAGATACACACACACACACTCTCGTACAAAGATACACAGACAGGCACAAACACACCCCATACATCCAGAAAGACACACACACTTACACTACTTTTACTACACACTATTTAAAAATCTTAAATTCTTTAGTTCTAGTTTTGTTATTGTACTACTTTAACTTGTTAAATTCAGGCTTTGAATGTTGTGTGCATGGATATGGAAGAGGGAGGTTTTCTGGCACAGGTATCTCCATACTTAAAAGAAGGCCTCTATAAATAATAAATTTTATGTATTTTCTCCGCTCTTCACCTTTATGGAAGAAGCCACACCTTTTAGACAAAATTGATCAAATCATTCGGAGCACTCTAACATCAATCATAAATGTGGCATTGGACGACCGTGCGTGGCTGCAAGCCACACTACCCATTCGTTTCGGTGGGCTCGGCGTCCGCAAAATTTCCAGTGTAAGCTTACCGGCGTTCCTGTCCTCGGTCCACAGCACCGAAAAGTTAACTACAAGAATCTTAACCGCTTCTCAGGTTGACTTTGAAGTGCCGTGTTTGACTGATGCGATGAACGCCTGGAAAGTGGCTTGTCCGGATACGGAGCAGCCCGAGAACCCGTTCTCCCAGAGACAGTGGGATGAGCCGCTCTGCAGGTTGGTACGGAATAACCTCATTAATACGTCCACCAATACTGCTGAGCGTGCCCGCCTACTGACTGTGGGAGAATGGGAGTCGGGCCTCTGGCTTCAGGCGCTGCCGTCACCCAAAATAGGCACTATGCTGGGTGACACCACTTTCCGGCTCGCTACAAGTCTGCGTTTGGGCGCTCCTTGTGGGGCCCCACATCGCTGTCAGTGCGGTGAAGCAGTCGACCGCCTCGGACACCATGGCCTTTCCTGCAGTAAGAGCGCTGGTCGGTTGGCACGGCACGCAAGCATTAATGACATCATCCGTCGGGCTCTTGTCACCGCCGGGGTGCCAGCTGTTTTAGAACCCAATGGCTTGGCACGCGACGATGGGAAGAGACCAGACGGAATGACCATAATGCCTTGGAAGTTGGGTAGGCCTTTGGTGTGGGATGCAACCTGTGTCGACACCCTCGCGCCATCCCATCTTCCTTACACGGCGGGCTGTGCTGGGGCGGCTGCTGCAGGTGCAGAAAACCTCAAACGGCGCAAATATAACAACCTTATTGGTAGCTATATTTTTGAGCCGTTTGGGGTTGAAACACTAGGGCCATGGGGTCCAAGTGCTCATCGAGTATTTCGGGACATCGCCAAGCGGTTGGTCGACTCTTCACGTGACCAGAGGGCTGGCCAATTTCTAGGTCAAAGAATCAGCATTGCCATCCAACGTGGCAATGCTGCCAGCCTTTTGGGCACTTTTCCCACTGACAGCGATGCGGAAGAGTTTTTTGACGCCCTATGAGCCCTTTCTTTATGTACATAATCTGTATTTTGTTATTTTTATTTAGCAAACTCGAATGTATTATATTTTTGGTAGATCTGTAAATAGCTTATAGAGTTACGGTCTTATTCATAAAAAAAGCTTATCGAAGGTTTAAAACACTGTTTAGTTAAAGTGTTCGATAAGCCTTTAAAACGTTCGATAAAATTTTGTATTCATAAACGTTCTATAAACCTTCGATAACTAATATGTCGTTAAAATTCAGATATAAATCAAAATGTTGCCATTTTATAGAAGTCATCCACCACACCACGCCATCATCGCCCAACTCATCGAAAAGTCAAACGAGAATGTCTGTCTACGCGCCGAATTATTGTGACCATAGACATTATTACGTACTCTAAACTATTTTATTGTCTACTGTTTCGACACTTTTGACGCGGCGCGTCTTTCCAATTTGTCAATGAGTTTGTTATTATCATTCAAGGAATATAATATCTACTCTCTGAATATATTGAAGCGACGAAAACTTTTGAATAGTTACTTATAATTAAAAAAATGGAATCAAGACAGGAGACCAGTGTTCTAATAAAAGGCAATGTGACAATTGGTTGGAGGAGGATAGGCTGCCGCCTACAGCCAAAATGTGTTCAAAGTAAGTTTTGTTTTGTAAACATTCTCATTTTCTCATATCGCACCTTCGGTGCAACAAAGTCACAACAGCTCATTTTTTAATTTTACAGGAGAGGACTTTTAATATTTTTTTCGCATTTATTTCCTCATTTCTGGATTACTATTTATAGTAGGTTTGAAATCTTTATAAAATTAATAGTTTATTTTGTTTGCCTTGTTTAATTAGTTTTACGTTAAAAATCTTATATTGAATTATCAAAAATCCTAATAAAAGACATAACAAAAAAAAGTGTACTGAATTGTGACTTTGTTGCACCGAAGGTACGATATGCTTGCTTGCTTGCTTCTATTCCTTAGATTGTTTTGAACGAATTGGTCAGTGAGAGGTTCTTCTTAATAGAAATCGCCAGAGGTTTCCCTGTGCAAAATTTAAAAAATCCCGAAAAAAATAATGATTCACTACACGCAACTCGCAATTACAATACACGAAATATATCAGATAAATTAAAATGCCGGTCAGTTATAAATGAAAACCTCAATATAATGAAGAGAAATAATTTATTTATTACATTAATTTTGTATTTCAGGTTAGAAGTAAGGATGGCGCTGTACTACAAATAGGTAGCAGAAACTGAAAAGTCCTGCAGAAAAGAATACATGAGGATGAAGCACAGATGGCAAACGCAAAACAAAATGAGAAAATTTTGTTCTAGAGTATTATAAAAATAAATTAAACTGATACTTTTCATACAAGCTTTTTATTAATTAACTACTAGCCAAAATGTCTCCTTTCTTGGGTTGGGCACTTGTATGAGTTTCATTGATATTGCTACCCTCTAACTGCATGTCTCCATGGTCAACTGCAATGTCGTGAAGTTCTGCTAGTACCATTTAATGGTTGTGTCTCCTTTCTTGGGTTAGGCACTTGTATGAGTTTCATTGATATTGCTACCCTCTAACTGCATGTCTCCATGGTCAACTGCAATGTTGTGAAGTTCTGCTAGTACCATTTAATGGTTGTGTCTCCTTTCTTGGTTTAGGCACTTGCATGATTTTTATTGATATTGCCACCCTCTAACTGCATGTCTCCATGGTCAACTGCAATGTTGTGAAGTTCTGCTAGTACCATTTAATGGTTGTGTCTCCTTTCTTGGGTTAGGCACTTGCATGATTTTTATTGATATTGCCACCCTCTAACTGCATGTCTCCATGGTCAACTGCAATGTTGTGAAGTTCTGCTAGTACCTTAATGGTTGTTTTCACAATATATAGTTTGCAGGTAATGCCATTCAAAATAAATTGAAGCGGGCGGTTTTCAAGACGTACAATTCTTTAATATAATCCAATCCAAGTTTGTATATCTTGCATTACATAATAATTAACTAAATTGGTTAAACAGAAGAACAAAATAAATTAAATACAACTGCTGCTCCTTGAAGTACGATTGTTTACGAAACTGACATTTGTAGGCTGACACAAGACATGTTATATTTGTATGTCAAATGTCAATTTCTTATTAATCAGCTGATATAGAGTCGGCCATTTTTTCCTTATAGTACTGTTAAAGTAGGGTTCTGGCTTTGATAACTTTATAGTAGGTTTATAGAACGTTTTTGTGCTAAAATGCGTTTATGAATAACAATATTTGACAACCAGACATTAGCAAGGTTTTAGATGTTCTATATCTTTTTATGAATAAGACCGTTAGTTATTAAATAATGAATACTAAATAAATAAATAACTACTCTATAAATTATTTGTTAAAGCTTAAAAGCTTAATTAAACATTTATTTATAAAGCAATTATTTTTGTGCAATGTTACTAAATTTGATGTACAGATGTACAGAATGCGTAGTTGACGGCTATCTTTTTACACCCTACATTTTTATATTACTTATGTACTGCGTAGATGTTCGAATTGAATTCTAAACTCAAAATTCTATATAAATAATAATATTAAGTAAGATTCGTAAGATGTTAGCGTTAAAGTATAGTTAGGTAGAGTATTGTATTGATAATGTGAGTGAGTCTCCCGGCTCGCTCCGCCCGCTGTCCCAAGAGCAGCGACGCGCGGCGCCTGTAAAAGACATCAACGGCAATGCGCGCACTGCATTGCCTGCCGCCGGCCGGCGCCGGCGCCATCCAGCCATAGGTACGTACCTACTCGGTCGAACTGCAATTTGGCGGAATCAATCCGTTGAATAGTTAGCGAAGCATTAACTAAATACGACTACTTACAATGAATTCTCAAAAATGAATAGCGTCAAGTATTTAAACTTGATAGTCGCGGTCATGTGATGAGAAACCGACAGTTAGCTATTATTATGTCAATAGTTAGTTTCTTAACAACATTAAACTTATTATGAAGAACTTCTGCTAGCTGAAGGTGGCTCTATCGTCGTATTAAAATGTTCGTTTAGAATACTCAAAAGCGGTTAAATGCTTGGGTAATGTTCGATGGGCCTGTTTGTTCAGCCGGCATGCGAAGGTTGTCGGTCGCCTCGCCGATACACTCAATACTCATTGATTGGACAGGTTTTGAGAATATAACTGGAACACACATACTTGCAAAACGTACGTTCCCTCCCTATGGTCGATTAGTTAAGCCTGAAACGCCTCGAAAAGAGAGATGCAGGATCTTACAATATCCGTGATATTCTGAGATAGATCACAACTCAAACGAATGAGACCACGAGTTATGTGATACTAGTGTTGCTTTGTTTAAAACGGTTGCCTGGAAGGCGGCATCTCTTCGCAAATTTGACGGTTGTAACTAGGGTTGGCAACTTTTTCTACAAGAAGTAGAGTTTATCTGATTTCAAAGAGGGCAAATAAAGAGTATAGATTAATAAAAAAGAATACCATTTATTCATTTAAATAAAAATGTATTTTTGTACTTCTTGATGGTGGCACAATTTTTTAACATTCTAAATTCATAATTATAGAGTAGGAGTTCATTTTTTAAGATGTCCTGTTCAGCTGTTCTCGCCACTTCATATTCATGACCGGAAAGACTCTCGGTGAATACTGAAGTGGCGGGAACTGAGAGTATAAATCAAAGGATATTGACCGATTTGGACCAAATGCTGCCCAGACATGGGAGTGCTTCCAAATGGTTCCTTGAATAAATATAAAAAAAAAAAAAAAAATTGACCGACTTCAAAAAATACAAAACAAAAAAGGACTACTGTACTAAAACCAAACGACAAAAGTACTTCTTTAATAATAAGAGAAAAATAAAAAAATAACTTTAATTTCGAAAGTCGGTGTCTGCTTTTAATTTTAGTTTTTGGCCACCGACTTCCGAAATTAAAGTTATTTTTTTATTTTTTTCTTATTATTAAAGAAGTACTTTTGTCGTTTGGTTTTAGTACAGTAGTCCTTTTTTGTTTTGTATTTTTTGAAGTCGGTAAATTTTTTTTTTTAAGTTTTATTATTTTTCCATTTTTTGTGTAATTTGATTTTTGTAATCACCATGGGTAGACCAACTAAAGGAGCCGCCCGCATGAAGAAAAACAGAATTATTAAAGAGACTAATACTGCTGAAAAAGAACGCCTATCTAAGAATCGCAAACGGAGTGCTATGTCCGGTTCCCAAGAATCACCGTTAGCTCTTCATGCTAGGTTATCTCAGATGAGAAATTACATGCATTTTCATTTGTCGCAGGAGTCGCCAAATGATAAGATCTGCCGACTCAATCTTATTCAAAAACGATTAAGTGGCGAGTCGTCTGAACAGCGCAAGTATCGTTTAGATGTTATACGAAACCGGCTGGCTAATGAGACTCCCGTGCCTTCTCAAGAATATAAGGGTGAACACTATACATTTGCTTACACTGTATAGTTCCCCTCATCATCATATTATAAGGTGACCATAATCAGATCTGTAATGTCACTTACAACCTATATGGTTGCAAAGTTCTTATCAATATAAATGAATTAAGTCCAAACACAAGGTAATTACTGTGAACCGTTGAGGAGTTCCGTTAATCGTCCTTCGTCTTCATCATCAGACCCCTAACGACAGTCACAACCCATCAAAGTGTAAAGTTTGTATCAATACAAATTAATCAAGCCCAAACACGAGGTATCTGCTGTAAACCATTGAGGAGTTCCCTTGACTGTCTTTCGGCTCCATCATCAGATCGACTCCAGACCTTCATAAAATTATAGTGCTGTAAAATACTTAATGAATAAATTAAGGAATGCACTAGTTGCCCTTACGATTTTTGAAAGTTCCCCTCGATTTCTCTAGGATCCCATCATCAGATCCTGATTTGTTGACAATGGGACCACCGCAGAAGTATAAGCTTTTGAACAAAAAAAGAATTTTTTAAATCGGTTCACAAACGGCGGAGTAATCGGTGAACATATATAAAAAAAAAAAAAAAAACAATCATCCGAACATAGTACCTCCTCCTTTTTTGAAGTCGGTAAAAATAACTACTTATTAGTTTTATTTATTTATTTTATTTTATTATTGGTAATCTATATGCTAGCGTCGTTGAGTTTGACCTGGTTGGTTTTATCTTGATAAGTGCTATGGCCTCGCATGGTCTCCAGGATCTGATGATGGAGCCAGAGAGTGGCCACGGGCACTCCTCAAGTAAACCAGATAGCGTTGTCGTATGTGGTTTCATTGGATACATATTGATAAGTCCTGTTACATTAGGTGGTGTCCAGGGTTTGATGATGGAGCCGAAAGATGGCCATAGGAACTCCTCAATCAAACAAGACAGCACCATCGTGTTTGGACTCGTTGAATATGTATTGACAAGTGCATTACACTAGGTAGTGTCCAGGGTCTGATGATGGAGCCGGAAGGTGGCCATAGGAACTCCTCGCCCTGCTCTCTTTCTTGATACTTATTATCGATGACGCTGATGACGATTAAACTATCTCTTTGGGAAAACCGAAGGTGTTTTCTGCGATTATGGCCGAAGTTACTCGTATAATGACGAGCAACTACCGCAAATATATTGTAGGTCGGCTCGGTTAACATCTATTGGGCTGCCACCATTAGGGGGAATCAATCCGACACATTATTTCTGGCTGTTCTCGTCTGACTAACGGAAATTCCTTGCAAAGGTATAACCTTGTAGCCAGGATTATCCACCAGCAACTTGCTCTGATATAGAGTCTTGTGGAATTGGAGGTACCGTATTATAGGTATGCGCCCGTCCCAGTTCTCGGAAATGGCAATATCACGTTACGGGATCGATCTATCATCAATTCATCACTGACCTAACTATTTTCATTTTCCGTTCAAGACTTGTTCGCTTATGTTTAGAAACGTAGCTAGTCATTCATTCGATGCCCCAGTTTTGATAGGAGTATACCTAGCACTAGGTATACTCCTATCAAAACTGGGGCAAACTGGGGTCCGTGGACATCGGCATCGGCTGCATTTTTGAGCTAATACTTGAGTTTCATTAAAGAATATTTCGAATTCGTCACGAGTGCGACCAGTCCAGTAAAATAATTCCGAATCATGTTGCTGATTAAGATTTTGATGGCTTAAAATCTATGTGGCTTCTGGGTAGTTTTAACAATTCGTATACTTGCTGCGGATTAAAATCAAAACACCGATTTGGTGCAGTGAAAATCATCCCAGGTGTTGTCTTTAAAATATTCCTAATATACTCGTAACATAGTGGTGATAGAGCATCGCAGAATGATTATTGATATAGCGGTCCCGCATGACGAGAACCTCGTGAACGCCGAAAAAGGTAAGCAGATTAAGTATCTTAGCCTGTCACGCGACGTTATCGACATGTACGATGTGGATACAACAGTCATTGTGCCGATAGTCGTTACGACCAATGGCATATTAGCCAAGAGCCTCTAACCAACACCTGAGGAGGCTATCGTTAAACAGCTGGATCAAGGGCTTGCTGCAGAAACTGGTACTTCTGGACACGGCGCTTATAGTTAGTAGGTTCCTCTATCAGGAGCCTTGACTACCGGTAACTTGAACCCTGTAACGGATACCGGATTTATATATTTTTAAATGGTTTTTTTTAATATTTCTTATAAAATTATTTAAAATGTATATGTTATGCACACAAATAAAATAATAATGTGTTGTTTAACGTAATTACTGTCATTATTCAACAAAAAGTCGTTTTTTCCAAAACTCCTCGGATAGATTTTAAAGAGCTTTGGTTTACAGACTAGTATAAGCCCAAAAAATATAATGCACTGTGTGTCCATTCTGGGCAGAACTTGGTCCAACTCCCATGTATGGATGGTCAATGTCCTTTTTTTTTTAATAAACTTTGTCAAGGTATTTTTTTTTATAATCTGCCATTTTTCTGCTCTCCTTTCTTGCATAAAATCTGTGTTGTATAATATTTCGCACTGCAGTTCTTTTGAAATTATAAATTCTGAATATAAACTGTCCATGTGTATGTTTAGTTTTTTACCCGACTACGGCGAAGCAAAAAAGGAGGGTTATGATTTTGACCCGTATGTACTCATTCATCTGTTCCCTCATAATTTCTAAGCTTCTCATCATAATTTGACAAATGAGGTATCGTTGGAAGCGTCTTGATTGTCCGCTGGTTATAGGCTACGAGACGCTGGTACAGGTATGAATAAAAAAAAAAAATGCTAAAAAAAATACTATTAAAAAAAAAGTTTATTTTTTTCTAGTAAAATATTCACAAAAATATTAAATCGCTACGGAAAAGAAACACTCTGTACACGCACACTTGTCACGCACGCATACAAGTGTTTACCCAACCCAACTACTTACGGCAAAAAAGTCAACAAAAAGATGTTAACAAGACCTCACAGACCCTAGCATAAATCGAGTAATTCATCAACTCGTCCTACATGCCTACGGCCCATTTAGGACGACTTGCAGAAAATCAAAATAAATAATATTTTCATTCTGCAACGCGTCCCACGTTGCTATCAAAAAGAGGGTAACAATCAGTAGCAAGTGTTATTGTGTTTACATCTTTTTAGTTGACTTCTTTGTCGTAAGTAGTTGGGTTTTAGTTTTTAACCGACTTCTTAAAAAACTAGGAGGCTCTCAAGTCGTCTGTACGTTTTTTTTTTGTTTTTGTTTTTTATGTAACTCGATAACTCCGCCAATTATGAATCGATTTTGATGATTCTTTTTTTGTTTGGTAGATCAGCTTCAGAGGTGGTCCCATATAAATTTTATTAACTTTGCTTGCGCAGTTTTTCAGTTACCTTCAATAATTACGTATTTTTCCCACTTTGTCTATGTAGACGACATCTTGTGTGGGGTAGTTTCCACAACTAAAAAGTGAAAATTAAAAACTTTTCACAAAAAAAAAACAACCGACTTCCAAAAAAAACACTAAAAAAGTAAAAAATAACTTTAATTTCGGAAGTCGGTGGCAAAAAACGAAAATTCAAAAGCAAAGACACCGACTTCCGAAATTATATTACATTGTGAGATACGAGTGTGCTCTATTGGATATTACAGTTGAGGCGGTATTATTCGCGCGAGCCACAGACGAGCGCGATAAGGTAGCCGAGAGTGTAATAATCAATGCACACGCGTTTATACGACGTTTTTCAACACACTTGCGAGGAAAAAAACAGACTTGTTGTAAGAACTTATGCTACAATAACGTAACTATAGAGATGATAGATTTATAAAATTTAACTGACCTTTGTTACCAGGTACTGACTATCCGGAGTTTCTTTTAAAAACTTATATGTCGGTTGGTGACAATACTTAAAATTATGTAATTTTGATATTAATTAACCACAATGAAAACGATAATAAATATTTATAGAAAATGGCGCTCGTTTTGTTTTTCCATAGGTGTAAATAAAGGCACTGGCAAAACTGTTAGACAACCTATGCATAAAAATATGATATGAATAAGAAAAAATAATTACTAGAACTAAACGTACCATGGCGGAGTCAAACTTATTTATTATTATTTACGCTCTTCTCCCCTACGTGAAATCGACATTTTTACTAATGATTTTAACCACATAACAATGAATTTAACAAATATTTATGGAAAATGGCGGCTGATTTTGTTTTTTCCGCTAGCGATGCGCGCGCAGGTGTAAATAAAGGCTGAATTTTTTCCGCTGAACAGCCTATATAAAAATATCATCATCTGCCTAGCCTTTTCCCAACTATGTTGGGGTCGGCTTCCAGTCTAACCGGATGCAGCTGAATACCAGTATTTTACATGGAGCGACTGCGTATCTGACCTCCACAACCCAGTAATAGGGTAATACGATACCCCTTGGTAAGACTGGTTGTCAGACTTTCGGGCTTCTGATGACCCGTAACGACTGTCAAAGATCCACAAATGACAGCCGGGACCAACGGCTTAACGTGCTTTCCTAGACACGGAGGAGTCTCGGTATGTAATGATGGTCACCCATCCACGGACCAACCCCGGCAAGCGTAGCTTAACCTGATGTATCGACCCGTGCGGCTGTTATTACGTAGCCACGAGCTCCTTCCTATATAAAAATATAATAATGTTAGTAATACATATTACGCAAATGGGATTAGGGTAGTGACCAATATAGACTGAAATTGCCACAGACGATATAAACCCTTATTTAATAGTACAGATAGAGTTTTATTCCGCGCGAACGCGGTGGCACACGGGCAGGCCAGCGCGGTTCGTCGGGGCAGTTCAAGTGGCCGGCGCGCGTGCCACCCGCGGTCTTACCGTAAAAAAGGGCAAGTCTCTGCTCGGGTGTAAATAGAGAATGCTCATTTGTTAGTAGGATAGTTCATACTAATTCAATGTATAGTATCCCACTGCCGTTTAGTTATGGTAACAAAAAATCCCATGACTATGCAAGGATTTTTTTTTTACCATAACTGGATGCCACTGGTTTGCTTATGGTCCTTTTTTTAAAATAAAAACTTGCTTTTGAGCGCTTGTCGTTGGTAAAAAGCTTCACCAAGAACAATTTCTATTGGATACAAATTCCATGCTGCCATAATAGAACTAACTAATTCCATATTGCCATGTCATTACTCCGACTAGTAAAAAGAGTGCGGTAGTATAAAGTAAAAAGCACGCTTCCATAATACACTGCATTATGAACCTAAAAGCGGTTCAATAAGAGCCACTTTACGAGCAAGTGTGTTGAAAAAGTATTTGATTTACTTTGTAGTGTTTTTTTGGAAGTCGGTTGTTTTTTTTTGTTTCACATAAACCCACATGGGCAATGATTATGAAACGTCAGAAACTAGGAAACACGGTTCCAATTGGTCGTTTCCTATGGAGAAGAGCTGGCAAGAAACTCCACGCTCTTAAAAATAATTGGCATTTACAATATTAGAAGGAATTATTGCCAAACACCCTTGTCCATAACTTAGTCTTTAGTTTTATAATAATTATGCTTTTTGATAAGGTCACGTTTGATGTGGGTTTTGAACTTTCCATCGCTAAGTTCTGTAACCGACTTTGATAAACTCTCGATTATGAACAAACTATTTTAAGAATTTAAAATACTTGTATAATTAATCATTTTAAAAGTAGACGGGGAGACAATACCTGTCCAAGAATACCTTTACTTGGGCCAAGAAGTCTCTTTCCAGGCGAGGCAAGATAAAGAAATCACAAGACGAACGGAAAAAGCATTTTTTTTTTGAGGGTAACGGAAAACGCCTGAAAGTGCTAGTGGTCCATGAAGGAACTATTTAAGGGTTAGTTGCCTATGGCACTGAAATGCAGGCTCATGGAAATGTATATTCTTCCCGTCTAAACCTATGGCGCACAGACTTAGTCTTTGACTAACATCCAGAAGTTCAAACTCACGAGCAATGGAGCGCAATACGAGGCGTTAATTTAACGGATCGTGTTCGTAACATAATATTGCGCTCCAAAAAAAAGATAGCTGACGTAGCTCAAAAGGCTGCCCAACTTAAATGGGGCTGGGCAAGACACGTCTGCCAGACAGACTGTCGGCCCAAATAGCACAGAACTGGTGACCCGAGACAGTGAGGCGGGGTCGCGGCAGACCACGTAGGAGATGGCGGGACGAGCTGCCCAGGAGTGGGACAGCGTAGGCTAGGAAAAAAAAAACATCTTGTATACAAAGATGTGTACAGGACACACAATCCTGACTATCCTAATGATATATTATATATAAAAATGCGAAAGTGAGTCCGTTTCTTCGTCGCCTGAATGGATTTACATGAATTTTGGCACATATGGGTAGACCGTGACTGAGAGGATAGGCTACTTTTCATCCTGGATCCTGCATCCTGGTGAGTTCGTTTATTTTTTACGCTTTCGCGCTACAACGGCTGAACAGATCTGGATGAATTTGGCACATAGGTAAACCATGGGTTAGGACATAGGATACGTTTTTAGCTCGATATTCCCAAGAAATCGAGATTAATGCGATAGTTAGATAAAAGCTCATAAATCTCGACGTTTTGTAAAATATCGCCACATCAGCAGATTACGCCCAAGTACATAATATTAAAATAAAATGGCACAAATCTGAGATTGAAGTGAAATAACTGCCACTGTACCTAAATAAATGTCTACTTGAAAACTGAGTTTGTTTTGAACGTTTTAGTTGGAGTCGGGTTTTTAGGGTTCCGTACCCAAAGGACGGAACCCTATTACTGAGACTCCGCAGTCTGTCTGTCCGTCTGTCACCAGGCTGTATCTCATGAAACGTGATAGTTAGACAGTTCACAGATGATGTATTTCTGTTGACACTTGTTATAGCGGCAAATACAAATACTAAATTAAAAAAAAAAAAAAATTAAGGAGGCTCCCATACAACAAACGTGATTTTTTTTCTCGATATTGATAACGGCAACAGGTAGATGCTTGAAATATGCACAGAATAATTAGTTATACAACGTGTAACAGAATAAGCGCAAGACCTGAAAGTAGTTTGCTCAGAATCGGCTTCTGAATCGATTTCCGTCATTATTTATTTATGTTAATTTTTCATGAAAAAATATTTTATTTAACTGAAATTAGAACCACTGAGTCATAAAAAAGTAATAAGATATTTTATTTAAGGAAATTTAAGCCTTATCTCAAAGGAATAAAGCCTATTTAAATGCATAACCAAATTTGTAATACGCTCATAGCTATGTGTAGTGTCCTATGTGTAGTGCGCGTTAAATAAAATAGTTAATTTAAGGTGTGGTTTAATTAAATTAAATTACAGATATTATTTAAGTCTTATAATTTAATATTCTAATTGGGGTGTATGAGCTCTTGCGTTTATTCCGTTACACGTTGTACCTATATTTACTTTAAAAATAAATAACTAAATTAAAATAAAACAAATATTTAAGGGGAGATCCCATACAACAGACATGATTTTTTTGCCGTTTTTATAGATAAATGGTACGGAACCCTTCGTTCGCGAAAAACGAAAAACCGGCCAAGTGCGAGTTGGACTCGCACTTGGCCGGTTTTTCATAATATAACATTTTTTTTTCAATTGTTGAGTGTTATAAATTGTATCATCGTCTTCTCAAACCTATAACTTTGATAACAATGTATTTTTTCTTCAAAAAATTACTTATTAACATCTAAAACCCAACATTTTGATTTTATGAAAACAACAAGACCATCATCCATCGCACGACCTAGACGAAACGAGTCATGAATTTTAATCCATCGCTTCCAGTCCAGATAAAGAATCCGTCAACATATTCAGGTATACATATACTCAGATATATATACAACGTGTTCCTGTTGTTATCCCCTAATTAATGAGACCATTTCAAAGAATCAACTGGCATATTAATTAGGTATTTTTAATATTCGTTAATTTTTTTATTTTTCATACAAAATAATACGACAGTCATTCGATTATTTACGTATAAAACCCAAAAAAATATATTTCATTTAGACTACTATATTTTTTGTTCATAAAAAACAAATATGACAAACGTCGTATTTTCTTAGCTTTAAAGGAGATAGTTTTTTTTGTTCGGCGATTAGGCCCACAAAAATTGTGGCGTCTAGTAATGAAACGCATGTTGATTTGATCCCATGATCTCCGGATCACAGTTGTAGTAACAATTATACTTCGTCTAACGGAAATATTGAGAAACACGATCATAACCTTAAGAATCACTAAAAGAGCATATAAGAGTTTAGTGAGTAGGTGACCTCATCGGTATTATTATTTAGTAAAATAGTGCGCAGTTCAGTAATGTTTAGTAGGAATATTGGGTGTTTTGAACGGTTATTGAAAGCAAAAATTATACTATGTAACAAAGCATTTTTATTACTGTAAGTATATCATTTTCAACGTCAGAGGACTTAAAAGTAGAAAAAAGATGCACGTCGCTCCACCTCTCATCTTGATACCGCCATGCCCTTGATACAAAAGCGTTTACAAGTTACCGCGAATCTGTAGCTTCGGATAATGTCTTCGCACATTGTGTTGAAATCTTACTGAACAATTAACACAACATAGACACACAAAGAAACTGAAAAAATAAAATAACAATGGTTGTCCCTTGGCACTTGTCTTTCTGACAGGGTCAGATAACGGCTCGATTTTATTTAACTCGTTACTCCAGTTCATAAAATAAAAGCTCGAGTTAATTTTCTCTCGTGGTGCCACACGATGTAGCCGCGATTACATAAATATCACCAATACCATATCGTCCTTCTTAATTCTATTTTCAATATGTAATTAGGTAATAAACCAGGGAATAGATAAAAAGATTTCGAGTACTACACTGTCAAAATACTGTGTTGTATAGAGTCACAGTTTTAACCGTGCGTTTGCACTGGCGAAACATTTAATACAAAACATGTTGAAATCTCTAGTTCCTGTCAAAAATTGTATGGAACATTGACAGAAAGTTGAGATTTCAACATGTTTTGTCTTGAATGTTTCGCCAGTGCAAACGCACGGTAATACAATCATGTTCTGTGGGTTAGTGATGTTGATAACTTGTAATTTGCCATTAAAATTGTTATTGATTATCAGATTGACAGTGGAATGTGAGTAGGAGAAAACGCTCTTTACAAAGTCGAATAAAGCCGATCTTACCCGAGTGTACCAATATTGAACGGTTGCTGTATTTTGAATCTGGCTATGATTCTATTCTTTAATTAATTTTTTTATGCGTTTCAAACTTACTATGCTCTTGGAGACCTCCCCCTAGTAACTACCTTAAATTCAACTTGAATTGAGTTTTCGAATTACATAATCGGGACAATCGAGTGCGTGACCGGTAATGGCTGAGTAACATCACTTAGAGTCAAACCGACAAGCAATCAAAAACTATAATCCGTTTCACGTCGATTTTTAAACGACTTTACGCGAGATTATGTAAACTTAAAAATGGGATTAAAACACAGGAGGACTTGCTGCAGCGTCAACAAAAACAGATTTGGTAAGAACCTCGTACTGTAAATAAAGTAAAAAAAGTAAATTATACGCTTCAATACATGCATTTATTACATTTACGATCATAACTGGAATTGAATCAGTTGAGTGCGTTAGCAAAATATATATTATCTTTTTGTTACGATTTCGAGATTTTATACTTTATTTAAAAAATCTACCATAATCATAAATCGGTAACTATTTTTTAGGCATAATGCGATTAATAGACGTTACAATACAGTGGGCCCAAAAAAAAACTATCTCTTTTGAATGAAATGATTGGTTCTTAGGGTTCCGTGGTCCCTTATAGTTTCACCATTTCCGTCTGTCCGTCTGTCTATCCGCGGCTTAGCTCAAAGACTCCTAGTACTAGAAAGCTGTAATTTGGTATGTGTATACATATAAATCACGCCGAAGAAGTGGTAAAATAAAATTATGAAAAAAATATTATTAGATCTCCCCCTACACCTTTTGTGAGGATGGTTTTATTTTTTCTCGTCTATCCCATTGTGTGGGGTGTCGTTGGAAAGGTCGTTCGAAAACATTGAGAGTTTGTAAAAAACATTTTTGGATTCAGGGATCCGTTTGTGAAATTTTAAGCTTTAAAGTGCTAATATTTGTTAGAGTCAAGTGTGTCCCGCTCTGCCAGCTAAATGGTTGGTTTTGGATCTTTTTAGAAAAAATTCAAGGCAGTAGTTTTAATAACGAAATTAAAAGGAAAACTATCTCAGCTAAGTAGACTTTACAAGTTAACGAGTAATAATCGATCAACTTTTTGCAGCTGCAAAATCATGTTTTTCAACTACAATGTTATGTTTGTTTTTGGCATAAATTCATCCCAACTACGGAACCCTCCATTGTGAGTGGTCCGACACGCACTTCACCGGTTTTTTTATCTTCAAAACTATGTAATTTTGGAACACTTGTTCTAGAACTTGTTGTGTTATTTTTACTTATAGCAGAGTAATGGGACATCAAAAGCTACACCTTGTATACAGATAGTGAAACGGGACGTGAAGATGGATGACAGATGTGAAGCATAAATGAGTGACAGAGACGAATGTACGAATTAGTCAAGGAGTGCAAGAGATAGTGAATGAATGCTTAAAATGTAGAATAAGTAAAAAGGAGTTCAGTTTACGTAAGGAAGTTTGAAAGACGTTAGGAGAAAAGACGAAGAAATTAAATACATAAAGTAAGAAGAAATCCGGAATTTCATTAAAGAAATATTGTACAAATCCCTCATACACATGTATATGCGTGAGAAACATAACCTTGTCTTTGCTTCGCGCAGTCGAGTAAAAAGCGCAATTCTACTCACTGACTGACTAACTTCTCAAGAACTTGTTAATAGTTCTTCTAAGTTTATATACGGAGTGGGTGCCCCTCAAATAAGGGGTCAAAGTTTGTATGGAAAACCATTTTTTCCATAGTTTTGGGTATGAAATGGAACTGTTAGGTGTCTGTTTCTCTTGTTTTGTGGCAGTTTACTAAAAATAAATGTAATGGCACATGACGTACAAATTACAGGAACAACTTCCTTCTCGTAAAATAGTTCAACTGCCCACTTTTAGCATGTGTTTGAAGTTTTTCCTGACATTACCCTATGTGTTGTAAGCTAGTTGACCTTGCGACTGGTCCTGGTCGATCAAATCAGGCAAGATCTGTATCTATCAGATGAATTTTTTACATATGCTATCAGGCACTAAAAGCTACGCTAGCTAACCGACTTTTTGTTTCCTAGCGACGAGAAAAGCCAAAAAAGAGGGCAAGGCCTAGAAATAAGTAAGTGGATCACTTTATACTTCCAGAGATCTTCCATACATAAATTATACTTACTGTACTTATCGCTAGCGTGGCAGCATACATATATATACTTACCGCACTTATCGCTAGCGCGGCAGCATACATATACGAGTATATACTTACTGCACTTATCGCTAGCGCGGCAGCATACATATATATACTTACCGCACTTATCGCTAGCGCGGCAGCATACATATACGAGTATATACTTACTGCACTTATCGCTAGCGCGGCAGCATACATATATATACTTACCGCACTTATCGCTAGCGCGGCAGCATACATATACGAGTATATACTTACTGCACTTATCGCTAGCGCGGCAGCATACATATATATACTTACCGCACTTATCGCTAGCGCGGCAGCATACATATATATACTTACTGCACTTATCGCTAGCGCGGCAGCATACATATACGAGTATATACTTACTGCACTTATCGCTAGCGCGGCAGCATACATATATATACTTACCGCACTTATCGCTAGCGCGGCAGCATACATATATATACTTACTGCACTTATCGCTAGCGCGGCAGCATACATATACGAGTATATACTTACCGCACTTATCGCTAGCGCGGCAGCATACTGAAACTGATATTGTGTTTAACTAGCTTCTACCCGCGATTTCGCCCGCGTGAAGCATAACGTGTGTTTTAACATATTTAATCTATGTATGACACTCGGCAATACTGATGTAACTTCCCATTAGTGAAACAATTTTCGGAAACGGTTTAGAAGTTCAAAGTCAAATAATTAGTAATAAAAACTAAAACCCAACTACGACAAAAAAGTCAATCGACTAAAAAGGTATAAAGAAGACATCACATACAGACAAATTAAAAATCCGGAGTCACTCGTATTAGGGTATAAATCGAACAGATTGCGTGTGACTCCTGATTTTTTATTTGTTCTAGTTGCCTCTTGCATAAGGTAGTTTTCGTATGGAGAAGAATGGGCAAGAAACTCCACAGTTACTCTTTAAAAATGTTTTACAATATTTTGTACACATCAATTACATAATTTATATGTGAAGACCGTAGATTACCCCTACATACAAACCAAATGCTAACTTCTCTCGATGCATGTGAGGGCGTAGTAAACTACCTACTGTAGTTTCGGCGTATCTACCCCTATGGCAAAACAGCTTGAGTATATGAGAGCATTTAATTTTTTTAGCTATTACTCGTTATTCGACTTCGTGGGCCATATATCCAGCGATAAAATAATAATGCTTAGTTAGTCGTTCACCTACCTTTATAAAACGTGGTTTTGAAAAATACAGTTTGCGGATAACGGTCACTCTTGCATACGAGAGGATTCATAACGGACGGCGAAGGCTTCGGACGCTTGCGCAGGGGGCGAGGGCGGCGGGGGGGGGGGGGGGGGGGCATGCTCGCTGCAAAGGTCAAGCGGCCTGCACCTGCGGCGCGCATTGTTGGACTATTTATCACAATCGCCACTACCACATTACTTATATAAATAATTTTCATCGACGAAGCTTACCGCTCCGTACGCACATGGAAGTCGCGCACCGGCACAGCACGCAACAACAACGTACGTACTACGGTACCTGTAATACTTTAGCTAGCTACTAGGTACAAAATTCTATGTTAATCATCCATAACAAAACAACGTCGTCGCTCGTTATATCGATGTGGTTTGTTGAATTAGGTAAAGACTGCGAAATTCACTTGTTTATAAATTGATGTTTTTAAATGGTCAAACTGGGACTAGGAACGTGTTTATAATGTCAGCCTGGGATCACCTACTGTTGGGTATAGGTATAGGCCTACTTTTTTTTTGCCATACTTCCCTTTTCTGTGCGTCTCTCGTTCAGGTATCCCCGCGATGTTCCCGCGACTTTGATGGAATTGTACCTAAACCCTAAGGGGTTTTATTTGTATGATAATAGTACATTGTGATACGAGTGAGCTCTATTGGATATTACAGTCGAGGCGGTATTATTTGCGCTAGCCACAGGCAAGCGCGATAAGGTAGCCGAGAGTGTAATAATCAATGCACACGCGTTTCATACAACGTTTTTCAACACACTTGCGAGGAAAAATACAGACTTGTTGTAAGAACTTATGCTACAAAAACGTAACTATAGAGATGATAGATTTATAAAGTTTAACTGACCTTTGTTACCAGGTACTGACTATCCGGAGTTTCTTTTAAAAACTTCTATATCGGTTGGTCACAATACTTTAAATTTTGTAATTTTGTTTATTAATTAACCACACAACGAAAACGATAATAAATATTTATGGAAAATGGCGCGCTGGCTGGTTTTGTTTTTCCATAGGTGTAAATAAAGGCACCGGCAAAACCGTTAGACAGCCTATAAAAAAAATTTTTTTTAGAATAAGGAAAAAAATTAAAAAAAAAAAAACTGTTACTAAACGTACCATGGTGGAGTCAAATCTATTTATTATTATTTACGCTCTTCTCCCCTACGTGAAATCGACATTTTTAATAATGATTTTAACCACGCAACAAAAAAGTTACCAAATATTTATGGAAAATGGCGGCTAGTTTTGGTTTTTTCCGCTAGCGATGAGCGCGCGGTGTAAATAAAGGCACTGGTAATACCCCTGAACAGCCTATATAAAAATATAATAATGTTAATAATATAATACGCAAATGGGGTTAGGGTAGTGAACAATATAGACTGTGATGAAAGTATGGACCCTGCACTAGTTCAATCTCACATATAGTCGTAAAAGGAACACTCTCTTGTGTTCGATCTGTCAAGTGTGCTAACATTATCCGGTAAGATAATCTTCTAAATAAATTAGTTATATAAAGTAATTTGCCCTTGTTTTCATTTCATCAGACTGAAACAGCCACAGACGATATAAACCCTTATTTAATAGTACAGAATGACAGAGATTAATTCCGCGCGAACGCGGTGGCACACGGGTATGCCAGCGCGGTTTGTCGGGGCGGGTCAAGTGGCTTGCGCGCGTGCCAACCGCGGTCTTACCGGAAAAAAGCGCAAGTCTCTGCTTGGGTGTAAATAGAGAATGCTCATTTTTTAGTAGGATAGTTCATACTAATTCAATGTATAGTATCCCACGAAAGTTTAATTATGGTAAAAAAAATTCCATGGCCATGCATGGGATTTTTTTTGCTTAGGGTTCTTTTTTTTTTAATAAAAATTTGCTTTTGAGCGCTTGTCTTTGGTAAAAAGCTTCACCAAAAACAATTTCTATTGGATAAAAATTCCATGCTGCCATGATAATACTTAGTAATTCCATACTGCCATGTCATTACTCAGACTAGTAAATAGTAATCTGTGGCACACATTACCGGACTAGTGCGGCAATATAAAGTAAAAAGCACGCTTCCATAATACACTGCATTATGAACCTAAAAGCGGTTCAACAAGAGCCTCTTTACGAGCAAGTGTGTTGAAATAGTTATTTATGCAATTGTTATATAATAAGGGGTATTAAAACGAATGTGGGTTTATCACATGAGTGTTTTAATACCTAATTATTTACAGTTGTATATAAGACTTTATCTACACCCATGTTATGAATACTCTATAAAAGGTTCTTTGTAATACTAATATCGAACAAAAATGGCGGGATACAACGCACGTGAATTCGAATTTTTAGAATTCGAATAAACTACAAGTTTTTTTTAAAATGACTGAGCTTAGTGAAACGCGCCTGCATAACAGCGTTCTTTTTTTTAAATGAGTTGCATTATGAAATTTAGTACAACATTATAACACCCGTTTAGATGATATAATGGTTACTATGAAACTGGTTGTTTTAATGTTGGCAATAAGCTAACTGTTTCAGAAACTTTTATAGATGATTTATAGCATGGGTGTAGATAAAATACCTTATAACTTTATTGTTAGACATGTTGGGAGATAAACGACCTGATTCCACTATATCTCTTTTACCACCGGACTTCCAGACTCAACCCTGCAGAACACTTCAGGTCTAATTGAAAACCAACGTCAGGGACTAGTTGTCTGGCATTTTTGTTGAAATGGCCTATTTGGCGCAGCCGCGAGGCACACTTTCCTGTTAATTTCTTACTAAGTACAGATTTTATTTGTTTCGTTTTTTAAATTTGTTTCTTTTTTACTTGTAGTTGCGTTGCGTAGTGTGTGATAAAGTTTGTGCTAACTAAATGTATTTTCTTCCTTTCTTTCATTAGATACTTATCGCACTTGGTTGATATTACGACAAGGCGTACTCAGCGCTTCTCCTCCACATTTATTATGCGTACAGCCAAAGTGTGGAACTTTCTGCCAGCCTTCAGAAGGAATGGGCATATCCCTGCACCCATGATACCTTTTTTTTGTTTTTGTTTTGAGTGTTTGAAATCATCCAATGACTTCTCCCGCTCTGGGCGGAGCGGAAGGGCGTGTCAGACTTTTACTGACTAAAACTCACCCGTGTTCCTTCATTTGCCTGTTGCCAAGGTCCCGGTATCCCTTTCGGACTTTCCTGCAACCCTGGCAGGGCACCCATGATACCTGTGACTTGAGTTTGGACTGTTGGGAGCGTGTGTTGTCGCTCAGTGCTCGGCAGCCGTGGCCGTGTCGGCGAACGTGGTCACATATCTCTGTGTAATCGCTACTTTATCGCGCGATACTGCCCGGTTTAGGATAATATTATGTGTTCCGATAATGTTCGATAGCGGCCACCGGCGCCGAGGGAACAGAGCCATTTCTTGATTGCGACACGACGATTCCACACAAAATCCCTTTTATCTAGACAATTCAGCAATACCTTTTCATTGCGATTTTACGTTGTCAAGCCGATGTATTTTTTTTTCAAAAATATTCCGATGCAATGCATTATGAATCCCCTCTAAAATGGAATGGGAGTGTGATTGTAAGGCAGGTAAGTACGCGATTGGGGCACATTGGGGCGCTGGAAGTAGTAGACCTCTATTACATCCTTACCTGGTTACCCACGGTTATTTCAAATGACTTTCTTAATATACTCCTTTTTTTGGCTCCTACAAACAGGCGCGATATCGCGGGAACGACAAGGGTAGCGGTGCATGTCGCGCACGCGATATCGCGCCAGTATGCACGAGCCTTTATTAAGATGATTTGCCAGTCATCAAGGTGGCTGCAGCCGGCGGCGATGGGCGATGGCTGCGGGGCAAGCTGCCCAGAATACGCCGGACGTTCATTTAAGCAGGTAAGTATATTCAGTGTACCAACTACCGGTGTACCTACTCGTACCTACACTAACAAGCAATTAGTTTAAAGCACTCCATTGATTAATTTGACTTTTTTAATAGTATGAGCTGCATCTAATATAATATATTATAGCTAGGTATGTTGTTTCTAAGTAGGTAAGTGGAATTTATCAAAAATCAGTATTGCTGCATGTTATGTATGTAACGCGGGGTGAAGAAGTGTGAGGGACGCGGGGTGCGGGGTGCGGGCACACATGACAACAGTGCACACGGTCTCATGTCCATTTGGTGGATGGCGGTCGGCGACCCCGCCGGCCGTGGGCGCCGCGATAAACTTTATATATTCATACGTACGCATGTGAGCTGTGCGCCTGTATCGGTGGATCGCTGGCCGGCTGGTTATGTCCGGTACCGTTACTTTTCTTGCTTTCAGATCTCGTTCGGTGTTTAATTCTTGTTTTAAAACTGGCCGCGCGACAGCCAGCCGCCGTGCCGCGCTCTGCTAATGAATGTAGCCGCATTAACATGCTACGACGCCGAGCCGTGACCGAGCGAGGACCGGCAGGTGCCCGTCGTGCACTGCCCTGCACGGTCTGCACCGGCCGCCTCGTGTCGAGCCAACTCGTCCGCCACTATCAACACTGCTGACTGAGCCACTGCTGTCCTATCACGACATCCAGTGAAACTGCTCACGGTGGACAGAATAATAGTCAACTGGTTCTGTCCAACTCCGGAAATTGTTTTGTTGTACGTACGATTCGACTGGAGACCGGTTAAAACTACGTGCGTCGAAATTTGAGGAAGCTGCAATAGAAAGAAGGGACTTTTAGGGAGTGTAGTACCTACTCATGACAATGAACAAGTTTCACTACGGGGTCAACTCGGAAATGTGAAAAAAAAAACCCTGCTGTTCCATACAAAAGTATTTACCTATACTAACACGAATCACGATCAAAGGGGTATTCCTCGAAGCGCGCCGACTTTGAAATGCACCACATGAAGCGCACCTAAAGTATTCCTCGAAACGCACCAACGATGAAAAATAGAGAAGATCATGAAGTATACGAATCCTTCATGATCTTCTCTCTCATAAATGATATCGATAGACGTTTTAAAATTCAACTGTCCCAATTGTTTATTTATCTACACCCATGCTATAAATCCACTATAAAAGTTTCTGAAACAGATTAAAACAGCCAGTGTCATAGTAACCTTAATATCATCCAAACAGGTGTTATAATGTTGTACTAAATTTCATAATACAACTCATTTCAAAAAAAGAACATTGTCATGCAGGCGCGTTTCACTAACAAAGCACAGAAATGTAAAAAATAACGCACATTAATTCGAAAAATTCGAATTCATGTGCGTCGTATCCCTCCATTTTTGCTCGATATTAGTATTGCAAACCTTTTATAGAGGCTTCATATCATGGGTGTAGATAAAGTCTTTTAAGGCCGGGTTATTTCTAGCTCCGTAGGTATCAAAGCTTACCTTAGCCCCCGAAACTAATAGCCATCGTAACAAATTACGCGCTGGCGATGTGCGCACCTAGCACACACACACCGCTCCTGAGTTCACGAACCCGAAGGTCACAACAACATATTTGATGCTATTTATTGCACACATGCTCAAAAGGAGCGGGCAGTAGAAAGTACTCTAGCCTCAACTGGGGAAGAGGGGTTGAATAAATATTTGATCGATGAAAACAGGATATCTATGATGAAAACCGACTGCAAAAAAAAGAAGTATTTTTGGGCGTATTTTGACGTCATTAAAACCAAATTAAGTAAAATATAATTCAAAGTTATTTATTAATTTTTTTTATTAATAAATAACTTTTGAATATAAACTCTAAAAATAAAAACGGTTGAAATAACTAGATCGAAGTGTGAAATATGTAAAATGCTTTTTCAAAAAAATTATCCGTGTTGTTTACGAATAAAACAATTGGTTACACTTCTATAAACACTCCTCATAAAATTTCCATACCGGGGGCCTTATATGAAAATCGATTCTTAATGTGTAAACTGCAATAATATTATTTTATTAAAACCACGCCTTATCTACCTTTATTGAGCTAAGTCGATCATGACTTATAGTTATTATACAGGTGGATTTTAGAGATAGAGCCATTTTTTTATTGTTTGTCTTTTAATTGCAGACGCTTTTAACGTGCTCTTTCTAAATTGTTCTCACATGTATACCTAATAAATTTCAAATGATGTACCCAATATTATGTAACATTTTTATCCGTGGAGTTTCTTATCCGTTCTTCTCCATAGGTGTACCTATTTCGCTTTGGAATGGGCAACTAGCTACAGATTTCTGACTGACCGACTCATTGACAATTTAAAAGTGACTGTAAATGGTTTAATTATGAATAAATGATTTGAGTTTGAGTTTGAATAGTCGCCTAAAAAACGGTCTTAGATAAACGTACAGTCAGCAAGAAAATTAAAAATTTTGACATAATTTTTTTTTGATGCCAATCGATTCTCTTTGGAACGAAGTTCTTAAACTGCTTGTAAACTTTCAAAAAATGAAACGCTAAAATAAACATTCGTACTTGCGACTGTCTTCTTCTATTTCAAAGAAAAAGAAAGAGAGAGAGAGAGAACGCTAGCAGAAAAAAAGAAAAGAAAAGAGGAAAGTGATTACAGTGTTGTGGTATAAAATTGTACACGTCGTCGGCCCGAGTACACTGCATGCCAGAGGGAGAGAGAGAAATGTGAATTCGGTCAAAATGTAAAAGAAAGATGGCGGCTCTTATAAAAAAAAAAAAACATTATGAGTATCGTTTCCGAGTTTTCTAGGGTATTGCCGATAGTCGATAGTGAGGTCAAAATGTAAATCCAAGACCCCATCTTTTTGAGCTCTGAATATTTTTTATTTTTCATCATGGGTATCGTTTTTTCATTGTTTTCGAGGGTGCTAAAAACGATACTGAGGTGTGAGCCGTGTGCGGTCAAAATGTATGACCCAATAGCCATAAGATATACACCAATGGAAAGAGCTTTCCAAGGAGAGCCTTTGCTACTAATACGACTTTTGCCGATTGTTAGCCAGTTCGAAGTTAATGACATAAATAGGTAACAATTTGCGCACCGAAGTTAAGAAATTATTGGCGTCCAATGGCCATAAGATAGACACCAATGAAAATAACTTTATACCATTCCCCCTCTAAGAAGCTTATTTTATTCACTGAAAACAGTGAATAAAAAGCACTTATAATCACTGTTTTGGTGTTTTAATTTAGAACACACCAATATATTCGACCTCCATCACAATGCTATACAACCTCCTTGCGAAAAAATACTCGATACAAAATCCGATTTGAATGGTCGATATTTTCGACACAGTTTAGGATTATGTAGAATAAAAACTGTTTTGTGTCCTTTGCTGTCATTAGTAAATTGGCGCTATTTTATTTTAAATACTGTAAGTTGTACGAACACAAAGTTTAGTATTAATAATAAATCGATTGAAAATGCATTCAAGTGATGAAGAAAATGTGTTAACACCTGAGTTTATGAAAGAGAACCCTGGCCGATATAGTAGAAAACTTGCTACACAACAAATCACGGCTGGTTTACATCAAAACCTACGATGAGTTTTGCAAAAGGAAAAATGAAAATCAAGCTTCTGGCACATTTTCAGAGTCTGTTTTCCTAACTTATTTTAATGAGTTGTCGAAGAAAAAGAAGTCATCGACACTATGGAGTATGTATTCTATGCTACGGTGTACTATAAAAACAAGGCATAACATTGACAACAACATACTCGAAGTTGCTAGTTCTTTTTCTCGTAGTCATGATATAAAGCATAGTATGCAACTCTTGAATAAAACGGATTTATATCGAGGGCCATGAATCACTCGCGTCGCTCAGAATTCTAACACTTGAATCACTCGCTATGCTCGTGATTTTGAATTTTTTCATATATCCAAAACCAACCATTTAGCTGGCAAGGGGGGGGGGGGGCACTTGGCTCTAACAAAAATTTGCACAATAAAGCTTAATATTTCGCAAACGGATCCCTGAATCCAAAAATGGTTTTCACAAACTCACATTATTTTTAAACGACCTTTTCAACGATAACCCACACCATAGGATCGACGAGAAAAAAAAACCATCCACATTCAAATCCTCAACCATCCACATTTTACCTGTAGGTAGGATTCTAAAAAAAAAATAAATTATCGATTTTTTTTACCTCTTTGTCAAACTCAAACTCAAAGCATTTATTTTAAATAAACCAATTACAGGCACTTTTGAATTGTCAAGGGGTCGGTCAGTCAGAAAGATGAAGCTACTCGTAGTTGCCCATTCCAAAGCATAGGTTCCTATGGAGAAGAACGGGCAAGAAACTCCACGGACACTCTTTTGAATCAGAATATTGTTACAATATATTGGTTACATCATTCATGTTGAAATTATACATGTGAGTACAATGTCCGTCCGTAAAAAGATAAAAAAGAAACAAAACAATTCAAAAATTAAAATAAGCCGTGGCAGCTAAGAGATGACCAGTCCCTACTGATGGCGCCCGTTCACGAACATGACGCATCGATCAGCACCATTTAGCTCAACCATTTTGAAGGGAACTTAATGATCCAACACACACGCCACCACCAGCGAGACATTAAAGTGAGCATGACATACTCTCAGTCGCCAGGGCACATTCAAGTCAATGAAAGACGTACCTAGTAAATGGTAGCTTTAAAGTACTTAGGTAAGTACATAGTGCTCACACACATGTGCTATGCAGTTATACAATACTAGGAGATTGAATTTATACAATGTAAATATAGTTTTTACAATCTTCAGCAGCTCCAACAATATTTTCGAATGCTAATTAATTAGTTTATGCGCCTTGTGGAGCTGGATCAGCGCTGAGCCAAGCAGTTTTGTCAGTAATGTAATCCCCTAATTTATAATATGCTTGGCGGCATAGTGTGCGTTTTATACAAAATTTAAATTTTGTTTCATTCAGTTGGAGTATGTGGGGCGGTATTTTATTATAACATTTTAAACAGTACCCCATGAAGGATGAGTCTACTTTAGCCTGTCTGAAGCCCGGTTGAACAAATTGGTTCCTACTTCTAGTCCTATAATTGTTTCTTTCACCTCTTTTACTGAAAAGACTTAGATTTTTCCTTACGTACATGATGTTTTCATAGATATATTGACAAGGTAACGTCATGATGTTAATATCTTTAAACAGTTCCCTTAGAGAATCGTGCCAGCGGAGGCCATAAATTGCTCTGATCACTCTTTTCTGCAGAATAAAAATAGAATCGATATCAGCAGCCCGTCCCCATAGTAAAATACCGTAAGACATAATATTATGAAAGTAACTGAAATAGACTTGCCTCGCGGTATCTACATCAGTGAGTTGACGGATTTTCCTCACAGCGTATGCTGCGGAACTAAGCCGTCCTGCAAGAGATATTAAATGAGGACCCCATTGCAGCCTGGAGTCGAGTGTGATCCCCAAGAAAACAGTTTTATCGACGAATTCTAGTTTCTCCCCATTCAATACTCTATCACAATCACTACTTTTAACATTCGGTAAAGAAAATCTTATGCATTTCGTTTTTTTCCCATTTAATACTAAATTATTAGCAGTGAACCAATTATGGACCTGCAGTAGGGCGTTATTTACGTCGTCAAGAATTAATGCAGGTCTATTTATCTTAAAAATTAAAGAAGTATCGTCAGCAAATAACACCATTTGTGATTGGTTTTTTGATAAATAGGGTAGATCATTAATATATACTAAAAAGAGTAAAGGACCCAATACCGAGCCTTGTGGAACACCCATTTTTACTTTTAAACCGAGTAAATTGACTCCATTTATTTGAACTTGCTGTTGTCTATCATTTAAATAAGATTTTACTAAACTGAGCGCAAGTTTACCTAGTCTGCTCAAGTTTCAAGAGTAAGGTTTTGTGATTTACGCAGTCAAATGCCTTGGAGAGGTCACAAAAGATTCCTACGGCATCTTCGGCCCCATCCCACGCTGTAAAAATGTGTTTAAGTAAGGTGACACCGGCGTCAGACGTACAACGTCCTTGGGTGAAACCATATTGCTGTTCGTGTAAGATTTAGTTGGTGTTAAAATGATTAAGCATTTGATTGAGCATTACCTTTTCGAAGACCTTGTTGAACACCGGCAAAACAGATACTGGTCTATAGTTGTTGGTGTCTTTACTTTCTACAGATTTAAAAAGTGGTATAACCTTACTGTATTTCATTAAATCCGGAAAGACTCCTTGATCCACACATAAATTAACTATTAAAGCTAAGTATGGTGCTATAGATGGATGTACAAACTTTGATAGATAATCCCCATAGATCTTCGGTTAATTTTATTTTGATTTTCCGAAAAGCTTTTGTAACTATCATAAGGTTTATATGTTTAAATTGAAATTCAAACGGGCAGCCTGGAACGTTCGCTCTTAATAAATCAATTGAGACATTGGGTGATGAGTTTAAAACTTCTGTCGTTTTAACTGGTATATTAGTAAATAAGTAAGAAGTAAGTAGTTGTCGGTGTGATTTATATGTATACCCATACCAAATTACAGCTTTCTAGTACCAACCGTCTCCAAGCTAAGCAGCGGACAGACGGACGGACAGACCGACAGACAGACAGACGGACATAGCCTTAGTAATAGGGTCCCGTTCTACCCTTTGGGTACGGAACCCTAAAAATGATTAGGAAGACTTCCCCGACCGGGATAACACATTTTTTTTCGCGTCGCACGTTGGTCTTTGGGCTTAATATGAATGGTCTTCTTTACCTATTATAATTGATGATTTAGAACGAAATGATTCAGTCAATGGTGACTATTCTTTTAAACATCAAACAAAACGATCACTAAAATTCCTTACTTCTAGCTATGAGAATCTTAAAGCTATTCTGCCAAAAAAAAAGCTTTATCTAAATTTTAAAATTATTTTGACACAACTAAAATCAAATTTGACAATCGCGACTCCACTTCTTGGTACTTGTTTGCCCTACCCCTTGAATGTTTTTTTGAGCCAGAGGCGCGCAGGTACGGCAACCTCGACGTGTTTTATACGAAATTTTTCAGTTTTAGTATGGAAAAAAAAAATACCCACCCGCATGTTGAGTATTCGGGAGTTTATGGGTTTGGGGTCGAAACTTTCATTATTTTTGCGATTGGACAAGCAAGATCGGACAAGGCAAAAGCAACAGAAACAGAAAATAAAAAAAAGATACAGTACTGTTTTGCAACTGAAGTCGAGGTGTTGGTTTGAAATTTAGTTCATGACATCTAATTTTATTCCACACCTTTTAAATCGTGATTAAAAATAGTCAGATTTAGTTAAGATTTTGTTAGGGTTGCATATTAGAAAATCAAAACTTTCCTGAGCAAATTTCAAAAGAACAAGGTACAAATCAACAAAGTTTAAAATAACGATGGTCATTTGATCAAAAGTTCAGATGACCAAAGTCAGGAATATCAATGTTTAAATTATCTATTACACTATTGACCAAATCGTTTAAAGGTCAAAATGGATTACTGGATAAATTATTAATTATCAAATGGAAGCGAGCGTGACAGAAACGAATCGCTGCAAAACCGACTCCGTGTAGTCTTGTCTGCCCTACCCCTAGAGTATTATTTAAAATCGCGTAGGCGCGGAGGGGCGAGGCGGGACATGGGACCGCCAGAGCCCCGCAGCGCCGGAGCCGTGACAGAAACCATGCCTGCTGCATGTTGCATGCTTGCTTGCATGCTGCATGCTGCATGCTTGCAAGACAAGCCAATAAAATCTGCCGCAGAAATGTTTTTACCATTGTCTAATTATCCACTCGCAGGCAAATTAAAATTACATGCAGCAACTTTTGATCAGTTGTTCATTTGATGTCACATACATTGGGATTCCAAATTTTTTCTAAATAAATCATTTGGTCATTTAAATTTTGTTATTTCGTTTATTGTTCTTGTGAAATTTGCTCGAGAAAGTTTTGATTTTCTAATATGCAACCGATACAATCTACTATTAATCACTGTTTTTGTGTTTGAATTTAGAACACACCAATATATTCGACTTCCATCTCAATGCTATACGAAAAAATACTCGATACAAACTTCGATTTGATTGGTCGACATTTTCAACTAGGAGTTTAGCATTAGAATAAAAACTGTTTTGTGTTCTTTACTGTCATTAGTAAATTGGCGATATTTTAAATACTGTAAGTTGTATGAACACAAAGTTTAGTGTTACTTAATAATTAACCGATTGAAAATGCATTCAAGTGCTGAAGAAGATGTTATAACACCTGAGTTTATGAAAGAGACGGTGGCCGATATAGTAGAAAACTTGCTACCCAACAAATCACGGTTGGTTAACATCAAAGCCAACGATGAGTTTTGCAAATGGAAAAATGAAAATCAAGCTTCTGGCACATTTTCAGAGTCTGTTTTCCTAACTTAGTTTAATAAGTTGTCGAAGAAAAAGAAGTCATTGACACTATGGAGTACGTATTCTATGCTACGGTGTACTATAAAAACAAGGCATAACATTGACAACAACATACTCGAAGTTGCTAGTTCTTTTTCTCGTAGTCATGATATAAAGCATAGTATGAAACTCTTGAATAAAACACGGATTTATATCGAGGGCCATGAATCACTCGCGTCGCTCAGAATTCTAACACTTGAATCACGAGCATAGCGAGTGATTCAATCATCATGAATCCCTCTACGGTCGTGATTCAGTCGTTAGAATCCTTCACTTGCTCGTGATTCATCTATCGCTCTCGCTTTAAATTCGTTCTTTATAGTGTAATTGTATAATATACTATTTTCGAGGTAAAAAGGGCATTTGATTAATCGATAACAGTGAATCAAATTCTCTTTTACTCACTGAGTGAGTTTAAATATATTGAATTTTGAACAAGCACGAATTATATAAGGTGTATCTTTTCATACACGAAATCTCTTAAGGGATCATTGTACTCATCATTAGAACAACTTTTACTATGGGACCAAACATGAAATCGCGAAAAAAAAAAACAGCTGTTCCATACATTTTGACGAAATATGCGAGCATAAATGTAGGGAACAGCTGAATATTTTTCGAGATTTCAGCAGTTTCGCCTTGTTCGTAAAAAGTAGAGGAGTACACATTAAATACTAAATTCCGTTTTTTCATTACTTGTTGTATATAATATGTCATTACGCTGATTGGTGTTCGCAGCGTCACTGTTTGGATATAATTTAAATTAAGTAGTACATATATGTTATCTTTATGGTGCAAAGACTATAAATATAAAATGTATGGTTATGTGTTATGTTGGCTGTTCTGAACAGGGTATTGTGTTGTCGTAGCGGGCGTCGCGTACTACGCGGCCACGAACACGGCCAGTGGTCGCACAATCCAACCGAATGCGCGTCGCGCGCTTAGCCGCAGGACCGGCGGCCATCCGACCAGTTGTGGCCAAACATTGTGCTATACTTTAGTACGAGCGTTCGCATCGTGGTCGGAGCTTCTGCGACCAATGCTGCAGTCACGTAGTGCGTGAGGTCTTTAAAATTATGTTCAAATATGTAAGTAAAAGTTTGTTGGCGCACTCTGTGCAAGTGCAAGAAAGATGTACCTAGGTGCTTAGGTACATCTGCACTTACGATATTAAAGTAGATACCTAATTATCAGATCCTTGTTAATAATAGACAGTTGGTAAACTGATTCAGGCGTGGCTTTGCGGAAATCCATTACAAAATATAATAGACGTAGATTTAGTAACCAATTCCGCTTATCTATTCCTCAAGAGTCATGATAGTCATAACAAACCCTGTAAGGAATGACACGTGTTTCAACGAGGCGCTCGGCGTGGCAACACGTCGAGTTCGTGTTCGCGACTGGTCAATCGTCTTCCTGAGGATGCCTCGTTGAGAGAAGAAACACGTGTACTTTGTAACGGGGTTTTTTAATGAGTCTTGGGGAATAGTTAATAGTTAGTTAGTTTTGAGGAGGGGGTTATGCTCGCCTACACTATTCAATCTATATGTAAATCCACATTTCCTTCGTCAGAAAATACGTGACGTCTGGTGGCCCTGAGATCTTAATCTATCAAAGATGATGGGGATATTGATTGAGAGCGGAGGGCGCTGTGTGTGAGAGCTAACATGATAGCCCGTAGATTCAAGCGTGCCTCTTAGGAGGTCAGGCGCACTATATTTAGTGCTTACTGTACGTATTTTTACTCTTGCAGTCTGAGGGCTCATTACACTCAGAAATCATACGGCACCCTTCGCTCTCAATACAATAACGCATTCAGGGTGCTGATGGGGTTGCCTCGATACTGCAGCGCATCAGGGATGTTTGCTGAAACTCGAGTTGATTACTTCTACACTGCGATGTGGAAGCATTGCGCATCCCCGGTTAGTAGGGTTCGGGGAAGCACCAACAGCATCCTGTGTATGATAGCAAGCAGGCTAGATTGTGAGTTTGTGAGCCACTACTTCAAGATATCGGCTGGGCCTGTTACCTTGCAGCAGTGATGTCACAATTTATTTCTGTGTTAATGTTTCACTAAAATATTTTACTAATACAGCCGTTGCTTGAATTAAATGATTAAATTAAAAGCGGCATAGGTTGCTTAGGTACTAAAATATCTACGTATATTGTTTTTTTTTTAATAGACAGTTGCGTACATATGTTCTTGTACGTAATGTATAAGAACATGTCAAGCCGCGGAGTGGAATATGCAGAGGAGCAGGACAGCGAGCGGGAATCAAATTCCTTACAAATAGAAGCGCCACTGACTAAGCACAACCAGTCGGTTACCAAGTGTCGTACATCGGCTTCTATTAATAGACGCGCGGAGTGCGCTTGTGTGCGTGTGTCCGCAGGTGCAGGCTCGGCGCCGCGCGCCGCACTGCCAGCGCCAGCCTTGAGCGAGCAAGTGTCGTGCCGAGAAATTATTTGATGGCTGCCGAGTGCCGCGCGATCGCGGCTCGCGGCGCGCCCACTATATTACCATAACACACTGTGCGATACACACAGAAGCACAACTTCACATAGCTTCCAAGTTTAAAATTATTACAGACAACACAAGTAGATCCCTCTAGTCCCTACATGAAATTAAATTCCTATTTACGGATCCGTGCGTAGATTAGCTGTGGGCAGCTGTGAAGCGGGACTTTTATTGTTGTTTTGATTTTCAATCGTTGTACCAAGCTTGTAGCAGACGCCGCCACTGGGCCCTGGCGGCACTGTGAAGGTGCTTACTAACACTGTACGATCAGAGCTGTTGCACACACATTTATGGGACACTATACTGCACTCGCGAGAGTGCACAGTTCAGACAGCAACGCATCTGACGCCGCGTGTCCTCCACAGATACACGATCTGTGTCTCAATCTGTCCACAGATACACGATCTGTGTCTCACTCTGTCCACAGATACACCAGTCAGTGGCAATAAACGAAAATTCAAAACCAAAGTCATCGATTTCCGAAATTAAAGAAATTTTTCACGTTTTTATTGTTTTTTGGAAGTTGGTTGTTTTTTTCGTGTACCGTTCGTACCACTGCCGTCGTCCCACTGGTGGGACGAACGGGAATTTAATAAATAATATTAAATTTATTCCCGTTCGTCTCACAGATTTTGTTAGTGGGAGGAACGGGAATAATTTAGTAATTTTATTTTAACTCCCATTATTCCCACTTATATAAATAATTTGAGTCTGGTTATTCAATTATTAAAAAAACACTTATTTCTCCTAACTCGTATTATTACCAAATGCGAAACTGAGTTTGTTTGTTTATTTGTTACGTACGCTTTCGCGCTAAAACGGCTGAACAGATTTCAATAAAATTTGGCACATGGGTAGACAGGTCATGACCTGGGTTTGGAGATAAAATACTTTTTATCGCGGTAGTACGTTGCATGCATACGAGACGGTATTCTGTTTACGACACGTTGTGCACAATTTCCGAGCTAAGCTTTCAAAAAGTACTAGGCTTGCATAAATTCACGATCCTATTAGAAGCATAATAATAATGATTGAAATACTTTCGTGCATTCACGCAAGCCTAGTACTTTTTGTTAGGTTAGGTACTGCTCATAAATTGTGCACAAAGTGTTTTTGCAAAGAATACCGTCTTGTATGCATGCAACGTACTACAGAAATAAAAAGTATCCTATGTCTTAACCCAGGTCATGGTCTACCCATGTGCCAAATTTCATCTAAATCATTTCGGCCGTTTAAGCGTGAAAGTGTACCTAACAAATAAACAAACAAACTCACTTTCGCATTTATAGTATTAGTTAGGATAAATAAGTGTATAATTGAAAAACAACCAGACTCCATTATTCAGTGGGACCAATGGGAATGAAAAATAAAATTACTATATCATTCCCGTTCGTCCCACTAACAAAGCCAGTAGGACGAGCGGGAATAAATTGAATATAATTTATTAAATTCCAGTTCGTCCCACCAGTGGGACGACGGCAGTGGGACGAATGGGGTCACACGGTTTTTTTGTGTAGAAAGTTTTTTATTATACCTACCTATTTGCCTCGTGATAGTGATAACCACGAGTACTGCGCGATGGGATAGTTATCACTAAAAGTAAGCATCATTCGAAGACGAAACTCAATTTGAGATATGGAGCCACTTGATTCATACAGTGTACCGGAATTTCTGAAGTTTGAAATAAGTCACTCCATCCAATCAACTGAAAATGAAGAAAAGCTCCGGAGAATCAACTGAAAATGAAGAAAAGCCCCGGAGAAGATCATATAACAAATGATGTATTAAAAACCATCAGAGAGCTAATTAAAAATAGAATTAAATTAAAAAATTTAATTAAATTCAAAGACATTTTGAAACATGAGTCGATCCACCTGTCTGGAATGCTGCGATTATAACCTTATTCTATAAAAAAGGGGATCCAGGCAAAATGGACAACTACAGCCCACAGAGTATGCTACAGACACTTAATAAATTATTTATCAGCCTAATATTAAAAAGGATCTCAAAGGTCTTAGACGAAAACCCAACAAGAGAAGAAGCAGGATTCAGATTGGGCTTCTCTAAAAACGACCACATTTTCACGCTAACAGAAAATTGAGAAGTACAATGAACACAATAAAGAGCTCTACGTAGCAAAGGAGTTAAGCAGGGTAATCTCATATCACCAAATAGTTGGAGCATATCTTCAGACAGCTAAGTTGGCGCGATGTTTGTATCAAAATAAACGGCGAGTTTCTCAACCATCTCCGCTTCGCAGACGACATTGTTTTCATAAGCGAAACTCATGCAGATCTTGAGCGCATGCTGCAGTCTCTAGATAAGGAGAGTTTAAGATGTGGTCTTCACATGAACGCAGAAACATGCCTGTTAATCAACATCATAAAATTACCAATGGTGATACAAATACGCACATCGCATACATAAACAACTGTTTATCTTGGGCAAATCAAATTCATTTAATAAACCGACAGTAAATGAAGTATATCGCAGAATAAAGAGCGCATGGAGAAGCAATATTTTGTAAAGCAGTTTTAATCATTCATCTTAATAGCTGCACCCCGCGGTTTCACCCGCGTACGTCTCGATCTCGATACTGAATATCGGGATAAAAAGTATCCTATGTCCTATTCCAGGTCATGGTCGACCCCCTTTTTTTTTGTGGTTGGGTAATCATCACATGACTTCTCCCGCTCTGGGCGGAGCGGAAGGGCGTGTTAGACTTTTACTGACTAAAACCCACCCGTGTTCCTTCATTTGCCTGTTGCCAAGGTCCCGGTATCCCTTTCAGACTTTCCCGCAACTCTGGCAGGCATCGGACCTAGCGGACGCCGCCAATTGTGCTGATATCTCTTTGAGGCGCGCGTGGAACACGACCCGCCATCGACCCGGGCCTGGTCCTTATCGGACGGCAAGCTACCCATTGCTCGCCGTCCGCAAGCCCGCGCCTATGGTGGCCAGGAATCCGCCTGGGATTCCCGACGCCCAGGGTGTCTCCAGCGGCGGCGATTAGGGGCGTGAGGGCGCAAACTTTGCCTCTCCCTCACGCGTTCCGGCTCCTCCTTCGCGAGCATTACTGCTTCGCAGAAGGAGGAGACGGATTCCCATGCCCTCTCGCTCCGTACCATGGCCTGGACCAGGGCTGGACGCGAGAGGTCATTGCCACTAATCGCCTCCACGAAGACACGGCGGTGCTCCGCCCAAGCAGGGCATACCTCCACCGTATGCTCCACCGTGTCCTCCGGGCGATCCGCACAGTGGTGACACCCGGGCGTTTCCTCCCGCCAAATCCTACACAGGAACCACCCGAAGCTGCCATGTCCGGTGAGGACCTGTGTTAGGCAGAAGGTGAGGACGCCGTGGTGCCTCTCTAGCCACTAATCAAAGAGGGGACTTATTGCCGCAATTGTGGCGTGCCCAGCACTGGGTTGCGACAATCGCACTCTCCATGCCGCCATGAGATCCAGCCGGAGCTCTGTCCGCTATGCCGCGATTTCTTGCGGCAGCGGAGTTACGCCCCGGCGCTTCACCTCCTCGCACCACTCCCAAATGTGCGCGAGGACTTTCGCCTCCAGATCCCATGGTGGTAATCCGGCAAGGAGGCTCGCCGCCTCACGGGAGACCGTGAGGTATCCCCGGGCCAGCCGAATGGCCATGACCCTTTGGGACGCGTTCAACCGGCGGGCTGGCCGCAGCCTAAGAGAACGCGCCCACACCCCCGCGTGGAGCCTCCGGCAGGAGGCGGTTGGACCCCCTAGATTGTGCAGGAGCCGCCCCAAGGTGGCCCCAGCCCGGTCCAGCCTGGGAGCCAAACGTCGGAAATGCTCCACGAAGTTCCACCGGCTGTCAAGGACGAGTCCTAGGTACTTCATCGTCGACTCGACGCCGATATGAACCCCTCCTACCGCTGTCTGTCGTCCTGTACGCGATAAACTCAAAAACTACTACATCGATTTTCATACTGTTTTCACCAATGGATACAGTGGTTCTCGAGTAAGGTTTTAGTATATACCTAATAACCAACATCCACGTGGGCGAAGTCGCGGGCATCAGTTAGTAATATCGTGAAATCGCGGCATAGCGGACAGAGCTCCGGCTGGATCTCATGGCGGCATGGAGAGTGCGATTGTCGCAACCCAGTGCTGGGCACGCCACAATAGCGGCGATAAGTCCCCTCTTTGAGGAGTGGCTAGAGAGGCGCCACGGCGTCCTCACCTTCCGCCTGACACAGGTCCTCACCGGACATGGCAGCTTCGGGAGGTACCTGTGTAGGATTAGGCGGGAGGAAACGCCCGGGTGTCACCACTGTGTGGATCGCCCGGAGGACACGGTGGAGCATACGGTTGAGGTGTGCCCTGCTTGGGCGGAGCACCGCCGTGTCCTCGCGGAGGCGATTGGCGGCGGTGACCTCTCGCGTCCGGCCCTGGTTCAGGCCATGGTACGGAGCGAGAGGGCATGGGAAGCTGTCACCTCCTTCTGCGAAGCAGTAATGCTCGCGAAGGAGGAGGCGGAACGCGTGAGGGAAAGGCAAAGTTTGCGCCCTCACGCCCCTAACCGCCGCCGTTGGAGACGCCCTGGGCGTCGGGAATCCCAGGCGGATTTCCGGCCACCATAGGCGCGGGCTTGCGGACGGCGAGCAACGGGCAGCTCGCCGTCCGATAAGGACCAGGCCCGGGTCGATGGCGCGTCGTGTTCCACGCACGCCTCAAAGAGATGTCAGCAAAATTGACGGGGTCCAATAGGACCGATGCCTGCCAGGGTTGCGGGAAAGTCCGAAAGGGATACCGGGACCTTGGCAACAGGCAAATGAAGGAACACGGGCACCCTCAAAAAAAAAAAAAAAAAGGACAGACAGACGCGACGGAGGACTTTGTTTTATATGTAGTAAGTAAGGATGTAATGAATATTAACGGTCTTATTCATAAAAAGATATAGAACATCTAAAACCTTGCTAATGTCTGGTTGTCAAATATTGTTATTCATAAACGCATTTTAGCACAAAAACGTTCTATAAACCTACTATAAAGTTATCAAAGCCAGAACCCTACTTTAACAGTACTATAAGGAAAAAATGGCCGACTCTATATCAGCTGATTAATAAGAAATTGACATTTGACATACAAATATAACATGTCTTGTGTCAGCCTACAAATGTCAGTTTCGTAAACAATCGTACTTCAAGGAGCAGCAGTTGTATTTAATTTATTTTGTTCTTCTGTTTAACCAATTTAGTTAATTATTATGTAATGCAAGATATACAAACTTGGATTGGATTATATTAAAGAATTGTACGTCTTGAAAACCGCCCGCTTCAATTTATTTTGAATGGCATTACCTGCAAACTATATATTGTGAAAACAACCATTAAGGTACTAGCAGAACTTCACAACATTGCAGTTGACCATGGAGACATGCAGTTAGAGGGTGGCAATATCAATAAAAATCATGCAAGTGCCTAACCCAAGAAAGGAGACACAACCATTAAATGGTACTAGCAGAACTTCACAACATTGCAGTTGACCATGGAGACATGCAGTTAGAGGGTGGCAATATCAATAAAAATCATGCAAGTGCCTAAACCAAGAAAGGAGACACAACCATTAAATGGTACTAGCAGAACTTCACAACATTGCAGTTGACCATGGAGACATGCAGTTAGAGGGTAGCAATATCAATGAAACTCATACAAGTGCCTAACCCAAGAAAGGAGACACAACCATTAAATGGTACTAGCAGAACTTCACGACATTGCAGTTGACCATGGAGACATGCAGTTAGAGGGTAGCAATATCAATGAAACTCATACAAGTGCCCAACCCAAGAAAGGAGACATTTTGGCTAGTAGTTAATTAATAAAAAGCTTGTATGAAAAGTATCAGTTTAATTTATTTTTATAATACTCTAGAACAAAATTTTCTCATTTTGTTTTGCGTTTGCCATCTGTGCTTCATCCTCATGTATTCTTTTCTGCAGGACTTTTCAGTTTCTGCTACCTATTTGTAGTACAGCGCCATCCTTACTTCTAACCTGAAATACAAAATTAATGTAATAAATAAATTATTTCTCTTCATTATATTGAGGTTTTCATTTATAACTGACCGGCATTTTAATTTATCTGATATATTTCGTGTATTGTAATTGCGAGTTGCGTGTAGTGAATCATTATTTTTTTCGGGATTTTTTAAATTTTGCACAGGGAAACCTCTGGCGATTTCTATTAAGAAGAACCTCTCACTGACCAATTCGTTCAAAACAATCTAAGGAATAGAAGCAAGCAAGCAAGCATATCGTACCTTCGGTGCAACAAAGTCACAATTCAGTACACTTTTTTTTGTTATGTCTTTTATTAGGATTTTTGATAATTCAATATAAGATTTTTAACGTAAAACTAATTAAACAAGGCAAACAAAATAAACTATTAATTTTATAAAGATTTCAAACCTACTATAAATAGTAATCCAGAAATGAGGAAATAAATGCGAAAAAAATATTAAAAGTCCTCTCCTGTAAAATTAAAAAATGAGCTGTTGTGACTTTGTTGCACCGAAGGTGCGATATGAGAAAATGAGAATGTTTACAAAACAAAACTTACTTTGAACACATTTTGGCTGTAGGCGGCAGCCTATCCTCCTCCAACCAATTGTCACATTGCCTTTTATTAGAACACTGGTCTCCTGTCTTGATTCCATTTTTTTAATTATAAGTAACTATTCAAAAGTTTTCGTCGCTTCAATATATTCAGAGAGTAGATATTATATTCCTTGAATGATAATAACAAACTCATTGACAAATTGGAAAGACGCGCCGCGTCAAAAGTGTCGAAACAGTAGACAATAAAATAGTTTAGAGTACGTAGTAATGTCTATGGTCACAATAATTCGGCGCGTAGACAGACATTCTCGTTTGACTTTTCGATGAGTTGGGCGATGATGGCGTGGTGTGGTGGATGACTTCTATAAAATGGCAACATTTTGATTTATATCTGAATTTTAACGACATATTAGTTATCGAAGGTTTATAGAACGTTTATGAATACAAAATTTTATCGAACGTTTTAAAGGCTTATCGAACACTTTAACTAAACAGTGTTTTAAACCTTCGATAAGCTTTTTTTATGAATAAGACCGTAAATGTTTTTTTCTCAAACATGCTTGGAAATTCGAGCATTATTTTGACAACTTTCTTCGAGATAAACCGAAATTGCTGTACTGGTCAAAAACAAGTGACGATGCGGCCACTGAAGTAACTATGAAAATTCTTATCTGGCGTGTTTAGCGGACAAATAAATTACTATAAAAACTCATATCTTATAGTTGTAAATAAAACGTTTTACACCAAAATCCGTGGTTTAAAAACCGTTTTAAATTTGTTTAAAACGTTTTAAAACCATGACCACGTGGGCCGTACATTGATTACGCATTACATTAAAAATTAAGTTTGAAAGGCTAATTGAAATCTTTCAACATTTTTATTTTATGTAAGTCATTTACGTATATTAACTACTTTTTAGGATTAGACAGACTGAAAGCAAACTTGATATACGTATTTATTAAAAAATACATTTAAAAAATAAGTTTTAGCTGAGTATCAATAAAAAAATTGTCTGATTAGGTTTTTACTTAGCTACTGCATATTTTTAGAATGTATTTTCTTGTAAATATGCATATAAAATTGTATAGATAAGTCGAGATTATTTCTAAAAAATATCAAGGAGTAGATGTGGTCCATATCACTTCGAGTGAAGCCACAGTGCATTCTATTTAAAAAAAAAAAACATTTTAAACCATTATTAAACCGCTAAATGTGGTTTAAAATGGTTTAAACCAAAAAGACGGTTTAAAACCAAATGGTTTAAAACGTTTAAAATAAGTTTTGCATCTATACATATATATCGTCGCGTTATTTAAAAAATGGAACGAACTTTTTACTTCAACACATGCCAACCAAGGAGGTAATAACTTGTCAAAGATTTTATTTAAATTTCGATTTGCCTTGCAAATAGAACTGTTTAAAGTAAAGAAGAAACAAATGATCATGAACATATTGGCGCATGAAAAACTATAGCTGTTCGCCATTGATTCTTGATTTTTTACTTAATTTACTCAGTTTGAATGTCCGCGTATTATTTGGGAAAAGTGCTATACAAGCCTTGGCCGCAATCAGGAATTGATGGACTCACGTATGTGAGCCGACGATCGTCCATCAATCCCCTTATTACTGGTCGCGACAGTAATGTACTATTTTTTTTTGGGAAATAAAAGCCTTAAATACATAAGAATCATTGAAGACGTACGGGCCCAAAATGTGATCAGCGTTCAGCGACTAACGACGATGCCCATAGTCTGCTCTACGAAGCTAGAGGTAGCGCCAGCCTATTGTGTCGGCAATGACTGCATGCTTCTACTGTGGGGATGGTTTGTCAGGAGACGTAGCAAGTTAGGCTTTCTAAAATGCGGCATAATGTCATAAGACTCATAACTAACACTAACACACTTCATAATTTTTTGTTTAATACACATAATCTAAGATATAGTGGATTTTAGTAAGTACACCCAAATTACCTCGCATAGATAATATGAATGCCTTTGAATAGGTATCTACTTGTCAATGGATTTAAGCAAGAGAGTACCTACTGACAACGGGAACGCGAGAAATAACCTACCTTAACTACGTGGGTGTCAGAGGCAGCACCATCTGGTCTAATGACGCTGGAGTTACGAAATTAATGAGATGATGTTGGATGTTGGCAACCGTTGATCTGCATGAATGATGCTCCAATGAGACGCGAGGCGCGAGCCGCGGCCCTCAGCGGCACCGTGTCGCTAGCTGTGCGCGGGCGGCGCGCCGCCGGCCGCGACCCCGAGCCACGCATTAACATTCAAATTTATGTCACCATTATCGTTCCGTAAACACTGCTTTAGTCGAATCACTGCCTCATTTGAATTTTTTAAATAAAATCAAACTGTCGTTGGAGTTACTTTTGTACTTTCAATCATCGTTTTGAATGCGTGATACGCAATAGGTACAAGTCGCTGAGATAATAAAACGTGTTAAGTTCAGAATGAGTCCGACGGGGTGCACCTACACCTACATACCTTCTTTGCTACAGCTTACTTCATTCATTTCATCATCATCATCATCATTACAGCCGAAAGACGTCCACTGCTGGACATAGGCCTCCCCCAAGCACCGCCACTTCGACCAGTTCTGTGCTTTCCGCATCCAGCGGATGCCTGCGGCCTTCTACAGGTCATAGTTGTGGAAAATTGTGTGTCAAAAAAAATTAACAAAAAAATTAATCGTGGAAGGAGCTCGTGGCTAAGTAATAACAACCACACGGGTCGATCCATCAGATTAGGTTGGTCCGTGGCTGGGTGACCATCTTTACATACCGAGATTCCTCCGTGCCTCGGAAAGCACGTTAAGTTGTTGGTCCCGGCTGTCATTTGTGGGTCTTTGACAGTCGTTACGGGTCGTTAGAAGCCCGAAAGTCTTACAACCAGGCTTACTAAGGGGTACCGTATTACCCAATTACTGGGTTGTGGTGTGGAGATTGGCAGTAGCTCCATGTAAAATACTGGTATTCAGCTGCATCCGGTTAGACTGGAAGCCGACCCCAACATAGTTGGGAAAAGGCAGGCAGATTGATTGAATAATAATTTGTAATTATTTTGTACCCTTATAGCTACTTTATTGAGGACGTAAATAAATAAATCAAAATAGCTTTAATTTGTAAAGTAAAACATATCAATAAAAGGTTCAACAGCCTAGTCTGGGACTCTGGGTCTAAACAAGATGATGTTATGTATTCTTACTAAAAGAATTAAACTATGAATTTAACTTGTAAATAATTTGATCATCTTCTGTGGAGCATCGAAAATATGGACGCACACATTATAATAAACTCAAACTCAAAGCGTTTATTTCAAATAAACCGATTACAAGCACTTTTTAATTGTCAAGGGGTCGGTCAGTCAGAGAGATGAAGCTATTCCTATAAGCGTAGTAGATCCCAATGGAGACGAACGGGCAAGAAACTTCATGGACACTATCAAAATATGGTTAGCAAATCGTTGCGCACAGCGTGTGCCGCGCGCCCTCGCGTCGGCAGCCGACCAACACGAATGTTCCACACTCTACATAATAGTATGGTATAGTGCCGAAGATCCTTTCCCCCATTTTATTGCCTAACGCAGGATTGATACTTGAAGATGCTTATTAGCACGCTAAGGCACAGAGGCACTTCAAATCAGCGAGAGTAGTGCGCTGAACGAATGAGCCTTCTGCTCTTGCTGTGCAGCGGCACGCTCAGTCGCTCACATCCGCGAGAGAGAGTAGGTTTTCCTGACCTCAGCAATAAACAAGGTTGTTAGCAGAACAGATATTATGAACAGAGCAGGTCGCTCCGCGCCACCCGCAGCCCGCGCCAATATCAAAATCAAAATCAATCATCAAAGTCAAAATATTTTATTTCACCTACCTACATAGGCACATTTATGAAACGTCAGAATCTAGTTGCACGGTTCCAATTGGTCGTTTCTTAAGGAGAAGAGCCAGCAAGAAATTCCACGGTTACTCTTTTAAAAATAATTGGCTTTTACAATATTTTAGAATTACAGTGTTAATGGGTTGGGAGGACAGTGTAAGCCTTTCAACAAGTACCAGGTAGGCTTAACAAAATAGAAGATGTTCAACAAATCTACAGTCCACTAAGTCTACAACTTTCTCACATTCACAAGATAGAAAATAATCTATATAAAAGACTAGCTACCGCCCGCGGCTTCGCCAACGTGGTATGTCGATAAAACGTAGCCTATGTCCTTTCTCAGGCTCTAGACTATCTGTGTACCAAATTTCATTTAAATCGGTTCAGTAGTTTTGGCGTGAAAGCGCGACAGATAGACAGACAGACAGAGTTACTTTCGCATTTATGATATTAAGTAAGGATAAATAAGATACTAAGAATAAAAACCTCTTTCTTCTTCTTCTTGGTCGCGTGCTTCATTACTGAAGGTCGTGTCCCTGGAAGGCCTTCGTGGCTTTATGTATGATGTTTTTCCATTTGGTTCGGTTCTCCGCTTCTCTCAGGGCGGTCGTAACAGAGACTCCAGTAAGTGTGGTCACTTGTTCTGACCAGCGGTTAGGTGATCGGCTGCGTGGTCTTTTCGCATCCACCTTGCCCAACACTACCAGGTTTTCAAGGTTATCCGGTTCCCGACGGGCAATGTGACCAAAGTAACCGAGAATCCTTTGGTAACAGGTCATGGATGTCTATCTCTTATGCGTAGTTGTTCGTGAATAGAACTGTTCGTTCTCTTGACGGTCCATGGTATGCGGAGCATTCTTCGCCAACACCATATCTCAAAAGCTTCTATCTTTTTCCGTTCTATTGCCCGAATCGTCCACGACTCTGAGCCGTAAAGGAATATCGAGAAAACCAGTGTCCGGACCAGTCTCACCTTGGTGACGTTGGAGACCTTTCTGTCCTGCCAAATACGAGTCAGCTTACTCATCGCAGCTTTGGCAATTTGAGTCCTTCTCCTAATCTCTCTTTCGCTTCCTCCCTGGTCAGTAAGTAGCGATTCGGGGTATATAAATTCGTTGACAAAACCAAGATCTGCTAGTTTTCCTGTTCTGGAGAGTTAAAGGGTTCTGTCGATGAGCATGAATAAAAACCTATTTAAACCAAATAACCTGATTGCCGTTATAACTGTAACAAATCTGAATAATCATCAGGTTCACAAAAGCCACTAGTAAATAAATAGTTGAAATTAAATTGTAGGTACCTATATAATGTGAAATAATAGGATGATTATGTCAAGGTTGAATGCGAAAAAATAAACATGGTAATTTGGGAGCAGTTACTTAATTCTTCTTACATAATTATTATACCGTTAATGAGGTACCAGGGAAGCCACTTGTGCAGAAGGAATTATTGCCAAACTTCCTTTTCTTCAACGTAGTCTTAAATCAAATCAAATCAAATCAAAATATTTTATTTCATATAAGCTTCCATGGGCACTTACGAAACGTCAGAAACTAGGTGCACGGTTCCAATTGGTCGCTTCCTATGGAAAAGAGCTGGCAAGAAACTCCATGGTTACTCTTTTAAAAGATAATTGGCTTTTACAATATTTTTGAATTACAGTGTTAATAGTTATGCAAGGACAGTGTAGGCCTTTCAAAAAGATTCATGTAGGTAGTTAAAAAAAATCTTATAATATGCCTTTTTGATAAAGACACGTTTCATGTGGGTTTTGAACTTTCCATCGCTAAGATTTGTAACCGACTTTGGCAACTTGTTATAAAAGCGGATACTTTTTATAAGAAATGACTAAGTTTTAGTAAATCTAAACTAGACTAGTTTTAGTTAATCTGGGTAATTTGTTTAACGCCAACATTAGACATCAACGCACGCGGCGAGGACACGCCGCACGGTGGATCGAAAATTGGCTGTAGAAGACATAGGATCTCGATGTCTTAAATGTTTTTTTTTTTGCTGGAAATGACTTCTGCCGATCATTACTGTTCTATAAAATGTCATATGAAGTAATTGTGTGCACAAATGGAAGAGTTATAATTTTTATAAGAAAAAAATGTATGGAGCTGACATGAAAAATGAGGATATCTCTGGAATCGCTAGGATGGCCATTATATCCTTGCACACTGTTATAGTACTATTTATTAGTGAATTTTTGACATACTTTTATAGTACTATTTATTGGCGATTTTTTTTTTTAAATCGTCAAAATTAAAAAATAAAAATTGTTTATGATATGTACATTTTAATGCTTAAATATGGCTATACCAAGTGTAATTTACAATATTTTTTATGCTTAGACCAAAACATTCTAAGAAATCACAAAGTCGTATTACCTACTTTGTGATTTTCATTTGAAATGACATGGTAATTATGAATTACGTAATACGTAATCTTGTCTAATGCCTCAAGTCCACATTAGCTAATGATTAATAAAACTTAATACCTATATACCTAGTTAAAAGGATACGTAACAAAATAATTTGGGGTACTCGCTAATTTAGCAATTAGTGCAGGATTAACTTAATGAAAGTAATTAGATAAATGTGATACCATCATTAGTCAATAACAATAAATAGTCAAACATTGGATTCACAACTTCAGTTCTTTTAGAGCATTTCTAATACTAGCATCTATCCTACCGTGTGTTTTTACTCAGTGATCGTGAATAATGGAAAGCATTATTACAAATTTGGATTTGTTTGTTATTCTGAGCAATCAGGATGCTTCGTCTTTCGATCATGAAATATTGTTCAACACACTTGTTATTCGACTGGGCTCTATCTAGCCTTTCAGATGAAGACAGTGTTACCGTGAAAGAATTTTGTCGAAGATTTACACGGGCAGTTCAAAAGAGATGGTTACGATCCCACAGGAAAAGTGAAGTTTTTAGACGTAATTACAGTAATTGGCTTGAGGCAAATATTGACTGGCCAAACTGCGTGCAAACCAATTTGCTCATTCAAGAATTAACAAGTGAAAATATTTCTACTGAACCTGTACCTGAACCTGTACCATCAACTTCAACAATAAAATCAACTTCAACGATGACAAAAAGATCTCGAAAGCCGTTTGATGATCTAAGTAACAAGCAGAAGAAGAGACAATCTGATGAACATATAGGCGATGACCCTAATGAAGTAGCTTATTCAGCTGCAGCACTTTTGAAAGGAGATGGTCGTGAGGATATTGCATCTGTTATTGAACATATGCTCCAAAATCCAGAAGCAGCAGCAAAAATCAAGGAAATGTTGAACAAACCAGCTCCTTCAACAATATTTTCACCAGAAAAAGCACTGGGTTTGCTACTTTCATTAAAACTATCGAAATGGCAATATATCACATTAAGGGAAACGACTATTCGAGAAGGTTCAAAGGAGATATATCCGTCTTACTATAAAGTGCAAAAAGCTAAGCTACAGTGCTACCCTCCGAAGACATTTGTGACTGTAACGAATTCATCTGCTAAGATTGCACTACAAGCGTTACTAGATTTAACAGTGAACAGAATTTTTGAAACTATTCGTAGTCCTGATGCGATACAAGATAAACAATTGATATTAATATCAAAGTGGGGATTTGACGGTGCATCTAACCAAAGTGGATATAAGCAAAACATAGAGAGTGGTCAAGATGATTCCAGCATATTTATGACCTCTTTGGTTCCATTAAAGTTGACAGCTGACGGTGATACCGTATGGGTGAATCCAAAACCCTGCTCACCTAGGTATTGCCGTCCAGTCCAGTTTAGTTTTGTGAAAGAAACCAAAGATGTTGTCATAAATGAAAAAACTGCAATGGATAACGAAATTGAAGCTCTCGTTCCCTCAAAATGTCAAGGACATGAAATTTAGTCACAAATGAATGATGACGATGATTGACGGCAAAATTTGTACATATCTGTCTGAAGCTAAGTCAAATGCGGCCTGCTACCTGTGTTTGGCTAAGCCTACAGAAATGAATAAGTTAGATGTCATTGCGTCAAAAACCATTTCTTCTGGTGTGTATGAGTTCGGATTATCATCACTTCATGCCCGCGTTAATGTGATGGAATGTTTTCTATACATAGCGTATCGTCTCGACTTCAAAAAGTGGTCTGCAAGAGGAGAAGGTCATCAAGAGTTATTGCATTCACGAAAAAAACTCATTCAAGATCGATTCAAAGATGATCTCAACCTTTTGATTGACATCGTTAAGCAAGGATCAGGCACAACTAACGACGGGAACACAGCAAGGCGGTTTTTTGAATTTCCTGATAAAACTGCAGCGATCACTGGATTGGATGAAGACCTAATACGCAGATTTGCTGTGATTCTGCAAGCTATCACATCTGGAGAGATTGTAGACGTGCCGAAATTTAAAGAATACGCTAGAACAACCGCTGAAAAATACGTGGAACTGTACGATTGGTACTACATGTCATCAACCGTCCAGAAATTGTTGATTCACGGAGGGGACATAATTGCAAAAAATGCTATTGTACCAATTGGAAGTCTTTCGGAAGAAGCTTCAGAGGCCCGAAACAAAGACTTTAGGAGGTTCAGAGAACACCATTCGAGGAAAAAGAGTAGACAAGCATCAAACGAGGATATCCTCAATATGCTTATCGTCTCTTCTGATCCTCTAATTTCTTAAATGCCCACAAGAGGCAGACATACTTTAAGGAAACAGTAGAACTACTGAAACTTCAGGATCAGGAAGCTCCGACAGAGTTCTTAGAAGTTATATCTATTGTAGAGCCTGATTCTGAAGTGGATTCTGATGGTGACGAAGTATAAAATAAGTTAACTTTTATTGTTTATGTTAGATTAGGTTAAGTTAATTTTTTTTTTTAATAATTTGCTTTTATTTTTAATCATACAATAGTTTACCATTTATTGTTATTGACTAATGATCACGTTTATCTAATTACCCTCATTATGGTACGTATCCTTTTAACAGGTATATAGGTATTAAGTTTTATTAATCATTAGCTAATGTGGACTTGAGGCATTAGACAAGATTACATATTATGTAATTCATAATTACCATGTCATTTCAAATAAGTAGGTAATACGACTTTGTGATTTCTTAGAATGTTTTGGTCTAAGCATAAAAAATATTGTAAGTTACACTTGGTATAGCCATATTTAAGCATTAAAATGTACATAACATAAACATTTTTTATTTTTTTATTTTGACGATTTAAAAAAAAAAAATCGCCAGTAAATAGTACTATAAAAGTATGTCAAAAATTCACTAATAAATAGTACTATAACAGTGTGCAAGGATATAATGGCCATCCTAGCGATTCCAGAGATATCCTCATTTTTCATGTCAACTCCATACATTTTTTTCTTATAAAAATTATAACTCTTCCATTTGTGCACACAATTACTTCATATGACATTTTATAGAACAGTAATGATCGGCAGAAGTCATTTCCAGCAAAAAAAAAAACATTTAAGACATCGAGATCCTATGTCTTCTACAGCCGATTTTCGATCCACCGTGCGCCGCCGGCGCCGTCGCACGCGTCGTCGCTGTTGATCATACCTACTACGCTACGCAACGTATAATATCTTACGCTTTACCTTTATTAGTATGACTAAATTAGTGATTACGAATGGACTATTTTTATGGGTTGGGTACCCATAAAAAATAGTCCATTCGTAAGCAGATTGTAGACGTGTCTTCTGGCGTTTAGTTTCCCGCATACGTTTCTCGACAGCGTGACATCAATAAATGATTTACCTATGGCTGAAAGTATTTAGGTACGTAGTTATTCTCAATTGCGCAGGAGCCTAAGGCATCCCGGCAGGCGGGCAGGGCAGGGTTAGCTCCGAAGTGATAACCTTCCCGTTGGCTTTTTCTATTCATTAGGTAGGTACCTACATTACCTTTACCTAGCTTTATTTTCATTCTGCATTGAAGTAATCTTAGTCCTTCTCCACTTGCTAGATCCTGGTCAAGGAACTCCAGGAAGGACTTGAGATACTACGGGGAAACGAACTACGAAGTCTGGTAATGAGCGGCACGGAGCGAGGGGCGCGGGTGCGGGCGACGCGACCAACTTCCATCGCTCGCTCCATGTAATCACTTGTAAAGAGCATCATTTCAATATGCGCAACTGAATAAATATTGATAAGTATGTTTGCTTATCATTAGGGAGCCGACCGTAATTACATGTTTGTGCTACTAGATAACTCGGCGCCGGGATATATCTGTGTAGGAACGAAACACCACGGACACTCTTTTAAATAAAAATAAAAATTATACAAAAAGTTGGTTACATCATTCATGTTGAAATTATAAATATGAGAACAGTGTAGAAAGCACGTTAAAAGCGTCCGCAATTATAAAATATAAACAAAAAACAAGTCACAAATTAAAATAAGCCATGGCAGCTAAGACATGACCAGTCACAACTGACGGTGCCCGTTCACGAACATGACGCATGGATCAGCACCATTCAGCTCAACCATTTTGAAGGGAGCTAAATGATAAATGATAAATGATTTTTATTTCTGTAAGTAGGTTTGTACAAATACTTTTACACGTCAATCACATTTTTAAAACTAGATGAGGTCGGCGTTTCCTATCTGACTACTCTGAGAAGAAAGGCCGAAACAAACTCAGAGGTCACAGTCTCTTTTAAAGTCCAGACATAATCTTGGTCAGATCATGTGAAGACCATGTAGATTGGTGTCTGAAATGGACTTTTGAGGAAAGAACCACACAGATTGAGTGGACCTGTCCAGTCAGTGCAAGCATTTGTCAATAATCGTGCAGCTCAACTCCAATTTTAAGGAGCTCAACGATTTGACGAACAGTACCAAAGAAAGGACATTTGGTTAGGCCGCATAAATTACTCAAACTGCCAGACCATGATTAATTAAAACTAAGGAAAAATTAATACTAAAAAAGAAAAGAAACAAAGATCCACATAGTCTTCACATTCACAATAATTAAAATAATATAATACTTTACAAAGTAAACATTCATGTCACTGTATAAGTTAATAATAAAATAAAAAGTCACTAAAAATAACAGAATTCAATAAGATAAAAAATAACAAAATTGGAGAAATACTTATAATACGTTTATTTAACTAGTGTAATCGGCTTTGGCCGTTCTATTTAAAATTAAATAAATAAACTGAAATACACTTTTAATTATTTTATTTTTTTACATTTTTATTCATTCATTTTACGGTTTGGACGTAACTAGAGTTTTGAGTCGTTTGGGGTCGAAACGCTCGGGCGATGGGGCCCGAGTACGCGTCTCCTTTTCAAGAAATTTTCTCACTGACGTGGACAGGTCGACACTTCACATGTTGACAAGAAAGCTGGTTCGTTCTTAGGCCAAAGAATTTTTATTGCCGTTCAACGTGGCAATGCTGCCGGTCTTCCGGGCACGATTACAGCGATGTGGAGGAGTAGGTATATTGGCGCGTAATAAAATTAGTAGTTCTGCGAACAGTACAACTCGCGATCACAAACTTTTTTGCAACGATTAACCTTTAGCTAGTCGCGCCAAAATAATCACACTATGAGTCACGTGGGTTCTGTGCGGATTCCAGAGTTTATTTGTGAATCAAGGTATCAAGGTAGGTAGTGCCTACTCTCTAAGTCCGTCAACGTAGAGGTACGGGTCCGTTCAAAAGTAGTACGAAACTTTAGAGTGACCCTACACCCGATGAATTAACTTTTTTGAACAGGCAAAACCTATTGTGTGTAAAGGTTTGTACACTGAGCGGCAATCGTGCGTGGCTGCCGCGCTGCGTTTGGACGACTGCCATGCACGAACGCTTCTGCAGCGCACAAATATTTCTAGCAAATATTCGTCAGTAATTGTGTTTGGACGAATTGTAAGCAGAGCTACGACACACGTAATCGCTTTCATGCCAACTGAAGTGCGCGGCGTGTCTCGGATTTGCCGCGCAGTACTTCCGCGCAAACATTCGTCGGTTTAGTCCACACTAGAGCGCGGCAGAAATGTGTCCTGCAAAACGCCGCGTGTTGCTGCCGCGGTGCGGTTTAGTCGTACGAATAAAGGCTCTTACATACAGGGGCGATTCGTCGCACGACGCGAATTTTAACAAAACAATTTCTCACAGCGAACAATGCGGCGGCGTCGCGTCGCGACGAATCGCCCCAGTATGTAAGAGCCTTAACGTAAACAAACAATCCGAACTTGTTGGGATTTTTCGTGCGTTTGCTTTCAATGCGATATCACCGGAACACTACCTATTTAACGGACAAAAACGTATTTAGTGATTCGGTATACCACGGTCATTCGCTTCGTATCATACAAATTAAAAAATATATAATACTAGCTGATGCCCGCGACTTCGCACGCGTGGATGTTGGTTATTATATACTAAAACCTTACTCGAAAACCACTCTATCCATCAGTGAAAACACCATGAAATTGGGCATAGTAGTTTTTAGGGTTCCGTACCAAAAGGGTAAATCAGGACCCTATTACTAAGACTCCGCTGTCTGTCTGTCCAGGCTGTATCACATCAGCCGTGATAGTTAGACAGTTGAAATTTTTACAGATGATGTATTTCTGTTGCCGCTATAACAACAAATACTAAAAAAAAACAGAATAAAATATATATTTAAGGGGGCTCCCATACAACAAACGTAACTTTTTATCAGTTTTTATGGATACGGAACCCTTCGTGCGCGAGTTCGATTCGCACTTGGCCGGTTTTATTGAGTTTATCGAGTACAGGACGACAGACAGACGCGGCGGAGGACTTTGTTTTATAATATGTAAGGATAAGTATCAACGCTCTTCATGATTTGACGTATGTACTTTTTTCCTGTCAAAAAATATGACATCGATATCAATACGTCAAATTCAAATTTAATCAATCCGGCCAAGTGCGTGTCGTACCACGCACAGTGAAGGGTTCCGTAGTTGGGATGAATTTATCCCAAGCACAAACTTTTAACGTTGTAGTTGAAAAACATGCTCTCCCATACATTCCAACTGCAAATGTAAGTTATTACTCGTTAACTTGTAAAGTATACTTAGCTGTGATAGTTTTAAGAGTATACTCGCCAAGTGAAGTTTACGTCTAGCCTTCATTTTTAGAATGATGTGCTCGTTGAAGAAACGTGTAAAATGTCCCCTAAAAGGTACCCTAAAACAAAATTGTGCACAGGCGTTTACAAGGCTTTGGATAATTCTTTCGGATTTTGACAGTAGTCGTTGGCCATATACCGTGTCTGAAAAATTTAACTTAGATAACACCAACTTTGTTTTTCATGGTTCCGAACTATAGTAATATATATTATAATATTATAAATGCTAAAGTGAGTTTGTTTGTTTATTTATTTGAGTTTGTTTGTTCACTAGCTGCTGCCCGCGGCTTCGCCCGCGTAGACCCTAAATCTTTTTCTTAAATAAAAGTAGCCTAAGTTACTCCTTAGATCATCCGATTTCTGCCAATGAAAGTCCATTCAAAATCGGTTCAGCCGTTTCGGAGATTAGCCGGAACAAATAGACAGGCAGCAGACTACGAGTATTTTTGTTATAAGTACCGTATATACTTTCATCTTCATTTGTTAAAGAGCTGTTATTTTGTAATTACAAACAGACACTTCAATTTTATTTATTTGTATATACAGGAAAAGTTTTTATCCACTGCGCAAATTTTGACAAATTAACCTTAAACGAGTTTTATTAAACATAATTTTTTTATTTTGATGCGTCTTAATACAAAAAAATAAAAAAATCGTTAACGAAAGATGTTTATTTTAAAAGTGGTTGTATGGCTAACCGGCGCCGGCGGCGGCGCGCTGCGAAGCGGAACGCGCGAAAGTACCTACCTATCAGCTGTGCGCTCGCTCGATTCGCCGGCGTAGGTATTTACGTGGGTTACTGGCCCTTGGATCTCGCTCAAAGAAATCAAAAATGCTTTCTTCTTTTTCGGTCGCCAGTCGGGGTCTGCCAGACCCTCGTGCATGATTCGGGGTTCTGAACTGTCCGTGATCAAGCAACCTTTGAGTGGCCGCTAAAATGGTCCTTTCATTAGGGACCGCGGGGTTAAGGATTCCATGGGCTCGCATTCGAGGTATGCTCTCCGTCGCATACATTCTGCGAGCTGCTCGCAAACTTTCACCACTCATAGTACATACTCAGAGTACATACACTCGCACCATCTCGTAAAACTCGCGGTTACTGAAGTCCGACATCGTGACCGGTAGGTACAAGCACGACACACGTGCGGCGCGGCGCTTGCGCGGGAAAGCGATTAGACGCGACGTCACACGACAGCGCGTGCGATGAGCGAACTGTCGGCCACAGCGCCCAGCGCCGCCCTGCCGCCCGGGAGGGAGTTGCACCCCCGTGCAACACCGCCGCCTGTGCGCCGGCCGCCGCACGCGCCCATTGATATTATTGCGAATAGTTTGTGTCCATATTTTGCTGATTTAAAGTAGGATAAAAAAACAAAAAAAAAGTATGGAATAAATAATGGAAATGTGCTACTGATATTGAACCACCAAAAAAAATTTGCGCACTGGTTACAAATTTTTCCTGTATAGATAGAGTATAGAAGATAGGTACTTACTTGTGTCCCAAGTTCAAAATTGGGCAGTCTGGAGAATGTAATTCGGGCAGTCTGGAGAATGTAACTCGGGCAGTCTAGGGAATGTAACTCGGGCAGTATGGCGAAAGTAACACGGGCAGTATGGAGAATGTAACTTGGGCAGTCTAGAGAATGTAACTCGGGCAGTATGGAGAATGTAACTCGGGCAGTATGGAGAATGTAACTCGGGCAGTCTAGAGAATGTAACTCGGGCAGTTTAGAGAATGTAACTCGGGCAGTTTAGAGAATGTAACTCGGGCAGTATGGAGACTGTAACTCGGGCAGTCTAGAGAATGTAACTCGGGCAGTTTAGAGAATGTAACTCGGGCAGTTTAGACAATGTAACTCGGGCAGTATGGAGACTGTAACTCGGGCAGTCTACAAAATGTAACTCGGACAATCTGGAGAATGTAACTCGGGCAGTCTAGAGAATGTAACTCGGGCAGTATGGAGAATGTAACTCGGGCAGTATGGAGAATGTAACTCGGGCAGTTTAGAGAATATAACTTGGGCAGTATGTAGAATGTAACTCGGGCAGTCTAGAGAATGTAACTCGGACAATCTGGAGAATGTAACTCGGGAAGTCTAGAGAATGTAACTCGGGCAGTATGGAGAATGTAACTCGGGCAGTATGGAGAATGTAAATCGGGCAGTATGGAGAATGTAACTCGGGCAGTCTAGAGAATGTAACTCGGATAATCTGGAGAATGTAACTCGGGCAGTCTAGAGAATGTAACTCGGGCAGTATGGAGAATGTAACTCGGGCAGTATGGAGAATGTAACTCGGGCAGTTTAGAGAATATAACTTGGGCAGTATGTAGAATGTAACTCGGGCAGTCTAGAGAATGTAACTCGGACAATCTGGAGAATGTAACTCGGGCAGTCTAGAGAAAGTAACTCGGGCAGTATGGAGAATGCCAGAAAGATTGAAAAGCTGATAATGACGTGCCCTGTGTATTGGTCCGGTATATTTTGGCTTCCCAGCGGGGGTGACGGGGCTGTGATACATTGTTTTGTGTACACTGCCACTGATAACAGTAATGAGAGAGCACACTGATAGTTCATGAACTTAATGAGTCACAAACTGCACCAGTTTCATTAATCTATACAGGAAAAGTTTTTATCCACTGCGCAAATTTTGACAAATTAACCTTAAACCAGTTTTATTAAACATATTTTTTTTATTTTGGTGCGTATTAATACAAAAAAAAATAAAAAAATCGTTAACGAAAGATGTTTATTTTAAAAGTGGTTGTATGGCTAAACGGCGCCGGGCGGCGCGGCCCGCGGCGAAGCGGAACGCGCGAAAGTACCTACCTATCAGCTGTGCGCTGGCTGGTTTCGCCGGCGTAGGTATTTACGTGGGTTACTGGCCCTTGGATCTCGCTCAAAGAAATAAAAAATGCTTTCTTCGATTTCGATCGCCAGTCGGGGTCTGCCAGACCCTCGTGTATGATTCGGGGTTCTGAACAGTCCGTGATCAAGCAGCCTTTGAGTGGCCGCTAAAATGGTCCTTTCATTAGGGACGCGGGGTTAAGGATTCCATGGGCTCGCATTCGAGGTATGCTCTCCGTCGCATACATTCTGCGAGCTGCTCGCAAACTTTCACCACTCAGTACATACACTCGCACCAACTCGTAAAACTCGCAGTTATTGAAGTCCGACATCGTGACCGGTAGGTACAAGCACGACACGTGCGGCGCGGCACTTGCGCGGGAAAGCGATTAGACGTGACGTCACACGACAGCGCGTGCGATGAGCGAACTGTCGGCCACAGCGCCCGGCGCCGCCCTGCCGCCCGGGAGGGGGTTGCACCCCCGTGCAACACCGCCGCCTGTGCGCCGCCCGCCGCACGCGCCCATTGATATTATTACGAATAGTTTGTGTCCATATATTGCTGATTTTAAGTAGGATAAAAAAACAAAAAAAAGTATTGAATAAATAATGGAAATGTGTTATATTACTGATATTGAACCACCAAAAAAAATTTGCGCACTGGTCAAAAACTTTTCCTGTATAGAGAATATTTGTGTTCGTTTTCCTTAACTTTGGTGAGATTTGGAAGGCCGTGCTCTGGCTACTTCCATCATACTAATGGAAAGATATTTTTTGGTAGGACATAAGATAATAGCGAAAATAAAAGGAGTGTAACTAAACAATCACTTGAATACAAACGAAAGAATCACTTCATTACAAACAAGGAACAAAACGATTATTCTCAAAATAAAAGTTATAAAAATTAAAGTAATAAAAACTAAAACCCAACTACAACAAAAAAGTCAATCAACTAAAAAGGTATAAACAAGACAACACTGATAGACAAATTGAAAATCCGGAGTCACACGTATAAATCGAACAGATTGCGTGTGACTCCGGATTTTTAATTTGTCCCAGTGAAAAATAACTTTAATTTCGGAAGTCGGTGGCAAAAAACGAAAATTGAAAAGCATAGCCACCGACTTCCGAAATTAAAGTTATTTTTCACTTTTTAGTGTTTTTTTGGAAGTCGCTTTTTTACTTTGTAGTGCTTTTTTTAAGTCAGTCGTTTTTTTTGTAAAAATGTTTTTATTTCTCGTTTTTTAGTGGGTCAGTTTGTCAGTAATCGATTTCTCGATTTCTCCAGGATCCCATCATCAGATCTTGACCTGATGCTAAAGGTACCATCTCGGAAGTATAACCTTTCAAACAAAACAAGAATTTTGCAAATCCGTCTATAGATGACGGAGAAATATTCGAACAAACATTAAAAAAAAATATATATATACATCCGAATTGATAACCTCCTCCGTTTAGAAGTCGGTTATAAAGGTCAAAATGTCACAATTTAGTAACCAATTCAGCATTTGCGGGGCATTCCGTCTCAATTATTGACTGTGATTTGTTGCATTAAAATTATCTTCGTCTGTATCTCCTCACACACCTACTTTACTTGTATGGTGTGTCCAAACATTATGCGGACACATTTCTGCCGCGCTCTAGTGTGGACTAAACCGACGAATGTTTGCGCGGCAGTATCTTACCTACTGCGCCGCATATCCGAGAGCGAGACACGCCGCGCACTTCAGTTGGCATGAAAGCGGTTGTGTGTGTCGCAGCTTTGCTTATAACTCGTGCAAAATCAATTACTGACGAATGTTTGCTAGAAATGTTGCAGGTAGACACAAGCGTTCACGCGCGGCTGTCGTCCAGACAGCGCGGCAGACCGCACGCGGCAGCCGCGCACGTTTGGACACACCTTTAGAGTACCTACCTAGAAAACACTGAAGGAGGCATAAGCGCAGCGCAGTATTAAAAATAATAACACCGAACTGATAAGTCGTCATAAGGGCCGATTCACACCGGAATGGCAGCGGCCGGCAGCGACGCGGCGAGCACTTTCAGTGTGAAATAATTTTAAACTTTATCTACATACTTAAAAGACCAGTATCGCTTGAAAAGCTTGAAAAGGTCGCGAGGCCGCCCGTGGTGTCGCGAGCGGCCGCGCGCACATCTTGTCGGTGGTTCTGCCCGCGGCTGCCAGAGGCGACGCGAGGCCGCTCGCGGCACCGCGGGCGGCCGCGCGCACCCTCGCCTCATTTCAATATGTTCATTTGTTTCTTCTAAACAGTTCTATTTGCAAGCCATCGCCAGCGGCGAAGCCGGGGGCCACTGCCGGCCGCTGCCAGCCACTGCCATTCCGGTGTGACTCGGCCCTAAGTGTTCAGAAAGCGGTTTGCGGGACTCTTTAGGAAGACTAGTTGAAGTATTAGAAGTTATAAAGTTCCTTGCCGATAAAGCTACGAGCATAGGTGTACGGACCACCTTTACCTTAGGTAATTAGGTACACTTACAGAGAACCGCGCATCGCCTCCCATTCCATAGCTTCATCCATTATCCACTATGGCTACATCACTGTTATATATGTCGCAGGATGATTTGATAATTTGAATTTTCGTGAAAACCCTAGGCTATATTGCGAAAACACGGATAATTAGACAATGATGAAAACATTTCTGCGAGCAACTTGGAAGTAGTAACGCGTTTGGTTACAGTTCATACAATCTGTCAGCGACTAGAAGATTTGGTGAAAAAATTACTGCGGCAGATTATATAAGTAATTTATGTTTGGTGACGCATCGTCGCGAGTAATAGCTAATATCTGAGCATATTGGATTTCAGACTCCAGTTCTAAACGAGCAAGATGGCTTAATAACTACCCGTAGGATGAGAAGAAAGGCTCTTGTTGCTGTCTGAAAACTTCCTTATAGGCTCGTGCAAACTGGCGCGATATCGCGGGCGCGACAGGCACTACTACCCTTGTCGCGTCCGCGATATCGCGCCTGTTTGTGGGAGCTTTTATGAGTTCAAATACACACTACTACAGTTTGCATTTCTTTATTTATAGTTGCTGAACAAATTGAGGACTGTTGTTGTGGCGAAACTTGTTGAGACGCCATGCTCGGTGCTCCAACATTGGAATGCTATTGCGTTGATAGGAACACAAGTACGCTATGCAACTCGGTCAAGTTCAGTTCGTAAAACTATACCGTGAATTCCCAGAAGTGCTGGTTTTTGGAACCTTTCATGCTAAATGGATGTAGTGTAAGTTACTAGTCTGCAGGAAGGTAGGTACCTACCTACCTACTGGGCTTGGTATTGAAAATACGTTGCCAAAAATTCATAAGCACTTGGACATAATTTAATAGGGGAGTGGACCGCTTCGAGGAGTGGCCGGGGGTGGCAGCCGGCTGCCGTGCCAGAGGGGCGTGGGGGCGCGGGTCGGGGAGGGGTGTCATTTCACTAATTAACTCGTTGGGCGCGCCGCCACTCCATTACCGACTGTTTATTGTGACAATTATTCCACCCGAGCTGCCCCCGCGCCTTGCACCCCGTGGCCCACCAGCTCATCATTCACGAAGCTGCCCCGCCTGCGTTTTCAGCTGAAAATTATTTCCGTAATAGCAAAGTTTCCATTGAAAGTGAACAGCGCACCTCACAGGTCAGCTAAAGTGAACAGCGCACCCATAGGTTAGCTATAGCCAGTTGCGGTCACCTGCTGGCTGCTTCTTATTATAAATAATGAATACCAAGTTACCCGCATCGCTTTAAAAGCTCTATTGGCTGCAGAGGAGAAAAGAAAATGTATAACTAGCAAACTCTAAGCAGATTATAGTGCTGCCATTTGCAGCAATCAGTTTGGTACTCTGAGGCAGCGTATTATTGGTTCATTGGGTGCCGGCGCCCGTGTGACAGCGGCTGTCGGCTGTCTGGTACACTAGTATACGGTACTATACTTATTCCTACTCTGGCCTATGACAAAACGCATCTCTACATTGTCTACTTTTAATTTGACCTTTGCGTTTGTGACGCTTCCTTTCCTCTGGTTGTAATTCTGATGGTTAAATACGATTGATTAACAATATTTTTCTATCATTGACTACAATGTACTCGTCCGACTGGTAGTTCACACATAAGCCACAAGTTCAAGCTACTTATGAGGAAAAGCGCGTAATTTGCAAATCTATTAAATAGCACTAGCGACGTGACGACGCCGACGTGACAGTACGGATGTTCCGCTGAGCAATGGATGTGTCCGCTCGCTAGGTGCAGCTCACCGCACGTTAGGCTAGGCACGTTAGGTTCCCGTAGTGTAAATAAAAGACAAGTCTGGATGACAACTGCTTTAATGTCATATTTAAACATAGATAACACCACAACACCTTCCCCTTAAGTAAGATGAAATAATAGTAAAACACAAACTTAAAATCCAATAATTCCACGTAAGTTAAGATATAACAATAATAATTAACAAACCTCTACTAATGATTAGTTTTATCAAACGAACGAAGACTTATGTCCTTCGATGATCTCTATTTGAACACTTTGAATAATCGTGCGTTGGTTCCATGGAAATCGAGGAAACTACATAGTGATCATTGAAGGACATAAGTCTTCCTATAATGATGATCGAACATCACTTACAGGTAAGTTCGTTTGATCACTTATTATATTCAGACGTCCTTCGATGATCACTATGTAGTTGTTTAAAGTTTTATCTAAATTGTAACAAATGTGTAAAAAATAAAGACATTTCCACAATAAAATCTCTTTTATTTTTAATATTAGGTGAATATTTGCAATGTATTCACTTGTTCATATTTATATCACGGTTTATATCTTCTGATGAACACAACAATTACACTTAATTATAATTAGTAGTATTTTTATACCTACTTAATAATTATTTAATCAACAACCCTCAGGGGTTAACAATCTTCTTTTATCTTTACTTCTGACCATAGAATAACAAAGTTGTACAAAAGATAAGTAGGTAAATTATTGTCACTTTAAATACCAATGTGTAAACATGTTAATAGTTATTACAACAGCATTAAAAAATATATGAAAATCTTAGTTATCTCTATCACTGAGTACTGATCTTCTTAAATGTTGTTGATTAATTATTGGACGATTATAAAGCTTTTCAAAGGTCTGTGATTGCGCAGTCCATCCAGCAGTTCTCCTTATCTCGTCAATACTGACGCCTTTTTTAGCTACTGCTGAGATAGACGCGTGTTTAGTACTATATGCACTGATCATGTTTATATTTATCCCACTATTTTTAAGAGTGTTCTTAATCCATCTACTAATTGTTGACACTGTAGCCTTTTTGTATGGTTTCTTATAAGTTTTAAAAAGGTTTATAATATCGTTTCTGTGGGCCTGTATTCATGTAATCTATAATTGACCTAGCAGGGCAAATCTTAAGTTCATTATGAAAAAATGGAAGAATTAAATTAGGTTGGTACCGGCCTGGAGCAGTAGTTTTGATAAAATCTGGTATTTTAAACTGTAGCTGGTTACCATGCTGTACTACCTTGTCAACCATTATTAATGAGATAGTTTGAATTCTATGACCAGTAGAGATTGCGATTAATGTTACTGCTTTTTTGGTAAGTTCTTCCAGTGACATAGTTTGATTATTATAATTATTGTTTTTAAAATGATTAAGAACTATAGAAACATCCCAAACTTGGTCATATTTAGGTATTGTTGGTCTCAGTTTAAATACTCCCTTGAGAAATATTTTAATCCTATCATCCTCAGATAATCTTCGGCCTATAATTAAACTCAGGGCCGATTTTGCTGAATTTAGTGTATTGTAGGATGAACCTCTATTGAACTTATCCGTTAAGAAAGAAATTATGTTAGGAATAGAACTATTAAAAAAATCTAGATTATTCATATTGCAATACTCACGCCAAGCATTAATTGGTGATTGATATTGTTTTAGTGTTGATTCAGTGATAGATGCTAACATAATCTCGGCAGAGGTCACCGTAATTCTACGCCTCATAAATGCTTCCCGGACAACACTCCTACGGCAAGTTGCAGATTCTTTCTGAGAGGGTGTAGGTTGCCTGCATCTGAACATAAAAGGTTATTCTTTGGTTGAACAATCATTGGTTCTGACACTAGTATTGACATAAATATTGGGTACCAATGTTGAGTAACCCAATGTGGTACTACAACAATACCCTCAGCTTCATCAATCTTAATTTTTCGGAGTGTTTTAAGAATAAAAGAAAATGGTGGGTAGGCATAGAAAAAAAAGGGTGACCAATCAGTTGTGAAGGCATCTATTGCATATGCACCTGGGTCCCTATGCCAGGCAACATACTTCTTACATTTGTAATTTAGCCTTGATGCGAATAATTCAATGTTGGGAAAACCAAAATTATTTGTGATCCAATCATAATTATGTACTTTTCTCTAAACTCCATTCTATTTCTGTTTTATGTTTTCTTGATTCTGCGTCTGCAATGTGGTTATCCTTTGAGCTTATATATGAAGCAAATAACTAAATATTTCTTATTTCACACCATTTCCATATTTGTTCAGAAATTGAGTGAAGCTGAGGGTATTGAACACCACCCATTCTATTTATATAGTTAATAGCTGTGGTGTTGTCGATTCTTAATAGAATTTCACAGTTATTTAATCTATTTGCAAAAGTTTTTAATCCCAAGAATGTAGCTTTTAGTTCTAACACATTAATATGCATTTGTTGCTCTTCTAGTGTCCAAAACCCATGTATTTTTGTGTTATTACAACTAGCGCCCCAACCAGATAAGGATGCATCAGAAAATATCTCCATTTTATATGTATGCTGTTTAAAAGGTGCCACTGTTTTGTATATGTTCGGTTTCCACCATTTTAAATCTTGTATTCCCCATTTGGGTGTAGTAATCTTACATTCATAATTGTCATTATATTTTTGTAGAGACAAATATCTATGTCTTTCTAATTTCTTTGTATATAACCATCCATAGGAAATGGCAGGGCAGATAGAGGTTAGTGAACCTAAAAATTAAGTTTAGTGTCTGATTGTGTACTGTTTATTTTTAAGTATTCTATTGATTCATTCTAGGTTGTGTTTTCTTTTTTGTTCAGATATTTTTAGTGTCATGTGTTTGGAATCAAATAAAAATCCTAAAAAGCTGCATTCCATAGTTGGTGTAATATTGCTTTGTTGTTAATTATGAAACCTAGGTTTTCCAATAACTTGCATGTTTTTTCTATGTTAACCTTACACTGTATATAATATTTTTCAATACATAAGAAATCGTCTAGGTATTGAACTGAATTTAATCCCCAGAACCTTAAAGTGAAAACCACTGGTTATAGAATTTTTGTAAAAACAAATGGTGCAGTGCATAAGCCAAATGGTAAAACATTGAAGTGATAAAGTTTGTTTTTAAATTGGAATCTTAAGTATTTTCTATAATTTTCTTTAATTGATGATATCGTAAAATAGGCATCCTTAAGATCTAAGTTAGCCATGTAACAGTTCCTACTTATAATATTTGAAGCTGTTCTATAGTCTTCTAGTTTAAAATGTTGTGTTGTTATAAACTGATTTAATTCCTTCAAGTGTAAGATAAATCTGTATGAACCATTTGGTTTGCTAACAACAATTTTTTTTTAAAGGAACCTATCTTTGATACGTGCACATGTAGAAATAGCACCTATTTTAAGTAGATTTTTTATTTCCTGTATTATGACCATCTCCTCCTTATTTGAGAAGGAGTCATTAGATGGTAAGTGTATCTGACAGAAGGGAATGTCATATCCCTTAACCCAGTTGAGTACTATAGGATCTTTAGAGATACTCTGCCAGTTATTATAAAAAAGGTTTAACCTGCCAGTTTGTGTCAGTTTCTGTGATGACGTTGACTGTTGTAATTGGATTTTCGGTAGCCTCCACGTGGTGCTGCTGCACCTCTCCTTTGGGTTGTCTGGCATGGCCCACTGCTGCGATTCTTGTTGGCACGGGGCTCCGTGGACAGCTGCTTCAGTGTTTGCCGAGGTGGGCCCCTCCAGTTTAAAGGCTGTGTGCCCCTGAATGTATTCTTAGGAGGTGGTTTGGTTTGTAACCATATCTCCCGACCTGTTCCCCAACAGATTTTGCCGTCTTGATTATTTCAAAAAGGTTATCTCCAAACAAGTATTTGTCAGGTTTGGTTTGTAAGAAGGTATCTCTAACATCCTTCTCGAGACCTGATATTATAAGGTTTCTTCTTATTTTGTTTTCCTCATGGAAAACATCGGCAAGTATATTCCCAGTATTATTTAGTATATCTAACAAGTTTAATTTTAATTGTTTTGGTTGTACTTCTGTCATTACCTTTTCGGTTGCAGATGCCATCCCAGCAATAACATGGCTAAGCATTTTTTGTCTTGCTTCAATACTATGGTCTCTTTTTTTATTGGCCTCGCTACATGAGGCTATTAGTCTCTGGGTTTGATTTAGGAACAATTAAATGAGGACAATTTGAGGGAGGTAGGATATATTTGCTTGTTGAAGAATATTTTCTTTTTCAACTGTGTCCAGCCCATTTTGGATTATGTTTTCCCACCTTTCTGCCTTTCTTTCCCGTTTCTTGGCGTTCATTAATATTAGATCCCAGTACTAAAATGACATCCTCATCGAGTATGTTTTCCTTATCTGAAATCAATAAGTATTACATTGCCTTGTGATATGTATGATGTACACCCTCTCCTTTTTCATTTTTCTATTGTTAAAATTGCCATAGTAATTTATGAGCATTTAGTTATTTAGGTACACCTTTGCCATTGAGAGGTCCCTCTGTACCAATCCTAGGCAATACCACAGCGCCGTGAATGACCCCACAGTGACAATCCTTGGCGTGTTAATGTCATCGAACAACCCCTCTGTGTTGATCCTAGACATAGTTATGACCATTAAACGACCCCGCAGTATCGATCTTAGGTCTAATAATTTGTTCATGTTTGTGAACAATGGCGACGATGTCGCAAGTACGAAAATGCTGCTTAGACTACTTTGTTGTTCATCTTGGACCTCTTGTACAATCTCTTCTTGGACATCTTCTGGTGTAGGTGATCTAATCACATTGACTGGAGTATGTGATTCTTCCGGTGATTGGGACGACGACGATCTTGCTCTGCGCCTTCGTATTTTCTTCTCGAGCTTTTTGATTTTCTTTAAAATGTACTCGTCACTATCACCGTCTTTATGATGCTTGCGTTTTGGCATGTTTAATTAACTATATTAACTTCGTGTAACTTTGATGTAAAAAGATTCTATTTGGAAGAAAAAATTTACGCCACGCGTCGTTGCACTAAAAAAAGAATGAGCTTACAGATGACAGCGGAAGCGGAAGGTAACATCCAGTTGCGTTTAGTTTACAGCAAATTAATTTATTTTTGCTTTGGCAAGCTTTGAATAATCGTCCGTCGGTTCCATGGAAATCGAGGAAACTACATAGTGATCATCGATGGACGTCTGAAATAAGTATTGTAAGTATACAATTTGTTAAGTCTTACTGCGGGTATGAGGTGGCGACTAAGATGACGATACATTTATTACGATACTTGGCACATAATCATAATCCCTATCATCCCCCAAAAAATATTCATCATCAATATCAGACAATTTTACCACGGCTTTTTTATTTGCGTTTCCTAACATTGTAACCTCGTCGTCCACATTCAACTCAGGTAGCAGTTTACAATGCTGATCATAGTAAGTTTTAATTTTGATTTGTTTTTCCAATACCTTAATTTTTTCAGGATATCATCATTTGTTTGTTTAAATAAATCTGGATGGACTGGTAGTCTCAATTTAAACGCCGGCCCATCATTGAATTACCCAACTGTGCAGGAAAATTTAAATTTCCCAGCGGTGTATTCCTGTAACTTAGCAAATTTAAATAATAGTCCAATTTACTGTCTGTTGATATTTTCCATATATTTTTAATGGTTTGAACTGCCCTTTCGCTCCTGCCATTAGGTTGAGCATAATACGGAGATGAAGAGTGACGTGTTTAAAACCTCATTATAAAGCAAATTTAAGAAAATTACGAGAATACTGTAAACCATTGTCTCTGATGACCGTATCATTGTCACTGATGACCGTATCCGGTACACCATACCGCGCAAAATTTTCTTTCATTATACATATGTATTACTGTGTTTGACGAAGTGTCTTTCAAATATAAATCATAGGTTCCCTACACAATTTGTTTGCTGTTTCTTGACATATTTTACATCTTCTCACATAATCCTCAATATCTTTTGTTATACCCGGCCAAAATATTACTTCACGAGCACGTCTCTTACAACGATCAATCCCTAAATGCCCTTCGTGAATAAGCTTTAACATGTCCCATGGAATGTGGTATCAAAACCTGTTTGTCTTTAAATATTACACCATCTACACAATACAGTTCATCTCTTATAGAACAAAAGTATCTTAAATCGTTGTGTGTGTTACATCTATTAAGCCACCCTTGATTAACATATTTTTAGCCAACAATTTTAAACACATTCTTACCAGTTTCCCGTTTGACGAAAGTAAACTTATTCTGCGACATGGGTACATTATTGACTACCATTTTAATTTGACATAATATAGCCCTGCTAATTTTATCGTCATACAAATCTGGAAGAGGTGCCCGCGACAATATATCAGGTATGTAGGTACATATAGTTCCCAGGCTTATAAGTGACCAGGGGTTGGAACCGGTTTAGAAATACCGGTTAATATTGTTCATAAAACCTTTAAAATATCGTTCACAGATTAGGTAACCGGTTAATTACAAAAACGGTTTATACTAACCTAAATCACTAAAACCTAAATCATTTTGGTTACCGGTTATTACAGAGAATATAAATTTAAAACTCACGCTAACCTGAATAAACCGGTTTTACTTAGACGCGCGGTCGCCGCCGCACAATGTCACAAACTCACGCACGCGCTTACTTGTTTAAATAAATAAATAATAAGTTTTATTGAAACCAAAAAAACACAATTTACAGAAACTCTGTGATCGATAACAACTGCATTAGTAAATACTGTGTCGCAGTCATTAACGCCCACCTCCAAAAAGTCGAGACAAAAAGCAAAACTAAAAGAAATAAAATAAAATTAAAACATAAAATAAAACTAAATTAGAACTTAAAATTAAATTGAAACAATATTTTCAATGAGTAGGTAATTTATGTGAGATTGTGTGTTTATATGGAAGGATTGTGTATGTTTTGTTTGTGGAGTGTATATATGTGTGTGTGTGTATGTGTGTCCCCGATAGAGGTGTCCGTTTTTGGTGGTGGTGGGGGGGGGGGGGGGTTTGCGCATATTATACATCTAAAGGGCAATTGGAAAGTGAGTTTACAAATGTTTCTAATTCTTCATAAGTGAGTGTATGAAGCCATTTATCTGTGATGCTTCGACATTCTCGCAAGGTCGCAGATTCCACCTTTCAGACTCTGTCAGATCTGCGTTTTTGAGTACCGACATCAGGATCGAATGGAAGGTCTGAGTGTTTACGTAGCACTATAGCAAGAAGAAATGCGTGTCTGACTGTTGGTAGCTCGCAAAGAGCGTACAGTTCAGCAGTAGGAAATCGAACAGATTTGTAAGTCATGACTTTTAGCACTGCCCTCTGTGCCCTTTCCAGACGGAGCATTAAGCACTTCCCAGCTCCACCCCAAGCGGCAACACAATAGTTTAGGATAGAATGCGCCAGAGCGAAGTATACTGTTTGTTAGTGGCAAAATCAGCAGATGTTCGCAGGTTTTAAAAACAAATATTAGTTTTCTGACCCTGGAAACCAGAGCCTCAATTTGCTCCTTCCATGTCAGCGTACTATTTATTACCATATATTTAATACTGTGGGTGCGAGCAATCTGATCACAACCGCTGCAATCAGTCGATATTAACCCGCATTTATGCGCCGTCAGAGTATAGGGAGAAGGAGATTGAGAAGCTTTACTTGGAGCAAATGTAATGAACTTGGTTTTTTCTACATTGAGGGTTAGCAGGTTTTTATTCAGCCATTTCATTGCGACAAGCAGAGTGGACTCTGCATATGAGCGTGTTTCCAATCAATCCTTAACCTGAATGAGCATGACGGTAGCGTCCGCATAGGTTATAATTTTAGCGTTAGTTAGAGCCAGATTACATAGGTCGTTTATGAAAATAAGAAACAGGGTAGGTCCAAGGACACTACCCTGCGGGACTCCGTAGGTTAAAAATTGCTGTTTGCTTACGTGATTTCCTATCTTTACTGTTTGAGAACGCTCACTCAGGTAACTCCTAAAAATGTCTAGACACACTCCTCTAACACCAATTCGTTCCAACTTTTCAAGCAAGAGGGGAACAGAGACAGTGTCAAAAGCTTTGAAAGGTCTAGGAAAATTGCTATTGTTTTGAGTTTATTATTTATATTTCTCGCTATAGTGCCAGTTGCTTCTAAGACTGCATCTTCTGTGCTTTTACTTGATCGAAATCCGTTTTAGTTCGCTGAAATTATATTGTGTGAGTTAAGGTAATTAAGTAGTCGACTATTTATGATTTTTTCTAATATTTTGGACAAAATTGTAAGAACAGAGATAGGTCTGTAGTTATTGACACTGCCCCTGTACACTCTTGTAGATGGGATGTACGAGTACTCTTTTAAAGACAGTCGGGAATACTTCTGATGTGAGTACAAGGTAGGTTAAATATATGCGAAATAACAGGGATTAGTGTGTCGCGGGCAGCCCTGATTAAGGCAGCAGAAATGCCTTCCCAACCGACGGCGCAATTGACCCTGAGGCTGAGGATGATGCGTTCAATCTCTTCACAGTCCGTTGAGACAATGGCCATGGAGTTAGGATAGGCATTGCTGTCAGAGGAGTGTGTACATTGTGTATTTTTTATTTTTGACGCAAGGTTCTTCCCCACATTTGCAAAGAAGTCATTTACATTATCCACTGAATCTGAGGGATCGGGAGTAATGGATAATAGTTCAGTAGCAGAAGATTTGTTGTTTTGAAGATTAGAAATTGATTTAATAAGATTCCATGTAGCCTTAGGATTCTTACGATGTCTCTCAAACTCAGTTCGTTCATATTCCCGTTTAATTTTTTTAAGTAAATTATTGCAGAAGTTTCTGTACCGCTTGAAAGTCACTTGTAGTATACTATTATTAGGGTCTCGTTTAGATTTAAGGCAAAGTTTATCCCTGTTTCGTATGCACCTCAAAAGCCCCGGTGTGATCCAGGATTTTGTAATCCTTTTTTTACTTGGTGTAGTGCCAGTAACAGAGTTGTTATTGATCACTGTAGAAACCATATTAACCAATTCAGTTTCAGCCGTAGTTGCATCATCACAATTCATCACTGAAAAAAAATTTAGTTTTTATAATTGCAACGCATGCATCCACGTCTACTCGGCGCGATGATGAAGGGGCTTTAGTTATATCAAATATTTATTTGCAAAACACAATCACTGGGGCATGGTCCGTTATAATAGAATCAAGGACCAAGGTTATAGCAGGTTTGTTTGGTTTGATAACTACGTGGTCTAGACAGGCGTTGTTACGAGTGGGAAACAGATGTGCAGGAAGCATTGAATGGGATGCTTCTGTGTTAAGATACGTGTCAGAATTTATATCATTATTATTTTGGGAGATATTTATATGTTTGTATTTAGTTCAGGGACTTGAACGTTATGAAATAACGTTAAAATAACGTTACGTATAGTTTAGTAACGATAATTTCTACCGTTCCACCCGGATCGTAACTAAATGAATAGTTGAAGATTTCATTCCGACAGATTTTCGTTAAATTGCCAAGAAATTAGTTCATATGGTTACGGGAACTATATGGTATAACACTATTACGTAACGTTATCGTACCTCTATTTTGAGTAACGTTTCAAGTCCCTGGTTTAGTTTTCTTTCGACGTTCGCCGCAGCTACAAGTGTCGTGCGGCCGCTATATATACAACATAATTTATTATGGGTAGAAAGGGAAGAAAAGAAAATATAGTGTACTCTATGTCTATGTTCGCGTACAACCAAAAAACAAAAAAATCTTAAGTGTTTTATGGAATATTGTAATTTTTAAGCTTCAAAGTTAGTCTACACGTGGTTTCAATCAATTACAAGGAATCGGTTACACCCTGTATTTTTGTCAGTACGTCTTTATAGGTATATAATTATACGTTTCATATAGTTTTACATGCTTAGATTTTTTATACAGGGAATGGTTTCCCTGCGCGAAAGAAAAATCATCTGTTCCTTATATTTATGTTCGCATAGCTCGTCAAAATGTCCCTAGGGATCAGCTGAATTTTTTTCGCGATTTCTTGGTTGTACTCATAGTGAAAATTGTTCATAGTGATAAGTACAATGACCCCTTAATAGGATTAAAATGAATAAAATTTAACCCTGTATAACCAAAGCTAGGCTCTTAAAATAAAGGAGAAGTAACATAACCAAAGTCAGAATCAAAGTATTTAAAAAAACATATCATTGTTTTGATTATATAACATGGGGCATATACCAAAATTTCAGATCGGCCCTCTTATTTTTTGATCATGAATCTTAATTATTCCACTGTACTGTTGACCATTGAGGAGTTCCCTTGTCTGAAGCCAGTATCGGGTGCAGTAGCCAGATCATGGTGGAATTTAGAATGGACTATCATAATTAAATCGTATATATTTTCGGGCTGTGTTGGAACCAGCATAAACACTGGCCACACCACGCCCTTGTCGACGTCCGCTGCCGTGCCAGCCTCCGCGCCAACCGCGGCCGCCTACACCGCGCACACCAACTGCATCGACTTGCACCAATCCAGAAGTACCAATACCACGCGTCTCCAATAAACGTCGATTATCTATTGGAATTTGGTCAACCGGGACAATTTTAATAGCTTTTTCCAACGTCAGGTACTCTGCTCTCAATAAACGATCTCTTGCTCCAGTACTCCGTATCCCACAAACAAAACAGTCGCGAATCAACTCCTATTCCAAATTTTTGAATTTAAGTACAATTTTCGCTCAGTAATCGCAATGCCGTAACACACTGATCTATGGATTCTCCTTCTTCCTGACCACTTGTAAAAAAGTTGTACCTTGCTAATGTTATATTTTGTTTGACTCCAAAATATTCATCTTTCGTAAGCAATAGTTTGGGATCATCCTTATCGCTCTCCTTGTCAAAAGAAAATGTCTCAAAGACTTTAAACCCCTCTGGTCCGATTAAATTTATCATTAAGCTGGCTTGAATACCAGTTTCTTCTTTTTGCACCCCCGATGCTTTTAAAAATAGCATAAATTGCGACCTCCAACGCCGCCATGCGTCAGCCCGGTTGCCGGAGCTATCCTCTGTTGGTGGTCGCGCGTGATCCATAGCGCTCTTGAACCGTTCATGAGGTTTTTAAAGTCCACAACGTACTTTTCTTACCGACTTAAACCATTTAAATTAAATAATTTCTCACCGTTGTCACCATGTAGTGTAATAAAAGACAAGTCTGGATGACAACTGCTTTAATGTCATATTTAAACATAAATAACACCTCAACAGTACCTACAATTCGTGGCAGTTGGAGCCTTTTGTGGGATCTTCTGATAACGCTGATCTAAAAATTCAAATTATTAATTCGTTAGTCGGTCATTTTAGTGTTAGATTGTTTGTATATTGTATAAATGATGGATGACAGACAATATTTTTTATGAAACGCCTGAAGCAGTAGCACGGTTTCAAATGGTCGTTTCCTATTGAGAAGAGCCGGTAAGAAACTCCGTTACCAATTTTTTTTTTTTCATAATTGGTTTTTATTTTTACAATGTTTTAAAGTTATGGTTACCTAACGGTTACGGTTATCCATGTAGCGCTGATCGAGTAGTAATAATTATACGTATATATGTATAAGCTGATCTCTCGTTGTACGGAAATCCTATACAAAGTGAGATCAGCATATACTGGAAATTAGGTATAGCTTGATATGTAGCCGTGTGTACAGCAGAGCATCACCAGCATATCGTAGAACGTCACTTGCGAACCCGGTGCGGGCTGCCTGCGAGCCCGGGCCCCGGGCTGCCGGTCAAGATTCATCATCAAAAGTAACAGCCAACGTAACGTCAAAAAGAAATTGACTTTTTGAGGTTACTTTGGCTGTTACTTTTGATGAAGAAACTGGCCGTTACTGTCTAGTTTGGGGCTCACTGGTAAATATTTGTGTAATCTAGCTATAGGTAATATTATAAGCTGTAAACCTGCTTAATGTGTTACCTGGACAATAACCGATTATCTATTTCTATAAGTATGTCTCGATCCCGTGGGAATGTCGGGATAAAAGTATCCTATGTCCAGGTCATGGTCTACCCATGTGTCAAATTCAAATCTGTTCAGCTTATAAGTACTTACAAGTAACCAACACGTAAGATGTTCACATAAGTGTTCTCATTCACAATAGCTGTATTAAGGCACCTATAATAAAGCAGCTGCGGTGACCCGGGGCCTCTGCCGGACCGATGCCGGAACAATAAGCAGCAGCAGTGACCCGGGCCTTCTGCCGGACCGACGCCGGAACAACAAGCAGCAGCGGTGACCCGGGCCTTCTGCCGGACCGACGCCGGAACAACAAGCAGCTGGACTGACCCGGGCCTCTGCCGGACCGACGCCGGAACAATAAGCAGCAGCAGTGACCCGGGCCTTCTGCCGGACCGACGCCGGAACAACAAGCAGCAGCGGTGACTCGGGCCTTCTGCCGGACCGACGCCGGAACAACAAGCAGCAGCGGTGACCCGGGCCTTCTGCCGGACCGACGCCGGAACAACAAGCAGCAGCGGTGACCCGGGCCTTCTGCCGGACCGACGCCGGAACAACAAGCAGCAGCGGTGACTCGGGCGTTCTGCCGGACCGACGCCGGAACAACAAGCAGCAGCGGTGACCCGGGCCTTCTGCCGGACCGACGCCGGAACAACAAGCAGCTGGACTGACCCGGGCCTCTGCCGGACCGACGCCGGAACAACAAGCAGCTGGACTGACCCGGGCCTTCTGCCGGACCGACGCCGGAACAACAAGCAGCTGGACTGACCCGGGCCTCTGCCGGACCGACGCCGGAACAATAAGCAGCAGCAGTGACCCGGGCCTTCTGCCGGACCGACGCCGGAACAACAAGCAGCAGCGGTGACCCGGGCCTTCTGCCGGACCGACGCCGGAACAACAAGCAGCAGCGGTGACTCGGGCCTTCTGCCGGACCGACGCCGGAACAACAAGCAGCAGCGGTGACCCGGGCCTTCTGCCGGACCGCGACGCCGGAACAAGAAGCAGCAGCGGTGACCCGGGCCTTCTGCCGGACCGCGACGCCGGAACAACAAGCCGGCTGGCACGCATACATAATTTAACGTTTAAACGTATCATATTACAACCATTAGAATTACGACTGCTTTTCCTGCAAAAATGTTTGTATGGAAATTCATAATTCAAGGATTACTCCTCGAATTATGAATAGGTAGATATTTAAATGAACATATCGGTCATCGGGCGGGTAACAATAAACAGTTTCTTGCTCTAATTACATCTGGCGACATATGCGACCCATTTCATCCGCACACATGCGCGGCGTGCGACGTCCTCGCGGTGCGTGTGTGCGCGTCTGCGTGCGGGTGATAAGAGGTCGCGCGATAACCCGCGCGAGGCCGCCGATCACTCGGGAACTTTAGCGCAACAAAACTATTTCAGTTGGAATATATACATCGACGGGTGACGCTACAATAACTAGGCATCGACGGAACAGACATGCTACGCTTTATGGCTCTAAGTATATTTTGTCTCCTGGCGCATACGCTTAGGCAAAATTTATAAATGGTATTCGCAAGTGCAAGAGCCCGCATCCCCATTGTGAGTCGTGAACAGTCCGCGCCCGTTCATCAAGACATGCTGCGAGTACCTATTTCCAGCTCATTGCTGACAGTGTCACTACTCTATCGTCTGTAGTTAGTGAGGGGACACAACGAGACAACCCCTCGCACTCGCCACGCCACACGTGCGCGACACAACATCGCTGCGACACGTGGGCGGTGGGCCGGAGTCCGGTCACACAACGAGCTAACGACTACTTACTCACATTATTTCAAATATGAGCTCGTTATCGGTGCGCAAATAATTCAATAAATAATGTTCAAGGAAAACAATGTAATATTTTATGAATGAGCGTGTCAGCGTGGCAGTGGCAGGACTGCGCGGCGCGCGGCGCTCGGCGGCCGCATACTTGGCGCCTCTAACTGTATTTTCACTAATTCGAATTTCATATCAGCGTCGCTGCGCCCGCGCCCGCGCCGCGCCGCGGGTGGGAAAGTGTCGCTCCACACTCCACACTGCTCTACATATTATAACACAATTAAATTATATGCGATCGACACACTGCGATACGGGCATAACATTGACCGGTGATAACTATTGATTATATAGAACGAAATATATCGGCTTAACTGTTACTATAATAATCGGGTGCTATCGCACATACTCGTACGCCCATATGCGGCGCCGCGCTGTAACAGAGGTGTTAGCTACCCTGACATCTACTCCGTGGCCGTGGGCCCGTGGGTGTTACTAAAGATGTTAGTGTCCGTGTCCATGTGGCGCAGGGCTCACTATGTTAGTGTCCGTGTCCATGTGGCGCAGGGCTCACTAAGTTAGTGTCCGTGTCCATGTGGCGCAGGGCTCACTATGTTAGTGTCCGTGTCCATGTGGCGCAGGGCTCACTATGCAATATCAAACAACGCACAGTATGTGCACTCCTCACTGCGAGGATCTCTTCCTTTTTACCCGACTACGGTGAAGCAAAAAGGATGGTTATGATTTTGACCGGTACATGTAAAAAACGAAAAAGTGAAAAATAACTTTAATTTCGGAATTCGGTGATTTTGGTTTTGAATTTTCGTTTTTGCCACCGACTTCCTAAATTAAAGTTATTTTTCACCTTTTGTTTTTTTTTTGTAAAAAGTTTTTAATCTTCATATTTTGTTTGTGGGACCTACCCCACACCTATTCGTATACCACTACCTGCTATTCACGGGAACATAACATCGTCCAGTGGGAAACATACCTATTATTGAAACTAACTCAAAAACTACGCAAGCAAAGTTTATAAAAAAATTATAGGACCACCTCTGAAACTTGACCTACCAAACAAAAATTATCAAAATCGATTCATAATTGGCGGAGTAATAGCGAAACAAATAAACAAAAAAAAAAAAACATACTGTCGAATTGAGAATCTCCTCCTTTTTGAAGTCGGTTTAAGGTATAAACAAGATATCACAGACAGACAAATTAAAGATCCGGAGTCACACGTGTTAGGGCATAAATCGAACAGATTACATCTGACTCCAGTTTTTTAATTTGTCTGTCTGTGATATCTTTTTTACAACAGGGCTTGAAATACCGTTAAAAATATGGTATCGTTACAGCCTTCTGATGCAGGTATCGTTAACTATTAAATAACGTTATAATATTTAACGTTATATCTGGCACATTTTACCGTTAAATAAAGGTAACGTTAAAATTTTTGATACCATAGGGTATCAAAAATTTTATCGTTATTATTAAGTTTTGTTACCGTCGTTCTGGATATCGTTAAAAATTTCAGACTGCATCGATGCTAAGACTGTGCCGTACGACTATTTGCGTGTATAATAGGTATTCTCTTTGTTATTCTGTGTTGTGCTTGTTCTTGTGAATATACTTGGTTGGTTTGTCCGCCGGCAGCCTTTGAGAAAAAAATTAAAGTAACAAAAACTAAAACCCAACTACGACTAAAAAGGTATAAACAAGACACCGCAGACAGACAAATTAAAAATCCGGAGTGACACGTGTTAGGGCATAAACCGAACAGATTACGTGTGACTCCGGATTTTACTTATTATTATTCCGGATATACTTTTTTTTTAAAATTCTATTGTGGTTATAATAATAATATATATATATACATTTTTTTGAAATGTGCTCATTAAGCCCTTTCATTTTATACCCAACATGGTACGATTAAACAATTTTCTTTTTTATGTTCCTGACTTTATGTCCTCTAGAGGGCGCCATTTTTAATTTAATGTGACGTCACATAGCCTATAACCAGCGGACGATCAAGACGCTTCCAACGATACCTCATTTGTCAAATTGTGATAAGTGGTTTAGAAGGTAGGAGGGAACAGATTTACATACATACATATATACATACATACCAGTCAAAATCATAACCCTCCTATTTTCTTCGCCGTAGTCGGGTAAAAACGGGCCGGTAACGTCGCATAAAATAACAAAAATAATACCGGTAATATTTACCGCTATTTTTACAATAACGTTAAAAATACCGGTAATTTTTACCACAATTTTTAACGTTATTATTATGTTATGCTACTAAGTAACGCTACCAAATCGTACCGATACCCAGGTATCTCTACAGAAATACCGTTACTTAACGTTACTTTTAATGTGAATTGGTAACGTTTTCAAGCCCTGGTTTACAACTTTTTATTAGTTGACGTTTTTTGCCGTAGTAGGGTTTTAGTTTTATAACTTTTATTTTTCTCGTACTTTACATGAAAAACAAAGATAACGTTTCCTAAGGCCCTACACTCGAGTTGGCGTACCATCATAGGGTTCGTTAATTCTTATAAGTACTTACAAACAACATACGTACATTGTGCTGCCATCGACTCGAAAAGAAGTTGTACTTGTTGTTTAGGTACCACACTGTGAGAATGGTGTCGTGCGCACCCGCCGCCGCCGCCGCCGCCGCCGTCCGCCACTGTTCTTCTGAATTCGTTACCTATTCGTTATAGGTACAGTTAGGTTGACAGAATTTATAAAACGAAATTTAATTTTAACCGAGTTAAAAAAAAGATGGGTGCTCTACTCAATACGTCGGATTTTTTTTAATGTTTGTTCTGCGATGATCTGCCACGTTGACCGATTGACCTTAGACGTGGTCCCAAATAAATTTGCTCGAGTTCTGATGTGGTTCTGATGAGTAGTTTGAATTAGCTTAAAAAATATACGTATTTTTACCCGACTGCTGCAAAGCCAAAGGAGGATTATGATTTGATGTACTACCTACATAGCCTGATAAAGTCCTAACCCTCATTGATAAAATCCTAACATGACGCTTAAATCGCATGTAAAGTGTTACCGAATAAAAAAAAAATATATATATCGTGTTCGGTAGGTATGTAATGAAAGGTCTTTACGAGTAGGTACATTCAAAAATAAGAATAAAACAATTTACGTTTCGCTCTGATTGTTTTCAATTACTTACACCAAAAACCCTTCCAAAATGTCATAAAATGATCCCTAACCCCAATATGTTTTGTCAAAGTAGAAATGGAATACTAAGAGACTACTGAGAATAGATAGGTACTAATAATTAGCTAAATTAAATGAAGAATAGTAAAAAAACCGGCCAAGTGAGAGTCGGACTCGCGCACGAAGGGTTCCGTACCATTATCTATAAAAAAATATTTCAAGAACAAACTTAACGTTGTTGAAAAACTTGTTCTTCTATACAGAATGTATTGGAGGTCCATTTTTACCCTTTGGGTACGGAACCCTAAAAAAACGTATTTAGGTAGGTAGTACTTATTACGATTAAAAACTCACCTTATTACCACAAAACCATGTGTATCAGTTGTTTAGCCTAAACATCTTATAAACATGACATTTCTGTATGGAGTTTGACATAAAACTGACATTAAACACGCGTTGAACAAGTGTCTAAGTTTTTGTGGTAAGGCCCTAACAGTTTAAACTAACAATTAAATGATATTATATGTTCGGTGCTTTACTGAATGTCAGAAATAATGTTAGAGAGCCGTGCGTCAGGGTGTGACCGCGGGCCCAGCCGCCTAATTAACGGAGCGCGCAAATGAATTAGCGTCTCCCGCTATCACACAACTAGGCGAGTGCGGCTGTCACGAGCCCCCGAGGTCTGACGTCAGCCACCCACCGTGACGTCACAAGTCATCAGCCCCAGTCTCCAGCCACCAGCCACCAGGCCGCGACTATCCCCCTCTCACCATAAGTGATTGTTCTGGAATGAGACCCGCATAACAATTACGTAACTCACTCACAATCCGCTTCATTTACCAGTTTATCGATTAATGGATGATTCCAGTTGAGGTGGGCTCCATGCAGGACAATGAAGTTTTTTTTATGAGGATACATTTATTTTGACTGGTGTGAACGGTGTTACGTGACGATGATATCGCAGAGTTGGAACGCGACTAGCTGCGCCAGTTTGCAGGAGCCATTTTAGAAGTTGAATTACATTAGAACTTTGTACATTTTGTGCATTTCATTGTGAATTGTAGTGGCAGTGACACTGGGCCTTTTGACCTCTCCATGGCCAACACGTGCGTGCACTGTATGTGCTCACGTGCTGTACATCACGAAGTCTCTCAGCTACTACCTATCACTCAGGATAACTCACCACCTAGCTCGTGCTACTCGTAAAACTGAATGGAGCAGGTTGACGTTAACGAGAGTCGTCGATAAACAAAATAAATGTATTACCTCTTTGTTACTCTATTTTTTCCCTATGATTCACTGGGGAAGATTCGAATGATAGGAGGAAAGATGAAGATTCGAATGACACGACACACGCTATTTGGAAAAAAATTGCGAGCGGTACGCCACCAGTTCGAAAACACATTGAATGGAAAACCGCTATATCGAATGACGTTACCGCGAACACGCTAATGCGAATAACGACCCTGATGAGACACAGCAAGCCTCATCTTAGGATTGAAAGATTTAACCACTTTGGATTTATTTTTGTCATTTTCATTTAATTATTTATTAATTTATAAAAACGGACACATTTGCATCAAATACCATAACAATTTAAAATAGAGCATAATTGCATATTTGCCTGAACTAACTTGAACCTGTGTAGGTGGATACAGACTTTGCGAGGCATGCGCCACGAACGGCGCACAACGAATGCCTCTGCTTGAGGCATGCGTGTTGAAAAATTACACCAACATATTCTCGGGTCGAGCCATCGCGTGTGAAGCAAATGCCTCGTTTGTTTGTCTTCATGTTTGTTGCGAGGATGTGCTACGAACAGATGCGCGCGTGCGAGCCGCGCGCGTGCGGCGAGCGTGTGTCGGCCGGCTCATTGTGAGCAGTGCGTTGCGGTTGGATGGTTGTGTCCGCCTCGATGTGATTTTCGCGCGCAATATGGACGAGGAAGAAATTTTACAAAAAGTAGTTGCATTATAATTATGAAAGTAGCCGATTATTATGAGATCCAAAACATCATTATTATTATAATAAAAACAAAAGAGAAGACATATGGCGTTTAATTTCGAATGAAGTAAATGTACACGTAGGAGACCTGAAAAAAAAAATCTATTTTAGGATCTTATAGACGGGAAAAATCTCGCACGCGATGCAAAGGTGTCATCTTGACTGATGCTGTGTCTGTTGGACAAGCACGAGCATGCGCTGTTTCGGGAACCTCCCAGCCGTAAAGCACGCGCTGAAGAGGTCCCAAAACCTGGTCTCCATTTCGGCGGCGATCGCCGCCACCCGTGCTGGGACACCGTCCGGTCCGGGGGCCGTCTTCTTCGCGCGGAGGCTGAGAACCCCCGCGTAGAACTCCGCCGTCGTCACCGGGGGGACTTCCTCCTCCGGAGGCGGAGCCGCCCCTTGCGGGGGATCCATCGTTGGTGGGGTGAAGTCGGTCCTGCGCGGAAACAGAGACCGGACCACCCCATCCAGCAACGCCGGCTCGAGGGTCTCCGTCACTGGGGGACCATAGGGGCGCAGCTGGTTCCGCGCCGCTTTGTACGGTCTCCCATAAGGATATCGAGGCCCTCCAGCATCTCGGCCCTCGCCGAGTCTTCTGCAGCGAATATCGCAGACTTGAGGACCATCGTCGCCTCTCGGTAAGAGGCGTATAGGCGGTCCTCTTCTGCCCGGACTCGGTTTTGGGCGCTGCGCCGTCGGCTTCGCGCGTAGGCCCTTCTGGCCGCCACGCAGGCGGCCCGGAGCCCCGCCAGCTCCTCTTATCCGCTGCAAGCGGTGGTCGGAGGCGTTTCTCCGGCAAGAGCCGGTCCTCAATTCCTGCTAAGCAGGCTCTTGTGAAGGCCCTTTCCTCCATTACAACCTTGCGGATGATATCCTCAAGGTTGGAGGAGGGGCCCTCTGCCGCAAGGCTCGTCTCGGCTTGTAGTGGCCGGGCCGTGGCTTCCGACTACGTGACCTCCGACTGCAGGCGATCTATCTTCACCTGCATTTGCCGCGTCTCGTCGGTGGCCTTCCGCCGGACCAGCTCCGCGACGACGCCACGCATGCTCGCGGCCCGGCTCTTAGGTTGGATGACTTAGAGGCAACCTCCACAATCTCCTCCTCGTCCTCCTCCGCCATTCTCTCCAGCTCGGCCAAAGACTGGTTTGCGTAATCAAAACGGGACGCACCGTACCCGGACCTAGCCCGGGCGACTTGCGCCCGTTTCTCTTTTGCAACGACCCGCTCCTCCAGCTCTTGCTGGAGCTGCACCCGCCGAGCTAGGTCCAACTGGCGTTGGGCGTCCGCGAGCCCAACGACATGGGTATCCGCGGCCGGCGTCGGCTTTTTTGCCTTCGGCAACCTCGTCGACCCCGAGGCCGAGGAGCCCTCGGACCCTCTTCCTCGGACCCGCTACCGCGACCGAGAGTCGTCCGCATCCGACACAGTCATAAGCGAGTCGTTGTCGGACGACTCGTTCGCCCCTCCAAATAAGCTAGCCGCAGACGGCGCGCGGCTAGTCTCTGACGCTGGAGCGTCGGAGTGGCCCTGAGAAGGGCCTTTTGGTTGGCCCTGAGAAGGGCCTTTGGGTTGGCCCTGAGAAGGGCCTTTTAGTTTTAAAAATCACCCGCAGGCGTCTCTCTCAGGTTTTGGCATAGCCTCCGCAGTTTCGTATGCAACAAGACAATAGGGTTAAAATAGCTACGAATTCACAGTGCACTTTGGCCAACCCAATCTGCCACTTCGTTACGGTGGTCAGACTGGGTCGTTTCCAGGGGACGCGACGTGGACGCAAGCACTGTGGGGGGTCCCCCAGACCCAACCTAACCTTTTTTTTTTTTTTTTTCCTTGTTGGAAAATCCTCTTGGATGTCCTCCGCCCTGGAACTTAGCCACGAGCTCCTTCGCGACCGCTGTTGACATGCATCAGAAAATCATTGATGTTTTTGATGAGCTCATGCAGCGGTCAGAGCGAGAAGGAATCCTGGAGCGGTTTCATCAGAATACGCTGACTCTCAAAACTTAAACCCAATCCAAAGACGAGGCTTGCTGTGTCATTCGAATCTTCATATCACTCCCGATTAACTGTGCGTTAGGTAGTTACACAAAACTCATCCATACATTGTTCTTCATGCTGACTAAATACAATTGTTTTAGATTATAGTCGCCAGATCTCAAACTGTCCAGTATCTTATTATGTAATTACTACACGCTTGCACAATGTTTTTAGTATGTAGTAATGTATCAGTTTTGTTTTATTATCTTACTAGTTACATCATTTCGATTCGCTGGCTGATTCTGTTTGACAACACACAAACAGAATTAGCGTATCGAGCTTGCTTTGAAAACAACCGAACAACCGAGTGATCTTTGTTGTTCACATTCCTTGTATTGTTGAGTTAGCGCAAAGCAGCGGAACTTGTGTCAGCAGACGATTAGGGAACAAATGAGGTCGTTACTATAAATAATACTGTTGTCTAACTGTACGTAGGGAGGAATTATACGTACACATACAGGGGGTGGTCGATGCCACAGGGGGTGGTCGATGCCACAGGGGGTGGTCGATGCCACAGGGGGTGGTCGATGCCACAGGGGTGTGACGCGGTTCACGCGGTGACATTCGCGGATGTCGTTACGCTGGCCGTGTGTTGCTTTTTAATTGGTGAAGGTGAGTTTACGACATCTAGTACAATGTAGTAAAAGTCTTTCACTGGTTCTTTATACGAGTACATAATAGGTTCTTTAGAATATTTCTTCAAATAGCTTACGATTTTTCAGACCCGTAAGCTACATATAGAAATATCCCGAAAAAAGTAAAAACTTGGGGTAGCCATAACTAGTGAGTCCTCAAAGAATCAAGAATATAAGATAAAAGTATAGTGCACCCTGATGCTGTGTGCTGGTAAGGTTGCCACTTGATATAACATCTATCGATATGTGTACCGGACGGGCGTGATCGCTGGACTCGAAGACTAGGAAGTTTGTAAGGCTATCCTAGTCCAAGCGGCACTGACGTCCTGCACCTAGGGTACCAGGTATCCTCAATACCTACCGGCTATGTACTAGCTAATCTTGAAGGAAAGCGGGACTTTGATGTGGAAATAACGCCACTTTTTCACTGATAATTCTTCATAAGTATTCAGGAAAGGGTTTCAGGACTCTTCAGGATTACTACTTGATGAGTTAGAAGGAACTAGTTTCCATGTTGATGACTACAATTTCTAAAAGTGGCGTGGTAGGCTATAAAGATGCAACCGTTTACTTTGCCGAGAGCCCTAAATCGCTTCCCTTTGTTCAATGTCTTAAGTTTTCACACTGGTTAATTAAACATTTATAAACAACATGTTATATACCACCAGATCCGTAAAATTATGACCTTTCCTTTTTTTGATGTTTCTCCCAGGATTCTATTAAGTCCCGCTAAACGGATATTCCAGGATTAGTGGGAATAATTTCACAAATAACCCATTTAATTATTTACAAATGAGTTTACGGGTAAAGTACTGAGCCGATACTCAAGATACAAATAGAAACCTCGAGCTATTGCCCTAGAGATATCTAGTATTTTATTTTTCGTACCTAGATTGGCATTCGCACTTAATTAAGTAGGTATCCTGAAGGGCTACATTTCTAGATTTTAGGTCCATAGCTAGGTCTCAACCTAGGGGTAGTAGGCAACCTTGATACAATAAACGATTTTAATTTTGATTGTTTAACCTACCTAATCAAGGCGGAATATGGTCTTGTTTACAAAATTAACATTTTGATAACAACTTAGCTGCTAGATAGCAATAACAATACCTAACTATCGACATATCCAAGTTTATAAAGCGATTGCATGCAGCTCAACACTTTCATTTGCTCATTTAGACGAATTATTAATTTTCCTATTTAGAGGTGTGTACATTGTGTGCAATGCGGTGTACAAAAAAAACAAAACAAAAAAGGACTACTGTACTAAAAACCAAAAGACAAAAGTACTTCTTTAATAATAAGAGAAAAATAAAAAAATAAAAAAATAACTTTAATTTCGGAAGTCGGTGTCTTTGCTTTTAATTTTAGTTTTTGGCCACCGACTTCCGAAATTAAAGTTATTTTTTTATTTTTTTATTTTTCTCTTATTATTAAAGAAGTACTTTTGTCTTTTGGTTTTTAGTACAGTAGTCCTTTTTTGTTTTGTTTTTTTTGAAGTCGGTCAATTTTTTTTTTAAAGTTTTATTATTTTTCCATTTTTTGTGTAATTTGATTTTTGTAATCATGGGTAGACCAACTAAAGGAGCCACCCGCATGAAGAAAAACAGAATTAAAGAGACTAATACTGCTGAAAAAGAACGCCTATCTAAGAATCGCAAACGGAGTGCTATGTCCGGTTCCCAAGAATCACCGTTAGCTTGTCATGCTAGGTTATCTCAGATGAGAAATTACATGCATTCTCATTTGTCACAGGAGTCGCCAAATGATAAGATCTGCCGACTCAATCTTATTCAAAAACGATTAAGTGGCGAGTCGTCTGAACAGCGCAATTATCGTTTAGATGTTATACGAAACCGGCTGGCTAATTAGACTCCCGTGCCTTCTCAAGAATATAAGGGTGAACACTATACATTTGCTTACACTGTATAGTTCCCCTCATCATCATATTATAAGGTGACCATAATCAGATCTGTAATGTCACTTACAACCTATATGGTTGCAAAGTTCTTATCAATATAAATGAATTAAGTCCAAACACAAGGTAATTACTGTGAACCGTTGAGGAGTTCCGTTAATCGTCCTTCGTCTTCATCATCAGACCCTTAACGACAGTCACAACCCATCCAAGTGTAAGGTTCTTATCAATACAAATTAATCAAGCCCAAACACAAGATATCTGCTGTAAACCACCGAGGAGTTCCCTCGACTGTCTTTCGTCTTCATCATCAGACCCCTAACGACAGTCACAACCCATCAAAGTGTAAAGTTTTTATCAATACAAATTAATCAAGCCCAAACACGAGGTATCTGCTGTAAACCATTGAGGAGTTCCCTTGACTGTCTTTCGGCTCCATCATCAGATCGACTCCAGGCCTTCATAAAATTGTAGTGCTGTAAAATACTTAATGAATAAATTAAGGAATGCACTAGTTGCCCTTACGATTTTTGAAAGTTCCCCTCGATTTCTCTAGGATCCCATCATCAGATCCTGACTTGGTGACAATGGGACCACCTCTAAAGTATAAGCTTTTGAACAAAAAAAGAATTTTTTAAATCGGTTCACAAACGGCGGAGTAATCGGTGAACATACATAAAAAAAAAAAAAAAAAAAAAAAAAAAAAAAAAAAAAAAAAAAAAACAATCATCCCGAACATAGTACCTCCTCCTTTTTTGAAGTCGGTAAAAATGGCACTAGTATAAATACTTAGGCAAACATTTTTTCAAAAGCTGTTTTTATGACGGATGACGCATTATTGCGAGCTACGATGATTCTACATGATCTATGCTATTTTCCTGCATTTTGCGAAGTTTTTTTTATTTTTATAAATACAGACATTTTTTAAATTAAAGATTTTTTACTTTTCCAATTTTGGTGACGCTTCAAAGCATCGATGCTTAAAAACGTATTTTCTATTTATTTCATTGAAGTGAAAACTTCTGGTGCGTTGAACAATTTTTGGCCCATAAATAAACTTATGGATTCGCGTCACCGACATGTTCGCGCCGCGCGCTGTCGTGCTCTGTCTGTCTGTCTGTCCGTATGTTACCATTTCACGCCTAAACCACTGAACGGATTTGGACAAAATTTGGCAAGGAAATAGATGGCACCCTGGGCAAGGACATAGGCTACTTTTTATCGACATATCGCGCGGACGAAGCCGCGGACCGAAGCTAGTATTCATATAACACAGATACAAGTACACAGCCCATCATGTTTTGACTAATGTTAATAATTTTACAAATTAATAAAATAATTTATTTTTATTTTTATTAGGTATCATCATTTTTAATTTGAATTATGTATGGTCACCCTGCACTTAATTGTTATTACAAGCATTATATTATATTAGCTTGCTCTGTTCGTATGTGTTTCCGGTTAATCCAATTGTCCTCCATTTTTCAAGGACTTTCTGGAATCCGATTGAGCTGAAACTTGGTATACAACTACCGAGATATTTTGTTTTCTTTTTTAAATTGTGCTAGTCTGATGATGGAGCCGAAAGTTAGCCATAGGAACTCCTCAATCAAACAAGACAGCACCATAGTGTGTGGACTCATTGGTCATGTATTAACAAGTGCTTTGACACTAGGTGGTGTTCAGGGTCTGATGATGGAGCCGGAACGTGGCCATAGGAAAACCTCAATCAAAAAAGATAGCACCACCGTGTTTAGACTCGTTGGTTAGGATATATTAATAAGTGCTTTGACACTGGGTGGTGTTCAGGGTATGATGATGGATCCGGAAAGTAGCCATAGGAACCTCAACCAAACAAGATAGCACCATCGTGTCCAGGATCTAATTATAGAGGCGGAAGGTGGCCAAAGAAACTTTTCGACCTTACAATATAGCCCTAGTGTTGGGCTTGTTGGATTTGTGAAGGTGATAGAACAGATATTTAAACAAATTGTAATGCTAAAAACAACAAAATAAAATATAAGTAAAAACCTTTTTAAGAACAAGCTTTAAATAAACTAAAAAGTTCTAAATAAAACTTACGTAAACATAGAACTTTAATATTTTCTTTAAAGCTTGAGGCGTAAATGTCGTTCTTAGTAGAAATTAAAGATAAGCCTAACCCGTTTATTTTCGGGTGACCACTGAAAATCAGCGCTGTGCTGTGGGTCCCCCATAGCTCAGCATCATGCTGAGTGGAAGCCTTCTTTTCACAGTCATGACGTGCTACTGCCAAATGTTTTTTTTCTCTTTTTTATGTACTCCTCATCTCATATTTCTATCATTTATAATTACGATTAAGTACTGTTATCTTTTTGTATGCACGTGTTTCTGTGACAAATAAAACTATTTTTCTTTATTCTTTCTTTCAATATTTTGTAAAAGGTGATGAGCAGTTGACATTAGGCTATGTAACTAAGATAAATTACAACCTGACTCACTAAAAAGCGAGCATAAAAACATTTTTACAAAAAGAAACAACCGTTTTCCAAAAAAACACTACAAAGTGAAAAATAACTGTTTTGTAAGTCAGTGGCAAAAACCAAAAATACAAAACCAAAGACACCGACTTCCGAAAAAGTTATTTTTTACGCGACTACGGCGAAGCAAAAAGGAGGGTTATGATTTTGACCGTATGTATGTATGTTCATGTGTTCTCCATATCTTCTAAACTGCTTATCACATTTTTACAAATGAGGTACTGTTGGAAGTGTCTTGATCGTCCGCTGGTTCAAAGGCTATGCGACGTCACATTAAATTGAATATGGCGCCCACAGGAGGACAAAAAGTTATGAATAAAAAAAAAAGTATTTTTATGAGGGGTGTTTGGTATCAAATGAAAGGGCTTAATTAGCACATTTCAAAAATAAAATATTTTAACCCCAAAAAATTTAAATAAAAATTAATAAATGTTATAGTTTTATAACATTTATCTAATTTTTTTCTAAAACCCAACTACGGCAAAAAAGTCAATTAAAAAGGTACATAAACAAGAATCACAGACAGACAAATAAAATTATAAATCCGGAGTCACACGTGTCAATTTGATTTAAGCCCTACTTAAATCAAACAGATACGTGTGACTTTTTTGCCGTAGTTTAGAAGTGATTTTTGGAAGTTGTTTTTTTTTTAAAGTTTTTTACTGATTAAAATGGTATTGGTGATGACATTATAAACTAGTAGCGGTTCTCATTCCACACTCGACCGCGGAACAATTTATGATCTAGTTCGTCCGTGAACTTGCCTACTTCACAAAACGTGTCTGTTTATTTTAAAATATGATTCTAACTCTAATACATAGAGATGTCGTCCAAAGAGGTTAATATTATTTTATAATTTACATAGGCACGCCGTTGCTACGAAACAGACCAATACCTATGTTTTAAAATACAGCCATTCCGTAGTGTTTATATTAGAATTGGACAAGTAAGTATAACAAAGTGGTCAATGTGGGCTTGCTTGGGGCAAGCTTCACACCGGTCACATGATGCTGTGTCAGGCAGGATTGGTACATGCTGATGTTTGTCTGTCGGTTGAGGCCTTCTTGCATCAAACAAGACTGTCAAGTGGCTGAGTGTTCTGTTCAAATAATTCTGTGGTGTAGGGCTCCACTAGGACGTCCCACAGTCATCATTTTTGATAAAGGGTCATTTGTATCGTTGTCCTCTGCCTAACCCTTCGGGGAATACAGGCGTGATGTTTATGTGTTGTATAGACACTGGTACAAATAATAATCTTATGATCGAAACGTAGGCTGAGGCGAAATGTCCTGACATGAGCGACTCCGACACACACAACATGCAAGATTTTTATTTTGGTACTTCATGATCATCATCTGCCTGCCCTTGTCCCATGTTACTTGGAGTCGGCGCAACATGTTTTTAGGTACTTATTTAATAATATTAGGTATTTGTTTTGATTTATGTATCTAGGACGAATTACATTTTATTTTGAAGAAAAAGCCTGAAGATAATGCTTTTCTTTATTTTCTGTAGGGACGATTATTGAGGTAAATGTCACCAGTTTGCAGTTCGCACCAAATTGTATAATTTTCCTCAAGCCAAATGCGAGAGCTGTTTTAAGTGCCTATTTTTTATAGAAAGTTGATTTAACCACACGGTGTCCACCGTAAAATTCACTTTATTAACATAATTTATAATAATAATTACTTTATAAACTTTCCGACGGAATCTTTTGAGTAGGACACAACACCCCATAGCAAGATTTTAGGAAGGAGAAAAATATGATAACATATTAGTGTTTAGAGTGTGTGTGTACCTATAAGTCGTTTTTTTAGGTATAATATGTATATAGGTATAATAGTATATTTTTACCCAACTACGGCGAAGAGAAAGGGAGGGTTATGATTTTGACCGGTATGTATGTATTTATGTAGGAATGTTCATCTGTTCCCTCCTATCTTCTAAACCACTCATCACAATTTGACAAATGAGGTATCGTTGGAAGCGTCTTGATCGTCCGCTGGTTAAAGGCTATGTGACGTCACATTAAATTGAATATGGCGCCGTAAGGAGGACAGAAAGTCATGAACTAAAAAAAAAAGGTTTTTTTGAGGCCATGTTCGGTCAAAAATATATATTTTACAACCCCAAAACATTTAAATAAAAATAAAACTAAAACCCAACTACGACTCAAAAGGTATAAACAAGACACCAAAGACAGACAAATTAAAAATCCGGAGTCACACGTAATCTGTTCGATTTATGCCCTAACAGGTGTGATTCCGGATTTTTAATTCGTCTGTCTGTGGTGTCTTGTTTATACCTTTTTAGTCGTAGTTGGGTTTTAGTTTTTATTACTTTTAATTTTTATTCCTCAATTCTCGCTATGGCACCTCCCACTGTTAGTGTAAGCATCACGCAAAGGTTGACTGGTAGAAAATGCCGCCTCGGTACATTTGTGTGTTTGAAGTATTAAATAAATAAAATATAATTATATGTACTTACATAGAAACGTTACGTACGTCACATCATGCGGATTGTGCTGAAACGATATCAGCTTGTTACTTTTAGCGTGAAGGGCTCTTTGTGCTTGCTGACTGATTGCTTGTTTGAGTGCAAATGAACCTAGGTACCTATTTCTGTCGAAGACGATTATTGACCAAAATTCAGAACTAGGTATATATACTAAAGCATTATAAAGTAGTGGATGTCATAATGTGTCGGATGTAAAGGGCGCGTGTCCACGTACGATGCTATTGACCTCCAAACACTCGGGGGCTCGGGCGAGCCGGCAGAGGGTGGCTAATGTGCGCCATTCGTTAGCGCCGCGTGCGCCGCGCCCCGCACACTAATCATCATAATAACTACAACTGTGGGACTTAATAACCGCAATGCATGCATGTCGCTTCTCTGTGCAGGAAATAGCAACACTTCCCGAAATATTATGGCTTTGGTTGCTGCAACGGGCTTTCTGTATGAACTCTTCCCGGTTACAGAGCTACGCCAGTATCGCATGCGCATTTTTCTATCCATTCTTCGTATTCAATTTACACATCCAAATTGAAAGCGCCTTAAAGGACACGTAGTTACTAACAACAATAGGTATATATTTAGTAAAGAACCTGCTACCGCAGCATGCGGTGATTAGTATTAGTAGAGGAGCTGAACCCGATATTATAATGTTTATAGGAAAGCTCCTTTTACACGAGCACGTCGAGCAATCTAAATCCGTCACACCGCGCGGCGTGGATTTCGGCCAAACAGAGCTCAAAAATCGGACAACCACACGACCACTCCACTCCAAATGGGCGCGCCACTGCACTCCATTTCTCGGTCACCTACTCCGACGGCTGCGTACCTGCCAATTGAGCACAAAATGGATTCTTGTATCGGCCTCAGACGAGTGCGCGCGGCGTGGAGTGTGCGCACTCCGCGTACGCATATCGCACACACGATGAGTTGGATTGTGGAGTGTGGAACGTCGGATTTTGGAAATGGAATGTTTGGATTTCAATATTTTTTATCACTCCACCTAATCCACGTGACCTTTCGTATAAACGGTCGGTTTTTGGAGTGTCGCCGTGGAATGTTATGGAGTGGAGTACTCGTGTAATAGGAACTTAAGCCAGCATCGCATCGCCGCCGCCGCCGCGCCGGTGTTCGGTGCGCCTCGCTCCTCATACTGGAGTTTCGCTGACAGCGTGAAAGGGTCACGTGATGTAACACGACGCCATGCCATCTTCTGCAGACATACGACTAACTGGATATTGATAGTGTTACTACCTACCTACATAGTTTTCATGGTAATTACATAGTATATTTGTGTCCAATAAGACAGTAACACTTGTTTCTGATAGACACTACTTACTCATAATAATAATAAATAAATATACTTAGTGTGTAATGGACACAGTCGATACAGTTGGCAGAACTCATCAACTATGTTTAACAGTCCAATGCTGCGGTCGGCTAAATAAACTTTTTTAAACTTTCATAATATCAATAATAAATAAAATAAAAATATAATTATCATAATATCAATACCCTGATATAATGTAAATGGTATGTCGTAGAACTTGGTGAACTAGCTACAGTGCAAGTTCTACATTCAAGGAAAAGTTCGATGGCAAAATGTAAGACATATGAATCCTAAGTCAACTCTCGGTTCTGACGGGTCTCGAGTGTTCTGAATGATAGAGGTTGTAAAGAGTGTAAGCTGAGTGAAGTAGTCGGAAGGGGTTGTAATGTACGTGGACGAAGAAGGGCGCCACAGGTCGCCGGCCGCGCGCCACAGGTGGGGGTGGGCCCATTGGACTCGCGGGGCCCGGGGCGCACCGCGCGCCTGACCCCAGCGGGCGCGCTTCGCGGCCCGCACGGCTCTCGCACCCTTCACTTACACGTTTATGATAATTGGTGACCAGCCCTGACTAATGATGTCACCCAAATTGTATCGCGACACAGTGTAAGACTGACGAGAGGTGAAGTGGTGTCGACATTAAGGCTTTATTGTGGGTATTAAGCCCTGTCAATCTGGCAAATTGGCATAGGTATAATTCGTAGGTTTTATTATTCCCAATTCATTTTAAGACCGTCATTCGGCTCGCAGCACTCCGTTCATTGACTAAAAGTTCAAAAAACTGTACTTAGTGATAAAAGTCAACTAAAACAATATTTATATTCGTCATGTCTGCGGACTCTGCGGCACCGGAAGGGGTAGGCGGCGACGTATTTTCCGTATGCCATCCGGGCATCCGCAAATATCAATGTGGCCCAGTGTTAGGAATGTAAAGTAATTTCCGAACGAGAAACAAAGTCGTTTTGGTTACATAATATGCCTTATGCATTTAATATGTTTGATGAAGAAATCTGCAGATGTCTGCTACTGAAGTTCGTAAAGATCACACGACAGGACAAAACAGTAGCCGCACTTTGAATGCAATTATTTGAAACGAATCCATTATGACGTCATCATCAGATTTGTATGGGTGCGTTGTAGACACGTGTCAAGTGGTTTTATGTTGATGTTCCGAGTGTCGACTGATTCATGTCGACCAGACTGCATGCCAGAATTTGCTGCAGTGGTCTGCTGCTGCAGCGCCACTTTACCACGATGCCAGTAAGCACAAAACTAAGCAGTAGACAAGCACCACCACTCCTCGAGCGATGCGTCAGCTGAGCAAATCACCTGAGCTGACGCATGTATAAAGATAAACTGATGGCTATCACAAATGTATTGTGAACTCTTGTTAACTAAGTTTTAATCATTGTTGAATACCCCATGGATAATGATTTTCTTTCTTTTTAGTAGTAAATTATATTATATTAATCTCTCAAGTACATTGCAAACTATAATTTTGTATAATTTAGAAGCATTTTTTCAATTTTTGTAAATGTGAGCACCATGGAGCCGTTTAATATGGTATCATGATGTATGTTGACTTGAAAGCGCATGGCAGATGAGAATATGTCATGCTCACTTAAATGTCTCGCTGATGGTAGCGCGTGTGTTGGATCACTCGGTTCCCTACGAAATGGTTGAGCTGGATGGTTCTGATCCACGTGTCATGTTCGTGAACGGGCGCCGTCAGTTGAGACTTTGAGAATGCTCATCTCATATCTTATTTTTAATCTTATATTTTGAATTGTTTTTGATTATTTTTTGTTTTACATTGTTCTCACTTATAGAAGCAACAAGAATATTGTACCCAGGATTTTGTAATATCTATATCCATATTCAAAAGAGTGTCCTTAATTGGAGTTTCTTGCCCGTTCTTCTCCATAGAGATCTACGTTTTGGAATGGGCAACTAGCTTCAACTGTGTGACTAACTGACCCATTCTTTGGCAATTCAAAAGTGCCTGTAAATTACGGATATCGATATCGACTGTAAATGGTCTAATTGAAATAAATGCTTTGAGTTTGAGTTTTTAAGTTTTTCTTGTGAAACCACCCACAGTCTGACAAATAAATCGTCGTGTATAGTAGTTCTTCTGTTTGTTGTTGCGTGCAGAACTGATGTGATGACGTCACGTCGTGGCTGCGCGCACGCCGCTTGACGCTTGATTAATTGCCTGCGCCGCCGGATTTTTCGCTTCGAAAGTGAATAGCTTACACTGTTGCGTTTAACTCCAACACATTACACTAATGTTTCGCCGGGCATTAATACTGAGACAAAATGGACGCAACGACCAAGCTTTGAGTTGACCGCAGTTATGGATAGACACTTAAAATGTTTGTTAACTGATGTCGCCAAGGCACACTGTATATATGTAGTTGCTTAAATAGAGGCTGCCATGTCAGCATCTTTTTAGTGCTTTGAGGCTTAATTCCTTCGATTTTTTTACCTCATGCGTTTCAAAGTTTTTTTTTTTTAATCATCTGAGAACTCATTCCTTTTTATTACTAGTCGATGTGAGATGAAAACTAGAATTTGAACGTTCAAATAAGAATAAACGGCCTTCTGAAGTTAATAACACTATAAATGTTCGAAATAGAACTTATTTAGATTAGACGTTTAACTTCTGAAGGCCAGTTTCTTCTGCGGATTTGTTGTTGGGTTGGGGTACTACTTATTAAAAAACTCGCTTGTTTATTTAAATAATGTTGTAGAACTGGTTTTATTTCCGAAAGAGAATAATAACAGTTCGTAGGCGACGACATTTATCGCGATTATAAACTGGCATCCAGGTGTGGCGCGAGTGGAGTCACCTGCAAGCTCATCGAGAGAGGTGTACTTACAGTGGGGAAGTGCGTCCACTTGTTTACTGAAACAGGACAAATACGACAACAGCCGCAATGAGGAAACATAATATTCAGAAATATTTTGGAATTACAGTATAATAATAATATAATAATAATATTAGGTAGATAAACAGAAATAAGGTTATAGTTCTGACCTGACTGCTGCATGTCGTGTCGAAGCACTGCTGTCACTACAGCGACCTTGGTTTAAGTTGGCACCTATTTACGACTGCAGTGTAGCTATACTGTGAACCTACTGTTTATGTTGGCACCTATTCTTGTCTGCAGTGTAGCTATACTGAGAACCTACTGTTTATGTTGGCACCTATTCTTGTCTGCAGTGTAGCTATACTGTGGACATACTGTTTAAGTTGGCACCTATTCTTGATTGCAGTGTAGCTATACTGTGAACCTACTGTTTAAGTTGGCACCTATTCTTGACTTCAGTGTAGCTATACTGTGAACCTACTGTTTAAGTTGGCACCTATTCTTGACTTCAGTGTAGCTATACTGTGAACCTACTGTTTAAGTTGGCACCTATTCTTGACTTCAGTGTAGCTATACTGTGAACCTACTGTTCCCATTTGTACTGTGGTACAACTTTGCCATGCGCTGGCAACTAAACAACACGTGTTAGTGTTAAACACTCGATTGTGATCTGCGGCCGATTTCATTTGTGTTGTTAAATAAACACTCAAATAAGATAAAGTGGCGGTTTGTGACTTGTTTGCACTGCATGAGATCCGACTCGCTTACTTAGCACACATTACACAACTGCTGTTTTACAAGCTGTTACTTAGCTTTACTCTGATCATATACTATTATGTATGAAGAATCTTGCAGTTTGGACAATTTGAAACTTGTTTACTCGTTCCTTTCCGACGACAATGCCTACTTATTTTTGGTAGAGAATGTAAAGATGAACTGATTCTGCAGCTAGGATCGTGTCTGCGCGAGGGAACTCGTTACCGGTTACTGGTATCGTCTGGTAATCATAATGATCACATTTTAGCATTGAAAATTGACAATTAGATAAGTATCATTATTTTTTTCGTAAATTTTTGCAGAGATCTTAAAATAATTCCTTGACACGAAAAAAAAACTTATGCAATAAAATTGATTTGGTCACAAATGATAGAGGGCGATCGTATATTAATTTTTGATTGTATTTTTTTCTGGTTTATTGGTTTACTCGACCGAAACGGGCGAATCAACACTTTTGAATAAAACACTGCCCTTCAAAACTTAGTACCACACTTTTAAAATAGCAATTTCTCCTAAATTGTAGAAGCCAGAGTTTTGAAATATAAAGCATCAGATTTCTTGGAAATGATAGTTTATATACATTAGTAACGTTTTTAACTTAAACCAAATAAATTGCCATTTTTAACTTACTGGCAAAAAACTCAAACAACATTAATTATAACTACAGTTTTACGCCTTATTTACATTTTAGTAACTGGTATTTGCCTTTTGAATCAAAATTAATTAGAAATAAATGTGAAAACAAAAACAGAAACAAAAAAAGTCAAAAGTTGCAACAATTTGAAAAGCAGAATTTTTGTTTATAACCTTTTTTCATCCATTCCATAAAAGACGGTCATCGGCTATAAAGTTTTTATAAAAAAGCTACTTAAATTATTTTTCAACACACTTGCTCGTAAAGTGGCTCTTATTGAACCGCTCTTAGGTTCATAATGCAGTGTATTATGGAAACGTGCTTTTTACTTTACGGTACTAGTACGTACAGCACTAGTGTAATCATTATGCAGTGTAGTTTTCGTTGTGTGGTTTAATTATTACATATTTAAAATGTCGATTTCAAGTAGGGAAGAATATCAATCCGAAAATAATATTATATAGATTTGACCCCGCCATACGTTTAGTATTTTTTTCTTCTTATTCAAAACATTATTTTTTGTTTAGTTTACTACAGCTGTCTAGCGGTTTTGCCAGTGCCTTTATTTACACCTATGGAAAAACAACCAGCGGCATTTTTCTTATAGTTGTTATTGTTTTCGTTGTGTGGTTAAATATGTATGGGCAGGCGCCCGTCTTCATCAGAATCGGTCATGTCTTCAATAAGTGGTAATTTGGGTAGGAACCAACAAAGAATCACCCGAGTCAAAATCCAAAGTTATTAAATCACACAAAATATCTTCCTTACAGAATTTCACTAAAATCTATTCACTAGTAATTAGGAAATCACATAATCAATCGGTTTTAATTATTCTTTGAATCAAAAAGGGACAAGATTACTCGGAACAAAAGCGATTCGTCGGATACGTGGTGCGCTCATCGTTGACGTTCAAAAAACCAACGTTCAACATGGCCGCGCTGACCATCGCCTCAACGCTCCGCCAGACTGACAGTTGTCAAATCTCGTTCCGACGTATATCTTAGGGGTGGCGCTAGCGTTGCGCCGTCACGGCCGGACTGACTTTCGACCGTCCTCGGGCGCATTAGATTGCTGTCCTGTAAAAATCACACAATCAATCGAACAGGTGTCAGTAAATCTACCCGCTCGCCCAACCTGACAAACTGTGACTGGTAGACATAACATTTCTCTCACACTACTGTAATCGTCTCACAACAAAAGAAAGCGTGTGTCCTTTCGACCACTCATGGACCGGACGGCACCTTTCTCTAAACAGTTAACAAGCAACGCACTCTAAACTCGATCAGCATGTCCTCTCAACCAACCCTCAAGTCTGGCCCGGACGATACTATCGTGTTGCGATCAACTTTCCACACAATATTAACCTGGACCGGACGGGTGTGTCCTTTCGACCAGCCACTCGTGGATGGACCGGACGACACTGTCCCTTCGACCAGTTAACACTAAAGATTGGACCGGATGAATGTGTCCCCTCGACCAGCCGCTATCAGCTGCATGGCCCGGACGACATTATCCCTTCGACCACCTTCACATTATTCGATGACTGCTCCCAACGTCCCAAAATAGTTAAGCGTCACGTCACGTCATGTCACGTCGCTCAGCATGAATTTGGAAACTTCATGCTCAATGATTTCATGATATGAGATGTTACCAAGGGTATCAGACTCAGCTGTAAGTTTATTTGAAACTACTTAGTCTGTCGAGGTGACCATTATCGAGTTCAATGTTTTCCGGCGCCGTCATGGCCACCTCCTCAATCATCAAACTAGTAGATATATGAACTAATTTTTGACATTCTTAGAGATTGGAAACGGATACAGAACATAAGTTCTATCAGCGTAAGTTTGGTGAATGTAGACTTTGTACTATTAAGCGCTAACTGAACATTTCCTAGCTTTCATTAAAGAGCAAGACGATCCGCTATCAAATAAAAAAGTGACTGGCTCACCGGATGACGTTTTCAAGGTACCCCTCGACAATCGCTGTTCACAGAGATTGACCTCTTTCCTTGCAGCAGCTCCACCTTACACTTTTTCTAGACAATTAGTTGCTATGTGTCCTGGATTACCGCAAATGTACTCGTAGCAGGTTACGGTCGAAGTCTTCTCGGGGGCACGTGCAGCAGTTGAGGGATCTTGCTGTTTAGTCTTCGCAGAAAAATCTTCTCGTCGCTTCCTACAATCAGCTTGCCGATGTCCAGGGAGTCCACACCAATGACATTTACCGGGAAATCTTGCGTCTGCAATTCTAGGTCGCTTGAAATCAGGTTCTTGGATGTCAGTAACCTCCAATCTTCTTTTTAGTGAAATGCCGCTTAAGATTCTAAATAGCTGAGCTTTGTTAGTGACCGCATGTGCGTTTAACTCACGGCGTATCAAACCATCCTTCTGACATAAGACCGATACGACGAATCCAGTTATAACATCTTCTGGCATTTGGGTCTTAGGTATACATTCGATCATATTCCACAAGGTTAGGCCAGTTTCTGATGAAGTTTCCTTTGCTCCATTTGAAATCGCAATACTTTACCAAAATAGTCTTGAAATAATTTCGATCTTCTATATCCGCATCGGCATCTTCCGGATTAAACTGTACGAGCTGCACTGCACTGGACTGGGCGCTAGCACTTGCCAACGGTGGTTGCGACGTTGCTAACATACGAGTTAGTAGGGCTTCCATATTACTCAACAAATTCAAGGCGCTATTTTCGTCAGGTGGTCTTTTTTTCTCGGTCGGTGGGACATGGGATGTTACCACTTCTGATATGGGCAGGCGCCCGTCTTCATCAGAATCGGTCATGTCTTCAATAAGTGGTAATTTGGGTAGGAACCAACAAAGAATCACCCGATTCAAAATCCAAAGTTATTAAATCACACAAAATATCTTCCTTACAGAATTTCACTAAAATCTATTCACTAGTAATTAGGAAATCACATAATCAATCGGTTTTAATTATTCTTTGAATCAAAAAGGGACAAAATTACTCGGAACAAAAGCGATTCGTCGGATACGTGGTGCGCTCATCGTTGACGTTCAAAAAACCAACGTTCAACATGGCCGCGCTGACCATCGCCTCAACGCTCCGCCAGACTGACAGTTGTCAAATCTCGTTCCGACGTATATCTTAGGGGTGGCGCTAGCGTTGCGCCGTCATATGTATTATCAAAAATACAAAATTTAAAGTATTGTCACCAACAGACGTAGAAAAGTTTTTAAACGAAGCTCCGGACAGTCAGTACCTGGCAACAAAGGTCAGTTGAACTTTATAAATCTAAATGTGTCATCTCTATATTAGCGTATGTTCTTACAACAAGTCTGTGATTTTCCTCGCAAGTATGTTGAAAAACGTCGTATGAAACGCGTGTGCATGATCATTACACTCTCGGCTACCTTATCGCTCGCCTGTGGCTCGCACTAATAATATCGCCTGGACTGTAATATCCAATAGAGCACACTTGTATCACAATGTACTATTTTTATTTCGAAAACATATCTCGTGTAATTTAAAAGTTATTGCAATTTTAGAAGTGTGATAATAAGTTTTGACGGCCAGTGTATTAGTTTTTCTTGAAGCGATTCGTACGAAGTTAATTTATTTGTGGCGTATCGATTTCTGTAATTGTTGATTCGGCTACAAATAAATTCAGGCAAATCACCAAATAAGCCGAGGCTGTGTCTCGCGTATTCTAGTGAGCTACTTTAAATATCTGTACACTGCGAAATAGCTCAAGCCTGATAGATAAATGTTTTTTTGAGTATGCCGTCAGCGTCCAAAGGAAGAAAAAACTCGACCTTTCCGCACACGAGCGAGGTCGCAGTGAAAGCGACTGCAGAACAAGCATCTGCCAATAGTGATACAATACTTTTAACTTGTACGAGACAAAGTATAGGAGGGAGTAAGGTGCCACGTGTCACGCATGTCACGAGCACGGCTCGCGGCTGGGAGTCTGAGAGCACGTGCGCCGCTTGGAAGACTATTGTCTCAATTTTTTGGTAGAGCCCATACAGTTGCTAAAAACTATTTTAATAATTTTATGATACTTAACCTTCGCAGTTGCACTTTGACTTGGTAACGGATCCGACTGGTACCTACTGACGTACTGTTATATTGACACATGTTGACTATCTTTTCAGTTTTAAATGATGCAGGAACCTACCTACGTTCATACAATTGGTCATATTGTTAGGTCCCTATGGGTTTTATTATTGAATTTAATTATATCCATTTCTGTGCAACACTTAAGTTAGAGTTCACGACCAAGGTTCCAGCCAGCGAATCGAGCGTTGACTGGCACCCTCACTCAGTGGACTATCATATCAAGGTGTGAGCATTTATTGTACAGCTATAAGTAGACTTAGACTCATATTACAGAACCTCACTCAAGACTCGAACATTACTTAAAACTAGTTTCAACCAATCAAATGGCTAAACAAGTTTTAAGTTATGTTTGAGTTTTGAGTGAGGTTCTGTTATAGCTGTTATACGGGCCTTAGACTTACTTCACTAGATATTCGATAGTTCAGTCGTCGTCGGGAACCGGCCGAGTGGCGGCGAGTGGTGGCGACTAGACTGGGCCAGTCTCGGCCAATGAGGGCAGCGGCGACTGGGCGCTTATTTGACTATGGGGTAGCCGACTGGCACTAATAAAACCTACACGCAAATTGACTTTTTTTTTTCGAAATCACTTTTCTGCGCAATTTTTTACAAAATAGATTTTCATCCCTATTACGTATTCGGTGCTTAGTGTAATGATGTGGATATGGGTTTCAAGATGGGATACATGCGTCGGATTCTGATCTCGATAAGCTATACTTCCTGTGAGCGCGAGACATCTGCGGCGCTCATGGCGATGCGTTCCTGTGAGCACAGCCGCGCCCGCGCAGCGAGCGCTACTCCTACTGCGCTACTCTAACTACAGCTATTCACAACATCACGCTCGTATCTCTCTAAGTGTTAGGTAGAAGAGCTTAGATATGCTACAGTTACATGCCACAACAACTTTTTGATCAATAAACTTTTTTGTATCTTCGCCATTAATTTCTCGGCCAGACGCAAATTAATCGGCTAAACGCAAATTAATCGTCCAGACTCCGGAGTCCGAACGATTAAGCAGCCCGGGCTGCTACGGAGAAATAAATATTCTGAATCAATAACTAGCTATTTGCTCGACTAAGTAATCGAACCTGGGATAGAGCAAATCATCTCGTTGTAACGAGGAAGAACAAGTAAAGCTATTTATAATCATAAGCGGGGTAAGCACAGTTCTACATAATAGTGCACCACTAAAGCTTGGAGCGGGTTGGGACAGTTCTACTGCTATGACAGTTGTACTGCTATGACAGTTGTACTGCTATGGCAGTTGTACTGCTATGACAGTTGTACTGCTATGACAGTTGTACTGCTATGGCAGTTGTACTGCTATGGCAGTTGTACTGCTATGACAGTTGTACTGCTATGGCAGTTGTACTGCTATGGCAGTTGTACTGCTATGGCAGTTGTACTGCTATGGCAGTTGTACTGCTATGGCAGTTGTACTGCTATGGCAGTTGTACTGCTATGGCAGTTGTACTGCTATGGCAGTTGTACTGCTATGGCAGTTGTACTGCTATGACAGTTGTACTGCTATGGCAGTTGTACTGCTATGGCAGTTGTACTGCTATGGCAGTTGTACTGCTATGGCAGTTGTACTGCTATGACAGTTGTACTGCTATGACAGTTGTACTGCTATGGCAGTTGTACTGCTATGGCAGTTGTACTGCTATGGCAGTTGTACTGCTATGGCAGTTGTACTGCTATGGCAGTTGTACTGCTATGGCAGTTGTACTGCTATGGCAGTTGTACTGCTATGGCAGTTGTACTGCTATGACAGTTGTACTGCTATGACAGTTGCTAACGCTCAGCTTATCAGAAAGTAGGTCATCGGTCCAAGGGGTGCCCGATAACGATGAGCTCAAGGGCTTTCGTTCAATATTACGACTTGGGTTGTTCACAAATTTTTAGGGTTCCGTAGTCAACAACGAACCGTTATAAAGTTTCACCATGTCCGTCTGTCTGTGTCCATGTCCTATACGTAAATTGGGGATGGTTTTTTTTTTCTCGTCTATCCCACTAGCCCATTATTATCGTTGAAAAGGTCGTTAAAAATATTGTGAGTTTCTGGAAACCATTTCAGGTATCCGTTTGCTAAATATTAAGCTTTAAAGTGCTAATTTTTGTTAGAGTCAAGTATCCCCACCCTACCAGCTAAATGATTGGTTTCGGATATTTGTAAAAAATCAGGGCAGTAGTATATATTACGAAATTAAAAGGGAAACTATCACAGCTAAGTATGCTCCACAAGTTATCGAGTAATAATCGACCGACTTAAATTTGCTGTTGCAAAAACATGTTCTCCCATACATTCTGTATGAGAGAACAAGTTTTTCAACTACGATATTAAGTTTGTTGGATAAATTCATCCCAACTACGGAACCCTTAATTGTGCGTGGTTCGACTTGCACTTAGCCGGTTTTTTTTTTCTGTGAATTATTTCGTGATTGTTCGAACAAATCTTAGTCAAAATATACAATCTAACAATATTCCGTAAATGTTCAAGTAAGTGCATGTAAGTAACAAGTTCATGTAAGTGCATTGAATGACTATTTCATGAAATCATGACATTTGGCACTTTCATGAACTTAGAGTTCTATTGCTGATTCTAATGTTTATAATTCTGTAATGTATATTTGTTACGGCCGCAAATCATATTTAGATCAACATACAACGTTATACTGACCTGCAAATTGCAAAAAACGTAAGTTTGAATTTCGCGGGCCACCTTAGCGCATCCCCCTTCAGTTTTCCCACTCACCGCACAAGGGTATTTTAGTAGCGACAACTTATTTCATTGGATGTTCAATAGGATGATGTTTTATTCAAGAGGATGGGACAAGCGTCGTTTCTATTAACTAGCTCAGCAATATCCGCCAATTTTTCGGGTAGTCATTGGTTGCCGTGCTTTTTCAGCGGTGAACCCACGGATATCTATGAGTGGACCCAAGCCATTCCACAATTTGCCGGCGCAGACACCAAAAGTAGTAGTGAGCCATTCACGATAGCTTACATTTTGACTTAAATTCGGCAAATATTGCAATTTTTAAATGGAAGTACGCCGCGTCAAAATCGGCCGCGGTCGCGGTTCGCGAGTGGAGGCGACGCATTTGTGAGTCAATGGCGTCGGCCAAGCAGTCTCATTTGAATCGACACGTGAGCTACATATACCGAGTACCCATGTACTGTGTCCACGGAGCATCCATCATCTGTAACTCACCACGCATGTTCCTAAAGAAAGTGACAATGGAATCCACAATTTTATCGCAATTGTCTTCTGCCTGAAAATAAGGCATTGTGTCATGTTATTCACGTTTTTAGCAAAATGTCACACAACGGAAAGTAAATTGTCCTAGGTATTTGGGTGAAGGAGTTCGTCGTCAACTTAGAAGAAACTGTCCGTCTGTCACAGCCGATTTACTCCGAATCTAATGGACTGATTAAGTTGAAATTTTGTTACACATCAATTCTGTGACCCAAACACGATCTTAAATCTCCCAATATTGTGCGTACAAACTTACAATTGCAGTTGGAATGTATGGGAGAACACGTTTTTTAACTACAATGTTAAGTTTGTCCTTGGGATAAACTCATCCCAACTACGGAACCCTTCATTGTGCGCCGGTTTTTTGAGCACCTATGCATTGAGTCTTAGACATTTTATAATCTCAGCATTGAGTTTATTTGAAATAACTTTGTTACTCAATGCATAGGTGCTCAAACGGGAATACTTCTATATTGGAAAGCCAGAATCAATATGGCGACCACCAGAAAAGAATAACGATTCTTCAACTAAGTATCTTAGATTCAACATAGTTGTTGCGAGATCGCATAATATTATTTGGTACATTGTACATAACAGATTGATGGACGTTTAGAATCTTCAAACTTGAAAGGCACGTCACACGGACTCACACGTGTGTGTCACCTCCTCTATTGAAGAGACATTCCTTCGATTGCTTCGTGTTCACGCGACTCGCGCCGTCCCCGCGTGGTTCGCGAGCCGTGTTTGCTTAGCAAAGTGGAGTAATGGTGTGTGAGTATGTCAGCTCTGACACACATCCCGCGTGTTTGGCCAAGTGCACACGTGTCGACCCCCTGCCCCCCTAGCCCCTGTCAGGCCAAATGAAACAAATAAAAATATACCTATAGAAGGAGTAAGCACTCTTTACAGTCTCTACACACGTTATTTTGCAGTCACATTCAGATGACATCATTATTCATACAGTAAGCCGCTAATCAGTGGTTTTCTTGAACTAGCCTGGCGTAGTACGGATCGAGGTTCAATAGAATAAGAGGCCAGGTACAAAACCAGTATAATGGTTTTGTATCTAAGGACGTTCAGCCTACCGTACTGGGGATCCGATTAAAAATGATATGAGACTTTTTCTAGCAAGCCACCTACGACTGCAGTCAGTGGTACCAGAGTATAAAGCATCACATGGGATCTCGAGTCAGCAATATTTGATGTTTGGTGTAAGTACTGGAAGCAGCGGACCTGCTGCGTCTGGTTATAATGTCCCACTAATGTATTACAACGCGCGACGCAAATATTTTATTTCGTGGGCTCGTCACTGTTTGTGCCCGACCGGCTTCGGCCACAATCGGCAAACAAGCCATACGTCCCGAACTGTCCCGAACCGTTCCTTGTAGTAGGTGTGCACTGCCCGGCCGGCGCCCTACGTGCTGACATCACATTTGAAATTACATTCATAACGATGCAAAATGTTTTATTTTGAACCGACTTCTTCAAAAAGGAGGAGGTTCTATATTCGTCTGTATGTATTTCTTTTTATTTTTTTGTTTATGTTCATCGATATTTTCGCCAATTATGATCCGATTTACAAAGAACAATGTCAGATGTCCATAGTAACTTTGGCTCAATATTAATTTGTCATGGACAGTGAACATTCTTACGTTTTGTTGTGTAGTTTAATGTTAAAAGCTTTTCTGCGATTTCCGCTTTTACATTGAACTTCTATGAATAAGAATCGTACTTAACCTCAGAAAGTGTCAAAAGTCCATTGTCGTAACAATGAACGGACATCGTCAGATTCAACTAAATGCCGTTTCATCCGGAACACATTTATACCACAATTAATACAACGTAGCCTATGGGAAATTGTCACAAAATGTGTGGTATGGATATAACACAATAGGTATATATCAAGAATTCGAGAAGAAAACAACAGTACACGTAAAAAAACACCGGCAACAACACAAGATGTTTGACATCTTGTCATCGTCAACTCACTGTCATGCGCACAATCTTGACAGAAGCTAACAGGGTTGCCATTACATTACGGTTAAGTCATTGAGCACAGGTCAGGAAAATCGATTTCTTGAATTTCGTTTTTGTATTCTTTAAAAACTACTAAATGTATTTAAAATAAACACGATGAACGTATTATTGAGAAAAAAAAAAAAAAACTATTGTGAGGTGGTAAATAAAAAGTAAAGAGTAAATTGCTTTAATTACTTAGAATAATCGATTACAGTGGCAGAATAGGCCACTATCTGAAACTTTTTAATTTAGAAGAAGAAAAACCTGGAACATGATGACAAAATGATTACTTATTAAAATGATTTTCTTTTCGAAAAGTTCTCGAAAAGTTCTCGAAAATAACTAAATATTTTCTAATAAGTTGGAATTAAATATTTAAATTGTTGTAGGTAAAAACTTTGTGTCCGTGTGAATTTAGTTTTAAAAGTTGTGTAGGCCGAAACCTGACATTGTTCTTTTTTTTTGGTTCGAAAGGGTATACTCCCGAGGTGGTCACATAATTTTTTTATTAATTTTGCTTGGGTAGTATTTGAGTTAGTCTTACTCAGTCTATGTAGACGATATCTTATTTGATTCCGTCACTGATATTTACATAGCAGGTAGTGATATTCGAATTTGTGTGGGGTAGGTACCACAACTAAAAAGTGAAAAATAAAAACTTTTTACAAAAAAAAAAAAACAACCGACTTCCAAATAAAACACAAAAAAAGTGAAAAATAACTTTATTTTTCACTTTTTTAGTGTTTTTTTTGGAAGTCGGTTGTTTTTTTTTTTTAAAGTTTTATGTGAGCACACTACGCAGCGGTTTTTCAGATAACTACTCAATGACGTTTGGTTGTGCCAGTGGCGCCGGCGCCAGGTTGAACACTAACTCAAACTTTGCAAGTTGTACTACATAAAAACTTTTTTTCGAAAAAAATAGTTTTTATTTCTCGTTTTTTAGTGGTTCAGTTTGTAATTTATCTAAGTCACAATAGCCTAATGTCAACTGCTCATCACCTATTACAAAATATTGGTGTTCCCGATGCAAGGACGTTAATCTTTGAGGAGTTCTCTTGGTACTTCACCATCAGCTCCACTTTACCATATACTTTATGAAGAGCAAAAATTGCTTGGCAACCATATTAAAGTACCTAATCAAATCACAACCCGTGAAATACTTATTATTGAGTAGTTCCAGTGGCCATCAGTGGTCTTCATCGTCAGTTCCATTTCATCAAATGGTGCTTTCCGAAAGCAACTGCATGAGTTACTAAAAATACCCAAATCGCTATTATAGGCGTGCCTATAGTGATTTAGGTATTTCTATTATTAAGAGTTCCCTCGATTTCTCCAGGAACCCAGCATCAGATCCTGACCCGATGACAATGGGACCATCTCGGAAGCATACCCTTTCAAACAAAATAAGAATTTTGCAAATCCGTGCATAAATGACGGAGTTTTGCCCGGATATAAATAAAAAATAATAATAGAAACATCCGTAACCTCCTCCTTTTAGAAGTCGGTTAAAAATGAGTATTCAACCCAGTAGAGTACTCTTTTTTTTTCTGTAACATTTTGGTCTTTTGGGAAATGGATAAATATCGGTCACGATTGTACTCCTTGTTCAGTGTGGGAAAGTAACATAAACTATACATAAGTAACTATGATTAGGATAGGATTGTCATGCTCTCTGACACAATTAACAAATATATGTCTAGTTATGTGAAGAAACAGAGCATGAAACTGCGACATAGACCAACTGACAGAGCTATAAGCGGCGACTGTCATCAGAAATCCTTAGTTACGCCCACTTAGAAATCGTAGTCAGTGTTTCAGAAACGGCAAACTTGATCTAGAGGTACTTCGTGATAAAATAAATTGGCAATATCCCTGCAGATTGTGATGGCTGAGTACATGTTTTTTACATATGCCTGCAGCCACGTGGTTAATGATCTGTCGGCGAAACGAACAACATGTTAGCATCGCGTGACTACGAAGTTTACCGTTGCAGGTTTTTTATTTACGTAGGTTATGAAAATTCATGACAACTGTTCTTACGTGTAAGGCATTAGCTAGCCAGCTCATTGGGCTAACTAAAGCATGTTTGGAGCCCAGAACTAGTGTTACATAATTATAGTGACAGTGGTGGAGACGAGTGACCGCGGGATTGTTCCACTCCTCCGCACGCAGCATCTTATAAGGAGACTCGCTGTGCGGCTTCTCTTGTCGCCGTTGAAGTGGAAAAACAATAAAAGAATTTGAATTTGAACTGATGTGAATGAGTGGATCTGAAAGCCTTCTCTTTTATCTTCATTTCCAAAATACAACCCACAAAAAGATCTCCTTAGAATGAAAAGTAGCATAGTTTAGGGGCCCACTAGCTAGCTCATTCCCACCGTGGGTAAGTATCTAGATGTGTTTGCTAATTCATATAAATTATGTACATAATAATAAGTGTATCATTTTCCTGGTCGTCCGGCGAACATGCGGCATGTGATGCGGGAGCAGTGTGCGCGACCCCGATACGCCGATAGAACGTTCTTGAGATACGGCCGCTTCGAGAAGCGCGGGTCAGGGGGCACGTCTTATCACAGCCCCGCACCATACGACGAATTAAATACCTACCTTAACGTGACAAACATAAGGCCGGTTCTAAGTTGTGTGTTCACTGGACACATTGAGAGGTCGCAGTGTTATCGGCGTGTCTCTTCGTTATTTTCCGATTATAGTGATTAAGTATAAATATTCGTTGCTCTATTTCTGTAGTGGTGACAGCAGATAAGGCGCCGATACGTTTTTATGGGGCTCCGATAAACTTGGTTATCGCGATGTTTGTCCCGGCGCGCGGCGGGCAGCGTTCCGACGCGATGTGCGTTGTGCAAATGTGCAAGTGTGAGAGTTTATGTCCCGATCCCGATCTATAGGTACTTACATCTTTTCCTAACCTCAAGCGAGGCGTGAGGTATGTTATTTAATGTGGGGAACAGCTGATATTTTTTTCGCGATTTCTGGTTTCGTCCCATAGTGAAAGTTGTTCATAATGATGAGTACAATGACTTAGGGTGCCCGTAGATTCAATTTCACCCAGTAGCTACAAATATAGATTTTATACAGGGGTATGTAGAAGCATGCAAATGTACCAAAGCTATTGTTATCAAAATCAGGGACAGAAAAGTTATTTACTATATGCAACGACGTACCTAGACCTCCATTAGAAAATTATCTATAATTTTCTTTCGGGCTAGTTGCTGTCTTTGCCCATAGCTGTCGTAAGCAACCCAGTCTATTCCAGCTCGGTAGCTGCGGTGTTTGGCTGGTTGGGCCTCCATCGGCATTACGTTACTGCTGAGCAGGTGGTCGAGAAGGTTGAGAAGACCTTGCTTTGTCGCCTCGTGTTATAACATTACCAATTAATTGTTTTGTTAATCTAGGTATATGTTATCAGGCAGTGATAAGGAACTGACAGATACTACTAATACACTGCATTACACTAATCCTTTTAAAGATATTTACGTGTACTTGATATTTTCGAAAGTAGTTTTAGGTTTAGGTTTCTCTGCCAGGGTTGCGGGAAAGTCCGAAAGGGATACCGGGACCTTGGCAACAGGCAAATGAAGGAACACGGGTGGGTTTTAGTCAGTAAAAGTCTGACACGCCCTTCCGCTCCGCCCAGAGCGGGAGAAGTCATTGGATGATTTCCCACCCTCAAAAAAAAAAAAAAAAAAAGGTTTAGGTTTCTGATGAGCAGTAAATTGTAGGTAATCCGCAGATGTACGTCACACACAGGCGGTCACGCACTCACGCACGAGCTCGAGATGTGCCGAGAGCTGTTTGTGAAGTAGGTATTTCTGCACCCTGACCAATAGTTAATGAGCGTTTAATCAATATTATATATTTAATCTTTTGCTTCATAAATTGCTGATAAGAATGTACTTCCAGCGCAGCATAGAGTACGTTTCTGAAAACGCCCTCACTACACTACAATAACGAAGAGTGCTTAGAGAAATGATTCAACTGTCAGAAACACGCAACGAAATAAAATAGAACAGATACTTGGAGAAGCAGACAGTAATCATAGTGTCCAATACACAGCATTGCTGGATGTTAAGCCAGGGTACAGCAGGAAGAATTGGAAATGCCGGTGTCGAATCGATAGCACGCTAGACAGGCACACTCGTTTTTCTACGTGCCCGAGGCGGACACAGAATCTTATCTCGCAACGTGCCCGATGCGGACACACAATCAAAAACAATGATCTGCATAAATTGCGTTATCTGTATCGCATTATGTAATATGGGTGCATGCCGAAAGTTCTAAAACTTGTACGATTTTCTAATGAAAGGGACAGAACTTTGCGTATTTTAAGTGTCAGTAGCACGGATCAGATAGGCAGCGGTAGGTATATGAAATACCGTGACTTGAAAGTGTGTTAATAATTCGATCAGCTAGCGGTCGGGCTGGCCGGTCGGGCGGGCCGGCGAGTACTCGTAGGTGTTGACGCTAAACCGAAGAATTCGGCGGCGGGTCAGGGCCACCGCGTGCATCGGCCGCGAGACAGGTGACGTGCTGAGAGCGCACTCGCAGCCTCACAGGCCTTGCTTATTGTCTGCTACATAAACACCTGGATACCATGTTCATAACTAGCAGTTCCGGCGTGAACTCAGTCTGGCAGGCCATTCACTGCGCCAGTAGGAAACTCGTTGCGTCTTGCGGTTATCAACTAAGGTATTGGTCACGAGGCCGGCTGCCTATGCTAGCACCAGTCATCAGGTGAGGTGGGATGGTCTTTTGACCGAGGTACACCTGTAGGCTGTACAGGTTATTCTGCAGGGCGAAACCAACTCGCACTAGCTTAAGCCTGTTTTCAAATGCTGCTGTATTGAGTGTGCCTTCTGAATGTAACTACTTGTTATATTTTGTGGTGTCGGACTTGCTGCCCATACTAGTGTGCTTTTTATGCCCAGCAAAAGGCAGGATCAAGAATGATGAAAGAGCTAGGTATACAATATGTAAGAATACGTGATAGTCGAAATAATCGACCGATTAGCTCCGGATGAAGTCGGAATGATCTCAAATAGTTTGGTCGTGACCTCTGCAATAATTATAAAACAAATAGCTTGAACATGTTGGTGCGTTTTTAGCTTGTAATTACCTATACTGTTATCCAAATCTAAATAACAGCGTGTAAACATGCAGATTACCCACCATTCTTTTTGGGTACCTATTTTTAGATTGAATAAAAACAAAATTATTAGGTATGTAAAGGGTTTTTGCGCATTATTCGTAGCAGAATCTTATTCATTGTGTATCGAATTGTAAATGTTTGTTATAAGTACGCTGTGCAGGTCATTCATAAAATGTCTGACCTTCGAATCTCAAGACGCAATAAATATCAACCAAACCAAAACGCTCCCTAAAAGGGGTTTGTCTGAGTACTTATGAGAGTTTGTAGGGAAGAGTACGAAATCTAAGCAGACGAAGTGACTGGCTGAGTGCTGTTAGATAGGAGACCTGTACAAATTCGTCTAGGTATGTACCGAGGAAACACCGTTATTACTGACGTACATTTTTTACTTAAGACAAGAGAAGAACATTTTAGCCACACTCGGTACATTCACAAGCATTCTTATCCCTGTCGATTGTCGATATTGGTCACCGATTTCATTATAATCAATTAAATGCCGATTAGTATCTATTGTGTTGATTACCACAGGACGGCGCGGCGCGTCGCGGGCGGTAATGAGCAGCGCAGTGTGAATGGCGCGAACAAGTGAACGATGCCCGTCTGCGCCGCGGTCGTGTGTCTTCGGGCCCCAGAGCCCCTGGTCCAGCCGAGGCCGCGGTACACCGGTAGTTCACTATTCATCAAGATCGTCAATTGCATGATCATAGTATCTTACACGGCAGTATTGTTTTCAGACGTACCTACTTAGCACAATTGATATCGAATCGATGACTTGTTCGTCATTGTCGACAACTCATTCAAATGTTTTGACTACTTATAGCTCTATGGATATGTCGTGATTTTAGAATTTATCATTTCAAGAAGTGTTCGACCATTTCATTATATTGTCGAACACTTCATGAAATACAACTTCGACTGGCGAGCGCTACTTCCAAGTTGGTCGCATATTGGTTACTTGTCAGTTTTTACTACACCATGTACAATCTGCATTAATGATATGACCAAACGTCGACTGACATATCACTAAACGTCATTTCATAAGGTCAATTTTACCTGGTCATTTCATGAAACACAACTATTCATGAAATTGTCGAACACTTTATAAAAATATCAATTCTAAGATCTGGCTACGACAGATGCATTAGCAAGTTTGTATTGAATATGAGCTATTTCGATGGGAATAAATTGATTTTTGAATATGAAAGGTTTATCTCCTAGTTAGCAGAAGACAATAAGGGATCGATCACTTTCACACGCTTTTATGTTCCTGTTTGTCCCAATATTCTATCAGTTTTCTCGTAAACTGGCTGTCAGTGGTGAGGAGTCGCTGAGCCCACATCGTTGATTGTCGCTTGGTATCTGCTACGTACGTGTCTGTGCGACACTTGATGCTGGGTAGAGCTATTAAACTGTTAAAAATATTGTATAGTTTACGAGCCTGCTGAACTAGCCTGGACTCCGTACATGGGACCACTGCGCTATACTATACCGCGTCGTAAGCGAGATCTGACGGCAGCCAGTAGGTACTGCCACTAGTGGGTTTATGACGAACTCGATATCATGCTGTTTTACTTGATTAAGGTAACCTTATGTTGCATTTAAAAGGATTAATATTATGACGGTACCTTGCCAATTTATTTATGAGAATATTATGTATGTAAGAAAAAATTTAAATCTATTTAAGAAAATAAGTGACAGACATAATTTTAATACTAGAAATAAAGATAAAATAGATCAACCATTTTACAGATTAGCTAAAGTACAAACATCTTTTATGGGGTACTGCGTTAAATGCTATAACAAAATACCTTGTGATATATTGCAATTAAATGAAAGAAAATTTAAAACTCATATAAAAAGTACACTTTGTAAACAAGCTTATTACAAATTAGAGGATTATATCCAGGATAAGAATGCTTGGAAACATGCTGGTCTTGCTCCATAGGACAATTTAGAGTCTGGACAAAATCAAACTGGTTGCTAATTTAGTTGTATATTTTATTATTTGTATGTCATAGATTTTTACACTCTGTGATTGCTTGGAATCACGCACTGACTTATTAGTATTACTTGTAAAGATGTTAGGAATATTGTAATATCGTATACTTTTACAATGTTTGTAAATATGTGAGCACCATGTACCTATCACATAACTGATTTATTTGTCATTGCTCCATTTATAATTTTTTTTTGCCTTTTTTGGGACAGTAATCTTATTGTGGGTGCATGGTCTTCACATATAATTATATAATTCATGTATACAAAATATTGTAAACATTTTTGAAAAGAGTAACGGTGGAGTTTCTTGCCCATTCTTCTTCATACGAAATCTACCTTTTGGAATGGGCAACTAGAATCAATTCTATTTCTTTGTTTGTTTTTCATTGACGTTCAAAAGTGTCTTTTATGTGCCTATTTGAAATAAATTATTTGACTTTGACTTTGACTTTGACATTTGGTTTATTTTAATGTTTTAACTTCCAAGTACATAATTATGTAAAGTTGGGTTCGGTTTGATTTTTTATTTTTTATTTGAATTCACATCAAATGAGATTTTGTATGTTTAGTCGTCCTTTGAATAGTTCCCTTCGCAGTAGATACCAATAGGTACGTCTCCCAGGCTGCCACTCATCGGAAGTGGCTGTAGATATTATAATAAAGTTGTTATCGAGTGACCGCTTCCGACACGGTGACGCGCTCAGTTGTATAAACTGCAGAGGCCTATGTTTGTATTGCCACCATACATTTGCAGCAAGAACTATAGAAAAAGCTTTGATGACTAAAATGGTGTTGGTGCAGCTTCACAAATCTACGTATTCTATCATATTTAGCTAACGTTACTTACTGCCAATCAAATTACCTACACATACCCTGGTATCTTCTCATTTTTAGCTTAACAACAATTTTTCTAGGATTGGGTCTCTTGAAATCTTCACGTTGAAATGCTAGACCACCTTCCTTAGATCTTGATACAACGGATTATTGATTAAATTGTTGACTTATGTCCACAGAGGGCCGATGGGGGTTCCTGGTGCAGTGGAAGTCGTTGGCTGCACATTGCTAGCCTAAAAATATTCGGAATCATGTCCCAGCTAGGAAATTGTACTAAGTAGAAGGTATTACTGTGTCACGTGGGCTTGGAAAACACCACCGTGTTCCAATTGAGTTCTTACAAAGTCTTAGCGATTTATTAAAAAGTAGGAGTTAAACTAAACTAGTCCATAAACCTGCACTACATAGGTATTCATTATGGAACTACCGATCAACCATTTTGCCAAAATCATCACCGGATTGGTGATTGCAGTTTGTTGTCAGTAGCCAATGGGAACGAGCTGCTAACCGTTGATCTCTCCTCTCCGGCACGAGCTCACGAGGCTTCTGACGACCTGCGCGAGAACGCATGCATGCATGCATGTGCATGTCGCCAAGTTCGCGAGGCTGCTGTTTAGAATGCGGGTCGCAGTGAGAGGGATCATCGCATGTTGAGCAAATTCTTCATTACATACCAAAGAAACGTTTTCAATTTTAGTTTTTGAATGAAGGTCTTATCTCTAATTTGGAAATAAACTGTTATAAGTTACCTACCTTTACATAAATACCTACTTATTTAATTAGTGAGAGTGGTGTTGGTTGGAGAAGGCCGTTGGAACCAATATTAAAATTAGTTATACCTACTTCTCTTTACACAATGCTTTGTAGTACCTATAGCTTGTGCACTTTGAAATGACGCGCCCCACTACTTACCACATTGTACGTAGATACACGGCGCCGGCGCACGGTGGGCTGAAAATCGACTTTCATAGACTTAGGGATATCAATTTAAGGGTGTCGCTTTTTTTGGTGGGAACTGCTTCTACCAACCATTTCCTTGCTCTAATAAATCTAAAATGATAAATGAGCGTATAAAGGAATGAATGAGTAATTTTTTTTTTTTGCGAAAAATTTGTATTAAACTCGCATGAAAAATCCGATTTTCTTAGGAACTGCAAGTCAAACCGTAATATCCTTAGTATTAAGACCCCCAATACTAAATATTTGTGATTTTTTGACATACCACACATAACGGTGACTGCTGCAGATTTTTTTAAATAATTAGGAAAAATATTTTTTTTTTTTTTATTTGGAAAATTATTCATTTTATTCATCAAGTCAACAAACTAAATACTAATTAGCTACTATTATCTTCCTGGCCTAATTAAGGACTAGCATTCAACAATACAAATTATTATCCTATTGTGAAAAGTGACTAGGTAATTAGGATTATGAGTTCCAGTAAACACTTTACCATCATTAAGGCTTTTGCTAGGAAAACTGATTAAAATAATCGTTAGTGAGGGTAATTAAGAAAAAATAATTTATTAATCACCTACATTTCTGATTTTTGGAGTCATATAAATAAACTATTTTTCACCTAATAGTTCAGTTTATTCCAAACTTTCGGACTACTACTATTATTCCACGACCGTTATATACTTACAATGGAAAGTCTGCGTACGAATTTAGACTTTTTTGCTATTCTGAGAGGTGAAGGTAAGTTGTTTCATCATGAAGTATTATTCAGAGCAGTGGTGGATCGCCTAGGTGATCAAATTACTGACAAAGATCGTGTAACGCTGGACGAATTTTGTCGAAGATTTGCACGAGCTGCTTCACAAAGATGACAGAAATCTCATCGTATCCTTGAAAATCTCGCGTGTCATTCCCATCCCAAAAACTACGGACAAATCATCTGTGGTGGAACACAGGCCTATTGCTGTACTGCCAACTCTCGCGAAGGTTTTCGAGCACATACTCCACACGTACATCTATAAACGTATAAATGCTTTTCTATCTGATGCCCAGCACGGCTTTCGCCAAGGCCGCTCTGTCAATTCGAATCTGATGACTCACGTTGATTACATTTCTGGGGTTTTGGACAGTGGGGGGCAAGTGGATGTCCTCTATTTCGATTTCCGCAAAGCGTTTGACAGTGTCGACAATGACGTGCTCTTGATGAAATTGGAGGCGTCAGGTTTCTCGTCTGAGTTTCTGAACTTCTTTGCGGACTATCTGCGAGGCCGTAGGCAGTTTGTTAGGCATGGTTGCTTTGAGTCTGAACCTTATAATACCCGCTCAGGTGTGAGTCAAGGATCCGTGCTTGGCCCACTGCTTTTCCTTATCATGATCAATGATCTCATAAATAAGGTTAGGTTCGCAAAATGCTTGCTCTACGCCGATGACCTAAAACTAATAGTTCAAATTGATAAGGTCTCGGATTGCATACTCCTACAAAGGGACATTGATGCTATATATGAGTGGAGCATGGTCAATAAACTCTTTTTTAATACGAGTAAGTGTTACGTCATGACGTATAGTCGAAAACGTCAACCACTCCACTATAATTACAAATTGGGTGGTGAAGTAATGAGTCGTGTTACCAAAATAAAGGACCTGGGCGTGACCTTTGACACTGGTCTGACATTTAGAGATCATGTCTCCACTCTCGCGAAGGAATCTTTTAGGCGTTTGGGTTTTGTTTTGAGAAATGCTCGTGATTTTCACAACCCAAATGTGATTAAACTGCTCTACAACACCTTGGTTCGCAGTAAACTTGAAGCTGGAGCCTGTATCTGGCATCCCTACACAGCGACTCAAACATTAACGCTGGAAAAGGTACAGAAAACCTTCCTGAGATTTCTGTATAAAAAGACGTTTCACTTCTTTCCTTTCATGTACCCTACTAATTACCTTCTAGGAGTTTTGGGCTTCAACTCATTGGAGGTTAGACGAGGCTTTCTACAGCTCACAGTAGCCTGCAAAACTCTTAGAGGCCGCATCGACAGTCCCGAACTCCACGATCTTTTCTGTCGGCTATTTGTTCCCGATAACTACATCGGACATCGCCAAAGCCGTCGGCGCAATCTGTTTGCGCCGCCGTCATCTAAAACTGTCGCCAGAGCTGAGTCCCCTGTGTGTCGTACCTTAAGGATGCTTAACGCCCTCCTGACCACCTACCCTGAATGTGATCTGTTTGCTGATGAATGGCGCAGAATTATGCGTGTATGTCTGATGTTATGTGAGAGTAAGTATGCTAGGTTGTCCTCTATTATATGTTAGTTCTAGAATTTATATGTTTTTTGTTTTTTTTTTTGTTACCTATGTTAATTAATGTAATTGGTGTTACCGTTTTAATTAATAATAAATAAATAAATTAAAAAAAAAAAAATTAAATTGATACATTTAGAAAACAGTACGAAAATTGGCTCCAGGCTGATGTCGATTGGCCGGATTGCGTGTCAAGAAGTTTGGTTTTGCCACAATCAATTGAAGAAGATTACCAGGGATCTAGTGGACATGTGATTAGTCCAGAACCATCGACATCGTCTATTGGTATTGGTGCTATGACAAAAAGACCTGGAAAAGCATTCGAGGATCTAGGAAGTAAACAAAAGAAGAGAAGGTCTGACGATTACAAGGGCAAAGAGTCAACTGAAGTGGCATATTCAGCTGCATTACTTTTAAAAGAAGATGGTCGTGAAGATATAGCATCTGTCATTGAATATATGCTGAAAAATCCAGAAGCAGCTACTAAAATCAAGGAAAATCTTAAGAAGCCAGTTCAGATTACTATCTTTACACCAGAAAAAGCGCTAGGTTTGCTCCTTTAATTAAAGCTTTCTAAGTGGCAATACATCACGCTGCGAGAAGTGACCATCCGGGAGGTGCAAAAGATGTTTACCCGTCTTATTACAAAGTGCAACAAGCAAAGCAATAATGTTATCCTTCGAAGCAATCAGTGACTGTAACGGATTCATCAACAAGAATTACGCTTCAACCATTATTCTTGCTGATGAATCCGTTACAGTAACTCGACATTACAGTAAAGAGGATCCTTGAAACTCTTCCAGAACGTGTTCAGAACAGAGATTTGAAGCTCATATCTAAGTGGAGATTTGATGGTCCTTCAAACCAAAGCCGATACAAACAAAAAATGGAGGGGCAACAAGACGTGTTGATTTTTTATTATTTGTATGTCATAGATTTTTACACTCTGTGATTGCATGGAATCACGCACTGACTTATTAGTATTACTTGTAAAGATGTTAGGAATATTGTAATATCGTATACTTTTACAATGTTTGTAAATATGTGAGCACCATGTACCTATCACATAACTGATTTATTTGTCATTGCTCCATTTATAATTTTTATTTTGCCTTTTGTGGGACAGTAATCTTATTGTGGGTGCATGGTCTTCACATATAATTATATAATTCATGTATACAAAATATTGTAAACATTTTTGAAAAGAGTAACGGTGGAATTTCTTGCCCATTCTTCTTCATACGAAATCTACCTTTTGGAATGGGCAACTAGAATCAATTCTATTTCTTTGTTTGTTTTTCATTGACGTTCAAAAGTGCCTTTTATGTGCCTATTTGAAATAAATTATTTGACTTTGACGATTCCAGTATATTTATGACGTCCTTGGTGCCTTTACTTCTGACTGCTGATGCTGGAGATGAAAGTATATGGATGAATCCAAAACCATGCTCAGTGTTATATTGCCGTCCTGTGCAATTAATATTTGTGAAGGAGAGTGAAGAAGTGGTGGTCAGTCACAAAAGGCATATGGAAGACGAAATTAAGACCCTTATCCCCACTGAGTGCAGCAGTAATAAGGTAACTCATGAACTGAAGATGACAATGATTGACGATAAAATCTGCACGTACCTTTCAGAAGCTAGATCTAACGCAACCTGCTACCTGTGTTTATCTAAACCTTCAGAAATGAACCGCTTGGATTGAGTATCAACAAAGACTGTATCCGATAGAGCTTTGGAATTTGGATTGTCATCGTAACATGCCCGTATAAAACAATGGAATGTCTTTTGCATATAGCATACAGACTTGATTTTAAGAAGTAGGCTGCAAGAGAAAATGAGCAAAAGAAATTATTAGAAAAAGAAAAAAAAAACAAGATACATTTAAGGATGAACTCAACCTTCTGATTGATATTGTAAAGCAAGGCTCAGGGACAACAAATGACGGGAATACAGCAAGAAGATTCTTCGAATCTCCCGCTAAAACGGCAGCCATTACAGGTTTGGATGAAAAGCTTGTTAGAAGATTTTTGATTGTTAGAGCAAATCAATGTTATCCGATTTAATAAAGAATATACCCGCATAACTGCAGAAAAGTACGTAGAGTTATACGACTGGTACCACATGTCATCTACCGTCCATAAGTTGCTGATACATGGTGCAGACATAATCGCCAATAATGATATTGTTCCAATCGGAAGGCTCTCACAAGAAGCCTCAGAAGCCCGCAACAAAGATTTTAGGAGGTTTCGGGAACACCATTCGCGCAAGAAGACCAGGCAAGCTTCGAATGAAGATATCCTGAACAACCTTATTTTTTCGTCTGATCCTTTGATCTCTGCACAAAGACCGAAGCTAGACGCTAAGAAAAAACAGGATTTCTTCGTTGAAACTTTAGATCTAATTAAGTCACCAGAAGCTCCGTTCGAGTTTTGGATACGACTAATTTGGATTCTGACTCCGAATTAGAATCAGATGAGAGTGATATTGAATGTTAAATTGTTTTGTTATTGCGTGTACGTAGTTAGTTTATTAATTGTATATTGGTGTAAAATCTGCCTAGCCTTTTCCCAACTGTATTGGGGTCGGCTTCCAGTCTAACTGGATGTAGCTGAATACCAGTATTTTACATAGAGCAACTGCCTATCTGACCTCCACAACCCAGTAACTGGGTAATACGATACCCCTTGGTAAGACTGGTTGTCAGAATTTCGGGCTTCTGACGACCCGTAACGACTGTCAAAGATCCACGAATGAGGGCCGGGACCAACGGCTTAACGTGCTTTCCGAGGCACGGAGGAGTCTCGGTATGTAAAGATGGTCACCCATCCACGGACCAACCCTGGCAAGCGTAGCTTAACCTGATCGATCGACCCGTGCGGCTGTTATTACTTAGCCACGAGCTCCTCAATTGTATATTGGTGTAAATTGTTTAATTTATATTTATGTTTTAAATTGTTTAATTGTATTTAGTAGATTTTAAGAATCAAATAAATGAATTTTAATTGGAATTAATTGGTATTTACCTATGTTAACTAGTTATTTTCATTAAAATGAGCTGGTAAAAGTCCTTAATGATGGTAAAGTATTTACTGGAACTCATAATCCTAATTACCTAGTCACTTTTCAGAATAGGATAATAATTTATGATTTGTATGGTTGAATGCTAGTCCTTAATTAGGCCAGGAAGATAATAGAAGCTAATTAGTACTTAGTTTGTTGACTTGATGAATAAAAAGAATAATTTTCGAAATAAAAAACACATTATTTTTCTTAATTAAAAAAAAAAATCTGCAGCATTCACCGTTTTGTGTGGTACCTATGTCAAAAAATCACAAATAATTAGTATTAAGACCCCCTGTAAGAATATTACGGTTTGAGTTGCAGTTCCAAAGAAAATCGGATTTTTCATGCGAGTTCCATACAAATTTTTCGCAAAAAAAATATTACTCATTCCTTTATACGCTAATTTAACATTTTCGACTTATTAAAGCATAGAAATGGTTGGTAGAAGCAGTTCTCACCAAAAAAAGCGACACCCTTAAATTGATATCCCTAAGTCTATGAAAGTCGATTTTCAGCCCACCGTGCAGCGCCGCGGCTTGTACACTTGTACGTAACATCACGCGGTAGTGGGGCGCTTCATTTCAGAGTGGACAAGCTATCCTAACTCTATTGTAGGTAGTAAGCAACATGAAAAAGCCGGCAGCGGCTCAAAATCATAAAATATTATAATTCACAAATACAAATTGTTTTTGATACAAAAACACAATTGATAATGAAGAGTGTGGTTGACAACACTCACGTAGGTAGGTACCTACATGTGTGAGTGTGTGAGTGTTGCAGAGCGTCGCCGCGCTATCGCCACAGATAATAAATCGTGCGATAGCCCCTGAACTGTGACATCTCGAGGACTGATAGCGCAACACACAACACCACACCCTACAGACGGACACAGAAGATCCAGTCCATGTGGCAAGCAAACACGACAACCAGAACTAACATAGTGAACCACGTGTGATGCGCTATTGCATGGAATCAAGACCGCTACGCTTATATCTATGGCGTAGTGAGTATTGTGCATTCAAGTTCGGTTTTGCATGTGGTCCTTCTGCACGGAGCTGTGCGGTGCGGTGACACCAGCCACGCTATAACGACACTCGCAGTGAAGCTCATCGGGCTCAGATAAGGCAGTTAGCGCGCCGTCCACTTTGTAGGTTAATTTATAATGCAAACTGTACCTACTGAATAATGAGCAACCTAATAAATATGGACGACCTGATTTGCTTACTTATTTACATTCAACCAAAATGTGTGTCGTACCGGCTATGACCTTTAGACAATGCTTTAATGAAAAGACTGTCACCGCATTACAATCATGATGATACAATTATTATAGCTAGTATAGCCTCTCCGTTTCTTTCATTGGTTGTCCTGAGGCATTAATCGGTCAAGAGTTCAATACTACTGGTGCTGCTCCTCTATACATAGCATAATCAGCCTGTAATGTCCCACTCCTGGGACATAGGCCTCATTCAGTAGTCAGTGGAAACAGGCTGTTTATTATGAGGATGCAGATGTTGAGTCCTAATAGCCGTGAGCCATTTACGTATTCAGCACGGTTCCAAAGACAAGGTGGTAAACACTGCTCAACCCGGGAACAGAACCTTAAACTACACTCACGTTTGTAACGACTAGATCAATAAGGCAGTCTTGCATTAAAATGCGTCAGATTATAAGATTTTTTACCATCATATGTAAGGTCATTTTATAGTAATATAAATTAATTTATAGTGCTCTGTGCATTTTCTTTTCATCGTTTTGTTCAATGCAACAAAACTTTTTCAATTTCAGCTAAACTACCGCCATCTGTGAACTGTGCTATCAAGCACAATGCTCGGTATACTTTTCACATACATTTGTTTAGCGAGCGCTCTCGACTCGACACACGCTCTGAAGATGTTTCATGTAAACTTAAGTAGATGGCGCTGTGTTCAAATGTAGGAATGACTTTTAGATAATGTTTTCAAAGTATTTTTTTTTTCTCAAACATGCTTGGAAATTCGAGCATTATTTTGACGACCTTCTTCGAGATAAATCGAAATTGCTGTACTGGTCAAAAACAAGTGACGATGCGGCCAGCAAAGTTACTATGAAAATACATATCTGGCGTGTTTAGCGGCCAAATAAAGTACTATGAAAACTCATATCTGTCGAGTTATTTAAAAATAGAACGATCTTTTTACTTCAGCACACGGCAACCAAGTAGGTAACTTATCAAAGATCTTATTTAAATTTCGAATTGGCTTGCAAATAGAACAAAGAAAAAACAAATGAACATATTGGCGCATGAAAAATTTGAGTTGTTCGTCATTGATTCTGGAATTTTTATTTAATTTACTCAGTTTTAATTTCCACGCATTATTTGAGAAAAGTACTATACAAGCCTTGGCCGCAATCAGGAATTGATGGACTCCCGTATGTGTGCCTCGGCTTCGCCTCGGCCCACATTTTCACGATCGTCCTCCATCAATTCCCTTATTGCTGGCCGCGACAGTAATGTACTATTAATTGTTTGATTTGTTTATTGTTTACTTTGCAAACCTACATACTACAATAAAGGGACAATTTCCATTTTATTTGGCGTAGGGTTACCTATATGGCCGAGTGCTATCCAAAAAGTAATATAATATGGTTCTGCTTTGTGCATACATACACATCTGATTTTTTAATTAAAAGTTTGTCTTGTTTCTTCTTTTCTTTAAAATATGTGCTTTTAATGTTCAATCTAGTTTGTCTCAAACATGTGTGTACGTTAAATAGATTTTGAGTTATTGAGGGGTGAAAAGTAGCTCCAAATGGTTCGTGTAATATGATTATATGACACACGGCTGCTGCGTCGCCAGTTCTTTTCTTGAATTTGGCTTAACACGCTGCCGCGTGTCTAGATCCGGTATAGCGGAGTCTCCCAACACAAGAGAGGTTCCAATCACTAATCTGTTTATTTTTTTATGTTGGAATATAAATAATTTTATAATTGATTTTTTTTATTTTTGATGTTGTATTTATCTGCTCAGTATTTAGATTAGAAGACATATTTTGTAAAGTACTTATTTGACGTAACGTAGTCGCCATGTTTCTTTTCAGAATCCCTCAATTTGGTAAACACATTTTTCACATGTTTATTTGATATATTTCACTATTTTCAACTTATGCAGTCATATCTAAATATCTACGTTTATGTTTGTGATGTGAATACGCTGTCAATTGTCATATATTTGGGAATTTACGGTCTGAAGGCGATTGTTAGATAGAAACAATAACTATTGTGATACGTTTGGAAAATAATGTGACTTTTCATTGTAGAGTTACAGTTATCAATAGGTATTTAAAAGTAGGTAAGGGCTGAAACGAGTAATATTTAGTATAGTAATAGTTTTTTTATTAATGAAAGTATAGTAACCCTCATTCTTAAACGGTTTATTTATATTATTTAGTTGCACTAGCCCTAGTTGAATTTTACGTTAACAAAACTCAAAATTCAAACTCAAAGCATTTATTTCAAATAAACCAATTACAGGCACTTTTGAATTGTCAAAGGGTCGGTCAGTCAGAAAGATGAAGCTAGTTGCCCATTCTAAAGCGTTGGTTCCTATGGAGAAGAACGGGCAAAAAACTCCACGGACACTCTTTTGAATCAGAATATTGTTACAATATATTGGTTACAACATTCATGTGGAAATTATACATGTGAGTACAATGTCCGTCCGTAAAAAGATAAAAAAGAAACAAAACAATTCAAAAATTAAAATAAATTAAAATAAGCCGTGGCAGCTAAGAGATGACCAGTCCTTACTGATGGCGCCCGTTCACGAACGTGACGCATGGATCAGCACCATTTAGCTCAACCATTTTGAAGGAAACTTAATGATCCAACACACACGCCACCACCAGCGAGACATTAAAGTGATCATGACACACTCACAGTAGCCAGGGCACATTCAAGTCAATGAAAGACGTACCTAGTAAATTGTAGCTTTAAAGTACTTAGGTAAGTACATAGTGCTCACACACATGTGCTATGCAGTTATACAATACTAGGAGATTGAATTTATACAATGTAAATATAGTTTTTACAATCTTCAGCAGCTCCAACAATTATTTCGAATGCTAATCAATTAGTTTATGCGCCCTGTGGAGCTGGACCAGCGCTGAGCTAAGCATTTTTATTAGAAATGTAATCCCCTAATTTATAATATGCTTGGCGACACAGTGTGCGTTTTTATACAAGATTAAAATTTTGTTTCATTCAGTTGGAGTATGTGGGGCGGTATTTTATTATAACATTTTAAATAGTAGCCCATGAAGGATGAGTCTACTTTAGCCAGTCTGAAGCCCGGTTGAACTAATTGGTTCCTACTTCTAGTCCTATAATTGTGTCTTTCACCTCTTTTACTGAAAAGACTTAGATTTTTCCTTACGTACATGATGTTTTCATAGATATATTGACAAGGTACCGTCATGATGTTAATATCTTTAAACAGCCGGTCGATTCTGTAAAAATCTCGCCGTGAAAACTTAGGTGAAGTGAGCTTGGAGTGAACTGTCACTGCCTTAGCATCAGTAGGTATCGATGACAATGACAGCTCACTCCACGCTCACTTCACCTAAGTTTTCACGGTGAGATGGTTACAGAATAGCAACGCAATTCCCTTAGAGTATCGCGCCTGCGGAGGCCATATATTGCTCTGATCGCTCTTTTCTGCAGAATAAAAATAGAATCGATATCAGCAGCCCGTCTCCATAGTAAAATACCGTAAGACATGATACTATGAAAGTAACTGAAATAGACTGTAGAAAATGTCAAGTACCAAGTTATTAATAAGTATTTACCTACTCATTTTATCAAACCATTTAAATAGTATCACTTGAGACGACTTGAAACTTCCACAGTACAGAAACTATGCAACTTAAGTCCCTCGAATCGTCACTTGAGACTAGGGTTGCCAGGTGTCCCGATTTGCGCGGGACGTCCCGATTTTCAGGGGTCTGGGGACGCGTCCCGATTTGCACCTGATCGGGACACTAAATGTCCCGATAAATCAATACATGTCCAGCACCCTAATTACGAAATACACTGTCAATCACAATCTGAATTGATTTGAAACAAATGTCTAAACCATTACCTCATGCCTCAAGTTTTTTTTAAATTCAGATTAACTAGTAATATTAGTTGCGAAACACATTAAATTAAACCTTAATTTAAAAAAAAAAAACCGGCCAAATTTAATCGGGCGACGCACAATGACAGGTTCCGTAGTTGGGATGAATTTATCCTAAGAACAAACTTAACATTGTAGTTGAAAAACATGTTCGAACATATACGATCCAACTGCAAATGTAAGTTTGTACGCAGAGTATTAGGAGATTTACCATGTTTTTTTGAGACCATAGACTTCTTATAGGTTTTCTTGTAATCTATAAGTATAGAACTACTAGCTTCCGCCCGCGGCTTCACCCGCGTGGTATGTCGATAAAAAGTAGCCTATGTCCTTTCTCAGGCTCTAGACTATCTGTGTACCAAAATTTAGATCAGTTCAGTAGTTTTGGCGTGAAAGCGCGATAGACAGACAGATATACTTTCGTATTTAACATTAAAGTAAGGATTTTAGGTATTTTTTTCAAAAATACCAAAAATAGTTCTATTTTCGATTTTTTTTGGCTCAGTAGTGTCTGAGATAAGGCTGGAATGGTCAATTTCAAAGAGAATTAAACCACTTGAGATCTGATAGACCGATTTCGTCTAGGCACATGACTCACTACTGCGGGCCGGGGATGAAGAAATTACAGCGGTTGTGATTGGCCGATGCAACAATGTTAGGACGAAAGTTCCAAACATAGTGATGCACAAGTCAGTTTTGCAACAATAATATCGATATCGATAAAATTGACGTCTGTCATACAAATTGAACAAAAAAAAAAAATTTTAATATCACTTAAGAGAATTTATTGTTCTATCCGACAGGGATTGACAGTGCTATTACTTATTTTTAATCTGCTGTGAAATGCCTTAAACAAACAACGCTATATTTATTTGGAAACCAATTTTCCCTGTTAACTACATTAATCCACTTTTCTTTCAGTTACGGAACATTTTGAAATCTAAAATGTAAACATTAAGTACTTTTTTACCATTAGGAAACATCGTAATTTTTATCGACTTAGATAGACTTTATTTTGAAGTTGTCACAACACTCAACAGTATAAGTGCAAATAGAAAGGGACAGTCTTATTGCAATACTCTAGTAAGAGAAAGGGACTTTTCAAAAAGACGTCAACGCTGTATACATTTTTGTGCCATTTTACGTAAACAACCAGTTTAGCTTGAGCCCTGCAATTATTCTTAATACAATATTTATTTTATTTACCGATGATAAATAATACAATATTTTTATAGCTGGATGTTCTAGAGGATTCCCCACACCATTTAATTGAACAGGAACTCATGATTGTTTTTATTAATACAGAAATGTTTTAAAAGTTATTAAAATACCCGCGTGTGCAGAGATCCAATAACTGGGAAAACTAAAATGGCCACTCGTATTTCCATCTAGTATCAGTGCTATTCAACATATGTGTCGTGAGCCTGAGTCGCCCGCATGAGCAGTCAAGAGGCTATATAGTCATTGGTCAATTAACTTAAATATCTTTAAAAGTATTTACTTTAAAATTATAAAAATATGTATTTGTGCTCCTCGCAGCAAGCCCTTTCACACGGTACAGTTTGCAAAACTTTTTTTTTCTTTCTTATTTGCCCCCCAAAAATTATCCCCATATTCAAAATATTTCGTTACACGTCTGTGTTTCGGTCACAGAAATATATAAGGTGTACCAAACAACTTAATCGGTCCATTTTATTCGGAGCAAATTGGCTGTGACAGATGGACAGACAAACAGACTCACGAGTAGTCACGAATGATTCTATAAGGGTTCCGTTTTTTCCTTTTGAGGTCCGGAACCCTAAAAAACCTCGTTTTTTTTACTGTCCCGATTTACAACTCTAAATCCCGATTTGTTTTACCTTCTGCCCCGATTTAAAACAAATCGGACCTGGCAACACTACTTGAGACGTACGTCTCAACATCGGGCCGTTTATAAGTATGTCTTCATTAATGAAGTTACCGTCATTAATGTACTCGCTCATAGTTTATTCGGCCCGATTTTCGGACTACATTGCTGAGGTTCCCATTTGCATAAAAATAATTTTATACTCATAATAATTAACTACAACAAAATTTGACACTACAAAACATTTATTTACAATATTTCATATAAATTACAAGCAATTGCTAAAAATGTACATTTTAAATAAAAATAAACATATACTAGTCAACTGTTAGTTAAAGTAAATAGTAAAAGTTTGTGACTCCGCTACCAGCGCTGTCTCCCAAAAATGACGTCGTTGGAAACCGGCAGTGACATTACTGCTGGCAGAGATTAAAAACATCGGCTGCCGGCACCGCCGGGTCCCAACAGACCCCGGCGGCGGCGGCGCAGCGTTTATGGAAACCCTTCCAGTATTAAGAACCCCAACGACGACTAGATTAAATATAAAGAAATACTTTAGTTAGGGTTTAACTAACCCTAACTAAAATATTTTTTTCTATTTAATCTAGACGTTTTTGGCGTAGGGGTCACAACCTAACCTAAACCACCTACCCTTACCTTATTTTTGTAATAAATATGTAAAAATAACTTAACTTTGTTTCCGTTATTCCCATATTTTTTAATGCCTTAACACTATTACGCTAATAGTCATTTATAAGACTTTTTTTTTTTTTTTTTTGAGGGTTGGGAAGTCGTCAAATTGCTTCTCCCGCTCTGGGCGGAGCGGAAGGGCGTGTCAGACTTTTAGTGACTAAAACCCATCCGTGTTCCTTCAAGTGCCTAGTAACATTATGCCAAAACAAATTATAATAATATCATTCCTTTTGAAATTGTCTAAGGGGCCCCTGCGAGTTGGCTTTGGCCCCTCGTACGCCTTCCAAAAGACCGGGACCCCATGGTCCCGAGATATATAAACATATACATAATAATAATAACCCCACCGCCGTATCTCTACGTTGACGTCGTGGTGAGGCTTACGTGCTCCGAAGTCTAGGTCTGTACCGGTAGAGTTTACTTTGCCGGAACAGGTCTAAGATGAGGAGCCAGACCAAGAGAGATACAAAAACCCGCAGGGCAGCATGTGGCGAGCTGTTGGGCAGTAGCGACCCCACGGACCCTAACTCCCGGGAGAAGTCTTGTTCCTCACCTCTGGCTTGCCTTTATTGGCCGGCTGGAGTGAACACTGACGAGGAACAGAGCTTTCACCTCATTCTTGCCTATATTGGCCGGCTTGAGTGGAGATTCGCAAGAGTAAACGTGCTCGGAGGAAGTAAGTATTCCAGTAAGATGCTGGTAGGGATCTTGACCGTACTTCCGGGATTGTCCTGATAGCCGTGGAATACCTCTCCACTCCTCTCAAGCACCTCAGGACATGTTGCCCCCTTGTCGCTACGACACTGTGCTAGCGAACATTTTTGGGAGGCCCATTATTGAGTGTGCAAGTCACCCCTGCCATTTTATCTATGTATTTTATATTAAAAACATTGGTCAGGCAGGGGCCATAATCTTTCCATAGTTCAAAATAACCAGTCCACCAACCCACCCAAACCCATAGTCCAATATCTTTGTTTGCATGTTCTGCAATAGTCCTACACCAACCGGGGGTTGTCCTTGGCTGCATTTGCATAGTGCAAACAGGGATAATCGTCGGTTGGTGCCCCATTTCATTATGGATGTCTAACGGGCATCTGCGAGTTGGCTTCGGCCCCTCGTACGCCATCCAAAGGTCCGGGACCCCAGGGTCCCGAGATATGTTGAAGACATTTTGAAATAATAATAATAATATACATTTATTTCAGACTTACAGTATCCATAAATTTATAAACATGAGTGTGTAGGTATTATTCTATATTACTTAGTTACTAAATCTAATTATTTCACTAACATGAGATAATCCAACATGATAATTATGTCAACATAAACTGTATGCCAAATCATTATTAGACCAAAAAAAATTATGCCAAAATCGTTATGCTAAAGAATATTAGGAAAAAAACATTATGCGAGGGATTAAGGGGTCCCCATTGCTGAAATACCGGGGCCAATGACGTGCCGACGAATGTTCCAGACATATCTTCTCTCTATGAATACCAACATGAGACTTGATTATTTTCTAGTTTTGTGCTCTTTCCGTATGACAGCTAATCATTGATTGCGTGTTATCATGTTGACAGATTGGCATTAGTGCGATGTTGACGTGGGATCAGACAAGACGCCTCGTTTGGACTGTATGTACTCAAACGGACTGATTGCTTTGCGTAGAATGTTGGGTGTCAAATACCTCAGCCAGAACTTATGACTTTTATAAGTCCGAGTTGAACGTCTATGACTTGAAATAACGTATCTTTCATTCTCTCTTTTGTCGTGAGTCGTCGTTCTCATGACAAACAAAAATTTTAACCGAATTGTTATACTGAGCACCGTAGACAATTATTAATTTGTATTTTTGAGACCATTACCGATAAAAATGGACACAGTAAACTATCACTCGGGTGGACACTGAGATAGTTCGTCTCAGTCTTCCAAGATGCGTCACAACACTTGATCCTACCACATCCAAACTACCAGGCTAATTGAACACTACCTAACATAGATTATGATAGATTAGATCATCATAGATTAGATTATCATAGATTTATGATTCGTCTGTTGTGTGCAGATTACGGGGTTGGCGGGGGAGTCACGTCAGATGCTGCGTCGATCACAGATGAGGAAGGCAGTTCTCGCTGTCAGTTCACGGAATACGATTAGTTTGGAATTAGCCCATGTATAATAAAAGTTCATACGTACTTAACCTGCTAGTTAACGAACGATGAACCGCCGCGCATGTGACCGTCATTTGATTTCAGGGCCAACGCTCCCATATATAAAAACACCATAAATCTCATCAATCGAATATTCATTTCAAAAAAATAATCCCATATTATTACTTTAAATGATCATAATTATAAAAATATCGTCAAAATATAGCAGTAGATCAATGTGACGCATCTGCTTGTAATTGATGTGGTCCCCGTCGGTCTCGGCTACTCTGTGGCCCTGAGGTATAGACTAAATAGTTATTCGCGCCATATTTACGTAGGCGGCTGGCGACAAAACTGACGGAAACCATAAATTAGTTTTATTTGATTCGGTCTCGTTCAATAACTCCCCAGTTATTACAGCGGTTCACCATTAGCGGTTGTATTATGAGAAAGTCATGAATCGGTAATTTATTCACTCGTAAAACAGTTAACATTATAATTCAATTGACACCTTTTAAAAAGTACGAGTACAAGCAATTTAATTTTTTGTTTCTAATTTATCATCATGCATATCACAAAAGTACCGACGGTTGTTCGACTTTTGTTGTTTCTATAGTATAGCACTTCGTAGTTAGAAACGATAACCATATTTAATAATCATGGTATATACAGGTATCGAAACGTGTAGTTATGTTAGGCGTAGACTCATCAACATTCCGCAACAATTCTACCAACCCGCACTTGGCCTGCGTGGTAGATTCAAATTCCCCTCTCGAAGTGAGGAGGCCTATGTCTCAGCAGTGGGAACATTATACGCTGATTATGCATCAACATCCACAGCTTGTATCAAATATTCAACCCAATCCATCCCACTGTGCGCGCCGCGCCGCGGCGACGCCGCACGGCTTGCGTCGCGCTCCCTCCGGGCGGCCCGCGCCAAAATGGTGCGTATGATTAAAACGACGATATCTCCTAAGATACGCATGGGATCTCTTTAGGAGTTCCGTCGTTGTAATTGTTATGAAATTAGCTAACTGATTATGTATGGATTATGTCAGTTTTGCCTTGTAATGTATTAGTAATTCTAATGTATAATCAGTGTAAGGGGGCTTTTCCCCATTTCTTGTGTAAAGGTTTTTGTAATAAAAAAAATAAACCAATATTTCAATAAGTTTTTGTTTAATTTCCATAAACACACATATTTCTCATAAAATCAAACAAAAGCACACGCCTCACAATTCATTTTTTTCATCCCACAAGCAAAAAAAACGACAATTGTTCGACTTTTGTTGTTTCTATAGTATAGCACTTCGAAGTTAGAAACGATAACCATATTTAATAATCATGGTATATACAGGTATCGAAACGTGTAGTTATGTTAGGCGTAGACTCATTTAACATTCCGCAATAATTCTACCAACCCGCACTTGGCCTGCGTAGTAGATTCAAATTCCTCTCTCGAAGTGAGGAGGCGTGTGTCCCAGCAGTGGGAACATTATACACTGATTATGCATCAACATCCACAGCTTGTATCAGATATTCAACCCAATCCATCCCAACCCAAAGCGTTAAGCAAAACATTAACTTGTACCATGCAAAACGTTAACACACTCCTTCATTCTTAATGTGAATTCAATACCACACAAAATCGAAAAAGTGAAATATAATTTGAAAGAGCTTTAGTCAACGATTGAGGATTAAATAAATTTAAACGTGCACCGAACATATGGTACGTACTCAAACAGAATTGTTTGACGGAGCTCTCGGGGCTCACGGGGCTCGTGGGGCACACAGGGCTTACGGGGTCGAGCTCAGTTGAACTGTTCTTATTTTAAGAAAACTTTCTTGATGTATGATAATATGTTTCAAGATTTATTTGTCTAGGGCTCCCCTCGATTTGTAAAAAGAGGAGCTATATTGTCTGTACTTAGTATACTCGTTATTCCCCCATTCCGCCTTACCACCAATACAATGACGCATTTATTTATTATTAGCTGATGCTCACGACTTCGCTCACGTGGATGTCGGTTATTATATATATTAGTATATACGAATATACCTTACTCGAGAACCACTCTATCCGTTGGTGAAAACAGCATGAAAATCGGTGCAGGAGTTTTTGAATTTATTGCGTACGGGACGACAGACAGACGCGGTGGAGGACTTTGTTTTATAATATGTAAGGACTAGCGACCCGCTCCTGCTTCGCACGGTTTTCACAACTTAACAAAACATCGAGATTTCTTAGTTATATGTAACTTTAAATCAACGTATTATACACATAAACCTTCCGGAATAAATTATCTGAACGGTGGTGAAAACCTCATCAAAATCTGTTGCGTGGTTAGAAGGACAACGCAGACATACAGACAGACACGAAAAGCGCCTTTAATTTAGGTATAATGTATAGGTATTGTTGCCAAATGCGTGGGACAATAATAAATACTTAAATTTTCCTTTAATTTGTCTTTATTTTTGTACAAGAACAAGCTCTTCCTTTCTTTCTTTCCATAACAGCTCTATCTTCTTCATAAACGTTTGTGATTTAAACTTCATTCAAAGGCAAACTTGGGTGACATTAAATGAAAATTACGAATGAACAATTATCTTGTTACGGAGAAAAATGTAGGACTACTAACGCTATAAAAGGTTGGCACCGGCGAATTAATGCCAAGATACCAAAAGGTTGGCACCGGCGAATTAATGCCAAGATACCAAAAGGTTGGCACCGGCGAATTAATGCCAAGATACCAAAAAAAACCATCTCTTTTTTTGTTTCTACTGTTATTAAAAAAGGAATCGAAAATCAGTGATACCAAAATAAACAGAAGTTATTATCACTGTGAGGAAATAAAACGTCGGCCAAAATAAATTTTGATTGATAAGCAGATACAAAATATATTATCGGACAGCGTTAACGAAAAAATTTCAGTCATGACATGCTTAGAACGGCTACGGTCGTTAAAATTATCTCAACATTAGTTTTCTCCCCGTATTCAGAAGGTACAAATTGAAGATTTGGTTTAATATTACCTACTTTAGAACAAATTCTCAATACAACAGATTGTAAGGCCGTAGACGTAGAGTATTAATAATAATAGTCTTTCTTCATTTCCTATTTTTTCTTTAAACAGAAAAAAATAGGAAATGAAGAAAGATACATGTTGACGAGATCGGCCGCACGTCGAGCACGTCCACCACCTCCGGACTCTTCGCTCAGCTCCGCCTCGCCGCCGCCGATACCCAGCCCAATTGTGAGCGCTGTGACGACAACGGCCGCGGTAGTTGCGTCGAGCTCGAGCGACGAGTATTTCTCCCCGCCCACGACGCCACCACCTGCTCGTCGACGGGGAGGACGCCGGCCGTCGGACGGTTTAGGACCTCGAGGCCCACCGGCCTCTGATAGGGTCCCAGCTCCCGGTGGAAGTGTGCAGCGCATGAGATGGACACGATCCATTAATGAGAACGTCATGCGCTCATACTATGGGGCTACAGAGGGAGGAAGCCACCTGACCGCGTACCGTGTTCGGATGCTCTCTCTGTTTCAGGTGCTTGAGCCAGCTGTCAACGTGTCGGCACAACGACTGTCGGATCAGGTGCGGGTCATCCAGCGTAACCATATGTTGGATGATACCGTACTTGATCGCCTGCGAAATGAAATGCAGAGTAGCCATGTCATCGCTCCCCCGTCGCAGACTGTTATAGTACCACCACCGGTCACTATCATTACAAATCAAGCCGACGACGCGATTGATGACAGGGCTACAAACGTAAGTACCCAGTGCAATGATGAATTGAGGAGTGCTTTGGAGGGTGCGATTCGGGAATATCGGCTAATGCCGCCCGAACTTAGGCCACGCTTACCTCGTTTGCCCATGCATAACAAAAATAGGGCGCTGGTAGCGGCTCTGGATTCGCAGTTGTCAAGCTATTTTGACGACTGCGAAGACCTCACCGATACTCACTCGATTCTGTACTGTGCGGCTGTAGCGGCATGTCGTGTAGCTCACGTCAAATTTGATAATGAATCTAGAGCTACACGACCGAAATCAGCCGTACCAGCTTGGCAGTGCAGAATTGAACATCGTATTGGTGGTGCCAGAGCACTCATCGGCAAACTAATCTGCTTTAGGGAGGGCAATTCTCGTCCTAGAGTGATGCGCTTTGTGAGGCGGGCGTTCTCAGGTACTGATATCAGCCCTGAGGACTATATAACCCGTGTCGCAGAGCGCATAGACTTCCTGAAGCAGAAAGATGCCTGGGCAAACCGTATTCGAAGGTATAAGCGGCGAGTAGACCGATACATTCAGAACCGCACCTTCCAGAGTGATGAAAGGTGGGTATATAGGACTTGGGAGCAACCGGACCAAGGTGTGGCTGACACGCGCCTGCCGGAAGATGATGCCATGTGCTCTTTCTGGCGCAGTATCTGGTCGGTGCCTGTCAGTCATACTGAAGGCGACTGGACTCGGGAAGTCGAGCGAGCCTGCGATCCAATACCAGAAATGGGGGCTATTACCATCTGCCCCCAAGATGTAGCTCGGGCAGTCCGCCCGTTGCCTAACTGGAAGTCTCCAGGGCCGGACGGGCTGCACAACTTCTGGATAAAATGGTTTATAAGGTCGCACGCTTGCTTGGCGGCTCAGTACCAGACTGCATTGGACTCTGGTTTGCTACCCCAATTCTTAACTACAGGAATTACCCACCTGCTCCACAAATCTGGTAGCACCGCGGAACCCAAAAATTATAGGCCAATCACATGTTTACCGACGGTCTATAAAGTTCTTACATCCATTTTGAGAGCTAAAATTAACAAACATGTCGACACAAACTCCATCATGTCTGCCTCACAAAATGGATGTAGGAACGGGTCCCGCGGTACTAAGGAGCTACTCCTCATTGATATGGCCATTAGCCAACAGGTTCGTCGTTCCCGAAAGGATTTGTCGACATGTTGGATAGATTATAAGAAGGCCTATGACTCGGCGCCACATACATGGCTCATGAGGGTGCTGGAGTTGTATAAAGTAGATGCATCTCTGCGCACCTTCCTGATGTCGTGTATGGGGCAATGGAGGACAGTCCTTCGCTATCCAGGATGTCGAAATATCCAGAGGAATAGTGAGCCGATAAGGATCGAGCGAGGTATATTTCAGGGCGATAGTCTGAGTCCACTTTGGTTCTGCTTGGCCCTGAATTCGCTAAGCACACTGCTGGAGGACTCAGGTCTAGGCTATCGGTTGAGGAGAGGTGGATAGGTTATATCTCACCTCCTCTACATGGATGACCTAAAACTCTTTGCCCCCAACAATTCACAACTGATGGAGCTACTGAAAGTAACTGAAACTTTCAGTAGAGCCATCAGGATGGAATTTGGTGTGGACAAATGTGCGGTCATGCATGTAAAGCGAGGGGAGATTGTGGAATCCGTGGGAACCCAACTCTCGGATTCCATATACCTAAGAGTCCTCTCCGCATCCGAAACCTATAAGTATTTGGGTATGTCGGAAGCGTTAGGCATCAATGTTACTGACATGAAGCAATCGTTGAAGGAGCGCTTCTTTGGCCGCCTGAAGAAAGTATTTAATAGTCTTCTATCGGGCGGGAACAAGGTGCGCGCCTTCAACGGCTGGGTCATGCCGGTTTTGATGTACTCTTTCGGCATACTCAAATGGACTCAGACTGAACTTGACGTCCTGGATAGGAGGGTTTGTACGCTGCTGACTGCATACCGAATGCATCACCCACGGTCATCGGTAATGAGACTGTATATCCCGCGAAAGTGTGGTGGTCGAGGCTTTTTAAACGCTAAGACCCTCCACAATCGCGAGATATGCAGTCTCAGGGAATATTTCCTAGAAGCCGACGTGGGAATGCATCGAGATGTGGTCGCAGTGGACAAGGGCCTCACCCCGCTCTCCTTGGCGAAAAAGAACTGGCGCAAGCCTGTAGTGCTTGACACTAACGATCGCAAGGAGGTATGGCAGAGTAAGGAGCTTCACGGACGCTTTTTCCGGGCCCTGCATGGACCCGATGTAGATTTACTAGCGTCCGTAGCCTGGCTACGTTTCGGTGACCTCTTTGGGGAAACCGAAGGTTTTGTCTGTGCAATTATGGACGAAGTTATCATGACGAACAATTACCGGAGGTTTATTGTGAAGGACGGCACGGTTGACATCTGTCGGGCATGCCACCGACCGGGAGAATCAATCCGTCACATTATCTCCGGGTGTTCTCATCTAGCAAACGGAGAGTACTTACATAGACACAACCTTGTAGCCAGGATTATCCATCAGCAACTTGCTCTGAAATACAGCCTTGTGGATTCGGAAGTGCCGTACTACAGGTACGTGCCCGAACCAGTCCTCGATAATGGAAATATCACATTGTACTGGGACCGATCCATCATCACTGACAGGACTATTGTTGCCAATAAGCCTGATATAGTGGTGGTGGATCGAACAGAGCGGCGCACAATGATCATTGACATAACGGTCCCGCATGACGGGAACCTCGTGAAGGCAGAGAAAGATAAACAAATCAAGTATCTTGACTTAGCTCACGAGGTTGTCGACATGTGGGATGTGGACTCTGCGATCATTGTGCCGATAGTCGTATCAGCCAATGGCTTAATTGCCAAGAGCCTCGATCAACACCTAAGGAGGCTCTCGTTGGGCAGCTGGGTTAAGGGCTTGATTCAGAAAGCGGTACTCCTGGACACGGCTCGCATTGTTAGGAGGTTCCTTTCTCTAGAGCCCTGACCGCCGGTAGCTTGGACCCTGTTCCCGATACCGGTGGGCTACTATTTCTTATATTTTTAAATGTTTTTATATATTTCTTTATTTTAATATTTAAAAATATAATTTATATGTAAGAAAAATGAAGTAAAAAAAAAAAAAAATAGTCTTATTTAGTATATATATATATAAATATATATTTTTTAAATTTAATCCCTATGTTTTGTAGTTTATAAACTTATTTTTTCACGACTGTACTCTATCCAGTTGCTAATCTGTCCAGCTGCGAAACTGTCCAGCTGAGAATCTGTCCAGTTGCGAATCTGTCCAGTTGCTACGGAGGGGGTAAATCTACCGGTGAAAATTATATTGCCAAAATGACTAAACTCATAAATTTTTACCCCTTAAAAATTTATATCGAGAGTCTTCCAGCGTTGTCCACGATCGTCACTCGAGCGCCAGCGTATGCCACAATGGTCCAAGTCGCATATACCGCCGACCAACTTGCCTAATCTATCAATGAGGTAAACTCGGGTCGCTTCAAACGTGTGCACCGACACGCGCCGACAAATCATAGGTAAGGCGCAAAAGGTCCATTTGAAAGAGCCATAAAGCACAACAAAGATCTATCGAAAAATATCGTCAGCACTTAATGTAGACACAAGGGTTTGGTTCGGCATATGATTTGACAAAGCCGCGGTGCCAAAATCGAATTATATTATATATTTCCGTCCGACTGTGCCAAATCGTGCCAAATCATGCCGGCCCGAAATAGTCTGTAGCACGTCTCACATAGGTACTACCGACAAGAGTGCAGAAATAAACATCGTTCACTTAGCCAGTGGGTACCATGTTCGCAGTACACTACTAAAGACGCGTGAACACAAAAGACCTTCTTAGCTACATGCTGTTGACAACTTTACATCCAAGACTATTCCCAGGACCCTTTAGGACGTTGATAAGCGTACCTTCTGTTTCTTCTTACGATGAGCCGAGTGCGGGGGTGTGTTACCAACAGTCATGCGGGGACGACACACGCGCAGATTGAAGACGCCTCACTTGGAGCGATACTTGCTGAAATGCCGCTCGGCGTGATGAGATTCAACGAACTTACTCGTAGCTGTTACGTCAGGAAGAAAGAGCTGTGATAGACCCGATAAGTTATGAAACACAAGCAATTAAGCAAGGATAAAGAATGCTAAGAGCACATATAGGGCATCATCTTGAAAAAAGCATAAACCTGTTACCATCATCATATTTCAATGTGCTTCCCACAACCAATGGATTGCAGCTCCAGGTTGGTGTTCACTTCGTGGGCCACACACGCTGTGCCAACTGGTATTACTACCGCATCCTCTACAAAAGCTTGTATTTTCTAGCAACACAAAAATCTTCATATGAAATAATTGCCCTGGTTACTACACTACCAACGTTAAGGTGGCCCTAGATTTATCAAAGGCATAATAATTGCCAATGTGCTTACAAATTGCTGAAAGAATAAAAACATGGACACGGAAAATCCGCATTAAGTTGTATTGTAATAATTTTCAGCAACACTTTTGGCGAGTTTTATGTATAACTAGAAATGTATAGCTTGATGTGTAGCCGTGTGTACTACGAGTGTACCACCGAGTGTGATACCTATGTATAGCTTGATGTGTAGCCGTGTGTACTACGAGTGTATCACCGAGTGTGATACCTATGTATAGCTTGATGTGTAGCCGTGTGTACTTCGAGTGTACCACCGAGTGTGATACCTATGTATAGCTTGATGTGTAGCCGTGTGTACTTCGAGTGTACCACCGAGTGTGATACCTATGTATAGCTTGATGTGTAGCCGTGTGTACTTCGAGTGTACCACCGAGTGTGATACCTATGTATAGCTTGATGTGTAGCCGTGTGTACTTCGAGTGTACCACCGAGTCTAATAATAGATACCTACCTGTTATGTAAGCTGCGTTTGTCAGGAGCGGTACTCACAGTTTAACTCACTCAATAACCACAACAACTGAATTAATTAACATTTGAAAATACTGTTGGAGCTGCTGAAGATTGTAGGACTATCTTTGCATTGTATAAATTCAATTTCCTTTGTATTATAAATATAAGGTGCTATAAAAATATCTGCCACGGCTGCAATGGGAGACAGTATTGTGTTTATAGATTACAATAGTAAAGATAAATTATTGATCACTTGTCATATTTTTTTTCATACAAAAAATATTTATTAATTGAAATATTGATTTATTGGCATAAAACCATCCCGTAGACTTAATAAGCTGTTGCCGCACCGCACCGAATTCAATTCGCGAAACGCCGGCGCCGTTCATACACTGTTGCCATTCTTATCAAACAATGCCGCTGCGCGCCGGCCACTCGCTCGTTTAAGTGTAACCCCGCGCGCCCCCACCTTCACCCGCACTACCCCGTTCGTCGCACGCGCTAGTCGACCGCCCGGCCCGCCAGTCGCCCACCAGTCGCCCGCCCGCCGCGAGTGTAACTCCATAACTGCGCATGCAGTACACTTATACCAGCAGAGGTTTGGTGTGCGAGTGAGTCATCATATTGCGATTCTTACACTAACTTGACAGTCCAAAGCCTGTTTTAAGTGTGATGGGAAGTTTATCATCTTATTGACGTCAGTTTTTTGGAAGAATGCGGTAGCTGGTAAGTAATTGCACTTTTAAACCACTTGTTTGCCTGCGTATTATTGCGTACCTAGTAGATTAGATAGTGACGAACTAGTCAGCTGATTTCAGTTTTCATTCACAGAGCAGATGGAAAGAGATAGCAGTTGTTTTCATTGGCGAAGCGACACATCGCGCGTAATTTGTGAAACACGTTATGCAGAGTAGAGTCAATGTTTATTTAACTACTTTATTTTCTCAAATTGATTTAGCTGTGCCGGGGGGTACGAAATTTCTTCACTATTGTAATCTTTAAACACAATAGTACCTCCTATTAAAGCCGTGGCAGATATTTTTATAGCACCTTATATAGATGAGCTATCATCTACCGGGTAATATGTTTTTTATTGACTTGAATATGCCCTGGCGGCTGTGAGTAGGTATGTCATGCTCACTCAGATGTCTCGTTGATGGTGGCGCGTGTAAATATATGTAATATTAGCAATTATTGTTAGGTCGCTTTAAAATTTCATAAACTGCCTCACACTGGTACAACTTTCTAATTCCGTAATTATTCTCACCCACAGGCTAATACAGGACTGAAAGAATGACGATTGCGACCTCTATCATCCTATTCCAGGTGACAGTGTTCCAAAGGTTATGTATATCGACTTGTCAAATAATTTCATGGCCGCTTCCACGTAATCATCGAGTAAACAACTAAAAGAATATCCCTTCGACCTTTTATCGAGTACGGATTGGATGAACTCCGACCACTTGACCTCTCGAAGGGTAATATCTTTTGATAAAAGGGCAAGTGAATAAACGCTATTGAATAAGGTACATAAATAGTGGTACTTATTTGATTATTATGAAACTTAGGCAATCTTGTAACGCTAGTATTTAAAGAAACAGAAATATGCTTTGACAATAAGAACACAATGTTCACCTCAATAGAGCTTCATCTGACCATAAGAACACATGTTCACCTCAATAGAGCCTCCTCAACTTGACCATCAGACTATTCGCGCACGTTTTTATGTGATTTTTTATTCAATCAATTTATTCTGGTTTGCTTGGGTTTACCTAAATATTAAACCTGATTTGTCTAAAGTGTAATAAACGTTTTTTCACTTTAGACAAATTAGGTTTAATATTTAGGAGTTCGTATCCTAGAAGGCACTCGTAGTTTTTACCTAGAATTATAAATTAGAGGTCCTTCACTCTTACCTAACGTACTTATCGTACTTACCTAACGTAAAACACTTGCCAACTATCAGACGGACACCGAAGGAAATTCCTCTAAATACAAATACAAAATACAAAAATATTTATTTCAACTTAAACATTGTGTCATACATAAATTGAGGCAGCCCCATTAAGTTACAATAGTACTTGTGTCAGAGCTGTCTCGCTCTTCCCATAAGTAGTAGCTTTACAATGAGGAGGGTAATAGTAAATAGAGAATACATAGAAAAAATAAAATAAACAATGAAATAAAAATGAAAAAAAACATTAATTTAGCAGCTTTCGGTGTATGAGATTTGCACGTGTGTGTAAAAAAAATCTATGTCTAGTCTAAATATTACCTATTCGCGTAAATATGTACAAGCTAAGTCAAAGCAAAGCACAAATCTTCCTACACACAGTAGGTACATCTAGACAATTAAAAACAAAAGCTTCCAGACAGGGAGGGACGGAGTTTATATCCTCCGACTGTAGCGAGTAAATAACAACAAATCTTAACAAACTTCTAAACAACTACAAACGATGTTTGTAAAAATATAGTGGCAGTCCTAACATAGTTTATGTTTAGTGTGAAGCAACCATAGTAGCGGAAACATACGGACAGTCTAGTTTAGAGCAGGCACGCTGAACGCTAGCACAATGGTGAAACTATCTTATGTAGGTCTATTGTATATTTCACCCAGGATTTATAGTTATAAGACGTGAATTTGATAACCATTCTTTTCGATAACCATCAATATCAAAGCATACGCATTCAGAATAGTATCTTGAATAATGTGCAAATACTCCCCGCAAACTCCCCGCGCCTCAGTCGCTCCGCCCCTTCTCCCCCACCTGAAGGTTGGACGTGAGTCCAACTTATATTTGCGAGCACACGGATTCAGTCAGTTTTTGGCATTGTTTTGGTAATATCCTGTAACCATAAAATAGGCAAGATTAATTTCTACGCGAACGGGTAAATATCCGATTTCAGATTTTGAAATCATTTTCATAAATCGATTTCAGGAGCGGCTCCGGCTCGCAGTTTTAGTCTACGAGTACATCATCGATCAGAACTATCCAAAAAACAAATGCAGGTATTTGTTTTTTCGGATTATGCAAATCTACTCTTACCGTAGTTTTGTGAAATCGGTTTGTCTTGTTCGGATTATGGATGCGATGCGATTTGTGACTGAAATTGGTTTTTAGATCCGTTTTGATAATTATATCTGAGGCATGTCTACCACATACTATCAACGCCCCACCGCCCAGACCGTCACTTGCATATACCATATACCGAGTGCAGAGTGACTCGCATTAAGCGGATCCCTGCAACCTTCACAAGGTCATAGGTCCACCTTGTGGGAGGCCTTCCAACGCTGCGCATTCCGGTACGGTGGTCACCACTCCAAAACCTTTCAGTCGCATCGGCCATCCATTCTGCAAATAATTTGGGCTATGTCGTTTACGTTGGTTCTCCTGCGGATCTCTTGATTTTTTATTTGATCACGCAGGGAAACCTCGAGCATAGCCCTCTTCATTGCCTTTTAGGTGACGTTCAGCCTTCTTTTCAATGAGGCCCATTGTGAGAGACTACCTTTCAGTGCCATAAGTCGTCATTGGCAACGCTCACTCGTCAAAGACTTTAGTCTTAAGTCACTGCTGTTTGTGAGACGAGGAGATATTGCTTAGCTTCCCGAACGGTACCCAGCATTAGATTCAACGATTAACCTCTTTCTCGACGTAGGACCTTACTAACTGGACTATTTATCCTACGTACTTAATTATAATCGTCAACAACTGCGAATATAATTATAGTCTGTATATGGGCATTTGAAATGACATTGTTTTGTCCACGTTCCTTTTGAGACCCACTCTTTCGGAAGCTGTACTCTGCTCTACTGAGGCTATCGAACATTGCACTGAGGTCCACCATAGTCTCAGCCATAACTACTATAATTATATCGTCGGCAAACCGAAAGTGAGTGATGTACGCGCCATTGAAATTGATGCCTAGCCCTCTCCAGTCTATAACACATCCTCCAGTGCAGCGGTGAACAGTTTCAGAGAGATAACGTTTCCCCTCCTCACATCTCGCTGCCGAACTATAGGTGACTTAAACTTGCTGTATTTAAGCTGCTTCAGAGCCATCCTAATCTAGTTCAGGCTGAAGTCCAGGATGTGTTTCAGTATAGTGACGGATAACCTAGCACTTGGATCGTATCAGATTCGCAACGGAGTTACTTCTTGACGTGTACAACAGTCCATTGAGCCTCCCGATCTCATCAAAAGATGAGGTTTGGAGGATACGATTCTGCCATCATCGGTCTTCAGGATAATAACCTGACTCAAAGATGACTTGAAATATTGTTATCCACGTTTATAAATTCCACATGCGCGTCGTTGGTAACTTCTACCAAAACGTTTTCACCCTATGTGTCAACATTAGCGGCTGTTTTCATTAAGTTTGTAACTAACATAGACATTATACAGGAAAAGTTTTTGACAAGTGCGCAATTTTATTTTTGGTGGTTCAATATCAGTAATAGCTCACATTTCCATTATTTATTCAATACTTATTTATTTTTTTATCCTACTTTAAATCAGCAAAATATGGACACAAACTATTCGTAATAATATCAATGGGCGCGCGCGGCGGCCGGCGCAAAGCTGCGGTGTTGCACGGGGGTGAAACCCCCTCCCGGGCGGCAGGGCGGCGCCGGGCGTTGTGGCCGACAGTTCGCTCATCGCACGCGCTGTCGTGTGACGTCGCGTCTAATCGCTTTCCCGCGCAAGCGCCGCGCCGCACGTGTGTCGTGCTTGTACCTACCGGTCACGATGTCGGACTTCAGTATCCGCGAGTTTTACGAGATGGTGCGAGTGTATATACTGAGTGGTGAAAGTTTGCGAGCAGCTCGCAGAATGTATGCGACGGAGAGCATACCTCGAATGCGAGCCCATGGAATCCTTAACCCCGCGGTCCCTAATGAAAGATTGTAACCCACGTAAATACCTACGCCGGCGAATCAAGCGAGCGCGCAGCTGATAGGTAGGTACTTTCGCGCGTTACGCTTCGCCGCGCGCCGCCGGATAGCCATACAACCACTTTTAAAGTAAACATCTTTCGTTAACGATTTTTTTTCGTTTGTATTAAGACGTATCAAAATTAAAAATATATGTTAAATAAAACTCGTTTAAGGTTAATTTGTCAAAATTTGTGCAGTGGAATTTTTTTTTTCCTGTATGAATACATAACACAACTAAGTATTTACATTAGGTAATAAATTAAATGATTGATTGATATCTATACAAATAAACAATTAACTAAAATATGGCGTCGAAAAATTCCTTCACATCGCCGGCTGGTAATGTACGCAAGAGACTGGCGGCATTGCCACGTTGTATGGCTTAGCCTCTGATCAAGGTAAAACCCAGCCCTTGTGTCACGAGAAGTGTCAAACAGCCGTTTGACACTTAGTATTACGAAATAGATTAGACTTACATTAACAACAAAAGCGTATCTTACTACATTGCTCGCTCTACTCCATGTACTAGGGGATTAGAGGATGAGAGAAGCAATGCAATTTAATTCTCAAGTAATTTTCTAGTAGAAATAGAGCTTTAGATAATTGATAGTAATTTGTACAGACAAGAACTAAGCAGACTAGCTTATTGTGGTTATAAATAGTCTAGATTTAAATCGGCTAAGTTAAACTTGGGCAATCAACTGGGCTTGTAGTAGGACATTGATTAACAGGAACCGTCCCGCGGTTTCACTCTCGTAAGTCTAGATCCCGCGGGAATATTGGGATAAAAAGTATCCTATGTCCTATTCCAGGTCATGGTCTACCCCTGTGCCAAATCCGTTCAGCCGTTTTAGCCATCGACTTCCGAAATTAAACTTATTTTTCCTTTTTTCAGTGTTTTTTTTTTTGCATTAAACTCTATACTATTACGGGTTAACGAGAACGCCCGTCGTTAGTTAACATACTGTATACTAAGTGGCGAAAAAAAGTAATATTGAAGCTAACTCAAAAACTACGCAAGCATAGTTAATATTTCTGTTGGACCACCTCTGAAGCATGACCAACCAAACAAAAAAAAAGAATCATCAAAATCAATTCAAAATTGGCAGAGTAACCACGGAACAAACGTACAAAAAAAACATACAGGAGAATTGAGAACCTCCTCCTTTTTGAAGTCTGTTAAAAAGCATATTAAATACTGTACCGTAATATTAGTGAGCACGCAGTTAAAACGACTAATTAAAAGGTCAGTGGCTGGACTGGCGCTGGTGTTCGGCGATACAACAACGATATTACACATCACATGAATATGTATGACAACTTATGTGTTTGTAACGACGACGTGTGAGTATATTACGTTACACATAATAATTGGGGATGTAACCTGAGTGACTACCCTATAGTAAGTGAAAGGAGAATGCCCTCAATTATATGGCACCCTGTACCAAGCCAAAAAGTCCGCTGTCACAACCAAACCTAGTGTATTTGGAGGAGAATTCAATGCTCTTCCTATATTGTTAACTACTTTTTTCACCTCACAAGCTCGGAAAGAATCTGTTTATCATTCGAAACCGTGAAAAAGTGCATTTTGTCCGCTAGCGTCGAAAGAGTTTTTAAAATTCGAACCTTTCTATTAAATCATTTTCTATACCGCCGGGTCCACTGAAAATGCATAAATACTTATTTTATATCAATGCGCCTACCACATCTAGAGAATAATTGCACTGGCCAGTAAGACAACTGCATGAAAAAAAAAACTTGAAGGAAGTATTCCAGTCAGATGCTGGTAGGGATCTTGACCGTAATTCCGGGATTGTCCTGATAGCCGTGGAGTACCTCTCCACTCTTCTCAAGCACCTCAGGAAGTGTTGCCCCCTTGTCGCTACGTCACTGTGTACTAGCGATCGTTTTCGGGGGCCCATTATTGAGTGTGCAAGTCACCCCCTGCCATTTTATCCGTGTATATACATAAAACATAGATCAGGCAGGGGCCATAGTCCTTCCATAGTTCCAGGTTACCAGTCCACTTTAGCCACCTAAGCCCATAGTTCAATATCATTGTTTTGTTTCCATATCCTGCAATAGTCCTACACCAACCGGGGGTTGTCCTTGGGTACTCTTGCATAGTGCGAACAGGGATAATCGTCGGTTGGTGCCCCATTTCATTATGGATGTCTAACGGGCCTCTGCGAGTTGGCTTCGGCCCCTCGTACGCCTTCCAAAGGTCCGGGACCCCAGGGTCCCGAGATATGTCAAAGACATTTAAATAATAATAATAATACCACTCTGGTCACTACAAATACCACTCTGACTAAACACAGAAGGCACCACCCTAGGTCATGTGTTCAGAGGCTAACACTGCCAAGGAACGAGGGTGGCAGGGGAATAATAGATATCACTAACCTACATAACAGGCAAATAAGTATTTTGAGAACATACTTTAATGCTAAAAGTACTACTTCAACTTTACATAAAGCCATAGCGTTCAGTGATCAAAAACTTACCCCTTTAAACATGTTTGAGAAGATAGCCCAGACTAATGAACAACAGAATGACCGACAGACTAAAATCGCAGAATGGACCCAAAAGTCACTGCATGAGAGACATCGACACGACCTTAATCAGCCTAACGTCGACAAGTTAGCGTCGAACGAATGGTGACAAATTGTAAATATCGTTATCAATAAGAAAATGAGAGAATCAGAGATGGTAATAGGAGTTGTCAGATCGATCTGCAAGCGAAACTAATCTTTATCGCCTATGAATCTGCAAAGGGCATTCATCCTTATGGTGGTACACCAATTTTTGGCCGACCGTACCTAATAAGGTACTTATATATAAAATGAAAAATGTAGTTAAGATTAATTAATAAATTATATATTCACTACAAAGACAGGAATAAAATGGTACAAATAAAACAATAGGTAGGACAATTGGGTGGTACTCGGGAACGCCTTGCGAAACGTAGCATGGACTTTCCACATCCAAAGCACACATCACTCCACATTGTAACCAAATATTGGTTCATGTATGTTGTATAAAAAAAATCATTAGGTCACGCTTTGCGTCGTTATAATTTAAAAAGGAGAATGCCCTCAAATACGAGTATATGGCACCCTGTACCAAGCCAAAAAGTTCGCTGTCACAACCAAACCTAGTGTATTTGGAGGAGAATTCAATGCTCTTCCTGTATTGTTAACAAATTTATACATGGATTTCCGCAATTTTTATTTATTTACCATTTACCTACTTCATATTTTTCTTCATAAAGTTTGAGAAAGTGACTGACTCGAAATGGTGGAGTTAGTGCCAAATAAGGTGGTAGTATCGGTCGCTATTAATTCTTGATTTGGCGCTAGTTTCCTGATGGATGATTATACAATACATCACTCATAGTCAATAATAATTCTTGTTGTCAGTTTTTTTAATATAATGTTAATGAATACTTATCAATAATCATGTAGGTACTCGCAGTATGTGCAGCTGGTGGTCTGAATAAGTAATCAATTAGTACTGTGTTTGATACTCCTAATATCTTGAAATCTTAACATAACAGCAGTCCTGTTTTCCCAGAAGAGTTAGACAGAGTTGTATTCACTATAGTACACCCACTTCTCGAACTTGAAATGTTAGTTAATAATGTAGTAATGTTGTTAGTACCTAATAAGGCTCTTTATCAAAAATGAAAAATGTACTACTTGGTTTGGAACGGAGAGTTTGAGTTTACCAGTGTACTCATTTGATGACGTTGTGCTAATGACGCGATTTTCTGAATCGCGGTGTTCAGATTTTCCGCAGGATCGTGACACAGTTCGTTCCCGTGGGAAAATTTCCACTCGGGCGAAGCCGCGGGCTAAAGCTAGTAGCCCATAAATACAAAAATAATATAAAAAATCCGTACTTGTACCGATACGTTACTTATTGTTTTTGAGTGTTTCAAAGCCGATAGTGAGGTCAAAATGTAAATCTAAAATAGCGGTTGCGAAGATTTTCAAATTTTTCGTCATGGGTGTCGTTTTTTTGTCGTCAAAGTTTTCAAGGGTGCTAAAGTCATACGTGAGGAAGGAACTTCGTTCCTGACGGAGTTCCCCCGACAGCACACGTTTCTTTTTATAGAACTTTGACAACCAATATTAACACAAACTACAACACCGCACCGGCTTAGCGACCTGACATCATTGCGGACAATTGTAACTTATTGTGTTACGAAAGAAATACATTCTTACACAATCTTGCTACTTATGTTTGAAAATAGATTTTACAGATCACTTTTAGCTGACGAATAATAATAATTTCTTTACAAAAAGTAATGATATCCAATCAAAAACATAAATGTGAAATGGGAGCCAAATTCAATATTAAGAATAAGCGTTGTTGTCGACTTCGCCGACAAAAGAATTGAGATCTAAATGGGTGCCCAGTTCTATAGATAATCCTGAAATTTATAAAGAACATACTTACAAAAATATTATAGGTATATTGCAAAAATAAAATTCGTTTTCCATCTCTTTAATACCGTGATGCCGCACTCTTATGATTGTGAAATAAATTCACTGAAATATAGTCATTTCATTAGTGTAGAGTGATTCGCGAGCCTCCATTAAAACCAATAAGAAAGTGAAAAGAAATCCTGCCGCGATATCGTGTGCTACCAAAAATTCGCACAAATTGAAAAAATCGCCTTAGCTCAAAATGATGAATTATATCAGAAATGCTCTCTGTGAGAAAATTATATATTATGCAGACCATCTTGAAAACGCACAAAACTTTACTGTTGGACTCCTCCAAATTAACTAAAAGCCGAAAGGACAATATTATACAAATTCCCCAATCACGAACTCCCTTTGCTAAAATACAATTACGAAAACGTTCTGCTCAATTATATAATAGGATAAATTAGGGAAAAACACATATATTCAAAACAATACTATAACTGCAAAAAAACTTTAATTAATTGGATAAAAACCTTTAAACTATGATGAAACAGAAGCACTGTTAACACATGTATCATGACGCATGGTTTCTGTCCACTCGAACTGTTGCATACAATGGAGTGCAATAGTTTAAGCGGCGTAAGGATAGTGGAAGTGTGGTGGCACATCCTCACCTCGCATCACATGTTGGCACACATATTATACTCACACACAAACATGCTCACACACACTCACAAATACACACACACACACATATACTCACACACTCACTCAAAGTGTATTCGTTATTATTTTTATCTAATACTAGCTGCCCGCCCTGGCTTCGCACGGATAGCACTAAGTACTTATGTACGGCGCACCTACCCTGCCTACCTAACCTGCCCTACCTACCTACGCTACCAACATACCCTACCTGCCAACCTCAAAAATCAAAATCATAATATTTTATTTCACATAAGCCTACATGAGCACTTATGAAACGTCAGAAGCTAGGTGCACGGTTCCGATTGGTCGTTTCCTATCGAGAAGAGCCGGCAAGAAACTCCATGGCTACTCTTTTAAAAGATAATTGGCTTTTACAATATTTTCGAATTACAGTGTTAATAGTTATGAGAGGACAGTGTAGGTTACGTTCAGGATTCGACTAAAGAATCCCTCGCTACGCTCGGGATTCTAATCTAGAATCCCTCACTTCGCTTTGGATTCAAAAAAGCACCCTCGCCGTAAAAATATTATTTTGCTCCCTTATGATACAATCTACTATTAACGCTATTGTGGAAAAATAGATATAACATAGGTACTCGTATGTTCTTGTTCACGTCTATGTTACTAGTCGGTGGTATTTAAGTTTAGTGAAGTAATATCGATGTGACTCCCTGAAGGGCTGTCTAGGTGTAGGGTCTAACATAAAACAGCTCGCTACAGAAGTTCCTTTGTTTACTAGGCTTCAAATCAAACTGTCGCACTGCACAGCTGGCACAAGCGTTGTCTTTGTCTTGAAGCTTATCCATTTCTGTTTAACATGTATATCTAACATGTATCTTGTATGAATGAGTGAACACTTTTAATACATTTGGTCTTCAGTAACAATTCACTTGACTCTCTATGTATATACCTATTGAATGATGTGGATCTTGTATATCTGCGGCTGCGGTGCGGTCTGACTTTCAACAAAAGATCTACATTTCATTTATTTTTTAAAGTTCTGCATTTGATTTATCTACTTAACAACAGTTGTTTATTTAGGTTGTACCTACTGTTCTACTGCTCTCATTTCTTTTGCTTCCTTCATATTTTTAGACACTTTTTTGTGAACCTTCTTTATTTCGTTACAAAGTGTAGGAAGGTCTGTAGGTATTGTTTACAAAGTGAGATCATTTGTGAGTTCCGGCCGGCTCCGCACCGCGCCGCCACCGTCGCTGCTTCGACACGCGCGAGTTAGTACCGCACTAACGACTACTCCCATCTGAGATATTAGTTTCTTCTTGCGGTTTGTCGGCACAATGCTCTTTGTTTATGTTCGAGCTCAAATAGGGTTGGTTCAAATGTTACGTCTGTACATTTTGTTTAGGCATAGAAATGTAAACTTCAGGCCCTTTGCCTTGAGGAGTGACTGTTTATACCTAATAGTAATTTGACATTCTGGTCCGGTTAGACTGGAAGCCGGCCCCAACATGGTTGGGAAAAGGCTAGGCAGATGATGAGTAATGTGACAACTTTTGCAATAACCGTCTGAATATTCCAGAGTGACTAGGTTCAATATTCCAGAGTGACTAGGTCCAAAAATATTCCAATTTAAACTGTAAGTTGTATGTCTTATTTGATGAAAGAATAAAATGTTATTTAACCACATGACAAGCTTTCATAAAAGTTTTTCTTCAGTCAGTTAACAATAAACCGACCTTCTAATTTCAGCACAAGGCCTGAATTTCCTCCATCAACATGGCTGCTAATAGCCCGTGAGGGTTATTTCGCCATATTAATATCCGCAAAAATATCCCTAAATATATCCCGATATTGAATAAATAATAAACACGCGTACAACATACTTTGATTCCCTTTAGCAAAACACAATGCCATTAGCGGTCCACATCAGGTTCAATGATAAAGATATTCTTCGGCTGCTTCCAAAAAATCTGAATGATGCATGACTCTTTGATATTAGTGTTATGAGTGTTGTCACTTGAGTAAATCATAGCACGCTATATTACGACACTATAGTAGGTACTGTGTTCTGACGATATATTAAATGTTATAAGAAGATTCAGGATCCAATCTAACTATCAATTAGTTGGCTTTCAACTTATTAAGTAGGTACATACATATTATTATAGTTAAATATTATGCCGTAGATACTAGATAGTGTTTGAGGGGCTGGTGCTAAATGATGACAGCCGCACGGGTCGATCGAAGATTAAGCTACGTTTGCTGCGGTCGGTTCGTGGATGGGTGATCATGCATTACATATTGCAACCCCTCCGTGTCTCGGATAGCCCGTTAAGCTCGGTTGTCATTCGTAGATTTTTGACAGTCATTACGGGAAGTCAAAAGCCCAAAAGTCTGACAACCAGTCTTACCAAGTGGAGGTCAGATAGGCAGTCGATCGATGTAAAATACTGGTATTTAGCTGCATCCGTTAAACTGGAAGCCGACCCTTTTTTTTTTTTTTTTTTGAGGGTGGGAAATCATCCAATGACTTCTCCCGCTCTGGGCGGAGCGGAAGGGCGTGTCAGACTTTTACTGACTAAAACCCACCCGTGTTCCTTCATTTGCCTGTTGCCAAGGTCCCGGTATCCCTTTCGGACTTTCCCGCAACCCTGGCAGGCATGGGTCCTACCGGACCCCGTCAATTTTGCTGACATCTCTTTGAGGCGCGCGTGGAACACGACGCGCCATCGACCCGGGCCTGGTCCTTATCGGACGGCGAGCTGCCCGTTGCTCGCCGTCCGCAAGCCCGCGCCTATGGTGGCCGGGAATCCGCCTGGGATTCCCGACGCCCAGGGCGTCTCCAACGGCGGCGGTTAGGGGCGTGAGGGCGCAAACTTTGCCTTTCCCTCACGCGTTCCGCCTCCTCCTTCGCGAGCATTACTGCTTCACAGAAGGAGGTGACGGCTTCCCATGCCCTCTCGCTCCGTACCATGGCCTGAACCAGGGCCGGACGCGAGAGGTCATTGCCGCCAATCGCCTCCGCGAGGACACGGCGGTGCTCCGCCCAAGCAGGGCATACCTCAACCGTATGCTCCACCGTGTCCTCCGGGCGATGGAAGCCGACCCTAACATGACTGGCAGCCGACCCCAACGCAACATAGTAATGAAAAGGCTAGGCAGATTGAAATACCTACTAGATAGTGTTTGGAAATATTTAAATGTGCGATACGATTTATGTGAGGTGACTGCAATAAATTGTTTTGATTCTACTGATTGACCTGCAGATGGTGGTGTGATCGCAGATATTAGTATTTTATTTACTTGGGCATAAAGTTTAAATAAATAAATATCACTACCAACACTACACCATCACCACATTCTCCGCTCGCTTACATAAGATTAGCATGGCATCATTAAATAGGTGAACCTTAAAGTCAAATTCGAATAACTTATTTCAATTAGGAACATAAAAAACACTTTTGAACATAAAAATAAAATTGATTCTCGTCGCCCTCCCTTCCAAAAGGTAGTTTCGTACGGAGAAGAACGGGCCAGAAACTCCACCGTTTCTCTTTTAAAATGTTTTACAATTTTTTGTATACATTCATTATATAATTAAATGTGAAGACTAGAATCAATTCTATTTCTTTGTTTTTCAGTGACGTTCAAAATTGCCTTTTATGTGCCTATTTGAAATAAATTATTTGACTTTGACTTTGACTTTGAAGACGATGTACCTTGAATAAAATTACTTTACCACAATAGGTAAAAAGAACCAAGAATAAAGCAACGACAGATAAATGAATTATTATGTTAAAGACATGATGCTCACATATTTACAAACAATGTAAAAGTATACGATTTTCCTGTAATAAGGCAATGTGTGAGTTAAGGTAATCACAGAATATAAAATCAACATCATAAAAATAATGAATTATACACATAAATTAGCAATACTGCGTACAGAGTCCCAGCTTGAACAGCTTGTACAGCGTACAGAGTCCCAGCTTGAACAGCTTGTACAGCGTACAGAGTCCCAGCTTGAACAGCTCGTACAGCGTACAGAGTCCCAGCTTGAACAGCTTGTACAGCGTACAGAGTCCCAGCTTGAACAGCTTGTACAGCGTACAGAGTCCCAGCTTGAACAGCTTGTACAGCGTACAGAGTCCCAGCTTGAACAGCTTGTACAGCGTACAGAGTCCCAGCTTGAACTGCTTGTACAGCGTACAGAGTCCCAGCTTGAACAGCTTGTACAGCGTACAGAGTCCCAGCTTGAACAGCTTGTACAGCGTACAGAGTCCCAGCTTGAACTGCTTGTACAGCGTACAGAGTCCCAGCTTGAACAGCTTGTACAGCGTACAGAGTCCCAGCTTGAACTGCTTGTACAGCGTATAGAGTCCCAGCTTGAACAGTCTAAAGAAGAACCGAGGTTGAGTAACTTCCTTGATTTCCGTCAAAAAAAAAACCAAGCATGCCTTTTTTGGCTCTAACACACAACCTTGGTATTTATCTATAAGGCTAATAGGCTGTGTAGATAATAGTTAAAGAGTTTTCATACTTCAATATTTTTTGCGAATTAGCGAACGTTTAATCTAAAGATTTAAGGATTTTTGGGCAATCAAATCCAAAGTTGTTAAACGCTTATCTAGTCGACGTGAAAATTTTCTTAATTAAATTAATTCCATTAAATGTAGAACTTTTTACATGCCTCGAAGTAGTGGGATGAGAGGGGATAACAGGAGTGGGATTACTATACACATTTTACTGTCCAAAAATCAGGGCTGACAAGTCCGTAGGCGGTCTACGGGACTTCGTAGCCGCGGTCTACGAGCCCCGCGCTACGCGCTACGAGTCATCCATATTGTGGAGCGGAATCTGTTGTCGACGTCAGTTGGCGCGTCGCGCTCTCCCCGGTCGCTCGTGTTGTACCCCTCGCGGTGCTGGAGTGAAACTTTACTCGACCAAACATACGAATCATCTCTCGCGTGTGTTTTAGACTATTTATCTACAGTGAATGTTAAGTTAGTTTGTGGATTGTAAACGTTAAAAACTAAACTTTCAAACGTTTCTTGTATTGCTAGTCTACCGTTTGAACTTAGAAAAACTTTCAAGTAAGTATTTAGTGACTAATTTAATGTATCAATAAGGAATTACAGATATTTTACTTCTGAATCAGTTGTCTACTGTAAATCAAAACAATATTTTAGGATGTAAACTTTTTAGAGACCAACTTTTACCAGTTCACAGTAGACAGAGTTTGCAAATTATTCATTGTGAATCTAACTCAATTAACCACCATGAAACGCACCAGAACCTCAGCTACTTGCTAGCGAGTCACACGACTGTGACTATCTCAGATAACTGTGACACTTGTCGCGTTTGTGTGAAATATATCGCACACCATGCCTCTGTTAGGAAAGCCGGTTATCGAGCGAGAGATAACGTTATCAGTGTGTAATTAAAAAGCAACTTGTGATAATGCTTTCCATTTCGCGCTCGTTATTGATAATGATTTGGGAAGGATCTCACTTTTGTAAACCGTTTATCTGCGACACGACACACACACACTGATAAAAGATGTTTTAAAATTACTACTTTAGTGTTTGTTTAAGTTGATGCTAAATTCGGGTATTTATTTTAGGTGATGTTTTAAGATTAATCTGTATGATTATTTAATTTTTTTGGCGAGAACGGATTCTTTTAGGACAAAATTGAAGAAAGTTTGATGATTAACAGAAGTTTTAGATGAAATTGTTATAACGCCTGAGTGGGAATCGTAGGTCTTTATCATGTATTGAACACATGAGTTCTAATATGTTTTATACTGCTATAGCCACACATAGTGATTCAAATATTCAATCTTTATTTTGTAAACGAGCGGTAAGTGTTTTGTAAAAGTATATAAATCAAATGGATGTGCAGGCACACTATAAACCATTTCCTAGTTGCAAATCATGGCTATGAATGTAATTGCAAGTTTTCATTGCAGAAGACCTGCGTGAGAGTTTGGTTATGTTTACATGAGGTTGTAAGAAAGTAAGTAGGTTGAATCTTTCTCAGAATGTTGTCTGAGATAACAGCTGTTATGGTACACACGAACATGTTATACCACTTACATAACTATACAAGTAGCATTTGTTGTTTTGCTGAAAAAACTAAATTTTATTAAAACCCTACGATTATGATTAAGGCAACTTGCCCGACAGTCTCCATTCTTGACTAGATAGAGATCTTTTAGTTTTTAATCCCCGACGGAAAAAGAGGGGCGTTATAAGTTTCACGTGTGTATCTGTGTGTCTGTCTGTTCCCTCGTAGCTGCCAAACGGCTGAATCGATTTTGATTTTTTTCTTGTTTTGTTTGAAGGTTGACTTGATCGAGAGTGTTCTTAGCTATGATTCAAGAAAATCGGTTCAGCCGTTTGAAGATTATCAGCTCTTTTCATGTTCATGAATGGATGTGAGTATCTTCTATACTTAGGTCTAATCGATTCGAAATTTAGAATTCTGTTACTTCAATGATATGAGAAGAATATAGTAACTTTGAACTGATGCAGCATCACCTGGTATTTGCAGGATACTCAACTCCCTCACCAACTTACAGCAGATCACCATGCATCTGTAACCTATTTTTTTGAGACCTTTCCAATGAGCTCAAACTCGACACCTCTGCTGTAAGTTGGTGAGGGAGTTGGGTATCCTGGGTACAAGAATTTTACTATTTAAGTACACATTATTCTGTAAGACTTCTGTTTCTTAGTTTTCATAAACAAATACTTAGGTATCTTTTTCTTACGGTGGGTGTCAGGCAACTATTCTACAAAATAAAAAACCGGCCAAGTGCGGGTCGGGCCCCACACAATGAAGGGTTCCGTAGTTGGGATGAATTTATGCCAAGAACAACTTAACATTGTAGTTGAAAAAAATGTTTTTGTTTAAGTTGGTCGTTTATTACTCGTTAACTTGTAGAGCCTGTACTTAGCTGTGATAGATTTCCTTTTAATTTCGTTATATATACTATTGTCGTAAATTTTTTCACGTATCCAAAACCAACCATTTAGCTGGCAGGGACATTTGACTTGACACACAATGAAGGGTTCCGTAGTTAGGATGAATTAATCCCAAGAACAACCTTAACATTGTAGTTGAAAATCATGTTCTTCCATACATTCCAACTGCAAATGTAAGTTTGTACGCACAATATTATGAGATTTACCATGTTATTTTAAGACCATGGACTTCATAATAGGTTTTCCGGTATGGAATTTTCACTGTTACAAATATTCACAAAATATTTAAACGGCTGGCCACCCCTGTCTCGGGATCAGAGCGAGTTATTATACTTTTCTTATTTTATTTATTATTACTTCACGAGATACTACCTACAGCGACAACACCCCTGAATACACAATTTTACTTTGTTTTACAGTGTTTTAAAACACAGTTTTAGAATTAATGCTGTTGATCGTCCGTGAGGGTTCACTTTAGCGCAAACGTAATGCAAAACTCTCCCGGAGGGTTCACTTCTAATATGTATGGTGGCATAGCGTATGAGCTCTATGAATAGTGGGTGGACTCACAAGTGTTAAAAACCGTGCGAGCGTGTTACTCGTACCATGCGTCAAGTAGGTTATTCAATCTTTTACATATCTTTATATACCCAAACGAAACAAACCAATTTTGTTTCTAATCTGTCCGGAGATGGAAAGAATGCTGTTAACTCGCATGACACATGACACCCGGTGGCAATAACTGCGATATCGAAATGATCTTCAACCGATAAAAATGTTCTCAACAGTTTTGATATAACTTTGAACCATGAAAGATGTCTTTCATAATCAGTATTAACGGAACGGTACCGGATCTATTAAAAATATGGGTCGATATAATAGAACAAATATATTTACTGACGTTTATGGTGTAGGTGTAGGTCGGTGCGCCATATCAAATTAACAAAACTGATTTATACCTCCATACAAAATATGTTGTCAGTAGGTTCCCGTTAATTCATACCCGCCACTCAGTTTATCGTCATCCATCAATTACATGTCAGCGTATTCTGATGGGGTCATTAATAAATGTTGATCGAGTCTGAAATCAAAATGTATTGACCTAGTAAGTGTGGCTCTCTGTTAGTAACGAGTCACTTACATTATTATTTAACAATAAAATAATAGTTGTCTGTGTGTAGACTACTCTTGATCTAGTAGAAAACATAGCCTAGATCTGGATGAAAAGAAATAAACAGAGAAGAGAGAGAGAGAGAGAGTGTGGTCCAAGGAACTGACTCTAGCAAATAAAATATATTATCCTAACTAATATTATAAATGCGAAAGCTAGTTTGTTTGTTGGTTTATTTGTTTGTTTGTTTGTTCTGCTTTTACGCTAAAACAGCTGAATGGATTGAGGTGAAATTTGGCACATGGGTAGACCATGACCCGGAATAGGACATAGGATAGTTTTTATCCCGACATTCCCACGGGATCGAGACTGACGCAGGTGAAACCGCGGGGCACAGCTAGTTACTAATATAATAACCTACATAATATAAAGTGTAATAAGATAAAATCAGTCTTCTCAACTAGTATAATCTTAGGTGTTTTGTAGTTGGTTTCCAGTCTAATAGGTACTCTAATAAGTACTCTAATAGGTACTTGAATTGCAAATTATAAACCTAACCCTTGTTACTTTTTGATCATAACACAAACACAACATCTTCGTACATACCTATCTTATACCTACCTATAAGAGAAAACGAAAGCGAACTTCGGTAAAATCAATACTTTCGATTCATTTAGGTATTCAGAGAAAATCGCTTGACAAATTAACTGTGAAAATGCAAAACAAAACTGCTTATTTGCCTATATATTCGTGTTTACTGAATTATTTGTATCACCCTATACACTAAATTGTTATGGAATGTTTATTTTATTAATATCTTTTGAAATACTGAATGTGTAAGATGTTGGAGTACGCCAATATTTAGTAGTTTCTACTAAATATTGATGCTATTGTTATCCGGCTATTATATCAACTAGTTTAGTAGCTATGTACATATTTTGTTTAGCCCGTCTGGATTGAGATGCCACATAAAATGTGTTGTATTTCCGAAAGTATTATATTATAGTTTTTCTACTTTATTTTTATACTACAAATTAAATATATATATAATTGCATAGCACAGGTGTGAGTTCTATGTACTATTGAGCTACCATTTACCGGGTAATTTGTCTTTCATTGACTTGAATGTGCCCTGGCGACTGGGAATGTCATGCTCACTGAAATGTCTCGCTGGTGGTGGCGCGTGTGTCGGATCATTTAGCTCCCTTCAAAATGGTTGAGCTGAATGGTGCTGATCCATGCGTCATGTTCGTGAACGGGCGCCGTCAGTTGTGACTGGTCATCTCTTAGCTGCCATGGCTTATTTTAATTTTTGAATTGTTTTATGTAATAATTGCGGACGCTTTTAACGTGCTTTCTACATTGTTCTCACATGTATAATTTCAACATAAATGATGTAACCCACATATTGTAACAATATTTTGATTTAAAACAGTGTCCATGGAGTTTCTTGCCCGTTCTTCTCCATAGGGTCCTACTACGCTTTGGAATGGGCAACTAGCTTCATATTTCTGACTGACCGACTCCTTGACAATTCAAAAGTGCCTGTGAATGGTTTAATTGAAATAAATGCTTTGAGTTTGAGTTTTGAGTTTGAAAGAAATAAATTAAAAAAAAAAAACAAAAAAAAAATATAAATTATACAATTTTTTTTTTTGTAATTGGTTCATTACTTTCCGAGAAACAGCGCAGTGAAATTGGATTTTTATGAAAAATCAAAGTATTGTAGCTATCTCAAATTCAGCCCTAAAAAACCCTTTTTTTTAATATAGATTACGCAAAAGTACTGCTAAATCCTACCAAATTTTCAAAAAGATCTATTTTCTATTTTTCGAGTTCTAAGGTGGCTCCTCAATCCGGACTTTTGAATTAAGGAGCCACCTTAAACGCCCTGTAACTTTTTAAGGGTTTTATTACAAATTCCAGGATCGGGGCTACAAAATCGGATAATTTACTACTAAATATTGGCAGTACCCGCGTTTAAATATGAGACATGGCTCCTCAATCCATACGCACACCTTTTTATGGCATATGTAACATCAAATTATTTGATTATTAATATTATTTGTACCTTGAGAAAAGTATACTTAAAGTTTCGTGTGATGTAATTTTGAACGGTTAAATTAATGATTAAAAGATAGACACTACATTCCTTTAACTTTTACCAAAGAAAAACCTAAAAAATATAGGCACAACAACAACCCCGTCGTATCGATACCATGTCGGCAGTGAAGGGCGCGCCTCAAACAAAGGGTTTTTCCGCGTGATTGCCAGCACGTGTGACTCACGCACAAACATGCGAAGCAGAGGGCGACCCTCTCTAATTGCACGACAGATCAAATCACGACCTGTGGCATGCCTGTACTTACACACAATATGAGACACAGAAGACACTGTTAACCCACATTTATTTGTAGGTATCTTTAAACTGACTCCAGACCCAGGTTGGCTAAAGCTAAGAAAACAAAAATATCGTTTACGTGTCCCATTGTTTGTGAATATCTCGTGAGCGGATGCGCCCAGCCTGTCCTGTTGTCTGCATGTTACATGACATGTGGCTGTGCAGTAGCAACTGACCTTAAATCAAGCGCTGTACAGTAGCAACTGACCTCAAATCAAGCGCTGTACAGTAGCAAGTGACCTCATATCAAGCGCTGTACAGTAGCAACTGACCTCAAATCAAGCGCTTTACAGTAGCAACTGACCTCAAATCAAGCGCTGTACAGTAGCAACTGACCTCAAATCAAGCGCTTTACAGTAGCAACTGACCTCAAAACAAGTCGAAGTCCTCATGCGATTTTTCTACCGAAAGATGTTGTGTGTTTACTAGTTCCGATTAAAGATAAACAAATAAATACAGGCCTTGAGAGCTGGAGATGAACGGTACACAATAGACAATATCTCTTTTCCAGAGAAAACGATGTCTAGCAGAAAACGTTTAGTTTTATGAAACCCACACAGTAATACGAATGTAAAGTTAGGGTGTAAATCCTCTACAGCAAACACCTTTGCCAAAATCAAGAAACCATTGTTCCTTTGTCATCAATAGTATGTACAGAGTGCACCTTCTGAATGGGTAAAGTACTGTGTACATTGTAATTAGTGCGGTGTTCACGGCGTTTCCCTTGTGGGGTAGGCACAGCAACAGGTGAATTAAAATAGTGGTTAGTGACACCTTCCATGGCTTTAGTAATAGTTATACATGCAACTGCTGTATAATAAGGGGTATTAAAACACGAATGTTGCACATTAGTGTTTTAATATGTACAGTTGCATACAAGACTTTATCTACACCCATGTTATGAAGTCTCTATATAAGGTTGTGAAACCATAGGGTGTTGTACAGTGTTGTAAGAACTTTATGTAAATTCATGAAAAGATTAATTGCCGAGTATCTAATACATAAAAACTGTGTATAGGTTTTTTTAAATAATTAATCCATGGTTGTTAAACGCGCGTGCATGACAATGTTCTTTTTTTTTATTCATACAGGTACCACGAATTGAGTAGTGAAAATGTGGCCGTTTGATGAGTAAGGAAGGGATCAAAAGGCAAAGGTGTTGCATAATGAAATTTAGTACAACATTATAACACTCGTTTGGATAAGATTATGGTTACTATGACAATGGTTGTTTTAATGTTGCCAATAAGCTAACTGTTTCAGAAACTTTTATAGAGAATTTATAGCATGGGTGTAGATAAAATAATTAATAACTAACCAATAGTCGGGAAGAGGGCGTAACCATTATTGCTTTTACGGTTAACTCAGAATTTCAGACAAACCCTCGTAATATAAAATGTAAATAATAATGGAATAAGAGACACGATGTAGGTATGTTGCTGAGATACAAATTGGTAATTATTGTAATCAACAAATGATTATTATCAATAATGACGCTTGGGTTAATTAATTTGTAGGACTTTTAACAGCTAATTCCGAGTTGTGGGTCTAGTGGAGCGATGATTACTATATATCACCTATTATTGTCTATAATTAATAATTGTTAGGTAATCTAATCAAATTTTAATGTCAGAATTTTCACGCACACATAAGGTTGAGTATAGACAAGATTATGAAACTAAAACGGTGTTATCGATAAATGTACACATTATAATAATTGGTGTGTAAGCTCGGTGTACATTTGACGCAGTATCATAAAACAACAATATTGAAAGCTATGTAGACACGACTGGGACGGGTCGGCTTATCAAGCACTTTTTGAATGTCATTACAATGAAATATTACATTATTTGAAGCAATGAAATGACTCTTGGCGTAACTTTATTGTTTGGATGTTTGGGTTCAAAAATAAAAAGCCTTAACATACTGATATTTATCACTGTTTCTGAACACTTATTTATCACAGGCACTGATAAATGTAAATTTAAGTACACGGTTTTTTTTGGGAAGCAAAAGTATGTATCCAGAAAGTACTTTTTATGTTTTAACTTTTGAGATTTGAAGGAGTAAGAATATTTTTAGTCAGACATAGTGCATTTTTATTAATTATAAGAATAAGAATGTTTCGGAAAAACGCACCACTCAATAATACACAAGAGAAATCTATCAAACACATGCTGATCTAATAAACCAATTTATCTCCGTATAATGAACCGTTTCTCATCGCCGCCATCTTGGCAGTAATCAATCTGCCTAGCCTTTTCCCAACTATGCAGTAATGCCAGCATAAAAATAAAATAATGCAGCGCGCCATGAGGTGATCGTAATTATCTGCACAATGAGCTGAGCGCCTCGGGGATGCACGCAATAACTACTCATATTATACCACCCGAACATTATGTAAGAAAAGACTCACCCTTGTCACTCGACATAATGCGTACATTAGGTACATACTTGAATATCGATACATTATATTATTTCTGCTACAATTTTCCACGCATTACTTTTTGCTGCTTCATTTCAATATATACTGATCCCTTTCTGCCAACGTACAAAAAATATCCGATGGATATTTGCACAACTATATTTGGTCCGCAACCAAAGGTACATTGTTTTATATCACAAAAGGCACATTTTTTTGTTGAAATTTCTATAAGCAGATGCGGGTTTGATTTCTGTTCGTTAAAAATATTTCAATTGTGTCGGACGGTCCACAGTTTTAGGATACCTGGGAACTTCACTTAAAGCCACTTTTAGGAGTGATCCGACTGTAGGAACTACTGTCGTATCTTTTAGGAGTGATCCGGCTGTACTACTGTCGTATCTTTTCTTAGAACCCTGATTTCGTATAGCTGTTCCATTTTCTCTTTTCCGTTTCAATGTTGGGTAGGTAATGAAAGTTTCAAGCAGTAGCTATTCGTGCAGTATTCACAGCACTTGAGCCGCTTGCAACGATAAACTGTGTGATTTAAAGACCTCTGGTAAAAGATAGATACGTTGCGGCACGTGCAGACCCTCTTTGCTGACTGCGGCTGACTGTAATGGTTGGTTGGTTTTGTAGAAAGACGAATTGCTGACGCAGCACACATTTCTTCGCTTCTTTCACGTTAATATTGAGGAAATGCTTAATGTATCGAGGATCTACAACAACGCAAAAACTGTTCGTGTCATTGTTAGTTTCGTACAGCTTAACACCGTCACCATTTGGGTTGAGGGTACAAATTATAACACCAACTAAGTTCAGCCGTTTGGGATGCTCCCTATCGTTGACGGGAAAAATACCAAATCAGTTTGTATAAGCTCATTCATCCAATCTTTTACACACCACAAGCCGCGCACGCAATATATCAGCGATTGCCCCGTGGTGTGTCATTTGGTTGGTGTGGTGTGGTGCGTGGTCAATACATTAATATCCCAGCAGCACACGGCGGTCGCACACTGTACTTACTGCGGGAACAAATTCACGGACATCGTCACACGTAGTACATGCTTACGAGTACGTACAGGCTTGAGCTGCGGTCACACTGAACGCGAATTACAAAAAACAATGAGCAGGAGTTATTATTGTCGTGAGCAACTTGATTTTTATAGCGAGTACTCCTTCTCATGAAGCTAAGTTTCTACTGAAAGATCATTCATGGACTTACTTAGGACATGCCTAAAGCAATTAAGTCCGAAAATGAACCTTTTCTATTTTAGTACTGCTTAATAAAAGGGAGCGTGCATTATCTTCTATATGAGACACTACAAATATACCGCTAATCGTTGACAATGGGACAACAGTCTAATTACAAGCCGGAAATCCCGACAGTATTTGGTCGAGGGAGGCTACAAACTCACTAGAGGCAATAATGAGTATTTTTGTTTTTCAAAGCAGATCGCTCCGGATATTGATGTGCTACATTAAGCGGTTTCTTCGCGGGGGATGTGTTCGGTTCATAAGCAGGGTGTTTGAACTGTTTAGTGTCACGTACGGTTTGACAGACGGTCTGTAGCTTACTCAGCGGTATTAGCTTCTGTAGTCACATTATTACTAAGTATTTATGTCTGTTACAACTTAGTTACTTACTTACAAATTGGTTAAGTATTTAAAATTATTTAAAAACATTTTTTAATACAACTTAGTGACTTAAAAATTATTAAAATGTATGTCAAAGTAATAACATTTTAATAATTTTTTAATCAGTTATTTTATCGACAGCTTTTCTCCAATTTTTAACTGAATTCTAAAAGGAGGTTTTTTTTTTATAAATGTCCGGGCCTATCTCCATCATTTATACTCGTATTTGCAAAATTATTTTTTGTAAGTAATGTTTGAAAGGGTAGGTATACTTCCGAGATGCCCTACAAAATGGTTGACCTGGATGGTTCTGATGCACGTGTCATGTTTGTGAACGGGCGCCGTCAGTTGAAACTTTGAGAATGGTCATCTCATATCTTATTTTTAATCTTATATTTTGAATTGTTTTTGATTATTTTTTGTTTGACATTGTTCTCACTTATAGAAGCAACAAGAATACTGTACCCAGGATTTTGAAATATCTATATCCATATTTAAAAGAGTGTCCTTGGAGTTTCTTGCCCGTTCTTCTCCATAGAGATCTACGTTTTGGAATGGGCAACTAACTTCAACTTACTGACTCTTTGAAAATTCAAAGAACCTGTAAATGGTTTAATTGAAATAAATAGTTTGAGTTTGATTGTCACATTGTCATCAGGTCAGGGTCTAATGATGGGATCCTGGAGAAATCGAGGGAACTATATTTTAGGCACACCTATAGCGATTTGGGTATTTTTCATAGTAACTCGTGCAGTTGTTCTCGGTGCAAATGCACCCTTTGGTGAAGTGGAATTGATGATGAAGACCACCTGAACTGGTGACTACCGGAACTACTCAATAATAATTATCTCACGGGTTGCGATTCGATTACTTTAATATGGTTGCCAAGCAATTTATGCTCGTCACAATCTCACAATGTATACGGTTAAGTGGAGCTGAGAGAACTCCTCAAAGATTAACGTCCTTGCATCGGGAAAACCAATATTTTGTAATAGGTGATGAGCAGTTGACATTAGGCTATTGTGACTTAGATACTTAAATTACAAACTGATTATTTTTCACTTTGTGGAGTTTTTTGGAAGTCGGTTGTTTTTTTTTTTGTAAAAAGGTTTTCGTATGTTGATTTTCTAAAATAACTTTTCCTCAAGTTAATAAGCAAAGCTAAAATGGTGGTACCTAACTGTTTGTTTGTGATGACAAAATAGCGTGTTATAATCTGTACCTATATTGCCTACCTATCTGTTTTATAATCGCCCGTTTTACGATTCTGTCTGTAGATGGCAGAACTTGGATACATTTTTGACGGCTTACGCTGAGCCCTCATCTCACGAGTGTTTCATCAATATAAACTCAACTAGCTGTGCCCCGCGGTTTCACCCTCGTAGGTCTCCATCCCGTGGGAATATAGCGATAAAGCGTATCCTATGACCTGTTCCAGGTCATAGTCTACCCGTGTGCCCATCCTATCCTCTCTAGAGTAACTCTAAGGTGGGGAAAGTCATGGCGGCGCGGCGCGGCGCCGGCGTCGAACGGTTCGCGTATTGCATTTCGTGATAACTTCGAAATTAAATGTCCGATTCGAATGAATTGAAAAGTATTTTACTGCTTCATAGATACCCTTGATGTTAATAGAATTTATTTGAATAAGAATTAATAATATTTTGATAAAACTCCTTCGTAAATAATACATTAAGTTTCGAACTTTGATTACCATAAAAAAGGTTATAGTGAGTTAATCTTAAAAGATAGACATATGCCGTCGCGGACTTCTTTTTAGAACTTTTAAGAGGAACAATTCCAAAGAAAAGAGTAACATGAACCGTTTACGCAGCGCACGCAACGAAAGCTCTCAAAAAGGAATAATGTTTCCCGTTTTTGCAACATTTTTCATTTATGCTCCGCTCCTATTGGTCGTAGCGTGATGTTATAAATAGACTATGCAACACAAAAAATTTTTCAATTCCAACCAGAAGTTCCTGAGATTAACGCGTTCAAACAAACAAACAAACAAACTCTTCAGCTTTATAATATTAGTATAGATACGATTAATTTTTTGTCTTATAAATATTGTCCACATTATGATGTTTTGTAAAAGTTATTTAATTAAACACTTACTTATATAGATGTGCTGGTACTCTTATATACTTAGAGATATCGGTAAATAGCATACAGCGTAGTTATTACCAACATTACTATATAAATAAGAGCCTACGATATTAGCTATTTGAAATTTTTTACAGTAATCTTTGGCCCTAGAATAGAAAATCTAATACGAAAAATGTATTATTTTCCGTTACCTATGCGATAATGAGTAAACTAAAAATCCCATAGTTAATTACTACAAATTAGGTAGGTAAGTACGGCATGCAAATTAATACATTAAATCCAGATAGGTTAGGTACATGTTTAAATTAAGTTGATTACAAATGTCACTTCGTAAAAAAAGTGTCATGAAATAAATACGATGAAGTCCTTCGGGAGATAGCTAATGAAATTAAAACTAGCCTGCGATGCGAGGTTTGTACAAGAGCCAAAGTAGTACATAATGTTTCGATCATATTATTATTCCAACTAAAATAATTGTAAATGTGTAATTGTTTTTTTAATGAAATATTTAAATATGCATTTAATGAGTAAGGAAAATTCTAATTAGATTAAAATATTAAAATTTAAAATACGTTGTCCTGTCCAAATTTCAATAATTTATACAAAAATCCCATAGAAAAAGGCCGTTCAGTTTTTCCCGAATGCGAATATTTTCCGGGAAACATTTCCAAGTTTTGATTTCTTCAACTATTACGAGTCTCAGATTCCTAACAGTTTCAATTAAAGACCTAATTCAGACTATCCCGACCATTTTAATAGAAAAATAGGCAAATGGCAAAAGTTACACTTCTAACCTGTAACTTAAATAAAACATTGTTTTGATTCCGCCATGGTTCCGATTTAATTACTTAATAAAATAAATAAAACAGTTTATTTTTACGGCCCTTATAAACAAAACAATTTTTTTTTAAGTAAGGTAAAAATGTTAGTCCGCCTTATAACGTAATTAATTAACCATATTTGGTTATGTAGGTCACAAATTGTTTCACCAACAGGTGCTTTATTAAAAGAATAGTGTTTAAAATTCTCATGTTTTTTTTACAGTTTTTTTTTTCATAGAAGTCTTTATTTAATATGTAATTTATTATACAAAGAGCAGATTTTTATATATTAAATAAATAAACACTAATATGCACACATCGTTTTACGAAATATTTATTAAATAAATTAGTACTCATGAGTTTGCCTAGACTTAATTTCGTATGTTTCGAAAGATACCCATCATTACTCCGTAGCAACTTACCTGTTTATAAATGATGCTATCACTCCAAAGCAAATAAAATCCTACCATAACTTCTAAAGCATTTTATTATTAATAAGTCTTATCATAACAGTATTCACACAAAACATGTACAGTACCGGTAACACAACATGATCCTGTAACAATTACATGTAATACTTGTAATACCTGTAGGAAGTGTAATTAAAGTGAATTACACTTGACGGCAAAATTAGGCGCGTGCATGGCAACGCTTCGGTAAGGACCTGTTAAATCTTATACGGTGTAAAGTTTTATAGGTGAACAAGTAATTGTTGCTATATATTATGTATGTACCTGGTTGTAGATACCTATTCGTCGTCTCTGTTGCTGAGAACTAATAATACGAAACACGGAATACCGCAGGTACACCTGCGGAGCAATTGCATAACTTACATATAATGACAATACTATTTATTTTATCAATGGAACAAGCTAACGATGTGGAATAATCTGGTAAGTACATGACTTAACTTCTGCTGATTTGTGTCACTATTTTTTATTTGATAATTTTCTGAACAAAAACATATATCCCATCATTAAAACACTTTTTAAGATGGTGCTGTTCGTGGAATAAAAAAAAAATCAACTGAGTTCCAAAAAAAAGCTATAAAGTGAAAAATTACTTTAAGTCGGTGTCTTTGGTTTTGATTTTTCTTTTTTTACCACCGACTTCCGAATTGTTTTTTAGTCGCTTGTTTGTTTTTGTAAGAAAAAAATATTTTATTCTTCTTAGTTGTGGTACCTACCTACCTACCCCACTCAAATTAGAATACCACCTGCTATTTAAATATCAGTAACAGGAAGTCCTGTCACTGATATTTACATAGCAGGTAGGTTTGGTCCAAGCGGAAAAAATACGTACCTACCTATTATTGAAGCTAACTCAAAAACTGCTCAAGCAAAGTTAATAAATTTATATGGGACGACTGCGCAAGCTTTCTCTACCAAATGAAAAATAATTTTCAATATCAGTCCACAATCGGACCGAAAACATAGATAAACATACAAAAAAAAAAATACGTACAGACGAATATAGAACCTCTGCTTTTTTTTAACTCGGTTAATAATATTAAACTCTTCCATCAATCCACACTTTTTAACCGACTTCAAAAAAAGAAAGAGGTTATCAAATCGTCTGTTTTTTATTTTATTTTATTTTATATTTGTTACCTCAGACCTTTCGACTGGTTGAACCGATTTTGATGATTCTTTTTTTATTTGAATGCTGGTGCTTCTCGTGTGGTCCCATAATTTTTTTATTAACTTTTCTTCGGTAGTTTTTGAGTTAGCTTCAATAATTACGTATTTTTCTCACTTAGTCTATATAGACGACAACTTATTTTATATAATCACTGTTATTTACATAGCAGGTAGTGGTATTAGAATTTGTGTGGGGAAGTACCACAACTAAAAAGTGAAAAATAAAAACTTTTTACAAACAAAAAAAAAAACAACCGACTTCCAAAAAAAAAACACTAAAAAGTGAAAAATAACTTTAATTTCGGAAGTCGGTGGCAAAAAACGAAAATTGAAAAGCAAAGACACCGACTTCTGAAATTAAAGTTATTTTTCAAATTTTTAGTGTTTTTTTTGGAATTATTAGTCTTAGGAACGACATCAAACATTTTCTACTGAAAAGATAATGCTAATTTTTAAAGCACCAATAAAAAATTGATTAACTTATTGTTGGTACTATCAGTATGTACCAATGATACTGTTTTGGTTATTTTTAAAGACTTTTTAACTTCGGAAGTACTAAGTATATTTTAAAATTACATTTTAATTTTTTTTATTTAATGTGACGCCTCGTTCATACCAAATGTTCTACTTTCGTACCGATGTCTCATACAAGGTGCCAATCATTGTCACAGTTTAAAAAGAAGCCTCTTGTCATGCGAGCCTTTTATTCTTTCATTCATTTCAAAGAAGATTTTCGTTAAAGGGATTTTACGAAAATCTTCTTTTCATGGAGTTGCTATCCAATTGGCCCAATTGCTAACAATACTCACATGCCTAAACCTAAATCTCCTCACACGACGCATTACCTTTGTTATGTTGATTATAACCAAAACCAATGATTTAATCTTAAATCTACTAAATAAAATAGTTCTAGTATGTATCTTCACAATAATGCAATGCCGGGCATATTATAGGTACGAGTACACTTCTGTCCAACCTTTCGTGGAATATGATGTTATGTTGTCTCCACAATATCGTACAACATTGGGTCATTGTAAATTAGGCGGAAGTATCTGTAGAGGAGATCTTCAGCAAAATTCGGTGAAATCGTTCTTGTTTTATAGAGACAAATCCATACCTATGGAATAATTGGGAATATTTCTTTTCTGGGAGGAAGAGGAAGCCCCTAAAATGGGGCAACACAAACAAAATACGCGCTGTCGAACTTCAGGCTGAGCTCGGTTAGCTGAACAATGTTTGTATTATTATAATAACGTATATTAACCCAATTTCCATATTATTATCGTTTTTGTTTATGATCCTTCATTTTCGAATGATTCACTGTATTGATAATCAGAATTAGAATTTTCATAATTAAATCGATGATCTATACAGTCAACGATCCACTAGTCATGGCTCTCGGAACACAAAGGCTCCTTTGTTCTTCTAACACCAGTTTTACACATAGGTTAGGTTTAAAGAATTTATTTCTCATACGAACTTAGATAACAGTTCACCAGTGTGACCATATGTGGCAGTTTCCTGCCTTTTTGGCAGGATTGGCCTGCAATTTTAGCCTTCGGTATGTTTGGTTAACGTTTTAGAAAATTGGTAGTTTTTGGCAGAATTGCAATATAGAAAATTTTCCATAACGGATTCTTAAATTTTCGAAAATAGCAACCCTAAAGACAGATCGTAGGGAGTTCCCATGTCCTTCTCGTGTTATATTTGTATCTCATTCAACTAAGAACATTAATTTTAGTAGTTAAAAAGTTGATAATCGTAGAATGTAAGGAAATGTTAAATCTTATGAATGCCATGAATAAAGAAAGAGACTAGCTTTCAGCCGCGGCTTCGCCCTCGCGGTATGTCGATAAAAAGTAGCCTATGCCCTTGCCCAGGGTGCCATCTATCTCCTTGCCAAATTTTTTCGTAATCGGTTCAGTGGTTTAGGCGTGAAAAAGTAACAGACAGACAGAGTTACTTTCGAATTTATAATATTAGTATGGATATAAAATGAAGAATATGAGGCTAATTGCCATGTTTTATTTACATTTGACCTAAGTAATAAAAACATAATATGTAAAACAAGTCATTATATATTTTTAACTACGAATACTACTATTACAACGCTAAACAAAGTTGGCATTTTTTACTCGAGTCTTTGACAGGATTTGGCAGGTTTCAAACCAAGCTATGGCAGGATCAGTGATTTTGAGATGGTCACAGTGCAGTTCACATAAAATGAGATACAAAGTGCTTGCATCTAAGTAAATAATAATGATCATATTTATTTTGCCTCTAGAGTGTTGGTGACGTTACAGAGTACATACGTCATGTTTCTTAAGTTTTGTTTTAGATATATTTTTTATTTATTTCTTTATTTATCATCATACATCTACCCTTACAGCTAACCAATGCGGTAAATGTGCCGTAATTAATACTTTAACATAATCGTTCCTTATAACTAATACCTATAACTAATAACAAACAAAACATTCCTTGTGAATTCACTCAGAGAACAACAGAATAGGTCTGTCACACTCGCTATGAGGTTGAGCGTGCGGAGTGCACGCGTCAGCGGCGCCTCCTTCAGCAGGTTGGTCCTAGCACGCGGTTCCACCAGCAGTCGTGGCTGCCGTCGTCGCCACACGTACCTGTCCGGAACACACAGACTCACCTGGCCTAAAACAACTGCATTATGCACCTTCCCTCTCAGTATTTTAAATATATATGAGGCGAGTGCAAGATCCCTCCTAACCCCTTAGCTCGTTGTATCCTACCATACCTAGAATAAATAAGATTGGATACATTAACGGGTAAAAGGGATAGACTCCGTAATAGCGCATATATAAATATCGTATAAATTTATTTTGTATTCTCTCCAGCATGAGACTATATTTAGCTTCATGCGGAGACCAGATAACTGCGTTACATTCTACCTGGCTCCTCACCAATGCATTATATAATGCTATAATAGCTTTCACATTCGTGAAACCTCGGACCGTACGAAGCATGAAACCTAAATTTCTATACGCTCTTTTACAGCAACGCATGATGTGATCCCGAAAAGTCAGACCAGTGTTAATTTTACTCCCAAGTCCTTGACTTCTGTGACCCGTTCCATAGGCGACCCGTCAATATAGTAGGTATGTAAGATGGGATTGTGTGCGCGAGAAAAAGTGATGGTCACACACTTTGAGCTATTAAATTGTAAGAGATTTTCTTTGCTCCATCTCACTACCCTATCAATGTCCCTTTGTAACCTGACACAGTCATCGCTGCTGTTTATCGCGAGGGATAGTTTGAGGTCGTCAGCAAACAATATGTTTATACCTACTATCACACTTGTTTACACATATCGTTATTACTTACTCATTTATATTCCGATTTACACGTTAACTGCACAAGGCAGAAAGTATTAATTACTTATTAAATTCAGGAGTAGTCAAAAACAGTCCTTCTACTGTTGTTGTGGTCAGAGCCTCCATCCACTTTCAAGTTATTAATGTGCCAATCATTTCGCCATTATCTCCACATTTCGAGTTCGTCCTCGTTAATTAATAATTACGTCAGATATCCGCCGTTAAATATTCAGCAGCAAAGTATTAAACAAGGGTTTAATATTACATAGGATCAGGTTTGGTTTCGCTTCTCTCATAAAAATCTTTTTCTCAAGATTTTTATGAGAAAGTCTTTGTCGTAGGTCTCTACCTTATTATAGGAGTACATCAAACCGTCTATTTTGGCCCACCTAAGGCAATCTGTATCTACGTTAATCTTACCGACAGTAGTACGACAAACTTCGCTCTAAAAGTAACAAAAACAAGGAGATAAATAAAATACCAAGTAAAGGAACCCAAAGTTGAAGACCATAGAAGTCGAGGAGACTCCACCATCATGAAGGCGAGGCGGCTCCATCATCATGAAGGCGAGGCGGCTCCACCATCATGAAGGCGAGGCGGCTCCACCATCATGAAGTCGTCAGACGTCGCTCACAAACGAATTAAGGTTACTGGAGAAACACAAAAACACCTCTCTCTACAAATTATTCATCATTTTATTTCGCGACGTTTTTGTGAAGCAGCTAGGGTTATTAATTTCGGCCGAATTTTCGTGAGATATGGGCCGGGTGTATTTTACTTCCCCATCTTAGATAATAAAACAATCTACATTTTTTTCCGCGTCGGCCTTTGCGGTTTTTGTTTAAATACCGTTTAGCTAAAGAACTGTTTTATTTATTCAACCCGAACCAGAACGACATATTATTAAAGTCAATTACACTGAGATTTGTCTGAATTCAGTAAACGCGGTAGCAAGTGATTGAACGTAGTTCTGGAAGGCTTTGTAGTCAATGTTCCCAATACTTGCTACTGTTGACATTGTGACAGCGAAAGTATGTACACTCGTATTATAATAATTACTGTTTCCGATGAAATCGTATTAATGTCAGGCATGCTTCCGGCAAACGGAGCTGGTATTGTCGTCACAAATATTTAATTAAAATAATTTTGTTTAATTTTTCGGTTTTAATTAAGTACTAACATGATATTTTGTTTCAGTATTTTAATAACCTTTTTCAACACACTTGCTCGTAAAGTGGCTCTTATTGAACCGCTCTTAGGTTCTTAATTCAGTGTATTATGGAAGCGTGCTTTTTACTTTATACTACCGCACTCTTTTTACTAGTGGAGTAATGACATGGCAGCATGGAATTTGTATCCAACAGAAATTGTTTTTGGTGAAGCTTTTTACCAAAGACCATAAGCAAAGAAAAAACCCATGCATGCCCATGGGTTTTTTTTTTACCATAACTAAAGTCAATGGGATACTATACATTGAATTAGTATGAACTATCCTACTAATAAATGAGCATTCTCTATGTATAGCCGAGCAGAGACTTGCGCTTTTTTCGCCCGCCCTGACGAACCGCGGTGGCCTGCCCGTGTGCCACCGCGTTCGCGCGGAATTAATCTCTGTCATTCTGTACTAATATATAAGGGTTTATATCGTCTTTGGCTATTTCAGTCTATATAGTTCACTACCCTAACCCCATTTGCGTATTATGTATTAATAACATTATTATATTTTTATATAGGCTGTTCAGCGGTATTACCAGTGCCTTTATTTACACCCGCGCGCTCATCGCTAGCGGAAAAACCAAACCAGCCGCCATTTTCCATAAATATATGTTAACTTTTTGTTGTGGTTAAAATCATTATTAAAAATGTCGATTTCACGTAGGGGAGAAGAGCGTAAATAATAAGAGATTTGACTTCACCATGGTACGTTTAATTACAGTTTTCTTTTTTTTGTAATTTTTTTCTTATTCAAATCATTTTTTTTTATAGGCTGTCTAACGGTTTTGCCAGTTCCCTTATTTACACCTATGGAAAAAAAACACCAGCGCGCCATTTTTCATAAATATTTATTATCGTTTTCGTTGTGTGGTTAATTATTATCATACAATACTGTATTTATTAATAATTTAAAGTATTGTCACCAACCGACATAGAAGTTTTTAAAAGAAACTCCGGATAGTCAGTACCTGGCAACAAAGGTCAGTTAAACTTTATAAATCTATCATCTCTATAGTTACGTTATTGTAGCATAGGTAAGTTCTTACAACAAGTCTGCTTTTTTCCTCGCAAGTGTGTTGAAAAACGTCGTATGAAACGCGTGTACATTGATTATTACACTCTCGGCTACCTTATCGTATAATAATACCGCCTCGACTGTAATATCCAATAGAGCACACTCGTATCACAATGTACTATTATTTAACTTGTATGTTCTTTTCTGATGTACTGTAATCTTTTTCAGCTCAATTTTATGGATTTATGTAGGCCATCTTATGTTCGCGCCATTTTTTTCTGTCAAGTAATCTTTGTTCATCTTTGTGTAAGTATCTTAAAATCTGTAGTACAGCTTCTCTTTTCGTTTTGGTCTGAGCTAGATACGTGACTGAGCTCATAGTGCCAGCAAGCCAGTGATAGTCAATCAGCAACGTTGGTATCAAAGCTTTTAGATAGTTTATTTATATAATTGTCACTACCTTCGTATCATACTAGGCCATTGTGCTGCAATAAATAACAATTGTGTATTCATTGTAAATCAGTGTTTTTAATTTAACTAGCCTTGCAAGCGGTAATACAGCATAATTTGTTTATTTATGTTCAGCGAAACAAGTTTACATTCAATTATTCAATGTGTATAAATTAATATTGCACATTATTCATGATTCATGGAATTCGATGAATCCAATAATAGTGTTCGTTTCAATAGATATTCGTATCAACATTGGCATTATTATCTCTAATCAAAATTAAAATTTCTGATCAGCACCTATGTATTTTGATTTAACTTTATTTTCTATAGAAAGATCAGACTACCAATATGTAGAAACCCTGAGTACGGGCTAACATGTGTATCTACATGCTGTTACGTCCGTGACAGCATTTATATTGTATGTGGGGTCATAAATCTCTCGCTGGCCAGCATGCATTGAGAGGCGCAGACAGACGGCCGGACATGTCTTGTGAAGATAACATGCAACACAAGTATTGGAAGAGAGCCGCTTGGGACCCGCTCCAAATTCACTTAGTAGATGGAAACGCACGGGACCATACTAGAGACGTGCGCGTCTCAAAATGTTGGTCTGTCTGCTCTTCTCTTCCAATTTTCGATTGTCGAACACATCCGATTTCCGAAGTTTCTAACGGTTTTATTACGGACTAAAGTGCAAGTGAACGAAGCTCTTGCGTTCGCCTGTTTGTAACTTAGTCTTCGTTAATTTCTAACAATGTGTCTATGTCTAAGAATTGAAATGTTTACTTATTATACAATTATATATTTAATCAAATTGATATTGTTAAATTATACAAAATGACAATATTACTATGTAAAGTATTATATTATTTTAATTAGTGTGAATGTGAGGACTAAGTGGATTTTTTATATTTTTTCGTTGTGAGTTAGTTTTACCGATGGTCTGGCAGTGTGAGTACTTTATGCGGCCTACCCAAATGTCCTTTCTTTGGTTCTGAGTTGAGCTCCACCATTACTGACAAATGCTTGCACTGACTGGACAGGTCCACTCAAATCTATGTAGTTCTTTCCTCAAAAGACCATTTCAGACGCTAATCTTTATGGTCCTCATATGGTCTGACCAAATTTATGTCTTGACTTTAAAATACTGACCCCTGAGTTTGTTTCGGCCTTTCTTCTCAGAGTAGTCAGATAGGAAACTCCGACCTCATCTTGCTTATTTTTAATATGACATGTAAAAGTGATTCCGATATCCTATTTTCAGAATAAACAATGTTATTTCATTTCTAAACCCTACTCTTTCTTGCCCATCTCGTGATCTTCCCGCACAGTTTATTGTCGTATGTTTCCACGATAGCCTGTTTCTATCTTAGAGCGGATGAGCACCGGTGCACCTCACGTTGGCAGAAATCGAAAAATAATCTACTTATATCTTTTGTATCAATAATAAATTGAAACATAATAGCCTCGGTCTGATTTAATATATAAACTATTCTGAGTGCGGCGCAGCGTGGGTCACAGCGTGGGTCAGTTGATGATAGTTGTATTGTACAGCGATTAGACCCATTATATAAATTGTGATACTTGTTTTTGACAGGTCTTATAAATTCTTGTCAAAAACATATCGCGTATACATGTTCATACTAACATGTATTGACGTTGTTTTAGACACGTAATTTTAAATATCTTGTTCACTTTTTTAACAAGTTTTGTTTACGAAACGAATTTTTTTTACAGTTTGTTTGTTTGTTTGTAGGTATAAACGATAAATGAAACTAGAAGACACAACGTTAAGAATACATGTTTTACACTTTGGTGTAAAGGCGAGGATACCCACCTTATTTATGAGGTAGTATTGTTTAAACAATACTAATATGACTTCATCTACCATAATATGTGTTGTGAACACTGTCACCAAAAAATCTCTGAACCGTTTAAGGCCCTACCCTACTACAAATTTTATCTCGCTCGCACCATACTACTCGCGGCCTGAGTGAGGCTCTCAAGCCTTGAATAGTTTAGTCAATTGCTTTTAACGGTGAAATAAATGGTAATAAAAAAAAATAAGACCTGCTTTATAGTTCAGTCAGTATGCATTTATTTGAAGTATTTTTTGAATACCAGTGGTATATAGTTCGGTTTAGAGGTAACTTTGGATATTATTTTCTATCGAGAAAATCTGATGTAATCGTGTTTTTGCCAAACAGGACCTAGCATCAATCCTCACCTTTAACATGTCGCACCTCCGCTCAAATAGTGTCACAACTCAAAAAATTGTAAAACCTTTTTTATTGTACCATTCGTTTCCGAAAACTTCAAAATCTTATCTCAGATAGTGTCATACTTATGGTTTAAATATTTATCCCTACATGGCGCTAGCGCCCTTATAATTTTAAATGAAAGTTTCTTTAGAAGGTTAAATTTCAAACACCTTTTTCTCGAAAGTTTGATTTTTTGAGTTACGACACTATTTGAGCGGAGGTGCGATGTATTTATTTCAAAATTAATACTGCAGTATTGTCGGCATAACGGAGGATCATCCTTAGCAATTTGAGGTAGGGTAGGTAAGGCCTTAAATTCAAATACGAATCCACACCGACACGTTTCAATATCGATAACGAAAGAAATCCGCCGCGCAAAGAGTCAGAAAACTCCGTCGTCGATCCGTTTCAGCGCACTTCCGGACCGGTGCCGGTCGTTCTGAAGTACAGTCGAACAAGCTATTTGGTATACAGGAAGCTAACTTACTACTTCGTGAATGTGCTTAGTAAATAAAGATTCAATTCTTTTACATCATTCTCTTAGTATACCACATGCTTAGAAAAATATTATTATAATAAAACAGAAATTTGGCAGAGCATAGGAAAGATGAATATTGTTGCCTGTTTACCAAAATTCTAAATATTTTATTTTACATAGTCAGAGCTAGGTGCGTTTTCTATGGACAAGAAGACAGGGCATTAAGAAACACAACGGTTAAATCAATATAAAAAATGGGTTTGCAGTGAGGTAAGGACCTAACGATAGTTATGGGAGGGCAGTGTAGGCCTATCAAAAAGTACCAGGTACCAAATAGCTCGTTAGAGTGTACGTACGTACGTGGGTACTGCTCACGTTAGAGTGTACGTACGTACGTGGGTACTGCTCACGCTCCCTGCTAAACTCCTTTGTTTGAATATGAATGCCTTCGACGAGCTCACTCCCACGGTTCCACTGCGCCTGAACTAGTTTCGACGACTTTTTCCTTCCCTGCCCGCTAAGTTGAAAGCACGCCGATTTGCATAAAGAAAGGCATTCGAATAGCATAAATTATTTTATCGGTTTAGTTGGGACTTCTTAAATGTTTTAGTTATTTACGATAGGGTAAGTACATACTCGTAGAAGGTGTCAACAGTTGAGATATCAGACTATTTTGGGAACGGCAATGCTTTTGAAATAGTTACCATAACTTTGTGTCGATGTAGTGCCTGCCTAGTATTCGTAAAAATTGTGATAACTCAAAAAAAAAAGAAACTGCCAAATCAGCGATCTATCAGTCAGATGATTAATTTTTTTGCAAGCGGACTTATAGAAAGAAAACCTAGCCAGGAAGGAATAGGGTATCCTCGTTACCCCCACCACCGGCCACGTATAGAGTTGTAATTAGAGCCAGTAGGGAATACACCTCATATGCGCGAGAGTCATAAGTCAGACCCTACTTAAGAAGGAGTCAAACAACAACAAAGATGTTACCTAGTCATTGCACTTGTAAGCTGTCTCCGATACAGACGCACTCCGACCACTTGCCCTCGTCCACAGCGGCCGTTACTTACTCTCACGTAATCTGCACAAGGATGCATGTGTGTGTACAGGGATACATTCATAACAATGATACATTAGCCGCTTATATAAATCTCACATTATTTCTCTCAGTGGACGTTTGCAGACATTTATGCGAAATAAACCACCTGTGTTTGTCTGAGTTCTGAGAATGTTTCAGTGTTTTGCTATTTCTGTCAGTCATCACTACGAATATAGAATGGAACCAATAAACTAGGGAAAATGGGGTTTGGAACTGTCAAAAAAATATTTTTCTTATTTCTATTATTTATTCGTTTATTTGTCACGGAAAACCTCAAACGATAATCGATTATTTGTGTTGTATGTTAAAAGATTGCAGGAACCATTGCGCGATATCCTCAGTTTACTCGGTAGTTAGTGTGTTGTTGTCACGACTTGGACGCGTGCCAACCGGAACATGTCTCTTAACGTATGAACTACAAACACAGCACGGACGTTCACTATATCGCGGAGAAAATATACTGCCGCGAGGTGTATGTTATATCCTTAAAAGTGCACAGTTTTAAACATGCCTCTCACCGAGACACCTGGAAATGTATTGCTTTTTAAAATTCTGGAGATCGAAACTCCCTGCGATACACAACAGCGCGGCCGGCGGTACTGCAACAGATATTATATTTTTTTGCTGAATAAAAATGCAAGATTTGGTTTGTATTTTTATGCGCTAAAGGGGTTTTTTTACGAACCGTTAATTTTGTCGGGTCGTAATTAAACCAATTAAAAACTCGAAAAACATAAAACCTGCTAAAAGAAAAGTTGGAAATTATTTACTAAGTTAGTATCTAGACGTCAGCCGCACAAAATATAACTCAACAATAATATTACCGTGTTTAGATTAAAATACAAAGGCGTGAGTGATAGGTAGGTATGTAATTAACGTGTCCTTGTGATGAATATTTGGAGAAAGAAATATAAAGAGATCGTTCAGTCGTCGAATGTTCAAGAAACGAGGTCTCTTTTAATTTGGGAATCAATCGTCTTTGGAAGGCAATATAAACGACAACACTGGCCCGCGCGGGCAGCTATTATTATCGGTGTACTAACTTTGTTTCATGCCTAAATAAATATTCCGTAGTCGGTTACAAGTATCGTTGAAAGTAAGACGGAATTTAATGATTATTTCTCAATTTAATAAAATCTCTAAAATTAATTATTTGTTCCATTGACATGCTAAAGAAGAAAAAGAAAAGCCATCGCTTGGATCTTCGACCGTAGCGTAATTACTTACTCTATTTACAAAGAGAACGCGTTTCATAAATATTTTGAAAAAGGTTAATTCATTTTCGCCAATATTTTGTTTGAAAATAGAAAAAAAAATCTACATAAAACGAGAACATTCACAAGTTCTTTTAGATTACTCTAAGCACCTTTTTTTTTTTTTTTTTTTGAGGGTGGGAAATCATCCAATGTCTTCTCCCGCTCTGGGCGGAGCGGAAGGGCGTGTCAGACTTTTACTGACTAAAACCCACCCGTGTTCCTTCATTTGCCTGTTGCCAAGGTCCCGGTATCCCTTTCGGACTTTCCCGCAACCCTGGCAGGCATCGGTCCTATTGGACCCCGTCATTTTTGCTGACATCTCTTTGAGGCGCGCGTGGAACACGACGCGCCATCGACCCGGGCCTGGTCCTTATCGGACGGCGAGCTGCCCGTTGCTCGCCGTCCGCAAGCCCGCGCCTATGGTGGCCGGAAATCCGCCTGGGATTCCCGACGCCCAGGGCGTCTCCAACGGCGGCGGTTAGGGGCGTGAGGGCGCAAACTTTGCCTTTCCCTCACGCGTTCCGCCTCCTCCTTCGCGAGCATTACTGCTTCGCAGAAGGAGGTGACGGCTTCCCATGCCCTCTCGCTCCGTACCATGGCCTGAACCAGGGCCGGACGCGAGAGGTCACCGCCGCCAATCGCCTCCGCGAGGACACGGCGGTGCTCCGCCCAAGCAGGGCACACCTCAACCGTATGCTCCACCGTGTCCTCCGGGCGATCCACACAGTGGTGACACCCGGGCGTTTCCTCCCGCCTAATCCTACACAGGTACCTCCCGAAGCTGCCATGTCCGGTGAGGACCTGTGTCAGGCGGAAGGTGAGGACGCCGTGGCGCCTCTCTAGCCACTCCTCAAAGAGGGGACTTATCGCCACTATTGTGGCGTGCCCAGCACTGGGTTGCGACAATCGCACTCTCCATGCCGCCATGAGATCTTGCCGGAGCTCTGTCCGCTGTGCCGCGATTTCTCGCGGCAGCGGAGTTACACCCCGGCGCTTCACCTCCTCGCGCCACTCCCAGATGTGCGCGAGTACTCTAAGCACCTGTGATTGTAAGCTGCTTCCTGTTTAGATGTTACTTTTAGTCATTTCAGCGGTATTGTTTCGCTGCAAGGTTCCAAAGTCCCACATAGTTAATTTGTTCCAGAATAAAAGTTAGTAAGCTACATTGTGTTCTCAGTTGTTGTCGTCTGTGAGACTGTATCGAGTGACCACAACCGCTGCCAAATATTTGTGAGGCGCGCCGCACGCACACCATCGTCGTCGGCATATTTAACCTATTCGATACACATTGGGACTCTTGGTGATACTACAATACTAGGCACACACGAATGCCAAATGCCAAATGCCAATGCTCAGTCGTACTCAAGCGTACTCGGGCGTTCTCAGGTGAAATTAGACGCCCCGAGGCATAAAGATTGCATGCTTGAAAATTTCCCAGCCTTCTGGCCGATTCATAAAGCTTATTTTTTAGGTAGATTATTAGTAGTATAAAACTTTTGTAAAAAAAAAAGCAACTGAAAGGCGAATAATATTTCAGAGAAAACTTGTTGGACGTCCAACTTATCTCCCATTCTATAAAGTTGTAGTTGTTTCCGCTTTAATGGCCAAGAGGTCTGTCGAAAATGTTTTAGAAGCCGAGTGTGTGTGAGTACGATATGATTGGAACTACGGTCTCTGTTTTGAGGGCAATGCCGGCAATTAATAAAAGCGTAGAAAAAATAACTTTATTCATGAATAACAATTGCAGAAAAGCGAGTTATTTCCGTAGTTGCATGTCAGTGAGCCGTAACTTTGCAATTTTCTGCATGCTTCAAGTTTTTGTAGACTCGCTTACGTTTCAAAGTTAGACACATAATAGGTACTTGTTCTTATTAAAAAATTTAACACAATTTTATTATATGAAACGATTGCACTTTTCCTTATAAGAATAACAGAAGTCTCATTGAGTAAATAAAGCACTCGAATACGATTACCGTTCATAATCAGATTTTGAAAACGTCCGCACCGCCATCGCCAGCCCGTCGCTCGGAACAAATTGGCAATTCTGCGATTTCCTTTCACACGTTAATTTGTTAAATTGTATCATTGGCTGCGAAAACAATACGTATCGTGAACAGTGTGACACAAACAACGTTTAGATTAACAGCTCAATCTGTTTACTTGCGGATTCAAATGGGATATATTGAAATGGAATATGAGCACAGTGGTGGCGGTGGCATGTGAACTGTGAAGGACAACCACGTGTTTTTTCATCATAATAATAAGTTGTTACTTGATGAAACGGATCATTCTTCTAGATTGCTTGCCGTCACTTCTCTTCGGTGTTTGAGATATATACATTTTATTTAACAAGAATGCACTTGCTCGCACTACTAAGAGCTTGAGTCATTGATGTTATATTTAATGGGTTATAATCAGAATGTCGCAAGAAACATGACACACGTGTAGCGTAGGAGGTTTTGTATGCCGTTTCTATAAAATAAAACTAAGTTTAGATCTAGACAAAAAACTAAGTACTTACCTATATTACAACAGGACGATCGCAGTGGCGCCATGGCGTGAACTAAAACTAAAAGTACGGCAGATAAATAATAACGTAACAATGCCGCGTACCCTGCTTACCCTGAGTTACCCCGTAACAAAAGTGTGATGCAATATGTATATTTTTGTCCTTACAATGTACTTCTTATATATTTCTATATGTACATAAATAATAACGAGGAACAACGCATAGTACGTATTCAATGAGATTTGTCTCGAATAATATGAATGTGTCCAATCCAACTCATTTTAGTTTCAAATTGATTCAAATATCGTTGTCTTGTTCTAGATCGTTGTGTGCTCAAGAACGCGCAGTAAAGCGCAGTAACGCGCAGTTTGTGGCAGTTCGTGGGTGTTCAGTGGTAAGTGTGATAAATATGTAATGTCAGTGGTAAATATGTCGTTGATAGTTGTAATTCTTGAGATATTTTGAGAAACAGATTTGTTTGAACGTTATTGAATTAATAATAACCCGCTTATAGAGTTATTATTTATTCAATTTGACATTTAAATTGCTTAGTGGAAGTTGTCGCATTTTATGCGCAATATTTACCGTCGGCCTCGTTGCAACAGCACATTATTTATTTATTTATTTATTCATTTATTTCAAGCAACAGGACTCATAGCGTAAGTAAATAAACAACTCATACATTAAATGTGTAAATTATGTCGCTTGCCGAATTACTACCTATTGGTTTAAATCTAGATAATTTTATTTATGTGATCCGAAAGTTACGTTCACATTTTATTTTGACTTAAGACACACAGGTTTTCCTGTTACATTTCCATACGTTACAGAAGAAATTCATCGCGTTACGGTACGGTGAAGCGCAGTGCGGCGTGGTAGATAGTATGTGACATGTAATAGCGCGCGGCATTGTCCGCAGGGTTACGGATGTGCGTGTTTGTATTGGCTTATTCTTGCAAATATCGCGATTTCAGCAGACGAGCAATTTTTATATGAATGAGTCGTATAACAAATGTTTCATGTCATGGGGAAGGGAACATTTAGATACATTTAACTTAATGCCATAATAAAAAACAGGCCTTCTTTAATCTGCGTTTTTCTCCATTTTCAGCAGTATAAAAGTAGTTTTTTTACTCGGTCGTATAAATTCTTGGTAAATTTTTCAAAATCTCTATAAAGCTCCAATATCTCTTCCATGCCATTGATATGCGTCTTCGAATTTCGTTACTTGCATAATTATTAAAAGAAACCATTTGTCCTGAGTCCTAATAATACTCTTCTATACAAACTCTATGATGTTACCCTACTGGAATGTTTTTTCTTTCCCCATGTGCTAGGATCTTGGTGCTTCCCGTGTTATGTGTCAGACCTACGCCTTATTGTTTTCAAGTGTTAGTTCATTTAACATTGTTTCCAGGTCGATAGGGTTCTCTACAAAAACTACAGTAATTATGAGTGAGTAAATAATAGTACCTACCATATTAGTTTTATTATTACTTTCCACCCAAATGTTTTAACTCGAAACCCTTTTATTACTAACAATAAACTAACTAATAGAATTGTGTGAAATGCGTCATTCAAATTATTGTACGAGCAATTATAAGATAAATACGAGTAAGTGACGATCGCAGTCCTTGATAACTTAAATACTAACTCTAACTCGCGCTTATTAGTTTTTTTGTTTTAATGAACCCATTCTTCGCTGAGCGTGTCAAGGCCGCCTCGTTTTATTCAGATAAAATTACATAGCAATTAAAATCATCAACTTTTTTATTTATTTTCTGTCGCTCTAAAGTTTTCACAACACGTCCGAACACGCGAGACAATTTTGCGTATCACGCGGTGTCGCTAATGCTTACTGAGCGTTTTACCATATTTTTTATGTTATTTGTAGTGTCTATAAACTCAACCAAGATAATTATCGTTGCAAAGGTGTAAAAAAATGTACACCATCAGCCTAATAGAAAAATGAATACTAAATAGGTATTAATATCAGTTACTGTTTATTTCTATGTTAACCTGCAATCAGGTTCACGCACTGCTACGCTAGAGCTAATCTGTTCTATTAGATAGATACCGTTGTTTGCTCTAGCGCTGGATGGTTCCCGTCGCTCAAGTCTGTACAAGTGTACAGTCAAGGGGAAAAGTAGATATACACACAACAAAAGCGAGTTTCTCGCAGAATAGGTACTTTATCTATCGATTCGATTGTTGAAATGTGAAACAATTATGGAATTCACAAAAGTATTTGTACGAATATGTTAGAAACATATCACCTAGTAACAATTTCAATCAATAGTTTAAAATGAAAATCGTTGATGAGTGTGCATATTTTTTCATGTTGCGCCGACCACACATGCAGTAGGATAAAGGGCCCAGGAGTATAGTTGTAAATAAACCGTTTTAAACTGAGGTCCATGGTTTAAAAACCGTTTTAGATTTGTTTAAAACGGTTTGAAAACTACAAGTTTTGGTTTGAAACGGTTTATTTACAGCTTTAAACCAGAATCAGTAGTTTGAAAACCGTTTTAAATTTGTTTGAAACGGTTTTTCAGCCACGCATTTTGGTTTAAAACAGTTTATTTAAATCTGTACCCAGGAGAATGATGATGTGTGCATAGTATTCTTGAACTGTACTTATGTATGTAGGTATGAGTTCGGTTGAAGATCAGTGAAGTATTAAATGTTTGAAGAGTTTTTGTAATCTTCGGAATGTTAGATCAGCACCCACAGGAGATGCGGTTGTGGTATTAATTCAGCATTTATCTAGTTTAGAAAGGTTCAGTAGATAAACCAAGGTTAACTTTAACCCCAGCTCTTATAGATGCTGATCAATGTTACTGAAATCAGATCATTCGTTTTAGTGTATGCTCATCCCTAACTAATATTATAAATGCGAAAGTGAGTTTGTTTGTTTGTTACGCTTTCATGCTAAAACGGCTGAATGGATTTTGGCGCATGGGTAGACCTTGACCTGGAGAATGACATAGTATACTTTTCATCCTGGATTGCAGTCGAAGTCGCGGGCAACAGTTTGTAAATAATAACAATACATTGTTTACTCCACGCAGGCAAAGTTTACAAATTAATAAAATATCCTCTCAATATTTGCGCTGTCTGTTCACCCGGTCATTGCGTGTTGTTCACATTATACGTTTTCACGTGCAAACTTGTACATGTGTAGGTACGTAATCTGTGGACACACAGAGGGCACAATAGAAGCTAGTGTTGGTAAATTAGTTCAATGTAAAGCAATATTTGCGCGGTAGTATTAATGATGTAAAACAATTGCTGGAAGGTAAACTGTTTTTGTGTAAACACAGGAAGTGTAATAGCTGTTTCATTGTAGTTATTATCTAATGAGATATGGAAATGATAACTATTGAGTAGGTATGGTATTTTGCACGTAACTGTACAAAGTCAAGTCAAGTATGTGTAAATTGAAAAGTTAGTCATGCAAATTCAAGATCATGCAATGGTGTTCAATACATTCGGGAGATATAGAAAACACATTTTTTCAAAGTCCTGCAAACTTTCAACAGAGCAAGTACCTATCTGTAACTAATCGAATCAAAGGCGATTTCGCGGAATAGCCCTAACAAATGAACGGTTCAAAGACTTTGAACATACACCATTTAAGGGTTAGGCTCGTTTATCAACATGGGATCATGTAGCTTTACAAGGGCCGTCATTTTAACACAAACTAATTACGCTGCGTTTTTCACGGCCAGCGCAGCGGGGACATCGCCTTGCTTAGATTTATCGTCCCGGGGAACTAGCCCCTTCTGCCGCCCCCGTTGACCCTCCGGCGGTAGCATGGAGGCAGCACAGATTAAGGGATAGAAGTATCATTCCGTTCTACGAGACAATAGTATTATGGAGATATCGAAAACGTTAGGCTCAGGTGTGATCATATGAAAAGGTTGTTCAGGATAAGGTATAGATTGATAAACATAAGGTACTTAACTTAGACAATCATGTTCTAGGCTCTGTCTTGCACTTGTAGGTTGTCAGTTGTGCGACAGTGACAGGAGTACGTGCTAAGTATCGTTTATCAATTTATGACGTGGTTTGTCGATTGCTCATCATGAAAGTCTTTAACGATAAGGTATACAAAAGAATCGGGTAGGTAACTTTAATTTTGATGTCAGCTCTGACTACGACAGGTTTCTACTTCTTGGTAAAGGGGCCCATTTTCTTTTTGTGTCATAGAATGACAGTTGTGATTTGAATATACGGACAATTTAATTTAGAGTTAATTTGTTAACCACTTTCCCTGAGTTTACCTAATAAATTCCATTCTTCTCATCGTATCTGCTTGGTGTGTATAACGTGACTATGCGCTAAGCGCAGATAAATGAGATTGGCAACACTTGTTATTATTTAAATGGCCGCCGCGAGACGAATCCGGGTCAGGGAGCCTGTGGCTGCAAGGGACGGCTCAATGAGGGGGTGGCTTCTGCCGAGAATAGACGGAAATGAAGTGCAAACCTATAGCCGTATGCTTACGTTGAAGCTTACTTATAATAGTGAAATAGGGTTACTTTCCTGATCCTTTCGGAGACAACTCTGAACAGTAGAATTTTCAAGGATATTTTGGAAGGAGGATACTCGTATAAGTTTATACTTACGAAATAATGTATTTTACATGAGATGTTTAGAGGCTTCCGCGGCGTTTTTTTAAGTTAAAAACGGAAGAATAGAATTAACGTACGGCGCTGCCTTGCGTTAATCTGACAGTTTAACTGAGCTGCGGTTGAGATGCATTGTTTTCGTCACGACACTGTTATTTTCCTTTTTGAAATGTAAATTCCAGCATCTCACGACGCGCTAATCAGACGTTTAGTACAATCATCAGATAATTTCACTAACTTGATACATCTACAGACAGTTACAGTCGATTGGTAATCGTTTCGCGACTAGTTGTGAAACTGGCACTTAGCAGGAAGGTGATTATTCAATACTCGCTTACAAATAAATTAGTTAAATCGTTCCTGATGTAGGTAATTACCGCTAAGTGGGCGCGCAGACGGCACACTGGTATCAGTGGTATCAGAGAAAATACTTACCTATAATGTGATACAAAACACAACGCCATTTCATTTCTCAGAAATAGTATTTAAGCAGTAACTAAAACTATAAACTAATTTATTTTCGAAGGTGAACTGTCAAATAAGGTTTTTTTTTTTTTAAATTGCGTCTCGCAGGTCTTCCTATAAAGTTTTCGGCTGCTTAACCGGACTTTTCTGTGTCCGGCTCAATAAATGAAGGCCCTCCAGGCAGGGCATAAAACTAAGGGACTACACGCTAAGGGACTACACGCTAAGGGCACCCCCTGTGGGGCACGGACCTCGGCTGAGGGCGTCGCTGGGGGAGGACAGCAAGGGACAGGCTGGATCGGATTAATAATAATTATTATTAGGGGAGTTTAAAGCTACAGGCTCAGCGGCGCGGGCTGGCTCGAGGAAGGCTCGGGTCGGGGATGGACGGGGACGTCGCGGCGGGCCTCGGCGGCGAGGACGGAAGGACGGCAGTCGGTTTTTGTTTTTGTGTGCTAAGTTACTGGTTTCCCTACTACTCTCCTGGAGGAGGGTCGTGGTCGTCTGGGATAGTGAGAGTATGCCTTGGTCGGCGAATCCTACTTATGCGGGAGGGAGTGTAACAGGCGGCTGCCGCAATCAGGGGATTGGGGTCCTTTATAGCAGAGTCGAAGAAACGCTTTGAGAGGCGTTTCATGAACCGCTGGACGGTGGGCATTTTGAGATCCAAGTGATGATCCCGTAACCTTTCTAAGTAAACGGTTTTTAAGGGTCTGCATCCTATGGAGATAGCGTGGATTAGCGTGTGCGAAGACTACGCACGCGTACTTCATGATAAGGCGGATGACCGCGGTGTAGATGCAGAATTTGCACTTGAGTGAAAATTTGCTCCGTGCGGCCAATATGAATTGGAGCCTACTGAGAGTGATAGCGGCGCGCGAACGAGCCGTTTGTATGTGCTCGCTGAAGGTAAGGTGATGGTCACGGATCACACCTAGGTTTAGCTCGCTTCTCCCAAGGGATCGGCTTGTCATACATGGCGATCGGGCTGGTCAAATAAGATTTAGCTACTCTTTGATTTTAAGTTGATTATCTAAAGAGATTTAACATTAAACGGAGAATTGTGTAATTTTATTAAATCTGTGAAAAATTGCGCACGAGGCCTCTATGACATGTCAGTAGTTCTTTGTCGGTATTACATCAGTGGTCAATAAAAATCGCTCGTCTGCGTTTACATGCACTTCTCCACGTGTTATCATTGCATTGAAATAGTAATGATTGATGACTAACTGACAAACAGACATACAGGCTAAGTGCAGTAATTATAGCATCGTAGCCTGTCAGATAGTTTACGCAATGGATGCATTAGCAGTGACAGTGACGGTAAATACCTACACGGAGACAATGATAATCACGACGAGTGTTGTAAAAGTATTACTTTGTTTAGATTTCATCTTAATGTATTGTGTATTGATTGATTGGTTCCGGTTGGTCGTTAGAATTTTTTATTTACATTGTGTTATTAAATTATTGCAGCTAGAAAATCCGTTTTGAATCAGCAATTATTCAGTTGCAAAACTTTCCTGCAGTAGGTATTAGCATGGTTGTAGGATACCAACAGTGAATGAATGTGTTATCCTCAAGACTTACTTTAAAATACTAGTTTTGAACTCAAATAGACACTTTTTCACAATGGTTCATAAGCATTGAGAGAAATTCAAGAAAATTAATCAGCGTAGCTAAGAATATTCGATGCATTCTGATGAGATGAAACTGCTTAAAATCCTTGGCTTACCTACATCACTGACAGTATCTTGATAGATTATTCACAATCGTAACAACAAGTTACTTCTAACTTTGGTGTAACTCACTGTAACAAGTTGCTAAGAGTTTAATAATGTGATACAGAATAATAAAGGGTGTTGATTACAATATCCTGCGTGCATTATTGTAGAAACAGGAACTCAGTTTAATCCGTTGTCCTTGTTTTGTATGAACGTTATTTCACTTTGGTATTATCCAATGGTGAGAGGGTTCTTCTGTTTGTAATAGTTCGTCTAAAACTACCTCTTTCAGTCAAGCAGAATAGCTGTGTTCGGGTTTTAAACCAATAACGCTGATAGGCAGGAGATGGGTGTTGGAGAAATTAGGCACACATGATACTTAACTTTGCATCTAACGGATAGGCACAATGTCATTAGGCACACATGAGACTTAACTTTGCATCTAACGGATAGGCACAATGTCATTAGGCACACATGAGACTTAACTTTGCATCTAACGGATAGGCACAATGTCATTAGGCACACATAAGACTAAACTTTGCATCTAACGGATAGGCACAATATCATTTAGACAGACTAGACATAATATTGGGCAAATGTTAAGGTTATCACAAATAGTTCTGCTCTAGTTTTCAATAAATCGTAAACCAAAATTGAGGTCTCTCCTCTTTTTACGCAATCGGTATTTAGACATAAAAAAGTCTTTTCCTCAGCCCAAATAATGCTAGACGATTGGAAAGTCCCCATAAACTATGGAGGACATAAAACAGTACTTAGGGAATGAATCTCAATGTCTCGTCTGTCGCAGCGCAGGCGGCGGCGGGCAGCGGGGCGGGGGGGCTCGCGGGGTCGACGCTAAGTATAGTACAGAAGGTCAATTCAATACAATTACTATGACATTCTTATCAGGTAAATTTTCGTGAGATGACACTATCGGCTTCTTACGCATGAATAACTTGTTATAATCAACGTTTTATTATGAGATAGGATAGAACCGGAATACAATAATACTAATAATGGTGGAATAATAAATCAATCACCTCAGACTGACTAACTGGGAGATGACAGACAGACCGGACGGTATCACTTTCATGTCTAGGCGAACTCTTTTACTAAGACCTACTAAGAGCCCTCACAAACTAGTGTTATCCTTCAAGATTTTCTTCTCGTGTCTCCGAATTTAAGGGGATTCATCTAACTGTCCGCAATAACTCAATCCAGAATTACATAAATGAATTTGAAACTCTTGAACTCATGTCTGCTAAGTGAATTACCGCGACGATAAGAACTTCTGTGCGTCACAATTGCATGGTGACAATAATTGAAACAAATGTCGTCCCTCCGGATGTTCGATTTATGATTACAGATTGCTTACTGATGCTGTGACGATCCCTGAGTTACAATCATGGGAGAGTTGCGCCTGACGCCTTCCAGATTGTTTTCTGTGCGATTCTGATCACAATGCTATCAAATGCTCAATGATTTGATTTATAAAGTCTTACAATCATCTTGTAGGAATGGAACGTTAATAAAAGCATGACTTTGTGAAAGAGCTGAATTTATAGGTGTAAGTGAGACAGATGATTTGTATGCTATACATATTTAAATAAATTAGTCTTTTGATGTTATTTGCTCGTAGCTTGAAGTGGAATCTTTAAAGTACATGTAAAATGTAAATGTATCAACGATACAAAAGAAAATTAATTCTGAAGCAAGGTTTAAAGAAGAAAGAGCTTTCATAATTAACAGATATGAATGATAATAACATTTGTTCTGAACTCAGTAGACAACAATATTATGAATTTTCTTTATTACTTTTGATTTCAAGAAGTTCATTCTACGGAGAAAAACGTTGAGGTTCTGTAAAGCAAACTTATAACTGTTTGCTGAACAAATTATGTTTTAGTGAAAGTAGTTCTATAACATAATAGAAATAACTGAAGTGAACTAACTCGCGTTTGCTTTGTGTTTTAATTCAACTGAAAATGAAAGAATAACTGCTTATTAGGTATCTGACAAGGAAATATTTCAAAGGAAACATAATCTAAAGTTCCTCTTTAATACAGATGACAGCCCAACGTCAATAGGGCAACGTTGACCTATCTGGCTACCTACTGATGCTGATAATGATACTCCAATGATGCTTTGATAAAAGAGAGTTCACTCCAATAGGTAATACACCTTGCACCTGCGCGCTATTTGTTGCACACACTTCGAACAGCAATCCCATTTATTTTTATATTTCAATAATTTTGCTGTCGAATAGACGAAATTTTTTAGTGAATTTATTTGCATCACCGGGACATAAGATGACATAACATAACACAAGCTCATATTATTTATTGCAAACGACGTCTGCAGACGAACTTATCAAACATAAGGTATTAATATGAAGCAATGGATTGTCATTCCGTACGTGAAAGGGATTAAGTATTAAATGCAACTAGGGTGCAGGTGCAGTACAAACGTGTACCCTCCCGGTACCTACAGATGTAGCAATTTCTTTAAACTTTGCGTCAAAAGCAATAAAACTAAAACCATACACTTCAATGATAGGCACCGTCGCAAGCAGTCGACTGTTCGTCGCGGATGCATACGAATAAAACAGTTGAGGTAGCACAAGCCATCACCGCTGCCTGTAGTTGAAAACAAATCTACAAAAAAAAAAAAAACAATCATCCGAACATAGTACCTCCTCCTTTTTTGAAATCGGTAATGACAACAAGATTCGGTTTCAATTATCTAATTGTGTTGTGAGTATTAAGTTCTTAGCGTAGCTAGAAGAGTTAAGTGATTAAGCAATTATTTACTGGTTTCAAACAGTCAGATTGGATGAAGAAAGGAAAGTTACGATTTGAAAACATCATGATACATTGCTTTGTTGAGGCGTGATTGAGTATCTAGTCCAAACTTTTAGTTTTCCATACAATTTGTTCAGGCTTCTCGACAATAACTTCCTCTTATTTCGGTATGTTGACCAAGGCTCACTTATTTCGGAATGGTTGTGATAACCGTGTTCAGTGAAGGGGAACTAAGTCGATGGGCTATTTGCCGCTCACAGCCGTTTTATTGTTTAACGTCGCTCAGACGTAAGAGAAGTCTCTCTTTACAGCTCATGAAATGTGTAAAAGGCTTAAAAAAGATTAGATGATTGAAGATTATTGAACTGCATAGGTTTTATTGGACAAGTCAAGGGCATTTTCGTGGTTTTCGAAACTGCGCCCACTCATGAAACGGTGCCGCGCACACTACTACTGGGCCGTGTCCTTACATAAACTGTGACTTAATTCTTAACAAGCAGCACTGTTATACGCCTCCTACTTGATAACGATCTTAATTGGATCCAATAAAATTGCACTAAAAACAATTATTTAAATAAATTTGTGACGCAACTTTCACTGCAGAATCAAAGTTTCTTATCTTGACTTTACATGCTAAATAAGATTAATTAACGTAATAAATTAAGAGCGCATTTATAGGCTCAATGAAACCCTTGATTTAAATCAAGTGAAATTAATGATTCTTTAGAATTTCAGTGATTTGGAATTGAAACAAAATAATTAGGAGTTCGAATAAATATTGGAATTTTTCGGGATGTCTCTAGGACGAGCTAAAGAACTTTAGGACGAGTTGGGGACATTTTCTTCTCGGAATCCGTCGAATTAACCCTTAACTTTAAAGCTAATAGCTCTGTGTGATCATTACTTACAAATAATCTAGGTACATAAATAATTTTATGAGTTTCATTCATGTTTAAATGCATAATTCTCTCCTGGATATATTCGATTTATAGGAAAAGCGAAGAGATTGGTTGGACCTGGTCTAACCACAAGGTCGGCGTTCTCAGCACTTAAATTTACACCGGAGCCTTCCTCTAGCGTCGGAATATTCGGAGAGACCACAGCACCCATACGTATAGATGCTTTAAAGTTCACTTTAACTTAATAAATCACTGCTACGCCTTTACCACGTACCTTACTGGGTTATGTCTGTGTCTTAAAACCTTTATCTTAACAGTGGATGTAAAGCCATCCCATATAATTGATAGAGGAACTCGATCCGGGCTGAAGGTGGGGAGGGGACACGCTTGTTCCTGGCCTCCACTGTCAGACAATGGCAGCAAATAGAATTAGTTGGGAGTGTAGCAAGAGTCTGCGGGTCCTCTAACGTGATTGGAGTGCCCATTGTTCGCATTAATTACTATTGAACAGCTCTTAAACCATGGAGATACTTGTGTAGGTACCTAGGTAAGATATTGCCTTAGATGAGTTTACTTGTAAGTCGTAAGTAGGTACAGGACGATTGTAAGATTATTTCGTTTCATCGTCACGCCACGCTCTTATCCCTCGCTGGAGGCAGAGGTGTTAATAACACATTACATTCCAACCGAAATTCAAAATCGGGTTGCAACAATTATTTTTTTTAGCCGACTACAGTAACGCAAAAATCGTGGCTAATGTATTTAGCCTAAAATTCACCATTCTTAAGACACGACAAGTTTCATAATCAACGTCGCCTGCTATTATTCTCTTTAAACACAAAGCAGTATAAATAAAAGACTATCATTGTAGCGAGACATGAGTCTGAAGATAGGCCCAACTCTGCAGATAGACCCAAATGATCCCATTCGCAGTGAGTACCGAGCAACAGAATTAGAATTCAAAAGGTGGGAATGTTGGATCGTTTGCCGAGATTGTGAGTCTCTCTGAAGAGTTTGTGTTGTTACGAGAACATCAGAGACAGGCTTAAGACGTGGACGCACTGAGTGGCAGCTACGGACATGTTTTGCAAAGAGTATCTAATCATTGTGGTTGTAAAATTATTTACTACTGTACATTATTGTAAATTCAACCCTAGAGGATTGCTCTATAAAATATCTTCAGAAACAAACCAAAAATTAGGATCTGAGTGATCCTGATTATTGGTTTCATCAGAGGCATGAAATTGTGTAAAACTTTTACCCTAACTAGAGTACGAGCTACGTACAGACGTACACTGTAGGTACAGCTACTGGCAACTACCCGTAGCTGTACAAAGTTATCGCGTTGCCGACGCCTCGTCGCCGACGCCACGTCGCCGACGCCACGTCGCGCGTCGTCGGGTGCACACGGAGCGGGCGCATTACACCCATTGGTTGTAATTTAGGAACGGTTGGTGGAAGCTGCGAACGGGAAGCGACGGTGCTTTGGCGATTAATACACGGCACCGCCCACCGCCGCGGTAGGCGGTCTCATGTCGCATTGGCCTCTATTAAATCCGCTGATGCCTAACACACGTACACCGCCCGACCGCGCGGTCGAATTGTTAGAGACCGCGGCGGTGCGCGGTGCCGTGTGTAAACCGCCTAAGAGATATGCTTACGAACTCTTTTACATTTTTCTACACTCCTTTTTGTTTCTTTTACACTCCAGCTTAACTTAACTTCACCTAATACCGAGAGTATTACTCAAATGTGATTTGTCAGAAATCATGCTAATTTATGGTTCTTTTTTTTTTAAAATAAAGTATCTTTTTTGGAGGAACTTCTATGTCAAAAGCGTGATCAAGATCCATAAACTTCACTCGCTCATCGCTTGAGCATCGCCTACACGGTAAGCATCGTCATGGAAATCGCTCGGTCGTCACGACCGAATTAAATTCCGGCTGAGTTACAAACTACTGCTTGTTCGAATAAATTAACTCTTCCACTATGAGCCGTGTTGAGCTAAACGATGCTAATGGCTCGGCTTTGTGTATCCGAGGATTCGCTCGTGGAGACAGCTTTACTTCACTTGTTTGTGATTGAGAACGGTAATCTGTGAGATTTCCTTTGATTATAATCGTCATGTAATTACTTTGGGAGAAGTCATTTGGAACTTGATTATTTACCGAAGTTTACATGAATAGAAATAGGTAGGTGCATAGTATCTGTATCGTATGAGTACGTTTAGGAAAGAGTTAGAAAAAGTGACAGATAAACAATCACAATCTGTCATTTTGTCTATTCTTCCGTGGACAAAACCCGTTTCTATGGCGGTCATGCTAAGCGTGCAGCACCCATTTACTTGTGCCCCAAACATAACTGGACGAGCAAGCCTGTCATTATGACGTCACACGCGCTGCGTAGCGCCCGCACACTGCATGTAATCACATCCCACGGAGGTCCTATGACCTCCTCTTATGCCTGCGATTCATTAAAATAAAGCTCATAAATGATGACGTAATAAAACCACATGTTTGTATAATGTAGAATGGTTTAGTTTTATTTATGTTCAGGTTGTGGAAGTATGCTTCACACATGACGCATGTTATATCATGTGAAATGAGATAACTATTATTTTTCTTGTGAAAATCCTAGTGAATTTCTCCCTTTAATAAGTGGAAGGCAAATAAATACGTAGCCTTGTTTCTTTCTATAAGCATTGAAACTTGCGAGGATAGTGGTCAAGCTTCCAAATTGTTTGAATTATGAATGGCTCAAGAGTTTAAAAGTGACGTCATATTAAATCTTTTAGAAGATATAAAGTGATAGATAGATAGATTCATTTATTTGCCTGAAATATCAAACAAGTAGTACATTATAAAACTTAGTTCCGATATTCTTTTGTTTGTAATTCCACCGCTAATTTAGGAACGGAAAGAAAGCGGATTATTTATAGGCAACTCTTTTTAAGATAAACAAAAGAAGAGTATTTTTCCGCCCGGGACTTTTTGTTGGAAATTGATCTTTGGGGTAGGACGGGTAACAAAATATGGGCTTGACATTCTAAAAATATCTTTTGGCTTAAAGTAGAGTTGTTTGCTTTTATCTCCTTTAAGCCAAATGATATTTTTTGTTTTCTTGTAAACTGTACAAGTAAAACTGGTGTAAAAGTGTAGTTTTTCAGAACCTATTTTTTTTTAAGTACAGAAAAACTTATGAAGTCTATGGTCTTCCATAGACTTCATAGGTTTTTCTAGTATCTTTGAGTAAAATAACATGGAAAATCTCTCAATATTGTGCGTACAAACGTACATTTGCAGTTCGAATGTCTGGGAGAACATGTTTTCAACTACAATGTTAAATTTGTTCTTGGTATAATCTCATCGCAACTACGGAACCAAAGAGAATAAAACCAGTTGAGAGCTGATAGACTGATTTCGTCTAGGCACACGACTCACTAGTGCGGGCCGGAGGACGAATAAATTACAGCGGTTGTGATTGGCCGATGCAACAAAGGAGATGGATAACGCTCTCATACAAGCTTGGCTCAGAAATGGACACAAATGAAACAAAATGTTATAAGAAGCTTCAATAGTGTTTCATAGTCCTGTATATTTTTGTTAGCCGTAAAACTTTGTGAAAGGACATAAGATCCTTCTCAAATCTCATAGAAATATAAATGTCAAATCTGATGACTTCAAAAAATCTATTCAAACCTGTTGATTGCAGACTAATCCACTGTCTTCCAGCAGATTTAATTTCACTCAAATCTAACGACTATTCCAAATGATTTATTTGTTATGTCCCAGTTTATAGAACGTTTGATCTTCGTTAGAAACCAGGCAAAATCAGAGTGGTCCGAGGTGTGAGTTATAGGTATTGTTATTGTAGCCCAGGTAAACTGTAATGCGAAGATCCATAGTTCAAGAAAGGCGAAGTCACTCAGAAATGCAAAATATAATAATATAATCAGAAACACAGGCAATAATATTTTGGAATATATCACAAAATATCACAACGAAACATTCATGATGGTGTCACACGTAGCACCACAGAGTTAGAAATAAAATAGAAATCGTCAAAAAGGTTCGACCGACAAGAAGGGTTATGTATTTGTATGGTACATAATTATGTAGTTATGTATGTAAGATTATTTATTCTCTCGTAGCATCCCGACGTGTGGATGCATTTTAATGATTTACATTTCGTTTGGTTTGTAGGTGTTAGGAGCTTGTAGCCAACTAATAACAGGCGAACGGGTCGATCAATCAGGTTAAGTTATACTTGCCGCGGTTGGTCCGTGGATGGGTGACCATCTTTACATACGAAGACCCCTCCGCTGTTATTTGTAGATCTTTGACAGCCGTTACGGGTCGTCAGAAGTCCGAAAGTCTAACGGCCAGTTTTACCAAGGGGTATCGTATTAACCAGTAACAGGGTTGTGGAGGAGTGTAAAACACTGGTATTCAGCTGCATCCGGTTAGACTGAAAGCCGACCCCAACATAGTTGGGAAAAGGCTAAGCAGATGATGACATGTCGTTAGGTTTGTGGTGACCGCCCAACGAAACGCACTTGACTTTCAATCGCAATCCGAAGGATTTTGAAAGAAATTCCTAATACATTAGGTGAAACGTGACGTTTCACAAATATCAACATGGCGGACTTTAGAACCCAATACGTAACGTCGTGAAAAAAGTTTTTAGTCAATCTGCCTAGCCTTTTCCCAACTATGTTGGGGTCGGCTTTCGGTCTAACCGGATGCAGCTGAATACCAGTATTTTACGTGGAGCATGTTTTTTAGTACGTCAAAATAAAGGGCTTTAGGAGACGTTTCCAAAAATATAACTTATGACTGTAAGTGATTTTTGCACTGTTGCATCTTACTTTCAGCATAAAACCAGTGTAAACAGTTGTTGGTGAACCAATAAAAATAAATAAAAGACTCTGGTGACTGGTAATATTATGTGGATAGAAAGACCGGTCTATGCTTGTTTCTTAGACCTGAGCAGGGCTTTTGACATGGTTTGTTATGATGTCGTGTGGAAGACGTTACGCAATGCCAGTATGCCTAAGGAGTTATGTCTTGTTCTTGAATATAAGTACAATAGGCAGATTCATTATGTAAAACGGGATGGGGCTTTCTCGGACTGAACTGTGGGATGCGGGGTGAGACACTATTCGTTATTTTTTGACGTAGAAAACGTCAAAAATAACTGATGGCAAATTATATATACATATTATAAATTAAAGTCGCTTTTCGTTTTTGTCTGTATGTCCCCGTTGGTCTTCTAAACCACGCAACAGATTTTTCACCATCTTTTAAACACACAGGATGTTTCGTTTAAAAAAAGAAAAATATAATATTGCGTTACATTGTTTGTTTTTTAATGCGTCCCTCTATGTTAGTTATAGGTCTGTGCAAAGCTTAAATGACATTTCAAATGTATGACAATTACGGGTAGTGACACTAATTATGAAAGATAAAGAAGGTGCTGCCATTACATACTTTTAAGACTGGACTTATTTATCGATTAAAAAATTATTTTGTTACATTAATCAAGTATTAAATATCATGTTCATTACAGGGTAGTTAATAATCAATACGCTTTAAATACCATTTTAATATTGTATATTCTAAAAATACTAGTGAAATCATATCAATTCTTACAATAAGCATAACCCAATTACCATATCTAATATTTCCAAACCTGGCAGCATAAATGTACTTGAATCAAAATAATAATCTTTTAAATTGAAATATTTTATCCCATATTTTCCCAAGTAACGCAAGCTGTGTGCAATTTCAAATATTATCAGTTATTTTTTAAATATAATTATCTCTTTGTCCGTGCATGGACAAAAATCCATGCTGAGCCAGAAAAAATCCTATCCTTTCAGGACAAAAGTGCCAAACATAGTGATGCACCAGTCAGTTTTGCAACAATAATATCGATATCGATTAAATCGACGTCTAAAATCCTAATTGAACAATAAATTATTTGAATTTCATGAGAATTTATTGTTTTATCTGACAGGGATCGACATTGCTATTACTTATTCTTAATCTGCTGTAAAATGCCTTGCACAAACAACGCTATATTTATTTGGAAACCAATTTTCCCTGTGAACTGCATTAATTCACTTTTCTTTCGGTTACGGAATATTTTGAAATCTAAAATGTAAACATTAAGTAGTTAATGTTACCTTTTTGAGTATCGTTTTTTTTATCGTGAATAATATAAACTTTATTTTGAAGTTGTCCAACACTACAGTATAAGTGCAGATAGAAAGGGACAGACGTATTGCAATACCCTAGTGAGAGAAAGGGACTTTTCAAAAAGACATTAACCCGGTGTACATTTTTGTGCCATTTTACGTAAACAACCAGTTCACTTGAGTCCTGCAATTATTCTTATTACAATATTTATTTTACTTACCGAGGAAAAGTTATGCAATATTTTTTTCAACACACTTGCTCGTAAAGTGGCTCTTATTAAACTGCTTTTAGGTTCATAATGCAGTGTATTAGGGAAGCGTGCTTTTTACTTTATATTACCGCACTAGTGCGGTGTGTGCGCCACAGATTACTATTTACTAGTCGGAGTAATGACATGGCAGTATGGAATTAGTAAGTACCTACTATCATGGCAGTATGAAATTTGTATCCAATAGAAATTGTTTTTGGTGAAGCTTTTTACGAAAGACAAGCGCTCAAAAGCAAGTTCTTATTTTAAAAAGAGAACCATAAGCAAAAAAAAAACCCATGCATGCCCATGGGTTTTTTTTTTACCATAACTAAACGTCAGTGGGATTCTATACATTGAATTAGTATGAACTATCCTACTAATAAATGAGCATTCTCTATTTACATCCGAGCAGAGGCTTTTTTCCGGTAAGACCGCGGTTCGTTCGCGCGCAGGCCACTTGACCCGCCCCGACGAACCGCGCTGGCCTGCCCGTGTGCCACCGCGTTCGCGCGGAATGAATCTCTGTCATTCTGTACTATTAAATAAGGGTTTATATCGTCTGTGGCTATTTCAGTCTATATTATTCACTACCCTAACCACATTTGCGTAATATGTATTATTAACATTATTATATTTTTATATAGGTTGTTCGGGGTATTATACCAGTGCCTTTATTTACAACCGCGCGCTCATCGCTAGCCATTTTCTATAAATATTCGTTAACTTTTTTGTTGTGTGGTTAAAATCATTATTAAAAATGTCAATTTCACGTAGGGGAGAAGAGCGTAATTAATAATAAATAGATTTGACTCCACCATGGTACGTTTAGTTACAGTATTTTTTTTTTGTAATGTTTTTTCTTATTCAACTCATTTTTTTTTGTACAGGCTCTCTAACGGTTTTGCTAGTGCTCTTATTTACACCTATGGAAAAACAACACCAGCGCGCCATTTTCCATAAATATTTATTATCGTTTTCGTTGTGTAGTTAATTATTAACAAAAAATACAAAACTTAAAGTATTGTCACCAACCGACATAGAAGTTTTTAAAAGAAACTCCTGATAGTCAGTACCTGGCAACAAAGGTCAGTTAAACTTTATAAATCTATCATCTCTATAGTTACGTTATTGTAGCATAAGTTCTTACAACAAGTCTTGTTTTTTTCCTCGCAAGTGTGTTGAAAAACGTCGTATGAAACGCGTGTGCATTGATTATTACACTCTCGGCTACCTTATCGCGCTCGCCTGTGGCTCGCGCGAATAATACCGCCTCAACTGTAATATCCAATAGAGCACACTCGTACCACAATGTACTATTATAGCTGGATGTTCTAGACGATTTCCCACATCATTTAATTGAACAGGAACAGTTCCTGTTCAAAACTTTTTTTAAATAGAAACAAATTTACAATAAACTACCAAACTGTTTTAAAACTCTAAACTTTCGGACATTTAAAGGTAAATTATTAAATTATCTTTTAAGTAAATGCCACAACTCGACTAATGATTTTATGAACGAAAAGTTGACATAAATATTAGGAAATCATATTATAATATTCTCTTCTTATTTTCTCCTTGGCCTAATTTAATCCTTTGACATTTCCATAACTAATATTTGACTAATTTGCAATTTGAATTTTATCCTAATCTATTTAATTCAATGTCAATTCAATGTGTATTCTAAAAAACTAACCAAAACTCTGAAAATGTATTTGTACGCCGAATATTATGCACTTTAAAAACTATGTTCCTAACATCTCTATGTAAACCGCATGTATCCAACAAAACTAAAATGACCACTCATATTTCCATCTAGTATCAGTGCAATTTCATTTATGTGTCGTGAGCCTGAGTCGCCCGCACGAGCAGTCAAGAGGCTTTTAATTCATTGTACGGAACCCTTATTGTGTGTGGTCTGACACGTACTTGGCCAGTTTTTTTTTTCATGTACGTAGTACTAGTACACCGATTCTTCAGTGAATACTCAGTGAATACTCAGTGAATAATCAGTGAATAATCAGTGAATACTCAGTGAATACTCAGTGAATACTCAGTGAATACTCAGTGAATACTCAGTGAATACTATAAAAAAAAAATGAATAATTGTTCACCCTTTAATAGGAATGTTGTGCATGCCTATAAGTGATGTATTTACACAGTATTGAAGACTAGTGATTATCTATTGTAACTATCCTTGTAAATATGTCGTTGGTGTGCCTTGCTCAATAAATAAATAAATAAATAAATACTCATGGGCAGATTTACGAGATTCTTTTTCATTAGTTAAAAGAAGGCCGCGTGGTAGTCCCATATTAATTTTATTAACTTGCGCTAGCGCAGTTTTGAGTTAGCTTTAATAATACGTATTTAAATCCACTTTATGTATATTGGTGATGTTATAATTTACTGTCACTGTTATTTACATAGCAAGTAGTGGAATACGAAATTATGTGGGATAGGTAGGTATCACAAACTGAAAATAATAGTTCTTTTATATAATTTTTTCGCAAATGCAATCTTTATTGGTTTAAGCTTAAATAACTACTATTATCATTTATCATCACGTTTAAAACCAACATCAACACTTAAATCAGTTTAAACAACTATAGTTTTTGCATTAACACTCCTATACATACCAAAGCATGCTAGCTCTATCGCGGCCTAGTAACATGGTTAAACGTTAATAAAAAGCACATTAGTGTGTGATTGATAAATATTTGTGTTGCGAGCGATGTGCTGCTTTTAGTCGCGTGTTTGTGTTACAGCATAAAGGCATAGTGTGTGAAGTGTGGGCTTTAGTTGATACGATCACGTAGGACATGACACATGGATCAGATGTTGGCAAGTCTGATAGTTGAGTGAAATACAGGGTCAAATTAAATTAACTAGCGAAACTCGGCAAACGTGTTATAAAATAATTTATGATGGATTTTTTTTATTTTTGTTTAAAATTCAAAGGTCATCCATCACCTTTACTATACTCATCAGTACTTATGGTATCTTCAAACACGATAAAACAAAAAAAAAAGGTTTTCTAAACTCATACTTTAATCAACAAAGATAGATGAGATTAAAAGAATACTCAAATAAAAAAGTCACTCAGGTAGAAAATACAACATTTTTGGGTCTTAATATTGACTGTCGTTTAAATTGGAAAACACACATTGAGAATATATGCCTAAAACTAAATCAACAATCTTATGCTTTATATATCGCGGGTCTCAAACCATAGGGGCGTATATGCAAAAATGCGATTTTTCGTTTTTGATGTTATTGGATTCTACTATAAGCAATACGTAACCTCAATTTTTCTCATAATTTAATATTAATTACTTTTTGAATAAATTGCAAAATATTATTTGTCGTAAGCTTGACAGTCTGCAATTATTTTTAGGCCATAAAGCCGTATAGTGGACGTAAGAGCAATATTATTGCTTATTGGGGCAGTTTTGACCTCCCACAAAGACGTATGCACGTACGAATTTCAATTATATTATAATCTATTGGAATTGTGTCAGACCATAGGGACGTATGCACATACGACTGTTTATTTTATTTTAACCTAATGTAATTGTGTCGAGACATATAGACGTATGCGCATACGATCGCCAATTGCAATATGATTCTGAGGATATTTAGTCATCACTGCAGACGTATGTACATACGTCCACATATTTTAGTACTACTGTCTCAAGATTTCGTCAAAACGTGGACGTATAGTCACGTCAAAAACACCCAATATGGTCATTCTGTAGTGAGCTGCCGTACCAAGTAGATGTCAATTTTAATGTGGAGAATATTTTGGTGAATTTACTGTGAATAATGAAGCGGAGAGACAATATCCTGCGTTTAGCACTAAACAGTCGTAATGTGTTAATCAATAATGGTAAGTAATATCGATTGTTCCTACTTATTTTTTTAGAATAAACTTATTTCAAAGTCTGTTCATTTGTCAAATTAGGATGCTGTTTACCCATGATGTATTTTGTTTACCTGTTTATAATTATGTATTATTTTAGTGTTTATATATCTCGGGACCATGGCGTCCCGGTCTTTTGGAAGGCGTACGAGGGGCCGAAGCCAACTCGTAGAGACTCCGTAGACAATTTTAAATGGGATGAGGCACCAACTGACGATTATCCCTGTATACACCATGCAAGTACACCCAAGGACAACCCCCGGTTGGTGTAGGACTATTGCAGAATATGGAAACAAAACAAATTGGGCTATGGGTTTGGGTGGCTATAGTGGATTGGTAACCTAAAACTATTGAAGGACTACTATGTCCCCTGCCTGATCAATGTTATGATATACGCGGATTTAATGGCAGGGGGTGACTTGTACACTCAATAATGGACCCCCGAAAACGGTCGCTAGCACATAGTGACGTAGCAACAAGGGGGCAACACTTCCTGAGGTGCTTGAGGAGTGGAGAGGTATTCCACGGCTTTCAGAACAATCCCAGAGCCCGGAAGATGATCAAGATCCCTACGAGCACTTACTGGAATACTTCCTTCCTCCGAGCACGTTTGCGCTTGCGACTCTCGACTCAAGCCGGCCAATAAAGGCAAGAATGAGGTGGGAGCTCTGTTTCTCGTCAGTGTTTACTCTAGCCGGCCGATAAAGGCGGGCCAGAGGTGAGGAACAAGACTTCTCCCGGGAGATAGGGTCCGTGGGGTCGCTACTGCCCAACAGCTCGCCACATGCTGCCCTGCGGGTTTCTGTATCTCTCTTGGTCTGGCTCCTCATCCTAGACCCGTTCCGGCAAAGTAAACTCTACCGGCCCAGACCTAGATTCCGGAGCGCGCAAGCCCCACCACGACGTCATCGTAGAGATACGGTGGTGGGGTTATTTTTGTTATTATAACAATAACGTAAATATCACCGATGTAGGTAGTGTTAAGTAGGTACATAGAAACACATTTACGTAAAGTCGGTATCATTCATAATTATTAATTCCATCATAATTAAGACGTGTTATGATTATTTTAACTTTGTTTTTTGTATTATGAATGCTACCCATAGATTTGTTTGTTATTATTTGTATAATTTAGCATAAAGTTACGGTTAGAAGGCTAAACAGATGGACAGAAAAAAAAAGTAAAAAATATAGACAGGAGCTACAAATGACGACGACGAGCAAACCCTTGCTGCAACAAGAGCATCTTATATACGACGGCGACTTAGAAACAATAACTAATTATTTATAGTGTCTTATTTAGTCAATAATCTTGGCAAGTTTCTTTTAAGATTTCAATAAAAATTGTTAATTTGTCATCCTTTAATATGTTTACTGGCCAGTTGCATTCATGAGGCCAAGATTGTTTACTAAATAAGACAAGAAAGGAAAACTTAAGTATCTACAGAATGTATCAGAAAGGTGTGGTCAAACATAAATATGATCACACCTTTCTGATACACGCTGTATACATCACTTGTATAATGTTTTCTATACTCTTATTTTTTGAGATCCTTAATTTTGTTTTTTAATGTTTAAGAGAATTTATTTTCTTTGGTTTTTATGTCTAAGTATAGTTTATCTAATGTGTCTTGATCTCAAAGCATTGTTTTTATGTTCATAATGAGTTTTACAGGAGAGGCAAAAATGCGCGGAGTGAAATTTTGAATGCAATTTTGACATAGTAAATTTAAAGATATTGAAACAAACTCAACAGTATTTTTTTATTATTATTAGATGGAACTATTATGTATTACACATAATTATAATAAAGTTAATTCTTATCTGATTTCGTAGACTTGAGACTATTTACCTTGTAACATAAATTAACTTAGGTGTTTTAAGACTTAGGACTTAATGTTGTCTACCATTTTGTATAATTTGTTCTTGCGATTTGAATGGTGCAAGAAACATATTTTCAAAATAGTGGTGTTACTATTATATACCTCTGAGGTTTAGAATTACTACCATTCGTTTTTTTTTTCTAGATTTTAGACCAAAAATAGTCTATACTTCTACTATGAATTCAAATACCTTTCAATATTAATGACAAGCCAGACAGGCGTATGAATTTTGTAAATCACGGAAATAACGTTAATTTTGACGGGTTCTCATTCCTAAATTGCAATTTTTAAATCACAAACTAGCCTAAAATGAATATTGGTACAATTATTGACAATTTAAGGAAAAAGGTTTTACGTCCACAAATTCTAAGCATTTTCGGGGGAATTTTGAAGGAGTTTTACCGTACAGTCGTCATGCTAAATAGACGTAACGACCAAAAACCAGTCTTATAAAGGGAATATCTTAAAATCAAGCATTCCATATTATTTGAAGTGTAAATATATGGCCACATTCAAAAACACAGCTAGCTGGCTTAATCACAAAAAAAGTTATTAAGTTTTTTGTCTCTCCTGAAAAGTAGGGGTTTTGTGGATACGCCCCTATGGTTTGAGACCCGCGATATGCTTTCCAAAATGGCCGATATATCGACTGTACTGTCTGCATACCATGGTTATGTAGGATCCATAATAAGGTATGGAATAATGTTCTGGGGACATTCGGTACATAAGGATGATGCTTTTAAGGCTCAGAAGAGATGTGTCCGAGCAATTTGTAAACTTAAACAAACAGATAGTTGCAAAGAATATTTTAAAGATCTCAAATTACTGACATTTCCATGCATATACATTTATGAAATTATTAATTTTGTAAGATCTAATATTACTCTCTTTGAAAAATATAAAAGTAAACGACACATTCATAAAATTAATTGTCCTAATAATAAAACAACTCTTTTAAATAACAGTATATTTTGCTTGGCTCCCCGTGTGTACAATCACCTACCCAAATACTTAATGGAGGTATCATCGCCTGTTATCTTCAAAAAAAAACTGAAAAGTTTTTTGATAAATAAAGCATATTACAGTGTATCTGAATATTTGCAGGATAAACTATAGCATATTTTATTTATAAACAAGTTTGATTGATCTCATTCTTAATTTTAATTTAAATTCTGTTTAGTTTCAAAATATTTTAATTTTTTTTGTTTTTAATGCGTACTTTGCATGCCGAAAGGTAAAATATGGTGTCACCTAAATTGTGATATACAATTATTACTGTATAACATCTGCACTTTTGTTTACCCATGTTTGCAAATAAATGATTTTGAGTTTGAATTTTTTGAAAGATTGCTGAACCAAATTTTTTTTTTATTTTTTTTTATTTTTCATACATACTTATCAACAATTTAATCACGTCTGTTAAGTTTTGCTACTACTAACTAATTTAATTTGACCCGGTAGAGAAACAAAGGCTTGGATTAGGGCGTTATACCCATGTATAGTAATAGTAATTGTGAATGGGATAAATTCCGCGATTTATCTACCTACTTATAAAGGTCTCTCGGGTAGGTACTTCAATTTAATCTCAAATTTCCACTCTGACTTACAATCTATATTCCTTCTTCTCGTATAATCTTGTTAGTCTTCAACAATTACTCTAAGTGCAGCTTTCAGTCTGACTAAATTAATATCAGTATTGACACTGGACCGCAGCATCTGACCTCTGCAACCCAGATACTCAGGAAAACTGATTGCTTAAGATTTAATCGAACTGTAAGGTCTCGGAATCTAAAGATATTGAATATTTTATATTTGACTATCATAGATGTTTCAAGTCAAGAATATTTTTTCTCTCCAATACACACAAGGGAACTCAAGCTTCCGAGAGGAATTTATTTTACTAGCAATGTATGTTTCATTCTCAGTACTAGTATTCCTGTTTACCCCTATAACGAAGCTAAATATTCGTGAGTAGGAATGGGATAGCAATAACTTAACGGTTTCGAGGTCACAACCCCTTGCTATTCAATTCAACACCCTTGCTGTTAGGTTTTCAACACTCACCTATTATCTATAAAATCGATAATCTGTCAACTATCTTCTCATCCACCCACCATGACGAACTCTTCATCCGCCATCCTTGAACCCCTTCACCCATTATGTACCTCTACTCTCAGGTCTCAATGATCCAATGCTTCTACGCCACGTGCGTAAGCAACCACTCGTACACTTTCCTGTGTGCTCGCCGACGACTATGAACAGTTTGAGGCACAGTTGCTATATCAGAAGAGAGTAGTCGCTGTTCCTGGAACTGCGATTTAGCAATTTTGTGAAATGATGGAACGTAAACGGATCGTAAGGGAATTAACATTTGTTCCTAGCTTAAATCATTCGCGTAGTTTTTGTATGTTAACCTTATTCCAACTGTTCTGCGGTAAACAAAATTATTTTCTTCTGTACAACTTTAATATTGTCGGAATAAGTTCTGAAATTCAAAAATGGATCTGGCGGTTTAAACCGTCTAAAGATAAATTTTGTTTTGTAATACGTCTAGTTTGACTGGAGCATTACATCTGTTTTTTCATTTATTATAATCTCTGAAACTGTGTTGTGTGTTAGATTATTTTTAGTAGCGGGACGTGATTTTAATAGTTATGGGTAAGAGTGAACAGGTATCTTCTGGGCATGCTCGTTCCATCGTAGACTTCATCCATCGCTCTCCACCAGACGAGATCGAGGGAAAGAGCAGGTCCACTTCGCACTAAAAATAAATAAAAAAAGGCTCATTCTGTTGCGCAATTATGGTTTTTAGGTATAGCATGTGCTATTACCATAAAGACAGACTGCGAGGGAGAAAATAGCCCGTAACTATGACTGGGTATCGATGATATTTGAAACGTAAATCAATTCTGTACCCTATTTCTTGTAGGTTAAAATAGAACAAAAGCGAGTTTTAAATCAATGTGCTGATACAATACTTCTTACTGCATGACACTGATATATACGGCTATATCCATGCAATAAATCTGCGTAAAAAATAAAAGACTATATAACCCACTGGCTGTAAGTATATCAGTGAATGACGACCCTAAAGTTTATGAAGAGTGCGGTCTGCGGTGATCCTTATTGGGTCGGGTTTATTCGAGTGTCTTATCGGAAGGAACTGGGATATAATGCGAACGAATTTCTTAAGGTGATGACTCAGAGGAACTCTTGAATGGGTAAGTAGCCACGCGTGCCTATTGGCTGATTGATGGATAATCTTCTCACTGCTTCATGGAAAATAGTTTGTACAAACTGTATTATTCAGAAGAATTTCTTCTTTTACTGTCAAAAGTTGATGGAAATTCTTTTATTATTTATCATTAAACATTGCTCTCAATACATACATTGACATTGAGATAGCTTTGTTTTATAAAGACGTATGTAAATTATTTTGAAACAACTGTGAATTATTGCCGAATATAAATTATTACTGTTTCGAAGTTCACATTAATACTTATTAAATCATTCTTAGAATACTTACTCTAAGAATTATTTAGATTGAACTGTTGTTATTCAAATCACATCTCTCATAATTGTTATTATAATCAAAAACTGTAATACTTAAAGCACGATAATAGCATTAATTAGCACATAATTTGAATGAAAATAAAGCTTAGAAGCTTCTGTTTAACATTCAGTGTCGGTCGCTAAAACTTTACAAAATCATTTTTTTATGTTTTCATTTCCTGGTCTTCACAGAGGCGGTGAACTTACTTCCGAACTTTTTAATTACAACTGAAACAATGGCGAGCGTTTTGTGGGGGGGCGTAGGGGGCTGTGGGGGGAGTGTACGCGGCGATGTATTGTTTGCCACGTCGTCGCTTCGTGATCGCGGGGCGAGGAATTGATGAATGCAGAAGTTCCACTTTGGGCGATAGCACATTGTCTCAGTTGATGCCGCCAAAGATGTTTTGTCAAAACCACCGATGTTTTGTCGAACTGAAACATCGTGCTTCATCTACAAAGATTAAATTAAGAGAAGTATGGAGGATCGTTAAAAAATCATATCAATTTATTTATTTATTTATTCGCCAACAGAGGCTACGCAGTTACATGCATGTTAACATGAACAGGGATAAATACAAGTGTGGGCTTCCAGTTATAGGCGACCACATCATTCGCTTAACATCTAGGTAGGTAAAATTAATCACAATACAATACACGAACATCAGAGAAAGGAAAACAAAATTAAAACCTAAAGCAAAACAGTATTCAACAGGGTTCAAAATAAAAAATAATACAAATTCAAATAAAACAAACTACACTAAAGAATAACCTTAAAAGACAACAGAAAATAATAATATTACTTGGATACTAGTACTTTTTTAAACTTTGATAGTTGACAATTGACACAATTACTTCCGTACAAGTTCCTCGCCTCAACAAGAAGCGCTTTAACGATATTACCTAACAGTTTTTATTATTCATCGTATACAGTGGAACTTCTGTTTTTACTTTATATTTCACCCCCCACGTACAATGTCGGGAAATTAGGATTCTATTCTGTGTTCTAATCTGTAGACTTGTAGGATCACAGCGCGGATGCAAAATCCAGCGAAATATTAGGTTTGGCTTGTCACGTCCTACGAGTACGTCATTTACATCCGGCAATACAATTTACAAGCTTTTAACGTAAAAAAACATTCATTATTATAATGAACATTTTTTCAGACTGTCTGTCTGTCTATCTAAGAAATTCAGACTTAACTATACTTTAAAATAGATTTATTTTTACTAAAACCGGCAATTAAGAATGTAAGCTGGGAGGAATATTGTAAATAATTTTCGTCTCTCAGATTCGTGCTGCGACCCGTAAATCTAATTAATTGCTTATAGCTGCTTGAAAATGCCAGTGCAGTATAATGACCCTAATGGCAATGTTCTTCAGAAAGGTGACGTGTAGTACTCGCAACCGGCGTGCGTCTATGAACAGTTATGCTATTCTGTAAAAATCTCACCGTGAAAACTTGGTGAAGTGAGCTTGAAGTGATCTGTCACTGTCTTAGAATCAGTAGCCGGTCTATTCTGTAACCACCTCACCGAGCATAAAGAGAGCTGTCACTCCATCTGACGCTAGGGATTGACAGCTCACTTCACCTAAATTTTCACGGTGAGATGTTTACAGAATAAACGGGCAGGTATCGATGACAATGACAGCTCACTCCACGCTCACTTCACCTAAGTTTTCACGGTAAGATGGTTACAGAATAGCAATGCTGATATAAATGAACATAAACGAAGCAAAAGGAGTATGTTAAGGATCGTAGCAGGTGGCGTTCTGTAGTTCATCTACCCTATCATGGGAAAAAGGCGTTTATGTATTACTATATTAGTATGTTCTACTTATCTACTCAACCTATCATAGGTTTTCAAGAAATATATTATAAGTAGGTGCTTAATAAATACTTCGTAGAGTAAATGTGTTTATGAGTGCGGGGTCAATCGTTTGCCGGTCGCAGTCGATCGCGGCGCAGATAAGTAGGGTCGGTGATGTGAATAAATCGCATTTGAACTTTGCAGAGCTTCTGATCACGATGATTACTTTTTGGTCCTAAATAATTTATAGATTTGGCTGCCTGATACAAAATTATGGAGCCCCTCAACTATGAGGACTACGTTTTTTCGGTGTTATTAAGTACAACAGATATAGTTTTATATATGGACAAACCGAGGCCTTGTGCCTCCTTTAATACAGCGAATTATTTCTTAAAATTTGCGAAGGAATGTATCTAGATACATTATTTAATTAACTCTAGTTCCAGTACGTGATAAGGTTAACAGGAGAGCGAATTAGCAGCAAGTTGTTATCAGCCGTTATCAGTGGCAAATAGAGCAGCAAGTTGTTACTGAGACTACACCAAGTGCTCTGTATACTGAGATACAGTTTTAGCTAATAGTGAACCTTATACTAGTGTCATTAAAGTAGCTAGCTACCTGCGTTCTAGTGATTATTCTTCTTTGTGAAATGTGAAATCTATCTACGGATCTTCTCATAATCCTCACCTTAATCTGCCAATTTGTGAGCACAAAATGCTGTCAAATAAGAGGCAGTTCATTAATATTGATCTTAGAGACTTACTTTTTGTTTTTCGTGTGATTAGTGACTAACCAAAAAGCCCATTCTCGTGCTTTAAAAACGTTCATATTCAAGTCGCAAAGTGTCAAACTCGTCAAAAATGTTGGTAAATTGATAGTAATTTTGACAGATTGCGAATGAGATGTGAACGTTTTTAAAAAATACGGGAACTGCCGCTCTGGTGTCAGAGTTTTAATACCGCCCATGGGCCTCTGGCTTGGCTTCACATGCCATCGAGAATAGCATTATCTACCAAGTGATTCTGCATATTTTGCTTAGAAATTATTTTGCTCTATGATCGCGAAGAAGATTTTGTTGGACGCTAACATTAATATTGTATTCAGATTACCTTACAGGAATAGCAAGTATATTTTCGTCTGTTACTGTAAACACAATAATGCGGGCTACACACGACTCCACATATATTTATGAGAAATATCTCATCAGAGAGACATAATAACTTCGTTTGTACATTTCCTAAGAACATCAGTCATGCTACTCTGGTACCTCAATTAATAATAATAGACATTTGCCAGTTGTTCTTTCTGCCCCCTGATGAGATTTGTGTCGATACGGAAGTAAACAACATTTCGGATGATGAACCTTAATGTGTTGCCTTATTGTGGTGTCAGGATGTAAGTAGCAGGCAGTAGGTTCAGTTGGTATGTTCGTTAGAATAGCGATTTATTCATACCGACAGCTTCAGAGAGGATTGTGTTTTCTATTGAAATGTTAAATTGGTCCTTCAGACCGATTCTGCAAACAATAAGGCCGATTGTCCGCGACGCTACTCAAAACTTACGTGTTACAAATTCAAATCACCGCGACTTACCGAATGTGGTTGGTTGCTTCGGTTGCAGACCACCCTTAAGATAGTACGATTTTTTTTTGGGAAAATATAGGTTGGCTATTTCTTACTGTATCAATGAAGCCAAACGTAGATAGTTATTAAACACGGAAGTTGATCTTTATGACGTCAGTTTATGATGGCTGATCAGTCTGTATGATTCGGATATAGCACGATACTGCGAAGTAAATATAAAATAATAAACAGACTATAGGTTTCGCCATCCTTGTCTACAGCTTCCATTGAATGACATAAAATGCGGCCGCAGATATGTGCCGTCGTCTCGCGGAATGGGGAACATTTGAATATACAAAGTGATGAGAGACCTTATAATCAATATCTCTGAGTTTTCATTCTCATTTTGTAATAAACACTTTCTTCTTCTTTCAGTGTTTATACAGTTGTAACTCAACGCTATGAGTCGCATGCTAGGTCTCCGTATTAAATTACATTATGTTCGATGTAGGTACGGAAGAATCATCTATATTCAAATATTGATGCTATTTTTCAGTAAATGCGGAAACTAAATACATATATAAACTCACGCCATCTTCCCAACTAAATAGACCTTGGTTTAAGCACTTTACACACTTACTTCACTTTTTAACTTTTTGCCTACCACAGCGTCTCGTAACACACTCTCCAACATCATTCGACGGCCCCAACCCGACTCAGATCAATTCTCAATGATTCGGAACAATGGACTTGTTTGATCAACACATTAGCCGGTACTAATGTACCGCTATTACGACTCACTTTAATCAACATAATTGCTCGTTCCCCTAATTACGTATATATAGCGCCGGATTACACTAATGTTATGGTTATTTGCTCTTATGTTTAGGAATTTCGCCATTAACGTAATATAGGGTAGTTCAAATTAATTTAATTGTATATATCCGACACGATATTGTAATGACAAATGGAAGCCGTCCTAAGTGCTATTGTGTTAGTGAGGTACGAGCCAACCGTAGTGACCGCGTAGCGCTACGCATGTGGACCTCTACGAATGTGCGTAGGCGTGTGCTACGATCTACGAATCACTTGAAAAGTAATACAATTACTATGAAATGGCACTCGTTTGTTGCTAAGCACTAAATTGATTATACAGCCTATGAGATATAACCTCACAAACAATTATATATAGAAAGATTAACTGCTTTATTATTTTTAACAAAGAATCTTTTGTAAAAATGAAGTACTTCATAAATGGCATGAACACTTTTACCATCGTACGAGTATTAATATAGCTAGGTGGGAGTTTTTTTGTTTATGTGATTAATTATCTTCTGCCAGTTGCTCAGATCCATCAATCATTCGAGTAATATTCCGTTTGTGTGTGATCGCAAGCTTAAGACTCACTGTTCTCTATGGACAACCAGAGGGAACCAGACTAACTTGAACTGCTGTTCCTCGAGGCCTCAGGCAATCCATTGAATTACTAATTCTTAAGAGATTTTATTTGAAACGTTTTATCAACTTTTTTTGCTGAAAATCTTGTGAAATTATAACGAACATGAATTTGAATGTTTTCTTATACATAACCAAAACCTAAACCGACAATAAACCAGGGGCTAGACATTAAATATGAAAATGATAAATCAGAACTTGCAATATTAATGTTGTAGCGCCGCAGGGCAAAGATCTTTTCTCAAAGAGTCTAAAAGATGTTGTGTCGTATTAACATAAAGCTTATTATTAAAAAAAATGGCTCCGTACAAAACGATAAATAGGTACGTACTGTATTTCCATCATTACCAAAATTTTCGGTTTTTTAACAATACCGTAATTTTATCAGACATTACGGTCCCTCCAAAGCGTGACAAAGCAAGCACGTCTTCACCGCGTCACGGTCCAGAAAGTCTATTGTAAAAGCTTTTGAATACCTTCACAAAAAGACGCGGCCACAGTTTTAGCACAATTTCAAAATATTAGCGCAGATGATGAAGGACACTCGCCGACAGAAGTGTTTGTGCAGACGAAAAAGTACAGTCGCGAACTCAAGGAGCTCCAATAAAAACTCCGCTAATGTAAACGTAGTTGACACTTGTCGGTTAAAGTGACACTTGCGTTGTCACAGTCTGGCACCTTGGATGATTTTTGTGGACTTTTTGTTTCAATATTTTTCTTATTAAATTAGCTGATAGGGTATCATGTAACTTTGAACATGCTTTTTCCTATTATAATTTATTGTGGTATTGTAAGCTCTCTGTGAAATTATAAGTGTAGGTACCGATGTACCACATAATATGTGGTACATCGGTACCTACACGTATAATCATATTATGATTCATGGGCATGTCTTTGAATAAGCAATAAGCATCAGAGCTTTTATGTTTCGAACCTTGCACTTGAATTTTACGATAAAAGTATCCTTGGAAAGTGCTCGCGATCCATTTTGTATCCTTACGACACTTTATATGAGCAATAAAATCACCCGTCAATATGAGCAATGCCTGCAACACAATCATAATACATTCGTTTCGACACGTGTAACCAGAACAGGAACAACCACTGTTGACTGTAGCATGCTACAATGGTTCTGGTTACACGTGTCGAAACGAATGTATTATAGATCGTAAGATATTGGTAACGGGTGATATACACAGTACCTATAATATGATAATATCTCGTCTTGATGTACTAGGAACGTACACTCAGCTTCATCAACTGGGTACCCCAGGCCCAAGCAAAACTCGCGCAAGTTCAAACCCGAGATAGTTGCGTAACAGATTTTTTGTATATTTTGCAGTAACGTTATAGAAGAATATTTAAGTGACGTTTAGTACCTGTCTCTTTAGATCGCTTTACAAGAGGCAATTACGTACAAATATGAACTTAATTCGTGCTGATTAAAATTCTTACATGACATAGTTGACAACTACTGAGTAGTCACAAACTGTGTGTGAACATAATTTGATGACGGCAATATCATAGGTACTTCTTGTCTTCTGGTAAAATCTGACATTTAATGTAATTTCCTGATTCCCTTCAACGTTTCAAAACCTCAACGTCAACATGTCAGCCAAGACACACATCACTGCAAAGTGCGTTATCACTGACAGTACAAGGTATGATGTACACAGAGTCTAATGTGTTTTCTTTACCTGTATTGCGGAGTTAGGTACTACAAATGCTTTCAATTGAAATGTTACGTCTGTTTGTACCACTGTTTAGTCTAACTCGGTTGAAAATGGAGACCTATTGGTGTTCCAGAGACATTTAGCGGCACAAATATTGTACTTTATACAGCTTTTATCAATCGTAACTTTTTAAATCCCCAGATCTAGGATCCTTTGACAATACCTTGAAGGCATAAACGCTTTTAAAGGTTGAAAGGGCAGCTCTAGTGAAACTTATTTATTTTGGCAAAGGTGGGTTTGTACAATGATATAGTTTTATAATATAAATATATAGCATTGTATATGGCTCGCCTTTGGTCATTAGCCCACCTGAAGGTAAGCGATGATACACGTTTGCCCAGAAGTCACCTCCGTTGTTTTACCATTAACGGTCGGTAAGTAGGTAGGTAAGTGTATCTAGTAGAGTTCGCGTAATCATCAAAAGTTTTCTTAGAAAAGTTCTAATTTAGAGTTGAATTTAATAATTAATTAATCATTTAGGATGACAATACCCGCGGGGAGCGTGAAGCTGAAGGATTGTAAAACAGATGTCTTTGAAGTACGCTTTCCGAGGAATCTATTATTATAAGCGTAATGTTAACGAAAATATTTTCATCAGAATTCCTTTAAATAATTAAAATTTTGCTGTTTCTAACGAATTAATTTCAAGCAGTCCTTGATTAAGATCAAGATTTTATTTAATTTCCTTGAATAAAATTTAGGTACCTACCCTTCGGACAGTAAAATTTTGGTTTATATTTAAATTTTTAAATTACTTAGCTGTAAGTACCTACTTAATTATGTAACTATATTTTTGCCCCTTTCTCGAGCTCGTTTGCTTGTAAAGGTTTGTTTGGCTCTATACAGTCTCTGTTCTTGATTGAGGCTTATTGAATCACATCGTGCGAATAATTGACTAAACAAAGTCAAAGTAAAAAAAACCAGCCAAGTGCGTGTCGAACCACGCACAATGAAGGGTTCCTTAGTTGGGATGAATTTGTCAAACAAACATACAGAACAAGTTTTTCAACAGGAAATGTAAGCTGGTCGATTATTACTCGGTAACTTGTGGAGCCTCCTTAGCTGTGATAGTTTTATTTTTAATTTCGTTATATATATTTGACGTTCGAAAAGTGCTGATTCTCAGCCTAGTTGGAATAAATTACTTTTGATTTTGATTTTGATATACTAATGCCGTGAATTTTTTCACATATCGAAAACCATTTAGGTGGCAGGGGGGGACACTTGACTCTAACAAAAACTAGCACTTTAAAGCTTAATATTTCGCAAACGGATCTCTGAATCCAGAAATGGTCAAACTCACAATATTTTTAAATGACCTTTCCAACGACACCCCACAACATGCGATAGGTGAGAAAAAAAAGCAGTTCCACATTAAGTGTAGGGAAGGTAGGCTAAAAAAAAAATTTTTTCATAATTTTTTTTTACCACTTTGCGTGATTTATATGTAAGTATACTCATACCAAATTACAGCTTTCTAGTACCAACAATCTCTGAGCTAAGCCGCGGACAGATGGACAGACAGACAGACAGACGAACATGGCGAAACTATAAGGGTTGTTGACTACGAAACCCTAGAAAGGTTGGATTAATTCCATCTGCACAAAATATTTGGAGCTTGTGTGTTAGTTCTTTGTTTCAATTGAAATAATAATTAAATATAAGTAGTTATTTTCTTTTGTCCATATACTTTGTGTAGTTCCACAGTAAAATATAACCATAATTGAATATTTAAACCAATTTATCTGTTTTTAACCAATTATTCAACTTAAAACCAGTGTTTTTTTTTGTAGGTACTTTTTTAAATGTTCACACAAATATGTTCTCAACCGTTTTCAAATTCGGTTTTCAGGTAGGCTACTATTCCCGAAATCACCTAAATCTACTTTAAAGTACTTGCTAATTACGTATACATGCCTAAACCACCTGTTTCCACTTTCACTTGGTGGTCATGACAACTGTGCAGCGAACTACGAGAATCAGCGCCACACGGCGACCAACTTTTAATTGGCTCAACACACGTCACCAGCCACCAGTCTTATAACACAACACGTTTCAATTTGTTCGGTGTTCATACCCTACTGATATTAGAAATATTGCTTTGTTAGACGTTTATCCAGAAGTCATCTTTTTGATCAAGAACCGAGATTTCTGCCGCACGTTATTCTGACGACATCCATGTTGTATTACAGTTTACCTCCCTGAGCCTGAGATAAAGAAAATCTGCGTGAAATTATATTTATGTCTCACATAGCAAGCAATAACTGGGTGAAAGCCAATATGACATAATATTAAGAACACCTAATCAGATTGCTGGATTGCTTTCTCGTCTTAAGCACGATTATCCAAAATTAAGTCCTTAGTTACGAGCTGAGATAAATCTTATTAACTCTACGATATCATAAAACCCAAACAAACAGTGAGCTATCTCAATACCCCGCGAGTCTGTGGGAGGAGGGAGGGGGAGGGACTCAAAGATTTTTTAATTAAACATGAATAAGCCTCTTTCCACGCGGAGGCTTTAATCTCGCGATTCCATTTAAATAAACTGGAGATTGGCCGAGCGCGCCTAATGTTTGAGATGTTAGTGCCAGATCAACTAGAAGGAAAAATAAAATAATAAATTTGATTTAATAACGTATGGAGAATCGAGATATTGACGTTTGTGTCGTGTTTGATTTATACATAGTTAAGTCGGCTTGTGGGATTGACTGAAGGTTACTCAAATAAATCATCTCGTCATGAAATTCCTAATAATTTGTTGCTATGGGAACATTAGGATAACGGGAAAGACAATACCCGACACGAGTCATAATACCCTTCAAATTATGATTATAGGAAGACAAATCAAAGATTCGTTCGTTCATTCAAAGTAATTCATGGTAATCCTCCAATTAATGCCCCAATTTATCTCCCAGCTTCCTGCTCCGTTACGTCACGTGCCGAATCATACGTCGAACGGGTAACAATGTGAAGTAACTTTCTTCAAAGCGTCTATTATATTCATCTATCTATATTTATCGGTACAGTTCAGCGATGGCGTGTTAACGGCTTTATTGGATTTCAAACATGTTTCGGTTCTGAGAACAACCGCAGTGGAAGTTTGTTTACTGAGAAAAAACGTCATTAGGTAAACCTAATGATATAAGGCATTATATAACTTCAGGTATATCTGAAGTGATATAATTCATGTAGGTCGATGTACTTCGCGTAGTATCGATAGAGGTATAGTGCGGGCTTTTATAATTAAGTGTGTAAGCATCTTCTTAAACACAATAAAGACCTATGAGACTGCATGCTTGAGACTGCTTGAGATCGTATACAGTTGGTATTGAGTTGGATTGGAGACAGAAACAGGCCACCTTGTTTTCATCTTTTTTTTGATTCACTTTCAGTCGGGTTTTTTTACTTTTGTACTGAAATAAATTGAATACAATTGGCATTTTTCAGAAAAATAAATTGTAAGTACTCAGTACAATTTTTATTTTATTTTTGATCCCTATTTACTCGTAAAATCAAAACGGAATAACTAAAAGCGTCGGTCGAATTAAAAAATAATAATTTGTGTTTATTGATTATATTTATTCGCACAATGTACACACAGTTACAGTCTATATATGACTAGGCTAGAACTTAGAACACATGAGCCTGTTGGCGCGCAGCAAGTATTACATTTAACGTATACCTAGCTGTTACAATTCAAGTTATATTTACATTGCGCACTAGGTAAAATCACAACATTCATTATTCTATAATACTTATTCTCTTTCTAACAATTTATATTTAATAATAACTGCAATAACGTCAGACAAAAGAAAAAAAAACGGAATAAAATCTTTTACTCATAGAGCCGTGTGCCGCGGGCTAAACGGCCTAAAACTCAAGACGTGACATATTATGATGTTATTATGAATGAACATCCAGAAAGCGAACCTCGGGGGTTGTTCACGTACACAGACAGATTTCTTGTTTAGGTAATTATCTAGGCAGATAAGTAAACAAGAAAGTAACAGAAAATAATTATTATATACTTAGGCAGTCTAAATATTTATTTTCTGTAGTTTCTAGACAGCCAGCGACCAATTTCGGAGAATGCTGTTTTTCTTTAAGTTTCGAACTAAGATGGTTGTAGAGTATCTAGAACAGTAGTGTTGTTGAGTGTGGGCGATGAAGATAATCAACCGAAATACTTCCATTCTTATCAGCAGACATAAAATTAATAATTTTAAAACAAGCATCCATTCATGCTTTCAAAATGTACTTACGACATAAATAAATGATACTCAATTAAAGATATAATATATAAAGTTTTAAGATTTGATATCATTACGGAGGAGATCGAGATTAAGTAAATAAAAACTTTATTCGACGTACTTAGTGAAAGTTTATGATCCTCTAACTTTTGCCTCAACAATGTATTGTAACCCAACATTCCATGTTAATGATACGAAATAGTTTATTTATTTATTTATTTATCTCAGACACAGTGATCCATATTTATGTTAGTACCTATTCTTAAAGAACTTATGTAATAATTACGTAAGAGATCATGTGTAGTTTTAAATTGTTTAGCGTCTGACTTGAAGTTTAGAAAAAAGCTACCAAAAGTAAGCGATGTCGATGAAAGCTTACCATTGTACCCAAATTGTGCCCTTAAAATTAATGACATTGCAGTTTAGGAGCTCTTTTATCCATCTAAAAGCACCTATACTCGCATGATTCAGAATGCTATTTAATTCAAAACAAAACACAACTAAGTTTAATATTGAAACCACAGCCTCCACTCGGGGCGAGGCGCCGGCCATTTGAATGCGTTCTTCTGTTTTACGAGGCGAAGACGAAACAATGCACGCACAATAAACTCGAGCGTATGTGCACATAACGCTTGATGACTGCCTAAACTCAGTAAGTGAATCATAAAGTAAAGTACAGCAGGGAAATTAGAAGGTTTATACTTTATAGCACGCTCATATTGTTTGAAGATGGTTTGTGATAAATTGCACCTTCTCCGGGAGGGAAGGGCCGCCATTTTGAATTTCATTTCCTTATGGGGTAAGGTTATGGGGTCAAAGGGGTTCAAAGTTTACTTATTCGATCGTGAGTGAATTGCCCACATATAAAAACAGCTTTTGGGAAATAGAGTCACGAAACTACCACTGAAATGTGGACATATGTTTACAATTTTACATGAAAATGTTTGAGCAATCTGAACTGAAGTTAAATTAAGTTGAATTCCCGTATAACATCACGCGTTACATCGGAGGTCGTCCGCGTATAGTTTGAAACGAGCTGTAAGCAAGTTGTGCGATTAAACGACAGACGGCAACCATAAACGAGACATCACCCATGAATGAGACATATAAAAAACCCCATAGGAAATGGTTGAAGTTAGGCGGTCCTTAAGCATCGAGAGCGCGCGACACTCGCGACTAACTACTGCGATTTAAAGTCGTGGTCCCACACTAACCCAGTGTTGGGTCTCTGCCATAACACTAATTCCGCATTATTTAGTTAGAATTTACGTTCAATTATTATAGTAATATTAATGTTTTACGCGCTACAGAGGGTTCAGAAGCCTATTGTCTCGACATCAAAGTCCCATTCACTCGGTAAATCATTATTACTTTGGGTATTCGCATTATTCCGCGAATTTCAGCTCCTTCCGAGCTGATCGAATTATGTGCTTTTAGTCGCACTAAGGCGTTCTATTTAGTAAGCATAGTAATTGCGCGGCGGATCTCATAGAATTTCTCTCGTGTTCGCGAATCCTTACTTACACTGTTTACGTAGCAACTCCTACGTAAACGTGATAACGTTTCTGAATCTAAAGATTGCTCGTCGGCAGTGCTCAGTATTTTATTGATTACACTGTACCTACATAGTTAAGCACTTAACACAATAAAAGTTTAATAAATATAAAAGTAAAAAAATCGTTTGGTAAACAATTAGTTTATTATTTAAGTTTTGCGGTCTGTGTTAAAGTATATTAAGGGGGATGCGCTAAGGTAGCCCGCGAAATTCAAATTTTCTTACGTTTTTTGCAATTTGCAGGTCAGAAAATTTGAATTTCGCGGGCTACCTTGGCGCATCCACCTTAATGACAAGACATCAATAAAGATGTTTTAATCGTTTTTAGGGTTCCGTAGTCAACAAGGAACCCTTATAGTTTCGCCATGTCCGTCTGTCTGTCCGTCTGTCCGTCCGTCTGTCCGCGGCTTAGCTCAAAGACCGTTGGTACTAGAAAGCTGTAATTTGGTATGGATATACATATAAACGACGTCGACAAAGTGGTAAAAAAAATTGTAAAAAAAATTTTTGTTTAGGGTTCCTCCCCTACATTTAAATTGGGGATTGTTTTTTTTTTTCTCGTCAGTCCCATAGTGTGGGGTATCGTTGGAAAAATAATGGGAATTTGTGAAAACCATTTTTGGATTCAGGGATCCGTTTGCGTGATATTAAGCTTTAAAGTGCTAAAGAGAATGACCATATGCCGTATCGCTATTTGTTCGACTGTGACTTAGGTTTCTAATGTTGATAATTCATATTTTAAAATAAAATGATTTTATCTAGTAATGCGAATCTTTAAATTCTCCGCATAAAAAACATCATAAAACTATTAGTTTTTATATCGATTTCCCATTTTATCCATACATAGTTTTTTTTTTCACGCAAATAATGCCATATGTCATTGGCATTCAAAGAGTATGTAAGCAATCTAACCTTCTTGACTTACGCAAAACAATAAAAGTACACATCCAATTATTGTAATTATAGTTAAATAATTAGTAACTAATTATGGCTTAACGTGCTTTCCGAGTCACGGAGGGAAGGCTTTTTATTTATTATTTTAATTTCGTTTGTTTATTTTCTTTCTTATCTATTTACATTTAAAAATATTTTTCTAAAAACATATTAAAGTATAAAAAAATAGAGGTCCGCCAGGGCCCGGAAGCAGGGTCCAAGAATTAGGGGGGGGGGAGGGGTATTTTGGTTTATTATAATTATTACATTGTAATAACAATCTGTTAGGATGTTTAATTAAAAGCGAAACTTTTATACGAAAGGCAAAATGTTTTCGAGACCTTTGCCTGTTCTAATCAACATTATAAACTCTTTGAAAACAGAACAAACGCGCGCCATAGGATTCTATGCGTACGCATCCCGAGCAGAATATGCGGACGACTGAACGGCGGGCGTTCTCTTTCTAGCATATGTGCACGTCCCATTCGTTTTGTTTTAAGTACAGTCTCGAACGGTATTTACTTTTATTATTTGTTTATTATTATTGTATATTTAATGGAATGATTTTCATTTATATGTTTTGTTTTAATGTATACTTACTACTAGGTCATTATTTTTTTGCGATTTGGATTTATTTTAATAACATTATGTTTGTATGTCACATAGATTATTTTTTAAGTTTAGACTGAAATTGGGCAAAACTCTTACGGCAAATAAAAATGTACCTATATTCTGATTCACTTTAACTTTTTGGTTGGTTCGATAAATAAGTACCTAATTACTGTAGACCCATCTTCGTTTAAATAACCACTTAAAGAAATAACTAATTACGTAGACATTTTGCATAAAGATATGTTCTGGTTTGGATTAGTACCTATATATTTACATAACTGTAAATAAGTACTTATACCAATTAAAATAAAATGGATGCGAGTGAATCCGCGGGCAGAAACCAATTTGTGGTAGAAAAAACATCCATTTCGTTTTTTAAGCGACTGTACATGCGCCTATTCTGGGCGCCAATTTTTGAATGCGTGAGTTGCTACTGTGAACTTCTTGTATTCTTTCCACAGATTGTGTTTTTGTGAATATTTTAGGTTTTTGAATAATTTCTTTTTCTTGAGCAATAATAAGTAAAACAGTAAGTGGTTCACTATGGAGGACTCATTTCTTCCGAGTATTAATTGTTCGGTTCTACTGCGGTTGTTACGTTGGCAATAGTTGAGAGAAGCTAGTGAAAATACCTACAATACTCTGGCTTCTTGGATTTCTAAATCATCGGTAAGTCATATTAGAAGTATAGTGGAACGGCATTATAGCGGGTGGCAGCTACATAATCATTATTATGATCTTAATATTATGTTCAATAACTTCATATCTATTCTTCCTACTTGTTTATTAACGTGGATATTTACACCGCGTTGGTACGGACGCCACATTTTCTCACCGTAATATAACTATGAAGAATATGATTGAAAAATTGATTTATTAATACGAAGTAACATAATATCGCTCCTGAATTATTCCCCAAAGGGTTAGTTAGAGGTGTATAACTTCTTTTATCTGTTCTGTGCAATGACTATATATCCTCTTGACTGCTCATGCGGGCGACTCAGGCTCACGACACATATGTTGAATAGCACTGATACTAGATAGAAATACGAGTGGCCATTTTAGTTTTGACCAGTTATTTGATCTCTGCACACCCGGGTATTTTATTTATTTATTTAAACTTTTCGCACTCAAAAAAGAGGTACAAAGGCGTACTTAATGCCTTAGGCATTCTCTACCAGTCAACCAAGGGTGGTGAAGAGATTAGATGGCAGGTGCTCTGACTGTGACGAACAAAGAGAAAAAAATAATAATTAATAATATAATATTATATCATAATGCATAGATAAGACCGGTTTTACAGAATAAGAAGCTATAAACTTATGATACATTTACTTACATACTGATTCACTATATATATACCTATAATATATATATATATACAAATTCTAGGGAGAGAGGTGTAGATATGACTCTACTCTATTTCTTCAGAAAAAAACTCTGCAATTTCCGCTTAAATGCATACCGACTGGTGGCTGTCCTGATATCAAGAGGAAGCGCATTCCAAAGAAGAATGGACTGAATATGAAAAGAAGAATGAACGAAGTCAGAAGTATGAGAAGGACAGAGTAGGAGAAGATTGTTAGAAGAAGGCAGATTCCTAGTGTGTGAAGAACATAGATATTGGAAGTGAGACACAAGATAAGAAGGGGGAGAGGGAGAATTGAGAACGGAGAAAAGCGTGGTCAAAGCACGCAAACTTCTTCTTTGGCGAATGGGCATCCATTTGAGCTCAGACCTATAGCTCGACACATGATCATATTTCCTCAGGTTGAATATGAACCGGATACAGTTGTTGAGTAGTCTGTCAAGCTTATCCAGCAAAACTGCATTCAAGTCAAAGTAGCACACATCACCATAGTCGATGATGGGGAAAATTAAAGTCTGCACAAGCATAGTCTTCGTCTTAGCGGGCAAAAAGTTCCTCAGACGATACAGGGATCGAAGAGTACCGCTGACCCTTTGACTAACACTAGAGACCTGGCGTTGCGAGCAAAGTGTCGAGTCCAGATGCAAACCGAGATCCTTCACAGTAGAGGTAATGGGGATGACGGTGCCATTGAAAATTAGAGGAGGAAGAGAGGTAAGCGTCACCCTACTCATCATGCGTGAGCTCCCGATTACAATGGCCTGACACTTTGAGGGGTTTACTGACACCCCAAAACTATCAGACCACCTTCAGATAGCATCTAAATCTCGGTTTAAATCCGCTACAGCGTCTGATAAACCTTCAACCCGCTCAGCTGTATATAATTGAAGATCATCGGTATTTTGATACCTTTTAAAACATTTCTGCATAAATAAAAACAATCATGAGTTCCTGTTCAATTAAATGGCGTGGAAAATCCTCTAGAACATCCAGCTATAAAAAGATTGCATTATTTTTCATCGGTAAATAAAATAAATATTTTATTAAGAATAATTGCAGGGCTCAAGCTAAACTGGTTGTTTACGTAAAATGGTACAAAAATGTACACCGCGTTGATGTCTTTTTGAAAAGTCCCTTTCTCTCACTAGGGTATTGCAATAAGTCTGTCCTTTTCTATCTGCACTTATACTGTAGAGTGTTGTGACAACTTCAAAATAAAGTCTATCTAAGTCGATAAAAATTATGATGTTTCCTAATGGTAAAAAAGTAAAATTAAGTACTTAATGTTTACATTTTAGATTTCAAAATATTCCGTAACTGAAAGAAAAGTAGATTAATGCAGTTCACAGGGAAAATTGGTTTCCAAATAAAAATAGCGTTGTTTGTTTAAGGCATTTCACAGCAGATTAAAAATAAGTACTAGCAATGTCAATCCCTGTCGGATAGAACAATAAATTCTCTTAAGTGAAATTCAAATTTAAATAATTTATTGTTCAATTATGATTGTAGACGTCGATTTTATCGATGTCGATATTATTGTTGCAAAACTGACTTGTGCATCACTGTGTTTGGAACTTTCGTCCTAACAATGTTGCATTGGCCAATCACAACCGCTGTAATTTCGTCGTCCCCCGGCCCGCAGTAGTAAGTCTTGTGCCTAGACGAAATCGGTCTATCAGCTCTCAAGTGCTTTAATTCTCTTTAGTTCTGTGTGTAGCAGCACCTACACCCACATTTCGCCAGTTACGATGTTCGATGTTCTGTTACATGTGATTTCTTGAGTGTTTACTTACCTACTTCTAAGCCTTTAAATAAACCTTTAACGCTCTCAGAATTGACGAGTATTGACAATGCTCAAACGTCATGTTGACTAATTCGTATTTTGAATTTACCACCATACATTGTGACAAAAAGTCACTAAGAGATTCGATTCTGAACCAAGATTTTAAGATCTAATTACCGTGTAATGCGGAGAATTATGATAAAATGGTAAATTACATTTGAAAGCCCTAAAATCATGCTTTAATCTTTGGGTCACTGCATGTTTCATAGCGATACGAGGTTCCTTTGTCGCTTGGTCAATATCCTTTTTGTTAGAGTCAAGTGTCCTCCCCCCCCTGCCAGCTAATGGTTAGGTTAGGTAGGTTAGGTGCTAAAATGGTTGGGTTTGGAAATGTGAAAAAATTCACGGCAGTAGTATATATAACGAAATTAAAAGGAAAACTATCACCGCTACGAAGGCTCCACCAGTTACCGAGTAAGAATCGACCAACTTTAAGTTGCAGTTGCAAAAACATGTTCTCCCATACATTCTGTATCGGAGAACCAGTTTTTCAACTACAATGTTAAGTTTGTTGGATAAATTCATCCCAACTACGGAACCCCTCATTGTGCGTGGTTCGACATGCACTTGGCCGGTTTTTTGTCTCTAATTGCTGAATTCAAAGAAAAGTTATTTATAAATATTGGTTGATTTCATCAGTAGAAATAGAGGTATTCCACTAAGAGCATCTGATTTCAACGGCACTTAACCGAAACGCACCTAAGCTGCACTGAAACAAAATTTTTCATAAGTGCTGTGGGCAGAATATAAAAGTATTTGACAATGTATTGTAACTTAATTTGGGAGATGTCACGAGGTATCAAAGTTTTGAAGATGAACATTATTGCATACTACAACGTTAGTTCGCTATCAGCGTCGAACAGCGGTAATTGGCAACACTGGTCGGTATTGAAGCTGTTTGCCGCAGTCGACGACAGCCATTTGTGCGGGACGGCCGAACTTGTGGTAAGTCTGCAACGCGCTTTATGTTAATTTTAGGGTAAACAAACAAAACTATAAATAGGGAATTCCCAAGTATTTGGATGACTTTCAATAAAAGTGCCCGCTACACGGTCGCCAACTGCGTCTCAACATAGGTAACCTTGGTGGTTTACAACCGTGTAGATGATGGTTTATTATCTTTGAAACTGCTCTGCCGGTCGCCAACCAAGGTCACCTCTGTCGGGGACGCGGTTGCCATTCGTGTGCAGGCACTTTATAAACGGAATCAAACTGTCATTGTTTATAAAAAACATTACTTTACCTACTTTTTTGGATAAATGATTCCATATAAACATATAAAAAAGTGTTCGGTCTATTTATATCTAAAAGGAAGTTGTCCTAGTGGATATTTATAAAGTCAATGGCAGTATCACCTGTCATTTAGACGAAAATCACTGCCGGGAGCGGTGACGAGTATATTATTGTGTCACGTCACACGTTTAGCGTGATTGACGTAGCAGTAGGAAGCTATTAGTGACGAGCTTGAACATCATGGCGACAGAGGTGATAGGCAATTTTGTTACCATGTAAAAAAAAAACGCACGCACTTCACTTGAATTATTAATTAAGTCAGTAGTAATTAACACTGATAAATAACACCAGATCCCTCAGACAAAATTATTTTATTACTGAGCTTCGTAAGTTTTACGTTACAATTATTTAGAAGCTCCACTTAGCTTTATATCGCGGCGGGGAATTCTGGTGATTACTAAAACACTACACTTTATGGTGCACTTATGTAGATAAAATATACTGGATCAAAACATGTCTGGTGTGAATAAACCTTTAATTGTGTTATAAACGCACAAGGTGACACCCGGGCCAAAACAACGTAAAAATGTTAATTTCACTTTTACAGCCTCGCGAATAAATATGAAAGTGATACGGAGCCTTTATGTCGTATTCAATACGACAGAACTTTTATGTCGTAGATACGACAGACGGGTTCTGTAAATTGCTACTTTATTGTTGTGAGTATAAATTGCCATTGTATTGGAATACTTTATTGATAAACGATTTTATTAATAGGCATATGGGCTAATTAGTAACTATTTTTTGAAATGTTGCTATTTTTAGAAAATTGTATTTCAAACCACAAACGTAAAACAATAGATGTAGCCAACCATCGCGGTTTCCCCGAATTCATTTCAGTTTTGGGAGCATCAAAGACACCTGGGGACAAAGCTTTGTAAAGAGCCTGGTTTTAACCTGAATTGCTTTAAAACAAGGTATTCTCTACGTCCGGTCGCATATACGGTCAACAGGATGTTAGTGTGAACATCTTGTTCTTCGAAAACCGGCCGTACTGCAACCACATAAAGGCGCTTTTAGTGTTAAATTGTTGCCATGGAACTGCGGTTGAATTTACCTGCCCATAGGCATGTCCCTGGTCGTGAAAGTTCGGATAATAATGACTCGAGCAAATACCACCACATTCATAGGCATGTCCCTGGTCGTGAAAGTTCGGATAATAATGGCTCGAGCAAATACCACCACATTCATAGGCATGTCCCTGGTCGTAAAAGTTCGGATAATAATGGCCCGAGCAAATACCACCATATTCTTTGGTTTGCAAGGAAGTTTCTTTAACCCAAATTAGGCAATATTTGTAATTTAACTGCTGAAATGAATGGGGTTCAGACTTGAACCCTCACATTTTGAAATGGGTTAATAATGTACCTATTGTTAGGTGGAGTGTTCAGCAAGCTGTTTTTTTAATATATATAACACATATTTATGTCGTAATACGTACAAGCTACCTATATGATAGATTTTCTGTTCTTCTTATTGTATGACCATGTAAATGCATTGGGAAAACAATATTCCCACCACTCCCACCACCACCTTACCCACTTCTCCTTCTTACCTGACTTCCCATGTTCAATACTTATGCTCTGCCCATAGCAAAAATCTTCGTTCTACCAACAATCGTCTTCTACGATATCCTTCTCACCGCTCTGGTTTTATTCACTCTTCTTTCTTCGTCCAGGCGGTCTTTCCTTGTAATGCGCTCCCCCTGGACATCAGGACGGCAACTAGTCGCTTATCATTTAAAGTTAAGGCACGTGAACACATTCGTAAGTAGTTGGCAGAATCATTCGTTTTATCCTCTACCTGTCGTTATTTCTCCTGACTAAGTTTATTTTGTATATAAGTATGTATCTATGTATGTATTAATAGTAGTCATTATTTTTCGAATATATATATTATCTTATGTTGCACCTGCCATGTCTGTCTCTGCATCACCCTAAGATTGACTGGTAGAAAATGCCTCAGGCATTAAGTCCGCCTTTGTACAGTAGTTTTTTTTACTTGTGCATAAAGTTTTAATAAATAAATAAATAAATATTATCCAACATATTATTAAATACATTCCAAGCATAGGTTCGATGTTTCATGTCAGCACGTGAGTAATGTGAGCATCCTTTGACGTATGTGACTTAACGTCTGTTCCAAAAGTATTTGTGGATCTATGGAGTATGTCTGGTCTGTGGAGTATATGTGGTCTATGGAGTATGTGTGGTCTATGGAGTATGTGTGGTCTATGGAGTATATGTGGTCTATGGAGTATATGTGATGTACAGAAAACGTACCTGTAGATGCCAATTTGTAGGGTCACTTACAAATTAAGTTATTTGATTTGATTACTTGATGATAAATGATAAATGATTTTTATTTCTGTAAGTAGGTTTTGTACAAACACTTTTACACGTCAATCACATTTTTTAAACTAGATGAGGTCGGCGTTTCCTATCTGACTACTCTGAGAAGAAAGGCCGAAACAAACTCAGAAGTCACAGTCTCTTTTAAAGTCCAGACATAATCTTGGTCAGATCATGTGAAGACCATGTAGATTGGTGTCTGAAATGGACTTTTGAGGAAAGAACCACACAGATTGAGTAGACCTGTCCAGTCAGTGCACGCATTTGTCAATAATCGTGCAGCTCAACTCCAATTTTAAGGCGCTCAACGATTTGACGAACAATACCAAAGAAAGGACATTTGGTTAGGCCGCATAAATTACTCAAAGTGCCAGACCATGATTAATTAAAACTAAGGAAAAAATTAATAATAAAAAAGAAAAGAAAGATCCACATAGTCTTCACATTCACAATAATTAAAATAATATAATACTTTACAAAGTGAACATTCATGTCATTATTTAAATAAAATGTCAATGAAATGTCTTGTCTGTCTGTCTTGAAAACTTTAACCCCAAATTCTTATTTTCATTCACCTAAAAATGTTTTTCATTTGACAATTGAGGTTAATTTTATGTCCGCAATTTTTGTAGATAAATTAAGAATCACAATAATTGTATAATTTATTAAATAATAGTTGTTGGAAAAAGTGGTGAGGTATCAAGTTTCAACTTTACCTTTTAAATCAACAATTTTTAAATCAAATGTGTTACTAATTCCATTTAATGAGTGACTGCTTAAGAATTTAACCCGAGCAGAGTTTGTTTACACTTTCATCAGATTCTAAAGGAAGCAAACATAATTAAAAAAAAAAAAAATTAAGAACATCACACATACATATCTACAATGTACATAATATAAGTATCTGTCTACGTATATAGCCGACACGTCGGTACCTAGTTGATGTACTTTTTATGGCACTTTTTGCTACATATTCCAAATGTGAGTAATAACTCGGCTAGGCGAAGAATACTTACCGTATGTATGTATGTTAGAAGTAAAGTTATTGTCTTTTTATTACTAAAACACTGACTATGATTACTTTTATTTTGTTATTTACGAATGTTTACGATGTCATATGTATAATGTTTTGCTGAAAGAAGGAGCTCAAGCAAAACTAACATAGGTACTTAATATATAATATTTTGTAATGTCAGAACTGGCATGGTATCTGTACCTTTTAAAGCTGTTATACCTCGCAGGCCACGTCTAGTTAGGACGTTCCCTACGTGTCATTGACGCGCGCTCGTCACCCAAACGCAAAGCTAACACATCTCATGAGCCTGTAATTGCACTGTCACCGATACAATTCAAACTGTAATACAACTATAATGTTGCTTGGCGGCAGCAATAAGTATACCTTGGGCAGGATTTTCCGGACAAATTGTTTTAGTTGTTGCATTCTTGGAACGCGTGATTAATAACTTGTCAATGGCGTAAAATTCCCAAACGCTTGTGATTTGCTACCGCTATACTACAATGTGCTCATGTGGTTTTTATAAGTTACTGGACATTGTTACTACAGTCTGTATTAATGATCAAAACAAGTCCAGCTATCGGTCAAGCAGTTGTGCGACCCAATTACGAACATAACCCGAACGAAAGACGATCGATGATAAACGAGTGTAGTTTCGCCAAAACACACCTCCCTCTTCTAAACATTGCGGAATTAATTATACCCAATTTGTTAAGGGGAGAGAATTGGGTTCAGATCATTAATTGAAGAATCGGCAAGAATGTATGGAAGCTGGTCTAAGCACCAATAACAACCACACATATATGTATTTTAATATAATACAATAACTACTACGGCGGCTCATTCCAAATCGCTGTGTGAAAAAAGTTGTGGCGATGTTTCGCAAGACTGACCTGGACGTTAAATAATCGAACCTCTGAATAGTTAATCACTTCTGGTGATCATAGTTTGAATGTTTGCATAGTATTTCGTATAGTATATGCATTCCGATGATAATATGGAACCAGTTAGCTGGTCTGATAATGGATCTGGACGCTTAGATAACGGAACTCTTGAATAGCTACTAGTAAACCCATCGAGTTTAGTCTCATTAGACTGATGTGTCGCAACGAGTCCTGTTCATTTTACCTGATGACTGACCTGGACACCAGCATGATCCCATTGAGTTGGTCTGATTATGGACCTGGACGCTAGATACCGGAATTTTTGAATAGCTACTAGTTAACCCATCGAGTGTGGGCTCCTTAGATGTGTCTCAACGAGTCTTGTTCATTTTACCAGATGACGATAACCTGATAACTGACCATTTTACCAGATAACGGTGTTCCGATAACTAGCGTCTAAGTCCGTCCTGCGAAACATCACACAACTTCTTTCACACAGCGATTTCATGAGCCACCATAGTAGTTGTTGCTCTATATTAAAATGCGTATCTAATGACATAGGTGCGGTTGTTATTGGTCGTGGAGACCATTTTGTCCGGCCTCCTTTGGCTATAGTTACGATAGTCAAACTATTGGCTGTCAGGATTGTTGCCTTTGCCTGGAGTTGTTTACGAGAAACCTCTGCCATGGAAAATATAGTAAATTATAGTGATTAAATTATACATTTAAGTTAAGTGTCAATACATTTATTTCAAGTGACTCTTGTGAGTGAGGATAACACTTGTAGTTTTAATTAAATTACTAGCGACAGAATGATTGAAAATAGGTGGCAATGTCTGTAGACTTTCTTTGCTTGAGTAGGTATGTAGGTTTTATGATCAAAATATTCATTACAACATTTGGGAATTCTAAGTAGAAAGTTGGTACTGATTGAACACTAAATTAGCGTAGCCACTTTCTAAATAGAACAAATTTAACGACAATCACCTAAGTAAATAAACAGATACAGACAGTAAAATGGATCGGCTTAATTCATTACCTTGAAAGCCTCTTCAAGACGAACACCTGAAAGCTAAGTCTGTTTATCGTGAGGCTTTGGTTTGGATAATAATTACAATAATCACCTCCCACCTTCGGCCTTCCACAGTGTTGTGTTACCTTCGGACCTGGAAGGAGAGGAGGCTAGCTTTACTTAGTAAGCGCATTAATTCTAGGAGAGTGGTGCAGAATCCCTAAAACCTTGTGATTTGGGACGCAAATAACAGAATTATTCATTAAAGAATTTGCAAATTCTGCCAAGTTATTGACACTTAGATTTGAGTAATCCCGTGTGCCGTTTTCGCGTTTCTGTTTCTACTATTTACTGATGACACATTTTTAGACTTTTGAAACCATTGAAGCCCTTTTTAGAAGTCTAATAGTGGCCTGTGATGATATATTTATAACAATAAAATTATGCTGATAGTATTTAAACTCATGCGATGTGAAATCTAAAAACTTTACCCAGGTGAGATAGAAACAGTAACAAGAAATATTTGGCACATGAAATCCACGTAATACACGAGTATTGTTTCATCGAAACTCGATAAGATTGTTAAGACACAAGTCTATTGCGTAAGTCGGAGTAAAGTGGGCAATCTATGCCGGGAAGTGGGGCCTGGCAACCAGCCAGAGCAACAGAATTGAGGATTGGCCCAATATGGACTAAACTAGACTAAACAATCTATTGGAACCGAAGATTGGACCCAATTTAAAACATAACAAGGCTTGGCAAATTGAAGCAGCTCTGAATACTGCCAAATTATTTCTTAGTAAAAATAAACAAAGCTAAATATCACAGAGAAAAAACTATAACTTAATTTTTTTTTAACGTGTGTTCCCGTTCGTCCCAGAATCTTTCTTCTTGAATTTCTTACAATAGATCTTTTATTCTATTATAGCACACACGGTTTTAGATTTTAACTATATGTTTTTATAATGCACCTATTGTAGATCTACCTGAGAGGAGTCAATAGTAGATTGTTGCACCGAGCGTCAAGTGAGTTATTAATGCACGAGGGTTATGTTGGTGCCCGAGCGCACGCGAGGGCACTAAATAACACGAGTGCAATAATTACTCACTTTAGCAAGGTGCGTACTGCGTAATCTACTTTTCTTTCAACTACCAATCTACCTACCGTGATAAAATATACCTACTCAAAATAAAAACTCAAGTTAATGAAAACAAAGCTATCCCCCGACTTTTGCGGCAAAAGATTATTAACAATTTCATTTGCAGCTGTTTTTATAGTTTCTGGAGTTGCATTCGTATCGCTATCAAAAACTTTGATAATTCATATTTAGCACGAAAAATTTAAAAAAAAAGGAAAGCAGACTGGCAGACAGAAAGACAGACAGATTGACGGACGGACGGACTGATGGACGGGCGGACGGATGAACGAACGGACAGACGGACAGACAGACAGACGGATGGATGGACGGCCGGACGGACGGACAAACGGACGGACGGATGGAAGGATGGAGAGGCGGACGGACGGACGGACGGTCGAGCGGACGGACGGACGGACGGACAGAAATACAGACAGACAGATGGACGGACGGACAGACGGACGGGTGTACGGACTGACGGACGGACAGACGGACAGACAGATGGACGGACGGACAGACTGACGGACGGACGGGTAAACGGACGGACGGACAGACAGACGGACGGAAGGACAGACAGACAGACGGACGGACAGACGAGCCTTAGTAATAGGGTCCCGTTTTAGCCTTTGGCTATGGAACCTTAAAAACAGTGCATTAATGAAAAGCAATGCAACAATGAAACATACAACTTTACTACACTGTTTTGGTTCTAAGCAAAAAGTACGTCCTTTGTGTTCGGTCTTGTAGTGATTAATGATAACATTGCTATGTAGTTGAAAGAAAAAATAATTGAGCAACAATGTTTGTTTTTATTGTCTGGAAAATACTTACATTTTTCACCGTAAATTATAAGTATTAGTTATAGAACTTATTACGTACCTACTAATGTAAATGTATGTTCCCACAAGATTTCTAAACGCCATTTGTTTGGTTTCAGATTAACTTGTAAACAAGTGAATTGGATTCTTTACTCTACTTGTTGAACCAAGCTGTGAATGCTATGTAAGTACTACATTCAGCTCCATTTAGTTATCTTAGAAACAATCGTTAACAGTATCTTCTTTTTCGAGAGTGGGTGAACCTGTTTTGATTCTACATACTACCTACCACAACCGATTGTATATATGATTGAGGACGAAATTTTGGAAATCTAGATTACTACATAGAATAAAATTAACAGTACTTACCCAATCAAGGTAAGGTATTCCAACTACAGCAAGTTTTAGTTCGATGCCGTAAATGGAATAGGTGCCGCTCGCTGAAGCGCGTAAAAATCGGTGCTCAAAGTGGAATTCCTCATGTAGTCACTTACCGAAATCAGAGATTTAACTCTGATTTCTGTACCTTAGTTATTAATATGAGAAGAAAACCTGCATTATTCTCATACCTCCTGTATAATTATCGATCATCTTTAAGCTACTTAAGGCTCAAACTTTTAATTAAATCTTAACTCCGTGTAGTACTAATTAGAGAAGTTCATTAGATGCGTCAAATCCGTCTCACAAGTAGACTTAGAAGCTTCAACTCCGTATTACATCAAATCTACGAACTTCAATCGAAATACGCTTACACAACTTTTATGAGGCGACCCCTACCTTACTTTTTTATCGTTAAACTTTCGACTCGGTTCGGTATCGCTTAGATTTCGTCTGTCGCCATTTCGACCGAAACTTATCAATACAATAGCGTACATGGGTGTTAATATAACATCGAGGTCCACAAACAGACTGTCACACAGGCATGAGTGACAGAGAACACGCTCTACAAAGCCGAACTTTTTCTAAAACTCGATGTTTCATATTCGATTCCGGGTACATACACACGTTTGACGTCCGTCAGAACCGTTCATACGTCATCACCAGCTGGATGCTGTTTGACCCAGTTAGAGCAAATCATTCGGTTTCGTTCCAACCATTCATGAACCCTTCGCCTTTGAATGTGTGAGGGTTGAGCGTGTCAGATGATGGAGGAGGAGGCAGCAGAAGAATTAAAGTACTATATGTATAGTATATGATATTCCCCTAATTAGTAAGGTTTCGAGTGTCAGAATGGTTACTAGTTATTTTCTGTGTATATAGTGTTTAAGGAAAGGGTTTTATGAAGAAAATCACAGAAAGACAAGACTAGGCATTTATTTCAATTAGGCTTGTCGGTTAAATACGATAATGAGAACACTAGTTGTCCGTTCCAAATCTAGGTCATCATGGAGAAGAAGGACAAGAAACTCCATGGCAGCTAATTTAAAAGTATTGGATCAACACATATTTACTTTAGAATAATTCATTGTTATCACATTAATCTCTGGGACTATTTCTCAAAGTTATAGTAACTTATCCACGGGAAGAAACAGAACATGAATATTCCCTAATTCAATTTAACACATTTAACCATAAGACATATTATAACACATACAGAAAAACATAGCTATCAGCAATAATCAAGAAATATGATCAATTAACTTACGTGAACATTATAGGTAGGTAGTCCATCTTTCACCACAGTTGTATCAAAAAGAAGCTCCCGAATTGGTGGGTACACGTATTTTATAGTCTCCCAATATTGCTCAAGTACATCTAACATTGCCGCCATTTTAGACCAATCGCAGATGGTCATAGATTATTGTTTAATAATCTCTAACATAGTTAATAATGAACAAATCTTATATAGTGGAACCATTTTAAAACTTAATAAGATAATTTAGCAATTTAGTTTGTACATATTTGATATCGAAAAGTAAAATCAGATAAGTTATTGACATCAACTTAAAGTTAGGAGAATCGTTTGAAACTACTTGTGACTATTGAATTACAATATAAAATACTAATTAACATTATAATATCATATTAATTATAACTTGATCATTTATTGAAACTCTAAATTAATAAACATTTGTTTTGGTTATTCACAAAAAAGGACTACTGTACTAAAAACCAAAAGACAAAAGTACTTCTTTAATAATAAGAGAAAAATAAAAAAATAAAAAAATAACTTTAATTTCGGAAGTCGGTGTCTTTGCTTTTAATTTTAGTTTTTGGCCACCGACTTCCGAAATTAAAGTTATTTTTTTATTTTTCTCTTATTATTAAAGAAGTACTTTTGTCTTTTGGTTTTTAGTACAGTAGTCCTTTTTTGTTTTGTTTTTTTTGAAGTCGGTCAATATTTTTTTAAAAGTTTTATTATTTTTCCATTTTTGTGTAATTTTATTTTTGTAATCATGGGTAGACCAACTAAAGGAGCCACCCGCATGAAGAAAAACAGAATTAAAGAGACTAATACTGCTGAAAAAGAACGCCTATCTAAGAATCACAAACGGAGTGCCATGTCCGGTTCCCAAGAATCACCGTTAGCTTGTCATGCTAGGTTATCTCAGATGAGAAATTACATGCATTCTCATTTGTCACAGGAGTCGCCAAATGATAAGATCTGCCGACTCAATCTTATTCAAAAACGATTAAGTGGCGAGTCGTCTGAACAGCGCAAGTATCGTTTAGATGTTATACGAAACCGGCTGGCTAATGAGACTCCCGTGCCTTCTCAAGAATATAAGGGTGAACACTACATTTGCTTACACTGTATAGTACCCCTCATCATCATATTATAAGGTGACCATAATCAGATCTGTAATGTCACTTACAACCTATATGGTTGCAAAGTTCTTATCAATATAAATGAATTAAGTCCAAACACAAGGTAATTACTGTGAACCGTTGAGGAGTTCCGTTAATCGTCCTTCGTCTTCATCATCAGACCCTTAACGACAGTCACAACCCATCCAAGTGTAAGGTTCTTATCAATACAAATTAATCAAGCCCAAACACAAGATATCTGCTGTAAACCACTGAGGAGTTCCCTCGACTGTCTTTCGTCTTCATCATCAGACCCTAACGACAGTCAGAACCCATCAAAGTGTAAAGTTTTTATCAATACAAATTAATCAAGCCCAAACACGAGGTATCTGCTGTAAACCATTGAGGAGTTCCCTTGACTGTCTTTCGGCTCCATCATCAGATCGACTCCAGGCCTTCATAAAATTGTAGTGCTGTAAAATACTTAATGAATAAATGAAGGAATGCACTAGTTGCCCTTACGATTTTTGAAAGTTCCCCTCGATTTCTCTAGGATCCCATCATCAGATCCTGACTTGGTGACAATGGGACTACCTCAGAAGTATAAGCTATTGAACAAATAAAGAATTTTTTAAATCGGTTCACAAACGGCGGAGTAATCGGTGAACATACATAAAAAAAAAAAAAAAAAAAAAAAAAAAACAATCATCCCGAACGTAGTACCTCCTCCTTTTTTGAAGTCGGTAAAAAACCACAAATCATAACATAAGTTTGATGACCTACTTTTCGTCTAGAAATCGCTGTTTTTGATAATAGTCTTAAGTCACAATAAAAACCATTAATATAGAACAACTTATACATCGAAATAGTATATAAAACCAAGGATATATTTTAAGTACATTGTACAATTTATAGTTCTGGTATCATACAATTTTTGGTAAAAGTAAATGTTTTTGTATTTATTTAGACCGACTCACAGATCACAGATTTCGTTCGGAATTGATTGTTCATCTAAAAATACTGCGAAAGTTTAGATTATGAATTAAATCGAAGATTAATTTTACAAAATGCTACATATTCCTGACAAGCACTACAATGGCGGATTACGAATATTATATTATTATGCTTTTGTGACAATTTTGTTACATTTGGTGTTATTTGCACCATGGTTACTTTATATATGCGTGTGTAGGTGTAGAATTAACATACCTTTCCTCTCCTTAGGTAGATAAATACTAACACACAATCTGCTTTAATAATAAATAAAATTATGTCATAGCGTGTGTTCGCGTCATCGTCAACCTATCATGTCGTAGTTCTATTGGTAGAAAATTCTTAAGAAATAATCAATATCTTAGTCCTCGTTATTTCGTGTAGGTACCTATGTATATTAGTTTGATAAAATATTTGGAAGATAACTTCTTTCAGATAGTCAATTCGGTTTTAGGCCCAAAAGATCAACTAGCCAAGCAGTACACAAATTGACAAATGATATAACTACCAATCTAGATAATGGTATGCACACAATTGGGATCTTTCTAGACCTCGCCAAGGCCTTCGATACTATTTCATGTACTTTACTTTTGCACAAGCTTGAAACACTTGGGATAAGAGGAGCACAACTGCAACTATTTTCAGACTATCTTAGCGATCGTCAGCAATGTGTAAAAATTGATCAATACACAAGTTCTGAAATTAAGAACAGTTGTTTTGGAATTCCACAAGGCAGCATTTTGGGCCCTACGTTATTTTTAATCTATATAAATGAACTATGTAGCCTGTCACTCCAAAATGGTGTCATAATATCTTATGCAGATGACACCGCTCTATTATTCACAGGTAAATCAAGAATTGAGGTCTATGAACATGCTCAGAAGGGTTTTAACATTGTGTCTAATTGGCTTCATAATAATGTACTAACATTGAATATAGATAAAACAAAATACATTTTATTTTCAATGAGTAATACTAACATACCGCTTACTAATCTAAACATTTACGCACATAATTGTAGCACGTATGCTGACACCGCTTGTTCCTGCCCCACTTTAGCAAAAGCTGACCATTTAAAATATCTAGGTGTCACTATTGACTCCAATCTAAATTTTCGTAAACATATTGATTTACTATGTACTAGAGTGCGCAAATTAATATATATCTTTAAGAATTTACGGAGCATAGCCGACTATAAATTAATTAAACAGGTTTATTTAGCTTTGTGTCAATCCATTCTTACCTATTGCATAACTTCTTGGGGTGGTGCTGCAAAAACAATTTTACTCCCTCTAGAGCGCGCTCAAAGAGCAATTCTAAAGGTTGCTACCTTTCGCCCTTTCAGATTTCCTACGCACCAGCTCTACATAGCATGTAATGTACTAACAGTACGGCAATTATTTATACTAAGCATTGTATTACACCAACACACTGCACTTCCATTTGACCCACTACCTTCCGACAAGAGAAGAAAGGACTTGGTTTGCATAAAGCCACAAACGAAACATGCGTTTGCGAGGCGATTTTATGTGTTTTTAGGACCTTTTCTGTATAATAGGCTCAACAAGTCACTTAACTTCTATAGTGTAAGTTATAAAAAATGTAGTAAAGTGTTATCAGGATTTTTAGCGATACTCAATTACACAGACACACAAAAACTTCTAGAAATTATGTCATGATCATAACTTATTCCCTCGTAAATATTTACTTTTGTTTAATTGCATAGGTTTAGTTTTATACATTAATGTACCAATATGCTTTTTCTTATAGCTGTTAATTTAATTATTATTTTATATCAGTTTAACTTTAAATTTTAGTGTCCCAGTTCAATTTAAATGTAAAGTGATGGCCTGAAACACAGGTTTGAATTAGCCTAGATCGGGCGGGTCGCTACCAAAAAACTTGTAATTCCAATCCATCATTACTTGAACCTCAAAATATTTTAGTTGAAGTTTATATTTAGGAAAAAAAAAAAAAAAAAAAATTAGTATTTTTTTATTGGTTGTGTGTTTAAAAGTCAGTCAAAGCCAAATTGTTAGTCTAATATCGTTGTTGAAATCATACGACAGAATTTGAATTTAGTCCTAAAATTAAAAAGTATTTATGCGATAAACAAAACCTATTTGTTTTTTAAAACAATTACTAAGAAATATCAAAGGAAAATAAATATTTCAATTCAAATGTCGAGTACTGACGCTTGACATTTAAATCGTACACATTATTGGAAGCCATTATTATTCTGTATATTACTTTCATATGAGACAGTTACTTGAGCTACTCAAGGGTCGCGTAAAGTATAGAGTAGGTAGGTACTAGACACTACGGCTTGGTCGCACCATAAATCACCAAATACATTTAATACTAAACTTTAAAAATCGTTCTGTTTCTTCCAATTGTTTGAAGATGACATAAGCTTTAGTGTGAAACGTATTTAGTTATTGGTAGTGCAATTGTGTCCAAAGTATGTAATACACAAGGTTTGCTAAACATTGACGCTTTTACAGCGGGTGGAACAAGCCACCCCAGACATAACCAACAATGGGGGTCCAAACGCCTCCTGCCGGAGGCTCTACGCGGGGGTCGTGCGGTCCATGGCCCTTTACGGGGCACCGGTGTGGGCGCGTTCCCTTAGCCTGCGGCCAGCCCGCCGGTTGAACGCGTCCCAAAGGGTCATGGCCATTCGGCTGACCCGGGGATACCGCACGGTCTCCCGTGAGGCGGCGAGCCTCCTTGCCGGATTACCACCATGGGATCTGGAGGCGAAGGTCCTCACCCACATTTGGAAGTGGCGCGAGGAGGTGAAGCGCTGGGGCGTGACTCCGCTGCCGCGAGAAATCGCGGCACAGCGGACAGAGCTCCGGCAAGATCTCATGGCGGCATGGAGAGTGCGATTGTCGCAACCCAGTGCTGGGCACGCCACAATAGCGGCGATAAGTCCCCTCTTTGAGGAGTGGCTAGAGAGGCGCCACGGCGTCCTCACCTTCCACCTGACACAGGTCCTCACCGGACATGGCAGCTTCGGGAGGTTCCTGTGTAGGATTAGGCGGGAGGAAACGCCCGGGTGTCACCACTGTGCGGGTCGCCCGGAGGACACGGTGGAGCATACGGTGGAGGTATGCCCTGCTTGGGCGGAGCACCGCCGTGTCCTCGCGGAGGCGATTGGCGGCAATGACCTCTCGCGTCCGGCCCTGGTCCAGGCCATGGTACGGAGCGAGAGGGCATGGGAAGCCATCACCTCCTTCTGCGAAGCAGTAATGCTCGCGAAGGAGGAGGCGGAACGCGTGAGGGAAAGGCAAAGTTTGCGCCCTCACGCCCCTAACCGCCGCCGTTGGAGACGCCCTGGGAGTCGGGAATCCCAGGCGGATTCCCGGCCACCATAGGCGCAGGCTTGCGGACGGCGAGCAACGGGTAGCTCGCCGTCCGATAAGGACCAGGCCCGGGTCGATGGCGCGTCGTGTTCCAGGCGCGCCTCAAAGAGATGTCAGCACAATTGACGGGGTCCGGTAGGACCGATGCCTGCCAGGGTTGCGGGAAAGTCCAAAAGGGATACCGGGACCTTGGCAACAGGCAAATGAAGGAGCACGGGTGGGTTTTAGTCAGTAAAAGTCTGACACGCTCTTCCGCTACGCCCAGAGCGGGAGTAGTCATTGGATGATTTCCCACCCTCAAAAAAAAATAAAAAATTGACACAACCAACAATGTACACGATATGTGTCAAAATAATCACATATTACACGCAAATCCTGTTACAAAGAACGGTGTTTCAATTACTCCAGTGATTTTGAGTCGTAAAACGCAAGATTTATAGTTGAATGTGATCCACATACACACTCAAGTGTGGAAGGTAGAATGAGCGTGTAGCCGTGTCGTATTCAAGTGAAAATATTCGTATTCATTGCTATAAAATGTTACGAGTTTTTCACGTCTTTACGAGTTATATATTTTTAATGTGGGTGATACGATTTCCACGGTGAAAGAAAATTAATCTGTTAAGATTTACAACAGTTTTAAAAATGGAATGGGAAAGCATTTATTTATTCATTTAGGATTTCCAATAAAAGATAATAATATACACAAGACATGACACATAAATAATGGGCAACATGGATCGACTACACAACTGTTAAAAATGGTACTATTTCAAATTAAGTTATTTTAAAACCCTATCTTGATTCCTTTAGAAAAACAAATTACTTAGGTAGGTATACCACAAGTAAAAACATGAAAAATGCGTCCAATCCAGTAGGAAGTCTCAGGTGCGGTATGTAAAGCACTTTGTGTGGCTCCGGTTAAAAGCCGGAACATCCCAGCGGAGGCTTTTTGTTGAGTTCCGAGTTTCGCGAGTGTCCCGAGAGTGTGGGTGTAAAAAAATATTCGGTGTCGATGTTTTATTGTCAATGGATAAAGTTGTTTAGAAGTATGCACGGGATTTAAGTTGAAGCTAGGTTCGAGGACAAATATAGAATGCAGAATGTGAGTTACTCGGGTCAGTGGCCAGATAGATCAATTGTGATGAGATGAATTGTTTGGAACTAAACCGGGTTTGTACTTATCTGAATTCCGAACAACTGAGTCACAATCATAATAACTAACTAGTATAAAAACACAGCAAACTGTAGGGAAAGTTCCATTAATATAAAAGTACAAATTCCTAACTTTAAAAGAGTTATAACATTGTTATAATAATAAGTAATAATTAAATTCAATTTATATACAGTACATTACTGCCACGGCCTGCAAAAGGGGGCATTGATGGACGAACGTGAACATATGGGCCGAGACGAAGACGAGGCCGGCCGCTTTCTGGAATGTATTTACAATCTGTGGAGCATTTTCGATTTATCTCGAAGAAGAAGATATCCAAGAAAATATACAAGCATTTTTTTGAAAATTTCGCATACACCATATTTCATAAAAATTACATCTTATCTTATACCTACATTATAAGCAAATCGACTTATCCGTAGAACAGAGTCCGATGTGATCATGGAGCAAAAACTAGTTAAATAGCTAGTCGAGATAAGGAATACGAACTCTACAGAGTTACGTTTTTAGAATTTTCGTATCTTATTTAGTTTCGGAAATATAAAATCGAATAACGTTCAATCTGACATTAGCTCCGCATAAAAACGCACGGAGTGATCAAGAGACGGCGCGCGGGAAGCGGAGGTGGCGCGGGCGCCCCGTCCGTTCGTCAATCCGGCCGTTGTTTGTTGGAGAGAGGGCATTTTTGTGTCACGAGCTTAGCTTTTATTCAGTTTGAAGAAAAAAATAATATAACAAGTGTTTTGTATGGAAAAACATATATTTAGAGTTGTCACGTTCACGGTAAATGTTGGATATGCTTAAAGAGGATGCAGAAAGCCCTGAGCTTAGTTCATTATTTTCAAATATTCCTGCTGTTTTTAAGAAGACAAGTGTAAATGCTGGTAAGTTAACGATTTCAGTTGTATTATTTCGTGATATACACTATTAAGTTCTTTAATTAATAAAAAATATGTCTAATTGTTTTTTTTTTCGCAGTAAACAGTTGTGGGTGATCGATTTTTATATATAGGATGTTTTTTGACGGAGAATAATAGAAAAGCATTTTTAGTGCGAAAATACGATTGGCGCAATGCATATTCACAAGGTAATCATTCTTTCTGTAGTAATAAACAGTAAAAAGTAGAAGTCTTATGAAATATTAGGACGATTTTATACGAACATTATTGAACTTCTAAGCGTTTCATGTGATTATAGGACGTTTTTCTACAGAATCTGTGATACGATTTGTTGGCTCGATATTGAGATGGGACGTTGTTACTGGAATAATGAAATCAGTTAGGACGTTGTTCATTTAAAAATATCTTTAAATATAAAGATTTTAATTTGTGAATTATTAAATTAATTACTAGGTACATTTATCTTCCAATCTATATTAATATTTTATGAATACCTATAATAATATACCGTTTTTTTACTTATTTTAGTAGTGAATGTTAATAACAACAGCATGACACAGCAATCGTCACTTTTGCCTCCTGGTGCAGCAGAAGTCAGTCAGAAACTAGCTGGTATATGGGAAGCAGTTCTGCATGAAGATGGTGCGACCAAAGAAATTATCTGCGACAGCTCAATACCGAATGTCATGTCTGATCCGCCTACCAAGGATTTTTACAGCAATCAGCCTAATACATTTTCTTTGGAAGTGCCTTCTAGTTTCGAAAATTCACAATTAATACAACTTGAAGAGCTATTAGAAGTTTCACAGATCTACCCTGGTTAATTTGGAACTGTCAGTACCAACTCCTATGCGGTCTCCTTACTAATGTCCATTCAATCTGTGATAGCATATTCTGCCCTAATCATGTAGACAGTTTCTCTGTGATCTCTTCTTTGTCATTTAGCACCACGAATTCACCTGCTACTGCGCACCCAAGCGATCGCACTGTGACTCCTGACACGACTAGAAAACGACAGAGGTGCCCAAAAGAACGGACAGACTTTAAACGCAGCCTTAAGAACTTAGGTACGAAATATGTAACGAAAATGGGAAAAGTCGTAGATGAAAAAACGATGGGTCCATCATGCAAATGCCGTTACAAATGCCCTGATAAAATATATCAAGAACTGCGGCTGGACTGCTTCACAAAATTTTTGCAACTGGGAGATCGAGCTCTGCAGTGGAATTTTCTCATCAAATATTGCGATAAAATGAAGAAGAAAAGATGCCTGAATCAAGGTACTCCTATTATCAGGAAACATACTTTTAAGTAAATCTGTCGGTGATCACAGGTTCTAGCGAATCTCACTGCGAGAAAACTGAAGTATGCCAAACTACGATTATTAATACACTTGCCGGTTCAACTCTTGGATGAAGTAAGATGGAAGCTATTTTAGAGGAGGACAGACCCCGTCAGTTTGGCATACTTCAGTTTTCTCGCAGTGAGATTCGCTAGAACCTGTGATCACCGACAGATAATATTTAAAATAATGTTTCCTGTTATTAGGAATATCTTGATTCAGGCATCTTTTCTTCTTCATTTTATCGCAATATTTGATGATGAAATTCCACTGCATAGCTCGACCTCCCAGTTGCAAACATTTTGTGAAGCAGTTCAGCCGCTGTTCTTGTTATATTTTATCAGGGCATTTGAACGGCATTTGCATGATGTACCCATCGTTTTTTCGTCTACGACTTTTCCCCTTTTCGTTACATATTTCTTACCTAAGTTCTTAAGGCATTTGCGTTTAAGGTCTGTCCATTCTTTTCGTGTCGTTTCAGGACTCATTGTGCGATCGCTTGCGTGCGAAGTAGCAGGTGAATTCGTGGTGCTACATGACAACGTAGAAATCACAGAGAAAGTGTCTACATGGCATTAATTATAAGTTTAAGACTGTTAACTGTTACCTAGTTACCATGCTGTGATACAATATACCATTTATTACTATTTTAAGTTTTAACCATTACGCTACCAAGGCAGTTTTAGATACATGTACAGTTTAATTGTTGTTAAGTATAGAACCTCGTCTAGGTCACGATGCTGCTAATTGGTCAAATTATAAAGACTGAAAGAAATTTTGAAAAAATTTTTTTTTTTGATTTTATAACTAATGCGAAGTTTAAATAATTTCATGCGCGTCTCCTGCATAGTTCTAATAGGTAAATTTTAGACTATGCTAATTTTAAGTCCGTACCTAACTGTGATATGATTGCTGTTCAAAGTGATGTAATCTAATGGTTTTGTTATCTATTTTGAGATTTTTTAAATTAATAAACAGTTTTAAATAATAATTTCATTTTTATTTAGTTATATGGGAGGATAGTCATAATATGGCTAACATTATGTTTAAATATTTTGAGGAGGTTATTCACAAAGGACTCATAATGTATGGGTAATTCCAACAAAAAATGACCCATGTTAACAAAGAACGTCACTTAATTCAGACGTCTCCGTAAAACAACGTATAATGTTCACTACGGACCCCCGCTCTTCCGCCATAAAACGTCCTATGTTGATATGGAACTCACTATCTCGTGAAATAAAAGGATAAGAAATATACACTACATAGCATTTAATTAGGTTGGGGCGTTGCTACAACATACCAAAAAATCTAAATGTCAAGTCACACCGTTTAAGAGTTACACAAGTCAACAACTTCTCTAGCCCCTACTGAAAACTATCAACCCTGCAGATCGGAGTTTATTCTACGGATGAGTCGAAATAAATGATTTCTATTTCTATTTCTAGGAATTTTGACTCTCTTCCGTCCGTTTAAGACAGTCTCTTAACTCCATTCAGCAACTTTCTACCTGCCGATCTTAAAGTGTGTCTCACATTAGCACCGACCACCGAGTGGTTCTACTAAAGTGCACTTATAGCGCTGACTGCACACCGTTGTCACTGTCGCTCCGAGCGAGCAGAGTGAATCGAGCGGAGCTGAGCAGAGATTACACGCGCCACTTATCTTTGCTTACAATAAAATAGGTGCAGAAGAACTCTCTTTATTTATATGTATTTATTATAATTATTCTTTATTGTACACCACAAGAATACACTACAAAAAATAAATCAAACACCACAAAATATACAATGGGCGGCCTTATCGCTTTTCGCGATCTCTTCCAGGCAACCTTGGAATGGACAGTGATTTGCCTGGACATAAACTGGGGCTGTCGTTGGTGCAAATAATAAGTATAGGTACAATGTACTAAAATAGATATACAAATTACTTATCCTAAATAAAAGATACAATATAATTACAGTTACGAGAACAAGATTCCAACGACAATAGTAATGTGCCTTTACGAGTCTTTTAAATACAAGTAACGACTGCGCGCGTTTTTATTTGGACTGGCAATGTATTCCACAAACGAGCGGCTTGGACAGTAAAGTATTTGTCGAGGAAAATTGTGGAATGCATAGACATTTTAAGCTTCAGTTATCTGCTGACCTTAACAATTTTGTGTGCAAGTTGCAAAGAAACTGGAACTGAAAGCCACACAAGGCGCTGCGTTCCGTCGCTAATTTCCCAAATCATCATTATAAACAAAAGCCCAGAAGCCTCCTCTGCAGGTTTCTCTAATTGCTCATCATTGAGCTTAATCCCTCCATTCTAATCCATCAGAGGACCCTTGTGAAGATCGTTTCACATAACCTGAGAGCTTTCAAGATTACGTTTGCTTAGGATCCTAATCGTCCGGTATCAGGAGCTGATCTTCTGTACTGCCCTGCACCATACCTCTACCGGCTACCTTCAGTTAATGAATGCTAATCCTCTCTCTGTTTTAATTACTTGCGGCCACGAGATCTGACCCGATAAATGCCGAGGGCCGCAGGGCCCGCTCGTCAGCTGGCAGTTCAGTTAACGTATGTACACAGCTTAAGCTCCGGTTAGGGCTAAACTATCGTTTGCTATGGTTTAAGAAGGGTTATGGGATAATGTTATGGAGATGGGCAGTGTCTTTATGAGGGTGTCGATGATAGGATCTAGCTATGTTATTTTTTAGCTACTGTGGTTATATTTGAGTGATTAACCCAATAGAAGTGGGTGCTGGTGTTTTAAATGCAGAAAATTTTCTTTAATTTACAGCCTGCAGTCCTGCACCAAGGACCACTTTCCAGCAGGTAAAATAAAATAATGATTACCCTCGTAGGTATTCAACAATACTACCTATTTAATATTGTTATCAGAAATGCAAACACAATTTTTTTTTTTTTACTGATCTTAATGTAGGTTAAAACATCCTTTATTTTATTACCAACAGTAAGAGCACGTCGAGCACTCGCATCTCCGGCCATAAATCCGATATAAAGCTCTGTCCGATATTAGCATTACGTAAACAGAATCTAAAAATTATATCTAGGACACGGCCGGCCTCTCCTTTGTCATGTTATCTCGTAAAAGATATGACGAATAAAGCCTCCAACGTACCGACCGTCGCAAATATCACCGAATGTACTTCTATTATCGGAAAAGATATTAACGCAGAATGTGTGCTAACCTTTAAGGGCTTCCGTGATCCTTTCGGAAATATCAAATTGTTTTTTTTTTATCACACCTATTGACAATTCGCAATTTCTGCTATATTATCGCTCACAAGCACCAACTATGCATAATCACTAAGAACTGAATTCGTTGGCAGCGTGCGACAAACGAACTTGCGACGCGTAGGTATAGACCTAGCCCAGGAGTTCAGACACTGATTCAATCCTAATGTTTTGTTAGGTTGGATGAGGCTTGTCTGTTCATTCAAGAAAAATGTTCCAAGCCTGAATAATAAACATAATTTCATAACTTATAAAGTTAGGTCAATGAATCGATAAGCAAATTGCCTACCAACATAAATTGTCCGTATATTCAAATTACAGCTGTAATTATTTGACATTTGTATGAACTGGCTATACACGGCAAATTGACGTGTATAGCCTCCTCCGGTTTTCGTCGGTTAAAATGTGTTATCACTAAATCTTATCAGTTAACTGGAAAGTCTGCTTGATTATATCCGATCTTTTCCATAAAAATGTTATTTCATTCAATGTTTTCAGTGTCATGGTGGCACAACAAAGGTATGCAGAAATTCCACAACTCGACATGAACTTCAAGTAGCTTTAGTCAGTAGAATACAAGCTCGGATACAAACTATGAAATCAATTTGAATCACTTAAAAGCAACTACTACTTAATTAAACACTTATTTAAGAACGTTTAGGATCGGTCGTAACTTTAGAGAATATTATGACGTCGTAACTTACGTGAAAACAAGTATGTTTATGCATGTGTTCTATTGAATGTCACATCGAACGTCGTGAAAACTCGCCTTATTTTTATTATGTTTTTAAGTTTCAAGTTGAACTTCTGTCAAACAGCTTTATACACCAAGTCACGCTCACCCAAGAGCACTGTAAATGTGTAAGAAAAGTGCACATTAAGTAGTAATGTGGGTGCTGTGGCTCGCTCAATGCCGGCCGGGAGTGGGCGACCAGCCAACAGACGCCTGATGGCCGGAATAAGGCTAATTTGTACGAATACATTATGCAATTGTCCCCGTTTTTTAAGCTTTTCATAAAGTAGTTAAAGTAACAAATTGGCTGTTTCGTAAGATTTTTAAAGAGAACTTGTGTATGAAGAACTTTGAAAGAAATATTTTTGCCTCTGAGGGTTTGTGAATATGACAGACAACACTATAGGACAACTTTTTCTGTTGTATTATGAGCGTATTTATTTATTTAGTCCCATTAACAGTAAAATACATATTTGTAAATTTTATAGGGTAGGTCGCTACGTTTAGCGACGCAGGGCTATTGAGTTCCCATGTCCCCTTATCTCTCTCAGAACATCATACTTTCGTAAGTGCAATTTGCATATCCCGTCTATTTATGACGGTATAAATATCGCGCGACGTTTACGAGTCTATCGAGGCTCTCCGTGCAGTTGTCGTGATGGATGGAGGGTCACGGGGAGGTCAACCTGTGTTTATTGATGTTTGTTTACTTTGAGGTTAAACGATTATCTTTGTTTGAGGAAGGGTTTTTTTGTAAAAATACAGAGCTACACAGTCTTGCAATTAAAAAAAACCGTGCAAAGCCACACGTAGTATTCGTGAACTCCGTGTTAAAACAGACAAAAATTCAGTAGAAAAAAAAAGGGTTTAGGTTGTCGCGTATTGGATTTAGATTAAGCTCCAAGATATTACCTCGTAACTCCAACATCTTACGAAATATATAATTATTACTTTTTCCTCAAATCCGTTCCACTATTTGATCAGGAAATCGGAAACACGAATACCTTAATGAAATAATTAATTAAAGGTGGAGACGCCAGAGGTTCTCGGGTTCGGTAGATAATTCGATACCTCGCGCTAGGGGTGGCAATGAATCGGTAATTCTGTTTTAGTTAATTATTCCATTAGATTGAAACCTTCCAGTGATTGACACTTCATGGAAAATGTATGTTCAAATACAGCTTCTATAGACACAGCTTTTAATCATCATTAAGTTTTGCTTGCCATTACTTCTCATTATGGGTCGACTTAAATAAAGACAGCAAAGTCAACGTAAGTTGACATGAGATTTGACTACAAATAAATTGTATGGTAATCCTAACTTATTTTTATAATAATGGGTATGCGAAAGTGAGCTTGTTTGGTAAATTGACGTGTATGCCAGCCAAGTCAGGGTGTCATACACCGACTGTACCTTATACCTAAGCAAGTAGTAAAGAAGACTCTCTCATCCTAACTAATATTATAAATGCGAAAGTGAGTTTGTTTGTTTGTTACGCTTTCACGCTAAAACGGCTGAACGGATTTATTTATTTATTTAATACTTTAAGCACATTTATGTACAGAGGCGGATTTGGATGAAATTTGGCACAGGGGTAGACCATAACCTGGAGCAGGACATAGGAGACATACGTTTCATCTTGGATCGCAGACCAAGTCTCGGGCAACAGCTAGTTATATATATTCGTCAATTAAAAACGTAGGATAAGTAGGTACAAGAAAAGAAGAAAGTGATTGGTACAGCCTTAGCAAGGTACAGCCCTAGCACGGTACAGCCCTAGCAAGGTACAGCCCTAGCAAGGTACAGCCCTAGCAAGGTACAGCCCTAGCAAAGCGGCTCGCGGCGGTAAGCGGCCGGATTGTACGTAACTTAATAAGGTGACACGGAGACTGAGAGTTCGTCGCTTGCTTACCTGACAGTTACACTAGCTAAGTGAATGCTCTTTAATTAATTGCTTTGATTGTTATTGTTTTACACAATTTATAAATCAAAAATCAAAATCAAAATATTACATTTCACATAAACCTATATGGGCACTTATGAAACGTCAGAAGCTAGGTGCACGGTTCCCATTGGTCGTTTCCTATGGAGAAGAGCCGGCAAGAAACTCCACGGTTACTCTTTTAAAAATAATTGGCTCTTACAATATTTTCAAATTACAGAGTACCTAAGTAGTGCATGGGATGAAAATGTAGGCCTTTCAACAAGTAAGTACCAGGTACTTAACAAAATAGAAGATGTTCAACAAATCTACAGTCCACTAAGCCTACAACGTTCTTACATTCACAAAATTGAAAAGAATCTATATAAAAGACAAATAATCAGAAAGTAATAAAAAAAACTATTTAAACCAAATGACGTGATTGCTATTATTACACCTGTAACAAATTGAATAATAAATCATGTCCACAAAAGCCACTTATAATAATAACTAACACTTATATTAAAAGTATTAAAATTATTATTTAATTATACTCATGCTTAGACCTCGATAGTTATCCTGATTTACTATGTAGTCCCACTATATTTCATTGTGTACACGCGAATATTCAGAGAATAAATCCTGCAAAAGAAACTTTTACGCTGGCAACTATAACCAACTAATGTCATTCACTATTTTCGCGTCGTGTAGCGCACGTTATTTTAAGATTTTTTCTTAATTTTCTTATAAAAAGTTATTACTTTTGATTATTATCAACAACAAATAATGCCAGTCAACAAATGTGAACGAAAATTGCAAAGAAACCGCTTAGGCGAGCTCGAGGGCGATTTCGGCTAAAGTCGTCTTCGGCGTCCTTTTTTGGAGTCAGTAATACAGGTCGATCAACAAAAGACGATTATTGTTGTAATTATTTATAACCGAAAAAGAAAACACAGGTGTGTGGTAAAAATTTCAGGGATTACGATTGATTGATTTGGATTGCAAAGCAGCAGAGGCTTATAATAATCGCCATATTGCCAGTGCTCGGTCCGTCCGTTCTTATAAAATGTAACATGAAGTTCGTGTTACAACAGGACAGTATAGAGTGCTCTGTGCAACCGGACCTCGAGACTTGATCTCGAACCTCAAGTTGGGGAAAAAAGCACAAATATAATGTATACCTACAAGTTCTATGGTATGCACTCAATATTGTTCTCTCGTGAAAAATTATTAGTATTACAATATCGATAAAGAATCAGTTCTGTACACTTAGCATCATCAGACTTAGTAAGTCTATTGTGTGCTTTGTAAATCATATCCAAGAACTAAAGGATAGTTCTATGAAATTGTATGAAGCTATGATAATGGCCTTGGGAAACCCGTCTAGCTCCAAGAAAACCTAAATGTTTTTACTTTCATAAAAATCATCTAAGATGACAAAGTTTTAAAAATGATCAAGAAAGAAGATTTACTGACATAATGCATTTAATACTAGTACTGTTGAATTTACTATGGCTGGATGCTACAAAATTGAACATGGAATTTAGACGGCTGAGTGACCCAATCTAGGAAAACAACCAGAGATTGGAAGACCACCACAGTAATTTGGAATTGCATTACCGCAGTGTAAACAGTGTCTATAATTTGATAAAAAACAATCAGAACACAAAGAACATAATAATTCTCACTGATGTTTTCACGATTATTAAGCAACTTACTTTAATGATACCAGTTAAACTAGATAATAAATCATGATTAAAACAACAGCTACATCGAAACGGGACTGTTTCCTGTTTGGTAAAAAGTTTATTATTGAACACCTCAATTAACAAGGCAGCTAATACTACATTGTTAAGTAAATGTAAGGGAAACTCCAATGTCCCCTTCACATTTGAGTCAAGCGGGGGCAAGTATCAACCTAGGATCATGGGGAAGAACCAACAGCAGAGGACTTCATCAGGCAAGACGGACTGACACAAACCTGTATGTCAATCATAGAGGTAACGACAATTGCATGTCGCCTTAAATATTTTTACTCTTGTTGGCTGTGATCTTTTTCACACAAGATAAAGTTATCTGGTCATGTTTGAAGGGATATAGAATTCCATTTAAGGACATTCCTACACAACATAACACCTATAAAATTGTGCATTTTCAGAGTCTGAATATGTATTTAATACAACAAAAGAAATTAGTAAGTTGTTACATTTGAGTGTTATTAATAAGTGTGCAGTGCGCACCTATCAGAGGACAGTTTTATTTTTATTTGATTTTATTAATCAAAAGTATTTCCTGTACATAAACTAAATGGAGGTACCAGTAAATCAAAAATGTCTGAATAAAATTTATCCATACACAACAGTTTAAAACGAAAGACATAAGGAGTTTATGTAAAATGATCACTTGGGCACAATTGATTTATAAGATGTCTATTTTTTTATATCAGTGAACACTGATGACAAAACATATTTGAGGGTTTATTGTAAAAACAATGAATTCAATTGTTTGTGCTTTGACTTGTGTACTGCCCCACACCAGTAATATCTTATATTTATAATTTAGTGGGGGTAAAAATCTGTGTTTTATCATGAGGATTTTATTTGTACTGGAGAATTTAATTGAGAATTTTTAGAATTAAATGGAATTTAAATGGCGCGCTGGCTGGTTTTGTTTTTCCATAGGTGTAAATAAGGGCATTGGCAAAACCGTTAGACAGCCTATACGAAAAAAATATGAAATTAATAAGAAAAAAAATTACAAAAAACAATTTTTACTGTAACTAAAAGTACCATGGTGGAGTCAAATCTATTTATTATTATTTACGCTCTTCTCCCCTACATGAAATCGTCATTTTTAATAATGATTATAACCACACAACATAAAAGTTAACAAATATTTATGGAAAATGGCGGCTGGTTTTTGGTTTTTTCCGCTAGCGATGAGCGCGCGGGTGTAAATAAAGGCACTGGTAATACCCCTGAACAGCCTATATAAAAATATAATAATGTTAATAATACATAATACGCAAATGGGGTTAGGGGTAGTGAACAATATAGACTGTAATAGCCACAGACGATATAAACCTTTATTTAATAGTACAGAATGACAGAAATTCATTCCGCGTGAACCCGGTAGTACACGGGCAGGTCAGCGCGGTTTGTCGGGGCGGGTCAAGTGGCCTGCGCGCGTGCCAACCGCGGTCTTACCGGAAAAAAGCCTCTGCTCGGGTGTAAATAGAGAATGCTCATTTATTCGTAGGATAGTTCATATTAATTCATTGTTTAGTATCCCACTGAAGTTTAGTTATGGTAAAAAAAATCCCATGGGCATGCATGGGATCTTTTTTTGCTTATGGTTCTCTTTTTAAAATAAAAACTTGCTTTTGAGTGCTTGTCTTTGGTAAAAAGCTTCACCAAAAATAAATTCTATTGGATACAAATTCTATACTGCCATGATAGTACTTACTAATTCTATACTGTCATGTCATTACTCCAACTAGTAAATTGTAATCTGTGGCGCATATTACCGCACCAGTGTGGTAATATAAAGTAAAAAGCACGCTTTCATAATACACTGCATTATGAACCTAAAAGCGGTTCAATAAGAGCCACTTTACGAGCAAGTGTGTTGAAAAGTATATTGTCAGTGACAGATATAAAGAGATGAGATGTTCATCTATTATTTTACACCTTATCCTATCAGCTTGCTGTCCAGTTGTGAGTTTTGGTTTTCTATACTTAAGTACCTACACTAGAATTAGGGAAAAACTAAAATGTGCAAAGTTAGTTTACCACAATGACTTTGATTTAATCTTAGAATAATAACGAATAGAAGCTGCGTCTAGAACAAAACACGAGCGATATCGTGTGTCCACTTCATTTTCTTTGTGTGCGTGAGCCGAATGTGTCTACGTTCCTCAAACGCACACAAATACAGCTTTTAGTGATACCATTACCAGGCCGCTACCCACAAAAAAATGGGAAAACGCATTACTATGTTGCTGGATCAAATCAAGATAAGTATTTTATACTATCAGGAACTGGATAAGATGAAGATGATTTTGCATGTAATAAGACATAATATTTTTACGGAAGGTAAATTACAATTTATTTAAAAATAAAAGGAAATAAATGAACCATTAATCGCATGAAGAATGGGATATCGTTCAATGCGTTTAGAATGTTTGATGTGTGATGTGTTATAATAATATTATCGGCATGACAAAATTGAAAGCAATGTGGGTATTTTTTTCCTCACAAATAGCAACACTGTATTGGTCATTAGAATTTTTGTTTGATGATCGATTTACGTAAAAATTGTGTATAAAATGTAAGTAACTTACTTGTGAAATGTAATTTGATCACATTTTTTTTGTTTTCCTGAAGTGCTATGACATCCCTTCATGCTACAAACTGTCATTTTAAATTACCTATTTACTCGCGAGCTGTGTTCGACGGAACGTGACCTGGAGTACTGACAGCTCGCCGAGAGAAGTTCGCCGTTACGGCTCAGTTTTAGTTGCCTCACTTTTTGCACTCGTACTAGGTTTCTATACGTTATTATTCTAAGGATTTAATTATGATAAATATGTAAAATATGGAGTGTATCAAAGATTTACAGTGGTGGCATAATGTATAAAAACCACGGAATAGATAAATAAGGTTGGAATGGTAATGTGGGCGTGGTAAGCGCGCCACAATTATGATTCGATAATCATAACTCGACCGATTCATTAATTCACCGCGTTTCGTGCTCTTCGGACTACTGCGGAGAACAGAGCTCTGCTTTAAAATGCCGTGTTGTGCAATTATAACTTGTAAAACAAAAAGTCAGACCGCATGTATAGAGCGAGGGGGTATATCTTTCCATCGGTAAGTCGAAAATAACATTTAATTATAATTTTATTAGTAAAAAACAAAAATATTCTGATCACTATGAAATTCCAAACATTAACGACATTATTGCAACAAGTAAAAAAAAAATATACATTGCACGATGTGTACTCGCGTAATCAACGCAATTACTAAGTCCGCTTACAATATACTGCATGCGTCGCGTCCTCTTCACTTCAACCATTGACGTTTCGTCGTTTGCCCTGATTGGCCGTGATGCACGGTAGATAGTGAGGTGACCATGTGGTTAAATAAAATCATCGATAGAATTCTCAAATAATATAAATTTACGTTGGACAAAGATTCTTTTTGAATTATTTTATATTTAATTAATGATAGTATATTTTTAGTTAGATGTATAATGAGTCAATTAAATATTACAATAATTATTGAACGAATGATACAATATAGTAAATACTTGTAGATGACAGATTTACAGGGAGAAATTGAATTCATTGGCAACATTATACGAGATCATTGTACTCATCTACAAGTATTTACTATATTGTATTTAGTATTAAAATATAAGTAAAATCCAATTTTACTTTCGCAATAAATTATAAATTTTAGGTTTCCTAAGGAACCTAACGCCAGGGAACAATGGATTGACGTGACAGGTAGAAGAAACTGGATGCCGACAAAGACGAGTACTATTTGCTCTATACATTTCAGTAAAGATGATTTTATCATTACAAAATCAGGTTATTTGTAATTAATAAAAGTAAAATAAATATTTCTTAATATTTATTTCATGTTTAATTTTCCCCATACATTCATCAGATAATTTATCGATAAAGAATATCGGCTTTATCAAGCACTAGCGTGTATGAAATTTTTTAATGCTTTTTTGCGTGTGTGTGTGTCTATGCCTACGGGGGCTTAGTACTAGTGTGCGAACGAATATCTGCCCTGCAGGGCTATTGCGTATCTCTGTTGACAGTTCATAGTGATGATCACTTGGCAAAGTGTCAATTTGTTTAACAGAACATTGGTTAAAAGATCATCAAGTAGTGTCAATTAATTATGAAAATTATTGTGTAGTTAGCCATTTCAGTCGGAAACGTATGTTACATGGCGGTTCATTAATATTAGTAAAAAATTCAATAAAATCAAAAGAACGGAAAGACATCATTGGACTGTCTGTTGAACACACCATTGAATTGTCCTGTGTTGAGCTTGATAAGCATATTATAGTATGCGTATACAGACCTCCAAGCTACCAGAATCTATCTATGTTTGATTCTGTAATGGAAGAGGTCCTAAAGAAACTTATTGTTAATAGTAAGTCAATAATCATATGTGGTGATTTTAACATTAATTTATTAGAAAATAACTCGAATACTGTCCGATTATTAAGCCTTTTTAGGTCATTTGATTTGTCAAATGTTTTTATTGAACCAACCCGAGTGACAGCTTCTTCTGCCACTTGTATAGATAATATTTTTTGTAATTGTGATTTCTTACAGAAACAAATCGTAAATAAGTTGCCATCTGATCACAGTGGACAATCAATAACTTTTTGCGCCTACACGCCTTTACAAAAAATTCAAATAAGGTTTAGGCCAATCACATGTAGAAACTTAGAGAAATTAAATAATTCTTTGGCCAGTAAATTATGTGTTCAGAGTTTTAATAATATATGTGACCCAAATGAGTTTTACGCCGATTTCTTTTCACTAATAAACAAGCAATTTAATGACACTTTTCCACTAAAGACTAAAACTATTTACACAAAGTTCTTATTTAGTGATTGGGCGACTCCAGGTATTCGTAAAAGCAGGGAAAATCTTTTTGAACTTTATGGCCTAAAGCAACATATGAATAATAATACAACCTTTCATCAGTATGTTGCAAAATATTCTAAAACTTTTAAAAATGTGTGCAAAATTGCTAAAGCTCTTTACATTAGCAATAAAATAAAATCAGCTGATGATAAAATAAAAACTACCTGGCAAATAATAAATAATGAAACAGGTAGGAAAAAACAGCGTAGTACTGAATTTAATTTAGAGACTGCACATGGCCCAATCAACTCGGATGTAGAAGTAGCTCAGGAATTTGAAAACTTTTTTGGTAATATTCCAGTTAAAACTACTGAAGCTTTAAATTCCTCACCCGTGCTTTCTGCTGCCTTACTTAGAAATAATGTAAAGGCATGCCCTTTGGAGTTAAGGTTTCAGCATACAAACCCCCAGGCAGTTATAAAAGCTTTTAAAGATCTTAAAATTAAATCAACAGAAGATCTATGGGGAATGTCTGTAAAAGTCTGTAGATCTATCATCGAAACCATTGCGCCCTATCTAGCTTTCATATTTAACACCAGTGTAGACCAAGGAGTCTTTCCGGATCTCATGAAACACAGCAAAGTAGTTCCTTTGTTCAAATCTGGTGATAGTAAGGAACCTAACAATTATAGGCCTGTGTCAATTCTGCCAGTTCTCAGTAAGGTGTTTGAAAAGTTGATGCTCAATCAAATGTTACGTCACTTCAATAAAAATTCCATCTTTCATGAACAACAGTACGGTTTCACCAAAGGGCGTTGTACCACTGACGCCGGGGTTACCCTAATAAAGAACATTTTTAACGCCTGGGAAGAAGCACAGGATGCCATTGGAATCTTTTGCGACCTCTCGAAGGCGTTCGATTGCGTCGACCATGAGACACTTCTGCTGAAACTAGAGCACTATGGGGTTAGAAATACAGCTCTTGATTTACTGAGATCATATCTGAAAGATAGGAAAGTTAAAGTTCAAGTAAACGGCGTAAACTCATTGGGGTCTGAAATGGCAATGGGCGTTCCTCAAGGCTCGATATTAGGTCCATTCCTCTTCTTAGTTTATATTAATGATTTACCCCAATTACTTCTAAATCAACCGAAGATGGTGTTATTTGCAGATGACACATCATTGATTTTTAAAATAAATCGACGATCACAAAATCTTGACGACGTGAATAGCTCTATTCTTCAGGTCCAAGATTGGTTTACGGTAAATAATTTGGTACTCAATGAAAAAAAAACCAAATGTATTCGATTTACATTACCTAATGTTAGAAGTAGCGAATGTGACATCATATTGAATGGAGAAAAACTAGAGTTTATTAATGAAACAGTTTTCCTGGGTATCACGCTAGACGAGAAATTACAGTGGGGACCTCATATAAAATCTCTTGCGGGGCGGTTAAGCTCGGCCGCTTATGCTGTCAGAAAGATAAGACAGTTAACAGATGTAGAAACCGCGCGTTTGGTCTATTTCAGTTACTTCCACAGCATTATGTCGTATGGCATTTTACTGTGGGGTCGGGCTGCTGACATTGAATCCATCTTTATTTTGCAAAAGAGAGCTGTCAGAGCCATTTATAATCTATGTCGCCGCGAATCTCTCAGGGAACTATTTAAAAGGATTAATATTATGACGGTACCTTGCCAATTTATTTATGAGAATATTATGTATGTAAGAAAAAATTTAAATCTATTTAAGAAAATAAGTGACAGACATAATTTTAATACTAGAAATAAAGATAAAATAGATCAACCATTTTTCAGATTAGCTAAAGTACAAACATCTTTTATGGGGTACTACGTTAAATGCTATAACAAAATACCTTGTGATATATTGCAATTAAATGAAAGAAAATTTAAAACTCATATAAAAAGTACACTTTGTAAACAAGCTTATTACAAATTAGAGGATTATATCCAGGATAAGAATGCTTGGAAACATGCTGGTCTTGCTCCATAGGACAATTTAGAGTCTGGACAAAATCAAACTGGTTGCTAATTTAGTTGTATATTTTATTATTTGTATGTCATAGATTTTTACACTCTGTGATTGCATGGAATCACGCACTGACTTATTAGTATTACTTGTAAAGATGTTAGGAATATTGTAATATCGTATACTTTTACAATGTTTGTAAATATGTGAGCACCATGTACCTATCACATAACTGATTTATTTGTCATTGCTCCATTTATAATTTTTTTTTTTTTGCCTTTTGTGGGACAGTAATCTTATTGTGGGTGCATGGTCTTCACATATAATTATATAATTCATGTATACAAAATATTGTAAACATTTTTGAAAAGAGTAACGGTGGAGTTTCTTGCCCATTCTTCTCCATACGAAATCTACCTTTTGGAATGGGCAACTAGAATCAATTCTATTTCTTTGTTTGTTTTTCATTGACGTTCAAAAGTGCCTTTTATGTGCCTATTTGAAATAAATTATTTGACTTTGACTTTTGACTTTGACTTTGTCTATCGATTAGCTGTCAAACAGCTGAGATTTATGTGTGTCTGATTTGGTTGTGTGCGAAATATTTGTAAACATAGGAGTGCGTATGTGTAGAAATTAAAATAGTGGGAGACAAGCGGTGACACTGGTCCTGATACAAAATTGGAGCTAGGGCCTTTCCAACCTTATTTATCAATTCCGTGATAAAAACCCTGTAAAAATTGCCAATCTGAGATTGAAATTATTCAGATGCATCTCACACTTGTTGGGAAATATTTGTTTTGACAGTCGGATAGCCAATGAAGTTTGGAAAGACAAGGAAAGTCATTTAAGCTTTTTGGAACTTTTTGCTGCTTTTCTTGGTCTAGAATATTTTACTCAATAAGTACTTAAATGTATGTCAAATTTTAAGTTTAAGCAATACTACAACCATAGATTATAATGGTGGTAGTCAATTTAATAATCTTAATTGCCTGGCTAGGCATAATATATCAGTGGTGTGAAGCCCGAAAATGGGGATATCTGCATTTTATGTATAATCTAAAGAAGCTGATCTTGAGTCTAGAAATAAAAACATTGATTGTGTTTCTGGCTCCTGCAGCATTTCAGGACATAGTGAAATCTTTTGGAAATCCTTTCCATTGATCTAGATTAATGCTACTAGAGCTAATACTCCGTACGCAAAATACGCGCTTTGACGTGGAGTTGCGGATACCAGCCCGTATTACCTATTACCTAGAGCTAATACTAAGTGTGATAGATATGAGATATCTGTCCTGGCTTAGGGATCCACTTGTAGAAAATATAGATGCATTTACAGTAAATTGGGATTACTACCCATTATTTTATGCATTTCCAACATTTGAACTAATTTCAAAAACTATTCAAGAAATTAAAGATTATCTGGTTTTTGGCATCTTACTTTCTCCTTTCATCCATTACAACCTTGTTACCCATTTATTAATTTCATGGTTAAATCACAGATTACAGTATATAGTTTGGACCATCAAACCAATTATTGTTGTCACCTTCTAGAATGCTGCATCCTTAGCACTGACGCTTTTTTCCTGGAGGCCTGCATATTGTCAGGGAAACATTTAAGAAGCAAATGATACCACATGACACCACTAAGGTCATATCTTCATTATCAGTGTCAGACAGTATTCAGTAGCACTACATAAGTGGTGGATTTTTTGTAATGTTAAAAATATTCCCGATTTTTCAATCACTAAAATATTTTCTTACACAACAATTCAACAATGGCAGTTCATATACTTCACTCAGCACTAATAGATCTGCATTATCATTGATCTTAAATGCTGATGTAGAAACTGATCCTCTAATTAAGAGGTTCGTTAAAGGTATCTTCAAATTATACGTTATCCCTATATTCTCACGGGATTGAGAACTACGCGGGTGAAACCGCGGGGCACAGCTAGTATAAATTATACACACAAATTGTGAAATTCAGAGTTAGGTATTACAGAAAAATTATTTATTCCTCATAATTTTAGGTAGCCGAACAATTCGTTATTGGATTAAACAAACAATGATGGACAGTGGCATAGATATCAAGATATGTACTCCTCATTTCACACGTCATGTTTTAATAGCGACTAGAGGTGTGTCAGAAGATAATTAGAATTAGAAGCATTATTAGAAGAGAATTAATTGAAAATGTTGAAAAGTTTTTTCCACTTACAATAAAAGATTGATTTTATGTTATTTGAATGTTTTATTGTGAAACATTGTAATTTCCAACTTCATCTCTCTAAACATCTACATAGTAAATCAGGATAATTATCTAGGACTAAGCATGAGTATAATTACAATAAAACTTCACTTAGGTAAGTTCGTTTAATTTAGTAAATATAGTGACAAATGCACCCATACGAGGTAGGGTCTACATAAAATACTTTCAAATTATTTAGGTATTCATCTGCCTAGCCTTTTCCCAACTATGTTGGGGTCAGCTTCCAGTCTAACCGGATTCAGCTGAATACCAGTATTTTACATGGAGCGACTGTCTATCTGACCTCCACAACCTAGTTACTGTGTAAAACAATACCACCTGGTAAGACTGGTGATCAGTCTTTCGGGCTTCTGATGACCTGTAATGGCTGTCAAAGATCCACAAATTCCAGCCGGGACCAACGGCTAAGTAAAATGTTACGGTATGTAAAGATGGTCATCTACGGACCAACCGCGGCAAGCGTATCCAAACCTTTTCGATCGACCAGTGTGGCTGTTATTACTTAGCCACAAAACTCTCCACTACCTTCACTGTCTAATTTTTTAGGTATTGTGGACTTAATAAAAAATTTACCAATTTTGAAAACAATTGAAACTTCACTAAAGTTGAAACTATGTAACTGTCTCATAGAACTATAGACCTTGTCGTTTTATGACTTTCAAACGACACTCAACCTTAGCGTGGTACATACAACAATTACGAGTTCGTGTTACCTTTATTAAATTACCGTTACTTTAATAAATAAACAAACTTGTATTCATTTAAATACAGGTAGTTTCCTTTCAGTAAATCTCATGATTATCCTTTCCGACTTGGTCGCGACGGACTTATTATTTGTCCTCAAGTTATGTTTACTTATTTAATCTTCAAGAGTCGGGTGCATCTCCGACTCTGTCTACTTACAAACTTATAAGTGCACTTCACTGTCACTTCCTCACGTACCTATTTATTGCAAAATAAGTTTGTACGGATTTGTGACGGGAAAATGAAATTGTATGAAAGTAAACGTCTTTAGTCTAACGTGTCGTTATAGCAAGCAACTAATAATATCATGAAGAACATTAATCATGAAAAACATTATTAGCTGCACTAATTATATCATGAAAAACATTATTAGCTGCACTAATTATATCATGAAGAACATTATTAGCTGCTTATCCACTGACAGGTTATATGAGTTCATATAAATTTTTATTCTATTTTATTTGGACTGTTTAGTCAATTTATTTTTAATTTAATTTATTGTTGACATAATCTACTCATGACAATGTTTTCTATATGAGTTGTATTGCAATATGTGGTTAGCTAGCGACCTCAACAATTGATAATTATAATTTTTGTCTGAGCAACCAGTAGCAGGTTCGTCATGCTCCCTTAGATGTCACTGCTTGCGGTAGCGTCGGGGGTCGGGTTGTCTCCTTCCCTCAAATATGGCGAGGGGGGTAGTGGCTGATCTTTGCGTTATGCTCGTGAACGGGTGCTGCTTGTGGTGATTGGTCGTCTTGCTGATCTCGGTTGTGTTAATGTTATTAGTAATTAACTTTTTATTTATTTTACTTCGATGGTCCTAGTTTATCATGTATAACTTCCAGTTACAGCATTAAATAGCTATATGTAAGCGGGCACGCCCTTTGTGCCTGGAGGCTTTTATTTAGTTAATTTATGTTTATATCTACTTATTTATTTTATTTCTGATTGAGTACATACAGTTCACGTTTTGCTTTTTTTTATTTTTTTTTGGGTGGTATATTGGCGTGTGCTAGCTGACATATGGCTAATAATTAGATTTATATTTTATGTTGCGTAATCTAAATGATTTTGCATACTTTTATATAGAATCAATTGTTTCTAACTGAACAGACAGCTGTGCTGCTGGGCAGTTTGTTGCGCCACTTCATCTTCCCAGCTAAATCACTAGGAAGTGGTGAAAGGTGGGCGTTTTGGGGGACTGTCTTATTTAATTTTGTCGTTCAAAAAGTGCTGATTCTCAGCCTAGTTTGAATAAATAACTTTTGATTTTGATTTTGCACTAATTATATCATGAAGAACATTATTAGCTGCATTAACAATATCATGAAGAACATTATTAGCTGCACTAAGCATTATGTAAATAAATTGTTATTGTTCCGACTTACTTGGGTCATCCCTTTTCTTTATATTTTAATAATAAAAAAATGTAACGGTACCTACCTAACAATAAATGCCAAGAAAAATAAAGGAATTTGTTAGAAAAATAAAACCTTTTCATAAAGGATATTTATTCTTCCTAGCGTGTTGATGGCAATCTAACTGTGCCAGCCCAGAACTTGAAAATTTAAACGAAATTGTTTTTCTTTCAAATAGGTACTGAAACATGTTCCTTTGTGTTTTAAATCTCAACAAAACGGCAGTGTACCTACTGTAAACTCTGTTACAGTTAATACATGTTTGTCATGATAATCTTTCTTTGGACTATTTAATAAAGTTTATTCACCTTGTCTTTTTATGGCGGTACCTAAACAGACTTTTGCTCTATGTTCGTGATACTAGAATATTTCTCTTTGTAAGCATTCGGTTCTGAATAATTATGCCCAAAAGAATGTCTAGGCACTACATTTTTTAGGCAGTTGAACTCAGTGTAAACTGAGGAAGTTATAATATTTTCATACTAATATTATTACTTGTGAAATGTGAGCGTACTATAGGTACACCTCTGCCTAACCCTTCAGGAATACAGGTGTGATGTTATGACGTGTAATATTATAGTTATACACCTACACCTCTGCTAAACCCTAGGGGAATAGGTACAGGCGTGATGTGTTTTATTATGTGTTAACTTTATAAATACGTAAGCATCTCTGTCTGTCTTTTTTGTTCCCTTTTCACGCCTCAGCGGCTGAACGGATTCAGATGGCACACAGGTACACCACGACCTAGGTTACGGCACAAGATATTTTTTATCCTGGTAGCACGTTCCCGTGGAGTAGTTCTCCTCCTCTGACCTCCACGCGGGCGAACCAGCGGGCAAAAGCTAGTAAAATAAATTACAAACACAATATTATGGTTGATAATAGTATGGCAAATTAATCAAAACTTGTTTACTGAAAGAAAATTATCCCTCTAAAACAGGACGATATTCAGGTTCCAATCAGGCTATAAATTATATTGCCCCACAAATAGCTCTCCAGTAGACCTAGTGTAATCACACCCCGACACGTGTGTATTGCCGACACCTACTCAATCAAAATAGCTTTCAGTTATCTGTCCGCTGTGGGATAATTTACTGTTACGTAAATAGTTTGCATATATGTATTATATAAATAAATATGTAACATTAATTTACTGTAGGGGTTAAATAAATACCATAAGAACATGCCCTGCCTTAACTACTGCTACTAGAGGATAAAACGTGTACCTCCTGATAAACAATAGCTATTCAATGAACGTATAACGACGAGGAATTGCCATAATCACCAATTTTGGGCGAGACCCGATCACCAATCGGGCTAAGATTTTCGTTTGTTTTTAGTAGCAGGCAGAAGGACTCTGCTGCCAATCCAGTATTTATGTTAGTTTGTGGAATATTAACAATTTCCCACCAAGACAGCAAGCTTTAAGTTACGTACTAGCTAGATCTGTCCAATCTACATATAAACAGGAATCTCTACGAAATCCTGGAGTGGATTATTTTGATCACCCGCGCTGTGAAGCCGAAGTTAGCAGAGCTGAGGTGGACGGAGAGGTCTATAATAGTTTATATCCTGACGTAATCCCGTGACCGACTCATGTGACACGTACTAAGACCATATGGTACATCTACACGTGAATATTTCGACACGGAATTATATCTTTAGATCTTTATAGTTTCTAGGAATAGTTCTTTCTACTGTTTGAGGATCATAATACAAGTTGAAAGAAGTTGAGACACATAAGTTATTAATAAATAATAGCTAAACTATTTCTTTAATTATTCCGAGAAATTGGAACATTCCTTTTAAAAGTTTTAAGTTCATAGTTACTTGATAGTGCTGCCACAAAGTACTATTTTATATTAAAGTTGACATAAAATAATTATGTTTTTTTAAAACTTTGTTTTGTATGCAGACATAGCTCGATTTTCTTTAAAGGCTGAGATTGACAAAATTGACCAAGACAACGTGGATATAACTGCAAGTATAAGGTCAACTTCGTTTAAGAAGTTATGTAAGCACTCGTTTAATTTCGGTTTTCCTCGGTTTCCCTCGAATTTTGGATATTTTCGTTACTACACTACATCACAGACATCATTATACGAGCTTGTGAATACCTCATTAGAAAACAATAGGTCGTTCTGTATACATGCTAGCGTATGTATATACGCCAAGTATTTGTTAGGTAGTAATTAGTTCCAAAATATGGTCTATAATTTTCTTGTAGTTTGATAACAGCATCTTATTTTTGTAGTATGTTTCACATTTGCCAAGATTGGTTTGTTGCTATTCAAAGGGCACAGAAAAAACAAAGCCTACAAAAATAAGACCGTTTAATATCAACACGGACAAAACTAATCAGCTTTATATTGTTAATTAATTTATCTTTCCGAGAAAATGGTACAACATCGCTATGTAGGACCAATAAATATGTAGGTTAAAAATGATTTTTCGCCGAATTCAAAAACTCGCGGAATCAAGTCAATTACACAAAAGCCGCGCCATGACCCGCGCGACCGAGTCATAAACAGCGGTATCTCGTATTGTGTGCGGACGGTTTTTGCAATGACCGGGCGTCCCAGGGCTGCGCCGCATCACTCACGACGCTCAGACACGTAAATACCCGTAGTTTTTCACAACAAATCCCAATATTTATCAACGTCGAAGCCTATTCGTTATGTTTACCAACGTTTTGTTGTATCTTTATAAATTGTAACATTAGTCACCTTTCATTAAATTGGTATACCTTAATCCTAAGTTTAATATTTATTAAGAAATGAGATATAAGTTCTAACAATATGAAATCTTTTATAGTGGGTGGTTTATCGGATACTAGATGTTTATTTCAGTTTATACAAAAAAAAAATCGACAGCCCTGACCAAGCAGCAGATATCGTGAAATATTCGCGATATGCTCGCTTCAAAATACGCAGCGCGTGCAGCGAGTGCTGATACAGTGTGTGCGTGCGGATATCACCCGCAGCTTTCACAGATTTTTTATTTTTACGGTCGCTTTTTTAAATCACGTTTGGTTATAATCGTAAGCAATAAAAACTACAAGTTGGTGGTAATAAAGTAAGGCGATGCAGGCAGCCGTGAATCCGATCAATTTCCTCGAAGCGTTCGGCTAAATTATTCGTTGCAGTCGTACTTTTCGGTTTGTCAATTCGTCAACCCCTCAGGATGTTGGGGACACAGCCCAGCGTAGCCACACTGAAATCGGCCTTTACCTAACGTGCAGTACAACTGCTTATTAATGTTAGCAAAGTTGAAATAAACCGAGTTGAAAACTCGTCGCACCTAATTTATAATAGGAAAACGTAAGAGCGGCAAGCAAGCTCAGTCAAGCATCGATCAAATTACAATTATTGACAAATTCCGAACAGAGGCCCTAGACAAAGTGACATTCTATCAGCGATAACGATGATGGAAAAGGCAAAAATGTATAGGACTGACATTAGCTATCGAAAAGCTTATGTCAATCCTGTTGAAAGTTGTTGTAGAAATACGAAACGCTTTCGAAGCGATTGTCACTTATCTAAGTTCGTTCGTCGATTGAGTAGGTGACTTCAATCAAATATCAGATAATGGCTACGTCACAGATTCACGAAAATAAAAGAATCAAGGATATTACAAAAGGAACTTGTATGTCATTAAACTATTTATTTGTTCTATTCTATTAAAGTTTCTGTTTCGGCTGAAAATTGTGTTCGGTCGGACACTACCTAAAATGCCTACTAAATTTAAATACCTATTCATACGTGTATGGCATGGCGGAACATAAAATCATTTAACGTTACAAAAGAAAGAGCGTTTTAATACTGAAGTAAAACTTAGAAACGAAAGAGATTACCATCCAATACAGATTGGTGTCCTTTAAGTAACAAGTTTCTTACAACTTAGTGATAACTTAGGATGTAAGTTTTTTCTTAGCGCATGATAATCTCGGGATTATGTGCCAATATTCTAAGTACTTTCGTACTTACAGACTGTTTGATAGTATTGGTATCCCATTTGCGAAATTAATATTACTTGTTTACGGAAAGCCTCTCAGATAGATAGGATCCGATGACCTGAAGTTGGCCAAGTAGATTTATTGCGAAAATAAATACAATTTCATATTCTGGCGATAGTTTAGAAAGGCTTATGTTACTATTGAATGCTGAAAAGCTATTAAAATGGTGTAAGTAGAGTTTGTTGAGTTCATAATACGTGTTATGTATTTGAAATTGTATTAAGTTGAAATAAAAAGAGATGTTCAGGACCTCATCCTGTATTAAAGAGGTAATCAATCATTTGAAGGCTTGGCTTAGTTAGAGAGAAAGCTTATATTCATTATTAGATAAACAGATCAAAATTTCGAAATTTTCTATTCTAGAAAATACTTCTTCATTGGCTATGTGCAAAGACATAGACAATTATTAAAGATGTGTAGTGTATTAACTGAATCTACGTCTAATTAGTATAGATTTTTCGGTTCAGGAGAAAAATGTATTACTTATGTCTGCAAATGCTATAAGTCCTAGATGCAATATATAACAATTTCAAAGGATTCTTGAACGTAAAAAGCTTCTGAAGCAAGATTTTTTTTTATCTTCCTTTTAATTAATAGCATTCGTATCTTCAAAGAGCTTCATAAAACGAATAAGTGGAACATTTATGGGAAGGTTTCCACAATGAACTCCAATAAGACACAATAAGCTCGGATCTTGTGCCTATTTCAATGCTTTTATTTTCCGTTATATGTATAAAAACGAGTCCTTTGATGTAGTGAGTACAAAGTCCAATCACACAGCAACACTTTATGTGCATAAAGTTGAGAGAGTTAATTAATATTGCCCAGGGCTCATCATTGGTAGTGTAATTAATTTCAGATACGCAAATAAAGTAAATGAGGTTTAAATTGCTGTACTATTTTTTTATGAATGATTTTACTCGATAGCAAGATTTGATTTCAAGACAATGTGCACCTTTTTTTTTTTTTTTTTGAGGGTGGGAAATCATCCAATGACTTCTCCCGCTCTGGGTGGAGCGGAAGGGCGTGTCAGTCTTTTACTGACTAAAACCCACCCGTGTTCCTTCATTTGCCTGTTGCCAAGGTCCCGGTATCCCTTTCGGACTTTCCCGCAACCCTGGCAGGCATCGTTCCTATTGGACCCCGTCATTTTTGCTGACATCACTTTGAGGCGCGCGTGGAACACGACGCGCCATCGACCCGGGCCTGGTCCTTATCGGACGGCGAGCTGCCCGTTGCTCGCCGTCCGCAAGCCCGCGCCTATGGTGGCCGGAAATCCGCCTGGGATTCCCGACGCCCAGGGCGTCTCCAACGGCGGCGGTTAGGGGCGTGAGGGCGCAAACTTTGCCTTTCCCTCACGCGTTCCGCCTCCTCCTTCGCGAGCATTACTGCTTCGCAGAAGGAGGTGACGGCTTCCCATGCCCTCTCGCTCCGTACCGTGGCCTGAACCAGGGCCGGACGCGAGAGGTCACCGCCGCCAATCGCCTCCGCGAGGACACGGCGGTGCTCCGCCCAAGCAGGGCACACCTCAACCGTATGCTCCACCGTGTCCTCCGGGCGATCCACACAGTGGTGACACCCGGGCGTTTCCTCCCGCCTAATCCTACACAGGTACCTCCCGAAGCTGCCATGTCCGGTGAGGACCTGTGTCAGGCGGAAGGTGAGGACGCCGTGGCGCCTCTCTATCCACTCCTCAAAGAGGGGACTTATCGCCGCTATTGTGGCGTGCCCAAAGACAATGTGCACCTAAAATATGGTTTACCATCCTCAAGGCTGGCGCGGATTTGGGCGGGACGCACCGCATTGCAAAAATCCTCATCAAGTACATTTTCTATCAACCACACACTACGTACAGACGATACACACTGCAGCGCAACTTACTGCGCTGCGGCGCGATGCCGATTAATGTGCGCTTAGCTTTATACACCACATCACCTATTCATAAAGTATGTCTCAATAAAATAGAAATGTGAAATTGCTAACATCGTTAAACATGCTGTTCCAGCAGAATTGCGACCTAGAATGAAATCATGCTGCAAAATATTTCCTACATCCAGGGCCTTTAATTCTAAGCAACATTAAATATTTCAGTCGGTTTGACTTTATCGTGCACTGAAGTAGACTTGGTAGTTTGCGAGAACATCGAGCACAATGTATAACAGTTGTAACGAATTCAGGAAACTAGGAAATAACAATAAGGCGAGGTTTGTACGACTTGTTGTCAAGTTTTTGGGCTGTGTGGAGCCAATTTCTGCGGCTTCAGTGTTTCAGGTTCGGTAGGTTGACATTACGGTTGTTTTGTTTTAAAGGTCATCTAGTATGTAGGTCCTGATAGTAACTGTTTGTTATGGGTACTAGAAAAAGTAGTTACTGTAAGAGCTGGGTCAAAGATGGCGACCAATTTAGGTTTTGTGGGCAATAGACAATATAGGGGCCAGAATGGTGATAGAGACTGTCTCTTATTGTGAGACAAAGGTTGAACACCTAAACAGTTTGAATTTAAAGTGTAACATTAGAATTGTAACTAGTAAAGAATAAAAACATAATAATTAAAACTCAATCCAGTTTTGGATAAAACTTAATTTATACCGCAAAACGAAAGCAAATCTTGCCAAACTCGGTGATAAGATGTTTATTTACTCAATTATGCTGAACCAATATTACGTTTCCATGGGAATTTCAAAGTATTTACTTACATTATGGCTATAATCTACTTACATTTAACTTCTGTTTTACATTGAAGTTTAGTCGTTACACCTGTACGCAATGATTACTTGGTGTAAGTACCAGTAAACCTTACGGTCCATAAATGTCACGTGAATATAGACTCCCTTAACATTGGGCCTCCCTAATACTACCATCGCACAAGAACAGACTGGAGACCTACTCCCTCATAATAATAAACTCACCTTTAGAAAGAGCCCTAAACATCGGATCTCTTAAAATTATGGCAAGGAATTCAAATGTGGCGATTGTTAATCACCATGATAATATTATTGACATAACAATCGCAGTTACTTACTATTATGCGTAGAAGAAGGTCGTTCTTCATCACTTTGGCTACATCATAAAAACTAAGGGACCAGAGAAGAGTATCTATAGATTTACCTACACACCCTCCAGCGGGTATCTTGTTTCTAACGCCATAGATAAATGCGATCTGTCCGTTACCTTTATGTATTTATTTATATATTATAATTTATTATACACCAAAAAAATACATAACAAAAAAATAACAAACATTACAAAAACCTTCACACACCCTACCTTTTCACGTATAATTATAATTCAATGAAATATTTTCAGGCACACAGCTAGGCCGTGGCCATTTTTTTTTTTTTTTTTGAGGGTGGGAAATCATCCAATGACTTCTCCCGCTCTGAGCGGAGCGGAAGGGCGTGTCAGACTTTTACTGACTAAAACCCACCCATGTTCCTTCATTTGCCTGTTGCCAAGGTCCCGGTATCCTTTTCGGACTTTCCCGCAACCCTGGCAGGCATCGGTCCTATCGGACCCCGTCAATTTTGCTGACATCTCTTTGAGGCGCGCGTGGAACACGACGCGCCATCGACCCGGGCCTGGTCCTTATCGGACGGCGAGCTGCCCGTTGCTCGCCGTCCGCAAGCCCGCGCCTATGGTGGCCGGGAATCCGCCTGGGATTCCCGACGCCCAGGGCGTCTCCAACGGCGGCGGTTAGGGGCGTGAGGGCGCAAACTTTGCCTTTCCCTCACGCGTTCCGCCTCCTCCTTCGCGAGCATTACTGCTTCGCAGAAGGAGGTGACGGCTTCCCATGCCCTCTCGCTCCGTACCATGGCCTGAACCAGGGCCGGATGCGAGAGGTCACTGCCGCCAATCGCCTCCGCGAGGACACGGCGGTGCTCCGCCCAAGCAGGGCACACCTCAACCGTATGCTCCACCGTGTCCTCCGGGCGATCCACACAGTGGTGACACCCGGGCGTTTCCTCCCGCCTAATCCTACACAGGTACCTCCCGAAGCTGCCATGTCCGGTGAGGACCTGTGTCAGGCGGAAGGTGAGGACGCCGTGGCGCCTCTCTAGCCACTCCTCAAAGAGGGGACTTATCACCGCTATTGTGGCGTGCCCACTAGGCCGTGGCCTGGGGTAGGACATAGGACACTTTTTATCGCGGTAGTACGTTCTCGTTAGATTATTTCCGACCTCCACGTGGGCGAAGGCGTGGGCTAAACCTAGTCTTCTATACATTGCTTGTGTGATGCCTGTGACACTATTAAACTTGCCTATGAACCCAAACCCAGCAGGTTATGAGCTCCTTGTTGACCCGTTTCACTTGTTAGACGTTTACGTAAAACTATTATGAAGGTCTTGCTTGTTTTGGCAACAACAGCTGCAAAAGTACTACTTTAGGAATAACCTGAGAGCTCAGTATTGTGTACTTCATAAATAGGTACTTTACTTTAGAAGCCTGTTCCAACATCTGCGGATAAGTTCTGATAAAATTACTTCAAATAATTTCAAACATGTTCCAGAATCAGGCACTATATGAAAAGAACTTCAATTACACAATCTATATATTATACATAATTATTATAAATTAATATCGCTTTTCGTGTCCGTCTGTGTGACCGCATTGTTCTTCTAAACTACGCAACGGATTCCGATGCGGTTTTCACCATCATTAAGAGAATTTATTTCGAAAGGTTTATGTGTATAATACATTAATATTAAACTTAAATTGTATGTATAATAAAGCAATCTCAATATTTTCGTAAGTCATAAAAACCGTGAGAAGCAACAACATGAAAATGTTTGTTTCAAACATATAGAGTATATAAGTAATTAATAAAATCAGAACACACAACGTCCAACCAGCGTCTAATCTGCCGACTCATATTACAACACAAATAAACCCGTTTATCTGAAAATCAAACCGTCTAGCCCAGGGTTTGATTTGCAGATAAACGGGTTTATTTGTGTGACGTATTTATGACGGCATTGTCACTTCGGGCCGATGTAAATATTACACGTGCTTCGAGGTTTATACATAATAAGTTACACCTAGAACCTGATGAACTTCTATGAAGGTCGGTTTGATTAGCTGTCTGTTTGTCTTGTTAGACCAACTAGTGGTTAGTGGCAAGCACACATTTGTTTTCATAACGAGGTTAAAAATATGAACTTTAATTTATATTTTTACCCGATAAGAAAATAATAAGCCTGTAGACATTTGCTACGCGATACGGTTTCGTAGCAATTTCGTAGTCGCGTTCGTAGCAGTTCGTAGCACCGCTACGCTACATTACTTTCCGTAGCGACCCTATTGAAGTAGGAAAGGAATTTTTATTATGATTGTCATTTGTTATCTATAATTTTATTATGATTGTCATTTGTTATCTATAATTTTATTATGATTGTCATTTGTTATCTATAATTTTATTATGATTGTCATTTGTTATCTATAATTTTATTATGATTGTCATTTGTTATCTATAATTTTATTATGATTGTCATTTGTTATCTATAATTTTATTATGATTGTCATTTGTTATCTATAATTTTTTCGAAACAGAATCGTAGTTAGTCTTAAATCAATTCATGAAAGATAGTTTTATAAACTACGAAGGCTTATAATAAATCAGAATGAATTTAATTCCACCCTAAACAACTACCTCCAGTTATTCTCCTCACAAGTTGTTTGTTTGTCGTAACATCGGCGAAGTAAAGTTGAAACAGTTATCATATGCAGTCGAGCGCTGTGTACCCGAAACCTTTTGTTATGAAATAAATAAAATAATATCACTTATTCTGTTTTAATTTGAATAAAAATTATGACAGTCGGGTGGGGCAGTCGGGTCAGTTCGTAACGTTCTTTTATTCTGGTATTATATAATTAGGCATGATATTTTTTTATTTTATTGGATACAAAATTAAATTCTATGAGTAAATTATTACATAGGTAAGTACCTAAATTGCATTTTTTCGTAATTGTATATTAAAAAAATTAAAGAGCGTTATTCACCGAGCGAGCGAAGCGTCTCTGCATCAAGTCTGGCAAAATTGGCGAGTTTGTCAGTTTGTACGTACTACAGGTCGTATTTTACAATCGATCTGGACGAAATTTGGTGTACAGGTAAAAACAATTTTTTTGTAATTTTTGGCTGTCGGGGATTTTTGATTGGAGGGCTACTTCCTCCAAAATGGGGTAAAAAGGGGGCTACTAGATATCTCCGCCTTGTGAGATTCAATAACGATGGTTCTTTTTTTTAATTGAAAGGTGGTAACTCTAAGTAGGTCTAAAAAAAAATGGTGAATATCTGATAAGGATCTTTGGCATGATGAGCAAAATAGCTTCTCAAAATGCATTCAATGGTTCACTATTTATTAAAACCAATTTGTAAATTTTTCTAGTTGGACTACAAATTTTGACTCATAATTTTTCTGGCTTTTATGGTTCTGTAGGCAACAAGGAACCGATATAGTTTCGCCATGTCCGTCTGACTGTCTGTCTGTCTATCCGCGGCTTAGCTCAGAAAATCTTAGTACTAGAAAGCTGTAATTTGGCATGGGTACCTTTACATTATACACGCCGACAAAGTGGTAAAATAAAATCATGGTAAAAAATTTTTTTTAGGGTACCTTCCGTCCTTTCACCTAAAGTGAGGCTGATTTTTTTTCTCGTCTGTCCCATGTTATGGGGTGTTATGTGGGTATGTAAAAACTTTTTTTATATACAGGGATCCGTTTGCGTAACATTAAGCTTTAAAGAGCTAATTTTTGTTAGAGTCAAGTTAGTCTGGTATGGTTGTTTTCGGATATGTGAAAAAAATCACGGCAGTATAACGAAGTTAAAGGAAAACTATCACAGCTAAGTATGCTTTACTAGTTAACGAGTAATAATCGACCAACTTATATTTGCAGTTTGAATGTATGAGAGAGCATGTTTTTCAACTACAACGTTAAAAGTTTGCTCTTGGGATAAATTTATCTCAACTACGGAACCCTTCATTGAACGTGATCCATGCACTTGACCGGTTTTTTTAATTTGAATTTGACGTATTGATATCGATGTCATGGTTTTTGACAGGAAAATAAGTAAGTCAAATCATGAAGTGCGTTGCTATAATAAAATATTTTCGAATGCTTAGACACGAATTTGTATGTAAACGAACATCCGTGGTATAACAAATTGCGTGCGCACACTGAATACGTTTTTCTCCGTTATATAGGTAGTGTTCCGGTGGTATCGCATTGAACGCACGAAAAATCCCAAAAAGTTCAGATTGTTTGTTTACTTATACGTAAACCGCACCCAGTCTGCGCGCTCCCTTTGTACTTGGAAGGTCGGGATAATTTTTGTATGTGTTCGTACCAGTGAAATTCGTATGGAAACGCGTCCAAAGTGCGCGCGGCCTAAAACTACAAGCTATCGTTCATGGTTTATTCCTGCAGGTCTACTCCCTAAACGCGAAATTCAAAGATTTGGCTGAGGTTCGGGCGATTCCTACTCCCTATCAAAGTTCGTACTCGCGAGGTTTACTGTTCGCAGAACTACTAGTTTTATGGTTAATTAAGATAATTAATAATTAAGATAATTGTTTTAAATACTGGTCACCAATACGCCAAGTTAGTCATTTTGATTACCGAAACACAAATTGCTGAAGCACTGCACATAATAATGTCCCAACATACCAACCCTCAAACATTGGCATGTATGTAAATGAGCACAAGAACAAAAGACAGTGGTACATTCACCAACAAGAATGTCACGCGACTCAGGTGAGAGTGCGTGTAAAGGGGTGATCTAAATATAATACGAAGAGGGTACCTCCAGGGGGTATTTGGAAAGAATTCTGGAATGGCGGAATTCATAATATAGAAGCAATGCGAACATACGTAACTGCCGTAAAAAAGGACCGAATATTCCACGATCGACTTAACTGTTGGATAATGTTGTCCTTAATGGAACATTTAGGAACATCTACAGGTATGGCGGAGAGGGTACTTCTCTCTTCGTTATCATCAGCCATATTGTAACTACTGTGACGTGACTGTGGGCGTGCTATGGGAAGTGTTGGTTATTGTGCACTAGAAAAACTGTTATGCAGTTCAGATCAAATTATAAATTTACGAACAAATTAATCGCACTAGCAATTTCATTCACACGATGTTGGTATACGACACAACTGTATAAAAGGTGTATCTATTCATACTATCGCGAAAAAAAATCAGCTGCTCCCTACATTTATGTTCGCATAGCTTTTTTTCTCGCGATTTCAGGGTAAGTCCCATAGTGAAAGATGTTCATAATGATGGGTAGTTACAATAACCCCTTAAGAGATTTCGTGTATGAAAAGATACACCTTATATACGGAACGTGCGTCGGTTTCTAAACGTACTCACTGCTTGTTGTCTACTTTTATAAACAAATTGACATTATTGAATATTATATACTAAATGACATGATTACTTTGTAAAGTATTGTATTATTGTGAATGTGAGAGCTATGTGGATATTTATTTTGTTTTAATTTTTATATTTTTTCGTACTCAGTTAGTTTTAACGATGGTCTGGCAATTTGAGACCTTTATGCGGCCTAGCCAAATGTCTATTCTTTGGTATTGTTCGTCGAGTCGTTGAGCTCCTTAAGTTAGTCTGAGTTGAGCTCCACTATTACTGACAAATGCTTGCACTGACTGGACAGGTCCACTCAAATTTGTGTGGTTCTTTCCTCAAAAGACCATTTCAGACTCTAATCTACATGGTCCTCATATGGCCTGACCAGTAGTCAGATAGGAAACGCAGACATCATCTAGCTTATTAAAAAAAAAAAAATGACTTTTAAAAGTATTTCAATATCCTATTTACAGAATATACAATTTCATTTAATTTCATTTCATTTCTTGACAGCCACCGACCAACTCTGCTTATGAGTCGAGCGTTATGTTGTAGAATATTTCGAGCGCTGCTAGGCGGCGCTGGCGCCCCGATTAGTTACATCAGTGACGTATTTCCGACATATATAATTATATAGAATATAAACTGACTGACTGACATATCAGCGTACAGCCCAAATTAGGCTGGTCCCAGTAGTTTGGGCGTGAAATTAAGCACAACTGTAGATTGGAACACAGGTTTATTGTAGAAAGGTGGAGTCTAAAAATAATATTTATTGTAATATCAATCAAATCCGTAATAATAAATAGAACATTTTAAATGTTTTTATATATTTCTTTATTTTAATATTTAAAAATATAATTTATATGAAAGAAAAATGAAATAAAGAAAAAAAAAATAGAACATGATATTAATATTTTATGCTAAGTCACAGTTGGTTGATTCTCATTACTAAATAATCGTGGAATCCTCATATAAGGAATTAAGTGATGATATTCAGAATAAATTACATCAATTGGAATCATTTTGATCGTTATTTCTTTTGATAAGACGCATCACATCTGAGCTATTAGGATTGCCAGAACCATGTTATGTGCTTCACTTTTACCTCTGGCAGTACGTAACTGTATCCGTAGTTTGACATTTTTGTCGAGTGATGTACACTTTACGTCGTTGAATGAATAGTAAATAACCTTGTTTGCATGCAGAGTACGCTAACACATTTTTCTGGACCGACGAACTTAAGAAAGTGCCTGGGACAAACAATGCGGAAGGCGGAGGAGAAGGTGTTGTGGCGCAGCTTGGGAGAGGCCTATGTCCAGCAGTGGACTGCGATAAGCTGAGTTGATTGATTCATGAAATATGTATGGTTTGTCTACGAGTTCATTGTAATGGACGTATTTGGGCATTGCAAGTATGTTACAGTAAATAATACATTCCGATAGTTGATTATGGCCTCCCTGGTCCCCCAACATGAATGCAACATGTACAGATGTACCGCTTGTTGCGTATTTCTTTACATACATTCTAATATTAGCATCTGTGGATAATAACTCAGCGATACTAAGCTTTCCTCCGGGCGCACTTCATCCTCGCATAATGTGCGATGAATAATGATCATTATCCGCCAAAAGCGAAGATAAAGGAAACGGTGGCGTCTGATATTAACACAAAATGAAATTATACGCAACAGTCACATACTCCTGTATGTGACTGTAACACCGATATATTATACGCAACAGTCTCATACTCCTGTATGTGACTGTTACACCGATAGACAACAGCTGCTGTTTTCATCCAGCACTCCACGTCCATGATCTGGAAGTAATATAATGGCACTCATGATTCTATCTGTTGAAAAAAACTATGCATAAAACAAGGCGTAGGTTATAGAAATTCTCAGGGACATGCCTCCATTTTATTAGAATCGTCATTTGAACAGCTCATAACTTAGCTAATAATATTATTGTGATGGAAGCGTATTTTTGTAGTTTTAGTAATACGGTTGAGATCAAGTTCACGGTCCGTTGACCGGTCTTCGTGTTTTCGTGTTGTTAGTGACTAACCTGGTGTCAAAGTTTTAAAGCCGCCCATTGGCCTTTGACGTAGCTTTACATGCCAACGAGAAATATCGTTGACAGGTACGAGTAGCCTGACAATATTTTTTGATTTTACTTATTTTTACCGACTTCAAAACAGGAGGAGGTATGTTCACCGATTACTCCGCCGTTTGTGAACCGATTTAAAAAATTCTTTTTTTGTTCAAAAGCTTATACTTCTGAGGTGGTCCCATTGTCACCAAGTCAGGATCTGATGATGGGATCCTAGAGAAATCGAGGGGAACTTTCAAAAATCGTAAGGGCAACTAGTGCATTCCTTAATTTATTCATTAAGTATTTTACAGCACTACAATTTTATGAAGGTCTGGAGTCGATCTGATGATGGAGCCGAAAGACAGTCAAGGGAACTCCTCAATGGTTTACAGCAGATACCTCGTGTTTGGGCTTGATTAATTTGTATTGATAAAAACTTTACACTTTGATGGGTTGTGACTGTCGTTAGGGGTCTGATGATGAAGACGAAAGACAGTCGAGGGAACTCCTCAGTGGTTTACAGCAGATATCTTGTGTTTGGGCTTGATTAATTTGTATTGATAAGAACCTTACACTTGGATGGGTTGTGACTGTCGTTAAGGGTCTGATGATGAAGACGAAGGACGATTAACGGAACTCCTCAACGGTTCACAGTAATTACCTTGTGTTTGGACTTAATTCATTTATATTGATAAGAACTTTGCAACCATATAGGTTGTAAGTGACATTACAGATCTGATTATGGTCACCTTATAATATGATGATGAGGGGAACTATACAGTGTAAGCAAATGTACAATGTTCACCCTTATATTCTTGAGAAGGCACGGGAGTCTCATTAGCCAGCCGGTTTTGTATAACATCTAAACGATACTTGCGCTGTTCAGACGACTCGCCACTTAATCGTTTTTGAATAAGATTGAGTCGGCAGATCTTATCATTTGGCGACTCCTGTGACAAATGAGAATGCATGTAATTTCTCATCTGAGATAACCTAGCATGAAGAGCTAATGGTGATTCTTGGGAACCGGACATAGCACTTCGTTTGCGATTCTTAGATAGGCGTTCTTTTTCAGCAGTATTAGTCTCTTTAATTCTGTTTTTCTTCATGCGGTCGGCTCCTTTAGTTGGTCAACCCATGGTGATTAAAAAAATCAAATTACACAAAAAATGGAAAAATAATAAAACTTTTTAAAAAAAAATTGACCGGCTCCTAAAAAAACAAAACAAAAAAGGACTACTGTACTAAAACCAAACGACAAAAGTACTTCTTTAATAATAAGAGAAAAATAAAAAAATAACTTTAATTTCGGAAGTCGGTGTCTTTGCTTTTAGTTTTAGTTTTTGGCCACCGACTTCCGAAATTAAAGTTATTTTTTTATTTTTCTCTTATTATTAAAGAAGTACTTTTGTCGTTTGGTTTTAGTACAGTAGTCCTTTTTTGTTTTGTTTTATACACAATTTACCTCAGATATTGTCCCTATCCAAAGTATAATATATCTGTATCTGTTGACAGAACAATATAATAAGGCCCCCAGTAACCGTCACAATATCCCCCGTACTTCATAGTTGATACGGTATTTACAGTGGGGTGTTCTTCATTGCTGTAACTGTAACTCGTAAAGTAACTTATTTCAATGTTTAAACATATCACTATCACTTTCGCCTCACAAATCGGAAGTTGTCCAGCGTTCATAATTAATCTAATATCCATCGCTCATTTCTGTTGATGGAGAGTGTTGTTATGCTCTTGCTATGATGGACAGAGCGGTGGGGTAGCAAATGTGCAGCCATACATACATCTTAGTCAGTTTTGATATAATGGATTGACCGGAGAGGTTTTGTGTTCCGGGTTACGAGCGATAACAGAAGATAACGATGTTGGATTATCACGAGGTACCTTTAGATAGAGCGACGTAGATATAGGTTGTCTTATAAGGCAATCAAAAGTTATCAGTAAGATGTATCTTAGTAGGCAGGTATAGTAAATTGCTAATACTTGCCCTTTGCCAAGCGCTGTGATTACGGCAACCTTTTAAAGAAGAACAAAAAGATTATCTTGCAGAAGTTCGTTGAAGAATAACGAAATAGGAACAAAAATGTTCAATCAACAGACATTTGTATCCAACCACTTGCCCGGATCCAACAAAACGTGATAGTATATAAATAAATATCAATAATTCCTATCAATAGAATTAGTGTAATTTCATAATATAATGAAATTAATTGTAACCGCTATTGCCTGCACGTTACGGATCATACGATAATATCATGAAATTTGATAATCAGTCAAATAGTCAAATACGTTATATTAACTATCTGAATTAATCGGATTGATCTCTCATATTTTACGGGTTTATTGTTGTCCCATAATGTGTAGTGTAAAAGTTTCATTGTTATATAGCAAGCACATTGATATCCATTATTAGGTTTTTTTTTTAGTAGACCTGTAAATGATTTTCATGGGAGGTAAATACTTTGTTCAGTTGTTAAAAGAAATTGTTATGTGTATTACAATGATGAAGCTACAGGTACATGCCTCAGTGCTGTCAATGAACGGCGATAACTACCATCCATTAGGCAAGCCATTGGGCTATATACGATCCACACAAAACCACCTATTAACACTTAGCCAACTTGTTTCCTAAGCTCTTAAACAAACTATTGCCCTCTTCGCCTCCTTAAGTTTCAGGAGACATTCTCCATTGTTTTCCTTTCATCCACACGGCGATGTTTTGCCAGACACTGTGCAAAGTTTGCCTAAACTTAGGTACTTTTTAACTTATGAATGGTTGGCGCAAGAAAGTACTGATACTATCTCTATTGTTAGTTTGTCTTAATATTGAAACGTTTTGCAAACGCTTAGTAACTTTCGTATTGATTTTGTGGACACAAGCGTGGCAGTAGACGGAATGGCATATTTGTTACTGTTAATATTGTTGTATTACACTCATAAACCATTCGGAATAAATTCTCTAAATAATTGTGAAAACCTTACCAAGTATGTCGGTCACAAAAACAGACACGAAGGTTGTTGTTTTATTTATAGGAAAACTATACCATCTTAACAAATACGTGTTTAATTCAAGTAGGTTAGAGCAAATAGCGGTCCCAAAGAGACTCTGCTAGTCACTTTCGTTGGGCATTAAAAAGGAATTCCTTAGGTGAAATTAGGAATTGTGACTGTGAACTGAAAGTGCATTGAAAGTGAAACCTTCACATCGCTTTATATACCTTTGGCGAACTATCTCCGAAGCGTTGGTTAAGTTACTTTTTCGTATTGAAATCTGCTAAAATGCAAGAAAGTTAACAGAATTTAACTTCAAACTTCATAAAACAAAGTTTAAAGTCAAATCAAACACTGTTGAGTATTTATACATATACTCGTATTACAGCAATAAGTACTTGACTGTCAGCTATGGATCATATGATTATGTTTACAACGTTCTTGCTTTGACGATGGCATTACATGAAAATTGTTTAGCAAGATGAATGTATGCACTTTTAGTACTCAAACTGCATACTTCATCTTAACTAATAAGTTATCTTAGAGTTAAGTAATGATTCGCGACTGCTAAGCCCTACATTTTGTGATGGATAAGCTTCTTCTAGCTTTAAGTAACTTTTATAAACAAAAGGGGATGGAGTTTCCATGGTCGGTTTCTTTGTATCTTACCGATAGAATATAATATGTTTATTTGCGTAAAACATGGACGTAGTAGGTGTGGTTGGCTTAGTAGGTAACGCTTTACGATAGCAGGTACATGTAAATAAGAATAGAAATAGAGCTCCGTTATAATTGTGTGTGTTCCAAGGAAGTACCAACTACGAGTACCTACCATGATAATTTATGCCCCAAAATAATATTGCTGTCTTTCGGTTGGTATGATATACATAGGCGGCCATTAAATCTGTTAGTCACATGACACCTCACTTCGATAATCCCCTGGATAATGATATTACATCAGATAGGTAGCAGACTGTTTGTCCAACCTATTAAAATTACGTTATTGTCCTCCACGTGGACCTTATTAACATTGACCTTTATTCCTTTTTAAACAAGAAACTTGTTTATAAACTGATATAACCGACGGAAGCAAACTCTGGCTGGAAACAGTTAACTGTTTTCAAAGTTTATGAACGTGAAAAAATATAATTGCTTGTTAGAAGTTTTTGTTTCAAGCACCAGTGCGACAGAAGTCAGATAAAACAACCTATTGTTTGTATCTACGGAATATTTTAGAGTTAAGCTGTGTGTTGGCTTTACAAGGTTATTTTAATATTTAGACGTAAGGTATGGTTTTCAAATATTTATTACTACACAAAAAATTTATTTGACGTTTATGCTCCGTTTACTAACCACAGCTCTAGGATGCTGATAGCTCAAATGCGGAAAAAATCCAAGAATATACCTACCTTATTTTGTACCCGCTGTTCGGGTTCATGAATGTCTGTGAGTGTGGGCGTTATTGACGTTATTAAAAAACTTTTCTTTAAAATTTAGTGCAGGTCTTTTTACACTATTTCATTCATCATGTGCCATTTAAATCTCTTTGAGGAAACTCTGCTATTTATAATGTCAGTTGGCTCACGTGTCATTGAAATGAAATTCATTGGCAGTCGCGCTGAACTGAATCGTTTTACATGATATTGGAATGTCAGATCAGCTGATATTATCGTCTTTTTAAAAACTACTGAAGTGGAGTAGGTCCTTGAGTTATCTTGAATACGTTTCAACGGAAGTTTTATGAATTGGGATAAAAATAATTGTATCATTTTCTCTTTTCAGGCGATGAAATAAAATTAATAATGTTATTAAAATAAATAAATTCACTTAGATTTAGTTGAAATGTAAACAGTTTCCTTAAAAAAAATGTGATATCACGTTTGTGGCTAATACCTACCCTGTTTTGTACAAAAAGCGTAATTTATGTTTTGCCACTCTTTTATTATCGATTTCTAGTGCGTGGGTTAGATTATTTGCTTTTTTTATAAAAATACCTGTTATTATCAAAATTACTTATTTCAAAAACAAAATTGTGTGTAGGCGTATCTTCAACCCACCTACACAGTTTCAGTTTCGGGAGGTCTACAGAACTCTAGGCTCCCGAAATTAAGATTATTTTATTAAAATATATATTATTTCAGAATTTGCGGGGGCGTATATACGTTCCTCCCACGCGGGGTCGTGTTCTGGTAGGTGCTCAGGACTGGAGGCTGTACCAACCCCTGTTGTGGCAGGTACAATGGTACATAGGCACCTCCCACGCTACGCCCACGGTATAAATTAGACTCCTGAGGGAGGATAAGCAGTAGTCAGTGTTTTCTTTAATGTTGGAGTCCATTTGGCAAGAAATTACATGATTGTTGAGTCATGTCATAGACAGAAAATGGAAAAGCGTTAGCCTCACAAAAGTGACCACTTTCTAGAAAGAGATAAAGCGACTGTGCGGCCAATACCTCTCTTTTCTGCAAGCCTGTAATAACAAAGGCATAGTATTCCAAAAGTCAATAAGGAAAACATTGAAACTTACAGTGATGATAATATAAAAAGTATTTATTTCAATTTTTTTTACTAAATATTATTTCTAGACTTTACTAATTTATTATTTATTTATTTATTTTACTTTAACATAAAACGGCCAGGGCCAATTACATTAGTTAAAGACAAACACAGAAACACATTTCAGATTACAGTAACAAAAGCCAGAGAAGGTAAGACCGGTAGTTTTATTTTTACCTATCAATATTTTTTTCTTCACAAGGAAAATTGAGACAATTTAAGTTAGGTACAAAGAAAACGATTTATTATAATATTAATAATAGAACATTTATTTTTTCTTTTGGCGAACTAAGTCTTGATAGTACTTATTATTTGATTGTTATATCGATTTTTCAAAGAGTATACAGATATTTTCCAAGCATGAAAATCTATAATGTACATCAAAACATTATTGGACCAATCAGAACTAGGAAAGAGACATCTATCCGCATGTTCACTTTGTTTCTCTAGTACTTTTCGGTCGGTATTCAGTGCACAACTGAATGCTTACGGAATAGGCTCAGTCCATTCTGTCTTGCGTTGAGTAATGATTGTATAATTTTCGTGTTTTTTCGAAATAACAAAATATTATGGAATAATATTGGTACCTATGTGTTTTTCTTGTTTAGGATTCTGCACCAAATAAATAAACGTTTTTCTTTCTTAATTATATACAAGTTCTTATCTGACAAATTATGTGAGAATTTAATACGATGTTTTCATAACTTGAAGTGTTGTTAAAAATTTCACTTTTACACAAACATTTTTGTCTGCAACAAGTAACACCGTTTTGTAACACAGATTTGAAACCGGGAGTTAGTTATTTCAACACAAGCATACAATCTGTGTTCCTACAAATTGATCTGTTGTCGCCGAGCCGGATCATCTGCGCGGGGTCAACACTGTTAATTAACTAGTTTCATTAACACCACACAACCACGTGCAGACAGAAGTCACACTTTTAGCAATACGCAATGAAGAACGCACAATGTTACGACCATATAAAGAGACGACAATTAAATGATAAGGAAACTTTACCATATAAAAACTTTTTACAAAAAAAAACAATCGACCACCAAAAAAAAAAAAAAAAATTAAATATAATGTGGCGGTACCTACATCGCCACATATGAACTACGCATCAACGACCTGACGTCACACAAAAACCTGACGTCACGTAAATCCTGCATCGCGCAATTAAAGTTTACCGTGCAATGGACATATATACAAGAACCCGACATCAATCGTTGGGCAGTTGCCCGCCAGACACAACTCCCGTCTGGCCGGAGGATTCCTCTCTTTTCTATGGTGGATGAGTGAACTTTACACCCTGTTCCTTATACTCCTAAAATAACTTTAATTTCGGCTGGTGTCTTTGCTTTTCAATTTTCGTTTTTTGCCACCGAATTCCGAAATTAAAGTTATGTGTCACTTTTTTAGTGTTTTTTTTTTGGAAGACGGTTGTTTTTTTTGTAAAAGTTTTTTTTTTCACTTTTTAGTTGTAGTACCTACCCCACACAAATTCTAATACCACTACCTGCTATGTAAATAACAGTGGCTGCGTCAAATAAGATGTTGTCTACATAGACTAAGTGAGAAAAATACGTATTTATTGAAGCTAACTCAAAAAATACTCAAGCAAAGTTAATAAAACTTATATGGGACTACACGGGAAGCACCAGCTTTCAAATAAAAAAAGAATCATCAAAATCTGTTCACCCAGTCGAAAGTTCTGAGTTACAAAAAATTAAAAAAATACAGACGAATGAAGTCGGTTGATAACCTTCTCCTTTTTTCGAAGTCGGTTAAAAAGGGACTATTACCATTAACTTCCATAACAAATTCTAATGACTCAAAAATAAACTCAATATGGAAAATAGAAGTTGTCAATAAAATTCTGTAGTTTACATAGTTTAGGTAAGTTTAACCAAATGAAATGAAATGAAATTATTTATTCTGTAAATAGGATATTGGAATCACTTTTACACGTCATATTATAAAATATTAAAAATAAGCTAGATGAGATCGGCGTTTCCTATCTGACTACTCTGAGAAGAAAGGCCGATAAAAAACTCAGAGGTCGCAGTCTCTTTTAAAGTCCAGACATAATCTTGGTCAGACCATATGAGGACCATGTAGATTAGCATCTGAAATGGTCTTTTGAGGAAAGAACCACAACGATTTGAGTGGACCTGTCCAGTCAGTGCAAGCATTTGTCAGTAATAGTGGAGCTCAACTCAGAACTTAAGGAGCTCAACGACAAATAAATAAGTGTATAAATTCCTATTGAACAGTGAAGTTCTTGTAGTAATCGGCTTAAGTTATACAGAGTAATTTTAAAATTAAAACTGTGGAAAAAAACTCAAAATTTGAATAGTGTGATAACGAACTCAATCCCTGACCTACGACAACCCGCGGAGCGCTCGATACCTCCCGCGCTAACCGCCACTGTCCCCGTCGTCGCCTGCGCACCAGTCATCGCTCAGCGCGTAGTGATCACAAATTTCGACATCGACAGTAAAGTATCGGTGGCGTAGCGGTTCATGTAGCAGCTTTACGAGACTGCGCGCCGTGGTCATCGGATCGAGCCTCACTAAGTCGTTCTACTTTTTGTTTTTGTTTTTATTTTTATTTTTTATTAAGAGAACAATGGCAGGTGATCCGAATATTACTTTGAGGAAAAAACCGTTATCCCAATCATTAGAAATTCTGGATATATCTGATTCCCTAGATTGTTCACGGTCAAGCGATAAACTAGGACAAAGCCTGGACTTATCTACAACTATGTTCTCCGGTTGTGTAGAAGAAATGAGGTCTGAAATTACAGCTCTAAAATCAAACCTTGAAACTACACAAAACGAAATGGACAACCTTATAATTGAAAACGTAGACCTGAAAAATCAAATAAGTCGGCTTTCACAAGAAATAATTATATTGAAACAAATTTGCAGCAGTCCGGCGTCAGCACTAAATAAACGAACTCTGACAAAAAAACATATTTCATCGAATAAGAAAAATTGTGTGAAACGCAGACTAACAGACAATTTTTATAATAGTCCTACTAACGACTGTCCGAAGGAGAAAAATAATAACTCCACTGAACCACCAACACCATCTCCTGGGCATGACAATACTAGAGCCCTGGAAAAACAAATGGCAGATTTAGCCCAACAACTATTACAAGCGAAAAGCGAGATAATATGTCTTAACAAGCAAATAAATGCCTTGGAGCAAGCAAAGAAAAATAGCAGTGATTCCTCATCTCAATACAACAATACGACTTCTATAGAAATATCCAAACGCACGAAGACCAAATTATGCATCCTGACCAACAGTAACTCGCATGGCACTTTGCAAGCTGTAGAGCACACATTTGCCCATCAATTCAATTACTGTCGACATATTTTGCCAAATTGTAGTATAAAACGATTACTGCAGGATATTGACATCAAATTATTAGGGTATAACATGAATGACTACTGTGTCATCATGTTAGGAGAAGAAGATGTTAGGGGCACAAATGACTACATTGGGTTGGTAAAAACAATAAGGGAATCTTTAGCACATATAATCCATACAAATGTAATATTATGTACTCCCACATACATTTGCGGGGCTCTTATTCATAATTATAAAATTGAAATATTTAATAACCTATTAAGTCTGGAATTGCAAAACAATAAATATGCTTATTTTTTTGATTCAAACCAAATTCTCACGTTCGACATGTTCTCGAATAAAACAGGGAAAATTAATATAAATGGAATTAAACATATTTATAAGACTATTTTAGAAAATATATATATTGATCTAATTAATACCACCACTATTGAACGAACAAATTTAGAAACTGTTTCTGAACAAGATAGTTCATTGAATTTTTTTCGTGAGTAGTCATTGTAATAGTAAGGACTGTGCAAGCGATAAACATAAAACATTGACTATCTACCATCAAAATCTATGTGGAGTAAACAGCAAGAAGGATGACCTTGAAATATATTTGTGTGAATTAAACAAAGAAATAGATTTTATCTGTATTAGTGAACATTTTTTAAATCAATCATTAGCAGCACAGTTTAGTTTAATTAATTATAAATTGAGTTCCTATAATACTAGATTAAATAAAAAACGTGGAGGTACTTTGATCTTGACATTAAATGACAAGAAAGTTGAAGATCTACAAATTTGTAAACAACTCTATAAAATCAACTGTTTTGAAGTTTGCGGTGTAAGGGATTTTGAGACAAATACTTTTATCATTTGTTGCTACAGAATTCCTGAGAATAGTAATATAGATAGTTTTATGCAGAGACTTGAACAGCTGTTACAACATTTCATCAATAAACGGTGTATAATTTGTGGTGATTTTAATATTAATTTATCAAAAGATGACTCAAAACGACATTCTTTTCTATCACTCCTGACATGTTACAACTTTCGACATTTGATTTACTCGGATACATTTCGACGCAATAATTCAAGTTCGTGTATAGATAATATATTGACTAATATTGATGAGACAATTATTAAAAGTATAGACACGGACCATAATGGTCTATCTGATGGGCATGCGGGCCTTTTTTGTACATTATCGCTGGAAAAAGTGGCTTATAGGAAAGTGCAAACTTGTATGTACATTGAAAGAAGACCGTATAATGAACGGAACAAGTGTTGTTTTAGGCAAAAGTTGTCACAAGAAAACTGGTGCGCAAGTACATTTATTGACAAACTCAGTGAACTACATTCTAATACATTCAATAAGAAGAAAATAAAAATAAATATAAAAAGCAGCAACAAATCTAAATGGTTAACCACAGGAATAAGAGTCGCTAGTAAAATGAAACGGTTTCTAAATTTTGTTGACAAAGATAATTGTGACGATTCAATAATAAAATATCGTAGTAATTATTTTAGGGTTTATAGGAAAGTAGTACGACATGCAAAACGACTAGTAGTAAGAACGGAAATAAATCTAGCTCAGAATTCTGGTAAAGTTATTTGGAAAATTATAAATAGTAAGAGGAACCCTAAAAATTATGTAAATGACAATTTGATACTTATGGATAATAATAAAATAGTTCATAATCCCTCAGAAGTTACTAATGTCCTATTGGAAAAGTTCTGTAACAAATCTAATTTTGTCATGAGTGACATTAAAACAGCAAAAGAGTATCTACAAAATCATGGGATAAGAGTAGAGGAGGATATGGTATTTGAACCTGTTACACCTATCGAAGTTTTCAAACTAGTTAAGATTATGGATAGTAAAAAGTCTTTTGGCCATGATGAAATTCCTATAACTATCATAAAAGACAACATTGATGTATTAGCTAGCCCTTTGGCTGATTCAATAAACGAATATGTAAATACAGGTGTATTTCCTGAGCAATTTAAATTAGCTAGAGTACTACCTATACATAAGAAAGGCTCTAAAACAGATCCAGGGAATTATAGGCCTATCTCTTTATTGCCGGTATGTTCTAAAATATTTGAAAAAATTATGAAAGTGAGGCTTGTTTGTCATTTGAACAAACACAAAATTATAACCGACCAACAATTTGGTTATCAAAATAATGTAGGAACGATAGATGCTATTGACATGTTGATTGATGATGTGGTGGGTAAGCTAAATGCTAAACTAAAAGTAGCAGGACTTTTCCTCGACCTTAGTTCTGCGTTCGACACAGTGGAACATTGTATTCTTCTGAATAAGTTAGATTTCTATGGTATTAGGGGAAATGTGTTGAATTTATTCAGATCCTATTTACATAATAGAACGCAGTATGTCGAAATTAAAACAGTTGAAGAAGATGGCCATGAAAAACTACACAAATCAGACACAGTTATAATTAATAAAGGCGTACCACAAGGATCTGTTCTAGGCCCTATCTTCTTTATAATATTTATAAATGATCTGATAGCTTACATGAAAAGTATTTCAGATGATACTAAAATTGTAGTATTTGCCGATGACACAAGGGCTATTATAGCTAGCGACAATTTGGAAAATTTAGAAAAGAAGATTAATTTTATCCTATGTGCTCTTGAAAAATGGTTCACTATGAATGATCTAAAACTAAATCTAAAAAAGACGCAATGTTTATTATTTAAATCGACTGTGAAGACCAAAGATACTGTCAAAGTACATTTACTAGGGAATAAAGTGAATATTGTAGACAATGTAAAATTTTTGGGGGTACAAATAGATGCAGTTTTAAATTGGAAGAAGGAATTAGAAGTGGTCACTAACACTATGAGTAGTGCTTGCTATGCTCTCAGGAGTCTTAGAGATGAATTAACTATTGCTCACCTCAGAATGGTGTATTTTGCACTCATAGAGTCTAGACTTAGATATAGCATAAAGTTCTGGGGCAACAGCTACCAATACAATATTGATGCTGCATTCGTTATGCAGAAAAGAGCCTTGAGAACTATGCTTCGCATTAAACAAACGGAGTCTTGTAGGGATCATTTTAAGAAACTGCACATTCTTACAGTACCATGCCTCTACATTCTGGTCCTGCTTGGTCATTTTATTAAAAATATCAATAAGTTTGAGACAGAAGAACAGAGACAAATCAGAATAAAAACGCGAAGAAAGGATCTACCTAATTTCATTCAGCCTAAGCTTAATGTCGTTAAACATGCCTCAAGAGTGCAATCAGTACATATGTTCAATAAATTGCCTGTACAATTTAAAAACTCTATGAATCCAAACGAATTCAAGAGAAAATTAAAGTCATTGTTATTGAGGAAATGTTATTACAGCATTGAAGAGTTTCTCAAAGATAATAGTAGTTCAAACTGATATGTGATTATATTTTAATGACCTTAAGTATTATATCCAACATTCTATCATGACATTACATATTAATGAATTTAATTGACATACATTTCTTTGAATTGAATTTATATTGATTTTTGAATTAATATTAAGTTAAATTATTATGACTGAGACTAACAATGTTGTGTGTGACCAATGTGGAATGTAATGTTTGGTTTTTCCTGAGTTTACGATGATTGTTTAATTTTTTGTGTTAGTAATATATCCAAATTCTATCATGACATTACATATTAATGAATTTTATTGACATACATTTCTTTGAATTAAATTTATAGTGATTTTGAATTAATATTAAGTTAAATTATTATGATTAAGACTAACAATGTTGCGAGTGTGACCGATGTGGAATTTATGTTTGTTTTTTTTTTCTTGACATTACGATATTGTTTAATTATTGAGTTACATTCATTGTTAGAATCACTATTGTTAAAACCATTGTTCGACACAAATGTAAATTTGTTGAGGAATAAATAAATAGCACTGGGGGTACCACGATTGTGTGAACTGTGTTATTTTTGTGTGCAGTGATCGCTAATTGTCACGTCCTTTATGTTCTGTTGATTGTATGGGACGCATTTTACATTAATTTGTTTGTTTTGAAGTTACACCAACGCGTGGCTAGCATGTTCAAAATACAATTTTAATATTCTGATGAAACGGGTTAAAATTGGATAACGTTTTGCTCCAAAATGACATTTATTTAACGTACCTAATCCGCACGAGCCAATCGCTTTAATACCAATTTATTTATTACCAAGTGATGATAAGCTTGAACCCTACCACCTACACAACCAAAACAGTGTGAAACGAAAACAGATACGCAGCTAAAAATCCAATCTATCAACTGACGAATCTCGCCCGCCAACCGAAAGCAAATCTAATAAATAATAATGTAAACGTTGTATAATATACGAGGTGCGGAGATATAACGTTAAATATTTACGAGTGCTCGCCGCGGTGTGAGCGGCGGCCGCGCCATCGATCACCGGCTACTCTCCACCCAATTTATAGTTATAATGAGTTTTAACAGAACTAGTGATGTACCCAGTCTCACTAGTGTTGTGATTCACATTACGCGCCGAGATTATGATTGCTCTACGCGTTTTTGTTTATAATATAATAGATATACGGCCTCTTTTATTTCAAATGAAATTGGAGTTGAAAGCTTTTTTTATTTTATTTCTAGTTGTTTGTTTATTCATAATTTGAAATAGGTCGTTATCATAATCATTTAGATTGAGAAATTACTCGTAAAATATCGAGGTAGGTAAATAAAAAAATCAAGAAGTTTGTTTAGGATAGAGTGTAATAAACTATAAAATGTATTAGTAGAACTGTGAAATAAAGACGTTTGAACATTATAAATAAGCTCATTGCTACAGATAGGTAGATATTTCCATAATCACTTTACAAGGCAGACAGATTGGTGCCCAAAGTATCTTGTATTAGTAAGTACACAAAAAGACGCCACTGTCAGTTGTTGACACAGATTCGCACCCGCATAATATTATTATGTATGGATAGTTAGTATTACAAATATCATCTGAGACGTAGAAATTAAAAGCTTAGTACTCGGAGCTAATTTTATTTGCTACTTAATTACTGTTTGCTATTAAACTAAAACATTACCTTCGCACAGATGTCATGACACTTTTCTGAAACATTGGATAATACAAAGATGAAAACGGTTGCCACCAGGGCCCATTAGTTTTATTTTCAACCTTTTGTCATTGTGTACTGTCTACCATTAACTTATTGTTGGTTTCATTAATAACGTTTATTGTCGTCTGTGAGTGTAGCGGTAAATGCTTAAATTTTTCTTTTTCGACTACTATGTTCTAGTCCCATTAAGGAAAACGAAACGAAACAAAATATCCGCTTTCACATTTTTACAAATGCATACAATCTACCAGCTGTATCGTTTACCTTCATAAAAACCGCTGCCAAATACCGGTCATTGGGGACTGCCGGGTTCAGGCAATAGGAAAATACAGTTGGCAATGTACCAAGACCATATGTCCGTTCTGTATGCGTCGTAAACCCGGATAAACGGCTAATTTGCCGTCACGTCCGACCTACGACCTGTATTATTAAAGCAATTTGCAGCTGCACTAAAGATAATGTTCATTAGTTGCCACTGATGCCACTCGATACTGAGTGCATTAACACTCAGCCCCTCTGTATGCAGTTATGCACCAATGTATAGCGGACAACGCGAAAATGTTGTTCTGTGAGAGAAACTTCATTACAATGTTTATGCACCTCGTAACCAGCTCACAGTTATTATCTGCCAGGTATTTTGCGGTCGATATTCGACTATATTTCAGTGTTATAGAGTCAATAATTGAAGGTTCCTAATACTGATATGCAAAATGAAATTGTCATAGGCGTTATTATATGAAGTGTGTAATGCTGTTATGTGCATTTGAAGATAACGTTAACTTTGAAAACTATTACTTCTACTGGGTTATTAATAGGTCGAAATATCTAGTAATAACTAGCTAGGTAATGAAGTTATTTTCGTTTTTATGAAACATTTCATTGCCTTAAGAAAGTTATTATTGTCCCACGTTTTAGGATGCAATTCCTGAAAATATCGTCAAAAGACATGAATTCGTAGAGATAGAAAGACTTATAAATGACCAACGTAAACAACATGTCCAACCTACTTTCGCAGTCATAACAAACATCCCGCCCACACCTTTTTTTTTTTTTTTTTTTGAGGGTGGGAAATCATCCAATGACTTCTCCCGCTCTGGGCGGAGCGGAAGGGCGTGTCAGACTTTTACTGACTAAAACCCACCCGTGTTCCTTCATTTGCCTGTTGCCAAGGTCCCGGTATCCCTTTCGGACTTTCCCGCAACCCTGGCAGGCATCAGTCCTATTGGACCCCGTCATTTTTGCTGACATCTCTTTGAGGCGCGCGTGGAACACGACGCGCCATCGACCCGGGCCTGGTCCTTATCGGACGGCGAGCTGCCCGTTGCTCGCCGTCCGCAAGCCCGCGCCTATGGTGGCCGGAAATCCGCCTGGGATTCCCGACGCCCAGGGCGTCTCCAACGGCGGCGGTTAGGGGCGTGAGGGCGCAAACTTTGCCTTTCCCTCACGCGTTCCGCCTCCTCCTTCGCGAGCATTACTGCTTCGCAGAAGGAGGTGACGGCTTCCCATGCCCTCTCGCTCCGTACCATGGCCTGAACCAGGGCCGGACGCGAGAGGTCACCGCCGCCAATCGCCTCCGCGAGGACACGGCGGTGCTCCGCCCAAGCAGGGCACACCTCAACCGTATGCTCCACCGTGTCCTCCGGGCGATCCACACAGTGGTGACACCCGGGCGTTTCCTCCCGCCTAATCCTACACAGGTACCTCCCGAAGCTGCCATGTCCGGTGAGGACCTGTGTCAGGCGGAAGGTGAGGACGCCGTGGCGCCTCTCTATCCACTCCTCAAAGAGGGGACTTATCGCCGCTATTGTGGCGTGCCCAGCACTGGGTTGCGACAATCGCACTCTCCATGCCGCCATGAGATCTTGCCGGAGCTCTGTCCGCTGTGCCGCGATTTCTCGCGGCAGCGGAGTTACACCCCGGCGCTTCACCTCCTCGCGCCACTCCCAGATGTGCGCGAGGACCTTCGCCTCCAGATCCCATGGCGGTAATCCGGCAAGGAGGCTCGCCGCCTCACGGGAGACCGTGCGGTATCCCCGGGCCAGCCGAATGGCCATGACCCTTTGGGACGCGTTCAACCGGCGTGCTGGCCGCAGCCTAAGGGAACGCGCCCACACCGGTGCCCCGTAAAGGGCCATGGACCGCACGACCCCCGCATAGAGCCTCCGGCAGGAGGCGTTTGGACCCCCTAGATTGGGCAGGAGCCGCCTCAAGGCGGCCCCAGCCCGGTCCAGCCTTGGAGCCAAACGTCGGAAATCCCGCCCACACCTGACGGCGCGATTACATTACAAAGCTGATCCAAAGATATGCATCAGAAGCATAAAATAGGGTGCGATATAATAATCTAGCGGTTTAATTACCGCGCGAATTAGTCGCGCCGCGCCAGCCTTTGTCCGATAATAGGACGCTGCGGGGCTGCTAATAGGACCGCTCGCGTCGCGACGCGCGGCCGTTGATTTGTCACGCGATAAATTGATGCGCTCAGTGTGAAATGGGTTTAATAGGAATATTATAATAATATATAAGGGGATAGAAGTTTTATTAATAAGAAGTTTTACAAAGTTTTCGCTTCATTATACAAGAGATTGATCTGAGATAGAAAGAAAAAAAACTTTATTTAATAACGTTCATAAAGCCACCAATTCATACAAGTTTTTCTGGAGCTTATAAAGATGAGAGAAGCTGTTAGTGGACCTATTTTTGGTATTAACAAAATCTCATAAAATAACAGATTTGACACATTTTCCCAGTCTTAACACCTTTCTCACGCATGTATCACCCTCAAACTAAGTTGATCCAATTTGTCATAGTACCCTCAAAACACACTGGGACGACTAACGTATATAATGCAGGTAGGTATTTATTTTTCTTAGAGGGTCGTCTAACATTTCTCACTAATAATTACCTAAAAGAACACTATTACCTACTTTTTTTGTTCATTTAATTGATTTTGCCCTGACTACAGCGAACGTTAGTTAAGTTTTTAAATAGACACAAGATAGACACGTATTTACTTAATTTTAAAAGCTTACAAAACTTAAAGTAATAATAAAGAATGTACAATATAATAAAGTATTAAAAACTACAACCCAACTACGACTAAAAAGGTATAAACAAGACACCACAGACAGACAAATTAAAAATCCGGAGTCACACGTGTTAGGGCATAAATCTAATAGATTACGTGTGATTCCGGATTTTTTATTTGTCTGTCTGTGGTGTCTTGTTTATACCTTTTTAGTCGAAGTTGGGTTTTAGTTTTTATTACTTTATTTTTTTTTAATTCTTTTGGGTTTAAAATATATATATTTTTGAAATGTGCTCATTAAGCCCTTTCATTTGATACCCAACATGGTACGGTTAAACAATTTTTTTTTTTAGTTCCGGACTTTATGTCCTCTAGAGGGCGCCATTTTTAATGTAATGTGACGTCACATAGCCTATAACCAGCGGACGATCAAGACGCTTCCAACGATACCTCATTTATCAAATTGTGATGAGTGGTTTAGAACATAGGAGGGAACAGATGAACATTCATACATACATACATACATACCGGTCAAAATCATAACCCTCCTTTTTTCTTCGCCGTAGTCGGGTAAAAAAGAGGGGGAATTAATCATAGTGTATCAAAAAAAATTGTCCGCATCACTGTCAACAGGAAAAGTGCCCAAAAAGCGGGCAGTATTGCCACGTTTTATGGCAATGCTGATTCTTTGGCCAAAAAATAGGCCAGCCCTCCGGTCACGTGAAGAGTCGACCAACCGCTTCGCGGTGTCTTGAAAGAGATTACCTACTAATAAGTTCATTGAATAAAGTTATGTTTTGTAACATCGCATCAGTGTAAAATATAATATATCTTCAGTGTTCATTAAGTTATTACTAAGTCTCTGAATGAGTCATCCTTGTATATTGTTTTTTGTATTGAATCATGTCTCTATACTTAAATGAAATCATTCAATATAACATTCTTCAAGAAAAATCTTTCGATGAAAACTATTTCTCCCGAGGGTTGGCTCGCTATTCCTATTTCTAGACATTAGTTTTTTAGCTATCTGAGTTACTTATAGTTTCTTTTATGACCATATTTTCTTGGCTATAATATTATGTTAACGGTAGTTATGCATAATTACCTACTTTATGATGTTTCGTGAATTTAATGACCTCTTTCACATAATTATGCTCTCAGATTCAGATATTCAATTGTTGGTATCTTATTCAATGCGAGTCACAATTAGATTGAGTTTTATATTTACCACGGTAGTCTGACACCGAGACTATTAATAGCTATTAATAATTACATAGAAAATAATAATAGTTATAACAAATTAATATTTGGATTGGGGATTGACACAAGAAAAGAGAGGCCGATAGAGAGCACGACACACCCAGTGCTGGACACTGGGTATGTCGTGCTGTGGGTAGTGATGATGATGATAATGTTTGGATAAAGTTCCGAATCCAACTTCGGTCCACCAATTGTTCAGTGGTGCTCTAGGCCCCATATACCTTTTCCCACCACTCTCAAGTGTACTGCAATTTTGGTTCACTGCCATTAAAAACGTAGTTCTAGGAGGAACTCCAATCACATACCAGATACATTGCCAATACATATAAAACGAATGCTCTGTCCGTATCAGCAATTCATTGCGGTGGACGTGCGGCGGCGCGCGTTGCGTCCAGTAGGTGCGGGATATTTGCGGGTCGGTCTGTACATTTGCGGGTTGAAGGGAGGTTATTTGCGGTGCGGGAGCCACGCGACGCGGCAACCGAAGGCAAATCGAAATGTTTATTACTGGCGACGCGCGTCCGATGCGGTGCAATGTTGCCAGATGTGCCAGTAGTGGGTGCGGTGCACTCCATAAATTTTGTCGGTCAAAGAAGATTGTACGGGCTGTGATTTATTGGTCGAGTGAGTGCGGTAAAGTAGTTGACTAGCGAATGGACAGACCGTTAAAGTTTTTATTGAGATGCTATTTACTACATACCAACAACTTTCATGCGGTTTTTGTTTTATCATCCGTTTATCAATTGCCTATTGAAAGAAAGAAAGAAAATACATTTATTTAGCACAGACTAAAAGGCACACAATATTAATATTGCCCAAGCTGGGGGCCTAAAATGGACACTTTGGCAGAGACATAATAGGATAATAGGAATCATCGTAAAATGTCACAAACTGACAATTCATAATAATCTGCGTGCAATTCATATTACTTAATTCATCTGTTTGACAGTTTTGAATGGAGGTTCGTAAAATGGTCCACAAATTATGAATTGCTATAATGAAGTTTAATGTTAAATAAAAATCAATTAATTTAAATTACGTCAGCAATATTTACACCAATTATGATTCGAATATTAATTTAATTGAGTACATAATATGATTCAGCTAATGTGTCACCATTTTGATTTAAATTAGAGAAATTGCTAATGACCTGCTAGGAATTCAAGAAATTCTCGTGGCCGTTTTAGGCCCCCATGTCGATTGTGTCGGGACAACGTGCTCGACTCGAAGTAGTGAAATTCGAACAAACAGGTTTTGCACTATAATAGAAAATCCTATTAGGTAGAGTTGTTTATGAATTAAATATTTACATATAACGGTTAACTATATCATGTAGGTAAACGTAATAATATAAAAATAGCGTTCATAAATAATCTGTTTTACCGACGTTTCCCAAACCTTTTCTGTATCGTTACCTAATATCACCACATTATATGCTATCGTTCACATAAAAGATCCACATAAAAAAGAATCGTATAATCATAAGTGGTGCCCCTTTGTGTTGGATCCCTGGACGTCCGGACCTGAATCATGGCCGGTCTTAGGACCTGTCATTTGTTCGGGCCTCTAATGTGGGACCCCAGACAAGGTAACGCAGGATATTTCTTAGAGTAAAGGGAGCCAAAACCACATTTGTACTAACAGGACTCGCGAGATTTTAACAGGAGCTTCTCTTAGGTAGCTTAGTAGACTATAATGACGCTAAAAGCATCCTGTTCTTACTACGGATAAGTCTAGATTGTGGAAAAAGACTAATGGACGTGAAACGTTCTTAGTTCAGAGCTTAGCAATTTTACACATCTAATGTATTTTTTATTGCATTTACACAAGGTAAGTTTGTTGACATAATTAAGTTTTACCTGTTTAAAAGATCTCCTTAAATTAAGTACATTGGCCTGAGAATAACGGTAACTTCTGGTACTAGTTCTCAATCTAGTTTTTCTGAAAATAATTACGAAAATGTTATTAAAAACATACCCATCTATAACAAATGTTTCATAGCAGGGGTCCATGTCGCTGCAATCATACTCGTCGACTGTCCTGTTCTGTTCTAAGTGGAGGTATTCTAACTATCATCAAGTTCAATATCAAGGAATATGGCTTCCTTTCTAATCACTTCGTTTCTAGTTGTTGGCACAAACCGTAATTTTAGAAGTACAAAGACGCCTTAGCCCTCAGTGGCCAAGCCTATTAAATCACTATGTAATTCGACAGTGAAGCATTCGCCCAATCTACCCAGGAGGTCTACGTACCGTCTAGCCGCGAAACAGACAATAATGGTTCCTCAGCTTACCACAAACTATATTATATACATACGAGTAACTATATAAAGGATCGTAATATCTCAGGCTGATGTGTGTTCTCTTCTAATATCATGTTTTGCTACAAATTAGGTTAAATAACGTGTATAAACCTAATTTGTAGCAATACATGATATTAGCAGACAACACACATCAGCCTGAGATATTCCGATCCTTGTAAGAACGGTTGACGAATGAGTTCGGCTATTCAGCTTTTGGGAAACATCATTAACAATATCTAGCTACTTATTCATTATTAGACTTTGAAATCTCTTTAGTATAGCTATAGTGTAAATAATTTATTGCATTTTCATTTTATTATCATTCTTGAAGTAGTTTCTGACAGCTTAAATGAAAAAAAGATTCTGCAGCGGACAGAAAGAAAAACATAATAAATGGCCATCTGATAGTATTACAGCTTAAATGAAAACTTTTAACAAAAAAAAAAGCAACCGACTTCCAAAAAAACACTTATAAAGTGAAAAATAACTTTTCGGAAGTCGGTGTCTTTGCTTTTCAATTTTCGTTTTTTGCCACCGATTTCCGAAATTAAAGTTATTTTTCACTTTATAAGTGTTTTTTTTGAAAATCGGTTGCTTTTTTTTTGTGAAAAGTTTTTATTTTTCACTTTTTAGTTGTGGTACTTACCCCACACAAATTCTAATGCCACTACCTGCTATGTAAATAACAGTGGTTGTTTCAAATAAGATATCATCTATATAGCCTAAGTGAGAAAAATACGTAATTATTGAAGCTAACTCCAAAACTGCTCAAGCAAAGTTAATAAAATTTATATGGGACCACAAGGGAAGCACCAGCTTTCAAATAAAAAAAGAATCATCAAAATCGGTTCACCCAGTCGAAAGTTCTGAGGTAACAAACATAAAAAATAAATTTTAAAAATACAGACGAATTGATAACCTCCTCCTTTTTTTGAAGTCAGTTAAAAACAAGATTCTGCAGCGGACAGAAAGAAAAGAAGCACATAATAAATAGCCACCTGATTGTATTCGTAAGACCTACATACGTTACCCTGTCAAGTAAATTGAATAAAATAATTGGAGTAGTTCACTAGAAAACACAGAACAACAAGTATTTTATTTAGCTAACAGTGTTACACGAAAATCCTGAACAATACCATTTTTTACAACATAATATAAAGATAGGTACTGATGTGCCCTTTGACCGCTAATTACCCCCTATTACAACTACAGTGGGCCACTACCGGCCATCAAATGGACTAGCCACAAAATATTGGTTTTGATTGTCCATCCGACAAGTAGTTTCCGCATCGGCTGATTAGGTAAGGTACCGAACTACCCATTATTTGACATAATTAAGTAAGTATTTGTAATTGCTTGTAAAAGTGGTTAGGTTAGTCCAGTGTTTAAAAATGCTTTGTATTCCACGGGGGTACCCGCCAAAGTAGCCTTCAATATAAATAATAATAAAATCATTGAAAACTGCCTGGAATTAGTACGATGTACTATACTTTTTTTGGCTGTCGCTGAAAACTAGCCCTGTGCCGCAGGGCTCATCATCAGAGCGCATCATGTGTGAAACAGCCACAGAGCCGTTTTGACACAGTCGCAGCATTGTGCTGAGCGAATGCCTTTTTGCGCGGATGTGCCTCATATTTTCCAGTCCCTTGACATGACACTTCACAATGAAAAACTGTCACTTTTGGACTGACGTTTGGACACAGTATGCTGCAGTCTGAACTTAACTCGCTACATATCTAATGCAAATATAATTCACCTATCACAGACTGAACCGCAACCGAAGACAGACCACTAGCAAAACAATAAACTACTTATTTCATCTTTAAAAACGTGGTCCTATCATATTTTGACACAAGCATCTACTTCATTCTTCCCGTTATTCTTTTCCACAGCACACCTCATTTTTCTACTGGTTATCATCCGTGTGGCGTCGTCCCGCTCCCGACAATGGCACAGCGTGGCGCGTCGCACTTATATCCGTCACAATAGCGACACAATACACTGATATATATTCCTCGCATTGTGCTGCTGTATCTTGATCATCTGAGATAGCTCTGAGTGACAGGATGAATGGTAATAGACGGGCACGCGTAAAATGTACTTGTTTGTGTTTTTGGTTTTCCTTTAACTTTTTTTTTTTTTTGATTGTGGGAAGTCATCCAATGACTTCTCCCGCTCTGGGCGGAGCGGAAGGGTGTGTCAGACTTTTACTGACTAAAACCCACCCGTGTTCCTTCATTTGCCTGTTACCCAGGTCCCGGTATCCCTTTCGGACTTTCCCGCAACCCTGGCAGGCATCGGTCCTAGCGGACCCCGCTAATTGTGCTGACATCTCTTTGAGGCGCGCGTGGAACACGACGCGCCATCGACCCGGGCCTGGTCCTTATCGGACGGCGAGCTGCCCGTTGCTCGCCGTCCGCAAGCCCGCGCCTTTGGTGGCCGGGAATCCGCCTGGGATTCCAGACGCCCAGGGCGTCTCCAACGGCGGCGGTTAGGGGCATGAGGGCACAAACTTTGCCTTTCCCTCACGCGTTCCGCCTCCTCCTTCGCGAGCATTACTGTTTCGCAGAAGGAGGTGACGGCTTCCCATGCCCTCTCGCTCCGTACCATGGCCTGGACCAGGGCCGGACGCGAGAGGTCACTGCCGCCAATCGCCTCCGCGAGGACACGGCGGTGCTCCGCCCAAGCAGGGCATACCTCCACCGTATGCTCCACCGTGTCCTCCGGGCGATCCGCATAGTGGTGACACCCGGGCGTTTCCTCCCGCCTAATCCTACACAGGAACCTCCCGAAGCTGCCATGTCCGGTGAGGACCTGTGTCAGGCGGAAGGTGAGGACGCCGTGGTGCCTCTCTAGCCACTCCTCAAAGAGGGGACTTATCACCGCTATTGTGGCGTGCTCAGCACTGGGTTGCGACAATCGTACTCTCCATGCCGCCATGAGATCTTGCCGGAGCTCTGTCCGCTGTGCTGCGATTTCTCGCGGCAGCGGAGTTACACCCTGATGCTTCACCTCCTCACGCCACTCCCAGATCTGCGCGAGGACCTTCGCCTCCAGATCCCATGGCGGTAATCCGGCAAGGAGGCTCGCCGCCTCACGGGAGACCGTGCGGTATCCCCGGGCCAGCCGAATGGCTATGACCCTTTGGGACGCGTTCAACCGGCGGGCTGGCCGCAGCCTATGGGAACGCGCCCACACCGGTGCCCCGTAAAGGGCCATGGACCGCACGACCCCCACATAGAGCCTCCGGCAGGAGGCGTTTGGACCCCCTAGATTGGGCAGGAGCCGCCTCAAGGCGGCCCCAGCCCGGTCCAGCCTTGGAGCCAAACGTCGGAAATGCTCCACAAAGTTACACCGGCCGTCAAGGACGAGTCCTAGTTACTACATCGTCGACTCGACGCCGATGTGAACCCCTCCTACCGTAATTTGGGAACCTGACGGTGGCGCGTTCCGAGGGCCATGAAAACACATGACCTCGGACTTGTGCAAGGCCACCTCGAGTCCCAGCTGCCGGATTCTATCGACGATTGTCGCAACCCAGCGTGTCGCTAGATCAGCCGCCGCCTGGTGCGACCTCCCCTGCGCCAGGACCAGCGTGTCCTCAGCGTAGCAAACTACGCTGACGTCGCTAGGGAGGTCGGCGCGCAGCACCCAGTCGTATTCGATGTCCCACAGATGCGGCCCCAGGACCGATCCCTGTGGAACACCGCACGACATCTCTCGCCGGTTCCACATTCCCTGGTGACCGGGGTAGATTACGACCCTGTCCGTCAAATAGGCCTCGACCACACGACAGAGGTAGGTTGGCATCCGGTGGTACCGGAGTGCCTCCCTTATGCAACTCCAGCGCAGGGTGTTGAAAGCGTTGGCGATGTCTAGTGACACCGCCAAGACGACCCTGCCCCGGGCCACAGCATCCCCCGTCGTGAGGGCCCGTACGCGCATGATGGCGTCCACCGTAGAGCGACCTCTGCGGAAACTAAACTGGCTCTTCGCCAAATCCGGCCCCACCCGCACCAGCCGCCCGACGAGGCGGTTTACAATGACTCTTTCAAAGAGCTTGCCCACCTCGTCGAGCAGCACGATGGGCCGATAAGCGGACGGAGAGTCCGCAGGGCGCCCCGGCTTCTTAATGAGGACCAGTTTCCTCGTCTTCCAACGAAGTGGGAACTGGCCCCTCTCCATGCATGCGCATAGGAGACCTCTTAGTCGAGGCCCGAGAGCCTCCATGGCCAGGACCCAGGCCTTCCCAGGTAGGCCGTCGGGTCCTGGGGCGGTATTCTTGGCATTCAGCCTTCGTACCGCCACTCTCATTTCTACCTCGGTTTTCCTTTACCTGGTTGTACATCTTGTGGAAAGAGAAAATTCTTAAGGATTTGTGAAAATCTGTAAAGGTCTTTTACACAAGTCTACTTTATGGTAGCGTGCTAGTTTCAGTAAGGGTCTAAAATATTTAGAAACAAAAAGTCCACAGTCCGTAATGTCGTAACTTTTCATTTACCTCCAGGTAGAAAGTTACTAAAGATATTTTTCTACCTCCATTTTCGGTCCTGTGGTTTACCGTAAAAAAGGACCAAAGAGAAGGTTTCACTTTCACATTCATAACATCAGAAGGTACTTCCCTTGACCTTATAATACTTTCTGCGTCTTATTTATTTTAATAATAACTTCAGAATATAATCTTATTTACACAATTTGTATTACAACCTTCCAAATAGGTAATTATATTTAAGAGTCAAGGTATTTCGGTAGCGACATGTATCTCAAAGCGTCTCGCGCCGTATATTATAGAAATCATATTTTATGACTTTTCCTTTTTCAGTTCTTGAAAATATAAGAAAAAGTTAAGTTATTTTGACGGTGTGATTGATGCAGTGGCCGAGGATTTGGCTTCAATACGCTGAGGACTGCCGGGTTCGATTCCCGCACGGGAAATATATTTGTATGACCACAATTATAGTATTATTGCCTACTCTAAGATATTTTGCTTGCGAGAGGGGGGCGTAATTAATTTATGTAGGGGTCTTATCATTGAAGATTTATCATTCTATGTACGCAACTACAATATACGAGTAGTTATACAAGTGAAATGGTGAAATGCCTTGTGTTCCTCAACAACCTGCTAACAGCAGCTGTTTTGTTCGAGTAGAATTCAAAAAGCAAAAGTTATTCAGTTGACTAGTTTCAGGCTTAACAGAATTGACCGAGCTTTTGTCTTTACTATTGTATTTCTTGCACTCGAAATATGTACGACCCACGAGAGTTAACCGTATGACTAGCCGACTATAGTACCTAGTCGCCTAGCCATGCGGTTAACTTTTAGGGGTATGAGGAACAGGGTGTAAAGTTCACTCATCCTCTACAGAAAAGGGAGTGTTGTGTCTGGCGTGCAACTGCCTAACGACTGATTTTGGATTCTTGTATATACGAGTATTCCCATCGCGCAGTAAACTCTAATTTCGCGATGCAGGATTTATGTGACGTCGGGATTTTTGTGTGACGTCAGGTCTATGATGCGTAGTTCGCATGTGGCGATGTAGATACCGCCACAAACTCATCACATAATTAACATCATACATATACTACACGATACACAAGTGGCTAAGAATAAGGATACACTCAACAAACATATCAAGACATAATCGAAAAACGTTTTCAGATCTCTCCCCCTCCCCGCCCCGCCGCTTTATAAGCTTGTTTTCCTTATTCAGAAGTTTTTGCTCCATCGAGTATATTCACAAATTCGATGGTTTTTTCCATGGAGTGATTGAGTGCTCCGCTTCCTGCTTTATGGTAGTTTTCTTGAATTTGAACGAGTGAGGAAAAATAATAATATATTCGTATATACCAATACTTAGTTGAATTTATCACTGTCATATGTCACTGTTTACGCGGCGCGGTTTTCATTGAAATGGCTACAAGAAGTTTTAATAACAATATACAGCAACTTAGAATCATTTTAAGCGTAGAGGTAGGTACCTTCACAATTGGTGTTCAGTGTTGTTAATTACATGTAGGTAACAGGGGCAAAGATTTTGAAGAATTCGGTTATTACGGGGCCTTACAATCGTTTATAATAAAAACCGGCCAAGTGCGTGTCGGACCACGCACAATGAAGGGTTCTGTAGATGAGTTTATGCCTAGAACAAACTTAACATTGTAGTTGAAAACCATGTTCTCCCATTCGAAACGTATGAGAGAACATGTTTTTGTAACGGAAAATGACAGTTGGTCGATTATTACTCGTTAACTTGTAGAACCTACTTAGCTGTGATAGTTTTCCTTTTAATTTCGTTATATATAACGACAGCCTTAATTTTTTTCACATATCCAAAACCAACCATTTAGCTGCAGGGGGGGGGATACTTGACTCTAACAAAAATTTGCACTTTAAAGCTCAATATTTCACAAATGGATCCCTGAATCCAAAAATGGTATTCACCGACTCACAATATTTTTGAACGACCTTTCCAACAACACCCCACATTATGGAATAGACGTCCCCACTTTAAGTGTAGGGGAGGTACTATGGAAACTTTATTTTTTTTATTTTTTTATTGTACCGCTTTTTCGGCATGATTAATATTTATGTATACCCATGCCAAATTACAGCTTTCTATTACTAAGAGTTTCTGAGCTAAGCCGCGGACAGACAGACGGACATGGCGAAACTATAAGGGTTCCTTGTTGACTACGGAACCCTAACAACCAGTCGTTGTCGGGGTCTCCGTGTGAATCCTCGTTACCAAAATGTATTTTGATCTTTCGCTCTTGTTATCAAAGCCTCGTTTTTTCTATCATAAACGGTTTATGGTAATAAGGGAACCGCTGCTGGTTTTAATCTCAGACACACTTAATGAGATTTTGATTCTACAGTACGCGATTACAATAATAAATGAGATCTGATTGTGACCTACTAAGTTTTTGTACGAGAAAACGTGTATATGTTACATTTTGTTGGTAATACATATTTTCTCGTTAGGATCCATTTAGGGCCAAGGAGGAGTTTGGAAATTGGTCCTGAAGTCCTGATGAATGGGAATAAGCCATAGGGGACCATATGACCATTTCCTGGTGTAGGTGGTCATTTGTAACGTTTCAATTCATGTTAATAATTATTTGAGTTAAATTGTTCTATAAGTAAATAGTGTTTTCCTAATGTGGTGCTTACAAAAAATGACTGTAGATTTTTATAAGAAGCATATTGATTCGATGAAATTAAGCAAATACCGTGATATAATCGTGAGTAAATGAGAAAATACGCACTTGAGTGAGTTTGGTTACACGTAACCAAAATACATTTCGAGACAGGATGTAGGTAAATATTATCAGATGATGTTAGTGCTAGTTATGTAATTAAGTATATATGGTCCATGCATCAATACACACAAATACTCAGAATAGCGAGTATGTTGACAAGTTTTTATATCAAACATTGCTTGACAAATACGCTGATGATGATGTCAATGTGTCAATGCATAGAGCGACCGCTCAGCTGTTCAGATGGCCGAGGGGCGATGTTGAATGGTCTTTATGTACCTACGAAGTAAGAGTACGAAATATAAGGTAATAAATCAAGTTCTAAATAAATCTTACTTTAACTTAACGTAATATCACGCACTTATTCCAGGTTAAGGCAGAGATGTTTATTTTAAACTCAAGCGGGATAACGTCTTGAGCCGTCAATCCGGCGTTCTGTGACGTTCGCGTATACTTACCTATCTCGTTGGAATGGCTGAGGCAGTTAGTTGCGTAGCCTGACATTATAAGTGAATTCTCTTACGTAAATAAAAAACGATTGTCTATATATGTACTTACTACGTTCGGAAAACTGCTAAAATTTTGCAATAGGTAGGTAGTTGTATTTATAAATAATGTAGTTTCCACCCATAGCATAAATGCAAAATTCCAGCAGCACCGCACTCAAACATCCCTATTTTGGACCAATTTTCGAGAGACGAAGCGTGAAATTCCTCAAATTACGTTCTGCAACCGTTCACATTGGATGTAAAGTGACGTCATGGATTGCCGCGTATTCCCTACAAATTGTACATGCATGGCGCTGAATAAAATATGTGCAAGCGACACAAGGATCAGCGGAGATTGTCGAAGATCGCTGGAGATCTCCGAACGGTTGCCAAACAAAATATCGGAGTATTTTCCGTAAAACGAATTTGAAGAAAGTTTTTGTGTGAATTTGCCGTAGGTCTGGCTTATACATTTAGAAAAGGTAGATTTTTATTATATTGTTTTCATTTTTGAAATATTTTGATTCCGTTAAAATTAACCCTGCTTGGAGTGCGATTGAATATTAGAATGAACATTTTATTTTATTCTTATTGTCTTACCAATCGTTATAATTATAATGAACACTCTCGCAATCGATGCGAATATGACGCGTAGTTTCATAGCTTGAAAAGAAACTATTCAACATTACAAACGTTGACAGGTAACCTACCTACCTACAGGTAACCTACCTATCTACAGGTAAGTACCTTCAGGACTTTGACAGGTAACCTACCTACCTACAGGTAAGTACCTTCAGGACGTTGACAGGTAACCTACCTACCTACAGGTAAGTACCTTCAGGACGTTGACAGGTAACCTACCAGCCTACAGGTAAGTATCTTTAGGACGTTGACAGGTAACCTACCTATCTACAGGTAAGTACCTTCAGGACGTTGACAGGTAACCTACCTACCTACAGGTAAGTACCTTCAGGACGTTGACAGGTAACCTACCTGCCTACAGGTAAGTACCTTCAGGACGTTGACAGGTAACCTACCTATCTACAGGTAAGTACCTTCAGGACGTTGACAGGTAACCTACCTACCTACAGGTAAGTACCTTCAGGACGTTGACAGGTAACCTACCAGCCTACAGGTAAGTATCTTTAGGACGTTGACAGGTAACCTACCTACCTACAGGTGAGTACCTTCAGGTAACCTACCTACCTACAGGTAAGTACCTTCAGGTAACCTGCCTACCTACAGGTAAGTACCTTCAGGACATCGGTCAAAACTTGTGACGTATTTGATCCGGTATTATTCTATTTTAGTAAAAAGGAAGCACCTATATTAATAACCCGATTAAAAGCGTCTCAGCAGGAAATCCGGGCTTATTCACGGATATTCGTGGAAGTAAGTCTTTGGCCGGATATTGGGAATAAGACTGACTCTATCCTCCCCCGCCGGCTCGGAGAACATTATGCCAATATCTGATATTCTTTCTATTTTTAAAGCAATCAGCTTTCATTTTATTTAATCTGTTTAAGTAGAACTGAATTTCTTTTGAACAATGCATTTGAGAATGTGTTGTGTTTTGATGTGAGCTTGAGAGCCTGCGTACTTACCAACATGACCAAACAAAGCCCAAACGGCCAACACTATTATATAGAGAACCTATAATAGGTGAGGAGGAGCTCGTGGCTAAGTAATCACAGCCGCACGGGTGCGATCCATCAGGTTAAGCTACGCTTGCCGGGGTTGGGCCGATGGGTGACCATCTTTACATACCGAGACTCCTCCGCGTCTCGGAAAGCATTTGGTCCCGGCTGTCATTCGTGGATCTTTGACAGTCGTTACAGGTCGTCAGGTGCCGTATTATTTTTCCAGTGTGAGAGAGACATGTAGCTATACACGGCCGCTAGCACCATTCCGTTTTTGCAGTGGAATAATGATGGCACTAATACTTCATAATACTAGCCCAGAAGCCCGAAAGTCTGACAACCAGTCTTACCAACTGGTATCGTATTACCCAGTTACTGAGTTGTGGAGGTCATATAGGCACTCGCTCCATGTAAAATACTGGTATTCAGCTGCATCTGGTAAGACTGGAAGCCGACCCCAACATAGTTGAAAAAAGGCTAGGCTGATTGATTAACCTATAATAGGTACTCATAGATATTATTGTAGATGTCATGCTTCTGCATAAAGGTAGTTGTTTTAGTAGAGTAGATCCTCTCAGAGGATAACAATTTTATTAAACTTAATAACTTTTACAGCTTTCGCCAAAAAGCGGGAAAAAGCTTGACGCACATGAATAATATTCTCCTTGAATAAAATATTAAGCAGGCACGAATTTTTAAAACGCTTTTTAAAAGCAAAATGTACAATGTAATCTAAACACAACGCAATTGTTTCCTTTAAAAAAAGGTTTTAGAAAATCTTTCCCCCTTTTACAGGAAAAGACGCGGAAGGAAACGCTGATTAGCAGATTAATATTCCAATTTACGGGAAAATGGAAAAAATAATAGCTTGGCATTGTGGGAGGTTCCCGTTTATATTGAAAGACGCTGACTTTCTCACAAAACTCAATATGGCATCCGGACCGAATTATTTATTTACAATAATTTTTGATGTTTGAAAAATGGCATCACAGTCAACAACTTATCAAGGTAAACGCAGTATATCGTTATTGTGTTATGCTAAAGGCAATTCATTTTTTTATTGTTATCAATTTTTATGGCATGTTATTATTTATTCCGGCCACTGACGCCTTCAACACAGATAATGTGCGGGACAAGTGATAGTGCGTAGTGTAAATAGTGACAGTATATAACAAACAATACATAAACAGTGATTAAAAATAACAGTGATTACGAACAATGAATAGTTTTAAGTATAATAATAGTTCAGTTTTAGTCGTATGAAATAGGTAATTTGTTATGTTTCAATGTTATGTTTTTTCTATGATATATAATTTTCTTAGATAGATCTCAGTACATAGATACTAAAAATATGGTTTGCAAATATGTAAAACTAGTTTAAAATAGCGTAAAACCGCAAAATTGTAGCGCGGTCCTCGTTACGGTAAAGTTTCATCGTATTTAAAAAACATGTACCAAAATTCTGCTTTGCTCTGATTGGTCAATGAATAAATCATGTTTTCTGTGATTGACCGAAGGGTCCTGAGCCGTTGGCTCGATTGTGTATAAAAATAGGAACATTTTGGCCTACCGACACCATTCGGCGGCCTACTACCTTGAAGAGAACACCTAATATAGAAGAAAGAAGTCTCTGGCGTTTTATTTCTCCACCAACCCAGCACACAAATGAGGCTGTATGCCACAGATAACATACTTGAAATCCTTTACAAGAAGGTATCTAACCTAAAATTAAATATTTTTAAAGGTTCGTATTTACACCCAAAGATCAAAGTTTGTATCAGTATATACGGTACGAGTGTTCGCATCTAATCTCTGTAGCCATACTCTTTTGACTTGCGCTGTAGTGAATCTATCACATTTAGTTCTACGTACTAATCTAGTATGAGGAATATTATTCTAGTAAGAAATAACGAAATAGCAGCTTTTATATTCGTAGATAATGAACTGTCGAGGTACGAAATGAAGTATCTGAGCTAGCACTATGTATCTAACGATACCTTGCAGAAAAAAATTATAATGATGGAACGTTATTTATTATCGCATTTACGGTAATGCACCGTGTTCATCTCACACTACCTATTTCGTGAATAAATGAATCTAAACTGTAATATTAATGGAAAAAATTGGATAGATAGTACCATGAAACTGTTCCAACAAACTCGAAGCTAAAAAACTGTCGTCTGCAAACTGAAATAAAAATAATTCACTTTGTTCCAGACTTTTGCACATAAAACATAAAACGTTAAAGTTTTTTTTCACTGAAAATCCTGAAAAATCTTGTGTTTCAATAAGTCTTGTCAAACGAGACAACTGCTGGCAATGTTCTTATTGCAAACCTTGCACTTGGCCCCTTATTGAAACTTACACTTTGCACTAACCGCGGGAAATTGAAACCTATCTCCATTTTCCAAAAGTCTATTTTAAATGAATCCGCAATTTTTCAGGCAATACATTTCACACTATAAATTGAACTTAATAGTCTAAAAATTACAATTTAGTATCCTTCGTGGCGGATGTATTCAAAGCGTATGGATTTAGGAAGGATCGGTCGTGATTGTGAAAGAAGATGGATTAAGCCGGGAGCGATAAGGGCGCAGTATGAATTTAGGCGGCTAAGTTAGCAGTGTGGGGCCGTTGACTAGCAAGTTGGGAGCTTAGTGCCAAGTGGCGAGGTTGGAGCGATGTGCCGGAGAGATAGGAAGCCGATCCGTTTTGTAATTAGGAGTTGAACGTCGTTTGGAGTCGAACTATTCTTATGCTAGTTTGATGGCTATTAGAATTGAAACTGCGTGCTAAGTTCTATGGTGAGCGTTTTGTGTGACCCAGTCATTATTTCCAGCTGTTGCCAGTATTTTTATAGCATGGGGCTTACCTAGGCTAACCTTACCCTCACCTACTATAAGTGAGAACAGTATTACCTGAAAATTGGTTTCATGCGATTTTGTACCTTAGATTCTTGAAAGAGGTACTTGTTTTGTAAACAGGGTACTTATTTGAAAAGTCCTTAACTCTACACCCCGCCGTCACGTCACCTGCAGAGAGAGTGCTTGGCGTGATTGATGGCCATGACGGGGCTTATCGTTAAATGAGCTGGGAGGGTTGCTAATTATAGGGCTAAATATTTAGAAGTGTTAAAGGAGTCGGGATCAGCTGATTGGATTATTAATAACTGAAGAGAGAAGTCTTCTTGCCAGTGATGTGACTGGGTAAATAACTGAAGAGAGAAGTCTTCTTGCCAGTGATGTGACTGGGTAAATAACTGAAGAGAGAAGTCCTCTTGACAGTGATGTGACTGGGTAAATAACTGAAGAGAGAAGTCTTCTTGCCAGTGATGTGACTGGGTAAATAACTGAAGAGAGAAGTCCTCTTGACAGTGATGTGACTGGGTAAATGTTTTGTTACCGCGTTGGTTTTGATTTTTTGAAAAAGCAATCAGCTTCTTTTCTCCTTTCATGTCGGGATTGAGACGAAAGTTCAATAGTTCACTGTATGTAACGGAGAGAGTCAGAGGTTTAGACTAACTTGACTTGCTTTGGAATTACCTACTTTGTATCCTACTCCTGTCTCCTAATGAGAACAGTGATCACAATTAATTAATTTTGAATCCTATAAGTAATAAATTGGTTGGCTCATGTTCTGAAGTACTTATAGTTTCACAGGGCGATAGGTATAAAAATAGAAGTTATTTAATATCAGCCAAATGAGTCTTTGATTTCTAATATATTCATTACTAGCTTCCGTCCGCGGCTTCGCCCACGTGGTATGTCGATAAAAAGTAACCTATGTCCTTTCTCAGGCTCTAGACTATCTGTGTACCAAATTTCATTTAAATCGGTTCAGTAGTTTTGGCGTGAAAGCGCGACAGACAGACAGATAGACAGACAGAGTTACTTTCGCATTTATAATATTAGTAAGGAAGTAAGGATTTCGTCCATTCATGACAATATCATCGATATGTTGCAACACCTACGTGTTTCCTTCTGTGACAAATTTATTAGATTCGATCCAAAAATATACTGTTCTTGCAACCAATTAGGCATCTTAAATTAAAAGTCAATTTCGATATTTAGATATTATATAGCATCAATGGAGCTTATACTTTATGAATAACGAATTAAGTAGTTCTTAAATAAATACTTGATGTGTATTTCCTACCAAATACGTGATAATCATTCCTAGTTATGATTTACCAACTTACATCCCGAACATTGCCAATAAATCATGCGCTGATGCCACCCTCTACTCTGTTGACACAATTTTCGTGGTAGCATTTGATCCTTTGAACCATAACCCATTTTAAAATCATTAATCTGAAAAAGATCCCCCAAAATGGGTTCCATAATTAATCTTCTCGGTGATCCTCTACAGAATGTAAAGTAAATACAATTTCCCGCTGTTTTCACCTCCTTCATAGAGTACGGACTACGGAACAAACCAGTAGACGCGCACGCGCAGCGCATAGGACAATGGCACCAGTAACTACTCTTATCAAATAACATTGAATAGTGTGATTTGACGTTTGGCCGACACCTTTTTGCTAAAGTAGCTGACTGTTTTATTAATATTACTTACTATAGGTGCGCCTAAACCTGCGGGAAAACACGCATGGTGTTATTTTATGTTTATGTTGTAAATTCTACGTGTAAAGGAGAGAACATTTCATCCCCAAAAAGTTAAAAATGCCTCCGTATTACGCGGGTGGCAGGAGCGGGATGATTTTAATTCAACGGCCAGCGCAGCCTTCTGGTTTGTTCTGTAGTCTGTGCGCTTTCCGTAGAGTGGAACAAACATAATGACCGCGCTGTGAATTTGAATAATGTTATTCATGGCGCGGATGCACGGGAGGCGCCCTCTGGCCTCAACATGGGAATTACTTGTAACGACGCGGTTGACATTTAAAAAAGTTGCGTATCGCTATTTTGGAAGATGAAACTGGAATATTGTTGTGTTTGTGAATATGCCATATGGAAATGAAGGTGAAACAGCTTGAGTCGGTACGAATTTGACGCCACAGCAACACACTCACACAAGTCACACATACACTCCTCACATTTGACGCCACAGCAACACACTCACACAAGTCACACATACACTCCTCACATTTGACGCCACAGCAACACACTCACACAAGTCACATATACACTCCTCACATTTAATCAGAATTATTACGCAATTATAAATAATATGTTTAACCCCCGACGGAAAAAGAGGGTTGTTACAAATTTAACGTGTGTATCTGTGTGTCTGTCTGCGCCATCGTAGCTGCCAAACGGCTGAACCGATTTAGTTTGATAGGTGACTTGATCGAATGTGTACAAAGCTATATTTTATTTTTTTGTCCTTTATTAGATGCTTTTCCTTTGATTTAGTCGGGGTTTTTTTTAAGTTTTTAATTTAATTTAACTTTTGTAAAAACTTGTTATACTTGTCCTTCAATTTTGTGAATCCTAAGATGACTGTCCAAAGAGATATACGGAAAAAGAAGACATGCTGCAGAGACCTCGATAAGATGAATTGGGATGAAGGTAGGATGAGCATGGTGATGATGTAGTAATTGTATAATGTATTGGCAATTTTATGCCAAAAATCTTTCCTAAAACCTTGCTATAAAAGTACCTACAGACATAATTAAGGAGTAGGGAGGTATTCTTGATGTAAAGTTTTCGTAGTTGACTGAGTAGCACTTGTCTTTGAAATGAAAAACATAAAATAAAAAGAAAGAAAAAACAATTTACTTTTCCCACCATGTTTAAAACAGTATTTTTGAACAAAAAAGTATTTTGATACAAAAATAAGTCAATAAGCGCGTACGCCGCGCGGCTACAGAGTCAATGTTCTATCTAAATCGCATCAGTCGATGTTAAGCTCAACAATAGCGCGTTTAATATTCAGAGCAGGTGCAGAGTATTTTAAGACAGAAAATATTCCTTCTTCTTAAAAAGTATTTATAAGGAGCGAGCATATTTTTATACAATGTACCTACTAGATTATTTATAGTACATATTTATATGTATACAGGTGATGCTTCAAGCAATTCATAATCTGAGAATGGGCTAGAATATTTACAATAGTAGAAAAACAGTCTGTTTTAATCGATTCTCAATTTTAAATCAAATTCAAAATTAAATCTACGATTTACGTACAGTTCGAATTGGTTGTTCGTTAATACAATTAACTATAACTAGGATTGCTGATTAACTTTACCTGAAAACTGATGTTATTATTGCTATTGTTACAGGTTTCACTGCGATGATTCCAAAGAAGCTGCCAGTTCATAGGTCAGTATGGTTTTAATGCAAAATTTTGATTAATGGTGTTAATTGTGATTGTGGTTGATGGCAGTAGGCTCGCTCGCATACATGGTCAAACAACATAGACACCTCTGCCTTACCCTTCGAGGAATACACTCGTGATGGTATGTGTTCCTAACTTGTTCATGCATGCGTGCATACCGACGTTTTTATCCCCAAACCTACGAATTAAGCTTTACAAAAGAAACACGTTCACAATATTGATGTTTCCACTTCTTCTTCGTCAATATTTCATTAAACTAATGTACCTTTCAATTCTCATTAAAATCGACTGCGCCGCTTTGTTTTACATGCCTCAATGCTTGCAATGCCGGTGGATTGGGAAATTGATTACAAAATGATCCCAATCCTCTCTTTACCGATGGTTGACGTGAAAGACGGCTCAGGGACTATTTCAGAAGAATAACCACATGAGCAGTTTCCTCCTTCTGTCCATTTTTATTATATCAAAAGCTTATATCGGCCTTCAGTGATTGGAAGGCGTAATTCATTATCATATCGCCCCAGTTTCATTAAACCGTTCACCTCAAAGTACTCCCAGAAGTCAAGACACAATTAACAAGATCATCAGAGGTCGCGGTGCGCACTTGTTGGACACGTGTCAGTGTGTAGTACGCTCAACTTTCGTCCTCAGACACATAGGTATGATAAGAAACAAAAATACATCACTATTCAGCAGTCCTGTCAAGCTGACATCCAAACTTACGATCGGGCACTAGCTATTCATCCCTGCGACGTTATAGCTATTAACATTATACAATAATGGAATCATGCATCTTGAGCAGAGGACGTTTATGGCCTATTATGTAACGCGTATATTAATTAAAATGACTTGTAAACATCCACCTGCCATGCCACGTATAGGAGGCATTCACGTCTTATATCTAAGTAAACAGTGTCTGCTTAATAAGCTTTCAAGTAAAAAAAATCTTTTTTTAAACCTTACCGGTTTTCTCTGATGTGCATTTAGAGAAAAATACCACCTGCTTTCCCCGAAGGGTTAGATTATTTACCTATGTGAAAATCGGGTTTTCCCACAAGCAGTTCTGGACATTGTTTGGTCAAAAAAAGCGTATACATCGCCATTAACACAGTTTCACAGAATTTTTACAGCTCCCAGGAATTTAAAATCCTATCACAAACAACTACTTCGACACAATATTCAATTCGCGCCTGACGATATTCCCGGAACAGATACGAGAAGAGTCGAAACAGACGTGAAATAAAAAACCGGCCAAGTGCGAGTCGGACTAGCGCACGATGGGTTCCCTGTCATTATCTATAAAAACGGCATGAAAACGGCATAAAAATCACGTTTATTGTATGAGAGCCCCCTTAAATATTTATTTTATTCTGTTTTTTAGTATTTGTTGTTATAGCGGCAACAGAAATACATCATCTGTGAAAATTTCAACTGTCTAACTATCATGGTTCATGAAACATCCTGTTCCTGATGACAGACGGATGGACGGACAGCGGAGTCTTAGCAATAGAGTCCCGTTTTACTCTTTGGGTACGGAACCCTAAAAACGAAATCTTAGTACGTGGAATTACATTATAAATTCAATAAGACGCAGCCCTAGACCTTAGGGCTGTCAGGTTTGCAAACAGGTTTTATTTCGATCAATAATTGAAAAGAAAACAACGTCTATCTTGTAAGTACTATTCATTACTTGTATTTGTTCACGTGGGCGAAATGGTATTTATTGGTTATGGTTCGTACACAATTCTATTTAAAAAAATGCAATCTATTTTACCTTTTCATTTCATTTTAGTAGGTTGACGTCACATGGTTTGCGATACAATGATTGATTGTTTGCGATACAATGATTGATTGTAACGACAATATCTACCTAAAAAGCTTTGCTTTACAAAATTATTTGAAAAACAAAAGAGCAACGTGAAATGTAATGAATGTGATGATCGTGTTTTTTCCTCATGAGAAAAAACATTTGCTCTGTAGTGGGACAAGCACGGGACCATATTATACCCAAAGATCATATTAATAAAGGTTCTCCTACCTATGGAAATTCCGCGTAGTTTCCTAACTACGCGGAATTTCTATAGCTGCTCCGCAGTTTCATATTACTTAAGTCAAGAAAATCTACTTATAGGTTCGACGTTTTCAGGAGGGTCACTCCTAAAAACGTCGAACAATTCGTAGTTAGTAACCTAATATTCTTACTTTTTTGGGATAACGAGCATCGAATAAGATATTTAAGTCCCAAGAGATTCTGTCTACTTATCACGTACGCAGTTTATACATAAAATACTGTTACCTAGGTACCTACTCTTGATAGTTTTTCAAATTCTGACAATTTATTTTCAGCATCCTAACGCGTTTGTTTGTTACGCTTTCACGCTACAACGGCTAAACGGATTTGAATGCAATTTGGCACATGGGTAGACCACATAGAAATCCATGACCTATTTTCTCCCGGTAGTACGTTCCCGTGGGATAATTCCCGAACTGCACGCGGGCAAATCCGCGGGAAAAAGCTAGTTTCTTATAATTATGAAACCTTATGATACCTGTATCATTAGTTATCAAGTTGATTCTAACATTAAACACACGCATTCTTTGAAAATCAAGCTTTATGTATTTCTGTTGAAAACATTGCGGCAAAGACATTATTCTAAAAGCATAATATTATATTTTTATATATGTTTACATATCTCGGGACCATGGGGTCCCGGTCTTTTGGAAGGCGTACGAGGGGCCGAAGCCAACTCGCAGAGGCCCATTAGATGTTTTTAATGGAATGAGGCACCAACCGACGATTATCCCTGTATGCACTAGGCAAGTGCACCCAAGGACAACCCCCGGTTGGTGTAGGACTATTGCAAGCTATGGAAACAAAGATATTGGATTATGGGTTTGGGTGGCTTAGTGAACTGGTTATCTTGAACTATGGGGAGACTATGGCCCCTGCCTGACTAATGTTTTATATAAAATACACAGATAAAATGGCAGGGGGTGACTTGCACACTCAATAATGGGCCCCCGAAAACGGTCGCTAGCACAAGTGTCGTAGCGACAAGGGGGCAACATGTCCTGAGATCCCATATTTTTATTATTATTATTATACATGTTTACATATCTCGGGACCATTGGGACCCGGTCTTTTGTAAGGCGTACGAGGGGCCGAAGCCAAGCCCGTTAGATCTTTTTAATGGAATGAGGCACCAACCGACGATTATCCCTGTATGCACTATGCAAGTGCACCCAAGGACAGCCCCCGGTTGGTGTAGGAAGGACTATTGCAAGCTATGGAAACAAAGATATTGGATTATGGATTTGGGTGGCTTAGTGAATTGGTTATCTTGAACTATGGGGATACTATGGCCCCTGCCTGACCAATATTTTATATAAAATACACAGATAAAATGGCAGGGGGTGACTTGCACACTCAATAATGGGCCCCCGAAAACGGTCGCTAGCACAGAGTGTCGTAACGACAAGGGGGCAACATGTCCTGAGGTGCTTAAAAGGAGTGGAGAGGTATTCCACGGCTATCAGGACAATCCCGGAAGTACGGTCAAGATCCCTACCAGCCTCTTACTAGAATACTTCCTTCCTCCGAACACATAATTGCTCTTGCGAATCTCCACTCAAGCCGGCCAATCAAGGCAAGAATGAGGTGGGAGTTCTGTTCCTCATCAATGTTCACTCCAGCGGGCCAATAAAGGCAAGCCAGAGATGAGGAACAACACTTCTCCCGGGAGATAGGATCCGTGGGGTCGCGACTGCCCAACAGTTCGCCACATGTTGCCCTGCGGGTTTTTGTATCTCTCTTGGTCTGGCTCCTCACCCTAGACCCGTTCCGGCAAAGTAAACTCTACCGGCACAGACCTAGAGTTCGGACCGCGCAAGCCCCACCACGACGTCAACGTAGAGATACGGCGGTGGGGTTATTATACATATTATTATTATAGAAAAGTTTTGTACGATTTTGGTACTTATGCACAATGTGCACGTGTCAGCAAATTAGGTCTAACTCCTAACAGTGGAACACGATAAACGATTTCAAGTAACAAAACCCGAATTTCAAGAGTGCTATGAACAATTCTTATACCTTATACTCGTACATAATAATAAATCAAGCCTTTATTCCCCAAAGCTCGCTCGCTTCGCTTATATTTTCTTAAACGCTTTTGTGTTTTATCCCTCAAGCAGTAGACAAACTAAACCCAACCACAGATTAACAGAACATTAACCCCTAAAAAGTCCTCAGCCATTCACTACACCCATGGGACACCATGACCGTTCGTAATAGGACACCATGTAATATGGGTTTCTAAAATTTAGTGACTATAACTCAGTGTATGGGCGCGGTTCTCTGATCAAACTGTCTTCTTGGTTTGTGAGCGACACGCGTGATGGATGAGGGTGAACCATGGCTTATGCTACGTATTATTTATACCATTGGTATTACCTTGTTTGACAAGGGGCTCGAGTAGAGGTAAATCATAATAAGGAAAACTAGAATTGAGGATTCTGTTTTCTCGCACTAGTTTCTTCTTATTTATCAATGATCCCTATATTTCTAGAGACACTCGATAACACAATTTAACGCCGATGTAAATAGATGCCTACAAGCCATTCCAAACCATATTAAGTTCCTTACGAAGCTTCAATGTCGTCAAATTATAGCAGTTTAAAAAGTTGTCCGTCTGTAGAGGCCTGACCACGTAGTCCGCCATTATTGCCCAATAATCCATTAACGGCACCTAACTCGAATAGTGTCGTAAACATTTGTTTGTTGACAAAACGATAATTTTTATACTTATTCGCTTTGATACGTTGTTTGTACAGTCAACAGCACATCGGTAGTAACACTTGCACTACGAACACCGCCCTTACTGCTACGAAATAAATATAATGTCAAATTATAACCGCTGATGTGCGGTTAAACGTATCATTGGTAGCTTAATACAATCACAGCAATAGTATAGGGAGTATAGGTACGAGAATTGACCTGTTTGAACTTCATGACGATTTTTACTAGCGTAGCTTATGTACTGATCAAAATAATTAATGTGTAGGTAAGGTTTGCAGCAGGGCTGACCCCCAGGATGTAAATTTACATATTGGCACTCATGGAGGTTTTCATACCGATGACCGGTACATTGGGGAAGTGTTAGTGTGATCGTTAATCGAATCGCGTGAGGAGAATCATTGTTTGGAAACATTTCATCTAATAATAGAATGTTTGATGTTCGATTAGAACTACTGTGGTTCTGTTGTGTGCTTCGACGAGTTCTTGAACCAAACCAATTTTGTATGATTTAAAACGGTGAAGTAAGAGAGTTTTAAAATATTGGGCTTATTGGGCAATAATGGCGGACTACGTGGTCAGGCCTCTACAGACGGACATCTTTTTAAATAAAACTTTGCAGCTTTTAAATTAAGTTGCATCTAAACAGTTTGAAAAGACACTAATTATATATGTATAAAATACGTTTTTAACATATTATTATTATCTTTGATGTTTTATCTATTAAGTAGTAAAATATAGCAATATTTTATAAAAATAAGCTTCAGTATCGCTTACATTTACTTAGTAACAATATTCAATAAACAGGAAGCCACAGTCAACCCAATATTTAATATTTCTTCCCCACAGATTCGAGGAAAAGTAAATATAAATCAATATTCTGAAGAATGACAAGATCTTATTATAAATGTAATGATAAAGTCAGTTTGGTATTCCAAAAACGTTTATAATTATCGTTATCTGTTTGGTAATGTTATTAGCAGTTTATATAAAACGAATGTGTGTTGTAAGGTGTGTTCTTATTAGATTTGCCATGCACAGTCTGACATGAACAAACAATGCTTGATTTTGATGTCGTCATGTTTTCTTACTAGCAGACAGAAATAAGATCTGTAAATTCTACGAGTTGATGCATTGAAAACCTTGCTTTTTCAACATGAAAACTAATCCCATAAGTTAATGAACATGCAAATAACACAGTTGACGTTTAAGGTGTCTGAAATTCTTGTAAATAATTTCATTTAAAAATGAACTCTCCTCTTGTAAATGGTAATTGTGAAGGTACAATAACTTATTGAACAAACAATTCCAGCCACATAAAGGCCGAACGGCAAAAAAAAAAGTCGGACATACTAAACTTCCGGTACAAAAAGTAATCTTTTCGCCGCAAACCAACATCCAGTCCATAATGAAGGTGACGCAGATCCAACAAACGAACATTACAACATGCAACGAACACAAATATTAACAACACAGGGCTGAAACGAAAGCACAACAAAAGGAGTGAGACTGTACTAAGAGGTGTCTGAAGCCGGATGAAGCTCGGATCATAAGCTTTTTGGGGGACAAATAAACTCCGTTTGGGAGACGATTGTAACTTTTTTGGGTAACTTTGTGCTCTATTTATAATATTGTTCTGTTTCAGGAATTCAAAGAGGTGTGTTATCTGATTTTACGTACACTAAACGTACGTTTGTATACTACAACTGTATGCAAAACAGTAGTTTACCTACATTCTATGTTTAAATAATTATGAAACAAAACATTCCAGCCTACCCACGGATGCAGAACTATAGATCTTAAATCAGATTGATAGTGAAAGCGAATTTGCGCACAAATCACGTTTATTGGCAGCCCAGCCGCGCAAACAGCCGCATCTTGCGCGCGCGCAACTGTTGTGTGGGCATTAAAATGTACGGAAATATTGCGTGATTGTACCTATGATTGATATTCGATTATAGTTTTCTAAAAGATTTGACTGTGTTCCATGAAATTGATATTTTTTACATACCTATATCCATACTAATTAAAAAAGTGAAAGTTTGTGAGTATGTTTGTAGGTAAGTCAATAACGCATAAACTGATTGGTTTGTAGCACAGGTGGGAATCACTGTACGTTCATGATTGAGCGCGTTTCTAAGATCTCTGGAAAACATTTTCGTCCATTTCTAAGAAATTCACTGTTATGGGATCAACAAACTCCATTTTATTTTCAGCAAATCCCACCGGCCATTGTTTATGTTTAATTCACGAGTTTGTTTCATTGTGAGCAAATCTATCGTTAAAAGACATCCGTTGTAAAAGCGTGTTCAAATTGAATTTGTACATTTCCTATGCTTTGATCTATTGGAATCTCACAGCTGTATTGTATTGTCTGAAAATATTGCTGAGTGCTGGACGAGTCGATGAGCGGTGAGCAGTAAGGCACACATGTGTATTGTGAATGATAGCGATTTGGTATCGTATGCTGTAGAGCAGACCACTATAGACAGCAATAGTGGTGATGAAACATGGTGTGACTGAATGACGAGTCTGAATGTATACAGATCGAGGGATTGTTACAACTTGGTTTGTATTATTGACGACTGTTTGTACAAGCTTGTAATGGTTCCACTGTAGGACAGAATAATCATTCAGAGAAGAAATGAGCTACACAGAAAAATGTTTCTGATTCTTTATGAGACTTTTTAATAAAACATTCACTTAGAAGACATTGCAAAGGATAAGGGACTGTAGGTACTATGAAGTATCAAAGACGTTACTGTTCCGTTGGGTTAAATGAACCACTCCACCACTTTGTCACACTGTATTCAGATTAAAATAATAATGTTATAAGAGGTGGCGATAGGCCTCTAGGTTACGTGTGATGAGTAGACGTTGATCCGTGGCATTTATCATGACTTCGTAAAGACAGCAAACATTGACACATTTCCTGACATTACGCAACAAGACGCGGCCCGAGAAACACTCGGGACAGACCCACTTAACAATAGATTTATTTGTTATGTCCGAGTCACGTTTGCGTCACAAGTCTAAATTTCGTCTATTCGGTTGGACTGTGCATGTCTGGGATACTTATAATCATGCCAACAAACGCAAAATTCATGGTATCGTATTTGTTGAGAAGCTAGCTCAATCTGGTTTCAGTTTCCTTAAAACCACTAGATAAGATTGCAATCAATCTAATTAGCAGAGTTCGGTGCAAGGTTAACTGTACTGATTATACAATAATCAGTACAGTAGTCAGTACAGTTTCAACACCGTCACTACAGCGAATCTTCGTTTGAATTCTACTTAAATAAAATAACGCAAAAAAACGGCTGTTCGAAAGTTTAGGTTGTTGCTAAACATTTTCAATAGGGTGACCCACTTGTGATTTGTATTTCCATAATGGTGAGGAGATAAAGCCTCTTCTTGTATCATTTCGACCAACATTGATAGCAATGCTCATTTTAATGTCTTTGTCGCCATTCCTAAGAATTCATTCTTTGACGGCCTCAGATAGTAATCTGGGACCACGGGTCGAGACCTCGCCAAACAAACAAAGGCACAGCCGTACCATCGTTTCTCGAATCCATTTAGGACATTTTTGGCCTCCTGTAACTTCGTTGTGGATAAACCTAGAAGCCTGAATTTTCAGTGAACAAAACAACTTAGTATAACTAGGTATATTCCCACATCACATTCAATTTGAACCTATAGTTTAAGAACTATTACAGGTCAAAGTTCCTTAATTTTGTCATTGACTGACTCCCTGATCATCAAAACTCTAAGGTACTTCTAGCAGACAGACACACAAACTTCAAACTTTGAACACAATTTGTGTTTAGCTTATAAAGCAAGGAAAAACTCAAATATACCGCAATTTCAAATATAAAGTAATTCTATTTATTAAAGAAATAAAGATGACAAATAGATAGGTACTGAATAAATTAACAGATTTGGTTTTACATTAAATCTCACATTTTTTTGCAGTAGAAGAAGTACGTTGCGAGACTTGAATTTTATTACATGTTATGTTTTTGTTGGGATTGAATTTGCTGTACCTACTTATCTGCATTTTTATCGTGAATTGTTCGCAACGAATGAAAACCTGCTTATTATCAATACTGGGAATCCCCACGTAATAAAAAGTCATCATCTGCCTAGCCTTTTCCCAAATATGTTAGGGTCGGCTTCCAGTCTAACTGGATGCAGCTACCATACCAGTATTTTACATGGAGCGACTGCCTATCTAACCTCCACAACCCAGTAACTGGGTAAAACGATACGCCTTGGTAAGACTGGTTGTCAGTCTTTCGGGCTTCTGACGACCCGTAACGTCTGTCAAAGATCCACAAATGACAGTCGATACCAACGGGTAACGTGCTTTCCGAGGCACGGAGGAGTCTCAGTATGTAAAGATGGTCACCCATCCACGGACCAACCCATGCGTAGCTTAATCTGATGGATCGACCCGTGCGGCTGTTATTGCGTAGCTACGAGCTCCTAACCACATAACATGAGATACGTAACTATGTATCCATACTTATATTATAAATTCGAAAGTAACTCTGTCTGTTTGTCTGTTACCTTTTCACGCCTAAACCACTGAACGGATTTCGATAAAATTTGGCAAGGAGATAGATGGCATCCCGGGAAAGGACATAAGCTACTTTTTATCGACATACCATGCGGGCGAAGCCGCGGGCGGAAGCTAGTAATATTGTATGTAGTTGCCAGGCCAAACTAATGAACATGGCAGCTTCGGGAGGTTCCTGTGTAGGATTAGGCGGGAGGAAATGCCCGGGTGTCACCACTGTGCGGATCGCCCGGAGGACACGGTGGAGCATACGGTGGAGGTATGCCCTGCTTGGGCGGAGCACCGCCGTGTCCTCGCGGAGGCGATTGGCGGCAATGACCTCTCGCGTCGGCCCTGGTCCAGGCCATGGTACGGAGCGAGAGGGCATGGGAAGCCGTCACCTCCTTCTGCGAAGCAGTAATGCTCGCGAAGGAGGAGGCGGAACGCGTGAGGGAAAGGCAAAGTTTGCGCCCTTACGCCCCCAACCGCCGCCGTTGGAGACGCCCTGGGCGTCGAGAATCCCAGGCGGATTCCCGGCCACCATAGGCGCGGGCTTGCGGACGGCGAGCAACGGGCAGCTCGCCGTCCGATAAGGACCAGGCCCGGGTCGATGGCGCGTCGTGTTCCACGCGCACCTCAAAGAGATGTCAGCACAATTGGCGGGGTCCGCTAGGACCGATGCCTGCCAGGGTTGCGGGAAAGTCCGAAAGGGATACCGGGTCCTTGGCAACAGGCAAATGAAGGAACACGGGTGGGTTTTAGTCAGAAAAAGTCTGACACGCCCTTCCGCTCCGCCCAGAGCGGGAGAAGTCATTGGATGATTTGCCACCCTCAAAAAAAAACAAAAAAAGGCTAAACTAATGAGCATAGTGTAGCTGCCATTTTTAACACGTCACTTATTATGAGTTCTTTCTTTTGCTCTTTATCCATTTTCAATGATCCCCGCAAATCTTCAATAACATATTATATAATAACATCCCGGAAGCCAACAATCTTGGAATGGTGCGAAAAGTCGTAAACTTAAATGTAGTAAGTTAATATCTCCGTAATGTAATCAGTGCTTTAACTACCCTTCAGCGTATGTAGGCCAGCTTTAACTATTAGCTAAGGCCTACGCTACACAGTAAGCTGACACAGAAGCGGGAGCGATTGTCATGGAGGTTTTATTTTAAGTAAAGAACTTATTATTTACAAGTTATAACAATGAAACAACATAATTTAATGCATGGGCACGGAAAAAGAGACACATCCCATAAATTAATTAAAGAAGAACAAACTGATATAGAGGGTCTTATAGATTTACGCTTATGAAGTAAATAACAGTACTTAATACAAAAAAAAAAAAAACTTTAACTGGGATGATAATTTAAACGTCATCTAATATGAGCAACGTCACACCAAGCGGTCCTGTCAAAGCGTGGTCTATGGCTCAGCTACGCTTACAATATGACGTCTTGCATACACCTCCCCGCGTTCTATGTAACAGAGGGTTTATAGTATAACATAAGCTAGGAATGTATTATTATATTTTATTAGGAGGGATGTGAGACATAAAACAGTTTCCCTGTAACGTCGGGAGAATCTATGTTGTGTTGTGGTCTTAATCAATTACTGTGCTTGATGAGTTGCAGATTCATTCTTGTTTTTTTTCCATTTGTTCACTGATTACATCTTAATTATTTTGTTTTGTAGCTATTTTCTATCTGGTGATCAGGAAGTGGCGATTTGATAATTTCCCTGATCAATAGAAAAGATATGATCTTCTATCTCTATTTAACTATGCAAACTCTTCACACCGTTTTTTTTAAACAAAAGCTTGATATACATAAAGCAACTCGATGTCTACACTCTACAAACAAACCCGCATGATCTGAACCACACCACAGCCGCCACGCACCCGCCACGCACCCGCCACACACCCGCCACGCAGCTCGATCTAATTCTAAACAAGATATTTTCCCCGCATTAATCACGTTTGAGTAAACACATGCGTTTGACAGATTGCCGACGAGCTCACAGCAGACAGGCTGCGGATGAAGTTGAAATCCACAGGAATATTCTCGGTTTAATGCTGTAGAGGATCAGATTTACATGCAAAAAAGTCTGTTCTGAAATGTCTAGTTTTACAGTCTGATCTGAATAAAATTCGTACCGTGCGCATGTGGCTGTTAGGTTAGGGCCTCAAGATCGATTGCGTAGCCTTTAAAACTAACAACCGACTTCCAAAAAAACACATAAAAAGTGAAAAATAACTTTAATTTCGGAAGTTGGTGTCTTTGCTTTAAAATTTTTGTTTTTTGCTACCGACTTCCGAAATTAAAGTAATTTTTCACTTTTTTTTTTGTTGTAAACGTTTATATTTTTCACTTTTTTGTTGTGGTACCTACCCCACACAAATTCAAATACCACTACCTGCTATGTAAATAACAGTGACGGAGTCAAATAAGATATCGTCTACATTACATAGACTAAGTGGAAAAAATACGTACCTAATTATTGAAGCTAACTCAAAAACTACGCAGGCAAAATTAATAAAATGTATATCACCAATCAACAATTTTGACCACCTCTGTAACATGACCTACCAAACAAAAGAATCATCAAAATCGATTCATAATTGGCGGAGTAATCGCGTAACATACATGACGGATTGAGAACCTCCTCCTTTTTGAAGAAGTCGGTTAAAAACAGCCTCATCTTGTTGTGTTACGCGCATCCCGGTATGACTGAACTGACGTAGATTCGTCTGTTTATATTGATATGTTCATGTCATCCTAGAGTGGGCAGCCTCATTTGAGCGAGTTCTGGAGTGTCACTTTACCGGTGGTAACCATGATTTGAACTCTGCAATTTTACTTTAGTAGCATCTCATAGACGCTTCAAACCGATGTTATGACTGGGATATTTGTGGAGTTTTAACACATCATTATTTTAGCGTGTATGTTTTCATTACAGGAACAAACATTGTTCTGTAATGAGTTTATTGTTACAGAATTTTCTCGACTACGAGTATTTTCTAATCATAGAACTTTTCAACGAAAAAATAACAACCTTGTATGTACTCAGACAATTTTGGAGCAAAAATATAGAATCACAATAGTTTCTTATTTTATATGATTGAACAAAAGTTTTTTGGAAAATGAGTATTTTAGCCAGAGGAAAACAACGACGGCCTACACGTCTTATTTGTATAAAATGAGTACATAGTAATATTATCTTCTATGTATTGGGTACCGAGTTTACTGGTCGCAACATTCAGCCAATACCTTCCTTACCTTCTATAGTAACGTTGTGGGATTCGTAGTATTAAGGAATTTTGACTAATCTCTGTCTGTACCTACAAAGTAAACTTAAAAGCTAACAATGTGTTTTTTATTGTTACAGATATACTCCGGAGCCACGTCGTCAGCTCTCTTAATAATTGTTTGCTGAAACAAAATGTGAGTCTCAAAACTAAACTTATTAATTACTTCCTCGATTTTCCACATATTTTCTTTTTAGTCGAGGCCTATCGTCGGCCATCGTCTCTCCGAAATTATGTAGATTTTTTTTTGGGAAGCTATTCAAACAATATCATGTGTATTTTCCGCTTACCTAATGAAATCCCAATAATACCCAATCTTACTTAAACATATTCCACAATCATATTAGTAGAATATCCGTCCGAGTCACGTAGGTCGATCCCACGCTCATTCTATCATCTTTTCCCATTACGCACATATTTCACTAGATCGTAATAATAGTAAGGCGAATTCACGTCAATCACTTATCAGCCTGCTTTCAATCTCAACAATAACCTGGCAGTATGTGAAATAACTACTCTCAGCAAATACCGATAAATCATGGCGACGTGAAAATAATGAGAGCAGATGTGTGCCGTTCATGTGGACTTGCGATATTGAATTCAATATGAATGTGGACATTTCATGATGAGAATGTCATATTGGAAATTCTTTACAAGGTTCAATAATATCATACTTACTCATTGAAAAAAGACTTTATTTTTATTTTTTCAATCATGTGATTCATGAATAAGTTTCACAACACAAATGGATAACGTTACATTGTTATCTGTTTTATACTTGGTACTTATTACGTTTAATTTCCCCGAAATGTTTATCTCAAACACACTACAGTAACACGAGAGCATAACAGACTCCTACTGATTACGTTAATTACTTACTCACAATTATATTTCCCATACATCAGTAGACTGTCACTCGTGCACACACATCAATTTTTCTAATCGATTAATATTTTTTATTTTCAGGTAAATATCCTCTACGAGAAGCTACTTCTACATCCATCACAATGGAGTTGGAAGACGTGGAAATGTTCCGAGATGGCAACTACTCTTTCGACGAAAACGGCACGTACAACGGAACATTTGAGAACTGCCCCAACATCAACCTGCCAGTAGTGTACGTCGTGACGCAGGTCCTGTATGCCCTTGTCTGTGTGGTCGGACTGCTGGGCAACACCCTGGTCATCTACGTCGTCCTGCGCTACTCCAAGATGCAGACAGTCACCAACATGTACATCGTGAACCTGGCCATCGCAGACGAATGCTTCCTCATCGGCATACCGTTCCTGATCACCACCATGTCGCTGCGATCCTGGCCGTTTGGACGCTTCATGTGCAAAGCATACATGATATCCACCGGGATCAACCAGTTCACCAGCTCCATATTCCTGTGCATCATGAGTGCGGATCGGTACATAGCTGTGTGTCACCCGATAGCTGCGCCGAGACTCCGGACGCCGTTCGTTTCGCGCGTCGTGTCTGCTGCGGCGTGGACGGCGTCAGCGCTGGTGATGACGCCTATCTTCATGTACACGACGCTGATACCCACGGACAATGGTCTTTCGTGCAATATCGTGTGGCCCGAGCGAGAGTTCAACAAAGGTCAGACGTCCTTCACACTCTACTCGTTCGCTCTCGGCTTCGCCGCCCCTCTCACTCTTATCTTCGTGTTCTACTGCCTCGTCATCCGTAAGCTGAAGACTGTTGGCCCAAAGAACAAGTCCAAAGAGAAGAAACGATCACATAGGAAAGTGACCAAATTAGTTCTGACTGTGATTGCGGTGTACGTTTTGTGTTGGCTGCCATACTGGGCGTTCCAAGTGGCGCTCATATACTCTCCACCAAACGAATGCGCCAGCCGCATTACTATCACAGTGTTCCTGGTCGCAGCTTGCTTCAGTTACAGCAACTCAGCCATGAATCCAATCCTCTATGCTTTCCTTTCTGACAATTTCAAGAAGAGTTTCCTAAAGGCGTGCTCTTGCGCGGCCGGAAAGGATGTCAACGCGACTCTGCATGTGGAGAACAGTGTGATACCGCGGAAGAGAGGAGGCGGAGCAGCGCGTGCGCAGCTGCGAGCGGCGGAGTCGAGAGGAGGTCTGTCGGTGGGGGGAGGGGTAGGGGCGTCGCGCTCCGAGGCGTCCACGGCGCTGACTTCGAAGTCGGTGGCGGCCAGCGAGGCGCTGCCGTTGGAAGCGCGGCCGGCCACACTGGCGCCGCTGATAGCGCCCAACGGAATGTCGCACACAAAGCTCTGAGTGCGGGCTTCGCGACGGTGCCGCGAGCCCTCCAGCGCTTTGCTGGAGGAGGACACACTGATCGTGTCCATCGACTAGGCTAGAGACTGTCGGACGGTCGCCGGCGGCCGCAGAGACCCGAGCCCTGTCTCTCGGCCGCCGACCTGCCCCAGCGTCCAGTTTTGTACGGTTCAAGTTTTTAATATTTCGTGTAAGGTGTGCTGTGTGGACCGTTATGTGGTGAACTAGTTTAGTTTCTCTATAAAGTCAAAATTGTATGGAGTCGATTCGGCCTAGGGTTGTAACGATGAATTTACTAAAATGTAATTTTTTATCGCATAGCGAATGTAAGGTTACTGTTTGTATACTGTGTAATTAAGATGTAAAAATTTGTACATATCGTGTAAATATTCGTAAATTGTCATAATGTCACAGTTGTAATAAAATTACGTTCGTGAAAATGTTTTAGTTTATTTTGTAACCATTCTCAACCTTATGCCTCACTTAATAAGAATCAGATCACTCCCCAGCCCCTCTGTAGAGCCAAGCAGTTGATATGAATAAAAGACTACTATTTAGGAAATGGTCTCACATTTTGAGGCCGTTGTGAACACTCTGTTTATGGCGTAGTTTCAAACAGCTCGTTTAGTTTGAACGACCTGAATATAGATAGAGCACTAATACATGGCTGGTAATCTAGGTTTACTGCATACTAACGGACAAGTCTGTGCTGTTAACAATAGGAGAATTTGGACTCGCTCAATTTCTACTGGAATCGTTTTGGCCTATAGCTGGGTTAATCAAAATTGACTACAGATGAACTGATCGTAAGCATCAAATAAATACTGATAATAGGTCTGTAACACCTTGACTACTCCAGTAAATCATCTCAAGCAGCGTGTCCTACAGTCACAGTACTGGGCAAACTGGTGATTTCAGTACGAAAAGCAAAGATAGAAGAAGATGTGGAGCTGGTATTGCGCATAAGTTTAACGAAAAGAGTATTGACGAGTCATGAATGCTCCTGAAAAATGTTATCCGCCCCAATAACCACTTACGGAAGTCTCAAGATGATCTATCCGCAGTTAAAGTATACTCAACGAACATTAACAAATGACTGTTGACCAGATCTGGGCAGCTCTTAACGCTAACATAAATCAGATGTTTAACACTAACACACAAAAATACACGTTATTATTTCTGGCTCTGGCGTCCACGCCGAGCCGTGTTGAGAAACTTCGCCAAAACACACAAGAGGGCAAGAATAACGCTTTCCGAGTGAGTTTGTGAATGTATTGTGTGGGTAACACATGACACAAAATAGAAACAGTAGGTCCACTCTATTATAGATAGATAGATAGAATACTTTTTTATTATGTACACCATAAAAACTACAGACCTTTTAGAAATTTTGCATAGGGTGACACAATGGGCGATCTTATCGCTAAAAGCGATCTTTTACAGACAACCTTTGGATGGATTAAAGGGAGAGGGAAAGGCAATACTGTCAGTGGTGTCTACTGTGTCATTGTGCAGCCTCTGTTGGAGATTCAGTAAATAAATAAATAAATTGTATCTACACACTTGAAGAATCTAGGTACACACGGCTACACATCAAGCTTTACATTTCCAGTATAACCTGACCTCGCACTGTACGGAAATCCTATACAATGCGACATCAGCATAAACTGGAATGGTATAGCTTGATGTGTAGCCGTGTGTACATAGCTGTTTAACAATAGAAAAAAACTAAGTTCTCATGGCAACAAAGAGTAAATGGATTAATTAGTTTATCGCAGCTCCTTTCCTCCTGCCTTACAAGGAGACTCTAGGTACACTATACTTTCTGGTAGTGTACCCGGAGTACATATTAAGTTGGACGTGTGGCCAGTAGCAGTCATCGAAGCTGCATTAGAAGTGAAGGTGAACTCCGTGAAGGTGAAGCAGACGTTTAAGAGAACTGGTATTGTATCCCTTAGAAACGGAGGAAAATAAAATCAGCATTGTTGAATTCTATTTTTCTTGTGATTATTGAAGAGCCACCGTAAGAACTGTTTAAGTTCGAACAGTGATGCATATACAAACTCCTGAGTATGTCAGAAGGGACACTTCTGTATCTTCCTGTAATGTGTCTTATCCTCTCGGGTTATGACCTAGTTTCGGCACCAAGGAATATCCGGAGATATTTTTTAGAGAGAGTAATAATGTTATTTTTCCAAAGGATTACAGAATCTTTATTATTTTGAATTCATTTTGCTAGAAAAATAATTTAAACACATTTTTAGTTAATTTTACTGTGCAGAGGTAAAAAAACAAGATTTAACTGGGTGGAAAATAATTATACTGTGGAATTTATTGGCATTCAATATCTTTCTAACGTCGGATACTTAAAAATAACACTAAAAGCCAAAATTCAATCCTTTGAAGGACAAAGAAGACATAGACAATGACTTTATTTTATAGCACCTAAACAAAAAACGTATCGTAGCGCCTCCACTTATGTACTATGACAAGGCTAGCACAATTGGACAAACCTTCCTCACGCCAGGGACCACACAAAAAGAACCACAATGCACTATACACTTTCTTTCACAATCCGAAAGATTTCGAAATCCATTGCTTCACATGTTTGAAAAGTTAGTCTCTTCGACAACGTATACACCGCAATTTATGTTGTTGAATTGTCAAAATGAAAGGCATTGCAATTGTTAGTGTGTTACGCAATTACCCCTCAGGATGCATAAACATAATCAAAGCCACTACCAATAAAACAAACGTTCTATATCACAGAATGAATCGCCCATAAACCATATAGCAGGACGAATGTACCACCGTGTCGGCATGCAGCGCCTATCTCAGGAATCCACTTAAATTCCACTCGTTAGGAACCCACTTGGCCGATGACATAAATCTTCGGCCAGACAATAAATAATAGGGGTACAAAATATGTGGGTCTATGCTCTATGGTAATATACAGGGTACATATTTGAGCCCAAAGAGGCGGTTGGAATATTTGATTTTGGAACTGAATTACTTTAACGGATTGTTGGCAGACATCTTTGTTTTCATGTCGTTTGATGACTGAATTAGAGGGTTGCATTGTGTGTGTGATACTTGTGCTTCAGTTAGAGAGAAGGTACTTAAATTAATTGTATCAAGAAAGAATCGGTTCATATAACTTTACGGGTTTAGAGTACCAAACCAGTAAAGTTAACAGACTACGACATCCTAGCATGAGTTGCCGCCTAACATGGTGGCGCGACGATTTCAAGGAAGAGTCTTCAAAGAACTTGGCTTATAGACATGACTGCAATACTAGCTGATTAAAATAGGGCCTTGTAGCATAACTAAACTAGAGAAAATTATCCAGACCAGACCAGACTATAGGTATAAATGCTAATTAGCATCATCATTAACAGCCTAGCTTTTTTCCAACTATGTTGACCTCCACAACCCAGTTACTGCAGGCTGATTATGGTGGAACATTAATTTCAGTAAGCCAGTCTGTTACAGTCAGATAGCAAAGAAGTATTTATTCACTTCACGCAAAATCTGATTCAGAATCGCCTATTAAGCTTATCCGGTGTTAAAACACACCCTGTATAAGCAAAGTGATACTTATCTTTTATGTTAATAACAATATTGGACCGCCTGTATACTCGCATAGTTTTGCTAAATAGAGCCCTTTAATAGCCCTTTCCTTTGCATGATAAAGAAAATAAATGTGCCTAGATTTGATAAAAGAAAGGTTTTTGAAGTATGCAGAAAGGGAATGTAGTTAACATATTTTACTACTTAACGAACAAAGATAGTAAAAAGTAATGTAAGTGTATTAAAATCTAAATCGCAAGATATTTTCTAAATCAGAAAGCTTCATTGAGTGTTCTAAATCTCTTTTATGTTTACTACATTGAGGTTTCATGCATGTGACCGTTTGATCGTCAATATTATGGCATTTTACGATATACCCGCGCTATAAAGAACGCCATGGCTTCCCATCATATTGGAAATACTGAAATACCCCATCAATATTTTGGAATGGGGTTAGCGTGAACATACGTTTTATATTTTATGGAGACGTCCTACTTTCCACGGGTGTTTTTGAAATAAGTGGTAATATTTTCTAATATTTCTACCATGGTGAAATGGTATGTTTAAAGTTACGATCTTGGCTTATCATTTAACTCTCTTGGAGATGTGCTATGCGTCTGAAAAGGTTGAGAGACGAAGAAGTAAGCCGTTCTCTACAAAAGAGACAAAAGTGCCTCGGTAGTTAAGTGAATTGTATCCAATTGCTCTACAATTTAGTGATACTAAAATTATTATAATAACCGTATCCATACTAACATACCATATCGGGTTATCAATAATATCAGACGGCCAGATATGTATATCATACACAGATATCACACACAGGTCTATAACAGACAGATTTATCAGACAGACAGATGTCTGTCTGATACGTTTACTCGCCTAAACCTCTGAACCGATCCAAAAATGTTTAGAATCCCGCTTCGAAGAAGTTAAACTTTTGACAATTCATATCTAAAAGGAGTAGTGTTTAAATGATGCAAGAGCGAGCGTAGCGAGCTCAACAATATTTAGCATCACGCCTCGAAGTGGTTAGATTTCTTTTGACCATCGTATATAATATTCCATTGAACCTACCGGGTGGTATCATGGCTTGTTGTCTTGTACGTCAAAGCCCGGACCCCCCAAAGTGGGGCACGTAGCATATGCTACACCTGCTACGTGGCTAATCCGGTCCTTGAGAACTGGAAACGCTTGAAAACCTGAGACCTGGCGAAAGGACATGAGCAATTTTTCATCGTCGATATTTTTATTAAATAAACAGCTAGTTTTCTATAAACAGATTTATAATAATTTTATATTAAACATCCCAAAATCCAAGGTCAGTGAACTTTAACATATCCATCAAAATTCTTACAAAACTAACTCTCACGCTCTTTCCCTCACAGCCTGCGTACAAGAGCCACCCTACAGGAGCGGTACAGAGTGTGGTCATCAATCACCGCTTGACAAGCGGCGCGGGCGATGCGATGCCCGGACGATGCTGACGCGTCGATGGCGTTCCATGAATATGCAAAAATGTGAAATTGTCGCCTCGCACCCGCCGACTAACTGACGTGTAACATGATTTTGTATGGGAAGGCAGTTTTATTTATAAATAACCTCACCTCAGCTTTTTTGTAGGGGTGTTGCTTATGAGTTTAGCATTGATTTGATCGACAGTTTGACTAGTTTGGGTGAGTAGACAGGACTCCTAAAATATTGTAAAGTTATCAAGTAGGTAAGTATCACAATAAAATAGGGAATTAATAACAAAGCTGATTTCCCAGTGAATTAGGAAACACAATATATTTAACAAGTCGGCGACGCAAACTTTGTCATGTTCAGTTTATCAACTTCAGCTTTAGTATGGTTGGACTATTAAGGCTCTTACATACTGGGGCGATTCGTCGCGATACGCGACGCCGCCGCAATGTTCGCCGTGAGAAATTGTTTTGTTAAAATTCGCGTCGCGCGACGAATCGCCCCAGTATGTAAGAGCTTTTACAAAATAACTAATACAAAATGTAGGTATTTACTGAACGTACTTATTTCTAAAATCATTGGCCTAGAATGTTAGCAGTAAGATGTTTTTATGACAAAAATATCTATAGACGCAATAAAAATGTCAATAGATCAAAATAATGGCAGCTAGGTATGTGAATGACTAAACACTGAAACAATTAATTTCCTAGCGAAGAATCTCTAGACGCGAGTCTAGTTCGGTGGAATGCGAGCAGATATGTAAATCGTTCATTTCGTAACATTGCTCAACAAAATAATTTAAGCCAAATAATGTAATGTTATCCTCTTTATAGCGAAATTATTTTAACTTTTATCCGTCCTATATGCACCGTAATAGTAATTATTATAGCTACAAACTTTATTTTAAAGTTCGAAAGATTTAGTTTGTATTCATGAAACGATATTGGTCGTACCCGCGTTTAATTAAGAGACATGGCTCCTCAATCCATACGGACACTAATTAATTATCAAAAAATAATATGAATGGAATGCGCTTACAAAATATCTCATTTATGATGCACAGATTCCACACCAGACAGCTTCTAAAACCGACTCAAACTCTATAATTCCAAAATTTTGAATTGTCTCAAACAAAAGTGGTTATACGAAATAGCGAAGCATTTCAAACGTGGGCTCCATTTTGAAAGTAGCATGCATATTCAAACGAACTATATTATTATGAGCAAACGGATTAACGCTCAACTTTCACGTCTCGACTCAGATATACGGTTACCAGATGGAAAATTCTAAGAAAAAACCTTCAATGCAATATTAGTGCAATTCGCTTAAAAACCGGAGAGAAATTGTTCTATATAAGTAGTTAATTTGTGATATTATCCAAACACGAGTATGTATTTGTTTGGGTTAATTGCGACTTTCTAATAAATAAATCTGAAAAATCGTCTGTCGAAAATTCCTCAGATTTTCTAAATCCGGTCGCAAAACTGTGAGGAGCCAAAAAATCCTGAAAGCTCAGGACAAATCCTGAGGTATGGTAACCCTGCTGCTCATATAGCACCGCCATTTTGAATTTAACAGAATCGCTTGAAGAAGGTACATATATTTTAAATAATATATATGATTGAGACTTATGTTTCAAAAGTTGTAGGATTCTGTTTTGTGAAGATTAGCGACGTGCGAACGTAAGATTAAGTAGTTCGCAAATGTCGGGAAGCAAATTGCTGGCGGAACTTTAGAATAAAATAAGTTTCTTTGATCTACATACATCATTATAAGTCGAAGGTGTATAAGTATCTTTTAAATAGAAAGAAAGAAAGACAGAAAAATGCGTTTATTGGCATTGTAGCAGAAAAATACACCTTAAAACTATAAAAACAGAAAACAACCATTAGAATGCCAAAAGGGCCTCAGCTCAGCATAATGTCAGATGGAAACACAAAGTGTACCACCTGACGCTGATTTTCAGCTGCAACCCACGAGTGTCATACGCTAGAATATTATTATAATAAAGTAAAAACTGATCTATAAGAAATAAAATAAATAAACTACCTAATAATTGTGAATGTTTAAAATGTTTATAAATAAAATATTTATAATATTTAAAATGGTAACATTCCGTTTAGTCGGCATGGACAATCTGTGCGCAAAGCTGTCAAAAACAAACTATTTGACGTTTTCAACATTTTGACATCTGGTTACATAAATTAGACGCAATAATGAATATAATTATGGAATTCAATATTATGTAATGTATTATCAAAGAATGTGTTGGGTGATTGTATAAGTATTATTTTCCTAATCGTGTTCGTCGAAAATATGATTTTGTCTGTCTGTGTAGACTGTGTAGAGAGAGGTAGATTCTTATATTTAATTACTATTTTGTTGAGTTTTATCCAATAAGTACTAGTTGGAATTAGTTTTGCTTCGCAGCTGAACTGACCCAATTAGATTGGATTTGAAACAAGTACATCCGCGGTAGCCGCTGTACGTGACATTATATGTAGCTGCAGAATGCACGAGAACATTGTAGTTTTATCGAAATCGGAGCTATGAGAGAAGTCTTTAATTAGTGGAACTGTGGAATATTGTATAGGAACGTATGCAGTTCTATGCGTTCATATATACGTTCCCATTACCAAAACGTTAACATTAGGTAACAATGAAACACACTCATACTTGGGAAAAAGCTACGCAGATTGATTGAAACACCGGTTACTCTCCTCACATGGAATTTAATAATACGCTTTTACAAAAATGTTTCACGCTTGTACATGTAGGCAACAGTATCCTTACATAATATAAAACAAAGTCCCCCGCCGCGTCTGTCTGTCGTCCTGTTCGCGATAAACCCAAAAACAACTGTACCGAATTTTATGCTGTTTTCACCAATGGATAGAGTGGTTCTCGAGGAAGGTTTTAGTATACATATAACTTGGCGGGCAGAGCCGCGGGCATCAGCTAGCTAATTATGTAAATCGCCAATCAGTCGTTTCAAAGTGTCATTTCAACAACCGGAAGTTTGTAGTTTTTTTATATTTACTACAAATATAATAATAAAAGGAAGTCTATGCATACGAACAATTGCTAGGTCGTCTGGCGTATCATCGTCGTTATCTGTGTAGAGTCCACCATGACAGAACCATGGTCGGCATCATCCAGCTAGACCATACTCTTCATACAGAAGACGAAGCTTCACGAAAGATTAAATTTGATAAAACCCAATAAATAAAGTATATCTAGCAAGTTAAATTATGAACGAAGATGTCTAAACCTTGGGAATTAATCACCACTAGAACCTTGATTCTCTTCACATAAAATGATATTAATTGTACTACTTCAATGCAGTACATCAGCTGCTCATCCATCGGGTCCTTCTGTTCTCGTTTCATAATTTAAATCACAGCCGTGTTATGATTGTCTATTTCTATGATTCCTCTCTTCAGCAACACCCACGCAATGTTGTTGGAACATAATTCATGAACCTTCAGCGCTGATTTTACATTACGGTTTGAGATCCTTCACTTGAAAACGAATACTTGAACTTTCCGCTTCGTAACGTAACTAAACATAGCCTTTTGATATCAATGTTGGATCGCTTTGTTTATGTTTAGCGTGAATGTTTGCTTAGCCTTAACCTGTAAGGTCTCCAGATATGGGTATCGATGGGGGCAATTAAGACAGATCAGGCAGCATTTTTCATCTTTCGATTAAGAAAAACTTTTGCTAAGCATAGCTTTTGTGATTTACAAGGGCGTTAATAGTAAGTAAACTTTTCTTCGAAGTCTCTATTTCAGCAAAGAGCGTTCACTGGCTCATAATATAATAAATCCTCAGTTAAAACTACTTTAAAATACAAAAGTTGGCATGTTTAGCCACAACAGCTTAACAAACAATAAAGTTCAACCTGGAGGGAAATTAATCCTTTATTATTTATAAACCGCACATTATCGTAACATAACACATTTATGTGTAAAATCAAAACTTGGTCCGTATAATATGAAGATATCGGGTAATCAGGCTACATCTGCATATATATGAGACATTACCATATAAATGTGACCAGGATTGAGACAATGTCTTGTGCCTGAGACTGAACTGGCCTGTGTCCGGTTTTGACTGGAGTCTACCGGCCACAACTTTTGAATTCAGTGATATAATGTGCTAGTGTGTTCTTTGTTACAAAGTGAGAATTTGGACATTGAAATATGGAGAAAAAAAACATATTATACCATGTGGGGACGACGATACGACAATCAATGACCACACTGTCAAAACTAGTGCATCATCAATATACATAACCATCGAAATCAATCAATCAATCTGCCTAGCCTTTTCCCAACTATGTTGGGGTCGGCTTCCAGTCTAACCGGATGCAGCTGAATACTATTATTTTACATGGAGCAACTGCCTATCAGACCTCCACAACCATAACGTGGTAATACGATACCCCTTGGTAAGACTAGTTGTCAGACTTTCGGGCTTCTGACGACCCGGAACGGCTGTCAAAGATCCACGAATAACAGCCGGGACCAACGGTTTAACGTGTTCTCCGAGGCACGGAGGAGTGTCAGTATTTAAAGATGGTCACCCCCCATCCACGGACCAACCCCGGCAAGCGTAGCTTAACCTGAAGGATCGACCTGTGCGGCTGTTATTACTTAGCCACGAGCTCCTCATAACCATCTAAATATTAGTGATGAAATGGGTTTTTAAAGCTATTTTAAGCACGACAGACAGCCAATAACTGAGATACTAATCTTAATTGAGTAGATTAAACATAAATCGACGTCAAATCTTGACTAGCTTGAAATTAATGGTCGGAAAACGTTGACCGAAAGTTTTCTATCTTTTAAAACTTTCAGACAACTGTGAAAACTTTGGTGGTCATAATTTACGAGTATTTTATCGAGCTATTGGGTTTGATTAGCGTGAGTGATCGCACTGTGCGGTTTAATTACCGACCGCTGTCGAGTTTATCAGACGAGATGCTCAATTCCTGACATACGGTATGCAAGGATACGCAATATGTAACATTAGTACTGAATAATCATGCAAAGTTTTCCCCGAAAGGTTAGGCAGACGTGTATCTATAGTAAAGACACTTTACGCTAGCTATGGTAAGTCCCATGGAATTTTCTCGTCATAAAGACTTCGCGAGTGACAAGCTCTGCTCTGTGGCAGATATAATATGGATGTCAGAGTCGTTCAAGTTGTTTAACAACACCACGGTAACACCAACACCACCATTTTGAGGTGAAAGTGCGTACCTACAGGCATACACACAATGAACGTTTATTACAGTCGTGATCGTCATGGCAAAGAAGTACAACGATCGAAAAACTGTGACAAGAATTAATGCTATTACTTTTAGGATGACAGCATCTTTGTTACCTCTCAAAATTTTAGTTTTACGTACCCGAAGTTTATAGCTAATGTTTAGGAAGCCCGCATAAAATACATAATTTAGGGAACTCTGCAAATATTATAGGCGATTTGGATATTTTTAATAGTAACTCGTGCAGTTGAGAATTATGACCGATGTCAATTGCTATGGATGCACCTGTACCGTTCACATCAAACACATAACTATAGTAGTTGTCAAAGTACTTTATTGGGTACAAGTAGGTACAGAGACGAGTTCACGACTCACGAGCATAATTAGTTTAATAAACTTACCCAAGATTAAAATGTTCTCTTAAAGTATTGTAGTGCACGGTAGTGCGCCTGCCAAGATGAGCGATAAACAAAAAGCACTACCTACCTACCTTTTCTCGAAGCGTTTCGTCGTATTTTCAAACCCTCATAGCTTCGGTCTGATTAATGCTAGAGAGCTCAAATTCTAACGATACAATGTGGTTAGGAAACTTATCAAACATACTAAGTTTCATTTGTCTAGCTTTTATACTTTAGTCTTTATTATAACTCTACAAAGCCTAGCCATACAAGCCATACAAACCTTACATCTTGGTCAAAATGTATGGCAAAATGTATTTCTTGGTAACCTACTTAACATGAAATGTTTTGGTGATATGTTCTTTCTAGTTGCAATCGTTATTTTTATACAAGAAAATCGCTTTTGAACTTTGAGCAAGTGTAAGGTATTTATGTATATATGCGCGTGACAGTACCTAGATTTGTGATACTCGTAATTTGGATAAAAAAGCTCGCCATCCGACACTGCAGTATGTCTCTCGGATACGCGTAGCTCATTCCATCGGTTTCATCACTGAAGTGCGCTGCTTCAAATAATTGCCCACTTCACAACTACGTAGCGTGTAGCCGGGTCGGCAGTGACGTAGGCAGTGCGGCTCATCGGCTCATTAATACGAGCATCATCTGTCTTCGTTTCAGGGGTAAAGGCTATATATTTCTGTTTGTGTTCCAATTAGTCTTATTTTTATGAAGTTGTTTGGAAATCATCCTCACCAAAAAATATATAGGCAGTTAAAACCAGAAAAAGCCTAAGATGCCCTAAGAACTTACATATTATAACATAGAAACAAAACTTGTTCGTATTAATTAGTAATCGAGCTTGTTTGGATAAGAAGCTTTTAATCTTTCCAAAAGCAATAAACACGCACATTTGACCTGAAAGCAGTTATTTAACATACGATCAATTTGGCCAATGGGCCTTAGTCTAAGCAGTGAAATATGGCCCAACACTAAGTAATTAACTGAACTGTTTTCGCCTACATCTCACTTTTTAGTTTGGGAAGTAGGCTGATAGATCTATATGTTTTCCTGCAGGATTAGTTATATGATTAAGAAAAGAATGAGTAATGGGATCTACTAAATAATAATAAACGAATTTCTATCAAGAGGTAACTTGGTGTCTAGTGAGGGGCACTTAAATAAAGTTTGGAATTGAACAGATGATGGTAGAAACAATGATTAATTTTATTTAAGTAAATAAACTTATTGTTTAATAGTGATTTCCAAGATTCATTGATCTCGCACTATAAATCTTATTCACTTATACACAATATCGAATTTGAGGTTTTATAAGACTACTGACGAAATCATTATAATTATTTGGACGAAATAATTATAGTTGGAATCGAACTTTATGTGAGTTGTTCAGCAAGTTTATAAAACAAAAACATTTTCGTTCACAACTTCCGCTATATATCGAAAACAGACCAAGCTATCAAAATCAAAACAAAAAAAGCACTGATTCGTATGTTTTATGATCGAGAGCTCTAATTCATAATGTACAATTAATCGTTTAAAAACTTTTAATCGATTCAATCGCTCATCGGCTCGGGACGGCACGGAGCGGCACGTTACGGCACGGATCCGGTTTATCGGCTTTTATCTTCAATTCAATTTGGATCGCAGATTATAATCTCTCGAAGTTTTCACCGAATTTTTCCGACGAGGTCACTTCGCAATCTTTTCCTTATTTCGCGTATTTTTGTCGGGTTTCTTACTACGATTTTGATTTTGTTTGTTTAGGCTCACAGGCGGTTTACGTCTATTTTTAATGAGTATTTACATACAAATATTAACTAGTTGAAAAAATTATAATACCCATTTTAATTCGTAGCAAATCGTGTAGGATACATGTTTGGGCAGAGCCCATATTATGTCAACAAGAATTCTTTCAAGCAAAAGACTTCATTTAATTAATTAAAAGACTTCATTTATTTAATTAAGTAAAGATACAAGTGAAAATAATTGGACGGTTGTTTCTTCAAAAAGAAGAAAAATATGTCCTTGTGAAAGTTAGTCCTCTCAAAATAAATTAAGTCACAGTGTTTATTCGAAAATAAATCTGCTGCTTGCATATATTTTGCGCATGATGTGTATCTGAGCAAAACATGCATCGGTCATATTGCGCTCGTCTAGACTGCGTTATTCAGACATACGATAAGCTTATCAAACGGACGGTACGCTTATCAGACGTATGGCAGCCCATAGTTTTGAACGCTATCTACTTTAATGTCGTAAATATGGTGGGTTTGTTTGTGCATAATAATAATGAGATGATATTTCAATATATTATGTATTTTTCTCTCGGCTATTTTAACTACCGCAACTGGTATTAATTTGTGACATAAGTACGACGTAGTTACGTCGGCATACATAATAACATTGTACCAAATCTAAATACTTTACAAGCTGGTTTTTCTATGTTATGTACTATCGATTGATATGCATTTAAAGTACTATACAATACGGCAGTATTTTTTTAATTAATAATAATCTGACTTAATTATTCCCGTTCGTCCCAATAACAAAATCAGTGGGATGAACCAAAATAATAATAGGTAGTTAATTGATTCCGGCGTGACTTTGCGGAAATCCATTATAAAATACAATAGACGTTGATATATTTAGTAACCTATTCCGCTTAACTATTCTTCAAGAGTCATAAAAAACCCTGTAAGAAATCGACACGTGTTTCACCTCTCAACGAGGCATCCTCAGGATGAAGATTGACCAATTGCGAAACACGTGTCGATTTCTTACAGGGTTTTTTATGACTCTTGAAGAATAGTTAAGCGGAATAGGTTACTAAATATATCAACGTCTATTGTATTTCAAAATAATATTCTTATTAAATTGCCGTTCGTCCCACCAGTGGGACGAGGGTAGTGGGACGAACGGGAATACACGAGTTTTGTTGACCGGACAGTGGGTAGGTAGGTACTCGAAACTATAGACTTAAATCTTCAATTACAGACCCATCTTATACTTTTCTATCTATAAAAATACATACTTTAAAACTCGTACATCTAAATAAATCCCGGCGATACTTTCGATCCGCCGTAGACACCTGAGTTAGTGGCTGGCGGCTGGCAACCTTCAGACGTCGCGAACTATTGCGCGCCTCCGAGACGTATTAGTTCCTTCACATTACAACAGGTTGTTGCAGAGCCTGCGGGATAGTGATGGGGTCTTTACGTACTAAGCCTGGATGTGGGACTGTTTTCTTTTGTGGTGTTACTTTAAAAAAGCTATAGAAGTTATGTTGTGTCGGTTACATAAAAAACAATTTTTTCAAAAAAAAATACATTGAATTCCAAAAAAGACACTAAAAAGAGAAAAAATACTTTAATTTCGGAAGTCGACGGCAAAACCGAAAATTCTAAACCAAAGACACGGACTTCCGAAATTAAAGCTATTTTTCACTTTTTAGTGTCTTTTTTGGAAGTCGGTTGTTTTTTTGTAAACCTACAGTTGAATTGAGAACCTCCTCCTTTTTGAGGTCGGTTAAAAATGAGACGGGGTTTTGATGCCCTTCCCTTTTTACCCGACTACCAAGGAAGGGTTATGTTTTTCACGAGTATCTTGTATGTATATTTGTTTGTTTTCTTTATATTACCTACCTCGTATCTTCTAAATGGCTGGCTGGATTTCGACGGTTAAAGTATCGTTATATTCGTCTTAAAAACCCAAGTGTCTTTAGACAGGTGTTTGGAACAAAATTTCGGAATTTGGCGCGAAACAGTCATCATAAGTTACAAATAATTTAAAAAAAAAACCAAACCTATCGAGTAGGGTATCAAAATAAAGGAAATTAAAAGAGGATTACAAAAATATTACAATCATAAATTATATGCTTACTTTTAATTACCAATAATAAATTGGTAAAGCTTTTGATAGCGTAAAAATGGGCCATGTTTGTGTCGGACCTCATGAATCGCCTACGAAGTCTTGCACAAGCTAATTTACAATAAACTAAAAAGCTGAAAATATAAAAGTACATATTTAAAACAAACTAAAACCCCGACTTCAAATACACAGAAAAACAAGCCATATTAAGTATTTATAGAAATTTTGTATCGCAAGCGGAACAAACCAAAACAACCTTTTGTTTGTGTCTTTTTTTTTTTGAGTGTTGGAAATCATCCAATGACCTCCCGCTCTGGACGGAGCGGAAGGGCGTGTCAGACTTTTACTGACTAAAACCCACCCGTGTTCCTTCAGTTGCCTGTTGCCAAGGTCCCGGTATCCCTTTCAGACTTTCCCGCAACCCTGGCAGGCATCGGTCCTACCGGACCCCGTCAATTATGCTGACATCTCTTAGAGGCGCGCGTGGAACACGACGCGCCATCGACCCGGGCCTGGTCCTTATTGGACGGCGAGCTACCCGTTGCTCGCCGTCCGCAAGCCCGCGCCTATGGTGGCCGGGAATCCACCTGGGATTCCCGACGCCCAGGGCGTCTCCAACGGCGGTGGTTAGGGGCATGAGGGCACAAACTTTGCCTCTCCCTCACGTGTTCTTCCTCCTCCTTCGCGAGCATTACTGCTTCGCAGAAGGAGGTGACGGCTTCCCATGCCCTCTCGCTTCGTACCATGGCCTGGACCAGGGCCGGACGCAAGAGGTCATTGCCACCAATCGCCTCCACGAGGACACGGCGGTGCTCAGCCCAAGCAGTGCATACCTCCACCGTATGCTCCACCGTGTCCTCCAGGCGATCCGCACAGTGGTGACACCCAGGCGTTTCCTCCCGCCTAATCCTACACAGGAACCTCCCGAAGCTGCCATGTCCGGTGAGGACCTGTGTTAGGCGGAAGATGAGGACGCCGTGGCGCCTCTCTAGCCACTCCTCAAAGAGCGGACTTATCGCCGCAATTGTGGCGTGCCCAGCACTGGGTTGCGACAATCGCACTTTCCATGCTGCCATGAGATCCTGCCGAAGCTCTGTCCGCTATGCCGCGATTTCTCGCGGCAGCGGAGTCACGCCGCAGCGCTTCACCTCCTCGCGCCACTCCCAAATGTGGGCGAAGACTTTCGCCACTAGATCCCATGGCGGTAATCCGGCAAGGAGGCTCGCCGCCTCACGGGAGACCGTGCGGTAACCCCGGGCCAGCCGAATGGCCATGACCCTTTGGGACGCGTTCAACCGGTGGGCTGGCCGCAGCCTGAGGGAACGCGCCCACACCGGTGCCCCGTAAAGGGCCATGGACCGCACGACCCCCGCGTAGAGCCTCCGGCAGCAGGCGTTTGGACCCCCTAGATTGGGCAGGAGCCGCCTCAAGGCAGCCCCAGCCCGGTCCAGCCTGGGAGCCAAACGTCTGAAACGCTCCACGAAGTTCTATCGGCTGTCGAGGACGAGTCCTAGGTACTTCATCGTCGACTCGACGCCGATATGAACCCCTCCTACCGTAATTTGGGAACCCGACGGTGGCGCGTTCCGAGGGCCATGAAAACACATGACCTCGGACTTGTGCAAGGCCACCTCGAGTCCCAGCTGCCGGATTCTATCGACGATTGTCGCTACCCCGCGTGTCGCTAGATCGGCCGCCGCCTGGTGCGACCTCCCCTGCGCCAGGACCAGCGTGTCGTCAGCGTAACAAACTACGTTGTTTGTGCCTGCGATAGCAAAATTCTAAAATACATAATAAGGCTTGTTTTTATATTTTCAGTGTATTTGCAGTCGGATTTTTAGTTTTATTGAGCATATAGGTAACTTTTTAGGACTGCTAACTTATTATGTAAATATCTTGTTTGAAAATTAATATTGGCTTGATTATTCAGTCAATTAAAAAAATGAGACAGATCCCATTATGTAGCTTTATTTTAAACCCAGATTTTTGGAAGCTTGATAACGATCTCATGAAGCATAGACGAATGATCAGAACGGTGATTGGTTATCCAAAATATCAACATTCTATCAAATCTCTTGTAAAGTAAGTAAGTTAGTTGAGTAGGCTTTTATCAACCTCTAATACTAAGTAGGTTCTATGAAGTGATATAAGGACACAGACGCATTAGCCTTGTGTAGTTCAAAGTCAAAGTCAAAAATCAAATAATTTATTTCAAGTACGCACATTAAAGGCACTTTCGAACGTCAAATACATAGATATCTCACCGTTCTCAGTAAAGTATATAGAGGAATATATTTCTATCTACCTTTGGGTAAATAACAAAGACGGATTTCTGAACCGTTTTTTTTTAAACCGTAATCTTTGTAAACATAATAAGTACTCGTCGCAACACATGTTTTGCCACTTTGTATAGCGTAAACGACAAAATGTTGATGTACTGTGTTGGTTGCGATAACAATTAAGGTCGCTTACGTTGCAATTCTTAGATAATTACGCAACTTACGATATTATTGATTATGTAGGTAACTCTAAAATATAGAAAACCGTTGTGCTAACGATAAACTTAGCTTTTGTTATATATCTTTCTATTTATTGTATTTATTAAATCGATAATCAACAATAATCTTAATGTATAAGCAAATGTGTTCGAGACAGTATAAAGGCATTTTACAGCGCACGTGATAATCCTCAGCCGCGGGTGCAGTGGCTCTCGAGGCGCTTCCACTCTGATGGAGGACTTACCTTATGTCTGCGAGGATTATGTTGAGAGAGAAATTATAACATGTAACGGGTGTCAAAAGACGCATAACGAAGTCGAAAGACACTTGTTATTCCCGCCATTGTGATCATTTTTTTGTTCTGGACCATACCTAGGAACAATGACTATATAGCCTCCTGGGAACCTTCTGTTTACGGAGAAAGTCGTAGCCAAATCAAAACTGTATATTGTGATGTCTTACGACTTCCACGCACACGGAGTCGCGGGCAGAAGCTAGTTACAATAATATTTATAATAAATGAAACATTAAATGCGATGTTTACTCATCACATGAATTAGGATTAAACCAAACAATATATAATTATATAAGTATCTCAACCTCAAAGTTCAAATAGTACATACAATTTAATTAAATGAAGCTAACACAACAAACAACTTGAATAAACATTTGCATTTATATTCGTTTGAAAAAACAAACGATCATGCATATTCATGTAAAAAGGTCGGTTTATTGAACGTAAAAACAGTATAAATCCCAATAAGGCGTTCACTTGCCCAGCATTATTCTATCCGAAGGCATTATCACGATTTCGGCGCATTGTACTAAAATCCGACGATTTATAACAAAACATGTTTTTACATTTCACTAAAAATCCCCACCTGTCTCGACCGACCAATAAATCCCGGTGAATAAATTTCTCGGTGTCCGGGATTATGCACGAGTCCCGGCATTCCCGGGATTTGAATAGCAAAATGTTTAGAAGTGGTGTCTCTGTTCTAAGTAGTTTATTACCTCTTTGTTGTGGCTAGTGATGTGCTTGAAGTATACATGACGTTTACAAATCTTTCAATTTTGCATAATCGGCCGTAATGTAGGTAATTTATTTTAGGACTGGCAGGCAATGTCACGAGGAGAACCAAGTGAGGGCACGGATTCAAATAAATAAATCTTGTAGTTTCCATGGTTTCACATAATATTATTATTATGTTCCAGGTTGGTAGGTAAATAGGAATAGGTAGATTCTGGAATTTCCTGAAAGCACAAAGATACCTACTTCAGCCATACGTCGTTACCTACGTACTGTCACAGAATTAAAATTCGCAATTGTTTGGATTGATAAATGTTAGTACTTACCTCGCTACCGCTGAAAAAAACAAAAAATTAGTACTTACCAATTCGTTTTCAAAATATTCGTTTGTTAAAGTTTTCGACATTTTGGACAGTGCGTATTTTATGTTAGTAGTTTAAGAAAAATCCACCATTCATGTTATTTTTACTGTCAGAACAAGCTGTTTTCATAAAGGTTCGTTCATTTAACGATTGCTACCTAACGATGTGCGTGACCCTGTTGAAGCATTATTTCCAACATAAAATAATATTTTCGAATATAGAATTCATAAAATAATGAAGTCGAATCCGCTATTTTTTTTTTATACGAAGTGAAAATTTTCTATTCTCTCTTTGTAGAAAATGTTTTGTTTTTTAAATAATACTTTTAAAAGGGAATTCGAAATCAATTGATGCTTCGTTAAACTAAATGTTTTTACAGATGTATCAGTATCAGCTCCACCTCCCCCTGTGCCCGAGCTTATGACAAAAAATAAAGGTGCTATAACTTGTCACCATGTCGATTAATCGTATAACATTGTCCTATCGCTATGTGATACAGGGTGTAGCGCGTATGAGAGTGACGCGTATGTCATCGTAAGCCGATATCACGGTGTGAGGTCGCGACTGTTGACAACAAACTATTACGGAACTGATTCGATGTAGGGCTGACACGGCAAAGAGTTTTGGCAACCACTAAAACTATGTGTTTTATATTTTTTTGTAATAGACACAGGACAACTAAGAAATGAGTAAGTACAGCAGTCAACCAACCGCAGCAGTGGCAGCAATTTCACAGTGACTGCGCTAATATGTCGTAGCTATAAGGGCAAGTATTGAAGTGCACGTGTTACGACTGATGTGCTGTTGACTGTACCTAAGTGTTAACAACAATAGAGATTAAGCTAGCAAAAATGTAATCGTATCCTGCCAGAACGAGACCTCAAAGTGAAAAGTTTTACCTGACTACAGGTCAAAAGTAGAGCTAAATGTGTTGTGCCAGACGTTAACACCGAAGAGGATTTTTCTTTATTTACGGCTATTGGAATTGGCTTTTAATAAAAAAATAAACTGCTATTCAAATAGATAGACTTGGAAAAACACTAAATCACACACATTATAAAAACCATCTCCATTATTGTAATTTAAGCGTCCTAAATAAACACGAACAAAACGTATAAAAATTTCCCAACCCTAGGGCCTATCACTCGCATAACGTAAGCTCGCGGCGCCATCCATCACCACGACACGTTGATGGACGAGTCCAAACACACTCCCAGATTGAATGTGACGCAATATCATTGTGCCGAAAGCCGAACCTCCTGTTTGCTTAGCCGTTTGGGATGTTGGTGGAAAAACAACAACCTGTAGATAGGTGTTGGTACACTTTTCGCCGTTTATATTGACTGATTGAGTCCGTTTTTAGTGAATGTTCGAACTTCTTTAGGATCAATAAGCTGAGAGGAGAGGGGAGCATTTCTGATCGGTCGTTGGTTGATCAGAGAGGTAACTTAATATACCCCAACTTGTAGCGCGTGGGGTGGAGTGTTAAGAACAGACTACGTAGATTACGTACAGTCATCCCCAAAAGACGATATTTAATATATACAGTTAAAAACAATGTGGAAATATTCATTTCGTCGAAGAGGTAAATTATGTCCAAAGTTGAATCTAAATACAATTTACTTTTCGAATACTTTACTAGTAATATGATCCATCATTTCAAACTTGGATCTGCGCACCTACTTCCGATCCTGTAAAGTGTCAGAAACGTGTAAAGTGTCACAAATGTTTAGATTTAGACGTGTACGCGTACATGTGGATCGCTGGGAAGCTGTTAGTTGTTCGCATTATACACCGTACCACAACCGTATCCGAATTGGCACATGCAAATAAATATTATTTGCATTTATAAACGACGCGTTAGACCGTTCCACCAACGATCAACACAAATGACAAATTATTTGTACAAACATGAGTAGGTAGGCAGGTAAGATAACCAATACGTAATTTTTTTAAATGTTTTAGAAGACTATCACACTGTACTCGTATGAGTGACAGAGATGACGCTCTACATAGTCGAGTTGTTACTATAATTCGATGAATATTGATGGTTCCGCGTACTGCATGTCCGTATTGACATCCACGTAGTACTGCAGTCTGCACGTCCTTCACGACAGCTGCCTGCACGTCCTTATTTATACATTCATTGTAGCCCAGTCTCTGGTGTGGTGGCTAAATTATAACAGCCACACGGGTCAAAATCAAAGTCAAATAATTTATTTCAATTAGCACATAAAAAGCACTTTGAACGTCAAAAACAAAGAAATAGAACTAGTCGCTCCTTCCAAAAGGTACTTTTCGTATGAAAAAGAATGGGAAAGACACTCCGCCGGTACTCTTTTAAAAATGTTTTACATTATTTTGTATACATCAATTATATTATTATATGTGAAGACGATGCACCTAGGACAAGATTACAGTATCATAATAGGTAAAAAGAATTACAAATGAAGCAATGCAAAATATATTAATTACCTGTGTCTTACATACATGGTGCTCACATATTACAAACATTGTAAGATTATATGATACATCACCATTTTCCATTTTTTTTTACAAGTAATACATACTAACAAGTCAGTGTGTGAGTTTAGTAATCACAGAATATAAAAATTTATGACATACAAATAATAAATTACACAACTAAATTAGCAACCAGTTTGATTTTGTCTACTCTAAATGGTCCTGTGGAGCCAGACCAGCCTGTTTCTTTGGATATAATCCTCTAATTTGTAATATGCTTGTTTACAAAGTGTAAGTACTTTTAATAAGGGTCGATCGAAGTTACGCTTGCCGCGATCGGTTAGTAGATGGGTGACCATCAATTAAATATTGATTACCCCCGTGCCTCGGAATTTCGGAAAGTACGTTAAGTCGTTGCGCGGTTGTCATTCGTAGATATTTGACAGTCGTTACAGGTAGTCAGCAGCGGAATAGTCGGACGGCTAGTCTTACCAGTTGTCAGTCTGGGTATCGTGTTACCCAGTAACCGGGTTGTGGAGGTCAAATAGGCAGTTGCTCAATATAAAATACTGGTATTCAGTTACATTCGGTTAAACTGGAAGCCTAGGCTAGGCTTGGATTCTATGGTGTTGTCTAATCGATAAACACATTTTTCGTTCTTATCACGTCGCAATATATTTGAAGGAAAGTTTAAACTCCGGAGTTAGAGTTAAAACTCACAAGTCTCACCTCTAACTTCAGCTCTATCTATGCAAAATGGCCTGCGACTGAAATCGAAGTTAGAAATTGTTCCACCAGAGTCGCGTCACGCCGTCGCGTCACGCCGTCGCGTCGCGCCAATCTGCAGGAGCCCTAACTCGTAGTGGCCATAATAGTATTTACTGATAAATGACGGGCATATTTTCCAATTCCATGTATTTTAACGTGCTTTATTATCATTTGGTTCAGTCATCTGCTAATACCCTATCCATCAACGTGTCGCGGTTTGTAAAATGATGCCGTGATTGATCGCTTAGGATCAGTGAACCGTTGCCGTGCGCTAAACTAAATAAAGTTTGCATTGATCGATTGCCAACCATTTTACAAAACAAAATATTCAGCTTTATACAAGAGCAAACATCCCATTATAAAAATAAAATTTTAGCTTCAGCTTTGTGTGAAAATTTGTATTTAAATTGCAAAAACAGAACGTCAGATACTGTGTCCGAGGATTTCTCTCACATTCCATTACAAACTCTTCATACACTTTGTACGAAAAGTGCCTTTATTTTACCTGCGCGAAATCGCGCCTTCGCATTTGCCGGGAAATAACCGGATAATTCCGCCTTTAGCCAGTTCAAACTGAGTAAATCCGGTTGGAACCGGTTAGGAGCGGGCGGAGGGTATATCGATAGTTACTGTTATGTTTGTGCGTCCAAGTACTTCGCCAGATGTTCCTTTGAGAACCGTGTAATGGCTGGAAGTTGGATCGATCCAGATTATTTACTTCCTCGGATCTCAAGTTGGGAACTGAGCTGAATAACGAACACTGAAGAAGTAAGTATTTCTTGTTCGTTCTAGCACCTGTGTGTAACATTAGAATTTGTTTACGAAGCAAGTTTAACTGTAATCTCGCGGATACTGTGTGCGAATGTTGTTGCTTATATTGCGGTTGTTTCAGTACTGTGTGGTTTCAATAAAAATATATAATTGTTCCATACAATAATCTGTATGTTACCTCGTGGGTCTTTGTGTTCTCAACTAGCTTTTGTCTACGGTTTCGCAATGATCCCGCGGGTACCTACCGTACAACCAGGATTAAAGTATCCTATATTCTAACCCAGACGGTCTACATCCGTTCAGGCATAAACTCGAAAAAGTAACAGACAGACAGACAGTTACCTTCGTATCCTTACATATTATAAAACAAAGTCCTCCGCCAAGTCTGTCTGTCGTACTGTACGCGATAAACTCAAAAACTACTCCACCGATTTTCATGATGTTTTCACTAATGGATAGTGTGGTTCTCGAGTAAGGTAACCAACCGACATCCGCGCGGGCGAAGTCGCGGGCATCAGCTATTTTATAATATAGATAGTATGGATTGTTGTGTAAAACTGTTCAAACAACAATAAGTACCTTATATACGAAACCTCCTTCGACTAAATTACCTGCAGAATACCATACAAATACGAGAGTCTATTGATTGTAGATAACCACAAGCAACACTACACGCACCTACATTAAATTAAACACACCCACGTTACTGATTTACGAATCCACGGGACACAAAACAATCCTATTGTTTATTTAATAAACTATTGTACCATCTTACAACATTGATAAATACGCAAGCTGTGAAAATCTACACAAATTCCATTTCTGTTCGGAATGTACCGACAGTCAACTGGAAGCTCACGGTTACAGTTCGACTTTCATAGTTTTCGTAGCAGTAAAGGTGGTTTTTGTAGTGCAGGTGTTGACTATAGTGCAGTTGACCGTACACGGCATCGGCACCCAGAGATCGACGGTATTGATAAACAAAAGCGTCGATCTGTTTTGCTCAGCGCGTGTGTTTTGTTTGACGCACGTTCCGATCTTTTACTCATCGACCCAAACGACCAACACCACAAACATACAAAATTACAATTCACAAGACACGATACGGAATTACTACACTGAAACTATAATAATTAAAATCTTCGACTTCAAAATACTTACTTTTTTAGTGTCAAGTGGTCAAATCCGTTTAATAATGCTAATAATAAATCTTTAAAAAAAAAATTGACCGACTTAAAAAAAAACAAAACAAAAAAGGACTACTGTACTAAAACCAAACGACAAAGTACTTCTTTAATAATAAGAGAAAAATAACGACGTAAACGTAACGGAAAGTTTAATGAATTTTGAATTTAAAAAAAAAGATACAACTATCTTTAAAAAAAAATTGGTTTATATTTTTGCGAACAACACAATAAGTTCACCCATAGACTGATAATTATGGATATTATGTGCGAAAAGATTATTTTCAGATTTAAAACCCTACGTTAAATCTGCAGATTCGTGTTAGGCCCACAGATAGTGAACGAGTAGTTTTCCAATGAAATAGAGACCTATTCGCAACCAAAAGGTTGACCAATAAAACCTAGATATTAGGTTTTATCTTAAAAAATCTTAAATACAATAAACAAGCTAACTAATAAAACATTGACAATGATTGTCAATGTTGTTAAGCCGTGAAGAATAAACATCCATCGCCTGCGGTCTCACCTTCACAGGCGCCCGCCCCTCCTTCCTGATCTGGATTCAATTCCTTTTAACGAATAGTACGTTTATTTAACTTCAACCAGCTGATTGAAGTTAAATATTATAGGAAGGCTGATGTTTTGTGCTTTTGCTTACTCTGATAGTGTATCAGATGACGAAAATAATTAGATTTATTTTTTTCGCTAACCCAACTTTCTATGAAACTTGAATGGTCTCCTTTACCTGTGTGATGATACCGACTGTATAGAAATTCAATTGAATAGCCACAGATATCAAAGATTTAGAGCAGTGGTGGCCCAGTGGTAACTGCCGCGAATTACAAGTTGTGTATCGTAGGTTCGAACCCCGTCCAGCGCTTTACTTTGTGTAAATTATTTCATCACCACTGCTCTCAAAAACGGTGACGGAAAACATCGTGAGAAAACCGGCATGTCCTAGAACCAAAAATTCGAAGCCATGTGACATCTACCAACCCGCACTGGGCCCGGGTGGTGGATTACGACCCACTCCCTCTCACTGAGAGGAGGCCTGTGTCCCAGCAGTGGGAACATTATAAGCTAATTATGTATCAAAGATTTGAAAAAAGTTCGCGGCACCACCTTGTTTCTCCAATTTTTGAAAACAGTTTTTCACCATTCCTTGGCGAAAATATTGATATTTAGACATAAACGGATAATTTTCATTCTTAGTTATTGTTGTTTTGGTCCAAATTTTATGTATTTCCTCCACCCACACCTTTTTAGACAGAATCCATCAATTTATTCGAAGTACTCAATTTATTCGAAATATATAATTCTATATAAATCCGTAGGTACTATATAATACTCAATTCGTTTTAAGTCAGTTAAATTCAGAAATAATATAACAATTCTTTTTCGTAGCAATCTCGTAGCATTTCGTAGCACGAACATATGAGCAACATCCATTTTACATGTGGCATTGGAAGACTGCGCGTGACTGCAGGTCATACTACCCATTCGGCTCGGCGTCCCCAAAATTTCTAGTATATGCTCACCGGAGTTCCTGTCCTCGGTCCACATCACTGAAAATTTATCAACAAGAATCTTAGCCTCTTCTCGTGTTGACCATGAAGTGCCGTGTTTGATCGATGCGCTGAACGCCTGGTAAGTGGCTTGTCCGGCCCAGAGGCAACGGGATGAGCCACTCTGCAGGTTGGTACGGAATAACCTCATTAATACGTCCACCAATACTGCAAATCGTGCCCGCCTGCTGGTTGTGGGTGAATGGAAGTCGGATCTCTGGCTATAGGCGTTACCGTTTGGCCATGGTGTCTGAGGCAGTTGAACAGACAAATACGGTACTTTTTTGCGACACCACCTCCATGGTGTCCATCCATGGCCTATTATGCAACAAAAGCGTGGCACTCCAACACCATCCGTCGGCCGGCTCTTAGATAGCTAGACACGCGACGTTGGGAAGAGGCCAGACGGAATTACCATAATGCCTTGAAAGTCGGTTAGGCCTTTGGTGTGGGATGCAACCTGGGTCGACACCCTCGCGCCATCCCATCTCTCTAACGGCGGTCTGTGCTGGGCGGCTGCTGCAGGTGCAAAAAACCTCAAACGGTGCAAATATAACAACCTTATTAAGAGCTATAATATGTACGAGTATTTCGGGACATCACCCAAGCGGTCGAGCTTCGCGTGAACAGACTGCTAGGCCAAACAATCAGCATTGCCATCCAACGTGGAACCAGCCTTTTGAGCAATTTTCTCATTGAGATTGATATCGATACGGACGAATTTTTTTATGCCTAATGAGCGCTTCCGTTTTTTATATACTTGTGGGTATTTAGTAGAGACATCATCGTTAGAAATAAGATAATCATAATTAGCATCGTACCATTTACGATTCAAGCCTGAAAAACATTGTATTTCTGTATGCTCGTATGTCTATCAAATGGCAAAACGCTGAACACAGTTTGTTGTGGCCCTTATTCGCAGGAGTTTGATCAATCGCGGCCGCCATGTTATTGTTTCGTGGTTATTTCAGGAGACGCGCTCGATACACGGAACATTTGTCTGTCTGTGTGTTGTGTTAAATGAAATTACGAATGACGATGTGGTTATAATTTTATATTTTACTAGGTTTTGTCCGTGGGTTTGCTTGCGAGGTCAGAATAAAAACCTTTATAATATACCTGAACCTTCTCCATTGAAAACTACGTACATATTATGCAAGTTATGCATTTTTTATATTTTTCCAGAGATAGACACGTGTTTTGTTATAACTTAATCAAGCGAACACACAGCTGTTTTGAATATGGCAGTATACAATACGACTTTTTTAATTGACTGGCAAAACTTTACAGACCTAATGGGTATACCTACTCGGTATATGACGTGTAGTTAGTACATCAAATAAGTACTAACACATTAAGCACCAATCGTAAGCATTGTTAACACAAAAGTGTATTTTATAAAAGTTGCATTTCACGTTTAAACGTCAAAAATTGTAGAGCTAAGCAGACGTTAATCATGAGATAACTTATGCAACGATTATAAATAAACCCCTATGTCTGTACATAAACGTCAATAACCCACTATCATTTCAATAACAAACAGCTTACGCACTCAATATTTTCCACTAGCAACACCTTTCAAAAAGAACTCCTAATACCGCTATTCACACTGCCCAACGGATCCTCTTGGCAGAGATTAGGGAAGGCTCGGGAGTCGCTCACGAAATGTATTGCTGGCTAGCACGAAATAGATAGCTACAGAAGACACACATTAATAGCAAGCTCAAGCTATGTAAAACAAATGCCAGTACTCTTGCACTCGTTATGTAGACGCGTGTCTATACTGTCTGTGTGCGTAAGGTTACCATCCATCCGGATTTCTCCGGATAAGTGCGACTTTTTGGCCCCCCTCCGGAGTTTGTTCGGCATTGTCATCTGCCTTGTCTTTTTGACGTAGCGACGGGATATTTTTTAAATAGAATAGCCGAAATAGTTAGTGAAATAAGAAAGACGAAATAGTAAAATATCCGGAATTTTTGGCAACTGTGCGGCTTTTTTGTAAGGACTTTTCCAATGTCTAAATGGTACTCTATGTGTGCGTGCGTCTCGTTTGGAGCCTACCGACCTTCTGTACCTATCTGTTTTGTGCTATGGTGTCGGGACACGTGCGCTGGGGTCAGCCGGTCCCTGCAAGTGTTACAATGTGAACACGCGCGCTTGAGGGTTAAGGTCGAGCTTGGTAGATGAGGGACGATTCCAAAGGAGCTGGTAAGATTTTTAAGGTTATTTTTATTTTGAGTATATTCCCTTCAAAATGGAAGAAAAAGATCAATTTTTTAAAAGATCAAACAAACGGAGCTCTCCGTATATTACCTAATTCAAGGAGTTTCACAGGCGTTTTTTCACAATGAAACCAGTTTTTGGAACCATGTTAATTTAATGATAGATTTTCTTATTTCGCGACTTGCACTGGATAAATATTTTATTCAAATTTATCTAATTTTCGATGTGAATCATTATAAAGTTAACATTTATTATATTGTATTATGTAGGTATGATTCTTATCGTAAACCGCTTGACAAATGCCCTAGACCGAAATATTGACAGGTATTAAATAATCCAATACTGGCTCCATCCAGATAGTACAGCGCGGCTCCATCCAGATAGTACAGCGGCCAACTCCGAGCATGAGTTACGACCCTTCGATTCCGATCTAATTGAACGTTATGTATCTAATCGATGTTGGCGAGCTCGGACACTAGAATCCAGAGCTCCATTTGACTTCAGCCCTTGGAAGTGTTCCAGAGCGAGGTAGTTTGTGCAAGGCTTGGTGCAGCCAATAGACATGGAATGCAATCATTTAGAAATTTCTCAGTAGAAGCCTGAAGCCTAGATTTGTGTCCGGTCGAGGGCAATAGGTTCCAATTGACATTAAAAGGGACTTAAACATGAATAGCGAAAGGACAATGACTAAATCACTATGGGAAGTGGCACATTTGGTTGTATACCGCGGCCATCGTTGAAACCTTAGTCGGTATTGGAAAAACCTATCACAAAACCGGCCAAGTGCATGTCGAACCACGCACAATGAAGGGTTCCGTAGTTGGGATGAATTTATCCAACAATCTTAACATTGTAGTTAAAAAACTTGTTCTCCCATACAAAATGTATGGGAGAACATGTTTTTGCAACTGCAAATTAAAGTTGGTCGATTATTACTCGGTAAGTGGTGGAGCCTTCGTAGCGGTAATAGTTTTCCTTTTAATTTCGTTATGTATACTACTGCCGTGAATTTTTTCACATTTCCAAACCCAACCATTTAGCTGGCAGGGGGGGGGGGACACTTGACTCTAACAAAAATTAGCACTTTAAAGCTTAATATTCCGCAAACGGATCCCTGAATCCAAAAATGGTTTTCACAAACTCCCATTATTTTTAAACGATCTTTCCAACGATACCCCACACCAAGGGATTGACGAGAAAAAAAAAACAATCCCCACTTTAAAGGTAGGGGAGGTAACCTAAAAAAAAATATTAAAAAAAAAAACACTTTTTCGGCGTGATTTATATAATTATATGTCCATACCAAATTACAGCTTTCTAGTACCAACAGTCTTTGAGCTAAGCCGCGGACAGACAGACGGACATGGCGAAACTATAAGGGTTCCTTGTTGACTACGGAACCCTAAAAATGAATTGATTTTTCTACAAATGTAGACCGAGATGATATATTTGAATTGAATTTTTTATGTACAAAATTATGAAATCATCTAAATGTATAATCGCTGAAAGACATGTTATTATGAGAAGCGCGCCGGCCGGCACAGCGCAGTTCAAAAATCCTGGGTCTAGGTTAAGACTATACAAACCTACTTTTAGATGATAAATAAGTAAAAACTAATTTAAGGCTCTTACATAGTGGGCGATTCGAATTTTAACAAAACAATTTCTCACGGCGAACAATGCGGCGGCGTCGCATCGCGCGACTTATCGCCCCAGTATGTAAGAGTATATACGTAAATATTATTATTTTATTATCTAAGTATATACTTCAAAGTCAGTCTTTTTTTTTTTTTTTTGAGGGTGGGATATCATCCAATGACTTCTCCCGCTCTGGGCGGAGCGGAAGGGCGTGTCAGACTTTTACTGACTAAAACCCACCCGTGTTCCTTCATTTGCCTGTTGCCAAGGTCCCGGTATCCCTTTCGGACTTTCCCGCAACCCTGGCAGGCATCGGTCCTAGCGGACCCCGCCAATTGTGCTGACATCTCTTTGCTTTGAGGCGCGCGTGGAACACGACGCGCCATCGACCCGGGCCTGGTCCTTATCGAACGGCGAGCTGCCCGTTGCTCGCCGTCCGCAAGCCCGCGCCTATGGTGGCCGGGAATCCGCCTGGGATTCCCGACGCCCAGGGCGTCTCCAACGGCGGCGGTTAGGGGCGTGAGAGCGCAAACTTTGCCTTTCCCTCACGCGTTCCGCCTCCTCCTTCGCGAGCATTACTGCTTCGCAGAAGGAGGTGACGGCTTCCCATGCCCTCTCGCTCCGTACCATGGCCTGGACCAGGGCCGGACGCGAGAGGTCATTGCCGCCAATCGCCTCCGCGAGGACACGGCGGTGCTCCGCCCAAGCAGGGCATACCTCAACCGTATGCTCCACCGTGTCCTCCGGGCGATCCGCACAGTGGTGACACCCGGGCGTTTCCTCCCGCCTAATCCTTTCAAAGTCAGTCTGGGTTATAACCCTTAATACCATATACCTACAGGCTTATGATAGGGCGTCAGGGTTATCAAGTGAGTGACCGTGTGTGTATTCTCTCGCACACCTACTACTAATTACACACGACTGCGGTCGTAAAAGTTACTTATGTACTTATGTTACTTATATATCTCTATATAAAAAATGATTTTATTAATGTTACTACTTACATTTCAAATAACTTTAATTAATATATATTAAATAAAATATGCTAGAAAGAGATTAAATATTAGTAATAATAATAAATGTTGTGATATTGATATGTAGTAGTTAGTTATATTGTTAGTTACTTATGCAATATAATGTTAACTTCTAAATATTTAACTTACGTTTAAGATACATGTAATACTACTTGCTGCGCCCTAACAGGGTCATGTACTCATAAGTTTTTGCCTAGTCTGTAACTGAGTGTACATTATGCAATAAATAAATCAAAAGAGAGGGTTTGGTAGCCAGGGATTATGTGAAGAAGGTGAACAGTTGCATACTTCATTGTGATGATAACAGACAGAAGACAGAAATGAAATCACCAATCTGTAACAAACGTGGTCATTATAGTGCTATTCCATCGCAGCAACCATCGTGTTATCATGGGATTCATGATCAGTAATCAGCACTTCAGCTTCAGTAAATTAACGAGTTGCCAAAATAATATTTTAATTAAACGCACAATTAATGAAAACATACTGCTGACCACATTCGTAATTATATTTAAATATAAATGAACAGCTGCCAATTATTTTACTGAATACTGAAATATGGGCGGCCTGCCCATATTCAGGAAAATCCAATTATCAAATAAATACATTACAGCTACGGTATCAGAATCGTTTAAAGTGCAATAATCATATATATTCGTAGTATCGGCATCCAACCGCGTTATTATGCTAAACTAAGGTCTACTATCGGTTAGATTGTTGCAACTTGCAGGGTTTTAGCTCCAACAATTTTGTTTTACTGGGCTTTGGTTGGTACCGCGAATTTGCTTTAGTGCTGCTTTATGTTGGAGCGGCTTACAAATGACATTATTTTGCAAGAATAGTAGCCAATTTAGCAGGTAGGTACTTTCAATGCTTCTAACAAACGATGTCACCGCCGCCGCCGCACCGGCGAGAAAACAAATGCAGTGTGTGTTGTTTGTAAATAATTATGATTACTGTTAAAGCAATGTGCTTCTGTTGATTTCAGTGTCGTTTTACGCCACTTTAACCATACGACGCAGTTGAATAGAAAATAAAACTGCAGTCCGCACAATGAACCTACCAAAAACGTTGAAATATATACATAGTAGCTACCTTAAACCAGCTCGGAAAAAAAAAACGCAGTATATTAAAAAACGGCAAAAAGTTTACGGTGAGTAGTGAAGAAAGTACCGAGTGCAGTTGCTAAGTGCACGTAGTTGCTAGAACAGTGTCGCTGTAAGTGCACATTACTCTAAATACAGGGACATCTTAGTGGAACGAAAACTATGCAGATTTGCTGGTGCAAGCAAAGCAACCACAGCTGTGAGAGCAACAGTATTATCAAGTTTCTAGGTTTAGATTGTAATGTTGCAAATGATTTAAATATCAAACAAGAAATAAACTTAAAGTTGGAAGTTCTAGGTCATAAAACTTACCTATTTTTCTGTAGTCTAGACCTCAATAACCAAACTGTATTTGCAAAAATATGTATACTTGCCGAAAAATTTGTAAGTTAACAAAAACCCGCGACATTCTTCGTATGATCAGAAATGTGCTATAATTTTATCATACATAACATAATGTATGTATACATAAGTAGGTACAAGTAATAAGCTGTCTTGGATTTTCTTATTTTTTATACAATTTACATATATTTGAAATTCTCGTAACACCGATTCCAATAAAAGTTATGATGTCACAATGTGAGTAGCTTGAAACACACCAGACAGAGAGAAAAAAAAATTTAGGATTCCGTACGACTGAATGGAAAAACGGAACCCTTATAGGAACACAACCTAGGGTGTCTGTTTGTCAATTGACAATTTGACAACTTTCTTCGAATTTGTAATGCACCGATTAAGTTGTAAGGTACACATGAATTTCTGTGACGCAAACACGGCGTGTACCGTAAATAAATGAATTTTGACCGTGTGACATCATGTTATTTATGAATGAATAAAATTTAAAAAAAAATACTCAGGTAAGTTCTATACGTACTTATAGATCACAGGAAAATCCATAAGAAGTCTATGGTTTTAAAATAAAATGACAAATCTCTCAATATTACGCGTACAAAGTTACATTTGCAGTTGGAATGTTTGGGAAAACATATTTTTCGACTACAATGTTAAGTTTGTTCTTGGAATAAATTCATCTCAACTACGGAACTGTTCATTGTGCGTGGTCCGACACGCAATTGGCTGGTTTTTCTACATTTATACGAATATCAAGCAAATTGTTACTTTTTCATCATCGTATTGTGAATTTGTGCCGGCATCCATGCACAATGTACCTTATTGGCAATAATTCTTCTTAGGTATTAGGTACATTGGTTTTCGATGGCAATATACATAGACTCGGCTCAGAATTCGTCTACGGGTTTGGCGCCAACACTAGTGTCCATCAATCCCTGTAACGTGCAGCTGACAAGACACGCAGGACACGTTAAAAAGTGTTTCATCGTTCGTGGAACAGCATCATATTTACATTCCAAGGAGGAGGAGTCTATGAATCTCCACCTAAACAGATTTTCCTTGCTTTGGCCAACCTGGGTCCGGATTCTGTTTAAAAACTTCCAGGTTGTCCAGGCAGGAGGTCTACAGCCGGTGGAACGAATGGTATGAGTAAGAAGCACTGGCTCGCCACAGCTTATGACTTTCTTTTGCTCGTTCGCCAGTGAGTGGGACGACACACTTTAAAAAACTGTCTCAGCTTTTCAGTCTCTGTGGCAACATTGCCACCGCTCTGCGAACGTCTGGTGACGCTATTATACCTGCTAGTGGATACAACGTTTGTACACACGGCTACACGTCAAGCTATACATTTCCAGTTTATGCTGATCTCGCATTCTATAAGATTTCCGTTCAGTGCGAGGTCAGCTTATGCTGGAAATGTATAGCTTGATGTGTAGCCGTGTGTACCGGGGTCGATTTTAGACAACCAGAGATGATCATGAGCAGTAACGTTTCATTCAAACTTTGTATAGGCAGAACGACTCCACTCGGGGCATGTGAATTCACCCGCAGAAAAAGATAGCGCCAGCCCAGTAGTCCGTATAACGGCATAATTTAATAAAATATATTTTATTGTGTTTCTACGGAAAGTAATAAAATTGAGTAACATAAAATAATTCAGTTATGTAACTTGGTAGAATAATTGCGTAGTAAAGTAACAGGCCTTATTGTGAGATGGAGGACAATTGATGCCCTAGGCAAGTAGGTAATGTGCCCAGGGCATCAAGGTTGCGTGAGTTAATTGATCATTGCTGCTTTGTTGTCAAGAGTTAATTTTAACCTAAATAAAGTATGAAACTTCTCGTTATATTCGAGAGGTTGTCTGGGACAATTCTGTTTTTAGTTCCTGCTTAAAAACAAAAACCATAATGCAATGCCATACGCATTTATTTTATAGGGATTTAGGTAGCTCGGTAGTTATAAATTGTCCATTGTGCAGAGTTGCCCATTCCATAATTTCAACAGCTTTTGCTTCATCTTTTTCAACAAGTTTTTAATTTAAACATAGTGCTACTGATAACCTCTGCCCTTAGTCACGAGCCCACGACATCCACTCACACTGACATACAGACCACACGTATACAGGGTGTTCACTTTTCAACATTGTTTACGCCAACTATTTTAGATTAATTCACGACCATTAATCCGTCAGCTGCAAAGCCGTAGTTAATCACTTCTCCATACAAATACTTCAGTGAACTGTTAGAGCAAGTGACGTCACAGATGAAAGGATAATGAGGCGTAATTAATCAAAAACAAAATAGCGTTACTCTTTCTTTTGTGTTTAGTGACGTTGAGTTTATAATAATCAGGGAGATGGTGTCGAAAACATCTTTTTTTCGGTAAGTCCACAGCTTCTATTGATAAATAAAACAAATTAAGCTGTCTGAGGTTAATACAATGATAGAGTGAACAGAACGCTGGTTTTTTTCTTAGGCCGCTATCTATCCCACTGGCGTTTTACGAGCGTTAATATCACAAAACATTTTCCCCTAAGAGGTAGATTGAGGCAGAGATTTAAAATACAGTCAATTTTACCCACTACGATTAGAATAAAACAGAATGACGTTTATGTGTCCAGTTTAAGTCCAATGTTATAAGAGGTGAGCCTATTGCCCTTAACTGGGCACAAACCCAAATTCTGGATTGCTACTAAGGAATTCATGACAATGAATATTACTATTTTGCACTGTCTCCCGTACTATTGCTGATTTGAATATATGACATGTGTGTGGTGGAGTGTGCGCATCCCACGCGGCATCTATTTGTGAACACTCAATAACAGGGCTCATTGCTACAGTCACCTCCGCGCCCTCGTGTACAGGTGGGAATAGATAAGATAAGAATATAAGATAAGATATGTTTTGTTAAGTACTTATAAATATATAATTATTATTGTTTAAGTGTTCAAGTAGGTATAAAACTCTATTAACTAATGTTAATAGACATGTTATGTTGGCGCCACTGTTTCCGGCGACCAAACATAGCGCCATTATCACGAGTCAAGCGACGCACCGTGGCTCCAGTGCTGCCACCTGCGTCGCACCGGACGTTGGAACATTGCTGGCGAATCACTGGCTACCTGCATCGGCTCACGTGACTTCGGTGGGGATACCAAGTCTTTTAATACCGAGCAAGCGGGTGGAGGAGTCAGTTCACTCGCGCTCATCGAAGAAACAACATCAAATTATATTATTGTAATTAATTAATATTAGTTGTGGAATTAAAGTGTTATCCATCTACTTATTCTTGATTTAAATAGACTGATCTTACAGTTATAATTATAATTTGAAAATAAAATGTGTTGTATAAAAATACATGTAATTAACATGTTTAGATATTTGTATGCCAGTCCATGGCGAAACATGTAAGATCACAACTATATAAATAAGACCTTAAATGTACCATGTTTTAAAGCAAAAAAATATAAGTATTCTATTCTATTCTAGATGGCAAATATATGGCTTAGTTAATTCATGTAAATTGATAACAGTCTGTTATGGATTCTGTATCTCTAAGTTGCTTGCGTTTTTCTAACAGCAATTACAACCATAAAGGCGAATTTCACAAATGACACTGAACGCGATCCGCACGTCTAAACTGCGTTCAAAAGCTGTCAGTATCACATAGTTGTAAGATATTGACACTAACAACTCCTCAACGCAGTTTAGATGCGCTCATCACGTTTAGTTTCATTGGTGATATTCGCCCTAAGCCGTTGAGTACACGATACCCATCAAATCTAAATGCTTTAGAAATGGTTCTCGCGTCCAGAGAACCAAGGAGGCTGTATTAAGACTAGCCAACCTTTGCTATAAAATCAAACGCACGTGATGACATATATCAGTATTTCTAAAATATTTTTTTCAGATCGCCACTTATTGTTTGCGAATCTGTCTCATGATGGTTTCTCCGAGTCTAGTTGATGAGTAAAAGATTTTGCCATCATACTTGTCGTTTTATCCGTCTACAAATCTAACTCCAACACTAAACAAAGACATCACAAAAAACGAGAGACACGTTCCCACTCACACCGCTACAAATCAACACGTCGTTTATTTCCCTAACCCTCTCAAACGTCCTGAAAGACCTTCAAACACTTTTTCACGTCAAGAACATTTATGTGGCCATTAGCGACGGTGTTGATGTATGGGAACCATTCAATGGTATGGGAAACAACTCCATTGTGATAGAACAGGCGATAGATCATCTGCTAAGTGACGCTGGTAAGCAAGGTTGGTAAACTTTGAAGGTTGTAACTTGTAGTCTAGTGTTAGACTGTCTAAGTGATCGATCTCCTTCTTTAGGCATGTAGGTTTGTAATACACAAGAGGATGAAAAAGTATAGGTTTCACTGTTACTTTTCTTGCCAAAGATAAATTACATATTGAAATAATTTATGGGCGTTTGGTGCGAAGGCACTTATGGATTCAGGTCTTCCCGAAGACATTTTTAGAAACTAATAGAAGCGATATATAAATCGCTTTCTACAGTGTTCGTGTGAAAGCAAGGTTAAGCACGTAAAAAGACAAACTTCATCGTTGTTTTAAACGCGAGCATCCAAGAAAGATCACCAAAAACGTTATAGCGCCTTTGACTAAAAGACATCTACAATTAGAACAAGCGATGTGGAAAATTAGTAGCTCCTACCAGCCCTGCCTTAATTAACATTTTGTCCCAAAATCGATGGAGCCAGCCCTAGGAGAATGTCTTGGCCTTCACTCAAGGCCATAGTCAAAATATCGGCCGAACTATGCCCGTTAGCTTGACTATAAATAAGACCCGATAATCGGAACGACTGCTTTATAGGTATCGATATTATAACAAATTGAGCAATCAATCTGAGTAATCGCTTTCAGTAATTACTAAGAGAGAGATTTTACATATTAGTCCGTATAATAAATAGATACATCACACGTATTTGAGTAATATGGCTGTCTGTAAGATATTTTCGATGTATTTTAAGTGTTTGTTTTATAATTTTCTATTTTCATCCTCATTCTAACGTTTTCTTCGATTATATTTTAGTATTCTATCGATTCAATTTATCAAAGTCCGTAGCCAGGCTACACAATAGAGCTTTACCAAAAGGATAGATTTCCTGAGCCTTAGATAGTCTGAGTTTTTGGTGACCGCAGAGCTAGCCTGACTGCAACAATGAAGCGACTACGGTCTATCGCCGAATTCACTACTCGCGAAGAATGAAGAAATGATAAATTACTGTTCAACCAGCTCCTCCAATTTACTTGCTGGCTAAAGGAAAGTCGTAAATTTTCGGTAAACAGAACATAAACTCATAATACGTCTGAAAATACCCAACCATTCTGACATTACGTCTACTTAGTTAATCTACAGTGAAATTGTCAAACACTCAGAACTCAATCCTAGGCTTAGCCATTTAGACTTTTCCCAGAACAATGTTTAGCGACCGCAGAACCTTTTCGTCTGGCAACAAAATAGTACAAAATCACCTATTCAAACACTAGCTAGTCTGCCAGCCTCATCACCCCCCATTCATTACACGTAACGATGTTGACAGTCGCTCAGTGATCGTGCGGTAATCGTCTCGTGATCGTGTCGTGATCGCCCCGTGATCGCTTCGCCTTGATTATTGTTTGCGCATAAAATCTTATGAGCAAGATAAGTGGTAATGTTTGCGTCGCCTCATTTGTTTGCCTTGTTTGTTATATTATCGAAGGGACGTAAATATTGTCTTTTCGATAAGTTATCACGGGATTGTGACCCTTTCTCTTGTTGCTTGCTTTTATTGCTTAATAACCTTCTAAAACTTGACCTGCCTATTTCCAGTGGTTTCCAATTATTTTCCAATCACCTTCTACATAACTACATCACATTCATTTGTAATAGCCATACCTATCCCATAATGAAACAACACTGATGTTACCTAGGCTAAGTTTTTTGTAAATAAATGATTACTTACTAACTTATTCTTTCATTTTAATTTCACATGGTCCCTGTATGTATAGTCAGGGAAATTAATTGTTAAGCAAATTGACACCCTACGCCAATTTACCGTGCTATAGCCATTTCATACAAATATTAAACAATGTCAGTTGTGAGTTGCTATACGGACAAATAAGTAGTCAAATTATTAAACAATTAATTTCCCTAATTTACCTGTCTCCTCTCAGATTTGTCACATTTGAATGAACATAGAAATACCTACATTATGTACCTACTGTTATAAAAGAGTGAAGCTCTTCTGTTTACCCACATGTTCCGTAGGGTACGTACATAAGGTAAGGTAGGTAAGTGAATTATATACGTAACTACCCGCTCACGCGTAAAATGATTCCCATCCAATTCCCGTCAAAATTCGTGAAGAACACAAAAAAAGCCTTTAAAATAAAAGCTACGTATTTCTGCAAATTGTCCTGCGTTCACAATGTATTGCCAGTGCTTCCTCCGCTAAGAGCTCGGGGTGACAATTTGGAGGGAAGCTCCCCCACCAAAGTGTCTTATAATTAATTAATAACTATGATCGGTGCGTTTTCGTCTCCCTGCCTACCCGCACCCCGTACCCCGCAACTTGACGTATAGCTGGTAGATCATCGTTTGTATCTGTCGGGAGCAAGCCACCTTCACAGCTGATGTCATTAACTTACGCAGAGTTGATACGTTTTTGTTTAGTCTTGTTTTTGGGCATAGGTAGGTACTGAAAACGAATGAAGTGACGAATAAATAATGAAATAAAATTGTCTTTGGCCACACGTTTATTTTAACATTAATAAGAGTTTATCTTATAAAAGAGAATGACCATATCCCGTATCGCTATTTGTTCGGCTGTAACTTAAGTTTCTAATGTTGATAATAAATTAATGTTTTAAAATATAATTATTTTATCTAGTAATGCGAATCTTTAAATTCTCCGCATAAAAAACATCATAAAAGTATTAGTTTTTATTTTGATTTCCCATTTCATCCATACATAGTTTTTTTTCACGCAAGTAATGTCATATGTCATTGGCATTAAAAAAGTATATATATGCGTACCTACAACCTAACCTTCTTGACTTACGCAAAACAATAAAAGTAGGTACACATCCAATTATTGAAATTATAGTAGTATATAATTATAGTAGTATAATTAGTAACTAATTATGGCTTAACATGTTTTCCGAGACACGGAGAAAAGGCTTTTTGTTAATTATTTTAATTTCGTTTATTTTCTTTCTTACCTATTTACATTTAAAAAAATTTCACACAAATATTTTAAATATAAAAAAATAGAGATCCGCCGGTGTCGGGAGCAGGGTCCGAGCTACCGGTTTATTATAACTATTACATTGTAATAACAATCTGTTAGGGTGTTTAATTAAGCAAAACTTTTGGTTATATAAAACGCAGAATGTTTTCGAGACCTTTGCCTGTTCTTATCAACATTATAAACTCTTTGAAAACAGAACAAACGCGCGCCATAGGATTCTATGCGCGCGCATCCCGAGCAGAATATGCGGACGACTGAACAGCGGGCATTCTATTTCTAGCAAATGTCCACGTCCCATTCGTTTTGTTTTAAGTACAGTCTCGAACGGTATTTACTTTTATTATTTGTTTATTATTATTGTATAATTAATGGAATGATTTCATTTATATGTTTTGTTTTAATGTATACTTACTACTAGGTCATTATTATTTTGCGATTTGGATTTGTTTTAATAACATTAAGTTTATATGTTTGTCACATAGATTATTTTTTAAGTGAAGACTGAAATTGTGCCAACACTTACGGCAAATAAAAATCTACCTATATTCTGATTCACTTTAACTTTTTGGTTGGTTCGATAAATAAGTATCTAATTACTGTAAACCCATCTTCGTTTAGTAACCACTTAAAGAAATAACTAACGTGGACATTTTACATAAAGATAAGTTCTGGTTTGGATTTGTACCTATATATTTACATAACTGTAAACAAGTACCTATACCAATTAAAATGGGTGCGAGTGAATCGGCGGGCAGAAACCAATATGTGGTAGAAAAAACATCAATTTCGTTTTATAAGCGACTGTACATTTGGCGCCAACTTTTGAATGCGTGAGTTGCTACTGTCACTTGTATTCTTTCCACCATTTTTTTTTTTTTTGTGTATGTTTTAGTTTTTTGAATAATTTCTTTTTCTTGAGCAATAATAACATTTTATGTAATTAGTAAGTTTTTTACTATGGAGGACTCAGTTCGTGCGTGTATTAATTGTTCGGTTCTACTGCGATATTTACGTTGGCAGTAGTTGAGAGAAGCTAGTGAAAATACCTACAATACTTGGATTTCTACAATATCGGTAAGCCATATTAGAAGTAGTGGAACACTAGGTGAAACGGAAATAAAGCGGGTGGCAGCTACTTAATAATTATTATGATCATAATATTATGTTTAATAACTTCATATCTATTCTGCCTACATGTTTATTAACGTTGATATTCACACCGCGTTGCTATGGACGCCACATTTTCTCTTCGTAATATAACTATAAATCGCTTGGAATATGATTGAAAAATAAAAAGTTGATTTAATACAAAGTAACATAATATCGCTCCTGAATTATTCCCCAAAGGGTTAGCTAGAGGTGTGTAACCTCATTTATCTGTTCTGTGTGTAGCACCTACACCCACATTTGGCCAGTTACATTTAATCTCAATGTTCGATGTTCTGTTACATGAGATTTCTCGAGTGTTTATTTACCTACCTCTAAGTCTTTAAATAAACCTATAAAGCTGTCGGAATTGATGAGCATTGACAATGCTCAAACGTCATTTTGACTAATTCGTGTTTTGAATTTACCACCATACAATGTGTCAAAAAGTCACTAAGAGATTCGATTCTGAACCAAGATTTTGAGACCTAATTACCGTGTAATGCGGAGAATTATGATACAATGGTAAATTACATTTTAAAGCCCTAAAATCATGTTTTAATTTAAACCATAAATCTTTGGGTCACTGCATGTTTCAAACCGATACGAGGCTCCTTAGTCGCTTGGTCAATATCCTTTTAAAATATACATTATGTCAAGCTAAGTAACGAACTTACGATACTTACGTGCAGTCAGAGAAATTTACTGTTTATCAAATTGACACACTGGACGTAGTGTGATTCGAATATAGGACAATTTAAGTTGGTAGTCACTTTGATAAACAATAATTTTCCCTAACTTTACTTAAATATGGCGGCCTCTCTAGGTGGTCAGGCTCAAAACGAAGATACTGTCCGGTCAAATCTTTTTACGGGTTTTAAAAGAATTTTTTAATCCCTAATTTTGACAGCAACAAACCCACCACTAAGCCACCATACATTAGTCACACTAGACCATTAATAAAGGTCCAGAGATAGGGTGGCAGCCAAACGATTCACAACAAAAACTGTTTGCCCACAATATTTGGTCAGGATTTAAACTTTTATTATTCTAGTATTTTATTCATAGGAGATAAAGAGAAATGTACCAATAAAAGCGTAGTTTTTGCGTTTCATTAGTGGCAGACTGCCAGCTAGTCATAAATAGTGCTTCGCCACAAATCAAAAAGAATTTGAATGTGAAAAACTGCCCGTCTCTGCCGGGCTACATCCCTCATACTAGAGATTTGAACTTTTTGTGTTCGTTCTTTTATAGCGGTTGAATGAGAGGATGAAGTTTTTGACCTCGTTCTTCTGATGTTAGCTATGGAATGTGTATTGGATATCGTAGTTTTTTTGTGATAGCAATCTGCAAACTGCATGTTCACTCATTTTTAATCCCCGACTGGCTTTTATGACATAAATGATTAGCAAGAATATAATCTATCAGCTATATGTAAGTATTACAAGGATTTTTTTTATCTTTGACATTCAAACTTTACTTTCTGTAAGGGAAACTTCTTCTTGGGCTGATCTCAAAGTCAAAGTCAAATAATTTATTTCAAATAGGCACATAAATGGCACTTTTGAACGTCAGTGAAAAACAAAGAAATTGAATTGATTCTAGTCGCCCATTCCAAAAGGTAGCTTTCGTATGGAGAAGAATGGGCAAGAAAGTCCACCGTTAGTCTTTTTAAAAATGTTTTACAATATTTTGTATACATGAATTATATAATTATACTCGTATGTGAAGACGATGCACCTACAATAAGATTACTGTACCACGAAAGGTAAAAAGAATTATAAAATATGGAGTAATGACAAATAAATTAGTTATGTGATAGGTACATGGTGCTCACATATTTACAAACATTGTAAAAGTATACAATATTACAATACTCCTAACATTTTTACAAGTAGGTAATACTAATAAGTCAGTGCGTGAGTTTAAGCAATTACAGAGTGTAAAAATCTATGACATACAAATAATAAAATATACAACTAAATTAGCAACCAGTTTGGTTTTGTCCAGACTCTAAATTGTCCTATGGAGCAAGACCTGGAAGGGAAATCATTTGAAGTTTTGAAATCTATAAGGTTTTAATGACTTCATTTTGACAATAGATTCTGCTCTAAAAAATCATCAAAAGTCAAAGTCAAAGTTTTTGTTTCATAAAGTCACAAGTACTTTCAAAAGTCAAACTAGGTGGACGGCACCAAATAGTTATCCGAAGTGTAGTGGCGCTAACTTCTTCCACACCGCAGGACATATTTGTACGTCTTTCTTGTCGCGTTCCAAACAGAGTTGCAAGTATTGCAACTCAGCCACACCGCGAGTGCGCAAGTTTCGCAGAGCCACGTAAGTTAAACAAGTTGTTAACTTAACTTACTTGTTCGTGCTTACTGGTTGCAGGTCGTTAACCTTTGTTAAACTTGGATACAAACAGCTTTCAGTCATAGGTACGTTGTATTTTGTTTGTAGTAGTAGAGATTTTAGCCAAGAATTTGTCCACCGCTATTTTACCGCGATTCAGATAAAAATACATTGTGCCGGTAAAAATTACTTTAATATTGACTACTCATCTAAACCCCATTCCATGAGACATTGTAATAAATTCTCATGAAATGAATTCTCTTCAAGTCCGTGGTTTGTCTGCCAAACAATTTTTTTTTCAGATTTATTCTTATACATGATATAATAGGCAATTTCAGATGACTTTCTTGAAAGAATTCCCACACTCGTAAAACAACAAAAGTACAAACTAATACAAATTATTATAACGATGTTAGAGTCAAACAAACAAAGTTTACGCTCCGGTGATTTCCCAAATGGTATATGTACAAATTGTGAAAATCTATGTTTGTGCTGTCCTTACATATTATAAAACAAAGTCCTCCACCGCGTCTGTCTGTCTGTTAGCGATAAACTCAATAACTCCTGCACCGATTTTCATGCTGTTTTCACCAATGGATAGAGTGGTTCTCGAGGAAGAAGGAAGGAACAATAACCGCCATCCACGCGGGCGAAGCCGCGGGCATCAGCTAGTTAATACTAAAGAAGTACCTACTAGAGTGGGTTACATTAATATTATTCTCTTGTTCACTGATTAGCTACTGATAATTAGATAGTGTAGTATTCAATTACCAAGTTTTTATAACACTCTGAGCATTCTCGTAGCACCCGCGTAGCAACAAGCTACGACGTAGCTTGATCTATGCTACGACCAAGTAGAAGCCTCTCGCAACATTCGACAACTACGCGTGTAATAGGGGGGAACTTACGGTTGCCTTATTGCCGTCAACCGGGCACAAATCGAGACTCCGACGGGCTGCTATTGAGAAATTCCCCGTGGGAAAACCCAATAACACTTTGGCCGACTTACGAATCGAACCCAGGACCTCATGCTTAGCAGTAGTGCTTGCGAACAGTAGACCAACGACCATAATTACCCAAAATTACTGTATGTTATGCTATTCTACCATAGAAATAGAAATAGAAATAATATTTATTTGCATAAAACATGATATATAAAGTTGTTTTCAAAAGTCATTATCGAGCATACATGTTTTGCTTATATCATAGCATTCAAATATAGGTTACATTACAAAATGTTTCCCGTTACTAAATTCATTTAAGGAGTAAAAATTATTAGATATTAACCATTTAAGTAGTTTTTTTTTAAACAATCTAAGATCTAACGTTTTTAAAACAATTGGAATTTGATTATGTATCCGAACACACATGGCTAAACAGCTTTTATTACATTTAGCCAGTCTTGGCAAGTCATTTAATATAAGCCGGTGAGGATCTCGCCGGTTCCGAGGATATACCTCATCTGCCTTTTAAAATAAGTCTTTATGCTTCTTAACAAACATGCATACTTCTTAACAAACATGCATACTTCAAAGATATAGAGAGAGGGTAGCGGTAATAAACCAAGTTCTTTAAATATTGGCCTGCAAGATTCATCAGGTTGAAGCCCATATATTGTACAAATACACTTCTTTTGTGCAACAAATACTCTGTTTTTGTCGGTGCTGTTACACCACATTATGAACCCATAATGTATTAATGATTCAACATAAACATGATAGGTAGTGATAGCAGTTTTGATGTTTGATATATTTTTAACGATTCTGAGTGCGTATTATTTATTTATTATTTTCGAAATATCATCCACTTGTGCTTTCCAATTAATGTCCTGGTCTATTATTACTCCAAGAAATTTCGTTTGTGTAACTTCATTAAGTTTTGGTATGTCAAGTTTCAAATTGAATTTATTGTTATGAGATTTATTAAATTATATTTATACAGACTTAACTAAATTATTTTTTAAGTTATTCATGTCAAGCCATTCAATTAATTTGTCAATCGTATTGTTAATTTCTGTTTCAGGGTTGTAAATTGTATTGGTCTTTTTATCGGACGTCACTATTATGGAAATATCGTCGGCGAATAGTATGCATTTATGGTTTGTTATATCTGTGATTGAATTTATATAGAGTAGGAACAATATTGGACCTAAGACACTTCCTTGTGGAACGCCACAATTGTTGCATTTATACTCGGATGAGTATGGTATCATAACGTGGTTTTTATCTAATTTTGTAATAATTACTTGTCGCTGTCGGTTATTTAGATATGACGATATCCATTGAAGTGCATGTCCCCTTATCCCGCTTACTTCCAGCTTTTGAAGTAATAAGTCATGTGACACTAGGTCAAAAGCTTTAGACAAATCAAAGAATAATCCTGTAGTCAGATAGTTTTTATTAATATTGGATAGTATTGTTTTTATCAGAGAGAAGATGGCTAATCTCGTAGATATGCTTTTTTGAAAGCCATATTGATCTTTATTAATAATTTCAAATTTGTTACAAAAATTAACTAGCCTTTTATAAATGCATTTTTCCAATATTTTTGACAGAATCGGTATGAGGGTTATTGGCCGATAATTAATAATAACATCTTTTTCTCCCTTTTTAAAAAGTGGTTTAATAATGGATACGTCTAGGAAAGTTCCAGAAGAAAATGAAAGATTAATTAAATGTGTAAGAATTCCAACTATTTCATTAATGCATAATTTAATAATTTTAGTATTAATTTCATAGTAGCCTTCTGAATTAGTGTTAGCTAGTGATATTATTTCTGTTCTGACCTCACTCTCCGATACCGATCTAAGAAACATCGAAACATGAGTCGAGTCTTTATTAGAGCCAGTCTTTGTATTTATTAGTGTCGATTTGTGTGCCAAATTGATGTAATGGCTATTGAAAGCAGAAGCTATTTCGACGGGGTTTGTCAGTATTGTGCTATCAACTTTAATGTTCTCTATGTTATCTTTATAGTTACTATTAAGTATTTCATTTTTCACAACTGTCCAAGTGGCTTTGCATTTGTTTTCCCTCCTATTTATAAAATTAATGTTAGCGTTTCATACATCAACGTCCATCACTTTATTTATAACCAAGAAGTTCGATGAACTTGTAAATAACCAATCAATGGACTTAACTTTGTATAAAACACGAGCCGTTGTACAAGATTCATTACTCTTTTCCTTTACTTTCCGCTCAATGTGGCTCTAAAGAAGTTTAGATGAGATTCCAGTAGTTTACTAGTTGCTAGTAAACTACAAACTAGTGTGGTAGGCACCGGCTATTGATCCCGTTGTTGCGGGTACTGACACGCTGCGGGAATGTTGCCTAGTTGGCAACATTCTCCCGCTTGTTCGGGGTGTAGGAAGTTTGGGGTCGGTGGTGAACAAATTAGCATACATAAGGTGATCTCATTGATACGAGTAACACTTCCATTATAATTTCGCGGAAGCAATCTCATGTTCATTGACAAAAACGCTTTTCAAGTTTACCCAAAGAAAACCTAAAAAGATTCTGAATAAAAGGTTAATGCTCATGTGTGCCAGTTGGTTTATTTTTTCTGATGCCAAAGAAATTTCGTACTCTTCCCGCGATCGAAAACGCTAATACTTTAGTAGTCTAAGAAATACAGATTACAAGAGTGCCGAGTTCTGTTTAATTTCCGTAGAAAATGATATCTCATAGGCGCATTTTCAAGTTTACATGAAAACTTCGAAAGAAGTTGTAAATCTTCAATGTGATTTTCCCTTCCAGGAATGTTAAATGTGTATGCAACATAAGCGGCTAATATAACCAAGGTTGCTACTTAATTCTCCAATCTAACTCGTTATAATATCATAGTTGCCGGTGGCAAGCCAAAGGGAATTGCTTCCCACCAGTAATATCTTATTCCTAGAATATATTCTAAGCACAGGCAGGATAATCTAAAAGGTATTAGTGGTGCACCTGAGTGCCTCTCGTCCCTATTCACTCCAATCTGTATATACAATTTGGAGTTGATTGCATGCATGGAATCACGGAACGTACGTACTTAATGTAGTTAAAGTGACAAGCTAATGACTGGTCTAGTGATCCTAAGCGCGATTGGTGCTGCTGGGTTCTATCCCCAGATTGGGCAAGGTGTTATTAGGTTTTTCCATCAGAAATTTTTCAGTAGTAGCCCGTATTTGTGCTCGATAAATAACAATAGGTTCGCTCCCTATGGGATACATGGGATCTTAACATATCCAACTGGCCTAATGCCTACAGGTGTCAATTATGTGATGTTATGTTTATGATTTACGAGTGACCCGCACTTGCTTCACATGGGTGTAATCTACAAATGTGGCGACATGTGAAAACATCAAGATTTCTGTGCTATATCTAAGTTAATACACATAAACCTTCCGGAATAAATGACGGTGAAAGCCGCATAAAAATCCGTTGCGCAATTTTATTGAGACCGACCCAAAAGTGGGTTGGTTTTATACTATTTAAAAACTGTTAACTTTTGTGACTGCTGCAGGCTCACTATAACAGTAACCATAATCAACTAGAGACCGTTTCACATGGTGTGGGCAGTTTTATTGTCAAACAAGTCGTCTGTTTGAAACTGACGCGTCCACCCGCTGAGCGTCATACTGACTAATTACAAGTGGTTTTTGGGGGTGGCCTTATTTTGGATATAACATACATGGAGTGTGAAGTGACGTACGAATGATGCTGCAGTTGATTTGTTTTGATGCTATTGAGAAAGAAAGCAATTGGTATGTGAGACGAAAACTCAGTTTCCGAATTGAGAATTTGAAATTGAGAACGTGTGAAACTCTACTTCAGCATTATTTAAGATGATCCATCCAATGTAGGACGGGAAAGTAAAAATTTCATACGTTATTTGCAAAGAAAATTATTCGAAGGCTTCCATCTTAGGCAATGCTAAAGAAAACTTTGACAAGATCACAACTTCAAATTCTAATTTCGGAAACCGGGCGTAGGTATCTTTGAATTTTTTCCTGAAATAAATAAATGTAAAGTACACAAGGTGGAACGTCTCGAACCGTTCGTACTTATTTTTAAATTTCCAAGAAATCATCTTCGATTGTCTTCGAGTTAAGTTTAAGTTTTAACAATTCCACAAACAAAACATTTACCCATGAAATTAATCATAAATCAGGGGCAGGTTGGCCCTGCCAGGGTTGCGGGAAAGTCCGAAAGGGATACCGGGACCTTGGCAACAGGCAAATGAAGGAACACGGGTGGGTTTTAGTCAGTAAAAGTCTGACACGCCCTTCCGCTCCGCCCAGAGCGGGAAAAGTCATTGGATGATTTCCCAAACTCAAAAAAAAAAAACAAATAAAAAAAAAAGGGGCAGGTTGGTGTTTGAAATATTGAATTATTTCATATTGCTCGTGTTACCACGCCTTCTTAAAAACAAGTCTTACAATCAGTGGTAAATAACGTGGGCAGTAAGAAAATCATCAAGTTTAACTTATTCTGCGGTCTTACGAACTACGTGGGACGTAACCAGTTAAAGTAACTACAAACCAGAACACAAACAAAACTACGTTCAGAAGGAAAATACTTTTAATTCTGATCAGTTTCTAGAATACAGACACTTTATTTACGTTTCTCAATTATACTTCAAACGATGCCAACGTCCATCGACGATGATCCGACTAAACATCAGTAAGCTAATTCACGTTACTGAAGAAATTCAGTTGCTGTGCAGTTGTATAAAAATATTTTTATTAAAAAAAAAAAAAAAAAATTCAAAGTATTAAACAAGTAACTCTTGTGAGTATCCATGTAGTTTCTTACCCGTTCTTCTCCCTAAGAACCTACAACGCTTTGGAATGGGCAACCAACTTAATTTTTCTGTCTGCACTGACACCTTGACAATTCAAAAGTGCTGGTTTTATTGAATAAATGCTTTCTCTAACACACTATTTGCAGTCAAGTTGTGATCAAAATTACGTTTTTAGTATTCTCTACTGCTGTCAGATAGAGCTTAGCGCAATAAGAGCGGATTCTATTGTTACGCGCAGTTCATTGCTTGTGGTATACCAGGTTAAACCAATTACTATAAAAGTTGCAAGGCCTTTTTTTTTTTTTTTTTTGAGGCTGGGAAATCATCCAATGACTTCTCCCGCTCTGGGCGGAGCGGAAGGGCGTGTCAGACTTTTACTGACTAAAACCCACCCGTTTTCCTTCATTTGCCTGTTGCTAAGGTCCCGGTATCCCTTTCGGACTTTCCCGCAACCCTGGCAGGCATCGGTCCTATTGGACTCCGTCAATTTTGCTGACATATCATTGAGGCGCGCGTGGAACACGACGCGCCATCGACCCGGGCCTGGTCCTTATCGGACGGCGAGCTGCCCGTTGCTCGCCGTCCGCAAGCCCGCGCCTATGGTGGCCGGGAATCCGCCTGGGATTCCCGACGCCCAGGGCGTCTCCAACGGCGGCGGTTAGGGGCGTGAGGGCGCAAACTTTGCCTTTCCCTCACGCGTTCCGCCTCCTCCTTCGCGAGCATTACTGCTTCGCAGGAGGAGGTGACGGCTTCTCATGCCCTCTCGCTCCGTACCATGGCCTGAACCAGGGCCGGACGCGAGAGGTCATTGCCGCCAATCGCCTCCGCGAGGACACGGCGGTGCTCCGCCCAAGCAGGGCATACCTCAACCGTATGCTCCACCGTGTCCTCCGGGCGAAGTTGCAACGTCTGAACAGTGTTTAGACGATGGAAGTCATTTATTGCTTGAATTTTATTGTATGCCACTAGCAAAATACTGGCGTCGTTTAAATGGGGCTTTTGCCTACTAATGGACGTAACGTTGGAAATGTTGTTTGATACGGTCAGCTATTAAGTGCAGTTGTTAAGTGTTATTATAATTATTACATAGCCAAATGTTTTCACTATAAAACTTGAAAGGTTTACTGAAAAAATTAATGAAATCCAAAAAAGTAGTCGCTATACAATAATAACGAAGGTCCATGTTTGTTGATCCTATTTCTGGAACCTTTTGATCGATTATTTTTAGGCGGCCGTTAATCAAATAAGATTTAAACCTTTTGGCATTGTTTTGGTATTTAATGTTATCAAACGCAACACAACGTTACAAGATGAAATTAAAATACTAAATAAAATTGTTCAATTGATTGCAGATCAATATGCAAGTCATGAATGCACACCTCAACCCAAAAAACAATGGAATGGTTTACAGATAAAAAAAAAACTTTTGACTTCAAGATGAAGAATGACCGCTTATTTAGATAAATTCAGGGAAATGTATTATTAGGCAAATTGTCCGTATGAATTAGTATAACACAGCAAATTGAGATAAGGTATTAATTTGCTTTATAATTAATTGAGAAATGATTGAGCTAAATATACGTACATAGGTGAGTAGACGACTAGAAAGAGAAAGAAAAAGAAAGAAAGAAAATACATTTATATGCGGCAAACATGACGCAAAAAAATGAAAATAAACACAAAGAAAAGGTTAGGGGGAAATATGCGTCACATCCACGCAAAACGGCCATCGCTCAGCATTTATTAACTTGAAAAGTAAAATAAACAAATACCTAAAGCCAAAATATGAATTAACGCGAAAATATGTGCATTTGCACAAATAATCCAGTCTGTAGACACGTAAACAGGCTTATTAATAAAGTTTGAACTTGTTCAGGCGTGTCACGTCCATCTCGTCATAACTATACATGTAGCTGCTTCTCTAGTTTCTGCGCGATATCCAATTGAATGGCTTCGAATGACTGCCATACGTTTTACTGCCGTCATAATTTAGCGAGTTAGTGCGAAACTTCGAGATGCACTCCCCTACCTCCCTCCACGGCGAGACAGTTTTTTTAAATCAATATTTCAGTAAAGAACTGCGTTTTTTGATGTGTAACATCTTTCCTCTCGCTTTCCTGCAAATCTTTCCTCTCGCTTCCCTGTTTTCTGTGGGAGTGATTTCGTGGAACGGAAGTGTGTAACAGGAGGCCGGGGAAGCGCGCGCTATTTTATTTGACTAATGAGCGCGCGCGGTGCTAAAGTTGGCCATCAGATGGTACCTAGGCCCCACCGCTTTTCGGACAACTTGCGTTCAAAGAAATGTTACCATGTCAAGTATACTAGAAAAAATAATCTTATAGAGACAGTATATTACATTAATGAAGACAAGGTCAATGAAGTAGACACTATACGCGTGACCTTGGAGTTTTTTTGACCAAAAATTGACGTTTGTACTACACTTAGATCATGTTGTTAAAAAAGCGTCAAAAATGTTGGGATTTGTCATAAGACAATGTAAAGGTTTTCGTCATAGTAAAAGTGTACTGTAGTGTGGTGTGGCGGCCGCACTATGCTACTAGTATAGTTTGCGTCTTGAACGCGTTCAAAAACGCTTCGCTTGGCATTTGGCGTTTTCTGTCGGTTTAACTACAAAAACGCCTTCTTACAAAGACAGATTAAAAGTCTTCGACATGCACACCTTGGAAGAGCGTAGACGTTTAAATGATGCAATGTTTGCCTGTAAACTCTTGGAAGGAAATATTGACTCGCCACCGCTGCTCGCACTTATGAACTTTCGTGCTCCTGCAAGAATTCCACGTAAACCCATAACTCCACTTCGTCCTCCACAGAGAAGAACGGTGTTGGGATCTAACTCACCATGTGCTAGGTTCTATACGGTTCTGAATAGTTGCAGCGATCTACTTGATGTTAACTTTGATTCTCTGACTAAGCTGAAATCTAAAATCTTGAGTTGTTTAGCTAATGTGTTGTGACGTATTTATTTATGCATCATAATAGATTAGACTTATGTTATATAATTATATGCATGCATTTTTGTTCTTTTGTTTTATGTTGGCTGTAAACTGTACATGTGCTTAGGCTTACAATTAACAAAATTTAGTTTAATTTAGTCAATGTGGTGTTTACCTTTAAGTAATTGTTACACTGTGCAAAGTTTTTAAAGACGTTTTTTTTTTGTCAAGTTGTTAGTGTAAACAATTGTTGATGAACCATATAAACAAAACAAAAAAACTCGATTTGTCGCGCTATTTTACTATGAACCCCATCTAAAACTCACTGTTTCCTAATGTTTATAATATTTCCCATTGGTTGTAATAAGACATAAGAATTGGTTTATTACAATAAAACGAGCTCATTTACACTAAAAACAAGTTTATAGTAGTTGTTATGTTGTTGTTATATTGCTTTTGTTGTGTTTATTTATTGTTTATTATTGTTGTTGTAGTTGCTAAACCGTGCGAAGTATTAATAAATAATTGTAAGTTTAATCTTTAAATATAACTACACTATTGTATTAGGTAAGCCTGTGATGATAGTTGTATGTGTTTTAAATAAATTCACAAAAAAAAATTTCATTCAATCATAAAAATATCAAAATTCCGCATATTTTTTAATTATAAAATAATTTATCTACTTAGTTTATTAACCTTGTTGCTTATTACCAAGGTGAGAGATGTCAGATATTACAATCATATTACGCGACTACTGTAAGGTTCGCTCGTTTTTTTTCTTCTCTACGAAAGAAAATTGTGTATAGTAAGGAGGGGGTAGTTTCACCACCACGTTTTATTAGCTCATAAAAAGTCATTATCCAAAGTCATATCATGGCATTCAGTCTTATATTAACATACTGTCCCTAGTGGGCCGGACAATCCATTAGCTGGATTCTCATATTTTTATAATCAGAAAAGTGCCTTAACAGTAGGAACATGCTAAAAAACTTTTCAAGTAAACCTTGTTGATTAAACGAATTATAAGTTATCAGACTGTCAACTCATGTCATGTCGATTAATTTCACGAACCATTCATCATACCACTGAATAAGTACTTACTTTATTAACAAACAGAAAGCTATTATAGACGACCTATTAACACTATCCTCCACACAGCACTTATAAATTGGTTATTGATTTCGGCTTCGCAGGATAATAGCGTTGGAACATTGTGGATTTATTTAGCCGAACATTTTAAGGCCTTATAAAAAGTGGCGATGCCGTTACAAGTTTTTTTTTAAAACTCTAATTAAATCTTTGGCCCAAACCAAATATCTAATAAAACTAGGATAATTTGGAATCAAAGGTCTTTGGTAACGTTTTGTGAAACCGAAATGGATTTTCTTCTAAAGCGCAGGATAAAGACGCAATCTAACTCCTGAGGAGAGCGTTATGGAATTTATCAAGAATTCGTCGGCTTCGCTTGGCTCCTACTATGAATTGTGTGTGTGTTTGTGGTGTGTGTGAATTGTGTGTGAATTTTAGGGATTTTATTAAGAAACATACATAATATCACGCCTTGTTCCCCCAAGGGTTGGGCAGAGGTGTACCTATTGTACTCCCACATTTCGCCAGTTATGTTTTAATTGTTTTGGGGAATGGTTAATTTTCATCAATTTTCTTAAACAACTTTAAAACTTTTTATTTTAAAATTATATAAAAGAAATTGGGACCCTCACAGTAAGGTCTTTCAATTTTGATATGTCACACGGAATTTGTCACAGATTGAAAAACTTTTTTTAAATTATTTGCCACCCAAAAGTGACACCCATATTAAAAATTCATTTATTTCCTTTAAACGTCCGTGTTTGGGTCACAGAAATTCATAATTATGTGTACCTACCAAACAATTTAATTATCATTGATCCATTAGATTCGGAGCAAATTGATTGTGACAGACGGACAGACACACTAGTGATCCTACGAGGTTTCCGTCTTTTCATTTAGACATACGGAACCTTAAAAACACCGAAACCAAATTCTACAGATAGCAAGTCAAAGCTCAAAGGCTACCTATGGAACACGTTATAAGTCCCAAGCTGTTCGAACTCTCATAGACATAAAAAGCATTATAATCATTTTTAGGAAGCAATAACGAAATGGACCAGAATATCCAGTTAGCCAGATTCAAAAACAGGTTTACAAAGGTAGGCTGAATCATTCTTTATTAAAGGCAACCCACGAGGGTTGCCTTTGATAAAGAATGATTCAGCCTCTTTTTACTACTAAACTACTACTGTACTTGTATACTTTGCCAATATTTGAACCTTTAAGGAATCAAGTGACTGAATACAAACAGATGGCTAATGAAATTAAAACAATTGAAAGTGAAGTGAAAGAAAGGTCAGGGCGTTTTGAATGTAGCGGTAGAATCACAGCGCGAACGGTGATGTAAAAACCATATTTTAAGTTGATAAATTAATCTTCATCACTTTTAGGTAGAACTCGATATATGCGACAAAGTCAGCAATGGTAGGAGGTACATCCCGGCCGCTGCAGTGTCATGCAGCATTATTAAGTGGGGCGGTAGTACACACGCACACAGCGCACGCCGCGAGATGTCCCTGTGCCTGCTACAATGGGACACCATTTCATGCATCCCCAGAGTATGCGCAGGCAGCGGGCAGATTAATATTAAATTCCATTGATACGAAGGAAATATGAAGTGTTATGTTACTGATAGTTTCCGTATGTCTACTATAACTGAGAATTAATCTATAAAACGCATGGGTGGATACTCCTTGATAGCTGCTCGGGAAAATTCATAGTTATTGTAGTGACACTTTATCAAAATATTTTCAGCATTCGTCTGTGGCAATAATAATCCAATTTAAAACAGAAAAACAACAAACGACAGAACTACATAATCACCCATAATTCTCTCGCTATTTCCTCCAGGAAAAACTAATTATAAAGTTGTTAATAAATGATTACCCGAGCCACGCACGCCCTCGAGGCAAACTAATTGAAATTAAAAATTATTTCCTTGGCAGCTATTTTCTAATGACATCGCATTGCGGTTTTCTACTACTGCGCTATACGATAATGGAACATAATATTTCATCATAAATGGTAAAAAATGTTAGCAATATTATTCATAATTGGTGAGAAATGCTACTTTGTGAGAGTGCAGCTTCTATAGCGGTAGCACCAAATGTGTTTTATTAATAAGCATTTATTGTCATTGTTTAAACAGAACTCTAGCAATACAAATACACATAATTCAATAAAATATAAATGTACCTCAAAGCTCATTTTCATTTTGAAACTTTAAATGAAAATAAATGTGATTTCCGTGTTAAACAAGTACGCTGTCCACTCGTCTGTCGTCAGAATGCGGTCAGAACATTCAACTGCCGGCACAATTTTAAATTAATCATTTAATTTACCACCACTCATTATCGCTTTAAATGTGAAAGTTTGGATGTTTGTTCATTAAAATTACGGCCGAACGCAAACTATTTCGAACTTGTTACGCACAAAGGAAAGAGTTTCCCACTTACTTTACTACTTCCCCAATTCAAAGTTCCATCCTTACCAAAAGATTTTTGTAGATACATTTTTCGAAACCTTCCCCTTTTCCGCAGACAAATCAAAACCATCATTTGCAGCACAAACTGCTGCAGTACAAATCGACCGTTTTGCATCCTCCCAACCTTTACCAATTTGTGTGAAATAAACCTGCGAGCAAATATTACGATTGTAGCTTTGATGTTACGTGGCCCTCGCTAACGTAGCTTTATTTTATTCGATAAAACTGTACGTAAAGTTGTTTTACGGAATATTGGGTATTTTTGTACTTGTATGCAAGTTTTGTAAACGATTTAATTGAAAACTGACTGTATCCGTTTTTCATATTCCCAAAGAGAGGGATTTACTCTCTCACTCTTGCTTTAGATTATTTCAATGCAAAGAAAAATAAATAATTATAGGTGTCCTCGATGATGTCGTGATGATACAAGAAATAATAAAATAATTCGAAATTTTTAAAGCGAAAGTAAAATGCATCTAATATGTTTTTTGTATTTTTTTCCGCGACATTCACCAAGATATCGCAAAGTTCTTATTATCTTCGCTAAACACAACTCGAAATATCTAAGTCTATCATAAATTATAAGAAGTACGTTCGTACAAAGTATTTTACGAAAATAATATGTTCGCGGTACATTTAGGTTATGAAACATGGCGTCATCTGTTACTGCACCTAACACCTGCGAACCTAACACATTACCTGCTGCTATTAAGCTAAGACCTGCCCGAAACTATGAAACTACCCACATTTACATTCACTCATGCAAAAAAATAGCGAAAAGAAAGTTCTTATTCATGTAGATGTAAAGAAAATATTTTCAAAAGATTATGAATACAAATATTAAAAGACCGTACTTTTCATTAAGAAACTAGCTCGGTAAAGCGAATATGCGCTATTTGGTTATTTATGTTAAGCTACCCACAAGGGTACCTCATAGTATGTTGCTTCGTAATGATCGGAGTATCTGTTACATAAATAACTAGATAACATTAGTGCTCCTCAATCATCAACGTGAAAGGCATTAAAGACGCTGTCCAAGTCAAAAACAATAGTAATAATTAATTACCTAAAAAAATAAATCAATCCACCTCTGCTAGGATAGCTTGCAGAAAATTCAATTGTTGACATTTATTTTCCATTCCACCTTAAAATCACTGTCAATAAATAAATTCTCCTAATTGAATAAACTCGAGTTATAATTGAATGGAATTGGAACAAACACGTGATGTCGCAGACTTCTCACAGATTCGATTATTTTCTGTTTGCCTACAAATACTAACAAATAGTCGGCACAAACGTTATCAGACGCAGATTTTACAAACTCTTAGATGAGAATTTGGCCAGATAAATAATACTTACTTAAGAAAAATATTAGTAAACGATTTGGTAACGCGAGTGCATTTTCTGTACATATTTTTAATACATTGTTCTGATCCTGCAAAAGGTAGCCAAAGACAAAATCATTAATATTTATTCGTCGGATATGGTAGGTATAAAGTTGATTAGCATCACATCCGCCGCCAAAAGCGGAATACAAATATTTACATTTAGACATGGCCATGTCTAAATGTAATGTGTAATGTAATGTGGTGTGACACGACACAAAACAAAGGGTTCGCATCGGCTGTGTCGTGTCGCAGAAATCATGTCGGCCGGCGGATAATGATCGCTTATTACAAACTTATATCATTTATTTAAATTTTTTGACGTTTCAAAAGTGCCTATTATGAGCCTAATTGAAATAAATGATTTTACTTTGACATTGATGGACTGACATACGTACCAAGTTCATCATCTTAGTGACAGAGATAGGGTGGTGAACAGAGCGGTAGTTTGAATTGAGTTTCGTTAAATGACATTTATAACGATTTAGCTGCACCAATCGGTTTGTTAATAGTACAGCCACTCTCAAAAAGATGTATGCTTCGACAAAATTCATTTAACTGTCTACAATCTTTATTATTTAATACTGTATTAATGTGTAGCTATAATTAAATACCCAATATGCATTATGTTTTGCGGCTACACATTGATAAAATATTATGGAACAATGATTGTAAACAATTAAATTAATTCTTGGAGAGCAGGCAAAATGATGAAACATATTGAAATAATTACTTAAATTATCAAATCGCCCCGCTCATGCACTAAGTTTCAACGCTAATGTTTGAAGCTCTACAGTTTGGGTCTAAAAGGCCAGTTAATGAGACTCTGATGAATACAGCATTGTGTTACGCATGAACATTAATTAATTATTATTATAAGAGTGACCTGAAAAGGCTAAGCGTGCCGTTAAATATTACTACATGCTTCCAAAGTGTACCATAGACATAAAAGGGATTTTTTGTCTAAAAAATGGAATAAAAATATACTTTATTCAAGTATTAATTACCGATAGCAAGTGAGTTGATGAACTAATCCATGTTATTAGATTGTTTCATGGAACGACGGCCGCAAACAATCCTAGACGGGAACTACCCATCACATGGGTCTCCAAAGATTTATGTTAGAATATGGATTTATATACATACATACACATATAATCTCACGCCTTTTACCCATGGGGGTTGGCAGAAACTACAGAATACCCCTTACATACTTATTCCTTTTGCTTTGTTTACATTCAACATCGTCATGCACGCACGTCTGTCGCGAGTCGCGAGTACTACTCACCGGACTATGTGTACCTAAGTATTTGCAATTCTAAGTAGGTAAGTAATCAAACCAAAATCTACATTGATACCTATGGCCTTAACATATTGATAGAAGAGGAAATTATAAGGCAAGTTTGAAACCTCAATTGATTTATTACGAAGCGTACCTATCAGACTTTACCTGTATCTCATCCAAGATAGTAGCTATTACATATACGTTTATTTCTATTAGATTATCTCTCCTTTGTAAATAAATAAACCTACTTCTACGCCACTTCCAAACATTTATATTATTGCGTACCTATCGTACCAGCACGTTTCCGAATTGAACCTATAAACACCAATTTTGTCATGTTATTCGTTTGGGGGCGACTTTATCGACTAAATCGATTACTGTTTACTTTTCGCAAGATTCGCCCTCCTCGTTATGGGTGACTTTTTTCATATTTCTATGGGGGTGTGTAGCCGCGAGTCGCGGAAAATTTATCTGAGATGAAAGTGATTTTTGATTACTTTGTGTTAAAACATAATATTTTTATGCTTTTCTTTCAAAGTTGTCTTATGAAGTGTTTTCTATTGGTTCTATTTTTTTTAAAAGCCCACTCGTTACATTAAATACGACTGAACCCGAAAAGGTGACCCTCACTTTCCAAATATTTACCGACCACCATTAAATCGACCCTTACCACCAGGCTATTTATCTATTCATCGATAGCACCATAATCGCATGTCACAATACATCGCGGTGACCTGTAGCCCGGTCAAGGACCTGCATTGTCAGAGCAATAAAAGGGTCTAATGGCCCACATCCGATACTGTGTAGTAGTCTTTTGTAGTGGAGCTATTCTGGGCTGTCCCTGATGGGCTTTAAGGTCGTGATGTAGGTTTGGGATTTGAATAGCCTGGGATTTTTATGTAAATATGGCGGTTTTTCGGACTATGTAAATCTGTTGTATGTCTTTCACAACCCAAAAAAATACCTTTATGTAATAAAAAGTTATTTTTTTAGGTTGTGAAAAAAAGCCGGTAAGTGCAATTAAAATTCGCGTTTTTATTGGCACGACCTTAAACCACAATCTTTAGGAACCTAAAAACTGTTTTGTTCATGTCTTTCTTTAATTCTTATTGGTTCATCTCTAGGTAGGTAGGTACTAGGTAGGTAGGTATAAACGATGTCATATGGGCTCATTTTTCTGAGACACAGTTGGAAAATAAAAAGATTTCATAACAATGATCTTACTGTTTTCGTAAGAGTTCCAGATCATAATACGAGGCCGTTTGGGATAATGACTTCGATTTATATCAGTTACCCCAGAAACATAAAATGTCCTTTAAGTACATAAACCTTGTCCGGACTGAAGGATATTATTTGGGTACAAAACATCTACTAAATTCTCTTGGACATACTTATTAGGTAAACCCTCGTTTCGTACAGTGACAGATTTCGTACATATTTTAAGACTTCAGCAGCACGAAGGGCTGATGTGATATACTTGCAGAAAGAAATTTTAAGTTTCTAAGAGATTTGGGGAAAACTATAAATTGTTTAAAAACCAACCCAAATCAAGCCATACCTGACGTCATTTTTCTCTGTGACTGACAAATTACGTAAGTTCTCAGCAAACGCCATCCTTTCAGGGCAACCGATAGAAATCCAGTAAGGTAATGTTACTTTTATGTACTTAAGCTATCTACTGTGTGTGTGGCCAGGCCGAGGCTGCTCGATTCGGGTCTAATGCGAAAACTTTCCAGTGGAAGAATGTTCTACAAACATTGACCCAGAGAACTACCACGTGCCTGCTACTACGTGCCGTGTGGTAGGTACAACCTACAGTGTGATGAGCGATGTGTTAGTAAGTGAGAGCTATTGAGGAACGATACAATATCAGGCTGTTAAGCAAAATGCGTAAAGAGATGGGTGACGGCGGCCGCTGCACAACGGTACAGGTTTACTGGAATTGCGCTTTTCTACTGATCCACAGCGGCTGGAGTTCCGACATAAAATATGAAGATGTCGAATTGACATTTGCTATGCTTTGTAAATTACATATAAATACTATTTTTGTGTTTGCACAGGGTTGATTTATGAGAAAGGGCAGTAAGGGCAGTCATCTTAATAATAACACGCTTAGCTACAAGAAAACGTTCTTAGGTACCTACAGTCAGGGAAATTTTCTGTATTTTAGCCAATATAGCCATGTAGCATTCAAAGAAAGAAAAAAAGAAAAAAAAAAAGAAAATACGTTTATTGAAAGGATGGCAAAGGATGCAGTTGTGATTTGAATATACAGACAATTTAATTTGGCAGTCCATCTGCTAAACAATTAATTCCCCTGACCTGCCGTACTGCCCTGTCATAAATCTACCATGTATAATTATGTGACTGTAATAATGATAAAATAAATGCCGCTACACCACTATTAAAATAAATCTTGTTTGTCTGGGCTCCTGGGCGGCACTCCGTCATAAGGAGGCGAGGGTATTCGTCAGTGCGTTGTGAGCTGAATACTAACCAACCAGATTTATGCGCCGCACAAGAGAAACTTTTATTAAATTTGGACGATCTCCGGCCGCCGTATTATCCTAATGGCTATCGATATTTCCTACTCGAGAACTCGAATTTTCTGCGGATTTGGCGAATTTTAGTTAGAAATTGTCTTCAAAATTTGGGTTGGATTAGAAGAGTGATTTTTTAAATTAAGTGTACCTATATAAGGTAGAGAATAATAAAGTAAGTACTGCAGATTAATTACGCCTAAACTCCTCGAAGGGGTAGATTTAATTCACTTTGGGGTAGACAAAGTACTTAAGACTACATCTGCATTTCGCCAGTTATGTTGAAGTCCTGTGGGGGATAGCCTATTGTGATCAACCGGCTACCTGACTGTACTTTGTTACATTTTTCAATGCTGAAATGGTATATTCAGCGTTTAGGGTAATGAGGACTATTTTCTTACCGGAAGAAACATTTGTATGTCGCGGCAAACGTGATCTAACCGTCCGGTGCAGAAATTGACATCTCGATGATTATGTTAATGTCTGCTTACTCGAGGGAGAAGTAGATAAGGAGTTTCCTTCACTTGATTCGATTTTGATACCTGGATAAAATAAAAATTAGTGCTAATTTCCACATCACCATGTAACTTCAATCTTTGCGAAGAAAAAGCAAATAATAGCTTGAAAATATTGCATCAAATTAGCTATCTGAGCTGTGTAAATCAGGAAGAAACTAGGTCCCCGCCCTTGTCGCATAACATAAATGATAAAAATGTTTCTCCCGCTCATATTTGCTTACAATGTCCCCAAATATTCATTCACACGGCACAAGAGCAAAGACGGAATGTCGACAAAAAAAATCTAGAATGTTTAGCATGTACAGGAATAGTTTATTTTAGGGATTAACATGAATTTCTTCGTGAACCAGGAAACAAGGGTGGAACAAAATAACGCATCTTGGAGCGAATTCTGGACTGCGAATTACACATGCACGAGATGTTTTTTTTTTTTAATTCCTTTATATTTTTTGTTCTCTTTACTCATGGATTTTTTCTTCATGAGTTTTACAGTAATCTTTTCAGGCTCCAACATGATTATGAAAACGTCATTTCAAAATCTGTTCAGCTAAAACTAAACAGACGTACATAAAACGGCGCTGGATAGTCTTTACCAGAAGTGGTCATTGTATTAGTGGTTCAGCAGCGTCAATATCAACAGGATTGTAAATAAAGCAGTTCGGCGCCACTTGCTGACCCGTCACATACATTAACTCAAGCCTCCTTCCCAAGGGGGCACAAACTACAGAACGCCATATGCTACGATCCTTGCGACCTTTCCAAAAATCAAACAAACGGTTTAATGAGAGTTTAAATTAGATTTTATACAGTCGCACTCAGTATAGCTCCCTTATATACAGTTTGAAGTCCGTATTTGTACAGCTCAACCTTGGTCATGCGTAATACAATATTAGTTAGTTTCAGTTACACTGTCAACCCGAACTTTAGTTAAATCCCGAGTTAGTTTCATATGTTCAGACTGATATCCCTGAAGGTCGCGTGACCGTGACCTCTCTGTTATTCTCGGTCCGGGTAAGCTTTTGAAAACGTGTTGTTTGGAATAGTCAGGAACAGACAACGCCTGTTTATTTTATGTTTAAAAAGTTTGTGGGTTTTTTCGAGCGATTGTGTTTGTGACTGGATCGCTTTGAGAAGCTGTTGTCTTATTCGGGTCTACGTGAGGTGAGATGCTCCTGGTTTTAAACCTTAAGTATCTACCTTATGCACGACTTAAATATATTCAAATGCTCTTCGTTTCTCTTAAATGAATCACAGTGTCCCAGTCTCAGCAATCAGTTAAAAATCCCAACATTAAATTGCTTTCCGACCATTGATATTACAAGTTTTACGACGAGCAATAAGATCAGATCACCAGTGATCAGACACACAGCTGTCTGCCAAACAGATCTACATGCAAAATAAATATAGTTATAAAACTGTCGTAAACTATACAATGGGATCATTCAGTTTTTATTAGCAACTAGACCCCGCCCCCCCCCCCCCCCTCCTGCCCCTGCTTCGGTTTTACGACTTGACAGAAAACCGAGATTTCTACAATTTAAGCAAGTTCTACTCTTTGAATTTATGTTAATTTATTAATAGTGTACTAACCTTCCGGAATAAATTCTCTGGTCTGTTTTTTAATCTCGTAGACTAATTTGACGGGTGCAAATGTTAAACTCCAAATTGAAAAACAAACAGCAATCACTTGAAATGTCAAATTAGTCTACGAGATTAAAAAAACATGCTATATACTTACGTAAGTAAATGATGTTGAAAACCGCATCAAATCCGGTTTTTAATTAAGAAGTAATAATTCGTCACACCATGCGTCACACAGACAGACTCGACTATTGACTATCAATATAGATAGGTATAGAATTCGTAAATTGTTTAAGTCGTTATTATCTGAAGTGCGTATTATATGTTGTAGGCTGGGTTATTATTGGAATATTATATTACATTTATAAGCAATATGAATATGCACATTTATTGGCTATCGACAAACTTCAGCAAATTTAGAATACGCTCAAGTTTGGCATTCCGTTTGTACTGTTCACGTTTTCAGATACTTATGGTTCTTATAAATCAATGAACTGTTCGTTTTCACCGGAACTGCGCCAGAAACTCGTTTATAGGAAAAAACCATCAAAACTTCAAAAGTCTTTTAAGAAAAACGATTCGTTCTGGCGGCGTCACCCTCTTTCAGGTCAAGTAGCTGACAGCGAGATGATTTTAGATATAAAGGAAAAAAATCGAGTTATCTTCCGCGCTGCTTGAACCTAAAAATTCGCGAAATCGTTTGACTTGAGAACTTCGCCCCCGTATCCCCTGAGCACTACTAAAGTCACGCACACTTCGGCTTTCCGAACACTGCCGACGGCGATACCGAACTCTTCCATATTTTATACTATTTTGTACGGAACCTAAAGAAGCGAAAACTATATAAACGGTTTTTTATCTTGAAATGAAATCTTGTATATGGGACTTCGTATAGAACCTTTTACTTATCAATTCGTATATTAGAATTTTAATATTAGGGCTCTGTCACGCATACAATAGCTTTATTGGCCACTTCTATAAATTTAGGAGGCTCTGTAAAGGCGCGTTTACACGAGCGAGTAGAGAAACATGTCAGTAAAACGTGTTTACGGTTGAATCAGTAAAAGCCATCCAGCGGTTAATGGGCGCTGGACAGTTCGCTGAAAAAATGGTACTACGTTCATTATTCATGGCTGTGTTGAAGTGCCTGACATGGCGATAAAATAATAGCATGAGTTTGGAGTAAAAATAATAGGTGTGTAGGTGACGGCGCAATGCGATCGCAGCCATTTTTGGCGCACAAACTGAATCTATTAGCTGAAAATGCGCTCTCTTTTCAGAGTTTTTTGTAGCCACACACGTACTTTTAGGACTGTATGCATGGCATGCTAAGAACTGATGCTGACTGGCACTTTATTCGGCAGAAAGACACGAACAATACTCATACAGAGAAAATAAAATTTTGTAATAAGGTGCCGAAGTCATTAAAAGACATTCTCTTCTAATCAAATAATTAAAAAAACTCCAGGCACGACCTTAGCTTCTCATTTATAACACTAGTATTATAACTAACATTTGTATGTAGACGCCCTTAGCTCCCTTTGACTAGTATTCCAGACTGATTTGATTCGAATGAGATAAGTTTCTACATCAAAGTCAAATGTCAGTAAATAAACAACATAAAGTTGAGATCATTCATAAATATGAAGCAATCACGATTCATTGCGCTTTTCCAACGATTTTCGATAAAATTCGTTGAAGATTCAGATGAAATCGACCAATGGACTGTGAATTAAAATAGAACGTTTCATTTTTTTACTGACAAAAGTTTTTTGCTTTGTTTTCTTTGAAATAATAAAGTACTAAAGACGTGAGAAAACAAAAGAAAGAAACAATATTTTTGAACTCAAATAAATATTGTGTCTGAAAGAAAAAAATGTAGGTACATGAAATACACATACAATATATAAAGCTTTATAGAGATTAAGCCATTTTCAAGTAACTTCACTCCACATTAATTACTCACATAAACCTCCTCCTCATTCGTTCGTCCGGCCAAGTACTACTCGACACGATATGCAGCTGTGTTCCAGTTTGATGGGTTTAGGTGCAGGTGGATATAAAAACATGTCACGTCACGAATAAATAATGATTAACTTACTAATCTACGAACCCTTAACTTTGTAGTATTCCCATTTAGTATTATTATCTTGACTTGTTGAAGATCACACACTCATACGTCTCCGAGTTTGTCATATACAAATGCTTTTTACGCCTTCTAATACAAAACCCACAAACACTGAACGCAAAAACTACTAAAAATTCATCGCGTAATTAGTGTAACACTGATAAGATCGTCATCTATAATCGATATATAATATCTATACTAATACTAAAGCTGAAGAGTTTATTTGTTTGAACGCGCTTATCTCTGAAACTAAGAGTCGCATTTTAATTTATTTTTTTGCATTAGATAGCCCTATTCTTACGGAAGGCTATATGCTACATATTTATCATCACGATACGACACTAAGGAGCCGAGCAATAAGAAAAAAAAACTGAAATAACGCTAAGCGAAAACGAAGTAATAGCACGGACGATGCGATGGGACGGGGTGGGACGGGGGATCACGTAATTTAACGCAGACAAAGTCGCACGCAGAAGCTAGTTACTAACACTGTCGAGAGACTAATACTGTCTCAGCTGTGCGTAGAGATAACATTTGAACTTTATTTATGTTGTGCCTCTGCGCTTGCGTCAATGGCGCGTGTTAAATTAAAAATTATTTGTGACGTCATTAAAATATGAATCTTGATGATTATACATATAATATTAGATTATTGTTTGATTATACCCGTAGAATGCTATCTGTACATTTATGAAGTGTGAATCCAATGTGGTAGGTACCACTTTGACTCTTGTGTTTACAAAATAGAACACACTAAACTTAAAAAAAAGCCAGTTATTTTATTATTACCATAAATGATTTCGTATTATTTAATGGTACCTACTTGTAATGTATCTTAGATTTGATAAGGCCTTTTTTTTGAGTGTGGAAAATCATCAAATGACTTCTTCCGCTCTGGGCGGAGCGGAAGGGCGTGTCAGACATTTACTGACTAAAACCCACTCGTGTTCCTTCAGTTGCCTGTTGCCAAGGTCCCGGTATCCCTTTCGGGCTTTCCCGCAACTCTGGAGATTTGATATGGCCTAAAATGGAAATATCAATAAGTACCTAAGTTGTTTCACTTCTTAAGGTTTGTTAACATTTTGAGCTGTGGACATTTTAAGCATCAAGGAACTCCCACTATTCAAATATAAACTGCGTAATTTTCTTATTGACAAAGCTTACTACACGATCCAAGATTTTCTTAATAATTAGTACCTACTACAATCTGTCACCGTACACCTAATTGCTATCTTGTAAGATTTGCTTTTTATACTGCATGGTGACACAATTATTGTATGCCTATTAGGCAGGACATATGGAACTGTAATTCACTTAACATCTGTCTGTATAACCTATGCCCACAATAAAAAGATTTGATTTAATAATAAAGTTATTTAGCCAAAATGTATGATTCAAAATAGCTAATAATAGCTAATAACCTGCTCCTGATTCGCTCGGTTTTTACTGAGCTAAATAAAAAGAACGCTGTCGAAACCACTTAGGTACTGTAAGTTTTAATGCAGTAAGCAACCTACAACTGGCTGTTGAGAAAGGCCTGATTTCAAGGGTTCGAACAGTTTGAAATAGAATAGGAAGAAATAGAGAGACGGCCCAAGGCTGGGTCGCGCGCTAGATAAATATAAAATGTATCGTTGATTTCTCTAATTATTATAATCAGTTAAACGAACAAGAAGTGTTTTATTCGATCCGGTACTGTAGACTCCGAGAGAGTCTACAGTACCGGATCGAATAAAACACTTCTTCAGGTAGACCGTTAACCTGTTTCTCAGAACACGTCCAGTATAGTGCAGCTGTACATAGTATGGAGAAAAGTGCAGCTGTACATAGGTACATGCACTTTTCTTCTAAAAACACTCGAATAATCAAAAATAGAAAGCACTGTCAAACAGAATTCTCCTCAATTCAGCAAAGTGCATCGCCAACAGTATCGGCTCTATACTGAAGTGTGCAGCAATATCCTCACTTAACCAACGCTGCCGAGGAGAGGTAATGCGTTATCACCGGCCGCCGACCCACTTGTGTCCACAATAAAAGACTAGGATGAGTTATGGACTTGCGACACACGGGGGTGTAAACTTACCAACAGAGTATAGTTGGTTTTCATTGGACTATCCTAGTTTGTAGGTACGTTGTAAATATTATATACTGTGGTGGAATAGCTTTGTGATTAATTAAAAATATGTAGAACTCGTTAGATAGATAACTATTGGCTGGTAGAAAGTAACACGTTTTGTACATAAGGTATATAATAATTACTATTTATTTACCTACTTATATACTTATGACGACCAGAGACTGCTAATTTACAATTCTTTCGCGGGTATATATCGTTTTTTTATTAATAAGAATGCCGTTGCAGTAAGTAAATGTCCTGTATTTACACGTTAGTTTACCCATCAAGTTTTTATTACTAAATCAAATTACTGGCCTGTATTTCATTATTATAACAACCCTAAATTAAGTTTTAAAGAAAGCACTCGATCGTACATCACATTTTTGTTGGTTTACACTGTCAGACAATTCCCTGAAAATCACCTTTAATAAATAACAGAAACATGACTTGCGATACACGGACAATATTTGTTTGTACATTTCTTGCTGGTCCGTGAATTTGAAATTTCATTTAGTCAGATGATTTATAATCATTCTCATACACTTTTACAGGCAGCCAGGTTGTATTCATAAAAGGAATTGGGTTCTCATGCTAATCTAGGATCAAAGAAAATAAGTGATACATGAGCTGCTCTGCTCGTCAAGCTGGGATCATAGTTGTTTTGTGTACATATTTTCATATTTTTCATTAATATTATTACAAAATGGAATGGTAATTGGTTGAGTGGTTTTGATGGAGTTGTAATACCCTCATGGGTGTCGTGAAGGACTACATAGGAATATGCAGAAATATTTTTTTTAACATACTGTGCACAGTTTACTGTGTACAATAAGGATACATTTATAAGGTATTTTTAAATAAACGTTGCTTAAAGTTAAGAGACGTTTAAACGTCAAAACGGTATGGTGAAACAGTCGTTAATCATGACTTATTTTAAAGGAACGTTAATAAATTAATTAACGCATGGAGCGCTTTGTGTTAATTCATTTAAAGTACAAAAGAGTAAGTAAAAAGCGCTCCATGCTTTTTGAATTAATCAAGTGTCAAGCTGCAGTACTTAGATCGTAACTAATACAAATCAATTTAATTATTTTATCATTTTTAGTGCGTGATAAAAGCATGTTTTTTAGTCTTCTTTTAACTACAATTTTTTTTTGATGATGAATATTTAAGTTTGATTAAATTGAGTGCTGAAATGGGTGATTATTTCAATAAATTATCAACGTATACAAAATTGAATAAAGCACAAAGATCACTCTTTCCCTAAATATAATGAAATTGCTCCTAGATAGATCGATCGCGAAATTAATCAAAACTAGATATAATTGCGATCTGGATGCTAGATTGATCGCCGATCTGCCATCTTATTACAGTCACTTTACTATCAATACAATCATGTCACAATACACCATCAAAAAGTTCTGAATTTCTAAGTTCCGACAATAGTTGACAACACAACAGGAAACTACCAAGTTATTTGATTTATCCTTCTCATGATCTAGGATATTCTCCATAATATATCAACATCGAATAATAAATAACTGATCATGCACATAATTCATAACAGTTGCGTCGCCTCCCGGAGTGCCGTGTGTTCGTCAGTATAAGCGATGCTATTCCCTACCCCTTAAGCGGTCATTCACCCCTTGTGCCTATATGCCTGTGAACTTTTATGGAAGGTACGTCGCTAAAGATCAATCATGACTGCTATGTCATGGGGTAGGCAGAGATATCGGCTGAATACGATGTGAAGCATAGGTGACTTCAAACCACTGTAATTTATTTTGTATTGTGAATGAAAGTTGATAAAGTAATTTTTAGTAAGTAAGTATTTTTAACAAGCTATATATTAATAGACAGGTAACTAAGTAAATAACAAAAACTCCTTTTGCAAAATACTAAATTGAGAAATGCAAAAAACGAACGAATATCCTAGCAAGGTATTATCTTGCAAGTTTCATATCATGTAATAAAAAAGCATTTAGTTCGACCAATTCAAATACGAAACGTTGGTAGAGCGTGAGACTATTCTTAAGTTGAACTAAAATTACGTAGGTACTCTAAATCCGACGATACCTAAAACTCTTCAACAACAAAAATGCCTTCAAAGTAAAGTGCTCTATTTATAACACCACGATTGTAAAGACCAATCTCCTCACAGAGTAAATAATAGCAGTACCCTCACTTAAGGGTTGTTTTTTTACCTACCTAAGCCTTAGAAAAACCGAAAACCGAAGTGCTATTTGATTTATGAAGGTTCCTCACAACGTCATCTATCAAAGTGTTGATGACGATGTGTTGATGTGTCGACCTTGTGAATGAATAAATAAATAAAACTCGCTGTATCTCCATCGATCATGGATGGTTCGTGTGATAAGGGTAGTTTGATTCGAGATAATCGATTAAAGTTGATGCCTGTGATAGAGGAGGGATTACGTTGTAATAGGCGAGCTACACACATGTTCGGATCGGGTATGATTCGGCACGATTCGGCAGAGGCAGCTGGGTGGTACAATTTACATCCGATTTTACCGTCCGCCTTTGCCGAATCATGCCGACCCGAACATGTTTGTTGCACTCCTACCGATGAGAAGTCAACCTCACGGCAACAGTCAGCGGTAACTTTAGAACATTCTTTTAGTTTCAAATCAGAACCGTACCTACACGTTCCATTTTGCCTCATGGGATGTGTCCGAGTAGGCACTCTTATCCAATCAATACGAGGTGTTGAAGACGACTTAGGGATTATTTTCAAAACCGGGACAGCAAGTGCTTGCTATACACAAGGATAACAATTTTATTTCAAGTCACCTGAACAAAATTGAAATTTGAATGAAAATTGGGCAATCTCCCAACAAGATTCAACTGTTTATTACTAAACATTGCCTACTTCTTTATTCTCAGGTAATTTCCCACACACGTTTGAATATTAAATCATAACAGCTGAAAAGAGGTGAATTGGCCCGAAATCCATAAATATGGTCCAATTGTTGACGGTAATGTCTCTTCCCCTCACAATAGCTGACTGTATTCTTACGAATAGGCAGTTTTGTTGAGTTTCTGGACCCCTTTGTATCAATACCTTTGAGACTATTCCTCACCTGCACTGGGAAACAAGCTGTTTTCTGTTTTCTCTTTTGCGTATGGAAATGGCAGAAAAATGTGAGGAGTGAATTAGATTTAAGCAGCGAGCGATACCAACACACACGGGCCAAACTGATGACATTACAGAAGTTTTGTTAAAAATGCCATTTTTAGGGTTCCGTACCCAAAGGGTAAAACGGGACCCTATTACTAAGGCTATGTCCGTCTGTCCGCAGCTTAGTTCAGAGACTGTTGGTACTAGAAAACTGTAATTTGGTATGGGTATACATATAAATCACGCTGACAAAGTGTTAAAAAAAATCGTAGAAAATATTTTTTTTAGGGTACCTCCCCAACTAACGTTAATGCCGGGGCTACATTGTCGCGTTATCGCGAACTTTACTTCGCGCGCTCTCTCTCGCACACCGCTCGACGTCTCACTGAGCAACAGAGAGCGCGCGAAGTAAAGTTCGCGTTAACGCGACAATGTAGCCCCATATGTGGGGATTTTTTTTTTCTCGTCGATCTCTTGGTGTGGGGTATCGTTGGAAAGGTCGTTTAAAAATAATGTGAGTGAGTTTGTGACAACCATTTTTGGATTCAGAGATCCGTTTGCGAAATATTAAGCTTTAAAGTGCTAATTTTTGTTAGAGTCAAGTGTGCCCCCCCTGCCAGCTAAATAGTTGGTTTTGGGCATGTGAAAAAATTCACAGCAGTAGTTTATATAATGAAATTAAAAGGAAAACTGTCACCGCTACGTAGGGTCCACAAGTTACCGAGTAATAATCGACCAACATAAATTTGCAATGTTAAGTTTGTTCTTGAAATATTTTTTTATAGATTAATAAGTACGGAACTCGCACTTAGCCGGTTTTATTGTCACAATTCAATAGTGCTAAGGATCTTTTAGTTACCTACTCCACTTCAGTTAGCGGGTACCATGGCTATTTTGAATTCAATATGGCACAATAATGAATTTGTGTCAACTTAAAGGTTATTTTTAAGTAGATATTTCGCTTTATATTCAAAAATAATTGGTTCACGCTAATAGTAACATTTCGTAAGGTTTTAAAACAATAGTATGGTCCTCAGAATATTTTTCACACCCATTGTGTACACAATGCATTACTTTCAGCGCTATAAAAAACAATGTGATACAAAAGTATTGCTTTAATAAAAAAAGAGTTAATACTGAAGTGAAAGGAAAACAGTAAAAAGGTAGTTATTTATCGTGAAAAATCAGGCACCGATTTGTAAATATCAGAATACAACCGAGTTCAAAATATTCGGTACACAATATTTATGTTCAAGGCTTTGTTGGCGAATAATTAAGCGATTCTTTTCACTCACAAAGAACGCGAAATTCAAAAGATTTTGCTTGGAAAGGCTCTTGTGGGCTCTTGATATGTAGGACCAGAATATTGTTTACAAGATCTAGTTGAGCTAGCATTGTTTTGTTTGTGAAGAAAAGGTTTGAGTGCCTGCTGGGGAAGATGGGTAGCTGCTCTTCACGCAAGGGATCAATTTTATTCACACAGTCTCCTCATCCGTATAATTATGTTGAAGTGGGTGCGGACTCGTGGTCACACCAGTGGCCAATTCTCATACCTAAAAACTTTCACATTCAAGTCGCAATCTGTCAAACTTGTCAAAAATGCTGGTAAATTGAGTGTATTTTTACCCAACTACTGCGAAGAAAAAAGGAGGGTTATGATTTTGACCGGTATGTATATATTATGTAATTTTGAAAGATTGCGAATGCGAATGTTTTTAAAAATTACGGGAAATGCCCCTCAGTTTGTAACACCAATGTGGCTAACAGGAATAGTTTTCCTAGTAGTCTTCCTGATAGTCAAACTGCTAATATTTCTACACCATGTACCACTGAATTAATATCGATATTTTTATTTTTGGTTGGTACGAGTATATTGGTGTGCTAGCTGACATAGGCTAATAATTAGATTTATTCTTTGTGTTGCGTAATGTAAATGCTTTTTGCATACTTTTGTATAGCATAATTTTTTTGGAGAGGAGCTCGTGGCTACGTAATTACAGCCGCACGGGTCGATCCATCAGGTTAAGCTACGCTTGCCGGGGCTGGTCCGTGGATGGGTGACCATCTTTAAATACCGAGACTCCTCCGTGCCTCGGAAAGCACGTTAAGCCGTTGGTCCCGGCTGTCATTTGTGGATCTTTGACAGTCGTTACGGGTCGTCAGAAGCCCGAAAGTCTGACAACCAGTCTTACCAAGGGGTATCGTATTACCCAGTTACTGGGTTGTGGAGGTCAGATAGGCAGTCGCTTCATGTAAAATACTGGTATTCAGCTGCATCCGGTTAGACTGGAAGCCGACCCCAACGTAGTTGGGAAAAGGCTAGGCAGATGATGTATAGCATAATTTTTTTCTAAGTGAACAGACAGCTGTGCTGCTGGGGAGTTTGTTGCGCCACTTCTTCTCCCCAGCTAAAGCACTAGGAAGTGGTGATGTGGTGAAGGGTGGGCGTTTTGGGGGACTGTCTTATGTAATTTTGACGTTCGAAAAGTGCTGATTATCAGATTGTAAATTGGGTTGATTTTTCACATTTTGTAATAGAAAAATATAACCCTTTTTTTGAACCCTACGTCAACTGATTACAATCAGGCCCAGAAATCCCTGTCTCCTTTATTGGATTAATAACGACTTCCGAAATTAAAGTAATTTTTCACTTTTTAGTGTTTTTTTGGAAGTCGGTTGTTTTTTTTTCTGTGTTTATTTTGGACATTACTAACATCGATGAGGGAAAACATGATGGGGAAACCTGAACTTGTAGTTAATAATTATAAGCCTGTAATAGCCAACCCGTCTTGATCAAGCGTGGTTAAAATATGAGGCGCTTTTTATTTTCTCATAGTGGGTGATGAAAAGTAGAGTGTATCTCTCGGGCGCAAAATATATTTTTGGCTCGGGCGATGTACTTTGAATCCCTCGCTACGTTCAGGATTGTACTAAAGAATCCCTAGCTACGCTCGGGATTCTACTCTAGAATCCCTCACTTCGCTCTGGATTCAAAAAGCGCCCTCGCCGTAAAAATATTATTTTGCTCCCTTATGACACAATCTACTATTGATTTTGGAGGGCTACTATTTTATATGTTCTCAAATGTTTTTTTTTAAACTTTTTACAAAATATTTAAAAAAGGATTTTATATGTATAAAATGATATAAAGGAAATTATTATTATTTTTTCATTTTTTTTTTTTTCTCGGCCTTGCCGGGGTAGAACAGATGGCACGGGCCTAAGCCAAGTGTCCATCGGTGGGCATAAGTGTGGGAGTAATATTGGATACTGCGTAGTTATCTATAGTAGGTTGTATGTTAGCCGAAGCTGAATTTGAGTGGGAGTGATGGTGCAAGTTGTCCGACTCACACTGGAGGAATTTTCGTACTAGCCTGCATGTATTGAGGATCACTGCCTTCTGCAGCAGGTGGTAGGTGTTAGGTGGGAGATTGAGGGAATTAAGGGACTGATGAAGCTGTTTGGGTATTACTCCTGTTGCAGATAGCACTATGGGCACGATTGTGACTTTTTGAAGATGCCATAGTCGGATTATTTCGTCTTTCAGTTCAGTGTATTTGGATAGTTTTTCGGCTATTGTAGTCTGTAAGTTATGTGTATTTGGAACGGCGATGTCTATTAGGAACCCAATCTTATTTACTTTGTCAATTAATGTGATATCTGGTCTATTAAAGTGAATTGTACGGTCGGTCAGTATGGCTCGGTCGAAGTATAATTTAGTTGTGGGGTTCTCTAATACCGTTTCAGGGTTGTATTTATAATATGGTACTATAGTGTCTATAAATTTGTGTTTATGAGCTAGTTTTTGGTGTATTACGTTGGCTACTTGATCGTGACGATGTTTGTAGTCGGTCTGGGCTATTGATTTGCATGCGCTGGTTATATGTTGGATTGTTTCTGGTGAACTATTGCATTTTCTACATGTGTCGGTTGTTAAATTCTTTATAATGTATTTTCTGTAGTTTTTGGTCTCAATAACTTGGTCTTGTATTGCAAGCATAAATCCTTCAGTCTCCGGAAAGAGTTCGCCTCGATTTAACCACGCGTTCGACGCATCTTTGTCGACATTTAATTGGCATAAATCTTGGCGATGTCTCCCGTGTAGAGACTTCTGGGTCCACTCTAGGCATTTGGTTTTGTCATCAGTCACTCTTTCGTTTTGCTGTTCAGTTGTGTCTTTAAGATTAAGAGGTGTTAAGTGTTGATCGTTTTGTGCTATTAGTTTGTGAAGTGTGGAAGATGCAGTTTTATCGAAGAAGTATTTTCTGAGGGTTGTGATCTGTCGGTTGTGTAAATTTAAAATGTCAATAAGTCCCCTACCTCCCTCCTTCCGCGGTAGTGTTAACCTTTGCAAGCATGATCTTGGGTGGTGTTTACGGAATTTAGTCATTGTTGTGTTAATTTTGCGTTGCAGGTTTTTCAGGTCAGTTTTGGTCCAGTTGATTATACCAAACGAATAGGTGAGTACAGGGATAGCAAAGGTGTTAATTGCTTTTATTGTGTTTCGTGAGTAGAGTTGTGTTTTAAGAATAGTATTTAATCTATGTTGGAATTGTTGTTGTAGTTTCTGTTTGGTCTCTTTGTAGTGTATCTGACTTGATTGTGTGTATCCTAAGTATTTGTAAGTATTTTGCTCATCCAGTGGTTCTATCTGTTCACCTGTTTCTAATGTGTATTGGTGTTGGTAGTTCTGACCTGCTCTAACTGAGTTTATTTTGCATTTATCTATGCCAAATTCCATTTTTATGTCGTTTGTGAATTTCTCTGTCAGGTTTGCTAACTCGTTAAGCTGGCTCTCCGTTTTTGCGTATAATTTAATATCATCCATGTACAGTAAATGGTTTAAAATGCCACCCTGGGTTTCATGCTGTCCATTGATAGCAGTAGAATTTAAAGGAATTCCTAATGAGGTTGCGTTTAATATTGTAGAAAGGGGGTTTAGAGCAAGGCAGAACCACAGTGGGCTGAGTGCATCTCCCTGGAAGATTCCTCTCTGTATTTTAATTGGGTTGCTGTCTATTGCTTCGGTTGGTGAGGTGAGTCTTAGTACTGTAGTCCAAGTGTTCATCACGGTCTTGAGGAATGTTACTACAGACGGGTGTATTTTGTAAATTTCTAGAACTTGCACTAGCCATGAATGGGGAACAGAGTCATAAGCTTTTTTGTAATCGATGTACATTGTAAATAAATCTGATTTGGATTTATGAACTTTTTTTAAAACTACGGAGTCTATAATTAGTTGTTCCTTGCAGCCTTGGCTATATTTTCGACATCCTTTCTGTTGTTCGGCAAGGATGTTATTGGCGTCAATGTGCTCGTATATCAGTTCAGATAAACAGGATGTGATGATCTTATACAAGGTCTGCAAGCATGTAATGGGTCTATATTTCGCCGGGTTAGAGAGGTCATTACAGTCTTTTGGTATCATAAAAGTTGTTCCAGTCATTATGTAAGAAGGTATTGATTTGGGGTCTTGAATGAATGAATTTATAAAATGATATAGGTAACAATGAATTGCTGTAAATTTTTTGTACCAGTAACTATGGATGTGGTCTGATCCGGGAGCTTTCCAATTATGTAACTTTGTCAGAACTTTATGAAATATTTCTGGGGATATGCGCTCAAACACCATTGGCTGAATATTTGTGTTGTTATTTGACAATTCTGATTGTATCCAATCAGCTTGGGGATTGTGGCATATAGGTTGTTCCCATAATCTTGCCCAGAAGTGTTGTAATGTCTCTGGGTCAGGGGTGTTATTTTCATTGTCACACGGATTGTTGTGTTGAATATTTGTAGTAGCCTGTCTGATATTGCGATAAAAAAGTTTTTCATTGTGTGTGAATTGAGTGTTTTGTTGTTTTCTTAACGTGCATGCTTTATATCTTTCGAGTCGGCCTGTTACGACAGAGAGTTTTTGTTTCAGTGTGTCTAATGTGTGTACTGCTTGTGTGTTTGGTTCTTCGTGTACGGTATGAATTTTATAAAGTTTTATGATCTTTTTTACATGTTTCTTTAATTTTCTACTTCTGCTGCCGTTAACAAATTGTGTCATTCTACCTATTTTTCTTCGTAAATCTTTAACTTTTTGTTCTAATCGTCTTTGCCATTTTGGCTTGTATTCTGTTTTACCTCGAATTATTTCTCTCGGTTCAAGTGTTATCTTTGCTCCATTTACCTTAGCAACAGTCCATGCGGCACAGTAAATGATAGTTTGTAATGTGTTGAAATCGGTATCTTCATTAATGCTTTCTGCGAGTATGATTTTGTTTAGGTAGCTAATTATTCTTGCAAGATTTTTAGATGGCTTCTGTTTAGGAATATAAGTTCTATCAATAGGGCTAGTTTCTTTAAAAAACTGGAGTGCTTGTTGGAAAGTATCATCTATTAATGGCTCCCTATCTGGGTTAATTTGTGTGTTAAATAGGACTTCTGATATAGTATTTAATTCCGTGTTATCCGCTGTTTGTATATTATGTGTAGGTTCTTCTATGGTACATGTGTCAATGTGGTTTGTTATTTGGGTATTAGTATTAATGATACTAGTAATAGCTGTTATCGTTTCCCTATTGTTGTATGAGTTAATGTTATCTAGTCCGAGTTCTTCAGACACCTCTGACTTTAATGAATCTAATTTATCATCAGTGATGTACTTATTATTTATTATTGCTCTTCTCTGATCGGCAATTCGTTGTTCGCTTAGGTGAGCAAGTGAGGGAAAACTGTTGATAAAATCTTCATACATGCGTCTCCTATAAACTGTCTCATTTCTGCCTAAATCTGTGACTCTGTAATAAGATCGCATTATAGCTTCATTTTGTTCACTGGTCCATCTCATTCGATTCTGTGTTCTATTACGTGTAGTATGGGTTTCTAGGACTTTAGGTTGCATTTGTGTCGGTGTAGATGTTTTTTGTGTATGGTCGATAGAGTTTTGTGATTGTACAGTAAAATGGTTTAATTGTACTCGTAGTTGATCTAACTCTTCTTTTACTTCGTTTCGTATCTCATCTATTGTTTTTTGTGGTAATAATTTATTGTTAATTATAGCTCTACGTTGGTCTCCTATTCTTTGTCGACTAACCTGCATGTTCGGGTATTTTTCTATAAATTTTAGGTGGAGCGGTTCGAGATAAGTTCTTTTGTCTGTATCTAATGTAGTCAATTGAAAGTAAGTGCGCAGTATGAACTTATTCATTTCAGGTGTCCATCGTCTGCGAGTACTTGAAGCGCTTGTAGTGGGTGCAAGCTGAGAGTCAAGGTTGACATCATGCACAACACTATCAAGCGTGCTGGTGGTGGAAAAGCTTGTTGTTCTTCTTGTCATGTAGGAAGGGCGAGTCGAGGGGATGGATGAGAATAATGAAATGGTATCATCGCCCGTGGAATCGGCTGTGGCTTCTACGTAGTGAGCCCGCCTGCTCAACTCACTACGACCAGCTGTAACAATTTTATTGGTAGGAGCCCGCTTGCTCAACTCCTTACCGCCGATGGTTCGCATGCTGTGGCATCTAGCATCGGCTCCAGATGCGCCCCGGCGCTCCCCGGGAAGCGACCGTAAATTATATACTCTTTTATTGCTCATCTCCATAAAGGGTTACCTTTCCTTGTTAGCCGCGTAAGTTTTTTGTACAGTTGTACAGTACGCGTGTCCGCCCCCCACGTAGCTCGGTGTTCAGCTTGGACGTAAGGTAGGATTTTAGGGGGCTTATTATTATTATTATTATATGATTTTCTGGAATTTTGATGTGTTTGAATAATAATTATTATTATAATTATGATGTTATATGATGATAATATTAAGAAAATAACCACAATATTCCATGTTATAGAGACCACGACAGTGAAAATCGTTTACCCTCCATAATCATTGTTTTTTTTATACAACCAGACTGTCTCTGGTTTTTGTATAAATTCAATTTAGACAGGACAACTTGTTTTGCTATTATAATGATATGACATAAAATACACTCACTATACCGCCGCAGCGCATCGCATTTCAATACAAAAAAAGTGCTGTGGGGCCCGATTGTAGTGTGCGGTGGATTATTCCAAATGTACGAAAGTGATTTATCAGACTTGTTGCAATACATAGCTGTGCGGCGCGGCTCGCCCCAATGTGCTAAAGCAAGCAATCTGTGAAGGGATATTGATGGTTGTATGGGAAATTTCGATCTCCCTGCAGACGAAGTCGCGGGCAAAGCTCTAATCAAACATTTTATCTATTTTTTTACTCTGACACTGACAACCGCAAATTCCTTTATGTATTCTTAGAAGTTAATGGTGTATAAATCACATGAGTGAGTGATAGCGTACTGAGCGAGGCGTGAAGGTGATCGTTTGGACTGCGACGTTGCTGATTAATGCTTTCATGGTCTGGGGAGCAGACGGCACACGAGTCGAATGAAATAAATGCGCTGCCGCTCTGCGCCTGCCTACAGGTACTTATAACTGATGTGATGCCGCTCTGCGCCTGTCTGTAGGTACTTATAACAACACCTGAATTCCCCAAAATAAAAAAGTCGTTCATTCATTAGATCATAATTAAATTGATCTTTCATTTTGTGCATTAAAACTTATAGAAACACAGTATTTTAACTATAAAATCATGCGAATTAGCGAAATAGCTTCTTCGTTTAGTATTTTTATTTATATGAACTAAAAAACCGGCCAAGTCAGACTCTCACAAGAAGGGCTTCGAATAAAACACACAAAACACGGGTTCATACAGATATAAACCCGTGTTTTATTCCGCGTATTTAGCTAAATATTGTACAGTGGTACGGAACCCTTCGTGTGCAAGTCCGTCTCGCACTTGGCCGGTTTATAAATAGTATGTTTATTTACTTCATAGCTGATGGACTAAAGCTGTTCAAAAGACCACCTAGTACCTTTCACCCAAGGGAGATCGAGAAAATAAATTAATAATCGCAATATGTAAGTATGTGTGTGTGTATGTATGTTCATATATTTGTACTAGGTACCTTAATTGAACTACCTAATATTATGATTCATGCTGGATTTTATTCGAACGCAATTTAAATTGTTACTGAATAAATAAACTGATTTTGAATTGAATGCTAACAAAGCTTTTAGCGCAAAGTCGATCCAAAATCTATTGTTACGAAACAAAGAACTCACCCGTAAGCAATAATGTCTTTCACACTTTTGGATAACAATAGCGAATTATTAACAGGGAATAAAATGCCATTTGCTTACCAATTCAGTACTTTATCAATGTGAGTTATCACTTTTCCGAAAAACTCGTGGCAATGAACGAGCGCCATGAAATGAATGGATCACAAAAATTATAGGCACCTGCGGAGTGCAAAATGCAATTATTTTGGTCGCCCGTTGATTGGACGAAACCAGACTTTCTTAAAGACAATTAAGTCCATTCCAAATAGGTACACCGGCTTTTCTATTCTGCGCGGCACCTGCACCCATTATATTTTAAACAAAAACTAGGAGAAACTACCAATTTAAACGCAAAAATGGGATCCTAAGTCGCGGCCTGCAACTGGCGAATTGATGGACGATCGTGAAAATATTACATACGTGATTCCATCAATGCCTGGTTGCGGCCAAGGCTTGCATAGTACTTTTCTCAAATAATACGCTGAAATTCAAAACTGAGTAAATTCAATTATAAATTCCAGAATCGATGTCGGACAACGATAATTTTTCACGCACTAATAATTGTTCATTTGTTTCATTTTTACTTTAAACAGCGATATTTGCAAGCCAATCGAAATTTAAATAATATCTTTGATAAGTTACCTCCTTGGTTGCCATGTATTGAAGTAAAAAGTTCGTTCCATTTTTAAATATCACGACAGTTATGAGTTTTCATAGTAATTTATTTGTTCGCTAAACAAAACAGTTAATATGGATTTTCATAGTAACTTTGCCGGCCGCATTGTCACTTGGTTTTGACAGCAATTTGGATTTATCTAGAAGAAGGTTGTCAAAATAATGCCCGAATTTCCAAGCATGTTTGAGAATAATATAGTAATATCGTCAATGGAAAGGCGAAAAATGGTACTACCATTTTGGCGCTTTAGCATTTTCGCCTTTCCACTGACGATATGTATTATCAGAGCATAACGATTGCCAGCCTTATTAAATTGCTAATTTGCGGTAATTATGACAATATTATCAAAATTAGCAATTATGTAGTTGCAAGAGTGAACCACATAATTATGTACTTAATTAGGGACTGAATAAAACATTTTGATGTGGATTATTACCTAATATGTGTATTTTGCAATAAGAGTGTCTTATTTTAGGATTTCGAGATTAAATAAATGTAAACCTCGCTTTAAATATTTGCGTAAGAATTTAGTCATAGTTTTTATGTAAATCAACAGTTATTTGGATTATATCGTTTTCTTTTGTAGCCAGATGCCTGGCTTTGTGCCGCTGACAGTGTGGTGTAAGAGAACATCGGAAGAAAAAATATACGTAACTTTTTATTTATTTTTATTTTGGGAAATCATCAATGGACTTCTCCCGCTCTGGGCGGAGCGGAAGGGCGTGTCAGACTTTTACTGACTAAAACCCACCCGTGTTCCTTCAGTTGCCTGTTGCCAAGGTCCCGGTATCCCTTTCGGACTTTCCCGCAACTCTGCCAGGAAATATACATACCTAGTATTGTATTTCCTATTTGATCTGACTGAATGTGTTAATAATATATAAGAAATGAGTCTTTATTATTATAGCCCAAATCTGTTTGCATGCCTTAGTTAAGGTAGTTAGTATAAGGATCAAAATTATACTTTACATCTAAAACTTGTACTTACTTTCTGTGCAAATAAAGAACTATACTATACTAGTAATAGTTTAATTCCGTTTTAACTTTATTTTATACTACGCATGTTACGGTACACATATCCTTACATATTATAAAACAAAGTCCTCCGCCACGTCTGTCGGTCGTCCTGTTCGCGATAAACACAAAAACGACTGCACCGATTTCCATGCTGTTTTCACCAAATGGATAGAGTGGTCCTCGAGTAAGGTTATAGTATGTAATAACCGACATCCACGCGGGCGAAGCCGCGGGCACCAGCTAGTTGTTAATCATTGTGATTAAATGAACAATGAATGAAAGATTTTGTTGCTTGAGTCACTAATGCATCAAAACATGCTTAGTAATTAATTATTATTTATAAAAGTTTAGGGGTATGAGGAACAGGGTGTAAAGTTCACTCATCCACCATAGAAAAGGGAGGATCCTCCTACCAGACGGGTGTAGTGTCTGGCAACTGCCCAATGATTGATATTGAATTTTTGTATGTATGTTCACTGCACGGTAAACTCTAATTGCGCGATGCAGGATTTTTGTGACGTCAGGATTTTTGTGTGACGTCAGGTCTTTGATGCGTAGTTCGAATGTGGCGATGTAGGTACCGCCACATCACTCCCCTCCGGAGACCGAAGGTCGATAGTGGACTGAGTCTTGTATATTGCGATGCTTTCCAGTGCCAGTTGTGGTTCCAGTGAGTCGCAACCGGGTGCCGCATTGTTCGCAGTGGGTCGGAACTGTTTGCGGCGATTGTGGTGATTGAGTTGATTGAGGTGATTGAGGTGATTCCCCAGTGGGTCGGGGTGATGAGGCTGCGGGTGATGACCAGGAATGCGCGTTCGCTGCATGCTGGTGGTCAGGATACCCGTTGACGCCTCGGGTGTTGGCTTGGCTGTGTGACTCGCCTCACTGAAAGCTTGCGGGAGTGATGATGATGACGTCACGCTAGAGTAGTTGCACGAAGGCTGCGTTGACGTTCATATTCGGGGTCACCAATTTAGGGGTATGAGGAACAGGGTGTAAAGTTCACTCATCCACCATAGAAAAGGGAGGATCCTCCTACCAGACGGGTGTAGTGTCTGGCGGGCAACTGCCCAATGATTGATATTGGATTTTTGTATGTATGTTCACTGCACGGTAAACTCTAATTGCGCGATGCAGGATTTTTGTGACGTCAGGATTTTTGTGTGACGTCAGGTCTTTGATGCGTAGTTCGAATGTGGCGATGTAGGTACCGCCACAAAAGAAATATAAATATATTACAATAGTAAAAATCGTTCAAAAGTTCAAAATCGTACATGTTGCTTAGACATTTTTGATGTGTGTATGTTGAAAATAATTTCCTTATTCCCGCGTCCGCTTATGACGCAGACCATTCCGCTCGGCAGTAAGCGCTGTAGCGGCTGAGCTATTCATCGGGGTTTTTTTACGGCATTTTGTCGAGCTAGTCATGCTGCTCGAATGCAAAGTCTCAAAAAGAGGTGTCATCATTTCAATTCCAAACACTTCACAAAAAGGTATAGCAGATAGCATTGTCTTTGGCAGCATTTATGAGATATTAAATGATAACCCTCGTTGGTGTAGTGGTCACAAGCGCTACTGCTAAGCATGAGGTCCTGGGTTCCCTTCCCAGCTGGGTCAGTATTATTGAGTTTTTACATCAGGAATTTCTCAGTAACAATCCGGAGCCTAGATTGGTGCCCGATTCACATCATGGTTCGCCGATTTAAACACAACTGGCGAAATGTGTGTGTGACTATAGGTACACCGCTGCCTTAACCTTCTTGGATTACAGGCGTGATGTTATGTAAATGATTAACTAAAAAGCACCTCCGAAATAGGAGGCATTTAGAATGTAACTATGTAACGCAATTACTCCAGCTATTGAAATTACTATTTTGTTTTAAAATTATGTAAAAATATTGTGTCATTTCTGTACTTTTTTTTTTTTTTTCTTCTATGTTCTATACTTTTTGCATGCTGTGTCTATCGCTTAATATTGTGCACTTGGCTTGTATGTTGACTTGTGTTTTCTAATTGGTTGAACAGTGTAACAATTGTAGATAGGCCATAAATAAATACACCAACGTTCGTGACCAAGTAATCGTGGAACGATCTAGCTGTGTTGCCCTTCCTTTTTTTTTTGAGGTTGTGAAATCATCCAATGACTTCTCCCGCTCTGGGCGGAGCGGAAGGGCGTGTCAGACTTTTACTGACTAAAACCCACCCGTGTTCCTTCAGTTGCCTATTGCCAAGGTCCCGGTATCCCTTTCGGATTTTCCCGCAACCTGGCAGGCATCGGTCCTAGCGGACCCCACCAATTGTGCTGACATCTCTTTGAGGCGCGCGTGGAACACGACGCGCCAACGACCCGGGCCTGGTCCTTATCGGACGGCGAGCTACCCATTGCTCGCCGCCCGCAAGCCCGCGCCTATGGTGGCCGGGAGTCCGCCTAGGATTCCCGACGCCCAGGGCGTCTCCAGCGGCGGCGGTTAGGGGCGTGAGGACACAAACTTTGCCTCTCCCTCACGCATTCTTCCTCCTCCTTCGCGAGCATTACTGCTTCGCAGAAGGAGGTGACGGCTTTCCATGCCCTCTCGCTCCGTACCATGGCCTGTTCCAGGGCCGGACGCGAGAGGGCATTGCCGCCAATCGCCTCCACGAGGACACGGCGGTGCTCCGCCCAAGCAGGGCATACCTCCACCGTATGCTCCACCGTGACCTCCGGGCGATCCGCACAGTGGTGACACCCGGGCGTTTTCTCCCGCCTAATCCTACACAGGAACCTCCCGAAGCTGCCATGTCCGGTGAGGACCTGTGTCAGGCGGAAGGTGAGGACGCCGTGGCGCCTCTCTAGCCACTCCTCAAAGAGGGGATTTATCGCCGCTATTGTGGCGTGCCCAAAGTGTTGTCCATCCTAAGCCCGCCTTTATAGACATTTTAATGGCACCTACATTTTCCGAGCATAAAGTATTTTCTAAGGGCGTGCAGTTAGGAGGATTTTCTTTTCAAATACCGCTTCATTGTGCAGGGGCGCTCAACTTGTTATGTCGCATAAAGTACTGAGGTTTGAAGAGAATTTATTATTTTCTTTTGCTTTCTGTATTTTATTGAAAGACTACCTTTCTTTTGTTGTTTTTAAGTCTATTGTCGGTTTTATAAGCGACTTAAACTTAAGCTTAGCAGAATATGATCCGATGCAAAGTTCTTCTTGTCTTAGGTTGATGTAGAGATGATATTAATGCATAAATAATGGTAATGTCAATATGCTCCTAGCATAAAATAAATATTTATTCTGTTTTCATCCAAAGTTCAATAATATTTATTTTTGACAAACCATCGTATTCAGAAAAAGCAATCCAAACAAAAACTTCCACGATTAAGTGCCATTAGCAAATAAAACAGGAAAATAATGCAACCTAACAATAGTCCCAACGGATCTGATCAGGCGGCTGTCAGGCGCTGTCCGGCGCAGTCGCCGTCCGTCCGGCAAGCGCTGCCTCAGGCACAGCCGCGCGGCGCACTCACCCGGCGTAATTACCGGTATTGTATACTTACTTCTTAATAATATAGTCACAAGGACAGCTGTCCTAGTAATTTTTTTGGGGCAATTCTCTAAAAGTTTTTTTTTTTTGTTTGAATTATTTGGGCTTTTTCAATATCCATAATTACAGGAACTATGAAGAACCAAATACTGAAGCATCAATTTGTTTTCATGAAGAGTACGAACGTATCATAATTATAGAGGTGGTTGTGAAAGTGCCTACTTAGAAAGGATCACTATAATTTTACCTATTTCTGTAGCCTGAATGCATTTCTGTGTTTATATTAGAAGGCAACCGAAGTAGGCTTGTGCAAGTGAAATCTGTAAGCAGAGCATCACTAGAACGGCTTGGTTTTATTACCCTACACCCTGTGTCTGTTTGCCAACTTATAACAAGAGATAAGATCCTTCCTTAGGCTGCCATCACACGGACTGCATCGCAGCAACCGCGCGCAGTCGATATATTCAACTGCATGCAGCCTTACCCGCTACCACTGCGACCCAACTTTCCCTTGTCTCAAATCGTAATAACAAGTGTCTGACACAGTGTCACAGTGTCTGACACAGTGTCGCGGTGTTGGAGTGTCGTGTCTGGAGACAATATGTGATTAGTGTTCCATCGCCGGCGTGTTAGTGACGTCACACGACGGTGCACCGCATTATGTCCTGATAGATGGGCGATTGGCTCGTAATGACATAGGAAACTGCAGGAATTGTAGTGGGCTATAGACCTCTGATAAGGATAGACAATTCTGATTCATGTATTGTTAGCAAAGGGTTGTATAGGATGAGTGGCAGATGACGCCAGTGGCTATCTAGGAAAAGAAAATGATTCAGATTGTAATTCATCGTGTTTTACACAATTAGGGTGCTGGTCACAGGTTTTATTCTCACCCTGCAAATATTTGTAGATATGGCTTATTGGTTATTTGTTATGTGTACACGTGAGTTTTACAAAACTATAGGTACACGATACAAGAGTTTACTAATGCGATGAACTTACAATAGTATCATGTAATTAGTGATAAAAGGACAGATTTAAAGCGAGGGCTAGATGAATCACGAGCATAGCGAGTGATTCAAGTGTTAGAATCCTGAGTGACGCGAGTGATTCATGACCCTCGATATAAGTCCGCCGTTGTACAGTAGTTTTTTTTTTACTTGTGTATAAAGTTTTAATAAATAAATCCGTTTTATTCAAGAGTTGCATACCATACTTTATACCATGAGAAAAGAAAGATTTAAGCGAAAATAGACATTTAATTAATACAAATTTCGGTTCCAAATTTCTTTCTGATAGCCTTTTAAGATAGGCTTGCAACTTCGAGTATGTTTTTATGTCAAAGTTAACACGTTGAACGCCAAATGAAAAATCGAGTATTTCCATTCAGGCCACAGGGCTCACCGGTGAGCCTTATCTTACTGAACCAATTGAGCCATGGGGGTCACCCGTGAGCCGCGTGAAAGGTCCATCATAAACGCTTCCTACGAGCCACAGATTGCAGCTATCAAACAAAACGCATATGGAAGTGAGCCGCGTGGCCCTGTATCCGAACCGGACGGCGTGGTTTTCAAATCCAACAAAAACTTGTAGTTTTAATCAAGGTTATTGCAATGATGCTAGGGTTATTCCTAAAGATACGATAGAAAATATTATTTCGATTTAATAGCTGTAATTAAACTATAAAATACTTTTAAAATATTTATTAAAAATACAAAACAACGTAACATTTTCTACATTACCAAGTAAAAATCGGTGACATTATTTATTCATTACTTGATAAACTTCTATAATATAATCAAAATAATTTATGAATTTGAATAATCACAACTATGGCACTTCTTTTTAATATCACATTATTAAATAATCAGTCCTCTTATGAAATATAAAAAAAAAATATCAAAATTATTGGTGAATCTTGTTAAAACAAGGTAAACAAAGGAATGGTTTAGTTGGACAGCTTTGGCAATAAGTGGATACTTTTTTCGACTTTGATTTAGCCTGTTTGCTACCCATGATTGGTACGTTACCTGCATAACATTGGCGACATGTTCTTCTGACTTTTCTAGCCAAATCCTCTTTTCTTTCCAAGGAGTGTACTACGCCCCCACCCCGCGCTCGCGCGACGTGAGCCGTATCGTGACCCCTGCGGCCCCCGCTAACGGAAAAAACATAATCCTTTAAAAAAGGCCACGGGACCCACCCGTGAGCCTTTTACAATATTTTAAAAACTAGACGGTAAAAGTCGCTCATTTTTATTTTCTGTACCAATTACCGCATTTTATAAACTTTAGAATGAAAATCTCAGGTTGATGAAAATTACCGATTTCCTGATTATGACTTGGCCCGAATGGTATACTACGGTAGGCCCACCGGTGGGTCGTAAAGCATACAACGTGTTAATGCCTTGTTTTTATAGTACACCGTAGCATAGAATAAATACTCCATAATGTCAATGACTTCATGTTCTTCGACAGCTCATTAAAATAAGTTAGGAAAACAGATTCTGAAAATGTGCTAGAAGCTTGATTTCATTTTTCCATTTGCAAAACTCATCGTAGGCTTTGATGTGAACCAGCCGTGATTTGTTGGATAGCAAGTACTATATCGGCCGCCCTTCTTTCATAAACTCAGGTGTTAACACAATCTTTATCACTTGAATGCATTTTCAATCGATTTATTATTAAGTAACACTAAACTTTGTATTCGTACAACTTACAATAATCAAAATAGCGCCAATTTACTAATGACAGCAAAGTACACAAAACAGTTTATACTCTAATGCTAAACTCCTTGTCGAAAATGCCGACCAATCAAATCTCAAGGAGTTATCTGCACAAGGAGTTTGATTATAAATAAATAAATAAAGTATGTCGAGTATTCTTTGCATACGGAGTTCGTATTTAGTATTTTTTCGCTAAGAGGTTGTATAGGATTGAGATGAAGGTTAAATATATTGGTGTGTTCTAAATTCAAACACCAAAACAGTGATTTACAGTGCTTTTTATTCACTGTTTTCAGTGAATAATATAAGCTTTTTAGAGGGGGAATGGTGTAATAGTTATTTATGCAACTGTTATATAATAAGGGGTATTAAAACACGAATGTGGGTTTATCACACGAGGCAAAGCCGAGTGCGATAATAGTATCACATGAGTGTTTTAATACCTAATTATTTACAGTTTATCAAGACTTTATCTACACCCATGTTATAAATGAATCCTCTATAAAGGGTTCTTCGTAACATAATATCGAACAAAAATGGCGGGATACAACGCACGTGAATTCGATTTTTTATTAACTGAGCTTAGTTAGTGAAACGCGCCTGCATGACAGCGTTCTTTTTTTAAATGAGTTGCATTATAAAATTTAGTACAACATTATAACACCCGTTTGGATGATATAATGGTTACTATGACACTGGTTGTTTAATGTTGGCAATAAGCTAACTGTTTCAGAAACTTTTATAGAGGATTTATAGCATGGGTGTAGATAAAATAAAAAACGAGGCCTATCGAGGTCGTGGATAGGGACGTAATCGATTTTAACACGACTTTTATAATTTTTCACTAGTACGAGACGCAATGGAATATCATTTCCTCTACAAGGTTATGACAAAAAAAACCAATACACAAAACATGAAATAACGCGTTAAAGACAGACACGTTTTCAATACGTTCCCCAGTCACAGGTCACAACACATCACAATCACTTCACATCACATTCCTCTTTTTCAATAATAACATTGATATTATTCGGAAATACGCACCGAATGCAAAACAAGATGAATGGTTGTCGTGCCGCGAGAGTGCCCGTGGCGTGATGGAGCGTGCCGGCTGCTGTAGCGCGGGGATTATGCCTGCGTAGCTGACGTGACAAAAATAGCGATCGCGACTCATGTGGACATGTGCATTGTTTATGACAGGTTAACTATGCGCACAGCACGAACAGGAATTTTCTTGTGAGTTTTTGCGTATAGTAAAAGCTACAGACCAGGTAAAAGCAACCAAGTTTTTCGTGATTTGGTTTTTATATTTTGTGCACAATAACACCGACACTATTCTCTAATGCCAGACAAATATCATTAATATCATATCAAAAATAATACCTACTCGTAAATTACTATCCAGGTAAAGGCTCTTACATACCGGCGCGATTCGCCGCGCGACGCGAATTTTAACAAAACAATTTCTGAGAAAACTTCACGGCGAACAATGTGGCGGCGTCGTGTCGCGTGACGAATCGCCCCAGTATGTAAGAGCCTTTAGTCTTACGTTTGTATCTCTTATCTTAAACAGTTGAAAAATAAATTCAATTCTTTTTATTTTTATAATTTTCAAAGTATCTCACAAAGACTTGTTCAAAACACAGCTTAGTGGATCTCGTTGGTCCAGGCTCTGAATCCATTATGCAGAAATAAGCCGAGAGCTTCCAGACTAATTTACTTTGCCATGGAAAATGAAACAACTTTAATTTTGTGATTTTTGTTTTACGTGGTACTAATCAATTAAAACAAGCATGTCAATTTCCTTCTTTTTTAATTATCTTTCCAGAACATTTCACGTCAGTTTACTTCCTCAAAATAATGGTCCATAAAAGAAGCTAAATACTTTCTCAGAAATTGTTAAAAACTTCGCTAATTAGATTATTATCCTCGTTATAAATTAAATAAAGTTTTCCTATTTAATTTTTATGAAAACATTTCGGAGCCATCAACCGATGTTAATCATTCTTTTCCTGTTGGTTAACACCATTCACAATTTAATTTAGTATCGCTATTATGAAAATTTATTTTGAAGTTTTGTTAAATATATCGGTCGTGTAAAATTTATCTAATGCCGCGTCCTAACCGAAAGCGATTGTCGCTCAAGTACGCGATTGTCACGATCGATTATATGAATGTGACATAATCGCGATATATCAAGTCCCTTAAGAACGTCATCACAAACGATCGCGAAATCGTGTGAGTCGCTTTTGGTTATGACGCATTTTTAAAGTAATGGCACATCACAATCATTGCTTTTCCTCTGTAGTCTTAAAAAGTTATAATATTTATTTGGGAATCCACAATTCAGGTTTTAACAAAGATAATCAGTCGTATTTCACTTACATCCAATTGCATAGACTCAGTTTACTGAAAGCCACTATAGTCGACTCAAGCTCAGTTTAAGATGCTCATTATTCAACCAAGCTGACTAATCTCACCATAAAACTAAAATGTTTCAACATTCCACTCACTCTGCTGCTCCATACATTTAAATCGCAAAATAGGAAAACTATAGAATCGCTCGCTCTGAGATTGATTCGTTTTGATACGTTCAAATAGGACATCAGTTAGGAATATATTTTCTGTTCTGTTTCTGTCTAGAATATATTCGCAAACAAACAGATTTGTTTCTGAGATAGGATTTCAGATAAAGAACATAATTTAAACGAATGGCGGCAATACATATTTTTTCAGAAGTAGATAGATACATAGTTAGAGGGTCAGAATGATAGCAAGACGGTTAAAATTCTCAAGCCCATCATTTGAAGATAGAAGACTATGTGAGACATCGCAGGACTAACTCTAGAACACTACACCATTGGGAAAATGTGCCTTTTCAGACTCTTACTTCATACATGACTGTGTCAAGTAATAAGTAAGGCTTTTTTTATATCTTGGTTTAGGTTCAATATCCTTTCGAACGCTCTTCAAGCACTACAATATCTGTATTGTATTATTGACATACAACTCTTTCTTAAAATATTGTCATTGTGACGTGTGATGTAACCGATATTCAAACTTATATAATACGAACATAATGGGTAATATATAAATGTCACCTTGGGGATGGGGCAGAACATTGTAGAAGGCGTTATAAACTTATATGTATAGTCTCCAGTCATACCTCACGGACTGAATTATATACTACATAGTTGGAAAAGGTTTATACTTTAAATAGATGTATACTATGTAACTTTGTGTTTTAAAGGACAGTCATCTCAGCGATCTAAGCAACAATGATGTTTCATTGTAACTCAGGGTAGTTTGAAGTCGTAAAATAGCTGATGTGACATCCTTTTAGACATCACATGTTCTATGAACCCGACTTGGATTAGACTGAGTTGATTTATACCAAATAGATTATGGTGAGGCATTTTTTTTTTCATTTTGTAATTTAGTCACATTTTTAATTCACTTTTATAGTGAAGTTATTTCAACAGCCACGTTTAATCACACCTATCCGTTTTTTCAAAACTTTGCGTCAACAAAGCGTCTCGTTCACAAAGCTGCTGCTATCAGGCCACAGCTCCCATACGTGTGAGACTTTCACTCTGATTCTATTACAGATCAGCTCTTCGCATACTTTTGTTATTTTTCTTCTATTCGTTTTATTTTTCCGGAGACCTAGATGTAATAATAAAATACTGTTGTATGATTTCATTCAATCCTTGATGGTTACCAATTGAAATAGATTTTAATGTACTTTTGCCTGTATTACACTTATATTTGTATGAAGTAATAAAGCTTCCTGTATGCGATATACATGAAAATAAAAATAAAAATTTTTGGTCATTCAACTTACTGTATTGACCATGTGGATATACCTGCTCGCGTTAAGGATGATTTCCACCAAAAGGCTCGCATCGCATCGGATCGGAACAGATTTTACCATCTTTAAACGATAGTAAATCGTGTACACAGTATTTAAAGTCTATATTACCAAGCTGCGCACAGCAGCTTGACCGCGGGCGTCTTCCGCGACACGCGAGTAAGCCGTAAGTATGCTGCGACGCGCGATCAGCACAGTTAGGGCAACTTCAACGATTAAAAAAAAATTGAACACATCAACATGGTAGGAATAAAACTATTTGACTAGGCCCAGAAACGGTTACGTTCGCAAGCGACGGTACGGAGCCGATCGTATGCTCCGAAATCCTGTCGGACGCGATCGGCTGTCGCCGCATCCATTCGTATCCTTTCCGATCCAATGCGATGCGAGCCGTTTGGTGGAAATCATCCTTAATGACGTTATTTTAGCATATCAATAGACGGATTGTAACTTTACCGACGGGCAGAAATAACTCAGGCAGTAAAGTCGCAGACAACACAAAGTTTTATTTACAACAGTGCAATATATCCATCAGATGCTCGTCTCATATGGTATAGACGTATGCTATCACATAGACCAGGATAGGCAAAGAAGATATACTACATACAACGATATAAATTGGCTTCGGCCGTTTTATTTAAAATAAATAAAATACCTATCTTAAACATTCCGTGCTCTTTAAACTGCAAATGTCCGAGACTGTTAGTAGCCATCACGTGCTTTATAACGTTATTTTATATTACGTAGGTACTCAACGTCATCATGAACGGCACCCGGAATTGTGCGACCAAAACGAAAAGGTGCCGCTCCATAGCGGCCCACAGCTGAGCTACGCCCGTGCACTTATCTTTGTTTTATATGAAAATGTTGGCAGGATCGTCCGCTGTGACCCATCACGACCACGCTATGCACGGACATAAAAAAAAACCGCATCGTTAACTTGGACAACCTCTCGATGCACATCCTACGTGGCAGTGGATGCTCGACTTTCGAGGCGCTGATTCGACCCGCTCGGCGCTCGCCCCGATACACGATGCTGATGTTGCCCGTATTAAATATTGTGCGCTTCACTAGCCACTTATTGTATGATCGAGCCTTCTGTACGTTCTGTCGTCACGTCTCATATATTATGTTGGTAGTACATTATTAGTTCAGTCTCGGCCCGACAGAAGTGCATGCTGTCTGTCTGCTAAGCCCCATTCGTCGCTTTACGAGCTCGATGCGAGCCTGTCATCGCTTCTCTTTACGATCTCATAATGCACTCCGTTTTAGAACGATGTTTTTTAAGTTTTTAGAAATGCGAGATATGTGTATCAGCTGTTTATCAAAGTAATAATGTTCGGTAGTAAAATAAATTGAAAAATCTAGTTGAAGGACCTTTGGAGCGCGGTAGTAGAAATTTGAGTTACGAAACAAACAGCAAAAGTGGATCATTTGTCATAGAGAAATCAGAATCACAACTGTGATATTATTACCAAATGGTCCGAAAAACTTTTCAATTTTACTCCCAACACCGCATAGCTTAGCACCCCATTATATTTAAAAAACATCTCACCCTTATAACCATAAAGTCAGTCAATACACCGTGACTGTCGTGAACACGTGAAGTGTCCAATTATCTGGATGTAGGTGTCTACAGTTCAGCGGTTTTTAAATCGTTCTGTTGGTTTTATTTGGCGTATACGTAGTGATGCGCATGGGTAGTTTCAAACGAAATTTTCGAATTTTTGACAATACCAATATTTTGTACATACATAATATCTATTCATTTTACAATAACGAATTCTTCTTGCCTATCAATATTCAGTTTCAACCTTTACCTAAAACCAAATCGGGCTGGGCGTAACTAAAAACCGCGTGGCGCATTATTATTAGGTACATGGCCTGAGTCCCAGCAGTGACAAAATTATGGGCTGATTATGTGGAATTTCAAAGCAAAAATCATTTTTACTTAAAATGTAACCGACGGAATAAAAACTGAAAGGCGAAAAATAAAACTCGGCGCCAAACAAACAAATTAATTACCTAAAGCGTAAAATGGTAGCTTGATGGATCTTCGTTGAATGTTTTTTGGTGCCGCCTCAAAAGTTACATAAATTAGTTGAGCTTAGTAACACAAAAATATATATTTTTATATTTTGTTTTTTTTCGTTGGTTAAATTTTTTTTTTGTTTTTTTTTTTTGCTTTTGATTTGCCATTTATTGTTGTGGCGAAAATTTAACTACCTACCTCATGTTTTTAAACTCAAACACGATGTTGCTGCTGTAAACTGCTGAGGAGCTCTCGCGGCTCACTTCCGTCTGCATCATCAGATCAACTTCAGGTTAATGATGAGTGGTTGTATCATTAGAACTATGAATGTGTGCAAAATTTCAGCAGAATCGGTTCACAGTTGAAAATTCAGTAGGTGAAAAATCGATCAACCCCAACTTTTCTATCCTTAGGTTAGGTATTAGTTTATTAGTGGTATTACTTATTTTAGTTTTCAATTTTACATGGAACCCACTTCGAAGGATACCCCAATTAAATATGAATCGTTCAAATCGGACTACTAAATAAAAAGTTACACGTGGTCACAGGTCACAGACGCTATACTATTTCAGGTTAAAGGGAACGCCCTTCGTTAGATAACATGCTGTATATTATTGACAGCAATAAATACTGCTTGGTGATTGTAAACTGCGGGGTATCAATGTGTCACAGTTGCCGACTGATATTGATAACAATAACAATTTGTCACGCCCAATGCTCCATAATCTCGTAAAATGTGAACACACGAACCAAATCAGTGGGTATATTTTTACGATCCTGCTGATTTTTGATATAGTTCAGCCAACTTAATTACTAGTTGAATGGCATAGAGATAAGTAACAATATACCTGTTACTTCGGAGTTGTGATGAGAACCCACTGGTCTGGCGTGTAACCGTGCGTTTGCACTGGCGAAACATTCAAGACAAAACATGTTGAAATCTCAACTTTCTGTCAATGTTCCATACAATTTTTGACAGGAACTAGAGATTTCAACATGTTTTGTATTAAATGTTTCGCCAGTGCAAACGCACGGTAAAGAACGTCTCAATGTTAATATCAATTAGATTTTCAAAAATCTCAAGATTCTTGATGACAAACAAAGACGGATTTATCCTACCCTTCAACTGTTACTAATGAGACACAATTAATTGTTACCGAAGTGAATGAGTTTGCGTTACGGCTGAGGTTTTCTACTGTAATATAGTTTACTACCTAAAAAAAGTCCTTTATTATCAATTGTCGCCGCAACATGTTGAGATGCAACTTTTTTTTTTTTGTACTGTTCACTATGTTCGTGTCATAATCTTTACTTTGTGTAATTTATACCTGTACCCATACAGGGAGCCCATATGTCACATACTCCTGCCGCTGACACATACACACTTTATTGACGTGTTACATTCACTATTGAGCACCTGACACACATGACACAATCACATTGCTCAAGCCTGCCACACCTCACACAATCACATTGCTCGACAACTCGTGTATCAACCCGTCTCGTCTGGACCAGCCTGCAATAATCAGACGTGCCCACAATACGTCACAGACATACAAGTCGTCTTTATACCGGACGGAAGACAGTGCCATTGTTGTGTAGCAACTGCAGCTGACCGCTAGACAACACTATCGGTGATCCACATCCACAACAATGAGTAACACGGAATATCTTAAATGCGAAAATAAGTCTGTCTGTCTGTTACCTTTTCACGCCTTAACAAAATGTGTCACACGGGTAGACAACCTGGGTCAGGACTTAGGACGTAGGATACTTTTTATCCCGGTAGTAGATTCCGTGGGATATTTCCCAACTCCACGCGGGCGAAGCCGCGGGCAAAAGCTAGAAGTTGATACATAAATGTTCAATGCCAATATCCTAACTAATTAATATTTTAACTGCGAAAGTGAGTTTGTTTTCTTTTATTTGTTTCTTTCGCTTTCACGCTAAAACGACTGAACAGATTTGGATAAAATTTGGCACATGGGTAGACCATACTACTTATACTTTTATCCAGACAATCCCACGGGATCGAGACTTGGACAGTAAAACCACGGGGTGCAAATAGTCTTACAATATATTTAATGGATAGCGGATTAACTGTGAATATACTTCATAATGCCCCGAGCAAGCAGGAATTGCCTATAAATTGTGTAAGTAAGAGGCAGAGGGTGACAAATTACTTTAAACAAGAGTTATCTAGTGAGATGCCGGTTCCTCCAGGTCGCAGGTGGTCTTGGCTCGTTCCCAGGAACACTGAATTCACTTCTCAGGCACCTTTTAAAAAAAACAAAGTTAAGTGTTACTAGACACACTGTTTACATTACATGATGAAAAACCAGATTAAGAAGAAAGAATAAAGAATTTTATTAAATCATTGTTACAGGCATTTCCGTAGCCATACTTAACATTAATGGATATCGATAAACAAGTTGTATTTTAATATTATTAGATAAACAGTGATCCCCAAAATAGGTGGCAGATGTGACAAGGGACAGTTATTAAAAAAAGTATTTAGTACAATTCGCTTCCAAAACGTTTTGGTAAAAGCAGCTTTTTAACAGTCCCCTTCTTCTTGGGATTCTATTCATATAATCATACTTACTAGAACAGCCAAAGGAATATGCTATTTAAGTAAGAATATGATTTCAAACCCACAACCAAACTGAACCTCACAATCAAATCGCAGTAAAATCATTTTAAATGTCACAAATTAAAGCTTCAGTAACTTGAAAGAGAAAGTACCAATAAAATGTCAGTGAATGTCAATGCTAATAAAAGTACCTTTCATATAGAGCCACATAATATCATGTGTGTGAATGTAATAAAGTTATAAGGTTATCCATTCATGCAAATGTCAAGTTTGTTAGGGTTGACACTTTTTATCCTAAAATAAAGGTAATTATAGACTTATGTGTGAACTTTACGCCCTAGAGAGCTAATTAACAGACATTTTGCGTCTTTGTAAGCTTCACTGTTATTATTGTAATTATTTAGGAACAGAATCATAATTATACTTTAGTCAGTTGAATAGATTCTGAACTGAATGCTTTGTTCTCTCTGCTTTATTTAAACGATTACAAAACATATTTATTTCCACTTATAGGAAATAATGTGGAAGTATGTTTTGTAATCGCTTACAAATTAATACTATGTATAAGACATTTTAATGAAAGTCACGACTACATTAATAAATTGGCTCCGTTATGTTTTATCAAAAGCGAATATGATGTTTTGAAAATGAAAAGTAGTGGTTGCTTATTTTGCTTCACTTCAGATGCCATTCGATAGCGCATAAAATTACGTTAATTGGTACACTTATTTTTACCTTATGCGACTATGAAGTTTTGAAAATGAAAACTTACAAGCAAAAACGTTATTTCCACCCAATTCCAAGTTCCATTAAATATAAGATTTACTTCGTTCTTTTGACCATTCGAAATGAACCTCTATATAATACTAATAACTAGCACCAACTTTACCAACGTTTTTGCAGTCAATAGCCGCGAGGGCGACCAAACTTGAGCAGTAAAAAGTTCGCCTTTTACAATTTTTATTAGTGCACTTAACACCGAGCGAGGCGACGGGCCATGCATTTTAATAACCCCTCAGCTTGTACGGTAACTACACTATGTTTATAATGAATTTGCCAGAAATGTAAGCAAACTTTAAAAAAATAATTGTTAATTAAAAGTTCCGAATTTAAATAAGAACTTTGATGAAAGGCAGAGGAGCTCGTGGCTAAGTAATAACAGCCGCATGGGTCGATCCATCAGGTTAAGCTACGCTTGCCGGGGTTGGTCCGTGGATGGGTGACCATCTTTACATATCGAGACTCCTCCGTGTTTCGGAAAGCACGTTAAGCCGTTGGTCCCGGCTGTCATTCGAGGATCTTTGACAGTCGTTACGGGTCGTCAGAAGCCCGAAAGTTGACAACCAGTCTTACCAAGGGGTATCGTAATACCCAGTTACTGGGTTGTGGAGGTCAGATAGGCAGTCGCTCCATGTAAAATACTGGTATTCAGCTGCATCCGGTTAGACTGGAAGCCGACCCCAACATAGTTGGGAAAAGGCTAGGCAGATTGATGAAAGGCAGAGGGGGTTACTATGGAACGAGTTTTGAGGTGCAATTAACTTAAGAAATGCCTATATCCACTCTATGCAACTACTGCTATTAATTTTGACTTATTTTATTCCTTGGCCCTGTTTCTGAATGTTTGTTCAGTTGAATGCGTTGACAAAACTCATAGCAATTGATTGATTTAGCTATTTTTGTCGGTCAATAATCATTGGTGTGACATGAATTTGTCAGGTTATCAGGAACCGGATAATTATGAGACATATTTCTAGTTCTGGTTACTACTTTTATAATCCCGGTCAAACTATATCAATACAAAAAACGTAGGTTGTGTACAAAATCCGGATTCGTTTCTACAGATGGAACAAATTGCTTTAATTCCGAATCCGATTTGCTCGCCGATTGACTTTTTTAATTAGAGTTTTTATCTGGAGTGTGATTTATTTCCGTTTTTATTTTTAAATAAATGGCCCTCTCTAACTTTTTAGTAGCGAGTTGATTTTGCTCATTTCTAAAATTAAATCTGATTCTTTTGATGTGATGAGATAAGTACATAATATTTTAATACATTTGTGACTTTGTCACCAAAATATAACTTTTCTATTTTGAATTGAAATTTAAAACTACAGAAATCATCATCTAACTAGGTTTTTCCAAACTATCTCGGGTTCGGCTTCCAGTAAAACTGGGTGCAGTTGAATACCAGTATTTTACATGGATTGAATGCCTATCTGACCTCCACACTCAAGTTACTAGGTAACACGAGACCCCTTAGTAAGACTGGTTGTCAGACTTTCGGGTTCTTGACTACAAGTACCAAACTAAAGGACTTACTTAATTTTCACAAACGACAATGTAAAACTATTATCATATAACAAGGCATCCCATCACGTTTCTTACCGCTTAAAACTAACGCTTGAAAGCAAACGATGATAATATTCATACATTCACGAAGTTATCACCACCCACACCGTATGATATCAGCTATTCAATTTCAAATAATCCTTCCAGGAGACAATTTCTAAAATTAATGGCGGAGCAATTGTTATAAATCTGAGCTTAGGATCTATGTCCATGACGAGGCACTCCGCTCTAAGGGAATTTTAGTTTTGCACGTAATTTTAGCATAAAAATGCTAAACTCTGCTTCAAATTCAACTCCAACCTGCAATATAAGTAAAAGCGGTTAAAACTAAAAGCTAGTAACACACCGGCAACTTGAACGTACACAAAGCCTGAACCTCACATGTGTATTTGACAATGTTTTTCCACATTTTAATAATACATTACTTGAACATGGTAGAGTTGCATTTTAAACAAACAAACAATATACAATATATACTCGTAACACTTTTTCACAATTTCTGCTGGTGACAATTTATATGATTTCAGCAAAACCCGTCATTATGGCAGACACCTACCATAATATTTATAAAAATTTAAGAAAAACAGACGAGCTGGTCTATGTTCACCTTCTCTGTAACAGACGACGCCCCCACCCGCAATGGAAAAAGTAGTACAGGTTGATATTACTTAGCTGAGAAGCAGGCAAAGTTTTTCACAATTTATCGTCCCGTGCAAACACAGCTTTAAGTTTAAAACTTAAAACTATATTCTAACACAGCAGTGAATTTTTACAGAAACTATAAATCATTATGGCGTACTTTTTTATTTTCAATGGAGTACAATTTTTAGCTGAAAATTTCAGTGAAAGCTTTTATTTATGTGCAGTTTTCAGAGCTCGTTAGTAATGTTGGTTCAGCGCGACGCGGTGTTAAAGTTACTGCGACCGGTAAAAATAACTTTAAAGTGGTATGCACCTTTTTTTAATTGTATAGTTCATCGTCATAGATTTGAAGCGGAGAAGTATTTTTGAAATACACACCTACAATTAACAAGTACGCTTTAAATAATAGTTGCATCACCTATTCATTAAGTACTATTTTTCTGTATTATTTTACAAACGGCACAGAGCATTTTTTGCATCTTAATTTAACGATAAACATATTTTTCATTCCAAGTATAAGAAAATGGATTTAAAAAATAATTGAGAAAACATCATAATCGAAAGTCTCCTCGTGCACGGCCAAAGTAAAGGTAACCTCTACACTGAACCTTGTTTCATTATAAACCGCTAATGACTTTCATTCAAAACTTACAACATTTCACATCAAGCAATCGTGTAAAGTAAAGTAAGTTAAAGTAAGTTATAAGGTGGATATAAAAGCATGGTTTGACGTGAACACTATCTATTTAAAAAGTGTTTGAATCCTATGGCTTCAATTCCCTGCCAGAGTAGGTGTTTTCCGATAGCATTTTAATAACTATCAGTAGATGTTACCTCATGAGGGACACGTAGCTAAATATTGTCAGCCGCACGGTACGAATTTCAAAGTTAAGCAACGCTTACCGAGGTTGACCCGTGGATGGTTGCCCATTCATTAGATAGCGAGACCCCTTCGTACCTCAAAAAGCAAGTTAAGCAGTAAGTCTTTTTTTTTTTTGAGGGTGGGAAATCATCCAATGACTTCTCCCGCTCTGGGCGGAGCGGAAGGGCGTGTCAGACTTTTACTGACTAAAACCCACCCGTGTTCCTTCATTTGCCTGTTGCCAAGGTCCCGGTATCCCTTTCGGACTTTCCCGCAACCCTGGCAGGCATCGGTCCTATTGGACCCCGTCATTTTTGCTGACATCTCTTTGAGGCGCGCGTGGAACACGACGCGCCATCGACCCGGGCCTGGTCCTTATCGGACGGCGAGCTGCCCGTTGCTCGCCGTCCGCAAGCCCGCGCCTATGGTGGCCGGAAATCCGCCTGGGATTCCCGACGCCCAGGGCGTCTCCAACGGCGGCGGTTAGGGGCGTGAGGGCGCAAACTTTGCCTTTCCCTCACGCGTTCCGCCTCCTCCTTCGCGAGCATTACTGCTTCGCAGAAGGAGGTGACGGCTTCCCATGCCCTCTCGCTCCGTACCATGGCCTGAACCAGGGCCGGACGCGAGAGGTCACCGCCGCCAATCGCCTCCGCGAGGACACGGCGGTGCTCCGCCCAAGCAGGGCACACCTCAACCGTATGCTCCACCGTGTCCTCCGGGCGATCCACACAGTGGTGACACCCGGGCGTTTCCTCCCGCCTAATCCTACACAGGTACCTCCCGAAGCTGCCATGTCCGGTGAGGACCTGTGTCAGGCGGAAGGTGAGGACGCCGTGGCGCCTCTCTATCCACTCCTCAAAGAGGGGACTTATCGCCGCTATTGTGGCGTGCCCAGCACTGGGTTGCGACAATCGCACTCTCCATGCCGCCATGAGATCTTGCCGGAGCTCTGTCCGCTGTGCCGCGATTTCTCGCGGCAGCGGAGTTACACCCCGGCGCTTCACCTCCTCGCGCCACTCCCAGATGTGCGCGAGGACCTTCGCCTCCAGATCCCATGGCGGTAATCCGGCAAGGAGGCTCGCCGCCTCACGGGAGACCGTGCGGTATCCCCGGGCCAGCCGAATGGCCATGACCCTTTGGGACGCGTTCAACCGGCGTGCTGGCCGCAGCCTAAGGGAACGCGCCCACACCGGTGCCCCGTAAAGGGCCATGGACCGCACGACCCCCGCATAGAGCCTCCGGCAGGAGGCGTTTGGACCCCCTAGACTGGGCAGGAGCCGCCTCAAGGCGGCCCCAGCCCGGTCCAGCCTTGGAGCCAAACGTCGGAAATGCTCCACGAAGTTCCACCGGCTGTCGAGGACGAGTCCCAGGTACTTCATCGTCGACTCGACGCCGATGTGAACCCCTCCTACCGTAATTTGGGAACCCGACGGTGGCGCGTTCCGAGGGCCATGAAAACACATGACCTCGGACTTGTGCAAGGCCACCTCGAGTCCCAACTGCCGGATTCTATCTACGATTGTCGCAACCCAGCGTGTCGCTAGATCGGCCGCCGCCTGGTGCGACCTCCCCTGCGCCAGGACCAGCGTGTCGTCAGCGTAGCAAACCACGCTGACGTCGCTAGGGAGGTCGGCGCGCAGCACCCAGTCGTATCCGATGTCCCACAGATGCGGCCCCAGGACCGATCCCTGTGGGACACCGCACGACATCTCTCGCCGGTTCCACATTCCCTGGTGACCGGGGTAGATGACGGCCCTGTCCGTCAAATAGGCCTCGACCACACGACAGAGGTAGGTCGGCATCCGGTGGTACCGGAGTGCCTCCCTTATGCAACTCCAGGGCAGGGTGTTGAAGGCGTTGGCGATGTCTAGTGACACCGCCAAGACGACCCCGCCCCGGGCCACAGCATCCCCCGTCGTGAGGGCCCGTACACGCATGATGGCGTCCACCGTAGAGCGCCCTCTGCGGAAACCAAACTGGCTCTCCGCCAAATCCGGCCCCACCCGCACCAGCCGCCCGACGAGGCGGTTTGCAATGACTCTTTCAAAGAGCTTGCCCACCTCGTCGAGCAGCACGATGGGCCGATAAGCGGACGGAGAGTCCGCAGGGCGCCCCGGCTTCTTAATGAGGACCAGTTTCCCCGTCTTCCAACGAAGTGGGAACTGGCCCCTCTCCATGCATGCGCATAGGAGACCTCTTAGTCGAGGCCCGAGAGCCTCCATGGCCAGGACCCAGGCCTTCCCAGGAAGGCCGTCGGGTCCTGGGGCGGTATTCTTGGCATTCAGCCTTCGTACCGCCACTCTCATTTCTACCTCGGTCACCTCCGGAGCATCGTCGTCGTCGTCGTCGGCGGTGTGGTCCGCATCGAACACCGCAGTAGGCGGAGCCATGAGCGGGGAGGTATGTTCCCCTCTCGAAGGGAACAGAGCGCTCACCACGTCCTCCACAAGCTGAGGCCGGAGACTCTGCGTCAGCGGGGGAGCCCATGGGCGGAGTTTCTCCCGCACCATTTTGTATGGGCGTCCCCACGGGTCTCTGTTCAGAGTCTCCAGCGTCTCCTCCCGGGCCAGTGCCCTGGCTCGCAGGATCTCCTCCTGGAGGGCGGTCTTCGCCGCTCTGTACCCCTCGTACAGCTCCGCCTGAATGGCTTCCGTATCCGGAGGGCGGATACGGAGCCTGCGGTGCCTGGTGTACTGGCGTCGCGCAGCAACGCACGAACGGCGCAGCGCTGTCAGCTCCTGCGACCACCAGCTCACCTGGCGCGAAGCACGTCCTGGCTGGACCCGGGGCATTGCCACGTCACAAATATTGGACATGGCCTCCCGGAACCACTCCGCCTCGTCGTTGATGTCGGCAGGCCTGTCCGGTGATGACACCCAGGCCTGCACGATCGAGGCTTCCAGGAGAAGCTCCCGGTCCAGCTGCTTCAGCGCCCAACGCGGACCACCCGGGGCCTGTCGGACCGGCGCGCTCGAGGTCTGGGCGGAGACGTCGAACCGGATATACCGGTGATCGGAGTACGTCTCCACCCCCTCCATGACGCGCCAGTCAATGACACGCGGCGACAGAGCGGGGCTGGCGAACGAGATGTCCACCACTGATTCACCCCGCATCCGCACACACGTGGGGACGGAACCCCGGTTTAGGACGACCAGGCCTGTCTCCAGAGCCCAGTCCTCCACCATCCTGCCCCGTGTGTCCGTATGCCGGGAACCCCAAGCCACATTCTTGGCATTGAAGTCCCCCAGTACGAGCACGGGGAGGGAACGGAACCCGACGACGACGACTTTCAACTCCGCAAGGGAGTTGTGGAACTCGGCGAGAGTTCGGTTCGGGGAGAAGTACACCCCTACCACGACAAACTCCCCGAACCGTGCTGCCACGCAACCCCGTCCTCTTTTGACAGCCTCGAGGGACGGGGTACCGGCGGCGGCCGACGAAATAAGGGTCACTGAGCCGCTCAGGTCCTCCACCCAGTCATCCCTGGGCGGGACAAAGTACGGCTCAGCGACCACGGCGATATTGATCGACCACTGCGCCATGCTCTGGAGCAACAGATCCTGAGCGGCGGCACAGTGGTTGATGTTCGCCTGGAGGAGGCGAAATGGGGCCGTTATTGGCACTCCATTTCATCCCCCTCCCGAGACCCATGTGAGGGCCCTGCCGCAGCAGCAGCTGGGGCGGTGACGACGCCGGTGGTGGTAGCGGCAGCGGCGGTGGCAGTGGCGGCGACTGCGGCGGTGACGACGGTGGTGGCGGTGACGGTGGCGGAGGGCTTTCCCCTGCCCCTGGCTTTAGCGGGGGGAACGCAGGCCCTACCCCCGATCCGGTGGTCGGCCGGCTTGCCCGCGGCCGCACATGCGACGCAGTGCCGCGTGGCCGTGCATGTGCCGGCCTTGTGACCGGGCTGACCGCAGCGGTAGCAGGCATCGCTGCGGTCCACCTCGGAGGTGCATTTAGCTCCCACGTGGTCGCCCACATGGCAGCGGAAGCACCTCCGAGGTCTGGGTTCCAGCAGTTTGACCTGCGCGGAAACCCAGCCCACCAGAAGCCGTTGGCCCTCCCCGGCTATTTTCTTGGCCGCCGCCACAGGGCAGCTCACCGTAATGGCTTGCATACCCTTATAGTCAGGACCGATGGTGCCCGCCTTAACCTGCTCGGCAGAGCACCCCCCAGTCCTGACGACGGCGGCCACCACCTGTGCCTTCGTCACCGAGTCGTCCAGACCCTGGATGCGCATTTCGGCGCACTTAGTGGGCCTGGACACTCGGGCCTCATCCGCGTTCAAGGACGCCCTGAGCTTTTCAGCCAGGGCGTCAGCGGCCGAGCCACCAGCCGGACCTGGGAACTCCAGCATCCGGGCCCCAGTGGCAGCGATCCTCAGTCGGATGCCACCGGCGGCGCCGAGCTCCCCTAGGTCCACCACCTCCGCACCTTTGGCAAAGACGTCCTTATAGGACACGCCCTTCTCTGCCGCTTCCGGCTGTAGTGTAACCACTACAGCTGCGGACTTCGGGGCGTGGAGCCTAGCTGCGACGCTTCGCTCCTTGTGCCGCTGCCGCCTGGCCTTTTTCTTCTTGGCCGCCCTTGCCTTCTTGCCCGCCCTCCTCTTCTCCCCGGCCACTTGCCATTCAGCATCGACCGGGGGATGTATAAGAGGTGCGGGTGCGGTCTGAGGTGGGGGTGGTCGTTTAACCACCGGGACCACCGGGGCCAGGGCCGGAGCTGGGGCTCGAGCCCGAGCCGGGGCCGGGGCCGGGGCCCGAGCCGGGGCCGGAGCCGGGGCCCGAGCCGGGGCCGGGGCCGGGGCCCGAGCCACCTGCTTAGCCGCCCCGCCCTTTTTTGCCGCCCCGCCCTTGTTCTGCCCCGCCGAGGCAGATGCAGCGGCAGCGGCATATGACGCCCGCTGGCCGGGGGCCGGCTGACTTGCCGCTAACGGGGGGCGCAGGACGATGGCCTCCAGGGCGGAGAATCGTCTCCGCATTTCGGCCATCTCCTGCCGCACGAGGGTTAAGACCCGGTCCTCGGCAGCAGCAGGCACGGGCCCTCCCTGCCCGTGCTGCACCCCCCTCTGCGGTACCTCCTGGGGGCCGGCTCCTCGGAGCAAGGCTAGGTCCGCTCGGAGCTCCGCGTTCTCCTTTCGGAGAAGCTCCATTGCGGCCGTCAGTCGTGCGACCTCCGCCCGCATCTCGGAAACTCCGTCCGACGGAGTCCCTCTATAGGAGGCCTCCGCTGCCGCCATTATGGAGGCCGTGGCCTCCGCTATGGCCTTGTCTTTTGAGGTCTTAAGCCTCTTCAAGGCCACATTGTTTATTGCAGAGACCACGATCTCTGCGAGCCTGGCCGCGCCCGGCGAATTGGGGCCACTAGTGGCGCCCGGCACACCACTTGCCACCTTTGACGGAGCCGCCCTGAGGCTGGCCCCGCTAGGGTGGGGCACCTCCGCTTCCAGCCTCCCGGCCCGCTGGACCGGCTTGACCGGGCTGGACGGGCTCGACTCGCCGGCCCCATTGGTGTGGAGCCCCCTACCCGCACCCTTCTCGCGGACTCCACCCCGCCGGCCGGAGTGGATCTTCCTCCGGCTCCGGTCGTCTGAGGACGACCCCGTATTGGGGCGCTTCCGGAAGAACTTTCTCCCGGAAGGCCCCACCACCACCACTTCGCGCTCTACGCTCGCACACGAGCTAGAGCTCGATGCCGCGTCGGACTCCGACCGCGCATCACTTCCCTCCTCTCCCTGTCTCTCTTCGTTTTTTGTTTTAATGTTATCCATGTTTGTTCCCACGAGTATTTAACATTCTGTACTTGCTCAAATTGTGTGGTTCGCACTAATGGCTGATTTAGCTACCCATCAGTCAAGCTATCAACCTCCCTCACGGTGCGCCGCCGCTTGGAGGTTTGGGGTAATTTTTTATAGAGGATTTCTTCCTCGCGGCCCGGGCGGTTAAGCCAAGACCCTCGACCCCCGTCAAATGCCAGAGACATGACCTAGACACTCTTCGGGGCTACGAGACCAACGGTGGCAGAAGGAAGGACTTCCTCCTACCTGCCCGGCGGCAGGGTTAGTGCACGCCGGGCCCGCTCAAGACGCTGCTAAACATGTGCTCCTCCGAGTACACATTAGAGCGTCCCGCTGACAGGATATTGGCATGCGGGCAATGCCTCCCCACTAGGTACTGTGTGTCTAACACACAGCATCCAATGGGGAAACATTACCCGCACCCCAGGGTACACCGTCCCGGAGACTGGCCTTCCCCACGGACGCATCCGTAAGGGAACTCCAGCCTCCAGGCACACGGGGAGGTTTCCTGTCTACGCACCCCTAAGCAGTAAGTCTGGGCTGTCATCCGTAGATATTTGCCCGTCGCTACAGGTAGTCAGAAGCCCGAAAGTCTGACAACCAGTCTTAGCAAGGGGTATCGTATTACCCAGTTACTGGGTTGTGGATGTCAGATAGGCAGTTACTCCATGTAAAATACTGGTAATCAGCTGCAACCGGTTAGACTGGAAGCGGAAAAGGCTAGTCAGATGGTGAGATGTAACCTCTATACCTTATAGTACCCACAGCTACTCGCTCGTCCCAATTGTGGCCCACTCATTTGCACGGAGGAGCCATTTGCAATCTGTATAATTGCTTCCACGCACACCGCAGTCACATTCACTGCTTTTTGTTTTAATGTTTTATTGTTCATTATTGTGCTCTTGACAACGCTCCCCAACGACAAAAACGAAGGTAGTTGGGATGTAAATTATCAGGTTGCAATTAATCACGATAGTTGGAAGAACGAAGCTTTCATAATTCTTCAAAGAAACACTTACTTACAAGCGGTAAATTAGTTTAAACATTCTTCAAGTTAATAAAATAAACTTCCCGTAACTTGAACGTTAACTGCGACGCGCGACGGTGCCGAGAAAACTATAAAGTTAAAATGTAATTATTCGTGCACTTACCGCACACACAACTAAAGATATAAATATTAAACTTCAGGAAGGACATCTTGGCAAACACTCGGTTGGAAATGTTTCGTGCTTTGTTTAAAAGTTGATATTTAATTGATTAATTTCATGAAACTTACTGATTAGAAAATCAACTTAATATTGAACTCATTTAAAAGTGTATTTTTTTTATTATGCTTCTTATTAGTTCAGTTTCCTTGCCAGAAATTATTAATAAGTAATTCTGAAAATCCAACGCTACCTACTAAAGGTCTTAGTCAAAACCAATTTTCCAAAGAAACACGACATAACCTCCATCAGTAAATGCTATTTCTGTAAATGACTAATTCGGTAAATTGATTTTAATTTAATTTTATGTAATGTAGGTAAGTGTATTAGGATAATTAGTGTGTGTTTTTTATTGTTAATTTCTTATAGCAAAATAAGCTAACAATTCAAAATATAATTAACTAGCTGTGCCCTGCGGTTTCACCCGCGTAGGTCTCGATCCCGTGGGAATATAGAGATAAAACGTATCCTATGTCCTATTCCAGGTCATGGTCTACCCGTGTGCCCATCCTCTCCTCTCTAGAGTAGGGAACGTCGCGGTGGAACGGCGCGGCGCCAGCGTCGAACTGTTTGCGTATTGCATTTCGTGATAACTTTGAAATTAAATGTCCGATTCGAATGAATTAAAAAGTATTTTACTGCTACAGTAGTAGCCCTTGATGTTAAAACTATTTATTTGAATAAGAATTAATATTGTGTTGATAAAACTCCTTCGCAAATAATGCATTAATTTCGAACAAATTTGATTACCATAAAAAAAGGCTATAGTGAGTCAATCTTAAAAGATAGACATATGCTGTTACGGACTTTTTTTTAGAACTTTTAAAGAGGAACAATTCCATGATACATGATATTTGCGTAACTTAAACCGTTTACACAGCGCACGCAACGGAAGCTCTCAAAAAAAAAAAACCGTTTTTGCAACATTTTTCATGTGTGCTCCGCTTCTATTGGTCGTAGCGTGATGTTATGTAGCCTATAACCTTCCTCGAAAAATGGACTATCCAATACAAAAAGAATTTTTAAATTCCAAGCAGTAGTTCCTGAGATTAGCGCGTTCAAACAAACAAACAAACTCTTCAGCTTTATAATATTAGTATAGATTAGATTTAAAAAAAACTATCATCATATGAGATAAAGAGAAACTCTCGGAAAAATACACATTAATTTTTATTTAAAAAAAAAATCCATGTTTCAGTTACATTTTTTCAAATCGTTATAGATCCTTATATAGAAAAAATAAATAAAGTAAACGTGCTTAAGGTCCGATATCTAAACATTCAGCTTTTCTAAAAAGACTTAAACAAAAGAAAAATTCGTTTAACAAAATCTCCTCATAACCGCGTAGCTGTCTACTCTACGGCGTAGCACTTGTCTACGGCGTACCTGCAGGAATTATTATCTCAGGAGAGGGCTTCTGTTCTAAGTAAGATCTGAGTAATATTACTTTGTAGAGGTCGTTGAGTTAATACCTGTTAAATATAAGGTACAGCACGCCAATAATCGGTAGCGGAATGCGATAATAATTAAGTGAAGCAGAAATTTTGTTTACCCAGTTTTTACCAGCTTTGATTGAAATCTATGCAATATACTAGTTATGCACTAGTAGGTATCAGAGTTTTTTTTTCAAAATGTAGTCTAATTATAATTATGGGAGAGATAAAACAAAATTATATATTTTTTCATCACTTTATCGAGATTTATAAGTTAGTTTAGAATTAATTCTTAAGGTTTTGTGTATAATCCTATGAATGGATTATACACAAAACCTTCCGGAATTAATTCTCCAAATGATGGTGAAAACGGTATGACAACCCATTGCATTGTTTAGAAGAACAACGCGGTTTCACAGACAGACACAAAAAGACTTTAATTTATAATGTGTTGGCGCAGCAAGTAGCGCCGTCTAGTTTTGTTACGAAGTTACTGGAATCACCAAAAAGATCGGATAAAGTGACACTGGCTGGTGACAGTCACTCTAGCAGAGCGTTGCATCAATGGTAGCGTGGCGGCTGTCTTCTGATGACAGAGAGGATATCAGGGGAGGTGCTGTCGTACCACGTCCACGACAAACTGCTATATTCCGGCACAACCCTGATGATATTGAAAACGCCGGCAACCACTAATACGATGAGCAATTCTGGTAAATCTATATATACTAGACTATCCTGCCACGTTATATGTATAGATGACAGTCACGTATAAAATCGCTTCTTCTATCACTGTGACCGTAGCCGTCGGCATGAGCGCTATTCGCTAGAATAATGAAGAGTAGACTAACTCGCATTGATTAGCTTGTACTCGTGCCAAGTTAGTGGTAAGTAGAGTGAACTCATAAGCAAGCTGCTTAAAAGGAATTTTATCTAAATTGCTGTTTAATCCTAAAGGATTATTAGATCCTGTTTGATGTAAAAATAATAAATGAATTATTGTTATTATAAAAATAATAAAAGGTAAAAGAAAATGTTGAGTTCACGCTAAGTGATTTCGAAATATTACGATTTAGTGGTAACTGACAACTACTAATGACAACGTGTCTCTGAAGGATACAGAACCATACATACCTACCTATCCTTACATATTATAAAACAAACCTCCGCCGCGTGTGTCTGTCGTCCTGTACGCGATTAACTCAAAAAACTACTGCACCGATTTTCATGCTGTTTTCACCAATGGATAGAGTGATTCTCGAGTAAGGTTTTAATATATAATAACCGACATCCACGCCTGCGAAGTATAGTAGTAAGTATATTAAAGTACAAATTTGTTTACAGGTAGGTAATTGGAAATTAACTGAAATGGAAAAACGATTCCAGTTTGCAGAAATAATCTCGGCATAAAGAAAGATTTTTGGTTAAAAAATTTAATGAATACTTTCATCTTTCAAAAGCCAATTACGAAAGATCTTACGAACCTACTCAAGTTAGCCGTATTCCTGTTATTATTATATTATTTACGAACTGTGGTGTTTATATTGTTATTTAGGAAAAGTGAGATTTTAAATGTAAATAAAATTTCGGCATCCGATAGGTACCGAATTCAGTTCGTGAACTCTGTTAAACATATGCGGTTTTTTTATAGAACTATTTTCGGTATTTCTTTTTTTCATCTTTTTAGGGTTCCGTAGTCAACAAGGAACCCTTATAGTTTCACCATGTCCGTCTGTCCGTCTGTTACTTAATAAACTTTAAACAATTTATTATAAAATCATCAAAATATATTTGAGACCCTTACAACAAATTCTTTCCTTTGAGATGTTTTTTTTTTACTTTCTGATATGCCCCCTTAAAGTGACCCCATATTCAAAATTCCTGGGTTTGGGTTACAGAAACTTTAATTTTGATTTTGACACCCGCTGGAAAGGACGGAGTTCTAATCCATAAGATTATGGCACAGAGCTTTACGTATATCATATCAATATTTAGCTTCGCTTAATACCACACATATAATGTACAAGACACGTATATCAAAAAAGGGTGCCACAGCGATGACCGCGACCTGCCTTAATTAGACCCTAGCTTAACTGATTAACAATAATCGCTTCATACAACCCTGCATTAATAATTAATATTATAAGGGAATATTCGCCATTCCCTGTTATGAAATGTAACTCTGATATGTACCTTACGTATTATCATTCTGTGGTCACCATAAATTAATAATTTGGCTACGTGAACAATTGTATAACATAACATCGTACTCATAGTCCCCGAAGGGCAGTACATAATAGTGCACCTACACTTAGCCAGTCGTGTTTTGATTTCTAAAAACGAAGCCTACTTTCAAACTGCTTTAGAACACAGATGGCAATTTCGAAAACCAAAACTCGAAATTACCTAGCCTGCTCTTATTACACGGATTGCACGGACTAACCTAACCTAACAAGTTCTCAACTACTAGTCTTAAATTAAATAACTAATAACTTGGAAGTGCCTTCAGCGGAGTATTAATATAAATTACATTATAACTTAATCATAAATGTGGGTGTACTCTATGTACCTCTGCCAAACTCTCCGGAGGAAACAGCCGTGATGTTATGTTATGTTGTAATTAACATTACATACGAAAGCATGCGACAATTTCCTTAAATAGACATAATGCGAACTTCGGCGTGTATCCGCTATGGCTTCAGACTATTAAGCTGGGCCGTAATGAGGAGAAGCCACAATTAGAAGCCTCACTTGCCGAGCTTACAAGCTTGACTTGCAGGAGTATAATGGTAATAGTATGGGAAATAAGGGGTTTAAAACATAATCATTCTAATATACTTTGTTTATGTAAATATTGTTACAGAAAGAGAAGTAAAATAATGATAGTGTTGTTCACAAAAAGCTTCCGTAACGAGTTTCTGACTATAACGATCTTAAACCACCGCTTTACGATAACAAGGTCAAGTTGTATCTGTTAAAACTTTTTTTTTTACTGAATATCCAATTATTTGTCTTGTCCGAACCGTAAGACGTACCGTCCTCACGAACACGATACCACGAGTTAATAATAACTAGACTAGACGTTAATACTCCACAGAAATAATAAGCTTCTTAAACTTTAGCCACTTTCTTGAGAACACCAAGTATCTAAACCAGTTTACATGAGCAACAAATGATACCTTATACTGGGATGTATAAGATATAATTTTTTCCAGTCAGCTCGGGTAGCCTTAGGCTATGTCTGAGACAAGAGTATACATAATAAACAGGTTCTGTGTCGACATTCATTGCACGAAGTTTGTTAGCGCTCCCCTCAACTTCTAATAATATTGCAGCAATCTGCATTTTATACACTGGGGAACAAAAGTTTGGGCGCACAATAAACATGCTCGTTTGACGTCGCTCGCTCCACGTCCTTCGGATTTGATGAGTCGACGGACAGAGGTCCAGACAGACAGGTCATTTTGTTTGGCTTTTATTACCTACGTCCCGATATTGGAGTTTTTATGAAACGTTACCTGAATGTTATTAATTTTCATCGTAATTCTGTAGGACAACTAGACAATTCAGCTAGATAGACAACTATTAGATTAGTAAGTTTGGATATATGAGTAATAAATATTATGTCTTACTATTCTTATTCCAATGAACAATAAAAATATCTTATACTAAGTTTTTCTCTACACTATACATTTTTGTCCAAACACCCTTAATCTACTGATGTTGAATTTTAGGTAAACTCAAACTCAAACTCAAACTCAAAGCATTTATTTCAATTAAACCATTCACAGGCACTTTTGAATTGTCAAGGAGTCGGTCAGTCAGAAATATGAAGCTAGTTGCCCATTCCAAAGCGTAGTAGGTACCTATGGAGAAGAACAGGCAAGAAACTCCATGGACACTCTTTTAAATCAAAATATTGTTACAATATGTGGGTTACATCATTTATGTTGAAATTATACATGTGAGAACAATGTAGAAAGCACGTTAAAAGCGTCCGCAATTATTACATAAAACAATTCAAAAATTAAAATAAGCCATGGCAGCTAAGAGATGACCAGTCACAACTGACGGCGCCCGTTCACGAACATGACGCATGGATCAGCACCATTCAGCTCAACCATTTTGAAGGGAGCTAAATGATCCGACACACGCGCCACCACCAGCTAGACATTTCAGTGAGCATGACATTCCCAGTCGCCAGGGCACATTCAAGTCAATGAAAGACAAATTACCCGGTAAATGGTAGCTCAATAGTACATAGTACTCACACCTGTGCTATGCAATTATATAATGCAAAGGAGATTGAGTTTATACAATGCAAGATGGTCTTCCGATCTTCAGCAGCTCCAACACTATTTTCGAATGTTAATTAGTTGTGATTGTGGAGCAGGACCAGCATTAAGCCAAGCATTCTTATCAGAGATGTAATCCTCCAACTTATAATATGCCTGCCTGCATAGTGTGCGTTTTATACAAGTTTTGAATTTCGACTCATTCAGTTGAAGTATGTGGGGAGGAATTTTATTGTAACATTTTAAACAGTACCCCATGAAAGATGAGTCTACTTTAGCTAGTCTGAAACCTGGTTGAACTAATAGGTCCCTATTTCTAGTACTATAATTATGTCTATCACCTCTTTTACTAAAAAGATGTAAATTTTTTCTTACGTGCATGATGTTTTCATAGATATATTGACAAGGTACCGTCATGATGTTTATATCCTTAAACAGTTCCCTTAAAGAATCGCGCCTGCGGAGATTATAAATAGCTCTGATCGCTCTTTTCTGCAGAATAAAGATAGACTCGATGTCTGCAGCCCGTCCCCATAGTAAAATACCGTAAGACATGATGCTATGAAAGTAACTAAAATAGACTAGCCTCGCGGTATCTACATCAGTAAATTGACGGATTTTTCTGACAGCATATGCTGCTGAACTTAGCCGTCCTGCTAGAGATGTTAAATGAGGACCCCATTGTAGCCTTGAGTCGAGCGTGATCCCCAGGAAAACAGTTTTATCGACGAACTCTAGTTTCTCTTGATTCAATACAATCTCGCAATCCCTACTTTTGACATTTGGCAAAGAAAATTTGATGCACTTAGTTTTTTTCCCATTTAATACTAAATTATTAGCAGTGAACCAATTTTGGACCTGCAGTAGGGCGTTATTTACTTCGTCAAAATTTGTAGCACGTCTATCTACCTTAAAAATTAAGGAAGTATCATCAGCAAATAACACCATGTGTGGCTGATTTTTTAATAAATGGAGTAGATCATTAATGTATACTAAAAAGAGGAAAGGACCCAAAATCGAGCCTTGTGGAACACCCATTTTTACTTTTAAACCTAGTGAGTTGATACCGTTTATTTGAACTTGCTGTTGTCTATCATTTAAATAAGATTTTACTAAACTGAGCGCAAGTTTTCCAAGTCCGTAATGCTCAAGTTTCAACAGTAAGGTTTCGTGATCGACGCAATCAAAAGCCTTGGAGAGGTCACAAAAGATTCCTATGGCGTCCTGGGCCTCTTCCCACGCGTTAAAAATGTGTCTTAATAAGGTAACACCGGCGTCGGTCGTACAACGTCCTTTGGTGAATCCATACTGTTGATCGTGAAGGATTTTATTTGTGTTAAAATGATTGAGCATTTGATTCAGCATCACCTTTTCAAACACCTTGCTGAAAACCGGCAGCACGGATACGGGTCTATAATTATTGGTGTCTTTACTGTCCCCGGATTTGAAAAGTGGTATTACCTTACTGAATTTCATTAAATCCGGGAAGACTCCTTGATCCACACACAAATTAAATATTAAGGCTAAGTAAGGCGCTATGGTCTCAATTATAGAGGTACAGACTTTAATGGACATTCCCCAAAGATCCTCGGTCAATTTGATCTTGATTTGCTTAAAAGCTTTTATTACTGTTACGGGGTTAATATGCTTAAAGTTAAATTCAATTGGGCTGGCTGAAACGTTCGCCCTTACTAAATCAAAAGAGAGCGATGGCGAGGAGTTTAAGGTTTCAGTAGTTTTAAGTGGGATACTGGTAAAAAAATGTACAAATTCTTGAGCAACTTCTTTGCTATCGCAAATGAGACCACCACCTGACGTCTCCAGTGTGTAATCGGAATTATGCTTTTTGTTCCTATTCGTTTCATTATTGATAATTTTCCAAACCGTCTGTATTTTATTGTCTGCTGATTTAACTTTGTTGCTAATGTATAAGGCTTTAGCTGCCTTACAGGTGATCTTAAAAATTCTAGAATAAGTAGCAACATACTTATTAAAAGTTTCCGTATTAATATAAGGCTTAAGGCCATACAGCTCGAAAAGTCTTTCCCTACTTTTCCTGAGTCCTTTAGTTGCCCAATCACTAAATAAAAACTTAGGGCTGATAGTTTTAGTGTTTTTCTTAAAAGTATTATTGAACTCGGATTGGACTACCGAAAAGAATTCTTTATACAAAATATTGACATTGTTTATTGAAAGGTCCTGATTACTTAATTTACAAACTAAAGTGCTATTAAATTTATTTAAATTAACAGCTGTTACCGGTCTGAATTGTATCTGCACTTTTTGTATTGGTAAGTTGGACTCAAAAGTTACTGTTTGTCCACTGTGATCAGAAGGGAGATAATTAACGATGGCTTTATCTAAATAGTCGCAGCAACAAAACACATTATCAATACATGTAGCAGTAGTCGTAGTTATTCGGGTTGGCTCTACAAACACATTTGTCAAATTGAAGGATTTAAACAAATTTAATAATCTACTGGTGTTAGAATTATTTTCCAAAATGTTAATATTAAAGTCCCCGCAGATAATTACCGATTTATTCCCAGTTGCAAGTTTTGACAAAACATCTTCCATTACTGACTCAAATATAGAGTAGTTTTGATAATTTGGGGGTCTGTAAACGCACACTATTACATGCTTATCTAGCTCAACACAAGACAGCTCAATGCTATGTTCAACCGATAGTTCAACTATATCTTTACGGGTTTTTGATTTAATACAACTTTTAATTAAGATTAGTGAACCACCACGCAGCATTGATTTTCGGTTAAAACAACTGGCCACACTATAATTATCATAATTAATTAACATTTGATAGTCTTTTAACCAATGCTCAGTTAAACAAATAATGTCAAACATTGTTTTTTCTAAAAACAATTCAAATTCCAATTGTTTGCAAGAAAAACCTTGAATATTTTGATGAAATAATTTCAAGGATTTCTGCTTAGCCCCTTTTGTGCAGTTAACTTTGTTAGTGCTAGAAAATACCTTTTTGTTATTAAGTGTAACTATACTGTTATTGGTATCTTCTGTTGTCTTACAAACTAGTTTAAATTATTTATTTGAATTTGCACCACCTTATCATTAGTAATATTACTAATTGTGGTGCTAACTATACATGACTTCGACATACTAATTATGTCTGGGTTAATATTAAAAGCTAATAACCTAGCTATTTGACGTCTAAAACTAATGGGCAGATACACAGTATCCCTAGTCGACCTAAGCTTATCAACAAAAATGTTGGTGTCAAAAAATATAAACTTGTCACTATGGTGACTAACTAAAAAATGCATGTAATTATTTAACATATGAATGTAGCTATTTTTCCTATTTGACAAGTGCTCAAAGTAGGGAAAAGCACACAAAATTATTTTCTTACAATTTAACTTCGATAGCTCAGTGACACTATCAGTGATATCATCTTTTTTAACATTTAAACTATTACCTATAAGTACAGTAATAATGGCATTAGGGTCATATTCATTCCTAGTTATTGTAGACATTATTTGATTATAGGAACTTTGAGGCATGCAATAGTTTTCAGAAGAATGACTCAGGTTGTTACTAAGCAATTTTCCTAACCCTTTTCCAAAACTATCAGAAAACATAATGGAACAGCAACAGATTTTACCACTACAAGTGAGAGGACTAGCTTCTGTCTGAACTACTTGCAATGGACCTTGTTCAATACCTGGTGTAACTATACTGGGAATCGAGACCTGAGCACTTCCTGACTGGTATGGGTCCTCTGTTACCTCAGGTTTGTGAATGCCAAGATTTGATTTATTTTGCAGTAAAGATTCAGGGGTGCCGAGAGACAGCAGGTCCACTTTGTCTGCATTAGAGTTGCACATGTCCACTAACTCATTAGCAGCAAGGATGTGCTCCTGAATTTGTTTTTCAGACCTCACATACTTAGTATAGAGTGATTGAAGTGATGCTTCTAGTACCTGAATTTCAGACTGTAAGTGTTGAGTGTCAAACTCATAAATGTTTTTACTGTCTTCTAATTTAATTTGATAGTTATTTAATTTACTTAGAAGAAAACCACGTTCTTTCCTTAACTTAATATTATTGGAACTGTGTTTTTGTTGTTTCCTGTATTTATTGCATTTATTTATGATTCTATTTAACTTTGCATATTTTTTAATTTTATTTTGACTTAATTTATAACTACTATTATTATGTTTCATTAAAGAATCTTCAGTGAGGTCTATTGTTATTAAGGAGTGCTGGTTGCAATTAGTGTTTAATAATTCACTATACAAGTTATTGGTTTCCTTAGCCTGAGTACATTCTTTTTGTTTCAATAATTTAGTAATTTGTGAATTTGCATGACCTAATTCTTCTTCTAGGTCCCTAACCTTACATAAAGCCTCCTCATATATGTTACTGCAGTTGTTGAAACCATCTGTGACCACCCGCAGTTTGTCCCGTTCATCAACAACATCTAGGTATTGCTGATGTAGGATCACTAGCTCCTGTTTTAAGCCTGTGTTTTTGAAAACGACGTTCTCGACTTCCTTCTCACTTTCATCTATCTCCTGTAACAGCTGTTGACATTTACTGTTGGAAGCCGCAAGTTCATGAACGGCCGTTCTCAATTTAAGCTCCAATTCCTGAGCAGCAGCCTTACGGGTCATCACAGGCATGGTTTCAGGGATTAGTAGGTACTGAAAATAGAATTAAAGGAACGGTGAGAACTACTTAGACAGACAAAGGAAAGAATGCTAGATATAACAGGAAAAAATGGAAGAAGTTAGTGTTACTTTATATAGAAATGAGGTAGGATGTTGATTTAATTTTATGCAACCAGATTAGATCAGATCACAAAGTTTCACTGATTCTACTTTCTTATGATTTTACTTTTCTTTATGTGGGTAGGATGTCAAGATTAAAATTTAAAAAAAAAAAATAGCTTTACATTAAGATAATGCAAATAAAATGTAAAACAACGTTCTTGTTGTTGAGTAATTCTAACAATCTATTAAAATTATTATGAAAAATTCACTAAAGTTTCGTTATCTTAACTAAGGAAAGGTAAACAAAGCGACTTGGACTCACTGCAGAGTGCCAAACCAACCAAGAATGGTTATTCTAGGGATCAATGAAGGCGTTTTACAGAGCCTAAAAGAGGACTGTGTGATAATTAAACAATATAAATAACAATACTCCCCGTTTAGTTCCGCAGGTCGAACATCAGCTGTTCGTGGTAGGTTACCGGTAACGGTCGGCAACGAAACACTGTGTTTTACTATGAATATTTTAAGGAAAACAATAATCCTTAGTATTTATGCAGTTATTTCACATTTAGTAATATTATTTGACCTTAATTACACTTAAAAATAATTAAAACAAATTTTTAAAATACGGAACAAAATTTTGGCATGTCACTCGATCAGTGTTGCCAGCCGAAAAAACGGTAAGTAACGATAAATGACAAGAGAAATAAATGGTCTAAAGATATCACAATGTGGTACCCTCGAGATGGGAAAAGAAGGAAAGGGCGTCAACGAATGAGATGGGAGGATGAAGTTAAACAAACGGCAGAATCAACATGGAGAAGAAAAGCTATAAATAGAGAATTATGGCAAATCTTAGGGGAGGCCTTTGCCAAAGGGCAAGATGATACTATAATTACCGATGTCGATGATTAATAATAATTTAACAATAATGAAGGAAATCAAATAATTATTATTTATTTTATTACTTATTCAACAAATGCATGAATTGTGAAGCAATGAAACGAAATTTAAAAATTAAATTGGGTAGAACTTGTAGTAATGTAAGTAATTGCATGTACAGTATCAGAAATAAAGGCTATTTGAATTTGAATTTCAATGATAAATGATAAATTAGATACTAACACAAAATAGTATCCAATAAAATAAAACCGAGCATTCACAGGCAAGTTGCCAATGTGTCATCCCCGTGTACCGTTTATTTAGAATTTCCAAGAATTTATAAAACGTTTTTGCTGCATGGTTGGCAACTAGGTTATATCCCTTGCTGCTTCCATTGAAAATTGTGACCAGCGCAGTATGATGATATTGATGAAATTTAAATATTTTAATACTTCCGATTTAATAAACGAAAGTTCCCAAATGATCCCGCAAAGTTTATTAAAACAAAAGTAATTAATCTGATCATAAAACATAATAGAAAAAGGCGCCTATTTCAAACCTCTAAAACTTAATCGCCGAAACGAAATTTCCACCACACCTACTCTCATAAAGATAAATTCGTGGGGTTTAATTAAATGTAATTTCATTAGCAATAAAAGGGTGTCCGTTTAATTTGTCCGCCAGTGTAAAGTGGGGGGCATTGATGTCTGCTACAGATATCAGATCTACGGATGCACTTGCTTGCCACGTTTAATTCGAACAAAATTAGATTTTACGTTTGAAACTTCGATTTTCAAACAGTGTCATCGAATTTTTCCAAGATTCCTTCGCTGATTTGCCACTGAATACATGAGTCTGATTTGAATATCTTAATACTCAACCTTCATGCGCTTTTGAATAAAGATGATTGTAAAAGCTGTGCAAAACTGTGTATAATTTTAGGACCAGGGACACTGGTGCCTGCCAAGTTTTTGTTACTTTATTAATATGTAGATACTCAGTCTACACACAGATACGTTACTCTGGATATTGCAGTTCACGTCATACAACAATGTTTCCATTCCCAGCATAAAACCGTTGCTGTTTTGCAAATCTACTATTCGAGTCATAAAGACCTATTTACACTCACAAAACTCTAAAAAAATTTAACTATTAAAAAGTAAAACCCAACTACGACTAAAAAGGTATGAACAAGATACCACAGACAGACAAATTAAAAATCCGGAGTTACACGTGTCAGGGCATAAATCGAACAGATTACGTGTGACTCCGGATTTTTAATTTGTCTGTCTATGGTGTCTTGTTTATACCTTTTTAGTCGTAGTTGGGTTTTACTTTTTATTACTTTTTTTTTTTTTATTCTTTTGGTGTTACAATATATTATATATTTATCGGGGCAGGTGGCTGATCAGGATGAGGATCTTCCCCAAGAAACATGATGTGTTGGTTAGCGAGCAAACAAAGTATTCAAAATCACACTGCTAATTTAATAAGATAGGTAATGTACACTGATCACAACGAGTCGTATGACAGTTTCTAGACAAGTATTGTCCACGCGGCTGCTAGCAGTGAAGGAAGGCGTCCCCTCCCTGCGAGCGGACACCTTGAGTTAGCCCGCGCGAACTTCAGTCTAGACTCCATCGAAGCGTTGACGTCATAGCGCTTCCGTCTCGTTGTTAATTCAGCTCCCGTACTAATGACTTCTCCGACACGGCCAACCTGCGGGACACACGTCCCTGTGTGTTACTCTGAAACAATATTCTTCACACAGTATCACATAGATCGGTCACTCCTGAACTAAACCGTAAAATCAGTTTGTCGACTTCTGATTTATCAGAATTTAATAAAGTCGAAATTTGACATAATTCTTTATTTAACTATCAATGACAAATAGAAGAAAATTACATGTTATCAATAATCAGGAAATTCAAAGTACAACTGACCAAACAAAATCAAACCAAATGAATCAACGAATCTAAGCTCTACATGTGATCAATGGCTACGCATAGCCCAGTAACCTCCAGTTACTATCTTTACTTTATGCGAACCCCCACGGGAACGCCGAGTCTACTCCTGGACTCAATGGTTTCCACTGAAACCCGACCTCCGCCAGAGTTGCCGGCAATACCGCTTACTCACGGACTACTAAAGTAGTAGATACCGATTTCTATTGAGCTACGGCTACACGACAACCTCCGGTACGGTCCAATCATCATGCGAACTCAAATACTTTCCCCATTGTTACAACTACTACTTTGCTCAACCTCAGTTTTGTCAGCTATACTTTGATTTCTTTCTTTCAGTTACATTGCGGCATTTTTCGCAACCTCTCATGTGCGTATTTGTATGTACGGTTAGAATTCAGTGCTTATAAATTATAGCAATCACCTTCAAGAACCTTTATGACCTCAAACGGTCCTTTAAATTTTGGATCTAACTTTGTTTGATTACGCTCCTCGTTCATAAACAAAACAAAGTCTCCTACCGAAAATTTATTGAGCCTCGCCCTAGTCTGATCGAATCTACGTTTTTCATAAGATGCCGACTTCTCTATATTGCATAACGCATCATCTCTTACGGTATCTAAGTCAACCTCATGTTCCACATCATCGGCTGTCATCAACGATAGTGGCCGCGCAACTTTGCCAATTAACAGTTCTAACGGACTAGCTTTTGTCGGTCGGTTAACCGTGCAATTTATCGCAAGTTGGACTTCGCCTAGCGCATCTTGCCACGAGCGGCCTTTTGTCTCTATAGTTATTAACATCGACTTTAACACAGATATTACACGCTCTACCTGTCCATTCGCTCGTGAAGATCGCGTCGCAATTAAGTGTAAATTAATGTTACTAGAATCGCAGAACTCTTTAAAATCCTTACAAGCGAAGCAACGTCCTTGATCAGCGATTATTCGAGTCGGAGTACCAAATAACGCTACGCCATCTTTAATTAATAGCCCTAATACTACTTTTAGAATAGATATTAACGGTATGAAACAATAAGACGTATTTAGTGAATGCGTCGATTAAGGACGAAAACGTTTTCCTTCCGATCGCTCTTGCCGCTTAATTTTCCCGTCGCATCAACGTGTATAGTATGCCAAGGCGTGCCTACTTTAGGTATTGGGTGTAATTGAGCCTGTACTTTACCCGAGTATGATTTCACTACCTTACATGTAACACAACTGTCAATAAACTTCTTAACGTAACCAGGCATTCCCTCGAACCAATAGACGTCATAAAGCTTTTCTAAGGTTTAATCATAGCCGAGATGAATGAGTGACTCATGAACATTGTTCACTACCGACCATCTAATCGCTCTAGGGAGCATTGGTAAACACTTAGTACGGCCATTACGCTGAATTTTTCGATTGAGAATACTTTTACGAATCTCGTACGTTTTTACTCATCTTCATTTAACTGTCCGTTATTTATATCAGAAACAAGCTTAGAGATTTCAGGGTCGCGTTTTTGTTCAGCGAGTAGTCAATTACCGGAGAGTTCGGTCAAGTTAACAATTTTATTTACCTTGGGCTCTGTTAGGATTAAGAAATGGGGGATGATTTCGCGACAAGAAATCTGCGTGTGCCATATCTTTGCCTTTATTATAAAGTACATCAAAATCAAAGCTTTTGTAAGACCCGCGGTGTCAAGAGATTGACTTGACACCGCGGGTCCACAGGTGGTGGGCCAAGTTTTACAAGATGATTTTAGTGAGTTACAATCACTCAAAACTGTGAATTTTCTACCGTGTAAATATTGCCGAAATTGTTTGATTGCATTAACACCCGCTAAGGTCTCAAGTTCGTAACTATGATAACGCGACTCAGCAGGCGTGGTCCTCTTACTAAAATACGCTACTACTCTACGTTTACCTTCTACGATTTGGAATAAAATAGCACCGTACCCATCGGAGCTAGCGTCTGTGTGCAACTCTACCGGGTATTGGGGTTCATAGATCATTAAAACCGGCTCTTTTGTAAGAATAGAAACGATTTCTTTTCTAATGTCCTCGTGGCGCTGTTGCCAAGAAAAAGGAACAATATTACACGTCAATTTATACAGGGGGGCCATAACACGCGAAAAGTTAGGCACAAACTGTCTGAAGTATGTTGCTAAGCCTATACATTGTCTTAACTGAGCTACGATGGACGGTGGTGGTAGAGTAGACAGTGCCTCTATTTTTCTCCGATTAGGCCTAATCTGTCCTGACTTGATTTCATACCCTAGAAACTCCAGTTCCTTTTTAAAAAACGAGCACTTTTTCAATGAAAACCCGGCCTTCGTCAATTTCTCTAAAACTACATTAAGTCTCTCGATACCTAATTCAATAGTTTCCGAAATAATCAGAACATCGTCGACGTAAACAATGACGTAAGTATTTGCTAAATTGCCTAGAGCTTTAACAATAGCCCGTTGGAAAACTGATATCGCATTTCGAAGTCCGAACGGCATAGTCAAATACTCGTACTGGCCGTCAGGTGTTATAAACGCAGTACGCTATAGAGATTCCTCAGATTGAATAGGGATCAAATGAAAACCTGACGCACAATCTAACTTAGTAAAATATCGCGCACCATACAAACGTGATATTTGGTCTGAGATAAGGGATAATGGATACCGGTCAGGTATAGTGTTGCTATTCAGTTCGCGGTAATCGATGCAAATTCTATCGGAACCGTCGCGCTTCTTTACTAAAAATGCTGGACTCGCAAACTGGGCATTACTGGGTCGAATAATATTTGCACGTAACAACTCGTCTACACGTTCACGCATTATTTTTCTTTCTTCCGCATTAAGACGATAAGGTCGCCTTTGAACGGTCAAACAAGGGTCAATTAGACGAATAACAAGCTCACCTGTTGTTACACGTGTTTGCGGCAAACCAGTAATAAAATAGCTCGAATAATGGGTCAACACAGAATCGATCGCCGATTTATGTTCATGGGGCAAGTCAGTATCAAGAACGGTAAAGTGTTTCATCGAGGGCTCTTCCTTAGCTTTTAGAGATGTGACGATACTCACTGCATGAACCGAAGGTAATTGTAAATTACAATTGTTGACATTGTGGACTTTGGAAATTCTAAAGTGTATCGCGGTCATACTAACACTGAATTCTTGCAACAGTATTTCACGGCCTAACATAATATTACTCCTCAAATAGACATCGAGCAAAACATGCAATAAAATCTCGATTTAACTATTATCAATTTCAACAATACAAGTAATCTGAACAGTGCTGAGTACACTTGACTGGCTAATGCCCTTTAAGGTAACTACCTTTTGTTCACGCTTACCACTAAATTTACATGATACACTTTCTTTAATAAGTGAACACTCAGCACCAGAATCATAATGAAATGTGAATAACTGACCTTGACGGTTTAAAATTCCTGCCGGGGGATCAACGACGCACACGTCGACCCGTCGCTCGCTGCGTGTTGCCTCGGTGCCGCCGCCACCTCCGTTAGGGCACCGGGTGGAAATGTGTCCCTGTTTAAGCCGGTGATAGAGCTGGTAGTAGTGGCTTGCTGCTGAGGCTTGCCGTTGGTTCTTGAGGCTTGAAAATGTTGTGTTTTCGTTTCATTTGCTTTCTGCCTGTGAAAACAATCCGCCAGTCTATGTCCCACTTTCCCACAGTGGAAACATTTGATCGATGATGCTTCAGATGTCTTCATGCATTTGGTTTCAAATGCTTTCTGATCCGGTACTGTACTTGACTTGCGCTTCAGATAAGTAAAAGCTTGCAATTCTTGTTGTAGTCGTAGGCGATTGTTTAATTCTGATGTAAAAGCCATTCTTTGCAATCTTGAATCGAATTGGGAAATGTGTGCGACTGTAGTTGCCACCACAATCTGTTCGATGGTGAAATTCTTCCAGCGATTGAATAACAGTGACATATGACCAGCTAAAGTTTCACCTTCCTTGGGTTTGTCGCCACTTAACTTTATCAGGGTTCCCGCAGATGTTTCCGTACACACAAATCACGCAGTAAACAGTTCTTTGAAGTCCGCCCATGTCATACCGGGGTAGGATACTGAGGATAACCACGGTGATGCTGATCCTTTGAGAGCCTTGCTAATGATGACGATCAGCTGACCTCCTTCCATTGGGTTATCGGCGAAACACAGGTCTGAAGTAGCACACCATGACCGTGCATCTGCGTCGGTCTTGTCCGGGTCAAATTCGGGTAGGTTCACAATCTGGGTAGAACGAAGGCTTGCTTAGCGCTTCAATCAAGGCCTTCATATTCGAATTTTGCGTTTTGAATAATAACCACCAGTTGTCGGCGCTCCCGCCATTTTCTTCACAGCGTGACGTGATCTCGGTGCGATGTTCGTTTGTCTGCTCGTATCCCGCTTCTGATATTGGGGTAGGTGGCTGATCAGGTTGAGAATCTTCCCCAGAGAACATGTGTGGGTGATGTGTTGGTTAGCGAGCAAACAAAGTATTCAAAATCACACTGCTAATTTAATAAGATAGGTAATGTACACTGAGCACAACGAGTCGTATGACAGTTTCTAGACAAGTATTGTCCGCGCGGCTGCCAGCAGTGAAGTAAGGCGTCCCCTCCCTGCGAGCGGACAGCTTGAGTTAGCCCGCGCGAACTTCAGTCTAGACTCCATCGAAGCGTTGACATCATACCGCTTCCGCCTCGTTGTTAATTCAGCTCCCGTACTAATGACTTCTCCGACATATTTTTTAAATGTGCTTATTAAGCCCTTTCATTTGATACCCAACATGGTACGATTAAACAATTTTTTTTTTTAAGTTCCCGACTTTATGTGCTTTAGAGTGCGCCATTTTTTATGTGACGCCACGTAGCCTATAACCAGCAGACGATCTAGACGCTTCCAACGATACCTCATTTGTCAAATTGTGATGAGTGGTTTAGAAGATAGGACTATAGGAAGATAGGCATACTTACATACATACATTCATAGATACATACATACATACCGGTCAAAATCATAACCCTCCTTTTTTCTTCGCCGTAGTCGTGTAAAAAACAAACAATCACCTGGAATACATAGTCGGAACAATTATGAATTTCTTTCACTTTGCAACAACTACAACATATTTTTTGTATAAAAAAAAAACTCCTCTGTCTCAACATACACGTAATCTGATATGAGTTTAACCCAGCCTCGACCTTAATGTTAAGACTTCATACCAAACATAATTATTTGCTTGACATGTATGTAAATATACACAGATACACTATGGTTAATTTAGCCTACCCATCTCCATGTTAATGGAATGTTTGTATAACAAGATCTAGGCCAGATGTAGTGGCCTGACGTGGACAGCCATTGTGTGTCTAAATATTAGGCCCTACTTTTATCAGGCCTCATATTTTGCCTGTCTTGTTAAGATTGGAATGTTTTTGTGTGTGGAATATTTTTTGTTTATTTTTATGATTTTGAAGATAAAGATTCATCTAGGACAGACTTGATTTATTACCATTTAGAGTTTTAGAATATCATCTGAAAATTCAAGAATCTAGTCTAGTCTAATCTATTTAATTTTTTAAACCAGACCAATTACTAACAGTATAGTTCCTATTCTAGAAATCTTTCTCCTCTCTTATTTACCTTGAATTGTGAAGACAACTTTGTTTTAACACTTACATAATTTAACAGAATTTCCGAAGTCGCTTTGACGAACGAAATACTTTTTCAGTTTAAAGTAAAACCGTTGCCGTCGTCACAAAGTGCGCAAAAAGTGTACAATACGAAAACTAACAAACTCGGCACTGAGAGGCCCAATAATGTTTTAAACTGTTGCCAAGGCACTTGCGACCCTAAAAACTACAAAATTAAGTCGTAAGTTTCAATCAAGTTTTCTTTTTAAGGGTTTTTGACCGCCTGTCACATTGTCGCGTAACTTTATTCGCTAAAACAATTGAGTCGGCCAGGCTTTTAAATTAATTGTTTTCTTTAATTAAATGCACTTTGATAATAAAATCAATTAGTTTTTATAAAGGGGATTGTGTTGCTCTCACAAATGGGATGTTTGGAGATGGTTTTAAGTGATGCTATTATTTTTAGTAATAATTATACCGTCTTATAAATTATCCTGTTCGGGGTAAAGCTGAAGCTATAGGTATATAAAAACCACATAAATCAATCTTACCTAAAGTTCCACTCCAATAAAAAAGACGCAGCCCACAACCATTTTCTGTCTAACTCCATAAAGGCTCTTACTTATTGGCGCGACTTGTCGCGCGACACGACGCCGCCACCGGTATTGTTCTGCCGTGAAGGTTCTCAGAAATTGTTTTGTTAAAATTCGCGTTGCGCGACATGTCGCGCCAGTATGTAAGAGCCTTAACATAATCACGATATGGTGTAACATTTAAAGTGCCACAGCACTGACCGCTGCCACTATTGTTGCCTTTTTAGTGGTCGCGCTTTATTACTGCCAAGTGCTGATTAAATGTACACTGTAGGGCCCTACAGTGTACACACGGCCACAGAGCAGAGGATGGTCAAGAAGTTTTTACAAGTGACCCATCATTTACTATTTATTAGCTGTTGCCCGCGGCTTCGTCAGCGTGTGTTTTGTATTTCATCATTTTTTATACAAATATTCAGGACGAAAAGTATAGCCTATGTTCTTCTCCACGTGATCTTGAGTGGAGACCGCGAATCGGCAAACGTAAGGTAGGACGCCCTCAGGCTAGGTGGAGCGACGATCTTCGCAAGGCGGCTGATTGCAGCTGGATGAGAGTTGCTGAGAATTCAGCTGAATGGCATGCAATTGGAGAGGCCTATGTCCAGCAGTGGACTGTTATAGACTGATAATGATGATGACTTCTCCAGGTCCCAGGGTACCTATCTGTCAATTTTTTTACGTTTGGTTCAGTGCTTTAGGCGTGAATAGGTAACAGACAAACAGATAGAGTTGCTTTAAGTAGGTATGGATATGGATTTTTAATCATGCAGTGGAAATTCGTGTCAAAAGAAAATGGACGGCGTCCTCCTGTCCACTCACGGTACTAATTAGAACTAATTAATTTGTCTGTCAAGTAAATAGAAGAGCCTTCTTTAACCTTTAGATACATAATTAAGATTATTTATCAAAATAATAATATTTTAATCAGTGTAGTAAGGTAAGTTAATTTCAGACATAGTGAACACTCATTATAAAACACGTTTTCAAGATCAAGTTAACCTCATTCGTATGTAACGTATAGCCTTGCGAATACCTCAAGCAAACACAAATAAATTGGTTATTTTAGTAATTAAACATTAGGTACATGGGCGTAGTTAATAATGTTCAAAATTGTTGAATATTTTGAGTCTAAATATTTCACCGCAGGATGAAGGCTTCTCTTCAGTCAGAGGAGTAACGAGTTACGTGGTTGGTGTTCGAAAAGATTTATTTAATAAATTATGATATATGCAAGGAATTTGATTTTGATCCATTCACAATTAGTGGGAATTCGGCCAGAAGGTGCTTAAGCCTGAAATTTTTCAAGTAGCAGTACATTATATGTATGCTTTTGTTTTTATTATATTCTGTATTATTTTAGTTATAATTTCAAGCCAACCATGTTTAGTGCTTTTAGCTTCACTTTAAAAAGCGGTGTGTTTTTTGTTTCTGTGCTCACACCACAATTTTTTATCTTATTTTCTATACGTGAGGATTTGTAATTGGCTCTCTGGTGACTATTGTTCCCTTTCTTGTTTGTTTTTATTAGCTGTAAGTCCTCCATGTTCTAAATAAATAAATAAAATAAATAAATAAATTAAGTTTTCTTGCACAACATTACAGAATGTAATCCGAAGGCGTTGGACACAACAAAATACAAACTAAAAAGTGACACACATACGTAGGTCAGGTAATATACAAATCAAAAACATAATTATATAATATGAACACGAGAAATAACAAAATTTTAAAAAATCAAGATAACGCGCCCGCTATGTGGGAAACGAATTTGTTTTAAACTTGCTTATCATTATCGCTTCTTGATGATGTGCATAATAATGAGCGAGATTATTGCCACTAAAAGGAAACGCCGAATAACACTTTTTCCGGCCTGGGGATGGAACCCGGTCGGTGGTGTTGCTAACCATGGCAGTGCTACCACTATTATTTTGAGAATGAATCTGAAGAAGAAGTATGTTATTCTTTCGAAGTTTTATAAGTACATTATTCTATAAAAAAAAATATATGAACACAAAGTTTGCTATATAATACCCGCTTAATCATTTTGCGTACCAGATCAGCTTACGCAGGATTACGAAGTCTTACAAAATCTTTTTGACAAAGAGATTTCGTAGAATCCACCGTTGTAGTCTTGAAGTCTGCAGTATAACAGATAACTTTAATATCAAGCCTATAAGATGCGAGCAGTTACTGTTGAAGCTATTTTGAAATGCTGATGTAGAAATTATGGAAAAATATTGAATATGCACCAGCTGTGTCATAAGACAGGTCTTATGATTCATAGGATAATTTCGTAGACAGATAGGTCTATGAATAAATGATTCATATTATATAATTTCTCAAATTATCTATTAACTTCCATTTTCAAAGATTGTTTTTTCGTACTATAGGCTAGGCTGCTTATACCTTTGTTTAATTTTAAAACTATTTAGCATCTCCCGTCTCGTTCATATGAAACAAATAAATGTCCGTTTGCATTACTCAAGATATCATTCTGTTTTCATATAAACTAGCAGAGCATATAAATATAGGAATTATCAGAATCACAAATATTACAATAATTGTGATGCAGTGAAGTGTAAAACGAGATGTGATCCGTTCGGAGCTGGTCTAGCTGTAAAGCTGCACGTAGACGGGCCCGTTTTTCAGCCTTCATTGCTCGGCGAGGTGTGGCAATGAGTGGAATATTTCATCAATTGTTTCGGTTACAATTCGAGAATTAGCTGCATGTCTTGCTTGCACTGCCTTCTTTCTAAACTTCCTCCAAATCACTCAATACGTCACAGCAATGCTTTTCCAATCGATGATACAACAATAGGCACCTGTCCCACCGCCGACGTGGAAGCGATTGGCTATCAACGATTTTGTCGCTCAAAAAACGTACAAAACATTGTAGGTCCCGTGCAAGTAATATTGTTAAATATCATCATCACCTTAATTTATCATCATCATCATCATCATTTCAGCCGAAACACGTCCACTGCTGGACACAGGCCTTCCCCAAGCACTGCCACTTCGACCGGTTCTGTGCTTCTCGCATCCAGCGCATTCCCGCGGCCTACACCAGGTCATCGGTCCACTGCCACTTAAGTTTGGCAATACTTCGGGCTATGCCGGTTACTTTGATTCTCCTACGCATCTCTTCATTTCTAATTCGATCACGCAGAAAAACTCCGAGCATAGCCCTCTCCATTGCCCTTTGAGTGACTTTCAGCCTTCTAATGAGGCCCGTTGCGAGCGACCACGTTGCAGTGCCATTGGTCACTGGCAACACACACTGGTCAATAACTTTTGTCTTGAGACACTGTGGTATATGAGACGAGAAGATAACACGCAGCTATCAAAGAGAGTACTCGCTCAGCGACACTTGCTTGGCAGGCAGAACCCTCTGAGAGACTCAAGCTTAGGTGTACTAAGCTTGAGTCTCTCAGAGGGTGCGAGGGTGAGGGAGTGCGAGGGTGGGAGGGGGGTGAGGGTGTGGCTGCGAGGGTGGGGATGCGTGTGTACGCATACGAGCAAGTAATCACTCGTCGCCGTCACACGCTCGCTATTCGTTGCTTGCCAACTCGTTCTTAGTTGCTAGCTCTACTCGCTTCTCGTTGATCGCCGGGGGCGGGACATGTGCCTAGGTTTAGTTAACTAGATTACTTTGGCATAGTAGGTAGCCACGTTGATCGCAACTGCAGTAGTGTTCTTCAGTAAAAGCTTGATTTTATCGCGACACCAAATTTTACCTACATTGACCAGAATTGAGCAATTTTGCTCGTGTAAGAGCACCTTAACAGTCATTTCACAGCCCACTGGCCGCTCTGGGGCTCACCAATTACGTAGTACATGCGTACGATTGATAGAGCATGGCATGGCATTTATTCGTGCACTGCGCAGCAAAATGTTTATAGTAGGTATTTTGGTTCATAACAAATGGATGGTGATCCTTCGGTCTGTTCCAAAAGTATGAATGTGTATACAAAACCTGTGCAGGGTAAATTCCCAGGTCAGCCGGTTGTGCGCCACTCCGGAACATACATCCACGTAAACAGACAAACGGATAAAAATTATTCGTTACTATTTTATTATATGTATAGATGAATAGATTTAAGGGATTTTTGTAAAATGCGACGATGTTTTCGCAACCAATTTATGTCCTATACATTATCATCAGATACTTTTGGAATATAATACAAGTAATGGCTTACAATAAACGAAATAGAAGGACGTCAAATTTTTTTTGAAGATAATAATTAATTTATTGTCACGTAACATAATTTAATTATTTTGCTTAGAAAAAATAAATTGATTTAGAATTACGATTACCGAAAGGATCCTAAGAATATTGTATGTCTACAGCAGCGACAATCAAACCAATGTTTTCGTATTTTATTAGAAATTAATTGTTCTGAAGTACCTAAGTCATGACTATTAAAATACCAAAGTACAATATTATGTGCACAATGGGTATTACCTAACTATATTATACTAACTATAACTAACTGAAAAACTATACTAGGTATTTACTTACATTATATACTACTTAAATTAAAATATTGTTTCATGAAATCTCCAAACGGCTATTTGACACTTCCCGTGACCCAAGGGCTGGCTTTTACCTTGGTCAGAGAATAAGCATTGCCATACAACGTGGCAATGCCGCCAGTCTCTTGGTTACATTACAAGCCGACAGCGATCCGAATAGTTTTTCGACGCCATATTTTAGTCAATTGTTTATTTGTATAGTTAGTTTTAATCAGTTCAAAGTCAAAGTCAAATATATTTTTTCAAATAGGCACATAAAAGGCACTTTTGTACGTCAATGAAAAACAAAGAAATAGAATTGATTCTAGTTGCCCATTCCAAAAGGTAGCTTTCGCATGGAGAAGAATGGGCAAGAAACTCCAGTAATTTAATTTAGTATATAATGAGTTAGTATAGTTTTTCAGCTTATGTAAAACATCACAATAGGATTTATGTTTAAGTGTAATAATATATTCTAAATGGTATCATGTAGGCTGCTTATACAATACAGTACAAACCTACTGGGTAAACCCGTATTATTTGTTTTCAAATAAAACTTAAGTGCTTTCCTATTTGGTTTCCTTATATTTGTTTTTAAAATAGAGCTTTTGAAATTGAAATACACAGCAATGAAACAGGATTTGCAATAACACTTGAAAACAACAGCGCAAGCGTAAAATCTAATAAAGATTTCATATATTTTTCTGATTTGCGAATTTGAACTCAGTTACCAACTCCATAGAGGAGTAGTGAATTCAATATTTCGAAGAAACGAGCATGAAAACGATTCCTTATCCGGACACAGTGGAAACTTATAGTATACGACGTATCTGTGTCGCTTTTAGCAATTTAACCGAGTCGGACGATACTATTGTGTTTATCTAAAGTAATATTATGTGGTTATTAGAGTTTCATTTCCGCTGGAAAGGCTTTGGTCACGTAGGCGACTAAACATCTTACGTAAAAAGCTTGGTTCTCAACCTGCGACCTTGCAAGCGAAGCAAATGTGGCGTCTGCGTCTGGAGTTGAGACAGCTCAAACTCCTAATTATAATTAAGTGTATTGTCAGTGCCGTAACGTGCTTGAACAGAGATCGTTTTAATTAATTAGACTCGCAACGCACGCCGGAGGGGGGTAATTAGAACAAACTTAATAATTAATAATTTAGACTTGCGTAATAATATGCGTGAGTTCGAGGTAATTAGCACAACAGCATTGCTTGTGCAAGTAATGAATTTTACAAATAAATTGAATTGCAGAAGTTTTTCTACTTTCATTATGAAAACTTCGCAATATCTACGTGACTTTTACATAATTATGGAAGTGTGTAAAGTGTATTCTGTCGCTATCGGATAAAGTACCGCAATTTGCGGCATAATTGTGGCGCGACCTAGACCCGGTTAAAGTGCCGTAAGCATTGCGTTGTCACTGAGTACGTTACTGTCACTTGTTATTTTGATTGAGTGTTGGGGGTAGACCGCTGCATTTTGCTTTTCAAAAAATTCAACTTATTTGCGCAATAAAATTGTCATTTTGTGTAAGTACAAAAGGCAATGTACTAGGAGTATTTGGGATGCAGCGAAGCGAGCTCGGGACTTGGGTCGCCTCGATTATTATCTTTTTACCATTCAGAAATAGGAGCCCCGCTTAGCGGGGCTCCGTCAACTACGCTGTATTATTGCTTGGAAACAAATTTAGACTTACTACGTGATCTTCCCCAACCTTAACACTCCCACTATCCCACAAATCCTGAAATAAACTTTGGCGATTTTTGCACTTGCGGCACTTAATCCGATAGTACTAGAATGTCGCTTGTGCCACTCTATACACTGCCGTGATAGAATACCGCTTGCGGCACTTCTTAAATCTTTTAAATTCAAGAATTAATCAAGAAATAAAATTTGCGGCATTGCGATACTTTGATTTCAATTTCCTATTCTTAGAAAATATACAAAATCTTTTCTGGAAACTGGTTCTAGGAGTCAGACATAATCATCGCCAAAGTTTTAAGTTACAATACAAAAGCATTCAAAAGAGCTTGTTAGTCGGTAAGTCCTTGAAAATTCTATATTTATGTTCTTTTTGGCAATCAGCGAGGTACTGACTTGCGATAAAATTGTTCACCTGATTGCGCATGCACGTTTTCGACGTGACGCATACACGGGTTGAGGGGAAACAAGACCACAAGGCTTTTGCGTCGGTTCGCTCCAAATTGGCATTGTTGGATAGCGTTACTGGGGTGCAATTGTTTGATACGATTTAGTTGTTTTTGTTTTAATAAAGGAATGAATATTTTATGTTTTAATACTCAGCCTACAAATTATTTCTTAATGTTACAAACGTAATACCATTTTGAGTAGAATCCATTTTATTTTTGATGTTATTAAATTTTAAAAAGGTCTGATTTCACAATACGGAATGAAAATTCACTATTCTCACTCACGAAAAACTATTTGTATCCTCTGATTACTTTACCTAACGAAACTAAATAAGTTATTTTTGATCAATAAACTATCTATTGATCGAAAAATAACTTCTGAGCAAAATAAATTAGCATGAACGCGTAACTTTCCAGACATGTGAAAAACTATTATCAAGAAACCTAATTTCTTCGTGAAATGATCATATTTCGGGATTGTATGTGATGTTCAGCATTACCTACTTAAACTTTATGGTTTGAACCGTTTGGGATTGAGAAAAACATTCATATGAATTACAATTTGTGAATGGAATAACTCCTTGCATTTTATTGGTTTTAAACAGTTTTAAAACTTTAGATTGCTCGATGAATTTTTAATTTGTTTATTTACATATAACTCGTTCTTCCACAAACTGCAAAAATGTTAAACGGCACAAAAGTAACTCAGTATCTCGCTATCGCAGGCTCTAATCTTATACGGATAAAAAATTATACAGGTAGCCTTAAGTTTTGTCACAGGATTTCCGCAGTTAAAAACTTTCAAAATCTAGTTGCAATCGCAAAACTTGTTAATTTAGGGAAATAAAAGTAATTTTTGACAGATAGAGACGGAGATAGGAACTGAATGCGAACGTCCTTAAAAATACAAGAATTGCCCCACTGGGTGTTAAGGCGTACAGTCGACCGCATGTCTATGGTCTTTGAAAAGCATTTTCTGCATAACTTAACCGTATGTATGCCCATAGGATAGTACGTCCAAGTGTTAGGGTTAAACGTTAAACTTAGACATAATTGTACAAAATCACGTCCAACACTATTCCAAGCGCCAGCACATAACCGCAGATTACCCAACATTGTTCCAACACGTTAACCCTACGTGTGATAGTGTTATACATTGCTTCGAAATAACACTACAGTGCGGTTATCTGTGCTAATACATTCACGCCGTGATGCATCGCCAAGTAGGGTAATAGTCACGTCACTGTGATGTGACGTCTGGGCTGACACTGTTCACGTGGAAATATACGACCGTGGAAATGAGAGCGGGAGCTACTTTATGGATGCTACCTTTTGCGAAATGATGCTATTCCTCTTACGAATGCTATCAGTCAAAACGTTCTCCTGTCGGCCCGTAGTGTCAGAATTGATGGGGTAACGTTTTGGAACTTGGGGACATCGGGCATCACCCGTTAAAACAATATATTATTTTTCAAATGTAACCAACATTGGACATATTATATGACCTATATTATTATATACTATTAGACCTGAATATATTAAGTTCCAAGAGCAAAATCGGTATTTCCCAACAGGCAAGCCCCAATTACAGCTCCCGTACAGTTCCCATGCATATTGCAGGAATATCACAACAGCATGCACCCGTTTACTTCGTACAGTTGCTTATTGCACTGTATGCACCCGTTTAACCCTGCAGCGCCGCGCGTGAGCAAAGTCACCACGTAAAGGTTAATACGGGTTGCTCACGGTTATCGCCTGGATTTACTGAATAGTATGTTTATTAGAGAGCGTTGCAGAGATTTAATTAAATAATCAGACTGCGTTTATGAGGAGGAGGTGGATAAAGCAGCTGTATCTTGCTACGTAAATGTTCGGCTCAGCATGATCCAGCACAGCCGGGCGGCAAAATCGAATTAGATACATGTTGGGGAAATAGCCGCTCGGCTAGCTCCAATAGTGCCGAGCGCACCGGAACATGTGAGGTAGATGGTACATGCCGAACGACGTTTGCCGATCGTCACGAGCGAATGAAAGCCAAATATGTGTAATAATTGTTTCGAGTCGGCTTTGTACTTCAACAAACCGACCCCAAGCCGCTCATTTCTATCTATATCTTATGTTTTATATAAGTAAGTATGCGATCAATTAAATTGCAACTCCATACATTTTGCTCCTTTTAGAAGTTACTGACATTAGACAATTTGGACAATGCGACTACCTTACTCGATCTCTGAATCAAATCAAAAGAAAGAGTATATGAAATAATTATATACTAGCTGATGCCCGCGGCTTCGCCCGGCTGACAAATTATATATTAAAATCTTTCTCGAGAACCACTCTATCCATTGGTAAAAACAGCATGAAAATCGGTGCAGTAGTTTTTGAGTTTATCGCGAACAGGCAGACAGACAGACGCGGTGGAGGACTTTTTTTAATAATATGTAGTGATATTGAATAATTTATGATTGAATGATTAATTTTTTCAAATTTTTAAGCTCGTTCGCTATCGTAGTAACAATCACTGAGCCAGTTATTTAAATATGAGTATTGACTTTGATAATTAGGTAAATTAAACAGCCGCTTGCAATGTAATTTACCTAACCTACAATGTATTGTGTGTTTAAACTTTATCTTAACTAAAATCGCCCGTTGACCTTGGCTTGGACCCATGAGACGATGACACCCAGAGCAAGTCACCAAGTTTTTTATGAGCTGGTGATAGCATCAGGTATTACAAAAAAAGATACATACGTCATTACGAAACTTTCGCGAACTCATAACGACCACCCATCGGCTCGATTTGCTAACAAATGTCTTTATTGGCAACGACGAAATTAGGACACCGTGCCATATAATATGACACGCTCTTTATATCTTACAAACACACATCACTGAATTTTCAACACCGTGTCGACAATAATGAATCAATATCACCCCTTATGAGAACACAGTATCAATAAAACTCGTTGTTGGAAAACATAGAAGTCAAACAAGCGACAATACTGCGTTGTTTTTTTTACAATTGAAGTCGACACGCGTTTAATTTGACGCGCACTTTAAAAGTGATGCGTGGGTTTGACCCGCGTTCACATAATTAGGCAAAGTGAACGCGCCAGGATAGCCCGCGACATTCAAATTTTCTGACGTTTTCTGTAATTTGCGAGTCAGTGTCAGGTTGTAGATATATGTTGATCAAAATAATATAAAACTCAATATCGGCCAGGTTTTCGCTTAATACATATAGCCCGGGAACCCTCGATATGATTCCCGCAGTCAGACCAAATAAAAAACCTTCGCGATCGAAACAAATAACTATTCACAGAATTAGGATCATAAAAATCAGCAATACCTACACTTTTTTCACAATTTGTGTCCCAACTGTGGGAACGTTACAGAGATAGCAAACAGGAAATTACTACGTACATGACATAACTACTACCTTGCTTAACTGTAACCATTTCATCAATAGCGTCTTTCTATTTATCCGACTACGGCAAAGCCAATTGAGGGTTATGATTTTAGTCTGTTCTTTCATAACTTCTAAACTAGTCGTATTTTGACAAACAAGATTTCGTTGGAAGATTTCTAATAATAATGTTGTTCTGCGGGCTACCGGCTTAATGACGTGTTACTCTGGTTATACGAATACCCATGTTATTTGGCTTTTTAGTTGGCGTTTTTGTCGTAGTTGGGTTTTAGTTTTTTCTTTTATATAGGTAGTTGTAGATAAATGAGCATAACCATACGTGCGCACGGACGATCCGAATTATGACCGAAATAAGTAAACAATTCCCCTTCTAACCCAACCATTATCATACAACAAACAACTCAAACTCAAACTCAAACTCAACTCAAAGCATTTATTTCAATTAAACCATTCACAGGCACTTTTGAATTGTCAAGGAGTCGGTCAGTCAGAAATATGAAGCTAGTTGCCCATTCCAAAGCGTAGTAGGTACCTATGGAGAAGAACAGGCAAGAAACTCCATGGACACTCTTTTAAATCAAAATATTGTTACAATATGTGGGTTACATCATTTATGTTGAAATTATACTCGTACATGTGAGAACAATGTAGAAAGCACGTTAAAAGCGTCCGCAATTATTACATAAAACAATTCAAAAATTAAAATAAGCCATGGCAGCTAAGAGATGACCAGTCACAACTGACGGCGCCCGTTCACGAACATGACGCATGGATCAGCACCATTCAGCTCAACCATTTTGAAGGGAGCTAAATGATCCGACACACGCGCCACCACCAGCGAGACATTTCAGTGAGCATGACATTCCCAGTCGCCAGGGCACATTCAAGTCAATGAAAGACAAATTACCCGGTAAATGGTAGCTCAATAGTACATAGTACTCACACCTGTGCTATGCAATTATATAATACAAAGGAGATTGAGTTTATACAATGCAAGATGGTCTTCCGATCTTCAGCCGCTCCAACAGTATTTTCGAATGTTAATTAGTTAGTTGTGATTGTGGAGCAGGACCAGCATTAAGCCAAGCATTTTTATCAGAGATGTAATCCTCCAACTTATAATATGCCTGCCTGCATAGTGTGCGTTTTATACAAGTTTTGAATTTCGACTCATTCAGTTGAAGTATGTGGGGAGGAATTTTATTGTAACATTTTAAACAGTACCCCATGAAAGATGAGTCTACTTTAGCTAGTCTGAAACCTGGTTGAACTAATAGGTCCCTATTTCTAGTACTATAATTATGTCTATCACCTCTTTTACTAAAAAGATGTAAATTTTTTCTTACGTGCATGATGTTTTCATAGATATATTGACAAGGTACCGTCATGATGTTTATATCCTTAAACAGTTCCCTTAAAGAATCGCGCCTGCGGAGATTATAAATAGCTCTGATCGCTCTTTTCTGCAGAATAAAGATAGACTCGATGTCTGCAGCCCGTCCCCATAGTAAAATACCGTAAGACATGATGCTATGAAAGTAACTAAAATAGACTAGCCTCGCGGTATCTACATCAGTAAATTGACGGATTTTTCTGACAGCATATGCTGCTGAACTTAGCCGTCCTGCAAGAGATGTTAAATGAGGACCCCATTGTAGCCTTGAGTCGAGCGTGATCCCCAGGAAAACAGTTTTATCGACGAACTCTAGTTTCTCTTGATTCAATACAATCTCGCAATCCCTACTTTTGACATTTGGCAAAGAAAATTTGATGCACTTAGTTTTTTTCCCATTTAATACTAAATTATTAGCAGTGAACCAAATTTGGACCTGCAGTAGGGCGTTATTTACTTCGTCAAAATTTGTAGCACGTCTATCTACCTTAAAAATTAAGGAAGTATCATCAGCAAATAACACCATGTGTGGCTGATTTTTTAATAAATGGAGTAGATCATTAATGTATACTAAAAAGAGGAAAGGACCCAAAATCGAGCCTTGTGGAACACCCATTTTTACTTTTAAACCTAGTGAGTTGATACCGTTTATTTGAACTTGCTGTTGTCTATCATTTAAATAAGATTTTACTAAACTGAGCGCAAGTTTTCCAAGTCCGTAATGCTCAAGTTTCAACAGTAAGGTTTCGTGATCGACGCAATCAAAAGCCTTCGAGAGGTCACAAAAGATTCCTATGGCGTCCTGGGCCTCTTCCCACGCGTTAAAAATGTGTCTTAATAAGGTAACACCGGCGTCGGTCGTACAACGTCCTTTGGTGAACCCATACTGTTGATCGTGAAGGATTTTATTTGTGTTAAAATGATTGAGCATTTGATTCAGCATCACCTTTTCAAACACCTTGCTGAAAACCGGCAGCACGGATACGGGTCTATAATTATTGGTGTCTTTACTGTCCCCGGATTTGAAAAGTGGTATTACCTTACTGTATTTCATTAAATCCGGGAAGACTCCTTGATCCACACACAAATTAAATATTAAGGCTAAGTATGGCGCTATGGTCTCAATTATAGAGGTACAGACTTTAATGGACATTCCCCAAAGATCCTCGGTCAATTTGATCTTGATTTGCTTAAAAGCTTTTATTACTGTTACGTGGTTAATATGCTTAAAGTTAAATTCAATTGGGCTGGCTGAAACGTTCGCCCTTACTAAATCAAAAGAGAGCGATGGCGAGGAGTTTAAGGTTTCAGTAGTTTTAAGTGGGATACTGGTAAAAAAATGTACAAATTCTTGAGCAACTTCTTTGCTATCGCAAATGAAACCACCACCTGACGTCTCCAGTGTGTAATCGGAATTATGCTTTTTGTTCCTATTCGTTTCATTATTGATAATTTTCCAAACCGTCTGTATTTTATTGTCTGCTGATTTAACTTTGTTGCTAATGTATAAGGCTTTAGCTGCCTTACAGGTGATCTTAAAAATTCTAGAATAAGTAGCAACATACTTATTAAAAGTTTCCGTATTAATATAAGGCTTAAGGCCATACAGCTCGAAAAGTCTTTCCCTACTTTTCCTGAGTCCTTTAGTGGCCTAATCACTAAATAAAAACTTAGGGCTGATAGTTTTAGTGTTTTTCTTAAAAGTATTATTGAACTCGGATTGGACTACCGAAAAGAATTCTTTATACAAAATATTGACATTGTTTATTGAAAGGTCCTGATTACTTAATTTACAAACTAAAGTGCTATTAAATTTATTTAAATTAACAGCTGCTACCGGTCTGAATTGTATCTGCACTTTTTGTATTGGTAAGTTGGACTCAAAAGTTACTGTTTGCCCACTGTGATCAGAAGGGAGATAATTAACGATGGCTTTATCTAAATAGTCGCAGCAACAGAACACATTATCAATACATGTAGCAGTAGTCGTAGTTATTCGGGTTGGCTCTACAAACACATTTGTCAAATTGAAGGATTTAAACAAATTTAATAATCTACTGGTGTTAGAATTATTTTCCAAAATGTTTATATTAAAGTCCCCGCAGATAATTACCGATTTATTCCCAGTTGCAAGTTTTGACAAAACATCTTCCATTACTGACTCAAATATAGAGTAGTTTTGATAATTTGGGGGTCTGTAAACGCACACTATTACATGCTTATCTAGCTCAACACAAGACAGCTCAATGCTATGTTCAACCGATAGTTCAACTATATCTTTACGGGTTTTTGATATCACACACAGTATTGAGACATCAACACCACATCTCTATTATTGCTAACACTCCCATAAGATTATCTACTTATTGCTTTCTCTTTTACTCGCGAAGTGTGCGACCCGCGAGTTAACGCGTCTAGCAATCACGCGGGCGATAAACGTGATTGCGACTATCAAACGCGGCTATGCGCGGGTGACGTGTTCTCGTATGTGTGCCTGCCATTAGGTTCGGTCGCAGATGCGTGCAATCTCCGTCATATGGTAGTATGACTAGATTATAGGGGAATTTGATTGATCGCTTTATTGGCGTGACGTCACTGTGAACAGATTGGGGGAATTTCATGTCATCCCTTTTTTGCGTAAAATTATTTGCTGCTATGCTACCCATTGAAAAGGGAAATGCTTGTTCACTGTTGTTTTTGTGAACATTTTGGTTTGCTGTCCTTAGAGATTTGCTGACCCGGTGCATGTGCAGTACTAAGGTTAGGACATTTTGGACTGCCTCTACAGGGTCAAATTAGATTAGCAATCGAAACTTCGCAGATGTGATGGGTGTCGGTACTGTTGGTATCTGTTGTGCTATTCTGTAAAAATCTCCTGGTGAAAACTTAGGTGAAGTGAGCTTAGAGTGAACTGTCACTGCCTTAGCATCAGCATTGCTATTCTGTAACCATCTCACCGTGAAAACTTAGGTGAAGTGAGCTTAGAGTGAACTGTCACTGCCTTAGCATCAGCATTGCTATTCTGTAACCATCTCACCGTGAAAACTTAGGTGAAGTGAGCGTGGAGTGATCTGTCATTGTCATCGATACCTACTGATGCTAAGACAGTGACAGTTCACTTCAAGGTCACTTCACCTAAGTTTTCATAGTGAGATTTTTACAGAATAGCACATCCGAAGGTATCGATGACAATGACAGCTCACTCCACGCTGACTTCACCTAAGTTTTCACGGTGAGATGGTTACAGAATAGCAATGCAGATCACGTTAAAACGAAAACTATACTACCAGTGGCTATTGACCCAGGAGTCAGCTGAAGTTACTTGAAATAAATTTTTTTTTTGGCTCTTTAACTTCATTCGCTATGAACTGCTTATTTCATTAGACCGTCATCGTCATCCCTTGTTAACTGAAGCTGTTATAAATGCAAATAAGTAGAATAACGCGTGATGAACGCAGTGCCGCAGTCGCAAGGGATCGCAGCAAATTCCGAAATACAAAGCGAAACGCATTGTTAAGGAGACCACACACAAACACGGCGTGAACGTACATACGAGTACATATAAGTACTCATTCGTTCGACTAAACTAATAATCCTTACACTGCTAGTATCTTTCGACGTTGACAGAAGGGCGCTGTTGGCAAACATTTGTGCATTTGTTTTGTGAAAAGTCACCTTAATGTATTAAAAAAACAGGATGGCGGATTTAGTTCCAATTTTCGCCACTCGCGCCAAAATAACCATGCAGTTGCAGCGCTTAACCAACTTTACTTTACACCGACACTCGACATAGCCAATTTTTTTCTAAGTCTCTGTGCCATAAACCTACGGCTACGTACTGCATACACGGACTAATTAATCCTAACTATCCTAACTAATATTATAAATGCGAAAGTGAGTTTGTTTGTTACGCTTTCACGCTAAAACGGCTGAACGGATTTGGATGAAAATTGGCACAGGGGTAAACCATGACCTGTAGAACATAGGATACTTTTTATCTCAATATTCCCACGGAATCAACACTTACACGCGTGAAACCGCGGGGCACAGCTAGTAATATTATAAATGCGATAGTGAGTTTGTTTGTTTGCTTTCACGCTAAAACGGCTGAATGGATTCGGATAAAATTTGGCACATAAGTAGACCATGACTTCAAGAAGAACATAGAATAGATTTTATACTGATATTCCTACCAGATCGAGACTTATACCGGTGAAACCGTGGGGCGCGGCTAGTAATTATATATTTGGTACCTACTGAATAGCAACAGTACTTACATAAATATTGCTTCGAGGTTTAACTAATCATTACAATGTATATTCATTTTAATTATTAACTAAGAATATTTTACATAAACTAACAAACTATACTAAATATTTACATTATATACTAAATTAAATTACTAATTAAAACTAACTATACAAATAAACAACTAAAATATGGCGTCGAAAAATTCATCCGCATCGCTGTCGGCTGGTAATATACCTAAGACCCTGGCGGCATTGCCACGTTGTATGGCAATGCTTATCCTCTGACCAAGGTAAAAGTCACCACTTTCATCATTAAGGCTCTTACATTCAGGCGCGACTTGTCGCGCGATGCGAATTTTAACAAAGCAATTTCTGAGAAACTTCACGGCAGAACAATGCGGCGGCGTCGCGTCGCGCGACAATTCGCGCCAGTATGTAAGAGCCTTTACAATGTTTGTCCAATATAATTAGGTACATAAGACGCATTATGTCGTATCATGGACAAGCTGCCTAATTATCATTGCCCCAGAGCCAATATTACTACCAGGCTGCGACTAATAAGACCCATTGCGGAGGAACGAAATTAATAAGAAGATATTTAAGTAGTTGTTATTGTTCAGATGTTTCTTGCCTTCGATCATTCGAAATAAATGGTCCTACCATTTATTTTGAAACGTAAAAGGTAACATTAGTACTTAGTACTGTCAACCACGCATCAGTAGTAGCAATTTGACATTGACAGCACCTTTATTTGATAGCAGTATGCGGGATTTTTGTAGTTCAAGTGTTATACGGTATACTCTATTCCAATCTAATATTACATTGGTTTCTATTTCTACTACTATTTCCGTAACTAAGTTACATGCGTTTATTTAAACCCAAATTAAGATACCTTTGTACATTTTCGGATATTATATTTATTTGATAATGCTTTCCCACATAAAAATATACCTTGGCTTGTTAGCTCGAGCCACCTAAGCCTATTATGATTCGTAACGGATCATTGGCTTATTAAAAAGGTTCGAATAAATATAGAGCCTTCTGTACAAAATGTATTTTTATAAGTTCGTTCATATACGGGGCCATTTTTATTAGTTAATTAATAAATAATGTTAAGCTTCTTTTAAAAAATGATTATATTTATCAAAAGGTCCTCCCATCTTGCCCAAAGTTTTAGTAGTGTGTACCCCTAATGGCAACAGTAAAGTAAATTATACGTCTGTTTAATTGCTGAACAAAAAATTCAAATGCATACAAAAACGTAGGAACTCAGCCAAGGAACTGACAAAGCAAAATTCTGTTGGCGCCCAACGGGGACACTGACGGACGCTGTGACTAAATCTAGCTATCAATATCATAACTATTGGCATATGTATATAGAATTTAAATGCAGGCAAAACCATAGAAAAAATAGTGATAGAAATATTTATAATTCTTAAAAGCCAAGTCGCAGGAGTGATAGTAGCGCACAACATGATCAGTGTGAAAGACGACGACAACGCGTTAACATGGCCAGGCAACGCAGACATCAATAACTTTCGTTGCGGACACACCAGGCAATGGAAGCCGCGTCTCTTGATTACCGCTGATGGCACCATTGCTAAGGCTCGTGCAGACTAGCGCGACTGGTTGCGCGACGCGACTTTAACGAAACAGTTTCTGAGAAAACTTCACGATAAAACAATTACCGGTGTCGCGTCGCGCGACAAGTCGCGCTGGTCTACACGAGCCTTTACATCATTTACAGCCGGCTTTATTTACTGGCCATTTTACTTTCTACAACGTTTTCGTTTCACGGATATTTTTTGGCTAAAACTTTAGGGAATATTTTAAGTGATTGGAAACGTCATTGGTAGTGAAAATGTCGTGCCGTGGGAGACGTAAGTCAACACGCAAGCTGTAACTCACACCGTAGAGCTCGTAAACCCAGTGCCGGTGTTTCTTTACTCAAATAGCGTATCTTTTTTTTTTGTTATCTAAATTCAATTTGAGCGGTATTTTCGGTAGTCACATTCAATCAATGTCAACGTCCAATTTTGTACTTTCTTTTTATGGTCCTTTCAAAGTCGTACAATATCACTGTCTTTTCAAGCAGTTTTTACATTATTATTTATTTATTTCTGGGCAACCAACAATTGTTTATACTATTACATGTTCAAATAAAGATTCTTATATCAAAGGGTTAGTATAACAATTTATTATAGGTTAGCACCGCATGCCCCATAAAGTAATAAGTGTAACCAGTTATATTAAAGCTTAAGGCAAAATTTAAATCAAAGTTTAAAGACAGAATTAAAATCCAAATTAAATACAGAAATTAAAAAACATAGTCAAAATTAAATGCAAAATTTAAATTAAATAAAAATGAAATAGAAATCACAATTAAATACAGAAATTAAAATTAAAAAAAACAAAGTCAAAATTATACGAAATCAAAATTAACTACAAAATCACAATTAAATACAAAATCAAAAAGAGAATCTTTAAATACAAAAAATTAAAATAAGAATAGATTTAAAAGCACAATCAAAATAATGTAATACAAAATCGAATTCTCAATTAAAATGTCACAAAATCAAATTCATAATAAAAATAACACGAACAAAAATCACATAAATATAAAAAAATCACAAAAATCACATAATAAAGTACATAATATACAACATTTTGTATTCAATTATCTATCGTATAATATTATCACCTCTTCCATCTGCCAATTCCATCATTAAAAATAAAAGATAACATAGATCCTTAAAAACGCAGCCTTCATATTCAAGGAAATCAATAAAACAATGGAGTCATAAAAACGAGTAAGTATAGAATATAATTTAAAAATAAATATCTAGGAGCCATGAAACGTTTGAACATTAAACTGTAAACCCCTTTTTATTCCGCCATAAAGTTTATCACCATAAAAATATGGTGTTTTTACCAGCAAGCAATATACTTTCTATTGCTTCTATAACCACTCAAGCGTCCCAGCCGCGCGGCGATTCTCGCCCCACCTGTCCGCGCATGAACTGTCAGTTTCTTTTTTACGAGCGCGCGAGACACTCTCAACAAAAACGATTACTACTGAAAATCTGCTATAGCTACATTCGAATAAAAAATACTCATGGAAAGCTCAAAAAATCCAGAATTTAATTTGGTTAAAAGTAAATTTGGCAAATTAATAATAAAGGATGAAAATAAAGTTTAAACATGGGGAAATAAAAAAAAAATCGTATTTATTTTTTATTTCGTGTTTTTCAAGAAAAGTATAATAGTTACATGGAACAATTATTTTTTATTACAATAGAACATGACATACCCTTTAAAATGACACCAATATCTTTATATAAATACTTAGTTACCTGTCAAGAAAAAATTAACAAAGCCAAGTACTTCTCAAAACGTCCCCGGGCCTCGGGCGACACAATGATGTGACAAGATGGCCGCCCCGCTAATAGCGTGCGCACACGACGAGGTTATTTTAATTAAACACAAATATAAATATTCGGGAAGTGTATTGCAAACACTGGGATGTTTTTTTTTTACTGGATGTTTTTTTTTGTCTCCAAATTTTTACAGGGTGTTCTACCCATGAAATTGAACCACGCATTAAAAAAAACATGCAGTAAATATATTTATAAGTTAATGATAAATGATTTTATTTCTGTAAGTAGGTTTGTACAAACACTTTTACACGTTATCATATTTTAAAAACTAGATGAGATCGGCGTTTCCTATCTGACTACTCTGAGAAGAGAGGCTCAAACGCACTCAAAGGTCACAGTCTCTTTTAAAGTTCAGACAAAATCTTGGTCAGATCATGTGAAGACCCTGTCCATCGGTGACTGAAATGGTCTTTTCGAGGAATAAACACACAGATTGAGTGCAGCTCAACTCAGAACTTAAGGACCTCAACGATTCGACAAACAATACCAAAGAAAGGACATTTGGGTAGGCCACATAAATTACTCAAACTGCTAGACGATGATATTGAAAAACGAAAACATATTAAATAAACACCAAGGTACATAAACACCAATAAAAAGCCACAAAACATTCCCAAGCTGATCACCAATTCTCCGTATGAACAAACCATTATTTACGTTGTAAGTACAACTGTCCATGGTGACTCCACTCACCAACACTAAAATCATGTAAAACGAGTTGCATTTTAATCACTTCTAGACCCCATCTCAATATATTTCGTTTGTACATGGCTGTTAACGTGCTAATAGTAAAGTATTCTCTTATATTTATCATCTATCTAAAAAAAAAAACAATTACAATACATTGTAAACAGCCCAGAATCATCAAACGATGATCGCGTAGTGATCATATAACTTTTCAAACTAAATTATTCTATGTAAATGTTTTGAAATTGTCGTACGTAATGCATATTTCGTAAAGGAAATATCTTCACGTTTAATTTGATGTACAATAACAATAGAAATAGGGTATAAAAACAGAAAACTTACCACATTTTGGTTGGAGTTCCACACACACTATTATTTCGTTGACAAGAAAGACGAACTGTCATTTTCATTATTTTTTTTCTAAATTTTTGTTGCCATTGCACGGATAAAATTCACTCTCACGGGTGACAAATTAAGTATAGCGCCATCTAGTAATTTTCTACTGTACGAATATCACCTGACTTTAGCGCTGTACACGTTTAAACTGCATGACGTCATTCGGTGACTATACTCCCCATGGACGCTATAAACAAGATTTTTTTTGGGGAATGTAGTACCCATGAACATGTGAGTGGATAATAACTCCTTCGGGAATTGATAACTGAGTTTTATATTCTGCTAACTATAGCCTTCGGGTTCACGTGCTAGCAATCTTCTCATACCTACCTATTGTTAGTTTAGCTTATGTACCTAGTATACAAGTGAGGTATAAGTAGTTTGAAAAGGGTAGGTATTTGTGGGAAAAACCAATTAACTTGCATCGGAGCCTGAATTTACATAATGGTTTGATAACATCGTTATATGATTTTTTTAAATGAATTAGTGTATTTTCAGTAATACTCGAACTTCACCATCTCTTTGTGTGACGTGTTTTGTGTGTAAGGCGACAAAGGGATTATGACAACAAGTGCTGAGATTTAATTGTGCTATTTCCTAATACCTACTTTAGCAGTTGGCATAAGGTGATTCTTGCTAAAACCACTCGAACTACTAACAAACCCCTACATCATCAATATTAAAGTCGAAGACCACAGTAAAACATTGCTTCCTCTAATTCCAGCGGAATAGTGATGCAATCAACCAATAGATAGACAAATAGCAATATCGATATAGGATGGCTAATATAACCATCCTACATCGATAGTTCACCGCACAATGCCTTATGAGAACACACTTGATAAATCTATACTAATAATTATTATAAAGCTGAAGAGTTTGTTTGTTTTTTTGTTTGAACGCGCTAATCTCAGGAACTACGAGTTAGAATTGAAAAATTCTTTTTGTGTTGGATAGTCCATTTATCGAGGAAGGTTATAGGCTATATAACATCACGCTACAACTAATAGGAGCGGAGCATAAATGAAAAATGTTGCAAAAACGGGAAAAAATATTCCTTTTTGAGAGCTTCCGTTGCGTGCGCTGCGTGAACGGTTTAAGATACGCAAATATCATGTATGATGGAATTGTTTCTGTTTAAAAGTTCTAAATAAAAGTCTGCGACTGCATATGTCTATCTTTTAAGATTGACTCACTATAACCTTTTTTTATGGTAATAAAATTTGTTTGAAATTCATGCATTATTTGCGAAGGAATTTTATCAACATAATATTAATTCTTATTCAAATAAATATTTTTAACATCAAGGGTATTTATGTAGCAGTAAAATATTTTTTAATTCATTCGAATCGGACATTTAATTTCGAAGTTATCACGAAATGCAATACGCCAACCGTTCGACGCCGACGCCGCGCCGTGCCGCCGCCCGGTGGTCCAAGCGCCCTACAAGCGCGGTCATAAATACCTTACTTTATTAAACGACATTTTTCTGAAGGGTAAATAATAAAAAATACTTCACAAATGTACATTAATGCTTTATTTACATAATTTAACACATAATATACAATAAACTGTACAATATGTACTGTTTATATATTAATTTAAATAGTCAATATTTGAAATTTATTGTCCCTCGTTCGGAAATACATCTGAATATGATATTAATGCTATTCATGAAGGGGATATAATTAAATATGTATTATTTTATATATTATATACAACAAAAGCAAGAAAACTAAAACTACAATTTATTTACAAACGTAATCATAACCACAACTAAGTTAAAATAACCACAACAACCAACCTAATTTCAATTTAAAAATTCGTAATAAATCTAAAACCTGCCTCGACATTACGCTCTTTTTCTTACGGGGAAGTTTCCGAAGACTAGTAATGAATGGGTCTGAGCTGAGTAAAAGTCTGTTAAGTAAGTCCGTATTCGTAAGTACTCGCGACATTTTTCTCGTGTGATCCCGCCTGAAGGCCTTATAATATTTGTTGTTAGATTCTGCTGCCTCTTCGGATAATTCCCCGATAGATAATAGAGCATACTGTGTCACTTCAGCACTTGTTAATAAAATTCTTAATTAATAAATATTGATGCTTCGTCAACTTAGCCTCAACAAAAAGGGATAAGACCTCGTCCGCATTTATATCCAGTCTTAAGCTAGTATTAGACGTATCAGAAGTATTGAGTAGTGCATTCACAGCAGAATCATCTACTTGAGATAATTATGTCAATCTTCTACGTTTCGGGCGCTTAGACAATTCCAAAAAATAGTCTTCGGTCGTCCGTGTTCGTAAGATGGCTCGGGCTGGTTCACGTTTTCTTTAATGCACTGCTCATTACTTCTTACTAATTCGACACATTCAATTTAATTTAACCAATCTAAGTACTTATGCAAAAATTTGATTTTATTTCTAGAGAAAATTTTCCAAAATCTATCAAGACTTTTACATAAACTGAGTATATTACTATATAAGTTCCTAATGTCTAGATTCTCCACCTCATCCGGTGAAGCTAGAATAGTTTCCAACACGTGTTGATGTTTCTGAGGAACACTTCCAGTTAAGGCAGACCAAATCTCAAAGAAATGCATCCTTGAGAAAGTACATTTAATAAAAGTACCAGATTTTTTTTTTTAATATTTTACGTATGTTTCGTAGACCGTGCTACGCCTGAGCCTACGCCGTCGTAGAAGCTATATAGCAACTAAAGTTGCAAAAGGACGCAGAAAAACCTTTTATATTTTAAAAATAGACAGTTCAATCTTTAATTTAAGATATGTGAGAGTATTCGACTATAGTTGAAATTGGTTGTAAGTCTATGTGAAGTCAACAATAAGTTAAATATTTGTTACAAATCCTGTGTGGCGTAGCACGTAAAAACACGTCATAATAAATCAAATAAAATTTAAAAAATATAACTAAATAGTAAGAACATATCTTGATCCTGGAAATCCATGTCACAAACACCACTCAAAAACAGTGCAATTCTTAGAATTCACCGTTACACACACAACATGTGCTAATGAGTTACTGATAAGGCGAGCGCAACGTAATGATGTGTTCACTTCGGGGGTCGACGAATAAGTGATAATTAGGTAAAATGGGTGACATATTTATATTTTTGGGTAGCTTGCTTATCGGTGAATTGTTATAAGTAATTAAAGTGGGGGTCATTGATGACTACATTTTTGCATTAATGACATAAGGCGGTACCACCGTGCGCTGCAACGTTCCCTACTCTAGAGAGGATAGGATGGGCACACGCAGCCCATCACCTGGAATAGGACATAGGATACGTTTTATCCCTATATTCCCACGGGATCGAGACCTACACGGGTGAAACCGCGGGGCACAGCTAGTAGTATAATAAAGCTCTTTGTAAAGAATCCCCCGGGAAGTCCTGGGATTTTTTTTCCACTCTATATGATGGTAGAACAACGGTGGTACGGTGGAGGTATCGGTACATAATGACTGCCGCCAAGCACCGTTGCTGTGTTCCAGCTTGAAGGGTATCGGTGCACATGACACAATTCACCTTGATCTCTGGGATGACAACGCATTTATGTTGCCTATTGCAGACGTCCATGCTTCGGTGACTGAACATCACGTCGCTTGTTTGCCATTTAATAACATACAAAAACGCGAAGGTCATGTAACAAACCAGCATCATACATTAACTTTATGTTTACCCACAAAACAAACAAGAACTGTAAATCTTTTGGCACTGTATTGTGAAAATGATTCGCTCTCGGGTAAGGTAGATACAACATTATGTTTCCAGATATTTTACTACTTGAGATAGTAGCAATCTGCACTTAATATAGTTTCAATAATAAAAAATTGTTAGAACTTCCAGATTGTGCTGTTTATAGCCGCTTAACTTTGCGATAACCTGTGGTTGGTACAACATTATGTACGCGTCTATTTTTTAAATAAGGCGTTTGATATTGGGTGTACATGCGGCCATAGTAAATATATGTCTGACTCTTCGGGGCCGTCCTCGTTCTCATTGACGCCCCATTGACGGTGCCGGTGGACAAACGGCCTTATCCTAAGATCAACAACCTAATTTTGTATGAAATTAAATTAAAATGAGCCACCTGAGATTTGTTAAATATTCAAAATATTTTCAGATTTTAAGTTTTTTCGCCTGATGATCGTACCTAACAGATTTCATACGTGTTGATTCATAGAACGTTTCGGACTATGTTCTTTTTCGAACTAGTAAACAAATGACGGCTCTGACCCTACAATACACATCATTAAACGAATGAATCTTCCTAAGACGGGACTCGTGGGACAATTTAACGTAGTAAATTTTCGTAAACGCAGGTGCGTCAGTTTATTGAGGAAGACAACACAATGCTGGACCTAGCTAATTAATGGTACAATTACTTATGTATACTGGGCTCAAGAGAACATTCCATGTGTAGGTACCTTTCTTTTAACAATTAAAATAATCATTGTTAAAAACAAAAAACTATCCTTTTTACCCGACTGCCCCAGAAGGAGGGTAATGTTTTTAGAGAGTATGTATGCTTGTATGTCTGTGTGTATGTATGTCTGTCTATTTCTTTGGCACGCTCTATAGCCTAAACGGCTTGATGGATTTTAACATACGAGGTGTGACATAGGCTATAATTTTTTTAAATATTTGTCTGCAAATACATAAAAAGGGAGGGGAAGGTTTTTTTAAATAAATTAGAACTATATTGGTATCCAGTAACAGCAGTAATGAGTTAATTCCAAATATATATATTAACTAGCTGTGCCCTGCGGTTTCACCCGCGTAGGTCTTTATCCCGTGGGAATATAGGTATAAAACGTATCCTATGTCCTATTCCAGGTCTACCCGTGTGCCCATCCTCTCCTCTCTAGAGTAGATAACGTCGCGTCGCGGCGGCGCGGCGCGGCGCCAGCGTCGAACGGTTCGCGTATTGCATTTCGTGATAACTTCGAAATTAAATGTCCGATTCGAATGAATTAAAAAATATTTTACTGCTACATAAATACCCTTGATGTTAAAACTATTTATTTGAATAAGAATTAATATTATGTTGACAAAACTCCTTCGCAAATAATGCATTAATTTCGAACAAATTTAATTACCATAAAAAAAAGTTATAGTGAGTCAATCTTAAAAGTTAGACATTATGCTGTCGCGGACTTTTTTTTATAACTTTTAAAGAGAAACAATTCCATCATACATGATATTTGTGTAACTTAAACCGTTTACGCAGAACACGCAACGGAAGCTATCAAAAAAAAAAAAAACCGTTTTCGCAACATTTTTCATGTATGCTCCGCTTCTATTGGTCGTAGCGTGATGTTATATAGCCTATAACCTTCCTCGATAAATGGACTATCCAACACAAAAAGATTTTTTTAATTCCAACCAGTAGTTCCTGAGATTAGCGTGTTCAAACAAACAAATAAACTCTTCAGCTTTATAAGTATAAATAAAACTAAAACGCATGAAATAAAACAAATTATTTAAAAAACAAAAAACCCGACTGCAAAAACATAATATGACTGAATAGAGAAAAACAAACATTGAACTTTGTTTTTTGTAAGGTAATAGCAGGCGGGGACAAACAACAGTTACATCATATTACAGATTATTGGATTTTCCGCCTGTAATAACTTACAAAAAACAAAGTCCAATGTTTGTTTTTCTCTATTCAGTCATATGTTTTTGCAGTCGGGTTTTTTGTTTTTTAAATAATTTGTTTTTCAAACCGTACTTTACTCTACTACGTAGACACTCACAAAAGGGAATTAGTAACACTAGAAGGTTTTAACTTTATATCTCACCCGTTTTTCCTACAAATTGTTGGATAAAAATGATTCTTTCTTTCTTTTTGGTGTGTTTAGTGAGTAACTGTCAGAGTTTATAGGCCGCTCATGGGCCTCTGACATAAACAAGCCAAGCCAATAAAATGATTAAATTGTTATTGAAAAATCATCGACGAAAATTGATAAATCTCATCAATCACTTCATTTGTCAATTGAAAAACATCTTTATTTAAAATTGAATTTTGGGTTTATGCAAGTATTCAAATAATCAAATCAAAGCTATCAATATGTAGGTAGGTGACACTACAAATTGGCTTCCACAGGTATGTTTTCTGATTAATTTGTTTACATTTTCATCAAATTTTATTGGAACAGACCTAAAGATCTTTATTTTATTCAATTAATTCATTACTGTATAGAATTATCTTTGATAGACAGCAACACATACGTACTAACTCCGAGACGCACCGGCGCGTGAAACTAGTCTGTCGATACGTTACGATAGAGAGCAGTGACATGATACTGACGTGTGCTGGTTGATTCGGTCACTATACTGTTGATGTCGATATAAACGTTGGTTGAACCCACGAAGTAAATATACCTAATATACATAGAATTCGCGGGTTCAACCAACATTTCGTTATTAATCTTCAAACTTTATTAATTGTTATAAGTTTCTGCTTATGTATTATTATGCTTCGTAGAAGCTTGAAAACAAAAAACGCAATATTATTTTTCTCTGTCATACATTGTTGCCCTCTTGAATTTCAGCCAAAAACATCAACAACACGGAAACTCGGAACATTATAATAAAATAAAAACATCATTTACCGACACACCCCCATTAATACAACTACAAACGATTAACATCAAAGAGATAAATAATAGCTCAGCCGAAATTGCCATCCCTTTAATTTTAGTAAGGCAGAGGTCTGGATAGCAGCGGCTAGCTCGTAAGCAATGTTAACAAAATGTTCTCAAAGCTCAATGTTCACGTGTTCAGACATAATTTGAACACGCACGCACCTAGTAGGAAAATAAGAAAGACAATCTGTGGTGTAGGACCGTAGAATTATTTATTCGTTGAAGGACTGAATGTAACCATTTACTACAAGGCGCTTTTTAGTAACGCGGCAATTATGAAAAATGTTGGTTTGCGCTTTGTGTAACATCGTACGGTAGGGCCCGTAGGCCGTACGTCTGGGGTAAAAACTAGTAAAAACTTGCCTCTTATTCTGTTGATTCTCCGTACTACACTAGGCCACCTGAAGGTCAAGGTGTTATCACTGACGTGCGGCCTATAAATACAATAAGTATTGTGTGATTGTCACCTTCAGGCTAGCGCTTAGTCCCGCTATCGCTTCGCTGCCCGCAACCCGCTATCATCGAGACTTCGCTCCAAAATAGCGTGTTGACGACTAAACCGTTCCGTTCTGTAAATATTTACATGCGGACTTAATAGCTTGTTCCTGTAAACAATTAACATTAACCGACTAAGAAGTTGGTATTTATTTGTTAGATTGAAATTGAGATATTTCTATGTCTATCTCTGTATCACCCTAAGGTTGACTGGTAGAAAATGCCTCAGGCATTAAGTCCGCCGTTGTACAGTAGTTTTTTTTTTACTTGTGCATAAAGTTTTAATAAATAAATAAATATCAGTTTACAAGCGTTTGTTGATCATTAATGTATTTAATAAAAACCAAATTATATCGCTTCCTGGTCATAGGACTTTCATATCCCCGGAAAGGCTTTATTACGTTGAATGATTAAAATAAGTAAAGTAAGTAAGTCGGTAACTCTTGTATGATTCCGTATTGTTTCACGTACGTACTTACAAGAGTATGTAAAACCTATATAAGTTCGAATGATGACCAATTAATAAAAATAATTAAAATTAAATGAAAGCAGTGTTATTTTCGAGTTTTCATAAAATGTAGTGCTTAAGAATCAGGGCTACGAGGAACGACGGCGTGCTCCAGCGTCGACCACATCATCGCTTACCATCAGGCGCAAGCAGGTGAGACAGTGGCCAAGCAGGTGAGGTAGTAGCCAAGCAGGTGAGGTAGTGGCCAAGCAGGTGAGGTAGTGGCCAAGCAGGTGAGGTAGTGGCCAAGCAGGTGAGGTAGTGGCCAAGCAGGTGAGGTAGTGGCCAAGCAGGTGAGGTAGTGGCCAAGCAGGTGAGGTAGTGGCCAAGCAGGTGAGACAGTGGCCAAGCAGGTGAGGTAGTGGCCAAGCAGGTGAGACAGTGGCCAAGCAGGTGAGGTAGTGGCCAAGCAGGTGAGGTAGTGGCCAAGCAGGTGAGACAGTGGCCAAGCAGGTGAGGTAGTGGCCAAGCAGGTGAGGTAGTGGCCAAGCAGGTGAGGTAGTGGCCAAGCAGGTGAGGTAGTGGCCAAGCAGGTGAGGTAGTGGCCAAGCAGGTGAGGTAGTGGCCAAGCAGGTGAGACAGTGGCCAAGCAGGTGAGGTAGTGGCCAAGCAGGTGAGGTAGTGGCCAAGCAGGTGAGGTAGTGGCCAAGCAGGTGAGACAGTGGCCAAGCAGGTGAGGTAGTGGCCAAGCAGGTGAGACAGTGGCCAAGCAGGTGAGACAGTGGTCAAGCAGGTGAGACAGTGGCCAAGCAGGTGAGGTAGTGGCCAAGCAGGTGAGACAGTGGCCAAGCAGGTGAGACAGTGGCCAAGCAGGTGAGACAGTGGCCAAGCAGGTGAGGTAGTGGCCAAGCAGGTGAGGTAGTGGCCAAGCAGGTGAGACAGTGGCCAAGCAGGTGAGACAGTGGCCAAGCAGGTGAGACAGTGGCCAAGCAGGTGAGACAGTGGCCACACGTGAGCTTTACATCCACCAGCTGTTGCCCGCGACTGCTTCTGCGATCCAGAATAAAAAGTAACCTATGTCCTTCTCTAGGTCATGGTCTACCCATGTGCCAAATCACCCAAACCCGTTCAGCCGTTTCAGCGTGAATGAAAACCGAAAACTATTTAATCTAGGGAATTATTTTCATTTAAATTAAAGTAAAAACATGTTTAAATAAACACGTACCCTATAATTTACAAAGCGTACCTATTGTGCAAGTGCCCCGCCCAGGTGATCACCGACTTACTGCAGGTACTCTAGGCGGTACGTGCCTGCACTACTGACTACTCCGCTAATACTACAGCTTGCTTATACGCTACTACTGCGCTGTGTTAATTAGATATGAACTAATTAAGAGAATATGCATGTGTCAGATATGGGAGATATTTATTAAGTTCTGTACCTACTGAGCAACTGTTGTATTTCCATGTATGCCAATTAAATGGAAGTTTAAGACTAATCTTCTGGGTTTCGTGTACACATATTTAGCTTAGTTGAAAGGATTATCAAGAGTACCGAGTAGAGTGACTTGTGATAGCAGGATTGAAAAAACGAGTAAACTAAGTATTGTTTAATTTTTCATTTCAAGAATAAATATTTTTCTCACAACAGTAGAAAGACATTTAGGACATTAATTGCATGTTCAATTTATGCAATTGAGAAATTATAATATATACTCTAACCGACTTAAAAATAAATATAAATTATAGTATGTACAACAATTATAGTATATAACAAAATTAAAAATAAAATTGAGAAATAAGATACATAACAATGTGCTTAATAAGCTAAATAAGTTACCCGTAGTGCACACAATACACGTACGTATAATAGATATTTAAAATAATGTTCGCGGCGCCACACTCGATTGTAATTTTGTCCACCAAATTGATGAGCCCATCTACTCATCGTATCGTACCCCATTTTAAGGTTCCCGTCAGTACATTCACGACATTGTGTGCGGGAGGCGAGGTGAGCAGAACAAGTGCTTCCGCGCGGGCGGCGCCCGATCACGCGGAAACGGGAGATAACACTGTGACACATATTGTTGGTACCACATCCAGGTGAACTCGCCTCGTTATACCCTTCGTATTATGATGGTTCATTTTAGGGTAGTTTATGAACACCTAGGCCCACTTGTTTGTACCACTATAATAAGTACAGCACAAGTACAGTCTCGAATACTGAAGTTCTTTGGTCATGTCTCTAGGCGGACTAATGACTCCATAGAGCGTCTAGTGGTGCAGGGCAGAGTGGAAGGTAATAGGCCACGCGGGAGGTCACCGATGAGGTGGACCGATCAAATAAAATCCGTGGTTGGAGGCCCTGTAAATGAATGCGCCAGACTGTCATGTAACAGAACCAGATGGAGAGAGATCGTGAGGCGGGCAACGACTACACCTGCGATTGGAAAAAATTCATCGTGACCACGACCGCTCTGTCAAGAGCGAAGCGAAAAAGAAGAAGAGAATATGTAGTAACGTATTTTTAACATCATTCTATCTCTTTCATCTTCAATCGATTGACAGATACAACGATGTTTTGAATTCATCCTCCATTATCTCTAGCCATCCTGCGACTTAAACATAAAGAACTGGCGAAATGTTGGCGTTGGTCACCCCTGCCAAACCCTTCGGGGAAAACAGACGAGGTGGTGATGGTGTTTTAAATTCGTTTAGCGCTAAATGTATTTATGTGTGGTGGGCACAGTACCATCGTAGTGTAGAATGACGGTACTGTGTGTTACCGTATGTCTTGACTAAAAGTGAAGTGTCATGCTGAATTTGCACCATTGTGTGGTGTGTACATCACACTCGGCTTGCAAAATAACTATTACTGCTTGGCCCCTAAACTTGATGGGGCTGCCTTTTAATAACATTTTTTTTTCAGAATTTAATTAACGCACGCGCACCTTCTGTGGATTTCAGTCTTGTTGCGAAAGCATTCATTTTTTACTTAAGTATTCAGACACTGGCAACGTCGCAAATACTCGTAGCTGCCAAATATTTCATTGTTTTGATTTATTTGTCATTATTACTATATTAAATTATGAAATATCGCTCTTAGTGCTCTAAAATGTTAGGTAATGAAGAATTGCAATAATATTAATTAAAGCTACTTGCAATATTGCCAAGTAAACGATAGTGAAAAATATAGCATTTGTTTTTCTTCGAAATCGTCGCCATGGTACACCCATCCTCGAAATAGTTACGCGATGAAGACCCTAGGTCCCATGGTAACACCCGAAATCGAAACGTAAATCAACAACCAATTCAGTGTCTTTTCAAAAACTCTCTTTACATTATTTTTGATAAATAAGGTAGGCTTGTGCCAAATCTCTGTCGGCTTTACATAATTCTCTTCGGCAAGTCAAAGGGGATCCTGCTCCTCATTGAGACGTAAATTAACGAGTTTTTCGTGATAAAAGGAATATTATATACCTTATAATTGTTTCGTGGAAGCTTTTCTGAAGTCTTCATGAATAGTTAAGTATAAAGATAAAAAGAAACGGTTTAATAAAAAATTATATTTTTTTATAATCGTAAATCGTATTAGGTGGAATTCGTGTGATCTATACCGTTAACAATTTTTTGAGTAAGTACTGTCACGGACTTAAATTTTAGGAGCCACTTGGCGCTGTTCTTATTTTAGCCATGAAATGCAAATCGGGCTTAGTCGGTTATACTCGTACATCCAGACACGGAAAGTCATGACTTCGCATTATAGAAGAAGAAAATTATATTTAATACCAGTTGGCTAACCTGAGAGCCAGAACTGCAAACTTGACAGCAGAGTGATTACACAAAGTCAACCAATTGCAGGTCTAGCAACCGTAACCTTGCGACGATTGTTTTAGCGTAGCCATAGTAACGTTAGCGTATGGAAAAATTGAAATTAGTCATTTCGACAAATTCGAAAATAACGTCTCTGACATCGACATTTCAACCGTCACTGTCTTCGGGATAGGTTCTCAGAATTATCGAGTTAATGAGCTCTGATTCAAAGGAGGTCAGTATCAAATAGATTGGATAAACCTTGTATTATATAATTGCATAGCACAGGTGTGAGTACTATGTACTATTGAGCTACCATTTACTGGGTAATTTGTCTTTCATTGCCTTAAATGTGCCCTGGCGACTGGGAATGTCATGCTCACTGAAATGTCTCGCTGGAGGTGGCGCGTGTGTTGGATCATTTAGCTCCCTTCAAAATGGTTGAGCTGAATGGTGCTGATCCATGCGTCATGTTCGTGAACGGGCGCCGTCAGTTGTGAATGGTCATCTCTTAGCTGCCATGGCTTATTTTAATTTTTGAATTGTTTTATGTAATAATTGCGGACGCTTTTAACGTGCTTTCTACATTGTTCTCACATGTATAATTTCAACATAAATGATGTAACCCACATGTTGTAACAATATTTTGATTTAAAAGAGTGTCCATGGAGTTTCTTGCCTGTTCTTCTCCATAGGTACCTACTACGCTTTGGAATGGGCAACTAGCTTCATATTTCTGACTGACCGACTCCTTGACAATTCAAAAGTGCCTGTGAATGGTTTAATTGAAATAAATGCTTTGAGTTTGAGTTTTGAGTTTGTATTTATTTATGATTGAGAACTTGTTAATCAACCTCTATGGATAAGAATACTTCCGATTACTAGCAATTTTTCATCTTGTTTACGAGCATGCGATTTGAGTTCATGTTTAATCGTGTAATCTCGTGAATGTATGAAACAGCAAAATTGAAAAGTTTGAAAGTGGCTCATCAATTAAAGTCCGTGACTGCACATATTGTTTTGAATTTTATTAATTAAATAACATAACATCATAAAATCACGCCCATATTCTGCGAAAGGTTAGGCAGATGTGTGCCTATAGCATTAAATGTACATAATTATAAATTACAATTTTATTGAATATAAAAATTTAAAAACATTTACAAATATAAAAAATAGTAACCCACCGGTATCAGGAACGAGTCAGCGACAACTCGGCCCGTGTCAGCTCAACTCAAATAATAATACATCAGATATTTTACTCCCGATTACGGTAATTTGTACGGTGAGGCAAAATAATTATTCATATTTAAAAATATATTTTTTCTGAATCCCTCCCTATTTTGACTATTGTAACTTTTATTAATTTATTAGCCTATTTCAATTTATAATTTTGACTGAGAATTTAATAAACTTTTACTCAAGAGCTTTAATTACCGACAAACTGTCGGTCAAGGTGTTGAACGATTTAATTTGTGAGAATCATGAACCTACCTATATAAAAATAATTATTTGAGACAACACAGCATGATTTCTACAATCGGATTAAATCGTGTTTTATGTGGAGTACAAAAGTGTTTAATAAATAAATATACTTTACCGCCGATAAATTGTCTGCAGTACAGTACAGGTATTGAAATCGGATGATATTATGGAGAAGACGTTATCAGAAAGGTGATGTCGAGAGAATTTTATAATATCGAATGCCTCAAGTACACGTTATGTCGTAAAACTGCTTGTTAGATGCAAGTTGTAAAATGTAACCCAGATAACTAGCTCATAGTATGATATTCATAGACTATAAACTTATATTATGATATTATCTGTCAGCAGGGTTATTGATAACACGTTGTCTTCTACGAATCGCTTCGAAACACTTTTGATAACCCGCGATGAAGAAATTGAAAATAGTCCCAAATCCCTGCATGTTTAAGTCGATTTAATAAAAGTCGTCGACATCACAGCCAGAAGAAGAAAAAGTCACAACCCTGTTCACAGTCCAAGTCTTGCATTTCATATCTATCTATTACAGCAATAATAGAAGACCAGTACCTGCTGGAAAATGCGACTATAATATACCCTGCACTCCAGACTGAAACCAGCAAGAGGTACCTATTATTGTATTTTAGTTAGTTAGTCATAACTCTCCATTCTCCTCAGACGGATACCCTATACATAAAGATTTTTACACAAAAAAGATAAACCTATTTAGCTCTTCTATTTCCAATCACGATTGACATTAAAAGCGCTAACACACTGGGACTCGGCTACGTATCCAAACAATTCGTATTGAAATGTATGACAGTTAACTCACTTAAGAGAAGAGGTAGTGTATTTCACGTATTGTTTTTCCATAGTTTAGTAACTTCTTTGATCACGATATGACATTTTGACAGTTAAATGCATCGCAGACTCGGAATGCGTGAATGCGCCCGCGGCGTCGGCGTCCCTTCGCTTGTCACCACAGATAACACCATAGACAAGTGATGTTGGAACGTCTGGCGTGAGGCGATTCATGCATATTTATAGTTACGGTTTTTATTCATGTATTATTTTTCATTGTTTTATTTATTTTTATGTTGTAATCCCCTAATTTATATATTGTGTCTGTAGGCGTGTCCGTGGCATCATAGCGGGCCCTATCAGAATACCAGCGCTGCGGTATTTATTTATTTATTTTAATATCGCAGCATTATGCTGAGGTAGGAGCCTTTTTGGCCTCGCACAGGTCGTCTATGTATTTAGTTAGTTTTAATTATGATTTTATTTTAATTTAGTTTTTGCTCTATATTACTGCTTGTTTTTCCTGTGCGTGTCCCAAATAAAATATTTTTCTTTCTTTCTTTCTTTCTTTCACTTGGCTACAGTCTGGCGATGTCGCCAATTTGGAAGCGTAGCTACGACCGTCTTGCCCTAAGTGGAGACGTGGAGAATTATTGACATTGTTTATGGTATTAATTGGAAATTATGACATAGTATAATTTTAATGATAATTTTGCATGCCTGAAGTGGTGCAACACAGTGGACGGCGCAATCACTTGACATCTAGAAATGGATTATGTGCTATGTTGAGCAATAAACGTTTGAATTTGAATTTTAATATAGACTGGATACCTACTCTGGCGACCTGACTACGCGTAGCCAAGTCGCCAGTATTTTGTTTGCAAGTAAGTTACGCCTCCCTCACTCGATAACCTGCTTATCGCCGCGTCGGGACCGAAGCCCGCGTGTTACTGGCTATTTATTTGACAACCTCATTTGGCTACGGTAGGCAGCCAGAGGTAGCCATGACTACGTAACAAGAGACGTTGCCATGGCGTCCCAGCGTGTTAGCGCTATTACACGTGCAATATGATCGCGTTATAAAACAAGTGCTCCCTACCCGAGTGCTTACCACCGATGATACCCGAGCGTAATGGCGATGGTTACCGAACGGAATTGCCTATAAAATATGACCCTACAGACTATGGCGGTTTCTGTGGGCTGGGGACATTAATAGAGATGCTTTTACACGGTGCTAGTAACTTGAGTATAAAGGTACGAACATTTTACACAACAGAAAAAATAATATTGTGGAAATCTTCATTGGTATAATAATGCCTTTCGCCCTAGGATGGGCGGAGTCTGTGAAGTTCATGGACGGACGCTAAAGACACACGATGGTCTTCCAACTGCCTCTGGCTGGTGGATGGGTAGGTTTAAAATCTAAGTATCTACATTGATTGTGTTGCGAGAATAAAATAGCTGAATTTCCAATCCAGAAACAAGGAGTGGCATAATGTGATTGGTGACATGGGACCACGTGTCAGCCAAAATACAATTAAAAACCTCACATGTGACATCATGAACCCACTCACTTCCCACACTTTACGGAGAATTAAGTATAATTTTGTCGGTTCAACCAAAAATCGAAGGCTTTCAGACCAATCACCAGCGCTTTTACAGGAAAATGATAATACGTAGCATAATCAAGTTACTGGCCGTCCGCGCGTCCGTCCGGGCCGGACAGCTGCCGTAATCATGTTACGGACCGCACACGACCCAGTTTGTAATCCCGTAAGAAGGACTGTCATTGTGTTACCGTTGTGTATAATTTATATTAATATTGTGTACCAATGCAAATAGTTGAAGGCCTTGTTGACGATGTTTTTGTGAACTTGTGTCTGGAAAATTAGTTTGTCTATTTTATTAATTACTAATATTTATTTATTCAACCATTTACGTACACACATAATAAACAGACAAGAAGAAAAGACAGAAAAATACGTACAAAGGTGATTTATATTATGAAGATTATTATTAGATGAGAGACATAACTTTAAGATATTTTTTGGATTCTCATCTCTATCAGGTAGGGCTTAAGAGCGTTAAGAGCACTACTTTTTATTTAATTTTTTAATAATTATCAGATAGTCCAAAAATAAACTTCTTTTTTTTTAAGTCATTGGTCCCCGAAACTCATAAGTGTTCAATCAATGGAGAGATAAAAACACTTGAGGAAGGAGGTATATAATACATGAGTTCTAATATGACGTACCTACTAACATAAACCTATGAGTACGTTTCGCTGTTCGCGCGAACTTTAATTTTAATGTGTCGTAAAACGTCTCCGTGTGCGGTCATCTTTACGAGTTGACAGCTAGAGTTGTGACGATTAACTATTTTTAACATCTATCGATAATTAAAAGTGTCTACCTTAGATTGCCTTTTATTTATAACAAATCGATGCGTGACCACAATCAGGCCAGGTGGGGCAGTCCCCACCTGGCCTGATTGTGGTCATATCTGCAATAGATACCGGAGGTATCGCAGATGCGTCGCCATCCCAGGGATAAAGCTAAAATGTCCTATAATATTTACTTGTAATAGTTGTACCCTATACCCTGCCGGAATAAAAGCAACGCTGCTTGGCAGCAAGTGTAGATAGTTAATCCTAGTAATTCTCCGAATGAGCTCAATGTATAATTGTGTAATTTAAAAAAAAACTGCTTAAAATGCAATATGCAGGAATTTCACCTAGCTGTGGGTCGACACAGGCTGAAAATAAATAATAATATTAGTTTTCATTTAAGATGAGTATGGTAAGAAATTACAACATAAAACAACTACAAAAAAGGATGTTATACAGATACTACTAAAATTAAACATACAAATAAAATACAGTGGTTGTAGAAAATAGTTTGGAATCAGAACCATGCATGCCCAACTCCCCTAATAGCAGTTTTCCAACATTGTTTGCATACTATTGCAATCTGCGAACTTCTCGATAAATGGTTCTGGACTCATTTCCTCGCCAATAGTATCCAAATATATACTATCTATTGGAACTATCTGCTATCCAACTTTTTCAATCAATGCTACCGTGAACCGAATGCAGATTGGCGGCACTTAGTTGATGAGGCCTTTACAAAGCAGTCTTTGAGTATAAGGTAAATAGATATTGGATACATACCATGTGTAGGTTATTGACATCGAGAGTAGGATCCATTACACTACTTTTTATTTTTATTTAGGTATAGTTTAATAGAACAAGTTTGTCATCAAATATACTTCAATCATTTATTTAAACAAAAAAAAAACATTAATTAACCTGACTTAACTAATCATATATTTTATGCCTTAACACGGTAAAAGCCAAAATACTTGATAATAAATTAATTAATGATAATACTAGTAAATTCACAACTACGCACAACTGGTTCAGATTTAAAGCCTCTCGCTCCCATCACTTATTATCCCTTGCTATTGATGATAATACTTTAATACATCCGATATCGATAAATCAAATCATGGATAAATGGCATCTCTACTGTATTGTGCTAGCCAAATGGAATATGAATTTATGGCATTTCTCATTCACCTTGACAATAGTTTTATGGAGGATAGTGGGCTTTAAGAGCTTTATTACTAGCCCAGTGTTGGGGGAAGGGTGGGCAATTGTACCTCATAATATCTGTGTAGTCTGAACTACTTCGCTTTATGCTGTTGGTTTTTATATTTTACTAGCTTAGTGCCTAGGTAGATATATTATAACAATGCTAGTATATTTCACAAAATTTATGTTATTACCTCGCACTATGGTACTGTAATTGGCAACACAGCCAAGTTCCAAAGTCATGAATAAATTTGTTCGTCACGCATCTCGGATCAACTCAATCATAGATTAAATTATTGCACCGAGACTGTTTGTCAATGACGGAATGTTGAAGGCAGTTGGGCTGTGACTGCGCGGGATTGCGACAGTCGGTGAAGGAAAAGGGCTACATTCCTAACCGCTTGTTTTGTTTTGTGGTCTTTGCCTATACAAGTCCAAATTAAATAACCTAATAATGTAATTTAATTTGATTAATATAATGAATAATTTAATTTAATTTAATCGTCTAATTAACGTCTAAATTTAATTCTTCTACAGACTCTGCAGACCAGACGTGATAGGAATCCATATTATCTAAACATAATAAAACAAAAACAATTTGGGCACATATGTGCAACAACATGTGTCTATATAGACACATGTTCAACGCGTGTTTAATGGCAGTTTATGTCAAACTCCGTAAAGAAATGTCATTTTTAAAAGGTGTTTAGGCTAAACAACTTATAAACACGGTTTTGTGGTAATAAGGTTTGTATTTGCTTTAGACAGCGATCTAACAGAGCACGCCTGTGAAGATCTAAAAAAAAAACAGATTTTCCAAACTCATAATTCAAGTAAGTACCTACAATACCTACATACGGTCGTTGAACCCCAAAAAACCCTTAAATATTTTTTGTTTAATCCTGTTGACACCGATCCCGTCTGTGAATTCTGCTACCTAATATAATTTGACCCATATAGTTTTATCTGTTTAGCGTGTATGTCTAAGGGCGTAGACACATAAGCCACACCGTTACGTGCAGTGCTCAGTGCTACGCTGCGTGCTATCCGTGCTAGGTGACATGGTGTAGTGAACCGACTTTTAACCAAATTCTAGAGAATTCTATTTGCTGCTCATGTAAATCTTTGAACCTCTAAAATCAGAAATTGTATAATAAAAATAATAGTACCAGAATACGCACATTGCATGAGTTTTTATACCTAACTTGTTTTAATAATGTGAGGAAAATGTCGTTTGTTCATTCATTTAACTGACTGCGGTCCACTTGTAAGACCCGTTGTTTATTTTGCCTATGAAGAAAATAAAATACAAAACAACCAACGTTTTCTAAAACACAAATTCAATCTAGACGAGTTCTGACTTGCACACACGTGTCACCTCTCTGCATCTTCACTAAAGGAAATTAAAAAAACAAACCAAAACTCCATTCCCTTTGCATTCAAAAGCAGTGCAAAACAAAACTGAAAAAAAAAGCAAGACTCGCTGAAAACAGATAGACATCTTACCGTCGAGATCAATTTTCAGAGCGTACCGTTCCGTTCCGTTCCAGCAGACTAACCAGAGGCCCTACCACGAACGCGCGACTTAAATGTGGGTTATTCCATAAATCCCCATTGATAATCCCCATCAATAGACAATGTACCGTAAATTCGAACAACTATTCTATGGAGATAAGCGAATCTCGTCAAGGGACACGCGCGTGTGTCACATGTTTCCGTGTGTCACTCCACATTTGGCGTCTGGGCGTCTGTCACGGTACCTCGTGACATGCTCTAAACAGCTTCTTTCATTTGTTTTCTCCGCACTCGCAGTCACAAGATGCGTGTTGCTTCAGCGTGTAGTTCGTGGTCACGGTGTATAATAGCATTATGGTTTAAAATAAAATCGACAAGCACAATAATTATTATCAACAAAAACAACGACAATCATTATTATTTCATAGATATGAATAAAGTCGTAAAACGAAGTAAATTTAATGTGTGCGAAATTAACAATTTTAAAATCGTTTTAATTTACGTTACGTTCACTCAGCGCATTCGTGCTAGGCCCACGGAACTTGGCAATACGCTAGCCACGCTCCGCGCTCGGCTGCAGAGTGCACAGTCGGCAATATCGTCTGCGATATATTGCGCATAGATTAGTCGGCGAAACGTGCAACACAGAATTATTTAACTAAAGAAAAAAAATACTTTATCTGACACAGCCTAAAGGTATACAATCATAACAAAACACTCCCAAAAACAAAATAATCTACTTTCTCGCCAATCTGTTAGTATAAGTTTGAGATAAATCGCAAATGAGTTGCCTGAAAAGACTCAATATGCAATGATCGTTGTAAACAGAGTATTTTATTTATGAATTAGGGGTACAGAATACAACAGAACGATCATTGGAGAATTACCCTATTTAAAAAGAAGTTCTAACGAAGTGTCGGCTCTGCATCTCGCGATTGTCTCGGAATAAGCAAATGTTAGAACCGATTTATTGTACCGGAGCATATTGGTCGCAATTGCTGCCGGAATATGAAATGATTCGACGCAACTGCAGGCGACACCTACGTACTAAATATTGCTTTCCAAAAAAAGTATGCGCATCCGTAATCTTCGTGTTTCCGAATTGTGTTTCCAATGCTTCTCTTGCTCTTATCATTTGTAGTATGTAGTACACGCCTGCATTGCTTCTCTTGCTGTTATCATCATCATCATTTTCTTGCTCTTATCCCAATTTATTTGTGGTCGGCGGAATACATCTTCTTCTTCCATACTTCTCTACTAGTCTATCAAAAAATGCATATTTTACAGAAAATTTACACTTAGAAATTTACAGTTTCTTGAAACATTATTCAGTTTTTGCTCATAACTCGAGTTTATAGAATATATAAGTTTGTTTTCCTTCTACGCTACGTACACAATCTGTTCGCTATAAAATATGAACGTCTCTCAGAAATCTCATCAAAGCGAAGTGTTCAAGTCATGTTGTTTAGTCAGGAAAGCGATTTCTGAAACGACGTGTTGTTACTCATGTCGTGTGCGGTTTAAAACGATACAAATATCTTTTGTAGGGATAGAAATCAGATTCCAGCTAGCGGGTTGAGGTTTAACTTTTGTGTCAAATACATGAATTAAACCTGAAACTCTGCCGAATCAGTCTGCGTTTCCGATAGATATGAAAGTATTGGTAAATGTGCCGATATTAGGGGCGCGACACAAAAGATAGGGTAAACAAAGACGAAGCGACAGATGAGACTCAATATATCAATGCATCGATTTGATTTATGAATCGTTCCATCGACTTCCTGAGAACATTGTGTTGTATCCCCTGTTGGTTGGGTGCCCAAGGTACTTGTTATGATTAAGTTGTTTTTGTTTACACATACGTAATAGTCTCGAATTACACAAGAGACAGTTTTCTTCCACAACAAGCCGTGCTGTGCCCGATGGGATTCGGCAAAAACGACGAGCCACCATACGAACTTCCATCCCCATTTAACTCCTTTAGGTGATGGATTTTCAAGAGACCTTCATTACATAAGGAACTCTTTTGGAAAATAGTTTGCGTCTAGTCCCAGCGGTTGAGGCTGCACGTTGCAGTGATTTAAGATTTTTATAAAGTGAGTAAGCAGAAGAAGGTGCAATGTTTTAAATAGTTGCACAATTTGCATTGTATGTTTTTAGCCCTCAGTTGCACGTATTTAGTGCAACCGTGCAGTTAATGAAACATGCTCGAGTGGCGTGTTCACACGGTGTTAACGTAAGTTGTGTTGGCTTGCAGCCAAACAGAGCTTGTGCGATCTAATGCTGCAAGTTTCGGTTTCCTGTGAATATATTATTCTGGATAGTTTGGGTTAATAAATAGTTTAAGTTCATTTGCAAATGTTCATTTAAATGTAGAGTAATAGAGAGGTCTATTGCACAAAGAGAGAGTTTCCGAAGTGTCATTTCAAAGATTTAAACTATAGGTATTCAAATCGTGTCTTAATTATAATATACTAGCTGATGCCCGCGACTTCGCCCGCGTGGATGTCGGTTATAATATACTAAAACCTTACTCGAGAACCACTGTATCCATTGGTGAAAACAGCATGAAAATGGGTGCAGTGGTTTTTGAGTTTATCGCGTACTGGACGCAGACAGACGCCGCGGAGGACTTTGTTTTATAATATGTAAAGATTAATGATCTTTACTTACTGATTCACCTGACTATCCTAACTTATATTATAAATGTGAAAGTGAGTTTGTTTGTTTGTTACGCTGTCACGCTAAACCAGCTGAACGGATTTGAATGAAATTTGTCACATGGCTCGACCATAACCTGGGTTTTAGTATACTTTTCATCCCGATATCCACGAGATCGAGACTTACGAGTATGCGGGTGAAATCACGGGCAAAAGCTAGTATAAATTAATAAAATTAGTAGAAATGTAGATAATATTATATTAGAACTTATAAACACTTTTTAAAAACAATACCAAAGAAAATATAAGTGTGCTGCCTGTGTAGTTAAATAGATATTGCCGTACTAAGAATCGTTACTTTAAAATCAATTAATAGTGATTGATGATGATATAAGTATTTTTAAATACAGTCTATTAAACTTACACACTATCTAACTCCTTCATGAAATTCGTGTGGCGTAATTTACGGATGGCCACCTGCGCTGTGATTAAGATCTCTAGGTAGGATTTGTAAATTCATCCAGGCTTTGATAACCATTTATATAAAATGCAGTTTAGAAAGTTTAATACATCGACGCTACGACTACTTTATCTCGTGGAGTTTAGTTTTACCCGACTGCCCCAGGAGAAGGGTAATTGTATTGTCATTTTTTACCGACTTCATCTTGTAATAATTATGTAGTTATAGAAAATAGTAATGTAGCAAACTTAAACAAAGCTTTGTTTGGTTTATGTATAGCGATCCATAGTTTTTATCTTCTTAAATATTTCTTAGCACAACTTGAATTACAAAAAAAATACTCAAAGATACATCTAATAAATAATTAGTAAGTAGATATATTTAGTTGAATTAAATGCACTAAATAACATTTTTTTGTTTATTTAACATCAGAGTGAGTGTGTTTCATGTTAACCACCGATAGACGCAGATGGGGGCCGCACTACATTGCGGAAATAATCCTACATCACTCTCTCACGTTTTGTATGAACCATGGCAGAGTACAGGCAGGCCGCACTGCAATTTTTTGTATTGAAATGCGATGCACTACAGCCCGACGCGGCTGTCATGTGCGCTTAGCATAATGTAGAAACTATACATTTCGGATCAAGAGATCAAGGGGTCTAACTTGCTCAAAACAACAGGAAACCCACATTAACGTCACAAACGACGATAAAACTACATAAAAAAAGGCGCGCAAAGTCCCAACAAACTTATCAATACTACATGCGGGCACGCACACAAGTGGAACCGTGCACTACTTTGTGACGACAGTAAATAGATAGGTACAGAAGGCGCTCAACAGAACTAGTCCGACATGTACCTACGTGATGAACGTGACATGAAATGTACATACTGGATTTGATATATTCCTTGATAAGCAGCTCCGCCATCCACGTTAATTTATAAGTAACTAGCTGATGCCCGCGACTTCGCCCCCGTGGATGTCGGTTATTATATACTAAAACCTTACTTGAGAACCACTCTATCCATTGGTGAAAACAGCATGAAAATCGGTGCAGTACTTTTTGAGTTTATCGCCTACAGGTCGACAGACAGACGCGGCGGAGGACTTTGTTTTATAATACGTAAGGATATTAATATTAATTCACAAGGATATTATAGCGTGGGACCGAAACCGGAACTAACATCGCCATCTTGTTTAATCAATACAATTTCGCTCCATCAAAGGCTCCCTTTGATTTTCTATTGCAAACAGGCGCGACACGACTTTAACAAAAACAATTTCTGAGAAAACTTCACGGTGTCGTTCATGCGCCAATAGATCTTTGTAATACTGTAGATCCATGACGGCCTGTATGTCAAAATCAATGCCAGTCGCGAGTGCGCTTGCACTCGCTATACGAGTTTTCGTTCGTTGTACGGAGTCGACCTTCTGTAGCTATGTTCTGTAGGTACCAATCTATTTGTGAAGACGTCGCACCGCCCATTCATTTCATTCAACTCATTAATTTCTCCGCACGTCAATTGCCTTCCTGCTGTTACTAAAACGCTTCAAAATAAAGGCTGAGACAAAAACGCGGACACTATTGAAGAGCATGTACCGTGAAATGTTTATGTGGTTGTTTTTGTACCGACTCAACATGTCTCAAACAGTTTGGTACTTATGTAAGTCATGTCGCGTACATAAGTCACAAATTTTACCAATTATCGTTATTTGTGCACAATAAACCACCCGGTTTATTGTGCACAAATAACGAATTTACTGAAAGTTTCAAAGTTCCATACAGACTTTCCAAACTCACGACGTAACTGCACAGAAAAACTTACGTCAATTAATCATTTTGTGATGATAATTATTATACCTATCATCATTCTCTTCCCTTATCCCAATTTATTTGACGTTTGAGGAGGTTCTTTGCGGCCGACACTACATTCTTCGTCTTCTTCTTCCATACATCTCAGTTCGATATCAATTCTTATTCAAGTATCCAAAACAGTGAAAAACATTTAACGGAGCTCCAATTTCGAGTTTTCAACGCTCTTTCGTATCACGAAAACTGCACGTAAATGTTCATACCTACAGAATACTTTGTCACAATCGCTATTAACTACCTTATTCTAATTATAATTAGATAGGTACTAGAGTAGGCAACAATATTTTTTTTTTATAATTTATAATCAATTTTTTGGCTGTCGATTTTCTAATGACTCACTCGTTTTCTTCCCAAAGTTCAATCATCTGATCAATTCTGTCGAATCTTTCAAAGTCGGTCGATTAGAAAATAAAACACTTTTATTTTCTGGAGCTCGTTCGCCGAGTGCAAAGTGTTTTATAATAGAGTATGTTTATAACAAAACAATCCGTGTGCCCGATGGATTTCCCATTGGCAAAGATGACGAACTTCCATACAAACTATCATCCACTAAGTTACCTCTTTAGGGGATGAAAATCCTTCGTTTGTGCTCACCTTCGTTAACTCTTAGAAACTCTTATGCAAAATTTCATGCTTCTGCCAGCGCGCGGTGTAGGCCGCACACTGTCTATCAGTCATAAGTAGATAAATTAAGGTCGAAAAATATTGTCGTGGTTTGAATTTTCCTACGAATAAACAAAATTCATTTTAAAGGGGAACATGCTCACAAAGCTCTCTTCGTGAAAGGCTGTCTTAAGCTCAAAAGCTACATCTCAACTCTCAACAAAGGCTGACGTCTCAGTGCGGCTGAATATCAACGAGACAGGAAATAGAATCCTCTCCCACGTGTCCCCCTGTCCACTGTCCACATTCGATGTCTTTGGTTTAAAAAGAAAGATGGAAATATTTCTGTTGAGGCGTGTAGGCACAGACAGCTCGAGTTGCGAGGCGTGTGCTTCGTATGGTTTGCTGCGCATGCCTTCGGCTGTGTGCTTACTGTGAGCATTCGCCGCATTCGTTCATCGCATGCCTCAGGTTTAAGCCGAAGCGTATGCTGCGCTCTGTTTGCCAAATTCCTTCCTACAAACATGATCGAGATCTATCGTACTGCACGTGTATTCTCAATATTTGTGAGATGGTCACAGAAATTGTACTGACAAAACAGATGACGGCGTTAGTTCCGTTTTTGACCTCGCGTCAAAAGAACCTTGTAGCGTTTGTACTTCCAGTACCCTCGCGAAAAATGACACGGGGTTTTGAAGTTTGGTACATATTTATTTTCTTCAGTATCATTATACCTTTCATCATCCCCGTTGACAAGTGCCAGAGAGCTCGCGAGAGGTAATTTTGGGCTTGGATCTGAAGCCTCCCATCCTTCTTTTGGTCGGCGCGATAGCAGGAATAGAACATTACTGTCGGGGCTAGCAATAAGGAGATTGATGGACGATCGTGAAAATGTGGGCAGAGGCGAAGCCGAGGCACACATACGTGAGTCCATCAATTCCTGATTGCGGCCAAGGCTTGTATAGTATTTTTCTCAAATAATGCGCGGAAATTCAAACTGAGTAAATTAAATAAAAATTCCAGAATCAATGACGAACAACTATAATTTTTCACGCGCCAGTATTTTAATTTGTTTCTTCTTTACTTTAAACAGTTCTATTTGCAAGCCAAATCGAAAATAAAATCTTTGATTGAATCTTTGAAGTTACCTCCTTGGTTGCCATGTGTTGAAGTAAAAAGTTCTTTCCATTTTTAAATAACACGACAGATGTGAGTTTTCATAGTAATTTATTTGGCCGCTAAACACGCCAGATAGTATGGATTTTCATAGGAACTTTTCCGGCCGCATCGTCACTAGTTTTTGACCAGTACAGCAATTTCGATTTATCTCGAAGGAGGTTGTCAAAATAATGTTTGAAAAAATTGAATTTGCGGCCAAACCAACACAGATAATTGACATACTCGTAAATGTCACATTGTCACCCTAAGATTGTGAGAACCGTTAGTGTAGAATCTATCGGTATTATTTCCGTTATATCATAAACTGTAAAAAATTGTGAACTGGGTGAAATGGATTAGGTTAGGTTAGAACCTGTTAGAACCATGACCGCCGCGCGAGGAGTGCCGCACGAGGGGGGCCGCGCGAGGGGTGCTGCGCGAGCGCTACTTCCAAGTTGCTCGCAGCCAGACAGGCTACTTTGTATTAGCGCAAGGTGCATTACGTCGCACAATTTGTCGGTTTCCCATGTATAGATTATAACTATCGAAAAATAATGCGTTAGTCCCAATTTTCTCTTTGCCATAATCATGCTCCTGCTGCCCTCATCCCAATTCATTATACAAAATATAGTATACAGTCGGATCACAGTAAACAAAAGAAATAACATTTAGCCGGACTCGGCTTGTGTGGGCCCGTACCATCATGTATGGAGGTGGACGAAGCAATAGGAGTATGTAAGGTTTGTAGTTTCTACCTACACAATTGGAAAGAGGCTTGAGATTATGTAGAAATGTATGACTTGTGCCGGAAGTAACGCCAGGCGTAAGTAAATAATTTGGACTGGAAGATGTCATGATATTCTTGAGACAGACACATTTATTTCAATTGTTAGCTATTAGCAGGCATTATTATGTATATTGTTTCTATAAAATTATATTATTATCGAAACAGTACACGAAGCTATAACGTCGAAGGATACAGGAACAGGAAGAAACAATTACTTACTTATTTATCGGCAAAGAAAACTTTAAAGGCTCTTTGCTGCGTGGTATTATGACTCTCTAAACCATTTTCTCTATTATAAATCGTTGGTTTATCTTTGTTAGGTTTATCCTCAGACTGGTATCGAAGAAAAATTTACCAATTCACCAATTTAACACTTAAAGGCACAAAAACAAGATGTCTATCGGGAAACTTTACATAATAATAATATTTCATTGTTTTATTTTATAGACTAAGTCCAATATTTATACAACTGCTCTCAATCAAAAACAAAATCCATTATTTAGAAGGATTTTTCCTTAATTTGTTTTGTCTTCCTTTTTTCCCCTTTAAAACTACGAAAGACAGTGACAAATTGCATTCAATTCTGTCTTTATTTCTGTAACTTTCTACTGATTGCTTTCTTCAATGTTATTCAAATAATAATAACAAACCCAAGAAGACGCATCGTATTTTTAAATTGCGTGTAAAAGTGTGAATATTTGTAATTATTTTAAGGATTATCCAAAGGTATACGTACGGTTGACATCCGACCGGTGACGTCTTGTCGCGATACGTTTTATGTTTTATGTCGTAACAAGCAAACGTCACATTGAATTGATGTAACTTAAGGGTTTGTCACTTAACGATATATCCATAATACAAAAGCAATATTTGTAACATAGATGTCTTGGGCTATACGCAATCCGTGAGATATACGTTAAGATAACTTATAATATTCTGCGAATCAAAGCGTTCTTAGTTTTCGATAATTCGGTCCTTTGCGTATCCTAAGATTTTCGCAAAGTTTCCATGTTTCCAATTATCCTAAATCATACACAGGTTATATAGCCAACTGTTACTATGCGTTCAGTTCACGATTACCCACCAGCGTTAAATCAAAATGACTCGCCTGTCTTTTCTACGTTGTCCGTCCATGTATAAAACACGGTGTATATCAACTTAAATGTGGCTACTAAATCCAATAAACTAAACAACATTTAATTAACTTCACCTTAACACAACTAATACCTAAGGGCGTGTGTCTAAGAGCGGCGCGCGGTGGAGTACGACGTCTAATAAGGATGTGTCGGTAGCGAGCCGCGCCGATGTGCGCTCACCTTTATCACGTCTTCCGTCGTCGCGTGACATGACAGATGATCTCTTTGTGACCGTGACGCGGAACAGATAATTTACTGTATAGTTTCTACTGTGTATTTGATGCTCTTTTCATGCGTGGAGTGTATGCAAGCGGCAACGGTTGCGGCACTGTTTGTCTCTGCATCACCCAAGGATTGACTGGTAGAAAATGCGTATGGCATTAAGTCCGCCTCTGTACATTTGTATGCTTAAAGTAATAAATCAATAATTAACGGTGAATGTATTCTTTAAAATGCAATTATTGTTAAAAATATAAGTACTTATGTCAGAAAAATACTGTAGTCACAGAATATTAATACGGATGTCGAAACAAAAAAAAAACTTACTTTACTTTTATCATCAGAACTTCCATGCCTGTAGCTCCCCGACAGTTTTCCTCGCACAATTTTCCTTAAATAGCCGTGTTAACAAAATAATTATATTTTGCTTCCTGTTTTAATTTCATTAGTAAAGAAAACAGACCTATTACTTTATATTTTTTTTACTTCCAATTGCAAAATTGCAAAACAACATGACAAGAGAGAAAATTACCAGGCCTTTGTTGAATATAAAAACAAAGAAAACTCGCATAAATTACACAGTATTATCCTAATGTGTGTTTATGAAATGATGCACAATAATTACTATTTTTGACTATGGTTTTAATATTTAACGAAAAGTGTGGTGCAACCCTAATGGCAAATTCAGGGCTACTTAATACTTATAACCATTTAAAAATGCAGGCACCAAAATCATAGATTTATTATATTATATAAGTTATATATGAGTTTCAATGGAATAAGGGGCCAGCTTATATTGGTTTTGCTACCACTGACGTGCGGCCTCCCGTACGCGGCTATGTGTGCGCGTGCGCCTGTTTTCGCTCTTTATACGGGGCCGGCTGTCTGTTCCTATCTATTTCGTGGAACTACTAACATTAATTACTACAAACTGTAAGTGTACTCCAGTTCTGAACCTCCACTCGTAAGAAGCACAGTGGGCCCAAACAATTGAATTAGCACCAACTATGTAACTTGGGTCGTAAATCATTTCCTGTGGACTTTGTTTTTGTACGTCGACGCGACGGTCTAGAGCGACCAACGCTAATACGCCAACCAACGTATGTAGGTATATAGTTTTATGTTATAGGATTCAATAGGTACAGCATTATTAAGTATTGTCTATGGAATAGTAAAAAAATATAACTGCTCAGTAGTAGATTACAAATGTCCGAAATCGCCAAGAAACGGGCAACTGCTGTATTGTTACAAAAAATTGAAATCTTAAAAAACCATAAAGTTCAACCATTTGGTACCTACAAAAAAAGTATCGGTAGCACGCCTAACCAATATTTTTCAAAATGATAGCCTTTATTTTAAACCATAAAATTACCTGAGTTTAGACTAGAGGTTTAGACCCTATTTAACGATTCTATTCGGATCTCGGTGACAAGTTCTCGACCCTTACTAAATGGTCCTGTGGGCTCGAGCACAAACCCTTTAGAGGTCGAGACCACAAATAAGTAGAAAAGGTCGGCTCCTTATAACGAGCAAAACAGGCGCACGCACATAATATAAACACATAAAGTTGTACAAGGATCTTTGAAAAATCAAAACTAGGTAATGCCACCGTTGTTTTTTTTCATTAAAATTTCACAAAACATATTGGTGTTTTCGTTTGCTGTAATGTCATCGTAACATGTCACAAACTGACTATTCATAATAATTATGATCTGCGTGTAATTCATATGACGAAATAATTCATCTGTTTGACAGTTCTAAATGGAGATTCGTAAAATGGTCCACAAAATGATGTATAGCTTTTAGGTCAAATTAGAGGGAGATGAACTGCTTTTAGAGGAATTGCTAATGTGGCCGGTTTAGGCCCCTGACCCTAATTCTCTTTTTTTACTAAACATAGAAATAAATATACATGATCCTCCCGCCCTTATCTCATTGTTTGAGATTGACGCAGCATGTTTTCTTCTTCCATAGATCTCTACTAGCCGTCTCCTTCAGTGGTCACATCCATAGCCAGTCAATCCATCCATCCATTATTATCTACATTTATATGAATAAGTAATTAAATCATACCTAAAAGAATCATACTTTTTGCTCAATGTTTTTTTTTTTTTCAATACGTAGCGGTTCGGTAGCCATGTGCTACGGTGTAGCAGGCGTAGCATAGTCGTAGCTTGAACAGCTACGTTGTCGTAGACTGGCTTTTGTTAAATTATCGTATGTTCCGTACGTTATACCCAAATTCTTTGTAGATGTAGGTATATTTAGTTATTATTTCAAAGATATCTCACGCCGATTTTGAGCAGGCTCACTAATAACATATTAGCATATTTGCGATTCGGTGTGAATGAAAATGTGTTAAACCCCGTAACGCACGTTCACAGTTATTGGCTAAACATGTTTTTGGTGCAAACGCGGCTTTAGCTTCTCAAATAAATGAAAATAGGTAACATAATTCAAACATAACCCGGGCCTTGTCTCGATGATAATATAAACTAGCGTCACAATCATTACGTTGGACCGCCATGTTCGGCACAAAAACTCTCCCAAAGAACTCTCAGCTCAAATAAAGCTTGGTATTGGCTGATGTATTTGCGAGCGGCTGTAAGTGGCGGCACAAATCGATGTCTGCACCAGCTTTATAAGAACTTCCGGCCGGGGGTCGGACATTGACACAGCTCTCTACACTGTCACAGTTTATTTTTTTTAAAGTAAAAAGAAGGATCCAGCTGATGCAAGGAACGGATTTTTATAGCAAGCAAAACAATTAGTAAGAATAAACGTTATAAAAGGACTAGCTTATGCCCACGGCTTCGCCCGCGTTTCATCAGGAATTTCTCAGTAGCAGGCCAGAGACTGGATTTGTGCCCAGTTGATGGCAATAGGCTCGCCTCTTATTAGACGCAACTAAAACATAACTGGCGAAATATTGGTAACACTAAAGGTACACCTCTGCCTAACCCTTTAGGGATTACGTGATGTTTTGTTATATTATTGTGATGTAATAGTGTTTATTGTGTAACTAGTTCTGAAATAAAAAGTAGATTTTGGCTACGCTTTCCTAACCTGAAGATCAAAGCCGTCAAGAAAACATAATATTCCAAAAAATATGCAAACCAAAGTACGAGTAACATAAAATTCTATAAATAGGCGCCGCACCCCACCATACTCACTCTGCCGTAATAAAATATGCGAAGCGTTTCAGCACCCTAACTTCTTACGTCAACAAAGTTGAAAAGTCATCTAAATTTCATACGAAAACAGTATCACACCAATTTAATTCTCGTAAAAATCCCAAATTCGGTCACAACAAATCCTTATTGAGCCCCGAACCGCTTGCTCCGTGAGCCCCGCGAACCCCGCGAGCTCCGTGAGCCCCGTGAACCCCGCCAGTCAAGCACCCGACACACATTAAATAAAATACGTTCACCAAAGTTAAATTGCCTCTGGCGCCGCATCGCATTTAATCGGAAGGAAAAAATAGGCGTGAACTTGGACTTTTCTCCCACAATATGGGCGGAGAATGAAATTAGACCATGACATAGTTAGCCCAGAAGCCATATTGATTTATATTGATGTCTGCATGATCGTCGGAAATGGATGTGATTCGTAATTCTGGAGTGCTTGTCACGAACAGTTTGGAAGACAGTCTATTTATATTTTCGCTCCTTTTTGAGTATATATAGGTTTACGATAAGAAGAGCTGTCACGAGCAGAGAGTTGTACCTACTTATCAAATTGTGTGAATTTGTGGAGTTTTATGTCATGAATGAAAATGAATAAGTACGCAGTAATAATGTTGTAACTTTTCATAAATAAGAATTGTCAACATACAACACGATACTTGGGCTGATAGTAGAATTTTCGTCGATTGTTTCAATTCCCACAAACGTTTTAACCGAAATTAAAGGTGCTATTATTTAATCTAATTTCACCAAATTAGATTATTCATTGTACCTATGCATTAGATTAATAATAAATTCAGAGGTGTGTTTGTATTATTACCGCTTGAGCTTGCAGTGCGATCAAACATACTCGAGCTGCTTTGAATAATGATTGGATTGTAATAGTTGTACTAGTCAGTATGGTACATGGCACGCGTGTATTGCGTAGGTAGATCAGCACTTTTCCTTCGCCTTGCACAAGTTATAGTGTAACGCGACAGTACACAATCAGCGTTCATAGTCAGCTGTACTCATTAACGGTCATTCACACAACATTCATATAACATTACACAGTTACGTTGTAGTGAAAACTATTCAATAAACCATCATGTTTGGCTATCCGTGATGTATCATTTAAAGCTAAGTATCATCATCATAGTCAGACGGATTTATCAGAAGTGGTTCCGAGTCATTATGAGCCTTATAGTTTTCCCACGTCCGAGTAACACGCTTCATCTTTGTGAGAGGGACTGGATCGTAATCCACCACGCGGGCCCAGTGCGGGTTAGTAGACGTATTTTTTTGAATAAACTTCAAAACTTTGATAGATTTTTTCTATCACCGATATTTTCTAAAAAATCCTTTATTCAAATACAAGGAGCGCAGTACGTAGTCTACGTTAGTCTTATCAGAAATATATAACCCTAACGGTGAAACCTTTTATCAGATTTTGTCTAATCACCACGCTTCAATCCAAACACAGTGCCAGTGTAAAGAATTGATTTGCAATTGCCCCTTCACAGGATATGCCTCATCTCCTTCCCTGCCTATCATGCGGAGCCACCAGCGCCTTCCAGCGTTTTATCGAAGCCAATGATAGGGTTGTCCAGGTGGCTACATTCTGATCGGACAAAATTTGAGTCAAATCGACACGTAAAGAAGATCACCACGCTTTCACTTAATTCCAGACGTTTGTATCAGATGCATGTGATAACTGATTTAGTTACCAGTCTAGTACCTACAACCTGCCATCTTACATCCAGAACCTGTCTCAATACTTCTTATTTACAGAACAACAACAGCTGCTATATTAAACAGAATATAAATTGCTCAACAGTTTACCTTTGCTTGGAGAGTTTGCGAACAAAAAGACAATTTGGCACATCAAACAATTGGGACAAGCATTTGGAAGATTAAACGCAGTTTTTGTGCCTCAAGGGATAAGTTAAGGCTCAGACAGACGATAGACCCATCTAGTCAATGTCCATCCTAATGTTGTTTGGCGGTAATCGCTGATGGAGTAAAGACCGTCCATTGTAGCACCCTTTTTTCTGATGTGCAATGAAAAGTATTCTATCTAGCTATCTAGAGACATATATTATCTTCCTCAAGTCAAAATTGCTGCTTGGTCAATGATACACCCTTATATTGTCTTGTATTTATGCAGCATTTTGGAAACAATAGACACAAACCTAATTTATGTTATGTTTACCTACACTATCACCCAGAACAAAATATACCTAAACATATAAGATGTTAGGTTAAACGAGAAACACACTTTAATTAAGGTGTAGTACTCATGAAAATAAACATGATTTTACGTTAAAAAAACGGGTGTTCCTTAAAAACTGCAATATCAACCTATGCAACCAAAATGTAGGAAACAGCTGTTAGTTTCTTTCATTACCACACTACAGCGAAGCAAAATGTATGCTAAAAAACAAATGTTCCAAGCCTATCGAGTGGGGTTTTAAACGGTGATTGTGATTACAAAAATATACACAATATTATGTTAAATGTAATTTGGAATAAGAAATGATAAAACGAATAACCCTTACTAAATAGTGTTAAATAAAAAAGTAAATTAAAAGATTCTATAACCCGACTGCGTAAAAACTAAACCTTTGCCGCAGTCGGGTAAAGAAGGTGGAAACCAGATGACCGATTTTTGTCTCCAATTTCACTGCAGTCGGAGGCAATGGGAATATGCCTCTGACTGCATGAGTTTGTTTTTTTTTTTTGTATTTTTTGGAACGAACATATGCTTAGACGAGGTGCGAAGACCTACTTATTTTGCAAAAAAGCTAATTTTCTTTTAATTTAATGAAATATTGGAACTCTTGACATAAAATATTATTAAATATAAGCGAATCATCTGAACAGGCCTTTACACGTTACGTAGAGTTTATTCTCAATTTGTGTTGTCTAACTTCAAATTAAATAATCTGTAAAGGTCGTGAAGTTAGTAGTTTATCGATAGAAACGTTTTTTCTTCTAGGTTATCTATCATTGATCAAGGGATTATGGAACCGTCTGCATTCGTTTTATTATGATGTTGTTACTACAGAGTATCTAGCAAATTGGTGATCTAAAAATACTTATATAAAAAAAATTAAAAAAAATACGGGATCAAGCAGGCCTACAGCCGTTATGTCCGAAATACCTTGGTACTTCTACAAGTATAAAATGGGAAAATAATCTTATACGAAATCTCTGTCTTAACAAAAGCAACGGACAAACTCTTAATAAAGTAGGTAGTATGTTGGTACCCATTGTCTTAATACATTATAATCATTTACTCACGTCTTAAGATATAAAATTACTTATTTGGAATGAGAGCCTGGGGATCCGTCACACAGGGTATCCGAGTATGGACGCCAGTCTCTCACAAAGGATCTTGTTTTATGCATCTTTGCCTAAACGTCTTGTCTCTATGTTTATATTATAACTCTGCGAACATTTGTGAAGAGAGCAAAAAACTACTACATATTACTATTTTACCGTCATCTTGTCGAATCGGTGTTTCAGCCGGATAACCTCCATTATTCCTACCCAATATTAATATCGGATACAGTAATATAATAATACTTAACATAAAAGAGAAGGAAAATATACATCTTTCCGCACACTTTCATAGGTACATTTACCATCACCGACTAGAATATAAGAAGTGACCCTAATTAAAGTTTCAACCCGAACGTACTCAAATCCCTGTAGGTGAATAATAACTAACAAACTAGGAACAAACGTCCCTGTGAGGTTTATCTGTCGGCGGCCATTCTGACCGGTACCTAATAGTTGTCTGCGACGACTGCCACTAACTGCTGAGCTGCAAAATGTAGGTAGTCACTTCTGCAGTGGATGATTTGTAGCTGACAGCTGCTGGTCGCATTACACTGCTCTTTTCAATATTCGTCCGGGAGTACCTACATTTTAGAAGTGACAGAAACATACCTATTATTATGATCACAAAAACTCAGTAAGTAGGTAAGTTTATATAATAAGGTAGGTACGTCAGCCCCAAAAAGTCAAAATCTTAACTGCACGATATAAGTACATCAATTAACTGCTACACTACACCCAATTACCATAAACCATTAGGTACCAAGTAAAGCTACAAAACATAGTACCTACTTAGGTAATCACTGTATTTCATTCATAATCTTTTTGGACCTGACTGTGCCTACCCCAAACCAAACATTGTGCTTTACGTTCTGCGTACCATCAGTCTTTGTCCTAGATTAACAAGGTTCCAGTGTACCAGGCACTAGCGGTTAATTACCTACCCTCGCTTTTACCTCTGACGAGTAACTGGACTAGCTCAGTTCCGACCCGCAGATAATTACCTATCTACCTGCCTACTGGATACGTACTCGTATACATTCGTATTTCAATTCCAGAAATTAAAATATCTAAAGTTAATATACCGATGTTCAAAGTACCGAAACTTTAAATACCGAACGATTCAACAAAATGTGTAAGTATCTACGCCAACACTCCAGCACACTCAAGTCCGATAGATGCAGCGCTAGTGCATAAGTCATGGCAAAAAAATAAAAAAAAGTAGTTCCACAATTTTCCGCCGGACTTCAGTGGTGGCGCGGATTCTAAGGGGTTTATTTTTATACGTTGCATAACGTTAAGTGACGTTCAAACGTCAAAAATGTATGAATAAATAGTCGCTAATCATTACTTCAATCATTATGCAACGTTTTTGTAAAAACCCGTTTACATAAAAAGATTGCTGATTTATCATTGTCAATGCTTTTCGGATGTCCATACGCGGTAGAGTGAGCTCTTAGTATCAGGACGGGAGGGATGCATCCTTGTTTGCCAAACAATTAAGAAAAAATAACAATTATGTATGCATGGAGACTATTCTGAATGCTTGAAAAGCGAACGTGATAGGTAATGTTCCAATTGTGAAACATTTTGTTACAACGCCATCTGTTAGAGAATGTTAGAAGTATTAGATCAAATTACAAGACATAGGTGCTTTTCTTAAAAATTTATAGATGTCTCTTTTATCAACACAAAGTTTTTTTTTACTCGTAGTAGTATTATAATAATCGTAAGTACCTATAATAACCAAGCTTTCGAAACTAAACACATTTTACTGCTACAATAAAATCGTGAGAAGACTAACGTCATAACTCGTACACTTGCAACACTTTATAACAGATGGCGCTTCAGGAAGCTGTGTAAAATGTGATGCATGAGGAATATGATTCAAATAAATAAAATTATGCATTTACAGTTATGAACTTATTAAAAACGTAATATTCGAAACAAATAAAATTACTTTCTCAAATTATTATTTTTTCCATTCACTGTTTTTCATGCTGTCCTACTCATGTATTGTCTGTGGGTGACAGAAAAAAGAAGTAAAAATGTCACTATGGATTTATATTTGTGTCGGATAGAAATACGTCGAGAGCTACGCCGGCGGACAATTTATTTCAATTATCATGAATAAGCTCAGTGGAGACGCTGTGTGTTATCGTTTGCTCTAGACAAATATATCAACTGTATTATTCGCCAAGCAAAAGGTTCATAACGAGTGTCGTGTAACGAATAATGGTTTGGGAAGAAACTATAGTGACGTCTCGCGCTTCAGCCTTGGATATTATGGTTACGAGAAAAAGTGTATTTTGAAAATATACCAAGTGTTTTCTTGTAAAAAACGTCTGTGAGGTATTCATCGGCTGTGCGGTGGTTTTGTTCGACGTTTTGGTGTTGTATATCGGTGTTATGTCGGGTGGCAGGAGCATCGACAAGGAGCGAAAGTCTCCTCGGGAAAGCGGGGAGGATTCGGAGGACGAGAGCGAGATCCTCGAGGAGAGCCCCTGCGGCCGGTGGCTGAAGCGCCGAGAGGAGGTAAGCGCATACGTTATCACTTATTAGCGCATTTACGAGGATATATTTAGGGCAGTCGAGACAAAGACCGTCGTCAGCTGATTCACAAGGTTAGCTCATGTTATACAAATAAGACGTAGTTCATTCAGTTTTTATTTGAAATGACAAGGTTTGTTCTGATGTTCCAACATTGAGCAATATGGTGACAACTGCTGGATCATGACTGATTTCTATTGCCTGCATCAAAACTTTCTACTGATGACACAATCATAAATAACAGTGAATCAGGTATTTATTATGTTATTTATGAGGTTTTAGTTGTAATGGACACTGGAAAATAATTATTATTGCAGATAGGATGAATATGCATTCCCTGCTTATCTGATTAAGCCTTGTTTTATCTTTTAATTAAATTGTTGCATTTTAACTTCAAAGTTAACTGTAATATATGTTAACAGTACAAGGATTTATTAGGATGAACCATTCTCACAGACAATTTTATTGCTATGTTATCTTGATTATAAGATAACTTTATTTACATAATAAACATGCACATAATGCAAGTTATTATATTGTTACTTGATGACTCATTAATTAGCTAAATAATATCACATTTAAATTAATCATTCCATAATTATTTAAGAACCAAGAACATCATTTCATTAAAGTAAAATACATACTCTTAAAAGGTGAAACTAAGTAAAAAGTAATCAAAAACATTTTATAGTATAAACAAGTGGCTGTAAAAACAAGCATATTAAATACTCACAAAGACAATAATTACAAAGAAATGTTTCATTGGAGAAAGAGTCATTAATTACTTGCACATGTGCAACTGTCCTTATAAGGTTTGGCAGAGAGTAATGGTGGCTGCTAGTATGATAATTGAAATTAATGTTTCATCTTACTGGTGGCCCAGGTAAGCAAGCATTGGTAATTCTGTTCTTTGGTTGCTCACCAACTGAAATGGGAAACTGTGACTGATTTGTCAAGTGATAGGGTGATCAGGGTCACAAATCTTATTAAACTTGCACCTGAACTAGGATCCAACTGACTACTGGTTATTTATTCTTTGTGTTATGCCAAAAGTGTCAAAACTAATCAGACATAAATGCATATCTGAACTGAGTCTGATTCAAAATTTTAATCTACACAAACAGTGCCTCTTCTCTGTGACATGTTTGGAAGAAACCCTTAACTTCTTGTTGTTTTCTTATGTATGAAAAACTATTTATTTATATTTGAACTAAGTAGAAGAGCTTCTACATTCCTGGTTCTGCATATCAGTTCAGTTTTATGAAAACTGTCACAGTTAATCATATAATCAGAAAATGTTAGGAATATCGTATACTTTTACAATGTTTGTAAATATGTGAGCACCATGTACCTATCACATAACTAATTTATTAGTCATTGCTACATTTATTTACGTTTCGTGGTACAGTAATCTTATTGTAGGTGCATCGTCTTCACATATAATTATATAATTCATGTATGCAAAATATTGTAAAACATTTTTAAAAAGAGTAATGGTGGATTTTCTTGCCCATTCTTCTCCATACGAAAGCTACCTTTTGGAATGGGCAACTAGAATCAATTCTATTTCTTTGTTTTTCATTGACGTTCAAATGTGCCTTTTATGTGCCTATTTGAAATAAATTATTTGACTTTGACTTTGATTCTATAAATCTCAAGATTTTCTGATGACGACTAACCAATCTCAAGATTGTGAATATCATATACAGTGAACCTAAAACAAATGCCTTACAAACATACTGTTTTCGGAAGATGATAATAATTCAATCAATGAAAGTAAGAAGAAAGCTTTTTCATATAATTACATAGTCTGGTACTTGCCTCTCACTGGTGCCTAGTACTATCTGCCAGTGAAAGTTAATGTTTTGAAATGGGACGCTGTTAAATATTGAACTGTGATGTGATGTGGGGCAGACAGATGTCTTATAACTTTTCAGAAGACTTTTTTACAGAATAAAAATATTCAGATACCTGCATTGGGTTTTTGCTGCACCTCACTAACATTTACTTAACTAAACTTTACTTACTTAACGTACCAACCTACATAAAGGCGCAATACCTACACAAGTAGATATTGCACCAAATAAAATATTACTTTTAAACTAAAAAGTTCACATTTAAGTTAATTTTATCAAATCATTTATAATTATCTTATGTCTGGTCTAGTTTATTATGAGCACTTTTAATAAGTTTTAAAGATAAGATAAGAAATGACCTCAAATATATTAGGTATTTATAAACACCATTAAAAATATTTATTATTAAATGGCGCTTATGCAATCCCAAATAAATAATGACCAGTCACACTTGTGTTAATAAAAATATGAGATTCTATTTTACAATATTTATAAGCACAAACTTTGTTTTATTAACCTTTTGCTCAATGTAAATACTTATCGCATGCCAAAATATCATAAACAGTTCCTATTTTTTTAACCAACTTCGACAAATTAGAGGTTTTGAAATTGTTTTTTTTATTTTGTTTACTTAAGGCTTCCTTGCTTCTCTTATTTAAGAAATCTCATCTGCCTAGTCATTTCTCAACTATGTTGGGTTGGCTTCCAGTCTAACCGGATGCAGTTGAATGCAAGTGTTTTACATCGAGCAACTGCCTATCTGATCTCCACAACCCAGTTACCGGGTAACACGATACCCCTTGGTAAGACTGGTTGTCAGACTTTCGGGCTTCTGACGACCCGTAATGTCTGTCAAAGATCTACAAATGACAGCCGGGATCAAAGGCCTTACATTCTTTTCGAGGCACGAAGGGGTCTTGGTATGTAAATACGGTCACCCATCCACGGACCAACCGCGGCAAGCATAGCTTAACCTGATCGATCGACCCGTACGGCTGTTATTACTTAGCCACAATCCGCTCCTCCTCTACTGAAGATATCTTTGCATAATTATTGTTTTCAGTTGATGCAACTTGAACATACCATGGAATACTTTGTGACAATCCAAGTAAATAATGATAATAACAATTTTTTTTCTTGAGTATTATATATGGTTTTTAAGTAAATTTGTAACTGTCAATATAGTTTTTTGTTTTTTCCAGCTCTGCCTTTAAAGTCAGTCCTGTTCACATTTGTTCAGTTTTAAACATAGGTACTTCATTTTCTTTTACTGAATAAATTACTATCTGTATCTTTGCGCCAACCCACTAGTACTTCCCAAAATTAAATCATGAGGTCAAGTCACAAATAGAGATTCCTTTAAAATAAATATATTCACAGATCAATCATATTCTGTCATGCTATTTTAAATTGGATATAAGTATTCCATAACTATGTAATAAAAATGAAAAGCGCATTACTTCAGAACGGCTGGATCGCTTTGGCAAATTTTTGTTTTAAAATGTTTGTTACAGTCAGCTTCTTATGGAAAGATAATTTTTAAAAGTTGGCCGAATTTGCCTTTTTGTATGGGAATTGCGGACTGAATAACATTTGTCAAGGCAGATAGTTATAAATAAATATGGAAAGACCAGTCTCTCTTGAGTAAGTGCAAGGTATTTAAGTATTCCTGTCCCATAGTTATTTATTCTGTGCAGTGGCAAGTAGCGGGGATTCTCAGTAGTATTGTATTAGTATGGGATATTAATGGATTCTTGGAATAAGCGCTAACAACTCTTCTAATAGTTCTGCTATATGTCTTTAGAGACCAGCTGGAACAGTCAACCGCACATCCAAGTTAACAATTTGTTGTACTTTGACAGCATCATTATTTCATAGCAGTAAGGCTGGTTTTCCTGGTTCAAAATGTACTACTGGCAAGCTGTTGACTTCACATGTGGAGTCTTTCTTGAGTTCAAATTTAGTTTCATTATGAACAAATTATCCTGCTTTCTGAAAGCATTCCAATCTCAGTGTTTCAACTTTCCTATGGTTTATGTTTTGTTTACTATCACAACAGAAAACAAGACATACAAATTAGAACTTAATTACCTATTAGTAGGACGTAGAGTGAATAGAAATCTGTTGATATAATTTCAATAGTGACTTATGGTTTATTACTTGGACATGTTTTACAATAACCATTAATAGGGCAGCATAATCTGAAGCTGATTAATCATTGTGTTTCCTTTAAATTCAGCATCATTAGCATATTTAAAAACATCTGGTTGGTAATTTATTTACTGAAATCAATCAGTTAGTCAATCAACCTAGCCTTTTCACAACTATGTTGGGGTGGGCTTCCAGTCTAACCAGATGTAACTGAATACCAGTATTTTAACATGGAGCGACTGCCTATCTGACATCAATCATTACCCAGTTACTAGGTTGTGGAGGTCCACAACCCAGTAACTGGGTAATTGATTTACTTAAATATTGAAATTAATTGAAGTTTCTAACTTAATTTCTAACTTGATCTTTTCAAACAAGCAGCATGACATGTGCTCCATGTTTTGCAGCATGTGCATGGCATTGCTTCATTTGAATTATTTTTATAGCTCAAAAATCCTACTAATACAAGCTATTAGGTATAGACTTACTTACTGTTTATTTTTCACTATTATCCTGTGTTAAATTCTGCGCATGATTTGATCAGCTGATAAGATAAGTAGATAACATCAAATGTCAAACGGATACAATTACCTTTACTTTTATGTATTTTTTTTTCGTTATGCTAAGCATGTCTCATAGTCATGATCATGAGTCAACCAAATTCACTTGACCCAGGAAACAACTGGTTGACATGACTTACAGATACAATTTTAAATAATTTAACACACCTCATAAATTACTGCTCACTGTCATTCAGTACGTAATATTTTTTTCTTTTTGTAATTTGTACCCGATTGATGGCAATGGGCTCGCCCCCTATTACGGGACTTAAACATAACTGGCGAAATGTGGGTGTACTATAGGTACGGCTCTGCCTAACCCTTCGGGGAATACAGGCGTGACGTTATGATAAGTGAATAAATAAATTCATAAAAACGTTTTACAAAAAAATAAACCGACTTCCAAAGAAAACGCTAAAAAGTGAAAAATAACTTTAATTACGGAAGTCGATATCCGCTTTTCAATTTTCGTTATTTGCCACCGACTTCCGAAATTAAAGTTATTTTTCACTTTAAAATGTTTTTTTTGGAAGTCGTTTGTTTTTGTATTTTTTTTTATTTTTCACTTTTTGTTGTACCTGCCCCACACAAATTCGAATACCACTACCTGCTATGACTATAACAGTGACGGATTCACTTAAAATGTCGTCGAGATAAATTAAGTGGGAAAACCTACTTAATATTGAAGCTAACTCAAAAATTACACAAGCAAAGTTAATTAAATTTATATGGGACCACCTCGGAAGCATGAACTACTAAACAAAAAAAGAATCATCAAAATCGATTCATAATCGGCGGAGTAATCGAGTAACAAACATACAAAAAAAAAAAATTGAATTGAGAACCTCCTCCTTTTTGAAGAAGTCGGTTTTTAATCAGTTTTTCTAACATGAGTATTTGTAAAGGCGCGTTCTCATTTCAACGAGTTAAGTTAGTGCATGTATATTCAAGTAATGTTAAGGAAAATTACTGTCATGGAATGGTTTCCATTGGCAGCATATTAGCTTATTGTAAATAGCTACAATGACCTATTAATTCTCTCATGATAATCAGCTAATAAACGCGTGTTACTTTTGTCGGCTCATTGAATTTGCGCAGTGGCGGAGGACAATCTGTGCTCTTCAATTGCGCGTTAAACCAAATCTTTTTATGGTTTCTAATAATATCTACAATAACACAATATAATCAACCTATAGGCATGTTCCCTAACTGCCGGGACTCATGCTTCGCATAGACACGGCTGCTCCCTTTGCGTCAGCGCTATAGATGCAAAAAGTATTTTAAACGTTTTAAACCTTTTGGTTTTAAACCGTCTTTTTGGTTTATAACGTTTTAAACCACACTTAGCGGTTTAATAATGATTTATAATGTTTTTTTTTTTTCAATTAGGAAAGTGATCTGGACCACATCTATTCCCTGATATTTTTTTAGAATAAATCTCGATTTATCTATACAAGAAAATTTCTCGGGCTACCCTGAAACGCCATTGCTATTAATTTTCCAATACTAACAGGCCTTTATTACCAAATTGCGCTACCACAGTTGAGTCCTTCCGCTTCAGTCTGCTTCAGCTAAGATCTTCAGGGCTTAGGTCATTGTTTCATCTTGCTGGAAAGCGTCTTACAATTTAAATCATAATACCTATTTTATTTACCTATGTGTTATTCTTATTTTGACTCCAATGTTCTTTTTGCTGCTGCTAACATCACCAACGTCCTGGCAGTTCTAAATTCTAAATGATTCTCTTAGTCATCCGCGAACAATGTCTGCTTTCTACGCTCCATCAAGTAACCCTGTCATCTAGTGCTCAGTGCTCATCGGATGTCGGCCACATAGGTTCTAATTACCGGCGATACTTAGGTACGCCACTTTCGCCCGCGCCGCCGGTCATCGACCTGCGCTTGCGATTCGGCGCTTACGCAAGTAATCACTGTCGCTTTCTAGGCTTAGGGTGATGAGATTGGGTTCGTATATGTAGGTTAGGTGCTGGTTGCATGTGGAGTTAGACACTTTTGACTTGTTTTAGATGCAAACAAATTAATTTACCTTAGTATAGATAGTTATACTTACAGTGCTTCCGGACATGGGCTAGCGATATTCTAAATACTTAAATATAAACAATTTTAAAGTACAATTTAAATGATTAAAAAAAAATTATGTTCTTTTTTTTAATGATTTCTTGTTTCCCACAATTGCCTTGCAAAAAGCACAAAAATTTTGCGCATTCGCTATGTTCAAACAACAATAACTCTTAAAGTATTAGACATACAGTTGTGAATTTTATGTTGTATTGTAGCTTAGCTTAATATCTGTCGATCTAGTAAAACAATAAAAAAAGTTGTCGCGTGTTTTTGAAGTAATTAACAATTATCGGTAGAATACCATTTTTTATTTACGACTTTCACACTTTTTTTCTAATGTTATGGAATTATGATTACATTGCTTTGTAATGCAGACGGTAGACAATATTATTGCCTTTCCAATAAGCCCATTTTTATCACAGTATGACAAAAAATTTGAGAGATGATTTTTTTGTACTCGCATAGAGAACATTTCAACAAAAAAACAAAATGGCTGCCACATACCGGGGAAGTGTATTGGACCCAAGCTTAGAGTGTAATTGCACTTTAAAATAGTTTATATTTAAGTATTTAGAATATCGCTAGTCCATGTCCGAACACACTGACGTATAACCCACCCTTAGAACCCACCATACTCAGGTAAATTAATTTGTTCTGCTTGTGATAGATTGTTGGTTATTAGTCCATCACAATCTATGATGTCTTGGACAACTTGTCTTGTCAACCTGCTTTCAAGCAGGTTAGAAGCATAAAAACTTCAAATATATTTAAATATATCCATCCATGAGTCACACGATGAGAGTTAAGGCAGATTTTTTTTTTAATCAGACTTTTTTCAATGTTTCAAATTAAATTAAGTACTTACTTTAATTTAGTAACCGAGGTGAACCAGAGGATGCTGCTAGGCGACTATAAAAAACAACCGCTTTTCTTGTAAACTTTTCCCCCATCCATATCTAAAAAAACTCGTAAAATCCTTACAAACACTTCATCCTCAACACATAAGCCAGACGAATCAAATTGATTTCGTCAATATTACCGCACGGACCGTAAAACTATAAACTATAATGGCTCGTCTGGAGTTTTATTATTCAACTATTACAACTTAGAACATCAGTTCTACACCATCATTTAGTAAAGCCATAACGTCAGTATATTTGAGTGGTTATCTATAAGTCTGTGCACTGACAACGGTGATGTTAGAAGACCAGGTTTCCAAAAAAATATTTTTTTCAAATCTGGTCTTAGATGGTATAAAAATTGGTCCAAATAAACTAAACTGAAGATGTGTAACAACACAAAGGTCATGTTTCCGTAAATCTATAAATACATCCATGTGGGTGTATTCCGTGTTCCATGGTAGGTACTGACACCTAATAGTTTTGACGTCGACGTATTTCTGGTACGGCTCATTCAGTTTTGCTGTTATGATGCCATTGTCCAATAACGGGAGGTGTCTTAGACCAATTGACAAGCTGAAAATGTGATTCCGTTCTAAGAATACCTAGTTTTTTTACCCGACTGCGCGTCGCAAATGAGGGTAATGTGTTTATCAGCCTATATAATATGATAATTATGTATGTTTGTTCCTTTGGACGTCGCGCTCTAGACACCAACCAAACTCGTGAGCCGATTTTGATGATTCTTACGTCAATCGATTTGTCTTAAGAGGCCCTATACGAAATTTTGCGGATTTCACTTATTTACTGCGTGATTTTACAGTTAAAATAATGAGGTATTTATATCGATTTTATTGCAATTATTGCTAAACATGAAAGATCATTTCAATTATGATCTATTATGAAGAAGGTATTTTTTTAAAGTAAGTAGTTCATTCATAAATTCAGGCTGTTTTGAACGATGTTTTATTGCTAATAACTTTAAATTCAATCAAAATCAAAAATCTATCAAAATATTTTATTTCACATAAACCTACATGGGCACATAAGAAACGTCAGAAGCACGGTTCCAATTGGTCGTTTCCTATGGAGAAGCACCGGCAAGAAACTCCACGGTTACTCTTTTAAAAATAATTGGCTTTTACAATATTTTCAAATTACAGTGTTAGTAGGCATGGGAGGACAATTTAGGCCTTTCAACAAGTAAGTATGAGGTACCTTAACCAAATAGAAGATGTTCAACGAATCTAAAGTCGACAATGCCTAAAATTGAATTGAATTGAATTGTAGATTGATTTTGATGTTGAATCTTGTGATTGTAACTAAAGACATGACAGTAAGTAATCAAAATTCATTATGGCGACACCCAGACGCCATTAAGTGAAAAAGACAAAAATTAAATTCGAGGAACTATGTCAAGTGGGGTCTTATCATTGAATAGGTCTTCGAAAATCATCTTTTGGTTACTCTAATAATTTTTCATTTCGAATGACTATTTAGGATCTATAACGATTTAAGTTGGTTAGCAAACATTCTCACTTAAATTTTCAAAACTTATAATAAAGTTCCTATATTATAATCGTATAATAGGTCTTATTAACGTGAAAAATAATTATTATAATATAAATTCAATATTTATAATTCTCCAAAATCCAGTGACATAAATGCTTTGAAAGATAATTTTATCAACAGTTACTTAAAATAAAACGTTTCTTAAATACAATGAAAGAAAAATAACCTAATCTACCGTCTCATAATTCTAAGAAAAAGTATAAAATAAAAAAAGTTATTAAAAGAAATCCAAACCCGACTGCGTAAAAAGTGAACTTCAAAAAAGATGGAAACAAGATATAACTTCACTTTTTACGCAGTCGGGTTTTTTGATTATTTTAATATTATTTAAGTACTTGTTTCACTTTGCGATATTGAATGAATGTTTGGTCTTTTGGGTTGCGAGAAAAAGGCTCTGGGAAATAATGGCACTGGTTACGTGAGCAGTTTTCTCGGTATCATAATATTTTGGCTTGTAATATTTGCGCACAATGGATGTAACGACATGTTCTGTTTAAGCAATCATATTTTACAAACGTTTGCAACGGTACATGAACCATCGATTATCGGGTATTCCAAGAACAAATGATAGGAGCACTTAATTGATTTTGCTATGTGCCAGATTTCAAAGTCGCTTTAAAAGTGTGATGTAAACTGAAGCATTCCAATCTGTTCTGGATCTTTTAAAAGAAAACAACACAAGACTTGAGAAATACACTGGAGCAAATAAATCGAGCTAGGCTAAATAATAGATGAAGCCGAAGTGGGTGGCTTTTGTAGGCAAATGTGCGTTAAAAATACAACGTGTATTCTTTGTTCTACCGTCCACCACAGAGGTACGACGGGAATTTTAATTTGTGGATACCAGCCGCCCCATTGTAGTCCTATCAACATTTTGACGCATAAATGCGAAAATGGACGAGTACAATAAATTCTGTACCTCGGATATCACCCCTGAGGCATTCCTGATGTAGGCTTCCATCTATTGTACGTCCTATCTGCGAGAAATGGAACCTTCAATTCAGAAAAGCTCTTTGTAAGAAATATCTGTGGGTTCTGTAGCATTTCAACTGTTTCTAACATTATGGAAATAGGCGCATAAAAATGTAAAGTATGTTGTGGGGTGCGCAAGAATCTCAGAAACATTGCCTAAAGGTTACATCAGCACATAAACCTGGAGCTTCACGTCCACAGCATTACTTCAGTACGCATTGCAGGCAGTGATGTAACAACTGGTAAATCTTCATTGAGATGTAAGTAGTGTATACTTGGGTCTATTTTCGTTTTGACCTCGCCGGTGTAAAGGTCGTCTCATGTCCAGCTTTCGTCAATTGTCATATTCGCGACGGTGACCTAGACTTGTTCAATGTCGTATTCGTTTATATTAGGCTCCGCAGATATTGAGGAGCATTTAATAGCGTCTAGATATTGACAAAATATTGCGTACTTGAAAAGCTGATTGCTGTTATTACTTCTTAGAGAAAACCCAAACAAAAGATGCTATTGCAAATATGCCTTACGGCCCTTTATAAGCCGAGATCTCTGTACGCGGCTGTAGAAAGTGCCAAAATTATGCAGAACGCGACATCGCTGCGCCGAAGTTCGTAATTTTTGTATTTAATTAACGCGCTGGTACTGGTTACTTGTCCAATTCATTAATATTCTCGTAATGATCCATTAATAATAACATGTCATCATTAAATACACTTCTCGTATAATTAAACCGCAACTGAGAGTGAGGCGTGACACCGTGAATTTATCGAGAGTGCTCTCAACAGGACTACGTAATTTGTAATGACGTCTGTCTTGACGGTCTCCTCTCACATCTAACAGAGAACAACGAAATCCAACTCTACAAATATCATAGCAATTATCGAATAATAAACATCGTTAAATATTTTGATATTGTGATCTTTCCTTGAGTCTGAGCCGCGTTCATTTCCTATCTCCTTTCTACCTTGCTCAGATTGGAGATCGTCGTAGCGGAACCAACTGAACTGACTCATTCATCATAATAAATAATCATCAAATTTTTTACTTCTTAGTTTTTATAAACTACTAGAGCCCGATATGCGATCATTGACAATTGTAAACCGAGGGACATAAGAACCATATTTCAATGTACGCCGTTCACGTTAGGTTTGTTATAGGTAACACACTTTCAGCGCTGGGTCATCGACATAGATATCTCTATGGTGCCTTTTTTCATTACTTACTTTTTTGTTCGAAAGTGAAAATTATTACACATGTAGGAAGAGAGTTGGCAGATTTGCATACCGCATTTTTGCGACTAAGTGAAAGTGCGTACGTAAGTATATTGGGAAAATTTCGCATTTCAGCATACCGAGACGTGGAAGTCTGAAGTTTTCTTGAAGTTTTATGAGAAAATAATCTGAATGAGGTGTTGCCAAAGTTTGGCTCCGCAGAATTGAGTCGGGCACAATTAATCAAATAAACCCGTGGGATTTACGAAACAGCTCAAAATACCTATGTAAGTTAGTAAAACAGGCGCCGTTGTATCGTTTCTGCTATTAAGTGGATCTTCATTCAGAACTGCTCCAATATTGTTTATTTAAATAAACAACAATTTCAAATTCCAGTAAGCGTAAAAGATACTTACTGTTAAAATATCACTCTCATTTCGCATGTGTTAGTGTGTCACTCACTACATTTTTTTTCTAATGAATTATTCTTTCACGCCTACCTACGCCAGTTTTTTTGGCGTCGTTGTTATGAATGGGCCGGGATTGTGTTCCAGGTGTGGGCCACCATCATTCAACATGAACATTAGTCATAACTAACAACCTAAAATAACACCCAAAACTTCGAATGTTTCGACGGTTTATGTTACAATCCGGTTTAGAATGAACTTTTTTTTTCAATCGACTGTCATTTGGTCTTTCATTTAAAGATTTCTGTAGCAATTCCCAAAATAAAAATGTTGTTATTGAGAAAACGAAATTTTCGGGCCAAAATTCTACTTGCCATAAATTTAAAGTACTATGACTGTTTTCAACAAAAATAATGGGCACTCATCAAAAATGACTGATACGAAACACCTAACAACGTACGCGGTAATGAAGCCATTTTACACGATAACAAGGTTGCCACGGAAAATTATATCATCGATGTTCGCAAGTGCGGTAACCTGGTGTCGCCTAACTATGTAATTGGAGACTCTGACGCCGCCATTAGCCGGGCAAACAACGACCCGTCCCGATGCCCCGACAGCTATATGGGATGTGAGGATGAAAGTGTCACGGACATCATAACGGCGATTGTTGACAATACCTGAATATTTTAGAAAACGTCCGTCTGTCTGTGTTAAGTGGCTAACGGTTAGGGGAATTATGCTGAAACATACTTGTTTATCTCAGGTGTTATAGGTATTGTTAGTTGTTTTAGAATCTTTTTAATGCGTCATCAATTGGTCATAACTTTGCAATTCGTCATACTTGCAGGGTTCTTCACCGGAGTCGATGTGATCCAGTTCTAACCGAATAATGACTATTTTCTTAACCGATTTTAAATCTGCAATGCGCAATGCGCACTCGCCATCTATCTTTATAAACTTTACCATTCCCACATTTCCAACCTTAGTGCCAATAAAGAGTAGAATGTGTAAGAGCTCTGTACTTAGAACACTTTCTCACTTTCTATTACTTCAAGTCATATTAAAGGGATGTATAATATGTATACATAGTAAGTTTTTACTATTGAAACTTCAAACTGACCCACTTTTGTAACATTAGTTCTATAATGACACGCCACTCCATCATCAGTGGTTTTATTATTGTAAAATAAGTACTTAGCCAGTCGCCACTTTTCTGTGAACTGCTAATTAGGTCTGGTCATTGTGATCCTGGCTGTGTTGTGATTGTGACTGGGTCACAATTATTTTTTCTTACCTGTGGGTCTTCCAAAGAACAGTGGGCAATTTATCGCCCCTTACAATGTTGTACACTTCTATATCCAGCCTCTTCATAAAATTCCTCGAACGAATATTAAACTGAAGTTCATGCTAACATTTTCCTCTGCGCAGCTTTTATTTGAATAAAGCCGTCATGTACAAATTTTAATCCGCACTTCCATATTAATCACCCTTAATGAACCACCAGCTGAATCTAGCTGGATCCTGTAGCATCATTATTCATTATGTAACCAGTTGCCGACAACTATTAGCAGTTGCTTATTAACAACGGTGGCTGCAAACTCGTTAGTGCGGTACATGTATTTAATATGAGATGTAATCCGACCAGATCTAATTGCTAAGGTAAATGATAATGAAACGGGACCACGGGCCCGTTTTGAAAGTGGTTCTTATTCTTGGAACGCTTTTTTGTGATCTGTTCGTAGTAAAAAGCGGTATGTAGTCGATTGTGTCCATTATCCTTGTGTAGGATTTGTGGCGTGCCACATGTGTTGTGTTTGAGACGCTTTTTGAGTCGGAACTCACAGCTAATGAGTACGTATAAGCTGCGTCATTGTTGTTAGTAAGTAAGCTCTCGTACGTGTTCACTCAACATTGCATCAAACGTCTCGATTATTTTACGGGAAAAAAATCAGTAATACTTACATGTAAATAGTAGATCAGATATTATGTTTATGTAAACGATAAGAATAGAGAGACCCGATTTTCTCTTATCTTATCAGTAATTGTAAGCGTTCAAAACAACACATATTTTTCGTGATAAATGTACTTAATATATATTTGTCAATTAATTGATGACCAATTTCGCTCTTCTGACGTCACTGTCACTCGATTCGCAAATAATAGAAGGCCTCTAATATAAGTCTTATTACTGATAAATAATAGAATAACCAAAAAGCTTCGTTTTTTACCGGATACGTAGGTATGTTGTAGATTCTGTCATTGATTATTAGGCTTATTTTACAGTAGCGTGCATAGCAGCCGATATCTTATCTTTTCTAACTATCCATAATTGATTCTGTATTATGCTAATCTTGTCCAAGATAAAGAAAGAAATTGATATTTCATTACGTCAATACAACGGATGGTCATTATCATTATGGCTCCCTTCACAATAATTTCCTTTTACAATGGTAGAACCCGGAGCGAAGGACCAAAAAAAATACTACTACAGCAAGATCATCATCTGCCTAGCCTTTTCCCAACTACGTTGGGGTCGGCTTCCAGTCTAACCGGATGCAGCTGAATACCAGTATTTTACATGAAGCGACTGCCTATCTGACCTCCACAACCCAGTAACCGGGTAATACGATACACCCCTTGGTAAGACTGGTTGTCAGACTTTTGGGCTTCTGACGACCCGTAACGACTGTCAAAGATCCACAAATGACAGCCGGGACCAACGGCTTAACGTGCTTTCCGAGGCACGGAGGAGTCTCGATATGTAAAGATGGTCACCCATCCACGGACCAACCCCGGCAAGCGTAGCTTAACCTGAGGGATCGACCCGTGCTACTGTTATTACGTAGCCACGAGCTCCTCCAGCAAGACGCAAGAGAGCGTACTACAGCAAGATGCACCTAGTTAATTCGTTTTCCATGAGCTTAGGAATTTCTGTAGTACGAGTATCTATGTTTATTAGCTGGTTAACTATTATCCTTCCAACTAATATAAAAAAATTCAAAAATACCTAAAGGCACTTTTAACTACTAACACCACTCAGAACTTCGTAAATCCACTCCCAAACTGGCATTAGTCAGACAGAAGTTGTTGACATTTGCACTGGCATGTCGACACGAGTCATACAATAGTTGTATTGTACCTAACCGAAATATTGCGACAACTCCGCACACCGTCACAATGCAGATGTTATCTTGATGAATACACAAAATTTACAAAAGAACGCTCAGATTCTTTTTTCGTTACTTGAATGGCATAAGTGATGACGAGGCTAAAGCACAGCCAGTTAGACTTTCCTCATTTCTACAAACTATGAGTATGTTTTTATAGGCTTAAATAAGTCTAGAAGCTTCTACAGCCTAGATAGTCGATACAGAATTACACTGTTACTATTGGGTAGGTACCCCTATTTGATATAACTGCCTGACTGCGACATACTGAGCAAAAAATTTCGTAATGATCACATTTCAATGACAGGCGCTTTTGTAATTCGTCTTATTAAATAGCCCCCGGGAAATCCGAAAGCCTCTCATTGGCTAGTAATACCGGAGTAATTCCTCCGGCTGTAGAACCTTCTCAACTAGAGTTAAAACATACAGAATAGCAGCTTGTAGAAATTATGACACTTCTAGTCTCTGTTCGTTCTGTTATCCTATCACTTCTTATTATGCAATACCCAATTACTCGCTAATGGCTTTCAGTCTCTCATATACTTATCTAATGCTGCTAAACTGCGCGTAACAACTTGGAAAATGTTTGAATATAAAATAATATAGGTACTTTTACTGAAACTTCTCTGGGGTCCCTAATCTCTAATCTAAATTGGATTGTAACATTTTTATCATCCTTAATATTGGTTTTTTACTTAATACTAAAATTACACATATTTTCAGATAAAAAACTTTTTAGACCCGGACCCGGAAGGATAAACTTTTGCATATTATAACAATAATGCCTATTATAACAATAATAGGCAAAAGTTTATCCTTTGAAACTGATGAGGGATAAATGACTGAAGACCAATTGAATGACACTCAGTGGACAGTGGCACAAGAGATTTGCTTCACGTCCAAGACATAAAAACATTGCTAGGCGAACAGAATAAAGAAAGCCATAAGAAATATGTGGATGAAATTCAACAGCTACTTGCATTAAATGCAAAAAATGCCAGATGCAGCCAAAGAAAGTTCAATTACGAAAAACTGCAACAGGAAATCGTGCCAAAGCCAAACTGAACAATTTCCACGGCTGCGTACTGTTCGTTATCATCTGTGGGCTGTGGGCTTTGGGCCAGACGCGCGGTAGACGAGAGAAAGGCGTGACTCAAAGGTACGGTGCATTGACTCGTTACGTGATCGATGTAGGAGCTTAGGAACGTCTGGTTAAAGCTTGAGGCATTCCAAAAAAAAAAAGAGCGAAGTTAATTGTACACCAGAAGCGAGAGGAAATGTAACATCGATTGAAAAGTTATTTTTAGATGCATCGATGAGTCAATCTAGGTGTGTGGCAATTGAATAATCGGGAGTACCTATAAATCTTACCTGCCTAACTGTTGCGGTGATGCCTTTAACCGCAAAAATACTTTGCACTTTATGTAATAGGAAATTCTTGTGATTGTTTGGTTACGCAGCAGTGGTTCGTTACAAAAAAGTTTCGTCCTAATTTTAACCAGAACTGCCCGCATGTTTGAATTGTTACCATTATTGTGTTCGATATCTTCATTATCTTACGGAAGGAAAACTCAGACAAGAAAAACTAATCCATCCATCAATCAATGGCGCCTAATGAAAGGTGACAAAATCCAAGTTGACAATACTAAAAGTAAATACTAATACTAAAAGTAAAGTATTTAACCAGTGACATCTTAAATAACATTGAAAGAAGAAAAAATCATTAGCACGCTTGCCAATAAATCCAAGAATCTATGTCACTATGGTGAGCAATGACTGCTGAACCGTAGATATACGTGCAGTCTTGTAACAAACTTTCATTTGTTCAGATCAACCATTGATAGCTGACTGAGTGATGCAAGTAACTCTGACTCCACTTGCCTAAATACCGAAGTGGTGTCGCGAATGGAATAGCAGAGATCACAAACTATAGGTAAGCTGCTAACAATCATATCTGGCACAGCTTATATTGATTGATCCACACCCACCTCCATGCTCACTTTGTTAGCGTGTGGGAAAGCATCAATACCCAGTGCAGTGTTAAAGGTCTAGAAAGTAAGTTCACGAGATTAAGTAGCCTTATTAAAATAAATGGAATGGGAAATTGTGCTGCCAGCCGCACTGTGGTTATGCTAGTCAGGTGGTACCTTGGCTATCAATGACTATATAACCTCTTGACTGCTCATGCGGGCGACTCAAGCTCACGACACATATGATGAATAGCACTGATACTAGATGGAAACACGAGTGGCCATTTTAGTAATGACCAGTTATTGGATCTCTGCACACACCGGTATTTTGATACATTTTAAAACATTTCTACATAAATAAAAACAATTATGAGTTCCTGTTCAATTAAATGGTGTGGGAAATTCTCTAGAACATCCAGCTATAAAAAGATTGCATTACTTTTCATCGGTAAGTAAAATAAATATTTTATTAAGAATAATTGCAGGGCTCAAGCTAAACTGGTTGTTTACGTAAAATGTCACAAAAATGTACAACGCGTTGATGTCTTTTTGAAAAGTCCCTTTCTCTCACTAGAGTATTGCAATAAGTCTGTCCCTTTCTATGTGCACTTATACTGTAGAGTGTTGTGACAACTTCAAAATAAAGTCTAAGTCGATAAAAATTACGATGTTTCCTAATGGTAAATAAGTAACATTAAGTACTTAATGTTTACATTTTAGATTTTAAAATGTTCCGTAATTGAAAGAAAAGTGGATTAATGCAGTTCACAGGGAAAATTGGTTTCCAAATAAATATAGCATTGTTTGTTTAAGGCATTTCACAGCAGATTAAAAATAAGTAATAGCAATGTCAATCCCTGTCGGATAGAACAATAAATTCTTTTAAGGGGCCGGCGGAGCTTCGATCGCAACTACGAATCAAGTGCTACAAATGTTGCGCTAGTGTGCCTGTCGGAGCGATACACACAGCTACCGTGAACTGTACGACCACGCACACATTTTCATTGACATGACATTTCCTTGACGCGATAGCACTACTGGCTATTGAAAATTTATGATAAATTTGGGTGTGTTCCGTAATACCAAAAATGATGAATGAAAACTTCATGTTTTTAATTTTTTTTTTCGATAATTTGTAACTTGATAATATAGGCTATGTTTCTGCTGAGACAATATCACAAGTATTGTTGTTTATAATACAGAAAAAACAACATGAAAACATGTCATTTACGCTGTAAAAATGTGCGAAATTCAATTCGCTACAACTTCATTTTAGTTAGGTTTTTTGGAAAAGAAAAAGATGTAGGAACCTAGATAAATACTGTCTCAATCCGAATAACAACACACTATGGTGGAAATATGCTCAAATTGCAAATGATTTAGGTATTAAGTTTGTATGGAGAATTCATCCGTCGCCGTGTTCTTAAGTGAAATTCAAATTTAAATAATTTATTGTTCAATTAGGATTGTAGACGTCGATTTTATCGATATCGATATTATTGTTGCAAAACTGACTTGTGCATCACTATGTTTGGTACTTTCGTCCTAACATTGTTGCATCGGCCAATCACAACCGCTGTAATTTCTTCGTCCCCCGGCCCGCAGTAGTGAGTCGTGTGCCTAGACGAAATCGGTCTATCAGCTCTCAAGTGGTTTAATTCTCTTTGTTGGCTATTGACCCCCGCCCCCTAATTTTAGGTAAACCCATGCTATTTACATTTTGACTGGGAAAATAATATCTAGCCTCCATTTTCCCCGCTATTCATAAAAACTGTTGACTTAGCGCTTAACTTCCTTTCAGAAAATCGAATATCTAAGTCCAAAGAGTTCCAAATTTAAATACGCTATTGAATTAACAAGATAGCAAGTTTTTGCTTGTAATACTGTAATACTCTGGTTTATAACGACTTGTATGTAAGCTGCGGCAATGAATGTGACCAATGGGCCGTGACAATATCGCCATTTGCCGGAGATCGGGCACTTGTCCCACCGAGGAGCGAAAGCGAGCCATAAATAACAGAAACACTAAGAAGCAACTGTTTTGCGAGGATAGCTATAAATTACAGAACAACATGTGGGCTGGGCGGGAGATGAACGAGCAACCTGCAGTCTTCACCGTAGTATTAATGCGCTGTCACACCTTCCAACAAGTTATCTAGTTTTTTTTGTCTCGCGTTCAGAGCTACAGCCCATGCAACAAAAGCCTTTAAAGGTGAACCGTCAACCTTTGCACTGAATCAATCCATTGTACATTTCATAACCTACGTTGGCTTGGCTAACGCTCTCTCGCTGTCAGTGTGGCAAGTGTCTATAGCATTCCAGACTAGCTAACTAGAATAAATAACGCGAATACTTGTCTATTCAGCTTCTATTCTATGTTGATCGGGAATTTGCAATTGATATTGCAAATTGTAGGAATTAACCAATGGAAACTATGGAATGAGATTAGTTTATAGTGCATCGTAATAGAATTTAAATTCAATGCATATATTGCTCGTAGTTCTGCTGTATGCAATTGCTTTGTATACAAAGTGCATAGTAAAAGGAAACAGCAAAAACTTGAATGTAAAATGCTCGAAGATAAAAATAACAAGAAATAATGGTTTAGAATGGGTCATTTTCGCTTGTGTGTTTCTGTTTATTTAACTACTGCGCGAGAGAATTCTTGTGCCATTTTGGTAACTCCTATCGTTACCTACTTACTACCCATCCTTAAAAGTGCCACACAGCACCATGAATGTTTCATAACAATCTTGCTACCTTCCCTCCATGAACCATCCTTGTGTCTATTTTAAAATGATTCTCATTTACCTACCGTCGAGCTCCTTCAGCTCAAATGAACTAATATGATTGTCATTCTTTTGTATGGCAACGACCCTCGGTTTTCAATGGGGACGAAATGCAGGGTTGACACTTATTTAATACCTTTAGACTGTACGTCTCAATGTTTTTGATGCAGGAACTGCATTAACATAAGGAAAGAGATCAATTGGTTTCTGTTGTGTTAGCTTGTCAGTATCGTGACTGTATCCTTAATGAATTCCGAAAGGAATAGTAGTAACTATCATCTCTATCTAATGCCAAGGTTGCCTCATTTTCTTCATACGTTCGAGAAACTCAATTTTCTTATGGAAGACTTACTTTCTGAAACCTGCTTTTGACGAGTATACTTCGGGATCTTTTGCACATATCGGAACTGAGATCAAAAGGTTTTCCGTGTTTAACTGAAAAGCGTTTTCCTGTCTCAATGTAATTCCCAGACACGTCGACAAGGAAAATTGAAAGCCTGGTTTGCGAGCGCTTTCATTGAAAAGTTTCTGGCTGTTCTTTGACTTTGAAACTATTTAAGGCCAGCAAATAATAGCTGGTCTTAAGTGATATACTACTCTGTAGTACATACATATACTACATACTTACTCCTTTTAATCCTAACAAACCTTTGCTGTTCATATCCCCAAGTGTGCCATCTATAATTGGGTTAACCACTCAGATCCTCGTAAGCCAGTTTCTTTGTAGCATATGCACGTTTTGTTGTATATTCCAAAACAAACAAGACTGCGAAGGGTTGCGTTACAGATCAAGTTGAAGGCGCCGATAAATCGCCGGGCGGCGAGGCAGCTGACCGCGCAAATTGCAGCGTAGGTGATGTATCGCCTTGCATGTCCTGCTGTTTATATTATAGGAGGGCACGGTTTTGTTGGTGGAATTACTTCGTTTTAAAGCATTTAGACTAAAGTTTTGAAGTTCTCTCAGACTTGTTAGTTTTTGGGATACAACCAACTGTTTTAAGCGCGATAAAATATTGCAGTCGATCGTTTTTTGCACGACACAAACACTTGCCACGCCTTTTCTTTAATCAGCATCGCAATTTCAGGTAGGTTCTAGGTACTATCATTTACAAACTTGTTAGTCGAAGTATGCTTTCATGAAAATTTGTCCCATGAAGAATTCACTTCATTCGTTTTAACGCTTTGAGTCGATAACTCGCCCCACAAGAGAAATGCTTGTTCTGGACATCTGGTATCGCTTGCTTGAACATGCATCGCTTACAAAGTGTACAAATAACTTATATTCACCACAACTAATTTATATCTCAATTAAATAATCACGCTTGGAACGCACCAGCGACATTTAGAACTTTAATAAGTCTGTTCTCAACATACACCGGTCGTGAACCGTAATGGGGTAGGCTGAGATATAATTAGTTAATAACTTAAAGTATTTGAGAACAGTGTAATTAGTGCAATCATTTACAAGTTGATTGGATTAGTTCTATGCAGTAAACAATTCCACTGGATCGCTGTGTAACAGTCTACCTTTCTTCACACACACACCTTTCTTCTGTCGCGTTTAACAGCTTCGTAAAGACAAGTATGACTAGTGCACTTTCTACTTGTTTGTTAGCTGGAAATATTTCCTAATCAGCATTAAAGCTTGATTTCATAGCTTTTGTAATTACTTTCAATAACATACGTCGGCCTTTATTAATTGTAGTTATAAATTTTATCTACTGATGAAGGAGTAATCTTGCAATGATTTGTAGCACAATCTTCGCGACTTGCCTTTTCTCGTTTGACTCTAATATCGTATATCTTTTTCAAATACTATGCTCGGACATATTTATTGAATAGATAGTAGAAGTTACAAGATATAGTTGGTCAAAGTTCCCATTCGTATTATCGGGAGCGATTGGGAGCGGACGCGCCCACGACTTGTCCGTGCATTGTGCACGCTATCTAGTTGTGGAATCCGGTACATTTTCTTTATTGTAATTTATCGATGTTGCTCCTCGATACATAGATTTATGATTACTTCGCTATTTCTATGTTGATTAAGGATAAGTTATTGCCTTTATTGTATTAGAAATTCTTGAAGTAGGTAGTACATCATAAACTTTACGAGTTTCTTCTGTAGCTCTATCCAATAAAGTTACTTGTATTTCCAAAATAATGTGGTTCTCCTCCATATATATTTCTCGACGCTAAAGGAAAGGCGTGACTTGCGAAACTATGTTTTATCTTCAACTCCCAGACTATTCCCTCAAAGCTAATATCTTATTCAACACAATCAAGCCTGAAATAACTCCCGACGTTTTAATGCTCCGTAAAAATTCCTTCGTCGAAGTGCAGTCAGGAGCTTACTCAGTTTGGAATTTCACAACTTTCGGTTTTGAAGCAGCATGGTTACTCTTACTACCAAAATTATTAGATTTAATGTCCCATGTCATGTGTAATGTCAATTCGTTCCTCACAATTGTATTTGAACTCGTCTCATTTATCAGAAATTTTCGGCAAATCACACAGCTTTAATAAAGAATTGTGGTCGATAAAGAACCCTGGTGGTTTTATCCCCAAAATGGTGTACTTACTGCCGACTAATTTCTGTCTTGAAACTTCGTGTAATACTTACAGTCGCGACTCCAACTCATATTTGCACCTATACAAAGTCCCTTGAATCAACACCCTGACTCACTAATCACAATTTTGCATCAGGCTTCCCTCAGAGCGTCTTAACGAGCGAAATATGCAATGTATCCTAATTAAGTATACGCTGGGGTGATTTGTAGTCGCCGTTTATTTAAACCGAGTTATTTATAGCACGCCTTAGCGTCCTCGCCTCTCCCTTCCACGCGATACAGTATAACCTTTTTAAGAATCATGATACGAATCGCGCACTTGTGGATCAGTCATGTTTATAAAGGCTTGCATATGTTGATGTGTTGAGGTTGGCTGTATGTCAAAATATAAATTGCTATAACCAATCCTCAGGCCTCTGTAGTTATAATATGGGACCATAAAAAACCTAACAGTAACTTCAGGGTTAAATCTTTAGAAGACACGTTTCTATCCATCACATTGAGCAACAGCTGTCGTTCGTGATTCCGAAAATACTAGTCTTGTTTGTTATCTAATTCAAACAGTCTGCAAAGTTCTAGCGTTTCCGACAGGCAAGTTCAGAATGTCAAGGTCCTGAAAATTGCAATTACGTTAATATCTGTACTCCTAGGTGAATTAATGGCGACAGATATGCAAACAACGTGAACGATGGGGTTCCAGACAAGGCGGGGTTCTTGCTAAGCTAATTTGCAACGCGTCTTCCAGTTGGTTCACAAAACGAATAGTGGATGTTAAGCTGAATATAAAATACCTGACTTGCTAGTAGGTACCTACTGCTACCAGTATAAACCCAAAAACGGCTCTATCTTTAATTTTCTCAATGCTGTATGCTGATTTCAGAGTTATGCTATAGAAACAAATAAACTTGACTAACAGACAGCATTGAACGTCGAACCCATTGTTATCTCCATCTGTCACAATTTCAACCCGAACAAAAGATAACTTTTCCGACCTTCAATTCGAAGCCAAATCCTATCATGCAAGACACAACCAAAAAGAAAACCAGCCTTAAACCCATAAAAATAACTATTAAAACGCAACCCAATATTGTCTTTGATTAACAATATCCTGGCGTGTGGCGGGTTCGTGACAATGCGCTATAATTTGCATCAGCTCAAAGGAAATATGAACTGATTTATAAACGTTCTAAATGCCTGCTCATCAGACAGTTTGACCTCGTCACTTACAATTAATGATGTTCTGTCCATCGCTACTGCTAATTGGACCCGCGACTTGGAAAAAAGTGCACGTTAATCAGTGGTGAAATTAAATGGGCGAGTCTTCGTCCCTCCTTGTATAATGCCTCGTCTGCCTAGCATGATAGATTCCATTGTTTTCCTTCTAACTACATCTTCCCTTTCAAGATCATTCACGTCCTGGAAGACTCGAGAACTAGTTACGAAATTGATAACTATTAAACCAGCCCTTTAAGTGACACGGTGTTGTCAAATTATAAACAAATTATGATTCTAAGTAATGGGTAGCACTGTCCAGCTGCGTAGCAACTTCCTAAGCGATCTCTAATTGCTAGGCAATCATGGCGACAGCTTAAGGACGTAAATCGAGGCAGTCGATTAAGAAGTGATGTTGACATTTACTAACGTGATGCACTAAAGACAGCTATTTCCTTAATTGCTGTCAGTGTCTATGTGTGCGGTCTAAGCGTTCGCTAACCTTTCTGTGTTGACCTTTGTATTTAGGGCGCTGAACTATTTGTATAGCGCGACCACTGTCTGTGATACCTATCTTTACCAGCTGGTGGTATTTCCTTTAGCAGTTTAGAGGTTTTATCAAGGAAACATTAAAGTTTAATAATGACAGAATTACTGACGTCTACTTATTAGATACTCTAAACTCCACAGGGTTCATGATAATGACGACAATGTTTGCCTCATATCGGCTGAACATGCTGCGTATCAAACCGAGATGTCTACAACGATATAGTCAGTTTTCTTAGTAAAGAATCTGGCTACAAGAATCTTAACGATTAAAACCCACCATTCCCGGCCCTACACCACCCATAAACGAAGCCATATTATTATCATGTGTTGTGCGCCATTAGCTCCCAATGAAGCGTTTACATGGTAATGTTACGGAATTTTCTCATTGTACCTATTAATTGTTGTCTAAGTATAGACGCCATTAAGCAGTCATCGCCTTCAGCGTGTTGGGAATGCTAAGTCGTTGAGAAACCAGAATAGATGGTCGCAGAAGGTTCACTCCCTGCTCCTATACTTCCGTACTTAAATGCTAAAGGAACCGAACAATCATCTAAATCTGACGCATGCGACTGCTGTGTTGCGAGATTTTCCAATTTTTCGGATACCGTTTTTGCTAGTGATTTAGGCGATCGTTGCTGTGTAACAGCTACGGAACGACGGTAGACCTGAATAATTGACGGATCATTTCAAGAGACGCTAAAATTGTGTCCTAAATGAAAGAAAGCTTAGCGCAGATAAATCATCAACTCCTAAAGATGGACTTCCAACGTAAACGGTTTTAGGGGCGTACCAAAGGACTAACAATTGCAAACACGTGTTAGCCTTCTTCACATCCTCATTGTCGGTGTAAGAGCTAGGTGTCGTCACCTCGTGAATCATCGTCAGCACCTAGACATTAGCTCTGAGTCTTGTTATGAATAACAATTGGACAACTAATATGGATTTTTCGGTCTAGTTCTTTTGTCTGCCTTTGACGTGGCAGGTCAGGCGTACAACTAATCTTATTTGCTTAATAGAGTACAAATTGTCGTATGCTATATTGCTGCGCGGTGTGGTAGGGCTATATTGCTGCGTGGTTCCAAGAATATTCAATATCGATGAGATGAGAAATATTAAAGTTCGGCAAATGGGCCAGTTACGCAGATAAATTATGTTAGGATATTGAAATCGTATTGCAGCAACACTTACATGCTAAGCATGATATTTATGGTAATTGCCTTTACAAGAAATCCATTCGATACGATTTGTTCTTCATTGTAATGCTTAAGCAAGTAGGACTTACCTGCACCTAAGCTATGCTAGAAATAATTGCACTCTATTTTTCTTTACTTTTTTACCCGACTACGGCGAAGAAAAAAGGAGGGTTATGATTTTGACCGGTATGTATGTATGTTCATCTGAAGCGTCTTGATCGTCCGCTGGTTACAGGCTATGTGACGTCGCATTAAATTAAAAATGGCGCTCTCTAGAGGACATAAAGTAAAGAACTAAAAAAAAAATTGATTAATCCTACCATGTTGGGTATCAAATGAAAGGGCTTAATGAGCACATTTCAAATATATATATATATATATATATAAATATATTTATTATAACCCCAAAAGAATTTAAAAAATTGAAGTAATAAAAATCAAAATATTTTATTTCACATAAGCCTACATGGGCACTTATGAAACGTCAGAAGCTAGGTGCACGGTTCCAATTGGTCGTTTCCTATGGAGAAGAGCCGGCAAGAAACTCCATGGTTACTCTTTTAAAAGATAATTGGCTTTTACAATAATTTCGAATTACAGTGTTAATAGTTATGGGAGGACAGTGTAGGCCATTCAAAAAGTTTCAGATATAAAATAAATTAAATTAAAATTAAAAATAAAAGTCTACAGTTCACTAAGCCTACGACGTTCTCACATTCACAAAATAGAAAGGAATCTATATACGATAAATAAGATACTACAGATAAAAACCTATTTAAAGCAAATGACATGATTGCCATTACAACTGTAACAAATCTGAATAATTAACATGTCCGCAAAAGCCACTACTATAGAGTTGAAATTAAATAGTAGGTATATAATGTCAAATAATACTATGATTATTATTATGTCTGTCTGCGATGAATGTATAAAAATAAAAAATAAACATGGTAATTTGGGAGCAGTTAATAGACTCTTACAAAATAAAAATAAAAACTAAAACCCAACTACGACTAAAAAGGTATAAGTTTTTATTACTTTAATTTTTTTATTACTTAAATTTTTCTTTTATTGATTATTTGTTGCATTTCGCAAGCAGTTATGAATAGTAATTTACTATCTGCCTGGCTGGATGAACGGACAAATCGATCAATAATCTACAGTGAGGTGGATACAGGATAATTTAGATTTAATTCAGTTATTTACAGCCAACATAAAGTATCATAGAAACTGTAACCAGGTGATGCTAATTCTAAGCTCGTATAAACTGAGGTGCATATAACCTATGCACTTTATTAGGTAATCCGGTAGCTTACATCTAAAGGCTAGTTCGGCGTACAATATTACCTATGAAATTAAGCCACTGAATCAACTTACCTGAACCATTTAACTTAAAGAACCAAAAGTACCACAACTTGGCAATAAATTTCCCTAAAAACGTGAGACGTAATTATAAATGACAATCACAGAAAGAAGAATAAAAGAAAATATTTGAACTAGATAAATTAAATCTAGTAATGCATTTACTATGGCAAAACTCTCACATGCAACTCAGACTGAACCAACAGACAGAAACAACAGTACTCGGAACAAACACTACAAAACTTGAATAGATTTTGTTCGGTTCCTAGTAATCGAACAATCAGTCGAGTGCAGCTTCTATACCTTTACATTGAGTGCTACCTACACGGTACAACAGCAACTACTAGCAAGGTGTGTAGCTCTGATTCACCGTCACCGTCGCTGGCGTGTCCATGATTCACACCATTAGCTGTATTGTTTACGATCTGACGACACGTGTAAATGGAGATTTTTTTATAATCAACCATGTTTGGAGAATATTAATTTTCACACTCGTTTTCCATGACGAAGTGGATAGAATTAATAAAGATACCGACGTCGAGGGTATACAAACATTCGTAAAGTTTAAAGTGGTGCACGGTTACTGAGGGAACTGATTAGACATGTAACAATAGCCCAACATAATAGAGTCGTCGTTTGAACTTTTAGATAGTAGTCTAAATAGATGGATAGTAGTTGGAATCGAATTTAACTTGCAACCTTTACCAACGGGTCAGAACCTACTAGGGTCTACTTCGCTAATCCATGCACGAACTTCCAATCTATTCGCATTCACGAGTCTTACGTTTAACTACTAGTAAAATACAGGAACCAGACATTAGAAAAGTACCTAAATTAATTCAAGTTAAACCAGAGTTTTACCATTCACTAGCGATCTGGAAACCCGTCGGTTTATTGCGCTCGTGACCTCGACGGTACCAACGCACTCGGTATTAAAGTTCACGGCTACGTACGAAGCGCGTAATTTTGAGCTTCCCATAAACCGAATGTACGTGGAGAAATATACTTATATCTATATCCCTAGTAGGGATCCCAAGGCACAAGTCATTGCCAAGGTCAAATGCAAAGGTAAGATGACCAATTGCTCTATTTTATTGCCTGCGAGTGTCGCAATGGACTGTTTCCTTTAGTTGAATCTTAGGAAAATACCCCGGATGTCGACTGACGCACCAAATCGTACGAGGCGGATTGGTTAAGCTATCCTGTTTGGAATTACTGGATTGGTTCTTACAATCTTTGCCAGTTTCAATGTCGCTGCCAATCTTTCTGCCTTATGTTAGACTGTCTAGCTGACCTTACTACGTAAACGTATCCTTACACCAGTATATCTGTTCTTATGTTTCGAGCTTCCTGATATCATAAAACCCATAGCCACCCGACAGATCAACCTCTGATACAAAGCCTATGATCACAGCTATCCCCATATTTTTATATATTTGCTTGCTTAAACGGAAACATCAAACAGCTTGGGATTGAAACACAAATTGAAATTATGATTCAGTTCCATACAATGGTAGGTGTATACTAATCGCGGGATATGCGTAAAAGACAATGAACTTATAAGGAATATGTATGGCTCTGCGGTATTTTTCCTGTACGAGTATATTAACAATATTATGAAAATATGAAGTCGGTATAATCTTTATTGAGGAACTTCAGAGTAACCACAACAAATTCTCGTCTACTTCACAGATTCAAATATTACTTACTGAAAATGTAAAGTGGTTCCGGTTTTTATTTAGGTATTTATATAAATAAATATAAATATTTCTACAAGATCTTGCACCTAGTTAATCATATAGTGCTTAGTTACTTAGGAAATTATCCATTATCCATTTATAGTTCAATCAGATGTCAATCGTAGAGTTGTCGGCCACAGTACAACTTTATTTCACTAGTAGTGATTCTGTTTTTTCCTACAATACACACATAATTATCATATTCTATATAAAAAAACTTCAAGTCAAGTACCCACTAATTTTTAGTGGGCGTGAGTAAAAAGTCGGCGCCGGCGCATAAAAACCATATTGATCCAAATTAGACTATGCCCGAAGGTTCACTTATCTATTATACAGACTGCTATACCAACCCTAAGCATATTCCAAAGGCCATTCGAACGAGAATTAACATAATCTCCAATGGTTCCCCAATGACCCATTTTACCATCACTTTAGGTACTATTCATGTAATATCAGTATTACAAGTTGTTGAAATTAATTTTTAATTTGCCTTCTGTGCTTTCTTATATTGATGTTCCTGTCATTGACATGACTCATTAATCACAATCATTGATCGGCCAACTCCGTTGATCATCTATCGTAAGTCGGCGTCTTGTGAATATAACTATGTGGGTAGTGAAAATTGTTTTGAGATCAAACCATTCATCATGCGAGAAAACTTTTACGGTACCTATCTTTTTAAATATATGTAATCGATATATCCGTAGTACTTAGATGCTTTATAAGTAGAACCTTTAAAATTACTGCGCAGTTGATCAATTTAAATATCGTTTAGTGCAGATTGGCGCCAGTAAAATTCTCAAATCATCTAAGTTCTTTAAAATTCTTGAGACACAATTTTCATTGTCATTATACACCTAGAAGTGTAGCAAGAAGTACTTTCTGATCCTGTTGATCTTGAAACATAACTTATTCTGATAAACACATATTCACCTGATAAAGTTATATCTAGAAAACTTAAACTAATAGTTAATAACCACATTCCTTTTATTTTCCAGGTAAGAATATCACATCTATCAGTCAACCAAATGCCGCAAAATCGGTAGGTATGTAACACTTTCAAATACAGAGGACAAAATAGAAACCGTACACAGGTCGATAATCTTCAAAGCAGTAAGGCCATTTGATACAATAATTTCATACACTCATTACGGTAATCAGGACAAATGAGTCATCGCACTAGAGCGCATCAACCTACTTGTAAATCTAATTTTGATTATATTCATGGCCAAATGATTGAGTCTCAAGTAGATTGAAAGCAATAGAAAGAACTGCAGTTTTAAGAATGAAAATATTGTGGTTTTTTTTTTTGTTGGTAAGGTTTAGTGTTAGTAACGAAAACAGATGCGGAAAACCCATAACAAGATTAGAGACTTAAGACCCTTGTTTATATTACCATGCTGTTAGAATGAACGCCTGATATAATCATTTAGTAGCTAAGGGCTCTTAAGTCACGCGAGCCACAAAATTGCGTGGTCACTATTTAACCTGGTAATATAATAACGTTTAGGAGCCTGAAACATTTTACCTGCTGTTTCTAATCCCATAGGAGCCAAGTTTGGTAACTTTATTAATCCCTAAAGTAATTGAACAAAAAAGAGGGATATTTCCCCAAGGATATTAATATTTAGTTTTCGGACTGCCTCTTGTAGTTCGCAAAATGTGTTTGTATACTTTAGTTGATATAAATCTGATCTGCCAAGTTTTACAATTTCACACAGTAGCTCTGACGACATTGGGTGAAGTAAACAAGGAAACTTTTGTAATTACAATATTAGTTTTAACAACACAAGTCCAATGTTAGCATATGAGTCACGTAAATATGTAACTCACTTCCACGGAAATGTCAAATTCGAACGGGTTTTTCGATAAAGGCCCGAAGTAACTAAATTGACTTAGTAATAAAATACAAGGTAGCCAAGTGTAGTACACACATAGTTCTTTAAGGCTTTCCCGATTGAATCAAGTTTAACTTTAACAAACTCATTCACCAATACTTCATGCTTACCCGTGCTCCTCTCGCAATGGCGATGGCGTTTCATTTAAAAAAGTAATTGACTTACGAGCACAGTAGTGATTTACGCCCTCAATCAAGTCTCTACAAATCAATCGTTTAAACGAATTGCTGAATTTGTTCTGAATAAAATGGGTCCATTGTGATTTGATTTAGTAACATTTTAATATATTCCTCTAATGCCGATACACATACTATTTGATTGTGATTAGCTATCTTTCTACATTAAATTCAAATTCATTGTCTCTTTTCATTTCATTTTAATCTTATTACTTACTTATTTATTTTATCATCAATATTAAAGACTAGACAGTCTTATAGGTATTTATATCAATATCAAACAGGATTTAACATCCCTCCGTGCATCCTTCTAATTGTTATCCGGTTAGATATCGAACATCCATCAATAAATTCTCAATTTATTTGTATTGTATGCTGTCTGTTGAATTATTCATCATGCCATCCCCGGTTTCGCACCTCGCAGTGTTAACGATCGCCGATACGTTCTCAACTCTCTGTTCTTGACAAATAGGGGTGTAGGAACTTTTTATTGGTTTTCACAGATGGGAGATCCCATAATTAGAAGAGCGTAGAGGGGCTTGTGGAATAACAGCCACGGTCGGCTCGTGGATGGCTGACCGATGTTTTTACGGTATTGGCAATATGGTAAAACTTTGACGAAGGTGCGACAGGCGTGTCGTTCTTACAACTTTATTCCAAAAAGTTCACACAGACGTGAGATTAGCTGCTATTCAGAGTTATGTTCAAATAAGATTGTAAGTTGCAGCTTAACTTTTCTTATTAACTTCACCAACGGAACTTGCCTTTAGAGTTTTCTTCATATGCATCCATTATCACCTATTTTAAAGTATATTTCTTTCGTACTGTGCAAGTTATAAATATTATGATATATCCGAGCGATATATCCAAGTTATAAATATATGATATCATCCAAAAGTTTGTGGTTGGATTCTGTTCATCGTATCTACTGCTAACCATTAGCTTGCTTTGTATTTTGTTCTCTTTCTTTCCCTTCCAAAATTGATGATAGATCGTAAACAAAGCATAGAATCAAGGGCTCGACAACGTCAATATGTCCCCCTGCATCCCATCAGTTGATAGTGACAAACGATGTCAGTCAGGACGCATTGTCATGGTCTACGTGACATAGGACACGATGCCACGCACTTTTTCGTCCCTCTGTTTTCAAATTCAATGTATCTTGTTCGAAAGATGACTCGGTAGTTTAGTAGTAGTAGCGGTTAAGCCCGTTTACTTTTCGTCTACTGTTACCGTGTACATAGCTGCATAATGTTATGCGCAAGTCCAGGGTATTTTATGTTGACACAAATCAAAAGCTCATGTGAAACGTATCGTGTAAACGGCTGCTTTAGGTATATGTTTACATACTTAGTTTTTCCTGTTGCTCCGCTCGTGTGGAAGTTATGGATCGGGGACCTTTTCTTATGGAAGTTTCTTTTTAACGTCGTGTCGTTTCCAATTTACCCAAGTAAATAATAAGGTAACGTTTACCTCCTACCGTAAACGTCACCTTATTCTTTACTTGGGTAGATATAAAATATATGATGTCTCAAATATTGTGAGCCGCATTTTCGCTATATCTTCAGAGCTATAAGCAAAAGCATACAGGCAGGTTTTGTCTATAGGCAATCCCCTGCAATCAAAAGTAAGAGTAATGCATGATTGCCTTGCAAGTGCATCTGATGTCAAGTGATAGTGACAATTGGTGGTCGGTAACTAACACAGCGACGGTATACGTGACTCTAAATATGGTGGCACTGTGGCACATAGCTCTCTATGAACAACTAATGAATTGTGCACACTGTGAACATTAGTTAGTCTTCAAAATAAATGTGGCATTTCAAAATGCTATAATATTCTTAAATTGAAATAGACATCAAATTCTTTAAAAAAATTCGAGCTTCCAAGTCAAACCTCTTAGCACCGATACTTTTAATGTTACAAAATATTTCAATATGTACCCACATATAATATTATGCTAATATAAGACTCAAGCAAAGCATGACTGCACGAATACGTTTCAACAAAATGCGCAGTGATAAGCTCCTTCTAATGTTGTAAGCTCCTTAGTTTTGCCTGACGATCATCAAAGCCAACAAGAAAATATAACTTAATAACAAACAACGCTAAAGGCTTTTCATTAGAAATGTTACTGAACAGGAACACTAAACACAGCATTAACTTTGAAAATAAAAAGAAACTGCATTAGGTATTTCTCTAAACTTTTAATTATAAATAACGAGAGGATATTTTCCGGTAAAAAGAACTTAATAACGCAACGAGCAGAGCTGTTAAACATACTATGTATAGAAAGGTATGATGAATCTCCCTGAGATGAGAGGAACCAATATAAAGCAAATCCGTTAAACTCGCCATCTGTGAAGCTAGTTCATAAAGCTTCCGAGTTCCCATTGGAATTATTAGATAGTTTCACAAGCTATATTAAGTTTTAATAACATTGAGTTTAAGTTTTGTTTTGCTTACAATTAACTGTTTAATATCATGCTCCTTTTCTGAATACGCTTTCATTACTGCAAGATCAGTTCCTTAATTTTTTTTTGCGAGGATTAATGTCACTGAGTGTCTTGTTCTTCCTGATCAGTTGCATTTAGCTACACATAAACAACGTTAAATCGATTAATCAAAATTGTATAAATAATATTATTATCTTGTCTATCGGCGACTGCACGGCGACAATCTTTCTGTATAATAAAAGCGTACAAACTTTCATACCCGTTAATTACTTCCACACTGATAGACTTTCGAGAAAATCATAGCATATCTGCTCATCCCGCACAAGTAGTAATAACTAACTAAGTGAGCGAAACTGCTTATTACTTGGCTCGCAACTTGTCATTACTTATGCACCATGTTGCGTTAATACGTAGTTGTTAGAAACTGAAGACAGATTACTTGAAGAATAAGTAATGGATGAAGAGGCTTAGTAAATATGGCTTGATATAGACAAACAGAAAGCTGATGCTTTGACTAAGGTAATACTAGCGTCATTGATGTCCTCGTGGTCACTATCCGTTGACAGCATTAGTAGTGACTTCAAGTAGAAGTTAACCGTGTATATTATGTCTCTAAATCTCCGACAGTACCTACCCTCAAGTTCTACTTATCGCCAAACCTCTTAACAACCTCAACCTCAAATAATTCCCCAAGAACACGTCTAAAAATAAAATAATTTCCGCCTGCCTAATTTTAATCCATCCTCGGCTCGGGATTTAGTAGGTTTGTGGCGGTATTGTATAATGAAGAGCAATCATATTACCGCTCGACTGGACTCCGATGTGGTATCAAGTAGGTTAGTATGATGTATACGAAGATAGAAATGAAGGTATGTTATGCATGTGGAAGATGCTTTTGTTGTCAGAAGCTTAGAATGAAAATACTATGGGAATATTGAAGTCTATTGTTGATCAGAGTAATTGTTGATCTCGTTTTTTTATGGTTTCAAAAATAACTGAATTATTGTATGTTTTTAACTTTATGATTTCTTCAGCATCAGGTAGTCCAATCTACATCTACCACCTCTATAGCGTGTAAGTTTTTAAGCCTTTCCTTTTGGATTTTTTAGTTCAACCGGAGAAAATACCATGAATATTCGGTAGCGCATAATCAACAAATACTTTATTTTCTTTGTTTTTTTACTTTTGCTGCATGAAAAACAACTGTACCTACATTGTTTTCTTTTCAATCCTTTCTGTTCACTATTACCTCATCTTGAATTCTTGACCCTGGTCTACGAAACTATCAAGAGGTAAATGATCATAATATTGTAAACTGCATGCTTCAATTCTTCAAGCAAAGTGTATTGTTACATTAACTCATGAATTCATGATTCCATAACCGCACACAAAATTAAACGCACTAGATTCTTATCAGCAGCGCTTTATAGCAATCAACAAGGATTGAGAACATGGTTAATACCATGTTCAAAGACAATACACTCACTTTATAGACTATTGTTTTTTTCGCAGCCATTGCGACGGGTGAAACGATAACAGTTACGGTTACTGATTAGAGTTAAAGTCATACGATTGTGTAAGTACGGTTTTTACGCCACTAGAAACTTCGATGACTACCTATATTGGAAGTATATACAAACTCTTGAAGTCTTCTATGTGTGTAATTGGGTAACATAGCACAATGTCGGTCGTTCACACTAGTTTCTGTCAATGCTATTTATGAGAATTCCGAAAAAACCATTTTGCGAAACCTATCAACGAAAGCCAAAGAACACAAGATTATGAAGAAGGTTCGTAAACTTTCACCAAGAGGTATCGAAAAAACAAGACAAAATAAATTACAGTAAATGCAATGAAATGAAATGAAATTGTTTATTCTGTATATAGGATATTGGAATCACTTTACCATGTCCTCATCTAGCTTATTTTTGGACATGGACAATGACCGATATCATAAATGTCGTATTAAATTGGCTGTCAAATAAAAACCCATCATAAAACTTGCCAAGAAAACTAAACAACAGACCGCCGAAGCATTAATCCGCAAATCGTATGTTTATTTATAAGTGCATTTCGCGGCTTATTGCTGGTGCAGATGATGGCGTCACCGAGCACTTGCGCACGCGCTGGCACTAGGCGCTGACAACGCACGAGAATTGTAACATGTGTGGTGAATTGCGAACCTATGGTACATACGTCAGCTGCATCAGCATTCACACGAATTTGATAATGCTGCTGAATCTTAAATTATTGGACTTTAACCTTGTTTACATGTGCTCAAATATGGTATGTTTTAGTAGTCCAGAAGAACATTATGCCTATGAACAACAGTTATCTAACCAATAAGTTTTGACCGCATTTTTTATTATAGACCGTCCATTAAGTCTGTCTCACCATATGTTAAATTTCTACATTTATGTCTGTAATTTAATGATGTACATAATGAAGAGTAGACATAAGTATATAGTCTATTTTATCCTTCTGTCAACATTTTAAATTTTTCAGAGTATGGTGCATTTGAGAGGTTTTAACTGAGAACTTCATATAGAGTTCCCGAGGAAAATCGTTCAGGGGCATAATACGCTAGGAAATGTTGTTGTTTGTTGTTATGTTGTTTGACTTTTACGCTCACATTTCTATTGGTGTAGCTGTAGGTGTATCCGAACGTTCAGCAAAGAGCGTGTCAAATTCACAATAGTGCACAACTATTATAATACTTATAACTTTATCGCCAGCAAACCACGTAACCTATTTCACTGGAAGATTTACAGCTTGCACGAAATGGCACCCATCAGTAGCACTTTTCGTCACTGAGAAACAATATGTGCTACCTATGTAGGTAAGGTAAATGCATCCACGGGAAATGCATCGAGAAACGTCTTGCATTGCTATACAATATAGATGAAGCAGGATTTTAACGTCAGCGTGCAGCGTGGCGAATCCGTGAGGGTGAGGATACAGGGGTTTATTTAACGTCAAAAATGTATGGTTAAACAGTCGCTAATCATTAAGCAACGTGTATAAATAAACCTCACAGTTTCTAGCTATTTAGGTATATCTTCATTTTATAGATTTCTTTGTGCTATGTCGTTTGCAATCACTATTTCATAACTAGTGTAATAATTAAAACTTCGAAGCACATCGAAGTCATTCCTGATGTGTTCGATAAGCCAACATCGGCTGTGACGAATTTCTCTGATGCTTTACCTACAACGTCCGATAAAGGGCGACCAGGTGTTAAAGCTTTAGCATGCACAAGATAGCAATCGTCTTTTGTACATGTCTGCTTATCTGCGCAACTGCAACAAACATCAATCTCCTATTATCCTTTAATCTATCTTTCAAGTCGTTCACCTTTGTGGCGTTACGTCATATGTTTATGCAAGCATGTTCGTCGATAACTTTATAGCTGATTATACACTTTATATAATGTTATGATAAAGTGCAGCTCCATTCGTTTTGCTCCGGGTATTGCGATACGCGATATGTGCATTCGACACCCTTTTCATTTTGTTCGGTACGTCATTAAAAACATGTTTCTTGTTTGTACATGCGTGGACAGTGTCGGTTACACAGTTTTTATTTCGCTGTATTGGTTTATGATATCAAAAACGGTTCAGACGTCAATACTGATAAAATTCGGCTTCCATTTTTATATTGAGAAATACTAGCTCAAATGTCGAACTGTATCCATTATTTGACCAAAGCGCCTTGTAAAATCATACAGTAGAAGTTTATGATTGAACGATGTCTTTTAAAAAACTTAAAAAAAAAAATTGACCGACTTCAAAAAAAACAAAACAAAAAAGGACTACTGTACTAAAACCAAACGACAAAAGTACTTCTTTAATAATAAGAGAAAAATAACAAAATAACTTTAATTTCGGAAGTCGGTGTCTTTGCTTTTAATTTTAGTTTTTGGCCACCGACTTCCGAAATTAAAGTTATTTTTTTATTTTTCTCTTATTATTAAAGAAGTACTTTTGTCGTTTGGTTTTAGTACAGTAGTCCTTTTTTGTATTGTTTTTTTTGAAGTCGGTAATTTTTTTTTTAAAGTTTTATTATTTTTCCATTTTTTGTGTAATTTGATTTTTGTAATCACCATGGGTAGACCAACTAAAGGAGCCGCCCGCATGAAGAAAAACAGAATTAAAGAGACTGATACTGCTGAATAAGAACGCCTATCTAAGAATCGCAAACGGAGTGTCCGGTTCCCAAGAATCACCGTTAGCTCTTCATGCTAGGTTATCTCAGATGAGAAATTACATGCATTCTCATTTGTCGCAGGAGTCGCCAAATGATAAGATCTGCCGACTCAATCTTTTCAAAAACGATTAAGTGGCGAGTCGTCTGAACAGCGCAAGTATCGTTTAGATGTTATACGAAACCGGCTGGCTAATGAGACTCCCGTGCCTTCTCAAGAATATAAGGGTGAACACTATACATTTTCTTACACTGTATAGTTCCCCTCATCATCATATTATAAGGTGACCATAATCAGATCTGTAATGTCACTTACAACCTATATGGTTGCAAAGTTCTTATCAATATAAATGAATTAAGTCCAAACACAAGGTAATTACTGTGAACCGTTGAGGAGTTCCGTTAATCGTCCTTCGTCTTCATCATCAGACCCTTAACGACAGTCACAACCCATCCAAGTGTAAGGTTCTTATCAATACAAATTAATCAAGCCCAAACACAAGATATCTGCTGTAAACCACTGAGGAGTTCCCTCGACTGTCTTTCGGCTCCATCATCAGATCGACTCCAGACCTTCATAAAATTGTAGTGCTGTAAAATACTTAATGAATAAATTAAGGAATGCACTAGTTGCCCTTACGATTTTTGAAAGTTCCCCTCGATTTCTCTAGGATCCCATCATCAGATCCTGACTTGGTGACAATGGGACCACCTCAGAAGTATAAGCTTTTGAACAAAAAAAGAATTTTTTAAATCGGTTCACAAACGGCGGAGTAATCGGTGAACATACATTCATCCGAACATAGTACCTCCTCCTTTTTTGAAGTCGGTAAAAAGTCAATGCAAACACCAGCAACATTTCCGTATTATTTCCCTGAACAATTTTCCTCGGGAGCTCCATACAGAGTTCTCAGTTAAAACCTCGCAAATGCACCACTTACTCTGAAACGCCATCCGTTCAGTACGACGCGACGTCACTCAATTTGCAGGCAGTTAGCAATACATACAGTGTATTGGTTTCTCCACTTTCTGAGAAATGGAAGCGAAAAAGAAACAGATATTCGAAGCGTTCGACTGAATCTGAGTTCACGTGTAGGTGTGATTCTTCGTAGTACTTCGCCTGTTGACACATCTTCGTGAAAAGTGTGAAAATAAGCGCGAAAACGAAGTGAGAAATCATTTTACAGCGAAATGAGAGGGTTATCCTAATTAGGTACGCTTATTCGCGGTATTAATGAGCAATTCTGGAATCGCGCTAGCAATGAGTTTTCAAACTGTTCACCAATAGATATCATAAGCGCGAACCGCATAGGATTCCTGGTAATATTGGTACAAAACTGCATCCAATAAACGTGCCAGGATTCGACGAAAAATCAAACCACTTATTAGACTAATCATATTCTGAATTTTTATTACAAAATACGATTGTCAGAGTGCTATCAAAAACATGAAAAAGGTCTAGTTTACCATGCCTAATAATGAATTTAAAATGTATACTATTATTAATAAACAACTTGGAGTATACATTTTTGCACATAATTATAGGTACTATTAACGTCAATCGTGTGAGATTAATTTCGTCGAACGTGTGTTACAATAACCGTTTGCAGGTTTGTTTGTTTGATCTGTTCTCGGAAAATGGACTTTGAATAGTCTGCTGAACGGACTATATTGATTTATCGATACAGATATTGCTTTATAAAGTTTTGAAGAAGCAATATGTTATGCCCTTCGTATTAAATTCATTGTATTGGTTTTTCTGATATTGTCGATCAGTTTTTTCGATGTCAACACTGCGTAGCAGGTACGTCAGAGAAGAACGTAACTTTATAATACTAGCATAGTGTTTAATTAGGTGTATATTCGCATTTAATCAAGATTCACACAATACATTGATGACAGATGAACTGGTACACATCGTAGCAAACACCAGTCGTTCCGTGATTTATGATAGAAATCCTCGGCTATAGCGCATTTACATTTAACAAGCCGAATAAAGACGTACGGACATAAATCGCACTGTATAAAAGGTATTTAATGCGACAAACGCCGTGGCCGCCATGTTGTCTGGGTGTTATGGCCACTCGCTGGAATTTCATAGCTGTGTACGCTCGAAACCTTACAGGATAATGTGTGGACTTTTCTTAATGAATACATACAAAATTGTTGATGATGACGAAGTAGTGGATGCAAATGGGTTAAAGACGAAGAACACAGAAAAAAACACAAGCGATATGGACAACATACCTAATGATGGAAGCAGCAACTGTAATAAATGACATAAGATATGCAGCGCAACACACGGAGGCTGGAGACCTTACTAAATTCAGCAATGGACTCGTTGTCCAAGATAAATACCAAAAGCTAACATTTTATTGTGAAAAATCGAAGTAACTTGTTTTGATTTTCGTGTAGACATAGCTTTTTCTATAAAAAGTGACATTTCTGTACTCCATTTTTGACATCGCACCGTAGAAATCCTTCTACAATCTGTTATTTTGTCTTTCGTTTCTAACGATCTTTTTCTAGGTCCTTTTACATCTATCCCAAACTATCATAATCACACTGTCAACTGACATTTTCCTAAGGTAGTGAAGACAATTTCATTTTGGAATCGCCATGCTAAAAATAGTAGAAAAGGACATTGAGCATCCATATATGGGAGTTGGACCAAGTGCTGCCCAGAATGGACACATAGTGCATTATGTTCCTTGGACATATACCAGTCTGTAAACCTAAGCTCAATAAAGTCTATCCCAGGAGTTTTGAGAAAAACTCTTTTCTATTGAGTATTTCTTGTTGATGAACACCAACCAACTGAAGGCGCATTTTTAATAAATAATGACTGTAATTATGTTAAACAACACATTACTATTTCATTTGTGTGCATATCATTTTCATATTAAATAATTTTTAGTGACCATCCATATTCGGCAGTTGGGCCAAGTGCTGCCCAAAATGGACACATAGTGCATTATGTTCCTTGGACATATACTAGTCTGTAAACCAAAGCTCAATAAAATCTATCCCAGGAGTTTTGAGAAAAACTCTTTTCTATTGAGTATTTCTTGTTTATGAACACCAACCAACCGAAGGCGCATTTTTAATAAATAATTACTATAATTATGTTAAACAACACATTACTATTTCATTTGTGTGCATATTATTTTCATATTAAATAATTTTTAGTGACCATCCATATTCGGCAGTTGGGCCAAGTGCTGCCCAGAATGGACACATAGTGCATTATGTTCCTTGGACATATACTAGTCTGTAAACCAAAGCTCAATAAAATCTATCCCAGGAGTTTTGAGAAAAACTATTGTTTGTTGAGTATTTTTTATTGATGAATAACAACCAACCGATGGCGCATTCTATTAAATAATGAGTGTAGTTATGTTAAATAACACATTATTTTTTGGAACATTTAAAAAACACATTGAAAAATATAAATATCCGGTATCGGTAACAGGGTCCAAGCTACCGGTAGTCAGGGCTCCATCATCTGACCCTGGATACAACCCTGGGCTATACTAGGTACTTGTCAAGACAAAGCCAACGAGTCCAAACACGATGGTGCTATCTTGTTTGGTTGAGGAGTTCCTATGGCCACCTTCCGGCTCCATCAACAGACCCTGGAAACTGCCTAGTGTAAAGCACTTGTCAATGTATATTCAACGTGTCCAAACACTATGGTGCTGTCTTGTTTGGTTGAGGAGTTCCTATGGGTACCTTCCGGCTCCATCTTCAGACCCTGGATACAACCTTGGACTATACTAGGTACTTGTCAAGACAAATCCAACGAATCCAAACACGATGGCTCTATCTTGTTTGGTTGAGGAGTTCCCCTTGCCACCTTCCGGCTCCATCATCAGACCCTGGACACTGTCTAGTGTAAGGCACTTATCAATATACATTCAACGAGTCCAAACACGATGGTGCTGTCTTCTTTAGTTAAGGAGTTCCTATGGATACCTTCCGGCTCCATCATCAGACCCTGGACACCACCTAGTGTAATAGGACTTTTCAATACTTATCCAATGAAACCACATACGACGTGGCTATCTGGTTTACTTGAGGAGTGCCCGTGACCACCCTCCAGCTCCATCATCAGACCCTGGACACCATGTGAGCCTATAGCACTTGTCAAGATAAAATCAACGAGGTCAAACTCAACGACGCTCTCATTTTTCCAATAATAAAATAAAATAATTAAATAAAACTAGGTAGGGACCTACCTGAAAAACATCATTATCTTATTAACCCAGGGACCGTTTTTTTTTTTTTTTTTTATATGTATGAATTGATGCAAGGAACCATTTGGAAGCACTCCCATGTCTGGGCAGCATTTGGTCCAAATCGGTCAATATCCTTTCTACTCGACGGCCACAAAGTAAATACGGTTATCTACAAAATCATGATTTTACCAGAGAGCCTTTTGAACGCAAACCTGTGATAATTAATAGAAGAACAAAGCTATCTTCTCCTATTTTACAACATTAAGTTAATAGGGAATAGGTACCAAGGAAATAGTTAAGGCCAATATTACTGTTATATTTTTCTGATCCAAAATACGGTACTTCGAGAAAAATTGTTGTAGTTGACGTGACTTAATCAGTAAAAATTGAGAACCAAACAGAAAAAAAAGCTGCCGTCGTACTGTCTACAAGGAACGTCATTTTTGTCTACTTTTCCGTCGACATAACGTGCTACGCCTGCTGTAATAATTATGATCTTCGAGTTACATACTCGTAGCGTGTGTAACAAACCATATTACCCGATGGTTCATATCTAGAACTTGTACAAATGCTAATTCGCCACGCGATGTGCCTTTGGCGACGTCACGATGTGCAATATGGCGAATGTGTGTGTTATGACTATAATGCACCCAAAGATCTTTCAGTGTCAGAATGGCTGACGCAAGGTAGCTAAAATTCGTTAAGAAATAATTGGTGCCTCAAAAGAGATAGCGAATTCTCTCTTTTTTAAAACGCTGACTTTAAAACATGGAAATCTGGCTGCGAGCCGAAATCACGAAAATCGGAAGATGCAAAGTGCATTAAAAACTTTCATTTGACTGTTGAGCTGCCGGCAACATGCCAACAGGAAGAATTACGCCACATAATCGCTTTATAATCTGTTAAGGAAATTCATAGCTTGCAATTTTTTATTTTGAATCCTTTGAAATTAATTAGCTGATTCTCAGGATTCACTGTTTCCGTGAACTAACTGCGCAGGTTTTATTCTATTCTAAGATTGTCTTCAAAATAATTCTTTTAAATAAATACTGAAGCTCCAGAGTTTAAAAATGATGGATGGTTTCGTAACTTTTCCACCGTCTTCAGTTGCTTTTCTTACTTAGCTCCAGACTCTTGAAACTGAATAATCTCGTAAACTTTGCTGCTGGTCTTATACTGATTTTAGTATCAACACTATATATACACTATCTTTATGACTATACAGTATCTTAGCTCTGGCTTTAATGTCTTGCCTTATTGATATTTTGCATTTCCTTATTGACTTACAACTAAAGTAGGTAAATGGAATATGAATATGTTGTCGTAGGTCATGACTAGTTTCCTAGAAATTAAATATTTATGCGTTGTTTATATCCCTACACGTCGTATTCAAGAATCACTTGTAAGCGGCGGATATATACCTGTGCAAAATCTTCCTATAAGTGAATTGACGTGAGAAGTTTAGGCGTCATCCTAATTTATGGAAAGTGGAAGTCAATACTGCATTTCTGAAAAAATTAAAGTAATAAAAACTAAAACCCAACTACGACCAAAAAGGTATAAACAAGACACCACAGACAGACAAATAAAAAATCCGGAGTCACACGTGTTATAAATCGAACAGATTACGTGTGACTCCGGATTTTTAATTTGTCTGTCTGTGGTGTCTTGTTTATACCTTTTTGGTCGTAGTTGGGTTTTAGTTTTTATTACTTTAATTTTTTTTAAATTCTTTTTGCGTTACAATATATTATATATATTTTTGAAATGTGCTCATTAAGCCCTTTCATTTGATACCCAACATGGTAAGATTAAACAATTTTTTTTTTTTACGTCCTGACATTATGTCCTCGAATGGGCGCCATTTTTAATTTAATATGACGTCACATAGCCTATAACCAGTGGACGATCAAGACGATTCCGACGATACCTCATTTGCCAAATTGTGATGAGTGGTTTAAAATATATGAGGGAACAGATGAACATACTTACATACATACATACCGGTCAAAATCATAACCCTCCTTTTTTCTTCGCCGTAGTCGGGTAAAAACTATTCGTCTATTAAAAAAGCATACAACCACTTACAGAATGTGGGCCAATAACTCGGCGACGGTCACGTGGAGTGCACTGTGCAGCAGCGTCGGTAACCCGAGTCCTGCGCGCAAGTGCGTCCATTGTTGCGGGATCGCGGTCGGCGGATCAAATGGCCGATACTGTGGCGATACGGAACGGCCACCATGTATCGGCCTTTTGAGATCCTATCGCATTATCTGATTTAAAGGAAATTGCATTGGGAGTGTTTTGCTTGGCGTTCGTTCGATTTTGAGGATAATGTTTGTTGGTTCTTTCTGATGTTTCGAGGCTTAGTCTGTCTTACGTTTGGAAATTGAAATTTGAAAACCTAGACTGCGGTAGGTGAGTTGTTATAGCAAGACCAATGGTTGTTTATAACATCTCCAAAGCGGATGATTAAAACATGAGAAAACGGAACTCTTTGTATCGCGGATGTTTCAAGTTTCTCTTCCTTCTTGCAGTGTCGTGTTTTTTGTGACTTTTGTCTTCAACATATCCTTTTATTTTCCAATAACCTCATCAAAGTACTACATAATAGTGAGAACCAAAGATTTTGAATCAGACCATTTGCTTAACGTGCTACTGATTCCGACCTATTGTACGATATTATTCGCGATAAAGCGTTGTATAGAAGACTGAACGTTTCTCACGACACAATGCAACTGCCCGTTTGTTTGCACAGGAGTGGCACAGGCTCTATTGTGCTTTTATTCTGCGTACATTACTCTTTTGATCGCTAATGCAGTGAGCAAAGTTATGGAGTTCTTGACTACGTTTGTCATACAGATGAACTAACTAATCATCTTTTTGCTAAATAGATCTCTAGGATAGTCGGTTAAAGCTTTGTACGTTATTGCTCCAAAAGCAATATGGTATCAGTCGAATGGATTATCCAAAAAACTGTATTCAACCTGACTGCAACTTGTCGTGAGGTACTTAGGACACATGGCCCGCTGAGGTACCAACAACATGGAACGTCTAATGGTAACAGGACAGATAAATCGTCGATAGAACGTCTAATGGTAACAGGGCAAAAGAACTAGAGGCTTATGAGTAAAACGGTGGTCGGATCAAATTTCTGAGCAACCGGAGGTACCTATCAGCGCCGCCCTGCACCATGCCACCGATCATAACAGGTGGAGAAAGACCGTTGACAATTTGAAACAGAGTCACGATTCTCAGCAGTGAGAGAGCGATTAAGAAGAGATATTATCCAAGTTTAATCCAGCAATTCAAAATAAATGATACCTAAAAAAGTTTTACAGACCTGCTGGATGCAATAACAAGTCAGAATGACAAGTTTTGTCGTGTCATTATAACCCAGCTAAGAGTCAACCCTTTTAATTGTTGGTTGTTGGGGTGATAGTTGTTAATTTCTTCGTACATCCAAGCCTACTTGTTTTCATTCTTTACTTACTTAGGTTGAAGCCTCAAACAATTTGTGTCAGTTTATAACTTTAGGTAACTTTTCCAGGATTTCCCGCGACCTTCGCCGTATGATGTGGAGGTTACGAAGATCTTAAATATGGATGTTATGTCGCTTACGCGAAACGAAAACAAAGGATATTTGTGACATTGGCTGGCGTTTTGTGTTTTTCTTTGCAGTCTTATGTATTGTTTTGGCACTGAATATATATCTCTGAACCTACTGTAGCATAAGTTCTAAGCAATACTGATAAAACTAAACGCGAAAATGACTTTTATTTGTGTGGTAAGTATTTTTGTTGAGATATTTTTCCCGGTTATCATTTACCGATACATTCTTGTCATAAGTTTCTGAAATAGTTCCTTAATACATTATCTGGTCGATTCAAGTTTATCCAGCACGTTGACCATCTCCGCAACCCTCAGGAATTCATCGAGCTTACACTGAAGTGTCGTAACGTAAACGGGTCCTACAATTTACAACTTGCTCTTGGCTATAAACTATTAACCTTAATTTAGCAAGCTTTCAACAATTTTGGGTATTATTGCCAAATTGCAGGCAAGAACCATGTCTAGCTCCAAGAAATGCGAAGCTTATTAATCAAATTGACCAGAAAAGCTCTGAAAAAATGGCTATATCGAGAGGCAACTAAAACAGAAATATTATTAATACCTAATTGAGGAAAGACTACTAAACACCGACTGCGAAGTAATCCCTACACCTGTAGTCACAAAGCTAAAGTTACCCACACAACAAAGTAATCGATATTTACAAATAGCAGTGCGTTACGTCTGCATATACACTAAATAATCGCGTGCTGGGTACGCTTCATGCTTCCATACTCGCGTCTAATTAACTTATCAATTAGCATATTTAATTGATAATTGTGCTTATCTAGTACGGTCGCTAAGCGAGCGTTTCGGGGGTGCCTCAGTTTTAGCGGGGTAAAAATTTTAAAAACCCCCGACAATAACATAGCATTTAATAAAAAGATTTTTTTTTATAGCTAAGACCACTCGATCCTGTCACCTTTCAAACAAAACCAAAAAAAAACAATATCGTTTCAGCCTTTTGGCAGGTACGATGGCGCAGACAAACACATAGATAGGTACTTACACACGTTAAACTTATTTCACCCCTCTTTTTCCGTCGAGGGTTAGAAATATTATTATAAAAGGTAACAAATATTGTTGATCAATGAAATAAGTAGATTTTGCACGTGTGCCGTTCCCAAAGCTAACACACAAGTTGCCAATATTATGCTAATTGCCAATTATTTCACATCAACCAGATTACTATTTGGCTTTCGATGTGACCAAGAGTAGATCTTCCTTCTCTGAAAAATAAACGCTCCTCTCAATATTTCTTCCTCGCTATTAATACAGCCACACCGCACAAGTGTCCTCACCGGTGATTGTATAAACGGTCTATAAACAAATAATTGAATAAGTACCTGCAATAAAAATTATAAATGCTTCAATTACATAATGGAATGGATTCGTAACACAGAGCTATCGTTTACGTAGACAGGAATTTACGGTGACATTCTATTTAAGTAATTAATTGTTAAGTAATTATTTAGGCAGAACTTCTATACATTGGGGAGTTCTATGGAGAGAAGTGTAAAATTTAGAAAAGCATACTGATTTTATGACTCTTATTGTAATTGTTTTGAATTAAAGATAAGGTTTCCTAATCTTTTTGTATCGGTGACTACTCTAATTTATCCCATTAGTTTATATTATGTAATACTTTTATCTTTTTGTAAAGTCATGCTATATTACAACTGTGCTTATCACATCTTTGTTTTAATTTCCATGACGCTACTTATAAAAAGCTGTAAATTCTACTTCATCGAATATTATGTCAGCAAAGACAACATCAAACGCACCTCGCTATCAAGTATCAACTCTCGATTTTATTACAACCAATTCAAAACAAAAGCATCCGTTTATTGATACCGATAGCGTTGAATCGATAATAGTTATCGAATAATCGGAATACAGATGTTCTCTTTGTGCCGTTGATAGTGTCATCTGATCGGTCTGCCTGTCTGATATAAGTAATTGTACTGAGAACGACACTGGCTTGTATCTGACGTTTCTGTGTATTATATTATGGGATGGTCTGGGAATTTGAAGTCCTTTTCGTCGTCTTGTAGATTGATTTATCTGTCATACGTACTTTCTATTTGCCAGATGAAAGCACAAAATGACATTGATTTATGCAAGTCCTTTAAAGAATTAACCCCTTACTTGTAACATCTCAAGTGACATTCTAGATTGGTTTACCCAAACATTTAGTATTATCAAATTAATTCATTTGCTGCGAATTTTAATGAGTGTTATGTAACCGATTGCAAACGACGCACTTCAGCTTTGATTGCGAATAACTTTATTCAACAGCATATTCCATTCATATTCAGATAGCGTTCAGGGATTGAAGTTCACCAACGTAGATACAGAAGGGCTACTCCACACAATGTCTGAAGCCCAGAAAACATAATAAAGTCATGCACATATTTGCGAATGCAACACGAAATTGTGCGGTTTTATTTATTCGAAGACGATTGTCTTCTATTTTAGCACCCTCCCTCCAGTATGTTATAGAGGTAGGTACCTACCGAGTCCTCTGTGATTATCTTTTCCGTGGTTCACCGAATTCCCAATGAAGTCAAGGCATACATATCTGTGTATGATACGTATCAGTTTGGAAGCGCCTCATAAGACACTGGTGTACTTATATATTTATATTTTTTATACCACATTTTCATAGAGATTGGTAGGATCGTTTTCCTTTTATTACAGTGTCGCAGTATTTTTGGTTTTTACCGACTTCAAAAAAGGAGGAGGTACTATGTTCGGATGATTGTTTTTTTTTTTTTTTTTTTATGTATGTTCACCGATTACTCCGCCGTTTGTGAACCGATTTCAAAAAATCTTTTTTTGTTCAAAAGCTTATACTTCTGAGGTGGTCCCATTGTCACCAAGTCAGGATCTGATGATGGGATCCTAGAGAAACCGAGGGGAACTTTCAAAAATCGTAAGGGCAACTAGTGCATTCCTTAATTTATTCATTAAGTATTTTACAGCACTACAATTTTATGAAGGTCTGGAGTCGATCTGATGATGGAGCCGAAAGACAGTCAAGGGAACTCCTCAATGGTTTACAGCAGATACCTCGTGTTTGGGCTTGATTAATTTGTATTGATAAAAACTTTACACTTTGATGGGTTGTGACTGTCGTTAGGGGTCTGATGATGAAGACGAAAGACAGTCAAGGGAACTCCTCAGTGGTTTACAGCAGATATCTTGTGTTTGGGCTTGATTAATTTGTATTGATAAGAACCTTACACTTGGATGGGTTGTGACTGTCGTTAAGGGTCTGATGATGAAGACGAAGGACGATGAACGGAACTCCTCAACGGTTCACAGTAATTACCTTGTGTTTGGACTTAATTCATTTATATTGATAAGAACTTTGCAACCATATAGGTTGTAAGTGACATTACAGATCTGATTATGGTCACCTTATAATATGATGATGAGGGGAACTATACAGTGTAAGCAAATGTATAGTGTTCACCCTTATATTCTTGAGAAGGCACGGGAGACTCATTAGCCAGCCGGTTTCGTATAACATCTAAACGATACTTGCGCTGTTCAGACGACTCGCCACTTAATCGTTTTTGAATAAGATTGAGTCGGCAGATCTTATCATTTGGCGACTCCTGCGACAAATGAGAATGCATGTAATTTCTCATCTGAGATAACCTAGCATGAAGAGCTAACGGTGATTCTTGGGAACCGGACATAGCACTCCGTTTGCGATTCTTAGATAGGTGTTCTTTTTCAGCAGTATTAGTCTCTTTAATTCTGTTTTTCTTCATACGGGCGGCTCCTTTAGTTGGTCACAAAAAATGGAAAAATAATAAAACTTTAAAAAAAAAAATTGACCGACTTCAAAAAAAACAAAACAAAAAAGGACTACTGTACTAAAAACAAACGACAAAAGTACTTCTTTAATAATAAGAGGAAAATAAATAAATAAAAAAAATTACTTTAATTTCGGAAGTCGGTGTCTTTGCTTTTAATTTTAGTTTTTGGCCACCGACTTCCGAAATTAAAGTTATTTTTTTGTCGTTTGTTTTTAGTACAGTAGTCCTTTTTTGTTTTGTTTTTTTTGAAGTTGGTCAATTTTTTTTTTAAAGTTTTTTTAAACACCTGTAATTAATAAAGCTGAAAAAATAATAGGACGCACAATCTAGATTATCTTATAGATTGCAGCGTCTATGACCGCCCTTGGCTTTCCAAGTTCAATGTACAGTATGTACACTCCCTCCCACAAACTATGAACTACACAAAAAGCCAGCGTAAAAAATAAAGATATGCAAAGAAGGTCCGCTATGCATTGTCTGCATTTGAGAGACTATTAGATGCTCGAGCATCGTCAAATACAGAATGATGCATATAATTTATCTCGCATACCCACTACTAACGACGCAAATGCTGAATCGCATTCCATTTTATTCCAAGGCATCGTTATTTCTACATTTATTTCTATAATTTTTATGGCGTGGGTACATAATAAAGAGTATTCTATCTATCATCTTCAACGTTATCTTAAACGTTCAGGCTGGCTGGCTCGCCCTTCCAAATTCCAGTTGCATTGAAGCATAAAAGTTGCATTAAAGCTTTAAGTTTGAGTCATCCTTGCTTGAGATTCACCTTCTTCGCTTATCTACCAAGTGACAAGAACAAGTAGGCTAACGTTACAAACTTGACGTACCTACGCTATCTAAAATATGTTTATTGACAATGTTAGCTAAATTCGGTCCAGCACGTGATTTTATTTACTGTGTCTTTCCTTGAAACTCCCACTATTATCAAAACAAGCATGGAACGAAGAAAATTACTGTTTATGAGGCATTAAACTAAACATGTAACATGTGAGAGGAATCCGTTTTATTGGACACATATTACACTATCCGTCGGGGAAAAGCTATTTATTCCCTGCAGCTTTGACAGCGCAAACAAGTCTTTGTTTTTCTTTTGGTCTAATACTAATTTTATCTACTTGTAAAATAGGTAGAGTGGCATCTATCTTTCCGTTCTGTTGAAGCATACGAAAACGTCTTGGTTGAGTTGGCTTCGAAAGCAAGGGATAAGTACAGCTCAGCTAGTCCCTAAAGCGTAGTAACAGCATATAAACCAATAACGATATTCCGAGGGATTAAACCAGAACAAAACTAGTATTAAAAAAAACTGTTAGGCAGAGTGCGGTTCGGATTCGAATTCGCTCGTATTCATAGAATCTATTCAGCTCACATTGAGAGCACATACAGATTCTATGTTTGTCCTTGGAGCCTTGATTTCACTTTTTTGCATTCAGAATGTCCCTAGTTTCCGACATTTGTACGTTAAAATTATTTGCTTAAAATGCAGGACGTCTCGACGAAGTGAAATGATTCGGACGACGTCGGTTTTATTCGCGCCTGTACGCACGATTAACTCAAGGGTCGGGATTTTGGGAATGTTGGCACGTATTTTCCCGTAATGCTCATCTCGCGGGCAAACCTATCCAAATTGTGGTGCAGAACATTAGAATAATTTTACAATTAAGTATATCAGAAAATTCTAGAGAATAAATGAAATGACCAGTAGATAATCCTAGACCGAAAGTCAAGGACCTCTACTAAAAACGGAGGACCCTATTTAAAAATAAAAAATCTGATACTACTCACATGCCATATGATAGATCTAAAATAAACATAGTAAATTAAAATAGAAACACGGCACACACACTTCATATTAATTACGTAACTTATTGATGTGAGAATCACAACATAAACAATCGTGCTATAAATATTAGTCAAATGCAAGTCAGGAATACAAACAACGTAGGTGTCGCGGCGCCGATATGCAATTTGTCGCGAAATTATACAATTTAGACGACAAGAATAGAATGAGGAGGACTTGTACATCTCTCTCTGTGGGCGTACTCGTATGAGCGGTCAAGGATTACATCAAGTGGCTGTATCCTGTACAACACATAACATTATATAAGGCAAAGATTGCTGGCATCACGCTTGAAAATATGTATAAGGTGGTAAATTTTCAAGAAATTGAATAAAATAAAATAATAATAACTCGAAAGCTATCAAGAATCCCGGAACATGCATGGGGTATTTTCGGACACCCCTGGGCATGAGGAATCAATTTTTTTTTCATGACTTCACTATTTGGACCTCCACTGGTGAAAGATCCTTTCACAAACCCTTTGTACGATGATAATGAAGAAGAAGTTTAAGAGCCACAAGAAGCTCACCATTTTGCAAAACAAGATACACATCGAACTGGTAAACTGTGAGAAAAACACAACAATGTTGAAGATGCGTGTAATATCAGACTCAATCTTTATTATTTAAACAAATACACAACACGCGACAGTTTGACGCAAAATTATAATACGAAAAAAGCATACCACATTTCTTACACTATGCCTAGCCATTAGTCATTTTAACAAAGTGTGTCATTTACTTTTTATATTCGAAGCTGTCGCGGCTAATTTACTTTTATCTATTGTATTTATCTTTTGGCAAACATAAGGCGGTTTTTATGTATAACTGAGAATGAACGAAAAAAGTTAAGTAGTCACTCAGTTCACACGTAAATCATTATTGTCATTCGTAATATGGGTTAGTATTATAGTGAAATATTGTAATCTTTCAGCATTATTTCAACCGCTCTGATTCAATAACCGTCTGGTTCAACTTGTTCAACAAAAGCAGTTCGACTAGAGTGACTAGACAGACGGAAATACATGACGCCATTTGTTTTCAGAATCTCTTGTATTTCTTAGTTTCCCTTTCAAATACTCACGGAAAGTGAATTACTGCCTTCATTTTAACAAGTTACTCTACATTGACCCTAATTATTGAAAATAAAACTTATAACCTCTCATGAACCCTCATTTTGCATTCAAGGAAAATAAAACTACCCACTTTCAATAAACTAGAGACAAAAAAGATGACAAAGAAGAAAGCTATGCAATAGTCATACATTCATTAAATTACTGTTCTAATTGAGCTCGCATATGTCATTCCGAAATATTATCAAAAATTCCAACGGCTTACACTCCAGAACGATGTTACTCACATCTCGGTATGAATCACGACTCATACTCATCATAGTTAACTCGTTTTACTTTCTTTTCCTGGATGACTAGGGATGTTCTATTCCGGGAGACACGTCACCGGAACGGGGATGATTGTGTACACCGCAAATTGAATCGTAAGTGACTCAATACTATGGGTATCTTGTTACTCTATGCTGTTTCTACCATCGATTCGATGCGACCATGATGTTTTTTTTTAAATTGGCCCTAGTTTGTAGTAGGACTTGGTGTGTTAGACAAGTTGCACTTGTATTGCGATCCTATTTCTGGAACCAACTTCGTCAACACCTAACTGCTTCCTAGGCATCCCTAAACAAAGCCCTGAACCTACACAATAGCTTTCTCCGTCTACTCTTATTAATGCAATTCCAATCCTTGAATATAGCAGTTGCGTTGCAAACGGAGAAAAAAGGCGAGGTATTGACAAACGTCGTTCGTCTCCCGGAGCGATCGTCCGTACACACAGAGCTGCCTAGCATGCCACACATACGGCTATCGACATTGCTAACAGATGGTTTTGTACACGATAGAATTTATCATCAAAGAGAGGAGAACATAACTGCATAGGGCTACTTGTTAGTTCGACTCATTGCCGTTGTTGAGAAGGGCTCAAACAAGATTCAACAGCTTTGAATCTGGCTGAGGATTCAAAAGCGGTTGCTTGAGGAATTCATTCTGGCTTCTGCGAAATTTTGAGAGATCTTCAGATTATTTTGGACACGAATTATTAGAATAAACTTGAATAACTTGTGTTTTCCTACAAATAACATTCGACCTTGAAATACAAAAAAAAGTGATGCTAATCGTTGTGGCAGTCCCCAGCAGTTGCTTTCATTTGGAAGGGAAATTGAGTCTTTAATGGTGCCAGATGTCTCAATCCAAGAGTTGCCAGAATTTGACGAAATATTTACTGTTGCGGATTGCTCCGGCCCTGTCAGTTTTAATTTAAGATCATGATAAAAAGTATTAATTTATTTTTCTGTTTGTAAATTCAATTTGACGCGGTCAGTATGATAAAGCATTTATGACTACTGAAATTATAGTTAACGGTACTGACTACTGACTAATTCGAGAAATGGCTTTTTGATTACTTAGTTGACATATCATTTGACGTCACAGGCCATCTGGCGAGGCGACACACGGCACCTTGACCCGAGCGAAATGAAACGACCTGGAAAATATGTATAGAGTTTTCTACCCCAGTCCGACACGGAATGTGCTAGGTTTATTATAGTTGTCGACTTAGGTTTTATTAGAAAAGGTCAGAACGTCTGATTTTAAAGTTTTTAATGCAGTCTACGACATATTAAGAATCAGGATTCACAAGTATGCAACCGAGACGACTTACTTAGTTATAAAGCTAATAACCGCTTCCCAACTCCTTTCAAAGTGTTGTTATAATTATTCAGTTAGCGTACGAGCTGCTCGTATCAAATTAATTAGTATACTATACAGGTCGATGCTGCAGTTCATCTTAAAACAATTCCAACAAAAATGAGGTGTGATGGACCAGTCTGCCGTTGTCTTGTGTCTACCGCCAGGCGTCAGCGCCCATTAATGAAATGAAAAATCCAATGGTGTCATACATTTTCCATCATCCAATTCATCGAAAATCGTCCGCTGTGAAACCAATACTCCTGATAAGGGCTATAAACTCACGTGTGGATACATTAGTTTAGCACGTATAAAGTTGTTTATTGGACATAATAATATTTGTTGTCATTTGCCAGTACCTACGAGTATGTCGCGACGAACTGCGCACAATTTTGAAATAGTATGGTTAGTCATCTGTGAATAAACAAAGCTTCATCTTCAAGCGATCGATAAGAGATTTGTTCCACCTCGTAAATATCTGTTTTTGAACTTTCCAACAAGTTTTTAAACTGAAAAAAAAAATTCTGTTTCAAATTCACCTGGTAATCGGGAATTTCCTATGCTACTTCAGTACCTAAAAATCATATGATGGGTATTTGGTTTATATAAAAAATTGTTATGAAGTCAGATACGTCATTGCGTGATCATCATTAGCACAAATCATCTCCAATACGTAACCTAATAGTATTGAAGATATTCGCATGACACGCCAGTTTCGTATACCATGCTAACTTTAATCACACGGCTATTGATATCCTACGTGATATCGCCATAAAGTCACTCTCGGCTTTGATCAGCTTCCTACTACATTCACAAATGGTGTAATATAACCGCAGGAGACGTGATATATGCCGACGTGCCGCCTTTAAAACTATTTCCATGCGCGCGTTTAAATATGAAATTGCAGCTCCGTAATATTACACCACAAGCCCAAATGACTTCCTCGACGTTTGTAACATCAAAGGACAAAACGCTGCAGGCGTTTTCGCTAATTTACCGATGTGCAAACTTTATATTGCTGTTCTAAAAACTCTAAACTTCTTCATGCTTGACGCTAAAGTTGAAGATTGGACGGAAGACGTCGATTGCGCAGTTTTGGAGGTGAAAACGTCTGTTGGCGTTGCATGTGCAGCCGATGTGTTGACGCCATCCGGCGCTTGGAGCGCTGCCAGCGTATTGTCGCGAATAGTGCGCTAGGGCCGGCGGGTCGACGACACCGGATACATCCCCGCGACAGATCCACCTCACTGTACCTCCACATCACAAATCCCCGGAAATAAAACACATGTCACTCCTGACGTGACAAATTGAACCAATGGCAACTGCAAATGAGAACGATCAGTTTGGGTCCGCTACAATTTGTGATTAAAAAAAAATAAGTTACCTCTAACAGCAAACGTAAGAGGAAATAACTTTCAAGACCTTACTTAGAACTCGTGTAAGGGTGTCGATAAAATATTTAACAAGGTTCCCGCGTGAACGTTTTCAGCATAAAAGAATATTGAATGTCGTTCTCAAATACTCTCTCGATAAGCGTACGGCGAGAAGTGCGTAACGGAAAAATTATCAAAGGAAAATTGGGATTTAAGATACGATTTAGCACCCATACGTCACGAGCATATAATAAGATTCGCCTCACCTCAGACACCATTAATCATGGCATATGACGTGTGTTCGACTGCGCCGTCACTGGACGCGTTATCGTGTATGTATTAATAAATCGGTTAATTGTAATCATCGCATGTAACGGTGGGCGTACCATGCAGCGGGCTATAGGGTTGCCCGTGACGAGGGACGGCGCGTGACGCAGGTCGCGTATACACGCACCGATAGGAATAGATCCGCACTTGACATTGAATCGTGCCTCTTTCTGGGGTTGATCAATCGCCAGCGTCATTTAGAGGTCAATGTCGTGACCTTCGGCAGTTTTATTTTAAACGCGTAAGGAATTTCGCTCGGTATGTCGCGTGTCGAATAATTCTTTAACCACGATCAATACGGCTGTTTTCTCCCTCAAATATTTGGACCGTTTTTAAGATGTGTGTATCAGTGGATGTTATCGTGCGGACGTTAATGATGCCGTTTGGATACGCATGATTGCGGACGCGATTAATAGCACAATCTTCTTTATGCTGCAGTGTCTGCCAAATCATCTGCAATTTAACTGAATATTTGCAGTGTCTTGTCGTGAAACGATTTGTGAGATGTTAACATATTAGCGAGTGTCTGTATTGTCTCCCACTAATTAAATATCCATGTTTGTGTATATTGAGATAAGTGCCAAAACGTGTTGTCATTTATGTCAATATTTTTTTCAATTCTGACAATTGAGTTCCTGCTAGAGCGTGAAAAACTTGCAAAAAGTTTGCATAATTAGCTTTACCAGTACAAAAAATATTGGCAGTTCTGACATAGTTCTCAGAGGTGACATTTACACGTATAATTTCAATAACAAAGATTGCGACGAACAAATAGACGGATGAAACCAATAATGGTTTTTCACGATTGTCAAAACATTTCCGTATTGATTCGACAATGTTTTGCGAATTGAAATCGAAAGTACCTACACGGGCTTGTGTACCTATCGAGCTGGTACATAATGTCGTATATGAAGTCATTGATATTTGTTTTTCAAATGGTGGGGCCAATAGAGGGACCAATGCAAAAAAAAAACTACTATTTGATAACGCTCAATGTACAGTCACATCATCAAGTAATTATTCAACTGAAAGGCATGAACGTTGCACTGGGTGGTATCCTTTCCACAAGTTATGCAATTTTCACAAACAAAATTTTTTGTTGTCGTCATTTACGAGTATTCTGTGCTCAAGTTCATTAGGCTTCGGCATTATAAACCAGGAGTTCTTTTCACTCAATATCAAGATTCAAGATGACATCCTAAGTATAAAAGCTATTTGTTGGTGCCAATTCGACTAATCTGAGCTAAGAGCATTTTTCTCATAACATTGCTGATAAATTCTAAATAAAAATGCAGCGGCGTAGCACGGTGTAATCTAATTCGGTGCACAGCAACGCGACGTCGCAGCAAGTTAATTATTGTCTCCACACGAACGCAAACACTGCACGAGACTGAATCAGTGTCGCTTTCAATGTTTATGTTCTGGCGAGCGCTACCACGACTGGGTAGAGGCCCCTGAGAGAAATGCTCAAGTTAATAAATGGTCCCTCCGTAAAGGAACCACCTCTACTTGATCCGTGTGTCGTAAATTGCGGACCACATAACACGATATAGGAAAACTGACAGCACCTGCCGTGTCTTACTTTTGAGGATTTATGTAGAATTATAGCCAGACCAAAGCTTTAATATAAAAAAAAAATTGACCGACTTCAAAAAAAACAAAACAAAAAAGGACTACTGTACTAAAACCAAACGACAAAAGTACTTCTTTAATAATAAGAGAAAAATAAAGAAATAACTTTAATTTCGGAAGTCGGTGTCTTTGCTTTTAATTTTAGTTTTTGGCCACCGACTTCCGAAATTAAAGTTATTTCTTTATTTTTCTCTTATTATTAAAGAAGTACTTTTGTCGTTTGGTTTTAGTACAGTAGTCCTTTTTTGTTTTGTTTTTTTTGAAGTCGGTCAATTATTTTTTTTAAAGTTTTATTATTTTTCCATTTTTTGTGTAATTTGATTTTTGTAATCACCATGGGTAGACCAACTAAAGGTGCCGCCCGCGTGAAGAAAAACAGAATTAAAGAGACTAATACTGCTGAAAAAGAACGCCTATCTAAGAATCGCAAACGGAGTGCTATGTCCGGTTCCCAAGAATCACCGTTAGCTCTTCATGCTAGGTTATCTCAGATGAGAAATTACATGCATTCTCATTTGTCGCAGGAGTCGCCAAATAATAAAATCTGCCGACTCAATCTTATTCAAAAACGATTAAGTGGCAAGTCATCTGAACAGCGCAAGTATCGTTTAGATGTTATACGAAACCGGCTGGCTAATGAGACTCCCGTGCCTTCTCAAGAATATAAGGGTGAACACTATACATTTGCTTACACTGTATAGTTCCCCTCATCATCATATTATAAGGTGACCATAATCAGATCTGTAATGTCACTTACAACCTATATGGTTGCAAAGTTCTTATCAATATAAATGAATTAAGTCCAAACACAAGGTAATTACTGTGAACCGTTGAGGAGTTCCGTTAATCGTCCTTCGTCTTCATCATCAGACCCTTAACGACAGTCACAACCCATCCAAGTGTAAGGTTCTTATCAATACAAATTAATCAAGCCCAAACACAAGATATCTGCTGTAAACCACTGAGGAGTTCCCTCGACTGTCTTTCGTCTTCATCATCAGACCCTTAACGACAGTCACAACCCATCCAAGTGTAAAGTTTTTATCAATACAAATTAATCAAGCCCAAACACGAGGTATCTGCTGTAAACCATTGAGGAGTTCCCTTGACTGTCTTTCGGCTCCATCATCAGATCGACTCCAGACCTTCATAAAATTGTAGTGCTGTAAAATACTTAATGAATAAATTAAGGAATGCACTAGTTGCCCTTACGATTTTTGAAAGTTCCCCTCGATTTCTCTAGGATCCCATCATCAGATCCTGACTTGGTGACAATGGGACCACCTCAGAAGTATAAGCTTTTGAACCAAAAAAATAATTTTTTAAATCGGTTCACAAACGGCGGAGTAATCGGTGAACATACATAAAAAAAAAAAAAAAAAAACAATCATCCGAACATAGTACCTCCTCCTTTTTTGAAGTCGGTAAAAAGGCCAAAGGTAGACAGGACACGACGTATTTCCTCCGAGACTTACGTCACAACTAGTAATTACCTTCTGCTATGACGCACTTCGGAAGAAAGCGATCAAGATGTAGGGGACAGACGTATCTCTGTCGTTTTTACAAATTACATGTAAGATTGGTCCAATTTCCCTCCGTGCGCTGCCAGCAAGTAATTCGTCAAATAAACGGGGAAGGAAACTCAGTCTGATTAGATTTCCCCTCGATCGTTCATTTTGCCAATGATCCTAACGCAGTTTCCGCGAAGAGCCAGAGACAGAAGGCGACGAATTTAACTTAATCTTGTAAGATATGTCGTAAGGATTAGCTTGTTGAGAGGGAATTAAGTAAATATAATTGTGTGGGAGATAGGGTAGTCTTAATTTCATAATCTATTTATAAAAAGAAATATAATTTGGCGGAACGAAACCCAAAAATAAATTGTCGATCCAACATTTACGGACGCGGACGTTCCAATTTGCAGACCTTGCCAAATCGTTCCTGCAAATCGTCTATTTTAGGTCGTGTGCTAGCACTATAAAGTTTGTTAGCTATTCTGTTTGCCTGTCCTACATAAGTCGAGCTATAAACTTCTATTCGCAGTCTTTATTCGATGCAGTTATCTTTATGCGTACCGCAGTTTTGCAATTTATCTAGAAACTCGAAAAAATGTCATGAGAAATTTTTAGAACTAGTGACTCAATGTCGATTTAATGGTTACATTCTCTGTTGTCAAGTAATTGGAACAAACACGTAACTTATACCCACTGTTCTACATTATTATCGTTAACTTATCTGCACATAGAATCTGGGTTTTGATAAAACGATTAGAAAACTATTCATCATTGTTTATGTGGACCCCGCAGATGTAATAAAAACATAATTTCCACTCATTATGGCGTCTAATTAACAAGTCAAACCGCTTTGGCACGCCGTACCTACAGCTTGTTATCAAGCGGTCAATTAAAGGAGGTCCTAAAATCTGCGAATGTTTTTTTGATTTTATCGCTAGTTCATTTTGATTGAATTTCTCAAATCTGGCCCTATTGAAACTTTAGTGGATGAGTTGATCTTTCAAGTTTTAAATGCTTCCAGTTAAAAAGAGCCCGCGGGATAGTAAGTAAACTTTCAATCGAGTTCATCTAATTCGCACTTTACAAAATTGTACAGTTTGCAATCATCCAGGATAATTATATATTGCTATATTTTGATGAATATTTAGAAACTATGGCTGATAATGATCAGCTATAGTTTCTAAATATTCATCTGAATTTTCATTCAACTCGGCTTTACCATAACTAAACTCAGTTATTGGTATGCAGCCCGACCATGACCATGCAAATAATAGCAAATTTCCGCCATTATTTTCCTCTCATACTTTTAACACGTCCAAACCCTCGAGTACCAGTAATCTCTCATTTTAAACCAGCCCCTTTTCATGTCTCCATCCAGAATAATCCAGATTTAATACGATAATACCGAAATTACGGGCTGCGAAACCCTTTCGCATTAAGCTGTTCATTATATTGTAAGCGGTCGCCTACACAGACTATATATGTACAGAGCAATCATTTTGTGCCGTTGGGCAATCCTATTTCAATATTTTAGACCTTCTCGCTCCGTGTGCGAACATGGACGCTAAAGAATTTAATTAGGCAAAAGCTCTAGGCTATTGATTCTAGTTTATGTTTTATGGCTTTTAATGCACACCCTGTCTGATGGTGCAGGTGGCTATTTATCTTAGGTGCGTCTTTTATGGTAATTGTCTTCAGCAAAGTAGTTGTTTAATGGGATTTTGATTCATTCTTTCATTACGATATTTCTGCTTTATGTGACTTACTGTATTTATGTTTTTATTTAATAAGATTGTTTCATGAAACGACTGTCAAAAGTTCAAAGTGTTTTATTACTATGAAACGTCAGAAGCTAGGTACACGTTACCAATGGAGAAGCCGCCGTCAAAAAAAACCCTTGTTAATCTTTTAAAAATAATAGGCTTTTACAATGTTTACAATTTCCAGTGTAGTATGGTGGGAGGACAGTGTAGCTCTGTCAACAGGTACCATCACTGTCCGCATCTAAGGAGCAGGCATTCCAAGGATGTCCGTGGAATATGCTTCATCTTCATTGCAAACTCAAAATATAATAATTATTAAGTACTAGCTTTTGTCCGCGGCTTCGCCCGCGGGGTCGGAAATTATCCCACGGGAACGTACTCAAAATCAAAATCAAAAGTCATTTATTCAAACTAGGCTGAGAATCAGCACTTTTCGAACGTCAAAATTACATAAGACAGCCCCCCAAAACGCCCACTTTTCACCACTTCCTAGTGCTTTAGCTGGGAAGAAGAAGTGGCGCAACAAACTCCCCAGCAGCACAGCTGTCTGTTCAGTTAGAAACAATTGATTCTATACAAAAGTATGCAAAATCATTTACATTACGTAACATAAAATATAAATCGAATTATTAGCCATATGTCAGCTAACACACGCCAATATACCACCCAAAAAAATAAATAAAACTAGAACTATATGTACTCAAGCAGAAATAAGTAAATGTAAACATTAATTAACTAAATAAAAGCCTCCAGGCACAAAGGGCGTGCCCGCTTACATATAGCCATTTAATGCTGTAACTGGAAGTTATACATGATAAACTAGGACCATCGAAGTAAAATAAATAAAAACTTAATTACTAATAACATTAACAAAACCGAGATCAGCAAGACGACCAGTCACCACAAGCAGCACCCGTTCACGAGCATAACGCAAAGATCAGCCATTACCCCCCTCGCCATATTTGAGGGAAGGAGACAACCCGACCCCCGACGCTACCGCAAGCAGTGACATCTAAGGGAGCATGACGAATACAACAAATGACGAATAAATACTATAGGGATAAAAGTATCCTATGTCCTATTCCAGGTGCCAAATTTCATCCCAATGCGTTTTTAGGGGTATGAGGAACAGGGTGTAGAGTTCACTCATCCACCATAGAAAAGGGAGGATCCTCCGACCAGACGGGTGTTGTGTCTGGTGGGCAACTGCCCAATGATTGATATTGGATTTTTGTATATATGTTCACTGCACGGTAAACTCTAATTGCGCGATGCAGGATTTTTGTGATGTCAGGATTTTTGTGTGACGTCAGGTCTTTGATGCGTAGTTCGAATGTGGCGATGTAGGTACCGCTACACGTTCAACCGTTTAGCGTGAAAGCGTAATAAACAAACTCACTTTCGCATTTATAATATTAGTTAGGATATATTAAGTATAGATTTAGGATAACCTGAAGTAATTATGCATTTAAAATATTAACATTATGGACATCTTACAGTAGACCATGACATATTTGTGCGCGTTCCACGTCTCCTCGTAAAATTCGCGACGCTCCGCTCGCTCGCTCCGTGCAAATATTGATCATAGCGTGCGCGTGCGACGTTTCTGATCTAACTTTGTATAGATTTATGGTGTTCGCCATCTATAGATTAACAGATTTCAGTTGAAATCTTTCTGATGCAAGATGAAAACTTAGCTGGACAGTATTTTTTTTTAGTTCGTTCATTGTAGTTTTTTTTTTGTTTTTTGTTTAAAGTATTCCGTATTCTGGATGATGGAAACGACGGTAAAGATACAGCTTGAGATACTTTTTCTTCTGGTTTTTGCACTCTTGTATCATTTCGAATTTTCCTTCCATCTGAATATGAAACCATAGCACCCTATACAGTAAGGTTGTTAGCCCTCGTATCAGCTTCCAAAACATCCTGTTTAGTGTCCAAACACAAATAAATCATTAGTTGTATTTAGTCGAAGTACCTACATTCCTTCACACAATGGCTACACAAAGACACATTTCGTTATCGTTTCGCGAAATACGTGTATAATAAACGTTATCAGTGCAGGCGCAGAGTTCGTTCACTTGTCATTACTTGAAATGTTGCAGAAGGCCAATTTAGCAGTGGCAAGTTCTGTTCGGCGTAGCTGCTATTCTTGTCATTCTGATATTGCATTACAAACAACGCAATTTCATCTGAAAAAATAATCAAAATCACGATCAATATCATTGACAGCCTTTTTCCATCCATTGCTGAGTATAAGTCGCCTTCCTTTTGTGTCTCCTCCGTGGTCTATGCGTTCCAGTTCATTAACATAAATTTGTTTAACATCTGTGATTCCTCGCAATTTATCGATATTTTTGTTTAGTTCAGCCTTGCTTCAGGTTCTATTAGCATTGTTTGGATTGGAACTTCTGCGTCTATTTAGTTTACACAAAAATGTACATACATAATATATGTAAAGTAATTGTGTGTACTATTACGTATAGTAGGTATAGTATGTACTTACTTCGCATTTTGCCCTACTCGTAATGAGCATGGTTTGAGAATCCTGATGTCTAACATAATTTGACTATGCCTTTTGCAAATAAGTAGGAAATTATGCCGTACTTAAATTCTTGTTTTCGACACCAGTAAGTAGGTAATTGTTTTCAGCGTAGATATTTGAGACCGGACTTCCAAACCTTATTTCCGAAATATTATCACTAGTGAACTGACGTCCTAGTCGATTTCATCGCATTTACTTTTCCGGATGTATACAATGTGTACTGCTAATCCGGACATAATATCGTTTTCTTCAGACTAGTACAAAGATGCATGTTTTTTTAAACATCATTTGACATGTGGCACTGACGATTCAACAACTGCCAATTTCCCAGAAGGACCTATTGTATTGGTACATCGCATTTGCTCGGAGGTCACAGATAAAGGTAAGTTTACAATAAATGCGAGAGAAATTACATAAGGTTAAGGTTATTAATATAAACTTCGCCAATAAGGCGTGCTTGAATATCAGAAAGCATTACAGAAATAAATGCATACTATAACATGAATGAGAGCCTGTTTCCTATTTATAAGAGCTTGGTCCCGCTAAAGCCTATGGCAGCGTAGAGTTCAACACTAACACAAAGTAACCTACAATAACCAACTTCGATTAACATTAGAGTGCACACACATTTAACTTGAAGTTCTGATTGCTCATTGCGCAGTGAAATGCAAACTTAGGTCGTGTTTTCTTCATATATAATGATAGCAATCAGTTCATTTTCACTGTCACCAATATTAATCCGTACGCAAGACTAAAGTCATACAAATGATTTCGAAACTAGTGAAACGAAAGGTTTGGAGTCAGACATCAGCGCTCTTCACCTGATGTCTGAAATACAGATATTTTATATCTAGTTCAAACACAGATGTTTCAATATATTATCTGATCATAGAATTAAGTGTTTGATCTGCACCCATGCTATAAATCCTCTATAAAAGTTTCTGAAACAGTTAGCTTAATGCCAGCATTAAAACAGCCAGTGTCATAGTAACCATAATAACATCCAAACGGGTGTTATAATGTTGTACTAAATTTCATAATACAACTCATTTCAAAAAAAGAACATTGTCATGCAGGCGCGTTTCACTAAGGAAGCACAGTAATTTAAAAAAAAGAACATATTGGTTATTCGAATTCATGTGTGTCGTATCCCTCCATTTTTGTTCGATATTAGTATTGCAAACCTTTTGTAGAGGATTCATATCATGGGTGTAGATAAAGTCTTGTATGCAACTGTAAATAATTAGGTATTAAAACACTCATGTGATAAACCCACATTCGTGTTTTAATATCCCTTATTATATAACAGTTGCATAAATAACTATTATAGTGTGTCACCATAATATTTAAATGTTACATAAATTTTGATCAAATATTATTTTATATAGATCGATGCGTCTCCATTTAATAAACTAGGTTCATTCTACAATACGTTCGTGTGTAAGTCTCATTACTCAACTCGATAATTAAAAGACGACATCTCGTATTCTTCATATTTATAGCTCACAGGCTCACACCGACTGACCTCGGGGTTAATCTACTATAACTCATTGATAAGTTTTCAATTATTTGTTTATTCTAGCCTCCATTGATAATTATAACGGTGCGGTCTTATCTGTGCACCCGGTCAATTGTGTAGGTAAAGTAACAGCTATATTAAGAAACATCTTCTGTTTATTTTCCTTTACTTGGATAATTTGAAGAAGCTATTAAAATTCAATTATGTTTATCTGTTTTTCGAGTGGGGATCTTTGAACCGGGTTGTGGTCTTGTTGTGCATTATTTATTAGTTGTGTATTGTTATGGTTCTTCTTGCTTCTCATGCTATGATTAAATCTTTTGTGTCCTCCGTTTGCCTTTTTATATGGTTGTATTGGTGCTTTAGGTCCATTTAGCAGTCTGTTAACGAAGCAGTGGTTAGCATTGCTTCAAAAACCTGGTCCACGTTTGAACGTTACAACTTTATCCATTAGCTTTCCCAGGATTTATTTTCTACTGCTATTTTGGTCCAGTTTATAAAAAATATTCTGGATAATACTCGTAAGGTTTCAGTTTTCGGAATCGTCAAAGAAAGCCCTTTATTCAGGAAAAATATGAACATAACCCCAAAAATCCCTTTTGTGTCGTTTATACTATATCCCCGTATCATATGGAAGTTGTTTCAGTTAACTAAGGGTTCGGTTATTATTTGCTCGTAAACGAAGGGTTTGTATCGTGTTTATGTGCACCCTCCCCACATGTTAACTAAACCAGCACCATACTTATTTTTCAAATACACATGACAGCGCCTTGGGGGACACTTGTAACTTTTTGTGTCTTTGTATAGTCAACATCAGATAGAACAGGCTTTTTGCACCTATACAAATGTATACGCCTCCAGAAATCTGTAAGGGTTACCAACGTTCGAACTTATACATGTTTAATTCAAGCCGTTTATGTTCATACGCCAGCGGCACACACGCCTCCATCAGCAATAACCATTTCATTTTACAACTACTTTGAAAACCTAAAGCTTCCATCTAACTATCAGTCAGACATTATGGCAGGAGCAATACCACGAACCCTTTTCATGGCGGAAGATACAATAATACCAATTTAAAATATCGTCGTAACAATAAACTTGGAAGGCTGCGGCCACACCTCGCGATTACCGACCGACACTAAAATGTACGTATCTGTATAAAATCTGCAACTTAAATCATTGCAGCGGACTCGCTCGCCCACTCGTTGCTTCGCCAGTAACGAGCGGTTTCGAGCGGCTTTCTTCGCACGATTTATGGCGCTGTCTGTACAACTAAATTGTCGGCCGGTGTATTGCCCGCCTAACTAACGAGTACTAGATTAACTTCGTTAATAAATGCGAAAGTTTATGTTTTGTTAAGAATCAGTGCATGTGATAGGCTTGTATGGAGAGTGAAATTGAACCAAGTTGATTGTTATTTTGTAGCTTTAATGCATGAAGAAAGTTATAGTATTTAATGCTTGTTAGTTTTAAAATATACTACAGTGATTTAGATACCTAAACAATTTAATGACAACCAGCAGCAAATTATTTCCAGATTCTAGCGGAACATTTAAGGTCAACTTCCAGTAGACTGGACCCAAACAATAGACAATTTAATCATGAATTCCACAAACGTAATCAGTGATAACAAATTTCTCCGATAAACTCTACTATCTATGTTTGCGATAACAAAAGGAAATCTTTAGGTAGGTATTAGAATCTGATTAGTGACTACCTTATCGAAGCGAATGCAAACAGATTAATGAAATTAAATCACTTTCATAATCTTAGGATTACAGAATTGCTATATGTAATTTTGTTTGCGGCATGTCCAAAAGCAACATACTTTTATTCCAACACAAGTTAAATTAAATTTTAAATTTTAAAAACGGCCGACAGAAACAAAGCGTCTAATACTTAAACGTATTTTTTTTTATAGCTAGGAACACTCGATCGTTTCACCTTTCAAACAAAACCAAAAAAAACAAAATCGGTTCAGCCGTTTGGCAGTTACTATGGCGCAGACAGACACACAGATACACACGTTAAACCTATAAAACCCCTCTTTTTCCGTCGGGGGTTAAAAACTAGAGAACACTAAAACTTGTTCTTGTCAGTCTATGTCTTCATGGGGTTCCGTTTACTCTGCTCATTACTTGACAACAGACCCTATATAAAATAAAGTCGCTTCTCTTGTCTGAGAGTGACCGCGTTGTTCTTTTAGACTACGGAATGATGCGGTTTTCACCATAGTTTAGTAGAGAATTCATTCGGCAACGTTTATGTGTGAAATACATTCTTCATCATCATCTGCTTAGCCTTTTCCCAACTATGTTGGGGTCGGCCTCCAGTCTAACCGGATGCAGCTGAATACCAGTATTTTACATGGAGCGACTGCCTATCTGACCTCCACAACCCAGTAACTGGGTAATACGATACCCTTTGGCAAGACTGGTTGTCCGACTTTCGGGCTTCTGACGACCCGTAACGACTGTCAAAGATCCATAAATGACAGCCGGGACCAACGGCTTAACGTGCTTTCCGAGGCACGGAGGAGTCTCGATATGTAAAGATGGTCACCCATCCACGGACCAACCCCGGCAAGCGTAGCTTAACCTGATGAATCGACCCGTGCTGCTATTATTACTTAGCCATTATTACTTATTTCTTATTGAACTCAAATATAATAAAGATCTCGATGAATCAGAACGACTTGACAAAAAAAACAACCGTCTTCCAAAAACACAAAAAAAGTGAAAATAAACTTTAATTAATTAATAACGGAAGTCGGTGTCTCTGCTTTTCAATTTTCATATTTTGCCACCGACTTCCGTTATTAATTAATTAAAGTTATTTTTCACTTTTTTGTAATACTTAAGTTTTTATTTTTCACTTTTTGTTTGTGGTACGCACGGCTACACATCAAGTTATACATTTCCAGAATAAGCTGACCTCGCATTGTACGGGAATCCTATACAATGCGAGATCAGCATAAACTGGAAATGTATAGCTTGATGTGTAGCCGAGTGTACCTACCCCACACAAATTCGAATACCACTACCTGCTATGTAAATAACAGTGACGGACTCAAATAAGATATTGTCTACAATACGTAATATTGAAGCTAACTCAAAAACTACGCAAGCAAAGTTATTAAAATTTATATGGGACCACCTCGGAAGCATGATCTACCAAATAAAAAAAGAATTATCAAAATCGATTCATAATTGGTGGAGTAATCGACGAATAATACAGACGAATTGAGAACCTCCTCCTTTTTGAAGAAGTCGGTTAAAAATCGAGAATCTCGATGTTTGTCAAGTCGTTAAAACGGTCGGTAGTTACAAATAAACAAGAAATAATTACCATTTCACAAAGTACGCAACAAGTGTAATGACCAGAATGCCATCAAATAAGTTCTCAGGTCTCAGCCAGATACAGTGCGAAATCCGATACAGTGCACGTTGTCGGCTTGCTATACTGCACCTTTAGCCACTGAGGTGTGATGTCCTTCTCTACTATGTGGCAATTTGTTGGTCGCCAAATTCAATTTATACCTTAAATAAAACTGACATGTTATGAAAATGGTGTAGGAACCTAACCAATACTTACCCTTGTCATATTCTTATCAATGAATTGAAAGAGCAATAAATAACATCATTTTCAATAAACGAAATTATAGGTATAGGTAATGGGGGTTATTATTATAAGCGCTCAGGATTGACTATCAATCAATCGCTAGGAACGGTACAATTTGCAACATTGCGTAAAACTGATGAAAATAAAACTAAGCAATTCAGTGTTTCATTCACAAAATGTTGCCGGCACAAGTTCCCATGCTCATGTTATGTTTTGTAGGATTCCACGTCACGTGACATACAGATTTACGACTACTGAAACTATTGAAACTATTTTGATGCACTTTTAGTGGCAACAGGTGGGTCGTGTTCTTCTGCAATGTTTTGTTATTCTCGCATTTCATCTTCTGAACATGTCTACCGCTGAATATGGGATTACAAAACAGATGATACTTTTAATAACCGATTTGGACTAGATGTTTCAGCTGTCATAAAACTACAAGATGATGCATCACTAAATATTATAAAACAAAGTCCTCCGGCGCGTCTGTCTGTCTGTCTCGCGATAAACTCAAAAAATACTGCACCGATTATCATGCTGATTTCACCAATGGATAGAGTGGTTCTCGAGGAAGGTTTTAGTACATAACCCGACGATGATGCCCGCGACTTCGCACGCATGGATGTCGGTTATTACTGTTTTATAATATTTAAGGATAACCGACATCCACGCGGGCTAAGCCGCGGGCATCAGCTAGTAAGATATGATCAAATGATTAGTATGACTTAACACGTAAATGCATAAAAATATCCATAATGACCACACATCAGACAAAATAGCAATTGTTTTGTACAACAAAAAAAGCATAACATTTGATTTCCATCTAAATGACAACTGTTGTTATTCAATAGGTGTATTAAATCCTGTCAGTGCGCACTGCGCAGCGGTCGACGTCATTAAACTGCGCACTCGCATTAGTACAGCGGGCGTGTGTTAAGGCCAATATTTGACTACACTATCATTGAATAGCACAGAAAATCGACTCAGTACAATGTGCGATGAAAATAACACAATCATGACATAATCTAAGGACGAATTTCACCAATGAAAGTGAATGCGATCAGCACATCTCAACCGCTGTCAGTATCAATATTCGACACAAGGATGACACTGACAGCTGTTGAACGCGATTTAGATGTGCTGATTCCATTGGTGAACTTCGCCCTAAATTAGATTGGCATACTATTGCCTGGGTGTGACTACAGACACAGTTTCGCCACTTTTGCAAAAGTGTCCATATTTACTATGCTATACTAGAAAAGCAGACTTGTAGTGAAAGTCCTAATCTTTCTCAGATCCTACTGATTGTATCCAATAATCGTCTAATATGAACCGTGTCCATGTGGTGGTTCTGTACTGAGTTATTCTGTGGTTCTGTGAATTTTCAAATCTTTTAGTCCACCGACAGTACCTGACATCCCAAGTATGTTTGTGTAGTTAAGTTAATAATAGACTAGTCAACAATTTGTTTTGCCGTTATATTAATTAACTTTATCTCTTTTACATAACTCGTTTCAAGAATCTTGACTCACAGCGGGCGTAACACATGCGAATTTCCTATGTATGTTTTGGGAACACAAAACCTCTACGCCACTATCTTCGGTAGCCATGGACCAATAATAACGAGTTTCGTTAATCAAATGTTTGGACAATACACTTACCTACTTACTGAAGATAATGACTTGTATGTTCGACAGCTTACTGTTTCGTTTCTTGGCGGTCTTGGTTATCCTTATTTGTTAGACTAGTCCCGAAGACTGTACCTATCTGCTTTTATGCTTGAAAGCATACTCTTCCAAATTATGTCGCATTGTTACCGTCATTATTTTCTTTACATTATAGCGTGTCACAACTTTTCTTACTAATAAACAGGCCTAGGTTAATAATAACCTTAGCAACTAACTTGAATAAACAACACAAAGTAACGGCCCACGCAAATAGCACAGTGGTCATAATTAATAAACATCGGCTATTCATTACGTCGAGATAACAGCTATAAACAATTGCAACGAGGGTAACTGACCGATAACAAGGTAATTGCACATTTGTCGATTGTCGCGACGACGACGCGACAGCGACTGTTCGATTAATCGCAATCATTTGTAACGGTCACGGCGGTGTTTATTCGTGTAGATTTTAAGTTAATTGATTTCAGTTATGTCTGCGGTGTTTCTGTCTGACATGGATCCGAGGTTTTTATCGTTTTTTCCAAAGCAGTCTCCATGTTCTGCTATGCACTTTACTGACCAATACCAATTTGTTTTCTATATAGTAATGAAAGTTGCTAAAACAAAATTCTGAACATGTTCAGTCTTCTGTTACGTCTGATAGTTTATACTTATGTATATAGAAAAAGATTTTATCCACGTCATCATTCCCCCAACCTGCTGTCAAGAGGCTCAATTGAATGATTGTCCCTGTATCTGTGGCCGGAGGAAGGCCGAATATTATGTTGATCTTACCTCTATTGCTCTCAGTAATAGTTTTGACTTGTATTGTAGATCGTTTATATATAAACTGACAAGTTATTTATAAACAGATAAAGATACATGACATAATAATTCATAAGAAGAAAAGTTACAATGTAGAACTGCGCAAGCGCATAACACGTAAAGGTAACGTGACAAGGAAGAAAGTCGATTATGTAAAATCAAACTCGTGACGTAACACTAGCACAACGAATTAAAAACGTCACCCAAAAGAAAGCAACCTTGATCAGTCAATAAATATAAACCTCAGTACAAACATGTCTAAATTCCTCTTTCCCGTTATTTCCAGGTAGAACAACGCGATGTCCCGGGCATCGACTGCGCGAACCTTGCCATGGACACCGAGGAAGGTGTCGAGGTGGTTTGGAACGAGGTGCAGTTCTCTGAGCGCAAGAACTTCAAGGCACAGGAGGACAAGATACAGATGGTGTTCGACAACCTCACCAGGCTAGAACACCCTAACATCGTCAAATTCCACCGCTACTGGACGGATACACACAACGATAAGCCTAGGGTAAGATGGACTTTCATGTATTCTATCTGTCATTGGAATCTTCTCCTGATTCTGAAGGATCGTCGTGGTCATCAACATTCAAACGAAAGACGTTCACTGTTGCACAGAGGCCAAGGACGGCAACTATTTATTTAATATCTGTTCTACAAAATGTGTATCCTTTGAAAGTTGAATTCTTGGTAACATTTTTGAAAGACGACACGACATGACATCATTTTATTTCAAGGTTTTATTTGTCTAAATCCATCAACGGCATGCTCAATTTTATATAGATCCATAATCCAGTTACATAATTACAGTTTTTTATAGGAATTGCTTCACTACCGAAATACATAACTAATAAGTTTAAATACCTGGTCATTTCAGGTAATATTCATAACGGAGTACATGTCTTGCGGCTCTCTGAAGCAGTTCCTCAAGCGAACCAAGCGGAACGTGAAGCGACTGCCACTGCAGGCCTGGAAGAGATGGTGCACGCAGATATTGTCAGCGCTTAGGTAAGATGCCAATATTCTACTTCCTCGATACTGCCACTTCCAAGTAGGTAAGAGCAGAGTTATTACTTCATAAATTCAAAATTGTATCTCAATCTAGTCGGCCACGACGGTTTGTTCACCCCAATATAACTCCGATCATTCCCCGTTCAGCTATCTACACGGCTGCGTGCCTCCGATAGTCCACGGGAACCTCACGTGCGACACCATCTTCATCCAACACAACGGCCTCGTGAAGATCGGCTCCGTAGCCCCCGACGCCATCCACCACCACGTCAAAACCTGCCGCGAGAACATGAGGAATATGCACTTTATTGCACCCGAATACGGATGTAAGTACCTTGAACTAAGAGATGACTCTTAAGAAAGGACCACACAGTTTCGACTGCCTTGATTTGACGGACCTTTTCCTTGTTTAGAAAGTTTTTAGTGTTTTGGAACAGGCAAGCCTCGTGCCACAGATCACATACTATGCAAAAACTTGTCTTATGATTCGCCAGCTCTTGCACACCTGTGCATACCTACGCACGTTCACGGAATTCTATGTGAAAATCGTGACTTTGTGAATGATTTCATTGCTTTTCCAATGAATACCACAAGCCATGGCTATGACTGCGTGCATTGCGTCCAAATATCAAGTTTCTGTATAGTAAAGTATGTACTGAACTCGTGTTCAAGAATCACGGCAACCGAAACTATGTTGTCCATTTTTTTGCATTCATTACATCTTTATTTCCCCCCCGTATCAGCATCACAAATGGTGACGCCAGCGATGGATATCTACTCATTCGGAATGTGCGCATTGGAGACTGCAGCACTTGAGATTCAGGGCAATGGCGACTCGGGCAGCCACGTCACGGAGGAACACATCGTACGAACGGTCGAATCGTTGGAGGAGACGCGACAGAAGGACTTTATATACAGGTACTTGTCTTACAGGTGGGCGTGGCGGTAAGTCGCTTTTGTTGTATGGGAGCACGAAGTGAGGGATGGACTGCTCATAGTGTTCATGTGTATCACTGCAGAGATTTGTGATGTGAGAACCGTCCTGCACTCGTCGCTTGCAGCGGAGCTTTGGTTTGAACGAGGTGTGAGTACTCATTGATTTCAAAACAACGCATCGCAGATAGCACTGTTTTTTATAAATACAGTGAGCACTCAATTCCTCAGTAACCCCGTGTGAGGGTAATTGCCTGTGTGTCGTCTCTCCCCCGCCCAGTCGGTAACAGCGCCGTGTGTCGACAGGTGTATAAACAAGGACCCTGCGAAGAGGCCGACGGCACGGGAACTTCTCTTCCATCCGCTACTCTTCGAAGTACACTCCCTGAAACTGTTGGCTGCGCACACGCTTGTCAATACCACCGGTAAGTCATAATCATGTCGAAGCTGACAAATATGTCCATTCTGAAACTAGTAAGTGGCTTGGATGATGCTCCTGTACTCTGATGTTTGTCCATACATTTTGTGAAAATGGATTGTGATGAAAGTGTAATTGTCGCAATTTTATATTGAAATTCAAATGTCCACAACTACCACAAAGTGAGCATGTTTGGGAATCTTGACTACTGCGTTGTCCTTCTTTGGTCCTTGTCGTAACCAACTCCTTGCAGGTTACTAAGTCTTTATTTCTCGTGTCTCCAGCGAACATATCGGAGACGATAACGGACGAGGTGGCGGGCGGCAGCAGCGGCGAGGCGCTCGCGTGGTGCCTGCGGGGCGGGGAGCGCACGGAGCTCGCGGCTAAGGATCTGCAGCCACACGCAGAGAAGCTGGAGAAGTTCGTCGAGGATGTCAAGTGAGTTCACAGGGTCTGGTGGTGCAATGACAGTAGATGCGCAGTTATTTTACCTCGGTTTTTATCAGAGGTAAAATAACTGTGCAAGGACTGTAGATTGTTTTCTATAAACGAGGTAAAATATTTTATAAGGCGATTAGTTATCGACTAGTGGATGTCGATCAATCACAGTCTAGTTACACCCTTCAAATTTTAAAATGTTTCATGACTGATTTTATTAAGTGGTCTCAGGAGGTCGTTTTTGATTAGGTACTGAATGTAACACGTGTGTACCTTCGGTAAGGCCAACGACTTCAGCATGGTTAATGCAATGCGGCTGTTTGCAATCCGTTGCGTCATGTCCCACTCGTCAGGTACGGCATCTACCCGCTGACGGCGTACGGCTGGACGCGCGGGGCGGGGCGCGCCGCGTCGCCGGCCGAGCGCGCGGCCGAGTCGCTGCCGGCGTCGCCCGAGCCGCGCGACCTGGAGACGCGGCGCGTCGTCAACATGATGTGCTCGCTCAAGCCGCAGCCGCACCCGCACCCCGACGCGCCGCCCGCCGACCTGCTGGTGAGTCACACGAGTACATGTTGGAAGATTTAACGCAAAAATGTGAAGTGAATTTATCTTTACTTAGTGAAATTTTTATTCCAACCGTCTTTTTTCACTAAGTACAAGAAATGTCCCGTATCTAAATACGTATTATAAATTAAAAGTCGCTTTTCGTGGCTATCTGTGTGTCCGCCTAGATCTTCTAAACTGCACAATAGATTATGATGCGATTTTCACCATTATTTAGAGCATTTATTCCGGAAGGTTCATGTGTGTACTACATTAATAGTTAAGTTAGTTATAGCACAGAAATCTCGACGTTTTGACCTATCGCCGTTTGTACCCATGCGAAGTAGCACCGCGTGGCGGGTCGCTAGTAATAAATAAAAAGTAATACCAACCCTACGCACAAGATACTTACCTTCACATTCCAGGTCGTACCTCACAACAAAAGTACAATACGCGGCGTTGTAACGGCTAGGGCTTTGCAGGCAGACTGCGCAGGCCGCTAATGATTTAATAGGTAGTGTGTAGAGGTGAGTAATTGAAACTAGCTGTTAAGTTAATACATTTAATTAGGATTCTAAGACCACAGCTAGGTCGCGGGTAAGGTCGCACTGTTCAGTTCAGAGCACTATCACGAATAAGATGAGTAATGTACTTCCTTGCACTAGGTTGTAGATGGAGGTGCCTGTTCATACAGGCTCCGGGGAGAGGTCGGCAAAGCCCACGTTAGAGAGGCCGGTAGGGCCTTCGTGAGACACCGGCAGCACGTGTCTATGACACGTGGCTGGAGCGGAGGCCTGTCTGCACAGGTCCGCAGGTAGCTCGCGGCGGTAGGCCGCAGTTTTAATAGACCTCGCAAGGCCTCGGTAGCGCACGTTGGCAGCACACCAACGCGTCCTGTTCTCAGCCGGAACGTAGAACCCTGGAAGCGCATTAGGGAGCGCATGTCAGAAGCGGTGCAATTAGCAGCAGCCCGCATGCGATGTGCCAGCCTCTTCCCTTCTCCTAGCCACCAAGGAACAGCGTGGGAAGCACCGTAAATGAAAGCTCAACACATCGCAGCGGTTTACAGGCAGAGGGTTTGCAAACACAGCGTAGCACAATGACAGATGAAAATAAGAGGTTATGTATGCGAACACGCGAGCATAAATCACAAAGAAACAATGATCATAGCAGATTGCTCACTTAATCGCTTATAATACACTGTGAGGCACTACACGACCTTGATGCAGTAGCAATACATACATATTACAGTCTTCCGTGCACTGGATATTCCCCTGACGCGCGGTCCGCCATTGACACTCGCGAAATCAGATAATACATATGTGATGAAATCAATATAGATTATCCAGTGCAGAGGGTCTGGTACGATTACCATATTAATGTGGAACTCACCCTAGGTCGGGGTACGTAGAATCTTGAGGATCAGGGAATCGCTTCCATCAGCTAGTCGAGCGGATGTCGAAATGGCAGAGCGTTCTTAGGAAATTAGTGTTGTGCCACATTTTTAGTGATGTGGTTAGGAACTTACTAATAGTGATATATTTAGCACCACTCGACTATTTTCCGCTGAGACCCCTCACAATGCTACAGTACCCCGGCTGCAGAGAGAGGATTTTACCTATGTAAAATCCGCTAGAACTAAATATACCTTCCTGCTGTTCTATCCTTACATAGGTTCAGAAGCCAGCCAGTGACACCTTTGGCTGGATTCCTACCAGATATGAAAGAGTTTAATGTTAGTTCTGGTGACTCTTACCGTAGAAGTACACAATTAGCGATTGGCCGTGTACCTCAATTGGTGTGATCTTCCCTAGGGTTAGTGTACTATGTGTGTAGGTAGGTGATTGCTTTGTATGTACCTGCTTCTGTGCCCGCTGCTAATTTTTAAGTGTACGTTAGTAGTGTGGGTTGGTATGTTAGTGGGGTTGACAAGGTTAGTGGTGGTAGGTTTGGGAGTTAGTGTGTTAGTAGGATGGTTTCGGTTAGACTAGTAGTGGTAGTAGTGGTAGGTTAAGTGTTGTTGATGTAATTTAGTTTCCGACGGCGTTTGGTGTAATGATTTAGTTTTAGTTTTTTTTTTTTTTTTTTTTTTTTTTTTTTTTATGTGGTATTATTTAGTTGTAGCTTTTATTTAGTGGCTGTTTTTCACAGTTTGGGTGCGGTCACCTAACTTGTAGGTGGCGTCTTTAAGATGTTTGTTTAAACATAACATTAACTGCACGAACGCTAAGGGTAGTTACCATAGAGACGTACTCTGCCATCAAAAAAAATAAACACCCCTTAGGGTCCTCAGTATTCTCTATGGCAACGCCATTTTAATGTAATAGATTGGTTAATAATTATACACCTGCGCAGTCTTGTTGCGGTCACCGTATTAGATGGAGCCGACTTGAAGATGTTCTGGTTAGAACATGACATAAACAACACAACGGTTAAGGGTAGTTACCATGGAGACGTACTCTGCCATCAAAAATAAACACCCCTTAGGGTCTCCAGCATTCTCCATGGCAACGCCGTTTCAACGTGCTAGATGGATTTTTGATTAGACCACTTTCACTATTGAACCCCCCTTACACGCGACAAAGCACCTGCACCTTAGTTTCTCTAAGTAGTAATTTTGAAATTGTAGACACTAACTGACCAGTAGTTAGGTATTGGTCCTAATAGGAGTTTAGGACCCCTGTAGCCAAGGCAATTAATAGACAATCCCTTGTAGGTAGGTGGGTTGACCACCCACGAGATGTGGTGGTCGTAGTCCCTTGGCATCGTTTGACCTGGTGTGGGTCAAACACTAGCTAGCTAGGCCTACGGGACTACTGTGGATTCTTCCACTTTAAATCCTTGATATGCCAGGTACCTAGTGGTTTTCCGTGTGTATCTACCAAGTCATACACTAGCGGAGATAGTTTTTTCGATACTTTACATTTCACGAATTTAGGTGCTAGTTTTTTGCTGAAATACTTGTCCTTATCGCTTTGGTAATACGTTCGTTTCCAGACTACATCTCCCACATTGAATTCTACCTCTTTCCTACGTAGGTTGTAGTTGCATGTGTTCCTAGAATATGCTTTTAGCAAGGCTGATTGTACCTTGTCGAATATGCTTGATAAGACACCCAAGTTCTCTGCGTAATGGTCCCTTGGTTGGTAAACTATTTCCTTTATATCAGCATCCTGATAGTGAGAACCGTCAGCGATTAACTCCCTACCGTAGACCAGAAACGCTGGTGTGTAGCCTGTGACCTCACTGGTTGAGCTGTTTAGTGCAAACTGAACCTTTGGTATATGTAAGTCCCAGGAGCGCTGGTCATCATTAATGAATGTGGATAATGCTGTGATTATTGTTTTATTATAGCGTTCCACTGTATTTACTTGTGGTGTATATCTTGGAGTATAGTGTACATTTGGTATATTGTATTTTTTAAATAAGTTTTTCATTTCATTTGATGTGAACTGTGTTCCATTATCCAAAATTACACATTGTGGTATACCATGGACCAAGAATATATTGTCTTCTAGCAACCGTACTATAGTAACAGCATTAGCATTTCTTATGGGAAATAATAGACAGTACTTAGAGAAACAGCAAGTAGCAACAAATAGATATGAGTTTTGACGTCTAGAAAACGGTAGTGGCCCCACGTTGGGCGCCACTGTAACGGCTAGGGCTTTGCAGGCAGACTGCGCAGGCCGCTAATGATTTAATAGGTAGTGTGTAGAGGTGAGTAATTGAAACTAGCTGTTAAGTTAATACATTTAATTAGGATTCTAAGACCACAGCTAGGTCGCGGGTAAGGTCGCACTGTTCAGTTCAGAGCACTATCACGAATAAGATGAGTAATGTACTTCCTTGCACTAGGTTGTAGATGGAGGTGCCTGTTCATACAGGCTCCGGGGAGAGGTCGGCAAAGCCCACGTTAGAGAGGCCGGTAGGGCCTTCGTGAGACACCGGCAGCACGTGTCTATGACACGTGGCTGGAGCGGAGGCCTGTCTGCACAGGTCCGCAGGTAGCTCGCGGCGGTAGGCCGCAGTTTTAATAGACCTCGCAAGGCCTCGGTAGCGCACGTTGGCAGCACACCAACGCGTCCTGTTCTCAGCCGGAACGTAGAACCCTGGAAGCGCATTAGGGAGCGCATGTCAGAAGCGGTGCAATTAGCAGCAGCCCGCATGCGATGTGCCAGCCTCTTCCCTTCTCCTAGCCACCAAGGAACAGCGTGGGAAGCACCGTAAATGAAAGCTCAACACATCGCAGCGGTTTACAGGCAGAGGGTTTGCAAACACAGCGTAGCACAATGACAGATGAAAATAAGAGGTTATGTATGCGAACACGCGAGCATAAATCACAAAGAAACAATGATCATAGCAGATTGCTCACTTAATCGCTTATAATACACTGTGAGGCACTACACGACCTTGATGCAGTAGCAATACATACATATTACAGTCTTCCGTGCACTGGATATTCCCCTGACGCGCGGTCCGCCATTGACACTCGCGAAATCAGATAATACATATGTGATGAAATCAATATAGATTATCCAGTGCAGAGGGTCTGGTACGATTACCATATTAATGTGGAACTCACCCTAGGTCGGGGTACGTAGAATCTTGAGGATCAGGGAATCGCTTCCATCAGCTAGTCGAGCGGATGTCGAAATGGCAGAGCGTTCTTAGGAAATTAGTGTTGTGCCACATTTTTAGTGATGTGGTTAGGAACTTACTAATAGTGATATATTTAGCACCACTCGACTATTTTCCGCTGAGACCCCTCACAATGCTACAGCGTTTAATATCGCACTTTGAAATAGTTCAGCTATATAGAACGTTGTCTCTGTCAGTTATCTCTTTCCAAGAGTCGATGTATCATTTCAAGGACCACGTACACGTACCTACTGTAATAATTCCTGCACCAAAATAAAAAGCAAAAACACTTTGGCGGCATCTACATCGCCACATGCGAACTACGCATCATACTGAACGTCACGCAAAATCCTGCATCGCGCAAGCAGTGTTTACCGCGCCACTAGCATATAATACAACGTCCCTATATCAATCGTTGGGCAGTAGCCCACCAGAGTTCACCAGACACAACGCCCGTCTGGTCGGAGGACCCACCCTTTTCTATGGAGGATCAGTGAACCTTACACCCTGTTCCTCATACCTCTAAAACACCATTACCAATACCGTATTTGTACACTAAGTAAAAAAAGGTCTTCCTGATAAACGAAAGTTATGATGTTTGTTAACCGAAAGTGTTGCTGAAACTTGTAACACCGCAACACATAAAAAAATTTAGTAATAATAAAAACTAAAACCCAACTACGACTAAAAAGGTATAAACAAGACACCACAGACAGACAAATTAAAAATCCGGAGTCACACGTAAAATTTTCGATTTAACCTAACCTAACCTAACACGTGTGACTCCGGATTTTTAATTTGTTTGTCTGTGGTGTCTTGTTTATACCTTTTTAGTCGTAGTTGGGTTATAGTTTTTATTACTTATTTTTTTTTTTTATTCTTTTGGGTTTATAATATATATACCTTTGAAATGTGCTCATTAAGCCCTTTCATTTGATACCCAACATGGTACGATTAAACAATTTTTTTTTTTTGATTTCCTTATTTTATGTCCTCTAGAGGCCGCCATTTTTAATTCCAAATTTAATGTGACGTCACATAGCCTATAACCAGCGGACGATCAAGACGCTTCCAACGATACCTCATTTGTCAAATTGTGATGAGTGGTTTAGAAGATAGAAGGGAACAGATGAACATACTTACATACATATCGGTCAAAATCATTACCCTCCTTTTTTCTTCGCCGTAGTCGGGTAAAAATGAAACAATGTTGTGAAACTTTAGTATTCTATGAATAGGTGGCATAATATGAAATGAGCATTATTTTATCGTTTTTGCTCTTTTAATTGAAAATTCCATTGCTGACTTTAATTCGGGACATGTCAACATACTATGCGATGTCAAATTGTCAACGTTCATCCTGCATTTTCATGACTTATAAAAGTATGTCCCAGTCATAATAAATTTATCTTATTTCCTAATCTTTTCTATTAATAGTATATTTATGACAGACATGATGTTTCTGAATATCCAAGTCCATCATAGCAACTAAGTGACCGACACACACACACAACTCACACAAGTTCCAGAACACATGGCGGTGTAGAAAACTCTAATTCATTATTTTCTAACGAGTCTACGAACTTTTGATTATAGGAAAAAGCTTTTTAAAAGTACATAGGGACCGTGGATGATTATTTGTAGTGTCACCTACAAATGGAAAGCTTTAATTTTAATATTTGAATACTATATTCGTAATATTTGATTCACCTCAATTTTTATCGATTTTTTCATTTACTATTTCAAACAATAATGAATGGTTGGAAATAGTGGTACGATATGAAGTTGAAGCCTTCTAAATACAGATGAATGGTTTAGTGTTCGATTGCCTAAGAGTTTAACCTTAACTGGGTTTGTTTACACTTTCATCAGATACTTTTGGAGCAGACCATATTTGGTTTCTGTTTTGTTCAATATATCATCACAATAAACCAAAAGACTACTAGTTAGCTAGGAACGTACCCTACCCCGAGGCAGTAATTTGTTTGGGTACCGTCCCTCCAGATGACGATTCTCCTGCGCATGGACGACAAGATGAACCGCCAGCTCACGTGCGCCGTGTCGCACCGGGACACCGCGTCTGCGCTCGCGCACGAGCTCGTGCAGCTCGGGTTCATACACGAGGTAAGCGAACTGAACCTTATTGTGTAGATATATCCCCGGCGTTCGTCTGTACGCGTCTATGCGTGCGTACGCCTGATTGAGCTCGTATGGAACTGGTCTTTTATACTTATCTATTTTGTGCCATAAGTCTTATGATATTTTCGTTTTTTTTTTTTCATTTATTTCATAATTTTTTACTGATAGGCTTGTGTTTATTCCAGGCGGACCGCGACAAGATCTGTCGCCTCATGGAGGAGTCCCTACGCAGCAGCTTCGGCTCGCCCCCCCCCCCTGCCCTGCCGCGTGCGCCCGCGCACGTGGCCAGCTAGTGACGTTACCTTTCACTCTCCCTCTCACACGCGCCAGCGCACGTAGTGAGCTAGTGACGTCACCGCTCGATCTCCTGCACATGCGCCCGCGCACGTGGCCGGCTAGTGACGTCACCGCTCGCTCTCGTGCGCACACGCTCTACAGATACTCGGCGCTGTGTGGAGTCACTACTTTACTCTTTAACTCTTCGTCGTAGTCGCCTGTACCTTAGACTCCGCAATTCTTAGCGTCTCTAGCAACGTGGTTCCCGACACAGTACCCTGTAGCGCGTGTGTGTGTGTGTGTGTGCGTCGCGTCTGTCCGACACCGCCCGTCACACAACACCCTGTAGGACTCCTCACTCCCGTTAAACAACACCTTGCGCTTACCGAGTCCTATCTACGAAGCGGCCCCAGCACTTTCTAATATCGTACGTATATGATATACTTCCGGAGCACTTAGCTTTTATTGATATTTAAACAAGGTTTTTAGTCAACTAGTTGCGGAATCGGGCTCCGAACTGACGTAAGCGTTCGACACGACACGTCACGAACGATACCGCCCCCGCAGTAGTCTATAGATTAGATTTAAACGCATATTTATACGTAGAAATGATGGGTCTTATGATGAGATTTTGTATTGCCGTATCATGTATTTTTGCATAAGTATGATACCGATTGAATGTTTTTCGCGAGTTCTCCTCTCACACTTGAGGCTTGTTTAAGCGAGGATCGCAAACAGTTCCGAATGTTATTTATTTTTACTTTAATGTTAGAACTTAAGGAGTGTGAGCGAAACATCACTATTTAGTTTTTATATAAAATTAAACCAATATTATAGCTATCTATGATAACTCTGAATCCTCGCATAAACAAGTGTCCATCGTTAAATCTTCCGTGTTGGTCACAACTTCTACTTATAAACAGGCAGTTCAGACAATCGAAATAATGTGGCTCAGTTGTTCGATACGACATTTGCGTAGTGCGGTGATGAGAGCTGCATGGAATATGTTCCATGCAGCCGACAAACAAGACTGGCCAATTACCGCAAAGGGAGGGTTAAAAATGAAATACAAACTCTTCATCAAACCACTACGTGGATGAAGTTCGAGTTAAGGTACCTTCTAATATTGCATTTCACCTCCCAAAAAACTTACTAGTCGAGTGTGAATCTAAATCCGATCAGCCGAATCGTTCGTTTTAAATTAATCGATACGCTTTGTTAAGGAAAATTGTAAAAAATAACTTCACTTTAAGACGTGGACATGTGAAAATTTAAAAGCTATTGAAGATTCGGAGCGGTTCATAATTTAGTTCGAACATCGAGTACTCTTTAGTGATGTAGAATTTTGTATGAATGTGTATATGTTATAAATTATATTTAAAAGAAAAAAATATTTAAATTAAACGTTTACTTTTAATTATATGTATAGTGAGGCTTCCTCTTAGAGCTTTATGGATGTGGTTATAAATAATAAGTATACGGAAAATTGAACATACTCACTATGAAAATAAGGTTGAAATTTGTACTGTACTCGCGTCGATTATTACGTTTTACTACCGACAGGTGAAACTGGACTTCGTTTGTTGACTGCAGTCACGTAATTTGTTAAGATTTTATATGAGACGCTTATTTTAGGGTTTTGTTTTGTAAGGGCGCCTGTCCCTGGCATTGTTCAGAGTTCTCCAGCCATTGTACATTACCCAGGCTTCTTTAAAAAGAATTTCTTAAAAAAAGCTAATGTTATTTGCGAACAACTCTGAAACAGTGAAATGGCGACAGGCGTCCTAGTATGCATGTTTGAAGTCAATTGTCCAAACTTGTGATGTTTTAATGTAAATTAATAACTATATACTGGGCTTTGTATTGATGTTAACCAAAGGAAAACCACCCGCAAAAAAAAAAAATAACATGCCTTGTCCTCAATGTTATCTACCAATAAAGAAAAGACTAATAAGGAAAAGTGTGCGCTAATATTCCAGTTATTAAACACTTCCACATCAGTACAAGACCCATTATGAAAATGGAATGTTTGGCACACATACATACATTTTGGTTTTATACAAACGGTGAAGTTTCGGTTATTATACGTAAAGCTATAGTGGTGCTAGTATGTATGTACTGCATTGTATAAAATTCGCTATAATATTGTATATCTACAACATACTATTACGTAAGTATGGAAGGGTCACTTTAACAGCGAGCAATAAATAAATTACAAATGAAAAGTCGATAAGATTGTACCAAATAAGATAAGAGTATTACTATCCTTCTCTAACAGACCGAGCAAGAAAGAGACGGTGATGGTTGACAGCTGTAAAATTGGTTAAAAACAAACTACGGCTTTTTTCTAGGTGTGTTCCCACGTATCATCTAATAATTTGACAGCTTTAAATCATCTTCCGTCTCTTTCCTTTTTCTACTGCGAGAATGAGATAGCAATAGTTTAGGTCAGTTGTACGTAAGTTCTTCACCGAGCGTCGCATAAATTGTTCCTTCTGTACTGCATGTTGTATTATTGTGTATATTGTCGTACACCTACATAGAATATCGCATCGGCACCGGTTCCTAGTTCGTTAATTATTTTCAAAATGTTTTGGTGCTGAAACACGTTTTATTGAGCGAAACTTGCGCTTCTGTCCGTGTAGGTGTAACTTGCGAAAGGGAAAAATAGCTGAGAATAACGTAGTACTGAATTATAACAAAAATTGTTGTGTATTCAGGTTTTGAATAAAAAAAATCTCGTAAATGATGAATTCCTCTTTATAAGCCACATTGATAGAAGATTCTTGATACCTCTAAATATACCGAAATATCTTAGTGCACGGCAGTGCAAAGCCAAGTTCAGAACTCTACTTGTTAGTTACGCTTGATCGGGCAGTAAGCTTCACATTTGGTTGACGCTAGTGGTGCCAAAAATACGAGGTGCCAACAATTTTACTTTCAAACGACAGTTTACTAAACCTTAGTCACTAAACCTTCAGAAGTATTTCACAATTAACGGCTTGCCATTGACAATACAAACATTCAGTTAGAACAGTACAAGTATCTTTTGGCACGTGCTCAAAATCGGAACGAACGCCGCCATCTTGTTTTTCCATACAGTTTCTCTGACAATTTCACAAATGTTTAGAGAGCGATTCATCAAATAGTTCCTTTGCCGTAACGTTGGCTCCACTGTTAAATTTAAAAAACGGACTTTTTGGTGTTCTTTCCATCAAATAGTACTTATGCAGTAATCTTGGCTCCGCTGCACGACCAATACGAATACGCTACGGCGGTACCTAATAGGTCCGTTTTTTTAAATTTAACACAACTATTTGATGAAACGCACTCTAGGTGGCGCAGTAGCGATGTAACGTATTCGTATTGGTCTTACAACAGTGGAGCCAACATTACGGCATAGGAAGTATTTGATAAAACGAACGCACTCTACCAACAACCTGTCAATGTCATTCAGGCGCCAAAAGATCCTAGTAACGCTATATGAAAAGGAAATAGATCGGTATCGTTCGCAAGGGGATAGTTAGATACAAATATTCGCGTTGCTAGATTTTAGTTGTTTGACTTTTGAGTCCGTGTTCAGTATTTTCGCTTCAGAAAAAGACAAAAATGTTGTATGTAACGGTTTTTGAGACAACCTTTTTCATTTTCTACCTGCAGCTGCCTTATTTATGATGAACAAAAGTAATGCAAAATTGTTGATAGAACACGGTTAATAAGGCCGCGTGTTGCTTAAAGAATGTCGCCGACATGTTTCCAGCAACATAAAAACACGTTGCTGCAACAATGTTGCAAAACTTTTGTTTACCTGGTATACAGGGCTATGTAGTTTGATATCAGTTTGCCAATTTTTCACCGCGGTTTGCATCGTTTTTCCTTTTCAAGTTGGTCACCATATTGGATGTATGTGCGATGCGAGCCCTCCACGACGTCCCTCTATCCCCTCAGCGTCACATCCTATTTGGTTATGGAGCGTTCTCATCGCGTGGTTGTGTAGGGCGAGTGTGTGCTACGTATTTTACGTAAATTTATATTTACATGGATTTGAGCAGAAAAATCCAGCCCTCAAATGGCGTAGACACTCGGAATGACAATTCCTTTCAATTTGATGAAACAACAAGTTACATTGCTTCTTATGCCTGAAAAATCCGTCTGCTCGACAGCAAAAATAACCAAGTGATAGTGTTACATTATGATGTAAAGGATTGTCATTCCGTGTCCAACAATCACTCGTAGGGTGCAGATCTTACAAACTAAAGAATCAAAGTGTGAGGACTGAAACACCGCTATTCAGTATGTTCAAAAAGCAAGTTCTGAATTATAGTCACAGTTATATCGGAACCTACGAAGAAGGACGTGGCACACACGAGTCCTCGCGTCGGCGCTAAGGCTAGCAGTACGTAGCGCAGTAGTCTAGAGTAGGGAAACGAAAGACTGGCTAATGTAAAGAGTTAGGTGCGGGCGGCGCGCGGGCGACTCGGGGCGCGGGTCGGGTCGCTATTATGTTATTATTATAAATGAATACACCGCGCTGAGTGTTACGACTCGGCCTTTTTAAAACACGCGTATTTTTGTCTTAAGATTCTAATTTATTAAGGGTGCTGAAATTTTCCGTGTATTCCCGTTCATTCCACTGAATTCTATTAAATTTATTCCCGGTCAATAAATTTAATATAATTTATTAAATTCCCGTCGTCCCACCAGTAGGACGACGGCAGTGGGACGAGCGGGAATACACGAAATTTTAGCATTCGTTACCAAAAAATTATGTACGCTTACTTATATATATTAGGGAATATAATTAAATTATAAAATATTAGGAAAATATTAAATTTGAATCAATTGGTAGCCGGACACCGCGCGCTCGCCATGGGAGGCAGGAATGTAGCTAGTAAAGTAGCGTGTTCTTTGTAAATATTCGCTTTTAATCTAAAAACTATACTTATAAATGATTATTGTTGTAATTGTAACTGATTTACGTACCTACTTATCTACCTATAGCATACAAACGCCGCTACATTACTCAATTGCTTATATTATGTATCTCGCATTTTTTAATAATATTTTGGTTTGCATCGTTTTATAATACAACGGGGCTGTCTGGCTAGTGTTGTGTCTTTTCTTGTTTACCTAAACCGCGCAAAAAACAAGTCGATAAATAGAGTGTCTGCAAAACCAAAATCGTTGTGTACTCAAATTTCAAGTTGTATTTACTTACATCATTCTTTCAAATAAGTATAAACTGTTAACTTTCTATATCTGGCATAGACACAAGTTACATGGCAGTCATACAGTTATACTAAAGCGTTCATCAGCAGAAAGCTGTTAGCACAGAAGCCTATCACAACGTTACCTACATGCTTTTGCAATTATCTCAGAGAACTCTCACCTTATCTAAGTTCCTAAATGGACCATTTTACTTCGAAGGCGTTGCGACCACTATATTCCACATTCATTTTACGAACCTAATCACTTAACACGACAATACCAATGCAAGCTTTTCTGAAAAACGTAATAAACCTAAAACTGGTGCTAATTCCATATTAAACTTAGGCTCTTGGATTTATTCAGAAAATTGTCGGAGGCTCGATCACTTTACTTTAGCGATATAAACCTAAAGATGTAGTAGATAAGGCCCACTTTCACTTGTATCTTAAAACGCCTAGTGATGTAACGAAAGTTATAGATTTTACAAGTTGTCTGCATTGGTGTTTATTGTAAACGATAGTAGGCGCCAAGGAGCTAAATGGTACCAATTACTTTTACATAATTTAATTTAACGTTGTTTATATTTTAGTTTCACTCAGATTATTTTTTTCTTTTGTTTTAATTTTTATTTACAAAAAGTGGGCACATTAATGGAGAATGTTTTAGTTTCATTAACAATTATTGTTGTATATAATTACCCAATCAGTGTTCTGGTTTTTCTTTTGTTTATCCAAAGAGAAAAATGTGTTCATCTATGAAAAATATTTTAATTTGCGTTTTTATGAGATTGTAACATAATTATTTATTGGATCCAGAATTGCATTTCCCACTCGATTATATGATTTCGTCTACAGTTAACATGTGCAAGTATAATGTAGCTATAGTACATATGATTATTGTAACGATACCTATTATGATTATGCTCAAAGTGACTTGTAAAGAATCCATAACAAAATATGATCGAACGATCGAGTGATGTTTGCATACTATTCTACGATAAAGAACGTCAATAAAGTGTATTTTAAAAAAGTATTTTGTGTTTCAATGTGTTTTCCTTGCTAGATCAAATACTATGAGATACCTGAGTATATTATATTGTATAACATATAACCGTTAATATTTACCACTAGGCTCACTCCTGTTAGGAAATGATGATAGAGTACACATTTGATATGCGTTCATCAATAAAATACAAGAGGTACTGTTAATAAATGAACCTAAAGTAAACTATGCAAAAAGAGTATATGAGCATCAATGACTATTCATCCTCTTTGGTAAGCATTGTAGCAGGTGGCGTTCTGTAGTTTCTGCCTACCCCTGTGGTAAAAAGGGGTGAGTATAGATATGTATTGGATTTTTGTAAATATTCTCCGAAAGCCATTACTCGGAAACCGTGGCTCGTAGGCCCATACGTTTCAGAAGCTAAATGCTCTCTACGGATGGCGGCTAGTGGATGGTGGATGGTGGATGGTTTAGGGGGTGTATGTACGGTTGTACCTACTATGTAAGTACCTATATTCCCTAACATACAGCCATTTCATACAACTGTCAAAGAATGACAGTTGTGATTTCAATTTAAGTAGGTACCTGCCTACGGACAATTTGGTAGGTACCTAGCCAATTTGTATAACAATTAATTTCCCTGACTCGACCTACTTAAACAAGGATATGTGCACAAACAATAAAAAACATATATTCTACATAAAATTGTATTTTATTATCACAAACTCACAACGCTTGCGTCAATGTTTTTCGACAAGATTTTACATACGCGAAACATCGAGAGCGAAAATATGACAAAAACTTTCAATTCGGTGATATATGAAATGAGCGCGATTCTTGAAACTAGTTTAAGATGACACATAAGATGATGCATTTATCGATCAATACTTTCACAATAGACAAGTATCTTACAAACTGTAATTTAACGCAGCTACGGCAAAGCTACAGCTGTTACCTTCTACGAATGTAAATATTTACACAACAGTTTACTATGTAATACAGGCCTTCATTGTTATACTATTTCGGTTTTACTTTATTCCATGCAAATAACCTTAGTTGGCTAGGCAATTATGCACATTGTCTAAATACAGTACAAATACATGAAATAATTTGGGCACCAATGTGGCTTGTTAAAGACCAATAACGTTTATTTCCTATGTGATCTTCACTTTACAAATATTATAGCCTTAAAACACTTACATCTTTGGCAATTCGGCAGAATACACATAAATAAATGAAGAACACAATTTCTTTACTTTCTCATTTCGAAGTAAATAGGTATCCAACGCGAAAATATTCCATAAATAAAATCATACAAAGATCTAATCACTACATTTAAAAAAAATCTAGTACAAAATCAATTCAACTTTACATTTGATTTTTTATTAAACCTGCTTACAGATATTTTAATTCAGGTTAATATCCGAGTACTAGCTAGAATACTATTGTGTATTTAGCAGATACTATTACATTTTTGTGAACAATTCAAGTCCCAATTCTGCCACAGTTTCACAGAACAATTATGTTTTTACAACTACTTACTTGATTCGCGAAATCGTTATTGTTTATAAAATTACTATTCGCTCTGCCGACCATTAGACAACCGTTAACTACGATAAGCACCAATAAATTGTAATTTATTGTCATGAACTAGCCCGCACAGCTCCCGACCCGACTAACTGTTGCATTACCTAACATGCACGCGACGCATATCTCATAACCTGTACCGATAGGGCGCGGTGATGGCGCGCGGCTCCATTTCTTCTTTCTCTTCTTCGTCCGGCACGTAGTAGTGCAGCTCGTACGCGGGAGCCAGCTCCACTGTCTTCTCACAGTGAGGGTCGCAAGGCCTCCTCAACATGGTGGCCGGCCGGGAGTTCCCCACTTCGTACAGCCTCTTCATGAACGCAGACGACGACGCCACTCTCCCGTGCTCCGGCGTCTGTCTGTGCACAACACTACTGTTGTACAAGATCGGGAAGTCAACCTTGAACCTCTCACTGTTCTGATTGAAGTTGTCAACGAAACGGTTCATAACATCTTTGCGGAACTTCACGTCGTACTCGTACTCCTCCTCACCTTGGTGGCTATCCCGGGGAGCCATCTTAGCCAACTCATTGACGGTGACGCCGCGGACGGGTGCCTCAGTATACGTATACTCCTCGCTCCTTTCGTAGTCGTCGCCTTTCAACGCCTCGTTGATAAAATCCCGGTAATGTTTGATTACATACGAGGCTCTGTTGAAATTTCCGTCGTTTGCTACAAGTCCGCCGTGAGGGGGCTCGGACACGCGCGGCTGGTTCGTTAAGTACAGGTTCTTGTCCAAGTTGTCATTTTGGTACATTGGAGTGTAAGCAGCCTTCATTGTTACTTTATTTAATGGTTCATACGTTTCTGTTGGTATGGGAGAAACTGTGCCAAAAGAAGCGGTCAGTACGTTTTTAGGAGGCTCTTTGTTAATGGTATACATGTTCACTTTTCTATTGAAATTAGTATCGTAATCGTTCATATTTACTTTTTGGACTACTTTCTGTGTAGGTGGAAAATATTGAAGAGTGGCTTTCCTCTCCGGCTGATATTCTCTCATCGGTTGTGTACGTAGCAGCTCGGGGGGTGGCGTAGCAAAGGTCTCTGTTTTCATTGCCTTAGTGAATTTCTTTAAATCAATTTTGTGCTGATTCACGTAATCAGCATCATACTCATCGGTAGAGTCATAGTATTCTGCCAAGTTGTAGAATTTCCTTGGTTTACTTGTTGTTATAGGAGAAGTCTTTTCGGTCTTGAAAAGGTCAACATTTTCTCTTGAAATTGCGTTTACCGTGAGATCAAACTCTGTCGTAGTGGATTGAGATGTTGGAGGTGGGGTGAAGTTGAATATTGATTCCGTGGAGGGGCTCATCGGCGTGGTCGTGTCTTCTCTAGAAGGGTGCGTGTTCTCACTTGACTCCTCATAGTCACTATACACAGTATCTCCAAACTTGTTAATCTTTTTCTTGGATTTTCTTACTTCAGCTATCTTTTCTAGCCTACCTCTTAAGTCCGGCAGATCGCCTTTGCTGTCTTTATCGGTCAGATTTCCTAACTCTGTCCCAGTTTTGTTTTTTAGGACTTGCGTGAATGATTTTGATGCATTCTTCGGTTTGAAAACGATTCCTAAAGAGCTGATGCTTTCGTTTCTCCAGCTGTTGTCATCTGGGTCTCGAACGAATTGTTTTGGTGGTTGAACATCAATTTTCTTAAGGGGTTTGTAGTTTGGGCTGACGGCATATAAAATGGTATGTTTCTTTTTTTCCTGACCTATGGGTTTGACGCTAAGCGAGTCGCCGGTAGCAGTTTCGGCCACACCATCAATGATCCGCCCTTGTTTCGAATTTGTAAAAAACTTCGCATTCTCTTCGTTGTTGAGCGTTTCCTCTCTTAATAACTCTTCTTTAATAGCATCTTCAGCCTGCAAATGTTTAAAAAAATAGGCAATTTTAAAAGTACAATTTCTTACGGAAAGAAGCTCGATGTAAAAATGGACACAGGAAATTATATGGAACAGATATTTTTATGGAAAAATGTGTTTACATATAACAAATATGTTTTTGAATGCCCCTTAATCAGTTCTTTAAAATCACCCACGAGAGACGTTATTTAAATGTACGCTCGGCAGTTAGTTTTACATGTACGCTCTGCCCCCCCGGGCAGTTAGTTTTAAATGTACGCTCTGCCCCCCCGGGCCATTAGTTTTAAATGTACGCTCTACCCCCCGGGCAGTTTGTCTTAAATGTACGCTCGTCGTACCCCGGGCAGTTTGTCTTAAATTTACACGCGGCGCACCCCGGGCAGTCAGTCTTAAATGTTCGCTCGGCGCACCCGGGCAGTAAGTCTTGCTACCATCTTGCTTATATTTTTACCACGGTACCCATTCGTGTCGTGTCGGACCACGCATAATGAAGGGAATAAACAATTTGTCTCAAGATCAAACTTAACTTTGCAGTTGTAAGTTTGTACGCCAATATTGAGAGATTTACCATGTTATTTTAAGACCATAGTATAGAACTTTTTCAACATATGCTCAGTAGTTTCGGGGATAAGGGGGAAATGGTTTATTTTCGTCAATTTTCTTATTTTATTTTTTTTGTGTACAAACACGGAATGTCCTTTTATTTGATACTAGCTGCGCCCCGCGGTTTTGATGCCGTGGAAATATCGGTATAAAAAGTATCCTATGTGTTAATCCAGGTTATAAACTATGTGTTTGCCAAATTTCATCCAAATCCATTAAGCCGTTTTTGCGTGATTGAGTAACAAACATCCAAACACAAACTTTCACATGTATAATATTAGTAGGATAGTAGGATGTCTCACGATACAGTTTCCAAAATTTTGATTACTTTATTTTGTATTTTGCTTCCCAAAAGTGACCCCCAAATTTATTTATTTACTTTACATGTTGCATTTGTGTCACGGAAATTCATAATTATGTACATACTAGCTGCGTCCCGCGGTTTCACCCGCGTAAGTCTTGATCCCGTGGGAATATCGGGATTAAAAGTATCCTATGTGTTAATCAAGGTTATAAACCATCTGTTTGCCAAATTTCATCCAAATCCATCCAGTAGTTTTAGCGTGAAAGAGTAACAAACATCCACACATCCATACTCACAAACTTTCACATTTATAATATTAGTAGGATTAGTAGGATTATCATACATTCATATCATACGTGTATGACGGACAGACAGACACACGAGTGATCCTATTAGGGTTCCGTTTTTTACTTTTGAGGTACGAAAACTTAAAAAGAAGAAAAATTTATAACCGTTTACATGAAAATTATGTAAACTCTTGAGACATACATGCACGAGTTTATCCAATCCGCGGTCGATCGATGAAATTGTATTGTAACGCATTGAGTCTAATAGCGACGGTTGACGTGAATCGACCGCGGTCTCTTTGCACCCTTAAGTAAGTCACAAAGTTAACAACATCATAAAACATAAATCCACTTACCAATTGACTTTGCGACTCATAGACACTACCGTTCTTATTTTTTGCTACCTCAACTTCAGTCTCGTACATATTACTATACATCTCCGTAATAATCGTGCTCACTCTAGGCGAAAACTCCGTGGTAGTGGCTTCTTCAGGCTTAGGAGTTGTCGTCTCTCGGTTGTCTTTGTAGCCTGCTCTTTTAGACACAATCTCTAATATCGTTGGCTCGGTATCAATCTCAGTATCCATCATTGTCGTGGATGTGTTTGTTACAGCATCTAAAGCATGACTTAAGATAGTTTCGGTCCCAGCTTTTGTTTCAAGTTGTCTCGTCGTCGACTCTTTAGCATCAATAAGATCATTTCTCAATTTTTCTAATGAAGTTATGGGTGTGTTAGTAAACACTTTTTCTAGATTTATACGAGTTTGCGCAGTTTTTGCTCGCGCCATGTCTTTTTCTGTTGTTGTGGTGTCTTCAGTGCTTGTGCGTTTTCTATCAATCGTTGTATATTTTTTCCAAGACGGTAACGTAGGTGTATTTAAGTCGGTGGTAAAAACTTCAGCAGTAAAGTTTTCTTGCGTCATTTCTGTCGAGGCCTTTTCTAATATTACGTCTGTCTTTGTCTCAGATGAGGCAGTTGTAGATTCATCAAGTGATCCGTCAGTGTTTGCTATCGTACTTTCTTCTTTAATGTTTGTTTGATCAGCTTTCTGATCAGAAAAATTAGTTTCGGTTGTAACTTTACTTTCAAAGTCTTCAATAGTTGTTATTACAATGTTCGAATTGTTAATTTCGTTGTTAAAATCATTCGTCTTGTTTTCACTTTTATCAGCATCATTATTACTCACGTTATTTGTGCCTGGTGTTGTAGTATAAGTAATATCTCCCGTATAATTCTGATAAAGTGGTGATCTTGTTTCATTTTCTTGAATTTCTTTTTCCTCAAATTTGTTTGTAATGGTTGAAAATTCAATTTCCTGTTCAGTAAATGAAGTCTGCGGTAAAGATGTAGTTGAAAGATCTTGACTAATCTCGGTTTCTGGGGTATCAGTTTGACTTGCACTTAGTGCTGTAGTGGCATAACTAGCTGTTTCGCTTGAAATTATTATCGTTGTATCAGATGGAATTTCGATTTTGTTAGTTTCTGATATATTTGTTCGTGTATCAGCAGTCTCGTTGACAATCTGCAGTTTCTCATTAACATTTTCATCGCTGTAATTTTGCTTACTATTATGTTGGGTATTGTTGATTGCTATTACAGTAGAATCTGAAACTGCTTTCGCCTTATTGTTATAGATTGTCTCATTATCATTTAAGGTCTTCAAATCGTACCTCACTTCCAGCTGTTTGCTCTCGCTAGTTTCCAGATTTGGTGGATTAAATTGATCCCGAGCTATAGTGAAACCACTGGCTGGTGCTTTGGTTATTGCTATCGCGATTGCCAAGGAAATCACGAATGACCTGAAAAGGAGAGAATAAGTGGTAAGTTTGCGTTTCGAAAACTGTATTTATAGGATAAAAGCGAAAATCCGAATTGATACGTAATATAGTGCGATGTGCTGCGCTTTCGGCTGCTTACCCAGACAACATATCGCGAAGTTACTGTTGCGGCTGATGCGAGTGACGGTATCTGAAGTGAAGCGCGGCGGTGCGGTAGTGCCGCGGTGCAGGACAATGGGCGTGTTATCAAACATAGCGCCTGCGTACAAGCGCTACAAGTGTTATTATATAAATCGTATCATAATTTATGTTTAGATAATATCCATACTGATGAATCAATTGTATTTCGGACATGTTATGATAGCGTTACAGACGACAAATAATTTATTCTGTAATGTTTAACAAACTTCTGATTGGAAAATCGTTCTTACGGTTTCACGCATCACAAATTTAATAAAACGTTACGTCTATTTCATTAGACGGACCTACATAGGTCTTTCGAGGGGCAGACAATAGTGCACGTATTGATGGGCTACACCCCGCTACAGTATCGAACAGGTAGCCAATTAAATAACAGTTGATGCAATAACTAGAATACTCAAACTGTAAATGCCTGTAGTTGAGCGCATGCGCAATTCTTGTACGTCATTAACGAAATCGTTTTATCAACTTACAATATTTATATAAACTAAGTAAATTAATAATGCTGTCGTTATTATGTGTTTACTTTGATTTACATTGATTAATTAACGAGTATGAAATCAAGCCAAGTAAATAACAGCTAGAAACATGCTCACGCGCAATCACTCAATTAGTTTCTATTACAAGAACATGAAATACACTAGAAAAATTATGAGCCCGGGGAGCGTTTATCATTTAATTTTCAATTTATCGTCAGAAGTTTCTGTTTGTTTGTTCGTAATAATGAATTTAGAGATATTCGCACTTGCAGTAGCCACACATTGCACAAATATTAGCAAAGCTTTGTTGAAGGTAGTTTTTACCTAAATAACTTAAATCTGGGCAGGCATCCGTGGTGTTATTGATTGATTACAAGTTGAAAGTGCTGTCAATACGCTAACATGGTGACTAAACTGAAGATATAGATAATATAGGTACCTACTGGCTGGGTACTAATATAGGTACCTACTAGCTGGGTACTCAAACAGGAAACTCGAAAATATGAAATATTCTATTTAAAGAAACAGCAACTACAGAAATCACTTTTCGTAATTTCAATCAATCGTAGTGACAGAATGATGTACGAGCATGTAATTTGTATGTAGTTTTTTATTACATCCTTTTCCTGTCCGATGCAGCAAAGCCCTGAAAACGCAATTTGAGAATTGACAGGCACGAATGTCGTGCTTACATCGAGAACCTACTAGCACTAGTCTATGTAAATATTGTTGTTACGTCCCTAAACATCGGTCATGCGTAAATTTCCTCGCATTACCATATTGCTCTAATTTCTTAGCATTTTGCAAACTACGATTTAATGCATTGCTATTTCTTTTCTTTAGCTGCTTCATTAAACTTTTTTGTACGATTGTTGATTTAGAGTTTTTAGAGTCTATCTTTATGTAAATGCGACAAATAATTTTCTCCACTACACTAAAGTATAATAGAAGATGACAAGCTAAAGCCCCAAATAAATTGGGATAAAGGCAGGAGAATGATGATGGTTATTTAACTGAAGCACAAATAAAAACATTATTTAAGTAATAATTATGACAATGATCGATGTAAGGTCTTCAGGAACAGATCGGTACGCTAACGATTAAGTTTGTTTAGGACTTTTTTAGTGATGACGATGAAGTCACTGGAATCATCTTCACTAGGAGATGTAGTTGAAGATATAGGACAACAGAAGTCGTTAGTCAAAATGATTGATACGTCTGCACGCGTTGGCAGATGAACAACAAGTTTTAGGGGTATGAGGAACAGGGTGTAAACTTCTCTCATCCTCTATAAAAAAAAGGGAAGATCTTCCGACCAGACTGGTGTTGTGTCTGGCGGGCAACTGACTAATGATTGATGTTGGATTCTTATATATATGTCCATCGCCCGGTAAAATCTAATTGCGCGATGCAGGATTTATGTGATGACAGGATTTTTGTGTGACGTCAAGTCTTTGATGCGTAGTTCGCATGTGGCGATTTGGATACCGCCACAAGATCAACTTTGAACAAGATATTTTTTTGAATCACCAATCTTTCATTCTTCAGTCAGTTCAGTCTTTCAAAATAAGAGATGGTACGTTACTACGAGAGGCTAATGATAATCAAGAACAATTTAAAGTTAAGATGAATATTAATCGACAAAGTGGTTAACTTTTTGATGGCAGGACACTGAGACGAAAATAGGACACAGAATGATGCCTTGGGGGACACCTTCAAGATGACTTCACTGAGATATTGAACTTCACCTATGCAAATAGATACCTAAAAACCCTGAAATTAAAAAGCCTGTTATGTAATGACCACGAAAGAAGAGTTAGATAGGAATCGAGTAATATCTCAAGTCACAAAACTACTTGTGTGTGAAGCAATGAAGCTTCCATGTATGGAAATAATCACAATGTGCATAATCATGAATAAATATTTGGAAGCTATGAATAGATTAATGTGTAATAACCTGATATTGTAAAAGAACACATCCTGCAGCACTCCACGTAAGTATTCAATGATACTCGGATCAACTCTCTACTCAATGATACTCGGATCAACTCTCTACTCAATGATACTCGGATCAACTCTCTACTCAATGATACTCGGATCAACTCTCTACTCAATGATACTCGGATCAACTCTCTACTCAATGATACTCGGATCAACTCTCTACTCAATGATTGCGGCGAAGTTTACAAAACAAAGAAAAAATATGCGTGTAGGTATTCAAGGCCGCGGAAGTATTCTTGTTAGATTATCTATAAAATGAACGAATTTCTAAAAGAAGACTATTACGAGGATACTTGGACTGAACATACTCACTAGTCACTAGACATAGACAAGATGCAACAAAAACACAGCTCGCGTGCACCCTTGAACAGCACTTTCGACAATTCCGGACATCAGTGATATCCCTCAAAGTGGGTCAATGAATATACTTAGTTACTTAGTTACTGGTAGGTAGAGGTACCGTGGATTACTTGTGGTCGCGTGCAGGGCTACATGACCTAACAGTTACAAGTCATTGTGAAATATTTCCGAACATTTTACATAATTGGAAACATTCCTACTTCACCCCTTTTATGACTGACTGCATTCAGAATAATTTATTAGAGCTGAAAGCTATAATGAGAAGTTCCGTGAATTAAAAATTAATAATAACATTTAATAACAAGCTGTTACAAATGGATTTCTTCCTGAAAAGTTTATTGTAACACCTCGCAGGACCGGGACGATTAGTGTAATTGAGCACAAAAAGCATAATACGTAGGTAAGTGTGCCTTATCCGGAGACGGTATCGGTAGTTACAGTTGATTCTACGAAATATGCACAAGGTCTAACCAACCAATTAGGTGTTGCTATGGTGTCTGTGGGCAATAGCCTGGCAAGTGACAGCACGCAATTAACTAAGCACTGCGCTTATACCTATGTGTTGCATAACAACAGTGTTGATGCATCAAGTACAAATGAGTAAATATGTTGGTCATTTCAAAAACCAAATTGTATCACTAAGTTGCGTGAGATAAACAGCGTCTCTATAATGTGTTCATAATTCTTTAACTTGTATTCACTTCCGAATTAACATCAATGACAATGAGAAAACATCAATAGACACAGAAGTGTGTGAAAAGAATTTATACAATGGAATCGCCTTTGAAAATACCAATCAATCAACTACAACATAACACGGAAAATAAAACAATAACGTATCAGAAAACTATTGTCAGAAGAACAATGGCTGCCCAACCTGCCATAGTACTGGATGTGAAAGTCATCGCGAAGTTTTTCGCAGACAGAATTGGACAAACACTAAAATACAAAACCGCACTTAAAATGCTTTACCATCATCGGTTTGGACTTCTGGAACATTTTTAACCGACTTCAAAAAGGAGAAGGTTCTCAATTCGACTGTATGTTATTTTTCTTTTTTTTTTGTAACTATGTTTGTTACGCGATTACTCCGCCAGTTATGAATTGAATACGATGATTATTTTTTTGTTCGGTAGGTCATGCTTCCGAGGAGGTCCCATATAAATTTATTAACTTTGCTTGCGTAGTTTTTGAGTTAGCTACAATAATACTTATTTTTCCCACTTACGGCTAGTTTCTTCATCAAAAGTAACAGTCAACTGTTCTTCCGCGCTGTTGGATTTACAACCCTCGCCTCAGGATCCTCGCCGAGGATTGAAAATACAACAGTGCAAAATAACAGTTGCCTGTTACTTTTGATGAAGATACTGGCCGTAAGCCTATATGGACGATGTTTTACGTTCTCGACACTGTTATTTACATAGCAGGTAGTGGTATTCAAATTTGTGTGGGGTAGGTATCACAACTAAAATGTGAAAAATAAAAACTTAAAAAAAAAAACAAAAAACAACCGACTTCTAAAAAGTTTCTTGGATCACAAGGATGCTATCGCATCAATCAAGTATTAATTATCAACGATGACAAAAGTCAGAGCTGATGCACGTTGTGTAGATGAGGTCGAGCTCGACTGTTGTAACAGCAAAGTATTGAACGAAAACAAAAGCGAATAGTTCATTGTTGTGGACGAAAGCGGACAGTAAATAGAAGATTATTTACCCTAGAGGCGATGACGGGACGAAACTGACTCTTTTTCTTAAAGATTGGCCACAGTCTGCAATAGATAGAGATAATTGGAACGACGGAAAGGAGGCCTTTTGAGTGGGCACTAGTGGGACATTATAGTAAAACACCCAACCGACTGAGTCGGAAACATGATTTCACAGGGATCCTGTAAAACTAACAGTGACCATGCAATATGTTGGTAGGGACGGTCATGGTCAATGGTCATTGTGTGAATGGTGGATGGTAGAAAGTACCTAGACAAGTAGTTACGGAAATTACGTATGACCTTCCTCACATTAGAACAAGATTTTCGCCACTTTAGGTGTGATAGGTACCTACCTTCTTTTCCAAACATAAGTAGGAAGGGGATGTTGGGTCCACCAACAACCTCATTGAGATGTTTAGAAATGACCACAAATCAACTTCTGAGTCACTGTCACAGACAAAAATCAGTCAAACCCTGATTGATCTTTGTGAGCTTATGTTTGGTCAGCTATGAAGCTGGAAATTCGCTATCAAAATTGAACTGATTGAAAGTTGACACCAACAGAAGGGCAGTCCTCATTTCATAATAACACAGCACCACCATTTGTACTTACCCGCGCCGATCAAGGAGGCACCTCCTCCCTTACCAACCGCCGCGCTAACGCAACACAACACAAACGCAATACGCAAATCATTGGCGCGTGCCACCAGCTCCTACCTGAATGTGTGGTACTGGCCCATGCTGGCTCCAGTCCGGGGACGCACGCCCGCGCTTCGCGGTGACCGCTCCATTACTGACGGGCATTACCTTAACATCGACGACAACGCTTCCTTCCATTGAGCAACGTTGTAACGCTAAGGACCACTGTTCCCGCGTAATTTGTTGCTTCCTCAAGTTCCGGAGAGCGGCCTTCGCGAATCAGTTTCACATGATATAAGTACGTATCATAATTAGAATAGCTAATATTAATTAAGTTTGGCGTGTTTAGTATGCAATTTGGCGATTTTTATGTAAATTGGTAATTGGGGGCAACTAGAATGTATCATTCATTGCTCATCCATCGCTAATTATAGGAAATAACGAGGTGGATATGGTAAATGATACTTTACCCGTATTAAAATCACCTGCTTGTTTGTTGTAACTTTTACATTGTAATGTGAAAAGTGGGAGATAAAGTTTAGTGACGTCTCTCGAAGCACTATCGGCTATCGGACCTGCTGACGTTTATTCTTAGGTACCTATGGCAAGTTTCTGAGACCATATTCCTAACCAGAGTTTATATTATGTAGCTACTTAGTCTTAGGATTGAGATTTGGGGGTCAAGTTAGTTTAGTACATTACCTATCTCACCCCTATTACATGGGACTTAAGCATAACTGGCGAAATGTGGGTATACCTACTATGGGTATCTACACCTAGTAGAATATCTTTATCTTTAACCCCTGCCTAACCCATCGAGAAAATACAGGCATGATTTTATGTTGTTATTAGGTACCAATCAATGTTCACCTCTAAAACAAGTAGGTAAGTAGTTAGGTGAATTATTTTGAGGGGGATCATTTTGGGAAAAGGCTGAGCAGGTAATGAATTAAGTAATAAGTTAGGGCATCCAGGCGATAAACGACGGTTCTATTTCGATTTTCGATGATTATTCGGTTTCTTGTATTTTATGTCTATTTTGGGTCCTATTTGTCGGTTTTGGTGCGCCGAATGACAGCCAGTCTCTTATAAGGCTCAATCAAAGCTAACCATCTACGACCTATTTTGATTCGATCCCAAAAAAATATGATTTTTGTCTGGTGTATATTTTACGTGCCTATCGTGTTTATGTGCATGCTACTACGACGTGCATACATCATAAGTACAAGTTCAGCGAGCATTAGTAGCGACCAAAGAACATTATGATATCTACATAGCTGTAATCAAGTGTAATAAACACGTAATGATTACATGAGCGCACTCGATTTACTTCTGGAGTTGTGGCTAGTTCTTCATCGAAGAATGTGTTATGTCGCTATAGCAGGTACCTACCTAACAGGCACCCATTGAAAATGTATTCAATACTTCTTACCTATTATTGCTTTTCTTTCCTGCTTTGAATATAACATTATGGCGGACAAGACCATTACGTACCTACTTGTAAAAACATAATATTTAAGTTTAGTAGTATAAACTCAAATGATATTCTATTAGATACTACGTATTTACGTAACGTAACGTCCCATTTAAATAGCTTGTTGTATGATTGAAGATTGAAACGTGTCACCAAAGTGCCAGAATAGTCCAGTTAAAATCGACACAAAAAACTTGCCAAGTTCGTGTTGGACCACGCACAATGAAGGGTTCCGTAGTTGGGATGAATTTATCCCAAGAACAAACTTAATATTGTACCTAGTAAAAAAACATGTTCTCCCATACATTCCGTCGATGGTCGATGGTCGATTAAATTACTCGTTAATTGTAGAGCCTACTTAGCTGTGATAGTAGGTAAGTATATCTTTTAGCTTCTTTATATAAGTACCTGTACCTAATTATACCTACTAGGTACCGTAATTTTTTTCACACAATCCAAAACCAACCATTTAGCTGTCAGGTGGGGGGACACTTGAGTCTAATAAATTCAGCCTACGGTTTAATATACAGCTTATAGCATAAAGTTCATAGCACAACAATATCGCTCGCCATACATTTCCAATAATATATAGTAAAGCAAAGTGTACGGCCTTTCCAACGACACCCCACACCATGGGATAGACGAGAAAAAAAAAACATCCCCACTTTATGTGTAGGTAGGTAGGTGTAGGGGAGGTAACCTAAAAAAGGATAGGTAAGTACGCCCGGTATATTTTTCAAAAAAACTGAAACAAGTGCCAGAATTTCGCAGTTTTTCGAGCACCATGGCAGTAGCACAAGGTTTCCAGGGTTGCAAACTTGGGTTTAAACTACTTTCAGGGGACCTAACAAAATATAAAAAATTCGAAGTTACAATGCGCGTTTGCGATGTTTGATGTTGTTATGGACTGGGCTAATATCTAGGTCATAGCACACATAGGTATCAACTAGAGCCGTTTAGTATTCTTTGTATGAAACTCCCTACTGAAAAGCCTCGGGACAAGCTCACGAACCGCGGTGTGGCGCGTGGTCAAACTGGTCAACTAGCGGTCCTCGCGCTTACGGCTCGTCGTCTCCGCGCTTACGCCTTTCCGTCGCCGCGCTTGCGTCTCTTCGCCCACCCTTGCTCCTCCCTCTCACCCCTCCCGCGGCCTGCCTGCAGCACACTATTCTTGCCAGCAGGTCAACCGCCGGTCGGCGAGCCGTAATCGCGGCGTGAGCCGTAGACTACTATTATATATATATAATGGCGTGAGCGGCGTCGCGTCGCTTAGCTGTAGCCGAGTCGACGTATCGGAGCTGCTGGTCCTCTTTGGTTACGTGCTTACATTGGGTTGACGGCGAGGCGAAAGGCGATACGGTGACGATCCCTTTCCGAGTTGATATGTGTGGTGTGTGCTATGAACCGCTAACCGTAGCATAATTATAAATAATATTACCGAACGAAAATAAGAGCATCAAATCAAATCAAGTTTAGTTTCTGGACGAATTCACATTGCATTACATTACCATTACCGTGCGTTTGCACTGGCGAAACATTCAAGACAAAACATGTTGAAATCTCTGTTTTCTGTCAAAGTTCCATACAATTTTTGACAGATTTCAACATGAGTTTTGTCTTGAATATTTCGCCAGTGCAAACGCACGGTTAGAAAACAAACTTTAACATGATATTTTAGGTTTATCTCTTTCTTCGTTATACATTTTTATGAGATAGCATGACTTTGTCTGAGATTTTGTTGTTTTTTGCTAAGTTGGTAGCACTGCTGTTATGTCACTCATTAAATTTAAATTTCAAAACAAGCGTTTGAAAATTAACGTAGCAACTTTGTTCGTAACGTAGTGCAGTGAGATTTCTACAAATTAATTAAGGATTAAACGTATTTGTCATCGTGGCAAATAAAGGGTTAAGGATTAAACATGACTGAGTTCAAGACGCCTATCAAAAACAAAGCCCTGGATATTAACGACAAAATCACTATACCTCCTTCACCGTTTTTAAACAGACTTGGATATGGAACAGGTAAAAAAACATGTTTTATACGTTGCTTCTTCGCGTGTTTAATAATGAAGATAAAACCTTGTTTTATCTGTCATTTCTAGGTGTAAGTGTGATGCAGCTAGTAAGATCCCCTCGTGCGGGACAAATTCGGTCGCCATGGGCTCTCAAAATGCTGAACAAACGTGTGAAACCGAACAAAGTATACACCGACCGTATCAAAGCCGAAGCGGATCTTCTGCAGCGCATGTCACACCCTAACATCGTTGGTTTTCGCGCGTTCAGCAAGGCGAAGATCCTGTATTTAGGGATGGAAGCCTGTGACCTGTCTCTTGGTGATATGATTGAGAAAAGAATTGAAGATGATGGTGAACCATTCTTGCCAAAACAAATATTGAAGGTAAATTTAGTCCTTAGGAGCATTAATCAAGTTAAAATAATATTGCAGCCATTTATTTTAATTGCACCTGCAAACTGAAGAATTTCACAAACAACTACCTATATGCACAAACAAGTTATCTAAAACTAGCCATAACATGATATTCATGTTTATCCAGTTTCTAGGCATTGGGTGTGACATAAACTTTTAATGTTATAATAACTTAACTAGCTGAACCCATTTAGGCATTATATAATAAAAAATACCTTTTTCATGCTTTATAACCAAAAACTAACTTAGAACTAAAAACCACTCAATCCATGTTACAGGTAGTATCAGACATAGCCAGTGCCCTGGACTACCTTCACACAAAGATGCAGATCCTGCACGGTGACATGAAATCATACAACATCCTCGTGAATGGAGACTTTGTGATCTGCAAGTTGTGCGATTTTGGAGTCACTCTACCACTTGACGAGAATGGTGTGTTTGATAAGAGGAAGGCGGGGAAAGCTGTGTATTTTGGTAAGCATTAAAATATTTTTTTAACCCACATTCACATAGCTGGAAGTCTTTGGGAAGGCTTATGCCCATCAGTGGAATGATGCAGGCTGACAGTAACCAGTAAGTATTTTTTGATGATTAAATCTTTTCTAATTGGAATGAGAACACCCAAGATGACAATAGATGAGAGGAATGGAAGCAGGTTTCTACCTAGCAGTTTAACAGTATTGTCCCGCTAGGCTAGAAGAGCTATGTCTTCATGATTTTATTTCCTTAATTATAGTAGCGTAAAAGTCCTGGGTTATATATAAGGATAGGTAATATTAGAGTAAGTAGTAATAATAACAACTGAACCTAATATTTTTCAATTGATTCTCATTGTTCAGTTAGAAATACCTTCACTTTCATTATGTCAACATACTTAAACTGTTTTGTCTTTGCTTATAAGTAATTACCAAGTTAAACTTTTCTGTAATTATAGTTTAAAGTATTCTTCAGTTGAATGTTTTGAATTACTCATGTCAATATTTATATTGGTGTTTCATGCTTGGTCTTCTCCATAGGAACCTACTACGCTTTGGAATGGGCAACTAGCTTCATCTTTCTGACTCCTTGGCAATTAAAAATTTCCTATATTTGGTTTAATTGAAATAAATGCTTTGAGTTTGGCTTTCAAAAGTTAACAACTATTGGAACATCCAGACCACATAAAAAATATCTCTAAAAATACTTTGGGAGAGACTTCAGTCCTATTGGAAGCTATTGTGAGAGCAAAATAATGTTTCTACCTTGAAACTTGAAAATTGTGCATCTTTTGCACCTGCAGAACATCATCTGTATCATCTCTTTTCTCATCAAATGTCAAATTCCAGGCACAGAAGCATGGAGTGCCCCAGAAGTAATCCATGGCGGAGAGATATCCTGCAAGACAGACATATGGCCACTAGGCCTCACATTGTGGGAAATGATGGCCCTCATGCCTCCACACACACACACTGATGATGACTTCATGGAGGACAGCGTGCAGTGTCTTGATGATAGTGTCGACAGTATTGGGGATTACTTCAATGATAGATATGGTGAGTTTAAAAACAGGAGTTGATTGGGAGGAATTGTGAGGTGATTGTTATCTTTTGTGATTGAATGGTAAAAATAACACCAGATAATTTGATAACAGATTTACTGATCAAACTTCAAGGCCCTTTCCTCATTGGTTGATGTGTCAGAGCGGAATCAGCATGCTCCGTATACCCGATACCGAAAGCTCACCGAACGCCTATCTTTCAAAGAGTGTTTCCTAAGTGGCTCAGTATACCGCATCTCTGTAGAAACATCCAGCGCCCGCTCAGTGTTAACAGAGACACGTCCCGCGTTTTAATTGAAAATATATAATATTTTTTTTAATTTACCGACGTCGCCAACAGCTCTTTCTTTTTTTTTTGTAAACGGAGATTAACAGTACGCCACAACATCTTCATCATTCGACGGACATTTTCCACGAGGATTTTAAGCGGTACTGCACGAATTATGCCGAAAAGAGTACCACTCCACCACAGCTACAGAGTCGACGACGTGCCTATGAAAGGCAGTGCGAGACCTTGGTGTTCGCATGGATGCTCAATTGAGTTTCCGGGAGCATATTATCAATGTCTGCAAAAAGGCTTACAAGCGACTGGGATTTGTGCTTCGCAGAGCAGCAGGTTTCACAAATATTAAAGCCATTGCGGCATTGTATGACGCTCTAATAAGGAGTCAGTTGGAGGGTAATGCGGCTGTATGGGCTCCACATGAGACTAAATATAGTCTCATGTTGGAACGCATACAGAACTAATTTACGAGATACATATACCTACGGCGGTATGGAGTGTATCCCTTTTACCCCTTGATGTATCCAACCTTGTTTGTGCTAGGCATGGTTGGATACAACAAGTTGGAAACAAGGAGGGATCTAGCACTGGCGTCGTATATGCTTGGAGTGTTCAGGGGTAACATACATAATCCGGGTGTGCTACAGGGGATAGGCTTGTGTGTGCCAGATGGGTACGTGCAGCGCGGTCGAACTAAACTGTTGGACAATGTCCCTCTGACACGAACGATGCGCACAATAAAGGTTGCCGACCAAACAGATATATTCTCATGTTCACTGAGCGAATTTGCAAAGGTAACGTTACGCGTGTTATATTTTTAATTTGTACATCTAAAATCTATTTTTTTGTTTTGTATAACAGAATATGTATGTTTTTAATTTTGTTAAACTGTAACTACACTACCGAATTCGGACACTGTAATGGTAGTGTACGTAAGTAAGCAATAAATAAATAAATAAACAACGTCAGGTCCATATGAAAGCAGTGTGGGGTATGTGTCGGTATAAAGAGCATACTATACCGCACTGCTACTTAGGAATGCCATATCAATGAGGAAAGGGCCTTAGAAGCTCAGGGTACCATAACATAACATCACGACTGTTCCCCTGAAGGGTTGTGCAGAGGTATAGCTAATAGTACATCCAAAACCATAAAGCTCTGGTTGTTAAATGCAAATTAGCAATGTGCTTTGATGATAAACATTTGAGTGTATTCCTGTTCTTTAAAAATGTTGTATTTTAACTCTGCATTTACCAGTGTTACCACCCAGCCTGCTAATATGCAGTCTGCTAGGTGCCCCGGTTTGGCCATCAATTCAAATCTTAAATTAATAATTTAAGAATAGGATGTGGTAGCAATTTACCTTACTTACTTAGTCTGTTATTTTTTATGTACCTATAAGCAGGACATGAACGGATTCTGTTTAATTTCTACACCTAAAGCCTTATTTAACTTCATATATTAATTTTAAATTATTAAACTTCTTTTCCTAGGCACCAGACCCTCAGTACCAGTGAACATCTCAGAGAAGCAGTACTCGCATCCGCTGGCCCTGTTCTACTGCTGCACAGAGAGCATGCCGGCCATGCGCCCGACCGCGCTGCATATGTGCGTCGCTGCGCAAGACATGTTGCAACAGTCCGAGACGACTGCCAGATAAGCTGTTCGTGGAAGGCTTGGTTGATAGTTGGGGTGGTTAGAATATCTACCATTGGGAAAGTAAAATTACTAATGTGTATTTTACTTGGTTTGTTTTTGTAGCTATTATGATTATGATGATTTTATTATTATGTGTAGAATTTATGGACTGAATAATAATAATGATTTCTATGACCTATATTTCCCTTGCTGTAATAAATGTTTCTATGACATGAAATAGTGGTTGACCATGCTGCAGGTAGCAGCATTAACTAATAATGTAATTATTTTTACAATAAAAAAACTGACAATTCCATACTTATTCTAGTAATATATCTTTGTATGGTAAAAATAAATAAAAATACAATTTTGTAAGTAAAACGTTATATTAAAAAAAAAAAAACAACTGTACTGTTCATATAACATATCAACAATATTGAAACTTATATCTAAACCGACACATTATACTATGTATTAATACAATGTTTATTAACTAAGTTAAATAATTGTTTATTTGGTGGAGTAACCCTAAAACCTTTTAATTTAAATAATTGACCATTATATGGAACTATGTTGTGTTGCTACAGGAACGTACTATTGGCAAAAATAGGATTGTAAGTAAAAATCTCAGCCTCCATAAAATTGCAGCGATTTTGCGCTATTAAAAATTCTTTGTCCTTATACCAACGTTAAATTCGTCTTCATAATGAAATACTGGAGAGGCTGAATACACAAAGCTATTAAATTGCCCGTTGAATCCAACAACTGGAAGCAATATTTTAAGATGCACATCTCACATGTTTCGACATGACATTTATCGTTTCTATTTATTGCATTTAACAATCAATTGAACTTTTGAGAGCAATTAAGAATCTAAACACTTCATGAGATTCCATACTGAGATATCGCCCAAAACTTTGATACAATTTAAAATACAAATTGAGCGATGACTACAATACAAGTCGTGTCGTATGATACAAATAATTAAATAAATACTTCGATTAACCTACGCTACAACAATACAACAGTTATGCTATCAACTAGTTGTGTATGTGGTTGTATGAAAAATACATTCTTTTCGACTCCTAAGCTACAGTGATTAAGATGAATCACGGTCATTAACAGTTTTGCTGTAGATTCATTTATAATTCTAAACTTGGAAATTTATTGAAAATCTTCATGGATTTGTAGTAATGGAGTCATCTAAAATAAGTATTTCGATTTTCACTGACATGACCGCGATAAAGTTGACTAGTGTAAAATTAAAACATGTTTACATATCGCTTATTGACTAAATCAGCACCAAAGATAAACTCAATTTTTTGTTAAAAGTTCATCAATTTATTGTAAACGGTAGCAATAGATAATCTCGTCTGATGTCTCATGATTAAACGAATACCACATCCTCATGTAATGTAGGACTTTGTGACACATAAAATGTGATAATAAATCTTACTCAAACAAATGCCAATCAGATGATATTAATTTGACTGCCCCATAGTTGTATTTTTTTTTTAAACATTTGCCTATTAATAATCTATTTACATAATTAATCGGATTGTCTTTATGATAACAATATTACATAATTAAATGTTGTTTTGTGTGATTTCAGACACTATTGCTACCATTTGCATAGCGTCAATATATATTCAGTATTGAGTGAGGTATTGCGTAAGGCGAGTGGGTAAAGCTATACAAGTATGGCTGCGAGTACATCATACAAAATAGTCGGTTAGTAACCATAGTTAGGAATACGAGATTGTATGTAGATCGATTACCACGTGAGATTTATAACAAATGCGTCGTCTCTGTTAGTTGGGTGCCGTCATTTACAACTTAGTTATTCATCCATAAAATATAATTTAATTATAAATAAAATGTAATAACGAAATTTATCTTTTGCTTCAATGTTATCGTACGTCAACTTGCATCGTGAAGTTCAGTTATAAATGTTTTCTGACTACCATTAATACAAACACCAGCCAACTAACGACAGACTCCGACATACAGCACACTATCAAGTGTGCAGCTCGCGGTCCAAGCTCCGCAGGTACGCCACTACGTCATGCTTGCGGCCCGCGGCGGCCGCCTGCAGCGCCGTGAGGCCGCCGCCCGTGTGGCCGCCGCCCGTGTGGCCGCCGCCCGTGTGGCCGCCGCCCGTGTGGCCGCCGCCCGCGCTGCGCAGGCCGCGCGCCGAGCGCCGCGCCAGCAGCCGCACGCACGCCAGCTGCCCGAACATGGCCGCGCCGTGCAGGGCCGACTGGCCGTTCTGTGGGGGACGCATCTACGTAGTGAGTGATCCACAGAAATAGGATACCTTTTTGGTGCCATATAAAATTGTTGAATAGGTACAGGAGCAACTAGTTCGATTTGAAGTACGAAACAGCGCCATCTATTAAAGAATGGATTTTGATCAAGCTTGTGACGACGCCATCTAGCGGTGAATGGAATAACATTCTGTTCACCGCGTATTATGCGACCAAATTACAAACTAGATGTCGCTACTGATACATTGAGTGAATAGAGTAAAAATAATAATGTCCTTACGGGAAGCAAACCCAGGTTTGGTTTATATTTGAGTAATTCTACTACCACAGCAGCGTGGCCTTTGTGTGCAGCTTTGAACAGCGGTGTAGCGCCATCCTGAAAATAATAGTATTATATAAGTTTTTGGTACAGAGTGGACCCAGTTAGAATATTGTGTTTGTGCTATAATACGATTTTTTACGTTCTATTAATATTCGGTCACACGTTTTCCATTTAATTTAGCTTTTCATGTTTAATTAAACTTATAACACCCCTCTGTTTCCGAAGGGGGTTAAAATTAACTTGGGGTGACATTCTGAGTACACAAGCGTGCAATCCACCTCGTCACCACCTACCACTTTCCTGACTTGCTAGCATTTTAACCATGACACGAGCTATTCTCACAAACTTTATTTCGATAGGCGCCGGTCGTTTAGCGCGGTTTTGCATATTTCATCTTTTTTTAAATGTTATGTGACATCTTAGGCGCAAATGAACGTATTTTCTTTCTGTTCTTCTGTCTGTCACACGGCGCACTGTGGGCTGAAAATTGAGTTTCATAGTCATTTAAATCTTTTCGCTTTTATTTTAATTTTTTTCGTGTGATAAGCTTCTAATGCTTTCAGCTGTCATGAATATATACAAGGAATATAATTTTATAGGTAAACAAAATTACAAAAAATAAATTTGTAAAAAATTGTATGGGGCCAAAGTAATAAATCCAAATATCTTCAAAACAGCTGTCTTAACTGTTATATCCTTACAGATGGCTGTTCTACAAATTATTTGACATTTTTTGGTGTATTTTATATATCGGTGACAACTGCGGTTTTTTAATAAAAAATATAAACGTTATATAAAAAATGGTTGAACTAAAATTTGAACTTACATCCGGACCAATGGGTTTATAAACTTGAAATTTTGCAGAGAGGTGTCTGTATTTTAGATAAACACTATTACATTAGCATAAATTAGCATTGAGATAAAAAATTAAATAATAATTTTATTACGCATTCTAAGAACTCGTTTTTAACACTGTTATTGTATGATCGTTAACCTATTAGGAATTATCTAATTGGAGACATAAGTTACTGTAATTAGTAACTAATTAGTAGTATTATGATATTAGTGAGGGTAGTTAAGGTAAATATTATATTATAACATTAATGAGGGTTGTTAAGCACAATATTACAAATAAATCTGCAGTTTATTCTATTACTTAGTTCATTTTGAGCATTTCAATAATTCACGTTGATATTTAAGTGTAAAGTATGGAGGGCCTTGCTAAAACCTAGACTTTTTTGTCATATTTAAACATTCTGATAAGAAGAATGATAGTGACAAATTGTTTGATACAGTGGTATCTCGTCTAGATCGTAGTCTTTCTGATGAAGACAGTTTGGCTTTAAAAATCTTTTGCTATAAATTCACGAGAGCTGCAATGATGAGATGGAAATAATCCCAAAGGAACTTCACGGATTTTAAAAAACATTACGGAACTTGGCTTGAAGCAAACATCGACTGGCCTAGTTGTATACGAACAACAGTTGAAAGTTCTGAAGCAAGCTGTCCTGAACCTGAACCTTCAACATCAACAACATCTCGGTTGGAACGATGACAAAGAGAAAATCAACACCACGAAAACCTTTTCAAGAACTAAATACTCAGCAGAAAAAAAAAAGAACAATGGACCAGAAAGGTCGCGATAGCACTGAATTAGCATATGCAACTGCAGTTCTATTGAGAGAACAAGGTCAGGGAAGTATTGCAACTGTAATTGAGTATATGCTGAAAAATCCTGAAGCAGCTGACAAATTTATGGATTTTTTTTAGAAAACCATCAAAGCCTGTGTTTTCTCCCGAAAAAGCGATGGGTCTACTTCTGTCTTTAAAGCTTTCGAAATGGCAATATGTTACTTTTAGGGAAACAGCCATGCGAGAAGGTGCAAAGGATGTATATCCTTCTTATTACAAAGTACAGAATTCAGTGCTATCCCCCACAGGCAACAATCACCGTGACAGATTATTCAGCCAAGATCACATTGCAAGGTTTGCTTGACAAAACAGCGCAAAGAATCTTAGAAAGTTTGCCTGAAGTTATAAATGACAAGTGTTTGACTATGATATGCAAGTGGGGATTCGATGGTGCTTCTAATCAAAGTAGATACAAGCAGAGTATGAGCGGTGATCGAGACGATTCAAGTGTTTTCATGACTTCCCTGGTACCACTTAAAATCACATGTGAAGACACTATTTGGATAAATCCAAGGCCATGCTCATCTTCATATTGCCGCCCAGTGCAATTCCATATTTATGAAAGAAAGTCATTTTGTTGTTACTGAACATCAAAAGCAGATGGAAGACGACATAAAGGCACTTCGCCCTTCAGATTGCGGAACTAATGTAGTCAACCATGAGTTAATGATGACTATGATTGATGGAAAAATTTGCAAACCTATCAGATGCAAAATCAAGTTCTAGCTGCTATCTTTGTTTAGCAAAACCTTCAGACATGAATAAATTGGATTCTGTGAAGGAAAGACCAGTGTCTGTCGACCTCTATAAATTTGGACTGTCAACATTACACGCTCGTATCAATACCATGGAATGCCTTTTGCATATAGCTTATAGGCTTGACCTCAAGAAATGGGCAGTGCGAGGAGGTGATGACAAACTTGTGTTTCAAGCAAGAAAAAATGTTATACAAGATCGTTGCAAAGCTGAGCTAAACCTTTTGATAGACATTTTCAAACAAGGATCCGGAACAACGAATGATGGTAACACAGCCAGAAGATTTTTCGAGTTTCCTGAAAAAACTGCAGCGATCACTGGGCTAGATAAACAGTTAATTCGTAGACTTGCAGTTACCTCAGGACAAGATATTGACGCTGTAAAATATAAAGAATATTCGTATCAGATAGCTGCTAGGTATGTGGAACTATACAATTGCCGTGTATTAACAATTTGTGCACTGTAGCAGTGCACAAATTTTGCAAATATCATTTCCAGTAACGCAATTATGCCAATCGGGAGCCTATCAGAGGAAGCGTCCGAGTCACGCAACAAAGACTTTCGTAGATTTAGGGAACACAATTCGCGAAAGAAAAGCAGACAAAATTCGAATGAAGATATCCTCAACATGTTACTTCTTTCATCAGATCCAGTTATTTCTGCAACAAGACCCAAGATGAGTCCGAAAAAAAAGCAAGAGCTTTTCAACGAGACCCTCGATTTGTTGAAATTTCAGGAGAGCAATTTCGAATTTTTTGATGTTTCTCATTTAGATCCTGATTCTGAGTCAGATTTTGATTCTGATAACGATTTTGAAAATTAATTTAATCGTATATCTATGTATGTATATCTTACCTAACTTTATTATTATTATTTAGTTCTTAACTATTCTCGAGACCCCGTTCCTATGGAAAGCGTACGAGGGGCCGAAGCCAAGTCGCAGAGGCCCCTTAGACAAATTTAAATGGATACATTTAAATTTAAATGGATACATTTAAATTTGTCTAAATAAAAAAACAACAGTAATAATTTGTTTTTATATTTCTTAATTTTGTAATGTAATAGTGTTTATCTAAAATACAGACACCTCTCTGCAAAATTTCAAGTTTATAAACCCATTGGTCCAGATGTAAGTTCAAATTTTAGTTCAACCATTTTTTATATAACGTATATATTTTTTATTAAAAAACCGCAGTTGTCACCGATATATAAAATACACCAAAAATTGTCAAATAATTTGTAGAACAGCCATCTGTAAGGATATAACAGTTAAGACAGCGGTTTTGAAGATATTTGGATTTATTACTTTGGCCCCATACAATTTTGTTCAAATTTATTTTTTGTAATTTATTTTACCTATAAAATGATATTCCTTGTATATATTCATGACAGCTGAAAGCATTAGAAGCTTATCACAAGCAAAAAAATAAAATAAAAGCGAAAAGATTTAAATGACTATGAAGCTCGATTTACAGCCCATAGTGCGGCGCAGGTGGCGCGTGCGTGTTACCTGCCGCACGTGGTCCACGTGCGCGCCGGCCGCCAGCAGCAGGCGCGCCACGTGCTGGTGGCCGCACTGCGCCGCGATCCACAGCGGCGTGGCGCGGTCGGCGCGCGCGCAGTCCACGAGCGCGCCGGCGCCCACGAGCGCGCGACACACTTCTTCGTGTCCGTTCTGTGCTGCTATGAAGAGGGGCGTCGCTTTGTCCTGGAATTGTTGGGACTATTATTTTAGGTGTGTAAATTGAGAAATTAGGGCTAGTATGCGGACTTCTCTCAATGTAATCATCTGCGAGCAGTGAGTGGTCTTCGACAACCGAGAGTTGGCAGCGCTATCCCGTTAAATTGACGAAGACCTAGTCAGTTTTTTTTGCGTTTTCTTGCACATCCGCTTGAATAGTCAGATATGTGCCTAGGGGACCAAAAACAAGGTGGTCGTCCTCAACCATACAAATATTATCTATACCTTCCAAACGACGGAAAGCAGAATATAGTGCTACAAATATCTTTTGGCGGTTGTAGTCGTCTTGTAAGGTTGTAGCCAAGGTATCGAAGTCCTGACATGACGGCTTACCTTCATAGAAGAGTTGACGTCGGCTCCCCTGCGGATGAGCTCTTCGACGACCGGCAAGTGACCGCACTGGCACGCCACGAACAATGGCGTGCCACCGTCCTGAAATCAACACATGAACGAACTGATGAAACTACTTTTTATGGCACATACCATAAAAATAACCTTGACCTCCACAACATAACTATTGGGGTATCGCCGTATCGCTAATACGATACTCCTCGGTAAAAGTAAGACCGTGACCGTTTTCCCAACTATGTTGGGGTAGGCTTCCAGTCTAACCGGATGCAGCTGAATACCACTGCGACTGCCTATCTGACCTCTCACGGACCAATCCCGGCAAGCGTAGCTTAAGCTGATGGATCGACCCGTGCGGCTGTTATTACGTAGCCATGAGCTCCTCGAGCACTTATTTATTATGTGCTTATACGACTCTACGACAGAAAAACAAAAGTAGGGATATATGCTCAATATAAAAAACTTACCATGCTAGGCGCGTCGATGGCGGCTCCCGAGTCGAGCAGTAGTCGTGCGATGTCCAGGAACCCGCCCTGCGCTGCGAAGAAAAGCGCGCTTGTTCCTGTCTGTAAGTGCACGTGGCGGTGTGATTGTATTTGTACCGTTGTATTTCCTATCATCTTCCTATCTGTTGTCAATAAGTAGTCCTGTGTTGTCTTGTTATTGTGGTTCGTGCCAACCCAACCATGTTGTCCACCAAGGACCAATGAGATTCAGGAGTTTGTGATTGTTCTGAGAATCGTCCTCCGATCGATCTTTTTTAATTAAGAAGTTGAATTGAATTAATAAACTAAGTCTGTGGTTAGTAGACTCCAGATTGCTTGCGTAATAAATAAAATACATGGTGTTACGGCACACTTTTACTTACGGCTATAAATGATTGAAGACTAGCTTCCGCCAGCTTTTTGGCCCGCGTGATATCTTTATAAATTATATCCTAGTATTCTACTGGTGAAAGAATTTGTAAAATCGGTCCAGTAGTTTTTGAGTTTATTCATTACAAACAAAAATACAAATCTTTTCTCATTATAATATTTGTGTAGCCTACTCTAAAACCTGTAACATAGATGAAGTCGTAACAAATCTATGAAGTAATCAAAAAATAGTATCAATAACTTCGGTAATAATTACCGTTCTGCTGCAGGCCGGGTCGGCGCCCTGCGCCAGCAGCTCGCGCACGCACTCCGTGTGACCCATCGCAGCTGACAGAATGAGCGGCGTCGTGCCATCCTGGGGACAAACGGAGAGAGGTGTTGAGTACTGACTATTGCTAACGCAAAATTTTCAAGAAGCTTCAGCTTCAAGTGTATAGGCCAAGGTAATATACGTGGTGCGGTGGTGCAATAAAAATTGTTTTTCCGACGGTTTATGAATGGCCCGTTCTTAGAGGAACCTTTTTTGAGAATGGGAAGCATCTTCCTGCTGCCAATAATAATGTGATGACCTCAGACCAAATAAAAAACCAAGACAGAGCGCTGTCAACATGTGGGCACTTCGTAAGGTGTAGTTTGATTGTAAATGGTTGTAATTGTGTGCGTGTGAGCGTGTGTGCACAGAGCGGAGGTGTAGTTTCGGCATGTTTCACTGTATTATTCTTGGTTTTTTATTTGGTCTGAGGTGATGATATAGGTACTTTGTTCAACAATTTGCTAAGAGATTGGCCTTATTATCTATTAGGAGATCGAAAGCTTTTGGTATGTATTAGGATAAAGATAACATACCCTATACTTGTAAGCATTTACTGAGACAAATAAGCGATAGAACATGACCGCTCGTGCTACACCGTGAATAGTTACCATTCCGTCACTTTCACAACATTAGCCGTACTATGCAAATAAACGCCTCGTCAACGTTTTTCACATTTTCCGCCGTAAAAGAAAACTCATTAGGAACTTTCATTTGCCGTTTTTGCCTGCATAAAGCCTCCATTCGTGAATGTAGGCCGGTTAGGGCTGTGTTTTACGCCGCTTTGATGGAACAGCCTGAGTTTACGTTAGCGTAAACTTTTTACAAGTTTACTTGAGAAACGTAAATTGTAAAGTTAATTTGAATTCGCACTTGAAACGTGGAAGTTTTAAATGGTGTAGATTTTAAAGCTTTTTTTCGTTTACTTGGTCAGTTTATTATTGTAACACCTGAACCTGACCGATGTCCTAGGTACCTACTCTATTGTGTTGTCAGTCAGTCATTATGCTGCAAAGACGTCTCCGTTGAGTATACCTAGCTTTTAGGACTCTTCTCTATCTGTTTAAAAAATATTTATTTCATTGCAACTAAATTCATAGTTTGCTTTCTTTAACCGTAAGAAGATTCAATCTCATGATGAATTTCTAAAATATTTAGTGCGTGATTTGCCAAATAATGAAGATGAATCTGTGGCCCGCTTTCCCATCGGATTGAATCGGACACAATATACATAATGCAGAGAATCCGAGATGTGCACGCATGAAAAACATTAACCTCTTTTTGCTATCAATCGGGTAAACGCCACAAAAAGAGAGCGGTCGGTCGGCGCCAGTTTGGGATCGACAAAAACTGTTCGAAGTTTGACCCTCTGAATAAAAACAATGCAAAAACATCGATTAGGTAACAGAAGCCTATTCATTCCATTAAATTAGTGGGTAATCTTTTTGTTATTTAATAAAATCATCCGTAGCCCGACCAAGTCGTCAGCAATTGTGCTACGCTAATGTAATATCTTATCATTATTTTAAATTACAAATTATTTTATTTTATTCAGTGAAAAACATAGTTATTTGGAGTAATTACCAATATATTCCTACCCATTCACACTAGGAGACATCTAGCAGCTATAAAGAGTTAAGTAGATTACCTTCCAGTACCTAGTAAACGATGATTTGTAGTAATAGCTTGGCATACATTCTCGACTACAACTGACAGTTGTAGGACAATATTCTGTATTAGTAGCTAATCATAATCTATACACGTTCTCTGCGGTACACTTCAAAATATGTATATTATTCGCTCTAATATCAACACGAGGCTAACATGGAGACTTCCGCCGACTTACAGAGTTAATTCGTTTCCAAATATGGACCATGATGACAGCTTATTATCAATTATATCGGATATAGGCTGTAATATTAGGCCCGTATGTATTTTGATATTCTATTGTCGATTTAAACTGTGCTTCTAACATGAGGTCTATTTATTTGAAGACAATCGTTAGGAAATCTTATCGTAGTTTGAACCTTTCTAAGACCTCATTTAATTTAATTCCATAGCAGAAAGAACAATTAAACAAGTTTTTCAGCTCCTAAAATCAACCACTATAGCACGAACATAAAGTTAAATAAATAAGTATACCTAGTAAAAAAAATTGTTTATCGAGTCGCCGATTTCACAGACAGCGTCATCGTCCAAAAAATATGAATAAGTACCCTAAATATATTTTGACAAAAAATGTCTATTTAATTATAAGCTGCATCACAAATCGCAATGCATTACAACTTAATTGCATTATAGTTATTTATATTGTCAACAGTCTGTATGAATGTCAACGTTTAATCACTGTTCAATCATTTTAATGCAATGACGTACTCAATTGTCCGTGAAACTGAAATGCACAGCTATTTGACTGCAAAGAAGTTGTCGTATACATTGACTGATTGACATAACACGAACTAAGTTAAAAAGTTGTTTGTTGTTGTTTTTTCTAAAGTTTACAGCAGCATGAAAACAGTTTTGTAGTTCTTAGTTTGAAGTATAAAGGCTCTTACATACTGGGGCGATTCGTCGCGCGACGCGAATTTTAACAAAACAATTTCTCACGGTGAACAATGCGGCGGCGGCGGCATCGCGTCGCCGACGAATCGCCCCAGTATATAAGAGCCTTTAGACATACTCAATTCCAACTAAGAATGCCGTACAAAACCGTTTTCACGGTTTGTCCCTGGAAATACTTATAACGTAGTGCAGATATTCCTATTAGTATAATTCTATAAGTATTTTACAGCGTATTGCAGGCAACTGCTGAACTTCATCAAAGTATCAAACACCTCAAAATCAGTCTATTCGAATCTATAAGCACCATAAAAAAACCAGTTGAAGCTCTGTTTCCAGTGATTAACAAGTGCCTACTTTAAGTGTAATTACAAAGTTGTGTTTACTTTAAACGTAGTTTATACGGCAAGTAACGGTAGTTAACTAACGAGCTGTTAACCTTGCTCTGTTTAACGTATAGTGCCGCTTCACGCTTACGTAAAGTTAGCATTAAAAATAAATAATTAAACTGTTAGTGGATTAGAGTAGAAGTTTGAGGATTTAACTTTAGAAATAAGTAAATGCCTCTGGAACCGTGAACTATGCAGAAGAACTTGTAGGTATATCATGTAGGTTAAGGCACGTGTCCCAAATTAATCATTTTTCTTTCAGAAGCGTTTAGTAAGTTACCTCCGAGAACCTATTTAGTGTCTTACCTACCTATTAAGCCTAGTAAACGCCTAGCCTTGCCAAATGAGTTGGTGTGTAACTCCTAAACTTTCAAAGGACAAATCTCATAGAAATCAGTGTTAATATTATGCTGAACTGCGTTGTCTGCGTAATCTGAGATCACTATCACACCACTTACATCCTTATCAAAAACATTATCTCTTATCACCACGCTATATTTTCTGCCTGTATAAAAAGCCATGAGCACACAGCTTCCCGCTAATAACTCACGTCCGTTCAGCATCATTACATTCCTACATGTGCTTAGCTTACTGTAACCGGTGTACACGCGACGTTAGGTCGGGAATACACAATTACACATGCTATGGAACATGGAAGAGTCACGCTCCATTTGTTTTTTTAAGCTCTTAGTAGGTAAGCAGAAATTGCTTTAAAGCATTATTTCCTAGGAAGTAATCTGAGAATAATTGTATGTGGCGTCGGGCCTTGTATATCCCGATTCAATTTAAAAAGATAATAAAGAAAATTGCTACAAACAAATTATTAGCTTATGGAGATCTGCTAGCAAATCAGTGGCAGTTATTTGAGCAAAGACTGATAACCAACCAACCAACTAATGAATTATAACTACAGGGGAGCATGTGCATTCAGGCTTTAGCCTACGCCTATGTTAATTGCAGTTTGTAATTACTGAACGATTAACATAACAATTTGAGAATGTTACATGTTAGGTACATACATATATAATGTAGATTTATGCATAGTTATGTTAATCCACGAGAGAAAAAGTAAACACGAATTAAAATTGATTAATTAATCGTTCCGCTTAATTTGTAAAGAAATTCAGGAAAAGAGAAAAGCTGATTCGAGGCACAGTGTAAGAGTAAATGTAGTGACAAGTTGATAAGTTTTCATTAATTCAATGTAAAGAGGAGAAGAGAAGCAGAAGAGGGTGGCAAAGATAACATAGGTGTTGGCCAGCCTTTCTAATAACAAGAAAAAAGATCCACACTAATAAATATCTTAAATACATTACTAACAGACAACAGACTAAATCCGCTTGGTCTCGAAGAAAGTGATTTGCACAAGAGATCCTTATACAGCGTCAAATGAGCACATCACGTCCATGAAGTAACACTATCTACCTGCCTAGCCTTATCTCGACTATGTTGGGGTCGTCATCCAGTCTAACCGGATGCAGCTGAATACTAGTATTTTACATGGAGCGACTGCCTTACTGACCTCCACAACCCAGTAACGGGGTAATACTGGTTGTACCCCTTGGTAAGACTGGTTGTCAGACTTTCGGGCTTCTGACGACCCGTAACGACTGTCAAAGATCCACGATGACAACCGAGACCAACGGCTTAACGTGCTTTCCGAGCCACGTAAGAGTCTCGGAATGTAAAGATGCGCGGCTGTTATTACTCAGAAACGAGCTCCTCCGATGAAGTATCACTAGCTAATTTAATTTGAATCTGTATAACGAAGGTGAGCATTAAGGAAGAACTTTTGAAAAATCATACCCTAAAGGGAACAGGGGATGAACATTTTGTATGAAAGTTCGTCATTTTTGCCGATGGGAAGTCCCACCCACCAACGCGCGCACTGCTTGTGTTTTATTTACATAAATGTATTCGTCCACATAATGCCTTGTCTCCCACACTCGTGGTACACAAACAACTTATAATGTGGTCACAATTCGCACGTTATTACGAATACACGCGTGTTCTCACATCCATTAGGTACTTATATTTTCACGTTTACGTTTACGTCACTGGGATGAGGAGATGTTTATAATATAATGTGGAGTTAACGCTTTGTTGTGGATTCACGAAGTAAGTACAGGTCCAAGTTATAGGCGACGCGGTTTATTTAGTAAAATTATCTATGACAGCGATGCCCCGAGGTTCAGAAAATCTGAATCTTTTGATAACCAGTCAACAAGTTTACTTTGCAAGTAAAGTAAGGTATAGAGACTTTAACTTGGGTAATCCCATTTCTGATTGTATCTTCTAGATACATATTATTATTAGGGCAAAGGTGTAATTTTCTCCATTATTAGCTAAGCGAGTTTTGGAGACTTTGTGGTAGGCAACAAACAGACTTATCAAATAAGGCCCCCAAACTATACAGAGATCTACGTCTGATCACGCATTTTTTACTATGAATGTCAATTGTCATCATCACGGGATTTACGGGTCATCAACCCATCACAATCGCGGGCCCAGTGCGGGCTGCACTGGGCCCGCGTGGTGGATTACGGCCCACTCCCTCTCACAGAGAGGAGGCCTGTGTCCCAGCAGTGAGAACATTATAGGCTGGTTATGTTAGATGTCATTATCTCAAGACTAGAACAGTTCTTGTTCCAACTGCCGTTCACATCTATTACGTGGTTTAATGTAGGAGTGACGTAAAGGGACCGCTGTTTATAATAACGAATGACAGGTAGCAATTTAGTAATGAATTCACCTTACTGTGGGCCAAGTGATGAGCAGAAGCTGGGGCATTATTTTTCAGCTAAGAACGCACTCGATCAAGTCACCTTTCAAACAAAACCAAAAAATCAAAATCGTTTCAGCCGTTTGGCAGCTACGATGGTGCAGACAGACACACAGATACACACGTTAACCTTATAACACCCCTCTTTTTTCGTCGGGGGTTAAAAAGACTTAACCAGTCTACGCCTGTTGTTTGTAGGTCCCAACGAGCGACCTATATTCGGAAGTGCATTTCTATATTTTTAGAATACTTTCCAAAACAATGGACCGGTACAGCTTATGATTTAAGCGTGGTACCTAATGTGAATTTCATATAACTCATAAAGAATGGAGATTGGGCGAAAGTGGGGCACAAATTTTACGTTATAAAACCATTAGAATAACAACCCATTATACCAACCCAATAGTGGTTTGTGCTTTGATTAATGAAATTCTCTGGTAAGTACATTAAGGCGGTAGGGTACCACCTTAATGTACTTACCCGAGAATTTACCAAAATAAATTCGTTCCCTCTTTGTAGACTAAATCCCGGTGAGGTACAGTAGTGAATACGCCCAAATTTTAGAATAAAATCTTTATAAAATCAAATATTGGTCTTTTGAAAAAAAGAAATTATTACAAAATGTTCATTATTAAATTGTCTATCCATTAGTTTCAGTAGCAAAATTAAATAATGTTTACTTTACGAGGAGATGCATGATAACAAAGATAATTTCTCATTTTTATGGTTTCGTTGGAAGGAAAGAAACATATACTTATTACATAAAATAAAAAAAAATGCACAATTTTGGAATTAAGATTATGTAGAAATTTAATGTCTTTTTATTATTTGATATTTCTTTTTAAATAACAAGTAGATAGGTCCTAAAAACTACAAAAAAGCGGCTAGAGTGGCGTTTTGCTCAGGGTACCACCGCCTTAATTGGTAATGATTAATTAATTACAAAGTTATTGTGAACTAGCAACGTAGGTACTTTTATACTGCATGTTCAATTAGTTTTAATAGATTAATTTAAGAAATATTCCCACGGTTCTAAGATAAAAGTGAAGTCTCAGAGATTGGAATCTCAACAAGCTCCCTTTACTTTCCCAGCTATTATAATTTCATGCTTTTTAAGTTTTTGGTAAGGCTACTCCTATTATAAATTATGATAAGTGGTACCAAAGGTGCCACGGCCCAGTTAAGTTCACATTAACAATTTACACTTAATAGCCTACCACAGTTCGTAACACTATAAAATGTTCACGGCGTTGAATAAACCTGGCTCCACCGTGGAATACAGACTAATATTCATTGGCTTCTTCCAGTAAACAAAACCCTAAAAAACAATACTTATGTAACTAACCTTCTAAAAACAAAAAAGGGTCTAACAAATTCAGATCTCCGCTAAATCTAGGCCATTGATTTATTCCGCTGCCTAAATACACTTTTCTCAGCTCCTGGGTTTACGTAACACCACATCCATCTTTCTTTGATTCTCGAGGGAGATTGGGTGACGTTGGGGGGTCATCAACGTGTTTTTTAGGCAAAGCGTGACACTTTGAACTCCCGCGAGTCATCAATTTTGCTAGTGACACCACTAATCTTGGTGAATGATCTCGAAAATGAGGTTTATCGGCACGTTTTCATCTTTTAGCGTTCCGTAAAAGCAAAAATGGAACTTTTATAGATACTTTGACGTTTTTCAGACTCCATAGTTGACGAAAACATGTAAATTGAAACGATTTAGTAATTAGTAGATACGACAAAATGTACACCTACGATTAATTCTGGGCTTATCTTCGCAACGACGTGTTGAGTATACTCGTACCAATCGAATCTTTGGCCTTAACATCCTGAACTCATTTGACATTCTACGGATATAATATACCTATTGAAATCGATATGTTCTATAACGACATCAATATCTTAGATTTATGTCCAGTCAAGTGTCAGCCGTGACGACGGTGACGATTTGACCATTTGGCACATTGAATAGGTAGGTACTGTAAGGAGTTCGGATGCGAGGCGCAACCTCGCGTGGTACAGGCTGGCTAGAGGGCAGCCCTGTGTTTCGAACGTTCCAACAATTCAGATTTAAATATGTTAGGAATGCATTTTGTGTTGGTTCTTCAGTCTAGCTTAGCTACCGAACAGTGTACGCGTCTCATATAAAATTAAATATTATAATAAACCCCCTTGGAACCCTCGCCGTCTTTGGATTTGCCACCTTACACACACCCTCACACCAAGATAACGCTCCCAAGCGTTACAGTACTTACCTAATACATAATTATGAACGTGTTCAAAATTGATTTGATCTAATATCAACGCATGAATTATTAAGAATTGGCATATCGACATGACATTGCTCTGTTCTTCAAAGAAGCTTTCAAATCTTGACCGCGCCAGTCAGAAATTCATATTTATTGCCTACCTTTATTAAACGCTTGCGTTAAGAAGTTATCAATGTTACATATACTAACATGGAGAGCTGGAACACTTTCGACACCGGTTACCTATTTCAGGTAGTTCTTCAGGGATATTATGCAAATACAAAATGTTATTCCATGAAGGGAATTCCTAGGCGACGACGCGATAATTAGACAATGCTTTATGTATGTAACAATGTGCCCTATTTTTTCAATAAAAACACGTTTTTTTAGTAGGAATTTCTCAGTAGTAACCCGAAGTCTGGATTCGTGACAGGTTGATGGCAATAGGCTCGCCCCCTATTACATGGGACTTAAACATAACTGGCGAAATGTGGGTGTACTATAGGTACACCTCTGCCTAACCCTTTGGGGATAACAGGCGTGATGTTATGTTATTAGTAGGACTATTATCTTACCCTGTCCCTTGAGTCGATGTGAACCTTCCCCGTGTCGAGCAGCTGACGTAGTCTGTCGCAGTCTCCTCGCAGCGCTGCCAAGTGGAACTGCACGTCTGTGCGAGATTCTTTCTGCAAAGATAACAATACATTTCATTAGAAATTACGAATTTAAAAGCAAAATTAAGTATTTTTAAAATTTCAAATCTAAATTACGTATCTAAAAACTATCGGCACCCCGCCTTTGTACGTAGGGACCGGTATTCAGCTTAGCGAAGCTTAGCTGAAGCGTCAAAGCAAATGCAATGAGATTATAGAAAAATCTGCAGATGCGTCTATATTATGTAAACTTAGCAACCTTGAAAAGAAGAAATGACACTTTTGGCCTCTAAAATAAATAACCAAATATTTTAGAATGCGCAAATAATATCCATAACAAAACATCCTCCGTTATCTATGTACAAAAATAATTGTCAAACATTGCTATCACAGCTCTGGCGGCACTGCAGACAATTGCACATAATTACCTACACATAGCGTGATAAAACATCGCGTGTTTGCCACGCTGTAATTGTTGTGTACAGTGTAACTGTTATTTTAGAACTAATTGTAATTACTTATGTGATTTATGTGATTGTACGGAAACGGTTGTGAAATTGTATTGGGAGGGTGGAGGAGAGAATTTCAGAAGATTCGCAAATGATGTTTAATATAATTCTACGGTCTACGAGTGTAAAAGAGCATGTCCCCCAAGCATAGTTTAAAAATCTTCCGCGTTCCTCTAGTACATCTACATATTATCATTTACAAAAAAAACGAGTTTCTATCTCTACTAACCTTGAACGAGAGAAACATGTAAACAATTTAAAATATTTTAATTTAAATAATTAATAATAATTTAAATCCTTTTAGTTTTAGTTTTTTTGTATAATAAGTTACCCAATTTAAATTTATATTATCTAATCTAAAATAAACGAAGGCTACCAGGTTTGTCCAAAAATTAAATAATTATTCAAAACTTGTAAGTAATTAATTACTTAATTATTTACTCAATAAACACTCCATCTTCACATATTTGCGTTGTTAATTCATCTTAATTATGTAAACTGCATTAATGAAGACTAGTAGAACAAAAAATAACAGTTCTTTGTTTAATCTAGTCTAGCTTCATTATGATGCAAATTAGAAAATCGAGAAATAAAATCAGGATAATGTGATTCAAAACTCGACCTCAGTTTATGAATCAGTCGTCCTCGATTTTTCAGTCATCAAAATCCAACAAAATAATTGACTGTCAGACTCAGGAAAATATAGCACTGGTCTGCTTTTACGACCTTTAGCTTTTTTAATCAAATTCGACACAAAATACAAAACTGGCGACTTGTTTCCTCACAATGTCACAGTCAAGGTCTATAATATTATCTGCTTCAATGTTCTATCTACTTATTCTCCAGTTGCTACCCAAGAGTACAAAAACTCTAGAATCACAATCAATCTCTAGAATCTTACAAAACAAACATTTGAATAAGGACATAATGTGGGTGATATTGATAATATTTATATGTATGAATGTCAAATAACGGTTGAATCGCACAAATAAGGACGTTTACATAGTCTGCCACAAATAATGTCTGTTGATATCTCTCGAGTCTTGATTTTCAACAAGATTATTTTTGTTGACTGTTTTTTTTTGTCAGATTTATGGTATCACTGTTTATTAGAAGGAGGAAAACTTGGTTATAGAGATATTTTTCTTTTTTTGGATATGATCAGATTTATCTACAAGATCTGGGTACAATTATCACTGTTTTTCTAAAGGCTTCTGTCTTTCTAGTGTGTATGTAATTTCGGACGTTGAGACTGAGAGTGCTAATTAGCTTTGAATATTTTCTCGCACAGTTAAGATCATTATTTTTAGTCATTTAGGACAGCAGACAGTTTGGTTTCCAAAAAGCGTAGGTCGTCGCTCCGTTTAAATCTGTTTTCCTCTTGCTTACATCCTTACATATTATAAAACAAAGTCCTCCGCCGCGTCTGTCTGTCGTCCTGTACGCGGTATACTCAAAAACTACTGCACCGATTTTCATGTTGTTTTCACCTATGGATAGAGTGGTTCTCGAGTAAGGTTTTAATATATAATAACCGACATCCACGCGGACGGAGTCGCGGGCATCAGGTAGTTTAAACTATAAAAGGATTCCAATAATTGTCTTCTCGGTACAACAATTCCTTGTCTACGATCCGTCTTCATCGCACACTCAGAATATCCGTCCACAGTACACAAACACAGCCACAGCAAAATTCGCAGTCATTTTGCTGTGGAGATAGGTAACTCGATTCAGTGGCGTCGACGCGAGGCAGTTCCCTCCGCTGAATATTAGATGACTGAACGCTCTCTGATTACCGTGCACTGTGCGAATAGGGGATCGGTGTATTATTTATACCTTTAAAGGGTGATAGGAGGGGTTTAAGAATATATATTTATTAAGTCAAGGGAAGAATAATATTATGGAATACTAGACCCGAGATGCTTATATACTACAAATAAGGTACTAATTGGGCAGTCCAAGAATTTTCTGGGGTGTCGGAGGCAGACCATTATAGTAGTTTGCTGGTAGCTTAACGAACGGAGTAAGAAGAATAGCATAACTATGAACGAAACTTGTATTTGGACCTCTCTGCATCATTGCAATGGACAACTCGAAAAAGCTGCGTTTAAAGTCACATATTTCACCAAGCACATAATGGTATTTTCGTCCACGAATATATCTCTAGTCCGCTGTTCAACCTAATCGGAACATTTCCCATCAGTCGTAAGAGCAAATTCGTGTTTTATCGATAACATCAGAGCATCGAGTCGAAAACTCTGGCCATCCGATTAAGTGGATGATCCGATCGATCACGATTATTTTTGGCGATTGTTTGCTTATGTAATCACTGAGTGCATTACCTACCGTAAGTTTAGATTAGGCGATACAGATTGATGTGGTGCTGAATGATATAAGAGTAAAATGTAATAAAAAATAAAGAAAAATTGTTAAGAAAATAATCAAAAGAAAGTTTATTGTGCTTGAAGATGAACACGAGGCTAGTAAAGATAAAATAAATGCGATAGGAAAACAATTTAGACGTTTGTCGGTGGTGAAATATTATAGTTCAGAAAGAATTCTGAAGCATCTTTTCTTGATCGAGGAAAATATATTGATAACCGATGTTCTGACCCCATAACGCCAAAACTACGTGAAGAACATATCGAATGGTGAGAAAACGCGACAGAATTCAGAATTAGCGTCTTATTTTCGTCCATGTCGTAAGTATAGGAGAGAATTGGGTTACGGTGGCACACGTAGGGGAAAGGCAAGCGAACTTATTACAATTTCTGCACCATTGCTTTATTATTCTACCTCAATAACTTGAACTAGCTAACCTAATGGTCTAACGAGAACAGTATCCATTGGTGAATTAGTACTAGTATCTGCTTTGATACATCCGAATCGAGTGATGGATGAAGGAAGGGGTAGTTCACTGACATTGTGATTGTTCTCTGCAGCAATTATAGGTTGTCCTGATATAATTTGAATGCTAAGTATGCTTTGTTATATAATATCTTAGGTATGAAGGAACATTGTGCTCTGAAATTATAGGCTGTTCCCATTATTTAGATTCAGTTCACCTTTTGCTACAGTCGATTTTATAATGAGTTGAGTCAGCGGCTAGAAAAGCTTCTACAGGGTGAAATTGAATTCATGGGCATCCTTTTAAAGGGTCATTATACTAATCATTATGAACAACTTTCACTATGGGACAAACTATGAAATCACGAAAAAAAAATCTGCTGTTCCCTACATTTTGACGAGCTATGCGAACAATAAATGTAGGGAACAGTTGATTTTTTTTCGCGATTTCAGCGTTGTTCCCATAATGAAAGTTGTTCATAATGATTAGTATAATGACCCTTTAAAAGGATGCCCATGAATTCAATTTCACCCTGTATAACATCTTTAGTTGGTACTTATTTTGTACGACTTTGTTGTTTGTGTTTCCGATTGAGCCAAATTTTTCACTTGTGCAAATATAAATATACTTTTCATGTATATAACAATTACAGTATTTTGAGAACAAAGGAATAAATTATACTTCTTCAGTAACCGAGATGTATTGTGGATACGTACCTACGTAGTATTTGCTTTACTTGCGAATATTTTTATGAATTCGTATTATTGGATGCTAAGAATGTTCTGAACGTAGAAAAGCAGCTAACATTATCGTTAACTAGGCTGTTTATTAACTTTTACGGATATTGGTATATGCAGGAAAAAAGAGGAGAGTTAGAATCAAAATCAAATCAAAATCAAAATATTTTATTTCACATAAGCCTACATGGGCACTTATGAAACATCCGAAGCTAGGTGCACGGTTCCAATTGGTCGTTTCCTATGGAGAAGTGCCGGCAAGGAACTCCATGGTTACTCTTTTAAAAGATAATTGGCTTTTACAATATTTTCGAATTACAGTGTTAATAGTTATGGAAGGACAGTGTAGACATTTCAAAAAGTTTCATGTAGGTAGTTAAAAAAATTAAAATGAAATTGTTCAAAGAAGAATGGCGTATTTCATATCTGAGCTAAAAACTCGTTTTCCGGAAATAATGTTTATTATTTTTTTACCACACAAATCATGCGTTGCATTTCTATCGCGGCAGTAAATTAAGTGGACAGTTTCCACATTGCAACATTTGCAACCACACATTTGCCCACATCTATCTTGCGGTCTGCATGCATCTCGGATCATTTGCTAACACACTATTTACAAACATAGGGAAATTGTGCATCCGGACAAATTCAATGAAGAATGCAGAATGCGTACCAACCTAAATTAAAAAATATTTATACGAGAAGTTTGGCAGAAAGGAAAGGAGGCCTATAGTGGCTGATATAATGATGATGATGATGAAATTTATTTGAGTTTGAACAGGAGTGTTCTTAGGGGTCTCTCATGTTATGGATCATCAACGGTCTCTGGTAATGATTATAAAATTTGTATGCACCCAGCACATTATGTCTACTTGCCTAGTTTACCGAAGATGCTAAAAAGCAGAAGAAAAAGGTTAACATAAAAACCAGATCCACATTGTCATGTTTCTAACTAGCAATCATGTAGTTACGAAGATTCTTTGGCCCTCAGGGATGTTAAGATCTGGATTCAGATTTGGTATCAGTTTTATGGAAAGCAAAAAAAAAATATCTCGAAGAGTTACGTCACTCCACTAACTTATTATTATGACTTATGTGGCGACTTTTAGCCGAGTAGCGACAAAATGTATATCATTCAAGGATTTATTAACATTGATACTACGATAGACGGAAAAACTTTTTATATTTCTCTCTTTTCATTTTCAGTTTTATATTTTTTTTGCTAGCATGCCTGTTCACTGAACTCATGTCAGATTTTCCGATACACTCTTGTCACTCTTGGTTTCTTGGGTGTGTGTAATCCCAAAGTATTTTGTCAAAACCGTACTGGTGTCAGCCCTGCCAGTAATTGTGAATCAAGCGGTCAGTTTCCACGGCAACCACACATAGCCGTGTTACTGTTACTACAATCATTTGCACTATCCCGGGAAATTGCCTTAGCGGTACACGAGCCGTTAGACAACCTTCAGATAGTGATTAGACGCGATTGCACTTGATATATGCGATGCAAAATACGATGGAGTTTTCTATGTCTAGTACATGTACCTACTTATCCAAGCAGTGATTGATGAGAAATTGATTATGGTTGATTGATTATGAACATCGTGTTATTGATTGGAGGCATTGAGGTAGGGCGAATATGCACAAGCTATTTGGAATTTTATAGATGACTCACGGGAAAAAATCAAAGTCAAAAGTAACCATTCGTTTCACCATATAGACAATAGGCTGTCTACACACTCGCACACTTTTAAGCAACCCAAGTATCGTTCCACTTTCAAACGACCGAATCTTTAACAACTCCCGTCAAAGTCAAAATTGTACTTAGACCTGTCACCACCATAAGCATTAGGTACCTAGCTCATGACGCAACACTGCTGCTGTCAGCAAATCAGTTACTGTTTCAACCGTTTGCAATGATTGATGGGACGTGTCGCTTTCTATTTGTGAAGATGGAAGCGAGGAGTGAAGACTGTCCACTAATGCGTTTTGTGCGGAAGTAGTTATAGTGCAGGGGCAGGTCAGCGGCTGCGCTCGAAAGTGGTAATGGTCACGAAGATACGTACTTAGCCCTATTGGCCTCGCACAGGTCTTTCTTTTTTGTTGTCATGTTTTTTTTTATTGTTTGTATTTCTTGTGCGTGTCCCAAATATAATATATTTTTCTTTCTTTCTTTAGTTTCGGAACCAATTTTCCAGTTAGTGCCTTGTTCGTAATTACGGTAAAAATTCCATATTATGTTGTACTAGCTGCGACCCGCGGTTTCACCCGCGTAATTCTCGATCCCGTGGGAATATCGGGATAAAAGTCAAAGTAATCCTATGTCCTATTCCAGGTCATGGTCTACCCCTGTGCCAAATTTCATCCAAATCCGTTCAGCCGTTTTAGCGTGAAAGCGTAACAAACGAACTCGCTTTCGCATTTATAATATTAATTAGGATTATCGTAAATAAACTGACCATAGGAATATATCCGTAGGGTTAATTTCTCCATTAAATTCACGCTAAACCATTATCACAATTTAACAATTACGGATCACGAACATTCTACTAATAAACACTGTTATACAACTGGTAAACATCAAAGCACAAAAAACACGCGAATAGAAAATTATTTTCTTCCAAGTTACACAGAATTCATTGGGGCCTAATTAAAACAACACCTCGGCTTATTTACAATAACAACAAAAAGTCTCTATTTACATTTGCGGAAACTTAAGAGCTGAGTAAATAAATTCAACAATACAATGAAATGTTTATTAGAGCGAGACTAACAACGTTATTCACAGTTTATTTAAGTTTATTGTGAACCACTCAAGCTCGCGGAATAGGTATGTCAAGAACTCGTGCGAGACGAATCAGTTGAGCAACTGTTGCGCCACTAAGGAATATTGGACCTTCTGCCACGCGCGCTGTTGGATTTTCAACCCTCGGCTCAGCGCCAAAAGTTGAAAACCCAACACCGCGCTTTTATTTAGGCATTCATTTAGGTGCCATCTAGTGTTAGCAAAAACGGTAATTCTTTTGTTATAAGGAAAACCAATACAGTATTTGTTATTGTTGTTATGTATCATGTTTTGTTATGATCGCTCAAACAACGAGAAACAGTAAAAAAAGAAAACGAGCATAACTAAAAGTTGATCAGGTAAATCACGAGTTACCAGCTTAACGATTGGGTTACAGTATTACCAGTATAAAATCGTATCCTCGCCAATAAACTAGATTGCTGGTAAAGAATTTCGGTAAGTCATGAAACAAAATATCCCTTCAAACTTGTGCAACAACTAACAAAGCAATTTAATACCGCCACGAAGTAAAGAACATAGAACTTCCACTTGTTAGTAGACTAGCGACTCGTCCGCGTCGTAGGGACGGGTCGCTAGTCTCGTGTGGTTTTTAAGCTTTGATAAAACATTAAGAAAGAAGTAAGGCAAAGATAAGTAGTATAATTAAAATCCGTTGCGTAGTGTAGAAGAACAACGCTGTCACACAGACAGACACGAAAAATGGTCTTTAATTTATAGATTTTGCGACAAAAGCCTGGCAAATAGTTCGACTACTTATTGCTGATTAAAACAAAACTGACGCTACTGCTTCACTTTACTTTTTTAAGCTATAGATAGTCTGAGATTATCTGTAGAAGTGCATGAGAGCTTTTTTTAACTCACTTTTTCGAGTGGTCCTTCTGTCAGACCATTCTAATTTCTGGTCCTACCGTCCGAATATTTTTTGTCCACAACGTTCAGACGTAAACAACTCTCTATTTCGTTCGCGGTCGTGTCAAAATTGTACGCAGTCATTGTTCTTTTGTGTACAATACCTACAGGTAATTATAGAGCACTTGCGTTTGTTACCATTTGTGTTACGTCAGATTAATGAAAATGGACGTTGATTGGGTGTATACTTAAAAAGTGAGACAGAATTGGAAAGGTCATAGAGCCTGTAGAGCCATACTGAAGTAACGATTATCTATGTTCACAGTGACAATCCTTGCTATAATAATATTATAAAAAGTGCGAAAGTAACTCTGTCTGCCTGTCGCGCTTTCACGTCAAAACTACTGAACCGATTTAAATGAAATTTGGTACAAAGGACAAAGACTACTTTTTATCGACATACCGCACGGGCGAAGCCGCGGGCGGAAGCTAGTACACAATAAGGGAAGAAGAGTAAAATATAGCTACATTACATCCAAAAAAACACATTCGGTATCTTTACTACATCAACAACCTTTCTTATTCCATTCTAGATCCTGTCCAACTACTCACCAACCGGGCCAACATACCAAGTGCTATGGCTTCTGCTGAGACCAACATGGTGTCATATGTATAGACCATAAACGCTCGCAAGTGTCGCCGAAAACATTCACACGGGTAAAAACAGACATTCTTTATACCATTTACTGCATTTTTATCAGGTTGAAGTTAATAGTATAATGAATTTGACGGAAACTTAACACGTTCCCACAGTTAGAAATTAAGAAACAATTTAACAGTTACATACTGCACGCTAGCTATTTAATGGTATTAGCAGATGATAGCTTTCTAGTTTCCACATTCATGTGCACTGAGCGTTCCGTATTGTTCTCAGTAAAGAAGTGTGAAAATTGGTAATTGTGACTCGTTTTTAGTGACGGTTTAATGAAATCGGAATTGAAGAAAGATTAATCTACACTAATATTATAAAGAGGAAAACTTTGTTTGTTTGGTTGTAATGAATAGGCTCAAAAACTACTGGACCGATTTTAAAAATTCTTTCACCATTCGAAAGCTACATTATCCACGAGTAACATAGGCTATATTTTATTTTGGAAAAAAATAGGGTTCCGTAAGATATTTGGGTTTTTCGGACACAAGGTGTAAAAAATCAACCAGAAAAGTTACTTATTTTGCGTACGCTGCCTAAACTATAAAAGACAGAACCATAAAATGTTCTAATTAATTGTAGATCTTATAAATATCTACAAAAAAGTCCGCGACACACTATACCTATCTATGTCGAGTGAGGCACAACAACCGTTTTTTTTATTTAAAAATCTAGATTTTTTTTTTGGACTACATTTAAACGCGTTTATTTTACTCATGCTATTAATCTTTATCAAAATAAATTATTTCATCACTAAGTACAGTTTATGTAGATAATATTTGGTCTTTGAATGATTAAAATTGGACGTTTGGTTTTGAAGTTATGGCGAAATTAAAATATTACGATTTCTGCTGCACGGCCCGTTGCGAAGTGGGCGTCACCAAGGCGGGGGTGCGCGTGCGGGAGGGGAGTTTATCTATACTAATATTGTAAAGAGGAAAGATTTGATTGTTTGTTTGCATTGAATAGGCTCCGAAACTACTGAACCGATTTGAAAAATTCTTTCACTGTTGGGAAGCTACACTAACCCCGGGTGACAGGTTATATTACATTTGCAAAAAAATTAGGGATCCTTACTAAAAGTCCAATAATGAAACCCAAGGTGTAAAAAAGGGTAGGGTAGGTAGGTAGGTAGGGTAGGTAGGTAGGGTAGGGTAGGTAGGTAGGTAGGGTAGCTAGGTAGGGTAGGTAGGTAGGATAGGTAGGTAGGGTTGGTAGGTAGGATAGGTAGGTAGGGTAGGTAGGGTAGGTAGGGTAGGTAGGTAGGTAGGTAGAGTAAGTAGGTAGGTAGGTAGGTAGGTAGGGTAGGTAGGTAGGGTAGGGTAGGGTAGGTAGGTAGGTAGGGTAGGTAGGTAGGGTAGGGTAGGGTAGGTAGGTAGGTAGGGTAGGTAGGTAGGGTAGGTAGGTAGGGTAGGGTAGGGTAGGGTAGGTAGGTAGGGTAGGTAGGTAGGGTAGGTGCGCCTTAGATAAGTACTTAGCGCTACCCGTGCGAAGCTGGGGCGGGCAGCTAGTGGTTGTATAAGCCGCTTGTGTTATAAACAAATTATATTCTTATTCTCATAAATTCGTTTTAATTAAGTCTTGCATTTTGCTTCTGCTTTCTGCTCAATTCTGCATATACTTGGTTATGTTCCCGTCCAACCGATAATGCTAACACAGAATTATCTGTGATTCTAGTGTGACTGTCCTTCGGTTTACACTATTCTCTTTAATTCTGAGGGCGTAACTAATGTTCGTCAAGCAACGCGAAAGCCTAATCTTGCTTGCTTTCAAACCAATCTCAAGTCTTACTGCAATTTCACATTCTGTCTTGTTTCACAAGAACTCTTATCAGCCGAAAGCAAACTGTAACAGACCTTATCAGAATGGTACACAGGCCGCGGTTACATTACCCATGTTCAAGAAGACAAAGACCAGACAATCCTGCAAAAATGTAGAGAGATAAGTATCTCCCTGTATTTTTGACGGATTGTGGTCTGAAACAAAATTGACGCAAGAATAAAACTGTCGCCAAAAAGTTTACACAGTTGCACATGTTTTGGTGACAGCTTAAATGCCAGATGGCCCTACCTTTCTGTATGCAAAACACTTAAATGGCACATGATTGTCCTATCTCAAATCTGGGCCGCAGTGGCGACGCCGACGTGGGACAGAGGAAAGCTTCTAAAATAAGTATGTTCTCAAGTTCCCACAAAAGCAGGCCCGAATCGTCCAGTATACTTGACATTTCAAGAACATTATCTATCTGCAAAATTGTAAAGACATTCTGTCCCGGCGAACCCAGGACATATGGTGTTACTACCCGCGACCCGCAAGGAGCAATCGGTGTCATATGTACTTTCTCCGCGTTGACATCAGCTCGCGTGCAAATATGTTTACCTATCTTTCGCTGCAATCATTAGAAAGTAGCTGTTTAATGCATATAATGCAACACCAGCCTCTGTTTTGTCCCTCCGTTCATTGTTGCTAGTGTTAAATATGTTTCGGTTTGGATTGAGGAATGACAGAACTGCAATTATCATCACAGTTACAGGAGGTGCAAATGTGTGGTGGGTCACGCAAGATGATACACGAGACTATTTTGAAACTATCTAAACCAGACTTGGCTTGTGGAATTTTGGGTAAACAGTAAATAGGTACAATGATAATTACATAAAGTACGACTAAGGACACATTGTATTAATTAGGACCATTCCTTGAATTGTTTTATGCTTCACATTCACTACAAATGTTACAATTCCAAATTGCTCTATTTCGTACAATGCAATAACAAGAAGGGACACACCCTGTAGTTATTCTTTATTGAGGGGTGTGTCGACAATCTTAATACATTGCGACGTAGTAACGGTTCAGCAGCACAAGGGTGCAGCGTTCGTTTTCTGTTCTTACCGTCGTCGAGGTTTTGATTACCGTGATAGTAGAGGGTCCCATTTTGTCAGGTTTTATTTAAATAAAGTAATGAATGAATGGATATAGATTCTCAATAGAATTCTCTGACACAGAATCTAAGACTTCAACTATAACGTAGCTTTGAAAACTGAAAGCTAGATGACTTGTCCGATTAGATCACAGTAATAGACAAGTAACTCGGACTCCTAACAAACCCAGTCTTACACCATCAAACTACCCACAATAAAGAGCTCTATAATGGCAGTAGCGGGGTCAGGTCGCTGATGAGTCACGAGAAAGTCGCCTAGTCACCGACGAGATGAAGTTGCGATCGTAATGCAGCTTACTCAATACATGGCGGGAATATTAAATGGAAATTGATAAGCAGGGAGTGATGCAGCGGGTTTTTGGTAAAGGGGGCTTTGATGGATCGCGTGAAATTATGGTAAGTAAAGGCTTAGATGTGATTGATTCGTTCTTGTACTGCTGGACAATGTTGCGAGAGTTGTGGTTCTTCCATGTAAACTAGGCTATCAAAAAGTACAGCTGCGCAATAGTCTGTCTGACTGATTGCAAACGGTTTCTTTAAGTACTCGTACCAATACATTAAACAAGTCTCTTTACACTCAAGTAGATATTATTATTAGACATTTTAATTACATTTGGTCCTAAAGGTTTCAAATGTAAAGCTAACAACTCTCCTGTACTTAAGCTTCACAAATTGGTTCTTTTGACTTACAAATGACAGTTGCCTCACTATTCACTGTTGTGTACATTCAAAGCTTCCAAACCTTTCAACCGAGTGTATGAAAGTAAAATTATTCAGTAACAGTACAGTATTGTTTAAGGCTTCATCTCGGTACAATGCGGGGTCAACGGCCGCATGGCGAGCCCAATTTTTTGTTCAACAATGCATCGCCTGTCAGAATGCAGTTGCACAATGCCAAGTGTATTTATTGCTGCAATGTTCATGGAATATGATGGGAATGGGTTTTGTAAGCCCTTTACAATGTAAATTGTTATGAAGTTTATGTTTAGTAGGTAGTACAAGAAGGATCGGGTGCGCCGATAGTGGTTTTGGAAACCAGTAATCCAAAAAGGGTTTTGAACATTCGGACTGACTGACCTGACATGAGATTTTTATACAATTCTCTGCCGAACGTTTCTTTTACTTTGCCAGGTAAATCAAGAGCGAAAATTGGTCGTTAAGGGAATATACTGGTTGCTATATTAAAGCTTGTGGATTTTCCGATGATAGTGTTAGCAAAAAGGTTCTCAGGAGTACAGAAAGGGGTAGGTACTACACGTTCTATGATAATATTTACTACAAGACATAAAATAAATCAGAGTAAGTACTTGAGGATTTCTTACCCCAAAAATATAGAACAAAGAAGTAAATATAGAAGTAAAGCTGAAATATTATCAGTTCAGTAGCAAATATTTGGAGCGTGTTAATGTCACAGTAAAGCAATGTTTTGGATGAAGTAATGCTAATTAACTGAGATGAAGAGAACCCGTCTCGTAATTATGAAATTAGAGGAATTTGCAGCTCTGTAATCCTTACTAATATTATAAATACGAAAGTAACTCTGTCTGTCTGTCGCGCTTTCACGCCAAATTACTGAACCGATTTAAATCAAATTTGGTACCTACACAGATAGTCTAGAGCCTGAAAAAGGACATAGGCTACATTTTATCGACATACCACGCGGGCGAAGCCGCGGGCGAAAGCTAGTTAAACATAATTTGAAGTTAACAAAAGAAACGATCTTGTCCTGTGAAAACGATGTTTGTTTTTATTTTGCGATGTGTAAGAAGAATCAAGATCGTAAGCTGTTCGTGAATAATTGAATTCCAAAAACAAGCTTGCAGTTATTTGTTTTCTCAGATGATCAGACACGCAGACGGAAAGACGGACAAATAAAACGCTCAAACTAAATCTCTCAAAATAGCTAAAAACTGGTATTTCCTGGAGCATTCATAGGAATCCTTCGAAACAACGTTTTTGTTTGGATCGCGTTAGTCCGAAACTTCGCGCTTCTAAATTCAAAGCCAAGAATCGACATTTCGAAATGGCCCAAACAAGAGACAAGAACTTTTTCCTGCCAAAAACAACAGCCAAGAATGCATTGCACCAGCGACGTTTACAAAGGAAAAGAACGGAGTGGAATCGAGTTTTTGAAACGATATTAAACATAGCAAAATGAACTTATGTCGAACGTACAAACTAAATACTTACGAGCTTGTTACTGCGGGAATTCCCGAGAATGCGCGAGAATTCTCCGTAAGACGCATGACCAGCAGAGCGATTCTTTAAAAATATCACCGTGAAATCTTAGGTGAAGTGAGTTTGAAGTCACCTATCAATCCCTGGTGTCAGGTGAGCTGACTGTTCACTTAAAGCTACACTTCACTTGAATTTCCACGGTGAGATTTTTACAGAATAAACCGGCTGCTATTTGGCTGGTCATTTAGCTTATGCGTTACATTATTGATATAAAGTTCCTTATGCTTTGTACAACAAAAAATCGCTTCCATATCGTTCCGCGGCAATGTAAATTGAGCCTAACGGAACGAAAGGCGCGGCCTTGAGATGACTGCATAATGCAGATCTAGACACCGCCATTTGTATTAGGAGCGAAGCCTTGACTTTTGTGGCACGACTTGCTTTTTGAACTTTGTGTTTATTTGCAAAACATAATATAAATAGGGGAATATCAATATGCTTTTCAGGATTTTTTGTAGGTTCTGGATTCTCCTGGCCGACAACGTGAGTGAAGCATTGACGCCTTCCTATTTATGGTTAAGAAATTAGAATGACAATATGCAGTAAAAGTAAGCAAAGGTCTGATAAAATCTGTTTGTAATAAGGACATCTGGTGGCCCCATTGAGTGTTGTTCTACTAATTTAAATTCGCACAAGGTCTGGGTCCAATTGAAACTCATGTTCAAACTCGGCTACCTCAACCACAGCAGTATCCCGGATACGGGCCGTCCGCTACTTTAAGTTTTCCTTTCATAATCCGTGAGCAAAAAAACCTCAATGAGTAAGTCATCATTTCGTCACACCATCCAGATTGCTAGATCATCAATGACGTAAGACCGCTGTATCGTACGAACTCCCGCGCAACTGTCCGCGCCTGCGCACCACAACTCCCCGGTTGCGCAACGGTAACTAATTGGGAGATTGTGTTTCTGCAATTGCCATTCGATTATTTATTACGTCGCTTCCGTTTGTTATTATTTCAAGGTCTTTAGTTTTTAATTTGTGAATGTCACAGCTGATAAGGGCAACCGGTAAATGTACTCATAGAAATTGAAAGGTATTGAATATTGCAAATGTTATTGGAATTATTCATAATATGTTAAAACACTGAACAGTATGCAAACGCTAAGTAGGTACTTATATGTATTACATTCATTACTTATAAGTAAATAGTCATTATTTCAATAGTGCTCGCAGTCTTCACTTTCTCGACAGGAAACCCATTATCACAGTATATTAAAGTAAGCCATTATGTAGGGAAGTGACTAAAGAAAAGACATAAAGACAAAGCGTTAATTGGATTAACGGCCGAGGTTATTAAAAAAGCAATCAGCATAAAAAGTGGTTCATTAAAAGGCAGAATAATCGAGATTTTACCGAGACAGACAGACGGAAATCGATGTCAGTAAAATTAGAAATTTGTAGTTGGAAGTATGTCTATAAGCACGATTGTAGAATTTTTGCAAAGGCATCCTAAATTCCCGGCTGTACATGGTCCTTGGGTCTGTTGGCTAAGCCTATGAATTCTCAATACTTGAAAATATGCTACGGTTCATATTTTATCATGTTTTGTATGAAACAAATTATAGGTAACTGTAAAATATGTGACTCCTGGAAGTCCTTGACAATGACATTCAAGTTACATTAGTTTCTTGGTAGTGTTGCCAATTTTGCCGCATATTTTTCATGGCACATGGCAAGGTCGTGGTAAAGGCTAAATAATTCTGGCACCCACCATGTTAATATACCGCCACAGCCTTATCACAATGTATGTCAGGATTATAATATACAACATGATTATAACATTTGGAGAAAAAAATATAGTCGGTTTCATGGAATTTTTGTACAAATGTAAAGATGTTTATCGTGAACACTGCTTTTTTTTGACATTAATTTACTAAATAAAATAAAGCTCCACATTCCTCGATTCATAGGCCGGAAAAAGGAAACAATTAGTCTAACCAAGAAACAAATAAGAATATAGCTATACACTGATACGGCGACAAAATTAGTTACATCCACTACACGGGAAAATACGTAATACTAATAGGTATATCTAAAGGTCCTGGACTGCATTAAGATAAAATTATAGCAATATTTCCCATCCTCATTTGAGCCGAATTGAGTTACCAACGCCCACTACTCTTCATGATAATAACTACGAGGAAGCCCCCGAAACAGGATATTTGGAAATAGTACAAAAAGCTTATAAGGAAATTGCCTAAACGTTTCCCGTTGTAAAGTTAAAATGTTTGACCGACAGACGAGCGCCATTAAAAATGTTAAATCTAGAGTGTTATAGTGATTTATTGCTAAAAACGTTCGTGGTATATAGTGAAGTGCAAGGAAAGAGTGATTTTTAAATAAATGAATATTTACTAATTGATAAATAAATTAATATGTAATTACGTTTGAGAAGATATAGTGACTTTGGCTCGAAGGACCAAAAATGGGAGTTCAGCCGAATTTAAAATATTTCATACCAATTACATCATAAAACCAGTTCATTCATTAGTTCGCCTGTCATTGACAGTGTGTGGTGCGACATAATTATAACTGGCTCGTTAATTAGGATCGGAGCAAACTTCGATGTCTGAACAGATTGCCTTGAATTCTGATTTATTGCACGATAAATGGAATGATAAAGAACGAATTTTAAATTGAAATATTGCTAGACTTTAACAGTACGAAACAAACATTTTTCTTCAAGACCGCTCGCAAAAAGAAACCTCTTCGTCAATCTCTGCACTCCCATAAGTGAAGGGATCTGTCGATTTCAAATTCCGAAAAAACGATTGACATCACAATTATTTTGGTGAAAATACCTTAATGAAACCTTTGCGACAATTGTTTGTGTTTGGGGTTAGGATTTTTTACAACAAGGAGAAACCCGACACAATTTGTATAAAACAAAAAAAAGCTAGCAATTCAACAAATCTTGTAACCGTGTAGCAATAACGCTACGCAAAAAGGACAACACAAAACAAATAACTCGATAACATAACTCTCAAATCCAATTTGCTGACAAATTACTTTGGCAAGGTCGCCTGTCAAAAGCCTGTTAGTTTGATTTCAGATAAAAGAGACTGAAAGCAACAGCAGGGTGCAAGGGATATCGACGCGCTAACTGTTACCATGAATTCAGTACATGGTTCTAGCTAGACCCAACAGCAGCGATGAAATTTTTCAACCACCAGCAGTGTAGGTATAGCACTTTTGTATGATAAAACAGCTGATTTTTTTGTTAAGTACCCGACGAAGAATTTCTATGCCCCAGCATATAAATTTTTGTCAAGAATCATACGCTAAATTTATGGTAACAGTTTGCGCGTCGATGTCCCTTACACCGTATAAAGAAAGGTCTTCGAAGGTAAGGACCATTACAACTGCACTAAGTCTTAAAGACTTCAAACCAGTAGCTATATCCTATTATTGTATATAACCAAAACCTGATGAAGACTTTTTAGCTCGTTCCGTTAATACCAAACCACGAACTAAACGGCTTGTCATCTCTAACTTATTTTCAAGACTTGGAATGCCAGCCTTACCCAATAGGGTTAGAAAGAAAGATAAAGTTGCTGACCACTTTTTCGAATAGATTTCACAGCCAAGAAAAAACTGGAAAGTATGTAACGATAGCTGATATTTCACGCATAATACCCTTGAAACCGTAAAAGGGTAGGCGCAGACGGGTCGATACTAGAATGCGGCAGACAGGCTTTCATTCTGGTTTACTGCTCAGGTGCATACCGTGTAAACTGTACCTATAAAGCCTTCACTTGCAGTTGGTGTTTATGGCTGATGGCAAGAACCGAGACGTAAATTGCAGACTTTGTCGCGATTTTAACGGATAAAATCTGTTTCTGGCGTTTATTTGGTATGCTCTTCTGGTAGTCTGTTTTGTTTGGTATTGCCAGGAATGTGCAAAAAGCACCGAGTGAAAGACTCCTGTACTGTAAAGTTTTTATAGCTCTACTCGTATGTTTGGTTATTTGTTTTATAGAAGCTAGTTAAATATTTACTTAATTATTTTCGGAAAACTCTGTTAAAACCTTTGTATGATGACAGTTCACAATTAAATTACGTCGCATTCACGAATTTAATCGCATTAAATAAGGAAGACTAAACAAAAACACGTTTAGTGATGTAACTCGATCTAGCGAGCAAGGTTCGGCGAAGGAAAACCGCTTTTTGACAAAGGCAGGGTCAAGTGTAATGTGACTGCTAGTTACCGCGGCGCGACCGTAAGGTACAAAGTATAAGCGTGCACTGCAGCAGGTGGAATAAGTAGTAATAGTAACAGTTGGGTAGGTATGTCCAAGTCATTTGTTATTTGTACCTACTTAAGGTAAAAATAGGTACAGTAGTCAGTACAACAAATTATCCAAAAATTACCTTACCTACATCTCGTTTATACTCAGATTATTTTAGCTTATCCTTTTAATTTTATTACTATTTTTATTCGGATTATTTAAATGTGATATAAGAATGTTCATAGCACTTTACAAAGGGCTCAGAAAAAATAAACGTGACAAAGCGTTAGAAAAGTACCCCTTGGGTCAAGTGGCCCCGACCGCTACGTACCATAGCGGGACATAGCTAGGCTACAGGGGAAATCCAAGGGGTAGTTGGCCTATGCGCTTTTGTTCTCTTTGTTGACTAGTGGTGCTTAAAAATGCATTAGCGTGCTTTTATAGGGTTGGTAAAAATGTAGGGGCTTTCAGTCTGTTTGTCATCTAGATAGAAAGACCAAGAGTTAAATATTGTAACTACTTAACAGTTTTTGGTCCTTAAGCAATGGTTAGGTTCTAAGGACACCATAATAGGATTGCATCAAGGATTTTAGTGAGCGCATTTTTTTGTCACTTTTTGGCAGCGTTTCTACATGAAATGATCTGCCAGCAACTTACTTAAATGAATTTGTTGTTATTCTTTTCAGTCTCATAATAACGTTAATGATGAAACTAAAGAAACCACTAAGTAACAACAAAAAAAATTAATAAATAATTTAAATCACATTTGACCTCCGAACAAACTAAGATTTAAACAACTTTCTGCAATTTAACTACTTTGTGGCCAGTATTTTTTCTTCCACATTTAATCGTGAAAAACATACTGACATTACTTCGGAAAATCCCACATAAATCACCTATGCTCTATGTTTAGCGGTTAAGGTAAATCCTTAACCTGAGTAAACAAGGTTGACGTGTAGGTTAAAAATAACCTATTATGTTATGTTACCGCGAGTTTGTTATCGTATAATGTTGCAGTTTATAATCGTCGTGTTTATGTTTGTATGTATAAATATGTCGCTGTTATTGATCGGCTTGTTTTGAATTGGTGTTATCTGTGCTTTGGTTTTATCTAGATTGGTAAATCTGTGTGTTGACTGCCAGATTTATCTGAGTAATAAAAATATGTCATGTAATCGATGTTTTTATTTTTATAATGTTTGCATAACGTTGGAAGGAAGACGCGCGGGCTCGTGCAAGATGCATTTAGTGGGACAGAGCAGGCTACAAAAAAAAAGAACCTTGTGTAGTGTTTTATTATTATACATATACCCACGAGAATAGCTGACTGCTCATGTCGACGCGAAACAATTCTCAACATCCCAATAACCTTCGAGAGGCTAATCTTATTTTGGAAACGGTGTTTAAGAAAATAACTTGAGTACCTAATTGATTTCGTAGACGAACACAACAAATTTAGCAGACAAACATGTTTAATATAACTAATTAGATTTTAGAGCTTAATATTATTAGTCAAGACATAATTTTTTGTAAGACTTGTAAGAATACCTTTATCTACTTAACCACTTAGTGAGCAAAAATTGTTACACGCAGATATACAGTCGTGTATAATTTTCTGTCATGTGCTGGCATGTGCAATTGAACAGACTCATAAAAAATTTAAGTAGCTATGCAATTATACACACGCACAACCATCAAGGTGTAATAAGGAGATTCTCGATCGAGATATAATTTCATCATCGCGGCATAACCTTGACCTCTTCAAATTGGAATGACCCAAATATCATGCCACAGGTTTGTACCAGAAGTATTTACAAGTTAAAGACAAGTTTACAGTCAAAGAAACCCGGGAAGTCCACAAAAACGTTGGGTTGAATGTAGATCTGTTGACGATATCGGCAGAGATGCGAGAAACACCTGCAGGACTAACATGACAAGCACGAGAACGCTTTCTATCTCGATTTGTCGAAATTTGTCTCCGATTTTGACGTCATCCATGGGCCTACCTATCCAGCAGTAGCTGACTCCAAGCTTAAAATAATGATAATGACTAATGGCTTTTCAAGAAGCAGTGCGAAGTTTCAATCAAAAGTTTGGGGAAACTAAAGGCTGCGTCCAAAAGCTCATAGAGATCTATAATGACAATTTGAATATGACCATGTTTAGAAAAAGAAGCCGAAAGGAATTGTGCTGTAGCTATAATATGCACTGATAATAAATGACAAGCGTATTTACGACTTCGTGTTGCGTATACAAGTTTGTAAAGAGTATATTATATTATGTTTATGTTCCTGGTTGATGTAGTCAGTGTTTTCGTGCAGAGATATAGGTAAAAGCTAATTTGCAATAGGTGATCGTGATTGATTGTGATGGATGACGAAGCGCTGTATTGTGCAGTCACCGGTCGTGAATGTTAAGTGATGTAAATAAGAGACGCTTGCATAATTTTCATCACATTTTCATAATCTTTGTCGGATATACTTGCTAAGAATACACCGAGACCTTTCTCTTCCCGTGTTCATAGATTTATGTATGTTCTTTCAAATAAGCAAGAGAGTCTGTTTACATTTGTCATGAGAAGTACTTCAAATGTCAAAAAGCAGCATTTTTGCAAGATCGTCTCGACGGTTGCATTTTGAGAGGATTTTTAAAAGAAATTCTGGGTTGCGTTTATAATATAAACCTGAAATTCAGATAACGCAATGCACATGTGCAACCTTCGGTGAAACAGCCGTGGTGTTATGTTATGGTACAATGCACGTTTAGATTTTTATTACAGACCTCTTTCATTGCAGTTACCGAGAAGGTCGAGAGTCAAAGACATTTTAATTTATCGCATAGAAGGCTAAAAAGACCACATATGGCATTAGACATTCATATGACATAAAGCGACTGTTCCGTCACACTGTCACAGTGTATTGTTTTTCAGTAGGTAATCGTCCAAAAAAACCTTAGTCGTTAACCTTTGCGCAGTATTACGTGTAGTATCCAAGAAGAAATAGTTTTTCGACTGAGCCTGCCAATATAAAAAGCCTAAAGACGAAGTTTTGGGACAAACATTAAAATATTCGCAGCCACAAATATTTTGAACGATAGTAGTTCTGAACTTTCAATGAAAGTTCTATCAAGTTAAGAAATAATTGGGAATGTCATTTCTTAGAAAATCAAAGCACTGGTCCTGAATTTTGCTGTAGCTATCTATTTACTTTTAGACGTGTTTGACGATTGAATACCGTTCGTTTGGGCTCTGGCCCCTGTCATACGGGATGTCCCAGTGCTAGTAACCAGTACTACATTGAGGAAACACATTCGAAGTTGCAGTTTGTTATTAGGTATACAGGTACGGTTGTGAGTAGTGACAAAATCGTGGCCGCTTTCCAATAGGTTGTATGACCTAACCAAAGATTTCTGAAAATCATGGACACGATGAACTAAAAAGATAAAGGTAAAAGAAGAACTAGAACTATAAGTAAAGCCACACTATTGGTAGATTTCCAAAGGACAAGAAAACAGTAATTCTGACGTCAGGCTGCAAATAAAGGACAAAGACATACATACGTCGTCATTAACAAAGACGCAAGGAAAGTTCGTCTACAGAAAACTAAGAAGAGAATATACGTAAAGAAACTGAAACAGGACATTTATAGAACCACAGTATTCACAGTACTAGTACGAATAGTACTCTTCACTCGTGTGGGACATCATTTAATCAGGTCAATAACAAAACTACAACAACATTAACTACATACAGCATGACTTCATTTTGTCACTACTAAGAATAACTAGCATACATTTGTCAATTGGATTACGGATTATGACTGGCTTGAGTAGAACGATTTGTTTAACAAGTCGGTTTAGTAGACACGTTTCAAGTATTTGCATACAAATAGATCAGTGACGTCATGGTTGGTAATTGAATTGCTTTCAAGACGATGGGTTTGGGATGTTCTTTCAGCATTTCTTGGTATGTTTATGAGACACCATTTAAATTACAATAGTGTGTCTTGCTTAGTATAATTTGGCACTACTCAGTCTCAGCAATCCGAGAATCCTCTATGATTCATATTGCAGTTGGTCAGTTTTTGGCGAGGCGTGCTCACATTGTACATCTACTGACCAACCTGGCAGTCTTGGAGAGTGAAGGACAAGTGGATGCTGATTGCTATTTTAGATTTAGACCCTAGAAGAAAAGTAGTATCTGTTATAGAATTCGAAATATTCCAAAGCTGGCAGATGTTAAGTAAGATACAGCATTTATGACAAATGTTATAAGTACTTCTGTTCCAAGAGCCAACATCTTTCCTAGTAAAAGATCATTACCTGAGAAGTGGTACATAGTTAGTTATTTAAGTTAACTACAACTGTTACCTGTTTGCCAACCCGCGTAATAGTTGCGTTTACCTGCGTTTAGAAGGGCCTTGTGCAATTTTGTAACATGTTTAGTTTGGGCGGGTCCAGAGATTTCCATTTTTAATGTACTTAATGGGTTTGCGTTTACCTGTTTTGCTTGAAACTTTGTAAAATCAGAATGTAGCTTTGGGAGCCGTGGGTCAGCTCCTAATATCAGGGATAACAGAACTTGGAAAGGATGGACTACTTATGTACTTCATAAGCTTCATAAGGACTAGAGCCTTTGTTTTATAGGCAGGTTGTGTCTTTTAGCCCACTGGCCGAAAAATGGTAAGAGCAATAATGAAGTGAACACACACTATGCATTTCCTAAGGTTTCATAACAATGTCTTGTTAAAATGACGGCTAGCGACAAACGCGTAATTGTACACTGGTGTAATTAAGCAGGCTGCGCTAAACTGCAGGTCAATTAGAATGGCTTCCTTACTGTGGCTTGTAAACTACGGCTAAAGATTGCCTCATTAACGTGTTCGTAATTAGCACTGCTTCGGACTGCTGCACCGGCTTTGAGTTCCTGAGGTCAATACCCAAGTAGTGCATTCCCAAAGCAATAACAGCAATGATGTCTTTTGAAAATGGTCAAGTCTTTGAAGTCGTTTTAAAATGTCCCGTTCGTCTGAACATTTTTATTTCAAATCATAACCATGTCCAGTTTATTGTATCACTTGCTAATGTCAGGGAAAAAGTTCCTGGAAGGACTTAGGGGAGCGCGTTGCCCAGAAGTGGGACAGTATGAGCTGAAAAACAGTGCTTTCTAAAGCTGCCTAAATAGTGTCTTCGTCTTTCTGTGAAACTGACTCTTAAAAGCGTTTGACAGGCTGTTGGACCTAATACAGTCTACTGCCAAGTACATTACACCACTTAAGCCCTGGGAATAGCAGACGTTGTACGTTGTAACGTTGTTATTGATAACAAAAGTCCACCTCCACCGCTTCGCATGTCAGTCGTGTAATTAGGGAAAGTGCTGTGGCTAATTTTAGATAATTAACTAGCCGCATGTCAATTTGAGTTTACTGCATCCGGTAACAGGCATTTGAACTGCTCTTCCGCCCTGGCAAACACTGCAACCCATGGTCGTATATTTTGGCGCCAATATCTACGGTGTTGTACCAGTCTCACCCAAGTTCTATCCGCAATGGCAATATCTTACCGCTGGACGACTAACATGTAAGCAAAAACAGGCGTATGCCCAGCAATGTGTGAAGTTGGGCTGTGGGTGATGACGATATAGGTAATTATGTATTTTCGAAAAGCAGAGGTCACCGTGTATGTGACGCTTTTAGGTTAAACCTATGTCTGACACTGGTCTTTAAGTACGACGTTTAACTAATACTTGAAGCCATACAACAGTTCAGGCTATAAATAACAGAAATGCATATAAACAGCTTAGTGGTTTAACGAGAAAAACAGGCAGTTACTTTATAATTTAAAATTCTTACTCAAGAACGTCGAAGGCGATTATAGATGGTTTTATTGGTACGACCACAAATATTATAAGATACTTACATTTAAAATTCTAAAACATTAGATCAACAATCGAGTGTCAATAAAGATGAAGATGATGAAGATTTTAACACCTATCCGAAAATGTACAGTTTTGGGACTTTCAATAGCAAACCAAATAAATCACTGGCTTTAAAAGCACGTTTCTATTGGATGAAAGGTCAAAACAGATAACTTATTTACGCTCCATAAAACCCATAGGAGCAGTCTGGCGTCTCGCCGGGTTACGGTCTTATAAACAAGACCACATAACTTGCTCCATGTGGTTCTAATCTCCGTTATGTACTGTACCCGCTATTTGCTTCGATGCACTTGTTAAAATCGATCTACCATAATTATACAAATGCATGGTGTTTGGTGATGTTGTTCAGTGACAAAAAATTATGGCAATTTAACTTCTCCCACTGAAACTTTGACTAAAAGGCTGCAAAACAACTAAAAGGGGAATGCAACTATGTCATGTGTGGTGCAACTTGAGTTAGAATGGGCCAATGTTGAAGTATGCAGTGGCAGTGACATGACTGTGTGACAGCTAGGGCTTGTGGCTATTTCCTCTGACTGGGCACACAAGTCTGGATCAATAAAGACTTCAGGCATCCTGCATATACCACGAGGTCAAGAATAAAATTCAATAAAATCTTATCACCATGAAAACATAAACAATATAGTGGGTCACAGATTTAAAACCATAATAATATGCCACGGTTTAATTTGCAAAACGAATAGCTTAGGTTACGGATTTATTACAGCCATTATATTGGGATCGTAACATTTGTAATTGCGTATAGCTTTAATGAGCCATAACTTATGCAAATGGCCGCCTGTGACGTCATAGTTTATACTATTGATTTGTTATCGCGGTAGTGATAATGAATCTTGTTAAATGGTAGAATTTTGTATGCGGGTAAGTTTTTAGTCGCTAAATGTAGTGCCATCCAGCAGAAAATTGGGAGAAAAAGGGCAATCATGAGAGCTGTCAAAAGAATTTTATTGAGGACCTCGTACCTACTAGACTCGATAGGTTCATCTTACTAGGAAAGAAAGTCTTTGCGTAGACCAAGAAAAACGCCGCGAAAGTCGTAAAAAATATATTCCTATGTTTCATTTCAGTTTTTCACTATTAATGGACATTCTATCAATATTTTTATGTGAAATACAAAAATATGACCCATTATTCTTGTACGATAAAAATATTTTACCTCGGAAAAATTCCTTTCGAAATATCGTTAAAAAAATTCAATCCATAAGTCACAAGTTGCCTTTATTTATAACGTCTAGACCTAAATCCAGACAGGCTGGGATGCAGAGCAGCGGATGAATACTTAAACAGATTATATTTAGTTCAGAGACGCTAAATGTCGCAGTTATGGGGGGTATTTCAAAATGTGGTGTAAATAGAATCGTCAGGCGATCCGTTACTGAAGATTTTGCAGTGAAAGCATTGGAAGTGATTATTTGAACGTAAATATTGCAATTATGGATTGTTTTGAGTCTAGTTAATTCAAAGCTCTCCAATCTATTTAGCAACATGGTTTAGCAGCATCATAACTAGCAAGCCTTAGAGCTCTTTAACTTTTGTGGTAATTTAGGCATATCTTGTTTCCCTTTAACTTTTTCTACCTTGCCCTCTGTAAAATTTATGATAGTCGGTCAATCTTTCAGTTTTCTGGTTACATTTTACAGCACAAAGACACAAAAACATTTTGGACACTTCTATTCCCTTCAGAAGTATACAATAATTCTTCGCTGTTAGTCATAACTAGTCATAAGACCATAATGATGGGGAAAACTGGCTTTGAACACCACTAAACAAGCTGTCGTACGGCTATAGCAACAACTTGTAATCCCAAAGAGGAACACCGCAAGGTGTACTTTTATAGACTACTATTATGTATGTTGCCAATGTGAGTGTGTACATGCGATGTCTGGCCGGTTCCCATTAAAGGTCGCAGTGTAAAGTGATATGTAGCTTGCGATGCAGACTAGCAGCTGTGACCCACTTTCTTCGTCTTTTACAACTGCCGGGAAACAGATGGGTTTTTATTTTGTGTATTCGCAGACCATGTCTTGGACTCGGTTTAGTCCCAATAGCAGAAAGTTGGCGGAACACTGAAACTTTTAAAAGGATAAACAAGGATATTTACGGTGTAGATACAGAGATACCAAGTGAGAAAGTTGTGAAGAAGACCGTTTTCGAACTAAAGAGGTCGGAAACTGAAAGTTGGGATAGTTTAGGAGCGAAAGTGCGAGAACAAATTGACGGCAAATCGGTTTGTGCACGTCTATAATAATCTATCATGTTCACTACCCTTTCTATTTTAAATTGGCATAGGTTACCTACTGCTCAATTTCGCTAAATTAACTTAAATATAGTTCCTTAGAAAATTTTAACATCAACTTTGATTTACAAGCCAGTACTTTGTTACGAAAGCAAGGCTAGAATTTACGCCAGCAAAAATTAGACATTATGTCATTTATTCTACGGTACTCTGTGGTATTACACCTCAATGTTAATGATAGTTAATGATGCTGCTCGAATGTAGAATGGCCATGTTATGGACGCTAAAATTATAACAATACATAATAGAATATATTTTCTATCTTTTATGTATGAGGAAGTAAAAGGGTAACATACTAAGAATGTGAAAGACAAAGTTTTAATAAAAATTTTCAACTCGTAGTAAGTAGTTGCTAAGGAAAAAAGGTACGGTTACAAGTTAAGCTTGGAAATGGTAACTTGGTCTTGGAATGGAAAGGACCAACTGATCCGATACTAAGCTTCTATTAAGATCAGTGTAAGTAGGTATATGTGTATTGAAGTCGTGACTTGTGATATTTGTCGTGATATTTGCATAGGTGATTATGTATTTATTATACAGACACGAGTCGAGTATGCAATGTCGGCGTCGTTTGAAGTGAATCACATACAAACGAAATCTTCTTTTAATATTTGGATATTGTTGATATTGTTACCGTTTAATGTCAGCCTGCATCGTCATCTCGTTTTGTAGTGTGGAGTTGTGGAAGACCTACTGAACTTATCGATGTACTGTTTTCGATATGAGTATGATAGAAATGATCTGTTTTGGGTCTTGGTCCATAGAATTCTGTCTCAACCAAATGGTGATGATGCGAAGAGACTGTTCAGGTTTAAGGCCCAAATGAAATTCGTAGTAGGTCTGTCTGTCTGTATGATACCTTGTCACGCCTAAACCAATGAAAGGATTTCGACAATTTGGCAAGGAAATAGTTGGCATCCTGGGGAAGGACAAAGGGTACTTTTTATCGACATAGGACGCGGGCAGAATCTAGTAAGAATATAAAAATAAAATAAAAACGTCGTTGCTGGGAAAAGGCTTCCACGAATGACTTCCTCCTCCATTAAGGTGCAGGAAAAATTATAACCATTGTTTATTGCAGGCCGAAGATCTAGTTAGGATCTAGTCCAATATTCTTTTAATTATCGAACTAACAACTTTCCGATATGAGTGCAAAAACCTCATCTTTCACAAGTAAAATGCCTACTTGGCCAAAAACTCACTACTTAGGGTTTAGATGCTCAGATTTTCTAAGCCTTTCAATTTACGTCATCGGTATGATAAAGCGAATCTCGACCACCCTTGGTTCAGTGACACCGTGACTGGTACAACTGGTTTCAAGCCTTGCCGCCGGCGCGCTAAATATGGACTATCTTCTGCAACTGGTGACCGGTTTGAATGCAGCCAGTATTAATTATATGAAGCTTTGTCAAGAGAATTTTATGAGAAAATTGGGGAGTTTATTTATTCTTTAATTGTAAGTGTACCCGGTTTGGGATTAACATGCCGATGTCGCACTTCCAAATTACTTACATCCTTCTTAGTTTTATTCATGCGATTATGCGAAGTTTGGTCGATTCGTTTGTCTGGCACGTGTTTAAAGTTCAACTACCCGACTGATTTTGATGATTTGGTAGAAAATACCTAGTTTGGTATCAGAAGAACACTCGGGTACTTTTCAACAGACTTATTATTATACCTGCATAGAGAAACAGGCATATTTCTACTTTTCATACTCCCCGAGAGAATAATATCCGAGAAGCCTTCATAATTTTATCCTCCCATTCCCATTTCCTTCCTTACTCGATTATTTTTTATTCCACTCGACGAGATGCCCCAAAGATAAGATTTTCCCTCTGTATAAATGGTACTTATATTCTTTCTTGCATGTAGGTATGCAGAACGAAAATATTTCAATATAGTGGTTCGCCCAAAAATGGACCAGCAAGAAGGTACTTAGTTAAGTAATTAGGGATTTTGATAACAATCAATTCAAGAATGTGAAGTTGATGCCCGAGAGTTCGTAGAGATCGTTATAAGAATCTGCAAAGGTGCACCTGCTGACGAAATAATGTTGTTAAATGCATTTTTCATCACGCCTGTATTCCAGTCGGTTATACACTATCTGGCGACTGCTAATTAAAAAAAAAGTTAATTGTTTGAGGTGAGTTTTATTATTTATCCTGTAAGACTGCGCGCGAGCCGCGCGCGGACCAAAAGCCATTGTAGTTAATTAGAATGTCCTTGAAGAATTAAGGGTTTAATAGAAGGAAGTTCGTAATGACGCTAATTCAGTATAATTAGTAGGACTATTGTTTATAAAGCGAGAAAGGGGATATAGTACTGATGGTTCTTTTAAAATTGACTATCCAAAAGCTGGCAGCTGATGTTACTTACAAGAGGAATGGCCCAAATGGATGGACGGCTGAACATGGACTGGAGTGATCAGAAAATCACATAAAATTATTAAGTAATGCGCAGTGAGTGTTCAATCATAAATGAATACACAAGATTTGCCTACGTTAGGGCCTAATGTATATTTATTTTACCAAAATCATAAAAATCAACATTGTAAGTCGTACTTACTATAAAAATGTAAGCCAAACATTTATTAGGCAGTGTCCTTAATAACAGATTACCTAATCATTACATGTCAAGTCCTTGACCAACAGCGATGGAATAAAAGCAAGTCATGAACCACAAGAAATAAAGGTTGAATGTCTTATTTTTAATTAAGTATAGGAAGGACTTTTTGTTTTTAGTCTTTATAATTCTATTTTTTTAATGCTATTCAATGATTTTATTTTTTCGACTCAAAAATTTTTATTTTTTCAAATGCTAATGGTTTTTTTAGAGCATTTCTGCAGTTGTTGTGATGCAGATTTTGACCTTCAAAGTACATTGCATTGTTGCATTTTGGACTGTGATCGCTGTGTTCTTGAAGTATCTGACTCAGCATAGTTATTACAAAAGGATGGTAATTGAATGTTAATTGCTCTAATTAAAAACAGGTAAGTAAAAGTTCTTAGCCACAAAGTATCCATCCCAAAAAGTAAAAATTAAAAACAGAAAAGAATGAGTCCTGGGTTTTTCAATTTTATTTAGGTACTCTCATAGAATGCTACATGTGACCTGAGTGAAAGCTGTTTTATTTACTTTGTTCTTTATCAATTCATATTTTTTTAATTTGTTTATAGGGTACATAAGAACTTATATTTACCTATAACTTTAATTTTATGGGTACTGTTTGTATACTTATGTGTCCAATAAATGTGTTTTATACTAAACCTTATACTTACTTAAGTACGTCTGCATTTTGAGTCAGAGAAAAAAATTGGACTATGGTAAAACAGAACCAGGGTATTTGGAGTAAGTTATTTATTTAAACGACGACCCTCCGATTGATACTAAGTAGGTACTTAATAAAATAAAATTGTGTGCTAACGTTTTCCCCTCGAATTGCATTCACAACAATATTATAGCCTGATCTTCTGAGACATTAGGCCATAATCATATAGAGAAAATAAAACCGTGATAATGCAAAAATAACTTCCGATGAAGCAACCCTCGATAACAGGTCGAAAGGGTAAGCTATCCACGCAAAAATTAAATATAGCACGAACTGAACACGACTCAGTCTTATTACATGAAATCAATATTAGCAGCACTTACCTTCAGTGACATTATGGATGAAAATCGATTTCCAGCACTACACGTGTATTCAAACAGTCATAATTCGGAAAATTACAATTTCAAAAACACTTCACTATATAAATTACAAAAATTATTTGAACACATTCTATCTAGAACATACTCTAGTACGCATTGCGTAACGGATTGTATTTTGTGTGTTTTATTTACAATTGTTTATGTTACTATTGTCGTGTTTCACAGCTGAAAACGTTTTGTCGATTGCGAAGAAACGGACAGACGTCAACAAGATACCGTCGTATTTTCGACTGTGACTTTTTCCCTCCCTCGCAGTTGCGGACGGAGTTGCGCGCGTTTTGACAGCAGGCGCGTTCCAGTGATGACTTGCTGTTGTTGTCAAACAAAATCCTTTGCTATCATTGCCAGTTAAAAAATATAGGAAAAATGTTTTGTAAATAGATTTTATATTGGAAGATCAATGTGCTAAATAAAAAACATATTAATTAATACTGAAATTACATAAATCTTTATTAATCACGAAAATATAATGTAATTTTATTTTTTATCGCTTATTTTTAAGTGTATTTTTACAGCTTCAACAGCGCTCTTGGTATCATATTTGTGGGCATGTGCCGCAGTAAGATGAGCACGGAGTTCCATTGCTGTATTAGTATTGTAAGGACACAATCGGCAGTGGTAGAGAAATAAACCTGGATGGCGGCCACTTCGAAGAACATGCTTGCGAAGATTCTCCTAAAAAAAATAATGGAAGAAATGAGAAAACAAATAATGTTCATTAATTGCTCCATTTAGTAATTTTATACATTAAATAATTTTGTGACAGGAACTTGATTCAAAATGGCAATACCAAATTGCCGTTATTAACGCCCTCTGTTGAAGATAATGAATATTACAACAACATTAAAGTTTTTGTATAAATTCTAATACGTATTTTGAATGTACTGGAGTGATTGAAAGGAAGATTTAATTATATTATTCTCAATTTGACGTATCACACAGACAAGTTGTTTATCTTAGTTATTACTTACCAAACTACCACAGGTAAACGAGCAATGTGGACAGGCATAAGGTTTGATCCCTTGATGGCACAGCATGTGCCGCTTCATATGGCTGGCTTGGTCACTCTTGAACGTGCACAGATGGCACTCGTGATGTTTTACATGTTCCCCGTGAGTTCTGCGATGTCTGAAATAAATGTTTATCATGTAACTGCGCCATCTATTATCAAGTAGCAGAACCAAATGCAATTAAGATTGAACCACAAAATGATTATCACCTGGTTTTTTAAACGAAAATAAACACAAAAATTTGCTAACAAATTGTCAAACACGCACTGATGTAATTGTTTGAATAATTTAGTAACAGCTAATGCAACACTTGACTTGCGGTAAATTTTGACGCGTCGATAATTTTCGTTCCAGAAACTGAGCGTAAGTAATATAAATTATGATAATTATCATAAATAGATTATTGTTTATAGCAATTAATAAATGTAATTAGTGCCATCCTGTCTTTTTTGTAATGTACACAGACGCCATCTATTTAGAGCTTGTTCCAAATAAGCAAACTACTTCGTAGAAATTACCACCCCGTGCTTCACTTGAATACAAATGGTATAGAAACATATTAATAGATGGCATTGTTCACTATTGATGTAAAATTGCACAAAAATAATGCAGTTTTTGGATTATCTGATTTATCAACAAATTATTGTTTAATTAAATCAATAATCCGTCCTCACCTAGCAAGTTGACTTGAATTTGTGGCCACGAATGTGCATTGTTCATGTGGACAATGGCGCGCAGTGGTAGCATTAGCGCAGCTACTGGCGTGGCGTGATAGTGCAGTCCTGAAAAAACGAAATAAAGATGACATGAAACAGCAATTTAAAGTTGTAATTAATTATCTTAACAAACATTTGTGTGGGCTACAATTTGTAGGTGTTTCATTATGCACCTAAATAACTAGGTAGGTACTTCCTTATAAGTAGCTAGTTGGATCCTATTTTCTAGGTACCTACCTACCTATTTTGTAGAAATCGTTGAAACGGAAATGAAATTAATAGTAAGTAATATTATTGAGATAATACAAGAAATCATAAGTTTTTTGTATCATGATAGGTAGGTACTGTGAGGAGGAGGTTGCGTTATAGTACATAACTGCCTATGGTTCTTGTAATTTGTACATGAGTAGGTCGTGTCGACACCGCGAAAAGAAAAACTACTTACACTTTTTTTCGTATTTCGCAAATTTTTCAGTATTGGTGGTTTTGCCTAATTAGGTAAGCTTAATATATTTATGTCATAAAAAATCAACCCCAATTTCCAGTAGGTACTTAGCTACAGTATAGTTTCATAGTCTCCAGACGCTCAGAATGCCGGCTGCTAGCAGTTAGCGAGGACAAGAATGTGATGGGACTCATCTGGCCGTATTTATTGCTACGCTAGCAAAATGTGCAGCGGAAAATAACATACTTACTTAGTTGCCTAGATGCCTACTCACCTATGGTATTTTCCATATAAACATACATAGGATGTGGCGGAACACCGAACTACTGATTATAAGCGAACGTCGTCAAAAAGGAGGATATGCTGGGCGTAGAAATAGCGCCTGCAAAATTAAAATTTTCTTGTGTTGTTTTGTTATTTGCAGGTTAGTGTCAGGTTTTATCTACTTACGTTGATCAAAATATGATTAATGAATACAGAATTATAATAAAAATCAATACAAATCTAGGAAGTTACTACTGGCTTCAAATGTCATGATCTCATGAAATAGTTATATTCAATAGGGTTATGTGAGCTGAAAAAACTAATTCTGACCTGCAAATTAGGTAAGTACAAAAAAACTTAAGAAAATTTTAATTTCGTGAAAGGTTTCCTCTCGATATTTTCCTTCACCGTTACACAAGTCCTGGAACGTTTTTAGGCTCGGCCTACTCCCTCTTACAAAGAGAAGGCATGTGTCCCAGCAGTGAGAACATATAGGCTGATTATGCTACCAAAGGTGATGAAAATAGCAAAGTCCAAATGCAAAAAAATCAAACCCACAAGAAAGACGGACTGGCATCAGCTGACACTGCACTATTTCGTTGATTGAAATCATTGCCTATTTAGGTCCCATTCTGATATACCTACTATTATATAAAGAAATAATTTAAGTTACCTAAACCGTAAAATATTGTCTCGGTCACATTTCAGTTGCGTGCTAATTCACTCCGTTCGTTAATGAATCACTTGCAAGCTGCTAAGTATAGAAGTAATGGATTGCGTTTTAGGACGAACGTACTGACAAACTGGCAACAGTGACAAATTTTCAACATTTCAGTCCCTACCAACTTAGGTAGTGGTGCCGTGCATCGACAAAGCACTGTTTAAATTAGTTCCGTGCATGATAAGTTGATGTCGTAAGGGGGCAAATTTTGATACAGTCTTAAACTGAGAAACACTAGGAATATTTACCGTATCTCCAAAAAGTAAGCTTCCGTTGTGTCAAAACAATGCATAATCAATTATTATGGTGATTTTTCAAGACGTAACTCATGTTGTACAGTTTTTTGTCCTAATTCCCAAATAACGCGAGTTTGCGAGATGCTAGATACGGTTTTGTCTATTTTATCTAACAACAATATTGGACGCCAGAACCACAGAACTGGCGGCGGCGCTTGGGGAGGGCTATGCCGAGCAGTGGACGTCATTTTGGCTGAAATTGTATTTATTTATTTATTTTAATCACTTACAACTATCATTATATGACATTAAATGATGATGATGATGATTTAACAACTGATTTCATACAGTTTACGTGCCAAGTCCATTTTTGATCCAGTTTTTCTCTCTACAGTTGTTTAGATACTAATCAAATTGTAAACATAGATAAATATCCTAAATTCAAACAAATCCGACACAAATTAAAGTTTTAAGGCCTATTCCCCAAAAAGAAAACAAAACCAGTTTTGGAATTTCTGAAAAATCCTTGTTTTTTTAAACACTTTTGTTTATCATTGAACGGCAGCATGACAATTAACATTGTAGGACTGAATGTAAATACGTATAGACTCATGCTGTGCCGGATTTTCGTTGAAAAATTTAATCATTTGTTAAGTGACATTTAGTTTTTAAATGGATGCTGTTTATACCTATCAGTTATGTCCGATACGTTAAGTCCACAATCTACAGAGTTTTTCTTTTCTTGAAACAAGAGATCATGTCCTATTAAGAATTGTCCCATCTTATTATTGTGTGTCTGGTTCATTCACATAACATTCTTTCATTCCATTTCAACTTCACATAGAATATTTATTTTCATAACTTCAACATAGAACAACACAGTCAAACGGACATGGAAATCCTATGAAGTTTACTATCTGGCTACTCAGGCAACGGTAACTAAGCAGTAGAAGGTGCCTTATTTAAAATTAAGCCTCGGAAAGCCATTCGCCACAAAAACTCTTTCAAAACTAATAAGCATTACAGTGATAATTTCGCGCGCATAATCTGGCAACACTGGCCCACCGCGGCGACAGTTAACTCGCTCCGTCGCATTACAGTTGCACTGCATTAATGCAAGGCGTCGCAATAACGCGTAAGATATTACACAAGTTAGATCATCAGCGCTGTTAGACGCCCCCAATGGCTCTGCTATGTCCTACAATTGTCTAGATCCGTTGAAAGTTCCCTTAATGACGCGCCGACTTGATTCATGCGGTCTGCGGTGAAGTTCCAACGTCTTACTGCTGTGATTTTAGCATTAATGGAGGAAGGAGGATTGGAAATTTCAATTTATATTGGCGTTTGAAACCTCCGAGTATATTTGAACTTAATTATGATATAAAATACGGAGCGATTAGATATTCAGATGTCTGGTGAGTCTTGCTACAGTTTACAAAATTGGTCGTTCTAGACACGACACCATTGTTCGTGTTTCAGATATGGCGAGCACAAAGGTTTATCTTTGTAATAGCTATTATGAAAGTATTTGCGCTGAAACATTAAACCCTGAGGACAAACAGCCGTTAATTTTAACGAACCACATTCAGTTTAAAATCGGCGTCGTCAATCCTTCGTGACTGATCCCAACTATTTATAGAGTGACGTTAGACATATAAATTGTAACGCTCGCAGCGCAAGTGTCAAAGCAAATAAACCACACACGATTTAGCGCCATCAAACTGAACGACAGATCAAAATGCAAATCCTCAATACGTTACAGGGACACGTGCTAACAATAAAATTCAAACGTCCACTATCTCTCTCCGACACTAATATTTTGATCCAGCACTCTCTCAAAATACCGTGCATCCGGGCACAAATTTATTACCACAGAGTATAAAAATGTCATCGTTGGCAACACCGCGGGCGGGAATGTGGTGCGCGCGAGCATAATCAAAGCACTCTTGTCAAATTATGAATGTATCCCGATATTTGTGAAGGAGTTGTGTGACGTGTGACATGTAACGCATCCGCTGCGCGCACGCATGTTATTACCGCAAATTGATGTCGGCGCGACTACGCGCTGATGCGCCGTTTATTTCGGTTGTATGCGTTTTGTTTGCGCTTCCGTCTTAATAAATTCAGATCGCTTATTGATTCAAATTGACTTACTGTTCTTCGAATACCTATTGGTCGATTATCGCAGTCGATATAATGTCCGATGAAGATGTTGAAAAGTAATAAAAATATTTTTTGAGCCCATGAATATTCTCCATTCAAATATTTATGATAATGATAAGTATTGGAGGATGCTTAAATTTTTAAGATCACTTGAGTTCCAACTATCAGATATAAAAGAAAACTTTTAATACTCTTAAAAAAAAGAAATAAGCAAGTGTTTCCTAGTCTACCTACGCGCCAAGTAAATGTAATGTTACTAGGTAAATATCAATACTTACTTGCTAGAAAACCTGTTCTTGCACTTCCCACACTCCCACTCCTCAAGCCTCTCCACTATAGCCGGCAACTTCGGCATCTTGGCCACCTCAGTACTATGCTCACTTCTGGAATGATTTGCCAGGCTAGTCTGTCTGGTAAAGTTTGCACCACAGATCGAACATATGAACGGCCTTTCAAAAGTATGCTGCCTTAAATGCTGCCGTAATGAAGCCTTCTTGAAACTCTTGGGGCAAAGAGGACAAGGATACTTCTGAATAACTTTCTCTGTATCCCCAATTTTGAGAAGTTCTTTCTTGGGTGTTGTGTGCAAGACTTCGTGAAAGAAGCATTCGGCTTGGGAGTCGGTGGTGAAGAGGCACTGGCTGCAGTTCCAGAAGATGGAGGAGGTGATCTCGGCTGTTTGTGAGAGTTGGCAGGCATTGTCCCTGACGTGACGAGTCACTTCCTGGGAGAGAATGAATGACATCCCACATTTCGGGCACCTGGAAACAAACAAAGTGATCATGAAATTTCATTTACAAACTGAACTTTTTTCTGATTGTTTACTATCTACTTACTTTTTTCGTATATTAGGATGCATTCTCCGAATGTGATCCTTCAAAACCAATACATTTCTCAAAATGACATTATCAGTGCAGTACGGGCACTTCTTGCTCATGTCTTTTGTCGGCACTCCTTGTTCCCTCAAGTTTTCCTTCCTCTTGATCCTGTGTTCCGAAGTCTGTCGGTGACGCTTCGCTTCCTCAGAAGAATTGAAGTTCAATGCACAAACAAGACAAAGGTAAGCTTTCTGTTTGTGCTTAGATTTTAAATGAGCAGCAAGAGTCAGAGAAGATTTAAACTTAGCTTTACAATGCTGGCATTTGTGTAGTTCCTGATAATTGTCAGTGGCTGTAACCGGCAATGGATGCCCAGTCTTCTGGCAGTGTCGTTTCATCTCGATATTGAAACGAAATTCTTTGCAACAAGCATCACATTTTAATACAGTTTTCTTTCTTATTATGATCGGCATAGATCTGTTTATAACAGCAACCACTTCGCTGTGGTCAGAACTGGATAAGTGTTCTAACATTTCTTGGGAGGATTCGCAATCGAATTTGCAAAAAGAACACCACAGTCTGCCTTCAATTGAAGCCAGTTTACGGTCGTGATCTTCAGAATACCAGTGCTGCATGAAAGTGGAAAGCCAGTTTGTGTAGAACTTACAGGGACTGCATTGAAAAGGGGATTGATGGACTATTGCATCCATGTTCTCTAAAATAAGCTCCTGGTAAAGAGTTGAATTTGTATGTGTGGCTTTTCTGAAGTGATAGTGGGAAATTAAATGCTTCCCCATCAAATGTTGTCTTACTCGTGACTTGCAGCCGGTGCAATGTACAAAATTAGGCTTCCTCTTCCTTTTTTTCTTTTCAATTTTGACGTTTAATTTTCCTTCGTTCTTATTTTGCTTTTTTCTGTCTATTTGAGAGTAAATTTCATCGTTTACATATCTTGATGGACGTGCCATTCGCTTCTCTACCACACTCTTCATCGGCTCTAAATGGCCAGAAAACTCTAATTCATGTTCTGGAAGAACTTTCTTCAGATGTAAACTGGATCGAAGATGCTTGTCATAAATCGCTCTGGAGTTAAGTCTTCTATTGCAGGGACCACACCAGTATTGTACTGATCCCTTTGTCTGTATTGTTGTTTGCATTATTTGGGTCTTGTCATTTGCACCTGGTACCCATTTGCCTTTAGTGTGTCCAGGTGGTGGTGCATCATAATCTTCATCACGTTCGTTACTATCGGGCATGATAGGTTTCCACTTTCCACCAGTGTGTTCTTGTTCTTCCCTCATATCCCAGTCTTCGTGTTCAGGGGAAGCTGGTCGCCATTTTCCTCCAGTATAGTTTGGAGGAGGCTTCCATTTAGCACCACTAGGATGTTCTTCCTCATCATCATCTTCTGATTCCTCGGATTCGTCACTTTCTTCATCCCCTTTGTAATCATAAGTATTGATGCTGTACGATGAATGTGTGGGAATGTCTTTCTTGACTGCGCCGCTGATGCTTGCAACAGCGTTAATTAATTTTGTTTGGTTGTCTTCATTACTACCGATCCTTAAACTGTGTCCTCCAATCCAGTCTTCTCCCCTTAAATTATTTTCTAGGGGGCTCATTTGTGGGATATCTCTAGAAGTAGACGGGACAACGATAGAAGCCTTTCTATCTAAATTGGGTTTAGTTATAGGAATGGGTGGTGTCAGTCTTGAAAGGGAAGTTTTCTTGACACTGCTCTGTAGCTCCAAAGACTGGAAGAACACATCTGCTCCGAGGCTGTAAGACGGTTCCAAAGTATCTATTGCTGGTAGTTCTGGTTTCGGGTCTTCAGGTTTTAGTTTCCCACATCTTTGCTTCCTGTGTTTCACGTAGTTGTCCAAGCCAACGATGGTGGTGTTGCATTTGATGCAGAGGTGACTGTCGTCGTCGTCATCTTCACGTGGTGACAACATCTGGAAAAACAACGTGAATTAGATTAGATTAGACGAACCTATAATAAATATTTTGTTTCGCAGATGACATGGAGTGCTCAGAAGATGAAGTACCACCAACGTGGACGAGGGCCTTATCGTAAAAAATCCGAAAAAAGAACCAATTAGGAACATAATTATTACTGTTAAGAGTGCTATAACAAAAAATTTAAAGTTTAAAGCAAATACGTTCCAAAAACCTTCATTACAAAACTTTACTATAAACGAGTATGCAAACTACTAAACTAATAATTGGAAGATTCGCAACCTAGTTTAAAGTGTTATGGCGACGTCGGGGCTAATCGCGTGGTGCACAGACATTACCAGTGACGTCAGCCGTCACCGCCGACCAATAAATATACTTCCGATGCGAATTAACCGTAAATAGTTGTTCAGATCTATAATGTATGCAACGAAGGCAGTAATAAGTAGCTAAGTTTACGCCGCATACCTGCAGTCGATTGAGTTATGGAAGTATTTCTATTGTTTTTGCTTGAGCCCATAAATTAAATGATTGTGCATGATCGAAGTTGGTATTGGAATGGTGCAAAAATTGTGTGTCAATTGTTTTTGCATTGTGCGCTTGGTTGGGATTAGGTCTCCGTGCCGTACTATCGTTGGCCCAGGGAAATCGTCTCACATACCTACATAATAATACAAGTACTACCGAGGAATTGAAACATCCTTCTCAATTCAACTTATTTTAGGTAATACCCTAACCTTTTCCCCCAAAAATTTCTAAATATAGCTATATGCTTGGAAAGTAACTAGAAACAAAAATGCACTGAATTGCATAACGCACTTATCAATTTACCGAAGTGTAAGCAATCTAAAGCCTATACCCTAATAAGCAATCTATAGCCCTATTCTCTATCAAGAACTTAGTTAAGTAGGATCAGAGCATATTGGAAGGCCTCTCTAAACCATATAGGGTCTAACATGCTTGAACATACATACAGTAGGTAATGAAAAGTATTTTTCAGTACGACGCCGACGGGGCGTCAGGGACAGTCGAGGTGTGAATCAAGCTATCATTAATAATTCTGCCGCACCTGTCCTATCACATACAACGTTGACTTACCACTGGTACTCAAAATTACTCGATTTTAATAAGATACTCGTACTATGGTTGTGATAGATATTTTCTACTTAGATTTATTGTAGTTTCTAAAAACACCTCAAGGCATTATTGCGTTTCGACTTTAGGATGTTGTCCCTGATCTATTGTTTTACTGGACTGGGCAGCCTTATGTAATTGGTCGTCAAATCTTCATGGGCCCTTTGCCAGAAACTACACCGAGACCGTGATATTCTTATTCAAAAATTTGTTCTACGTTTCACTGCATAACATGACACAAGATGCCTTTTATAGCCATCTTTTGTCATGTTTTAAAAATATAACTAATCCGCCATCTTTTTCAGCTGTCAAAATCGAATCCCGCCAATCTATCTGTAAAAACGAGAATTTCCTTTTACGGCACACACAAGTGTCACAAACTACCAAAGCCAATCAGACGTCTTGTACGTGAATATAGTCGAGTTGCATTCGACAACTGGTAGTTCGTGCCCTGAGTGACACGCGTCAATCGGCCTTGCGCCGCCTGACACCATTGTGGCTGACAAACAGTTGACACGTGACGGCTGACAAATGGCTTCGCTGTCAGCCATGTCGTTAACGTCACAGCAGTCATTACACCGCTGTTCGGGGAACTTTTTAATTATTGGAGTCGCTGCTGAACGGATTTGTTTATTGATTTGTTGGTTTTTAAAATAGTCTGGTTCGAGTGTGATTTGATGGGTAGCGGAAGATGGCTGTAGTTTGAGAATCAAGCTCATTCGGCTGCTCGAACTGTGGTGACATAGAATGTTCCCGATGAGAATGTTTAAGAAAGATTGAAAGGAAACCTACGTTTACCCTGCAAGCAGCAGTATTTCTTAGAAAGGATTACACCACCCCTTTTTTTTTTTTTTTGAGGGTGGGTAATCATCCAATGGCTTCTCCCGCTCTGGGCGGAGCGGAAGGGCGTGTCAGACTTTTACTGACTAAAACCCACCCGTGTTCCTTCATTTGCCTGTTGCCAAGGTCCCGGTATCCCTTTCGGACTTTCCCGCAACCCTGGCAGGCATCGGTCCTATTGGACCCCGTCAATTACACCACCCCTGTAGTGCATCTCTGCCTAACCCCTCGGGGTACACAACCACGATGTTATGTTATGGCGGCAATAACAATCGGCATGGCATAAACACAACTGACAGCATAATCTTGATGCTGTCCTACGTTGGTGTCAATTTATAAAGATATTCCAAAAAACGGATATCTATTAAGTTTTGAAAGTAATTAGGTACTGTAATCTAATATATAACTTTGCAGTTCCCAAACCCTAACTAAAATGATCTACCGAACATTTACTATCCATAACTTGTCTACGATAATTAGGATATTATTAATTACGTTGATATTCAAACGTGAAAAAATCCTGAAAACATAAACTCGCCTGACATACTAGTACTAACACTGCTCGAAACCAAAATGTAGCAGTGACGTGTCAGTTACAAAAGATCACTGCGACAGGACAGCGCGCTAGTAACTGGTGACAGATAACTGGCTCGCCGTGTGCGGACGACACAATCATGCCAGTGAGTGGAAATGGTCCTTCAGTTGACTACGACAATTTAGGTGCTATGACTAACAAGTAAGGGACTTTTCATTTTCGTTTTTCATCAAATGCGTCACTTTTGGTATCTGATCTGCTGATTCTGGTAACAAAACATTAATCGTCATCTGTTGTCAATTGTTATTCAGTGGAATATAAAAGTTTATTTATAACCGACTTCCAAAAAGGAGAAGGTTCCATGTTCGTCTGTATGTATTTTTTTTTAATTCACTCTACGATTTTAGCTACTGTCTAGTCTAGATGTCACTTGTCACCTGTCGGTCGCTAAGTATATTATTATTTTAAATGCATTTTCTAAATTCACTCGCTGTACAACGGTCATTGTCGCCTTACATTTATAAATGCACGAAGTGAGTAGGCAATCTGTTAATGCAAGTGGAAAATGCACCACTCCTACAAAAGCAACTCCTTTACGTAACCTTTAAAAATCGCTAAAAAGGATCACTTTCAAAAAGTCATCCAATAACTTTCTAGACCCAAGAATCAATTGGCACTGCCAATCACAAATAGGAGCATAAATAAAACTCTCTCAGTATTCCATATTCAAACATTCCCTCGTATTTTTCACGACGCGCGCCACCCATCACTCTGGGCACACATCTGTCAAATGTCAAAACGTCCTGTGTATACAGGGTGTTGTGTGAGTGAGTAGTGTTTATAGAGGGTGGTGTGTTAGTGTGTGGGTGAGGTGTGCTAGTGTGCGGACGTCCGTCAGTCACGCGTCCGCGGAGGCGTGGACCTAGCCCGAGTGTGCTCCACTTGGGGCTGTTCGGCCAGCTATTTTCATTGCATTGTTAGACATTTTGGAATGACTATAATAATAGTCCTCCAAACTGAATTTCGGCCATGGTGACCAATCTAAGCGGAGACCAACCTTCGACCAAATATTATCTATAGTACACAAGTATGTGCGCAGACACAGGTGCACTCTCTCTTCCCTCACTCTAATAGTTCGAAGGGACGGCAAGACGACACGACCGAAGAGATCAGGCGCAGGACCAACGGCTTAACGTTCTTTCCGAGACACGGGGGTATCACACCACCAACTAAACTTTCATTTATAAACTCCAGGCTATTACTAAGAAATTCCTAATGGAAAAACCCGCGCTTGCGAGCATGAGACCAAAGGAATGACTGTCTATAGGTACATACATAGTGAAAAGGAAAAATTTCACTTTTTGAAGAGTAGGTACCTAACATCTGGCGAAAATTCAAAGTAAGTCAGCAAAGTTGTTAATTGGTTCACTTCGCCGCGCCCCAGAAACTGCCAGCAGCATTTATGAAGATACTGCAAGTGTGTAAGTATGCGCGGGATTCGTGAAATATCGTAGATAGAGCGGCAACGGTGTAGTTACTGCTCCATTCACCTCTAGTTAGCCAACGGGGAGTTGGGTGTTGGTGAACTTTGACCATTCTACACCAAAATAAGCTACACACAACAACATTACGTATATCGAACACGTAAGTACCCAGTTTTTTCAGGGAAGTAATAACGACACGCTGAAAGAGGACTTTTGCATAATCCGTGCCAGGGCTCTTCACCAAAAATACTCCAACAACCTAATTCCCTCAATGACAAATCAGCATACAAATGAAGAAATTAAAGGCGGTCGCAAGCGGAACGCATCCGCGACGTCGTCAAAGGCTGTCGCCCGAATAACGACGTCGCCATCGATCGAGGTGCGCCCCGCTCCCCCCCCTCGCCCCGGGCCCGCTGCACCCCGCAGCCACCTTACACGTGCAATACAAAACGATACGGTTTTTCAACACCTTTTGAATATTAGGAACTAATTGTGACGTCATGTCACTGGTTAGCATGGAACGCAGTCTCATTATTTCAAATTTCGTTTGAATTTCGAGCTAATTGTGATGTCATGTCGCTGCTTGGAGGTGCACGCGATTATTATTGTTTTCTATTTTATTTGAATTTGGAGCTTATTGTGACGTTACAGTTGCATAGTAGAGCTGCATTGAGTTTTGATTACACCCAAGCTTGAATTTGCATAAAGGCATAAAGTGGTCAATAAATGTTTTGAGATATCTGCTTGCTAATGCCAAACTGATACATCGACTAGGTAGCGAGTATATAAACTCAACAGCCTCATTTGCAATATACCTAGGTACATGTTTGGAGTTATTTCTAAACCTCGACATAATTATTATCCATCCATATTTTTCACTTTCTTATTTTTATCATCAGTCAGCCTAAATGGATGGTCAGCTTCTGACTGGACCGACGGAGCTCTACAGCTCTTAATATTTATAAAATACTTAACTAAATTAAAATTTTGAAGGCGTTTGATGTGCTCGTGCTCGTGACTCTATTCGGATAGTCCAGTGTCGAAAACCCACGTGACACGACACTGCGGCATTTTAGAATTCTCTCAAACAAAAGATCGATCACTGTTCACCGTTTAGTACAGAATCCTTTTAATATTAACTACGAATCGAACTTGCTACTCTGAACATTGAAACCGACGCTCTATCCAGTCTACTCTTGAGCTCAGTCACATTTGAGTTTATTAATCGTCGTTTACTCGTTACTAGTTGAATTTGCTTTAGTTCTATTGATGTAATGAAAAGATGCTCTGTGATATTCTGTGGCTATCACTGTACGATAATTACTATAGAATGCCCTTAGATATGAGTTGAATGAGCCAAAAATGTATTATGTTATTGATGATTTGTTAGTGACTTTCATTTAGGCTCGTTTATTCTGCGTTACTCAAGGACATAACACATGCCCATGGAATTAAAAAATTGCCAGATATGGCACATTTTCCAAACTATCCAGGGACCAGAGCACGGCTTTTCTTTTTTTTTTTTTTGATCCAGTCTTCTAGAAACCTTTCCTCGGCTTACCTTATCAGAACAGACTTATACCACATATCCAATTAATCAAACAACAATGCGATTTAATTAGCTCACATAGATTATACTCCAATATTTGTACTAAGATACACCGACAAACAAATTTAAATCCTGCATTACGATCACAAAAACTACCTAGCTTGGGAGGGAATCAATTATAATTCCCATTAGAGGAGGGGCGGGCCCTTTGATTTATGTGGGTAGTTGGAAAAAATTACGTACGCTTGCAAGTGCACCTTGTATTGAAGGCTCGCTGATAATTGCTTATTATAATTTCTGTTTCCGCGGTGGTAGGACGTGTGAGTGCAGATTAATGCGGCATAGCTTGTGGTTGTATGTAACAAGGTTGTCGTAGGAATAGGAGTGAAATTTAAGGGTTATTAAAAGTATTACAGGTGCCTAGCCTTGATAATAGCGTAAGACATTTTTGTTATTTTTGCTAAGATCTTGACACTTAGCTAAATCAATACACAATTCCTATTGTCTTAGACCATGTTTGAGATACAGCTTTTTACCCGACTGCCCTGGACGGTAATGTTTTTTGTAGTGTACAGAAAATATAATTTTATTTCTATTAATTATAATTATAATATTACCTACTTTAAAATATATTATGGACTAAGGACAACCAAGGAGTTAGAGTGGACGACAAGTGAAGCAAGTTGTCTTTAAGCACATTTTTTTTCATTTCTGGAAGGTACCTCAGCATTTTCCAATACAAGTTTCCCTTACCGATGCTGCCAGTGCGTCTTTCTTATACAAAATAGTGTTTACATTTACGAAATGTGTGTTCCAGGATAGCGCAGTGATTTGGGACACCAGTGCAGTGGGTCCGAGTTATCTGGGTCAAGGTGGGTTGGTAGTGTTGGTACATAGTTGTTATGACTTCTTGACTATTCAAATGTGTAGGTACTCGTAGGTACCTAACTAGGTATGGCATTAGGTGCTAACGTACACTAAATCCTAAGACGACCCAAAAATCCCCATTGATGGGGATCAATGGGGATTTTACTTTTATATCTAGAATTCTATACTTTATTGGAAAAATACGTGATGTTATACTTACTTGCGTTGATAATGGGCCTCGGTATAAATTCCGGGTAGGTACACAGGTTTATAAATTAAGTAGGTATGAGGGAATATAGTAGGTGTATTTACGATGCTTGCCTCAAGGATTAGCAGTAGTTATGTAGGTACTTAGAACTCAAGGGAAATGCTCCTGCTGACTTTTTTACGGCATCGTCAAATTATTATTTTTCTCTAATCACAGATAGAGATAGGGTGTCCTAATTTTCTTTAGGAAAATCTCGGAAAAAATCAACCTGCCTTTAAACGTTTGTATAAATTTCTCGTTATTCTATCAAAAATAAAAATACTAAATTCATAGTGTGAACACTAAATCTGTGTCCTACGTTAAGACGGTCTCAACTAGGTCAAAGCACTTGTTGCCGACTCCTTGACTAATGTTCCTATATGTAGATGGATGGCGCCATGCCTTTGTGGTGGGACTTCGGAGCTTTCTGCTGCATTTTTATTTTATGCAAGATTTTTTGATATTTTTTTTTTGTTTTTGATTGATTGAAAAAGCTACCTATACGTTTCATCGTGCGTAATATTTAAAAACTAGTATTTGGTTTTGTCTGATTTGAAGAAACGAACAACTTATTTAACGTAAGCCAGAGTAAAATTGTTCGCGTATCTACGACTGTGGGAAAAACTTGGTACGGGCCACCGGCCCGGCCCGGCTTGTGACCAGCTGAGAGTTTTAGGACATACCTACCAGATTTGGTTTAAATTTAACTTGGTAGGTACCTATTGATGGTGATGCCATTACCGTTGCTATAAAGTTGTTGAATTGAAACCCCAAAAAGTCTGAACTGATGTAAGTGGAATATCAACTCGATCATCGTGTGTGTGGGTGGTGTGGTGTATTAGATCTTACTTTATATATGTAACAGCTGGTGTACACATGAATGCAATAAAGAATTTGAGTTTGAAGTTACTTTGAACTTCGCCTATGATATAACCCAGTGTCTTACGAAATCAATCATACATACCATACGAGTCGCTACTCTATTATTAACCAGAGTGGTCCAAATTAATTAACAATTTCAAAATAAAATGCATACCAGTACCTATCAACGAAAATATAAAATCACACGGGGACCAAGTTGTATACTTAATCAATTAAAATACAAGCAAATTTCCGAACTAATCAATCTTGCCGGTAAGTTGGCCACACGTCGCCGTCCGGCCGGACAATGTATGCCTCCCGGGGGATTGATAGATTCATTAGTACCAATCTAACGATGACACACATGTTTTTAACTGGACTGAGGTAAGGCTCCTGAAGATTGATTGGGATTTTGGGAGTCTTGTCGATGGTAATGAGTTAATAACTTGAAGGAAAGTCTTTTGGGAGTGCACTGAAAGAGCCTGAATACAAGAGGTTACTAACAGTTTGATCCTTGCTGCTGAGTTCAGTTTTTTAAAACCTACGGACAGTTTGAATGGTTTATCTTTTTGTCACAGTAGAAGCCATAGTCCTATGAACCTGCCTCATTTTGTCTTAAGTACGTACGAGTAAGACAGGTTTGTGTTGCAGTTGCAGCAACTGCTGCTGATATTTAACGCAAAAATAACAATAATGACAATGTCTGACACGTTATCGTTGAAAATCGAAAATTCGTTGAATTTTTGATAACTAATGCTTAAGGACATTTTCATATATTTAATTACTTTTCCATGCTGTTTACAAAATGAATTTATGTCCATAGGTAATTTTGCCCATAAAAGGTACGGTTTCTTGAAGGTAATATATGAGAAACAAGCTATTGGATTTCAACATTGTATTCGAAATCAGTTAAAGTGGATAATCGTCTTTTATTAGTTTGTTGGCGGCAGATTTTTTGCTGATTCAGAGCGGATTGACCGATAAATTGATTTTTGTTAAATGTTGCGTCACACGAATTGATTAATGCTGTTAATATAACTACTTATAGTTTTTGTGTTCCTATGCAGCACCGACGCATATTATAAGGTTTAATTTCCATTGAATCGTGCGGCAGCTCAATAGCTCTGCAACATTGCTATCATCAAACAGAGTTGCAATCTTTTTGCTATAAATTATGACCTAGAATTAGTCTTGAGCTAGCCGTTGTGCGCAGAACTGGCAAATCGACGTAATATTTCAACGCCGGCGCAACTCCTATATACCACATACACAATAGGTTCAGAGGTGCCTATCCGTCATTGGTTTACCATACAGCAGTCATTAGTCTACGTCACAGTCGTACTTCGAAAACGGAACGTCCGCGCATGGAGTCATTACGCGGGCCAATCAGCGCTCGGCGCGCGCGCACCCCGCCGCGTTCTTTATAACACTCGTGCGCAGGAATATATCACGCGTCAAGACTCAAAAGGGTTTTTTACAAACGTATCTCGTATTCGTCATCGTTATAGTCCCGTCGGAGGCTGGCTTGCGTGGCGTCCAATAAATAATAACATGTGAAAAGGAATTATTTATTAAAGCTTCGTGTCAGTAGGATAGCTCCTTTTTTAAACTCCACTTCGATTCTTGACACGGATTTGTGGAAATGTATGCGTCCGTTTATTCTTGACTTGACCTACAGTTAGGTTTTGTTTATTTTAGACGTTATCGTGTTGTGTTAAGCTTGTATTTTGCGAGGCAGAAATTGTTTTGTTTTTCTGTTTACGCATGTAAGGATTCATAATAATATTATTCATGTAGGAGTAATAAAGAGATGTCAATATATAGATACGCGGTGTGTATACGTTGGTAGTGAATAAATTATTGCTATTGCATGAGATTATCAAGGGACTGTTGGTTGCGAAACACTAAGATTGAATTACAGTCGCACACGACTTCAATATCTGCGTAGATGTATGAATTAAAATGCCAAATAAACGAATGAATTATGTTGCCCATTCACTTTGAAAGGAATTAATACTCAATATCGTGGACACGCGATACGCCATCGCCAGTGCTATTGACGAAGCAGTAATTATAAGCCTCTTAGCTCCTATAGCTACTTGTATATTTTGTAAAAATGGTCTACGGTTATTAATTTATGTAAGATAGATATCATAATATCTTAGTAAGTGATTTAAATAGTCATACTGACATAAATAATATTTTCCTTACAAATAATAAAGCAAATATTTCAAATCAATAATAGATTGCCCGTATCCCATCAAAATTCAATAAACGCCACTAAAACAACAGCGCCATAATTGAGTCATCAGCGCACCACGAGTCACCGACAGAACACGATCACCCACCGTTTAAAATCAACAAAAACAAACATCCAACTTTTAAACACGTAATCAAACAATGTCTATTGTTATTGAGTCCCGTAGCCGTGAGCGATGGCAATTGAAAGTGCACCGCTATCGGCCGTCCGCTTCGAATAAATGGAATAAATCATGGCACCACAATAAACTCGACGATTTCAATTAAACATAAATCTCCTGTGACGGTCGGCTAATGGACTTGATACGTCTATGAGTTTCTTATGTTTGGATTTAACAGCCTTTACGAAGTAATAAACTTACGCCATGTTTTAATTTTTATTCGAAATAAATTCAATTTTGTTATTTTTAGGAATGTTGGTCACCCTACTGTTGAGATTAGAAGTCTTAAAGTTGTAGAAGAAAAAAAATATTATAGAAGTAGATGGGACAGGAAAGAAGAGTAAAGTCCGTATTTCCTGCTACAAGTTGTTAGAAATCAAGTTTTAATTTATCTCAAAGACAAATATTAAATACGTAAGTCAAATTATGTTGTAGATGGCGCTAGTAAAAACACGTTAAAAAATATCAAAACTATGGTCTAAGCATTAAAACTATATAATATTTTTTTAAAAAAAGGAAAACAAACCAAGAAAGTGAATACCGAAAAAAATAAAAACGCAAAAAGAGTTCTTAGCAGAGCGTGGTTTCGATCCACGGACCTCTGGGTTATGGGCCCAGCACGCTTCCACTGCGCCACTCTGCTTCATGACAACTGGGTCGAAATAGCTATTCGTTTGATAGAGCTGAATTGATCGAGTCAGATTTTTTTAGTATTGTTTATTTGGTGGTTAGAGATGTGGTTAAGAAAATTAACTACCTAGTAACTATAGGTACCTAAGTACCTAAATTACTCACTTACATAAATATAAAATATAAGGTGTATCTTTTCATACACGAAATTTTCACTTCACTTTCACTATGGGACCAAAGCTGAAATCGCGAAAAAAAAATCAGCTGTTCCCTACATCTTGACGAGCTACGCGAACATAAATGTAGGGAACAGCCGTTTCTCTTTTGCGATTTCAGGATTGGTCCTATGTTAAAAGTTGATCATAATGATGAGTAAGTACAATGGCTCCTTAAAAGATTACTTGTATGAAAAGGTACACCTTGTATATTATTAAGTATATCACTAGGTAAGTATTTAATATAAAAACAAAGTTCCCCCGCTACGTCTGTCTGTCTGAACGCGATAAACTCAAAAACTTCCCAACGGATTTTCATACGGTTTTCACCAATAGACCGAGTGATTCATGAGGAAGGTTTAGGTGTATAATCCAATAAGGTTTTGTGTAAATTGGCTGAAATATGACGATGATTGTTGAGCTTTATTGGCGTGTTTCCGTGTGATAGCCACATTTCCAACTACATTTAGACTCAAAAAGAAATGGGTATTATTTACTTATTATTTAAATTAGTCCGTTATTGCCTAATTACTTAATTCAATTTCTCTGCTTACTCCGTCAACGATCCGACTTTACCGCTAAGATAATCACACTGATCTCCAATTATCTCCCAGAATACCTAGACTTCTAATTAACCAATTAGCTAAAACAAAATTAATTTATAAATGAAAATTGTATTCTTCCATATTCCTAACACTGTTATGCCTCAATAAAACCGGCTGATATTGTTCGAGACGGGAGTTGACGTCCTTATTAACGGGAAAATTGAAAATTGACTGAACAACATGATTGGCAAGGGAATATTAGCTGGATGCAATTTTGCCGGCGAGCTCTTGTTTGCGTTTTTAAAAAGAAAATACTCGTGTGACGTTAATCCATCATTTTGGCGCGAACGCCATTGCTTGCGCGGGAAAATGCAAGCTACTTTATAGTCAATTAAGTCGCGTGAAAGACGTGTTATATTTCTTATACATTTTTAATAAGGATTACTTTTTGTGCTTTTGTTAGGCAGAGAAAATAAATTTCTGGGTTTACGACTGGTAATAAACTAGTTTAGGCTATTGAAACTAGATGGCGTTAGTAGTTTGAAATAATATGACTCGTCCGAGTTATGGAGAAGCAGGTAAATATTTTGTCGGTTGAGATCTACATCTTACCTTTGTATGTAGGTATTAACTGTAACACAAAAAATAAGTTTATTTGCGAAACGCTAGAGAAAGCACACTTAAAAAAAAAAAATTGAATGAAATAAGTAGGTACTTATCTAAGTTTTAAGAAGTTCCTATCTGCGTGGTAGATTTGCAAAAGATATTTTCGGGTTAGGTACCTACCTACCTATATACATTTTCGAAGACATTCGTTTTTCGAGAGTCAACGAAGTCAAGAGGTGTTAGCACTGTTTGCAAAAGCTTATGTTACAAATTAATAAGTTATAAATAACTTTGATTGAGTCGTTAATCACAGCCTAGTTTTATCACCTCCGTGAAATAAAGCGTTATATCGATGTTGTTCACTATTAATAAATCTATGACCAAACTAGTTTCCAAAGAGTTTCCAACATCATTATAAAGTTGTAAAACCAAAATAAATATCGACTATTAATTTCAGCAGCCATTAAATATTATTATCGAATAAAATTAATCGACTAAAATAAATTAATCGATTCAACTCGGTTTTAATCATCGATGAGCGATAAACCGCGCCAGTAGCGCCCCCTAGCGTCAGCGGGCCGCAGCTGCGAACCGAACGTTCCCCTATTATACGTTTATTATTGTCGCGTGTTATTTCCAATATTTTTCGCCATCTCATTACTCGAGCCGCACTGACGGCGCTAATCCGTCGGGAGAAGACGCGCCTTAATGGAGGTGATCATGTGTCCTAACGCGTAACGTATTGAAATATGACGTATTGGATGTACCTTCGGGGATTCAGCGTTAATAAACGAAAAAAAAAAACACTTCGATTATGGAACGCTCTCCCCGGACGGGCACGCATCGCAATAATTCTCTCCTGTATGACAGCCCAATGATAAATCAAGGCGACTGTGAGAAGAAATGCCAATAAATATCGCGCCGAAATCCAATAATTACGAGGCAATGAGCCGGCCGGCCACAAATCAACGGATGGACGGACGGACGAACGCATACTAACGTCTTATCCTAACATCAGATTAAAAACATCAATACTTGTCAATAGAGGTCGCCTCCCACGTAATTATAGCCAACAATATCCCGGGGAGGCCGAGACCGAAAAGGATTAACATATATCAAGGTGGAATAATTGAAGGAATCGATTAAATGAAGAGTATTAATTGCTGATGCGCCCGCGCAGGCCGAGATCCCATCGCGCGCCGCGCTTTGATATGTTCTGTTGTAATGTAATATTAACTGACCGTCCGTCCGTCTTTTATGGAATACAATAAATAAATAACATTATGCGTATAGGTAACATAACTTTGAAACTTGCTAAGGGGGGCCTTCAGCAAAACAACATCGCGATTAACACAGTTAATTCCCCAATTTAAAAACCGAACAAACAAATGTATGTAAATTGCGCAACTCTATGTAAAAGCCGACGATAACCTTGCAAAGTAATGCAGGCGGATGGTCCTCTCAATCCCGACCTTAAGTGTGGGCGAGTAAGAGCGACTGACTAGCAAACTCATCGTTGGCAAATTGAAGTGAACTCGAAACAAGCACGTTCAGAAACTGCTTACACGAATTAGCGCATCAAAACGGGCGCAGGGGGCGAAATTAGAAAACTCTTCCCCTCGCCCCGCGCCCCCCCGGCCCCGCGGCCGTTCCGCACGTCATAAACTGACAATTTACGATAACGCCGGGATTAGCCTGTTTGTCTGTTATGCATTCGAGTATGGAACGGAGCGGGTGGAGTTACAATGTCGACGTGTGAAACGGAACGGCTCACGGGTTCTCCCGTCCGTCGTTCACAAGCGGGTAGATGAAATTGTTTTACATTTACATGCACACGACACGCGCCTTCATAACACCGAGCTTGTACAAAGGTCTCGACTCCACTCAAATGCTTCCTTGCTTATTCGTTTCGAACATTTCATCAAATATATTTGGCATCGTCATTGGCAGAATAGAATATAATGTAGGTCAATGGGTCTATAAAACACTTCCTGTTCTTATATTTTCGACTTATATTTGACGTAAACAGCTTCTGCTGGAAACATTTTTATCAATATCAAAGGGACAGCGACGTTCTGGACGACGGCGACGAGAATTTTAAAGCAACTTACGGTTATAAAATTCTTGCCACTTAACAAAATAACCCATTGCCACTTAAAATAAAAGAATTTCTTCTGACCATAATTCGAATTTTGGAACTAAGTAATTAGTAATTACGCGCGATATTTATAATCGACTATTGTATTCATTGCTATTAAATTTTAATCGATACAAATCGATTAATTTAGTTCCCCAATAGTAATCGACTCGTTTATAAGTTCCATTAAGTGAAATATTGAGTTTGGACACGATACGAGCTTGGTGCGGTGTAAATAATTACATGCTTATCATATGACGGACTGTGTCAAACAGGGCCGTGTTTTATACGAATCTTCATTAATTTGCGAGGGGGAAAAATCCTGTGCCGCGTTTACATGAGGAGTGTTAGATTAAATGTCACGCGACAGACAAACAGAAAGTATTCACGGCATTATTTGCATGGATAATTTTTTATCTAATACCCAAAGGTCATTAGGGGATGGTCATTTTTTTATTAAAGTACACGTTTCCGTTTGAGGAGGCACCGGTCGGCTCGTGTTTATCGGCAAATTAATTTATTGGTGCTAAGTATTTAGCTTTGTCTTTACCTACTCGTAAAAGCACTGTTATGTTATGCATGGATATCGTCCATTAAAACTTACGGCGACCATGCTTAGTATTCGTTGGGGACATCAAAAATAAGTGCGGCGTTAGTTAATGTTGCCAGCGTTGCAGTGTTTGTGTGTTTGTAAATAGTTTTAATAAGTTCTTATGGGGCATTCTTTCGTATGCTTGGAAGGTTGGAAGGGGTTGGTAACGCGGAATGTGTAATTTTCTACCTGTTTACTCGTAATTAATGATTTATGAGACTTCGTCACTAATTATGTAGTTTACAAGTCCTTTTAAGGGTTGTAGTTTCTTGGGTTTTTATTGGAAGTACACCGTATCTGTAAGTTCAATGAAAGAGTTTATTTACGTTTTAAAATAAATATTTGCATTATTGAATAATTATGCAAATACATTCGCGTACAATTAAGTAGTTAATTTCAATAAACTTGTAACTAATATTTTTTATTTGTTCCCAAGTTCCCACATCATCATTCATAATTAATTTATCTAGTTGTATTTTTTTTGTGGCTGTCTTTTTATAATGTCAGTTTCCCTAAAACTGCCGTGGGAATAAGACTCCTTTGTAAATACTGATATTATTCCTGTATTTTGTTTCGGATAAGTAAGTACGCTGACTATTAAGTGGGACTGTGGGACGGGCGTGAGTCAGTTCCCGCGGCAGCATGGTCTATACCGCTAATTTCTTAAAGGGCGAGCCGCGACCGCCCACCGTGAATAATTGTCGCGCTAAAAGAAAACCCAGCAAATCTCCACGATTAGCATAAAAACCATCTAAACAGCCCAGAGGAAGCCAGCGTCTTCCTTCCGCAATATTTGTGAAAAAATTACACATTTCCTGCCGACATTTTGTCTCTACACCGCGGTCGCTGAGCGCTTGCGACGGTAAAAAAGTAACTAATGTTAATTGCACCGCCCGGCAAAATAAAATGGTAATTAATGAAGCGAATTGTAAAAAGAAATTGTTATTGCCTAGATGGTAACCTCTTTATAAGCAACACAGGGGTAACGTTTACTATTCGGCATGCGAATAGTAATTTCGCTCCCTCTAGTCTCATCCAGACATCTGTTCCGATTCCCAATAAAAGTAGACGGCAGCCGAAACATAGAATTTTATCACTGCTGTGTCCATCATAAAGCATCCCTCGCGGGCCGGGGTGGGGGGATGAGAACAGAGGGGCGCATAAAAGTTTACAGGCATTCGGCTAATAAATCGTGTCAAATAAATAAGTGTTGAGTCGGTTGGCGGCATATTGATTCGTCATGTGCCGCCTTAGAGCGGCGCGGGGGACGGGGGCTGGGTGGCCATAAAGGTGCGTAATGGCCGCCGTCGGAAGACAGCGCAGTGGCGCGCATCGATTAGCACTCGCCGCCGCGTCAGCCGCCGACGCAACGCGCCTCACTAACACTTCGCTGCCCGAACGAAGCTCCATCACTACTGACAGCACTATTTAGAAAAAATAAAAAACTACACAAAAATCCACACTCGACTATTTAAACCCAGTATACTAACAGACTAATTTATAGCTCAACTCTAGCGAGTCAGGTCAGGACTCATTCGTTTTTTTATTGCTGTACTAGATGGCGTTAGTGGTCACATTGGCTTCGAATAAGGCGGTTATTTTATGATTACAAGTAATATAGTTGGTACAGTTTCCGCATAAATATTACACGGATTACGAAAGATCTTTGCTTCGAGTCGATAACCTTCTAGTTCTATGTAATCTGGCAGTGGGTAAAATACTTTTATTAAGGACTTGAGGCTGGCTTAGTATTCTAACTATTGCAAACATGGTTTATGATAAATGTACTGCATATATTATTGGAAAATATATACTTTTAGCGGCTGTTCGATGTTTTATTACAGTCGTTGTGTAATCAATAAGTTGGTATGGTTGGCGGCCACTATATTACAATTATTACAATGAATTACAACATCATTACTGCGGTAATGTTGTTCCTGGAGCTATTATGTGGATGATATCCTGTGATTAGTGGCCGTGTTTTATATACAGGATGGTTCACTTCATTATTAATATTATACTTACATTGTTATTTCGCTTTCATCCAAGATGTCCGCCGCTGTGACGTCATCTACATGACCTAAAGGATGAATGCTTGCACTTTGTTTATCGATGTATTGCTCACTTAGTTCAATGAATTGCCCGATGAATAAAAATGGACGCCGAAATATAAAATAAATTAAAGAAAAGATTTATTCATTACAGTTAATAAGTCGGAAGCAATTCGTAAAAGTATTAAATACATTTTGACTTATAAATACATTCGGACATTTTAATTTTCACTCAAAAATACATCTCATCTTCATGAAACTGATACACATCTGTATGAAGAAATCGTTAATTAATCGTTTAAACTCAATTAATCGCATCAGCCGTCCTGTACAAGCCGGGAATCGAACCGGACCCCTTATTGCCCTTGCATTCGGACGTTGATTAAAATCTCTCACTACATTCACACAAAGCCTTACTTTGATATATGTATAAATCTTATGAAACGTCTGCCCGTCCCGAGTACATGCTCGCGCCAAGCGAATAACACCTTTATTCTTTTAGAAGTTGAGTATTAATTAGTGTGTAAAAATAAAAATGGCTGCCTACCACCTGTCAAGTGATATATTGACTTTAAATAACATATCTTATTTATGTTGAATCGGAAACAAAATCGTATAAAAAAGGGTTTTATTATAAATAATCGTGTCGGTCCCGAGTGGGTGTATAACTAAATTTGTACGCAGCCTTGTATTACAAGTTATTGTTTGCGTGCATGTGTGTTTGTCAGCCTAGCGTACGGCTGCAGATAAATTGACGTAGATAGTGTTTCTTTCTCTGTTTAACAAGCTGATTGTTTCATGTAATTTAACAATAGCTGTTTGACTATATTAAGAAGGTAAGGAATGTAAATGGAGGTACATTTGTGAACTGTTGTCGGAAATAAATAATTAGAAGTGTTGTAAGTTACGGCTTTATGGGTCTATTTTCTTTAAGGTCAGCGGAACTTGAAGCTGTATTTATTATACAGCTGACGTTATAGTTACATACTCGTGAAGCTTCCCGAGGCCCTAGATAAAGTGATATTGTATCAGCGATAACTATGACGGAAAAGGCAAAAATATAAAGGACTGATATAAGCTATCGAAAAGCATTTATATCAATCCTGTTGAAAGTCGTTGTAGAAATACGAAACGCTTTCGAAGCGATTGTCACTTGTCTAGGTCCTCTGGTTCCTTAATTTGTACAAACAGCACCCTAATTGCGTAACACACGATCAATCGCAATCTGTTTCATTTTGACAGTTCAACAAAATGCATTACGTTATTCACGTTGTAGATCGAATAAATGAAGCAATGGATTAGCAATATCCTTAAAAATGATTCAGATTATGATTGATCGTGTGTTACTCAATTAGGGAGCTAGCTTTCCAACAAAATGAATGAAGAAGCTGCATAATTAAAATAGTTTTTTAAGGAAGCTGGTTGTTTTAGCCATTTACTTCTCAAATATAAGTGTGAAACTACCTATCTAATATAAAATAAAAGCTAAAAATATAAATGAATAAAAAGCTAAAAATAGAAGTCAAAAAATGCTACCTACCTATCTATTGAATAATATCAATAAATAATAAAACAATTTCGATGAGGTGATATTTAGATAAATTTTGAGACAAATTGATTATGAAACTTTATCATTTTATTATTTGTTATTTTTAATTCGACAAGTTTCACATTTACATAATAAGTTTTTTGAACAATTATTGCCTAAGTATCTCCCATATACAACATTAGATAGAACAATCCTAAATACTGTAACAAAAATATGTAAAAAAAAATTGCAATAAAATATGAACACGACCTAAAATCCACTTGTCTGCCGTTTATGAATTTAAATCACACAAACACAATCCCGCCAATACATTACCACAACCTTTTTCGACGTACGAACCACGAAACCATTAAAAACGTACATAATTCAATTCAGATCGAGTTTTCAGCTCCCCGCGGCCCCGAGTCTATGACACACTCGCTAAATCTCACGGAAGGCGGTCTCGACGACCATAAATTTTTATTTCGTAAATAAAAATAATAAAAATAAATAAAAGCCGTTCCGTGTGCGACCGGAAACATTTGTCCCGGCGCGTCACCGTAATCCGGGACACTGGATTTATTATTAATTAGCTTAATATGTATCTAAATAAATATGTGTTTGTTTTCGAACAACCTGTATTAGTGGGTACGTGACGGCCATTTTGATTTATTAGATTTTTGACATTTTTATAAAATGTTTTATTGTTTTCATTTAGGAGTACTTACCTATTTAATGTTATAATGTTCACTTATTGTTCAAGACGTATGGTTATGATTTGAATGCGAGTAAATGAGAGAACTTCAGATAAACCCAAAATAATAAATTGTTCTTGTCTTTTTCAAACAAAACTTCAAGACAGTTTTAAATCTAAACTAGTACGTAAAGTCTGTGTTTTTCAATTATCTTATCTTTGTTTTACTAATATTATGGTAAAAAACTTCTAACAATACGCTATTAAAACAATGTTTTTAATTCTTGAAAGTTTAGAGCATTGTCCTTTGCCTAGGTCTTCTATCTAAACATCTATAGAATTGGAAGAAACAACAAAAATAAAAACATAAATTACTTTAAGATTCGTAGAAACGAATCAATAAATCTACAAGATTTATCATTGAAGTTGATCTGTGGAAAATCTTTGTCTTCTTGAATTAAATAAAGACTCGTCAACATTTTCAAAGGCACTACCTACTCTATTGGGAAAACCGTTGACTTTAAAACTTAGACGATATTTTTTGTTCGCTTTTTAAATTGATTAATAATAATAGCATTTCTAATTTATATTAACGTACGTACAACTGGCCGCTTTTTGAAATCCTCATTTAAAATCCAAAACCTTTAGTTCGATTCTAATTTCAAATTATAATGACTAAAACCGTTTCTATGAATTTTTGAATGAATGCAACGTTTTTTGTCCATGAACAGTTAGCTATTATGCAACAACTCGTAAATCTGTCGAGTACAGACAGACAGACGTAATCTGTCCATTATGACGAGTGATGCATTACTATCATTGTTTGTGACGATCGTAAATTTTAAGTTTTTGCTTTCATTAGAAAAAACTGGTGGCTTTTTTCGTGTAAGAAAGTCGGATCGGTAAGTCATAAATCTTGTTAGGGATTACCTACTGTTATAATATCTGTGCCTACTGCTTTAAAAAAGATGCGAATCCGAAGTGATTGTTTTGAAGTATCAGGATTATATTAATTGACGACTGGATGAAGTACCTAAACAAATATGGATACCTACATATACCTATAACCTACGTACTGTAACAAAGAAACTTGTAATATAAGTAATTTCTGAAATGGATGAACACTTTTTATTTAAACAAAAGATGTAATAGTGCCGCATATGACATATCACTTTGTATATTTGAATTGAAGATATTTTGTAAAAAATAAAAATAAAATAAATATGTAGGTAGAGGTCTCAATGTCAGCGGACAGTCACAAACAAAACTCCGGTGCCATAAATAAAAAGATATCAAAAATGGAAAAAAGGAACAAAAATTCAATCGGTGGGATTTAAAAGAATTTCAAATATGGAACGATTTAATTTTCGTGAGAAGGGGATGGCGTGCGGGTCGCGAAGGGCGCGGGGTGCAGGCGAGGGGGAGAGGGGGGACAGAGTGCGTACGAGTAACAGCCACGCACGCTATAAATCTGTCAAGAGACGGCCCCCAACAACGCCTTGGACGGTCCGCAAGGCACCGACAGTTTTTTGTTTAAGTGGTATAATATCTATTTTTGGTTATTTCGTATCAAGATGTTGAGGTCTACCTGTGGGACTGCAGCTGAAAATGTGACCTATTAATGAAAAAAATATTAGGGAGATTCCAGATTAATTTAATTTTATCTATTTTATGCTTATTTAGACATCCCCATCATTATTTAATCTCAAAACGATGAAGGAAAACATCGTGAGGAAACCAGCATGTCCTAGAACCAAACATTCGAAGACAAGTGACGTCTACCAACCCGCGCTGGGCCCGCGTAGATTTAGATTACAGCCCACTCCCTCTCGAAGAGTGGAGGCCTGTGTCCCTGCAGTTGAAACAATATAGGCTTATGATAAGTTATTTTAGACATACCTAATCTAGATGAATGTGATTATGTGATCCAAAATGTCACATAATAATATCAGCAGGATTTGAATAATATTAACTTCAACAAGTGTAAGCTGTACCTCAACAAAAACAAGTTTTATAGATCCAGTCGTTAATGACAAAGAATATATTAACACTTCCAGAAAAGGGGCATCATACATCTTTATAATTCATTTTTTCTCTGACGACGCTACATAGGCGCAGTGGATCAACATTGTACGCACTCTCGACGTCTCATAGCTGACAACGAACAAGTGAAATGTAGTACGAAGTTTCTTTTTTTTCAATAAAATGAACCAAAACTATAAATTCAAGTCAACATTGTTCTAGTAAGTTAATTTATTATTGACTATAAGTACTAAAGCAAAATATGATAAGAGCAATAAATATCAACATTATTCTTATTCACTAGATAAAAATATAATATGATAAAAAAATTAATACTTACTACCAAAGTTATGGCGCTGACTGTATTTCATTATAACAAAAACTTATCTATCTAATATGTACATATATTATAACCAGTAAATAGAGGGATTAAATATACTTGCATGCCAATCCAGAACCCCATATTTACAACCCGACGGGGGTGAACGGGGGTGATCATAAAATAAACAACGCTTATCTAAAATTTTCGACAATACTGAACTAACCTTCAATTATCGCAAATGACATACGTCCAAGCTAGTGTGGCAGTTAGCAAGCCCCGCCTCCCGCATCCAACGCCATCTATTGAGGAGTAGAGTAATTGCAAATGTCACTTTGAGGTTATGTTAAATATTTTTCTAGTCAAATCTTTAAAATGTCCTTTACAAGCAGTTTTAAGTTCTAATCATGACCCAGACTATTTTTATAAGTATCATTCAAGTTTTGGTGTCGTAAAACACGGTTGAGAAGTTTGTCAAAAGCACTTAAAAAGTACAGACGCTAGATGAGCAATAACACAATCTTGTTTGACGCCACATCTTGTTATTAATCAATGACCTTTCTCAACACTTAATACAGATACATTAAACACTGAAACATGATTACAAAACCACTTACCAGTCCATATTTTTGCAGAAACACGAAATATAGCAGCAGTACGTGAGCGTATTGTCTGTTTGTGACTCAGCTCACTTCGCGATCTACAGAGTGAGAGGTGCGCTCCGAAGTTAGCCGAATATATTCCGAGGCCCGTCCCTTTGGCCCGCCCCTGGTGTTTGACGGACGTTAGCTTCGGCAGCATACGCGCGGCCCGCGCTCTATGATAAGTACGCGCGGCGCGAATTCCAAACGTCGCCGATGCGATAAAATGTAATCGAAACGGAATGAACGAAACTTGAACTAGGCTATATGTAGGTATATCTTTTCTATTTATCACGATAAATAAGAATGTCAGACAAAAACAAGATGGCTGGTACTGGTGTTGTTGTTAATCGCCAAAAATAAAAATAAAATAAACTTCTTAAACTATCAAAAACATAGTGTAAAAAAGTGTAAAGAAGTGTTAAGGACAGAAGTAGAAGATAATATTTTGAGGATATTCTTTAAAACATGTGATGAATGATTCGTGTCGTGATATTTTGGTAAATAAATTTTGTTGAAAATAAAAGTCGGTTGACGGGCCAGTAACCGGTTGAGGGCAATTTAAATCGAGCAGGTAAGTCGGACAATGGCCATCCAGCCACGATTCGCTTAATTAAACATGAATAAATAAAAATATGCTTGCAGATTTTTGCCTACAAGAATGATCATGATTTTTTCTTTTACTCGTCGGACCGGGACCCACGGGGTCAGTCAATGATAACCTGCATAACTTTTGTTTTCTTCCTGTACTTTAGAGTAGCTACTTAGTTTAGTTGTACTTAAATTAATTTATCCATAAAAGGTTTGAGTGTATTCCGCTTTCTGAAGGTTCGCTTTCTCCAGGAATCCTCTTTATTTGACAAAAACTATACTATTTCCTTCAGTTCTACATAATTATATATCTACGTTCATTCGATACATAATTTACCCCAAAACAAACAGCCTGTACCTACTTAAACAAACATATTACATAGCTTATGTTTTCAGCATCAACAGAACTGTTAGTTGGTTTCCGTACTAATAGATGGCGCTGCCAGTATCAAATGTAGCTTTATACTTGTTAGAAGAAACGGTTCGCTTACTGCTACCGTTAACGTTGCAGATTATTTTATTGGTATTAAGAAAAAAATATTATTCTCTAATTAATTCATCAATGGCATTTTAATGACAATCGTATTTTTTGTTAAGTAATCGTGAAAATTGAGTAGAAAACCGATGTTAGCACGTAAGTAGAAAACGTCTCCTTATTACATCTTGTCTATATAGAAATGATTGTGTGCTGATAATAATTGTATTAAGGTAATGTTTACATTCGCAATGCACCTTAAAGACATCCCAAAAAAAATGACTCGTCAATTTAAACCCAACCAACACACAACTCAACAACAAACATAGGTAATGAAACGAAATGGTCATGAAGCCCAAACACCTGCAGATTTAACGCCCATTCTTATCTAAGAGCTAGCCCTTAAACCTGCCCTGTCGAATGGCATCGCGAACACGTCGGGGTCGGTACACAACGCGATACACGTCTTGATACAAGTGTCCAGTGCGATACCAACTTTTGATTCTTGCCATCAATAAATCAGTATCAAGATCTCGTGAAAACAACTTTCGTAGATCACTAGATTATAGGTAGTACATCGTCCTATATAAACTGGAGGGTAAGGGAAAACAGGTATTCATGTTCTGTGAGATAAACAAATTTTCTTTCTGCATCATTGAAATTTGCGGATAATCATCCTACATTAACATTGTAAAGGAGAAGTTTATTATGGCAATGAGTTGCTGATAAATCAATTCTTTTATATTAGCACGTGCTCTATGAGCTAAAATAGCTCTTAGTGAACATTATTATCCGTACGATGATTGTCTGTGGAATAAAAGTTATGTTGGTTATGGTTATGGGCTGGGCAGCCCAAATGAATACCCTGCCTCTACAGACAATAAATAAACCTTCCTTGGCAGTCCGGGTAAAAAAAAAACGAACGTGATTATATTACCTACATACTAAGCTCCATTGATTGGCCAATGCCAATTCATTCAGGCTTGGTACTGCTGCTACAGAATGATGCCATTGCCATTTACGTCATAACAGGGGCCAAAGGACCATTACTGTGGCCCCCTTAGGTCCCAAAGTTATCGATGACGCAAAGCAGTTTAAGGGATCTTAGTATCAAAATTACTTAAGAATTAATTTGTCCATTCCAAACTTCCCGACCCTGAATCGTATCTTAGAACCAAAGTTCACAGAGCATCTCCTTTATCTTACACATTCAAGATACCACGTCGCCTTTCATCCCCGCCTTATTTATTAATAAAAACATTTACTACCCAAATTAGATTATCCGCGTCAAGAAAAAAATTCTAGCCGACATCTCGCAAACACCTCTCATCTTATAGGGGAGATTGAAGTGGAGAAGCGGGGTTATGGCCTCTTGCAATCTAACTTTGGCTCGTTGTCGCGCCGTTAGTGTTGCCAGTCGGGAGAAAATTCTACCATCCCGGTATAAATAGTAGGTGTTGCGACGGAGGTCATCAGCGGGAAAGTTTTAATGAATTGGCATGAGCTGTGTTTTTGTTTGGTTCATTTCGGTACGTTAGTTGTGAGCTCGTTGCAATTTTTATGAGCGAGCCAAACTTGTGAGATTCGAGAAAGTCGTAGAGTACCAGTGTTTATTAAAATAGTTTGTCGTTTATTCAGATTTGTACCTATTTCAGTACCTACTTTTGGGACTGACCATTACTTCAAGTTTTACTTGAAGAATAAATTAGATGAGAGTGAATAAGTTACAGGCATTTGTCTTGGGTAGTAAGTAGGTAGTATCTACTTATTAATTCATAACTAGAAATGAAATCAAACCTAAACCCAGTATACATTTCATGCAAAGCAACGAAGTACGCAATTTACTTTAACTTAAGCAACTATCTATTAAAATTAACCCCAGCAGTAACTCACATACCAAATAGTTGCTAATTGACAGGCCACAGACGAGGCTCGTTCAAGGCCCTCTATTCTAGTTGGTACCAGCCTGAGCCTACCAAGGTCGAGTCATATTACAATATTTTATCCAAAAGCCTACTCCGTCTGGTAACCCCCATACTCCATTGAAGGGAAGTCGTAAATTGCCTATGTTATCGCCACCAAATGAACTTACAGTTATGAGAATATCATAAATAAAGTACAGCCGTCTGTCATATTTTGCACGATAGGTTTTTCCACATGGCAACATTTATTTTAATAGGTTGTTGCTTCGCTGGTAGCTTTATCTTGCCGACCAGTTGTTAATTAGAAATATTAAAGTTTTATTTATTTTATAGGATATTTTAAAGTACCCGGGTATGTAATTGAGATAATAATTTGTACTTTTTTAATGCTTTGAGATAGCCCAATATTTATATAGACGTGGTAATTCCTTAAATTGTGTTACTTTTAGTTACTAATGGATTCTGATCAATTACGGCTACGATAAAGGTGATGTCAAAATAAGCTGACTTTTGCGTGCTAAGTTTTGGAAAAACCATTTAAGAAATTCGAGGCCACACAGCAACGTACTAACCTCGTTGCTCGCTTTTTCTGCTTATAAGCAGAACTGCTTATCAACCTATGCTTTGAACCTCTTCACTATACTGAGATCACCTTCATATCATCATATTTGTAGTTGTCTCCTATGTTTTTCACATAACGTAGTCAACAAATCTCCTTCGCAGGACGATGTTGGAGTTCCAAAGTTAAAAAAATGCAAATTAAATCATAATCATAAACAACCAACTTAAAAAAAATATGTTATCTTCAAAACAACTTCTGTAAATCTTTATTACATATATCCACTACGATAGTGCGCATGACTATTTAAACGACACACAAATAATTTAATGCAGTACACTTAAGCTCGCTCACATCAGTGGGTTACAAGTAAAAAGGTAATTACTATAAAAATGGCAATAAAAACTTTGCGTATTTAGTAAATTAAGCCTATACCACGTCATTAATAATCATTAGCTAGTTTTAAGTGCTAACTTACACACACAAGTACATTATGCAGTATTTATTTATAGGAGCGATCGCTCTCCCTTTAAAGTTTAATTCAATTTTTGCAAAGCTGCTGCGGAATTAATATCATCACACCTTTGCCTTTCAATGTCCACCGCTGAGCATAACTGGCGACTTATAGGTCGTGAGTTCAAATCCCACCCTTTACTGAATTGAAACTTAGATTGGGGCATTAACAAGGGTACGAGTACAGTAACATCGACTTCCAACATCATCATCGTTCTCTGGCCCTTGTCCCAATTTATTTCAGCCTACCACCACCGCTTACAGCAGTATTATTTTAATCTTACTCAGTGGGGGAAAGAGATGGAGCTATATACGTCCTATAGAGCTTCATCTCTTTCCTATATCTGCCTAGCCTTTTCCCAACCATGTTGGGGTCGGCTTCCAGTCTAACCGATGCAGCTGAATACCAGTATTTTACGTGGAGCGACTGTCTATCTGACCTCCACAACCCAGTAACTGGGTAATACGATACCCCTTGGCAAGACTGGTTGTCAGACTTTCGGGCTTCTGACGACCCGTAACGACTGTCAAAGATCCACAAATGGCAGCAGGGACCAACGGTTTAACGTGCTTTCCGATGCACGGAGGAGTCTCGATATGTAAAGATGGTCACCCATCCACGGACCAACCCCGGCAAGCGTAGCTTAACCTGATGAATCGACCCGTGCGGCTGTTATTACTTAGCCACGAGCTCCTCAATCACTTAGCCTCGAGTGCAGCAATCATTATATAAAAAAAAATCTAAAACAAATTAACAAACGGAAGTCCCCCCTAAAGTAACACACATTTGTTAGATAAAGTTACAAAAAAAAATGAAATCCTCGGAACAAAGAAAGGCAGCTACTCCAAAAAAACGAATAATATTCCAACGCATACACTATCAGTACCAAAGTATTCGACCTTCCACTTATCTCTGCACATCATAATATGAGCATCACTCAACCAGATATTGTCAACAGTCAATCAACAAATCAATCAATGTGAAAATCTGATGTCTAGATATTGTAGAAGAATCTAGCACACGTGATAAATGTCGAGTTCATTGTGATAATGGTGTTTTTAGCTGTCATTTCTAGTAGGAAAATTACAGGTAATATTCGTTTTCTTTCAATTGCATGCGTAAAAGCTTCATTGTAAATCTTGCAGATGCATTTTTCCCAAAAGACATGATTAAATTTTTCTTTTTCTAAGAATTAAGTCGTGAAGAATAGTTAGTTAGTAAGGAAGTTAGTTGTTAGGTTGGTATCGAAGCTAAGATGTTCAGTATCCAGGGTGAACCTGTTTTATTCAGGTCTTCGTGGAGACGAAGAACGATACACGATTTGAGGTGCACTCGCAGAGGTGAACTTTTTGGTAGAGTATGAGCTCATTAGTCCATCTTCGGCTCTGCGTGTCCATAGGTAACCTAGCATAAATATGTAAGTTTTAAGGAATTATTTTTCCCGTTTCATTCGACTTGCAAAATGCCTGAAAGCATATTGTGAGTGCATGCCATACTTCAAATCTTCAGTCATGGGTAATGTAAAGTCAGTAATAACTTTATGTTATGATGCTTTCGCCATGAAATATGTCTAACGTCACGTCCTATAAAGCCATGGCCAAGGCCAATGCCACCCATATGCGCCAAGTGTAAGCGCTCATAAGCAAGGGACCTTTGTGTTTAGTGCCAACTGTTGTTATATCTAAAATTGGTCTTTAATTAGTATAGTTTTATTAGATATCAAGCCTTAGGTAACACATGATGTTGCTATAGGAATTTATGCGTCATTTGGAACAGTTGTTTACGATGTGGTGTCAATGTGGGTGACATTCAGCTATCGTTTTTTCATTTGCTCAGACAGAACCATCGTGACATTTTCATGGTGTGGGCTCTTTGTGAGATCATGGCCTTTTTATAAATACTTGTCTTTACTTCTTCAGCATCTTCAACGGTCAGATTGTAACACTGTTGTGTCCGAACAATTCTGTCAGCAGCCTTCTATCCTACTGACTGTCTTGTCAATTCCTGCAAACAAATACCCAAAAAATATATTTCTATCCAAACGTCCACTCAAACGTTACTACCACATTAAGCTAAAACTTAGCAGTAAACGTGTGCGTTAGTTCTAATTAGCTGCTATGGTAAGTGGCCTTTAACTGGCCTTACACGCGTTGTGCCCGTTTTGGCCTATTACCGGCCCATTATACGCCCTTTGAGAGCCTCAGTGCTGCTTTTGCGTACCTCCATGTATGTGGTATTTATCGGGAACATTGAACTTGCTGACAGATTTAAGAAATTAAAGCATTGGAAGTTGTAGTAACCAGAAATGTAAAACACGTGAATGGTCACGCAACCTGCCCTGTACGCAGCTGCGCTATGTAAAGCAATGTTAAGCGTGTAATATCAGTCAATAAGTTGAAAGTATTCAATGTACGAGCGTGTATTTATGTTTCATTGAACATGACCTTTGACCATTCGATGCTAGATGATAAATTCCACATCTTACATGGTCGTGGAAATTATTAAACTTGATTTCGACTTAACTCTCGGTAATAACTTCCCTCAAGATATCCTAAACCATTGGGTTATCATCGGTAATATAATATGAATAAAGTAAATAGTAGTTTTGTCGAGATCTGTTGCAATTACATTGCATACCGCTGAGCCCTTACCCGTTATTACAATGTTTGTTGAAATATCGCGTGTTCACTGTGTATAGACGTAGGGCATACGTTATTTATCGATATTCTATAACCGAAACCGAATACTTAATACTCAATAAGACAGGTAGACGATTAATTTTCTTTCCACATTAGCAGCATATACTTGTATGCAAATTATGATATTTCATAAGATAACAAATTCCTTATCGGGTACAGCTGTAAGTGAAAATAAAAATAAAATTCTTCAATTTCAGCATTATCAGGGACTATTAAGGGACACTTTATTTTAATGGCCACCGCACTGTGGCAGATTTAATCGATCCCTCCGCGGACCAATACAGTCGCCGCGTCCGTTCCCGATGACAGATAGCGACGAAATGCGTTTAAAATTTTAAAATTGGTACGTGGGCATGCGTGCGCACGCGCATCCCTCGCTGAAATTCCGTAATGAGCAGGTGAGCACCGTATCGCGACTCGGCGTGTCTACTTAGTGTCGAGAGGTAATGTTGAGCAAAATAATTAGCGAGTAATATTTGTTAGTTCACTCAACAGGGAGCCGTTTGTATAAAATTGTTTATGTAAATTATAACTCGATGCTATTAACGCGGTCATTTTGTTGCTCCTTTAGTTAATAATCCTTTAAGAATTATTTGTGTGTCAGGCTGGATTGTGTGCGACCGACGACTTAATTCGGTTGTATTCTCCTAAGTATAATGCAAGTGTATAATATTGTATTGGTATACTGAATTATTGTTCGTTTTGTGAAAGGGTTTTATCAGTGAGCATCAGTGACACATTGACATATAAAAATAGTGGTATCTAAACAGATGAGCGGAACACGCACCTGCTAACAGCAGATGCTAGAGGTGAAAATAATCAGCGGTGTCAGATTTCGCTACGAAGACTAATAAAGCATACATTCTAGTAGCTTTTTGTGCTATTTTCTTGTTAATTAGAGGGTAAAACGTAAAAATAGCAGTTGTATGGGCGAGTCAGCCGATCGTCTCAGTATTAGCGCATGTGGACACAAAACAAAAACAGACAGACAAAAAAAGATGCAAAAAATGTCTGCCGCCGCGCTATCTGCAGCTCGCGATCCTGTCTCAAATAATGGCACAGGGAAAACTAAGGAGCCGAGTTGTATATGTTTTATACTTATTTAATTTTATAGAGATTATTTGGTAAAATATATAAAGGTCTTGAGCTTTCGATGTCTGGCAAAGGTCTCCTCAAAGAAATTGACCCACTTCATTTTAAAAGTGTCGCCTTATTTACACGATGCAGACTTGGCTCTGGCATGCAATAAATTGGAACAACAAATGACTTGCATCATCTAAACGACATTAAATATCAGTGAAGTTATGGTCCTATAGTTAATTATATATAATTGGGTACCCATGTAATGAGTTCTATAAAATTAATTCCTATGTAATACTACGATTCCGAGTAACCTTATGATAAAGATGTTGATGAGTTTTAATTCGTAATTTGCAGTTTCCAAGTGGACGACATTCTTATGACGCATCTCAATACCATATCAGTGATGTGTCTGATTTTATGTACCAAGTTGTGTGAATTTGAATAGGAATACCTACTTACTCATTAACTTTTAATGTTAGGTACCCACTACTAATGATGATTTTTATTTTGCATTCCGGTTTCAAAGCTCTTCAGCTGAAAGCTCATAAATTCATGACATTAAAAGACGATGTAGGTAGTATCAATATACTATAATTATCATCGTTTAATGTTATGATTGTTTCGCCTGTCCTTGTCTCAATTTACTTGGGTTTTGAGCAATATTTTTGCTTTTACAATCTCCCCTGAAAATTAAACTATTATATCCATAGGATAATTACTTACCTTCCTATTGGCAGAAAATTATCATCATTTGATGACAAATAGTTGTATCAATATCTTAATCAAACGAAAACATACTGTCGAAATAAAAACCGATAAAAAACTCAACAAAAAGTATACACAAAAATATTTCTAGTCCTAAGTTCACTCCACTGTTGTTGAGCGGTCAGTCGGGCCAGTAGAGCACGCGGGCCAGCGCGTAAATCAGCATCAACACAGTGTCGCCCCCTCGTTTTGCTCGCATTCACTTAAGGCTCGCAGCCTTATCCCTCCCCCTTACCTCTGCACCCCCCTGCGGGCCCCTGCGAACACCATGATGCGGTATCAATGGCGTTTCTGATGACATTGTTTAGTAAGTACCTACCTTTATAGTAAGGTGGCGTTCCAAGGGTATTCTTTACCTATAGAAGAGTAAATGCATAGGTGGTAAACTGGTGACTCGAGAAAAATGTATGGATATTCTGACAGTGGCTGACAGTTAACGAAACTCAAAAGTTTCTTCGAGCTTCTGAAGAAAATAAAATAAAGAACTTCTGAACAGACAATATTCTAAGTAACACAGTGTTTGAAAGGCCATGTTGGTTTCTGGAAGCCTGATCAAGTTTATAATCTAATCTAATCTAGTATATTCAGTAGATATGCTACCAAATCTAATGTTATCCATTGTGATTGGTTGATCAAAACAACAGCGATCAATCTTATTGGACACAACATTTGACCATCGATTTAATTAAATAGATAGGCTAATGAACTGAAACTAGGTGGCTGCGTGACATTTAAATTGTTGAAGATAATGTAAAACCTTTGTCTGTACCTTCCAGTCAACCATGTATTCTAATATTTCTGAAGAAGTACGATTTTTTCCCATATGACATCGAATTCCCCTACAAATCAACTAGTAGCCAACGGTATTGTATGTTAATGCCACGCATAACTACTATTGTGCAAATGTGCACACAGTGCGAGGTTGCTCTGTCTTCGAATAACATACGAACCTGTTGTACTGTCGAACAGTTACATTAATTACTTTTTGAGATGTTATTGGTAATTAATGATTAAGAGCTTACTGAAGGCTCGATTGTGGAAATATTTTGATTATTTTTATCCTCATATATTATTAGCTGCACGGGATAAAAACTATCCTATGTCCTATTCCAGGTCATGGTCTACCCATGTGCCAAATTTCATCTAAATCCATCCAGATGTTTTAGCGTGAAAGCGTAACAAACAAACAAGCAAACAGACAATCAAACTCACTTTCGCATTTAATAATAATAGTTAGGATTAACAAGCAACTTGTATCTTCCACTTCACTTCAGGGCAAAGGCCTTTTATAAACTTGACAAACGTGTCAAAAAGAAAGACTATGATCACTACTCTACCAAGTTAAATACTGTTTTCAGAATGTATGCTCTAATACCTAAGTGAACGTTAAGTTTAAATCCTGATCTAATTTATGATTCTGTGTTTTTCGGCAGCAATGGATTCACAGTTCAATATGTTAATAGCACTAAATATACAATAGGCACGTTCGACTCTAATACAACTTCAATATTCATCGTAAAACAAACTACCCAGAACATTTCCAAACAAATCATCATGTAACAGCAGACAAATTCTCTCACATTGACGATCCATGCAGTCGTCAGCGTCACAACCGGGCACGTCACACAGTTGTCAGTGTCACAAACGGGTACGTCACGCACTCGTCACGTTGCCATATCGCGTCACTGTCGATCGCTTTATATAAATTTAGAACGAACGCCGCTTGACTGGCTCCCGTCAGACGATTTTGTCGGGTTGACCACTAAATTGCGTACAGAAGGACGACTACTTGCAACGAAAGGGTTAAAAGGACCAAGTTGTTGCCAAGTCGGTAATATGGCTAGGAGCTGTAATATAATAACGGGTAGCTTAAAATTAAAATAGACACAAATTATTGCAGTCGCCATCTTAATGACCAGGTTGCAATGTTTTGTTCATAATGCAGACGCGCCTGTGACGGCCAATAATAAGAAGGCCATCAAATAAGTCAAAACATTATATTGTACAGCTAAGCAGAACGTACCCACAAAATAGTACGGGTGCTCCTACACTGCCTTTGTGAGCTGGCTCTTCATCAACTACGTAATTATTGACTTCAGTATTAGTTCATGGGGCTGTCCACTGTCCAGCAGTGTAATACAAAAAATCGCTGGTGACATCACACGGATCAGTTTCCAGTACCAAGTTGCTGGCGATATTTTGCGTCGTTCGCCCCAATGTGTGTTGTGTTGTGGAGTGACCCTTCTGCAGCAATGTTATGACATTGGACTGTCAAAATGCGGCTCCCCGAATTGACGCCTGCCGATAACGTCCATCGGGGAATTCTAAAATGCTGATAGTATTTTGTTTGGTTTAATTTTGCGGAATAAAATGTTTCGTATCGTTTGTAGTAAATGTCGTAGTTAGTTGCAAGCAGAGCTATTAATACCTAGATATGTCTATGTGTTGACTTTGAGAAGTTAATTGTTTGTAATTAGTACGAGTAGCTAAGCGTTGTTTTACAGTAATGAAGAAATTTGTTTCGACGTTATTCTTGTCTTTCTTCGTTGCATTTTCCTAACATAGTTTGGATCGACTTCCAGTTTAACTATGTGGTGCGGAATAACTATTAGGGATGTAAATAAAGTATGTTATCTTATTTAGTTTTTATTTTATTATATTTATATCACAACTCGAACAACAGGTATGCTTTCGATTATTTAGATTGCAGTTTCATTCTTTATTGAATTTAAGAGGCTTTTCAGTGATGATTTAATTCGAGGATAGGTGATTTGGGGTCAATTTATTTTTACTTTGGTTACTACTCGTAGCAGCCTGGATTAAATATCTATAATATCTCATCATTTCAGCCGAAAGTTGTCCACTGCTGGACATAGGCCCTAAGCACTTCATTTCGGCTGGTTCTGTGCTTTCCGCATCCAGCGGATTCTTGCGGCCTTCACAAGGTCATCAGTCCACCTTGTCATAGGTAATAAATATGTAATTAAACTAAAAATATCGGCCAATGATTGGTAATAAGTACCATTCACCTTGCTGAACATCCTAAAAAACAAAATGTCACAAGCTGTAAGAGACCATAAAACTCTTTCAAAATACTAATTGTTTTCATTAGTCTTTGCTTTCGCTGTTGACTATGATCAAGATGTCGACTTCTGTGCAGTAACCATTAACGGTAGCAATTAGTACTTTTTATAATCATGTATCAAAATAAACACCCCGTCATAAGGCCACTATCTTCCATCTTTATAGTTTCAGATTATTATTTTTCATTTTAATTAATTTAAATATAATTTTGTGCTATTTACGGCGCACTTGGTCCTTATATGCTTAATAATCTTTTGATAATTAAATAAACTGAGGAATGTGTTCTATCAAGACATCTGAAATGACATTAATTTTATAGCAGCTAGATACTAATTATGGAAGTGTAAAAGGTCATATCGTCAGTTACTGCAATTTACATAGCGGACAAACCGACCGAGTGTGTGTTTTATTATTCTATTGCAATGTTGGCTACTTTGTTAAGGGCTTTTTTAAATTTTAGTACTTTGAACTTTAAATATTATGTTCTCTTTTAAATTTGAAGATTATGAGATATAAATTTTGATCTTTGAGGTAGTAAAGTTGTCTGAAACTTGCATCTGAATTGTGGTGCACGTTTTGAACTTTTGCAGTATCCCCGAATATAAAACAATAAAATAGTTGCTCTACATGACATAAAACCTCTGTCAGTAAATAATCTTCATAAAAATATTCAACTTACACGGTTTTACGTGCGCTATCCATTAAACTGAATGGTTCGCCATAACCACCATCGCAAGTGCCCAACACGGAAAAGTGAAAATAAAAATGAAAATTTTAAACAATAAACGTAATCCAGTAGTCCTGTTTAACTTTTGATTGGTTCGTCATTAGTTCGTCGACTCGCATTTACTTACTTTATGAACTCATATTTTAACCTACACTATTATGAGTAGATGTCTCTTCTACCAATTGGTTGTAATTACTCCATTATAATGGAAATGGGTATACTTAATAATGATAGTTACTGAAAAATAAAAGTTTTAAAACTAAAACCCAACTACAACAAAAAACTCAACTAAAATGATATAAACAAGAATCACAGACACAAATTAAAAATCCGGAGTCACACGTCAATATCAATCTGCCTAGCTTTTTCCCAACTATGTTGGAATCGGCTTCCAGTCTAACCGGATGCAGCTGAATACCAGTATTTTATATGGAACGAATTTTTTTTTTAGTTCATTGCTTTATGTCCGATCAATATGCTTCCAACGATACCTCATTTGTCAAATAGTGATAAGTAGTTTAGAAGATATCAGAAAACACATGAACATACACACATACATACATACCGGACAAAATCATAACCCTCCTTTTTGCTTCGCCGTAGTCGGGTAATAAATATTTTAATAACTGTCCGTAAAAAATAAGTTGTTTGATCATAATTATTAGTCGATCGGTCGGTAACAACCTTAAGGGTGCTAACACTTATTCAGATCAGCGTTATTCGGCACGATTCGGAACAAGTGTGTAGCAACCTTTAGTTTATTACTTATAATGATTCGTATTCGTACATAATAAGCAACATATTCCTTTACTTTTTTACTTCCACACTGACATTAAAAGATTTTATTTTAATGGCAAAAGGTGTAAGCTCAGAATTACCACAGACCTGCCTAGGAATACTAAAACAACACATTGAATAGGATAATGATGACAGGTGCGAGCTACACTATTTAGTAGAAACTTTGAATATAATTACAATTCGACTTATCCTCTTTATCACTGCCATCGCAGACTTAACCTTCTAATCACATACCCAGCAATTAAAAAGTAATGACGGAATTTAATCGTTATGTGGTATCAATATTTCTATTGCTATTAAGAAATATAAAGAAAGTATATTATAGTACGTATGGTCTGTTCAAAAAGTATCTGATGAAATGTAAATAATATTTCACAAAACGTACCAGACCTCTGGATGCCAATTTGTAGTGTCCCTTACAAAGTGAGTGCTGTAATTTGATTATTTGATTGCTTAACCCCGAAATTATATTTTGAACACACGTAACATCGCGCCCGGGCACAAATACAGAGACTCAGAACTGCTACTGAGAAATTCCTAAATTAAATTGTTTATTCTGTAAATAGGATATCGGAATCATTTTTACACGTGATATAAAAAAATAATTAAAAATAGCTAGATGAGTTCGGCGTTTCTTATGACTACTCAGAGAAGAAAGGCCGAAACAAAACTCAGAGGTCGCAGTCTCTTTTAAAGTCTAGACATAATCTTGGTCAGGCCATGTAGATTATTGGTAAAACCCAATAACACTGTGTCCGACCTGGGAATCGACCACTAGACCGACGAGGCAGTCAATTCTTATTTTAATTCAGCAAGATGTTTTTAATTTGATAATCGAGGTTAATTTTGTAATCTTAATTTAAATCGAGTTTTTTTTCAATAATAATGTTATTCAAACAATAATTGGTAAAATTTCCAGTGTAAGCTTACCGGCGTTCCTGTCCTCGGTCCACAGCACCGAAAAGTTAACTACAAGAATCTTAACCGCTTCTCAGGTTGACTTTGAAGTGCCGTGATTGACTGATGCGATGAACGCCTGGAAAGTGGCTTGTCCGGATACGGAGCAGCCCGAGAACCCGTTCTCCCAGAGACAGTGGGATGAGCCGCTCTGCAGGTTGGTACGGAATAACCTCATTAATACGTCCACCAATACTGCTGAGCGTGCCCGCCTACTGGCTGTGGGAGAATGGGAGTCGGGCCTCTGGCTTCAGGCGCTGCCGTCACCCAACATAGGCACTATGCTGGGTGACACCACTTTCCGGCTCGCTACAAGTCTGCGTTTGGGCGCTCCTTGTGGGGCCCCACATCGCTGTCAGTGCGGTGAAGCAGTCGACCGCCTCGGACACCATGGCCTTTCCTGCAGTAAGAGCGCTGGTCGGTTGGCACGGCACGCAAGCATTAATGACATCATCCGTCGGGCTCTTGTCACCGCCGGGGTGCCAGCTGTTTTAGAACCCAATGGCTTGGCACGCGACGATGGGAAGAGACCAGACGGAATGACCATAATGCCTTGGAAGTTGGGTAGGCCTTTGGTGTGGGATGCAACCTGTGTCGACACCCTCGCGCCATCCCATCTTCCTAGCACGGCGGGCTGTGCTGGGGCGGCTGCTGCAGGTGCAGAAAATCTCAAACGGCGCAAATATAACAACCTTATTGGTAGCTATATTTTTGAGCCGTTTGGGGTTGAAACACTAGGGCCATGGGGTCCAAGTGCTCATCGAGTATTTCGGGACATCGCCAAGCGGTTGGTCGACTCTTCACGTGACCAGAGGGCTGGCCAATTTCTAGGTCAAAGAATCAGCATTGCCATCCAACGTGGCAATGCTGCCAGCCTTTTGGGCACTTTTCCCACTGACAGCGATGCGGAAGAGTTTTTTGACGCCCTATGAGCCCTTTCTTTATGTTATTTTTATTTAGCAAACTCGAATGTATTATATTTTTGGTAGATCTGTAAATAGCTTATAGTGTTAAAACCTAAAAAAAAAAAAAAAAAAAAAAAAAAAAAAAAAAAAAAAAAAAAAAACAATAATTGGTGGAAAAACTGGTGAGCTAAAGAGATGAAACCCTCTTAATCGAGATAAATGTGGTAGTAATAGTGAGTGATTGCTTTAGATAAACAATGTTAGTATTGTCGATCGAAGGTGATTGCGCAAGAATTTCACCTAAACAGGGTTTGTTTACACTTTCGTATAATACTTTTGAAACAGACTATATGTGTTTTAAATGTGTTTGAAATAAACTGTTTAGTTCGCAGTTAAATCGATTAGGTTATTGTGGATATTAATTCTGAAGTGTTGATAATTCTACAAAGTAATTAGCATACATATTGTAGTGTTAAAGACTACTTTGTGTATGCAGTTAAGTCAACTGTTTTAGAAATAAAAATGTTTGCTTTATTATTCCTTTTTTCCATGCCTCGTTGCTTCAAGAGTTGATCCTAAGTTCAATTCTGGGTCGGACAGAGTTTTTGAGTTTTTCTTTAGGCAAGGCCTGCAGTCTGACTTGTGCCTGGTTACTGGGAATCTACTGGCCCTTATTACATTGGACTATGGGGGTGTCTCTGCCTACCCCTTAGAAGAATCTTGATATTATGTTATGATTATGTAATATCAAATCAGTATTATAACTTAGATTGATCAGTAGATTCTTACATAATTTCCTTACCAGAACTTCACAAACCAGTTATGGCAGTTCCCACACAAATAAATTATCACAAATAGCTTGCCCCGTTGCTCTAAATAAGCGAGCTATTTATAAATACTATGTAAATAGGATTACTTGTATCAATGTCGGTGATCAGATAAGACTCGTGTCACGATTTGAACGAAACATGACAACTATCAATTTAACTTGGTAACTGAAGATACACTGATTATTGTCAGGTAACAGGTTACCAGTTGAATTGAATTGTGTAGTAAAAGCGGACTTTTCTTATAACATAACAAAACAAAAAATCTTTGAAGCAAAAAGACTATGTAAGGATTATAGCAGTAGTTTCTGCCTATACCCCCACGGGAAGAAGGAGGAGTTTATATATATATTACATGTATGTATGTATATAACATAACATCACACCTTTTTTTACGAAGGGTTAGACAGAGGTGTATCTATTAGTAGGTATACCCACATTTCGCCTGTTATGTTTAAGTCCCATGTTATAGGGTTAAGCCTATTGTCATCAACCGGACACAAATCCAGACTCAAACTCAATCTCAAAGCATTTATTTCAAATAAACCAATTACAGGCGATTTTGAATAGTCAAGGGGTCGGTCAGTCTGAAAGATGTAGCTAGTTGCCCATTCCAAAGCGTAGTAGGTTCCTATGGAGAAGACCGGAAAAGAAACTCCACGAGCACTCCGGACTGCTACTGAACAATTCATAATAAAAAACTCAATAAAACTGTGATAACACTTGGCCCGACCTGAGAATCGAACACCATGCTTAGCAGTAGCGCCACTAGACCTACGAGGTAGGCTGGGCTATTGACAAAACTGTTCAAGTTGTTAGTGTATGTTTTGTCAGTCATAACAGAACCCTAGTGGGCTGCTAATAATAATTGTAACAACTGGTAACTGGTCCAACCTGCACCCAAGCAATCAAATCGCGCCACATAATTTTAATTCATTTCCGGATGAAAACAGATTTATAAATCATAATCTCACAATCATAAAGCAATCATTACCAATTTCCGTGTTTCCGTACTAGTTATTAGATTTCAATTATGCACCATGCTTAGAAAACATCGTTGTTTGTGTGTCTGTGTGTTCGTTTCTCATGGCTCACTACACATCGTCTGTCAGTCAGACGTCAGCGTGCAGCTCGTAAATTATGACGTTTTTTCTGCGCGCGCGCACGCAAATCAGCGCGCATAGATCTATAATAATATGATAGATGTAATGCAGGCAGGAAGTTGTGTGCCTATGTAGTTGGTGTCGCAGAGATGCAAGATGCAGCGAGATTTTAATGAATTAGGTTTGGTGCGAGCTGTTCAAAATGGTTCTCGTTACCTAGGGAATTAAGATCTATAATTTCTGGTGTAGAGAATTTGAGAAGTGGTAACTGCATCAAGTAAGATGAGAAGTTGGATGTAAATTCTACACTGTACCAAAATCCTCATTCTGGAAAAACAAGCCCGTTCACGTGAACTATGAAATATGTGGCTTTGAAGTGGCCACTCCTAGGAGGTATTTAAGCAAAAATCATACAGATATGGAGGATACAGCAGCCTATAGAGATTGACATAATACCATTATTATTTCCAAAGACAGGTTCCTTAAATTATAAAAACATAACGCCTATATTCCCCGAAGGGTTAAGCAGAGGTGCACCTATAATACCTTCACCTACTTATCGGCAGTTATGTATAAGTCCCATGTAACTGGGGGTATGTCAGCAAATTATGACAGCAAATTTTTGTCACTGCCTCAAAAACAACTCATATTCTTTGGCATACCATCATGGACTCACGTACGCAAGGGTGGGCAAAGCTGAGCCATTAGCATATTAATTATCGAATCCTACGATAGTCATGGACTCCTGGGACCGCTTCGTGTTCTGTTTGCTAGAATTAAGTCTGTACTATTAACTTTAGAATTGAGACTGTACTGTTGTCGTTATTTATTGCAGTGTTTTGATTGGATGTCGATTTGGCTGTGCTTGGGTGTGAATTTATATTAGTAAGTTATTGGTTGGGTAGATAGGATTGATCAATAGTTGGGGAAGTCGAATTCAATTTGCCTGCTGGTTGTTGATTAGAATCTTTTCAAGGACGTCGTCAACTTGCTATTGGTTGATAGTTTGTGCAAGTAATGTTGTCTCTATGCTGTGGTTTCTTGCAGTGAAGCAGTGAAACTTGACTTTTTTAGACATACCTTAAACCTTTCTGGCAAATCAAGTACCTAATGATTAAGGCTTATGAACAGATGAAGGTATAGCCTTTTTTTTTTTTTTTTTTTGAGGGTGGGAAATCATCCAATGACTTCTCCCGCTCTGGGTGGAGCGGAAGGGCGTGTCAGACTTTTACTGACTAAAACCCACCCGTGTTCCTTCATTTGCCTGTTGCCAAGGTCCCGGTATCCCTTTCGGACTTTCCCGCAACCCTGGCAGGCATCGGACCCCGTCATTTTTGCTGACATCTCTTTGAGGCGCGCGTGGAACACGACGCGCCATCGACCCGGGCCTGGTCCTTATCGGACGGCGAGCTGCCCGTTGCTCGCCGTCCGCAAGCCCGCGCCTATGGTGGCCGGAAATCCGCCTGGGATTCCCGACGCCCAGGGCGTCTCCAACGGCGGTATGAAGGTATAGCCTACAAACAACTGCGACAAACATCTGAAAGGTCACAGAATGAGCTCAACTTGAAGTAAGTAATAATTTCTAGCTAAGTACCTTCATGATAACATAGAAACATTTGTCATTTATTAGGAACCCCAAAAACACTTAAATGCTTTCTTAAAACGATCACACATTTGCCGTTTTCCTTGTAGCCCGCTTTAGGTTTCGTTACTGCGTTCACTCCATCCGCGTTTAACCATTAAAACAAGTAACCAGTCCTGTCCTACTACCTGAACAAAGTAAACGACTCGACGACAACTAATAGAAACACACAATTTTCTCTTTCGCGTGCAACTGAAATCACTTTCGCGCAAAAAAAGGTTCTTGAACACTGTACGGCGAATCCGATCGCAGATAAAACAGCGCTACAACAAAACGATGGTAAGCAGGCAAGGAGGCAGGCCGTAATCTGCGCACGGCGTCTAATAAATTAGATTGTGTCCATAAACATGCGGCGTCGGGCTAACCTCGTCATCTGATACCGCGGACATTGTTTGGCGGGTGTCCATTGTTGTGGGCCACGGTTTTTGGTGTAATAGTGTTACAATGCGTTGAGTTGATAGCCTAAAGTTTAAACTGATATTACATTTGCTGTGCAGAAGAAGGTATCAGACCTTCTTCTCTATCAGAACTTTAGGGTATTGAATTGTTAATCTAATTGACACCCTACGTCTATTCTATTCTATTTTTCTCTATGGCAATGGTGCCGATGTTCGTCAATTTGCCGTCTTACTGCCTTTTCATGCAACCGTCAAAGAATGACAGTTGTAATTTAAAGAAACAGGTAATTTACGTTGGTAGTCAATTTGCTAAAAAATACATTTTGCAATCATTCAGTTACGACCAGACGAATACGACGAATCAGTTACGATGTTCTTTGATTTTTAGAAATTCTTGAATGTGCATTTAGGCAGACCCAGAAAATAAATTTTTAAAATTTAAATAAACACTACGTTGTCAGACAACAAAATCTGAATCTTAAGTCAATGTCCGACATTCTTAAGTAGAAAATCGGTACAGATCCCAATACCGTACAACAGTGGACAATCACCGCTCCTTCGACAGGCGGCTGCTAGTAACGACTGCGCGTCTGTAGGTGCCGATATCTTAAGAAGCTTGCTGTAATGTGCGATCATGGAGCCAACAGCCTCTGAAGCCCTCTTCATACTGATTGCTCTGCTTCTGGGAACAGTGGCCCTATTAACGGGGAAATTATATTTTTGGAGGAAAAATTCGCTATGTAAGAGGGAAAGTGTAATGATAATTATGTAGGTCATATGGTTGCTGCTGGATATACTCGTATAGCAATTCTTATAGTCTGTACCATTTTAATATTATGCTCAGCCGATATATTTAAATCATCACCATCATCATCATTTCAGCTGAAAGACGTCCACTGCTGGACATAGGTTTCCCTCAAGCACATTTAAATATATTGCTTCTCTATCTATCTTACTGGTCTTGTCCACCACGGCAAAACCTTCCCTCTCCTTTTTTCACACATTTCTGTTCTCTGCTCTGCCAAAGAAAACAGTAGAAAAACTGGCAAAAAAAAATTCCATGACCCTTACACATTTAATTCATTGTCAAAAACCAGTCAGTTAGCAAAAGCGAGACTTTTTACTCAGAAGCCGATCTTACGTCATTCCTTGCCGTACAACAATGGACACCCACCTCGGAGGTATCCATAGGCGGCTGATAGTGTTCAGTCGATAGCGGTATATTAAGGTGCTCAATATTAACGCTAGTCCCTGCCGTCTGATCGGCGGCTACCCCTGTTTATGGCATGATGAGATGCTAAACGACGTTGATCTATAGAGAGCATGATAATGGCCGCTGTGCTGCGGTGTATTAGGTGCTTGGCTGCTATAATAAGTTGGGGTTTGTATAAATTAAGCGTGTGACAGAATTAAATATTGGTTGAAGGATTCTGGGGATGTGTGATTGGAGACTGACCTTATGTACGCGCCGAATACTGACTACCATACATCTTTTCAGTTTTGGTTTTCTGAATTTTTCTCGACGTCCTTTAGAGAAAGGAGGTTTGTTGGTTACGTCGTCGTAAGAGAATATAAGTATGTCTTCTCGATTGATTTCATTGCGTCTTCATCTCTGTGCCTTATCATAAAAAAAAACCAAGATTTGATTACGCATTGGTTAATTCGTACCTAAGGACCAGTTCCCAATACCTGCATTTCAAGCATCTCGACGTACGGAAAGTCTAACATGACGTGGTATAATGGAGCTTCACACGGAGCCACCGCCAGTCGGCGGCTAGTAGCGGCCTCTGTTCGTGTAGCGATGAGATGCCAAACTGTCGACGTTGATCTATAGCGGATCAGCAGCGGCGGGGGCGGTCGATGAACCGGGTAGCTGGTTCGATTCCCGTACACTGAACAGGCCATAATTAATAATTATGATTCGCGAGTTATGGGAATGAAAATCATGATGGTAGCAGATTGAATTTATAGACGTAATAAGATGATAGGCGATAAGTTATAGCGTGCTTACGAAGAGTGATAGGTGTGTTACTCATAATCCGACTGGTGAGAGCTCGGATCTCTAGTCGGTTAATAAATAACTTCATCTATAAGAATTATAGATAAAACTCTTTTCTGTAGCAATATCAAAGAAATAAAAAGAAAACTTGAAATTATGTCGTTGTTTCACAACTTGATAGACCTAAGCCTATTGTAATGTCATCATCGTCTAAATTAGAAACATGCACTTTAACTACTATTTTATTAAAGGGCTTAGGACATTTACAAATTAAATTAAGACATCACTATCTTTCAGTTTATGGCCTCACCTTATAAGGCATATTTATGTAGTTTTTGGTCCTTACGAACGAACGCACTGAAATACAGTTGACACGCGAAATAAACTAAAAACTATCAAATGTACGACATATTATGATAAAATACGACGAATGATACGAACAGAACTGCATGAATAGAACGGCCATTAATTAAGATAGGAAACTTATTTAGTACTTCCGTTTTTGTTCTGGCAACACTCACTCATTCCTTGGATCTTTGACCGCGTTTTTAATTGATTATCATTTTTTTACATGGTAATACTTTCTTGTTTGCGTATCATAAAATGTAATGACTTAATTTTTAAGACCTGCTTTCCTTATAAGGTTTTGCAACTTAACAATTAAGGCGTATTAATTAAGTTTTGATGAAGAGACAGAAAAGCTGTCATCTTTATTAGGACAACAATGATGGAGCATAAAAGTAGCTCTCAATGTATTAGTTTTTCAATAAGCAATACAACATGCAAAGCAAATAGTCGATTTCTACTTTCCTGTAATACTTACATTGTAAGCATTCCCTCAACTGAACAAGTCATTTTCAAATTCAGCCCATAATTAAATCAAATCGAATTTTCAGACATTAAGTCCGCCCTTGTATATCTTTATTTCGTCCAAAGTTTAAGAAATAAATAAATTTTCGTGTTTGAAAAGTGCGACCTATTGGCGGACGCTATTCGATTCCGAGGTCAGACAAAGTGCTATTAGTTTTTACATTGAAAATGTCTGATTATCACCCTGAAGTCAGGATATGTGCACGGTTGATGACAGTAGGGTCGCAACCTACCACTTGGAACTTACAACTGGCAATATATATGAGGGAAATACATATGATAGATAACCTCTGCTTACCCATTCAGGGGATACAAGCGCGATGTTACGTTACTATTCTCACCACAGGATAGATCTACATCAGAAACAAGTTGAAAAGCAATCAGAACTGTATTACAATGTCTCGTATTACCGCGGGATCCAATTACGCGCGTTATAATTGCGCGCGCGCGCAGGCCGCGTAGTAATAGATGGTGTCTCTCTGATCGATTTAGTGCGTAGGTTCGTGCGTTGAACAAATTGTTTGATTGATTCTGGTGTGTATTGATTTTACATGGCAGGTGTTGTTTTTTAATCGATCAGTTGGTCCTGATCAGATTTAACGTCATTTAGGAACAACAATTTTACGCTACTAAACTTGGTCCTATGCATCTCATTGTGTTTTTAGCCGACACCTTGCTTTACATGAATAATTATTTTAAATTGAAGTATTGATTAAATCTGAAGGTTTGCTAAAATTTCAATTACTTACCTTCACCTGCCCTTTCTATAATTATCTTCTACAATGCAAAACACTGTTATAAAATAGCCTTAGCACCAGCTTCAGCCGCTTCATAAATATCCAATCATGAGACTGCTAAATAACCTAGTCATACCAGCCCTATCAACTTCCACATTCAATTGCATCTATCCAGGATTATTCCCGATAAACTCGGATCAAAGGACCGCTAATATCTGTGACCTTTAGGACCCACACCTGTCCGACCACACAGACGCACGCGCAACATTAGTTTCAAACGATTGCAGAAAAAACGTTGTTTTATTTAAAAAAATAAACATATTTTTTAATTTTTGGGTTAATTAGGATATGGTCTACCTATCTGGACCATGTAGTATCCTATCAAGGGTCAGCTGCTTGTCATATTTTTTTCGATATGCTCCTGTTTCTTAATTTTATGAGCTGACAGACAAGACAGGTTTGGTTGTAGGTAATACCGAAAACTTCTCTCGTGTGACACGATTCTCTCACATCTGACTTTGTAATTCGTCAGTTGCAGTACTTTAAGTATTTCTTTTTTTTAAGTATAGCCATCTCTTGACACTTAGGGCCTCGCTAATTTCATTCAAGTCTATCTACCAGTCAGGTCTTAATCGACATAATTTTATATCACAATGTTTAGATACGTAGGTTTGGGATCAACGATGGTGCAGGTATGGCTTTTACGGCATGAACTCACTAATTATATTCTTGACTTCACTAAGTAATATTTAGACCCAGTAAGCTGGGAAAAACAGTGAGCAAAAGAAGTAAATAAAAAAATGATTGATACGCGATACCTAGCGATGAACCAGCAACTTATCATTGCTAACACACATAATTTCATTCTAGTTTTTGTTCACATTAAGTGCATCAGGAAGGATCTTCACCATCTTCCAACCACCACAATTACTGTCACTCAACAACTTACCTACCCTGATAAGGATATAGCGTGAAGATACACGTCCAAAGGGTTCAATCATCGGCTTGATTTATGATTGACTGGAGTGCGAATAAAAAGCGAATGATTGTATGCGCGGGCGCATGATCGATGGCTCACAATTGAAGCGCATTTCTTATAGAACGTGTTACAGTATTTTATTATGGATTTATGTAGCAGTGCTCAAAATGCATAACACTGTTACAACAGGTGGTAATTATGAAAATAAGACCTAACCCCTGTGACAAGACTTCAGTGAATTTACTTTACATTTACGTAATGCCCTTTTAAATGTTGAGTAGTGTTTTTTTTTCTGAGTATATTTATTTATTATACACTTTTTATACTAAGGTAGAATAATAAAACAGCTGTAGTTTTTAGTTAGGTTTTGTGTTTCAAATGTTTTAAAGAAGTTGTACCTAGTAGTTCTTTTTTCTTTAAATTACTTTTTTTTTTTTTTTTTTTTTTTTTTATGATTGGCATCTCGTAGGTTTTACCACAAAGGGTACTATCTACTTAACCGGACTGTCCTGCGAAGATGCTCTAAGCTATGATACTAACTCAAAGCGCCTCCAGCCAGGGGCATTTAAAAACTAATCTAAAACTAATTATAAACTAAACGACGGCTCGCTAAGGGCACCCCCTGTGGGGTACGGACCTCGGCTTAGGGCGACGCTGGGGGGAGGGCAGCTAGTGGGGACAGGCTGGATCGGGGAGTTTAAATTAACTATTACTACTACTGGCGGCTCAGCGTCCGCCTGTGCGGGCGCTTCACCGTCGACAGACAAGGGTCGGGGAGGAGTAGGATGAGTCGTCATCCTGTTAGATCGGGGTCGCGGTCGAGGAGGTCCTCGACGTCGAGGTCGGAATGAAGGACGGCGTCTGGTTTTAAGAACCGTACTGGTGGCCCTATTGCTCTCCTGGAGGAGAGTTATGGGGTCGTCGGGGTCGGTGAGAGCATGCCTCGGACGGCGGGTATGACTGATGCGAGAGGGGGTATAATTGGCCGCCTCGACAACCAGTGGGTTGCGATGTTTGGCGGCGGAGTCAAAGAAACGCTTAGAGAGGCGTTTTAAGAATTGAGCTATCGTGGGGATTTTAAGGTCGAGATGGAGGATCTCGTTACGGACATAGTAGGGGGAATCGGTAGCTCTACGGAGGAATCGGTTCTGGATGGTTTGCAGCCTATGAATATGGCGGGGTCTAGTGTGGGCAAAGACGGCACCGGCATATGTCATGATGGGACGGATACACGCAGTGTAGATACGCAATTTGCACCTAAGTGACAATTTGCTACGTGCATTTAGGACGGAGTGAAGCCTACCTAGAGCGAAAGCGGCTCGCGAGCGAACCTGCTTTATGTGCTCTTGAAATGTGAGGTGGTCATCGAGGACTACACCGAGATATTTGGCTCGCTTCTCCCAAGGGATCGGCTTGCCGAACATGGTGATGGGCTCGGGGAGGGTGGGTTTCGTACGCGGTTTGGAAAAGAGAACCGCCTGACTCTTATCGGGATTGACCTCGATTCGCCACTTCCTGAACCATTCGCCGAGCTTGTCGACTGAGGATTGGAGAGTGTCGCGAATCCTAACGGGACTACGGGCCTTAAAGTAGATGGCCGTATCGTCTGCGAACAGAGCCAACTGTGCCTTTCTACTTTTGGGAATATCGCTAGTAAACAGCGTGAAGATGAGCGGGGATATGACAGAGCCCTGGGGGACACCTGCGCGAATGGGACGGGGTGAGGATAGGGCACCCTCTATGCGGTAGCGAAAGGTGCGGTTTGACAAAAAGTCTCGTAAGATGAGCACGAGACGATCGGGCACACCGAGTTGGTATAGCTTGTATAATAAGCCATTGTGCCAGACTTTGTCAAACGCCTTCGCTATATCGAAGAACACCGCCCCCACCATTAGGCCTCGCATAAAGCTTTCGCTTATGTGCTCGACTATGCGGTGGGCTTGGTGGATGCTGCAGTGTTGGGTGCGGAACCCAAATTGCTCGTTCGGGATGAGACCCTTGGTCTCGGCGTAGTCTCTGAGACGCTTATAAATAAGCCTCTCATAGATTTTTCCGAGAACCCTGAGCAGACTGATGGGACGGTAGCTAGAGGGATCGGATTTGGACTTGCCGGGTTTGGGGATACCTATAACGGTGGCTTCCTTCCATGCCTGGGGGAAGATATTATTGCCGAGAGCACCATTGAAGATGATGGTCAAGAGCATTATTAAGTGTGCGGGGAAAAGTTGGATCACTCTATTAGTGAGTCCATCTGAGCCGGGGGCTTTACGCGTTTTAAGACCTTTGATGATCTCGTGCACCTCATCAGGAGTGATGGGGGGCAGTGGATCATCGGGGTCTTCGACGGGGGGGAGAGATGCTCTGCGTTCGACTTCAGCGTCAATCTCATCGAGATGAGCTTGGTCTACAGGCAGTGAGCTGGGCGAGCATTGAGCCTCGAGACTATCGGCTAGGCATTCCGCCTTGTCGGAGTCGTCGAAGGCTATGGTCTTATCGGGACGGACTAGGGGTGGCATGGAAGCGCCCTGTTGGGACTGGAGATTTCTCTGGAGTTGCCAGAAAGCTTGGTGAGTGGGCTCGAGATCGCTCAGCATCTTGTCCCAGCCCGCTTCACGCAACTCAGCAATGCGTGTCCTTACTTTACGCTGTAAGTAGCGCATGTGAGATTTGTTAGCGGAGCATGGGAAATTGCTGTAGGCACGGGTGGCCGCGTTCTTCTCGGTCATCAGATCACGCACATCGGCCGGCAATTTGAAGCGGTGGTCGTCCACCACTGGAACTTGCCTTGAACAATCGTTCAAAACCGATTGTACGTGATCCGTGAGCGAGTCGATCGCGGCCGTCGTGTCTGCGACAGAATCGAACTGTTCGGGGATAGAGTCCAATTGGGGGGACGTGTTGGATTTCAGCAATTCGCCTACTTTTCTCCAGTCCGTTACCTTCTTGGTGGCGGGGGGTTGGGTGGGGTCGGGGAGACCTATGCGGGGGGCCAGTTTCATGACTACTGGGCGGTGGTCAGAGGTGAGCTCGTGCACCGTTTCTATGGAGTTTAACCTAAGGTTGACGTTCTTAAGGATCGCCATGTCTAGGATATCGGGGGAGTGACTGGGTTCGTGGGGGAAATGAGTGGGAGTCATCGGAGCGATGATATCGAAGTTATGGGAGTTTGAGAGGTCGAACAGGTGTCGCCCTCTAACGGAGGTAGTGGAACAATTCCAGGCCGGGTGTTTAGCATTGAGATCACCCGCTATAATAACGGAGTCACTCAAGCCGAGTAGGGCGGTGAAGTCATTGGAGAATTCCTGGGGATTCTCCGTGGCGGAGGAATAGGGAGGGAGATAAGCAACGACTAGGGTGATCGGCTGATGGCCGGACATGCCTAGGCGGCATACTGAGACTTCTATCCGAGAGAGAGAGGGAGGATCTATTGGGATGCAATAGAGTTCTTTTTTGTAATATATAAGGGTGCCGCCCTTGTGACAACGGGTTCTATCGTTGCGAACTATACGATAGTTTGCGATAGAAGGGTTCCGTTTATGGGGTTTGAGGAATGTTTCCTGTACTAAGAGGATATCTATCTGATGGTCGCGGAGGAATTCCGCGATCTCATCTCTTTGGCGTTGAATGCCGTTGGCATTGAAAAATCCTAAGTTAAGGGATCGGGGTTTGAACCTAGCTACGGTGGTGTTAGACATTATGGGGGGTAGGGTGGTTGGCTAGGGAGGACATGGCTTGCGTGATCTCGGGATACGCATTAAAAATTTGGTGAATCCTACCTACGTCGTTGGCATTTCTGGCAGCAACGATTTCGTTGGCCATTTGCCTAGCGCGAGGGGTGAGGAAAGTCATGTAAGTGGAAGTGATCGCATTAAATGGATCGAAAGGGGCCGCGGGGGGAGGGGGGAGAGGGCGCGCTGCTAACAGAGCAGGAGTCTGACGAATAAGGGGCGCAGGAGCGCGAAGACGGGGATCCATAAGGGGGGGGGGGACGCGTGAGGGGGGGGGGACCTGGGGCTTGGGGTACCCTAAGGCAGGGAAAGCCTGCTGGTGATGGAGTTGGTTCCAGGGGCTAGGCCTTTGGGGGCTGAGCCTCTCTGGGATATGAGCGGTGGGGGCCCTGTAGGCGGAGGGAGCTTCCCTCTGCTGGCGAGCGTCTGAGCGCTTCGCCAGTTTGGAGGGAGCGGTCTTGGGAGCTTTGGGGCAGCCACGGTAGTTGGCTGGGTGCCCTGACTGGCCGCATAGCACACAGCTAGGCGGCTCGGTGCAGAGCGAGCGGTCCTTGGGCCGGGAGCATTCAGCAGTGCCGTGCTCACACAGGCACTTGACGCATCTGGGGGTAGCATAACAATGCTTCTGTGAATGCCCGTACAGTTGGCAACGGTGACATTGACCGACTGTGGCGTTTTTATGGGGCTTTTCAATGTCAAAGCCCGTCAGGTTACAGATGGCTTTGACATTGAATATAGGGTGTAGGCGGGACTCCGAGGGGGGACAGACAACGAGGACCATGTCGAACGCTTCGCCGTTGCGAGCGCGGTGCATGCGGTGTACCTCGTCGACCGGGATGCCCTGTGAAATAAGGTCCTCTTTAATGTCGGTTGTGGGGATTTCACGTGGGATGCGTTTAATCACCACGCGTGTCTGTTTCTCCTCCGGTAGGGAGAAGGTGTGGAATGCCACACCTCTGGAGCGGAGGAGTCTAGTGAGATCCCTGTAGTCGTTAGACGTAGGGATGGTCACTTTGATACCCTGTTGGGTATTGCGGGCATTGGTGTACGCGATCTTTTGATCGCAACACCATTTGGAAACATCGGTCCACTTCCCCTTGTCCTGAATGAACACGGGGGGAGGGGGCGATTTTTTGTTTGTGCGAGGCCCCGGAGCAACTTGTGCTACTATCGCGGCGGTCGAGGTGGAGGGGGAAATCGCGGTGTCAACAACGGTAGTGCTACTGGGCACTGTACCGGCGACTTGCGCTACGGGGGTAGGGGTGGGGGAAATGACGTCATCGATGACGACGTTGTTTGTTTCCCTATCGGAAACGGGCTCCTCGACCGCGGCCACCTTGGTGGCCTGGGTGGAGCTATGTTTCTTCTTCCTCTTCCTCTTGTTTCCCTTGCCGACGACGGGCAAGAAGCCATCGTCGTCGGTTTGGGATGTAGAGTTGGAGGATAAGACATCCTCCGAGTCGGAATGTAGCGGGAAAGAGGCCGCTGCTACACGCTTTGAGGAAGCGGGCATGGGGGTATCGGCCCGCTTGGAAGAAGCGGGCTCGTCTATATCCATCTCACCGGTGAGGCCGGATGAGCATGGTAGACTAACTGAGACAGGGGGAATGACTAAGACATCGCTGAAACCAGCGATGGTAGGGTCGATCGGGGTATTGAGCGCTCGCTCGATGCGAGAGACTTCATCGGCATACTTGTCTGAGATGCCTTCTTTGACCAGGATGGCCTTGAGACACTCAAGTATGAGGCGGGCCGTGTCGTTAGGCACGGCGACAGCCATAGTCGTAGGAAGACTAGGCTAGAGAGAGTAAAAGGGAGGAAATGTAAGGGGAACCTAACATTTGCCCTAACACCTAACTCCCCGGGTGGACTTGCCCGGGGATGTGTGACCCTCCCTGTCGGGTATAGACAGGGAGGTGTGTAACCTATTGGTGAGCCCTAAGCTTGCTTTGGCCCGTTGCCTATCTTATTTGTGCAACGGGGTCCTAACTGGGTCTGGTGCGAAGGGGTAGACACACCCAACCGACACCAGGTGTGTTGCTGTGAAAGGAAAACTGTCACCAATGCCGACTAGGAGATCCCCCAAGGCCGAACACTGGGACCCGTCCAACTTTCTGCCTCACCCTGATGGGGATTGGCGGGTGCGTTTGGGTCAACACCCCCTCGGTTTCGTTGGCACCGTAAGGTATCCACCGAGGACCACGAAACTGTGGTTTTTTACCCGGAAGGGGCAAAAATCACCGTCGAACGTATATTTTAACGATATACTGTTAAAGAAATAATTATACTAGCTGTGCCTTGAAAAAGGCACACAGCTAATAAATCGAAGATAGTCAAGGCGACTATGACGTCCGTCGCGGGGCGCGACGAAAACACGATCACTGGCTCTACTGAGCCAAACACACGAAAACACTTAACACTGCGCAAACACGTCCGTCCGGGACCGCTGCCGCGCGCTAAGTCGTTTAAATTACTAAAGTATAACCGTCTAAATAGATAATGTTTAAAAATGAATACTGCAAATGACGGTATCAGCCTTCAAATTAAGAAAAGGTAAAGAGTTTTTTACTGAAAGAAACCTATACCCAACCCCGTCCCTATCTTTTGTGACTAGGGTGTGGAGACGAAATTCTGTCGAAGTTTAGCTGTACGACGCTATTTGATCAATTCATTCAACCACAACGTGATCACATAACTTAAACAAACACAAACATTTATTACAAAAATATCTCAAATCCATCATTTGCAGAAATAACGGCACACCGTGAGATAGTCTCGCCGCCCGGATACGCCTGACTTTGACGTATAACGCCACTCATGCGCAACTGTGGGACCGTACGATCATTTTGCTGTCAATCATAGCATGCCTGAGTCTTCTCACTGACGTAAAAACTGCAAGTAAATCATATGTGTCATGCGTTTCCCGTTCGTACGCTGCTGACTTGGTTCAGCGTAATTAAATTAATAATTACTTGGTTAGTCCGCGGTTCTGTCCATGATGTGAGTTTAATTGACTGAGATTAAAGTTACCTTATTTGCTCTTATCATGTATGAATACCTTTTTTTCAAGCACAAATATTGGTGTCCTTGGATAATGATACTTGTTGGTATTTTTTTTGCGTTACGTACCTACGTTAAGTCAAGTTAATATAGTGTAAGATCACAAAAATACTAAATATTTAGGGCAGTAACCAAGCGAAAAAAAATCATCCATCCGACTCGAAGGACCATTTTCTTTTGGATCATTTGTATTTGGCTAATTCATTTTCTGGATCGGCTACAGAAATTCATACTCACCTAAATACATAAATAGTCGGTCACTGCAGCAAGTGCGGTGGAAACGTAGCCAGCAATAAGTAAAGATACCGGTCGTCTGCTATTGTTTTCCGATACCAACCCGATGGCGATACTTTGGACGGGTCGCGTTGTACAGTATGTAGGTCGCTGCTTGATGGCACTGTAACGTGCTTCAAGTTTGTGGGTTTATTTATGACATAATTATGAGAACACTGCTTACATCTTATTGCAAGCAGTATTTGTTATTTATTGTTAGAAAAATATAGTTCACACTGACATTAGAATGGACTGCAATCGATAGAACTCTGAGTAGGTATAGCACTGTTCAGTGGTACTACATGCAGTCATAAAGGTGCTTGCATTTTCTTTAGCATTTTCAAGAATCCTTAATGAGTTGAGGTAGCTTAGAAAAATTAACAGTAACGTTAAAATTACGTCAAAATTAGTAACTTAGTGTTGTTACTCTTTTATTTTTCACCATCGAACACTATCCAACTTATTTATTTCCTCTCCGGCACACAGCAATTCTGCAACCCCTAAATAATTCCCTGCACTCCCATTCATTCCATCACTCATATTTCTTACTTCCACCACTAAGTTTTCTAACTTATAGCAAGAGTGTGAAGTTAAATGCAAGACGAATAAGACTCATTGCTCGACTAGTATATTCCACGTAGGTTTGGGATGCAAACCGATAAATGTATGGGATGGGGTGAGGCCAGTGAATAAACATGAATGAGTACACTGGCGGAACGAAAATTTACTCCCGCATCTCGATTGTTAGGGATATTTTTGGTGAAAATTTGACAGTTTTGTTCGTGTTTTCAGTTACTTGGCTGGTTGTTTTAGAGAATTGATAAAAATCTAGAAAGAAGAGAGGAATTTAATAAACATAAAATATTGTTTATAATGTTTATATTTCGTCGAAAAAAAGCAACATTCTACAAAAGGATTCAGGAATTGCCAGCATCTAGAATGCAATTTATTTATTTAAAGACTATGTAGAGAGTTTTTAGAGTGTTTTAATAATATAAGTAAAAGTGCACCTTGTTATATTTTTATCACATGGGTAAATAAATTTAAAAATAGAACGCAGAAGCCTCCATCACATATTCATGGCGCAATCGCCAAAAAATTTACGATATCGAAAAGGAAAATATCGGATACGTTCACCGAACAAAAAAATTAAGCTATACCCCAATTTTTGGCCGACATTGTATCAGCTCATTCCTCGGAAGACAGGCCTCACTCAATATCGGATATTGTTGCCGAAAATGAGTATTTATGTCATCGTTTGTATAAAATGTACTGCAATGTGGCTCGAAAGCGTTTTTCCTGCGATCTCGCCTCGCTTTGTTTATTGAACAAACTTTAAGGATATTTCTTCGTTTTTCCTCTTTTTTTCTTGAGGTTATTTCGGCTTCTCTTATTGGATTCATGAATTCGGAACAAAGTGTATCAAGTCGTTTATCAGTTTGTTACCTGTTTTTGTGTGGAAATGTTTGTGGGGCGCATCACTTACTTAGTATGAATTTTCTTTTTGTTACGAATGGTTCACAAATTCGTAGCAACTTACGTACCAATACTAGATTTTTATCATCCGATTTTCTTATGATGTTCATTATATTATGCAAAAACCAATATGTAAAACTACTGGATCGTCGTTAAAATATTGACACAATCCAATAATTAAATTCTACACCGGACACTTGGACTACTATTCAACACTGTTATGCTATTCAAAATAAAAATATTTATAAGTAAAACAATCTGCCTAGTCTTTTCCCAACTATGTTGGGGTCGGTTTCCAGTCTAACCGGATGCAGCTGAATACCAGTACTTTACACGGAGCGACTGCCTATCAGACCTCCTCAACCTAGTAACTGGGTAATACGACACCCCTTGGTAAGTGTCAGAATTTCGGGCTTCTGACGACCCGTAACGACTGCCAAAGATCCACGAATGACAGCCGGGACCAACGGCTTAACGTGCTTTCCGAGACACGGAGGAGTCTCGGTATGTAAAGATGGTCACCCATTCACAATAATTTGACCTAAATACTCAGTTATTTCTTTAACAACTTTCTTCGACACTTAAACATTAAATAAGCAATATTAAACACTACCGGGGGTCTAAAACTAACACATAAATTTCAATTCCAACCATTAAAACTAAAAAGAACACGATAATATTGTTTTGTATTAATATCGCTTCGATGGTGTTGTGTGTGCCCCCTGGACAGACAGACAAGCATTGTTCCAAGTATTCATAAAGTGACATAAAGTCACCTTTCACATCGGGCACACTTTCTATTGCCATCTCCGCTAGCTAAAGTGCCATCAATCCCTTCTGTTTTTGGTCCTACAGCGTTCTAAGCTTTCAGGCCGAGGTCTACAAACGTTACTTAGCAAGTGCTTTGGTTAAGCTTTATTTCTGTGACTGTCACACAATTATCAAACTACAAGTGCAGGACAGAGACGGGGAACATGTTTAAGCCAAAGCACGTGCTAAGTGCTGTTTATAGATCTCTGGGCCTCAGATCTGACTGGTTTTGTGAGTTTCTTCTCAGATATTGTGAATTTTCCATCACTTTGCATGTTTTGTGTAAAAATATCTGTAAACAAGTAAGTAATATAATTATAATACTTACCTATCTGAATAATTAATCTAAACTTGTAACTGCCGAAAAGCAACTTGAAATAGCTATTTTTGGTCCTTTTGGGCGTTCTCTGATCCACTAAAATGACAACTACCATATGCAGACAAATGTGACACATCTGGGAAGTGAATTATTTATCAGAATCAAGTTACACATATGTCTTTTTGGTACAATAACGTCCGAGTTCCGGCTTCGACTCAGATCCTGACATTCATTGAAGCATCTATCTATCACGTTCAAATAGTTTCGCCACACGAACGTTCAGAAACAAAACCTATCACATTATGCAGACTCGCAGCCTGTCATAAAATCACGAATACCATAGTGGTATGATTAACACGTGTGGGGTGGGACATGTCATAGGCGGAAGCGGATAGCTAGTAGTAGGAAAGTGATGAGCCAGTTTGATAGCAACTGTACACAGAAGTTTAAGAAACACAGCAGTGTACATAATGTTCTTTACACATACATCAGTATGTGTAAAGAACATTATGTACATTGTTGTGTTTTTATGTCTATAACGAGCTGATACCCGCGGCTTCGCCCGTGTGGATGTCGGTTATTATTTATACTAAAACCTTCCTCGAGAACCACTCTATACATTGGTGAAAACAGCATGAAAATCGGTGAAGTAGTTTTTGAGCTTATCCCGAACAGGACGACAGACAGACACGGCGGAGGACTTTGTTTTATAATATGTAAGGATTTGGTTAAGTTAACTTGTAGGCAATGTATCTGTACGTACCTTAGGTAGGTGCAAAGCTTTTGGTGCTGTATCATAACTTTCATAGACACGGGCAGAGGAATAAGGCTGGGTGGTCTAGGCCTTATGTGATAGCTTAATCAATGAGGGTTGTATTGGGAACACACAGTTCGCGTCATACGAGTATAACTATGCCGCTCTGAAACAAGGTTGTGTGAGTAATTCGTCAACTCATCCTTCATGCCTATGGCCCATTTAGGACGTTCTTTTGATTTTCTGCTAGTCTTATTAAATGGGCCGTAGGCATATAGGACGAGTTGACGAATTACTCGGTTGTGCATGCGCGCTCTACTGTTTTTTAAGTAAGATTGTCTACTACGCAGTCATTTGTAGCGTACTTCAGAGAGGCAAAGTTATTTGACGCGAACTGTAACATAGGTATCATAAAATATTTAACTTTGAAGTAGCGAATAGTAACCGACGACCTAAGTGTTTGAGAACTAACTAACGGAAAGTATTCGGAAGATGACATTTTAAAACTCGCTTCTTTTTCCTCCTTGCACCACCTCACCAACATACCGACTGCTGCGAACAAAGATGGCGGCCTTACATAAAAACTGTTTAATCGTAACTCGGGACTGGCTATCGCGATCTGAACATATTACCATATATTAATCCAATAAGGGATTGAAGCGATCAATTTATCTACATTACGGCGCGCGCGCAGAGCCAAGCCGGAGTAAGGTGCTAACTTGCACCAACTTATGGCCCTCCATTAGACCGTACAACGCGTTTAAGGGTTAATATTGGGTGCGATTCGATCTTTATTTATTTGAATTGTTTCCTTTTATGTGTATTTTTTTAGTATTAAATCTTTTTGTGTTAATTAGTTTAAGTCTTGTCGTAAGCCGTTTCCTAATTAGACCACGGTTTAGTGTGAAGTGCATCTTTGAAGGTTACCGTTAAAGTCTTTTAGCGAGATATAAGATATAACTTCGCTAAAATTAAGGATTCACCCAGATTCCAGGTTTTTCGCACCTTTTTATTTACAAAAAAATGGTTGCAATCGTAAAATCTTCAAAGATAATAAATTTTTAATTAAATACTTACTACGATAACCAGTAGCAGAACATGCTTGCATTTATGTTATCTTAACATACATAAAAAGCTTTGAGTGACGTCGACCTTAACCTTACAATTGACAAAGCACAAAAAAAACACTCTTGTAAGTTGTATGTATCATTCACTATCAAAACATAGCGATTGAAGGAGAAGTACAAACTTACGTGTTACGACTATCATAAGTTGGCTAGTTTATAGACTTGTAGGTTTCGCGTAGGACGGAGTGTTCCGCGAGCCTAATTACGTGCAAATGAAAAAATAAACGTATTCTCAATTATTCTGCGAGTAGGGATATAAAAATTCAGTAAATATTTTTAGTTTTGACACTCTACATTAATTAACGTGTAAACGAATTGAAACTTTTATTTGTATGTAGAATAATGAATACTTGAAATACCGAAAATTTAAAATAATGGTCTAGGTATATTAACTGTTGCGACTCCAACAGTATAATATTTTCCAACTTTCCTATTCTTTTGTATTAGTTTGTTGGGCCTTAGCCGGTTACTATTTCAATTCTCTATTCATTTAACTCAATCAAGGATAGATTAAATTAATAGCCTCAATAAGTGAAGATACCTACTTAATTACTGACGGACTAATATTTTCATTCATCTGTGTTACAACCTGAAAATATCCAAACAAGTCAACGGCTCTCCTGGATTCACATCAAACATAGCTTAGTTGCATCACACAAACTGTGTAAAAATCATTAATGTCTTTATTGTTACTCGTAACGTAGGTTTCGCCTCGGCCTTGACATTACCGAGCGAGTGAATGACTGAACGGAGTGAACTCATTCATAAATTGACTGAATGGGACGCACCTACGCGCCCCAGTTGCGGCAGCGCTCGGGTTGCGGACCGAAGGATCAAAAATGTGGACGCAAATACCTATATGGAAAGGTTTCTTTTTGTGTACTGTTAAAATGAAGGATCAATATGTATATTAGAGACAGACGATGGAATAAAAAAAGGCTTTAATATTTCGTCGTAATTATAAACTAGTCATATCAGTAGGTATGCAAATAGCATGTACAGAAATTTTCCTTTAAAAGCATTGATTTCTTTAGGTTTAAAGATCACTTTTGCATTTATCTGTATACCTAATACTCATTCTCATTACACGCGTGACTGTACCACATACTGGGCAAATATTTATGAACCAAATAAGGTTAAACAAGTCTTTGTTAGTGAAACCTCTTTCGAACCTCTTAACCTTGACCGGCGGAAGGTTAAGAACAGTCGGAAACTTCGCTCAACTTGACTTATATGAATCATCTATTGGTTGAGAACTTGAGATGAATCACACTTTGGGTAATAGGACCAATTTTTCTCCGATTAGTTTCTCGAAAACTTTCAAGTAAGTAACATCGGAAATCCTTAGGGGTTTTCTTTTATCTAGACTAAGAAAAAAGAGAAAAGATTTGTACTTTTGTTTGTAATGAATAAACTCAAAAACTACTGTACCTATTTAAAAAATATTTCACCTGTAGAATGCTATATTACCACTGAGTAACATGGGCTATCACTTATAAAGATACCAAGCGGGCGAAGCCGCTGGCGGAAGCTAGTTATGCTATGAAGAAGAAAAACTACAAGCGATTAAATATTCAATAAAAACATGAATTGCATCTCGATTATCCGCTGACGTAATAATTCTCCATAACCATTACAGTATGTATGATTAGCATGAAAGATTTAATCCAGCTAAGTGAAAATGTCTTTTAAACGTTTACCGCAGTCAGAGTTAAACAGACTTCTTTATTTAGTCGGGTTATGGTAGAGCGAATGTATTCGTGGGTCACATTTTTTCTTATTGCTAACATTATTTTGTTTATAGTTTGTTGGAGATTGAAACCAATGTTGGGTGTTGGTGACAATATTTAGAATGTGAGTGTCGCAGATTTTTTAAGATAAGCTGTTTCCTGCAGAAACAAAAAAAAAAACTGAAGTATTTAAGTAAAAGTTCTAATACATTTCCAAACGTTTTCAAACTTTCAGTTAAATGCTGAACGTTTCAATTCGAGAAACGCCTCTCACGAAAAATGGATCTACCAAACTTGTAATTTTTTAATTATGTTCTATAAATTCCACAGGAGCTTTGTCTAAAACACTTTTCACAACTTCAGCAAAGCTGAACTAAGGTCGAGCTTTTGACAACCAGAGCGCAGAGTCACAGATATGACAAAAGTTCGAACCCATACGCCTCTCTTAAGTCTCTTATTGATGTTTCATCCTTTAAAACCACTAATTAAAAAACCCCATCAATTCCCCGATCATCATTCACACAAGTCACTCGTAGCTGTGTAAGTATGTAAATAATTTCTTAATTACGACTGATATAAATCTTCAGTTCGAACTGATCGCGTTATTACTAGCTTAGTGGTTTTTCGACAGGCATTAATGAATATGCGAGCTTGATTAGACCATACTGTGGGTTATTCGTAGTGGGACCATGTTCGTGTGTTGTTGTAGGAATGTCTCGGCTGCGATAGGTTTAAAAGCATGTATCAGGGCATTATAGTAAATCAGTAATTTATCGGAAGGTGAAGATGGACCTCATGTTCTATATTTCCGGAGGGACTTTTGTGACATGATTATAAATAGCATAAAGGAGTATTGATTTCCAAAGCTTTCTACGTGCTTTTGGAGGACTTTAAGTAAGCATACCTTTGGATTTTTATGACAACGCAAGTCAAATATCACTTCATAGTCTTTTGTAGATCAAGTTAGGCGCTGCAAAAGCTGTCTCTGATCTGTGCATAGGCTCACCAAATCGATAATCTTAGATTGGGCTGCGTTGAAGGTGAGAAATAAATATCCTGGAATATATCTCTCTCACCTTCATCTCTTGGGCTATTATAGGTTTTGAATCTTATAAAGCTCTTATTGTTATAGCTTTAAGTAATATCCCGATTGATCTCTACATAATTGGTCTTCCAAGTTCCGTGCGATCATTACAGCGGGCGACGCATGGAGCGTTAACTAGTTATGCGCATCGCGCTTACGTCGTCCATCACCGTCCGTCGATATTATACTGCTTTGTTTGATAATGAAGTATTTCTAATTATTTACTCACCAGATCCCATAAATACAATAGATTTGGGAAGTTTTCGCGGATCGTTGATGAGCCATACTTCCTTTTGGTCCTTATGGCACCTTTGGTTTAGACAAAATGAGTGATCACATATGTTTCTTGGTCCTAGAGCCCAGACCAGATTGTCAATGAGTTTTCTCAGTTTTCATTCAACTCTTTTGGATCTGAAATATCATTGACAGCAACAGGTTATTAAATAAAGGCTTTACTTAAGCACATGAAGCTAAACAGTTCTTCATTATGCAGTCTGCCAGGCCTAATACAAAATTGTCAACAACTTTTCAAAGACCGCAGATATGCATAACCTTTGGAGCACATTCATCAATTACAATACTACTATGAGTGCGTGCGAAGACCATATTTATTACCTGGGCGAGGGGCAGGGGGGTAAGCAGGGGTAATTAAAACCGGGTTGCATGCGGCTCGGCTCACCCTTCCGACATGGCTTCCTTTACGAGAAGTTCAGTGTTCAGCCGGACAGCCGCAGGTAACTGTTGCATTGGAAATATGCTTTTATTTATATTTATCATATGGAGGAAACGCGCTTGACTTGGCGTTTGCAAATGAAGCTTGACGGTATTTTTCTTGTTCAAGGGAATGGGTTTTTTGTTTGTTTTTAGTTAGGTTTAGCGATGTAATGGTTGTAGGTGGTCTGTGGGGTATTCAAATTGAGCCAGTAGAATTCAAGTATTGCAAAGTTAAATGTCATGTTGTCCTCGTTATCGTATGAACATTATATTTCAGTTAGTTTAATTTAGTACATTTCATCATTTTGTACTCAGGCTCTTTAGATCTTATAAATTCAGTAGATGACAACGTCATCCCTTTATTCATCAGACGCCACCATTGCTCATCAGACGTCAGGTTTATAATTTTCCTCCTGGACCGAATTTCTTGAACGCCATTTAAAATCTACGTAAATCCGCCGACAAACAAGCACTCAAACAAAAACAGAGCAGAACTGACCAAATCCCAATGAAACCCGGCCCGATTGACACTCATTATTGTCTTCAACCGCGCAGAAACCTAACCCAATTTGCGTGCAACTGGTTCAATGCAAGAAAAACGGTGCGCCTGCGCAGCGTGTATAATTTAGCGCCATAAAGGATCCCGCGTGATGACAGCGCAGACATGGCGAACCGCGAAAATTACCAATTTTATGATCCGAAATTACATATAGACCTTATCGTGATACACCTAGAAATTGGGCCTTCGGTCCGAATCTGGTCCTTATAAGATGGTTATAAGAGTGAGAAGGTGCTATAGTGATTGTAAAGAGGCTTGCCGGAGTGCGTTCGTGTCATGAAACCGTTGACTGATTGCTTTTGATTGACGGCCACTCTTGTTTGTCTGTTTGTATGTCTGGTGTCAGATTACTATGTCGATTACACCAAGCTTTATGCTCTCTTACATATTTTATTGGATCATTTTAAATTGGTTGAAAGTGTAGGTGTTAGGGTGACCATTAAGATTTGAACCTGGGAAGTGAGTTTACGAGGTTGTAAAACACAACCTACGTGGTTTTATTTATATTTTATTAGTTTTGTGGGTGTTATGTTTATTTATTGGCGAAAATAAGACGACAATAGTTTGATTATCTTTTCCAAATAGTGTTGATCTGTATGAAGAAAATAAATTGCTGTAAAGTTTGTATACCTTTAAAAATTAAATAGCTACTTGTTTTAAGAACTGGTTAAATTCAAAGCTATACTAACCTAGGTTTGAAGGACTTTTGCAGAGATACGGTACCTATCACATTTTTTTGTATAGTTATTGTACCGCATATGTACATACTTACTGTAGGTATCGTTGCGAAATTTAGCGCTCAGGGACAAAGGTGGCGGTGTATTGCTATATTGTTTCTTATTACATATCCTATAGAAACAAATAAAAATGAATAAAATCATATACAACGTGTCGCTACAATGGCGACATTAATTTAACACACGGGTAGGGCTAGTGGCCAGTAAACATAAAAATTATAATAAAATAATTCGTAAATTGAAAAATTTTAATTTTCAAACAAACTAAATAATAAAAGCATAACCAAAATTGAGATCACTCTGTGTAAAAGATTCATTCATGAAGTTACCTACCAGCTGGCTTACGTTCTATCGGTAAATCCTTTGTCGGCATAATTTCTAAGAAATTTCGCGGCTTTCCTTCTTTTCGCCTACATATGATCCGTGACCCCGGCTAATGACCGCTTCGCTACAGTTCTTTAAGTATCTACAGGTTGCTCCAAGATGGTAATATAGAAAATTATAAATAAATCAATAAATAATAACGTTTAATGACATTCAAATATTTTCATAAAACGAATACGCGAAATCGTATACGTGTGTTAAATTAATGTTGCCATTGTAGTGGCACGTTGTATACCTCAAATAAACATAACTGTATATATATTTATCTTAGGAATATATGTCTATATTATTATAATATGTGTGTCTTATTATATAGGTTTTAGCGTTTTTTGAAGCAAAATTCTTGGCGCCATATACACTGAAATACAAATGAACATGTATGTTTATTGTATTATTATTACAGAAGAGGTGTATGAGAAGAATATAACTACCAAGCTCTACGGCTTGAGTGTTTGACTAGACAGTTGAGTCTTTTCTTGTTTCGATGTCAGTCACTTAGAAAGAACCTTATTGCTCTGTGGTAGAAAATATTTGTGTTATTTGACTTTAGTACTAGCTTCTAGACAGAATACGCTTTATAGTGCACTTTATCTGAATCACAGCACATATACAATATCTAGGTTAGATAAATAGATGCGACTGCCTTCTCAGACTTATGACCTCTTGCCACTCAGACAAACTATTTGGCGGCTAATGACTCTTCAAAATACATGATACTTATTTTCATTGTTTTTAATTATTAATGAGAGCAATGAACTAACAAAGCTACTTTATAACAATATTAAACGAAACTCGAGATGTTACGAGCTATACTTTAGTCCAGTCATCAATGTCGAGTTTGATAGATTACTTCGATGCCCTGCATGTCTCTAGTACTTTATCCGAAGGCTGTATTTTGACACTAAAGTATAATTTGCGAGGGGTAGCAGGCTGATGGTATAATTTAATATGTTACTCATTCATTTTTCATTCACTCATTTTTGGACTCTACAAAGTTGAATCTTTTCAAAATTGAAAATCATAATAGGTATATCTAGGATGTTATGAATTTAACTGATTTTTTTTTTCAGACAAAGTCCATTACATTTCATTACATTACGATTACAAATTTAAAAATTGGTAATTATATATATACACTAATACACAATAAACAATAACATAATACTCAAAACATTAAATTCATTAAAATCCAATACAATTAAAATATTTACATGTGTATGTCAAGAAATATCAAATACATAGTTATGAAGGTTATATTAGATCTTTGTTGCCCTACAGGGCCCATAAATTGATATGTAATAAACCTGTAATTTTTATTTAAATTCAGTACTTTCGAACGTTACTCCGGTACTTTATCTGGTTTGTGGTCCGATAATTTCAAGTTAGTGAAAAAAGTTAAGGGTTAGGTACGATTGGGATTCCATAAGGTCACTTGTACTCGATATCTCTCTTACTGCCTGACGCATTATTTGCCAGATACTTGCCCATTGCTTGTAGCCCTTTTATACTTAGGTGGGAGTAACATACTTAATTCTTCAAGGACGTTCTAATTAACTACAATAGTTTTTGGTCTGCGCGCGGCCCGGCCGTGGTCATACAGGTTAAGCTTGTTGTAATTTTTATAATTATTTATATTTCGTTTGCAACGGGCTCGCAAACATTATGCATATAATCCAAATCACATTGCCAGTATTTATTTAACCAAACATTTTATTCCCTTACACAACGAACAAAAGGACCAACCGACAAAAAAAAAGATTTACGCGAGTTCATTAACCTCTAACCCTCAAACGCGGGGCGATTAAGTCGCAATCAAATGTTGCCAACACGTCAAGAATCAACATAAACTGTGTTCGTTATGGTAAGATTCGATTTTCTTAAGCTTATCATACATATTAAAATTTATGATTATAATAATCGTGTGTATATTTAGCTGTAGAGCTACTCAGCGGGAGACGGATAAAGATGACGGTTTATTGTAAGGTTTGACGTGAGAATTCGCGTTTGTGATGATGATGATGGCAACACTATGTGGTTGTGCTTCAAAAACTATTATTTTCTGTTTTTATTTATATACCTAAAAACACAAAATAATAGTTTACATTTTTATTTTGATGTTGCTTTAAAAACAGAGTTACGAATTGTTTAAGGAACGTTGCACCAAGTGACAGGTTACGGAACCAACACTACTTTAGTACTACCTAACTTCCGAGCCACCTACCAGGTAGGTACTAAGTACCTAGATAATTATTACTGAAGATTTTGAAAATAATTCATAGGTATTAGATCTCCAAAATAATTCATTGTATCTTAATAATTGTATTAAAATGTCATGCATGAACTAAAAATATTTATATTTATGTTTCTATTCAGACGACGACATAATTCTTCTACTTATTTTGTGAAATTATGACAGTTGCTGTAAAGTTGTATAAAAATGACAATAAATAATTTTATTAATTTTTATTTAGTTCCATGTTATCGATTTACATAAATATAAGTAAGTACCTACTTACATAACTTGTATAGGTAATCTACAGTTTACTGGGAATTAATACTTAGTAGTTGATAAGTAAATAAAGAGTTGATATATTTTAAAATTATGGTTGGATGCCTACAGGTACATAAGTAGGTGAGATATTTTATTTAAATGTATGGTTTTATGAATATATGTTCATCAAAGTTTACTACTTACTTATTTAAATATTACTTTGTATGGAGGGAGATACAAAGTAGAAAATTACCATTTAAATAATTTTCTTCGTTGTTTACGCCTACTTCGTCTTAAAATAGTGTATTTTTTTGCCATATTGCACTATCGAATAAAACTACTAGCTACTTATTATTTTATGGTATTATGCAATTTTAAGTACTTACATATAAGTACCTACTGACATGCTGGCTTACATTTTTGTAATGAATTGGTAAACACAGAAAAAATAATTTTGTTTTAAAAGAAAATTTAGTTCCTGTTGTATGGTAATGAGGAGCTCGTGGCTAAGTAATAACAGCCGCACGGGTCGATTCATCAGGTTAAGCTACGCTTGCCGGGGTTGGTCCGTGGATGGGATCTTTACATATCGAGACTCCTTCGTGCCTCGGAAAGCACGTTAAGCCGTTGGTCCCGGCTGTCATTTGTGGATCTTTGACAGTCGTTACGGGTCGTCAGAAGCCCGAAAGTCTGACAACCAGTCTTGCCAAGGGGTATCGTATTACCCAGTTACTGGGTTGTGGAGGTTAGATAGGCAGTCGCTTCATGTAATATACTGGTATTCAGCTGCATCCGGTTAGACTGGAAGCCGACCCCAACATGGTTGGGAAAAGGCTAGGCAGATGATGATGTATGGTAATGAGCTAAGATGATGTCTCTATTTGAGCTTAAAGATAGTCTTAAATTATACCTAAGTAGGTACGAGCTACTTAGGTATAATTTAAGACTTGTTTATAAGGAGCAGGAGAGAGCAGGTAAGTTAGTACCTGTTTCCTCAGAGTCCTCGGACCCGAGGACCATTATCACATCAAGTAAAAAGCAACTCAATAAAAACCTCACACTTGACTCTTTAAGTTTATCAGAACTTCGTAAAAACCGAAAATACCCGCATCTCTGCTTAATAAGCGAACTTAAATGCGAATAAAATTATATTGACGAAAAAAAAATCGGATTTTTACGATTCTGATCGTAAAATTACGCGTGTTTCAGGTTGTTATTGAAATGATATGTTTTTTCGATTTTCTACCCTATTTCTATGATGGTAAAGTGCTATGTGAAGGAACATGGTGCTATGTAAAAGTAGCCAGTAATGTTATGTGAGGACATAATGGAAATATGAGATTTTTATGGTATAACGTGTTTTAAGAAAGAACACTGAATGCAAAAATTTTTATTATTATTACGTGCATCTAATGAATCTTCTTCAAGTCCCTGAATAATATTGAAGACCTTTTGATGAACTTTTACTCCTTCCTAAACAAATTTGTCTTTGAAATGATTTATTTTAAATGATTTAGTAATAAATAAATAAAAATAATTTTCTTAACCAAAATAAACAAATAAATAGTAAAAAAATATAAAAATTTTTTTTGTTTTTTACTAAATTGAAATACACCGGCTTTATTATTTAAACGTTTTATAAAAGCCTAATATTGAAATAAATAAAGAAGGTAAAATTTAAGAAAAAAAAACTCGTTTTATTAATAAGTAATTTCTCCGATCTGCAAAAAATATTATTAAGCAGTGAAAATGATAATTAATTTTGTAAACAAATCTCGTCAAATCATTACCAGTTAAATTATGGTCAAAATACAATAATATGCAAAAAGGACCAATATAACACTCAACAATTGACCTTAACCATTCAAACATCAATCAACGAAATTAAAATAGCATTATTTAAAAAATAATTAATCGAAAATGATAATTGAAATAAATTATTGTAATAAAATGTAGCATAATATAAGTAACGTAGGTACAATCGTAACGAAAGTGAGTTAGCAGCGGGCAAAAAGGTAAAAAGGCGGCGCGGTGAGGTGGGCGGGGGGCGGGGGGCGGGGCCTAGTCGCCGCGCCCCGCGAGCGGGACGGCGACAATGCACGCGCGCCCGCCTGCACGGTGCAAGGTCACGTCAGATCTACTGACTTTTTGCAATGTTTTGACATGTTCATATTTTTAAAAGTTGTTTTTTTTTTCAGGTTAATTTCGATTTAATTTTATTTCCTTCCGGGATATTGAAGTATTTCTTGTTTAAATTTAGTTTTTCAGATAGTTTTGTTCGGAAAGTTAGTTAATTATGTTAATTAAAGTTTAAAATTAATTTTTAAATTAACAATTTTGTTTTGTAACTGATTTATTATAGATGCAGGTGATATCAAACAAAAATAATAGATTTTGAAGTGAATTTCAGTGAACAAAAATAGAACTGTTTAACCTCAAGTTAAACCTTAATTCATTACCGACATAGTATCAACAATAAGCCACCATTTTAATTTACGAGATCAATCACAATAAGCATGCAGTAGGTTGCAAAAAAAGCAGTTGCATCTTATCACGGCTGGACGTTTGATTGAGTGCGCTAGTTCTGTTCGGCGCCGCGTGGCGCTGTCGTCGGCGGGCGTCCGCTCCGCGCGTCATTCCGGCCGCGGCGCGCGACGCAACCGCATTGCCACCCGCGCTCGCTCTCGCCCGCGTAAACACGCCAAGATACACGCGCAAACGATCCAATGACATGTTCACGTGCTGTGCCAAATATTGTGTCCAGTTAACTTAGTGCCAGTTATTTGAGTGAAGTGACCCGCGCTGTGCGATTCCAGTAAGCATTTTCAACGTATTTGCTCGACCGACACCGTCGCAGCCCATCTGTTCAAATACGGCTGATTTGTTTAAGTTTACTATTGATGGATTGGAAAGAGGTTCAACGACATCGTACTTAGTGTTTGATGTGCTGAGGAATTCGTTTCACGTATTTCGAAAACAAATAGAAGTTTAAAAAACAATGGTTATATGAGAGGGTCTCAAGTGGCATTGCTTGCTTAGGTGCTCGTTGTGACAGGTGGAGCGGTGTTTTTATTGTCTGTCAAATAAGAATATTCATTGGAAAACGAAGGTGAGCATACTTTAAGTATACATGACAAACAGCTAACACTATAATTTAAATATTTTATCGCTTTTTAACAACATTTCACGCATTTTAAAATGCTTCTTTGAAAAACATGTATGGAATTTGGTATATTTAGATGAAGTAGATAGTTTAGTGTAGTACTTTTAAGTTTCACAATGCGTGGTGGGCACTGAAAACTTTGTGACGGCTGCTGAATTCAGTGAGGATGCGGCGACGGCCCGCGTCGGTACTGTGCCGGGCGTATGCTGATAAAATATACTGTAACAAAGGAATAACTACATATAAACTCTAAAAACTGTTACATAAACACTTGTCATTGTGAATAACCTTGTTTTTCATTATGCTGACAAGCTTAGAGCATTGTTAAATACTTATGGAAAGAGTTTCAAGTGACTGGAAGGTGTCGAATAAAGTTCGCAAGAAGTTCTTGTAGATATTCGGACTTTTAAATGATTAACAACGCTGGTATTGTTTACCCAAGAAAAATAATGTAACAGTATTTTACAAAAAAAATAAAAATTGAATTTTTAGGATCCAAAGCCATTGAAAACTTAAGACAATGGCTGTATTAATGGTCAACAAGATTTCGGTACCATTGACATCTTAAAAATAAAATTTGATTAAAAAAATATCTATGTAGTAATTTCAATACATGTTTTAATTTGAAAAATATTACTACTGTCAAGATCTTATTATTGAAATAAATAACACTTCAATGTTTTAAGGAAATAATGATAAGAAAAGCTGCACTAAACGCTGAATGCTGCATCAAAAACGTTCCCCGAGTCAAATTTACCCTTCATATAAGTTACATAACTTAAAGAAAACTTCTGCATTACTTTTGCATCTATCAAGCCTTCAAAAGAACAAAAAAAGTAGCAAACCACAAAAGAAACGTCCAATATTTTTGCATCCACTGGCGTCCTTTTACCCAGTCCGCCATCTTTATTTTTGTAAAGCAATGCACACAGTCGTCATTTTAAATAGTCGAGTGGCGCGCGCCCCAAGCGCCTGCAACGCGTCTATGCTGGGAGCGAAGGGGGAGGGGGGCAAGCATGCGGGGCAGGGGCGGGGCGCTAGAGCGGGACGCCGCATCATAAACATTGTGTACATAAAGACGTTTTGGAAAACGCAATATGCCTAGTGCAAAATTTGTTTTTGGAAGGAATGTGATGAGGAGTTTGTAAGTTTTTTGATGCAGTATTTTGAAAGAAATCTATAAAATTTATTCAACTACTCCTGTGCGTTACTAAGGTACTCTCAAATTTTACTTTAACTAGGTAATAAAAATTACGAAGTAATTAATGAAGAATTAAATGTGTTTGTTTTGTCGTATGTTAATGTTTAAATTCCTTTTAATATTTGAGTTACTTAGAAAAACCACTAATTGCGTGTCATGCGGGTATTTAAATATTCTATAGACGATACAATTCTACTGAAGTAGGTACTTAGCTCTTAAGTAAGAAATTATAATTTAGTTTAATATAAGTAAGTAATTGGCTTTATTATTGAGCAAATATTCAATACTTTTACTATAAAAAAAAACTATTATTCAAAGATAAACGTCCGACTAACACTTTACTCTGTTGTTTTAAAATGATAACAAAAAAATAATGGGCAATTAATTTATGATTCTGGGTTCCTACCCAGTCTATAAGTATGTAATATCTTTAAAAAACACTTAAATGTACCTACTCTTTATGGCACCGAGTAATACAATGTAGTACTGAGTGGTGTGATGGTAATTGTAAATAAAAAACGTTATTGGTAGGGAGGTAATTTTCTTTTAATAAAACTGCTATTACCGGTCCCTATTCCTGTTCATCTAGCATAACTGCTTATTACTCTGACCTTGGCGAACAGGTCAACAACTCAGGAAAAGTGTTAAAGTGGTCCTTCGATACCTTCGCATTGCTAAAAAGCCTGTCGCATTTGTTACTTACCATGGTAACATTTTCCATTGCGTTACGGAAAATATAATTGACATAATTAATTAATTAATTAAAAACCATTATAAGATATTCGTGCCTTTTCTATATAAGAAGAGACCTTTTCCCAGCAGCGGGACAATGTTAGGCTGGTACAATTATAATCTAACTATCTTGTCTGGATTTGTGCCCGGTTGATGGCAATAGGCTCGCCCCCCCCTATAAAACATGGGACTTGGGTGTACAGTACGTAGGTACACCTCTGCCTAACCCTTCGGGGACTCTAAGCCTGATGTTATGTTACTTATAACTAAAAGAAAATAATTGTGTTACTTACCTATTTTACTAAAAAAAAATAGCTATAAATATTCAAAAAACAAAACAGTTAGACGTAACGATTGACGCAAATGCATTATTACCTGACAATGAAATGTCATAAATAATAACACAAAAGAAGTCAATAATAAAGCTTTATTGCTAATGTCGCAATCACGAATGACATTGATTTATAGTAAATTGATTGAAAACTAATTATTTTTTAATTATGCATACCTAATGGAAAATTTATGGGCAAGTTGCATTTGCATTGTTTGTCTTTACTATTTTTATTGGTAAATAATCTTTTAATATTGGTTCATAAGCTGTTAAGCAAACATTTTATAAAACATCGGTTAACAGTTTGCATTATTTATTATTATTTTATAAGTATTTCTAAGGATTTTAATCTGCTCACAAATTGATTTTTTCTACTGGACGTTTTGTATTTGAATAACTAAAATTAAAATTAATAATTTTTTTTGGTCTTCTATGTTTGAAAGTAAAACAAACTTACGTACTTACTTACTTTCATAGAACAATTTTGAAACAATTACTTCTCCAAACAATTTGGAGTGATCGAAGAATATTTTAGAGTTGTTATTGTTAGAAGAATGTTTCATTAATACTAAAAATTTATTGAACAAGTAAAAACAATGCTTTAGAAGCTTGCACTAAAGTTTTGTATGAAAGGTTGTATTTTTTTTAAATATCGTCTACTAATTTCCAAACAAAACTAAATATTCCCTACCTAAATATTTACCTAAATAGTTCTTTCCTATTTTTACTATTGATCCTAAATATTCCCGCCACGAAACCTATCAGTTATGGATATAATATTAAACAATTTCAACCCGACATTTTGAATACGACAAGTTAAAATTTATAGATGCCATGTGACGCGACATCTGCTAGATCTTCCATAACTTTGACTTGTTTATGGTCGTGAGTATTTATATTTATGGATCATCTTTTAGGGATTCAATTATAATAGGTAATAATAATATTTTTTATACTGTTAATTTATGGTATAAAGTTTCTTTTTAGAATCAGGTAGGTACCTCAAAAAATAAAATCAATTTCATTCATTCTGAATGATTTGCCAAAAGGATTAATTGTGGTCCTTGTCTTGACTTTGTTTTGACTAAAATGAGTCTTCTTTACATGAAAATATTGTTAGCAAAATTATTTCAGGGACAGCAAACATTATTTTTACTCAAAGAATGTTATTTCAAATGAAAAACCCTTCATGTAATATTTAATAAAACAAGCTACTATTGCAACTGAACGTATTTTATACTCCATTAACTAAATATGTCGGTTGTAACCAACATGGCTTGAGAAATATAACCAATTTCCTACAATTACCTGCAGGACATCTGTCACAAATATATTTTTAACTGCAATTTTATTTACCGGGTCCATCGTTCATTCTATATTCAGAATATTAAAAACTTCATCCAAGTAAATAAGTATTTAGGTACTTATATTTGAATAAAAGTAATTTATTAAGTAGTGTTCGATCTTTGTATTGCTACCATAAAACCCTCGCATAGGTTGGTAATTATCTAATATTTCTTTGTCTTTCGACTTTTCTATTCTTTTTAATGCCTACCATAGAAATATATCTTATGTCTATGGTACCTACAGACTACTAAGTATGTATATTAATTGATTATATGCCTAGTAGGTTACTTCACCCATTTTATTGTTGCTATTTTCATAGGTTCACAATAGTCTTGTCTTGTTTTTCCAAGTTACAAAAAAAACATATTCATAAAATTTTATTTCACATGTGCACCTCATTTATGAAACGTCAAAAAGTACATGGTTCTAATTGGTGTTTTCCCGCGGAGAAGACGGCCAAAGTTCTGGTTCGGAAAGTCAGAAAAAATTCAAATTTTACAAGAATTATATCAGATGACAGTTTAGGAATTTTATGACCGATTCCTTTTGAATTACACAAGTCACATTTTACAAAGAAAGAAAATCCGTCTTCAAGACACTGTAAACATTGCCTAACGTTCAACTTTGGAAAGGAAAACTAAAAAAAATATAAAAGATATTAATTAATTTAATAGCAAAGTATTAACAGCCGCACATGTCGATCGAAGGTTACCGCTTACCGAGGTCGATAAGGGGATGGGTGACCATTGGTGACCATCTATTCCTTAATCTCTCGGAAAGCACGTTAAGCAGTTTTCCCCGGCTGTCATTTGTAGATCTTAGACAGTCGTTACGGGAGTCAGAAGCCCGGAATTCTGTCAGCCAGTCTTACCAAGGGTATCGTGTTACCCAGTAACTGGGTTGTGGAGGTCAGATAGGCAGTCGCTTCATGTAAAATACGGATATTCAGCTTCATCTGGTAAGACTGGAAACCGAAACCGACATAGTAGCGAAAAGGCTAGGCAGATGATGATGAGATAACAGTTAATTTTGCTGGTAGCTGTATAAGAATGACATTTGATAGATTCCTTTTAAATAATATAAGACAATAAAAAACTTTACAATATAAGAATATCTGTTGCAAGTTGCAAGACGTTTCTGTACGTACTTTTCTGTAGGTTTGAAAAAACATATTTATATAGGTATTTAAACGACAAAACAACAAAATTAATGTAAGTACAGTTTTTTTATTGGCTTCCATCATAACCATATCCCTTTTACCTCTGAGTATCAATTACCTATTACCTCAATTTCATATCACCTGTAGTGTCACATTCAACACTGGTCCCAAGTGTTCTACACCTACCAACGCCTACGCTACACCTCAGATGATCTCAACGAGCCAATAGACTACAACACAATAGACAAATTAATATCCTTACATACCAGTGCTATGCTTTAAAGATGATACTGCCATAAATCATGTTCTTTGTTTTATTCTTGAAATTATTCTGTTTTAGTTTTTTTACAAAAAATTGTCTATCGGATATGCTATGATTACTTAGGTAATATTTACAGCATTGTAATGAATAAAACACTTACTTTAATTTAACTCTTTTTACTCTTACCCTATCTCTATTTCTTACTTAATTCTTCTTTTATTGAATTTAAGGTCATTTTGGGTCTAGAAGAAGCTTTGTACACTTGCCCGTTGACCATTTTACTTTTTCTGAGAACTTCCTTTTAACCAATAACCTAACCATGGATGAGCAAAGAGAAATTACCTATTTCAGAGCCGAATTTCATTTAAAAAAAAAAACACCATAACACCCATATAAATCTGTATCTGGTCTTGACTAAGGCTGAGATAGATTAGAAACATTGTTGATATTCGTGGATTAATTAAATTATTTAATTCCTTTACACTGTGGGTACTAACTACTAACCTATCCACTGTTCTTTTAATCCCAACTTTTTCTGCTGGAAAATATTTCTTTAGAAATAAACGGCACCTTTGTACTTTTTATTTCCAGTAACAGTTTTTTTGTCATATTTTCAGTGCACAAATTATAATATAAAATAAAATTGAATAAACATTTCTTATAGAAAGTAAGCAGGTTATGGGAAAATTAAGCTGCCTCTTTTAGTCAGGTTTATTTTTCCATAACCTGTTTAATATCCTGCTTGATTTTTTATACTATCTCTGGGACTATGGATTTGAATTCCAAATGTTGATTTTCTTTCATATTTATTTTTACTTTTGTTACCACTTCCTAAGAAGCCACATTTCTTATATTTTATCTAGTGCTTTTCAAGATAAAGCCATTTTGATTTAAATAGAAACTTGAGGTATATATTTGATGAAAATCAAAAGATGTTCATGGAATTAAAACTTGATTACTTACTACTACCAAAGGTGCAACTTATAACTACTTAAGAAGTCCACTAGTTCCCATGTAAACTTGGTTGGACCCGTAAGTTTTACTAAACGGTACATTATTATGTAGTTATGTGTAACTTTATGTGCAACAAGTTACCATAGACTGTAGCTTCAAGCGGTACCGGTATCAAGTACATTGTACCTTGTACCAATACCGCAACGGTCAATCCTACGACGTTACACTTTGATACTTTTAACCGTAGCCACTACTCCTAGACCGTATTAGTAATCGTATTACTAGAATTAAAATAATAAAACAAAGAAAAAAGAAAATGTTGAAATAAAACTAAAGGTTACAAAAGGTCATCAAAGTAGATGCAGATCGCTTTCAACTGGATGATTCGTGAATTGCATCTTATATAGTTAAATGAAAAACTTTGTCCCATAAGCATAAACAAAGCAAATTCAAGAGAATGATAACATAGTTCGGTCTTTTTTCATTAAGATATACGGTTGAATAGTGACATTTGCTAATAGGCGATAACATGATCCAAAGATATGCACGCTCCATCATGTTTGTTAATTAATAAATAGCCTAAAACAACATCGTTCTGGAAAAACAGATGCTAAAACAAATTGATAATTAAAGAGGCGTTATTCCTATTCCAGATATTTGCATTTATACCACCGACTCGTATCGAATCGATTGGCCTGATGACTTGAAAGTCATTTGAGATCAAATATAATAAAAAATGTAAATTTTCCTAGGTGTCGCCACAAAACAAATATTCGAACATCCGTCTATAGTCGATGCGTGACTGATTTAATGACAGACTGGCAATTAGCTGCCAAGATGGCCGCCTGCGCCCGCGCACCCAATGTCAATAACGCCATAAATCATCCGCCATATTTATTTCGAATGGTTAAGTAATATTTATTTATATTCGCGTTATTGGTACTAGTTCCTCAGACTGGTCCCATTATTTATGTATTGTTGTACCATTATTTATAAAAATAGTTTTTTTGGATTCGTCATTAAAGTATACCTCGGCTGTAGCTGCGATCAATGCGTTAACTGAAGCACGATACATAAATAACATACAAACAGTCCCACGGTTTGATAATCAAGAATGTATTAACAGATTCGTTTTATGTATCCCACTACGATTATTAACATCGATACGAGGTTTCTCGATACCCCAATAATTTATATTACGTTATTTATATTATTTTTATGACATCCATCTACTAAAGTAGTGATTGAAATTAGATTTTTTATTAATAATCATTTTCGTTGCTAAGCTCTTACTAATTCTTTCATATTACCTAAATGATCTCAATATACATAAATTGTGACAGCTTTTTAGCTGTTTCTTAAATTCGTTTGATGGTTATTATAGTAATGATAAATTAGAAGAATTTAATGTCACATTAACTAATTTACGTTTCTTTGAATATCGTTTAATTTGGTAGTCGTTTTTGGCAATCAATTTTATGAGTACTAAAATAAAAATGTTTATTCATCTGATTGATCAGGCTCTAAATAAACCAATGATATTTTTCGCTTTGGTGAAACAAAAAAGAAAAAAAACATTAACCCTTGAATGCGAAAAGTCAATCAACCAATCAATCAGCCGTCACGCGACCCCAAGCCGCAACACTTATTTAACTCATTTGACATTTAAAAATACCCGAGTGTACTGGTGCCGTGGTGCCGGTCGCATCCTGCCGAGTCTCTTTTTGTGTATGCCCAAAAATGTCCGTCAGACGTCTATTAACATAAATACGACATTAAACTAAAGTTAATTGACACATTTCACGATTTATAAGATAAGTTACCTAGATATGAAATCACTAGGAATTTTAGTGGGGCGATAAATAAAACCCGTTTTTTTCTAATGGCCACTGTCAAATTGGGTGTAGGCAAGGAGTTACAGTAGTAGTGTGCTTTCCAATAGACTGATGTATTGATTTCGTGACTAGATCCGCGCGCGAGAGATGCATGCTCGTTTATGTAAAAGCGACATTACTGTGAATATAATTATATTTTCTTAAACATGAAAAATGTTTGACTCTGCATGTATTAGATTTGGACTCATTCAAAGATTAGATGAAATATTGCCGAAAAACATCAGTGCTCCTATTAAAGAAACGAAATACGGAGAGATACAGAGGAAATACATATCTGTGTTAACTTCATGTTTTGGCTTATCCTATAAATCACATTATCTCAAATCACTGAAGATCATGAGCGTGACTGACAACTGACAAGTGAGAATGTGACCGATAGAGATAACAACAATGATCAACTGAAAATATGTAGCGCGTAAACAGAGATGAGATTGCTGAAAAATAGAGATGGGTCAAACATAATCTTGTCATGAAAAATCTGCACAGTACCTATTATTTTACACAAAATATTTTATATGGATTAAACAGTATGGCGATAATTCTATCTACTTAATCTAGTAAAACTGTTGTAGGTATTTTGGACAGGAAAAAGAAGGCATGTATGAAACTCATTCTTAACAAGTATTCAAATAATAGAAATAGCATCATAGATGAAGATTGAATCATGTCATGGATCCAGTTGCAAAGTTTCCTATCAGCTATGAAATTATTGTCCAAACAACTGCTCCAATATTTGTAAAAACGTATTAATCTTTCACACATCAAGGCTGAATGAGATCCAGGCCGTCTTTGATCAACCATCGCCGTACTAATCATCGAAATATCGAGAACGTGTCTAAAATGTTACCTCAGACCAACCAAAATAGAAAGACGGATCACTACGTACATCAAACGTGTAGCCACAAAACTATGCTCCTGCAAGTAAACACACAGGCTCACGCACACACCTACAGAAAAACTATGCTCATCGCTCTTAGTACGTCACGAGTCGTCGTCTAGTAAACTTCAAAAAAAAAAATTGAATTATGCCTTCTTGTGTAGTGAAAACTTGTAAAAACAATAGCAAATCACATAAAAAGTCTCACGGAATCACTTTTCACAAGTAAGTACTTCAAATAACATCGTTTCTTAATTTAGTAAACTATGAATTTTAGGTTACTTGGAACAACAACCTGAACGAATGAACGAACGAAAACAGTGACATTTAACGTGCGAGGGTTGCCATAATATGATTTGAAATTTCCCCGTTCGATATTTTTTAGTTCGAGTAATTATATGCCTGTTTTTTTATGTATTTAATATTTTAGATTTCCAAGTAATATTGAAAATAAAAGTAAATAGATAGTAGCTATAAGAAATAGTCGGAATGATCCAGAATGGCTTCCATCGAAAACCAGCGTGGTTTGTTCCGATCATTTTGATAATAATGACCTTTATTCAACTAATCGTGGACTTCGCCGTGTGATCAAAACCGGATATCCTAAAAACGTACATACAATTTAAAAAACAAAAATGAGATTTTATCAAAACAGTAATTAAATACGAGACTGTATTTTTTATTTTATTTTAGTTAGTTTCTCAACTTAGACTAGCTAATTTAAATACTACTGTCCCAAATTTTATTTTTTCCCAAATTGCGGACGCTTTTTACGTGCTTTCTATAGTCAGTGATTTTGTTATCGTGGTCTTCTTGAATTTAATAAAGTTGATTGTAAATATAATTAAGTACCTATTTTATTTCAAAACAATTTACTACCCACGACGATGTTATGATTTACGCTTCAACAACCTTATAACTTAATATTTCTATAATTTACAAACCAATTTTTTTTACATTCAATTGATAATTAATGGATAGTTCTAAGTGAAAGAGCGGAGCTTCCTATCACAAGCAATTCTTGATTAAAAGGTAATCTCCAAATCATGTATGTAAATGCACTTTGTACTTAATTGTTATTTTATTTTGCGATGTAAAAAAAAATGGTTTTGTTTCGGAATCCTTCCTAACGATTGAGGTACAATACCATACTCAACAATATCTTACTCGTACAATATTATCCTACCCAAAATATTATTCCCCAAATTATAGGGAAAAACTTTAGCAAATGACAACCCTTTTTACAGACACATAGATAAAAAGGTGGCTTCATTTTGATGTTCGAAATGCTCCGTCTTTCTTTTTTTGTTGGTCTGAGGTTCTATGTAGATAAGGCTAAGGGATGCTGAAAATTGTCGGCCGTGTTTTTATGATAAAAAACAAAAACCCGACTACAAAAACATAATTATGATTAAAAAGAGAAAAACAAGCATTGAACTTAGTTTTTTGTAAGGTATTCCAGGCAGGGACAAACAAAAGCTACATATTTGAGGTTATTGTATTGCCTGTAAAACTTTACAAAAACCAAAGTTCAATGCTTGCTTTTCTCTTTTTATTAGTCATATGTTCTAGCAGTCGGGTTTTTTGTTTTTTAAATAATTTGTTTTATTTAAAGCTTTTTAGTTTTAATTATTTATATATTTGGAATTAACTTATTACTAGCTTTTAATTGATATCAATATTTTTGTAATTTATTTTAAAAAAACCTTCCCCTCCATTTTTTTTGTATTTGCAGACTCAGACCAACCAAAATAGAAAGACGGATCACTACGTACATCAAACGTGTAGCCACAAAACTATGCTCCTGCAAGTAAACACACAGGCTCACGCACACACCTAAACAAAAACTATGCTCATCGCTCCTAGTACGTCACGAGTCGTCGTCTAGTAAACTTCAATAAAAAAAATTGAATTATGCCTTCTTGTGTAGTGAAAACTTGTAAAAACAATAGCAAATCACATAAAAAGTCTCACGGAATCACTTTTCACATGTAAGTACTTCAAATAACATCGTTTCTTAATTTAGTAAACTATGAATTTTAGGTTACTTGGAACAAAAACCTGAACGAATGAACGAACGAAAACAATGACATTTAAAGTGCGGGGGCTGCCATAATATGATTTGAAATTTCCTCGTTCGATATTTTTTAGTTCGAGTAATTATATGCCTGTTTTTTTATGTATTTAATATTTTAGATTTCCAAGTAATATTGAAAATAAAAGTAAATGGATAGTAGCTATAAGAAATAGTCGGAATGATCCAGAATGGCTTCCATCGAAAACCAGCGTGGTTTGTTCCGATCATTTTGATAATAATGACCTTTATTCAACTAATCGTGGACTTCGCCGTGTGATCAAAACCGGATATCCTAAAAAGGTACATAAAATTTAAAAAACAAAAATGAGATTTTATCAAAACAGTAATTAAACAAGAGACTGTATTTTTTATTTTATTTTAGTTAGTTTCTCAGCTTAGACTAGCTAATTTAAATACTACTGTCCCAAATTTTATTTTTTCCCAAATTGCGGACGCTTTTTACGTGCTTTCTATAGTCAGTGATTTTGTTATCGTGGTCTTCTTGAATTTAATAAAGTTGATTGTAAATATAATTAAGTACCTATTTTATTTCAAAACAATTTACTTAATGACACATACCCACGACGATGTTATGATTTACGCTTCAACAACCTTATAACTTAATTTTTCTATAATTTACAAACCAATTTTTTTTTTTACATTCAATTGATATTTAATGGATAGTTCTAAGTGAAAGAGCGGAGCTCCTAACACAAGCAATTCTTGATTAAAAGGTAATCTCCAAATCATGTATGTAAATGCACTTTGTACTTAATTGTTATTTTATTTTGCGATGTAAAAAAAAATGGTTTTGTTTCGGAATCCTTCCTAACGATTGAGGTACAATACCATACTCAACAATATCTTACTCGTACAATATTATCCTACCCAAAATATTATTCCCCAAATTATAGGGAAAAACTTTAACAAATGACAACCCTTTTTACACAAACATAGATAAAAAGGTGGCGTCATTTTTGATGTTCGTAATGCTCTGTCTTTCTATTTTGGTTGGTCTGAGAATGTTACACAATCGGAACAAAAAATGCTTCTCAATCAGAATTAGCGCGATCAGGAACTTACAGTAGAAAAAAGAAGCTTCGATGCGGCAGCAGCGCGCGATTGTTGGCGCGGGAAAAAAACATGGCGCCCACATTTGCATCCGCACCCATCAAAGTCATCTCACGCACAAAATTGCTCCTTAAGCACAGCTCTTAAGAAACTAACGCCCCTCTCCTGATTGCTGTAGATATTTTTGTATTACGACTTTGATCTCGATTGCTCGTAAATTCGTTCAATAATGTTTGTTGAATCGGATCATCTGTTTAAGAATGGCAAGTAAATGTTTGTTTTCTATCATCCGCCGGCCAAATGTTGTTCGATTTCGCTAGTTAGCGTTGTTTTGACAGTCTCAATCGTTGCAAAGCGGTAATAATGCTGTCTTCACTTCATTCACGGCTCTGTGTGGGCATGTGAACGTATGTATAATAAAATGCATACGGAACGATTTTTTTTGTATGTGAATATGATTTAAATGAGTCGTATCATGTTTGATTTCCGACTATTTTCGAATCGCCCAATGTTTGTTTTATTACGGAATTCTGATATGCAATTGAAACGTTCAATGTGATAAATTAGTTGTTATGAATGAAGCGAATGAAAGAATGAATGAATCTGTTTCAATAGATGAACGAAAATAACATTGGGTGATTGTAATTTTTTCAACACTTCGTAATTTTATTGGCCATCAATAACTGAGTCAAGGATTAAAGAATTTCTGAAAAACTTTTCTTTGAGTGAAGATAAGATACGATTCAGTCAACGTTCATTCAGATGTGAAATGTAATACGTGGTCATTGTCCGAGACTGCAGTATGACGTGCACCGAGAAAGAATAAAATGAATGACCTCTACTTCTACTTCAGAGTTGCCCAGTCACAAATTCATCTACAGAGAATAGAATTGAAGCTCTAACATGAGCATCAACCCCGATACACCGCACCCCGATAGCGTCAATCCAAACAATTTTAATTTTTCCCCTACCCCAGCGAGGCTGAAAACTCCGAGCAAGGCGTAGGTACGCTCACGGGACTAAATCAATATGATATGACAGTTACGGTCAATTTATGGCCCTCAGTTAATTACAAACGGGTGCGGGGCCCTCGGGGTGAGGGGGAAGCGTATGGGGGGGGGTGGCACGTCTAATGACTTGTAAAGATGCTGTTGCGAAGCGTTATTGAGTATGGATGTGTGATTGTTTGTGTGTTTCGGGTGCACGGAAGTTGGTATCGGAGGGCCAATTGTTTTTGTGTGTGTGTCATTGGGACGCCTTCCGACTTCTGCTTATTTCATAATGGAAAGTTTTTAATGGGATGAAGATGAAGCATTTTGTCTCAGACATCTCACCTTAAAGATGATTGCGACTGACAAAGCGGTCCCAGTATGGAACAAAAACCCGGTTCGATCCGAAAGGGGCACACAGGTACTGCAATAACATTACCAGAAAAATAATAATTAGGTATTGAAAATAAAAAAAGTTATTGCAATTTGAAATTCACATTTTTATTACCAAAATTACCTCAATCCTTACTTCCTTACTAATATTATAAATGCAAAAGTAATTCTGTCTGTCTGTCGCGCTTTCAAGCCAAAACTACTGAACCGATTTAAATGAAATTTGGTACACAGATAGTCTAGAGCTTGAGAAAGGACACAGGCTACTTTTTATCGACATACCACGCGGGCGAAGCCGCGGGCGGAAGCTAGTTTCAATATAAATTAACAAATTTTCTGCAGAGGTCCTATGTTGTGACATTTTGTACACGCTGTATAATTTAATCGATCTTAACGATTCTACAATATTCCATTAATATAGTAAGGGTTCTCTTAAAAAATAGTTAAACATCTAAACAAAACACAAAAAAACCTAAACAAACAAAAATTTACTCAGATTGTACAAAAAATATTAATTTCAATTTAGAGGTAGAGTATTTGGCCGCGAATCGCGAACCTGTTTACTGGGCTATTACATCGGGAGTGTTCGCGTCATGTGCCAATCAATCACTCTATCAATCAGGCGGGAATGAATGCAGCGGAGTGTTAACTCCATGTACCTATATCAAATAATATTGCGCTGCAGATATTTTTGGGCGTCACTGTACCGGCTGATCGTTTTATGTTTTTGAATTTTGAATGTAGTGTGGGACGATGATTTGAAATATTTAGGAACACTGATGACTGTTTATATGTTTCAGTAGTTCAGTGTATTCCTAGTGGTTGTATATTCTTCTAGGTATTATTACAAATCAAGGTTTATTAATCAAGGGTTATTTGACATGGTTTAAACAATATCATTTTTTGTAATAAGAACATTCCTAACTATGGTTGAAATACAATTCTTTATTCAAAACTGACAATTTAGTCCGGTATAAGTTGTATGTTTTGTATTAAGATCTTATCCGTAATCGGAATAAAGTTGGAAATTTAAAAATGGCTCCAAGGTTCCTGAGCCGCTGGTTTGGTATGGTTCGGTCCTGGGCCTGAAGATAAACCTTGTTTTGTTATAAGACGGTTCTTGTCTGTCTTGAGGTTTGTTATTTATCATTAATAATCATTATACAGTAGTCCTAAGACCTGTCGTAACATCTTTTAAAGGAGAGTCTACTATTTGAGACTGGTTTATCATTTTCTTTCGTTTCTGTTTCTTTGTTCGAACTGTACAGTCTATTAATATGTAGGTACGCTACATAACTTTAATATTTAGGGATTACTATAATTATATTTACTCAATTTAGTTCTTTTTCCACACTCCTCTTTTCAGTTGTCACTCCCTTTCGAGCCTTATCATCTTACACACATTTTCCATAATTTCTTTGGTCTTCCCCTACTTTTATCGAAATGGACCATAGGCATCTCTAGTTAAACCTATGGATGTAAGCAGTACCTAGTCTATCCTATATAACCAAACAATTTCAATTTTATCTCACCAATTTTATTTTTATTAAACGCATGCAATGCTATTTAGCTATACTATTCTGTTTATTAGTACGATTGAACATCGATCGTACATCGCAAGACGGACGGCCGTCCAACGCCGACGCAAACCCGATGAGTTTTGTTTTCAATCTAATGAATAGTTTTGTAAGCTTTACATAAAGTTGGATAAGATAATACACCTGTTGATTACACACTTACAGATAAATATACGATCATAAATTTTGGTATTCAGTAGACTACCATCTATTCAGAATTGGATCTGCGGAGATGAGCGATCCATCTAACTACAGGTGAATCAGATTTTCTCTACTTCTGGTTTCCAAGGAAATCGAGGTATTCCACTCTTAGCACTGATTTCAACAGCACTTGTCCAAGCCGCACCTGAGCATTTGCACTAACAGCACTGAAACAACATTTTGATAAGTGCGGTTCAGTGGAATTGTCTTTATCATGTCAAATGACGCAGTGAGGACCATATGATACAATTGCAAATTGCTTTGAAGTTACTGGAACAAAAGAGATTCGCCCGCCATTGACCTGGTAGTCCAATGTAGAAAGAGTTCCAAGCTGGCTCAATTGCCAGGAAAAACAACCTAAGACTGAACTACTTGGCGCAGAAAAGTGAGGATCATCATCATCATTATTTCGACCGAAAGACGTCCACTGTTGGACAGGCCTCCCCCAAGCACCGCCACTTCGAGCGGTTCTGTGCTTCCCGCATCCAGCGGATTCCTGCAGCCTTCACAAGGTCATCGGTCCAGCATGTAGGAAGCCTTATAGCACTACGTCTTCCGGTACGCAGTCGCCACTCCAGAACTTTTCTGCCCCAAAGTTAGGATACCCGACCCTAAATAAACAACGAGGTCAGGGACGGAAGAAGGAGAAGACGATAATAAGCCGAGTGGTCTATTGCAAAACGATGCCATTATTGACGGATAAAGTACTGTATCCCGACATAATCTTTTAGCAACCTTTTGTGACATTTACACCATTTGACAAAATAATAGAAATTGACGTGCTGACATTTGTAATCGTGTAAGCTTCATGTAATGCTAAATGGGTAACAGGTGCATTCTTTTTAAAATTGAAACAGACCATTATGAGAAGACCTCAGCAAATAAAACTTTGGCGATGAAACAAAACGCAAATCAACCTGCTAATAGCACATTTTAACAGTCAATTTAGTATCTACTAAATTGACTAGACTGTTAACGTTGCTGTGTAACTATAACCTTTTCATCTAACATCATCTATGATTAACCGCAAAATGAGTTCAATAAAGATCCTGTTTGATCCCATCACAACAATGATTTCAAATACTGAACCTACCGCCACGACTAATAATTTCTAAGGATACTTCACCAAGTTAATCATTCTGTCCAATCATACAAAATTCAACCTTATTACCGTCCAATAGGATAGATTTAAACAGTAAATGTTCAGACAATTGTTTATTAACAAAATATGCATCGTAATTATATCCAATCAGCGTGTTTGTCCGTCAATCCGTCAATCAAACGTCATGTCTGGCATTGAAGAGATCTGGATCAGTGATCGGGAGATACGAATAGATCGATATTGAAGCAAAAAAATGGGTCAGACGGTTGTTTTTAAATTAATTACATAACTTATAATTACGCCTGTTTTTCCTGAAGAGTTTAAATTAATTACATAACTTATAATTACGCCTTTTTTTCCTGAAGAGTTGGCAGAAGTGCTAGTATCTAATTTTGCTGTGTATAAGTTCCATGTAATAGGCGAGATTACTAGGCAAGAAACCGGTCGCAAATCCAAAAATCATCTTGATGGACAACGCAATTTGCCTGATCAAGATCTCAAACTCAGGACCCTTTGTTTAGTAAAATTAGACCACTATAGTATCGGATAATAAATGTCAGTAATGTTTCGTCTGACGTCGATGTGACGTTATTGACACCAGTGACATTTAAGGGTTAACCGATTGTGAGAGTATACGGGCTAGCCCTGCAAGTCGAGGTCAGAGACGGGATTGGTGATTGCAGTCAGAGGTTATCAGTAGCTATACAGGTTGATGCAGTTGTGAGAAATATTCTAATTGCCTTGGGTGCAGGCATTGGATCGAGATATAGGACCGTTATTCATAGTAACACAGATGTCCTATTCTGTAAAAATCTCATCGTAAAAACTTAGGTGAAGTGAGCTTGAAGTGAACTGTCACTGCCTTAGCATCAGTAGGCATCGATGACAATGACAGCTCACTTCACGCTCACTTCACCTAAGTTTTCACGGTGAGATGGTTACAGAATAGCAATGCTGGAGTGGGCAAAGACAGAGTGTTGGAAAAGGTTGGGTATGCCAATTTTTCGCTGATGAGGAATGAAGTATTATCATAAACGAAACGAACAGGCATATCTATAGATATAACGGCTCAAAATATAAGGTAGTTAGGTACCAACCGTGCGGCAATAGAGAATCTTACAAAAATGCATCATCCTAGACTCCTAGAGGTATGTCGCAGAAAAACTTTTTTGACCAACTTTATTTGCATTAACAATATTCAATTATATTCTAACGCTAACCCAAACTCAGCAGGAAGCTTGAAAACGTTGCAACTCTCCAACCTCTGTTCATTAGTTTAATATTTCAAAACAGACCATTCTTAATCATCATCATCTGCCTGTCCTTTTCCCAAACATGTTGGGGTCGGCTTCCAGTCTAACCGGATGCAGCTGCATACCAGTATTTTACATGGAGCGACTGCCCATCTGACCTCCACAACCCAGTAACTGGGTAATACGATACCCCTTAGCAAGACTGGTTGTCAGACTTTCGGGCTTCTGACGACCCGTAACGACTGTCAAAGATACACAAAGGACAGCCGGGACCAACGGTTTAACGTGCTTTCCGAGGCATGGAGGAGTCTCGTTATGTAAAGATGGTCACCCATCCACGGATCAACCCCGGCAAGCGTAGCTTAACCTGATGAATCGACCCATGCGGCTGTTATTACTTAGCCACGAGCTCCTCCAGACCACAGACCATTCTTAATATTTCTCAAAATACTTTACATTTTTTAGCAATGCATCGTCGCCTTTCGCTTGTACCTAAATTATATAAAAAATAATTTAAACTAAGCTCACTAATATAAACCGTAGATAAATCTACTAACATTATTTTTATATGATTGTAACAGAATTACATTTTATTAAACTAAAATATTTAGCCTCAAACCGTATATGTGTAAATTATTAACATAATTTAATAGGAAAATTATTATAATAATAGTGGTTTCTGAATTATTATTTGCCTACCGTGAATGTTGCGAGTGTTTAGTTGTAATTATTGCATGTCCACTGCGGATGGCTCATGAATACCTATGCCTATGGTCTTTATATGCTCACAAAGTCACGAGACGAGTACGATTCGTTTTTTTAGCAGTAACAGGTCAACTAAATCTGGAATAATTTAGATTCCTTATGATTCTCTAAAATATTCTTCAGTAATTGATCTCGTAACTAAATGTAGAATGATTTACCTATTTTCACAAACTAAAGTTCTCTCTATTCACCACTCAATCACATTTTGATTTCTTCCATTATTCGTTACTGTTTGGAAGTCAGTCTTTCACATAGCAACTTAAAGCCGACGTAAAAACGTGGAACTACGAATACTCAATTGATTAAAGACTCGTGCAGACTAGCAAGACTTGTCGCACGACGCGACCGTGAAGTTTTCTCAGAAATAGTTGTGTTAAAGTCGCGTCGCGCTACTCTGCACGAGCCTTAATCCATTGGAAAAGAACGGATCAATAATAGTTTAAGCATGCACTATGACATTATAACCCGCAAAAACTCTTTCGACCAACGACACGACTACGACCCGAACAAAAAAATCGTCCGCAATAAAACCGCTGAAACTTAGTGTTGTTGATTTTGTTTTATTGTTTATCGACTATCGACACGCGTAATTGCATTGTTAACCTTTATCGATATGCAAATAATGTCGGCCGTACATCGCATACTAATGCTTGAAACTTTGGACCGGTAAGGACATGGGCTGCATAAAAAGTATATCCAGAAAGATGGTAGGTGTTGACTTTACCACCTGGACCGTAATTGGCTGATGTAATTATTAATAATTTAATTGGGTGTAATTTGATGTCAATAGTTTGTAATATTTCTTTAGCTAAAGAAAGTGTAGTGACCTTAGGAATTCCTTGGTCACTGTGACGGTAATGAATTTAATATGTGAAATATTTGATAGTAGAGTAGTTGTCCTTATAACTTTTTCTGATACCTACCTTTGTTTTTTACCCGACTGCCATAAGGAGGGTAATGCTTTTCTTCCAGTCTTTCATAGAACGTAAACCTCTACATTGAATATTTCTTCGTATTCTTGCTTTAAAATGGGTTAGTTCTCACGTTTTTTTTTTTGTTTACAATGCCTGTTTGAACGAATACTTTGCAGCATTGTTATTTCTTCAGTATAAAAAACCCACTCGTGAACCTACCTCGATTAAAAATTCGTTTCGATACGTTTTTTATTAATTAAACAAAACTGTAATAGACGTCATTAAAATTTGCATCATAATCGGTAATAGTTCCGAAGCGTCGATATATCGCCAATAAATTATATTTTATGTTAATTGCCGATCGCTACGTCACTATTATGTTTCAAATCGAATGAATTGCTATCACAACACTAACATAAAGTTTCGTTATAACATGGCATAATGACAATTATTGTTATTGGGCTTTTTGATTGGTTAAATTCTTTTTTTAGTTCAGTTGATTAGGTTTTTGGTTGATAGGAACCTACTGTTTAGTTAGGTATCTATTTTTACAAAACTTGTGCTCTGCGGAATTTCAAACTTGCTCAGTTACTTTTAGGCAATACGTCAATAAGGTGACTCTCAACAGCTATCTAATTGTGTAACATACTTTCGTAACGATTAAGATTAATTTGTTCCATTTTGACAGTTCAACAACATTCATTGCGTTATTTACGTTGTTGAGCAGATTTTTTTTCGAACTTATGAAGCAATGGATTAAACACATCTTTCAAACCCATTCCGATTCAAATTGATCGTGTATTATGCAATTAAGGAGCAGGAGCGAAATTAACCCCGAACAGTCCGAGGGTTCGCTTTGCGTTCAATTCAAAAAATCTGTTTAATTCTAATATTTAGTTTCGATGCAGTTAGATAGACGATGCAATGTTTTCGATTACTTTTTCTATTCATAAACAAATTAAATATTTTCAACATGTGCTAGACAATATTGGTGGTAAAGCAACATCAAAGAAGCAGAAGGTAAACTCTAATCCGTGTTGATTATTTATTTTAATTTAATTTAATTTATTAAAACTTTATGCACAAGTAAAAAAACCTACTGTACAAAGGCGGACTTAATGCCTGAGGCATTTTCCACCAGTCAACCTTAGGGTGATGCAGAGACAGACATGGCAGGTGCAACAAAAGACAATACATATAACTTGAGAAATAATGAATATTAATTAATACATACATAGATACATACATAAATTATAAACAAAATAAACTTAGGAGAAATAACGACAGGTAGAGGAGAAAACGAATCCATCTAATTAACGCTGGGATGATTCTGCCAACTTCTTACGAATGTGTTCACGTGCCTTAACTTTAAAATGATAAGCGACTAGTTGCCGTCCTGATGTCCAGGGGGAGCGCATTACAAGGAAAGACCGCCTGGACGAAGAAAGAAGAGTGTGATTGTGTGATTCTTTGTTTTCATTCCCACTTCGCTCTGCCTTTGACATCTGTGTCGAAATTACACTCAGATTTTTTTTGGTAAAGCCTTCAAATGCAGTAAAACCAAAGTTATAAGAAAATCTAGGGGATGTTCTAGTGTTTATGTCTTATCTGAAGATTATCCACATTTGTTGTGGTACTGAATCTGGTGCGGGTGTAGAGTTCCCGTTTCAAGTTTAGCCATTGTAGTTTCTATGTAAACCTTCTGTAGGTTTATCATCCAGTTATTTGATTCAGTATGTTTTATAGTCAGTTATGTAAGCCGCGGCTGCCGTCATGTCTGGCCAAATAATACGCCGTCAATCATGTAACGCAATTTGGATCGTCAACGGTGGTCAGCTAATACAATAGCGCTGGTTTTCATTTGCATACTTTGATTTTCAATACTATTTTAAAGTTTGAACTGGTGAATGAAATTTTATTTAAAATACAAAGCTAAAATGTCCTACCGGACCCCGCCAAAAGCTTAATAACCTAATGTAATTATGATCGTAATGCAGAATACAGCAGCATTTAATTAACATAATTTCGAGCCTCTTCATACCACAGGCATATGTCACAACTTCAAGTAGGTATACTACCTACTTGACCTTTTTAACGAACAGGCTATAATAATGGTTATTGTAACTAATTAATTATCATAATGAATAGAATATAGCCGGAGTCGATGCAAGGATATCCATTACTCAGAGATGGCCACTGACTAGCTTAGCATAGTATTCGGTGTTAGATTACAATAGTATCTACATAATTATTAATGTTAAATATGCGCAAACATTGGCTTGGTTAGTGGGTTCAAGGCAGAAGTTTCCTTATACACACCGGACTCGTCTGTCTCTTGTCTTCGTACAGAAATGCACGACAAAGAATTCAATCAGGCCCAATGACAGGCAGGAGAATGATTCACAATTTTCATCATAATCATTGTAGTTATTTCTTTTCTCTTAGCGTCAGTCATAAATGAAGCCTATTTGCATGAAGCTCCCAATAGAATCTTCTTTGAGAATATGTAGGTAATTTTCACAATAAAATTTTGTTTTCTATTTAGAAAAAAAAATACGGTTACCCTCTGTGAAGAGCGTAAGAGCGTAGAAGGATAAGTACCCAATTGGGAACACAGTTTCTATGAGAAAAATTGTGTGTTTATGATTTAGAAGGAAATTGCAAATACATTGCTTCATGTTTGAAAAAAATTTCAACAACGTAAATACGAGTACAAATACTTATTGTTCACTTGTCAAAATGGAAGTATATTATATATTTAACTAGCTTCCGTACGCGGCATCGCCTGCGTGGTATGTCGATAAAAAGCCTATGTCCTTCCCGGGGATCCCATCTATCCCCTTGCCAAATTTTATCGAAATCCGTTCAGTTAGGCGTGAAAAGGTAACATACAGGCAGACAGACAGACAGAGTTACTTTCGAATTTATAATATAAGTATGGATTTGTATTTTTTTAATGATTACGAATAATTCAGCTCTATACCAAGTACCAACACTATGTAAATAAATCATACATAGAGACAGCACGCAATCTAAGATCGCTAAAAAACTGTTACCGAAGTAATAGTGAAGTGGCCGCGAATGCTATCGATACATCATAGTGTGGGGACGCATTAATCGCCGCGTCCGTGTCTGGAGGTCCAACAGGTTGACGGAAGCGCCGCGGTGACCTCTAGCCCTTATGCGGCTAGGGGTGGGACGCTATTGTCAGATGAGTTTTGGATTCTGTAGATATCTGGTCTGAAACAAGTCTCTGTTGGTCTGTATTGGTATTAAGTGATGTATTTTTTTTTTGTAGTGCAATCATTGTTTGGTTTCTATTTTGCTTTTGCTTTTCCAACTTTGACAAAGTCAGGCTATGATAGCCTAGCATAGCCTGACTTTGTCAAAGTTGGAAAAGCAGTGTTGTTTTATTTTATTTTCAATGCAGGTGTTCCTGCACTGAAAATAAAATAATCATAGCCTGACCTATGTACAGTGCAGGTATACCTGCACTGTACATAGGTAATCATAAAAAGTCAAAGTCTGATTGTATCTGTGTAGCTACTGTTTATATACTCGTATTAATTTAAAAAAAAGCATAAAATTAATATTAACACGCAGTTTTGTTATTATTATAGAAATAGTTATATAATCTTACAATCAGCGCTATCTAGTCACGTCGCTACAGAGCCTGCTAGTCGCTGCCGACATGCGTGCGCTAACAGTGGCTGTGCTAAGTGTCATTACAGTAATTAGTGTGTGGCATGCGCTTTAAGCGGCTAAATGATATTTTAAATCAATTTACGAAAGAACGTAAGTACCTAGTTCATAACATAGATAAGGAAGGTTAGTTTCGCAAAGAAAATTAAGTAACTAGGTAGGTTTATGGAAAAAAATCTTAAATTTTTAATAAAAGTAGGCTTTGAAGAAAGAGAATTATTATCCACAACAATATCATCCACATGCTATTTTATATTTGTATTTGTTTAAGGAATCTTACATAATATCTAAGCAGAAGCACTTGAGTGAGATAGCTGAGGTAACTTTTTTTATTTTTTTTGATGGTGGGAAATCTTCTAATGACTTCTCCCGCTCTGGGCGGAGCGGAAGGGCGTGTCAGACTTTTACTGACTAAAACCTACCCGTGTTCCTTCAGTTGCCTGTTGCCAAGGTCCGGGTATCCCTTTCGGACTTTCCCGCAACCCTGGCAGGCATCGGTCCTACCGGACCCCGTCAATTATGCTGACATATCTTTGAGGAGCGCGTGGAACACGACGCGCCATCGACCCGGGCCTGGTCCTTATCGGATGGCGAGCTACCCATTGCTCGCCGTCCGCAAGCTCGCGCCTATAGTGGCCGGGAATCCGCCTGGGATTCCCGACGCCCAGGGCCTCTCCAGCGGCGGCGGTTAGGGGCGTGAGGGCGCAAACTTTGCCTCTCCCTCACTCGTTCCGCCTCATCCTTCGCGAGCATTACTGCTTCGCAGAAGGAGGTGACGGCTTCCCATGCCCTCTCGCTCCATACCATGTCCTGGACCAGGGCCGGACGCGAGAGGTCATTGCCGCCAATCGCCTCCAAGAGGACACGGCGGTGCTCCGCCCAAGCAGGGCATACCTCCACCGTATGCTCCACCGTGTCCTCCAGGCGATCCGCACAGTGATGACACCCGGGCGTTTCCTCCCGCATAATCCTACACAGGAACTTCCCGAAGCTGCCATGTCCGGTGAGGACCTGTGTCAGGCGGAAGGTGAGGACGCCGTGGCGCCTCTCTAGCCACTCCTCAAAGAGGGGACTTATCGCCGCAATTGTGGCGTGCCCAATACCTGACGTACCTACGGGCTTATTACTAGCTCAGGTAGAATCCAATTATTGAATACCTCTACTTTAAGGGGGATGCGCTAAGGTATAGTTATATTGCTGATTCTAATGATTAATTGACAAATAATTCTGTAAATCCATATTTGTTACGGCCGCAAATCATATTTAGATCAACATACAACCTGATACTGACCTGCAAATTCCACAAAACGTAAGAAAATTTGAATTTCACGGGCTACTTTAGCGCATTCCCCTTAAGGCCCTGCATTGTAAATATTGATGTAAATCAATTACAAACAATTTCAATGTAATTTCGTTCCACTGGTACCTACTAAATGCAAGCCTTCTTTGACGCCATCATCTTTCACAGTTTTGTGAATTTTATTTGTCGTAAATCGTAATACTCTTTATAACACTATTATTTTATTTATTAATTATTATTTTATGGCATTGTCTTGTAAAATTTATACTCTGTCTACCTCTAAAATATTTAGCGGCTGGCTTCCATATTAACAAGAAGTTATGATAATTCAATAATTAATAATTGACAAATAGCTGCGCGATCGCTGATTTATGGTAATAAAAGATGAAAATTGTGGTTTTATTAATAATATCCTTAAAATGATTGCTATTATTATTTGTATTTTATTACCAATATTGGCATTAACGCCAAGGGGGTTTAAATTTTTTAAGTAAATCCATTTATTTAGTCGTTATGAAATGTTGTCATTTTGAAATTTAATAATTGTAAATAAGTTACATTTGACATTTATTTTTATTGAAGTTTGCCGCGGGCCGTTATTTTATGAATGCAATAATATTTTTTAAATAAAATAACTACAGTTCCTACCGTTTATACCAATAATAAATAGATTCGAGATTCCTATGGCTTCCGAATATCTAAAATCAATAGCTACATATTTGATTATGAATGTAAGTATTTAAAAATATTCACGTCATAAAATATGGATTGTTTAAGATGAATCAAGTTACATGTCATCGTAAAGATGCATTCATGCTAACAATTTATTTTTATAGACATCAATCCTTACTAAAGAAAGATTACGAGAAATAGTAAAAAGATTTTTTTAAATTTAGTACCTACATATCTACTAGATTCTGATATATTTTTTTAGGGAAATATTTAACTGATCGTCTAAAAACTTGTTGGCTTTCTTATGACGTACTTAAGCATTTTTAAATTAATGAATCTCTTAAAACTTTTCGGGTTTCTAATGGTTTACAGTTTTTTTTAAATATTAAATGGTCATTTTTTTACTTTCTGGGCCTTTTCTCACAGTTGGTCAAGCCTTTTTTTATTTTACTTAATTTCTGTCCCAGTATAAATCTTAAAATATACCTACTTCAAACAACATTTGATCAATTCAACAATCAATTCCGTTGCTCGATCAACAGTATAGAAATCACCCCGACCCTTAAACGCCACTTGGACAGGGGTGTTCCCCTAAGCGGTGTGACTCAGCACATTCCGCCGCCGTCTGTACCCGATCCCATTGCGTCTAGTGTTATGACAAACTCACTTACAAATTACGATCGACGGTATTCGGTTTTAATTTTGGATGAAAGTAAATTAAAAATAAAATAATTAGTATTATAGAGTACCTATGGGATTTTAATTAGGTTTTTTGTGTATTTGCGCGATTGAAAGCATTCTATATACCAAGGATGTTTTATTTAAAACTGTATCTATGTTTGATAAATCATTTTAAATGGCAATCGAAATTAGTTCAGTAATTTTATTTTAATTTTCACCCGCTCAAGTTCAACTTAGCAAAAATCTCATTTGTTTTCAAAAACTTTCAAACATAAAATCAAATCCCAGTAACATCCACACATCAAATCCAATACTGACACCACCATTCAAGTCTCAGCAACTAGTCCAACTCAAAAGGAGCACTCAAGTCAAATCTCAGCGAACATCTTTCACCATCTGATCCAAAACCGATGACGTCACGTCTCATCAATGGGCCAGGCCATAATACATCACTCCAGGCCTTTCTGAGGCCTTTCTTCAGGCCCTTTTCTGGCAAACAACATCATTTGTTATAGTCAGTGTTATATTTTTTCTATACGAATTGGAAGCGTAGTGTTAATAAAATCGCACTTCATTCGTTTTTGTGGATCATCGTCACTTAACGGTAGGGTGAGTATGAGTTTGAAGGATTGAGGATTTTTCAGGTGAAGTTTTCAAAGATTTATGTAAATACTTGTGTGCTTTATACTTTAAAAGATATTTAAGAAAAAAGATGAAAATTGACCAGTCCTTATCTCCTAACCCGAACCCAACATTGTGAAACAAGTGCAGGGAATGGTTCTATAAAGATTACAGGAAAACCTATACGAAGTCTGTGGTCTTAAAATAATATGGTAAATCTCTATATAACCTTTCATTGTGCGTGGTTCGACACGCACTTGGCTGGTTTTTCGGGTTCCGTTTTTTTTTTTTTTTTTTTTTAACTAGGGCATCTTGAAGTGTGATTTCGGAAATCATAACTTCTTAACCGGACATTCCTGTGGCTGCCTTAAGCTTTCTACACTCAGGGCCTCCAGCCAGGGGCATAAACTATTCTAAATTAAAATTAAGTGTGCGCTCGCTAAGGGCACCCCCTGTGGGGTACGAACCTCGGCTTAGGGCGACATCACTGGCACTGGACAGCAAGTTGTTGGGACAGGCTGGATCAAAATGTTTAAATCATCATTATTATTAATCGGGGAATTTAAAGCTACGTGCTCAGCTACGGCGCGGGCTGGCACTACTTCATCTGACAAGGGACGGGGGGGTGAATTTAATCGGGAATTTTCGGGTTCCGTAGTCAACAAGGAACCCTTATAGTTTCGCCATGTCCGTCTGTCTGTCCGTCTGTCCGCGGCTTAGCTCAAAGACCGTTGGTACTAGAAAGCTGTAATTTGGTATGAATATACATATAAACCACGCCGACAAAGTGGTGAAAAAATATTTTTTTTTAGGGTACCTCCCCTGCATTTAATCTTGGGATTGTTTTTTTTTCTCGTCAATCCCATGGTGTGGGTTATCGTTGGAAAGGTCGTTAAAAAAATAATGGGAGTTTGTGAAAACCTTTTTTGGATTCAGGGATCCGTTTGCTGAATATTAAGCTTTAAAGTGCAAATTTTTGTTAGAGTCAAGTGAGCTCCCCCCACCCCCTTCCAGCTAAATGATTGGGTTTGGAAATGTGAATAAATTCACGGCAGTAGTATATATAACGAAATTAAAAGGAAAACTATCACCGCTACGAAGGCTTCACCAGTTACCGAGTAATAATCGACCAACTTTAATTTGCAGTTGCAAAAACATGCAACAAACTTGTTCTCCCATACAAAATGTATGGGAGAACAAGTTTTTCAATTACAATGTTAAGTTTGTTGGATAAATTCATCCCAACTACGGAACCCTTCATTATGCGTGGTTCAACATGCACTTGGCCGGTTTTTTTATTTCTTTTGCAAGCTTACACTCAGGTGACTAAAATATTTAATCCTTACCCAAATAAACAGTTCGTTACTCTTTTGTCTCCCTCTTCAAAACCGATCTCAGGACTGTCCCGCCCGTCACCTCTCACACATACCCTCTAGCGCTCAACAGGGTTGAGTCGTCGAGTCACGACGACCCGAGGTAGTGCCGACTTGTGCCGAGTTCGTGTTGACGGCACAGCTCACACCTGACGCTAGGAGTTGAGCCCACAGCTGCTTATAAGATTAGCTTGTGTAGATACTATCGGGTTAATGTTAGGGAAATTGGTTGGTTATTTGTTTGATAAAGCTGTAATTGGCTAAGTGGGTTTCATGATTCTTTAAAGAGGTGATTTTGTAAGGCAGTCTGTAATGCTTAAGTGGCAATCAATAGTTTTCTTTTAAACTTGGAACAGGATCTATGTTACAGCATTAAAATACAGCTCAATTGTAACAGTAGATTCAAAGTTAATGTTTGTTTTTGGCGATGAGACAGACTACTACTTTTAAAGGGTATCGGACTGCAGGGAGACATTTCTTCTCCCAACAATTAATCATAATCAAATGTCAACGTGTATCAAGTAACACAGTTGCAAGCACTTCACAATAGAATCCCATATTTTTTCTATAAAACTATCATTTGTTAATTTCGCCATACTTTTCGACAGAATACGTGGCTGTCTTGAAATCGATTAGCGCAATGACTTCACAAATATTGGCGGCAATGGAGTGCGTTATTGTTGTAAACATCTGTTTCCAAAAGCCATAGACTAATAGAAAAATAATACTACAAACCCTTTTCGAGACTAGGTATTGATTCACTATGTTTGTAAAATTAGTATAGTATTGTTTTCGTCGAGATTTTCTAGTACCTACTTACTGTTAAAAGATGTTTCATTTTCAAAAGAGGTTACTACTTATGTCTATTAAAAGATGCAGTAAAGATGAACATACACAAATTCTTCGACTGAATGCATGGGGAAAATTGAAACATGACAATAAAACTATTTTATTTTAGCCACCTACTAAAAACTTTGATTTCAATTTAAAAGCAACAAGTTTCAGTTCAACGACTGCACTCAACCCTCACTTCTTTCCTACTCACTCAGAATGCAACTTCCAAATTTTTTTTTTTCCCATAACGCAAGACAACAAAAACAATCCTACACTACTTCCAAAATCGAAAACCGTTCGACCAAAACATCGAAACCCATCGAAGCGAATGTTTGTCGATAGAAATTATCGATCAACAATTTTGCAACTCATCCTAGGGGCCCACACAAAAGTTTTAATTGTGAAAAAAATACAGAATTGTATGAATAGCAATTAAAAATCATCAATGCTGAATCAAGAGTGTCCAATGGTGATTGACGACGCGTAAAAAATGACGTAATCATTGTGAGTTGTGACTGTATGGTGATTAAGAGAAAAGTGATGCTTAGAGGCTTTTTTGTGATTGATACTTTGAGGACCAGCTTAATTATTTTATTTGTTTGAATTTTCTAGATTGAAAAGCATAGTAAATGACTGACATAGAATTAGACATAATTGCTTCATCTATGAAAAAATATATATTATTGATTCTAGCGATTTTGTAGCGAATAAATGTGAATTAGAACAGAATAAAGCAGGGATGAAGCTTGTCAGGGAAGTCAATAAAATCCACATTACCTATGCGAACAAATGATTTGATTTGAATAGGAGTTCTTGCCCTGCTTTCCAATTGTATCTAAATCTGCGGGGTAATTGTGTAACACACTTGCAATGACAATATCTTTTATTTTGACAACTCAACAACATTCATTGCGTTGTTTCCGTTGTAGAGCAGACGATTTAATTCCAATTTTCTTCAAAATCTTTCAGATTGTGGTTGAAAGCGTGTTCGTCCATAATAACTGATGGGTAGCACTTTGCTTCGTATACAAGCAAATCAGAGTTCTGTAAATTATGTTTAGCACTTCATTAGCCAGGTATCACCACGCTACCCCGCCGGCAGGGCAGGCAGACCAAACTGCAATGTCATGACGTCGATCATTGTGATTCCTTTGAGACGACAGCGGTTGTCCGTGCCGGGTGACGGCAAACAGCGCTGGTGTATTCCTCTTTGGTCTTGCGGTTTAGTTGCATTTGAGGAAATGATTTGAGTATTTTTCTTGAGCAAGGGTGATGTTTATTGCTCGTGCCTTCTCTGTATGAGAAGAGGCTTTGCCTCTTGACAATCATACGCTGGTATTATCATTGGTATATTTAGGAGGTCCCGTTTACGGGTTGGTATCAATAAAATATTTTTTATTTTATTGATATAAACGCTTTTGCTTTAGCTAGCTTTGAAATTTAGTGGACGATCATACGTTATTTCAATTTTTTATGTTATGTAGTTGTTGCGTTTTGTGTGGGTAGTAGGTATGTGACAGAGCATATGAATATGGTATTTTCTTTACAACAAAAACTGATTAAAAAAAAGATTATTAAATAGAAATATGTGCATATTATTTAAATAATTCTTAAGTATATAGCGAATTCTTTCTGCTTTAGAATTTTGATAAACCTATAAAATAATAATTAATTTAGCTAAAACATCGATAATCTTGATCAAAATAACGGTTGCGACGTTTTAATAAAAAGTTAACCGATTAGGTATATTTATTAGATATAAGAGAGTTTTATTGTAATGTCCTAAACATTTTAAAATAAAATTTGAAAGTTTTCGTGAAAGAAAATTAATGCAATTTATTGAAATATAATTTTAATTTAATGCAAAAAAAATCTCAAGTGTGACTTCAAACAAAAATTGATTTAAACACAGCACCGATTCTCTGGTCCTAAGTGGCGCCAACCAACCAATGACAGACACCGACAAAGCAGCCGCCGATCCATACAGCCGATCGTCTAATTGTGTGATTTGATACCAAAACGCTTTGTTAAACCTCACGGAAATTTCTATCCTTATCTTTATACAACAAATTTATCTTTTGTGGCCGTCTTCACGATTTTCATTGGCTCTAATTAAATAGAACGAAGCGGAACGGAGTTTTGATGCCAAAAAGCTAAGAGATCGAGAATGCTTTGAGATATGAACTATGTTTTTTGTGATAATCGTAATTACTGTTATGCGAATAGTTTATTTTATTTCTGAATTTCTTCCTTCCATCATTGACAGATGAATGAGGATTGATTCCGAATAGCATCTAATGTTTGGTCCTTTTGGTAATATTTTAACATTCACTAGCATTCCATTCTGTATTTTGTATTAGTGCCTCTCTCTCAACTTGGCAAAATAATCATTCTCTGTGTTTTTTGTTGGTTTTCAGGTTTTAAAGTCTCATTAAATTACTCAAAACTTACTATAGCGAGCGAATCAATTTAACATAGTGTGGGTGGCAATATTACAACACATTTGAAGGTCTAACTAGAACCATGCATGCTACAATTATGATATTGAAAAAAACATATTTTATTAATTATCAATAGACAACAAAATAAATTAGAAGTTACATGGTTAGCCAATCGTAAATCCATCACACTTACAAGCGTTTTACGAGCGGCTTTCTTTCAAAATATTAATTAAATCGCCAGTATCGTTTGCAATCAACTTTGGGCTTTAATTAGTAATGTGTTCCCGTCACTGGGATGACTTATGGCATATTGGATGTGTACCGATAGCGGGGCTCGTAAATATTCTTTGAGCAAATATTGGAATTTCTTTGGCATTGCCGATTGGGAGAGCCTTAAGTGCTGGTGCTTCTTGGGCTTGGAACCAGCTACGGGATTTACAGCCTTCTGGTTAAATTGTTTGATTGTGCTTAATGCTGTTTTATTCCATCACTCTGGGTAAATTGTTGTCTTGTGTACAATGCTGTTTTTTCCAAACTGGCTAATTTGACGAATCAATTTTAGATAGAATATACCTGTATAAGCATGCATGCATACCTGTAAATAACTTTGAAATAATGCATAATTTATTTTTATTTGTTTCACTGCAGGGTTAAGGACTTTTCTTATTCAAAGTTAACGCTAAGCCTGTTTAGTATGCTAAAATGATTCTTTTATTTTAAATTGTGTTTGGCCATCAACATCTAACGTTGACTATTGTCACAACGGACGCTGTGACTCTTTCAACCAGGTCACGATAATTATTGTCAATTACACTCATATTTACACTGACGTTAACAGACGTTATATTCAAACATTTGACGTTTATACGCTCATCTTCATTTCACTTTTAGAGCGGGAACTAAACGGAATGGAAGCCAGCCGGTTCTCTGCATTGTTTTATTGCAAATTATAATGGTTTTAATGCATGAATGTCATTTTCGTGTTGTTTATATAGGACGTTATTATTTATTTATTACGTTTTGTTATAGCATGTATTTTGAAATTATTTTAACTGTATTTTGGTATTTTAAATTATGTTTGAAAATTCTACAATTTGTTGGAATTTGTTTATTGAACTGTGTTTCGTTGGGCATCATTCCCCAGAAATAAACTGATAAAATAGCCACCTCGTCGATGTTATTTTTTAACCAAAGTAAAACTTGCATATAACCTAAAAAATTAGTTAAGATTAGTCAATAGTTTTGACTCAAAAGGAAAGAAAAAATAAAAATATATTGTGTTTTATAACACTCTGTGTCTGTAACAAAAAGCAGTATTGCTTGCAAAGAGTTCAAGCTTGAACTTAAAAGTATAATATATAAAATAATGATCCACAAGACCATTAACGATAATCAAGCACCGATTCCTAATACAATACCATTCTATCAAAAAGATATATCAATTGAGCAATAAAACTAAATATAACTCCATAAATTCTATTACTTAATTAAAATGGCGGCTTTAAGTTACTCATTATTAATATATGCCATCAAATATATGAGAAAATCTAACAATGTTTGTAATAGTAGTTTATAATATCTAGATCTGTTTATGATCTGTGCTGAGATTTACAAAGCGTTCGCGTGATGGCGGTTCATAAAACGCTTCTTTACAACTTTAGTAGGATTACTGTATTAATTTGAATATGAGTGACGGACGAACGTACGTTTCGATGTCTTGTTTACGATATTCGTGCTGGGATGTAGTAATATTCTAGGTATTATTTGTGGGTGGCAATATTACGTAGCAGCTAGTAGGTTTTGTTAGAATTAGAAATATTGTCCTTTAGTCCGCATCGCTGCTAAAATGTTCAGTTTCTGTGATCACCACTGCATCGATATCTTTTTATCAAAAACATGTATTTAATATTGTTTTCATTGTTTCAGATTTTTATGCTGTGATAGTTATGGCGTAGAAAGGTGGAACAACGTAAGTTACTGAAGCTACCTAGGTATTGAGGATTTTACCAATACAATAACTTTAAGATCCGTAAATCTGCTGTTAAAATTTTCATCACACCCATGCCTTACGACATTTTATGCAATATTGCAAGATGTCAAACGTATGGCACCTCTAGTAACGAAATTAGCAATGCATATTACCATTTTATAATTCTCAGCAGGAGAACTAAGTTTATTTGATAAGACTTTGTACACTATCTCATTTATACTCAGGACTTGTACTTACTTAAAATCCTGTCTAACACCTTTTGTCTATGTATTCTTTAATTAGATAACAACATTCTCCATTCATATCTCTCGAAGCCCATACAGCGCGGTGACAACTGCGAATGTTAAAGATCTATAAGTGGATCGTTGATCGACAACGCGCTGCGCACGCGCAGGCAAAGAGTACTGCATGTACACGTGAGCTATTGCATAGCTTTCTGTGAAATTTATGAGGAAAGGGGATTATTATTTGATTCATTGTGGACGGGTATTTATGATGTCTTAATCTGACCATCAGTCTGAATTATAAGCATGATTTTGGCATTCTCCTACAAGCGTTTGGCTTGAATATCGAGTGTCAGGACACGTCGGCGACGTCTTAAATCGGTTCAAACTTTCTTTGTGACATAGTACACTGATTCATAATTATAATTTTTGTTGCTGTAGTGCTGTTCTGTGTTCCATAGTTGGGCAAGTGCTGGTGCTCCCTTCATCACTCTTTGAGAAAATTTTAGATGGTTAACCAATCCTTCAGTGAGGTGTACAGGTACAGCTCGTATCATTATCCAGGATTTCCTTATTGTGACGAGCATTATTCTGATCATGATGTCAATCGTTCTTTGTTCCACATCTACATCTGAAACAATCCTGAATACCTCTACCCCTCATGCGTAAATACTAATGATCTATTAGCGTCCTGTTGATCGACAGCACTGCGCGCGCGGCGACAGATGTGCGCCTGATCTATGGCTTCATATTAACGCTAAATGTTGCGTCCAAGTCGCTGTCTGACCTTTTGGCTGTGGCATAGCTTGGCGACTCTGGTGGTCTGCGAGGCATTTCAACTCGGAGAAATTATAATTTAATACATACTTGGAACCTAGTTGTTATTTTCGTGTCATAGTTTTGTTTGACTGTCTACACTTGGTTGATCTGTTTGAATGAATTGAGCGTTACTGTAACAGCACTTCCTACTACACATTTCTTATAACTATAGTAACTACTTCACTCCAATCCAATCATGCGTTAATGTGCAATGTTCGTTTTTCTGTGTCTGAATTCTCTAGACTGATCTATTTCAAGCTCTTTTTTGCGATATTTTACTATTAATGTAGCTCTTTTATCATACTGTTTCTCTTACTAAAACGTACTCACGCAAAACCGTATCATAGGCCCAAAAACATCAATCTACTAAACACTACCACGTCAATCTATTTCCACTAAGACCATACTATAAATGTCACCAGCCCACATTAGGCACTCCGCTCAATTATTCAGCGAACAAGTGCGCAAGTTCGGGCTTATTCCAGTGTGCGCCGCTTCTTCGGTCCTTGTAGCCCTCAGTTGTAACCTTATGATTTATGCGCTGATGGCCCGTGTTCGGATGTCAAGTGTGCGCTGTGACAGTCCAGGCTTACACATTTGAGGGTTGTTGGGCAAAGGCTGAGAATGTCGCCGATGTTTCGGAATGTTTTTCTTTGTGATTACGATAAGGAATAAAGATATGTGAATGTTTTTGTAATGTACTTACATATTTTAAAAGAAAGTCATTCTTGAAATAGGACATTAAAGTTGACAAAATTATTAATTGCTCCTGTCTTATCCATGGGTATGACGTGTATTATTGCTGACAGTAGCTGTCCTGTAATATATCGCATGTAAGGTGTAAGGAATGTCTAAGAGTAGGAGTATTTTTGCAGTATTAAATAATAAAGCATCATTACATGAGACGTTGAGTCAAACAGAACAAATTACTTTGACTCATCATTATGACTTTGAAGCAAATTGCGTCAATAGTTATTTTGAGTTTCTACAAGACACAACATACCTCTGCATATCCCAGAACGGTACAAGCTTCAAGTAGTGAACGGTGTAACGTGTGTCCAGTCATTGAACCAATTATGTCTCGGACACTTACGTACAGACGGACAGAAGCACTGAACTATGCATGGTACACGTCTTGTCTCTTCCCTTTAATGAGATAATTCTAGCTTACGAATCCGATTGTGTCGATGTCTGTCTTGAGTATATTCTGAGCTTTGATGTTGAATTGCTTTTGAGGGTAAAAGGACCAACGTGTAGGATATTGGTCCTTTGAGCCTTAAAATACGAATGAAACGTGTAAAGAATAGTGTGTTGGCACTAGTTACGAACGTCTGTAGCAGTAATGAGAACAGACTCATTGACTATAAATGCTGTGTCAGTCAGTGACTAACGTATCTCAATGGATTGCAAGCAATTGGTACAGTTTATTGGTTTTAAAATAGGCAACGTTTAGAACTCAATAACTCTATGAAAGAATTAAGTGAACAATAGTAAACTGAGAGTCTGAGATATTCGATCTCATGATTCAAGATGAATAAGGCATACGTCTAAAACCAGGAAATAATTCTAGATTAACAACAAATAAATCATTAGTAATATTGCATCACATCAAAAGGGTAGCGGCATAAAACACGCGAAACGATCGCGACCCGCACCAAACTTTACGAGCAGATACCGAGAACGAATGACGGACGAAATGGCGTCTTATAAATCAATTTAATCTCCTCAGCAAAGACAATTGGTACACTACTCATTATGATAAACATCCTCCTGCTCAAATTCCAACCCAAAAAAGTGTCACGTAAAGTTTATTTTACATTGCAAATTTTTCGTCACTTACGTCGCTTTCCAAATCGTCGCCCGCGCATGAATCAAGTCGGACGTCGCGTTTCGAACGCCAGAGTTGAATTAATGCCTAATACTGTACAAAGGCGTGTAATCGTTGTATGACTTTTATAGTTGTATGGCTAATATCTCGGCGGTAAATCAAAAGGTACATAATTGTACAAATAGGTCGCTATGACGGTTATTTGTTGTCTTGTACGAGTATGTATTGATGCTGAACCTTATTTGGGAAGGGACATGGAATAGCTTATCTGGGGACATAAATATTGTAAGTGCTGGTGGACAAATTAGGACCAGCTTGTCATATTTCTAAGCGGTCTACTAATTCAATTTATGCTCGTGCTTCCAATAGTATGGCTCTCTGTTGTCTCTTTAGGTCTTCAATAGAAATCATCCCCATTACAGGCTGAACTGATCATATATTACTAAGGATGCTATCAGCTTTCTACTGTTACATTGGTAAAGGTCAACATGAAAACCACTGTGACTAGCGAAAGCCACTCTTTGCAGCATGATTCTAGAAAACTACTATAGGTACACCACTGCCTAACCCTTTGGAGATTCCAGGCGTGATGTTATGATGGTTCTAGAGAAATCTACAATAAATAAACTTCCAACCTTTGATCCATTTTCCACGTTCATAAATTTATCCGTTCTTAAATGACCCTACCTTTAATTAGGTCATCTCAAAGGAGACTGTATAATATTTCTTCAAAATTAGTATCGAAATAATAGAGAATGACGTCCAGTATAGTTTTGTGTCGTCTGCAACGGCCACTTTGTACCGAATTAGAAGCGATATAGCCATGTCTAGGTTAATCGATTTCGATATTTTAGCTTTTTGGAACAAATCTATAATAACCACGCGGCGAGAATATCTGAGTGGCGATATCTTTGTGACTGGTGAATCTTTAAAGGGCAAAGTAGAGTACATTGGACAGTTCTTTCTGAATGTAGCTAATTGCTATAAGTACGAGTACCTACTGATAATATTTTTTTTAAATATGGAAAATGCTTACTGGAGCCATCATTTTGTAAACAGTAATTAATGATCTATTTACGAAACGTCCGCGATACCACAATTGCCATACATTTTAAACCACTTTTTTAGTATAGTTTCATCATCCTCTATAACGACTGAAAATAATCAATTTGAAGTCTTAGGAATCCCAACTGAAGCTAGAATTAAGTCCCATCATTAATTATCCAGTAAAGATTTTCATAGACCCAAAATTTTCCATCTCCCATTCTACTTTCAAAAAGCAATCAGAGAAATTCGCAAACAACGGTATACCAAAAATGAGTATCATAACAAAATTTCAATATAAACGTAATTGGAAAAACGTAAAACGTAGAAAAACCGTTGACCCCCCATTGTAGGGATGACAAAGAGCGCGTTAATCGTCCAAGGATAGGTACACGATGATTTGAATCCAGCCATTGTCCCGGACTATTGTCGGCCGCGAAACGCAACCAACTCATTATTGGAAGATCCACTCTGGATTTTTGATTGTCTTACGCACTTGGTGGAAGCAATGCTGCCGTTTTTTGGTAGTAAAAAAAAGTTGAATGTTTTTTTACAGCAAACAGGAAAAACATACAAGTCAGCAGCTTAACTACAAAAATGTATTCGGGGTTTTAGTATTCAGATACTTGATATTTAGACACCCTTTTCAGTTTTACTTTTGGTATTTGAACAGCTAAGTGAACTGTGAAAAGAAATTATTTTTTTCACGCGTTTCGACCGCTCTAACTAGCGTTTAACGCCACCATTCCCATTCAGTGCGTCCGTCTGTCTCTTGAAGTGTTACCTAACTTGATCTGATAATGACTTGGGTATCAGCATTGTGCCATTGTCTGTGTATTTGACGGACCTATTGAAATCCCACTGATCCGATGATAGTAATGATTTGTTGTTTTTTCGTGATTTTTTCTTTATATTCCGTTTCGTGGGATGACGTCATTAGTAATTTTTGGAGATAGCGGGACTTTTAGAGATTCGAGATTTGGTTTGGGTGTCAGCTGTTGTCAGTTATTTGTCATTTTGGGTGAAGTTTTATTCAGTTGAATTTTGAACGTAGAGGTAATTAACTTTACGGTTTTGAGTGTGCTATGCCTGATTCCTGTACTGTAAAACTCGAACTTTTATAAATTGGGCCAGCATGTCATTTTTTAGAAGAGTTTAGCAGGTAAAATAGTCTCCAAAAACTATTCCCGGATAAGTTATTCGTAGGTACTGTCGACTGTAGCATTATCTATTCCTATTAAGCATTATTTTGGCGTTTCTCGGTAAAATAGACAGGTGTGACCGGTCACCTATGAGGCATTGTGTCTAGCTGAGGATATCTAGGGGACCAAACGATTTGGCAGCAATAATTCTGTCTAGTGCGATTAACAATCTGTACGATTACCTTTGATAGCGACTAATAATGTTTTTAACTAACACATGTACGAACAGACACATAATTTTAAACATACATAACACATATCACAGATAATCAATAGGTACCACACAAACACCGTCTTGAAAATAATCTGCAAACATTTTTCATTTGAAAACGTACAAACAACGAGATCTAATATCTCGCTGTGACGGCGACGTCGCGTCACGTTCGCGTCGTCGGCCCCGCGTCCCGCCGACGTCTGGCGACGTCTGGCGACGTCGTGCGACGTCGTGTCGCGAATGTCACTCCGTCGCGCGTCTAATAAGGACGCGGATGCACTCGTACCGACTTGAGATATTGTGACAATGTACTGTGTGCAGTTTAAGATCTTGAGAACTGACTCGTTTTCTTCATGTTGGCTTTATAAAAGGAGTGTTATGAATTTTTGAGAAAGTTTGTGTGTACAATAGGATTAATCTCATTAACATAACTCTTTCGTGTGAAGCACGCGGGGCTGCACCTCTGCATTCTTAAAGGTCAAGTTAATTGAGTTTGAGTTTGATAGGTCGAGTTTAATGGGTTGCGTCGATTTTACACTGTTTCATTTTTCGACTGTCACAAATCTTCATGTTATATAATATTCAATAGTAGCATGAGCTTTAGATTTCTCATATATTATTGCTACTATGTGGTAGACTCTAGACATAAAACAGTATCTAAAAACCTCTGTCTAGTATACACCTTGAAAAGGCGTTTCAGCAATACAACCTGCACTTATTCCTCTCACCCACAACGCATGTATTGGTACGATCAACCCCACGTGGGTGGACTATGAATACCTCCCTTCCTGCTACGGCATAAAAGCGCTGTAAACGTCCAAATGTTACAATGGACGTGCATTTGATTGTACACAGCACTTAATTTCAATCAACTCTGTTGTAATTATCACTCGTAAAATACGCGTCATCGATCTTCGTAATTGGTTTAAAGTAGCCATTATGTGTTTATTTACTTTTTATGCTTATGTCTGGGCTGTTGGGCTTACTTACAATGTGCAATTATTATGCGGTTGAAGAATTTTGAACTATAAATTGTCAATTATAATACATGAGACTGGGAGTCTTTAATCGCCTTGCAAGTATGTAGATTATTGGGTGTTTCAAAGTAATTTAATTATCTACTAGTTATATGAGCGATTCCCCCTTCATAGAAGGTAATTGTCTCATATTGGTGGCTGTAGTTCATACATAAGATCATATTTGAAAATAAAATTATATGGTCTTTCAAGTTGTGCATTAAAATTATAAAAATACAGTATTCTAACTCTAAAATCACGCCTGTAAAATCACGTTAAGGCTCTTACATACTGCCGCGACTAGTCGCGCCAATATGTAAGAGCCTTAAATCAGCGAAATCGGCAAAATTTCGTATACGGCCTCTTAACTTCTTATTAGTTCCTTAGCGAATGTACAATAGATGCATGATAAAATCGTAGGAAAAAAATGCCAGCATAAAGAACATAATAACTAGGGCGTTTTTAAATTATCTGGCGAAACTTCATCCATTCGTGATGGGTATCGCTAATAGCAATAAAACAAAAAACCCTATTAATTTAAAAAGACCCTGTAATATCATAACAAAAATTGTCAAAAGTCGGACGGTTACATTTAATTTAACAAACTGGAGAACACATGGTTTCTTGCACCCTTTTATCCCATTAAAATCTTCAACACAGTCCAGCAAATCAAGTGGTATACTTAGTGAACTTCAGAAGTTTGTGCAATAGTCACATCGATACGAGCGGGGTTTGACAAGATTTTATAAAGCACTATAGGAATCGGTACATTATAAGCTCAGGACTTCACAGTAAAGAATCAATAAAACGTTACATTACAGGCATATAATTCTATTTAAAATAACATAGTATTAACTGAGGAGACGTGAATGGTGCGCAGGTCAGTGTGGCTTGTTGAATAAACTGCGTAATATACGTTGTGTATGCTTATGAGTGGCTCGCTAGGTGTTGTGGTGCGAGGGATGAGCGGGAGCGGTTGATTTGTCGCGACGGTTTATTGACACACACACACACATAACATCTTGCCTGTAATCCCCGAAGGGTTAGGTTTCGCTAGTTATGTTTTAGTCCCATGAAATAGGGGGCGAGCCTATTGCCATCAACCAAATCCAGATTCAGTACGGCGGTTAATTCATTGGTTTCCATAAAAGGTGTCTGTGAAAGAAATGCTTTTTCCGTAGTTTGATTGAATAACCTATATTTTAATTGTGGATGTGTGAGTGATTTTTTCATATTGCGAGTGAAAGAGTATGTTTAGCTATTGGTAGGTGTGAATTATATAATTCGGTAGTCTTTGGAATCAGCTAAGCTTGGCCACATCAAAGAAATGGTTTTAATTTTATATATCTACGCGTATTGTCTTTTCTAGTTAGTGGAGTTCTAAGGGCAGATGCTAAATACAAAATTACATTTAGTGGCATAAGGTTTGGTTATAGGCTCTATCCATCATATCCATAAATTCTATAGAACTAAATAACTACAGCCACACCATCCTACCATTAAATTCAATCGCTCCCGCTCCCTCCTATAACTCGCGCCCCCTCACTAATAGACCGCTGTCCGCCAACGCACAGCCCCGTTGTTAAGGGCAGTGTACACGATCCGATCGCAATATTAACATATTCGACGTATTTAAATGTCTTCATCCGAGTGCGGCGAACTTACCAAAACGTAGGCGTTTACGGCCAGTAAGGCTACTAACGCCTGAGACCAGAGCCAATACAGTTTTAGGATGTAGTTTCGATGGGATACGGACGAAATTTGCGAACGCCAATTTACGATTGTTTTGCAAAGGGCAGTAGGTGCTAAAGCTTTATCTGTTAGCTACTGTTCGAAATTAAATTCAATGTGTCCTCTATAAAAATAATTTAATACTTATGTTCGTCTTTTAATTACTCCATTTAGATCAGCAGATAGTAATTACAGCAATTCATTTAAATTTTTATATTTTTCGCAACCAATTACTTCAATGTGCACACGTTAACTCGTATAACTTAGGAAAGGTTGCACGAATTGCATTTGATATAAAATATTTACATAATTGAGCGAATATTTTTTCATTGCAGTTTTAAATAAGTTATCGATAAAAGAGGTTCCTTCAACTGCTAAATAAAAGTGTCGGTTGAACGCCGGTGGTCTGCCGTATTTGCATCGCGACACACGCGATGTCGCGAAATGTTGCGCTTTCATGTACTCGGCCTTATGTCGATGTTTCGTCAACCGTGGCTACGATTTATTTGCTTTTTAATATGGAGGAGTCTTCGAGTACAGAATTAGCTTCGCAAAAGGATTATTGAAAGAGTTTTTAGTTTGTTTTAAATTAAAGAAATGCCATGTTTGTAGAAGATAAGGAAAAGGTGAACGTATGTGTGGTTGGTTATCTTTTCTGGAAAGTCGTAAAGTTGGCGAGGTGGGTTGATGAGTCATTATTGCAAGTTTATCTACTTTGGTCCTGTAGGTTCGTGCTGAATGTCATGTAGTTACAAGTACCTACTTTAGTACCTACATGATGTTTATGCATGAAGGAAAATTTATTGATCAGTTTTTGTCACTTAAAACACAGGGTGATTTCGTGTAACCTCATTAAACCTAAATTAATTGTCATTTTGTATCTGTCATGTTTACAAAGCCTTTTGTAGTCTCAGAGACCGGAAACAAAAAAACAATTATCATCTTCTAATTATCTTATATTGACTAGCTTAGTTTTACTTCTCGTTTTTTAAACATTATCTAGTTAACTTATGAATAAGTAATATAATCAATGATTTCAAATGAATTCATCTCAGCTTGTAAGACATCACTCAAATGCGCTGCTGTGCACTGACATAGCAATTGTTTAATGTTTTGAACTAGTGATGTTCCGAAGATGGCACTCGACTATCGATAACATCGATACCTCTGGTCTCAAAGGGCGTATAGCACATTCTTTTCATTGTGCTATACGCCCTTTGAGCCCAGAGGTATCGACATTAACTTTACCTAGGACCTTATCGACTGAGATATAATATTGAGATATCGACTGAGATATTATAATGAGATATAATATTCTGAAATTAAATAAATGATTTGATTGATTGACTGATTGCTGTAAAAGACTAAAGATTATAAGCAGACACAATTATCTTAGCTATAATCGTAAATGTAATCCTTACAAATACGACCAAGTACCCACTCGAAATTAACGTCGCAATATTTCAACAATAATATTACAAGTGTTTCACATTAACTGCGCGAATTGACATAATTTTATTGACAATAAAACTATCGGTCAGTAACCACCTCAAGCAATCAACAGATAATGCTATCTACAATTAAAACTAGTCACGACAGTAATGCTTATCTTTAAAAAGGCTACAAATAGATAGGTTTTTACTTATTCGTTTTATTTTATTTTAGCTCCCTTCGTTAAAACCGAGCTAATTCAGTATCTGTGCGCAATTATAATTAAGGCGTAAGACCTCACACACGCTTAATTAACGACTGTCGATTAAAAAAAAGAGGTAAGGCGCGATTCAGAGGCGGCGTCGATAACGCGACTATCGCGCGGTGAGGTCGGGCCCTAATGAAGCTATGCAAATTGTATGCGCCCACGCGACGCGAGTTTGAAACGCCGCTGACTGTCGCCGCTACCGATTTTAACCGGTTCGCTTCAGTATTGTCCCGATTGTAATCGATTTTGATGTGATTTAGTTTAATTGGGCCGACAGGAGGCTCGATGTTTGAAATATCTGTTATCTGATATAAACTTGCCTAAGATGTGCTTCTTTATTTATGTTCCGACTGATATGGTAAACAAACCGCGAGCGGTTTTAACACCAGGTGCGTGAGTGTGACCCATCCAATGCCACATGTGGTCAACCTGCTTTGTATAGCGCTATTTTTCTCGGGAGACACTCGTAATTACCGGAGTATTTTAAGCAGCTGAAGTACATTATGAATTCCTGGTTTGCACAATTCTACCTACCATACTAATGGTCAATGGCCGCATCTCTAAAACAGCTCAAAACAATTTATTCATACTAATCCTTTTGATCTTTTTTTTAATATTTTCTTCCCATTGTCACTTTAAACTACAAGCTTCAAAATAGCTTTCCCAAAAGACATCATCCTATCTCTTCGACGTTCAATACCTAATCCAACGTCCCCGTCACTAAAAGGGGTAGATCAAGTCGACAATCGATTAGAATCACTTGGAACGAATCGGTAACGTCCGAATATCGATTGTCGTTCAAAGCGATACGGCAGGTGCACAGCAGATCAGATAAGCGCGTCTTGCGCAGATTTCAAATGCAATTCCAAATTTTAAAGATAAACCTGTCCGTTGTGATGGTGGAGACTGGTTAGACGTTGCCAGTGATTTTTGGGTGAAGAATCGATATTTATGGGATTAGATCATATTTTGACAATAATTATGCTAGTCGTTTATAATTCCGTTGGACTTATATTACTAAGGTTCTTACACTAATGAGCGCCCAGGACGATGTTTATCATAATATCAGAGAGTTGTTGTCTGGAATGACAAAGTAATTTGAAAAACAGGGTAAAATAGTGAAAGCATTATAGTTTTTGTCGTTACTTGATTTTATTACATGCGGGATGATAAGTGGCTGTCAATATCACTGTAATTCATTAGCATTTTGTATATTCATGTAATGTTTCCATGACATAATAATAAAATTGTTTTCCACCATTCACCAACACTTCACCTTTGCCGTTCACTTTAAAATCATAACACCTCAAGTTGCGTTGCCCTTCGTTTTTTCTGTCGTGCTTTTTGAGTTTTCGCGAGGCGTAGACGCAACTGTCAAGACGATTCGGATAAGGACTACAATACTAGGGTGTATTGTCTGAGAATAGGCTTGGAGCTGGGCTTGCAAATAATAACAGTTTGGAAAAGGAATCGTATAAAATGCGATTTTTCATTGATTATTTTCAGCCTAATTTTTAAACTTGTTTCGTATATTTTTTTACTATTCATATGAAAACCAACCCAAATGAAGCATCTTTTCACACTTACAACACAAAACATTCTCAAACAACACGGCATGCAATCCTAGCCGAACCTTTTCACATCACATCAAAAATTTCCAATTTAACCGCATACTTTGCCTCCCTAGCTCCTCGACTACTCGACTACGGACGAGGAGTTGCACACGTCCGGATATGAAGATAGCATTCGGAAAAACGAAAGCGTACACTCACTCAGTTGTACGTTGTTCTTGCGATTTTGTTTTTTGTTTCTACGTTTTGTCGCAGCGGCGTTTTTTTGTCGTCTTTTGTGCGCTGTATCGATTCGCTGGGTGTTGTGCTTGAGACTGTTTGTGAGATGATGAATAGAAATGTGTTGGGTCTGTTTTTTGATTGTTAATCTGTAGAAAAGTATGTTAAAAATGAGAGAGGTGTGTTTGAAGATAAGAGAGTGTCATTGGGTAGGAGGGTTCTCAAATGTGACCACAAATTGGCAGGCAGAGACAACTGAACTTGCCTTTTGAAGTTTTGAGTTAGATCCAGGTGGTCTAAAACCGTTCCTTGTGGGGCCAATGTCTAGCAGCAAATGACTTTCGGCTTAATATGTATAACAAGCACTTACCATTTTGCAAGATCTTAAAACGGGTATTTCGGCATTTTGAAGAATGCTTGAATCTCGACATGGACTGTCTCTATAAGGTAGCCATTATTAACCACATAATCACAACACGATATTATTTAGATTACAGCAGGTTTGTAACTTGAATTATTAGTAGAACATATTTTATCAAATTTTCGTCTAATTTCGCGACACTTTTGTCATTTTCTGCCTGGATAATGGACTTGAATTTATTGTTGGGCTGCAACTAAATCAATTTAAATTTAAATTAAACTGATTTATCTACATAGTTTCGGAGATAAAGTGCGTTTTATCTATTGTCAAATTATTTATAGTTTGTGCATTCATATTGGTTAAACTCTTGTCAAAATAGGCTTATTATAGTTCGTATGTTTACTAATGGCCTTAAAAAGGAGTTGATTGTGAACTCAAACACGAAGTATTTGTTTCAATTAAACAGTTTACAGGCACTTTTGAATTGTCAAGGTCAGTCAGAAATATGAAGTTAGTCGCTCTTTCCAAAGTGTACTCGTATAAGGTGCCTGGCCTGTATGGACTGTCAAAGCTTTTACTGAAACAACATACATTCTGCTCAATATTTTTACGTATCAGCCTGTTAATACCTCTTAAAAGGATAAGCTTACCACAATCAGTTACGAATTATGTGGAACACCACTTATCCAACCAGTCACATTATACTCTCAAATGAAGAAACACATGAATTTGTTCAGTGTTCATACAAGCCCAGCCATCCTTGAAAAAAGCAACACAACCCATTTATTCCTGTACACAAGTTTAGTAATATTAAATATAAAAAATCATTTACAAGTAATGACGTATAATAAAATCGATGGACAGACGTGGACATGTCCAGTCGATTACTGTTCGGAACAGGCGTATAATATAACCTGGCCAATATTACCCTGGGCGATATTACCCAAGGCGCGACGACTGATTGTCATGTTTATAGAGAAACAAGAACGCATGGAATGTACCAAAGTGTGAGAATTTTTATACGTTTATGTGGCGTTGTGGCCTTCGTAGGCGCAGGTAAGGGGTGGGAATTATTTTATAAATTTTATAATCCTTCTAAAAGCATACTTTATTCCCTGAAAAACACATAGATTCTAGCAGAAAATGCTGAGGCTATCATTATTTCAGATTTCTATAATGCATGAAGCATTTGGTGTGGAGCCTTTATGCAATTGGTTAGTTCGTAATTTTATAATTCTTGCGTACGTCAATGTCACAATCATCTCTTTCTAGTTTTCTTTTCTTGTTTTAGTGTGGAGAATAAAATACATAGTAACCCTCTACTTAGTCGGTGATTTCGTATTTGACTTAACATGTTAACTCTGAATCAGTTGCTTGATCTCCTTTACAACTTTATTATTATAACGTAATTAAACGTTCTTCTGGTTTTTCATAACCACATAAAATCTCTAGTAAGTGAGGGTAAGCAATTCTGGGTTCCTTGACCCTAAAAGCCACTGGTGGGTCATAAAACCCTCACATCGATCCTGATCACATTTTTGTAGCCATCGGAATAAAGCGCATCTGCATTAAGTGTACAACCATCATATAAAACTTTTACAGTCCCATAACTTTCTTATGTGTGTGTAAGCTTGCCCATACGCGCGAGTGTGCGTACTGCCCAGCCAATCACGTTCGTCCGTCACCGGTTGACATTAGCCGGGTAATATATGATTGAGGCTGGACATTTTTCGCATTCGCCGATATTTTAAAGTGAGATAAAATCGTTTGGTGTTTATTGCGAGGAGATTCGTTTCTTTTATTACTGATTTGTTAGGTATGTATCGGAGATAAGTATATAAGTTATGTTATGTATTACGTTTTAATGACGGTTGGTTGACGGGTGGGTATCGAACTTATTGGGGATTCAGTTTCGAGTTATTAAAAAATATCTGGAGGAAAGCTTTTATACTTTTATGTGTGCACAGTGCACCACCACAAGCATTAACTCACTTTAATATAGGTAAGCGTAACTAAGATGTATTACAGATTAAATTACTATTCTTTATCAGCTACTACTTCTCTCTTTATCATGAGCAACGTAATCAGACTAAACAACAAATGGGATAATATTGGCGATTCATCTTCTCTGGTATTGACAGAAAACAAATGCCTACATGAGAACATAGCCGTTCAGTGTTGGTCCCATGGGTAAAGTTAGTCATACCGTTGAGTACTTTTAACCCTTGAAAGATTACCAATCAATCCCTTTGATTTTCACTATCAACGCTGATGCCTAAATGGTTAAAATCAAAGTCTGATCTTTAAGACAAAGAGAGTCTTAAGAAATTACAATTTAAGCACTAAAATGTCTGTGTAGGGTACACAAACACATACATGACCTACCCTATCCCCAATCAATACATCACAACCATAAACAGATAAACAAACACAGTTACAACAAAACAAAAAACTACCAAGTTGAGTGTCCTGCCGTCACGATCAGTTGTGGACAATTGAGATTCATGTCCAACCAAGGGCCTGTGATTCATGAGGTCGCTAATAAACGCCGAGCAGTCCGTCTGTTTGTCATAGTTGCTATTGACAGCGTGCCTGTCAGACTAGATTGGTCGCGGTTTATGATTGTGTCATGGACTGAATTGGTGGTGGTTCAAGTTGTCAATGTTATCATCAATGGGTTTGAGAATCCTCTGCCTCTTTGAATCCCTATGTAGGTGGAATGGAGAGTAAACAGACCTCAGGCCAAATAAAAACCAAGACAGAGCGATGTACACAGTGACGTAAGGCCGGTTTCGTAAACATGATGTGTGCACTTAGTGAGGTGTAGTTCGATTGTGAATGTGTGCGTGTGAACGTGTATGCACACATGCACAGAGTGGAGGTGTAATTTTGGCATGCTTAACTGTATTGGTCGCAGCGCTCTGTCTTAGTTTTTTTATTTGGTCTGAGAGACAGACTTACTAGATCCGGGGCACAGTGCCCCCGCCAAGTTGAGCACAGACTATTATGAAGTTGTCTAAAACGTGTGATACCAGAGGGTCTAGACAAAGTGACACTCTGTCAGTGTTAACGATGATGGCAAAGTCAAAAATGTATTAGATTGACATAAGCTGTAAAAACCTTATGTCAATCCTGTTAAAAGTTGTTGTAGAAATACGAAACAGGTTGAAAGTGATTACCACTTGTCTAGCCCCTCAGAGCATTCTTTACCGACGGTTTTGTCATGCACATCAGTTTCGAATAGATTTCTTAACAAATTCATGAAACTCTAATCACGGATGAACCCTGGAGTTTGAGCGTCATGGGTTAAGGTTTAGCACCCTCGACAAAAACGTCTTTAATATGGTTTTAGAAGAACCAGTGGCGAAGAAACATGATGTGTTCTTTAATAAATTAATTACTCTTGCTTAATCCTGACATCACCTTTCACGACACCCACAGTCAATGATAGAGTGGACAATCCACAACCTGACTATGACTAATGCATCCAAAAAAAGCAATCAAATCTTAATCCAGCCGTTAAGAGGCCCATCCATAATACATTATAATAAGCTAATCGACGCCGAAATAAATCAGAATATCATAAATATCTCATAATTCTAGACGGACGGATCTCGGCGTTGCCAAATGCCAACGGCTGGCCAATTTGTCTGTCTGTCTGTGTGATTTGTGTCGTAACTGCGTAGGTATATAATTGGGGACGATCGATGTCGCGATGCGCAGGAGGCTGCATGAGATGGGTGAATAGGATGGTTGAAGTATGACTATGGGAAGGTATTTCTAGGGTTCATGTACTTTAATGTTAATAAGTGAACTAGATTTCAAATGGTATCCACGCCTCCTGAATTAGGATCGCTTGAAACTGTCAAGTATGATATAGTTGGAGTTTCGGAGATAAAACTGCTTGCACGGTTTGATGTGAGATTAGATTCTGTAAAGAGACCTATGATGATAATTGTGTATATAGTGACTGGTAGAAAACGCCACTAGTTAGGCAATAAGTTCGCCTTAATTTAATAAGTACATTATAGGAAGCATGAATATCGAATAAATTTCAGTGTAACCATCGTTCAATTCCAATCAAATTGTAACCCAAACAAACAATCATGTTCAGAACGTAGACAGTACAGTAGCTTTCTCGATTAGCTATCCCAAGCAGAGGCGTTGGTCAACTTGTAATATATTAAATTAAACACGAATTTACCTACTTTCCATCCTATCCGAGAAGGCAAGGAAACTATAATGTCAGATATGTATCTTATCGAGAAAGTTATGGTATTGAGAGCAGAGGGTTCAAGCGATAGATAAAGTATGGCTTGCTATATATTTGAAGCCTTTCACTGCGTTAATATTTCATGTTGAACGCACTAAGTGTCGATTAGGGCCCTGAATTGTACAAAGGTGATCGTGACTGGGGCATTTGTTTGCGAATGTACTCTTAGTGTTATTGGGATTGTGATACGTAATGATTAGAATATTGAGTTGTCTGTTAATATTGCATAGTTGACATAAGTTTTGGTGAGTTTCTTGTTGATGGCGGTACTAGCATGTATTTCCATTACAAAGCTTCAGCAGAGCTGGGGGTCCAAGCACAAGTATCTATTTTCTTATCATTTTTTCTGGATACTATTCAATAGAGTGCCATTTGTTGTTCCATTAACTTTGTTAATGAAATGAGAGCGTAATTTCCATTTAAAGTTATGACTAACTTCATACCTACCTATGCAGGTAGGTATGAAGTTAGTCAAGGAGATGCCTCCTTCATCAAATAAACCCAACTTCACTCTCACGTCACACAATTCCACATAGTTTTCTGACCGCTCATTACTTGTAATATTTATGGCACTCTGTTTGATCGCCGCATCATGGCTGCGTACGCTCATCTTATGGAGATCAAACCCCTTCAATTTGCTCGCATGTTAATGAATTCCACTGTTATTAGGTGTCCTGCGGTGAACCCAACGACTGACATCTACCTATGGAATTAAAATTGCAACTTGAGACTAAGGCCGTTTGCACACGACGCCACACAAGAGATACTGTTTAGTGTTTAGGTATACACCCAATAACAATTAAGTTTCGAATGTGTGTTTTGGCATCGTTAAAATTTATCGACAGTGCTTGATTGGGTTTTCTGTTGATGCATGCTGTTATGTGGATATTATACACATAAATATTTATTATTTATTTATTTATAACAGCTTATGCTATCATTACAGGGTTTACCCTAATGCGACAGCTAAGACTTAAACTAATAAACTAAACTATATACTTACAGCACAACAAAATTATAAAATATACAAAAACAAAGCCTTACATAATTATTACTAACAAAAATATAGTCCACAAAAAAAAAAGTGTTAATATATTGTATTATTTTGCTTGTAGCATAACACAAATAGTAATTAATACCCTTGCGAATATACACGGATATTTACCTGGCTGTGGCAGTAAATGGTATTGGCGGAGGATACAATATGGTATTATAAATATTGTGAAAGTTGTAACATCATAAATAGCCTGTTGATAAAATTTGCTTTTTGCTATGCTTCGCGTAAACGTCGCACACAACTTGATATGTTAATAAAATAAGCCTTACGAGGTCGGCATGTAAATTTATTCACAATTTCTAAGTCAAAACAGCATAATATGCTTCGCTGAGCCCGGCTAATTATTATTGACATGTTGCAGACTTGTCAATCAGGCGCGGAACTTGTGCAATTCTAAACTGGAATAATATTTAACAGCCAGCAGTTATGAGTTTGTTCTAGGTAGCTTTGTATGCAAATAGCCTTAGACTTGTCACGTTGTGCACTTGCATCACGTCACTCGTCGCGATTGATTCCTGATCGATACACAATCCATTCTCATCTTTATTCCAACAACACTATAGTTTACAATCGAATGTAACGCGAATAGAATCAGGTCTTATTAACCGAGCAACGAGGCATCAGTATCCATCATAATTTCGCCTCATTTTGTAATGCAGCCGCGCGATGCGATATTTTCATATTCAAAGCAACTTTATGTGTGCAGGCAATATCACTTTTATTACTTTAGACTTAAGATACAATTTGCTGCTTGATTTACGGTGTGTTAAATTTGTTTTTTAAGTGCGTAGGCTGTACAGTTAGATGGAGAAGTGGGAATATAACCTGATGATGCAAATTTTAGTGTGAATCGTATCGTAAACGAACGAGTAAATAAATATAACTAACTATCGATTACGAAACGCTTGTCATTTATGGTGCCTTATTTGCGGTTTTAGTGCTGAGTTCCTTGTTTGTTTGAGATGAGGAGATCTCGACGCTGTGTTTGCCCTTTTTTGTATGAGTAGATCTAACATAAAATATGGATGTCGTTGATTGCTGATGACTGTGATGAGTTGTTGTGAAATCGAATACTAAGCTAATGAATTATGGAAAATTATTACTAAAATCAGAACGACTGTTTTTGGACATAAGATAGATTTAGTACACCTTTCAAATGTCATCGATACAAAGCTAATTTCAATTGCAGCTGCTGGCCTATACAAAGATCCATTGCAAAACCTTACACTAGATCTTTAAGGCAAAGATAGGCGAGTCCAAGTGTACCTAACATATGGGTCAGCTGTATAAGACTGAATATATAGATTTTCATCCGTTCTATAGTTTCCAAAAACTATAAACCCTAGTGCATCCACTTCTGTCCCCGACGCTACCAGTTCCGCAGGCTGTTGATGTGAAAGTAGCTGATGTTAGGGATTTCGTCTCGCTAATCCGTTGGTTTCTCCACCGTTCTGTCTTCATATCTGATACGTTCGCCTTCTATGGTACCTGTCTCTGCTTGTTAAAATGACGCTGATTTTGTTGTCTGAGTGAATTAATTTGAGATATTTATGATGGACCACCTATTGGTCTGTTGGTTTATGGATCTGATTCATCAGATAGTGGGTTTAAAACCTTCCTGTATGATTTTCATATTATTTACTTACTAGGCTGATAACTGTTGATAGGAGAGGATTAAAAGAGGCTCCACGAGGGAAACACTTGGCATGCTCGCTGTTTAGCTTTCTTTTGATTACGACCTGTGATATGCTTCTAGGATTAGTTTGTACCGTCATGAGAAAATACTTCTTAGCTACTGTCGCAAGAACATGAGAACCCTTAACTTGATCTAAAACAACCAACATGCAGTGTGCAAGGTTGCCAATTTTTTTTGTCTGAGTGCTAGGCAGTCTTTATCACAATAGAAAAATTAATTTAATGCTGATATTGTTTTGTTTCTAACTATGACATCAGTGACCTTTATTTGTGGATTAATATTCGATAATTTCCATTTAAGTTTTCATGAATACCCGATTCATAAATCTAATTTTTATATCCAAATCCAAACCAAAATAAAACAAACACCAATTGTTTAACTAAACCATAGCTATTTATTAATAGTTTCATCATCTGCGTCAGCCATTCAAGTGTCAATGCTTGATGACAGCTCGCGATAGTACCTGCGCGCTGACGGCCTGTCATTGACACCTAGTGCGTTGAGTACTTACTCATTAGTGGTCACCATTGTCATTTTATTTTCAACTAATTTGAATGTGTTTTGGGTGTATTTGAGAGGTATTTTTTTATTAAAATTAGTGTTTAATTTATTTAACCATTTATTTACACACATAATTATAACAGACAAGAAGAAAAGAACAGAAAAATACGTGTTGATGGAGTTGTGTGTAAGTCTGCTTTATAAAGTGTCTAAAGGAAAAGGATCATGTATCCAGCTGTATAGATGGGCCTGAACAGTAAGTAAGAGAAATACCATGAATGTTCATGAAGTATGGTGATTATATTAGTTTTCTATTAAAAAATAAAATTTGGCTTTATAAAGGCTCCCGCAGAAAGGCACGACGCGACGATTTGACGCAGTTGTAGTAGAACAATTTCTATTAAGTTTTTATAGAAATTGATCAGCTAGAGCCGCATCGCGCTGTCGCGTCGCGCCTGTCTGCGGGGAGGCTTAAAGCGTCCTCTCTGTCTCTCATACTTTTGTGACAGTCTTTTTCAAGAATTCGAGGTGCTGTAAGTACCTATTAACGGTCGGGTTCCATACTTTTGGTGGAATCTTTGTTCTATCATTGGTTTTTAGTATGGTTAGCAATAAATTAGCATGAAATTGATAGTTTTGGTTATATGTGATTAATTTACTGAAATGCGTCAGAGTTGTAAGGTCGAGCAGTTTGATTAGCATGCACCGTAGTCGGAGATCCGATACTACAAATTATGCCTTGTGTGAGCAACTAGACAATATTGACAGTTCTCGTGTCTTTTATACACCAAATTATGTTTATACACAGCTACCAACGGCACCTACATAATATCAATACAAGTTCATGTAAACTTAACTGGCGAAATATGGAGATACACCTCTGCCTAACTCTTCGAGGAATACAGGCGTTAAGTTATGTTGAATGCACTTGTGTTGATTGCCTCTTATGATTAGTAAACGATGGTCGATAGGCACTCTTCACCGTACATCGCTCCATTCCAAGAAGAGAAACTATTCAAGTATTGTTACCCAAGAAACTAACAAGGAGTTGTTCAGACTATTATTATCAATAAGGTACCTACCTAGGACTCAATTTCAAACGTCAGATACTACATTTATTGTATAAATTTCCCAAATATTTACAAATTTCTCAAATATTTATAAATTTCTCAAATATTTATACAACAGTTATAAATTTCTCAAATATTTCAATTAAGAACTCCGCGATTTGTCTTTTATTATGGAAGACATTGAAGGTTTTTTTTTACAAACGTCAGTTTATATAAAATAATTGCTGTACAAATGCAAGGATCTTATGCTCCGTACGCGCAATCGGAATTAACGCCGACAACTTGTTTTTTCAATATAATTTTACAAAACATCTTATACGTTTAACAACAGCGCCCTCCTCTCAATGTCAGTCAAGCGCCCAAAAGATCCCTGAAGCACTTAATGTACTTATGTATGAGATTGGCATGTTGTATCTTATATAAAAATACAATTAGCTGTGAAATCATTAATTCCGGAAACTTTATAAAGATGCATTGATTCCGCATGCAACACTGCAATATCCTTACATATTATAAAACAAACTCCTCCGCCGCGTCTGTCTGTCGTCCTCATCACAATAAACTCAAAAACTACTGCACCGATTTTCATGCTGTTTTCAGTAATGGATAGAGTGGTTCTTGAGTAAGGTTTTAGTATTAGTATATAATAATCGACATCCACGCGGACGAAGCCGCAGGTATCAGCTAGTTAATAATATAATTATTTATTTATTTTACAGAAAATTAGATCCAATTACCCAACGAATTCCAGTCGGGAACCAAATTCAGGACCAACCACGTTTACAACTGAACCTAACGTTTATAAGCTTGTTTTGTCCCCAAATAATAACGAAAACAGTGAAAATCGCCATCCAATATACAATCAACGTCATTCCATTACACGTTTGACATAATTTTAATCACCTGTTTATCTGCTGATCATTCAAATTAATCAGTGACGTCACGCCAATATCTTAATTAAAACTTTATTAATAAACTCCATTGGACCAAATAAACTGTACGTTTTTAACGAAAAATTCGTACGTGTGGGTTTTATTGAGGACGGTGGCGATACGAGAGCGACAAGATCCCATTACGGGTATATTTTGCATATTTGGCCTTCCCTTAAAAGTAAATAGGTAAACGAGTCATTTTGAGATTTCGGCCGTCTTATTTTGAGATTTTGGCAGTCTCATTTTGAGATATCAACCGTCTCCTTTTTTTATTTCGGCCTATTCGCTTTCTACTCTGTGAAAGCTTCTCAATTCGCAAAGTCAGAAATGAACAGAACTTTCTGTTTTTAGAGAACTTGGTATTTTTACCAGTTTCAGGTTTAGAAATATTAATGTCTTCGTTCTGTAGTTTCTGCCTACCCCCATGGGAAGAAGGCGTGAGTTTATGTATCTACTAGCTTCCGCCCGCGGCTTCGCGCGCGTGATATGTCGATAAAAAGCCTATGTCCTTTCTCAGGCTCTAGACTATCTGAGTACCAAATTTCATTTAAATCGGCTTAGTAGTTTTGTCGTAAAAGCGTGACACACAGACAAAGTAAGGATTCATGTGTCTAAGTGTAAGCTGTATTATCTTGTATTCTTTATCTATATTATCTTGAATTTTTTATCATCTTATGTTAAATTTTAATCTACTAGAACAACTCTTTATAAAAGGCATACAAACCAACTTATAATACACAATTGCGTATCGCACCCGTATCGTGAGCACAAAATATCACCATATCAATATCCGATATCAAGGTAATGAGGGGTCGGTAATTAAATGTCCTCTGTCAAACCCGTCGCCACGTCAAATTATGTATAATCAAAATGGCGGCCGTGACGTCAGTCGCCCGTTAAATATGAAGGATTTACTTTTATCTGGCGAATAGTTGACATACGGTCGATGTTGACTTTTGAACTTTAAAATGAAATGATTTTAATTAATTTATTATTTTTATGAAGTTTGTTCGGGTGATTATTTATGCAATAATATCACGCCTGTATAGACCAAAGGGGTAGGCAGAGATGGCACTGGACATAATGTTTCATGGTAGGTGTATCAGAATTCAATTTTCGTTTTCTATTTTGTTACCTGGTACTTGTTGACAGGCCTGCACTCTTCTTATACCTATAAACACTAATTTGAAATAATTTTATTTTAAAATCTATAAATGGCTTTTACAATGTTTACAATATTTTAAAAGAGTAACTGTAGTAGTGGCCGGCTCTTCTCCATAGGAAACGACCAATGGGAACCGTGCACCTAGCTTCTGATGTTTCATAAGTGCCCATGTAGGTTTATGTGAAATAACATTTTCATTTGGATTTTTGATTTTAGAAAGAAAGAAATGCAGCTGGTAATCTATGTAGAAGTAAAGTTTTACATTTCTTAAATCCAATGAAAGTTAAAAAGTTAAAAACAAGTTAAAATGCAGCTATGCAGCGGGCCTAGGACGAACGAAAAATACCTAACGTATTTACGAAAAGTAACTTATTGAAAGTATTAAGTTTCGCAAATATTTACTTCGTTAGGACTATCAGATTTATGAGTGATACTAATAATTGTGCTTGTCGCATAACCATTTACAACTTTTTATAAAATAGCTGTGTTAACGATAAAAAAATTGTTAAAAAAAAAAAGTCGCGCGTTCTTGGTAGGGCCTGTAATCATAAAAGGTTCTACATTTCTAAAATGCAAGCATTACCCATAATGCACAACGGCAAAACTCACGTCCCATACGTCAAAAGTCGGCTCCAGCAAGTGTCGTGTTACGTCCACGGACGCTCTAGACATTATGAAAGAAACGTCATAAATCCATCAGGCGTGACGCGGCGACTTAAATTATGAATGTGATCTTGAGTGATTTGTTGCCAGAGCTTGGCAAAAAATAATGCCACTGAAATAACTGGAATACGTTGATGAGTACATGGCTTGTAGCTGTGTGGTATGGGCTGGATTTAGAGTAAAGATCATTTTAGAACTTGTTTGGGGTCGATGTAATGTCAATTTTGTCCTTGGTCGTGAAGAAAAGTGGTGTAACTTAACAAAGTTAGGAAATAATTTGACGCTAAGTGATTTTCGTGAGATGCCCAGTGGTTCAAACGGAAAATTTCCCAGACAAAAACCAACAATAAAAACAAATAAATTTTTCACTTAGGTAACCCTTCTAAAACAAAAAGTGTTTCACTAGAAACTTTCCTCTTTACAAAAATTTACACAAAAAAAAAGAAGAAAAATGTTAACGTAACGTTCTAAGTAATCCCGAGTAACGAATTTATGTATTTTTCTTGACTCCATAAAATGGCCGAACGTAGTAAACGTTTAATTAACAAAAACGTCAGACTTGAGACTCGGGGGGTCGGTCCCGAGACTCGTAAATCAAGTCAAAATAGTATACAATAATTAAACGTATGATGGACCGTGTTTGTTCTTATATTTAGTCGCTTGTTACGGAGATATTCATAGCTTTAATATCAATACACTTCTTTGTTGCCTTCGTTGTTCCTGTTTTTCTTTTAACATTTGACTATGGGAGCTTTTAAGCCCCCTTACTATTGCATACATCCTCGGAAAATGTGTTTGATTTTTAATCTTATCGGTTCCTGATTTGGCATGTTGTTGATAACCAAAAGTATAAGTTGAATTTCAACATTTTACTCAAAGATTACCAATGAGTCTCAAATGAGACTCTTCAACTTTTTTATTAACCCCCGACGGAAAAAGAGGGGTGTTATAAGTTTAACGTGTGCATCTGTGTGTCTGTCTCGTAGCTGCCAAACGGCAGAACCGATTTTGATTTTTTTGGTTTTGTTTGAAAAGTGTTTTGATCGAGAGAGCTCTTAGCTATAAAAAATAAACTAAAAAAAGGTTTTTAAATGCTTTGTTTTTGTCGGGGGTTTTACAAATTTAATTTAACTAGTTATTTGAAAAGAAGTGGCTGATCTTGCAGCTATTTGCAAGGTGCTAACTAGGTAACAACTAAAAACTGTTGTCACATTCTTCGAAACTGTCTTATGTGTTTTATATTTCATGTTGCATTGCATATATTTGGAGGGCAATTTCAACATATTATGTTACATTTATTTATTTATTGAATACTTTAAGCACACAAATGTACAGAGGCGGACTAAATACCATAGGCATTTTTCAACCAGACATTTTCTTTTTTTTCCATTTCATCCTACGTTTCACATACATATTATTATGTGTCTACTACGCTACGATTAGTGTAAACAGCCTTCTTCACTGTTAGTACACCAACGGCCTGATCCCTATCAACTAGAACATCGTTATAAACGAGCAGCACACATCACATTCTAGCTGCATGTTATTTGATCGTGATAGGTTAGTCTAAGACTCCAGTTGGCTCCTCCAGCAGATTTATGACCTTATAAATATGTCAGTCACGCAAGTCTTAGATACTGGCCGTAAGTCTTGAGTTCATGTAGACCGATTCGCAAATACTTTTTGGTACTGTAGTTCGTTTATGTGTAAGTGCAGGTATTTTTTGGTAGAATTCCTATGTCACTGACTGTGTGAGCGGCAATATTTTGCAGCATTATGTTAAGTCCATAATATTTCAATTATTTCTTGTTGTTCTCCCATTTATGAACAAAGGAGACTGAAACGATTACATACAATCATGGGCCTAGGTGTAAGAAGATGAAAGTGGTGTCAATTAATAACTTATATATTATCAAGCTTTCACTGAAAATTCTGCGGATTTTGTCAATCTGAGAACAGAGATATAAGAGATAAAGAGATTAAGTAAAAGTGAGGTTATGTTACAATCTATAACTAACAGCTGATTCCTGAAGTGCAAAATGTGTTCTTTTGCACTAATAGTTATTATATTTACTAGAAAATGTTTGAAATATCATATGAATAATCGGGAAAGCACTCAAAACGCATCGGAAAACACTAAACGAGTGAGCAAACAAGAACAGTCGGCAACTGTCTAGTGTCAATGTCAGTCAGCTGTCATGTCAGTGACATAGACTAAAAATATAAGAGAGATTTGAATCGATATGAAATCGATAATCATTAATATTGGTTTTTCAGTAATTAATTGATATTTGATTTATTAATATGACTGTAATTATATGCACTATATTGCATATAAGTATATATAGTGCATTTAATTACTTCGAGTTAATTGTTTAGTGCAAAAGTTTTATTTTCGTAACTGTGTAATCGATTATTGAATCGATAATCTCACGAAAACTATCTTTCTCATATTTCTCCGCTTCCAGATTGAGAATTGAAGTGATTTTTCATATTCTTAGATAAAAAATTATGTCTAATTTTTTAGATCATATCTCAACTTATTACATTTGGGCCCACCGTTTTCCATCTCCTTTGTCATTTATCTAAAAAAAATAACTCTTTCCAGCCTTATATCTAAAACATGTGGTTTTACCTATTGAAACAGTTGATATAATTATGACTTCAACAGCGTAAATGCTGTTCACAATTATTTAATTACCATTGATCGGCGCTAGAGCAAGTGTTCCCATCCAATCAGATGTATTTCTAAAGAACTAAAACAACACGTTTACGACTAAGCTCCGCTCCTGGGTACGCTCGGTATTTATGTATTTTTAACAACGTGAGGTATGTTTTGACCACAGACGTCGCCCACGGTTCTAATTTTATTACCCATATATTTAATGACAGCCTGATAGAGCCTGCGATAAAATACCAATGATCAGTTATTAGCATCGGTATAAGAATTTCACTCAAGCGCCATTTCGAAATTGATCGGTCGCTTGACATTTGAATTTTTGACGGTTTATCAAACGAACATTAACGTAATTAAGTTTTATTACTAGACATAAATTACTACAAATTAATTTAAAACAAAAAATTCAAATTAAGAAAAAACAAGGAAGTAACATCATTATTCTGTCCATTCATAAGTTGAAACACTGTGGTGCAAAAATTTGCGAAATTCGGATAAAAAATTGAAAACGTATTTTTTGTTTACACAATGTGTACAATTTGCACAATTTTAGACAAAGACCGCCATAAATTATGTTATTGTCACTTGGGACAATGTGTAACAATAATTTAGAACTACGTAGAAGAGAATAATAGAACGGAGCACTTTTACTCAAACTTTCATTGTGTTGTTTGTGATGCAAGAATGCTGTATTTTTGTATTAAAATATTGACATTGCACAGTCGTGTTTGAGACGTATGTCGAGACGTTTTCTGATTGTTCATTTTTGTGTTGGATCATAACATAGAAATGTCATGCAGTTTATCATTTGTAGATTAAAGTTTATGTTACCTAGATTTGTCGATGAATATAGTGTTTTTACGAGTAATTAAACTTTAATTGACGTCTGTAGACAGATCAAGCCGTAGGTAGTACATACAACGTGATTAAGGAGCCAAAGCACTAGTTAAGTATTAGCGCATTCTGTTTCTCTAAAATCCCAGCACATATTTACACGAAAACATCTCACAAAACGTAACTAAAGCCAATAAAGTGCGATTCCACCGTAGCCAACCCAACAGAACTATCGCACAAACATTCGTTCACTTTTAACGTAAAGGGTGGCAACACGTTATCTCGAGTCGGCACAGTGGTCCCACCGCATCTGTCCCTACATAAATCTGTCGCATATGAAAAGAATTAAAACGTTCCCTATTGTAGACGGCTGAATAAATCTTACAGATATCTTTGTGAGGGACGCGCGACGCCCGCGGCTCTCCGACGAGGAACGGCGATATTTTACAAGTTTTTGACAGCCGATATGGCTTTCCTAAACGGCACCTGCCCACTGTGTACTGATGGCCGATCGCCAATGGTTTTGAGAATTTTTTTTTTTGCTTTTTCGTTAATTAACTAGCAATATTTGAAGAAATGTTGCTTCTATTTCGAACCATGTACTCGTGATCGAAAACTAGTTTTATATAAACATGTGCTTTTTTATAAATAGTAGAATTTATATTTTTAGTTTTAATTTGATCAATGTGTTTCCTTCAGAAATGTCATTCTGTACATTAAATACCTATAAAAAAGTAAAAGGTTAACATGTGATAAGGAGCTCTTTCATACCACATAAGAAGTCATATTGACGCATAACTAATTTCATATTATTACCGTTCTATTATTTATTTAAGTCTTAGAAGATAGTCTCTCAGCATGTCTTCACGTAAATCAAAATTAATGTTCATTAAATCTTCAAAGTTTTGTTCAACGTCCTTCATATAGTTTCGCCTTGGAAACTAGATGGCGCTAGGTTGCTAGCAAAATAAACATCAAGTAATGGCTCCAACTGTTTTATTACAGTAATAAAATATAGCCTAGAGCTTGATGCGCGAATTTATCTGTTTTTAACAAATAACTTGGTATTCGACTTTGCAAGGTCTTGCAAGGACAAAAGACACATTAACAAGACAAATTAATATTCAAACAAAGGAAAATTAAAAAGTATGAGACGTTAGTTTTATGAACTAGTTTTTAAATATCTACATAAGTGTTTACGACCAATTAATACCTACTCAAATCAAATAAATTTAATCAAAGAAACAGAAAAAATGCGATCACAGTGGAACCACTTAATAAATTGTCTGGGACTTGTATGGAGAAAAAAAAAGTGTATAAATCGAGTCACCAATAACACTATAGTATGGAGTTTATGGCACTGCCCTTGAAGTGTGTTATCGGGCGACGATTCTTTATTGACACTATAAATGTGGGAAACATACGGGGAGGTTTTACGGCCGTGTGCGTTACGTGTTACAGGGTACGATGTACGTGTTACAGGGTACAATGAACGTGTTACAGGGTACAATGTACGCAAAATGATAGTGAAGTGTGAGGACGAATGTTTGGTAGTCGGAGTTGTTAGTAAGTCGATACTGAGTAAAACTTTTGTTGGAGTTATTAGTCCGTATTTGTCTTGTAGTAGGTAGTCATTACTTGCAAAAAAAGGGTAACGAAAGAAAAAGTTTTCATTATGATTCGTCTTTTTAGTTCACAGTGAAACTTTTTTTTAACTGCAAACTGCAACTGATCAACATTCTAACGAACAAAAAAGTCAATATTATCATGACGATAAACTTTTTATTACTTTCGGTACTTAAAACTCTTCCAACCGCTTCTCGCCCGCTCCTTATCAAGCCCCTTATATTTCCGTCATTACCTTGACTGATTTACAGGGCTTTAGCGGAATATGTCCGTTGGCTGTCCACCGCTGGCTCACAGCCACCGGCCCAATAATCGTTAAGACAAGGCGCGTTAATATCTTGAAAGATAAAAAATATACTCCACATATTGATGGGTCTACAATTGGTTTATGATATGGTCGATGGTAATGTCGCATGGCGGGTAGTTTGATGTTTGTTATGAAAGAATTAAGTGGGATTTGTGAGTTGAATGAAGTTAGAGTAATTAAGCTACTTACATAGATGGAAAGTGTATCCAGTTAAGTATGTTTAAATAGTTTTATTCTGACAATTTTTAAAGTGACTTTCGGTTCCTTGGTCCAGTGAAGTGTCAATTGATTTTGTTAAGGAATGGTAACACACTATAATACTCTGAAATGGTATCCTCATGCTACGTCTACATTGTCGCGATAACGCGAACTTCACTTCGCGCGCTCTGTTGTACAGCATGACGGTCGAGCATAGTGCGAGAGAGAGAGCGCGAAGTGTAGTTCTAGTTATCGCGACAGTGTAGCCGTAGTATAACACTTCTAGTTTTGTAAACGGGAATTAGTAGACAAGATTTTACTCAAAGTGGTATAAAAGAAAACAAATTGGAGTCTTAGCAGTGTGTCATATCAATAAGATAATTCGTTTTCCACACATCCCTGACAAACAAACAGAACTTCCCTCTTTATAATATTAGTATGATTATCATAAATATACAGCTGACAAGGCCTGGCGAGTACTTGTGTATGTGTGCAATTTATTGAAAGTCTAAAAAACATAAATAAGCTTATACACATTAGAGGGAAGAATTTTATTAGTATGCATTCACATTTCCGGCCTCTTGAATCACATTAACACGAACTTTTTTATGTTATTTCACAGCACACGAATCCATATTTTTAACATTTTTGGACATGAAAGTTTTAGTACACAAAAAAAAAATTGTAAGTCGCCCATCACAAATCACTGAGTGGGCCCACAGTGCTCACACCTACACGATACTTGGGACATATCATAACTTATTATATCGTGCCCGTGTACGTATCTTGTTAAACAAAACAAAATTAATCAAAAATGCCCAACAATGGTAATCGAGAGACAGTGTCCGTCATAAATCCAGGGTTCCTATCACTGCATCGCACATCACTGTATCGCATTACGACATTGTCTGTTTGATATCGAATTTATTACGAGGGGCTTATTCGAATCACTCGGAACACGTCAGCCGGCATCGCTCGGCTCTCATAAATTGTGTGACATATCGTTCGAGTTCCGAGATTTTTCTGTATAAAACTGTCGACGATGTTATGCGCTCCGATAAGCCAATACACAACCCTAATAATGCAGGATTAAGGTTTAATATAAATTTTGACAGCAGCAAACTCAATTTTGCTCTCGATATCTTGTCGTGTCTTGCCTCATATTAATGACGGTTCTTTTTTTAATTTATCGTGAATATTTTCGAATGTGTTTAGTGACTTGAGCCATTGGATTTTTTGATGTTACTCATCGGTTTTAAGAAGTGATCGGCGGCGATTGAGATAATCTTTTAAAAGTCAATTAAATACGATACTGAACATTTTTGACCAAAAATCTTTGATGTGAAACCACTGGGTTAGTTCACATCACTTAGCCTGAGTAATTTGATAAAATTAAAAAGCTAGCTTATTTAATTTTATTAAGATGTTTCTTTCAACTTTGTCCTGTATACTATATTACTCTGTGCAATGTGCATATCTAAGTGTTTTTATTTTATTTTAAACTAGCTGATGCCCGCGGCGTCGCCCTCGTGGATGTTGGTTATATTATACTAAAACCGTCCTCGAGAACTACTCTAGCGGCGGAGGACTTTGTTTTATAATATTTAGTGAAGTTGTCAAAAGCCGTATGAACTCTTACGCAATTTCCAAACTAAAAATAAATTATTAAATATCCTGTTTCTATGTTTCCAGATGACAGAGAGTGACCAGGAGGGAAAGTGGAGCGACCAGTAGAGATGCGCTCCAAGCAGCAGCCGCGCCCGTCCTACCGTTGGCTCAATACGAACGAAAACGGTGAGTCTTTTACTGTTACTGGCCTCAAACAATATAAAAGTGTATCTAGTGCCTAAAATGCCAAAGATGCCACGCTTAAATGGAATTGGGCTGGACACATCTGCCGCATGTCAGATGACCAAATGAGCCAAAATTATGACCCAGTGGTTCCTGCATAATTGCAAACGACATCGCGGCAGGTCAAGGGAAGTGGTACCACCGTACTTAGTTCTTGTCGCTACGTAGTTCAATTTGTAATTTTTTTTATTAACGAAACTGGCTTTTGCCCTCTGCTTCGCCTGCGTGGAGGCGGAAATTATCACACGGGAAGGTAGTAATGGGATAAAAAATAATCGATGCCCTATTCCAGGTCATGGTCTATCAGCCGTTTTAGCGTGAAAACGAAGCGGAAAAACTCACTTTCGCATTTATAATATTAGTTGGGATGAGGAGCATTTTAAACATTTGAATTTGGTCTTTAAGGTTCGGCGCAAACGAGCCACCGATGGCGGTCGCCTCTTACTGCGGTATTGCGTACTGCTATAGCGATTGGCCGCACTGGTCACACGTATGCACGAATCCATATCGCAGTAAGATGATTGAAGCCGTGATATAGTTATGTCCCTAGGGATACATCTATATACCGTAATATAGTTATATGAAAGCGGTTTATAACTGTCGGAGTGCCCTAATTTTGTTACTGCGACCAATTTCGACGTAGCGCTCACCGGCCGCTGCCGTGGCACCACTCGCTTCGCTCGCTCGGCTCGCGCGTAGTTGGTCACAGTTCTAACCTAACCTAACCTATTTGGCGGAGTGCCACAATAGTGATATTTTTAGATCGTGGTCGTATCATATTTATATTCCTAGTAAGACAGAGACAGTTATGAACAGCTTTCATATAACTATATTACGGTATATAGCTATATTCCTAGAGATATAACTATATCACAGCTTCAACCATCTTACTGCGACGTCCATACGTATGAAAAAGCATGTGAACTGCTTGTCGCTGGACTACCGGTGTCTGTGGTCGGTGATTCGTTTGCGCCGAGCCATTAGGTTGGTATTGTTGGCACAGCAACCGATGAATGCTTGCTACACAGAATTCAATATTTATATCAAATAATCAACCATATTGCTAACACAGGAATGCAATAAATTTGAATTATAATAGGTGAGATACAAAGCTTAAACAGCTCGATTACTCATTGTTGGAATTTACATATTAAAATTGCATATCAATTACCTCGATCAATTTCATGCAAATCAAGGACACGTCATCCAAACGTTTTGAGGTCTCAATTATGCCTAAAGACCTCACCGTTTCTCACACAGTGCACGCCACAGGCTATTACGTAATCAGTTAATCCACGCTTATTTAATCATATTCAACTGCAGATAGACGACGTTGACTTACTGTTCTCAACAGAACTTTTTTACACTATGTCACAAAGTTATACATGCTTTGATTCTACACTGAATGACTCTATTCCATTGTTTTAAAGTCGAAATTCGTTTGCCATGCATTTTCTACCAGAATAATTTGTCGCAGCAAACAATTGAAACCAGGACCGTGACGTGACGATTCTGAATATCCAACTAAAACTCGCAATAAATATTAAGTTATGACCATAGAAAAAAAAAGTGGCATACAAAACGCAAATGTACTAAGTAATAATTCATAGGTCTTTTTGTATGAAACTAAGCCACCGTGAAGCGATAAATAATATTTATTTTCGCTATTATACGGGTTTTTGTCAGTTGTAATGGGTGTAAAGCGCTGAGCGGGTTGGGAGGTGCGGGGCCGCGACAACCGCGGCTACGTCACGTCACTACTTCACCATAGTGACGTCACTGTGATTAGTGAAGACGAGATTAAGATGACGTCAACGTCTTTACTCAAAGATGTTGAACTTTCACTTACATCATATTCAATATTTAACAAGACTTGTTAAAGAAAGATTAGAAATCTCAACACTTATAGAAATTCTTAAGCTTGAAGGTTTTAGTTCAGAAAAAAATTGGTTGCTTTTCAACCCTAAGCCTTTCTGAAAAACCTATCAGAGAAAATATGTGTATTGAAAATGATTGAGTTGAAATTCTGTAGCTTTAAGTAAGGTTTTAGTTCAGAAAAAAATTGGTTGCTTTTCAACCCTAAGCCTTTCTGAAAAACCTATCAGAGAAAATATGTGTATTGAAAATGATTGAGTTGAAATTCTGTAGCTTTAAGTAAGGTTTTAGTTCAGAAAAAAATTGGTTGCTTTTCAACCCTAAGCCTTTCTGAAAAACCTATCAGAGAAAATATGTGTATTGAAAATGATTGAGTTGAAATTCTGTAGCTTTAAGTAAGGTTTTAGTTCAGAAAAAAATTGGTTGCTTTTCGACCCTAAGCCTTTCTGAAAAACCTATCAGAGAAAATATGTGTATTGAAAATGATTGAGTTGAAATTCTGTAGCTTTAAGTAAGGTTTTAGTTCAGAAAAAAATTGGTTGCTTTTCAACCCTAAGCCTTTCTGAAAAACCTATCAGAGAAAATATGTGTATTGAAAATGATTGAGTTGAAATTCTGTAGCTTTAAGTAAGGTTTTAGTTCGGAAAAAATTGGCTGCTTTTCAACCTTTTAAAAGTCTTTCTGAAAACCTACGCAGTACAGAAGAAAATAAAAGAACGGAAAAACTATTCAGAATACAAATTCCATCTTTAAAATTCACTTCAATAGACTACCTCTACTTTCATTCTAAAACGGTTCTCAAAACTCTCTCACCTTCTTCCGCCCGCTGTTTCTCTAGCTCAGCATGCAATTCATTCGTCCTTGCACTAAAGCTCCCTCCATATGCGCCGCCGCCGGCGCTTCAATCATCTACATTAATCGATATTAATATTTATAAACATACTATGTGGTGCTACTTACGTTTTTTGTATACTAATTGAGATTGAAAAAATCTGTCAGCTGTCGGAACTTCAAAGGATTGGAGAAAGGAATTCTGTAGTTAACAAGGTTTTCACACAATTTGAACAATGTTCCAAAAGCGTTGCTAGGTTTTTAAGTAATTGAAATGATCTTCATTATGCAGGTTATATGGCTGGTAGAGCTTCGAAAAAGTATCTTGTATGAGCCTTTTGTGTAAATTCAGTTACCACAATCAACTGAATAAACTTTGTAGCAATTGCGCGTACAGTGAACCGCACGTTGGTGCCGGGACTTTGACCAAGACTTGGCCTAGCGTAGTTCACACGGCAAAAAATTAAGCTATACATTTCCAGTAAATGCTGACCTCGCATTGTACGGAAATTCAATAAATTTCCCAAAAAATATTCATAAAATTCATAAATGAAATTGAAAAAATATATACAGTGCGAGATCAGCATATACTGGAAATATATAGCTTGATGTGTAGCCGTGTGTACATAAGTTTCAAACTTTCAATACAATGCGACGCTTGCTTATATTGGTTTCGTTACCATTAACGTGCGGCTTACTTCTGCAGATAGTGGGACTCGCGCACGAAGGGTTCTGTACCATTATCTACAAAAACGGCGAAAAAATCACGTTTGTTGTTTGGGAGCCCCCTTAAATATTTATTTTATTCTATTGATAAATGATAAATGATTTTTATTTCTGTAAGTAGGTTTGTACAAACACTTTTACACGTCAATCACATTTTTAAAACTAGATGAGGTCGGCGTTTCCTATCTGACTACTCTGAGAAGAAAGGCCGAAATAAACTCAGAGGTCACCGTCTCTTTTAAAGTCCAGACATAATCTTGGTCAGATCATGTGAAGACCATGTAGATTGGTGTCTGAAATGGACTTTTGAGGAAAGAACCACACAGATTGAGTGGACCTGTCCAGTCAGTGCAAGCATTTGTCAATAATCGTGCAGCTCGACTCCAATTTTAAGGAGAATACATCTTTTTTTTAAATCGCTCCGTTGCCTTATCTCATCATTTTTCAGCCTATCATTCATAGTCACCATGCTTCGCAAGGAACGCATTTCCACAGGAGTTATTCAAATTTCATGCTTCTTTTAAGAGTAGGCAGCAGCACCAGCACCCCATTTTGAAAAGCCAGTCGGGCCTTGTTAGGCAAAAAATAAAATAAAATAATAAAATACCCAATAAGTAATCAAAACATTTGATACAATAGTAACTTAGTAGTACTGATAATACAGGTGCGCTAGATAACAATGTCAGATCACCTCGACTAAAAGATTAATAGTTAGTTTTAGCAGACAAACTTATCAGGATTGGTCAGATTGATCAATTATAATAGTTCCCAAGTTTCATCTAGCACTTAGATACTTACAATAGTTGATTGATATTTAAATTAAATCATTGTTATTATACGGGAATTATTCTGAATCGATATAATAATGTTGAAGTAACTTGACAAAGATTTTCTTTTTTGGTTAGACAGAATTGGGCATAATCTCATATCATTTGCTATGCTAGTGCTGAAACCCTTGAAAACCATGGACTAGGTGAAATTTTTACATTTATAAAACCCCAATGGCTTCAAAAATAATTTCGATAAGAAGTCTCTAGTTTTCCTGAACACGTCGATTGAGTTCTAAATAACTTCAAATTGATTAACCCTCTCTAATGTGGGGGCTAAAAATTTGAACAACATCTTCATAATTAGAAACAAATTGTGTAAGCCTACCACATTACCTATAGAAATCCGCGTTACTGTATGAGTAAATTGTTTTAGTGAGGCGCGTCATTTCAGTGTCCAAGCTTTACCAACATCTAATTACCATATCTTACCTGCCAACTTTCATGTTCTTAGCCCCTCATTGAAGCCAACAACTAACAAGTGACCACACAACTACAACAGCTGCCCAAAATTACCGTGACGCAATCAGACACAACCATACAATAAAATAATAAAAAAACTGTCCATAGTTTAGTATAATTTATGGCTCGTTCCTGGCTTGATTTACAAGCTTCTCTTCGCCTATTGTTGGCAATTTGTGGACCAGTGGCAGTTAGCATAAATAAAATGTTGGTGCTGAATCTTGGTCCCTATGGTTTTGGTTATGTAAGTGGAAGAAATGACATTGCTGTAGGTCGGGATACAGTTATAGGAAGTCACAGCACAGCATAAAATAATAGGAATTAGGAAAGCAAAGCTGTATTCAAGCACTTTGGTTTGGTTTGGCGAAGTTCTGAATTTTCGACCACTCTGCAATTTCAAGAAAAATCAAAATTATTATTATTATGATATCATATTATGACTAAATAAGTTCACCTGGTCATACGCCTTGAAGTAAGGAAAATAATACTTACAGATACGATCTATAACTAACTACCTTCCACATATAAAAGTCCTTGTAAAATACTGTCCTATTATTGTCAAGACTACATACTTTTTCATCGAGCAATAACTCGAAACTATTTGTAACAAAAAACATTCCCAGGTATACAAAACCTCAGGTAGGTTTCCAATTATTGATTAACCGTAAAGCTAATGAATAACTTATACCCTCGAACAATTCGAACAGTTGTTCGGTACTTCGGGCTTTTACGCATTTTTTACGCTTTCTGTAATCATTTGACCGACAGAAGTTTTATTACCCCGTTTTTATGTATGTGAGAAAACAATTGTTAGGCCACAAAATGTCGAGGCACAATAAACCTTGGCACAGCACTTTCCTTGTTTTTACGACTTTAACTTTGACTTCCAGTCTTTAAGTTTTTATTGGGAACCCTTTATTGGTTTTGACGGAAGAGTTGGATGATGGGCTCGTCTTTGTTCGTGAGACTATTGATGAATTGAGTGAAGATTTGCGGTTGAAATTGTAAAGGTGGTGGCTGGTTTTTGTTATGCTTTTTAGAGGAGTATTTTTCATTGTTATTAGCGAAGTTAGAGATTGCTTTTGGACTTCTGTCTCTTCATCTGTATGTCGGTCCACCGCTTTGGAGTCAATTCTGTGTTAGGATGATGATGCCAAAAAAACAATATATTATGCTATCATGGTGCAACACAGAATGAACTGCTCCCCATAAAACTATATCCCGAAAAGCAACATTGATATGACGCAAATGAATATGAACAATATTAAGCGGAATCAATCACGCCACAAGCGTATACATTCATAAACCGCCATCATAAAAATCGAAAAAAAAAATCTGTCGAATCCGCATAAAAGTAGTGTTTACAAACAGTGAGCGCGGTTAATCTTTACGATCGGCCCCGAATAGGCCCGAATACACCCGATCGCCTGATTTATAGACTTCGGAATAGCTCCCGTCTTTTAAACGATCGGCCCGATGCCCGCTGAATTTACGGCTTCATAGAGTTTTATAACTGATTTTATCAGTCGTAAACTTTTACAAGGCGATTTGGTCGCTATTCATTAAGGGCGCTGATGTGCAGACGCTTTCTGGATTATAGTCTCGAGAATGGAGTAACGATGGCGTGGGACCCAATAGACTGTATGAGTACATATGTGAGTCATCTTATAGCTACTAAAGCCCACAAAATATCGATTGACGCAAAGATTATGACATTTCTGTTAACCAAATCATAGTTTTTTTACTGTCTTAATAACTTATTTCCACAGTCAAATATTTATGAACTATAAAAAAACCTATAGCATTCGCAATAAACTTCTGATGAACGATTTTCGTAAAATAAAACTCATAATAAAAATATAATCGTGTCAAAACACATCCGTTGTTTGAACAGGTTTCAGTAAACTTCGTCCAATTATTGGATAGGGCCATAAAAAGTGACGATTACGTATAAATCATTAAGTGAATAGATTTAGGGCCTGCCCTGAGGCCGTAAAGTGAGTTTAGTTGTCAATAAACGCGCGTAAACAGTTGTCGGGTTGGCGTTAGATCGTTAACTGGGTAATCGCCGGCTGCGTGGCCCCACACGATGCTATACGCGGGGTTATGAATTGTGCTGCAATTTGTTGCACATTGTTAAATATTTTGGTAATTAGGGATTTTAGTAGTGGTTGATGTGTTACTAATGTTGCTGTTTACCTAGCCAGCGAGCCATTATGTGTTTATAGCAACATGTTTACTATCTCTGGTGGTCGAGTACAGAATTATTGGAGCCCCATTTTGCACAAAATGTTATTCTATTAGATGATGCACGATGAACTATAGAAAAAAAACTAAACTGATAATTTACTTCCTCGTAAATCATACTCTATTTGAAGTCTTTTCTCCTCAATTCCACGACGTTTTTGACCATTTCCTCTTGAACATTGAGTGGAACCGAGGAAAATACTTACCCTGAATTTTCCTGTAAAGTTACGTGAGGTACACTTATTAAATTCGGTAATCCTTTTCGATTTAGAAGCTGCGTTTCTTGCTTCCCATCAGGCTAATGCTAAGTACAAACGCAGCGACTCACTGGCGGTTTCAAAATTGTACGTTCACACATAGATTTCAATATGTCTCGCGACAACTCTGCTGTCAAAATTTGTGTGTGGACGTGAGGTTTTGAAATCGGGAGCGAGTCGCCGGCGACTAAAGTCACTGCGTGTGACTGCGGGAGGCAGGTATGTGTGATGTGTATAGGTAGGTAACACATATCTACCATTCTGCAATTATAAATAGGTACCAGTTGAATTTAGTCAATAATTTGAGGCTGTAACACAGTATAAGCATATCGTAAGTAGCGGCGGCGACCTCGTAACGCGAGCCGCCATCTCCGACATCCTGCTGTACGCCACTTTATGAATGAAACTGGAGAATGCGCGAGCGCAAGAGGTTAGGACGCGGTTGTACTGGTAATTAAATACGATTTGTTGTCGTTTTTTTTTACTAGCGTCTGTCAGATTACGATTTTAAATTCATCATTCTTTGAGATCAAACGTTAAATAGAGAAAAGTTAAAATAAAAGTTATTAAACAAAAATCCAACTTCGACAAAAAAGTCAACTAAAAAGTTATAAACAAGGCATCACAGACAGAAAAATTAAAAATCCGGAGTCACATGTGTTAGAAATCGAACAGATTACGTTGACTCCGAATTTTAAATACATTGCCTCATTGACTCCGGTGTGAACAGACCCCTCGCCTGTAACACGAGTAGTGGATTACGCTCACGGCTGATTACGCGCGGCCCGACGGTGACCGACGTCCGCCCATAAATTTTTTACACTTCAATACTGTATTATCATACTCTTTAGTCATACAGGACTTGGCTGAAGTGTAAAAGGTCTCCCAGAATTGCAAAATCGGGTGACAATGCCATTATGTGCGAGATTCAATCTCAAGAGTGCTTAGTAAAGTTTCCACGAGCATGTAGGTCTTCAATGAAAACGTATCTATTTGGTCCTAAGCCGAGGACACTGCTGTGATTTGCTTATGTAATGCATTTGTGGTAAATAGGTGTGCCCTGTTGTGTTGGGGCGCTCATACTGCACTGGAAATTAATTATTTCAATCTTATTACATAGTTATGAGCCAAATAAACTCACGCTAAATTACTGTCCGCACCTTGCGACAGAACAGGACACATAAAACTGAAGACAAATGTTTTCAAAATTAATTCCACATACATTGTAATTTTCATCATCAACTAAATTTATTAAAGCATGTGTACAGAATTATCGTCAACACGTAACATAACATACATCCCTCTGTACTGCCTATATTTAAGTGTCGCCAGATATCTTTGGGCGGCGCCTAAGTATATTACAAGTAGCTGTCAAATAAATAGCTAATCTTCTCTAGAAATTAGATAGCTATGGGAAGAGGTATTTTGAAATGTTAGTCTATGGCATATGGAGTTTCTGCAAGCTTATGTGAACGGGAATATCTTGTGTGGAAGTGAATTTTATCTAGTGTGTGCGCAAGAGCATTGTAATGGCTGCTGTTTTCCTCAGTTGAGTCAGTATTAGTTGTGTTGCTATAGTAACTTAAACAAGTGTAGGTAGTGTTTCTCTTTCTTAAGTGTGTGTTTGCAAAGCATAATTCAACTTCGAAAAAGGCTTTATAAATACCTGTGGTAAAGAAAGAGGAATCCGGAAAAAACAATAGTATTAGTTAAATGCTGCCTTATTATAGCGAGTTTTTGAAAAATTTACTAATAAAATCAACACTAAACTGGAAAATAAAATTAACGTTAAGTACCTACAAATTACTGAAATGTAGTTTAGAAACCATGATGAAATGTTTGTCCCAAATTACAATAGTTAATATCATTACAATGTGACGATAATGCGTGTATCTAGTAGATTTAGGCCCTTTGGGCGCTGCGCGACCTCAAAGGTCAAAGTGGCGCAATAATATATTTCATTCGTGTTATATCTATGTTTAATTATGTGCTAGAGTGATGACAGACGGTGGCGAGTAGAATTGCCTGTTATATTGTTAGTGTTCAAGGGAATGTTGAAGTTATAGACTTAGCATCTGAGGAAACTGTTTGGTTCATTATTTCTAACAACGGGTCCTTTCCAATCGAAATCTTAAAATTGGTTAGAATCAATCAGTAGATCGTGGCCAAGACTTATTAGTCCATTGTAAAAACTGTTAGTTGTGCACGCTTTTAAAGGATGAATATGGCGTTTTTATATTAAATTAATGTAGTAATAAGATTGACAGCTGCATCGTAGGCAGTTGATAAGGCATAATAAAACGATATATGGAGTTCTTTAGTAAGGACAGGTCTAAGTTACTTCTAGAGCCACTACTAAACTAGGTAACATCTTTTCATTCTAATTACTCATAGGACGTATGAGTCACAAATACTAAAAAGCTACTACAAAATGGAGATACCAATAACAGCTTTATAATATTATTTCAATAAATCTAATCAAAATAAAATAGAGTTAAAAGCTTCACGCTAATATCAACTTGAATCAAGATAAATACGTACCGTAGAAATATTAATGTTTGTTATGTAAAATCAATTTAGGATACATTAATGTTAGATTTATAACCGTCGTAAAAAAGAACATGTTTCAACTAATTAGTGTCAACTAGATGTGTCGTCAGACTATGTCAGATCTGTTTTTCTAATGATTTTGGGACAGTTCTAAAGTATTTAATCTATGGAAATTGTATGTATTGACAGTTTGCATCGGAAATTCGGTATCGATAAGACGGCCATTTTGATTTAATGACATCCGACCCTAACGTAGAATTTGGAAGTTTTTAATGTTTATGCAAGTTTAATAGTGGTTCGGTTCTAATTTTGGGTTTTCCGTTAGATCTTTTATTTTTAAAGGTAGAATTATAAAACAACGTTGTTCCCAAACGGTTACGTAGTCATTCACCTGTGTGTTGTTGAGTCAATTGTAAGTGTTGTTTCTTGAGGGAGTTCCTTAAAGGCCAATGCTTAACCTTAAAGGCGGGACGGGATGGCAAAGGATTTTGCCATCAGTCAGCGCACACTAGCCCCTTAGATACAGCGCCGCGGGAGCCCGTGGCGCGTCTTTCAATGCCGTGCAATCAAATCCCTTTCGATGCCACGGCATCATTTTAAAGCATAGCAATTTATTTCGTATTTCAATATCGATACGTTTGAATGTCCATTGGTAAAAATTTAAATCCCCGTCTGCGTAGGCCTTTAAGCGAAGTGTTGGAAGTCCAACCAGCAGCGAGGAAATAGCGTAACCCACGTTACAATGGAATTGTCTCATATTTTGACAATTCAACAATATTCAATGCGTTCTTTATTTTTCGAGTAACGAATTTACACAAATAATTAGGAATGCTTATGCAACGGATTAGGAATTCCCTTCAAAATCCTTTGAATTGTGATAGAAAATGTGTTAGGTGCACAATTGGAGTGCAGATAGATGTGTTATCAGAAATAGAAAAAAAATAGAAATAGGGGTCGTTGTTAACTGTAACAGGTCCTTTGGGTTGTAAAGTTGCACTGCACACAACACACTAGGTAACCCTCGTTGCATCGCTCTTTTTAGCGTTCCACAGTATTTAATCCCAGCAATATCTTAAGTAAATGATAAAAATATAAAATCAAAATCAATCAAAATATTTTATTTCACATAAACCTACATGGGCACTTATGAAACGTCAGAAGCTAGGTGCACGGTTCCAATTGGTCGCTTCCTATGGAGAAGAGCCGGCAAGAAACTCCACGGTTACTCTTTTAATTGGCTTTTACAATATTTTCAAATTACAGTGTTAGTAGGCATAGGAGGACAATGTAGGTCTTTCAACAAGTAGGTACCAGTATTCAAAACTCAACCTAATTAGTTACTGAAGATATATTTTCTATAGTTTTTGAACATCATAAATTTATTAGCAGCGACAGCCGAGTCCGCCTAACGGTAGCGTGATGGTTGATTCTTGTATAATTCACTTAATATTTGCATATTCGGAATCCGGTCGCGTGTTACCGTTCCTATGTTATGCTTGCTATTCGTCACTTTAATTTAGCTTTATCCTTATAAGTAACCAAGTGTTAACGGTTAAGTTGGCTACAAGTCATTTTTTTCACCAAAACATTTGATGGGCGCACAGCTTGAAAGAAACGGAAGTAAATGGGTATTACGAAATGTAAAGGCTCCCGCAGACAGGCACGACGCGACTCTGATAGAACTATTTCCATGAAGTTTCCATAGAAATTGTTCCAACAGATTTACGTCCTGCCTGTCTGCTGGAGACTTAAGATATAGGCGTCGAGGTTAATATAAGTCAGTAGGTAAATTAGTGGATTCACAAAATTTTTTGATTTTACGAGAATTTGATTGATTTACAGGTTACGTTAGTCTATCTGGTTCAAGAGCTATCAAAGAGAGCTAGGTTGGTTAGTCTATCTAGATTATAGGTTTATTGATTAAAACATATTTAAATTCTGATGCATTAATTCGTCTTATAAATGAGACGTGTCTTGTCTATCTTAAATTAAGATTTCGATAGAAAAGTGGAGTAAAAATTGCTACGTAAACATATGTGATATGGTCTCAAAACGAGGTCTTTAAAATTAATAATCAGTGTGATTGATATACGAAACAGCTTTACATAAAATAGCAGTAAACAGTAATTACTAAAATCACGCGGAAGACATAATTACATTGTGTTATTAATTTACGACCTATATTCAATGCCAAATATGGTGATAATCGGCTCCGGACGACCTATTACAGCACCAACGGCGTTTTAACAAGAGCTAGAACATTTAGGAGCGAAATAATCGTAACAGTAACAACAAATAAAATAATATTAAGATCGTGCTAATCGCCAACAAAATATACTATTACAGAAAAAAAAACGAATACAAACAGCCGATTATTTAATAGAAAACGGGATCCAAATCGCCGATTAACTCGATTCGAATTTTAAAACTGTGATTAGAATAGGCCGTCTACGAGAATTCGAACGTTGCAACCATAAAAAGTGATCATTCGATTTTGTGTGTTTTAAAATGCTAATCAATTTCGATGTTTAAAGTGGATTAAGATTTTATATCTATATTTCTAAACAATGTGCGTTTAGGAGATGAAGAAATTGTTCTTATTTCTCGCTAATTGAATAAGGACTTATTTAATGAATATTCAATCATTGTGGTATAATATTACTGTAAATAAAGTGTTTTGATTAAGATGAAATAGGAGCTTTACCAGACTCTCACAGAAAACATTTTGTATCTATTTAGCGTCCTATTTCCATACTGATTACTACGAAATATATTATTATGATGTGGTTACGTTGAGCCTTTGTACATAAAAAACATAAAAGGCTGAAATTACTTACCAATGTCAATTAAGGGCTTATGTCGTTATGCGTTTTCTCTTTCTCTCTCCTCATAAGTGAAAAGGATTAGTAAGGGTTACAGGTGCACAGACTTGCACCTTTTAACCAGATAACCCCAATGTATGTTTTACTTTTGTGATGCATATTACGACAAACTTACTGACTTTATAGTATGTATTCTAAATTCTGTTCAAGGTCAACTTTAGCACCAAGAAGAGTTTCACCAAATACCAACAGTGTCCGTCGATAACAAAGAAATTAATCAAATAACTTGGCAACCGTTGAACTTCATCATAATCGATTAATAAACGTATAAACTCGTTTGTAATATTATGTAAAAATCGGCCGACGAAAGCAGCAAGCTGAATAAGTCTGATTAATTCTTCAACAAGGCGATTATCAACCGATATACAGATACATGTTTAAAAGACTGTGACACTCCGTGATTCGACATGTTTATTAGCACGACGCAAATATTCCAATAAATTATTTAAATTATGCCTAGAGACACCTATTAATAGAGAATCACCAATTTGCTCTTGCCATCACCAGTAAAACTGCCAAATAAAATATGAACTTGCACCACTCATAATAAGGTGCAAAAACGAAAATAGATCGTAGCAGGCATATTCACTTAACTCGATTCTTGATTTTCGAGAATCTTTATCGATGGTCTATTCAATAACCGTTCGGTATCGATATAAATTGTTATTGGCGACATGAGTTACCGTTTCGGAGATGGCGATGTACAGACGGACAGTGGAATAAATATAGAAAGAGGCTTATCTCTATACGGTATCGGTGATGGAGAGATGTTGATAGCTTGAGTGGGTGATGCTCCTTTTATTTGTAATAGATGTCACCGTGATCGAATGTTATGTCGACTAGGTGCTACAATTGGTGCTAAAATAATATTGCTCTATGTAGGCACAGGTACTGTACGGAAATGGGGGTAAGACACAGACGAGAATAATAAAGTCATCTAGATACACCTATAGATAGACAACTTTACTAGATAAGCAACTGTTTGAACTTTTCTGAGTCTCATCCGGCTGAATACCTTTTCGACTCTCGTTTTCATTTGTTACGCGTAGCTTGTTATTTTTTCCAGTAGTGTAAAAATATCGCGTTATGCATGACAACGTCATTGCCATTTGCTGGTATCCCATAGAGTGATCAGTTCCTATTTTAAAGAATTAACGCTTAACTCCACTTATTGTTTTAGCCCTTACTACGCTTTAAGCTTAGTTATACAACTCTATGATGAACTTTCTATGGTCCATCATTCAACAAAACTGTTCAAATGCTTATTGAAAGCCATTGCGAGTGTGTTTCGGAATTAGACTGCTAAATCCCCTTATTTGAACCCCTCACATAACAGTCATTCAATGCCCGGTCCAGTCATCACGCTCGTACATTAGTTACCAAAGAGATGGATGCCAATCCCCTGCCAGTTCTGCCAGATTGATGCCAGTGGCCTGCCATTCCTGCCAGATTGATCGGCGGCCGCTGATGTGGAACTAAATTATTGACCGCTTTATTTTTAGTGTTTACATACGTCACTATTTATATCGTGCGAGTCGATAAGAGTGGGTTAGGTTATAACTTTACTTGGGTTAGTGAGAGGGATTGATTATATTAAATACTCTAGTAGAGCCCGTGACTTTGCTTGCGTTTAAAGATTGTAATTTTCGGGAAAGAAAAGACGTATTACCCTCACAAGATATACCAAATTAGCTGTCTGCCTTATTGCATGAAAAGTGATTTGGTTTAGTAGTGAATCCTAAGTTTACTCGACTAGAGACAATTCTCATCAAGCAATCAATCTGACTAGCCTTTTCCCAACTATGTGGGGGTCGGCTTCCAGTCTAACCGGATGCAGATGAATACCAGTATTTTACATGGAGTGACTGCCTATCTGACCTCCACAACCCACTAACTGGGTAATATCCCTTGGTAAAACTGGTTGTCGGATTTTCGTTCTCATCAAGCATGGTCATTTTACGAAGGTTGGCGTGACCGATGTACTTCATCAATGAACCTTAAGTTTGAACTGTAGTTTTTTTTATTGCGTTGGTTTTATAATCTCAATGCTGTCGACACACAGTATTTCTAATTCCAGAAAACCGCTTTTGAAACTTGTTAAAAAGGTTCAACAGCAGTCGTTCTAAATTATGCTTATGAAGTTCATAATAAACAGTTCCACATAGGTACTCGCATGTAGATAAAGTAGTTACTTAATCTAGGTGTCCTAACAGTCGGTGGCTGTCGCGTCGTAACTCACGCGGCGGCCGACAGGTGGCGCTAACTGTCCCGTTCTCATGGCGTCATACAGACACATGATTTATTAGTGAATTATAATTTCCTATCGCGTTGATACATAATTTTGATAATATTTCTGGTGTCAGCTTGTTTAATTTGATTCGAAAAACAAGGTTTATCATTAACATGGCTAATCTTGATTGACTACACAATGCGTGTCACCAATTTTTGGTAATAATACAAAAATAAAAGCGGAAAAAACAATACATTATAAGAACAGAACATATTGTGTTCCTGATTTTAAAAGAAATTACCATTCATAATGCAAGCTCCCATGCAAAATAACGCATCACTATTCCCGTGCCAAATACTGACATAGTCCTACCACTGAATTATGTAAAAAAATGCAACCACATTTCCACCCCAAAGCCACAACATCGATCCTAGCAACACCTTCGAGACTTAATCCAAAGCCAAAGAAATCTCAAGGATTAACACTTTGGACGCGGCAATACCAAATGCGCAGCAACAGACTTCGGGACTTCGACCACAAGGCGCTTGAAGTCCCAGGTATACTCGCTTACAGCGTGACTGTAACGCGCCTTGACGCCCGATGTTCAGCTCAACTTTGTGTCAATAGCGTGAAGGAGAAGCTGAAAGCGGACTTAGATCGCTGGCGGTTTTACTATTTCTCTCAATGTTATCACAGAGTTTTTAAACGCTCGTTGATTTATGATCTCTAGTAATGCTTTGCTATAATATATGTATAACTATGCTACAACGTAATCAGACATTGAAATAATTATGCTACAAAGTAATCAAACAATTTTATACACTTATCTAAAGATAGTATCAGCATCTAGAAAGCCTAATTTTACTCAAAATCCAAAGTGTCGAAAAGGACTATAATTAATAATGAGCTTTTAAAATGTGTTTGAGGGCTCTCCCGCAGACAGGCGCGACTGACAATTTAGTCCATGTTCGATGTGACGATGCGACGCGATTCTGGTAGAATAATTTCCATGAAGCTTTCATAGAGATTGATCTAATAGAGCCGCGTAGCGGCCTTAATAATCTTAGTTCTGTTTCAAAATGTATGTTCTTCTTCTTCTAATAAGAACTGCATTTCAATTTATATTCCAATAATAGTATTATTTACTTTAGTTGTGTTGTCAGCATTCAGAGGTAGCTTCAGGTTTGCAGCCATGCGCTGCTGGAACGGCCTTCCACCGCCAGTGCAAGACTGAAAACAATACAATCACTAAAATTTCGACTCAAGAAGTTACTGCTGCATGTACAACTCTCTTACAATAACTTATAACTCTCATGAACAATAACTTTCTTTATTTGCTCACCTCATCCATGTTTTTTGCAAAATATTTTTATTCATCCATTTACAATATAACTTCAATTTATATTCCAATATTTGTATTCACCTTAGTTGTGTTGTTCTTTTTTGTATCTCTATTTGTGAGTCGGACTTCATTTCTTCAGTCAGTGGGTCGTCCTGGGGGCGGAGTTTGTATAGCGTAACCTTCCTGCCTTCCTGTATTTACATTCGCCTCTTTGGCCTCCCTGATTTTGGAACTCCAGAGCTCTGTAAATCAATGACGATTAAGTCATTGCTATTAACTGGCATGCCGGGTCATCCTCGTTTCCAAAGTTTTAGTTTTCCCATTGAGTCCATCTCATCTCATTTAATATTTACTTAAAAACGCATTTTAAATAAATGACACATACCTTTTGCAATAACACATTGCGTCACTGGCCATTTTGTAATTATTACATCAATTTCATAATTCTTTGGTGCATGTTGGGTGTACGTCAAAGAGGACGCTTCGAAATGTTGCCACTACATAAAACGTAACACGGAGGATGATATTCTCATATCTTAACCGATAAGTTTGCCAATTTCTTTTATTTATTTTTATTTTTGTCTTTTTTATGTATAGTTTATGTATAGTATATTCGTCACTTGTTTATTCTATTGGGTAATAATAATGGTTCACCCGTGCCGCACCGGTCGACGTCATTACGTCAGCGCCGGCTGTCGCTGAAAACCAGCGCTGGGGCTCTGTCCTGCATAGGGTCGCAGCATAATGCTGAGCGATAGCCGTTTTGCGTGAATGTGACGCATGTTTCCCCCAACCTATTGTATTTTTTTTTTTGTGTTTATTTTCTTTTTTTTTGCGTCATGTTTACCGCAAATAAACGTATTTTCTTTCTTTCTTTCTTTCTTTAACTGACTTCTACTGTTCAGTCTTTTCATAATTGTAGAATCAACACCACTACTTCTGGTGGTTACCTTTAATATCCTCATCTTTAGAATGCAACTCGTCTGCGTCCGCTTCAGTCCCACCCGCGCTCGCTCATACCTCGCGCCTTCCACCGAACTCGATCGCTGATAAATTCTATCAATAACATCTTGCCAAGACGTCGGGGTCCTTCAATAGTGTTTACCGCTAGAACTGTGTAGTCTAACGCGACTCTTATGGTTTTGTCATGGTCTCCCATGTCATGGGCTTTGACGGCTCATAAACCATCAATTGGTGGAGCAGCTACGTTAAAGGTACCATTATGATGACCTAAATATTTAGTGGCATTTAAAGATAAACTGTAGTTGAATATTTTAGGTCTGAACTGATCGAACCCATAATGGAATGAAAGTCAATTGTGGACATATTTCTAGTGTTAGGAGAAATTTTAATGATTGGATTGACGTAAGCGACTTGTCGTTTGATGCATTAATGGCTATTCTTCAATCAATTGTCATTTTGTGTTAACCTTGAATTAATTTAAGTAGTCTTTAATTCCGTTCCATGGCAGTACCTTTTTCTTCGTCGGTTCCACATATTTACTTATGCTATTTTGACCAGGACTATTTGAAGCTACTACATGAGTGAAGTCAATCGATCAAATGATGTCTGCTTGTTTTGTTTTGTATCTTTCTTCACTTTTCATTTCTTCACCTTTGATTCCTCATTGAATTTACCAGAGATTTTTCAAAGATAATCAAGTAACTGTTGTTAGTCAAAGATTTAGTACTTTGCTTATGCATTACCTTATTTGTCTCAGTCAGTGTGACAGTTAGGGCTACCTACTTGGAACCTTACACACTTTATAGCAGTGTGGGTTTTTCAACGACATTTCCTTTTACAAGTAGTGACGCATTACATCGGTATTTAGGTTTTTTAAACTGGTACACACCTAGGAGTGACATTTTTAAATTGATAATAAAAAAGTCATCGCTTTAATAAATTCGCAAGTGATTTACTGTTTTAGTTTTATTGCTTTCTTCTCACGGTAGTTGTTGAAAGATTTACGATGTTATGGCAGTCCCCTTTGACTTCCATAATATTGCTAATAATATTAAGTATTTTAATTTAAAGCCATAAAGAAAATATGAGCTGAGCTACTTTTATCGATGTAACAGAATCAGCTCGGCTGTGCCTACTACCAGCTCCTCTGCATCTTTTTTTTTCAATTTTATTTTTATATCTAATTAGGAGCATCAATTCCTTTGACTTATAATTTTGTTTTTCTAATTATAATACGAAAATAAATAATACGTAAAATTTTTAGTCTTACCACACACACTATATTGCCACACACGGGTCTTACGTTTGCCCAACTACGACACATGATAGTTCACTGTCTGACGGAAACACCTCTTAGATTTAAACATCTTGTACCTACAACAACGTCAAAATATCTCAATTACAGGCACATATCTCCTGTCAGCATCCATCTTGTCGACACGACGTTGTCAGTACATCAGGCACAACGAGTACAACCGTACAAGGTACTCGTGACTGGCGCCACGACCTCGACAACTAACGATACTTAATGTCACTGTGTCCCTCATAATGTATTACGTGGTTTAGTATAAGAATGTTTAAAAAGGGTATTATTTTTTTTCAAAAAGGCTGTAGATTGATCTGGAGGCTTTGTGCTTTTTGCGTGGTTTGTGTATTGTGAAATTGTTATTTTCATTTCCTCAATATTGTTGCCCCCACAATCCTTCTTCTATCACTTATTCACAAGGTTTAACCTAATAAGGACATAATAACTGTTAAGTATTTTCTACATCACATAACCCAATCTTTCTTGTTTGACGGTTTTTTTTTGTTAGCCCAAACTGTCCAAATGCTGGGCAAAGGGCTCAAGTCCTTCCAGGAACTCTTTTCCCACGCTACCTCGAACTAGCCTTCGCGGTACGCGTCCATTCGCATTTACTGACGGATTTATATTAGCTGCTTCCGAATCGATTGCATTTCCTTATACTGCAATATCTAAAGTTGACTTCATGATTACCACAAGGCTATTTTCTATAGTTCACATCAGCCACCATCATAATAAAGCCCCCTAACTTTTCCTTACGTCAGCATCAATCACAGCTCGACAAAGTTCCACTAACTCCAGTACATTAGGTAGGTAGAGGTAAGTCGTGACCAGTTCTGCCGACCCTGTACAGGTGTCTCCGACAGTGTCACTATACTTTAGAATGTATTACTATTGTAGTATTATTACCTCAGTTGGTAATAGGCAGACAGGTTTGTTAGGGCTTTTGAGGCGAGTACGCACTATCTCTGAAAATACACTTGAGAGCAAATAAATCGAGCCACTTCCTTTTTTTCACGCATTATGGTTATTATTTTTAGTATTATGGAACGCATCGTTTCGAAAGATATATCGCCTAAAAGGTTATTTAATAGCCTTTACAGTGAGGGTAGTAAGTTGTCAAATTTACATTTTTAATTAAAGTTCAAAGGGTAGAATAAAATTATCGCATTTAATTTGCTTATGACATTTTGATTGTACTCCATTAAAAAAAGGTCATATTGGGGGTTTTTGTAAATTATACCCATATTGACGTGTTATTGTTTCGTTTTTAATTGTTTTTCTGGACCGTTCTAAGCCTACTAAATTTTCTATCAACATTACCATTTTTCTTTCAGAGCCAATAATTTATCATTCAATAAGGTTATTATTCAATAATTTACCCTCATTGTAGAGGTTATTCTATAAACTTTTAGGCGATATATAGTTCGAATTGATACGTTCCATATTACCAAAAATATTGTTCATTAAACGTGAAAAAGGAAGTGGCTCGATTTATTTGCTCCCAAGTGTATTTGGCGTCGATCGAATCGAAAATGTTTGTGGTGAAAACTTTAAAGCATGTTTTCAAATTAGATCATTTACAAGCATTTTTGTGCCAGGCTGGTTATGAAGTAATATGGACAGGGACACTAGTTTCATAAGGGAAAAGCTATAATATTATTCGATTATGTTCAGCACCTACATACATGCTTCGTCCACTTTCGTTGCCTCCTATGACGAAAATTTTCTGCTACCATAACATTTAAACTGAAACATTGCAAGCAGCAAACTAAAGAAAGCGGTTTACTCGTATTTATGCAATTCACAAAATGCGTTCCAATGTCTACATATTTAAACCAAACTAATCTCCAATAAACAATAGGAAGACAGATAAATCGCCTTCATCCTGATACCAGATAAATATCGTATCGGCATCGCCTCGTGAACTATCACGAACGAATAACTCACTACGAGTACGACTGCGTACGCGCAACGACATTTCGATATTCGCCATTTTGATCTATAACACGACACGCCCCGACTTCACCTGTTACTGTGATAAATTGACGCTTTAATTCGTTGACAGTACTGACAGTTTAATATTACGTTTGTCATGCCTTTCGGCTGTTGTTGTTGAAGATTGGTTTTGTTAATTGAGTAGTTAATGCTCATATATGTATTTTTAGCTGTTTTAAAAGTCGTTAGTCAATATATTTTGTTTTATTTCGATGGTCCTATTGAGGCCTATAAAATTAAGTAGGTATTAGGAACCCAGTTAGCTTTGGCTGCATGTAGATGAACATTTTATTCATGGGCACTAAATAGTTATTTTGCGTCGTCGGTTTAAACTTCAAAGAAAAACATAATTGACGTATCAAAAACATCATTTTTGTTAAAATTACCACGTCCCCGATGTGGATTCGTGTCCTGACAAGCATATTGCTGTTAGTATCCAAATTAAAGACACCACCAATCTACCTACTTATGTTAAATTAGCTGTCGTATAAACTTCGAATACGCTCAAAATAAACGTTATTTCTTCTTCATGGTTATCATGAAAACATAAATTAATTGATAACCAAGTGTCAATTTAACATCATACTACCAATTTCGTTGAGTAAAATTCTCGATTTCGCGTAATGATCTGTAATGACAGCCGCGGCTTGGCCTGCGCCCGCGCCACTCCCCATTAGGCACCGTAAATCGGCCGAACTGCGCATGATGGCAATGCCGGACCGAATTAGCGCATATTGAAATATCCTTGTGTTATTATTGACAGGTGTGCGCTGATTGGTTTATTATAAAGATGTGCTATAATTAGGGTTTGTAGGTGGCCGTAATTCAGCACAGAAAGACGAGACTTTCATCACCTTAAGTCAGTATAATTGCTTCTGAGGCAAGGTGTTGTGGTAAATAAAAAGAAGTAGAAGAAACTACTTATAATGAGTGGTAGCTCTTTTGCCTTTTCTTTGAATAAAAAGTGCGTATCTATGAAACTGTATGTAGGTGTTTAGGTGTTAAATGAAAGTCGTTATTTTATAAAATATAATAACTAGTAAATGAAGGTTTACTCACAATATTCGATGAGTAATTCTAATTACTATACCTATTACTTCGCCGTTCAGCTGCTTCGACGTTTATGTTCAGCTGTGGATCTAGATCCACAGCTGAACATAAACGTCTGTTAAGCTGCACCATAAAGGCGTCATAATCGGCATGATTAGACATACTTTTTCCCGGTTCTATGATAAAATCACAAAAACATACATGATTTGCACAACCACCTGTACAGTTAAACGAAACCATTTATAAAGCAAATCAGGTCGGAGAAAAGTTAAAAACGTAAAGAAAATGACTGCGTTTATGTAAAAAAAATCGCAATCTAGTTACTAAACATCTTCATCTTCATCTAAATACACGTCAGAACTTAACCCTTCTTCCGCCGACTTAAAAGCATCAAAGTGTTCCAGCTAAAACGGGCCAATCAATCTATCTCGGCAGCCTTGTCTCGTGTGATTACTGCGGGTTAATAAGACAGGGGCGCGGGGTGTCTTAGGCACCTGTGGAGCGACTTGTTGCGCCGCCGACGTTTGAGGGTTGACAGTTCTGTTTTTGTTGGTCCATGTGGGCGATGTTTGGCTACGGCTGTAAAGACGGATAAATTATTTACAGTGTCATGGAATGTAGTACAAACTAATTATATTCTAGGACATTGTTGTGGAAGTGAGCCCATTTATTACGATTAATGGAAAACAAAAAAAAAATACAATCTATAACTGAATACGGACCTATGGTATTTTTCAGCCCTGTAACTGAAAAACTTGACACGGATGTAGAAGCACAGGGAATCAAATCGTTACCATTTTTGTAAAAGTTCTGAAAAAAAAGCCAAGACAAACGAGTAAAAGATTGTGCCGTACATTGTGTGAGAATTAAAATTGGCTTCTAAATCATGGTAAATACACAGTGCTACAGTCGTAAAGTTCGGCATTTCACGAATCGTTTAAAACTCAGTGTGAGGTATGATGTCTCCCGTCAGCGTAAATGTCATTTATAAATGACTAGGTACGAATGAGATTTATTTGATCCTACATTGTTTCTGCGGCTAGTCGTGAAATAAAGCAAACTCGTCATCGTTGTCTACAAGTCTGTGAGTGTCCGCTGTAAGTACACTAGCACTAGGTATATACCATTAACCACGACGACACTGAAGAAGGGTGAGTGACCACCGTACTGTATGTCATTAGGAGAAAGATGCTGCCGCCAATATTAATGTTACTTATAAAATTAATTATCATCATCTGCCCAGCCTTTTCCCATCTATGTTGGGGTCGGCTTCCAGTCTAACTGGATACAGGTGAATACCAGTATTTTACATGGAGCGACTGTCTATCTGACCTCCATAACCCAGTAACTGGGTAATACGATACCCCTTGGTAAGACAGGTAATTATAAAATTAATTATATAAGGTATGTATAATCAAAGAGCTTCAGAATATTTACAAGACGAGAAGCATTAAGTATCCGCGTCAAGGACAAGACGATTTTAATCATCGTCTAACACTAAACGTTGCTCTTATGTACAGGGTGGCCCTTTTCTTAATCCACACGACCAATAAATAATACCTACTTTCCACATATTAAATAGCAATACTCCTCGATCTAAAACATAAAGCCTTGACCACACGGTACGAGACGATATCGCTAATAAGTACAGGACAGAATAATGAAATCGGTCGACCCTGGTAGATGATTATCGACAATTTCGCGATATAATTTATAGCGGGTAAACGATCTTAGGAGCTCGATGCGTACGCGCTTCGAAAAGTTGCTATTATACTATTGTGCGGCGTGTACACTGGGAGTTTTGTGAGGCCTTTGTGCTATCGGATGGGAGGACCAACTTCTTACGTTTGACTTATTTGATTGAATTCTGTTAATTTGTAATTTTTATTTATTAAGGACCGCTACAAAATATTTTTGGCTGTTGTATTTCTTCTTATAATAAATATTAAATCAAAGAATAAAATATCCTTTTTTTTTGCTCATAAATGAATAATAATGAGTTTTTAATTACTTTATTTTTAAGAAAAGTCTTCTAAAATAACACCTACACAACATTAATGACCAAAACGATATTTTTTATTGCCATTAAATTACCATCAAATTTATTTGAGATATCGCCGAATTTGGAAAGTGGTAGCTCCTTAATTTGGCTATAAATTACATAAATCAGGATGATAATTTAAGGAAGATGTTTTAACTGTTACTAGTTTTAAATCTAAACCTTTTTCTTGCACGTCGTATCAATTAAAGCACCAAATCACTACATATTATAAAACAAAGTCCTCCGCCGCGTCTGTCTGTCTGTCTGTTCGCGCGATAAACTCAGAACTCCTACACCGATTTTTTCCGAAAATTCTGCCTCATCAATATGTGTCTTACCTGGTCCAGTCAGATATAAACAGCCATACATAATTTTGTATCTCCAATCAGACCAATATGAACACAGCCTTACCGCGAAGCACCCTGCCTCCCTTATTACCGGTACAAGCCAGCGCTGTCCATTACTCGGACACGGAGAGGTGCGTCTTATCGTTAATTACCGCCCGACTTACCGGTTTACCGATTACCCGCGTGATTTACCAGCGCACACCACTATACTTTACCGATTTCAATTACCGACGCAGTGCGTTTGGGTTTTGTTTTTTGATTAGTCTTCCTAGGTAGTTTCTAATTTGAGATGTGATTATAGGATAATGACATATGGAAGTGGGCCCATATCTTCTTATTAGATTTTCTTTGTGAGCAACAAAACCGTCGGTTAGCAATCAAATCTCAGGTTTTTGGGTCTACAAAGTTTGAAACACTGCCTTGACATACACACGAATAAGTTGACCAGCACCCTTTTATAGCATAACATACTTTCAATAACAATCCGAGAGATTTGAAGGATAACGCTGATAGGTTTGAAAACTTCGTCAGCTCAAAAATGTAAATAACGAAATGAACGCGGGTGAACCGTCGAACTAAACCCATTGCGATCAATTGTAATTTTATGTGTGTTACGCAATCACCCCGCAGGTCTGGGTAAGCCAAACAGACTATCAAAATTGATTTAAAGTAGATTGTTCACTGCAAGTATGCAAAGAAATTCAGTATCCTATTAATGAAACATTATCTTATTAGAGAGAAATAGTTCGAATGAATCATGATATCTAGAGAAATTATACATTATGTGGGTGTACTATAGGTAGGTACACCTCTGCCTAACTCTTCGGGGAAACAGGATGTCGTTAATACGTGATGTTAAATCTTCCTACAAAACACTAATTTATTCTATATACACTCTCACACTTTCCAGTGAACTTAATTCAAAAAGGTCCGACTCCATCAAAACGCTTGATTCCAGTTTAATCAGCGGTTACAAAGTAATCTAAAGCCGATCGTCCGTCCGTCCGTCCGCCGGTCCATTCAGAACCAAATCTTAGCATAAAGGACGCTATTGTCTTCGATCGACGCTTCGTTACTGCGAGATGGTTCACTGATTGGTTTTTATTTGAAATTCTGTGTGTATGTATGTTTGTGGAAATATAGATTTTTTTACTTTGGAGAAGGTAGAATTCTGCATAGGTAATTGTAATCATTTGCTTTATCCAGTTTTTATAACACTACATATTATGAAACAAAGTCCCCTCGCCGCGTCTGTATGTCTGAACGCGATAAAAACCTACCGAACGGATTTTCATGCGGTTTCCACAAATGTACGCAGAAGAGAGATTCATGGGGAAGGTTTAGGTGAACAATTCATTAAAGGTTTTGAGCAAATTAGCTGAAATATGACGATGATTGTTGAACACGTCAGAAAAATTATCCCTACTGAGAGCTTTACTGGCGTACGCCACGTAAACCAAATTGTTATATATTAACTTATGGTAGGTACTTTTAACCCCGGTAATACATTCTCATGGAATATTTACCGACATCCACGGGGGCGAGGCCGCGGTCAAAAGCTAGTAGCTAATATTAATATTAACAACAGCTGATTCATCCAGAACTCCAGACATCATCACAACTTGCGCATAACTCTTCGTTTACTTAAAAAGGTTTATTTTTGTAGAATTTTCGAAAAAGCTTTTTAAAGTAGTGGCTTTTTGATGATATTTTACAAATAATAACTGCAGTTTTTACTAATTCTCTTATAGTTAACTAGCTTCCGCCCGCGGCTTCGCCCGCATGGTATGTCGATGAAAAGTAACCTATGTCCTTTCTCAGGCTCTATCCGTGTACCAAATTTCATTTAAATCGGTTTAGTAGTTTTGGCGTGAAAGCGCGACAGACAGACAGACAGACCGACAGAATTACTTTCGCATTTATAATATTAATATTAGTAAGGATAGACGCTTTTTTAATCTTATCGAAATTGACACAAGTATGACACCATAATTATCGAAGAAGTGTAATAAAAGGTGACGACACCAAAAATAAGATTTTTAAATAAAATATTTCGATCATTAGAAAAATATTTATGCGAGTGTATCCAATGATTGATCCACAAGGTGAAATAACAAGTTAACAAATTAATTAAAGGTCAAATTCCACTAATTAGAATACTTAAACAATTAATACACCTATAAGTTGGTATTTTATCTTAATTTAATGCAATTAATACCATTAGCATTATAATATTGTTTTTCCATACGATTATGTTAAATGTCTTCATAATTATGAAGACAGATTTATGTTAAAAATAGTCACTAGGCATGCGTGTGAGTGACATTCTAGAGTATGAAACAAGATTTTAATTTTAGTTTTTTATGCACAGAAAAAGTTCAGCATATTAGGCGAATATCAGGGTCTAAAATCTAGTCACTTTTTTTTTAAAATATATTGCAAAAAAAAAAGCATTTAGTTTGAGCACCAAAATGCTTCACTACGTCAAAAAGTGGCGGGCTAGCTCGTAGTAAAACCTTAATTTAATAAGGTAGAGCTTCGTAGCTTCGGGTTTGCGGGTAGTGACAAGTCTAAAATTACATAGAAGTTAGTGAAATCAAAATCATTACCTAGTCTCAACAAGTCTATCTACAATGAAGAACTGCAGTGGCTTCCGATAAACAAATCATACATCATCTTAACATCCGACTTTTTCTTATGAGGTTTAAAACACTGACTATCCCAGCATACCTTAACAAGAGACTCCGTCTCTTTTTAATTCTCCGTAAATCTTCACCTACATTACAATACCTGGCACTTCCGCATCACTGTCAACGGCCTTTCCATCGCCACACTGACTCACAGGCATCACACGTCATCGGTATTTTACGTTCTACAAAATAACAGGTAGTGTAGTTTCCTCAACAATTTCTAGATCTTGATAACCCCTAGTTAAGTGCGGCTGCCTCCACAAATAAGGTGCATTAATACTCCCATTCAGGCTGAGATGTATGAGTAAGTTAGTGAGTTGTGTTCGTTTGTACGCAGTAATGCGTACTCTGTGTTCATTGTGTTACTGACTTCCGTGCTAAGGGAATGTTTTCTAACTAGGTGTGATTTTGTGCGAACTGATTTTTTGTTTGTAATAGGTTTTGTTTAGACTTTTGCTCGCATTGCTAGGATGCAATTGAAGATATTTTTTAACAGTGAAGAGTTAAGGCTTTTATGCAATTAGAAAGATAGTCGAATAGCAATTTTAGTAGAAAGTTAACAAGCTTTTTGAAGTAAACCAATTAGGTTTATAAATCAAACTAATTATAAGTTACAGATACCTAGCATTCCAATATTCTAGTGAATCACTGCCCATTTCCAATAAGAAACCATACAGAGCCTTCTCAACAGAACCATCCACTAACGATACAAAAAAGCATCACCCATCCCCAGTTAACACATCAAATACCACAAAACTTGCGAACACTAGCAGTCCTCGCAACCTGCCCCTAACGCTTAATGCGACGAGAGATAATAAATTCTCGTTGATCGTCCACATTGTGCGTTAGAGCGGGACAACGACATGTTTATGCGTCGCCCCGCCCACGCGCCCGCGCAGCTTTCGCGCCAGTTTTTCTGCAATAACTTCAAGTTAAGGAGACGTCATGTATTTCAATTTGTTGGTGCTGTGCCTAACGGCTGGTTAATTGCTGTTTTGTTGTATGATTAAATTGTTAACTTAGTTTACAGTGCGTTGATCTGAAGCTCAGATCTTGCGGACAGCAGCAGTAGCTTGACGCGGATTGTTTGTTGTAAATCGTGCTTTCCCATCTTTATTTTTTTACCCGACTGCTCCAGGTGTAAGGTAATGTTTTACTAATAAGACTATAGTACTTCCACAATATAAAGTCATCATAAATCATCTAAGGTGATGGATAATAAAGATTTTGCTGAAAGGCACTGAAGAAGACAAGGCAAAGTAGGAAATTATGTAATATCGCCAATAGAAAGCAATAGAATGATCTATTCTTAGCTGAGAACGCTCCACCATAGATCGGAAAGTACGTAAATTCCAATAAGAGCCTTTATTCATGGACCAATAACACCAATAAATACCATTAAAGTATCGTTTAAGGAAACGCGTCCATAAACCGTACCACGCAGGCTACTTGCTCGAATACTATTAAAAACAAAAATCAACGTTCATTGTATTGAAGCCTCCCATATCAATCCGTTTGTATTTTCAGCAATAAACCACGTCAGGCCTTAGAATGGGCCTAACTACAATATTAGGCCCCTTCCAGTATTATAAAATCAAAACCCTTTGAAAGCGTGTAAAGAAAACGAATGCGTTACACCCACGGTTTAGTTACAAGATGTCAGAGGTCTGGTGTGTTTGACAGCGGGAAGCGGGGACTGAAAAGCGAGTTAAGGTACGGTTTCCTAGAAGCGGTGGCTGTCATATTATTTTATCGGCCGTCATGAAAATCTGTCATTTTCACCAATATTTGACATTAAGGGGTCAAAAAATGCTCTTTGTTTGGACTGCTGATGCTGTTATGACCGTTCACCGCTTACTTAGGAAACCAAAGCTTTAGCGACGTAAACCTAGCGTTCCGAAGAAATAGAAATAACAATACAAAATTTCTGCTGAATGTGTCAGTTCAAATCAGTTGCTGGTTATCTCAGTAACTGAAACATAGTTAAACTTAGTTAGCTAGTTATTGGAGCATAAAGTTCTGTTTCTGGCAGGCAATTATTAGGAAAATCTGTTCCGCATTGTAGGAATTATTACTTCTTTATATAAAGTAACTAATGGTCATAGCGGTCTTTCAACCTTGACACCGAGATAGACCCACTACGTAAGGCATTTTTCTTTCAACGCTCTATAGTGCTAGTAATATTACTAACAATCGCACCATACCCTTTGCAGTATCACGTCAGATAACTCAGGCGCGTCGCACAAGCAACATGATGGCGTTATTAAAACGTAATGCTGTGACAAGCACCCTACTTGTCATGACTACGTCATATTGTTTAGTAAACTATCTTGACACTACCATAGTTCCATCATACGTCTCGCTAGCAGTGGCGCCTCGCCCTATAGCTCTCATGTCAGATAACTCAGGCGTCGCACAAGCGACTTGATGGCGTTAATAAAATGTAAGGCTGTGACAAAGACCAGCATCCTAAATGTCATGAGTCTACATCACATTGCTGTCGTAAACTATCTTGACACTACCATAGTTCCATCATAAGTCTCGCTAGCAGTGGCGCCTGGCCCTACAGCTCTCATGTCAGATAACTCAGGCGTCGCACAAGCGACTTGATGGTGTTAATAAAATGTGAGGCTGTGACAAAGGACCAGCCTCCTACTATGCGCGTCATGTGTCGATGTCATAGTGTCTAGGACCATCGCAGTGTGCACTGACACTGGGGGAGAAAATAGACTTGATATTTATCTGGGCATGGAGCTGGAAGGTTGGATAGAAGCGCTTGCTGCATTTTCAAATGACGGTTGTTTTTAATTTGCAATATTGATCCTGACTTTTAGTGATTATCAAAAATGTTACACAAAATACAGCAGTTAGATCTATTTTGTGAAGAACTTCATACCTCACTCAAGTGACCACATACGATTTGAAAGCGAATTAATTTGTCTATATTCTAAGTAAATCATTGCGGATTCACTCCTCGACTCCGTTCGTGTAGAACTACAAGTACACACGTAAGTTCACGTCATACTGCAAAAACAGATGCATGTAAAATTCAGTAAATATAAAAGCATGTCCCTACCACGGTACCAAGAAAGATAAACTGGGCATTCTGTGGCGCAAGACGGCAAGACTGATGCTGTCATCCTGCTCAAGACCATATACGTAGAATACGTCAGATACTTTACTACGTTAGATAGGTACTCGTGTTGCTGTGGCAATTTGTAATAGTTAAAAGACAAGAATGATCTATCTCTGTAGTCGTCGTGTGTCGGTAGGAGCTATACAAGAATACCTACTGACATGGAGAAATGATTTCAGCCAATCAATAAGGTTGGGAGCGGAGCTGACTGTCCAGGAACGAGGCTGGCTCATTTACGGCTAAACTGTAATCTATACTAATACTGTATTCGGTGTAGGTATACATTATGGTTCTATACCTCCTTTCAAAGGAGAAACGACACTTTTTTTAAATACTTATTAGTCACATTATCATCATTATCTGCCCTTATTCCAATTTATTTAAGGCCGGTGCCACATTTCTTTTTCTTCCATACACTCTATTAGTTGTTATCTCGGTAGTCACCCTTTCTAGTAACATAGTTTTCATCATCTGCTTACATATCTATTTGAAGATCGAAGAACGAGGAGTGAATGATCCTACCTTTTCAATGGAAGAATTCATTAATAAGGAAGGGTCCTCCGACCAGACGGGTGTTATTAAGTGGGCATAAATAAAAACAATAAAATAATTAGAAACGCACTCTGTGTCAAAAAATTACATTTTCACTGCTTTTCTGGTTCCAATTTGTCGTATTATATTTATTAGCAACTTATATATATACACAATAACTTAATGATATCTCATAATTTCACGATTGTATTCTTTACGATACAAATAGACATGTTTAGTGTACTGTCACTTATCATAGTGTCTGACACTTATGCGTGTGCGCACGCAGGTTGTATCCAACAGGTGCTAGTTGGGTCGTATCGCCATCTCTGTGGTGTTGGTAGCTTTATTAAAACTACAATAGGTGTGTAAGCTCTGTCGTTTATCGTTTTGGATAGTGTTAGTAAGTACCTACTTGTTTTGTGGTGTTGCGTGATGGTTTTGATCGATATCACAGTGTAGACAAATTTTAATAGTAGTTTTATATTTAGATTAAGTCATGTTACATTATACGTAGATAGACGTTATACTTATAATATAAAATATACATTTTTCTTAAAACAAAATTACTATGCTACATAATAAAAATTGCTATGCTACTAGGGCCCTATCATAGACCCCATAAAACAACTTTCGAATTATTGAAAGCTTACGAATAATTCAGAGAAGAAAAATCGGTCATATAAACTACATACCTAATGGTTAGTTCATAATTCGGCATTTATTTCAAAACATCATAAAAATTCAACTAAATTACTTCAGCCACTTAACATTACGAAACCTTCATGGAACATCATGGGAAAGTCATTAAAATAAACCTACATCTATAATCATTTGTATCGCCCATAAACAACTAAGTTTTATGCACACGACGAGCGACTGATGACCAGTAATTAAGCTCTGTAAACGCAGTCACCTACCCACGAGTTGCGTGGGCGCATGTTTTAGAAGTGGCAGTTTCGTGGCTGGGTGGTCAGTGGTCATCATTTATTGATAAAAATCATGGTGCTACTGGGTACAAACTACAAGATAAACTGCTTCGTGGTCAACATTCATTTTCCTTTTACGTTGATGTCTTCAAGTGAGTCAAAGAATTTATAAGATTCGTTGGTATAACAATATAATTATGATGTATTTGCTTCTTCTGTATTAACCTACATTTGATTTGGTCCTTAAATCACATAATAGTCTAAAATAATTTATACATTAAACGATTCGACTTGCGGCAAGATCTGTTTCTATAAAACACTTGTATAGACCGTCCAGCTTTAATCGTGATAAAATTAGAAGTTGACCATTCTTCATTGCTGCCGCCCCCAGCTCCGAGAAACCAAATCTTCGTTCACAGATAGTATAGACCTTCCATCATTACTCGTGGTAAAATAAGGAATTGACCATTCTTCATTTCTACTGCCCCCAGCCCCGAGAAATCAAAACTTCGTTCCTTTACAGATAACGACATCACTAATAAAAGCACTAACCAAAACCAAAAAGAGAGAAGCCCAACAATTTACTTAGTCTTGCTAGATCTAAACTGACACGGTGTCTGCGTAATACAGTTGGAAAACGCCCCCCTTCTATAGATGTATCTGTTACAAAGTGTAGAGTGGGTGTATCGAATCCAATTACCTCGACACAGTGCCGACGTTAAGAAATTATACGAGATACTCTCGATGCAGAAATGAGGTTTATTAAGATGGATTTTTTTATCATATTTTCTGTGCTAATTCTTTGAAATTTTGTTGGATGGATTATTCGTGGATTTTCTGGCTGAGCTAGCATAGCTTACATCTGCATAATTGATGCCTGCCATTTGCCATCGACGCGACGTTCAAGAAATAACTCCATACGTTTCAAGTTTCAAGAAACAGGAGGCTGATGTGGTAGCAGCAGTAAGTGCTGACGGGCTGAGATGATTATTATGAATGTATGATGATTCCTGATAGGTATTTCAATGTTATGATATTGAAATTGAGCGCTTTCTAAATACCTAAAGCATAATGTTTAATTGTTTACCACATCGCAAGTTCACAACACGTACAAAAAGCAATAGTGAGATGAACTGGAACTCCGACCAAACGAACTGTTTTTTCGTCGCTAACTAATTAATCATAGCCATAAATAAGTGTCAACAGAATGGCGCTTGTACCTACCTACGCTAAGTAAAATCTTAAAAATATTTTTTAAAAGTCCAAATACAACTGCACCAACCTTTAGGTACTACAAATCCGTCAAATATCGCAGGTTGTAAACTGAGTTAGTGCCAGTTATGAATAAGTTAACAGTTCTTATCAGAACACAATGGGCGCTTACGATAACATTTGGAGTAACGCCGGTGTTTAGCTCCGAGGTCGTTGAACCGGTTAGTGCTAACTAGTGCTTATTGTTAGGTTTTGTTACCTGTAGTTTGTTTGCTAAGATTTTAGCGCAGTCGGCAATAGCTTGAGAATGGAATAACATTTTTGGAATTTGGTCTTGTAGAAGGCGTAGTCATTCTGGTGTATTGTGGGTGCACCTGTACATTGGGTGATCATGCATTAACTCCATACATACCTACGTATTGAAAAAACCTAGCAGTCGAGATTGGTGTTATAGACCAAGCCCAAAGCCAAAATATCAAGGATCAGATGTTACATTCTGAAACTATATAGTCATTTAATTTTTTTTTCCCTTTTTACTTGTATATTTCTTTTATTTTCAATTACTTTTAGGGTGTTAAATTGATGTTTATGCCATAAAAGCATTTCCATAACTACTATACCTTTAAAAAAATGGAAGCCGACCCCAACATGGTTGGGAAAAGGCTAGGCAGATGAGATGATCTTTAAAAAAATGGTGGGTCCTTAGTAATGAATTTAACAATACTTCGATGTGGGAATTTGACGACTACAAGGACCAAAAAATACCGATACTAATATAATTGATTTACAAAGTTAATTAACTTAAATCGCAATCAATCATTATATTATTTCACACTTCATAAAATACAACGCAAATCACAAGTTCCACAGGTCACCGCTCTGTAACGTCTCATTCAAGGCTGTGTATAGTGTGTATACAGCCTATAATGTTTAATGTCTATTGTTCTTAGAGGAAGTGCTAACTAACTTACGCACTTGGCTGGAACTTAGTTTTATTGAGCGTGCTTGACAGAGTAATGACGCTGGTCACTCATGGCGTATAATGTTTATGTCGTTAACTTACTAAGTAGTAACTTTTAATGGGATTACAATAGTGCTTTGAATGAGGGTGTTTTTTTTCAGTTCAGTTCTTATAAGCTTAAGGAGTAGACTTTATTGGTAGTCACATAACATAACGACCAATTGGAACCGTGCACCTAGCTTCTGACGTTTCATAAGTGCCCATGTAGGCTTATGTGAAATAAAATATTTTGATTTATTGATTTGATAACATAATATAACACCTGTATTCCCCGAAGGGTTGGGCAGAGGTGTACCTATAGTACACCCACATTTCACCAGTTATGTTTATGTCCCATATAATAGCGAGTCAAATCGTGAACTTATCAATTATTATGTTTTAACTTTTAATTCTATAACTTAATTTGAAAGGGGGTTTTTAGGCCACAAAGGTTTATTAAGCGTACAGAGTAGAGTTTATTGGTTTAGTAGCTGATACATTAAGGGACGCAGATTTGGTTCCTGCACGAAAGAAATATCTATGTGTCCAGCCTTACCTTTCGTATATACTTAACCCCAAGTTTCAAGTTATGAAAGTAGACAAGATTAGAATGGCAGACAACGTCAGACGTAATAATTTATGTCGCTTATAAATTAGATAGTAAGCAGATGTGACTAGTATATTTACATTACCCATTGAAGCTTCGGGCAGCTGGGGATAAAAAAACCGGCTAAGTGCAAGTCGGACTCACGCACGAAAGGTTCCGTAACATTATCTATAAAAACGGCAAAAAAAACAGGTTTGTTGTATGGAAGCCCCCTTAAATATTTATTTTATTCTGTTTTTTAATATTTGTTGTTATAGCGGCAACAGAAATACATAATAACTGTCTAACTATCACGGTTCATGAGATACAGCCTGGTGACAGACGGACAGACAGACAGACAGCCGGACGGACAGCGGAGTAATAGGGTCCCGTTTTACCCTATGGGTACGTAACCCTAAAGAAACAACATTTAAAAAAAATACAACTACAGACACCTATAAATCGATTTTCACCCGTAACTTTGTACTGAGTCGAGCAGATATAAATTAAATCTCCTCTTATACTTAGTCATTCCTGATTCCGAGCTAAAATCAATTCATTAAGAGACACCAATAAAACGCGAGTGTCCTTCTCTGCAGCACATTAACAATTCAAGAGATAAAAAGAAAATAAAAATGGCGAAGACCACCTACACGTCTTGCCGGACTGCGGCGGAGAGTTGCGATTTGCCGTACGTTTTTGCGATTAGTCTGATGCTGGGGAAGTGATTTGACTGCTAAAATTCTAACTGAGCTTAGTAATACTTATATCTGTGTCGGTTACTAGGAATGTAACTTGTTATTTGTATATTACTGGTTATGTAAACAAATATACTTACCTGCATAGCACTTTTCGCGCTGTTTATGTCGCGGAGTATATAATAGTACATTTGCGTAATTTTTCCAAGTTCGATAACATAATTATTAAATATCGTATTCGATAAACTGGACATATTTATCACCCTAATTTCCCTTTTGGGGATCACATGAGCGACATTTAGACAATTTACATAGCATAACAGCACGTATGTAATCCCCAAAGGGTTGGACAGATGTGTACCCTATTGTACATCCACATTTCGCCAGTTACTTTTAAGTCCCATGTAATAATGCGCGATCCTATTTCCATCATCGGGGCTTTCGCCAAATTCTGACTGAGAAATTTCTGGTAAAAAAATTCAATCATACTTTTCCCGACCTGGGAATCGGACCCAGGACCTGCTCAGCAGTAGCACTTGCGACCAATAGACCTACGAGGCAGAAAATTACATTACTTTAGAATTTAAATACATATATATTGAAACAACATGACTATATGGTATACACTTGTAAATATATAACCAAACCCCAAGAAAATTTAATCAATCCTAGAAAATCTGTCGCCCCATCCATACCTCGCCTTATCTCGCCGTAGTTGTGTCTGGACTCAACTACTAGAGAACTAGATTAATACAATTAAAAGGGAAAGAGTCTCGCTCGATTATAAATCAGACATGCGACATTTTTGTTCGCGTATTTCAAATTCACTAGTAAGTTATGCTAGTCAATTAAACGTCCGCGATTGTGAGATCGGATTACCATGATCGGTAGAGGAATGGAGTCGAAAAGTTGGAGTTATGTGAAGAAGTTTTATAAAATGTAATCCAGTAGCAATTCCTACATAATTTGAGCTTAAGTCTGGAGTACTAAAATGTCCACGAAGATTACTCTCGATAACCTTCAGAAGCTACATAACTTACTGTGTAATTTCTCTATAGCAGAATCTTCATCAAAACTACTTATCGTAATAGTAAAGTTATCTATAGCTTATTTATATATTTTGTCTTAGGCAATCATTATTACATAACTGACTGGCCTTACATGTTTTTACGTTTAAAAGTCACTAATGTAACTTTTGGCGACGTTTATAAATAAACCAAATGTACTTTTTTGTGACACAAAACAAGGAACATAATGTAAGTAAATAATTAGGGTGCTACTAATTTTTTAAGAGGACAAAAGGTATTACACTATCCCTAGAGGACGAATACCTTTACAAAATAAAACAAAAAAAAAATTAAACCCAACACCGTCTCCACTCCTCTGTCCCGAGACGCCTTCGATTTTATTTTTCCCCACCGTCAGTCCGAAATGAAGTACCTTCGTCCATACGTTACTCCGGAAGTGGACAGCCGGAGTGAAATGGCCGCTCCGTCGTTTCCGGCCCCTTCCCCCCCAGCGGGCTTTAATTAAAGGCCGGTAAGGTTTTAACACGTCTCTACCTTTGAAGGCGACTCCGATTGAATCGAGATTTTTTTGCTCGCATTAGGGAGAAGATTAAGGGTGTATGTACAAAGGGTGAAGGGTTCTGTCTGCCTCTGATGCTTGGTTTAGTAAGTGGGTGTGTTGGTCTGTTGAATGTTGCTTATGTTTTGATTTTCTTTTGTTTACAGGTAAGTTTAAACGTGCAGAGTAGATGTGAGTAGTGTTCGTGTTTATCTTTTTGCAGATGGTAAGTAGATCGAGTACATAAACCCTTTTGAATAATGAAGTCCTGCAAAGCCTTAATGCAGTTTCTCAGAAAAAAAAAAGAAAAAAAAATGATACCAAACCAGAAAGCCTCAATCTCGTAATTAAATAAAGGTTTAAAATCTTGTCTCGATCGAGTTTAAATCGAAACTAGATTCTGATTTTTTTTAAATAGGTATTAGTATTTATATGTGTGTTAGTGGTGTTCGTGGCTAAGTAATAACAGCCGCACGGGTCGATCCATCAGGTTAAGTTACGCTTGCCAGGGTTGGTCTGTGGATGGGTGACCATCTTTACATACCGAGACTCCTTCGTGTCTCGGAAAGCATTCGTCTGTCATTCATGGATCTTTTTTGACAGTCATTACGGGTCGTCAGAAGCCCGAAAATCTGACAGCCAGGCTTACCAAAGGGTTACGTATTACCCAGTTATTGGGTTGTAAAGGTCAGATAGGCAGTCGCTCCATGTAATATACTGGTATTCAGCCGCATCCGGTTAGACTGGAAGCCGACCCCAACATAGTTGGGGACAGGCAGGCAGATTGATTAGCATTTATGTAGCTAGTAAGGTATTTGTTATTTGTTTGATTTTAGGAAATGTCTTAGTTTGCCCCAAAATTCTCATTAATAATTACGAAAACCCATAAAAATAAATAAACAGATATACGCAATAAAATAAATATAAAATCGACATCTAAACGAAGTTGCTCAAATAAAAACGATATAAAACCGTAGCTTTTACGATTCTATACACATTGTTAGAATTCGTGACTGCTTTAGTGAAATCCAACTTTTATTGTTTAGAATTTTATGTCTAAATTATAATAGAAGTGCCATTATTGAGATAAACGTAAAAAAAAGTGTTGCATGACAAGAAAGTACAGTAGGACCACTCATAGCAATGCGCGACAAACTTTAACCTAGAAAAGGTAACCTATATGTAAAAAAAAAACACTATTAAACTACTTATTTCTTTTTCGTATGGTTAGTGACAAAGCTGGTGCCCATGGGCCTCTGATTTGACTTTACACGCCGACGGGAAATATATCTCAGGTACGACTTTTTCCTTCACCGTTTTGAAGCAAGTGATAATTATACAATACGCACATGAATCCGAAAAGTCAGAGGTGAGTGTCTTGGGTTCGAACTCGAGAACTATGACTTAACAGTCCGATGGTCACACAACTAGGCTATCACTGTTGTTCAAACCACTTCAAAGGGGTTACAAAAATTAGTAATTGTCTAGTTTCATAGAAAATTTATCAGTGATGTATCGGCTCAGCATTTATTGTGCTACATGAGTATGCGCTACAAAAAGTCGTAGCCAATAAAAGTAATTTGTGCTACTAAAAGCGTAGCACATAAAACTTATTGCTACGAATTTCGTAGCACGTCATTGCTTTCGCGGAACTATGAATTGAATACGGTATGAACCCAAGTGATTGTATAGTTTAGTCCTTGTACTCCTGGTCAGTCACGGGTCCTACTCTTATATTTTACAAGTTTGTACCTAAGACTTACTAATCCTATCAAAGATTATGTGTATTGGTCCTTCGGTACATATTTTCTTAGTTGTGAACGACATCACAAAACGTGTGTGCATTGGTATTTCTTAATTTCGTGACGCGACCTGCGCCTACGCACCTCGGAAGCTATTTTACAAGATCTTTATAGTCACTCTATAGAGTATAACGCCTCTTCACTTTTGTGATGGGCTACAGTGTTAGCGGGAGTATGAGCGGAGCGGTTTCACAACGATTTAAAGCGTGCATGGATTTAAAATACGGTTGATTTCTTTCAGTAGCTTTTTCGATAAAATCTAACGCGTAATCAAACATAGAAATTTGGAACTAAAAAAGGTTAAAATATGATAAGTACCTAAAGTCTTCATTACGATGAAGATGCTTTTCTAGCGTCATTAGCAGCCCTATAAGCAAAATCAACATTAATTTGATAATAAACTACCAGATATTATTATATTGCATTTATTTAATACGGCTCAACCGCTAACTCTAAGGCCCCACCCATCCAACCATATACATATTTATAGGGAGTCCATTACACCGATTGTCGTTATGATTCTCTCTTGACCAAACAAGTTCTGATTCAAATTTTATAATGTATTAAACTCGAGAATTCATCGCCTATTATGACAAGTCAGTAATGAAAGTATTATGAGTTATACCGACATTATCGTAAACTTTATGTTTTAATGATCAGTTATTTTTTTGTGACTGTTGACAAAATACCGCATGTAATATATTTATACGGTGGAAATATGGGTTTTATGGCAAATTATGTTCTATATATGACGTTTTATATTTCTGTTGATATTAAAGTTTGGTGCTTGATTCAATATTTTTTTTGTAATAATGAGTGTTATTGCGTTTAGTAATAGTTTTGTTAAGTTGAGTCAGAGGTGACAGGGAAATCAGAATTGCTTAATAAAAATAGAAATATTTATTTTTTTAATTGAGGTCAGAGGTGTGTAGGAAACATAATTCATTGATTTGTAAGCGGTTGAAATGATGTGTGTGTTTAGAGTATTTGTGGGCGTTTCGGAGGCGCCACTAATATTAATATGGCGGAATTAAATTTGGTTATTTAGAAGATTTAAATACCGTTAGCAGCTCTATTACTCTAGATTATATATAATATTACTCATGAAAATGGCTTCTAAATTGTATTAAAAAGTTGAAGGTTCAGCTGAGCTTAGGCTTTCCCTGCCTGCGATGGGTTCAATTTCCCATCGAACCATTTTACATAGAGTGACTGCCATTTTAGTCATTACATTGCTCAAAGACATTACAGATATATAAATCTGCATAACTAATACGCCCAAATACATGACGTCAAACAAAAAAATCTCTTCTCTACGTAAACCTACGTTCATTGTATCCCTGTAACATATAGAAGTCCATCGTACATACATATCGTATCATATCACTACGCATTGCATGCGACATCGTCACCGACACTGCCCGTCACCGATAAGCGCGGCAAGCTGAATTACGTCATAACGCGTACGTCATTGAGGCGCAGACGGAAGGAACAGTCCTGACAAATAGCCAAAATGGAAGATGAGAGTTTGTGACAGTTGATGACGTGGATTTGAAGTTTGTAACCCTAGTATTGACTTATATTTCAGATGACGATGCGTGAATCAACCCGATTGCATAAAATAGTTGAATTTGCAGGAAATAAGGCCTATATTCAAAATCAAAATAAATATTGCCAGCAAGTAAGTACTCTTCGTCTTCGCCGTAAAAAAGTAATCGATAAAAACTTTCATTATTTTGAAGATCATTAAAAAATCTTTTGTAACTAAGTATTAAACTAACCTTTATTTTCATTAATTTGTCCTTCGGTTTGGATCCTTCGAACTTCTGTGTCACCTGTATTGCGTCACTATCGCCTATCTACCGGCATGCATCGCCCGTCAATTGGCATAACTTCAATAATATTTAGTTGTGCCACGAATAATGATAAATTGTGTGACGTCATTGTTTGACGTAACTACCCGTATTTATTGTGAAAATTATAAATTATCATTAAGTGGATAGCTGGCTGTCGATACGGTTGTAGGTTCAAATAGTGCAAGGATCTTGGTAATTTGATTTTATATTTGACGCTTACATTGGTTGTATTTCAAACTGGTTTTTAAAATCTTGATAATTACGAACTGAATTTCTTGATAATTATCATTAGGATAGTTGATAAAGTGGTATAGTGTATAACATCTCTTTAGCGCCAAGAAGAAGGTGATTAAGAAGTTGAATTGGTGAATCCTTTAAAATTACCGGTATAAATATAGAAATACTTAAGTTTTTCTTCTTCAAATTCTTAGTCCCATTTGGCATCCAGGAAATCCAGTTTATTTTTTTCAAATAAAGTTCATTTAGTGTTACCCTTACCTCTGGTAGGTGCCATGTCATCCCAAGGGATCCTAAAAAGAAATGAAACATCATTAGTAGCTTAGAACCAGTCCACAATGACAGTCATGTCGATTTCTTAACGAAGTGACATTCAAATCACGACACGCTAATACCTGACGTTACACTTTAAAGGACAAGACATCTCTGTAATAAATAATCCTACTCACCGTGAGTCCTAATGAGAATTCTCATGCCCTAATTAGACGATATACATTGCAGTCCCGCAGAGGCCTTTGACAGTCGCATTAACTTGTCGACGAGCAATCTAGACTGTATTAAGTGGATGTATCGGAAAATATGACGACTGTGATGCGATTTATTTGTGAGTGTTTCAGTTTTAATTGATTTTAACTTTTTGTAGTAGATGAATATAATGTATTAATGTGTTCATTCAGTAAAAAGTGGTAAAGAAACTCTATTTCGGATCGTGGTATTGGGGTTATTAATATCATCATCAGCCTGCAGCAGTCCACTGCTGGACATAGGCAGCTATTCAGCCAGTATGACGATATAATAGACTCCAATTCTAAAGTTTCTACTGTTGAAATGTTTGCATAAGTACCTAAGTATTTAAAGAAAGTTTATCAAGTAACACAGTGCGACATTATAACATTGATGTTCCACAAAACAGTACCTAATATAAAAACATACTGGCATGTAGCTACCTCAGATCTTATAATCTGTTTATTATTCTTGCAATATTTGAAAGTATATGTAGAATTTTTTTTCATAGTAGGGAAATTGCCGACCAAAATCTAGGTTTTAACAACTTTAAAAGCTCCTTATTCCTACCGATCAATGGATAGATAACAGTACTACTACTGACTAACAAAGGCTTAAATCAACTACAAGCAACGCTTTCAAGCACGCAAAGCTTTCACTTGTTTTACGAGCTCATTGTTTCAGGTCCGAACTAAAGTTAAGTTTCAGGATCAAACATTCTCACTTTCGATGAGGTTGTTGAACCTTACTCCTAAGTAAAGCCAAATGTTCGTGTTTGAGAATTTTAATCATGGTGGTATAATATTTTAGTTACTTCTTCAATCAATCTGAACTGAGCTAGGTACAGTTTAGTAGAAAGAAGGTGATGACTGGTCAGGTTATTGAGCAAATTGAAACACACTTTACATTTAGGTCCTAAAACTTACTACTAAAGTGTTTAATAGTCAACGTTACTTAACTAGCATCCATTTATGATTATTCCTGGTATTTATAGTATGCCTTTTTTTTTTTGAGGTTGGTTAGTTGTTTCGTGTTCCTTCGGTTGCCTGTTGCCAAGGGCCCCGGTATCCCTTTCGGACTTTCCCGTAACCCTGGCAGGATTTATAGTATGCCTAGTAAGTAATAGCTGTCATTTTTCCATAATATTTCTGATACTTTCAGTACATTTTTTACGACGGTCTTTCCATCTTTTTTAAAGAAACTTTCGTCTTTCAGTCCGACGTCGTCAGGAAACATTTCTAACGATCAGCAGTCTTCAGTCACATTTCTACTGTAATATAATAATAATATGTGTAATAAATGATGATATAAATTGATTTATACGTCGTTGGTTCACGGAGCAGTAAGGCCTCATGGTATCAAGGAGCGTTTACACAAGCCGCTGTGGCTGACAGAAAAGAGTGTGGTGCAAGTTATAAGAGATTAGCGACATCATGATCCTGTTTAGCTGTCAGTTTCTTCTACCTTGTTTTCAACCTCACGTTCAACAATCACAGTACATGCTTAAAAAAAAAATTGTGAAAGATTTCATAACCAAGTCATTTTTACTGTCATAGACTTAAGACCAGTTGCATTTGATAAAATACTACCTGTTGCCCGCGATTTCGTCTACGTGTATTTTGTTATATTCTACTATAAAAGTCTAAGTCAAATAATTTATTTCAATTAGGTGCTTATAAAGTACTTGTGAAACATCAAAAATTTACAAAAAAATAGGACTGAATCTAGTCGCCCCTTCCAAAGGGTATTTTTCTTATGGAGAAGAATGGGCAAGAAACTCCACCGTTACTCTTTTAAAAAGAGGGGTAACAAACATCCAGAATTAAAAGTAGTTATCTCTTGCTCCAGGTTCCAGGCTACCTTAATGTCAAATATCATAACGATCGGTTCAGTGGTTTAGGCGTGAAAATGTAACAGACAGACAGAGTAATATTCGCATTTTATTCGCATTTATTATCCGTATGAATTCTGCAGTAGCTTAACTTATACAAATTGCACATACCTGTGTCATATTATTATTATTTGTTTATTTATCTTAACGCTGATCAAAGCTCAAAAGTTTTATTGTAGCTTTCGTTAAAACGTTTCCTTATAATCCTAATAACCTAAACTAATATTATGTATTTTAGTATCAGCTCTATACTGTTGTAAGTGACCTCTGTCCTCCCCACCAACCGCTCCTACCTTACACCGCTTTCCAAGACGGAGACAATTGGCACGTCACCGCCAGAGGTCGCCGCTTTTGCAAGTAACCACAAATCACTGGTGTCCGCGCCGGTCGCCGGTCAAACGCGCTGTGTGTACGCGCCATTATACACAGTGCAATGTTACCTTAATAACAACTGATATTATTTGGGTAATAATTAAGGTTTTGGCTGAATGATTAGCCTTTTAAAAAGGTGATAGTTTCCGGTCATCAAAAAGAAATGTCAGTGAAATGTTAGAGAGTGACATTTTAGAAACTTCATACGAGTGACTTTTTGACATCTGTCAATTAAGTACATTTTGATGACATGTCTCGATGATTAGACATCGTCACCTTGCATGAAGTTGCAGTTTTAACTAATAATTAAAGGTAATTTTTTGCGCTTCTGATCTCTCGATGAGTTTCATTCGGTTCTGCAACATTAATTAGTTTAACTACCCCATGCCTCTTCATGTTTCTTAGAAAATCTTAAACATGTTTACGAGCTGAACAATAACAATTCGTCGATCCACCCCCGCGGGTCTCATACTAATTGCACGGTTAACTGGCCACGTCATCGTCACAATGAGACTGGAATTAATTTTAGCCATAGACATAATTACACTGTCAACAAATTAATTAATCCCCAGAACTCTGATAGTATAGACATCGCGTAACTGTTGCAGGTTTTTAACAATCTGGGCAGTCAGCTCCGCTAAAACCTTGATGACAGGCTTATTTAGTCTACGACGTGAGCTTTTTTAAATCATATTTTACTAACAACCCGCCGCTGCATCCCACGGCCACGGTTGCACTGGCTACATGTCAAAACATGTCGAGATTACTTTCCAATATTTAGTTAAAAATTAATGTTTTACCCTTAAACCTTTTTCTACACATTAATCTTTACCTATAAATGCCCGAAATGACGGTGAAAACCGCATCAAAATCCATTGTGTAGTTTAGAAAACAGTCACACTGACATATACGAAAAGGGACCTTGTTTTATGCTATTTGTAGATGCCGTGAAGTGTACAAGAAAAAGAAGTAATATTTCCAGACGAACACTCATTTTGCAATGACAAATCGCACTATAAAAACTATGATCAATAGAAAATTAAAAATCGTCAGAACTTTATTAAAGAAATCTCGAATGCATTTTATATGAGGTCGGCATGTCAATTACTCATATCTATGGCAAATTGGCTTATTACTCACGTACGACAGTCGGACGGATTTTAATCTGCGTCTGATAAAGCGAGCGATCGCAGCGAATAATCGCGAGTGTGTGGGCAAACTGCCCGCGATTTATCAAGTGTGGCGAGGGCCTTAGATTGTTAGTTTGTTTGTAAGAATTGATATTATAAATATGTGTCGTTTGTAGCACGGGCGTTTGAAATCATGATTTCTATTATGATTGCGATATTAATATGATTAGTAATTCATTTTAGTCTTATTTAAAAAGGTTGCAGTCACATAAAAAACCACTAGAAATGTGTTTGTTTGTTAATTTTATCCTTACATATTATAAAAGTCCTCCGCCACCTCTGTCTGTATTCCTGTACGCGATATACTCAAAAACTACTGCACTGATATTCATGTTGTTTTCACCAATGGATAGAGTGGTTCTCGAGTAAGGTTTTAGTATATAATAACTGACATCCAAGCGGGCGAAGTCGCGTGCATCAGCTAGTTAATAAATTAAGTTACTATAATAAATTAAGTTACTAAACAATTCTAATTTTGTTGTTAATATTGATTGGAAGATTGTGTTACTCGCTGAAAGTTAAAATAAATATCGAATGATTCAGTTCTACCTCCTAGTGCTGCATTGACACATACATACCGAGTTTGCAAACTGGACAAATTCAATCTATAAATCAAGCATGTTATTAACTTATTACCATTTTTGGCTGTTATTAAATATGGCAATATTACACGTTTATATTGGAATAATATGAAATGACAGGTGTCACAGTCACAGCGCCCACGAAAATATTACCAACTTCCGCCCGCAATTCACGTAGGTAGATAATTATAAACAGAAATACATTTATCAACAAAGCCTCACCTCAAACACCCGTCACTAAAACACGAAAAAAAATGTAAAAACACAACCGAAAATCCGATTCTTTTTTAATCTGAATTCTGGCAACCCCTTCAGGACATATAAAACCAGAGATAAGACTAAACTAAATACCAAACTCGCTTCTCTAAGGTCTTATAAACATCAGTCCGTCCGTCCCTGGGCGGTCGTCACAAGGAATCACTGCAAGACTTGCATGCTCGTGCTAGAACGAGACAGAATATAGCAATATAGCGGAAGACAGAAAGAGAGAGAACAACGACGTTTTGCAGTCGTCATAATTTCGCTCGGCAGACTAATAATAAAGATAAACCAGGGGTGTGTGCGGGCAACTTGGCCCGGGTACGTTTTGTACTTAAGTTTGTTTTCTTTTGTGGTTTAGTTAAAGGGTTGGTGACTTCGTTATCTAGTTGGTTGAATTAGGGATGTTAAGTGTACTTGGTTTGCTTTGTTAGTGACGTTTCACTGAACTAATTGATCTGACGTGTGGAGTTTAGCGTTATACCCTGGGCTAACCCCTCTTTTGCTCCGGGTGTTGTTAAATCTTAGGACTTTGGATCAAGGGGTATTTAGAGTATCTACCGAGTGATTGTTCATCTTCTCGGGTATTCAAATGGTGTATGCGTGGGAAAAGCTTTCGATTGACCTGTGTCATTAATTGCATGATTTCAGGTGACCTATATTGCATCACACACAACCAAATGTGTAACATAAAAAAGAATACAAAAACGAATGAAATATCTTTTTTTCTGCTAAAAACTCTAGTGGAGTAGTTAATGACAGGTCTATCGAGAATCGTTAACTATTCATTAAATTTCCTCGAACAATAAGCACCAAGCTTTTTTTTCTTTTAGCACCTTTAATCAATAATAATGAAGTAGGCTCCCATTGGTTTATTTATTGTTGACTCTTTGAACACCTTAATATCGGTGCAATGGTACCAGTACGGTTTTTTCAAGGGTCTTGGTTTGTCATTCCGGTAGTTAGGAGTGGGTGGGAAATACAGCAACATGAACAAAAACTTATTATCATTAATTTTGATGTTTTTTAATATATTTATTTATTTTTACTCTCATGAACATTACATATTTTTTATGTGATGACTTTTGGTTGCAGTACATACGTACTCTGTTAGGGCACTGCAAAATACAACGTTGGTTAATCCCTATCCGCAAACATATTTTTAAGTGTTACTGTAACCACCCTTTTGTTTAAAATGGTGGTAAGTTTTCAAGTCTTAGCCATGTCGGTCATTGGGTCGATGACTTAATATGCGGCAAAACACTCGCCGAGAATGGAATGCAAGTATTGAACTAATTTGGTATTAACTATTTTGATTCCTATTAGTTGGCATATTTTTTTATTTAATGAAGGTTTTTGAGTAGGTTTACCTATAGCACTATATCCCAAGCGGTTTTATGCTAAGGAAATCTCAGAAAATGCTAAAAGAGAACGCTATACAATACACTTTTGTGACTTGTCCATCATTCGCAAAGTTTCATCACCGTTCATCTGTCCCAATCTCATTACAAAGTTGCACTTATTTAAATAAAAACACTATGCAGCAAAAAGTTTACAAAACGACTGAATTAATCAGATAGCACAAATACGATAACCAAATGAAACTACAGACATACAGACTTGCACAAGAGCATAAACTCTGCTCCCACATAGGCCACAAAGCTAGGGCTGCTACTTTTCAAATATCTTTTGTGCTACACAATATACAATGTAAAGCTTTTTGTTTCTTGGCTTTCTGTGATATATTCTTATGATAAAAACAATGGGAAGCTACACATCATAATTCATGAAGCAATATTACACAAGCGCGTGTAATTATTAGTACAAAATTACGCGCATTCGACACGTAAATATGTGAAAATATAAATGAATGTCGCAGAAGCAAGCATAACATAACATCCCGCCAGTATGCCCCGAACAGTTAGGCAGAGGTGTACCTATAGCAGGTACCTACACCCATATTATGTTATGTGTGTTATGTTTCAGTCCCACGTAATAGGGGCGAGTCTTTTTGTTTTAAATGAAAGAATAAAATTACCTTATGTCCAGTTACCCTCCTGAAAGGTGGTATATCTTCCGTAATCGCTGATGTGGCAAGTGAGGTAACCCTGCGCAGAATAAAATTTTAAGCTACGTCTTTATGAGAGTTGGCGCGAGTTAGGGGGGAGGCTTCCACGGTTGAGAGGGGGGAGAGTTCCTCAAATGCAGTTTGCATTAATTGAAAATATAATATTGTCGCTTTTTACCGATCTGAGATACGGTTATTGTTCTGTTTTGAAAAATGTTTAAGGAACTTTCTCGTCTGCCGAGTTAATTGAGATATTAGTGGAATTCTGGAAATAATGGTGATTGAGGATTAGGGAATAAGGATCTATCGTACAGTGATGAAAATTGCGATAAGTTGATTACCACATCAATATTAATAAGCAAGTCGGTATTACAGAAGTTTCTTAATATGTATTTCTTTGTTTCTCATAAACATTTGCATTTTACTAAGAAATTATTGATATTCTCGTTTTCTGAGGTAGGTATACTATTTACCCCAGTGTCCTCTTGGAAAATATAAATACAAAAATAGTTTCAAATAAAAATATGCGGCATGATTAGTAGCTGACTTGTAGAATATTTCTCGCAGGTCAAAAACAACTTGACAACAATCATCACGCTAATTCTTAAGCAGTAATGGCAGAGAACTGCACCAATGTTGAGAGTGAAATGAAGTGTGAGTGAGTGACATAAAAAGGAAAAAAGATCACATAAAAACGTTTATTTGCGGTAAACATAACGCAAATAAAGAACACTCCAAACACAAAAAATAACAAGTTGGGTTGAAAATATGCGTCACATCCACGCAAAACGGCCATCGCTCAGCATAATGCTGCGACCCTAAGCGGGACAGCCTCAGCAGTGGTTTTCAGCGACAGCCAGCGTTGACGTGATGACGTCGACCGTTGCAGGATACAACATCACGATTCAACACCATGACATCATGATTTCCAAGCCTTTTTTACAAATGATTGTACCGGAAATAAAGCAAATAAGCATATAGTCAAATTGTAGTAGCAGCCAGTTTCCTATACCTAGATCGTAATGATATGAAAGTCTGAGGAAAACTTCTGTAAAATACCTACAGTCGCAAACAGCTAAACATGGATCTCCAAAAGGTTGAAGGTTTAAATTAATAGCCATAGCTTGGGATTATGCTCATTTACAGCACTCAAAACCGCAAAAAATCACACTTGTTAATTCCTAAAAACATAATCCAGCGTAAATATCAATAGAATTATGCTAATACGCGATATTTTCTAAGCCCCGTCACACACGATCGCGCGTCACGTCAACCGCGCGACACGACGCGACGTCACACCGCGTGACGCGTCGATCGTGACGCGTGACGCGCGACACGTGTCACGCGCCGTGACATGGCTTACTTATTCATAAGGGAAAGCGAACAGGCATGTAATTATCATAGCATTTTGAAATTTATTATACGGATTTATGCGTTATTCGTGCGGGTTTTTGAATGTGGTTGGTAAGGTTCGTGTGTCGGTTTTGATTTATTTTTTATGAGTGATTGATTGCACGTGATTCTTGAGGCAGAGGCAATATTGTAAAATGATAAGTCTACCCTTTGGAAGTACCACTGATAATTAAATATTTATGGAGAAATGTTTTAAGTACATACGTACGACATTACAATCGAAATGCAATTAGGTAGGTACTAAAATGTAAATGTCCTTTTAATTGCAAATTAAAAACAAGCGTTAATATTGCAATTAAACGCTCGTTACAAAACGAAATTACGTAACCCATTTTTCCGCATCATAATTCCCGTGATCCATTATCACCTTATACGGAATATCGTAATAAATATTGTGTATCCTTTGCAGGTAAGTGTCGAATGGGTGCAATTTTCTCGAGACGCCGTGCATCATGCAAGCTATCTATCAGGTCTGCCATCAATCATCGCTTGAGAACGAACCCGAGTGGACGTCTTTGTCGGTGATAGATGCACCAGCGATATCTTCTGATGTGAATTAAAAGAAAAATTGGTATGTTATTTTACCTGGAGTTCTAGAAAGGAAATTCTATAAATACTGCAGTAAACAGTATCTTAGGAATACTAAGCCTATACAATTTCTTTATATTTTGAGTTTGTAATAGACTGACGTAACTGGAACTCATGGAGGGAGGGCTCATCCCAATAGTGTACAGTCGCATGATATCTACAAACTTTCAGTCACATCAACAATATGTTGCAAGTTATTGATTCTTTTGAATTTCCTAATTCCTATCAGTAACCAGGATATAATACGTGAGCTACAGTATTCAAAATTGATGCCCTTATAAGATAAAAAAGAATGTAACTCTGATCCAACCTATATTTAAACCTAAGATTTTACCCTACATTTAATAATTAGCAGTTATATGATATTGTAGATATTCCGACAAACATTTGGCACTCGATGTTTCACTGCTGCAGTAGTTCATAACAAGGCGATAGGTACGCTCAGTCGTCATTCCGAGGAAACTACACTTATCATACGATTTATAGCTGACTGGTGGATTTAAATACGTTTTGATATAAATAATATCATAGTAAACATTTACTACTAGTATAGTTTACTTTTATAGATCATCAAATTTTAATAAGTAGGTCTGTATTTAGGTGGTGGATTTATTTTAAGGCTCTGGTTTCGAAGTGGCTATAAAATTATTGAAATCATGCACATCAGGTGGATTAATTAATGATTTCACTTTATTGGTACCAGTCAACCTAACTTTATTTATTTAAAGAAATATCTAATCGTGATTAGGTAGGTACACGTATAAGACTAGCAAACAATAATGATTAATACACTTTTAAGGGTATGAGGAACAGGGTGTAAAGTTCTCTCATCCTCTATAGAAAAGGGAGGATCTTTCGACCAGACGGGTGTTGTGTCTGGCGGGCAACTGTCCTACGATTGATGTTGGATTCTTGTGGATATTCATCGCGCGGTAAACTCTAATAGCGCGATGCAGGATTTATGTGACGTTAGGATTTTTGTGTGACGTCAGGTCTTTGATGCGTAGTTCGCATGAGGCGATGTAGATGCCACACACTTAAAAAAATTGTTCAACCTTTTTTGTGGCAAAAGATTCACGCAACTTTCCGTTTCGTTCAAAATTTCTCAGGTTTGTTACACGCATAGCCGACACATTAAAAATTTTAGCACTTTGTTCTATAAAACAAAGTGATACCGAACAATAGGTAACCAACAACAAAAAAGGGTATCAGTTACGATACCAGCCCAGATACAGCATCGACAAGGAACCGCACGCGATTTACGTTTAATTAGAACAGACATTACTTACTGTTTAAGCCTATTCGCTTTTCTTAATTAATCATGTTTGGAGTGCACCTACGTTCACTTTCGTACCTTAACCGGAAAATCATGTCCTTTTATTTAATTAGCGAGTCTAATGAATTCCATCTCGGGTAGCCGGCTAATTAAGGGGACAACGCGCGACAACGCGATCGCGCGTGTCGCGTCGAATCGCGACGTGGTGCGTGTGAGGCGGCTTTTATTTTATTTTCTAGTGTTAGGGTAGTTTATGGTGTGCGACTTTTTATAACCTAGAACTAGTTATCTATACAGTGTTGCCTACAGGAATTTGTTCGAGCTGAAACCGCTTTCTGAACAATAAAATATAATGTGTGTGTATGACGTACTACTTTGTTATTTATAGCGTCTATCGACTGCCTGTTAGGAACAGATTGATAATAAAGATTACTAGGTTATACATCAAACTTAACTGCCAATTTAGGGAACAGAATCGCAAATCGAATTTAATCGAACAAAATCATAAATCGTCTTCCCATTATAAGCATGGGCAGAAGGCTATCTACAAGACTGTGGGTGTTTATCACGCACACTCATATTCTAAACGCTCGTTAGATAGCCCGAGAGGCTCTAATATGATCACACTGTCCGTAAATCGGTCGATACCGCGTCGCTCGCGCCGGTCGTGCATCTGATATGCGCCCGCGCCGCAGCACGCCATCTATCGTCGCGCGCCCCAACCGATCTAAGTAACGAGTCGATCTCGCGGATAAATTGTCGACGTCGCCTTTCCCCGTTCGCCGCTTGTTAGGCACCCGTAATTAATGATCGCTCTCAATCGTAGTTTCCTTACCGGCTATTATGATTTTGTATGGGTTAGCCGTTGTTAATGCGCTCAACTGAGCCCATTTCTCGTCGATTCTCTGGACAGGTTGCCGATAAACTTGCGTTCACTTACAAAACGCAGATACGTCATAGTTGCGCAGCCGCGGCTGACAGATAAATGGTCTCGCGAAGGATTCTTACGAAATCGGCAGACACTCGGACGGCCAATCTGACCCGTGCCGGCCCCATAGTGTTCTGTTTTTGTCTCAGTCGTCGTCCATAAATTATTCTAAATCGGGTCCCTATTAGATATTCAGAGGTTAAAACGGAAAGCTGGTGCATTTTACTAAAACATTCCGGAGTCTGATCGTATATCAATCGTTTCGATAGCGTCTCGTAGTTTTGGTTCCAGGAAACAATGCGTGCGACCTGCTACCTGTTGGCTGTCGCTCGCGATTTGTGGTCGCGGTCGCGAGTCTCGCTTGTGTGCACTATCGCTTACTTTCGTCATGATTATAGGGTTGGCGGGCGCGCTCCTGATGCATTGATTTATGTTCGTGCGGTTCATTTCTTTAAAAGCCTACATTTAGTGAACTGTTGTATCTTCTCGCTGAGCTTTTTGGGGACTAGACAGAGAGTCGACAATTTTTTTTAAACTTTTTTTTTTGGCTTTTTTTTGTGCCTTTTTTTGTGACTTTTCTCTTATAACAATAACACATTGGATAATTACTTATTCAATGAAAAAATAAAAGTATATCATATCTCTTAGCAAACGCTTGTAATCTCGAACACTTTTAGGGACTCAACTGAGGGTAATGAGTAACTTTGTTGGTCGTAAGGGACATTAGGATTGTGGCCTTGAGTCCTTGATATTAACGTTACGTGCTTCACTTGCGTTGAATGTGCGTGTTTACTAGGTATGTAGTGCTGAATATGAAGGTTAAAGCAACGTAATTATGCTAAATATGGTACAAACCTGGACCTATTTTGTAACGAATTGTACTTTAATTGACTTAAACCACGCCTTCTTATGATTTGGTTAAGTAGCCTGTAAAAACCTTTGTCATATGGTCAGAAACCTATTAAAACATAGCAGTTGAAGTCAAACGGACGCGAATCTCCTATGTCTTGATTATACATATCGAAAAGTCGGGACTCGGCTGAGTTCTCTCTTGGCACTGTCTCGCCACTGTACTCGTGTACATAATCAAGATAAATACGTAGAATATCATCAACCATTTCTAATCTCTCTGTAGTTTTTGCCATTAATTAACTCCCCAAACCCACTTTAGCCAGCCCTGCCCTGCGCGCCACGAGCGCAGTTCACACGGGCGCATTCGCACACACGCGCGTCCACATTCAATGATATCGTCGGAATAAATCTCCGACGTGGTATAGCACGAGATCCCCGCTTTTGTCTTCCCGCGATACTAAGATATACGCGTCGCCGTCCACTGTATTAAAATATTTCGTGATGCACCTACGGGCCAATTTTTTTGTATGTATATGCCTTTATTTTTAGGCAGACAATGGGCTTAGATGTCCAGCGGTGGACGGCGGTACTTTTGGTCGGTTGTTAGTGGATTGGTGATTGCAGTATGAGTGTTTCGGTGTTGTCTTTAGTTGCCTTCAATGAGGTCTGGAGATTTAAAGGCATTTCATGCAACAGTAGCTCAAAAGTAAGCTGAAGTGGCAATATACCGGTCATATTAGCCGTAAATCCGATGATTGTTGGGTTAAATGTAGTTAGTGGTCTTGAATTGGCAAACAAAGGTAGTGTGGGAACGCGATATGATGCTTGTCCCATGTGCTACGCTTAGCAGCTATTTTCAGCATATTGCAACTGCTTAACGCTGAATGATGACTAGGCACGAACAAGAGTCCCTAAGATGCGAGTTTACGACCATTTCTTTAAACCATTCCATTAGTCACATTTTCGTCACCACCAGCACATAACACTCTACATTTAGCCAACAATTATATTCATTCATACCTCACAGTTTTCAGCCAAAGAGAGTAACAAAATATGACGCGGTTTTCATCTATCGCGTAAGTTGTGACAACTTCACACGACGCGTGAAGCGACAATAATGTGTGCCGCGCAACGTCACGAGCGGCGACAACGCGACATGTTTATTCAAATCTTAATGCCCTATCGTAATATTTAAAATTTATAACCGCCGTCTAAATGCGGACTGGAGCGCGTAAGGCCATCACCGCACTGGGAACGCGCGATGTGACGCGGTTTTTGATCGGCTTGTATTTTATTAGGTGTAGGTGTAACACGTGTGATAACATAGTTCATATTTGGAAATTAGGTAGTTATGTCCATCCATCCATCAGTCCATCTTTCTCTTGATAAGTAGGCAATACTGTACAGATCCGGAATGCAGCTAATTTGCTTTTCACTGTAGAACGACTGCGTGCTGAAGAACCGCGCCAATTATTGATTTTAGTTGGAACCTATTCTCTCTTTTCCGAGAAGGAAATAAGTAGAACCCAAACCATAGATAAATCCGAATCCTTCAAATTTTATCTGTCTGTTAAAAACTTACCAAAGTAATATTTTCTAGACGCGTGTCGCTTCACAGACTTCACTCGCTCAGTGTATGCACCACCTTACAATTATTCTAAAAGAATTTAATATTTTTGTATCTCACATAAATATGAATGATTCGTGATTGGGCTTATTTTAAATATGTAATTTGTGATGACACGTTTTATTTATAGTTTGTGTGATAAGAAAAGTTTTTTTTTCTTGTTTCATTATACGACTAAGTATTTGGGAATGGAAAATAAATCTGTTTTCTGACTTACTTTCTTTTACAAGATCTAAAAGCTCTCACACTGTATTTCAAAATACCAACGCTTCTTTAGAAGTCTGCTCATCCCATAAAGGATTAAGAGCGTGAAGTAACAGATGCTTTCGTAAAAATTACAGTTATAATAATAATTATTGTAGGCATTGTTTAAACTCCGTACCTATTTCATTCAGTAGAACTAATCGATTGAATAATCGCCGACTATTAATTTATATACCGATTCGTTGAGAACCATAGCATTTTAAATTGCTTTGAAAATTGTAATTTTCCTAATGATCTTGATTGATATTATTGCGTTGGGAATTGTAATTGCTTTAATTACTAACGCCACATTGTTTTTGGTGCTGTTGAGAACATTTTGTGGTACCGAAGTACTATTTTTAACAGTACTAACAAATTAACGGGTTTGGAATCGTGACCGATTTGACGAAAAGCTTGCATAATTTACGAGGCCTCTTATTCTGCCATCATCAGTTCGGACAATTATGTAGGTACTAACACCGGGGTTAGTTCTATTCATTTTCAATTACAAATGGTGGATTTGTAATCGTTTTATGATCTCATCTGATATTTGTACCTAAATCAATTAATTAATCTGTAGGCTTACACTGAATTCCTGTAGGTATTACTTTTTTCAAAAAACTACCTTTTAGTATATAGTAGATGTATTTGTGTTTGAATTTTTCGAAAATAATACAATCAATAACGAATTGTTCCACCAGAGTACACTATCACTACGTATATATAAAAATAGCTTGACTGCAGTCTATTCAGATCAAATAGCCTCTGACAAGTGGTTTTATTAGGACTGTATCACCAAAGGCTTTTATTCTGACCTAATTTTGTATTTAACTTTAACAAATTGCGCTTCGTTTTGACATTTAATCCATTATTAATATCTAGTGTTGATATCTCTTCGATATCGATACAATCTTACTTCGATTATATACTAAACAACTACAATTCCCTCCCGTCCATTAACCAATAGGAATCCTTCGAGATTGTTAACTGTTTATCTGTGCCTAGGTTCCGCCCTGTGTTGAAAGACTAGTGACTTAGTGTTAAGGAGTTTCTAAAAAGGATGCAGTGCTTGAACATTAGTTGACATGAACATCTGTCAACTAAGAGGCTGATGGTTTTAATTTACATCCTCTTGATTTTAAATTCACAACGAATTATGAAATTATGTTTCCGTGAGCCTAAATCGAATTTATTGTTGTTACTTTTGAAGTTTTTTTTACAAATTGGATTAGCCATGGTCTATAGCGAAACGATGATTTATAAGATTGATCGCTAGGCTGTGGATTTTTTTGTAGGAATACTGGTTTTTCCGACAGGTCCCTGGACTAAAATGCGCTGTTAGTCTTTTATTAAGTGACGTGTATTTTTACTAAAAGTTTCAGACAAAAGAGGCTGTATCATGCTCATATAACGCAAGAAGGCGATCACGGTTTAGAATAGTCTTTACAGCTTGTGTTAGCGTGGTGTTTACAAATCTAGCTAGCGATTTTAATTATTTTGGTTCCTTACTTCAGCCTGCCAGCCTGCTATGAGGAGCTCGTGGCTAAGTAATAACAGCCGCACCGAGTCGATCCATCAGGTTAAGCTACACTTGCCGTGGTTGATCGATGGATGGGTGACCATCTTTACATACCGAGACTCCTCCGTGCCTCGGAAAGCACGTTAAGCCGTTGGTCCCGGCTGTCATTCGTGGATCTTTGACAGCCGTTACGGGTCGTCAGAAACCCGAAAGTCTGACAACCAGTCTTACCAAGAGGTATCGTATTACCCAATTACTGGGTTGTGGAGGACAGATAGGCAGTCGCTCCACGTAAAATAATGGTATTCAGCTGCATCCGGTTAGTCTGGAAGCCGACCCCAACATAGTTGAGAAAAGGCTAGGCAGATTGATTGACTTCAGCCTGCTATGGATATTTTTGAGCTGATAATGGTTGATGTTTCCACACTTCATACTTTACTTTGGAGGTTACTCAGGTAGGAAACGTTATGTTGTCTTGTCTGGTCGTCCTCTGCGTGGAGTGATTATTATTTACATATTTTAAATCAGCACCACTAACACTAGAATATAAGAGAATATAAGTTGTTTTGTAATACTAGCACAATATGGATCACGGATGTCCGAAATAAATGAATTTTAATTTAATTTAATTTTACACTTTACTTTCGGTTTCCGATGCTCATTGATATTTCTTTGAGGTATTATTTTGTGTTTTGTTTCTCACGACAAAGGAAATGTCAGTGTCTTATGAACCAAAAAAACTATTACTTATTCATTTTCGATTCTCATGATAAATAGCTCTGCGTGATTGGACTGTGATTCGATTCATTTAGTTTTTTTTTTTATAATAAAGGATTAATAGATTCCTTATTTGTATGAAGCTCGCAGGAAACATTAGAATAATAAGTCATTTTAGGATTGTCAGTCATATAAATCATTTCGACAGGTGATGGACTTTGGTCTTCCGAGTTTTTTTAAATCCTTGTGTGACTTGCCTTTTGGGTGTTTGTGTGTGGTTTAAAGACTATTCATAGCTTGTGCATGAGCATGAACTTAATTTATGTCTTCAGTGTCACGAATTTTGTCATTCTCTCATACAAAATTCGCGATACTTTGGGACAACTGCGACAATTGTCTTTTCAAATGTTTATCTTGCAGTGTTTTTCCTATATCTTTTGGACGTAAGTATCAAATAAATCGGAAGGACCAAAATTTACAACCCAGTTCTCACAGTTGGTCCTTCCGATGCTACATAAACAGTTGTTTATCTGATTGTTTTTTACAAATAAAGTTTAAAAGTGGAATCGATGACTTCCTCCGTTTTAAAGGGTAAAAAATAATAATATATTCTCAGGGACGGTTGAGAAACACCCCTTTTAAAATCGATAAAAAACAAAATAAATGAGTCCGATAAGAACCTCCTTTAAATCGATTTGAAATAAATGATGTTTATAAATCAATCGATTCTGGTCCCTCCTTTTTAGTTTTATTTGATGGGTCATTATTTCTAAAAACCAGAGAATCAACCCGAACGAAATTAATGCGACTAATCCCCATGTATCAAAGCCGGCAAATCAAACGACATTTAACAAAACAAACATGCCCTTCATGCTGAATTCAGGATTTACATTTGAGTCAACATAGCAATATAAAATATGTACCTATTCGAAAAAACGATATTGCGCAAAAAAAACAACAATATGTAGGCAAGTTTTCAGTCGTAAACTTTGCACTAAGATAAACCTTTTTTAATGTCGAAATGAAAACTTTAGAATGTCTTAAAATCTTTTATTTACCAACCTTACACAATAATCAGCTATGTAAGTGCCAAAACGGATGACATTAAGTAATTTAAATTAAAGTAGATTGACGCACTTTCTTCACAAACCGTGTAGCTCCATTATTCACAGACTAATAATCAAAAGAGAATCTGTGACATTTACATATCTATTTATACGTAAAGTAACAAAATAAGTAAGCACAGAAGGTTGGCTCCTTAAAACGATCGTAAACGCATGAATACGCTTCACGTACAGTCAGTGCAAGTGTACTCGCGACTAGTGGCAACTGGCATTCAACCGAGATCGGGGTACTTACGTAGGCGTCAATGTGTGCATGCGCCCATTTGTGCTCGTTGTACGGAGCCGGCCTTCTGTACTTATCAATTCAGTGTCACAGTTGTCATATCTCGCTCAATAGCTCACTTGTCACTTTCCAGTCTTTGTGCCAAGACTCTGTAGATTGTGTTTTTGTCATTATCTGATGACTGGACGCATGACACATTATTACGAGTATTAATCATGTTTATGGTCAGGTCGTAATTATTGCTAAATAATTAAAACTGGATTGTTAAGGCAGGGGTTTGTGTTCATTTAGTGCAAAGTTTTTCCGGTGGTACTCGTTTGTCGGTCTAAGTAAACAACAGAACCTTACTTGACGTGCGCCTTTCCTATATCTCAAAACCTGGCTCAAATGAAAAGAAAACCACTACCAAGTCGAAACTGCCCGACACCGCAATCTCTTTCAGAAATAACTGAACCTTATTTAGTTCGTCCCCTCTTTAAAAATTCAAGCTATCATAAACAAAGGTTGCAAGTGATTGAGTTATCAACGCAAACCGCATCTCGAAATAAGCAGCTACCGAAATAGCACTACGATGCTACCTCTCGTCAAAATTGCAGGGTGACATTGTAATTTAGATGATAGGGACTTGGTCTCCAGGAACTCAGAAGTTCGAAGAAGCGTGTTTCCACTAAGCATATCGCGAGAATATCTTTAGACTGGCTTTTGTGAAATAACGACATACGGTGAGACAAATGGATATCCGAATTTGGGTTATTTCGGTCTCTTATAGCTGGTTGATTTATGCAGAACGCGGTACTCCTTGATACAGCAATGAGGAGTTTCTTCTCTCTTGGACCTTACCTAACGAAAGCAAGCATAAAGGCTTTTTTAGGCGCATAACTGGGCTACTACTTTAGAAAGTTTTTAATTGACGAAATCAATGCGATTCTGCCCTAAAAGTAGTTCGAATTCATTGCATTTTGCAGTTTCAGGAAGTTATTATATAGGTAACTTATCATCGTTCTTTATACCTTCCACCATCTTGCTCGGTGCGCGTACGCATGAAAACGTCGCTAATCGCGTGATATATCAGTTGTCGGTGCCTCGACACTGGCACTCTGTGAGTGATCCAGTGCTCCGAACTATGTGAGCTATGAAACGACTGATTTATTGAGCTATGCGGATTAGTATTAGGTATTATGTAGGTTGATATGCCGGAGTAACAGGATATTAATAGGGTCAGCCAATTAGTTTTGCTCGGTGTCTCTGGTTAAAGATCGGCTTGCAGATTCTAATTCATACGGTTATGGAGGGTTACCTAAAAGCAGAGCTTAACCTGGAAATGGGTGAAGATGATGATGCCGATTTCAGTTATAGTGACAGCATTCTATGAAATTCTGGCGATGAATGAGTAAAAGTATTAATCGAAGTAGGTATTACTCAATTATTTATTTTGATCGTAGTGCAGTACGAAAGTTGGTACCTATGTCCATGTGTGAATCATTTGAACTATACTAGATGTTCTTTATGTGCTGTCATTTGTTCTATTGATAACAAGTCACTTTGGCACTGCATTTATTTCAGTATGTACTCACCTACTTATTTAAGTTTATCGTCAAACCGATTGTGTGGACGTGATGACATGAGCTGATTCTAAAACCGTTTCCCAATTATTTAATTAAAGCGTGAATAGACTCACACTTCGTGGAATACTGGGCTAATACCAGCCAATCATTGCCCAAGAGCTGTCACTCATTTATCTAACTCATTACGACGATATTTAAACAACTCCCACTAATAAGCTAGGCATGCATACATACCACTTCTAAATTCTAAAACAGTCTCTCAAAGGGTTTACATAAATACGTCCTTACACACTTGTCATTACCCGACTGACAACTACAAGGCGTCCTGTTCTAACCCACGACAACATTACAACAGAACGCATGCCAGACCAAAATAATCCATATCGTAGGTAGCGGAAGGGTTAAGTGAATGCACATCAAAAATTGCGCGATTGTTGGAGGCGTAAAACATCTGTCATTGGCTAACAAATGCTGACAGAAATTGATGCGCGCACTGACAGTGAAAAACGCGGAATCGTGCGTCCGGCGGGTATTTTTAGTCGCGCAGCTGTCGCGCCGCGTCGCGAGGTATCAAGACGCGTCGCTCGCCGTCTGAACTAACCTTTTGTTGATAGACAAGTATTGATATCAAAGTGATGCTTGTATTAATCTTACTCATTTGTTTACGTACACTTCACTGATTAAGACAGAGTTAGTTACTCTATTTTTATAGTTTTTTAATCTAGAGCCATGAAGATAGACAAGATAATTAATCGACTATTTAACTGATTCTATCTGGCGTGATTTATGAATGTTTTAAAGGGTTATTTCTGGCTAATCTAATCTGTAATTACATAATACTTACTCGAAATTCGGTTTGAATGAAGTCATTTCAACATAATCTAACATTTAAATGATAACAAACATAGCGATTATTAAATTATCTAAAAGAAGTAGTGTACGAGCTGAACTGGGTTCTAACCGCATCGTATGCTAATGAATTTAAGTACCAAAATAGACCACAATAGCGAAGAACAGCAATAGAGCACAATACATCAACATCTATGAAAAATCTTAATAACTGCTTAGAATGGCCTCTTGGCGGAAAACAGGAGAACCAATAGGTCCTACTAGGTCTTCAACATCTTATAATAAAAGCTATTAAACCATCACATTATAGCTGCATATAGCTTCGTAACTAAAGCGTCTAGTTGGCACCGCTCGCTCTCAAGCGATAAATAGCTGGTTTTGATGAAATGACACGTACTGTGAAGCTTCATAATTCTGATATATTTCAGTGATATACATGTCTTGAATGACTATAATTTTCTTTAAAATATTGCCAGTATTAATACGGCTATATATTTATCCTTATGTGAAGACTGAGATGAGTAACGTACTTCTCTAGTACTATATTAGCATCTGATAACCGAAGTGGCCGGCCACCTTAATTAAGAAGGTTCAATTATAACGGGTGTAAAAAGACCCTTAACGAAGCCGAAAGTCACTTGTTATTCCCATCATTGTAATCATTTTTTGTTCTGGACCATACCTGGGAACCTTCTGGTTACGGAGATATTGAAGGTCAAAGTTCCAACTTTTTCAGATGTTTTTTAAAGAAAGCAAGTTTTAAATGTTATAACTTAATTTTAAATACCAGGGGACAAACCCTGAACCTTTGCATGCACCCATCTCATAATGTTTTGCGTGTGTTGCGTTGCGCACTACTGTAAGCAGGGATTTTTCACAACACTTTTTAGCTGTGGTGCTTACCCCACACAAATTCGAATACCACTACCTGCTTTGTAAATAACAGTGACGGAGTCAAATAAGATGTCATCTACATAGACTAAGTGGGAAAAATACGTAATTATTGAAGCTAACTCAAAAAACTACGCAAGCAATGTTAATAAAATCTATATGGGACCACCTCTGAAGCCTCACCTACCAAACAAAAAAAGAATCATCAAATTCGAGTCATAATTGGCGGAGCAATAGCGTAACATACAAACAAAAAAAAAACAGACGAATTGAGAACCTCCTCCTTTTTGAAGAATTCGGTTAAAAAATTAAAGTCAATGTGACCTAATTTGATGTGCAAAATGCGTAGTTGACGACTATACGATGGGTCTTTTTACACCCTGTATAAGTGCAAATATTTGACTTGGCTAGATTCTAACCCAGAAATTAAAGTGAAAGATAGTAATTTTTTTTCGTGTTTCATAAGATTTTATTCATACGCATGCTTTCTAAGCCTCTAAAGCCAAACTGATTAACTCTTGAAAATCCGAGTGTTTAAAACATTAACATTCGCCGAAGTTCTAAACAATTTTCTTTTTACCATAAAACCTTAAAAGTACAATCACCAACAAAAGCGTTCGTCCCAAATAACTGTCACATCTCCATAATATGCCTCATACATGAGTCAGAAACTCGGGTCAGTCGTGAAACGCACCGAACACGGTCAAATACCTGAGACTACAACATTTTACTTGGAAATTCGATTTCTATTAGTGTTAATTGTGTTCCAGTGACATCTGATAGGATGGACGTGTGTCGTAAAATTTTATGTATGTGTCTTTATTCGTTGTAACTCGGTGATTAAGTTCCGAGAAGTTCAGTGATTATCATAATTATTGCTGTGCGGTCGACTTATGCTATTGCTGTGTCACGCGGTCTTTTTTATTGCGTCTATAGTTATTCATTGCTGGGGAAAGATTTGTCTTTGCATTTCCATAAAAACATTTGATAGTTCTTTTTAACAATACAATTAAAAAAAAAATTATCATCAAATACACTCAACCGCAAAAATATCTAACCAAAATATAGCATAACTCACAAGGAGAGCCCGTCACTAAATTTTACCTCTTAAATGAGATTCCACGGAGCATAACTCTCAAGATATTTTACTGTAACGTGTATTACATAAATATTATTAATACGGGACCCAGACTGAATTAAAGCCAACGAAGCGAACGCCCACAATTTGCCACAAGTCAACATTTTTTATGTAAATATCCTCGGTCCTACCTGTTTTGTTCTGCGACTCTAACGATTATAAGGATAATTTTACGTTTTTGATAAGAGACCTTAAACTAGAAACATGGATGTCACTTAGTATATAATGTTTGCGTTTGTATTTCACCTGTCCCACTGTCACCACAGTCATGATAACAGAAACTGCCAGTAGGTATGTATAGCTAATATTATTTGTTGTGTGACTTTTTTCAAAAGGTTGAAGAGGTGAGACTGGTTTCTATGAGACCAGACAACAATCATGAGTTCATCTTTGTGCATTAACAAGAATTATGCTGTTTATAACCAATGCACATTTTGTTTTTTCAAGTAAGATACAGAAGTAGAGAGAGATCAATACATAACAGAAAGAGAGGACAGACGCTCCATAGCCCATCGCCTACTCACAAGCATCAAAAGATACTTTATTTTGAATCCTGCATTCCTCTCCTAGAAAGCACGACATATTTTATATTTTCTCCCATTCCCATCAAAATGAATTGCCTAACAAAAAAAATATTTATACCAAACAAAAAGTCCCGACTAACAAACTAACAATAATATAACATTTGGCTTCAACAATAACTATAAATTACTGAACATTAAAAGTTTCCTAGCATCAGTCACGGCGACTTATGGTATCTTCAGCTATCGTCTCATCAATCGGCTAATAATAACATATCTCCGTTTTCTCATTGTGTTTGTTATAATAACTTATAAAGCATCTCCGGGCTATATAGCCGCCGACGGTTTATAGCCTTTTTTGACATATTTGTGATGGTTTCAGAGATCGGCCCGCTACACACGCTAGATTTATAGATTTCGAGTCATTTCTTCCGACTGTACCGCGGTCATTCTTTTGTGGGCGCCCGTTTTTTCCTTTTTATGTTATGTTTATGATTTAGTGTTATGTGCCAGTGTTATGTTTTTATATAGTTGTGTTATGTTATGTAAGTGATGGATGGAAATGAGGTTTATTATTTTTGAAACGGTTTGATGTTGGGATGTAGTTTGTTCTATTTATTTTTATGTGTACGAAGACTCTTACATTCTGTTTTTTCAACATGTATTTCAGTTGAGAAAGGTACTTTGAATCTACTTCCTCTGAAGTTGTGTGGAATGTCAATGCCGCTCCAAATTACTTTTGAAAGGCGTCATTTAAATCGATATCGTTTCACTTATACAACCAAATTTTCCGAAACTTCCAATTTAAATATGTAGACTAACTTACTCTTAAAGTGTAATTTGACATAATTCTCACTTTAAAAAACATAAACACACGATTTTTACAGTAACATTGTTTCACAAAAACTACATTGATAATTTTAAAGTTAAAATAACGAAATTTTTTATCATTAATTCTTACCGTTATTTTTGACCCGTTTATTTAATTATCCTTAACATTTACATTCCGTTTATTTTGATTATAGATAATGAGAAGCATTTTACACTTTGAATTAATAAAAAATCAATAAGCAAAAATGTTTGCATAACGTGTTTGTAAAAATATTTTCGGAATAAAACTTTTGCTCGGTAATCCACAGAATTATATATTTTCATCTTTGTTAATTAAATATTTTTAAGTTGCTTTTTATTATCATTGTATGCTTCAGATCGTAATCTCGTTACATCAGAAGATGTTTTGAAGCAACTTTCATAACAATAAAAATAACAACTTTTATCACTGACCTTTAATGAACAAAAGCAAAGCAATCACAATATTCCAAAAAGAAACCGCAACAAGTTATCGATCTGACTGCATCTCCAACCCCATAAAACAAATAGCAAATGTACAGTCGCAACGAAAACTCTTCCCGTCCAAGTGGTTCCTTGATAAATATAAATAGGTACAATTAGCGTTGATTTATTCGCAGGCGGACGGATTAAACACTCCGATTAATGCCGACATCTGCGGCGATCGATCCTTGGCGACCTTTAACTTTTCTCCGTGACTGTACTTATCGGTGGACGTGATCGTCATTTGTATCATAAGTTGTGCTGACCCACTGTTAAGATTACATGGGATGAGGGTGGTTAGATTGTGATTTATGGTTCAAGATTTGTGATTGATTTAGGGATGTACTGCTTGGTTCGTTCTGTGGATGTTTTCTAATTCATGACGTTTTTCTATGTATGGGTTGGGTTCTCATGGTCAGTGGCTTATCTTATCATTACCTTTACAAGACATGACATGACTGCTAAGTGTGACCAGTTTTTGTAGGAACAGCTTTCCATGTTTAGTCACACGGTTGCTTCGGAAAATGGCCACCATTTTCCGTAATATTCAAGCTGTGTTAGAAATATAATATTAAAATTAGAGAGTTGTTACTACTGTTATCCGTCACTGTCAATGACTGGATACAACAAATTGGAATATTTTCTAAATCAGCTACTTAATGTTATTTATTATACGGCATTTTCTCAAAAAATACCACTGATTTTCCGGAAAAAACAAAATCAACAATGTATTAACAATATGCATAACAATATGCAAACAGAACGAAATATAATTTAATAAAACATGCAGGTAATGTAGTGCATACAATACGAAAGTTGACTATAACGAACTCAAGACAGGAGCAAAACAAACGGACACACACATGATAAAATGCAAAAACTGAGTCGAGACCACCGACCGATGACGTCACGACGAATTAAGCCAATGAGCGGAACTGTGGAGTAGGCTTAATTTTATAGGATTGTTAAAAGGACATTGCTAAAACTTTTGTAGTAAATCATTCATGTCAATTAAAAGAAATCATCAAGGTAAACTCTATTAGTAAGCCTACGAAGAACACAATACTACATTACGAAATGAAACTTACATGAACTTCATGAAACGAAAATCTGATTATGCTACCATCTATACTAATATTATAAAGCTGAAGAGTTTGTTTGTTTGTTTGAACGCACTAATCTCAGGAACTCCTGGTTGGAATTGAAAAAATATTTTTTGTTGGATTTTCCATTTATCGAGGAAGGTTATAGGCTATATAACATCACGCTACGACCAATAGGAGCGGAGCATAAATGAAACATGTTGCAAAAACGGGTAAAAATATTTTTGAGAGCTTCCGTTGCGTGCGCTGCGTAAACGGTTTAAGTTACGCAAATATCATGTATGATTAAATTGTTCCTCTTTAAAAGTTCTAAAAAAAGTCCGTGACAGCATATGTCTACCTTTTAAGATTGACTCACTATAACCTTTTTTTATAGTAATCAAATTTGTCCGAAATTAATGCATTATTTGCGAAGGAGTTTTATCAACATAATAATAATTCGTATCCAAATAAATATTTTTAATATTAAGGGTATTTATGTAGCAGTAAAATACTTTTTAATTCGTTCAAATCGGACATTTAATTTCGAAGTTATCACGAAATGCAATACGCGAACCGTTCGACGCCGGCGCCGCGCCGCCGCAACGTTCCCTACTGTAGAGAGGAGAGAATGGGCACACGGGTAGACCATGACCTGGAATAGGACATAGGATACGTTTTTTCCCTATATTCCCACGGGATCGAGACCTACGCGGGTGAAACCGCGGGGCACAGCTAGTTACTTATAAAGCTTTTAAAACAAAAATCTAAGACAAGAGAAGAGAAAGTTCCATTAAAAACAAACAATTTGTGCTTTTCTATTTCAAAGTACTTCTTATAAAAATTAAACATCAGCAACAGATTTTCCAAATGTAACCCATGAAATTCCTCCCAGAGATTTCCTCTTAAAAAAGTATAACACCAAAATATCGTCTCCACACCTCTGTCCACATTCCGCCCACGGCGAGCAGCCCAACACAGCGATACACAGCGATGCAAACGTCATGCCTTGTCTATTCGATATTATTGTACACATGTTATTTTGCGATGTACACTGCTGTACACTACTTATATCACCAGCACACCGTCCCTTGCTAACCGCCAGTGGTGGAAACAAAGAAATAATGACACGTATGTTAAAGGCCCGACAATGTATGACAACGTCAAAGAAAAGTACGTGTTATGATCGTTGAATGGTGGACCAGGTTCTGTTTGTAAGCGTTAAGGTAATTCAGTATTGGAAAGGGAGTTTGTAAGGTTTTGTATGGCAAGACTTGCTTTTGGACTTTTTTCGTCTGGTTTTTTTTAAATCTTTACCTTGACACCAATTGATTGCTTCTAGGAATCAAAAATTGCTGTAATCCTCCACATTGGTAGCTATGCAAAACTATAAGACAACATGGTACTCTATAAAAGTTAGATCCCAAGTTTTGTAACCCTATCGACACCCACACAATTAATTGAATATATAGGCATCCCATTATGAGATACCTTTATATCCAACAGTAGGTAATACCTTGCAAATTAAATCCCATACATTCTTCTGTTGACTTAAAATAACACACATTTCATACACACAAAAATAACAATACAATACAGTATAAATACACGCTTGTTCATTTAAAATCTCCAGTGCAGGACTAACTAAAAGTGACGTGAAATGTCCAACGTCCAGCGGGTTTCATTCAATGTTGCAAGTTTATGTGCACATGACATAGTCTGTACTGAGACAAGATATGAAGGCTATTCAGTTCATTTTCGGAAAAAAAGTGTACTTGTTAGTGGTGAAAGTAAGTTGGAAATATCGCATAAAACATCCAAGCTCTTAACTAGGATGTGTTAAATTGCAAAATGTTTCAGTGAAGTAATTGCGTAACACACATAAAATGACAATTGATCGCAATGGGTTTAATTTTGACAGTTCACCAAGTAGGGTCGGGTTGCTTCGAAAGATTTTGGTTAAGTTAGCTGGAACAATTCGGAAAGATTACAACAGGAAAAAACAAATGTTCACCACGAGTAACAAAGAGCCACTTAAAATTAATTTAAAAAATATCCACCAATCCATATCCAATGATAAATTTGACTTAATATTGATAGTCTGAAAAGGCTTGAATCCCATCCAAAGCATCAAACCAGAGGAATTTCCTTTTGCAATTTCTGCCGTCAGTCTCAAGCGTTAAGATTTTAAAGAGAGGTCAGTGTTTCTTTCTAACTACCAACAACATAACTATTCGTATGTTACTATGAAAGCCCTCCAGTCTATTCCATAATATACATCAAACTATACCCGGGTCCGTCTGTGTGTGACCGACAGTTGGAGAGATTGTGGTGTCTTGCGAGATAACTGTCGCTGACACATGGGCTTATTGTGTCGTCGACTGTACGCACCGATTTGTCCTTCTAACTGTACGTATGGGGTCGGTCTTGACTCGTATTGATATCAAGGTTATGATCCCTTGGAAAGCTTCTGCCAGTAGTATTTGGACAGGATACATTTCAATAATTATCTCAGCACTAAAACCTTTAAATATATAGTCACAACCAATCTTTACATTTTGCGCTGTCAAATGCATTTTTCTGCAATTGGATACACTATTGACATTTCATCAAGTATCAATAACACACATACTCGTATATAGACGGCGTACTGATTTATTCAAATTATGTGAAATCCCGAATAAACCCATTCACTGCATCTATTTACCAAAGAAAATACGACACTGGAAGTACTAGAAATTCACCCTTTTACTAATAATAAATGCAGTTCTAACTACGTTGCCGTTGACCGTACAGACAATGCCTATAATATGTAGCTTCGTCTGATTTTATCTATCCGTGACGATATATTTTTGTCCTCCCCGTCAATAAATAATGGGGCAGGTCAAAGTCTGAGAGCTAATGTGTGTTGATCTTAGTCCAAGCTTTTGTTATGCTGGTTGCAAAGGTACTATCATTTGTATGTACAGTTCCAGTCGAGAGTTTGTCGCTTTCGAGTTTGGGGGTAGGTGTTTGAACGTGTTTAAGTGAAAAAGTGAAATTGAAATGGATTTTTCTAAAACATCTGTGGCAGTTTTCTTGAATGGCGTTAAACGAATAATATAAAACTCTACTATTCTATAGACGAACAAACAGAAGTTTATAACCCTATACGGTGATCATTCAATATTCTTTATAATACTCAAGTTTTACTACATTTAAATGACTGTTAGATTTACATTGTAAAAAAACAGGCCCAATTTTCGATTTTATCGATCTAAACTTAAATTAACGACTTGAACAATTAGCTTATTTGATTTATATCCAAGAAATCGTTATCAACACCCATTAACAATACACTATGTGATTTTTTCACCGATTTAACACAATTTTTCCCAGCAATAAAATAATTATCTAAATCAGTTGATTGGTTTCGGGTATCGTTCCGTTAATCGGTAACATTTTTCTTGTATATTTTCAACTGTTTTTTATCGATAGCATCGTGTGAATCGATTTCATATTAGTGTTCGAGTTTCGAGATTTAATCGGGAACCTTTAGTAGAGGTGTTGTGTGTCTAGAATGTAACAGAGCTAGTGAGATGCTGCATTACTGAAATAACTACATATTGGCTTGATTTGGCGACTGGTACCGAAAAGAACATGGTTGGACTGGATCAGACGCCTGCAGCAATTAGTATCAATTTCTTCTCGAATAGTTTACTGCTCTGTTTTAGTCGTTTCGTTGGGCAAACTAAAATTAAGATATTGGTATTTATCTTTCTATCTTATTAACGATATCCGTCTAATGTTATCGAATATATGTCATTTTCTGTTTGATTCCTTTGCATTGCATTGCTGATGTGGCCCTAGAGGTAAGGTAGCATAGAATATTAGAATAATTTCTTAAAATTCTTAGTATTGTCGTAGGTGGCAAATTATCTTTTGTTAAGAAGATGTTGTCCTACATTTTTGCATTCTTCTATCGCGATGTTTCTACGGTTTTAAAATAATACTGTCATTAATATCTATCTTATAAGTTGGTCCGACTTAACTTAATATTCAAATAAGCACACTTCATTATAATAAATTTTATGATTTTAATCAATTAACAAACTGTCTAATACTCCATAACTTCTTTTATAGCTTGTATTGTCTCAACTTCCAAATAGAGGCGATGCTGTCGGTAGATAAACTTTGAAAAAGTCGAACAAACAAATAGTCTAAGCAACACATCGGTCCCAAACTGGATATCTTAACAAATATCTCATTATAAATGCAAAATTAATTCTTTCCTAAATAAATAAACAACAATAAAGCAGCCGGGCTGTGCTCCAGCCGACTTACTGCTATACATGATGCAAAGATCATGGTGGTTATTAAGTTACTGATTTAATTAGATTACGTAATCTAATTAAATCAGAAACTTTACCGAAACTATGCATATCAACAACGATAAAATACCTTTTGTCGTAACGTTTATAATACAGTTAAATAAACGCGATTTAAACGGCTCGTAAAAACACATTCAATATGTCCGATTTCAACTTTTATTGTACTGTTGGCGGCTAATGTTAAATGCGTTATAGAAATCTAAACTTTTTGATCTTGTAATGTGATAACGTGTGGGTCGTTTTTATCGTTATAGCTTTTTTAATACCGTTATTAATTTATACATTTGGAAACAATGGTGTTATGTAGTAGCTTTAGTGGGGAATTAATATGTTGCTTGGTCAGCTTCTGCGCCCTGATTGGTCATTTGAAATGGTCGTTGAATTTTGAGGTTTTATTTTTATGTAACTGTATTTTCGTCCGATAATTTGGTTCGAAATTGAGTTTACTTTTCTGTGATTGTGTTTGTCAATCAGTTGGCAGTTTATTTAGTAATTAGGGGTTGGCCAGACGACCGACTAAGTGGTCAATGGTGCTGCAGTCATTAGGTGACAATCTAAAGCTTTCATGTGACGGTTTTACATTTTGTAGAAATGTCGACCACGGTATTGTTTGATTGTAAATCGATCGTAGTTAGTCTGTAGTGGAATTCAATAATGAATTAACTTTGTTGTGTAAAGGAAATATGATGTTTTATGGCAACCTACAGGTAGTAATGTCTAATGCTGTGTTACTGAAAATATATTTGATAGATTAATAACTAGATAAGATTAATTATGTATAACTTTGAATTGCCAAATCATCATTATGATTTTGAGTTGTGATGATGTCCCACAAACAATGGGGCACTTAGTATTGTGTCCAGCCTCTCCTGTTGCCTGAACGATGCAGGACCTGATGGTTGCTAAATGAAGATGCCACAATCGTAGCCAAGACTCCCTATAAACTGTCATCGTCACGCTAAGAAGAAGTTATGGTCTTCTTTTTAATCTTTTATCATCTGTCTAGCCTTTTTCCCAACCAAGTTGGGGTCGGCTTCCAGTCTAACCGGATGCAGCTGAATACCAGTATTTTACATGGAGCGACTGCCTGTCTGACCTCCGCGACCCAGTAACTGGGTAATACGATACCCCTTGGTAAGACTGATTGTCATACTTTCGTTCTTCTGACAATCCGTAACAACTGTCAAAGGTCCACAAATGATAGCCGGGACCAACGGCTTAACGTGCTTTCCGAGGCACGGAGGAGTCTCGATATGTAAAAATGGTCACCTATTCATTCATGAGGCACTATAGTCATAGTTTTAATAGTACAAGTACGGTGTACAACAGACAAACTCCACTTACACAATAATGACATCAATCAAAGAAGCTCCCTTTGACTATTTAATTAAGTTTTCTTCGTTAAACAAAGATTTAATTGCCAGCCGGAACCGGAAACGTGTCCTGCTAAAGCCTTTACTGTCACGGCTGAAAGACTGAAACTTAAGCTTGTGTAAGTCTTGCGTCACTACTTTTGAAGTATAGCGAGTTATTTTCAGGAAAGTCTGAAAGAGCTTTTATTTTATTTTTTGTTAATATTTTTTTAATGTAGGGTAGTTTTTAGTTGGTGCACTTTTTAGGCTAATCTGACTGTAGGATGTCGTGCTTTTCACCAAAATAACTTATTAAATTAATTATAAATTTCAGAATCAATAACGGACAACGATAATTTTTCACGCGCCAATACGTTCATTTTTTTTTTTCTATACTATAAACAGCTATATTTCCAAGCCAAATCGAAATTTAAATAAAATCTTTGATAAGTAAACTCCTTGGTTGCCCATGTTTTGAAGTAAAAAGTTCGTTCCATTTTTAAATAACACGAAAGATATGAGTTTTTAAAGCAATTTATTTGGCTGCTAAACACGACATGGATTTTCATAGCTATAGCCAGCCGCATCGTCACTTGTTTTTGACCAGTAGGTACAGCAATTTGATTTATCTCGAAAAAGGTTGTCAAAATAATGCTCGAATTTCCAACCATGTTTGAGAAAAGGACATTCAGGACAGCTTTTCTTTTTGTTGAGAAATTTTAAATTTTACGTGTGCTTTCTATTGGTCATATGTAGGTATTTCAGCTTGCAAGTACCTACAGTCTATAAAGTTTAGGAATTTGTATTTTAAGTACCACTGAATAATAGTTTACGAGGAAAGTTATTGATAAATGTTTTTATTCTCTTTGCAGGTAAGTCACAGAGCAGATTTGAAAACTTACGAGATCCCTTCAGATACATACAGTTTTAGTGTAAGTAATTATTATAAGGTACTTACTGGGGAATAATTTTTATTGTCATCCTAAAATAGCAGAGACAGGCTGAGTATATTTTTTTAATGTAATTTTTTTGTATTAACTGATATTTACAGTTTTAGTGTAAGTAACTATTATAAGGTACTTACTAGGGAATAATTTTTACTGTCATCCTAAAACAGCAGAGACAGACTGAGTATATTTTTTTAATGTATTTTTTTTGTATTAACTGATATTTTATTGGAAGACATTAGCTGAGCGACCATGCGTATAAACTTTATAATATAATTTTATTTATACAGTAAGTTAACAGCTTTATCTCTTCAATATATTGGAAATAAAATTAATACAGCGAGAAATCCAATCATCATCGTAAATTTTATGATCGTAAAATATCAATCGTCTTAAATTCCTCGTCATGTCCAATGTTTGATCTCAGGAACGCCAATAAAATAGTACCAAGAAGCTTCAAAGTTTTACTATAAGTAGCTCATACTTAAAATCTAATGACCATCAATTAAAATCGCGTTAAAACTTCAAAGGGCCCGACCAGCTCTAAACCAATCAAGACCACTGATAAAGTCACATACATTACTAGTATTTTATACATAACTCCCCATTACCGTTTATTTTAAACCATAAAAATTTATGGGGTTTAAATATTTTCACCGCTTCGCGATGGGCGTCCGTGGTTATAAACTTACTCGTAAAGTTCCTACATAAAAAGGTAATAGTTAGTGACAGATGTGTGGTGCGCGCGCGCTGCTTCAGCCAATCGCGGAGGGCCGAGCGCCGCCATTTTCCCGCCGTCCAGAGGTGCTTCCGGGTATCGATATTCTACTCGGATAAATCGTCCAGATACGCTATCGAATAGTCGACACTTATCGACTCCGATGCGGGTAGTTGACTATTTCGAATGTGACAGTGACTGTTGATATACAGTGTGTTATCTTTTGTGATAAAGGCTAGAGTGCATGAGGGCATAATGATAGAAAAATAATTTAAAATTCAGATCCCTTTTTTTTTAATTAATTCGTGTGAATTAATGCACGTGTGCACGTAACATAAAACGGCCAGCAATTATTTCTCCTTACAAGTTTTAGAAGCCACATTAACGCATAAAACGTGTGCGAACGCATAAAATAAATGTCTAGAGCCTTTTTTACGTGTTGCGGTCTTTACAAAGGTTTTATTTTTATTGCTATCAATAAAAAAGTAAAAAATCATTTATCACCACGTTAATTGCACAAAAAGATGTTAAACGTTGCAATCGCAAATAAGAGCACAAAAACTCCAAGCATTTACTTTTAGACGGAGATGGATAGCTCGCATGCTACATAAACGTACGCACACAACAATGAAATGGGTACTAAACTGCGCACGAGTCGAAGGGTCGAATCCATCACTCTGTCAACGTAAAAAACCGAACGGCCGTCGACCAATCGGAGCGCGCCATTTGAATAATTGTTCGTTTAGTGACGACCAATCGCGTACGCCCGAGGCACTTCTTATTCTGTATTCAAAATGATTAATGCTACACTCAGACGTATTTACGATCGGGTTTCAAGAGAGTTTGAATGATTTGTATGACTGACGCGTCAGTGCTGAGCCAGATTTACGATTGCGTGTCGGCTAGGACTCGATCCGGGTTGCAACACTATGACGGATGACAGTCGTATTTTATTATATAATTCCATAGATATGTAGAATAGTGTTGCCATGCTGTGCCGTGATGACGCTGCGTACGGCAACATTGTAGGCCGATGAATATTTCACATGCAACAAGGTATCTAATAACATGTACATGTTTATGATCTGATGTGTCGAGTATGTAAATTGTGTGCGTTATTATGAGATTCCTCAGTTTTTCGTATGCATATTTATCGGGAGGTGACATTGTAAATTGATAAAACGAAAAATATTGGCTTGTTTACGCAAAATCACTTTCAATTAAGAATTCAACTTTTGATAAAACATTTAAGACTGTACATCATTGATTTTTGAAGCAGTATTGGAACCACCATGTATACAGACAGACTTTAACAACCCAATTTTCCAAAATATTTGTTCACATATTTTATTAACAAAACAAAAACCAAGAAACATGTCCCTACTTACAAATCATGGTCCAACACACCTAAGAAAATCAAAAGCAAATCTAAATAAACTATCTTCAGTAATTTGCAACTTAATGTAGCTCTTTAGCAAGATTTCACACCCTGTATTCAAATATGGCGCGGAGATAAGGCCGGTGGATGTATGGTCCCATTTAGCGTAATTTAAAGCCAGGCTAGCTGAGTTAGCGCATCGCTTTCTATATGAAAGCTACTAAAACAACATTATAAATACCTGGTACTAATCTGAGAGTGATTGCAGACTTGTTACAAGTTGTCTTCGAGTATTACTGACTAATGTTAGAATTAAGTGTCGATTTGTTTGCCGATTATATCGGGGCGTGTTTTTATTTTAACATTTATTAGAATTACGGCGGCTTTGATTAAGATTTGTCCAGCTTCTGGTTCCTGTGGGCCTAAAACGGCCACATTAGCAATTCCAATAACAGCATTTCATTTCCTGAATTTCCAGCTGTCATTAGCAATTCCTCTAATTTGACACAGAAGCAATTCATAATATGTGGACCATTTTACGGATCTCCATAGAAAACTGTCAAACAGATGAATTATTTCGTAATAAGAATCGCACGCAGATCCTATTATGAATTGTCAGTTTGGGACATTTTACGATGATTCATAATATTTTCCCATTATGATTCTGCCAAAGTGACTGTTTTAAGCCCCCTGATCTATTTTGTAAAAAGAATCTCTAGGAGTTAATTCATCCATCATCATCATCGTCAGACTAACTTCACCCACGGCTAGGCAGAGGCCAGCACGCTAGAAGCATAGGGCTTCTCTTTATTTGTTCCTCTCTCCACACTCCTGTGCTAGTCTTATCCAAGATCTTTGTTCAAATTCTGTCTATTTCTAATCAATCTAGCCGCTCTTCCAAATCGAATTTAACCCTAATGATGGAGCGTTAAAACTATTTAATTATCTAGTCGTGGTGGGGATGGGTCGGCGGGCATCCTCTCACATAAATCTGTCAATGCGCAGGCGCAGGCCGAGTAACGCACACATCTTGATCTATGCAGGGACGCTCAACTTATGGACGTTGTTTTTTAAAAGGATGTAGGAGTAGTTAGTGAGCAATATATGGAGATTTTTAATAAGATTCCTTTTGTGATATGTTTAATTATTTTCTAATTAGAAGTCGTGAAGGAGTTTAGGCGTCTGAATTGATTGTTAAGCTTTCAACGGTTTGGTTTCTCGTTTAAAATGTAATTGGCTCATGCTGCTCATGTATACTACTGACATATTGTCACGATTCATCTTATAAGAACTAAATCTCATTGGTATTTACTTTTATGTCCAAAGTTAATTGGATAGACTTCATTGAAAATATCGATGTCATCTATATTTTTAATTACTTACGCGAAATTAAGTAAGTAGGTACTTACAAAGATGTCTTGAACTTTTCAATTCCCGCTTTTTTACTTGAATAGTTTTAAGTAAACAAGCTAAAGTAGTTAAGTCAACAGCTAACACTAACTACAACAACTTTTCTTAAAGCCTTCAATAACCGGCGCCAAGTGGTATAAATCTTCTAGTCCATTTACATTATTTTTCAAGTTATCCTTTTTAAAACCGCCACACGTTGCCGACTCCTATCAGGGCGCTAGTCGGAAAACCCTGTGATTTGCGACTATTCCTTCACCAATTTATAGTACTGACGAACAAATTCTTTTGTTTTGATTATGCCAAGTATTTTATACGTATGTCAACGTATTAATCAGTTGGCAATTTATGATAGTTGTATTTAAATTTTATTAGGAAGGGAATGTATAAAATGGCTTAGGAGATATAGATATTTAGTTTATTTGCGCTGATTTAGGAAGTGACTGTGTTATAAAATTGGATAAGGTAATTGTGGCTGGTGATATTTGTTATGAATGCGTAATGTGTTGGTGGTCCGTTTAGATTTCTTGAAACAATCATTATTAGTTTGTTCAGTTGACTTTTGGGAATGGGTCTTACCGAAAGTATAATATTAGGTTATATAAGTTTATTAATAATACTTAGTTCGGGTTCATTTAGTCGCCTTATGGTATCGTAGGAATACAAGACATGCCAGGACCTTAATTGTGATTAGGTTGTCGAATATTTGAGGCATTCTCAAAGCTATACGATTTTGTCGCAAACTATAACAATAGCAGTAATCCCATTCTTCTCAAAACGTAATGGTCAGCCACAAAAACATTCCAAGTTCCTCTTTTACGAATCAGTCTGATGAAACTCCTCACGAAAACAAAATCCCAAACCTTCATCACGATATATCAAGCAAAACTGACGTACAACTGATACTAGAAGATTTATATTGAAAGTGGATCTCTGTATCTCCAATCTTTCATTGCGCTATTGCGCGTCAGGCGATGGCAGATCTAGATAAAACAAAGACTGGTCAGTTCCTGAGTTACGCTGCACACAGACAGACTGACAGCCTCGGGGTTTGTGCTCTCAGAATTTATGGGAACAGCACAAGATTTAGGGTTATATTTAGAAATATGCTTTGTTGTTTCAAGTAAAATTTTATATTTGTTTATGGGAATGTTTTGCTGTGGAAAGATAACAAGAAAAATAAGCTTTAGTATTAAACTTATTCAAAATCATTTGCACTATTTTCTTAGAAGGTAATTAGGCAAATTTTATTCATATAATAATATGATTTGATTTTGTATCGAGAAAAATAATAAGATGTTATATTAAAATTACAGCCAGTTATGATATATCCTTTACATATTTCTCAGCAGTTTCTTTGAATGCTTTACAATTTGGGGGAAAACCTTAAGTTAATGTTTCGCATGATGGATTGATTATAATTAAGCTCAAACATTCCTATCAACTGAGCAGCTCTTCTAAAAACCCATAAACCTACAAAACTGCAGCGGTAACTACACTAACCTCTACTTTACTCATAAAACTGAGAACCATGACACGTTTGATACAAAGTAATTTATTGTTCTACCTGCACATCAAAGATTTATAGTTCATAGTATACTGTAGGAGATAACCAACTTTATGAGTTTAATGAGGAAAGGTACAGTGTAGGTCATGGGTTTATGCTAGAAAATCCAAAGTACTAATGGTGATGACAAATATAATACACTATATGGGCACTATTATACACATGGAATAATATTCCTACATCAGAATTTATTATGATGAAAGAAACAAATGAAGATAGAGCAGTTTTTACAGTAGAAGCAGACAAGAAAGAATTAATAGAGATTTTAGTCAGGTAGCGTACGTCAATTTAGACAGTAATAATCCATATTTCCATATCAATATTATAAATTCGAAAGTAACTCTGTCTGTCATGTTACCTTTTCACGCCTAAACCACTGAAAGGATTTCGATAAAATTTCGCAAGGAGATAGATGGCATCCCGGGAGAGGACATAGGGTACTTACGACATACCACACGAGTGAAGCCGCGGGTGGAAGCTAGTGTTTATAATAAAGAAGAAGATGAAATTAGGACGCCAGTAACTGGGGCTTGTTACTTTAATGCCTGGTTTATAAGATGGCGGTGGCTGGACCCAGTAACTCGAAATTTCGGACCCAGTCAGTGGGTTTATGTAGACGAGATCGGCAGTAAGTCGGGCGGGGGAAGCTACTGGGCCCGAAACTAGACGGGTGGGTTAGTCAACTGGACTGACTTGAGGGCGCGAAATCAGCACTGGGGTAGTATAATTATGAAGTATTAATGCCATCATTATTCCACTGCGAAAGCGGGATGGTGCTAGTGGCCTTGTCTAGCTCCGTCTCTCTCTCGCACTGGAAAAATGGTGGCATTAATACTTCATAATACGGCACCTGGACTGGGTTGAAACTAGTGTTTACACAAGCCGAGTTTCAAGTCAGCGCTGGACTGACTTATCGTACTGTCACATTACTGGGCTCTTATTTAAACCTGCTTCGAATAATTACACCCAAAAAGGGATACTATACTATTGCTATCTGGAAACGTATAAGTCCATTAAAATTTGTCTGTTGTCCAAGCTTCAGGCAATTTTTGCTTTCCTTCAACTTAAAAACATGATGATATCTCCATATAAAGAAACGAAAAAAAAACCTCATTAACAAAATAGTAAGAACGCTGGAGTTATTTTTTCAACAGATACCCATTAAAAGAGTGATTTATTGTCCAATGTGAAATTAACTAGCGCCTTTAAATAACAAAATATCATTTCTGTATGTCTGTACGATTTATGGGGACTGACGACCCCATCCTGTATACCAGCGGTGGTCAACCTTTTTGTTTCTTTGTGAGTACGCGCACCAAACAGTTGCAGTAAGGTGGATGTTACCTACTAGTGTCAAAAGTGTTTGTCTGTCTATCTACAGGTGAAGTTTTATGTTTATTAGCCGAAAAGAGCTGGTGACTTATGACACCTACTTCTCACATAATAAGTATAATAATGATACTTCAAGTGTCACTTTAGCTACGAAAAGCAACGGATGGAAATGGCCTTTTCAGAAAAGATTTTGTTGTTTTTCAGCCTACACTGCATAAAAGATTGTTCCCTTTACATGCCAATCATTAACTTAAAGTCTTTAGACCTACACATTCTAAAAGTGAAAGAAGAACCTAATGTCAATTTGTAAACAAGACTTCTTCTCTTTTTTACAACTTAGTGCAACAGCTTTAGTACAACCAAAGCCATTCCCACCAAATTCGTCTGTTCGCTTTCCCAAAGGTTGAGCACCGCTGCAATAAGCTATGTACAAGTAGTTATATTCGTGAATCATTTTAATTTTCCTTGTAATTAGTTCTGTTCTAGTGGTAGCAACTTACTTATATTGATGAAAGTCGAAGTCGTTTAGTGCTCAAGTTACGGGCTTCGTGTTGGTATGAATCATGTCATCGGTATTGCTTTTGATTGAAATTGTAATGTTGCGGTGTAATTTACTTTCGAAAGAGATTTGTAGAAAGTATGAGCAGGTAAGTAGTTAGAACGCTATGCATGATCTTGATTTGAAATCAATTTAGTTGACAAAGTTTTCCTTATTAGAACTGCATCACAGTAAGATTTTTTCCTGTAAAACATATGTATTTAACAGATATACTTACGAGTAATTACTTATAAACCTCTCACAAACGTAATGAAAACAAACAGGTGGACATAAAAATTTCCCATCGATTATCACATTCCCACTAATTGTCACGTAAATATGTAACTGCATAAAATGCATATTTGTTTTAATGACTTTTTCTTATTCGTGCTTAAGTAAAGTAAAAATAAAAAGTTTTGCAATATGTGGCAACTTAAGGAACCGAAGGGAAAAGCGCATGATTTAAAAAAATTAATGACTTACGCTTTAACAGCATGGTGTCACTCTCTGCTAATTACAACCAATAGGAAAGTTGCGTCAGCTGTCAGTCGATTGATTCCTATTAGCTTGCAGTGCGCAGTAGCTTTCCTTAACGGGTATTGTGCGTTAGAAGTAATCTGTACTCCGTTCTCAGTGCATTTATAGAGGTCATTGAGAGGCGCAGTGCGAGTCACAAGAGGTAGCAATTTGAAAGTTGAGAATGGCATTATTTTATACGGTTGTTTGTGCAGATAGACATTTTTTTTTTTGAATTGCACATCATTTATTTGAAACTATTAAAAATAGCTCAGGTAACTGCTATAACTTTTTTTAGACACAAGCTAGTCACTTATTACACAAGCTAGTACGTAATTTTAGAAGCTTACAGGCTTAAAATAAAAATAGTAATTTGACTAAAAGTATATAAAACTCAGGGAATAACAAAATGTGTTGCATAGATATATGATCTGACTTTTCTTGTTCTGAATTTGACATGAATAATAGATTGCCTTCTTGTCTTTTTTTGCTTATATTTTGTGAATAATGAACTTGAGTAGTTACCAAGAATGAGCTACGCTATTGTGAACTTAGTGTAAGTACTTAAGACGACAACATAATAGGATATTTGAGTTTCTTTAACGCCAAACATTATCTAATTGGAGATCCGCTGTTACCTTGCACCACACGGAGTACTCTGATACCGTGATCTTATGGGAATGCGCCGGTACCATTCCGATGCTAATTTAATGGTACAAGACCATTTGAAATAACAACAAAATGTCCCTAACTTCAACTTGATTGATATCTTTATAGCCAACAGCCTCCATGACTGCCTGTCCATTAACGTCTTGTAGATTGAAGATACCCCATCTCTATTTACATAATTTGTCCACCATGATATCGATTCGAAAATTTTCTCTTAATCGATTCCGAATAAGAACTGCATGATAATTTTGAAATTGGTAAGTATCGATTTAATTATTGTGGAAAGTTCGAGATGTTTAATTATGTACATAAATTAGAACCACTATAATGGCTGTGAATTTACCTCCTGGTAGCTTACTGATAATATGTATAGCCAAGTCCTTAGAGGAAAATTAAAGCTTGTAATAGAGAGAAATGTAGGGAAAATATCAAGTTGCACGTCTTTGTATAGATTATGCAAATCATCCACATATTACATAGGCAGAATTATTTACAAAGTTCTAGGTATTCCTAAAATGGTAGTGCCAATGATATTCAAGAAAGTTTTATTTATAAAAAATTTGCTGATGCCCGCGCCTTCGCCCGCGTGGATGTCGGTTATTATATACTAAAACCTTCCTTGAGAACCACTCTATTCATTGGTGAAAACAGCATGAAAATCGCTGCAGTAGTTTATCGCTTATATGTTGTTTGTTTTATAATATGTAGTGATATGGAAAACGGCTTTTCCCTTTGGCATGACGTGACGCCTTAATCAGATGTTTAACAGAAATCATCCTGTTCTAGGCAAAGCTACTTGTATTTTATAAACGTTAACGCAAATAGAAAAATTCATTATGCACAGGCACACCTTAAAGAACCACGGACAACTAACATAATATAGACTTTAATTGACAAAAATAGGGCATTATAGGGACGTTCATATAAGCTCCTAAACTAATGACTTACAATTTCACTTCAAGAGAATAGAAACATCTTCCAGTCATTGTAATGCTAAGACCTAAGATTTAAATCGTTAGATTTGCCTTCACCGTACAAAATGGCGCATCAATACCACAGCTGCGAAGAGTGAGCTCACACAATAATATTGACTTTTCCATGACAATCAAGTCAAGTCACTGCGTCGTTCTGTTCATCAGTATTTTCAAAACGAAACAGAAACGCGAGCATCTTTTGACGCGATGAGGTGAATCTACTTATGTCTTTGTTTGAAACTAATCAATTATGTAAACCTAACTCGATCTTTCTAACCTTAACCGTAACAAAACTCAATACATAGTTAGCTTGTGCATCAAAGTCATTGACCTTCCCGATACCTAAAACATCGCCCGAACACAATAGAACGTAAAATCCTATAGTGGCCATAGAATAAATAACGCACTAACAGACGGGACGGGCAGTACTTTACCTAGCAACATTAGCTAGGCTGGTACCAATTAAAGCATGGTAAAGGTGAAGTTAGTCGGGTTTTAGAACAGTATTGTGATAATAGTAATACAGATCAGGAAATGTTGGGATTGTATTGTTTTAGATGTAAGGAATTGAATGGAATAGATTAATTATTGTTAATCTTTATCCAATTGTTGAACTTGGTGAAGGTAATGAAATTGAGGAGGAGACAATAATTTGATGAAACTTTAACTAATTGATTAATTTAAAGGTAGTTTTAGAGAACAAATCTGACATGGATATCTTATATAAGTGATTTATGGCTAAATGCCAAAATATTCTAAATCTACCAGCAATCTGTTTGACAAGTCTGAAGACTTTGTATGCTCTATATCTATTGAGAGTCTTCATGTTCAGCAGTGGAAATTAATGAGCTAATTAACCTAACGCAGAATTTCTTATAACTCCCAGATTATTCAGCTCACTAAAGATTTTGATGTCACCGTCCCAATCCAGGGACGCCCCGGTCCAAAGAGTCCCTTATTCCATAATTCCGTTCCGTAACTGTTTCCGTTTATAGCGGTTCTCACTCAGGCCGATTGGTCGCGTACCAACGTAGGAAATTGTCTATAATAAGTTACTGCTAATAGCCACATTGTACTGTTTCTCTTATCCTCAATTTCTGTGAAAGCGATTTTAAATTTTGATGTTTGTCCTGTTTCTCTGGTTATGGCTGGATTGTTTATTGAATTAGTTTGGATATTGCTGTTTGAATTACTTTAATGAGGTTTAAAATAAATTGCAAGGAGGTATTGTTTTCCTAAAGGTTAAAGGTTTTTCATTAAGTTTTATGTTAGTTGGAAACGAGAATCTAGGACACGTTCACTCTTCGTAAGTGACTATTTATGTACTTATGAATTTTGCTAATGGTATTTCTACTTTAACCAGTAACCACATAAAAATCCTAAAATATTATATCCCACACTTTAGTTACAGTTCCTTAACACATCCTTATCAGTCCAGAACCGACGGCTTTACAATTCAGTAGCTATTCCAAAACCTCACTGATGCAAAACCTTTCTACCTACTTCCGCGTCTCCCCGCTGATCTGGCAGGGCTATTCAGCGCCGTTTATGGCAGTTTTCACTCAACGCGATTGGTCGCTAGTACTGAGCGCTTTCAGAATGGCCCTCTATTGTGGTAGTGCATTGTCTTGTAACCGGCCGATTACGATGATTGCCATCGGTTTCTTTATTCGATAGTTTGTGTTGATAACCTTGTAAATATTGACACTTTTAGAATCTTAACTGGTTCTAGCAGAAGCTGGTCCTATTTGCAGTTACGGTAGCAGTGAAGTGTAAATGGATTATCGTAACTGAATATTGCTGTAGTCACAATGTATTGGAGGTGTAAATTGTCGTTTGATATTCATGGAACAGACGACTTTATTATCTGTTACTGTTGGAGTCGCAAAGGTCTTTTAAGGTCTAGAGGATGACAGTCAGAAAACACTGGACTTTGCATAGTGATCTAGACATGAGGTCTGTGAATACGACGATCTATGAGAAGGCCTTTGTCTAGCAATAAGCGAAGGTGATGCCGTTAAACAGAGTGAATAAATTAACAGAAAAGTAGATAATTATAGGACGCTTGTATGACAGATCAACTAGTCTGCATTAAACTTGGGTACGATAATTTGAATTCTTAAGGATCAGTATACTCTTTCTAGCTCTCAGCTTTGAACAAACACATTAATTCAGTTCATATTTTTCCAATTTGCTTAGATAGTCGTGCGAATGTTGACACGTGAGCCATCTATAATTTAGCAATCCGTGTCCTGACTGTAGGGTGATGTGACCACTAAAGCCTCCGCTGGTGTGTCACCACCCTATGGTCATCGTCCACCTTTTGTTTACCCAAACGAAATCTTCTCAAGTAAACAATTCCAAAAGGAACCACTCAGCTTATTTCCTTATGGCATTTGCTTAGAATTATCATTACCATACCGAGTGAACTACAGGGAAACTTCAACCTTAGCTTCTGAATATATAGTTCAATTTGCATTGACAAGTTTTCTCGTTTGCGTTCCGCAGTCACATTTTCGCGACACATAGTCCGTATTGTAACGTGATAGAGTTGGGTTTTGAGGAGAAATGTCAGGGTATTGTCGGCAAGGATGGACCGGTAATGCGACAGTTTGTAAGCATGAGATCCGGAGTGTAAGGTGGGAGGCGCGGGGCGGGCGGGAGGTGGCCCTGTAATAGTAAAGAAATACGTACAAGTTGTTGTATGTAGGACGTTGACTTGAGTATATATTTTATTTATATCGTAGGTGCTTTCAGGAATTTGTCGTTTTTTGTTTTAAATTGGGCAGAATTTGTTGACCTGCGACGTAGTGGAAAGTCGAAAGAGTTAAATTGTTATTGCGGCATGTGGAAAAATGCTGAAATATCTACCTACCTATCTCGTTTATATACTATGGCTGAATAAAGTTAAAATTAATCAACAATTTTACTCAAATAATTGTAGGTTTAGGTTCAAAGGTCGATTAAAAACGAGCAGGCACTTAGAATATCGCGCTACGTTTGGTGTGATTCATGCGCTTAAGCGGTTGTGACTTCTGAGGGCCTAGACAAGTGACAATCGCTTCGAAAGCGTTTCGTATTTCCACAGCGACTTTCATCAGGATTGACATAAGCTTTTCGATAGCTTATGTCAGTCCTATACATTTTTGCGTTTTGTTATCGCTGATAGAATGTCACTTTGTCTAGGGCCTGTGATTCTATCGGTGTTACCTTTTTGTTGTTGTTAGTTGTTGTGTGTTGTCAATCGCAGTATGATGTCATCAGTGTACATGTTTACTACAATAATACTGAAACAACTTCCATAAGAATGGCTGAGTATTCGATTCTCATCCTGGGATCAACTGGCTTTGGAAAACTTTCTGAAAATAAATGGAAACGTATCGAACATCTCCACCCAATATCAGCAAACGTCATCAAACTCGAAAAATTCATATCTGTCGACAGAAATCTCCAAAATAACAAGAACCTATTCCACCCAAGGCTACAGTTATCTGTATTCTACCGTTCACAAAACCCGGACACGCTTCCGTTTTAGGGCCGCGCCATATCTATACGCAATTTATCGCAAGATTTCATCGACAAAAAACTTCAGTCTATCGATACTCCCCCCGATACGTAGCAAGTACAGTTAGTAACAAAAATCCTTCGATTTTTAATTAGCAGCCCCCGGTCCGTTTCGCACGTGATCGGAATGGGAGGGTGCTCATTGCATAACTCGCCGGACGGCCCCGGACGGCGCCGTCCGATGTCGTATTAACGGAAGAATGTAATGAAGTTAGGTAGCGTTCGATTTGACTGCGCAATTAACGATTGTACTTAATGAGCTGCTCGTCTTTTTACAATGTACTTTTGTTGTGGACTGTACGAATTTGATTAGGGATTGTAAAATGGTCCGAATTGAAAGGAGTTCAAATGAAGGCTAAGTGGATAGCGGAATGATTTTGCATTCATATAATCTAAAGCTCTGTTGGACCTTCATTTCTAAAACTGTAGTACCTTTATGGGCTATATGTATGTTATCTATGCCCCCTGAAGAAGTACTAAGTTTCATGGTGCTATAGCTACAAATCAAGCAAAGGGCCATCACATATTTATAACTTACTAGCTTCCGCCCGCGGCTGCGCCCGCGCAGTATGTCGATTAAAAGTAGCCTATGTCCTTCCCCAGGGTGCCTATCTATCTCCGTGCCAAATTTTGTCGAAATATTTTCAGTGAATGCGTGATAACGTATACATACAGACAGACAGATAGACAGACAGAGTTACTTTTGAATTTATAATATTGGTACGGGGAAGGATAACGTCCTTTATTAAAAACAACTGAAAAACGAAAGAAGGTTTTCAGTTTTAAAAATGGCGCAATCAAATTTAGAAGTTCTTCAAGATGTTCTTAATTAATGCTATTTTAATTACCTACATCTTCATCTACATCTTATTACAAAAATTTAAAGTAATAAAAACTAAAACCCATCTACGACTAAAAAGGTATAAACAAGACACCACAGACAGACAAATTAAAAATCCGGAGTCACACGTAATCTGTTTGATTTATGCCCTAACACGTGTGACTACGGATTTTTAATTTGTCTGTCTGTGGTGTCTTGTTTATACCTTTTTAGTCGTAGTTGGGTTTTAGTTTTTGAAACTTTTTTTTTTTTTTATTCTTTTGGGGTGATAATATATATATTTTTGAAATGCGCTCACTAAGCCCTTTCATTTAATACCCAACAACATGGTACGATTAAACTTGTCAAAAATTGTCAAATTGTGATGAGTGGTTTAAAAGATAGGATCCAGATGAACATACTTACATATTTTCTTCGCCGTATTCGGGTAAAAATAAGACGTTTCTTATCTACACCTCTTTCCTGTGATAATAGCATCTTGCCTATACAACATGTAACGTAATTAACGCACACTCTCATACACCCCAATTAGAATATTATGTTATAATCATAATACATACACTGAATTTTTAATTTAACATGTATATGCATTGTTATTTACTAAATTAGTTATACCAATTCTTGGAGAACTTTTTAGTATTTAGTATTTTATTTTGTATTGAATGATGGAATTTGTATGAATACAAATAAAACTGCGATTTTAAAAGTCTTATTACTTTGATTTACGGTCCATTTCAATTTGTTTTGACTGTACAGCGTTAATATGACAATAATTTCCGTAGTTTTAATTATTTTTGGGATAAAAAATTACCTATATTAAAAATTATATAAATCGATTCAGTAAACGATTCTGAACAAACTATTTTCAGGATGTGCGTTAATTAAGTTACATGTTGTATATTCTCTAATTAGGTAATTAAAGAATGATCTATCAAAGTATGTGAAACATCTCGTTCAATAAGATTTCTTCAATCGTAATAACGGATGTTCTAATGAACCTTAATGATATATGTTACGGTTGATGTAAATTTATTTAAAAAATAGCTAAGTTGAGTGACGTAATGTCCGGTGAAATTACACGCACATGCCTTTACCAAGAAAATTTTCCTCTGCTTGACGCGTCGAATAAAATGATATCCGAAGTGGATACAAACTGTTGCAGTTGTACCACTATTACGTTTGGTAAGTGCCAGTCCAGTGACAAAAAAAAAAATTACATTACAATTTGTATTAAAACTTTTTGCACATTACCGTTAAAATAATCATATTCTTACTTTACTTTCAACAAAAGTCACAACTCCAAGTCAAAAGCAAAAAAGTAAAAACTTAAATCAACTACATATCCATAAAGCTCACCCCCACAATCCAACTAGGTGCAGGTACTCTAAAGACAACTTTCAAATTAAAAAATTTAACTCTAAACAACGCGTTCAAAGGCTGACCGTTCGTCAGTCACCCCCCGAGGGGTAAATAGCTAAAAATAAACCCCTCGACGTATGCAGGCGTTTCTTTGCTAGCAGTTGCTTTGAGGCGATTTTAATTCGCTTATTTCGCTAGCGGGAAATTGCTTATGTGTTGCCGAATTAAGGGTGGTGGGTTAGTGATGGGATATAGCGAGAGCAGTTTAGAGAATTTTCATATTATTTTGTTTTGTAAGAAAATCCATGGATGTGTTTTATCGATTCTTTCGTGTTGAATTTCAGACGATTTTATCAATCGATGTGACGATTCTCGAATAATAATAGTTATCTGCACCGTGTGCAGTTTACTACGCCATTTTATCAATCTTCTTGCACACTTTTTATTCTTGTAACAAAGTTATGCACGTGATTCGATACGTAAAAAAATCATATTTACAACATTATGAGATGTTATGGTAAACAATAACACGAATAAACTTTGTTATTTGCATAGAGCAACGATATTCTCGAGTTTTATTTATTTGCTATATTCTACAATAGATAATTACTTGTGTTTGTACATCAACCCTGACAGAGAGGCCACTGCAAAACATAATGTTGGTTTGCTGCTGAGTTAGTTAGTAAACATTAACATAAATTAAATCAAAATACAGCGTGGAGTAGCTATTAAGTAGCTATACAATTTTAAATCGCTATCGCATCTGCTCACCACTATGTCCTTACCCCATTGTGGCGGAGCAAGTCTGCGAACGTCAGCCTGGCGATTGTAAAGGCGCGATGTGATCCTGTATGCACTCAGCCCAAAAAATATTATCCGTTCGCTTTTGTGCACACGCCTTTATAGCAGGAACAAAGAAAGCTAATGAGTGTGTGTTTGGGTTAATTATTATGCTAGTACTAGCGAGTATTTATCTCGTATGCAGTATAATTTCTTTACAGAATTCCTGATGATATTGGCTTGCAACTGACACACTGCCGAGCAAAAGCCTCTTTTTGAATAGACTAGGCACAAGCTTGAGTGTTGACCATCACGCTACTTCCTGCATGGCATGGAGTTTTTTTTACTATGATTTCATTATGCCGTAAGTAAGTCAACTTTATGACTACATTATATTTAATATGACTAGTTTATATTTAATAGAAATTATTTACAATTATATAACACAATTAAAAAGAGAATTTATAGAGGAGGTGCCAGCTGTTTTAGAACCCAATGGCTTGGCACGCGACGGTGGGAAGAGGCCAGACGGAATGACCATAATGCATTGGAAGTTGGGTAGGCCTTTGGTGTGGGACGCAACCTGTGTCGATACCCTCGCGCCATCCCATCTTCCTAGCACGGCGGGCTGTGCTGGGGGAGCTGCTACAGGAGCAGAAAACCTCAAACGGCGCAAATATAACAACCTTATTGGGAGCTATATGTTTGAGCCGTTTGGGGTTGAAACACTAGGGCCGTGGGGTTCGAGTTCTCATCGAGTATTTCGGGACATCGCTAAGCGATTGGTCGACTCTTGACGTGACCAGAAGGCTGGCCTATTTTTAGCCCAAAGAATGCCCAATAAGCTCCTTCTCTTTATATTCTCTTTTTAATTGTGTTATATAATTGTACATAATTTATATTAAATATAAACGTAAGTAAGTGATGTCGAAGATTAGAACCGAGAGAGTACCTACAATGAAATAGAAAAGTCAGATTAGTGCTTGCCAGGTTTTAACCCCGCACTATGCTGCCACAGGAATCTTGGTTTGCGCGTTCAATTAAGCTAAAATGCTATGTAACCGCAGGCTCTCGTCAAGTGTCACATGCTATCTTCGAACTCACAACCCCTCTCTCCACTGTGACACTCTACTCTCCCTGAACCAAACCCACTTTCTAATTAAAACCTCTATCCACTAATAACTCTATTTATCTCATTACAGAACCACTATCCTATTTCCTACATCCTTTCATTACCTCCCAAGTAATCTTAACCCGTCGACCGTCTACAAACATTGTGGGGGAAAAAAAACTCAGGGACAACACGTTGATATGTAAAGCTCGCGTGCTGTAGCAAATGAAGGTTGGTTTTTGTTTTAAAAAGAAAAAAAAAAAAGAATTGCAGTGGGAGACAAAAATAATTAATGGCAGCCACCTTGTGACAAAAAGAGGGGGATTTGAGTTGAAGGAGTGGGGCCAAAGGTAATGTTGGTCGAGATGGCTGTATGTATGTCACTGCATAAGTTTTCATGGTGAAATCATTGGCGGCATGTGAAACTGCTGAGCGTAAGGAACAAAGTTTGATTCTGGAACGTCCGGCGTCGTAAACTATTCGACTCATCAAAATTGACCCATGTATTTTGGCGAGTTCAAATTGTTTAAAGAGTTAAAAGAATTACATAATTCACAACATTGGTTTTCTTTAAAAGAAGAACTCTGTTATGATAGGACACTTGATCCTTCTTTTAAGATTATAACCATTTAGTGTTTCAACTGACTTTGTTTTGTGCACCACTGTGTCAGTGAAATATGGTGATTATGATAATATAATCTGACCTTAATTATATAACACTCCGAGTTTAAAATGTACAGCCGAAAGGCAGGTAGAAAAACGTATAACTAGGTTGTAACTTTACTTCTTATTCAAATCAAATCAAAAATCATTTATTTCAATCCATTTAAGATCATAAAAAAATTGAATTAAAATTTCATTGACAATAAATAAAAACATTAAACATAATTTAAAAAAAATATATTAAAAATATTTAGAATATAAAATTGAAATCATATTATTCAATCGTAGTATTAATAAGGGAATTTGAGTGTTATCAACTTATCAGTTATCAGTTTATCACAGTCTATGAAGGTTTCCAAGTTTTGCAGCAAACATCTGCATTCTGCAGCCTGATGTAAGCATAGCGGTAAACCCGTAAAGATATATCTAGAGGCAACAACACACTGAAATATATTAGGACAGGTGAACCGTGTACGATTCGTCCCGGCCCGTCCCGCCCCGCCCCGGACGCATATGCTAGTAATGTAGCTCACGGCGTTACGGTATCGGCAGATCCTATCAGTTACGATCCGTACCGAGGGTAATATTAATTTAAGGATGATTTTGTAGAGATTATGGTCGATTACTATGATTATAAAGTCACATTTCGGATTTCTTGAAAGGTCAAATGTTTAACTCACTCATGAATAGAATTTGAATTGAATTCTGTTATAAATTCTGTATCATACATAACTGATAACAGAACTATTGTACCAACAGGGCTACCACGTCCGTGGTAGTCCTGTTAGGCTGCTTACATATAGGAAAGACAAACCTAGGACAGACAAACTATCACTGAATGTAAACAATAACGGCGTTCACATTCGGAACAAAACAGTCTTACAATCAAAGTTAAAACTATAATTAAAATTTCGTTAAGTCTTGGGTGTTCGTTTTGTCTTCGAATAACATCTCGTATCAAACATCACCCAAAGACAAAACAGAAGTTAACCTTGTTCGACATTCAAACCCATCCCCACCAACCCTGCTCAAACAACATATTCCTGATTTAAAAACCGAACGACACACGTCCTCGTCAAATCGCCTCTCGCGACAGGATGTGACACAATCGCATGACACTGACAGCTGAGACTCGCTTCCGGTGGAGTGTCTATAATATTTGCAACTGACAGCTTTGTGATCAAATCCTATTTATTGACTCGTACGATTGAAGTTTTAGCTGGTTCGCTAGAGACGTGTGTTTACAGTTTTGAAATAGCATTGATTTTGATGTTGTTATTGAATTTATTTTTAATGTTATTTGTCCCTCCACGAGCTTTAAGTGAATAGCTTATATTGTAGTCGAAAGGTTAGCTTGTTATTCAGGTGTCATGTCCAAACATGGCTGACTGTCCATTCTGTACCTATAAACAAACTTAACAAGTTATTACATCACACTTGTGGAGCCCTTCTAATGAACCCCATGAAAATCAAACTACATTTAGGATCCTTCTGAAAAAGTTTTTCTATTATTGAAACACAATTTTCATCAAAATCTAACGATCTACAGACTCTTGGATTCGCTTTAATAAGCTTCCGTATACAAGGTCTGTATTGCGCAAATGTCTCAGTATCCATCCCTCCTTCTGTACACTGGACAAAGTACTCAGTAATCAATCAATGGACGCCTAATACATACAGTGCCCATGACATACTAAGACATTGGTTTATACTGTTCCATATTCCCCACGAAATGTCCACGTGAAAAACAGTTGACATAATTACCTACTCTATGTTATGTCTGCGAAAAAAGACAAATAATGACATCTGTCATTCAGTCCATGACCATAGAATGATTACCATCACGACTCATTATCCCAGATTACGGGAGCGAGCAGTATCCACTAATCACGTGTTACAGGGGCCCATCACTCACCGTCCACCGGCCATCACTCACGGGCAACTCAACGGCAACTTTCCTGATGCTGTCTCTGCAACTTTTATCACACCGGAATACGGTTGAAATTGGTCAAAATAAAGTGTACCGTAATTTTTTTAGATGCAAAAGGCTTATTCAGCTTGAACCCTGATTATGAAGTTGTGTTACGTGTTGGCAGGTCTACGTTGTTTGGACATTTCGTCCGTATGTCACACTACATTATCGGAGTTTCTTAATTGAAGATAATAAGGGGGGACATGTGTCTTTGTCGCGTTTTTATGGCGTGTAAGAGAGGGATGTTGTTTTTTCCGACTTTTGACTATTAATTTTGGTATTTTTTGTTTTTACGATTCGAGGGTCGCTTATTGTTTCTGCTGGAATGAAATTTTTGTTCGGTTTCATTTCATTATGCTTGATCAGAGGTAATAAAGGGTGGAGGGACGATAGGTCATTCAATATTCAATTAGACTGGTATGATTTTTGCAATAGGGATGATCTTTGTTTTGGTTTATTTGATAATTTAACTTTGATGTGCGAGTTTCTTACATTTTTTTTTGGTTATTTCAAGAACACAATTTCTTGAAAATCTTTTATTTATATGCTTTTGCATGTGTATAATATGTGCTTCTGTAATATTAGTAACAGTAGACGACTGCAAGTGTAAAAAATATATTATATTATATTGGGTGGCTTATCTATAAATGGGATAGCAGCTACCGGATCTAAAATGCTAAAACAATTCATCGTTTTTCCACAAGACACCCACTTTTAATCATGTCCACTACCGACAACTTTAAAACATAAAACGTAGTAAGTACAGTCAACATAAGACACTACTTTATAAATCGTGCCGAGATGTGCCCACCTGCATCGTGGGGCGATATCAATCCATCTGTGCCCCCAACGTGGGGTGGACGGACGCCCCGTCCGTCTTTGAGAGGTATTTAATTTTGTGCAAATGACGGCTTGTCCATGTCCTCCTGTCATGGCGTTCACTCACTTTCATTTGGTTTTAGTTTTTCCGAGTGATGAAAAGAAATTGTTATTTTTTTGGTTATTGATGTCCTTTTTTCAGTTTTTTCAAGTAATTGAACTAGAAGTCATCTGCGCTCAGTCAGATGAAGACTTCTTGTCAAAATGAGAATACTTTTTCAGGACTGAACCACATTTATGAAAGTTGATTAGAAATACTCATTGAAGTAAATGAGATTGAAAAAGAAAACGATAAAATATATAATAAGTTGAGACACTTCTAGCATAATATCTTTTAATCAAACTCCATAATCAAAAATCTTTCCCTCAACATTTTCCACCTGACTTCAATCAAGTAGAAAACTCAAACTCCAAAGTACGTAATCTCAAAAAAGGTCCCCAGTAATGAATCGAAAACCTTCCATCAATACTTCACTTCATAACAGAAGTCGCAAACTCTCCAATAGGAAATTAATAGTAAGTAGTTATATTTCTAAAAACATACATTCGTACAAAAGATGCCTCGACTTGTGCGCTCCTCAGTGCATAACCCCCTTATTATCCGGGGTGGGTCAATATGCACCCCCAGGGTGGTGGGTGACGGGTGGGGGGAGCGGGGGGTGGCTCTCCGTGTCACGTCACTGTCTCAGGATCGCCATCACGGCGGCCCGGCGTCTCGTTTGCGTCCATCGCCGTACTTTTCAACTTGAAGTGTAGCGAAATAGAAATGTTTTTAGCTGTCTAATGGCGCGTGCTCGGCAGTTTTTGATGCGGTTTTATTATTTTGTTCGTAACTGTAATTACAAAGTGCAGTCGTTTTTCTAGTTAGTTGAACTACATAATTGGTTTGAGGCATGTGAAATCATATTCTATAAAACTATAAAAACCATTACATGGTATGTAATGTGAAGTTAGTGTTGTAAGATCCTTTTCGAATGAAGATTTAAGTAAGTTGGAAAGCTGAATATAAAGAAATGATCTGAGGTAAATATTTTCTATTTCATTATCCTTTGTCTGCATTGTCTTTTGTGCAAGTTCTGCATTCAGGAACTCCACAATATAAATCAAAGAACTAATCAAAGGTTTCATTCCAGAGACTGCCATTCAAAATGATAGCAAATTATTCAATAATAAATGCATTATTCAGAAGCACAACAAACGCGTTGGCAAACAAACGATACGAACCGAAAACAAAAAGAAATACAGCCCCATTCCGAAGCGCACAAACATAATTCCCCATTTAATTCAAAACTATAACAGTACTTTATATTTTTTATTTCCCGTATGCTATCGCTTCTTACGTCTGCTCGGTGCAGCAATATCAATCCATCTGGCGGGAGAAACGGGTGGGGGAGCAGAGCGAGGTGGTGGGGGTGTCACGTCACTGTCTTAAATGACTGTCACGGGTGTACTCTAGCCCGTCCTCTGAAGAACGGTGGATGGACGGGTTTACAATGCCATCCTCGGGATATTGCGCCGTGTTATGTTCTTATGGTGCAGTTTTAATGTCGTTGTAGGTCAGGATTTATGGAGTTTTATGTTGTTATAACTTTAAAGAAACCCATGTTTCTAACTTTAAACGATATATATTATGTGAAAATTTGACTGAGAAATACCTACGTTTTTCCAAAAAATTAAGTCCATTGGACGCAAGATAATTAAGTGCAAAATATGTAGAAGAGAATCTGTCAAGAATGACAATACCAGTTATAATTAGGCGCGGGACATACACAAGAGGCGACGGGCATGGACGAGACTATGGTGCCGCGCGGGCTTCGCGCCGCTTCTTTCATATTTCATACAAAATATATAGGAGCGAATGAAAGGAGCAGAATGAAAGGAGCGATACAACGCCCGCACCTCAATGTCGCCTCATGCCTCTTGTGTATGTTCCACACCTTACTAAACGAAATTATGCGACACTCGGTAAACAATTCTGCATACTTGGAGACATTACTGGTCGATCTGTTCCATCTCCCACGTCAATTAAAACCAGTCCCATGTCCACAACTGACAGCAGCAACTTCAGTAAAAACATCGGCAATAATCGCACACAAACTCTTTAACTGTCAGCTCTAACATTCAGCCAAGAAAATAGAGACGTGCCATCAAAGCCTGTTCCAAGAAATCACCGCTCGACAGTTGATAGTTTCAGCGCCTGAAGTTAAAACAACCGTCGGGCACACGCTTGCATTATCAACTTGCATCGAGATGACGCGAGCATCCCTGTCGCAGCCACGTCCCCAAGTTTACTTGCCTCCGCTGGAAATTTCACTCCAGACTTGCTTTCGTGGCCCAAGTAATGGGTGTCAGAGATCTGTGGGGGGCTACGCTGCCTAAATTACTGTTTAACATTTTCCTCCATTGCTGCTGTTATATATGCCAATTGTCTTGAAGCTTGGGTTATCTCGTAGACCCAGTATATCCTTTCTCTTTAAGCTTTTGTAATTTACCTATTCTGAGTTCTACCTTTTCCAAGCTAAAACTACGATTTGTATCCCTGCCTTTCCAGTCAGTACAAAATCATCTCGACATTGTTACCTCTCCTTTACGCTTTGGTATGATATTCTTATTTTCTGTGCCACTTGCACCACACAACATCTAGTCAGTGGTGTCACGTCAGAACAAACTGTCACACCCGACAAGGACACCGACTCAATTGTTCCAAGACATTTCTTACAACAGCATCTGTTCCTTTAGTTGAAGCATTAGTACTTGACAAGTGGTGACTATCTCGTCTCATACCACGCCACAAGGACTGGGTTATCGCGTCATTGCCACTGTGACGCTGGTGACGACTGTGAGACTATTCCTAGATAGTTCTAACAAGAGTATCTGTTCCCTAATTTGAAGCATTAGTCCATCACAAGTTGTGTCTATCTCGTCTCTTACACCACGCTACAAGGATTCTGCTATCACGTCAGTGCTACGTCTGTGACGACTGTGAAACTGTTTCTAGATAGTACTTGGAAACGTTTATTTGTTTGTGGTCAGTAGTTTAGTCGTCCGGTCTTGTATCAGAATTGTAACATTCTTTTGAATTCCCTTAAACTAAGTTCCGCTGATTGTAGCTAGTTTTCACTTCACTCAAAATAATAGTTGACATGTCATCTATTTTATGTAAAGCAATCATTGGCCTGGCTTCAGTTATACACGATAACATTTATCGTTATTGCAAAATGTCACGTTGTCATCGCGTGTGTTCTCAGAGCACTATCTTCATTCAATTGCCTGATCCTGTTGTAAAGGCCACTATGTCTTCATTAATAACATATTCGTGGAAACTGTAGTTGGTAGCTGACAACGATTCATGTGAACTCGTTCCAAAATCAACCACAATTATTTTTAATTTATTATAATATTATTTATAAAAAATCAGCCCCAACTCTTATTACTCGATCCACACTGACCGTCACATCGGTGTTCAGCACTGTCTTACTGACAGCCGCGACTGAATTGTTCAGCGCTGTCTTACTGACAAGCTCCGTCTTAGTTTGTTGTCCTGATATCGATCATTGGATACGATCGCAGTTGATGGGTTCAATAAGATTGAGCTTTGTTGAGAAAAAGTTAAATCTAAATATATATAACTCAAAGGTGACTGACTGACATAGTGATCTATCAACGCACAGCCCAGACCACTGGACGGATCGGGCTGAAATTTGGCATGCAGGTAGATGTTATGACGTAGGCATCCGCTAAGAAAGGATTTTGATTAATTCTACCCCCAAGGGGATAAAATAGGGGATGAAAGTTTGTATGAAACTTTGTCAATTTTAAACCGATCGGAAAGGACATAGGCTACTTTTTATCGACATACCACGCGGGCGAAGCCGCGGGCGAAAGCTAGTAAGTAAATATTTCCACAAGAAATGTTTTGTTATTCGGGAAATAATCTAAAATGAGGTAATGCCATAGTAAGTAATTAATGAGTTAAATATTATCATGATCTGCCTAGCCTTTTCCCAACTATGTTGGGGTCCGCTTCCAGTCTAACCGGATGTAGCTACATATTATGAAGTTGTAAATTGAATTGCAATAATGGTCGGGAATTTTACCTCATTTCGTATTGATTACGAGTATGATGAGTTCCGTGGTTATCCTTCTATCTGATAGAAGGATAACCACGGAACTCATCAGTTGAAATCTGAATGGAGATAGCATCCTCCATACAGATTTCATCTGCCTACATCTCTTTTCATTCTAAAGATAAAAAAAAGATTGTTAATTATTACAAATCCGTGCACTAAAAGCTGCTTGATTACAAAACTGTCACATCAATGAGTGAGCTGTTTTTACCAATCATTCGTTTTCATAATTATGATAAAACGCGAGCGTCAGGCAAAAAGATTGCTCTTTATAGAGTGAAAAAATTGAATATTTACGAGAATTCTGTCAGTTTGATGAGGACTATATTCATTCGGTTATTGTCATTACGTCTGTCTCTTCAATGAATTATTTATTGAAAATATCGATATAAATAACAAAAAGAGTTGTAATAATTCGGTTTATGGATGCCGATTGTTTAATGTTGTGCAATATTGGCTTAGTTGGTGAGTCATAGGTGAGATGTATGTCAGTCTTAGTGGAATCGAATAAGGAAGGCTTACTAGAATATTGTGTGACGCGACTTGGAAGTCCGGTCTGTCGGTCCAGTTATATCCTTTGCATGTAGTTTAACTTGATTTTAAATGTTTCCTAGGAATAAAATTTACAATTGTCACCGTCACTTTTATCTCCACAAATCGCCTTTTTTCCAATCTGTTTAATAAAACCTCAAGCAATATTCAAAATATTGGCAACTGCCACCAAAGTGGTAGTTGGTCTGACTGCTCAGGGTATGTCAGTCATGTTTATGACGAAAAGATAGTTCCCAACAAAATAAACTAACAAAAATTAATGTTCTTCACAAATTAATAACTACCCGTTAATTTACCAACACAAAAACTGCATCTAGCAGTCGCATTGTATTTATAAGCTGCATTTCACATGACGGCACTGCAGTCTGTAACTGACAAGTTGTCACATCACAGCCGCAGACGGCACTCGCAAGAAATTCAAGTCGCTACTGTAAACAATTTTCACAAAGACCTAACCCTGTGCTGCGGGGTGGTCCAGATGACACGACTTTTAATTCGGGTTTTTATGATGTTAGTTCGGTTAAATTATTGACTTGTAGGATGAACAAAGTTGGTTGAGCATCTTAGTTTTTTGCATTAGAGCAGAGAGACAATCAGACTAGTCGTCAAAATATTCATATTTATCTTTGATAAGCGCAATGTGACGCTAAGATGACACACCTAAATACAATGAAACACCTGTTCCTGTTCAGTGTTATACAAAAATCCAAAATCTCAAAAGGATTTGCATAAAAATGTTATACAAGATTAAAAATAAATAGTACCTAAACTAGTACTCCAACACAACACAAAAAACAATAGCAACATCCACCATCACACATATAACTGACAACATTAGAAAGAGAACTAAACAATTAACCCCATCCTACCGAGTCCGCACAAAGACGCATCAAAGAAAGTCCTCACGTATGCACTTGATCGGGCGCTGCACTAACGTGACGCCGTCCATCGATTGTTGAGGGGAGTGGGTGGTGGTGAGGGGGGAACGGGGGAGAAGAAAGCTTTAAAAACACAGAGAGCCAGCGGCGTCTCAGCGACGGCCCAATACGTCCCCGACCGGCCGTCGATTACGGGAACGTAGCTGCATACGCCGCCGGAGGGTTAGCAAATGTAATGGGGATTTTTGATACTGAATTTTTGATGGTGACGTTTTGTTTGAAGATGCATAATTATGTGGAATGGGGTGCAATGTAAATGAGTGTTTTAATCAATAATTATCCACAAAAAAATCGTAAAGGACAGCATTCATTTCGTACCCAAAAATTAAAGAGCCGCGACGGCCAGAAAAATAAATTTTCTCAAACATGCTTGTAAATTCGAGCATTATTTTGACAACCTTTTCGAGATAAATCGAAATTGCTGTATTGATCAAAAACAAGTGACGATGCGGCTGGCAATGTTATTATGAATAACCATATCAGTCGTGTTTGGCGGCCAAATAAATTACTATGAAAACTCATATCTGTCGTGTTATTTAAAAATGGAACGAACTTTTTACTCCAACACATGCCAACCAAGGAGGTAACTTATCAAAATTTTATTTAAAATTTCGATTTGGCCTGCAAACATAGCTGTTTAAAGTAAAGAAGAAACAAATGAACATATTGGCGCGTGAAAAATTGTCCATCATTGATTCTGGAATTTATAATTATTTTACTCAGTTTGAATTTCCGCGCATTATTTGAGAAGAGTACTAAACAAGCCTTGGCCGCAACCAGGCATTGATGGACTAACGTGTGCCTCGGCTTCGTCTCAGCCCACATTTTCCTCTGATTTTCGATGTCTCAATTTATGCAGGTACTTACAACCAGACAATTATTTTAATGTTTTTTGGAAAGTACCGCTGAATACTTTCGGAATAACATTTATCACATCGATTACAAAAAAAAAACTTAGTTGCAGTTAATAAAAAACTACCATTTGTACAAATATTTAGATTGTTTTGGGTACAGTACCTACTCGGCGCGGCGGGCGTACGGAAACACACGATCGTCAGTAATACAACATTCGTTATTTTTCGCCACCTTCTGTTGCCGTATTGATTAGTGCTCATTGGCGCCGATGTAGCATGCAGGTGCTTCGTGTTAACTTATGTATGACTGGGGTTTCAAATACCTTTTATTACTGTAATTAAAGTTTATTTTGGAAATTAAAGGAATGATTAAGAATGACCTATAACATTGTCAGATAGAATATCTCCCTTATTGATAATAAATAAGACCCTTAATTGTTACTACAAGTGTCGTTAAAAAGTTCATTTTTATTTTACCATTTATGCACACATTTATATACAGACAAGAAGAAAAGAACAGAAACATACGTACAAAGGCAATGCTTATTTTTAAAGAAATCTCTTCCAGCATACTTACAGTATCTGATAATAAAAACCTTAGTTTTTACACAGGTGTCGTTAAAAACTACATAAGTACGAATATTAACTAATTTGAGCATCGACGTCATGAACATTATGAACGTGTCCTTCAAAAGAAATACTTAGCTGGTTCTAAGAATTTTCTTCTTGTGTGAGCACGTGTCTTCAGAGATAGAACGGCTGACAAGCTATTTACGAGTGCCGTTCCACCTATGGGAAAATAACATTCTTCTTCAATATGTGCGACCATACTTAGTACACTTTTACAATAGCGGCTGCATGTAAATATTGGTATCCAGCTGCATCCGGTTAGCCTGGAAGCCGACCTCAACATAGTTGGGAAAAGGCGAGGCAGATTGATAGACTTTAGTACACTATTATCCTAACAACACGGATAACGGTTACGATACGGTAGTTAACTAGAAAAATCTGAAACTTATCAACAAAATATAAACTAATTTGACTCCTTACAGGCTTTGACTGTGGTGTTTGACACATACTTTCTATGAAACTAAGTTTAATTTGAAAAGTTCACTGCGTCGCTAATTTTGTGTGACGCCCAAGACTAGTTCACTTGTGACCCGCTGTCGGGTGTGAAAGGCGAGTTCTTTTACTTGCAGGTTACGAAAATAAACATAAGTAAGTTACAATACATTTGCTTGTCCATAACTAGACTGACTAATTGATCGTATTTTCTTATAATTAGCATGAAAAGAGTTGATGTAGCTATGAGCATTTCCCCTTTATACTCACCATCACCCTGACGTGCTTTCTTTGTGGATAGTTGTACGCCAGATATCACAGCAATTGCATAATTCTTCACGATTTCCCGAGAGTTGGGCCACCAAACGGAGCCTCCATTTATGAACCAATCACTCGGCGATCTCGGGTATCGAACAGATAATAACATCATTCATAGCGGCGCAAGGATCTAGCGGTTAAATTACACTATGATCAGTTTTATAAGTGATAATACCCTAACAAACTGCATTACTTTTTATTCCTCCGCCTGGTCGCTAACAGTGGAGCAAGGCTTCTTCGTTATCGTGTTAAATCGCTTGTTTTTACGTTCCAAACTTAGATTCACGCTGCATAAATAAAGTTTTTCGGTTTAAAATTAATCTGTCATCTACTTACTTGGCTTTTCTTGGTGGTGGTTATGAAAGAGGAATCAGTCAGGAGTGCATTGAGGAGTGCAGAGGCAAAAGGTGCATTGTTTTATGTTAAATAACAAAAATACGGGAACACACACATTTTTCACGGAACCCCAGAGCACTACAAATCTTATGATATTTAACAAACTTATCAATAATACCTAAATCCAAAAAGTTGTGGCGGCTCATATTTATGACTTATTTATGTCGTTAAATGTCATAATGATACACTTTTAAGTTATTTATGACACGTGTCATAAATGGATTTTATTAGTATGAAATCCCTCAGTTCACCTATAGACTTTCTAGGCAATGGGTTAGTAGGTATATGACGTAGGTAGCTTAGATGTAACTTACTTTCAGTCTCAAACATGAAATTACAAGTTTCAGGAACATGATTAGTTCCATTAAAAATTGCATGAACAGTGTATGAAGTATTAATAAGCCGTTAGTTAGCGTTGCGACTGTTTCTTTAGGTTCGACAGTTGGGCGGCGGCAGTCAGGGCGGCGTGTGGTACAAGTGAAAGGAGGTTGCGAGTTCAATTATGTAACTTAACTCTATGATAGAGTAGGGTAGTAAATAATCTTTTCTTCTCGTTATATTTATTTATGATGCTAAATGTTTTGTGTGTCATAGTTTTTGGTAAACTTCTTTTTTTTTTTTTTCTGTGTGGCAGCTACCTACTTTTAAATTAGATATTGTTACCAATTCCAAGTTCTTATTTGAATTAAAAAAAAAAAAAACTGCAGTTACTGTCTATTAACTTTTTATTTTCGTTGTTTCAATGTTTCACGTTATACCGCAGTTTCAAATGTTAAACGATAAGTAATATGTTAAGTTTAACGGTTTTATGTAAAATGTGGAAAACTGACCTACAAATATACATTGACTCATTTGCTTTACACTCTCCAAAGCGTAGGATGACATGGGAGACGAACCACAATTTCTCCAGTTGCCTAATTACCATTGAAAACTTATTAATTAACAGAACGTCACGAAATATGTAAAGAGAAATGCCTATAAATAATGTCCATATATATTCCTAACTGTGTAAATAACAAATGGATTTGATTCTCCAATTCATTATCATAAAATCAACATTAACCTCGATTTGGACCAAAAAAATCAATATTTGGTTATAAACATATCAACTTAATTATAAAACTGACATTCTATATAAATAATTAATAATTTTTCTGTGTTATTGCTACTAGTTTTAGTTTATGTAAATTACTAATTAATGAGTTCATTAATATTCAAATCAAAAAGGTGGTTTTTGTTATGTGAAAATTAATAATTAAAATAAGTTTAATTAATAATTTAAATTAATTAATATATTATTATGTGTTTATTACTGTTAGATGAAATTAGAAGTGCTAAAACTATTTTTATTTTTTATTTTTATTCCCACGTGAAATTGTTTTAAAGCAAAATATATCTTCATCGTAAAAAATCCCAGGAAGACATCGCAAAAGTTTAACGGCCCATCACATTTATTGAGCATCATAACTCTAGTAATTTACGTTAGGTATATATTTTTTTTTAACATATTATATTTATAAAAGTTTTAAGACCGCCTTGTATTTAATCTGATCTAAGAAAAGTTTTATTGCTTGGCATTATGGCGCCTAAAACTGATTTAGAAGACTGGTGATAAATAAATTACTTTACCGCTCAAAAATCTTAATAATAAATCATGTTTTGAGTATCATAAACAACGTAAAAAAATGTTTAAACCAAAATAGAACAACTTTTTTTTTAATGATGTCCCTCATGTATTAAATAATATTGTGCTATCATGTCTTTCTTCTGTCCAAGTAATCGTCTACATTAATCGCTTCCGCTTTTGCCTCGAATCCTGTCAAAGTCCGCGTTTTAAATCGCCAACTTTTCGCTGTTTTAATTAACTTGACGTCACAGTTACAAAGCTGTTGATTTGTTGGTGAACGAATGCGCTAGAGGCGGCATCGCTCGAGAGAGATCGGGAAACATCGGGTCCTCTCGGGAAATGCAGTGAAAAGGAACTTGTAATGGGGGAGAGGGGAGAGGGGTTTATCTTCCGTAAAAACTGCTTAAAAAAATCTTTTTAGTGCAGCCTATAGTATAATTATAGTTCCTTAAGATCTACTCTATCATCATCTCCAAGAACGCCTCTTTTCAAATGTGGAATTAATAAAATCACTGTACTTGACAGAGTACTTGCCACAGTACTGTTACGCTTGAGAGCGTTAACTTACGTGTGAGGGGATGTGTGAGGAGGTAATTTCAAAGAGGGAGAGGTTTCAAGAGGGTTTATTCTAATATTTAATTTTATAAGAGACGCGTACACTATTCGGTAGCTAAGACTAGACAGACAAACCTTAACAAAAAGCACTCCTAACATATTTCAAACCAAATTGTTGGAACGTTCGAAATTCACGGCTGTCCTCTCGCCAGCCTGTACCACACGAGGTTGCGCATCGCATACAACTTCACATGAGCTACGCCCACCCTTGGACAAAAGGATTGGCGTAGTCTGAAAACCAAGACTTTTATTCACAACGTTCGAACAATTAGACCCTTCCTACCCATGATTCGCATGTTTTTATTATCAAGAGGACCCAGTGGCCCATTTTAGTTTGTGTTTTAAACACTCACGAATTGCATTAGTATACATACTGTATAGTTAACCAACTTGCAAACTAATAAAGCATAACAAAACAAACCAAAATAACATTTTACAACTACAATTCTTAATTACCATCGTCACCGAACTGCATAATATAAGTTTGCGAAGTTGCCCTCAGTGCTGTAGCGTGCTTACTGGCATTGAACTAAATTAACATTGGCTGGGAGTCAAAAGCGAATGAGTTAGAACAAGTTGCTAGCAAAAAAACGAATATTTGAACATGTTTACAGTGATTTGTGTCGAACGAGACGGTTCCTGATTACGGTTGGTGGTGGAAGTTTTGATGGTGTTTCAGGGAATATTTTTGTGTAAGTTGATCAAGTAGGAGTACCTACCTAAGTTGTATGAAGGTTTTATTATGTCTGCTTGTAGCTTTTGCACTCAACGCTCAAAGAAAAAAAAGAAAAACTAGCTTAAAATGGTGCCAGTGATACCATTTTTATTGGAAAAAGCTGCCATGTTTGGTAAATCAAACACCTTCAATTGTAATTAAAAATGACACCTCTAAAAAAGCTCTATTGAAGCAAAACAAATAAAAAATCGAAACAACCTTAAAGTAGGTACTAATTCTACCAGAAAAAACGTGTGAGAACAAACAACTTTTAAATGCTCATTCAAAAGTCATAATGGAAGTCAGCCCTAAAATTAAAAGATACACCAATACCGTTTCAGTGTCGAGATAATAGCCCGAACAGACTTGCCTGCCACTTAAAAACGACAGTTCGGACAGACCGACGACTTTTTTTTGCGTCGCAAGAACTAACGACGCGACTTTTTTTTAACCCTTCCGATGCGGGTGACAGATCCGACGCGAACTACTTAGCGAATCAGTTAGGAATATCACTTTTTTCGCATAATAGTGTGCGGTGGTTAATTTTGTTGGGACACTTTTATCATGATTTTAAGAATGAGTGCAGTTTCGTTAAATGAATGTTCGGTAGGTTTTTCTTTTGTTTTTGATCTGTGATTTGGAAAGTTTGGTATAGATTTGGTATTTAAAGATTTATTTCGAGTTTAACTTTGATTGTACCTAATAGATATTGATTTTAATTTGCAGTATATCTGTTTTTAAACACAGATCTGTTTACTTATCCTCGACGTCATGGCTGCGTGAACGCTACGTGCGCAATTGACAAGTCTACTAACTTTGTTTAAAGTTAAGAGACATTTTAACGTCTTAAATGTATGGTTAAATTGACGCTGATCTCTAATTAACTTTAAACAATGTTTAAAAAAAAATTAAAAGCTAAGTACTAAGTAAATTCTTAAGGTGGTTTCAGACTACGCTATAATATATAGCACATAGCTTATATATAGTTCATACCAGTTTCCAATAATATATAGTATAGCAAAGTGTGAACGTGTTCTAAATAAATATATGGCGAGCGATATTGTTGTGTTGTGCTATGAACTATAATGCTATATGCTATATATTATAGCGTAGTCAGAAACCACCTCGCCAATTTACTTTATTTCCTAAAACCAATTTCATTACAAAAACTTGTTCACAAATAACTGACATAACATTTGGTCGAACTAACCAACTAAGTATACTTCCGCAAAAAGATAATCTTATTAATATTAAATAGAGCATCTAATAAGCCCCTAATTTCTCCTAACTGGAAGCAAAAACATCTGTGCTCACCACCGGCATGAATATAACATCACTTAATTAACACTTATAAAAACACAGTTTGACCCTTTCAAAAGTTCTACGAACCAACAGAAATAAGTAAGTTACCAAAGACATAAACCGAAATTGGATTACAGCAGAAACGCGAACTCTCACCGCTGCTCCCTCATAAATATTTTAAAAAACCCAAACCCTGTGTGTCCGTATCAGTGATCTTTTAACCCCGAAAATGCCACGGCACACATTCCCGGGGCCCGGGACGATATTAGATGGGCAGGTAGGACCAATATTCGTTGAATCCCATCACTGTATTGCAAAAGAAATCAAATTAGATATACAATAAGCGGGATAGTGGTCCGATTTACATAAGTATCCAAGCTATTTGGTCGGTTGATACGAGATTGCGGCCGGGTAACAATATTGCTCGTGTTTACAGCGTCTGTCTTGACTTCGGTACAGGCGGCTGATGTGGATCGCGCCGATTTGTTTTTTTTTCAATAGTATTTTGTGGCGCTGTTTTGAATAAAATTGTGTAGTAGCAAATGCTGTAAGTGCAGAAAGGTAGTTCAATAAATAAACAGATGTGAATTTTTTTATAAATAGAAATCGATATGTTGGACTTTTCATTTGATTCACAAACTGAAAGTTTTTATAATATTTTCACTAAAGAATGTCATAAATTCAAGTGATCTCATACATAATTTCTATTACCGATCTACACTTCCGCATGGACGAATAAAAAGGTTAATAAAAACAGTTCCTTGTCCATACCTAATTCGTAGAAATCATTTTTATATCCTGTAATAAAAATTTAAACGATATTTGAGTATTATTACGTGCCCGAAAAGGGTTATCCCAAATCCAGTGTCGTCTATCGGAGGGGTATCAAATACATGCAAATCCACAGGATTGGACGTTAAATAATACATAAATACAAAACGATGGTCGCGCAAGTAACTGGGCGCAATAAAAAGTTGTGAGTACGTAAAATAAAATTCGATCAGAAGAGGTCCGGGGCGACGGAACGTGTTATAAAATTTCAGGTCGCCGTTGCAGGGTTAAGGTGACAGGGCTGGGTAGACGCGCTTGTGTAAAAACGTTCGTTTTGTTTTTGGGGACAAATTCGTGATAAGTTTAAGTGAGTGTAATTAATTAATTACTTACAAGATATTATTTGGAATAATTTAGATGTTTAGACAGTCATTTGTTTTTTTTTCCCGCGTTCGCTGACAAAGAAAATCAAAATACCTTTGGTTTTAAACAATACAAAATTGACCTTCATTATTTATGTACTTATCAATACATTATTTTAATCCCTCATTAAAAAGACCCTTGAACAAAAAAAAAAAAACAATTGCTTGCCCAAAGCAGGAACCGCTCAACTTTTATCATGAACATACGTCAAAAGTTTTCCGATGTCGGTTAATAAATCAAATAATCGCAATACAAACAAATCGGCCGTGTACTCAGGCCGCTATCTTTCAGAGCGGCATTCTTCCCGATATTAAATCCACTTCATTGTATAAGGAATTCCAATGGACTCCGTCCCCACTGGCTCGCTCCATCGAAACAAGAGGGTTGACTGGCGAATTGTGGAGTAAACAGGAATCTATGTTGTATCGAGTTGATTTATTTTTTTAATAAAATGTGTTATAAGATTTAGATGATAGAGTTTACTGGTCGAAGATTTTTTGTGTCAATTATAATTTATTTTTATTTTTGTTACAGGTAAGTTCTACTCAAATAGGTATGTGGAAGTAAAAGTGAGAGCGATTAAAACTTATGGGGGATACGCCAAGGTAGTCCGCGAAATTAAAATTTTCTTGCGTTTTTTGCAATTTGCAAGTCAGTGTAAGGTTGTTGTTGATTAGAATATGATTCGCGACTGTAACAAATATGCCTTTACAGAATTTTAACCATTCGATACAGGAATACAACTCCTTAAGTTAGATCAATCCTCAAATATCATGATTTTATGAAATAGTAATTCTATAAGATTATTTGAACTCGATACACTTTGAGTTGATTTTTTGATTTGTTGATTGATGATTTTTATGATATAAATGAATATTATAGATTTTTCTATACATAAATATTTGATACGACCGTGAATCATATTTAGATCAGCATAACATCTTGATACTGACCTGCAAATAGCAAAAAAACCTAAAAAAAATTTCGCGGGCTACCTTGAATCTTTCGCTTTATCTGTTGCTGTTAAATGTAAGTAAAAAATTGTTACTATGAAAAGATACACATTAAAGCTGTATGTGTTTATCTTGTCATTTACCTGTCAAAATGAAAATCTTTTCTGAAGCATATGCAATAATCTTCAGTGCGTCCTAATAGATGTCTGCGTGCATCTTTGATGTCGGAAACTAAATATAGAAACACTGATACTCGTAGGTACTTCCTATCTGTTATATATCGGTAAATGTATTATGGAACTGCAACACATTTCGTCGAATGTCCTGTAACCTCAACACACCTACACTAGATCCTATTAAAATTGTCGCATTATCCCGCGGCCCGGGATTGCCAATCACCTCGGGATCCCACCGTTATCCCGGCTCGTCCCAGTAATAAGTGCATTTCGCGAATATTCCCCTAGACTTATTGAAATTGAAACATTTTAAATTTAATATTGGACGCAGTGATCTGTCTGTGGTGACACAATTAAAATGGCTGATGATTGATCACCCTTCGTTAAGTAAGCATAAATCCCAAACGAGATAAGTAATAACAACTATAAAGATACAGTGGAAATAATAATTATAGGGTTTTTTAATCAGATATTCCTCAGTAGCAGCCCGGAGTCTGGATTTGTGCCCGGTTGATGGCAATAGGCTCGCATATTTTAAGCCAGACTTTTCATATCAAAGAAAACATCCAAGTTCACAATTTCCATTTCCCTATTTATCAAAATAAAATAAATCAAAACTCAGCAAGTTCCCAACTGCATTTAAGTTGAGCATCTTTGCTAGTGTGACGTCACCGCGGGCCGGGAGTGGGGGGTGACGGGAGAGTGACGCGTCACTCTTGTCGCCGCCGCTCTGTCGACGTGACGTGATTGACAGTTCTTGTGATAACGCGGGCGGAATAAATACGTTGTGATAGAATGGATTATGTGGAATAAAAGGCTGTAAATTAATGCAGGGTTAGTCTGTAATGTTAAATTATAAAAGCTTTTATTCATTTATGCTAGAATTAGTAATATGGAGCGTCTTGAGAAGGAGAAAATAATGTTTTTTTTCGCTAAATTTCCACATTATTAGTTGATTATTTAATAGGAGAGATTTTGGTTTTCAGGGAACAGAAAATCCCTGTGAAGAAAATACGGTACCGGGAGAAAGAAATCGCTTAGGCTTGGATGTTTGACCACGTTTGGAATCTAAAATATGCTGCAATAAGTATAAGTTCTTTAACGTCGTCACCACAATATAATACACGTAAAATAGTATTTATTGAGCTGGATGTTCCCCTAATTCAAATCAATCACAACTTCACAAATGTGTTAAGAAATGACAGTTAGTCTTAAACTGTCATTTCTTAGCAAAGCTTAACCCTCTACATAGTCACACACTCCATACGATTCCTCATTCCACATTACACACTTACCGAAATCATATTCGATATTCACCCGCCGATATTATAGTCGTTACGATGGCAGGGGAGGAAGGGGGTGCCGATAATTGGGTATTAACAGACAGTATCCGTCACCCGGCACCACTCGCGGTTAGAAAATTGAATGGATTCAATTAATTTTTCCTTTTAATCCCGCTTGTTGCAATATCGGCCGCGAGGATAATTAAACTGTCTGTCATTATGATATGCAAGGGAATTTGGTGCTTATTCCACGTTGAAAAAGGTGATTGTCGTATGACGTGGTTTTGATACGAAACATTCGCTGGTTTTTCGGAATATTTTGGGCGAATTATTGGGGATTGTTTTTCAGGTGATTTTTTATTATTTGAGAAGAGATTTTCTCTGAATTTATTGATAAAACACATTGACATAAAAGGGGTGTTTACTCGAACGATGAATTATAATTTGTTAAGTGTCGTATTTTTAATATATGCTTTTCTGAAACCATGTTCCCTACTTAATCAAATTCGTTTACATACTTTCAAAAAGTCCGAGACAGCACTACCCATCAACCCCCCTAGAGCAGCCAACATTCCTCTAAAACCAAAACTCTTAACCCTAGGACACAAAAGCGTATAATCTAAATAACAACGCAGACATAAAGTCGCGCGCACACCGCCCGCCGGACCGGAACGGCCGCGTCCCCACGGAAGCGACATTAAAACTTTTGAGTGATTTCGCTCAGTCAAACGTTGCAAGACGGGCGAGGTCCGGCGGCCGTAGGGTCACCACGTCCGAGTTTTAGTAGGAGTTTTGTTTTGAGATAACTTGATGTAGAGTAAGATCGTGGTGGATGTTAATCTAGAATAAGTATGGTGAATTATTAAAATCATATTTCGAAATGTATGGACAGATGTAAGTAAATATACAATTCCAGAATAAATGTTTGAAAAAGTTAGATTTTTATGAAAGCGATTAGGGGCTGATTGATAATTTTGTAATAACCGGTTATAACAGTAGTAGCTAGGAATTTTTATCACATATTGTAAATGACGCAGTCTATTCTATATCCCAAGAAAACTTAGGAACTACTAACGCTGACAATGACTGAAATAGTGACTGCAATACAATACCAGCGTGATAAGTTCCTACAGTAATACTTCAAATGGTTCCAGCTATGAGAAACTTTTAAATTTACACACATAGTCTGTAAGCGTTTCCATCTGGCAAGCTGGCGACCCTACACGGATGTGGCGACGTTGAGTGTGGAGAGTTCTGTCCCGACTAATTTGTGAATAGTTCTCTCGCTCGACCGATTCGCCGAGTTGATAGTCGTTTTCTGACACTCGTTACTGCCCATTGTCTACTACGGACGTTTCTTAATGAGTTCTGTAATTGTATGTTTAATTAGAGATTTTTGTAGTTTTAAGATTGGTACGGTTTGAATAGGTGTCGTTAAGTATGTCAGCAAATTGTTTCTTTACAAAACACAATTTAGGCACAATCAATGAAGAGCAGACTAAATAAATATTCCGAAAGCATTCATTAAACATTGTTTCACTGAACATTACTCAAGCACGTTCTTCTCTCTTACGAAAACATCGGCATTACATATTGACGCAGTTTTAATCATACAAAATCGAATATCAATTAATCCACGAGTCAAACGGAAAATCCTAGATCCCTCATTTCACTGCTACGTGCCACTCAAACGTATTAATCCACAAACGCCAACAAAACAAAATAAATAAGAAAACTGCGACGTTATCAGCACATCGCTAAGCATGTCCACACGTCTACTTACGAGGAGGTGTCCCCCTCCCACCCCTGAGGTGGGTGATGGTGGGTGACGTCTCCATCGTCCGGCGTCACCGCCAGATCAATGCTGGACAGTCCCCACCTGCACTTTTAATCGCGAGACGGGAGGGACACGAGACGGCATCGCTTGAGACGGAACATGTTCCGAACGGGACGTATGCGCCAGTGTGCGCGCACCTTTTGTTTTGTTTCTTTTTGAGTTTCTTGCTTGATGTTTGTAATTGTCGTTTGAGTTATTGAATGTGTGAGGTTGTTTGTGTGTATTCGTTTGGAAATGAATACTTTTCGCAGTTTTAGTACAATTTGCTGGCAGTGAGTTTTCTTTCACTTCTCTGGATTTTTTTAAATTTTATTATAAGCAGATCAGTTTTATTAATGCCGATACATTGAACGCTGTCACATTTCTTGCTGGTCACAACATCAGAATGTAGATTTACAAGCCGCATCCAATTGACTATTATAATGTATTCTTTAATCCTTCTTATTTGATTTTCATAAAACGTTTGACGTAATTTTAACCCTACGAGATCTTTTGGTGAGATTCCTAAAAATATAAACATTTAAAACTAAACGTAACTTGACCCTTCAATGTCAAAGGCAAATTGTTTCGCTCTTAACTCGCAATAGATCTGACAGAGCATGATTTCCCTCTGCGACGAATAAATAGAAAGGATTAAACTACTTCACAAGTTTTGGGACATCTTACAACGTTAAGTAGTTTTGGTAAATGTTAACTTTTAACGTTTTGTTTTAAATGTGCCATGTTTAGTCCCCAGTGGTGGATTGAATGGTCTAAGTTTTGACTGTCGACGGTTTGGTGAAGATGAGGTTTGGTTATGTTGTTTCGGGAAAAAAATGGTGTCTACGTACATACCAAAAGGGTTACTGTCAACATTTGTATCTTTTCGAAAGAAAGTAAGGGTTGTATTTTGTCTTCAGTTAAGCGGAATCCTGAATTTTTTGCTTAGAGGTACAGTCACGAGCACTAATATGTATACACTTAGCAACTTTTAAAAGTGATTTTCTCCTACTTTAATTTTATGATATAACCAACACAGTATTTTTGAACCCCTATTATTATGAAATAGGTATCATCTCAAAGCTACAATCGTTATTCCACGAGAAAAACGTTATTGAATTTTGCTGAGTGTATACATATTTATGCCCGTGACTGTACTCGTACACGATTTTTGTTAAGTCGTTATTCGGTAGATGATACAAAGTGGAGTGCCTATTGCACTCCTAGCGCTTTGGACTATGTTAGTTAATTGATTCAGGCGTGACTTTGTGGAAATCCATTATAAACTACAATAGACGCAGATATATTTTAGTAACTTATTTCGCTTAACTATTCCTCAAGAGTCATAAAAAAACCCTGTAAGAAATCGACACGTGCTTCACCTCTCAACGAGGCATCCTCAGCATGACGATTGACCAGTCGCGAACCTGAACACCACGTGTTGCCACATCGGCGTGTCATATATTATCTGCGTCTATTATTGTATTTTGGACTATTTTCGTGAAAAGTTCGTCTTTCTCAAAGTAATTTTATAGCTTTGTGTGCAAAATATTCCGTGGCAAGCAGATGTCTTGTCACTTACAAAGTGCATTTTTTATCGAAAGAAAGTCAATTCTTAGATCGAGTGGTCGATACTAATTCTGCAGCGTTAAATAACTTATCTATTTATTAAATATGCACCATATACAAAACAGACACATCAATTGGTTATCAAGCAGCTGCAAGATACACGAACAGATACGTTCAGATTAAACGCCAATTTCTGAGCATCCCTCCATTTTTTTACTAGCCACAGATAAAATACCTTGATTCATTTACCTACATTTCTTGCACACAATATGGACGGGGACAATCGGTCGTACGGCCCACAGATAAGAAATTTATTTTTTTCATACTTTTTTAAGCGACGGAACTCAACCCTTTGGACGCTATCTCGATGACGTCACTTGACATCTTGTCCCGACTCGGGAAACGGAAACGTTTTGCGTTAAGCTTTGTTTAAAAAAAAAAAAAAGAATTTGTATTTATTTAGTTCTCTTTTAATATGAATTGACATGATGGAGTAAAGCGAAATTTTATTTTAAGTTTTTTAGATAACTTTCTGAAATTGTGAAGGATAATTATCGACAAAGTTAATTGCACGTTCTTTTGTTTGAGAATAAATAAGAAAATGAACATTGACTCAGTTGCGTCTGGACTGGGGAAAGTTCTAAAAGTCAAAGGTTATTGCAGTTCTCCTGGGCGAGTGACGAAGCGATTTATATTCGCCTCTTTCTATTAAAACTCATGTACAAATTGAGCACGTTGGCCACGTCTATGTTCCAAATTGTCCTTTAAAACTTTGAACACCGAAGGTGCAGGTAAGCGACCACTTACGAATGTTTTTATAAGCTTTGTGACATTACCAAAATTGCATGAAATATTTTGGGTTTGTGCCCGTTTGATGCCTATTACATGAGACTTTAACATAATTGGCGAAATATGAGTGAACTATAGGTACCTAACCCTTCGGTGTTTTATTATATATTTATTTATAATAAATAAAAATCTTTATTGTAGACCGCATGACAACAATTAAAAAATATATATTTAGATACACACTAAAATGAAAATGAAAAATCTAAATTCAAATAAAAAATAAAATTCTAACCAAAAATTTAAACCTAAATTACAATTAAAATTAAAATCTAAATTCAAAACATTTCCGCGGGTATTTGTAGCAACCGTTTGTAGGTCTTGGTAGCATATACATCCTACCAGCAAGCTCCTCAACTATACTGTATATGTAAGTGCTTTAAAAGGCCAAATACTTTACCATGAATAAATCCATAAATAGTAGATAGTATACCATAAACTTTGTTTCAGTCTAGCATGTCTCTGCTTCTTCTTTGTTTGTCAAACGTCTGCTTACTTTGAAAAATCAATCCAACTGTATTGACGCATATATCCGTGAGCGAACCCGACCGGACCGGATCCGACTCGTCTTAAATTATGTCCGAGACGTGATAACGAGGGGGGTTCACCGGGGTGACCGGGTGACAGGGGGTGAGTTTTGCAACGCATATGTTTTTCCGATAGGTTCGAGTTGCTTTGACATCGCCAAAGCCGTGCTAACGTGTGATTTTCTAAACAAAATCTAAAGAATAAATATAGTATCAATGTCTTAGTATGTTTTAGAAAAGTTTTAACCGAAACGAAACCCTTCAAACGTCCCCTTGATTCGAAAAATCAATCCAACAAACAGAATTGACGGATATATCCGAGTGTCCGGACACTCTGGATGGTCGGACTCGTCTTAAATTATGTCCGGGGCGTGATAACGAGGGGGTGTAGGGGGGAGGGGTACTATTTACTTTCGCAACGCATATGTACGTATTGTTTTGTTCTGATGGCCCATGTGGGGTTAGGGAGGTGGTTCTAATCAATAGTTCGGCTTGATTGAGTTGGAGACGTCTGGAAAATGGAATTTGGTGATATGCTTACCCTGCAAGGGTAAGGGTTGGTGCTGCAAATGTTGGATTTGTTGTGATTCTTTGCTAATGGTCAGGTTCATCGTAAATAACGTATAGTATTTATTAGTCACATTAACGTAGTCACATATTACCTACACAATTTAATTTAAAAAAAAATTACTTACAAACTCACAACCAACACCCACAGAACCGACCTCAACAATAAACTATAAAAAAACCTAAGTACTTAAAAAAAAACTGCCCACTTTAAACTCAAACTATTACCATACCAAAACTATCTGATTTACTCTCTCGAATCGGGGTACAATTATTATAAATATGGCGTCTATGTGGGTCAGGCGAATGCGCCAGGGGGTGGGGGTGCAAGATAGGGGTGGAGGGGGCCAGGGGGACACCCGTCAATCGATTGTCAAGGAGTGCACCGGGCAACGGGATACGCGAAGAAGTTTTTAAACTGTACTCCGGGAATTCAGGTATAAGCACGAATTTAGAGATGTGAGGGGGATGGGGGAATTAGTGAATATGTACCGGTATTTTCAGGTGAAAATGCATTAATAGCTTTAGCAGATTTCACGAAACCGAGTCGTTAAAATAGTTAAATAAATCGGAAAGGGTTTTAATACAACTGATTACAATCTGGAGCCTAAGAATGTACTTTCATACTCAAGATCCAAAGTCTTTGAATGGAATGTACATAATAATTACGTCAGCAGCAGTCACTTAAAAGGTCTTCTACGTTTTACTTTTATTTAATTGATTGGGACAAATAAGTACGCAAAACTGAAACCATTTAAATCAATTAAACCAATGACAAGTGCTTTTGAATTTTATCGTCAAGGAGTCGCTCAGTCAGAAAGATGAAGCTAGTCGCCCATTCATAAGCGTAGTTGGTACCTATGGAGAAGAACGGACAAGAAACTAACAGAGAGAACCGATTCAGCCTGCTCAAAACAATTGCTGAGCATGAACTCCAAAAAAATTTAGAATTTTAGAACACTGTTTCTATATACGCAGATCTCTCATGAAAAACAAGGATTGCAGAAGTGAATAAAAATTGAATAAAATACTAGTGTTGGCAGAAGCGTGAGTAATGTGGTTGATGACAATAACGCGTGTTTTATTACAGCCGCGTCGCGCCGCGTCGCTGTCGTGGGACGACTTCTGTTTACGACATTATCGCTCGTCATATCTACTAGTAGGGACGCAGGAATGCTGGATACGATGTGATAGATGGAGTCATTTTGTGAAATTGTTTCTCTTGGGCAATGGAAATCGTGATGGTCTAGAGACAGATCTTGGCTGCAAGTATTGCATCATTAGCGATGCCCAAAAGTTCCTTTGAAGTTCCAGTAGGTGCATTATGGGACTTAATGTAATAGTATTATTTCTGAATTTACGACGTCAAGGTAATACCTGTCTCTTGTTACATCAATCTACATATTTTATGTTCTTAATGGATCATGAAGCCATTGATTTTTTAAAGGTTCCTAGAATCTAGACTGGCAGTCACAGATAAACCAACATTTTTATTATTCTGTTGACGTTTTTATTCCATTTTCTACACGTGTTGCTAATCCAATTTATCTTCTACATTTTCGACACACTTTAAGCACAAGTCTAACTCATCACTCAACGCCTCCACCAATTGTATATTTTTATTTGTTCTAAGAATTTTCGTTTGACAATAATTCATTGTAACTGCCGCATCCACCTCGCCATCCGTCCTAGATAATCCAGTTTCTTGAGCGACACATATCAGAACTATTCTCGAGCTATTCAAGCTATAAATATAGTTTATAGCTCCATCAATCGCGCACACAACAGCTGTAGCAATAGTTAAGGAGACGATGATTGATCTGGAAGTAGCGACGTGTCGTGCGAGAATTATATCTCGTACTGGATTAGGGGATTTATCGCCGTCTAAAATTGATTTTATTGTTGGATTTTTCGTATTTTTCTTGGACGGTGTGTGATGATGTTTGGATGTCTCCAAGTTGATCTTTATGATCTGTTATTTTCCAGAAGGTTTATTTAAAATTGTCATCGAACTGGTTAGCAACAAGGACTGTTAAAAACCACAGTCTTTACAGGTTTGTCTACAAACTGTAAAAAAAAAGTCTAATTCAAAGAATCAAATCACGTAGCTGGGGATGGGGAGGATGAGTAACATATTTGCTTCACTATACAACAGAGCCTAATATGCAATAGTTCCTCTGTAGACTTCGAAAGAGGGACCGACAAAGAATACCCTATACCACAGTATGTCGCCATCACGAAAAACCATAAGCAAACACAACCCTAAAATAACTCGAAGCGCGCGCTCTCGCATTCTAGACTGGAATAAAAAATTTGACCACGGAAGACAAAACTATGATGTATAGCGCGAAACGAAAAAAGAAATGAGAGGCAACGTTGACGTCTCGTGATTTATACAGTAAACACATAAATCTGAGTTGTATCTGTCAGCTGAGCGCCGCACACCTGCGACTTGCGACCGAAATATTTGGTCGACTGTTATTTAGGTAGGTAAATTTTTTGATAGTTTTTCAGTGCAATGGCATATACATATTTTTAGTGATCGTTTGGATTACTCTGTGTTGAAGGTAGAATCAACATTTTTGTTTGCAATTGATTATGAATAGTTATGAAGCACACTGAAAAAATAGAAAAATAATATTGAATCGGAAAAGCTTCATGTACTTAACTATTTAATTAATTAAATCAAAAAACCTGTCAATGAATTATAACACTTGTGATTCAAATGATTGTTATTCGATCTTCCGGGAAAAACTCATCACTTCAAAGTTTCTTAATCCAAATGCGACTGAAAAGTCGCACGTCTACTACCTTTCCTCTTTCGCATAAAACGTAACGAGTTTAGATGAAAATACAGCGATGTGTCACGATTAACGGCCGATGGATCGCGACAATTCCTCCGGATCACACTCTTAGACGCACTCGAAATAGATACAGACCGTCGACATTTCTTCACGCTTCACTATTTATGGGGTAAACTGGGCTTTACTGGCTTTTTGAATGCGTTGTGTTAGCGTAACCGTTTCATGCTTCAATCTGAATGTTTTGATTGGTGCAATATGGTGGAAGAATTATAGCACCCGAAATCTTGAATGTTGCCATTATTATGTATTTCTTTAATAATCGAAAATTATTTTATGCAATGCAGTCAAAAGACTACTTTGTCAATCATTGTCAAAAGGCTGTTCTAAGCTTTAGGCGAAATAATCCTCTCCTTACAATAACTACGAAAGAGTTAACCTGTATTCAGCGATGCGGCACTATAAATACCCTTTAACTCACAGACATACAGAAGCAACCCCTACCACGTCCACCATAACACAACCTCTGCAACTCGAACGAATCTCAAAATCGATACACTAGACGAAACCCGACCACTGTGCAGCCATTACCATATTTTTGAGGCGCACAGTGCTCCCACTCGTAAACATGAGACAAAATGAGCACTAATTTCTCGACGGCTGCTTGCCGTACAAAGAGAGAGCCCGTTTTACATAAATTTGTCATATTTGCACGCACCCACCCCTTCGGCAACGCGTGCCAAGTTTTAAGCTCTCGGTAAATGACTTGATGGGGCCTAATGGCAGCCGTACATGCTCTGGTGAAGAATTGGGAGAAGATAATCCAGACATAAACAAAAGTAACAGTGCTTTTATACTTTGGCCTGGAAACTGCTCCTGGTTTGGATTTAGATGGGTGTACGGATCCAAGTCGCACTGCATGTGTCTGCGGTGAGGAATACCAGTCGATGCCACACTTCTTGTCTTGTCTTGTGTACTTGAACATCTGCACAAGAGACGATATAAATGTGGCCTCAACTAGTGCAGTTCAGGCCGAATTTTACTCTCTATACAATAGAAGAAGATTACTGAACAAGAGGCTGGCAAAAACAACTACATGAATGAATGATACATGAAAAAAGATTTTAGCACAAGCTGTCTTATGTATTAGCGATTTTAGGCCATCGAGTTAAAGTTTACATGTACTCGTAACACTTCACAAATAAAACTGAACGCATTCAACACATCTTAGACCTGTCAGTGTCAATATGACACTGACAGCTCTTGAACGCAGTTCCGCTCTTTAGATGTGCTGATCGCCGTTAGTGAAATTTGTCCTAAATGTGGATGTACAACTAGTTAAATGGTGATGTACTTGTTGTAGGCATAGTTACTTGGCATCTCTACTATCCCCCTTCGGGGAACACAGGCATGATGCTATGTTTCATTCGAAGTAACAAAGTTTTGGTTCTCGATATTTATAAGCAGCCTTATTGGCTGTCGGTCCAATTTGACTGACAGAGTGTCTGGAGACATATCATATTACGTATTGTGATCGTCTCATTGATCGTTCGTTTAAGCGACATTGTCTCGAAAACTCTACTTAGTTTGCAAAGAATAGAAATTGAATGTTTTGTAGGTCTATGGTAGCTCTGCAATAAAAACTAAGATACGTCACCGTTGCGTCCAATGTCTATGTGGTTTACTCTTTGGTTGCACCACTTCTTCTTCCCAGCTAAAGCACTAGGAAGTGGTGAAGGGCGGGCGTTTTGGGTTACTGTTTTATATAATTTTGACTTACTTAAAGTGCTGATTCTCAGCTTAGTTTGAATAAATGACTTTGGAATTGATTTTGATTTTGTTGTCTTGTCAGCTGAAGCGCATTTTTCAATTTATTAAATGGAATAACACAAACAAGGACATGTAGCTAGCACTTGTGGACTAGAACTAATGTTTACGCCACTAACAGACATGCACAAAATTTTCATATTATGTAGCACAGATTCTGATTACATGAATTATTATAAACTAATTGACAGAGAGAAAATAGTAGTGATGTAGCAGGTGGCATTTTGTAGTTTCTGCTTACCCACTTGGCAAAAAGCATAAGTTTATGTGCGTACATAAACCGGTGTAACCGCCTCCGTGGTCTAGTGGTTAGACTACCTGTCTCAGGCCTAGAGGACCCGGGTTCGATTCCCTGTGTGGGCAAAATTTTCTGCTCGGTTTGGTTTATGGTAGGACTGGTAGGGCTTGTTCTAAGTCCGCCTGGCTAGCTACCACTATCTTATCTAAGTCTGTCGCCATAAAAACAATGTAACAGGATTGTTGTGTTTCGGCAGTTAGGAGTTCCTATGTGGTTGAGGATTCCGGGTGAAGCTCGCCTCCACCTTCCGCCTGATCATCACTTACCATCAGGTCAGAGGCAGATCAACATCCCCGTTGTGGTTAAAAAAATCATACATAAAGAAATCAACGACATTGTCAAGTCAACTATGTATGCATTTTAGCGACTAAAAACCGCTCTCAACATTCATTTTGCCAAGAAAATACTAGATAATAATAGAGCATAAAGCCATGTATTAGACAATATAATATTAGTGACACAATTTCTTACTGAAATGTTCTTAGATCGACAGTGACGTAAGATACGCAGGAACTTTAACCCTATTTATTTTATTTTTCAGGTAAGTCCGGGTAGTAAAAACAAAAACATTGCGAACGACTGAAGTTGGTAAGATTTTGATAGTACTAGTTCTGATCTTTGTTCTTTTCATAGTACGAGGTCACGTCAACAAGATTCACTGATGTCGGTGGAAAGTTTAAAGGTCGATTCACACATATCAGTGGAGCCACAGTTACGACACAGTACCAGCACAGTGCAAAATATTCTTTCATACATTCTCATGCCGGCCGGTGTCGGCAATGACACTGAGACACTGACACTGTCAAGTGGGGATGCGTTCATAGAGAATGAATGAAAGAATATTTTGCACTGTGCCGGTACTTACGGTTATAATTGTAGTTAATTAATAAAAACAGAAAAGAAAAAAATACTGAAAAAGTATATTCCGTTAAAGGATTTCATGCCGGACCCTTAATACGCCAACTACTAAACATCGTATCTTTAATTAGTAGTACTCATCATAGTTTTAATTTATAAATGCTTACGCAGAGATAGTTAACTACAGTATGGACAATTTCTTATAAGCTTTGCACCCTCCGTAAATTCCTACTCTTTGGCGCCGCGAAGGCACAACACAAGTTAGACGTCTAGCTTTAAATTACAGTAGTTTTACTTAACACTGACTTTACTGACTTATCGGTTCAACTTAGCTGAACTTCTGTTGATATGCGACTGATTATCGCTGAAAATAACTTTATTGCGTGTGTATCGACCTTAAGTTCCGTGGTGAATCACTTACATTACACACAAGTACGATAAATATTAAGGAGTCGAGTGGTTATCACAGAAACTATGATGTTATTAGTATATTGGAATAGGAATATTTTCAGAACTCTATTAAGGCTTCTATCCAACATCAAATTAGACCTGAAACATGAAGAGTGTCCAGGAACATCGAAACTTTTTCACATATTTTTTTCGACATGAGTCTTTGGAAAAATCTCCATACAAATTGACATCACAGACGTGAAAGTCACATCACTAAACTTCAATACTTTGTTAGCATGCGTGTCTTGAAGTAATATCGACAGCTATCGTATTGAGAACTTGAGAAACCTACTGTTTGTAAGAACAATTGTTGGCGGTTCTTCGATAGACATACATTCTTAATTTAATTGATGACGACAGATATTTTGACGTGTGATCATTTTTTGTAATACATCGAACGTTTCATCTCTTCATTCAATTCATCGCTCTTGATTCTTTACGTTTTGTTTTTTGCCGGAATAAATCTATAATTTCAGTTGGTTCTCATAGTTAGAAGAAAGAAAAAAAACGTTTACTTGCGGTAACATGACGCAAAATAAAAACAAGCAAAAAAAAAAAGGTTTCATTAAACGTAATAAATAAAGACAAGTTAGAGCTTTTGAATAAAGTTAAACTAAAACTTTCGAACAACTACGACTGTATAAAGATGGCGTCTAAAATCACGCTGAAGTTATGTGTCAACAAATATTTCAACGCCTGCTGTTTTTTCTTTATTTTATAACATTTTAAAACATAACATATTTTTCATTTAATTGACACGAGACAAAATGAGCACGAACATCTTCAAAAGAACATAACATTCCACTGAAAATACACCCTTCAGCCTCTTTCAAAATTCAAAACCGACACAACTTCTACAAAACCAAAATTATTGTCACCGCCAGACGAACACAGATCACGTCACGACCATCTTTAACCCCCAGCAGAAAAAGGGAATAATTTCTTTATAAATTATTACACCCAACGAGAATTGAACTGGTATCCTTCAAAGGGGGGTGGGGGGTGGTAGCCGCCCGGGACGCACGCCGTGATTTATAGGGCTATAAAGTATTATAATTAAAAGCTGGAAACGAGGGGTGAAACTATAGGGGGGGAACTATGGGCCGTTTGCTGTGGTCTACGACAATGATGGCCAGGTATGGGTGAGTTTTATGGGTGGATGTCATGTTGATGGCGTCTTCGTGCTTTGTCTTTATGGCTAGTGATGTATTTGATATGAGACTTTGTTGAGACAATTATTGTTGGTGAATTGTGGCGTGGTCGAGACTAGCATTGTGGCACATGGATATTTAGGTTCGTTAAAATGATATGATCTTTGTGTTAGTGATGTTGTATTGGATGCTTCTGCGGTCTAGGATGGAAAAAAAGACAAGAATCAAACTTTTTTACTTAGTAACACAGTTACTGCTTAAAAAACAACGAATCGAAGTCACAGTCAAAAACTAAGTTGTCTTTACATAAAGTATTGAATTTTTCTTTTGTTTTTTTCTCATTCTAATAACGGTCTCTGCAGATGTTTGCTTCATTTACAGCATTCATTTGTTCAATTATTTTATCTCAATATTCTCCAAAATGCTTTTTAATAACTGATAAATATTCCCTTAGCAAATTCTCTTATGAACCAACTGCGACATCAGAATTAGTCTCGCACAAACTGGACGTCACGTCGAGTCTTCAAAACAGCGGCACTCGGATGTCCTTCCGTCCGTCTGTCGACTGTAATTAAAACTAGACGGACTAAGGTCAACTCAGGACACGTTCCAAGCACAATGGAAATGGATTTGAAATTCTGTATGAATATTATTTGGATGCAATTTTGTGGGAAGGTTTTGTTTTGAGAGGATATTTTGGTTTCAATGTGGAGTTGTTGAATCTTGACACTTTAATTTAAATACGGTTGACGCTAGTAATGGTGTCAAAAAATCAAAAGGAACAGATTTAGACTAGATTTCGATTTTTAAGCCCCAAAATTGCATTGAAATCAATTTATCAACAGCTGAAATTGAACGATCCTGCAAGAATAAAATTGAAAAAGGCGGTACTTTCTACAGCATAACGTACACTTGTCAAACTAGCCACCAGTAGTCTCTCCAACTGTCAAACGTAAATCTAACACCACTTGCATACAACGTTAGAACTCTTAGCCCCAACACTAGCACAAAACTTGCCCAAGACTGGCGACGTATAGTCTGCCATGACAAACGTTCTGTTTATTAAAGTCAAAACATAATACCGGAGTGGTGTAAATCATCCACCACGGCATTTCTGCCCCCCACCGCCTTCCCCCCACTGCCTCACGTCCACTAATTTTCAGAAATGGCCACTGAAGTTCAGACGCTTTTGAAATCTGCATGTGATGTACGTGGCTCTTGTGTTCTTCTTTTTATTTTGTTGTTTTTATTAAAAGATATTTTCGCTGAAATCTTTTAGCATACTTTTTATTTCATAAAAAATGTACTTACTTATATCGATGCATAAAATGCTTTTAATCATTATATATTATTGTCTCGTAACAGAGTCAAATTTTAAGTTTTTATCAGATGGACTTTTTTTGCCACTGTAGAACTAGACAATTTTGTTATTAAGCCTACAGTAATAAAAATAAAATTCTCATTAAAGGAAGCTATAATTTCAAATAATAAATAATCCTAAGAAGCTACTAAAAATCGACGATAATGCAAATGACTAGGAGTCATTAAAAATAATTCAAGATATTCGCGACAGAGGGAGCCACATCGTTGCCGTAACGAAATTAAATTCTGTCAGAGACGGTACAACAAATCATGTTTATTTAGACCTAAAAATACCTCGGGTGCCCATTATATCGTACAAACCGTGGACTGAGAGCCGACCGCTCGGGAGATTAGGCAAGAAGGGACATTAAAGTGAAAATTATTTATTTAGGGCCCCCACCAGCTAGATTACATTACTCCATACACATAAATAACGAAAACAATAAGAGCTATACTAATAAATTATCTTTTTATTGCCGGATTGTGAAAATTTTAGACACTTATCCGGGGGATGGGGGCGGGTCGCGGGGGGCGAAGGTTTTGTCCCAATTATTTATGACGGTCGAGACGCTGGCGTTTTGAATTCGTCGGCGTTTGTGACGTACCATTCTTATGGAAAGTTCTTTGCTTGTTTTTTAATTAAAACTTTAGTGTGGGTTAATTAATGGTCGTGAATAATAATGCACGTTTCTTTTCAAACGATTATCGGCCCTACTTCCGGTGGGGCGACATTTTTTGTTGTATCTGTTATAATTGAGTGCGTTCTACAATGAATTTTATTGCTCCTAAATTACTTTGTCATATTTTATAAATAAATTGTTCCTGTAGTTTGTTCCGTTCTTTAATTGCTATAAATTATCGGACTCTTACATTTTAATTGTATGACAAATATGTTGTAGTAGATTCTTGGTTATGATTAAATGAGTCAGTGTCAGTGTCATAGTGGTCCTGATAATATCATTGTCGTCATAGGTGGTCTGAACTTGAAGTTATCTCGTTAATAAGCTGTTAGATCAAGTTAGAATATTAAAGGAGATAAGCATCTAATGCTTGCCAAATGCCAAATGCCAATAATGCCAAAACAACAGTTTTGCAACACTCTAAAACCTAAACTTATCCTCATATATTTAATTATGTCTCAACATTGTAGTTAGTAACCCAAGGGAAGTTGCGAGGTAACCCCATCACAAGTATCCTTATAACTTACCGGGGCTGCCTCAATTCTGTGCTGTGGAACAATTGTATGAGAAACAATAAAAACTTTTTATTATTTTATTTTATTTATTTTAATGCTGTCAGGTGCTTACGCAGTAATAAGATTTTTATTGTGCTTTACGCTTTCCTGAGCTTATGTATCTATTTTTGAAGAAACTCTTCTCATATGATCTGTGATTATTTAAAGAGAAGATTCTTCTTTTTTTAGTTGTTGTGCAATGAAACAATATTTCCTGTAAGAATACTCAAAAATTCTAATTTATGTAATCCTGTGATTTCACCAAAACCTTCCTTATGTCACACACACACCAAAGCTTATCAGACATCTAACATGCAAAATACAACGTCTGTGAATCCAATAAAATCCATAAACCAGCCAATCCACGTCCAAACCCCATTGTTTGACGGCACAACACACCACACGATAGGACACAAATCAATCACACGAAAAAAGACGAAAACGACGGCAGTGTTATGTCCCGAAGACCAATACGGTACAGGGCCTCTCCACCATGAATAATCTAATAAATAATCTTTTGAATCGTAATTTATTAGCTACGGCATTACGGGACGGAAGCCTTGAGGGAGCGAGACAACGATATTATTCTGGCTATGTTAGAAAAGGATAGATACAACGTCGTCCGTCATAAATAACAGCAGGCAAAAACAATGGACAATGGATCGTGGTGGTGAGATACGTCTTCTTTAGTCTCCCTTGTCCCCCTTGCCCAGGGAGGGGTTGGGGCATTCGGGACAGTCTCGGATTGTTTGGAACGCGTGCGCATCCTAATAGTGAAAAAAGTTGCATTTGTAATGTGTGCTGTATTGATAGCGAATGTCTGATTGACATAATGATTTTGGAATCTTTGGATTGAAATAATATTGAGATGATTATCCTATGCTATGAGGTGTTCGATTGAAACAGTTGTGTTGTATTTTTGTACTGGTGTTGTATGTTGCTTCTGTTATAGAATGTACTATTTCATATGTTCTTGTGGCTATCGTAAAAACTTAAATTTAATCATCGTTACAATAATTATTGCTATAGATGGAACGTTGACAGATCACCACACTTATCAAATGAATTGATCATCACTGCTCGTACGTAGTTCTTAGCACTCTGTGTCTGGAGAAAGCTATGCTCAGTCACACCACATTCATAATATGCATTTTGTTCACTGATTCAACCCTTGGTTTCTAGAAGCTTATTCAGTCTTTCAAGTTGTGATGGCTATTTTGGATTTTAAATCTCAAAAGCATAGAACAGAATACTCTTTATTATGAGTACACCATAAAAAATACAGGTAGAAACATAGAAAGCATTCCATTTGACAAGCAAGTTAGAATAGCAAAATTGATCTAAAGGTTTTCTACTAAGTTTTCATTTAGGCATTTATGATTACTCATATTTGTGTCACATAAGGTCACACAAACCTACAATTATGTACGCAAATACATATGTTTTACATTAATGAGTAAATATTCGACACGTTAATGTGTTTGATAAGACAAACAGACAGACTGATGACATGTACTTACAGATGTTGCTTGAAATTAATTCTATTGTTTTAATTATTTATTGTTTTTGACTCGGAACACTTTTAGTTACTATGACCTACCTATTTGGGGTAAGCAGTTTCCTAGAAAGTAACAGTGGATTCAGGAGGATAGGTTGGTGGACCCTTTACTTAGCTGTTATTGATAACTGTTCCTATGTATGAAGCACTAGTCATACTCCATTTGAAATTAGATTAGACATTTAAATAAGCCTTTTTTACAGCCCGTTCAACCGATTTTGACTTCTATTGCGTTGGTGGCATGACAAATGGCAGCTGCAGTAGATAGTTGGTATTGTGTATTTTTTTTTGCTTTTAATGCCATCCTTATTCGTACGGTACAGAAGCCAAAATAGGTTGAACGGACAGTAAAAAGGTTTGTTTAAATGTCTAACCTTATTTCAAATGGAGTCTAGTAGAGATACAAATGGCGATAACAGACTCCTCTCCTTCCAATTGTTATGATTAAGTATGTACGTGTGTGTCTATGTGTATGTGTGTATACCTACAAACTGAAAACACATTCATCTTTAATTTATAAAAAATCCCCAAAAGTTTAGCAAGAATGAGATACATTCGTTCTTACTTTTAGGATTCTTCCTGCTACATAGCGATTCAATAAATATTGTTTAAATAAGAATCCTAGAATTTTTTACCCTACTCAACCTCGAAAACCCATGACCACCATGTCCCATCCCCACCATCAATTACAACTACTAATCCAATCAGGCACACAAAACTCATAAATCCCAATCTGTCACCACCCAAACACTAACCATCTTCCCTCTCTCTCTCCCATCCAATCAAATCCTAATTAAATCAACCCTTTGTTGCGCCGAACACCCACGAGGTGCGCGGGCGCAGCTGTCTCCCGCAATTACAAGATGGCTGCCGCCTCACGGCACGTACTAATTGACTTTTCATGTAGTCAATACGAATTTTAATGAAAGCTACCTGTGTGTTCGCAGTAGCTTGTTTCGTTATTTATATTCTAGCTTTTTATGGTTTAATTTGGTTTGGGAAGGGGTAAAAGGAGGAAGAGAGGAAGACATAAATAACGTTGTGATTGATTCGAAAATACTAAAGATAGATAACTTTTAAAAGAAAAACATGATACAGACTTTTCGTTCTACAAAAGACAGAAGCTTATTCACCCAGAATAGCAACTAGCTTCCTAGCAACTAGTTTCTATCTTTTTGACTGACCGACCCGAAAAAAAATACAGGTACTTTTGAATTTTTAAGCAATTCAAAAGTACCTGTATTTTTTTTTTTCATAAATTCTTAGATTTTTTTTTTGCATTTGTACATTTTCCCAGCCCTATGGATTATGAATAGACGAAATATCTTGTTGCTAATCTTCGAATTCAATTCCACTGTTTTGACCCCGGAAGAGAAAAGCGATTTCAGTAGACATTTAAGTTATTGGTAAGAAAAAGAACAACAATAACATAAGCTAATGTTCCAAAATTACGCCCCAAATGTAATTTAAAATACAGGAAAGAGAAACCAAGTCCCATACTCACAAATCCTTTTAATTACAAAGACCACTTACAGTCCTTCCATCCTTTTAATACAGGAATTTGAAACCCGATAGCTGTCCCTGAATGTGTCTGTCCGTTTGTCACCAGAAATAGATGCTAAAGTGCCCCAAATCCCAACGGACGGCCTGAACTCTTGCGCAGCGGATTTTTAGAGTCCCGTAGTCAAATGACAAAAATGAACGAGACTAATACTAGACCGCTAAACAATGGTAAAGTGAAATTATGAAAAAGAATATTAGCGGAGGCACTCCCCATAACGTAAACAAGAAAAATTCAATGCACATAAGCATAAGTAGTTCCATACTTAATTAAAAGATTTTGATGTTTCTAACCTCGTTAATTAAGAAAATAGTTTTTGGTATATTTTCGGTCACAAAGTTATGTTTAACTTTATTTTTCATGATTTTGTATGAAATGCAAAATAATTTTTGCGGCCGCTAAAATCAATAAAAATTTTCATCCCGACTACGGAACGCTTCAGTGTGCGTGGTCCGACACACACTTGGCCGGTTTTTTATTTTAATTCGATTTGATAAATGGCTATGTTGGTCGTGTAGTTTTGATATCATCATTCGTTTGAATGAGACTGATGAGTGAGTATTTAGTTTTTGAAGAAATAGACAGAGAAGGATTAGAGTTTAAAGTTTTTGGTAGATGAGTAAGTGTGGATTAATGTGTTTGATGGTTGCTTTTGATTTGGAAATGGAAATTGGACGTGCTGCTTGTTAGCGTGCTCAAGCAATAGGATTAGTTTGGCTGAAAATAGTAGCGGAGCTGAAGGAAAATGCTACTAAGGAATGTTGTTTAAAAACGCTTTAAAAAACGAACTATTACTGCATTGATAAATCTAAAACATACAACTTCGTATTATAATGTGAAGGATCTTTTAAGGCATTATCTTCGTATCATAGAACGGGATATGTAGGTATACGGTACTACTACTTTCAAACATTGCTCTTGAAACATGACCAAAATCAGATGTAGCTCATCAAATACAGAAATTGACAGCAAAACTAAACACTTCAAAAAACGAACACTAACCTGACACCAAGTATATTTCACAGCCATTCAAACGATCATCTCATCACATAGAGAACGTTAACAACATTTGATCTGTCGACTTGCCTGCAAGATAGTAAAATTTCAAAGCGATTGTAGGACGCTGAACAGTGCACGTTTTGTCCGACAGACAGTTGGAAGCAAATCGATATGAACAAGCTAGGAATGACAGGATGGTATACCGTACAAGGAAAAAATAACGATTAGATGCTTGTTTACTTACACTAAAGGTAATTTCTCATCATAAGGTTCTGTGTTACATAAAAAAGAATCTAAGGCCTCGTGATGGTTTGTTGGTGACAGGTTCGTCGTAGGTATGTTTCTCGAGTTGATCTAATAAAGGGGTTAAACAAAACTGCATAATTTTGTACATTCAAAGTAAATACGCAGAACTTTTTCTGTATTTCCAATAGCGTAAGATAATACCAAAAAGGACTGCAGATAGCGTTGATGAATTTAGACTAAGATCATATTCAGCGCGTCACTTTAAAAAAAGAACAATCTTGATACTTTTGTTTCTCCAAAAGAGATCTCAAATCTCAATCAAATAGGTCCGCCATATGTCGGAGACAGCAGAGGCACTTACATCCGTCAGTGGGTGATCAGCGACGTTATGTCAGAGGTGATTGGCTCCGAGCCAGCAGCTTCAAGATATTAGGGGTATCACTGAACGGGATGGAAGGAAGGATAGATAGATGTATAGTTTTGGTATATACTCTTAGTGGTATAACGACTCTGTATCGCTCTTTTTATGCAAAATAATTGACAACAAGGTTCTCCTGAACTTCAAGGAAGAGGAGAGCACTGTTCAGTTGTTTTTGCTCATTTTACATACCATTATTACCATACTCTCATCTCAAATAATAATCGACACAAATACATAGTCTCTCGTAACGGAGAAGAAAGATTATGCTATTATACATAGTTATTTTTGATTAATTGATACTGAAAATCTCAAGAGTTTAGCCACTATTAAATAAGTAAGAACACGGGTCGAACGATCAGGTTAAGCTACGCTTACCGGGGTTGGTCCGTGACTGGGTGACCATCTTTACATACCGAGACTCCTCCGTGCCTCGGAAAGCACGTTAGCAGTTGGTCCCGGCTGTCATTAGTGGATCTTTGACAGTCGTTACGGGTCGTCAGAAGCCCAAAAGTCTGAGAACCAGTCTTACCAAGGGGTATCATATTACCCAGTTACTGGGTTGTGGAGGTCAGATAGGCAGTTGCTCTATGTAAAATACTGGTATTCAGCTGCAACCGGGTAGTCTGGAAGCCGACCCCAACATAGTTGGGAAAAGGCTAGACAGATTGATTGATATTGCAAATCCGCTGCAATGCACTTGATTAGTACTCTAGTAAGGATATTATTGTTTATAGAAAAAATCTGGTTTGATCCAAGAACTTGCAGCTATTATCAGTGACTCAAACCATCAACCATGATTCAACTGAAACATTCCTACTTTAAGCGCCAAGTTCACTGCCCTCCCACTACTAAATCTCAAAAGATTATTATTCTTTCCACTGTTATCCAAAACAATGCTTCCATACACTCACCAGATATTTACAGCTTTAGCATCGGTCCGCTGATTGACCGGCTATTTCGCGTATTTACGTTAGCAACACTGCACATTTTCACCTGGGGTGCATGCGGTGCATCGGGTGCATACATCAGCGGACGCATAATTCAGTGCACCTGTTTAGTTTCATTCACGTTATGTGCAGGGCCGGATGTGTGTGGTGCTATAATGTGACTTTATTGTTTTTTTGAAAAGTATTAGGCAAAGTATTTAGTAGGTATGTCCAGCATTAGACTAAAATGTTCTGTTGGTGAAGGTAGCAAAATGTAACTTTAATAAATTTTTGTTAGTCTTGTGAATAATGAGTATTAAATACTATCAATAATTACAGTAATGTAATAACCTGTTCTAGGTGGAAGTAGGTACCTATGTGCCTATATTAAACATAACTAGTTAAAATGGTAACATCTGGTCAGAATATTAATAATACAATATCATAAAACAATAAAAAATAAAGCCTTCTTTATTCTGAATGTTGATAAGAATATAAATTACATATTTTACTGAACATTAAGCACTAAATGCCAGTAATTTGATTAACATTTAAATTTGAAATAATGTTCGTTGTATGCAAATCTAATAGAGTAGACAAAGCAATATTACCATTTAAACTATCTTCAAACAATACCGCCTATATATCAACGAGACATTTACCAAAATTCTCTGGGACATTCTCTACTTACATTTTTGACTCATCTGCCGACTAGAAGTCCGAGAAATAAATGACTGTGTTATTAAGAGAGTGATGATTGATTTGTTACTTATCAGCTCAGTTCATTGGATGGGTCCTCTTCATTTAAATTTCTGTCATCAAATTAAACTTTGTGACGCATAGGTTACCCTGACTAGCCATTTATGTCATAATATTCATTGGTCACCTAAATCTTCTTTAAGCACGATGAGTAATCCCAAGAAGCTGTCACGTAAATTATGTAACGAAGTGAAATTCATATCGATTAATTCTGGCATTATTAAAAAATCGTTAACCTAAAGTACTTTTCTACCGACTTGAATACATCCCTGTACGGCTAGGTATTTCGGTCATTCGAATTCAATGATTTTGGAAATTGATATTTTATATATCTTCTACTTTTATTATATAATGCCCATTTAATATCATACGGCATTATGTCAATTAACCTTTTCAATTCAACTTTTGAATCTTTTTTATCCCTCTCGACATGCTAAATCCAAGCACCCTTTTCACCGTCCTGATACCTCCCTGCATCCTTGAGACACACTGCAAGCTGCACTTCGTGAGTGATGGCAACGCTCACGTCAATCGCGGCTCGGCGATAACGTTGGCACGCAAAGTGTTGTGTTAAACCGAGTGGGCCCAATAAATTAGCGTCATGTTTTGATTTTAATTTATCGCGTAATTGATGGGTCGTGGTGATGGGTTTTTGGTATCAAATACTGTTGTTAATGGTTCTTTGAAAGAGTATTTTGAATGTTTTGAGAATTTCCAATACGATTTGTGCCAAATGTGTCATCTCTTGAAAAATAATCGTCTGAGTAAATACTGGACTGGCTTATTTTATACAGACAATTAGTCTTTTTCACATAAGAGTGACGTAATTAATTGTTAAAATCCTTAAGCAACATGTTTTTCAAACCGAGGTCTGCTTTAATTGTATTTTTGTGATCAGGACCTTCAAAGCAAGAGTGAACAGGCATCTTCTGGGCACGCTGGTTCCATCGTAGATTCCATCTATCGCTTTCCATCTGGCAGGATCGAGGTCAAGAGCTGAGGCCCTAGACAAGTGACAATCGCTTCTAAAGCGATTCGTATTTCTACAACGACTTTCAACAGGATTGACATTAAACTTTTCGATAGCTAATGTCAGTCCTATACATTTTTGCCTTTTCCATCATCGTTATCGCTGATAGAATGTCACTTTGTATAGGCCCTAAGGACCATACCGCAATAAAAAAAATAAAAAACTGTGTTATTATCTTAGGAAGTCTGACTGATAACATGCTGTGGTTGAATACAGATAATGTTGTATCAAAACGAACTTTGACTTTTCCTACACTATTTTAGACAGAACACCATTAATCAGGTTCATATGCCACATCGTAAAGTTCACTTCTATATGGGTCACTGATCTCTGGTATATAACACAAATAGCCTCAGTAACGTCTATCAACATACATAAAAATGTTTTATGTATTATTTGATATTCATATTAATTTGAATGTTAATGTTGTGGACATAAATTATGTTAATATATTTGCTTGTCGTATGCGAATTATTGGGTTGTGTGTAAGTTTATTGTTTTTTTTTAGCGAAATAATGGATTTTTTATCAAGTGAACTTTATACAACGTGTAACGTTAAATGTGCAAAACCTGAAAATAGTTTGATTAGAATAACGAGCAGAACAATTAAACCACTTCGTAACATAGGTCACATTATTCAAAAAAATCTTCATTAAAAAACGTTGCCGTGTCTATTCATTATTAATAGTCAAACCATCACATGCGCAAACCCGCCAAAATAGGTAAACAAACACAATTGTTGACGACCAATTTAAATTTTGTCATAAGCGGGATAATAATAGCTTTTATTTCAATACAAATACGAGTCTTCCAAAACTAAAACAGCACATAAAACCTTTACAATTTCTTTAATGATTTTTTTTATCTCTGATATAGGTCAATTGAATTAAAAATCAGTTGGGGTGTCTGAGGTTTTGCGCATTTAACGTTACACGTTATAAAGGTTTGCACAATGAAGGGAACTTTTTATGAGAATGTAAGTGAATATTTCGAATACTTCGTAATTTATCGGACAGCATATTTCACGAAATAAATCTTCAACTTTGTGTTTTCAGATTTCCATTAGCATTAAATTGCTGAAAGATCGTTAATGTCCACTCCTGAAATAAAATTTTCTTACAGGAGTAATCCAGAAAAGTTAATAGTGCGTCGAGTAGCGCATGACGTCACTTATTGGTAAACATAGGTAACATATTTATTATTTAGCTACGTTGGTCTCGCGGTACTGCTGAGCATGAACTCCTGGGTTCGATTCCCGATCGGCCAAAGTGTTATTGGGTAATTTCATCTGGAATTTCTCAGTAGCAGCCCGGAGTCTGGATGTGTAACTGGTTGATGGCAATAGCTTCGCCCCCTAATACGTGAGACTTAAACATAATTAACGAAATGGAGGTGTGCACTAGATACACCTCTGCCTGTAAACCCTTCAGGAATTACACGCATGATGTTATGTATTACGTTACTTAGTAAATAAATTACAACGAGCAAAGCCGTATGACATTGACATTGTAACAATATTCTGATTTAAAAGAGTGTCCGTGGAGTTTCTTGCCGGTTCTTCTCCATAGGAACCTACGCTTTGGAATGGGCAACTAGCTTCATCTTTCTGACTGACCGACTCCTTGACAATTCAAAAGTGCCTGTAATTGGTTTATTTGAAATAAATGCTTTGAGTTTGAGTTTGACGAAACTAGATATTGAACAGAAGAAGACACAAGACGTGTAGATCGTTCTCAGCGGTGACATTTTTAACTTTTTGTGATAATTAATTATGCGAATGGCAGCCAGTTTTTCTACTATATTAGTGGTAACTAATGTAAATTAATAGTGTATTATAATAATTAAAAAAGAAGAAATCAGGAACATGAATTATGGAACTGTCAAATTATGAATATGTCGCAGCCTAGATAGACCTCGCAGAAATCTTCAAAAAATGGTGATGCAATTAATTCATCAGACTTGAATTACGTTATTGAATATCTTCTTATTCTGATCTGTTATTACTTATTATTCATGAGAGATCATTATCTTGCCTTGACCGCTAATCGCCAGCATCAATAAAAGATATCTTTTCCGCAAGATGACCTGTTTTTATTATTTTTCAATTCAAATAATTTCTGAATGCTCAGTTTTGTGTTAACTGACGTCGGTTATTCTGCTTCAGTCCGTACTATTTATCCATTACTGGATGCAGGTTTTTGTGATGGCTACTGCGTTCTCTTGCATTACTTTTCTCCGTTCTTTTTTTCATTTTGTTTCTTGCATATGCTTTGAGTATCATTAACACAAAGCAAGAAGAAAGAACTCCCACAATATGTATTACTGTGTCCATAGTAACGCTTCTGTATCCTGGTAATAGGACATCAGATGGACCAATCAGCCTGTTAGCCATACCTTAACGAAACACGAATAACCACCACGAAAATCAGTATTCACCAACCGGTGCATCAATCATCAAAACCACTCTAACAAGCTCACATATTATGTTTTTATCATTGCAAGAAACCGCGACCGATACCAGTGGGCGTAGTCTCAAAAATGCCATCATAATAGTTATTCACGATCATAAAATCAAATGGTTTGCTGTCATAAAACATGAAAAATAACGCTTCACTGGGCAAAGTGGGCGACAACAAATGGTGGACAAGGTGACACTTATTTAGTGGTTATTAAGAGTTTACATGGGTTATTTATGTTAACAATAATTGTGTCATGATTGGCATTTGTAAGTTATAATTAGGAAAATTCGTCGAATTGGAACTTGATTGCGGAATCATTGTTCGGTATTGAGTTCCACGTCACAGAAAACTGCATCGTGTTATAATGGTTTGGATCTTAATAGGTATTAGAGTTGATAAAGGACTGTCTTTCCATCATGCACATTGTGTAGAAAGCTCAAACAGATGTTTGTAAGAAAATAATAATTGTAATTTTATTAAAACTATATAGGTAAGTGTCACACATTCGTACTGCCGTTTTAACATTGCTTTCTACAGAAATCGATTTTCACGTATTACAGTGCTACCTAATACGAAGTTTGGAAAATGTATGGTTTGCAGTTCCCTATGAATGTCTAGTTACCAAGTTTATTCTTCATTACTGCTCAATAATTATTCTTGAACATGCATAATGGTATAAGGTGGCTTATTAGCAAGTTTTAAATGTTTACCATTCCTTAAGCATAATACTACAAATAATTTAGTAATGTTTGATTAGGATCCTATAAAATCACAGTTTGAACTCCTCTTTACCTCATTTCAATCATCCCTCACGACACTCAATAGAGACAGAAATGATATATATCACAGTACTATTATACTCTTCTATTGACACTTATAAATTCTCTTCATATTTCTTTCACCACATCATTACCAATGCTCACCACTATAACAAAGTACCACACATCTCCAATCTCATTATATTTTTAATAATCACATTCTTGGCACAGACATTATTATAAAAATCGAGTCAACACAATAGTACGCTATAAATTCTAAAAAAGAAAAACATAAAATGTACGGAACGCTATAAAAATGACGGAGACATGCCACAAAACAATGGGCAGAAGTTACAGTAGTCACTAACTGTCGTAGTTACATGGCCAGCAATAGGAAAATGGTAGAAGATATTACCTTATATATATACCACAACAAGAGGAATATATATAAGGATAATAACGTCCAGTCAAGATCTTCACAATCGGCATTCTACGTCTTCACCAATGATCGACTGTCATCGATTCTTCGACAGATCTTGTCAATTTACTGTCACCTGATCCGGTTGATTTGACTCTGCAATAAAGAATATAAAGTCAAAATTAATTTCAGAAGCAAGCCAAGTATCATGCTTTGTATGTCACGTTCTCGCGCAAAAGACATTCAGTTTTGCTATTTGTATATAACCTGCACCCTAATTGCGCACCTAATACACGATCAATCACAATCTGAATCGTTTTGAAACAGATGCCTAATCCTCTATAAAAAAAATCTGCTCCCTAACGTAAATAACCCAATGAATGTAGTTGAACTGTCAAAATGAAATAGATTAGTCTTAAGGAGGAACATACGGTCTGTTCCGGGCCATTTTCCCGCTAGATGGCGCTGAAGTCAGCATTTTTGGTTTATTTTGTTTTACGTGAAATTGGAGCATTACTAAGTCGTAGGAGTAATCTTTGCGAAAATCAGCCATTACGCTTTATTGAACTTGGTCATAGTAATGCCTCAAAATCCACCCAATTAGACACAAAAACAGAAAATAACATCTACCATTGAATATACAGTCTTTTACACACACATACGTATTCCCTACGTTTACAAAGATTGAACACTAGATGGCGTGTATTTAAAAAAGTGGGCTGAACTTTTTTGTAAGATTATTTTTAGGAAAATAAAAGTTGTATTTATAGGCGAAAACTATTTAATTGATAAATAATTTTGGGAAATAAATAATGTCAACAATATGTACAATAACATATGTATTTAATTTTATTACCTTACACTAATTAAATTAACTATCAAAACAAAACTATTTGAAGTGACACAATGATACATCATTTATAACATAACCAAGTATTACAATAATTACAGACATTACAAAAATATGTTAGAAACTTTATATAATTTATAAACAAGAGAACAACAAATCGAATAAAATACAAAATTTTGTATGCGATTATAACCAGGAAGGCGAAACAATATTTTCATAATGTCTAAAGCACTTTTATGTACAAAAGTTTTTAGTAAAACAAAAATCTAAAGAGCAGCTTACTGAGTTCAATAAAGTATTATTTCACCTTTTACAGTAAATACAAATAAAAAATAATATACAATGATAATGTTGATTCTAAACAAACTACTACAAAAATACAACTGAACAAAAATCATTTCTTCTTGTCTTGAAACCACTGCTACACAGCTGCTGCAAAGAAAAATAACTTTACTTAGTATATTTCTTACTTTTGACGAATATTATTTAATAGTCATTTCAAAATGTTATTTACCATCAATCTCCAAAGCTGCTCTAAAATGGACTCGAATTTCCAACAGATATTGATGTTGAAGTACGATTTTTCACTAGAATAACATAATAACTTATTAATTGATACAATTTATAAAGTAAATAAACGAAAGTAATACCTAGTAATAGATACTGGTACATACTTACCATTCAAATCTATACATTTCGCATTTTTCTGAACACGTCTCAAAATTATTTCTGGCAAAATACAGTTTTTAAAGAAGTCTAATAGCTTCGGTATCATATTGCTGATAAATTCATTATCTCGACAAACTTCTATCCCAGTCAAAGGTTCAGTGACTGAAATAAAACATATGAAGTAGCACTTATCCATTTTGCTGACACGCATTTGTCCTTGAACCTGAAATAGATTTTAATTATAATATGAGAAAACTAGATACTGAAATAAATTATATAGAATACCATCCGCACTTGGTCGATATACCATCTAGTCCCACTAAGCGCTTCTCTTCCACATTTATTATGCGCACGGCCAAAGTGTGGAACTCTCTGCCAGCATCTGTGTTTCCCTTCCACGTATAACCCATCAGCCTTCAAAACAAAAGTGAACAGGCATCTTCTGGGCTTGCTCGTTCCATCATAGACCTCATCTATCGCTTTCCATCAGGCGTGTTCGAGGTCAAGAGCAGTCCAATACAAACATTAAAAAAAATTAATCAACTTACTTGATAGTAATAATCGTGCTTTTTATTCATAACTAAAACATTATTATCCAATTTTAGAGCAAAGTTTTTCTTTTCTACTGCACCTGCATCTAGGCTTTGATTTTTCCTCGCCAATGATGGAAAGTACTTGATCTCAATAACAGCTCTCTCATTTTCAATTAAGTATACCTGTAACAAATTGACACAAAATATATAACAATGAAATGAAGCACTTCATGACATTTGATACAAGAAATTCAATCGCCTATCGTGCTCGTAATCTTTGGTCTCTCGCGATTATAACTAGTATTATAATTTTCTACATTTTCCAAATATATAGTAAATAAAATCGAAGCTTTTTATAGTAAACTTACCATCTGGACTGCCAGCTAAACATCCAAATTCTTCATCAATAAAAAGACCTGAAGGCCTGACAATTTTACTATATTGTTGCATGAACATACTTTTTGCCACATTCTCATTTTGCTGCCCATATAACATGTCTTTTGTACAAATATTCTTTTTATATAGAATATCCTTTACATGATTGTGACATGGAGTGGTAATACGGCTTTTGCAAATCTGTAAACATAAAAGATACACAATAACGGTGTCGTTTGTACGCCGGTTTGTTGGTTCGAGTAGACATTGTAGACATAATCTAAATCTGAAATAATGAATAAGAAAAAGAATGTGTTACTATTATACACAGTATTTGAATAAAATCCAATAGTATCGTATTTCACAACCATATAAACAGCACGGAGTCGAAGTCTTGTAAGATAATCTGTCAACTGATGCAGATGCAGAATTCATTATTGTGGCGATTACGTTCAGAACTCTAACACATCCTGAGAAAATAGAATAATAAAATGTATTGTAAAATTTTACTTATCTTTAGATTCCTGGTAGAATATTGGTCGACAATGAATGAGATACTTATTTATTTATTTTTAAACAATAAATCACCTCTATTTGAAGTAAGAAACTCAATTATTTGTTTGTTTCTGAACGCACCACACCATGCCGGCCGCCGACGAAACTGCGAGGCACGTGACCAGAGTATAATAATAATAGCGGGGCTGACGAGACATCACAAATAAAAATAATGTTTATCTGTCTGTAAAATGCATACAAGGTTTTTTTTACATAACCTGGCAAAACCATATCCCATGACTGCGCCACCCATTCTTCGATTTAGTAATGTCTGTAATTTGGATTTTGAGACTACTTTGGTGGCTTACCGAATTGTAATAATTTAATTTATTGTTGACCAAAAAATATACAAATTGTCAGCATCGACCGGATACGTAGGTAATAACTACTGTGACGAGATTTTAGCGTCTAAAACCCAACTCACGGGCCAACTGGCTGTTTTAATACCGCCGAAATATGGTACTTACTTTGATTTTACAATAAAATAGCATATTTTGAATAATTAATAAAATTATTATACCTAGTATACATTGCATTATTTCTATTCAATTGGTATCAAATACCTACTAGAAATAATGCAATTTGAATTAATGAAAATAGCATCACATTTTATCACGCAACAAATTCCGCGCGCAAATCCTAGTGCATCAAGCGAGAAACTTGAAAATGTATTTTTGTTACATTTCAATCATTACGAAACGAGCGAACGAAGTTTGGCAACGTGTGTCAATGTCGATTAGGTCAAGTACTCAAGGATAGGAAGTACGGCAACGTCGCGTCTACGAGTAATGATATTTTAAATGTTGCCGCACAACAATAATAATTATGTAATAAAATTGTTTACATTGCCGTCTAAGGTCGTGAGTGTTATGGTAATGAAATGTTTCTTTTTTAAATGATAGGTAGAAAATAAAATAGATCAATTATATTATTATATATTGTTTTATCAGAATTATAATATCGCCAGGACGCCATCTAGCGCTGCAATTTCTAAACTACAACAAACATGGCGCTATATTTTGCTTGTCAAAACGAACCCACACATGTAAAGAAATGTCAAATTTTGCCTGGATTTCGTCATCGTTTTTCTCAGTTATTAATGTAAGTTATTTCCTAAAAAAGGTCGTTTGCGAACACATTTCATTGTAGAAAAGTGATAAAATGATTCGTTTTTAACAAAGAGTGTCTATTTTTAGCGTAAAGTCAAATTTAAAAATGTATGGGCGGCCGATCGGAACATCAACCTTAACTGTTTACGAAAATGTGTTACCCAGTTAGATAGCTGCTTCGTAGATAATTTTGCAGCTATAAAGAGATTTCGCGTTTAGTCAGTTTTTTGTAGATTATCAGTAGTGATCCTTCTGGTATATCTGCACCGTCAAATCTCGTACATGTAAAAGTCGCAACGCGTTAATGATTCGTCATCCGTGCGACAGGTTTACGGCGCCTCGCGGTAAGCTGTCGGCGTTTTATCGCGTCGTGTTAGTTTTTAGAATGGTCTGTTTTGTCTTCGATTATGACTTGATTGTTCAACTGTTTATTGATGATTATGGTCAATTTAGTATGTATGACAAAATATACCAATGGCTATCATGCGATTTGCTTGAAATCTGATTGAGGAAAATGTAAAATCAGAAAAGCAACTTTGTCACGTTTGTTGTTTTAAACGTTACACGGCAGTTCACTTAAAAACCTTTTTCAAGAACCTTTTTTAACAGGCTATTTTACACATTTTTACTTGAATTTATTTAATCTAAATTAAAAGATTTCACAAACAGGTGTAAACACCGCCGCTGCCGTGTACAGCTTCACTAACCGTACTAAGTATAAAAAGCGTGAATATAAAAAAGCGATAAAACTAACCTAATAGCTCTCGAGTTAATACATACCAGCAGACAAATTTACGATTCACAAACAGACATAAACACACAGATTTGTATATATATAATTCAGTTTTATAGCGTTTTACATGGGTGTTACGAAACGCCGCGTTTTCCCGCGCGACTGTCATGACTCACGACACAAGATGTTTTGGTAACTATATTTATATATCTACTAGCTGCGCCCCGCGGTTTCACCCGCGTAAGTCTCGATCCCGTAAACTATTTGTTTGCCAAATCAAATAAAGTCAAATACTTAATTTATTTCAAATAGGCACATAAAAGGCACTTTTGAACGTCAATGAAAAACAAACAAAGAAATAGAATTGATTCTAGTTGCCCATTCCAAAAGGTAGCTTTCGTATGGAGAAGAATGGGCAAGAAACTCCACCGTTACTCTTTTCAAAAATGTTTACAATATTTTGTATACATGAATTATATAATTATATGTGAAGACCATGCACCCACAATAAGATTACTGTCCCACAAAAGGCAAAAAAAAAAAAAAAAAAAAATGGAGCAATGACAAATAAATCAGTTATGTGATAGGTACATGGTGCTCACATATTTACAAACATTGTAAAATTTCATCCAAATCCATTCAGCCGTTTTTGCGTGATTGTGTAACAAACATCCAAACACACAAACTTTCACATTTATAATATTAGTAGGAAGTAGGATTAATATTATAATATTTTGAAATTGTAACGAGGTTTACACACTGAGATATTTTTAGATTTGTCGTCCGGAAATATTAGATCATTTAGTAGCACTTAAATGTTAAGGCCGCTTTACACCTTCCGATGTTCTTGTTGCAGTATCGATCGTGATGAAAGTAACAACAAATGCCCTTGATCAGAATACAAACGACCTTCAAAACTATTTCTTTTGTCAGCCTTGAAACGTGCTCTGTTATAAATACATATGTCTTCCAGAACACTTCTACAACCGACATATGATAAAACCATTTATCACCTAAAACAAACGTACTTACACAAACGAATCTCTTAAAAAAGAACAAAACAATATTTCATTAAAATACAATTTCATTGTCACATCAAATACTTGAAACATGACGTCACAATCAACTAGACACCAGCTGATTCGAACTCGACTGATATAAATGAGTCACCATTAATTCGGCGCTCGACGTGACCAAAATATTCGCGTCAGGTCCTCACCGCGTCATTATTATTCACTTACACCTGTAACATTTGTCCGCGATCGGTCGGAGTTGACGGTGCCATGGTATACCTAGTTGTTTGGTTGGGTATCACTGGGTAGATTTTTTTGTAGAGAATCGTGGTGAATGGATCTCGTCCGGGGTAGGTACTACTACTATAATTTATTTCTTCTGCTCCTAAGCAGTGTTGATTTGTTTCAGTTTGAAGGATAAAAGTGTTAAAAACACGATGAGATTTTACCCTTTTCGGTCAGGTCAGGCAATCTAGTCATGATCCATAACACCTGAGCTGCCAACCTGTTAGCCAATTTATAGAGTTAGGTATCAATAAAAAGGTGAATCAAAGGTTATATAAGTTTGAGGTTGATGTGTCATTTTCAATAAAAATTAAAATGCATATAATATTTGTTATAGACATAAAAGTGACCAAGCCCATTATGATTGACGGTCGACATCTTGCTGTTGCAGTTTAAGAGTTGCTATCCTTTACCCGTCAGACCGTTGATGGTCAGGAGAAAGGACTTTTAACAAAGTGACTGATATTTGAATATTTATGATTTTTAGGGTTCCACGGAACCCTATTACTAAGATTCCGCTGTCCGTCCGTCTGTCTGTCTGTCCGTCTGTCACCAGGCTGTATCTCATGAACCGTGATGGTTAGACAGATGATGTATTTCTGTTGCTGGTATAAGAACAAATACTAAAAAACAGAATAAAATAAATATTTAAGGGGGCTCCCATACAACAAACGTGTTTTTTTTTGCGCGTTTTTGTAGATAATGGTACGGAACCCTTCGTGCGCGAGTCCGACTCGCACTTAGCCGGTTTTTATTCATTTACATCAAGTAACTGCATCAGTCTTAGATAAGTACCTATTTGGATCTTATAAGATATTATTCAAAAGTTTCACAACTAACCTGTTCATCATTATTCAAACTCGACTTCAACAAACCAAAGTCTTTGTGTTTTCCAGAAATAAACACAGCATAATAATTATATGACTAATTAATCAGAATATGAGTGACATAAGCGATTCGTTTATATTATTAATCTAAGGAAACATAAACTTTGTGTAAAATTATCATATTTTTGCCATAAATATGAGGGGACAGGTGTCAGTGGAGGTGACATATGGAAAAACACTGGTGATGCTGATTCATAAGATAGTCAGACATCACTCTTGAGGTGATGTCATTTTAGTGAATTTTTGAGGAAATTTGGGTTATTACTTTTAGTAAGTGAAGATTCACACTGAACAACTTTTGACACATTTTCTTGTTACTTACTTTATTTTTCTCTCAAATAAGTAGCAATGTCGAAAAGCACTGCTCACGCTCCAGTTTTCCATTTAGTCTCACCGGTCAAAAGTATATAGGTAGGTAGTTAGGTATGTTGAGTCTTTTTTTTTTAAATCCAATTTTTAGACCAAAACCGATAACTTTGAACCTTAAAAGGCACCACTAGTAAGCACCATTTCTTACTAATAACATTAATACAAGTGACTTACAATCGTGTCTTTTACCACCAACCCACAAATCACCCATCCACAAAAAGTTGCCCACAATCGCAACATATGCGCTAACTCTTAGCCGATTGACATCCTTTACACAGATGGCGCGACATAAATCAAGATTTGTCTTCGTGACGCGTTCTTTACAACTAATAATACGATAAATAAATCAAATTAGCAATCCAGACAGTTTTATTGAGATACTAAATAGCATTTTTGTAACGAAATATTTGTATTTTGTGAGATCTTAACACGTTATATATTTATGTGATGTTGTTGTATGATTTGGGTTACTGTTACTGGGTTAGTTACTGACATTTTTGGGCAATATTCCTAGTAAGCAAAGCGTCAATAGAGCGGGCTGAAACTTTTATATTATTGGGTTATTTGACCTGAGGGCTCAAATACAAGGTGCATATAAGTTAAATTAAATTAAAAACGTATAAAACCCCCGACAAAAACAAAGCATCTATTAAACGATTATTTTTTTATAGCTAAGAATACTCTCTATCAAGTCACCTTTCAAACAAAATCAAAATCGGTTCAGCCGTTTGGCAGCTACGATGGCGCTGACAGACACACAGATACACACGTTAAACTTATACCACCCCTCTTTTTACGTCGGGGGTTAAAAATGTAACCTTTCAAACAATTGACTATCTATGCAATTAATGATGATAGTTTTCTGTATAGTCACAAGTTTATAATTTGGTAGCTCATGATTCTATTATGTGAGGTATAATGGTAACTTAGTATCATTATTATCAGTTTCTTGAATGGATGACCTACCCTATCCATCTTATCTCGTGTATGTCTCGTTGAACTTCATGGGAATGGGCATCAGACCAAAGCTCTCCAAACAACATAAATCCACTCCTATGAACATATCCATCAAAGTGTGTAGACTATTCGGGAATAAAACGAATGATGTGATTTGAATGAAGTTGAAGAAAGCAATCAAAATAATCGAGTTTACTCTGTATATTTCTCTATGATAGCGAGAGATGTAAAAATATTAAAAGCTCTAAAATAAACCGCCCACAACGATTCTAATGAGACACGGAACCAATAAACTACTAGTTTTGTTGTAAAAGAAGTAATATTAGCGACCGATGTCACTACTACACTGTAATGCAACGAAACGACCGCTCCACGACTACGATACGACATCTAAAAACAATCGAAAACAAACTTTACTTTCTAAGAAATAAAGTTGATTGTGCCACAAAACGGACACGACGGACCAACGAGGATAGCACAATCAAATTCAAATTTTAAGTACGAAGGTCTAAGGTCGATTTTTCCGTGTAAAGTTTGAACGTTTTAGATTTTGAATTTGAGTGCGAATGCGATGCATTAAATTGTAATCGAACACTATGGTGAAAACATACGAGGCGGCGCCCGGCGCGGGCGCTACTTTATTTAGTAGACGGAAAAAAGCGGTTTTAAATAGCCTTGTTTATGTGCAAGCTGGTTTCCTTTGTAGGTTGTACTGGATTTTAAGTGACGCCAGTACTGCCCAGATATAGAAGTGGGAACTTGTAGTGCTGAAGTTTAAAGGGTAGCACAATGGCCTATCAGTTACAAGTTTAATTGCAGGTCGCTTTTTGTGTTTGATTTTGTTTAATGATCATTTTAATTCACGAATGTTTTTGGAACTTACAACGTAATTTAGTAGTTGTCCTTTTTCATTAATATATCATGATAAGCTACCTACCCAACCTTACGGTCATGAAAAGTACTAAAACAGTTCCATAAACTTACCTCAATTTCCAGTCATATTATCCCCATCAAACATAAATAAATAAACATAAATTCCAGACCAGACTTAGTCTAGCCTGGATGGAATCGATACGTTTCCACACTTTACAGTGACGGTCGCAACGAAATATCGCGTACCGATTGTATAAATATGCAGTTATCTTTCTTTTTAGCTAACGTGCTTCTGCATTATGCAGGCCGGCCCGGGATATACCCCACGTGTGCTTCCAATAAAATTTTACTACGCCCGCATTGTTCTATATGGGTTTTTCCTGAGTGCGAGCGAGAAGGAAGATAGGCCATTTTGTTACGGCAATAACGAAGCGGGGCAAGTGACTATAAGTCGAATCCGCCGCGGTGTCGGACGGTGTAAATGGCATTATTTTTTATCGGCCGCCCGTGTAGGGTAGTTGGTAAAATTTTATCTTTTACAACATTGATATTTTTTGTGCGTTATTTTATTTATTGTATTACAGTAGTTTATTATGTATTTTAGTGTATCGTTTTGAAGGTACGGGTAATGAAAAGGAATTGATATGAAGAAATGTGCCCGTCACTTATCAATGCAAAACCCATAATATGAAATTATGTATGTAGTACAAAAACCGAAATAAGAACTTTATCGTAATAATACAAGCTGTTAATATTTACGTCATAATTACAATAAGACGGACGATGAAAACCGTTTAGTGGATGGACACTATGACAAGCTGTCAATAGCGCGACTAGCATTGTTGTCAATACAACAGTTAGCTCAGTCGTTTGGTTGCGTAATTATTTGGAAGCTTTCATATCAGTATGTAGATGTCCATAAGTAGGTAACTCCATAAGTAGGTCCATAACGTCCATAAGTATGGAACTCTTGTTCCAGAGTTACGGTTATTATAGTTATACTTAATAATTAATTTATTAATATTAATTTATTTTATCCTCTCTCTTCTCTCTTCTCTTCTCCATAGGAAACGACCAATTGGAACCGTGCACCTAGCTTCTGACGTTTCATAAGTGCCCATGTAGGCTTATGTGAAATAAAATATTTTGATTTTGATTTTGATTTTGATCCTAACTAATATTATAAATGCGAAAGTGAGTTTGTTTGTTTATTTGTAACGCTTTCACGCTAAAACGGATCAACGGATTTGGAATAATTTTGGCACATGTGTAGACCATCCACCTGGAGAAGGAAATAGGCTACTTTTCATTCTGAATTGCAGACGAAGTCGCGGGCATTAGCTAGTTGTCCATAATGAAGAGAATATTGTCATAATGATCATTTAGGTAAACTGTTTGGTTATCTGACTGCCCTTTTGGTCTAGTAGCCGCAAGCGCTACTGCTGAGCATGAGGTCCTGGGTTCGATTCCCAGGTCGGGCAAAACGATATTGGGTTTTTCAATTTAGAATTTCTCAGTAACAGTTCGGGGTCTAGAATTGTGCTCGGTTGATGGCAAAAGACTCGCCACCTTCTTATATGGGACTTAAACATAACTGGCGAAATGTGGGTGCACTATAGATTCACCTCTGCCTAACCTTTCGGAGAAACTAAGCGTGATGTTATTTTCTGTTTGGCTATCATTGTTTGTAGTAATTAGTTTAGTGATAAATATCTCTCGCACCAATTTTCTTGAAATTATTGGTAAGCACGTCAGCACAGTCTTAGCAACAAGATACAAATAACTGTTGAAGTACAAATATTTTAAATGGCCAATTTTAATAAGCATCTAGTTCAGTCATAACATCAATTGACTAAATATCGAAAACTTGCATTTGCCAGCGGCTTCGCCCACATGCATGTCAAAAATTATCCCATGGGGACGTTCTACAGGAATAAAAGTATCTTATTGCTTAATGCAGGGTCAAGGTCTACCCATGTGCCCAATTTCACACAAATCCGTTCAGCCGTTTTAGCGTGAAAACTTGACAAGCAAACAAACAAATTCACTTTCGCATTCATAATATTGTAGTAAGGATTAGTTAGTAGTTGGTTACTAAATCAGAACCTGGCTATATCTACCTGTCTAGCCTACCTTTCAATTATATTATATTATCATTTCATATAATAATAAAGACTTTTTTTTATGTCCCAGGTAAGCCAGTCCTTCCCAGTCCCACGAATTAAAACAAGGTAACATAAAAACGACTAACAAAAATACTTAATTAATAATGAATCGTGTGGTTGATTGATTAATATGATATCTAAGTCCTGACGTCTGTCTGTCTGGACACAGAGTAGAGAGGTGACAGAAGGTCCACTCTTAAAAATGGGCTGCAACGACTGGCTCACGTAGCAATGAAGTATCAATTAGGCAATTGCAGATGTCCACCATTTTGAGATATTATTATTATTATATCTCACTAATGCATAACCTCATCTTATTTTGAAGTCGGTTAAAAATAAGAAAGTTTTGCAACACATTAGTCACATTTAACTGGCAGTTTCACGAATCCATACAGTAGGTATGTGTCACATAAAATATTAGGTTTTAAGATCAGAACATCCCAGGCATAGAAAGCCCAGTGCAAGTTTCCAACAGCGACACATTTTTGTATGACACACGGTTTGGTAAGTGACACCTTTACAAATAAATAGGTACCTACTTACAAATAGCACATCAATAAATAAAGTCTGACAATTTGCTAATACTGGACCTTAGCGATTTTCAAGAAGATTTGAAAGTTCTAAATCGCGCCTCGTCACAAATGGGCCTTCTGATATTTTTACTCTGTGGTCTGTCTGTGAAATGATTGACAGATTTTGGTTTTAATTGACGTATAGCGGGTATTAATTGAGCGACGTGTCAGGGGCGACCGTCTGTGCTTATTTCACTATACAAAGTATGATAATTTGTATTTAATCATAATTGGGGCAGTCTAGTTATTTTAAGCTGGATACAGGTATTATGCAATACTATGTAATGCAAGCATGCACTTGCTGAGAACACTTATATAAAACCCTTTCATTTGTTTGTGAGGATCGGTGATCACCCTGTCATCCAGCAGTTGTTCGAGTTAAAAGCGACCTTGGTATGAAAACATACAGTGCATAAGACTGGCATGACATATTACTATGTCACAATTTTACTGAAACGTATCCGTAGTCCAAAAAAAATCCATGACAAAAACAAACCCCGTCTGGGCTGTCATGCAGTCGGGTAAAAATACATAGCAACTGCTTTAAAAACCTAGTAACATACATTACACGTGTTTAATGACCCAATAAATAATAAAAATCACTCGTTTATTAATGATTATGTCCTAAAACATGGCGACCTCGGTACGAACATACACAATTATGTCAAGTGCAGTCGACCAATCAATATCTAATGACATAGAGTAAGGAGTGTAGACGGGGCGGACGATTGAAATGCATTCTCTGTTGTTTGTCGAGCGATGCGACGTTACGCAGACGTCAGTCAATATAGACGTAAAGTGACCCATACAATGCGGCAGCAGGTTTGTTCCATACACTACTTTTTTTCTCATTCCCAATTATTATTCTGTGCCAGTTCTAAAGCAAACATTCTCCACCGTTTTCTTCAAATCTTTTATTAGTCTAGAAAGATAAGAAGAAAAAAAAAAAGATATAAACTAATATTTTGTGGGGTTAAGGCTATGGAATATACCAAGGATCAATACATGTCTTAGCCCTGCATGTGGCCTTTAATAAACTGTTATTAGCCAAGTATACGGCGAGCGATGAAGTGATTACCTCTGATTTACAACTACAACCAGAAACGCTTTAATTTCACTGATATGCTAATTTATGTAGTTTATCGGTACTGAAATAAGGTGAAAATAACTGGCCTTTCAGTAGCCTTCACTAAATCATAGTTTGCATGTCTATCCACTCATTATTCGGTGACGAAAAATGCATTAACAATATTTTATTAGTTTTGTCAATGTCGCTTCTGGCAAATTAATATTCTTTGGCGTCTATTTTCCTTTAAATCAACACGTCACGTCAGCACGAAGGAAAGTTTCATTACAAACTCAAGGCAGTTAACATAATAACTGATTGATACGATTTATTTTTAAATATGGCAATAAACGTCTTGGTACCACTCGTTATATTGGCCCGAATAATTTTGATATATTAATGTCATTATCCGTTTATGAGTTGTTTCGAGGTTATGCAAGGAGAGTGATGTTTGTGCAGAAATAATTATTTTTATATTAAGGTTTATTCGTTTTTATGAAAGGAGGAAGGATCTGGGTTTAAAAAAAAGAGTTATGTCATTGGATGGATTAAGGAAATATTTCTGGAGAAATCACTGACAACTAATTAAAATTTTGTAATTTGTGCAACTTTTGTTCCGCGACGCATGCACTGAAATGTACAGCCTATCCAATTACTTAATTATTTAATCCACAACAAAAACGACAAAGCCGGTCACGTCATTAACGAGGCGTTCAGGAAGCTACCACAATGATAACACTATCACCAAAATCAACATTTCACTCCATACTATGCAGTTGCAACAATGTCCCGTGAAAGCCATCAGTCAGACGTCACCCGTCTACTGCACGGGTCAAGGGGTCTCACGACACCCCGCGATGCCCCGCGACGCCTCCTTTCACCCCCAACCTGCACCCCCAAGTCCGACTTGATTGATTTCCTAGCTGTTTACACATTTCTACTTCTAGTACAACTTTTAGATATAATTTTGTTTTACTTTTTCTGGAATATGTAGTTAAGAAATGCTTCTGATCGAATGTGGAGTTGCAAGTTGGTTTGATATGAAGTATTGGATTTTTCTGTCTGGAATATTTCTCAGTAGCAGCCAGGAGTCTGGATTTGTGCCCGGTTGATGACAATAGGCTCGCCCCCTATTACATGGGTCTTAAACATAATTGGCGAAATGTTTAGTATAGGTAAACTTCTGCCTAATCCTATGATAATATGATTTTTTAACCTATTGCGAAATAAAAGCCACCGTTAGTATTTCTAAAATACTACGTTCTGCAAGATTTGACAACCAAACGGTATTCTCTTATGATGTTAATATTATTTTTATTCACTGACCATGTAGCCAGCCAAGTTGAAAGATTTTCATGATTTTTAATGTTAAGCTTTTTTAATCATAAAATACAAAGTTTATTCAAAACTTTATCATGAATGCTGCATTTCGCACAATGATAAACTTTTTCTGAGAGTGTTAATAATTCTATTTCAAACATTTCAACATTAACTTTCATAGTCTTCAAATCATCCTTCCTCATAAAACAACAGCCACCGCATCCTATTACCAGCATTTAAATATCAAGACTCATAGGTCGTCGTAATATCTTCGTGAAATATTAATTCTCATCATATCGTGGATGATTGACGGATGTCTACGAGGGATATATCCGTCACGGGCGCGGTAAACAGACCCCCTCCCTGTCGCCCCCAACACCCCCTTTCAACCCCACTAGCCCAGTCTCTCCCCCCAAGTGGAATATCTCAATCTTTAGCGCGATTTATTGATTGATAGATTGATTCCGCGCGGTTTCGTATTAAAGCGATTTATGTTGTTTGCAGACGATTCGTGTAATTTTGTACATTTTGAATAATGTTTGGTTGGTTGATGAGTTGTTTGAGGTAACGGCACCTAAATCTGTCAGAGTCGCCTGAATGTCATTTCTTTAACATTTCAATGTAAAAATTGTCTCCTCTAGTCAGAGGAAACAGAGACGAACCAATTACCTACTGGTGTCTGAAAAGTACGACACATACCTAATAATAACAAGGATTTACTGATGAATTTATATAACTATACAGCTAAGACCTCAAGTCTTAAACTCTATCCAGAAATAGACAGCACCCACTGCTACAAACTCCGCCAATTCCAAACCAAAAAGAAATATCTAAACCGAACACAACGCTATCTTATTAAGAGTTTTCCACGACCATTCACAATAAGGGAACTTCTGTTTGAAGTTTGGAAACAATCGCCGAATATTGCTCGCCAAGTGTTCCGAGGCGCGAACGGAAAAAAAAGTGGCGTAGACCTCCCACTTGTGAAGCGACATCTGTTAGCTATTTGTCAAACATCGTTGACTATTTTCGTCGTGCGACATTCAGTTTGTCGCACAGTGCATCGTATTTGGGACTTTGGGTGTTTTCTGAAGACTTTTGCGGGTGTTTTAGAAGTTTGTTGAAAACTGTAAGGATTTTTAATTATAGTCGTTGTGTTTAACTGCTTGTTTTTGGAGTCAAAGTAAAATACAGATAGTAATAAAACGTTTTTTGTATCGCTAAGCTAAAATTGTTTCCAATATAAATTCATCACAGTAGTTGATTATTGGTAGGATTTGAATTTATAACCCCTCGATACCTCTACAGACATGAAGCGATATAACTTTAGAAATAATCCTAATGGACTAAAAACGTCTGAGTTCATTGATTCCATTAAAAACTGCAGTTTGATAATATATAATAATGCACGCCAAAACAACTAATGATAATTCTATAATAATTTATAAAAAATCTAATTTATTTCCAGTCCTCGTGTCACATAATTTAGAGGCTTAAAAGATTAATACACGATATCATAATACAGAAACACGTTTTGTAAATAATCACAAAAGTACATTGCCATTTTGACTTTACTCGATACTTTTTCTTTGCCGCATTTAACTACCAAGAGCATCTTTTCTTTGACACTTCAACTGTGACGTATGATTTCCTGATGACAGCTGCACATCTTAGCATCAACTATAACTATTGCATCTTCAAAACCCCCTACCCCCTTGAAATACAGGTCATAATTGCTTATTTCCACAGCAAAATTATTTGCAGCCCAATGCAAATTTTCTGCAATTTTTTTGTTGCAGTCGTGTTGAATTGTGATGTTGTTGTTTTAAGGTTGGATTTCGTTTGGTCTGCAATTGGGTTTGTGTTTGTTGAAATGTTTAAGGTTGTTTTGATGGAGTGGAACGTCAATTAAGTAGGATAGGGTTGAGGAGGTGCGTCTTGGGTGTGATTGAGTGCAGTCATGCAGGCTCCGGAGGTATAGCTGGTCTGATATGAGAGGATTTCATTTGAAAAGTTGGATTTTGTTATGTAAATCACGTCACTTGGGTTTTGCCTGCCATATTTCACAGATTGACCAGATCTCGAATGAGGTACAATAACAGACATATTCTAAAGTCCAATTATACTTTTCTATAGAAAAAATAAATACAGGTAACATCTTACCAACCCACTAAAGAACACCAAATCAAGAAAGCTCTATTTACCCAAACAAGTGTCCAGTACCAACGAAAACGTAACCAGTATTTGTGAAGGCTACTCTGTTTGTGAGCCTGCATTAGCCAGTTATTCATAACGCTATTTACACGAGGGGGTGGAGGGGGTGGAAAAATCGATCATCAGTAGACTGTCCAACCCACATCGACTTTGTGCTGTCAAGTTTGATTGAATCAACACGGTGAACACAGATGTAGTTTGTAGAAGCGACATGTGTTTGTTTTGCGCAATTATGTTATGCCATATTGGTTGGTTACTGGCATTGCTATGGTGTAATAAAATCATTCTGTATTATTGTCATAATGCAGCACAAAGTCATTTTTTAATAGGTATAAAAATTGAGCATATAGGTGACCCTCATGTTGGGTGTTCGCAATTTGTGATTTGCAATGGCAGCGAATGTAAAGAAAAAAGCTCTACCTCTTATCTGTGAAATACTTTACGTCTATAAAGTAAATTACCGGTCGCGTGATAAAAAAAAAAATGATTGTGTGTAAAATTCAGACAAGTGTTTCTAGTGCTATAATGGTTAACTCTATATTTTATATTTGGCAATCTGTTTAGTTTACTATGTAGATATTTAAAATCAAATCAAAACCCAAACTTTAATACCACCGTAACTACTTAAACACTTTTACTAGAATCCATCAAAACTCTGACCAAAACACTCCATCCATTAATTACTCAAAATCGTTCTAATTAGCAAGAGGCCAAATGAAAAAAAAATGTTTTTCAAACGCTGTCACTTCTAGTCGTCGCGAGTCCGCGCGAAGAGTAAATAAAGCTTCGGTCGACAAAGACGTCCGTCTGCGCGCGACATCTGAGCGACGTGTGTCGCCCCCTCCGCCCCCACTCACCCCCTACCTCGCCCCAACTCGCCCCCACCCGCGTCCAACGCCGATAATGATGTTAACTCACCGTTTGAGACTGGCCCGCTTTGTTGAGTTTTTTCTGAGCTAATGTTTTGTAGTTTAGTCGCGTGTTGTGTTAATTTGGATGAAGGATCGATAGTGAGACGGCTGGATAATTGTGTGGAGATACGGTATTGGGGATGCATCTGCAAAAATGGAGTAGTATAATACTCTGCTCTACAAAAGAAAATGACAGTTTGATCAATCAGCATGTTGCAGACATCTCATAAATAGAATTCACGTCGATGTTAGTACATGTACGAAAAGTTCTCGTACAACTACAATCCTATCTTCGAGAAAACAGAACGATAAAAAATTCTATTAGCCGTACTTTCTTCCGAATACAAACAAAAGTTACACACAGTTTTATAAAAATCACAAACTGTGTTCATACATAACAGAACTGGGAAACATACATTCCCATTTCCCCGCACAAAAGTCCATAAAAATATAAGTTCCAACAGTCGCTATGGAAATCCCATAACAGAAGGAAACTGCAACACAAGTTGCTCCAAATAAATTTCATCAGCGCACGAATCCCGGACGGCGAACTCGACTTGTACAGTAAATTGTCTTCAAGAGCTGACCATCCCCCCTTTTCACCTACAGGGAGAAGGGGGTTCAAAGGAGGCCACCGACATTCCCCCGTTCGTCTTGCTTATGAGTGACGGCCGGACAGCTTGAGTGATTGAGAGTGACTGCAGACTTAATGCGCGCGGCGAGATGGGCGCCTCACGGCAGAGCGCGGCAAGCGACGTGCCGCGTCTGTGCGATATATAGCTCTATGACAAACGTTTACGCTCGCGTTTCCGTTGAATTTATTTCGCGTTTAAAATCAGAGTTATTGTAAAGAATATTGCACATGTTATTATTATAAATTAAAATATACTTTGGATCGTTTTAATACGGTTTGTGAGGTGTTTGTAATTAGTGATGCGAGCTTGACGCTTGATGGATGGCACTGGGCACATCCGGTGCGACGGTGTTATTATAATTAATCGCTGCTGAGGGCAATGTGCACACAGGATTAAAATTAAATATAATTATGGTTGTATGTTGCTGTTAAGGCGGTAATAAATAGTGGCCAGTTCTTTATGTCTATGCGAGTGATGTATTTAAAAAAAAAATTGCTTTCTTGCGCACTGATCCTTTGGGACGATTACTTTGAATTGCTCCTTATTTGATAACCATGGTACGCACGGCTGCAGCAAGCAAGCATTGTACGGAAATCCTATACAATGCGAAATCAGCATAATTTGATTACTATAATTCATGTGATTATCGTGACGTAGATTTCATTAGGATGAGCTGCATTCAGAAGCTTATTGACATTAATTTATGAGAATAACGTGTTCGTTATACGCGTTGTCTTCAACGTAGTAAGATCATTCAGTGTGTTTAAAGGCTCCTACATACTGGCGCGAATTGTCGCGCGACGCAACGCCGCCGCATTGTTCGCCGTGAAGTTTTCTCAGAAATTGTTTTGTTAAAATTCGCGTCGCGCGACAAGTCGCACCAGTATGTAAGGGCCTTAAGTCACCAGTGTCATCACCAAAACATTATCCAAAAGCCAGTCAATGTCCAAAAAAGAAAATGTGCTTCACAATTATTCGTCAGGGGATATTACAGTAATCACCACGCTTGGCTGACGGAATGGTAATAACAGTTAATTGTTATTAGCAGACAGAAAAATGCTACTGTCCATTTTCTTGACGTTATCTCATACTAACCTTTTAAGATACGTCAGTAGTACAAACAGTAGTGTACATACATAAGAAGTGCGCAAACACACGATCCCTATTTATTATTAATATCAAACAAAAACAAAATCAACGCTCGCACGCAACGTTAATACGTCCGTCGGACGGACAGACAGACAGACGGACAGGCAATCAGTCCGGTCTCGTCTGACCCGTCACTAACGTAAACGTATAATTTTTGCTCATAATTTCTGTTTTGATGTAATTGTATGCTGATTATTGTGGTTGGTTAATTTATGGACAGTAGATATGTGGCTATTGTAAAAAAAAAAAAAACTGAGTTTTTGTGGTAGAGAGCCTGAAAATTTTCTTTCAGGAAACTGCTTCCACCATTCTGAGTTCTACCACAGAGCACCTTGGTTTTGGTGTTTGAGTGGTAGTACAGAATTAAGACATGGCTATATGAATGTATCAGCTTAATGTCGTTGGTTTGGTATCTACTGAAAATTGTAAGTGTCAAAAACTATATCTATCTAAATATACAGAGGTTTTGTATTTGAGCTACGAAATGGTGTTCACAGAAAGACCAGATTAAGCAGGTAGGTAGCAGTAGTGTCTACTATGCACCTGACAAAGGTACTGCATGCTAGTATCAAATCATCTGCAAACTGTGTAACCGTCATCTCCCAAGATGGAAAAGCTGGATCAGTCCACACGATATCACATTAAAACATTCAATAGCATTATAGCATTTAATTTAAGCATGTAATGAATAAGGTGGTAATGAAATAAACACGTACGGTTTTATTCATAAAAAAAGCTTATCGAAGGTTTAAAACACTCTTTAGTTAAAGTGTTCGATAAGCCTTTAAAACGTTCGATAAAATTTTGTATTCATAAACGTTCTATAAACCTTCGATAACTAATATGTCGTTAAAATTCAGATATAAATCAAAATGTTGCCATTTTATTGAAGTCAACCACCACACCACGCCATCATCGACCAACTCATCGAAAAGTCAAACGAGAATGTCTGTCTACGCGCCGAATAATTGTGATCATAGACATTATTACGTACTCGTAAACTATTTTATTGTCTACTGTTTCGACACTTTTGACGCGGTGCGTCTTTCAAACTTGTCAATGAATTTGTTATTATCCACGGCTGGTAATCTTAGAACAAAAAATCCTGGTATTAATAGACTTATTTGTCTATGGGTGAAACGTGTCGTAGTGACACCTGCCCCTCGTCCCTTTCCCCTTTGCCGCCCGTGCAATCGACGCCATATTTGTTTGGTGTAAGTCTATGACGTAGCGTTCGTAGTCTGTGGTTGTGTGCATCCCGTGTGACATCCCGGCCCGGCGCCATTATAGCTTTAAAAGATTAATTTTCGTAACTTATCCTCTCAATTTTAACCTGTAATAGAGCAAATTACAACGTGCAGTATGTTCCGTAGTTGCTGTATTGTGAATTGCGCTAGTAAACGAAAAAACGTTAAATTATTTCGATTTCCCGTGTGAGATAAGACTCAAGTGAAGAATTGTGAAACCTGAGGACAGAGGACTCGTCTTCTTGTTGGCGCCTATCCCACGCTGTTTTCCGATAGCGAAATCAGCAGTGGCACTCCTAGTCCTCGGTTTCAAACTATGGACACTGCCCACAACACTGGTAAGTACCTTATTATTATACTTAATAAAATATAAATTTTCTGATACATTCCTCACATAGGTACTCAAACAACAACTGCAATAACTGGATCATGCACTTTAAAAAATTGTTAGGTACTATTTGGATTTCAAAACTTGAATTTTCCCTGTGGAATTTCACACTGAAGTCATACATTTTAAAGAAAACAAAAAGTATCCTATGTCCATCTAAGTTGCTGTCTTGAATGTGGAAAAAATTGGTCCTAATGCGGACTAAATTAAAAAAATTGTTCAGTAAAAAAACTCATATTCTGTAATTGTCATTTATTTGGTCCAGTAATATAAGACAATAACTTAATATCATCACATATTATTTTTTAAAGCATAAACAGTTATTATTTAGGATTCCATACCCAAAGGGTTCCAACGGGACCCTATTACTAATATGGGTTATATAAAAAACGAAGGATGTGTAGTGTTCAATATTGTATGGTGGTACTGAACCCTTTGTGTGCGAGTCTGACTCGCACTTAGAAGCTATAATTTAATTTAAGTATTCACCAAATAATGCCCTTTACCATGGTTAATAATTTAAATAATGTTAACTATATTGTTGTGGATAGCATGGAACAGTTAGTGCGCAGACACTTGCATTTCGATTTTTTTAACCAACTTCATTGTTAACAATATTTTGGGTACCTTATATATTTGTACAAAAGTGAAGTAATTGAGTAATTTAACATTGCAATAAACAAAAATAATGTAAAAAATTGTTGCAGAGGTACTACGATAAATACAAGGGCATGAAACGTTACAATCTGCAAAGCACACTCATATTTTGTTGACTTATCTATTATACATTTTTATTTACAGATGCAGTTATTCCTTCTACTCCGAGGCTTAGTGTCCGAAGAAAGCGGGTTATCTTAAACAAAACAAAAAGTCTCTTTCGCCGAAATGTGCCAGCAAATGGATAACTGGAAGAGAATATAGAAACTCAAATAACATGAGAAAATTGACCTACCCTTCTGAAAACGCCGTAAGAACTTTTGGCTATATAATTCAGGAAACAAACAAATTCTTGGAAATCAACCAACAAACGGGTATTATAAAAGAAATAAAAAATAAAACAAGATCCAAGTATTGTTTGATTTCCTAGATTGTGTGATGATGTGACACAGGGATGCTGTTGAGGAATACTTTCTAGAATTAATTCTTCAATTAGCAGTATTTAATTGGTGCAATGTGATAAATAAGATTATAAAGGGCACAGATGTATTTAGGTTGGAAAACAAATGTTTGCCACCAATGCAAAAGAAAGCATTTATAAAATATAAAACAATAAAAATATTTATAAATAATATTGAAGGTTTTTTATTTTCATCACATGACTAATATTCCTTTTTACACATACACTTCAGGTGTGCTATAGTTACACCTGTTTACACACATCACAACCACAGGTTGAATTACAGTAGAACCTCTTTTTTAGAAGTTGGTTAAAGGCTTAAAAGGCTAGTTTCTAAATTATTTTGGGCTCGGAAAAGTTTGCCAAAAAGACCCGGTCTCATAATACCGCGAGCGACAGAAGGGGTCGAATTAAAAAAATAAAATAAACGTCACAATGACACGTTGCAAATCGTAAAGCGATTTTTCTTCTATGGGAGATTACCGTCTGAAGACTAACTAGTCTGTGTTATTATCATTCAAGGAATATAATATCTACTCTCTGAATATATTGAAGCGACGAAAACTTTTGAACAGTTACTTGTAATTTAAAAAAAATTTAATCAAGACAGGAGACCAGTGTTCTAATAAAAGGCAATGTGACAATTGGTTGCAGGAGGATAGGCTGCGGCCTACAGCCAAAATGTGTTCAAAGTAAGTTTTTTTTGTAAACATTCTCAATTTCTCATATGCTTTCTTGCTTTTGCTTCTATTCCTTAGATTGTTTTGAACGAATTGGTCAGTGAGAGGGTCTCCTTAATAGAAACCGCCAGACGTTTCCCTGTCCAAATTTTAAAAATCCCAAAAAAATAATTACTCACTACACGCAACTCGCAATTACAATACACGAAATATATCAGATAAATTAAAATGCCGGTCAGTTATAAATGAAAACCTCAATATAATGAAGAGAAATAATTTATTTATTACATTAATTTTGTATTTCAGGTTAGAAGTAAGGATGGCGCTGTACTACAAATAGGTAGCAGAAACTGGAAAGTCCTGCAGGAAAAAATTACATGAGGATGAAGCACAGATGGCAAACGCAAAACAAAATATAAAAAAAATGTTCTAGAGTATTATAAAAATAAATTAAACTGATACTTTTTATACAAGCTTTTTATTAATTAACTACTAGCCAAAATGTCTCCTTTCTTGGGTTGGGCACTTGTATGAGTTTCATTGATATTGCTACCCTCTAACTGCATGTCTCCATGGTCAACTGCAATGTTGTGAAGTTCTGCTAGCACCATTTAATGGTTGTGTCTCCTTTCTTGGGTTGGGCACTTGTATGATTTTTATTGATATTGCAACCCTCTAACTGCATGTCTCCATGGTCAACTGCAATGTTGTGAAGTTCTGCTAGCACCTTAATGGTTGTTTTCACAATATCTAGTTTGCAGGTAACGCCAATCAAAATAAATTGAAGCGGGCGGTTTTCATGACGTACAATTCTTTATTAATAGAATCCAATCCAAGTTTTGTATAGGTTGCATTACATAATAATTAACTAAATTGGTTAAACAGAAGTGCAAAATAAATTAAATAGCAGCTCCTTGAAGTACGATTGTTTATGAAACTGACATTTGTAGGCTGACACAAGACATGTTACATTTGTATGTCAAATGTCATTTTCTTATTAATCAGCTGATACAGAGTCGGCCATTTTTTCCTTATAGTACTGTTAAAGTAGGGTTCTGGCTTTGATAACTTTATAGTAGGTTTATAGAACGTTTTTGTGCTAAAATGCGTTTATGAATAACAATATTTGACAACCAGACATTAGCAAGGTTTTAGATGTTCTATATCTTTTTATGAATAAGACCGGTAATATTTTATCAAAATTTATCTTAAGATCGACATGAAGGTACTAGGAATACATAAGGCACTAAAAGGACGCAAATTACTCAAGGAGATTACAATACATCACTTGCAGTTTGTGCAAACCTTACTACTAAAGTACTAAAGACCATTTTTGGTTAATACTGTGTACGGTTAAGTTTGTTAGCGTAGGAGTCAGACACGATGATCGGTCGACAATTTGATTCTGAATATATCGCCACGGTCAAGTTGTAAACAAGTGGTTGTAGGTGGGTACGGGTTCGATTCTCGACTGCGAAAGTTCTGTTTGCCGTGTGGCTGTAATAAAATGTCTAGCGAGTTCCATAATTTTTAGACTTAAAGAAGGGATTTTAGGAGGCTTGTTGTCGTTTATTTTGTAGTTTAGGGTCTTTTAGAGTTTAATCATATTGTACTGGGGTATTATGGAAAGAATTATTGCAGGTTGGAAACCTTGTTGTGGATTTATTTTCATGTTGTTATTTTTTATTGATTTTATTTGGTGCAAACAAATCCAAATCACTAATTAAGAATATTATTATGTATTAAGACAGTAATATAAGTGTTATTTATTCATTAACGAGAGATTTTCGGGTAATCGGCACTACTCTCGTGAGAACTGTTAATTCTAAAAGCGCCTCAAATTATATAATAATCCTAAGATACTACTAATATCAACTCAATTAACCATCAGTCATAATTGCACAATCCATTCAAAATTCATTACAGAACAGAAAATATAATTATCCTTCCACATTACATAAAATTAATCCTCTGGTCCAGCTACTGTATTATCTAGCACCAATTGATTGATCAATGAGCACGGCATTGTCACACGTCACATGTCAATCAACCAGCTTGATTGAATGAATCAATCGGCAGGTCATTGCCAGCCGACTGTTTGTAGGTAGGTTGTTATGTTAGTATGTTGTTGTCAACGTTATTTTGATGGATGTAGAATCAATTGATTGGTTGAGTTCTGAGTACTGATTGAGTGCATTTTTTTTCAATCGTTTAAAAAGGACTTTGGACTGTTTTGATTAGGTATATAATAAAAATAAAAATGTTTTATGTCTCAACAATTTATTGCAGAACAAGATGAAAAAATAATTTGCATAATTTAGAGAATTTATGTCACAAAAAGACTACTGATTTTTGATTTATATATTATAAGACCTTTAGTTTAGAATCTGAACATAAATATCAAGGATTTAGAAGTGAATTGATTTCGTATACCCTTGATATCTTTATGAAGGGCATATGAAACTAAGTCACTTACAAAGCTTAATAACAAGCTCAATCAATAGAAATAAAGAAGATACAACACATTTATTTTTTAATTACAGAACAAACTTCTCCCTAAACTGTTACCAGCCAGAACCCATGAAAACTCGAAAATATCAAAATAAACTACATTTGAAAATGGAAAACAAAGCGAATTCGCATCACATCAACTGTCAGTCGCCGTTTGAACTAAACTGACGGTTGATCGAACGCTCGCGATGTGCAGTCAGAAACGAAATAGATTATATTTTAAAACATTATTTACTGATTTTGTCAGTTCAGGTTGAAATATAAATAAATGTGATGCTATTGAATGTCAGGTTGTTGTTATCGTTATGATTTTGGACGCAGAAAAGGTTATGGCAGCTGTTTTAACGATTGTTTGTTTTATTGACAGAATTGATTTTTTCCTCACTCGTAAAATAATGTATTGATTCTCTACATAAAACTAGTTCAGTCATCGCAAAAAATTCTCAACTTTTATTAGCAGTAAGTGTGACATCTTTGGTGTTTGTTGTCTTGTCCAACATGTTTGATAGATTGCACACCTTCCGAATCTTGTTCATTTAGCTTGGTAAAGTAACACTTTGCTTTTATAGAGATTCACCTTTACTTTAACTAGTAGAAACTTTCATCCCCAAGAACTACCCTGCCCCCTTATATTCTATCTGCATGTAACTTACACTTTCTCTGTTCTTTTTACCTAACTACGGCGAAGCGAAAAGGAGGGTTATGATTTTGACCGGTATGTATGTAAGTATGTATGTATGTATGTTCATCTGTTCCCTCATATCTTCTAAACGACTCATCACAATTTGACAAATGAGGTATCGTTGAAAGCGTCTTGATAGTCTGCTGGTTAAAGGCTATGTTACGTCACATAAAATTGAAAATGGCGCCCACTAGATGACTCGTGAACTAAAAAAATAAAAAAAAGTCATACCATGTTGGGTTGGGTATCAAATGAAAGGGCTTAATTAGCATATTTCGAAAATATATATTATAAACCCAAAACAATTTAAATAAAAATAAAAGTTATAAAACAAAATCCAACTACGACAAAAAGTCGATCAACTAAAAAGGTAAGATAAGATTTTTAAGATTTATTTCATGAAAAACAGTACTTAGATTACATTAAATTACACTTAACTGCTATGAAAAAAAAAAGTACACAAAAGTTTTAGCATCTGGAGCCGAACTAGGCGGAACCTGTTTTTCGGCTAACAGCGCCAATACCCTCGAGTTATATAAATAAAAGTTCTTAAATGCTAGCATTTTACAAAAACAAAGAAATAATAGTAGTCTAGGTTGTATTAATTGTCTGCACCTCTCTGTGTTAGTTATGTGATATGGTGAATGAGTGAGGTATAAACAAGACACCACAGACAGACAAATTAAAAATCCGGAGTCACACGTGTTAGGGCATAAATCGAACAGATTACGTGTGACTCCGGATTTTTAATTTGTCTGTCTGTGATGTCTTGTTTATACTTTCCTTTTTAGTTGATTGACTTTTTTATCGTAGTTAGGTTTTATCCATACTGAGGCTGTTAGTAAAAGCTTTAATAACACAATTAAACTAACTACATTTTTAGATGTGGTATTATTTATTATCTTTATCTTCACTTGGCAGAATCCATTCCCCATCTCTGCCCACCCTGCCACCTCATATTCTATCAACTGCAACAAACAGCTTCAAACGCGTTAGTTATATAAAGTGATGGGTCTGTCCGTAACTGTTGTGACAGGGGAACACTTCCTGATTTGTTGCGCAGGTGGGGCGTTGCACCTAGCAAGGAGTTGTGCAGTGACAGGCGGCGCGGTAGCGGGTTAACAGTGTAACAGATGATCTTCTTGAAAAGATTTCTGATTCATTATATAGATGACTTAGGTACTTTGTCTGCCAGGGTTGCGGGAAAGTCCGAAAAGGATACCGGGAGCCTTGGCAACTGAAGGAACACGGGTGGGTTTTAGTCAGTAAAAGTCTGACACGCCCTCCGCCCAGAGCGGGGGAAGCCATTTCATGATTTCCCACAGTAAAAAAAAAAAGTCAATGTTATTAAAATCTATCTAAAATTTCATCAGGCGTGATCAAGGTCAAGGAAGGGTCCACCCCGCAGTAAGAAAAAAACCAAAGTGTCGGTTGACTCATTTGAATTCGGAACCTAGTGAGTAGTGACCAATACAACATTGTGCCCCTGCTTGAAAAACATTTACTTTCTGCAGTCCTAGAGAAACAAATGATGTAGGTATTTCTTACAATTAGGTTAATTTCATTATCCTAACAATAAAATTCTCCTTCACTTACGTAGTGATTAAGTGCACCAGTACTTCTGTCAAGATACTCAGATTAAAATGTTGTGTTCAATATCTGTTTTCCGTACAAACCGCTATTTGCTAGCACCTTATCCTCTCCCCCAAACGTCACGGATCTACAGTGTAATCTGACGCGATGTGCGCGCGCGCTGGATTCTGATTAAGGGCGTCGACGCATGCGCGGTGCGAGCGTTCGCAATTATTATTGCAGGTTTGTGTTTATGCTGTATTTGTAGCTGTTGTTTTAGGAATAGATATTCAATAAGCGGATTTGTGTATTTTATGTCTTATAATGTTAAATGTCGAGGATACCTACATGAAATCGAAAAAAAAGCACACTTTCGAAAGAAGAATGACTATCTATGTTCTATGTTATGGGTTTGGTTTCCGCACTTAGTCCTTAAGGTGGACCATTGTGCGTGGGCCATGGCGGCCGTTTGGGGGTTATTCCAACCAGCCCACCTCCCTCCAGAAGTTGGCTATGACTCCTGGTTTGTACAGAACCTCTGTGTACGATCTGGGTGACCCGAGGGTTTCGGTTCTAGTCTGGGTGACGCCCGTGCATTCAAAGAGCACGTGCGCGACGGTTTCCTCGGCCTCCATGCACGCTCTGCATAGAGGACTGTCCGTTATGCCTATTGTGTGAAGAATGACTATTCGCGAATACAAAAAAATATTCTTTTGTAAACCAGAAGGGTAATTTATATGTTTGTCCAAAATGTAGGGAAATTCATTGTATTTTTCGTAGACTGATACTGACATTAGGATCAGGAATTGCCCCTCTGGTACTTTGCTTGTTTATTATTTGAAATTAAATGCGGAATAATCCTAATTGTTTATTTCTTTGTTTCAGGTAAGCTTCCTTGAACCAAACCAACTAACAAACTTCATATAAGGGTGTCTATTGAACTCGTAAGCAATTTTGGTTTCTAAAAATTCTTTCAACTTCGGCTGATTTTTTTAAATAGTGAGATAACTTTCATCTGATGGATATTGATGAACGTTTGACATATTTTCTATACAAAAGCTGTCAAACCCGCCATATTTATTACTCAGATGAAAGCGACTATCGCAAAATAAGCTCTAAGTTTTGTAACAACAAAGCCTCTAAGTTCTCACTAAAATTAGGTTCGTCAGTGACGCGTTATCGACTGAGGACCTCAACCTATACAGCCCGCGCACTGACGAGATAAACGTCAATCGAACGACTAACACCTGCCGACGATCTGCCATGGTGGTTACCTAGATCTTGCGACTTACGTTTTGGTTGATAGATTCAATTGAATACAGTGTAAAATCTGGAAAAGAAATTGAAATTTTGGTACTTCATTAAATGGGAAGAATCATCGTCATGATTTCATGAAATACTCATTCAATAAGACAATTTGCATTTAGAGTTTTATTGCTGATTTCAATAATTATTATTCTGTAAATATATACTTAATTGTTACGGTCGCGAACCATATTTTGACCAAGAAATCATACTTTAAAGAATATAGGCTGGTAGGTACAGTAGGCCGCACGTCAGTCGATAGCACTACCAGCATGCCTCTTATTCTACTGAAAATCTGTACTACGCTAAGCCAGCTCAAGGTCAAGGTGTTACCATCAACGTGCAGTCTACTGTACAAGGCGGTATTTGGGTCACACAATGATAGGCAGAAAGGCCATGTATTTATGACCGTACAAGTCGATTCTTATTGGAATCATTAGGCTAGCTGTATAGCTCCCGGGTGTCACCACTGTGTGGATCGCCCGGAGGACACGGTGGAGCATACGGTTGAGGTGTGCCCTGCTTGGGCGGGGCACCGCCGTGTCCTCGCGGAGGCGATTGGCGGCGGTGACCTCTCGCGTCCGGCCCTGGTTCAGGCCATGGTACAGGCCATGGTACGGAGCGAGAGGGCATGGGAAGCCGTCACCTCCTTCTGCGAAGCAGTAATGCTCGCGAAGGAGGAGGCGGAACGCGTGAGGGAAAGGCAAAGTTTGCGCCCTCACGCCCCTAACCGCCGCCGTTGGAGACGCCCTGGGCGTCGGGAATCCCAGGCGGATTTCCGGCCACCATAGGCGCGGGCTTGCGGGCGGCGAGCAACGGGCAGCTCGCCGTCCGATAAGGACCAGGCCCGGGTCGATGGCGCGTCGTGTTCCACGCGCGCCTCAAAGAGATGTCAGCAAAAATGACGGGGTCCAATAGGACCGATGCCTGCCAGGGTTGCGGGAAAGTCCGAAAGGGATACCGGGACCTTGGCAACAGGCAAATGAAGGAACACGGGTGGGTTTTAGTCAGTAAAAGTCTGACACGCCCTTCCGCTCCGCCCAGAGCGGGAGAAGTCATTGGATGATTTCCCACCCTCAAAAAAAAAAAAAAAAAAAAAAGGCTAGCTGTATAGCTAGCCTAAAAGCCCTGTATAGCTAGCCTAAAAGCCCTGTATAGACAGCCTAAAAAAAAAGACCCCTTAAGAGGATTCTTAAGGGGTCATTTTACTCATCATTTTGAACAACTTTCACTATGGGACCAACCCTGAAATCGCGAAAAAATCGCTGTTCCCTACATTTTGACTAGCGAGCAATAAGCGAACATGAAATATAGGGAATAGATGTTTTTTTTCAGTACTTATAATAAAAAAAATGTTTATTGCACTTATAAAATATTACCTTCAAACATAGATCTTAAACAAAACCGTGAGTTCAAACTAAAAACAAGAGTAATCGTGGAGTTTCTTGCCGGCTCTTCCCCATAGGAACCATGCACCTAGCTTCTGACGCTTCATACGAGTAAGTGCCCATGTAGGTTTATGTGAATACATATTATTATGTTGATTTGATTGACTGAAACAATCGAATTAAATAAGAAACAATTCTCAAACCTTCACCCCTGTTATCTATCGTCACTTGACCTCGTGCGAGTACAATCTCATCTCGCTGTAAATCGCATCATACACGGCTGTGTTATCTCCGAGATCTGCAACAACTCGGAATGAATCCTGCCCCGAGCAGTCAGCTGATTGATGGCCGCTCGGATGGCTAGGGCTTGTAGCAAGTGGGTCCTGTCGAGTGGATATTGTGAATATTAAATAAGAATAACTTTAAGATGGCAGCATGAGCCCATAACAATATTGACAATTATTGTTTTAAACCTAGCGTAAAAACTATGGCCTCGCTAATTTTGCGTCATTAAGGATTATATAAAGGAAGGAACTCTATTTCTTACTTTTAACTAAACTTAAATAAATTCTTAGTATGAGCGGAAACTGCTAGACACTTTAGCCAGATACTACGATTATTCAATTAATGGTAGTTTTTAGATGTTGACTTCAGCAGTAACTCATAATATTTCCAAATTGATTTATTTGGTTCGATACGAAACAGTTCTTTTTAAAGTTATGTTTATAAAAATAAAAAAGTTTTTTAAAACAATATTTATTTTGTAGCTATTAGGCTGTTGTAATAGAATGTTTTAAATAATTGCAAACCATTAAAGTTACATTTATTAAAAAATGCCAACCCTGCGCAACCTGCGCACACGCTTCAGTGCAAATTATAAAATGCACGTTACGAACAAAGCCGATCTTTATCGAGAGCCGAATGATAGAGTATTCCGTTTGGCGGCGACTATGTAGCGCATTTTTGTCGTATTTTCACGCTTCTTAATTTGTGGGACATGGCAGGATTGATATAGAAGAATGGAGCTATTCTGTAACGTAGAATTTTAATTTAACATTTTAACTCAGAGAAATAAGAAAAAAATAATTTTAATTACAATCATTTATTACAATTATTCTAATTATAATAATATGAATTTAGTGCTATAAAAATTAACATTGTTTCTATTTTATACATTATAGGCAAGCACTATTATTATAAAAATTATAGCACAATGATTTTCATAGGTACAGCACTTAATATAAAAACAGAAATCAGTCAGCGAGTCAACCCGTCGCCTGCGCATCAATCAAGCGATAAAGCAATTTAATTGATTGCGTCACTCAATCAATTACTGTCGTTCCAAATTCAAAACAGGAAGCTGGTCATTTTTTGAGTTGCCAACTGATTGGTTTTTTTATTTTGTTATTACCGGTGTTGCAATAGTTATGTATAGTTTTTTTCTAGAAATTCTATTATTAATGTTACGCTTTCGTTTGAAGATTTGGTGTGGCGTTGAATTTATTTAATAAAATGATTGAGAGCGTAAAAGAATATCAATTTTATCTTGTCTGTCTAAGGCCTTTTGATTTTGACTTAACGAATGACTTTAATGGAAAACTATAATGGTATTGAGAACCTTAACTTCTGAGTTCATATTATAATTCCCTTTTCTCCATACTTCATAAATCAAAAGAATCGAATACAATTGTTCCCTCTTGTATTCTGACCTTCATATTATGCAGTTATCACAAAAAACTATTCGACCCATATCTCAAGCACACACACCTTTCAAGTTACCAGAAACAGTATTAAAAGACACCCCAACAAAAACAATGTACTTCCTTACATCAACTCGTGTCCCGCCCTCGCCAATCAGCTCCATGTTGTCTTGAAGTTCCGTTCTTCTCGTCAGACGTCGACGTCGTTTTACGTTCCCGTCAATGACTTCTTTTTGCGTCGTCTCCAACGGTCGATAAGGACGTCAAATAACGTACAAAGGACCAGCCAGGAGGGTATTGTGAAATTGTTTGTTTTAAATGTTATTTTTAGTATGATTGATGTAAAGTGGGATGTGCGTGGGTTTTTGGTTCGTTTGACAGTTTTGTCACGTACGGGATTTTGATTAGTGTCAAGATATGATAATATTGGCAATGTCGTGAGATTTTTTTTACTGCCATTTCAATAAGTTTTTAAACAGTATTTTTTGCGTTAACACCGCGCACGCGATTTGTGATACGTTTTAAAAATTAAAAGGAAACCTAAGTATCCATAATTTCCGATTTAAGATTTGTGATAATAACATTTAAATTCTTTTAACTTTTCGGCCATCGCCAATACAAACAGACTGACATTACATAAACACTTCAAATCGGACAGTTGAGCTTCTACACCCATCATATCTAATGTACTCAAATCGCTTTTGCCGATGAATTAGCAGTAAGTATGTAGACATCGTACACACTTACACCCAATTTCGGTATAATGGAGGAAGTATTTCTGATTTCTAAAAGTAAGTTACTCAACATGAGAGTCCTACTTTCGGACTCTTAATAAAATGTTGTGGTGCAAATCGGTTGTCGGTCAATCTCGTGTCACAACTCTCGAACAAAACGTAATCCGAAATTCAGGACTTTTACTTATAAACTTGTTAATGTAAACACTAACATAATTTTCCTGGTCCCAAAAACAAAATTTAAAGCACTATTGCACTTCTGTAATCGCCTAGAACTATAAGACATACAAACAGTCCCAAACTCAAAAACCCAACTCAAAATTCAGCACCAAAAAACTGCATACTCACTCCCAAACTCTTCCCCCTTTATAGTAGTTTTAGAACATTTATACTGCAACATAAAGCCGGCACGATATGCAAATGACTGCAGTTCTTTAGAGTCGGTTCATCGTTATTGCTCCCGGGGCACCTTGGGCTCACCTATGTCTGCCGTGTGTCTTGGCTTTATCTCGGCTTAGTCGTTAACGCCAGAATCGGGCTTCAGGTGGAATTATTGGAGGTTAGATTGAGATCGTTTGAATGGATCTGTCTGGATTTGCAGTTTGGGATGTACTTGATGTATTTTTTCTGCCTTTAGGTAATATTTTGGGAAATCCGAGAAGAAAACAATTTAGTATCATAAAAATTATAATTTGATACCGTTTAAAATAAGTTTCATGATCATTTGATATTTTAACTTCTTTTCGGTTTTTAACTCTTCTATTGTTATCATGATAATATTTTTGTTAGCTCATTTTTTAGCCTTCCCATTTATGGTTGAAGTGTTCTCAACTTCATCGCAATTCAAGGTCTTCTTCCGGCATCTATCAAATAACTAACCTATTAAATAACTAGAACCAACATTATTTACATTCGTCAATCAAACAGCCATAACCCTAAAAGGCGTCCATCAATCGGAATTAATTACGAAAAAATTCCGAAATGAAGCACAATGATTATCAATCCGGAATGATTGACTGAGTGCCCGCACAGGTGCTGTAGTGATGAATAATATTATAATTGCGACGGGATACGTCTTAATATCAATATAGCAGGTACGGCAACTAATGCCCGTTGAATAAACATCAATCAATCAATGCGCTTGATGTGGACGAGAAGCAAAAAGTGGAGCGCTGATGGAATAGTGTGGATCGGGGTTTATTTTAGAAATATTATTGATATTATTTGTGTTGTTTAAAAAATATTGCCGTTGATTTAAGGTTTAGTATCTTATGAAATAAAGTATAACAGTTGATAGAAGAGAAACGATAATGTTGTATGTATAGTTGACTGTTTCACAGTCGAAACAATCAGCTCTAGATTTATCTCGCCAAATTGGTCCACGTATATAAGAAATCGCTCTGATCGGTTTCCTTTGATGTGTTGAATACTGTTTTGTGTTCATATGAAGTAGGAAGTTCTTTCTATGTCCCGTAGGAATAAAAATCTCAGCACGAATCGCAATCAGTTCGACGTTTATGTGTCTCATTAGTAGAAGGTTTTAGGTTACCCAATTCAAGTTAACTATTTGTGTTCGTAGTCGCACTGTTTCAAAATTAGTTTGAAAATTAATCGTCAAACATAATATGAATAAAACTTTAATAAAGGCAGATCCATAACCCTCTACCAAGTAAAGCAAAGCAAAAAAGAACCAGTGTTTGTTCGACAATGAGCCGTTGAAACGTAAGGCTGCGCGCGCACGACCACTGTGTGTGTCCGCGTGTTTGTCTGTTTGCTTTGCTGCTTGCGTGTTTGTTTTCTAGTGAAATGGCCGTCAGGTGCGTGTTTGGAGATTTCGGTTTTTGGAAATGGATAGTTGAGCTTGTTGGAAAAAGGTGGTTAGTCAATGTTGTGGTTGAGGTTGTGTTGTTTTAAATTGAGCCTGGGGTTTATTGTTACAGTACTAAGGGAATGAAAATTTAGGTCTTTTAATAGCTGTACCTTTAAGAAGCTAGGTTGCCTTCATGGAGTTGTCCGCCTTAGGAATTTCTGCTTCTAGATTGTTCTCTATGATGTATGATGCATCTATTCATCCGCTTGATGTATCTATCCTGGCATACTGGCTCTATAGATGCTTCAGTCACCAGTGAAGTCAGCCGAGGATCTAAAATTGTTATATGGATGACAACTACTGCATCTACCCAATCATTTCTTTTACCAAAAATGTTGTCCTATCGTGTATCGTCTATATAAAGTGGAATTCTTTAAGTAAAATGTCTTCACGCAGACACGGCTGCAAGGATCGTAGTGGGTGGCGTTCTGTAGTTTCTGCCTACCCCCATGGGAAAAACGCGTGAGTTTATGTATATATAAGCAGACATAATAGCTGTTACTGTAAAGCAAAGTACCAATTATCAGTTTTAGGTCCAAATAAAACGAATTGTTACGTACAACGTATTGGTCAAGAACTTGTCTTAAACGTCACAGATCTGGAATAGGTACATTTCTAGGCTATGTCTAAAGCAGTCAGACGTTTGGACTAGAATTAGAATGATATCCTAGATTCTGTTAGCACTTTGATATTATGCGGACTCACAGATCCTTTGCTTAGTATTTGGATTGACATCTCGATAAATGCTTTTACATAATAATTTGATGTTTCAGTTTCAACTCTTGAATTATTTTCCGAATTACTCACAATTTTAGCTTTTTAGCTTTTCCTTTTTAACCTTCAAGTGCTCCTTTTTATTTATAACTATGTTTACTTTTCTGTTATAGCATTCATAAAAAAAAAAAAAAACAATCATCCGAACATAGTACCTCCTCCTTTTTTGAAGTCGGTAATGATCGTTGCGCCGGTCAGTGACTTAGGTAGGTTCGCGATGACTCGGTCCAAGACTATTGTGATTTTGACAAAAGACAATGGATCGTGTTATTAGATTGTTACAACTCTCGAGATAGTAAATTACTTGTTACAAGTACCTACTATTGACAGTAGGCTGGCGACGAGATCAACTTCAGAAAGTTGTGTTTAAGGGTCATTACTGCATCTCAAGCCACAGCAGTCAACTGCGGGGCGAGCACGGCCTTATGACATGACTCGAGTCACACATTTTATCGTAGTGTAGTCATATAAAATGTATGACTCGAGGCATGTCACAGTAGGCCGTGCTCGCCCCCCAGCCCGATAATAGTGAGATAATAAGCAACTGTTTAGCAAATTCCTTTATATTTAGTAAACAAGAAACCACTAAGTAATATTATTTTTCATTTATTATAATTAGTTCGTATTACAAAGAAACCAGACGGTGCATACAAACATACACACACTTATACCATAGATATTCTTTAACCCACAAACACAAACGTAAAAAAATCAATCAATAAAAAAATAACAGACGTTGTCTACTTAAAAGCAAAACGAGCTACTAATGAACACTGTTCGAAATATATTTACAATTTAACAAACTGCACTTCTACACTCCCTTATTTTACCGAACATAAAGTAGAAATTCGCGTGAATACTCGCTAAAAGGAAAAACGTAACGTCAATAAAGATTAAGCGGATTCTCAGAGTCGAGTTACGCGTTTCGACGGATGGACGGACTGACAGACCGGCTGACGGACCGACGGACAAAAATCCGTCCGTTGACGTGTGATTGACAGTGAGACGGTGGCTCCATCTGTCCCGGTGTAAAAAGACATTTGACGTTGAAGGGTTAATCTGTCCCGGCTCTTAGTCTGTGTTTTATTTTTAGCGATGTTTTCTGAGATATTAAAAGAAGCTTTATGTTTTTATAAGTCATATTAAATAAAATGCAAAAAATGTGACTAAAGGACCGCTGTTTAAACTTTATACGGTTTGAAAAAAGTGTATCAACGTTTCTTTAAGTTCCGGTTCAAGGAATCAAACATAACGATTGAACCACCTACCTAGGTAAGTGCTTGAATGGTTATTAATGGCCTTAGTCCTTAAATACCTACTGCCTCTTTGAGCATTAATTGGCTGTACGAAAGTCGACAGACTTTATCACATTTTTTAATACTTAACTGTTATAATAACTACAAAATGTGCTTACTTGATGTGTATACAATTTGCAACAGAAATTAGCATAGTGGACATTGCCGGACGTTTACAACTCGTAAAGATCCCAGATTTTAAGGACCAGAAGGCTTCCAGAAGGCCTAGATAAGTGGCAATCGCTTTCATATTCGTATTCAATAGCTTATAAGTTACGTTACAGGAACTGATTGACGCTAGTGATGCCGTCAAACACGTGGCCGAATTCTAGGCTGAGTCTATTTAGATTACCATCGACACTTTAAAGAAGAGATATAAGCTTATCGGTAGCTTATGTCAGTCTCAACATTTTGACTTTTCCATCATCATTATTGCTGATAGAATATCTGTGTCTATGCCATCACTGGCTAGGTGTAAAAGCACTTCCATCACAATAATTATTATATTCTCTCCAAAAATAAAATATCTCGGTGACTTGTTGAAACGCCGTTTATCAAAAATGACACATCAATGATTGATTAGAGGACAGACTAAATTTATATTTTCTTTGGCTTCAAATATTATCATTATATCTGTCCGTCAGTCACTCATCGTCATCGGCCATCATTCTGATGTTTTCTTTTGGCAACTGTAAGAGAAATTGTGATTTTTTGGATACTAGTTGTGTACGAAGGCTTTCCTTGATAGTTTAGCGAGACTGTAAAAATAACTGTTTTTGTACTTACAATAACATCTCAGAATGATAACAATTGCTTACCATCGTCACATAGGATTTAGGACGTTATCCAAGTAACAGGTTTCGGGCTATGAAGGACTAACAGTCTTGGTTGAAGACTCTCTTGCTCGGATATAAAATAATACAACTCAAACCTTTCAGCCTGCAAAAGCTGTCCTTGCTTCTGATTTGTAGCAATTTAACGTCCATTTACTAAACATCCGTAATGGCTACTTGGTACCCCAAAGATTAATTAGTAAGACGTGCCTCAGTGAATCACATGTCTGAACAAACTGCCCACACTACTCTTGTTAATAGCCTTTTAGCAACACGAAGCTGCGAAGTGGACTAACTCAACGTCAATCATCCACGTTGATTGACACTTACATTCCTACTTACCTCACATTTTTAAAATATGCGTAATTACGGCAAAGCTCACACTTTGTCACTCTTCGCGTAGAAAGGAACGCAACTTGGCAATTATATAGTTTGTACGTCAACGGGACGAGCGCGTGTGGTCTTCCGAGAAACGTAACGTGTCCGGATGATGCGCCTGAGTGCGTTTTTGTATAAGTAGTGAGACTTTTAATGGAGACGTGGATACTTGGCACTGAACTGTTGTGTTAACATTGCATAAAATGTGATAAGTTGTTGGCAGCTCGCGGTAACAGGCTCATCTTTCTTTCATTTCTAGTTTTACACCATCGAATTTATAAGTAAACCGTGCGGATCGTCATCTGATTACAAGTCACCGACATTACAAAAAGACGCGACAATAATATTACGAGCGAGCTCTACCCGAATATAACCGACGTATCGGCATCCCATCAAAACGAATCGATCGCATCAATAATAATCCCAAGAAAAAAATGAGTGGGCGCCCCTCAGATACAGATCAAATTAACGGTCAACCGAACACAAAGCCCGGCCAATCAGCAGGCCGATTCTTTCTGAAACGCTTCACGTATTTACGTCACATTTCTTCGATTCTGCGGCACGTTCGCGACGTAATAAGCGGACGGGGGAGTCCGCTCGTCGCGTCCGTCACCGTGGGGTGGTCCCGGACTCCCGGACTCCCGGTCCCGGAGAAGGGGGTCCACCGGGTGGCGTCCGGCGGAGTTAATGAAGTTTTCTCAGCGATTCCCACAGGTCGTCACATGCGGCCAGAGTTTGCTCGGCACATATTGTACACGTCTCGCTATCGTCAGATATTGCCCGGGTGAAAATGTTTTAATAAGCGCATCCCAGGACGCGGCCGGCCGTTATGTCCGGACCCGTTTGCCCGGCCCGTCTTATTAATGTCTATTGTTTGCGAGTTTCGCGTTATTGCGTGTGTATTGATGGTACAGCCTTGGAGTTTTTATGTACTTAGTTAGATGTGTTGCTGGTTTAATCCGGGCGGAGGCAAACAATGTAATTATCCAAGGAAGTTTACATAGACAACGGAAACATACTCATTGTGCAATATTGAAATCAGTTTTCACATAATTACAAAGCTGTGGATATCACCTGCTCCTTTATTTTCCACATAAAAAGCAACTTCTATAAAAAAATTATTAATTGGAATACATTTTTTAATTTGAAAATTTACCGAATTGGTACCTAATTCAAAAAATCCATTTGAAAAGTCCAGACCCAGAACAAAAAGGTCTTGGCCACAAAATATTGTTTTTCGATCACTCAGAAAATTATGCACACTTATACACATTATCACAATTATACACAATCATGTCAAAACCATTACTTTCAGTCTCAATAATATCATGTTAGCCCTTATTCCGTCCATCAGGGTTGTTGACACAAAATGGAGCAGGTTAACGTATCGCGCGTTTGACCTTGACCTCACTAATCGCTGCCCGTAAATCTCAATACCGGCCACATCATGTGCGATGCCGCGAATTGTTTCCGAGGTTATTATGGAGCAAACGGATGAATAGGTGAAGTGACTCTTTGTAGAGACATTTAAAATAAGAGCATACCAGGAAAAGATCGCTATTTGAGAGAAGAACAAACAATAATAAGAACCAAATCTCAAAAAAATCTACTATGACGTTAAATCATTAAATATATGAAACAGCAGTCAGTACCCATCTCCTACATTAAAGAACTGCACCTTTTATTTTTTATATTATGTAAAGTGCCAAGCTTACAAATAGATTGTAAGCTTCGCGCTTAAATAATAGTTCAAAAGTGGAAATTAAAGAACTCTGGTGCCGTATTATGAAGCATTAATGCCACCATTTTTCCAGTGTGAGAGAGAGACGGAGCTACACAAGGCCGCTGGCACCATCCCGTTTTCGCAGTGGAATAATGATGGCATTAATACTTCATAATACTACCCCTGGATGAGGTATTATGAGACGGAATATCCTGCATATACTTATGTAGCTGTCCCCAAAACCTCTTACTTGACTCATTCTTGCTCCACATCAACATCGAATATTTTTCGTTATTCCCGATTCTAAGATTGGCATCACGTAGAAAATAACGATTCCTAATCAACCAAACGATAATCCTCCAGCTATTTATTATAAAAACTTGTGAATGTCCAAGGGTGTTGCAACCTGCTCCAAATGAAAAGAAATTGTGAGGTCGCTCCTGTCCAAAGAGATTTTACGTTACCATTTAGTTTTGCACCTGTACTTCTGTCCTATGTATATTTTCGTTGGCTTTCTTCATTTCTTTCAAACAATTATATTTTGTCTGAATTAAGCAAAACTCTAAGGTTTTATTACACTTACATGACATAGTACCTACATAGAACATTACCTCTCTATATACATATTCATTTATATGCTTTTATGTTTCATTAACAATGGGTTTATTTTCCCAATTCTCTAAAAAAGTAGGTACTGTTTACATAGAAAGTGGAAAATATTTTCAGCCCGCGTTTTCAGAATATCAATATCAACAGTATCAATCTTACCCCTGACAACAATTCTTTACAGAAAACTGTAGCAACACGTCCACAAATTACAAGAAGAACCAAGAACTAATTAAAAATAAAGCTATAAACACACCCCGTAATAAAGAAAGAAGGAAAAATAGAAATATTGATTTGTCACAGAAACACGTAAATACAAAAAACAAACAGAAAAGAATCAAAAGAAAACAGTAATCAGCATTAACCAAAATTGATCTAAGTACAAATATGACATCACGGGTATAAAGAACAAATTCGCGATTACCGCCTAGACCGAAACGCCACGCATGACGGTAGGTAACACCTCTACTACATAAAGCACTCAATAAGGCACCACGGGAGTGCATTAATGACATTTTTCACATGTTTCTAGCTCCGATCACAGGTCAAGTTGTGGGGGCCTCCCTTAAGGTGGGGGTGTCAGGGGGAGTTGGGGGGTGTTTCTAGAAGGCGCAGACGTCTCCCGTCAATCAGTTCGGTTCGACGTGACTTGAATGCTATAGGAAAGTTCGCAGACCGTTAAGGCGGTTTTTTTTTATGATCGGCGATTATTTGGCACGGTGCGGCGGGAACCTCGCCGATGTGTTCGATGCTCTATGTCGTGTTTGTATTGGGTGTGTGTTATGGGTGCGAATGGTGAATTGGTAGCTGGATATACTTCCGTAGGAGCCTGCATGAGTTGGTTATTTTATACATAGTATTTATTTTTCGTAAGTGTATCCTGACTCGTTGCCTCCTCGTCTTCCCATTCCGTCCATAGAACTTTCAATTTTGAACAATAATGACTCTTCTGGTCATCGTGGGAGGTCATAATAAACATATATAACGTTTTAAAGGTTTGATTGGAAGTAGCCTAAAAACTACACAATCCAGGATTAAATACGGATTAAGCAGAAATCTGCTCATCCTTAAAAGAAGATCCAGAATTAAATACTTATTAAGCAGAAATCTGCTCATCCTTAAAAGAAGATCCAGGATTAAATACGGATTAAGCAGAAATCTGCTCATCCTTAAAAGAAGATCCAGGATTAAATACGGATTAAGCAGAAATCTGCTCATCCTTAAAAGAAGAATATGCACGAACTCGACAAACACACGATTATAATTTTAACTCAACCCGACAGACACTACCAGAAGTAGTTTTTCCAGAGTTTATTAAACCGACGAGGATATCTCTGCTTACTTTAACAATAAACACAGTTTAGGCTTTAAACTCCACAGTTAAACTTAAGTAAGCGGAAAAATTCTTACGAACTCAGCATTAAGTACGCGTCTGACTAAATATTAGATTTTCTTTGCGAAGAGATTTTTATATTTCAAGTATTTTTGTAAGTATTTTTTTTGTTGTATTTGTGAAGTAAGGTCCTGTTCATGTGTAAGAACAGTTTGTTTTGTATTAACCTTACATTGTTGTTGTAGTTTGACCCATCGGAAGATTTTCCGTTTATTTTCTAAGCTTACAATTTTAGGATCTACATTATTTAAAAGAGCAGTAGAAATTGAGGTATTCCACTCTTAGCACTGATTTCAACAGCACTTGTCCGAACCGCAACTGAGCACTTCCACTAACAGCACTGAAACAAAATTTTGATAGATGCGGTTCGGAGGAACAGTTTATTTATATTATTTTCAGTCTCCGAACGGCACCTACGTAAAATAAATTTTTAGTGATGTCATGTATTGGTTTTTACTGACACATTGATTTGGAACAAAAAAACAAAAGCTTTATTCCGGCTTCTTTGTTTTCAGGTACTTATTGTAACATTTTTTCTTGATCATTATGAAAATATGTTTTTCCGTTTGATTCGACAATAGTTTCCTAAAATTGGTGCGTCAACCGCGACGCGTCTACACGATATTCGTCGACACATCGGCGACAGCTTATCACGCGTCACAGCGAATCGTGGCGAGAAACGCGTCCACTCACCAGTCACCGGACCCCACTAATAACAATGTTTTAATGGATATCTAATACCTACCGGGTTTTTTATAAATCAGATTCATTAAGTACTAAGTGAACTTCGAACTACCTATTAGCGATATCAAAAAAGGGAAATTCGTACAAACTAAATATGAAAATAATTTTACAATTTTTTATCTTTTCTAAAATAGTTTGTGGAAAAATAAATAAACATCTGTCAGGTGTCAGGTACTTAATTAATAGTAATTGATTGATTGTTATTAACGATAGTGTCATTTAAAGGCCGATATTACCTTTCTCGATTACAATTATTATTAGCATTTGAAACCTAAGCTGTGATAGTGACAAGCACTTCAAAAAGAAAGTGTTAAAAAAAAATGGACAGCTTTAAAACTAACACTGCAAGTTGCAACCAAAAAATAATGCCGAAAACAATCCGCCATTCGTTCATTCCTTTTTTAAATTCCGCTTACGAACGAATAAAACCGACGTAAGGTGATCGGTGATCACTCGAAACCGACGTCGCAGTGAATGAACGAACGGATGAATGAATGAGTGAGTGAGTGAGTGGAGGGCCGGGGACACCAGTTGATCAACCATGATGCGCTCGTGTCCGTCAAAGTCATTCAGAGTCGAATAGGGAGGAGAGAGTTCGAGCAATGATGGTAAAAGTGCACCTAATATTGCTTTGGTCTAATTGAAATTACCTGTTGAAAATTTAATTTTACTTACGTTGCATTTTGATTGTCAAAGTTTTCGAAAACTTCAGCACGTGAATACAATATCAATCGAATAGAAAATATTTTAAGCACCATAATGCCGCGGCCGTACCAAAATAACTATCGACACATCTTCTTAACAATAAAACAAAAATAAAATTAATATTTGAGCATTATCAAATAAATAACACTTAATTATGCAATATGTATGTCGTTTGCGACTTATAAATTTGACTAGTAGCTATTTAGTGGCATTTACTGCCGGGTGCCTGAACATGACTGTGTCTCATGTGTTATTGTTTTATTTTGTTAACAGTCGACGATCAAATTTATGTCGATCATAAACGAAATATACATAACATCACGTGCGTTTTGCGATTGCATTGTTAATCTGTCATTTGTAACGGGTTTCTATAGCGTAATTACGTCAACAATCTGTCCGACCCGCCCATTCAACTGGTGTAACTAGTGTTGCGCCAAAGATCAATAAAAACCCGGAAGATTTTCCCACAAACTTGCAATATAACAGTGATATGTGACGATTTTTATTGAGCGATTTCTGAATTTTATTTACGTACAGTCGCTCGCAACACGGACTATCGAGCGCACATTAAAATACGTAGCGAATAGTGGTTGTGTAAATCAAAAGGCCATAAAACGCCACAATTCGGCCGGAGCCGACTCCACGCTTGCGTAGCGCTTGATTTATACGCTCGCCGTTTGCCGGTGCGAAAACCTACCTAGTGACGTCACGGCTTTTGTTTTTCTGTTTTTTTTTTGTACAGACTTTTTTATTGATGGCGTTCAGATAAAAAGTGGCGTTGATAGGGTTACCGTGTTGGGTACTAGGTTTTAAAGAAGCGTGTGAAGCCTGCTGTCTGCCATCGTATATGCGTGGACCTGACAGTATTATTAGTTTGAAAAAGCATTGAACGAACTGAGACCAGCTGAATGTAAGCAATTGAACCTAGTTAAAGAAAAACAGTTCTTTAAACATTGTGCTACTGTAAGCTTAAACATTATGCAAGTGAATGATACGAACCTACAAAAACTTAAAACATTAATTCATAATGGACACCATCCAAATTAAAGTCAAAACTCAGTATGTGACTCTCACTGTATGCATTAACGACCTCGAAGTGAGGTCATTTCTTATTTGACACCACACTAAAAGCCCAAAAAAATCTTAACCCACTATCGCCACCTCGAAAAAAACACAACACTTAAAACCGAAAACACGACTACCCTTCGCGCTAACCCTGCACCGCCGAACGTCCGAACTAACCGTGGCATCACAATTTGTGAATGATTTTACGTTCGGTGTCCCGAGCTGGGCCGTCCTGGCCATTTCATAGCCATTTGTCAGCCGGGCGAAAAAGATGCATGTAGGACCCAATGACTTTTTTTTTTCTCTTTTTAGGCTTTTACGCGGATCCATCGACACGTGAAAGTGTGTTAGCGTTGGTAGGGTTTATAAATCTAGTGCGTTGTTCGTGGAAGTTTATAGGTTTTAATTTTTGCGGTTTAAAGTGTGTGACGTGTGACTATGGATAACGTTTCGAGTGGATTGAGTTTTTACGTTGAGTTTGGTATAATGTACCCGACAAGTAGCGTCAGGTTCTTCTGTTCCAAAAGTCACCAACGCTACGAGACTTACTCGTAGTCTGTCACATCTTTTTGTTTCGACTGTTAAATAATTCCGCTATTGTTCGTTACTTACATCTTTATCTGTCGCCCTAAAAGATGAGGAACCCAAGACACGACGTTGCTCTTAAAATTGAAAAAGTGTCACTTACAGCAGATTTACCTACTGCTGCACTTGATGGGTGACAAATTCTCAGATTACTTAAGGCCTCCTCCACACCGTGGCACTCGACAAACCCAGCGCTACACTGTCCGCGACTTAGCTTATTGTGACAACAGTTGCCGGGCGACACGTGCACTGACGTTATAAAATGCGTGATTGAAGCGAGCCCGCAAAAATGTCGGCCAACGTACCGACCGACGGGCGCCAAACCGCGACCGCCCAATTTATATTTCACTATTATCCACGAGAACCGAGCCGATTTACGATTTCATTATACCAGGCCCCGGCAACTCGGTAACTCGTTGATTTAAAATGCACACGATTTTTGTGTGAAAATATGTGTCGGACGTCGTTTGGCTTCGATTTATTTGGTCGTCAATAAGGTAAAGTTGTCTAGGGTGAGGAGATTGTTGATGTTGCGTGTTGGAAAATATGTCTCCTTTTAGCGTTGTGGTATAGAGCATTCTAACCAGCCCAATTCTGTGAAAGTTATGAGTCAAGTTAAGTGAAAAGTATTCTGATACTTTTATAAAAAAACATCTGATCTGTAATCTGACCTTTGATTAAAATGCTACTTAAGTACACACGGCTTCACATCAAGCTATACATTTCCAGTATAAGCTGACCTCGCATTGTACGGAAATCCTTTACAATGCGAGATCAGCATAAAATGGAAATGTATAGCTTGAGGTGAAGCCGTGTGTACTATTAAGATTTATAAATATACGATCCTTATACCAGAAAAAACAAACTAAAGAGAACACCTGCTAAATCCTACAGCTATCACATGTCGTGGTCACAAGAATTAAAAATATAACCACCATTTGTCTTGTCGTTGAAATATTACCAACATAACACTTCCGTCAGTAAAGAAGGCGTTGAAAACTAGCCTGCCAGTCGCTTGTCTCTGGTCGTCACTTTTAATATTTAATTACCATCGATTCAAGTTGACAACGTGTCGTTAAAGTGTGGAACCCTTGTATTTGAATGCGATATGAGGCTTGAACGTAACGATACACAAATCAAATATTTTCTTTTAGAAATTGCTTTATTTTTTCCTTTTAAGGGAACTAATATAAGCCATCACTCTTCTTTTATTTGCAATTTTTTTTTTCTTTTCATTTTGAAGTCCTAGTTACTATGAAAGTTTTATAAGCTTATTTCATGTTCGCGTATATTAAAGAACATGTGCATAATAACTTGCATCAACATCCCACAACAAGACAAAACATTACCCCAATCTAGCAGTTTTAATTCCCCAACACAAAGGGCAGGACTACACTCTATGCAATGGAAATAATAAAAAATAATTTATCCAGACGCCTCTCCACGCTACATAAATAATCATTACGAAACGCATTCAGACACAATTACATACTTGGGGATGGCTCGTTAAAAATCATATTCTAAGGGCGGGAACAGACGGGGCGACCAACTCCCTGCTTGCTGGTAATGTGTTAAAAGCATTAGTGGTGAGACTTAGAATATATCGTTTTTTGGAATTGGCTTGGCTGTTTAAAATATTTTTAATGGGTTTAAGAAAATGCTTTTTCTCTTGTGTCAGCACGAAAATAGTCCGTAGGTGTATAATAGAAAAATGTAACCTAGTCAGTAAAGTTGACAGCAGGGCTCACTGCTTAGGGTGTGACGTACGTATTCAAGTATCTATCATTTGGTCTCGTAGATACTTTTTATTAAAAGCAAAGCATAATCGATAACTGAAAAAAGAAATTATTTTATAAATTCTGAAGACTCATTCAGAAACTTCATCAGCATAGTGCACTGTTTATCTCACTCTCACAATAACTCATAGAACATAACATTTTTGCAACACCACAAACTATAAAACACTTCAAGTCCCGACCACTTTTACTTTACACTCACATAAAAAGTCGCCACCGAAAGTCGCTTAGCGTACAAACGGCTGCGAGGTGAGGCCACCCCCCGTTCCCAGTTAACACGGTTAATAATAGGCTCCTTACCCTCCCGCGCCTTATCTGCAGTATTAAACCATAAAACATTATAATTTACAACGCTATGTCGCTGGGCTATGACGTTCCGCAGGCTCTCAAAGTTTACGCGTTTTTACTGAGAGCGGGAGAAGGGTTGAGTTGAGTTGAATTTGAGTGAAGCTATGCGGCATTTGTTTTTCATTTTATTTGATGGATTGTTGATTGGTTAAATATTTGTTCATAATTCCTATCACATTTTGTGGGTCTTTATGTAATTGTTGTCTTATTACCTAATTATTGTCCAGATAAGTTTGTAAGGCTGTAGTGGTATTTTGTTTTGTCATAACTTGCAGTTTCTTACAAGATTGGCATTTCATCAATCTTTTCGCTTTTATTTTCTTTGCTTCGCGTCCATTTTCTCTAATTTTCATAACTGCGAAAAAACTCAAGCTATTTAATATTTCACAATCATTCCAAGTCAAAATTACAACAAAAATAAACATAGGCAAAAATCCACAATCCTATTTACAAACAAAATATCCTCATTCAAAAACTCTTTATCATAAATTCCGTTACCCAACCCATATTTTAGTCCCCCACCCTAAACTTTGGGAGCCGTACTGATACTTAAAAATAACGAGATGCCAGCAAATATTGTAATAACCCCTCTGTCCCGTATTTAGTTCAAAACCATTGTTTTAATAATCTTTCTTTGCTGATTCCGCTCCATGTGTGTGCGACCTCGTCAATATACTTACCCCCCTGTTTACATTCCATCGATATATTCTTGCAAATTTCACTTTCCCATCCCTAAATATGTTATGTGTGTAATAGAGTGTGTGTTAATGGGTGTTTGTGTGTGTTTAGGCATTACGTGTGTGTTCTACGTTATTATCAGAATGTCGGCGTTTTGTTTTTCAGGACCTGTTATTGTTATTGGTGTTTTATTTGGGCGAATTACACTTTTGATGTGTTTGAGTAATATTTTTTGGTTTTTATTGGCTTGGTTAGGTAGGTAGTAGTTAATATAATTCCTAACAAGTTTTAGCGATTCAAATTATTTTAAATTATTACATTTTCGTATTTTAAAATTATTGGATTTTGCCTGTCCCTAATTCTATACTAGTTTCATCGTCGTTGGAATTGCTAGGCCGTAACCTAACTCAAATTTTATCTCGCTCGCACCATACTCCTCGCGGGGTGCTGGCGGCTCTCAAGCCTCGAATAGTTTAGGTAATTGCTTTTTACGGTGAAAATAAAGATAATAAAAAATAAAAAAACATTAGACCTATTTTATAGTTAGTTGTGACGTTAGTTGTGGCTTTATAGTTTTTGTGGCGGTATCTACATCGCCACATGCGAACTACGCATCAAAGACCTGACGTCACAGAAACATCCTGACGTCACATAAATCCTACATCGCGCAATTAAAGTTTACCGTGCAATGGACATAATATATACAAGAACCCGATATCAATCGTTGGGCAGTTGCCCGTCAGACACAACGCTCGTCTGGTCGAAGGATCCTCCCTTTTCTATGGTAGATGAGTTAACTTTACACCCTGTTCCTCATACTCCTAAAGTTAATACAGTTATTATGCAAAGTTTCATGGTCTAATTTGAGGTATTTTTTGAATACCAGCGGTTTATAGTTTGTTTTAAAGGTAACTTTGGATTTTTTTCTATTGAGAAAATTGTATGTACTTACTTAATCGTGTTTTTGCGAAACATAGTACCTAGCATCAATCCTCAACTTCAACATATATTTATTTCAAAATTAATACTGCAGTATTGTCGGCATAACGGAGGATCATGCTAAGCAATTTGAGGTTGAGTAGGGCCTTAAGCCTTTTATTGGCCAATAAATAATTCGTCAACCTAAAGATCACCTTACTATCCTCCAATCATAGCCTCACATTACGAACCATATCAGTACAGCTCGGATTACACTCCTCAAACACTGATAGCGTCTGAACGGCCCAATAAAAAAGCAAATATCAACAATCAGACGAACTATAGAAGTAATCCGGGCTTTGTTTGCGGGTACAATTGTACCTAATATTTACAATATCTTGTAGATAAAGTGGGCACGTGGGTCGCAGAGAGTGCCCGCCGTCTTAACTCGGCTGCTTTATACGAAGCTTCTATCAATATTGCATGATAATGGCCGCGGGTAAGGTACAGGCGCGCGCGATTCGGAAAGGCGTTCGCAATCTGATTTGATTAGTTACACTTTATTTTTACGATACGATCTGGAAAAGATTGGGTTTGGAGATCAAAATGGAAATTGATTTATGCATTTTTTAGGGGTGAAGATTTTTTCATAGCTTGTTTCAGTAGAAAACAGTATTGCTTGAGACCTCATAACAAATATCAAGTTCTTATCTTGAAAATAAGAACCTACCTTTTTCGGATTATATTCATTCTTCAAGTTTCCCGCGAGTATGAAAGAAGAATTTCTGCGAAATTCACCTTTAGGCACCCCATCTAAAATATGTAAATATAATCCAGGCTTGTAACTTTGTTATTATAAATGATTTTGACTTACCAACCAACTATCTTGGTCCTTCAGTACGACCTCTGGTCCTTTCGCCCATGCCTTGCTCCACCGCCCACCCGCACTCTTTATCACTCGGTGCGTTTGCCGAGATTACTGCAAATCTACTGATTGCGACTCCAGAACTATTGATACAGGCATTAACTTTGCATCGTTGCGTTCGCGTAACGTCCACTAATCTGTCCTAATGCTTGCTTTTGTTTCTGTAAATTTACTTTAGTTGTGTGGACTTGTACGCCTTATCGTGTGATGTGCCGCTGATTGTAAACTCTACGGGATTTCTTTTATTTGATTGCTTTAAGCTGGATGTTACAAGGTTGTCTAATCCTTTTGTTAGGCGTGTTTGTGTAGTATCGCATGACTTGAAGGACCAAATATTGTTTTAAAGCAGATTAGCTGAAAGTCTTAGATAAATATTCACTACAAGCGTAGTATGAATGAATAATCTGGCTTTTAATTAATTTCTGTAGTAATAAAACAATGTAAAATTTTCTATGTTTTGAATAAATGTGGTGTAATAAATGGCAACTTTGGCGACAAAAATTATGCCAAGTTGGAAAGCAGTTTTTTTTTTAAAGCAAAACGCTTTTGTTAAAAGAAAATATAACCGACCCCAAAAATCCTTGCATTCCACACGCAGCCGTCTTTCAATCTTTTCAAAACACTTCACTTAGCTCTATTGACACTTCATTCGACGCACTCACACAAAACGATCCCTTAGAAAAAAGAAAAAAACAAATATCGAATCCCGAGCGATAGAGATCCACTCGCCGGCTTAGATAAGTGTTGCTAGTATTGGACAGGTATCATTATGCGGGCATACTTAGCCGGAAGGTAAGGGGCCAACTGGGCGAGAAGGGGGTAGGGGGGAGGCAATTTAATTCTGTCCACGTTCTAATAATGACCGTCATAATTCGTTCAAAGTGTCCGGTCTGGGACATTTTCGCCCCCCGCGCTCTCGCCCGGTTGATTCCTTTGCATTTTCCCCCCTTAATTCCATTTTCATGCCACCTTGCACACATTTGCGCTTCATCTGTAGATTGTGTGTGTGTGTGTTGGTATGTTGTGTCTTGTAATCGCAGCGAGAGGGTTATGTTTGGCAATGATAATGATGCGGGTTTTTAAAGTATTTTTGTTTTGATAAAATATTTTTTTTTTTATAAATATACTTACCACTTTTACTAATCATTTTTTATGTAAGTATCTACAGTGTGTACTTAAAATGAGTAGGTAACTGATGATATACAGTTTATCAGTAGCAAGCACCTGTAAGGCAATTGCATCGTGAATATTTTATGGGCAAATCGTAACCAACAGTCGAAAGACTGTTGCGTCAGTTTCAAGTTCAAATATGGTTCGGGCACATCTTTTGTTTTTTATCTCTAATCATTATAAAATGACCAATACGTGTGGATAAAATACATCCTTATCAAATATCAGTCTGCTTTCATAAATTTTTTACTCACACACCGAATAATCCAAGTCGTCAAATCCGATTACATAGCCATAATCTGTTGCTAAGTTGCTTGTTATCAGCCATAAAATGAATAATTGGAAAAAGTGTCAATAATATTATGTATTGACGTAAGTAATACATCAAAGCATAATTATGGTTTGATAATACATCAAAGCATAATTATGGTTTGATGTATAACTGACATCTAAAATGTCTAAGTAGACAATGATCAAAGTTCTCGATACAGACAGATAAAAGAAACTGCTGAGTCAGTTCAAGGATCCAATGGATACGCCCAAGTAGTGATCGTGAATTTTAATCCTGAAACAATAGTGAACTTAGTTCTAGGACCAGATTTTTTATTAATCTCTTTAGAAAATGTGCACCATGTGGTACAATTCCAAAAAAAGCAACAAAAAAAGTTTTAACCCTAAAAAACCCACTGCGAAAAAGGACACGAAAAAATAGAACAATAAGCATTCGTCATTTTAATCCGGGCCACACATTAAAAAGATAATCTCACGTTCTCCCTCAAGTCAAGCGCCATCTTGGATATGTGTATGTGTGGGTATGTGCGTCTGTGTGTGTGTGCACGTGTGGCGGGCTTTATCAACACATGTAGCTAATATTAAGTTTGATTTATATCTGTTATATCGTAAATGGATTAGGGAAAAGTCCCTTTGGTACAGTTGCGTACTAAAGTGGATCTAATGTCGTCGTTTTATGGGTACGCGTAATTGGCGAGGTCTGTCTGTTTGTGTAATTAACGCCGGCCATATTTAATTTGTTTTGTTTTTTTTCAGGTACGTTAGCGAATTTTGGGTGGAGTACTACTAATGTTAGTAAGTGTTTTCTGTATTTTATGAGGACATTTTGGGGAACGGCTGTTTGGCGAAAAGAAAAGCTTTTAAATAAACATACTAAGGATCTAAATGATAGTTTATCAAGAGGAGCGAGTGTCCTGTAGATACGTTTTCTAAGACAGGGAAGGAGTGAAAATATCATTAATATTTATTTACCGAAGATCAAAACTGTCAAATCTTTGAGTTTTTTCGTTACAGTTTTCTAAAAAAACTTTAGATTTCTACTGTAAGTACATAGATTGGAAAACACAAATAACAAAACTTATTAATTTCCGGAAAAACTGTTTAATTAAGATTGTGTTGTATAGATAGATGAATAGATAGAATACACTCTATTATGTAGGTACACTATAAAAATTACAGATATAAATGTAGACATTTTACATAGGGTGACACAATGTAAATAATTATGTTGCAATAGTTATGGCTTACATTAATTATTTCATACATTTTTAATGGATTAATTACTAATTAATCATAATATTTATCTAAATAGACATCTTTGATGATTAATCAAATGAATTATAATCAATTGTTTCGCTTTAAAAATTGTTGAGAGATGACGCACGTTGAATTAGGAATCGGTTTTACCAATAAAATATTTTTTAAGGATTTATATTTAACTAGCTGTGCCCCGTGGTTTTTTCACCCACGTAAGTCTCGATCCCGTGGGAATATCGGTAAAAGTATCCTATGTCCTATTCTGGGTCATGGTCTACCCCTGTCCCAAATTCATCCAAATCCGTTCAGTAGTTTTAGCATGAAAGCGTAACAAACAAACAAACTCACTTTCGCATTTATAATATTAAGTTAGGATTAGGATTGCTAAAGGAATTATGAATCTGTACCCACCTAGTACCTACCGACTGCGACGGCTAGAAGAAAAACAACTCTGTTTTTTTATGGTTTCTGGTACTGTTTTAGAATAATGCAAAGTGGATATGAAAATGTACGGACCATCGATCGGCAGGTAGTCAATCTGTGGAAAAAAAAAAAATTGTGTTTAAAAAAGCTGCTTCTTTCTCCTTACACTAAAACTGACTAAAATAATGAATATCACTAACACAAACTCTTAACAAGCAAAACATCGATGTTTTTAATTCAAACGGTCCAAGTAATTAGGGTCCGCACACATTACTGCTATCGACGGCGCGTCGATGTTTACGATTTTTAATTAGAGCGCTCCGTCGATACTGTACGTGACGCTGTGCAGTCCGCTTTATTGTGTACTAGTCTTTGTAATGACACTGGAAAATATTCATAGTAGCGTTAGGTTTAAGATGAACAAAGTTGTTTATGGGGATAGTAACGCAAAAGTAAAAAATGTAGTTACGTCCATAACTGCTGCACTAAAAATGTTTATGATTCTACTTTGCAAAAAGTGCAATAATGAAACAAATTTAATTGTTAGCACAGTTTCTAAATTAATATTCATTTGTTCACATTCCGTCTTTCCTCAATTTGTTTCATTCAATTAACACGCTTTACGAAAACTTTGAAACAAAAGCAATAACAAGATCCTACATCACCCATCTTCTACCATCACGTACCACCGCCGCCGCATTAAACGAGACACAAAAAATCGCCATTTGACCTCTCTGGAGTGGATCGTTTGCATAATTAATGTACGTAGATATTGGACATCGGCGAGCGACAATAGTGTGTCCTCGCCTTTATAAAAGAAAAAATAAAAATAAAAATTTTTTTGCGCCCCAAGTTCACTAAATAAGTTTTATTCATACGGCAAAATTATCTGAGAGTAGTGTATAAATTAGTTGGTACAGTAATCGCAATAAATAAAATGCTAATTGTTAAAGGTTTTTAGTTTGTTTTTAATTTAAGAATTTTAACAGACTTGCTAACGACTTTGGCTCGTGATTTACTGTATTAGTGTGCATTACTTTTACTTTGCATAAAATAAACTTTTCAATAATATTGAGATGCGAATGCGAATGCTTCGACCGGAGATCTTAAAGGGTTAGTCAATTAAGGGACATGCCGATACAAAGTCATGGCGGGCTTATCGAATGAAGAATATTGCATTTAATCTTAATTTGAAGTTATGTTGAAGATTAAAACTTAGACTCACTTGCATTTTGAAACTGGATAAATTGCTTTGAAGTTTAATGTTTGTGTCTCATTTGATTACTTTAATGACCATCAAGTAATTTCAACGTTGAAAGACATTACTGCTGTAATTTTTTCCATGTATTCTTTATTTTTTGATAAATCTCATAGCACACGAAATACAGAGCACATTCCTACATTTTTCATTCATGAAACTTTTCAAGATTTGCTCAGATTAACCTGTATTGTCTGACATCAACAAAAAATGATAAAAATTTACACAATGCAACAATGCATCCCTGAACAAACTGCTTAATTTCCTTAATTACGCAAACATCTCTAATTCACTTAAAAATAACAGCACATCCATTCATCGTCAAAACGCCAGTCAACAAAACAAAACACAGTACCGTGCCAGACAGAACGATTCAATTTTCCACAAAATCACGAACGAATTAAGAAAATGCATTCGAAACGAAGTTCGGCCAAAGAAAACCAAACAGTGGAGAGACATTCCGTCCACTGAATACAAAGAGGGACAACGGGGGGTTGGAAGGGGGTGGTGGGGGAGGGGACACAAAAAACATTTGCTTCCACTAACGAAACAATCGCAAGCATAATTGATTTTAACGTGGAGTAGACTGCAAATGAAGTTGAAGGAGGATGGGACTCTCGACTTCTAATGTGGCCAGGTGGGACGGGGATAGGTTTTTCTTGAGGACTTGGGATGTAATTACTTATTAAAAATATCTGTAGGGTAAAAATCTAGTTGGTTCTGCAGATTAAAAACGCGGCACAGAGTTGTATCGATCGTAACGTGTGACTGTTGTTACTTTTAGATGAGAATTTGATTGATTTCCAGCTGCAATCTAATTGCGTAACTTATTTTAATAACCGATAATGACTAATTCGTTTTATTTTGACAGTTTAACAACATTCATTGCGTGTTTTACGTTGTTGAGCAGATTTTTTTTGGAACTTATGAAGCAATGGATTAGACATTGTTTCAAACCTATTCCAATTCTGATTGATCGTGTATTACGCAATAAGTGTGCTGATTTTTACAAGATTTTAATTTGTACAGCTTTTTACGAACAGGACACAGTTTTCCATCATAGATTTTGCCATTTTTTGCTGCATTGATGCGTAAGCTTTTGACAAAATGGGGTATTACTAACTCTTTTCCTCTGTCTGTACCTTAACGTATTTCAACCATTTACTTATACCTTCAAAGATCTGCACTTCCAAAACCCACCTGTACTTCACCAGCATTTCCTTTATTGTCTCAGAGCAATAACCGTTGAGAAACTTTACACAATCCAGATAAAACCAACTGAGTTGACTCGGGCTGCTATAATCAAGAACCATGTACCTGATTTAAATATGTACATGGTCTCTCCGATGTTGCATTAACCCGACTGATTCATTAGTGTGTTGAAAAATTCCGACTTGTGGGTGCTGTTGCCGCTAGCTTCGAAATTGGCACGTACCGTGTTCTTTGGATTAGAGATCGCTGGTCTGTAATGAGGTGCGATTGTTTTGAATATTCTTGGCTGTGCATTGTTAATTAAGATGGGAGGAATTTGTGTGTTCAGGAAGTCAGGATGGATGATTAGAGGACTGTTCTTAATGCGTTAGAACATGTCGGTGTATCAATGCTTCGGTTGGGTCCAATTTCCGGATACGTTACTGACTACGCACTATATACCTATTCGACGGATGTTTTTGACTCTACCATATTATTATTATTTATTTATATACCTATTTATATATACTTTATTGTACACCAGAAAATACTTAGCAAAACACTACAAAACATACAATGGGTGGCCATATAATCATTTCACTTTTTATTTAATTTTTATCAATATATTCGTAGGTACCTATTTCCTGGTGTTCCTTTCAACCAGTAGGTATAGTTTGGTTTAGACAGGTTCTAAGCTTGTGTCTGGATAATCAAAATCCCAGTTAATTATGTCTGTTGATCATAAAGAACAATAATTCAATACTCTCGTTTTCCACAATTAAAAAACAAACAACATAAAATACTCCAAAATTTATTCAACGCAAACAAAAAGACAGACACACTGAGAACATCAAAGTATCTAAATAAGGGCCGACACAGACCGGCTACTGGGCGACGCGCACGACCGCCTAAATATTCCGATTCTTCGGTCGCAGCGATTCATACGCGATGCATGAGCTAGATAGCCAATTTGCTGTACTGCCCGTCCATTTCACTCGCGATTCTCGAACGTAGATATGGTAATCTTGAAAAAGTTGCTGTGTAGTCGCCCGCGATTGGGTACCAAGTCTTAGGGCGTGGTGGGGTAGGTCAGTTTATTGGGATGAATAATTTATAATGAATTATGGTAATGTCGGATTGACGATCTGGTTGCTGTGGAGTAGTTTGATTCAGTGGTCGTTTTCTGTATTTCTTATACATAAATGTGGGCAGTTGTCCTTCGATGATAAAAGGTGTATTGGTAAGTTACTGTTCGACTTAGTTCGAGTCACAATATGAGTGCTTTATATTCTTATGATTTTAATGAATATTTATAAATAAATCCTTTGGAATAATTAGTATCATATGGCCGAAACCTTAGATTTTACTGATTTAAAATTCATTGCAGTGCGCTTGCCTATTTTAAACCAAACAATTCGACTTACTTTGACAGCGTTCACATCAAAAACACAACCTGCCAGCAAATCAAAGTACCAATTAAATTCAATGAACTGGAATCATCGGACTTAACCCTCCCACTGCCGCATAGCCGTGTGATCACGTCGCGTTCCCAGCGGCTGGCGTCTTACGTCAATAGCAGACGTCTTGGACGTGCTGATGCAACGTTGACCAACCCCCCACCATCCCCGAGCCCCACGGGGGACGGGGGCCTCATGGGGGCCACACGTAGGCCTGCACCGCCCGCCTGAATACTAATTATCAATTAGACAACGGACTCCGGGTCTTTTTAGCAGTGTTGCTGTTTAAGGAGTTGGATAGTAGTTGTAATGTTTTGGTTACAGATTATAGAGTAGGTTTAGTGGAAATAGAAAAGTCGTTATTCTAATTCATTCCAGAAATTATCAAAAATACCTTGGTTTTTTTTTCCTTGCAAGCACTTTGAACCACAAAGCTGAAGGAAGGACGTAAAACGTTGAAAAGAATACTTAAGAACTCAAAATTAGTTTCGTAACGAAAAACTTGCACCACTTTTGAACCTAGTTATGATTCATTCATCTATCAGAGATCCATTATAGGCTTTGATTTCAGAGATAGATTTCGAAATGCGTTTAAGTTATGCATGTTTACTCCATGGTCTTGCATTGCATAATGAGCCCTTAATGTTCCCACTGCTGGGACACAGGCCTCCTCTCTGTGAGAGGGGGTGGGCGCCACGCGGGCCTAGTGCGGGTTGGTAGATGTCACATGTGTTCGAATTTTTGGTTCTAGGACATGCCGGTTTCCTCACGATATTTTTCTTCACCGTTTTGAGAGCAGTGGTGATGAAATAATTTATACAAAGCAAAACGCCTGTCAGGTTTCGAACCTACGAACTACAACTCGTAACTCGCGGCCTTTACCACTGGGCCACCGCTGCTCCTCAACAAATAATTTGAATGAGCTTTCAACAACTGACAGCTCTAGTCTATAATAGCTTTGCAATCTGAGTTACACTCAATAAGTCGTTAGACTATGTAATGAAAATAAAACAATAATTACTGTTTTATTTCAGTAATTATAATGTCTGGATTTTAGTGATAATGTTGGTGCTATCTAATGAATAAAGCAAAAGCTGTAAATAAGTTATAAAACTCTTTGATGTAGGTTTTGACAATAAATAATGTCAATAAAGATTGCGAGATGCAATTAATTAAATATGCTGCAGTAAAACTGAATCTCTCTTGAAATACAAAAAAAAAAAGTTGCAAAGCATGAGCGGCAGCGATTAGCGATGGCCCATGGATCACCCGCGATCAGTTTACATCTTACACTAAGCACCAAGCTACTGTAAGCGCAGATTACCTACATAAGGTTTAGGACATAAGTCATATTTTTAACTGTTCGACTCAATCCGTTTGACGTTTACAAAGCCGACTGACCGATCAGACTATACTTAGATTTACATACAATAATTTTGTATGGAAGTTACACAGTTGCGAATATTTAAATTTTAATCTAATGTATGAAATAGTAATCGCGTTTACAAGTCACGATTTGGAATGTATCAGTGTCTGCAGTAAGCTTTACACTGTAGAGTTTGTACATTTGATTGCATGTGTATATAGGCCTCTCTACTCTATTACTCCATTTGAAATAAGATTAGTCATTTAAACAAGCCTTTTTTACATTCCGTTCAACCGATTTTGACTTCTATTGCGTTGGTGGCATGACAAATGGCAGCTGCAGTAAACAGTTGGTATTGTGTAACGTTTTTTGCTCTTAATGCCATCCTTATGCCTACGGTATAAAAGTCAAAATCGGTTGAACGGACTGTAAAAAGGTTTGTTTAAATTTCTAATCTTATTGCAAATGGGGTATAGGTGATCCACAAAATTGAAGGTAGTTTAAAGGAACAGAACGTTTAGGAATCGAATTCATTTAAAATTTACGTATGTTGTAAACAGGATAATTTATGTTGCCACTAGGTGATCTATGAAATCTGATTGCTGCTGCAATCCATCCGAAACGCAGTTCTAAAAGAAAGTACTTAGCTAATTTATGAATTAGTAGGTACCCATAGTTTTAAGATATTCCTGTTGCTCATGGCTAAGTAATAACAGCCTCACGGTTCGACCCATCAGGTAAAGCTACGCTTGCCGTAGTTGGTCCATGGATGGATGACCATCTTTATATACCGAGACTCCTCCGTGTCTCGGAAAGCACGTTAAGGCGTTGGTCCCGGCTGACATTTGTGGATCTTTGACAGTCGTTACGGGTTGTCGGAAGCCCGAAAGTGTGACAACCAGTCACACTTTACCACCACCACTTACCAAGGGGTATCGTATTACCCAGTAACTGGGTTGTAGAGGTCAGATAGGCAGTCGCTCTATGTAAAATGTTGGTATTCAGCTGCATCCGGTTAGACTGGAAGCCGATCTCAACATAGGCAAATGATGAAATGAATCAATGAATGTGTCGGACTAAGTTTTCATTTTTTAACTACTTACAAACATTCCTTGCTTCCCAATTTAAACCACAATAAAAATCCATCAAATTAAATCAACACTACTCTCGTATCGTGTCCGTCCCGTGACGTATAAGGGCTGTAACTCAGTCATCTCTTGATTGATATACAACGCGTCGCCTTCCGGCCTTTCCCTTAGTTCATATGACTTTTTTATATAAATTTATCATTTTCAAGATGAAACGGGCGCCATCTTTGATTCGTGACGTGATTGAGTGGTCCTGCTTCCGTTTTAATTAACACTCGTTGATATATTTTTGGGTGTTTTTGAGTTTTTGTGGGTTTGTAGCGACTACGATTAGATGGTGGTGATTGATTTTATTGAACTTTGTTTGATCATCAAATTTTTATATTTACAGGTTTTATTTATTCGGATGCATTGATACCTTTGATTTGTGATTACGCTTGTTGCAAAGTGTGTATTTTGCGAAGTGCGCATTTTTCAAAGTGCACATTTTGCGAAGTGCACATTCTGCGTCAAACTCTACTTAAAGAAGCGACTGTCATATCCGATCTGTCAAACAACAATGTAGAATTGCTAACATACCATTTCGTTTTCAGCAAGGAGTTATAAGGTATAATTATATTTAACCCCAGGGGGTTAGATTTTTGACGTAAGCGTACCTACCTTTTAGAACCGAAATATAATTATACCTGATACTTAGATAAATTCTCCTGTGTTGCATGCTTTAAAACAAGATGAAGTCAGAAGAATTTCTTACAACTAAATCAAAATACATGTATAATTGTATCAAAATAAAATGCAGATCCGTATAATTTAATGATTAAATTCATCTCATCTCACCGCAATTAATATTTTTAATACATTGAATTTCGGTGAGAAGAGATTTTTATTAAATTATAAAATAAATGGTTCCACACTAGTTTCATAAATTAAAAGTTTTGAACGTTTCCATCAATTACAATAATTTAATAATTTTATGAGTCATTCGTGCATATTTCATAATATTAATTTCAACGGTTAGTAGGTAATTACCTACGGTTGTCTATCTACAAAACTTTAAAAGCTTTTAAAAGTTTTGTGGGCAGTTGTGTTATGGCATATAGAAGAAATATTTTAATTATAATAGTGGCAGGTTTGTTTCCCCAAGTACTGGTTCATTCAGTCGACACTAGGGTAACAATGATTTTGTCAATTTCCAATTAAATATTTAGGAGAATTTTGAAGTATTTGTTTACTTACATATCCACACCTACGTCATTTTGCGTTTTATTAAATTGAATTGCCATGCTTTTACCACAGGGATTTTGTATATTTGTGCGAATACAATAATGTGCTAAAGTAAAATAAGTTACTCTATTATTATGTTCGCAATTATAATACATAAAAGTCCAAGATTGATACGTAGAAAATGTATGCATAGCCATATACCATACAATTTTCATAAAAAAGAAAACCAAACATACCAGTAACCCGTAAAGAAACACTTAAAAAGCAATCAAACAGAAATTTAACAACAATGAAATTAATCTACCGTCGTACGCAATAAAAGTAATCATATAAAAATCATTGGGAACATTTAAAAAGACATACTATCAGATTTCTTGTCGTAAAAAAAGTCATAAAAATGCCTCTTTTGACAGAGTTTTAATGATCCACTAAACATAATGATATAAAAATTATATCCGGATTGTTAACACGCAGGGTCAATGAACTGGGCTTTCTTTATAGATGATCAGGGATGATAGGGAAAACGTGATTTGATGTGACACAGTTAAGAAATAATAACAAGTTTTAAGAGATGACTTCTCAGTCATCTCTTAACACAAATATTTTTTTGAAGGCAGAAAGAAGCCTTTAAAAAAAGTTTGTGAAAGTACGTAAACGAAATTTCAATTCAGGAGATAAACTAATCAGTATCAGTCAGTCAAAACGCAGCCTACAGCTCTCCAGTGCCAGATATATGTTTTTTTTTTTGTGTGCAATAAAAATCTTTTCCTGAATCATACCATCAGAAACCATTAACTTCGTGTAAACTCAGAAACTAAACCATTCCTATCAATGTTACAGGAAATCGTTCACTAGTGAACGAACTAACTAAAGGTGTAAGTGAAAAGCGGAAATTCAAATTACTACAACACTATTTACTAGCTAAGATAAAATCATACAACAGTCTGTTAGTCTCTATTTATATTAACACATTTCGTTCAGAGACCTGTCGCAAATGCACCCAAAACTTCGCGTTACAAGCCCACGTTACATCAAAATGACTAGCATTACAATGCCATGGCTTCTTTACAAACAAAACTACGTCATAACCCTAAACAGCCCATCAAAAACGGCTCAATATTGATAAAAAGGGCATAACGACACGGCGCCTCAATCGGAAGACACTAAAAGTTTTTACTGCCGAGACGACTCAACCGTTTTGGCCATAAATAAAGTATTTCGGACGCAACACGCGCGATTGACGCGAGAAGAACTATAAAACATGTCAAAATACGAGCTGTTCGACCAAGTTTGTGAGATAGTGTTAAAGAAAGAGGTTTATTGAGGAACTTGATGCAACTTAGTTGGCTATTTGGATTATTGGTTGACATTCATGGGGCTTTAAAATTGGTGTACAGGATAATCCTAACAAAAGGCATTCAAAGTTGTGCATATACCTACTCTATAACATACAAATTGATACGAATCTTTAATCAAGTGTAGCAAGAAAGGATAAACCAATATTTTTTTTATTGTAAAAATAAACAAGTCCTCTTCCTGTCTCCAATAAAACAATACGATTAGAATCAATCGCCATCAAACCAACATTTTCGCTATTCCCAAGCCCATCATTTACAAAAACATTAGCCTCTAGAACCACATTACCATCACTACACGAAAATTTCGTATCTTATACTTCGGAAATGGTACGAGAACATCGAAACGCCACAATAATAATACGTCAACGCCAGTCCGCTATCTAAACTGCGTTTGAAACGCTTCCATCAATGTGAGGGCTGAGTGTGTATCGGTGTCCTCATGTCCCGCGTCGTTGTGCACTTATTTATTATGTCCGTCTGTTGGCTTGGGTGAGGACATTTTTTGTCTACGCTTCTAAAAAGACTGATATTCAATAAAGATGGCAAAAGTCTGAAACATAATTAAAGTTTGAAGCCAAGCTTCTGATTTCGAAACTTTTTGGAACATGTCCTGCCCAAAAGTCAGATTTTTCTAAGATTAAATTTTTTGTTATATTATCAGATTTAAGATGCTGAAATTGATCTATCTAGAAAAAGCCGTATCCGAAATTTGTATAAATATGACAATGAACGTTTCGCGTTACTTTTGATGATCCAGGTCATGACGTCATGATTGGCGGCGGTGATCTCTCGCGTCCGGCCCTGGTTCAGGCCATGGTACGGAGCGAGAGGGCATGGGAAGCCGTCACCTCCTTCTGCGAAGCAGTAATGCTCGCGAAGGAGGAGGCGGAACGCGTGAGGGAAAGGCAAAGTTTGCGCCCTCACGCCCCTAACCGCCGCCGTTGGAGACGCCCTGGGCGTCGGGAATCCCAGGCGGATTTCCGGCCACCATAGGCGCGGGCTTGCGGACGGCGAGCAACGGGCAGCTCGCCGTCCGATAAGGACCAGGCCCGGGTCGATGGCGCGTCGTGTTCCACGCGCGCCTCAAAGAGATGTCAGCAAAAATGACGGGGTCCAATAGGACCGATGCCTGCCAGGGTTGCGGGAAAGTCCGAAAGGGATACCGGGACCTTGGCAACAGGCAAATGAAGGAACACGGGTGGGTTTTAGTCAGTAAAAGTCTGACACGCCCTTCCGCTCCGCCCAGAGCGGGAGAAGTCATTGGATGATTTCCCACCCTCAAAAAAAAAAAAAAAAAAAAGGTCATGACGTCATTGCGTGTATTTCTCGTTTCAAACGCTTCCATCAATGAGAGGGTTAAGTATGCATCGGCGTCCTCATGCCCGAGTCGTTTATACATTATAGTATGTCCGTCTTATTTATTTATTAGGTAGGTATGTCCGTATGTTGTGATTTGACTGGGAACTTTTTTTCTAACTAGGATGACAATCAATGACGATGGAGAAGAATGCCAAGTCCAGTCTAAAATGTTACTAAATTACAGGTTCGAGCCTGTTGACTCATTATGTTCTGGTCTTGAGTGCCCCTTTTTCAACCGATTGAAACGATTAAAGTATCGATGTTTTTGTTATGTAATACCGGTTTACTGCTGTTTGAAGTCAAGAGGTTAAAGTTCAAGTAATCACCGCATGTTGGTAGTGACAGAGTGCTCTCAAGAATGAATGAACTTGAAAGAACTGAGACTGACTGCTTAGAATAATACATTGTCTAAATTGTATCCGAAGACGTGAGAAAAATGGCAACCAACCTTATAATAAATTAAAACAAAAGATAAAACTTTTCTATTCAGATAAAAATAAAAAACGCCATCTATTAATTAAAATTTATTAACCGTCCACTAACACTAAAATCGAATTTACAGAATAGCACTGAAGCCAATAATTACAGGCTCTCATATCGCTATCTCGCCGCGTGGGCTAGGGTGACAAAGCGTCGCATGTCTGCGGACAATGTGCACGGGACACGCGGACAGCATGTTCACACGATCAGATTGCGCCTGCTTTATGGCACCGAACCGAACCATTAGTACCGGCTGCTCGAATTACCTAATTAGAATTACATGGCGAACTAACAACCGGTTTTTAGATTTCGCTATTCGTGTGTTGCGATCTAGATTGTGGCGTGTGGGTTTTAGCTGCGGGAATGATTTTTGTGATTTTTTTATTTGCGTGCTTTCGCGCGTATTTTATAGGTTTTCAGTTGCTTCAATGGGGGAAAAGTTTTAATTGACGTGCTATTTGTTTGGTCTTGTTTTGTTCTTTATGCCGTCATTCGTGAGCATTGTGTAGTGTTGTACACGCGTTGGGAAGCAACAGGTTCTTCATACATGATTCAGACGTAGTTTGGTGATTAAAGTACAACAGTGAATGATTGAACCTACATTCGTGAATGAAATCTCAACTGATAAGTACATTGATTTTACATTTGATTTACGATAATGCCCAATACCTAGTATTATTAGTCACAGCATGCTTTATAAACTTTATTATAATCAATTCCAAGTCTCATCCGATTCTTGGATCGTATAAAAATCAAACGAACGCGAACATAAAAAGTATCTTTATCCGACACAACACAATAACGTTATCGTTGAAATATCGATACAATTTCCATGATCAGTAAAATAAAATCAGACTGTCTTGACGTTTGTTCAAATTTATATGCGCGCGCGTCCAGCGCAAGATTGTCGTAAAGTTGAGGATGTTATGTTCGTTGATAAGTGCGATGTCGGGTATCGGACTGTCCCGTGTGACAGGTTTATTGTGGACACCCTACTAAATGGGGTGATTCGTTTTGCAAAAAAAAAAGTATATTTACGAGCATTATATTAAATTTTAAACGAGTTTTCGATTTGTTTATGATGTCTGTTTATCGATTGTTAATTTATTTTTTTAAGTTCGTTTTAATTTAGCTTAAAAGGGCGGTGTTGTTATGTCAAAATATGTATGTCATCGGTTTGTTTAGTGATCGAATAGTTTGTTGATACAAATATCTGGGTGTTCTGCCTCTTGGTTAAGGATAATAAATATTTTTTTAACTTTATTTGTACATTATAGCTTTTAAAGCTACGAGCAAAGGTTATTGACTTCCGATCGAGACGAAGGTTATAACTAGGTGACAAATTCAAAGTAATTTATGCTAGTCTCACCATAAATGGACTGTATATTATATTACAAACTTAAATTGGCATACATAATCATAAATATCACGATACCCTTCAAATACAGTAAGAACGTGAGAGTATTCCTTCGTATTTTCTAATAGCTGTGCCCGCGGCTTCGCTTACGTGACTGTGTATTTTTTTTCGTCTGATTAAATTTCGCGGTAAACCTGTTGACGTAGGACATAATGCAATATTGGTAATCCCACATAGCAAATAGCGTTATTATAGCTTATTCGATGACCAGACCTTTAAGGAATATTTGTGCAGAACAGAATATACTGTACACTGTACTAACAGTATTTTTTCGTCAATCCGGACAAAAAGACAACGGATAAATACTCAAAAAATTATTTTAGGTACCGTATCGTAACAATTACTTTTTTCAATAATATTCAATGTACAGTTTTGACTTCGCTAATATTTTATTATTATCATCATCATCTCATCATCTGCCTAGCCTTTTCCCAACTATGTTGGGGTCGGCATCCAGTCAAACCAGATGCAGCTGAATACCAGTATTTTACATGGTGCAACTGCCTATCTGACCTCCACAACCCATTATCTGGGTAATACCATACCCCTTGGCAGTACTGGTTGCCAGACTTTCGGGCTTCTGACGACCCGTAACGACTGTCGAAGATCCACAAATGACAGCCGGGACCAACGGTTTAACGTGCTTTCCGAGGCACGGAGGAGTCTCGTTATGTAAAGATGTCACCCATCCACAGACCAACCCCGGCGTGCGTAACCTAACCTGATGGATCGACCCGTGCGGCTGTTATTACTTAGCCATGAGTTCCTCAGCGAGTTTTATTATATACTAGCTGCGCCCCGCGGTTTCACCCACGTAAGTCTCGATCCCGTGGGAATATCGGGATAAAAAGTATTCTATGTGTTAATCCAGGTTATAAACTATCTGTTTGCCAAATATCATCCAAATCCATTCAGCCGTTTTTGCGTGATTGAGTAACAAACATCCAAACAAACACACACAAACTTTTACATTTATAATATTAGTAGGATGTACAGAATATAGTACTAAGTAAGACATAGATAAGTAAACTAAGTTTATTTTTCCGTTTCCCATCTCCAGGTGCATCCGGAACCCATTTTGTATGTTTATCTGTTGACATTCGCCGTCCGACCCCAAAATTATTGTCAAATGATCAATCACTACTCTACGCAGACAAATCCATCATTCCCTTAATTAATTTATCAAACAGACTTGTTGACGCAAGCTCTGAAACTTAAAACCACTCAAAATTCAACCTTATTTTGATTGCTCTAAAGATTGTTCATTCTTTTGGGGGGTGTAGTATGTTGGTATTTTTATGTCACAGTAAAGTGATAGTTTCATTTCACATACGGGGTGTTTACCTGGTGTTAAACGTGCAATCGATCACTACGTGCGCCGGCGCCGAATTGACGCGATAACTCGATAAAAAATGATAGGAAATCGATATTTCTGTTTCCGAAATTATCGTTTTTAAAGTTGATAGTTCGGTTTGGTGGGTAGTTTTATAAGAATTGGTGGAGAAATAGGAAAAAATCTATGATTAATAACAATTTTTAGTCATTCTATACACAGTCAATGAACCTTGCAAAATACCTATATATCGCAGAACTAGATAGAGTGAAGAAAAAGCTTCCATACATATTTTATATTTTAGTAAATGACCAGCCATTCATGTTCTTTTCAAAAATGGATTTGTTTGTGGGGAAACGGACACAAACAAAAGTAAACTTTAAAAAATATTTACCTACGTGACTTTCCTGCTAAATATCAAAAACCAAAATCCAGAAAACAAAATAAAAATCTAATATAATTTTCTACAATACGATAGGTCACGTATGGGTATGGCTCGGACCACACTGGCGACAGTGATGATGGATCGTGCGATTGTCTAACAGTGCGGATCAATCATCAGTCGCCGGACTGTCGCCGGACGGTCGCCGGACGATTGTCCTCGCCTGACGTCTTGATCAATCAAAACCCTTTTAACGGATATATTAAGGTGCCATTTTTAATCTGACGGCAGATTTTTTGTTTAAAGATGTTATGATAATTTTTGTGTGTGTGTGGTATTAAATGGTTGAGTATTCCCTTTATTTTAATAGCGACTCGTCCCTGCTTCACACGGCTGCAATCTACTGGATGTGGCGACATGTCATAACTATGCTATCTCTAAGTTTAGTTAGATATATAGTTATTATAAATAACTTTATTTCAGACCATCCGTTACAGAACACCCATGTATATTTGTGTTAGCAAGTAGGACTTAAGAACTATGTTAGTAAAACACAAACAACAAACGTCGAAATTAAATAGACACTTGGAGTGCGTGTGTAAGTTATAAATAAATTAATATAATATTACTATACTCATAAACCTTACTGGGTTAAATTCTCTAAATTGTGAAGATTAGAAGAACTAGTCGCACGAACAGCCAGACACAAAAGCGACTTAATTTTCATACTATTTATAGATTACATAGATTTATAGTCGCATCGTCCGGTTTTTTACACATGATCAGTTGTACCCTAGACAGTCAGCCCATACCTTGTTGACCGGCTAATCTCTTCCCCACGACATGAGATACTCGCGTAAAGCTCGAGTCGACACGAGAAAGTGACACTTTATCGAAGTTGGTAGTAAATCAAAACGGTTGTCCGTCCTGAATGTCAGTTGTTTACGCGATCCTTATTAGTCAGGTCAGATCATTGCAACTGCAGTTAAAGACGAGCAGCCGTGTTAACTGAGACGTAAATCGTTCACAAAGCATTTAACACCCGTAGGCTTAGTGAACTGTAGACTTTTATTTTTAATTTTAATTTAATTTTAATTTTAATTTAATTTTAATATTTTTTTTTTATCTGAAACTTTTTGATTGGCCTACACTGTCCTCCCATAACTATTAACACTGTAATTCGAAATTATTGTAAAAGCCAATTATCTTTTAAAAGAGTAACCATGAGTTTCTTGCCGGCTCTTCTCCATAGGAAACGACCAATTGGAACCGTGCACCTAGCTTCTGACGTTTCATAAGTGCCCATGTAGGCTTATGTGAAATAAAATATTTTGATTTTGATTTTTTTGATTTTGTGTCAATAGTGAATAATAATAATGGTAAGTTGAAGTATGCTATCATACTTCAACTTACCATGGATTTTGAAATTAGTTACTCATTTGGCGGATTTACTTCGAATTTCGAAAGACGCTACATAAAATATATCGTATAAAAATAGGGGCATATATTTCCAATTAGCCACAAGACATATAAAGCGTAGGAAACCTTAAATAACCACGAGCCACTCAACGTGTTTGCTAAAGTGCCAACTTACCGGTATTAATCGATAATTGTTCCCAATTACCCGTAATAATAGTCATCTCTTATTTTAAAGTCGCACAGTGTGTCTCAAACTTATAGCTGCATACTTCACAAGTTAAAAAAAACTTTTTACAACAAAAAAAAACAACCGACTCCATCATCGTTGTCGCTGATAGAATGTCACTTTGTCTAGGGCCTCAAATCCGACTATGATGCTAAGCTACTACTGTGATAGTAGAAGTGTTTTTTTACTGTGGTATCCCAAATTCCAGTAATTGCAATAATCAAAAAGTTTCGGAACTGGATTGGTGATTGTTCTCCTTATTTACAGTTTCTATAAGAACATTTTGATGTTTTCATTTTCATGTCATAACTCACAAGCCTGAGTTGAAATTAGGACACCAATCATTTGAAGTTTATTTTATGCTGTAAATCACATGACACTTACATTCATTTAAACCACTTAAATCATAGTACTATGATGTAAATGGTTTAAATAAATGTATGAGAGTAGTTTGAGAAACAATATACAACTACAGCAACTTTACTATCCCCAAAGGAGCCTTAAAAGATGATCTGACCTTATAATCACAAGCTCTTCTAATTAACGTAATCATAGATGTTCATTTTTTTTTTTTAATATTTGTTTCGCTATTACTCCGCAATTTTTTTGTTGTAGGTACCACTACTATAAAGTGAAAAATTAAAACTTTTTACAAAAAAACAACAACCGACTTCCAAAAAAAACACTAAAAAGTGAAAAATAACATTAATTTCGGAAACTTTGTTTGAAAGTCGTAGAAATACGAAACTCTTTCGAAGCGATTGTCACTTGTCTAGGCCCTCTGGCCCGTACAAAGGTTGGACGAATGGCAACACCGGCTGCCACTGCTGGCATGTAAAGCCACAGTAAAGTGATATTTTGTCACTTAAAGGAAGGGAGCAATTACACTTAAACTTAACATTTCTAGAATATTCCTTGAATTAACCCTTTTTTAAACCGTTTGTATATATTTTTCCATGTTTACGTCCGAAGTATTTCGCGCTCAATCGACTGTTAAGTACTTAAGGTATTAATTACCTATACTTAAGATACGGATGTGAATAGCGACAGTAGACTTGCATTCAAGAACTTATAATTATCCTTTAGTTATAGCTAAGTGACTGGTATGCGAATAAAAATACCTTTTTTTTTCTTGTGTTTTTTATAAAGGACAAATTGATATTATTCACGCAAAGGGTGGCTAGGAGTGTCTAAGTTTACATATAGGTAGGTACATTAGCATTTCAGGGTCTTGTCCGATCAAAATCTAAAAGACCAGCCCGTCGCCCTTTCCAGAGACTTTTTTCCGGATAAAAATTTGAAAAACTGAATTCAAGCTAGCAAAGGAGCTCTCCAATTCTTCAACTATTCTGCTTGTCAGAATTCAAAGTCAAGTTCAAAATCAAAAGTCCGGCTAAACGTCAAGCCAACAAGCTTTAGTGAGCCTTTTCAGTTTCAGGTCTGGCAACCCTACTTACACAGTACGGAGAAAATTTTATTGCACTTCAGAAAGCTCCTATCTTACAGAGAACCCATCTAATTCTAAGCTCGCTTACTCGACTCAGCAGTCAACAATCTGTCGAGACATCGCGTGCGCAAACGCACCATCGATCTCGGAAAAACAAAATCCAACCGTTTGCGTGCGAAGCCCAATTTATTCTAACCCTTCAGCCTATTTGTCAATTACACGTCGCATATCCGATGGGCCGCCATCTTGGTTCTCTTGTAAATGTCAACCGGCGGTCGACCAATTACAAGTGTGTGCAGGCGCAAGTTGACGGTAACAACGCACCGCGATACCATAAAGTTTCGAGCCATTTATAGAAGTGAAATCTGCGTCGTCCAGATCGGCTGTTCCAATTAATGCAGACGCTCGATGCCTGATAGGCTGTACTTACGATGGACTGTTTTATTTGTGGAGTGATTTTGTTAGGGTTACATGTCAGGTTGGAAACGATGGAGGTTTTGTATTGGTTGTTATGCTGATGCAGAATGTTAAGATTGTAGATAATTTAAGGGTCAGTTCTGATTTTACGAAGCTGATAAACATAGATCACAATGTAGATGCAGCATTAATGTACATTGGCATGCTATAACCCTCAGTTCTCTAAATCAAACAAATCAAATTCCACTCATGGGTACATAATGCACCCGCGAAATTATACCACAAGAGCATCGGCCGTGAATTACTATCAAGCGATGCATTGTAGGAGGACATCAGCGAGTCCGATAATTTAATGGCATCGCTCGCCACCCGCAATTTAATGTAACACCGAACAACCCGGGGGCATTAATAATTTTCTCCGAGTTCGCCCATTGTACTACCGGAGGGACACTCACGATCTTAGACATCATCGGTGCCTATCGTAATTCCACCGCATCCCATGTACAGAGCCTTCTAACTTAATATGTGCATCACGAAGAACGCGTATATGGTCCGCGCACCCCGCCCAGGCCCAAGCGGCCAATCCTATCGCGCATTTTAAATGCCGCCGCGCATTGTATGTATATCGAGTGGGCCCGCGAATAAATTGAGTTCTTGACGCGCGTCACAGAGCCGCGACGTCGCTTCGCGATAATCCGCCGCGGATTTAAAACCGCTTATCCCCAACACTCTCGGGCCGAGGAATCTCCCTCCTAAACCTACAAATCAATCGTACGCCCGCACTCCATAAATTAAGAGGCGAAACAATGACCCTAAATTATTGGGCCGTCTCCTTTATCGGGCGCCTCCGTATTGTTCGTTTTTTTAAACGACTCCTTACACAAATGAGACTCGGCTCGGACTTATTAGGTTTCGGTATTTCGCTCGCGGAGATCGACAGGAGCGATAGCGTCTGTGGGAATGCACGCTGGACTGACGACGCGTTCGCTTTAATTATTCGACTTCCTCGTGCGTCTGAGACAATGGCGTTAGGTGTGGATCTCGTGTTGTGGCGCGGGCCGGCTAACGATCAGCGGCGGGTATCTGGTATTTCATCACGGTGGACGTCGGCGCGTTATTTTTCCCCGCAGCCTAGCCGTTTATGCCTCACATTAACATAAAACAAGCGGGCATGCGGCGGGCCCGCGTCCATATTTCTGCTACCGTCGTGACGGCCGGCCTCGGTATTGTGCGCGATACAGATCTCGGGACGCATGTGCACGCTGCCACTGGATATTTAGAAGCTGTCTCTTAAATTCGCGTCCTCTCGGCGACTTAACGAGTCGCATTCTGCGTATAGGACATGCGATCGGCTATTGTCCATTTGTGGAGCGGTAATGATAATTTTGTGGAGGTTAATGCGAGTGGAGTTTTCTAAGTGGGGAGTTGACGCGTTCCATTAGGGCGGGGGATGGTTTCATAAATATTTTATTGGTTGCGAGCCGGGGCGGTTGGCGCTCTCATTACGCGGCGCAGACGCCCGAGATCATTAGTCGGTGATAAAATGCGGTCGAGAGGCGTCGTCTCTCGAAATCGGTGCATTCTTTACACGTTAGCCTCGTGGAGGACTTGGCTTTTGTTTTCGCGTTCGCCACCTTTATAATTACTGGATTTAGGGTTAATGGACTGGTTAATGTTGGTTTTGTTCGTTTGCTTTAATTGATTGGGAATTGGTGCTGCTTTCGTATTCAGACTGGCTTTAAATCATTTTTTATTGCTTGAGTCTTTCATTTTTAATGTAGAGAGAGCTGAGAAGTCTTTCAATGATTTAAGAAGGAACCATGACCATTGTCAGTTCAACAAAAATTGGACTGGATAAGATTATTTCTGCGTACAACTTTTGGTAACTTAACCCTTAACCTCTTCCATGGTTTTCAGATAACAATCATCTCTTGTAAAACCCCCCACCACCGCAACCCTAAACTGCAGTCCACTCAAAAAAACTTATGCAAAATCTTAGTCAGCGTCCCGGTAATGAGTCCCTATCTATTCCAGTATAATCTAGTCTGAATATCATACACTACGTCTGTAGTCAAGGGCTCCCGACCAGCAGTATGGTAATGATACCCGATCGGAACATTCTCCAGTTAAAGATGACTCTTAATGTGCATCTAAATACTATATAAAATAGTCGGCGAGGTTTTGTGGGACACAGGGGCGGGGATTGCAGCGAGCGATAACTTGGATGGTTGGAGAAAGGAATTGTTTTATAGTGGAGGGTAGTTTCTTGTCGTTTTTGGAGTGATGGTTGATAGAAAGCTGGTTTGGCATATTTGATAGAAAGCTTGTTGGAATGTGTGACATTCAGGTGACATTAACATGACATGACATTAACACTTTGCCACTGCCTTAAATTGTTATGCTTTATATACATGAAATTAGTAAATATTATGGCCCTAAGTAAGGTACTTACCTACTATAAGACCTACCCTTAAAACCTACTTTTATGGTGCCTGTTTCATCTGGCTTTCTTAGGCCATAGACTACCTTTTAAATGCACTGTTTTCAAAAAGTAGCTCCTATTGAGAAGAACCGGCAAATACTCTTCGGTGACGGTAGACGGTAAATGAATGAAATCTAGAGGCATAACGATAAATAATATATTATGTTATAAACAATGATCGTAAATTTAATTTTGTATATTTTCTTTGCCTATCGCATTAGGCTAAGACCTGTAATGCTAGTTTTAAGGCCTTTTTTTTTTCTTTTTTCCGATATTCACGAATATATTGTCATACAGTAATCTCAATAATATACATCGGGCGCTTTTCCTGCTGAAAGCGCTGCGGACGAATTTTTTTATGCACTACAGTGGTTATTTCCCCCCCTTTTTTATTTACTTGTACATATTATTAATATTGTAGTGTTAGATGTATAAATAATTTAGTAAATCTCTAACCTCTTGTCAACAAAATTACAGATTTTCTTTTTGAAACCAACCTTGTGTTATCCATCCTTGCCGTCCGTATGTCCGCACTGGGCAGTGCATCGCACAGTCGCGCACTCACCTTATGGTAATGTGATCGAATCCGAAATTGGACGCCCTGACCACAGAAGGATTCACACACTTGGATTTATATACGACCATAATTTCTATACAGGCATATTTTAGTCGAGTGTCTTACGATGCAAGACTATTCTAATAAGTCTTAAGTGGTTTCTGAGGGATTTATGTAAATAACAATAAATTGATCTTGCTTCGAACATATACATAGTATTACAATAGAATAGTTACATTCATTTGTTTTTTTTTTTTTCATTATTCATTTATAATAATCAGCCACATACACAGGCCTCCTCTCTGTGAGAGGGAGGGGCCATAATCCACCACACGGGCCCAGCGCGGGTTGGTAGATGTCACATGTCACAAGAATTTTTGGTTCTAGGACATACCGTTTCCCAGTGGTGACGATAAAATATAATTTACACAAAGTAACTAGTGCTTGCTTGGGTTCGAACCCACGACCTACAAAGTCGTGGCCGTTACTGGGCCACCACTGCTCACCGCCACTGCACAATTATTTATATTTCGTTTCAGGCATATTCTTCTAGACTCTATTTTTATTTTTTTTATTTTCTGCTTTATCTATCTAAATTAATTAACAGAAAACAGTGATACAGCATAATTAATCTAATAATAGTTAATCATAACAATAATCTCCACCTACATAATATATTATCTCGAGAGGTATCAATAAAAATAACAATTTATGATAAAAACACTATTAGGTATTAATAATTAAAATCAGGTGATTTTTAGTTATTTTGGTTACATAATATAGATACCTAATTTGTGTCGCGATATGCATAATTATTATGGCACAAGTATCTTTATTATTACTGTCGCATTTATAGCAACGTATCATTTTTTCATGAGTTTTAGAAGTAGGACAAAAATACATTCTCATATTGTATCACCAAGGAGTAATAAGAACTGCAATACTGTTGGAATAGTACATTACTGTCGCGGCAAGCAATAAGGGGATTGATGGACGATCGTGAAAATGAGGGCCGAGACGAAGCCGAGGCACTCATGCGTGAGCCCATCAATTCCTGATTGCGGCCAAGGCTTGTATAGTACTTTTCTCAAACAACGCGCGGAAATTCAAACTGAGTAAATTAAATAGAAATTCCAGAATCAATGACGAACAACTATCATTTTTCATGCGCCAATATGTTCATTTGTTTCTTCTTTGTTCTATTTGCAAACCAATTCGAAATTTAAATAAAATCTTTGATAAGTTACCTCCTTAGTTGCCGTGTGTTGAAGTAAAAAGTTCGTTCCATTTTTAAATAACACGACAGATATGAGTTTTCATAGTAATTTATTTGGCCGCTAAACACGCCAGATATGGATTTTCATAGTAACTTTGCTGGCCGCATCGTCACTTGTTTTTGACCAGTACAGCAATTTCGAATTATCCCGAAGAAGGTTGCCAAAATAATGCTCGAATTTCTAAGCATGTTTGAGAAAAATATCTATCTGATACACGTTATTTTAACCGACATCATAATTAAAGGAGTTTGGAAACAAAAAGCGACGAGTACCAACTGTAAAAGAAAATTTTGTTTCAGAAGTCCGTGACAAAAAAAAACAAAATTGCAGCTTTTCCGATAGGTTTTTTTGAAGTTGATTTTCCTCGTACACTCGGTTTTATTATTTAGTATTTGACACGTGCACAAATAGGTTTTTTGAAGAGCTTAGTAGACAATCCGGTATAAATTCAGGGCCAGCAGACGCAAGTTATGAGTTTGAACCGATTTTTAAATTGATTTAGACTTTCTATTCCTTTTTCATTTAACTGTTGGTCAGTCAAAATGTTTGCAATGCTTCAAAAACATATCTAAGTATATAAAATATTAAAGCATTTTTGTATCTTATTCAGACCGTAAAGATGTAATCAAATGACAACGATATGAAATAATATCAATAGAATAAATGCGGTGACATGGTTTCTTTGATTTAAAAGATAAAGTTACAAAAAGTACCCACCTAATCATAATATTATAGTAATTCCCCGATTATATTTGAACTAAAATGCTGATTTGCATTTAGGTTAGAGAAATCGCTGAATAAAAGGGAAATATTTTTTAATAGTTTCCTTCGACATTTTATTTCTTATTATCAGTAAAAATAATTGTCTTTACTGTATAGTACGCATGTGAAGCTAAGTCAGGGGGGCCTTTGGGCGGTTTTAAAACTTTGACACCAGCTTAGTCACTAACCACACGAAAAGAAAAAGAACTACATACAATAAGTGAAACGATAAACTACTTCTTACATTAAACAATCACATTCACGACATTGGTATTGATGTACATCACACGTGCAATCAAATTGAGCAGGCAGCCCCGTTATAAACCTCCTTGCTGTCTGATAAATATTTTTACCACGGCACGAACTGGGTGCCTACCACCACCTCGGCAGTATTATTTTCATCTTACTTCAGTGGGCGAAAGAGATGGAGCTATACGTCCTGTAGAGCTTCATGTCTTTCCTACACAGAAATAATATTAAAATAATATTGCTATATGAGCTGGTAGTGACTGCCCCTGTTCTCATTATAGTTCGAGCCGCGGAAAAAGCCTATTCAATCGACACAGAAGTGACAATGACAGTACTAAAACCCGCTAACCCTCTCCCCGCGCACGTAGGTCACTTCGCCACCGCTATCACAAAATCATTTTTCATAATTGCGATTGCTCGATCAATCTTACGTCGACGGAAGCCACTCAACCTCGCCCTGTTCCCCATAGATTTCTGTGTATTATTGTTGTTTATTTTTTGACTGATAGCCCACTACCTGACCCACTTGCTTTATCGGTATAACCACACGCGATTAGGCGGTTACATTAAATATTAAATACACACGAATTGTTTAATGAAAGTGATGAATTTTTGTGGTGCATGATTTGTCGAGGGTTTATTTGTTGGTTAATTGTTTTTTGTCGAAAATGCTTCTACTTAAGCTTACTTAATTGATTTAAGTTAGCTTAAGTAAATTAGCAAATTTTATTTCTATGGAATTAAATTTAGGGACTAAGTACTTACTAATAAACTTTTTTACAAAGAGAACTAGAACAAACCTACTAATTATAAAAAACATTAAAACCTATTAAAGCTTTATTATCGGAATAAACTGTTTTAGTAAAATTTCTATTACAGTGCATGGAAATTTCTCACGCGCAAGAAATACCACAATAATCTCTTAAGTGCGCCTTTGAATTGCAAAACATATTTATTATCTTAACCCTTATTCTCTGCGAGATGGCCTTTAAACGCATCACTTAAAATTTAATTTGCAAGAAACACACTACCTCTTCTACTTTATTATCTTTCGTAAAAAAGACTCAAACGGTCGAAACTCGAGTTTTAAAAATCATAACTCTAAACCTTCGTTTCGTTACCTGAATTAAAACTCCAATAAATCGCATAAAAAGATCAGCGTTCATAAATCTAAAAGACAACGGGCTAAAGGGGAATAAATATCTCAAGTCCCGGTAAAGCCTTTGGATTCCAACCAAAGAAAATATCGCACCCGAATTCCGGTGGCGACTGACGGGCAAATGGAAAAAAGCGCGAAAACGTTGCATTCCTTAGCCCCGCCCACGTGCGCGCGCGCTGCGAGCGACAGGTGAATGCGACGCGGGCGCAGCTGCCGCGCCGGACGCTACGATTTGCTGCTCTGTTTTTCTTCAGAATATGCTTAATAAAATATTGATATACAATGGGTGGTGACACCGCGCGCGATTTCTGTTACATCTCCGACCTCATTGTACCTGCTCGTCCGCCTGTCTTTTTTTATGTTCACTCTTAACTTTAACTATGCTGAAATTTTTTAAATGCTCTTTTTAAATAGCTATTGGATTTTTACGTCCGACGAGTGAAAGGTAACATCTGGATGGTGGCGACTTTATAACGTTAAGCTTTCGATTTGCACAATGCATGAGGGCAGTGAGGCCGCGATGCTTTGAACACACCTGTTGGTTTACTTATCAGAATATCATCTAAGATAGCTCATAATCTTCAGTAATCTACTCAATTATCATATCTATTGCTATCAAGCTAATGTCCTACTTAATAAACGCTAGATTCAAACTAAAGTGATACCCCCTTGCCTTCAACTCAGTGGCCTCCACCGAAGGTCTCAGTATCCATGAAAATAAACGGCTAATTACAACCGTAACTCACAACCGGGCGAGTCACGAAAACATAAAAAGGCAACAAAACGCGATATATCAAGTTACTCACTTATCTACATACGAATATGGGTTTGTAAGTGTACACTAAGAGAAAGACATAAAACAATGAACAATGGGAGCATAAATCAGTATAATTAGTTTTGCTTGAACGGAGCGAAATCATTGGTCAAAACGCATCGTGGCCACGCCCCTGCGGTGCAGCACGCATCGTGGACGTTAGAGCGGCCGCTCGCCTGTTCAATTGGATCAAACGTAACGTTAGCAATACGAGTGCGGATTGCCGTGTTTATCTGCACTGAAAATCTGTTAAGTGCTATTCGAGTAACTTATTCGTGTTTTTGAAGTAGTATGGGATAAGATTGTGGTGCATTGTTACGAGCTTAACTTGAAGCTTTTTGAAGCTATTTGTGCTTGAAGATACTGTAATGTTCTTAGTTTTCTAGGAATATCTTAAGTAGTATTTTTGCGTAATTATTCGCTTGATGTCTGGAGTTTTCCTTTTCTTGTATCGGTGCAACAATTTGCACCTCATGAAAATTAAAAGCCATGCAAGTTGGAAAAGCTTGTCACCAAGCATTTGCCGAAATGTAGAAAAAAATCTGTACAAAATAATATGAAAATATGTCATTCGACAAGCCCTCTGTTGTTTGCTAACCGTACTTGACTAGCGTGACCTCCGGGCCCCGCGCATTCACAAGTGTCTACAACTCGTACAAGTAGCAACAATGTAACGTGCCAAGTAGCCTTCATTATAACACATGCTTTTCCCATACATTTTTTTCTTATTATTGCTTCAATTGATTTGACGTTTATTTTTCCTTATTTTTAACGATCGGTTATGACTTTATGAGTGTAATAGGGTTAACGTAACTAAAGTCACTTCCGTGGTAGTCACTTCTGAAGACTGACAGTTGAGATGCAAGTAAAACCATTAAAAAAAAAACAATCGTTAACAACTGTAACGTTGGCAATACAAGGAGTAACGGGTTAAGGTCCAAAGAAGTGACAGATTAAGACCCAACTTCACCAAAATCTGCACATAATTATTTAAAATAATGTCAGTATAATCATTTTGAAGGACTGTTTTGCATAGTGAGACAATAAGTCAAATTGTACACCGGGACATTTACTAACAGAGTGTGACAAGACTGGCTCTAAAAAAGTTAAGATTTTTCGCAGACGAGTCGCAGTAAGATTTGCTTACGTAGGCTTTAATCATGCCGATTTTGACGTATAAATAATGTCGAAGTCATGGCACAGAATCAGTTTGCTTAGTAATCGGTGACATACAATAGTGCCTCGATAATGATCTAACGTATTGGTTTATCTATGGAATTGTCAATTGTTTCGCTATTGTTTTAGAACTACTAACTCTTATTTGATTTATACGGTAGGTATTCGATATTTTGTTTTTCAAATCTACGAAAATAATTGTTGGTTTTTCGACGACCTCTATAACTATGTAGCCTTTTCTTACAGTCTCTTATTAAGATTTTTCTGGCTCTGATAGGTATGTCTAAAATTTCGTTCATAATTTTATTCATAAGTTCAAAAATTAATACCTATATCACCATAAAAGCTCAATACCCAAATCTGTACTTTTATGATCGAATAAAGTCATAAAATTTATCGATAGCTAATAGTATCGAATCATTAAGAAGTTTTCTTTTGTTTTATTATGAACCAACACAAATTCCATTCGTTTTTATTATCAAAATATTTATATAAAAGATTTTATTATATGTAAATATTCTATTTACATAAGAATGTAAACTTTCTAATAGGTACATAAGAAATTAACTCTTATTTATAATAAAGGCTCTTACATACTAGGGCGACTCGTCGCGCGACGCGAATTTTAACAAAACAATTTCTCACGGCGAACAATGCGGCGGCGCGTCGTCGCCTAGCGCGACCAATTGCCCCAGTATGCAAGAGCCTTAATAATGTGGCTGAGGTCTTTTAATGGCTGTCGCAGGTTAAATTTTTTATAAATAGTTTAATGACAGAGGTTAAGCAACCGTTAGTTGGGTCAATTGTTGGATGCGTTTGGGTTTGCGTAAGTTTTTAACCTAGATTTATTGATTATTTCATTGATTGGCGTCGGATAGGCTTTTGTTTATGTATTTTTGTGCCAAATTATTTGTGACAAATCGATTTATGATTGCAATTAGATAATGCAGGACAGTTATTTTTAATCATTGCCGTCTTGTGACCGAAAATAGGCAACAGTTGTCTGTTTGATTACCTAATTGATATAATAAATAGACTTATTATTATTGATAAGGATAAGTAGGTAAGTAGTTCAACATTTAAATATGACTTCTATGAAAGTTGCTTAAGTATGGCAGTACCTACCAGCGTTATTGATAATGAATTGCGTATATGTAGTTCTCGTTGTTTTTGGTTGGTATATTGGCGTGTGTTAGCTGACATATGGCTAATAATTTGATTTATGTTTTGTGTTGCGTCATGTAAATGATTTTGCATACTATTGCAGCCGTGCTGCTGAGGAGTTTGTTGCGCCACTTTTTCTTCCCAGCTAAAGCACTAGGAAGTGGTGAAGGGTGGGCGTTTTGGGGGACTGTTTTATGTAATTTTGACGTTCGAAAAGTGCTGATTCTCAGCCTAGTTTGAATAAATGACTTTTGATTTTGAATGTATTGCCATTTATAAGCATAAAAAGAAAAGAAATATGGGAAGAGATGGGGGGGAATTTTTTGGATCACCTTCCGTCATCATTGTCACAGTATAAATGACGTTAATCTAATATTTAAATGGAATTGAAATAATCAGGCATTTAAATATAATAATATGAATGTCCAAAAGGCTTCACCATAAACTCTTAATTCCAATAAAACCTTTCTTTCGACGATTTTCACTATCTCAAATCACCGTGTGTGTCCAATATCAGCTCAGAATTAATTACTAACTTAAGTTTATTAATTTATTTCCAATCATTATTTAAAATATTCAGACCACCGCTTCAGCTCATTAGTGACGCATGATGAGCGGAATTCTTAAACATTTACACTTTAATAAGAAAAGCCTTCTTATAATATCATTTTAAATATTAGAAACTGATGTGGTGACTTTTAATTAATAATTGAAATGTATTGTGAGGGAAGTTTGTTTGTAATAATTATGATAAAAGAAAATTTGTTTTGTATGTTCTTTTACTACAACAATATTTCTTGTTATTGTGTGTTATTTATTTACATAAGTTTTCATGCACAACATTCTTACATATTATAAAACCAAGTCCTCCGCCGCGTCTGTCTGTCGTCCTGTACGCGATAAACTCAAAAACGACTGCACCGATTTTCATGCTGTTTTCAAGAATGCATAGAGTAGTTCTCCAGTAAGGTTTTAGTATATAATAACCGACATCCACGCGGGCGAAGTCCCGGGCATCGGCTAGTTACACAATAAAGCTCAAGGCGTTGTAGTATAATTTACAAACATAAATGTACTTATCAAAATTATAACTTTGTGTGTCTTTCACGCGTGTGCTTAAGTTCCATCGGGCAGTTTTTCCAAGTTTTACGTCATAAGTAGGTACTTACTAAGTTATGACGTAAAACCTGGAAAAAGAGACCGCCAGTGAGTGTCAAGCTACTAAACTTGACATTATATCTAAAGTTTGAATAACGTGGTAATCAAATTTAATCATTAGCAGTATTTTTCATAAATTATTAAAAAACTATCACCTTTTTATACATTTATGTCATTAATTATACGGTATTCTTATAATTTATCTGTCAAATGTATCTGTAATTATATATGCATAGAAAATTTATAAAAGTTTGCTGCTTTACACACACATGATAATTATTTATTTGTTAATATTCACAAATTAATGCAAAAAGAACAATACAGAAATTTTTAAAACACGTTATCTCCTTTTTAATTAAGAATTTAAATTATTTACGATTATTAATGTTTTAATATAACGTTTAAATTGCCATAATTTTAATGATAATTTATAACAGAAATGGAGTTTATTTAATACAATAAATCTATACCACACTAGCTGATGCCCGCGACTTCGCCCGCGTGGATGTCGGTTATTAAATATTAAAACCTTACTCGAGAACCACTCTATCCATTGGTGAAAACAGCATGAAAATCGGTGCAGTAGTTTTTGAGTTTATCGCGTACAGGACGACAGACAGATGCGGCGGCGGACTTTTTTTGTAATATGTAAGGATATACAATAAAATAAAGGTAATTAATATGTGCTTCAAATTATGCAAAGATTTTGTGAAGGACGTATGAGATGTTAGAGACTGGTTTTATTATTTATTTTATAATTGGATAGTAACAGATCAATTCAAACTTAATGGCGGCTCGGAAGTTAGCTTTTAGCTGCGCAGTACCCTACCCCCCACCCCCGCTATCACATGAAATTGTTACTGCGCAGCGACTCACCTCATGTTCTGAGCCGCCATTAAGTTTGAATCGAACTGTAGCTAATAACCGGAGATCGAAATAGGTAGTGTATACCTACACTTCGAGGGAGGAAGTAATACTCTATGTATTCTATGTCTCCCTCAAAGATTAGGTAAATATACTACTCTACATATTCCGATGTCTGCTAATAACAAAGAGATAATAACGTTTTACAACAAACAAATGACAATCATTACAATTTATGGTCTTTGAACACGAAGACCCAGAAATAATGACATAAAAAATATTCTTCACCTCCATGAGTGAACATTTTATAACCCTAAAAACCTACCCAAAAAACACTTAAGAAATAAAAGCATTCATCCGGTCATTCCTACCCCATCTGTTACCAAACATTGGTACAAATGGGCCAGGCTCTTCTCGCTAATGAAAATGATGTCCGGACATCACAGCGTTGACAAATACGGATCGCACCGGCCCGGACACTGCCCCGTCCGGGATTTTTCACGCCAACCTGTCTAATCCAGCGTCGGGGTTGGTTAGACCGATAGATTTGTCCCAATGTTTGCTGGCTGACGGACGATTTTTTAGGGTTATCTGGCGATGTCGAGTGGAGATTAACATTCATCTGTTGCGTGGATTTGGTATCATTTTTGTAATGTTTTTATTTCTGAAAAATTGTAGAAAATATTATAAAAAGAGGTATGCCAGCTGTTGTATTGTTTACATTGATTTCTCTAAAACTGAAAAAAATATTTTCAGAAATAACATCTCAGCATACCTAAGCATTATTCAGCATCATTGCTTAGCAGATATCATAGAACAGGGGGCTTAAAACAATCACTTTGGCAGAATCACAATAGGAAAATAATATGAATCATCGTTAAATGTCACAAACTGACAATTCATAATATGATCTGCGTGCGATTTATATTACGAAATAATTCATCTATGTATTTAACAGTTTTCTACGGAGATTCGTAAAATGTTCCACACATTAAGAATTGCTTTTGTGTCAAATTAGAGGAATTGCTAATGACAGCTGGAAATTCAGGAAATTAATTGCTTATAGAGGAATTGCTAATGTGGCCGTTTTAGGCCCACAGAGCATTCACCAAATGCTGAAATATTACACTGCGATCATCACCAAAAATGTTTGAAAATGTCAGAAATACAATAAAAATTATAAGTGTGTCTTGTCCACATAAACAACCTGATCCGTTTCTGTCTAGAATTTTGTTACGTGCCATACCTACTTTTATTTTGAGAACGAACTGGCCAATTTTTTTTCTTTATTATATCATTTCTATGGTAATTAAAAGTATATCACAGTTTTATTTTTTTCATTATTATGACGTTTATTTTCAACAATATTATCGACGCGAGACATCTCAACGATAATCGTGATATTTAAATGTTATAAGACGATAACCTTCACATTTCGAAGTCTGATGAGCCAAGATTAATGTAAACAAACAAATCAATTGTTTATTTTGACAGTACATTTTTTTTTGGAATCTGATTAATTTGCATATACTGGACGTGAATGCAGTTTTTGGTGTTCTTGTAGATTAGAATAAATTTGCATATACTCACGTGTCACGGTTTTGCTTCGATGACTGTGTTTGTCATGTTACAAAAACTAACAAGAACATCGATTCAACTAATAGAATTGACATTTCCAAATAAGTCTGAACATAAACCGAGAGATAGATTCACTGTCGGCAACTTTGTTCCACCCATAACTTATTACTATAAAAAGTGTATTGAAGGATTTAACACAAAAAATATTGCACGCATTAAAAACAAGTCTTACTTTGATTAGCCATTAGTTCTGATTTATATTTCAAGTCATTAATTATCAATAATTTATCGATCGAATCTAAATATTGGTCAATAAAAATAAAATTCACGATGAACGTTGTTGTTTTTAATTTTAATATTTGTGTTATGTTGTCTGTTTGTGAAATGATATTAATATAAAACTCGCTTGCCAATCACGACATAAATTGAATCAATCAGTTTGTTTCTTTTGTTATTAGATCTTATTGAAGCACTATCATAAACTTTGACTAACGTAATGACAATCGCTACCGGATATCAACCAACTTGTTTTCTTCGGTAACATTTTGATGCCTGAATAACAAAACTATATTTAACATCAAAGTAGGATTTTTCTTCTTCCAGTGTTCATTATGATATTCTAATACAATTTCTAAGTCATAATAATATATCTTTTCAAACTAAAAATGTCGATAAAATAAACAAAAAATCTGAATAACCTTGCTACCCAGACCCAAACACGCAAGCAATAATTTTATAAATGAATAACCTACTCCATTGATATTCCTCGATAACATGATTGATACTAGAATTTGTTTCGCCGGTCGCCGTCCCAATCAATCAACGCCATCTCTTGATTGATACGCGACGACACTGGATTCATGAGCGTATTAATTTAACTTCGCTGCGACATTGATGGATATTTATGATATTAACGAGCTATATAATTATCTTGATGTGAAAGGTAAAAGTTTCGTTGATGTATGTGTTGCGGGTTTAGTTGTTGGGAGGCTTTCAGAGGTTTTTGTTGGATGGAATAAGTGTATAAGAAAGTGTGACCATCAGTTTGTAATACAGACATGATTGTTAATAACAGAGTGCTCTAGCATGTTAACAGTTTTGATAAAAATAAAGTAATAAATATAACCCAACTACGACTAAAAAGGTATAAACAAGACACCACAGACAGACAAATTAAAAATCCGGAGTCGCACGTAATCTGTTTGATTTATGCCCTAACACGTGTGACTCCGGATTTTTAATTTGTCTGTCTGTGGTGTCTTGTTTATACCTATTTAGTCGTAGTTGGGTTTTAGTTTTTATTACTTTAATTTTTTTTTAATTCTTTTGGGGTTGTAATATATATATTTTTGAAATGTGCTCATTAAGCCCTTTCATTTGATACCCAACATGGTACGAATAAACTTTTTTTTTTATGCTGACTTTATGTCCTCTAGAGAGCGCCATTTTAAAGTGACGTCACATAGCCTATAACCAGCGGACGATCAAGACGCTTCCAACGATACCTCATTTGTCAAATTGTGATGAGTGATTTAGAAGATAGGAGGGAACAGATAAAACATACTTACATACATACATACCGGTCAAAATCATAACCTTCCTTTTTTCTTCGCCGTAGTCGGGTATAAAGTAAAATAAGTTTGAGATTAATAAATTATTGTTTCAGTTTGTCGAAAAATGAATAATTTTTTGTCTATTTGGGTTAAGCTATAATTTCTTCTATTAAAAATACCATAGACACACGTTACTACTTTCACATACCTATCATAAAATAGTGACATCCAACTCGCAACCACTATGAATGCCAACAAGACGTAAGTACGAACATTAACAAGAGCTCAAATAGTTGATATACTCGGAGTCAACCCTCCCGCGCCGGAGTGACAGCGACAAATCGTTACTTGTTGCGCAAGCTTTATATGCTCAATGTTTAGATACCGCAGTGTTATCATACATGTTTATTAATGTACCGTTTATGTATGAAAATATATTTTTAGTGGTTGGATGGTGGCGTTCAAATTGAATGCACTTATTTGAAATTGAAACTTTTACTTGGCTAAAATAATCGTTCTGCTTTGAATTATTGTTGGTGTTCCAAGTTTAGTAGGTAGGTACTTATAGATTGTTGATACAAAGATTGATAGATAAGTAGACGCATGTATCATTACTTATATAACCATCCTTCATGTCAGATAAATAGATTACTAGATATTATTAGAATTAGAAAAATAATACAGTACCTAGTAGTAGGTACTTAGTACTTACTCACTGAAAATTTTACAAAATAATATTACTTTTCCGAACTTCAAAAAATATTTTTCAGTTCTTTCTTTTTTTATCTGCAAGTGAAACAGCAAAAAATCCAGTCATATTAAATATAAAACAATATATTCCTTTTACTACTCAGTCGTTACGCTGAAGAACTCCCCACAACAGTTTCTCCCACAAATGTTTTGCATGAAAACCGAAGTCCACTCGTAGAGTCCACAAACCTGACGTAAACAAGAGACTCGCTGCGACGCCATGACAAGTTACACTTGAGCTCGTTGTGTTTGTTACTTGTTGCGTCCACGTCGACGTCTAAACGCGTCAGCGATGACGCACCGCGCATTTGTGGGTTGATATTTTGGTAGTGACGTTGATGAAGACATTATGTTGGTCGTTGTTCTTCTGCTGATGATAAATTGTGTTTAACCTATATGACCGCGGACGGGCCGCGCGCGGACCAAAAACTATTGTAGTTAATTAGAAAGTCCTTGAAGAATTAAAGACTGAAAATCAAGAATACGCTATTTTAGTGGAAGATGTGCAACTGTGGAGAGTATTTCCTTACAGTAGAGAGTATTTCTAATGGCAGAAGCATTTCCTTAACAATGTTTAGCATTGCTAATGCGGCTCCTAAGTTTTTTTTACTGTTAGATTATACAGGGCGTCCCACGGATATGCCACATGGAGGGAAAGTACCTTGAATATCGTAGATGAAACATTTTACTGAAAGAAGACATTATTTGAATTTAAAAAACAATTTAAACTGCATTCATAGATATTTAAATAATTACATGGTTGAACCGGGAATCGAACCCGTTACATGAGAAAAATAATCAACCTGTAGCTTTATCATACCGATCGAAAGGCTTCATCATAAGGATTATTTTTTGCTAAATAACATAGTGTCACAAATAAAAGGAAGACCATGAATTTTAACATTTGATGTGAAATTTTGTTAAAAAAAATTGAAAAGCTGACATTGCCGTAAGGACATACAACAGACATTATCGTAAAAAATGTAGATTACAAGAACCAGTATGAAAGTTTCCAGGAGCTATAAGCAGTGTTTAGACGTATTATTCTAAATGTCCACCACAACAAGATCAAAAAATCGACAGGGAGCGAAATAATCAAAAGAGTGGGACTTTGTATTCAACAGGAAGGGAGTGATTCATTTTGAGCATTTGGTAAATTGATTAATTTTGGTATTAAAAATGTTAAACACATTTTTCACACACACACACAATTTTTTCTCAATATTTTTGCAAAAACCATCATCTATTTAACCCCAATCTTTCCCCCACGAATCACATAATCACCACACTATCACCACCGCCACATTATTCTCAGTTATCAGTCTACTCACCCCAGTGGCGACTATCGTGAACATACGCGGCGCGGACAACGCGGTATCTGACATTTTACGAGCGCAACCGGGACGGCCGGTCAATTACCGCCAGATACCGCTTGCTTATTGTGTAGAATCAATATTGTGTACGATATGCACGGGGTGAATTATAAAATGGTAGGGTTTAGATGTTGTGTATGGAATATGGGAAGAATCGAGACCAATCATGAAGATCCTAAAAAAGTATATCAATGCGAGATTAATAAGAACGTACAATATCTAGCTTAGCCGTAGCTTCGTTCCGTAAATTTCTTATAAGTATTTTTGAAAACGGATTCTCATGATTAATCAAATTATTCTAAAAATAGTAGGTAAATGATAACTTAGCAGATTGATGAAAGTACATGAGTACATGATTTTTCGCTTTGATGAACACTAATTCACTTTTATCGTGATAATAGAGTTTAATTTAATTGATAATGATCAACACTAGCTTCAGTAGGTAGATAATTAAGTACAATACCTAATTTGTTTGTTTTTGCTTCGGAATTGTAATAGGTAAGTAATATTTTTGTTCCTTTTTGCAATAAATTCGCCTAATTCTCCACATAAATCGATTCAAATCAACAAAACCAAAAAAAAAAACCTTAAATTAATACTTAACCTACACCCAATAAATAAGGCAAAAAATTGAAAAACAAAAACCATAACTCGATCAGCAAACCGGTTGATTATAATTGGAGCACTTGATACAAAAGTCGAAGGACAAATTCGAAACATCGCGATCACCCATCGGTGGTAAGCACGATTTATAGTGCGTGCGTGTGCGCAAGGGATTTATCGGAACATGCACGAAACGGTGACAGATCGGTGATGTTTTTAGTTTGCCGTTTATTTTTTACAGTGTTCGTAATTAGTGAGCTGTGATTGTGCGAATTGTGGGAAGAAACGTAGATGTGGAGATAAAGGTATTGTGTTGCGTTGAGCCGTGAGAGGGTTAAATATTAGTAGTTGGTAAAACACATAATATATTTAAAATTAAATCAACCACTGTATTGTACTGATTTCTTTTTATTTAACCCCCGAAGGGTTAAACAAAAAAACACATACATAAAGCTATCAAAAATAAAATAATTAAAAAATAATTAAGTAGGAAATCATAAAGTATATCAAGTAATTGCATTAAATATCAATAGATATTTTTAGAAATGAATCTTTAAATATTAAAACCATTCCATTTCTACAGCAAAGCAAAATAATCAACGCTATCAATATACGCTATCACTTATTCAATATATACCAACACCAACATTCCATTCAAAGCAACTATAACTTAATGAAAATTAAAATTGACCTATCAATATCGCGAAACTTCGTTCAATTTCAATGCGGAATCGGTCCTCCAACAAAGAGTTCTTGCTCTTTGTGCTGTCCGGCACAGGCGGTACGCTAACGGTACGACAACGGCACGACAACGACAGGACAACGGGACGGTCGCGAGGAAATTACGCGCCGACAACGCGCAGACTGATTGAATGAATGCTTTTGAACTTTACGTGTGATGTTTGTTGATGGTAGTTACGCGGTTCTGATCTGTGTCATTAACAGCAAATAAACCTAAGTAACCAATAGTTATTCGATTCAAGGAGGAGTCAAGTTTGAAATAAAATGATTAAACGTCACAAGTGTATCTTTAACCAGTCTACACGTTGTTATCAAAAAGCTTTCCTGCATTTATATTGGAAAAAAAATAATAGTATATTTTTGCGCTAAATTTTTATTGATGCACATAACAGTTACAACTAAACTTATCTCGCTAGTATTGTTATTATGATAATTAAAAAACTCCCGACAAAAACAAAGCATCTAATAAGCGATTTTTTTTATAGCTAAGAAACTCTCGATCACGTCACTTTTCAAACAAAATCCAAAAAATCAAAATTGGTTCAGCCGTTTGGCTGCTACGATGGCGCAGACAGACACACAGATGTACACGTTAAACTTATAAAACCCCTCTTTTTCCGTCGGGGGTTAAAAAATAATATCAATTTGTTTTTTTAGTAACGGCTCAGTCATTTAACATCGAGGAAACTCTCCTAAAGATTTTCCTCTGTAGGTGGTAGATTCAAATAAATTGCACTGAAGCTCTTCTCTTCTTCATATTGACTTATATAGCCAGGATACAGCACTTAAAACAACCTAGGTACTTAACAGAAAAACAGCTCTAAATATTACCCTAACTACAATAACAATGTAACAACACAAACTTTGCAAATAAAGCCGCCTATCTCTTACTACCAGTAGTATGTCAACAGTACCCGCGGTTATTGCGAAACTGCCCTTATCAGTTATCACTAGTTTGGATTACCGACATCTGCCGGTGATTGATCACGTGATAACGACTGATAACAACCGATTAAGTGAAACTTACTGTGCTTAGTTTGATGCGTAAACGTGAGCTATTAAAATGTTCATATTTCCAAGGTTGTCGTTGATGTTACCAATGTTAGCGATTGAAGTAAAATTCAAAATATTTAACATAGCATAACATCACGCCTGTAATCCCCGAAGGGTTAGGCAGAGGTGTACTTTTACTACACCAACATTTCGCCAGTTACGTTTAATTCCCATTTAATAGGGGGCACGCCTTTTGTCATCAATCGGGCTCAAGCAGACTCCGGGCTACTACTAAGAAATTCTAGATGGAAAAACCCAATACCTACCAGTAACACTTTGCCCGACCCGGGAATCGAACCCAGGAACCCCAGTAGGAGCGCATGCGAGGCAATTAAAAATATTTATTTCACATAACCTACTTGGGGCCGGTGACGTCAGAGTTATGTGCAATGCACTTTTCCTAATTGTTCGTTTCCTATGGAGAAGAACCGGCAAGAAACTCCACGTACAACTGTGTGTCGTCCTGTTCGCGATAAACTCAAAAACTACTGCACCGATTTTAATGCTGTTTTCACCAATGGATAGAGTGGTTCTCGAGGAAAGTTTTAGTATATAATAACCGACATCCACGCGGGCGAAGCCACGGGCATCAGCTAGTGGTTTCTAAAACAGTGTACCTGTGTATCGACTTCATCTCAGTGATTGTGATTGTTTATCCGTCATTTTGTCTATTCTTTCGTCGACAAAACCCGTTTCTATGGTGGTCATACTACGCGTGCTGGTCAGTATAAAAATTATAGAAAAGCCTACTTATTTTAAATCAACTCCATAGATTTTTCTATTGTCTACAACATGAGCCTTCATATTTCGATGAAAGAAAGTTAATTTCAGAACATTCTACAATTTACCTTTTACAAGTCAACTGTAAAAATTGCACTAAAAACTCCACAAGCAAACTTAAACTTTAACACACCATGATAGAGTTTAAACTGGAGTGTAAGTTATCGTTGTATAAAAGTATCGACCCATTTCGTCGAGAATCGATAAAAATCAAGATTCATAACGTTTTATTAAGAAACGGTTTAGTTAACGTTGTCATTTGGTGAACAATTGTAATCGGTAATCAGTAATCACATCGGTTTCACGGCGATTTTCGTGAAATTGATCTATTGTTTCGTCAGAATTTTATAGAGAGGTAAGCTTTGTGATTCTCTGGTATCTGTGACGAATTGGAAAAAATCGGTAAGTATTTTTGAGTTAAAATAGTTAAACTATGACTTATTGAAGAGACAATATAAAAGGAGACAGATGACAGTTAATAAGGTCATTATATATAACTAATTTCTTAAAATTGTTTTTTAAATTAAAGCAGTCTGTTTTCAGTAGGTAATTTATACGGATTTTTGAATTTGTATTCTGCTCACTTTTGAAATATAATTTCCATCTACGTCTTATAACATGCCTCCACACATATACCTACATAATATTTCATTTCATTTATGAAAATCTTAAAACTCATTATATTTTTTAGTACCATACATGAGACGTTCCAATATTTAAATTTGTACACTGAAATATTTCAAAGAATATAATATTAAAAAAATCACATCGCCTTGAATCACCAAAAACTTATCCCCAAACAAACATACCATTTCATTACCTTCCATAATTCAGAGACAATGCGGTAAAGGGGAGGCTTCATTAAAATTCACGTTCATAGAGCGAATCAGAGTCACCTGCAGATACCCAGCGGCCTATCACTTCCTTTGATCAATTGGCTGGCACATACGGATCGGGAATAGGGATGGCCCACACTTGTTTCCCACTGGGATCGACGAGAGTCCGGGATTATGAGTCGGCTGTTGATGTATCGGTTTGTTATTTGCGGGGGAAAAAACCCAGAGGATGTGGAAAGCCCTATCACAGATTATACATAATTAGTAGTAATCACTAGCACCTATCAATCATAAAACCTAATTTTATATCGGTATGCGCCATAAATATAATTTGCTCGCTCGGTGATTAAAAGATAGCATGTAATTAGAAATGATTCTTGCAGAATACAATCGACGTATACATATATATTTAGTAGCCAGACCAGTGTATTCTTGCAGAGTCAAAACAGCAATTTAAAGATAATTTATTTCCTATAAAACAGTCTTCTTGTTCACTAAACTAACGTTAGTAAAAACTCTTATTCCCGCTGTCCCTTGACCGGGACGGGACCCCCGACCCCGGGACCAATCGTCCCACCACTAGCCACAGTGCAGACCGCCGCGGGCGTTTCGTCCGCAACCGCATCTTTGGCGTCCGGCACCGGATTGACACGTTGCGTTTTAATCAATTAGCGTACAGAAACGCGGTTCACGAATCAATGGGCAGTGAAATAAGCGGGCCGGCCACCGCGGCGCCAATTCGGCTATCCGGTTTCAAATACGTTTTTTTTGCCAGTGCGTTTTTCGGACGGACGATAACTTTATAATCGGTGGGTTTTCTTTTTGGTCGAGGATTTTCGTTCCGGTCAAACGGGCGCTTTGTTTTAGATATTAGATGTTGTTTTTAACTTTCGTTGCTTATCATTGTCAGTTTGTGATTCTTGAATGATTTTGTTAAATCATACGTGATATATTCTGAAATTGATGAGTGCTGACATTCCTGATATATTACCGATTTAAAATGGAGCTTCCTTACCAGATGCCATACAAAAATATAGTATTTCTACAAGAACGATTTTCTAATCGGATAAAGCAAATGCGAAAATCGGTCAATGTCATGGAAATGTCTCTTTATGACAACAATCATCGTCAACATTCTAATTACAATGCCAACACATAACAATAAATACTTATTGCCTTTCTTATTGCGAAAGGTCCGGACAGTGTGACGGAATTAACAACTTAATCACTTTTTTCGTTCCTGCTTCATATGTAACAAAGGATAACGGAATAAAACGCGTAGGTTCTCGTAGCCACAAAGAAAACGCTCGTTTGAATCTATGTGAGACATTATTTTGAACCCCATAGTCAGTTGTTTGGGTAGCAACATCAATTGAACTGTTATCAATAGAATCTAATACAATACTACTACCACGTATCGAGCATTATTACTATCTTTTAAAAACTGCTAAACCCCAAAGAAAAGCACCAATCATTCCCACTATCTCCATCTAATTAGGTGACTCCTTCAAAACCTTATCTGAGTATCATTACTCGTTTTATCGATACTATCGTTCCAAATTATGTCAGCAAATATACTTTGAATAATTGATCCATCTATGACTAGCGTAATATAACCAATCAATCAATTATCGATCACATGGTTTTGCGCAACGAACGATGGCCCCATTACAATTGTGTTTTTCCTTGTGTTATCATTTTTAATATCTATCCTATCGCCGATTATTACATTTAGATGATGAACGATCGCAATAAAGCGATATACTGTTATCTGTTCCCTTTTAAATCAACCTAAATACGGTTTTAAAATGTCTTTATTATCATGATTAATTTGTCAGTTGGTGTTTTGTTTTCAATATTAATTAGCTCTGTATCAGTTTTGTTTGTGTTATGCTTGTTTGCTTCAAAATTTTTCCATTTGACTAACATGGCGACTGGTGCTTTGATACGCAATATGGATGTATATTTATTGATTTTGGATATACAATGGCTTATTATTTTCAACCTGATTGTTTTTAGGTTCAATGTTTTATTTCTGCCATACTTCATTACCGAACTCCAAAGTTTTAAGATTAAAGTGTGGTCAATATTCTTTTCTAATATCACACACCATCCTGTTCTTCTTCACTTGATATTTAGATTCTCAGAGTATGTCTTTAAACGATGTCGTGGCTAATCTTTTACCGTAAAAGCGAAGTCTACTTTATAGAGAATAAAACTAAGCTTAACGCCATAAACCCACCATAAGAATCTGTCTTCAACTCTCTAACAACATCTTCTTCATTGTCCACAGAGGAAGCCAACAGTCCAGAAAGCGGAGTGAAGGAGCGAGGTGACAGGGGGGAGAGGCAGGAAGGGGGAGAGGGCGAAGCGTCCGGCTCTTTGTCCCCTGCATCCCGCACCTCCCCCGCGCCTGACGAACGTGACGACATCGAGCACAGTATACCAGCTACCCTGATCCAGGATCCGAATGTTGAGAGGTGAGTTCTAGATTTTTTACAAGATTTAAAATTTTCTATAATAATCATCTTCCATATACCATGAAGCTCCTAATATACGAGTAGCTTTATTAGGAATCGTAGCTATAGATACAGTTTTTGGGCAAACAGGTTCATGATAGCAGTATATTGGTAATAGAATACAAGGCATCCATAATCCTTTGTTGAAATCGTAAAATTGTGGTGCCAAATAGTGTCTTGGCAATTGAAAATAGGTAATACAGTTTATTCAATTAGATCTGAGTTCGTCATTGTACCACATCTTCCTGCAAAATAGGAAAAATACGAAAAGGGATTTTCGCTAGGTTCCTACTAACAGTCCCCATGATGAGTAAGGATAGCCAAAGTAATCATAAAATAGTTGACACATCATTAGTTTCGGACGTAGACAAAAAATAGGATGATCTTTGATTAAATCTTTCGACAGAACAGAGTCATTAATTTCCTCAAATGCTAGTTGATGGATCTTCAATCTTTCATGTATTGTCCAGACGTAGATCAGACATAACAAAATAATTCATTTGAGTCTAAGCTCCAATATCTGCAGGGTCAAACTCGCAAGAACAATCCTTTCCAATACCGCACCTCAAGGCTTTTATGGAAATTAAACCATCACCAACAATCTCAAACCAACAGACCCATTCATAATACCATACGCCATTGTCAACGCGGAGGTCTGCACATCACTCCATGGTGTCCACTTTAATGATCCCATTGTTTCCACCGATCAGTTGACAACAACTGTCCACTGACATCACTACTTACCCAACCAACTTAAAAATACCGCCAACATAACTCTTATTACAAAGCTCATAAAGTTAGAAGTCGTATGTAGTAAGAAATTTTATATAGTCGAGATAGAGGAATGAAAATTTAAATGTGCAGTTGAAATAAATCTTGTTGAAAGGACTCTTAAGTTGATTTTAGAATGTTTGGAGTGCAGAAAGAAGTTGGTAAAGATAGAGAAATGAATGGACTCAGTGACAGTTATAGTGGGCAGAACCACTAAAAATGATCTGAATTTTCAAAATGACGTTCCATCAATTTTCATTTTGAAATGCTTTTGGATTTATCGATCTTAGTAAGAATGATTGATGGGTCAGGAGTTACGGCATAAGCCACAAAAGATTTTGGTGTAAGTGCAACCCGAGAATGACGAAATAGTTTTTTTTTTTTTTTCTATTCTACCTTTCATTTGGCCAGTTTTATGGAACTAGCCAAAGAAAGCCATCTCCTGCTATTCTAGACTTATCTTGAAAATGACTGCCTCGTCAGATAATTATTGTATAATACAACTGTTTTAGACAGGTCAGTTAGGATGAACAATGTAAAATTTAACCATATTTGATTATTCTTAACCTTTAACGCTACGACCAGAATCAAGGTTAGCGCCATTAGCAGACATTATCATTTTATTATAATATGTGTAGCAGAGTTATCACAACATTGTTAAACAAAGGTTTTGCTTTACCCAAGCGGAGAACTGGTGGTCCTCGGTACCGGGCTGCAGGCAGTCCAAGGAAGCTATGCCATCCCTGGATGGCAGGCTAACTAGGCGTCTGTTATGCCTGGACAGGAATAGCCTGCGTTTGGTGGCGGGGACCATCACAGGACACTGCTCGCTGAACAAACACTTCCACACAATAGGCATAACGGACAGTCCTCTATGCAGAGCGTGCATGGAGGCCGAGGAAACCGTCGCGCACGTGCTCTTTGAATGCACGGGCGTCACCCAGACTAGAACCGAAACCCTCGGGTCACCCAGATCGTACACAGAGGTTCTGTACAAACCAGGAGTCATAGCCAACTTCTGGAGGGAGGTGGGCTGGTTGGAATAACCCCCAAACGGCCGCCATGGCCCACGCACAATGGTCCACCTTAAGGACTAAGTGCGGAAACCAAACCCATAACATAGAACATAGAACATAGGTTTTGCTTTCACTGCATGATCATGAAAATCTTCTGTTCCGTAGAGCTTCTTTACATATTATAAAACAAAGTCCTCCGCCGCGTCTATCTGTCGTCCTGTACGCGATAAACTCAAAAAATACTGCACCGATTTTCATGCTGTTTTCATCAATGGATAGAGTGGTTCTCGAGTAAGGTTTTAGTATATAATAACAGTCATCCACGTTGGCGAAGTCACGGGCATCAGCTAGTTTATAATATTTCTGTTAAAAATATTTCAACAGAACGTGACCATAATCTGAGAACGAAAGAGACACGACAGATACCACTTATCGCTTTATTTGATTATTGGATCGACATGAAAATTAATGATTATTGATATTTATTAGAATAATACATGAAGGATGTTTTGATTGAGTTAATTAATCATTATGCGGAGGTTATGAAGAGATTTGTATCTGAGGCGGATACGTTTTGTTGGCAGGTTCTTGAACGTGATTCGTGAATGGAATGGTATTTCGCTGACATGGATATTGTTTCTAGAGTCACAAACAACTGAATTAAAATTAATACCGATAGAGTAACGCTTGATTCTAATAGAAACAAGAATAGTTTTCTTTTTAATATTAAATAAAGATATTTATTCTCCTGCTCGGGAGTTTGTTGTGCCACTTCTTCTTCCCATGTATAGCACTGAGAAGAGGTGACGGTCGGGCGTTTTGGGGATCTGTTATGTAATTTGACGTCCAAAAAGTGCTGATTCACAGCCTGGTTTGAATAATGACTGATTTTGATTCAATACAATGTTATCACTGCTTAAAACTACGGATGGCCTGACGATCCAATCCACGTCCATCATACAAAAATGTTGGTATCTACCTATATCCACGAGAGACCACCTCTTAAAATATAATCTTGCATTCAATTCTCTTTACTTTGCTTAAAATAATACCACCCCCAGCACGATATTGGAATGGGAAAAGACAATCGTACACCACAAGACGTCACATCATTATGATTAACAATAAGAATGATATCGATTATTTACTCACACGGCTCGACTATTAGCTGATATATGTTGTTGTATTACGAATCATTAATCAGATTTTACGAAAACCGTATCTAATCGATATGAGGACAGCTGCAACTCGATTAATTTAAATATTTAATTAGATGTGTTGACGTAATTAATGTAATATTATAAAAAATAATAAATTAAAATTATTGGTCGTTTATCATTTAGTTTGTATGTTGTGGAAATGTGGAACTCAAATAAATGAATAAGTAATTTAAATAATATGTTATTTGTAAAACCTTCATAATACTGGAACAACGACAGTCAATTTCAATATTGTCGATGTTGATGAAAACTTTTTGTCTACCTGGAAAAGCGCACAATTTTCTCATGTTACTACGAATCGTTTTTTTACATTTTTAGAGCTCTTATTTCGTTAATTCCAAGAAGAAATAAATCCATTGCTCTTAAAAGCTCTCTCATTTGTCAGACAATTGCAAACCGGTTTATAGTAAGTACATGCACGTAACGAATCTTTATAAAAGTTTAACGTCCTCACTTATTATGAACTTGAGGACATCATTAACATGTTAATTGTATTAGAAATCTTTTATTTCAAATCTTTATCTTTCGACCGACCAGGTACGAGTGCAAAGAAACGAAATATAATTAAAAATCGAAAGTTAGACGAACCTCAGCTTTATAGCAATATAAATAAGGAAAGCAAAATTTAAGGAAAGTGAACGGTAAAGTTTGTGCTGTAGCAAGTCTGTTCAATCAATGTCAATTAGCTGCACTGAGGTGGCGTGATCAATCATTTTGAGGTTCTAGTGCCTTGAAGTTCTATTGTTTAGATCTACTGATTTAGTTTGTGTATTCGCTGAAATGGATAAAAATTTGGGTTCCGGTGGGAATGATGGCAAAGCATTAGTTGAGTCATTTTGATTGAGTGTCGTAGAATTAGAAGTAGGTGATGTATTTTTCATAATTATAAGTTCTGGAATTGTTTGAACCATAATGGGAATCTCTTTTACAAAGCATTTCCTTGTTCTATAAAGTTTTGCTTTGGCTCCTAAATATTAAAAAATTCAAGGTGTGTTTACGACACTAAAATATTCTTCAGTTCCTAGATAATAATATGAATATAACAATATCTACGTAGTCACACGTTGCAGTGAATTGCTTTGTCATCGTAACCAGTTCTAGGCAAGTTGTAAGTCACTCGGTCAGGTGTTATAAATCAAGGTTACCATTAATGTGACAATAAACAGCTGAAACAGTTTCTATTATTTCTTTCATTCCTATAATGGAACTATTGATTTGTGGATCCATAATTATTGTCTTTATTCTAATTTACGACTACAACTGCATTGTTTTAAATTTTAACCTGGCATGTATAGCTAGGAAAATTACTATTCTAATTAGTTCTTTGGCAGTAATCGTAGGTTTTTGCTTAACGATGTAATTTCTGATAAAAAAGTCATCCTTTGATATATTGTGTTTATTTTAATGTATTTTATCTACTTCGGAGCAAAAGGCTCTAAATTCCAGTTATTCTTTTGTGTTACCATGATCTTGTTTGACTAGATATTATGTTTTCTCCTTACTGTGTCTTCTATTTAAAAAAAAATGACTATTCTTTGTATAACATCTGAATAATTAAACATATTATGTTTTTCTAAATTCTTAAACTAGAGTATATTCAATAGCCAAAGTATCTTCATAACCTTGTCTAATTATGAAATTAGGCAAATTAGAGAAATTATAAGAGTCTGGCAGCGTATCTACGTCTCAATTACATTGTACTAATTGTTTAAATGTTTCAGTCGATTCGTTCAAGAAAATATCATTTCGAAATATTTTTTTTAGTAAATTAGACCCTTTCATAAAATAGGTTTTTATTACTTAGTATATAGTTAATTTCTTTGCCAATTATAGAATAATATTCACTCTCGTCGTTGTTCGATTTTTTTAAAGTGGCTTTTAACAGCCAGTTGTTTGGTAACCTATCACTATTAAAGTTAAAAAGTTGAAATAAAAGTGTTTGCTGAATAATAATCAAACATTCGCCAAGTTCTTTATTTAAAATTTGTAATTTCTTCCATCTCTTAAGATCGTGATTGTCAAGTTTATGTAAAAGCAGGTTCACTAAAAGTTGACACAACAATCTAGTATGATTCAACTTAGACACAATATAGCAGACACTAAATTTTTGCACGTTCATAAAAGTTCGGTATACTTAATTCCACACAATTTTTCTCGTCTCCACTTATTTCTATATTCTCTAAAAACGTTCATACATTGTCTACTATCAAGCTCACTGCAATTTTATTACCAAGAAGACATGTGTCAGTTATAAAATTTGCTTTGTTACTGCAAAATTATTCAAACGATGTCAGGTGTCCCCCATACATCGGCCCGCACTATGCACACATTGACGCATAAAACCGCTCTGTCCTAATTCCTACACATCAAAACGGCCACAGTCTAAAATATATCCCACTAACATTTTTATCATCTGTCGTTACATGTAGAAAAATAGCCTAGAATTCTTTTGTTTATGGCACAACCCACTCGGGGTTATTTTAGTTTGGCGCAGGAAAGAGACGGAGATAGTTGTCACATAAATACATGGTGATTGATGGACCCGCAGCCGACTAATGCTCATAGGAAGCAATAAACAGCTGTGCGATTCTCTTATTAAAAACTTTATACAACTTTTGGGGTTTGAACAAGGTTCTGTCAAATGAAAATAACAGTTGTTTAGATCGGATTCGTTGATAACATTTACTTCGAGATCGTTCAATGATAATAGAAACAGTATTATGGGCTGTAAAACATATAGTACATTAGTTTCCGGGGATTAACGGAACATAGTTTCATTACTTTCTTAATTTATTTATCTAGACGACGTCCTGTCATTATCGATTTGCCGTCTGACATTTATTGTATTGTCGTTCGGAAGTGTCCTAACGTTTCCTTGCGTAAAAATAAAATAAACATGAGAAAATATTTTCCCTTTGTCAAAGCAGGAAATCTGTTCGTGATACGCGTAAATCCGTCCGCGTCCCCTATCTGTCCGTGAGTCGTTAAAAGGACTCGTCTCGGCATTTTGTTAACGCGCCATTTCCTTGTCAACGCCGTCAACCCTGTCCGGGTAATCTTCTTTAAGCTCCAAGACTTCAATCTACCACGCCGAGCGCGCTTCATCTTTGCTTACTCCAACTACATAAATGGAATTCCGTAAACAATCTCGTTAAAAAGTTATTGCGCCTATTGGCCATCAAGGATGCTCTGTACATTTTTCATTGGTGTTACGACTGTGACTCAGCTATGTGGAGTAGCTCCGCTGTGTCAGTCGGCTGTCATCGGAACGATCGCCCGTCACTGCACGTCCACCTCGCGCATCGCACGCACGCTTGCATTACGCAGCGCCACCCCTCGAAGTTGGGTACCGATAGCCGTCTCTGTCTTTCGCGGCGCGGGTTCCGTTACAGCGGCACCTGTCTCTCTCTAGCGAGGGGCGTGCGGGGCGGGGGCGCTGCAGGCGGGTCGTAAATCACGCGGCGTCTCATTCCACGCGGGACCGCCGCTGCCGCCGCAGGCACCGCGCACTTCCCTTCCGACCGCCGGCATCGCGCCGCGTCTTTCGCGACGTGTTTACATTTTCAACTAGTTTTGGGGAGTCTCAATTGTTGTCTAATAGCAAAGTGATATCAATTTTATCAGTGTTGCATTGATGGATCCGCAAGTTTTTCATCCTTACCAGTTTGGAGTACTTTGAAAACATTACGTCTAAAATGATCGTCGAGCCCGACCACGTGAGGTAGGTTTTCTATTTGTCCAAGTGTTATATTGTTTTTGTGTAATTTATTATGTTTCATTATATCGTTTTCACGTTCAAATATTGAATTTTACATTGGATTTGCTTTCCGACTTTCCGCACTTCAACTTGTCGACTTTCAACTTAGAATTTTTCATGTTCGCTCAGATCAAAGCTTCACAACTACTATGTGCCCAATGTATTTATGTTTTTAAAAGTGTTTCTCTGTTGCATTTATAGTAGTTATATCTTTGTAACTTAGATTTACATCTATATGTTGTATAAGATATAAAATAAAACTACGTTGACTTTTAAATATTTTGATGAAATCTGTTATTCAAACCAAAAGGAAAGCTCGTTTCTAAAAGTCCTACATGATTTTGTAGGAAATATTTAAAAAAAAAAAGCCTAGACCATATCGTGATTTAATATAACATTTTTATCTAAAACGTTTGATCCGTATATGGTATGTGGGTTTCTCAAAACAGCAATATTTGATTCTATTTTACGAGTTACAAGGATTTTTGAGGACATTCGATAGTCTTTCACTTTTCCCATATAGTGGAACCTGTTTTTAATAAGTTTTTGTTATTTTATTGTCTCATAAATAATCGATAAGCTGTGTCATCAACCATTGTGCTCGTCATATTTATCACATCTGATATCACTACCATTTCTTATTATGATTGCTTTACAATATTGATTCAAAATTTTAATATATTCGATACGTGGAAAATGTGATTGTAAAATTTTATAGCTGTCATTAATATAACTTCTTTGATATCCAACTGATTATTCATGTCTGCAGATTTGACCTATTTGTACCCAATTTACAATTTACCTTAGGTTATACAAATGTCGTATGTCAATGTTTTTCCTTTTGTAACAAACACATTAAATAAAATGTCAGAACGTCAACTCTGTCAACGGTTGGTTTTTTAATCGTATTGTCATCATTAAACACTTAAGAAAACAAAAACTTCGACCCACAAGGACACCCAAACAACGAGTCATAAAGATTTTTTTGGATCGATATAAACCCATTAGTGTGTCTATTTGCTATTCACGATCGAGCTATTAATTTAGTAAAAATGGCCTTTAAAAAAACTTGCATCGTTTTGGTTATCGTCGATATTCAAATGATCGATAACTGGTTTAAGATAACGACGGGGCTGAGACGTAGGCAATTTTCGCTAAGTGAATTATGTCGCTGGAACTAACTGTGTCACGCTTTTGTCCCCAGGGAGAGCCCGAGATGTCTGTCGCGGGAGTCGTCGGGCGCGCCGCGCTGTCCCTCGAATGACTCGGTGTACTCCAGTCGCAGCGGCGCGGGACTGCCGCTGCCGGCCGCACTGACGGCGGCCCTGCCCGCTGCGCTGCTGCCGCCGCACTCGGCCGCGGTGGCCGCCTACCTGGGCGCCGCGGCCGCTGCCGCCGCCCAGCAGCGTCTCCTCATGTCCTGTCAGGAGGACATGACTGACTCCGAACGAGGTGACGCCGTCCTTGACTTCAGCACGAAACGCAGTGAATCACCGCACGACGATGATGATCACGATGACGCCGTTAATCTCAGTAAGAACGAAAATGGTCCCCTCGACTTGTCTACTGGTACGAGAAAACGTGGTCCAGAGGAATCACCATCGCCAGTCCCATCTAGAAAAAGTTCTAGGCCGTCAGAGTTTAAGCACTCTCCATCTCCTTGGTCCACGCCTGTGGCACCTCACCTGCCATACTTCGCAGCAGCAGTTGCTGCGGCTAGTCTGTCTCCTAAGGGAGGCGTTCCATCTGATTGGAACGGCAAATTAAAACACGGGGGTCCTACACCGAGTGATGCCACAAAGGCACTCGAAAAGATGAGTGAGTTGAGCAGGTTGGGAGGCGAGGAATTGTTCCGATCAGTACAAAGCGCCGCTTTAGGTGCTGGTCTAGCTCCGAACGCAGCCGCCCGTCACTCCGCCTGGCAATCCCATTGGTTGAATAAGGGCGCAGACCAAACTAAAGATGTCCTTAAATGCGTGTGGTGTAAGAAGAGTTTTAACTCGCTTGCAGATTTGACGGTACACATGAAGGAAGCAAAGCACTGCGGGGTTAACGTCCCCGTGCCCCCCTCTTCAGGAGGGCCTATCCCACCCTCTTTACAACCACCTTCTAGTTCGCCATCGACGCCATCACACAATTCGTCCTCTTCGAGCGGTTCATCCAAACCGAGCCAAAATGATTTGAACATGCTCATAAAAGAGAATATGCCGATTCCTAGAAAACTCGTTCGTGGCCAAGATGTTTGGTTAGGTAAAGGCGCAGAGCAAACCAGACAAATATTGAAATGCATGTGGTGCGCTGAGAGCTTCCGCTCACTGGCAGAGATGACCAGCCATATGCAGCGGACTCAGCACTATACAAACATCATATCGCAAGAACAAATTATTTCATGGAAATCTTCGGACGACGCCAGTAAGGGAGGGTCCAACTCAAGTGGCCCGGGTGCTAACAGCGCGGCGCCTCCTGCCACCGGTACTAGTAGTCACGTTAGCGCTGTATTAACTTGTAAAGTCTGCGATCAAGCATTTAGTTCCTTGAAAGAGTTGAGTAATCATATGGTTAAAAATTCTCACTACAAAGAACACATAATGCGATCAATCACTGAAAGTGGAGGCAGAAGACGTCAGACGCGTGAAAAACGAAAGAAATCTCTGCCAGTTAGAAAACTCCTCGAGTTGGAGAGAGCACAGCACGAGTTCAAAAACGGGGAAGGGAATGGTGTACCTATGGGTAAACCAATTAGAGATTTCGGCGCTGGTAGCCGAATCACCTGTGAGAAATGCGGTGACAAAATTGAGACTGCGGTATTCGTCGAGCACATACGACAATGTATTGGTGCGCCGATGTCAAATAGCCAAAGGAACTTTTTGAAGAGCGCGCTGCTATCTAACAACATAATCCCGCCCGACGTGCCCGGCCACGTCACGCCCACCGGCCGCGACGGGCGCAAGAGCATCAACGAGGAGCTGCCTTCTCCCGGCTCGCACCACCGCTCTCCATCCTCCGTGAACGATTCCTCCCCGAGTTCCAAAGACCCCAACGCGAGCAATGAAAAAAGCTCGTCGCCTTCGGTTCTCAACGCCATAGAACAATTGATAGAGAAGAGTTTCGACACCCGATCGCGGCACACCGTGCCCGGCATGCCGGGCGGCGCTACACACGCGCCTATTGGGTCGAGTATCCTAAAGAGATTAGGCATAGATGAGAGCGTAGACTATACCAAACCGCTGGTAGATCCCCAAACTATGAATATGTTGAGGAATTACCATCACCAGCAAGGATACGGGCGCCGCGAGCGCAGCGGGAGCGAGTCCAGCTCCATGTCCGAGAGGGGCGGTAGTAGAGTAGAATCATTGACTCCCGATAGGAAGATGGACACGTATCACATGACTCCTCGCACTACTCCCGACACGCGTGGTTCTCAAACCCCAGCCTCCGAGGACCGCCCGACTGAAGTGCGAATAAAGAGAGAAGTCGAAGAGGAAGAGCGCGAAAATGGCGTCGATCTGAGTAGCCAGCCCGTGCGAGTGAAGACTGAAGTAGAGGAGGACGAAGAGCCGCCGCGGCCGAGCAGCACCGCCGACGAGGACGTGAAGCCCGTCGTGGCCAAGCGCGAGAGCGCCGGGCCCAGCCCCGCCGCCTCGCCGCGCTCGCCCGCCAGCGACCGCTCCGCCACCACGCCGGGCGCCGAGCGCAAGCCGGCCTCCAGCCTGGGCGCGCTGTCGTCCATGTTCGACAGCCTGGCGGGCGGCGGCGCGGCGGGCGAGCCCAGCTCGTCGCGACGCGGCGGCAGCCACCCGCTGGCCGCGCTGCAGAAGCTGTGCGACAAGACCGAGGCCAGCCCCGCGCGCGCGCCCGCGCCCGCGCCCTCGCCCGCCGGCCCGCCCAGCATCCTCACGTTCAGCTGGGCGTGCAACGACGCCGTGGTCACCGACTCCATCATGAAGTGCGCGCTGTGCGACACGCCCTTCATATCGAAGGGCGCGTACCGGCACCACCTGTCCAAGATGCATTTCGTGAAGGACGGTGCGCTGCCCGAGCCCGTCCCACTGAAGGCTCCGGCGGGCGCGGGCTCGCCGGGCCCGCACAAGGGCGGCTCCAACGCCGCGTCGCCGCAGGACCCGCGCAGCCCCTCGCAGTCGTTCGACGAGAGCCCTCACTCCAAGTTCCTCAAGTACACGGAACTGGCCAAGCAGCTCTCCAGTAAGTACGTGTAGGCTGGGCCCCGGCCGGCAGTTGTGATGATACCATATCTTGCTACGTTAAACCTTGCTAGGGTTAGGTCGCAGCCGCGACGCTAAGTATTTCGAAACTCTTTGCCAATTTAATTATTTAGGTAATTATTGTTAGATTTCACCGCATAGATCGGTTAGTGTAATAAATTAATAGCGACTTAAGTATACGCCAAACGTCTTACGTTCGTTTTAGGTATTAAGAGAATATTTTCAAAATATTGCCTTTAGGTGATCGGTTGTTGTAAGGGCGGCAGAGCCCGTGGCTTATCTTCCACACTACGTTATAATTCCATTTCGATAAATGTAAATATAAGTCACATTAAGTCATAAAAAACGATTCGATCTCTTTTTGTAAATGTATATTTTTTGCTAATAATTCTTTGAAAAAGGTAAACCGTGGAAATTAGTTTTCGTTAATTGCAATTCGCCTTTCGCATGTGATTCGTCTATCGTATTAGTCGCGTAGTGGCGTTGACTTTCAGTATTTTAACAGAAAATTCGTTGCAATATCATTTTTTTTCGTGTTACTTAATTTTTTATGTAAATCAGAGTTAGGGTTAACGTGGTTAGTTTATGTATATTTTGATGATTTTTCTTGTTTTTTTTTTTGTGAATTTAAGAGATCCGTCGATGCGTATAATCTCGGAGATTCAATCTCATTCGTTTCTGTTCGTATTGTACATACAATTCGACATAGAATGCAATATAACAATCTCCTTAGTGTAAATTTTGCTATAGGTATGCTCTCCACGTGAGGATGCTATTTATTATTTAGTGATAAGTACATAATATTAGGTAAACTACATCTGTGAACAATTGTATACCAATATACCAGCGCATTAATCGGTTGAACAATCAACCTATATTTAAAAGTGATACATATACATTTTTTTTCGTTGAAAGGAATGATAACATTCGTATACGTTTAGAACATAAAGATATACCAGATATATCTTCCAATTTGTAACGACAGATATACGACGATGTATATACGGCACTTGAGAGCGAAGAACCTCTTTTATATTTAATAAAAATATTGTAAACTGTGTAATGTAAGTTTCAGACGATATCAACAAAAAACTTTGATTGTAAACTGAATATTCGTGACGTTAAAAATTCCATTTACCCTTTGACGTATACGACATTTCTAATGGAATATACAATTTAAAAATTTATTTTCGAATATAATTTTTTGATGTTTTAAATATTATACATGTTTTTTCCAAAGTTGCGAATATTCAGCATCATGATGATTTAATCGATAAAAAATTTAAATCGTAAAAAAAATCTATCATTTTAACGATAATAATGAAAAATACGACAAATATTATGTATACGCTAGCTCTGATGAGAGATTTTTGCTCATTCTTAAGAAAAAAAAAAGTAAAAAAATGGTGTTGAAATATTGATTTTACCAAATTTAATAATCTTATTTAATATTTTATGTTGTATTTCAAAATGCAATTAAAAGCTCAAAGAAATATATATGTTACATACTTTAAATGTTCATTTTATTTGAATTTACCCCTACTGACCTGCAGCAGAATGCAATCAAGCAGCTTTAACTGCTTACACACACACATAACACACCAAGGCTGTACTAATTACAAATAAATAATAAGAAGAGAGTCAAGAAAAAATTAGGGTAAGCTTTTTGTACATCTGAGAATGCTACCTACTGCCACACGCAATCTGTAATGTTTTGAACTAAAACAGGGTTATGGCAAAAGCAGCAGAATTACTCCTTATTTTAAAGAAGTTAAGGTTTAAAATCCTTCTCAGAGTCACCCAATGCATCAAGCAGAAGATTTTCAGAAATTAAAACTATTTAGATAAGAACTTGTCTCAGAAAGTCAGAATGCAGTATTTTAAATGCATTGACAAAACAGCAGAATTTTTGAAAGTTACAGTTTTGGCCTGAAATGATTTGACAAAATGATTTATTCAATACGTCATACAGGCAAATTGAAAGAAAAAACTTAAAAAATAATAATAATAATAGCTTTCACCATATCACCCCATGGATGGACTTAATATTGACATAATTGTCACAAGGTGTCGTCTAAATACCTTATAAGAACCAATATCAATAAAAAATATTTATAATATTGACACAATCGGCACGTGTATCTCATACTTGGTATAAGAGAGACGTGTCAGTGAGTATCAATGACATCTTTGACTGTCCCTGAAGGACTTCAATTTAGTTGTCTCCAAAATTAAGGCTCTAGTGATCTTGGACATTCCGGAGCTTTCTAGAACTTAAAAGACTGGGTCATCATTATCTCAACCGAAAAAATCCACTACAAAACAGACTGGATAGTACATAAGTATACATTGCGTAAGTATGAGATGAAAAGAAAATCAATCAGACGAAATGCATTGTTACCTAATTACAGTGGGTTCATTATAACTTACAGAGATTATAAATCATCATATTAGAAGTCAGGGTTTTTCACTCTGGAGCACTAACATGTATGCCATTTTAAGATCAAAATAATGTGAATGGATTTATGGAGAAATGGATTTATTTAACTTGACCCGTAACGCGATTGTTAGCACTGAATTTTGTTGTCATGTGACTGGTAGTATTCTACTGTCGGTTGCTATTTTGAACTCTATTAATATTTAAACTAAGACGGCAAAATTCAGTGCTAACAATCGCGTTACGGGTCAAGTTATAATGAACACACTGTAAATTAACCAAATCCGTTTGAAGATTTGGTCCAAAATAAGAACATTATTGTCGTTAATAAAATAGAGGAAGCTATTATTTCCGCATAAGAAAAAATTGGCTTCATTTTTAGGGTTCCGTACCCAAAGGATAAAACGGGACCCTATTACTAAGGCTCCGCTGTCTGTCTATCTGTCTGTCCGTCTGTCAGTGCCAAAGTGCCAAACTGCCGCACTCAGAGACGTCATTAAAAATAAACAATCACTACCTGTAATTCACAAGACAAGTATAAATTGGAAGGTTGTCGATCAAAAATATGACAGATTGAGAACATTTCAATTTTGTTGACATGTGTCTTAACTTACGCTGGTCAATTCAATTGATTGATTATTATTTTATGACATCTCTGACTACAGCAGCAAGTGACATAAATCATCAAATTGGAATAAAGAAAATTATCATTCTACGATATATGAACGTCGACGAAGCAAAAGGAGTAATGTTAGAATAGACAGCACGTAGATTCCTGCAGTTTCAGTATGAACCCATTTGCAAAAGTATAATGTAAGTATCTTTCATAATCATGAATACCTTACCAGCATAGCCCAGTAACTGGGTTGAGCAAGTGAGATAGACAGTCGCTTCTTGTTAAATACTGGTATTCAGCTACATAATATGGTTTGGCTGGTAGCCGACCCCAACTTAGTTGGGATAACGCTAAACAGATGAAGTTCAGAAAATGGCATGGAGATATTGAAAAATACAGAAACTGAATTTTTCAAATATTGAAGTAAACTGCAGAAAATATGCTCCGTATTGTAAACTCGTAGCATGGTAGCAACCTCAGAGCAAATAAAAAACCAAGACAGAGCGCTGTCAACAGTGACGTGAGGCCGGTTTAGTAAACATGTGGGCACTTAGTGAGGTGTAGTTTGATTGTAAGTGGTTGTAAATGTGTGTGAGTGAGCGAGTATGCACAGAGTGGAGGCGTAGTTTTGGCATGCTTCACTTGTTCCCAGCGCCTGGTCTTGGTTTTTTATTTGGTCTGAGGTAGCAATGTTCCAATAAAAGTGTATTTTGGAGTCCAACACTATGGAAAAAGCTCTCTTTTCCTGATCTGTGCAATTCTCAAAACCAGGCAAGTGCGAGTCGGACTCGCGCACGAAGAGTTCCGTACCATTATCTGTAAAAACGGCAAAAAAATCACGTTTGTTGTTTGGGAGCCCCCTTAAATATTTATTTTATTCTGTTTTTTAGTGGTATCTGTTGTTATAACGGCAACAGAAATACATCATCTGCGAAAATTTCAACTGCCTAACTATCACGGTTCATGAAATATAGCCTGGTGACAGACAAACGGACGGACAGCGGAGTCTTAGTAATAGGCTCCCGTTTTACCCTTTAGGTACGGAACCCTAAAAAATAGTACCTATTCATAACGTTTACTGTATTATAATATGCATATTCTCTCAGCGTCTCATACGCAACATACGAGTAGGTCATGTTGCTTTAGTCAAAGTAAAGCTTATCAATGAACTTGTATTTAAAAAAAGATTTTAATTTAATGCATTGTCTGGCTATGTCAATTCATAAAATATTATCAACATAGTTACTTAGTTTCACTTTTAGTAAAGTTTCACTTAACATCGATGAATGTTCAAAAAGTGAAAAACCACCCAAGGATGCAAAAACGAGCCCAAAACTCACCAATTAGCCAGTCATAAAACACGTTTGACTAACCACTACTAAATCTGTCGGGCCCCGAAATCACTCAGCGAGACGTCTTAACTCCAAGAAACCTCGTCTTTATCACCCAAATTACGTCATTCATCGCAGTTTACGCACATCCCTTACCACGACCTCAAATACTTCGACGACTTACAATTTGTACTATCCATTGACGGGTCAACAGGCGGCTGAGTGGAAGGTTGCGAAGGAAAGCCGTAATGGATGGGTTGGTAAGGGAGATGTTTGAAAGAGAACTGTGACAGACGGGCCGTCAGTCAAACCCTTGAAGGCGAGTATTCGTCGCTACAGGTAAAGGAAATATACGGGGAGGTATCGCGGGCGGGAACGGGGACCTATAAGACTAAATATTAATTTAGTAATGTACCTGACTGTCTAATTGTTTGACGTACTGTCTATGTAGATTACAGTAAAAGACAAAATAAATGTCTGTAATGACATTGTCTCTTGTTTTAGGTATTTTCGAGTAAGCAGTGCTTACTTGAAAATAACTCACACTCTGTGTTTCAGTGATTGGTTTTCTACATAATCAGTAGACTTTTCAAAGTCTGAATTTTAGTAATTTTTTCAGCCATATTACTGAAATTTACACTGAAGCGTCGCCGTCACACCTAGTTTCCAATACATCCCCGTCTGCCCCAACGACCCAACCCCAAACAAGACAAACGTCCCCCAGCCCCTCAGACCGCTGTCTGTCATTGTACGTCTAATAATGGTGACTAATTAAAATGACATTTTGTTTTATATCATCAAATTAATGAATACAACCCCCCGCCCGCCGGTGGGGTGCGGGGGTACACCGGGGTACCATTGCCCACGATTTACGAGCCCCGCAGTCGCGAGATGGATAGCATGATTTATACGCTGTTTATCATCTTTTTATGGCATCGTATGAAATAATACTGTGTTTATTTTTTTTCCTGGCTTTTAATTATAGTTGTTTCTGGACAGTAAATTCGCTTATTTATTGTGATGGCGGGATAGTTGTCGAGAATGTTTAATTATTTCCACAGTTATTAACGATCGGCTTTAGGGTCTTTCGAAAAAAAAGGATCACTAATAAAATCGTTACACTGTGTTTGGGTTATGATTGTTATTGAAATGAATGGTGATTGAACATCTGTGGGCTGTCTGTGATATACAAATCATTTAAATGCTAGAAAAAACTAATCACAATAGTGATGGGTGGAACTCGTTTTACTCTAATGAGTAATTAAGCATAATGTGATCCAGTATTATTTTAACAGCCGTTGATTCAATCAATTCAGTTCACATTTAATATCTGTTTTTCTTGCCAGTTGAAATATCATGAAACATTCCTGCGCGTAATTTGTTGAGACTTAAAAGTAATCAAGTGCTCTACATTGAAGTGGGACCGGACACACTCCATCAACAAATGCTGGACGTCTTATTAGTCGTTTATCACTTCAATACACGTACGTCACATAAGAGATATGTTTTTATTTTTAATGTTGAATAAGAAAAGTGTGTTTAGTACTTATTTAATAGTTAAAATTAAACAGAGTGCATTATATTTATCTGGCAAGCCAATATTAGGCGATGCAACATAACACTTTTTGTTGAACGATGAAGCTGTAGCTGTGGCTGTGCTCCGCTGTCTGGTCTATATATGCTGGACCATTACCTAAAAGAGTATTGTTTTCTTGATAATTTTGTATAGAACAAAAAAAGCATGCTTTATATCTGTTTTTTTTTTTACAATATTGTCTGTTTTGTTTATAAAAAGAGATGAAGCATTCGCACGTCTGGTCTACTAAACTCACTTTAAGATAAAGTTCTTACTTACAATTTATTCTTAATGATCACTGTATGAACTAGAACTTCCAAAACCTCTGAACCCAAAACACTAAACTTATCAGAATCCCACCACATACGTCCTTCCAAAATGCCAATTCCATTTCACTTTTCACTCCCATTTACTTTGGCACAAAAACTCGATAAACAATGACCCACAAAAGAGTCAGTATCACCTGACTGATGGCTCTCCATGACCCATCGTTGAGTAAATAGCTAGATTTAGATCGCACAATAAATGATTTACTTCAGGTCGGCCGTAATAAGTAGATTGATGTAAGAGCGCCCCCCGTCATTTGTCTCAGCGTTCGCGGTGGTGGGGTTAAGCTCGGTTAGCAAAAACAGATGGTTTTTCTTGACTTTAGAGTTTCTTTTTAGGAGATTTCTAAGCTGTAAAAGACCTTAGAAATCCTTTTTGTATGAAAATGTAGGTAGTTGCAGTAGGTGATTGATTTACATTTACAAGAAATATTAAATTTTTGAATTTTTTTGACACCAACTTTATGGACTCAATTTGTAATTTACGAAATAGTGCATCTAGTTGTGTTTTTTATTGATACTGTCGAATGTATTTGTTTTAGAATTTATTCTTGTAATTTAGTATTTGGTCGAAATAGGTAGATTGATGTAGGAGCGCCGCCTGTCATTTGTCTGAGCGGTCGCGATGGTGGGGTTAAGTTCGGTTAGCAAAAACAGAGTTTTTCTTAACTGTGAAGTGTTTTATTTAAAGGTTTCTTTGGTTTTGATAAGTATAATAGGTTTGGATTCGTAATAAAATCTAAATTCTGGATGGTTAAGACATTTTAATTACTTTTTAAGAGTTTTTGTGAATTTTAGGAGGTGAAAGTTGCTTGAATAGTAATATAAATCTGGATCCTGAATTAACAACCATTTGTTTTACTTTTTAGGGTTTCGTACCCGAAGGGTGCTAAACGGAACCCTATTACTAAGCCTCCGCTGTCTGTCAGTCTGTCATCAGGCTATATCTCATGAACCGTATTATGTAGACAGTTGAAATCACAACGTACTGTTAAATATTTTACGGTGGTATGGAACCCTTTGAGTGCGAATCCGAATCGCACTTGGCCAATGTTTTTTCATTATTTTGGATGGGGCAGGTACTGTCCTAGGTATAAACAAAAAAAAAGTACTTACTTTTTAGGTTCTTCAATTATGTCGCTCAATGAAAACTTATAGGAAATGAATACGAATGAAGTAAGTCGTGATACCAGGTGTTTCTACACAACGTAGTAGCTTCATATATTGATTCAAAAAAATATATTGCTAGATAAATAATAATTACTACAATATATGTACCTAGGTACAATTCAGATAGGATATAATTTCCCTATAATTATTGGAATGCAAATTATTTCAATTTAACCATGACAATTAGCTTTCTTTTAGAGGAATATCTATCTATCTAGTAGTCTTGATATTTTTAAAGAAAAATAAACCCTTACCTCATTAAGGCTCTTACATACTGGCGCGACTTGTTACGCCTTTACTCTACTCAGTAGGTATACCACTAAATCAATCTGCCTAGCCTTTTCCCAACTATGTTGGGGTCGGCTTCCAGTCTAAACAGATGCAGCTGAATAAGTACCAGTATTTTAAATGGAGCGACTCCACAACCCAGTAACTGGGCAATACGATACCCCTTGGTAAGACTGGTTGTCAGACTTTCGGGCTTCTAATGACCCGTAACGACTGTCGAAGATCCACAAATGACAGCCGGGACCAACGGCTGAACGTGCTTTTCGAGTCACGGACTAGTCTTGGCCTGTAGAGATGGTCACCCATCCCCGGACCAACCGCGGCAAGCGTAGCTTAACGTGATGAATCCACCCGTGCGGCTGTTATTACCAAAGAACAGATAATATCTGTTCTGTGGTTATTACTTAGCCACGAGCTCCTCCTAAATCTTAAATGTGACACACTACACTACTTTTTATTTTGGTACCTAATTGGCACTATGCATGTAATTTATTTGCTGGGACCTCTTTCGCTAGACCATAAACCTATTACACTATACACCTACCTATTACAATTCTCATACACTATACTACTGGAAAAAGGTTTTTGACCTTGACCGACTTTCTGGGGGAGAACTTTTGCTCTCGACTTTTCAGTTTAGAATGAAGGACTAAAGTTGTTTGTTATGCCGTAATAAATGTATTCATCTTTAATTCAAGACTAAGGCCTCGTTTACGGAGACGCGGGGCGTTGAGCGTAGCGTTGGGCGGCGGGGCCCGCACTGAATTCAAACATATGGCGTTGTATGCGTGCGTTTACGGAGAAGCGTTATCACGCGTTTGCTTGAAATGGGGCGTTTTACGCGGCGAGGCCCGCGGATGTCACCGCCGCGTCACACGCGTAGTTTAACGCGGCGGCGCCCGCGGCGGAACCTTCTGCCAGTCTTATTTGGAAATCGCACAATCGAGTAACCGGCGTGCGCCGCAGCGTCGCCCGACGCGTTGCGCGCCGCGTACTTCGCTACATGCTTGACGTTTCGCGGCGGGCACCGCCACTCTTCCCGCTACGCATCTCTATGAACAACATCGTACATTGCCATATGTTTGTGTTTACGAGTGCGATGGTAAGTGCCGCTTCACGCGCCGCCTCTCCGTAAACAGAAAAAAAGTCCGACGCGCCGCGGAACGCCACGCTGCACGCACCGCCCAACGCCCCGCGTCTTCGTAAACGAGGCCTAAGTCCGACCACATCCATCAATCAATCAATCAATCAATATTTTTTATATGTATTCATCCATTCAGTTCACTTCTTTCTATTAAATTCAACATTCGATCTAATTGGCGTTTAAGCCTGTTTATTATCAAAATCTTATAATGCAGGAATATTAACAGCTTTGAGAAATCGAGATCTTTGTTGAAGTTTAAAGTCGAAGTTTAAACTATGACCTTGTAAAAATTATAACCCTTTGCCCGCCATTTAATTCGGATGACCTTGAATCGCCACAGGGAGTGAGAATTCAAAGAACGCTTTTTTAGCAGTACTCAAAAGCTAAGACACAAGGACATGCTAATATTAAGGTTATCATAGGTTATACGATAAGTTCTAGATATTAACCCTTTTATTTATAAACGTTTATTTTTGGCATGTAAACGTCGCTAATCATACTTATTCACCAACCCGCACAGGGACCGCGTAGTGGATTATGGCCCACCCCCTCTCACAGAGAGGAGGTCTGTATCCCAGCAGTGGGAACATTATAGGCTGATTATGCTAATCATACTTAACAAAAAAACGTTTATAAATAAACCCATAAGAGTAGTGAATAATGCTTATATTTTAGATTTAGTCTCTAATGTCTCCGTTGTAGTTGACTATGATAATTTATGTTTCGTAATATTGCCACAATGATCCAAAAAGGGAGTGTAAGCCATCAAAAATATAAATAATATTTCCATTCATAACATTCAAATAAATTAATTACTTCGCATAGTGTGCTAACGATTGTTTATTCTGGACAAAATAATATCATTGTTAATATTTCAAATGTTACGTAGGCGTTATAAATTCGTTTATTTATTGAATCATTATTTTGGACGTGAAATAATTGTAATGTTAAATAAATACGTCGCTCCTGATATTTAGTAGTTTCAGATGAGTATTTTAATTGATGTTAGGTGATTGTGTGACTGTTATTTTATTATAGTGTTTTGTCATTGCAATTATAGACCTAGTGTGTTTATGGGATTGAAGTGAAGCTCTAGGGTTTTTAATTATATCAGTTTTATCGACAATTATTTTTAAGAATCCTAGAATCTATTTTAGTATTTCATCATCATCATCATCATTTCAGCCGAAAGACGTCCAATGCTGGACATAAGCCAAACACCGCTACTTCGACCGGTTCTGTGCTTCCCGCATCCCGCGTATTCCTGCGACCTTCACAAGGTCATCGGTAAATTATATGGGCAGCTAAATTGTCCAAAATAAACGTTAACCTATGGAATATAGTCTTAGAAAAATAAGAACGCTACCAGCAAATATCAAAATCATAAAAAAACATTTCACCAAAAAATGTTGTCCCTTCACCTTTTCAATATAAAACTCACCTCACCGGCAAAACTAAAAGGTATCGATTACTAAACTAAAACTATATTGAAATGGAGCGCACTCCACCTATAACTCTTGTCGAAACAAATGCCGTCCACTCTGCGGCATCTGTCGGCACTGATGGATGACGGGACATGTGTCCATTATCGCCTGCACACTGCGTCAAACGTGCATCCACAAAAGACGGTGGACAAAAAAATAGCGTGCATTTGACACGCTCGTTAATCAAATTATGCGATTTAGTGCAATAAAATTTTTGGGTAGACACTTTTTGAATATAGACAGTATTCTATAGAGTTATAGAAAAAAAGTTTTTGTGTGTCGAGTAACAAATTACTTTCATAGATTTTTTCCGTAGACGCTATAAATAATTGCCGTGATTGGCAGGATTTATGACACAAATAAAGATGGTAGTTTATAAAAATAACGGCTTTATAAATATCGGTTCACGGATTCGCGAGTGTTTGAATAACAAGCGCAGGCAAAGTGTTGAAAACTTAACGGTCTCGTAGAATGATAGAAAAATGAAAAGACATGTTCATATAAATGTCTTCTCAGCGATTACGTAGTCAAATTAAGATACCTCTAGTTAGTATTGATCAAAGCTGGTTCTACGTCAGAAGAATATTTTAAATACTTGTGAACAAGCCTCTTCCTTTCATAAATTGCACATTAGTTTACGTTACACAATTTGGGAAACGAATTAATAATAATAAATGGTTCGCTAATAAAATATCTTGAGCAAAGAAATAATTATTATGTTGAGTGAAAGACACATCCAGTTTAGTAAAAACCAATAAATACAAAATAAAACTTTCAATAACCTTCTCATTAACAAACTAAAAATTATTTCATCATTTACTGACAAGTCCCACAAAAAAAAAAATACATACACCTGAAGTTACCCTTTTGTCCAGACTCCGCGAGTACGGCGCACTGTGCACACATTTGACGATGACGGATGACGGACGGACGCACACTTCCGCGGGGGGGTAGGCAGAGGGGGCTCGCAAGACCCGCTCTAGATATATTCCCGTCTATCAATCCACGTTGACGTTGACGGGTTGCATGAAATGGTACCTCGTAGGTCGGGTATTTTCTACCGAGCGGACAAGCTTGTGTTATTTTTAGTATAGAGTGCAATATTTTAAATGAAATTCGTACTTTCTCTCGAGAGGACTTTAATTATTAAACTTTTGGAATTTACTTTTATCTCATTTGTCAATCAGTCTATTTCTTTGCAAAAAATAAATCAAACAAAATATTTATGACAATCTCTATGTTAAAATAATGATTTTTTTATTTATAATTAATACAACTTATTATTTACCACTGAAACAAACTGAAACAATACCAATAAAATTAAAATAAGTAGCTTGAAAGTAATAAAAAGATAAAGTTAATTGTCTAACTTATCTACAAAAATTGTTTCCTCTTTAGGTTTTAGTAAGTTGTAAATAAAAGTACTTTTAAGCGTTAGTTTGCTGCTCCATTCCTCCTATTTCTTCCTTTGATTAATCCCGTTCCAATACAACCTCCGTGTTTTCCGTTAGTCGATCTTTGCTTACAGGAGATGAGGAGGTAAAGTTGTATTCGTATTAAAGTACTCGTATTATCATAAAAATTCAAATTTATTTAATATAATCGGAGTGTAAACGAACATTTTTGAGATTGGACGGTGACCCCCTAACTAGGCATTTGCCTGTATCTTGCGGGTCATTGAAGGTACGTTGAAGACAGAATATATAATATGGAGGTATTACACAACTCTTTTGTAGAGAATAGAGTTGTGTAATAATTATTGTAAGAGATAAATCACAACACAACATCTCATCTGTCATCCCCGAAGGGATGAGCTGACTATACATACTTTAAATTTCGCTAGTTACGTTATAAGTCCCAAGCTATGCTATTTCATTGCCGGGTTAATGCTTGCTCCCTATTGTGGGTAACGAGAGCAAGCATTAACCCCAGCAGATGTGTACCTATAGTACACCCACATTTCGCTAGTTATGTTTAAGACCCATGTAATACGAGGCGAGCCTATTGCCAACAAATCCAGACTCCGGGCTGCTACTGAGAAATTCCAGATGAAAAAACTCAATAACACTTTCCCAGATCTGGTAATCGAACCCAGGATCTCTGCAATGGCGCTTACAAGCACTAGCCCAACGAGGGAGTCATTGATATTTATCGATCATATATCACAAAAAGAGAGCGCGGAAAGGAAACATCAGCTGTCAAGTTACGCTCGAATTGTCACGGCGATGATTAAGCGACGATCGACCAAACCATTCGCTTGTGTCGTTTGTGTCAACGATTATTTTAGTTCTGTCGTATGCAGCTAACTATGAGCTGACATACTTTGCGTGTGGCGAAATATAGAAGCAGGATATACCTAATGTACTAGATCTGGTGTTTTTTTTTTACGTGTTCTATGCAAGCAGATTTGGCTTGATTTGATTAGTCTACATGTTGGGGTAAGTTCGGTGCTGGGATAAGACCATATGTGCTAATCAAATTTTATTCTGCTCTGACATGGCGCAGAATTCATTAAAAAATATTGTCAAATCAGCCGGAAAGATTCGTGCGGTCCTTATCATAAGATACCCTAATAAACGATATGCAGGGAAGGAAAATACATAAAAAGCAACCAAACAACTATTCTGTTACGCCATCGGCTTCTACGCTACCGGTCGCTGCCTCGTTCGATTCTCGTGCAGAACAAATTACATAATTATATTATATGTTTTTATCGCTAAGCTACCAGAAAAATAATAACCGCGTGCCAAAACTTACCTAAACTAATTATAAGTGCTTGACGAATATTTGCAATGAAGGTATATTATAAACATACTAGCTTTTGCCTGTGGTGTTGCCCCCGATAGTTCATATCTAGATCTGGGTCGAAGTAGTACAAGACATGTTCGACACTGTGTGGCAACACTGACAATAAGTTCTTTAAAATAAAACTTCATACGTTTTCCAGCTCTTTCCTCATGTCTCTCACACAATTAAAAGCACTAATCTTATCTTACTCAACTCCACTCCATAAAAACCTCTTACAAAATTATTCCATCACAGTTTTTCAACCGAACCCTGCCTCCGATGAATCATATTATAATAATAATTGATAAAATCTTTTTGTCTGCGCGCACGCGTTTGCGCACACTGTGCTGATTGACAGCCGATCGACAGTTGACGTTATCTCGACGCTATTTCACTTTCGAGTTTCCGCTGGTTTGTGTTGGAATTATTGATTTCTATTCATTATGCCGGCAATATTTTGTTTAATGTAATGTAAAATGTTGTGTAGCTAGATGGGGTCGTATTTTGAACGTAAAATATACTCACTGAGTAAAAACAAAAAAATAAACTAACATTTGTTATTTACTAGCTTCCGCCCGCGGCTTCGCCCGCGTGGTATGTCGATAAAAAGTAGCCTATGCCCTTTCTCAGGCTCTAGACTATCTGTGTACCAAATTTCATTTAAATCGGTTAAGCAGTTTTGGCGTGAAAGCGCGACAGACAGACAGACAGACAGGATTTATTTACCTCTAACAACTTTTTCTGATCTTTCTTTCTTCTTCGACCTAATTCGATAGTGTGTGTGTGTGTGTGTTATGTGAGCGTGAAAAACATAGATTAATGAATTAACCTACAAATTCGAAATCTTTAAAACAATAACACAGTGAGGAAATATAAATATTTCAGAAGTATTTTAATAATGGAAATATTATATTATTATCATCAAGAACAGGAGCACAAGACAAGTATAAGAACTTCAATATGTTTGTAGCTTATTACCTAGCAGGGATGTATTTATTACCAATTTAAAAAATGCCTTTGACTTCGATAAGTTTAGCTTTCTAATTAATTACAATACATAGGTAATTATTATTTATTAGCCTTCAAATACTCACTACCCACAAAATCCATTTTAAAATAAAACCTCTTTAAATAAATAAAAAACCGGCCAAGTGCGAGTCGGACGTACCATTATCTATAGAAACGGCAAAAAAATCACGTTTGTTGTATGGGAGCCCCCTTAGATATTTATTTGATTCTGTTTTTCAACTGTCTAACTATCACGATTCATGAGATACAGCCTGGCGACAGACAGACAGACAGCGGAGTCTTAGTCATAGGGTCCCGTTTTACCCTTTGGGTACGGAACCCTAAAAACTGTAATCAATTCAATCAGATAGATCGAATACCGAAAAAGCCGGGCACATTCGTTAATACCCATCGTATTTAATCAATATGTTGAAAATTGAAACTAAAAGAGTCCAGGTCAGAACTATAATAGCCATGCTTATGTGTACCGAGCAAACCCCGATACAGAATGGTACAAGTTACAGACTTATGAACTGATGCCCCCTTGATAAAAAAACGTTGACGTAGAGGAGAATGTCGTTGTCCTTGCGTATTAGTTTTACCTATTAAAAGGGAGAAAAATAATTCAGTGCGAAAAAAACTTATTTATGTATCTGTCTTTAAATCTGATTGCTATTTACACCAACTCTAGATAACAAAATGTACGCACAGTAGGTATGTTTGAGGAGGACGCAAGTTCACATTTTTCTTCCTTTTTGTATAATTGAAAATATTTATCAGTGTTTTTCTATAGAAAGAAAAACTCTTTGAAGAGATCTTCAAAAAGTATTTCAAAACTATTTTACGATTATCGAAGCAATAGCTTTCTGTACATGACTAAAGAATGCATCGATAACTAACCAAAAACAAGAACATTAACTGTTTCTCTCACCATTTTTCATACAACACAACCGCACTTGACACCAACCTAATAAAGAAATCCCATACAATAGGTATAGCCTCCACCCGCTACCGCTCATGCCTCGCCCCACCCCCCACCACACCCCACTTCGTGCACACGTCAGTCAGCACCCATCAATCACTGTAGCCATGACGCCACCACTCATATTTCAGGGGTCGCCTTTCAAACAACCCTTCACCCTTATTACAACGGTATAAGGTTGAAATTGAGGTTAAATGGCGCCAATCGATTAAGTGCTTTGTTAATGAGTCGGCCGTAAGTTTTACATTACCTCTGTCCCTTGGAGTTTGTAGTGATGCATGTGCTGTGGTCTATACTAGTGAAGTGTGCTTAACTGATATCTTTGTTTACTTTTAATAGGTTTTTTTGGAGAAAATTACATAACTTCACCCCTTGGTTCCCCGAAGGATTGGCAGAGGTGTACACCTCTGTAGTACTTACACCCACATTTCGCCGGATATATTATAGGTCCCATGTAATAGGGGCGAGTCTATTGTGATCAATTGGGCACAATTCCAAACTCCGAGCTGCTACTGCTGAGAAATTCCAGATAGAAAAAACCAATAACACTTTGCCCGACCTGGGAATCGAACCCAGGACGTCATGCTCAGTAGTAGCGCTTGCGATCACTATACCAAAGAGGCTAACATAACTGGCGAAATGTGGGGTTACCTACTATAGGTACACCTGTGCCTAACCCTTTGAGGAAATGAGGCGTGGTGTTCTATTGTATGTTGTTGTAATGGATCTGAGAGTAAAACATTCTCAATCAAAAAAAAAATAAGTTATAAAAACTAAGACGCCACAGACAGACAAATTTTTAATTTGTCTGTCTGTGGCGTCTTGTTTATACCTTTTTAGTCGTAGTTGGGTTATAGTTTCTATAATATTTTTTTTTTTTAATTCTTTTGTGGTTATAATATACATATTTTTGAAATGTGCTCATTAAGCCCTTTCATTTGATACCCAACATGGTACGATTAGACAATTTTTTTTTAAAGTTCCTTCCTCATATCCTCTAGAGGGCGCCATTAATGCGCCACATAACTTATAACCAGCGGACGATCAAGACGCTTCTAACGATACCTCATTTGTTGAATTGTGATGAGTGGTTTAGAAGATAGAAGGGTAAATATACTTACATACATACATACCTACATACATACCGGTCAAAATCATAACCGTCCTTTTTTCTTCACCGTAGTCGGGTAAAAAGTAAGCCTGTCTGTCATACTATCATACTGATTGCGCAACCAAGTAAACCGCTGCATACACAATTTGCCAAAATGGGGGATTAAATAATCTTCCAACGTTTAGTGGGAATGCGGTGCTCCCGACCAGACCGTGGACTCAATGAAGAGTCCAAAGTGTCCCTACACCTGAGGGCCTAGACAAGTGACAATCGCTTCCAAAGCGTTTCGTATTTCTACAACGACTTTCAACAGGATTGACATAAGCTTTTCGATAGCTTAAGTTAGTCCTATACATTTTTGCCTTTTCCATCATCGTTATCGCTGATAAAACGTCACTTTGTCTAGGGCCTCTGCATTTTAAAAGGATTAACGTTGCCACCTACTGCCACCAAGTAATTTGACAAGTAAACCTACCTATAAGGAAGAAGGAAAAGGCCAGACATTTTTGAAGAGAGTTAACTTGGTGTAACTGATTTTGAACGTCTTGAAAACAAATTCTTTTGTGATATTTCTAAGGCCAGGAGAAAGAGTAAGTAGATACAATGATAGGCATTGCAACAGTCCAAAGATTTAAATCATTAGATTTGCCCTCACCGTACTAAGTCGCACGAAAAAGCTGAGAAGAGTGAGCTCACACAATAACAATGGCGTTTCCATGACAACCCAGTCAAGTCTCTGCGATATTGTGTGTGTCACGAAAACGAAACAGAAACACGACCACCGTTTGACACGGCAGGGCGAATCTATGATTAAAATCTTTGTAATAGTCACGTCATCCAACACAAATTGTGACTAGATTCCAGAGCGATAGACAAAGTTCCCATTTCATAATAATTCATGTAAAATCAAAATAAGTAATCAGCTGCTAATTCCCACAATAGCAAACAGTATTCATTAATATCAAGGCTCGGATATCGATTAAATTTTCAAACCGGTATGATGTACTTGACGCAAAAACCTTTACATTCGGTTTCGTTCGTATAAACCGGTTTTTGGAAGAGTATTATACAAAAAAAAAACGGTTTAGAGCAAATTAATACTTCAGTTTTTATTCAGCGCGGCATCCTCACAAGTTACAAAGTTTTAACCGGGTTGCCGCTCCTCTAATAAACCGGTTAATTTAGGTCAAAATAAAGTTCTCTAAACGTTCGCGTTCTATAGGAAAGTTCGGAGGAAAACCGAAATAAACCGTTATTAACCGGTACTTTTTAAACCGGTTCCGATCCTTGCTTCATATTATTTCATGTATTACTTAGTTAGAATCAACTAAGGGGAGGTAAGTGCTAGTTATAACATTAGTTATTGACGCCAATATCACAAAACAGATAGGCTGCCTATTTATTTAGATAATGGGCTCCAGTAATGACAGATTACTGACGGTAATTGTACTGTTATGATCTATTTTGCATACAATTCCCTGTAATTTGCGAGCTTATTATTGAAGTTAACTAGGGTGGTATTATGAAGTATTAATGCCATCATTATTCCGCTGCGAAAACGGGATGGTGCTAGCGGCCTTGTCTAGCTCCGTCTCTCTCTCACACTGGAAAAATGATGGCATTAATACTTCATAATACGGCACCTGTAGTTTGTAGTGGGCCGTACTGTTTACGTTTTGTTTGAAAATAGGGGAGGCATTGATAACCACAGGGAAACTACAAAGTAAGTACTGGCCTCGAATAAGAAAAAAAGAGGGGTGAAAAAAAAACGCATTTTTGTATTGGTCTCTGAAGGGGTGAAGTCCAAAACATGCTTATGCTACAAATTATATTTTTATTCAGTAATGTTTGACTAGCTTTCTATCACCATTTTGTCCGAAATTGCCTTTACCTCACGATATTTTATTTCACCAGTTTTCAGCACAACATGTGAAATATTTAAGTCCTCAAATCGGTTTACACTTGACAATTTGTTAATTAATATTTATTTCTGCAAATTGGTAAAAAAACACACCAACGTGCGTACCTATGTCACTCATCGCACTCACAAGTCTCTTCAAGGGTGAATAGTTTTGAGGGTCTAGACAAAGTGTCATATATCAGCCTTAAAAATGATTAAAATGTGAAAAATGTATGGGACTGACATAAGCTACCGAAAAGCTTAGTTCAATCCTGTTGAAAAGTACTGTAGTGATACGAAACGCTTTGAAAACCGTTACCACTTAGCTAGGTCCTCTGAGCTGAGCTCAGGATACCAACTTTGATGACTTCAAGATCACATGTCTTATCTTACAAGGAGGAGCTCGTGGCTAATTAATAACAGCCGCACGGGTCGATCCATCAGGTTAAGCTACGCTTGCCGGATTGGTCCGTGTATAGGTCAATAGGTGACCATCTTTCCATACCGAGACTCCTCCGGGCCTCGGAAAGCACATTAAGGCTGCCATTTGTGGATCTTTGACAGAAGCTACGGGTCGTCAGTAGCCCGAAAGTCTGACAACCAGTCTTGCCAAGGGGTATCGGTCAGATAGGTCGCTTCATGTAAAATACTGGTATTCAGAAGCATCCGGTTAGACGGGAAGCTGACCCCAACATAGTTGGGAAAGGACTAGGCAGATGATGATGTCTTATCATACAAACTGTACGAAGTCATGTTAAAACTAAAGCAACCGTCATTCGAACCAATCAAGCAGATGACAGCACTCGAGCCAATCGATGGCTCCCACACTCCCACGGCCGAGACATGATACAACACGTTTCTGTTGTCGCCGCCGCCATTTGGACTTATTAAGCTGTGCTCGTTGCCCTTTGATAGCGTTGGTTTAGAGTGGATGTGGTGTGGAAGAACATATGGTCGTGTATTGGATGTTATTCTGTTTGTGCATCAAGACCGTCGAATTATAGCCCTCTTCCTCTCTTTTAGTGTGCTCTGCCTGACACGGTCCATAATGATCTGATGTCTTTGTAAACAAGTTCACATTATGGATTTGGACTGCAATGAGTACTGTTGCCCTTGACTTTGTCTGCGAACCAGGATGAAAAGTAGCCTATATCCTTCTCCAGGTCAAGGTCTACTCCTGTGCCATTTCAGCCAAATCTCTCCGGCTTAGCGTAAAATCGTAACAAACTCACTTTCGCATTTATAATATTAGTTAGGTTAAACACCCATGCAAGCATCCGTGAAGGTGTAGACACCTTCACGGATGCTTGCATGGGTGTTTATGAAGCTGTGTCTGAAAGTATTGAGTTAAACTAGCCTTCTTTTTCGAAAGAGTTTTATGATTTAAAGTGTTTTTACTGTTACATTGATATTAAAATTTTCTTTGCGCCATGAAATGTAAGTTTTGTGGTCATAGTGAATATTATCTAAGGTATTCAACTAAGCTGTCAATGCTACGTGTTAGAAGAAAGAAGACTGCACAGGTGAATCCCACTGTCTGTCTGTCTGTTTACTTTTCATCAAAATCAAAATATTTTATTTGGGCACTTATGAAACGCCAGAAGCTAGAGGCACAGTTCCAATTGGTCGTTTCCTAAGGAGAAGAGCCGGCAAGAAACTCCACGGTTACTCTTATAAATATCAATCAATATTATCGAATTATAGTGATAATGCTCCTTCAATATTTTCCTTACTGCTAAACATCAACAAAAAGCCAAGTAGTTTGTCTTTAACTAGGAAAACAAAATAGCCTTACAGACTCTTACATATGCATACAATTTCACCTTCACAAAACTCCTATTGTTATTACAAAACGTCACAGTACCGAATACAACACCAAAATACGAACAGTCGTATCCACAGAAATCTACCCGCCATTACTGAAGATTACCGCCGATGCTTTGACAATTGATTTATGTCTGTCAAGGCTCGTCACAGCGGCGACTGCGCGGGCGCATCTGTGCGTTACCCCCTCCCCGCTCCCCTCATTAACTCTACTACGTCTCACAAACATTGGACACAGAGTAGGAGTAAAGATGGGCTTTTATTTGGTTTTGAATAGTTTAGGATTGTTTTTATTTACTTATCTAACAGGCAAAAAGGAGGGGAAAGAATCAGAGGGCCTCAAAAACTTTAGAAGGAATACTTTGTACATGGAAGGTGGTTTGAACTGCTTGTATGTCAATAGTGGTGATGGATTTAATTTCATCTTTCTTCTGGATAGGTTGACGAAGATCAGGGGCTTAAAACGGTCACTTTAGCAGAATCATAACATGAAAATATCTAAATCATCGTAAAATGTCAGAAACTGACAATTCATAAAATATGATCTGCGTGTAATTCATATTACGAAATAATTCATCTGATTCGTTTGACAGTTTTCTATGGAGATTCGTAAAATAGTCCACAAATTATGAACTGCTTTTAGAGGAATTGCTAATGTGGCTGGTTTAGGCCCCCAGGCTGATTATAACTCTGAACCATGGAGCGTGCCAAGAACCTGGTCAAAAAAGTTGGTTGTAGTAACTAAATATTGCAAAATAGTTAGTCTTTCTCCGTCAGCGACGTGTTACGTGACCTTTTCTAATGATGACGAATCGGAAATTAATATTAATAAGTAAACATTCATTTGTTTTGTGATTATGGCGAGTCGAGACTTTTTGTATGGAATACCATTTTGGTGACCAATTGAAACACTGGCAAGTAGGACATAACTCATTATTGTCTATCTAAAAGCAGGTGAAATTTTTATTTATTCAGCAAAATTGATCGCAAGACTTACTGAAGTGTCTTGGTGTTATAACAACTGTCACTCATGGAAACACTAGTGCAAATTAAATTTAAAAAAATCGTTGATTATTTCAAAACAATATTGACATTTTAATTACTCAACGGTCTCCATAGATATTCTACCTAACGTCACATCTGTACCGGCTCCCAATCGCGGGAAAGTCGACAATATATCATCAAATCTAAAATAGTCAGGACGCGTTTGCGGGAGTTTGTGGCGAAAAAAGAAGCGCTTTATTTTAATAACTTGCAGCGCTTCAGCTGTTGCCGGGTCAACTTGTGTATTGACAGATACATTGATGGGTTTACGGTATTTGAATGTGGATTGAGATTTTAAATAAAGCAATCTTTGACGTTTGATGTGTTTTGACCGTCTTGTGCTAGTACAAATGCATCGAAGAGAGTACCTGTATTATAATGTTTTTGTAGAGTTTACCTACTATATCCTTGTGTGAGACAGTTTTTTAATAAGTCCTTTTACAGTTAACAGATAAAGAACTACCATCCCTTTTTTTGCCGATCATTCCTATATTATTGGTTCTAAGTTTCCTAGTGGAAAACATTTATGTTAGAGTTTCTTTTTATTCTCCTTTTTTCGTTGGTGCTGAAAGCATTGGCAACTTGATATCTAAAGTCAGTGGTAACTGGTTACCCATCCCATGGGTAACCTATTCCATGAAAATCTTCATCTAAATTACTTTACTACAAAAGAACAGTCCAACAATAACTAGAAACCAATCTAAAAAACATCAAGTCACCAATAAATAAATATCAGCCGTACTTGTCAACTCGAAGCGTGTAATAAATTGTCACAATGAATTGAGTGAGGATCCTGGGACGTTCAGTTACAATAGGCGGATGACCAGACCTGGTAATACGCACATTGTTAATGCCTATACTCATCTTGCAACCCAAGTTTGTATCCAGCAAGGATTGAGGACGGTTATGGAGATGAAACCTGCAGACTTTTGTTTTGTTGAGAATAAGTAACTCCTACTATGTAGGTAAGGTAGGTACTTAGCAATCGCAACCGGCGTGCGTATAATTTGACTAGATGTATGATGTGGAACAGGCTAGGAGAGTATGCGGCATCTACATAACTATAATATCAAACACCTGACGTCACACAAAATCCTGGATCACGCAATTAGAGTTTACCGCGCGATCGACATATACAAGATCCCGAAATCAATCGTTGGACAGTTGCCCGCCAGACACGACACCCACCTCGTTGGAGGATCATCCCTTTTATAAAGAGGATGAGTGAACTTTCCACCCTGTACGTACGTACCCTGAACGTACCCATACGTTTTGTAGTTTCTGCCAACCCCCATGATAAAAAGCGTGGGTGCTGGTGCAGATTCTAGTGGTGAGTCCCTGGATGGGGCACCATATTGTTAACATCAAGGTCATCAAACCTTCGGAGAGAATGTTAGACTGTATAGTTGTTAGAACCCTGCAGATTCTGTTTTCCCAGACTTAGTCATTAATCTGACTGAAATTGTTAAAACACTACAAACTCGCGCAGGTGGCGTGGAATGCTTTATAAGCAGATAGATTGACAACGTAAATGAAACGAAATGAAATTAAATTTATTTATTTGCCAGAATATAGGTACTTGCATTAACATGGTAAAATATATTTTTTAGGCTCACTATATTCGACTTATCAGTCGTGCAAATATTTCTAGTTGGTACACACGGCTACACATCAAGATATACATTTCCAGTTTAAGCTGACCTCGCATTGTACGGCAAACCTATGCAATGCGAGATCAGCATAAACTGGAATTGTATAGCTTGATGTGTAGCAGTGTGTACATGCATAGGTAATAGGTAACTAGGTAAAGAAGGTAACTAGGGGAAAAAGTACATGAAAAGGAGAACCAGTTGGTCAAAAGACCTTGGGTGGGACTTATCAACATTTGACTGAATAACTGGTATGCATAAAGAAAATTTACTATTTCAAACTTGTTGATGCCAACCTTCTTCCTTACCCCGATCTAGCCTTCCTTGTAACCCTAGCAAGCTAGAAAAGCAGGTACATACATACTCTACAGGGCATGGAAATGGGTATTATCGAAGTTGTACTTACATTAGTACAGCTTCGAAAATACCCCTGTCCTATCTTCTTACTATGTAGAACAAGCTGATAAAAAACCCACACATCCCACAACTCTTTATTCCCAAAAGCTCAACACAGCTCAACGAAACTAAAACTACATTATCCAAACTAAAAACATGTAACACATCAAGTTACCGTCTAATTAACGAACTGTCTAAACCGCCGGTGGCAGGTAAGTGACGGCCGCGTGACAACTGACGGGAACTGACGCGAGTTGACGTGACGCGATGTGACGTGACGTGGATCTCGGCGGTAATGAAATTGTGACGTTGACGAGAGACGTAATTTATGAGAGAGTAGCGGATTATGAGTTATTTTTACAACTAAGCTATAATGCTATAAATGCTTAGCGCTGTTGTCTGAAATACAGATATTAAATTATCTAGTTCAGACACAGATGTTTTGTATAGCTTATTAGACTAAGCTTAAATGATCATATTGAATTGCTATAAAATGAATTTAACAGTTGAAAAAGAAAAAAAACATACTTTTATGTTGTTATGACTACATATTATCGTCACAACTCGTTAGAAGTGTGCTGTAGAAGACCAATACCTCTGAAGTTGAAAACAAGAGCATATTCAAATCAATAATTTGCTTTTCACATTCCAAAGCGTACGTAGGACTTGTTAGAGAAGAACAAGAATATGGCTAGACACAGTGTGGGAATTATCAATATCAGGCGATTCCATTTTACCCTAAGATCAAATAAGTTTAGTGTATTACTTAAAAATAACAATGTTATTGTTTCAACTTTATTAGCATAGTCAATACACAACAAGAGTAATAAAATTGTAGCCTGAAGGATCAATAACTCTGCGCATTCCAATGTGTTCCGTAGTAGTGTTAAATACACTACTACGGAACGGAAGTATGGTTTTTTTTATGAACAGCTTTCAGTTTATTCGTAATTATTTTAATCTGCAAAACCCCGCTAGCTCTTATAACTTGGGCCACACCAGTGTTGAGCAGAACAGTCGCGCTGTCTCGAAATCGATATTAATTATTTTCACAAGACGTTTGCTTCGGGATTATATTAACTTTCACGATCCTTTTACTGTATTCAGAACTTGAAATAATTTAATAATATTTTGTTACTGTAAATAATACAAAAAATTTTAAGCATATTTTTTTTTGTGAAATTGAACGAATTAACATTATAATATAATGTAATATTATAATGTAGAAAAGAAAACTAGTAAATTGTTTGTGCTTTACCTGCAGCGAGGTCAGTCCCAACTATGAACACAAGATCAAAAGTGGGGGAACTCTAAAATGAAACAGAAAGAAACCGTAAAATATTAGGTAATGTATGTTAAGTATGGCTCCGTCATCATCATCATCATCTTTCAGCCGAAAGACGTCCACTGCTGGACATAAGCCTCCCCCAAGCACCGCCACTTCGACCGGTTCTGTGCTTCTCGCATCCAGTGGATTCCCGCGAAGTATGGCTCAGTGGCAAGGAAGGTTTTTCATCAATTTGAACTACATACGAGTACCCTAATAGCGTAACACGCGATTAATCACAATCCGAATCATTTTGAAGGATATTGCTAATCCATTGCTTCATATGTTTGAAAAATTTGTCTGCTCAACAACGTTAATAACGCAATGAACATTGTTGAACTGTCAAAAAGAAACAGATTGCGATTTATGTGAGTTACGCTATTAGGGTGCTGGCTTGATTTTGTATTCAAATCTTAGGAAACCACAAACTTACAGTGATAGAAAACATTGTAAGGAAATCTTAAAAACCTACTCTTAAATCACCAACGCCCACTGAGCGAATGTGGCACTCACGCTGGTAGTACACCTCCGCCGCTAAATCATAGCAGCGAAACCGCAGTAGTTCAATTGTACTGACTCGTGGCATGTTCCACTACACGAATCGGATTAGCGTAGTCGCGAGTCAGTACAATTGAACTATTGCAGTGCCGCTGCTAGGATTTCGCGGCGGAGGTGTGCTACCAGCGTCAATGTTCGTTCCTGACCCCTGCCCTGTACTGGGACAAATAGGTAGGACAATTAAAGAATGTTAGGATAGGTCACTGCTTGCAATGTCTATCACTGTAGGTATTTGGCTATCTTTTAAATAAGTCACATTATAACTACCAATCAGTAATGTATTATGGCTCCAAATGGTTCGTGTAATATGTCACACGGCTGCTGCGTCACCAGTTCTTCTCTTGAACTTGGCTTGACACGCTGCCGTGTCTCTAGATTTCACTATCTCGTTGGTCTAGTGGCCCCAAGCGCTACTGCTGAGCATAATTCGATTCCCAGGCAAAGTATTATGGAGTTTTTCTATCAGGAATTTCTCAATAGCAGCCCGGAGTCTGGATTTGTGCCCGGTTGATGGCAATTAGACTTGGCCCTCATTTCATGGGACTTCAGCATAACTGGCGAAATATGGGTGCACTATAGGGCCACATCTGCCTAACCCTTCGGAGATTACAGGCGTGATGTTATGTTATGCAATATGTAAAACCATATATCGTTGATTTCAGATTCAATTTTGTCCATCATTATTTAGTCTCGGTAAGCATTACTACCATTAAGACTCAAGTCACTCCTATTTCAAGAAATGTTCGATTCATTCATACCAAGCATTTGTAATAATGACCTACACACACGTCGCCGCCCACAGTCGCCACGCACAAGGACATAACTGCGAAATTCGTAATAAATCAATTTTATACAAAACTACGAAAAACACAATAAGTGCCTACGTGTGTCGCCCGCGTGGATTTGCATTAGTGCTTGCATTAATCATTTTCATACAATTCGGGTAATAAAAGCCATAAAACTTTGTATGGGCGGCCATTAATTGTCATTGACAGCTGACAGGCGCGAGGGTTGATTGACAAATGTCAGTCGCGCGAGCTGACAAAAGACTTCTTTTGTCAGCATCTGTTGTTTTTTTTTCGTTTCCAAATGGTTCAGTAGTGACTTGCTATGTTTATTGATACTTTTATCGCGTTTTTGGATTCTTGTGGGTATATTAATATTTTTGGATATAGGGAGAGGAAGTTTTTGTAAAGGTTAACTAAGATTTTTCGTTGAATCAGCATTTTCAATAATTACTATTCCGTAAACTTGAAAAAGTTTTGATATTTGTTTTTTATTTCAATGTTTGATTAATTACCAAGAACCCGAATGTCGCCTAAAAAATTTACAAAGTTATCTTGCAAAAAAATCCCAAGTACCTATTGTTTTTTTATTCATAACTAGCGAAGCCGCGGACAAAACCCGCGGCTTCGCCGGTGTGGATGTCGGTAAAGATCCCACGGGAACGAACAAACGGGATTAAAATTATATTATATTAATATGTATTAATCCAGGTTATAAACTATCTGGGTGCCAAATTTGACCCAAATCCGTTCATCTGTTTTTGTGCCAATCCGGAGAATACATCCAGACAAACAAGCAAACGGACAAAAAAATAATTGAAAACTATATTTTTAGCATAAGAATCGTTCCCAGACCTTGTAGAAATTACCTTTTTTTCTGAAATATTCAATAATTATACAGTTTTGACTTCGCTACGATTTTATTATAACTATTGTATACTTAATTTTAGAGATGTATAGATAAACTAACTATTTACACTTGCTAATAAATTAAATTATTAACTACTAGCTGCGCCCCACGGTTTCACCCGCGTAATCTCGATCCCGTGGGAATATCGGAATAAAAAGTATCCTATGTGTTAATCCAGATTATAAACTGTCTGTTTGCCAAATTTCATCCAAATCCATTGAGCCATTTTTGCGTGATTGAGTAACAAACATCCAAACACACAAACACATAAACACACAAACACACAAACTTTCACATTTATAATATTAGTAGGATCTATACAATTAAATACAAAAACTAAAGGACACTTAGGCATCGCAGCACTCGTCCGCATCGCAACTGTCATCTGGAAAAGTGCCCAGAAGACTGGCAGCATTGCCACGTTGAATGGCAATGCTAATTCTTTGGCCAAAGAACGAGTCAGCCCTCTGGTCATGTGAAGTCCACCAGTCGGTGAGAAATTTCCATAAAATGGAGATTAATGGAGACGCGCACTCGGTCCCCATGACCCAAGCGTTTCTACCCCAAACGGCTCAAAACTGTAGTTACCAATTAGAAACTATTAATATTTACGATAGCGATTCCCTAGCAGTTTCAATAACGTGGAATTACGACACGAAAACTCAACACCATACCGTGAAACCGAATCCACTCTAAAAGCTTCACAAAAACAAGAGCGTAAGTACAAAATTGACATTTTATTCAATCGTTCGCGAGTTGATTGACGCCCGTCACAGATACAGTCGCCGACAACTGACGAAGGATCGTCGATCGACCTATAATAAGAATTGCTCGAAACATTTCGTCTGATAATCTATATAGAGATGATTGTCTCCTATTGAAAAGGCTTCAAAATAGTATAATTTTTATGTATAAATTATGAAATAAAAACTAGATTATTATTTTTAGTCGTTTTGCGTGACTTTGTAATCGAGTCTAGGAAATAATACTGTCACGTCTAACGAGTAACTTTTTTTATTAACCTAATAGAAATAACTTATCTTAATTATCAATAAATCAACAGATTACAAGAATCGCATTAATAAAAATAATCAACTATGTAAATGTAGGCCCAGTATTCAAATAACTGTGGTGTAAGTGGAAAATTGACATTTTATTCAATCGTTTTGCTGGTTGAGTGACATACGTCAGAGATACAGTCGGGGACAGTGACGACTGACGAAGGATTGTCGATCGACGAGTAGATACGTGAAGTGAGCGACGTGGCACCAGATAACTGGAGTTTTTAGGGGTTAGCTGGGACTGTGGTGCTAATGGTGAAATAATAGTGTTGGTAAAAAAATATGGTGCAAAACATGTGCAGGTTTGTGAAGTTTACAAGCAGTTGAAAGGTACAGTCAAACAAGCTGTTTGGTATACAGTAACTTGAAATTACTTTAAGCAATTTTGTGGGTGTTTTCAGTAGTCAACAATCCTTTTACGTTACTCTCCTGAGACATAAGCTCACATAATCAAAACGAACTTTGGCACTGTAGCAAAAAATTTACTTATTTTGCCTGTATACCAAATAGCTTGTTCGATTGTACACACGGCTACAATGCGAGGTCAGCTTAAGCTTATACTGGAACAGTATAGCTTGATGTGTAGCCGTGTATACATTGGTAACTTGTTTATTAATTAAAGATGTATCTATACTTTACTAGGCATTATATAAAGTTGTCTTTAAAATTTTCATTCAGTGAATGAAAATCATAATTTTTTTGACCATGCGTGACATGCGTCTCAACTCCCATTCCACACAAGCCGTTGCATGGAAGTAATATTATTATAACTACTAGGTTCGTAGATCTTATTAGTAGCCTAGTCAAGCTTCATGAAATATATGATTTATTGGCAACCTTTTACCTTGTCATACAAAACTGTAGCCCTCGTGTCTTTTTAACCGACTTCTTCAAAAAGGAGGAGGTTGTCAATTTTTTTTTTGTTTGTTTGTTACGTGATTACTCCGCCAAATATGAATCGATTTTGATGATGATTGTTTGATAGGACATGCTTTAGAGATGGTCTCTTATAAATATTTACTTTGCTTGCGTAGTTTTTGAGTTAGCTTCAATATTACGTATTTTTCCCACTTAGTATATGTAGACGATGTTTTGAGTGACTCTGTCACTGTTATTTAAATAGCTGGTAGTGATATTCAAATTTGTGTGGGGTAGATACCACAACTAAAAACTGAAAAATAAGAAATTTGTACAAAGTTTTAATTTTTCAGATTTTTCCATTACCTTTTTACCATTCACTTAAGTTAGAGAACTGCCAAAACATCTTGTCTACCGCAACCGCTACTGATCCCAAACCCAACACACCACCCGCATCAAAGTAAACAAAACATAAACAAAAAAATCACAAAGAAAATGACGCACAAATCAACCTTCTTTAAGGGATGACCATTTTTCCGACCTACCCTAGTATGCGCACAATATTTGGACTATTACCTCGCCCTAGTCCATTGATTTATTGGTTATGAATCAACCTGGCCCCCTCCCACGGTCCACGTTCACCCCCGACCATTACAGGGGGTGATGTATCGGGCTGATAATGAATCTAGTTGTATTTTTGCTCGCATATGATGGAAATATGACGGGTGGGTGGGGGTGAGTTATGTGTCTGGTGCTGGCGGCTGTTATTTAGTGATTTTTGAGGGTTAGGAAGGTTTGAGCTAATGTTAGGTTACTTGTGAGTGGGTTTGGTGTGGTTGAAGTGTTCTTGGATGAAATTGTTTTTGGAAATTACTTTGTTTTGTTTTGAGGTATTTTGACTCGAACTCGACAGTCTGCTATATATGTGCATTTGTTGTTCTCCTTAGTAATGGTGATTATTAACTAAATAAAATCTTTTTAACTTCAATTATAAAACTAAATAATATCCTACCTAATTAGCCTAACCTATTGGTCCATTCTCTGCCACTAAATTGGTTCTAAGAGCTGTCTCTCTAAAATAGTTCAATAGTGTAAATTGTTAGAATTCAGGAATAATTACGAAACCTCTCAGTGACGGTCAAAGCCATTGGATCATACTCATTTCTACAGTGATTCAATCAAAATGTACGAAAAAAGTCCCCATATTAATGTCGGAAACGCAAAAAATCCTTGCAAATTTTTCAATAACCAATCAAAAATCAGTCCCCTGAATGATATTAATTTAGCAATAAAGGCCGCATTACACGGCCCATTTTTCACCCCCGCCGAGGGTCGTAGCGTCGGACGTCAGCATTGCAACGTCAACGTCGGCATTTGTCACGTCAGCGATCTGCAATAATGTTGGGAAAAGAGTTTTTTCGGGTTTTTTGGAGGATTTAACTTATTATGAGGGATTATTTTGATTATAGGGAATTAAAGAGGTGCTGAAGGATTATGTAAATCTGTTCTTTTATGTAGTTGTGTAGGTAGAATAACTAGGAGTCATAAGGGTTAAGACGGCAGGGCGTTATCCTCTTGCTTATTGTCAATATTTACTCAATAAGCTTTTTACTAAAAGCCAGCTCAAAACTTCCACATTTAAAATACAGGCCAGGATGACCCGATTATATTGAATTTTTTGCGAGCATTTAAATTTTTAACATTTTTAAATATTAATAATAATACATTTATTCGTTCACAACTCTCATAATAAATTCATAGCTCACTAACGATCGCTCAAAGTATACAATTTAGCCATTTTAGTGCAACATATACCCAGTGAAGTTATTAAACCTATAAAAACAACGTTTTTATAGCTTGCACATTCGTGTATTATACAAAATTCTGTGTGACTGGCACACAGCGTAATAAAATGAAATGAAACAATCCTATGAGTTATTCATGGACCGCTTTATGCTACTGCTTTTATTTATGCTACATTTTGATTTTCGAATTTATGTTCCGATTTATGGGAAGAAAGTGGTCCTTCTCTGTTTTCTCGTTTCGTTACATAATGCAATGGGATAACGCGCATAGACAGCAGAATCTACATTGCTCCTGCAGGTTCCTTCTCACTCCCGATCATGGTTATATCCTTTTCTGGAGTGAAAGGGACTCGTCGTCGTCGTGGTAGTCCATGATTTAGCGAGAGAGGGAAGGACGCCAAGAAACAGAAGAAGGAAACCATCAGAAGAAGGAAACCACCAGAAGAAGGAGGTGCACGGGGTGGATTGAGTGGCTAGTCATCTTCGGCCACTGTAAGGAGAAACTCTGTGGGCGTGGCAGTACCCAAGTGCATCGCCTGAACAATGAACATTATAAAAAATCTGCTCAGCAGGAAGTCTGGCTTTAAACTCAAGACTGTGATAAATGACGGGGCACTACTTCGCGCCCTGCAGGAGTATCCAAAGAATGCACACGCGACTCTTGCTCCTCCGGCCTAAAGGTAGGTGAAGATTTCTAATAGATTTTTGACAATTAATATTTACAATTATATGTATTAAGTATGTATCGATTGTATACATTTACATTGGGTAACTTATTATACTACTTAAATTAAATAAAAAACTAAAACAAAAAGGACTAACTATACCAATAAATATAAAAACAAAAGGTCACTTAGGCATAGATTTCTTGCATCCATGGGATACGGATACTTGATTAGGTAGTTAAGCATGCCATTATAAGAAACTTACAGACTTTAATTTGAACTGTAACTCTCTGCAGCAATAGGCTGTGGTGATAGTCATCAACTGTTATATTTTATCTGATCTCACATACAAGAGTGAGAACATACAAGAATCGAACTAAGGAAACACAATCTACTCATGTACCTACATATTATTCCCTTCATTCGGTAAAAAAGTCGTAAAAATTGAAGTCGTTTTACGGCTTTTTTCACCCGACAAAGTCGTAATGTAATTATTTAAATGTTTCGCGTGTTTTATTACAGCCTCCGTACCCCATAAAGTGTTTAGTGGTTCATCTCATTAAAAAGAAACCAAAATTCTCTCGGATGTGATTCCTTCGGTAAAAATTTAGTACGTAATCAAAATATTGTAAGCTGTTTGTTGGGGTCATAAAAGTCCAGGTGAAGGGACAACATAATAATCTTTGTGATCTTAGTTTGGTACTTACTAGTACTGAATATTTCTTGGTTATTGGTCAGGTGTTTAAATACGTACGTTTTAAAAGAGTAACCGTGGAGTTTCTTGTCGGCTCATCTCCATAGGAAACGACCAATTGGAACCGTGCACCTAGTTTCTGACGTTTCATAAGTGCCCATGTAGGCTTATGTGAAATAAAATATTTTGATTTTGATTTTGACGTATATTGATATGGAAAAATCTTGTATGCTCATAGTAAGTACTGCATTGCTAGTACATTTTGTTGAATTGCTTTGTCCCTCAAACGATGAGGCTCAAAAGTTCTGGAGTGGGGGCGACATACCGAGAAGAACGGGATTAATGGTTTTGGCGCTGTTCGTTAGGGTTTATGTCCAGCAGTGGACACCTTCCGGCTCAATGTGGCCACCGAAGCTCTAAAAAACTCCGTGTATTTTATAACACACCATTTTTTGACGAAACAATTGAATTCTTTTGTTCATCGCACATAAACCATCCCATGTTGGACGCTGTCATTATTTATTTCAGTCAGAGCTACAGACAGATCCTGATCTATGAGCTGCCGACATCAAACGGTCAATGTGTCACTTTGGATTCCAGTTTGTGAGCTCACTTTAATGGTACTTTTAGTGCAGCATTTCGTCTTCATAATTGACGAAATTAATGAAAAGTTGTAATTATTTTTTCCAAGATTTTTCCAAATATTTTACGGTTTTGTTTTTAAGCAAATGACTTCTGTCTGATGTTTAATAAAGTCAGCACAAATTAAATTATGAACGTAGGTTATTGTAAATGAATAGATTGCTTTTGTTGGAAGAAAGAACAGAAAACCCAAGAACTAATTTTTTTTTTTTTTTACATTTAAAGATTTTAATGAAATTTATTGTACAACATTATGGGCTGACCTGTAAAAGCGTATAATAACTCTTTAGATATAAGTAGGTACCGGTCCCACCGAAACCGAAACCGTGGCCTTTTCAAAACCAAAACCCAAACCTATAAACCACTCCCACTGGATCCCAAAACTAATGACTATCTCAAAACCATCGCACTTCTCACAATTTAATCAATTGAAACTATCAATATATCCATCTGAACGATATGTTGTTATTCAATAATAATGATTATTTTCGTTAAATATACCATAGTTATGGTCATTAATCATTGCTGTAGGTAATTAATGAAATTTATGTCCGACATAAATTTCATGTTGCTTATTATATTTTGCCTACACGTTAATCGAATGAGGTCATTGTTTTTTGGGGTTCCGCTGGTGAGCGGTTTTATTGGTCAGAAGTGGAAAGGCAGATTTCTAGGAAATGATAAGCCGGAGAAAATATTATAATAGGTAAATGGAAGAAAATATTTGAACAACACCTTTTTAGCAGGGTGTCTTCTAGGATCAATCAATTCAGTCTATCGTGGTTTTCCAAGATCTGCTACAAAACCCAAATATTGTCTGTCTTCTTGTACTACTGCAGCAACTTCCTAGGACACCAAGATAATCTGATAATCTGAAAAAAAAAAAAACTTCATTAGGCAGGATTTCATAGCTGGCATCCATACTATCCATACTAATAATTATAAATGCGAAAATAACTCTGACTGTCTGTTATCTTTTCACGGCTTAACTGTTGAACGGATTTGGATGAAATTTGCCATACATCTAAGTAGACCATGACCTGGTCATAGGATACTTTTTAAATCCCGGTAGTATGTTCCCGTGGAATAATTTCAGACCTAGCGGGCGAAGTCCTAGGCAAAACCTAGTAGTTAATAATTAATACTGTCCTTAAGTCTTTTGTAAACACTACTTAAGTAAACATCACCTGTCCTGGCGATACCCCACACTTTGAGGTTATCGATACTTAAAAGCATTTTGTACTTGGAGACATAATTAACTGACAAGTGGATGCAGTTGACAGGTCTTTAGAGTAGATAGCCTGTACCCGGACCAGTTCACAGCGACCATTATCTGTAAATATAGATTTGACAGATCTTGTTAAAGATTCTCATAATTATGGAGGGTATACACCAGCTAGTGTAAAGGCTCTGCACTAGATTCAAAAATATACAAAAAACATACATTTATTCTGAACGCCAAAGTCAAAGTTTTTAAAATCCTGTCCAATTTATATTGTGCTGTTCGTTTGGTTTGGTAATATATTGTAACAGCCAATTATTTTTAAAAGAGTAGGTAACCGTGGAGTTTCATGCCAGCTCTTCTACTTATGAAACGACCAATTGGAACCGTGCACCTAGCTTCTGACGTTTCATAAGTGCCCATGTAGGTTAATGTGAAATAAAATATTTTGATTTTTTGGACCTTCTTGGTCAATCATATTATATAAAACACACGACTTGATCAGGCCACCAAAACCAGTGGACAGTGACCACCATATAGAATACAGTATCCGATTAGGAATGTGTTCACAAGTTCACTTTTGTTACCTTACGGAACACCATCAAATTAGCCGTCCTACGCTTGGCTAGTCTATTGTAATCTGGCTCGACTAACGACTGTATTTTCATCAAATCAAAGTACTTTATTATAGCCTCAGAGATTACGTCTCACGTCTTTATCTGAGGTGCCCATGGCATGTTTGTTTTGCGGTGGGCAGAGGTTGGACTCAAAAATGTGTATTTTGAGAAATATGTGACATTTATATTTCACAGGCTATATAGTTCTTGCTTACTGCAGTCGTGTTGTACAGTAGGCAGCATGTCTTTGGTAACACTATGACCTTAGCCGGTCTAGCGTAGTACTGAGTTTCTATAGAATAAGAGGCGAACTTATACTGGTTTCACTGCCACTAACGTGCGGTCTACTCTAAACAGTACAACCACAGTTTTGCGTATGCTTTTTGTGCCAATTATTACAGATCGAGCAGTGGTCGCTCGTAAGTCGTAGGTTCGAACCCTGACAGGCGCTTTACTTTACTTTACCTTACCTTACTGCTCTCAAAATGGTGCAGGAAAATAACGTGAGGAAACCGGCATGTCCCAGAACCAAAAATTCGAAGACATGTGACATCTACCAACCCGAATTGGGAACGCGTGGTAGATTACGGCCCACTCCCTCTCACAGAGAGAAAATTAAGGGCTGATTATGCTATTACAGATATTGAGCGTCATCCAGGTTGGTCATTGATTTCAGAAGACATTCAAACTGTTCTGAAAAGGACTATAAGATCGCAGTCGCTTTATTTCTGTACAGAAGTAAGAGAATTGATTTACATAGAAAACATAACTCAAATCTTAACTTGTATGACCGCGGACGGGCCGCGCGCGGACCAAAAACTATTGTAGATAATTAGAAAGTCCTTGAAGAATTAAACCATGTAATATGTAAACTGTTATGTAAAGAAAAGCGTTGCAAATATCGTAAAAATAACTTGAAAAGTCTTAGTAGTTGACAAACTAACCCAATGACTACATACCTACTAACCTATATCCTCACATGAACAAGACCTTATAATAACTTACTCAGAAACGCGAATGTTGCTATCTTCTCAGAGCATTAAGCATGAGTTAAGTATATTATTAAGTTGTATGTTAACTTAGAATGTCTTCCTTTATTGTGTGAATGATTTAAACGAAAATACATTCAAAAGTTTTGACTGAAATTGCAGGAGGGATAAATGCGAGAATTGGAGCGATCGCGTTTTGTTTTTAGCTTGCATATGGCGGTAGGGTGGGGTGGCGGAGCGACCAGCTTTCCATGCTCAAGGTTGCTCGTTTGAATTCCTTCTGAATCTTATTTTAATTGTGTATATGATCAAATGGCTGCGAGGAAGTTAGATTTGACAAAAGTACCTACGATTAACATATTATTATTGTCATTGGAAAATAGGAAATTCTAAATTAAAATTAATTCTGTCCCACGTGATGGAAAATCAAAATAACTAGTAACAAAAATACGTAAGTATGTCTATGTACTTATAATTTCTTGATTACCCTTCGATCATTATCAATCCTCAACCTTCCTTAATTTTAAGAAGAAAATACATAAAAAAATCCAGCCCACCATCATACCGCGATGAACGAAACCTACCTTATAAAACTAATATTAAAGTAAATTCAAAAATTATCTCATACGGCACAGCTCCCGAAGGCCCGAGATACGCCTGACATATTTACGACAACGGTTTAGGGCATAAAACTAATCCCTACGACGTAGGGGGACCAAGGGGGCCAAGGGGGGTGGTCGAAGGGCCCTTTATTTCTAACATTCGTCACATAGTAGCAGTAAATTATCATACTACGCTATGATATGACGGGGGACGCCCATTAAAACGCGCTTGATTTAGATGAGGCCATAAAATTGATTTATGCCTTCACGCCAACAAAACCCGTAGTACTGAAGCAACTATTATATTAACATTTTCGTGGATAACCTTTTTGATTTTGGTTGGTCATATATCATTATTTTCTACAAGGGATTCTCGACCTTATACTCAAACACAACGCTTTAAAATCGCTTGGTGGTTTATCAACAAATTAAGTCTTTTATAATTGAAAAAAACTTATTCAGTCGCGTAGTTGCATTCGCTAGCTACAATACATAAAAGTCACTTTATTGTATACGAAATAAGGTTCAAAATGAAGTGTGGTTTCACGTCGATCGGGACATTGTTTTTGGATATCGGCCCCGCGTAATTTGGACCATTTTATGACATTGTACTTCAATATAATATGTTGTGTTAAGTTAGATGGCTGTATCTGATATTATGAGCTGACATTTTGCTATTGAAAATGGTAAAAGATTGCTTATTATATTGGCATATTGTCGTATATTTTAAAAGCAGTTCCAGCTTGCAATGTTCCACACACGTTTTATGTGAATGTAAGGAAAAAGTCAGAATTCTAACTTATAGTCATACGAATTACAAACTACCCTGAAAAACTACTTTTTCTTTATGAATTTTCCCATTTCTCAACTGATATTTTGAAAGTATGCCCCTTACATAAATGCTCGGCATTCCACTGTACTTCGACATATAGATGTAAAGTTTCATGTCCCTGTAATTTCAGGATGCCGTAACAATGAAATAATGCTGGATTTTCAACAGAAGAGCGGGGTCTCTAATGAAGCTGATCTAAATGGCAAGATATATAACTGGCTTATAAGCAGCTGTAAAGTCGGAAATTGGGAATATGCATGTATTTTCTTAATATTTTTATTCAATAGTTTACATCGCCAAATAATAGTTAAAAAAATTCGACGCCAAAAAAGCAATTTACAGTACTTAAAAAAAAAATATAAATATCCAACCGACCAGGGCTATTTAAGAGCCCTCCATTTGGCGCGCTTGGTGTGGTGACGTGACAGTCTATGACAACAAACAAACAAGTGTCAAGGCAATGTCAAACACTCCTACAAAACACATTGACATTTTGATTGTTGTCATAGACTGTTACGTCACATCCGCTCTGACCAATAGCGTCGCTTTTTCAAGTATTTGAATTTCCCAAAGTTCAATGGCACTTTAAAAAAAAAACTCGTTCAAAAAGAAATATTATTCAAAAATATGAATGGAGGCATAAATGTGAGGTAACATACTTTATAAAAAAAATACTTGGCCTTATTTGAATCACATGCATATTGTTCAAACTGTTGGTCGATAACCTTGAAGAAAAGTAACCACCAATACTTACGATGATTTTCCATAACAACCACACAACGTGAAACCATTTCCCAACTGTAACAAATTTAATTATATCTGATAATCTGACCCCATTATTGCAACAACGCTTCCACGAAGAGGGGTAAACAGGAACTACGGACATTCGTCCCGCATAACTAATATTTCCTAAACTAATTTAATCAAGGAAAAATCAATCTTATATTAAATGTATAATGTCGCTTTAGAAAAATATTGACAGGAGGATGAGTTATGATTACCAGTTGCCATCTGGTGACATAATCTGTGAACTATTACCTACCTTGTTGGCATTAAAGAGTATCAAAGATGAATAAATTCAGACGCGACATTTTGATTTTTAAATTAATTAGGAACTTAAATAATGTACATATTTTTTTATTGTAAATCAAAATGGCCCCGAAACATTAGAGATCTTAAGCCAACAATGTAGATAAAAATTAACGATTTAACAATTTGTTTTAATTAAGAACAACATAAAATTCTGCCATCAAATGGGCTCGTCCACTCTGAATCTGTAACCGAAGCCAATAAAGACATAATAACAGATATATCTTATCGAGACGTATAAAAAGTCAAAAACGTTATTTATCTATTTTACGAGTCACGACACTCGGGATTGGTGACGTAAGTATTATGGTCAAAAGCCATAAACCAACTCTAACACGATTGGTCGCTCACCACTAAATCTACCATTTTAGTGCCCAAGAGTTTTATGGTATTTCAAACCATAAAACTTTAGGTGTCAATTGATTTGAAGTAAAAAAATGTATAATGTATCCAATTAAGTAACGATTTGGTATATAGTGTTGTAGATAAGGCTTGTCTGTCCGTCACGTATTGATAAAATAATAGTAAAATAATATTTATTGGAAAATCGTAAAATCGAAGATGCAGGCAGGTGTGTGTGCTGATCACAATTTTATTGTTTTGTCTTTAAAATAAGAAATGGGCAATGTAACTGTATTCCAGCTTTTGATTACAAAACATTATTGATTAATTTATATTTTAATCTTTTACCTATATTTTTTTAGAGAAACTCCTGACTATGATATAACAGCCGCACGGGTCGATCCAACAGGTTAAGCTACGCTTGCCGGGGTTGGTCCGTGAAGGGGTGACCATCTTTACATACCGAGACTCCTCCGTACCCTGGAAAGCACGTTAAGCCGTTGGTTCCGGCTATCGTTTGTAGATCTTTGACAGTTGTCAGCAGCCCGAAAGTCTGACAACCAGTCTTACCAAGGCGTATCATGTTACCCAGTGACTGGGTTGTGGAGGTCAGATAGGCAGTCGCTCCATGTAAAATACTGATATTCAGCTGCATCCGGTTAGACTGGAAGCTGACCCCAATATTGTTGGGAAAAGGCTCGGCAGATGATAACCAATTTTTTTTTTAAATGAGATATTTATTAAAAATATCTAGGTAAGTAAATACTTACGTCGAGCCGTAGACGGAACGCTTAAAATATGCCATTTTAATTGAATACAGACCTAGATCTCGATTAATTTATGTAGTGCCCTGAATATTAGGGAAATTAGTTAAAAATGTAAAGAAAAACACACACACAGATTCTTGCAATATAATGAAGTTTTGCCTTAATACCTGCATAAGTACATGTATACATAAAAACTGAAGCTCTCTTCTCATGAAGTCAAAAACTACAGAACGCCACCTGCTACGATCCTTACATACTCCTTTTACCTCGCTTACGTATTATACATCTGGTCATAAACGCCGCCTTCCATATTTTAAGGGTTTTTCGGAAATACCCACCACACCTAAATATCAAAACTACCCGAGAGCATAAGTACCCAGAAGACCTCAACGAGCTCAACCAAAATGTAAAAACATAAAAAGTTCGAAATTTCAAACATGTAGCAGCGAGCGATCCGAGTCGGACTTAGCGCAAACTTGCTAGGTTCGTCGTGCTCCCCTCGACGACATAAATCAATTTGTCAGTTACAATGTGACGTAGTTGCGCACACACACGCGAACTTGTGAACGTGTGGGTCGTTTTTTTTATTTTTCAGTTTATTTTAGTTTTCTATGGATTGTGTGCAATTATGAGTGATTGATTGGAGTGGTATTTTGTTGTGAGGGATTTTTATAAAAATTATGTTTTCTGTTGTTATTGCTTGGTGTCACGCATTTTCTGAATATAGTTTGTACCTAATTCTTATGATATTTGAAATGTTTATGTCTCTTTTATAATGTAGACTATGTCTTTCACGGTGTTTTTGGAAGAATCGGCAAACGTGTAGTGGCATTCCCGAAGCTAACGATCCCAAGATTGTGCAGGGGTGTACTTGATGCGCAAGGGCGCCGATGACCGAGAGCCATTGCGCAACTTTCAAAATGCTTACCTTTGTTTATTGTCACTGCACGCTGCAACAGGATAAGTTTATCGATTACGCTTTAAATTACAGTTTAGTAATTAGATCATAGACTGTTAAAATTAGATGAACTAACCAATAGGTATTACCTAATTTATGTAATTAATATCGCACATAAATATCCTTTTTTACTTACCTCTCGTAATAAACCCGTTTTGCTAAAACTAAACTGGATATCCTATCAATTATTTTCCACTTACCTCAGTCGCATCAATATTAAATTATTTAATGATGTGTGTAATAATGTATAATTTTCATTATAATATTCCTATAAATCAAAGTTAAATATTAATAAATTTAACTGTTAGTTAGACTTTTCTAATTTACCACCTAACATTAGATGATTTCACTATTCGCAATTTTATGCTATTTAGCATCAGTGATTAGACAAAACTTTATTAAATGCTCTATCTTTGCCTATTATGTTTGTATGGCTCATAGTTACATACATCGGTCCCATGTGGTCGCAAAGACTCGTGGGTATCGTAAAAAGCAACTCAACGACAGCAGTGTTCTCTTTTCTGTTAAGTAATTGCAATTGCCCATTTGACTAGTCACTCTTAGCATTCATTGACAAGGAATTATTTAAGATAGCGCATTATTAACTCACATTTGCCATGTTTTCGTAAGATGAGCTGATGATGTAATAATTTTTTAATGAAACCTTAACGGATCCTATACACTACACTTCACTTTACACTTATTAAGGTAAAGTTTAAGAAACTCGAATAAGTATAGGTGCATAATAATAACTACACAGTGCAGTGATTGATGAATCATCTGCAGTAGGTGAGGCTTTTAATAACAGAGGGATACCTTCAGCCCGATTGCTCGATACTTTTATTCGTCCATAAACTGACAAAATGAACATCCCATAAATCTTTTGTAAGGATTAGGTTACCTTTCATGTGTGTAAAATTATATTTTTCACACAAATCCTATTAAAAGAAATTGCCACTTTTATATTAGAAAATATACGGAGCCATATTTCTCTCGATGCCCTTGCATTCGTTCTAAATGAAACGATCGCGCGATTACGTACGTGTTTACTCAATAATTCGATGCGAGTGACTTGTTAGCAAGGGAGAGGCGGAAGCGAGTTTATACAAGCATTTTAGAATTGTAAGGGTTTATAGAACATTGTAGAAATAGATACCCACCAGATTTGCGCCACCCATTATCTAAATCTAACGATTTACACTGTTACCATCTGTCTCAAATTAAAATATTATCAATCATTCAATCAACTCAGCCTATTGCGGTCCACTGCTGGACATAGGCCTCTCACAAGCTGCGACACAATACCATTCTCCGCCGTTCCTTACCTTTTAAAATATTGTACTTATTTGTTATAACTTAATGATATATATGGCAACGATCTGATTGGGGATGAATCAGGCTCCCAGTAGGAACAAAGGCTGAGGATATAAAGACTTTTTGTGTGTGTGTGTAAGAAATATTTTTGTTATAATAGATATTTGCACACCTGTTATGGAAAGACATGGTTTAAAAAGTACTTTTGTTGTGTGTATCACCTCATGTACCCATATTCAAGCAAATAAAAATGTTTTGATTTAAATTTAAACGGAATCACTCTGGTTTGGCCTGCAGAATGTAAGTAATAATTAACACTTTGCGAAAAATCTATGTTTTACAGCAATTGCTTGCACCACACACCAGTATCGCTTGCGATCCGGCCGCGACTCGTCATTTCTCGCATTGTCGTAATCCGCTGATTTACTAGCGACATTAATCAGGTTGACGGCCGATAGGGACTAAATCACTACCACGCTGTCTCCTGCCATCAACGTCAACCTTACCACAACAACATAAGACGCAAATTCCCATAACAATACGCTTTCTTACGCATCCAATATTAACACTACTGCATGTTATTGCTTGTAATTCTTTTTGCGAATTTTGTACACATATATACAACTTTTTTTGTTTCATACATGTTTTATTTGTCTAGCGCGATGTGTTGCTGATTTATCGGCCATTTCCTTTTATGCCCGTTTTAGAGGGTTTGACTGTAACGCGAGATTTAAAAAAGCGTGTTGATTTTGAGTGATATATAGTGATAATTTATTTTGTATTGTTGCTGTGTTTTTGTGCGGTTTATTGTATGATTGCCAAGTTTGATAGGCGTGGAGGCAAACAAGCTTCAGCGGGGCTGCATCTGGTGGTCTCGTTTAGTACGTCTCATATTGTGTATGTGCACAGCTGTCAATATCAAAGCTATATCTACATACGAATGTATAACACTAACTGCCGTCCGCGGCATCGCCCGCGTGAAGGTCAGACATTATTCCACGAGAACATACCTACTACCGGGATAAAAAGTATAATTATTATGTCCTAACTGTGCCTGTGAATTCCATCGAAATCCGTTCAGCCATTAAGGCGTGAAAAGGTAACAGACAGACAGATGGACAGACCGATATACAGAGTTACTTTCGCATTATTTTATAATATTAGTATGGATAACTTCCACACCAAAAGCTGCAGCATCCCGCTAAAGATGGCTCCTCAGCTGAGGCGCCATAAATCCACAACTTTTGCCAGTTCGCGACATAAATCAGCCTGATGTATTAGTGTTGCAGAATTAAAAATATAAATGTTGATCGCGATTTACGGCTTTTGATTAGATACGAGTCTGGGTAAGGGGGTAAGCAATAGTGTGTGATGGAGAATTATCATATAAAATAGAATATAGAATTAACGTTACTGGACGCACTCAGTACGGTTTAGAGTTGGTACTACTTATTTTTGAAATCATATTCTGTGATAATTATGAAGTTTTAGAACAACAAACTCAAATTGCAAAAACCTTGACAAAATTCATTGCAACCAAAAATTTTTTAAGCCTTTTTTAGAGTTCCGTTCTCAAATGGTAAAACGGGACCCTATTACTAAGACTCCACTGTCTGTCTGTCTGTCTGTCCGTCTGTCACCAAGCTGAATCTCATGAACCGTGATAGTTAGACAGTTGAAATTTTCACAGATGATGTATTTCTCGTTTGCCGCTATAATAACAAATACCAAAAAACAGAATAAAATAAATATTTAAGGGGCTCCCATACAACAAACGTGATTTTTTTACTCGTTTTGCTCGATGATAACGGCAACAGATGGACAATAATTGAATTAAAATAAAACAAATATTTAAGGGGGGCTCCCATACAACAAACGTGATTTTTTTTGCTGTTTTTATAGATAATGGTACGGAACCCTTCGTGCGTGAGTCCAACTCGCATTTGGCCGGTTTTTTTTAAAGGTCACACTCGAAATCGTAGTTAGATCTGGGTTGAAAGGTACTTATAATATTTTACTGTGAGTACTTAGAACAACAAATATCTCTTTATATTTTCCTCTCTAAAAAAGCTTGTCAATCAAAATGATCTGAGTCTTCAAATTGAAGCAATGGAAATTTAAATCGTACCAAAAAGGTGCGGGGTAGGACCCCGAAATAATTATTCATTGCGTTTTTAACAGCCGGCCCAGGCGGCGCGCATTTGTGCGAGGCCAGTAGAACGGCAGAGAGAGCCGCGCTACTGTCATAAAAATTTGCTCTAGGAAAACTGTGGAGTGGCAAAGTGAAGATTTTTGTTTTGGGTTGAGTTTCTTGAGCTTTTTTTTCTGTTTATGTGATTATGAATAGAGTACTTACGGTCATTATGATTGGTAATTGATAGGGCACAAATGTTTGTTTTAATCCTAGAAAATCTCGAAAAAGTATTCATGCTAATGACAAGCATAAATAGACAGATTTTTTATTTTTGTAGATCAATGGTTAATTTTGTTAAAAACTTGCAATACATTATAAAAAATTGGTAGGGGTTCTTCAATCAAGATCCTCATCCTTATATATTATAAAACAAAGTCCTCCGCCGCGTCTGTCTGTCGTCCTGTACGCGATAAACTCAAAAACTACTGCACCGATTTTCATGCTATTTTCACCAATGGACAGAGCGGTTCTCGAGTCTGGTTTTAGTATATAATAACCGACATCCACGCTGGTGGCGTCAGCTAGTGAATAAATAAATGTAGATGCAGAAATAGAAGCGCACTTCTTACTTTACATAACTTGTATTGTATTTTTCTTATATCCCCCGAAAATTTTAAAACCTCACTAGCCTAGGAAGGTGCTGCAAATAATTATAGTATCAGCGAATTATTTTGCCATGGCATCATAACCCTTCCGCTTTTTTCTTTTACAAAAACCCTTCACCCACCGGCCGCTCCACTGCACCCGTACTCCCTCAAAACACAACCATCTCCTGACTTGTTAATGCCACAGCCTACCATCTTAGCATATTGCAACTCTCTAAATAACGCCATTATTCCTAAGATCGCGTCCAAACACAAGGTTATCACGAGCAAAGTATTTGATGGGCAGACCTTGCAAATTGAATGTATTATTTAGGTAGAATCAGGAGGGCGGACCTGGCTGGGTTGCCAGGGTTGAAAAAGGCTTTTGTTTTTTGAGTTCGAATTTTGAACAACCACACTGACTTTTTTTTACTAAGCTGTGGTACACTTGCTGAGATCATTTCTTCGATCACTGCCTTAAAGTACCGATTTCTCTAATTGAGAGTAATAGAATAGAATACTCTTTATAATGTACCCAATGCGAATTACAGGTATACAGGGTGTATCAGAAAGGTGTTGTCAAAATTAAGGGTGTGGTAACGGCCATCAAAGAGAACAATTAGAACAAAAAGATATCATAAGAACAACATGTAAAACTGAAAATACGAACATAGCACCTAATTAAAAGTTAATAATAAGTTTTAAAAAAAAATGTGGGTGTAATGGTTTTGCAACTCGCAAATGTTGAGTACTTAAACTTATTTTTTTAAATTGATTCTTATATATATAAAACGCGGTTAGATTGATAGATTGATATATAAAACGCGGTGGGAATAATTTGACCTATTAGTGGTCAAATTATTCTCACCGCGTTTTATTCACTGTTTTTTGTTGTAAGTTGTAGTAGGTTTACCGACAAAACTATTCCACTCTAGCAACACCACGCACAACCGTGATGCGGTGTTGCATATTTATGAAAAGCACCATTTGACGAATATGAGAGTGTTAAGGTTAAAAGAGTTTCACTCAACAACAGGTTAGGGACTCCTTCGCGGTGGGAGGGTTAAAGTTATTTGTAATAATTTCAACCCCACCGCGAAGGCCGAAGAAACTAACGTGCAAAAAACGTGGATGGTTTTCGGGGCTGTATTTAAGTTGATGGCTTCATGACTATTTGGAAGTTTTCCTGCAGCTTTAGAGTTAATATTAATGGTTTTTTTAAGTGTTTAATTTGTTTAATTAATTTTGGAGTAGATACCAATAGGTAAGTTAATTGCTTCATGATTTAACAATGTATTCTTTGAGAATTATTCCCGCTTTTTTCGAGTTTTTTTTTCTTAATCCTAAAACAATGTAGTAATTAACTCATTTTTTTTTTTTTATATTTCATTATTGGAAACCATCTCTACAATAAACATAAGTAGATACATAAATCTCGCCTTCTTCCCATGGGGGTAGGCAGAAACTACAGAACGCCACCTGTTACGATCCTTACAAACACTTATTGTTTTATTTATGTTCATACATGACCAAAACATCACTATTCACAATAAAAATACTACCGCCAAACTATTGGCGCCCAAATGGGGCCAATCCAACTCCCGACAGAAGCCTCGAAGAAATCCAATACAAGATTCAAGAATTAAACAGTTCTCAAACTTACAGAACAGAGAGCCAAATAAATTTATTTTATTTCCCTTCCCCGTCGGAAAAGTATTTGATTCACTTCGCCCCGCTATTAGAATGATCCTGTGTTTTTTTTTCTTTGTTCATTGCTTTTTCCAAGTCGGTTAAGCAAGGGGCAATAAATTGTACAAGTACACTTCAAGTAGGTATATGTTTGGAGTTATTTACTGATTTCAGGGGTCGCGTGATGATATTTTTATTTAAGTAAATGAAGATTTTTCGGTTGCCGGTAGTTTCGTTGTTGATTTAGTAAAATGAAGGTATTTCTAAACTATTTGAGGAATATCGGCTTATCTGTTGGTTGAACTTCTTGTACTTCAAGGCTTGGTATGGTTAAAAAGTTTTCTTGAAGACATGAAAAATATTTATTATCTAAGCAATTTTTGAGAGAAAACCCTGAATTCTAAAAACGTGCTTTTTGTGCAAATTGACATTAAATAGACATTAGAAATCCACTTCAAACAAAATCTCTTAAAACCACGCAAAACTATGCCACAGATTTATTTACCTGCTTATCAGAGTATTTCTACATAATCAAAACATAAAAGAATTAAATTGCTAAACAAATAGCTGTTTGAGATGCGTGCGCATGTTGACACAGAATGCGCAGGCGCCGCGGTGAGTTGGAAAGAGCTTTGTCAGTGAAACTATAAGGTCAGAAGTTCCATTTATAAAGGCAGAAGCAGCAAGAAAGCTCCAACTTTTTTGTATGGTAATTATTTCTTTATTCATTTCTGACACTGATGGACGAGGTTCCGATGCTTCTGACCCGAAGCATTAAAAAATAAATGTTTCAGATCTTTGGAATAGTCTGGTGATTGGTAGTGAATACGCCTTTATCATAAAGTTATTAATAAAAAATAAAACCCATACATAATTATTACGCGATAATATTGAAAACTTGAATCACACCACACGATCAGAATTATTTATTTATTTAATACTTTAAGCACATACTCGTAAATGTACAGAGGCGGACTTAATGCCATAGGCCTTTTCTACCAGTCAACCTTTGGGTGATGCAGAGACAAACAGTGGTAGGTGCAGTAACGAATTATATGTGTTTCTTATATACCTTTGCACAAGTGGTGGTACTTTTCAGAGATGTAAGGTTAACGCGCATTCCTGTAATGCTCTTTACAAAGCTAAAATCGTCTGTCTCTAATCTCAAAGAGTCCGAACCTTCTGCACTCCTCTACAAAGTGACAGCGGTAAGTTGAAAAGAGTTTTACTTTCGAGTGGCCCCTGAAATGTTTGCGTCGGCAGATAACTTGAAGTTCGGTGTCTTATATTATGATTTGTGTGTGTTTTACTAATGAAATGTGTGTCGGTTATTAGCTAGTGTGTCTTTGTACGTGCCGCTCACGAGTTCTGGCGTGTGGGTTTCGTTTAATGGGTCACTATGTCTGTTTCTGGGCATGTCGAAAGTGACGATGGTGATAAACTTAGGCAGTTGCATCGTTTATTTGCTTACCTTTTAGCTTTTATTCAACTATCTTAGGATGGCATTCCAATCTTATCTACCATTGCGTAGGAAATGTAGGAATTATTATATTTTATGCCTATACTGCCTGTATGGAGGAGGAGCTCGTGGCTAGGTAATAACAGCCGCACGGGTTGATCCATCAGGTTAAGCTACGCTTGCCGGGGTTGGTCCGTGGATGGCTAACCATCTTTACATACCGAGACTGCCGTGCCTCGAAAAGCACGTTAAGCCGTTGGTCCTGGCTGTCATTTGTGGATCTTTGACAGTCGTTAAGGGTCGTTAGAAGTCGAAAGTCTGACAACCAGTCTTACCAAAGGGTATGGTATTACCCAGTTACTGAGGTGTGGAGGTCAGATAGGCAGTCGCTCCATGTAAAATACTGGTATTCAGCTATATGCGGTTAAACTGGAAGCCGACCCCAACATAGTTGTGAAAAGGCTAGGCAGATGACTTATACTGCCTGTACTTTAGAATATGGAAAGGTTGCTAGACAATACCTAACTGGGATCTACTAAAAATCCTCCAACATTCATCGTCACTGTTCCAAAAACTTTTTAAGAAAACCAGCAGGATTGTCCTAGAACCAAAAAATTGATGAGCTGTGACGTCCATCAACCCCCACTGGGCCCGCGTACTGAATTATGGCTCACTTCTTCACAGAAGAGGTTAGTTTAGTCAAAGACAGCTCAAGTTATGGCCCGTGGTACCTCCAGACGAGTTGCACAAAAGTTATGATATAAAAAATACATTCAAGACGAGGTCATAAGCCTCGTCTTGCAAAACTCGACTACGACGGTCTATTTCTCATCCATCACACAAACATACTTAAAGATTAATTTATGAACACTATTATGATAAGCTCACACACTGCAGTTTCTAATATGGCGAGCAGATGTTCTAAGACGCATAAATCAGTATAATGACGGATATATGTGACAAGTGTACGTACATCACACGTCATATAGAGTGATATGTCGCTCATATCATTTGCATGTGTTTATGGCATGTGGTTTAGCAATTATGGGTGTTAATTATATGGTCGTGTCCGAAAAAATAGAGCAAAAGCGCTTGCATTGAGTTTCGTATAAAATTAAACAGCCAACAAGAATTTATATCCGAAAAAAAATGAAAAAAAAAAAATCCGAAAAGCAAAGCCAAAGAATAAAAATATCAAGCAATTATCGAATATATTTGTCGTTTAAAAGACTCCCGCAGAAGGCGCGTCGTGACTAGTATAACAATTTCTATGAAAAATTCATGGAAATTGGTCTACCAGAAGCGCGTCGCACCTTCGCGTCGCGCCAGTCTGCGGGAGCCTTCTCGCCGGTTCATGACATAATTTAAACTGTAATTTACATTAAGCTATAATGTTGGCAGTAAATAGTCGAAAAAATTATCAGTCTTATGCCCTAAAGCTGCTTAACTTTTTCAATCCTCAACTGTGCATATTAGATAATTATTTTTCTTGAAATCATATTTCAAAGTTATAAGTTGCATGATTTGTTAACTAAATTAAACGAATCACCTAACAGTATTCAAATAAACTCATCCACAAAACTGAACCAAGAAACAACATTATCCAAAAAACTGTAACACTACACACACCCCATCCATCAGCGTTCATCACAAATCAACAAGACGCATGCTTTCCGCCGGGACTCGAACCCGGGACTAATGGCGCCGCCCGATTTATTAACAACACTACATACACACGCTAATGTAGTTAAAGAAGGGGAATAAAAGGTTCTCTCAAAATTATGGCGACCAAAACAATGGTGATGGTAGATGGCTATTTTTACGTCTTCTACTGAAAGAGTAGGTGCAGTTTGCTTGATCTTATAAGTATTTTGTTTGGTTTGGGTGCTATGTATTTTCTATTCCAAATAAAGGTTTATAAAAAGGTTTTTGGTAAGTAAAGAATTATGATTAGTCTACCAATTTTGCATTGAATTAATTATGGTTCGTTTTGATTGTTTGTTAATTGAAACCAAAGCCAAGATCTAAGCCAAATCAAATAGGAGAGGGCGCTGACTCCTGACATGAAGGTACAAATGGTGATGGTAGATGGCTATTTTTACGTCTTCTACTGAAAGAGTATGTTGGCGCGGACACGCGCGCCGACCACGCATGAGCGGGACGCGGGAGGAGAGGGGTAGCTGCTCCCGCCACGGCGTCTCTCATACGCGCGCGCGCCGCGGCAGCGCCACCGGCCGGGCGGCCGGGCCCGACACTTCGACCGCAGCAGCCGCTAAGAGCGGGTGTTTTTATTATTAACGTGCGATCCACATTATTGTCGCGTCGCGGTTCAGACGATTATTGTGATCAAAAATATAGAAGCTTAATTATATTGAAGAATCAGTACTTTATTTATCTCCACACACTGCATTATCCTCAAGAACAACATTAACAAAGGGACGAGGTCACAGCCTCAACATTACATTGGTGGCGCTAATTTACATTAAGCTATAATGTTGGCAGTAAATAGTCGAAAAAATTATCAGTCTTATGCCCTAAAGCTGCTTAACTTTTTCAATCCTCAACTGTGCATATTAGATAATTATTTTTCTTGAAATCATATTTCAAAGTTACAAGTTGCATGATTTGTTAACTAAATTAAACGAATCACCTAACAGTATTCAAATAAACTCATCCACAAAACTGAACCAAGAAACAACATTATCCAAAAAACTGTAACACTACACACACCCCATCCATCAGCGTTCATCACAAATCAACAAGACGCATGCTTTCCGCCGGGACTCGAACCCGGGACTAATGGCGCCGCCCGATTTATTAACAACACTACATACACACGCTAATGTAGTTAAAGAAGGGGAATAAAAGGTTCTCTCAAAATTATGGCGACCAAAACAATGGTGATGGTAGATGGCTATTTTTACGTCTTCTACTGAAAGAGTAGGTGCAGTTTGCTTGATCTTATAAGTATTTTGTTTGGTTTGGGTGCTATGTATTTTCTATTCCAAATAAAGGTTTATAAAAAGGTTTTTGGTAAGTAAAGAATTATGATTAGTCTACCAATTTTGCATTGAATTAATTATGGTTCGTTTTGATTGTTTGTTAATTGAAACCAAAGCCAAGATCTAAGCCAAATCAAATAGGAGAGGGCGCTGACTCCTGACATGAAGGTACACCTAGTTCAGGAGTCAGAGGCTTCAAACATGTTTCTGTAACATATTATTAAGTCAATAAAGAATTTTTTATTATTTTTTATTCAGTGGTTATAGGTACAACTTTAACAATAAAACTTTGAACAGTGAAAGTCCAGTGGTGTGAAAGTCACACTGTCAAGTCATAGGTCTCGAGTTCGAACCCAAGACACGCACCTCTGTGACTTTTCGGATTCATGAGCGTATCGACGTATCGTCTCTTGCTTTAAAATCGGTGAAGGGAAACATCGTGAGGAGAGCGGCATGTCTGAGAGATATTTCTCGATGGCATGTGAAGCCAAGTCAGAAACCCATGGGCGGCTTTAAGACTCTGACACCAGGTTAGTCACTAACCACACGAAAAGACGGAGAAGAATTTTTTTTTCATCACTTTTCAAAGTGTAAGTGCGTGTATTCCCACCTTTGGCTAACCCGGGACGTTTCATGTGCCCATACTGGTTGATGTGAATAAATAAAATATTATGTTGAATTTGAATTTGGATAGAGGCGTGCAATTTTATGCTCTAAAAGACTTCAAAATATTAAGGCTCTAAGGCTATGACGGGGAGGGACGTTTTCCAAGATTTCTCAGGCACAGCTGTTAACACTAAACTGTTTCATCTATCAGCTCTCCCATCTCACACATAATGATAACTATCCGCCACAATCTAAGCTTCAAACATCCCTCAAACATACTAATACCACATTCACATAAATCATTATAATCAAATAATTTATTCATAGCTCTAAACCGAGGGACACACGGGCGTCGCAACGCCGCCGACGTTTTTTCCTCGTGATGTATAGCTTCCTTCATGCAGGATTATCGCCGTGTGTTGAAACGCCAAATGTTTTGCGATTCGACGACGTCTGCGCACTCTTTTAATTGGAGTGTGAAATTGTTGGACAAAAAATTGTTCGGCTAATTTGACAGATGTAAATTGGCCGTGGAATTAGTTGGTTTGGTTTCATCATTACTTACCTAATTATGTAGGTTTTTGTACTTGTAATTGATATTGTGTTACCTACTCTTAGCTGACGCGACTATCGGCCAGTTTCTTCATCAAAAGTAACAGCCAAAGTAACAGTCAACTGTTCTTCCGCGCTGTTGGATTTACAACCCTCGCCTCAGCGCCGAGGATTGAAATTAGAACAGTGCAAAAGATTAGTTGACTATTACTTTGACTATTACTTAGTTAGGTTGTAATAATTAATTTAATATATCATGCCAGAAAACTCGGCATCACGTCTGTGGTTCTGGTTACCTGAGTTGCTGACTTCTTACTACTGTTAAAAGTTAATAATAAATGTAAAAATTATAATAGGTATCGCCTTATATTGTCCCACTGCTGGGCAAACATCTCTTCTCCTAAAAAGAAGACACGAGCATTGATCACCAAGACGGGTTGTGGATTTCAGACTTATATTAACTAGAAGTCCAGGTTTCCTCACGATGTTTTCCTTCACCATCATGTTTCTTTATGTCAATAATGTCCAAGAATTTGGACCCACAACCTTTTGCATGAGAACTGAGGTCGCAACCACTAGGACACTAGGCCTATATAAAAAATGATTGTCATTTATTTGCAGAATAATATCAAAATCAAAATCAAAAGATTTTATTTCACATAAGCCTACATGGGCACTTATGAAACGTCAGAAGCTAGGTGCATGGTTCCAATTGGTCGTTTGATATGGAGAAGAGCCGGCAAGAAACTCAGCGAAATGTATATCTACAAGGGAATAAGAATACGTCTCAACTCTATCAGACAGTGCTGTCAAACTCGATATTATGACTCCCATTCCTTCAGTTTTCAGGATGGCATAGTATCCCATAGATACCTGCGAACAATTCTTCCATCACATACTTCGTTTTTAAGTCGATATTTTCAAGCACTTCTTACAAATCCCACCACGTTTCGGCACCAATAAATGCCAATAATCAGCATCTTACATAACCCGCAGACTCCCACCGTCAGTGTAAATAATGTATGTGTGAGCAGCGACGCGAGCGCCACCTATTGACTTAATCAAAGACCGCTAAATGTGCGCGTGATCGCCAGACGTGAGAGGTGTTCTGTACACGCGTACTGGTACGTGGAGAAGTGTTAACAGAAAAAAACACAGGAGAAAAACTAAAAAGGTTTGACTTTCGGTGTTTATGCGTCAGGGTTTGCATTGCGCTACTGCCAAAACTGTCGTCAAAAAGTCTTCCATGTAATTTAAATTGAAGTAACTGCTTTAGCGGTAACATTCCCATCTTTATCTCAGAAAAGAGTAAGCATCTTTTCGCGTTGAAACTCTATTTACAGCTTGCTATTAATAATTCCAGGTGTTAAGACCTGTGAAATTAGGCTACAAGAAGCTGCTACTAGTCTCTCAAATCAATAAATCCACTCTGACACATTTACTGTGGAACTAATCCAAGAGGCTTAACGAACATTTGACTTGGTGGACTTAGTTTGCTTTTTCAGTCACTTATCCCTTGTTTCTAAAAGCTCTCTGGATCAGAAAAATCTGCTCTCCAAATTAATTTCATGCTGGTGTATAAATTCGTCAAATTATTATTGCCTACAGTTTCAATAAAAAATTGAAAATGCGGTTACTCTTACACAAAAACAGTATTAAAAAACCAAACACTTTTCCTCACACCAGTACCGTCGTCGGCGAGTTATCAAAAAGCTGTGCTTATGCATAGTTTGTGTGCTAAGTGCTTATACTTATCTGTGGCGGTGCAAAAGTGGTGTTCGGTGTTTATCTGCCGTTCTGGCGATGTTGAAACGGTGCTGCCTGATAGCATGCTTCTGTTTCCCGTCAGGCTGTAGACATCGGTATTTAGGGAAGTCGGTAGTTTTGATATTTGATGACGTAGGAAGAAATGGTGTGTTATTTTTGGGTTATTAAGTCACTCAGAATGTTCCGTCTGTGTGAACTGGAATTGTTCTACTTCTCTTGTATCGGAACGAGCTATATTATTAGCATAATTGATGAAGTAGTAAAAACCTTAGCTAGATACTATTAGGTTGACTATCCAGTGTCCAGGTTGCGCCCGACGCACATTATGAGTAGGCACCACTGTGCCACCTCATAGACATTTTATGAATTAATTGAATTAAGTATTTTTTTACAAATGTCGATTAATTCATTAAATAGTATTAATTAGTCGGTAAATACCATTTTTTATGAGACTATAATTAATTAAATATCAGGCACGTGTATGGTCAACGTGAACGCTACCATAAAATTAAATGATGCTTAATTTTTTGGTATAGAACAGTGCTTGTTTTTACATGCGTTACGCATGTAACAAGAAGCTAAATGAAGATCATCGTCTTTTCAATATTTAGGTATGGCAGTTTTTTTGTTTGCAATGATTATTTAGTTGTAGCAGTGCTGATATACAAAAGGGGCACGCGTCAACGGCAGAGGCAACTGCAACCGACGACACTCTTCAACGGCAGCCGCCGACGCGTCTCCGGCGGAGGCAACTGCTGTCGCTGTCGTCGACGCATCGACGTTTGCCCCCGGGCGAGTGGTTGACGGCTGCAGTTGCCTCTGCCGTTGGCACATGTCACTCGTATGTATGAGTACTTATGTGCCTGCTACACGGTTGCCAACCGCGTACCCGACAGAGGTGACCATGGTTGGCGACCGGCAGAGCTGTATCAAATTTGGTAGTAAACCATCACCTACACGGTTGTAAACCACCCAGGTCACCTCTGTCGGGACGCGGTTGGCGACCGTGTAGTAGCACTTTAGATACTGTTGAAAGTGATACCATTGTGTTATTTGTTGTTAAACTCGCGACAATCTAAGAAGTCCATTTTGACGTTTCGTTCTCGTTCATGTTATAAAACGTTATGCCTTTAGAATCAGTTTTAATCAATGTAGATAAGTCATCGATTACAAACTCTCTAAGTATGTTCAATCGATATGTCTCGACAATCAGTCTATAAGAAACCATTTTTTTTTCATCGTTACACAAAGCATTTTTATAGCTGTCAAAACGGACTTCTTAGATTGTCGTGAATTTAAGTATGCGTATTTCAAAGTTTTGCGTGGAGAAAATGTGATTTCCGATTTCTAAAATCTACATGTAAAGGCCGAAATCGAAATCACAAGTTACCAGTCAGCTTCCCTATTCAAATAAAAATAATTAACCCAAAAATGTTCACTCAGCTTCATATAACGGTTGCTTTAAAAATAGGTGTTACAAAAACGATATTTCCAAATTATCAAAACAAAATACTAATAACCCTTTACCGTGATTTTAATGTTAAATTTATTAAGGTACACCAATACAGCAGAGGTGAATATCGGGTACCCGCATTAAATATGGGGTAGTGGAGGGGGAAAGGGGTAAATGCGGGGGTAGAGGGGGTAAACACCATACCGATATCACCGTATTGGGACACATTTGTTACGGATGGACGACACAATATAATTATTAGTTATGGTCGGTCCGGCTCCCGTATTAATAACCTTTGGTGCTGATTTCGCTAAATATTTGGAGAATTTGATGTGTGTGTTTTTAGGGTTAAATGTTTGGGTGATGATTTTTGGTTGTTAATTAATAAAGGATTTTTTAATTAAAAACGCTGCGAGGGGCAGTCGTCGTATCTACCTCTTCGCTTTGAATAACTTACGTAATGCGATGAGTCCAACCAACTTTATGTACTACATAGAGGTCATTCTTTCCACGTAGAACCTTGCTACTTAAAGAAAATGTCTAAGAACAAATGACATTTATGTCAAATTAGGGGTATGAGGAACAGGGTGTATAGTTCACTCATCCTAGAAAAGGGAGGATCCACCTACCAGACAGGTGTCGTATCTGGCGGGCCACTGCCCAACGATTGATGTCGGAATTTTGTATATATTTTCATCGCGCGGTAAACTCTATTTGCGCGATGCAAGCTTTATGTGACGTCAGGTCTTTGTCGAAGGCTTAGTGAACTGTAGACTTTTATTTTTAATTTAATTTTAATTTTTTTTTTATGAACTTTATCTGAAACTTTTTGAAAGGCCTACACTGTCCTCCCATAACTATTAACACTGTAATTCGAAAATATTGTAAAAGCCTATTATCTTTTAAAAGAGTAACCATGGAGTTTCTTGCCGGCTCATCTCCATAGGAAACGACCAATTGGAACAGTGCACCTAGCTTCTGACGTTTCGTAAGTGCCCATGTAGGCTTATGTGATATAAAATATTTTGATTTTGATTTGATGCATAGTTCGCATGTGGCGACGTAGATGCCGCCGCCACATCAACATAGGGGCACTTTGAATGAAGTTTCATAGTTCTAAAAGCCTTAAATACTTCGCTTAACAATACAGAGGCATAAAAAGAAAACCGTTAAAGAAAATCGCTTAAAAACCAGCATGAACTACAAAAACGCCACAAACCAATCACCGATTGATTCCCATTGTTTAAACAAATGAGAGACAAAGGAGATTCGCTAATGCCATCCGATTTGATCATTCAATTAAACCTGAATAGGAAAGAAAGAGGTTTACAGTCCAAAATCCATATAAATCATACTCACTGATAATAATTGCTTCGATGATAATCGGGCTTTTTCGCTTGCGATCGGTTTTAGACGATTATTAATTTTCTATTTCTGAATTGAGTTATTCGATTGTGTTAAAAAATGCTTTTGAGCGGATTTGAATGGGTAAGAATGAAAGAAAGATTTGTGTGAAAGAAAGGTGTATATCATCCTTCACAAAAGGGTTGTGACAGTATGTGGAACATATTTTTTTGTCGACACCTTGTGTTTTTGATTTACACTTTGGTATTTATGGCTTCGTAGATAATGTCGTAGTTAGAGATTGTTATCTTCATTAAAGTGGAGTTAGACACATGGCTTTAATCTTTTAACCGTTCTTGAAAATGTAAATGTAAAGCGTGAGACATAAATGATAGGAGTCGTGGAGACAGTTTCAACTTTCAGTTAAGTTGAGTTTTCTATTTAGCGAAATCTTGTCCATGGTATACTACAATAGAAAAAAAAGAAGTAGAAAAGGAAAGGACTATGTAAAGATTACAGCAGGGCGCGTTCTGTGGTTTCTACTTACCATCATGCCATCAAAGAGTATAAAAATATGTGTGTGTGTACTAAAACAGAATAACAATTTAAAAAAAATACTATAAACATACATGACAATTAATTTCGCTATGTATAAAATGATAAAGAATTGTGACCAGCACACAACTGTCAAAAGCAAACCTACAAAACATACACCAGCCTTCAGCCCTCATACAAAACAGATCATACTATTGAAAGAAACACAGACTAAAAACTGTCAGTACATTTGAAATTCAATTTGGAAAGTCAAAAATTCAAAAACCGAACCCGATCTCTAATGAATTAAGGGCAGCGTAGTTTACGTTCCCCAGTGGAAGGGGGACGGGGGGAGCCCGTTCGGCAATTTTATCATGTTATAAATTTGAATTTGTATAATACTCTGGCATTAACGCATGATTTATACAACTTGACTCCGCTAAGATTTCAAAGATGAAAAACAATAAATTATGTAACCGTAACTATTGCGTTTAATGGCGACGGAGGGGTTAGAGTTGTGTGGATGTGGCGTATTGTGCTTTATTGTTTTGGTGGGAAAGGTTTCCTCCATGCGTTGTCGATAGTGTTGTTTATAAATATAACATAATTTTAAAACAAATGCTAGTAATTTTTCCTTTAAAAATGTGGATGTTCAATATTTCAAAATAGGTATTTGAACTTACTTTTGACGGAGCCTTTCAGCTTAATTTTTTTCATATATTTTCTTCGGTAAATCGGAAGTAATATTATCTGCATTCCGCTCATGTTTGTTAAACGTACTCTTAATTAACACGATACAATTTAGTGTAACAATAATTTAATTTCTAAAGTAGCAATGATGTCATTGTCTTACTATAAAATGTCAAAGACATTCTCCATAAAAATATTACTTTCAAAAATTTCACGGCGCTGTCGTCGCATCCACGTTTACCTAACCCCTCAGAGTTGACGACTTTTTACTTGACCGAATTTATGCGACACATTTAGGAGGAGCTCGTCGTATACAAGTCAGTTAAATATTTAGCTTTCATCCAAATTTATACGGTTTATAGTGGAAAAAGCAAGCTTTGGTTCCGCGCCGTAAATTTTCGTGATTGATAATTTCTATTGTGAACTAAAAAGGTCTGGTTTTTGGTAGTATTGCATGTTACGGATAGTAGATGGTATTACTGTTTCGTTCTGTTTTAACTGAGTGCTAGGGGTTTGTATAGGAACTGGTTTTAATTAATTTTCTTCGGTGATTCATTTGTATTGGTTATGCTCCGTAATTTTTATTGGACTTGTCTTTTGTGTGACAGTGGCGTGTTCTATGCGAGCAAATTAACATTTATTTAGTTATCTATCAATATATAATAAATGTTTTTTTTTTTTTGTATTAGGATTAATGAAAAAGCACACAGAGAAAGAGAGTATGATCATTACAATATTATAATCCCGCCCAGATAATTCAAATATACATGCATCCGTCATAAATCATATTTGGCTCCTGTAACAGGTATTTTTACCTAGCGCAGGAGTCAGGGCTTCACTTTGTACACATTTTGTATGCCAATAAAGAATTTATTATTTATTATCATAATGTTTCATCATACTGATGTCTCTGACTTCACTGATTAACAATTCTAAGACAAATATTATTATTGATTAGTCAGTTTGACAGATAAAAGGTGAATGAACATTTATATTTAAGGAAATAATTTTGATGTAAGTTCTTATCTTGTTTAAAAGACTAATAATTCAAAAGTCCCAATAATATATAAAAAATACAGCAACTTCATCTGCATTTTGTAAAATAAAATAAGCCAATACAATATAATATCCTAATATGGATACGAAGTGATCCACACGACGAGATCAATATACGGTCAGAATATATATATGCTTTTGATATATTTATTGATAAATATATTTCAAGATGGCCGACTTTTATTGTCGTATAAAGATGACTATTTAGTGGCGTTTATAAGGTTTTATGTAATGCTTGGATAGTATGGAAAAGGATTTTTTCTAAGCCAACCAATTCTTAGAAGATCCGTGTTCGCCGCATTGTGTCTGCATTTTACCGGCGAATGACGTCATAGAAACGTTATTTGTGAAAGTAAGTTGTTGTGTTTTCCTAGAGAGTGTTTTTTGACACCGTAAATTCAAACTCCGCTGCCATCATTATCATGGCAGCCGTCACTGTGGCCGCTATGTGACGGCCACCGCTCTTCTTGAAAACCATAGCTTTAGTCACCATCTCTGATGCAGCAAATAGTTTATTACCAACCTAGTTTAATTACTTAATTTATCTGGTAGATAATGCCTATTCGGATGTGATTTGTAATCGTTTTGTCTTAACGTTTTGTTGTGTCTGATTATAAATAAGTAACAAATCTCTATTAAATGCATAATGCTTTCGTATATAATCAAAGCTTAGGACTTAGGATTGATAGCAATAATTCTTGGCACTAGATGCGTTGACGTCACACCGGTAGTTTATGTCTCCCGTGACTGATAGCGCCACCTAGGTTATGAGTGCTTTTCTAAATATTTCTTTGATTTATTATTTCTAGTGCGTTATGTTATGTAGCATGGAAGTGTTATATTTGTCGTGTAATTGACTTGCACATTATATTATTGACTATAGATTAGGTAATAAGTACTTATTATCTACCACTACATATACATTATTGTAGGTAAGTAGGTGACAACACACCAGTAAAATACGTAGAGAGCTATATCTACTTAGGGAAACAAATTTCGTTCCAAAAACTGAATAACGACGCAGAAGTAGATAGAAGAATAATAATGACATGGAAAAAGTTCTGGAGCCTAAAGGAAATTCTAAAAAGCCAGATGCCGATGAAAATCAAGAGTAGGGTTATGGACTCATGTCTCTTACCCTCATTAACCTACGCCGGTCAAACATGGAAGTTTACCCGAAACATTAAAAATAAAATCACGACCTGCCAGCGCAGCATGGAGAGAAGTGTCGCAAAAGTCAGAAAATGTCAAAAAATTCGTCACACTACCATTAGGCAAAAGACAGGAGTAAAAGATGCTCTCACCTACGCGCTAAAGCTAAAATGGAGATGGGCAGGACACGTAGCGAGAATGAGTGACGACCGATGGACAATTCGCATGACGTCATGGCCAGGCCCCACAGGCACTCGGAAGAGAGGTAGACCTGTAACTAGGTGGGCGGATGACATTACACGATTCGCAGGAAAAAACTGGCCGCCAGAAGCCAAAGACAGAGACCGCTGGGGTTCTCTGGAGGAGGCCTTCACCCTCACTGCTTGAGGGGTTCATGCATGCTTTATTTATTTATAGTTTAATTTACCAAATCCAAAAATTGTATCATCGTACGTATAAAAAGTGTAAGAATAATCTTTGTTTTTTCTATGCATGAAATAAAAGGCTTTTTTATTTTTTATTTATTTTTATAAATAGGTAGGTACCTAATGCTTTCTTATTTTTTAAATGCTCGGACAATTTTATTTGTCTTTCGGACCAAAGCATCATCTCTCCCAGAGAAACTGCATCTCAACATTCGTTGCGTTATTAACGTTGTTTTATTAAGAACTAGCTGATGCGTGGATGACGGTTATTATATACTAAAACCTTATTCGAGAACCACTATCCATTGGTGAAAACAGCATGAAAATCAGTGCATTAGTTTTTGAGTTTATCGCATACAGGACGACAGACAGACGCGGCGGAGGACTTTGTTTTATAATAATATTAGAATATGTAAGGATTTCCTTCGGATTGTGAATGAAAGCATGTTACGTAATTGGGGTGATGGATCGATTTTAATTTTGACCTTAATTGGCAGTTATTTAAACTATCACTAATGTCATCAAATGCCTGCAACATGCATGTCGTGTGCCAAAGTATTTGCGACGATGACTGACATTCAATTAACTCTCTCTAATAGCAATGAAATATAAACAGTGTGACACATTATTATTATTTATAACGCTTCCTTTAATTAATATAAATGATTCAGTTGGTAATTATACATTTTTCAGCTCTTAGCTGAATATACGATCGGCATATATTGTTATTTATATTGTTAGGGTATATTGTTATTTTTTTAATTAATTACATACCTTTTTAATTCTAAACAAATTCTAGCATGCTTTTTTGTTTTCAAAAACAATGTTTCTTATGTCAAGGAAAAAGAAATAGTTTTAGTTTACTCCAAAAGCAAGCCATCTAAAGCCGAGGAACCATGAGGTTGTTCGAGATTTACATATCATAATTTCTGATTTTGCCAAGATGTATCATCTCGAGTTGGCATGATGGGTAGAAACTACCAATTTCTCCCTCAAACACTCCCGAATTTCTCCACAAAAAGTGAACGAAAAAGAAGCTGCATATAAAAATAAAAAGCTCCTGCTCCACACTATGTTAGCAAGGTCCTTCGTCTCTGACTCTCGGCTCACTCACAGCAGCCTATCATGTTTTTCATTTTAAATTTACACCAAATAGAAGTTTTTATACGTTTCATTTTACCACAGTAAGTGTTTGATAATAACTTTGAAAGTTATCGCGAATTTATAGTTTTACTTAATTAGTATTAGTAAGTGAGTTTTATGTTTAGTTTTACATAAAATTATCGAGTAAATAATGATAATAGTAAATTAGAAAACAAAAACCATGTCGTTAACTTTAGGGTTCTTATTAATAAAAAGTCATTGCTGCAGCTGTAAGTCTAACAACAAAGGATTTCCCATAAAGTATTTGAAAGAAATGTTCTGACTGATTATAATTCAGTTTTCAACATGCCAGAATTAAATCTCAAATTTAAATGAGGGACATAACCGATTTCAAGAAATCTTGTGATTTCTTGAAATCGGGAATTAATTTAATTATAATACTCTGTGACCCTATCAACATGTCAAGGATACAGTTGTATCCACGACTCCAGCTAGACTCCTGTACTATAAGTAAACTATTAGATAGATGTCTTATCCCACGTATATAGAATAGTTATCAGGCTTTCAGACGACTTCACACCCATACATGACAATATTTTTTACAAAATAAGAACATATCAACTTTACGATTCCCAAGGAAGGAAGATGTTTCAAAGTCGTCACAGACAGCGGTCAAGCAAAGATAGACAAGTCTGACCCCATATATCGATAATAAAACCACAATTCCTATATCTAACCAGTTCACTTCACGAGTAACGAGTGGTAAACACACGTTAATAAATTAAAGAAACCCACACGTTGGTCGCACGACAAGCGACGGATCGTAGGCGAGTTACCAGTAAAGTGTCACATAACTTCACTGTTTTTATTTACTTGCTGATCTCCTGGTAGAGGTGTTTTAGTTGTCGTGTTGGATCGAAATGTGTGAGAGAGAAATGTGATCTACATTTTTATTATAGTATTTTAAGGTAGGAATTCTTAATTTTGATGTTCTGTTATCCGAAGCTGATCAATCTGAAAACACGATAAGCCCTGTTGGTCCCGGCTGTCATTCTTACCAAGGGGTTTGATGTTACCCAGTAACAGTATCTGGGTTGTGGAGGTCAGGTAGGCAGTCGCTCAATGAAAAATACTGGTATCCAGCTGCATCCAGTTAGACTGGAAGCCGACCCCAATATAGTTGGTAAAAGGCTAGGCAGATTGACTCATTGATCAAGAGTTTTCTCGAAACTTACCTCGACTTAGCAAATTGTAGGAGAATTTAGAAGCTCTATCGAGATGCTACAAGGGATCAAAGTACCCATCTTTTGGACTAAAACATTTGACATTGTGAACTATTACCATGAAAAGATGGCTAGGTTGCCAGACTTGCCAGTTATACGTATCGTGTTCGAATTCTACACGCAAGACAATGGACCCGCTCCTATCACAAGATTAGCTGCAGCCGTAAACAGGCCTAGCGAAGTGCAAGTTGTAATACACCTTGAAGAGAAGAAGAAAAATTCACCATAAATTATTTATTATTATAAAATGTTTATTAAATTAATAACTAAATCGAATTTTTAACTAAAACTTTAAAAAAACCGGGCAGTCTTTGGGGACTGCCGATAGAAGTGAAGAAGTGCTTGAAGAAATGAATGAATGTTTCTTAAACTAAAGAACATTCATTCATTTCTTCAAGCGTTCGGTGACGATGACGCGAGTTCCATGATTTTTGTTCATCCAACAACCGTTCGGTGACGATGACGCGAGTTACATGATTTTTGTTCACCCATGAAGCGTTCGGTGATGATGACGCGAGTTCCATGATTTTTGTTCACCCAACAAGCATTCGGTGACGATGACGCGAGTTCCATGATTTTGGTTCACCCAAAAAGTGCTCAAAGTGCCTAAAGAAATTTTCCCTTCAAAAAATTAACTTACACGCACCTACTTAAACCGATCCTGCGTATCTCAAAGACACTAATAAAAACACCCTGTAATTTTTGCATGTTTCTTTTCTACCTTGAAATCAGACTACACTACTTGAATAATCACATTCATACCTCTCAAATTATTTCGGTAACAAACACAGCTATTAGAATTAGTTCCGTAGAAACGCAGACAGAGACAAACGCACACGTCACTTTGATGGGCGAGTCCGTCTGACTGTTGATGTATGGATGTCATCTATCCTGTGATGATAAAATTAGACACTCGTATGTACGTTACTGTATAATATGTACTTAGTACTGGGGGATTTTGGCTTAATTATTCTTAGATCTGGTTTCTAAGCCAGTATCAAGGAAACAGCCTCGTTGGTGTAGTGAACCTAAACACGATGGCTGAGCACGGGATCCTGGGTTCGATTTCCAGTTTGGTTAGTAGCAACCCGGAGTCTGGAATTGTATCTCAAAATCAGCGATGCCTTACCAAAGTATGTTAGATGAGAGAATATTATTTTTAACCTTATATTTTGAATTGTTTTTGATTATGTTTTGTTTTACATTGTTCTCACATATAGAAGCAACAAGAATACTGTACCCAGGATTTTGTAATATCTATATTCATATTTAAAAGAGTGTCCTTGGAGTTTCTTGCCCGTTCTTCTTCATAGAGATCTACGATTTGGAATGAGCAAATAGCTTCAACTTTCTGACTAACTGACCGACTCTTTGACAATTCAAAAGTGCCTGTAAATGGTTTAATTGAAATAAATGCTTTGAGTTTGAGTTTGAGAAAGAAGTTTTTGCTTCTAATGATAATTTCATGCCACAGAAAATGTTCAAGCTTGGCACTGGATGTGACTTGATAAACTATCAAGTAATAAATACTCACAAATAATCGGTAAATGCTGCTCACGGACGCAGGTAATATGTAGGTCACTTCAAAGAATTCCAAAATGACCACTTTGTCAAATGTACCTACCTACAGCTAACAAGCTGCTGCTCACGGACGCAGGTAATATGTAGGTCACTTCAAAGAATTCCAAAATCACCACATTGTCAAATGTACCTACAGCTAACAAGCGGATGCTGTTGTCGTTGTCCCATCTTAAATAATTCTGTAATGATATATTTACCCAATTATTTATATGAAACGAGACAGAAGCACAGGAACGAAAGTCTTTGAAGTGTAACAGACGGACGGAGACGAACATGATTTACTGATGACTTGCCACTAATAATAACTACATGGACAATTCAACTTGAGTGAATTGTTCACATCATTTGGCTACTTTTATACGAAAATAGTTAGTTAGGTAGGTACCTAATTAAGGAAGTGGGAAATAAGATTTCCCTAACTAGCTACAATCATTGAATAGTGCATTGTATATTATTGATGTACATAGATGTGTTTGATCATCATCTGCCTAGCCTTTTTCCAACCATGTTGGGGTCGGCTTCCAGTCTAACTGGATGCAGCTGAATACCAGTATTTTACATGCAGCGACTGCCTATCTGACCTCCACAACCCAGTAACTGGGTAATACGATACCCCTTGGCAAGACTGGTTGTCAGACTTTCGGGCTTCTGACGACCCGTACCGACTGTCAAATATCCACAAATGACAGCCGGGACCAACGGTTTAACGTGCTTTCCGAAGCACGGAGGAGTCTCGATATGTTAAGATGGTCACCCATCCACTGACCAACCCCGGCAAGCGTAGCTTAACCTGATGAATCGGACCGTGCGTGCGGATGTAGATGTGTTTGATATGATGCAAAATGAAAGGGCCATCCCGAAGCGGAATTATAACTTCTTTCTTTAAAATATCCCCACAATCAAGATTGAATACTCTCACAAAACAGAAATGTAGAGGTATCATATCGACTGGCCATCATAGTAATTATGATCAAGTTCATGCAGTTTCAAAATCAAGGTAATTAGCCATATTCAAAATCCTTTCTCAAGCAATTTATAACTTAAACTTAACACTGCAAATTCCATACCCTAGGATCGTAATCTTAACCCCACAATTCCGTATTACCCACTACAAGTAGGCTGCACCTACAACACACCATCAAATAACTACAAATCGATCAGAATCTGCTCCTAGTAAATTGCTAGGCAGCACTTTATAATAACAATTAACAATAAATAATAATGGCGTAATCTCATTAACCTGTGTGCCGGTTATCGGCGATGCTTAATTGAAATATTGATGTTACATGGCTGAGGTTTTTGTGTCATAGATTATGCTAAATTGTGAAATGGAAAATTGGTTATGATCTTATTGTGCAATAACTTAAACTGCAACACTTTTGATTTCAATCGCAAGAAGATGATTCAAGTAAGCTTACTGTAGTATAAGTAGACTTTAAAAGAAACCATGATCTCTGAGTTTGTTTCGGCATATCTTCTGATGGATCAGTCAACTACGAAATGCTAGCGCCATCTAGTGTTAAAATATTGACGTGTAAAAGTGTCTTAAATCGCCTACTTACAAAAATAAACATTTCATTTCATTTAAACGGAAACTTTGTGCCGCGTAAAGACATGCTGAAGTTTGTTAAAAACCCTCGTAGTTCACAGTTGAACTTAAATCAAAATCAAAATATTTCGTTTCACATAAACCTACATGGGCACTTATGAAACGTCAGAAGCTAGGTGCACGGTTCCAATTGGTCGTTTCCTATGGAGAAGAGCCGGCAAGAAACTCCATGGTTACTCATTTAAAAATAATTGGCTTTTACAATATTTTCAAATTACAGTGTTACGAGTAGTAGGCAAGAGAGGACAATGTAGGCCTTTCAACAAGTACCAGGTACTTAACAAAATAGAAGATGGTCAACAAATCTACAGTCCACTAAGCCTATACAACATTCTCACATTCACAAAATAGAAAAAAATCTATATAAAAGACAAATAATCAAAAAGTAAGAAATAAAAAACCTATTTAAACCAAATGGCGTGATTGCTATTACAACTGTAACAAATTGCATAATTATCATATCCACAAAAACCGCTAATAAAGAGTTGAAATTAAATTATAAGTCTCTTCAAAATCAACTCATAATCGATTCAGTAGAGAATAGTAAACAACATTTTCTATCTGGCATTTGTATTTGCTGGTTAATGAATGGCAGACTGACGGTGAAAATAATCATTTCAGAATTGCTCGGTGACACTGGGTGACAATTTATAAATCTTGATGTTTCCTTACCACCCTTTATTTGCAAAGAAATGCTTTTGTCCAGCTCAGATCCAACGTTTGATTTACTCTTATGACCTAATCACTAATCAGACTAACCTAAGACGGAACACCATACACCAAAGCACTATATCTGGACTACTGGCCAAAAGAACACGCTTATTTTTTTCATTTACACGAAAAATTCGTATTGTAATGTATGGAAGTGTCATCATATTTCATTTTGTGTCAGATCACTTAGCTTGGCACTGTTTCCATTGGCACACGGCACGATTATGATATAGCAATTTTAACATTTTTCTACTTGCAATATGTAGTGTTAGTGTCACGTACATTTTAGTCTAGTTTGTTTCTTTTGATGTATGTTCTTTGAGTTTTTTTTTTAGGGAAGTTTGAAAGAGATTTTTTAGAGGTACAACTATTCAAATGCAGTTATTTTTATTTAAAACTAGTTGCGCCCCGCGGTTTCACCCGCGTAATTCTAGATCCTGTGGGATTATCAGGATAAGAAGTATCCGATATCCTATTCCAGGTCATAGTCTACATATGTGTCCATCTAAATCTAATCAGCCCTTTCCTTTCAGACCTATTGGCGTAAAAGCGTAACAAAAAAATTCACGTTCGCATTTATAATATTAGTTAGGATTTAAAATGATTTATTTCAATTCGCCAATTATAACAAACTTCGGTCACACCGGTATTAGAAGCAACTTATTTATATTATAAGAATAAATTCAGGTATATTGCACGATCTAATAAGTACCTTATTTTGCAGATATTGATGAAACGGTAACCTCCCAGGTTTTCATAATTATCAGGTAAAGAGGCTAACTCAAAGAAGGTTTTGTTTTTCGATTGTCTTTTATTATCATGCAGGCTCAGTAGCGACCCTTACTCTTGTAAAAAATTATGCGAATAGGATTAACTGTGATGAAAAATCCAACATTGCATTCATGCCTAGCCCTATCAATCCGTCACGTCAAATCGTACGCCGTACAACAATGGCCACACACCGAACACTAGTGGCCACAGTCCGGCCTGCAGTGTCCAGATAGTGGCCAATGATTTAACGCTCAACTTTTGACACAACTAAGCTTTTTGGACACGGCCGCCTCCGCCTATAAATAACCTCTTACGTGAACTTGAGAATATGGCGTGAAATACGAGTGGGCGGCGATTAGGAGTTTTTTTTTGGATATCTGGAGGCTAAAAGACCTCCTGTTAGTTGCAAAGAATCTGGAAAGGATTCGTTTGAAAATCAGTTCAACGGGATGGAAATTGAGTTATAACACATAGCTACTCGTACATAATATTAATTTTAGTTATCTCTTACAGTTAAAAATCATCAAAAGACAAGCCAAGCTGCTAAGCTGATTGATTTATTCAAGAAATTTATTGACTGATTTCACAGAATCATCGCTCTATACTATGAAGATGCGTTCCACCATAATTATGTACTAACATGGTACTTACTTTACTTAGGAGTATTTGAGCTACGTGTAGTAAACTAGTGAAATTCAAAATAAGGATTGCACTACGAGTAGGTCCAAGGGTGTAATTTGTCCAATTCATTGGTGTATAACACCTGACATTTTGGTTGATAGTACCAACCTCTCGGAAAATGGGTCGGTACCATCTGATGGCCAACTCAGGCACCAAGCGCGCTCATTGGTCAAATCAAATAGCGCGATTCTCGGCTTACTGTTACACAATTCTGTCCCTTTTCATGAAATAACTCCCACAGATTGCAGGAAAGCGAAAGACATCAAAAATGAACTCCAACCCTATAACTTTCCTTTTTTCAGTTGCCTTAAGCTCCCAAGAACTCGTAACGTCGAATAACTAACATTTTCACTTGGCCCACAACATGTATGTTTTGGGTGGCCGTGATAAAGGAGCCTCTGTTCATATTTCACACATTTGTTTGAGGGCTACTCCTTATGATTTGTTGTGTCCTCCGATGCCTGTGCTCACCCTTTTTTCTTTAGCTACTTTTTTGTTTAATGGCCTGTTTAGAGACCTTATATTTTGGTGACCTGCTATTTAATTGCGTTACATATTTTCGTAAACTATTAAGACTAATCTGTTTCATCTTGACAGTTCAACAACATTCATTGGGTTATTTACGTTGTTGAGCAGTTTTTTTTTCGAACTTATGAAGCTATGGATTAGCAATCTGTTTCAAAACGATTCAGATTGTGATTGATCGTGTATTATGGAATTAGGGTGCCGAAGAAACTTATTACGATGTTAGAAATACAGCTTTATGAATTTTCAGTTTTCATCGTTTTAAGGTTTTTAAATTGTTACCGACTTCAAAAAAGGAGGAGGTACTATGTTCGGGATGATTGTTTTTTTTTTTTTTTTTTTTTTTTTTTTTTTTTTTTTTATGTATGTTCACCGATTACTCCGCCGTTTGTGAACCGATTTAAATTTGGTTTTTAGTACAGTAGTCCTTTTTTGTTTTGTTTTTTTTGAAGTCGGTCAATTTTTTTTTAAAAGTTTTATTATTATAAGTACGATCTATTATACTAAAAGTTAAATACTACTAAAAGCTAGATAACACACTGAAAAAGTTACTTCGGAATTGTTATAAACCGTTGTAATAATCACAAAATAGGCACAGAATGTGAATCATAATTTCATCCTCACCATATCGACCGAAATCGTATTTTGTTTCAAGTAATAGTTGATGATTTCTGTACCTATTCAATCTGACCATCTGAAGGACTGTAATAATAATGAATGAACGGCATTTTGCCGTCACGGTTGAAAACGGGCCTCCTTGTAAACTGCAACAACGACGAATATTATGAAGGCCCTACATAAAAAAGAACATTGTGTAATATTTCGTAACACCCAAAACTTCTCCAAAATCTGAATGACAACAATCCAAATACAGTTAATTTAGAACCTCCGAATTTCCACGAATCCATCTCGGCATTCCGTACCTTCAAAATACCGAATCACGATTTTTCGAAGAATATTTAAAAATAATATAATTCCATCTTTACGACGACACTTCCTCTACCAAAGATCCAAAGATTGACCTCCAAAGGCTTCAGAAGACGATTAAGTGACGAGGTAGTAAACTTTTACAAGTTTTGTGAATTGTATGTCGTACTGCCGAATGTCCATCGCCGTTTTTATTGTAATACATGTTTTTATTATAATAATATATGCTTTTATTGTGTCTAAAGTGGTCATCAGCGCGTGAAGGGTGGCCGAAGAAAGTTCTGATACGATCGGAATGAAAAGCGGCGATTTTTGGAGGTGGCATTTCTATCTTTGATGGAGTGACTGTAGTATCAAGTAGCAGCGAAAATCAAATAGAAATGGCTTTTATCACACCGTGAATGTCTACCAGCCTGTAGATCATGGGATACCGATAGTAAATTTACAGCTACGTTGGTATATTTTTAAATTACAGTCCAGGGAGTTTTCAAACCCTGAATCCCTTTGAAATCCTTTCCAAGAAACCCTTTGTCTATAGATGAAGGTAAAATGCGATGATCTTTATTAGCATTAGAAGGACATGGCAGCGGGGTTCGACTTTACAGTGTCAAAAACCGCCGGTTCGTACACACGGCTACACATTAAGCTATACATTTCCAGTTTATGCTGATTTTGCATTGTATAGGATTTACTTAAGGAGAAAGGGAGATTATTTTCATGTTCACTTTCATAAAAAACTGTAAATAAAATCTTAAGATTAATTCATTCGTATATCAATGTGCCCCAGCAATAAATGGAAAACAGTGTCCATCGGACGTTTCAGCGATGCCTTTTACAAAAAATAAAGGACGGGCATTATTCAGAATCGCCGCGCATCAAAGCATGTTCGTTATATTTTTATGGTAGAACCAACAGTAAACTTTGATAACAATGTAAATATGATTCCTTTTTGTTTTTAGATGTGTTCTCTGATGGGGTGAAGTGTCTCCAATTTAAGTTTGAGGGGCAGTGAATATATTTTATTGGTATGAGCTGATTTGGATCAAGATAAAGTTTGTGATGTTGACTTTGATGAAATACTTTTGAATATGTTTAAGATGAAAATAATCAATCCTGGATAAGTCAACGTTGCAACCGGTGGTTTTCAACTGACGACCAGACAGAAAATTATAAAAAAATATTTGGCCAAATACAACAGCCAGAAGATTCATTAGGCCAAATATTTTCAGGCATTTTAACAAAAACATACCCTAAAAAGTTTTCGTCTACAAAAATGGTCAGATATAACCTTCCTTTTCATCTCAGTCATTTTCATATCAATAATTACTTGAACTGCAATATAAGTTTAAATTACAATGAACTTAATGAGCGACATAGCTATTATTTTTATGCAGTTTTAAATAACTGGGTTTTCAGATCCGTGACTGCAGCACCAGTAAGATCCTGGTTTACAGTGTCCTTTATATTTATTGATTATTAATAACTAACAGGATTTAAAAGTAAAGTGTTATCGTGGGTTAATCCATTGTGTTACAGATCTGTATCAGTTCTCCTTCAATATCTTGATTTTCCGTCATCGACGATCGGTCAGGGTACTGGAAGATCAAATATTGTTCTTCAAAATGAATCAAAGTGCGATTCAAATAAATGGGTTTCGATTAACATTACTACCAACTATCTTAATAATAATATGATTATTACGTGAAATTATTTTAAGAAACACGAATAAATATAACTTCAGAATAATTCAATAGCGGTTTTGTGTTCCTCTTACTTAATCTTAAGATGGAATTAATTAAAATATTTTATTGTAAGCAATCCAACATTAGAGTAGGTGTCTAGCTGTCATCTGACTATAGTTCCTTAAGATAACAATTCGCAGGACTTCCTTCCTCAACATTTTAGTAACAGCGGCATAGTTGCGTAACTCAGTTGCAATGTCAATTCATTTTGACACTCCAAAAATATTCATTGCGTCATGTACAGTCACGGACTTTAATTGATGAGGCACTTTCAAACTTTTCAATTTTGCTGTTTCATACATTAACGAGATTACACGATTCAACACGAACTCAAATCGCATGCTCGTAAACAAGATGACAAATTACTAGTAATCGGAAATAGTCTTGTCCATAGAGGTTGACTAATAAGTTCTTTATGATAAATAAATACAATGTTTATCCAATCTATTTCATACTGACCTCCTTTGAATCAGAGCTCATTAACTCGATAATTCTGAAAACCTATCTGAAGACAGTGACAGTTGAAATGTCGATGTCAGAGACGTTATTTTCGAATTTGACGAAATGAGTAATTAAAATTTCTCCGTACGCAAACGTTACTATGGCTACGCTAAAACAATCGTCACTAGGTTACAGTTGCTAGACCTGCAATTGGTTGACTTTTGGTAGTCACTCTGCTGTCAAGTTTGTAGTTCTGGCTCTCAGGTTAGCCAACCGGTAAAGATATTAAATATAATTTTCTTTTTCTTTAATACGAAGACATGACTTTGCGTGTCTGGATGTACGAGTATAACCGACTAAGCCCGATTTGCATTACACGGCTAAAATACGAAAAGTGCCAAGTAGCTCATCAATTGAAGTCCGTGACTGTACGTTGTCGAGCAGATGAATTTTTCAAACTTATGAAGCAATGGGTTAAGAATTTCCTTCAAAATAATTCAAATTGTGTTAACATCATAACAAAACCATGCTCTTGCCCATAGCCTACCTACCTCACCATAAACATCATCTCATCTCAACAAAGTTAAACATGTCACACTGATCCGTAAAGAAATGCTGCAGTTGATAAGAGATAAGTTCCATTTGACAGGCGACTATGACAGGTGACTGTTTGAACGGGATGATCAGCGTTATCAGTGACTTATGATTACATGTTGTAAATGGATTTATTATTAGGGAAGTTGATTTGTTGAAGAATAAAAGTTTTTGGAGAAAATTGTGACAGAGATGCCCTGGCTTCACACAAGGTCTGCCCACCTTACGCATATGGTTGTTGCTTCATTTAGAAATGGTTTGGGTTTTGGAAAAAAAAAAACTCCACTCAACGACTCGTCTGCTCCACCGGCCAGCGGTCCTTCGACAAACATAGCCAGCCGACTGCCAATTCAGCTTGCTTACTCTGCAGGCTGTGTCAGCACCTCAGACCAAATAAAAAACCAAGACAGAGCGCTGTCAACAGTGACGTGAGGCCGGTTTCGTAAACATGTGTGCACTTAGTTTGGTGTAGGTTGATTGTAGTGTCATTGGAAATAGTTGTAAATGTGTATGTGAGCGTGTATGCACAGGATGTTGGTGAAGTTTTAGCATGCTTCACTGTATTGTTCGCAGCGCTCCTTCTTGGTTTTTTATTTGACCTGAGGTCGGCACCTCTTGATAATTAAATCCAATACAATTATGTAACTACTCATTATAGTAAATACAATATAACACAACTAACTACTATTATATACTTGTATATAATGTTAGTGTTAGATTGTACTGTATTTAAGATAATATTATAAATGCGAAAGTAACTCTGTCCGTCTGTCTGTCGCGCTTTCACGTCAAAACTACTGAACCGATTTAAATGAAATTTGGTACACAGATAGTCTAGAGCCTGAGAAAGGACATAGGCTACTTTTTATCGACATACCATGCGGGCGGAAGCTAGTTATAAATATAAACAGTAATATAAAATAAAATAAAACTACAGTCTTAAATACAGTTTTAAACTAATTATCTCTCTCTGTAGCGGAACAGTTACGAATAATTTCACTTCGACAAGTTTTTATAGTTTTTTGATTATTTTCCCGAAAGTGACAGAGTTTTACGATGCGATCTGCAGTTAACGCTTCGATCATAAATTGCAATTTAGGAATAAAGTTAGTACCCTCATGAATGAGTCGTGAATATATCTTGCTGAATTTATTATTAATAAAAACGTGATCAGTAGCGATATATTGCTGGATACGGTTTTTTATAATGAGAAGTTCTTGCGATTTGATTTTTTAGTACAAAGTTGTACATAGGTACCTAGATCAGTATTTTGTAAATTGTACAAGCTACATTTTGAATTTCTTGCAAAGAACCTTTACTTGACATCTGTAATCTATGTGTGTGACCAAAATGTTTTTTCCAAAAACAGTTCACAAAACGTAATAATAAGTAGACGTAACATTGAGCAGACTTTAATGCTTTCAATAAGTATAAACTCTAGTACCAAACTAAGCGTCAATATCAGCTGTTATTTACTCTATTATTAACCAAACATAAACTAACACCATTAAAATAAACTAAGTTAACAAACCTTCAAGAAACACTTATCGTAACCAATATCAATAAGTTAAATAATTAAATTCGTAGAACGATGTCGCTCACTTAGCGGGCGCCATTATAAAAATAATGCGCGTGCGCAGATCTCCTTTCACGCGCACCGACGATTATCGTAAACGCGACGTGGCGCAATTGAATCGATATTTGATGCGCGTGCGACTGTTAGCTGAATTTGCGCGAGTTTTCATTTTATTGCGGAGTATGATGTTGATTTTTTTTATAGATAAAAATAAGTGATATTATGCTGTTCACGATACAAATTAAAATTCAAAATATTGTAAATATTGTTAAAGTACTGAAGTTTCTAATTAGTAAAACTGCTGTTGATGTGTCTCTTGTGAGCTCCCCAGCTATGATCGGTTCGTCAAAAACTAAATACATTTGAAACTAGCTTCCGCCGGGGACTTCGCCCGCGTGGTTTGTCGATAAAAAGTAGCCTATGTCCTTCCCCAGGATGCCATCTATCTCCTTGCCAAATTTTGTCGAAATCCGTTCAGTGGTTTAGACGTGAAAAGGTAACATACAGACAGACAGAGTTACTTTCGAATGTATAATATTATTATGGGTTAGTAAGCATTAATTATTTCCTTGTAAACATAACATCAGTGAATTGATTTCTCTGATTTTCCGCTTCTGTGAATCAATAATTTTAGAAGACAAAGAGTAAAGAAGGCTCAATATTGTTGCTGGGGTTTGAAGAAAAAGCTATTATTAACAATAAATAAATAACAGTAGTTAATGTAACAAAAAGAGAATGCCACAATACCTGACGCAATACAATTACTTTTTGCAAATTCTCGCAAACAAATGGAAACGTGCAAAAATCAGGTCAGATCCGAGCGTGTCAAGAGTCGAAAGGATCGCTGTTTTGCCTCTCAACGTCAATTTAAAAACCCGTAAAATGTTTTTATTGTGTAAATAACTACTGAAACATTATTATGAAAATCATCGGATAGTCGCCAAATCCTCGTTGATAATCAGCGGTAATGTTACATAAGTAGGTTAGTATCAGTTTAAAATTAAAATTAATAAGTCCCAAGGTGATACGGTATCCGCATCGTAAAAATATTTGGGCAACTGAGTTGGTGAGAAAACAATTTATTCGGTAATGTTGTTTTTTGATCACTTTTCAATCTGTTGGTGAAACGATATTTGATTTTGTCAATAATCTGTAAGTGCTCAACTTTCAATGAAGGATATTGATATCAATTCAACTGAAATAATATATATATTCAATTTATGGTTTTTAGTCAGTTCAAAGGAGAACATAAATTGGTCTCAGTTCAGCATTTTATAAACTTATGGATCACCCTTGCGTAGTATTCGCAACCGACGTGCGTGTATGACCAGAGATGTACACCACCTATGAACGTAAACGAAGCAAAAGGAGTACTTATGGATGGATCGTAGCAGGTAGCGTTCTGTAGTTTCTGCCTACCCCCATGGGAAGAAGGCGTGTCTAGTATGTCTATATGTATGGATCACGTAACTATACACTAGCTAACTACACGTAATAAAAATGACATAAATCACCAAAAACAATGGTCTCGTTAATCACCACTCTCTTCCATTTTCGGTGATAGTAACAAACGGTTACAAATCATCACAATTATGGTGTTGCCGAAAGTTCTCTGTTTACAACAATAAAGGTAGAGGGCGTCCTGTCACTCGCTCAACCGAGTCGTGATTCATGCGTTTGTGGCGGTATCTACATTGCCACATGCGAACTACGCATCAAAGTCCTGACGTCACACAAAAATCCTGACATCACATAAATCCTGCATCGCGCAATTAAAGTTTACCGTGCAATGGACATATATATAAGAGCGACATCAATCGTTGGGCAGTTGCCCGCCAGACACGACAACCATCTGGTTCGAGGATCCTCCCTTTTCTATGGTGGATGAGTGAACTTTACACCCTGTTCCTCAACAGGGTGTAAAGTTCACTCATACCCGTACTGGTCAGATGCGGATGCTCTATGGTCACAATTCTGCTAAACCTTCAGGGAACAAGGCGTGATGTTACGGTACCACGAATTGGTGATCGCATTTTGTTCCTAACTGTACGTCGATTCTGTAAAATTCAAACAACAACTCGCATCTCACATCGCTATTCACTCTCACTTCGCATAAGGTTCGGGTTCGAGTGCGAAATGAGCGTCGAATTGACGGGGGAATTATCTTACTGAATGCCACTTCTTACGTCATCTCATACTTTATCTGTCAAAATCGACACGCTCGCAAGGGTAGCGCACTAGCGCTCGGTTGATACACTAGTATTAACCGAGTTTTTAGAATGCCAATCAAGAAACTCACAGCGGATTCAGATTTGAAGTTTAGAATGAGGTCTTACAGAATCATACCCCAGGTCCTTTCAAAGATTCCTTTAAAAAATAAGGCTGTTTTAATAACGACGAAAGCATCTTTTGCTAAGCTATAAAATCAATGGTTGCTATCGGCATCGGTTCAACCAAACATAACATCAAATTCTAACTAATATTATTTATTGTTCCGTTAATTGGTAAGTCCAGATAGCCAGTAAATCCAAGGTTGTAACAGACAGGGAGCAGGTTGCCTTTGATTTATGTGTCTCTTGCTCCTCCCAGATCAAGTAGACTTTAAGTTCGAGGTACCTATGTATCTACTTTTGAAGTAGTATTTACTGTAACGGCAGATGCAGACTGATCTGAGTTGCTAGAAAAATATTATTTTGGAAATCAGACATTTAGCGCTCCGTTCATACTAATCCATTTAAATATTAAAGTAACTCTGTCTGTCTGTAACTTTTCACGTCTAAACCGCTGCACCGATTGTTATGATAGCCAGTTAGGTACCCTGGGATCTAGCTGTACCTACTAGTTAAAAACACAAAATCAAAATATTTCATATTTATATGTATAAACCTACATGGGCACTTATGAAACGTCAGAAGCTAGTTGCACTGTTCCATTGGGTTATTTCCTTTGGAGAAGAAAGAACTCCACGATTTCTCTTTTAAAAACAAATGGTTTTACAGTTTTTCAAATTGCAGTGTTAATAGTGCATTATAAAATAATGTTATATCCCAACAAAATATAAGAAAGTTCGAAACTTTTTTCATCCTGATAGTCAACTTGAGTCAATAGTTAGCTACCTACAAAAATCAACGGTCTAGCACAAATATCCCAGATTGAAAACTTTCAGGAAGTCTATTGACCTAGAAACTTCTCAATTTGAATCTAAAATACTGTCAAATTTAGATCTGAAGTCTTTAAGTTTCGGAACCAAAAGTTTCCAATTTATTTTCTTAGGAAATGATAAGTTTTGTTAATGTTTGAGATAGTTTCAAAACAAATATTTACGTCTTGTTAAAACTATTCAGAGTAGAATCCAAGTTATTTTGGGTTTGTCGAATGACTACAGTTATGAGACAATTTATAAGTATTTTTTTTTCACTAACTTTATTTTTCGAGTCTTCCAACAGCTATTGCTTTATAAGACTGCATAATCAGCCTATAATGTTCCCACTGCTGGGACACAGGCCTCATCTTTCTGCAAGAGGGAGTGCGCCGTTATCCACCACACGGGCGCAGTGCGGATTGGCGGGCTGTCTCAGTAACGCAGTCCATTTCCAGACGAAAATCAGTCAAAACTAACCACCAAATCTCCTAATATTACATCACATAACTAACAATGACCGAACAGTCACTTTCTACCATATTTTATGAAGAGGCGTTGATATTGCGTCTGTGGCCTATTGTTTCATAAATTCATAAGTTATTACTTTCGTATATCGTAAGATAAAGTTGTATGTGATTACGTATTTCATCTACGTATGATATGGGAAACATAAAAATGTGCGTTACATAATCTGGGAGTCAAAGTAATTTATTTGCTTCAAATGTGGTAATACAAATCTTGGATTGATGGAATATAGGTCTCATAAGACCGGTCTGATACATCGATCGATCAGGTTAAGCTACGCTTGCCGTGGTTGGTCCGTGAATGGGTAACCATCTTTACATACGAGGAACAATTTAACGTGCTTTCAGAGGCACGTAGGGACGTGCCTCTGAAAGCACGTTAAGTTGGTCCTGGCTGTCAATCGTAGATCTTTGACAGTCGTTACGGGTCGTCAGAAGCCCGAAAGTCTGACAACCAGTCTTACCAAGGGGTATCGTATTACCCAGTAACTGGGTTGTGGAGTTCATATAAGCAGTCATTTCATGTAAAATACTGGTATTCAGCTGCATCTGATTAGACTGGAAGCTGACCCCAACATAGTTGGGAAAAGGCTAGGCAGATGATGAGATCTGTTAAGACTAAAGCAATGAAAACCATGAATGCAATAAAGCTTGATGCTTTTGTGATCGTAAGCTTGCCACTCAAACGCCCGATCGTTGGGGCAACCATGGTTGCAGGGCGTAATATCAAGTTGGCACATAGGTACATACTTTAGGAGTTTTTAAAAGGTACCTATGGTAATCCCTCATAAATTAACGGATAACTAATGTAGTCAGTCAAATGTTTGAAGTCAGTTAAATAGTAACTATAGAGAGATAACATATAATAATAATAATTATGCTATGTATAAAAGTAGGTACGAAATAAATCCAAAGATAGCAGAGCTGTTAAGAGTAAAAAAAGTTATTGCTCCGAACGATTTGGTTCCCAACAAGATCTCGTCAACTGATAACTGTTTTGATAATTGACCCGATGATTTAAACTTGAAAATAAATATATTGATCTCATATATTAACATCACGCCTCCCAAATAATATATCTATCGCTAATCACCAGTATATATCAAAAACGTACAATTAATTAAAACAATAGCCATCCCCTATTGCAAAGAGCTTAAAGTTTAAAATAAATCATTACTAAACTATTCAGAAGAAAGCTTCAGGCGCAAACGCACCGACTAATGCTACAATAATTCTAATCACATCAAAAACCCACTTTAACTCCTTTTAAATAAAGATCAAAATCGTTCCCCTATGCAATAGTTGAAACTTACCTTGCAGGTTAGAAATTCCTCAATGAAAATCGAACTCTATAATCGAAAGTGAACAATTGAAAATCGCTTGCATCATTTCAAAGACCCATACCTTTCTAATCACAAGCTGCATTCAACTCTATTTTTGAAAAGCTAAGGTATGATTTTAAATGTACAAAGTAACCTATACATGAAGCACATAATATCAATCACAAATCAACATTGACACGGGCCTGCCCAGTCGGTATAGAAGTTAATTGTTGGCTGTGCACATTATCATTAGTTCGTAGCATCGTGCTGCGCCTGCGCAACCAGATAATATCTGCCGATTATAAATTTAAGATGGTCAGTCGTATGATTGTAGTTGGGATCGGTATACATTCGATACGTTAGATGGGGCAGTTTAATCAGGTATTGACTGTAGTTTAATTTCTGAGATGGGAGTATGGTTGAAGATGTATGGTCTCTTGCTAGACAGCTGCGATCCTTTTATGGTTTTCTTTTTTATTGTCATGAGGTAGATATCGGGTAGATTGACTACCTTGAGAAGGTAGTTTAGCCTGATAAATAAACAAAAGAGCATTTTGATGTGGTACTCAGAAATGGGCCTTAATTAGCTGTTTTGATTCATAAATTTGTTGTTAACAACTAATCGGGACACTAAACGACCCCAGGCGGACTAATAATAAAACTTCTGCTATCGTCTCCATGTCAAATCCACGATTTAAAAAAAATATCGATATAATTTTTCATATTTTATGTTATATAATAATTATGCAGGCACACTGCTGCCCTGTTGTGAAAACTTCATTCTTTAATTTACACAGGTTTTATTTGAGAAAAGTTTTCACCTTGTCTTTTGTTTTCCTATAGCTAATCGATTTTTTTATACTTTACCCAAATACTTGTCATTCTTGCAACTATATCGTTATCTGCTGGTCTATTTGTAGGGCTAAGTCACCTAGCCAATACCAACGTAACTTACAACATAGAAATACCCATGTCTAAGGTACTTTTCCTTCCGAAAAATTAAAGTCCCCACAGCCAGGCACTGCCAGGACTCAAATAAATCATAGGTAGGTACATCTTGGAGTTTTCCTATACCAGCCGTCAGCTTGCACTGACGGGCCGGTCCATATCCATTTGAATTTTGATGAGACACATTGCTATGACGGTTTCTGTATGATTTATTTTATCTATATTCTGTTCGGATTGATTTATTGTTATAGACTTTGTTGGTGTTCTTAAAAAACTGGTATTTTTGAGGTAATTTTATAGGTGAAGGAAAACTTGACATTTTTCACGAACATTATGAGTCATCCTTTAAAATTACGATATTTTTTTAGTCATTAATAATTTTTATTAATCGATTTTGGAACAGAAGTCTTTAGTTAGACTTGCTGTCTACCTATTTTCTTCAGAAACTATGTTTGACATGATACGTTTCTGAGGTCGGTTTATACCCGTTTTTCCATCGGCTTACGTCATAGCTATGTTATATTGTATACCTACATGGGAGGACTTTCCTGTCACACTTTTCAAACCGGTCTCTTAAGGTAAAATTATAACATCTTACAAATGCACATCTATTATGAAAATCATTTTTTTTTCTCAAATAGTTTTTAGTCTGAGAAACTTTGCCTATTCACGGCTTCCGTTACTTTCCTTAATCTAATCCTCTAAATACCACCACCACAATCCCACTTAATTCGGACCTCACTGAAGTTCACCAATCCGTCATACCTCGCCTGAGGTAAGGCAATGTTTTTGCGACCAGCCATCAGACTGATCTATGTTTTTACCACAACATGATCTACATTCTCATAATAATCGTGCCGCTCGAATAAGAATAACTTCAATGTCATCCTTCTAATATCCAAATCACTGACCACAACAAACCCAGGTACCCACGGAGCACAACAAAGTGCAGCAGCGGCCACCCATCCATCCGTCATATCTCGCCCGAGGTAAGGCAACGTTTTTGCGACCGTCTGAATTGATGGCTGCACGTTATTGGAGGTGGAACTGAGATGTACAGCCGACTCGACTCGATATCAACTGATATAAGGCTAGCTAGGTATCAGAGGTTCGCGGGGTTTTGATACATGGACAAAACTTCTTCTTAAAAAATCTTGCTTACAATATTAACGGTTACGTATATGAAAGACTACTAAACGATATAGGAGATAATTGAGCTAAGGTAAGTCCTTAAAATGGAAACGAAATCAGTAGCTATGAATGAGATAAAAAAAAACTAAATCAGTATTAACCACAAACCGCGATGAATTAAAGTTAAAGTAAACTTTATTATTCCTAAGTATGTCAACAATCTGCATCTAACTCATTTCAGAAATGCCACCCTAATTTAAACCCCTGAATAAGTACCTACATAAAGTCTTGAAAAAAAAAAAACAAGTCAACAAAACTATGTAGGTATATAACGACATAAATTTGCACATAATTTGTTCAGTCCACGAAGAACAATGCTGGACTTGGGCATTTTGTAGATACCGTTTAAATAATCAAAAACATCTTAAAGTATCAAAACCTCCCGTCGCCACTAAGCCGCGCAGACGGCACTACACTTGTATTACTACAAATCATTCAACCGGAGCCAGTCCTGAAATGTTTCCATTCTTTTATTGATTTATTCAGCATTATTATTAATTTTTACAAATAAATATAAAAATCCAACATGGCGGCCGCTTGTTATTTATTAAAACGTAAAACTTACACGCCCAATCTGATAAGTATTTTATATTTATAGCTCATATTTTTGTTTCAATTTCGTTTTTTGTTACTTTCAAGGTTGTTTGAGGATGCTCTGTTAGTTAATTTAATGCTGATTTTGGAATAAAAAGAAACATGATAGATGTTAAATAAGGGGAATATGTAAGAACCCAACATATTGTTGCTCATAATTTATTGTGATTCAACCGAAATTTGGTTTTTATGCTAATTAGAAATAAGCGTATCACCTGCTTGTGATACATTAAAAGAGGTCATCGTTTTAATTTCAAAGTTATTGCCATTTGGCTACCAATAAAATGTTATGAGTATGCTACAGTTAGCTACAAACAGGAGGAAAACATCTGAGACTATACTAATAAAACAATATTTAAGTCAACAGGGGTTAGGTAGACAGCAGTTGTTTCTTAAAACATAAACCGACAAAAGCGTTTTAAAACAAAAAAGAATGATATAGCAAGAAGAAGTCCATTCAGAATTAAAAGCTGTAGTGTTAGACCAAACAGAATCAAATACTACAGAATAGTTCATACAACATAAAGCAAAGCAGGCCTAAAGGTAAAATTTATAAAAGCTGAACCAATCGACAAACGCCATTCAAGTGTCGTGAAAAATGTATTCCATATTGTTAAGACAATTTTCAGAGAGCACCAAACTGAACAGAGATCACTATACAACCGAATAAAACACGCGTCTAAACAATATGTAGTTGTCACCGGTTGATAGGACCTGTCTTTCAAACTATCTAGAATACTAACCAGCTCAAAATATCCTAAGAACCGAACTCACACAACCAGAAACACAACTCTAACTTAGCAAAGAAAGAGCTCAATTTCAAACGGCAAGAAAAACTGACTTTCGTACGTGGAACAGTGTGTATTGGCGCAACCATATTCCGAAATTTCCGATTAGCAATACTTTCGCGTTCTACAGCATCCATTGCGCGTTTTCCATACTTGCTTTCAAAAAGTTTAGAATCAGAATCAGCAATGTATATTGTGTTTGTAGGGGTGTTAGATTCGAAAACAGTGTTGATGTAATAGAGTTTTGGTTTGACGTCTCAGGAGAGACGGCAGCTAGGTGTTGAGGTGATCCTGGGCTGAATAGATCAATGATATGTCAAAATCGTGTTATACTTGTGGGATTTATGCAGACTAGTTTCGGTAAGCAATCAGGACAGTGATAGATTCGTACCGAGGTGTTACGTCGGGAACATTTCCCTGGTGGTTATTGCATTCGATTCGGTTTTGATATCTCGTTAGTGCATACGTTTTGAGAACGGTTTGCGGATAGATATTTTGTGGTTCTTCTGCGTTTTATTTGAGTTTACAGGACTGGCAATTTATAGGGAATTGTCAGATGATTTTGACAATTTGTAAACGCCTCCAAAATTACCTATACAGATAGGATACTTTAACGAAAATAATTTTGAACCGTTCGTTAAAAAAAATAACGCAATTCATTTTCAGCTAGTTATTAAGGAATGGTGGACATTTAGAAAGTCTCATCATCCCACCAGGTAGTCAGATTTTTGTACCAATTTATAATTTGAATTGACTGTGTCATCGGAATCACATATAAAACACTACCCGAAATGAATTTCGTTTTGGGAGACAGCAATTCTTTTAGGATTTTTGTTGTTAATTTATTTATTGGATGCTATTCACAGCAGACTGTATAAAACTTGATTGTTTTTACTAATAATAATGATAGTAATGTCTAACTTAATCCAAGCCAGACATAGTTTTGCTCAATAAATGCCAGGCCAAAAAACACCAGCATCTATTTCTAATTTACAAGCGAAAAAAGCTCCACAATATTTTCCGTGCAAGGCGAAGTCTGATGGAGATGAGTTGCTATATAATTCATGGTGAATGGGCCTCCAACCTGTCACGTATCACGGCGACACGTGTTGTGTACACCATGCTGTAACGGCGTTGTGTACACCTACTGAAAAAATAAACTTTCAGAAAAAATGGTGAAAGATGGAGGGATGTGTGAAATTGTTTAGATATGTGAACTTGGCGAACAGAATTTTGATAAGGTTGACATGGTAACTTGCTGACTCTCATTAGCAATTAAAAAGCTTGAATTATAATGTAATCTAATAGTGACATCTATATTAAAATGTCTCCATTAGCATGAGAGATCTTTTGGATAATCTTTAAGTGTAATTATTCATGTCTCGGTTTACATGGAACGTTAATGCCTTAATTATGTAATTCACGTCTGGCAACAAATTGGTAAAAAAAAATTTTTGATTGTAAAATAAAAAATCTGTCATTCTTAGATGGTCCAAAATTCGAGGAGGTTCAATTCAATTCAATTAATCCTTACTAATAATATAAATGCGAAAGTAACTCTGTCTGTCTGTCTGTCGTAACGTGCTTTCACGCCAAAACTACAGAATCGATTTAAATGAAATTTCGTACACAGATAGTCTAGAGCCTGAGAAAGGACATAGGCTACTTTTTATCGACATACCACGCGGGCGAAGCCTCGGGCGGAAGCTAGTTTATTATAAAATTATACTGATGTTTTACAAATAAATGTTGGTTCAAATTACGTACCGCCAGAAGGCATACACAACTGTTTGGGTAATTAAATGTCCCATTAAAAAAATGTAAAGTAAGTACTTACATGTCACAATTTCATTCCAAACACTAATAATTATATTTACAACCCATTAGTTATAATGAGTGTGTCTAATATCGACCTCCCATTTATTGACAGCTTTATTTCATCTCCTACTCATATAATTTTCGGGGGGTAAAACGAGAAACAATTCAATACCAACCCAACCCCGCCATATTTAATCCACACATCCAAACTACGAAACACACAGCTCTCAGAAAGGCATTAAATTAACTCTTATTGTCTCAAAACTTCTATCGGTACGGGATCGAATCGCACAAAACATCGTACCTGAATAACCCAATAATTGTGTACATAAATCATTTGAACGACTCCTGATAATTCGCCCTCCGAACTAAGGATGGGTCGCAAGTTATGAGAGAGTGGGGAGTGTGGTGATGAGGGGCGTTTGAAGGTGAAGTGTTTGGCTAGCAATTATTATCTAAGTATTAATAATTATTGCTATATGTTATATTTTTGAAAATAAAACTGTCTTATGTAATAACCATTTTTTTTTTTAACTATATAATAATAATTCTTCTTGAATATTTTTTTTTTCACTATAACTTACATTGTCAGATATGCAATGTCAGCTCCCACTAACATAATTCCTTTTGTAAAACAGGACCATTATAAAAGTGATTCTAATATCCTGTTATCAGAATTAATAATTTCATGAAATTACAGTTTTTGGGAAACAATAAAAATTTTGTGGTTTTAAGTAGTCATTAGCTGGCGTCTCGCTTTCCATAAATAATAATGTGATATGCAATCACAATCAGAGTGTTCTTTTCTAAAAGAACCGAATTATCTATCATAATGTTGCTTTGTCATGTGTTTGTACCCGTAAGTTCTTTTAAATTGCCTTCGTTATAAAAGTGGTAATGTTGGGGCTACATTGTCGCGTTATCGCGAACTAAATTTCGCGCGCTGTCTCTCGCACATTGCTCTACGTCTCGCTGAGCAACAGAGAGCGCGCGATAACGCTAAAATGTAGACCCAGCATAAGAAATTAAAGCCTACGTTTTTGTTTTCCATTGAGAAGACTGCAGGCCTTTGTCACGTTTAGTTTTTGTAATGTATCTATAAAATAGATAGGTGGTAAACACTATCTCATGCACTTCAGCAGTGAGGTCGCTGTCACTCACGTCAACTGTCAGTTCACCACGAATGGCGGGAAACGGTGGAATGTGTAGCGTACCTGCACGAAAAGCTTTGGTGTGGTGATGAGCCAGTGTAGTGATAAAAGCAGCTTAGAAACGGGATCAACGGAATTCTACAGTTTTTAAATCGCTATCGCTTATAACATAAACAGAAGTATAATTCTCCCTCCAAACGTAAGGGTTTGAACAGACCGACGATAACAGCGATACGTGCGAAATGCGACTTTTCAACCTTTTGTGGGCCACAGACGCGATAATATTTCTAATGTATGCGCTATGTTGTGATATTTTTGAGTTTGTCACGCTACTGATACTTGTACCAGCATTGTGTCCCTGGGTTTATATTTTATCTTTCTTTGAAGTTATGGCTTTGAAGATATTCAGGTTTGACGTCTGTTATTTTTCTGTCCGAGGTTTTAATGATGTTGAAAACTTATCGTGAGTTAATTATGAGGAAGATAAGTGAAGATATCACAGAGAAGGGGTTGCTTTTAATTAAATATGTTTACAATTAAACACATCCTTGATAACTTAATTTGTAAATGAAACGTTCGATATTTTTCTGAAGTCCACGTGTACATTATAACATGAGAAGCGATTCTTCTTTCCAGTAACGTAAGTAAGACAAAGGAACCGTGAATTTGAATGTTCATAGTAAACAGTGCAGCGCTGTTTTAAACTGAATGTTATTAAAATTCGCTGCAAATATTACTATTTCGTGAAAATATGACGATTTGCAACAAATATAATTTCAGGAGCTTTATTTGATATTGTCAATGGTTATCATTTAGTAATTATTTTATCATAATATTTTTTTTTTAAATATAATTGCCGCGTATTGAATTTTGTTTAGCATACAACGTAAAACAGCGCTGCAGTTTGTAAATACATAAAGAAAATTGAATTTCGCGGCTACATTGTAGGAATCACCTGAAGGTGAGTTTATTCACATCCTCAATATTCCTAGTGGAGGTAACTCAAAGTGAACTGCCAAGGGTTACATAATATAGTTAGCGGGACCACCTGTCATCACTTATTAGGACCATCGATGCACCTCATACACTCTTAGACCTCTCATAACTAACTTAAGGAGAAAGGGAGGAAACATGTCATAGTTGATTTTTATTGAATTTTGTTCGTAATGTCAATAAGCAGTTTCGTATTGTGAGATAAGTAGATGCTGTAAATAATTTTCAATGTTTGAATGATACTGAACTGTGATTGAATGATTCTATCAGTTATCAATTGATTGATTTGGTTTTTCAGGACGTCACTTTGTTAATAAAGCGTTTTTTTTTTCACTAAGCAAATAGTAAAGTCCTACTGCTCGATATTCAAATCAAATCAAATATTTTATTAGAAACAAAAACAGGTTCACAGATTAGTATCGTACTAAAGACTTTGTCAAAGCAGTTATTCATGTAAGATGACTAATACAAACTTACTCTCTCTGCCTAGCCGTATCCCATTTCATTTAGGGTCGACTCTTCATGTCATTCTTCGCCAGATATAGCGGTTCTGAGGGCCTAGACAAGTGACAATCGCTTCGAAAGCGTTTCGTATTTCTACAACGACTTTCAAAAGAATTGACATAAGCTTTTCGATAGCTTATGTCAGTTCTATAAATTTTTGTCTTTGCCATCACCGTTATCGCTGATAGAATGCCATTTTGTCTAGGGCCTCTGGGTTGTCGAGTCACTTGGGCTGGCTTCAGATCGTTTCTGACTTCAGACATCCAAGTGAGAAGGGATCTAACTCGCTTCTTTGGACCTGAATTCATGTAAAGAACTTGTTTAGTCATGTGTTCCTCGGGCATTCTCGGACATGAGCATACCATCTCAGGCGAACTTCAGAGAGTTTTTCTTCGAAGTTACTATAATAATAATAATTATTAAAATAAAAATCTCCGTTTACGAACCCCCACTGTATGGGACGTCCTTAAACTCTTATGGTACCTAAATAGCATAATAATTATCATTGCCTTTATTTCATTTCTATAAATACAAATTACATTTTTAAATAGTTTAATAAAAACATTTAAACATATAAAAAATAGTAGCCCACCGGTATCGGGAACAAATTCCAAGCTAATCATTATCATCATTATTTCCCATACCAAGAAAGTCCTGAGTTCCTGAGTTAGGTACGAGTATCTACGACTATTTCTTAGTTTCAATGTACACTTGCTACTTCGGTGAGGTTTCACCTCCACCTCAAAATTGTTACCCATAAACTCCTAGTTACCTCTCAATCTAATTAATGAAATTCCATTCACTGCAGATCTCCTAGATCGGCAAGCAGATACGCGCACAATCACTAGTTTCAATACAGTTGGCAGATAGGCATTGTTCCGAACTTATAATTTGATGACAATCGCGGTCTATGGGACATTATGGAAGTATGGATCCAGTGATTGTTGCCAAAGTTACCTATATGTGAGGAGTTGTTTAGTTTAATTGAAGGTGGCTAGGTAATTAGATATATGCTGGGTTGTTTATCTTTGATTTTAAACCAGCTTATTCCCGCGGCTTTGCCCGTGGAGGTCGGAAAATATCACGCGTAAGCGGGATAAAAGTATTCTGTGTACTACCAACCCAGGTCATGGTTAGTCTGTGTGCCAAATTTCATCGAAATCCGTGAAGCCTTTACGACATGGAAAGGTAAGTAACAGACAGACAGAGACTACTTTCGCATTTATAATATTGGGTAGTATCTATGGATATCCGGATGGTTTTCAGGCTTAGGACAGGTCAAGTTCAGTGTTCAAATTGTAGATCAAATGGAAAAGATGAGGCGAGTTGAATAAGTAAACTATGTTATTGTGGACTTGGAAAGCATTTTAAAGCTTTAACAAGCAAACAAATTGTTACCACACGGTAAGTTTGATTAGAATTATAAACTTTGTTGCAGTTACTACAGATGTCATTTTACCACGTCAGAGGGCCTAGACAAGTGACAATCGCTTCGAAAGCGTTTCGTATTTCTACAACTTCGTTCAACAGGATTGAAATAAGCTTTTCGATAGCTTATGTCAGTCCTATACATTTTTGCCTTTTCCATCACCGATAACGCTGATAGAATGTCATTTTGTCTAGGGCCTCTGATTATAAAGATACTAACAGTTTTATCGAACTTTCTAAGAACCTACCTATACGACTTGTTAGTCCGGGTAACTTGCATAATGTCACTTGTTTTTATTTGTGTCGCACGTTCAAACTTCCACATTCGCAGACCACACACAACAGCCAGAGAATCACACAAAAAAAGAGATTAAAAACACCACGAGACTCCCAAAACGCACATTCGCTCTAATAGATTCCCCACTAAGTGCTCTTAGAATTTCATAAAGAATAAAAAAACTTTCGGCAACTCTCGCGCCATTCATTAAGACTCACGTACACGGTCCACGTCATGTGATGATTTAAGGGTCCATGCGGTAATGGTGCGATAAATAATGCGGTCACAGCTACCCCAGTACTTAAAGTACGCGAAAATGGCTCCACTTAGCTACCGCCATCTAGCGGCCAGCAAATAAAACGTATAAATCAACCTCTGTTGTTGTTGATTAGTCTGTGTAATTTCGTGTTCGAATTTTGAATGTTTTATTTTTTGATAAGTTGTATTAACAATAATACCTTTTACTGCCAAGTCATTACTTCGTAGTTTTCATGTTTTATATCCTTAGTGAACTAAAGATCTTTCTGATCCTGCTAGTTGCAAGGAATTATTATCTAAGTTAAATTATTCTAGAAACAGACATAACTTATTCTCTTTTACTCTGAGCATTATAAAATTCTAAGTTAATTTAAGTTGTCCAAAAGAAATCAAAATAAAATACTTACTTAGGAACTATGTAACATTGCTGCTTGATCACACTGACCATACAGAATCGTTGAAGTCTTTTTGATGCCATAAAAATTGGATAGATGGCGTTAGTTTTATGGCCATTGACCATATTTTGTGCTTATGTTTAATTATGCAAATCTTATATAAATAAAACAGTCGTTGTTTTGCGACTAAACGTTTGTTTGAATATAATTTTTTAGAAAATAAACTTAAAAAGTTGTGAAAGTACCTACTTTTCACAATTAGAACGTTTCGGTATCGATCTACCTAAAAGCTTCATTAACATAAACATAGAGGGCACTGCTGATATGGTCAATGACCACAACTTATCTACCATACGACTAAGTTCGACCATTTATTGTCCAGATGGCGCTGCGTGGGAATTTGTACCACAACAAAAAAAACTGCTTAAATATGTTCTAATGTTCTACTTTCAATGGATAGGTGCAGTCCCTACAGTTGTCGAGAACACCCACCAAAGTTAATAACGTCAAGAAAATCGATGCACCGACTTTATGTGCTAAATATTTTAATGCGTGGGACATTTTCAAATGAATCATCCTAAAATCGAACGCCCAGCTATAACTGCCCGGTTTACCCCATTATCAAAAACACCTCGACACAACAATTTCCTTGAACGATCTTCCATAACTGATGAGCTTAATGCCTAAATAGCCGATCGGCATGATTTACCGGCTTCCGTGCCGGTATCGGGTCGTTGCCGTGTCGGAGCCGTATCGGTGCCGTGCCGGAACCACGGAAGGGTCCTTATCGGGTCCTCACATCGCACGTCTCAAACGGTAACTCGTTAATTTCTGTAGATGTCACAAGCCGTGGCCTATAGGATGAGTAAGTGGCACAATGAGAGCATTCTTTAGTGAACAATGCTCTCATTTGACACTCCATTTTCTAGAAATAGGGTTTTAAATTCTTTTAAGTCAGTGATTTTCATCAGTGATCAGATCAGTGAGTTCTATACATCACATTATCTTAGTAGGTAGGGTATAAAACTCTAAAATTACTAAAAGACGCAAAACAATTTTCAAGTTGGCATGGTATGTTAATTCTTTAGGTCAACCAATAGCTGACTTGCTATTTGACTTCAGTCTTCATCAGGCTTTTCGAATATTGAAATCGAAGGAAAATGAATCGCCTACGCCTGTGCTAAATTTCATCCAAATCCGTTCAGCCGTTTTAGCGTGAAAGCGTAACAAACAAACTTACTTTCGCATTCATAATATTAAGTGAGGATTTTTGATGACAAGGTCAACATACCTCCTGAAAATCTGTCACTTTTCTCGACGCGCGAGATTTCCCGCGCCCGGTGTGCCCCAGTCCCGATACTACCCGAAGTTAATGCGACGAAGTTGGTGCCCAAATTTTAATAATAATATATCTTTGTAATTTATTTGATTCGCGACGCAAGCGCCGTTTGTTCGGAGACTAACGGTATCATTTTTCTGTGAATATAATCTGAGATTATGTTTTCATTTTTTTATTTAGTGCATGGAATTCTGAAGGAGCTTACGGACACAACGTTATTTTTGAAAAATTTCGTTTTTGTTTTTGAAAAAAGTTGTCTACGTACACTTAAGAGCTACAATTAGGTACATGTGCTTATTTCAACAGGTTTTTTTAAAATAAGTATGGAAAAATATTTCTGTCGGAAATTCTTGACCAACTTGACCAATTCAATATAATATGGCAAAATAAAGTGTCCATAAAGAACATTTACTTACCTAAGGTATCATATTTTATTATGACCCTTATAAATTACATCTTAACCAAATCCTTAACAAAACAAAAAGTGCGGTAATGACAGCATTTTAACTACGGAACATTACACACACCTCCTAAACTCAACCCTGCGCTCGCTATGGGGAAAAACGCCCCCGATCGGGCCGCAGGCGAGTCAAACCGACCCATAAATAATAAATACTAGCACGGTGCGTCTGTAGATAATGGTAATTTACGATTCGCTACCATTGACGTCAAATCTTTGGCAGCAGCGGGACGGTTAGATCGACGCTCGGCGTTTTTCGGGTGAACTCGGATGTTTTCGGCGTTTGTTTTGAAATTCGAAGTTTTCGTTTGTTTGGTGTGTGATGGGTTGTTTGTTTGTGAACAAGTATGCTGCATGTCGGAGGGTTCGTGTGCTTTGCATTCGAACTTCAGTGCATTGGTGGTGATAGATTGGCCAAGTATTTGCTATACATATAGAATGGTTAGGTACTTATTAGGATTCATGAACAATATTGAGACCCCGCGTCCTAATTAGCAGGTTTTTCAATTGGTAGGTGTCGTGGACATTATGTTAATTCGAAATAGCACGTGTACGTTGTACCTGACGAAAAACTTATTATTTTATACCTGCTACTCACCTAAAGATTGCCGACACAAGACCATCAGGCAATCACAATAACACCAACACAAAAAAAATACAATTTACGACTAAACTGACCTTGATTCACACACACGATCTCCTCGTTTCTTTTCTGACCATGCCAAAACTCAAAATTAAAGTAATACCGTGACTTGCGACCACAAATCAATACCCAAAATCCTTACCATGCTTCAACGTCTCACAAATGGCTAATTAATAAAACTTAAGCTATAAATATCGCCCGGCGTCGTAGGTAGCTGTTAGCAAAAACTGTTAGGATCATAAAGCTGTCGTGAGATGAGAGAGTGCCTTTGTTGCTGTTTCGTTGGCGAACGATAAATCTAATGCGAGAACAATTTGGTCGTGGTCGCGAGACGGCGTGATGGTCGCGGATGGTCGCGAGTTTTACGCGGGTAATGTGTCCTCGGTTGGTGAGGGTTAAGACGCTGGTTTGTGTTTGTGACCGGTTTACTGTACAACTTATCCTGGTAAATGGAGTAACGATTCTTATCAAAGTAACTTAGTTTTTTTTACTGGTGAATGGGCCTGCTCCCGACCTCAATCTCGCCTGATGGAAAGCGATGGATTAGGTCTATGATGGAATGAATTTAGAAAAAAAAACATGATCAGTGGGTCATTTAGCTTGAAGATGACCATAAGTAATATTATCAAAAAAAGCCAGATCTTTTCTAATCGAATATTAAGTGAGTTTTATAAGTTTTCTTTGGTTTGAAAAGCTCGATCGAAACTATAAGCGAAGTCCGTTTAGGGGTAGCACCATTATGTAAAATATCATAACCAATGGAGCTAGCCTTATTGCCAACCTACCTCCTCCATAGAGTTTTTCATAGCTCTATGTTTACGACTCGACAAATAGGCGGCGAGCAGTATGAAAAGTAGCGACGTTACAAGCAACACTTTACTAACTTATTAATAAAAGTGCAACATTTTCTCAAAGCGAAGGTTAAATATATTCAAATTAAGACTTGGATTTTACTGTCGCTGCAGAAGCTAAGTTTCTCTTTTTTAATGATGTAAGTATTCGTTTTTTTGCCTACCAGTGTATTTTTAGGGTCTAAAAAGTGTAGTTAGGCCAAAATCCTAATACATAATCAAAAAAGAGAAACTTCGAGAAAAGCATTGGTCCTGTGAAAAAATTGAAATCGCAATTTTCGAAAAGCGTGTAACCCCGAACTGCACGTGTAGTCTCTGAATTCCGGGAAACTTGAAAATTCTCATAACAGAACACCTAGAAAACGATCTTATTTATGCTCTCAATAAATCTTCCTAAATCTCATCAGACGATAAACTCAAATCTAGAGCATTCCGAAAGCCCATCCATCTCACCTGCACAAATACATCGATACATTATAAATTAAAAAAGAAAACACCCCATGACTCACGGCCCACGGGAAAAAACTACGTATAATGTTATTACAAGGCATCAAACGCAGTATAAAACCGTCATCAGTTCGATAAATCTATCAACAAGTGCTGCCATCTATCAAAGAGTGTGCGCAACGAGTAAACGTGTAATGTTCCGCGGTGATTGATAGATGGCGCTGCCGTGTTGGTGCGCAAGCGCACGGTAAAAGTGTTTCTGATTTGATTTAGATTGTTTATTGTATACCTGGATGTTTTTAATGGATAGATCATACGGTTATGCTCTGGGAATTTTTGGTGGTTGATTTCTGGAGTGATTGTTTTATGCAGTAGATAATGTTCTTGCCTGTAATTTAAAGTTCCTCCTCCTCTGCCTAGCCTTTTCCCAACTATGTTAGGGTCATAAGGTCAACCTTCCAGTCTAATATAGTAATAACTAAAAACTAATAACTTCTAGTCTGCATAGCAGTTTACATGGAGCGACTTCTTCTCAGACCTCCACAACCCAGTTACTTATTATCATGATACACGAGGAATTTTACCTGAATCGGGATTGTTTACACTTTCATCAGACACTTTTGGAACAGATAATAACGAGTACGAATCTTCCTCCATACTATACACATAGCCTTCCACGCATTATTTTATTAGAGAAAAAATTAACACGTCTATACATCACATTTTTCAATTCACAATTTTATATGTACTAATGTAGATTTTATATCAAACTAGCGACCCGCTCTTGCTTCGCACGGTTTTTAGCACTTGGCAAAATATCGATATTCCTGAAGTTTAATATTTATTTATTATAACCATAAACCTTCCGGAATAAATTTTCTAAATGTTGGTAAAATTGCATCAAAATCTGTTGCGTAGTTTAGAAGAACAACACGGTCACACAGACATACACGAAAAGCGACATTTATTTATTAGCTTTTGCCCGCGACTCCGTCTGCTATCCAGGATTAAAAGTAGCCAATGTCCATATCGTGGTAATGGTCTACCCATGTGCCAAATAACATATAAATCCGTTCAGCCGTTTTAGCGCAAAAGCGTACCAAACAAACAAAGTCGCTTTCGCGTTAGGATGTGTCTTTATATAAATGTGAACTTATCTATCTCATTAGGGCAACCTGTAAAGATGATTGAAACGTTAGTGGTAGTGGTGCGTATAAATAAATTAAATTACAATACAATAAAGTATAATACGATGTACCATAAAGTTTATTTATATAAATAAATTAAATTATCAAAAAAGATAAAAGATTAAAGTCCTCCGCCTGTAGTTCACATTTTCTTTTACCTCCACTAACTACAGAACATAATTTCAATAAGGGCGACATTAGCGACACCTAGTGATGGATAACCGCCATTAGTTTTTTGACCCACCCAGCCTTGTCTTACTTTTATAATTAACGGCATCATGCCAGCGATTTATTGTCGCTCGCCAGACACTTTTAAGGTTATGGTGGCTTTATTATTTATTTTATGGGGGTTTTGAAGTACGCTAAGGCTAATACGCTGAAATTCAGGAGTGTTTGCAGAAGTGGTCATGATAAGACAGGGATCAAACAGTTTGTGAACTTTTCATTTTGATAGTGATGATTTTTAAGTAGGTATCCAGGTTCAGTGGGCATGAAAAACACCATCAGGAGAACTATTCCCATGAGAACAGTGGTGGCACAGTTTTAACGGCCACAACTTACGAGTTGAAGGTTCGAACCCAGACCGGCGCTTTACTTTGTGTATTCTTTTCATGACCACTGCTCTCATAACGGTGTCGGAAAACATCGTGGGGATCAAGGCAAAACCTACAAACAAAAAATTCGAAGACATGTGACATCTACCAACCCGCACTGGGCCCGCGTGGTAGTTTACGGCCCACTCCCTCTCACTGAGAGGAGGCCTGTGTACCAGCAGTGGGAATGTTATATTATGCTGATTATGGAGTAAAACTTTTCTCATATTTAACATATGTAATTATTTTCATATTTACTATATAGAGTGAGTGACATAACTGGAAGCTCAGGCTATGTAATTAAAAATCTTCGATTTACCCTATATTTATTATTATATTATATTTATTATACCGTATTTATGACGGCATTTCGATGTGTTTTGGGTTGTCAACAACACCCCGCGTTTACACCAAACTCTATTACATGTACATGTTGTGTCTACTGTTTTTATTTATCGTTTACACCTATATTCAAAGTGTAAAGACTAGCTATAATGTATACAAAACTTGTAGAAAATATAAAGGTTTGTCAAAAAGGTGAACAAAAATAGTTAACATAACATAATACCTGAAACAACGCCAGTACAAGACTTCTTGAAAACAAGATATCAGAACTTGTCTAAGGGTGTAAGCGCAGGTGACAGTCCATTTTCATTTGAACTCCGAAACTTACTTCACATCCAAAAATCTACACAAAATCTTTCTAAAATAAATTTTATCCCTTTATAAGGTAATAAACCCCGACCTCAGAGTTGCATCCCTGTGAGCCCTGACGAAAGGCCCCCGCGGGCCTTCCCTAATCACTCACTCTCCCTCCGAGGTGAGAGGCGAACGGACAGGCCCTGATTCGATTCCCGGACGTGTTGTCCAACTTTTATTTATGAACGCAAAGTTTTTGGATTTATTAGGTCTTGTCATTTAATTAATAATTTAATTAATTTATATTTTGTCAGTCGTCAAAGTGAGGTGAAGTTGGTCGTCTTTACTCTTGGGTATTGGAAGTGGATAATTAGGGGTCACATTTGATGGATGGGCTTGGACATCCAGTCCTGTTCTAAGCTTGGGTTCCCTTGGGTTGGTTGGACGCAAACGTAAGGACAGGCACACGAGTAGGTAAGTCAATTCAAAGACCGAAGTTTTATAGCGACTTGATCATTTGCAGGTATTTTTGAACTGGTGAGAAAACAGTTTGAAAGAATGAAATATTCAGAAATATTTTATTTAATTCTACTCTTAAGAAATAAAATGATGAGTTTTGCTGCCTTCATTACTTGACTACTCACAGACAATATAACAACGAAAAACATGACATCAACGTGACATCTTTCCTCGTCATAGCTAGATTTTATTTACTTATTTTCTCTCAAACATTATTGCCAGTGTCTGATTAGCTGACCCCAGTAACAACCATTTATATTTTACTAGCTGCGCCCCGAGGTTAAACCCGCATAAGTCTCGACGCCGTGGAAATATCTGGATAAAAAGTGCCAAATGTCATGATTTCATGAAATAGTCATTCAATGCACTTACATAAACTTGGAGAGTTGTATTGCTGATTCTAATGTTTATAATTCTGTAAATCCATATTTGTTACGGGCGCAAATCATATTTAGATCAACATACAACCTGACACTGACCTGAAAATTGCAAAAAACTACCTTGGCGCATCCACCTTAAGCCGTTGGTCCTGGTTGTCATCTGTGAATCTTTGACAGTCCTTACGGGTCGTCAAAAGCCCGAAAGTCTGACAACCAGTCTTGCCAAGGGGTATCGTATTACCCAGTTACTGGGTTGTGGAAGTCAGATAAGCAGTCGCTCCATGTCAAATACTGGTATTCAGCTGCATCCGGTTAGACTGGAAGCCGACCCCAACATAGTTGGGAAAAGGCTAGGGAGATGATGATGATTCCGCTTTACTACCCCAAAAGTAAAAACCCTGTAAGAAATCGATACGTGTTCCGCCTCTCAACGAGGCATTCTCAGGATGACGATTGACCAGTCGCGAACTTTCACAAACTGGAGACTTTAGCCTTTATTCATAGGCAGCTTCCAGTTCTTGTGGGCCTAATCTCCTATTACCTAACCAAACTGATACACCATCAATAATATCTATATAAATATCGACGTCTGAAGGAAATATGAAGTGGTGTGTAACCTACATAGGAGCGAAACCTCTCGTGATGCGCACAAATAAATTATCTATGAACGAGATTGGCTAGTTGCTATTGAGATGGACTGGAGAGTGCTCTGTTTCGTAATATTTAACACGGTAGGTATACTTTGTAATTTATTGTATTAGCAAATAGTAGGAATATCTATGCTTTAAAATAAATTTACAGAATTCAATAGATTGTACGACCGTAAATAGGTACAGTCACGGACTTTAATTGATGAGCCACTTTCAAACTTTTCAATTTTGCAGTTTCATACATTCACGAGATTATACGATTAAACACGAACTCAAATCGCATGCTCGTAAACAAAATGACAAATTACTAGTAATCGGAAATAGTCTTATCCATAGAGGTTGACAATAAGTTCTCAATGATAAATAAATACAATGTTTATCCACTCTATTTGATACTGACCTCCTTTGAATCAGAACTCATTAACTCGATAATTCTGAAAACCTATCTGAAGACAGTGATAGTTGAAATGTCGATGTCAGAGAAGTTATTTTCAAGTTGTTGAAATGACTTATTAAAATTTCTTCGTACGCTAACGTTACTATGGCTAAGCTAAAATAATCGTAGCTAGGTGACGGTTGCTAGCACCTGCAATTGGTTGACTTTTTTTAGTCACTGTGCTCTCAAGTTTGTAGTTCTGGCTTTCAGGTTAGCCAACTGGTAAATATATTAAATATAATTTTCTTCTTTTATAATACGAAGACATGACTTTCCGTGTCTGGATGTACGAGTATAACCGACTAAGCCCGATTTGCATGACACGGTTAAAATACGAACAATGCCAAGTGGCTCATCAATTAAAGTCCGTGACTGTACATAAAAAAATGTGATTTCTCAGTGTTTAAATACAGTAGTATCAGCCATCTGCGGATTTACTTTTCATTACTTTTCAGTACATAGCACGGTAGGGAGTAGAATTTTTCGCTGAGTGTATACATATTTTTGCTCGTAACTGTACATACTATCTCCATTTTTTATACCTACACTATTATACATCTACACAGTGACATGAATATTTACTTTGTGAAGTATGATTTATTATTATTATTTTAATTATTGTGAATTTAAGGACCATCTGGATCATATTCTTTATTTATCTAGTAGTTTGAGTACTGTAGGTGGCGTACCCAAATGTCCTTTCTTTGGTATTGTTCGTTGAGTCGTTGAGCTTCTTAAGTTCTGAGTTGAGCTACATGATGACAGACAAATGCTTGCACTGGCTGGACAGGTCCACTCAAATCTGTATGGTTCTTTCCTCAAAAGACCGTTTCAGACACAAATCTACATGGTCCTCAAATGATCTGACCAAGATTATGTCTGGACTTTAAAAGAGAGTGTGACCTCTGAGTTTGTTTCGGCCTTTCTTCTCAGAGTAGTCAGATAGGATACGCCGACCTCATCTAGTTTAAAAAATGTGATTGACGTGTTATCGAAAAGAACAGCATTTAATAACCAATACTAAAAAAAGATGAAGTAGAGCATCTTACCCCTTACATCCTCCAAGAGTTAAGCTCTCGATAATTTTCAAGGGGCAGGAATCTTACAGCAGACTGAAATATCGGAGCGATCACTACATCGGAGAGCGATATTTATCATTCACCATGCTATGATGGCCAGATTTATGGGAAATAATCTTTGCCTAACGCGGTCAGGAGTTTTAGACTTGAAAATGTTGGAAAATATCTTGCTCAGGTAAGAAAATGTTGGTAAGATAATATTGACTATCTAGGAAGGTTAGTAAGTGAGCAGCCAACGAGAAACCTAGATAAAGTAAGAGATCATAATTATAAGATCACGGGTGTGGATAAATTGGCCAGGGTATAATAGAAGCAGAGTATAAATAATTAACAGTTGACAGTCGTTACGGGTCGTCAGCAGCCCGAAAGTCTGATAACCAGTCTTACCAAGGGATATCGTAATACCCAGTTACTGGGTTGTGGAGGTCAGATAGGGCGTCGCTCCATGTAAAATACTGGTATTCAGTTGCATCTGGTTAGACTGGAAGCCGACCCTAACATAGTTGGAAAAAGCCTGGCAAATTGATTGAGAGTATAAATAAGTAACAGTATTATGATTTCATAGAAAACGGTTTGAACGGTACCGTTTCATGGAAAACAGAAACTAAGGTGATAAATAAACTCATGTAATAAAAAAATCTGGTAATTATTTTAAGGTCTCTTCCGAGACATAATACTGTTACTTTTTTATAATGTGGTAGAAGCCAGACAAAAAAAAATCTGCTGGAAATACAAGGTCAATGCTTGCAATTTTTTTTTAATATTTCAAGTTAGTATGTGCTTTCGACCGCACGTTCTTGACCTGGCCTAGAATAGTACGGAGTTTCAATAGAATAACACCCGGGGCCTTAAGCAGCCACATTAGCAATTCCTCTAAAAGCAATTCATTTCCTGAATTCCTCTAATTTGACAGAAAAGCAATTCAAAATTTGTGGACCATTTTACGAATCTCCATAGAAAACTGTCAAACAGATGAATTATTTCGTAATTATGATCATAGGTATCAAGAATTGTCAGTTTGTGACATTTTACGATGATTCATAATATTTTACTATTATGATTCTACTAAAATGGCCGTTTTAAGCCCCCTGGTCAATTTATACTGGTTGTGTTGCCAATAATGTGCTGTTTTATGTACCTTTTCCTCGTAATCATAATCACATTCATAGTTTTACCAACACGTTCGTCAATGCAGCTTGTCAAACCGTCATTACTTGTTTGTTTTAATACCGCAATAATAATAATTAATGTTTTGCTGCGCAGTGACAGTGGAGTTTAGAAATCATTTCCTTCGGTTGTCTTTTACGAGTTTGTTAGTTAATTTCTTATTTTATTACTTACCAAAACCTTCACGATCTTTGCTCATGGCTTGCTGACCGTTGGGTTCACTTAACTTCAAATACTGCATTGGTAATTCGAAGCTAAGATTATGATCAACTCGAATAATGTTCTTTAGCTTTTAACTTGAACCTCTCAGTCATTATTACCTTTAATTAAAAACCATTCCATTCTGTATCGGCTTCCATCTATTGTGGATGCTTGGTGGTGATTATGTGGAATGACAACTGTATAATTATCACCCTAAATATATGTTAAGGTTACTCCTAGCCATGATTATTAGCCTTGGATATGGCCTGCCTTTTTCTGGACAGCCCATCGAATACTATCATCATTAGGATTACTGCTTACCTCATTGAAGCGCAATCCAACATGAGGCGACATCCATACCTACATATATTTTTTGCCCAACTATTAATCCCACCTTTAATATTTTTGGGGCATCGCTTTGTCCTTCAACACCTTGGATTACTGCCCACCCTTCTATCCCCTGCCACCTTCGCAGCAGAGCTGGTGAAGTGACAGCTTCATCAGGCCACAGCCGTGTTTTCATTAGTTGGTAACGTATGACGCGGTGGGGGACTAAATCTTCATTTTTGACGTCCCATGGGTAACTACAAGGATATTGATTTGCGAGAACTACTGGATGAGACAATGTAGTTTAAAGTGGAGTTTAGATCCTCTCCCTATAAAAAGTTAGATTGTGTAACATCATTTCCTTTCTCACTTTCAGGTGGCCCGTAGATCGGGCGAAATTGGTCACCAATACTCGCTTCACTCACAGTTCAGCCGATGCCATGTCAATTTGGAGACCAATTGAAAATATGCATTCAGAGGACTGTAAATTCTATTGAAACCTGATAGCAGTAATGTTACATGCCAGCAGAAAGTAACTTGGTACAACAATAGTACTACCACCACTTGACCAGAAAATGGTCATTATTGTTTCTTCTTATAAGCACGATGACAGACCACATTCAATCTGTGACCTGATGAAAACAGAAGAAACTTGCTGAGAGCCGGTTGACAATTTAAATTTCCACGAGACACTTCCAGCTTCCAACATTCTCCAACATGTCCCTCTCACGGACTAGACGGGGGACGTACTAATGTTGATATATCGGCCGGCGGCCCGACGGACAGACGCGTACACACATCTTAAATAATAAGGATGCTGTACCACCTGTATCATCGTTTATTTATGGCTGGTTACCCTAGTTTTTTGCGCTTTTTATGCGGTATTTTTTAGTTAGCTGATGTTAGGGAAGGTGGACATGTAAACATTGTGCTGTTTTTTAAGTCCTTCTTAGCTACAGCGGACACTAGAAACTGTCAAAAACATCTTCTGCTGATCTTTGAGTCCACCGATTATTGCCATGCAGAAGTGACCATCCTCTTTTAAAAGAATGTGTATCAAATAACATGGAGAAAATGTTCGAAGGTTTATGGAACATAATTGGTACCTACTGGTTAAAGTTTATGTTTATCTAGTAGCTAAATGTAATCCATCATCTTTTGAGCAATCGTGACAGCCCCAGGCTATGGGCGCAATAAGTTGTAAACACCTGTTGGTAAAATACACTTGCCGTCAAAACTTAGTACCACACTTTTGAAATTACAATAACTTTTAAATTACACAAGAGATATTTTCGAAATAAAGAGAATTACAATTTTTTTTTTTTTTTTATCTATAAACTTTATAGCCGATAACCGTCTTTTAAGGAATGGCTAAAAAAGCCTTATTGTACAAAACACTCCTTTTCAAATTATTGCAACTTTTGACTCTCTTTTTGTTTCTGTTTTTGTTTTCACATTTATTTCTTGATCGATGAATTTCGTTTCAAAAGACGAGGTGTCAAAAAAAATATGTAAATAAAGCGTAAAACTGTAGTTGTAAATGTTGTTTAAGTTTTTTGCCAGTAAGTTAAAAATTGCAATTTTTTGGTTTAAGTTAAAAACGTTACTTATGTATAATAAACTATAATTTCATAGAAAGCTGATGAAATTTGCTATAAAACGTTTTTTATTTCAAAACTCTGGCTTCTACAGTTTAGGAGAAATTGCAATTTTAAAAGTGTGGTACTAAGTTTTGAAGGCCAGTGTAGATAAGGTTTTTATTTAAAACTAGTTGCGCTCCGCGGTTTCACCCGCTTAAGTCTCGATACCGTGGGAATATAGGTATAAAATGTCCTATGTCCTATTACAGGTCATGATCTACCCCTGTGCCAAATTCCATCTAAATCCGTACAGCTGTTTTAGCGTGAAAGCGTAACAAACAAACAAACTCACTTTCACATTTATAATACTAGTTTCCGCCCGCCGCTTCGCCCGCGTGGCATGTCGATAAAAAGAAGCCTATGTCCTTCCTCAGGATGCGATCTATCTCCTTGCCAAATTTTGTCGAAATCCGTTCAGTGGTTTAGGCATGTAAAGGTAACATACAGACAGAGTTACTTTCGAATTTATAATATTATAGTATGGATTAGTTAGGATTAGAATTTTCATAGCCAAATTAACACATAATTTAAAAAAAATACAACTAGAAAAAAGAAATAGAAAGTTTATTTTCACATAATTATGTAGAATAATTTATTTTATAATTATTTTGACAAATCTTAAATACAATCTAACACTAACAATATGTAGTATGCAAAGGGAAAAAAAAATGTCGTATATGTATTTATTTTGAAGTGAGTAAATAATAAAAATAAAAATAAAAAAAATATATAGACAATTCATCTTAAACTACGAAGATGTTTCTATGTGGCTCTGTGAAGAAATAGATTTAGATTAAAAGGTGCTTATTTGCCACAACTGCAACAGACATAGTATACATTTTCCACTATCCACTGTCCTAATACTTAGGCAAAACTAAATGATAGATAACAAAATATATGAACACTATATTACAGTTGGATTAGTAAGTAGGTACTCCTAAAGGTACTGAATTCTCGACATCCAAGGAACAAAGCAGGCAGAAAATGAAGAACCAACTTCGCCTATTTACCACAAAGTACGCCTTAAAAGCTGTTCACAAAACCTTTTGAACTCTAAACCAATCTAAATACGCTGTAAAATCCAAAATCATACTTATACCAACCCAACCCCAACAGCAAACACTTGCAACCCAAACTCAAAACCTCAAAACTATCGCATCCACAATTTTTCGCCATCTTCCTTCATAAACAGGGATCATGAGCCTTACCCTTTTGCCATAAATCTAGCCCCTCCCCCGCACTCCTCCCCCCCTCAGGCCGCGAGGTGGTTTTGAATGGAGATTGAGCCAATTAAAGTAATCGCCGTAACAGTCGACGCTGCCTTGGATTAGTTCTGCGGAGATGAGAGCTGTGGAGTTGCTGTTGTGAGTAAAGATTTTTTAGGGTGTAAGATGGTCTGGATGTTTTTTTTGCGTTTTGCATTAGCTTCTTTTTTGTAATATCAATGTAAATGTAAAAGTGTTTGGGAAGTCTAGAATAAAATCAACGGTTGAACAAAATTTTTGTATAAGTTCATATTTAGGATATTTGATCGCACTATGCAGATTGCAAATATTTGTTGAGGCATCAGCAAATATCATAACTGATAAAACGTTGAAACCCCCATCAAGTAAAGTTCCATTGCATCTTTAACTGCATACAGACTCCTTTGTACAAAAGGATCTGTATGTAAATTCTAATCATCTCATATCCTTTACCAATGTACGCTATCACCAAATATTAACCCATCATTAATTTCACCATCATCATCGGCACCCTAAATAAGTCGTCTACTGCTAGCTAAGTAAACATCTCCATCAAACAAAAATTCAGATCATTATTTTCTCATCCTTAACAGCCAACATTTTACCCCAAAAATATTTCTCAGTCCAACATCGCCTCCACCCCTTCCCGTCCCGCAGGATTAGTATCATACAATACAAGCAACAACTGAATCCTTTTATTTATTGCTATTTATTGTTATTGCATTTTCTCTCATTTCTCTGCTCTAATATTGTCTTGGCATAAATTTCGCTTAGCGTTTGGGAACGTTGTTTTAAATATTATTGCTAATTAGAGTTAGCTGTGCATTTCCTTAAGCTCTATATGATGAGTTTTTGTTTGATGAGTTTTGAGTATTACTTTTATTATATTCGCCTTCTTCCCATGGGGGTAGGCAGAAACTACAGAACGCCACCTGCTACGATCCTTGCATACTCCTTTTGCCTCGTTTACGTTCATACATCTGGTCATAAGCGCACGCGCCGTTTGCGAGTACTACACTCGTTTCTGAGGAATATCACCAATAAGGTTACTATATGTCCTCCCAGGACTAATTTGTAGTTGTTTTTTGTTGTAATAAGTGCTTTTAACTATTTACTTACTTACTTACTTACTTACTTAAAAAAAAAAAACTATCCACGAGTGGAAAATTTATCGAAATTGTAGTATTTTTTCCAGAAGTACCAAGAATTTTTTTTACAAGAACAAATCAGTTCTTCAATACGAGCAATCCTCATCAGACAGTCTTATGTCTATCTGACTCTACACTGTGGCGTATTAAACTCCGCTCTATGGTAGAGTATTTCAAATGATTAGGCAGATTTATGCGGGGTAGCGCGGCCCGCTATCGGCCGACTCTACGTGGAGTCTGTCTCAGAATATCACAAATTAGATTTTGTAGAGTTTTATTTGAGTGTTACTTAATATATCAGGTGTTAGTTGTATAAAGATGTGTTTAAAGCTTTGACTTTTGACCTTGATATTAATTGGTGGAATATACAGGGTGGCCGGAAAATGGAAGACCAAAAATAAAATTTGGTCCTACGTATCGTGAGGTATCCGAATCACCCCTTGTATGTTCCGCAACTGTTCAAGTCTTCGAGTAATATTTTTTTTTTCTGAATTTTTGAGAATTTTGAAGTGACCTACTTAAAAAAAAAAAAAAAAAGAAGACTATTGACAACCTATTGAAATAATATTATAAATCAAATTAATCTAATAAAATTGCCAGAAAATAGTAACCAAAATGTATAACGTCCACACATGTACGTAAAAAATTATCAAACATAACCTCAGATAGCTCTACCTGCTACAAATTACACACTGTAACCATTTTACCTCAATCGCTCTACGTCGGAGTATTTCAAATAGATTTATACGCTAGAGCAGGGACGTTATCGACACGACTCTAGCTAGAGTAGGTACGACTCTACGTAGAGCTGTCGCTGGGATATCATGGAGAGTGTTTTATTTGGTGATTATCCAGCTCTGGGGCGTTGAGGTGGAAGGAAAAAAAGAAATATTGAAGGTGAAGGAAGGTTGTAGTGCTTTGGTAGTAATCGATACGTTTTTTGAATGATTTTCCTTTTGCTAAGCCTGATTTACACTTAAAGAGCCTGTGACATGCCAAAAGTTAAGAATAGCAACAATAAATATTTCCCCGTCTAAACAGCGATTGGTCGATCCAAGTAATTTTCTGCTTCAATTTTACTGTATGCCATTGGTAAGAAACTTGCCACAGGCAAGAATCGTGTAATAATCCACGATCTGTTACCAAAACATTCTAGGTTACTTTAGTCACAATGCCCGCCGGGAACCATTTAAAAAGCTGGTAGTGGTGGGCGAGGTAGATGGGAGAAGACCTCACGGCCGGTCGTGTAAAAACCGCTGGTCAGACCAAGTAACCGCCCTCACTGGAAAAGCCGCTCTGAGAGAAACGGAGACCTGAACGAAGTGGAAGAACATCATACATAACCACGAACGCCTTTTAGGAACACGACCTAGAGTAATGAAGTACGCAACCAAGAAGGTTGCTGCTCCTTAGGTGACAACAACCTACGTAGCAGCAACCTTCTTCGAGAGAAGTATAATAAGTGTGAATTTACTGTAATAGTATAGTCGACAGCACGTCGGTAGTAACACTGTAAGGTCACCTTATACTGGTTTGGTGACCATTGACGTACAGTCGATTATCCGGCTTGTTAGGGAGAAAAAGACTGAAATCTTTAATCAGAGTAACACACATAGTTCTTTAGTAAGTAAGATTCCAATACTTTTCATAAGGTATATGTGGCCTATCAAGTTAGTGTAGTATGTTTACTCAATGATAGTCGTAAATCAAAATATAAAGCCAACAATGAATAATAAAGTAGATTATTTGTCAGCATATAAATAAATAATAGTTATTTATGCAACTGTTGTATAATAAGGGGTATTAAAACACGAATGTGGGTTTATCACATGAGCGTTTTAATACCTAATTACAGTTGCATATAAGACTTTATCTACACCCATGATATGAATCCTCTATAAAAGGTTCTCTGCAATACTAATATCGAACAAAAATGGCGGGATACGACGTGAATTCGAATTTTTCGAATTCGAATAACCTATAAGTTTTTTTTTTTATTACGGCGCTCTGGTTGTGAAACTCCCTTGCATGACAATGTTCTTTTTTTGAAATGAGTTGCATAATGAAATTTAGTACAACATTATAACTCCCATTTGGATGATAATTATTGTGGTTACTATGACACTGGTTGTTTTAATGTTAGCAATAAGTTGTCTCAGAAACTTTTATAGAGGATTTATAGCATGGGTAAAAAATAAATGTGTCAATAGAGTAGTTTTGAATTTACATAATGGCTAAGTATTTATTATTAAATCGTCATTTAAATATTGAACCGATGTGATGACCATAGCCTGCGGCGACTACCGCAAATAAATGCCTAATGAAATATACACCATTATATTATATTATAGTTTGACCTCTTGAACCCATGTGTGTTATGTCAAAGTGACACGCATTATGCCCATTTTTGTAATAACTAATTTAAACATTTGAAACAAACATTTTGTATGTTAATGAATGTGTGAAATAATGTGTGTAAATTTGTTTTTGTTCTACAATGATTAATAGCTTTACTTGTTCGATTGATCATTCGTGATAACAATAGATTGATTCATGTTGAGAAGAATTTCTTTTGATTCTCACTGTATTAATGTCGTTATTTTTAGCAAAATTTTAACTACGGTGGGCGTATTGTGGGTAGTTGTGGTTATTGCGCAATAGAAAAACCGTTTGCAATTCAGATCAAATTATAATTTACGATCAAATTTATCACGATAGCAATTCACAAACTGTAGGTACACGACACAACTATACGGGACGCGCTACAGTTTCTAAACGTGCTCATTGCTCGATAGCCACCGACCAACTCTGATATCCCGGGGTCGAGCGTTATATGTTGTAGATTCTGTCGACCGCCGCTAGTCAGCGCTGGCGCCCTGATTAATCAAATCTGTGACGTATTTCCAACACTTTTTTATTTCGTGCCGAAACAAAAAGGCTGTTGACATTTACGTACATTACCTTCAAATATTGAAGGATATCCTAGGCATGTATGTTTCCTATGAGTTTCTCTTCGTGTGAGTAAAACGACAATGGACCAGGTGCGAGGTGGTCCTACCTCGTGAGTTCGATTCCAGATAAGATTGTGGCTAAGAATGAGTTCACGCCCAATTCTAGCTATTTAGCCGAGCATAGGGGTAAACACGAATATCAGAAAATTATAATGTATGCTGCGAATTTATTCTTGATGAAATCGAGTATTACAATCCTACTATTATATAATAAATTATAACTAGTTTATTATATTATTACAAATGCGAAAGTTTGTGAGGATGGATGGTTGGATGGATGTTTCATGTTCTCTTTCATGCAAAAACTACAGAACGGATTTGGATGAAATGTGGCACATAAATAGTTTATAACTTGGATTAACACATAGGACTTTTAATCCCGATATTCTCACGTGACCGTTACTTATAGAGGTGAAACCGCGGGGCGCAGCTAGTGCAAAATATAGCGCTCCTAAACTGTGCCGCCATTTTTTATCAAAGCTATCCTTAAAACCATTTCGCAACATCTAACGGAATCACAGAACAAGTTCAGAGCACAATGTGCGGATGCGGCCGCTTACTTACTTACGTAAAACGAAAGTGAAGGTACCTAGTACCGGCCACCGGTCAATGGTTGTGTACACCATGCTTTGTGGCATTTTCCACTTATACCTATCTGTATTTGATGGGAATTTTAGTAGTTCGTAAATGCTTCGCCATGTATAATCTATCTGTCGGTTTATAAAAAAAAAAAAAAAAAAAGAAAGAAAAATTGTACTGTATTGTTTGTAATTGTATTGTTCTGTATTGTTTGTAGATGTATTGTATTGTTGTGTTGTTGTATTGTGTGTGTATTGTTATGTTGGTTAATGTATTGTGTTTGTGTGTTTTGTTGTGTTGTTATTTGTATTTTGTTTTATGCATTTTATTGAGAGACAAACTATAGTTTTGATTCTTTTTTGTCTCTTTCATGGGTGTTTTCAAGAACGGCATGACGTCTTATGAAGTTTTCTTAGTGAGTGTTTTAGTTGTTCAACATGTGATATTTGGGCGAGCTAAGACAGCTATTAAATGTTACCCCTACATGATGGATGCAGAACGACCTCGTTATTTAGGTGACCTACCAAACGATCCTTTCGATAAACTCAAGAAAGTATTTACCCATGCTCTAGTTCTCGAACATACTGGGTGTGGAATAAAGGTCCAAGTCCATAGCCGTCTGCGAGCAGCAGCAGCAGGCGACACTACAGATTTTTAATTATTTCTAAGAAATACCTTCTGTAGCTAGCGACACGGTCATCGTCATCATTATCATTTTAGCCGAAAGACGTCCACTGCTGGACACGGACCTCCCCCAAGCACCGCCACAGCGACATGGTATTACATAGAAATACGTAGAAACCAGTAGTGTCGTGGCGACACGTCGTCTGCTGCTGATGCCTGCAGTTGGCTACAAACTTGTACCTTTAACTTCTTGAGTAAGCGTTACAACTATTTGGCAAAACTTTCAAAACTGTTATAAAAGCACATCGCATCTATCAATTTCTCAAAAATCACACTAACATTTTCAAAATCTTATTGCAACACAGCAATTGCTTAAAATGGAAGCGTCGAAACAAGTTTATCGACATTCGACTGGTGGTCAATAGTGGTCATATTCCTTTCGCTCGATCAATCAATGTGATACCATCGTACATATTATACGTATTTACATGTTCAATATATTATGTACGTGCAATAGCAAATGCCTTGTTTCCGAGACTGATCTTAGGTAACCCGATTTCACTGCTTGTTTTGTCATGGGGTGTAGTAATGTCGTTTGGGTTTTTTTTTAAACCGACTCCATAAATGAGGAGGATCTCAATTCATCTGAATGTTTTTTTTTTTTGTGTTTTTGTTACGCGATTACTCCGCCAATTATGAATTGATTTTGATGATTCTTTATTTGTTTGGTAGGTCATACTTCAGAGGTGGTTCCATATAAATTTTATTAACTTTGTTTGGGTAGTTTTGGAGTTAGCTTCAATATTACGTATTTTTCCCACTTAGTATATGTTGACGATGTTTTAAGTTACTCCGTCACTGTTATTTACATAGTAGGTCGTGGTATTCGAATTTGTTTGGGGTAGGTACCACAACTAAAAACTGGAATATAAAAAAATACAAAAAAAAAAACCGACTTTCAAAAAAATCACTGAAACAGTACATTACTTCAGTTTGGAAAGTCGGTGTTTGGTTTTCAATCAGAAGAAGATAGAAGTCAGATAATTTTTTTTGGAAAAAGTGTTTATTATTTTTAAGTACTTTTTTTTTAAAGTACTTAAAAATTCTCACTTATAATTCTTAGCAAACGAGGGGGGGGGGCAATCTTTTGAACAAGCTAGAATATATAACATCTTGGTTCATAAGGGAAATAACCTGTCAAAATTGTATTAGTATTTACTTAATTTAAGTGATGATCTATCTGCAAATTTTATTTAATAAATGTATTTTTGTTTTTGGCAATATTTGGCAGTGTGTAGGTATATTTTGTTCGACAGTACTTTTACACCAGACAAGCTCTAGACGTGAAGACCTGTGATTGGCTGTCTGATTATCAAACTGTTATTTATCACGATTGTATTTAGCTGTAAGTCTTCCAAAGTCTTTAAATAAATAAATATAGTTATGAGTCGTGACCCATTTTTTATTGTTTAAACTTTTTGGAAATCTCTCGAGAGTGGCTACTGTTTTCATACCAATTAAAAATGGCAAACAAGCTGATGTGCACTTGAAGAAAAGATTACTACCAGTAAGCAAAAACAATACCAAACTTAAAATGCTTAATTTGACCGGCACTTATACCATCTTCAAGACAAAGACTGTAGGCGGCAGAAATAAGCACCTATGCTGTAATATCCCTTCCCCGATCTTGACGAGGCTCTGTAATTATTACTTCTAACTATTAATCTTCGCCTACATACTGATTAAATGTAGAATTTCCAGGTGTCTTTCTAGAATCTAGAACAACGACAAAACACAGCCTGTTTTAGATTACCTCAGTACCTCTACTACCTTGTTTAAGTGAATTCTACGTAACCAAACCTACTAAATTTATCCTTATTTAAAGTATCTTCCTAAAAACAAATACATAGTTCTACATAACAATCTGTGAATGTTGTTCATTTCCTGAGATACGGCGTGAGACACACAAACATAATTACTTCTCATTTCATAAACCCATTCTCATGGGTCACCATAATGAGAACTAATAGCCCTAATTGGACCACCATAAGTGCGTCAGATTTCACTGCAGTTACGTAAAGAAATGGGCCATGGAGGCTTGGTATCCGTGATGGACTATACGTACGAGTAGACGATGGATATCTGAATTTGATTCACCATTTCTTCTCAGGTGTAGTCAGATAGGAAATGTCGACTCCATGTTGCTAATTTTTCTTATAGGAATTGTATAAGTGATTTCGATTTACTTACAGAATAAATTATTTTATTTCATTTTTAAAGGCTCTCTCTAATAATTAATTTTAGTTTTAAACTTAAATATAACAACCATCATGCCTTTTTTCTTTGCCGTCTATTACGCACATTTCTCTAGAAAATATAATGTGATTTGCTTATGACAATATTTTTATTTTGACATAGTAGGTATTCATTGCAGCTGTAAAATCGAATGACAGAACTGACAGAATGGAGATGACAGTGAAATGAATGAATGAATGAATGAAATGCACCGACCCCAGCGTGGCTTAACCAGACTCGATAAATCGAATGAACCCCAGGATTTCCACTAGCCCCTGAAGCCTCATGGAAGCTCACAGAATGGAGATGACAGTGAAAACTGAAAAATCAGACATTGCTAGAATAAATAAGCAGATATGTAAGTAGGTAGGTATAAAGGATACCAGGCTCACTTGGACCACAATTTAAATCACTAAATACATTTAGCACGAAACGTATTTAAAAAATAGTTTTAATTAAATCGTTTAAGATGACGGAGACAGAATGTTTTAAATAATTTTAATGGCATTTAGTAATTAGTGTTGCCTGCTTATTTATTCTTACAATGACTGATTTTTCGGTTTTCTCTGTCATCGCGTCTTGATATCTCCTTTCACTATTAGAGAGAGAAAGAGAGATTCGTTTATAGCCTTCACTTAAGATAAGGCTATGACTACACTTCTATAATACCCAAGCACTGTACTATTTTTTTTTCATAACACTATTCAAGAAAATATTTAGCACAGACTCATTAATTGAACTCAATTGTCACTCCATTTTAAGAATTTTGACATTGAGATAATTTCGCAAGAAATTATCAACAGGCCTAATGCTATCACAATCAATTGCTAATAGTCCCCTCATAAACGGGAGGATATGCCCTCAATCCCTACATTACACAACTGGGTCAGAGATAACAAAAAGGTGCTAATACAAGTACATACATTTATTATAAACAATAGTCCGCCCACTGCTGGTCACCGTTGCGTCACAATGCGCAATGATAATAAAACCATTGCATGTGACACCATAAAAACAGTTCATGTGTGAATAAGATTGTACGTTTTATGGATATGATGCAATTATTTTGTTCTACTTTTTAGAGTTACTGTTGTAGTGGCAACAGGTCAACCTAATAATTCGTCTAATCCTTACTTATTATAAAACAAAGTCCTCCACCGCGTCTGTTTGTCGTCCTGTACGCGATAAACTCAAAAGCTACTGCACCGATTTTAATGCTGTTTTCACCAATGGATAGAGTGGTTCTCGAGTAAGGTATTAGTATTTATAATAACCGACATCCACGCGGGCGAAGTCGCGGGCATCAGCTTGTATATTATATTTTTTTATATCATAAATGCGAAATTTACTCTGTCTGTCGCGCTTTCACACCAAAACTACTGAACCGATTTAAATGAAATTTGGTACACACATAGTCTATAGCCTGAGAAAGGACATAGGCTACTTTTATCGACATACCACGCGGGCGAAGCCGCGGGCGGAAGCTAGTCCTCCGTATGCTGATTACTGTTACCACTTTTTATGCACGTGTTGCTGTGACAAATAAACCTATTTTTCTTTCTTTCTTTCTTCATATATCAAAAAAAATAGCGTAGGAAGTACACAGAAATACTGTAAGAGGAATTCATGAGTGTTGTTAATTTTTTATTTTACTCTGAACTTTATTATTTAATATTTTTCCTTTTTATTTTATTTTTTTGGAACAATAATAGTACCATATTACACAAAATTTGAGCCACAGAGTGATTAAATGTATAACCTAAAACAATTTCCACATGTTATAAATATAATTTATAAAACTATTGCGATGTGCAGTGACTATTTCATAAGCACAGTCAAATTACATAATGTATTAATGAATTTAACTAAAAACTAAACAGGTATGTAAATAAAAAGATTTTTATGTCTCTGTCCTCAATAACTATAACAGGTTTTATCAGTATTAATAAAAGTTAATTTTCTAAATAAAAACGAGACTTTGGAATTCAATTAACATGAATATGCAGTGTTTTGTGCTTTAAACCTACACAATACCTAAACTGTTTTCAATGTTCTTCTAAGTTACGGTGATCAAAATGATCAATATATCTACAGGGTTACTGGTAACTCGACGTATTCCTTGTAGAACGTCATAGTAGGGTTAAAATGCAACAAATTAAGCCACCAAATTTTCTACCGAAATTCAGTAGTTTTTGAATTAGTTTTAGTTTTTTAATGAAAATCCCAGATTAAACCATTTGAAACCAATTTAAAAATTATTTACGGCGCGACTGTACTGAAATTTAAGTTATTATCATAGTTGACGCCGTAGCAGACCTTTGTTAATAATTAAAAGTTCAATAATGCCTAAAACTTTGGCAAATATCACTAACAAAACATTTAATTTTTTGTAATTTTTAGCTCTAAAACTAGCAGCATAGCATTAATTTCAATTTAACCATTTCCAGGTACTTTTGAATAGTCAAGGATTACAGACCAACTGGTCGGTTAGTCAGAAAGTTTAAGGTAGTTGCCCATACCAAAAGGTAGATCTTTATGGAGAAAAACGAGCAAGAGACAATAAGGACCTGCCCATTATTTGTATGTATTTAAAGAAGACATAAAAGTTCAATAATAGTATTCGTACGTCTCTACGTCCTTTGTATTATTTGCTAATTAACGCCATTATGTCAGTACATTAGCATTAGAATTACTCTTTGCCCTTTTAAAATTAACTTAGGTAAATTCACCCAAGCCAGGCACCTCTGACTTTCCGGATTCATGTGCGTATTGCATATTAATCACTTGCTTTAAAAACGGTGAAGGAAAACATGGTGAGGAAACCGGCATGCCAGAGAGATATTTCTCGACGGCATGTGAAGTCAAGTCAGAGGCCCATGGGCCGCTTTAAAACTCTAACACCAAGTTACTCATTAACCACACGAAAAGAAGAAGACTTTAAAGCTGCAAAGTGCAATTTGTTTCGGTTAAAATTTATGTAGATAGATAGATAGATAGATAAAACGTTTATTTGGTGCAAACTAAAGACAGCACAACATACGAAAACACGGTTAAATAATAACTAATTACATTAATAAATAGCTACAAGGTGCTAATGTCTTATTTATGCAAGTTTTTATCACGTTGTCATTTTTGTATTTGCATGTCAAATCCTGTTGATAGATTTCCATGAACTCAGTAACCAATAAATTACTCATAGTCATTGGTTACTTAACAATTTGAACCTACCATCAATGAGCAACACACCCAAACAGAGTCACTATTATAATCTAAAGCGATATTAAGTTAGATTTCCATACACAATTCGATTAGCAAGCCCTTTATATCCCACATTACTCCATATGAGACCACCTTAACAGTAGCGATCAGATGCAGAATGCGTTGAACTCTTTTCTATACGGCCTTCGTTACGTGACGTGTGTCTTGTCCGTTGCCGTTGCGGGAAAGTAATATACGTAATAGAGCAATCGTGAATCTATTTATAGATAATGTGTATTATTAATATTAAATGAAACAGTTTTTTATTCGCGATAATTTGTGACTTTTCCTAATGTTAATTGTATAGAAAAATGTCGTACCTATATGACTCAGCATTAAGCTTTAAAGGCCAAGTAGAAATATTCCGATACAAATATTATTTTTAGAGTTCCGTACCCAAAGGGTAAAACGGGACCCTATACTATTAGTCTGTCACCAGGCTGTAACTCATGAACCGTGATAGTTACACAGTTGAAATGTTCACAGATGATGTGTTTCTGTTGCCACTATAACAACAAATACTAAAAAACAGAATAAAATAAATATTTAAGAGAGAGGGAGGACAACAGACATGATTTTTTTACCGTTTTTATAGATAATGGTACGGAACCCTTCTTGCGCGAGTCCTACTCGCACTTGGCCGGTTTTTTATTTCTACGCAACAAAATGTGCCTCAGTTTATTAGCCGCTTACGTTGTAAAGTAGAAAATGATACATAATTAGAGGCAGATTGCTCTGAGATCGCACGCGGCGCAGGCATAGCAGAATCACATTTCCTTAATACTTACACAACTATCAGGTACAACTAACAGATTTTTTTTAAAATAAATTTGGTTACTTGAAAATCCTCAAAATAAAAGAGCCGTCTTCAAAATTACGTAAAGAAAATTAACAATGGCAATACCCAACATGAAAATGTTGGTATTGTAATTATTAATTTTATTTGAAGATGGCTCTTTTAATTTGAGGATTTAAAAAGTATACAAAGTTATTAATGATAGTTCATCTTTAGTTTCCATATTGTCATTTTGTAACATAATAAATATTATGAAACTGACTTGTACAGTCATGCTTGTTCACATAGTGATAAGATAAATAGTTGGTAAATAAGAAACTATGAAAACGTAAGTAGCAATGAGTCATTCGATGCGTGCGCATGATTCGATAAGACTGCAAACGCATGCCGCGTTAATACGTGGAAACTGGGTTGCGTGTACGCATCGAGCGTGTTGTTGGAAATAATTTGTATTTTAGCAGATTTATTTATTTTTAGTATTTAACTACCTACAGACAACCAAAATTAGTAGAAGTCTATTTTTTTTCTATGAATATTTTACTAACAGATTTTTTTTTGTGGAATGCCTCCCGATGGACCGATAACCTGATGCAGAAGGTCGCGGGAATCCGCTGCATACGAGAATTACAGGACCGGTCAATACGGCGATGCTTCGGGAAAGCCTATGTCCAGCAGTGGACATCATTCGGCTGTCATAATGATGATGATGACTTCTGGAAACCTTATCAAGTCTCTAATGAGTTGCAATTATTACTTGGCAAAAAAAGCAACAACACATTAATTAAGTTCAAAATTTAGACGCCTATTTTTCAGGGCTTTTTCAAAACTGTTTCCTTACCTTTGTGTTCCTGAGTAGATTTCATGGATGAGGAAGTGGAATATTTAAACCTGAATCTGGCATAGCAACAAAATCGAAGGCAAAACACTTTCGAAAGTGCTTTTTACCTTTCTTTACTGCCCTTGCTTAACTGTTTACTTTAAAAGCTTCATAAATATACTCCAGAATCTGTTAAAACAGTTAGTCCGTATAAGATAGTTCTCGCGAGGTGTCCGCTTGTGTAACGCACTAACTACTCATAAGGAAGCGGGTGGACGTGATGTTATTGAGGTTAGCAGAACTACTGCTAGTGTCAATGTCGATGTATGGGCAAATTGCACCATGGGTTTTGTTGTAACTAACCCATTGTTTGTATTTTTATGGGTGGTAAGTTGTGAAACAATGAGGCATGATAAGATATTCAAATTGAAATACAATTTTGGCAATACCCGAAAAAAGAGCAATGACGTAATACAGAGGTCGTCTTGTAGAAAAAGCATAACATTGTTTTTTTTTGTTGCATTTAGGATCCCGTTTATGACAGTTTTTTTCTGCTTAATGTATTATTATTTAATCCAAGATCTGCTCAATTTTATACTTATTCATGTTCAGAGTAATCCTACTATCCTACTAATATTATAAATCCTACTAATATCCTACTATCCTACTAATATCCTATACTAATATTATAAATGTGAAAGTTTGTGTGTTTGGATGTTTGTTACTCAATCGCGCAAAAACGGCTGAATGGATTTGGATGAAATGTGGCAAACCGATAGTTTATATCCTGGATTAACACATAGGATACTTTTTATCCCGATATTCCTACGGGATCGAGACTTACGCGGGTGAAACCGCGGGGCGCAGCTAGTTATCAATAAAAGGTACCCCCTGAAAAAAAAATAACACAAGTCAAATTTGAGTAAAACTGAACATAATCTAGATTTTTACTTCGTTGAGCTAAAACAAAACTCAACTGAACTGTTTTACCTTATAAATAAAACCTACGTAAAAGCCTTTTACCAATAGGGCCCAAACTATTCAAAACAGTATACAATTTCCCTATTACATACAACATCTCGGTTTGGGAAGACCACTCATACGTAACGCATACTTCCCACAAATGACTCACAAAGCCATCTTTGTGGTGTACATGCTCTGCATAATATCAGCATATGATCAGCATGCTCTGAGTGTACTGTATGACCTAGATTATGTATCTCACGCACTTTCCTCTTTTATGAGACTTCAGCCTGTACTACTTCTGTTTTTTTAATCACAACGGGGAATCTCTTGGCCTGCATCTCACCAGGGGGCCAAGTCTACTAATTTACAAACGTGTCAGTGGTCTTACAATGATGAGTTTTTGACAGATTTGCCATACAAAATCTGTCAAAAACTCGTCATTGTGAGACCACAACTCTGATGGTAAGTACTGATCAGGCCGAAGGTGGAAGCGAGCTTCACCCGGAATCCTCAACCACAGAGGAACTGGCTATCTTACCTCCAACTGCCGAAACACAACAATGCTGTTAACATTGCCGTTATTGCGACAAACTTAGATAAGATGGTGGTAGCTAGCTAGGCAGACTTAGAACAAGTTTTACCACTAACTAAGCCAAGCGGAAAATGTTGCCCCCACTGGGAATCGGACCCACGACCTTTGGGTCTAAGACAGTTGTCTAACCACTAGACCACACAGGTGGTTAAATGTGAGGAGCCGTTTGCTTCCGGATTCCGGAGGTCCTAATGTACTGGATGGCTACCGTGTGGTTTAAGTCTGCATAAAGATTCTTGACGTACCCCTCCAGCTTTTTGAGAGTGGAAGGTAACTTTGAGAATTTACACATGAAAATATTGATAGTAAGGTCTACAAAGCAAGAGTCTTCAGGAGATGCCTGATGCCTTTGGGCATGCTCATTCTATCGTAGACTACATCCATTCATCGCCTCCCATCAAGCAAAATCGAAGTCACAACAAGCAGGCCGTTGTAATCACCGAAAAATGTTAACCAGTTTTGTTGATATCAACCGGCAAGATGAGTCTAATCTTCTCCTGATTCGGGCAAAATATTGCCTCAAAAGCCCGCCTTCAATGTTACTTATTTATTTATTTCCTTTACATAACAAATTGGAGATACATTTCGTGAAATCTTAAAAGTCATTACGCAAAAAGGGTAATAAAGTTGTTTTATTTACTGTTGCCGATTTGTATTCCGAAATCTTTGCGATTGGTGACGACAATACAATCCCAATTCACCGATACGATACTAAATTTATTTCCAAAAAAAACTTAAAGAATACGTAAGAAAAAATATTGACACATTGGCCAATTGGTCAAGTCTCGTGCACAAATAGTTCGGTCCCTAAATTCTCAAACAATACTAACTGGAGACTAACTAATTGGAGAGGCTCGAGGCGAAACATGGGAATAACCTATAACTACCTACATATAAGGCTAAGATGGCTGATTGAGTGAAACAGTTATTTAATTATTACTTATTTTTATTTTATAAATTACAAGTTCCTTACAGTTAAACAAAGCACACAATTCAGCAGTAGCAAAGCGTAGTTGAAAAGCTATTTCGACTAGAGACAGATAAATGTTGCATTCACAACGTAGACTTACTTATGACATTACACACATGATAGACGAGAAAATTCTCATACAGGTAAGAATGCAAAGATAGTAGTATCATTGATAAAAACCACTCAGTGACTGCAATGGCGGAAGCATCTCTCACTGTTCATATTATAAATGTTCTCTTATTAACCAAATCTTTAATAAATAAGTAATATTATATTATCAACTGCCTTAACCTTTTCCCAACTATGTTGGGGTCGGCTTCTAGTCTAACCGGATGCAGCTGAATAACCAGTATTTTACATGGAGTAACTGCCTCTCGGACCTCCACAACCCAGTAACTGAGTAATATTAATACCCCTATGAAAGACTTGTTGTCAGACTTTCGGGCTTCTGACCAACGACGTAACGACTGTCAAAGATCCACGAATGACAGCCGGGACCAACAACGGCTTAACGTGCTTTCCGAGGCATGGAGGAGTCTCGATATGTAAAGATGGTCATCCATCCACGGACCAAGCGGCAAGCGTAGCTTAACCTCATGGATCGACCCGTGCGGCTGTTATTGCTTAGCCACGAGCTCCTCATCTTACATCATCAACTACGGAATGAATTTTAACAATGTATTCTCTCATTTCAACTTTAGAAATGACGTGTAACCAATCAAAATTCTGTGGTTTGTTAGCCAAGGAAAGTTGATTAGAGAATGTGTGTTATGTAAGTCTCGTGATTGTAGATTAAAACATACGTGAGACGAGTTTGGTTGTGTCCGGTATATGGCGGAGTTGGTATATTAGCAAGTTTGAGTATTAGTCTAAGTTAGTCTGTTATATGGAGTCTGAAGAGACCAGACTAACTTTTGTCAGCGTTTATAAAATATTATTAATTTCCAATAAACAATTAGGCAATTATCAGATTACGAATTGTGTAAACTACTTTGTGTATATTATTTCATTACCACTGGTGAAGTAAAACATCGCGAAGAAACCGGTATGTTCTAGAACTAAAAATTTGAAGACTATCTATCTACCAACCCGCGCTGTGCCTGTGTGGTGAATTACGGTCTACTCCCTCTCACAGAGAGGAGGCCTGTTGAGCGGTGGGAACATTATAGACCGATTGTGCTAATTAAGCAGAAATTATCCTTCTATCATTGACAACCTTGAGGTCTTCTTGTCGGCAGTAAATAGTGTTACAGAAATATAATCATTTTTCCCGAATAAGAAGAAATCAAGTGAAATAACGAGGTTTCCGGCTGCTTATCCAGGCTGTCCTGCATGGTTGCCTTAACAAATTAAGGCCTCCAGGCATATAACTTATGAACTAAGCGACTACACGCCAAGGATACCCGCTGTGGGGTACGGACCTCGGCTTAGGGCGTCACGGGGAGCTGCAAGGGTCAGGCTGGATCGGCTCATACAAATGAACGTCATCGTCAAAAATATAACATTGCTCTTGCCTCATTACAACACAATCATTCCTCAATAACCGGATCATAATAATGTAAATTAATATTCACTTACTGCGTACAGAGTTGTATGTAATGCGCCACTTTATGACTGGTCAAGTCAGAATTAGACAATATTACTTTCACTGCAATCGCGAGAGATTGAAAGTCATCGGTAATGTATGATGGACAGGTTAGATGTTACTGCGGAAGAATGTACAACAAACTACATTGATAAACACAATTAAAATGCTGTTGGTTACCAAATAAATTAATTGGCCAGTAAAATTGTAAGTACAAGGAATACATTTTTTCCTTACAAAATTTTGGGTGATAATAACTTCATAAATGAACTCGTGCGAGAAAACAGAAATAAGAAACTTTATACCTAAAAAGCAATAGGTAATAAATATGGTGGTCAATCACTTCATGACCACAAATAATATCAAGAACTTCTTAAAAATTTCTCCTACGAGCTTTAAATATGTGCCTACCAACATTCTTTCTTAGTAAATGATTGACGCATCTTCAATTGCCACTCAATTTGACAAAACCAACAAGCCGATGCGTATAAACACTCTAACGACCGCAAAATGACACATCATTACACTCAACAAAAACTTATAATGCTCTGTAATGCCGTGGCCAATAGCCAGTGGCACAATACAGTGGTTTTTTTTTTTTTTTTTATGATTGGCATCTCGTAGGTTTTACCACAAAGGGTACTATCTACTTAACCGGACTGTCCTGCGAAGATGCTCTAAGCTATGATACTAACTCAAAGCGCCTCCAGCCAGGGGCATTTAAAAACTAATCTAAAACTAATTATAAACTAAACGACGGCTCGCTAAGGGCACCCCCTGTGGGGTACGGACCTCGGCTTAGGGCGTCGCTGGGGGGAGGGCAGCTAGTGGGGACAGGCTGGATCGGGGAGTTTAAATTAACTATTACTACTACTGGCGGCTCAGCGTCCGCCTGTGCGGGCGCTTCACCGTCGACAGACAAGGGTCGGGGAGGAGTAGGATGAGTCGTCATCCTGTTAGATCGGGGTCGCGGTCGAGGAGGTCCTCGACGTCGAGGTCGGAATGAAGGACGGCGTCTGGTTTTAAGAACCGTACTGGTGGCCCTATTGCTCTCCTGGAGGAGAGTTATGGGGTCGTCGGGGTCGGTGAGAGCATGCCTCGGACGGCGGGTATGACTAATGCGAGAGGGGGTATAATTGGCCGCCTCGACAACCAGTGGGTTGCGATGTTTGGCGGCGGAGTCAAAGAAACGCTTAGAGAGGCGTTTTAAGAATTGAGCTATCGTGGGGATTTTAAGGTCGAGATGGAGGATCTCGTTACGGACATAATAGGGGGAGTCAGTAGCTCTACGGAGGAATCGGTTCTGGATGGTTTGTAACCTATGAATATGGCGGGGTCTAGTGTGGGCAAAGACGGCACCGGCATATGTCATGATGGGACGGATACACGCAGTGTAGATACGCAATTTGCACCTAAGTGACAATTTGCTACGTGCATTTAGGACGGAGTGAAGCCTACCTAGAGCGAAAGCGGCTCGCGAGCGAACCTGCTTTATGTGCTCTTGAAAAGTGAGGTGGTCATCGAGGACTACACCGAGATATTTGGCTCGCTTCTCCCAAGGGATCGGCTTGCCGAACATGGTGATGGGCTCGGGGAGGGTGGGTTTCGTACGCGGTTTGGAAAAGAGAACCGCCTGACTCTTATCGGGATTGACCTCGATTCGCCACTTCCTGAACCATTCGCCGAGCTTGTCGACTGAGGTTTGGAGAGTGTCGCGAATCCTAACGGGACTACGGGCCTTAAAGTAGATGGCCGTATCGTCTGCGAACAGAGCCAACTGTGCCTTTCTACTTTTGGGAATATCGCTAGTAAACAGCGTGAAGATGAGCGGGGATATGACAGAGCCCTGGGGGACACCTGCGCGAATGGGACGGGGTGAGGATAGGGCGCCCTCTATGCGGTAGCGAAAGGTGCGGTTTGACAAAAAGTCTCGTAAGATGAGCACGAGACGATCGGGCACACCGAGTTGGTATAGCTTGTATAATAAGCCATTGTGCCAGACTTTGTCGAACGCCTTCGCTATATCGAAGAACACCGCCCCCACCATTAGGCCTCGCATAAAGCTTTCGCTTATGTGCTCGACTATGCGGTGGGCTTGGTGGATGCTGCAGTGTTGGGTGCGGAACCCAAATTGCTCGTTCGGGATGAGACCCTTGGTCTCGGCGTAGTCTCTGAGACGCTTATAAATAAGCCTCTCATAGATTTTACCGAGAACCCTGAGCAGACTGATGGGACGGTAGCTAGAGGGATCGGATTTGGACTTGCCGGGTTTGGGGATACCTATAACGGTGGCTTCCTTCCATGCCTGGGGGAAGATATTATTGCCGAGAGCACCATTGAAGATGATGGTCAAGAGCATTATTAAGTGTGCGGGGAAAAGTTGGATCACTCTATTAGTGAGTCCATCTGAGCCGGGGGCTTTACGCGTTTTAAGACCTTTGATGATCTCGTGCACCTCATCAGGAGTGATGGGGGGCAGTGGATCATCGGGGTCTTCGACGGGGGGGAGAGATGCTCTGCGTTCGACTTCAGCGTCAATCTCATCGAGATGAGCTTGGTCTACAGGCAGTGAGCTAGGCGAGCATTGAGCCTCGAGACTATCGGCTAGGCATTCCGCCTTGTCGGAGTCGTCGAAGGCTATGGTCTTATCGGGACGGATTAGGGGGGGCATGGAAGCGCCCTGTTGGGACTGGAGATTTCTCTGGAGTTGCCAGAAAGCTTGGTGAGTGGGCTCGAGATCGCTCAGCATCTTGTCCCAGCCCGCTTCACGCAACTCAGCAATGCGTGTCCTTACTTTACGCTGTAAGTAGCGCATGTGAGATTTGTTAGCGGAGCATGGGAAATTGCTGTAGGCACGGGTGGCCGCGTTCTTCTCGGTCATCAGATCACGCACATCGGCCGGCAACTTGAAGCGGTGGTCGTCCACCACTGGAACTTGCCTTGAACAATCGTTCAAAACCGATTGCACGTGATCCGTGAGCGAGTCGATCGCGGCCGTCGTGTCTGCGACAGAATCGAACTGTTCGGGAATAGAGTCCAATTGGGGGGACGTGTTGGATTTCAGCAATTCGCCTACTTTCCTCCAGTCCGTTACCTTCTTGGTGGCGGGGGGTTGGGTGGGGTCGGGGAGACCTATGCGGGGGGCCAGTTTCATGACTACTGGGCGGTGGTCAGAGGTGAGCTCGTGCACCGTTTCTATGGAGTTTAACCTAAGGTTGACGTTCTTAAGGATCGCCATGTCTAGGATATCGGGGGAGTGACTGGGTTCGTGGGGGAAATGAGTGGGAGTCATCGGAGCGATGATATCGAAGTTATGGGAGTTTGAGAGGTCGAACAGGTGTCGCCCTCTAACGGAGGTAGTGGAACAATTCCAGGCCGGGTGTTTAGCGTTGAGATCACCCGCTATAATAACGGAGTCACTCAAGCCGAGTAGGGCGGTGAAGTCATTGGAGAATTCCTGGGGATTCTCCGTGGCGGAGGAATAGGGAGGGAGATAAGCAGAGACTAGGGTGATCGGCTGATGGCCGGACATGCCTAGGCGGCATACTGAGACTTCTATCCGAGAGAGAGAGGGAGGATCTATTGGGATGCAATAGAGTTCCTTTTTGTAATATATAAGGGTGCCGCCCTTGTGACAACGGGTTCTATCGTTGCGAACTATACGATAGTTTGCGATAGAAGGGTTCCGTTTATGGGGTTTGAGGAATGTTTCCTGTACTAAGAGGATATCTATCTGATGGTCGCGGAGGAATTCCGCGATCTCATCTCTTTGGTGTTGAATGCCGTTGGCATTGAAAAATCCTAAGTTAAGGGATCGGGGTTTGAACCTAGCTACGGTGGTGTTAGACATTATGGGGGGTAGGGTAGTTGGCTAAGGAGGACATGGCTTGCGTGATCTCGGGATACGCATTAAAAATTTGATGAATCCTACCTACGTCGTTGGCATTTCTGGCAGCAACGATTTCGTTGGCCATTTGCCTAGCGCGAGGGGTGAGGAAAGTCATGTAAGTGGAAGTGATCACATTAAATGGATCGAAAGGGGCCGCGGGGGGAGGGGGGAGAGGGCGCGCTGCTAACAGAGCAGGAGTCTGACGAATAAGGGGCGCAGGAGCGCGAAGACGGGGATCCATAAGGGGGGGGGGGGGACGCGTGAGGGGGGGGGGACCTGGGGCTTGGGGTACCCTAAAGCAGGGAAAGCCTGCTGGTGATGGAGTTGGTTCCAGGGGCTAGGCCTTTGGGGGCTGAGCCTCTCTGGGATATGGGCGGTGGGGGCCCTGTAGGCGGAGGGAGCTTCCCTCTGCTGGCGAGCGTCTGAGCGCTTCGCCAGTTTGGAGGGAGCGGTCTTGGGAGCTTTGGGGCAGCCACGGTAGTTGGCTGGGTGCCCTGACTGACCGCATAGCACACAGCTAGGCGGCTCGGTGCAGAGCGAGCGGTCCTTGGGCCGGGAGCATTCAGCAGTGCCGTGCTCACCCAGGCACTTGACGCATCTGGGGGTAGCATAACAATGCTTCTGTGAATGCCCGTACAGTTGGCAACGGTGACATTGACCGACTGTGGCGTTTTTGTGGGGCTTTTCAATGTCAAAGCCCGTCAGGTTACAGATGGCTTTGACATTGAATATAGGGTGTAGGCGGGACTCCGAGGGGGGACAGACAACGAGGACCATGTCGAACGCTTCGCCGTTGCGAGCGCGGTGCATGCGGTGTACCTCGTCGACCGGGATGCCCTGTGAAATAAGGTCCTCTTTAATGTCGGTTGTGGGAAGTTCACGTGGGATGCGTTTAATCACCACGCGAGTCTGTTTCTCCTCCGGTAGGGAGAAGGTGTGGAATGCCACACCTCTGGAGCGGAGGAGTCTAGTGAGATCCCTGTAGTCGTTAGACGTAGGGATGGTCACTTTGATACCCTGTTGGGTATTGCGGGCATTGGTGTACGCGATCTTTTGATCGCAACACCATTTGGAAACATCGGTCCATTTCCCCTTGTCCTGAATGAACACGGGGGGAGGGGGCGATTTTTTGTTTATGCGAGGCCCCGGAGCAACTTGTGCTACTATCGCGGCGGTCGAGGTGGAGGGGGAAATCGCGGTGTCAACAACGGTAGTGCTACTGGGCACTATACCGGCGACTTGCGCTACGGGGGTAGGGGTGGGGGAAATGATGTCATCGATGACGACGTTGTTTGTTTGACTGTCGGAAGCGGGCTCCTCGACCGCGGCCACCTTGGTGGCCTGGGTGGAGCTATGCTTCTTCTTCCTCTTCCTCTTGTTTCCCTTGCCGACGACGGGCAAGAAGCCATCGTCGTCGGTTTGGGACGTAGAGTTGGAGGATAAGACATCCTCCGAGTCGGAATGTAGCGGGAAAGAGGCCGCTGCTACACGCTTTGAGGAAGCGGGCATGGGGGTATCTGCCCGCTTGGAAGAAGCGGGCTCGTCTATATCCATCTCACCGGTGAGGCCGGATGAGCATGGTAGACTAACTGAGACAGGGGGAATGACTAAAACATCGCTGAAACCAGCGATGGTAGGGTCGATCGGGGTATTGAGCGCTCGCTCGATGCGAGAGACTTCATCGGCATACTTGTCGGTGATGCCTTCCTTGACCAGGATGGCCTTGAGACACTCAAGTATGAGGCGGGCCGTGTCGTTAGGCACGGCGACAGCCATAGTCGTAGGAAGACTAGGCTAGAGAGAGTAAAAGGGAGGAAATGTAAGGGGAACCTAACATTTGCCCTAACACCTAACTCCCCGGGTGAATACAGTGGTTTCAGAAGCTTCACTTAAGTATTTGGAAAAGTTGTAAGTATAAATCAGTCTTTATTAACTACTGAACTCTAAGCAAACATTTTTATTTATTTCTTCTTCTTTAAAATATTGTTACTACTCTTTATGTCATAAATATCTTAGAAAGTATTTTGTATGTTCGCAAAAATTTAGGACTCTTCAAAAAAAGAAGCGACTTCCATAATATAAACACACGTAGTAAACATGAAATTGTGATACCCAAATTTAGATTAGCTAAAACTAGTAAGTCGTTTCTTATAAACAGTATCCGCTTTTATAATAAGTTGCCAAAGTCTGTTACAGAACTTAGCGATGGTAAGTTCAAAACCCACATCAAACGTGTCCTTATCAAAAAAGCATATTATAAGATTAAAGACTACGTTGAAGATAGGGAAGTTTGGCAATAATTCCTTCTGCACATGTGGCTTCCCTGGTACGTCATTAACGGCATAATTTTGTAAGAGTCTATTAACTGCTCCCAAATTACCATGTTTATTTTTTACATTCATCCCTGACAGACATAATCATATTATAATATTATTTGACACCTACTACTTTATATACCTACCATATTTAATTTCAACTCTATAATAGTGGCTTTTGCGGACATGTTAATTATCCAGATTTGTGTCAGTTGTAATAGCAATCATGTCATTTGGTTTAAATAGGTTTTTATTTTTAGTTTCTTATTTATCTTATATAGATTCTCCTCTAATAGACCTTGTGAATGTGAGAACGTTGTAGGCTTAGTGGACTGTAGACCTTTTTTTTTTTTTTTTTTATGGAACAATTTCAGTTTCTTTTAACTACCTACATGAAACTCCTTGAAAGGCAGGCCTACACTGTCCTCCCATAACTATTAACACTGTAATTCGAAAATATTGTAAAAGCCAATTATCTTTTAAAAGAGTAACCATGGAGTTTCTTGCCGGCTCTTCTCCATAGGAAACGACCAATTGGAACCGTGCACCTAGCTTCTGACGTTTCATAAGTGCCCATGTAGGCTTATGTGAAATCAAATATTTTGATATTGATTTTGATTTTAAATAAGGTGGCCATCTCTTTAATGTTTTACAAAGGCATCACGTCACTAACTTATGGTTTGAAAGACACACATAGATTTTTTAATGAAAAATCACGAGATTAACAAATATTATTCAAATATTAAAATAGTCCAAGTTTATCCACAATACCATTACACTTGCAACTGATTTGTGTGAGATTTCTGGCTTTTTGTGCCCAGTGGGTGTTCTTTACTTTATCATTCGATGCCAGTAATAACTTGGAGTCTTGGGTACAAGTGAGAGTCGTCAGGTGGGTCAGTTCTCATGTTCCGATACTTATCTCCGCTGATTTCGCTGATTAGATTATAAAAACTTAACGCACATTTTAGCTAAGGGTCTTGAGATACGGGATATGCAATTTATTTTATAGTGAAGTGGAATTTAGTTATCTGTATTTAAAATCTATACAGGTACTTGCGGTAGGTACAAATAATTTATGTTGATGTTAAAAAAATGGGTTATTTCAGGGACGCGGATTCTTGGCGTGTGTCAACCCTCTGCTGAATATTACAGACTTCTACTAAGTTGCATCGTACCAAAACCAGGATTATCACACGCACACACACACACTATTGTCCAATAGCTGCCTTCTAATCTTTTGCATAACAACCTTCACTTCTGCCTATGCTCTACCGATAATAATCACGGTACACCATAGATCACTATCTCCGCCGTCCGCCTGTCACTTGTGCACTGCGGACATCATACCCACTGCGCCCGCGCAAGATTGATCGTTCACCTATCACAGACATCCAAAAGCATAGACAGATCATTTGCAAAAATTTAAGTTGGAATAATTTAAGTCACATCCTAAACATTTATGTTTTTAGACCAAGTATTTTATTTTTTCAAATGGTTTTTTGATATTAATAAGGTCAATTACAAGTGTCCACTTATAAATCAAATCAAATCAAAATCGTTTATTTGCATGAAATGTGGTGGGTACAAAAGATGTTACGCCATGCACTGATGATATGCAAATCCTAACTTCCTAACTTAATATTATAAATGCGAAAGTGAGTTTGTTTGTTTGTTACGCTTTCACGCTAAAACGGCTGAACGGATTTAGATTAAATTTGGCACATGGGTAGACCATGACCTGGAATAGGACATGGTTTACTTTCTATCCCGATATTTCCCAGGGATCGAGACGTACGCGGATGAAACTAGTATTTTATATTTATTGGATGGTTAGTAGGTAACGATCTTCAAGGCAGTATATGGGCTTTAGAGAAGGACCTATTTACACGTAATACTTAAATAAATATCATCATTTATGTCCAAGCTAAGTATCGAATTAAAAGCTCACCAGCCAGCCTTTATGATATTTCTAGAAAGTCTGTAGCCACTATGTGTAGGCAGACAAGTTTTACATAATAGTATTTGAATAATCGACGAATTGATAAATAAGATTTATGTTGGCAATTAATAGTTTGAAATGGAGGCTTGTTTATGCGTTGAATTAAGTAGAATTAAGTTTTTAAATTATTTTGTTTATGGAAGCATGTTTAATTATTTTATTTCTATGCTTTAAGTGTTCTGTCAGATTATGCTTTTTGCTGATTTCTTTTCGTTTTTTTTTAATTTATAATAAGAAAAAGCATAACTAAAAAGACATAACTTGTAAATCTAGGTGATAAGTAGAAAAATGAAATGTTAATACTGTGTGGATAAGAAATTAAAAGGCTTTTTTATTTTATTATGTGTATTAGAATGATGACTAAAGTTTGATGAACAGTGAATATTCGCTTTTTACCTTTATTAAATCAAAATCAGACTACTGATCGCCCATCGTAGAGGTTCTTAACCCTCAGTATACTATAAATAGACTATTATAACCGACCATATCCATGTCTATTAGACTCTATGCACTATTTAGGAAGTGTATCGGTCATAACACTCAAGAATCACAGTAGCACTTTGTGAGCGCTTATAAGATTAGCGATTCCACACAATACCTGGGCAAACTGCCCACGCGATGAACAATTCGTTACAATCTGTTCAGTTACGTCACTAATCATAAGATCGCTTTCTCTTGTATATCCTGACCTGCATTAATATTTATTTTTCTTGTAGTGTTTAGATATTCCAAGGTGGTTGGCAGGAAAATGACAATGTGGGTAGGAACGTTTACGTAGGTACTTCAATAAAAGTGTGGGTGGAGGAGAATACAACTTCCAGAATGCTGAGATGCGACAGTTGGTCGATTCTATCAGAGTTCAAGCGAGCAAAGTTAAACGGAACCATTATTAGTGAGAATCTGAATGTGGAAGGGGAAGAACCGGGTAATGCAACTTGGGAGAGGCCTATAGCCAGCACTGCAGTGGACTGCTTAGTCTGAGTTGGCAGATTGTTGCCAAGGAAAAATACTTCATGAAAAATTTGTCTTTGGAAACTGCCCAGTCCTTACTTAGGCCTGTCCGGGAATTGGAAGAAGATTGTCGTGCGATGTTGGGTATCTTTCCAACCTAATCTTCAGCATAGTGGTCAGTTCTTCAACATAGTGCCCTCTATAGTATTTTCCTGGTTAAAGAACACCCATATCGACAGGGTATGAGTACCAGAGAGAGATTTTTTTGTTGTGAATTCTAGAATATTATAAAAGACAGATAATGAATTAAGCAGACTTTGCAAAAAACTTCCGCAGATTATTTGCAACCATAGGCGCCAACCACGAATTAATTCAATCCACTAAATATGTAAATATATAAATGCAACAATATTACATAATTGCAGCGTTTCGTTACATACATTTTATTAGAATTCGGGCATTTAATTAGCATAAATTATTTAAATGTTATTCAAGCATTGTTGTCGCCGGTGAAACGCTTAGTTCCGTGTATTATTTTTGAGATTATGATCAAAATATCTATTGTTTTTTAAAGGAAGTAGTCTTCAACTTTCTGGTAAGAATTTCGCTAAACTTTTGATGACAGGTTGACATGTAAGAGTGTTGATGGAATGAAAGTCTTTTGTGCATTTTCCTGATAATTAAATTGATCATGGTTCATGTTGTAGGGACTTATCTGAAGCGGCGGTAAATGATGTAGCTAGTTTTAAATGGTAAATGATGTAGCTAGTTTTATTTAATTTCTAGGTAGGTCTAGGTAGGGATTCGCAATAATAATAGGCAGGATTTAAAATACTTACTTGCATAGGTAAATCAGAAACTTTCAATATGACAATAAATAACCAAAATCTGGCTAGCTTCACTATCAACAAGAATCCATTATTTTACGTACCACGTCGGATGGTCATCGAAAACAATGGAACACAGTCCAAGATGAACTTTCTCCTTCCATCTTTGGTTAACCTATTCAATGCAAATTAAATATGGGAGTAAACTTGTCTTTGTTTATGAGTGTAACCGTTTAAGAATACCCTCTCTATTTACATAGCGTGAATACGTAATTAATGACAGTAAATAAATAACAGTAAGTGTTCATTTTATAAGTTCTAGTATGCTTCTATTGCACACTTCCTCTTCTACACACTTTACTTCTCCTTATTACTGACTTCATACATGGAATACAAGCATCATAATTATTATTTACCCTCGATTTGTAATCTTAATGATAAACGCTGAGTCATCCGATTGATTTTATAAAAGACTAGTTTTTTGCCCGCGACTTCATTCGCGTGGATATCGTAACACACTACAATATTCGAAAATATCAGCCACATTTTCCGCCCGCGCTATTACGAGATGAAGCAATGCTTTTATTTTTGTTTATTATTTTTTGACATTATTTGGGTTTTTATTGGATTTTATTTTCAAATCCGGCTGGAAATTCCAGAGATTAGAGAGTAAAAAAAGAAAATCTTCAGCTTTAGTATATTTGTATAGATTATAAAGAAAAGAATCCTACTGAATTTCACAAGATAGTTTAAGTATCTATCACACCATACCGTGGGCAAAATACTAGCCAGTCAGCAAGGCAGCGGGGTGACTGACCAGTGTGCGCTAGGCCTCAATTTAAACAACGCAACGCGTGGATGTTACTTAAATGTAACAAGTAAATTACTAAAACCGAACCCAGGACGTTACACCATCACCATTGTCCTGAATACCAGTGTTGGTACTAAGTTGGCAACTAAACTTAAACAGGGCAGGGGTCAATTATGACCATATACCCAGGGTTTACAGGTGGTCAATCAATCTATCTTATGCAAAAGTTGCGGTTATTTATGACCGTTAACCATGAGTTTAAACCATAGCACTGGTTGTAACTGGTAATTTGTCTACTGTTATTTGAAAAACGATAAGTAATGTACGATCTGCCAGGGTCGCGGGAAAGTCCGAAAGGGATACCGTGGCCTCTGGCAACGTACAGGCAACTGAAGGAACACGGGTGGGTTTTAGTCAGTAAGAGTCTGACACGCCCTCCCGCTCCGCCCAGAGCGGGAGAAGACACGTGATTATTTCAAACCAACAAAAAAATAATTACGATTTGTCAAGTACTAAGTCATGTCGATTTTGAATTATAGAAACAATTAGTTATGGCTATGCAAATGCAATAAGTCGAAATGCTTATGCTTAGTCACACGTAGGGTCAACGTGACTATCAAAGTACCTTTAGGTGTTAAGATTATGTTTGGCCGGGTAGCTGACCTTAACATCCAAGCAGCTTCTTGCTGGCTTATGTAGCAACTAGTAATGAGGATAAGGGTTTGTACTAAGTATCTAAAAGTTGAAAGAAACATAAGCCTAGAGTTTTCGTCAGGGCGACGAGTATCCACGGGTATCCAGGAGTGAGTATCTCAACCTAGTAAACAGGGAACCGCTAACCTTTTTACTAGGTTGAGATACTACCTTCACTCATCTATTTTCGAATCGTGGTAAACTGGCAATCATGCGTTACAACCATTTAAAATCAAATCAATCAATCTACCTAGCCTTTTCCCAACTATGTTCGGGTCGGCTTCCAGGATAACCGGAAGCAGCTGAATACCAGTATTTTACATGGAGCGACTGCCTATCTGACCTCCACAGCCCAGTAACTGGATAATACGATACCCCTTGGTAAGACTGTTTGTCAGACTTTAGGGCTTCTGAGGACCCGAAACGACTGTTAAAGATCGACGAACAACAGCCGCCAACGGCTTAACGAACGTTCCGAGGCACGGAGGAGTCTCGGTATATAAAGATGGTCATCCATCCACGGACCAACCCCGGCAAGCGTAGCTTAACCTGTTGGATCGACCCGTGCGGCGTTGGTATTTAGCCACGAGCTCATTTAAAATCAAATCAAAAGTTATTTATTCACACTAGGCTGAGAATCAGCACTTTTCACACATCAAAATTACATAAGACAGTCGTCCAAACCGCCCGCTCTTCACCATTTCCTGTAATAGGTAGTGCTTTAACTGGAAAGAAGTGGAAAACTTGATTATATACAAAAGTATGCAAAATAATTTACATTACGCATCACAAAACATGTTATTAATTTGTTTGCCATAATTATTTCAGCTAGCACACGCCAATAAACCAACACAAAAAAGTGATTTTACGAGTTTCTTTAATTTACATAGCATAGCACATATTTGTTTTTTATTTTATCAAACATAAACATACAAATAGTACCTCAGTTCATTGTCTCAATAATTGGCGTGGCAAATGAACAATGTAGCGATGGTTATTTTTTATGCATTCATGTATTAACTATTGTTGCTAATCGATTAAATTAAATTGGTATCGGCTCATTTGAAGCGAATAAATGTGATTTTTTTCCTTCCTTCGTTTGATGGAGAGAGCACCTACAAAATCTTTATTATAGTGCAGAACGAAATTGAGGATTATCTGCAGTCAAGTGACAAACACCCGAACAGGATGTCATATAGACTATTTTTGAGGTTTCTACAAGCTACTGTTGGCAGTAAGAAAGAAAAGAAAGAAAGAAGAAAGAAGAGAAGTTCATGCCAAAAGACTTCCACTGCTGGACCTATAGGGCTCTCTTAAGCATCGCCACTTTAACCGGTTCTATCCGTTCAGTGCAATTATATTTTCTAACTTGGGTCTGACTGATTTCAGCATACAAGCTCTGAAACGCTAGTCCATCTTGGCTTTGTAACTCCATAAATGAAACACATTCAAAGGTTTAAAAAAAAAAAAAAACACACTTATGCCCTACATTTAAAATGTCACTCAAGATCTTGACATTACAAAACCAATAAGCACTAAACTTTTAAGTCACGTATTAACATTAAACCATAAAATCCTCAGACCACGGCCACGCCGTGTTCTGAGCTATATTGACCAAATTGACAAACATCACGCGTATAACATAATAAAGTATAAACTTATGTTTGTTTGTTGTTATACAATAGCCTCAAAAACCAGTGTTACTACTATCTAAAGCGGCCGAGCGTTAGTCTTCGGTTACTTCGTATGTTTTATTGTGAGAATTTGTTACACATAATATTATGAGTATCGTTTAATTTTGGCAGTCGGAATTGAAGAATGACTTAGCTTTCGCGATCGCCAACCTACGGTTGTGATAGTGATCAACATTTCAGTTAAGGGTTACATCTTAAAAGTTTTATTTAATTGAAAAGCACAGACAGGCGCGACGTGACTATAGTAGAACAATTTCTATGAAAACTTCATGGAAATTGTTCTACCAAAATGGCGTCGCACAAGCTTTGATGTCAAAAAACTTTGGAGAGGATTGACCATAGATCAATTTTTTTTTTCTTAACTTTTTTTTCAAATTGATGATGCATGAGCATTAGTCAGCCTATAATATTCCCACAACTGGGACACAGGCCTGTGTGAGGCAGTGGGCCGTAATCACGTGTCTTCGAATTTTTGGTTCTAGGACATGCCGGATTCCTCACAATGTTTTCCTTCACTATTTTGAGAGCAAATAAATTATTCAAATTAAATTTCCTGTCTGGGTTCGAACTTACGACCTACAAACCGCTACTGCTTTTTATTGTTAATGATCATGCGATACCATGGCCTGCCTTTTCTGTGAGCTTAGTAATTAGCTTAGTAGTAAAATTAATATTTAATTGCTTTTAGTAAAACCGTATTAGAAAAATTATGGATTTTTATTCTTAAATAAATAAATAACGGTGCTTACATTATGTAGGTATTATCACATTAGCCTTTGGCTTCAGAAACCATATTACAATAAATTGTTGCAAGATGAGAGAAAGTGATATGAACAAAAAATATATAATCTCAAGGAGCTCAATTTCCGCATCGCTCGTAAAAAAGTCATTACTCACTTTTCGGTGAAATCGCACCCAAAATAAGAGACGAAACGAGTGAAGAACTTAAAACAAATTGATAAAATGGAGGTCCATGATGATGAACATGGTAACTATCAAGTTCGAAATAAAAAACATCTAAAAAAAAAATTGATACGTAATCTCGCAACCTCAGAATATGCTAATTAACCAGAATGGCAATATGTAATCGAATAATTTGATATACCTAAACAAGATCCTACAGATGGATACGACCAGATCATTCGCAGCCTCGCATGCCTTAATTATATAACTATTCAAGATTCGGAACACCCGAGGCTGCACGGAGAAAGTGCATGGTGCATTCGGATTAACAACTCGAGCGAAATTATTCGCTAATTCCGCGAAAATAGCCGCTCTGACGCAACACGAGATGGCTCGTATTATACCCAGTGTCGACATTTTTATCTAATCCTCGAAAGTGCGATCTGGTATTTCGAACCGTAATTTCTAATTCTTCATTGGTTTTAAGGTTGTTACGTTCACGTATCTCGGTCAGAGAGTTGCGAAATCAAGAGTGATTCATTTGGTGAGGTGCTAAGTATGTAACTTAATATGTTGAAAAGAAAAGACTTAATTCCACATTATTATAAAATCGGACGTCAATTACGTCACATGCATGTCATAAAGTCGTCCACTGACATCGGTACTTTCGATTTTATCGAAAACGACTTTCGATAGGGACCTATTGCAGCTCTTTAAGGCGTCGAAACATGTTTTTGTTTCGCTTTAATATATTTTTTGTTGAACCGCATATGGTTTTACGATTGTAGCACCAAAATGTACCAGTTGCGGTACCTCGGGATGTGAAAGTTTGGACATTAAATCAAGGAGCCGTTCGTACAAAATAGATTGTTCTTTTATTTACAGAAACTTATAACAACAAATATAATACATAATAACATCTAGAATGCGATCACATGATTTACATTAAATGAGATGAGATGACTAACAATTTGGTCGTTTAGTGGGGGTGGCCGTATGTGTCGGAGGGGACTCCGTAGGATCCTGACGGGACTCCGATGGTGGTGTAGTGGGAGCCACCGCCGGAAGAGTAACCACCGCCGGAAGAGTAACCACCGCCGGATGAGTAGCCTCCGTGTCCACCGGAGTAGTAGCTGCCTTGACCGCTGGCGTACGCCTCCTGAGCCTGATGGTACTGAGCCACCTGGATGGCCTGCTGGACGTGGTCGAGTTCAATGCCAACGATCTTCTGTTCAGGGACGCCGTACACGGGGGCAGGGGGACCATAGTGAGATGAGATGTGGCCATGTCCGTGACCACCGGAGCTGTAGCCTTGGTTCTTAATCTCCTCGGACAAGAGGATGTTCTTGATTTTGTAAAGGAGTTGAGGGTCTACGTAGTAGCCCTCGCTTTCGGAATGTCCGACGGGCACGGACTCGTAGTGACCGCCGCTGCCGAGGCTGCCCAGCGAGATGGATGAGTGCCCTGATGGAGCAGAGTAGCTGTAGCCCACGGGAGGCTCGGCGACGGCGCAACCCAAGAGGGCGAGGGCGACCTGTCAACAAACATTCAGTTAAAATACCGATTCCCAAACTTTCATAAACCTGTGGATATAAATTTTAATGCGATGTTTTGGCTAAATCCATGTCGATTCGAGTTGGTTCAGTAACCAACTCTTCACCAATTAATCAGCCCACAATTATAACGTGTAGCTTCGAAGCTATCACTCCTAAAGTCGGAATCACACGCCTCTCCACAAAACAAGTGTTCCATTTTCTCAAAACTGGTACAGAACACCAGATGATGATCAAATCCTTGGCAAGTCTCGGAGACATCCGAAAGCACATCCAGAAAGCACCGATTTTTACGAAACTTAAGTCCACTTCACACGGTGTGCATAGTGCACCTTCACACGACACAACACATTCACTGCACTCCAACTTACGATGTATTTGGCCATGTCTAGTTTGGTTGAACGCTGGCTGATGTGTGATGCCTTGCGGTCGGACCGATCCGTTTATATAGCTGAGATCAGACCGTCTACTTTTACTTTGCTAGAGAGGCTATCGAGGACGAATTCGGGTTGCAAATGGACTATTTTTTCATTTTTGGTTTATTAGGTGAGGCTTCGGATTTTTGGCGATATGAAATGGGTACCATGTTAAATGCTCCAATTATCTTAAGATAAGAAATATTCGCGATCTTTCAATAATTTTCTGTAATGTTATCTTTAACTACTTACATAAAAGTTTAAAAACAAAGTTCCATTATTTTTGTATACTATCATTGTCTTCGTTACTCAAATTAAATGAAGCATTGTTATTGATAGTCATTCGTTTTCTAAACTTTTTTAAACCGCATCATAATAAATTCAGTAATTTAGATAATCGAGATGGCTAAACAGATCTGACACTCACTTTAAAACGATATTATTCATATTTTTATGCAAATTGGTATACGATTTTCAGTTATTGACTTCCGCATCCGTTTACTAATTAGAAATGGTAATGATGATTTATTTAAAATTGTCATCTTTCATTATCATATTCTTTTTGTTAGATAATCGAGTAACAGTTGGTATTTCAATTATTTATTTATTTAAATGTGATGCAATTTCGAAATAAATACATTATGGTAACACTGAAGCAATCGTCCAATTCTAAATCTTATAAGGCCTCATAGCCGTAATAATAAATATGAAGGCCCTGCCTTAATCCAGACAGATACTCAAAAACAATCATGATTGATAATCTCATTATTAAAAATCAATATATAATGCGCAATACAAAGGTACTAGTAGGGATCTGCAATCTGAACTACTCTACGAAATCGCATAACTAACCTACATGCAGGGAGCGAGGATGGTGTTGATTGCTCGTTCTTTCCATGTATGAAAACAGACCTTCAACCTGCAATAGGGCAGGTACTGACCGGTAGTGCAATCCAAACGGTGCCCACCTACAGAATAATTGGTTTAAGGTGGAAATTGAAATTTTCTTACGTTTTTTGCAATTTGCAGGTCAGTGTCAGGTTGTATATTGATCTAAATATTATTAGCGGCCGTAACAAATATGGGTTTACAGAATTATAAACATTAGAATCAGCAATACAACTCTCTAAGTTCATGAAAGTGTCAAATGTCATGATTTCATGAAATAGTCATTCAATGCATTTATACGAGTATGAACTTAGAAAGTTGTATTGCTGATTCTAATGTTTATAATTCTGTAAACCTGCAAATAACGTAAGAAAATTTGAATTTCGCGGGCTACCTTGGCGCATACCCCTTAATGAAGTCTACTCTTCATCCGTACCCACTAATTATTATAAATTCGAAAATAACTCCGTCTTTCTGCTTTAAAGGCTGAACGGATTGCGATGAAATTTGGCACACAGACATAGGATACTTTTTATCCCGTTATTACGTTCCCGTGGGATTTTTCCGACCTCCAAGCAGGCGAATTCATGGCAAAAACTAAGAATTCTACAATTGATCCTGTTGCATCTATTTAGATAATATTTTTAACAGTTACGATCAATATTTCAAAGCTATAAATTGTTTTCTTAATTCACTCCAATCTTCATAAGCATGAATGCTTGTATGCGTATGTGAAAACCAATTACACATTACACTTAAAACCACATAATCTTAACTCGCCATAATCATTAAGCATTATAAATAATGAAGAGCGTTCAAACTAAAACGATATTTGCATAATGGTGTAGCGTTTTCGTAGGTAATTACACACATACGGATAAACGATTTGTTAATGTTGTTTAACCGTGTCAAGGAGTTAACTGTGCGTTCAAAACTTATCATTAGTGACCCCTGGTTTTGGTTTTCTAATTAGTTGTTTAATTTCAAAAATGCCTGGATGAAGGCGGTTGATGCCCATAGAGAAGTAGGGAGATGAACTTGACGCGTACCGCGAGTGCTGGTTCAACTTGTCGCGGGAAAAGAGTTCCTGGAAGGACTTTGCCCAGCGCTGGGACTGTATATGCTAAATAAATAAAATTAAATGCCTGGATAGTAGCTATGTAAGTAAAGCTGCCTGGGATTTTTTTTATCTCTGGTGATAAAAGCCAATGACTTTCATGGCAGATACTTATTATTTTCATGACAATGGTGCAGTGGCTGAGGATATTGGCCTTTGCTGTGTGGGAAACAGGTTCGTTTCCCGAGATAAAGAATGAGTTTTTTTTTCATAAACCTTAATTACTGGTAATGGTGGTGTAGGTAGCTATGAGGTTTTTGGAGAATATGACATTTTTGTATGCAAATTCATCAATGATACAGGAACAACCCTCGATCAAAAAGTACAGTCAGTGGGTCATCTTAGGTATAGATGCAAAATATATTTTCAACGTTTTAAACCATTTGGTTTTAAACCGTCTTTTTGGTTTAAAACGTTTTAAACCACACTTATCGGTTTAATAATGGTTTAAAATGTTTTTTTTTAATAGAATGCATTGAGGCTTCGCCCGAAGTGATCAGGATCACACCTACTCCCTGATATTTTTTAGAAATAATCTCGATTTGGCTATACAATTTTATATGCATATTAACAAAAAAAATACATTCTAAAAATATGCAGTAGCTAAGTAAAAACCTAATCAGCCAATTTTTTTATTGCTACAACTTATTTTTAAAATATATATTTTATTAAATACGCATATCAAGATTGTTTTTATTCTCTCTAATCCTAAAAAAGTAGTTTAAGTATGTTATATGACTCACATAAATTAATAAAACTGTTGCAAGATTTCAATTAGCCTTACGAACGAAATTTTTATTATAATGCGTAATCAATGTATGGCCCACGTGGTCGCCATTTTAAACCATTTTAAACAAATTTTAAACCATTTTAAACCATTTTAAACAAATTTTAAACCATTTTAAACAAATTTAAAACGGGTTTTAAACCATTGATTTGGTTTAAAACGGTTTATTTACAACTATCATCTAAGATACTGCACAATTTACATAAATTCATTCCTTCTTCATCGAGAAATCAGTCCTTGCTCTTTCTTGAGATTCGCTCGAACTCGTCGACATTATTTTGATTTAGTATCTAACTGTAACTATATAAATTAACTTTTTATCTGTCAATGGCTCATTTGCAAGGTGATTACCACCCGCTGCTTAGCAATATCTAAGCCTGCATAATTTATCCAATCTAATATTATAAATGCGAAAGTTAATTTGTTTGTTTGTTAGTTACGCTTTCACGCTAAAACGTCTGAACGGATTTGGATGAAATTTAGCCCATGGGTAGACCATGACCTGGGTTAGGACAAAGGATACTTTTATCTCGGTAGTACGTTACCGTGGGTTAATTTTCCAGCTGTACTCGGGCGAAGCCACAGGCCAAAAATAGTTATTATGATATGGAGGCAGACAACAAATTTCACCTTTATGTAGGTAAGCAAGTGGGGACATGAATAGTTTCTGGAAAAAATACATTTGTCTTCTGTATCGATGATCTCAAGAAGATGGACAATCAACCTGTCATTCAGATCACTTATCCATCACGATTTATTCTCCAGCTTTGGTTTCCAAAGAGAGCGGTGATCAGTCACACAGTATTTAGCGTCTGTTCAAATACAGAGTATTTTTTGACACCTCAATTATCTGAAATACTAGTGAAAACGACAGTGTAGTGTGTAACATTTAAGTACCTAATCGACTTCGAGATGCCATAGTAAAAAAAAAAAAAGTTAAGTAAGGGCAGACACATGTAAAGCAGTCGATCAATACACGTTGTGCTGAACAGACGCCTTTTTATTCCAATATAAACCCACGTCCCTCTACATGGCGACCCTGCCAGGCAAACAGATTTTATGATGGCCGTTATAATTAAGAAGACCACCGCTCTTCTATTCTCCATTTGAAATAAGATTAGACATTTAAATAAACCTTTTTTACAGTCCGTTCAACCGATTTTGACTTCTATTGCGTTGGAGGCATGACAAATGGCAGCTGCAGTAGACAGTTGGTACTGTGTAACCTTTTTTGCTTTCAATGCCATCCTTATGCCTACGGTATAGAAGACAAAATCGGACTGTATAAAGGTTTGTTTGAGTGTCTAATCTTATTTCAAATGGAGTATAGTTAACTGTAGCTTAAGAGTTTAATACAGTTTTTAGGGTTCCGTAGTCAACAAGGAACCCTTATAGTTTCGCCATGTCCGTCTGTCTGTCCGTCTGTCCCTCTGTCCGCGGCTTAGCTCAAAGACCGTTGGTGCTAGAAAGCTGTAATTTTGTACGGATATACATATAAACGACGCGGACAAAACGGTAAAATATTTTTTTTTAGGGTACCTCCTCTGCATTTAACGTGGGGATGGTTTTTTTTTTCTCGTAAATCCCATTGTGTATCGTTGGAAAGGTCATTTAAAAATAATGGCAGTTTGTGCAAACCATTTTTGGATTCAGGGATCCGTTTGCGGAATATTAAGCTTTAAAGTGTAAATTTTTGTTAGAGTCAAGTGTCAGCCAGTTAAATGGTTCAAATCAAAATCAAAATCAAAATATTTTATTTCACATAAGCCTACATGGGCACTTATGAAACGTCAGAAGCTAGGTGCACGGTTCCAATTGGTCGTTTCCTATGGAGAAGAGCCGGCAAGAAACTCCATGGTTACTCTTTTAAAAGATAATTGGCTTTTACAATATTTTCGAATTACAGTGTTAATAGTTATGGGAGGACAGTGTAGGCCTGCCTTTCAAGGAGTTTCATGTAGGTAGTAGTTAAAAGAAACTGAAATTGTTCCATAAAAAAAAATAAAAAAAGAAAAGGTCTACAGTCCACTAAGCCTACAACGTTCTCACATTCACAAGGTCTATTAGAGGAGAATCTATATAAGATAAATAAGAAACTAAAAATAAAAACCTATTTAAACCAAATGACATAATTGCTATTACAACTGACACAAATCTGGATAATTAACATGTCCGCAAAAGCCACTATTATAGAGTTGAAATTAAATATGGTAGGTTGGGTTTGGAAATGTGAAAAAATTCACGGCAGTAGTATATATAACGAAATTAAAAGGAAAACTATCACCGCTACGTAGGTTCTACAAGTTACCGAGTAATAATCGACCAACTTAATATTACAGTTGCAAAAACATGTTCTTCAACTACAATGTTAAGTTTATTGGATAAATTCATCCTAACCACGGAACCCTTCATTGTGCGTGGTTCGACATGCACTTGGCCAGTTTTAATAATTGACTTACGACAGTTGGGAAGTAGGTAATCAGATTATCTAAGATCATTAATTTGTGAAATAATGAATTGTATATAGTGACGTAATTGCCTCATTGTCAAACGCATGTAGTTAAGGACCGGTCATGAATTCGAAACCCAGCCGGAGTTTCTTTTGATGGCTTAACAGAAATATGAAATTTTTGTAATATTTAGTGATCTAAATAGAGAAAGTAAGTTTTCTGACGTCAGTGTTTAGTTATTTACAGCTATTCACGATGATAATGTGTTTTTTTCAGTCATGTTGTGACGTAACGCTTTATTGAGCACATGAGTGTAACTCGTTTACCTACTTATTTACAGAGGTCAAAATATCACTATTAATCAAACCTATCATGTGGACTGTAGAAAAAAAAACTTCGGTTTTTCCTTTATTTACTTCATATACTATTTATTTTCTTTTAGACCTTTCAAAACTGTAAATTGACAGCAAAATTAGAAAAAAGTGGGCAAAATTGAAAGTGCTTGTGGGTTTCATTAACCAAAGTCATTGCCAAATGTTTTAGGTAATTAAAATAAAATAATTATACTGGTTACTATGTTAATAATATTAAATGTCTTGCAATCTAGGATTTATTTAGTTCAGTTTATGTGTAGATTTAATGAGCGTGAATGAACCAACAGACAGATACAGTTATGTATTAGATTCTCATAGAAAGGCTCCTGGTAGGATGCTGATAGCGAAGAGTTTTTCTTTTATCTTTCTCGGTTTTTACCTTATAACACATACACATACATACCAACACGCTTGTATTCCATGAAGGATTAGACACAGGTTTAGATACACCCACATTTCACCAGTTAGGTATGTTTAAGTCCCATGTATTAGGGGTCGAGCATATTGCATCAACCGGGCACAAATCCAGACACCGCCCCAGCTACTACTGAGAAATTCCCGATTGATAAACCCAATAACTTGGTTTTAGCAAAACATCGTGAGGTAACTGGCATGCCTGAGAGATATTTCTCGACGGCATGTGAAGCCAAGTCAGACGCCCATGGGCGGCTTTAAAACTCTGGCACCAGGTCAGTCACTAACCACACTAAAAGAAGAAGAGTTACTGAAATTCAGCGCATTCTTTCAAAGGTAAAACAAATTCTAGACAGGGTCCTGCTAAGTTTACATTCAGTAAATCTCTGCTGACACTGTTAGAGTTACAAGCGTGAAATGATGTAATTAATGTCCTTTCTAAATGACATACAAACCGACGAGAAGTAACAGTATTTTAACATACCCGTAATTTTAAAACTTGTCTTAATGTTGTAATTATCAAATTAATTATACTTTTAAGGTAATGTAATTCTTGAGTACGAAACGATACACATTTCTTCACCGCTAGGTATGTATTATAAACAAGTCTGAGATGGCTGTTTTGGTAATCTTGGAAATTGCTGGACAGATTTTGATGTGGTTTTAGCAACACACAAAAGTGATTTTTGTAGTTTTCTGGCAGGTAACCAATACAGAAGTACAGACTCCGGACCCAGGTATACAGGCAAGGAAAACCTGGTCAGGTGAAGATTCATAAATGACTCCGCCCTGGAGTGTAAATGTGGTGCTGTTCGACGAACGATAGAACACATTCATATTATCGTGTCTTACGTGTCCTGTTGTCTGCACGTGACAGGATCTGATGAACGCTACTGTAGGCGCCAACCTCGTAGCCAAATTCTGTGCTAAATCAATTTAGATTGCCATCAAACACGCTAATATGACGACCAATACAGTCTGGTTATTTTGCTTACCTATTGAAATCCCCAAATCTATATAAAAGGTTAAATTAATTTAGTTTAATCTCATACCACAAAAAAATAACTCTACAAGCCGACCACAAATGAAAATGACTTTAAACCAACAAATAATTGAAAAAGGCAGCAATGATCAAAAAGCAATGATGAAATAAAACCACAAAAACAAGGATGTTCAAAGATTCATTTGCAAGTAAATTATAATCACCGTATTAATGACCATCCTTCAATAAAAGTCAAGCGCAATGTCCCCAAGTTCGCGGCACTGACCTTTGACAGATGTTGAATAATGCGCGTGCGCAGTTTGACGTACCGTGGGTACTTACACACGCGAGCGCTTCAATTGCGACGGTGGAATTGAAAACTGCGAGTTTGTAAAAAAATCGTGATGCAAATCTATGTAAACTTATGTGACCCAACTTACAATAAGTTTCTTTATTCTTCTTATTTCAGTTTTTTTTTTGTAAACAGTAACTTGCAATTTAAAAAAATGCTGCCAAAAATGTATTATAGCCCACGTACTGATTCCTATACCTATAAGTTTTTTTTTAACCATAATGCAAGTAGTAGACCTTTACCTTCACTACCAGTCTCTTACGGCCAGATTCTTCATTGAAAGTAACAGCCAAAATAGCAGTCAACTGTTCCTTTGCACTGTTCTATTTTCAATCCTCGGCGCTGACTCGGCGGCGAAGGTTGTAAATCCAAAACCGCGGAAGAACAGTTAACTGTTACTTTGACTGTTACTTTTGATGAAAAAACTGGCCGTTAGAAGATACTTCTATATTTGCGAAAAACAGACTCAGATAATTTAAAAATCGAAACAAGCAAAATCGATCAAGCTGCAAAAGGGCTGTCACTGAAATATCAATAGGTATTTAGCCTATCGAGCTTGGATAGATGTTGACCATAGAGCAACGAGAAACATACCTCAGTAACATTAAGTAGTCTATGTGACTACAATTTTCGTAAAGGTTTAGGTTTTATTGTAAATATTTTTTTGATACATAATCTTTACATTTTTAAATATTTTATTTTTTTAAATATATAAATATATTGTTGTTAATGTTATTTTACTGTGTGCTGCACCGATTGACGTCATCATGTCAACGCCGGCTGTCACTGAAAACCAGCGCTGGGGCTCTGTCTCGCATAGGGTCGCAGCATTATGCTGACCGATGACCGTTTTGCGTGAATGTGACTCATATTTTCCCCCAATTTGTTATTTTTCGTGTATTCGTATTTCTTAGCATCATGTTTGCGCAAATAAACGTATTTTCTTTCTTTTCTCTCTTTCTAAATGCTGAAGTGTGGCCATCATTATAAACATCATCATTCATAGCCAGACTTTACCCACTGCTGGGCATAGCCTTCTCTTTTCTTTGCCAATCCCCAAGTCCCAGAGCCAGCCTCATCCAGGTTTAACCTTCGGTAGCAACAATCTCATCTGCCCATCTCGCCGCTAGACATCACTTCTTTTTCCAGTTCTTTCGAAATAATTGTGTAAAATAGTCGTAGACAAGGGAAAGGTGTCGATTCTCAAGAAATAACATCAGCACATTGCAGATAGACATTATTTTCAAGAAAACTAGTTACTACCAAGTAATAAAATAAGACGCAATCCAATCGTGAACATAAATAGCATCTAGTACCTATTAGATCTTTATTTTTCATGAGACCTACATATTAAAGTCTACTAAAATAGCCAACTAACTGTTTTATAACTCTCTGTTATGTCTTAATCAGAAAATCATTAAAATAAAAACGTTATGTAATCAAAGTAATCTGTAAGTATTCTGTAATACAAAATCCTGGTGAATCCACCGATCTTAAATTGGGTATGATCCTTCATTACCTTGAACAACTGGAATTATAACACATGTTTGGGCTCCGCTCGCCCATATACGAGGGTCATTCAATAAATACTTAGCCTACAAAAAGTAAACGAAAATTTTGGAAAAGTGGGAATTTATTTTTCAACATAGTCTCCTTTTAGTTCGATACACTTAGCCCAGCGATGCTCCAACTTTTTTAATCCGTCCGAAAAATAGTTTTTGTCAAACTCTGCAAAATAGGCCTCCGTGGCGGCGATGACCTCCTCATTCGATCCATATCTATTCCCGGCGAGTGATTTTTTCAAATTAGGAAACAGAAAGAAGTCACAAGGGGCCAAATCTGGAGAATACGGTGGATGGGGCAGCAATTCGTAGCGTAATTCGACCAATTTGGCCATGGCAACGGCAGACGTGTGAACCGGTGCGTTGTCGTGGTGAAACAGCACTTTTTTCTTCGCCAGATGGGGTCGTTTTTTCTTTAATTCGGCGTCGAATCGGCCCAATAAATCGGCATAGTAAAGCCCTGTAATTGTTTTACCCTTCTCGAGGTAATCGATGTAGATCACACCTTGTGAATCCCAGAAAACGGTGGCCATAACTTTTCCGGCCGATTTTACAGTTTTCGCCTTCTTTGGAGCACGTTCCCCGGTCTGGATCCATTGTTTTGATTGCTCCTTGGTCTCTGGTGTGTACCAGTGGATCCAGGTTTCATCGACGGTCACAAAACGACGCAAAAACTCCGCTGGATTCCGCTTAAACAGCACCAAACACGTCTCCGATGTGGTCTCACGGTTGCGCTTGTTTTCTGGTGTGAGTAAACGCGGCACCCATCGCGCCGACAGCTTTCTCATGCCGAGTTCCTCGTGAAGAATATGATGCACTGTTCCTTCTGAAATGCCTACAGTCTCAGCTAGCTCCCGAACCTTCAATCGGCGATCTGCCAATACGAGATCATGGATTTTTTTAATGTTTTCCTCCGTAGCAGCTGTTTTCGGTGCACCTGGACGTGGTTCATCAAAAACCGACGTACGGCCACGTGCAAACTCGTTGAACCAATTCTTGACGGTGGCCATCGATGGAGAAGAGTCACCGTACACAGCATCCAAGCGCTCTTTGATTTCGATGCGCGTTTTCCCTTCCAAAAATAGGAATCGAATCACCGAACGATATTGCTCTTTTTCCATTTTTGTAAAACCGATCGACACGTTCGCTTCCATAAGTTGTCAAATTAAAACAAATGAAGGGATTGGAATGAAAATTTGAAAAAATAATTAAAAAAGAATGTGCTACACTGTGGTAAAACTCTTTTTAAACTACAGCGCCCTCTGGCGATGAGGCTAGGTACTTATTGAATGCACCTCGTAATAGGGTCCACTAGGCATAAATTAAGTCTCAAGGCTGCTATTGAGAAATCCCTTACGGAAAGACTCAATAACACTTTGCCCGAACTGGAAATTGAACCCAGGACCTCATGCTCAGCATTAGCGCGTGCGACCACCAAACCAACGAGGCAGTCAAAATAAAACAATTGAATAATACATCATCATCATCTGTCTAGCCTTTTCCCAACCATGTTGGGGTCGGCTTCCAGTCTAACCGGATGCAGCTGAGTACCAGTATTTTACATGGAGCGACTGCCTATCTGACCTCCACAACCCAGTAACTAAACTACACATAATTAATTGATATATTAGTATTAATTGAATAATACGTTGTATAATTAATAGTCGATTATCATCAAACATTCGCCCAAATATTTATTCGAAAATAATAAAACTAGTGAGAGTTCACGATTTACCCACATACCAACGTAATAATGAACTATTTAATGTTCCGCACCCATCCCATTTACAATGTGCAACTGATGTGGTGTTCATCTCAATGGAGAAAGGAATCGAGATCCGGGCTCATACGCGCGTGCGTGCACCTTGAGTGACGGCTTTTATTGACGTTTGACGGATGGCGGACGCTCCTTGTGTTGTAATAATAGACTTTTGTAATACTCAGATGGATAGGTAATAATATAATATTATTATCAGTAGTACAGGGAGCAGGTACCTCTCCAAAGTTCCACCATAAAACCCAGCCCACCACTTTCCGCATCCAATCGGAAATCCTGACGGATGCTCCAATGGCTTTCGGAATTTCGGGAGACAACGTTTAGTTACATCTGCTTTTTACTGTTGCACCCGGAGCTAGTCAAAATATTTTGTAGGATTCATACATTATCGTGTCGCGAGACGACAATGGACACGAACCGACAAACATCATGCATCGGAAACCACGCGACCTGCCCAATCTCGACCACTCACCGATCACTGTTATGTAAACTTTACAATTATTATGTACGTTCATCTTACACGTGACGTCACGATAAAATAATGCCAATTACTTACGAACAACTTATTTTCGAGAGAGATTTCGAGGTACCTATAAGGCGCTGAGCAGACGATGGACAATAATTTATCCGTGTCTATCGGCTACTCAACCGCCTTACGTTACGATTTGTAAACAAGAACTAACACGTTTATAGAGACTGTAAAGGTACGATATTGACTCTAAATAATCCTAACTAATATTATAAATGCGAAAGTGGGTTTCTTTTGTTTGTTACCCTTTCACGCTAAAACGGTTAAATGGATTTGGATGAAATTTGGAACAGGAGTAGACCATGACCTGGAATAGGCCATAGGATACTTTTTATCTCGATATTCCCATGGGATCGAGACTTACGCGGGTGAAACCGCAGGGTGCAGCTAGTTATTTATATTTTTTGGCTTAGGTTACCAGTTGATCTTTGGCTGCTGCAGAGACAAACAACCATAAGTGCTCTTTTATTTATAAACACACTAACTTGTACACACGGCTACCCATCAAGCTATACTTTTCCAGTTTATGCTGGTCTCGCATTGTATAGAATTTCCGTACAATACGAGGTCAGCTTATACTGGAAATGTAAAGCTTGATGTGTAGCCGTGTGTACTTCTTTAGGTATTTCGTTTTTCTACAAGACCACGCCGAATAACGAACGAAGTTGCACAACGGTGGCCTGAACTTCGTCATGGTTGTTAGTTATGTTTGTGTTGCGTATATAGATACCTAGGTGCTAATGAATATAGTGAAGACGTGATGTGGTACACGCCTCCACTCAAAAATGTGCGTCATGTCTAGCCTTTGTGAATGTCACCTCAGACACGCCCTTCCGCTCCGCCCAGAGCGGGAGAAGTCATTGGATGATTTCCCAAAGTAAAAAAAAAAAAAAAAAAAAAAGGCCTTAAATTGACGTTGAGCAATTGTTTCACTGCTGAGCAAAGTTCCTTCTCATACAGTGAACGCTGTATGAGAGCTGGTCACAACGCTTGCTCACTGTCTTGTGCGTCTTATGCCGAGATCCGACGATGGGCGATTTTGCGGACGGACACCGACGAGCCCGGACGACGGACCGTGGGAAGGTGTATGTGCGGGGTATTGCAAACATCGCAGGCGCCTCGGTGCGCGGTGCTTGGCGGTCTGTGGTCGTCTGCCTTGCGTGTCCGTCTGCAATATTGCCGATCGTGGGATTCCACCATTAGATTAGCGAGAGGATTAGTAAATTAATGATGCGCATTTATTGACACAATTCTAATGATATCTTTAGAGATAATTGTAGATAAGATAAAGATAATTTTATAGATTAAAAATGTATGTTAACATACATTCTTAATCTATAAAATTATCTTTGTCAGTATAAAATTAAACCACTTTTCATCCTGTGTGAACGCATAGTTCTTCTAAATTCAAAACTTCACAATATATTTTGTTGTGTTTTTCACCATCATTTAAGGAATTTTTATTTTTATAATATACTAGCTGATGCCCGCCGATTCGCCCGCTAGGATGTCAGTTTATATACTCAAACCTTCCTCGAGAACCACTCTATCCATTGGCGAAAACAGCATTGAAAATCGGTGCAGTTTTTGAGTTTATCGCAAACAGACAGACAGACAGATGCGGGGGAGGACTTTGTTTTCTAAAATGTAAGGATGTTGTGATTCATATTAAACTGAAAACGGTACAATAAAGAAATCTCTATATTTTGTCAAATCGTAAAAACCGTGCGAAACAGCGGCGGGTCGCTACTTTTTAATTAATGCATCTAAGCTGCATCTTAATGCAGTTTCGGCCTTCGATGAATAATCGACACGTTTATTTCGAAACATACCTTGAAATATGACTTTGACTTTACCCAAAACGTAAAAAAAGGAAGTAGAAACGTAAATATCTGCTTTTGACCCAGTTTTCAAGTTATAACGGTCTCGCTTTACCATTTATGGGTAAGCAGAGAATCACATTACTGGGTGTTGTGTGGGGTAGACCCACGTTTAAGAATACTATAATAAATATTGGTATTATGTAACCAGGCTGTTTTAGTAGGAGGTTATGTATGAACCACAAATTTTTTCCGTAATTTAAATAGGCAGTTTTTCTTCATAAATACCTACTAAAAATGAACCACTTTTCAACCTTATCACTAAGAGCATAAGGGTGAAAAGTGGTCGACCGCCATTGTCCTCGGTTGTACAAGCACCCAGATTTGAAGCAGCTTTCTGTAGTCTGCTCACACCAATCATTCCCGTTTGCTATTTGACCCTGCAACCTGGGGGCCAAGTCTACTAATTTACAAACGTGTCAATGGTCTTGCAAAAAACTGATTTTTTATGGAAAATCTGTGAAAAACTCATCATTGCGAGACCATAGACCCTGTAATTTTCGAAAGATTTTCTTCCCGATTTTCTTTCGTTGAAGTTCTTCACACTTACCAAACACACCTTTTCAATTCATAAATTGTCTAATTAGAGACTGCTTTTTCTGTCAGTCATTAAATCACTACATATTATGAAAGAAAGTCCCCCACCGCGTCTCTCCGTCTGTCTGAACACAATAAACTCAAAAACTACCGAACGGGTTTCCATACAATTTTCACTAATAGACGCAGTGATTCATGAGGAAGGTTTAGGTGTATAATTAATTAAGGTTTTGAGCAAATTGGCTGAAATATGACGATGATTTTTGAAGATTTCGGAAAAAAAAACATGCCGACTGGGAGCATAAATGGCGTGCGCCGCGTAAAGCAATATAGTTACATGAAAATAATATATTAAAGAATTCATACATTGTTAACCTGAATTAACACATAGGCTACTTTTAATCCCGGTACGATCTCATTGGATATTTTCTAACATTCACGAGGGCAAAAGTCTTCGCAACACAAAATCATACTATGTCATTAGAGAGCAAAAATTGCATCAAAGTAAGACAACTCCAATTAATGCATCCGCATAGACGATTGGTTACAATATTTCAACACTTATGTATTAGTATTAGCCAAGTCTAGATCCAGACCGTGTGACAACGGACCGGTCTGACCAGGTCCTATGTAAACTTGACACGGAGTTGCATATGAAAAGTGACTTCATATTTGTAACACGCTGCTTCTTACTTATGTACTGTGATTTCGTAAAGAGGTTGGCATACCAGACCTGTACGTTAAGGCGGTACCCTGAGCAAACCGACACTCTAGCCGCTTTTTTGGTAGTTTTTAGGAGCTATCTACTTGTTATTTAAAAGGAAATATCAAGTAATAAAAATACATTAAATTTCTACATAATCTTAATTCCAAAATTGTACATTGTTTTTTTCCTTCCAACGAAACCATAAAAACGAGAAATAATCTTTGTTATCATGCATCTCCTCGTAAAGTTAACATTATTTAATATTGCTACTGACACTAATGGATAGACAATTTAATAATGAACATTTTGTAACAATTTTTTTTTTTCAAAAGTCCAATGTTTGATTTTATAAAGATTTTATCCTAAAATTTGGGCGTATTCACTAATGTAACTCACCGGGATTCAGTCTACAAAGAGGGAACGAATTTATTTTGCTCAGGGTACCGCTTTAAGCAAAACCTTCTTCTCATAGAAAGAAACACAGATTATTTATTGGGACTTGCACAGAAGATCACAAATTAAACAAAGCACACATATAGAAAAAAAAAAAACAAAATCAATTAAAATTTAAAACAGAACGTCTTGTATAAGGCTAAAAGACTCTTAACTCAGCATAATGCTGCGTCACGTGGTGTGACCATTTTGACATCTAACGTCAAGTTTTTTCTACCAGCGTAATTAGGTTGTGTCCAAGATATCTACCTATTTTAGAGTTCTCTCCAGTCCCGGTTGTTACTTCTACAGGTAGTATGAAATAATCTTACGATTGTCTAGCTTCCTTACTAGCCGTGTAGTCAGAATCTTGAAAGTCTGACTCGGTATAAAAGTTGCAACTGTAAATCTCTGTCAATGGTCGTCATACTGATGGAGGTCAGATTGAGATGACATTACTTCCGTACTCAGCAGCATCTCGTTAGACTAGGAGACAACCACAATATACCTAATTGGGAAAAGGCTTGGTAAATGATGAATTATTCGGTTTTGTAACACCTAGGTACCTCTTTGATGATCGATGACATAGTGAAAGATCACTATCTATCTCCTTGACTAGGTGCAACTAATGATTGATGCATCAAACATCAATCCTGGTCATGTTATTTATCCTTATTGTACGGGAAAATTAACTTTGTATGGTAGTAAATAAGGTCATAAATAATTGCAGTAACTTTGTGTATGTTTGTTAGTTTTAATATTGCAGTAAGAAATTTGTAATGTTACACCTTTCAGTTGTGTTTATTGGCTCGTAATAAAGTACGTCCTGGTTCGGTAAGAAATACGGCAGAAGCTCATTAAATTTTAAGAAAAAGCCCTGAAATTAATCCTTAAAACCACAACCGTATTGTTTTTACACAACTTTTTGTATATTAATTACTTATTTAATAAATAAATAATCAAAACACATTACAAAGTACCTAGTGCTGAAACTACAGTTGAAAGAGTTCGTCCGAAAAATTACCACATTTTTTTTTTGACCAATTTATCTATCACCTTTGCAGAAACTAAGGACTTTTCAACATTGTCTCTAAAGTCAGTGATCCCTATGATGTTTGCAGATGTCCACAAGTAACGAGTTTTCAACAGGTCAACCGACCTGTTTGCTACCTATTAAATTGCAAAAAATGAGTCATTAGCAGCAAGAAAAATTTACTAAATGATGCAACAGAAATTAAAACTTAGACACCTACCTACACAATAAATTGCAGAGCATTCCTTTTTTTATAACGCAATGTTTTCATGTCAAAGGACTATAAACTTTATGTTTTAACAAATAAGAACTATAAAAACGATCCTACATACTTGTACTGTTTTAATTCTCAAGGCAAGTAATATTTGAAAGGTATTATTTTGTAGTAGATTCAGATTTTATCTGTATTCGATTTAATGACAATTTGTGTTATATATTGTCTTGGTTCTACTAATTTGGTAGGTTGTAGATATTTCTCAATATAACATTACATACTAACAATAATAAAATTTATTATTAATGTTTTATTGGAACTACAAAAAAATACTGTATATAAAAACCTTTTTGGTGCAGGTGCAACTTCAGTAATACTAAATGAATATAGAACACGATCCAAAAATAAACGCTTGCACGAATAATTAATTGACTTTTAACATCAACAAATAAAAAGCTTTTTTTGAAAAAAAATTGTTTTTGACCATAGCTCCCAAGATTCAGAAACAAATAATAATTTTAAAAAAAGTCGTAACAAATCACAATAGGTCGACATTAAAAGCAAATGATAACCAATGTTTTCAAATCAGTAAACTATAATTTTGCCTTTAGGAGTGACTCTATACTTTGTACACAAACATAATGATTAAGATGAGCGTAACAATTCAATGTAAAGGAACCTTTCACTGACTTGTAGATGAAATACTCGAGTATTGTTTCATTAATATTAGTAACATTTTCAACCTTTCTGTGACGTAATAACTATACTTTTAGTTCGATCGTCCGTCAGTCATAAATGGGTTGCTTATGTTCAGTGTAGGGTGACAAGACTGAGTGCCTAAAATAATAATATTTACTAATGTTATAAAGGACATAAATTTATGCGAGAATTGTAAATAAAAAATCTGTGTCATGCATGAAGTCAATGAACGTAATCTGTGGAATGCCGCGCCATTTTTTAAAATACTAAAATTGATATTATGACATCTCAGACAGAGAAATTAAAACGGAGTCACACGTCATGTAAAGGCTTTATACAGAATACTCTTTAATATGTATACCATAAAAATTACAGACATAAACACACAAATTACACAGATTACTTGACTGACAACAACATAAAAAAGGATGCGTACGATTGGTCTCAGTTATTCTCAATCTTTATATTCACTGTCATTATACTTTGCCAATCTTTGATCGTCATCTGTCATCATCATCCGCTAACTAAATGCACCCACGGTAAGACAATTTGCTGACAGCTAATCGTTCAAAAAACCACCGTGATAGATCTTTGCGCTGGCGCGCGGCGCCGACTACGACACATTATGCCACAGCAGCCACGGCGCTATCACCTTAGAGGACAGTCTCCATGAATATTAATACCTATTACAAAATTACATAATTTAATTATTTGAGGCTCATCTATAAATTTTTATCTCATCATCTAAGTATGCGGTTATTGCGACATTTGGACCACAAAAGACTCATTTTTCGCAATGATGGGCCTGTGGAATGTTTGTATTATAATAATTATGAAGTTCACACATTCTTTCGGCTTTATTTACACAGTAGCTGAGCGATTTCAATAAGGTTTTTTTAAAATTTTATTTCGCTCTCTCTATTTACTTTTGCGTTATAATCCATGGGTCGGGTCCTGGCTTAGAAAAAGTAATGTTGCAATAAAGGAAGGCTATGAATTTATTAACAAACAGGACAGTCTCTTTTTCAACTAAAATTGTTCACATAATATATAGTGCAGTCTGTACTTATCAGAATGTCAAAGTTGCACCACATACTTACTTAGTTTCAACTTAAAGCAATGGAAAGGCATCAGCTGCGCTTGCGCTTACCTTTTTATTATCTTATTATATTTTATGGATATTTATTACGATTTCGGACGGCACAGTATTTTTTTTTTTGGTAAATTAATTTGGACGTCATATCATAATTGACCTTTGGTCAGTAAGTTTGGCATGCACCTAATATTACTTTGCATAGCTTTTAACCAATAAAAAAATAGTCTCACTTTAAACAGACCTGACCTCCACTTTTGGACCTCCCATATCGGCTGTCATGAAGATTGACAGAGTAATGGGAGATTCAATCATCTGAATCAGTATCCAAACAAAGTCAGACCGTGGCAACAGCAGCATAGCCTTAGACAGATCAACCCACGCTGTTTCTATTTAGCCATCTTAAACTATCGCCACACCCACAAAGGAGATAGTAGTATTTGCAATAGACACGTAAAATAAAATCATAATTTATTATCACGCACATTCTCACATTATTTTATTTTGAAGCTAGACCAGAGACTTGCCGTAGCTATAAACTTTCACTGTCTATGACCGCTCCTTATTGCTAGTGTAGTCTAGTTTAATGGCCATAGAGTATTATGTCCGTGGGTCAACACTAACTAGTCGTTGTGAGTCAGTGTTGCGAAAGTTAAGGATGTGCCTTAATCCATAAATTGCCATATTAGTACTGCACCTAGAAATGTTATCGCGTAAATATTTAAAACTTGGTTTCCTCTTTCAGAGGTACACCTCACGTATTAATAGATTTTATGCTTGAACTACGAAGGTCCAACCAAGTGTTGTTTGAAGCTATTATAATTTTCAAATATTTTTCACTGTTACCTGCTCGTATTAACCACTCATCGTAAAGGTATCCTAAATGAATATTTATGGAGCATTTGGTCAACTAATTCAAAGTCAAACTATGTTACTACGTCACTATAGGTAACCCAGCTGATGCGTCCAATCAGAATCATAGTGACGTCACACTGCCGGAATCTACCTAGATACTGACCTATACAAGTCAGATTAGCTAACACACCCGTCAGCTTACCTATGATTTTATCAGTTTCTCCAATAACTTACAAATAAATTGAGAACTTTCACTAACAATTTGAAGTATCCTGTTCCAGCCTGGACCATTTACATGGTTATTAAAGTTTACGGCCCAATGTGGGTCAGCTCTGGTCAGTTATTGTGAATCATTGTTATATAAGTCAGGTTCCTACTAGAGGTGTAATTGGGTACCTATCGATATTGTTTTGGAAATATATCGAAACGCAATTATTATTTATTTCTATAACACTTAGCCTTTTACAGTTTGCATTGCTGAACTCTTAATACTAATAAAATTAGTGAGATGGTTTTAACATAACCATCTTTGAAGTGGATTGCTGCTTATACCGTGACATAAAATAGTTGTTCCGTCATTAAGTTGAACCGTTTGTTATGCAAAGATACTCAAAATCATATTACTCGTATATGTTGACAGCGATAGCGGCTCAGGTGCTGCAAGTGTCCAGCGCAGCAGTGTGCAGTGTGTGTCTGCAGTGTATCGATAACTCCAGTTCTTTTACAGATGTATATCTGTATAGCAGATGTATAGCTTGCAGAATTAGTAAGCTGATATAGTAGTGGGCTGGCCATATTTGTCGAAGGACCGAAGGCGTGGAAACTGCGAATCAGCAAGTGTAGTGTATGACGCCAGCTAGATGGACCGACGACCTTAAAAAAGTGGCTAAGATAGAGTGGATGCGGAAAGTAGAGGACCAGGTATTGTGGCGCAGCTTGGGCTGAGTTGATTAAGTCATTTAGCATCGTCATCACACCTAGAGAAAGGGATCTGCGCTTGCGAAAATTCCAAGTTCCCACCTAACATGTTACTAAACAGTCATAAAATCAACAATGTAATCGTAAAAGCTACATTTATATCTTAAAAGAGACAGGTCAATTTCTATCGATATACGGACATCACTATTTAAGTACAATTTAAGTACAGTTTTGTTTAGTGATGTAACGTTTCGATTTAATTAAATGATGCTTTTATAGATCGTAGTGATGTAACTTAGTGCGTTGGCCAATCAGGGCAGTCCATCCTGTGTTTAAGGAGGATGTGACATAGATATTCTAGCACTATTTATCCATAAAAGGGGTTGCTGCATACTCAGTTTTTTTTTAAGTACGAAAAAGATTTGTTGGTAAATTGGAAGATTGTAATTGATAATGATTTTAGAGTTAGCTTGCTTAGACGGTTTGGCTTTCTAAATCACGTATTATCAATCAAAACTGTAGCACTGATGAATGATCAATCGATAATCATAATCCAGTACTTGCCCAGCAGTGGAACAGTAACGACTAATAAAAATAAAACATATTAATCATATAATACGTAATAAATGGTTGTGAGGTATAATATGCCCCAATCGTCCTTGAAAAACTATCTTATTGAAAGTCAGAAAGATAAACATTGTTAGGTACTGTACACTGTAATTTTATTAATTCCAGAAAATAGTTATTCAATCATAATTCATTATTCTTCTTTGTCGTGTGGTTAATTAATAAAATGGAAGATAATTTATTTAGATAAGAATCCTTGACTCGAAACTCTAAAATAACGATGAGGTCATTCGGAAACGCTAAATGCAGAACAGAATCTACGGATGTCGTCTTTCAAGAGTCGTCATAAAAGTAAGATGGAATTAACAGGAAGTCATCGATAAATACAAGTCTTACCAATTTCTAATGATTACTATACACGCACTACTTTTAATGTAGAAATCATCTAACTGGTTACATTTAACGAAATATCAATTATAATTGAAATATTGGCTTTCTAATTGATGCAATGAGATCGACAAGAAAGTATTTAAATTATTTCTTTCGATTACACTTAGGCAGGTAGATCTTGGCATCAGGCATTGAAGTAGACCATTACGGAAGTAAAGAATATATAAGATGATTTGATTTTTAACAAGCCTTGCCATAAATAACTAAAACCCAACTACGACAAAAATGCTGACTAAAATGGTATAAACAAGACATCACAGACAGACAAATAAAAAATCCGAAGTCACACGTCGTGTTAAATCGAACAGATTAGGTATTCTGGATTTCAGCGGATGATCAAGATGCTTCCAACGATACCTCATTTGTCAAATTATGATAAATAGTGCAGAAGTTATGAGGGAACAAATGAACATACATACCCACATGCATTACTCACGCCTTCTTCCCACGGTGAAGACACATACACACCCACACATCATACATTACATACATACCGGTAAAAATCATAACCCTCCTTTTTGCTTCTTCGTAGTCGGGTAAAAAGCTTCTTGTCTACAAGTTTTTGAGTGTGATCCTGAACTTTGCGGAAATTCCATGATGAGCCTAAGATTAAGTCATTATGACTGATGAGGATGAGTAGAGATATAATTTTATTATAGTATAGAGTGCGCGCAACGAACTATGACCAGTAGACACGGGTTTGAACAACACGACGTTCCTCACCACACTCACTCACTTGTCAGTTCGAGATTCATTCATTTGTATGTCACAGTGAAGCGGTACAAAATGTTATTTTGAGGTGTTGGGACATTCAATCATTTTGTATGGGACATTTGAAGTGCCTCTTGTATGTCCTACCCAACACTAATCTATAGCTCGCTAGTCTACGATGCGCACTAAGCGAATTGTGCAATACTCGCACTCTATGTAATATTATATCTCTATGTGAGGATGAGAAGAGTATGAGCATCATCTTCATCCATACATTAAATACAGATTTTAAGTTTTCTTGAATTGAGACATTTGTTTTTTTTTTATTGGCATCTCCTGTTAACCTTTTCTCTTCAAGTAAGTTTTTCTAGGTTACTGAAGTGTTTTTGGTCCATTATATATTTTATTTATACCTTTAAAGAACTGTAGGTGAAGATTTATTTACAGGAACTTAGGGTTTGTTCTGAGACAGACACAAAGCTTTACAAACATCACAGCAGTTAGGGTCCTGTATGATGCACTAGTCAGGAGTCATCTGGAACATAGTGCGGTCATATGGGGTCCACATGAAGCTAAGTACTCTGTGATGTTGGAGCGTGTTCAGAACAAGTTCACGCGCCATTTGTACAGGAAATTATATGGGGTATATCCGTTTTACCCACTGATGTATCCCACTCTGTTTGTCCTGGGCATGGTTGGCTATAATCAACTGTATGTCCGACGGGAGTTTATGCTGGTCGCCAACTTGGTGAAGGTGCTTCGTGGAGTGGAGAGCCACCCAGGAGTATTACAGCGCTTGAGTCTGTGTGTGCCGGACCGCTACGTGTGGAGGCGGCGCAGCCCGCCACTGCTACTGGTACCTATCGCCAGAACTAACCTGCTTGCCAAGGCACCCCTTACTAGAGCTATCCGTACCATCAATGACCTTCAAACTCAGATTGATGTGTTTACATGTTGTTTTAGTGAATTCGCAAGGGTATTACTATTTGTATTATGCTACAAGCAAAATAATACTATATTTTAACTTTTTTTTTGTGTACTATATTTTTGTTAGTAATAATATTATGTAAGGCTTCGTTTTTCTATAATTAAAAAAAAAAAAAAATGTGTTGTAAGTATAAAGTTTAGTTTATTAGTTTAAGTCTTAGCTGTCGCATTAGGGTAAACCCTGTAATGGTAGCATAAGCTGTTATAAATAAATAAATAAATAAATAATTTATTATAAAAGTTAACCAAATACTTAGGCAAATACTAGGCAGTGGAGCTCTCTCTGAACTCTAAAGTTCAGAGAGAGCTCCACCGCCTAGTATTTCGCGCTTATCAAGCTTAATTTTGACTTACGCAATAAGTCAATACCAAAATCGTTTTTGACCTACACAACACAGACACAAAAAATTTCAACTTGTGCAACAGAACAAAATGAACCATCTTGTTGATGTTTTGACAAAATGATTCGTAATAGTTGTTACGAAATACATAATTTTATCGCAAAGTAAAATTGGCATCTTTTTGCGCGACACACTCAAAATGTTGGCTAATGTCTAGACTTAATTGAACTTAGCTTATTATATAAATAATCTGGCTTTAAGAGAGTATTTAAAACTAAAGAGATGGTTAAGAAATAGCGGACGTAATCATAAGAATTTAAAAAATCTATTAATTAGGAGTTAAGTAGAGTGTGATCGATCGATTAGTCTACCGGAGTAGGGGAATCCCTCGAATTTAATCAGTTTGAGTGCGCACACTCACGTCAGATTTTTGTAGGCCGACTAAGTTAGTGACATTACCGACTTTTTGGGTAAGGGATCCTCCGACAAAAAGTCGGCCAACAATATTATAACGTGTGCAATCGCCTAAAGGGTAAAGACAGTCTATTATTTAAAATTTCAAGGAGTACAATTTCAATGGATACAAACTATGCATTAAGTTTGAATATCCTCGGTAGCATTACACAGCTTCAGTGAAAGGTAGACATTATCAGAGAACTGCTGATCTGGAATAGTAACCTTTGCTATATCGCAATAGTTAAATGCGATGTGAGACGTAATTGGTTTGTCAATGGGCAACCGAATAGGGATTGAATGATTAATTTAAAAAAAATACAAATGATGAGCATTATTTTTTGATGAGACCCTCAATTTGTCCCACGTCGTGGCCCTACAGCCCAGCACAGGAGACTTGTGTGACTTCTGTCCCAGTAATAGGAACAGGACAATAGGACAGACGATTATTTTAGGTATTATGAGATTTTTGTCCCATAATTATGTTTGTGATGGGTTCATCAGTAATTGAACTTTGTCATAGAAATAATCCAGCAACAGATAATTATTTTTTTCGTATACCTCGACGAAATAAAGTAGGATGTTATGAAATTCGAGAGCATAAATGCCTAAAAAATATACCTACACAGAGATGGTACAATCCAATTATATTCAGTCAGTGTATAGTCTTTACGGTCTGGCGTTTCAAACACAAATAAACAACTGAATTTAATGCACAGTTACATCACTGTGATATTTCTCAAATATCACAACTCGAACAATAATTTCATTTGAAGCACAGAAGTTAAATAATATTTAATTGGATCTCTGCAATTAAATATAATATTACTTTTCCAATTTCAAAGACGGGAAAATTTTTAAATCTGAAAAGTTACACTTCAAAAATAAAAATGTTTATCGAGACCTGGTATTTGAAGTTCTTCTGTTGCACAATACTTAGAAATAGCTTATTATTAAAGCATCCTATTAAAATTTTATTTCCGTAACGTAATGTGCTGAATCATTTCGTGGTAGATATCCATACTCTTGATAACATTTGCAATTCTGATCATTGACTATAATCTTAGTGAAAAAAATCGTTACCTAGTTAAGAATATTACAGACTTTATAAAAACCTTATTGCCAAAAAACCCTAGAAGGCCTTGACAACTTAGATAAAGAATCACTGATCCGTTTTCCTGTTTTATTATCACAATAAATTAATCGAAGAGCAACGATAACATCTCAAAAATTATGCAATCTTATGAAGCCAAATGCAAACCCTGGCATTTTTATAACTTGTATTTTAAGTTTAGGAAGACTCGCCAAATTCATACATTTTTGATAAGTCATAATGAAGTGATTACAGCGATTAATAAAACGTTGAATATAAAAGGTCGAATTATGTTAATTAGTGTTCGCATTTCTTTATGATTTGCATGTCTGCATCGTTTTGTAAATTAAAAGCTTTGTGTAAGACATTACGACATGTTATTGTTGCGATGCTAAGTTGACAAAGATTGAGCGAAAACTTGTTTTCCGGGTTCACTTTTCTAGTTTTATTTGAAAAAAAAGTAGGTTAAAAGTATGTTATAATCATGATCCATCCACTAGATGTTAAAAATTAATTTGTTGTGTGTTAATGGCACAAATAATTAATGAACTAAATGTATGGGTCAAGTCCAATGCTGACGATGGAAACAGGAGTTTTAATCTCAGTAGATTAGCCAGTTTAGTAAACAGACGGACAGTCTGAATTTTGCGTATACAAGATGGAGGCGACAATAAGACAATAAATTAAACTTCATAATTACATTTAATGAGACGTTCCCGGTCCGCATAGACAAAATCAATATCCAATAGTTTAGTCACTGTAGCCAGCCAAGATTGGCAAAACCCAATCGGTATAATTATAAGTAAAGTATCGACAATCGATAAAAAGAGACATCATCATCTAGCCTTTTCCCAACTATGTTGGGGTCGGCTTCCAGTCTAACCAGATGCAGCTGAATACCAGTATTTTACATGGAGCGACTGCCTATATGACCTCCACAACCCAGTAACTGGGTAATACGATACCCCTTGGTAAGACTGGTTTTCAGACTTTCAGGCCAAGATTGGCAAAATCCAGTTGGTATTATTATTAGTAAAGTAACGACAAACGAAAAAAGACACATCGCATCCATAAAAAAACATTCGACAAATTCCGTTTATATAACAGTCATAATTAACGCATATTCATTAATTTTGTCGCAATTCCTTACGCTGCCGCTTTCCGTAACATCTTATAAGGATTTTATTAGAAGTCTTATATATACAGTGACCAATTGACCATATTATGTAACGGTAAAAGTGACCATGTTTCCATGAGACGATACGACCAAGTGACCAAGTTGTATTACGTTTATGTATTAGGTACTCTCTTGGCACATGGTAGACATTTAGGTAATTGTGCAAGCTATGAAGAGTACTTGCAGGTAAGTGGATCAGGTGTTATGTAAAGATTAGAATATAATATTAAATGGTTAGTTGTGTGGTGTTTGGAAGGAGGTGATGCGGAAGCGTTTGTACAAGCGCTTCATATTTTGAATGTTGTCTCTACAAAATTCAAATAATACAAAACACTTATCCACCCACCACCATGTACCACCACCATCTAATAGCCTAAACATACGAGATCATTCTTTCTTACGTAGAAAAAAATCCTTTTAATGTTGTAGTAAAGCTAGGCTAAGGTTTGTATTTGCAGGACGTACTTTATGTTACTTGTGGATTAAAAAATAAAATCCTGTAATCGTCCTAGTGTTGTAAGAGCCTCTTTTCTAAATACTTTGCTAAATGTCTCTAATAGACGAATGTTGTCATTGTTAGTTGAATTTACATTTTAGTGTTAAATATATTGTAATGTAATATAATGTAATATAATGTAATAATAAATTATTTATAATGAACTTACTTGCAATGCGATTTAACTGAGAATAGGAGCGTCAATGACTCCGACCTGTCAACTGAAACATGAAATATTTGGCTTGCAAAGACTGTTTTTGTAATTTGTTTTTTTTATATCTCGCTGCCTTTGCTCCAAAATGAGTAAACGCCGTTTTGCTAAAACTTCACAATATGGAAAATTCAAATTCATTTATTGTTGCAAGGTCAATCCTATTCTTATTGTAATACATTTATTCTTCATTAACAACAATGCTTTTAAAAATCGCTTGTATCTTTTAAATTGTACCACACAAATCTCACGCGTAGTTTTTCGTACGTGCGCCGTAAGTTTGTGCCATTGACCCGCATTCTGTGCGTCTACTTGTAAACTGAATTCTGATGGCGTTTTTATGGTAATCTCGTACAACGCAATGGTAACGCGTGGTCATGGTGTTATCAACACCGATAGTGATCTGTTTACACCTGTTTTGTTAAGTATACATACCTACAACAATGTACTGGGGCTTATGTAAATTATTATAATATTGTATCATTTATTTTGAGAGGCCAAGAATAACTTCTTCGTCCATTGGTCGTACTTTTCATCATTAAATGGTTTCCCATATAATTTATGTTTGGATAAATCCTTTGACTATTTTCCATTTACCATAAACGGTCGATAAGGACTCAGTAGGGCAACCATGGTTGCCCCAACCATACAATTTTGAAGGAGACTTAGGCACCAACTGAAGCCTGTGCGCCTGAGTGGATAAAGGTGAAACAAAATAAAAAATAATGGCAAAATGATGAAAAGTTCTTTATAGGCAACAAGCAAAAGTTTTATCAGAACATTAAAACTTAACATCTATAACTTGTACCTACTTTCTGTGCAAATAAAGAACTATTCTATTCATAACATCACGCCTGTAATCCCTGAAGGGTTAGGCAGAGGTGTACCTATGGTACACCTACATTTTCGCCAGTTATGTTTAAGTCCCATTTAATAGCAGGCAAGCCTATTGCTATCAACCGGGCATAAATCCAGACTCCAGCCTGGTACTGAGGAATTCGTGATAGAAAAACCCAATGACACTTTTCCTGATATTTTTTTTTTTTTTTGAGGGTGGGAAATCATCCAATGACTTCTCCCGCTCTGGGCGGAGCGGAAGGGCGTGTCAGACTTTTACTGACTAAAACCCACCCGTGTTCCTTCATTTGCCTGTTGCCAAGGTCCCGGTTTCCCTTTCGGACTTTCCCGCAACCCTGGCAGGCACTTTTCCTGATCTGGGAATCGAATCCCTCTTGCTCAGCAGTAGCGCTTATGACCACTCAACCAACGAGGCATGCAGATAATTTTTATTAGAAGTGGATATGTAAGTTTCAAAAGTTGATGTGACTGACTGTTCAAGTTGCTCGACCTGAAACTCAGTCAAAGCATAACCAGCATGAAAATAATAATGAAATTATGTCATCGGACCAGTTTTTTCAATAATAAATGAATGTAAACGTGAGATCGTTATTGCAGTGTCAAGGGCTTCGAATCCAAGTTGAGGAGAAACCACTTTTTATTTCGACTGCTCGAATCGTACAGTTGCTGAAGGCTTGGGTTCTGGTACGAGCCGCAGGTTCGATTTTCGGACGTAAAAAATCTTGTGTGCCCAACAGGTAGTTTTTTTGGATCTCATTGTTTCTGCTTGTGAGATTTGTGTAAACAGACATGCGACACAAGAGAAACTGGTTAACTAGACGAATGTTGTATCATCGAATCAAAAAGAAGATAGACAAGAGAGAATCTCTGTTTCAGTGATGAATAGGGCTTTCTGTCTTTATCGTGCGGTTAGTTAATAACCTGGTGTCAGAGTTTTTATGGACCTCTGACTTGGCTTCACATGCCGTTGAGAAATATCTCTCAGCCGTTCTCCGTCTCTTCACCGTTTTTGAAGCAAATCATTTATGTACAATACGCACATGAATCCGAAAAGGTTCGAACCCAAACCACGCGCCTTGGGTTCGAACTCGAGACCTACGACTTGGCAGTCCGATGGACACACCACATATCACTGCTGTTGAAGAAAAATGGAGGAGGAAGTTCCCATATCCCAACGATTAAAACTCACCCTGGCGACTTGATGAACGATTCATAGTTAGTTCAATTACCTTTTTTTGCACTAACCAATCCTCGCACACTTTGACTATTAACAGGAATACTAGTAATGTTTATTTATTATTTATTTATTTTATAAAAAATAAATAATGTTAATGTAATAATGTTAATGTTCCAACAACATGCATTGTAACATTTATGAAGTCTTGTTTACAGACACAACAGTTACATACAAGAACTCCTATCCCGGAACAAATCTGTAAGCAAATATTTGAGTAAAGACAAGTCTGAACTATCTCCAATGACAGTAATGGGAAGCTACGAAGCAGTTCTGCTTATATTCAGGAACTATACACGTTTATGAGTTGCGTAATTCTACATTAGTTAACACAGCTAGACAGATGGTGATGTAAGCATATAACAGGCATATTATTACTGTTTTAGCTTCACTTAAGAGTGGTAAAATGTTGACTAGATTATGGGCCAGCGGTTAGAAGTATCACCGTCGTCGATCGTGAGGCTCTCAGTTCGATACAATATAAAATGGTGTTATCATGGCAGCAGATTTACGTCTATAACTGTAGTAAGGATTCTCAATAACATTATGTAATGTAAAAAAATAAGGAATATCTCCGTAGTTAATAGGTTTTTCAGAGTTTGTGAGTGTTAAACATAACACATAACTTAACATCACGCTATCCGTATTCCGCTAAGGGTTAGACAGAGGTGAGGCAAATAATTTTAAAATATCTCATATATTCGGGCGATATTAGCCAGTCAGTAAGGTTAGGTTAGGTTCGGGGGAGTCTTACACCACGCTCCACCCGCGTGCTGGATGTGGCCCGCAAAGGCGTGTAGTCACTAGTCGGGGATCATGGAAAGCGCACAAGATCTCATGATCCCCGATCCAAGTGTGGGAAGAGAACACTGGGGTGGTTTTTAGTCAGTTTGAGTCTGACAGACCCCTCCGCCCGCTCCAGGGCGGAGAACATCCATGAGGATTTTACAAACCGGAATAAAAGAAAAAGTTGGTTGGGTACTAACGCTAAGATTGACTACGGAAAGTGCATCGGACGAAGCTGTGTAATAATGAACAATAATAATCAAATAAATAGGTAGGTAGGTAGAGGTAGTGGTCCAACCAACAATCACATAACAAATTCAAATATATTCATAAGCATACATTCTAATCCTTGCATACAATCATAATCTAGCCAGCAGTTTCGACACATGCTGTAACAGACAGATGGACATACAAGATGGATCTCAACAATGTCACAGAAAGTAGAATTACGTCACACAGTGGACTTAATACCCACATACTTATTAGATCAAGACTGGTAACATCTGATACGTAATTGGCCGACTTTCTGTTAGATAACAAACTATCGCTAGCTCGCGGCGTTTCTTAGCAGACCGTTGGCAAAACATTACTGCATATAGTTTCTGTTCTGTATGTGACGAGTGGACGCTTTCCTGAAATATTTTTGAGTAACGACCTATTTATAGTAGTGTTATTTTATATGAGAGCAGTATATAAGGTGTATCTTTTCAGACACGTAATCTCTTAAGGGGTCATTGTACTCATCATTATGAACAACTTTCAATATGGGACCAACCCTGAAATTGTGAAATACATCAGCTGTTCCCTACGTTTATGTTCGCATAGCTCGTCAAAATGTAGGAAACAGCAGATATTTTTATCGCGATTTCAGGGTTGGTCTCATAGTGAAAGTTGTTCAGAACGATGAGTACAATTACCCCTTAAGAGATTTGGTGTATGAAAAGATACGCCTTTTAGAGAAGTAAGATTGACATGCATAAAATAGAGTTGATTAGGTAGATACCATGTAAATACATAAACAGCGCATAAACAAGCACTCTAAAAAACTACGATGGTCTTAAAAACGATAACACGAATAACCAAGCGAAAGCACTAAAGTACATATGAGTATAAGTTGATAATTGCATCGATTCATTTAAGTAACAGTAGTTGACCCATTTTCAGCTAATGTTTCACACATAAAAGACATACAAAGTAATACAAGGACGTAATGATGCCATATAACAAGTATCATCATCGCATACGTGTTTTTCCTCAATCCATTTGATACAGTTGGTAACCCAATTAGACTTTCACCAAAGTACGCTCTACTGGTTATTAAAACCGAGTTAAAATAAAATAAGTAATGTATAGGTATTGTTACATTGCAATAATTTCTGGTTTTACACTCCTGCATTATCAGTTGCACATCGGATAAGGATGTGAACACATTTGTCAGTTCTCGCACACTAGTAACGATTATGATATCTTTGACTGGTTTGTCTTTATGATTTGTCATCAAGCGTCGTTACGTCCTCCTTGGGCCCTTTGAATACACACGTTTTTCGTGCCGCGAAAAACTACGGTTTATTCGCCATGTTTACGCACGATTTTCAGCGTTTTATGAATCACTATGGAAGCTTGTTGACAGACACGTTTTTTGTACGGCGCGCTTTATACGCCGTACCGTAAAAAAACCGTGCCATGTACAATACAAAGAGAGATTAGAAAAATACAGAATTATCTCCAAGTTATGTGACTACAGCTTTACACATTAGTATTGCGAAATTGAACGATTTAAGACAGTTAGGTATGTTGTAAGTTAATAAAAGTATTAACGGTCTACTTGAGACAAGGTTGTGTATTGTTTGAGAGCGGATCTCAGATCTGATAAGATTTTAATTTAGAATTTGTGTGGTTTCAATAGAGAGTCGTAATGGCAATGAACGTGTTTTGTTTTTGGTTACTATTTGTTAACCACATCTTTAATTGATCATATTCTGACACCGCAGGACAAACGTATTTGAATAAACCTGCTGCAGTGTTGTCTTTTGTGGTTGAACTCAGTTCCAAAGATTAAAAAAAAAACTTCATAATTATTATATGAAAGCCAAATAATATAGTGTAAGAAACTGTTTCAGCGGCTGTTTTACAGATTGTGACATTGAATTTTGTTTTTATTTTCGGCTACGTATTTAATTTTATTTAATAGTTAAATTAAAAAATATAGGTTCTTCAGTTACGTACATTTCTCAAGAGTGGTTCTCCTGTTACGGTCTGCATTTAATTCCAAAACATGTCAAAAAGAGAGATGAGAAAAATAAACAGATAAGTAGATAAAATAGTTGGGTTATTATTTGTAATGGTAGATCATTAGCTTATTTATCCACATAACATCTTACATCACAGAACCACCCACTCTCTCAAACACCAAAATAAAATCAAAAACTTTTGGTTTTACGAGCGAAACCATTTTATTTTATTTTAAGAGATGTTCGATGGACCAAAAAAGTACTAATTGTTATTGCTTTTAGGCGATTGACATAGATTCTTTTATAGCTCAAGATTAAGACTATGGTATTAGATATCGTGGTAGGTTAAGGAAATTAGGCCATGGTTTTACGTAAAAGTGGAGTAATTCTGGAGAAATTGGCTCAAGTATTTAATGTTATTTTCAGTATTTTAGTATGAGCAAAAAAAATTGCCACCCTTATTTTTAATACGTATTTTAACTACAATATCTGGTTATCTTAAATATAAAATTAAATCATAATATATTGAAAGAATACCTATTATTAAAAAAATATGAATATACGCGTACTTCTTACTTTTGGGAATCAACACACGCATTAAACTATCTAATAGAAACCATTACTTCCGCGGAAATTAGTGTGGGTTACACGTTTACCTTGTTTTTAATTTATTCTGTCACAACTTTGTAATGTGGAACTGTTTTAGGAAATCAAAAGTCATTTATTCAAACTAGGCTGAGAATCAGCACTTTTCGAACGTCAAAATTACATAAGACAGTCCCCCAAAACGCTCACCCTTTACCACTTCCGAGTGCTTTAGCTGGGAAGAAGTGGCGCAACAAACTCCCCAGTAGCACAGCTGTCTGTTCAGTTAGAAACAATTGATTCTATGCCAAAGTATGCAAAATCATTTACATTACGCAACATAAAATATAAATCTTATTATTAGCCATATGTCAGCTAGCACACGCCAATATACCACCCAAAAAAAAGTAAATGTAAACATAAATTAACTAAATAAAAGCCTCCAGGCACAAAGGACGTACCCGCTTACTTATAGCTATTTATAGCTGTAACTGGAAGTTGTAAATGATAAACTAGGACCATCGAAGTAAAATAAATAAAAAGTTAATTACTAATAACATCAACAAAACCGAGATCAGCAAGACGGCCAGTCACCACAAGCAGCACCCGGTAAGTTCCAATAAAGTAAAATAGAGTAAATAAATCTAAATTGTAAGACGTGATCTATGCATGAACCCGAAACGCAGACAAAAGGGTGCAAACTCGTCTGCAATTTCACCGACGTGGATACCTACTCTTAAAACTGAAACAGCAATGCTACTTGCCAACAGAAAATTGTATAAAGTCTCTCTTCGAGCCTGTTTACTATCGGCTATAAATTTTTTGAGACTTGGCTGGCTTGATTATTTTAATTACAAACATTTGTACGCCCTCTGACATAATGTAGGGCACTGTTTATTATCTTTATATCATTACTAGCTGCGCCCCGCGGTTTCACCCGCGTAAGTCTCGATTCCGTGGGAATATCGGGATAAAAAGTATCCTATGTGTTAATCCAGGTTAAAAACTGTCTGTTTGCCAAATTTCATCCAAATCCATTCAGCCATTTTTGCGTGATTGAGTAACAAACATCCAAACACATAAACACACAAACACACAAACTTTCACATTTATAATATTAGTAGGATTATTGTACCTATGTAAAACAAATGAATAAATGACTTATGACTTATGGGACAATCGTAATTTTTCCCGATGGAAAATCGCATCGGGTACACAGCTTTTTATAAATGAAATCGATGCTTTGATTCGAATTGGAACTCCTGACCTCCGCTACTGGGACACGAGCGAACTTAAACCACATGATTATGTCTGACCAATTATCTTCAGAAATTAAATAAATAACTTATAAATTATCTTCAAATTAACACAATGTCAGAAACACAAGTTATTGCAATAAATTTAAATAAACATCAATAAATGTTACGCAATGATTCCGTTATTAATTTATTGCAGATAGAAATTTGTTTTAATGTTTGTGTAATAATTTCCATTTTCTAGTTGGCCTGGGCCAGTTTAAACAAAAAAATTAAACCACAAAATTTACTTACCCATCTCATTTGAGACTTGATCAGTCATCCAGAAGCTTAACTCTTCCTTCCATTATGTTGTACGAATGGAAGACAATCATGTCAGAATGTCTGAAGTTTTAAGAATAAGAATAATTTATTTGTAAAACACAGATAAAATAAAATTACATACAAAGATCTCATTTGTGAAATGAGTGTATCATAAATGGTGTGTAGCCGTTTTATGTAAAAGTAAAATTAAATAAACAAATATTTTGTCTTTCAATTTGTGTTTAGAAGTTCATGAATCTTTGTGTCTAAATTGAACGACTTTTTATAATAATAATGTAGATAATGTATACGAATTAGGCTAACACTAGAAAGTGCCAAAAAAATACTTGAAATAAAAGGTCAGAGGTCAGGACTTCAGTTAAGAATATCAATGTTTTTTTTTTTATAAATGTGTGCAAGCGCATGATGTTATCGCTCAAGTTAGAAGATGTAACATAGAGTTCTTACAAACCTTATTTAGTTTTTACTTCAGTGTTCCTACAACGTTGTCTTGAATTAATTCGTGATGTCATCAAGAAATGGTAATAGAACACTGGAATTTAAAAATTGCAAATACTTGGCTACCGCTCTGAGTAACGCCGCTATCATAGTTGTAATTCAGAAGTCAGAAAATCTGACAACTACTGTCATATTGACGGTTAGTTATTGCCAGCTAGTTTGGTTCTGCCTCGATGCATTGGAATGTAAACAGATAGGAGAGATATTTTTATACCTACTTAAAAAACTGACAGCTTTTGCATCAACATAGTCAATGCTGGAAACTAATCAAACTGTTCATCAAAACACACTAAAATAATACCTATCACACTCATTCACCTCTCATAATTTATATCTAACTTGTTTGGTCGGTACACCGGTACAGTGAAAGTAAAATATATAAATGTTAAATAATAAAAATAAAAAGCACCTACAGTTTGCGCCTGCGCCGACATTCGACATAAGTAATGACGGATTATGGCAGGCACTTGTTAACCTTTACCGTCGATATAGTTACATCTAACACTTTTACTAGCGATATGTCGGTTGTTTCCTGATTTTTTTTTTTAATTTATTGCTAATGTAAAGGAAGGGAATACTGAAGTTCTTTGGTCATGTCTCTAGGCGGAATAATGACTCCATAGAGCGTCTAGTGGTACAGGGCAGAGGCCACGCGGGAGGTCACCGATGAGGTGGACCGATCAAATAAAATCCGTGGTTGGAGGCCCTGTAAATGAATGCGCCAGACTGTCATGTAACAGAACCAGATGGAGAGAGATCGTGAGGCGGGCAACGACTACACCTGCGATTGGAAAAAAATCACCGTGACCACGACCGCTCTGTCAAGAGCGAAGCGAAAAAGAAGAAGAAAGGAAGGGCTTTAAAAGTTTCGATGAAAATGAGCTATGTTGTCATCATTATTTCCTTTATTTCATTTATGTCCTTATTGATTACATTTTGAAATATCTTTATAATTTTTTTTTTTTAAACATTTAGAAATATTAAAAATAGTAGCCCACCGGTTCGGAAACAAGTTCCAAGTTACCGGTAGTCAGGGCTCATTATTATTATTTTGATTTTATTACATTGCTATCCATTGCATTGCATTGCTATTGTTTTGTTATTGCCTCGGAAAGCACGTTAAGCCGTTGGTCCCGGGTGTCATTAGTGGATCTTTGACAGTCGTTACGGGTCGTCAGAAGCCCGAAAGTCTGACAACCAGTCTTACCAAGGGGTATCGTATTACCCAGTTACTGGGTTGTGACGTCAGATAGGCAGTTCGCGCTCCATGTAAAATACTGGTATTCAGCTGCATCCGGTTAGACTGGAATCCGTCTCCAACATAGTTGGAGAAAGGCTAGACAGATTGATTGAATTGTTTTTTTTTACAAAAAATAATGTTACAATCATTTAAGTATATTTACCTATCCAAAACTTTAGACTAATGTTATAGAATCGTGTAGCAGCCCTAATGTAGAAATAATAGTGACGTAACGGTAAACCATAGATATTCTGCACTTAACAATTCCTTATTGGCTTAATGACTTAAGTGCCTTATAAACACTTGCATTACACCATCCGGTTTGTTACTTTGTAATAAACATTAAAATAATTTCTAAATTAGCAACTAAATATGGCACTACTAGAACAAAGTTGTATGAAAGATTGGAGGGAAATTTTGGCATGAACATCTGGAAAACTTGGAAACAAACAGCAGCACAGACAGAAAAATAAATTAAGGGGTCCCAAGAGAAAAAAAAAGTTTTTAAACGAGAAGATAAGGAGTCAGACTGAAACTAAGATAATAAATATAGCTAGTCAGCCATCACCATGCTTAGAAAATTGATCGGTAATTATAATACCTATATCATGTATGTTGCAACTAACAAACCTCATCCTGATTTTTTCATAATAAGTTTTATGTTTTAAGCAAGGCATACATTCTATTTCCATTAAGTTAAGGCTTGTTTTTATCCAGCATCCAAAAAATACCCAAAAACTAGTACAACATAAACAATATCCGGCTGAACTTTCCCGAAGCATGATCGCACCGTTAAATCAAACCCCTCAGGCTCCAGATCGAAGATATAGAGGAGATATGACACAGTAAACATACACCCTGTATGTGTACCTACCTGATCCCGAAATTCACATACAAAGTTATGGAATTAGTCATAAAATGGATTCGTGACTCAAATATCTAACCTATGCATTGTGCGCGCGATGGTACCTTTCATATCTCGACTGTCTAGCCACTCAATTTTGTACTTCATCATGTTACAGTAAGGTTAGAATTTCTTTGGGGGTGTGCAAGGAGATGGGATGTTATGTCAAATAGGATAATAAACGATGCCAGTTGACATTCGATAGAGGGCGTCATGTGATGTCATTAAATCAGTACGGCAACAAAATTTAGGGCTTAAAGGGGCTTACGATAGGGAGGAGTACGTTTATACCATCACGGTGTGACTGCGAGGAAAGAAGATTGGCAGTTCAGTATAAATAGGTAGTTGAGGAAAAATATTTTAGCGTAGCTACGTGTTAATAGGGCAGCAACTTATTTGATTTACAGTATTGTATTCCCTACGTAAAAATAGAGATATCTGTGTGTCTACTTATTGAGCTCGGTTTTAGCGTAGCTACGTGTTAATAGGGCAGCAACTTATTTGATTTACAGTATTGTATTCCCTACGTAAAAATAGAGATATCTGTGTGTCTACTTATTGAGCTCGGTTTTTGCTACGTTAAGACTATGATCATAGCCAAAGTGAAAGTCAAATCGTTTATTTCAAATAGGCACAAAGGCACTTTTGAACGTCAAAACGAGATGATCTAAATTGAGTCATCAATTGAGTATGTAAACAAGTATAGAACTCATCAAGAAGCCCTGAATCCTGAAATTCTTTAAAACCCCATTAAATTACAGAATTTAATGTTTTTTTTTTTTAATTTGATTATTTTCATACTGGAAACGAGGCAAAAGGAGTATGTAAGAATAGAATAGAATGCATTTATTTGTCAGAATATTGTACAAAGTTGTTGTGCATTTATGTATTAGGATCATAATATTCTGCCGTTTCCAGCGTACAAATATGGCTTGTAAAATTATGGGGTCATCATGACATTAAAATTTAATTATTAATCATTAGAATTAGAATATTACAAATAATTTAAATAAATTGAACAATAGTTGTAAAAAAAAAAGGCTGATAGTTTTCAAGCCATCAGGTAATTTGTTAGCAGGTGGCGTTCTGTAGTTTCTGCCTACCCCATGTCTTCCCAGGCGTGAGTTTGTGTATGTAAATTAGAGAATAAGGAATACCTTCCCCATTCCGTGCAGACCTCAAGTCATGCTGCCTTTTTTTTTTTGAGGATTGGAAATCATCATTGGCTTTTCACGCTCTGAGCGGAACGGGAGGGTGTCTGCTCGGCGTGTGAACTTTTACTGACTGAAACCACCCACCCGTGTTCCTTCAGTTGCCTTTTGCCAAGGGCCCCGATATCCCTTTCGGACTTTATCGCAACTCTAGCAGGAAGTCATATTGGCTGGCAACTGATTCCATCAAAAGGCCTATTTTTTTAGGTATGACTCGTGCCTTCTACAAAATAACAAAATTAATAACTTCAGAAAACAATAGACCAAAAAACCAGGAATTTTCCCTAACAACTCACAATATCAAACTTAATGACTGCTAACAAAATATGTTATGTTGGCGACTCCATGGATACTGATAGACACATATTTTTCTTTGAGAATGGGAAGCACAGCTAATTTGATTACCGGTTCAAACGGCCGTCATGCGCAACGCTCCTTTGATCGGCAAAAATACAGATATGTGGTGTGCTCTGCCTTATATCATGGTGTGAGGCATAGGCGGCAGCGAGCGCGATAAAAGAACATTGTAGCTAAAAGTAAATAATACCTACTTGCGAAAAAATCAGAAAAGTAGTGCTATCCACGGTGGAGATATAAAAGAAAATAGTTAATACTGTTCGTGAAATTCATACACTTGTGAAAGAAAAAACAGATAGAAGTGACAGGATTAAGATAAAAGTACGATAAGCAGTAAATTGAATGCTCAGATAATTAACAGATAAATATGAGAAAGTTCGAGTGGGTAGCTATTGTTAAAACTTACTACTATACTGTCCCACCTCTCAATGAAAACTGCAGTTTAAAAAATATGGCAGTCACGGGACGCCCGGTAGATGTCGAACATCAAAAAGAGCGGCAGCGGAGAGGGGGTATGAGAGAGCGTCATGCTCATGCCGTTGGCCGTCACGGTACGAGCCGGGTTACCCCCAAGCCACGCCAATATATGTTTCACATCAAAACTTAAAACAAAAGTGCCGGTGTCAGTGAAACTATGACCACGGAACCTCCGCCACCCGCTCACAACTTGCACTGCAAGCGGATAGTGCCTGAGGCATATCGTTCCCCGCTTTACCTAATGAGATGTCAGTACAATCATTTGTGCTTTAACCTTACGCGATGAGGTTTTTGGCCTTTCATTTTGCCCGCCTTTAATTCAACCATTAATTAATTTAAGACGCATAGTGTGCCGAACACATGTAAATGTGGAAAAAAATAGGCCAAGGTTTACATGTTTACGGTAAATAAGGTGATAAGTATTGTTGTTTACTTTGTCATTGTCGACTGGTTTTTGTGTGTTATTAAGACTTTTATTTTAAAACAGGAAGTCGTTATATCCATGCTCCCAATGTGGCGATCTTGTTGTAATAAATAATGTTGTTCCAATTTTTTTTTCCACTGGCTTAAAACTTGAATTTATGAGAGATGAACGTAAGTTTTTAAATTATGAAATAGATTCATTGACATAATATTGCTATGCAGTTGACCTTAAATTCTTTGAAGGTGTGTCTCGATTTCAAACAATTTTAATGTACTTTTAACAGCCAAAGTTCAAGCTAAGTCAAAATATAAAAAATCTTCTTTCAAAACATTTAATATTTCAGTTTAAAAAGATTCCAATGTCACAATCGAATTGACATTCAAAAAAGTGAATGAAAATCCTTGAACAACTGCAAGTTCGTCATTGCACCTATTGCATTTTTATCATATATCTATTAATTTGTTGAAATAATCTACTGTTAAAAAGGCAGCATATTTACTGTTAGGCAAGATTAAATTTCTTAGTATTTATTTCTAGAGAACGGAATGAGATCGGATGGCACCAAGGCAAGCAAGATTTCAAGCGAACGGCTTAAAAGTGAAAATGGATACATAAGTACCTACACGTCCACTGTACAAATTACACAGGCAGGTCAAGAAACAAGGTTAGTTGATAAAACTTAATTATACACTTTTTCTTAAACAACGAGCTGTGTTAAACACCGTGCAGTATTAACAATTATGCTTATTATATAATTACAGGAAATATTGTAATGCGTAATTAGCGTTAAAAGAAATTGTTTTTATGAGAGTTCGATTGGAATTTAAAATGAAGGATAAAATGTTATTACAGTGGTAATTTTGAGCTAAGCACCGTGTCAAAGGTTAACATATATAATAATAATTATTATTATGTATGCAGTTGGCTGGTCGTTAAATTTTGACGGCGGAAATACACCTACTTTGAATTAAGTCGAGCAAATATTACAGTTAAGAAAAAAGTTTGATGGTAAAACATTGATGTTATCACATAAAATACATAATATCACGCCTGCCATCTTCAAAGGGCTAGGCAGCGGCGTATCCACCCACATTTCGCCAGCTATGTTGAAGTCTCATGTAATATCGGGCGAGCCTATTACCGGGAACATATATATCCAAACTCCGGGCTGCTACTGAGAAATTTCTGGTGGATGCTATCATTATCAATCTGGAAACATAAAATTGAAACCTCAATCAAAACTAAACGGTCACCAAAACTAATATTTAAACTGCTCCTAATACATTCGTGTTAAACAACCACTAACATCACAAAACTAACTAAAAATAAAACAATCAACAATTAACAGCACACGTTTGAAACAAAACCCGAGCTTTATTAACAAAAACTAAACCAAACAAAAAGCACAGTGCGCCAAAACATGCACACACCAGACAAAAACGTAAAAAGGCAAAAATTTCCAATTACGCGTAAGCTTTAACATTTCAAAGCCGCTGTCCGTATCACGGCAAAGACCTAGACGTTTTGCCATTCGCATTATGTGACTAATTGAATAAAAAAGTAAATCTTTTATAACAAAAGGTTATACGGATGCGGTTTATCTTCGCATCGCCTCAGGTGGTACGGGTAATTATTATTTTACTTTGTACTTGTGTGTTGTATTTTGTTCTCCTATGTTCTTTTGCAAACCTCAATTACTGTTGTCTTAAAAAAAAAATCTAATCGCCATTTGGACTTGAGTTTGGTACACAGTGGGCGTTTTTCTTTTTTCTTTTATTTCTCTAAATGGTTTATTTTTATTTTTTGTATATTCAATTGTTAATATAATTTAAATGTGTCAATGTCGTTCTTAATGTCTGTTAATTGATTTTTAATTAAAGTGTACGGTTTGGAAGGTTTTGTAATCGTTTTTTTATGACAAAATAAACTCATTTTATTTTACTAAGATTTTTAACATTTCTGTATTAAAAGTCAAATGTATGCATAAAGTAAATTAACCAGTTGCCCATGCGTGTGTAATTTATATTTCACATGAAACCTAGTTCAATATCATTTAAATGTTTAACACAGCATTCATGCATAAAACTATCCAAAATCAAAGACGTTTGATGTACAGTCGAGCACAGAGGTGATGTTTTGTCCCGATGTCCTTATCGATGGCCCGAGGCGTACCGTCCCGCGTCCTAGGGTGTAGTGAGCGTATCATGGCGTAGTGCGCGTACCGATACGCGTGCCGGTGACGTGTCACGTGCGTATTAATTATATGAGTAGGTAGCTCGGTATAATTGTGGTTGTGGATTTTAAAAGATCAAAGGCTTTGGTAGTTTGGGTATTAAAATGATGTTGACATGTTGTGATCTTGTGGTAAATACTTATGTAATTTTTATAATTGAAAATTATCTTAAAGTGTGCAAATACGAACTTTTGAAATGTTTAACATAAAGAAAATCAGAGCGAAATTAATTCCTTCTTCTTCTAGTAATAAAACAGTAACTTTAATTAATTACTCCATTACCTATCAAGAATCGTTTATGAGCACTAGAAAAAAATACTGAAAGAAAACTTATTTACCTAAACGTGTAATCATGGACAAAACCATAATATACTCTGTACTTCATGCAATTGACTTTGAAGACAGCAAAAAGTTCACAGGACGTACAATAATTTTATTGTTTATAAACAAAATATTGACTCGTTTCGTGAGAACAAGAACAAGAAGGGCACAACCTCGCATTGAACTTCAAAACACATAAATGCTGTGGGAAAATGAGTCATATTATTTTGTAACATGGAGGTACATTATCAATACTTTTACACCACCTTACCAAGTTTTTGTGAAGCAATGGAATGGAAGTCACAAGTATAAAACTTCATTTATTTGCAAATAAGTGTGAGTAGATAAAAAAACAATGTAGATATAATGACACTTGGGTTTTAATCACCCTTATTTCTTGGTGATTTTTTACAAGCTTATTTTACTTGAAACTGCCTGGTTGACAACATACCTTCCAAGCAGCCTGGTAATAAACCAATGATATTGCTCTGAATCGAGGACATTTTAACTTAATTTATAAAAAAATATTAAGTATATCTTTTATAAGCAAACTTCAGAGACACACACAGTGCACAAGCCATATTTTTTCAAACGTTTCCAATTATCATTCAAAGGGTTTCTTAGACACCAAAAATCTTAAAACCTAACCCCCAAAAAGCATCTAAACCTCCCATTTTAACCCCCCAACCCGTTTAACTCCTCAACATTCTTATCCACCATATTGCAATCGCAGCGATCTCACAAAACACGAAGTGCAAGGCAGCAGAACGGACCCAACTTAATTTAGTGGCCGATAATTAAACCCCGTTGGGGTGGCCGGTGGCCGTAGCCCGTGGACCTCCCGAGGTCCGAACATGCTGAGATGTGTATTTTTGTCTAATAAGGGGTTGGGCGGAGTCGGCTATAACGGCCAGGCTATGTGACTGATTGTGGTGGAGGTTGGCTGATTTGGTTGTGATGAATGCTGTGGTATTGAAAATGGAAAATTTTAGAAAAAATGGTTTTGAAGTAGTCTAAAACGATTTTTGAAAATAAAATACGAGTCTCTTATAATTAATTTTTCTTCTTCCTGTCGCTACCACGACAGTATTTAAAATTGTGTTGGTCCAAAACTTCGCCACACACGCGGCACCGCAGAGTTCACTTTGCTACATGTTTAATTAATTGAATCCAGCTAGTCAAGATGAATAGGTACATATATAGAACACTCTGTATTTTACACCGTAATAAACTACTAGAAATTAATTTATAAAGTTCATATTCGAAAAATATACGGTGCGTATTCATGGAATTAAATAATTTGTTTTTTAATAATATCAACAACAAAAGCCAAAAGACTTGACATCAAGCCTATCAGTCATAGTACCTATACCGTGTCTAAAAAAACCTGCATGATATTAAGTAAACGAGTAAGACTAAAGTACTTATTTCAAAATCAAAATATTTTATTTCACATAGACCTACATGGGCACCTATGAAACGTCAGAAGCTAGGTGCATTGTTACAATTGGTCGTTTCCTATAAAGAAGAGCCGGCAAGAAACTCCATGGTTACTCTTTTAAAAATAATTGGAGTAATTTAGGAGCCGACGGCTTCTCTTAGTTAATGTACATAATATTTCTATCACGTATTCAGCTTTAAATATTCGAGTTTGCCGATTTTACTGTTTTAATATCTTACATAAATAGATAGCTACTAAAACAAAATAAAGAACAGAAGATTCTACTCAGCAAAATATTTTTATCCCTTGAAAATCTAGACTGCAATTTACATATTTAAAACTGAATACAATTAGGCTGACATTTTTCGAGCTATAACAATATTCAAAATATTGCCAAACCAAATCAATTTTAGTAGCGGAAACTAGAAAACGTTTTTAACTTGATCACTTTCAACGTCATATTTAAAAATGCAAACGTCAATATGAAAAAAAACATCGACTTTTATTTATTAAAAAAAAAAACAGCAAAACTATCAATAAACCAATTAAAGCCGAAAGGTCAATTTTTCAACGACTTCAATTCGTAAATTCGAGTGAAAAAATGTTTTTATCGGAAAGTCGAGGATTCATGTCTGGTGTACCGAAATAAAATTCTGAAAGTCGATTGACTGACGACCAATGGATAGCGTTTGTATGTAAAATGTAAATAAGTCAACGTCTTTTTTTTTGGTCGGGGAAATGGATGACTGTCACACCGTTGTGTAAGGGCAATAGGCGTAATTGGAATAAAGCATTTTAGACTTAGATATTTTTTGTTGAATGAATGAGGAATATTATAGGGCAACGTTGCGGATTAAAAGTAGTAACAAATATTGAAGGGTATGCTTAGATGATTTGATCATGTTAAAAGGATGAATCAAAGGCTACTAACAAAAGGTATTTGCTTACAAACTCAAGAAGGGGACGCTTTAGAAGGACATAATAAAGTTACCTTATTGGTGATGTTCTTCAGAAAGGTCAGGTGCGTAGTCCTGGCAACCTGTGTACGTGCATGAGCAGATGCATGACTGTAAACGAAGCAAAAGGAGTATGTATAAGGATCGTAGCAGGTGGCCTGGGACGACGGCGGGATTTACCTGTGTTTATTTTTCGTATTTAATCTAGTTCGAGTAAAAAGAAAGTAATAAAAGTACTACGTAAGGTCAGTCGGCTAAACTCTACAAAAGGCAGCTCAGTTCATTAAGTACAATAAAAATCCACGTACATGAAAAACTAATTAATTTAACTAATTAAAAATATCCGTAAATGCAAAAAAAAACAATTTCTCACTCTCTTTTCTTATTCATCACAGCGTTTCATACCAATTTGGAAGAGCACTTTAAAAAATATCTATCCAAAAAAGTACAAAAACTTACTTTCTACTTTTCAAAAACGTTTAAAAGCAACAGTTTAACATACCGCCGGAGTAATTCGGTTGGATCGTCGACGAATTAAGAATCAGACAAATTACAGTAATAAGTTTTAATGTGGTACATATTTAGAGTTCAGGCATTCTTGTTGTCTGAATATGGCTGATCAAATTAAGTGTTGCAAAGTTATTCCAAGATACGAAACCTTAGCTAGTTTTGAATTAGATATTTAAAATCTGGCGATGATGGCACACGATTCTAAGTGGCCTTTACTTTTATTTTACGAGCGGTAATTTTTATTGATCTTGATTTAGGTCCGATGTATGAAATATTTAAATACATACGCTTAATGTAAATTTTAGAAAAGGATTAAGTAATAGACTCGTTTTTTTATATTCTTATATCAGAGATATGTGATTATTATTATATTTCCACTGTGAAACTAACTTCTTCTCTCGTAGCTCTGTTTTTTAATGATAACAGGGGTTGCATCAGGTATAAATAATTGGTTTGGTTGTAGGTCATTTCACCTAGGAATACAGTTTCTTTTGCAATTTTATGTCAATCCGCTGACAAATCAATCACATTACAATTCGGTGTAACAGGCGGCCTCTGCAAACGAATTGGCGTGAATTGTCACTTGTATCTGAAAACGTTCGGCCAGCCGGGGTTTTAGAGGCAGAATAAATAAAACAATTCTGCCGTCAGTTATATTTTAACATGACAACTCTATTCAAATGAAACTTCTCGAAATAACGAGATAAGAGGTTTTACCTACCTACACCTACGTCTCCCATCTTTATGTTACCGGCTAACCATTCGCCCATTTGCGGATTTTTACCATCCGCTTCACTATACAAATAAGAAACCAAAAAAAAGTTTAGTATTTTTTCCATCTAATTTTTTTTTTTAAATGTCATCTCGTTGGTTACCACTAGGTGTACTATCTACTTAGCCGGACTGTCCTGCGGAGATGCTCTAAGCTACTAACTTAAAAACTAAACTAACTATGACTAGGCGACTGCTCGCTAAGGGCACTGTGGGCTACGGACCTCGGCTTAGGATTTCACCTTACAATATTACTGGGTATATATACCTGCCTATATTGACAACCACTTAGTCTGTAATAGGTAGGTACCTACCTACCTCTACCGATCATGTTTTGTTTGCACTACTTCTAATTTTAAATGGCATTCAACCGCAAAATCAGGATAATTCAAAATGTACTAATACGTTTAGAAACGATTGAATGTGTTTAGTTATTAATTGTTTAGAAAATTGACTACGACCTTAAATTGTCCGTACCTGGATTCAAATTACAACTGTCTTTCTTTGAGAGTGGATTAACATTTCTATGACACGGCAAATTGGCGAATTGCGTCAGTTCTTAACTGTACCTACATAGTGAGTGGAGCAAAAATGTTTAATGAAAAAATACTATCGATTGTTCATTACTATAAACTACATAATCTAACCCTCATATCGATATTCCTTACAAACCCACATGAGTGTACTGGTCCTCAAAATTCAGTAGGCGTAACAATTAATTGTACTAGCGGGTAGTGCGACGGCCAACAGCTGCGGTCTTCATGAAAGTCAAGAGCCATTCGTCTCACGTTCACCGCGCTGTGCCAAGTCTTTAACATATTTATGTCAAATTATTGGATAGACATTAGTGTGGGAATTATGGCATTTAGTAGACGATTTGTAATTGTGATAAGTAACTATTAAAAAAATGCCACTTAAAAAAAAAAACGTATGCTGTTTCATTTTATCTAAGTAGTAAGTAATCACCAATCAAGAATTGGGTCCTACGTTTGATTCATATTTTGACAGGTTTTTTTTTTTCAACAAAAAAATCACAACTGTTGCTAAGCACGTGCAAGAACAATGCCACAAGGATCTCTTCTGAATTTTAGGCTTTACAAGTGACAAACAAAGGTTATTGACTAGTTTTAAATGTTTATTTCTTATTTTTATTTCAGGTAATATTAAAAAATGTAAATATGTAAGAAACAAAATAAATAAACGACATAATTATTGTTATTTTCAAAATCGGTTGATAAGTTATCACAATTTCATAATCTAACTTCATGACTCATTTCTCGTTCTTCATATCTGACGAAAGTCATTAAAACTTCACAGACATGCCCCATTTTTTAATTCACCGCAGTAATAAAACAAATAATCACACGCCACATCTCACATTACCCCACAAAAGCCAAACCTACATTTCCAAAATCACAAAACAAACATAACCTCCTTCTACCTGACTTACGAATAAAGAACACGAAAATTGATTTCTAACCTGTCATTACTAAGACAGACAGACAGATAAGAATATTGTACCCATCAATCAACTGAATCAAAATTCTAAGTGAAACAATAAAATAAAACAATGTAGTAAATTTATATAAGTCCAGGGATGGCGAACTAAAGGCACGATACAAAATTGTGGTCGGTCTTATTTGAGAGGTACCTACCTACCTACCTTTACCGGAACCAAATAAATAAAAAATATTAAAAGCTACGCAAAAAAATAATACTATAATAACTTCAGTGTAAAAATGGTTATTTTAAAACATTTTAGCTACGATTGCAAGGCATGAATTGGTGCTGTTTTATTTATTTTTGACGTTGTTGGTGCCTCGAGGACGTTCAGATGTTGGTCCCGGCTGTCATTCTTAGATCTTTGACAGTTGTCACGAGTCGTCAGAAGCCTGAAAGTCTGACAACCAGTCTTACCAAGGGGTATCGAGTTACCCAGTAACTGGATTGTGGAGGTCAAATAGGCAGTCGCTCCATGTAAAAGCCGACGCCAATATAGGGAAAAGGCAAGGTAGATGATGTTGTTGATATAATGTCATAGGCGAAACTTTTTTCAGGGCACGTGACTGTCCGAAGGTTTGCCATCCCTGATGTAAGAGGTAAGATATGACCTATTGTGATTGTACAGTCGATTCACTATCACTTTTCACACAGGTATAATATTCTTAAAGATTTATAAGTGTGTGGTAAGATTGACAAATGACTGCTTGTTGTAATTGACTTCAACAAGATAATGATCCAATCTCGTCACTACTTCGTATGGAATATCGCAAGATTTACTATACCTACAATTTGATAATCATTTCTTTGGTCAGGGGGCTTAAAACAGTCACTTTGGCTGAATCATAAAAGGAAAATATAATGAGTCATCGTAAAATGTCACAAACTGACAATTCATAATATGATCTGCGTGCGATTCATATTACGAAATAATTCATCTGTTGGACAGTTTTCTATGGAGATTCGTAAAATGGTCTACACGTTATGAATTGCTTTTGTGTCAAATTAGAGGAATTGCTAATGATAGCTGGAAATTAAGGAAATGAATTGCATAAAGAGGAATTGCTAATGTGGCCGTTTTAGGCCTTCTGCTGGTGAACAATAGTAACTACTTACTTGAAAACCTTTCAAATTAATTCATCGACTATTTTTTGGGTGCTGTAATATTATTCTTTAGTAAATTGTTGTATAATTAACAAAGATGTAGCCATCGAAAAGAAAAGAAGAAGTAAATGGATATAAGCGTAGCCAATGAGCAAGCTTAGAGGTGCATATACAACGTGTAACGGAATAAACGCAAGAACTCATACACCCCAATTAGAATAGACTAAGACTAAGACTAAAATAATATCTGTAATTTAATTAAATTAAACCACACCTTAAATTAACTATTTTATTTAACGCGTACTACACATAGGATAGCTATGAGCGTATTACAAATTTGGTTATGCATTTAAATAGGCTTTATTCCTTTGAGATAAGGCTTAAATTTCATTAAATAAATTATCTTATTACCTTGTTATGACGCAGTGGTTCTAATTTCAGTTAAATAAAAGTTTTTTTCATGAAAAATTAACATATATAAATAATGACGGATATCAATTCAGAAGCCGATTCTGAGCAAACTACTTTCAGGTCTTGCGCTTATTCTGTTACACGTTGTATACCTCTTTTTATGAGGGTTTTCATGCAGTTGGCGCCACTTTGACAAGGCCTTCCATTTTGACAATGAATATAAAATTATGAAGTTCATCATTCGTTCAATAATGAGTCACGACTAAAGATAATATAGGCGCTTTGATACTTTCGACAGGTGCCCGGACCTGACGTCTCAGTGCTGCCACCTGATGATCGCCATTCCAGAAAGCACGCATTAGAGACGTCTATGTCCAACATTGATCTGCTTAGCTGATGATGATTTGCATCAATTTGGTTTCCTTATAATATAATATCGTGTTAGATTAGAAATAATTGCAAAAACGTTAGGTAGTTAGGTAAGGCACAGAGCCTCCCATGTCTTATGTTCTTTAATGTATTAGACAGTAAGATTGCTAATATAAAATCAAGCAACCGCAGGCGCCATCATAAATTCCGACATCTCTCGAAGTCCATCACATAAAAATAAAATAAAAAACCAGACTGATCACTAAAACAAATTGACTTTTAATTAATTTTATTTACATTGGAACGTGCACTAAAATAAGCAATAATGACTCATTGAGAGTTTGTTGAAATTGACGCAACCATTGTATTTTATTGGTTATTTCTACAGAATCACCTGTGCGGTCACAGAATAAATACGTACAGAAGGTCAGCTTCATACAACGATTGACAATGCACGCACACATTAATGCTTCACGGGCAGTCGATTGCACGTCAGTAATAACACTGACCTTCTTGACCTTAGTAGCATAACATAATCAGCCTATAATGTTCATTCTGCTAGGACACAAGCCTCCTCTCTATGAGAGGGAGTGGGCCATAGTCCGAAACACGGGCACAGTGCGGGTTGGTGGAGTAGCTTCTTTTTCAGCTCAGTACTTAATTAGTTGCAATAGAATAAGAGGCCAGCTTATACTGGTTTTGTTACCACTAACATGCGGTCGATAGTACAGCGAGTGCAAGCACAGGTACACTCGCGACTAGTATTCGTCTGAGATAAACTGAGAGGTTGCCGAACGTTCGTGTCCATGTTTGCATGCGCCTGTTTTCACTCGTTGTATGAAGTCGGCCTTCTGTTACCTATCTATTCTTTGGTGCAGTGTTCCGCCGTACATCACGAACGTTTACTGGTTCGAGTAATATATCGTCAGAGTGTCAAAACATACGTGAGGAACGACGGTAGGACGTAACTGCTGAGTGGAATGCGTAGGGGAGGTTTAGCAGTTTATATTTTTACTCTTTGGCTCTATTTTATTGCAGTATATCACTGGATGGACATGGGATCTTGTGCGAATATCCTGAAGAACAAAAAAAATATGCCGAACAGGACGAGATTGGGATCAGACTATGTTCATGATTTTCTAACTTTACCTACATTACAATATCAAGAATTGAGTTTTTGGTGGCCCAGTGGTAACGGCCCCGACTTACGAATTCTAGTCGTGGATTTGAACTCAGCCGAGCGCTTTACTTTGTATAAATAATTTCATCACCACTGATCCCAAAACGGAGAAAGAAAACATAGTGAGGAAACCGGCATGTCCTAGAATCAAAAATTTGAAAACTTGTGACATCTACCAACCGGCTCTGGGCCAGCGTGGTGGGTTACAGCCCCTGCCAGGCCTGCCCGTCTTGTGTCCCAGCAGTAAGAGCACTACAGGCTGATTATGCATCGTAATAAAATACAGTCGGGGAAATTAATTGTTTGTAAATTGACGTACCTACTACGCAAAATTGTGTTGTAAAATTGTTTTTTTTATTATAAATTTCAGCTTGTATTCAAGACACGAAGTGTAAATCAGAAAAGTTTATGTTGAGAGTTTAGTTTATGAGATTTCAGAGATCCTGATAAACTATTAAAGAACCTAACAGTACTTTAAAAAAAACAAAGCATTAAATAAGAGAGTGACAGAGAAACAAGTTTTAATGTAAACAACTAAGTCTTAATAATAATAAAATAACAAAATGTAAATTCTCTTCCCCCTTAACATTTTCCTGAAGCGCACACATTTACGCATTACGTCCGATGCGCAAGCGCAGTTTACTTTGGTGTCATCGTAAAGTAGAGGTTATAAAAGGCAGATCTGTTTATATTACGTTGTCGTTTTTGAGTGAAATTAAATTGATTTTAGGTATTTCCGACAGCCTGCAGATCTAAAACTGTAACGGGACTTAGGTATAATAAATTTTTTGATGCTGAAAATATAATGGCTTACAATATAATAAAGATGGAGTATGCATCAGTCTCAATCTGCCTAGCCTTTTCCCAAATATGTTGGGTCGGCTTCCAGTCTAACCGGATGCAGCTGAATACCAGTATTTTACATGGAGCGACTGACTATCTGACCTCCACAACCCAATAACTGGGTAATACGATACCCCTTGATAAGACTGGTTGTCTGACTTTCGGGCTTCTGACGACCCGTAACGACTGTCAAAGATCCACGAATGACAGCCGGGACCAACGGCTTAACGTGCTTTCCGAGGCACGGAGGAGATTCGCTACGTAAAGATGGTCACCTATCCACGAACCAACCCCAGCAAGCGTAGCTTAACCTGATGGATCGACCCGTGCGGCTGTTATTACTTAGCCACGAGTATCTTCCTATCTATGCATCAGTCAAGGGGCCTAAAACGGCCACATTAGCAATTCCTCTAAAAGCAATTCATTTCCTCAATTCCCAGCTTTCATTAGCAATTCCTCTAATTTGACACAAAAGCAATTCATAATTTGTGGACCATTTGACGAATCTCCATAGAAAACTGTCAAACAGATGAATTATTTCGTAATATGAATTGCGCGCAGTTCATACTATGAATTGTCAGTTTGTAATTTTACGATGATTCATAATATTTTCCTATTATGATTCTGCCAAAGTGACCGTTTTAAGCCCCCTGGTCTTCAGTAATTATTACTGTCTATCATTTCATTAAATGATCCAAAAGGAATGCTAAGTCTTTCACATTGTTTATTTCAGTATATTTACCAGCTGCATTTAATGACATAAGTTATAAAGAGACGATGTCAACTGCAGCAAGAAACAAGAAGCTATCTGATATGATACTGTATTCCATCATCAACTGAATGAACCCACTCTTTCCATTCAAAGTCATCAATATTGATTTCAACCGTAGTTTCAGGGGCTTATAACAGCCACTTTGGCAGTATCATAATAGGAAAATATTATGAATCATCGTAAAATTACAAACTGACAATTCATAGTATGATCTGCGTGCAATTCATATTATGAAATAATTCATCTGTTTGACAGTTTTCTATGGAGATTCGCAAATTGTCTACACATTATGAATTGCTTTTGTGTCAAATTAAGGCAATTGCTAATGTCACCGTTTTAGGCCCACAGGTAACACCTATCTGCAAAGTTAGCAAAGCTAACTTGGTACTGGAATTTCTACAGGCATTGCAAGTTAACCGCTTCCTTTCACATGAGTAATTCATCGATCTGTTTGACAGCCTAACTAATATTATAAATGCGAAAGTGAGTTTGTTTGTTTATTTGTTACGCTTTCGCGCTAAAACGGCCTAGCAGGTTTAGATGAAATTTGACATGGGAAGACATTCTCATTCTCACCTGGAATAAGACACAGGATATTTTTTATCCCGATATTCCCACGGGATCAAGACTTACGCGGGTGAAACCGGGGGGCGCAGCTAGTTCTGATATAATTTTAATTGTCATACCAAAAATTACCTAACATTTTAAGTATATTACATTTCAGGCGCCTCCTTAGTCCTCGACCCTTCCAAGACTGCACTACAATCAAGAACAAAAGCATCAATAACAGGTACAGTCACCGACATAACCTCAGAAGCAACAAATAACTCAACGCCGCGCGCCGAGATTTGTTGTCGCTATCCATTGTCGCCGCGACACGCCAGTAATGAAAGCCGCTTATCTACGCGACTGTACCTCAGCTCTGTCGGTTATCTACGTCACTGTACCCTCAAGGAGGCTAATCGGACCGTTGAATTAAACTTAAAATTTGCATTTTTATTAATATTATATTTTTTATTTTTTTAGGGCTCAAATAAGTACCAGGAAAACAAAATGGCGGCGTTGACAGTAGTAAAGATTAGTCTTGTATTACTCTCTGTTGTATTTTATTTTATAGTGGATCTACCGCTTACTGTTTCGAAGATTGAAAAGATTCATATTTATTTAGGTACTTGTCTTAAAAATCTGCTTGCTGTGAATGCACACTGGCACACGTAATAACATTCATGGAAAAAATTAAGTAGGGTTATTTGATTTTAATTAAAAAAATCTTTAAAGACTTTATTTTGGACCAAGTCACAAAGTGGAAAAAAAATTAGATGAAATGAGCGTTATTTCGAAAAAAAACAACATTAATACAAAAAAAAAGTAATCACTCGCAGCATTTTCATCAAAATTAACGCTCAATCATTCAATAGACTCGCACAGTACTATAAAGCACAAAAGTAACAACAGTGCAAATAAATTGGCGTACAGTCGAGCACAACTCGTAAATACCGCACAGGTGTGAGTTGTTGTGTGTTTACGCAATCGTATCGTTACAGTTACGCGTGTCGCTCGTATTTCGTACGCGGAAGGAGCTACGTACGGGTACGTGTGACTCGGATCGTATAGCCTTTTTTGAGGACGGTGAAAATATTTTTTTAGGAAACTTTATGATGATGACGCTAGATGTGAGATGCAAGTGTAGATTAAATTTTCTTGTTTTTTTTTGTGTTTTCGTTTTCAGGACGACTGTTAGTAGTAGGGGTCTTGAAAAGGGGCGATGATTGAATGAATTACAATGTTTCTTAGAATAAAATAAAATTTTTGCTTACAAGGTTGGTAAACTATTTATTATTTCTCGTTTCAAAAAGTAATTATGTGTCCGAATACTTTCAAAAGAAATTAGCCTACCCAACAGCTTCTCAATAAAAATAATACTAATTCCACTCACTAATCAAATACACTCATCAGCAAAAAATTAAAACATCATAAAAATATTAATTACAAAATCTCACACACTTAAAAATTACAAACATAATTAATTACCATCAAAAACAACATCAAAGCTTGAAATAGCTGAAAGGGACGTCAAGCCGGACTGACATGGACACACGGACACGGACAGGGAACATTGAAAAGGAAATTAGCCTCAGTGTGGCGGCCATTCGCATTTTTTCCATTTATGTCAACATGACTAGAGCACAGTGCTTCACGCCGACAAAGGATAGGACAGAACCATCAATGCTGACGGCGACACAGACTGTACTGGAAAACGTTAATTTTATAAATGTTTTTATTGTATTGCTGCAATTGCCTTTGCTTTAATAGTAAAGGATTTATTTAATTTTGTGTTTATTTTATTTTGGAGGGGCATAAAATTTAAATGTGTCTTTTTGTGTTTAAGTTCTATACATTTTGACACTAATTTGGATGATGTTTCAGCAATTTTCTTTGATTTTTGAGTCTGCATGCGAATTCGATTCACTATCAGTTTTGTAATTTTCATCATAGACATTTACGGTATCAAAATGGAAGAATCTTTGTTTGGCTATTACCATCTAAAATTAGTCAAAAACTTAGATTTTCCTAAAAATTCGGCCTGATTTAGAAAGATTACCTTCTTTTTTTTTTCTCAGTCAAGTACATCAGCCCATGAATTACAGCGAACGCAATCACGCAATTCGTATTTTCGCAAGTCTAGATAAACGAACGACACCCCACCCTCCGAAAAAAGAGAAAAGTCGGAAGACACAGGATAACAGTAACACATTTTCGTCGCGGAGGCTAACGATTCCGAAGTGTACTGTCCCATAAATCTGGGCCAGCCTGATTGATACATGGCGGTGGGTTGACGCCCATCGAGTAATTTAGTGCCGCCGCTACGCCCACCATCCAGATAGCGGGACTTTTGTTTTGCATTAATTCTCTTTCGCTGTTCTTTCCATCGATGCTAAAGAAAAGAATTTACTTTTTAAAAGGAATTCTACGTTGTGATAAATGTTGAGATATTTTTTTTCTCGGGATTTTTTTTTGCCCTGAAGAATTTAGTGTCTTGTCCACTGTGCGATTTGTGTAGATTGTTTTTGTTGATTAGCATTTTGTTCGGAATATTACTTTAAAGATTAGTTTTAATTGATTTTTAATATTCATGGAATTTATCTATAAGATAATGTTTAGTGACAAAATTTTTCAAATCGCCTACGAACACATTATTAGGTGAAGCTTTGAATTCATTGTAATCATAAATGACTAAAAAGGAAACAATTTTAATTATGATTTGCGTAATATTTTGGCCTCTAGACATAATTTGGGAAAGTACAGAATTTAAGATGTCCCAAGGTGAATAGCGAATGTCATAATTATTTGATATTGATACAATCATAGATGGTGCGATGGCGTAATGATATTGGATCATGTTCTTAATTTTTTATTTTTTTATTTTGCAACATTATGAATTTATTGCTAAGATAGACACTTCTTGCCTTATATGTACGGTCAGGATCAGAAGTTAACGTCATATTATAAATTAATTAAATCATTCTCAGTTTGATGATCATGTCACTTTTGTTTAAGCAGAGCTATACGTAAATAACAGCAACATAAAAAGATCAGCCAATCCAACACAACTACCCAGCACAACCTCCCAACCATTCTAAAAAACAAAACAAAACAAGAACACGTTAAAACAAAACAACTAACAACCATCAAGTCACAACACTACTTCATTCCTCATAGTTTTCTCATCTAAAGAGCAACAAAAGTGCCCCCCCGCCCCCCCCTCACAAAACCGACTAATTCCAGTACCAGTGAGGTTCAGACGACAGACCTAGCTGGTATTAAGGCCTTTCTTAACAGCTAATCTTAGGACAAAAGCTTTAATACGGCCGGCCCCGGGGTGTAGGACGAGTGTTGTCTTTTGTTTATTTTAATTTTTATTTTACGCCTGCGCGGCGAACTGTGTCTGGTGGTACAAGGAGGTTCTATAGGGTGTGCAAAAATATTTTGAATTAAAACCACTTTTTAATTCAAAATTACATAATTATTTTGGTGGTGGTTACTGATACAGGGAACATAAGCAGCATTATTATATAAGGCAAATTATAACATTCTCAGTGTTTAGTCATGTTTTCACTCATTCTTTTCTTTTACCATTAGGTTATTCGTTCTGGATCTCTTGGAACGCAAGTAAAATCTTACACTGTTTCTTAAACTGCTACCCTTGTGGAGGTGCATCGTGCATCTCTTAGAGGCCTTCACTCGCAAGGGGTAGTGTTATGCACCACTTAGAATATCTTTTTCTGATCAGGCCATAAGGTTTCAATAATTCTGAACATTATTATCACATACTTATACTGATTATACTGATTGATTATACTTAAGCATACCTGTTTATAAAATCCATATCCATATCTCCATAGATACTTTAATTCACGACTTAACGGTGGAACGGATTTCGATGTAATTTGGCACTCGGGTAGACCATGACCTGGGTTAGGACATATACTTTTTATCCCGGTTGTACGATTCCGTGGGATAATATCAAACCTCCACGCGGGTGAATCCACGGGCACAAGCTAGTACTATATTATAGCCCTCTTTCTCACCTTCTATAACCTCTAAGCTCTACAGTTGCAAAACCATCATTTCTAGATTTTAATAAAGAATAGAATATTTTTATTTTGCATAAAATATGGTACATAAAAGGTCTTAAATATTATAAGTTCCACATATTTTGCTTACTTATACATTTCAGCATGCAAAAAATTCCTTATAAGTAATAAAATAATACTTATACAAAAAACAATTGTTGCTGTTGAGATCATGACAATGAGGTAAAAAATTAAAATGTAGTAAAATAAAATTACTCTCCCAATGGCGTACAAATATGCCGCACCCTGTATGAGCAGAGGATAGCCAGTGATATGCAGCTCATTTTCAGCTGTAGCGCGAATTATCAGCGACGCGTGACGACACTGTCTGCCCACCAACTCATACTGCTGTATTATCACTTGTAATATCTTTTGTGGCTTATTTTTTTAATGGATTTACTTCTTATTTGCTGGCACCGAGAACCGAGCTCACTGTTTAGTAGGTACTGTTTAGCATATTATAATAATATGTGGTCAGTCTTCTTTAGTCCCGACTCTTTTTTTTTGGATATTTTGGTATCCTTGGACGTATGAGTGGAGTAGCGTCTTTAGCCTAGGTACTTTTACCTTTCGTTAATGCCACTTAATTTGTTTTTTTTTTTTAATGCAATATTACTTCTTGACCTCGATCGCGCCTGATGGAAAGCGATGGCTGAGGACTGTGATGGAACGAGCGTACCCAGAAGATGCCTGTTCACTCTTGCTTAGAAAGCTGATGAGTTATACACAGACGCTCGCAGAGAGTTCCACACTTCGGCTGTACGCATAATAAATGTGGTGGAGAAGCGCTGAGTACGACTAGTCCGTATATCGACCCAGTGCGGATGGTACCCTGCCGTACGTCATCTGGTAGTTCTATAGTAAAAGGAACAAGGCTCAGGTCATGGAGCTGCTGCGCCCAATCTCTGAAGTAAAATCTGTAGAAGCCCAACAGGCAAGCAACATTAAGCCGATGAGCCCGGCTATATAATTATGAAGTCTAGCCCCAGCGTCTCGTCGAGAGCGAGAGCCTTTTCGCTCTGGGTTCCAGCGAGTCAACTCGTTCTTTTTATTATTACAAGCTTTATATTAGCTTGCTCTGTTCGTATGTGTTTCCGGTTACTCCAATTGTCATCCATTTTTTAAGCACTTCCTGGTATCCGATTGAGCTGAAACTTGGCATACTTATATAACTACTGAGACATTTTGAAAAAATGATACCATGGAGCTGGTCTGATGATGGAGCCGGAAGCTGGCCATAGGAACTCCTCAATCAAACAATATAGCAACATCGTGTTTGGACTCATTGGCTATGTATTATTAACCAGTGCTTTGACACTAGGTGGTGTTCAGGGTCTGATGATGGAGCCGGAAGGTGGCCATGAGAAAATCCTTTTTAGTTCAAAGCTTGATTTTGCAAAGATTTTTTTAGCCTAACAATATTTATGTTACAATTGTCAACTAATGTTCTCTGTACTCACTCATATTCTTGTGCATAAAATAATGATTCTTATTCTTGGTCATTGGACATTACCTTCTTGAAGTTTAAAAAAGGCTGGGCGAGGTCGTGGGTGGCACTATACTCAATTCAGTGCCCCATACTGTATACCAATAACATTTTAGCCCCTGCAGACATTGTGAATTAAAAAAAAATCATAAACACCATCCTCATCAACCAACAGTACTTGACAAAAATACAGTGACGTCACATCTGAGGCAGCTCGACTGGCTCGTCTGTGGCAGGTTGTCGTGCAAGAACAATGGTTAGTTTCACAGTAACCTCCGGGTGATGGGACGGTATGAAAAACATATGGTAGGTATGTGGACTGTGGAGAGACTGATTGTTTGAAAAAATCTGGAAGTGTGTGTTTTTTTGTAGCTGTTTTAGGTACCTACATATTGTATTGAGGGAGGAGCTCGTGGCTAAGCAATAACAGCCGCACGGGTCGATTCATCAGGTTAAGCTACGCTTGCCGGGGTTGGTCCGTGGATGGGTGACCATCTTTACATATCGAGACTCCTCCGTGCCTCGGAAAGCACGTTAAACCGTTGGTCCCGGCTGTCATTTATGGATCTTTGACAGTCGTTACGGGTTGTCAGAAGCCCGAAAGTCTGACAACCAGTCTTGCCAAGAGGTATCGTATTACCCAGTTATTGGGTTGTGGAGGTCAGATAGGCAGTCGCTCCATGTAACATACTGGTATTCAGCTGCATCCGGTTAGACTGGAAGCCGACCCCAACACGGTTGGGAAAAGGCTAGGCAAATGATGATAATGTATTGAAGGATATAGTGGTTAAGTCGGTAATACCTAGTAATAAAATCCGAAAGTTTGTGTGGTGTCTCTGTTAGATTATTGATTTCTTATGATGGGTAGAAGTGTGTGATTTCCGTCAGTCGTTTGAAATGAATCTTTTTATTTATTTTCTTATTATTGTAAGGGGATATGTTGCAGAGATACTTCTTAAATTTTGACCAACTTTATTTGTTAACCACCTGCACCTACAATATTTAATTCTGTTCTAAACTTCTTGTCACTCTCCCTCGATTTATGACAAACTATGTAATGCTTCAGAGATGGTTGTACAAAGCTCTGCATCCAACGCTCGGTGTGGCAGCACGTCGTGTTCTGGTTTGCAATTGGTCAATCGTCATCCTGAGGATGCCTCGTTGAGAGGTGAAACACGTATCGATTTCTTACAGGGTTTTTTATGACTCTTGAAGAATTGTTAAGCGGAATAGGTTACTAAATGTATCTACGTCTATTGTATTTTATTATGGATTTCCGCAAAGTCACGCCTGAATCAATTAACTAAGGTTAGTAACCCTTTGAATAAGATGTAAAAAGATGTCCAAATCAAAGCATTTTTGTTAAGAGTAAAAGCATTATTTTTGTATTTATTTGGAAGAAATCAATCTTATCTTTTATCGCAAATAAAACCTGAATAATAAATCCTCAGAAAATTCCTTTACAAAAAATTCACCAATCCTTATTCCCTCTGGCACCTACGACACCTAAATCAAAAGCAAGCAGAAGCCAAACTCATTCAGAATTCACGCCGCCTCAAAGGCTATCAAATCGGAAATATCTCCACGTAAATGCACCCATCTGGAGTACTGAAGCTGCTAATATCTCAAGCGCGACCAATGACTTTGCTTTTACTCACCTGCCAAATACTATTTGCACTCGTGAGAGCAACGACACGTCTTACCTCGACGAAGATACAATTGAAAATGGAACGACCTCGGTTCTCGGTAAGGTAAAGTTATGTTTGCGAACTCAAAAGCAGATAGCGTTTACGAAGCGGGCTGTGGTCGAGGTAAGGTTAAAATATGCAGCGCTTGTATTGAGGGGACCTGCATACAGGGGTAAGACAGTCCGTGTGGTCGCGACGCACTCCGTGCATGCACTTGCTGGGTTCGTTTCCAAGGCACGATACGAGGAGATGGCCACTGACCGATGCCAATGTTTGAAAGGAATTGTTGCAGAAAAAGCTGACTTTAATCATTTTTTGCGCAAAAAGGTAACTTTCATCTTCTATTTTGTAGTCCAGCCCAGCGGATTTTTCAGTTCATCTATTAAATAATTATTTAGGTTTAGGACAGCCCCTTTTTCTTAGACAATTTTTTTATTTATATAAATTATTAGCTTTCCTCCCGTTATTCTTAGCAAACACTTCCAAAATACTTGCCACAATGGAAACACACCTCCAGTCAGTTTTCAAAAAGCCCATGAGAGCGTGTCTTGACAAAGTGACCGCTATTAAACATTCACTTCTGCTCGAGTAAGGTGTTAAGTCGTCGCCAGTCTCTTTGAGGCGGTGTTGTATGCTGCAGTCCCACCGCAACACAGCGGGGACTGCAAACATGCACCTGATAATTTCAAGTGGAAATCTCCAAGAATATGTGACGGAATTTCTAAGATTTCAACAGTTCAAATAAGCTCTCTGAATTACTGAAAGTCTCATTAAGGCTAATGGCCTACTTCAGTGTTCAGATAGAAACTATTAACAAGATAAATTCACAAATGTTTTGTATTAAATTATCTGATCTGTCAAATAAGTTACCTAAGCTGAAAATGAATTCGCAGGTATAGAAACTGAAACATGTGAAAAAAGGTCTAAAACTGATAACAAATTACTCCGTCATCAAAATAAGCGAGTATTTGACCCCCAATTTTTGAATGAGCGAACGCACTTTGATTCCTTAGTCAAAGTCCGAGAAAATACGAGAAAACAATCAACTGTTCAACCAATCACCTTCGATCATAAAATTGTTTAATCCCCACAACACTACTACCTCACTTCCTCAAAACACATCTTAACCCTTCCATACTTGTGCAACTAGAAAAACAACCGAACATCACACATGGCGGCGGCGCTGACATTTCCAATATAAAATAAACAAGTGGGGTATGATTACGGCGGGTTGAACCCCGATCGATGACGGTTGACCCCTTTACCTGCCCCCGCTCGTTGTCCGTCCGTCCGTCTTGAAATCCACTGCAACTGTTAAGGGGATGCTGTATGGGTTGCTTGAAAAAAAAAAACAACACGAAAGAGTCCTGAAAAGTTTTTGTGATTATTGTGACAATTTTATACTTACGACTTTATGTATGATCAGTTTAAAAGAAGGCCCCATTTGCATTTGAAAAGAGTGGAGCAATCCCGATAGTACCCGGCCGCGGAACATCTTTTTTGACTGTCTGATCTTATTATACAGACTGAAATTTAATTCATGGGCAATATTTTAACGTATTCTAACCATGACACTTCTTGTTTAGGCCAACGAAATGGTTTTTTTTAAATTTTATATATGCTGCGAATTAAAATTAAGCCCGTAAAAATAAATGATTCGTTTTTTTCTACTTAGTTCACACAATGTTGCCTGGAACACAATGCCTTTGCCCAACAGTGTAGTGCTCAACATTCCAAATATTGATTTTTGGAATTTATTGTGACTGTAAGTATGGAAATCCCATGGTATCTTACAATTGATTAAAAACTTATAACAAATCCACCCTGGAAAAGTACCATACGAACATAAAAAGTAGTTTATAGCCACCATAATATTCTTTCAACAAAACCGTAACCAACCAATAAATCGGCACAAGGTAACCTCCCCTTAACACAAGGGGAGGTGCAATCTGGTGCCTTTTGTCCGTATCATGTCACCCCGCAGTCTTCACTCAACGATCTTTTATATTTCTACAAGACTGTTCAACTTTGAGTTGGTTACAAAAGTTAACAGTTGAAAGGTTGATGGAATAAGTCGATGGTGTGGGGAGGGTTATAAATTAATAAGTGGATTATTTGTCAAGAGGAATGTTGGTGATTTCGTTATGTTATTTTAGAGCTTTCGGAGTATGAATAAAATTGTGAAAAGAACTAAGAAACAAAATCGCGACCTAAACAGTCTAAGTAATAATAAGTCTTAATTAACCCTTCTACGCCGATCAGAAAATCATTGAAGGTGAAAATTATCACTTTTTTTTAAAATGAACAGTAACTATCCCAACCTGTATTATAATAACTTTAACCCACTCTGTCGCTGCCAGGTCTTTTGCTGGGTACCATAGGAAAAATAAAAGAAAGACCATTTCTTGTAAGCAATGATAGCCTAGTGGTTTGACCGTCAGACTGCCAAGTCATAGGTCTCGAGTTCGAACCCAAGACACGCACCTCTGACTTTTCGGATTCATGTGCGTATTGTAAAATAATCACTTGCTTTAAAAACGGTGAAGGAAAACATCGTGAGGAAACGGGCATGTCAGAGAGAAATTTCTCGACGGCATGTGAAGCCAAGTCAGAGGCTCGTGTGTGGCTTTAAAACTCTGACACCAGGTTAGTCACTAACCATACGAAAAGAAGAAGAAGACCTTTTCTTGCCAAAGTACTGACTGACGAAGTAACATCTAAGTAAACAAACAATAAGCTTATAAATTAACCACAGTGACAACCATGAAGCCATAATGATGATAATGTCCCTAAAAACATAATTTATCAAACCACCATCCACTAAGATACAAAACTTGTACCAGAATTAATATAAAAGTTGTTTTATCCATAAAATTTGATGTCGCTCCACATCTTAGTGAAACTTGAAACTCATTTTCATATTTTCAACTATCTGACCGGCAAAACAAATCCACAACTCACGCCGTAATAGTTACGTACAGTCGTAGTGCATTAATGTGCTGCCCACAGATGTGGCGCCTGCAGGATGAAGCTGGAGCGTGGTTGTGTAAAAAAAATTAGGACTGTAAAAATCTTCTGGTCGCATGAATAGTCTTTTTGTGGCTTATATTGCTATCTGGTTAATAATAAAGACTGATAGCTATGCCAAATTATTTTTATGATATACTCGTAACATCAAACTTTGATTCAAAAGTCGCTAAAGAAGATTGGAATTTATGCCCTTTCGCTGCAGCGGAAACTTTAGAAGATTTCCCTTCCTTTTTGTATAGGATGGTCTCAAATGAACAACAAATGTTTGAAAAGGAATTACCTAGTTTCAGATCTGAAGTTACGTTTGATTTCTTTCGACCTGTGTGTCCATACACCTATGGCATATCATTTCACATACCTACTCTACAAAAATGACCATCCATTGGTTTAATAGTCTTCACTACAAAATACCTATGACTTATGACTACATGTTTGCCTTTCATAAATACTAGCATAACTTCAAAGCTACATACAGATACGTTTACCAATAATGATTCTGTTCAAAAAAAAAAAAAACAACCCTGCCACATCCAGTCATCTCTAACACTCGCAACTATTTATGACTACTGCTTACCACGCTGCATCCGGGGGTCTCATAAAATTCTATCGCCGGGATTGTGCAGCGTTGATCCGTCTGCAGCGGGGGGAGCGGGGGGGGGGAGTGCCGTAGATTATGAAATAACCCGGTCCCCCTCATTGGACCAATTATATGACCAGTCGAAGGGTTAAAACGGGCAAGTGGATGGTCGTTAAAGGTGATAGCATTATGTCTAGACCTGAGGGCTGGGAGTGATGGATGGAAAGTGGATCAGCTCGTAATCCTGTCAAAGGATGAAAGGACACTTTATACATTGTATAGGTATTTGAATAATTGGCCAGGAACGGATCGAATGATTTTTTTTTCTTTTTATATCATACTAGCTGATGCCCGCGGCTTCGCCCGCGCGGATGTCGCTTATTATACTAAAACCTTACTCGAGAACCACTCTATTCGTTGGTGAAAACAGCATGAAAATCGGTGCAATAGTTTTTGAGTTTATCGCGAACCGGACGACAGAGAGACGCGGCGGTGGGCTTTGTTTTATAATATGTTGTAAGGATTGTTAGTGTTTTCATGAGAAAACATCTGCCAAACTGCTTATACGTTCTCGTAGATTACACAGGAATATGACTTCTTCTCCGGATAAGAAGTCGGTTAAAAACTAAAACTCCGTTCTTGGGTGTCCAAATATTCCAATGTTTCCATATTTTTTTTGAGTTTGTTGATAACACTTCATTACTTTCCAATGTACAATATTTCCACCCCTTTTCTCTTGATAATTTGATTTATATTGTTTTATGAGAATTTGAGAACACTATTAACTTCTTGTCATTTCAAGTCTAACAAACCATCAATCGATAGTGTAATTGACTGTATGCGCCTCTCTGACCCCATCACCAAGGGCCACCGGCCAAGTGCGTGTCGGACCTAGTTGGAATGAATTTACCATGTTTTTTAAGACTTCCTTTAGGTTTGCGTATATACAATAATATGTATAAGAATAAAACAGTTTTCTGTATTTTTTCAAAATTTTAGCCTGTATAGTTTCGGAGTTATGGTCAAGGAATCTATTTTCATCTATTTTCTTAAATATCTTTAAAAGCTTTTATTTTAAAATTATAAAAAAAATATATGAGATCCTCGCAACAAGCCCTTACATTTGATATGTGACAAAGTGCAGTCAAATTGGCTCCTCAAAAGTTAACCCTATATTCAAAATTAATTTATTTTCGTTACACGTCCGTATTTGGGTCACAGAAATACATAATGTGTACCAAAAAACTTAATTGGTCCATTTTATTAGGAGCAAACTGGCTGTGACAGACGGACGAGTGGTCCTATAAGGGTGCACCTAGCTTCTGACGTTTCATAAGTGCCCATGTAGGCTTATGTGAAATAAAATATTTTGATTTTGATTTTTTGATATTGGTTCCGTTTTTTCCTTTTGAGATACGGAACCCTAAAAAGCAAAAACAACAGCCATTCTCAGCAGCATACAACCCAATATTTCGAAAATCATATAACTAATAAAAACGCTAAACATACTGTAGAAATGGCTCGCGAACCGAACAATATTGCCCCGTTGCTTGCCAAATCGAAAACTAAGCTCGGTCCGTACTCGTAAGTTGCTGTATCTCTGTATTGCACAACTTTCAACTGCGACGCTCATTTGCAAACGTTATATAGGACAAAGATTGGGAATTGGATCATTTAACTATTCTATTGAGGAATAAAAGATAGTATCGGACATAGTGTTCTTAAGACCTTAAGACCAAAGAGATTGCTTTGAGTTCTTAAGGGTTACAATCGCAGCCCAAATTTATGCTCAATGAAAGTCGTTAGTAGACCAAATGCTAAACAAAGGGCAAGACAGTAAAAAAGACAATGCATGAATATCTATGAGCTGCACGATTACTGACAAATGCGTGCACTGACTGGACAGGTCCACAACTGCGCGCACTGACTAAACAGGTCCACAAATGCGTGCACTGACTCGACAGGTCCACAAATGCGTGCTCTGACTGGACAGGTCCACTCAATCTGTGTGGTTATTTCCTCAAAAGAACATTTCAGACACCAATCTACATGGTCTTCACATGATCCGACCAAGATTATGTCTGGACTTTAAAAGAGACTGTGACCTCTGACTTTGTTTCGGCCTTTCTTCTCCCAGTAGTCAGGCAGGAAACGCCGACTTCATCTAGTTTAAAAAAATATGATTAACGTGTGAAAGTGTTTGTACATACATAATTTCAGAAATAAAATCATTTATCATGCAAAAATTAAATTACTGTAACTATAACGGGTGTCTATTAAGTTCCCAAAAGTAAGAGTCGTAGAAAAATCAACTGATATGTGAACATCAGAACATGAGCTGGATGCGAGAAGCACAGAACCAGTCGAAGTGGCGGTGCTTGGGGGAGGCCTATGTCCAGCAGTGGACGTCTTTCGGCTAAAATGGTGATGATGAGAACATTAGATACAATCTGATTGTGCTCATTTAGCTCAAATTTATCTCATACTTCAGTATCCAAAAAAGTTCTCTCAGCCTTTCTTAAAATATATTATGTTTCAAATAACTAGTGTTATTATTCTTAACTGCATTAGATTTTCTCTTTTAACCACCTATTCACAAAAGGCACACCTAGACACCCAAGATCCTATCTATAATCGCAACCTAGCTTTCTGCTCACCCCTCAAACAAAAGAACGCCTCAACGAAATAGGCGTAATAATTCCATCTGAACACGTTAACTAAGGACACTATGTACGGTCAGCAGGTAAACAAAGCGACGCATTAGGAGGGTAGATTAACAAAAAAGGCGGGGGTGAAATACGGCGGTGCCTGTAAATTTTCTTACGGCGCCCCCTCTGACGGCCCCGAACATCGACACTGCGCTGACATGAGTACGGTGTGCAGAAATGGGAAATTTGTTACTGTGCTTCATTTTTCGGAAATTAAATCTAATAATAGTTATGTACATATTTATTTTTGAAATGTTTGTTATTCAAAAGAATGTTATTTTCTTAAATAACCCGGAGTGGGAAAAGATATAAAATCCTACCTATTTTCTGTAAATGTTATATTTTCAATCAGTAACATAGTACCTACTTAACCATGGAAATATTATATAATTTTAAAAACTTCATGATCAAAAATTTCCAAAATACGAGTTCACTTTGTTAACACATAAACAATACAATATTCTTAATTAAAGGATGAAGAAAACATTTCAAGCATTTTTTTTTAATCCCACACTGACAGCTTCCACATTGTTTCTGCTGCCACTACACTCGTCTCCCGATTCGTCCCACCGAAAATTTTCGTTCGAGCCGTTTCTAAAGCGCCTTTTTTAATCTCTATAAATCAAATTTATGACTTGTGTAAGCTTTCTGTTTTATTTACCCTTTTATAATTTTGTTGTCTGTACATACACGGATGGAGTTGGGGCACACACACACACACCCTTATTATAAACACACACACATGTTAACGGTTGTCACATTCATTTTTAGCAAGTTCTAGGATTTATTACGTCATCATAGTAATTGTAGTTTAATATTTTTGATGCATCTAGGTTTATACATATATGTAAAGAGAAATCGGTGCCCTGAAGGGATAAGTAAAAAAAGATGATTTGTAAGTCGTGGTATTTTCAAAATCATTGTACGTTATTTTATCTTAGTGATGGCCTATAGACCTGCAATTGTGTACGACTCTATTTGACGTTACCAAGGTCCCAAAAAGAGGGGTGTTCAGAAGACCAATTCAAAGTAACGAGAATCATTACAACATTATTGAAAAACCAAAAGAATTAAAAATAATTATCTTGTATTTTTATATCGTTTTCATTTCTAACTAGCATTGTGTTGGTCAAATTTAGATATCATGCAGTTTCTAGATACTGTTATGGTATGCAGACCGGTCTTATTTGCTAAACTAATTAGGCGCGAAATGATAGTGTTTTTGGAAATAGAAAGTAAAGAGCTACATTTTGATTAAGTATATTAAAATTACCTGTTATTTCATTCCCACTTAATATACCCGAGGCTATATTTAGTGCTAATTTGCTAATACTTTCTACAAATAAAATGTATTGAAAAGTTTAAAATCTGGAAACATGGAAACTTACCATCTCAGGATTCGTTCAAGTTAGTGATACTTACCTAATAATATAGAGTGTTAAAAGTAGTTAGTATAAATAAAATGGCTCTACCTAAGTTTTGAGCCATTTGGGGTCTAAACGCTCGACCCGAGTCTCCTTTTTATGGAAATTTCTCGCCGACTGGTCGACACTTCACGTGACCAGAAGGCTGACTCGTTCTATGGCCAAAGATATAGCATCAACGTGGCAATGCTGAGTCTTCTAGGCACGTTTCCTGATGACAGCGATGCGGACGAGTACTGCGACGCCTAAGTGTCCGTTTGTTTATGTATTTATTTGTAAGTTAGTTTGGTTGTATTTATTTGTTTTTAATTTAGTGTTAGATTGTATATTGTTTATAAGATTTGTCGTCTACCTAATAATTTTACCATGGCACATAGTTTTAAGCAAACAAGCTAACCTATCGCACATATAACAATACAAACATCATAACATCATCTGCCTACCCAATAAACCTGATCAGCCCAACTTCCAACCCATAAACAATGAGTGAAAAACATCTGGGCACACTGGGCGGATCAGGTAATTAATTCCAGTATTGTTCACCGTGTGCTGGAAGGAGTTATGGCCACGTCTTTGTGTGTGGTGACGGGAGAACGCCTATACTGGTAAAAATATACGAGGTGATGTTGACTGCGATGGTTGGAAGTTATGAGTTGCTGGTTGTTGATTGTTTTTTAATGATAATGGTGGCGATGAAAACACCCTTTTTTTAAACCGACTTCAAAAAAAAGGAGCTTATCAATCATTCGAAACATAATAATTATGTACGAGTATGTAATATTATCGGAACTGCAATATATTCACATAATGATAATCTATTGGGCCTTCTAAACAAATATACCACATTTTCTATGGAGTTTTTTGCCACCGACTTCCGAAATAAAAGTTATTTGTTAATTTTTGTGTTTTTTTTTGAAGTCTGTTTTTTTTTTTTTGTAGATCTTAAAAAAAATTGGCATTGTAGGACGTTGGCATAGGGTCATTCAATTACGGTTGGATTGAAAAAATATTATTAGGCTTCAGGATTTAAATCTCGTCAAAACTACGGAATGTAGGTTTATACTAACGCTAACTCTTTGCTGTCTTTACAACATCAGCAAGGTTCTTTCTTTGCCGGAAACCTCACAAAATCAGTCCTAATGAAATTGCTAACTAGCTCACCAACTTCTGTCAGGGTTGCGGGAAAGTCCGAAAAGGATACACGGGTGGGTTTTAGTGAGTAAAAGTCTGACACGCCCTTCCGCTCCGCGCAGAGCGGGAGATGTCATTAATTGCATGTATAGTTATTAAATTGTAAATCCGTAATTGGCTGTAAGACTAGTTTATATTCTAAGATAATTCTCCAAAGAGCTGTAGATTTTGAGAATAATAAATAAATAAATAAATTAATTAATAAATGATTTACCACCGTCAAAAAAAACACCCACCAACTGCACTCATCAATTGATATAAAAATAAATTGATGCAATTTTTAGCAATTTTAAAATCTTTACAAAAAAGTTATAACATGTTAAAAAAAAACTGTGTACACAGGAACGTGTACTAAGCAGCTTAGCCGGGGTCCGCTAAAGAACACGTCACAACATGCCCTCAACTTTGTTATACATTTCCTTGACTTAGCTTTTTAGGGTTCCGTAGTGCGGCCGAAAATGAATCGACAATTTATTTTAATTATTTTTTTACTTAAGTTTTTTTGACTGCCAGCAGCATTATCAGAGCATAAGCTATTGTAAACTCGTATTTTCTTGTCATAGGTTCAAATTACTAAGAACAGAATCACCATTTACCGAATAATTAATTACTAATTCAAGACAGCTAAAACTTTATAAGTTGAAAACGAATAGTGAAATCTTCAACTTTATAATCGAATTAAGGACTCCAAACTCAGTAGCTTTGTTACTAAACGCTAGACCAAAGGTTTACTAGCAAATTATTCGGTGGTTTTGGCAATGTAAGTTGTGGTTAGCTAAATGACTCTTCAGCCTGTATCGGTTGGCTTGCCAAGCTCGCACCAAAATGACACGATTACACTATTACTTGTCATATTTATTTTTGTTCAATCCAATTATCCATTCTCTCCACAATTCCCTATAACTACTTTACTGCTGTATACTGGGTTTATCACGCCCTGTGATATAAATTGCTCATGAAATATTTCAACTTAGCCTTTAAACAAACAAAGGAACCTTCTCTGTTCTTTGCGACCTATTTTGACACATACCTACAACTAAAACTTAAAACTACAATTTTCACCATCATTGTTCCATTTTCTTTCCATCTCTGAATAGTATCACTAAAAACAGAAAGAACAAAGAGAATGCTATTTATTTACATATACGGAACCACAAACCTCACAATACATTTAGCCAACATAACGCCATAAAAACTTTCCTTTGACGCGTTGCCCACTACGTCACACACACAAAGCGAGCGATTACATAGAAAAACGTGCGAAACGCTTAAAACGGGGGGAGACGACCTAGGGTGGGGGGGGTGCTACAGAAATGCAAATATGAAATATGAAAATGAAGATGGCATGTAATAAAAGTGATATACTGGGCTCCGTAGAGCCATTTCGTACCGTGGGTAGTCGTCTCGTCAGTTTTATGCTCGGCCGTCCATCATGCCCTGACAGCATTCATGGATGCCTCCTTGAGCCTGAGGGGGGTGGGGGGAGAGGGGGGAATGGACGCGCAGATTTATTATTTCAATGTTGATGTTTGATGTTTTATTATTTGAGTCGTGTTTTGTTCTGCTTTTTGAGGTCAGTGACGTCATAGTTACATGCGTCTAGATTTTCTATATGCATAACTTTAGTGAACATAAAAATCAGGTTTTGTATTCAAGTCACGCATCTTAAATTTTCTTTCAGTCATTCAGTTTCTTTCAACGGCTGAAAGTTAAGATTTTTTTTTTTAAATGTCACCTCCTTTTCTGCTCACTTCTAAAATTAGCCAAAATACTGACGAAAGCAACACATCTCACGACACTAAACCCAAAAAGTACAGTAAGCAAAACAATAAGGATCGTTAACAAAAATTTTAATTACCATAAAACAGCTCAAGTGGGAGTGGTAGGGTCAGCACATTCAGCGGCGATGCAAACAAGGCTGGCTTTAATCGAGTGCCCTAACTGGGCGTAAGCTTTTTGATATCTCCGATACCGGGCGAGGTGCAGATCCTCGTACGGTTAGCAAAAAAAAGTTTGGAAATAAATTAGTATTATACAAAGTGTGTTAAAATAATGTTTGATGAATGATAAAGAGGGATATTGTTATATATATTTATTTAATGTTTAATTTACATAAATTGAATAACCGGGATATATCCCGAAAAAAATTAACGGCTTGTAATTTTTTTTCGATCAAACTACTAAAATGTTTTAAGATTTGTTTGAGTCATAATAATATTATGTTCGACATAACAGAATATAATATCTTTTTATGTTCAAGATTACCTTTATTTATGTAGGTATAATGCGATATCATAACTTTATTGCGTTTTAAATGTGCAACAAAAACTACGTAAAATAAAATTTAAAAGCTAAAGTTTAGAATTTTGGCAAGAACAATAACTGTCTTTCCTGCTTCCTTATTTGCTGCCCCTACACTGACCATGTAGGTAGCGTTAGCAAAGCCAGGTGGAGCATGTTTACGGGGGCTCGGTCGCGTACATCACCGCGACAACGCGCCAGTGTGTGCGCGCCCTAACGTGCTTCTAATAACATTAGCTTTTAACTGTCCCACTAAGGTTTTTGGGGGTTTTAAGAACTGGTTGTTAAACTTGTGTTGTTTTTGATTATGAATAGATGTAGATGGAGTTTTGGGTGTATAGGATACCTTATGTGCTGCCAACCAACAGTGCCGTGATCTTCGATTTCAGGGTGCTGGTGTAATTTGAGGTTTGTGAGACATCTCACCGCGTACCAGAAGACGTAGCGTTGGAAGGCCACCCACAAGGTAGACCGATGACCTCGTGAAAACCGCAGGAATCTGATGGATACGAGAAGCACAGAACCGGTCGAAGTGGCGGTGCTTGGGGGCGGCATATGTCCAGCAGTGGACGTCTTTGGGCTGAAATGATGATGATGAGACTTCTCAACTTTTATCTCTAAGGTTTGTCGTTTTGTATACAGATTTTTTTTTTGTTGTTTTCTTGAGCGATGTTTTCTAAAATATTATTATCATTATTCTGATATACCAATTTTTACCATAATTGGTTACTTTAGCAAATCCAAGTGCAGGTGTTTACGATCAACTGCTCGTATAGATTAGTGACTGATTCAGTGTATGGCAACCTAAATATGTTGCTAATGCAATCCTGCATCTTTCAAATAGAAATTAAGTTAAGTATCTGTCTGTACCTATGTATTTTTTTGGATGTTTACATTCATTAAAATTGTGGACCTACAAGCTAGTTCTGTTTACTTAGTATTTGCGTTGCCCAAGTGTTGCATTTCATGTTGGTTGGAGGTAACCAAGAAATGCTCTTTACCTTTGATACTTTATACGGAACTAGCTTCCGCCCGCGGCTTCGCCCCGTGGTATATCGATAAAAAGTAGCCTATTTCCTTTCTCAGCCTTTCTCAAATTTCATTTAAATCGGTTCAGTAGTTTTGGCGTGAAAGCGCGACAGACAGACAGACAGAGTTACTTTTGCATTTATAATATTAGTAAGGATTGCCAATAACACCCAAAAATAATTCTCAATAATTAAAATCTAATAACACAATACTACAACCAAATTCAGGTAAAATCTCCAAGTTTAAAGGTAGTTTAATATCTGTTTAGTAGTATACACTAAACCTCTTATAATTCTGCCGGCCACCGCAGCCGTGCGAGCCTCGTAAACAGACACACACTTGCAGTTTTTGTGTATACTTGCCTTCTGCCCACCGCATAGTTAAGGGGCTGCGCTGACCAAGTGATGGGGGGTTCAAAAGTGGAGATTAAAAAAATACAGTAGATGATAATTCACTAGACACATGCTCCTTTTTTTGGTAGTAAAGGTCGACTAGGGTGACCGTTCAAAAAACTAGTGAATATAATAAAAAATGACATTTGTCAGATATATATAATTATTATACTGCCTGAAGTCACTGTCTGGACAGACAAAATACACAAGGCAGTCTGCCTTGTCTATCTGCGACAGTCTGGATAGCAGCATTCTTAACTTTAATTACCATAAAAAAAACACATTTCATTTTGCTTTTGCTCTTTATGATTGACCTTTCTTTCATGATGGCATAAATCACTGCTGTATATTTAAATAAGTATCTAAATATAGTACAACTATTTTCTTAATGTCCCTCGGTAAACTACGTGTTTCGTCAGTCTTCGGATTTCTATCAGTTGCCTTTGCACTTAGTACAGACCAGGTCAGCACAGCCAGGTCTTGGTCAGGTCTGCACTGTTGAGGGACATTAAGAAAATAGTTGTAATGTACCTACCTATTTATAAAGACACGTCCAAAAAAATACCGGTAATTAGCAGCACCTCCCCCTTAAGTTCCAGCAGGTATTTAGTGTCCGTATTTATAGTGCTGTTTTTAAGAGTGAGTTAGGCGCGATCCCACTGCCTGATATTATGCGACGCTCCACGTCTCTTTGTTACCTGGCTTACCAGAGCGGCAGAAGACTTACACAGAATTTTGGTTATTTTGGTGGTTACTTGAAACAATTTAAATAAATATCTGTTAAATTGCATCTGGTACACACGGCTATACATCAAGCTATACATTTCCAGTTTATGCTGACCTCGCCTTGTACGGAAATCCTATACAATGCGGGATCAGCATAAACTGGAAATGTATAGCTTGATGTGTAGCCGTGTGTACATATAGACCCTTATATTATGTTGTGCTAGATTTCGGATGCCACTGCCAGTATTACCAATAGTTTAAATAACATAAAATATGTAATGCCTGCTGTAAAAACTAAAACCTACTTAGTAACATCGACAAAACCTACCACCTAACCACCTAGAAACTCAACTGAACTCTCTCTCTGTCACTCTCTGAACGGATTCATCTGGCACACCATTGCTGTTCCGTTTCGTCGTATCGCTGGTGAAATAACAAGGACCACTTTGTCGCTAAAATTGGCAAAATATCGTCAATCTACTTCGATTTCAATACTCAAGATAAATTTGATAATAACGCCATTACATCGTAGGTCTGTCAGCCAAAATGTTTGCCAATTGGAAAATAAATTATTTCTAACAGAAAAATAATTAGGTACAATTTCACTGATCCTAAATGATTGACATCGATCTCCCAAGCACCTAGAAGATTTTTACAAGAAAATCCCACTAAACTCATACATAATCTCCCGGCCCATAAACCCATCATCAGCTCTAACATAACTCATAAAACTTCAACACGGCCATACCATAACTAATTCTGTCCATAGCGAAACAATAATAACCGATACACCAATATACACCAACCGGTACCCGCGCACTATTCTAAATATTTATGTGTTAAAAAGTTATACAGCCAAAATGCTCAGAATCAAGCAGTTTGGTCAAATAAATCCGTCATTGGTTAAGAGTAAAACAGTACATATTTTGTTGCGAGATTTAAATCAAGATTCGTGCGCGGGAGCATTTGGTGAGTAGGGGTTTCGGAGATGGTGGGACTGTCCTACTTTAAAAGTGTTGGTTTAGGTTACATTTTAACATGGGAAATTTTAATTATTCGAACACTGCAATTATTCGAATAACTCGATGTTGTATTCGTTTGTTCGTACATAACCTAAAACACGGATTAATTATTATTATCTCACTATCTTCAGTGAGAACTGATTTTACACTACGCAAACAAAATGATCATATTATTTTCTTCTTTTTTACGTTTCAATAAAATATGGGCAAAATAACAGTACCTAAATACCTACATTTCATTAGTTACGAAAAGTCTACTAGAACAGTATTCCAAAAAAAAACATTACATTTTTTACTAAGATCTTTCGACTAACTAAAATATTACCTATTATAAAAGATTTTTGCTACAAAACCACGATTTTCATGACATTATTCTCCAAAACGTTCTATCTATTCGGGTTCATCGTAATCTGTTCCCAAATAATATCATTTTATCCCCACAACCAACACACATCGTGGTCGCTCTCTCAACACAGTAGTTCCAATGTTTACTCTCGAAGATCTCAGCACAATTCGTCATCAGTAGAATGAATCTCTCAACACCTCGACGCTGAATGGATAGACTTGGCATGGGTGATCACGCGCACAATAATTTTGTTTGGAAGGTCGACGTAAATTGTTTCATTCACATTTAACTTACGAAAATGTGTGAATTGAGATTTGTAGAGCGGTTAATTTAATATCTTTAGTAAGTATTTGTGTAAATAAGTCAGCTCGTTACAGAGAGTTTCACCTTCATAAACATCACGCCTTCTTCGCCATGGGGGTAGGCAGAAACTGTACAGCATGTAACAAAAACCCTCTCCGATGCAAAAGGGGGCGCCTAGGTACCGCAAATACATTACTAAAAAGTAATTTTAAAATAAAATAAGTAAAATATATAAATAATAAGTAAAATAAGTAAAAAAATATTGTAAATTATTATTTTTTAAATTGTCACCCTGTCTAGAGCTTCCTAACCCAAAATAATCTCGGTATAAGTAAGATCCAATGATTCCCGCGGCTCAATCTCGCTGAGTCGTGTCACTCGGCGCCCGCGCACCACACACAGCTGCGCGTATGCACACATGCAACAATCACAGATCTTACTTGAATCCTGGAATAACAATTACAATGTTCTGATTTGTGGATTTTGTTACAGACAGAAGCACAAACAAATGGCTTAAAACAATCTGCGAATGTGAGCGCGTGATATTGTCTAAGGTAATGGTACGTTTTGTATGACTTTACACTTTACACTTTTTTTACTAAGTAAGAACTGAAACTAGCGTCGCTCACTTGAGCAGGTATTTTGCTGCAATCGGCACCTGAAAACTTGAGTTTTATTATATAACATAATTTTCGTACTAACCCAATATGAATAAAGACACAAAAATAAACTACCTGAATAAGTATTTGTTAATTTCAGCCGAAAGACGTCTACTGCTGGACATAGGCGTCCTCCAAGCACCGCTACTTGGACCGGTTCTATGTATCTCGTACCCAGCGGATTCCTGTGGTCTTCGGTCCACCTTGTGACAAGCCTTCCAACGCTACGTCTTCTAGTATGCGGTCGCCGCTCCAGAACCTTTCGGCCGCGTCGCCCTTATGGCCATGGAGTGGCGTAGGACGACCTACTTTGTTCGTTAGACTAATTAGTACAAGGTTCGTTTTAATTAATGAATATCACAACAAAAATAAACTACGAAAACTACATTTGACACATTATTTAACAATTACGCTCAATTAAACATAAATACAGTTTAAAATTGAATAATAATTAAATTAACGTGAACAATAATAAATTTAAAACAAAATCTGCACTCGCATGGTATAATTAAAAATCATAATTACTATTGGTACGACGACAAACGTTTACGACCGCAATCAAACACAGTTGCACATTAAATAGGGTGGGAGGAACTGTTGTCATCTATCTTTATTAACCGACTTCAAAAAAACCTTGGTTGCGTAGTTTTTGAGTTAACTTCAATAATTACATATTTTTCTCACTTTGTTGTAGACGACATCGTATTTGACACAGTCAATGTTATTTACATAGCAGGTAGTGGTATGAGAATTTGTGTGGGGTAAGTACCACAACTAAAAAGTGAAAAATAAAAACTTTATACAAAACAAAAACAACCGACTTCCAAAACAAACACTAAAAAAGTGAAAAATAACTTTAATTTCGGAAGTCGGTGGCAAAAAACGAAAATTGAAAAGCAAAGACACCGACTTTCGAAATTAAAGTTATTTTTCACTTTTTTAGTGTTTGATTTGGAAGTAGGTTGTTTTTTTTTTTTTTGTAAAAAGTTTTCATTTTATGATTCATTTTTTAAATGCTCTAAACGTTTCAACACTTAGTTTCAGAGTGAAAATACGCAATGATTCTGCAGATCGGGTAGATAGTCAATAATCGATTCGTCACATCTTTTGCTATTGAACCAATATCAATGTTAATAAGTAGAGTGTAAAACACAATATCGCGATTCCTGGGTGGCTACTTAAAGAAAATCACATACGCTGTTTATTTTAAAGTTATTCCACATTCTTCAACATGCAATCACGACTCAATACCCTCCATCATCATTCAAAAGTATCCATCCATCCCTCAATTTTAAACAAACAATTCCAGCAGGCCGACAACAACGACCGCTGCCCCACAATTCATTATCAACAAAAATGAGTATATATTTATTTGCACGGCCACACGTCAAAACAATACGATTGTGCCCGCCGCCGCTTGTGCGGGACGCTACCCTGTCATTTACCACAAAAACTAGATGAAACCGATTAAAACCACCCGAAATTGGTTATGGCAGGATTATAAGTGTTTTATGTAATTATTTTTGAATGTTGTTTTCTATTTGACTTTTTTTGTTTATCTAGAAGTTTATTTTTTGTAACGATTTTGGAGAAACTTTCAGAAGTTACTTAGAGAAATCTGGAACAATGGAGAAGACATTCATAAAACAAATAATTACACAAAAGGGGGAGTGGGGGAGAGTTTTTTAGTAAACTACTAACTACACAATCATTGGTGTAGCTGGCCAAAGTTCATCAAAAGTTATAATGTATAAGACATTGTAATTTTCTTTTGAATAATAGTGGTCGACTTGCCATTGTAATTTAAATAACGTCACAATATGATGTATACACAGAGTAATTTACGTTATGTTTATTAATATTTTGGGCTGAAATCGGAATTCTTTGTTAAAAAAAAAAACTTTTAATCAGACCATGATCGTTAATAATATGATGGAAGTAGGTAATAAATACGTACGACTTAAAGCTATATGTTAGTAACAACTGTAATACAAAATTTCAATTCGTTCACCTATATGTTGCACTTAACTGACGCACCGGGGACATACACGTAAACATGTACCCAATACGCCATATTGGCGCAGTTCTGTTATGAAAAATTTTCTTCATAATTTCGACCATAAATCTCAGACCAAAAATCCACATAATTTCAAGAATTTCTCTCTTCTCGCAACTAACATAACTAAACACAATATGAATAAAACTCAGCTAAACCAATTTTAAACCCTGAAAACTGAAAATTAGTTTGAAAATTTTCCTAAATCACCAATGATTGTTAACTGGACTGCAGACAAGCGCCCGCACATAGCTCATAACGAACAATGGCGCGATCCTAAATATCCGATATTTATTTATTTATAGCATTTATAATACGGTGAATATATCACTGAACTGTCATACCAACCGCGATAATGCAAAATTTGCGGCTAGGAAAACTGTGGAGTCGTGTGATTAACGAAATTATTAGTTAATTGGTTGATTACTTTAGTTTTTATTTTCGTTATTGCTGTTTGTTAAGAATTTTGTATGATTTTGTAGAAATACCATCAGAATATGCTTATGCCTATAACTTTAAGACTTTAAAATAAAATCACCAGTAGTAATTTTTCATCAGGATTTATGATTTTCAAAGAAGCGTCTCTATAACTCTTTGCAGTCATCAGTTTTTCTTCTCTTTCAACGTCTCTGACAATCCCAAGTCATCCCTATACATCCAGGGCTATCAAGTACAAGACTAGGTTACCAACATTAACCGCCAGGGTTCAGGCGGGAATCGACTTTGCCTTTCCCTAGCCGTACCTACTAAAAGCGTAGCGTACGAGGAACAATGCCGTAGGTACGTTCGAATCGGAGCTAACGAATCCCCTTACCAACTGTGTTGAAGACAATCAGGGTTCCGGAATGGAAAGTAGCGCCATGAGGAAAAGAACGTATGGCCGTCACAGTGACGATAAGGCCAGACCAGTGACAAAAACCTTCCATACCAGTCCACCAAAAATCTTTAGCCCCATCCCGCTCCACAGCACCCTTAGCCCTACATCGCCGGCAGCATCGAAGTGCGCCAGTAACGAGAGCTACGTCACAATAATTCTCGCGCACGACAATGCTTTAATGTGCGTTTGATTCATTCGTTACAAAATGAGGTTATCATTGCCAGTTACGCTGTTGTAATGAATTTTGCTATTGTCGGGCGGCCTTTAGCGCCGGAATGGCTTTAACAAATCATTTTGACGTTTTATCTACTGTGCATATGTTTTTGGTTAAAAAAAATGTGGTATGGATTTGTTAAGTTTTAATTTGTTTAGTAATGTAAAGATTGGACAGATTCAGGGAGAACTCAAAGTGACAATACTATAAACAAAAAAATTAAAAGTATTTCAGTGTTTCATTGCAACCAAGATCAACCCTGTTTTGCTACCCCGTAAAACACAATATCTTGTGTGACGTCAAAAATAAAAACTTATCTCGCTGTTTGAATTTATTCCAGTCAGTTTAGTTTTTCCGTTGCGTGGCACCAGTTCATTTAAGTGCCTTTTAATCGGAACACAGAAATGTTACTTAGATGCAGAGTTACGTTAACAGAGTTTAGGAGTAGTTCTTAGTTGCCCTAACAAATCCCAATAACATTAAAATCAAAACCAAAGCACTAAACACTAATCTCCCATAAACAATGATCCCATAAAAACCATGAAGCCTCTTACACCCAACATTACCATTACAAATGCAAGACAAAACCCTACATCATGCGACGCAAACGCTGACGTTGCCGAAACTTATCCGCCGGTACTTTTCACCCGGACACCTTAAGGCCATTAAGGCACTAATGACTGCCTGTAAATTGGCCATAACTCAGGCCAGGCCGTAAATAACGGCTCGCCTCTTGATAAGGGCTGCTGAGTTGTCGCAAACGTCCGACATGTCTGTCTTAGTTTAACATGTGCGATTTATAGTTACGACAGTCGACAAGTTTGTCTTGTCTCCGTACTTTATGTATATTAAGTAGTTTTGGGTCTGTTAACGGTTACTGATATTGATGGGAGCGCCATCTGTTGTGCGGAGACGTAATTAAGATGCGAGTTGCAGCTAGTACACGATAGATGGCTTTAATTTCGTCGATAATGAATGGGTGGTGGAGTGATGGATGTTCACATACCGACATACGTCTTACGTACAAGATGGATTACACGACAATTAAAAAGCAGGAGAAATAGAATTCAGATAAAATATATAAGCTTTGAGGTTTATTCGTTACCTTTCAGTAGGTAATACCTATATTTAACTACATAACTAAGCATATAAATATATTATACCTATCATTAATTGGCGACAGTCAACTCATGGTTTCTGTTACGATACTACCTACTGGTAACACTACTGTTTTGGTCAAGGTATAGCTATTTACTTGTATCTTATATGTCATCATCTTTAGTTCCTTTTGATGCAAATCTATATGAATAGCTGCCTTTCTTTAGCAAATATTTGCAGCTGCCCTTTTAAGTGCCATTTTCGTAGTGAAGTTCACAATTTGGAGTCCCCATAGCTACTCCAGTGAATCTGGTTACTCTTTGAATACAAAGGATAGCCAAAAATACCGAAATACTCCTTAAACTTCTCAACATATTGATACACCAGATGATAAACAAGGTAGGCTTATACAAAGAAACAAACAATTATCGCGCACGCCGCGTCGACCGAAATTAGCAATTACTTTGAGGGAATCTCCGGAGCCACCATTATCTTAGCAGCCGTAACTCGCTGCTAACTGTTATTGCCATCATTCCCCGCTTGATTTAAACAAGACGTTACGCCACAGTCCCTCGTCAAACGTGGAGATAGGCTGAGTCGGATATGGCATTATGATTCAATGGGATGGGTTTGTCCTAGTTTTTTTGTAATGAGAGCTTCGCTAATATACTTAGAAAGAATAATGTAGCTACTATTTCATCCTATGAAGAAAGCTTGATTAGATATAATATCTCGCCTGATAGACAGATAGGTACTGCACAGAGGTACCTATATAATTGCGAAGCTGGTTGCAAATGCCAGGACAATTTCAAAAGGCTACCAAAATGACTTTAGTAATAGACAGGAGGGCATCCTCTTAGTCAAAGGTAATAATGTATTTTAAATGACGTCAGCTCTCTATTTGCATAAATATGCCTAAAATCGTTTTAATTTAAATTGAATTAATGGGGTATAAATTCAGTGAGGTGTAGATCAACGTCAGTTATAAAATGATTAATCTTTAATGGTAGAATAGAATAGAATATTATTTATTATGTACACCATAAAAATTAAAGATATAAATGTAGAAATTCTATATATTATGGTGACACAATGGTACAAGTACCAAAATCACAAAAGTCTTGTTGTAATTTAATGTTATCTTGAGGTGAGACAATTATGACAAAAAAAATTAAAGATTGACACTGGGGATGACAGTAGGTACTAGATTATAGTTTATTCACTATCAACCAGACAAATGAATGACTTTATTACCAATAATATGGTCATTTTTAATTCTAATTAATTGTTATCTTACGGTGAGATTTGACAAAAAAATAAAAGATTTATACTGGGGGTAGGTACCAATTGATAGTTTAATCACATTCAACCAGACAGATAACTTTAATAATAGGGCCAATATTTTCAATTTTCTGTCCAGAATAGGTATAAATACGAAGTATATTTTAATGTCAGTCATGAGATTCGTAGCTCCTTAGCCCCCGCCTGAGCGACACCATGATATACTGAGATAAAGAACTCCATTACACTACAATGACCATAGCAACACCTTTGTTGTAGGCGATAACATTACACTTACTGACCTGACGGCGAAATTAAATTGTCAATCTTTGAGGCAGGTTGCTGAGAATGGGAGGAGAGTGATTATGATTTAGAAGAATATTATAATTATGGGTAATTTAAAAAAGAAAAACTGTTGCATCATCTGCCTAGCCTTTTCCCAACCATGTTGGGGTCGGCTTCCAGTCTAACCGGATGCAGCTGAATACCAGTATTTTACATGGAGCGACTGCCTATCTGACCTCCACAACACAGTAACTGGGTAATACGATACCCCTTGGCAAGACTGGTTGTCAGACTTTCGAGAAAAGAAAAACTGTTGCAATAGGGAATTAATAACGATTTTCTGAAGTCTTCTTTTTTCTTTTATCCTTACTAATATTATAAATGCGAAAGTAACTCTGTCTGTCTGACCGAACTGGACCGATTTAAATGAAATTTAGTACACAGATAGTCTAGAGCATAAAGGACATAGGCTACTTTTTATCGACATAACATGCGGGCGAAGACGCGGGCGAAAGCTAGTAATTTATAATGAAAGAGCATGTTCGCCATTTATTCGTCCACATAAATTATCGTATAAATTATATAATTATCAGGGTGTGCCTTTTTTTTTTGATGGTTGGAAATCATCAAATGACTTCTCCCGCTCTGGACGGAGCAGAAGGGCGTGTCAGACTTTTACTGTCTAAAACCCACCCGTGTTCCTTCAGTTGCCTGTTGCCAAGGGTCCCGGTATCCCTTTCGGACTTCCCCACAACCCTGGCAGGATCTGTGTGTGCCTACAGCTCTAAAATATCAAACTGAAAGGTCTAGTTTTCTAAGCACCAAGAGGCCTTCACCAAAAACAGAAGTTTGCAACAGCTACAAACAAAAATAACATTTTATCATTTAATTCTGTTTCTCTTCATTTCAAAATATTATAACGCTTATCGTGCCATAAGCTTTCCCATCCCCTCTTTTTATGAGTGACATAAAACGTGGGATGAAACTGTGAGAAGATGATCTAGGTACCTATAGAAGCAGTCTTTGGCATCATGGAAACAAAATAAAAACCATAATAAAATTAACAATTCGTAAGTGAAGTTCTAACAGTGCGTAAGTCATTTTATGAGTGTTTTGAGATTTGAATGTCATTGGATAAAGCTCTACTGGCGCGCATCGTATCGACCAATGAAAACACAATAACCTGACCAATACGAACGCGTTATTTGAAAAATAGTTACACTATTGTCCTTTAGCGTAAGTCACATTCATTTCATATAGTTTTTTCCACTCTCCTGTAAAGAAGCCATTTTTGACTTCCGTACTGTTAGAACTTCACTGACGAATTGAGGGTTTTTTTGTTCAGGATATACCTGAAGAAAACTGCTTGCAGTAAGCAACTAATCTTACCCCTGACTTCTGAAAACCTATTGAATTTAATCCTACTTTAAAGTTAGTCTCGCCCCCGATTATATGGGACTTAAACATAACTGAAATGTGGGAGTACTATAGGTACACCTCTGCCTAACCCTTTGGAGATTACAGGCGTGATGTTATGTTATGTTTTATTTGGTCAAGTGAATTGACTGTCTGTTATTTTTTTAATCAACAGCAGTTAACATGAGATGGAGATAGTTTTTTTTTGTGTCGATATTGATAACCCTCAGACCAAATAAGAAACCAAGACGAAGCGCTACGAACAATACAGTGAAGCATGCTAAAACTACACCAAAGCTCTGTGCTTACACGCTCACACACACAATCAATCTACACCAAACCAAAGTAACACATGTTTACGAAACCGGCCTCACGTCACTGTTGACAGCGCTCTGTCTTGGTTTTTTATTTGGTTTGAGTGATAACCTATCAGAAACCGGTTGATAACCAAGCATTAAAATACGGATGAAACCCTGAAAACATCATCTGCCTAGCCTTTCCCAACTATGTTGGGGTCGGCTTCCTGTCTAACCGGATGCAGCTGAATACCAGTATTTTACATGGAGCGACTGCCTATCTGACCTCCACAACCCAGTAACTGGGTAATACGATACCCCTTGGCAAGACTGGTTGTCAGACTTTCGGGCTTCTGACGACCTGTAACGACTGTCAAAGATCCACAAATGACAGCCGGGACTTAGATATCTGTGGCCGGGACCAACGGTTTAACGTGCTTTCCGAGGCACGGAGGAGTCTCGGTTTGTAAAGATGGTCACCCATCCACGGACCAACCCCGGCAAGCGTAGCTTGACCTGATGAAACCCTGAATAATGGACAGATATGACAGTCATCATCCGAAAATCTTGAATGTGACAACGTCAAGAAATTGTCGACACTTTAAAACTATTACTGGATAATTTCGGCGGATCGAACGGCATTTGTCTACAGGCCGGGCCGCGCGGTGACACCAAATGTCTAGATTAGGGAGGACGGTCCTCATTTTTGAAAAATGATTTATTAATGATTTAGAAATATTTTTTGATTGTTCTCATTTGTGTTTACGTTTTTAACCTAGTTAACACTACTTTGCGTATCCTTTATTAGCAATACTCTAGTCATTTGATTTAGTACTCACTAGCGACTCGCCCCTGCTTCGCACGGTTTTTACGACTCGAAAAAACATCGATATTTGTTTCATATACGTAGACAAGTTTCATTAATGTATTAAACTCATAAACCTTTTGGACCTTATCAAAATCCGTTACGTAGTTTAGAACTACAACGCGGTCACCCAGACAGACACGAAAAGCGACTTCAATATAAAATATGTATAGATACCCTTTTTATTAATTTGTTTCGGTTAGTGACAATACACCCAAAATTACTGGCCGTGACAGATTATAAAAACAAAAGAATGTAAGTTCTGTGAGCTGTCGCCGCAAATTCTTTTTTCTGTAATTCTGCAATATTCAAATCATGAAATACAAAGAAACTCATTTCATCCAGCTTCCCTCTTTAAAATCCTACTTTCTACCTAACAACTGGCAACACTAGCCCCCATCGCCCCTCGGATTACCCGACAGAGGGGAGACATTTACTAGTGACATTCGGAGTATTTATTCGCATAATAATAATTCCTCAACACGGCGACGGGGACGTTCCTCCGTGAAGAGTTATGGCTGGGGAGACACCTCCGAGGTGACAGTGTTGCTGTTGGGAGATAGAGGATGTGACGGGGATTTTAAGTTGTGGAGGTAGAAAATAAAGTACAAATAATTGGGGAAATCCAATGTCTGATATGTTGGTAATCTATAATTGCAAAAAGAATTAAATATGGAAACTTTTGAACACTATTTTGTATAACTTTCAAAACTTTCTAGATAAAATAACGAAAATCACAGAATACAGCTAATACTCGTACCAGAAATAGCTAAAGAAGTGAAATAGACAGACATGCTCTAAAATAAGGTTTTTAGGGGATGCTGTAGAAACAGATCACATTGCTGATTGATTCGGGAAACTAATGTCATAGAGATTTTAAATACCTGTCAAAAATTTTGCATTAAAATGTATTAACATACTATTTAAAAGCTCGTGGCTACGTAATTACAGCCGCACGGGTCGATCTATCAGGTTAAGCTACGCTTGCCGAGGTTGGTCCGTGGATGGGTGATCATCTTTACATACTGAGACTCCTCCGTGCCTCGGATAGCACGTTAAGCCGTTGGTCCCGGCTGTCATTTGTGGATCTTTGACAGTCGTTACGGGTCGTCAGAAGCCCGAAAGTCTGATAATCAGTCTTACCAAGGGGTATCGTATTACCCAGTTACTGGGTTGTGGTGTTGAGTTGTGTTGTCAGATAGGCAGTCGCTCCATGTAAAATACTGGTATTCAGCTGCATCCGGTTAGACTGGAAGCCGACTCCAACATAGTTGGAAAAAAGCTAGGCAGATGATGTACATACTATTTAAAAAACGCGTTTTTTTTATCCATCGCAATAAAATACTGATACTTTACTACTCAAGGCCTCTTAAACCAAATGCTTTCCATAGCCAAAACTATTGTAAAGTAAACAAGGGTACGTCCACATTGCTCCCACGGTCGTAGTCCACCTTAAGATTAAGGCATTAACTGGTACACGCGGCGACGGCCTACAGACGGCCGATGTTATACATAATGATAACACGGATGTTACAGATGCTGGATTTGGTGAGTGCAATGATCAGGTGCAGACAGACGCTGGTGATGATGATGGAGATGATGGAGTGTGAAAAGTACGTAACTGGAAAATAATGAAAGAGCATTGAAAAGAAAGAAAAGATAATGAACTAAACAAATTACAATATAAATAAAAGTTAATAAAACAACAATATTAATAAAATAATTTAGACAAAGGCTAGAAAGTAATCTTCCTTTCTTTTTCGTGAGGTTAGTGACTAACCTGGTGTCAGAATTTTTAGGCCGCCAATCGGCCTCTGACTTAGCTTCACATACAGTCGAGAAATATGTCTCAGGCATCGGTTTCCTCATGATGTTTTCCTTCACCGTTTATGAAGCGAGTAATAATTATACAATACGCTCATGAATCCGAAAAGTCAGAGGGGCGTTCGGTTCGAACTCGACAGTCCGCCGCGCCGCGCCGGTCACACTAGGCTATCACTGAAAAATAAGTAATGAAAAATGAAATCGAAGAATACTTTTCCCCAATCATTATTATGCCATCAAAAGTATATAATTAATTATAGTAAATACTAAACCACAATTAAAATGCAAAATTAGAAACCCAACTATCAATAGAGATGTTTAGTCTAGTTTTGCATATATCATTATTTCCATCTATTAAAACACCCATTTTATGTCCAGGCAAATCACTGTCCATGCCAAGGTTGCCTGGAAGAGATCGTGGAAAGCGATAAGGCCGCCCATTGTATATTTTGTAGTGTTTGTTTTATTCCTTTTGTTATATATTTTTGTGGTGTACAATAAAGTATATATAAATAAATAAATAAATAAACACATCCAGTCCTCCTAACTCACAATCCTGTAACCGTTTGCGGTGTCCTAGTATTACAGCAATACCCATGATTACCTCATCAGCAAATATCTTAGATTAAGCTTGAAGAATTAACTTGTTAGTGTCGAGTTGTACCCTTCAGCCAACCGATGCTTCTGAGGGTTAAGATCCGAGGAAGGGACCACTATTTACAAGTTGGAATAATTATGTTAGTCTCACTAGGAAATATTATTACGATCATTTCATTACAGGTAATAAAAATATTTAATACATTAAGCTATGAATGGGCAGATGCATCAATTATAATAATCTCTTTTTTTTTATAATAACAATTACAAAAATCAATCTGCTTAGCCTTTTCCCAACTATGTTGGGGTCGGCTTCCAGTCTAACCAGACACAGCTGAATACCAATATTGTACATGGAGCGGCTGCCTATCTGACCTGCACAACCCAGTAACTGGGTAAAACGATACTCCTTTTTTTATTATAACAATATACCTTCTTATTAATAGAACAATTAGAAAATTCTGAGAGGTTTAGAAGGGGGACGCTCTCGTTAATCTTTCCATTTCTTCAAAAGCAGTAAAATATTAAAGTCTTTTTTCTCTGTTTTAATAGCATGTTGCTGTAATTTCGATATCAAGATTGATAATCACATACTTATGCTGAAGGCGAGGCATATATTATCACAAAAGGTGGACAAAGGTGTTGAGGTTACGACTGCAGGAGGTCACACTGTTACTCGTATCTCGCTTCTTTTTTAAATATTATTTTCTTATGTTACTTGACTTCAAGTTCCCATTAATTTTTAATGCCAAAAGACTACACAATCGTGTGAGCGAAGACGCGGGCACAGATAACTAGAAATATTTGGCAGGCCTAACTGTATTCACTACACACGCTCGATCAAAACGAAAAACATCAAAGAACATTAAAAAAATCCTTACAGGGAAAACTACGGGTGGAAATCTTCAAGCTCTCGCACAATGGTTCACATAATAGAGCTAGAAGCCAAGTGGATATATTGCTCGCGATAAAAACGTATCCATCCCGATATGCCCTCACTAAATCACCACTTAATAGTCGAGAAGCTCGTAAATATGTCAACAGGCTCCAATATCTAAAGATGTATATGTGAGGAGATCTTTTTTTGTGCGAAGTTGCAGTGCGTCAGGATTTGTCGATCTTACTGTGGCGGGAGATGGATGGTTCGTAAGTGGGAGGTGCGGTATCGGCTGTAATTGTTCGGTTGCCTTTATGTGCTTTTTTGAGCGAGGGTGTGCAATTGCGTAATGAAAAAGTTTATCTTTTACGAGTAAAACATTCCGAAGTAATATTACCTATAGCTACATTGTTAAAATTAAACTTTTTTTGCTACATTTTCAGTTGGCAGTTACTACAGTCGGTTTTATAACTGATAGAGTTATCAGAGGACATACGAGTACATATCAACTGATAACGCGATTTACTTTTTTCTCTTAAAAGTTATGACGATTGAAAATCATTCCGATGTGATAAACTTATTTGACTTATGCCCTCGACTCGAAGTAAAACCGTAGTGGATTCGTGGAAAAGCCGAAATCTGGCACTATGTACAGTCACGAGCATAAATAGCTTAAATTACGCAAAATTCAAAAGCGATTATCTCATGAAATAACGATTGTGACTTTGAGAGAAGACTAATTTCAGAATAGTATGGTTTCGGTAAGACTATAATATGTTCCTAACGTCATAAGTTTCTTATTAAACAGGAGAAAATCGCATTTGAATCTTACGTAATTATAAGGTATTTATGCTCATAAATGTACATACGTACATAGTGACGGATTTCAGCTTTTCCACGAATCAACTATCGTTTCACTTTGAATAGAGTTCATAAGATGAATAATTTTATCACAAATTACTTCATACAAAAACCATTAACAAAATTAAATAAAAATATACACAACTATAATCCGGCAAAAAAACGCTGACTCACAACCGCTATAACTCGACAACAATGCTCAGAACTAATTAAATTCAAATTAATCGTAAAAAAAAGGAATCACGTCAAATTGACCGTAAAATTTCAAGAAAGAAAAACAATGGGGTACCGACGATAACGGCGCTGGACTTAAATTAAATCGGAGTCGTTTCGACGAACCCTTCACTTTTGTAAACATACGGTCTCATATTGCGAAATCAACAGCTGCGAGTATAAAAATATTGCTTGTTTAGTAGAATTTGCCACAATCTTTAACATCTCGGTTCCTTATTTTATCAGTAAGGTCTATAGAGCACTTTTTATTACTAGAAAGTATAATTTATCAATTGTCATTGAAGTAAATGATGAACTGGTCAAACAAATACTCGGTCAGTATTTTCAGGTATGACATATTCTAGGAATAAGAAGTGGATCATACAATCTACTCAATCTATCGCAGTCCACTGCTGGACATAGGCCTCTCCCAGGGTGCGCCACAACACCCTGTCCTCCACCTCCTCTATCCAGTCTATCCCAGCCATATTTTTAAGGTCGTCGGTCCATCTGGCATCAAAGCAATGGATGTTGGAATCGAATGGATGGAATTTCAAACAAGTTTTAATTTTAAAACTTCCCAATTTTCAGCGCAAATTAAACATTATGATTTCTCATGCAACGCACTATAGAAATCTAATTCTCTGATCACCTGTATCTTCGTATCCCCAGATTTCAACAATAGTTATTTATTAACAAAAAAATCGGCCAAGTGCGAGTCGGACTCGTGCACGAAGGGTTCCGTACCATTCTCTATAAAAACGGCAAAAAAATCATGTTTATTGTATGGGAGCCCCCTTAAATATTTATTTTAATCGGTTGTTTGTTATAGCGGCAACAGAAATACATCATCTGTGAAAATTTCAACTGTCTAACTATCACGAGATACAGCCTGGTGACAGACGGACGGACGGACAGAGGAGTCTTAGTAATAGGGTCCCGTTTTACCCTATAAAACAGCTAAGCGTTCCCGCTCAAAACCCTTCCCCACTACATTTTCAACATGGAGGGTTAACTCTAAACTCCGTCCAAGGTATGAATATTTACGAAAGCATTAATTATTTTTTAACTTTCTTCTTGCTTTAAGAGGCTTTTCTTAGCGTAAGGTGGAAATACCCAATGACTGTTGTTTTTAGTTGGTGAAGTAAAGTATACCCCATTAACGTCCAATTCCGAGGTCCTTGCTTATTAAATCAGAGATGTAGGAGAAATATTAGTTGAGGAATATTTAAGCTGGATTTAAGAATGGTTTAGTGGATATAAGAAGTTTGTAGTTTTCTAGAGGATTCCTAGTGTAGAGAATATTCATTTAAAATAAGAGCCATTTCGTCAGTGTAGAAAAATTGAGGAATTGGCTCTTATTATAATTTGTCGATTTATCGATTTCTACTGAAAAACAACATAGAAATCTGTTCTAAAATCTCAGTAAGTAAACATGACCATTATTCCGATTATTTCCTATTTTGTAGCATTATATCCTTTAAATACAAACAACCCATTTAAATCTAAACATTAACAACTTACCTAACATGGATTATTTCATAACTTCAAATAGGGATCAGAATATAAAACATAGTTCAACTCTTAATTTATTTAAACAACATAAATGTTGTGAACTGTGAATTATAATAAGACACCCCAGTTGCAACGGTCACCCATCCAATTCCAAACCTCAGCAACACGACAACACTGTCAACTTTTCACATTTTCCATACTCCCTTCTTCCCAAACTTTAAACATCTGAAAAAGTCAGCCATTCTTTACGGGTCCATGCCACAAGTGTTCTCAACTGACCATTACAGCAGGACTCCTCATAGTTGCAATGGACCGTCCATTCACCCATCCAATTCCAAACCTCAGAAACACTCACTTCACCACACATTTTTCTCACACAAGGAAGTGTTTGAGTGAGAAAAAGTTACTGCAAGTTGCCACAGAATCCCCACTATCTCAGTTTAAACTTTGATATTCCATAAGGCGCCACAAATATAAGTTTATTTTTCTTATTACGCAGTTAACAAGGGGTGTGTTATCGGTCGGCAGGCCTGCTAGCAGTTAAAGCGAATTTATACTTTCGATTACACTGGGCTGTGGATGAATAAAAAACAAATGAGCCAAGAATTTGTTGGTACGCTGCGCTGCTGCGGACTGTGTTGGATTATTGTGGATGGGGTGGATTTTAAAATTTAGTTTAAAGTTTTTAAAAGTGGTGTTGAAAGTATAAGATTTTTTAATCTAAAAATAATCTTTGATAAATCCTTACATATTATAAAACAAAGTCCTCCGCCGCGTCTGTCTGTCGTCCTGTTCGCGATATACTCAAGAACTACTGCACCGATTTTCATGCTGTTTTCAACAATGGATAGAGTGATTCTCGAGTAAGGTTTTAGTATATAATAACCGACATCCACGAGTGCGAAGCCGCGGGCATCAGCTAGTATTATATATAAATAATGTTTATTAATAATTGATATTTTAATATTTTATTTATTGTATATTTTAATAAATAATCTTTGATCTTTGAATTAAAAATATTGAGTGAGCTGACCCTGTAAAGGGACTTAACATTTAACTGTATTTTACTGATTTGTCTTTAAGTGAGACAGTTTTTTTTAATGATTGCTCTCCCATATTATCTTGCATCTACCATACTACCATAAAGATTATAAATAGGCTTTAGATATTGTTCACCTTCTTTAAAACACATTTGAGACACAATTGTGTGATCTAAAGGCCCAACTGTAGGACCATACTTACTATCACTATACAGTGATGGATTATTATTTTGGCTCTTTTTAGTGCTTTTGTAAGCACTAAATCCTCCATTTGAAATTCCGCCCAAACAAAGTTGTATCGTATTATCCACATTATAACATCGTCGTCATCCGAAGGCGCAGACCTAAGCTATTATATTTAATGTGTATGCTTGCTTGATTTGAACGTAGTATCAAACTCCAGCATTCTTTGTCTCTTAGTAATGTTAATTTGTCGTGTTTTCTTGTTATTATCAAGTGAGCAAATTAAACTTTACGATTTTGCATACTTATTGTAATGAGCTACGCGCCTACGCGGCTACGAATTTGGAGCTACGGGCGCTACGGATTGACCGAGACATGGGATTATGGAAAATTATAAGTTTACAGTGAAGTCTTTTTTGAGATAAATCAGTCTTATTTTAAAGAAAATGGTAAGTAATAATATTATTGGGTACCTGAACAAGTGCAGATAGTCATTTTCTCTTCATCATAGGGCAATTTTATTTTGGGTTTACTTGTTCGGAGTTAGTTTACTCGTTTTCAAACTAGCTCAAAACGACTATCGACCTACCAGAAAATATAAATACCATGTTTCCTATAAAAATGTTTCAAATAAAGAACTGAGACCGCGTCCAGTAAAATAAACACATTATGTAATTTAATAGTAAAGTAACAAAGACTAATTTCTCAAAACCGCTGTCAAGAGAGCAGTGACAAAAGTTTGACCCTGTCTTCGATAGATGGCGTTGTGCTGAATCGCGCTACTTACGGTTTCGTTAAACGCCTTTGGTTAAGGAATCAACCATGATGATTGAATTTTTGGAATAATCCTGCGGAGGTAACTCTTTTATTTTGTACGAATATTACTTATCATAACATCACACCTTGTTCCCTGAAGGGTTAGGCAGAGGTGTAGGTACCCATAGTAAGTACACCCACATTACGCCAGTTATGTTTACTTAAAGTCTCATGAAACAGGAGGCGAGCACACACATATCAACCAGGCACACAACTAGTTGTGACTGGGTGTTTCTATCTTGAATTTCAACTCAAACGCAACGCAACGGAGTTTGGACTCCGAGTTGCTACTGAGTTTAAGATGGAAACAACCAATAACACTTTGCCCAACCCGGGAATCGAACCCAGGACCTCATGCTCAGCAGTAGCGTTTGCGATTGAAATTTAATAATAAGCTATACTTAGATGGGCAATGGCGATCCGTCAAGGTAGCCCGCGAAAAAATTTCATGATGTTATTTTCGTGTTTATGTTGTTTTCGTGTTATCATAAATCACACCTTAATAAATATGTTATTATGCTCTGCTAATTACAGGGCGACAATTTGCAACAAAAAAAAAAGTAAGTAGTTAATTTGTATTTCGCGGGCGGCAGACATAACCGTGCGTTTGCACTGGCGAAACATTTAATACAAAACATGTTGAAATCTCTAGTTCCTGTCAAAAATTGTATGGAACATTGACAAAAAGTTGAGATTTCAACATGTTTTGTCTTGAATGTTTCGCCAGTGCAAACGCACGGTTAGTCCTTCAGAGTCACATCACTAGAACAAAAGTTTTCGTGCAATAACTAAAGTTTTTCAATGAAAAAGTTTAACTTTTGTAATTTCAAATTGTTAGCTGTACATGATATTTATTTATTACATATAATAATAACAGTTACTTAGTTAAAAAAATAAGAATATATTTACAAAAATCTTACTAACCGTGTTAACAAAGTGTTAACTACAATTTCTAGATAAATAAGGGATATTTAATAAGTACATAATATTACTTTCGAGATATATACTCAAGCCAGAGCACAGAGAGCAGTAGAGCAGTGATAGCCCAGTGGTGTGACCGTCAGACTGCCAAGTCATAGGTCTCGAGTTCGAACCCAAGACACGCACCTCTGACTTTTCGGATTCATGTGCGTTGTATAATTATCACTTGCTTCAAAAACAGTGAACGAAAGCAGTCGTGAGGAAACCAGCATGCCTGATAGAATTTCTCGACGGCATGTGAAGCCAAGTCAGAGGAGACGAAGAAAAACTCAAGCCTTCTTCCCATGGGGTAGTCAGAAACAACAGAACGCCAACTCCTACAATCCTTACATACTCCTTTTGCCTCGATAAAATAAAAAAACAACCCTCAAACGCTAACGCGATACAAGAGATCGAGTTATAAATCCTAATCCAATATCATGCCATATCAATACACAAATATATGGATCCTGATGGGGACAAATCCGCAGACTTAACCCTAGTTTACGAGTGGCGACTGATGGACATTGACCGGTATCGGAGCGACCCAGCCAGCGGCAGTGTTGCTAGTTACACGTTCATATTTTCCTTATTTCGGGCGTAAGATACTTTTTTATTTCAGGTACCTACCTAATTTGTCTGAATTGTTATTTGTTGTTCTAATGCGCCTGTATGAAATTAGATACGCAATATTTTGTTTAACAGACAATTGCTATTCATTTAGGTCAAAATACTTATATGATTTTGTAGATCATTGCAATTTGCAGTTTTATTTTAAGTAAAAAACAAATTAAATTCAGCTAGGTACAGTGTAATAAATAGTGCAATAGGAAAACCAAACTTAAAAAAATCTTTTGTTCTTGACAAAATACAAAATCCATTGGCATCGTGAGTCTTTCTAATTGTTGATTTTTCTGTTAAAAGACCTTTGTACTCGTCAGTCCTACTTTAGCACTCCTCGTCTTTAGGTATTTTTCTCTACATAAAATAAATTATAGAAAAATATGAACAAGCTGGCAACACCAAAGCATCCCCGTTTGAATTACTATAGTTATTTCTTGTTTACTGTCCGAGTATTGGACGGCAGTAGGGTTGGTCATTTTATTGCGTACGCGTCATTCTAGGGTTATACGATGTAGGATTTAGTGCGTGTTGGGATGTGTTGTTTTGCATCGTGACGTCATCATATATTAAGTATTTATGTTTGTTTTGTTCTGGTGTCAGCAGTTTGGTACCTATTTATGATTTTGCGTATGGGTATACATGTCATGTTCCTTCATTGGATACGGTCTTTAGATTATTAATTTATGAAATGCAACATCTAAATAGGCCACTAAGTTTGTAGCACTTATAAAATGTGTAGAATCCGGTACCTAATAGCTACACACTTATGAAGCATTATATCTACTGGATTGAAAATATAAGATTTTAATTGTAAACTGTTACAAGTATGACTAGCGTGTGTCAAAAGAACCTCCACCACTGGCGATTTTCAAGTACAATCCACCGCACATTAGTGGTACAAAGATATTGGCATCGCCTTTATGTCGTACCAGTAAAGTCGATTTTCGTAGTCTAAGTGTTAAGTACTGATGTGCAGTTGATTAACGTCCGGTGTGCCTTAGTTAGCCAGTACTGCTGATTGCCAGAACTTTTCATTATGACAGCTGCAGAACGGAATCAATAATTAGAAAATATACCGACAATTTAAACAACACTTCTGATTTTAATACCTACGTGTTTTAAGTAAAAACTTTATTTATACTTAAACTCTGTCTCGGAAGGTATGCATCACTTTTTACCAACCAGTCATTGCTATAGTCCCACAGACACATAGTATGTAGGTATGTCCTCAGTTAAGATGCCAGTAACTTATAAAAGATTTTTACTTATACCTTTAGATAAGATAAGATAAGATAATACTTTATTTGCCAAAATGTAGGTGTACAAAGTAGTATGATGTTATTATAAATGTGACCCATTTACATTCTACCATTACATGTGGTGTGCAAATATTTATTTTCAAAATACATTAAAATTATTAAAAATGTCAATATTCCTTCAGTCATCACTAAAAACGTTACAAATTGTCTTATTAAATTAATTAATTGCAAATATTTAATTTAACAATACATTACACAATTAAAAAGTGTCATAACATTACATCGGTGATCTTCGGTTTCGGTGGTGACTTTGATCATTGACTGTTATTTTCTGCAAACTTTTCTATGATGAAACCTTTCTTATCTGTTATTATATTAAAATAAAATATAGGTATTTTCCCACACCCTAGCACAAAGGAATTCCCGCCACAACCAAAACGAGTATATATCTACCCGATGCAACTTAATTCGGTAAAATTACAATCGTTCAACAAACAGTAGCCGTACCGATTAAAACAATTGAACGTATTTATTTCCACCATTATAACCCTACCAATGCATAGTGCACCGTAATTATCGTAAAATGCGAACATGTTTATGTATTTTTAATTCCGTCGTATATCGCGTTTGGTCGCGATGTAAAATGGCGAGGCCGGCTGTACGGAAATCACTACAATAAACTTGTGTTAATGTTTGAATTGTTATGTATCACTATTGTGTTAATATTGTCATGCTGAAGTGATATTTTGTTGGTTAAATTTATTAAAAAATGTTGATGTTTTTGTTTAATTCTGATGCAAAAACTTACTATAAATCTAAATTGCATGTTTGAAATTGTTGGTAACCAATTTTTTGCCAAATACCTACGCTTAAAATCGAGGCTATAATCATCGAACTTACGGTGAAATTAATCTTTGTAGTGGTACCAAGCGGCAGTACCAAGATGACACAATTATTTGGGTACCATTTAGCTCTAAAAAAAATGTTCCCAGAAGCTAACCTATCAGTGCAATGGTAATTCAGAATGTAGCCTAGCACATCTACTTCTTCCCACCCATGCCTCGGCCCGGGAGGATCGTGACCATTACCCAAGCCACTTAGCTGACCCACCCAGATGCAAGGTAGATCGTTGAAAATAGCACTAAATATAAACCAATAGCGGCCACTAACCGCGCGGGGTCTAATTACCAATAATTATCGTTTCGTGCCGTTTGGCCGGGATGCAGTTTTAAATACGCCATTTTGTTCCGCTACTCGGCTACTAATGAGAGTAACAGATCGCTTTTTGATAATGTTATTGATATGGCTTGGGGAGTACGATCCATTGAGATTTTCCGAATTAAATTAGTGCGGATATGTGAAGTGTGAATTGGAATTGGTGGTCGTATTGCGGAATTAAAGCCGCGGGCGCAGGGTTGAATTGTCAAATTGACAGCTCATTTATTAATTTTTCGTGGTGCATTTTAAAGTTTAATTATTCATTATTTTTATTTATTAATTTACACTTTCAATACCATTTTACACTTTCGACTTTTGGCATAGCTTTATATCGGCGTCACAGGATACTTAACCTTAGACGAGTAGAACCTTAGAAGAGATTTAGGAATCGCAATAATATTACGACGTCACGAAGACAAGCACTGTCCTACTGTTCCATCACTAAATTCATTGTAACATAACATCACGCCAGTTATCCCAACAGGTATAGGCAGACGTGTACCTAAAAAAATAAATAAAATTAGTTAAATTCAAGTAACCCAACTCATATACAAACAGATTCATAAAAAGATACAGACAGGATAACAAGCACATACAAAAACAAACACTCACAAGGTAACAGTATCCCTGCTGCAGCATTGCCGGATATAAGGGCTCAAACTCAAATTCATATTATAATTCTAAAATATTAATTTTATTAAGAAATATTTTTTTAACAACGATATACAATATTAAAATCAAAGCATTTATTTCAATTAAACCATTTACAGGCACTTTTGAACTGTCAAAGTGTCGGTCAGTCAGAAATATGAAGCTAGTTGCCCATTCCGAAGTGTAGTAGGTACCTATGGAGAAGAACAGGCAAGAAACTCCACGGACACTCTTTTAAATCAAAATATTGTTACAATATATGGGTTACATCATTCATGTTGAAATTATACAAGTGAGAACAATGTAGAAAGCACGTTAAAAGCGTCCGCAATTATACCATAAAACAATTCAAAAATTAAAATAAGCCATGGCAGCTAAGAGATGACCAGTCACAACTGACGGCGCCCGTTCACGAACATGACAATCCAGTCTGTTAGCGATCATCGCCAGGACGGTGTTGGCTAAGGCTGGATCCCAATATTTAGCTCAAAACACCTTGAAAAAGCATCTTACGCTGTTGCCACACACGCTTTTCACACGCAGAACATCAAAAAATGACGTAATAAAACACAGAATCCGCTATACAGATTGTTCCAAAAACAAATCCGGATAGTGGCACGGCGAACGTTGTCTACATGGTTGTCAAAATGTATCGGAGTGCAATAAAGTGCGTCGCAATACGAACCACGCCGTGTCCGCACGCCGCGGCGCGCCGTAACTCCGCACGTGCGGTTTGCTGCCGGACCGGACTGGATTTTATGGAGAGGATAGTACCAGCTTAGATTTTTTAAATTAGAGACTAATTTCTGTCTGTCCTCTGGCCTGAATATTCTACAGAACAAGCAAACTGAAATGGTAGTGGTAGGGCCATATAGTTATAATAGAACCGATGACCGTTGAGGTAGGACTTAGGACATAAAATAAGACGCTATCAAGCTGGAAAGTATCCGAGGATCGATTTAAATGGCGTGCGATAGCAGAGATCCTGCAGTGGACTGCTACAACGCGATGATGACGTGAATATATTTTGTTCATAGAACGATAGCCTGATATCAAGTGGTCAAGCAATCAATTGACATTAATATGCTTATAATAGTTGATTGATGAGTTTATAATCAGAAAGTTAAAGATTAAAATGTGCAGTTCAAACAAAACACTGTGATAAATGGTTTGTCTCTTACAGCAGAAAATCCTTGTGAGGATATTATTGTATTCACATTTATAATAACTGAAACATGTAGAGATAAAGTACTGCTGGTCCATGACATAACACAAATCTTAGGTACTTGTTGTCTTATCATCATTATACATAGGTACGTAACTTTATTTTGGAATCACCTGGAGTTAGACTTAATTGCTGCCTCTTCAAAATAGCATAAATAGAGGTTTCAACTACTCTATGCATTCCAAAACAAACTGACCAATTAAAACAAGGCAAGTCGACGTCGGCCATCTTAAATCTGCGCGGCCGTGCATTGGCAATATCTGAGCGGCACCTATTACTTCGGTGCCGGCTGTATGCGTACAACCCGCACTAGATTTACTGTTATTTCCTTGAATACGATGCTGGTTTGCGTTTTGTGTAAGTATTGGATGCAGTTTTGAAGAAGTTCTGACAGAGATGAGGCTTTTTTGAGTTCTTTTAAGTACATTGTCTGTGCTGTGTCCTGAGCGCCTAGACAAGTGACAATCGCTTTCAAAGTGTTTCGTATTTCTACAATGACGTTTAACAGGATTGACATCAGCTTTTAGGTAGCTTAAGGTATGTCAATCCAATACATTTTTGACTTTTCCATCAACTTTATCGCTGATAGAACGTCACTTTAACCGGGCCAGGTCCGGGCCCACTGTCCTGTGTAGTTAGTAAATATAAGTCGTCATAGGGTTATGGGTTGGCAACTTGTCAGAGATAGGAATGAGACCTATCTATGACCTTCAGCTAACTTTTACAGAACACCATTTGTAAAGGAATACCATATGATAAATTGTCTTTGTAAGCAACTCCATCCGGCCCGAGGATATCCTAACGTTTGTTCCAAAAGTAGGTATATGATGAAAGTGTAAACCACCCCTGTTCAGGTTAATCACTCACTAAAGGCAGTTAATAACATATTCATCTGTATTTAGAAGGTTTAAACTTTATATCTCACCACTTTTTTCAATATTTATTGTTTGAATAACATTATTAAATTGTAATTAAAAAATCTTGTAAATAGCACTAGAAATCGGCATCCACAGGTACTGATAGATTTGTTTACGTTTATTTTTGGAACAGACCATACGAACATTGCGTTTTCGGATTCCCCCTCTCAAGGACACGTCAGCTTCAACGGTCATCAGTTGTAGAACAGGCCACTAAGCTGTTAGGGCTAAGCTTGCTTATCCTATAAGTACCTACCTACCTACGATAATCATTAGGTTCTACGCCCTGAAACACAAATCGTTATCATCAATAACAATAGTCCTGATTAGAGCTGATTATATTCACCATAATCTAATAATAGTTCTACTGAACTTGATTATAATCTTTATTGGTTCAGATGGATTATGATAACGTAGTGGGTCACCTAGAAACTTCTAGGGCTATTAGGACCAACAACGCACCTTTAAAGCCCGAGGGCCCACAAAGCTACTCAAAAGTAAATAATAAGAAAGAAAAAATAACGTTTATTTGGACACAGTTCGTGAAACACAAAATACAAGTATCAAAATAAAAAGTGAAAAATAATGATTTAACAATAATAGTGTGTGACTCATGGCTGCGTCATAAGCAGTGATCGGAGTAAGTAGATTGAACTGGGGCCATTGATCCGAAACGTATATATTAATATGGACATTCCTCCGGAATTGGTGGATTCCGGTTTTTTTTAAATAAAAAACCGGAACTTATGTAGGAATTGTATTCTGCCAGAGTGGAAGGAGTCATATGATGATTTGCCATCCTCAAAAAAAAAAAAAGGTAAAAATTGTAATAAAATGAGCAAATAAATAAAATAACAAATAAATAATGAATTAATTTAGTTTTGATACCTTCCTTTAAATTTTGAATTGAGTAGTAATAATATCACTACCAACATTAACAATATTTAATTGAATCCGGAAATACCGGAATTACTTTCCGGAAAAATGGCTTATCCATGTTATTCTTTCTGTGTGCATTAATGATACAAGTACCAAAAATCAATCTACCTACTCCGATCACTGGTCATAAGGGTTCATTTCAAGATTAATGCCAGACAGATACTGTCTGACGCTGGTTTTCTAATTAACCTTTAGGGACAAGTGACGGGAAGTAGGTACAAACAGTTTAAACATATCTACTATATATTTTTAATCATTATCCTTACATATTATAAAACATAGTCCTCCGCCGCGTCTGTCTATCGTCCTGTACGCGATAAACTCAAAAACTACTGCACCGATTTTCATGCTGTTTTCACCAATAGATAGAGTGGTTCTCAAGTAAGGTTTTAGTATATAATAACCGACATCCATTCGGGCGAAGTCGCGGACATCAGCTAGTAAATAAATAAACAAGTAACAAAAAAGACAAGAATAAGTAAAGCCCCTTTTACACGATCCAAGTTTCTGCCCGTGGCATGCAATAAAATTGAAGCAACAATTGACTTATCAAATGACAAACAGTGTTTAGACGATACAACTTGTGTGTCAATAAAGTCACACCACTGTACTCAAGTCAAAATCAAAATAGTTTATTTCACATAAACCTCCAGCTGTCACTAACGAGACACATTAGAATTTTAATTGTTAACGGCCGACATGGGCACTTACGAAACATCAGAAGCTAGGTGCACGGTTCCAATAGGTCGTTTCCTATGGAGAAGAGCCGGCAAGAAACACACGGTTACTCTTTTAAAAATAATTGGCTTTAGTATATGCCGATTGGTGATTTGAGTTTGTAACTGGTTACTTTTCAGTTACTTCGTGGACGATGGGCTATCGTATCGTTCTATGAGTATCGGTCAAGTAATTATAACCGGGAGCTAAAGTTGTTTTCTGCCTGCTATGCGCTAGCAGCTAGTTGTTGCTCGTTTGTGTTTTGCTTTCGCTGCACTGGAGTATGTTGGAGGCCTAAGTTATATAAGTTTAAAAGTTCGGCTTTATACTCAGATGAAAGGAAAAAAGAAAGAAAATACGTTTGTTTGCGGGAAACATAACGCATAGAAAGAACACAAACACAAAAAAGAACAAGTTTGGGGAAAATTTGCGTCACATCCACGCAAAACGGCCATTGCTCAGCATAATGCCGCAACCCTATGCGAGGCCACCCCAGCGTGGGTTATCAGCGACACCGCCGTTGACGTGATGCCGTAGACCAGTGCTTCGCTTCTGTTACTCATGTGTGTGAAATTTTCTGTCAAAAACTTAATGACGTGCTATGCTATATTATTATGGCCTGGCATGCCTCACATCATTGGTAACAGAACCAGTATAAGCTGGCCTCTAAATGTACAATTCCGTAACTAATTGTAGGCAGCAGCAGCAGGCGACGGCGACGTGTCGCCGAGACACTACTGGTTTCTACGTATTTCTATGAAATACCTTTCGTAGCTAGCGACACGTCGTAAATATACATAAAAACCAGTAGTGTCGCGGCGACACGTCGCCTACTGCTCCTCCCTGTAGTCGGCTACGGAATTGTACCTTTATTCTTTTAAAACTCCGTTCTACTACGCTAGGCTAGCTCCAGGTCAAAGTCTTTCCACTGACGTGTAGCCTGTACCTACTTTTATTTGTCGAATGGGCAAATTCAATCTTGGAAACAGTTCACTGTAGCGTACTAATTGAGAAGATCTATGACCAGTAAATGATTAGCTATATAATTCTTGCGACTGCTTATGTTTGGCCGAGTTTTGCGATAAGACTGCCCATAAACCCAGTATACTATTTTGTTATTTGTTCATATCGGTGTAGGTTATCTACAATCATAAAAGATTACCTACTTATATATCTATTCCAGGTGGTCATGATTTTAATCACGTTTCTATGATACTCAATACTGGAATACTTGAATCGACTGACAGAAGGTTTTCAGTTTTCCCGTTTTTTTTCTAATAACAAAAACAAGCTACCCAACATCACATCGGACTAATTACAGTGCGCGTATTAATCACGGCATTATTCGGCACGCGAGCACATCCTTTCGATGATTATTATCACTAAATCATATTTAGTGCAGTCATTATCGCCTCTGCGCACGATATTATTGAGTGTGCTCATAATAAATAACAGCTATTGGGTGAGATTCTAATTTTACCCTCGTATTTTACAGTGGTTGTGCTGTGGCCTTCCGATTAGCTGCTATACAGATTAGATGATAAATTGGTGAAAATTATGGTGGAATCAATGTAGGTAGGTATTGTTTATTAAAAATTGTAGTGGCGAAAATGAAGCATTTATAAAATAGCGCGGATTTAATAAATAAGTGATCAATTCCTTTTTTCCTGATCTCAATAGCTTCAAATTGTTATAAATGTTGAGAGGACCATTGACTTTTTCTATTTGTGAAAGCCTCCCATAGCCACCTTAGTCTGAGCAAGCTAACTTGTAAAATATGTCCTCTTGATATTATAAACAAATAATTCCTCCTGTACTAATTTCAAACTCAAATTACAACGCCATTTCATGCTCAACCAGCATGACGAATAAGCATGGAAACAGCAACACCTAATGAACTAATAACCAAAAATTATTGCCACACTAAAACCTTATCATTACCAACATTATAACATAAAACATGGCAACATTGTTCCAAACGCGACTCGAATCACACAGCCTATAGCCACGCTGACGGCTTTACGCTCGTATTAATGCTAATTTCGGCAAAATTCGGGAATGTTCGGGAACGTTCGGCTCCCGAGTGCTGATGACGTTATGTCATTTTAATGCGAGCACCTTGTTTTGGTGATTGGGTTGTAATGACGTTATTTAGTTATTATGGTGTTGAGTGTACACTCGTAATGAGTTTAGTGATAGTTTTGAAGTTAATTTGGTAATGCGTTTGTATTATTTTCTAAGGATATCAGAGTATCGCTTCAAATCTGCTACCAACCCCGCTGAGTGACTAATCTGTTTACGACGACGTGAGGTGTCGACAGAAATGTTCTTTCACACGTCTTGTCACGTTGCATCAGCTATGTAACCGGCTTCATTGTTACGCGAATGAGTGTCAACATTAAAGCAATTGATGAAATCGATGTTGAAGGGTGCAACGCTTCTAGGTGACGATGAATTGTATGCTTTTACACTTTTCCTTGAAAGCGCTGGTCCAGCCAATGAACAGAGCACGTACCTATTCTTATAAATGATAAGAGATTTCTTTAAGATCCGTTCAAGGATTGTCTAAAAGCTGTCATTTCAAGATCTATTCTCAGCGACAAAATGGACGGAAATGATCATCCCTACTTTCTGCCCAAGAACTCTTTCAAACCTTAACTAAATTTATTTCATACATAAACTCACGCTTTTTTCCCATGAGGGTAAGCAGACACTAGAGAGCCACGTGCTACATTCATCATAGACATCCGAAAAAAATCAAAAACCTTTATGTAACCCAGGAAACATACACACAGCCAACAATGACAGTATTTCCCTCAAAACGACAGCACATAAAAAGTTATCAACTAAAATAATTATCGAAATAAATTGCCGCTAAAATGGCGCACTAACCCATAAAACTAAACGCAATCAGTTCAAAAACTACCGCAGAGAGTGGCATAAATCAAAATTTAACAACGGCTAGTCGGCCTGGATGATTAAATTCATAGCTAACTGTGGGTTTATTGTGTAAATAGCAACCAGTTGCTGGGTTGTAGGAGTGGTAAAATTTGTTATTGGTGGTAATAAGTGGTAAAAATAAACTTTGAAGGTAATCTAAGTTATTAATAGCTAGCGACGTAATGTTAACATAGTACTTGCAATCATTTAGCATAATGTAGCTTTTTCTGAAGATCAGCACTTCAAAATAAGCTGCAAATCTATCGTAAAGAAGTCTAAGGAACCACTTTTAGACGATACGCAGACGATTTGCAATGCATAGGTATTTGTTTACTACTAACATTCCAACTTATTCTAAATACCTACTCCTCCTCTGAGTCTGACCAGTAAACTTTTTTACTAAAACCTCTCAATTTAAACAACAATAGCAACGTGGAAGAACAAGTAACAATCGGCACTTCTTCCAAAAATCTTCTCCTTCACAGCCAAAAGTCGTAGCATAACTGCTCTGCTGGGGGCTTACCGCTAACTCCTATAGCAGTATTATTTTAATCTTACTTCAGTGTGGGAAAGAGGGAGCTGTACAGGACGTATAGCTCCATCTCTTTCCCATCCTAAAGTAAGATTAAAATGATCCTACTATCGAAGGACCTGCAACCGATTGCTGCCACCAGTTACACAATATGGTCCCGCGGGTGTATCCCCGTTGGAAAATAGCGTGGCCCCGCCATAATGAGCGCGCGATTGTCGTTGCTTTGATTTAATGACTCGAAATAATAGCAATCAATGCGATCGTTGAACGACTGCCGATATTTTTGCGATACATACAAAGGGTGTTAGGAAATTGGTAGAGTTAATTTTGTTGTAGGTTATGATGAAATTTTAATATTTTTGGTGCTCTGACTTTACGTCACAAAATCGTTCATAAAATAAACTTTTAAAAACTTCCCAAAAATTTTTGCTATTAAAGTTATTTGACATTGAAAGAACCTAAGTTTACTTTGAACTTACTTTTTACAAAAAAAATTGCAGGTTTAACTAAATACACATCTAAATCCTTGTTCTCTTAGAGAGACTTCTCATAAACACTAAAGATTTGGTTTGGTAGGAATCTACTGTACTTACTTGTTCTTACGAAAACCTCATCATTTGGAACTCTTAACCTTGACTTTGTCTTATTCTCAAAACAGTTAAATGTTAACTAATAAATATGTGTCTGTTAATATATAAATAAAAAATCGCGTTTTCAAACACCCTGTACAGTTCGCCGCGTTGACATCAGCCCGTGTAATGGAAGCGCATTATTTTGCGTCTAATTAATTTACGATAATGTACTGATATACCATTAAATAATATACCATCAATCGTAATTTTACATTAATTTCATAATATTGCCTTCAGTTTCGACTTTTCACGATATATACTTATTACCCATTAATGTATAACTACTTATTCTGTAATAAGTATTATGTCGGAACTCTTAAACCATGAACTTCGTCATTATAATCTTATGTGGTCATCTACGTCCTTATCATAATGTAGTCCATCAAAGGGCCGAGACTCCTCCGTGCCTCGGAAATCACGTTAAGCCGTTGGTCTCGGCTGTCATTCATTGATCTTTGACAGTCGTTACGGGTCGTCAGAAACCCAAAAGTCTGACAACCAGTCTTACCAAGGGGTATCGTATAACCTAGTTACTGGGTTGTGAAGGTCAGATTGGCAGTCGCTCGATGTAGAATACTGGTCTCATCTTGACTATCGTGGTCATTTGAATAAAGAACATCAATCAATCATAATTTGACATTCCAAAATTGGTAATGACAATGGTATATTGGCAATTTGACCAGTAGTCAACACATCAGGGGTGTGATTCTGTAAGACCTCATTCTAAACTTCCATTCTGAATCCGCTGTGAGTTTCTTGATTGGCATTCTAAAAACTCGGTTGATACACTAGCGCAACCCTTGCGGGCGTGTCAGCGAGTTGAAGTAAATTGTCCGTGAGATTTTGACAGATGAAGTAAGAAGTGGCATTCAGTAAGGTAATTCCCCCGTCACTTCGACGCTCACTTCGCACTCGAACCCGAACACATTTTGAACCTTATGCGAAGCGAGAGTGAATAGCAATGTGAGATGCGAGTTGTTGTTTGAATTTTACAGAATCGACGTACAGGTAAAATTGAAGAGGCTTTCACAAGCCAGGGTATTTTTAGTTTTGTTGCTGCTTGCCCAAATCTGATACTTTGTTTATATTTATTACAGTTATCATTTTACTGCTTGGAGTTCTGCCCACTTCGCAAGCTAAGAAGACCATGATGATAACTTAGAAAATATTCGACCACAATAAATTCAACAATAAAACATTGACAAAGAAATATTATTTCCGAACTTCTGCGCTGAGAACATAAACGAAAACGAATTATTGTTTCAACAAATTATTATCTGGACATAAAACTCCCAATTGGCAAAGATACAGTAATAAGCATAGAAGATATCTACTTATCGAAGATACGAAACCAACAAGCCGTGGCGCAATAAACCAATAAAATAAGAATATAAATAAAAATAACTGCTGTGTTATAAATAATGTTAGAGTAGTACTTGTATAGGGCTGTATATCACGGGGCTCAGGGTGGTGTGTCACCCGTCTGAGTTATAGCGTCACAGGACATAAAATATACAACAAAAACTGTTGTTCTTCCAACAGTTTTGCCCCATATTAAGAATGAGCACAAACAGAATGTGGATTTGGAACAGGGGCCGACGATATTGTGGAGACGTCAAGAGACTAAAAATGTTGAAAGAAAGTGCAGGATTGTTCCCGTTGCATGGGACGGGTAATAAACTGGTTCTTCTATCAGTGATGTGAACAGCACCGAGGGACATAAACGTCGCACCTGCCAGGAAAATTATGCTGAATAGTTTCTGACATACAACGAACTTCGTAGGAAAAAAAGAAATTGCACTCCATTCAGCTTATTAAAATAGAGTGTGTTTTATACAGAAAATATGGGATTTATCTATCTAATCTGTACAATAAAAATGAAATGATGTTCGTTTCTAAGCGCATAACTTCAGAACGGCTGGACCCTCAGAATTAGATTCTTACGGAAAGAAAAAATTTAATAGTTGCCGGTTGTAGTTGGGATGATACGGGAAAGTTTAAATTGCATTTTCTAAGGGATTTTTATTGGACAGGACAAAATCTGTTGGGTCAGCTCGTGTTAAATAAAAATGGCCGAAACCGATTGACTCACAGTTACCCAACTTAAGGCACTGGATTGTAGACGTTGATTTGATTTTTGGGTTTCATATACATGTCTTGAACCATTCGACCACTATCGTCCCCTGGCTAGCCCTTTCAAATGCTTCCCTCACCAACAGCGACTCCACGTCATCCCGCTCGCCGCATCCTCGGGGCCGATTCAAGCCCAGTTCACGGGGTAATTCGTTATTTTTATTGTTTTTTGTTATTATGATTCTGTCCCCTGGATTACTGTCCGTGATACATGGCCAAGCACTGGATGCGTTTAATTGCCCCGGACGCTTTCCCGGAACGTGATAAATAATAAGATTAAGGTGGGAAATAGTGGATTTGGCTGTTTATAATATAGGCGTTACTTACCCTTTATGTTTTTGTGAGCGGTTGTACGGAGGTAAATGTTTTTTGAAAGCATTTTTTTATGTTTATCTATTATTTTTACTAAAATTGGTTCTTTTTCAGTCAGTGTTCTCAAAACGAGGTACAGTTATAATTATTTGTGGCCAGCGTAAGTACCAACCTACCTAAAGGTATATTATAATTTCTTCTCAATCAATTTTTCCACATATTTCGCCAATCATGTTGCAATGTTCAATTTTATATCCAGGCTAAGGAATGCTATTGAGAATTCCCTTATATAATGACCCAATGCCGGGTCTTACAATAATTAATTACTGCAGAATTGCAGCAGATTATTAGTAGGTATACAAATGGAACCAAAACGGCGATTTTTCAAAAATTAAGTAATTTACAAAACACCCATTCGCAAAATACGCGCTTGGACGTGCACTTGCAGACACCAGGCTGTTATACTATAAAAATTACCACGAAACTTGCTGTAAGCTGCGACCCTTAGGATGGTCGCACATCTGACGGAAGATGACGCATCTTCCGTCAGATGTGCGTAACTTCGTTAGTACCGACGCACTAACACATAATTGGTTGAGTGTTTTATTATCTACTTGTCCATTATGGCGTTAAGCGTCCAACGATACGCGATGCATCTTCCGTCAGATGTGTGACCACTCTTTGGCGATAATTGAAAAAATACGACGCCACCGGCATCTTTCGAGCGAGTGGACAACTTTAGCGAAAAGTAAATTAAGTTAATAACAAAACTTTTGTTAGTAGGTTTAACTTAATTACGTATAAAAAAGAAAAATAATTTTATTTGTCACCGAAACGTGTATAATATAAAAAAGATAAGTTAACTCGAATATTATTCAGAAATGAAATGAAAAAAAAGACAATGAGAATGACTTAACTTCAACTTAAAAATAAAAACCCCAAGCAAAATATTTCCATAATAATTAGCAAAATTAAGAAGATAAAACGCAAAAATCAGATGTTTCGCCTAAAAAAGTTAAAAATAATAACAGCTTGGGTCACAATTTGAAACAAAAGAGCGTTACGATGTATTTGTAGGTAATATCAGGCCTTCTCATTAGGGCGCTGGGATACGGGTATTGTATGAACAGTTGGTCACAAAAGTGTTGGTGTAATGGAAATAAAATAAAATCTAAATTAAATTAATATTATTCATTCACAAATTATCACCGCCTCGTTGGTCTAGTCAAGTGGTAGCAGCGCTACTACTGAATATTCCTGGGTACGATTCCCGTGTCGGGCAAAGTTTTATTGGGTTTTTCCTCAGTACCTGCCCGGAGCTTGGATTTGTGCCCAGTTGATGTGGGTGTACACCTCTGCCTAACCCTGCGGGGAATACAAGCGTGATGTTATGTAATAAAATTATTATAATTTGAAAAGAGTAGAAGGCAGATAGATAATGATTAGTGGAAATTGCTAAAAAGGGGATGAATACTGCGATAAGGGTTGACAGAGGAAGAAGAAGACAAATGTATTCTTCAGAAATAAATAAGGATGAGGTTACATTCATCTCATCTTTTTACGAAGATAATAATGATTTTCAGACTGGTGCACGTTTTGATGAAGCAGTGACTCGTGACCTAAATTGTGTCATTACTGTTATTTTCAAAATTATAATTCGAAAAAATAACGACTTGCTTACCTGATGGTACGTGGTCACCGCCTCCCATAAACATCTGCAATACGTTTGTATCTCAGAGACAAAGCTGAAAATATGCCCCATTTTATTGAGATCATTGTATTTTGAATAAATTTGTATTCTTTCGTAACAAAATTATTTTATTTTATAAAAACCATTCCAAAACAAACACCATTGCGCTCAAGCGTACCCAGTATTATAAATCCGGTGTAACGCTCATTCCAAAACGATAATTAAGCGACAGCGGCTCGTTGTGCACAAAAGGTGCCTAGTTTATTGCAACGTATGTGTACGCGAGCGTCCTTTTTGCATATCCCCTCTGTATATGAGGAAAGATGTATCTGATGGTAGGAATGGCTGTGTACACATTTGTACGTAAATCAGAGCTAATTATAAAATTTTCATAACTTATTCAACTCATAAAGATCGATTCACACATATCAGCGAAGCCACCGTTTCGACACAGTTCCGACACAGTACTGAAACTATAAGAATATTTAGAAACCGAAAGAATATTTTGCACTGTGCCGGTACTGTGTCGGAAGTGTGGCTTCACTGATTTGTGTGAATCGAGTTTTAATGTACTTTCTTAATTTATTTTGGACATTCTGACATCGGTGAAGGAAAAACATCGTGAGGAAACCTGGACTTACAGTTAATATAAATCTGGAATCGCCGACCCATCTTGAGGAAGAGTGGTGATCAATGCTCTTACCTTCTCTGTATGAGAAGAGACCTTTGTCCTGCAGTGGGACAGTAATAGGCTGGTATTATTATAATATTTTTTCCATTTTAAATATGTAAGTTAATTAAAACAAATGAAAAATATTAAATAATTGTTTTTTTTAAATTGATTATTGATTATTGTATTGAGTAAATATTTTTCATTTGTTTCAATCATTTCATTTTAACTTAGACTTAGTTGAATGCAATACCTATTTAATGGGACATAAACATAACTGGCGAAACATGAGTGTAACTCATGTGTACCTTACCGTTCGGGGATTACAGACGTAATTTTATGTTATGTGTGATAGTGTTTAACGCAATATGACGTTACGATGTTCTAAAACATCAAAGTTTTCTATGATGACATTACGTAAGAAACAAGATTATGAATAATGATGCTCCTAAGTATTCAAATCATAATTATGATCATCCTACCGTGACCCTACTTTAGAGAAAACATGAGAATTTTCGAAAACGTTGTTATGTTACTAGTAATGGTATTTAAAAATTATTTGATCTCAAAACAACTGATAACTTACTTCACAACAGACATTTATTTATCTATTAGTTAATTATATAGAAGTGTATTTAATCTCTTGTTAACAGATAATTACTACGTGATGATCGACTAACCCTTTATTAACAAACAAGACTATTCCGGAAACCCAACAAAATACCTTAATGAGTTCATCAACAACCGGCAACAATTATCTAATGAGCCAAAACAATGCGCGGGCGCACCTTATAACCACAACAAATTTACCTACGCCTCAGTTTGCACCGAACGTTCATAGCGTAAACACGTCTCCAAAATGTGCAGTACATTCCTTGACCCCGAGGCAATATTATTAGGCAACGAGCAATGGATACAGCTCGAAGAAAAGTGGGGAGAACCCGTAGATCTAGAAACTGAAGAAGACCATCTCCCAGGGAAACTACAGCCTGTTTTCAGCACCTTGGATTTGATGAAGACTACCTTCGATTCCTCGTTTCTGTTCAAGAAAGTGCGCAGGAAAGTTGGAAGAAGGCTGTCGAAAGCAGGAGTCCTAGACTACAACGACTTCTTGCAAGACCTTGAAGAAAAGAACCAGCCAAAGCAGTTCTACTTCATCAATGGACAAATTCTCTCTGCTGCATCTGTAGAAGAAATATGTGACAAGATTGATGACATCTTCAAGTCCGTGGAGAAGCTGTCTTCTGCTACCAGCACGGTCCGGAAAAAGAATGCTATTCCTGAGAAAGTTAGTTGCAGCATATCTACCGCCGACCTGTCTTTTGATGATACTCCAACAGAAAAAGAAAAAAGTGACGGAGATGACGTGGAAAGGTACATCGATGAAGCCTTTGAGAAACTGAGCCATTTCTCAAATATGACAATAGATGATGTTGATGACGTCACGAGGGAATCAGTGACGACCCTTGTGAGGAAGTTTAGCTCGATTCTTCGCAGCCCAGCAGTCAACTGTAACCCTAGAAGGCAGCGGCAGTGTTGCAATAACTTCAAAGAGTTAGCAGAGTACTGGAAAAGTCATGCGTTTAACGAAAGTGAGGCTGGACATTGAACATAAGTGATGAAGTGGTGGTATTTCCATTGTAGGGTACTTTTTTGTACTTCTGTGATTTTAGTTGAGTGGTATGATGACTGGAGACATGACATTTTATGGACAAAGTGTGGGGGGCAAGATTATGAAACTGACCTTAACATTTATTTATAAATGTTGCTTAAAGTTAAGAGACGTTTAAATGTCAAAAAAATATCGTTAAACAATCGCTAATGATTACTTAACTACAAGCAACGTTTATAAATAGAGGGGTTAGTTATTAAAAATGAAAGTAAAACAGTAGATACTAAATAAATAATGCATGGACACCAAAAACAATAACTTGTTTGCTGTTTAGTTTACAGTTTTTCGCTGTAAAATATAAGTTAGATAGTTGCTAAAGTTAACGTTGTTGTGTTAAAGAAAAAAGGTTTATGCAAGTGTTAGTAGTAAGTATGATGTCGTTAATAAGAATAATAAGTAATAACCTATTATTATAATGATTAATTAATGCGGGTAGACTAGTATGTAAGTCAAAGATTACATAGTTAAAAAAACAATATAACTTTATTGAAGCATAGTATATATTATATTATATTTATCAATGAAGGCTTTAAAAAAACTTGACTACTCTTGTCAAAGATTAACAATTTATTTGTTTGAAGAATTAATTTCATAAATGTATGTCAATACCGTTGTTTCAGAATTTTTGAATATTTATTGTAATAGGTCAAAGCAAATATGAATAAATGAATTGTAATAGTTTGCAAAACAAATTAATATTTAATGTTTTTTAATGCTTTTAATAAACGTTTCGAAACTATGATATGGTTTAATTTACATATTTTTTATATAATTTTAAAGTTAGAGAATTATTTACCTACCTTGAGAGATTGTTATTAAAATGTAGTTTAACAAATCAAGGTCAAAGTTACTATCACGATGGAAGCATAACATTAATTAATATTTGTTATTTAAATTCAAGATTGCATGTAAATACCTAACTAGGTTAAAGTTGTAAATAAATTATGTGATAAAATAGATTTTTAGGTTTTTAGTTATACTGATAAGTTGATAACATCATTTTAATATAGAAAAATGCTGACCGTTGCTGATAACCTAATTTGCCTATTTATTAACAACCGGTTTAGTTTATTTTATAACTATAGCGACCCGCTCCTGCTCCACACAGTTTTTACGACTTGACAAAACATCGAGATTTATTATACGAAAGTACTAGCTTCCGCCCGCGGCTTCGCCCGCGTGGTATGTCGATAAAAAGTAGCCTATGCCCTTTCTCAGGCTCTAGACTATCTGTGTACCAAATTTCATTTAAATCGGTTCTGTAGTTTTGGCGTGAAAGCGCGACAGATAGACAGATAGACAGAGTTACTTTCGCATTTATAATATTAGTAAGGATTATTTATGCACATAAACCTTCACCTTACACGATAGTGAAAACCTCATCAAAATCTATTGCGTGGTTTAAAAGAACGACGCGGACATACAGACAAACATAAAAAGCGACTTTAATTTATAATATTATGTATAGATAGAGAATAATTATATTTATTTTTAACTAAAATGCCTGCTGGAGCAGTGTTGGGTCAGTGGTAATGACCCCGACTTACGAGTTGTTGATCATGGGTTCGAACTCAGGCAGACGCTTTACTTTACTTACTAATGGTGAAGGAAAACATCGTGAAGGAACCTGCATGTCCTAGAACCAAAAATCCGAAGACAAGAGTGACATCTAGCCCACTCCCTCTCGAAGAGAGGAGGCCTCTGTCCCAGCAGTGGGAACATTATAGGCTGATTATGCAATGTCTACTACCCCACAATATTCTGATATTAGTGCTACACATACATTTCATGGTATAACCGAGACAAACTACTGAGCTTAGTTGTCGCAAGCGGTATTCCTGAACGTGAGGTCCTGGGTTCGAAGTCAGGCTACGTATTATTGGGTTTTCAACTTTTTACCTTCAAGAATTTCTCAGCCCTGAGTCCAGATTTGTGCTTGGTTAGGAGCAATAACTATCTATAACTACATGGGACTTTTAAAATTAAGTGGCTAAATGCGGTTAGCTATTGTATTTTAGATATACCCAAGCCCTTCTGGAAATATGGACGTGATGTTATTTCATGTAAGTTAGTTATCAAGATGATTTTTAGTTCCAATTTGCTCCACATGGCGCTGATGTTATTTGTTTTCTTACAAGGTGTATCTTTTCATATACGAAATATTTTAAGGGTTCATTGTACTCATCGTTATGAACAACTTTCACTATGGATCCAAACCTGAAATCGCGAAAAAAAAAGGTGTTCCCTACATTTTGACGAGCTTTGCGAACATAAATGTAGGGAACAGCTGATTTTTTTACCTTCAACTATTTTTCTCGATACTCATGCTGGACATACCGTTGTTAAGATCCTGCTTGGGGTCTTTGTTTATCAGTTAGCAAAATAAACAAGAGACAGACAAATATTCATGTCATAAACAGAGTCGTTACCGAGGTATTACTTAATTACCTGAACGGACAACAAATAGAAATTCATGGTTCATTAAGCAAACAACCGTGGCTTGGTTCCGTAGGTCCTCGCAGGACACGGGCCAAGTTAGTCGCTAAATCACGAGCGGTGCCTGTGGACCCCTGGATGGGGACACACGAGGGTCTAAATGGGAGCGGTGCTGAAGAAGTGATGATGATGGAAGTCGTAGAGGGTTTGGTGATGAAAATACCTTAGTTTTCAGCCATGTTAGATATGGGATCATGGGATATGGCATGTGTGCATGTGTCTTGTTTAAGTGGTAAGCGGTTTCAAAACTACTTCAGAATATTATGATTTATATCAAGACAATCTTCATAATATTGTCATGATAAGGTTGATATTTATATTGTCAATGTCTACAAAGCTACTGCTGCCGCTGTTCATGTTAGAGCCACCTCATCTCAAACAGCATTGCTATTCTGTAACCATCTCACCGTGAAAACTTAGGAGAAGTGAGCTGTCATCTAAGGCAGTGATAGCTCACTTCAAGCTCACTTCACGTAAGTTTTCACGGTGAGATGGTTACAGAATAGCAAAACAGGTCTTGAAAAAAATGGCGTTATTTACAGTCGATAAAAATCTACTGGATTTTTATTATGTACACAATAAAAAATACAGGTATAAATGTAGAAATAAAATTAATTTAAATTGTAAGTGACATAGTTAAAATTGTAGTGTCATTAATTGAATTCAGGTGTAATACACAGGCACATTTTATACCCAATCATTGTAGTCATTACAGCCACCTTAAAACCAGCAGCCCCGTCCCAACTTCCTCCCCGTATGTCCGCCATGTTTCGCGCACTGACCGGAAGCAGAAACTTATTCCGGCTTGTTCATGAGAGTTGGACAGTTTGTCAATTTATGAGCGCTGAGCACAATAACGCGAGCGCAGCGGATCGGACTGAAGGCAGATGCTGTTAATTGAGTTAGCGTGATTAGCTATCTGTTTGTGCTGTGTTTGTGTCAAAGGGGAATTGAGGGGTCTTCCTACCCTCGCTTTTGATGGACCAGGGTACAGGTCTTGGAAGAATCCGTCGAGGAATTAAAATGAGTTGTAAAGGACAGCAAATTTTGTGTCCAATGTCCTCAAGCCCTCAAGCCAAAGAAAGTCTTCTCCAGTATTTTGTGATGAATGAGCTGGCACTAACAACTAAGGGGTTTATTCATAAACGATGATTAAAGTTAAGTGACGTTCAAACGTCAAAGATGTATGGTTAAACAGTCGCTAATCATTACTTAACTTTAAGCAACGTTTATGAATAAAGGGGTTTATTGTCAAAACTTACTTGGAATTTGCCACTGTTAGCCTTGGTTACTAAAGAAATAATTTCAAGTCTCAATCCGTTTAGCGCTAACGGCAACTTGGCGATCTTTTTTTGAGATTGACGACTCCTTCTATTGATGATTGTAACGCTCATAAATGATCTACAAAGAACAACCTCATAGCTAGTTAGTAAGTTCTGTTTGTAGGCTGGGGTTTTGGTGAAAAAATTCTAAGTACGACATTTGAAATAGTTATAGCCGTTTACCCTCAAGACTTCTATAAGTTACACAAACCACGCCCATACGGTACAACTTGTGTTAATCCACGTTCAAAATGTATTAGTTAAGAGTCCACCTTCATTCACTGCGGCTATCAACAACTTGCTGCACTTTAATTAGATGTTACGCCATGTTGCGGCTGCGCCGGACTCCTAAACCCGCCATGTTATACGACAAGAATGGCGCTTGTTTGTTGCAGAGTGGACTGAAAAGCTATTGGGTCGTGGAGATTTTGAGTTTAGGGAGGGTGGGTGTTGTCCAGAAATCAGTATCTATAGTTTAATCTTAAGATTAGCTCCATGTTTTTATTTTATGTGTTTACTGTTTTTTTCTATTTTATGTAAATGGGTATTTTGCCTGCAATAAAAGACTATTTATTTTTTATTTATTTATTAGATCGAAGCAAGATAATGAACTTTTAAGGAGGTACGAGAATTGGTTCCCGGAAGTAATGAAGTAAGAATTATAGAAGAAAAACCTGACTAATAACTGATTGATAAAGTACGTATTGATCAATCTTAATGCTAATCCATCAATGCTAATCCAGTGGCACAGTATAATAAAATAACAGTAGTATGTCTCGGCAGAGACCTTGAAATAATTGCTTACGACCGCTCGGTATATGTGTACCTTCCGCGTCCATACGTAACTGCCGCGCACTTAAGACTGTTGCGTACTGATACACTGAGATTTCGAAGCGCTTCGTTTCCGCCGTTTTCTTTGTAGACATAATACTGCTACTTATTTATACAGTGCCAGTGGTGTACATAATTACATAGGCTATTAAACAAAATCTACAGTATGTTGCAATTGATTTAGGAACCTTGAAAATAGTTAAACCGATCTTGATTCATGATGCAGCACCAAGTGACATTCGTCTAAGGTTAGAAATATTGTTTAAAAAAGCACTTTTTCAAATTTAACTGTAATTAAGGGGGACGCCCCCTAATTTTTGTTGTCACCTCATTACGCACTAAGAACTTAATGTCTTTGATGACATAAAGATGGGTGTCCACTAACGCGGTTATAAAAACGGCAACAGTGCTCCATTAGTGACGTCACGGGCTCGGCCGCTCTCGATCAATTTGTGCGAAATCGCCGGCGCGAAGTGTTTTTTAATTAATTTTATGAGTGAATTTTGTTGCAGGACACGGATTTGTGGAGTTGGCTAGTACAGTTTTTTTAACGTTAAACGGCTATTTATTTTACTTGTTGCCGTTTAGCACTTAATTGCATAAAAAATACTGGAAGCTTCTACCTACATGACTTTAACAAGGCGTTGATTTCATTAAGTTTTGAATAAATAAATAATTAAAATTGTACCTAGATCTAACAGGAAGGAGTTTCCTTCATCCATCCAGAACACGTGTGCTATTTTATATCGATCTAAAATATTTAAGCCACTTTGATGATATGTCTATAGTTTAGTTAATTCGTCTTTAGATATTTTGTATCAGTGTCCTTACCTCATTAAAACACATTATTTTCCAAACATCCTGCTCATTAAATAAAAACCCCAATCCTTCACAACCTACAAACAAAACATCCACCCAAAAAAAACATGTCCTCAGCTCCATTCAGTCACTGTTCGCGCGACATTGTCGTCGTCGACGCACTAATTCAATACGGCCGACGTAAGCCATTTGCGTTCGCGCTTGACGCATCGCCCGTGAAAAAATCAATTACGATTTTTTGATAGCCACGCTGACCGGCGATGTGGTGTGGAGGAGGCTTTGTTGTAGGGGATTATTTTGTATGGGCTGTTTAGTTATTGTAATGATTGTATGCCTATAACTTATCTTCTACAAGTATTTTACAACCAAACAGGTTGCTGAAAGCCGCCTTAATACAGCTTTTGGATTGAGTAATTTAGTTAGATAGCTTCACTTCGGCAGCCTGATTAACCGGCTGGCGTCTTCAATTACCTACAGTACTTCATCTCGATAAAACGATAGTTATATAATTGCTGTGTGCACGATTCATCGTTTTGTATTTATAAATAGGTACTTACTAATTTATATCTTATCACATCAGCTGGTCTATTCTGTAAAAATCTCATCTGAAGTGAGCTGCCATTCCACCGAATGACAGCTCACTTCAAGCTCCGCCGCCTAAGTCTTCACAGTGAGATTTTTACAGAATCGACAAGTATGTTTCATGTTTACACGTCATTTGCTTACAACTTTTTATCTAGTTTTTTATCAAAGACATCATTGTCCCATATGTCAAGATCATTTGACGTGTTCAAATTGATGTGAAGATAATTGACAATTAAAGTAATCAAAATTATTCGGGGTGGGTTTTCTTTACAGCGACTTTTTATTAAAATGAAATGAAACGACATTATTTGTTATGTAAATAGGATATTGGAATCAATTTAACACGTCATATTTTTATTTTTTTAAATAAGCTGGTTGAGTTCGGCCTTTCCTAATGGAAAATACTAGATACCTCTCCACCCTCGCCAACATGTGACTGGCCAGTGTATTTTCAATAACACTACTCTGTCACACGACAGTTGACACTTCAATTCGCTTCAATCTAAAATGTTGCCGTCACGGCGTAAAGCCGTGTGGTAGGCAGGCAATGAAGTGGAGGTGCAATTTTATTTTTGCAATATTGGCATTAAGTTGTGAAATATTTAAAATATGTGGAGCGGTATTTTTGTCGGACTTGTAATATTTAATGAGTATTTTATATGTGACACTTTAACTGCAATGGTCATTAACACTACTGCAAGTTAAAATCAAAGTCAGATAATTTATTTCAATTAGGCACATAAAAGGCACTTTTGAACTTCAAAAACAAAGAAATAGAACTGATTCTAGTTGCCCCTTCCAAAAGGTAGTTTTCGTATGGAGAAGAATGGACAAGATACTCCACCGTTACTCTATGCTATTAAACAACAAGTGTGTAGAATATGATTAAAAAATATAACAACATGTTCGTACTGTTATTAAAGTAGGTACTCATCTAATTTTATTAAAAGTTAGTCATTAAGAAGAATTTCTCGTCTATTGTTCGTATCTAACATCTAAGTTCCATAACTCCCCACTCGTCAACTCGTCAACTCCCAACTCGTCTTGATTTTCACTATTCGATAGAAAAGCCATTTAGGGGTTTATTCATAAACATTGCTTAGATTTAGGTAATGATTAGCGACTATTCACCCAAACATTTAACTTTAAGTATCGTTTTTTAATGAACCCGTCAGACTTTATTTTGTTAATGACTTACGTGTTAAAAGTTTTGAAAAATAAGTATGGCGTTAGATTTGTTTATTTACTAATCTTTGTGCATAATAAAGGTACAAAGGCGTATTTGTCGGCCCCCTCAAAGCGTCTGACTCAAAAACCTTCCAATTTCACACACCCCATCATCACTTCATTACAAAAACAATACACATAAATCAAAATCTGCAATAGCACCGTCAATTACTACGCAAGCGACTATATATCGTGCGCCAGCGCATTAGAAGCACCTGCGCTGGCCCAAGCTGCCTGATTTATGTCGAGTGCAGCGCTGCTAATAAGTCTATCGGGCTAGACGAAGATTATGAGAATAGAGGCACGGATTGGTTGATCGGGTTGATGGCTTATATCTTGTTGTTTAGAATTTGAAAGCTGTGTAATGAATCGGAAAGGTGTTACATTATTTAAAAAAAACATGCTAGTTTTGGTATACGAAAGTGAGTTTGTTTGTTTGTTACGCTTTAACGCTAAATCGGCTGAACGGATTTGGATGAAATTTGGCACTTAGGTAGACCATGACCTAGGTTGGGACATACGATACTTTTTATCCCGATATTCCCACGGGATCGAGACTTTGCGGGTGAAACTGCGGGGCGCAGCTAGTATGACATAACCGTGACCACAATCTCTTTTTTTTTTGTAAGTTGTGATTTTAGAGTAGGCTGGTCATATAGTTTAAGGACCAATTCCATAGCCGACTGCAGGCAGCAGCAGCAGGCGACGTGCCGCTAGCTACTGAAGGTATTTAATAGAAATGCATAGAAACCAATAGTGTCGCGGTGTCACACGGTGGCTGCTGCCTGCAGTCGGCTACGGAACTGTATCTTAACGCTCGGATTTGACTGGGTTTCTATAAGTGGAAGAATAGGCTAGAAGTTATTGTATATACTCTGAATATTTATAAATATTATCGACTTTCTTGCCATGAACCTTTGACTCATTAAATTATAATTTCATATGTCTAACAGCGGCTAATAATCATTATTTTAGCGTGATAGTTACGTCTATCCTTTGAATATTTCAGGCGTATTTCACGCCTTAACCACTGAACGGAAATCGACAAACTTTGGCAAGGAGCTAGATGGCACCCTGGGGAAGGACATAGGCTACTTTTTATCGACATGACGCGCGGGCGTAGCCGTGGGCGGAAGCTAGTTACATTATAAAACTGATTTGCATCCGTCACCTCACGCTTTCGGGTCCGGTTGAACACCAGCATCAGGCACTTATAGTTGTCTGGCATTTATGCTGAACTGGACCTTTTTGGCGCAGCCGTGAGGCACACTCCCCTGATAATGTACTACATCGCACTTTTACACTTTTAATTTGTCTCTTTATTTTATTTTTCTGCTGTATATTATGTGCCTTTTAGTCTGTGCTGAATAAATGTATTTTCTTTCTTGGTTGTTGATGTATATGTTATTACGGAAAGTCAAGGATGAATGAAAATAGCCAAAGTTAGCTACATGAATATCATCAACATCAACTTTCTCTATAACAAACTTAATACAATTTCCGCTAAGATGTTGAACAGAGCACCCATTTATGAATTGAGTAGCCAATAACAAACGGTTCGTGTCGTCATTGAGCCGGCCGTGTCGCCGCCGCCCACAAATTAATTCTGTTACACTTGGCTAACGGCCGCATCACCTGGACCTCAGAGCGTCCGCCCTACATTTCTCATGACCCTCATATAGATGCACTGGATATGGCTGCTTTAAACAAATCAATCAAGAATTATCTATTGTACACTTGGCCAACGGTCACCTGAACTCTCAGCGTCTGCCCCAAATTTCTCATCACCTTCAAGGAAATAGGCTGGATGTAACAGTTCATGTTTTAAGGAATTCCATTTTGTCCAAGGCTGACAGCCTGAAGATATCTGCGACACAACCAGGTTTCCTGATGCAATGCCAACTTAAGAGATTCATTACCTAGTCGCACAAATGGAAATGGTAGGTATTTAATTAATTTCACTGGGCACTCACCCTTAAAACTGAAACACAGTATTGTTTTTAGTATCATGAAATTAATGATGCTTAGAACCTTAAGCTGGATTTATACTACTGTATTGCGACGTGTCGTGACGCTTTCTCTCACAGTGTTAGCCAATCAAAACTCGTTGTGATTTGTCGTAGTCCTGAGCGGATTCGTTTAATTGGTGTACCCGGCATCACGACACAATACGACACAGTAATGTGTTGGTAGCTTTAGTCCCGTCTGACTGATTGTGAAAACAGCATAATGTACACTTTGTTTTTATTTGATGCCACTTACTAAACGTGTGACGAAGTAGATGTCCCAGACATTGGCATCAAGCCGAAAAACTACTTAGTAACATGTTACGAACCTAAATACGAGATCTTAAACTTTATCCAGATTCCACTGTTTGTCAGATTAAATTTTTTGATAAATTTCTCACCAGAGTCATCAATTACTTAAAAAAGGATCACGGGAAATAATGTATGCTTTGATTCATGGACTCTCATCCCTACAAAAATACAATTTAGAGTGAAGATTGCAGAGCAATATCGGCAAGAGAAATATTTTTCGAGGACACTTCCAGTATATCCTACGATTAGTTGGCCTCATCAATAAATGCTGACAGAGGCAGCATGTGAACAGAGTCGCTTATTAAACGTAGATGAGAAACTTACCGCCTTGATCTGTAAGAACGTATGGGTTCGGACTTTTAATTAATTGTCTATGATTTCTATAAAAGGTGCACGGAAATCGTCGGAGCCACGAATCGTGGAAGGTGATTATTTTCATGGCACATAATAAAAAACCGTTATTTATTATTTATGTGTTGAGACCACTGTTTATTATTAAAACGGAAATGTTCATTACCATATGAAATTGTTTTTTATAATTTATAACCAAATGATATTGTAGTAGGTGAACTGATTTAATTAAATGACACGAATATTGCCGAACTGTTCCGATCCATTTACATACAAACTGAATATATTGCAGATAGTGATGCACCTACTGTGGGTCTTGCTGAACGCGAAGCGAGGAAGAATATTCGCAGTCATGATCCACTACTACACGGAGCTTACTTCGGATTTGTTATCCTCTTTTATGAGAAGTTTTTAAGAATAGAACGAAAACGAAGGGGGTAGCAGATGGCGTTCTGTACTTTTTGCCTACCCTCATGGGAAGAAGAAAAAAAAAGAATAAGAAGAATATTCTACGAGTATTCTAAGAAGGCGTGAATTTATGTATTTCTGTGTGTTTTTAAGAACCTTTTTAATAATGATAAGTTATGTGCGTTAGTATTTTTTTTGTTGCAGGTATCGATGGCGCACGTACGTGTACAGTACAACTATTTTCTTAATATCCCTCGGCAAACTTCGTGTTTCGTCAGTCATCGGACTTTTGATGGTCGGTGAAGACCGAACGCTCTTAATCGACTTGAAAGCGTCCGGTCTGCACCAAGGGCAAAGGGCAACTGACAAAAATCCGACGACTGACGAAACAAAAAAAGTTAGTTGTACTGTAAATCGCTTGATTAATACAATAGTACCTGAGCGACCGAGCTCTGCTCGGATGAAAATAGAGTAAACGAATTTTCCCAGATATGAGACCTAGCAAGATCGATTTTTCGCCCCCGTACATCCCTATTTTGCAACTATCATCGAAATCGTTAGAGCCGTTTTCGAGAACGTGATTACAAATATTTAAACATATATATTTAGGTATACACAAATATTCCTCATTAATATAATAAGACTCTTAATAAGTACGCTTATAGTTGTGGTATTACCTACCCATCCATAATTTTAATTTAAAAAGAGCAAGGTTTACCATCGGTCAAGACTGGTATCAAGCATTTGCATTCCTTAAATATAATTTTAAAACAAACCCGTATTCTAACGCGCTCTGTACCACATCCCCCATCACTAAAACTCCGACGCAACACTAAATATCTAGCGGTTTTAATTTATTATCAAACTTGAGCAGTTTGTCGCTTGCACATGCAAGGGGCCAAGTTTCGATACACTGGGACCATAAATTGATAAGATTATGTGCATTCGGACTTTGATTTACGTCCCCCCGATAGATAATTGGGACGAGTTTTGAATTTACTGCATAATGGGGTTAGGTTTAGAAGTTTTGGGTGCAATCTGTCGTAGATATACATGTACATATTTTAGTACCTACATCATGGTAATACAGAAATTTACGGTAATACCAACTAATTTGTCAAAGGGAAGCATCAGAAAACCTTCTGACCCATTTCTAAATCCTGCAAACCCAACTACTTTGAATCATGCTAGAGAGGGCCTGACTTGTTAAAAAATCAAGGGTTAGTACTGTTTGCGATTGGCATAGAATAGGGAAACGTGGCGCTAAAGGGAGGAGAGCGATACTCAGCAGTCACTGAAACGAGGTTGTCAATGATAACGTCAGCATCTGACAAGCTCTAAAATAAAGTAGGTACCCAATTATAACCATCCAGTGACTGAAAGGAAAATAAATACAGAGAAGGAATGAGCATTGATCACAACGCTTTCTCATTGCGTGTTTGACCACCATTATGAATTTTATGAAAATAATTCTGGATTTTATTAAAATAAATTCTTTCCATTTTATTATGATATTTTGAGAGCGACTACGCAGGGCTTTAACGGTACCAACTTAACCATTCAATAGCTACCACCTTCATAACAGTTCAAAAGTACCACATAACCCTCTACACTAGGTAACATTTCAGCACCTCCCCCGTATATTACCGCCATATTATCGCGCTTATTAACGCACGGGTATCGCCGTGCAGCCACGTGGGACAGAGTTAGCGTGGCATGTTTATGGTGCGACGTAATTATACCTCAACTGTATGCAGTGCTCGAGTTCCTTGATTTACGAGGGCTGTTCGATTATGTGGGAGGGTAGATCATCATCAGGAAGGCCTTTATTTAAGTATGTTTTGGCCATCAGTAGCGGTCACTGAACTAAAACTGTTTTTTTTTTTCGTGGTTTTCACGTTAGGAGCAGTGAATGATCCAGACCATAAACTCATATTATGTGGAGTACACGCAAATACAGAAGTCAATAAAATAAAAATAAAACAAACTAAAAGACTTAATATCTAACCGGCCCTGCCGTCGGCAACATGCCTATCACAGCATGTAGGAGCCCACCCTCTTAGTACAGTCGAATACTAAAAAGCTACCATTCTGAAGCCAGTAAGAAATGCAACGTCCGTTCGATACCAACAAACTCATACACAAAACGGTACTTGAAAAGTCCCCATTGCCACTTTCGAAACCAAACCACCATAACCATTACTATTTACAAATAATTGCATCCATCAAGAAAGGGTGACCAAACTTTCAAGTGGACATACATGTTTAAACCTAAGCACTAACCATGTCCACTTCACTGTTTTTAAACCCACCCCTAGTGCGTGAGCGATAGTGTCTAAGTATTAATGTGTCTGTAATTACGAGTCCGTGGGTCAGTCGGCACTATTAGTCAAAGTGACACACCCTAGTGTCAATCTGTCACTTTGAGTGGGTTTTTGTTTCTTTAGCAGGGTAGCCTTTGAAGTGGTTTAGTGGCTTAGTGTTTTCTTTGAAATCAATTAGGTTAGCTGGTGAGGTTGTGGTAATGTGGAAGTACAGTGAAACACTTCATTTGATAGGGATCTAAATTGCTGTTTGCTTTTATCGTAGGTATGGCTTTATTTTTATAAATATAGTAAATTGTTTATAATTTTTCTAAAACTGGGAATCAGATACTTTTATTTTATATAATCCTCATATAAATCAATTATGGACTTACAACCCTATGAATTTAATATGATTTTAAAAGCATTTCATGAACATTTAATTAGAAAAGAAAGAAAGAAAGAAAATATTATATTCTTCAGTAGCAGCTCGCAGTCTGTATTTTTGACTTAAACATAACCGGCTAAATGTGAGTGTACTATAGGTATACCTCTGCCTAGCCTCTCGGGAATTACAGGCGTGATGTTATGTTATATTCTTCAATAAAGTCCATAGCCCTTAGCCACTGAGATATAAAAATAATATAATATAATAAAACGTATTATTTTTTATCACACATCCAAAAATCGCACACATTATAGCTAGTACATTATAAATAGACACGCTTTTAGTGAGAGATAAGGGTGTCCATCTGGCTTGTCAGTCCGGGACAGGGGCCGGCCGCGACGTCACTAGTAATCCTGACGCGACTTTTGACGTCGTAAAACGTCGCTGATATGTCCTGACGGGATAAGTCCCTGTGACTTTTGGAAATCACGCAAAGAAAATGTTTTGGTCTTTTTTCGTTGTATTTTTAGAACGAGTAACCTTTTATGGGTTGGTGTTTAGTTGGTATGTTAAAATAATATGTCTGTCGTATTGAAAAGCAGTTTTCAAATGCAAGTTTTTCTTAATAATTTAGAATATCAGCAATTTTTTGCATACTTAAAATTCAATAGCGAGTTTCCATGATGAAATCGTGTGTTGTATCTTTTATAATTGTTTCTTTTTTTACTTGTAGTTACGTTGTGTTGTGTGCCCTGTCTGTGCTAAATAAATGTATTTTCTTTCTTTTCTTTTCTTCCTTTAGAAACATTTTTCTAGGTAAGTGCATTGATTTCGAAGGAAAACGGTAATTGTAAAATCTTCAATAACATGTATTTTGTAACTTATTAAATGTAAAGTGTTGAAGACATGATGATTAAAATATCCATAATTTGCTTGCTTAATATTATTAGTTTTGTTCTGGATTCAAAATACATCGATCTTTTCAACAAAAAAAATATCATTTCATATATAATGTCATGATTAATACTCTAAATTCTGCCATTAAATAGAAAATATACTTAAGGGCCATAGTTTCGTCACTTGACCTTCCGCATTTGGGCGGAGCTAAACCCCTACTCCCCGAATACGTAAAACGCGCGCGGTGGCGCGCTGAACTAAAAAGACGATCAAAGAAAATGCAGGGGCGCAGACTTGCGCGCATAGGACGCCAATTCTACCTACGATTCCAGAAAGGAATGGCTGAGAGGAGATGTAATGCTGATATTAGTATAGATAGATACATAAGTTACGAATATTTTAAGTTTTTACTGGACATTATTTTTTAGCATGCGTTTGGAAGAAAATATTGGGGTATCTTTTCATACACGAAATATTTTAAGGGGTCATTGTACTCATCATTATGAACAACTTTCACTATGGGACCAAGCCTGAAATCACGAAAAAAAATCTGCTGTCCCCTATTTTATGTTCGCATAACTCATCAAAATCTAGGGAACAGATGATTTTTCTTTCGCGATTTCAGGGTTGGTTCCTTAAGGAGTGAAAGTTGTTCATAATGATGAGTACACACGGCTGCACATCAAGCTATACATATCCAGTTTATGGTGATCTCGCATTGTATAGTATTTCCATACAACGCAAGGTCAGCTTATACTGGAAATATGTAGCTTGATGTGTAGCCGTGTGTCAATGACCCCTTAAAATATTTCCTACCTACATACCTACCTACATATCTACCTACATACCTAACTACATACCTACCTACATACTTACCTACATACGTACCTATATACCTACCTACATACCTACCTACATATCTACCTACATACCTAACTACATACCTACCTACATACTTACCTACATACGTACCTATATACCTACCTACAGGCCTACCTACATACTTACATACCTACATGTACTTACAGCAACCGCTCAAAACTTCAGTACCTACATTACATTTATTTCTGTTGCATTTAGAATTCGCGTCATAGTCTCGACCTGTTCTTACCATTGCATTGCTAAAATTCAACTATAACTAACATGTTCAGGTAGCTGTATGGAGTATGCAATGGATTCGGAATCAATGAGTTCTGGGTTCGCATCCTGGTTTTTAATTTCTTTGAAATCATAATATTTTATTTGTTAGTATTTTTAGCAAAAACTTGTTAGGTATTTATGTTTATTTATAATCTATTCATTCTTATTATTTATTTTTTATGAAGTTAAGTATAAGTTATTGTATTATTATTTAACTATTTATAGGTATCAGTATTCAGCAGACTTTATAGAAAACTAATAATAATATGATTTAGACTTTATGCATGTTCTTTTTTAAATGTAACGTACGTAACGTATGAACTCGAGCACGATACAGCCAGTGCGTTTGCGTGTATGAGTGATGTCTCAACATTCCACAGAGAACACGCACATAATTATGAACTGTCATACTACGCAAAATATAACAGTGTAGGTATTTCTGTTGCATTTAGACTACGCGTTATAGTGGCAACCTGTTATTACCATTCCGTTGCTAAAATTCGCAATCTTTATCATGTGGTAGTAGCTGTATGAGCAAAGCAATGGATTGGCGATGAATGAGGTCTGGGTTCGAATCCATATCACAATGCTGATTTACTTTCATTGAAATAAAACAATTTTTTTTGTATTTTAAGCAAAAACTTGTTATAATCTAATGCTTATTATTTATTTTTATGAAGTTAAATATTAGTAATTGTATTATTATTTAACTATTTATAGGTATCAGTATTCAGCAGACTGTATTGAAAACTAATAATATGATTCAGACTATGCATGTTTTTTTTTTAAATGTAACGTCACAATGAATGTATTATACTTCCGTCCCATTACTTCCAATCAAGTAAAAACTTACAAAAAGTTTTAGTACTGAGTGAGATTTGAACTCACGGCTCACTGATACACGTCCACATGTAGCTGCCCGCTAGGTAATCTTGACTCAAAAAAATATTTCTTTGAAATTATGAACTAGAACCATTTGTTGATGACAATGATGATGTGTCTCTTGAAAATAGAAGGTCGTAAGCATATAAATATAAGGGTCAGCTCAGACCGCGAAGTTTACAAATTATGTATTAGTACGAAAAAGTTTATAAATTAAGGAACAATTACTTATCATAATTATCAGCACAAGTGGGTATTTTATTATATTTGTCGTGAAAATCATGATAAACAACAAATCGGAAAATATTTATTGCCTTTACTACATTATTTTTGTTTTCATATATCATAGCGACTGTACTATTTTTGTAATGAATACATTGCTTCATAACCACTACCTAAGTGTGTCGCTAAGTAACTGGACAAGCAATGTAAATATCACAAAACGAAACTTTGTAGCGGTTGCATCGCGCGCGTAATACAGCCGTTGTAGGGTAGCTTGCGACAAGCCAGTGATTTCGTGTGAGTAAGTTGTACCTAGGCTACAGTGCACGATACATGCACGCTGTACTTGATGAGATAAGGTTTATAATTGATTGTGCAGTACGTTCTGATTTATGAATGTGTGTTCGCGACTTCGTATTTCGTATATTCGTATTGGTTTTTACTGAATTGCATTTGTATGTGGTGACGTGGATAGTTATACATAATTTATTATTATAGATTTACACAATACTCGTATTTTATGTCAACGACTGCCCCGTTAGTCTAGCGGTGGCAAGCGCTACTGCTGAGTATGAGGTCCCGGGTTCGATTCATGGGTCGGGCAAAGTGTTATTGCGTTTTTAGGGTTCCGTAGTCAACAAGGATCCTTACCTATAGTTTCACACTGTCCGTCTGTCTGTCCGCGACTTAGATCATAGACTTTTAGTACTAGAAAGCTGTAATTAGCACGGGTGAACATATTAATCACGCTGAGAGGTACAATCAAATAATGAAAAAAAATAATTTTAGGGTACACCTACACGTAAAGTTTGTATGGTTTTTTTCTTGTCTTCCTATGGTGTGGTGTGTCGTTGGAAAGATCGTTCAAAAATATTGTGAGTGTCTAAAAACAATTTTTGGATTCATGGATCTGTTTGCGAAATATTAAACTTTGAAGTGTTGTTTTTTGTTAGAGTCAAGTGTCTTCCCCCCCTGCCAGCTAAATAGTTGGTTTTGGATATGTGAAAAAATTCACGGCAGTAGTAGTTATAGGTATATAAAGAAATTAAAAGGAAAACTATCACAGCTAAGTAGGCTCTACAAGTTAACGAGTAATAATCGACCAACTTAAATTTGCAGTTGCAAAAAATGTTTTTCAACTACAATGTTCAGTTTGTTCTTGGCATAAATTCATCCCAACTACGGAACCCTTCATTTTGTGTGGTCCAACACGCATTTGGCCGGTTTTTACATCTGAAATTGCTCAGTAGTAGCCCGGAGTCCGGATTTGTGCCTAGTTGATGGCAATAGGCTCGCCCCTATTACATGGGACATAACTGGCAAAATGTGAGTGTACTAACTAAAAGTACACCTCTGCCTAACCCTTCGGGAAACACAGGCGTGATGTTATGTTATATTTAAAAAATTTTTTGGTTTACTTATATTGTAAATTGTTAATTTGTATGTAAATTTTGTCAATGTAAATAAAAAGAGTATTATACGTAAAAACACATTTAAAAAAAACAACAATAAAGCGCCTACGCGCGCAATTGAATTGGGCTGTCTGCAGCGAGCTAGTCTATAAACGCACATTGATACAATTCGAACGTAAATATTTGCACTAATACACGCAAACGCGCGTATCGGTCCATAGCCGGGGCGGAGCAGCGAGCGACACAGCCATCCCGTCTCAATGCTAACGCGCGACTGCCTCCCGCGCCCCGCGCAGAGCACCTCTGAACCTCTATCTCTAAATGGGGTCATTATCTTTGCAAATATTGATTGATTTAAAAATGCTCTAACAGTTTTGTAGTCCTTGTAACCATCAATTTTTCAGTGTAAAAATATTTACAAAATTCAAAGCCGTTTAGAAGTAGTAGCGAATATTAGCCAAAAATAGCGTTTTGGTAAATATTTTTTTAAGGCAAAACTATTAGCAATTCGCAAAAACCCTTTAACAAAAATGTTGTACATGAATCTATGGCAAACATATATTTGTTTCAGATCGTTTAACCAAGCCGTTAATGAGGAGTAGGCTTTTTAAAGTGACCGTTTTACGGTACTAAACGGGACTTAGCGCCTTAATTATTAATTCCTACCACAAAAATACTCCGCACCTCAATTCCCAAACAATTAGCCCAACGATTTATCATTAAACGTTAATTTTTGTTACATGCAATGAGCACTAGCCACGATATTAATCTAACGCCTAACACACTAACACGACACGGGGTAAGGGTGACCATTCTTCATTAGCACAAAGGAGTCGGCCTTTTGTCTCCACTCCATTCATTCGCGATTGTTCACTACTGTGAGTGAGGAGCTTGGAGACTTATTCTGAAAGACGGAGATTGGCTATCAATTTGACTTTGTTTATTTATAAATACTGTTTTTTTTGTAAGTGTAATCGTTCATTAAAAGATAATTAAGTATTATTGTGGTTACTGATAAATAAATGACATTTTTATTTATTTTTATAAACAAATTCAATGTAAATTAAATGTGCATTGTTACACATATAGTTAGACTGAAACTTTTCTAATAAAAACAAAGGAATATAAAACGCAAACTCAATTCCTACAAAAACATATAATGCGGTAAGGTTTTTTGTTACAAATATTTAGTATGGTTGACAGAAATCAACTATTCTCACAAAACACTACACCACATATCACAAAATCAGCCCACCACCGCACACAACATTCGAAAGAAACACGAACCCACATCAAACGGCCAGAATACGTCCGCTGACGTCCAGACGTGATCCCTGTCAACAAATCCACAATACAAGCTGACTCGTTGTCACCCCAGTTCAACAATGCAGTGATTAATGATCACTTCTTGTATTTCACTATTGGACGACGGCGCTTCGATTCAAATCCAGTTCACTTGTGGATTTTTGGATGGAGACAGATGTTTATGTGGGATAAGAAGAAATGGAATAATGATGGACTAACAAGTCGTACTGTATCACTCCCGTTTCTTTTTATTCGTAGAACAATAGCATTTTTCGTAATTTACCTTTCTATCTTATTTTACCTATATGATGGCTTTCACGGCAGTTTTAGTGTTTCTGCGTAACTATCTAATATATTGCCTCAGAAGTTCGAAAAAAATATCTGCTCAACAAAATAAATAACGCAATGAATGTTGTTGAACTGTCAAAATGAAACAAATTAGTCTTAATCGGTTACGAAAATTAGTTACGTTATTAGATAGCTGGTAGGTGTCCGAAAATTGTATACGTTGATGCTCATAAGAATAAAAAATAGTCAAGTTCCTACAGGTGGATCATAATCCTACTAATCCTACTATCCTACTAATATTATAAATGTGAAAGTTTGTGTGTTTGGATGTTTGTTACTCAATCACGCAAAAACGGCTGAATGGATTTGGATGAAATTTTGCAAACAGATAGTTTATAACCAGGATTAACACATAGGATACTTTTTATCGCGTTATTCCCACGGGATCGAGATTTACGCGGGTGAAACCGCGGGGTGCAGGTAGTTTAATTATATATTGTTACTAGCTGCGCCCCGCGGTTTCACCCGCGTAAGTCTCGAACCCGTGGGAATATCGGGACAAAAGTATCCTATGTGTTAATCCAGATTATTTGCCAAATTTCATCCAAATCTATTCAGCCGTTTTTGCGTGATTGAGTAACAAACATCCAAACACACAAACACACAAGCTTTCACATTTATAATATTAGTAGGATTACAAAAGAATTATTCACAAGTTGCTAAGTTTATTCTTGCACACAATTATAAAAGCAATAATCCCTTTAATTTGAAGATTTCATTTTAAAATAAACACCGTTAAAGATGATTGTGTTCCCACATTGTAGGAATTCCCCGTATATCTTACAGGTATTCCCACTCAAATCCAGACAATCAATTCAATTAGACTCTGTACTTTGAGTGTGAGCCCAACTTGCTATTAAACGGAGCAAGTGACAAAACAAACTTAGCGCCGTGAGTTGGCTCAGACTGCCTTAAACTGGTTTACGTCGGTTTATACTGGTTAGGCTCGATTTAAACTTGGTGCAAAGTTATTTGATGTGAAGATTGTTCTGAGAAAAACGTTTGAAATTAAACACAATTACATTAACTAAATCGGAGATTATCTTTCAATTTAATTTGTATTTTCATATACATGAGAAGTTATATTGTGAAACTTTACTCATACAAATATTTTACAGGCAATGGCAAAGCAGTCAACGCAAGCCCAATTAAATCCAGTTCATAGAAAAAGAACCAGCTCGAAGGATCTCTATCAAACTGCAGCAAGCCCAGTTCTACACGCAGCTGCGCAGTTCCTAAGGCTACTTTATGCCTTCCAATGTCTGTCTATCTCCTCCAACATCGGCTACATCCAACTTTGCAAAGCAACAAAGATATCGGCGATGCAATGGGCCGCGGCCAGCACGGAGCATTAAGCCCGCGGCAACAATCTTTACGGGACATTCGGGTACATTTGGGGACTTTCTCTGACATTTGGGAGTATTCAGGGACGTTCGGGGCATTTGGTGTGGACTGGCATTTAGCTAAGAGGGTGTTATGGTGATGTTTTGTTTGATGGGTCTTAGAAGGAAGACTAAGACGGGGATTACTATCATTATAAATTTTTAGTTGAAGGCTGGAGATTGGTTTACTCAGGACTCCCGGAAGTATATGTGACAGCAAACTGCAAAAAAAAATGCTATATTCCATTTAGGAGCTTTCAACAAGTATTTAGCAAGGAACTATTAATTCGCTTCATTGATGCAAAAACATAATCCAGTTACACGACTCCTGAAAAAATATTCTCATTTCCGAAACCGCGAATACACACATCACTCCGGCCAATTACCCACAAAAGGGCAACACAATAACCGGAATCCATTAACAAATCGTTTACAGACAACACGACAAGTGGCACGGCGCGTATACCGCAAAGCAAGCATGACAGAACAAAGTTTGTGAACCGGATTGCGCCGGTTCCGGGCGGATTAAACCGGTCCGTGCCGGCGCGCGGCGGTTAGAGGTGGTTAGAGGCAGTTAGTCAGGTGAGATCTGAGGCGCGGCGCGGGCTTACTATCGAATTATTGTCTTTGTGCAACTAGGCGTTTTGTATGCCAAGGGATTTTGTTTTTAGGGATGAGTTTTGGTTTCTGTTCTGTAGTTGGTTTTGGAAGCTCGTTGCTCAGATTGCATCTGTTACTAAGATAGCTTTAAAGTTTATCTGGTGTTTGAATTTTGAAATAAGAGAACGATGTTTGTAGTTTCCAGATTATTTCAAAATAAGGATTCTTTATAATTATTCCAACGCGAAACAGGACTGGTAACCTACCAACAGGAAGAGCAAAAGTTTTAACGAGCCATAGTCTTGGTCTAGTGTGATTTGAATGTCTTTTGCTCCAATCTAAATCTTGTCTTACACTGCCCCTCGCTGCCCAAATTCTCAGCATTCAAGACCCCAGCTCAACTGTCACTGGTCAATGGTCTACCATCAAAGAGAGATTAGACCATTCGGACGCTCTGGCCTAAGACGCACAGATCTCACGATGACATCAATCTATGTAAACAGCCTCTACACAGCTCTTAAATCAATAGGTCTTTGTCCAGGTACTTGGTAGACCATCGAGAGCTGTTTGATTTAATATAATGGCTATGTGGGAACATTAGACGATCAATTGGCCATCAATTGTGCGGTTAATTTGCAGTAAATACGCAGTAATCCGCCGCCTGTCCGAGGCTGGATTTGACAATGTTATTGCATGATTGGTACTGTGTCTAGGATTATACAGTTTGTGAAAAATTTAGTGTTTTGTTGTGAATGGAATTCGTTTATTTGACAATTGATTTAAATGAAAGCGTTTACTTACAAAAAATCGTTTCACCGATAAAATAATAAATTTTATATTAAATATTTTGGCTGGAAACATGGTCACCCTGTTATCATAACTATTACAATGAAATGTTTATAATTTTATTATGTTAGGACTGTCTACCGGTTTCAACTACATAAATGTAATTTAAAGTATTGATTTAAGTTTCTCGTTTAAAATAATATTTAATTTTAGTAGTATTTTATCTATATGTGTAAAAGTTCTTTTGTATTTTATGCAAAAATGGCCCTTATTTAGCCCTTACTTGCTATATTTTTTTATGATGTCTTTTAAATTTTATTCGGTAACACTTTAAGCTTTATAGGCCATGCTCTAAAACGTCTAGACTTTCAAGGATACTGTCTTATTTTACATAATTAATTGACTAACCCAGTTTTATGTTAGAGGGTGACTGGTAACCAGATATATCAGTAAGTTACATCAAAAAGAATACCCCCACAGTGTGACTATGTACTAACATACTGACCCAGTTAAATTAGCGATCAAAATATGCAGAAAAGAAGGAATCGTCGTCAGTTTTACTATCTTGCCAGTGTTTACAACTACCCACAATTAAGCGATTTAGAATAATGTGATTAAAAACCACGTGAAACCTAAAATAACCGTAAAAAACCAATTGAACAAACTGCCCCATCAACAATTTTTTCCCATAAAACCGTTCAATTAATTGATTACCGCTAATTCTGTACCCTGCAAGCGTCTACAAATTGCCGTGCAATATCTCAAGGCGACAACGGCCTATCAATAAAGGCCTCTACTGGCCTCGCCAGGCCTCCGTCTTGCCAATACGCAGGCCGGTAAATTGAGACGGCCGATTTACGAGGCCTGGTCTGTGCGACGTATTAATTTACAATAGTCAGTGAGATGTGTGAGAATGGGAGTGTAGGAGCTGCAGTTGTTTCTTCAATTTTGCAAGAGAGTGGTATTGTTTATGTGTTTAAGATATGACAGGTGAAGTTTAAATTACCCACAACTTAATTGGGTACGTAGTAATATTAAATTGAGCTGTAATATTGTCCCACTGCGGAGCAAAGGTCAAAGCCATCAGGTATTCAGTCAGAAAATGCCATCATCATAAAATGTGGCGAAATTCCAAAAAAAAAAATTTATTGGAAAATAATTTTTTATAACTACTTTTACAGAAAACAATCGCATAACAAACTCAGAGAGCAATGGAACTGGAAAACTCAGAGAAAAATAATAACCATTTTATTTCCAGGATTTAAAATTGTAAAAGATATGTACTCTTGGATGTTTCCCGCTTTTTCGAATGGATGGATGTGTGAGCGAGTTTTGTTAGGTGATTATTTTTTTGTTTTGATTGATTTTGTGACGTATTCGGTTTTTGTTTAGGTCTATGGAGTGGTAGTCCGTAAAAGTTTAATGGAGCAGGTTTATGTTGGTTTATCGCTGTTGTACTGAAATTTTCGGAAATACGACAATTCAGTTTGGCGAAATGCCTGAACACCGACATCGATTTGCGAATTGATCCAGTAGGAACCTAACTTTAATCAACCAAATAACCTTAATAACCAAAAAATACTTAATAACAACATTTTTTTCCTCTACAAAACCCAAGTTATTCTCAGATCCAGATATAAATAGTTCGTCAAAACTGTAACTAATTGAGGCGACGGCGTCGATCTGATTACCTTTGCACCATCGCACCGGAGTAAATACTCATCAATATTCACGACGCTTCAGTTATGACGAGCTACTATTTTTAGAATGGGAATATTTTTGTAGGTTTACATCTGAATGAAGTGGGAATAGTCTAACTAAAGACTGGCAATCCAGAGATACTAATTTTGAAATTTATTTATGCGCTATTAACATCATCATCTGCCAACAGCAGTCCACTGCTGGATATAGACCTCTCCTATTGCACGACAGTCAGCTCAGCAATTCTCTCTCATTGACATGAAAATACATAATTCAAATAAAATAAAAATAAAAAAGCATACTGTAACAGGAACTTATTATGAACCCTCTCGCCACAATCCGTTCGGCCAATCAGGGCAAAGCTTCAAGATTATTCTAGAAGCTTCTAAAAATACACAGCGCGCTTAACGTATTTGTCTGACGTCCGTCAAGTGCTCCGCAGCTGATATAATTTGCGAAAACTATCTCTTCGACCCAAAACCCTTGTTTTATATTATTACTAGCGACCCGCCCCGGCTTCGCACGGGTGCAAAGCTGATAGTAAATACACTACAGAAAAACTGTGAACGTTGTATATAAAAACATAGCGGCCCGCTCTGGCTTCGCACGGGTATAAAATATATAGCCTATGTGATTAAAATCGATTCAGTAGTTTTGATTTATTCATTACTGCCCGTGGCCCGCACGCGTTAAATTTGGAGTAAAACAATCCCCCTTTCCCTATACCATGAAGATTTCCTGCTATCTTTGGAATATCTAAATTCATACACTACATTTTTACTTATTTACTTTTTACATTTTTAACTATTTATTTTATTTTTACAACATATTACAGAATGTCTTTATAAACAACGTTCACAGCTTTCTTGTCATTAGACAATACAAACATGTTTTCTCTGGAGGTCACTCTTGAAAGAGCGACATACAGTTGTCCATGTGAAAAACAGTCAACGCTCAAATCTAAGCCTGCAACGTTGAAGGTTTGACCCTGCGATTTATTAATGGTCATTGCAAAAGATGTCTTTACCGGAAACTATAAACGTTTAAATTGGAAGGGTAAATCCGATGGTATCAGAGGGATTCGGGGAATCAATACATCTTCTCCGGTACCACATCCTGTGAGTATTGTGCACTCTATTATGAAAGTTTTCAATGATTTTACCAGCAAACGCGTGCCATTGCAAAGTTTAGGTGGATTCAGGTTTTTTAATAAAATAACAGGACAACCTACTTTTAACACCATTTTGTGAGGAGGGAGTCCAGACGGCGGCCGGCCGGTACCGCCGCAAACGCTACGTCCCGCAATTTTTAAATCTGTAATATCTTCGAAAATATTCACTTAAATCATACGGTGTAAAGGGCCATATAGATCTATATTAAATGAACAAAGTATTCAAGGTATTTAATTGGTTAAGGATTAATGCTGTATTGGTTAAAATCGCTTCGAAAATTAGCCATTATTTGTCGTAAAAAGTAAATGACAAAAAATAGTTATTGTGGGTTATCCATAAGAGATAGACATATACCATCACGGACTTTTCTGTAGACCTTTTCAATGTGTACAATACTTAGTACATTATTTTGATAAAACTCGTAGGGTTCAGCCTGCGTTTGCAATGTAAGCGGAAAAAATGTAATTATTTACGACATCACATTAGAAACCTCAAAAATAACAGTACTTCTCCACTATTTAATGGATGTTATTATACATATAAACCTTCCTCTTGAATCACTCTATCTATTAAAAAAAACCGCATCAAAATCCGTTGCGTAGTTTCAAAGATTTAAGCATACAAAGGGACATAGGGACAGAGAAAGCGACTTTGTTTTATACTATGTAGTGATAAATACTATATTTTAATTAAGCCAATTACAAGCACTTTTGAACTGTCAAGGAGTCGGTCAGTCAGAAAGATGGAGCTAGTTGTCCATTCCAAAGCGTAGTAGGTTCCTATGGAAAAGAACGGGCAAGAAATTCCATGGACTCTCTTTGAAATTAAAACATTACAACATATTGGTTAAATCATTCAAAACTCACCCAATCCTCTATTGACATAAACATACATAATTTTATTCCTAGGTTTAAAGGTTCTATGAGTATTCTATTGGGTAAGTTCTATGGGTAATCAGGTATATTGTAGATAAAGTGTTAGTAAAAGGTGTAGGTAATCGTGGCGTTCTGTAGTTTCTGCCTAACCCATGGGAAAAAGGCATGAAATGATATATCTATGAATGTATGTAAATTGCAAGTACACTGTACAAATGTACCTACATTTATAATCAATATTGCTTGGGTCATCATTGGGTCATCTAAAGCAAGAAGATTTCTTACAAGCAATGTTTCTCACTCATCTCATCAACTTTTACTGGAAGATTATAGTAATACTGAGCAAAAACTGAAAGCTTCTCATAAATTCAAGATCGAACTTATGACCGAGCTGGTATGAGGGCATTAGATGAATAAAATTAATTCACTTTCTGATAAGTACTAGTGGGTATGGCGACTCATATCTTTTCTAAAATTCATGAACAACAATAGACAGTATACCCCATGAAATAGTGTACCTACACCCATAATTACCAACCCCCCAACCCCCTTCAATCAGCACCCTCAAATAAAAACAAAAACAAATGACGTTCCAGTAAACAAACTAGAGCCTTCCACCTGACCAGCCACATAAACACTGAAGAAGAAAAGCAAAATGTATGTGCCGTATCGGCGGCAAAGCCCCGTACAAATCTGGCCAGTGGATAGCCGGCCTGATCGACAAATCCGGCAGATTACGCGCTGATACAGGGGGCATGTTTATGAGACAGCCGCCGGACTGCCGGACTGTGGCCGGCCGGGTAGGGCTGCCGGGAATATCGAGAAAAGGAATTTGGTGAAAGATCCTAAAGCTTGAAGTCGGTAAACTTCGTTTGCAGTTTTAAACACGATAAGATCACTTTCAAACATTGTAGTACTAAGCTGCATACAAAAAGAAACATACTCGTAGTAAGAATACGAAAAGTTTCAATGACAACTAAATGCGACAAGACTGTCAAAAGGTGCATGCGAAACAAAAATATTTGTCTAATTACATCATGAATACTATACTAAAAATTAAAACAATAATATTCGTAAGTGCTGCAATGCATGACCTTCAAAAATGCGAAAAACCTCGAGGAATATGCAAAATGTTACATAAACTGCAGCCCGATGGTGAAACAGAGATGGACTTTGGCCAAAATAGTTACATTCGCTACAAATACAGAAAATGTTAATGACTACGTTTAATTCTGTGAAAACACAAATAATGCGTTTAAAGCGTCTCCTACAAAGTTATATTATAAAGGGTTCTTCTCATACAGAGATGGAATCAACACGGACATCTAATTTGCTATAACTAATATTTATTTATTTTATTTAAACTTAACATAACATCGCGCCTGTAATCCCCGAAGGGCTAGTCAGAGATGTACCTATAGTACACCCACATTTCGCCAGTTATGTTTAAGTCCCATGTAATAGCGGGCGAGCCTATTGCCGTCAACCAGGCACAAATCCAGACTCCAGGCTACTACTGAGAAATTTCTAATGGAAAAACCCACTAACATCTTACCCGACCTGGGAACCATGACGCCGATCGAACCCAGGACCAAACACACAAACCAAACAAATAAATTACGCACACAGATATGGTACGAAAAAGGACTTAATGCCTTAGGCGTTCTCTACCAGTCAAACAAAATCAAAATGTCATTTATTCAAACTAGGCTGAGAATCAGCACTTTTCGATCGTCAAAATTACATAAGACAGTCCCCCAAAACGCCCATCCTTCACCACTTCCTAGTGCTTTAGCTGGGAAAAAGTGGCGCAACAAACTCGCAGCAGCACGGCTGTCTGATCAGTCAGAAAAAAAAAATCTACACAATAGTATATTCTATACAATAGTAGTAACCAAGGTGGTGGAAAGATAATAAGGTAGTTAAAGGTTTTCTCAACGTATTGGCTATATCAGACCATGAAGTTCAAGCTTCCTCGTTATGTCATAAATCAGTTAAAATATCTGAAAAACCAACCCCCAATTAAACCCAAAACTAAAACAAACACAATCCAGACAATTGTACTCCATTTTCCAATCCAAATCTGAGCACAATAGCCATAAACTGACAAGAAACTATCTTGTTCTGAACCAGATAACATTTTACAAACATATCTCCTGTACGTTGAAATAAAAATGTAAATGCCCTGGCAGCCCTAACGCATTGAGATAGAAGGAAGGTACTCCGTATAATATTTTGGCTTACAAAACGAGTCCAAGTTTTAATAGTGTACCCCATGTTTATGTTATAGCCTTTGGTATCGGAAGTATGAACCTGTCCTTAGGGACGAGGTCTGATGTACAGCGTATGGGGTTTGTGGATGGATTTGATTTGATTCTTTTTGGCGATATTTTGTATTACCTATTTTATTCAAATGGATTGTTAGCAACTGCAAGCGTGTGTTTGTAAGGAAACAAGAAAACAAATATAAAGAAATCCAAGCATTCATGAAAGTATTTCAGAGTTTGGTTCACATCAACTCTAAATCAAACTATATCGGAAATTATTAGAGACTAGCGACCTGCTCCTTCTTCTCACGGTTTTTGCGACTTGACAAAACATCGAGATTTCTCAGTTATTTGTAACTCTAATATTAAATTATTATACACATACTTTCCGGAATAAATTCTCTAAACGATGTTGAACACCACATCATAATCTGTTGCGTGGTTTAGAAGAACAACTCGAACACACAAGCTTACTACTGATACTTAGCCTTTAATACTCATATACCTCCTTTTTTTTTCATTCCAAAGAAGTAATAGTTTTGTGCACAAAACAACTAATGATGTACAAAGAAAATATAGGTCGAATATTGATAAAAATGCCATTAACAAAGTTACCTAGTTAATAAAATGGGAATAATAATGCGATCCCGATCGTAGCACCGGTCTGCTACGGCTACGAATGTGCTACGGCGTAGTAGATGGCGTAGACACAACTTGTTACATTTTACTTATACCCGCTAGTTGTTTTTATTAATCACAATATTGTTTAGAAACATATAATTTTCTAATACTAAATAAAGTTTTTTATAATAAAATATTTGCGTGATTATTATACGAGTAACTAGGAGCAATCTCCTAGTTATAATAATCACCCAAATATTTTATTATATATTTTATTACATTTATATTTTTTTTTTTCATAACATTGCTTATGAACTGACGTTATGACAGTAGCAAAGCTATTATATCTTATCATCTCACTCATTGGCGAAACGATTTCGTCATCAGAAAAAAGTCGCCTACCTACTTATTATTTATGACTTATCACTGGTGTCTTTAATAGGAGTTCACTTCATATTGCCATTTATCTTTTCCTTCTCATATTCTATTTCCTTTCATCTTTTAAAACTTACTTACATTTACATTTCATTTTGCTCCTCGTTACACCAAAAACAAACCAACCCAATTACCCCACCTTCATTATTTAAATGAACTAAACAAACATTACATACAAAACCGATTACAATTTACAAAACAAAATACATAGCACAAAACAAAACTCAACAACGTAAATAAAAGCCAGTAACTATCTCAAAACGTAACCAGACCCGGTCATTACGCATAATCGCTGAGCAAAAACTACAAAAGCCCATAATTATTTACAACTACCGGTGTTTGCGCACGTTTTAAAACTACCCGCCGACCGTCCCATCAAAGTCAGATAACGCGGGCAACTATGAGAAGCCTTGTTTATTGAGAGGATGTCACGGGGGTCCCGATGTTCAGATTGGGATGCTGGGAATATAATTTAATTTTCGGATGGTTTTTGAGACGTTGGTGGTGATAAATCCGTTTATTAAACGTAATATTGCTTTCTGACGTATGTTATGTCGAGTAATCACTTTATTAGTGGTTGTGTTAAAAAATATACTGGATTGGTTGAATAATTATTTAATCAGGGATTGTGTTAAAATAATACTCAATGGGAGCAAAATATCGCTATTTGATGTTCAATATAATTATCAACATTGTTGTGGCTCAAATACACTTGTTTTATTTCTATTTGTTTTAATTTATTTTAATAATAATAACAAACCGTAAAATTAGTTCTTAAAATATGCAATAGTGCTATGAACCATTTAAATAAAATGTTTTTCAAATCGATTAGTAAAACTCACTTTTGATTTTTTCTTTGAATATTCGTCGCTTAAAGCCTGAATTCCTATTACGCTGATGTCGGTCGCGTACGCGTAGCAACGTAGTACGCGCCGCAGACGTCAGCCACGTAGTATGGTGCTATATAGAACACAATGTATATACGCACGCGCGACCGACGTACGCGACCTACGTACGCGACCGACATACGCGACCTACGTACGCGACCGACGTACGCGACCTACGTACGCGACCGACGTACGCGACCGACGTACGCGACCGACGTACGCGACCGACGTACGCGACTGACGTACGCGACTGACGTACGCGACCTACGTACGCGACCGACATCAGCGCAAGAGGAATTCAGGCCTAACAGTCTAATTTCGCCTTAGTAATCGTAAAACATCTGCTAATACAACATTTCACAACAAATTAATATTCATAAACACTCAAAAAATATTACAGAGTGTACTCTCTTGTCTTAATTCCCACATACCTAATAATTATCAATAATAAAGTACCCGAATCCGAACATGCTGTTAAGCTATATATCCGCCGATAAGGCCTTTTGTATCTCAAAATAAATAAAATAGCTTAAATATGTCCGGTCGGGGACTCAAACATGGCGCTCGTGCCCATACGAGTCCCACAGTGGAGCGTACAACATATATGTATGGAAATGAATACCAACCTACAAGTTTTGTGAGTAATACCGGGTTATCGAATACGTTTTTTAGGTGTGAAGTGAGTTATTTAACTTAGTAGAGGCGGAATTATTTTATAAATAGGCTGGAAGTCTGCAGATTTTAACTTTAGACTATTTGCTTATAAATTTTACTGGTTTTAGACTTTGTAAAAATTTGATACATAACACAATCTTAGTTCACGCAACATTGTACGACTACATTATGAATTTAATACCTACGGTTGCAAACTGATTGTTAGAACAACTGCATGTTATAATCAGTTAAAATAATTAGGATACCTGTACGTCGATTCTGTAAAATTCATACAACAACTCGCATCTCACATCGCTATTCACTCTCACTTCGCATAAGGTTCAAAATGTGTTCGGGTTCGAGTGCGAAGTAAGCGTTGAAGTGACGGGGGAAATACCTTACTGAATGCCACTTCTTACGTCATCTCATACTTTATCTGTCAAAAGCTCACGGTCAATTTAGTTCAACTCGCTGACACGCTCGCAAGGGTAGCGCTATAGTGTATCAAACGAGTTTTTAGAATGCCAATCAAAAAACTCACAGCGGATTCAGATTCGAAGTTTAGAGTGAGGTCTTATGGAATCACACCCTGTATAGTTGCACTCATGAGTTGCTACAATTTAGACACCTCAAAAATCGTACTGGCTTAAAAGGTTGAAACCTTCTTTAATTTTCTTCGTATTAAAGCTTTCAATAAAAGTGAGTGGCAGCCCCAAAACCAGAATAATATGAAAAGCTAACTATGTAAGATATATATAATTGATGAAGTTATACGAGTACTATCAATATTTTGACATCGAATCTGTAATTATACCTGCTATTAATTTGACATTATATTTAATTGTAGACATATTTTAAATAAATTGGACTCTTTTACTAAACATTCCATATCAATTTTAATTAGCCTCTTAAATGTATTGTTTCTGCATGTGATAGCTTTATTTAATACTAGCTGATGCCCGCGGCTTCGCCCGCGTGGAAGTCGGTTATTATATACTAAAACCTTCCTCGAGAACCACTTTATCCATTGGTGAAAACAGCATGAAAATCAGTGCAGTAGTTTTTGAGTTTATCACGAACAAACAGACAGACAGACGTGGCAGAGGACTTTGTTTTATAATATGTAAGGATGTGATGTTGAACACAATATAAATTGTTAATGAATGATTAAATGAAATGAAATTAACAGAATTAATTCATTAATCGGAACACGCAGTAAACAGCTGCCATCCTACATACAAAACTTTGAAAACACCATCAAACCGATACCAATTAAAGGCACCAGCAGCAGCCATAACAATAAAAATAAAAAACTTTCATAAACAATGAAACACGACGCTCTGCGAATTCGCCAAAAACACGGCCCCGACGCGATTACTGCCCCTTAACTCGGTATAATTACGGTCATTTGGTGTCATCTTACCCTTAACGAGATCATCAACACAGCACCAATGTTGAGCTACGAAGATTTGTGAGCTCAACAGTGGAGAAAAGATTTGGACGAACTTGTGTATTTTTGAAGATAGTGAAGTATCTAAAGACTGCTTCTCAGTAAATATTGTTTCTCTGGAAAAGTTGTGCCACGATTCTTATTTCTGCCAAGCACTATTGCTATAATAACGGGTATATAATAAAAAGACGCTTAACGAAGCTGAAAGTCACTTTATATTCCCGACATTGTGATAATTTTTTTGTTCTGGACCGTACCTGGGAACCTTCTGGTTACGGAGATATTGAAGTTCCAACTTTTTCAGACGTCTTTTAAAGAAAGCAAGTTTTAAATGTTATTAGGTAAGTACTTAATTTTAAATACCCCCACGCACCCTGAACCGTTGCATGCACCCGTAAAAAACAATATTTTGAGTGCGTTACGTTGCGCACTACCGTAAATAGCGACTTTTCACACCACAAATAAAAATCGTTTCCCAGCAATTATTTTTGTGCAATGTTACTTAATTTGATGTACAGAATGCGTAGTTGACGGATACGTGATGGGTCTTAATACACCCTGTTTATATTCTTCTTCTTAAAATACCATCATCATCATCATCTTCCTGCCCTTGTCCCGTGTTACTCGGGGTCGGCGCAACACGTTTTCTTCTTCCACTCTCCCCTGTCAACCGTCACGTTATCATTTACTCCCTTCTCTTTCATATCTTTTATACTGCAGTGTGTTGCGAACAGACTGGACTGTTTGTGTGTGAATCGCTGCTGCAAGCTTTCTACATCGGTTTTGAGCTTGTAGCAGGGATTCTCATACCTTTAAGGCAGTGTTAGGTTAAATGTGTAAGCTAAGTGTACTAACATAGTTGATAAGAAAGATTGTTACTAACTTTTTGAGTCATGTTACTTGTTAATTATATAAATAAATAAAATAATATCATTCCTCACACAATCCATCCATCTTGTCTTTGGCCTTCCTCTTCTTCTTCCTCTTCTCTTCTTCCTTAAAATACCGATAGCAAATTGTCAAAAAAAGAGTTAAGGAGTTGTAATTTTACTTGAGAATTTTTTACTTTCAGGTCTTTTAACAAGCGACAATGATCCAAAGGTTTTCATGGCGATAAAGAGTCTAGAGAGACAGATAATGATTGATAGATTACTTAAGAAACCTTTCTTTCTTAATGTACTATCCTTACAATTGCTAGACTTGAAATAAAACAGTTATGTCCTAGTGATTTTATTGTTCTGTGTTACAAAGAGGTTTTAGAGTAGGTAGATATTTAAATGCTTTAGTGTTTTTAATTGAAAACCAATCTTGCAGATTCTTTTGAATGACGTGATTTGTTTTTATTGTTTTTTTTTTTTTACTAGCCATTACCGTCTCACTGCTGGACAGAGACCTCCCTACACTCTTTCCACCTCTCTGTCCTATGTACTTATTTTATAAGAAAAAAAACCTCTTGTCACCTCCATCCCTTCGGCCATCCCCCATCAGTATAAAGCTTCAAACTATAAATAATATTTTAAATTAATGCTAATGCCGCTGGTTCGCCTAAATGTCGGGTAGACGTTATAACTCAGGCCAAGCGACGCGAGCTGGTTAATGTACGAATTTGCCTTTATTTATTATGATTACTCGGGTAAGGCTGTGATCGATAAGTAGTCAAGGTGCGTGGATTTATTGTGCGGTTATAGTGCTGAATATGGTAGTTCCGGTGAAGGTTATGCGTCATAGTTTAACGGGGCCACGGGTTATCGTTTGATGTAAAGCAGAACCCTAAACGGTGCCGGTGTCCAGAAAATACTTAATTATGGATAGGTATATAAGCCGGATCTAGACGTGTGTAATGTTACCCATCGTGTAATGTAATGCGAATAGTGTGGACAGCATACAAACTCAACGCGAATCCTGTATGTGTGTGTGTACGCCGTCCGAACGAGCACTGCGTAAGCCTTTGCGTTCGCGCTAAAAACCGACAGCCGATGGATCAGCGCGAGCGCCAGCCCGAGCGTTACATGCAATAATCATAGGGCTATCACACGCAGAATTTGCGTTACTTTACACATTACATAACATTATATCTGGACCCGGCTTATAACATACCACAAACCTAAATCAAGGGAATCAAAACAATGTCAGTTTTCCCACATGTACTGTGGGAGGTCATTTCAAATATTTGGTGATTTGTAAAAAGAGATGACTTTAATGATTAACGTATCTTCACTACTGCAAAATACCTACCTACCTTAAATATAATAAAAAATGCAAAAGCAATTTTATCTATTTGGAATGACCAACAAGCTAATAGATTTTGATGTGTGGCAGAGAGTAAGCTTTGAGAAGGCCATGGAACATTTTGTATAAAAAAGGTACATGTATACACAATCGCAACCAAGCACCAAAAAAATGCCATTCATCTGATTAATCGATCTCAACTATTATATCATTTCATATAAATATAAACAAAATGGCTGCACTTACTAGAACCATTCCACATTTACAGGAATATTAGAATAACTATCCCAGTATAACATAACGTATGAAGTAACAATAAAAATAACAAATGTGCGCACAGCACGGATAAGATTAATAACAGAGGAATTTATGTGAAAATAAATTTATTTGACGGAGTTAAGTGGCTATACTTTACCGATGTGCCATCTTAGATGGGTATGAAGAATCGTACCGTGTCATTGTGTTATTTACTTCTGGTAGCGTAAAGCTTCTAGCGTTAAAGTACTAGAGTAAAATAACTTCAAAGGGTCACATTAACCGACGGAGCACAAGTCTGACTTACGTCCAAAAATCTCTGAAATAACTATTTAATGAAAATTGTCATGATCATCACGCTTAGCAGACGCCAATCCATAAACTATATCCTAGATGAGTTATCACAGAAATATAATAATAATGTCGCATAATTGTACTAAATAGCAGGCAGGGGAACGTTGCCGGCTATCTGGTCTTGACATACTTAAATCATAATCCCCATAACGCCTTTTATATCATCCAGGGTAGACAAGGAAGTGTCTTATTATCCAGGAAATTACATTGAATCCTGTTAATGCCGACATAGTAACCACCTATAAAATGAATAGTTTAAAACTTGGAATTAAAGATATGAGACAAAAATAAAATCCAGTGCAACCTTAATTATCTTCTGGTAACTTTTATACTAATTACGGCACTACCTATTCTCGTGACCACACTCAAAAAAACTTACAAAATTGTCTATTTAAACACGAAAAATCATTTCTGAACCATGACAAATCAAACAAATGAAACTCAACCCTCAAAATCTAATAGCAAATCAAACAGTGAACACCGCGGGTACTTTCGACCCATCCACCCTAACTTGAGTTATTTGCCCAAGTTATCGGCCCACCGTTTATCACTAAAATGTCACATTTAATAATAATTAATGATAATTGCCTTCTAGCTTACGACAAAGGCGATCGGCCGATTCTCATAAGTTATTTCAGTTTAAGTTAGAGAACACTTGGAATTTGAGTAGAGAACTGTATCTTGTGTAGTTCGGTGTAAGTGGGGATAGAGGGTGGGGTGGAGTCACTGTTGAAACAAAGATGTAAGGTTTGTCATCCAGTGTCTTGTAGTCTTGGAAGAGTTAATTGCATTATAAATGCATTGTTTACACTCTTTTTACTATCTCCAATGTCAATTTAGTGCATGAATTTGACCGTGAGAAAACCTTAGGTTTGCAAAGAGTTTATTTTATTTTATTGTATGTATTCAGCTTTAAGTAGGTACCATTTAGTATGGCATGTGCATTAATGTTGTTTGTGATGATAACATGACGAATAACATTGTGTTAATTAGTTTTTAACTGCGTAAGAATCAATCAGCTTTATAATACGAAAGATAGATCTGGTGCAAAACCATTATGAGTGACGAATGTTTAATCACGATGTGAACTTTCACGCAACATAATTTCCAGTCAATAATGAATATCTCAATAATATTAGACTGACTTCTAAACCCAATACTGCAAGAAAAACAACACCGACTCCGCCGCACTCCTGTCCTCAACGAGTATTCTTAATCACTTAGCATTGGTAAACGTTCGCACGACAAGGTAAACAATATGAAGGCTACAAGTTGAACTATAACTCTTGTGTTACGTATAAAGTTGTGCTCCTACGCAAACGGCTGCATTGTTTCATGTTTGACTAGCAAACCGAGTTCCGCTGTGACACTGGTGTTGGATGTCATTGTAAGCGGATTGGGATGGCCTGTGTGTTATGTTACAAGTTTATGTTATCGGTGGTTCCAAAAACCAGAAAAAAGCCGAAAGCTGTATTTTCAGTAACTTATTAATATGACTTACTTAATTCACGAACTGAAGTATAAGTTGGCTCAGAAATTCAGTAATTTAAGTAACTATTCTATGTAAAACGAATGAAAATTTAATAGGTATATGGTATTTTATAAGGTTCAGTTAGATCTAAATTTATAACAAAAGTTCATCCGTTTTATGTTCACATAATATCATAAATCAAATTTATCGCTTAATATTAAAAAAAAAACATTTGTTTTACTTAAGAAAACTACTGTAGGTATTTAGTTACCTTAGACACCTTTGTTCTAAGACGAAAACAAACTCACCGTTTTTAATTCCCTACGAGAGCAACTAAAGGGTTAATCGATCGAACTCGATCAAGGGGCTACGGGGGGGATAGTCCCCTCTTGGATATTAGCAAGGTGTTTCTCATTGTCCCGGCAAGTTTCTACTCGAATGGAATTTGTTTCAAAACTCGATGTTAACGGCTCTGAATGATAAAGATCTTCGACTGACAGAACTGCTTTAGAGAAGGCACTGAAGGCAGGTTAGATTTAGATTATTTGGAAAAGGTTAAAATATCTTCTAAAAATAATAGGTAATACGGGCTAGTGTCCGCAACTCCACGTCAAAGAACGGATTTTGCGCACCTACTTCTAAATATTTTGGTGTTGTATGATGTTGTCAAAATATATCTATCTTTCACGGGGCTTTACGGGTAATAAAGTCCCTGACAATGTCACACCATGATTTCGTTTTCTTTGGGATTATTCAGGTCATGATAGTAAAAACTGCATCGAATGACGTACGTTTTCGATACCTAAGTGGGTCAAAATATATCGGTCAGTCAAAAAGCCTCTGATTGACTACAAAACCTCTTAAGAGTAGGTAAATCTGTAATCTGAAGACCTGGGGTAGTATTATGAAGTATTACCTAATGCCATCATTATTCCAGTGCGAAAACGGGATGGTGCTAGCAGCCTTGTCTTGCTCCGTCTCTCTCTTGCACTGGAAAATTGGTGGCATTAATACTTCATAATACGGCACCTGAACTTGTATTTAAAACAACGTAGGCTTCTACCTTCACTGAGTAAAATCTACTTCATCTCTAAACATTCTCAGGTCTACTCTTGTCAGTCGCGGATTTTATCGGCGATCTCTTTGTTGGTCGCTCATATCGCACTGGATTAACTGGGACTATTGGATACCTGCTAAAATAAGGACCTTCAAGATGTTGAGAAAACTGGAAGAGACAGCACAATGTGTCACCTCATTATGGATACTTTTTCAAAGATAAAGTAGATATAATAAGCCAGAAGACATGAGGTTGATTTAATACTAATTTTATTTATTACGGAATATCCACACAACTGCGGGCTATGACATAGCAAGGAGTAACATAACTTATAGCTAGGTTATCCTTTTTGACAATCAGCGTTAATTTCTAAGATACTTCCACTATATCCTAACTTACAAATGCGAAAGTGAGTTTGTTTGGTTACGCTATCACGCTAAAACGGCTAACCGGATTTGGATGTAATTTGGCATTAGGGTAGACCTTGACCTGAAGAAGGACATATGCTACTTTTCATCCTGAATCGCAGACGAAATCACGGGCAAACAGCTAGTAAAATACATATAACGTCAGAACTGATTTCAATTATCATCTAAGGTTTCAAGGACATTTTAATTAGCTTCGATGTTTTTTGGATACGCGCGCGGCCCAGCCGGTAGCTTATCGGCTTGCCATTATTGCCATAGTTTCGTGTCAAACAGTTTTATTTTTTCTGGAAATCATAATCTCAACAGAATTTTTGTAAGAAGATTCATGCAGGCTTCACCACAGCCCTTTCCAAATTCTGTATCTCCTTCACTTATCGACATTTTGGGCCTTTTAATATGAGATCGTCGAAGTTATTTAGATTTTATCAGGAACACGTTGTATTGAGGTGGATAAATGAGTTCTGTTGCTTTAACGAAGTTGTATCACTATCGGATCGCGCTTTGTGTTGCTAAAATTTGTTCAGATTTAGATAACACTGATGTTGAACATCTTGTGTTGATTAAGTTTGTGAATTCGGGAGTGTTTTGGATTTTGTGTTTGTGTTGTGACAAGTATCCTGTGTTACCATGGGAAGCAGTTAGATTGCTATTAATAATGACAATTATTGTGTTAAGTTAGATTTTTGATTGATTGTTTTTTTTTTTTAGACACAGTTTTATAAAATCAGAGTTTTCGTTAATTAGAATCCTTGGATTAAATCAATCTGCCCAGCCTTTTCCCAACTATGTTAGGGTCGGTTTCCAGTCTAACCGGATGCAACTGAATACCAGTGTTTTACATGAAGCGACTGCCAATCTGACCTCTACAACCCATTAACTGGGTAAAATGATACCCCTTGGTACAGGTTAACATGCTTTCCGGGGCACGGAGGAGTCTCGGTACGTAAAGATGGCCCATCTACGGATCAACCCCGACAAGCGTAGCTTAACCTGATAAATCGACCCGTGCGGCTGTTATTACTTGGCACGAGCTCCTCCATGCAACAGAATCCTTGGATTCCTGATTTTAATACATACATAGAATAAGATATTCATACGGTCCAAGCTATTATCTAAGGGAAATAATTATGACAAAGTTGCTCATTCAGCATACATTATCCATGATCTTTTAATTAACGAAGAACATGCAAAAAGAAAAACATAAAATTCATTTCTTTTTACCCGACTACGGCGAAGAAAAAAGGAGGGTTATGATTTTGACCGGTATATATGTATGTAAGTATGTTCATCTGTTCCCTCCTATCTTCTAAACCACTCATCATAATTTCACAAATGAGGTTACGTTGGAACCGTCTTGATCGTCCGCTGGTTACAGGCTATAATATGACATCACATTAAATTAAAAAGGGCGCCCTCTAGAGGACTTAAAGTTAGGAACAAAAAAAAATGTTTTATCGTACCATGTTGTGTATCAAATGAAAGGCCTTAATGAGCACATTTCAAATATATATAATTATATTATAATCACAAAAGAATTTAAAAATGTAATAAAAACTAAAACCCAACTACGACTAAAAAGGTATAAACAAGACACCACAGACAAACAAATAAAAAATCCGGAGTCACACGTATTCTATTCGATTTATGCCCTAACACGTATGACTCCGGATTTTGTATTTGTTTGTCTGTGGTGTCTTGTTTATACCTTTTTAGTCGTAGTTGGGTTTTAGTTTTTACTACTTTAATTTTTTGTCAATAATATTACGTTTTTCAGTAACATCAAGAAAAGCTAAATATTTGTTCTAAAATTCCGTTCGCTAATAATCTACCGATCTATAAAGTTCACAGTACACTCGTGTTAAAACGAGGGTAGTCTTACAAACGGACTACGTTAACGTTTCCTTTCTTTAATTAAACAGTAATTAGTTACCGATTAACAAGTGTTCGTGTACGAAATAATGCTGGGTTGTAAGCCTTGGGAGAGACCTTTGTTTTAGAGGATTTTCTGTTTGTTTTAGAGGAGCTAGCTAGTTTGGATAGTTGATTGTGTAGGTACCTACTTTTCAACGGTATTGATCCTAACTTCTGGAGTCTAATGGATCCACAGAAAGACACTCATGAAGAGGCAAAAATTGGACCGATGGGATAGAACACGAAACCGCTTCAATGTCTACTGAGGGGACTGCAAAGTCATTGCTGACAAAAACAATCTGAAACCCCTTGGTAAGACTGTTTGTCAGACTTTCGCGCTTCTGACGACCCGTAACGACTGTCAAAGAACCCCGAAAGACAGCCGGGACCAACGGCTTAACGTGCTTTCCGAGGCACGGAGGAATCTCGATATGTATAGATGGTCACCTATTCACGGACCAACTCCGGCAAGCGTAGCTTAACCTGATAAATCGACCCGTGCGGCTGTTATTACTTAGCCACGAGCTCCTCTGATTTATGTACTTAAACATTACCCGATATATCCATATTTAGATATAACAGGTTCACAGCAATACTGTTCTGAGCCAAAACATATTAGCAATAACACGTTTCCCAATTAATTCTCCCACAAGAAATAAGCATGATTATCAAAGAATTAATGAAAATTATTTTAAGACTTTTCACAAAGAAAATACTTAACAAGTATACTTGGGACGCGATCGTCTTAGATCTGGCAACACAGTGAAGCTACTTGTTTTGCGTAGCCCGCCGCTCCCGACAAATGAGGTGATCGCGCCCTCCTACAAATTGGCCACATTAATATAGACAGGGTTAAAGGATGTTCAGAGAAAAAGAGTGCGGTGATTGAAACGTAAAAAGTTTGTACAATTCTAGGAATTATTTTTTTAACACAATAAATTACCTACTTCAATAGTACTTGTTTCCTTTGTTATATTCTTTTGTGTGCAAAATAACTGAAATTAACTTTATTTAGATTATCTCTCTCTATTATCCCTCTGTAGTTACTACCAGCCCGTAATTTTTAAGAACGTTCGCATTCACATCTCATTCCAACGTGTTTTAAGTACACACGGCTATACATCAAGCTATACATTTCCAGTTTATGCTGATCTCGCATTATATAGAATTTCCGTACAATGCGAGGTCACCTTATACTGGAAATGTATAGTTGATGTGTAGCCGTGTGTACCTACGAGAATTATTGGCCTTCAGAAGGCCAATTCTCGTACTTAAAAAATATTCACATTCAAGTCGAAATCTGTCAAAAATATTGGTAAGATTGTATTTCTGACCGATCGCGAATGAGATGCGAATCCGAACGTTCTTAAAAATTACGGGAACTTCCTCTCTGGTCTGTCACTTATTAAACTGATTATAATTTTAACATCATAGTAAAACAGCGACTTTATAATTACACTAGTAAACAATATCATCAACATCGATTTCACTCAAGTATCTAACAGATAAGTTTTTACTACAAGCCTTTGACTAAATAAATATCCTAAATATCTACAAATTTTCAATATTTCGAATGGATTGAAAAGTAATCTTTACCACTGTTTTTCAAATAGTGAAGCGTTGTAGTATTTTTGCAACTTGAACGTTTAAATTGATTTCTTTGAATTTGCTTTTACTTTTAAAAGCTCTCTCCTTCAGCAGTCGCATACAGTGTAATGTGTAGGATGCCTGTGTCGATTCGGTAACGGAGCCTGTCGAACGCTCGTCTCGCGAACGCGCCGAGCATAGCCTCGCAGTGCAGTACTAGAGCAGATGAGGAAATTGTAATTTTTTATATAAATATTTTTTGAGAAGAGCTACTTATTTAAAGTTGTCTTTTTTTGGGAATTTTATCGTCTGTATAATGCTCGTCGTTGGAATACTTTTTAGACGCTCATGTTTTTACTACGAGGCACATTAAGTGTCATAGCTCTGTTTGACCTTTTATAGAATTATGGAATAGTATAATTTGTATGCTTAGCAGCAGTCAGCCGCGCTGTTCTTCAAATATAAAAATCCAAATCTTATTCAATTACTCTTTATTTACCGCGTTATAAGCTACACGTTAAATAAACTTAAAACTCAATACTGCATATTGCACACAATAGAAGCAGAAGAACTGCATACCTTCACTAAAATACCATGCCCGCCCATTGTATATTTTGTATAATCTGTTGTACAATAAAGTATATATAAATAACTAAATATGTTACTATACCAATAAATTTTCAATTTTAAGATCCATTCTTAGTAACCGTAATAATAATCTGTTTCGAAAACCAAAGCAAGAGAAACCTAAATAACCTAAAAACGTCTCAAACCCATAAAATAACCCACCGACTCCACTACTCCAACGCGAGCCTCCCGTCAATAAGTGGCGAAGTGATATCGGTTTAATTCGCGCGTCTTGACGCCAAGCCGAGGTCGAGGTGAGCCGGAATGTTAATTACACAGACTGATCGCCTCTCCTACTGTATACCCCATTTCTCTGCGGAAGGATGGCGGGGAGAAAGAATGATTGGCGAGGGAATTCGGATGTCTTATAGTCATTTGACTTGCTACTTGCTGATGTGTTGTCTTTTTCTTCCATGGGTAGTTAATTTCGCAAATCTTGGCAATTTGTAACGTCTTGATAACACCGAGCAATTTACGACAACGCCTAGATTGTATAGAAATTTCCAAGAATTGAGCTGTTTTAGTAGCCCATGTAAGTGCATTAGTAGATTTAATTCACTGTGCGTACTATATATGGACTGAAACTTCTTACTGCAGTGTTTTCAAATAGCTTTGTTTTAAGAAATAGTTAAGTTACTTCAGTGTTTACACAGACTGATCGCCTCTTGTAATGTATAAGCCATTTCTGAAAGGATGGTTGGCGAGGGAATTCAGCTGTCTTATAGTCATTTATTTAGGAAGTGCTGAGTGTTGTATTTTTCTTAGGGTACATTCATAGGCATTTATTCCCGGAGCCCGGCAAGCCCGTAGCCCGGCAAGCCCGGAGCCCGGCAAGCCCGAAGCCCGGCAAGCCCGAAGCCCGGCAAGCCTCGCAAGGAGTTCCACTCATCAGCTGTAGCTGACGAGTGGAACTCCTTTTCGGGCTTTGTGCCTCGAGTGAAAGGGCTAGCTAGTTTTATAAAAGCGTACACCATCGTCGTCCGCGTCATCACTTACCATAAGGTAGCATAGTGGTCAAACGTCACCCATTGGTTAGAAAAATAGCTGCTATTGATTGGCTGTTGTTATTTCAGTCAGCTAGCCAATCAAATCATTTGATTTGACTTGACAGATTGACAGTTTGTTAGCAAATGGTGTTGATAACATAACATCACGCCTGTATTCGCGAAGGTTTAATCAGAGGTGTACCTCTCACATTTCGCCAGTTATGTTTTAAGTCCCATGTAATAGGGGCGAGCCTATTGCCATCAACTGAGCGTGAATCCAGACTCCGGGCTGCTACTGAAAAATTCCTGATAGACAAACCCATTAACACTTTGCCCAACCCGGAACTCGAACCCGGGACGTCATGCTCAACAGTAGCGCTTGCGACCACAAGACTAACGAGGCAGTCTGGTATTGATAACTCTTTAAAAAAACGGGTGTAAGGCAATTTATGGCCATAACAGCATCCTCTTCAAAAAAAGTCAAGTCAATTATACTCACTCCCAATTACGTACGGCAATAGTAAAAGGAAACAAAGAACAAAACAATGGCAATGGCGATACACAACAGTCTCTATCGGGGACGAGACAATGCAAAAAGGCGCTAATTTCCCGAAACGAAAAAGTGGTAACGATTATGCGTTGCGGAGCCAGCACGTTTGTCTCGCGATAACGCGCGCTTACAATTAGCATGGATGGTGTTATGTTGGTGTGCGCTGCTTTCTATGCAGGGGAATTTGAAAAGGATACAGTTTTTTTTGTGGAAATTGTGTTTTTTAGGAGTTTCCTGCATTATAAACAGTGGTTGAGTAATGTATGTTGAATGTGCTACGTCGTACACTAGTGTGATAGACAGTTTTCATTAAAATAATTTCATTGAAGATGATTATCATGGAGATTTCGGAATTATTCCAAAGTCTTCTAGGTATTTCTATTGGATACTTTTATAACAAGTATTACGCAGGCTTAAAACCTATATCAATACTATGTCTTTGTGTTGTGAAAACCCATTTTTACCGTGCTAGCTTAAAATCAGAATTAGACTTTTATACACTCCTGCATAATCCCGTCCTCTTTCGCAATTAGACGTGACTTGGTGACTATAATCGTTAATGTTTAGCACCGGTCACATATTTCTGTACCTTTGTGCAAATGCACCCTCCGTCTACCACCTCGCCGACCAATCAGAGCGCGCCTTTATTGCTAACCGTTTCTAGCTTTGATAGAACGTTCTTTTTTAAAGATTTCAAGTTTCGAATACGATACGATTTTCTGTGAGTACTTAATAGCCAGTTAACGTTTCATGTAGTTTCTATGTTGCCAGCTACAAATAACACATTGATCGCTTTTATGCTAGCCACACACTTAACGATTTTCTTTCAACTCACGTTACGATAGACTTGCGCAAGCCTCAAATAAATCGTTACGTGTGTGGCTAGCATTACGATACTGATATAATTTTTAGTCGAACGATTAAGTAAACTGAACTGGTAGACTGACTAATTAGCATAACTGTTTGACTTTCTTACTATCTAAGTGAGATGATGAAAAAATTCTTGGTTTAAGAACTTTAATACGAAGGAACTAAATGGAAATTCCCATCAGATACACCGGTGTTGCGACCCCAGTTTCTGAAAGGTCTATGATCTACTGTATCTGCAATTAGCTGACAAACGTATCAGCGTATTTTTCTATTTTCATGTTGACATAATATTTGAATCACTAAAGCTAAACTAACAATAATAAGTTTTTTTTTTTCAATACGAGATAAGTATTGATTGTGAAAGTAAATTGAATCAAACCAAAATTTCATTGGAATCAGAACACGAGGAAAGGCAAGACGTTTTTCCTCAATATTTTAATTATTCGCGGCAATATAAGCAATATTTACGTAGCCAACCTAATTAACAGCGGCACATATGGACTTCGCTGATTTCTCTGGGGCTCGCCTACCGTTTGATGGAGACTCCCAAGCCCTTTTATTTGTGAGGCCACGAAGAAAGTGATTGTATAGCTTGGAACAGGGACTGGGGCCGTATTATGACGTGTTAATTCCAGCATTTTTCCAGTGTGAGTGAGAGACGGAGCTATACAAGGCCGCTAGCACCATCCTTTTTTCGCAGTGGAATAATCATGGCATTAATACTTCATAATACGGCCCCTGGACGTGTTTTTTGTAAAGGTAAGTATCCGCTGATGTATAAAATTGGATTGTTTAATTAAAAAAGGTAATGACTAAATCGAAGAATTATTTTCATAGATAAAAAAAATAATGAATCAAAGTTATATTTTTATTTAAAACTAGCTGATGCCCGCGACTTCGCCCGCGTGAATGTCGGTTATTATATACTAAACCTTTTCTCGAGAACCACTCTATCCATTTGTGAAAACAGCATGAAAATCGGTGCAGTACTTTTTGATTTTATCGCGTACAGACAGACGCGGCGGAGGACTTAAGGATGTAAGGATTATAAAGCTTATAATTATATCCGTTTAATAGTGTTACGTTGTTGTTTGTATGTTCAGAATTATTCATCAATGTCAGTTGAAATAACTTTATAAAAGATCGTCTGTATTTCATGATCTAATAAAAATCGTTGACTACATGGCCCAACAGACTCATGAACTAACTTTTCTCAACCAACTAAGATATACAAAACTTAGTATTTTGCGGGTAGAATAAACAAAATATTCAACTAATTTCGTGTTAGCATGGCAATGAAAGAAAAATAATAATGGTGCCCACCTTTTTTCTACTCAGGGATTCTAAGCCCACTTCCAGCGATTTTGGATAGTGGAGTTTATTGGAATTGTTCCTTGTAAACGGAAACCAAAACTCTTGCTATATTTGAACATTATTTTTTTATGTATTGAAACTACCGATTACCAAAGTTGCATTGAGTCTAAGTACTCTGTCACTACGTTCAAATTAAATTCAGTCTCTACCTCCAAAAACCGTAAAATAAAATGCCCCCTACCCTCTTATCCTTAAAAGCACAATTTTAAACCTCATCGTGGTTCAATTAATCCAGCGTCTTCAGATATGTTCAATTAGGCTCTGTTGCGCCGTGATTTCTCCGAGGGGCAACATGGCGTCAAACTTATGTGAGTGTTGGACAAAAATTACGGGAGTCGCGTAATTTTGCTGTTTCTTTACACGCTTTTTATGCTTTTGACATGGAAAAAATGGATCGTATTTACATACGCTACTAATTATTGAATGAATGTTCCTCCTTGTATATGGTAACCATAAAAATTTAAGATCAATAACGATTTTTATTTCCAAAAAACGGGTCACGATTTTCTTCCAATATAACAGGCATAGCTGTTCGTATTGGCTACGCAGATATTAAAAATCTATGTCATAATCTTTTATTCCATCTTTAATCTCATATAGTCTTTTATGTTACCACTACATGGCAGCAAATTGTACTGGTCCATAACATTCGGAAAAACAAACAAAATTCAAAAAAATGACTGTCGACATTAACGTAATAAATAATAAGCCAGTCCCGCGGTGGGCGCCAAAAAGGGAAGCCCTTAAAATTCATGCTCCGTGAAAAGTTGCGAAAAGATCCGCGGGACCTCATCAAATTATAAGTTGTGCGAGTCATCGCCTTGGTACGAAAGTGAGATAGCAATAAAAATTGAGGCTTTGGATAGACCGTGGGATTCTGTATTACAAATATAACAATCGGTCAACATAAACAGCAATCTAAACAGTCATTGGTATGATTTTATTATGTTTTTGCGCTGTTAATTAATTTCATGTCGTATTCTCATTTTTATAAGTAAGCAGAACACTATTTTGTGGCCGTGCTTGCAACGTTGATTGACAAGTCAATTAATAAAATATGAATTACTAATCAAACTTTTGCTTGTAGAATTTTAAACAGAAATACGAAATGGGAATAAACATAGCTGTATATAAAAGCTATCTAGATTCCCTGACATTCTAGTAATCAAACTATTGGCAAAACGACCGGCGCCGTCGACCGCTCGAGGCCAACTGACAAACTTTTAATTTCTTCACCGCAGACATTGACGTTCGATTGCGATTGGCGGGAAAGTTACATTGCACAGATAACGCCAACTTTTGAATATAGAAGGTAGAAATGTAAAATGGATGCGTTCGTATTGGAGTTTTGAAGTGTATTAAATAAATCGATTCGGTTTTTACGAGGTCAAAGTTTTCCTATCCGAACAGTTATAATGAATCGAGATTAGTTTTCGTTATTAAAAATTAATTGTACTTATTGTCGTTCAGACGTCAGATACAAATGAGTTACAGTAATCCATAATCGTAGATTATGACAGTCTAATAAATGTCTCTCAGCAACCTAAATAATTCCATCACTGCCCCACATCCTACTCCAGTACAGTCACGGATTTTAATTGATGAGCCACTTTCAAACTTTTCAATTTTGCAGTTTCATATATTCACGAGATTACACGATTAAACACGAACTCAAATCGCATGCTCGTAACAAATACTAGTAATCGGAAATAGTCTTGTCCATAGAGGTTGACTAATAAGTTCTCAATGATAAATAAATACAATGTTTATCCAATCTATTTGATACTGACCTCCTTTGAATCAGAGCTCATTTACTCGATAATTCTGAAAACCTATCCGAAGACAGTGACAGTTGAAATGTCGATGTCAGAGATGTTATTTTCGAATTTGTCGAAATGACTAATTAAAATTTCTCCGTACTCTAACATTACTATGGCTACGCTAAAACAATCGTTGCTAGGTTATGGTTGCTAGACCTGCAATTGGTTGACTTTGGGTAGTCACTCTGTTGTTAAGTTTATAGTTCTGGCTCTCAGGTTAGCCAACCGGTAAACATACGAAGACATGACTTTCCGTGTCTGGATGTACGAGTATAACCGACTAAGTCCGATTTGCATTACATGGCTAAAATACGAACAGTGCCAGGTGGCTTATCAATTAAAACCCGTGACTGTACAAGCCTAGCCTTTTGTCACTTCTAACGAAGCTCAACAATATTTTCATCAGAAGCTAAAATACAAATTCAATTATTGAACGACACTAGGAGATTAGCAGAAGCATATTACATGTACCCTACGTTTCAGAAGTCTAATACCATAGTCACCTCAGTTGCATTACCATCTTAGAGGCATTGCAGATACATTATCCTCTGAGAGACAATCATGGATGGATTCCTGTCCAATCAGTGCACGCAGACCTGTATGGTTCTTTCCTCAAAAGGCCAAGACATTAATTTGCGTGGTCCTTATATAGCCTGACCAAGACTACGTCTAGACTTTAAAAGAACTTATAACCTCTGAGTTTGTTTCGGTATTTCTTCTCAGAGTAATTTTCGAACATAATTATTTTATTAATAATTTAAATATAATTTATCATCCCAGAGACGATGCTGAAATAGTTATGGTTTGAATTCCAAGCAGCATTCCATTTGACTCTTCACACAATACTGGTGACGTAATCAAGTAAAAAACACAGTGTCAGATTTAGCTGGGTCAGCGGATCGCACTAATGACGCATGTCGGATTGCTAAACAATGTTTTAATGTGAAACACCCTTACGCAGATGGCACGGGTTATTTGCTTAGGACAACCAAACTGCCGACCGTTTAGCGACCGACCCGTCAGCGGCATCCGGCGCAAGGGATGGGTTAGAGCGGGTGGAATTTGTGTCATAATGATTAACAAATTTTGTGTATTTTGTACAGTAAATAATAACAAAAAAATATGGGATGAATAAATGAATTTGTGTGGAACCAGGGTGCAATCTTGTAATGTTTTACATTATTATGGTTTTTTTTTCTTGATGCCATGTACCAAAATATGTATATCAAAATCTTAGCGTCTCAGGTCATCTCGCACTGATATTATAACGAATAGTACAAAGATCTCCTTTTTCCAAGCAAGCACTTCTTCATATACTCTTTTCGTTTTTCTAAGCTATTGAGTCTCACTCGAATGCTTGCTGTTTAAACACTGTTTATTAAGTAACAAGGACAATAGTGATCAGACTGCTAAGGACTTCTCGTAATTCAGAAAAAGCCTGCAGTAAATTACAAAAAGCTGAGTTGATTGGATTCGACCAGGATTCGACTTACCAACTTTGTAACTATCACGAAAAAAAAACTTTGCCAATCGCTGATCGACTATAACTTACACCACCAGTATACAGGCTGATACAGGTGCGAGATTAAATGGCCGCCGTGTATACAGGGTGTTCATTACGATATTGCTGTGAGTACAACGAATATTGCGAGCGGTTTTTATTAGGAATGTCATAACGTTTTACTTTTTTGATGAGAATTGAAAATGTGTTTGATCTGCTGTTGTAAAGGGACATCGTGTCATTGTTTACTGTCGGAATATTTGCTTTTCAATACGCGATGATTTTAAAGGATCCATTAATTTGTTTCGACTTGCTTTTTTTGATGGAAGGGTTTAATTTTTATTGTGATTGTTGTGATTAGGGATTATATTTTGGCATAGGTATTTTAAATCAAATTTTTCACACCTTTTTTATGGGATATCAGCCTATCATGTATAGCGATGGATAAGCTACCAATATACATTTACTTATCTATAAAGAAGAATGATGCTGAAGACTATTTCCAAGATTTTAAACTACATCAATTCTTTGTAACTCATTTGGCTCAAAAATACTTAGGTAATGCTAGTAATACTACAACACCAATGCCTACACAAAAGCCTATTTACCTGAATACGAATACCTACGCATTAGGTAATCACCTAGTATTAATTCAGTAACTAAAGTAGCCCAATATCAGTCGTAATGACACGTCGTCCGCCGGACCGTCGGTAAACAACCGGATGGAAACCGTTACCGGCTAGTATTGTACACACTATTTTAGCAAGTAAGGTTTTTCTTATGTAGGCAATAGGCACCTGAATTCTGAAGGTCAATTACCGAAAAACTGTCTAAGCGAATTCGTTTTCGCTTCGCTTCGGGAATATTTGCGATAGGCAAGTATTTCGTCTTTTTCTGGCAATTTAATAGTCAGCATGACTATGGATTTATGGTTTGATTTGAAAGATATTGCTTAGACTTGGCACTTCGTAAGTAAAATTAAACACGATTATCAATTCAACCTGATAAATTGAATTGGAAAAATAGTCTTACCAAGGGGTATCGTATTACCCAGTTACTGGATTGCAGAATGGAAGCCCCAACCCCAACGTAGTTGGGAAAAGGCTAGGCAGATGATGATGAAATTGAATTGGAAAAACGTGTTGTACGATTCAAAATATCTTATGTCCCTGCTTACTGTATTACCTGCATAATAAATTATTATTTCTATTTCAAAAACCGACACACGACACTGATTTTAATATGAAACCTCGTATCTAAATATAAAACAAAGTCGTTTTTTTTGTCTGCTGTGTGACCGCGTTGTTCTTCTAAAATACACAACGGATTCCGATGCGGTTCTCACCATCATTCCGGAAGGTTTATGTGTGCAAAAAATTAATATTTAACATAGAAATCTTGATGTTTCGGTATATCGACACGTCAGTTCATTATTGCATCCGTGCCAAGCAAGGGTCGCTAGTACACTTGCCTATAGGTAATCCTTACTATCTTTACTAATATTATAAATGCGAAAGTAACTCTGTCTGTCTGTCGGTCTGTTTGTCTGTCTGTCTGTCTGTCGCACTTTTACGCCAAAACTACTGAACCGATTTAAATGAAATTTGGTACACAGATAGTCTAGAGCCTGAGAAAGGACATAGCCTACTTTTTATCAACATTCCACGCGGGCGATTTGCGGGCGGAAGCTACGTAATATGGGCTGATATCCGCAACTCCACGTCGAAGCGCGTATTTTGCGTATGGGTGGGAAATCGCTTATTCGATCCACCTCAGCTCCTCCAATAAGGCCAGCAACGCCTTGGTGTTGCTGACCATCTCACGTAGGGTACCTGAGTTACCGAAGTACTTTGCCCTGTATGTGGCGACCACCGGGCAGTGTACCAGCACATGAGCTGCTGTCTCGTCGTCTTCCATACAGGCCTTGCACAGCGGACTGTCTGTGACTCCTATGACAAAAAGTTGTTTATTAAAAGACCCACGCTAGTACACTTACAAAACTAACTTTGAAAAAGACTAAACTTCCATATCACCCTAATGAAGCTGACTCCCAATACTATCTTTCGGCACATTCAACTAACCCATAAACTCCATTGAAACTGTTGTGCCCATGATGACCGTTCGTTGCACATCTATTAACTGTAACAGGTGGAGCGAACGGCCCCGATGAGTTACTGTTATATTTATGTTCGTGTGTACGTCCCGCAGTAACTCAAGAACCTAGTGCATCGATTTTACGATGGCCGCTTGTTTCGGGAGCATCGGTGCAATTTATTGGCAATACGTGCCCTATTATTGATAGGGAAGACATGTTTTGAATTTTCGTTTGTGAATATTATTTTGTTGGTGAAATTGGGGGGGTTAAGAAAGGGTTAATTTTTAAAAATTAAGATGGATTTTAAAACAATGCACGTTACAAGGTTAAGAATAACGTCGTTCTTTTAAATAAGTTCCATCGTAGATCGTAGGAGTTCATCGTAACTGCTTTTAATTTTCCATTAATGCAATTTATTTATCCAATTACCAAAATATTGATAATTTTGCTCAAAAACATCATGATCAAAATATAAAATCTTCATTGAAACTTATCAAAAACCGCACCTAGTTTTAATCCAAACAAAATCTTCATTAATACGAAAACAAAGTGACTTTAACAGAAAATGACAATAAAACCGACCCAAATGCCAATTCAAAAACGTATTTAAACAATAACATTAACAAAAATGACAAAGAAACAGTCATTTCAAATGGCTGCCACTAAAATTTTAATTAAATATATCGAAACAAAATCATAAATATGGCGGGACATAAATTCGTACCTTTATTAAAGCCATTAGGAGGGTAGAAGAGTATTTCTACATCAGGATTTTGTACAGAACCCTATAGGCTTAAGTCAAATACGGAAAACTAAGGTAATGTTTATTTTAAAAATATTTCGGGAATATATTTCCTGCACCTTTGGATGCTTTAACGCGTTTTTGAAAGAGCTTCAGGTCCTCTGTTTGATTCGGCCAAAGTTTATTTTATAATTTAGTTTTATTCAATTTTACTAAAAAACTATCTATTATCACATTATATTACATAATTCTGTCTTCGTCATCTTCAAACGATTTACAGGAGTTTAACGATGTTTTATAAATAAATAAATACTTTTTTTTTTTTTTTATTTTACATTGAAATTCGATTTCTGTTTCAAATATCTAAGCCCACCGTCACTTACATAAAATCATTAATTTTCATTCTTTCCTATATGTACGTGGCTTTCTTTCTTTCCTATACGTACGTACATGTCGTACACGGCGTTTTCAACATACGCCATTATTGTTTCACGACTGTAATATTATTGTTTCCTCACACGAACGGAGTGGACTACCCTTTCTGCCCTCAGTAATTCGTGAGAGGGACTTTTGGTCAATACAATTAAGGGCGGGCAAGATTTCACACGTACAATTTGAATTTTAAACAATAGTTTGTCATATAAATTTAATTTTATGCCCCTCATGTTTATGTATACAGGGTGATGTGGGAAGGGATGTGTGATGGAGGAGATAGCGCTTTGTTTCACTTTCTGGTTTGATTGTTAAGGTTAGGTATTTGTGTAGCACTTGTACAATGAACATAAAGAGAGAATAGTAGTTCAGGTTATTGCGCATCGGAAAGTTCAACGGATGCGTACGCGTCTCCATACAAAATCGTTGTTTTCTATGGGCATAAGCTGAATAGAGCTGAATAAGTGTGAGTAGTCCCTAATTTGTCACTCTATTAGGCTTACTTGCTTAATTTTGAGAAGAAAAACACGATGCCGTGTTCACATTAGATTAGGTTTTCTGTAGGTTCCAGATAAAAGAGACGATATTCAAAAAAAATTAGAAAAAATAAATGATTTATTTAAATAATAAATCTCTCTGGAAAACGCGTAGTATTTCGTTGATTTAGTCCATGTTCAACCACCACAATCTTTACCCCCGACCATGTTGAATCCATAAATGTTGTCCATATTCAACCCCTGAAGGGTTGAACTAGTTTGACGGCTAATTTGAGTGCCCATAAAAGACAATGCCGTTTTTAAAATTGAAAAATTGTCCACGGAAACATCAGCGCATTTTCTCAAGCACAAAAATCAAGATAATGCACACATCCACGTGTACAACCCCATCATAACCAACACCCTGTACAATAACCTCGGCTATAACCAAAATAAATTGTCGTTTAAAACTAGGGATGGACGAGGGTTTAAGCAATTAACTCGTGTAGCCGTTAAGAATAAAACATTCGGATTTGGTCCAACACCGTCACTAGCGTTGCTTTTCAAACTATGGACGTAACTTTTCACAGTTTAGGCTTTGAGGAAGAGTTTCACTGGTTTTTGGTTAACGTCCGTTTGTGGTGCTGTGTTTTTAAACTGTGTATGAAAATAAAAGTGTCTTTGATAGGTGAAGACTGTTTCCAGGAATACATTACACATTTGAACCGCCTCTGTGGTCTAGTGGTTTGACCACCTGTCTCAGACCAAGAGTTCCAGGGTTCGATTGCCAGTTAGGCCAAATTTTCTGCTCAGTTTCGTTGGTGGTAGGGCTTGTTCTCAGTCTGCTTGGCTAGCTACCACCATCTTATCCAAGTCTGTCGCCATAACAACAATGTTAACAGCATTGTTATGAATCGGCAGTTAGAGGTAACATAGCCAGTTCCACTGTAGTTGAGGATTCGGAGCTGGCTGCTACAGTACAATAAGTACTGAGATCCAGCCAGTTATTTTGAACTTCCAGGTTTCAATAACTTAATTTGCGTTTGCCTCTTAAGATCGATTCGATCTTAGTCGATCTCCAGAAATGCAAATGCTACTAGAGCCTGGACTGAAAAACAACGTACAGAAATGTATTATAGGAACAGCCCCCTACAATACAAACGCTTTTGATCCCCAACAGCTCGGAGACATAGCGTGTCACTTTTTAATATTCCGTAACTAAAAGTTAACATCGCAGTGAAACTCACCTCGAAGCGGTTGTTACTCCCAGTTAACGGCTTTTATAGCCTTTACCAAACGAGTAAAACCACAAAATACTAATTCTCCTTTCTCAAAATGTATCAAACTTTTCTAATTACTGTAAATGTGATGTCCCCGCGAGTTTTTGCGATTGCAATATCGTTAAAGTATGGCGTCTGGTTAGTTCGTGACGGGTACACGGTAAATCTGTGGTCCTTATTTTGTAATAAAAGATATGAAATTAAGGGACTCTGTTTCAGGTTCCTGAAAAAACAAGGGTGAAAGTTTTTCAAGATCGAGCTTGATCAAAACAATACCCACCTGTATCATACCTACAATCTACATACTTAAAATTAAGTAGTAAAATATTTATTAGCTTGAATGAGCAAGTAGACCGTATTACAGCTTCTATCGATTCTTGGATCAGCTAACTGTAAATTGTAAATCACTTCACGACAGCGTAAAATATTAAAATTAAAGAATGTTGGAAAGGTAGGTTTATTATAAGTTAACACTAACACCTACTAATTCCTACATGACATAAGTAATAATATCAAGGCTTAATAACTGTGAAAAGCCACAAACTTCCTTCTATAATCACAAAAAATAATAACCAAGATGCCAATACTTTCCAAATTAAGACAAAACAAAATCGCATCTCCGAAGCGGGAAAACCGTTCCGAAAATCAGAATTACCGAAATTAATTCAATAAACAACATCACATATGCAACGTTGGACAATAATTCGCACGCGTGTATCCGAACGGACCACGTGACCCGCAAGATGGCGGCCGGTGACCTTTTGGCGCGAATCTGTGCTGCCATGTCAATGATTTTCCCGGGTTTCCGTTGTTACTTTGTTAGGATTTTTTAGCGAACGGATTGACAATAAAGTTGTTACATATAAAAATTGCTCATATATATACTTAACTTAAAAATTAATCATTTCTAGCAGTTGATCAAAATCAAAATCAAAATCAAAATATTTTATTTCACATAAGCCTACATGGGCACTTATGAAACGTCAGAAGCTAGGTGCACGGTTCCAATTGGTCGTTTCCTATGGAGAAGAGCCGGCAAGAAACTCCATGGTTACTCTTTTAAAAGATAATTGGCTTTTACAATAATTTCGAATTACAGTGTTAATAGTTATGGGAGGACAGTGTAGGCCATTCAAAAAGTTTCAGATATAAAATAAATTAAAATTAAATTAAAATTAAAAATAAAAGTCTACAGTTCACTAAGCCTACGACGTTCTCACATTCACAAGATAGAAAGGAATCTATATACGATAAATAAGATACTACAGATAAAAACCTAGTTAAAGCAAATGACATGATTGCCATTACAACTGTAACAAATCTGAATAATTAACATGTCCGCAAAAGCCACTACTATAGAGTTGAAATTAAATAGTAGGTATATAATGTCAAATAATACTATGATTATTATTATGTCTGTCTGCGATGAATGTATAAAAATAAAAAATAAACATGGTAATTTGGGAGCAGTTAATAGACTCTTACAAAATTATGCCGTTAATGAGGTACCAGGGAAGCCACATGTGCAGAAGGAATTATTGCCAAACTTCCTTGTCTTCAACGTAGTCTTTAATCTTATAATATGCTTTTTTGATAAGGACACGTTTGATGTGGGTTTTGAACTTACCATCGCTAAGTTCTGTAACTGGCTTTGGTAACTTATTGTAAAAGCGGATACTGTTTATAAGAAACGACTTACTAGTTTTAGCTAATCTAAATTTGGGTATCACAATTTCATGTTTACTACGTGTATTTATATTATGGAAGTCGCTTCTTTTTTTGAAAAGCCCTAAGTTTTTGCGAACATACACAATACTTTCTAAGATATAGAGAGAAGGCAGAGTGAGTATATCAATTTCTTTGAATTTATTTCTAAGAGACTCACGAGGACTCATTTTATAGATCGCGCGAACGGCCCTCTTTTGCAAAATGAAAATTGAATCTACGTCAGCTGCCGATCCCCACAGCAGAACGCCATAAGACATAATGCTGTGGAAATAAGCAAAGTATACTAACCTAGCTGTGGCTATATCAGACAACTGCCTTATTTTTCTTACTGCATATGCAGCTGAACTTAATCTGCCTGAAAGAGCTCTAATGTGGGCGCCCCATTGTAATTTCGAGTCTAGAGTAATTCCTAGAAATACAGTTTCCGTAATAGCATCTAATTTCTTGTCATCAAGTTTTAAATTTAGTCCTACTTGAGGAACGTTAGGTAATGAGAACTTAAGACATTTAGTTTTGTTCGCATTAAGTAAAAGATTATTAGCTGCGAACCATTTCGAAAGAACTGCCAGACTATCGTTGACATGTAAGACATCCGTATCTTTCCTATCTATTTTAAAAATAAGAGAAGTGTCGTCGGCGAATAGAATTATATCTGATAAGTTAGCCATCATGTAAGGAAGGTCATTAATGTAAACTAGAAATAGGAAAGGGCCAAGAATCGAACCTTGAGGCACGCCAATCTTAACCAGAGACCCCGAGGACGTCGCCCCATTAACATTTACTTTTTGCTGCCTGTTTGAAAGATAGGAAAGAACAAGATCAGCAGCTTGTCCACGTATTCCGTAGTGGTGTAATATACAAATTAGTGTATTGTGGTCAACGCAGTCAAACGCTTTTGAGAGGTCACAGAAAATGCCAATTGCATCCTGAGACTTTTCCCAGGATTCTAAAATGTGACTGATGAGTTTTACTCCTGCGTCAGTCGTCGACCTACCTTTCGTGAAACCAAACTGATGACTATGTAAAATCCCATTTGAATTAAAATGTGCCAACATTTGGTCTAGCATGATTTTTTCATATATTTTGCTTAATGCTGGTAGCACAGATATTGGTCTATAGTTAGAGGGATCACTCTTACTACCCGATTTGAAAATTGGTACTACTTTACTATGTTTCATTAAATCAGGAAACGTACCTCTATCTAAACATTGATTAAATATGCCTGTTAGGAGAGGAGCAATTGTGTCAATAATATCTCCAAGAACCTTAACGGAAATCCCCCATAAGTCTTCAGTGTTTTTTATGTTAAGACTTTTAAATGCTTTTTTAATTGTGACAATAGAAATAGGCTTGAATTCGAAACTTGGAATGTCCTTACTGAAGTTTTCTTTTAGAAGAGATTCAGCTAATATAGATGATGAGGGGAGCGATTTCGTAACCTCAATTGGGATGTTGGTAAAGAAGTTTTCCAGTGTCTCAGCAACCTTCAACTTATCTGAAATGGTTTTATTATCAATTTTTAAAGACAATTCATTATGATCTCTCTGTTTTGTGTTTCCAGTTTCTTTGTTAATTATCTGCCACACAGCTTTTATTTTGTTATTGGAAGAACTAATTTTGTTACTTATTAATTTAGATTTAGCTTGAGCGCAGACTCTTTTAAATATCTTAGAATAGTTTCTGACATAATTATGAATGACTTGATCAGAAGTCAAAGATTTCTCATTGTACAAATTATATAAAATATCTCTGCTTTTTCTAATGCCAGTAGTGGCCCATTCACTAAATTTTGGTTTAGAATTTATTGTTACATTTTTCACAGGACACGCTTTATTGAATTCTTGGCATACTGTAGAAAACAATGTACCGTAGTTTATATTGGGGTCTTGTGAATCAAAACAAGCAGTTGAAAGATTGCTAAGGAGATTATTATTAAACCTTTTCAATTTATTTTTTGTGAGTGGTCTTAATTTAATGGTTTTTTCTAGGTGTAATTTTTTATTTAAGTCAAATGATACTAGTTGACCAGTATGGTCAGACCTGACGCCACTAATCAAAGATGAGTCTTTTATTTCACAATTAGTAAATACATTGTCAATGCATGAAGCTGAGGTTGCCGTTATTCTAGTCGCTTCATTAAAAACATATTTTAAATTGAATGATTTAAACAAGGATATAAGCTTACATTTATCTGGTGAATTAACTAATAGATCAATGTTTAGGTCACCAGAAACAAAAACGAATTTATTATCTTTAAAAAGCTTACCTAGTATATCTTCCATAATGATTAAAAATGATGACAAGTTTGCGGCTGGTGGTCTATAAACACATAAGAAAGTATGGCCCTCAACCTCTGCACATGCTACCTCACATAAGCGATCAACAGAGCAAGCAGTGATATCCTTCCTTTCCTTATGTCTAAAAGAACTATTACATAATATCAAGGTACCACCGCCTATTGAGGACTTGTTGTATGCACTGGCAACTGAAAAGTTATTTACATTAAACAACATTCTATCTGGTTTTAACCAGGTTTCACAAAAACATAAGATATCCATATGATATTTATCTATTAACAATTCCACGTCTAGGATTTTGCCAGAGAAGCGATTAATATTTTGATGATACAGTAAAACATTCTTATTATGCTTCTCTTTTGTCGTGTCTAGAAGTTTAAAGAATCTATAACAGTATTATTAGAAATACTAGATAATACTGTTTCGTCACTTAACCTAGTCTCAGTTAAATTATCAATAACTGCGTGTATATTGTAAGCTAACAAAGTAGCCAATACATGTTGACTTTTCTTGGGAAGAAACATATGTTCCCGAATTAAAACAAAGTCTCTAACAAAATTGTTAGTATCAAAATACAATAAACGGTCACTATGACGACATGTCAAGATATGCATTAGGTTGTTTAAACTACAAATGTAATCGTTTTCTTCAGCATACAAATTATCTGAATATTATGGCAATGCACATAATATTAATTTACCTAATTTTAATTTAAGTAGGGTGTCGACACCATTAACTATGTCCCTTTTAGTGATGCTCAGACTGCTTCCAATTAAAAGAACTACAGTAGTCTGCTCATTCAATTGTGTATTTTTTATTTTATGAACAAGCTCATTAAAATGCAAGTTATGGTAACAACAGTTAACTATGGTATGTTTAGATCGGTTATTTAACAATGATCCAAAACCTGTGCCTAATCTATCAGAATAAACCAAAACATTACTTTGAGTGGGATGATGACATGGTGGGGTGATGTGGACAGCAACGTTTTTTTTTTTTTTGTAATATTCCTTGGATCATCTTAACGTTTATTTTCTAACTTAAAAAAACACATTGAAAATAAGTACAAAGCAATAATAGATGTAGCTTGTATTTATTAAAGTCATTTAATTCGCTTTCCCAAATGCATTCATCCGATATTTCTCTCCCAAAGCTAGCAACCCCAACAGAAAATCGGGAAGCGTCTACTAATGGCGTCTTTTTACGCTACCTGCTTGCTAATTGGAAATTAGGGGCCTAATGTGTAGGAGTTTAGTTACAGCAGCTATTGTTATTGCCGATTCCTATTCGCCATTGCTTTTGTTTTTTTCTATTTACTTGATTATTTTGGTGACTAACGTTAATGGTCTGCTGGGGTCATTTTTCGTTAGACGATTAAGGAGCACATAAAGTAAGATTTGGTAGAGGTTCAGTTGATTGGATTGACTTAATTATTTATTTTATGGTTTTTGGAAAGTTTGTGATAACTCTAGACATTTAGAAAAAACTACACTTTAAAACAGGCTAATGTAACTATGTTGTTTATTCTATCATTGATTTATGGAATGACAGCTGGATATTACTTAATATGATTCAATTATGTAATTTTAATTTCATTCGTGTCCAAATTGTTTAGACTTCTACCTAGCCCTTAAACAGCCCCATAAATAAACACTTAACTACCCACATTTATTAAGATAACAACCCTTTAAACACAACACTGCTAACTGTTAATATCAAACAAAAATAAACAATACAAACCAGTGGCCTAATTAGATCACCTATGAATATCGCACAAGATGGCGTACGCGTTAGCGCCATCTGTCGGTTGTTAAACGAATTTATTTATACATCTAATTGCTCCGTACAGCGAATATGCTACGCGTATGCACTTAATACCTTTAATATTACGTTTAAAGCGCTATTCTGCTTAAAACAAGGGTTATTGTGAATGCTGTCATCAAGTTTTAGTGGTGGGCGGTGATTGCAGCCGTGTTTGTCTTTTCGGGTGGTACTGAGAAGTATTTCGATATGTGCTGCTTCTGCAGCAGTCATTATAACACACAGTGTACGCCCGTTGCATAAATTGTGGGTAGGTGGTAAATATTCCTATGATATTTTATAGCATTTTGGTAACCTCAAAAGTTAGCTAATGTAAGTTGAAACTTTATTTAATATAATTATAAAATCGTTAGACTTATAACGATACACTACACCTACACCGCCTGACAGGTGCCCATTTATTTAATTGCACAACTTACTTTACATTCCGTCGTAAGTATTTCAAACCCAAGTTTGAAATAGATGAAGTAGAGACAAAAAAGAAGTCCTCTAAAAAATTACGCAAGATCTTCACAATAAAGTTTAACTTAGCTACCTCATCTGCCATCACTAAGTCGTGTAATGTCTTCGTAATCTATCCTGCCATACCTCCCACAACTGGGGTGTGGGACTGTGGGCTGTGGGCATAACAGCCCGACGCTAATTATGTTCCGCGCGGCATCCCTCGGATTTGCATGCCACTAAATCTGGGTTCCTGAGATTTCGTCGAGGACATACGGACATATTTCTTTGAAAATAATTGCGATTTAAAGCAGGACGGTTTTAAGGTGATGAGAGGTGAGCTCTTGAGAAATGAGAGTTTAGTTTAATGAGATAAATTAAATCGGATCAACCTAGTTTTTCGGAAAATCGTGTATTTTCGTGGTTTAAAAAATTAAAAGATTCGCAATTAACTAATAATTCATATAAAATGAATACGATTTGTCATTTGGTGCCCCAAACCTGAAGACCTTGAAATAGTAGGCGTAAATAATAAACAGTTCCATTGTAGTAATTTCGTGACACAATATATTGACGAAGCATAGGTACCATCATATTGTTACAGGAAAATCTGTATCAAAATGAGTTTGTTAACCAACTTATTTACAAGAATTTTCCTAAAAATATGACACGTACACCAACAAAAACGCGGGTTTCGATCGTCAAGATGAGACGTTGGCAAACCAAAGGGGGAAGCAGGGGTAACTCGCGTAAAACTATAAATTCCAGTTTAATTACCCCCGGGCAGCGTCACATCATGGATTCAGACAGTTTTATGACGATTTACGGCACATTTCGACGCCGGGACTGGCCCGCTTAGGGATTTCCACCGACCGATCAAGCAAGAGCTACCCAACCTCTTTCTCGCCGTAGAAATAGTTGAGGAGTCGGGGGGAAGTTGGGGAAAACGGGGGGTCTTGTTGAGTTGGTCGGTATTCGTCACCTTTTACACAGCCGGGGGGTTTTAAGGCTTCCAGTTCTTTATGGTAATGAAATCTGAGCAGGGTGACGTGGCGAGGTGATGGCTGCGAGAGTTTTTGTTGTGCCTCCCCCCCTCTTTATTTATTGTGCGTTTGGGGTGCGGAAGTTTTGGTCGAAGTTTGTCGAATAGAATGTGTTCCGTGCGGTGTTGATGATATCGGGAGTACGAATTGTTTTTGTTCATTTCTATTTGCGAAAAAGGTACAATAGCTTGGGTATCAGCGCCAATAAACAGATGGGTCGGTTTGGTGATTTGTGAAATCGAGTTAGACTTTCTCTTGGCGTGTTTTTGTTGAAGACTGTGACGTAATGAAGATGTTTTTTCAATATTAGTTTGAGTACTCACTTTCATTCCTTACTGGTAACATCTGAAATCGTTTGTCACGTTGCTATTAGGTTTGCAAACATTGTTTTCAGTTATTTTATTAGTCTGTTTAGTTGATTAACTTCTTTCTGACATAAGTGCTGTAAGATGTTCTGCGGGGCAATTCCCTTATTTTTAAGAACGTTCACATTTGCAACGCATTCGCAATCTATCGAAAAACCATCAATTTACTAACATTTTTGACAAGTTTCACAGATGAATGTGAACGTTTTGTAAGTAAGAGAATTAGCCATCTGATCTATTTGTGCTGCTGACTCAGTTTGTCATACAATTTTGGTATAAAGCAATATTTAGGGTTTTTTTTTTCAATTTAACTCAGCAAAATCTTTACCAAAAAAATAACCAAACAGAAGCTTTATAAAAATGTCATACAGACACAGTCACTCCTCACGAAGACAGTACAGAAAACCAATACAAAAGAGATCCACTTAAAAAAGAAAAAAATAATTGTCATTCCCAACACAATCCAGTCGGGATCATAACAGTTTAACACACAATTTTATTTGTCGATACACAACGTAAGCTAACGAGACTTTATAAGCAATAAACGTACAGACAGACGTTTTGGTGTGACATAAAATCAAATCAACAGTTATCCTGCGAGCCTACATCACAATCGGGCTTAATCGCGTATGTGACAAGTTAGCTTGTACGAGCAAGCGACCAGTTTACAAAGAACTCCGATAACTCGGCCTTTATATCCTTCGTGTTCTGTTTCACTGAATAAATCGGGAAGAGCGGGGGTTGGAAGTAAATTTGTCGGTTCGTAACACGCTCAGCGCTCGCTCCGGCCCGATATCGCCTTGAGTGACGGACAAGTATGCATTCAAATGGGTTACTTTAGCCCCCTTCTCCCCTTTATAAACATCGTGGCTAGATCCTCCACCAATTTGGTACAGAATTTGTTGTGGAATGTCGAATGCTTTTTGAGGGTTAAATTGCATTTAATTTGCAATAAACAACGGGACTGTTTTGATGTACATTTAAATGTTTTCTTAAACGATTTCTGGTGTGTTTAAGGTTTTATTGTAATTGGTGACTATTTTCTTAATTATTTTGGCGCCGATTTTCTGGTGGTGAAACAGTAATCTGTATCCACTCATGATTGTATTGCTATGAAGTTTTTGAGCGACATCGGAGAATCGAGGACAATTTCAAAGCTTCACGGGCATTCGCGAGGCATTAATTTCAGGTAAATTGCAAGTTACCTACATCTGCCATCCGTACGCTAGGACTACACCAATATTTTCATAAGTTTTCTACGAATTTCTTAACCATTATATTTCCAAATCTCCTCCATCAAAATTACCTCCATTATCATCAAAACAATATCCATCTCCCTTCAATCCATAAAATGATATTACGAGATAAATCACTAGCGAATGCATCTCACGCCCCAGTATAATGCACAGACGTACTAACAGACAATATATGACGCGTACCCTCACGGTAGCCCCCGTCGTGGGTAGGCAGGGCAATAAAAACTGAAACTCGTCAGCTACGGAGATGGTTGAACGATTTATGTGTTGGTGTGGAGGAAGACGTGGTAAGGGAGTTAACCGACTGTGAAGAAGAGAGATGTCGTGTTGAAATGTTAGGCTGTTTTTGTACTATTTCGACTAACCTTCAAGATAGTTCGTTCCATGATAATGCTTACGGTACTCTGAACGTCCTATGAAAGTATGGTAGTCAGGTACTCAGTTACAACAACAACTTGTTCAGAAACAACGGTCGGATATAATAATTATTGTCAATTCCTCCATATCCTATTCACCTATTTACAAAAGGTCCGCTACATTTTCAGCATTATCGCACAAGCCTTTCTCCAAAACATTACCCTCCTTCTGGGGCAGTAGGGTAAAACCCTATCCTAAAATCTCCAACTACCAATCCCAAAACCCGGACGCCTATCATACGCTACCTACCCTACCGAGCTGCCCCGTTGTCCGGCACGTTACCGGGTCAAATCATCGTATCGTGACAGACGTGTGGACGTGACCGGGAACCGAACCGGGACTGGCGATAAATCGCTGGCCACCACGCTAGTGTAAGTTGAACTGTGGTGGAGAAGAATATGGTGTTGAATGATAACATCAGTTTTGTAGTCTGGGAATAGGAAATGATTAATACGTACTTCTAGAAGTTAAAAAAACCGGCCAAGTGCGAGTGGCACGAAGGGTTCCGTACCATCTATAAAAACGGCAAAAAATAGAAAAGAAAAAAATTAAGAAAATACATTTATTTAGCACAGACAGGACACACCAACACAACAACTAACAACAAGTAAAAAATAAACAAATAAAAACTGTAGGTACTTAGACTAAGAAATTAAGATACGATTTATCACGTTTGCTGTATGGGAACCCCCTATGTATTTATTTTATTCTGTTTTTTTTAATATTTGTTGTTACAGCGGCAACAGAAATAGATCACCTGTGAAAATTTCAACTGTCTATCTATCACGCTTCAGTCGATACTGCCTGGTGCCAGACGGACGGATGGACGGACGGCCGGACAGCGGAGCCTTAGTAATAGGGTCCCGTTTTACCCTTTGGGTACGGAACTCTAAAAATTATAACGTAATTATTATTAATAACCTCAAAAAACATTACCTCCTTCGTGGGTAGTCGAGTAAAGAAAGAAATGATAAATTACTTTGCATGATTGATTAACAGAGTTATCTATGAATTTTGTCCTTAAATAAATGTAAATATTTATATTATTTGTTTAGATAATGTTATTACAAAATTATCGGAAAATACTTCCAAGATGTCAATTTTCATTATATTTTATAAGTCCTGTTTCAAAGTCAAAGTCAAAGTCAAATAATTTATTTCAAATAGGCACATAAAAGGCACTTTTGAACGTCAATGAAAAACAAACAAAGAAATAGAATTGATTCTAGTTGCCCATTCCAAACGGCAGATTTCGTATGGAGAAGAATGGGCAAGAAAGTCCACCGTTACTCTTTTCAAAAATGTTTACAATATTTTATATACATGAATTATATAATTATATGTGAAGACCATGCACCCACAATAAGATTACTGTCCCACAAAAGACAAAAAAAAGCAATGACAAATAAATCAGTTATGTGATAGGTACATGGTGCTCACATATTTACAAACATTGTAAAAGTATACGATATTACAATATTCCTAACATCTTTACAAGTAATACTAATAAGTCAGTGCGTGATTCCAAGCAATCACAGAGTGTAAAAATCTAAGACATACAAATAATAAAATATACAACTAAATTAGCAACCAGTTTGATTTTGTCCAGACTCTAAATTGTCCTATGGAGCAAGACCAGCATGTTTCCAAGCATTCTTATCCTGGATATAATCCTCTAATTTGTAATAAGCTTGTTTACAAAGTGTACTTTTTATATGAGTTTTAAATTTTCTTTCATTTAATTGCAATATATCACAAGTTATTTTGTTATAGCATTTAACGCAGTACCCCATAAAAGATGTTTGTACTTTAGCTAATCTGAAAAATGGTTGATCTATTTTATCTTTATTTCTAGTATTAAAATTATGTGTCACTTATTTTCTTAAATAGATTTAAATTTTTTCTTACATACATAATATTCTCATAAATAAATTGGAAAGGTACCGTCATAATATTAATCCTTTTAAATAGTTCCCTGAGAGATTCGCGGCGACATAAATTATAAATGGCTCTGACAGCTCTCTTTTGCAAAATAAAGATGGATTCAATCTCAGCAACGAATTTCAAACAACGATGTTTTGTGTTGAAAACATTGTTAGGAAACCAAGCAAGCCTGAGAGATATTTCTCCACGGCACGTGAAGCCAAGTCAGAGGCCCATGGGCGGCATAAAAACTCTGACACCATGCTAATGACTAACCAATGAAAAAAAAAGAGAAAGTCCTGCATCTATAATTTTCCTAAATTATTGGTAACTAGCTTACACCCGCGGCTTCGCCCGCGTGGTATGTCGATAAAAAGTCATTCCCCAGGCTGCCATCTATCTCCTTGCCAAATTTTGTCGAAATCCGTTTAATGGTTTAGGCGTAAAAAGGTAACATACATACAGACAGACAGAGTTACTTTCGAATTTCGAATTTATAGTATGAATGCGAAAATTATATTTTAACAACACTACTGATAATTCATTTAAGACTAGAAACTATCTCGTATTATTTTCTATAATGAAAACATTACACTCTCTCTACTGCACATTTCCTTCACACCAGCAACACAGGGATCTGGCAACACTGGCTAGGACTCGACTCAGTCATTATTGAATATGTTATTGCTATTATAAATAAGGATCTCATGATATTGTGCTCATATTAAAATGCTTTGCTTTCCTTTCTCTTCGGAGGGTGGTGAATCGATAGGCTCTGTACCTACACAGTGGCCAATGCTGGCTTTCGAAATTATTTAGGACGTTTAGGGAATCCGCTGTCGTCACCTGTCAACGGCAAAAAGCCGCTCGTCTGTAATAGCCCTTATACCTATCTGTTTTTTTATTGATTGAATATGAGGCTTTTGGCTACTTTTGCATATGTGTATTTTATGTCTTTTTTTGTTGAGTGTGCATTTTGTTTGTCCAGAATAAATAATTTTTCTTTCTTTTCTTTTTAAAAAGAATAAAAAATACGCTTTGAAGTATTGAGAGCCCATAGTTAATTAATTAAAGCTCTTTTGAAGAAACCTATAGCAAGCTTTATAATTTTCTTCTTTGACACATTTCTATTAGAAAAACATCACATCTTTGAATCATAGAAATCGAACCAAAGACCTCACACTGTTTCTCTCTGCTCATTTAACCACAACACCAAAGACTCTTTTACAGATCTGCCTTACGTGTTACACCCTTGAGAAAAAAAGAATAAAACCATTAATTCCCCATGGGCTTATAAAAGAGCTGCCATATTCCCCTTAGAAACACCATGATATCCGCCGAAGTAGTATTCTAATGTTTTTAATGTGTATTTATGGGTTTTATCGGTGTTTATGGGACATTTGATAGGTAATGGTGTCTCGACGTAATGCTAAGACCGTGGGGGGTGGGTAATTTTGCTATGGGCTGTTATAATTTGATTTTGTAATATTGTAATTGATTTAATATATTATTCAGAAATATTTATTTAAGAATTTTTTTTTACATTACTATTATTAATAATTAGGTACATAAAATATATTTTATTATTTTTAATTGTGTTTAAAAATATAATCTTTAAAGACAAAAAGAAATAAAAAGAAACATAAAATATATTATATATTCATAGTACCTACCTAAAATGACGTAGAAGAAAACTTAGTAAGTGAGCATAGTTATATATGGTCTGAAATCACTAAGCAAAAATAACTAATTTGTGACTGTATTTAAATAAAGAAAAAACATATATTTACTTCACATCAATACTATTATCAGTTTAATTACTCTTTTTATTAAAATATAAAATTCAGTGTTCAGAGCCAACCATGAGGAAGGTAGCATAGACGATTTTCGTCGTAGAGCCTACGCCGTAGACCTTCCTGCTACGAGCTACGCGGCTACGCTTTGAATGTCGATCCAGATTAAAGATAGTTTATTTAAAGCTAAGATGGGCGGTTACTTTACGTTTAATTTATTAATTGTGCAGAAAGATGATCCAAAAGTTAGAGTGACGTGTTTTTTAAAGTCATTCAAAGTTATTTCATTGCAAAGCAACCGTCACATATTATTTATATTTCGAAAAACTTTTCCTGAAAATCGTTAATCTTCTCCGAAATAATTATGGAAGCCAGTATCGGTCATGGTGACCATGTGTAGGTACTAGGATTTCACAGCCTTGCTGGAAATGCCGACTCCAACTAGATGGAAAAAAATATGACGTGTAAAAGTGATTGTTTAATATCCTACTTATATAATGAATAATTTCGTACTTCACGCTACCTCGACTAGCCCAATTTCCCACTCAAATTCTTTACACAAAAATACGCCAAGAACATTTATTTATTTACTACCTGCGCCCCGCGGTTTCACCCGAGTTAGTCTCGATCCCGTGGGAATATCGGGATAAAAAGCATCCTATGTGTTAATCCAGGTTTTAAACTATCTGTTTGCCAGATTTCATCCAAATCCATTCAGCCGTTTTTGCGTGATTGAGTAACAAACATCCAAACGCACAAACTTTGACATTTATAATATTTTATAACATTATTATTATATATTATATAATAATAGGATAGTAGGATTTACTTAAGGTACACCCACAGTACATACATACACCATACATAAACTAAATCATACGGTAATATTCTAATATATATGCCAATTACAGGTAAACACAACATTGACAACAAAGACGCCATATTACCGCTTATGTGCTAACTTAAGTCTAGGTGTACAATCGATTAGGGAAAGAAAATTGGATAGTATAAATTTTGTTACAAAGAAAATGAAAATGAAAACATAGTAATTCATTCGTTAACAGTAAAATAAATTTTGACTACGTTTCATTGGTGTGTAGGGAGGCCAAAATTCTTGATTTAAGCTTCACGTTACGGTGTTTAAATATATCTACTTCGGGTATGGACTTATGAATTAAGGTTGTCACACATCTTAACGAGTGGTGAATTGAGACCAGGCGTGGTCGCAGCCCAAGATTTTGGGGGTGGTCACTATTGGTGCCGAGGAATATTTTTAGGGAAATGGTTAATTGATAAGTAAGTAAATCATTGGTCATGACCCCCAGAACCCCCCTCGGACCGCGCCTGGTTGAGACCTATGTTTATAGAGGTAGTAGGGCGCTGTAGAATTGTGGTTATGGGAAAGCGTAGAATTCTAGGCGGAACTTTCAATAACATCAAAAACAAACCTTCAAACTTAGTCCCAAAGACAATAAACTCTCCTTCATTACATTAATAACACAATTATATAAGTAAGTAACAAAAACTTGAGCCATTAGCCACACTCCGCTGCATACGCCATGAGTCCCGTAACGCCTCATATCGCGGGCCGACCAACCTTCACGGCATTACTCATCGGGGGATAAGTTCAACGGTTTAATTTTTGACAGTTGGTATTAAAGGGTTACGGGTTGTTGAGGCGAAGAGTTTTAAGAGATCATCTTGGGAAACTTTGTTAAATGGTAAATTGGTTAAAATTCTTGATATTGGTAAAAATCTAGTTCACCGTAAAATACTGCTGAAGGCAGAGTACAAGGTCCACTGTCTCTTAAGATTCAGGTATACGCTAGTATAAGAGACAGGGTAACGTAAATTGTCAACAGATGTATCATGTACTTACATCAACATGTTCAACATATGTTGAACATGTATGTTACATAACTTTGTATAACTTGCTTGTAACTAGTGTAGTTTTTGTTCCTTGTGTGTTTTTTTTTGTGTCTTTGCTCACCGTCTATACCTTCTTGATCAATAAAAAATGTATTTGTTTATTTAAGGTGTTGTGGCACAGCTTGAGAAAGGCCTATGTCCAGCAGTGGACTGCAATAGGCTGAGTTGAAGGAGAAAAAAGGTGCCAGCTGCTGGTCTTACTAAGGGGTATCGTATTACCCAGTAACTGTGTTGTCGAGGTGAGATAGGCAGTCACTCCATGTAAAATATAAGTATTCAGCTGCATCTAATTAGACTGGAAGCCGACCCCAACATAGTTGGGAAAAGGTTAGGCAGATGATGATGAAGTGAAATAGCTGCCAGTAACGATGATAAGGTCAGCGAGGTCAGAGGGCCGAGACAACTGGCCATCAGTTTCAAAGCGATTTGTATTTCTACAACGAACTTCAACAGCATTAACATCAGGTTTCGGTACAGTCAGTCCCATATATTTTTGAATTTTCCATCATTTGTATCGCTGGTAGAATGCCACTTTCTCTAGGCCCTCTTATTTATTTATTTAAATACTATAAGCACACAAATGTACAGAGGCGGACTTAATGCCATGGGCATTTTCTAACAGTCAACCTTTGGGTGATGCAGAGATAAACAGTGGTAGATGCAATGACTAAAGTTGTGGAATAAATATTTATTTAAATACGTAAACCTATTAAAACTATGTATATGTATAGTATAATAAACCTAAATTTATATAAATATAAGAACAAATAAATACACACCCTCTCTCTTCTGTTACATAATCATTTTGTATTATGCGTATTTAAATACTTTTGCATAAGTAGCATGCTACTGTAAATTAACTTGCCCATATAGTAAGGAGGCTCATATATTATTTTTCGTCAAATAGATATTACATAATTATACGTTCTCTCTCTCATAAAAATGTCTGTTCAATCAGCATATTTGCTCATCTTCCATCTTATTATAAAAAGGCTCACTGTTTATGCAACCGTATATGACTGGCTTCATTTCAAAGGTGCATGTGCAAGTCAGATTCATACTCCAAACAGGACACTTCTTAAGAAAACGAATGAATCATCCAAAGCGGCTTTTATTCTGATGTTAGTTTTAAGTTGCAACTTATTATCATTTCGCTAATTGCCCCCTTTTGCTTAATGCTGGGAGATTTCGGCGCAGCCTGATAACTTCAGTCCGGTTACATCTTGTGAAGGTGAGGTGCTAAACATTGGGCAGCATTTTGTTGGAGAATTTTTATTTAGGTAACTAATATAATTTTATATTTCATATCGTATCGTATCATTATCGTCTGGGAGAATAGTCTCGAATTACAACCACTTTTTCGTGTGCTGTGCATCTGTTATCGCCTTTCCTAATTCAGTAATAGGTAGATATAGTACCTACATGCTTTATCATCCTGATAACTTCCCGGTAATGAACTTGCATTGCGAAGGGTTTACGCCAGACGCTAGGGATATTTTTTATATGTATGGTGTGTCTATGTATATATCTTTGGTGTCTATGTAGTATATACAAAAAGTTAAACTTTTTCCTTGATAGTCAATCAACGCTCCTATCGACTCTATGGTTTTCGTAATTTCTCTTGATTGCATTCAAAGCTCACCTATAGATAGACCATACAAAAAGACCTCACACTTATGGAAATGCAATCTCAACTGCACGAAAACTAAAATGAAACAAAATCCTCACAGTTGCAAAGCGCTGCAGGGGCCGTAAACATTTTTATTAAAAACAAAAACATAGAAATTCGCTGCGAAAACTTTTGCCGCCGCAAGAATAAGATAAGTGAACTAAGTTGTTCTCAACTGGCAGAGGCTAAGTGTAATTATAATAATTCACTTAATAACTGACTGTGAAACTGTGGTGTTATGTAACTTGTAAGTATAAGTTATCTTTAAGTGGTTAATGAGACGCTGGGGAAGGTGGGACTTTTTGGGGAGAAATCAGTTTAATTTTCTGTTTCTATGAATGCAATCGCTACTTAGTTATGTTTGGTTGATAACTGGAACCTGGCTTAGAATGTTTGTAATTTTATAAAAATACTTATCTCAGTGTCAAAGCATTTGTTTCAATTGAACCATTTACAGGCAATTTTGATTTTTCAAGGAGTCGGTTATTCAAAAAGACAAAGCTAGTAGAGCATTCCAAAGCGTAGTAGATTCCTATGGAAAATAAACTCCATGAACACTCTTTGAAATCAAAATGACAAAATTTTCGTGCCTCGGAAAGCACGATAAGCCGTAGGTCCCGGCTGTCATTCGTGGATCTTTGACAGTCGTTACGGGTCGTCAGAAGTCCGAAAGTCTAATAACCAGTCTTACCAAGGGGTATCGTATTACCCACTCACTGGGTTGTGGAGGTAAGATAGGCAGTCGCTCCATATAAAATACTGGTATTCAGCTGCATCCGGTTAGACTGGAAGCCGACCCCAACATAGTTGGGAAAAGGCTAGGCAGATTGATTGAAGTGACAACATTTTGGTAACACCATTCAATGTGAGAACGATGTACAAAGACGTGTACCGACGATATAAGAGTCCAGAGTATAAAGAAAAAAAAAACAACAATTAAACAGATGTTTAAAAAATAAAATAATTAAAAGTAAGTAGGTACTTACCTAAGTGGAGATCCTGTACACATACCTAAGTAACTACTACTTAAATAAGTTTGTTTTTACCTTTAAGTACTAAATTACGTTTTTTAAGTAGGTACATATCTAAGATCTCCCGACGTGTTTATTTTTCACGTGAGAAAAGTTCATAAAAATACTTACCTACCCGCCCCGCTTGCCTGAAAATTTACAAAAGGTACATAACCAATTTCCCAACCAGGTACACAAGTTGAATCAATCAAGTGTTGGTTAAAATTACTTTGTGATTATTTTGACATAAATAATGTTATTGGTAGTTATATAAATTTATAAGAAGTAAGTAGGTACCCCAGATAGGTGTGCAAGAATTAGAAATGCAAAATGGTGTAAACTAGTTGGAGCTAGAAAAAGGAATGTTTAATTAAATGCAGCATCAGAATCCATTCAAAGTTTATTAGCTGATTATAAAAGAACCTTTCTCAAAATACTGAAGTGCCATTCTGCTTGCAATGACTATCCGTAGTCTTCGTATATAGTATTTCCTGAAATACTAACGAATTTATTCAAAACTGTAGTACCAGTTGATAAAAGTCAAACAAAATAATTATTATTTCAAAGTAACTTTTAAAACACATTCACTAACTTGAGTGACATGCAACGCCATCTATGTTGGATAGCACGTGACTAGCATACTGATTACCGCCGCTAGATGGCAGTACATCGCTAGGTGTCAGTCGCGACATATTTATGGCCAAAAAAACAGCGCTTCGCTTGAAACAGAATCGCTTTTAAATGACTGGGCGAATTTGCGCGCGATCTCACGAATTTGTATGCAGATTTAAGAAGAAAGATGTCTGAGTGTGTTTTCCATTCGTGCAGACTTATTCGTTATTTATTTTGCTTGGAAGAGCTGTTTTTCTAGATCTGTATATCGAAGTTTATGTTTTGTGAAGATTAACTTGCTTTATTCTGTTTTTGTTACGCAAAAATCTAAGTAAATCGTAGAAATAATCCTTCATTCGAATTTATAGGCGACAATAAATCAAAATAACATTTAATTGGTGGAGAAAAACAATTGCCATCATACATATAAATTTACGAAACCATTTTAGAAATTAGTAAGTAAGTACTTATTCTTTGTAAAAAGAGATACATTTTGATAGGTAGGTACTTAAAAGATAAGTTATTACAAACCGTAAGTAACATTTCGACAATATATAAGTATGTATTTGAAATTTTTATGATGTACATAATAAAGAGTACTTAAGTGGTCAATTCCATTCTATTCTATATTGTGAACTACCGTTAAAGTATAAGTACCTACTTAATAATAGTGAGAATACAATCAGAAGTGTATCTGTACATACATGAAAGTATATTAACACATACCTTGTATCTTCGTTCCAAGCATGTTCCAAGTCTAGAAAAGCAACGACTGATGCATTATTCATTAGTTTCTTTCTCTGAAACGAAGTTTAAATGTAAATATCGTCTCATGTTGATAGGAGTGTGTACTTGAGAGGTCATGAATGCACGGTGTTATGTTATATATATCTAAACTGTTGTGGTGTTGTGTGTCAGTCAATGACAAATAAAATTGATAAGTAGAATCAATTATTTTTTAAATACTTATATTGAACCATTGTATAACTGGCAGTTTCTATTTTATATAAATCATACGGTTTTGCTGTAAAAGGTCTGATGAAATCGTACATGGAGATCTTACTACATAACCTGCTATTTGACGTCTGAGGGTAGTTAGTTGCTTCCGATTTTCAGGATCTTGCAAAATCTTTGAAATTACGTGGTATTACTGATTCTAAATTAGTCACAATATTGGGTAGATAAATAATTACTAAAGCAGGTAACCTTTTGCCTACGAAGTACGTTCTAATTTGTGTGAGTGAGTGATAAGAATGGTCACACGATTCTAACATAACAATTAGTTACCATTTTTATTATAGAAAACCTTAATAAATTGTACAAACAGAACTTTACACCCCACATTTTGAAGTAGCGTGGACACAGTTCCCATAAATCGCCTTCATTAACACGCATCGCATAGTTCAAATTACAAAACTCGAATACTTTATTTTGAAATAGGACCGTCAATTCAGTTCCGAAGTCACATAAAACGTTAGTCTATGACAGACATGGGGGTGGCAAAAGTCCGGGCCCCGCCAACGAGGCCTCCCATAAATATCAACCGTCTGAGACATTGTCAACCGGCCACCCTAATTTACGGCTAGTAATTAGGAGTTTGCACTTTGCCAAAACGATTTGCATCGATCGCTACGCTATTAATTTATTGTTTTACTAGAATGTGTGAGCTTTAGCTGGATCTGAGCTAATTTATAATAATGCTCGGATGATAGTAATTTAGTTGAGAGTTTTAAATTCAATTTCGGAAGTTTTACAAAATATGTTTCCTTGTAACGCTACGTGTAGCGACATCTATCAATGGTTAAAATAAACTATTCTCTATGTAGGCACTGTACAAGCTGGTGTGTTGGTTGGGCAGATGTCGCTACAACGTAACTTAGAAATCATTCGTTTTTATAATATTATTCAACATCAAATAATATGTAGGCACCTTTACAATTCAAATTTTCAAACCATTCTGTGGTTATCATAAATTATCCTCCAATTCTATTCGTTACTTTTTACGAAATAAAAAAATTCCATTGATATTACAATTACAACCAATCACAACGCGGCATTTTTATTAGAAACCATTCAACATTTTTGAAGTTTTCCTGAGTCCAAAGATACTAGCGACACCCACGGTAAAAGTGGTCAGTTTTCTCGCGGGTTCTCATTTCGTATATAATCTGTGATAAACCATAAATATTCATGGACATTGGAAATGTTCCCGCACTTTTTTACGTCAAAAACTCAAAACAAAACTTGCTGCCAAAAACTTGTTATTTATTGTTTTGTGTAAAAATGTTTTAGTTTCTTCCAATACAGTGGTTGTTTGCTAAAATGGACCCATACGAAGTAGAATTTATTGGCGAGAACAGAATCATTAGTGTTATACCAAATTTCACCTACGACAAAATATATCTGATTTGCGGTGAATTTGGTCCATTTCGTGCCGGTTTGCCACTAAATGTGCCATTATGGCTCGCTATGATGTTGAAACAGAAGCAAAAGTGCCGTATAGTGCCTCCAGACTGGATGGATTTAGATACTTTGGAAAATATCAAGGAAGAGGAGAAGAGATCTAGGTTAGTTTTTTGAAGTTTGTTTTATTCCAATTTTCTGTTTTGTTCGTACTACTAGCTTGCTGATGTATACTACATAAACTCAACCCTTCTACCCATGGGGGTAGGCAGAAAGTTCAGAACGCCACCTGCTACTATCCTTACATACTCCTTTTGCCTCGTTTACATTCATAAATCTTGTCAGAGTTGTCATACACGCACGCCGGTTACAAGTACTACTAATATATACTAATGTCTAAAAATACAATGTTATTGAGGCTAGTCTTCGTACTGTCACGGTTTCAAGTTTCTAGTCTACTCTTGTAAAGAAATTATGCAGTTACTGTATTATCTATTGCAATATTGCTCTATTCTAAATGTATATCCCTCTATCACTAACTTTTATCTTATTTTAAATTACTTACCTACTGAATTATTTCAGGTTCTTCACAAAAATGCCAAATGAACACTACATGGTTGAAGCAAAACTCATCCTCGGTGCGGCTTCAGAAGATGTGCCCAATGCTTCAGAAATAAAGACTATAATCAAAGACATTTGGGACATCCGCATGTCCAAGTTACGGACCTCCATGGATGCGTTGATGAAGTCTGGAGGTGGTTATGGTAGGCTGGACCACTTGACTATGATGGAGATTAACTCCGCAAAGCCTTTGTTGCCGTCAGCTATGGATTATTTGTTGCAGATACAAATGGTAAGTGTCTTCATCATTATTTAGGCCTTATATTCTCATTGCGGGAAAGTCCGAAAGGGATACTGGGACCTTGGCAACAGGCAACGGAAGGAACACGGGTGGGTTTTAGTCAGTAAAAGTCTAACACGCCCTTCCGCTCCACCCAGAGCGGGAGAAGTCATTTGATAATTTCCAAGCCTCAAAAAAAAAAAAAGGCCTTGTATTCTCACCAAAGTTACACCTTTTACAAGTTTTGAATCATGTGACTGTACCTATTACCTGATAAAATTTTGGTTTTACCTAATTATGTTAATATTAGTGTTCAGGTCGGTTTCCCCTTAGAGGAAAGAACTGTGCCTCTCTTTTAGCGCACGGTTCTGTAGGGCATGTCCGAAACTCGTCACCCTTAACTATACTTATTTAACTATTGCGTGGGAGATTTATAGACAATTAAAAAAAAATACTTTGAATATAAATAGCCCTGTGCCAATTACAAATCTCCACAAATAAATTATAAATGTAGAATAACAAAGAGGTAAGCAATAACGGAGCATAACATATAATATTAGAGAGAAATGAAACTATTGAAATGCTTGCTTGCAAATTTGGTTTCAAATGTTATTTTTATGAGAGTCCATAGCAAAAGAAAATGTTTTCTGCTAGCTTGAAGTTAAACGGTCTGATTCTGTGATGTAGCTAATGCCATTTCACTGTACATGGAGCTTAACCAAAAACAACAAACATAAAATATTTATTTTGAATAATTCTTCTATTACAGAAAGCTCAAAAGAAGACACAGCAGCCATCTGCCCTCAACACTTCAACATTCAGCCAATCAGGGAGCTCACAAAATACCTAACTCTTATATAATCTACTTGTTAAGATAGCATGTAAGTCACTTCATTAAGTTTTTAAGTAATTAGCTATTTTTGTAAGCGTTTTGTACTGATTAAGTAAAACAAATTCCTAATTAATTTTGCATTTATATATTTACACCAACACGTTACATACTCCCTGCTCAAGTGCTTATTAGTAACTAGCTTTTGCTCTCGGCTTCGCCTGTTGGATGATGGAAAATATTCCATGGGAATGTACAACTGGTTATAAAGTATCATCCAAATCCATTTGGCCGTTTTTGCGTGATTGAGTAACAAACATACAAACTTTCACATTTATAATATTAGTAGGATTTAAAATTCACTGTGCTTTCCTGTCACTCTTCTGTACAGTAAAGGACATAACATACTCCTATCCATTCTTTCATTATAATGGCTAAGTTTTTAATTTGGGACTTTCAAGAAGAAAACTTTTCTTAATATTTGTTAATGCAAATGGTTTCACCAGCACTCATTCCCAATCCTATATCAGAAGTTGGGAATCACGAATGTACCTTTCTGGTGAAATTTACATTTGTGATTAAGTATAGGTGGTTGTTATGATTTGTAACTAAAACAAATAAATATCGCCCAGTAAAACATTCCCAGAATACTCTCACAATCTCAAATCTATTACTTATACAAGTGACAGTCGCCGCAGTTAGCTCCAATTTCTAATTTATTATACCAATAGTCGGACTTTCAATTATAAATACTATGATTTGTTGAGCTGAACTGTTATCTAAATAGGTTTGTAGTTTACAGTCGACATATTGATAGGTTTTGGCCAAAGGCGAGTAGTAAAAGTGAGTTGATAGTCTTTTGTTTATAATCAATTTTGAACTCTGCCGTGGTTCTTATGATTTATCTACTTTCGATATAGGCTTTAGGTACACACGGCTACACATCAAGCTATACATTTCCAGTATAAGCTGACCTCTCATTGTACGAAAATCTTTTACAATGTGAGATCAGCATGTACGTATATCTTTTTCTTATCTATGTAGAGGTATAAAAGGTGCGTTCCGCCAGAATTGTTCTAAGGATTGTGACAGTTTTAGTATGTAGAAGTCCGACTATGATAAGTTTCTCAGTAGCAGCCCCTAGTCCGGAATTGTGCCTGGTTAATGGCAATAGGCTCACTCCTTATTACAAGGGATTTAAACATAACTGGCGAAATGTGGTTGTGCTATAGGTACACCTCTGCTTAATCCTTCGGGAAATACAGACGTGATGGTTTGTTAAATAAGTCCGACATGTTCTGCTTTTCGCGCTTTTCTGCGTAACTATGAGGACTTTCAGATAAAAACGGTAATCTGACAGAAATCTCCTCTAATCTGACAATGATTTAATATCTTAGAAAGGCTACTTTTATCGAAATGCTTTTAGCACTTGAAGTGAAGTGAGTGCGGATTGAGCTGTCATTGTCATCGATACCTACTGATGCTAAGACAGTGACAGTTCATTTCAAGCTCACTTCACCTAAGTTTTCACGGTGAGATTTTTACAGAATCGACTGGCTGTTGACCCTTTCTGTGACCTGTGTAGTATATTGGCAACAAACATTTTTTTGTAAAAACTGCCCATTTTCTTGCTGACTGTAATTATTTTTCAAAATCTGTGAATGCAGATCAAAATATCTCAAAAAGTTACGGACGGTCTCCTAAGACCATTTCCATGTAGCGACAACGGATAAGGTACCTGCCCTACGGCCCCATCTTAAAAATCCAGAGTGGATTTTTATCATAATTTAAACGTACGAACTTACAATGTGTAGTTTAGAAATATTTGTTCTGTGTGTATGCTTTTATTATGATGTTGTGCTGTCCGTGCAAGACTCTGATGCAGGGCGTTCTCAAAATGTACAGAGGGAGATAAATGCATGTCAATAAAAATCATATTTATATCGGAAAAATAGTATATTTCCTCTTAACATCTAAGACGGGCCTTTCTCTTAAAAATCTAATGTGGCCATTTTTTCAAATAATTTTCATTTTCTTATATTCTACGGTGTCCGTTTTTGCCAAATGCTTATAAGTATCTTAGAACCTATGCTTAATACAATCTGCTCTTATGCTTTAATTTTAATTAGTCTTATATTAGGTACTAAGGTTATGATAGCAAATAGTCTAGCCGTAAACTACGGATTACAAAAAAATAAGTACAAAAGGCTAGAGTAAACTGAGAGAATTTAATTTTACTTTTACTATATATATCTTGAATATATTATCAGATACTTCGCTTTAAAAGGAAAATATACTTCCTGAATTTTACAGAACAAAAAACTAGACAATTACGTAAAAACAAAGAACACAAACAAAAGTACCGTTAGTAAAAAAGTCGGTAAAATGAAGTTTTTTTTTTTTGCATTATTCTCTCAATTAAACCCATAGTCTCATTGTAATAAAATAAATAATTGCAGAATGGCTTCCAGGCTTATAATAATGTTTTTTTCTGGAATGTTATATTACAGTTGAGATTAAATTATTCAATAAACAAGCGTTTTAGAAGAGATCCAAATTAACCAAGAAAACTTTAGAAAACTAGGCTGTTTAGTAAATTTTTTAAACTTTTAGAGATATTTAAAACAATGTTATACTGAATTTTACTACAGACAAAAGAAAAAATATAGAAGAATGTAAAAATTACAACTGTATTAGTACACCTATCTCGGAAATTGCTAAACCGACTATTAATATACATAATTAACTTGAGAAATCTTTTAGATCAAGCTAAAATTAATTTGCGTTACATTGACAGCTAATACAAGAAGCACACGAAAGTCCAAAACTTAAATGTATATCTATAGAGATAAATATATATTACTTACATACAGCTTTAGCCGTGTTTTAAGTTGATTCACTTTGCAAAATGGAAATGTACAATAAACCATATTTTTTAAAACGCAAAGCAATCACAACACTTTGGTTTAACTCCAGCTTAACGAATACATAAGAATTTTAGGTTAAATATCAATAACTTTACTAAAACATTGATTTGTATGTACAAAGTTTGGCAGTATGTACAGAAATGTAGTCAACAAAAAAAACATAAATTATTATTTTTCGTAAAAAGAGAAAATTTATACAAAGATCTGCCGATATAACGAAGCTAGGCATGTGTCAAAGGTTTTTGTCGGTCCCTTAGGGATAAAGATTGAAGATGTTAGTCCAAAGCATTTTTCAAAGAGCCTTCGATCAAATTCGCTTAAGGCAAACAAAAATGCGTTCTGAACATTTGGAGAGAGTTACACACAATTTTTGCAGGCTACTATAAAAATGTGTATATTTATACTGGTTCGATTTTATTAGGATGGCCTGAAAACTAATGCACTGCCTAGATGAGCCGAAAAGTTGGTTTAGTAATGATAATTCATTTTTAGGGTTATTAAGGAAGGGTTGCGGGAACAGAGAGTTGTTCGGCAAAAAATATTATATTAGCGCATGGGTTAGTATAAACTGAAAATTCAAACCATTAGTCGTATTAGTAAGACATTTGAACAACCCTTAAAGCAAGAATATGGCATAATTTATTTTTGCAAAAGCATCTTCATGTTAAAGTTTCAGGCAACCTTATTTTTTAGGCCAAACTTAATTTAGTAGGGCATCCTACGAAAAACATCTGCAAATAGTGCTAATACGTAAACAATCCTACTAAATATGGCACAGAAAAGCAAGTCTCGTTAAAGTTAAAGAAATATGTACACTATCACTAAAGAAATAAGGTATAAAATACTTTGAAACCATGCTGAGCTTGTTACGTTCTTCTGTCGGCAATGAAACTCAAGAGATCTTTAGTGAAAGGATAACAATTGCGTATGCGCATAATAAAACTAATATTTACAAATATGTACAAAATACTGAGCTAAGTATAAAAATAATATTTACAGTTAAATCTATGACTTCAAGTTACTTAATACTAAATAATGACTATAGAATACACATAATGTGTTAATAACTTAAGTTTAACTTGGATTCAGCCTGAAGTTAGAACTAAGTTAAATCTAAGCCTAACATTCATCTAACCCCAACTTAACTCTTTAGTAATCTTAACCACTTCACAGTAATTCTACACAAAATTTGAACATTACAAAAATGGTTTAAGGCTTCTAAAACTAGATAAAACCTTAAATGAAATTATTTACTCGACTATAATTATTGAACCCATTATTATTTTTATCCCAGCCTTTGTATGTACCCTCAATTAAATTCTATACTGGCCAAATTTTGAAAAAGTTTTGTTCATCTGCTGATTAAATTGCTTAGCACCCACATCGGGGTTTATTACCGTACAAAAATAACTATCCCCTAAATACTGCTACATATACTAAACAGCTACAATCTTACTAGGATCTACCTTAACCCTTAAGAACATCACATCGTCCTTGATAAAGTTCCTCTTCTTCAGCATTTCATGGGAGACAAACCTTGGGAACCCAAAGCCTAACGCATCAGGTTCCTTCGATGGTCTTTGGAAGTTCTTCCAAGTGGGGTCGGGAACGAAGCTCTCGACGATGTTGCAGGCTCTGTCTGGGCTTGAGCTCTGGTCGAATAGGGTGAATGAGACCGTGTGGGCGAAAGGCCAGCGGAGAAGGGCATCGTATTCTCCGGGTAAGATCTTGATGTAGACCGACATGTGGGTGGCTTCGCCAGCTCCGTTGCCGTTGAGGAATAGTGATGCCTGGAAAGAGAGGAGAAGAAAATTTCGTTTAATGATACAAGACACTAAAATAACATAAGTTTTTAATTTAGAAATCAAGAGGACCAGAAATATAGGCAAAATAATAAAAAAATACAGTCAAAATATTATTAAAAGGATTCTGCCATGTACGAGATCCAAAACCTATTTACGTAAACCGTCTTAACCAAAATAACTACAAACTAGTCATTCTAAAGTTTAAAAACGCTAGAAACAGAAGAGAAATTAAATTAATTAACAAATGTCGCAGCCTACCAAAATGAACAACTATGATGTATTATACTCAGAATAATATTACATTAACATTGAATGAGCAAGTATCTAATTTAGTCTCCGTGGGGACGGGAGTTTAGTCATCACACTCGGGTTGACTCACACAAATATAGCGGCATGGCTTTGTTTACCAACAAATGTGATACATATGGCGTTACGACGAGATTTTGGATGGCAACACGATTTCTGTGTTAAGAGGTCAACATTCAACTATTCAAAATAAACGTGCACTACCAATTGGCATAAGTACTATATTTGCAGAGCTTATCATAGCATATTCGCAGCAATAAATGCGATTTTATTGTTGACCTCGGAGCTTTTTTCCACGCGGTAGCAAACCAGGAATTTGGCATGCAAGCCAAAAGTGGGTAGTTAGACATTAGTGAAGCGTGAAACTGGAACAAACGTATTTTTTTCGGACTCAGGTCTGCAATTAGCAATTTTTGGAAAACATGACTAATACTCCTCGGGAGACGGAATGGGATCACCGTAAGAAACATCAGAGAGGGAAAACCGTGGAACATGGACTTCAAATATACCATCTACGAGTATGACGAACTAATCATTGAAGTAAATCATGTAAATGACTGTGTTCCAAAGCTTACCTGCAACTTATATCCATACTGGCTGGTATAAAACGCGGGAGACACGAGCTCGACGCCATCTTTGCACTTCGCCTCAGCCATCTTCGCAGCCCAGTCGCTGATGCGCCACACAAGTGCGCCAGAACAGTTGACCGATAGTCGCGCCACTGCAGAGCGCAACGAGTCTAATTGTCGAGCTTGGCGGCTGGCGAGGGCTGAGACGAGGGCTAGGTGTTGCTGGCAACTTTCTTCTGTGTGTTTTTCTAGGGCTTGTCTTGTTCCCTGTAAAAGAGAAAGAAGAATACAATCATAATTGAATATGAGCTACAATCTTTTGATCTTTTATGTAGGGGATCGCTTAGAACAGGCTCTTCACATGTGTTATTCAAACTTTTCTTTAAAAGTAAGTACCTAGATTTTAATATTTATTCACTAGCTTTACTATGCTCGTAACCTCATCGTATTTATAATATTACATTGTTGATAACTAATTATATCACATTATCTGTAGCTTTGCAAGCTCTTTCAAAATTGCTATTCGAATTAAATAACCATTGAAACATACCTTAAACCTACACCCAGCATCTCTAAAGGAGCAGGGTAACGCTGCAGCAGCGGCGGCCGCGGCATGATCCCGTAGGTGAGCGGCCAGGTCTGCGCGTGGCACGCCACTCGCACCGCAACGTTGGGGACACGCCACTGGTGCGCGGGCGCATGATGCTCCGTGCGCTGATACTGTGTCCTGTGGAAGAGTGAAGGTGTTTTTTAAGATATGAATGTTATGAAGTTTTTGAAAGGCGATCAATACAAAAGTAAAGGGACGGAGACGAACTGAAAGTTGGTAAACATATCAAATTCATTTTAAGTTTTAGTTAGGACACTGAAGGCAAGATTTCAAATGAATAATTATATTTTTGAGTTACTGGAGGGTAGAATCTTTCTCCTAGATTGTTTTTCTAACTACCCATTATTACAACGATCAAAAATTCTACACCCAGTGGTCCTCAATTTATGATCTCGTGTCTGATGAAGCAGTTATTTATTGTTCGTTCATTGGCTTTATGAAGGAATACCTTAAAGTTTAATATTTGTAGATGCATACCTGGGTATAACTCTGTCCACAGTGCTTGCAAGGCACTAGTCGTTTACTGCAATGTTGTTGAATGTGCTGCTGCGTATGTCTGCGCTGCACTTTAGCTCCACACTTGTTCTCACAGTAAACAGGCTCATGGCCACAGTTGCCTTGATGTTCCTGAAAATTGAGATTGAATTGGTAAAACATTGAAAGCTTCGGATATAAAGTTTCATTTTTCCGAGCCGGTTTTGCCCTGAAAGTCTCGGAAAAATGAAACAGGAGCAGTGAGCAGCAAGATTTTTCGTCTCGAAAAGTCTCTAGATTTAGGTTTTAAGTACTTAAGTCACATCTCAATGTGGTTAACATATTTTGCAAACTTACACATTCCAAGTTTTCGGTAAACAAATGAGTATGATTTTGGAGTCAGATTTGAATTGTTAACCCTCGTTCTCACAACCAAAGGCATGATACTTGTTTGGGTCTTCCAACATAAACAGCGGGATCATATCAAAAGAATTTCAATCCTTACCTCTAAGGCACTTCCCGAGAACTCCTTATGACAATGCTCGCAGTTGGCGCGGCGGCGGGGACAAGTGTAGCGCAAGTGATCTTGCATCAACACGCGCGGGATCATCGCACCGCACTGCGCGGCGCAAAGCACCGCATCGTGCTTGCACGTGTTCAGATGCGCCTGCACATAAGAAAGTGATCTTAGGGTGGTGAATCGGGTGTAAAGATTAAATAGGTCGGTTTGGGTCGTTAAATTGTTACTGGAGAATCGTGCGAGATCTAAGTTTCAGAAAAGTGTGCAATAATGAATGCTCTTGAATGGTTTTATTTGTAATGCAGGGGAAACAGAAATATTAATTTATGAAACTAGATATATTTTTTTAATAAATGTACGACTTGTTAATTAGTATTGTAGTGCTAACTAGTTGTTAAATCTGTAGTCTACGCTCTTTCAACAATGCTATTATTTAAATTCATCAGAACACATGTAATTTATATACAATTCAAGTGAACATTAGACAAATTAGCGTGTTCACGCTAAATAAACTCAAGAGCAATTAATTTTGAAAGCCGACTCGCACTTACCCTGTCATAAATTAAATACTATTGTCGGCCAGATATATAAATGTGTCGTGACATGACAGGCGCAAACAAAGTGATAGATCGATCGATCTATTTACCTACTTAACTTTATCTTAGCAAATATTTGGCTTTCCCACTCACCTTCAACTTGCGTAGCTCGTCCGACCATTGGCATCCTTCTTTGTGGTGGATACAGTACACCACCGATCCCATAATAGCCTTCTCCGACTCGGGATCCGGATAAATCTGAAACAAAGAGAACAATATTTAAAATCATATCCCAACAAGCCAAGTAAATGCTCCTAAAAATATATCGACCTTTTTTATCTTTGAAATGATGTATTTAAGCATTTTGCTGAATTATTTCCAATTTTAACAGAAAACACGACGTCAAAAGCATCGGCTACCGTTGAGACTGATTGAGGCGCTTGCCACACTCGCATAACGGATTAAATAGGACAACGCGATTAAAAATAAACCACATTTCAAAGAGAATATCAAACGGGCGCTGTATACACACCGTACTCTCGAATATGGAACACATCGTACGGAAATATGCAAAATGGCCGACTGTTTTTCGCGCGTAATTTATTCAAAGTAAAGGCGCGGGTGCGTTCACCGCAAACGACTGATACGTAGTGAATGCGTTCCCGTTTGTACATTTTCGTTATCTTTATGGGTGCAACGAACAGATGGCTCGAGCCACGGACCACTGTTCCCTATGTTTGAGCCGCGATAAGCGTGATTTTTCACTTCCCAAACCAGCTGGGTAATGGAATGAGCATATACACGCGTTAGATGCCTTTGAACAGGTTACTTTCACATGTTGAAGCTAATTTTTCTATGAAACCGACTCGGCGAGGACTGAAAAACTTGTTTGTTGACCCACGCTGTTGTAAAAATAGGGAATGCGCTTCGAATGCTAAAATCTGTTAGTAAACAAAGCCATGTTGGAATATATGCTCAGAAGATGTCACTAGTAGTCGTACGAATCTTTAAATATGCCACCAGAATCGAGAACATGGGTTTCTGCCAAGCTTCTAAATACATTGAGAGTTCTCCATTCATTCCAATTTTCTTCTGAAGAAAACAGGCGATGGACTATTCTCATTTCTAAACTGAAAGATCAAAGCCGTTCCATAGTACGCTGTGTTTCTATTTACAAACATTGATGCATGTGGTCATCGGCATGGCTGCTGCGTAACCGTACCACCTTAGCATATTCTATGCAAGTAAAACGAAGTACCTTATCCTATCTATTACCGCCACTTAACTGTGAGTTTTATCGCCAACGAATAAGGGTGAGATTCCGGTTTCGTTTCGCGAGTCCTAGGTGCTCTCAAAGCTGGTGGTGTATAAATTTACAAATATAGAATGTTATTTGTGTCGTATTCTAAAAAGATGGACCGCGATGTGTTGAGCTCTCCCGCATCGCTCAATTATAGAACTCGTTGTATCGTAAATATAGTAGGAACGAAACGTAACAGGTTGCTGAAGTGACGCGGTGGTTATGACGTTTTGGTGCGCAACTCCCGCGCAGCAAAACGATAGATAGAAAATAAGGATGTTTCGCTGCCATTTGTAAAATATCACAGGCAGAGGTGGCATTAGACAACTAGATAACATATGTAACATAAATTGTATAGCATTACTTTAAAATATTTCTTTCATTTGACTAATATTTATGTTGCCACTTTAAATCTAACTGTCAAACAGCGTTTTGTTTTTGTTAGACTATCAAATGCTACATTTGTATTTCCTTATTCGGGCTACTTTAACGATGTTTCCATATTATTTACATTGGAAATCATTAAGAATGTGATTAATCAATTAATTGACATAACACATGCAAGTGATTGCCGACAAAAAGGTTACGAAATAAGCAGAGATAACAAGAACCATATTAGGCGGCAAGACCTTATCCTCCTACGTGCAATGTTTGAATTAAAACAATTTAATACGTTTAATAATTAATTGAATTTACAATGACAAGCAAGGGCATCATCATAAAATAAAAAATAAGTAGGTAAGGTTAAAAACAATAATAAAAATTAAGCCTGAGAGAATTACAAAAAATTATCTCACTATCATGAATCGACTTGAAGTCCTTTTCATCCTTCAAGCTTTCTTTCTATATTTATTAGATTGACTTTAAGCATACTGTTCTGTCGCATAACATCTTCAGTAAAAATCATCTTGTACCTATCTCAGAACTAGTCAGGACGAATATTAAGTCGCAAATGTTATGCAAAGCTTCATGCTCCCAGCCATTCTATTTCAAGAAAAACTAAACAAGTTGTTCTTACAAAATTACTTAACAAAATCGTCACGTCCCACAATTCTCACGAAGACACTCAACTTTAAGGAAGGTAAAAAACAAGGTTTCAAATCTTATATGGCATAAAAACGTTATCTAATTACAAGGTAAAGCGTCATACGCCCACCGTATACAGGGTTGCATCACATCTCCCACGCGGGTAGACACTTGCCTTCTATCGATATGGAAGACCTTGGGGAAATATACTAAGTATTGGACTAGGTATTAGGTTGCTATCAGCTAGGATTGATTTCAGTTCCGTCTGATTTGCAAATATTTTGATAACTTTGTTTTTGGACCCGGACATGCATCACTGATTTGAATTGCTTCTGATCGAAAGTGCTCATAATCACCTGAAATATGACAAAAGTCTGTCTTTTTAGATCATAAGCATTCAGAAAATAATGAATTCTAATTCGATCAATAATTTATAACTATAAAAACAGTTAAAAACCATCGCCAAAGAAAGCTCCCGTTAACGCAAAAGTTATTTTAGTCAAAACAATTGTGAGTACGTCACAATCCACTTGACGACAGTGTCCGGCCGCGGGCGACGAGTTAACATCTCTAATTTGTTACGATCACCATTCGGGGTGATTGTTAACACAGTTCCCTGTGTTTTGTTTTATATTCCAAGGTTTATAAATGTGCCAAAGAAGGGGCCGGAGTAAACGAACTTAGGACTTGTTTTTAGCGACTTTTTGCTGGAAGTCATAAAGCGAAAAAAGTGTGTATAATCAACAGACTCTTCAGTCTCAAGGGCAAAAATCTTGATAAATGTGTTGTCTATGTGTTTACGGTAAAATTTGTGTTAACTATTCAAAATAGAACCAAGTTTGAATTAGACGCTATTGACAATGATAAATACCTCAATTTCTAAAATGTAAACTCTTCTACATAAAATATGTCTGTCCCAAAATATATTTTGAATCTTTAAACAGAAAAAGTTCTCAACCGAACGCGCCCATCATCGTTTAAAACGGAACGCACCATATAAATTATGCCGCGAACTTAGCTGTCAGTTTGTGTTCTAATTTAGAAAATGGCGGTTGGAGTGGTTCGGAAACCGTTATTTTTTTCTTATTTCAATGTTATTCTGGATACACTTCTTTGTACAATTTCTTTGACGTTTCTACACTTCTGTTTTCATCAAGTCACACCGTCAGTTGATTGACATCTGACGGTGATGTGCGTACAAACTTAGCCACACCTTCCAGAATCTACTCCATTCCTTTATCACCTTGGAAATAAAGTTGAATTTTGTTTGTATTTGCTTATCTATCTTGTTGGTACAATTTTGTATTCGTTAAGCTATCGACACGCGCTGACGTGGGAATGTAAACATTACACCAAAAATATATCCAGGGATTACTTTCAAGTGTTTCCGTAGTAAACTGAACTTGTTGTAAAGTTGAAAGGCCTTTTTATCAGCACATATCTGCCTTGCTTAAAATGAAACGATAATTTAATCATACATATCATTAACATGACCTAATAGAATCTGTTCATTCTCTGAGATATATTATTTATTTCCCAGATATAATAACTTCTCTTTTCATAAGCTTATAATAGAGATAATGGAAACTCCTACTCATGCCACAAGCCACATAATCTGACAAATGCCTCTAATAACTTATGCTTGTAAAGTAAACGCGATAGTTTCCCAGCCTTGCGTGTCTAGCAATAGTTATTAACTTTTCAGCAATCTAAGTTAAATTACTTAGTTTATTTGATTTATTTGCTAGGTTGGATGTGGTAATTGTTTCTGCAGTATTTTGACCTTCGTGTCTGTTCACTTTTGTACCAGATTATTTGCTACTAGCTGTGCTCGCGGTTTCCTTCGTGTGGCTATGTATTCTTTTGACGTTATAAGATTGGAATCTCGTTATAAGTTAATAGGATAATATATTTGTAATAACCTCTACAACATCGGTAGATTTAGTTAATGTAAAAAAACTTGCATACTCGTATAAATCTTTGGTTTAAATATATGAACGAAATAAAATAATTGTGATTCATGATTTCCCTACAGTAAAATCGGTACTTGTTATGAATTTAATTTCTTTGATAGTGCTGTATTGAGGCTTAGTATTCCAGATCATCTTAGCATTTTTCGTACCATATCTATATTTTGCGTTACATAACAGAGCATTTATTGTTAAGGGGTTATGTTTCTTTGTAATAATTTGAATAAATATAATTTGTAAATATCCTTGTTAGCTTTGTAATATTATGTAAAACCATAATTGGTGCATGTTGTGTTACTACCATCTTAACAAACAAACTACCTACTAGAATTAAGTGTAAATGAGACCGGAACCAGTTAAAATTGCGGCAATTTCTTCCACAAAACAAACGCCGTATAACAACAACTCAATATTCATAAGAGCATGGTATTACAAAATTTAAATAATAAGTCTCGATGGTTATCACCACTGCGCGCGCGCAACGGAAGCGGGTTCGACGCCCGGCAGCGGGACGGTACCGTGGAATATGTAATGATGTCTAATTAAACGTTATGCAATGGACAATGTGTGATTTCTGCCTTTCTTTGGCTAGAAGGGCCTTTTTGTCAAAGTTCAAGGAAGATTTCGGTTGGAATCGCGTTAATTTTCTCCTTCTCAATGAAAAATGACGATGAATTTTTTGGCAGAGCTGACGACAGAAAAGTGGTGATTGGGAATATAAATAAAAGCTAAAATAAAAAATTGCTACGTAAATGCATTCCACTTATACAAAAACCGCATAAGAAAACCCAGTGAATATTGGCATTCCATTCATTTGTAGAAAAATAATTGACAAGAATAATTCCCATTCTTATCTGTAAATCAATGCGTGTCTGTACGTCGGCGTCAGAAGAAGACTGAGAAGCTAACGGACATTTCTATTAGAAACAATGCAATGTAATTGTATTGTTACTAGATAGTACTACTTTCCTACTCAGAAGATTGTTATCTGAAAAATGCGTACGCTCACATGATCATGAATAACTTGGTTACGTACAGCTATGATTTGCGCATCTTTTATGCAAACACCTTTGAGAGTATTTAAATTCAACCATTCAACCATTTCATATCTCGTAAGTCTCATAAGAAATCTTCGAATAATTAGCAGTATCATTCTATTTTACTATTATCTTTCTGCTAAGATGCTAGCAGATTCTTCATCAACGTCGTCTTAAACTTTCCTAGTGAGTTTATTGTAAGTGGTTTCATTTTTATTTGCTCCCATAAAAACGAAAGCAAATTGCATGGCGTGTCCAGTTACATTAGACTTCGACAGCACAAGCTACCATCCTAACCATTTAGAAAGCCAAGTTGTTTCAGATATCATGACAATGATGAACTCTCTTTTGCATCATTTTTCAACTACCCACCTTAAACCTACGACTTTTCACCCGACTTTGGCCATTCTTCTCTACTATCTCATTCGTAAATCAGTTTCTGTACCAGTGTGGGAGTAATATTAAACTACATTGATAAACAAACGGATTTCTTCAATGGACTGACATCACATCGATCCATCATACAACGCTAATGCATTGATTGTTATTGTTTACGCAACGTCACAGCTTCGGGTGTTAGTAGCTGTAGGTGCATTGATTAAAAATGTTTGATATCAATTGCGAGAAATGCACCGTGATATACGCTTTTGAAATAAATTGATTGACACTTTTTGATAATCTTCATTATCATTCTTTTTTTTAATCTGCTATAACAAAACCAACCTAAACTAGGCGGAAAATGATGAACAAGTCCAAAAACGGACAAGTTCATGTTTTCACTCAACGAAGCCGTGTTAAATCTCATTATACCGATTAGCCTCAGTAGCAACTAACAGCGTATTACAATCTTACTCTAAGTAGTTGTTGTGTTTTTGAAAATAGACCACTTCGTTAGAAGCAACGCGATATCAATTAGGTTGTCTGTCATCGCCCGAACGTGTCGGGTTGCCGACGAATTCAATTCTAAAACGTACCCCGCCATTTGGGATACATTAATTTATAGTTTGTTTTGTTTAGATGTTAAAATTAATTTGAAATAGGAGTTCTGGGGAACACGGAATTAGAATGTAAAAATGTATCGCTGAGTTTTCTTTTTAATTGAAAAAAGAAAAATATACAGTATTCGTTTCTTGTCATACCGAGTTATAATAGGAAGCTGAAGGGGCTGTGTTGTGTTATCTTGTTGAAAATACATCGAATACAAACACCAACAATGTAATACTACTATATCAACGTCAACTAACCAAGACATGCCAATAAAATACTCCAAAACCGCGTCCTAATATGTAAACTAAAGATAAATTCTAGGTAATTTAGACAAATCGCATTTCCCGAATGCCTACGGTCGCCACTGTCGTTCTGTCACGCCACAAATTCCAGAAGAAACCGCAAGTATGCGCACACGCTTCTAAACCGTCATTTTAACACGTACGTCCTCGTGAGAGATCACCGTTAGAAATATACATATTGAAGGGAAACGGAGAAAAGACATATCTGAGATCTGACTAACGGACTATATATGTGAGATAAACGATTAGAACCTAGTTAATCGTCGGTTTCATCTATGGTTCTAGGTATTTCTGATGAAATAATTCTGGTTTTCTAGCTTCATATCTGCGATTGGTTAACGTGAAGTGAGTTTTGGTTCATTTTTTACTAAGACTTAGATTTTTTTTATTCACTCTCGAAATCTTATTTGTTACATCCATTGATCAAAAATTCCAGAAAATCAAATTAATGTCAAAATCATGTCAATCAGTCGTTATCAGTAACAGTACCATTCCACTAATAAATGCCAATAAATCACTGAAGCAGACGCACCGGAAGCGGCAGAGGTCGCTGGTGTCAGCCATCAGCGCGCGCGCATCAAACGATAGCTTTCGTAACAACTAACAATCGTTAACTGAACTCAATTGTTGTTGTGTAATTATCAACTTTGTGATTGGTAGACAATGTGGTCCCTTAGTTAAGTTTTATATCTGCGTATTTCTTAGATTTTACTAAGAAAGAGCTCTTGCAATGCACCATTGCGCAAATGAACCATTTTAAGGGCAGCGATTGCAATTGTGTTCGATTTTTGTTAATGGCTAAGAAAATCATGCATAAGTTTACAACAGTCGAAACATCCACTACCTTGGATTGATGTACGGCCTATTGCCAGCTTGAAGTTCTCAAGACCTTATTGCTCTATTCATTTTATTGACCCATTCGCTCCATGTATTGTTGTGGCGAAACAATTTAACAGATCCCAATCTACTGCAATCTGTGTTACACCCGACCTAGCTGCGAAAACAATCACTTCACATAACTCTGCCCTAACAAGTGCAACTCCAATTGAAGTCACTAACCGCTTAGCTCAATTGGATAATGCTCCGAGTAAAAGGGTAATGCGTTCGCAAGCGCAGATTGATCGATTACCGGAAACAGCCATTTTGGATCGGCCACGACATTGCGATTTCAATCCTTTTATTGGCTGCTAGCTGCTGCAGGCCGTTGATCTTACGAATGTGTATGTAGGACGCGATAAAAATGTCTGTGGATTTGGCCATCATGTGACTAACGAGAATTTGCCTTGACCTAATTGTGGCCGCGGTAGGACTAGATAAACGTTGGTGATAAAGTTGATAAAAATGGAGCTGTTCAATAAAGAAAGGTTAATATTTCCAACGATCCAATCGTGAATTCGTGGATAGAGATAAACTTTGAAGAGTTACAAAAAACTCTACCTGTATCATATCATCCATTTATGATGACAGACTATGTCTGTGGTCTGTGTGAAGTCTCGTGATCGTCCAATACCATTTTGAAGTTGTGACTGCCTGGTCATATTGGGAGTCATTTATATTTTACTAGCTGTAGCCCGCGACTTCGCCCGCCTGCATATCGGTTATTATTTATACTAAAACCTTACTCGAGAACCACTCTATCTATTGGTGAAAACAGCATGAAAATCGGTGCAATAGTTTTTGAGTTTATCGCGTAAAGAACGACAGACAGACACGGCTGTGGACTTTGTTGTACAATAAATTACTTTATGTCCTGTCTAGATAGCTCTTATACCCCTTTAGCAACCTACAGTTGATTTTATCGTCATATCAGCTCTAAACAATGGACTCCATTTAAAAAGATTCAACATGAAATCGCGACAAAATTGTTTATGATAGCGGCGGGAAGAGGGTTTTATAGCAAAATGCAATTAAGTCTGCCTATTTCAAGTCATCTCTTTGAAACTTCGAGGTTTCAGGAAACCTTAATGGAAATGTTATATACCTCAAAACAAGCTTTAATAACCAAACTATAAGTAAGCACACGTAAATAGACATAAATCTCATTCTTACACTTTCCACACTCCTCTCTTTCTAATTCCATATGTTAGAGAGTGAGCTGAATACAAAGATGGCGGCGATGACGCATTGCGGTATAACAATCTAGTAATAGAACGCGTTAAAAGACTTAATGCTTCAGTTACGGTACGGATAACTCATTTGAAATAGTTAACGGGTTCTTTTATGTTAAGAAATAAATTAGAAGCGAGGCATAAGGTGTGAATGATCCATGTTTTTAATTCATTATGACTAAAGAGTATTTGGCCATAAAAAATGACAAATGGCCAGTCTTGTTATGGAACTAATTCGTGCCTCTAATGAAAAGTCGGCTTTCTGTAAAGAATTTTATGCATGAACCGCAGCAAATATTTGCTGAGCACTGATTGACTTATCTATGGTTCGAGGATTTCAAGAACCTAATGATGCCCATAATTGATTATTCATCGGTCCATGAGCAAAAGCTTTTGTAATCTAGAAGTTAAAGTATGGAAATTCCAATAAATTACCACTTTCTAGACTTAGAATGTCTGTTTGCAAGTTTGCGTTTACCATAACTAAAAATCTCTTGGAAAAACACTGCAAACTGTTCCAATATTCAATGCTCACATTTTTCTTACTTTACGAGCTGCGCCAACGCATAACTCCTGCACCTTCGACTTATCAATGAACCATTTAGTAGTAAAGTGAATAATGGCGTGACTCAGACAGAATGGCAGATATTGGCCATACTTGCCATGATGCGGGTTACTAGGTCTTGCAATTTTATGGGCATTTTGCTCATTGGTAGGATTTCAGGCGTGGCATGGGAAAAATTGTTTATAGTGTGTGTAAGTGTTTGCGAGCTTAGGGCATTTAAACTTATATAGTTTGTTCCAAAATGGTCCTTATGTTACAATGCATTCAATTTCCCTACCACTCAAAGTTCTGAAATTAGAAATTACTGATCTACGAGTACTTTGCTTTTGCCCAGTTATATTGGGGTCGTCTTTCAGTTTAGCCGGATGCAGCTAAATACTAGTATTGTACATGAAGTTACTGTGTATCGTGTATCTGTCCTCCTCGAACCCATGTAGTCCAGATACTGACTGAAATGACTAACTTTTTAAGATACTTGCTGAACATTCTTGTCCCGGCTTTGTTAATGGCTTTGGTCTCTGGAAGTTAAAATTGGTACCTATACATATCTATGTGCCTTTTGTTTTCAATAAGCTAGTTTGGGTATTGTTTCCTAATGATTCATATTTTTTCTGACTCCGTTGATAAGTTCGCTTTGTTGAGTCACTATTTGCAAACAGACATGACGTAGGGACGATCTCAAGATAGACATGTCTGGACGACTATTCATTACTTAATCATAATAATTGACATTATGAATAATTGAAATACGCTCGTACAAATAAAACTAAAGCAATGAATAAAGATTACTATCAACGGCATATGACGAGTTTATTGACCGGATATCGCAGCCTCCAACAAGCGGAAGTGACGTAGCGTTTTATCGTGGGATGCGCACGCGCAAGTTACCGCAAAAGATTATCATGTCGGCGCTTTGGCTTTATTGATTTATGGTGAATTTATAGGTTTTATTAACTGTTTACTTGAGCAATAAATATGATGTACATTTTTATTACTTTGGAGAATGCATTTCTCTCTTTGATAACAGAAACTTACTTAGGTACCTACTGATTGCATCCACTCTAACAAGATGGCTTTAACTGAATTTCGACACTTTTTTTGTAAATTACTTTCGTTTATTAAGTAATAATTAGTATATTAAAAAAACATACAAAAAAAAAAATCGACACTTAAATACTTGAAATGGAAGATCGTATTTTCTTATACAGGGTGTAAAAAGACACTTCACGAAGGTTTAATCTACCTTCGTAAACTAAGTAACTTTCTGCAAAAATAATTGCTTGGAAACATCCGTTATAGGTTATAAAAGAACGAAAGATCTTGTATGCATAGACAAACACATTAAACACATACAAAACATTATTGGACAAAGTAGACAGTCCCTTTATAAGAAACTAACCCGACCCGTGCCAACGTGTTGGGCTACGTCAGTTTTAGTTTGTAAAAGTTTACTAACATAGTTTTTTTGAGTCATTGTTACTAACACTAGGTATATGGATTGTGTGTACTTGTATGTGTAGTCCGAAATAAATAATATATTATTATAGAATTATTGGGGAGTGAAAAAGGTGGGTTAGTAAAATACTTCAAATATTGTAGGTAGTGGCTGTCGACAAGTATGTAAGTACCTGCTCCCTTTCTAACCTAAGTAGAGACATCTAAGGAATGTATAAAGTTGATAGTTTACTAGGTACACAGGTCTATAGATCGGAATTCTGCCTTGTAATCAACGCGTCAAAGCCCACGTGTAGGCATTTTGTAAACAGTTTACAAGTATGTGAGCAATGTTGACATACAGACACCTAATGGGCTGTGCAACTTATTAATACACGAACATATTTGTTTGTATTTGAATTATTGTGCAAAAGTTGAGTATACCAGTGATATTGGCTATTTCATTTAAAAAAAAGCTAGTGCTAGTGTAAAGCTTAGTGGGTGTGATTTGTAAATTGTAATGCGTACGCATATATGCATAAGTACGTACTATTTTGCTATACATTAATGTTTCCAGCACGCGTATCATGACCAACGTAGATTAGGGCTTTGTCGACGGAACAGTAGACAAAATGACAGATAAACAATCGCAATCTCTCAGTTTGTCTATTCTTCCGTCGACAAAACCCGTTTCTACGGTGGTCATGTTACGCATGCTGTAGGGTTACTAAGAAATTAGCTGATATAGGGCTACACAGTTCGCCTATGACATTATTAGGTTCCTATTATATGCCTACTAGCTTCTGCCTGTGACTTCCGCGTGAAATTTCGGCCCCGACGCAACACGTCGCATCGCATCGCCCGCCCGCGCTGTTACTACCTCGTTTTCGGTAAGCGTTATTTCTTTTTGCTCAGTTCCTAAGGTTTGTAGCGTGATGTTAAATACCTTCCTCCAGAAATGGGAAATAAAATACAAATAATTGTTGAAATCTGATTGGTAGTTCCAGAGTTTAACGCTTTCAAACAAACAAACTCTTCAGCTTTATTATATTAGATAAACGTCAAACTTACAAAGTTGTTAGTCATTTGAGTTAGATACATACTGTTCTCACAGTGCTATCTGTCATCATCGGAATGCTGCATTATGTAATGTTATTGTTGACCGAGTCGTTATGGCCGAAGATTAGATAAGGAACTCTTTACGGACTGGTTTATACTGGCCTGGTAACGTAGCTCTTCATAGGAAAGAAAGTACAGTAGCCCGCACGTCAGTGGTAACGACACCAGCATAAGCTGGCTTCATAATCTATTGAAGCTCCGTAGGTACTACACTAGGCCAGCTCAAGGCTGAAGTGTTACCAGTAACTTTCGATTGTATTCTATTTACAAGTAACCTAAAATGTGCATTATTATTTTTGGATGATAACAATTATGAATATTCGAAACCATGTTTTACGTAATTCCTGTAGAAACCAGATAACAGTATTAGTTAATTCCTTGTGTAAATATAATTGCCAAATAATTGGTTAATCGCCAAATTATGCGGTAACATTAGCAGTGCAAATTCATTCAATTTTAGAGTTAGATCTTCATGAACTACTAACTACCTAAAATGAGCAAAACAATAATATTACTTAAAACATAGGAATTACTTAGATGCTGTGAGAAAAGATCTGTATCTTAACATAAAGATGATTATGTAAATGCTTGTACAAAGCTACATTAATGAAAGTAACAACTTAATAATAGTATCTAGGTGACAATCTAAAAGGCAAAGAAGTGATTTCAATCTTATTTAATCACACAAAGTCAAATATATTGACAACAAAGATAACGTGAGAAAGTTTTCAATTTATGTAACTAGATGGCGGTAAAAGTGAATTAACAGCGCGCTACGATTACTTTCCTAGTGGAAAAAATCTATAGGAATTTTCGTTGAATGGGAAATGATGTCTGTTTCTAACTGTTAGACACTTATCATGCCTCAAATCAGTAACATCTGCTAAATCCTACGCTAACCGAGGAAGTTGTTTGACCGAAACCGAATAGGGTTCCTTCCAGAAACCGGAGGAACGCATACTATTTCTCATCATCAAAATAAATTTAAATTACGCAAACACCAGTCGTAGTCGACCCCATACCCTAACAACATTCCTAAACAGATTTCTAGATTACCTAGAAGGCAAGTATTTATATTTAATTCGGTTGCGCAAGCGCGTTTTATTTCATGTCGCAAGGAACGTCTAACATATCTGAGCATCTATGGTAATGTGTAAAAAGTTGTAACGGTTCGAAGGGATTGTGTTTTTGCCCTGCAGTTTATGAGCTAGAACTTTTTACATTGGTTGAAATTCAGTAAATCGGTAGCTATATTCTACTGGGTACTTCCTATAAGACTATACTTTATATATTTTTTGTAAAATGTCATAACTTCGTAGTTTTTTTTATATCACCGTTAGTCTACTGTCTATCTACCTAATAAAGAGCGGCGTCTTCTATCACAGGCATTATCTGCTTAAAAGGTGGCGCCATTCAGCAACAAATGTAAACAACTTCATGAAATAAACATTTTTGTATTTGTAATATTAGCAAAGAAAGCACCAAACTTTCTGTACTTTCCTAATTGGTAAAATATGATTTAAATACCCTTGGGACAGTTATTCTACTTTCTCATGTGGGAAATAGGGGATCCCGTTAATTACTACCATATAGGACATTGCCTACTTAAAACCCGCATCACCATAAAAAAGTGTTGCCAATTGAGAAACTATAAAATATTATAACCAAATCCAAACTTTATCGCAACAAGAAGCAAAGAGGAATTAAATTAAAAGTCTTCTTTAGGTAGTATCAAAGCCATTAACCATTCTGGTGTGGCAACCCGTTATGAACATGTTTCGACAAGTCTGAGGACTACTGAGAAACGAGGGCAAGGACTAGGAATCCATGGCCTTATATAGTTATTTAATGACTTGTCTACACAATGGGCCATGATGGCAGTCATAAATATCATTGATAGTTTTCTAATTAGCTAATGAATGACCCATTTCAAGTCTGAAGACGAAAGACAATTTATTGGAGCTTTTAAAACTGATTGACTAAAGATTAGCTGATAGCTCATAAAATCCCATTAATTAATGGATTCTTTTATTTATTGGGGTTGACAAATTAGGCACTCTGAAAAAGACCTTTAACATTTTAAACAAACAGGAGAACTTACTTTAATCGATTTAAGGCATCTGAAAGACACAAGACACATCACTAACGCCTTTTTTTTTTCAGTATTCACAAACACTCCAATTTTCTCTGATTAACCACGCTCTATGTTGCAATATATTTATTCTATATGATGCCTTTATAAGCGCATTTCACTCGGAACACAAGTAGTTACGACAGCGAACGTAATATTTTCTTAGAAGAGCACATCATAAGCAGAAGATGTAATTGGACATCCAATGGACACCTGTTTAGTTCTTGTGATGTGCAATGTAGATATTTATGGACCAGCGTTGGTCCTAAAACGTCCAATATTGGTTCTATGATGTCGGGATGTGTTAGGCCAATATTGGTAGAGGATAATTTTAAATGTCATTCAATTGGATCCGTGATAAAAATGTTTTGATTGTGTTCATTTGGATAAATTGACTATGGTAAAGTAATATAGTCAAAAATGATAGAGGCCTTGAGAGAACTTGGACTTTATAGCACAACTTTACACAGCATAAGGAAACATAAATTTGTTTAAAAAAAATATCATACCTAAGTACTTTTTCTAAAATTGCTTAAGTAAACTTACAAATGTACAAAAGCTAACGTTGGAGCCTTGAAAAACTTACCTCTAGCAAATCGTAGAGGAATTCCACGTAACTCATTGTAGTGACAAATTAAATGAATAAAAAACTTCACTAAATAGACCTCACTGCACAAAGTCTGTTGTCGGAGTGGCAACTGCAAAAGATAATTTGTTTATGGTAGGTTACCACACCTATGCGCCTACGCCGTTTTTTTATACACCTGCCTATCTATATATGGACACTAATCAACAGATTTAATATTAACATTGCCGTTTTTTTCTTGTCTACCATCTGTGTCATTGACACGGTGGAAAAAATGCAGATCTATGCCGAAAGTCTTTGGACTTCTGTTTTATTCCCTTTGAATTTGAAAGTCATCTATCCGTTAATGGAAGTGGGTTAAAAAGCCGGAAGATGACGTTTAAAAATTGTCTTTCTGACTAGAATTATTTAATTATATTTGTTAAATATTAAAGGAAAATAACTTATAAATCGGTACCAGCAAGTCGCGAATCATCGTCAAAACCAGTTTCGAGAAGTAGGCTTGCAAAATACAGCTACGGTGTTAGTAATCATGCAGTACTGTGATTTCTCGGCGACAAAAAGCTAAGTTTACTGTCGATTATAACGTACAGGTGCAACAAAAAACTGACGACGTCACGACAGCATTCAAACGAAAAAGTAAGGCGGGAAAGGTTCCAAATAGATCATACTTAAGTCCTCAATTTCAAGATGCACACAAAAGGTGGTTACATAATAATAAATCACGCTACTTACACACGTCAAAATGCGCTTACGCATCAAAACCACAGTTAATATACACTAATGATAGTGTACTGCTGCCTCAGCAACCAACAATCAAACGAGATTCAAATGAAAGCAGTTTGGCTCCTTCAGAATCAAGCCCGAGGCACGGATGCGTTCAAAAAAATAAAATAAAACTATGGTCGCGTTCGCGTGCACCGTCCGTGGGAACGTTGGAACAATAAAAAGTATTTAATCGACACGATTACCCGGAGTTGCAATTTGCGAAAAATTCGGACGATCTTAAATATGTACGGTATAATTTAATTTGAATGTTACGTTGTCATAATCAACTTCAACACAATGGTGTTGCGGTGCGAATGCGACGGCTTTTTGCTGAGAAAAAAATATGGCGGATGTAATTACAGCAGTAGACGCCAAATGGGATTGTTATTTTTTGGAACCAGTCAGTCTTTTCGATACGGTTCTATTATCGAGAGGAGGTAGCGATTTTTTACGGATAACATTTGCGCTGAATCCTAACATATTAAATGTTTCGAAATTGTGTAGCAAATATTTATTTCTATGAAGGTCGAGTAAGTAACTTACAAGCTACAAACTTTCAAGAATGTTTGACAAGTGAATTAAGGTGTATTATTAAAATGTCGCAGCACAATCCTTGCGAGGTCAGACTCCAATGCAATCATTCGCCTCAAACAAATGAATAAGACTTAAAATGTGAACGAATCGAGAGCTAGACTGTCAATCCCAAATATTCTTCCACAAAGTTCAATAACACAGCTGATTTGCATTCACCAAGACATTGAAACCGCTTCTCGTCCTGAGAATCGATAAAGACGATCGGATCCGCGCCGAGAATTTCGGATTCAAGTCCAAACAACCATATAGGTCTAATAAATTAAGAGTCGCGGTGCGTGTGCGCATTACAAAAGGATGACTAAACATCGCATCAGCCGTGCAATCTCGTACAAGCTGATTTTTGTCGTGACTAATGCGAATATTCAGATTTTTACTAAATAACCGTGTTCTTTTATAATTTTTGGTTTCTGTTTGAGGATTTATTGGACTAATAAATTGTTCGTATATCGACATTAAATAAGTTATAACTTTTTGTTGAACTTTGGTCTAGACAGAGTTTTATCATAATATTTTTTTTTTCTTTAAATTTAATATCAATGGCACTCTACGACGTGATAGTAAAAACAAGTCAACTTTAAAAGAACTCTCCAAAACAAACAACTATTTGGCCAAAGCTCCCTAAAACGATAGTTCAAGTTCAAAGTATCATGTGTCGTTAATAACACATTCTTGTTCACTCTACCGTGCAATCACATCAACAGAAAATTGCCCCTAACAGCCCAATTACCATAACATTAACAAACTAAATTAGGACATACAATCTTAAAGATTCCATTGAATTTGTCAAGTATTCAATTCACTCTGTTAAAAACGTGCCGTGAAAGTTACGGTTCAAAAATTCTCCCACGAATAAATACATACTTATTTTGTCTGTCAACTTCTTCAAAAAGCACATTCAAATGTAAACTCTATAAATAGGAAGTAAGTCTTAAAGTAAATTGCGCAAAAACTTGAAGGCCACCGGAAATCAAGTGCGGTTTGATTATTGGGATCGCGATCAGAGTTTAAATATGGCCGCGCATCCGGTCAATTGAGTGTCGATTTTACTAATTAAGAGGGCTAGATTCTTGTTCCGATAGGCGCAAATGTCAGTGTAGCTGTTAAGAATCACTAAAAATAATTAAGAACAATATATAAAACAATAAGTATTAACATTGTTATTACTTCCCTTTGAGAACCACATCAAATTAATGTACAATTTCAAAGAAAATTATTCCATTGACATCAAGCTAATAAACTGTAACGCCATTTAAGGGCATAACTACCATAAAAACTAATCAAAATTTACTGCGATCATCAAACATAAATTTGGTAAAAGCTCACTGGACACTCTCATTTAGTTAAAACACGGCGATAAGTATTCTCAACATGCAACCGTAATAGGATTGTCCATCAGATAATGGTGAGAATGAAAGCTTCCGTGATGTCAAAATAATCAAGATTGTAGATAACGTTTGATAGGCTAATTTGTTTTAATTAGCTAAAGGGATTGGTTCAGTTAGGTATGGAGGGACAAGTATCTGTCTGAGTAATACAAACACGGAAAAACATCATGGCCGCGTTGGATTAGTCAGGTTTTTTAAGATGATCGAAATTGAAGGATTGGAGTCCCGCTCGGGTCAGCTGTTTTTTCCTCAAAAACATTTAAAAGCATCACATGGCTGTAATATGTTCAATCATATTCATAAGGTGGTGGTGTTGCTTCCCAAGAAACATATAATTTATATTCCAAAATTCTCCCACTGTATTTTTTAGGACTGCAATAGCATCGAATATTTTAGAGTTTAAGCAATCATTAAAAAACAGAAATTACTATAAGATTCTACAAAGACCAATTTCAACTAAAACCCCTTTATCAAAAAAGGTTCTTTTCAAATCCATCCATCAGATCTGTATAATTATTACAATCGTATAATATAGCAACTCTGACAGCCAGTAATTGATGCGTTCAGTTTTGAAAAACGTTCCAGAAACGATGGTAATCATATATTTTTGATTTAATTGTCGTATGGTTGGTAATGTTCGATTCGAAATTAGAATGATTGGCCGTTATATTTTGAATAATTGAATGATGGGCACTTTCAAGCGTAAGCTTATTAATGTTAATGTTAAGTGATGGTTTTAATAAGGGTTTTTCTCATGAGTGTATTATAATAAGACTACAATAGCCAGCTTGTTTGAATAAGAGATAGCTTGAAACCAGCTTCGGTGTGTAACAATTAATTATCTAATCCTTCTTCACATGCATGTGTAAGCAAAATGATTACTCATACAGTGCCATTCTCAATTGGAAAGATTTTAGAATTATATCCAATTATTTATCATTATGCTCAATTACATATGTTACCAGTTAAGCAACAAGACAGTTCTAATTCTAGCCATATAATTATTTCCAAGTCGTTTATTTATCTAAAAACGAAAAACACGAAACTGTCATGTACAATCACTATAATTTGTCCAACAACATTCAGCCTTATTTCTTCAACATTCAAACTAATCGACTTAGAAAAGTGAGGGGACTTAACTAAATAAAACAGTCGATCCCTACACTATCAAAGGCTGGTGGCTCAAAGACTGTGGGGAAGCAAAACTACTCCCAACGGACATGTAGCAATAAACAGTAGGGCTCTAGACAGAAAACAGACGTCCTCGCACGAAGGGCCCTTTGTTTAGAACATTTTATAAATAAACCTTTAAGTAGTGACCTCCTTTGTGTTAATATTGGAATGTTTATAAAAAAGTTTGAAAGAAGAGTGAAAAAAAACGTTTAAATTAGGAGCGTTTTTGGTCTACTGGAATCAAAAGGAATAAATAGAAAAACAAAAACCATTAAGTATAAAATTAACGATTGTCGTGTGTTGGCTATAAATATCACAAGTGTCCATACATACAACGAATATTTAAAAAAAATCTGCCATATGTCGGTCGGTATCAGCTGATCGGCCTCCATTATACTCAGTAATTCCTCTTAGCACAGGTAAAAGTTTTTTTGATGGCAACTTTCAACAGCTGTTCGAGTGCGTGCACGCATTCGAAATCCCGAAATTTTCATACAATTTGAAGTTTTGTTAATGTATCCGAACATCTGCGCCAGCAGGTGCTGCCCCGGAATTTTTGAATTTCGAACACTCCTTGTGTATCGAATTATTACTTTTTGTCTGATTATTGAAGGAGGCAGACGCGTTTAATGGTTGTAAACGTATGGATTTTATTGCTACTTATTTTCATCGTTGAGCTTTAATGTCAATTAGTATGAAATTTAATTATGGAAATTTATATTTTGCTGCTTCATGAGGATGTTATTTCTTTTACAAAATTGATACAAAATAAGAATATTATTAACATAACATCTTACGTCACAAGGGATTTAAATAATAAAGAAGGCACGTGTAAGCTACGTCAAATCCTTACACCAATTTTACAATAAATATACGCAAAAAAAAAATATCCTTTCCCCTCACATCCTTTCAATCAATTTGCTTTCCATAACCGGAAATGTCATTTTATCAGTCCACTTTTTTTTCGCATCCGCATCCCGTACCAACTCGATTCATATCGATGTGTTTGTGTACCGATACCGATTACTGGCGATATCTCAGATATCGGATGTCATATCCGTTTAGTTGATATCGGATACTATATTGGCTGGCGAAGATTCTGCTGTCTTTCTGCTTATCTTTAATAAGATAAGGACGGTCTTGTGTATCAATTACTGTGAATGAAATTGAGATTGAATGGCGCGCATCAATGTTTTTGCGAATACGAAAGTTTCCGGGAATTTGTATTGCAATTTTGACACGTACAGCTTCTACCTATTGTTGTATATAATTCGTTCAAATTTAAATGTCTTCCATTTATTTAAAAATAATTGAGGTTATAAATTACTTAACTCCATCACAAATTAGAATATATATGCAAATGCATTCATAGGTCACATTGCAGCATTAAAATGTTAAATAACAATCCTTAAAATAATTCAAAAGTAACCAACCCTTTTAACCACAAGACACAATTTTCCACAACATTGAATGAAAAAAACCTATGCTATTACATAGGTTAAAATAAAATTGATGGAAAAAAATAGAGATCCGTTGAAATCTCTATTATTTGCGTCCTTTGTACGGAACACCCCGGGTATCGGGTTCAGTAACAGCTGACGCTACAAAAACTACCCTCTTCCTTTATCTATGGTTACTACTCAATAGTGAGCACACTTTTGTGCAGGCTTTATTGGAAATATTATTATTAGTTCGAGTGATGTTTTAGAATTCGAAGAGGGAAGTGCCTTGAAAATCAGTAAATATTGCATTTGGCATAAAATCAATTATCAACAAGTAGTTTACATAATTTATTTAAATTATTAATTTTTTACCTTACCATTTTCGTAATATAGGTTATTGGCACGTGTGCAGTGTTACCAAAATATTTTATATTCGTATGCAATGGTGCCCAAGATACAGGCTGTGCCTAGTGGGACCAAAGGTACCTCAATATTATTATTTAAATGTTCAAATAAAAGATTTTACATTTTTTTTTTACCTGTATAACTTTTTCCTAAAATAATAGTCTCGGATCCTGACCTTAATTGACAGATATTTTTAATGCAGGGTAGGTACTTTTTATAATAATAATAGTTTTTATGAAAGCGGACAAAAAAATAATTGAATAACCAAGTGTATATTTTCCCATTCAAGTACAGGCAAAGCAAAGACAGTAAAGTAATCGCTTTCTTTATGGATTCTAAATTGAATTTGAATCGAGAAGATCGATTCAAATTCAATTTCTAATAACCCATGTTTCTAACTAGCCAGGAACATTGGATAAGCAACAACGTTTTTTCCCCGCCTCATGTGCACGGTTCGTTTCCCAAGCCTGCACAGTGCACATGGCACACAGGAATTTGACACGCAGATGTTCGTTCCGCCACCGACACAATAAAATACCGAATAAAAATGGCCGACTTGCACTTTAGAAAATTATATCACGCAATTATTTTATCTATGTTATTGTGCTAACTACTAATTATTTGGAAGAAAGTTACTAAATTAATAATTTATTGTTTTGATGAAATAATATCGTGTTTGCCTTTATAATCTATTTTTATTGTAAAACCAATAAATTACAAAATAATTTCCCGATTGCATGCTTATTTAATATTTAGGTATAATCGCGCAAAAAGTGAATATGTTTTCCAATAATAGGTACTTCATCATAATAATGTCAAAAAAAAAAAACAAAACATGAGAAAGCTGTGACATCCATTAGCACATGCGCGTGTGAATTACTATGCGCTTGGAAAGATCATCATTCCATTACGAAATGTCAAGCCCCATATGAAATGTTTATACCTACTGAGTAGGTATTGGATCGACTACAACATAAAACTGTATAAAATAAATAAATAAAAGAACGAGAAAGTACTAAAATAGGAAGTAACATAAAGCACATAATATGCTGCCTAGTTTTTATTTAAAAAAAATCTACTTATCGCACTTAGGTCCAAAGATAGGACTGCACTTTTGACTATTTAACCTGTATGACCGCGGACGGGCCGCGCGCGGACCAAAAGCTATTGTAGTTAATTAGAAAGTCCTTGAACAATTAAGGAACTATTAGTCAAAATATTACATATTATAACTATAGAAAAGTAATATAACAATAATAGTAGCCGTAGTGTGTAATCTAATAGTAGTATGTATCCGTTTTCAGGCACTTAAAAAGTTAAAAGTTACAGTCCTAAAGCACTGAAAAATATTAGAATGTATAAAATAAAATTTATAATAATGCGATATCGTGCTAAACCTGTCTTAGGAAAATAACTAATAGTCTTCGGCTTCACTACAAAAGTTCAATAGGGTCGATTTAACCTGTGACCTATTGATCTAAGCCCACAAGCTTTTGGTCTTAGGGTTACGTTACGAGAAATACTAAAGATGGCTGTATTTTATTACCTGTATAAGACGGTAAGTGGTTATAAAAATTAGTGACAAGTTACTCAACAATACAAAGAAAGAAACGTTTGTCATGAAATTGAACAAACTAGAGAAAGGTAGTTTATGCCAGCGTAAGACTAAAAGTAGGTCCAAGCTTGACAAGTGACAGCAAGTAAAAAGTAGAACCAAATAAGACAAGAGCGAGACAAAAACAGTTTCAAATTATTATGATAAAAATATACCACAATTTTTAATGACTAACTTATTCGTTTTATAACACTTTAAAAGTGTTTAAACATAAAAACCAAGCAAGGAATGTGCAAAATCCTGTCTCGCAAACGAGGGCCGACATTGTACGTAATCATACGCAATCCACTCTTCGAAATTACATTAAATGAATTCCTACATTATTTACTGGTAACAAAATAAGTATCTTCACGCCAAATTTAAAGCAAATTACTTTGGCGCCACATACTTGTTGAATTGGAAAAGTTATTGCTTCGCGCCTATGATGGCCGATCTTGCCACAAATACCATAAACAAAATAATTTAGTCATTCAAGTTCTTATTTTACTAAAAAGTTTATAACTTCAACTGTCAAAATGACTTTTTAATATTGGAACATGTCAAAAAGTGCGGCATAAATCGATAATGGCACCAAAAGAAAGCCATCAATTTATTTTACGATAATTTTTTATTGCGAGTATTTTTTAAGACATGGGTCATTGCAGTTTGACATTTTGTAACTGGAAACACTAAGCATGGACGAAGAGATTTTTATTGCGAATTGTCGTCAGTCGATCATCGTTAATGACACAGTAATTCGTTTATGGCCCTCGGTAAAAAGTAATGGTGAAAACACCATGAATTTTTAAGATGTGACATTAAGCCATAAGTTTTTGCGCATGGAAAAATGTGAGTCACAATCTTAGGGCACAGGCCAATTTTGTGTGACTAACAAGAAAAAAACTTTATTGCGCTGAAAAACAGTACTAAAGCGTAAAAAACTAAACCAGACTAACTTTAAAATTATTTCTCTACTTTTCTTGTATTGCCACGAAAAAGGTGACGCTACAAAAACATGTAGGTTAACTACGATTTTTTATTATAACCTTAAATCCACGTTTTTCAAAAGTCGCTTTAAAATAGTGCCGTTGCTTCAATAAAATAGTAAAAAATCACTTAAAACGTTAACATTTTACGTTGGCCCAACATGGTGAGATTTACAACGAGTATTACGTTTCGCAATGAATTGTAAATCAGTTTTATTGTTTCTGATTAATGAAGATAGTGTATATTTATCATTTTTATTGGGCTCGAGTATAACTACTTTAATTAATAGGTAATTTATTCCGTCCCTCGCTATTTCCTTGATAATCCTGCTCCTTGTAGATTTTTAACTTTCGGGAAAACGAAAGACTAACTATATATTGAGTAATATTTTATTTATTATGTTTTAGTCCTTGCATATTTAGGTACCCATTTTTGAAATTGTGAAGCTTCATTTTGAAGTATTAATATAATCGACTGGTTTTTATGAATGGCAAAGCAACTTACTATATCTCAAACATCCGTTTATTATTATGAAATGCATTCCAAGTTCCCTGATTTACAAATTTATCCTCAAATGGAATTCTTAACACGACCCGACAGTAAATATTGCAACATCTGCAAAGCAAATTAAGTAAAATTGAACGCTATTTGCATACCGTTAAAATACGTGTATTTCTGCATATATTTGCCGCTGGTTTTTGCATAATATTTGATAAAGTCATGATAACTTATCTTAGATAACTAGGTTACACATTTGTTCACCGAAAAATTAGATAAAGAACTTTGTGTCAAACTTTAATAATAAAATTATTTTGTAGGCAACATGAATTGTATTGTTAGTGCCATGCAGAAGAAATACTATTCGTAATTAATGCAAATGATGGACTGTGAATCAATTTTCTTAAGGGAACCTAGAATGTCATTTAATATTTTCTAGGTTATCTCAGTACATAGGTAGGTATACTTGATAAGTGCTGTAATGTGCTTTGCCATCTCATTTTGAACTAGTAACCTACATACATAGGAAATTATCGGTATCGCGATTTTAGACAAAACTAATAGTATAGGGGGTATAGTGACTGACATGCAAAATTGCACGTAGATCATTACAAAAAATGTATTGGTAATATTACGGCCACGTATTAGTGTATGTTAGATGTAGTTTGACCGGAATAATACTATGTATATTTCTTCGGGTCAACAGACTACTGAACGGTACCAGCGATACTTCAAAGAAGCGGTCTCATTCATAAGCTACTCATACAAGGTGTACGCTACACTACCCAAACACTAACAAGTACTTAAAATCTAAGACCTGTATGAAAAACAGACTTCAGCATTTAGAAAGGCGTCTTAAAAGGTGAAAGTCATGCTTTCATGCTTCGCAAAAAACTCGCATCTCGTGGCGGCCTTGCCAAGGTGAGTGCAAGGGGGACATAACGGTGCGCTGGCGCACCGGCCCCCGCGCACCAACAAACATTAATTTTCATACACCATCGCCGACTTTGGCATCCAACGAACGTTCCCACACTATCCCTCGTACGTGCCGCACAACATAAACAGCATTGAACACGATGAAAGCACGTGTCTCGTCGGAAATGAATATGGTTTTTGATACACTTCCTTCCAATACTGTTGTACTTAATGACCGTCTAATAAGGTGTTCTGTCCCATAAAGTATGGTTCAAATTTCATACACGTCTACCATCGGTTATGGGAAAGCTAGGTAACGGTTGCTGCCCTTATTGAGATAATGGACTGTTAGGCATTCGCTCTGCTATTTGTAAACAAAGGTGTGAGTATAAGAGTAATTTTCCCCAAGTAATGTGGTATTTCATAAGTATTGTTACATCGTTGTATCATCAGCATTAACCATATTGTCATCACGTAATAAAATCTGGGTTGTAATCTTATTGTTTTAAAGTAGGGTAACTGCGTTGGCGGTTTTTTCAAGGACGTTATCTCGTTATGACAGCCCAATTAAACAACTGAAGCGTGTATGATAGCCAAATTCATAGAGCTTACAAGGACGTTCCTATTATGTATTCCAAATTTATACAACATGGATAAAGATGTTTTGTAATTTTTGACATAAAATTCTACATACCATCTCTCATTTAATTATGTATTCGTAAAGTAGACTTAGAGCCACTCTTCTGCGAAATAGCTAACCGTAAGTTTTCGTATATAATGAACTACTTGGCATTCAAAACGCATACTTGAGTTGCAGCTGCAACTACACAAATGTCCCTCTAAGAAATAATTCAGTGGAGAAACCTGTCCTAATCAAAAAGGGAGACTTACGATTTGACTGATCTCCGTGATAGGAATTGGTGTGATAGTTTTATCCGAGCTGTGGGGGAGCGACGAGGCGCTGGGAGTTGGCGACACTCCTGGGGAGGAAGGGCCATTCCCGACGCTCTCCTTAGAAGTGCGGTTGGGAGACAGCCTCGCTGGAAAGCTGAGGGTCTTCGTCCACTGCGATAAGCTACGCACCATCTTGACTGTTCATAAGCACAACACTCGTTCACTGAACTCTTTGTGACGAGCGACACGCGCGCTCGCTAACACAGTCCGCGGACGAATGGAGAATCGAAGAGGGCAACAAAACGTACAGCCTGTGCAAGTTGCGACTTGACCGACTGGAGGGGAGCGCCTGTAGGGTGGCGATGTGTGCGTTGATGCAGTTCGGAGTCCGGCCACCTATGGGTTTTGGGTCGGATTTTCTTTTGTTTATCGCATCGGCTACCTCGTGGAGCAAAAAAGTTTTCGAACGGTCATCTTGGAGTTGTAATGAATTGGCAGTTAATTTACAGTTTGTTGTGTTGATTTAGTTCGTTAAAATTTGATTAGTCACCAACTTGTTTTATAGGAGAGGCACAAAGTAGGTTTTTTTGTTGAATGGAATACCTACTTTTAATACCCTTTCACTTTTATAACTGACTTTTTTTTAAACTTACTACCTGTTCTTGATATTTATGAATAAAAAGAAATGGTTTTCAGACAGTTTATAAAATACTAGTTCTTAGAAAGCTCATTAGTTCTCCAACTCAAAAGCGCATTTTAACGCAGACTTCAAACCCATATACCTTCCTCACACATTCATTTGAATTAGCAACGCCCTATAAACGCAGAAAATAACTGCACGTAACGAGGGTGGCACCCTCCTCTCTTCAAAAACTCCAAGATATGTGCGAGCGCAAATATAGACTGGTTTTAAATGCGACTTATGCGTATTGTTCGGAGTATATTGCAATCAATTTTTCATGTAACCAAGAAAAGGAAAAAAAGCAATAAAGCTTTAAATAAAGCTACTACGAGCAGTCTACTTGGCAAAAACATTAGCAAAAACTGCTTCCATTAACTTCGTGTTCAGATAATCAAAGCACTTCTTCATAATCTATTTAATTAGTTACTCTACAAACCATAACTCCACCAAGTTTTTATAAACTACGTCACGGATGGGTAGCAAAAGTTCTATTAAAAAAAAACGTGAAGCTTATGGTTCGTGATAAACAGGAGGGTGCATAAGACGCGAATTGATACAATGGGTGCGCAGGATTGCGTGTCGCAACTTCCTGAAGCCACGTGCGCGCGCAGCTGACGCCCGCAGCGCATGCGCATTGAGTGCATAAAATTTGAGGGGTTCGAAGGAAACTGTGAGTGGAATAGTAAGAAACCTTTTGTTTTTACATCCTTTGAAACCGACACTTGGAAGAAAGATGTCTTCGAAAGTTTTTTTGTATTCCATTGCGCTTGCGTGCCAAAGTAATTGAATTTTGTAAATCATAGACAAGGAAAAAAAGAATATACGGGTCGACTTGAGAACCTCCTCCTTTTTTTTTCGTCGGTTAAAAATACGAGTTGTGTATTAGTTAATATTAACATTCTTGTTTTGCATTGAATCATTCGTTTTAATTAATCACATCACTGATGAAGTGATGACATTACTGAGCTATATATAAATCAATAAACGAACAGTTTACACCCCTGACAAGCAAAGCTCCCTGTTTATTTTACAACGCTCAGCACTAAAGATTGTCTTGAGCAAAAAAGGGGTCATTACTGCCCCTCGTTATAAGTACGGGGGTTCAAACAGCCCCTGGACCACCCCAACTGTACTATCCTATTGTTCTCGGATAGGGTTGCTAGTTCTTACTTGGAGAGTGCTTAGATACTTGATGTTGGCACGGTTCGAAATAAGGGCAGTTAAAGTACTTTGTTGATTGTAGTTTGGGCCTGTTTTGTTTGAGATAAAAATGTAAGCATCATTACTATTACCCCATGAATGTGTATTGTTCGTTAATGGTTTCCAAATATAACGCAGGGCAAAGATTGATAAATAGTTGGGATATAACATAATGATAATGGAATATAATGAAAATGACTGCAGACAAGATTGCCAAAAGTGAACTGATGATCCTTGAAAAGCCCTATTTATACAGAGGTAAATTAACTGTTACTATTGAAGGATGGGCCCAGATCCCGAAAAATTTCGCTATTTTATGAACTTAGAAATTTTTTGAAGCATTGCGGATAAATATTGCGAAGACCTGGAGGAGTCTCGCACGGACCAGAGAAGCATGGCACAAAAGAGAGGAAGCCTATACTCAGCAGTGGGTGGAACAGGGTTGCCAATAATGATGATGATAAGTGCAGACGAGCCAATAGTTGATTTAAAGTTGATATAGATGAAAAGACACGAATGACGACATTTGAATACCTCCCTACGTCTCTGTTCAAATATCATGTCTACAATCGATATCCAAGATGACAACAACCAATTCTTTAGAATTTAAAAAGCATACCATACAATTGTGTCCAAAGTGAGTCATACAATGTGTATAATAGGCATTCACAGTAGGTAATAGCCAATAGGCAAAAGAGTTTGCGTTATAGACAATAGTTCTGAGCACCGGATACTGCGGTACGTGTCTTGAAATACAACTAATGAATTGCGCAAATCAAAACAAAACTAATTGACATTTATTTCCTTTTTACCATTTTATAGGCGTCTATAGGCTTTTAAATTATTTAATTATTGCTCTTCCGTATTCTGGCTTGGGAACCAGAGAAAGCATGGAAGACTTTGGACTATGGACTATGGGAGTATGTACTTACAACTGGTAGTAGGATTTAAAAGTAACTATGGTTTTTGTAAAGTTTAGAAAATTGTCAACCAAAAGGACTTTTCGATGACTCGTTGTATCTTCTCTTCGAGCAGAAGAGTTATAAAAAGTATTTCAAGTCATAGCTGCATACGTTACGGGTAGTTTTAGTACAGTATTAAAAATAAACTTGACACTAAGCATTGTTTTAATAACAACTAAAGGACGTATTGCTAAATACGATCTACGCTACTTCAATTATTTTGAAATTTGAATGCGCCTAAAAAAACAAGCGGAAACGTCAAAATGATATATGAAGAAGTAGAACGAATGAATACTGCAATTTTTTTCAACTCAACATGTGGCTTAGAAATACATCTTGTACAGCTTTCTTACCTCGCAAGGGATTAAAGTTAATAGTCAATAATTAATATGCACACATGTTTTGTACTACCGACGTTTATTGACGATTTAAGTCAATTTTCCCAGTAAAAAAGTAACTATAAATAAAAACTTAATCTCAAGTTAAAACAAAGACGTGTTAAATGTCAAAGTGATTTATCCGCGCATTCGTGAAAAGTATGGTGACTATACTTTTAGGATTTCTTTTCTTATGCAGTTTTTTTCGTACATAATCATTCAAAAGTAAAAGTAAACAGTAAAATAAATGGATTTGTGAACAAAATAAAATGGTGATTTATCTTTAGATAGTGAATTAATTATTATTATTTAATCATTGTTATTACTCGGCTTTAATCATTATGTTCTTGTCTGTTATCGAAACACTTTTAAAAGTCAAGAGCAATATTATTGTAAATATTGGTTTAACCCGTAGATATGGAAAAAACCAACTGTTTCCGCAACGACTTATCGAACGTCTGTTTATCCGCAATTACATTTTGCTTTACTTACAAAAGCAAACGCAAAAGCTTTAACGCACTTACAAAAGGCTGTTTTATAATATCGTAGACTAATTTGACAGTTCAAGTGATTTTTGTTTGTTTTTTCAATTTGGAGTTTGACATTTGCACCTGTCAAATTATTCTATGAGATAAAAAAACGTACTTTAGTCTCCTGATAAAACTCAATGATATTTAAAAAAGTAAATTATAGAAGAATTTAACATTTAACTTTTACAAATGAGTACCTACACTACATTACACAGTTAAAACATTTTCTCAAATTCCAACACATAATTTGTAATAGTAACTTCGCAACACCAACCAGGAATAATCCTGCTTGCCTGAAAACGCACAGCCACCCCACACATTGTTAGGCGAGGGTTCCTTTATTATTAAAAACTAGTAAACGCTTGTTCAAAATTAGTTCTCTGTCAATCTGCCTAGCTATTCCTGGACCTCGTAAATTACGTTCTGACACCGTAAAATAGTTTAGCAAAAGCGTGTCAAGTTAATTAGTTTGCTCTAAACTCTGTTTAAAGTTTATTTAGAATATTTGGAAGTGATTTAACCAATAGATGAATGATTGATTGGGTATCCCGTTTTGAACAAACTGAAAATTTAACTAACGGTTGGTTAAAATAATCTTCTTTTAGTAATGAAAATATTGGTTAAGGATACTGACAAAGGTTAACTACATGTAAAGTTAAGTGCTTTTGGGTATTAAATAATTTAATAAATGAGCCTAAAGATTTCTAAATAGCTTGGCAGTCAGCCCCAGGATCAACAGGTTTTTAGCTAATCTGTTGGTCACAGCATGAGTACTTACCTCAACTTAAGATAGGTAATTGATTCAGGCGTGACTTTACGGAAAATCTTTTCTCTGCGACCGTCGCCCGCCGTTGCAACACGTCGTGTTCGAAATCGCGACTGGTCAATCGTCATTCTGAGTATGTCTCGTTGAGAGGCGAAACACGTGTCGGTTTTCTTACAGGGTTTTTTATGACTCTTGAGGAATAGTTAAGCGGAATAGGTTACTAAATATATCTACGTCTATATATTGTATTTAACCTTAATTTGTCCACACGAAAGTGTGTGTGATAATCTTTAATGTTGTGTTTCCTAGGAAAGCGGTTATAACGACCGTCATGAAAATCTGTAATTTTCACAGTTTTTGAAATTAAAGTGTCAATAAACGCTCTGTCAATAAACGGACAGCCGTTGTGTAACCGTTCACCGCTTTCTTAGGAAACCAAGGCTTTATCGATTAGTGTAGTGTATGATTTGTCACACTCTGCATATTCAGTATTGCTGACCACTCCGAAGTAGGGAATTAACTTTAAACGCTCTACTTGTTTGCAAGAGTTCAATGAAACTAGTGTTTAGTGTTAAATCAGCTCATCAATAGAGCTAAAACACAGAGCATTTACAAAGAAGGGGGCTAGATTCTTTTTTCTTGAATACTCTTCATCTATTATTACTTTAGCTCATCACCGCCGCTTAACTGTCGATTGGCCTTTAGAGACAGTTGGAGGTTTATTCAGCAAAAAACTGCAAGCCATTTTTTATCTGAAATGTTTTTGTAATTATCTAAATCATCATTATTTCAATCGCATGAAAAAAACTCGCTCTCTACCCTTGTGCAACTAATTATAAACGAATACTCTCATCAGCTGACTATTGATATTCACGCCATTCAAATTGAAACCCAATGATCACACGCGTGTTGAAAAACATCATAATAATACCAACAGTAATACCCAAAAACCGATTACGACAATAATACCCTTATCTCTACTAACCTCATTCCATAAAATAAGGGTGAAGACTCATTTCCGGCTAGAACGGCCAGTTTTCAATTAAGGACAATAGACAGTAATCGATTTGGCCCGCAGAATAATTACTCATTAAGGAAGCTACAAAAAATATCAATTAGGGTGCTGGTTTTGGGAATACCACGTGGGTAGGTATGTGGTAAGGGTGTGAATCCGTGGGAATTTTGTCCCAGGAAAGTATAGGACATCCTATTTGGATGTTGGTAACGACAAGGGCCTCGTAGATAAATAATAACAGCCGTACGGGTCGATCGAAAGTTAAGTTACGCTTGCCGCGGTCGGTTCGTGTATGGGTGACCATCCAATACATATCGAAACCCTTTTATAGCTCGGAAAGCACGATAAACCGTTGGTCCCGGCCGGGCTCCCGGCTGTCATTCAGAAGTACGAAATTAGCCCAAAAGTCTGAACAAGCGGTATCGGTACCCAGTGGCTCAGTTGTGGATGTCAGATAGGCAGTCGCACCATATGAAATACTGGTATTCAGCTGCGGTTAGACAGGAATTCGATCCCAACATAGCTGGTAAAAGTCTAGGCAGATTGTAAAAAATTGGAAAAGGATTTTAAATGGCGCTGCAAAGTGATATGAGCATCTTGACCAAAAAAATAATAGCTTCCATATCTTACTTACCATAATTTTTTTTTTTTCCCAACTAATTGTGATTCGGCTTTCACTCAAAATCAAAATCAAAATATTTTATTTCACATAAGCCTACATGGGCACTTATGAAACGTCAGAAGCTAGGTGCACGGTTCCAATTGGTCGTTTCCTATGGAGAAGAGCCGGCAAGAAACTCCATGGTTACTCTTTTAAAAGATAATTGGCTTTTACAATATTTTCGAATTACAGTGTTAATAGTTAAGGACAGTGTAGGCCTTTCAAAAAGTTTCAGGTAAAGTTCATAAAAAAAATTACAAATAAAAGTCTACAGTCTAACTAGTTCCTGGCTTTCATTCTTACCATTGATTTGCAATATTTTACAAGATATCGACAAAGTGACCAATGCGCTGTCACCGACGACACCGTGGAAGTTGCGACATTTTGAGCTAACAAGATCTGAAATACTGTCGTGCGAGCGACATGATGACAAAACTTCCTCAACTCACAGATGGATACTGGGTAAGATCATAATCAAAATTAAATAAGACCCTATCGAGATAGTGCCCATCCAGGTATTTATAATGGGGTGTAATACTGGGTACTAAAACTCGGCTCTTTACAAGTATTGCTATATTTAAACCATCTGATTGCCAGTTTTATTGTATTTTACTGATTACCAATTTACAAGAAATCTAATAAGGAAATGCACTATGACTGTATTCCAGGAGAAGGAGGAGTTTATTGTTTTAATGCCACTACTCCTTTAACTATGAACTATAAATTCCTTAACTTTCTCGCAAACTTATAATATTGAAGAAATTGTATGTAGAGCTAAAATTAGAAGCTGAAAAACCTTCATAGATTTTGGTATGTGGTTTGGTGTAACGAAAGAATATTACCTAGATAGTTTGGATGTGCACTTACATATTTTAAAGTCCCAAGATTCGATGAACCTATCATATTTATCTGTAACTATATCTAATTACAGTTATTATAAATGGAAGGCGCTTTTAAACTCGAAGCATTTATTTCAATTAAACCATTTACAGGCACTTTTGAATTGTCAAAGAGTCGGTCAGTTACTCGAAAAGTTGAAGCCCATTCCAATTCGTAGATCTCTATGGAGAAGAACGGGCAAGAAACTCCTAGGACACTCTTTTAAAAATGTATATAGATATTACAAAATGTCTGTATTTCGTGTCTGTCTGTGTGACAGCGTTGTTCTTGTAAACTACGCAACGTTCCTGAAAACAAAATATCATTTGCTAGTCCATACTATCCATACTAATATTAACCATCCATACTAATATTATAAATTAAAAAGTAACTTTGTCTGTTTGTCTGTATGATACCTTTTCACGCCTAAACCACTGAACGGATTTCGATAAAATGGTGTCCCGGGGAAGGACATTGGCTACTTTTTATCGACATAACACGCGGGCGGAAGCTAGTAATTAATAACTACGATAGAAGCCATCAAAACCGTGACAGTAAACATGGTACGAAAGGAATTTCAATTAATTCCTTGCGCTTGTATGGCCTTTGTTTTCTAAGCCCCACGTGCATCGGCACCCCTCGTAGACGATGATGGTGTTATTCTATGGGGAATGTTTTATGCGATAGGCAATAAATTTTTGGAAGCATAATAAAAGAATATTTCTATGGGAATAGCAAATAGGGAAGAATTTACACGATAATTATAGTTGGGAAGTTACGTGCGAGTTGAATAAAAACGATGCAATGTAATTTGAACGAAGCTTTTGCACAATGCTGCATGTTAAAAAGTTCAACTTTTGGGAAGACCCAAATTATAGTAATCGAAATGTCAATCTCATTAACAACGCAAGCTAAATGACTATCAATAAAATTTATAGCTCAAAACTATAGACAAAGTCACGGACCAACTGCCAACTGACACCACATTGCCGAAATCAATTAGAACCACACAAAAACCCACCACACGACCCGGCAAGCGGTCCCTTTAAACTCTATACCCATTGTAACATCTAACTGCCCTTCAGTCAAAGCCCATATGTGGCACGAACCGAGGCACTAATAAAAACAGTTCAGCAAAATGACCGCTCCCACATGGCGTTGAAGAAATCTGGGACATCTTAGGCACATGTGGACAAATAGATGTGTTTCGGCCTATTGTGTTCCAGATTTTTTTGGTGATGGCACACGTGGCGTTGTTAAATTTTTATAACTCAAATTTGCCTTTGACGCATTGTTTTTTTAATTTGATAGGTCCTATGGGTCGAAGAGGAAACATTAGGTAACATGACAATGAAATTAAAAACACATAATTATAGTGCTCAATTTTCTTTTATATGTGGAAGTTACGAGTAATTATGGAGCCTAGAACTTTTATTTGTTTGACGCCTTTCTACAAAATCTGATTGCATTCGGAAGACGGTTTTCCCATAACAAAAAAAAAATGGAAGTCAATATTTTGACAACCAAACAGTGTCAATCCGGTCATGTAGCGGTATTGTGGTATTGCTAGCCTTTCCAAACCTGGATTATTTAGGCTATCGACGATTATCCATTCATCAGTCGGCCGGAGTTCCCTTTGAGCATATGAATGTAGCGTAAAGTCATGAATGCTAAACTCAAGGGCTTCAATCAACCTGTGTGTCCCTTCATATCGCGCATCCGTTCATAACACCTGAACGTATCAATAAAATATGACATAATAGGAAAAGTCGTGTGCTCATCACACGAGCGTACCAAGAACTGATTATTAACAATCACAATATGACCTCATTGGCGCCATTTTATTTTTGATTGTCTCGTCAAACTATCGGACGTGCTCACGCGGTTAGCGCTGATACGTGACTGACTTGATAAAGAACTTTTTACTTTGAATTTGTTTGATTCGATAATTTATAAATAACGTAATTGCTGGCACACTTAGTTCACAGCGCATTTATTTTTTCATGGTTTTTGCAAATATTGCACGAAGAGCTACTGCACAGCCAGCGCTCTTAGAAATTTCTCTATTGTCGCTGGCTGTGTAGTGGCTAAGGACCCTGACTAACATAGCAAACGGTCACGCTGACATTTCAGTCATTATATCTAGTTATTTTGATTGTTTATCATAATTTTACAAGATACGCATAGTAACCGTTACATAACATGACCAGAGTTGAATACCTTCTATCAATTATTGACACCATTACAGCACATCCTTACTATTTCAAAATCTTTTGGTTAATTACAATATCCTTGTTCATCAATACGACAACTTTGGGATTTTAAACCGATTGTGCTACTCCAATACATTTCAAACATCCTGATCATTCTTTCTCTCCCAGAAAATAAACCAATAACTCATTCTCACACAGAAACAGCTCTTAAATTAACTTCACTTCAAAACAAGGTAGCCTCTAGCTGCTAGCCAGTTAGCCACCATTTTCGTCACCTGACCGAGCCTAGTCCTTTTAAGTACAATTCTAGAACAGGTTTGCATCCGGCATGACTGTAGTCTTGTGCAAGACGCTAACAATATTGAATTGATATTTGACTGTCACTCCCACGTCGTTGATGGACAAGACAACTTTTACAAGATATTAATGTTAAAGAAATGATTTGGGTAGATACATGCATAAAATTAAACGTTGGAAAAAATCCGGGACGAATTCGGGAAGGTCAAAATTAAAGAGCACTTGATACTGGATTTGGGAAGAATGACAAAGATGGAACAGCTGATGGTAATTCACATGACTAGAGACATTATTTGATAGCAAACACAGATTAGTTTTGGGTTTTTTGAAGCCATCAGGGGTGAACATTGACAGTGACAGTAAAATTGCAGTTTAAATTGGGCTTGCAACAAAAGATAAAGTTGATAACATCGACAAGAAAGTGACAAAGGGTATAGTGAAAGATGGCATGGCTTTTTTTAACAAGTGTAATGTATAAGTAAGGCACACTTTCTCTGCAGCTGATAATTAATGTTCGCTATAGATAGGTATAGTACTTGAATGAGGATCCAATGAAAGAAGTGTGAGAGAATCGTAGAACACCCGTGCAAAATAATTTTTCTATTCACTTAGTAGGTAACCCATCCCCGAATGCCTTATATAAACAATACTAATTAAATATCTCATCTACTTCCATCGCTTCATCAATTATTACAACAAAAATTACTAACGGCTTTAACCGCTTCATCCCATTACGCACTAATTTGAAATTCAAACAAAGAAAGGGCATGGAACTTTTAAATCATGGAATAATGAGGTGACATTGACGTAAGAAAAAGAAAAAAAAGGCAGTGACACATTTATTAGACCTGTCATTCGATGGTACTTACCACTGACAGCTCATAAGTTTTGAGCCTTAATTTGTGATAAGCTAAATGCGTGTATGTACAGATGGATGCGCTACCGGATTTTAGCTTTCACATTTCTAAAAGTATTGTTGGGTTATCGGTTATTTAAATTGGGTCTTTTAGCGTCTTTGTGTCGATGGTTTTATGGTTACAACACCGTCATGATCCGATATGTTATTTCATCATCATAACGATAAGTCCTTGTCTGACTTAAGGCAGCAAGCTTAATAGATACTTAAGTTTAGAGTTTTTTGTTGTAAAGCAATAAAATTGAACTAAAACTAAATTATCTGATAAGAACGATTGAGTCACAAACACAAATGTCAATTAAATTTATGATTGGCATAAAATCTAATAGTGCACTGTGTAGCCTAAGAATCTAGTTCCAATGCAACGTAACTAGGCGATGTTAGGTCATTCATAGCAGGTGTTCTTACTATTTAGGTATGACAACTTGTATATAAACTACCTTTTTGTTCTAACGAACCAATAAATTCAAAACTCAACAACTCGGCATCACCAACAAAGAGAACAACACATCCCCTTTTATATTTAGTCACATTTATTGGCTTAACTGAACTAATTACATGCGGTGACAGTGTATTTCTGAACATAAGTCGACTAATTCGTTGGACAGGCGAGACATAATCGAGGTAATACGCCTCACTATGCCATCGACAAGTTATGGCGCCAACATTGCTTTTTTATTTTTAAACAGTTGACACTGGCTGAGTTTATACCGCATTAAAACTACTTTGGAATTATTATGTAATTTTTTATGGACAGTCCAAAGTTATCTTCGTGGATTTTGAGTTATTCTATGTAGTCAGATAAAATGGTGTTGAAAACGATGCAATAATATTGTTACATTGCATTGATGAGGGTATATTATCAATCTTGTCACGGATATTCACCTATTCATTCGGACTAAACATAACACAACGCCTGTAATCCCTGGAGGGTTAGCCAGAGGTGTATTCTATATTACACCCTCATTTCGCCAGTTATGTTTAAGTCCCATGTAATAGGGGATTTGCCATCAACCGGGCACAAATCTAGACTCCGCGCTGCTACTGATAAATTCCTGATAGAAAAACCCAATAACACTGCTCGACCTGGGAATTGAACCCGGGACTTCATACTCGACAGTAGCGCTTGCGACCAATGGACCAACGAGCCAATCAGTTACTTTCAAAAGGTGCTCTACTAAACTAATTTGAATAGTTTACTAAACTCATTTGAAGTTTTCTTGAATGAAAATGAAGGGCTATTTGATGGAGTCATACGAGGTACATAGCCTCTGGCTACCTGATGAGCTGCCTATATACAATAACAGGAAATGCCTTAAATTGCAAGACCGCAGACTGAGCTAATTTAAGAATTTATGTGGAAATTATATTGTACAGACTCTACCGACATTTTTCTTACAAATTAATTCTGTAATAAATAACGATGTGGGTATATATACTCCATAAGTTACTGAGATATGAATATTTTCGCTTTTAAACTCTAGGGATCCATCAATAATAGGTTTAACAGAATTAGCTCCAAATTGCTCTGCCGATTGGGACAAATATTTTGCCAATTACTACGTAGTTTCCGCCTCCCGCGCCCAGTACTGTTACCTACCTATTTGTTTGGAGGCTTTTAGAAAATGTATAATCAGATGGTGCATCAATCTTTGTTTTATTTGATTCGGCTTTGCAGATTCGACAGTCCCAAGTTCTTTTTGTTAAGAAAATTGCTTCGTAAAAAGTTTTAAATTTAATGATCCAGAAGCCCAAAACGGAAATAAATGCATAATCAATCGTCCACCTTATTCATCAACTTTCTCTACCCAGGATTCATAATAGTAATTGATTTAATCTTTAATGTTACAATTACAACCGGCTACCGGCTAATTAAATTACAGTTAAAAGTAACCGGAAGAAGCGGTTAGACCAAGAGCCAATATCCGGTCAATATGAACGGCCGTTAATAATACCAGTTTATATGGAAGTGGCATAAGATTATTATGTAGTTCAATAAACTGTGGGTAGATGAATTAAGTTCATCATCTATGGTCCTCGGGTAATTAATTTTACGCCTCTCAATCATCCTCTGAATGCAGAAGGGAGTGATAAAAGCTTCAGACTCTATGTGATATGTAATTTGTTTGTAATAAATTAATAATAGACTTTGTGGATGCGAAGGAAAACCTACAATGTTTTCAAGTATTATATGACAAGATATAATCTAAGAGAATCCATGCTAATATTATAAAATATTATTAATTCGAAAGTAACTCTGTCTGTCTGTCTTTCTGTCTGTCCGTCTGTATGTTACCTTTTCACGCCTAAACCACTGAACGGATTTCGACAAAATTGGCAAGGCACCCTGGCACCCTGGGCAAGGACATAGGTTACTTTTTATTGACATAATACCGCGCGGGCGAAGCTAGTATTTTATTAATTTGTTAGTTAATTTAGTATAAGAATTGTTATCCTCTGTCATAAATTGAGAAAGGAGATTGAATACAAGACGCAGCAAAAAGCAAAAGAGCAGTAATGAACTTGGTACGAAAATAGACCAAGACAAAAATTCTATAGAAAAGTGCATGCTATGCACGAAGACAAACAAACCAGACTCTGGACTCAAGCAATAAACACCTAAACGAAGGAAATTAATGTATAAACTGTTGACAATTTTGAAGGATGTGTGCGTCGTCATACTGTCTGAAAGGAGTTTAATAGTTAAACTTGGACCAGCCTCGAACGACAAGCGTCGAAGGCTAATAAAATGTATATTTTTAGCAAACATTTTGGATTGTTTCGTTAACGACGTCAAGTTTTATGAGATTTTTTGAGTTAGGTACTGCTGTAAACTCTGTGATGTAAAAGACGTTGATTGTTCGATAAAGATAAAGCATTATGTAATGGTTTCTCCAATTTTATTATTGTTATGGCATAAACTTACGTCTTATATATCAAGAGAATCCTCAAAGATATACTGTCACACAGAAATACCACAAAAACTTCGAAAATGCGTCACGATTTTAATTCAATACGTAATCCTGCAAACAATTCGTTCGAAGCTGGAAATATCACCAGGACTTCAACAAAGGGACTCCCGCGCAGGCTGCAACAATAGCGACGACAGATGCGCGCGCAGTACAATGCGAACTGTCAACTATCAGCTGTGCACCGCCATCTTTGATTTGCTGGTTATTATATTGAAAGTGGACACCTAGGTATGTGGGGTTTTGAATTTTAGAGTCAACTTAAAGCATGAATAAATGGAGTTAAAGGGTATCACAATAACCGAGCCAGAATAAAAGAGCCTTGAACTGCTAACAGTTTTATAGGTTGTTTTTCCTGGTCGGGTACAAAAAACAATGGAATTTTCTGAAGAGAAATCTCAATCAGCTCAGAATAAATTTTATGGTAAAATGCAGAGCTTCGTCTGATCTTTGGATTAGGGGAAGAATGAAGGAATATATCCCCTAAGTTAGACACCGACTCTTTAAAAAATTCAAAACACATCAAACTTTTTAACAAAATAACCAAAACTTCATCTATTGTCAACAACTAAAAATACATATTAAATACGGCATTTTATCTCAGACTAATCTCTGGCCCAATTAAGTTCTATTTGTGTAACCCGGGGTGGTCCAAAAAGGAAATAACACGGGAATATTTTGTTGTTCCGTGGCACCGTACGACCTCCGTCAATTAGAATATGTCAGTTACTGTATTATGTCACGGAGGACGGCCCTCCCGAAACTGTTACTTAGTTGGACCCTTTTAAAAATGATTGAATAATTAAAATTCAGGAATAGCTTTATGAACACATAGCGAAATAAAATGTGACGAACCCCGTACGCATCTTAAATCAAGCCTTGATTTGCCTCCAATAATGCTCATTTGATCATATCCCATCCAATACCTCAACCGAGATGGGATATGTTTAATGCTTCCATATCTACTGCAGATAATTTGTGAGTTCCGTCAAAGGACGAAGAAGTAATAAGTTTATGAAAAGCCGATTTCATACACATAATTTCTTCGAAGATACATGATGACATGAGTAACACCGGGCACCAATCAGTAGTATATCTCCATCAATATATTTGATTATACAATATAAAAAAATTGATACAGAGCTTCAAATCCCAAGTCTTTACCGAGAACTTGCGCATAAGCCTGTGTCAAGCTGTGTCATATGACGTACGCGTACGGCACTGCGCGGGCGCATTCCTCACATAAAACAGCCTCGCGCCTCGATGACTCTATTGTCCAATATACACTCGTCTTTTTACTAATAGCTACACATTGGAACGGTCACAGTATTGTGGTCAAAGTTAAAATTGATGTCATGGCATACCTTAAAGATTTTAATGTCTTATCACGAAATAAATAAGGAACTATTGAACCGATCTTTGATCGAGAGTGATAATTTAGAGATGTTCCAATTTCACACAAGGATAAATTTAAACTATTATAATTAGGACATCCATTTTGTTTTATCGGATGTTGAATTTGACTCGCTTCCAACATCACAACTAATAGGTCAATCAAACACATCCCTAAAGAAATATACCAAAACCTTAAAAGTGTTTTTAGTCCACTTCATATCTCCCCAGTCCGCAAAAAAAAATCTTCATTCACTTAAACAGTTTCCGACCTTTTACCCACAAGAAGATCACAATCAATACCGGATCAGAATATCGTTATATTTTTTTCAGAGGCACGCCACTGGCCTTGTTTACATTAGAAATATTTGTATCGTCTGTCTCTACATCCAGACTTATTGGAATTAATGGAATCTGTCGGCTCCTTTTAGATCCGAATCAACGGATAAAAGGTACATTAAGCTGCAAAGAAGTAATTTTTGAAGGTTGTTGAAATGAATTCGGTAATAATGTTATGAGTGATGTTATACACAATGAATGAAAAATATTAATTGTAGTAGATTAGAAGGCGATGAATAGAAAAAATACTAAGAAAATAAGCAAGCATCTTGATTCTGATAGAAATTGATTTTCTAAAAGGATTGGATTCCACGTTCTGAGAGGTTTTAGCCCAAGCTTGTTTATTTGTGCTAAAGGAGAAGTTTTAAGCTAAAATTTTTGTGAAGACGTTTAGTGTATGTATGGTACAGGGATTTCACAGATGAACCTAAAGAACTGAACTGTACTTCAGTATCCAGTCAGTGAACTTCCAAAAGGTAAGGCAGTCTAGTTGCCAGTAGTCTAGAGCCTACTGTCTAGTTCTAGATTACCTCTGACTATGATGTTGTCAGCTTTCATTTCAACCATTGCAAAAGAATATCATTAAACTTTTTGTCTGTTGTACCTAACTATATTTTTTGTCCAGATATGCGGGTATGTAAACATTGTATATTTACATTTACACAATCGATAACAAATCGTATGATCATTATTGTGTCATACTCATAATAAAAACCTTTTATCACAAATTAACCAACAGTAATATTTTTGTTTACTTTCAGATATTTTTACATTTATCATATAACAGACAGTTATAAATAAAAAAATGCTTAATGTTTACACTTCAGTCATTAGTGCACATGCTGATAGTGATATTTTGAAAATAAACAATTTACCGATTGCAAGAATTCGTATTGTATCTTACATTAACAATGTTAGTTTAAAAGATACTTTGGTAAAGTTAATGAGCTTTATCTTAAGTGAGATTGGAATTTATAGCAGAGCCACTTCCGTCAAGGTGAAGCTACAACTGGAAAGTAACCGACACTGATGATCTACTTCTATGTCAGTAAACTTCATATTAAGAAAAACAATTCATCGGATTCAAAAATCATAATCACGATGATAAATTCTATGTTAAAAGTTATGATGAGTTGATGGCAGTTGTATTACCTTCATCAAAAGAGTGAAATGATGACAAAACAGCCTCTTTACCATAGAGTTGCTCCAATACTTATCAACTACATCCTTCGTCCATATTCATGTGGGCCCAGACAAGTGCCAATCTCATTCAAAGCGTTTCGTATTTCTTCAAAGACTCTCAACAAGATTGACTTTTCGGGAGCAATTTCATAAATTGACTTTTCCATCATCGTTGGATAGAATGTCACTTTGTCTGGGCCCTCAGATTATGCATGAGTTCAACACACTTCAGTATTTTAGATGAAAATACCAATAAGATCAGTCTGTATCATGTCAAAATTAGACCAATCGTGTTAATCTTTGTTTTAAAGACCCCAATATCATTTCCTCCATTATCATAACCCCATATCGTATTTGAAAGGTCAATGAATACCGGTTCAATAACAAAATGATTCCGTCTGTCCGTTACCGCCAACTGGTCTCAAAATCAGCTGTTCCACTGTTTGCCGCTCCTATACACTGGTTTCACCGGTTCTGCTAATATCGGTGAACTAGCAACATTTTGAACCTGAAGAAGATTGTAACGTATTTTTAAGAATAGGTACAGTTCATTAAGAACACTCTGTTGATTATTCAACCAAAGAAATCCGACTGATGTTCAAAACGGGAACAAACGGGAAAATACCAAAGATTTGAAGAATTCCAAGGTATGTTAGGTACTCGACTGTTACCAAGAATCATTCGTTTCAACTTTATATGCGAACTCCTATTTTCATAAAACATTGTTTAATTATGTAGCTCGTGGCTAAGTAATAACAGCCGCACGGGTCGATCCATGAGGTTAAGCTGCGCTTGCCGGGGTTGGTCGGTGGATAGGTGACCATCTTTACATGCCGAGACTCCTCCGTGCTTCAGGAAGCACGTTAAGCCCTTGGTCCCGGCTGTCAATCATGGATCTTTGACAGTCGTTACGGGTCGTCAGAAGCCCAAAGTTTGACAACCAGTCTTACCAAGGGGTATCATATTACCCAGTTACTGGGTTGTGGAGGTCAGATAAGCAGTCGCTCCATGTAAATTACTGGTATCCAGCTGCATCTAGTTAGACTGGAAGCAGACCCCAACATGGCTGAGAAAAGGCTAGGCAGATTGATTGAGCCTGCATGATTATATTTATTCTTCTTTTCCTTAATTTTCAGTAACTTAATGTCTCACTTCCATAGCTATTATGACCTAAGACTTCTGCAGTAGTTTCAGTTTGTATATCTAATTCTCCTCTTCTTCAACGGAATTTCTTTTAAATCACGCCATTTAATACCTACAATTTCGTAATTTAGACGTTAATCACGAGTTCACGACACTCCTACGCACTTTCAAATATCAATGTAGACCTCACCGACACCGGCCCCTTTGTAGGGTAAAAGCGACAATAACCGGCACTATATTTTAACGCGGCATCTTTATGACTCATTACGGGAACATCCAAATGTATGTGCAAACATCGACGTTTAACATCGTAAATACTATGTTTTATTAGTACCTATAAAAATGTTGATGGATGAACAAATGGGTCGGTTTTATTTCATACATATGTATGTTACGTTGGAATGTGCTGATGTTTTGTTAGTCGTTGGTAAAAATAACGGATGGATTGGAAACTATTTCACCTATATATACAATGTAGGTATATTAAACGTTGTCATTAAAATAGATACTGGTTTTTAGTAACGTGTTTGACTTTTTAATGTTGGTGACAAGTTATCTAAGTATTTAGGCATCTATACCAAGATTACCAAGTACAAGTTTCAACACCATAATGTTTCAGAAATAAATCATTCGCAAAAAAAAATTACCTTGCAACATTATTAGCTTAATTAACACGGAAAAATATTTATTATAAATAACAACCTACTTTAACAAAGAAATGTGTACTATCATGATTGCAATAAATACAAACATACCGTTCACACTCAGTGTCACAAACTTCCCAGTAATCCCAAATCCATGTGTGGGCATTCCATTTTAAAAGCAAAATATTGCCGCTACAATCAAAATTACCGCCAAACACCATAATTTACGTGTTGTCAACATTCGATTGATTCTTTACTCGCATTACCGACGCCGACTAACTGATAACTGGTGCAGCCACCTTCATATTTATCACCCTTATGCCTCAAGACACAAAGTCCATATTAAATGTATTATTTAATTTATAATATTCTACTATGGTGTTCTACCATTAACCTGTAAATCGTTGCTTGACACCTTATTACCACACCTCATTTCAACCCAATTGAGACTCAACCTTGTTACAGAAATCACAACGTCCAAATTCCCTTAACATGCCACAATAAATCAGCCAACCAATTTTATACTCTCACCCAATAGAACGAACGTTCAAAATTATTTACCAAGTATTTTCCCATCAAAATCAAGGGTGGTATTATGTCGTGTCTTTAAGACCGCCGTATCAGCAGGGAGGCAAGCGGCTCGATTGAGATATTTCCACTAAATCCAATAGATAGTATGTTTGTTTGTTTGCGCCGATATAATGGGAGGTCCTCAGGTTCTTGGTAATGAAGGCTGTCGGCAGAAAGGTGTTCAGATAATAAAAGGACGCGACAGGTTTTTTTTTTGGATGGTGACTAATTTTGATAAAACACACAGCCCCATAATGTGATCATTCGGTTTCTATACCCTATTTAGAAGACAGTTTATTTATTATTGGTTCACCAAGAATTGCTTACACTGGATACATTCTTATAATTAACATACAAAAATGTATATATGCAACAGTGCAACAATCACTTCCAGTTAAACTCCACATGCATATAGAAATAGTACAAAAATCCTAACTAATATTGTAATTGCGAAAGTGAGAAACAAAACACACACACAAAACAAGGCACATGGGTAGACCATGACCTGGAAAAGGACATAGGATACCTATTATCCCGATATTCCCAGGGGATTGAGACTTATGCGGGTAAAACCCTTTATTCATAAACGTTGCTTAAAGTTAAGTAATGATTAGCGACTGTTTAACCATACATTTTCGACTTTTGAACGTCGCGTCGCTTAACTTTAATCTTCGTTTATGAATAAACCCGTAATAAATTAATCTAATTTTAAATTACTTATCCAAAAGTCTAAGTAAGTTTAAGGAATGAAATGTGTCTTACAACACATCAGTCTGTATGAATCGTAAGCTCTTTAGGTAGTCTAAGGAAGAGAGTCATCTGATCATCTAACCGTACACAGTTGGTTACAGCCTGGATATGACCGGCAGTGTCCCCCCATACCTATTTACAGTCTAATTTGAATAGATGGTAAAAATATTGAAGATTGCTTTAAAAAAAGTGTGAATCTTCTTGCCGGCTCTTCACCATAAGAAACGACCAATTGTAACCGTGCATCTAGCTACTGACGTTTCATATGTGCAAAAATGAATCATGAAAGAAATTCGATTTTGCATGCATGAACCTACCTGTAAACAATTCCCCACTAAATTAACAATTTTACCTCAAACAATGCCACATCACGGCCATCAACTACAAAATGCATCCATTTATCAGCTCCTCTCTCCAAAACTGCGGAACGAAAGGCATTCGAACATAATCCTTCGAGTTCGTCACACCTTTCTTATATTGTGAAGACAAAGCTATTATTTTTAGTAGTTCTATTGTGTTTAATACGCAATTTTTGGGTAACCGTTGAGGTAGGGTCGAAAAGAGAAAGATTTTCAGAAGTAGATAATAATTATTTTGTGGTGTTCTTGAGATTCTGTTTAAAACCTTGCTGTAACATCTGAATGTGTTTTATAATTATGCTCCTACGTTTTAGCAAGGACTCACCATTCTAACATTCTATCTTAATCCTAACTTAATATCCATACTATCCATACTAAATCCATACATACTATCCATACTACTTAATATTATAAATTCGAAAGTAACTCATTATGAAAGAAAGAAAGAAAGAAAGAAATCATTTATTTGCTTATAATGTAGGTATACATATAAGTTGGAATATTTATTAAGTGTCCCAATACATTTTACCTTACGGCATTAGGTTTGAATTAAATAGTAATATAGATACAGCTATTACGATCATTATTAGCCGTAGTCGAATTTAATAGGTTGATTACAGATCAGACAACAAAAGAAACAAAATAATTAGTGAATTACATATAAATCTCTCGCAAATCATACAATGAAGAACATAAATGTCGAAATATGTAATGTCAAAAAGCTTAATGTCAAAATATTCTAAAACATTAACAACAATCACAATTATTATTACATAAATAATTTAGATAATCTGGTAATGTCAAGATCTGTTATATCAAATTACAATATAACAATTTTAAAAATAAAAAATAAAATGCTAATAAATAAATAACAATGTCATTATGTCAATGTCATCTAAAACAGTCGAAATTGCAAAGGCAACGTACATTTACCAAAAATAATTTTCCTATATAGTTTTGTCATTTAAAAAGTCTTTTTGTTCAGGGGGTAGGGTCAATACTCTGTGCACCTGATTTAACCACCACAAATATAATTTTCATGTACCTACCTTAATGTAATTTTACAGGTGAGAAATAAACATTTTTATTTTTTTATTATTTATTATTACTTTCGAACATTTTATCTCTCAGTCGTACTACTGTTTCTTAAATAACTACCCTACATTATACAACTTGCACACTTTCGACACCCGTTTGTTTTTACTAAGCTCTTTATTGCAATCAACAGTTTCTGCCCACCCTCCATTCTTCAAGGAGTGCTCAACAAACAAAACGGTATCCCAATAACATCTTTACGGCTTAATTGCCTACCTGTAAATGTCATTGTGTTCAATAAAGAAATTTATCGGTTTACATTGATGGATACTCCTGGTAAAAAGGCGGCTTTTGAGGAAGAGAATAGGGTGATAGAATTGGTGACTGGTAGTGACGTAACTAATTATGAATTATTTGCTGTAACTGTTGTCAATTGATGACGACAATATTTATGGAACAGTGGTTTTGAAGCAAGAACTAATTTTAATGTTTCTTTTTTGGCTCTGCACTTGACTGCTTGTATAGTCAACTTTGGATTGCCAAATCTCCTGCCTAAGAAGGTGTTTTTATTGTAGATATAATCCCATATTGCCGTGATAGCCTAGTGGTGTGACCGTCGGGCTGCAAAGTCATAGGTGTCGAGTTCGAACCCAAGCCACGCACCTCTGACTTTTCAGATTCATGTGCGTATTGTATAATTATCACTTGCTATAAAAACGGCGAAGGAAAACATCGTGAGGAAACTGGCATGACTGATAGATATTTCTCGATGGCATGTGAAGCCAAGTCAGAGTCCCATGGGCGGCTATAAAACTCTGACACCAGGTTAGTCACTAACCACACGAAAAGAGGAAGACCCCTTTTACACGAGGGCAATGAAGCTATAAACATATTAATCGAATCTAAAACGAATAAACATATTCGTCTCTTGTCTACTTAAATCCAGATTTAATTCCAGATCTATGCTTGAATACAGTTTTAAAATTTAATTAGTTCAGAACTCACAAAAAATCCAGACGATCTGCACGTTATACATTCTATGGAAAAAAGCGAACCGAAAGATGACTCTATAGATAAAGTCAATATTGCGCTGTTGTCTTTTACTGCTTCAGTAAACAACTCATAGGAACAGGTTACAACAGGTATAGTGCTGGTCAAACAAGGGTTGTAACATGTCAATACTTGTGTGCTATTGAGCATGTTAACGACCACACGTCACCGGAAGCTGAGATTAGAAAAAGAGGTAAATTTACATAACATTATCACTAACGAAGATAAAAAATGGGCCTGACCAAGGGGCAAGTCGTTAGATACAAGAAGATGTACTTCAATGGCAGTCGATAACGTTCACATATGATACTCTATCCCGAAAAGTACAATTCTGAATAGCAAGATGTTTTAAATCGTCAAAAACTTAACAATAGTAAGTATGTAACCACTGAAATGGACTGATTTTTACCGACTTCAAAAAAGGAGGAGGTACTATGTTCGGGATGATTGTTTTTTTTTTTTTTTTTTTTTTTTTTTTTTTTTTTTTATGTATGTTCCCCGATTACTCCGCCGTTTGTGAACCGATTTAAAAAATTCTTTTTTTGTTCAAAAGCTTATACTTCTGAGGTGGTCCCATTGTCACCAAGTCAGGATCTGATGATGGGATCCTAGAGAAATCGAGGGGAACTTTCAAAAATCGTAAGGGCAACTAGTGCATTCCTTAATTTATTCATTAAGTATTTTACAGCACTACAATTTTATGAAGGCCTGGAGTCGATCTGATGATGGAGCCGAAAGACAGTCAAGGGAACTCCTCAATGGTTTACAGCAGATACCTCGTGTTTGGGCTTGATTAATTTGTATTGATAAAAACTTTACACTTTGATGGGTTGTGACTGTCGTTAGGGGTCTGATGATGAAGACGAAAGACAGTCGAGGGAACTCCTCGGTGGTTTACAGCAGATATCTTGTGTTTGGGCTTGATTAATTTTTATTGATAAGAACCTTACACTTGGATGGGTTGTGACTGTCGTTAAGGGTCTGATGATGAAGACGAAGGACGATTAACGGAACTCCTCAACGGTTCACAGTAATTACCTTGTGTTTGGACTTAATTCATTTATATTGATAAGAACTTTGCAACCATATAGGTTGTAAGTGACATTACAGATCTGATTATGGTCACCTTATAATATGATGATGAGGGGAACTATACAGTGTAAGCAAATGTATAGTGTTCACCCTTATATTCTTGAGAAGGCACGGGAGTCTCATTAGCCAGCCGGTTTCGTATAACATCTAAACGATACTTGCGCTGTTCAGACGACTCGCCACTTAATCGTTTTTGAATAAGATTGAGTCGGCAGATCTTATCATTTGGCGACTCCTGTGACAAGTGAGAATGCATGTAAATTCTCATCTGAGATAACCTAGCATGACAAGCTAACGGTGATTCTTGGGAACCGGACATAGCACTCCGTTTGCGATTCTTAGATAGGCGTTTTTTTTCAGCAGTATTAGTCTCTTTAATTCTGTTTTTCTTCATGCGGGTGGCTCCTTTAGTTGGTCTACCCATGATTACAAAAATCAAATTACACAAAAAATGGAAAAATAATAAAACTTTTTAAAAAATAATTGACCGACTTCAAAAAAAACAAAACAAAAAAGGACTACTGTACTAAAAACCAAAAGACAAAAGTACTTCTTTAATAAAAAGAGAAAAATAAAAAAATAAAAAAATAACTTTAATTTCGGAAGTCGGTGGCCAAAAACTAAAATTAAAAGCAAAGACACCGACTTCCGAAATTAAAGTTATTTTTTTATTTTTTTATTTTTCTCTTTTTATTAAAGAAGTACTTTTGTCTTTTGGTTTTTAGTACAGTAGTCCTTTTTTGTTTTGTTTTTTTTGTTCGTTTGTCGTTGATTACACTTGAAATTTTTCTGAAACCTCTGAATCGTACTAAACTACCATAGGCTCTACCATATATCCTAAACATAAGATAATAATTATGTATTACCATCCAACTATAACTATTTAACTTTTTCCCTCCATAAAAAAAGCCAACTACTATACCTAAACGGCTAACATTATATTCATTTTATCTCAGCAGTAGAGAAGCCAATTTTTTGCTCGATCAGATCACTAGAAGCATACTATTTATTATAGTAACACGATCCTTCAATCGAGTCAGTTTTTGCGCGAACTGCGAACCGCTGTATACAGCCTCTTTAAGACTTCGCAGACCAGGCAAAGTTGGTCTTCGCTGCCTCTAGTTGGTACAACTTTTAGTATGGAAGAAACGGTGCTGTATCATTGGTCAGGGGTCTAGGTGCCTGGTCATCAAAGGCGAATGTACGGCCTTGCTGATTGTATGTGGAACTTGGGACGGAATTGGTTACAATTTGATGATGAATGCTTTTTTAGATTGATGTAATCTTGGGCTAGTGTTGAATGAACGTTGAAATGACGATGAGATTCTGAGATAATAGTAACTTTGTCTCTAGATAGATGAATTACAAGATTTTTGTAAATGTTGTTTTCTCAAACATGCTTGGAAATTCGAGCATTATTTTGACAACCTTCTTCGAGATAAATCAAAATTGCTGTACTGGTAAAAAACAAGTGACGATGCGGCCAGCAAAGTTACTATGAAAATCCATATCTGGTGTGTTTAGCGGGCAAATAAATTACAATGAAAACTCATATCTGTCGTGTTATTAAAAAATGGAACGAACTTTTTACTTCAACACACGGCAACCAAGGAGGTAAATAATCAAAGATTTTATTTAAATTTCAAATTGGTTTGCAAATAGAACAAAGAAGAAACAAATTAACATATTGGCGCGTGAAAAATGATAGTTATTCGTCATTGATTCTGGAATTTCTATTTAATTTATTCAGTTTGAATTTCCGCGCGTTGTTTGAGAAAAGTACTATACAAGCCTTGGCCGCAATCAGGAATTGATGGACTCACGCATGAGTGCCTCGGCTTCGCCTCGGCCCTCATTTTCACGATCGTCCATCAATTCCCTTATTGCAGGCCGCGACAGTAATGTACTATTGCACTTTCTCTTTTTGACAGTAAATATAAACTAAGTAACTAACTACATAAGTTGCTGAATTTTCTACCGCTGAGATATTTTATAGAGCTTAAAATATGCGGCTTATTCCGGAACTTCTTGTTCTACAAATGCTTATCTTTAAAAGTATAATCCCTTATCTAGTAGCAACGCAACAACGCTAGAAGTAAAGACAAAGGACCCACATAATTCTATAAAAAGGTTCAAAAAAAGCTTAAAGCGTCGCAAATTGTTATTAATGGTGCATTGGGAAGAGAAACGATTATCTCTTCATGAATATAAAATACTCTTTGTACATACGACGCAATATAATAATATTGCCGATACCGGGTCGCCGCGCCGCCGCGCCGAGGCCATCGGATAGGTCCAAATATACCTTGAACATGTCCTAACATGTCGGGATTCGGATTAAAAGGCTTTATAACTGGCTTAACGGTCTTATTGATACAATACGAAAAACATAAGGGTAATTTAAAACAGGAATAAGCTTGCTAAAAACAAAGACTTGATAATTGCTAAAGATTTTTTTTTAAGTGCATCTTTAGCTGTTTCCAGTTCTTTTCATGCAACAGCCCTTATTTTAAGCCTTGCATGTTATTTCCTAGTGTGTATTTTTAGCATAGGTTGGTACTTCGTCGATATTTGTTGCGAGAATAGGCTCTTCTCTATAGGAAACGACCAATTGGAACCGTACACCTAGCTTCTGACGTTTCATAAGTGCCCATGTAGGTTTATGTATTATATTGTTTTTGTTGTAATATTTTGTTTTTGTTCTTTTTTTTTGATAAACAACATTTGTCTGCCTTCTCGCTATCCATTTCTCAGTACTTGAGAAGTCCTATTAGTTTAGATACTTGTATAACTTACTATAATGTAGGTCCCTCTTTAATATCACAGCCTCAGCTAAATGCTCGTTCTATATCCTCAAATTAACATATCCGCTCTACTTCCAAATTAAATTAGGATAAACCGATAAACACACCCAGTCCCCAACAACGGTCCTTGGACAGGTAGTGACGTGTCTGCTGTCCAATACCTGTTAGGCACGACCTTGCCTCGACCTAGACTGAACAGGATTGGACGGGTCAACGCACCGCATCTGTCTGGGAAAAGATTAGTGTCGTTTCGAAGCTAGATTTTATGGACCGCTCACTTTTATAGATATGGGTTTTTGTTCGGAGAATTATTTTGGAACGTGAGTGATTGCAAACTGGTTTTTTTTTTATGTTGCAAAGGATGTTACAGGTTTTAAAGTAAGAAGCTTAGTATGTTTTGTTCATGCTGAAGTTACTTACGCTTGAAGACTCTTGTTGCAGATATAATGGAAATAAGTTGATTTGCGTTGCTTAAGGACACAAGTTAAGGGCCTACCCAACCTCAAATTGCTTAGCATGATCTTCCATTATGCCGAAAATACTGCAGCAATAATTTTGAAATAAATATATGGTAATGGATTGATGCTATGGTCCTATGATTGACGAAAACAAGATTATATCAAATTTTCTAGACAGAAAACAAAAACAAAGTTACCTCTAAACCGAACTATAAACCGCTGGTATTAAAAAATACTTCAGTTTAGATCATGGAACTTTGCATAATAACTGACATAACTATAAATAAGGTCTTATGTGTTTTTTTTTTTTAGATTACCATTATTTACACCGTAAAAAACAATTATCTAAACTATTCGAGGCTTGGAACCGCCGGCACCCCACTCCGTCTCGCTCTCACTCAGGCCGCGAGTAGTATGGTGCGAGCGAGATCAAAAGTGAATATGAGCTCAGGTAGTATAGGCCCTTAAGTTAGATTTAGTTAGTAGTTGTAGTAAATAACAGTTTAACATGGAGATAAAGAAAGTGCCTTAGGGTCTATTTTCTTATTATTTACTATTACGTACATTAAAAATGTACGTGTTTGTATTAGACAGTCAATTAATATAAATTCCAAGCCCTTTTGAAAGGTGTTAAGTAACAAGACAATAACGATTGTGACTCCACAGTAAGTTATTATAAGATACTTCTTCACAATGGATATAAATGGAGTATGTAACATAACCTTATCATGTTTTAAAAGTAGCTATTCTCTAATACTGTAACCTATCCCAGAGTTTTGGATGTTAAAGCTATTTATAAATATTCTTCTTTTATTTATTTTCTTTGTTTTCCTTCTATGAAAATAATATCATCGTTATTGGCAACATGTGGGTCTTTACCCAACAATTATGCCTTATGCGCTTACGCTAATGTAAGCCTGTTTAAGGACTAAATAAATAATACCAAACGTGGCTTCACGACACACCTTCACAATTTCACACAAACATCCCCTCAAAATAACAACAGTAATTCTATCCTATAAAATCATGGAAGCACCAATCTTGGGACAAGCGCTGAGGGCAAAAATAAAACAAAGTATCAGCTCGGTCCACACGTGCGGCCACATCTGCGCAAGGTGCGCCTGCGCAGCTGTCCCCGCCAACCAGCACGCTTGCGCACAACGACCATAAACATTTGAACATTTAAAAATCTCGCCACAACGCTCTGCACCTTTGCTTTTAGCCAAATCTTTTTACTCCCATTAAGGTTAATAATATTGGCGTATTTAACTGAAATCATGAGGAGAAAATTATGCTGTTCCAATTTAAAGAACTCGATTTTATCAGGATTCTCAGGTAATGAGAGATAGTTTGCAATGTCGCACTGCATCAAATTATTTTAATAAGCCATTTTGGCTCAACTTTCGACTTAATAATAAAGACCTTAAAAGGACATCAGACTAATATGTTGGTAAGATTGTATCCGTGTAATAGGTGGTTGTCATCTCTAGAAGCTCGGAAATAGTAATCAGCAAAAATAATGTACCGATGTGACCGAGCCTCATAATAACAATAATGATTTGTGTACTAATAATGTTGTTAGCTTGACAGTCTACATTTCTTTATCTACGTCTTACATGGTCATTATTGGGCCACCCTTAACCAGCCTTAAGGGAACTTTCTACCAATAGTACCAACATAGCTACTTCACTATGTTCTGTATGCCTACATTTTCAGCAAATAAACAAGAGAGTGATATTTGTGTTCATGGAATCTTTGTGGTCTATTTAGCCGTCATGAGCTGAGGACATTGATTTACTTTCATCATTTCCATTGCACCTCTTACATCAACATAACAATCCTCAATCTAGATCCATAGATATGGCTCTGGTTGACCTCTTACGTTTTTTTTTCCATTGGTTACTTAGATGACGTCTGCTGCATACAGCAGCCCGTAATGAATAATTCAGTTGAATTTTGAGTTCGTCCCATTTGTTAATGTGTTTGTGTTGGTTATGTATGAACTGTTTATGGGGTAGGTAGAAGTCCAGGTAGTGTCTTTGGAGATGAAGAAGATTATTTATGACAACGATTGGTACGATAGAACATTGGAAGACACAAACCCTCAAATCCTATGACTAAGTTCACCGACTCATATTTATTTTGTCGGTGTAAAAATGTTGATCTATAAATCTTGCCAAATATCTATCAATCTTCCTTTAGGGAACATGAACAATCGGTACATATATGCAGTTCCAGTTGCTATACCATGAAAATAAAGGCTTATAAGTAGAACCAATCTCCAGGTGTTCAAAAATTTCGACAATATCCGTGTCTCGTCCTTCAACTTCTTGATTTTATTGGAACCATCTGGTTGACTCTCTTGATACGAAAATAAAACGAAGTACGAATACATTACCTGCCTGTCATCTCATGCAAGCTGGGAGATTCTACAGAGATACTTACATATGAATGTAGGATGTACACACGGCTATACATCAAGCTATACATTTCCAGTTTATGCTGGTCTCGCATTGTATAGAATTTCCGTACAATGCGAGGTCAGCTTATACTGGAAATGTATAGCTTGATGTGTAGCCGTGTGTACTCGGCTGATGAGCTTGCAATATTTCGTTGTTACTGGTACCTTATCACAAATTGTAATTTGGAGCCAAGAAATCTAAATTAATCTGCAAGCAATAGGTTCTCTATTTGACTATAACTCAAACAATCCATATTTCAACATTGAAAGAATGTTAAAATATTGTCCTTTGATGTAATAAACTTACAAGACTAGAGACTTGCTATTGAAAGCTTATGTACTCCTTTTCGCAGAACTGTCCTTGATGCTAATTCTCCAATCCCCAGCCTATGTAAATTATTAAATAGCTGCAGTGACCTTGTTTATGTGTACTTTGACTTACTTGGTAGGTTCTGAAGTATTATGCACAAAAAATTGTAAAATCATTTTAGTGTAAATTTAGTTTTGATTTTAATTTTAATGTTGATTTTAATTGTATTTTAATTTTAATTGTATTTTAATTTTAGTTGCATTTTAATTTTGATTTCATTTTATGTGACTTTAATTATGATTTTGGATTTGATTTTAATTATGATTTTAATCTTGGATTTGATTTTAATTTGGAATTTGGTTGAAAGCATGATTATGTTCGGTGAGTTGAACTCATCTAATTAAGTAGGCTAAGTAAATTAAGTAGGCTCTCAATATCAATTGACAAATAAGTAATGCATGATGTGCTTGCCTGTAAGAAATTGGTGCACTAGTCTATAAGTATTGGATCTATCTTATTTCTTTGTATGGGTGTATTAAATTGTTGGTGAGCCAAATAAATAAAATTAAATTAAAATAAAGCTTCTAAAGCTATCTCATCTGAAGCACATCTGAAGCTATCATATCATGATCCTATAGCATCCTATAGGATAACACCTACTTTGGACGGAAAATTTGTCTTTTGAATATACTTAGGTATGTATATATTTATATAACTATTTTCGACACTTCTTTTTTCTTAAACAACGAACCTCTACAAAATTGTCCATTCCATCCATTGGTTATTAAACAAGTCCATCTCCAAAACGATACAATATCAATCAAAATAAAGAACATTGCTATAAAATATTCAAAGGGATATATCACATTGTCAAGTGTGAAGGTGCCCGGTGCCTACGTTTATCGTCCGTAATCATAATCCATCATGTGTTATAGACTTGGGACCGTTAAAAATGAGTGCAGTGTCAAATGTAAAGAGATTAGGGCTATTCTTAAAAGGCTGGACAGACGGAATAGTTGATACTTTTATTACCCGACTACGACGAAGAAAAAAGGAGGGTTATGATTTTGACCGGTATGTATGTATGTAAGTATGTTCATCTGTTCCCTTCTATCATCTAAACCACTCATCACAATTTGATAAATGAGGTATCGTTGGAAGCGTCTTGATCGTCCGCTGGTTATAGGCTATGTGACGTCACATTAAATTAAAAATGGCGCCCTCTAGAGGACATGAAGTCAGGAACTTAAAAAAAAAATTGTTTAATCGTACCATGTTGGGTATCAAATGAAAGGGCTTAATGAGCATATTTCAAAAATATATATATATATATATTATAACCAAAAAGAATTTAAAAAAAAAATAAGTAATTAAAAACTATAATCCAACTACGACTAAAAAGGTATAAAAGAGACACCACAGACAGACTTATAAAAAATCCGGAGTCACACGTAATCTGTTCGATTTATGACTCCGGATAACACGTGTGACTCCGGATTTTAAATTTGTCTGTCTGTGGTGTCTCTTTTATATAGTTTTAATTACTTAATTTTTTTATTAGTTACAATAAGTAAGCATTTAGGTTGTGAATTCGGATGAATGATTGAGCTTTGTTTCTCTCTGTTTATTTGTTTGCCAAATGCGAAAGGTTTCTATACGAGCCTTCCCTAAATTATATTATCTCTTTCTATTTGTCTGTTTCGCTAAAAGCTTTGACAGTTAAATGCCTACTACTAGCTAATCGATATTTCCTAAGATTGTTTGTCCTTCCACTCTTAAAAAAAAAGGGATGGTAATTTTTTATTTTATTTAGAAATGCAGCCTTCCTTTTTAAATCTTATACGTCGAGTGTGTGTCACCAACAAAATAATATTAATTTATTAATATATATTTTTTCGATCAACATCGCTACCATGCTTTTATAGAATAACCCATCAAATAATCTGTATCCCAAAGACACGAGATGGTCATAGATGTGTGACCTATGACTGCCATGATTTACAGTCAATACGTCGCTCTATGAGTGTATGGTTGTTGTCTATGGAATGCACTGTTCATACACTGTTGGTACATTGTGGATATATTGTTTAAAATAAACAGAGAACATTCTTTTTATAGGTCCATTAAAAATTTAAACCTTGAAAAATAAACTTTTTATATAATCTACTGAAAGAAATCATCAAAAATCTCATCTGAATCAATAAAGGAAATTATAGAAACTATTTCTATTCGACGTATTTAGCGATTTTGATGCGATGTTTTTTCTAAAACTTTTACTTGAAAATATGAATGACGATCTTCATGCATGCTCAGTTAAAACCCTAATATAAATATTTCAAAAAATTTATTAATAAATATACAATAGCACCGGCTCCACAATACGAAATCAGAGCACATCTCTCATAAGCTCCTAAACATATCTAATCTACGCGTCGCGTCGGTCAGTACAATGCCTTTCACCCCATGCGTACGCGCATGACAAATAAAATTCCAAACGTGAGAAAGTCGAGATAACGTCAAATGACCGTTAATGCTGTATTTAGATAAACTTTATTGTTAACTTCTGTGAACTGAGTTCAAAGTGAGGTTACTGTTGCATCACAGTGATACCGACATTTAACTGGTGTTAGTTACGAGTAACTGTGTTGGTTCTTAGTATCGTTATTTGTTCATACTTTCTAATTTTGTCAATGAGAACATCTTTGAGAATTCCTACTTGCTACAGGAACTGGTCGAAATGATCTAGTTTCAACGAGATAATTGAATTTTAGCTAATATGTAAAGCTGAATGTCACCAAAGCGATGTTTATTCGTAGATCAAAACAAAAAGAAAATATAAACAACACGTAACAACATGTTTCCATGGCTATATGAAAGTCCATAACATATTTTGAAGACAGCCAGAGCAGCCAGACTCCCTCCAACTTGAATAATAAGCCTTCATTGTCTCACTGCAGGACAAAGGCTTCTTCAGCATTGGCCACCCTTGCACAAGATGGATTGGCGATTTCAGAATTATCTATATCTATACATATTATAAATTTAAGTCACTTTTATGTATGTATGTATGGTCTACTAAACCACGCAACAGACTTTGATGAGGATTTAGGGGTATGAGGAACAGAACAGGGAGTATAGTTCACTCATCCACCATAGAAAAGGGAGGATCCTACGACCAGACGGGTGTTGTGTCGGGCAACTGCCCAACGATTGATGTCGGGTTCTTGTATATGTGTCCATTGCACGGTAAACTTTAATTGCGCGATGCAGGATTTATGTGACGTCGGGCTTTTTGTATGACGTCTTTGATGCGTAGTTCGCATTTGGCGATGTAGATACCGCCACAAGGTTTTCAGCATCGTTTACTGAATTTATTCCGGAAGATTTATGTGTATATTACGTTAATAATATTAAAGTTACATCATACTTTAGTAACTAAAAAATCTCGATGTTTTGTCAAGTCGTAAGAACCGTGCGAAGCAGGAGCGACCTAAGTTTCGTCACGCTGTTTTCCTTCACTGATGTTAGTAATGTCCGAGATAAACCCGGATAGTAGTAAATATAAATTGTAAAAGTCACATTGGTACCAACATTGCTAACTCCCCGCATATGCTTCTCGTGTACGGCTTGACTCAAGTTCTAATAATGTGTCTATATTTGGTTGGACCGAGTATTATCGTCTAATATGAGTATGACTCATTGCTACTAGAGAGAGAAACAATCCTCCTAACTCCCCTCCATCACAGTCGGGTGACCACACGTTCCCTCACGTACAGAACACGGTACAGACATCTTATCTTCATTGTTAGCACCTACTTTACATCATAATGTCCTGGGACCCGTTTTATATCGTTTAACCTCTTCTATATGAAAAGGAAGTTAAGGTTGTCTTACACTGGGGTGTAACGTATGTGATTTCTTTAAAAAAAACCATTTGTTGAATAGGTTATTGGATCTATTATAGAAGAAGTATTGAATATAATGCAATGGGTATTTGAATAATTTATTCGAAGCCATTTTTAAGTTGTCATCAAATTTTTGACAAAAACATATACATGATTAAATATATTATTCGTCATTGATCCAATCACTTGGATGCAAGCACGGTTGCTTTCCGTTAGATCCTAGGTTTTATTTTGCGTGGGGTAAAGTTTAATTTATGTGTTTGGTTACGAACGTCGCACTAGTAAACGTATACATATTTTAGAATATAGGCAAATAAAGAAGATAGGAACTATAGAAAAATTGTTTATGCTGTACAAACAAGACGCACGTTACAAAATAATAGACAAAAAAAAATTAAGTAAGATAAACTATAACCCAACTACGACTAAAAAGGTATAAACAAGACACCACAGACAGACAAATTAAAAATCCGGAGCCACACGTGTTAGAGCATAAATCGAACAGATTACGTGTGACTCCGGATTTTTAATTTGTCTGTCTGTGGTGTCTAGTTTATAACCAGCTGCCTAGCCTATAACCAGCGGACGATCAAGACGCTTCTAACGATACCTCATTTGTCGAATTGTGATGAGTGGCTTGGAAGATAGAAGGGAACAGATGAACATACTTACATACATACATACTTACATACATACCGGTCAAAATCATAACCCTCCTTTTTTCTTCGCCGTAGTCGGGTAAAAATAAACACACAAATACAAAATAACCAAAAGCCGCGTATTCAAAGTAAATAAAAGTAATATTACAAGATTGTCGCAATCCGCTGACGACAAAACAAACATGATTATTCGCATTTCATTGACATATTCGATCTTAGTTCATTGACAAAGAGCAAATCTTAAGTAAATTACGAAATATTTTGCAATAACATCACAAATCCTTAACAGGATGTATAAATATTACTCAATTTCAAGCCTCGAATACAGAAATGATGCAACCAGGAACACAACGCCCTAATGTAACCTTACCCTTATTCATGTTGAATATGTCCAAATTGGGTCTTTACAAAACGAGGTCAGTGATCCTGCGAGCTTTATTTTCTTACACAGATTAATCTTTAATTTAAATGCTGCTATACAAAACGCCATAGAACGCATATTATAATATGTGATCGTTCGAGAATGCATGTCTCTATGACTTATGTTATGAGATATGCATCGTATGCATTCGAGGATCGATCTTGTGTTGAATACAAAGAATAGATAATATATGTTTTAATAGATACAAATAATAATAATACTACTGGCACGTATGTTGTCTCAAGATAGAAAATTATTATGAGATATGCTGGACTTGGAACTGTCTGAAATCAAGGAATAAACAAGCTTTGTGATAATTATCAGCCTATAATGTTACCACTGCTGGAAAGCAGGCCTCCTCTTTGTAAAACGGAGAGGGCCGTAGAGGGCCGTCCACCAAGCGAACCCAGTCCGGGCTGGTGGTTGTCACATTTTTTCGAAATTTTGGTTCTAGGATATGGTTTCCTCACGATGTTTTCCTTCACCGTTTTGAGAGCAGTGGCGACGGAATAATTTGCATAAAATAACCTGCAACTACCACCACTGCTCAGCTTGGTGATCAATGCTCTTTATCTTTGGGAGAAGAACTCTTTTCCTTGCATTGAAATCCACCCCATTTCAGCCATTAATAAACATTGCTTGAAATATCGTTAATGGGGTTCTACTTATGGGACGGAGATAACAACACAAAACAAAAGACAACTCCTTTTCACGCATCACTGATAGATTAGAAATCAAGTTTATACCGAACTACATCATTACGCCTCTTCAAACTCAAAAAGGGGTGAATAGAGAACTATTTGGTCCTATTGTACGCAATGGCTGTCCCTTTGTGGGTCAAATTTCCTTTGTGAAGTTTATCTATTATTTTGATTTTAATGTTAATAACCGTGTGATCTGATCTGATAGGGTTTTTTCTGATGTCCATGGGAATTAGAATATTCGGTTTCGTTGTGTGACGAAGGAAGCGTCATTTGAGGTCTATTCATTATATTTTTTCTTCTTTTTTAAGGACGCTAGGGATGCAAGCATATATTTTGTTTAAACGTCATATCTGAACAGATGAAATAGTTTTTTTTTAAATTAACTGGACGCCTTATTCAATCCCACAAACTTAGGTAATTTAAACTCCAAGCGTAAAGCCTATTTATAAACAGAAAAAATATTGATATAAAACTGCTTATCCATCCATCGTATCATATTCAAGTTTGTCGATCAACAAGTCGGTAGGCATATAAAAACAAAGGAATATGCCTATATCGTTGAAATGACATCTGATACCGTCTACTGGGTTGTTTAATATTATTCCGTGGATAAATAGTATTTGAGACTTCATGTTTGAAGAAATTACGTGATGTTGTAGTACTTTAGGAGTTTTTATTCGCCCATGAGTATGACTACCGAGTCACTGTGCTATGTGTGTGTGTGTGTTTGGCAAAATGTGCAAGTCTAGATCCCAAAGAATAAAGATCGAAGCGGAAGCAAGCAAAGCGTCTACTTTGGAGTTCACGGTCCAATCTGCTATTAGTATTTGATTATTAATAAATAATTTGATTTTTTTTAACAGATCACCAATTTTGGCAAGCTATTCCTTTTATTTCAATTCTGCTGTAAAACGCCCCTAACCTCCGGTTGGCTTATAAGTTTATTGCCCTACCACGGAGCCTGAATTTATTTAGGCAGCAAAGGCATGTCCGGTTGAGCAGCCGACAACTACCTAGGTTGACGACTACATGAACCCATTTAAAAAATGCAAAATTGTAAGTGGACAAGTGCAAGTCTGAAGGGTTCCGTAACACCATACAATATTTAAAACTACTTTTTTTTTTAATACTTTAGTAAAAACAAGAGAACGCCCAAAAAACACGTTGCTTGTATGACGGCCCCTTGAATTTTTATTATTTTTTTGTATTAGCGGCCATAGTAGTAGTACGTACTTTACCTTTACAGTTCAAAAGATGGAGCCCTGTGACAGAAGGACGGACGGACGGACACCAGATCCTTATTAATAGGGTCCCGTTGGCAACCTTTGGATACAGAACCCTGAAACCTACCGAAGTGCCGAGGGATTCTATTTGACCGCTACAATGGCCGGTCAGAGAGGATGTTGACATGGATAGTAAGGACCTCGTGGATGATTCACGAATTCTGGATATCGATCGCACTAATCGTTCGATTAATGAGGTTCAATCTGTGGACTGGTTTTCTACCATATTCTTTACATTCGAGACCCTTGGCCGGATTTAAAAACGAGTGCTCCCTCAATTTTCTTTAGGGTCCATCCATAAATTAGGTACGTACGTCACACGTATTTCATGATATTTGGAGACCACACACTTAGTCATATTTATGTGACCATGTGTCGTGCTTGATGTGACGTCACATAATTTGCAATTTTAAATTACACCTTACGATGATATTGATAGAGTTGTAATGTTTTAATGTTTTTCGTTAGAGTTGAAGCGTACAGTTTTAATACTTTAGATTTATACATGGCATGTGACGTCACGAAGTAAGACTCGTACCCCCTTGCCACACGAAGTCACACTTTGTTGACCCCCCCCCTGCGTCCCTCTTAACATGTGACGTAGTTTACAGATGGCCCCTTAGTGTTACTCTCCAGTCTACTTTATATCTTCATAAATCATTAATCAATAGATACAGCATGTTCTCAAACGTTCCGTTACAAATTCTATAGTTAGTACCACTCCCAGCGTGACATAATATCTCGTATCTGAGAGTCTGTGACTGACATTTATTGGTCTTTGTTATGTCATAAAACAATAATTACCACTGCGTTTGACAATGACAAACTCAAAGTAATGGCTACGGGTATTGACGAGCATATTGGTCACAAACATATGTTTAAACTTGCATTGTTATGAGAGGAATTTATCCAATGTCGTGTATTGCATAAAATAGGTAGGTAATAGATTTAATTAAATATATCCGTGGTTTCTAGCTCTATGCATGTGGAGGGGATTACTCAAAGAAAAAAAAAAAGAAAAAAAAAATTGGACTAAACTACCTACTTATATAATCCTATAAAACTATATACTATACCTACTGAGAAGCCAAAAAAATCCCCGAGCTTTCAAAATGATGAGGATGTCATGATAAAAATAAAGGATGGCTTTGTATTTAAAATTAAATAAAAATCCTTAAAAGTAACTATATCTGTGAAATCTTTTAATCATCATGCATGTCATGCATACATAAGTATGACAGAGTATTAACACCGTCCGTCTGTATGTCAAATAACAATCTAAGTACATCTGCAGGAAGATAATCCACTATATAAAAGTAAGATACTATAAAATATCTCCCAGCAATTTCAGCAGCAAGTCAGCAATGTTATTATCCAATGGATCATAGATCGCCGCATTGTTCCGCACTCACTCGCGCCGGTTCTCACGCCCTGCGCCCGCGCACCCGTAAGATTGCCCGGTCCGACACACGGAGGCAAGACGGACATTACTGTTGGAGCTTTATCGAGTAGATAGTAGGTATTTAATTTATACAATTGGTATGAGCACTTATGACATTTTCATGTGTTTTTGTGACTAAATATTATAAACATTATAACGACTCGCAAAGCTTAAGTTTAATAAATATCAGCTTCGTTTTCCATATCATATTATAAAACCCAGTCTGTTATGAACACAATACGGGAAATTGTATGTCTGAACAAAAGGCGCTTGAAAAAAACTAAGAAAATGTATAGTAGAAATTAGTTAAAGCATAAATGAAACAATATACTATGTACATATTTCAATAACTTCTTGTAAGTATATTTATGTCAAATATTGTTATTAATTACTGTTATTGGTATTGGTGCCATACCTTTGTAATCCAGTAAGAATAAATAAATCACTCAAGCAAAATGGTTAGGTTTCTCCAATTCGCCTGCTTCTCATTCAATATCCATGCAGTGCCATCTACTTTCAAAAGCTTGAACTAATCATAAGACGTCCGCAACGCTCCTTAGCTCAAAACTTATACTGAAACAACCGTACAGCTTTGCACTGTTAGAAGGAGATAGCAACACCACTTAACGACCGGACATAATCCGAGAGAGAGAGACAAAAACATTGTCGCGTGACTGGTTAGCATTGCAAGGTCGTCGCAAGAGGTGAGTGACACCAATCCGTGAAGTCTGTATTTTTGTTAAATTAGACTTTATTTCCAAGGCGTATGGTTGAAATTCGGTTGGACAGTGGGGATAGATAGTGCGTCCGCGCATTTTGCGTGCGAAATCATCTTGTTTTGATTTTGTAGACGCAATTGGTGTTTAATCGATGTTTAAACGATCGATTACGGTTGATTCGCCGCGATATGTGCGGTGCTTGTAATTTGGGTGCTGTGCCGAATTTGATAATTCCTTAGCTACAAGACATTGTTTTGCATTATGTAATTTTTTTACCGCGTTTTTTTGCCTGCTTGTGTGAATCTAACTAATCCGATGATTGACATTTGACACGTATTCTTGTTAAAATATAGTAAGATGTATTTTACAGAATTTAAAACAAAACAATTGTAATTGCGTAACAGACATGAAATGACAATTGATCGCAATGGGTTTCATTTCGACAGTTCACACACGTTAATTGCGTTATTTATGTTGTTAAGAAAGCAGCAGACGAATAATTCAAACCTATGAAGCGATGGATTAGCAATATCATTCAAACTCTCGGATTGCCATTGAATTGAAACCCTGTGTGTTTTTAGGTTTATCGACATTATCGCAAGTATCCCCCCAGGATCGTTTGTTATGGCAGACTGCGGGAGAGACACGTGTTCAATGTTTACGAGAATCTATTATAGTTCCCGAAGAAATTGTTTCATTGAACTTTGAAGAATAATATTTTGATAAAACTATTTTTATCATCTACCTACACTGTACACGTTAATTAACTTATGAGCTTTCTCCTAGCATCAAATGCGTTGTCATCGTCGCCAGTCTTATTGGTAACATTTACGGTGTACCGTTTTGTTTTTTATAAACTCTCAATTCGTTTTTATTTAAACATTATCATCAACTGCTTCCTCTTCATGAAACACAACTTTCATATCATATTCTAAAGTAATTCAAGTAATTGAAATTGAACGCGTGTGAGCTTGCGCGTGCGCAACTCCGATCTACAAGAGATAACTGCAATTTTATTGCTCATTTTCGTTCTTGTGAACATTGAATATCCTCACGGGCGGCAGTAATACATTATGGGGTTGGTAATGATGAGGAATTTGGATTCTTTCAAATCGATGCAGTAGAATGTCTTCACATGAATTCATATCAATTATGGTTGTAGAATTAACCTATTATTTCCAATTATTGAAATATCTTTGTTTTGTTGGTGTATGAGAGTTAACAGATCCTAAGATTTTTACCACAACTTCGAGTTTAGACAAACCTAAGCTTGTATAAGCTACATAATCACTTTATGTAACAATTAAAATTGTTTATAAAACGCATTCTAAGAAAGCCTGTAGTTTTACGAGTCAATAAAATAAGTTTTAAAGTTTCGTTTGTAACAAGCGATGTTTTTGACCGCAAGTTGTAAACAGCGCCATCTATCCACAGCTGGTTGAACCGCATAGTGAGTGAGTGCGACCACCCGCGTGCTGAGTCGGCGCGTGCGCATCCGATAGCGATTTGATGGAGGCACTGTGCTTATTGGACAGTGAGTATTGTTATAATATGTCATTTTAAATACCCAGGAGTGTTTGCTTGTACAAATTAATCATCGTATTGTATAATTAATTAAATGAGCTTAAGAAGCTAGAAAAAAAATAAGTTATAGCAATAAGTTTTTTTTTTTACGGTATTTAGTGTTTTGGAAGCTTACCTTCGCGTAATCAACGGGCGACGCGTTGACCGGACAAGTAAACAGTCCCTCGCTGAAAAAAAGAAAAGAACGTCATGCTTACTTACTTATCAAACTGGCAAATAATAACGACAACTCATATGTTAAAATCCATCAAGCCATTTAGGCTACACAGCACGCGTAGCATGACCACAATAGAAACGGGTTTTGTCGACAGAAGAATAGACAAAATGGCAGATAAACAATCACAATCTGTCATTTTGTCTATTCTTCCGTCGACAAAACCCGTTTGGACGCGTGCTGGAGCGTGCAAAGAAATAGACATACCTATGTACATACATACATACATACTCTCGAAAAACATTACCCTCCTTCTGGGGCAGTCGGGTAAAAATATATTTAACAGTTAAACACATAACATCTATATAAGCGCTTATTCTTAAGAGTAGTTGTTCGCATACTAGTTATTATAAAAAAAAAAAAAAGTTTTGCTAAATATTGAACTCTAGGAAATTTAAGATAGAATTACACAAGTGGCTTAATGAATGTAATTTTTACAGTTTAAAAGATTTTATGGATGTGAGATGTTGATTCCTTTTGTCAAAATAGATTTTTTTTTGAATGCTATGTTATATCTTAGCGAAACATGTTGAGCTACTGTAATAATATTAACATCAATGTATACCATGTTTTACGCAAATAAATAATTTACTTTACTTTACTTTACTTTCGTTATCCAAAGTTTGTCACCAGAGGTCTCTTCTAACGCTTATCTATTCAAGTCTTTTCAATTGTATTTTTAACGTTGCTATTGTTTTCAAAAACTGAAACGCCAGTTAGCTTCTATCAGCCTCATCTACTTGACCATCATGTTTTTTTTTGTTGACCTCCATAGTCTCTACTTATAATTCTTCTCACTCATCAAGTCATCACATTACATAACTTATAGGGGCAAATGTGGTAATAAACCTATGAAAACTTGACTAAACATAGCCAAAAACAGGTCTACGCAACGTTGTTAAAATTCGCAGCATGAGCAAAACGCCACTCTAGCCGCTTTTTTGGTCGTTTTTGGAGCTATCTACTTGTTATTTAAAAATAAATATAAAATAATAAAAATACATTAAATTTCTACATAATCTTAATTCCAAAACTGTGCATTTCTTTTTTTTTTAAATGAGTAGGTATATGTTTCTTTTCTCAAACATGCTTGGAAATTCGAGCATTATTTTGGCAACCTTCTTCGAGATAAATCAAAATTGCTGTACTGGTAAAAAACAAGTGACGATACGGCCAGCAAAGTTACTATGAAAATCCATATCTGGCGTGTTTAGCGGCCAAATAAATTACTATGAAAACTCATATCTGTCGTGTTATTTAAAAATGGAACGAAGTTTTTACTTCAACACACGGCAACCAAGGAGGTAACTTGTCAAAGATTTTATTTAAATTTCGAATTGGCTTGCAAATAGAATAAAGAAGAAACAAATGAACATATTGGCGCATGAAAAATGATAGTTGTTCGTAATTAATTCTGGAATTTCTATTTAATTTACTCAGTTTGAATTTCCGTGCGTTGTTTGAGAAAAGTACTATACAAGCCTTGGCCGCAATCAGGAATTGATGGACTCACGCATGAGTGCCTCGGCTTCGCCTCGGCCCTCATTTTCACGATCGTCCATCAATTCCCTTATTGCAGGCCGCGACAGTAATGTACTATTCCTTCCAAGAAAACCATAAAAATGAGAAATAATCTTCATTATCATGCATCTCCTCGTAAAGTAAACAGTATTTAATTTTGCTACTGACACTAATGGATAGACAATTTAATAATGAACATTTTGTAACAATTTTTTTTTTTCAGAAGGCCAATTATTTTTTTATATATATGTTATCCTAGGGCGTATTCACTACTGTAACTCACCGGGATTCAGTCTACAAAAAGGGAACGAATTTATTTGGTCAGGGTACCACCTTAAGAAATCTCTTATACATCTCATAGAGTAACATTTTTGTCATAAACTGCAGCAGTTAGCGTTAACACGTAATGTATGTAGTTAAACGAACAATTAAGTGTTAAAATTAAAGTGTAATAAATAATTATAATGTGAAGCTACCGTATGAGATTGCAGTCGCCATAGCAATTATTAACTGACAGGTACAGTTGAAATCTAAAGTGTTTTAAATTAGACAGATCTTACTGATAAAATTGGTTTTCAGGAAATAAATTAAACTATGGTAAAGGAAGACCACGACAGCATACCTTTAAAAGGTTGCTTACGCGTTATTTTCTTCTCGCTGCAAAGCTAGAAGATAGATAGAATAGTCTGTATTGTACACCGTTTAAATAACAAAAAAGCTAAACACCTAAGCTAAACAGTTAAGCTAGATAAACCTAGTTAACCTGTTTATAATTTGAAATACGAGAAGTAAACAATTTTAAGCCAAAAACAATTTCCAAAAGACCCATTATTTGCAATACAACTGATCGTGTCAAAAGCTTATGCTAAATCCATTTCCAATTTCGAACATTTCACTACCGAACTGGCAATTCTGATCTCACTAAAGCTACAATGTACATACCAGAAAGAAATATCTTTCAATCCAACAGTTGTGTTCACAACCATACTACTTGCTAATAGTGCCGGTCACAGAGAATAATCACCGGAACAGCAGACGGATACTGTCTGGCGATAAAATACGTTGCATACTGATTCCATGATGAATTGCATAGTATTTTGTTACAATAATAGCATCATATTCGGATAGCTATTGTTTCATTTATCTGGATGAACGCGAACTTTGGAACAGTGCCGATAAGAGATTTAGTGACGAATTTTATTTTCTGTGAATTCAAATTGAAATACAATTTAAACAAAAACACGAAAAAATCTTTAAAATATACTCGTAGCTATTCTTAAAATTTATTTGAATAATTTTTAATCTAAATTAAAGAATCGAATTTAAAGATTTTCTTCTGTGAACACACCCCAACTATGGAAACAGGCATATTTCTTTTGAGAAATATCAACGCCTGTAGGTAATTCTTTAAGATTCGTCTAGCTTCGGAAAACATATTAGAATTAGCTAACTTGTATATATGCATACTTAACTTACATCTGTAAAATTGTAAGTCGTGTATTGTAAGTGTAAAATTCACAGTAATCTAGGCGGAGCCTGGCGATAAGCCAAAGAAACATGAGTCTGAAGAAGGTACGCAACAATGAAGGATAAAACGAATGTCATTTGTGCTTATTTCAGCAACTTTTTATTCACATGTTTAGAAAAGGAATAAAGCGGAGACCCTTTGCTGGAGTCTGTACGCATCCCGATAGCGTTACCCTGAGCTTTTTCAAGTCATTAGTATAAATAGGTTAGGTTCTTTTACTCATGCGTTCACCATCGTCGGCAGCATATTCAATTATCGTCAGATGAGCAGTCGTTTGACCACCAACTGCTTGTGGTTGTTTGAATCATAATCTCTGTGAATGTAAGAACATAACCTGGGACAACTTAGGATCCAGGGTTGGTTGCAGTCGCAACAAACTAAAACTCTAAACATTCAACAGATATTGTATCGATTTGATTGCACTTGCAACACTTCTCGTGAGAAGATGACGTGAATCATTCATGTTGAAGGTTTTATGATACCTATCGTAATCTTCTTTCATTCCTAAACAAACAGAAAGCCATAAATCATCTCATTATTAAATTGCCTACCATAGTGTTATCACCTGATCGTGTCTAATTAGCTTAACGCCTAAGATGCTGGATCTGGCAACGCTTACTTGAAAAACAACTTTACTAAGTATTGTTAAAGTAGGTTTTCGTTTGTTTGTTAATCCAAACGCTATGTACAGTAGTTCCTCACGATAAAAACGTTTATTTTTTCGTCTGACGTTTGTAATTAGTCGGTAATGCGTAGAAAATTATGTAGCGCGTCTCTTTATATGCGCACGCGCATGAGATATTGCAGTTTTTGTCGGGTGATGATCTCGATGTTTCCGTCCGAGTGTTTTGCTTAATAATCGGTATAATCGATGCAATGGCTCGTGTAGTTGCGTCGATTTATTAGTGGCGTGATCGTTCAGCGAAGATATTTGTTAGAGTATCAGAGGCGGAAATTGGGGTAAATTGTTCTAGTGATTATCGTGTAGTGGATTGTCATGTGTTATTAAAGTAAAAGCTCTTTACCGTGTGCTTGGCACGAATTTCATTAGATTAGTATGTCGCCACATGAATTTCGCTTTCGTGAGCGTTCATCAATCGCTAGTTCCTTTCCTCTAGATTCATGACTTGTTTCTTTGTGCGATCACAATGAAACAATTAGGGGAGATTAGTAGCAAATTTTCGTATTACAGTAGGTTATAAGTACGTTACAACTAGCTTCAACTTGACTAACCGACCGACTCTTTGGCAATTCAAAAGTGCTTGTAAATGGTTTAATTGAAATAAATGCTGAGTTTGAGTTTTTAATAAAAACCCTCCATAACTAATTCCCAAATGGATCTCAAATTCATTATCCCAACATCATAATCTCTAACTGTATATTATAACCACATATTAACAGTATTTCAGGGATTAGGGAAATAAGATGAAACACCAAGATATTTCGTTATTCATTTATATTACTTTGCCAATTTGCCAACATCAAATTCAATATTCTCCACCATACCATCACATCTCCTATTCCCCACATAATATCACATTTTATTTAATATCCCAATATTTACGATAAAACGAATAAGTTACCTTAATTTACAGTAGATCTCCAAGCATTCCATGCCAATCCATATTTCAAACCGACACAGCCACTAACACGTCCTACCGTCATGAGCGCCCGACCCAGAAGACTATTGTCGCGCCATTTTAGCATTTCGAATCTTTCGGTGTTGCCAATACAATCCAAAAACTACCTTTGTATTAATAAATTGAAACCTAACAAGTTCGAGTTATAAATTTTGACCCGGCAGCCGCTTACATATTCCAGCATAGGTGAATAATTGTTACAATTCTTCATCATCTTCTCCTTGTCGTTTCGACGGTAGATATATGTTGGTTGTACTGTTTAGGCGCAGGTGGGCGGCCATGTTTATTGCGACATCAGAGGCGTTATTCAGATTATATGATTATACATATTAATTGTGCGAGATAGCCACTCGATCTACTCGGTACAATTTCATGAAGGACATATCGAACTTAGAGAAAATCAAGGAGGAAGCAACTCCTTAAAAGAGTACTGAAGGTAATTCGATCGCTGAAAACTTATGACTTTACCCACACTTGCCTCGGGGCACAGCTAGTTAATGAGAATAATTTTCTTCTCACAAGCAAATCACTATCGAAGTTAGAAAGAGAAATCGATATAAATCAACCACTTTGCACAAGGAAAAACATGTAAATAGCGTGTGGTTAGTTCGATGCACTATCACGCTTCTTATTATGACGTCACGGGCAGCAACAGAGGCGATCATTGTGCCACGTAATGATATTTACATAATTAAACCATTTAACAGGCGTGTGAGTGAAATATTCGCCTTATTTAGATTGTGAGCATACAAAGTTGTTAGTTAATTAATTTGACATTTGCATGTGAACCGCCATGTTAGTTTTTCAGCGTGTTCTGGAATCATTGGATATTTTAAATCTGTTCCCTTCTTCTATCTGATCAGTGGGTCGCTCCGATGGGCATCATGAAATGTTACCTGGCGTGTGAACAACTCAAATTCAGGGAATACTTTTTTAGACGTATGAGGAACAGGGTGTAAAGTTCACTTATCATCAAAGGGAGAATCCTCCAACCAGACGGGTGTTGTGTCTGGCGGGCAACTGCCCAACTATTGATGTCGGAATCTTGTACGTATGTATATCGCGCGGTAAACTCTAATTGCGCGATGCAGGATTTTGTGTGACGTCAGGTCTTTGATGCGTAGTTCGCATGTGGCGATGTAGATGCCGCCACACTTTCTTGCTTTTACCCACCATTTTGCAGCCTCTGATACTAAAATTGCAGCTACTGAATGAGGTTAGTAACGAACTTTTGAAACATTCTATCTCAACATTCGTCAAGGGCGCTTAGGAACTTCAAAGAAGCCGCGCAACATTGTAATAAGTGGTACTAACGGCCCTCTATTCCCCAGTCCTAAACAATATGTAAACACTATGCATCAGTGTTGTACGGTTACCAGGCGTTATGTACGCCTTCACTGGACTTACTAGTTACCGACCGTTATTGGTAGTTCCAACTAGCCGTAATAAGCGTTATTATTGCGTTACTGTAGGATTATCTAACATAATGTTGTTTTAAACAGCCATAACACTGTTTCTAGTTGCATGCGATATATTACGCACATATGTAACATCAAGGGAATTACCTATGCGTTGTAAAGATGAAGTTGAAACTTCTCAGGTGCCCGATGCCTGTGATTTCTCTGCACGCATTCCTAACCTTCAAACAGCAAGATGTGTCACTCTGCATTGCTGTGCTCCTGATATAATGATAACTGTGAAGCCTTAGGCTTGAAAACATGATGAACGGCCACCATCACATTTCTGGTTCAAGGAGGCTGGTTGTCGCCTGTATGGCCAGGATCACACGTACCGTCTAGGAGTTTCTCAATGTCCTTACCGGGTTTAAGAGAGAATATTCTGAATAGTATACCTACTTTCTGGAGTCTCCTTTACGTTTACTTACTTTACGCCATCATTCCCTTCATCAACATTTATACTCATTGCAAAAATCAAAATCAAAAGTCATTTATTCAAACTAGGCTGAGAATCAGCACTTTTCGAACGTCAAAATTACACAAGACAGTCCCCCAAAACGCCCACCTTTCACCACTTCCTTCTTTAGCTGGGAAGAAGTGGCGCAACAAACTCCTCAGCAGCACAGCTGTCTGTTCAGTTAGAAACAATTGATTCTATACAAAAGTATGCAAAATCATTTACATTACGCAACATAAAATATAAATCTAATTATTAGCCATAATGTCAGCTAGCACACGCCAACATACCAAACAAAAAAAACAAAAAAAAAGAGAACTATATGTACTCAAGCAGAAATAAAATAAATAAGTAGATTAGTCTTAGTTGCTCTAGATTAGATTCATGCGTTTCATCCCTCTTCATCATATAAGACGGTAAAACGGTTACTTCCTAGAGTCTAGCCATCAATACAAAATAACGAAGACAAGAACGACGTTCCATACAAATTGACAGTCCTGTATTGGAAATCAATTTCCTTCAAAACAGTATTCAATTTAAATCCGTTACCACCAAATCGATTTTCTCAATTCAAATACAGTATACACTGAAACATTATATATGTATGTTTATGTTGCAACTGCAGTAGTCAAATACATAATTCAGACGCATACATTTGACATACTTACATCTTGAAACGATGCGTGTGGGATTCAGATAGTGATGTGCCACTGTAGATTGTTTATCGATTCCCACTTACTGTACTAAGATTTGTTTCGTGGTACGCGTGAGATCATACACTGTCATGCGCTAACAAATACAAAGAAACCGCCCTCATTGTTCTAATTTGTTTTAAAAATATTTTGTTATGGAACGGATACAGTTTGCTGACAGATTGTCTCAAACTTACAGCAGCCAATGAAATCACTTACATTTATGAGTTAGACAATCTGTAACCATTTGCAACTTCTCAGGAGTTTCCAAAAAACGTCCATACAACTAACTTTTAAACACAAATCTAAGTACCAACATCTACGTCAACTTAAAAAATGACGAGTTTCTATACAAATTTTCATCCCTTTCCCCCATAAGGGGTGAGTTTCCAAAGTATTGAGTTTAGTCTGTAATTTGTCTGTCAGAAAATGAATATAAGATTTTTATTATGTAGATACTTATGTATCCTAGAAAATAGGTAAATAAACAGTGCAAACTACTCATAACTTCATAAGAAGTAATCGTATTGTTCTCAAAGCACCGTTAAGTTCCCTCACAACTTTATGCAATTAACGCGTTGAGATAAATAGCGGATACATTAAAGGTTGAGCTTTAACTTCCAGATTTAACGATCGTTTAATTAGATACATTTACTGGCTGTTAAATAAATAATAATAGCGCCCTGTAATTATTTCACTGCAGAGGGAAAATGCCTGGCATTGATCAACGTTTGCTTATTGCTTTTTAGCGATTCTAGACTGTAATCAAGTCCGATCCTTATGATTTTTTCCATCACGAAAGTCAGTGGTGTAAAATTTAACAAAGAAAATTCATTATTAGTTACTAGTTATCCGAGAGTGTTGAATAGAATCCGTGTTTTAAAATTTTGTGAATAGGCCTGCTCTTAACCTCGATTTCGCCTGATAGCTTTCGATAAATTAGATCTACGATGAACCAAGCATGCCCAGAAGATGCCTATTCACACCTGCTTAAAAGACTGACGGGTTGTAGACAGTAGGAACAGACATGCCTCGAATCTCTCCTATAAGCGATTAACTTCGACTAAATCAATTTAGCAACAATATTTACTGCTATACTAGAACATAAACAACGTCTAGAGTCTAGACAATTTTGCGTATTTTCAAACAAAATCTGATATGAGCAGTTACAAAATGTAAGCTGTTTATTAGTCAAAAGCGATTTCAACGGAGAATTTAGTCGATAGATATTTTGAATCGATAGTTAGTTATGATAAAATCGAGTATAAATAGGGATTTTAATTCGCAATTTGAAATCGATTGCAAGGGTAAGATACTTATGCTAGAGAGTAATATCTTTATGAGATATATTTTCGCCAGTGATGGTCAAAGTATATTTTGCAGAATCAGATTATTGGTTGTGCCCAGTATGTCGAAATTCGAAATGTGACGCAAAATATATAATAGCCTACGAATAGATTGGAGGGATTTGCAATTCAGGATTTGAAATGATTTTAATAAATGCATCTAAAACAGGCTGTATGGCACGTAAAAAACAGGCGACCGCTAGACTTCTGGAATCTAGCGAGTTGATATTTTCCTGGAGGGTGCACAGGGACTGTGACGACAAATAGAGAAGTATGGAAAAAAAAGGCATGTTGCGTCGACCACAAATAAATTGGTATTAGGCAGGGCAGGAGAATGGTGATGACGCACAGTAAAGAGTAGGTAGGTAGGTACTTTGTATATTATATTATTATTAGGAGACATTGAGGAGGATCTCGTTGCTAAGTAATAACAGCCGCACCGGGTCGATCCATCAGGTTAAGCTACGCTTACCGGGGTTGGTCGGTGAATGGGTAACCATCTTTACATACCGAGACTCCTCCGTGCCTCGGAAACCACGTTAAGTCGTTGGTCCCGGCTATCATTCGTGGATCTCAGACAGTCGTTACGGATCGTCAGAAGCCCGAAAGTGTGACAACCAGTTACCAAGGGTATCGTATTACCCAGTTACTGGGTTGTGGAGGTCAGATAGGCAGTCGCTTCATGTAAAATATTGGTATTTAGCTGCATCCGGTTAGACTGGGATGACCCCAACATAGTTGGGAAAAGGCTAGGCGGATTGATTTGGTGACATTGATACTGGAATCTCACCAAGATAGTTTTTAATTTCCTCCATATTCCTACAGTCGTGAAAACTATTTCTTACCATTATTTGCAAAATCGATAATATCCTAGTATATAAATCCACTGCATTTAACCAGCAAAGTAACAAACAAGACTGTAAACAACAGGACTGTTGGCATGGGAGCTGTAACTGATACAGATGGGAAACTGCCGTGCGGCTGTCCATCGAGCAGTATCGGGCTATCGCGTTACCGACTCGACTGTGCGTCTCGGCTTTAGAGTTAAGAGGGTAGGCAGAAGGAGTATTGGAAGTAGTTGTAAGAAGTGTTGGATTAGTCTACAGATAACTTAAAAACTTTCAATATGGGTTGTGAGCTTTAAGGGGGATGCACAAAGGTATCCCGCGAAATTCAAATTTTCTTACGTTTTTTGCAATTTGCAGGTCAGTGTCAGGTTGTATGTTCATTAAAATATGATTCGCGGCCGTAACAAATATGGCTTTACAGAATTATATTCATTAGAATCAGCAATACAACTCCTTAAGGGGGATGCGCCAGGGTAGCCCGCGAAATTCAAATTTTCTTATGTTTTTTGCAATTTGCAGATCAGTGTCAGGTTGTATGTTGATCTAAATATTATTAACGGCCGTAAAAAATATGGGTTTACAGAATTATAAACATAAGAATCAGCAATACAACTCTCTAAGTTCATGAAAGTGCCAAATGTCATGATTTCATGAAATAGTCATTCAATACACTTATATGAACTTAGAGAGTTGTATTGTTGCCAAGTTCGAACCTGGAATCTCATGCCATGCCGACGACACTTTCAACTACTTTCAGAGAAAACCAAAAGAAAATAAAACTTGTGCTTGTCAATCACATAATCTCAACATAATATTTATCATCAACATAGACCAATAAAACATAACACAATGTTCACAGCCTCTTAACTCAGTTAATGAGCGAATGTGTGAATATGTATTAGTGTTAAATAACTATTCGAAGGTATGCGGTTACGTACAAAGTTAGTTTAACGAATGTACCAAGTTATGACAAAATCGACTGACGCGCGTGTAAACTTTCATTCATAAAGTGTGAAAAAGTGGCAGTTGGTTTACGATTAAAGAACGGGCTAATTCTTTTGTGAATTAATCTGAGCGTCGAATAATAATGGATTGTGGGCTGCTTAATCTTGGTAATTTGATTAAATACTACTAATAAATAATGTATTGGTATAAATCTATGCAATGGTTTAGCATCAATGCAATACATTCCATTATATTCAGCCAATCGGATCAAAGATTCCATCAGATCCTATCCTAAAATGAAAAATTCTTGGATGTCTTACTCTAACTTAGAGATATACCAGTTGTATGGCAGTCCTTTCAGCTTGATATCAGCAATGAGCCGTAATTGTGGGTTTTAAAACCCTTCCGCCATTATTGCCGGAGTGGAACTAAGTAACGCAATGTCCCGACCAAATAAATTATCAGGCCCGTTCGGGAACCGGGGCTTCCTTCATACATACCTAATGTGATGAGTTTCTAGTTTTGATCAAAGTAATTAGCATTTGCCTACAAGGAAATCTTCAGACCACGTCCTAGGACCAAATAAAAAACCTAGACAGAGCGCTGCGAACAATACAGTGAAGTATGCCAAAACTACACCTCCGTTCTGTGCATACACGCTCACACGCACACATTTACAAATTACACCTCATTAAGTGCACACATGTTTACGATACCGGCCTCACGTCTCTGTCGACAGTGCTTTGTCTTGGTTTTTTATTTGGTCTGAGACCACAACCTAACCGAAAGCGACTGTCGCGCGAGAACGCGATCGTCAAGCTCGTTTTTATGAAAGAAAGACAGAAAAATATTTTATTTGGGACACGTACAGGAAATATAACAATAAAAACAAATACTAAAACTAAAAAAAAAAAAACAAGTAATAAAATAAATGAAATGACATGCTCACGTGATCAATCAAATCGCGTTTATACGTTATTATTCAGGTAAACGATTGCAACAGCGCGACAGTCGCTATCGGTTAGGACGTAGGGTAAGTCATGATGCCAGTCGGCACTATTCAGTATGACTATGCTTCATGAAGTGGTAAAAATATTACAGCTCGTGGAAATTATTTTATTGCACAATTATTATTGCACCTCGTGGAAATTATTTTATTGCACAATTATTATTGCACCTTGTGGAAATTATTTTATTGCACAATTGCACGTGAATGGACTAGGGGTCTTCAGCAAAAGTTCTATTCAGCACTATTACGATGGTATACCTTTCAAAACCGTATCTGAACCTTCAACCTTCGTCTTTTTCTCAAAGTGAAAAATTGCTCCAAACCTCCAACATTTGGCAATATGTATTTTGTCATTTTTATTTTCCTCTGAGGTTGAAATATATTCAAAACTATTCTTCCTTGAAATTGAATTATTAAATTATTCATAGCTAACTTTTTCAGAAAATGGTACGAACGTTTTAAAAAGCCATGTTCGCCTTGTAATAAAACAGCGTGTGTAATTTATACCTACACTTATTTCTAACTATATATTCAACGCATGACTTGCGCTTTGGTCACGGTGTATCAGCAGAGGCCTAGATGTGTTTAGAAAAAAAAAACTTCGTGATTATACCTACATATACAAAAATATTAGCACTGGGAACTGTTCAAATACACTCGTTAAAGCACTTCTAAGGAGACCATATTTTCAATGCAATTTGAAGCTCTAATAGATTAATATCCAATAAAATTTCCAGAATGGCCTTGCCACTCTGGCCAAGTACTGCTGCAAATGCTGCAATATTTTTGATGTATCGTGTGAACCACCAGAACCACTATCGAAAATAATGCTGGCCAATATTATTGCTGTTATACTTTATGGTAGTATGGATGGTGGTATGGTATGGTATGCAAAAGTATGCTTTGCATGAAAACAGGCCTCTGCCCTGAAGATGGAAATTCATTGTGTTACTGATGTGGTCCACATTACCTCAATGTTGTACCGCCTCAGCTTTAGTCTATCAGTGACAGTCTGTAGTCCCAGGTAATGAGGTCGAAAACTTCATTATAACACTGTTGAACGGATGCATGGCTTCATCGATCAATACAGGTATATTTTTTGCAAAAATAACAGTTTTACATCCGGTATATCGACTTCCTAGGTAAGTATAAGCTACAGATATTTGGCTTCTTTAAGAAATGGCATCTAAGCCGTGCCAGCTATTCACTAGGGGATGAATTACTAGGTGGGTCCTGCAGCCCCGCTAGGCATGGCGGGCTAATACCCTCTTTCTTTCTCCTACTTTGCTGTTCCCGACAGGGTTCACAATGATCTCGTCTTTGTAAAACTTACCATCTAAGTTCACATTGTGGAATGTAATAAATATATTGAGTATACCAGTCGGGGGTGCACGTGTATCACCTGGTCCCGCGACTCATGGTATTGGAAGGCACCGTGAGATTTTATTCGATAGGAGTCCGACATAACGTGACATGATCCTCCGTTCTCCCCAGATGGAAGCCCATTCATGTCGAATACCCCTAAGCAAAGAAAAAGAGGACGAATATGTCCCGCGACACGTGTCTTCAGAGAGTAAAATGGACATCCATTTTACAATGGTGTTCTTGAACTCTAACAATTTATTAAATCGGGACAAAGTCAAACTGTCGATACTTCGTCAACATGGCGCCTCAGACTTGCAAGATATCAAGTTAAGTAACATCGAATAACCGTTAGTTGACAAGTAATTAGATCTTCCTCTGCAGGCCTTTGAAGGCATAAATATGTAGTCTAGCCTTACTTGTGATAGGGCTGCCATCCCCACAAATATGTTAAAAAATGTGGATAATTAACCTGAGTCTGAACGGATTTGAATAAAAGGTACACAAGTAGACTATGGCTTGGATTAACATACCTAATTGTATATTTTAGATGTATTTTTATTTGTTGCCAAAAATTGTAACTTAACTTTAAATTGTTTGAGTATTTTAAAACAAAAACAAGAAAACTAAAACAAGATTCGAAATCTATTAACAGACAAGTGCTATTATAATATAAATAACTTTTTGACAGATACCTTTTGACATGCTTGAACCTTTATTGTGATTATTTCTATAGTATTATTATTCTCATATTTAATAATGAATGTTAGTGAACCAGTCTTTAGTATATTGAATAAATTATATTTTGTTTGTTATATTAAAAAAAAAAAAAATTATAAAATTGTACGCCTCGTCAGGCAAAACATGTACGGACTTTTAGCTATGTATATTTAAGATCTTGCATGCTCGATTTGTATGTAAACGGATGTTTGACAATAAAATTATCTTTATCTTTATCTTTATCTTTATCTTTGACATTTTATATTTTAAAATGAATGAAATAAAAATATAGCATGTCAAATTACTCGAATGGTTCACGATGGCATCCCCATAATGGATTGCCGATATAATACCAGTAACCCTGCACAGCAGAAAGCGAGATAGAAAATCGTGACGATTTATACCTGTCAAATCCTACCGCAAGATGCGTTCGGGAACTTCGTTCCAAAAATTGAATAAGAGCAGCAGACATTCACAATAATGTTCATCGTACACACGGCTACACATCAAACTATACATTTCCAGTTTATGCTGATCTCGCATTGTATAGGATTTCCGTACAATACGAGGTCAGCTTATACTGGAAATGTATAGCTTGATGTGTAGCCGTGTTTACACCTGCCTTCTGCGGAGCCGCTGGATTAGTAAAAACGCAGTAGGTTAAAAAACACTGTTCTTGTCACACTCACTGTTACCTAATCATAGGTTTTTTGTGTTTTATAGTGTGTCATCATATTATTTAAATATGTATGTATATTTTTTAACAAATAAATTATCCTCATTCTATTCCTATTCTAGTTGTAAAAGTGTCAGTCAGTCCGATTTAAAAAAAGCCTTCCATAAGCAACATCGTGGACAGCCCTAATAAATCTTCCCTCCAATCAAGTATACAAATACATGGAAATTGTGAAGAAGTCAGTTTAAAATAACTTCTCGCTCATACATAAAGAAGCAAAAAGCATAAAACTCATTTCTATGCGTATTCATGTGGTTCTTTTTTGTGGGGTGAGTATTAGACCAGCTGTAGCGGTAAAGCACCCCGTGAGGCCGTGACTCTAATGAGGAAGATAGACGGAATGATCTAATGGTTACGTATTTGTTTTTAACGTTATGTCTACAATCTATACGAACGACAACGTAACTATGTTGGTACAAAAAATTATAAACAATACAAGCCACGTGACAAACTGCCAAACAATCTTTCATCCCCGATTTAATGTTGTATATTTACACCACTTAGGCCGGCAACTTACTCAAAACCGCCGAAACCTCCCAGCAAATGAAAATTTGGAAGCAATGTAATATTACCTACGTGAGGCGACAAGTAATCTGGAGCCAAATAGAAAAAAACGACAATGCAATGCCATGCATCAAAACTAAATATTGTAAGTTATAAGAAGGAGGATCATATATTTTTTTTTACGTTTGCCTTGTTTTTATTTTCTGCCACCATGCCTGCCTTTGGCTCATAATGTAGTACCCTACTGGCCCCTATTACATATAAATCTGTGCATCCCTGTTCTAGACTCTTGGTTTAGGTTGTGCGTTATCTTGAAATCAAATCTAAGTCATGTATTCAAAGTAGGCTGAGAATTAGCACTTTTCGAACGTCAAACATTACATAAGACAGTCCCCCAAAACGCCCGCCCTGCAGTCCTTCATGTGTCAGTCTATAGATGACTTTTAGATTTTTATTAAATAGATGACTAATGGACTTATCTGCACCTCCAGATAAGTATCTTATCTAGCAGATTAACTTCTCTAGTGGATAATTTCATACATATTATTTAGGCTGCATTTTTTATTCATTGTGAATATTGCCTTTCCGGTTAATTTAAAACCGGCTCTAAAGCCGAAATTACGATTTATTCTAGTAAACCTCAGACTTACGGCAACATTAATGTGCAAAAAAGTTAAACGCAAAAAAAAAAACATCTGGTTGGATAACAATTAAAGTCGGTGTTGCACGCACGAATGTGATCATCATGACGAATTGCTCACATCCATCATGAACAGACTACAACGTGGGAATACTACATCTTTAATTGTTTAGACTTGAGGCTGCTGATAGCCACGACTTTTTGTTGTAGTAATTTCAACCCCTCAATTGACCAAGTGGGGGTGAAAACTCCCCGTTTCAGCTCAAAGGGGTGAAGTATTGTATCATGCTAAAAAATTTACTCAACTGACTTGACTCCTCGTTGGTCGCAAGCGCTACTACTGAGCACGAGGTCCTGGGTTCGATACCCAGGTCCGGCAGTGTTTTTGATTTTTCCATCAGGAATTTATCAGTTGGAGCCCGCAGTCTGAATTTGTGCCCGGTTGGTGGTAATAGGTTTGTCCCGTAGGTTCGCCCCATATTACATATGACTTAAACGTAACTGGCGAAATGTGGGTGTGGGTTTTTATACATTTGGATGTTACAGGTTGATAATTGTTTTGAAAAGTGGTGTTACAAAATTCACCGGGGATGCAGAGAAAGTAAAAAACGGCAACGAAACCTTAAAAAAAAATGCAGAAATATCTGCTTCTTTTTGGAAAACTTCCAATCAACGTGTCTTATAAGATAAGCTCAGTATTCTATTTTCCCTCCTTCTGAAATCTTCTATCTCCTATCCGTTAAAACTTCTGATAAATCACTGAAGATACACAGATCAAATTATTTAGAAACCTATGTATCTCGACTACCGCGTTGGTGGTAAATGCGACTGATGAACATGATGGCGTCAGGGATTGATTCTCAAGTCACCGTCGGGCAAAGTGTACTTACTTTTTTTTTCATCAGGAAATAACGCATCATCAGCCTATAACGTTCCCACCGCTGGGACACAGGCCTCCTCTCTGTGAGAGGGAGTGGGCCGTAATCCACCAGGCGGGTTCAGTGCGGGTGGTGGATATCACAAATCTTCGAATTTTTGGTTCTAGGTCGTGCCGGTTTCCTCACAATGAAATAGTAGCAGGCCGGAATACGAATACCACTGGTATTTGTTAAAACTCATATTTATTTTTACCTGGTTCACCCCCGGACTAATAACAACGGAATTAATATAACAGGTGAAATGTGGGTGTAATCTATAGCTATACAGATACACCCCTAACTGCTAAATCCTTCGGAGGATACATTCGTGCTATTATGGCAACGATTTATTAACGTTTTTTAAACAATACAACAAGGTAGGTACCAACCTAGTCAAGTTAAAATCTACTCATACAAATATGCAGTACTGATGCCAGAACAACCAAAGCAATTAATAATGTAATTAGTAAATAATGATGATGTTGTCCAAGTAAACATTTTTGTAGTTAATATTAATTAACCTGTTGCTAACAGGTAGCTATCTGTAGATAATTGCAACTTATGTGAGATGTTATATTCCTTATCTTTTCCTTTGGAAAATATTCCATATTCTTCACATAAAGTACTTAGATAAATGCATGCAGGTAAACCCTAACCAAACAACTATCACACTGTACTTAATAGCAAACAATGATGTCTAAACAATGATAGCCTAGTGGTGTGACCGTCAGACTGCCAAGTCATAGGTCTCGAGTTCGCACCCAAGACACGCACCTCTGACTTTTCGGATTCATGTGCGTATTGTATGATTATCACTTGCTTTAAAAACGGTGAAGGAAAACATCGTTAGGAAACCGGCATGCCAGAGAATTATTTCTCGACGGCATATGAAGCCAAATCAGAGGCCCGTGAGCGGCTTTAAACCTCTGACACCAGGTTAGTCACTAACCACACGAAAGAAGAAGAAAAATGTTGTGTACCTACTTATCTAAGTTTTTTTTAAGTTATCTCAAAAATAACAGACAATGTTTAATATCACTCCTTAGAAAGAATAACTCATGAAAAATAAAGGCTGATTGGTCTTTTGTCCAAGACGACATAAAACAAAATAAATAGTTAACATTATGGATACAACACTTTAAAAGAAAAATATTATGCATTCACCAAGTGAACTGATTAACAATATAATCTTAAACCAAAGATTCCAAGTCTCAAGTCTCGCTCGAAAGCATTACAATAGAAACATCAGTGGAATAACAATGTTAAAGAAATAACCACCACGACACACATTAACACATCCCATGTTCAATATTTAACACTCTCCAACATGAAACATGTCAACTAGACGTACCTGTTTACTTTGAACAGAAGCCCGACAGGAGTCATTGCGTAAAAGGCACTTCACTTCAAATTTTCCAAATCCGTCACAAAAAACAATAAAAAAAAAGAAACGAATTTGGAAAAAGAATTAAAAACAATTTTCAATTCCGAATGCACTTGATTTTTTTAAAGTTCAAAATTCGCGTTCTACTTTTCAAAATTAGCATTCACTTTTTGAATTTTTCCCTTTTCAGGTGGCAAATTTTCTAATTCCGTTTTATTTCGCGTTTAGATCGATTCATTGATTCTACTCTGTGTGTCAGAGCGGTTGATCGGTACGCGTGTTGGTCCGTCGACGTCCGCGTCAGTTCTGGCCGAGTGACAAACAATGAATCGGTTTGAAGACTAATTATACAGGTTCTCTTTATTAGTAGATACAACAGGTGGGAAGTCTCGTTACACCGTTGCTGGGACGTTTGGTTGTTCTTAACTTGAGTGTAGTTTTGCATAGATAACTTTAGGGGAAAGGCGCAATTTTTAACTGAAGAACATTCGATCCAATCCGATTGGTTCCAATGATGGCCATCGGTTCTGTAACTATAGAATGCTTTCCAAGTCAGTTTAATTACTATAATTTATCATAAGCACTAAGAAGTGGTGAAGGGTGGGCGTTTTAGGGGACTGTCTTATGTAATTTTGACGTTCGAAAAGTACTGATTATCAGCCTAGTTTGAATAAATGACTTTTGATTTTGATTTCATAATTTTAAAGAATCTCCTATGTTTGTAACAGCAGTAGGATCACGATAACATACATGATATGCAACGGGTTGGTATAGAGCTCACTACTGCTTACATACCAGTCCGACTCCATAGCCGTGGAGACATGTCCTCTTACAGGGAGGACTATTGAGACGGGGCAGTAAAAGGAGATACCTTAACCTCAGACTGGTTAAGATATATTAATTAGGTGATAAGCTGGAATAGATGGAACAATGTTTGATACCCTTATGTAGTGCAGACACCTTTATCAATTGGGTAACCCTCACGCAAACAAAAATACATACCAAGTCCAACAGTGGGGACAAATAAAGGCGCGTGCAACAACAACAGTAAAAAATTAAACAAACATAATACAAACACCTTTTCTGCAAATGACATAAGTACAGAACTTACTATAACTTGCATTCACATAGCCCACGTAATGTATTTTGAGGCTGTCGACTCCTATGTATAGTATGGCTTTATTACCGCCTGCCTACACCGCATCCGCGCACGCGCAAGCCACAGGATGTTAAATTTTACTAACTTTTGACGACAGCCGCTATAACCTTTATATCTTCACCTTTAAGGTCGATGTTGTTTGCGATGGGTAGCTAAGTTAAGTTGACTAAGAACCCCTCATGATGTCACGGTCAAATGTTTCCTTGATATTATTATATTATTACTTTTTTATTATAAGCTTTGGAGTTCAAGGTTGTAAAGGTATTACATAGAGGAGGAACTTCTCATGCGCATCCGCAACACAAAGCTAAAATAAAACATTTATTTGGATTATTACTTTTTTTATCGTAAAGAAATTGCCTATTTCAAAATGTAGTTTCCTATGGAGACAAGAATCCATAGATATCCATTCAAACAAATCGCGCAACAGTATTCTCATGGTCTGGTGGTAAAGAGTGAGGGCAGGTGCGTATATAAAGATGTATCTATGAATAAAGAAGACAATAATTGTCTTCTTTTCATCTCTATTAGTATATTGTCTGACAATATATGCTAATGTTAATAGAAGATGTAAGAAGATAGATAAGAGAGAAGAAGAGAAAAAGATATGAGGCGCTGCCGCCCCGTCCCCAAATAAATAAAAGTAAAAAAAAAAAAAAAAAAAAAAAAAAAAAAAAAAAAAAAAAAACAATCATCCGAACATAGTACCTCCTCCTTTTTTGAAGTCGGTAAAAAGGAGATGTATAATATGTAGATGAAAACGATGACGGTTAGGAAATATATATGTATCTATGACCAGGTTCTGCTTAAATAACCAATCATAAACGACAGATTGAACCCAATGTCCAGGAACCAGGAAGCTTGTTTGTTATCGTTCAGCCACCAGCTCGGTTCCTGTTAGCATTCCACGCGACGCTCGTAAACCAACAACAATGGGTTGTTTCATTCCAAACTTATTGACGGATCGCGTTTACTGCTCATTTGCATTCTTTCTGTTTTGCAGCTCTTGATTGAGAATATTGTTCTTTTATTGACGATGTTTCGAACCTAGCGCCTGCACCCTAATTAACACACGATCAATCATTATTTGAATTATTTTGAAGGATATTGATAAACCATTGCTTCATATGTTCGAAAAATTTGTCTGTTCAGCAACGTAAATAATGCAATGAATGTTGTTGAACTGTCAAAATGAAACAAATTGTGATTGATCGTGTGTTACGCTATTAAGTTGCATTTTTCTAAATAATTCTGCCCTGACCCTATTACTAAGGCTCCACTGTCCGTCAATCCGTCTGTCACAGGGTGTATCTTTTGAATAGTAATAGATAGACACTTGAAATTTTCACAGAGTGTTTACTATTATGGGCGCTATAACAACAAATAATAAAAACGAAATAAAGTTAACAATTAAACGGGGGTCCCCAACCAAGAAACGGGTTTTATTTTTATTTTTTTATATCGTATGGTTATAGAATAAGGCTGTTGCTTCTATGGACAAAATTACTAGAACAATTGCCGAATTCTAAAACGCAACTCAATCAAGAATAGAAGACCCTTTATTATGTACACCATAAAAAATACAGATATAAATGTAGAAATTTTACATAGGGTGACACAATGGGTGGTCTTATCGCTAAAAGCGATACAATATAGAGATTAGAGACAATACTACAGGTAGTCAGTGGTGTACCGTTTACATATACAATAAATATTTACATACATACATAAAGCATATAATTATCTATATAAATAAATGTATATATATAATAATAAACATGAAACAGTCATCAAGACACACGCTATGTCGGACTCTCTTTGTAGTCACAGAAATATATACTTTGAGGAACATCTCACAGCTAAGTATCGTTTGAGTATTCCGGGGTGAAACAAACATTCTCTGAAACATTCAAAACAGGCTACTACAAAGATCTTAAGTAAGCAACGAAACATCACCCATTCAATAGGCTAAGTATTCACAAACAATTCCTTGCGTCTAAATTACCATGAAAATAACTATGAGTAAGTAATGTAAGTATTCAATTTTCAACTAGCATGGTAACCCGCATTCCTGAGAGCTGACAGGTCACTAACATGACAATTGTGTTGCAATTCTTCAAGGTCATACGTCAGCTAGAGCAATAACCTCTTCAATTCTTAAAAGTAAGATTTGTACTTAGATTGTGTACGAAAAAACATTACCTACCCTCCTTCTGGGGCAGTCGGGTAAAAAGCCTAAAGCCAAGTATATGTAGTCAACTTAAATATGTCAGTTGCATGCTATGGGCATGCAGTTTGTGTTTTTTTTTCCTAACTCTAAATTTAATTTGAAATAGAATGTAATGTTGTCTATGAATTAGAATTAGAATTTATTTATTTGTAAGAATGTAGTTTTACATGGTATGATGTTAGTATTTTTGTTAGTTCTTACATTCTACCACAATATATGGTGTACAAATATTCACTTGTCATTCTTGACTAAGTACAAGGACAAATGAATAGTGATTTACAAATATGTCCAATAATAATTAGTAGTTATATAATGTAATTAGGTAATCGTTACTTTAAAATGACAGAATTAAGTCCATGTCATCTTGGATTTTTGCAATATTCCAAGTATTCGCCAATGTCTGCATGCATCGTGTATGCATCGTCATCATGTCACCCGAATCATAAACTGCTGTTTTCATTTGTTTCTATCAAGTCCAAGGCTTTTTGTGTCCATCATCCAGGGTTTCCTTCCACTTTAATGGTGTCTATTCTATGTATTATAATTCTTATTTAACTAGTTTTGTGACAGTACGAATTTCTGGCCATCACCCGTCAAAACCATACTCCATCGACCATCTCCTTTCTAGTCTGCAAGTCAAGAAATCTTTACATGACTAAAAATCTAAGACGTCGAAGAAAGTTACATTGATAAAACATAAAGTTCATTTACTTTTGAACCCGCAAAGATGTTCGAGGGAACTGAATAAACGAATGAATGAACCAGAGAACAATGCTCACGTTTTTATACCACCAAGAGGCTCATTGATTGTAATGCTAACTATAATTGACAAAAAGATAGCATCTTTTTCTCCAAGAGACGCCAACTACTGATGCCAACCATCCAAATTCGTGGTTCACGTTAAGAATGCTGATAAATTGGAACTTGGAACCCACGAACACTTGCTCTACAGTCTTACGATTTAATCGTTGGGTTCATGCAAACTATTCTCCAATTGCTATCCTGCCCCCTGGGCCCCTAATAAATACAGCCAAAGTGACCTCTATACTGCCATCGTCAGCGCCGTAGTAGTGGCGCACTTTTGGGCTAACAACTGTCGAAGAAGAAGAATCGTTGGGCTGCGCGCTTCATCGTTGTCCTCCGCCGGTAAGAATCCCAATTTACTTGGAAACGACTTAATATGACCTTTGTCTTCTCTATGATATAATACTATCACTCATCTGGGTTTCATAATCTTTATCATATCATCTTTTACACCATGCATTCCTTTTCATCTACATTCACAGTTGGCTATAGCCGTTTCAATTATCCCTTAATCAGACACATCTAAAGAATACCGCTACTCAGCCACGTATCAAATTAAAACAATGACTAGTCTTGGGTTCCCATGCGATGTATTGTTAATTCTACCTGTGCCTGCTCTTACAGTAATGTGATAACAACTGTAACGGAGCCTTTTGCCTTTTAATGAATAAAGACACATACCTAACTCAAACTCAATATCAAAGCATTTATTTCAATTACATAAATAAATAAATAAAAATTAAAAATCTTTAAATCAGACCTAAATTAGTCCATAAGACTTAAATTACACCATTTACAGGCACTTTTGAACTGTCAAAGGGTCGGTCAGTTAGTCAGAAAGTTGAATCTAGTTGCCCATTCCAAAACGTAGATCTCTATGGAGAAGAACGGGCAAGAAACTCCAAGGACACTTTCAACCACTGAAGGGAACAAAATATAGAAAGCTATGTGTCTCTGTAGAAGTGCTGTAAAGCTACGGTTTCCTAGAAGAGACGGGGCTGCCACATAGCGTCCGTAAATTACCGGCGAAAAACGTTACTCTGGTAAGTTGGTGTGTTTTCTTAGAGTGTTTTTTGACAACGTTAAGTCAAACCTCGCTGCCTTAATTTTTATGACAGCAGTTACTGTGGCCGATACGTGGCGGCCGCCGCTCTTTTAGGAAGTAAGTTTTGACGGTGGTTGAAGTTTGTATGTATGAACGAAACGCAAACAAGAGCTACCATAATAATTATAAATAACACCGACAATTCCTTTTTCATAAACCTCAACCTCTACTTGCCTACTAGCACCTGTGGACGACCGCCATTTATAGACAGGTGTTTAACTCCTAGGTATGCTCGCGACCTTGTCAGATGATGTTCAATGTCGTTTAGTATCTTTGCTTTTTTTGTACTCTGACGATCAATCAGAATCTACCAGCTGTCTTTCTTGGGAATAGAGCACTTGCTTTGTTGTGGTCTTGTTTGAAGGACACGTAGGGTAGTTTTTGAGATGAGAAGTAAAATACAGTTGCTAGAAGAGGCACGAGGATGTTTTTTCTCTGTATTAGGTTTTGCAATATTATTCCATTGAACTATAGTCTCTAATTCAGCCAAAACGTGTCAGCGAGCCCCATGTACCGTCGATGTTTATAGGCAGCGGAGATTGTCACTAATAAAGTACCATAAAAAAGAACTTTCTTACACGTCATTGTACATAGATTCTCAACATAATTGCAAACAAAAGACTTGCCGATACCAATCCCATGGATGGTTATAAACAATACAACATACAGCACCATTGTTAACGAGAAAATTTGCCACATCTACCCGTCACTATAACAAGTGATGTGGAAGAGAAACCGCTGGGAATTGGCGAAGATCTGTGGTAGAAACTACATGCATAGCTGCATGACGCTTGTATTCCCCAAAGGTGTAGGCGCAGGTCACCCAATTATATACTCTAAGGGGTGAGCTATTGACAGTAACTGAAACAAATCCACTCTTCGAACAGCTACTGAAAATTTTCTTATGCGTAAAATTATTTATATTTTCTATTTTTTTTTTTTTCATTATTCTTACACATAAATTATATTTTTAAATATTAGAATAAAGAAATATGTAATAATAAATATATATTTTCTTTATTATTATCTATATTTTCTTTTGTTTCGACTTACAATTCCATTCAATTTATCTTTACTGCAATTCATAATGTACACATACAGGTAGTAAATAAAAAGTAAAAACAATGGGGGGTGGGAGTAGATATTTTTCGAGTAATGTTTTGTATTGAATTTTGTAGTGTATTTAACATAGAACTTATATATTTAAACTAATACTTAATATGTTCATTTATTTTAACTTATTTATTTTTATTGTTTTACTTAACAGTTACATCTACTTTATGTTGTTTAAACCACAAGCTCAGTGGAGCTAAATGATTTGCAATTCTTTACTAAATATTATAACTACGTTTTAAGTGTATAAGCGTTTGGACAATGGGCGTGTGAAACAAATTACCATACAAATGCACGCTAAAAGAAAAAAGTTGAAATATTCAGTAAGCACACATAAAACAAACAACGTGTAAAAATAAATTCATTTCAGGATAACTTAACACACAATGCTTAAGGCCCTACCCAACCTCAAATTGCTTAGCATGATCCTCCGTTATGCCGAAAACATTGCAGCATTAATTTTGAAATAAATATATATATATATATTTTTTTTTTTCTAAACAAATATACCAGATAGATTTTTATGATAATTGGGAATTCAATTGTGTGTTGCTCATCAGATTGTGGCGAATTCGCACGGCTTCTTCGTAGAAACGTTTTGTTTTAAGAATCTCTGGTCGTGTTTATTGTATAAGTATAGGTGCCCGCCACAACACCGCCACATGCGAACTACGCATCAAAGACCTGACGTCACACAAAATCCTGCATCGCACAATTAGAGTTTACCGCGCGATCAACATATATACAAGATTTCAACATTCATCGTTGAGCAGTTGCCTGCCAGACACAACACACGTCTGGTCGGAGGATACTCCCTTTTCTATAGAGTCATCCATCCACAAACCGAACGCGGCAAGCATAGCAACTTCGATCAACCCGTGCGGCTGTTTTAACGGTGCTATCTCATTGATGCTACCATGCTATACGAATGTTTTCTTCAAAAAGTCAAAGCTGTGCTTGGCAAAAAACGTGTCAATTTTATATCCTGCGCAGTATTTTAGTTCAAACTACAGTTTTTTTTTAACCCCAACGGGAAATCTCTTGGCCTTGCGGTCACCTGATGATCAGGCCGAAGCTGGAAGCGAGTTTCAACCGCAATCCTCAACCACAAAGGAACTAGCTATCCTACCTTTAACTGCCGATAATATAGTTATTATGGTGACAAACTAAGGGTGGTAGCTAGTCAGGACTAGACTTAGAACAAACCCTACCACCATAGAGATATAATACCTAACACAAATCAAACCGAAAAGAAAATTTTACCCCCGCTGGGGTTCGAACCTGGGATCTCTAGGTCTGAGACCACTAGACCATAGAAGCGGATAAACAGTTACGTTAACCACGATTAATAATAGTAAGGTCCTAAAGTAGCAGATTTCCTACAATTTTCTCAGTTATCATTCCAGCTGAGCGGACGTTCCGAGTCCATTATATCCCTGAGTACTGACCGTGGGTTCCTATGGAACTATGTAGTAATACGTAGGTTGACGTCACGGTCAACCGCGCTAAACATTGTCGTTGGAGTGCGTTTAGCGAGTATGAGTGTATGGGAATGAGAGGCCGGCAGAATAGCCTCCATGAACAATGGTACATTAATAAATAATAATAATAATTTGATAATGAATCTAGAGCTACACGACCGAAATCAGCCGTACCAGCTTGGCAGTGCAGAATTGAACATCGTATTGGTGATGCCAGAGCACTCATCGGCAAACTAATCTGCTTTAGGGAGGGCAATTCTCGTCCTAAAGTGATGCGCTTTGTGAGGCGGGCGTTCTCAGGTACTGATATCAGCCCTGAGGACTATATAACCCGTGTCGCAGAGCGCATAGACTTCCTGAAGCAGAAAGTGTATGCCTGGGCAAACCGTATTCGAAGGTATAAGCGGCGAGTAGACCGATACATTCAGAACCGCACCTTCCAGAGTGATGAAAAGTGGGTATATAGGACTTGGGAGCAACCGGACCAAGGTGTGGCTGACACGCGCCTGCCGGAAGATGATGCCATGTGCTCTTTCTGGCGCAGTATCTGGTCGGTGCCTGTCAGTCATACTGAAGGCGACTGGACTCGGGAAGTCGAGCGAGCCTGCGATCCAATACCAGAAATGGGGGCTATTACCATCTGCCCCCAAGATGTAGCTCGAGCAGTCCGCCCGTTGCCTAACTGAAAGTCTCCAGGGCCGGACGGGCTGCACAACTTCTGGATAAAATGGTTTATAAGGTCGCACGCTTGCTTGGCGGCTCAGTACCAGACTGCATTGGACTCTGGTTTGCTACCCCAATTCTTAACTACAGGAATTACCCACCTGCTCCACAAATCTGGTAGCACCGCGGAACCCAAAAATTATAGGCCGATCACATGTTTACCGACGGTCTATAAAGTTCTTACATCCATTTTGAGAGCTAAAATTAACAAACATGTCGACTCAAACTCCATCATGTCTGCCTCACAAAATGGATGTAGGAACGGGTCCCGCGGTACTAAGGACCTACTCCTCATTGATATGGCCATTAGCCAACAGGTTCGTCGTTCCCGAAAGGATTTGTCGACATGTTGGATAGATTATAAGAAGGCCTATGACTCGGTGCCACATACATGGCTCATGAGGGTGCTGGAGTTGTATAAAGTAGATGCATCTCTGCGCACCTTCCTGATGTCGTGTATGGGGCAATAGAGGACAGTCCTTTGCTATCCAGGATGTCGAAATATCCAGAGGAATAGTGAGCCGATAAGGATCGAGTGAGGCATATTTCAGGGCGATAGTCTGAGTCCACTTTGGTTCTGCTTGGCCCTGAATCCGCTAAGCACACTGTTGGAAGACTCAGGTCTAGGCTATCGGTTGAGGAGAGGTGGACAGGTTATATCTCACCTCCTCTACATGGATGACCTAAAACTCTTTGCCCCCGACAATTCACAACTGATGGAACTACTGAAAGTAACTGAAACTTTCAGTAGAGCCATCACGATGGAATTTGGTGTGGACAAATGTGCGGTCATGCATGTAAAGCGAGGGGAGATTGTGGAATCCGTGGGAACCCAACTCTCGGATTCCATATACCTAAGAGTCCTCTCCGCATCCGAAACCTATAAGTATTTGGGTATGTCGGAAGCGTTAGGCATCAATGTTACTGACATGAAGCAATCGTTGAAGGAGCGCTTCTTTGGCCGCCTGAAGAAAGTATTTAATAGTCTTCTATCGGGCGGGAACAAGGTGCGCGCCTTCAACGGCTGGGTCATGCCGGTTTTGATGTACTCTTTCGGCATACTCAAATGGACTCAGACTGAACTTGACGCCCTGGATAGGAGGGTCCGTACGCTGCTGACTGCATACCGAATGCATCACCCACGGTCATCGGTAATGAGACTGTATATCCCGCGAAAGTGTGGTGGTCGAGGCTTTTTAAACGCTAAGACCCTCCACAATCGCGAGATATGCAGTCTCAGGGAATATTTCCTAGAAGCCGACGTGGGAATGCATCGAGATGTGGTCGCAGTGGACAAGGGCCTCACCCCGCTCTCCTTGGCGAAAGAGAACTGGCGCAAGCCTGTAGTGCTTGACACTAACGATCGCAAGGAGGTATGGCAGAGAAAGGAGCTTCACGGACGCTTTTTTCGGGCCCTGCATGGACCCGATGTAGATTTACTAGCGTCCGTAGCCTGGCTGCGTTTCGGAGACCTCTTTGGGGAAACCGAAGGTTTTGTCTGTGCAATTATGGATGAAGTTATCATGACGAACAATTACCGGAGGTTTATTGTGAAGGACGGCACGGTTGACGTCTGTCGGGCATGCCACCGACCGGGAGAATCAATCCGTCACATTATCTCCGGGTGTTCTCATCTAGCTAACGGAGAGTACTTACATAGACACAACCTTGTAGCCAGGATTATCCATCAGCAACTTGCTCTGAAATACAGCCTTGTGGATTCGGAAGTGCCGTACTACAGGTACGTGCCCGACCCAGTCCTCGATAATGGAAATATCACATTGTACTGGGACCGATCCATCATCACTGACAGGACTATTGTTGCCAATAAGCCTGATATAGTGGTGGTGGATCGAACAGAGCGGCGCACAATGATCATTGACATAACGGTCCCGCATGACGGGAACCTCGTGAAGGCAGAGAAAGATAAACAAATCAAGTATCTTGACTTAGCTCACGAGGTTGTCGACATGTGGGATGTGGACTCTGCGATCATTGTGCCGATAGTCGTATCAGCCAATGGCTTAATTGCCAAGAGCCTCGATCAACACCTAAGGAGGCTCTCGTTGGGCAGCTGGGTTAAGGGCTTGATTCAGAAAGCGATACTCCTGGACACGGCTCGCATTGTTAGGAGGTTCCTTTCTCTGGAGCCCTGACCGCCGGTAGCTTGGACCCTGTTCCCGATACCGGTGGGCTACTATTTCTTATATTTTTAAATGTTTTTATATATTTCTTTATTCTAATATTTAAAAATATAATTTATATGTAAGAAAAATGAAATAAAAAAATAATAATAAATAAAACGTTTATTTTCTCCACCACATAATAAACAATAAATACAATACGTAAACCGCACATCGTTCGTAGCACTTTGACAATAAGCTGGCCTAGGAGTACGGAGGTTACGGAGTGTTTCAATAGCTTTTGGTTACCTACCACAGTGTACGTCTCGTGCCCTGCGCATTTCGCAGTTCTGAGTCAGGCAGGGGGCTTGTTAACCCGAACACCGAACCAAAGCTGCTGGAAGCTGTACGTCGATTCTGTAAAATCCAAACAACAACTCGCATCTCACATCTCTATTCACTCTCACTTCGCATAAGGTTCAAAATGTGTTCGGGTTCGAGTGCGAAGTGAGCGTCGAAGTGACGGGGGAATTACCTTCCTGAATGCCACTTCTTACGTCATCTCATACTTTATCTGTCAAAATCTCACGATCAATTTAGTTCAACTGGCTGACACGCTCGCAAGAGTAACGCTGGTGTATCAACCGAGTTTTTAGAATGCCAATCAAGAAACTCACAGCGGATTCAGATTCGAAGTTTAGAAAGAGGTCTTACAGAATCACACCCCTGGAAAGAGGGCAAAGCAAACCAAAATCCGTTGCGTACCGTGCGTTCATTGCGGGCGATGCGAAAACGTGGTCACGTGTTCGTTGGCGTTAATTCCATACAAACGCATTCCTCTGTTTTCTCCCTGGATAATGATACCTACTAGAGCAAATATTTTTTTACGATATAATGTATATCTATCACTGCCATTTCGCTATGATTGTTTTTTGGCGTAAAGATAATTTTAGAAAAAAGAGAAAATGATATAGAAAGCAAAGATGCGAACATGGCCGTGGTAGAAATAGATTGTTTACTATAAAAATATTTACTCTAGTGTCTTACCCAAGTAGAAAGCAGAGGAATACGTGTATACAGACTGAACGCCAATGAACACGTGTCCACATTTCTTTTCGATGAGCCATACATTATTATAATGTCCGCGCATCTATGGAGGTACCTGCCTATATTAATTTTTATCATGCTCCATTAGTCAACTTTAGAGACAAAGGATTTAGGTGGTTATAAAACGTAAAAGTTATTTTAATACACGATTAATGAATGCAGCAATCCAGCACGCCGAATAAGGGCAGATCGTAATGCGTTTCCAATAATTGCGGAGGCGTCAGTTTTGGACGGTGGGAAGGATCTGTTTGAAATTGAATTTCGAAAACGTTAATTTGTTATCGGATGTGGTTTTTGTTGCCAACCATTTTTAAGTTGCCATAAGCAAAAGTGCGGTAAAACAACGATGTTTGTCTGTCAGTCAGAAAACGAATATCTATCTATTATCTTTCAAATTGACAGTTCAACAACATTTATTGCGTTATTTACGTTGTGAGTAAAGACAAATGATACGAACATAAATCAAGGAATGGATTACCCATATCCTTCTAAATTATTCAGATTGTGATTGATAGTGTGAGATAATTTGATGAAATGATTGTTTTATTTTGGCTTAACAAGCAATAAAAGAAGAGTTTGACTCCCACTTAGAAAAATAAAAGAAGTTTGACTGCCACTTAGAAAAATCTGTTGTTTTCATTATTTACCGACCTCTTATTTTGGGAGTTTCTCTATGCCCAGAAATCCATCACCAGTTTCAGAATGAACTAATTCTGAGCCCGTGACCCAAGGGCTGACTTTCTTTATAACTTCGCCAGAGGCTAAGGCAATATTGTCATACAACATGGCAATGCCTCTTACATTACCAGTCGATAGCGATGGGGAGGAATTTTTCGACGCCATATTTTAGTTGATTTAGTTCGGTTAAGATGTTATATTTTTATTTTAATAGAGTATTAGTTAATTGAGTACTGGATTAAAAACCCATTCCGATAATTTTTCTCTTATTGAATCACTTTCTATAGCAGACTAATTGACGCGTTAGTTAATCTTTGTATCCGCATTTAATGCCAAAGAAACAATACCGCTGTGTAATTTGTAATTAGCGCTAGAAATACGTCAATTATTCGACGTTGGTGGAATGCTGATTGTAACCTAGATGCTACATCTGAGTATTTAAGACAACACGCTATTTGCGACACGACATCTTAGCAAAATATGCTTTTTCTTCTTTTCGTATTGATATAAGATACTTTCATATCTTTCTTGAGCCCAGTAGACGTACTCTGTTTCAAAAGTATCTAATGAAAGTGTAAACAAACCCTGTTCAAGTCAAATTCTCACGCAATCAATAAAGGAAATTAGTAACAAATTCATCTGTATTTAGAAGGTTTCCAGTTTAAACGGCTCACCACTTTTTCCAACAATTATTGTTTGAATAATTGTAAAAGTAAAATCGTCGACGAAAATTGAAGTTATAAAATTACCCTCAATAGTCAAATGAAAAACATCTTTAGGGTGTTATAAAATTAGTTGTCAAGTCAATTTGTTTCTGGTTTGATCTCTTTTACATTTTCATCAGAAACTGAACAGACCATAGTTAGTCACTTACTCGTAACATATTATCACCGAGCACTAATAGTTTGTACTTTGTAGCGTTATACTTTTGGTGGCCCCCCGGGAAATTTAAACGAGGAAATTAATTGCTTTTAGAGGAATTGCTTAATGTAGCCGTTTTAGGCGCTCAGCACGTGTCAGAAGTAGGTACTTATACTTGACGCTGATGTTCTGTTGGATCTCTGCAATGACATACGTACGTCAAGCAGACAAGATAAATTACGCCAATTATTGGTGAAGCAAAAAAGTGTTATGCGTTATCCTACTAATATTATAAATGTGATAGTTTGTGTGTTTGTGTGTTTATGTGTTTGTGTGTTTATGTGTTTGTGTGTTTGGATGTTTGTTACTCAATCACGCAAAAACGGCTGAATGGATTTGGATGAAATTTGGCAACAGATAGTTTATGACTTGGATTAACACATACTCGTAGGATACTTTTTATCCCGATATTCCCACGGGATCGAGACTTACGCGGGTGAAACCGCGGGGCGAAGCTACTATAATATAATTATAAATATATATTTACTTAATAGATATATAACACATTTTTTTTTTGTTAAAGCATTTGATATCTCAATTCTTGAGGAAGGTTTATAGGCTACATAACATCATGCATCGACCTTTAGGAGCCGGACAAATGGAAAAAACGTCAGAAAGAACGCTAAGCGAAAACGTAGTAATAGCGCGGGCGGGCGACGCGATGCGACGCTGTGAATCGGGGGCCGAACACGCGGACGAAGTCACGGACAGAACCTGTGTGTTATATATTGGGCATACTACCATGTGTGCGTTACCCCAGCAAAGTAATGTCGAAAATAGTCATTTAAATGTTACTCCAGTGTAAGTGCAGCAAATTTAAAAATATGCGCAAAAATTACAGAAGCTGGGCAACTAATCCTTACATATTATAAAACAAAGTCCTCCGCCGCGTCTGCCTGTCGTCCTCTACGCGTTAAACTCAAAAACTACTGCACCGATTTTCATGCTGTTTTCACCAATGGATAGAGTGGTTCTCGAATAAGGTTTTTGTTTATAATAACGGGCATCAGCTAGTTATCTATAACATTTAAATGACTATTTTCGACTTTTTATTTTGCTGGGGTAACGCAAACGTTTTCGACATTATTCTGCTGGGGTAACGCACACTGCTACCATATCCAATATTCTGCAGCCTGCTGATTATTATATTAAAGGCCAGAATACGCCGAAATCACGGAAGGGTTAGGTGCCATTAATACCTAAACATGTTCTGAACTCGTCGTGGGTCCACACCCACGCACACGCACAGCATCATTGCAAGTGCATTGACTTTTAATTCCTTACATTACCTAATATGTAATGCATTTTGGTAATTTATTGATCTCATAACTGCCTCTCTGTTTTATGGTTGCAAGTGCAACTGCTGAGGTCCTGCAGCCTATAATTCCGTAACATGCTTACAATTGCAATCCTTTTCATTTTGAAAATTCAACAATATTCATTGCGTTATTTATGTTGTCAGCAGACTAATCTCTTAAACATTTAGAGCAATGGATTAGGAATATCCTTCAAAATATTTTGGATTGCTAAGTATTGAAAGTGTGTTAGGTACGCAATTTCAATCCCCATGCAAAATCAAAAGTTCGATATTCAAATTAGGCTGAGAATCAGCTATTTACGAACGTCAAAATTCGTAAGACAGTTCCTCAAGTCGCCAACCCTTCACCACTTCCTAGTTCTTTGGCTGGGAAGATGAAGTCCGGCTAGTTGTTATTAGTTTATCAGTGATAGACTGAATTCTGGAGTAGTGCCCATAAACTCGCTCACGGTCCCGATTATAGTTGTAAATAAACCGTTTTAAACCGAGATCCGTGGTCTAAAAACCGTTTTAAATTTGTTTAAAACCACGACCACGTGGGCCCTACATTGATTACGCATTACATTAAAAATTAAGTTATAAAGGCTAATTTAAATTTTTCACAATTTTTTTTAATTTATTTGAGTCATTTAAGTATATTAACTACTTTTTTAGGATTAGACAGACTGAAAACAAACTTGATATGCGTATTTATTAAAATATACATTTAAAAAACAAGTTTTAGACAAGTATCAATAAAAAATTAGTCGGATTAGGTTTTTACTCAGCTACTGCATATTTTTAGAATGTATTTTCTAGTAAATATGCATATAAAATTGTATAGACAAATCGAGATTATTTAAAAAAAAATATCAGGGAGTAGACGTGGTTCAGATCACTTCGTGTGAAGCCTCAGTGCATTATATCCAATGCTAAGTGTGATTTAAAATGTTTTAAATCAAAAAGACGGTTTAAAACCAAATGGTTTAAAACGTTTAAAATGCGTTTTGCATCTCTATGATCCCGATCACATGATGCATAACTGCTATAATATAATTTACCTCCGTAACCACTTCGAAAACATGTTAAATATCTACTCATACCTACTATTTATAATATACCATTTTTCTTCAGATATTTACCAGCTAAAGGACTTCAGAGACTTAACTGTATCATTCACGGGGCTGCGAAACCAGTTGCAGCCGGAACTTGATAATGACACCCTTAACCGGATGTGCGCCAGCGCAACTCTAGCCGCTTTATACAGTATGATTCTTTATAATGTGCACATATCGAAATGAGAGAATATATGCTTAATTTTATCGACGGCAAAAAAAATTTTTTTTTTTTTCGCTTTTTGATCCCAGTGTAAACAAAACAGTGTATTGTAAAAATTTATGAAAATAAAAAACGATTTTTGGCAAAACAAATACATGTTTATTTTCAATAGAGGGCAGTTTTTTTCCACAATTTTTGTTTTATGAGGACGCCTAATTACTTCCAATCATTACGGAGTTTGTTTCATCGTGATAGATCATTTAGCTTTAAAGCTACACGGACCGTACCGATTTTTTTTTTAATTCCATAATATTATTCAAAAAATATTTAGAAGTTTTTAAATATTTTTGCCGTCTATAATATTAAGCATAGATTCCCTCATTTCGATATGTGCACATTATAAAGAATCACACTGTATTAACATTTACCGTTCTGGATCATGGTTAATTAGTGTTGGTGTGTTTGACCGCCTTGACCTTGAGAAACGCGATCTATGGGCTATTTCTGTACATAGTATACTAAATATATCTACACTTATTATATATGAACGTCGCTTCTCGTGTTTGTCTGTATGTCCGCGTTGTTCATCTAAACCACGCAACAGATTTTGATGAGGTTTTGCCATCGTTTATAGAATTTATTCCGGAAGATTTAAGTGGTGTTTATATAATACGTTAATATTAAAATTACATATAACTAAGAAATCTGGATGCTTTTTCAAGTCGTAAATACCGTGCGGAGCAAGAGCGGTACACTACTAGGTAATAATTATTATAGATGCGAAAGTAACTCAGTGTGTCTGTTACCTTTCACACCTTAACGGCTGAACGTATTTCGATGCAATATAGCACTCGGATAGACTATGACCTGGTTTAGGACATAGGGCTACTTTTTATCCCGATAGTAGGTTCCTGTGAAATAAGTTTTTATTTTTCACTTTTTAGTTGTGGTACCTACTCCACACAAAATCCGAATACCACTACCTGGTATGTAAATAACAGTGACGGGAGTCACTTAGAACGTCGTCGATATATGTACATTAAGTGGAAAAAATACGTAATATTGAAGCTAACTCAAAAACTACGGAAGAAAAGTTAATAAAATTTATATGGGACCACCACGAGAGTATACCGTATTGAACTAAAAAATTTTTTTTTTAATCGGTTCACAATTGGCGAAAATATCGATGAACATACACAAAAAAAAAAGACACAGACGAACGTAGAACCTCCACCTTTACGAAATTCGGTTAAAAGATGGTAGCCGATAGTGCCGTCAAATTTTCCCACAATGAACAACCCAGGCCGGCTGTAGGTAAAAACAAATTGCTGATCTATATAATTAATAGGTACTTCATAATCAACTCTTCCTTATAAAAATATTTAGTGATAGCCAAATTCAGTACAAACGCGGAAGAAACGGCTCTCACATGTGACCGCTCACGTTATCGGTATCCTCGTCTAGTATGAAGGGACTTACTGTACTTATAAGGATAGTCTGATTACCATTATATTAGTCAGCTAGAAGCCATGTGTATGTGCGGCTACTCTCACGCACGATCCATTTTGACAGTGACAGACGGCAAGATGCGCAAGATACTGTGGTGCAAGCGAACGCAGAAGTGTACGCGCAAGGACGATTAATCTATCTATAACTTACCTTTATGCATAATTATTAATTACAGTCACTTTTCGCGTCTTACTATGTGACCGCGTTATTCTTCTAAACTAAGCGACGGATTTTGATACGAATTCACCATCATATTAAGAACTAGCTTTTGCCCGCAGCTTCGCCCGCGTGGATGTTATAAAATATCCCACGGGTACTATCGTTTCTACCGAGATTTTAACGGGGTTTTCATACTACTATTGGTTTACGCGGCGTACGCCAGAAAGCTCCCGTCGGCATGATCTTTTCCGACATCTTCCACAAACATTGTCATATTTCAGTCCATTTACACAAAACATTAATGAATTATACACCTAAACCTTCTTCATGAATTGCTCCGTCCATTGGTGAAAACTGTATGAAAATCCGTCCGGAGTTTTCGTTCAGACAGACAGACGCGGCGGGGATACTTTGTTTTATAATATGTAGTGATTTATTCCGGAAGTTTTATGTTTATAAACCATTAATATTAAACTTAATTTTTTATAATAAAGACATCTCGGTGTTTGTCAAGTCAAAACCGTGCAAAGCAGGGGTGGGTCGGTACTATTTCATGTCAACGCTAGAAAAAAATAGCTGATTATTCTTGAATGTTTATAATAGCGTTGCATCTACCTACCCCATCATTATTCTTATTCCGTCGCCTGTTTAGGTACTTTAAAAACTCTGTTTTGTCTGGTTATGTCTAAAGTTTATGTTTATCAACTTCCGAAGACACACGTCTAGTCTGAACACATAAACAAATGTTTAATGTCTGATCCAAAAGAATATGATGATAATGTAAACAAACCCTGTTCAGCTATTTAGTTGCGTAACTTATTTTCGTGTTTAATTTTGACAGTTCAACAACATTCATTGTGTTATTTACGTTATTGAGCAATATTTTTTTCGAATTTATGAAGTAATGGATTTGACAGGATTTGACATTTGTTTCAATACAAACCGATTCTCATTGATCGTGTATTACTCAATTAGGGTGCAAGTTAAATTATTAAAAGGAATATATAGCACATTTATTTGTATTTTAAAAGTTTCCACGCTTGGAAAACGACGCATGCACGACATATCAAAGCATGTACCTACCTACCTATGTAGATATAAATTGAATGTGAGAAATGATATCCAGTACGAAATAATAATGGTATTATGGCCGCTGTACTGTTTTGAATTAATGTCAATTGCAATAGGGCCGGCAAACACTTTTGAGGGAAGAAAATTAGAAAGAAAGAAAAGTATACAGGTTGTTTCATTCGTTTTAATCCTCCTAAGGGGTAATTGTACCTACTCATCATTACGAACAACTTTCACGGTGGGACAAACACTGATATCGCGAAAAAAAAATCAGCTGTTCCCTACATTTTGACGAGCTCTGCGAACATAAATGGTAGGTAAGGTGTGGTAGTGGTAATGGTAGGTTAGGTAAGGTATAGGTAACAGTTCAGGCCAAATAAAAAACCAAGACAAAGCGCTGTCAGTAGTGACGTAAGGCCGGTTTCGTAAACATGTGTGCACTTAGTTTGGTGTAGTTTGATTGTACTGTCATTGTAAATAGTTATAAATGTGTGTATGCACAGAGCGGTGGTGTAGTTTTAGCAGGCTTCACTGTATTGTTCGCAGCGCTCCGTCTTGGTTTTTAATTTGATCTGAAGGGAACAGCTGATTTTTTTTTGCGATTTCTTGTTTGGTCCCATATTCTGAATTTCTGATGACAGTCAAACATAATATAGATCTGCACCTTAATGGCGTAATAGACGATCGGTTTGAAACAAATGTCTAACCCATTGCACCAAAAGATGGAAAAAAAAATCTGCTCAACAACGTAAATAACGCAATGAATGATGTTGTATTGTCAAAATGAAGCAAATTAGTCTTAATCGGTTACGAAAATAAGTTACGTGCTGCTACTACTACCTTATGCCCGCGGCTTCGCCCGCGTGGCGGTCGGTAATTATCCCACGGGAAAGTACTGCCGGAATTAAAAGCACCCTCTGTCCTAACCCAGGAGGTCTACCTGTGTGCCAATTTCTTAGAAATCCGATCAGACGTTAAGGCGTGAAAAGTTACCTAACAGAATACAGAGTTACTTCCGCATTTATAGATAATATTTTGGATTTTTCGAGCATGCAATTTCATTCTTAATAAGTACCTTCTTGGTAGCCCTAAGTGTGAGCACGTCTTGGTATTTACTTCCTAATACGGACACCGGAAGCGCGCTTTGGCAGCCGGATGCCACGACCGGCAGCCGAAACTTTACGCACACAGCAGGCATTTAATTTTTAAGTACATTACGACATAGCATAAAAGTTCCATCGGCAAAATTCGTCACACACAAACATTTTGAGATTTTCCTGCGTATACGCTTTTATAATTTCTCACGTGACGATATGGTCGTAGACGTCCACGTCTACTTATTTTCTAAGTGGAATTTACATACCATCACGCCTGTTAATGTAATCCCCGAAAAGTTAGACAGAGTTTAATGGAAATATCGTGAACAGAAATTTAAAACCTTTTTCATAATATTTCCATACTTTTTAATTATATCGTGACATTGGTGACATTAGACATTTTAAAAGCGCACCTTAGGTATTTGGTATATCTTATGTTCTAATAGAAAATCTTGATATTATAAGAAGCTGCTGTTCGAGGCAGTATATAAAGTAGTCTATGATAAAAGCGCTGCCAAATGTACGGAATGTACGGAAATCCTTTACCATGCGAGATCAGCATAAACTGGAAATGTATAGCTTGATGTGTAGCCGTGTGTAGGTACTCGTAATGTCATTAATGACACGCCTATGAGATATTTCTTAACAAACTACCGTCTTGGTATTTACAATTCACTACCTTTGCCCTCAGAGGGGCATTGTTCGATAAAAGGAGGCCGTAGATTCTGTTACAAAAGTAATTGTTTGTAACTGTCCCAAACTTTGTATTTATTAATATATTCGACTTATACAAGAATGTATAAACCTTACGTCCATATATAAATTTGAAACAGTAGGAAAGAGGGAGAGTGACGGATGACTGAAGGCTGGGCGTCATGGGGGACTGTCTCATGTAATTTTGACGTTCAAAAAGTGCTGATTCTCAGTCTAGTTTGAATAAATGAAATTTGATTTGACTACGATAAATAATTGCAAAATCGACTTAAGTAGAAAATAATAAATGATGCCCGCGTGGATGTCGGTTATTATATAATAAAACCTTACTCGAGAACCACTCTATCCATTGGTGGAAACAGCAAGAAAATCGGTGCAGTAGTTTTTGAGTTTATCGCGTACAGGACGACAGACAGACGCGGCGGAGGGCTTTGTTTTATAATATGTAAGGATATCCAGAATTTTAACATAATTTATTTACCTGCTCAGAGATACGAAAATCGGTAGCGTCGCCATTTTATAAAATTACCTGCAATTAGATCATTATTTAAGATAATTGAATAATATTAAAAAAAATGAGATGGGGATAAAATATGAGACATTGTAGATAAGGGGCCAAATCATACCACTTCAAAACTGAGCACAACCAGGGACCAATTCCACCTTTTCTAATTTGATAATATTTAGTCAAATTTTAGTGTTTCGCAACAAAATACAAAAAAAACCTTTACGCAGTTTCGCCATTACTGTCCGTATGGGGTACAAAACCAGACTCCGGGCTGTAAAATATATTGGAAAAATTCAATAACACCAATAAACCTACCCGACCTGGGGGTCGAACCCAGGAGAGTCACATTTACATACACATGTGCTCGGCAGTTGCGTTTGCAGCCGCTCGACCAATCACTACTGTGTCACTACCAAAAACAAAAGAACAAAAAGCCCTACTGTGTTCTGGACCACGCACAATGAAGAGTGGGTTCCTTGGTCAGAATAAATATTTACACGGTAGGTATTGATTATACCAGCCGCAAAAATAAGTTTGTGTTCCAATTTTCATCGGTAAAGTGCTAATGGTCTGCGAGTAAAATGGCTGTCACACTCGGACAGACGGACAGACAGACATGATGAAATAATTATGAGGTCCGTTTTAGCCATTTGCTTACGGAACCCTAACAAAAACCATTCGAACATAAGGTTTTAATTTTTTGTCCTCCCATTTACAATTTGGACTACCGGATGCGGTATCTATGGCAAGCATAGACAATAGAGCAATTCGATGAGCGTCTTATCTATGTTCCGTTTCAGATAACACAATAGCTTGCTTTTGATGTCTTTGTCTCCCGTTCGGTGGGGCATACCGAACTTTTTGATTCAATTTTAAGCGTGATGTCTATTTCAAAAAGTTTATTAGACATTGTGACAAATTAATAACAAAATAAATGAAAAGATACGTAAAAAACTTACTTTATAACGTTCCTAAAAATCATAAGTAGGTACACTGAAACACACTCGCACTTCACCGAAAATAAAGACAACATATCTTTAATATTGCTCTCATGTGAAACATGAACAATTTGAAATGAAACTCATTCTGAACTATGTAATGTCCTATGCTAAAAGCAGAATAAATTAAAAAAAGAAAACGTCACACGGGCGCGCGTCATAGAGGTCTCGCTTGTCACAACTCTATGCACAAAAAGCGCGGCAGTTTATTTTTATTGAAGTTCTTTGCATGGGGTTGCGGTCGCTATAATTTAGGGCAACAAGTGGATAGAATTATCGGATCCGCGCATGCGTGGTGGTCTCGGCGCATAAGTACGCAAATAAGCGGGTGTATTGTGAACTAGAAATAGCGATATCGCGTGGGGGATATAAATTGTACGGCAATGCCACCGCATAATTGCACGGTTTCCTTTGAAGACTAGGTACTTAAATACATATATAATACAAATGACTGCCGATACGCTGTTTTTGTCTTTATTGACAAATTCTTTGAAGGAAGTTTTTTTTTTTTTTTGCATCGTTTGCCTCTTTTTAGGGTTCCGTACCCAAAGGGTAAAACGGGAACCTTTTACTAAGGCTCCGCTGTCTGTCTGTCTGTCTGTCCGTCCGTCCGTCCGTCCGTCCGTTTGTCACCAGGCTGTATCAAACGAACCGTTATAGTTAGACAGTTGAAATTTTCACAGATGTATTTCTGTTGACGCTTTAACAACAAATACTAAAAAAATAGAATAAAATAAATATTTAAGGGGGCTCCCAAACAACAAACGTGCTTTTTTTGCTCGTTTTTACTCGATATTGATAACGGCAACATGTAGACGCTTGTAATATTCACAGAATATATAGTTGTATATTCACTTTAAAAATAAATAATTAAATAAAAATAAAATAAATATTTAAGCGGGGCTCCCATACAACAAACGAGATTTTTTTTGCCGTCTTTATAGATAACTAGCTTCCGCCCGCGGCTTCGCCCGCGTGGTATGTCGATAAAAAGTAGCCTATGTCCTTTCTCAGGCTCTAGACTATGAGTACCAAATTTCATTTAAATCGGTTCAGTAGTTTTGGCGTGAAAGAGCGACAGACAGACAGACAGAGTTACTTTCGCATTTATAATATTAATAAGGCTGAGTACCAAATTTCATTTAAATCGGTTCAGTAGTTTTGGCGTGAAAGAGAGACAGACAGAGTTACTTTCGCATTTATAATATTAGTAAGGATAGTAAGGATGGTACGGAACCCTTCGTGCGCGAGTCCGACTCGCTCTTAGTTTTTGGTTTTTATAGGTACCCGCTTGCAGTAGGTACTTTGTATTATACTATACTAAACTCAAAGTAAGTACCTATATACTAAGTTCAATTAAACCAATTGCGGGCACTTTTCAAGGGGTCGGTCAGTCAAGAAAGATGAAGCTAGTTGCTTATTTCAAAGCGAAGTAGTTTCCTATGGAGAAGAACGGGCAAGAAATTTCATGGACACTCTTTTAAGTCAAAATAGTGTTACAAAATATTAGTTAGCCCATTCAAGTTGAACACAGACACAACACGAATACACACACACCACATATACACACACACACACACATACACACATACACACACACATATATACACACCACATACACACAACACACATACACACACACCGCATACACACACCACATACACACACACCACATACACACACACATATATAATACATGTGAGAACGATGTAGAAATACGTGCACGTTAAAAGCGTCCACAATAATCTATTTTTTATTATTGTAAATAAGCCGTGGCAGCTATGAGATGACCAGTCCCAACTGACGGCGCCCGTTCATGAACATGGCGCATGAATCAGCAGCAGCACCATTCAGCTCAACCATTTTGAGGTGAACCGAATGATCTAACACACGTGCCACCATCTATTTGTTAAATCGAATATGCATCTCTTTAATAAAGTGTCAGAAAATAGAAACCAGCCAATCAGGAGACACTATAAAAATTTGCTAATTGTAAGTGGTACCGATACCGCCCTATTAAAGAAAAGTACATCCGATCATATTTAACAAAATACCAGAGGGCCAATTCTCGTACTTAAAAAACATTCACATTCAAGTCGCAATCTGTCAAACTTGTCAAAAATGTTGGTAAATTGATGGTTATTTTGACAGATTGCGAATGAGATGCGAATGTGAATGTTCTTAAAAATTACGGGAATTGCCCCTCTGATGTAATAAAAAATGAGACATTTCCACTTTTCAAAAAGAAATTGACAGATCTATTATATAATAAATGTTATTACTCAATTGGCGATTTTCTGACCGATAAGACGTTAAATTGATATTATGACATCTCTGTACTTCTGACTTGTACCAAATCATTTATATTTTAATTTAACTGTATTGACCTCGAACTTGACGAATTTATAATCTCATTTTATTAAACTAGACATTTTGTATTGTATTTCCTATTTCAATCATGACTTGGTAAACTTGTATTGATCTGACTGAATGTGTTAATAATATATAAGAAATGAGTTTTTATTATTATAGCCCAAATCTGTTTGCATGCCTTAGTTAAGGTAGTTAGTATAAGGATCAAAATTAAACTTAACATCTAAAACTTGTACCTACTTTCTGTGCAAATAAAGAACTATTCTATTTTATTCTATTCTATTCTGAGACTCATTTGAGTGACTGCCAACTGCCAGGGCACATTGCAGTCGATGAAAGACGTACCCAGTCTATGGTAGCTTTAAGGTTGCGGGAAAGTCCGAAAGGGATACCGCGGCCCTTGGCAACAGGCAACTGAAGGACCACAGGTGGGTTTTAGTCAGTAAAAGTCGGACACGCCCTCCCGCTCCGCCTAGAGCGGGAGAAATCATTAGATGACTTACCAAAAAATAAAAAAAATTGTAGGTATATACCTACTACTATGCAGGTACCTACTTATGACGTTTGTAACTTGGGTTCGGCAGGAAGTGTGCTTGGCCAAGCATGGTGCTAGGTTTAGGTATGGTCACCGTAGACGTAGGTACATATGGCATTTTATAAGAAATATATATATTACTATAATTTATCTACTCTCCTTAGGTAAAATTCTAAATTTTATTAAATCAAAAGGAGTACCTTATGTGCGACAGACTACAGTAGTCTGTCGCACATAAGGTACTCCTTACTTACTACGTAGTAACTACGTACTACTCTTAGATTATATACTACCGACCCGCCCCTGCTTCGCGCGGCTTTTATGTCTTGAGAAATACATCGAGGCAAAAGGAGTATTCTATAATGTAAAGACCGCAGCAGGTGGCGTTCTGTAGTTTCTGCCTACTACCTATTAAAATTCTGAATTACTAATGTCATTCAAACACTAATTGCGTATCTAACACTCGATCAATCACGACCTGAATTTTTTGAAGATTGATTGTTTTTTTTGTTTTTGTTTTTCTTTTTTTTTTAAAGAAAATATTATTATAAATAATATAAGTACCATTGCCACAATAAATTTTTTTTACGTAGGTAAATAAAGCAATGAATGTTGTTGAACTGTCAAAATTATTGTGATTGATCGTGTGTGATTCCCAATAATTAGGGTGCTGAGTTAACCTAATCATGGAGACGGAAGACAGTCGAGAGAGCTCCTCAACAGTTTACAGCAGCTGCCTCCCCGGTCGGCCGGTTTTGAAGATGAAGAAAACGGGGAATACGAGATTATGATTTCGTTTATTTTGTGCCTCTTTTACTCTTAACAACGGGAGATTTGCGGGAGGATACAGTAGGTAAAAGATCGAATTCTTCATCTTCAGAAATGTTCGCCGCCTGATGCGTATCCGGTGGTTAATCAAAAAAAAAACCCAGTAATTCCCAATTCAAGAGCGACCGAAGCGATTATTGTCTCTATTCTCAATTATTATATATTAAGTATTCTATTCTCTATCCAACCAATCTAATGTGTCAAATGAAAACAGGTAGGAGACGGAAAATTGGTATTCTGATTATTGCAAATGGTGCAGCATGATCAGTTATAAATCGTAAACAGAGAATGCTAAATATTTTTTCGAAATCAAATCTGTCTTTTCCACAGACATTGGTCTTTTCCTAAAATCAAAAAGGTCCCAAATCAAAGTAAACAAAACTCAAAGATTAAGACACTAAATGTCTCATAAACGAAAAAAAATGACATTTAGTAATCAATAATCCATTTGTTAACAAAATACTTATCCTCATAATTTGCTAAGAATATAGACCCATGACATATACGAAACAGCAATGGTACACCCCAGCAGAGGTGGCCATTCACAACCATTCTGAAGACTGCTGGGTGTCGGTCAACGGGTTGGTCTACGACGTAACGAGCTGGCTCCAAGATCAGTTCCGAAAATGTAGGTGCGTCAAATCCTGTTCATGTGCCAACAAGAACTGGTTCTGTAACAACTGCATGGAGTATTGCCATTGTTTTAAGCAAGGCTTTTTCTATTGCGACGTCAAAAGAGTTAGTAATGTTTCCTCATAATAAAGCACAGCTGAACGAGTGAAGGGACATCGAGTTCTGAATTGAACTAAGTTAAATAAAAATATTCTTTCAGCTAGCCATGACCGTGGTGGCGAACGCCGGCAAAGACTTGAGCTATTGGTTCAAAAATGGGGAATGGGTGCAGCACATCCATCCTGTGACCGGTACACAGGTCACGTACCGCATCCATGGCCATGCCTTCCGGCAGCCTGTAGTCCCTTCCCCTAAGTGGCGCAAACTAGAGGAGCCGTGGTGGAGTGGCGACAAATATGTGGTGGGCAAAGCTTCAGCTAGAACTAGGCCTATCAGGATCACGAATACTTTGACAGGCAAGTAAAGATAGTTTAAGGCCAAGACCACGCACGACATATAGCGGTGCATAAGTAGTGCGTCTTGCAGCGCGGGGCGGGCATCGCTCGAGTGCTCCTGCGCCGCTCTCCTCTCCGCAAGTCGCCCCGCAGTGTCTTGTGGCACGCTCTAAATAACTTCTAACATTTTGTTCTCGCCCCGGTCGCAGACGCAGGACGCAGGTCGCGCGAGTGGTGATGTCGTGGCCAAGGGGTAAAGCGCTTATTGCACTGATCTCAGGAATTCTAAGTGCTATGCTTCTTCTTCTTTTTAATTATACCTACAATTTAGCATAATATCTCTACACTATCCCCTTTATTAATAAACGTTGCTTAAAGTTAAGTAATGATTAGCGACTGTTTAACCATACATTTTTGACGTTTGAACGTCACTTAACTTTAATCATCGTGTATGAATAAACCCCTATATATCTGTATTGGTTATTATCAACTTATACTTTTCTTCTCCGATCTAATACATGAACTTGACCCTTAGAATTTTCTATTAGGCTCCACAGTGACTTTAGAAGTATGTTCTGAAGAAACCATTTACGAGATTATGATGAGATATCTACCGCACAACACTCATCTAATGTCCTACACATGGCGTTACATGGGCAAAAGCCTTTGCCTCAAAAAAACTCTAGAAGAAAACGGTATACCCGACGAACGGGATAGATTCAGCGACGTGGCGCTGCCTGAGAACATTCACATACCTGCCATTTTAATTTACTACAACGATGACTTGACTGAAGGTAACTATGTTTTTAACACGCTTTTAAGTATTAGCTTTACTTGTAATGTAACAATGTAATCAAATTTTGGAAGTCAATTTTAACCTATGATGATGGAGCCAGGAGGTGGATAGTGGAACTCTTCAGTGGCTACTAGTAAACCCCACAAATTTGGGCTCATATGATTCGTTTTGAGCAGTCTAATAGGTTGGGTTTGGTAACGAGAATCTGATGATGGAGCCAGGATTGATAGTGGAACTCTTCAGTGGCTACTAATAAACCCTCTTGAGTTTGGGCTCATATGACTCATTTGGAGGAATCCAATATATTGCACTTGGTGTCGAGGATCTGATGATAGAGTCAGGTCAGCCAGGAGGTGGATAGAGGAACTCTTCAGTATCTACTAGTAAACCCTTCCAGTTTCGGGTCAAAAAAGAACGGCATTAGCTTTCTAAGGAGTTCCTTAAAAATGAAACAAAATTAAATTATGAAATATGTTTTTATTCAACCTAGGTACAAGCGGTTTGATAAGTTCGACACTTATCCAACCGCCCTCGTAGTTGTTTGTGGTTTAACGCAGGTCGGATCAACTTGACAGTACATAATAGTTGCTCTGCACATGGTTCAAAATCGCTTGGCACTTGTGTTAGCTTCACATGACACCTCACTTTTGTCAAATTAAATTTGGCCTGCCTATAAGTGTTTGGTAACGGCTAGCGCAGATTAGGGCGGGCCGCGCTACACTTTTTTGTATCAAAATTCGTTGCGCTGTGGCCCGTTGCGGCTGTAATATGCGCTTAGCTTAAAACCTTTAATTTCATGTACAGATCCGCCGAGACATGACTGTTTCTGCATCGATGCTGCTTGTATAATGAAAAGACCAGAAGGATGCTTCAAGTCCATGGACTAAGGAGGGGGCGACCCCCCCCTATTTAGTCCGCCCCGATTAGTAGGTTCGGTCCGCCCCGGGCCTGGGGGGTCTCTAAGAGTCAGGAAAAACTTTTGAATCAAATCCCAAGGAAGACCAAAATATGTTCAGTAAGTAAAAGGTATACCATCCTCTATTCGTGTGATGCCCTAGCTTTTCTGTTGTCGATTGAAAGTTGTTTTTATACTTATGAAATTATTAAGATTTCAATCATATTTTATTTAAATCCATTAAACTATCCTTCGTATGATCTATTTAGACTTTTTATTAATTTCAAAATTATCATGCAATACATATAAATCGACGTATTCACGTGTTTTAAATGAGCAATAACATTTGCTCGCGCAGAAAATGAGAACACCCCGTAGCAATGCTACTCACTGTCAGATAGGGATACATTTTTGTAAGTACTAAATAATAAAACATTTCAATTTAAAACATTATATTTGTATAATTATGTAAATATATTACAATTTATAAGAAATAATAATAATCACACACTCTTGAGTTTGGCTAAGAGGTGTGCTTGCATTTGTGTTCGACAAACTTTTCAACAAAATATTGCGAATATGCTTACCGTTGCAGATAGTAATACTAAAATCGTTTTCACAAATTCTCCTAATAGGGACTATGCATGTGATTCAAATAAGGGTCAAGTATAATTTTTATAAACTATACGATTTCAGAATTATGCTCTCATCAATATTTTTTGAAAAAAAAAATGTTTTTGAGCGAGTTTTTTTTTTAAACTGCCGAAAATCTGTGGGAAATTCAAATACTTGAAAAGCGACGTTATTGGTCAGAGCGAATGTGACGTTATAATCTATGACAACAATCAAAATGTCAATGTGTTTTGTAGGAGTGTTTGACATTGACTTGACACTGTTTATTTGTTGTCATAGACTGTGACGTCACCGCACCAAGCGTCAAATGGAGGGCGTTTAAATAGTTCGGGTCGGTCGGCTATTTTTAACTTTTTTTTTAAAGTAAGTTCTTTAAATTGCTTTTTTGCCGTCGAATTTATTATTACTATTATTTGGCTAAATAAAATTTGGAAAAAAAAAATACATGCATATTCCCTATTCTTTAATCACATAAAAACAGCATTAAAAAAATATTTTAGCTAGCTCAATAAAAATGCAACAAAAGAAACTTCATAATGACACTCGCTGTTTAATAACTAATAACAGTTTTAAAGAAAGTTCCATTTTCCCAAAATAAATCATAATAAATCTATTTTGGAACGTGTAAGTTTATTAGTTACAATAGTTACAACACCTTAATAGGGCCTATCTACACACAACAGGGCCGTGTCCGGGGCGTGTCAGGGCCGTGGCACATACACGAGCAGACACTGAAGCTCCGTCGCCGGCTCGGACACTGAAATGTGTGAAGAAGTTCATAATAAAATGTACAAACCGATTTTCTTTTTTGAGCCCCTGGTCGAGCACACCCGTCTACGCCCCGGACACGGCCCTGATATGTATGGATAGAACTTTAATCATATCGAGCACCGTTCAAAGACAAATAGCGCGGGAAAGGCCGTGAACAATGAGTGTATCCATAACCAACCAGGACCGCCGCAGACCTGGCGAAGCAAAATCAAAATCAAAATATTTTATTTCACATAAGCCTACATGGGCACTTATGAAACGTCAGAAGCTAGGTGCACGGTTCCAATTGGTCGTTTCCTATGGAGAAGAGCCGGCAAGAAACTCCATGGTTACTCTTTTAAAAGATAATTGGCTTTTACAATATTTTCGAATTACAGTGTTAATAGTTATGGGAGGACAGTGTAGGCCTGCCTTTCAAGGAGTTTCATGTAGGTAGTTAAAAGAAACTGAAATTGTTCCATAAAAAAAAAAAAAAAAAGGTCTACAGTTCACTAAGCCTACAACGTTCTCACATTCACAAGGTCTATTAGAGGAGAATCTATATAAGATAAATAAGAAACTAAAAATAAAAACCTATTTAAACCAAATGACATGATTGCTATTACAACTGACACAAATCTGGATAATTAACATGTCCGCAAAAGCCACTATTATAGAGTTGAAATTAAATATGGTAGGTACATAAAGTAGTAGGTGTCAAATAATATTATAATATGATTATGTCTGTCAGGGATGAATGTAAAAAATAAACATGGTAATTTGGGAGCAGTTAATAGACTCTTACAAAATTATGCCGTTAATGACGTACCAGGGAAGCCACATGTGCAGAAGGAATTATTGCCAAACTTCCCTATCTTCAACGTAGTCTTTAATCTTATAATATGCTTTTTTGATAAGGACACGTTTGATGTGGGTTTTGAGCTTACCATCGCTAAGTTCTGTAACAGACTTTGGCAACTTATTATAAAAGCGGATACTGTTTATAAGAAACGACTTACTAGTTTTAGCTAATCTAAATTTGGGTATCACAATTTCATGTTTACTACGTGTGTTTATATTATGGAAGTCGCTTCTTTTTTTGAAGAGTCCAAAATTTTTGCGAACATACAAAATACTTTCTAAGATATAAAGAGAAGGCAGAGTGAGTATATCAATTTCTTTGAATTTATTTCTAAGGGACTCACGAGGACTCATTTTATAGATCGCGCGAACTGCCCTCTTTTGCAAAATGAAAATCGAATCTACGTCAGCTGCCGATCCCCACAGCAGAATGCCATAGGACATAATACTGTGGAAATAAGCAAAGTATACTAACCTAGCTGTGGCTATATCAGACAACTGCCTTATTTTTCTTACTGCATATGCAGCTGAACTTAATCTGCCTGAAAGAGCTCTAATGTGGGGTCCCCATTGCAATTTCGAATCTAGAGTAATTCCTAGAAATACAGTTTCCGTAATAGCATCTAATTTCTTGTCGTCAAGTTTTAAATTTAATCCTACTTGAGGAACATTAGGTAATGAGAACTTAAGACATTTAGTTTTATTCGCATTAAGTAGAAGATTATTGGCTGCGAACCATTTCGAAAGAACTGCCAAACTATCGTTGACATGTAAGACATCCGTATCTTTCCTATCTATTTTAAAAATAAGAGAAGTGTCATCGGCGAATAGAATTATATCCGATAAGTTAGCCATCATGTAAGGAAGGTCATTAATATAGACTAGAAATAGGAAAGGGCCAAGAATCGAACCTTGCGGCACGCCCATCTTAACCAGAGACCCCGAGGACGTCGCCCCATTAACTTTTACTTTTTGCTGCCTGTTTGATAGATAGGAAAGAACAAGATCAGCAGCTTGGCCACGAATTCCGTAGTGGTGTAATTTACAGATCAGTGTATTGTGGTCAACGCAGTCAAACGCTTTTGAGAGGTCACAGAAAATGCCAATTGCATCCTGGGACTTCTCCCAGGATTCCAAAATGTGACTGATGAGTTTAACTCCTGCGTCAGTCGTCGACCTACCTTTCGTGAAACCAAACTGATGACTATGTAAAATCCCATTTGAATTAAAATGTGCCAACATTTGGTCTAGCATGATTTTTTCATATATTTTGCTTAATGCTGGTAGCACAGATATTGGTCTATAATTAGAGGGATCACTCTTACTACCCGATTTGAAGATTGGTACTACTTTACTATGTTTCATTAAATCTGGAAACGTACCTCTATCTAAACATTGATTAAATATGCCTGTTAAGAAAGGCGCAATTGAGTCAATAATATCTCCAAGAACCTTAACGGAAATCCCCCATAAGTCTTCAGTGTTTTTTATGTTATAAGACTTTTAAATGCTTTTTTAATAGTGACAATAGAAATAGGCTTGAATTCGAAACTTGGAATGTCCTTACTGAAGTTTTCTTTTAAAAGAGATTCAGCTAATATAGGTGATGATGGGAGCGATTTCGTAACCTCAATTGGGATGTTGGTAAAGAAGTTTTCTAGTGTCTCAGCAACCTTAAACTTATCTGAAATGGTTTCATTATCAATTTTTAAAGACAATTCACTCTGATCTCGCTGTTTTGTGTTTCCAGTTTCTTTGTTAATTATCTGCCACACAGCTTTTATTTTATTATTGGAAGAACTAATTTTGTTACTTATTAATTTAGATTTAGCTTGAGCGCACACTCTTTTGAATATCTTAGAATAGTTTCTGACATAATTATGAATGACTTGATCAGAAGTTAATGATTTCTCGTTGTACAAATTATATAAAATATCTCTGCTTTTTCTAATGCCAGTAGTGGCCCCAAGCGCGGGTTTCAATGCCAAATAAATATCAACCTTGCTGTTTTTGAGATAAAGTTAAAAATAAATAAACTTCCATTAGTCCGAGACCGCATCAGAACGTCTGAGGTGCGTGTCTCAGGTTACTTATTTTCGACTTTATTTTAAGACGCACACCATTGATATTTGTTTGGCTGTGACAGCCGCGCTGCGCTGCGCCTCGCCAGATGTGCGCCGGCCCTTACGTCCTGACAGTCAATACATATCGCGATACCAATCCCAATATCAATCACACCAAATAACAACCTACATTATCATTATACAAATATACATCGTGTTACAACATCAATATTTTTTTTTACAGGATCACTAAATATCGTTATAGTTATTGGCTTGATATACGACGAACTTTTCCAAGTAATTAGGTATCGCCGGCAACAGTTGCTGAACAAAGTGAAGCGATACGGAACAACGTAACAAACTAGTTGCTCCATATAAGAGTTTGACTGTGTGTGTTAGCAACAATTGCTACAATCTTTACATGGTACTTCGATGGTGCCGTGACGTCATAATTCAGCACAATAGCCAAGAATAGTGCAATAAGTTGCCCGTGTACGGTGTAAGCGCACTTTTATGAAGACCTATACAAGATGTAATTGAAATAATTTTTTTATTGATTGATTTATTGAACTCAAAACGGGAAATGCGAGTCATTGAACTCATAATTATATTAAGAACAACTTTTACGATGGCATCAAATCTGAAAACGCGAAAAAAATCACTTGCGTAACACACTTTCAATCACAATCGGAATGATTTGAAGGAAATTCCTCATACATTGCTTCATAGGTCTGACAAATTCGTCTGGTCAAAAACGTAAATAACGCAACGAATGTTGTTGAAATGTCAAAATGAAAGCATTGCCATTGTAAGTGTGTTATCCAATTACTCCCTACATTTGTTCACATGTATGGAACTAATTTTTTTGGCGATTTCAGGGTTATTATCGCGATATTTATTGACCATCTACATGGCGCCGTCGCAGCAGATCTATATATATCAGTTCTATGAGGGTCATGAGGCGGGCTGGTGATGGGGCGCTTGCGATAAGTGCTTGACGATGTCCACCCAGTCAAACCCGCGCGGCTTCTCGCCCGCCCGGCCGACCTCCGCCTTGTCCCACGCTCTTCTCTTCTGCGCTTTCGTTAACTGCTCCTTTTTTTCAAGAGGTTTCTTCGCTTCAATCTGGAATTAGATTTTATTTGTTTGTAAAAATGTAGTTTTACATGGTATGGTGTTAGTATTTTTGTTAGTTCTTTCATTCTACCACAAAATATATGGTGTACGAATATTCACTTGTCATTCTTGACCAAATACAAGTTCTTATTGGACCAATAATAGTAATAGTTCTTATTCCAATAAGAATTTAAAGAATGCATCATTTATTTATTTATATAAAAGGTCTTGCCAACTAAACACTTATACAGCATTAACCCACAATATTTGTCATAATTTATAGATCTCGCATGTATCTAAATTATATTTCCTGTAATTACAGCACAGCACAATTAATTAGCGTACTTGTACATTATACAAAAGAAAATTTTAACAATATCCTTACTAATATTATAAATGCGAAAGTGACTGTCTGTCTGTCTGTCGCGCTTTCACGCCAAAACTACTGGACCAATTTAAATGAAATTTGGTACCCAGATAGTCTAGAGCCCGAGAAAGGACATTGTAATATATTTGATTAAATAAAACTATTATATTTTTCTATGGAAAAGCATAATGTGGGTTTTTTGTGTTAGTTTTCGTAGTAGCGTTTTTCGTATTAGGCTGAGGTATGGTTTCCATGCGAGATTCGCAGGAGAGGATCACCATGCTTTTAAAAATGGTTGACATGGTACTTGTCAACAAGTCTCACATGGACATTCTCGCCTCTTCACGGCCGACAAACCCTTCTGTGAAAGAGGCTACAGGCCTGTCCACCGCGAGGTAGCTAAGCGGTGAAGCTAAACTAACTCGAGAGTCTATTTCCACTAGAGCTAAGAGATGTAGCAGAGTGGAAGATATGCTTTGCGAATATATAAAAAACTTAGCTTCATTGAACACTTTTCCACCACACTATGAAAATCAAATTCTCCTATTATTTGATATCATACACATTCATTGCTACACAGCTTAGCACATCTCTGGTGGAAAGGCAACCTTACACAGTAGTTCTAATATACAATAGACGTATACATAAACAGACAAAGCGCAAAGTCACTCCTGAATTAATTAACTACAGTAGTTCTATGCTCTCATTCGCTCACCTGATCATCTATAACTATCTTCTCCACCCTCGTCACCACTGCCTCTTCAGTCTGTTCGGCCAGTAGTTCTGTTACTTTTTCCTTCAAACACTCAAACAGTGTGTATGTCATTGCACACCCAGCCCATTGCTCCGCTTCAGCATTCACTATACTCAATATTTTTTCTTTTACGGGAAGTAATCTGTAAACAAGTTGGTGTTCATCACATCATTTTAGCCGAAAGAGGGAAACTCCAAGCATAGCCCTCTCCATTTGCCTTTTGGGGGACAGCCTTCTAATTTGACCCATTGTGAGCCACCATGTTTCAGTGCCAGTGCGATATGTCATCACTGACAACATGCACTGGTGTTGGTTACTTATAAAAAAGATTTATATAACATATTATGGAAAAAAAAGCCGGCCCTTGCTCTATGGCTGTGATAAAGAATGACAGGCCAACATACACTTTCACATTTTGGTATAATATATTGTTGCTGTAGTACTTACAAAGACTGATTGTAAAATATATCCAAATTAAAGTTTGGCTTGTCTGTCGGGTATGTGGGGCCCCATGATATCTCCAGAATAAATGACTTCTCTCCTTCTTCGTACTGAAAAGTAAAAAAATATATGAAATAATATAATAATTCATGTACTTATATGTTATTGGTCTGCAAATTATAATTTATACATTCAAACAAAGTCCTGTATTTGCTTGTGGGCAGCTGATATAAATAAGGTATCTTCCAAATAGTTTGTATCTCGGCTGATAAATTCCAGTAAACTTATCTGGCAGATAATTTCATACAGAATGTTAAGTCCAAACTTTAATGCAGAATCTTAGATCATATAAAATGTAGGAATGATCATGTCATATATGGAATTTTAACTCAATTAAACCAACGAAAAATGAACTGAAAAGCGAAAAATAAATAACTTTAATTTCGGAAGTCGGTGTCTTTGCTTTTCAATTTTTGTGTATGTGTGCGAAATTTCAACAGAATCGGTTCACAGTTGAAAATTCAGTTGGTGAAAAATCAATCAACCCCATTTTTTCTACCTTTAGGGGTGGATTATAGTTTCCAATTTTAAATGGGACCAACTTCGAGGTATACCCTTCCCAATAAAAAAAGAATTTTTCAAATCGGAATACTCACTAAAAAGTTATGCGTGGTCATACATAAAAAAAAATTTAAAAAATATGTATATGTGTCGACTTGAGAACCTCCTTTTTTTTTCGTCGGTTAAAAATCAACTTGTCTACATAATGCTAAAGTAGACAGTTGAGTAAAGGGGAATGGAATATAAGCAATCTAAAATATTCATAAAAATAGTGTAAGGAAACTTACCTTGTATTGATAAGTTTTAGCATCAACTTGTTTGAAATTATCATCTCCTTCATAAATTGATTTCAGCACCTCCGTCTCCTCAGTCTGCAACTCAGCATCATCAGACATTGTCTGTAAAAGAAATGTTGATGTATTTTTACCCATGAGTATCCTACCCACCACTTGCTTAATTTATTTAGGAATGTTTACATATTTGTTAAGAGCTGCTGACACTTATTCCATACAAAAATAGGGGGTTGCTTGAGAGTTCACACGAATTGAGTTTCTAAAACTGATAACAACAAAACAGTTTTCAAGCAAATTGGGTTATTAGTGAGAAAGGCAAAAATTACATAAGTTACAAAATAGGTACCCAACCAGAATGTCAGTAGCTTACAATTATTAATTTAAACACAATTTGGCACGTTAATAAGCAAGCATATAGAATTTTCAATGGAAAGAAATTTAGTGCAAGGTAACAAACTAAAACTAAACATAACCTATAAAAAATATTGGTTGAGCTATCTGACTAACACGTTCGCATAGATTACCTGGATCTGTACTCTGCTAGGCCTAAATAATAAACTAATTCACATTTATTTATATATTAATAATGCGAGTAGTGCACACACTTGGTTTTTGCAGCTGTTGACCTAAACTAAAAAAAAACTCAACGAAAACTTGCATAAAATGAATAAATTAAATTACTAACTGTGATAAAAAGTTAAAATATCAAACAGATTTTTCAGTATTCGTGATTTTCTCCTTTCAGCATTTTGCAGTTTTTCTCGACGACAGCAATGTTGGGCTAATGCTGACGTTAATGACACTGACAGATGACACTGCAGCACGCACTGAACTGACTGTCTGACGCTGACATGACATTGACATTTGTCTGGGCCGGTCTGAGCCATGGAACTAGTAAAGTCTGCTGAGGGATTCCTCACTGGGGATTAGATAGAGTATAATACTTTTTTTGTTCTATTTCCGTACTAACAGTGGAGCCAAAATTACGGCAAAGAAACTATGTATTTGATGAAACGCATTCTAATTGCAAAAATCTTTTTCACCTTACAAGCTCGGAAAGATTCTGTTTATCATTTGAAATCCGAGTGCAAAAGTGCATTCTATCCGCTAGCGTGGAAAGAGTTTTTAGAATTTGAACCTTTCTATTCAATCATTTTGTATGCCGCCGGGTCCACTGCTATTGCAATAAACAATAATACATATTTCATGTCAGTGTGCCAACCTCATTTTTAGGGTATTAGCTTGCACGAAAAAAAAATTGCTCCATGCGCTTATAGATGTTTTCCCTTCAAAAAACTTTTATTTAATTTTCTTCTGTTTATTCAATTCACTTTCCAAGTTCCATCATTTTGGTTTGTCAAACAGTGCAAAGTTAGTGCAAGAGGTACATAATGCCGAATTGAGCTTTCTTCCGAAAAATTGCGCGAAACTAAAAATACTTGGACTGAACTTAATAAAAAGACTAAATATTTAAAAAAAATATATAGTCTTTGTTGTCTGTACTGTGAATTATTGTTCTTCTAGAAATCTGGTCAATCTGTGGTGCAGTGTGTTAGATGGTGTTGGATTAGATAGACTAACTAGTCTGTGGATTAGATTGACAGTTGGTTGATGACCGAAAAATACGTTATTCAAAACTTTGAATTGATTTCATTGAAAAGTTGGAAATTACTCGAAGAAACCAAAGATTTGTGAAGATGAACATTAATAAGTGTTGTTGTAAAGAAAACCGTCCACCAACTGCTGGTCGGTCCGGTTGCGGTTGTAACAACGGTCAAAAAATGCCGATGGACAGTTTCAAAGTGCCAGCTGCTCCTGTCAGCCGACCGCTTTGCGGTAAAGTTAATGAAACTAAAGAACATTCTGCGAGCCAAATTACAGGACCAACTAAAAGCGAAGAGAAAAAAAAGTCATGGTCGCTATCAGATTTTGACTTAGGCCGTCCTCTGGGAAAAGGTAAATTTGGTAATGTGTACTTAGCTCGTGAAAAGGAGTCACACTACGTCGTCGCGTTAAAAGTCCTTTTTAAAAGCCAAATTTTAGATTCCGAAATTGAACATCAGGTACGACGTGAGGTGGAAATCCAATGTAGATTGCGTCACCCGAATATATTACGTATGTACGGATACTTTCACGATGAGAAACGAATCTATTTAATTTTGGAATATGCTAAGCAAGGTTCTTTGTATAAACTTTTGAAAGAACGTGAACGTTTTGATGAGAAAACTGTAGCGATATATATCAGAGATTTAACTAGAGCGTTAGTATATTGCCACACAAAGAAGGTCATTCACCGTGATATTAAACCAGAAAACTTGCTCATTGGTCACAACTGGGAGCTGAAGATAGCAGATTTTGGTTGGTCTGTGCATTCACCGTCATCAAGGAGAATGACATTATGCGGTACACTTGATTACTTGTCTCCTGAAATGATTGAAGGGAAGCCGCACAGCTATGCTGTTGACATATGGAGCCTCGGAGTGCTTTGCTATGAGTTACTTGTGGGCTTACCTCCTTTTGATGCTAAAGATTCCCACCAAACATACAGGAAGATAAGATATGTCATAATTAAGTACCCAGATTTTATAACAGATAAAGCAAAAGATTTGATGGGTAAATTGTTAGTCATCAACCCAGAACAAAGACTGCCATTAACGAATGTATTGCAACATCCTTGGATCACAGAGAATGCCCCTGAAGGCGCACAACCGCCTGCCTTTAATCCTGAACAAAAATAACTATAATTTTCCTTTCTGTAGAACATAATATAACAATATAGGAATTAAGATTATGAAATTCATTCTTTATTAAAGCTTATACCTGTGTTAGATGAGCAGTTTATGAATATAATTATCTTTTCTACTTAAATTCTAGCTCAATAATTATGGTTGATATGTTATTTTAATCCTGAACAGAAATAACTGTAATTTTTCTTTTTGTAGAATATAATATAACAATTTAATAGGAATCTAGATTATGAAATTAATTCTTTATTATATAGCTTATTCCTGTGTTAGCAGTTTATGAATATACATAATTATCTTTTCTACTTAAATTCTAGCTCAATAATTTATGGTTGATAAATGTTATTTTAAGATACAAATAAATGTAAAAGACTAAACATGACTGAACAAATATTTATTCCACTAAGTGTGACATTCATGTTGTTAAATGTAAATATTAAATAGATGAAAATATTTTTTATGGTTTTTTATTTATCGTTTACTAGCGACCCACTTCTGCTTCGCAAGTTTTTTACGACTTCACAAAACATCGAGATTTCTTAGTTTTATGTAACTTTAATATTAACGTAATACACACATAAACCTTCTGGAATAATTTCTTTAAATGATGGTGAAAACATAGAAGAACAACGAGGACATACAGAAAAACACGAAAAGCGACTTTAATTTGTAATATACATATATAGACGGGATTCCCCATTAGTTTTCCAGTGTGTTGCCTTCTCTAGCCAATCTCTCATAAAGTCATAATCGACTCGTAACTGACCACGCCGACGACGCCCTCAAATTTAGTGTATTTTATTTATTTTTATTTTTATTTTTGTAATACAAATCAAGAGCATATTTATCAAAGTTGGGGTCCCTTTTAACTATGATGTGCCAGTGAATTAATTCTCCCATCAGGCAAATGGCACTAACTGAGTATCCTATGGCCAATGCAATAAAAGCACCATAGAGTTTTTTCAGATTCATAAGTGCTTTGACTTCATCCTCATTTGTTTCTAATTTCCGTATAGAAGACATTGCATCATTGAGCCATTTTTCAACAAGTCCAACTTCAACCACCCTCCACATATAAATATCAGCTAATGGCTTCAGGGGCGAGTTCTTATGAAATCCAATTGATATTGGTATGTTTACCACACAATCTGACATGATGTGCAAATTCCTTTGTGTATCTTCTCTAGCAGTCACTTCAGTTGCGTTAGCTGTGTTATTCTGCTCTGAATCTCTGAAATTATTTTTCTTAGTGACACTGATATACTTTAAAAAATCAGAGTTGTCATAATATGCATACACGCCTTGGGCTACTTTATCAGCAGCTTGCAGAGGATCGTCGATGGTTTCGAATTTGTCGCCTATTCTCTGACTGTACTCGTCTAGAGATTCTTCGAAAAATATTTTGGCTTGAGTTCCCCATCCGCCGCAAGTTACTTTGCTGTCGACAAGCTCTCGGAGCGTGTCGATGGTTACTCTTGGTGCTGGGTTCGCGAGTATCGCGGTCATGCTGGCTCTGTAAGAGACTACTAGGAGGATGCAGTAAAGCCAATACCAGCCCGTCAGCAGTCGAATCGACCAACCCACAGGCAACCTGGGTAACGACACGACAACCAGCATGCCGTAAGTATAGAGGATGCTATTCACTATTTCTCCAAACAGGTACAGGCCAGGCTTCTCATCTGCAAGCAAATAATGACGACTTTTGTGTTTGTAGATACATCAAATAAATATTATGTAGCCTATGCCACTCCCACAATTAAGACGAATCTCGATACCTCATTATGGTAAAATCCATCAAACCAATAAGGCTACAGAGCGTACCAAAGAAATAGCCATAGGTACATCCATACATACATACATCGGTACATACTCTCGGGAAACATTACCCTCATGGGGTAGTCGGGTAAATACTAACCGCTATCGTCATTGTTCAATTTGCTAGAACTTAGAATTTTCTTATATTCTTGAAGGTTCATGTGATTTTTCGCCAGTCCATAGAAAATGGTTCCAGTTATCAGTAACACTAGGAGCACTGCAATCCACATGTACAACCTGAAATAATAGAATATTTTAATGATTTAGGTAGGTACTTACTTTACTTATTCGTACTAATTTTGTAAACAACTTGACTAATAAAAAAGGTACCTATATGATTGTCTCTTGTGTCGAAAAACATGTCTATCTAGAGAGAAGTTGTAATAGAATAGAATAGAATAGAATAACATTTATTTGCAAATATGGGTTTACATAAGTAGCTACTAGTAGGTTTTCATCAGAATTCTGCCATATTTCACCATTCAGCATGCAAACATTTTCATTATATAAAAATTGTTAAAATTTAAACTCTTGTAATACACGACTCCTAGTGCATCTGCACGGAGTGGGGGATCAATCAAACCCAGTGCAGGTTTGTTTGTGAATGTCACACAGTGTTGCCAACTCCAAAAGTTCAAATTATCGACTTCCCACGTCAAAATTATCGTTTTTTGGGCAAAATTATCGTACAAAAGAAAAATCCAAATAAAAAAATATATATATATCTCGTAAAACTAATTCAAATTGCTATCAAAAATCAATAATTTTTTACTCGAGTCAAAGGGGAAGTATATGCCAAGATTCACCACTAATGGCGCTAGCAGCACAAACCTTTAACATGTTTTGTCATAATTTTTTTGTTGATATTTTTATGATTTCTATTATAATCTAAATTACATTAAATTATTCTAATCTAGAAACCATTTGTGCATTTCACGTCAGTCTCACAGACTAGATAGTAACTGTGGGAATGGATGAATAAAGTGCTACTAGGATCTTTTGACGCTTGATAACATTATAAGAGGGCGCTGTTGGTAAACATTTGTGAAATTGTTTTGTGATTAATTGTATTGAACAAAGATCCTCGTAAAGCTTTAACAATCATCATGGGTTTCTACATTATTACCGTGCGTTTGCACTAGCGAAACTTTTCCGACAAAAAATGTTGAAATCTCTATTTTCTGTCAATATTCCATACAATTTTTGTCAGGAACTAGAGATTTAAACATGTTTTGTTGTAATGTTTCGCCAGTGCAAACGCACGGTTAGAAATAACAATGAAAACATGTTTTTTACCCGACTGCCCCAGAAGGAGGGTAATGTTTTTCGAGAGTATGTATGTATGTTTGTGCCAAACTGTACAGTGTATACATACACACGTCACACAAAACCACCGAGAGTTCTTCGTTGTCAATTGTTAATTTGTTGTTGTTGACCATTTGTTGACTGATTGACTGACAAATGACAATTGATTGATTGACATTGAGAGTTCATGTTGTTTTTCTGCATTTGACAAATGACAATTGACATTTTTTTTTTCTGCGTTTAGTTTTGTCTGACAAATACGTTTTGTTATTGGATCTTTTTTTTTTCAGCGTATCTCAAAATTATCGTACATTAGACATTCATTATCGTACATCGTACCATTGGCCAAATTATCGTACGCCCCCATAATTATCGTACGGGTTGGCAACACTGATGTCACATGTCTTCGATTTTTTTATAGGTAGAAGAACATGCCGTGAATATGTCTTCACGATTTCTTTCATCGTTTTTGGAGCAGTGGTGATGAAATTTTCATGAAAACTTCATGTCTGCCTAATTTCAAACATGTGACCTAGAACTCGTACCTAAGTCAGGGCCGCTACCACTGCTCAACACTGTAGGGGCTAGTAAAAAAGTTTACGGCACCTATTAGGTACCTACTTGCTTTCGGGTTCGTGCTTAGATTTAATTTTATGTTGTCTTACTTGAACGGTAAAATTAAAGTCTTCCAAGAGTTATCAGTAAGAGCTTCCGGAGTCAAGAACGTCCAACATTGAGATGTGTAAGGTATACTCAAGTCCGTCAGTTCGAGGTGGTACGGCGTATACTGCAGGTTGCCTAAAGCAACATCAGCCCTTCCATTCACCATCTCGCCTAATAGTCCGGAAAAAGAGCCGTTTGGCTGTTTCTGGCCCCATTTTTGCGTATAGGCGTTAGCAGCTTGGTAAGGTTTCGGTTTGAAGTTCATTTTCTCGGCTAGTGTATTCAAGATCTAAAACAAATAATACTTACCTAAAATTTTAGGTATGTACAAAACAAGGACGCACAACACAAATCCTGTTCATAAACTTAGGTAGGTACGTTATACCTACTTATATCTAGATCGGTCACACCCACCGGTATTTTTTTTGTTAAATGTTTTTATTTTTCACTTTTTAGTTGTGGTACCTACTCCACGCGAATTCAAATATCACTACCAGCTATGTAAATAACAGTGACGGAGTCAAATAAGATGTCGTCTACATAGATAAAGTGGGAAAAATACGTAATTATTGAAGGTTACTCAAAAACTAAGCAAGCAAAGTTAATAAAATTTATATGAGACCACCTCTGAAGCATGACCTACCAAACAAAAAAAGAATCGTAAAAATCGATTCATAATTGGCGGAGTTATGGCGAATTGAGAACCTCCTCCTTTTTGAAGAAGTTGGTTAAAAAATAGGTACTTAGGTACTCACTTCCACTTCAACGCCGCCTATTTTATTACTGGCATTGTTCTTCACTACCACCACTGACGGAACGTGGTCCAAATACACGACGTTCAGTACTTCTCCATTCAAGTTACTCGTTTTGTCCGCAAACAGAGGCCTTTTGTAGTGAAAGTTTTCGTTTTTCCAAATATCCACTCGCCTTGGTACGAAAATGCCTTTGATAGGGTTGGGGAACGGTACGGTAGATAGTTCGAACCAAGCCTTGCTTTTGGAGACCGCTCTCACTTTTTTGTGGTATTTTATGAAGATAATGTTGACTATTCTTCGCCAAATGTAGTGCAATTCGCTATGAAATAGACGAAAGTCGTGCAACATTATGTATTTGGCTCTTGTGTCAAGAGTGCGATGTCTGCAAGATGGTAGAAAAATGTTGGGTATTTATAATTTATAACTAGACAATAGCAATAAAATAGGTACCTATACCTCACCTGTCCCCAAACCTCAACAGTCGTGCAGCTTGCAGGCCGTTAGCAAGTAGTATGACGTAGACGTTGCACCCTTCTTTCCGCGCCGCCTTCAGTGATTCCAGTGTGACGTAATTTGGAGACAACAGGTCGTCATAATCTTCAACTACGGTCTAGAAACAAAAAAGGTCTAGTCTCAAGGTTTTTCAAACATAGTGGGGCTTTCTCTTCTCTCTAATCATTCTCATAAGTAGATTTAGTTCAGTCCAACAACGGCAATCTATCGGCTGAGTGGACACCTTCTTGGCACAGTCACGAAGCGACGTGCAGCTGCCGACTCTAAGTAGGTAGGTACCTACCAAAGAGAATAGTCATTAGTACCTACTATTTATAATTACATACCTACTTATTTGTTTTACTAGCTATGCACGTGCTACTATGACAGTAAAAAAAATTCTTTCTTAGTGCAGGACCCAGGACCGAGAGCTTTACGTGCTTTCCGAGGCACTGGGGTAGCAGTCACCGCCAAATTTTTAACTCCGGGCTACGGTTGAGAAATTCTCTTCTCTTAAACCTACCATAACATATGGCAAGGAGGCGGTTCTTTTAAACAAGGGCCCAGCAAACACGTTCAAGTAAACTTCATCGCATATGATTGCCATGCAGGTGACCTCGTAATCTTTTGTCAGGACATTTAGAAGGTCAATCAGGAGATAATTCAGGTCATTGCGATCGTGGAGGTCTTTCAGGATGGGAAACGACTCGAGTTTCACTCTGAAATCAAAGAAGTTAGTTGGTGGTGGTACTGCCAGCAACATATAAGTAATAATGATTAAGTAAGTATTTATTTATTTCAGAGAAACTCCATTATTATTTAGGTTACATAGACAAAATTTCTCAAAAATCATAAAATATAAGGTATTTTTCGCTGCGCAGTAAAAAGGACCAGGCAGACGCTTCTCTAAATTACTTTGATTACATACATATTATACTTATTATAAACAATAATACTTACGCGCCAAATAGAGTCGCTATTATTAGTATTTTTAACATTTTTAAATGGAATGCAAATAAATGAATATTAATAAAACAACATAGGTATGCATATGGCCTTTGTCTAACTACCGACTAAAGAATGAAACAGCTACGAACCTAATTGGATTCACAGTCACTTCGTGCAGTCTGATTGACATGCTCATTATGTATGTAAAACCCAATCACAGAACCCTATTTTCTTTCCCAATTACAAATTCAATTTATTTGATTGTTCTCGGACGCTGGGTAGAATGGATAGTTTACCGTAGTCTATGGTTAATATGGTAACATTTACACATTGACAGCACCTTTATTTTGTAGCGGTAAGGGCGCTTTTCGGAGCCTCGGAATCAGCCAGAGATCAATTACTGACATGCGATTGATCTTACTTACTTTGACTTTGACATAGGACCTTGTGGAGCCCAAATTACCGGGCCGTAGGGTACGGTCAGTAACGAAAGTCGATTATGAGCTCAACTCTTTTCAACCAATTTCCAGTACCTGAATATGTTTTTCTTAAGTTTATAAGACAGATTTCGGCAATCACGTAAAGCCCGGTAATGTCCGGGTAGTTGCCGAAATCAGTCTTACCAGGGTGTATCGTGTTACCAAGTAACTAGGTTGTGGAGGTCATATAGGCGGTCGCTCCATGTAAAATACTGGTATTCAGCTGCATCTGGTTAGACTGGAAGCCGACCTCAACATTTTTGAGGAAAGGTTAGGCAGATTCTACTATTACCTGTTTCAATTTGGTGTGGGTTGATTATTTTAGTAAATCTAAATCTGTTCACTCGTTATGGAGCTATGCTCCCGTATACGCGCAGACGCACAAATGCTCCATGGTGTATTAATTAAAACTAACCAACATTTGTATATAAAATATTTATTTAACAAAAAACCCTGTATAAAAAATATATCTCCACCATTAACAAAACGTTTTATAAAAAATATTTTATATCTTACTAAATTATAAAATTAAATACATTGCCCGTACCTACTTACATTATTATGAACTTATTAGAATAATTATAGCTCATATTGTTCTTGCATTTATTCGGAATGTCAGCTACGGAAATATGAAAACGCTCATCAGGAGGCCATCAAAACCTTTTAAGCACCACAGACGGCTATACAAGTCAAACGAAAATGGCTCAAAAACGGAAAACGGTTTACGAGAATACGTTAATTAAGATATTTATTGTTCTTCTAAAGATAGACGAAGAGGAAGAAATACAAAAATATGAAGAAAAATGTCTTTGTCATAATTTTGTTTTTTGGTATGACGTGGCCATAAACTTTTATTACGCGTGGCGTTCAAAAGGTGAACTATTGACTATAATCTCGAAAAGCAGTATTCCACTTTCCTAATACCAGTCTTCATAATAAAAAATTGTGACTTAAACATGTACAGTTGATTCTCGGCCTTATTGCTTGTTCGTTAAAGTAGTTTACAGCTTGGAGGGCGCGTACGATTGCCAGTACACAACGTCGCGCCACCACTCGGGTCGGGTCATTGACCCCGGGTACGTCATCACGCTGGATTGGATGTGTTTGTAAGCCTGTAAAAAATAACATGGATTTAATACTTGTTTTAAAACAACAGCACGACTGTAATCCCCGAAGGGTTTGAACAGTACCAGTAAACCCACATTTCGCCAGTTATGTTTAATTAAGTCCCATGTTATTACATGCCCCCTCGCCCCCTATTGGGGGCGAGCCTATTGCTACCATCCGGGCACAAATCCAGACTCCGGGCTGCTACTGAAAAATTCCTGATGGAAAAACTCTATAACACCTTGGCTAACCTATAGCCAATAGCCATTTTTAAATCATCGCTATTTACTCTCACGTAGGTACAGTTAAACTAGAAGAAGTATACGCTTCGGTAATTTTCGTGTTTCCGAATTAGCCCGAAGCGGCAAAGCTTCTAAGTTTTGTACTGCCGCATTTTGTAGAAGTGCATCTATAGTACCTGTAGGGTTACTTCCTTACCTCCTCTCGTCGCAGATCGTAATCTGTCAAAAGTTTTTGGAATTGCGTAGAGTTGATAATACATAATTTATTTTGGTAATCATGGTAATACAAAATAGGAAAGTACTTCCATGATTGTAACAGCTCTATATTAGATCTCATCATCGCGAGTTCGTATTTCTGAAGATAGACGATGATTCGAAGCGTATACTTTTCTTTGGATATCGGTAATGTTGATATTTGAATAGACCACTTACTTCGCCATCGGCCATGCCGAGGACAGACTTGAGACAGAAGTCAGGCGGCGCGAGCGAGTCCGCCAGCGGCACGGCGTCGCGCGCCGCGAGCGCGCACGCGTGCAGCAGCGCGGCGCGCGCGTGCGCACCTTGCGGGCCGGACAGGTAGCCGCCCTGGGGATGGTTCATATGGTATGAGCGAGACCGTATTTGATGCATGGAAAACAACATTATTACAAGCAATCATGAAAATAACTCTACATCAATCTGCCTAGCCTTTTCCCAACTATGTTGGGGTCGGCTTCCAGTCTAACTGGATGCAGCTGAATATTTTACATGGAGCGACTGCATGAAAATAACACTATTTACGACTTATTTAAATTATCGCGTCCTTCCCAGTAGAGGGGCGTTTGTACAACATTAAATGTACTTTGTACGTTTTTCTTTTGTACGTGTAAGTTATACAGGACCTTTTTACTTTAACTTTAAATGATTAACTGGCAAAACTTTTATCATCACCGTCATAAGTTAATTAGTCACAATCGGCGAATGTAACTGTTACCACTTCCAGTACTTCATCCGCTCTTCAGTTCAAAGCTGCACCATATGACACTAAAAATAAAGTCCATTATTCAATATCATAAGTAAAACCTCTGCTTATCTTTGTACTTACAATGTAAAGTGTGGCCATATGTTTCTCCAATAGGAAGGCGCCGTACAGCGACACGAGATTGAGCAGCACCTGTCGACACGAGACGTCTTCGCACTCCAACGCTGACTTGTAGAAGTGATTCAGTACGTAGTTCTGTAAAAATTTCAACAAAGTGTAAAAGAAAGTAGAAGGAGAAAGAAAGTCCCATATTCACATTTATTTATTTATTGGATACTAGCTGATGCCCGCGACCTCGCCCGCGTGGATGTCGGTTATTATATACTAAAACCTTACTCGAGAACCACTCTATCCATTGGTGAAAACAGCATGAAAATCGGTGCAGTAGTTTTTGAGTTTATCGCGTACAGGACGACAGACAGACGCGACTGAGGACTTTGTTTTATAATATGTAAGGATACAATAACATGCAAGTATACAAAATTCGGAAGAAATATAAGTGCGCACTCATAAGAGTACACATCGTTTACTTATCTATACATATTATAAATTAAAGTCCCATTTTGTGTTTGTGTGTTTCCCGCGTTGTTCTTGTAAACCACGCAACAGATTTTCATGACGTTTTCACCATCGTTTAGAAAACTTATTCCGGAAGGTTTATGTATACAATAAATTTGTATTTAACTTAGAGCTAAAAAAGAAATAAAAATGGTTTTGTCAAATGCTCAAATCCGTGGAAATCATGTCAATTTTACCATAGACGTGCAGTTGCCGACTCCATACATATATACAATGTAACTTACCTCTCCATAGACAATGGATAATGTGACCGCGTTGAAGGACTGCGAGTCGTTCTTCGCCGAGAAGTTGTCTTTGCCCTCGCCCTTTAGTTTGGCCACCTTCTCAGCTGTTATCTTCAGCATGAATGCCGTCAACCACTTGTATGCGAGGATGAGATCTGGAATACAAAAAACAAGTATTTTATACTAGACCAGTGCCCTGTTTATCAAAACTTACAAGCCGTGTATTATCAAATGTCATTATTTAGTTCACAAGTACTTATATTTTTACACTTTTATTCGTGATATTTTGCGTATCAAAAAATTATTTGTAAGTTACAACTTGTAGAAAATCATAACAAATCCTGAGAGTGTCCGGCGACTCTATTCCGTCTTACAAGTGTCGTGCTTAGTACCGCAATAAATGTTAAATTCGATTTTCTTTTTTTTAATGTGGTCAAGAGAGATGACCTGTGATGCCCGTGTCCCAGCAGTGGGAACATTAAGGCTGATTATGAATATGGAGATGAGCTATGAATTTTACGAAAATTAACATTCTAAGTAACTTGTGAACGTGTAGACTTGTAACTTTTGATAAACAGGGCCCAGGTGATAACATAAGGTGGAATAATGCCTGTGAAAGAGCCACACATTATCACATTTTTTTTGAAAATCTTGAATTCTTGATTTTCGTAATTCAAGATATGACCGCGTTATGACCAGTATGTTAAATGGATAGCGTGTATAGTGACAAAAAGTAGGCACTTGAAACGTTACTCAAAATAGCGGTACTATAACGTTACCTAATAGCGATATGTATAGTTCCAGTAACCATTTACGAACCAATTTCTTAGCAATAATATAACGAAAATCTATCGAAACGAAACCTTAACTTTACACCCTGTTTCTCATACTCCTAAAGGATCATAGGATGGGTTATGAGATTGTTGATCAATTATAGTGGCTATTTTAGGGTTAATTTTCTAATATTAATTTAGTTTAGATCCGGGAGGAATGGTAGAAAGTATCATTACTGGAACTACACGTAACGCTATTTTAACAGTACTTTGTAAAGTTTCAAGTCCCTGACAAAAAGTAAGTTTGTATCATACTTCACCTAGCCATCGTAGTCCAGGCTTATTAGTCAAATGAGGGCAAGTATCTCGGAATGAGAGATAGTCAGCTATAAAGTTGTATAAACCTTTGTTTTGACATCCTAAAACTTGTCTCAAAACCGTAGGGTGAAATTCGAATGATACTCTAAATAGTTAAACACTGCGCGCGCTCTGCCTTCTATCTCGAAAATGGTTCAAGATATTAAATGTTTGAACAAAAGTTGCAGAGAATTTAATCGTCAACAATATTTATAATAGATACAAATAGCATAAAACCCATAGGAAACGAGATATTTGCAATACATGTTTAAAAAATCGATTTATTGACCTTTGACCTTGGAATATCTGTAGTCGCGGACACCCTACGATAAGTAGGTTTTGAGACAAGTTTTAGGGTGTCAAAATAAAGGTTTATACAACTTTAAAGCTGACTATCTCCCATTCCGAGGTGAAACCCCTAATATTCCTGGACTATCAACCAGATTCATGATCTCGCTACGACTAATCTGTCGCTATTTATTTACATTACATAAAATCAAGCGTGTGTTCTCAAAAAAGCAGGCAAATGTGTGCGGTTCGCCAATATTTCACCAGTAATTTTTAAATCTCATGTCATAGGGGGCGAGCCTATTGCTATCAAACGGGCACAAATTCAAACTCTGAGCCTCCACCACTATGAAAATTCCTGATGGATAAACCCAATATCACTGCTTGACTTGGGGATCGAACCAAGGAGTTCAAGCCTGTATTGCATTTATATTCAAAAGACTTACTAGCAGGCTCCACAAACTCAGCCACACTATTCCACGGGCACTTCTGCTTCAGCAACTGGTCCACATTGTCCAGGAACTGCAATGATCCCAGGGGGGAGTCGTTGGGGGTGATGGTAGACCTCCTCGCCCATACGTTGAGGAGCCAGTTGCTGGTCTGCTGCAGCAGAAGACTGTTCTCTCCTTCGTAGGTACAATTCGCGTCGTTGTCGTTCCGAAGGTCGCCGATTGCCGCCGCTTTAAATGGTGTATAATAATTATGACGTGGAAATTGGGTCCGTCGCGTTAAGTAAAGAAAAAATTAATAACGTTTATTTGGTTACATTTTACGAAACACAAGTCTAAATAACTCAAACTCAAAGCATTTATTTCAAATAAACCAATTACAGGTACTTTTGAATTGTCAAGGGGTCGGTCAGTCAGAAAGATGAAGCTAGTTGCCCATTTCAAAGTATAGTAGGTTCCTATGGAGAAGAACGGGTAAGTAACTCCACGGACACTCTTTTAAATCAAAATATTGTTACAATATATTGGTTACATCATTCATGTTGAAATCATACATGTGAGAACAATGTAAAAAAAAAGACTAATAAAAATGAAAAGCTGCTCGTTACACATAACTTGAGAACGGCTGGACCGATTTGGCTATTTTTTTGTTTTAAAATGTTCGTAATAGTCTGAATTAAGTTTTTACGGAAACAAACATTGGAAAAGTTTCCCGCTAACTTGGAAAAATGGGAAAAACAAAAAGACTTTTTTTATGAAATTTTTGTATGAACATGTGTTTGGACAGGACTACGTCTCGGTCAGCTAGTTACAAATACAGAAACCGGCCAAGTACGAGTCGCACTCGCGCACAGACAGACGGACGGACAGCGCAGTCTTAGTAATAGGGTCCCGTTTTACCCTTTGGGTACGGAACCCTAAAAACGTGGATAAGATTACCTTTGAGATAGCCGTGTCCCCCGCAGGATTCCCTGCAGTTCTGTATGCCATCTCGCGAAGTCCAACCAAACAATGGCTTCACAGCTGAAGACAGTGCATGTAACTCTATGCCTCGGGCAGCCGCGTTGTCGTCTTCTCCTATTATAGAAAGAATGAAAAAAATAAAAATATATATTGAAATTGATAAAATAAATTTATTTGACCCAGGTCAGGCCAAAAAACAGAAAAATATGATAGCAGTTTATCAGCGGGTTGTCATCACCTGCCTAGCCTTTTCCCAACTATGGGTCGGCTTCCAGTCTAACCTGATGCAGTTGAATATCAGTTTATTATATGGAGCGTCTACCTATCTGACCTATACAACCTAGTTACTGTACTCCTAGGTGAGACTGGTTGTCAGACTTTCGGGTATATGACATAAAATAATCAGATGTCAGGGTTAGGAACTTTTACGTATAAACATCCGAAACAATAACCTCCTCCTTATAGAAGTCGGTTAAAATCAAGATTTTGTTACATTTATCTATTTAAGACACAACATGTTTATTTTATCAACTCAAAAAATATGAGGATATTATAAACATAGAAAGGAAAATGACAAAGTAAAACAAACAACAAACAACCTCCTTTTTTTTTAAGTCGGTTAAAATCCAAAAAGAGGTACAGTTCGATTCAAACTTAATAGCGGCTCTGAACATGAGGCGAGTCGCTGCGCAGTAACAATTTCATGTGTCAGCGGGGGGACGGGCGGTACTGTGCAGCGAGAAGCTAACTTCCGAGCCGTCATTATTTTGAATCAAACTATATCAAGTATTAGGCGAGTTCGTTGTAGTACTAGCTCGTGTAGAAATGGATCGTTCCAGTAGTGCGGTAATTACATAAACTCACCCATAAAGTTGTTGATGGTCATGTTGATATGTGTGTAGCTGAGCCATGCGGAGAATATCTTCATGGCATACGTGGCCGCCAAGTAAGGCAGCAGGCGGATTTGCTGCGAATATTCAAATCGTTCATGTTTACATGCTGCAGTAAATTCCGTGACATATTATAATATTAATGTTTATAAGTGTCAAGTTACATTGTGGTAGAAGACAAGAGAAAGGAAGCGAATTGTTTTATAAAATTTTTGCATTCTGATCTTTATGTCCATTGCGTAACGTAGAAATTACTGTCAGCCTGCATCATCCCACTGCTGGGGAACGCCCTCCCAGCTGCTTCCGTCCCCGATGACAAAGAATAGTGTGGACCATTGTCTATTATGACAATGGTCATGACAATGGACAGTCTGTACTGAATAAATGTATTTTCTTTCTTTCTTTCTTTCTATTAATTTTGTCTAACTCGTCTTGCTTTATGAGAAACGTACAAATTATGAGACCCAAATCGAGTGGCGCGATTGCCGAATAATTCTTGCGCCGTCGAGGAAATCGAGTCGAAGAAAGGATTTAAAAAAAAAACGAACGAGGCTTACAGTATTCGCAATATTATTATGATGTGTAACATCTGACATCTTGGCTGACGTATCCATACTAATATTATAAATTCGAAAGTAACTCTGTCACCTTTTCACGCCTAAACCATTGAACGGATTTCGACAGACTTTGGCAAGGAGATAGACTGCACCCTGGGGAAAACAAGCTACTTTTTATCGACATACCGCGCGGGCGAAGCCGCGGGCGGAGGCTAGTATATGATATAAATGTATGTACGTAAATAAATAAATATAAACAATATTCATCATCATATTGATCATAGTCATCATCATAATAATTTAATTAATTTGTGGAAGCTTTTAATTGGCAATTGAAAGCGCTATTGTACATAATTTAACTTTATAGATTAACGGTTTTATTCATAAAAAAAGCTTATCGAAGGTTTAAAACACTCTTTAGTTAAAGTGTTCGATAAGCCTTTAAAACATTCGATAAAATTTTGTATTCATAAACGTTCTATAAACCTTCGATAACTAATATGTCGTTAAAATACATATATAAATTAAAATGTTGCCATTTTATTGAAGTCATCCACCACACCACACCATCATCGACCAACTCATAGAAAAGTCAAACGAGAATGTCTGTCTACGCGCCGAATAATTGTGACCATAGACATTATTACGTACTGTAAACTATTTTATTATCTACTGTTTCGACACTTCTGACGCGGCGCGTCTTTCAAATTTGTCAATGAATTTGTTATTCAAGGAATACAATATCTACTCTCAGAATATATTGAAGCGACGAAAACTTTTTAATAGTTACTTATAATTAAAAAAAATGGAATCAAGACGAGAGACCAGTGTTCTAATAAAAGGCAATGTAACAATTGGTTGGAGGAGGATAGGCTGCGGCCTACAGCCAAAATGTGTTCAAAGTAAGTTTTGTTTTGTAAACATTCTCAATTTCTCATATGCTTGCTTGCTTTTGCTTCTATTCCTTAGATTGTTTTGAACGAATTGGTCAGTGAGAGGGTCTCCTTAATAGAAACGGCCAGACGTTACCCTGCCCAAATTTTAAAAAATCCCAAAAATATAAATATTCACTACACGCAACTCGTAATTACAATACACGAAATATATCAGATAAATTAAAATGCCGGTCAGTTATAAATGAAAACCTCAATATAATGAAGAGAAATTATTTATTTATTACATTAATTTTGTATTTCAGGTACGAAGTAAGGATGGCGCTGTACTACAAATAGGTAGCAGAAACTGAAAAGTCCTGCAGGAAAGAATTACATGAGGATGAGGCACAGACAACAAACGCAAAACAAAAAAAATGAGAAAATTTTGTTCTAGAGTATTATAAAAATAAATTAAACTGATACTTTTTATATAAGCTTTTTATTAATTAACTACTAGCCAAAATGTCTCCTTTCTTGGGTTGGGCACTTGTATGAGTTTCATTGATATTGCTACCCTCTAACTGCATGTCTCCATGGTCAACTGCAATGTTGTGAAGTTCTGCTAGCACCTTAATGGTTGTTTTCACAATATCTAGTTTGCAGGTAATGCCATTCAAAATAAATTGAAGCGGGCGGTTTTCAAGACGTACAATTCTTTAATAGAATCCAATCCAAGCTTTGTACAGCTTGCATTACATAATAATTAACTTAATTGGTTAAAGAGAAGTGCAAAATAAATTAAGTAAAACTGCAGCTCTTTGAAGTACGATTGTTTACGAAACTGACATTTGTAGGCTGACACAAGACATGTTATATTTGTATGTCAAATGTCATTTTCTTATTAATCAGCTGATATAGAGTCGGCCATTTTTTCCTTATAGTACTGTTAAGGTAGGGTTCTGGCTTTGATAACTTTATAGTAGGTTTATAGAACGTTTTTGTGCTAAAATGCGTTTATGAATAACAATATTTGACAACCAGACATTAGCAAGGTTTTAGATGTTCTATATCTTTTTATGAATAAGACCGATAGACTATAGCTTTCTGAGGAATAAATAAAAATAAAATCATCAACATCCTGTTTACAACCTCTCCGAAAATGTGTTGGACCAATCTGACGGCCAACCGTAGCACCGCGCGCTCAGGTTAAATCAAATAGCGCGCGTTTCCCCGGCTTCCTGTTACACACTTCCGTCCCTTTGCAAGAAATCAGTCTCACAGATTACAAAAAAAACGAGAGGAACGATACTACACATCAAAAATATGCTAGACGAGGTCGGTGTTTCTTATCCGATTACTCTGACAAGAAAAACCGAAACAAACTCAGAGACCACAGTCTCTTTTAAAAACCATACATTGTTTTGGTCAGATCATGTAAATTGATGCTTCCCAGTTTATTGAGCCTTAATGAGAGTAGAGTCTAACCTGCTGCTGATACTCCAAGACCGGTGTCTCCTCCTCAGCATTTGCCGGGCCGAACTGCTTCCTCACCGCGGAGTACCTGATGGCTATGACGATAGCTTTCTGCAGGTAGTACGCGGAAATAGCCATGATGTGGACGCGACCACCTGGATGGGACGTCCAATTTATATAATTACTATTTTCATTATTCGTGATATCTTTATAAATTACTAGCTGTTGCGACTTCGTTTGCGAACCAGGATGAAAAGTAAGCCTATGTACTTCTCCGAGTCATGGTCTACCCATGTGCCAAATTTCATCCAAATCCGTTCAGTCGTTTTAGCGTGAAAGCGTTACAAACAAATAAACTCACTTTCGCATTTATAATATTATAGCTAAGATAGCTTAAGTAGATCAGTGATTATAGTACACGACTGATGAAAGAATTTTTTAAATCGGTCCTGTATATTTGAGTTTATTCATTATAAACAAAAATACGCAATATTCTATCTTTATAATATTAGTGTAGATATTTATTAAAGATGGCGCTTGGGGGAGATCATAGACATTCGTAAAAATAAAATAATCAGTCAGACTACAGTCTGTATAGAACATTACGACATTCAACGATGAAGTGGCAAGTAATTATACATATACACCAGACGTCCCATAAAAATGTCGAAAAAAATCGGCTACCGAAGCTCGTTACTGCGTTCTTGCAAAATCACAATCACGTTCATAATAATAACATTACGCCTGTTTTTCCCGAAGGGTTAGGCAGAAGTGTACCGACAGTACACCCTGCTACTGACAATTTTCCAATAAAGGCTAATAATACTGCCTAACTTGGGATCGAACTCAGGACTTTCAGCCGTCGCGGTTGCGAACACTTGACGGTTTAAGCACAAATATAAATATCTGAATCATCATCTCCCTAACCTTTTCCCAACATGTTGTAGTCGACTTCCAGTCTAACCGGATGCAGTTGAATACCAGTATTTTACGTGGAGCAACTGCCTTTCTGACCTCCACAATCCAGTTACTGGGTTACATAATACCCATTGGCGAGACTGGTTGTTAGACTTTCGGGCTTTTGACTACCCGTAATTACTGTCAAAGATCTACCAATGACAGCTGGGACCTCAGATTAACATGCTTTCCGAGGCGCAGGGTCTCGGCATGTAATTAAAACCTGTATGACCGCGCGCGGTACACTCGCGTACCAAAAACCATTGTAGTTAATTAGAATGTCCTTGAAGAATTAATGGTCACTTGGCAAGCATTGCTTAACCTTGAAGATCGACGCGTGCGGCTGTTATTATTCGCCACGAGTTAATACAAGTTAAATTAAATTTGAAATTTATTAAACCCCCGACAAAACAAAGTATCTAATACACGATTTTTTTTATAGCTAAGAACACTATCGTGTCACCTTACAAACAAAATCAAAAAAAACAAAATTGGTTCAGCCGTTTGGCAGCTACGATGGCGCAGACAGACACACAGATATACACGTTAAACTTATAACATGTCCTCTTTTTCCGTCGGGAGTTAAAAATAATCTGAATATCACATGTACATACCTGATAAGATCCCCAGAGATGCTCCGAACCTCTTACTGGGGTCTTTGAAAGGCGTCTGATAATCTCCGTTATCATCAACTCCTCCCAATTTATCAAGCGCCGCTTCTTTCGGCAGGTGGTAGTTGTTGAACATTACGAAACTGCAAGATAATAATCATTTAAAAAAGGACATAAATATAAAATGAGTATTAAAAATACATCAATTCTGTTTTTCTCACTCACAAAATTATTTGTCTTGCTTATTGCTAATACACAATATATACAAGACGAAAATCATAAATAATTATACAAATGAGTATTAAAATTACATATAAACCAACCTCAGACCAAATAAAAAACCAAGACAGAGCGCTGTCAACAGTGACGTGAGGCCGGTTTTGTAATTCATGTATACAAAATATTGTAAACATTTTTAAAAAGAGTAACGGTGGAGTTTCTTGCCCATTCTTCTCCATACGAAAGCTACCTTTTGGAATGGGCAACTAGAATCAATTCTATTTCTTTGTTTTTCATTGACGTTCAAAAGTGCCTTTTATGTGCCTATTTGAAATAAATTATTTGACTTTGACTTAGTTTGATTGTAGTGTCATTGTAAATAGTTGTAAATGTGTGTGTGGGCGTGTATGCAAAGAGTGGTGGTGTAGTTTTAGCATGCTTCACTGTATTGTTCGCAGCGCTCCGTCTTAATCTGCCAGAGTTTAATTTGTAATACTTAATTTGAAGTAGTTTTATTCTTCATTGTCTTATAAAAACCATGTTTTGTGTTTTTATAAAATTACTTATGAGAATATTCATAACTATAAAAAAAAACCAGCCAAGGCGTGTCGAACCACGCACAATGAAGGGTACGGAACCCTTGGGATGGGATGTTCATCCCCAGTTGGGATGAATTTATCCCAAGAACAAATTGTTTTTTTTTTTCTCCCATACGGAATGTATGGGAGAACATGTTTTTGCAACTGCAAATGTAGGTAGGTTGGTTAGGAATGTAGGTAGGTAATGTAGGTAGCATACCCTAAAATATATTTTTTCATTATTTTATTATACCACTATGTCGGCGTGATTTTTATGTATACCCATACCAAATTACAGCTTTCTAGAACTAGAGTCTCTCGATTTAAGCCGCGGACAGACAGACAGACGGACATCGCGAAACTATAAGGTTTCCTTAAAACTAAACAACTGTTTTTTTGTCCACTCTTTTCCATTTTAAAATATTAAGAGGTAGTGATCACTATCAGGTGCCAACACATATACACACATAAGAACTTGCTATAGCGTAGCATTATGCTGAGATAGGAGCCTTTTTGGCCTCGCACAGGTTTTCTTTTCCTGTTACACATTATTTTATTTTATTTTATTGATTTTGTTAGTTTTATTGTTTGTTTTTATTGTTATATTTCCTGTGTGTCACAAATAAAATATTTTTCTTTCTTTTCTTTCAAACTTTTGTTGGTATCTTACCCGTTATCAACACCATTGAGGCCAATCTTCTCACCAAGATCGCCCACAATGACTCCAGGGTAAGGTTTCAAGGTCTTGGGGTCTCGGATCGGCACCACGAACGTATGGAGGCCATGGTTCTTGCCCTTTGATATCAGCATCGCATACACTATTGCGTGAGTCGCACATTTGCCTGTAATTGGACACGAACCACGTTATTATGAGACAAGTTTTCAAACATACGAGTAAATGTCCACGTGGTAGATGGCCCACTTCTCTTACATAGATGGTTTTAAAAATTTCATTCCTTCGATTTAGTGACGTGAAACTTGGCACAAATACATAACTAGGTAAATATATAATTATTTTGCAAAAATACCCTTCAAAGGGGGAAGACTGGGTGCTGAACTTCGAAGGCGGAAGTACGAAATCCACACGGACCAAGTCGCGGGCGAAGACTAAAACAAAAACTCCTTAAAACTTACCCAACGATCCAACCCAACACTTCGCCGCCTCAAAATCGGCACTATGCATAACAAACTGCCTTTTTTCCGGCACAAACGTAGCCGTAGTCCTCATGCCCTTAACATTGGACCCATGGGACACTTCAGTTAAGGCAAAACACCCCCCGATCTTGGCCTTCTCCACATCTTCGATGATGTGGAAATGGTGACCCTTTCCGTTCCCTTGGATTGCGTTGCTGAACATCCGGAAGGTTAGGGATACCTTCATGGCTAAAGAGCTATCGAACATAAACATGGCTTCGCTTTCAGCTTGGAATAATTTCGGGTCTCCGGCTATCTGAAATAGTTTTAGGCTTTTGAGTATTTTATTAGTAGTACAACTAGGAATCGTGAGATGTTTATCCTTTACGTATTGAGACAACTCTAAGCTATTATATATTATATTATATAAATAGATGCAGACGGTTTTCCTGTAAACCTGGCTTGTCACCAGTGCCGCGCGAGGCTTCCGAGGCTTAGCAGAGACCGAGGTATTTTTGCATAAAAGACAAATGTATTAGAGATGTTTGGGAAATGGGGAGTTAGGTACGAGGAGTTATAGGTATTTTATAGCGCAATCACGCCTTTAGTTTCATTTAAAATAGCGCCCGGGCGCAATGATAAGCCGTTAGGGAAATGTACACTCGATCAAAATACAAATTGAATAAGTATTTGCTTGCCGTGTGAATCTGCAGTCTGTAGTTAGTAAAATATCTTGATATATGACACCACATGAGTCTATTTGAGTTCATTCATTCAGTGCATTTAATAGTTAGTACCCTGAATTGCATTAGTAAAGTAGTACCAATCTTCAAATCGGGTAGTAAGAGTGATCCCTCTAATTATAGACCAATATCTGTGCTACCAGCATTAAGCAAAATATATGAAAAAATCATGCTAGACCAAATGTTGGCACATTTTAATTCAAATGGGATTTTACATAGTCATCAGTTTGGTTTCACGAAAGGTAGGTCGACGACTGACGCAGGAGTTAAACTCATCAGTCACATTTTGGAATCCTGGGAGAAGTCCCAGGATGCAATTGGCATTTTCTGTAACCTCTCAAAAGCGTTTGACTGCGTTGACCACAATACACTGATCTGTAAATTACACCACTACGGAATTCGTGGCCAAGCTGCTGATCTTGTTCTTTCCTATCTATCAAACAGGCAGCAAAAAGTAAAAGTTAATGGGGCGACGTCCTCGGGGTCTCTGGTTAAGATGGGCGTGCCGCAAGGTTCGATTCTTGGCCCTTTCCTATTTCTAGTCTATATTAATGACCTTCCTTACATGATGGCTAACTTATCGGATATAATTCTATTCGCCGATGACACTTCTCTTATTTTTAAAATAGATAGGAAAGATACGGATGTCTTACATGTCAACGATAGTTTGGCAGTTCTTTCGAAATGGTTCGCAGCCAATAATCTTCTACTTAATGCGAATAAAACTAAATGTCTTAAGTTCTCATTACCTAATGTTCCTCAAGTAGGATTAAATTTAAAACTTGACGACAAGAAATTAGATGCTATTACGGAAACTGTATTTCTAGGAATTACTCTAGATTCGAAATTGCAATGGGGACCCCACATTAGAGCTCTTTCAGGCAGATTAAGTTCAGCTGCATATGCAGTAAGAAAAATAAGGCAGTTGTCTGATATAGCCACAGCTAGGTTAGTATACTTTGCTTATTTCCACAGTATTATGTCCTATGGCATTCTGCTGTGGGGATCGGCAGCTGACGTAGATTCGATTTTCATTTTGCAAAAGAGGGCAGTTCGCGCGATCTATAAAATGAGTCCTCGTGAGTCCCTTAGAAATAAATTCAAAGAAATTGATATACTCACTCTGCCTTCTCTTTATATCTTAGAAAGTATTTTGTATGTTCGCAAAAATTTAGGACTCTTCAAAAAAAGAAGCGACTTCCATAATATAAACACACGTAGTAAACATGAAATTGTGATACCCAAATTTAGATTAGCTAAAACTAGTAAGTCGTTTCTTATAAACAGTATCCGCTTTTATAATAAGTTGCCAAAGTCTGTTACAGAACTTACCGATGGTAAGTTCAAAACCCACATCAAATGTGTCCTTATCAAAAAAGCATATTATAAGATTAAAGACTACGTTGAAGATAGGGAAGTTTGGCAATAATTCCTTCTGCACATGTGGCTTCCCTGGTACGTCATTAACGGCATAATTTTGTAAGAGTCTATTAACTGCTCCCAAATTACCATGTTTATTTTTTACATTCATCCCTGACAGACATAATCATATTATAATATTTGACACCGACTACTTTATATACCTACCATATTTAATTTCAACTCTATAATAGTGGCTTTTGCGGACATGTTAATTATCCAGATTTGTGTCAGTTGTAATAGCAATCATGTCATTTGGTTTAAATAGTTTTTTATTTTTAGTTTCTTATTTATCTTATATAGATTCTCCTCTAATAGACCTTGTGAATGTGAGAACGTTGTAGGCTTAGTGGACTGTAGACCTTTTTTTTTTTTTTTTTTTTTTATGGATCAATTTCAGTTTCTTTTAACTACCTACATGAAACTCCTTGAAAGGCAGGCCTACACTGTCCTCCCATAACTATAAACACTGTAATTCGAAAATATTGTAAAAGCCAATTATCTTTTAAAAGAGTAACCATGGAGTTTCTTGCCGGCTCTTCTCCATAGGAAACGACCAATTGGAACCGTGCACCTAGCTTCTGACGTTTCATAAGTGCCCATGTAGGCTTATGTGAAATAAAATATTTTGATTTGATGTTGATTTGATTTGATTTGCTTGTGCTTCTCATAGTGACTATTTAATGGCTGAGGTCAAGACCATTATTTAATGTGTAAATTACAGTCACTTATTTACTTTCAAAGCATTATGTCATACCTACAGTATAAGTAGTACCTATGTAAATTTTTTAAGTGAACTTCGATCACAATGTTAATTCATACCATCATGTGATTTTTTTTTTTTAGTTCAAATTCCGGCAGTTCATTAACATTACTTACTTACTTGTGTGAATTTATTTACTAGAAGAAAAATGCCATGGGCAACCGGCCGGGCTCTAGCCTGAATGCAATCAATACCCTGGCGCCCTCAAGTACCCTTCCCCGGATATATAAAGTTTTTTTTTGTTTATTCATACAGATAGGAGTTATTTTGTCGACTAATGGAGCAAAGTCTGGGGAAAAAGCAAATATATGATGCGAGCGTAGCAAGCTCGAAAATGTTGAGCACCCTACGTTAATATTTAGCTTTGTATGGGGCCTCCATCTACTACTAAACTTTTACTTTCTGATCATATTTTGGCCTGGTTTGGGATTTGAAAAGTATTTCTCGAGATTTTGGGACCCTAGGTCCCGAGGCCCTGGACGGACCGTCCCTGCCACCTTTAGTCCGCCAGTTTTAATTAGGAATTATAGGACATTCGTAGCGCGTCTTGCTACCGCTGCTGAAGTTAGTCATACTACGGGCGTAAGGTGTTTGAGAGCACCGCGAGCGGCCGGCGCTCGGAGCCCAGACCATGCGCCCTGGCCCGGGGTTTTACTTTTACAAGTGTAGGGGGCCCGATGATTACCAATTAATTACTGTACTTAACATAGGCCATGGCACATAGGGCCATAGAACATACAATGTTCTTTTATTTTTTTAGTCTTATTATTTTTATGAACAACAAATTAGAACTGTGCACGTGGCTTCTCACCTTCTTTCACAAGTGCCCATGTAGGTTTATGTGAAATAAAATATTTTGATTTTGGATTTAAATTGATCACCAATATTGTTTTGGAGTTATTTGAAAGATGTGTGCCAGACAACATGTTATTCATAGTAAAGCTGCAATCTTTTTTTTTTTTAATAAATTTTCTATGGCACAAGGAAAAGAATTCCTGTATAGACATTTAGAGATGAGCTAGGCTTTTACCAGTAGAGGGACATTATGGGCTAAGGGTGATATAATAATGGCTAGAAAGAAGGTGAATTCTAAGATGACCACAATAAAAATTCATGGAAGAAGAGGAAAGGTTTTTTTTTTTAAATATATTGAATGGAAGTAGGATGATGTGGTGCTGCCATTTTACCTTTTCGAAGCGTAAGAACTGTTCATTATAGATAGTGTACATCCTCTTTACGGTGATTTGCCTCTCATCATCCAGGACTCGAGTGGCTTCTGTATGTTTGAACAGGGGATGACTCTCCATAAAACTCCATATGTCATACTGAAAGAGAGGAAATAATTATTTTAAATTAATAATTTAAAAAAAATCTCTTGCTAGGTGAAAAATTCGGTTGTTTGTCTTCAATACAATTTATGAATTATTATTTTGAGACTGGTGTATCTCACATCCAAACAAAGGCCTCGCTTGTTTTTCATTACTTGCTTATAAGTAGTGTAATCAGTCCATCACCAAAGACACTAACAGAGCCACTTAATATAAAAAAAACCAGTCAAGTGCTTACTCAGACTCGCGCACAAAGGGTTCCGTACCATTATCTATAAAAATGGCAAAAATATCACGTTTGTTGTATGGGAGCTGCCTTAAATATTTATTTTATTGTTATTTAGTATTTGTTGTTATAGTGGCAAAACAGAAATACATCATCTGTGAAAATTTCAACTTTCTAACTACCACGGTTCATGAGATACAGCCTGGTGACAGACGGACGGACAGACAGCAGAGCCTTAGTAGTAGGGTCCATTTTACCTTTTGGGTACGGCACCCTCAATAACTGTTTATCTTTCTTTTTTTCTGTCTGAGACAAGCAATTGAGTAAAGCGATACCTAATTTATATGTAAACTGTTATATTATAAACTTACTTTCAATTTTATCGTGTTCAATGTATCGTAAACCAGTTTCATTCGACGCCAGTCGAACGACGCCTTCTTCCTATAATTATCTAATGGACCTTTTGGCAAATCCGGTAAATACTGCTTCAATTGTTCGTCAGTTACTGGTTGCTTCTCCATTTTATTTTTATTTACGTAGTTTATTTTTTTAACAAACTTCTTTGAGCACTTCACTTCTTATTATCGCGGACCTTTGAACTGCGACAATTTAATTTGGGTACAAAAGTCCGCAAACCGGATTCACTAGGTAGCGGTTTTATCTACGATACGAATGATAGGATAGAGTTGATTATTATCTATTATTTAAAGGATTAATTTTTTATATATTGGATACCATAGATATACACATTAGCAGTTTATTTATGATACCTGATAACCAAATTCACAAATAAAATAACCAGCTGCTTGTTATCAAGTTCAAGAAATAATCAAACAATGCACAATCCACAGACTATGGCACAATCACAACCATAATAGAATGACATTAGATAGAATGACGATCATAGATGACGATTGACGACCAAAGTACAAACGTCAACGAACCGGAACGAACAACGAAATCCAGTGCTATTCTCTAAAAGACAATTTTACCAATGAATATTTTCCAGATTCCCCAAAATCATTGGTGAAAATCTCCGAATTTGGGCAGAGCAAAATCCTGATTCCCCACAAAATCCCCTCAAAATCACTACATAATTATTATAAAACAAAGTCCTCCGCCGCGTCTGTCTGTCTGTCATTTCGCGATAAACTCAAAAACTAGTGCACCGATTTTCATGCTGTTTTCTCCAATGGTTAGAGTGGTTCTCGAGGAAGGTTTTAGTCCATAATTTGTCAAGCAGGCAAAGCCGCGGGTACCAGCTAGTTATTTCATAAAATAAACTCATTTCTATACATCAATATTTAGTAATTATAAAGAGTATGAAGTTATGAACATTAATAATAAGATATTCAAAAAAAAAAATCTTTGTTACGCAGCTACAGTATAACAGGGGTTTCGACCGAAGATTTATTGAAATTTATGTAATGTTGCCATAAGCAATATAAATATAGACTGGAGTTTACTGGATGACTAATCCATATCCGAGTATGTAGGTAGTAAAATGATATTTGTAGTATAATTCTGGTTTGACTTGTTAAAATTTTCAAATCCACATAATATAATCCCCGCCGGGGTCCTCCCCACAAATTTCCCAATCGTTTTGAGATTCCCCGCAGTTTGGGGAAATCCCCACAAATTGGCAACGTTGATGTGATGCATGCAGTATGCACAGCACAGATGACATGCGATGCGAGCTGTTTGCGAGTGCGAGCAGGATTAGATTTAGGTATGTTGAAAAAGCTAGTACAAAAAAATGAAAAGGATAGTATTTACAAAAAAATATAGTACACTTTCATTATTTTTAATTTAACATATAAAGTCATTTAGAATCAACACCCGTTAAGGCAAAATTTTCTCTGGGGTGGGTACTCCCGGTATATATAATAGTAATCTATGCTCCCGGTGTATCGTCATCACAGAACAATCGTCATTTTCAGAACCATCAGTGTTGCCACTTTCCATAATTAAAACACTGAAAACGTATTATTTTACACAAAAATTCGCAAGCGATTGTTAAAACATTGAGCAAACTTTGATTGAATTTCGAATGGAATGGGAAGGAACGAGATTAGTGGAAAGAGAGAAGTGTACTGTGGAGGATACACGCACACGCACGGTCGAAATACTCATAATCAGGGCTTGAAATACCGTTAAAAATATGGTATCGTTACAGCCTTCTGATGCAGGTATCGTTAACTATTAAATAACGTTATAATATTTAACGTTATATCTGGCACATTTTACCGTTAAATATACGTAACGTTAAAATCTATGCTATCGAAAATTTTATCGTTATTATTTAGTTTTGTTACCGTCGTTCTGGATATCGTTAGAAATTTCAGACTGCATCGATGCTAAGACTGTGCCGTACGACTATTTGCGTGTATAATAGGTATTCTCTTTGTTATTCTGTGTTGTGCTTGTTCTTGTGAATATACTTGGTTGGTTTGTCCGCCGGCAGCCTTTGAGAAAAAAATAAAACCCAACTACGACTAAAAAGGTATAAACAAGACACCGTAGACGGACAAATTAAAAATCCGGAGTCACACGTGTTAGGGCATAAACCGAACAGATTACGTGTGACTCCGGATTTTACTTATTCTTATTCCGGATATACTTGTTTTTTTAATTCTTTTGTGGTTATAATAATAATATATATATATTTTTGAAATGTGCTCATTAAGCCCTTTCATTTTATACCCAACATGGTACGATTAAACAATTTTCTTTTTTAAGTTCCTGACTTTATGTCCTCTAGAGGGCGCCATTTCTAATTTAATGTGACGTCACATAGCCTTTAACCAGCGGACGATCAAGACGCTTCCAAAGATACCTCATTTGTCAAATTGTGATAAGTGGTTTAGAAGATAGGAGGGAACAGATGAACATACTTACATACATACATATACAGGAAAAGTTTTTGACCAGTGCGCAAATTTTTTTTGGTGGTTCTATATCAGTAATAGAACACATTTCCATTATTTATTCAATACTTTTTTTTGTTTTTTTATCCTACTTTAAATCAGCAAAATATGGACACAAACTATTCGTAATAATATCAATGGGCGCGTGCGGCGGCCGGCGCACAGGCGGCGGTGTTGCACGGGGGTGCAACCCCCTCCCGGGCGGCGCCGGGCGCTGTGGCCGACAGTTCGCTCATCGCACGCGCTGTCGTGTGACGTCGCGTCTAATCGCTTTCCCGCGCAAGCTCCGCGCCGCACGTGTGTCGTGCTTGTACCTACCGGTCACGATGTCGGACTTCAGTAATCGCGAGTTTTACGAGATGGTGCGAGTGTATGTACTGAGTGGTGAAAGTTTGCGAGCAGCTCGCAGAATGTATGCGACGGAGAGCATACCTCGAATGCGAGCCCATGGAATCCTTAACCCCGCGGTCCCTAATGAAAGGACCATTTTAGCGGCCACTCAAAGGCTGCTTGATCACGGACAGTTCAGAACCCCGAATCATGCACGAGCGTCTGGCAGACCCCGACTGGCGATCGAAATCGAAGAAAGCATTTTTGATTTCTTTGAGCGAGATCCAAGAGCCAGTAACCCACGTAAATACCTACGCCGGCGAATCGAGCGAGCGCACAGCTGATAGGTAGGTACTTTCACGCGTTCCGCTTCGCCGCGCGCCGCCGGCGCCGCGCGCCGGTTAGCCATACAACCACTTTTAAAATAAACATCTTTCGTTAACGATTTTTTTATTTTTTTGTACTAAGACGCATCAAAATAAAAAAAATATGTTTAATAAAACTCGTTAATTTGTCAATTTGGTTAATTTGTCAAAATTTGCGCAGTGGATAAAAACTTTTCCTGTATACATACATACCAGTCAAAATCATAACCCTCCATTTTTCTTCGCCGTAGTCGGGTAAAAACGGGCCGGTAACGTCGCATAAAATAACAAAAATAATACCGGTAATGTTTTATCGCTATTTTTACAATAACGTTAAAAATACCGGTAATTTTTACCACAATTTTTAACGTTATAATTATGTTATGCTACTAAGTAACGCTACCAAATCGTACCGATACCCAGGTATCTCTACGGAAATACCGTTACTTAACGTTACTTTTAATGTGAATTGGTAACGTTTTCAAGCCCTGCTCATAATATGACGTAAAACTAAGCATTCGGGAGCAAATTTTAAATTATAGTACAAAATCCAACCCTGAGTGCGAGTGTGCGACCGTGATGTTGACGGTTGTTGGTTGTGTAGTGTTGCAAAAGGCTAACTGGTAATCAACTTCTAAAAAGTCGACTATTTTTCTGAATCGAGTGCAAAGTTAACCGGGAATATAAAACTTAAAATGACATTATTCCTTGACGAAACTACAAACTTAACTGCTTCATTTATTTGAAAAACTTACTTGCTTGACAACAAAAGCTCCGTCCGTCCGTAAAGACGACCCACTGACCTAAACGGCAAACATAAACATATTTTGTATTTTTGTTCTCGACGAGAAACATAGAAGTTGGTTTATAGGTCTTTGCTTTGCAGTGGCACGGAACAAGTGGGACAGGCTTGTATGTACTGTAATAAAAATAAAGCTGAGAAAAAAAAAAACAAGTAATATCTTGACTTAGCACATAGGTTGGTAACATGTGGGACGTGGATTCTGCAATCATTGTACCGATAATCATTACGGACTTACGGTTCGACGCGTCACGCATAGTGAGGAGGTTCATCTCTCTACCTCTAGAGCCCTGATCACTGGCAGCTTGAACTTTGTTCCATAAGCTGATGGGAAAATATAAATACTGATAGTCAACTAATTGGCTGAGTCGATAGTCGATTGGAAATTGTACATACAACTCCACCTCTAGTTTTATTGGTGACAGAACTTCTTGTCAAACGTGACACTGACATTAGGTACCAGACTGTCAAAGTGTGTCAAAATGTTGCATTTTTATCTGTTTTCTCTCTTTAGCCTCAGAGGAATGGCTTTTACTATTTCATCCTGGCTGCCTGTCTGTCTGGTATTTCGATTTAGAACTGGAACGAATAATTGGAATGTTATGACCGGAAGGCGGAAAGTTGGAATAGCAACAATAATTCCAAAACAAAGTATTAATTCAGTAAAAGGCATTTAAATCTTTGGATGAACTACCACAATACCACAATGGACTTGGGTATGTATTCAATACCAACAAATTAATTAACTTTGTCCTTGCATGCAATTAAAGGAATGTGGAAATAACGAAATTCAAAATACATTTTAGAATGTTTTTATTAACGCTGTGTATGTAGTAACTTATCACTGAAATTAATGTATAATTTATATTAAATAGTTTTTGACGACTTACTTACCTGTACTATGAAATCTTTGTGGAGCAAAAAGTTATCATCAACTTTTCATAACCTCAACTCTGGATCTGTTCAGGTTCTAAAAAATAGTGTAGAATTCTTGTGAATCGGTTAATTATTTGGTTAAACTCCCAGCTTTATTTTTTATAATAGATGGTATGCAGAATCTTCGTACTTAAACCACTTTCTTTCTTAATTAATTTTCATTTGAAAAAGTTGTTTAAAATCATACTTTTTTTTAAATTAATAAATCGAGTGTATATTATAAACAAAATTAACACAAATAAGGGACAGTCAGTTTAAAAAAAATTCGAGTAACCCAACTATAATATTAATCGATAGCCATTAATTAAAAAGTGAAATACTTAAATATTCCCCTCTTGTGAAAAGCGCACACCTTTGAGTTGGTAAAGACCAAAGAAATGATGGATAGATTGTGTGAAGAATGATATGGCTAGAAAGGGAGAAACTTCCTAGATGATGGTTACTTGAGGTGTATGGAGGAAGAAGAAAGAAAGAAAAGAAAGAAAAATATTTTATTTGGGACACGCACAGGAAAAACAAGCAGCATATAGAGCAAAAACTAAATTAAAATAAAATCATAATTAAAACTGAAAAGGTTGTCTGTAAAAGATCGCTTTTAGCGATAAGACCGCCCATTGTGTCACCCTATGTTAAATTTTCTACATTTGTATCTGTATTTTTATGGTGTACATAATAAAGAGTATTCTATTCTATTCTAAACTAACTAAATACATAGACGACCTGTGCGAGGCCAAAAAGGCTCCTACCTCAGCATAATGCTGCGATATTTAAAATACCGCAGCGCTGGTATTCTGATAGGGCCCAGAAAGACATGGAAGACATGTAGCGCCACAAATAAATTGGCATAAGGGCACGAGGATTATGAAAAAAAACCGGCCAAGTGCGATTCGGACTCGCGCACATAGGATTCCGTACCATCCTTACATATTATAAAACAAAGTCCTCTGCCGCATCTGTCTGTCGTCCTGTACGCAATAAACTCAAAAACTACTGCACCGATTTTCATGCTGTTTTCACCAATGGAAAGAGTAGTTCTTGAGTAAGGCTTTAGTATATTACAACCGACATCCACGTGGGCGAAGTCGCGGGCATCAGCTAGTTATCTATAAAAACAGCAATAAAATGACGTTTGTTGTATGGCGGCCCCATTAAATATTTATTTTATTATGTTTTTTGTATTTTTTGTTATAGCGGCAATAGAAATACATTATCTGTGAAAATTTCAACTGTCTAACTATCACGGTTCATGAGATACAGCCTGGTGACAGACGGACAGACAGCGTAGCAACCCTAAAAACGAGTGACACAAAACATGGGAAGTCAAATGGACTATCATTTCATGTGACTTGTTTTGATGATTGGAAAAGAAGTTAGAGAAATAGAACACACTGCAATACAATTTATTAATGATTTTTTTAAGGAGTGAAAAATAATCACTTCTTAATAAAAATTGCAAATACTTTAGTTTAATATTCATAAAATATAACATTACGAAACTTGTTCTGAAATGTTATAAAATAGTAATTTATGATTGTATACACCACAGTGCTAAATGTGAGACATTATTATTTTGAAACCTGTACTGTTCTCAATTTATTTATGACCTAATCTTGTTATTTTATAAAAATAAAAATCTTTGATCTGTACAGTAAACTGCACATCCATGGGAACATTTTCACTCTGACAGCACCTTAACTTCGAAGCAATACCCGTTGTTCCCGGCGGTCATTCATAGATCTTTGTCATACATTGGTAAGTCTGACAACCAGTCTTACCAATGAGCACCATGTTACTCAGATACTGGGTTGTGGAGGTCAGATAGGCAGTCGCTCCATATAAAATAGTGGTATTCAGCTGCATCCGGTTAGACTAGAAGTCGACCCCAACATATAAGGCTAGGCAGATTGATCACTATAAATCCATTAATTGTTATATTGAAAATGACTTCGACATGATTGAATCTCGAAGAGGCTCAAAACCTCTCGAGATCGAGATTGCATTCTCTAATTGGCGCTGAGTAATAGTGGAAATATTATTTTGCTTGTAGGTAAACCAAATAGCTTGTTCGACTGTAACTACAGTTCAGAGGACTGGGACACTTAAAAAGCCAATCACGAAATGGAACCGATGCAATATGCACGGAAGCTATTAACTCGGGCACAGTGATACGAGTCGGTCGGTCTGCGCGAACCTACGACCCGTTTACAGTAAATTCATCCTCTTTTAAACCCTTCCAATAATTATGCAAAAAGTTCTGATTCAGAGCCCGTAGTCTGGGTTTGTAGCCCCCTTGGTGGCAATGGGCTCGCCCCCTATGACATGGGCTAGCGAATTGGGGGTGTACCAATAGGTACCGAGAGCAGTGGTGGCTCAGTGGTACAGCCGCGACTTACGAGTTGTAGGTCGTATGGTCGAATTCTGACAGGCGCTTTACTTTGTGTAAATTATTTCATCACCACTGCTCTCAAAACGGTGAAGGAAAACATCGTGAGGAAACCGGCAAGTCCTAGAACCAAAAATAAATTCGATGACATGTGACATCTACTAAACCGCACTGGGCCCACGTGGTGGATTACGGCCCACTCCCTCTCACACAGAGGAGGCCTGTGTCCCAGCGGTGGGAACGTTATAGGCTGATTATGCTTAAGCTATAAGTTTACTTACCCGTTCAGGGAATGCAGGCGTGATGTTCTGAATCTGAATATTTTAAAATGTTTCGTTCAGAACACACGTAAGTTCAATCGCGAAAGCTTCGGGAAAATTATTCATTGCTTCGAATTTATCGAATCGCGCGTTGCTGTGGTTTCCACAACACAATCGGCCAATCACAGTTATGCCAATAATTCGATAACAGGCTGTTTGTGCGGGTACAACAGCGGGATATTACTCATAGCCAGTCTCCAGTATTAAAAAATACATACGTACGCTGCCCTCGTAAATGAAAACACAGTAACGTCAGTTACCTACTGTGTTTATAGGTACTTGTTCTAGTTCGTTACAATAACGAGACCGAGCGCTATCTGGGAAAATTTTCGATTTGTCTGTATCTACCACCGCTATGGAGATACGATAGCTAAAAACACAGTATTTTGCTTTTTAATGAATTCAATAAAAAAACACAGTGCGTTAGAATTTTTAGGTTCGAACACAGAAAATTAGGTACTATGTAATGTGGTCCGTGTTATAATATGTACTTTAATAAATATGTTTAGCCTGGCGGCTTAAATATTTTGTGTTTTTTACAAAACGGCATTTTCGGAGTTAATGTGTTTTCGATAACAGGCTGTTTGGATACAACAGCGGGATATTACTCATAGCCAGTTTCCAGTATTAAAAAATACATACGTACGCTGCCCTCGTAAATGAAAACACAGTAACGTCAGTTACCTACTGTGTTTATAGGTACTTGTTCTAGTTCGTTACAATAACGAGACCGAGCGCTATCTGGGTAAATTTTCGATTTGTCTGTATCTACCACCGCTATGGAGATACGATAGCTAAAAACACAGTATTTTGTTTTTTAATAATGTATTTAATAAAAAAACAGTGCGTTAGAAATTTTAGGTTTGAACACAGAAAATTAGGTACTATGTAATGTGGTCTGTGTTATAATATGTGTTCATGTATTTTAATAAATATGTTTTGCTTGGCGGCTTAAATATTTAGTATTAACCGCGTTTTTGACAAAACGGCATTTTCGGAGTTAATGACGTGTTTTCATTTACGAGGGAAGTACGGTTCGTTAAGACCTTTGTAAAACATTATTAAGGGAAGATGACCAACAAGTTCTTTGCCAGTTTTTCTCCGACTTTTCCAAAGAGGGGAAAATTATATTTAACACCCCTCGGTGGTAAAATATATAATTTTCACGTGAGACGGAACTTTGTTCCCTCTTGAGGTCCGAGCAATCGTGCTGATGGACCCGTCAACGGTAATGTCCCTCGGATGTAGGCCCCCTAGATTATTAGGGTAGAAACTTCTTTCTCCATTGTAAGGTCTATTTAAATACTTGTTTCCAATATTTATGTTATTTACACTTAAACAAACATCAAGTTTATGTAAGTGTAAATAAAATTGATTTTAGACTGACTAGTACCGTTGAAAAAGTCATAAAATAATATGAAGTTGTAGCGTAAACTGAACCTTATATGTGGGCATTACAGTTGCTTTTCCTAAAACTCGTGTTTGTTTACATGTTTGGCAAATAAATTGCGAACGCGGAATAGGTAGAGATTAAAGGCTACCCTATCCAGTTATCACAACTGGAGTAGTTCTAGCATCATTGCATGGCCTCAGCTCATTGTTGGGACATGATTGTAATTTTTTACCTCCTAATATCTTGTAATAACTACACCCAAGGTCTTCAATAAAATTCGTATTTGATGCTATAGCACTGTATATTATAGTATTACACATTACACCAATACAGAAACTTCAACACAAAAAATAGCCGAGTGGAAATCGCTACGTCCCCGTAACCCACGTGGCGTGCAAGGTCGGGGCTCCGCCCCTCTCTCGCGGATGCCATACCGTGGTCCGCAACTGCGGGCCCATCCTTATGTTTGCCTTGTTCGGCTACACAAAAAATATAAAATTCATAAACTGCTTACAGTTTCATCGGTAACCAAACCATACCGCGATCTAACTCGCCGCCAACGCCATCTAGTTAGGAAACGGGCACTAAATTTGCACAAACATGAAATTAAATATGATATGGTTTGACATATCTTTAAAATTAACTATACGCACCCTTATTGCGTAACATACAATCAATCATAACCTAAATCATTTTGACGGATACTGCTAACCCATTGCTTCATTTGTTCGAAAAAATTATCTGCTCAACAACGTAAATAACGCAATGAATGTGGTTGAATTGTGATTGATCGTGTGTTACGTAGGCAGGGTGCTGCTGTCCATAAAGTAAATACCTACAACTTCTTTAAAACTGTAAGCTTCTAAAGGGTCAAACAGGGCAATAAAATAAATGATCGTTAGAATCTTATCCAGATTTATAACATCCAAGAGCACGCAAGAGCGGACTCCAAACTTAAAACCTCGGACAAGTTATGAGCCATCTCATAAAATAAAATATAACGTTTTCTAAACTTACTTTATTTTATTTTACTGTGCAGACGTGTATCTTGAAACGTTTCAGCTGAGATTTTCTACGGTACCGCCAACCATTTTGGTTCGGTTCATATTATTATATTGTAAAATGTTTTCGTGCTGGACTATATTTTTTACTCCCCGTATTTTATTTGCTTCTGTATTTTCTTGATAAGCTACCTGTGGTTACCGAAATAAAGAAAAATAGTTTATTCTGCATACAACGATGATAAATACCTTTGCCAAAACGCGGTATTTGGACAAATACAATACGGCCGATATAACTTGACAGGTCTGAACATAGGCTCTGCGAGGTTTCGCGCATGTTCTCTCACTCGCACTCGCCTCATGTCACCATTTGGTTCCTAAACATTTTACTACGCAGCCCTCTGCGCGAAGTTCGGAACTGCCAAGTTATATCATCGGCAGTAGTGATGGATTAATTAGCATTCGCATTCATTGTTAGCATGCGAATGATCGTTTAGCATTTAGCAAATGAAAAGTAGTTGCGAAATTCTGTGAAGTGCTAAGTTAATTTATCGCTTCGTATTTTTTTATACTATCATACGTCAGAGCGTCGACGCACGCAGCGGTAGCGTGCGCTCTCCGTCACACCCACGGGAAGTCGGGAATACTAAATCTATCGGTTACACGTGACCGTAACCTCGTTCGCGAGTGAAATTTATAAGAACGCACTTTTTAATTCGCATATTAACAAAATTCACATACTTCATTATTATCAATTATCGTCATAATAGCTATTAGCATAGCAATAGCAATTATCTTGCTAAGACTCAAGAATTCACATGCTAATGAAATTAATACAAAATCGCATTAATTGCCATTACTAATCGGCAGTATTGTACTTGGTGTATACAGTATAAGTGGTGGACCGGCCGAATACCGAACAGCTGCCGAATATTGATACAACTCTACAAATCACCAAGAAATAATATTTTCATAACGAACTTAGGTACTTAGGCAGTATATAATTACAGTAGTATATGTATACTCTGTAGTCGATCTCTTCGGTTCATTCTCTCGGGAATGCTTACTTATTCTGCAAAGATAAAGAAAACTATAAAGATACAAACATAATATCGCCCTTCACTGCTGTACCAGACGTCATATAATTTTCTTAATTTATTGAAATATATAATCTTCTCTTTATTCTTAGACCCCTTTATGAATAGAGCAAAGAGTCGTTTCAATCTTAACCATTTTAGTGCATCTCATGTATGTATAGTGTACCTATGTATACCTACTAAGTACAAAATCAATCTGCCTAGCCTTTTCCAAACTATGTTGGGGTCGGCTTCCAGTCTAACCGAATGCAACTGAATACCAGTATTTTACATGGAGCGACTGTCTGTCTGATCTCCACAACACAGTTAATTTGTAACAGGATACCTATTGGTAAGACTGGTTGTCAGACTTTTGGTCTGTGCTTCTGACTACCCGTGACGACTGTCAAAGATCTACGAATGACAGCCGGGAGGGACCAACACGGCTTAACATGCTTTCCGTGACACGTACCTAAGTACTTACGGCCAGCTTCTTCATCAAAAGTAACAACCAAAGTAACAGTCAACTGTTCTTCCGCGCTGTTGGATTTACAACCCTCGCCTCAGCGCCGAGGATTGAAAATACAATAGTGCAAAAGAACAGTTGACTGTTACTTTGGCTGTTACTTTTGACGAAGAAACTGGCCGTAAGTCTATTCATATCATAAAAAAGTCGCTTGATTTCGTGTCTGTCTCTGTGACCGCGTTGTTCCTCTAAACTATACGCAACGGATTTTTATACAGTTTTCACCATCATTTAGAGAATTTATTCCATAATCTTTTAGGAGTATGAGGAACAGGGTGTAAAGTTCACTCATCCACCATAGAAAAGGGAGGATCCTCCTACCAGACGGGTGTTGTGTCTGGCGGGCAACTGCCCAATGATTGATATTGGATTTTTGTATATAGTATGTTCACTGCACGGTAAACTCTAATTGCGCGATGCAGGATTTTTGTGTGACGTCAGGTCTTTGATGCGTAGTTCGAATGTGGCGATGTAGGTTACCGCCACATCACTCCCCTCCGGATACCGACGGTCGATAGTGGGCTGAGTCTTGTATCTTGCGATGCTTGCCAGTGCTAGTTGTGGTTCCAGTGAGTCGGAACCGGGTGCCGCATTGTTCGCAATGGATCGGAACTGTTTGCGGCGATTGTGGTGATTGAGTTGATTGAGGTGATTCCCCAGTGGGTCGGGGTGATGAGGCTGCGGGTGATGACCAGGAATGCGCGTTCGCTGCAAGCTGGTGGTCAGGATACCCGTTGACGCCTCGGGTGTTGGCTTGGCTGTGTGACTCGCCTCACTGAAAGCTTGCGGGAGTGATGGTGATGACGTCACGCTGGAGTAGTTGCACGAAGGCTGCGTTGACGTTCATATTCGGGGTCACCAATTTAGGAGTATGAGAAACAGGGTGTAAAGTTCAGTCATCCACCATAGAAAAGGGAGGACCCTCCTACCAGACGGGTGTTGTGTCTGGCGGGCAACTGCCCAATGATTGATATTGGATTTTTGTATATATGTTCACTGCACGGTAAACTCTAATTGCGCGATGCAGGATTTTTGTGTGACGTCAGGTCTTTGATGCGTAGTTCGAATGTGGCGATGTAGGTACCGCCACAATCTATTACACTTTTTCGTCAAGTTGTAAGAACCTTGCGAGGCAGGAGGGGCGGGTCGCTAGTAGGTACCTACTACATAAACACGTTTCTTCTAGTATGGGGCCCACCCTTTAGGTAAGGACCCCTAAAAATGTTGTGCCAATCAGTGTTACAACATGAGCAATAGGAATACCTAGGTTACAAATATTAAATACTAGCTGCACCTCGCGGTTTCACCGGCATAAGTCTCGATCCCGTGGGAATATAGGGATAATAAGTATCCTATGTCCTAATCCAGGCCATGGTCTACCCCTGTGCCAAATTTCATCCAAATCTGTTCAGCCGTTTTAGCGTGGAACAAATAAACTCACTTTCGCATTTATAAAATTAAATAACTACCTGTTGCCCACGACTTTGTCTGCGATCCGGAACGAAAAGTAGCCTATGGCCTTTTCGAGGCTAAGTTCTAACCCTGTTCAAAATTTTATCCAAATCTGTTCAGCCATTTTAGCGTGAAAGCGTAACAAACAAACAAAACTCACTTTCGCATTTATAATATTAGAAATAAAGTTATGATTTCAATATAACGAATATATCCACTTGACTACCATCGTACTAATTACTATACAGCCATACAGCAGAGTGGCTCGCTCGGCGCGCTCTGCAATTGTTTGTGTCTCGTTCAATGGAGTTCGGAATGAAAAACCGCAGTTTGAATGGGAACGAGAGAGAAATAAATTGTGAATAGGCCAATCACGGTGATTGATTTTGTACTTCGCGTTGAATAAATTGAAGTGTTTTTGCTGCAGACGTATTGTTTAGTTTTTGCTTGAAATGCTTGAATTTTTCATGATTTTTGTGTTTTATTACATGAAGAGCCTTCTAACATGCCTATAGTTGTAAATGAACCGTTTTAAACCAAAAACTGTTGTTTAAAAACCGTTTTATATTTGCTTAAAACGGTTTAAAACCACGACCACGCGGGCCGTACATTACATTACGCATTACATTAAAAATTAAGTTAGAAAAGCTAATTGAAATCTTTCACCATTTTTATTAATTTATGTGAGTCATTTAAGTGTATTATCTACTTTTTTAGGATGAGACAGACTGAAAACAAACTTGATATGCTTATTTATTAAAATATACATTTAAAAAACAAGTTTTAGACAAGTATCAATAAAAAAAATAGTCTGATTAGGTTTTTATAGCTACTGCATATTTTTAGAATGTATTTTCTTGTAAATATGCATATAAAATTGTATAGACAAATTGAGGAGTAGACGTGGTCCAGATCACTTCGTGTGAAGCCTCAGTGCATTATATGTAAAAAAAAAACATTTTAAACCAATAATAAACCGCTAAGTGTGTTTTAAAACGTTTTAAACCAAAAAGACGGTTTAAAACCAAATGGTTTAAAATGTTTAAAATACGTTTTGCATCTATAAACATGTCCATCCCCAAAGCTATGTAACTTAGGTTTAATTATTCGGGAAATGTTTTAAATGCATCTGAAATTCAATCAATCAATCTGCCTAGCCTTTTCCCAACTATGTTGGGGTCGGCTTCCAGTCTAACCGGATACCGCTGAATACCACTATTTTACATAGAGCGATTGCATATCTGACCTCCAAAACCCAGTAACTGGGTAATACGATATCCCTTGGTAAGACTGGTTGTCAGAATTTCGGGCTTCTAACGACCCGTAACGACTGTCAAAGGTCCACGAATGACAGCCGGCACCAACGGCTTAACGTGCTTTCCGAGTCACGGAGGAGTCTCGGTAAGTAAAAGATGGTCACCCATCCACGGACGAACCCAGGCAAGCGTAGCTTAACCCGATGAAACGACCCGTGCGGCTGTTATTACTTAGCCACGAGGTCCTCCAATGTACAAGAAATTATTCTATTGTATTCTATTTTTTATATGGCAAACAAAGCCGATGTCGACCATTCTGCTAATGTCTAAAGTGAATTGGGAAGAGCAAGGAAAAAAAGAACCGGCCAAATGCGAGTCGGACTCGCGCACGAAGGGTTCCGTACCATTGTCTGTGCCCCCTTAAATATTTATTTTATTTGGTTTTTTAGTATTTGTTATTATAGCGGCAACAGAAATACATCATCTGTGAAAATTTCAACTGTCTAACTGTCACGGTTCATGAAATACAGCCTGGTGACAGACGGACAGACAGACAGCAGAGCCTTAGTAATAGGGTCCCGTTTTACCCTTTTTGGTACGGAACCCTAAAAAAACCGGCCATGTGTGAGTCGGACTCGCGCACGATGGGTTCCGTACCATTATCAATAAAAACTGCAAAAAAATCACGTTTGTTGTATGGGAGCCCCCTTAAATATTTATTTTATTCTGTTTTTTTAGTAACTATCACGGTTCATGAGATACATCCTGGTGACAGACAGACGGACGGACGGCCAGACAGCGCACAGTGGAACGAATGTATGGGAGCGGTTGGACGTAGACATGTCCGAAAAATAAGAGTAAAATTATGACAAACTAATGATGCCATCTTATTCGATTACTTAATGCCTTCATAAATTGTGGTGATGAATTTCTTCATAACTCCCATATTTCGGGAGTAATTTGAGAAAATGTGAAATTTTACTATGAAAATGAGTGTATTGAGCTCTCTCCCTCCTGATTCCGGGCTTGTTTCAAGTAGCGGTCTCTAATATCGTAATGCTATTACTAAGAGCTATATTTAATACTAAGACACATAGTGCGCCAAATGTGCACTTTCTGGGATAAAAGGAAATGAAAATTTAAAAAAAAAAACGTTTTTTCCCCATTTGTATTTACTTTAAACCGCAGACAGACTTATTAAGAGGTCTATAAATATATTATATATATACAGAAATATATATTAACAAAAATATTCACAAGAACTGATGAGAGTATGACTTTTAAGTAAGTTGATAATAAATTACCTAGTTTCATTAAAAGTACAATAAATAATTAAGATGTAAGCTCTAATTTACTAAGTTACACATTTTAAAACAATAACATCATTTAATTATCTTCGTCATCATCATCATCATCAATTAATTCAAATTCAGAATCGATGTCCGCTAAATCATTTATGTTAACAAATTCGATATCACTTTTCTCAGAATCCGTAAGCTCATAAAATTCCTTAAAAGAAGATTTTTTTACAAACTTATTTCCTTTTGGACGGATACTTGTAACAAGTGGATCAGAAGACAGTAAAAGATTGTGCATAATATCTTCATTGCATGAGATACTGCTATGCTTTCGAGAATGCCCCTCTCTATATTTTCTAAAATCTTTATTTCTAGCCTCAGATGCCTCTTCGGATAGAAAACCAATGGGCACAATTGACATGTTCTGAACTATGTCTGGCCCATGCATTAAAATTTTATGAAGTGAAGAAGGCATATAATACCATGGGTATAACTCCACGTAAAGCTTAGCAGTATCAAAGCAGAACTCTCGGAATTTAGTTACGTTGATCTTCTCTCCTGATGAAATACACTGCAAGATCACACAGATTTTTCTTAAAAGCATAGCATCTATTCCGGTCAGTTCAGCAGATTTAGTGTAGTTTTCAAAAAATCTCCTTGCCGAGTTGCCATTGTTGGTGGATCCACTGCCTTGTTTCACAACATCGAGAAGTAAGCCCATTTCTCTTCTTACAGCCTCTTGAACTCTTTTCTTCCTGTCATCAACTTGCCTTTTTGCTATATCACCCCTTACTTGCCATGATTTTATGTCTAATTTGTAGGAAATGTGTAATAAGCATTCCATTGAGCGAATCCAAGCGTGAAGGGTGCTTAAGCTATATTTATACATGTCCTCGTTTGCGTGTTTATCTTTGATTAACTCTAAATTATTCATTTCTTTAGGACAAGCCTTGCATATGTCACACACTGAAGCTGCTGTATTGGATATAATGGAATGAATTTTACCATCAATCATTGTCAACAGCAGTTGGTGTTTGACACTAATTCCATCAGTGATGGTGGATGGAGTTAAGGCTTCAATCTCTGCTTCGATTTCAGCCATCTCTCTCTGCACATTTTCTTTGGTTTCCTTTATAAACTTAAACAATATTGGCCGGCAAAATGAAGTGGAAGATGGTCGCTCGTTTTCCCAAATTGTTACACCTTTTGAGACGAGCCGCAGTGGTACAAGACTAATCATAAAATTACTAGCAAGATCGATTTGCTCATCTTCACTCGTCCTTTGATGATAAATGCTTTGGCTAGATGATCCGTCAAAACCCCATTTGCTGGTCAATACGAGCTGTTGATTGGGATCAACAGGGGTTTCTAACGACCTAATAAGTCTTCTTGAGGTTAAATCCATCAAGGCTTGTAATTTGATTTTTGCAGAGCTCTCTGTAACTGTGAGATCTTCTTTGGCCGGATAGCACTTAATTTTTTCTTTAACCAACATGTAGTAACTCGGGTATTGAAGAGCTCCTTCTTGAGTGTTGAAATCCCGAAGAGTGTTATAGCGCCATTTCGATAAGTTCATCGATACATAAAGAGCCAATGCCTTCAAAGGGGATATTTCCCGTACCTGAATTGATTTACCTTCAATGAAGGCTTTGATTTTTGAGGCCTCTTCTGGATTCTCCGTCAAGTATTTCATAACATAAGCTGTATCGCTTTGTCCTGCCTTTTGAAGCGCCCTTTCGGCCGAAAACATAATTTCAGCGCTGCTACTGCTGCATGAAAGACTATCTTCAGTGGTGCGTCTTCTTTTTTGCCGGTTACTAAGGTCCTCAAAAGATTTACGAGGACTAGGATGTGTACAAGTTGAAGCATCAGATTTAGCAGGAGAAATTATGGGCTCGATGACGTCACTTATATTTTCTGTAGAAGGTTCCATATTTTCATTCTGTAATTCCGGCCATTGAATTGCAGCCTGTAGCCAAATCTCATGTTTCTTCCGAAACTTATCTGTGCTTCTTCCAGACTGTGTCCATTTTGCATAAATGCGGTAGCAAAATCGACGACACCAGTCTTTTAAACTTGTTTCAGCACTTTCACATAACTGAACACAACTGTTATCTTTTAAAACACTGAACAAATAGTTAAAGTCGCGTAAATCTTTATGTGCGCGTGCGCATAAAGCAACGTGAATATCAAGATTTGTATTAAAATTTGGAAAATACATTGCGAGATTAGCTTAGATACAACGAGGTGTAAATCAACACTGATTTTAAAGTTACTAATAGTGACCTATTTATATAAAATCCAGGTATCCCAGGTATCCTTTGTTAAATATTGCAAGGTAATTAGTTATTGTGATAATTAGTAAATGATGCATGCTAAATTAGTGTATTAAGAGCCATTTAGTAATTAAATAATAGCAATGTTCTTATCAGTAATCATTAGTGCATCAGTTTTATATGTAAACCTTAAGTCCCTAATTATATATCCTAATTAGCTTATATCTTCTCTAATTGGCTGCTCAGAAATGTTATTGTAATAAGGTAAACCTTTAGAAAAACGGTTTTAATCAACAAAATAAACAAAAAATTAAAAAATTGTGTTATAAAATAAACATCACTCTTTATCCCAGAAAGTGCACATTTGGCGCACTATGTGTCTTAGTATTAAATATAGCTCTTAGTATTAGCATTATGATATTAGAGACCGCTACTTGAAACAAGCCCGGAATCAGGAGGGAGAGAGCTCGATACACTCATTTTCATAGTAAAATTTCACATTTTCTCAAATTACTCCCGAAATATGGGAGTTATGAAGAAATTCATCACCACAAGTTATGAAGGCATTAAGTAATCGAATAAGATGGCATCATTAGTTTGGCATAATTTTACTCTTTTTTTTCGGACATGTCTACGTCCAACCGCTCCCATACATTCGTTCCACTGTGCAGCGGAGCCTTAGTAATAGGGTCCCGTTGTCACCTTTGGGTACGGAACCCAAAAAAAGATTGAAAAGGACATTAAAGGCGTTTCCAAAATTAAACTGTTACCACCACGGAGATGCGGTTTCTGGAGGGAAAAACTAAATAAGATTTTCCGAGTAGCAAATTGAATCCGTAACCTCAAGTTTGCATCTATACTGTGACAACAAAAGCAATGAGGTGGTTGAGATTTTAATTAAGTCTTAATTGTATTTACTTCTGTAGATATTTTACGTAAATCCCTAGAAATAAACCTTATCAGTAATCGATATTGAGAGAATTTACACAATGTCTTAAAACTCTAATTTAATTTTAGGTACGGTTAGCAATGAAAGTCAATTAACAACGTTACTTTTACACAACACAATATAAATTGAAAAAAAAAATCGATGAACTGCCTTTCTGCGCTTCTGCGGTTTATTTATTTATTTATTTAAACTTTTCGCACTCAAAAAAGAGGTACAAAGGCGGACTTAATGCCTTAGGCATTCTCTACCAGTCAACCAAGGGTGGTGAAGAGATTAGTTGGCAGGTGCTCTGACTGTGACGAATAAAGAGAAAAAAAATAAAATAATTAATAATATAATATTATATCATAATGCATAGATAAGACAGGTTTTACAGAATAAGAAGCTATAAACTTATGATACATTTACCTACATACTGATTCACCATATATATACCTATAATATATATATATATATATACATTAATAATATACAAATTCTAGGGAGAGAGGTGTAGATATGACTCTACTCTATTTGTTCAGAAAAAAACTCTGCAATTTCCGCTTAAATGCATACCGACTGGTGGCCGTCCTGATATCAAGAGGAAGCGCATTCCAAAGAAGAATGGACTGAATATGAAAAGAAGAATGAACGAAGTCAGAAGTATGAGAAGGACAGAGTAGGAGAAGATTGTTAGAAGAACGCAGATTCCTAGTGTGTGAAGAACATAGATATTGGAAGTGAGACACAAGATAAGAAGGAGGAGAGGGAGAATTGAGAACGGAGAAAAGCGTGGTCAAAGCACGCAAACTTCGTCTTTGGCGAATGGACATCCATTTGAGCTCAGACCTATAGCTCGACACATGATCATATTTCCTCAGGTTGAATATGAACCGGATACAGTTGTTGAGTAGTCTGTCAAGCTTATCCAGCAAAACTGCATTCAAGTCAAAGTAGCACACATCACCATAGTCGATGATGGGGAAAATTAAAGTCTGCACAAGCATAGTCTTCGTCTTAGCGGGCAAAAAGTTCCTCAGACGATACAGGGATCGAAGAGTACCGCTGACCCTTTGACTAACACTAGAGACCTGGCGTTGCCAGCAAAGTGTCGAGTCCAGATGCAAACCGAGCGGTTCATGTAATAGAAAAGGTTAGGTTAGGTTTTTATTATTTTAATTTTACGTCAAATTCACATTTGGTATTAATTGATGATTCCAAAAATGACAATTTACACAAAGCTTTTATCATTTTGATAATAATTTATTTTTAATATTCAAGTCTCGTTAATAGTTTCCTTGTAGGCTTGACGAAGTGTTGACTATGATATTTATTATCCTCATAAAAAAGTAAGTTCCCGGTGTTTTGGGCATTCGGTCGTCAGTACCGATTTGAGAAGCGGGGGTGGTGCACGCCCTTCGCTCCTAAGTTTCCCGCCAATATGTACGCGAGAGGTACGTCCGCGTTGTTTAGGAAAAATGTATCAGTTTATTATTAATTTAATAAATCTATTATATTCGCGTAAAATAATGGTTTAATGAAGGAGAAAGTAAGAGAAATTAGTTTTTTTATTAAGTTTTTAAATATAATATTTTAATTTTGTTTGTTCCAGTTGTAACGTTGGTGCTAATTCTCGCTTACATAGAATGTATTCAAAGTTTTGGTAAGTTTTATTTCTATATTTTTTCTACAACTTTTAATAAGTAATAAAAAAGATGATAAGAAGAAGCAAAAATTACTGTGTAAAATAATAGTTAGTAGGCATTTTATCGTCCCATTTGTTATCAATTACCATTCATTATATCCGCTAAAAAAGTTTGCTGTCATCTAATTCCAGGATGTCACAATAAGATTAAAAAATATATAATGAGCTTGTTTATTGTGACAAATTTATCCTGTATCCTACTGTTCAAAAAGGTTTCAGTTATAAAAAACACCCTGTATAAACTGAAGTTACTCAGTAGGTACTCGGACTCATTTCATACGAAATCAAATATTTGAAAGTTTTTATAATAGTCTTCGTAAAAATGACACTTATTTAGGCCATTTACTAAAGTAAATTTTAGGTAATCCCCGTTTGACCTGTTCAGAGGTCGAAAGGTGAAAGTGTATATGCGTAGTCGCGGTTAGCGGCTATACCGACTCATTTCATGGTTTCAGCAATGGCTGAACTGGAATACCTAATTACATTTTAACATGTACATAAAGTTCCGGGCCGATAAAGTACACTTAATCCCCTGTCAACGGTCACTCTATCATTGCCTCCCTTTTTAACCGACTTCAAAAAGGAAGAGGTTCTCAATTCGTCTGTATGTTTTTTTATTTTCTTGGGTGTTTGTTACGCGATTACTCCGCCAATTATGAATTGATTTTATGTATTTTTTTTTTTAGTTTGGTTTTTAGTATGTCATACTTCAGAGGTTGTCCCATATAAATTTTATTTACTTTGCTTGCGTAGTTTTTGAGTTATCTTCAATATTACGTATTTTTCCCACTTAGTATAATATGTAGACGATTTTTTAAATGACTCCGTCACAGTAATTTACATAGCAGGTAGTGGTATTCGAATTTGTGTGGGGTAGGTACCACAACTAAAAAGTGAAAAATAAAAACATTATACAAAAAAAAAAACAACCTACTTCCAAAAAAGTGAAAAATAACTTTAATTTCGGAAGTCAGTGTCTTTGCTTTTCAATTTTCGTTTTTGCCACCGACTTCCTTTTTGACTGACTGACTCCCTTTTTTGTTTTTTTTTGTCTTTCATATCATTCCTCACACAATCCATCCATCTTTTCTTTGGTCTCCATCTATATTTATATTCATCACTCTTTTAATCACATGCGTTTCATCCCTCCTGCACACGCCCATACAAAACCAAACAATTTCCTTTCAACTTCTCTGTCCCTGGCGCCAGTTTTAAACTTCCTCTTATGTACTCATGTCTTACTTGAATTCAAAAGTGTCTGTAAATGGTTTACTTGAATTATATGAGTGTACGAACGTTACTGAAACGACATACCAACATGTTCCAGACATTAGTCAGGTCAAAAGACTTGGTGGGCCGCTTTACATCCAACGGCGGAGCCATCCAACCGTTCTGACTTTATTTCCAAACGATTAATCGCACTCCGATTGATTCTGAAGCAGCACGCGGATAAATCTAACTTTGATATCGAATTTATCGCGAGATTCGAGACATTTTTACGTTTCATTGAACACTTTCCACCTTTGACGGTCTAAGTTCTTGATGTAAGTAGGTTCTTGATCAAAGATTTATTTATAAAAAAACGGTTTTAATTTAAGTGGAAGTAATTTGCCGAGAGTTTCGATTTGGAATTGTAATATTCTTGCTTAATTTCTTTCATCATCTGCCTAGCCTTTACCCAACTACATAATTATGTTGGGGTCGGCTTCCAGTCTAATCGGATGCGGCTCAATATCAGTATTTTACATGGAACGACTGCCTAGCTGACTGGTGGTCAGACTTTCGGGCTTCTGACGACCCGTAACAACTCAAAGATCCTCAAAGATCCATGAATGACAGCCAGGACCAACGGCTTAACATGCTTTCCGAGACACAGAGGAGTCTCGGTAAGTAAAGATGGTCACCCATCCACAGACCAACCTCGGCAAGCGTAGCTTAACCTGATGGATCGACCCGTGCGGCTGTTATTGCTTAGCCACGAGCTCCTCTTACTTAATTTATTTTACCTGCTTTTAAACAACTTGTCTTTTCAAGAAGAGGTTAGGATGGCGAAGAAACTATGTGATGAGAGCACCAAAATACGGCGCTTACGTCACGGCAACCATACATTAGTCCAGGTTTAATTTTGGAAATACTTTTTTCCGAGTTTATTAATGAGGGGTTAGTGCATCCGGGGCTAGTTAATACAGTTTTGGAAACAAAGTTAAAAGATTCAAAACTGTTTATCGAAGCCTATCTTTAGAATTGTGAACATGTCAAATCAAAATAATCCAACACGGATTAAATTTAAATAATCATATCCTTCAATTATGTAATTGGAATTAGAATCCCTCGTCAGTGGCGACATGTCGATACAGTCGAGTTGAATTTTAATAAGTTTTGTCTGTATGTCATTAGTTTGTAGGTAATTGTTTATTAAAGTTGTATGTATGTTTGATAGATTCAAGGCTGTGTACTTAATTGTTGTTTGTTAGTTTCTTAATGGGGTACTTACTTTTTAAATAGGTTCTCTGCCTATAATCGTGTGTTTAGTTGTATTGTAAAATTCTAAGCAGGACGGGACTCTGTTTCTGCAATTTTTTGACTGCTTTTGTTTATCTTGCCGATTGTGCAGTTGCACAATCGCACGTTTTCACAATTTGCACAATCTGAAATGCAATTGCACAATCCGAAGAATTTTTAAGTAATTGCTTCTAACAGACTTAAAAATAAATATTTATAGTATGTACAATTACATAACAAAATTAAAAAGAGAAAATAAAGGGGACGGCTCATTGGGCATCGAAAAATTCGTCCGCATCGCTGTCAATAGGAAAATTGCCCAAAAGGCTGGCAGCATTGCCACGTTGAATGGCAATACTGATTTTTGGGCTAAAAATAGGCCAGCCCTCTGGTCACGTGAAGAGTCGACCAATCGCTTAGCGATGTCCCGAAATACTCGATGAGTACTCGGACCCCACGGCCCTAGTGTTTCAACCCCAAACGATTCAAACATATAGCTCCCAATAAGGTTGTTATATTTGCGCCGTTTGTTTATCCATGTTCTTTGTAATAAGAATATGAATGTAGCAAACCGACATTTTCCTACTGTTGTTTGGCTGATTTGTTTAAACTGTTTTGTATTCAATAAGTATATTTATTGCATTCCACAATGTGAGCTTAGTTGGTATGTTTAAACAGACACGATCGTCGGCGTCGCCGTCGTCGTGAAAGTATAGCAGAGATTTTGCTGTTATACTTATTATTTAATAAAATGTGTAATTTAAAATTTTTTATTTAGATATTCATTGATATAAAAAAAATACCATTTGCATTATAGAATTTGTTTTAATTTATTTAGAGCTACTAACTTTATATTGACGAGTGATGAGTATTAAGAGGAAATAGGGTCGGTCTTTTTCTTCCTAAAAAAGTCATAATTCGAGATTCGGCTCTCGTCTATTTCCTCCTCCAATATTTGACCAATTTGAAAGGTATTTTATAAATTGAATAAGAAGGATATTTTCTGTGCCCCTATGTTTTCCGTTTTGTTGATACATTATCTTTAGAAGCACTAGAACCCTCAGAAAATGTTAAAAATTGCCTGTTTAGACCACTGTCACCAAAGGCCTATTGTACAAATTTGACAACTATAAATAAAAATTAAAAAGATAGGGGCACAGTAAATATCCTTTTTATTCAACTTATAAAATATCTTTCATATTGGTCCAATATTGGAGGAGGAAATAGACGAGAGCCGAACCTCGAATTATGACTTTTTGTATGGACAAAAGTCCGACCCTATTTCCTCTTAAATCTGCATGCCCAAAATGCAATCAGTAATTTTTGGATGCCTAATGTGATTAGTTCACTAAAATACCCTAAGACTAGAACTTAAATAAACTTAGTTATCACATAGCTAAAAAAATATGACGAATTTTCTGCATCAAAGTAGATAAACAAGCTACTCTCCTCGAAACTTGTGTACAAGAAAATGGATCAGGAAGAATCCCCAGTACACTACTATGTAAACGAGTTCTTGTTCATAAATGTTGATGTCCAAGACTTGCGACTGCTTACAAGTCTCCGTTCCCACGATGCGAGGACAGTGACTAAGTTTTAAGCCGAAGTGAGGGTATCTTGAATAATTTAGCGACTGAGTACTTAGACAAGTAAGTTCTAACTTATGTTAGTACGACGACAGCGGTAACTCTTTATCGTGGTTTGTGCGTCACAATGGGGTTACTTTGAAGGATTTTGTGTATCATAATTATGCTTGCTATATCAGAAATAGTAATCTATTTGTTTTATTCACTTTTCATGTTCTCTTTTGGAATAAAAATCCAGGAAAGCTGGTAAGAAATGGCCTTAGGTGGTATTATTTACACGCTGAAATTTTAATGGTTGTTTTTCCGCAGCGAAATGATTTTGTCTTGGTAGTACAATTGATAAACTTATAAAAAAAATATATTAAAAAATGGCAGATTTAGAATTGTGATAAACGAAACTCGAAAGCGTTCTCGAACCAACAGTAATACAGCGCGAAAGATTCAGTTTAGAGTACTATTTAAAATATTCCTAATTTGAATGTTCCTAAAACGGACTGTTGCACCATCTCCAGATAAGTTTTGGTTAACTGATCTGTGGTTAGTGCTAAATTATCCGGGCGTTGGTAAATAGGTCCCTAATATCGCATAAAAACTTGCCGCAGCTGAAACCTCATGAATTTTATCTCCACCGACTCCTTATTTCCTGTTTAAAGTAGGGCCACTTAAAATACCGGCTTTCCTACCGAGATTGAAGTAAAGTTCTCAAGTAGAGTTTGTATAGCCGATATTGTGACGTCATAGTCCATGTTATTAAATCTGCTAGGAGGTTTTAATCTTTGTTGAGAACATAGATCTATGGTTGAGACCCTTTTGTATCTTGTAGTGTGAAAGATTGTTATTAGATGAAAACAGACGGATTTTCCGTTTAACACAATATGTCGGAGTCATTACAGTAACTAATTAATTAATTATGTTTCGAAGAAAGAATGACACGTAAATAAGGATGTATACAGACTATACAGGACTGTAATCGGTAAATTTTAGAGCTAGGACCATAATAATAATTGTCCATTTTATTACATAATTTTTAAACCGACTGCCGCGTTGGTATTTCCTTCACGAATTTCTCCGTAGCAGCCCGGAGTCTGGATTTCCGCCCAATTGTTGGCAATAGGCTCGCCACATATTACATGGGACTAAACATTTTTTGTCCCATCGCCATTATGTTTACTAAACATAACTGGCGAAATGTGGTTGTCACTTCTGACTAACCCTTCGATAAAAACAGGCGTAAAGCACGTAAAAACGAAATTTTAACGTTGCTACCAAAACTTCGACGACTAGTTATTTATGTTGTTTCTAGTTTGTGTTTTGTTAACTTATCATAATAACTAAGAGAACCTTCGAATAAAGGGTTGAAAATTACAGGGTGTTTCTCATAACGACCACAAATTGTTCAGTGCTGACTACAAACTAATAATTTGAAACTCTTTAGGTAGGTAGTTAGCCATACTATACTTAAGTGTTTTGTGTTTGGTACTTAGCGATAAATTAATATTGTTTTGAATCCACGTGGTTTCATTTTAATTAACCTTTACAAGTTATAATGTTAAAATAGAATATGTATTGGAAAGTTTTGAGTGTGGATACGAATGTCATTAGGAAAAGATTAAGAAACGAAAAAACCAAAGATCATTTGGTGATAGGGGTAAATACTAAGATGGCGGATAGAGATGTATAGAAAAATAATACATTGCGCCGACGCAAAATAAGGCCAGGCTGTTATCAATGAAATTTTTTCCGAAAATTGTTTTGTAAGTACATATACCAAATTGTCTTCTGAAATAATTTCCAATTAAACATTAAACAATAAACGATGTTATTATTTTTTCAGAAAATTGTTTTGTAAGTAAACCAAATTATCTACTGAAATCATTTCCAATTACCCATTACACAATAGCACGTAAATTAGTGACCACAAAGCATTCACATGCAATTTGTCCCCCATGGGCATAGCGTTCATAATTTCTATACACGATGAATAGACAATCTGGCGTTGCTGTCAATTCAATCAATTATCCACATTTGCCGGACAGGCCGCCATTCAAAACCATTTGATTTTGCCCAATCACATGCGTCTCAATTGGATAACAACCAATGAGCTGGATATTAATTGTAACCGTAACGTGTTCAATTTGATTACTCTAATGGATTATTGTTGACATCCTGGTATCAATTTAATTGGTATAGAACTAAGGGGTTTTGTTACTTGCCTAATAAAGACTAGGATTTTTTAAATCTGGTGCTGAATAAAACTACCGGATCCATAATTTAAATTACGTCTAAACTCAACTCTTATTACCACAAAACCGTATTTATCAGTTGTTCAGCATAAACACCTTTTAAACACGACATTTATGTATGGAGTTTGACATAAAACTGACATTGAACAAGTGTCTTAAGTTTTTGTAGTAAGGCCCAAAGTATTTATTTCAATTAAACCATTTTCTTTACCAAGAGTGGGCCATAACCCACCACGTGGGTCCAGTGCGAGACCGAACCCGCGTGGTGGATTATGGCCCACTCCCTTTCGCAAAAAAAGGCCTGTGTGCCAGCAGTGGCAACGTTATAAAGTCTGTTTAAAAGTATCGCAAACAGGCGCGACGCGACATTAACAAAACAATTTCTGAGAAAACTTCACGGTAGAACAATTACCGGTGTCGTCGCGCTAATCTGCACGAGCCTTTATGCTATACTTGTTTACTTTACAGTCACTGAATTGTCAAGCAGTCTGTCAATAAGTCAGAAAGTTGTTTGTCAGCTATGGTTGATGTTCTGACCTCCTATAAGTATATGTATTTATCTGTCTGTTTATAAGCAGCTACCATAGATTTATCTTCCATTGCCTGTCACAAGGAGCATTGTCCGGTCGTATATTAGTTTGCAAATCTCAAAGAACATCTGTTTTTCTCAGATCAAATCTCACGCGAACCGAAACGTAAATCTGATAAAAGGTCCTTTTGGACTTTGAGCGAGTTTTCCAAAGATTTCGCATCTAAACTACTTTGTTTATCAAAAGATGTTTTCTTTTCGCGATGTCTCAACTTTACTGACACTGATGGAGGTTATAGTGCTCCCGTCAAGATCGATCTTGATTCTCTGAATCTTGAATAATCTTTGTCTTTGGTAATTCATTTGGGAAATATTTAATTGATCCTCAAAAAAGCTATTGACCTTTTAATTATTATTATTTTTTATATGTTTGTACATCTCGGGACCCTGGGGTCCCGGACCTTTGGAAGGCATGCGAGGGGCCGAAGCCAACTCGCAGAGGCCCCTTAGACAATTTTAAGTGGGATGAGGCACCAACCGACGATTATCCCTGTATGCACTATGAAAGTACACCCAAGGACAACCCCCGGATGGTGTACTCGTAGGACTATTGCAGAACATGGAAACAAAACATATTGGGCTATGGGTTTGGGTGGCTATAGTGGACTGGTTACCTAAAACTATTGAGGGACTATGTCCCCTGCCTGATCAATGTTTTATATATACACGGATAATATGGCAGGGGGGGACTTGCACACTCAATAATGGGCCCCCGAAAACGGTCGCTAGAACATAGTGACGTAGCGACAAGGAGGCAACACTTCCTGAGGTGCTTGAGAGGAGTGGAGAGGTATTCCACGGCTATCAGGACAATCCCGGAAGTAAGGTCAAGATCCCTACCAGCATCTTACTGGAATACTTCCTTCCTCCGAGCACGTTTGCTCTAGCGAATCTCCACTCAAGCCGGCCAATCAAGGCAAGAATGAGGTGGGAGCTCTGTTCCTCGTCAGTGTTCACTCTAGCCGGCCAATAAAGGCAAGCCAGAGATGAGGAACGAGACTTCTCCCGGGAGGTAGGGTCCGTGGGGTCGCTACTGCCCAACAGCTCGCCACATGCTGCCCTGCGGGTTTTTGTATCTCTCTTGGTCTGGCTCCTCACCCTAGACCCGTTCCGGCAAAGTAAACTCTACCGGCACAGACCTAGGGTTCGGAGCGCGCAAGCCCCACAACGACGTCAACGTAGAGATACGGCGGTGGGGTAATTATTATTATTATTTATTTATTCAAAATCTGTATGAATGATAATTTTTTTTATATAATGAACCTCTTAAAACTTTTTGCGGTTCTAATGATGCACATCTTTTTTAATAATTGAACCTCTTTTGCACTTTGGCCTTTTCTCACAGTTAGTCGCAGTAACTAAGCTAGGGATGTGTTAGGTTAGAACTATGACCAAACATCCAAGTTGGTAGCAGTTACTTGGCTATTTAGTATATTTAGGATTCCAAAATAGGAATTATTTGAGGTTTAATAAATGAGGCGCAATCAATCAATCAATCAATCATATAATAGAGTGGTCAATAACATGTTTAGGAGCGCAAAATGGGAATTATTACGGATCCGATAAAATACATGCCAATTTATTTGTGTTAAATAAAAGATAAAACAAATGTTTATTTTATAAATAAATCCAATTATTTACTGTTATATCATAAAAAAAACTTGTTTTTATAGAACTGTTTTATGTGACATGTGACATATTTTATGTTACGATAGGATTGAACTGAATATAAAATTATGTATACGAATAAGTACATACATTTAGAATATTTCTCCTGTTATATTTTTCTTATAAAATGCCAGGACTGTACAAACGCAATGCGACACGAGAAAAATCGTAAACGTAGCTTCATTAAAACATCCTGTATACATAGAACGTTAGCCTACAAAAATAAAATCGTGAACAATTCTTGAACAACCAATATAATAGTTTTTTTTTTCTTAAATTAAATTTAAATGTAATTAGCGACTTTCATATTTCGGTTCATAGTTCGCGGAGTGAACCGAAGTTATGAGCGAACCTAAACGAGGTTAACTTCGTTTTGCTCCGTTCTCTGTGTGTTCTGCGTTTTAGATGTCTTAATTGTCTGTACGACTGTAAATTAATAAACGAATACTAATACTACGAACTACTACTTATTACTTCGAACTATTCGATTTCTAACTTATAAATATCAGAACACCCACGTAAAGGTTCAACAATTTAAGCATCTAACCTTTTGTGAAGGATTATCCTGTATAGACAGCGCATGAGCGCACTGTATAAAGACATTCATAAACAATAAGACTCTTGCTACAAATAAGAAAGATAAATGATGTCGGTACCACGCTAGGAGATTAACCTGCCCATACGTAGTCTATAATAAATTGAGCGGTAAAATTGAAATGGGGCCTCTGGTCTGAGGCCTGAGGCCTTAGAAATTCGAGTTCGGCCTCAATCCCCTCGATAGTGGAATCCGAGCGATGTGATGCCGAATTATTGATGCGCCTCTCGACACTACCCTGTATAGTATGGGGCGAGTAGTGGAGGGTTTTTGCGTCTGTTTCATATTATCGGTATCTGATTACATAGGGTCGAGGTGATTAAAGGGTTAAGATATCATGTGTCGATTAAAGTGAATACTAGAGATGGAAATATGACTTATGTGTACTGGGTATGAATAATTACAAAATATTGTGTGGCGGTATCTACATCGCCACATGCGAACTACGCATCAAAAACCTGACGTCACATAAACCCTGCATCGCGCAATTAAAGTTTACCGTGCAATGGACATATATACAAGAACCCGACATCAATCGTTAGCAGTTGCCCACCAGATAACACCCGTGTGGTCGGAGGATCCTCCCTTTTCTATGGTGGATGAGTGAACTTTACACTCTGTTCCTCATACCCCTAAAATTGCTTAAAAGAAAGTAAGAAAAAAACGTTTGTACAGCAAAAAAATAAATGCACCTTAATAAAATAAATAATAGAAAACATTGCTTTTAATGCCAGAAAGGCCAATTAAACATAATATCTCAAATGACAACACAAAGTCACAACCTGACGCTGATTTTCAGCTCTACAATTTATTATTTGAACATTATCGCACAATATTTTAAGTTGTTAGGAACAGTGGACAAAATATAAGTTTTCCGTAGATTAAAATGATGAAATTAATGAAAGTTAACAACAAAACTAAAAGGATTGCAAAAGAGAAAATCTCGGAATAGTCATAACTAGGAATAATTTGACAACGAGTAACCGAAGATAAATTGAAGGATTTCAACGTTGTTCCAATTAACTTTGATTGAAAAGACTTTTCTTTACAAAACAATGATTTTCAATGGTAACGGATAACAGTTGAATCTACGGAGTATTTACTTCGTGGTAACATCCTATTTTCTGCCCATTACATATTCAAAAAAGCGAACTCGAAATTTTTTCTTATATGTTCTTCGAGATTTATCTCGTTTTTAAAGGTTCCTATGAGAAAATAATGAAGATGAAAGATGTCATATTCTGGCTGAGTTTTTTGGGAACTAAATAAACACATGGTATAATAGCCTTACATGCTGTTTGGTGCAACCTTGAGTTTGTAACGCACACCGCACTTTGTATGTTCTTTATTTCATACTAGCTGCGCCCCGCGGTTTCACCCGCGTAAGTCTCGATCATTTGCCTAGCCTTTTCCCAACAATGTTGGGATCGGCTTCCAGTCCAACCGCATGCAGCTGAATACCAATATTTTACACGGAGCGACTGCCTATCCGACGTCCACAACCCAGTAACTGGGTAATACGATACCCCTTGGCAAGACTGGTTCTCAGACTTTCGGGCTTCTGACGATCCGTAACGACTGTCAAAGATCCACAAATGACAGCCGGGACCAATGCTTTAACTTGCTTTCCGAGGCACGGAGGAGTCTCGATATGTAAAGATGGACACCCATCCACGGACCAACCCCGGCAAGCGTAGCTTAACCTGATGAATCGACCCATGCGGCTGTTATTACTCAGCCACGAGCTCCTCCCGCGTCATCTCAATCCCGTGGAAATATCGGGATAAAAAGTATCCTATGTGTTAATCCAGGTTATAAACTACCAGTTTGCCAAATTTCAGCCATTCGGCCGTTTTCGCGTGATTGAATAACAAACATCCAAACACACAAACTTTCACATTTATAATATTAGTAGGAGAGTGGGATAGAATAGTAGGATTAGTAGGATACTAGGATATTAGTAGGATACTAGGATATTAGTAGGATTAGTAGGATACTAGGATATTAGTAGGATTAGTAGGATACTAGGATATTAGTAGGATATAGTGTGACAGCCAATAGTGTCTGCAAAATATGTATTTTTTTTTTTGTAGGTTGGCAGCTTGATTTTATTTTCTCAATATTCGTGTTATTTATTATTATTTAATCGTGCTTTTGTATGTTGTGCTATGTCTTTTGTGTGCACTAATTAAAACGAATTATCTTAGTATCTATTAAAAAAAACAGATATGTAGCACCGGCCTTAATAGAAAATGTACATTTATATTGAGCTGTAGGTACACAGAGCTCTCTATAAATAAGAGTCGGTGTCGCAATCCCAGTAGGTTTCGATGGAAACCCGTCCATTTGCCGTGACGGTTCGCGAATTATTCATAGACCCAGTCTATTTGCACCTTCAACGCGAAAAAGTAATGAATAGACCAGTAGGGAGCCAGATACTATGGCGAGTGTCATGACTGTGGCCAAGATTAATAAAGACATGCATATAATCGTACTTAAATATTCCCATTTTGCTTTCCTAAAAATATTATTTAACACTCTAATATAATGATTGCGCCTCTTTTTGTGAACTTCGTATAATTCCTACTTTAGGTTCCTAAAAATACTAAATAGCTAAGTAACTGTGACCAAGTAACTGTGAGAAAAGGCTGAAAAGAGGCTCAATTATTTAAAAAAGGGTGCATCATTAGAAAGGCTCAATTATTTAAAAAAGTGTGCATCATTAGAAATGCAAATATGTTTTTAGGGAATCAGTTAAATATTTCCCATTAATAAACTACGTAATTACTTTGGCTTAGATTTATGTTCCATAGAGCAAGGAAACGGCCACTTGCTAGATGCGGCAACATTATCTAAACTTTTCATATAAACCAAGCGTCACCGTTTTCACGCACACAAAATATGACGTACTTATTGAATTTGAAACTGACGGCTTTGAAGGCGATCCGTGGCAGATGTAAGCGCTCAACGCACTTTCGGCTCCACGAATAGAGAATATGCAACAGTTCACCAAAAAAGAATGCAAGCTATTAGTTTTTGGTATTAGAATGGAATAAATCGTTAAAATCAATCATAGCATAGCAACAAGAATGGCAGCCCAGTCAAAACTGGCAGTACTGTTAGAAGTACAAAAACTGTTATGAGAAACGAGCGAACGCTTATTTAATACCTACTTTAATTAATGATGTTCCAACACAGAACCAGAATCGGAAATAACAGATAATAATTAAAATAAATAGACTGACAGTGACAAGAATAATGCTCAGCCAAAGCTCGTGTTCAGTAACGTTTATTAAATATCGGTTTGAGTGATTATTTTAACGAAGTTGCAGAAGTTTTAGTCGGTAAAAGCTTTTTAGGATAGATAGTCAGTCATATAATTAAAAAACTGTCCTTAGCTTTAAATAACCAAGTTTAACTAAAAAGAGACAAGTTTTGAAGAATGTTAAGACATGTGCTGAATAAATAAATTGGCGGGAAGGCAGAGAATAGCTTTTTCTCGGTGAATAATTTTTGACAGACTTTTTTCTATGACCAATTTTTGTGAGCGAGTTCTCATCACTCTAATTTTACGGTATGCGATCTTTCTAATGTTTCCATCGAGATTATGTGAAATTTGAAATACGAAACATTCGTAAACAAATCTACTGTGTAGCATCAGTTAAGAGACCAATTTAGAAACAGACTAATTGAGAATTAGTTATGTACTTTTGTGGCAAATTCGACGGGTGACTGAAGGGATCAGGGGCTCAAGGGGGCTTGGTGGAAAGCTCAGGAACTGAGCCACGGGTTTTTGTGGAATCTAATTAGATCTACTGGTAGATTCCTGGCTATGGCCAACTTGAAGGCTAACTCTCCATGGGTGGTCTTCAAAAAAAATACTTGACAACTTTCATTTAGTTTCATAATTTGTCTCAAAGTTGTGTTATGTATTTGAATTGTGTGTATGTTGTGTTCATCCCATTAATTAATTTGTTATCAGTTGGACTTCTCTTGTTGAAGCTTTGTCAAAAGAATTAAGTTTTACTATAAGCTGCTTATAGCTTCTGTCCAATTTTTCATTCCCTAAATCAAAATAAAAAGTCATTTATTCAAACTAGGCTGAGAATCAGCAATTTTCGAACGTCAAAATTACATAAGACAGTCCCCCAAAACGCCGACCCTTCACCACTTCCTAGTGCTTTAGCTGGGAAGAAGAAGTGGCGCAACAAACTCCCCAGCAGCACAGCTGTCTGTGCAGTTAGAAAAAATTGATTCTATACAAAAGTATGCAAAATCATTTACATTACGCAACATAAAACATAACTATAGCGCACGCCAATTTACCAACCAAAAAAAGAATAATGAGAAACGAGAACTATAATTATGTACTCAAGCAGAAATAAAAAGTAAATGTAAACATAAATTAACTAAATAAAATAAAATAAAATTTTGTACACCTATAATTTGTGTATACATTAGCAGTAATATTAGTATTATTTTTTTAAGCAATGTTGAATGTACCTATATGCTGCTGGTGTTCTTTTAATAAATGAATGAATAAACTCTCGTAAGATGTTCGTTGCAAGTGTTGATCGATGTTGACGATGATCGTGTTAGGATTCATTAAGGTATCATGCACCCATTACCGGGAATATTCGAGATGAAATCCTAACTAATATTATAAATGAGACAGTGAGTTTGTTTGTTTGTTACGCTTTCACGCTAAAACGGCTGAATGGATTTAGATGAAATTTGGCACAGGGGTAGACCATGACCTGGAATAGGACGTAGGATAATTTTTATCCCAATTTTCTCGTTTTTTTTTTTTCTTTAGTCTATTTTAGGCAGCAACATATTGTCTAAGTTTTCAATGTACGTCGTAATTGTCATGTACATTAGTCCTTTAGTTATTAACATTATTTCTATCATAAGTTAATGCATGTGATGTGGCTGTGCTTTTTTAAATAAATAAGTAAATATTCCCACGGGATCTAGACTTACGCGGGTTAAACCGCGGGACGCAGCTAGTTACGTAATATAACTCTCGTAAGTTAAATTGGTCGTTGCCAGTGTTATGATTTTTTTATTTGCTAAACGCTGAACAACTCTTCCGCATGGCTAAAGTCAGAGTTGGTTTCAATGAGCCGACCGCCAAACTCCAGTATTTGAGCGGCGTTATAAGACGAAAATTATCATAGACTGAAAACTTACCTCGATTTTGCAATGGCAATGAACATAAATACCTCTAAACTGCGTGACGTGCGTCTATTAAACTGTCTCAAGGAGAGTTCCTTCCAGACGAAGCCTTGAAAATATTTTAACGTCCATTAATTTGAGCACCAATTAATTTTGTCCATTTTCTCCACCGCTACAGTGCTAAGCAGTAGATAAAAGGGTAGTGTAGCAGGCTTATTTGTCGCCGCTCCACTCCACATGCACAAATTATTCATACACCATCAACGCTCCGCTATCGCCTCGAAATACAGACTGGAGTGGTTTCTTTAAACAAGCAACTGCTGCCTTTAGAAGTCTTTAATATAGTCCCTGGAAAGAAGAATTTGTGGAGGAAAACCTTTTTTGCGTTCAAATCGTTCAAACTTATATGCAGCTCGTCAAACAGCCTAGCCTTTTCCCAACTTCGTTCGGCTTCCAGTCTATCCGGATGCAGCTGAATACCAGTATTTTACATGGAGAAACAGTAACTGGGTAATACGATACCCCTGGTTGTCAGACTTTCGGGCTTCTGACGACCCGTAACGACTGTCAAAGATCCACGAATGACAGCCGCGACCAACGGCTTAGCGTGCTTTCCGAGGCACGGAGGAGTCTTGATCTGTAAAGATGGTCACCCATCCACGGACCAACCCCAGCAAGAGTATATCGACCCGTGCGGCTGTTATTACTTAGCTGCGAGCTCCTCTCTTATATGCACCTGCACTTACGAGTATATGCAGCTCGTACTATTTACTTATACTCCATTTGAAATAAGATTAGAAAAAACAAACCTTTTTACAGTCCGTTCAACCGTTTTTAACTTCTATACCGTAGGCATAAGGATGGCATTAATAGCAAAAAACGTTACACAATACCAACTGTCTACTGCAGCTGCCTTTTGTCATGCTACCAACGCAATAGAAGTCGAAATCGGTTGAGCGGACTGTAAAAAAGGTTTATTTAAATGTCTAATCTTATTTCAAATGGGGTATAACTGTATAAGTCAAGATCACGGCTTAAGGTAAGATGATGACGTAGTATTTGACTCTTGCATTCCCGCACGAGACAACTTAAAATTATATATATTGAATTATATTTATTATTATATATATTTTTAGCTAAGTATGGCCGGCTCCAGTTTGCGGTAAATCTAACAGCAGAACATGTTATCTAAAGCTTAAAAAACACGTAAATCGAATAAGCACACTAACGGAAAAATTTTCAAAGACTTAATAAATTACTAGCTTCCGCCCGCGCCCGCGGCTTCGCCTGCGTGGTATGTCGATAAATAGTAACCTATGTCCTTTCTCAGGCTCTAGACTATCTGTGTACCAAATTTCATTTAAATCGGTTCAGTAGTTTTGGCGTTAAAGCGCGACAGACAGACAGACAGAGTTACTTTCGCATTTATATGTTAGTAAGGATGTAAAGGTTCTTGAAACGCATCATAATTTCCACCCAAAGAAAAATATTGGACGATTTACATTTCCGCATTTACCTGTTCCAAATCGTTAACCCCCACATTTTAAGCGTATTTTTACCTAACCCTTACGTTATCGGTATCAGCGGTAATACGTCTTGTGCTCGCCTGGGGACGCCATAAAGCCAGAATGCGATTTTAATGTGTCGCACCTCAGGTGATCGCGGAATTTGCATTATTCATGATGCTTCCATCCAAATTGATCGATTTTGACTCCGATTTGACTAAGGACTCGACTTGCGGTGGGAGTTGATGCGAATTTTAAGACGAAATAAAATATTGAGGTTCGCACTTTACGTTTGTGTAATCTGGATTCGTTTTGGGATGGGTTTTTTGTGTTAAAATGGTAAATTGGTTGCCATATGAAGTAAATTCAAAGATTATTGATTGTTTTATTTATTTTTATTTATTAATGGAGGCTACTAAATTATAATATGAAAAAAAAAAAAAACTATGATAATCTCTGATGTTGAGGATATATGTATTTTTAGCATAAAATTCGAGGAGTGAGGATGAATGATTTTCTACCGTTTTTTGATTATTCGAATATTTAAACAGATCACTTCCAAAAAATTGCAAGGGTTTCGCAAGATTACAGTAACGGTTTAAGTACAATCTTCACGTCTTCATTACCTACGTTACCAGAAGTTTAGTAGTTGATGTAAGAGCGGCTACAGATGTTAATCTGTGGCGCCAGAAGTTTCCAATGGCCGCGACTTACCGGCTTTATCACTGGCTTGAATTATTCATAGCCCAGTTTTGAGATGTGCAGTTTAATTTACTTTTGTTACCTACCGGTTTGCGATACTTTACTGAGAATTCTTTCAATAGCTAATTGTCAAGATTTAGATATGAAAGTAAACGATTTGAAACTAAAAAAATCAGGCGGTATTCGAACAATTAAATAATCCTAATTAATATAAAAAATCCGAAAATGAGTTTCTTTGTTTGTTTGTTACGCTTTCACGCTAAAACGGCTGAACGGATTTGGATTAAATTTGGCACATGGGTAGACCATGACATGGAGAAGGACATAGGATACTTTTTATCCCGATATTCCCACGGGATCGAGACTTATGCGGGTGAAACCGCGGGGCGCATCAGGTAATAATAACAAGCATAGATACTTGCCTACCTACTAGTAATTCGCTGTCTACTGGACATCTGCACCCTGGATCAAAGTGCATTTTTCAAGTTTCAGTATTTAAGTTTTCTAATGATGTCTCTAGAAAAATTACCGCAACATTGTACTTAATTTACAAACTCAAAGCATTTAATTCAATTAAACCAATTACAAACACTTTTGCATGGTCAAGGAGTCGGTCAGTTAGAAAGTTGAAGCCATTCCAAAACGTAGATCTCTATGGAGAAGAACGGGCAAGAAACTCGAAGGACACTCTTTTAAATCAATATATAACAAAATCCTACGTACATTATATCTATCACATAGATTAAGGCTAAGTTATTGGGCGTAAATAGACATGTGATGCTTGAACCTATTTACGCCTACAGACGTGAATATCAGCGATTCCTGTGTCTATATTACCTTACACATATTAATCCATGTACACACAAGGCATATAGCTCTATCAGTTACCTGTAAATGAAACCTAATGCCTTATCCATGATTGATGAGCGCCGACGGCTTGTTAGTCAATGCTTCGGAGCCATTTGTCATAATTTGACGGCATTGGCGATATTCGACGGTAATGCCGTCAGCCGTGATGCGGTGTTTCGATACGGGATGTAATTTGATGGGGTTAGAAAGGGGAGATGTGTTATATAGGCTGTTGTTTTGATGACAGACTGAGATAATATAAGTTTATTCAATCAATAAATCTGACCAGCCTTTTCCCAACTATGTTGGGGTCGGCTTTCAGTCTAACCGGATGCAGCTGAATACCAGTATTTTACATGGAGCGACTGCCTATCTGACCTCCACAACCCAGTAACTGGGTAATACGATACCCCTTGGTAAGACTGGTTTTGTCAGACTTTCCGGCTTCTGACGACCCGTAACGACTGTCAAAGATCCTCGAATGACAGCCGGGACCAACGGCTTAACGTGTGCGTTAAGTTTATTCAATGTATTTTTTAAATGATACACATGTCTTATAGGCTATATTTTCTTGTTATACATTAATGAGACATCTGTAGCCAAACTAGGCGAAGGCCTGTATTTCGGCTATCAGCACCAAACCTCTCAAATAGTTAACATTTAAAAATGGCATCGAGTAGAGTTGTATGAAAGATATGGTTTATTTATTAGGAAATATTTAGCTGAGCCTTTTAAAACTTTTTACGCTTCAAATGATGCACACTTTTTTAAATAGTTGAGCCTTTTTTTACTTTCTGGGCTTTTCTTACAGTTGGTTGCAGTAACCCAGGTACCCTGACCAAGCGAATTAAGTTAGGTTGGAATTATGAACAACCACGCGCGAGCCGAATTAGCCGCAGTAACTAAGCTAGGGTACCACGACCAAATGGGTGAGATTGTTGGTCATAGTTACATGGCTATTTATTTAGTATTTTTAGGATGTCGAAATAGGCATTATTTGAGGTTCACAAAAAGAGCCGCAATCATTATATTAGAGTGCGCAAAATGGTAATTATGTTATGTGTTATTTTGGTTGTTAATTACCATTATGGTATTATTATTCCTAAAAATATTATTGAGGTTCGATTATATAAATGATTATTTTATTTAAGTAACTACAATTTTAATCTGCCTTAACTAATTATGCACGCCAATGAAACATTTTCTTTGTGGAGGTTGGTAACATTATTTATGAACGCGAGGTTATTTTCAGATGCATAGAATTCTGTCCCTTTGGGTAGATTGCACAGATAGGATACTGAACATTACCTATACATATGATATGTCTTGTTTCAGATTCAAGAAATATAGTATTTACAATAGTGAGCCAACCCGAGCCGTATCATGCCAGTGTCGCCAAGCGACTCAAACAGGACATCGAGAATCAAGTCTGGCAGCTGGAAAAAGTATGTAAAAATATTTATCTTTTGTAATGTTTCAACTATCTTCAGTCTTAACATTGTCTTTGATAAAACATACAGTCAACTTTGCTAGTAATCCCAGTAAATAAGAGTTAAAAAGCCTCGTGAAGTAAGCACCTACTTATCTGAAATGTTTTTATTCCTCTTCTGACACTTGTCGGTTGCCTAGAGTTTGTACATACCGATATAAACATATCCATAAACATAGTATACCATACCGACAAGGCATTAATCTTCTTCTTCGCGCACGCTCGCACGCACCTCTGACTTTTCGGATTCATGTGCGCATTGTATAAATATAACTTGCTTAAAAAACGGTGAAGGAAAACTGGCATGCCTGAGAGATGTTTGTCGACAGCATGTGCAGCCAAGTTTGAGGCCCATGGGCGGCATAGAAACTCTGACACCCGAGGCCCTAGACAAAGTGACATTCTATCAGCGATAGCGATGATGGAAAAGGCAAAAATGTATAGGACTGACATATGCTATCGAAAAGCTTCTGTCAATTCTGTTGAAAGTCATTGTATAAAAACGAAACTCTTTCGAAGCGATTGTCACTTGTGTAGGGCCTCAGGTTAGCCACACGCAGCGTTCACGTATTGCATTATTGCGTGCATTATTCTATGTACTGTTATATTTCAAGCAAGTCAAAAATTCATCAAAAATTCTAGGTGAACGTTGGTGCTTTATTATCCACTTATTTTGAATCTATTCAATCTGCGTTCTGCGAAATCGACCTTGTCCTATCCACAAACAGTTTATTTTATACATCTAACACTAACTAACAACTTCTTTCCGTACAGCGCCACCCAAAAACGCACATAACACACGAAGACTTTCCCGTGCCTGGTGCGTGGACGATTCTACCTCTCTTGTCCCCTCTGACGTCACGGTACCGGCGCAGTGACGTCAGATGGGTACTGTTCGTGGAGACGCATACTGCTGTCAAGTGTGATAAGCTGATTGAAGCGCTTGCGGCTGCTGATAGACAGAAGGTAAGAAAGGGACAGAGCTCAAAGTCTGAAACAGTGAATACCATGGCCTTTTAACATGACATTATGTAGGGGTCTGATAGGCAATTAGGTATTTAGGTACGTTTGTAACAGAACCGACAAGTTAAAGCTGTATGTAGTTCACATCTATATATTTATTTTTAGTGTGCTTTGATTATGGTTTTGCACTTACCAAGAAACTGTGCAATATTATTTCGAAAATTCAATAGTTACCGTCTTCTTCAAAAAGGAGGAGCTTCTCAATTCGTCTGTATGCTTTTTTTTGTATTTATGTTTTGCGATTACTCCGCCAATTAATCGATCGAATCGATTTTGTTGATTCTTTTTTGTTTGGTAGGTCATGCTTCAGAGGTGGTCCCATATAAATTGTATTCACATTGCTTGCGTAGTTTTCGAGTTAGCTTCTTATCGAAGCTAACTACGTACGTATTTTTCCCACTTAGTCTATGTAGACGATATTTTATTTGACTCCGTCACTGTTATTTACATAGCAGGTAGTTGTATTCGAATTTGTGTGGGGTAGGTACCACAACTAAAAAGTGAAAAATAAAAATAAATTACAAAAAAAACAAAACAACCGACTTTTAAAGTTTTTATATTCTTATCATTTAGCAACTTGCTGCTGGCAACAAAAGCTCATATTGAGGCATTTTGTCGACACTCGGTAAAAATCAATGTCCACTATATCGGTGAAATTTTTATACAGGTAGGATAAGACACAATGAGAGAAGATAAATTCCTTAAAAACTTGTGGCGCTATTAACATCGCCACATGCGAAGTACACATCACTCTCATGCCACGCAAAAATCCTGCATCGCGCAAGCAGCGTTCTCCGCGCGGCTGGCGTAATACACAACGTCCCGACAACAATAGGCGGGCAGTTGCCCTGGTTGCCCACCAGAAATAACACCCGTCTGGTCGGAGGATCCTCCCTTTTCTGTGGAGGATGAGTGAACTTTACATCCTGTTCTTCATCTTTTCTCCTACCAGGACGTAATGTGGATAGGCTATCCACTCAGTGATGAGGAGCCCACCATCATCCACCACTTCACTTTCTACGAGGACTTGGAGGAGGAAGGTGGCTTCATGTACCCCAACTTTGCGAGTGGATTCGCTATGAGAATAGAACTGATTGAAATGTAAGTAGAAACAACTTGTTAAAATGTTTTATTTAGTTTAATAACAGGCGCACGGGTCTATCCATCAGGTTAAGCTACGCTTGCCGGGGTTGGTTTGTGGATGGGTGACCATCTTTACATACCGAGACTCCTCCGTTTAGCATCGGAAATCTGCAATTTAAATATTTTTCATACGCTTGATACCTACCATATCTGACCTCTTAACCCTGGACACTGTTTAGCATCGCTAATCAGCGTTTTATTCACTTTTCTGAAGCTGTATACAGCGATTGTCAGAAAAGCGATAGCTAGAAAATACAGAATTTTGAACCGCATTAAAACAAAACGCAGCGAGCCACCAAAACGCGATGCAACATTTACTATGTTGCAAAATCGCCAATGTTCGATGCTAAAATCGTCATAAATCTGCTTAGGCCTTTTTTTTTTGTGTGAGTTGTCATCGAATAACTTCTCCCGCTCTGGGCGGAGCGGGAGGGCGTGTCAGACTATTACTGACTAAAAACCACTCGTGTTCCTTCAGTTGCTTGTTGCCAAGGGCCCCGGATCCCTTTCGGACTTTCCCGCAACCCTGCCGGGCATAGTGGACCGCGTCAATTGTGCTGACATGTCTTTGAGGCGCGCGTGGTATACAACGCGCCGTCGACCCGCTATCTATCTATATCTGCTTAGGCTTAAGGCCTCTTTTTTTGTCGTATTTATATGTGACACGAATAAGAAATAACTTTATTCTCTGCATTATTCACCCCCATACCGTTTTTAGACTCTTAAGACAAATCGAGAGCGGTCAGCGCCGCCTCGAGGCAGACTTCTCCATAGACCCTGCGTTTGAACTGGCGCAGCTGGTCTACGGTGGAGGCTCTGACCCTGGACCGCTGCTCACACCCGATCTTAGTTTCTGCATAGTGTCCGGCGATAACTGCGCGACTTATCCTCGACAGTTCGATATATGTGTGAGTATAATATTGGATGATTAAAAAAAAAAAAAAAATGGCAAACCTATTGTTGACGACAGACAGTAAGCTTATTGATTGAATGATCTTTATTTGTGTTGCCCTTTACATTTTTGTGATTTTGTTATTGCATTAAAATGCCACAAAAGGGCAGACTAAACCATTTGGTTCTCGGTGGCGTTACGTATCCGTGGATATAGTAAAAAAAAACATATTTCAATGACATGTGGGTTTTTTGTCGAGTTGTTGTAATGACCGTTTGCATGTTACGCTCTGAGAGCCCTGAGAAATGAAATCAGCATAGAACAGCTAGAAATGGTATATTGTGTGCTAGTGGAGTCAAAAATTAGATATAGTATACTTTTTTGGGGTAATTAGCTATGAATATAATAGTAGAAGAGCTTTCGTACTACAAAAACGTGCAATTCGAACCATGGTCCGCATCTCACAAAGGGAAAGTTGCCGACAACATTTTATAAATTTAGGCATACTTACAGTGCCAAGTCTTTATGTACTGATACTTTTAATTAATATGGCGAAATATATACATGACTATGAGACCGCAGAAGAACGGCAGATAAGGGAAGGCACCCGTAGACTGGACTTGAAGAATAAAAAATTCACTAATCATAATCTAAAAATTGTTAAACACAGTCCACGATACCAGTCTGTAAAATTATTCAACAGGCTACCTTTAGACATAAAAAGTGCTGTCTACAGTAGCGCATTCAAAATGAAACTAAAAAAATACCTATTGAATAAGTGTATGCTGCAGAAGAACTGTAATTTTATCGAATTGTCATTGTAATTTATGTTATCAAATTGCTATGATAATGTATGTAATCGAATTGTTATTGTAATTTATGACTTGTTTATGTAATTTAACAATTGTAAAATATTTATATTTATTAATGTGATTGTGTAAATTCAGATACAAGGTACTTTGTTCATGAATAAATGACTAATGACCGAACGCCATAAGGGCGCTTCTCCTGAACTTCGATTCCTTCGATTCGACATTGAATAATATACCGGTTCCTTATGAAATTCATGACTAAGAATATACGCATATAGACAACCTCAAAAACTTTTGTTCACCTCCTCTATCGGACCAATACTTATCGGTTGTCGGATCAGAGAGGTGGTGAAACGCCCTACAGCTTTTCTCAAATGCCACGTTATCGGCAGGGCAGTGCCATAGCTGAGGACTCGATATTCTTCGCCGTGAAGACCTGGAGTGGCTTCCACAACTCCAGAGCTAGAGTGGTCAAAAAGACGTGGGGCAGGCACGTCACGAACCTGCAGTTCTTTAGCGATAAAGACGGTAAGTTTACTTTCATCACCCCACCATCCACCACCATCATTAGAGGTACGAAGACAGGGTCAAAGTTCTTCATCCTCCATGGAAAAAATCAAAATCAAAATTGGTTTGTTCTAAAATGTCATGATTTCATAATAAAGTCATTCAATAGAATAAATCTAACTTGAGAGAGATTTTTTAATGAATCGCGTTAAGTAATTATTAACATTGCTTAATCATGCATTTACTTTTGAATTTTAACCTATTACGGCAGTCGGATTAATACGACAAATGTTTTAGTGCCCGTTCCGTCTCAGTCATATTTATACGACTGAGAACCTATGTTCGCTTTTTGTTTGTAATTTCATTGTGTACCATAATAACGAGGCTTTAGATAAAATGTCGTGAGAAATGTTCAAAGAATGAATGTGGATGGCTGTAGGAGTAGGGGAAGACCAAAGAAACGATGGATGGAATGTGTGAAAGATAGTATGTTTAGAAAGGGGGTGAACACTGACATGACGAACATTAGAGAAGTTTGGAAGTAGAAGACATGTTGCGCCGACCACAAATAAATTGGGATAGAGGCAAGATTGATGATATAACGTTTGACATGATTTTGTTTTAGACCCGACCCTCCCAGCAGTGAGCACTGGGATACCAAACAGCAAGACGGGCCACTGCGCGAAAACCATCGCCATATTGAGAATGGTGATGAAGAGAGTGAACAATATGCCTCATATTAAGTGGATATTTTTGGCTGATGATGATACTATACTGGGGTAAGTCTAGGTAGAAATTCCATCGTGCATAATTCGATTGAATATAAATAAATAAATAAAAGTGTATTCAGGTAAAAGGTAAAACACTAAATACTTTGCTTAAATCTACGAAAAATTCAAATGCTTTATGTGCCTGAACTAGGTCATCCTGTGTTTCAGGCGAGGCAAGGCATAGTATTTTTAAATAATCCAAAAATACGTAATTATAAAATCTAGTCATCTAATAGGTACGTAAAAAGGTGTAAATACACAAAAAATAAATATACAATAAATCCTATTTGCTAAATTTTTAATACCTCCATAACCTAGCTAAACTTAATTAGTACAAATACAATTTTTATTTAAGTACAACTAATAATTTCTCGGTGTCTTAATAGGACGTACTTTGAAGAGCTTCATTGAGAGTTCTTTTACAATTTATATAATTAAGTGAATAAATTTTGGCTCTCGCATTTAGTCTGTTATAAAGTAATATAGGTAGTAATAGATTAGAAAAGACTGTAATGTCGACCGCATTAGGGCACAAGTCACGATACTTGATTTGTGCTTCTTGGGCGAAGTATTTTAAAGTTCAAAGTGCCTCTAAATTCGAGGTTTAAATCGTGGCTAACCAAGCCAATTCCTGAATTTCTTTCTTTTTAAATGGGTGTCATCAAACATGTTTATTTCTAGCGTCAACAAACATGTTTATTTCTAGCGTCAACAAACATGTTTATTTCTAGCGTCAACAAACATGTTTATTTCTAGCCTCAACACACATGTTTATTTCTAGCCTCAACACACATGTTTATTTCTAGTGTTAACAGACATGTTTATTTCTTGCCTCAACACACATGTTTATTTCTTGCGTTGACACACATGTTTAATTCTAGCCTCAACACACATGTTTATTTCTAGTGTTAACAGACATGTTTATTTCTTGCGTTGACACACATGTTTAATTCTAGCCTCAACACACATGTTTATTTCTAGCTACTACTGAGTTTTTTCACTAGGCACTCTGGTTAATAAGTAATTTTGAAACTTTATGACTAAACATTGTTACAGGGTCCAACGGCTATGTGAAGTGTTAAGTTGCTACCGCGGTGGTACTGATATCACTGTGCTTGGAGAAAAGTACGGCTATGGTTACGGGAAGAGGGAAACTGCTGCTAAAGGTTAGTGTTCTATGTCCGATAAATAAGTAATAGGAAAAGATTCTCTATTCGACGCGTTTTTATGGGTGTAGTAGAAAAGTAGTAAAGTAGAAACTAACACGCAGGCATAGATAGATATGGGAAAATGTTGTTATTTGCATATTAATTTGATTCCATCCTGAAATGGGCTTTATGCTTGAATTTCCTAAGAAAGCGGTGTTTTATCGTCGTTAAACGACGATCAAAATGCTCTCTGTATCAACATAGGGAGAGTTTTTGACACCGTCAAACACTCACGTTACTTTCACGGTTGCCATCTTTTGCGTCCGCGCTGAGCTGGCATTGTTTTCTAAGGCAACCTAAGCTTCCAAAGTTGGCGGGTGACATAATTTTGTGGTCGACAGGCTACGACTACATAACAGGCGGCGGCGGCACTGTGCTGAGCGCGGGCGCGGCGCGCGCGCTGGGCGCCTGCGCGTGCGGCGCGGCCGGCAGCGCGCGCGCCGCGCCCGACGACATGACGCTCGGCGCGTGCGCGCACCATCGCCTGAACGTGTCGCTGACGCACTCGCCGCTGTTCCATCAGGTCATTTTCTACGTTCATTTTAAATTTTCTGAAGCTCTGCCCGAGGCAAAGCGTGTCGAAAAATCGTCAAGAGACTCGGAAATAAAACCTTACTTTGTAATGAGACGAATTTAGTTATCAATCAATACTCATATTTCCTAGAACTTATAGCTAACCACTTTTTCTCCTTAGGCTCGGCCACAAGACTATGCCCGCGAAGTATTAGCCAGGGACCGTCCAGTATCCTTCCACCGTCACTCCTCACCGGAACCCCTCAGGGTGTACGCCACCTGGTTCCAACATGATGACCTGGCCATCAAGAAGACTAGGAGAAGAGATGAGCTTTGAATGAGCGATTTCAAGATTATGATAATTGCCCTAGATTTTTAAGGAAAACTATATTGATCATGTTACTTTACAATAAATTTTTTTTATTTGGTTTTTCACGTTGAAGGCTTGAAGAGGGGCTCGTGGCTAAGTAATAACAGCTACACGGGTCGATCCATCATTTTAAGCTACGCTTGCCGGGGTTGGTTTGTGGATGGGTGACCATCTTTACATACCGAGACTCCTCCGTGCCTCGGAAAGCACGTTAATTAAGCCGTTGGTCCCGGCTGTCATTCGTGGATCTTTGACAGTCGTTACGGGTTGTCAGAAGCCCGAAAGTCTGACAACCAGCCTTACCAAGGGGTATCGTATTGCCCAGTTACTGGGTTGTGAAGGTCAGATAGGCAGTCGCTCCATGTAAAACACTGGTATTCAGCTGCATCCGGTTAGACTGAAAGCCGACCCCAACATAGTTTGGAAAAGGCCGGGCAGATTGATTGACGTTGAAGGCTTGAAACTAAATGCATTAATTTGGGATATCATACATTTTTAATACTATCTCTTACAATATAGTTTTTGTGATCAGTGTAGTTTTGTTTTAAAATGAAAATAAACCGTTTTCCTTTTTAATGTTACCGGAAAGTCCTATTGTTGACTAATTTATGCAAATTATTTACAATTTTGTTCTTTATATAAAAATCAAATGTGTTTAGTGCTATTACAGACGTGAATCTCACACGGGTATTGGAAAATGTTTGTGTGACTTACAGTGCCATACAATATTTGGCTTTACGGGTATGGATGCGTAAGCGCAGTTTTCTGCGCTCATTTATAAATTCAATTGTTTTTAACAACGTATTCTTGCGAGTTCGCAAAAGGGTTTTTAAAAGGCAGTCAGTTTTAGTAAGAGCTGTGAGTTTTTTATTTTGTTGCTAAAAATAAATTCTACCAAGTGTTGTGCCATACTACTTACTACCTAAGTAAATTCAATAATTTTTCTTTGTTGATCTTGTAAAATATTTTTACCATTTTATCCTGTGTTAAAGACATTTTCAGTGAAAAAGACGCTTTTAATTTATTTCTTCAGAGTTCGTCCTCATATCGTTACTATTTTATTATTGACTTTGTGATGGTAACCTTCTGAATCTATTTCGAATATTTTATAAATATTTTCACATTCCATTTGTATAGATAAAGAAAAAAAAACAGTACAGACAAAATTAAATTAAATTTGACCCGAAATTAAATGTATCGTAAATGATAATAATATTATAAATCAAGATAAATACTTCTACGATAGTATTTTTTTTTAAACTGTGCATCACAACAAGTCACATACCTAATTATTATTAGTAAACTCCACCAAAATGTAAAACATCACAAATCTATGATTAGTTTTAGTTGTATAAGTTTTATCACAGTTTAAAAGGCTTTGTTCACATACCTCGGATTGTTAACTCTTGGCATTTATTATTATAAATAAAATAGTTGTTTATTTTTAAAATATTTGTAATATAACTTATTAATTACTGATTTATTATTAAAAATATTTTGTTGCTCTCTCGTTCTTGTAAGGCTTAATTTCTCACACAGTTTGTTTGCAACAAAATGCTGAATATTGCTAAATATTATCATTTATTCTTTGGAGTCTCGTGCGTGATTTCTTACCGCCTCAAGATGCCATAGTGGTGTCAATCAGTTTTTAATACAAAATGATTAAAAAAAAATGAATGAATGATGTTTGATGTTTTCAATTTTTCAATACAAAATTATATCATAATTAAAGATATATATTTAGGAAGTATGTATGTATGAAAATGTATTATCATATTATTTGTTTTATTTTATTAAATGAATTGTTTTTGATTTTATGTATTTTACTTTCTCTCTTGATTTTTCCACACGGTGTCTACATCTCTTACCTACTTTCCTATCGCAGGTGTGCTGGAAGAGATTTCTTTAGAGTTAAGCATCACCTTTGTACGTTTTTTTCTGTTCTTTTCTCCTTGTCTGTTTATTATGTGTGTACATAAATGGTAAAATAAATAAATAAATAAATAATAATAATACATGTTTTATTCTGAAAGTTATATATACCGACTAATACTTTTATTTAATGTATACAACCAGTTACTAGTGTGTCTATTATGTACTTGTTTTCAGTATTGTTATGTACTAAGATATAAAATTAACATATCAGTTGTGCAATTTGAATAAAGTTTAATATTTTTTTATACATTTGAATTTTATTTATCTTTGAATCCTAATCTTAATCCTAACTAATATTATAAATGCCAAAGTGAGGTTGATTGTTTGTTTGTTCCGCTTTCACGCTAAAACGGCTGAACGGATTTGGATGAAATTTGGCACACCTTGACCTGGAGAAGGATATAGGCTACTTTATATCCTGTATCGCAGATGAAGTCGCGGGCAAGGCCATATAAAAACATCACATTATCATTTCAGCCGAAAGACGTCCACTGTTGGACATAGGCAGGATGTGACGGTGCTTGGGCACCGTCACATCGACCGGCTCTGTGCTTCCCGCATCCAGCGGATTTCTGCAGCCTTTACCAGGTCATCGGTCCAACTTGTGGGGGGCCTTCCAACGCTACGTCTTCCGGTCCGCGGTCGCCGCTCTGGAACCGGCCCCATCGGCCATCTGTTCTGCGAGCAATGTGCCCCGCCCACTGCCACTTAATTTTAACAATTTTTCGATAAATCTAGCAGTAAAATACTTTTTAATTCATTCGAATCGGACATTTAATTTCGAAGTTATTACGAGTATAAAAATGTAATACGCGAACTATTCGACACTGGCGCCGCGCCGCCGCGACGTCCCCTACTATAGATAGAAGAGGATGGGCACACGGGTAGACCATGACCTGGAATAGGACATAGGATACGTTTTATCCCTATATCCCCACGGGATCGAGACCTACGCGGGTGAAGCTGCGGGACACAGCTAGTATTATTATAAAGGTGGACCACCGGCAAGAGAAAGTGCTCTTGGTCCTCCTAGGTGAACTGAGGTGATCCACCGGCAAGAGAAAGTGCCCGTGGTCCACCCAGGTGAACTAAGCAGGTGGACCACGACCGAATCCCGAATATTATGATCAAAATGCAATATTTTGAGAGTAAATTAACGATTCTACTTGTCATCCTCTATCATCAAAACTTCTTGGACAACTTACAAGTCAAATTCCTCGCGTAACCCTATCAATCAACCTCCCCCCTCCCTCCCCTCTGTTGTGATGTTTTCCCAATAAGATGCTCCGTTAATTAGGGCAGCCCTTGTTCCGGCTAATGGACGCATTGAGCGCCGTGAGTTGCCAAATAACAGCAAGTCACCTTACTTAATAGACAAGGACTTGCAATACTTGACGATCGAGCAGTCGTCTTAGGGGTGCTGAACAGGATTTTAACATTACTCAGTACGAAATAAACAGAAAAATAAGTAGTGTTATCTCCCGAATGATAAAGCTTGGAAACATAGAAGCTTCTATTTTTTTCCTTCACTGTAATCATCGCCTGGCTAGCCTTTTCCCAACTAAGTATGTTAAACCTTCGAGTCTAACCGGATGCAGCTGAATACCAGTATTTTACATGGAGCGACTGCCTATCTGACCTCCAAAACCCAGTAACTTCGTAATACGATACCCCTTTGTAAGACTGGTTGTCAAACTTTCGGGCTTCTGACTACCCAATAAAACACTAGGTATCTGATGCACGTCAGCAGTGAGGTCGCTGTCACTAATGTCAACTGTCAGTTCACCACGAATGGCGGGAAACCGTTGGAACTGAGGTTAGTGAGACGTTGCCTGCACGAAAGGCTTGGTGTGGTGATGAGCCAGTGTAGTGATCAGCTTAAATACGGGATCAACAGGATTCTACAGGTATTTACTTTATTTTTTGTCGTAATTATATTCCTTTTTTTTAAATTAATATAGGTAGGTATTTAACCTAAAAAAATCATAGGGACAAAAAATATTCGGATTAGTGTCATTAACCAGGGATAAAACAGGAATACGTTTGTATGGAATCAACGACAACGACTTCGTGACCGCGTTTCCTGTTAAAACAAAAACTGATTTTCTAAACTCATATTTCAAGCAACTATTTTACCTGCGGTCGTTTACCCCATAGTTACTTGTAATAGAATTTTTTTTTTTTTTTGAATATGTATTGATACACCTCTGCGAAGTTTTCCTAGGTAATTGAATTTGTATGAAACCTTTATCTGTTTCTTGTGAATTGGGATAGGTAGGATGGGTGAGCTGAGCATAATATATAAATAAAGTAGGTAATTAATCAACAGAGATCCTGCATACTTTACCACGCACCATAGGAAACCTAATCCTCCCAATAATCCGTGTTCATATAGGTACCTACATAACATTAATGATTCATGCCAACCCTTACACAGAGTTGCGTGTAATTACGCGAACAATCTCCAAAAAGATTAACATTCTATGAGAACTTGCCATAATATCCAAAGCACTTATATTTACGAATACCTCAGATTATAACTTGTGAACAAAATAATATTTATTCTTCGCAAAGTTTTCGGGTACTTAGCGAAAGTTGGGTAAGGAAGGATCAGAGGGGTCATAGCGAGCAATTTGTCATTCGACACGCGATACCCACCGTAAGTACCTTCTACACTCTAACTTTACCAACTTACATTTTTCATTACCTACAACTTTTGAGTGCGGCCCTGGGAACAAAAAATTTACACACAAAACTCAACCTTATTCTATAACCATAGGGTTGTAAGTTCGGGTGTTGTTACGAGGCTGTGTTGAAAGATTTTTCTTGCTTCCAGAATGTGTTGGTCCTTATGCATTAATCAAAAAATATCAAAGCCTTCGTGAGCTGTTAGAAGTTCGAAAGAGTTGCCCCTGAGAGGGTTGTGTTTAAGATTATACTGAAAAGAAATATTTCTTCTTCTTATTTTGTAAATAGGTAGGTTATATACAGTATGTTAATTATAATTATCAAAGGGCGTTCCCGTAACCCGCAGTAGTATAGCGTCCATACATGCCAAAAAATACAACCGGCTTCCAAAAAAAACACTGAAAACGTGAAAAATAACTTTAATTTCGGAAGTCGGTGTCTTTGCTTTTCAATTTTCGTTTTTTGTCACGAAACGCTCTAAGAGGACATAAATTATTCCCTCCCGGCGTTCCCACTCACATCTGCCTTGTAAATACCTTTTGTTAGTCGACTTTCATAATAATTAATCTAAATATCTTTATTATAATTCTTCGGTTCGTGTATGTGTATTTCACTGAACTCCTCCTTAACTGCTGGACCGATTTTGATGACATCTTTTTTGTGTGCAAACACACAAAAAAAATGTCAATCAATCAATATAAATTAATCAATCAATCAATATAAATTAATCAATTTATCAATCTATATCAATTAGCTCAAAAGCTAATTGATTTAGAATCACAATTAGAACCGGTCGGTGGCGCTGCGATCGAGTAACAAACCCGGGCATGCCAACGATCGGGCAGGACGTCTGTCGGGTCCGCTAGTAGGTACCTAATAATATTCAAACTCAAACTTAATAAAACTAAACGCAAACCAAGTCTGCAACAGCCCCGATGTAATCAACCGCTGTTTAATTAAACAACATCCTATAACCGTGTTATATAGTTAGTTACTCTGATTTACAGCAGTCCCTAAATTCGGCAGATAGATGACCCAAATTATACTATTTCGAAAGGACAACATTAATTGCATTGGATTGACTAATTTATTGTCTCCGGGTTAATCAAGAATGGATATAAGTCGTTTTTCAATATGAAAGAGTCGGAGATGACAATTAAATAAGCCAGACTTAGGTAAAATAGGGTTTTAAATTATTGGGATATGGGCAGTAGAATTGTAAATTGGACGGCCACGACTAACGAGTAGGTATTGGTCGTGGATTCGAACCCAGACAGGCGTGTTAATTCTTCAAGGACATTCTAATTAACTACAATGGTTTTTGGTACGCGGGTGTACCGCGCGGGGTCATACAGTAAAGGAAAACATTGTGAGGAAACCGGCATGTCCTAAGAACCAAAAATTCGAAGGCATGTGACATCTACCAACCCGCACTGGGCCCGCGTGGTGGTTCTATGCTGTTTATGATTGTGATTATTTTGCATTATTTCACCTACTTACCTCAACATCACGCCTGTTTTCCCCGAAGGGTTGGGCAGAGGTATACCTATCCACCCACATTTCGGCAGTTATGTTTGAGTCTTATTTCTATAAGTTTTTTTACTTATTTGTTTACGTCCCATGTAATAGGGGGCGAGCCTATTGCCATCAACCGGGCACAAATCCAGACTCCAGGCTGCTACTGAGAAAGTCCAGATAGTGATGACTTACAAATAATCCAATTAATTAGCAATAATTAGACGGCTAGTCGTAAGTCAAAATAAAAAATCCCAATAACACTTTGCCTGACCCGGGAATTGAACCCAAGACCTCATGCTCAGCAGTAGCGCTTTCGTCATTTCGCCACTAGACCGAGGCAGTCATGCAGTATGTAAGACTTCAAAGTCTCAAAGTGATTTTTCAGTAATTTCTAAACACGTTAAAAAATACTTTCAACATAATTAAAAAGGGAACCTCCAACATAAAATAATTGCACATAAAATAAAAGCACGTAAGCCTAAACGAACTTGTTGAAGAAACCGCGTGTTCCGGGCATGTAATGAGGCAACTAATAACGCCCATAAAACGCTGTGGTGCTGGGCGCGTAATAAGGGGAACTAATTAACATGTATCATAATCATAATGAGTGGAGCTGCTAGGAAAAATAGCAAACTTTGTCTTCCCCGTGGGTGGAGGGAGGAGGGAAGGTGCTAGTTTTATCATTTACCTAGGAAGGTACCTACTGCTGCTAGTTATGCTCTCAGGGGGTATTAAATATATAAGTAATAAAAAATGGCCTTATATTTCGTTTAAAATAAAGAATAATACATTGTTACATCAAAAAGCAAACACAATTAATTTATTTTACCTCTATTTTCACTCTGCGTCCAGCGCTCGGTGTTGGAAACACGTCATATTCTGGTTTGCGACTGGTCAATCGTCATCCTGAGGATGCCTCGTTGAGGGGCGAAACACGTGTCGATTTCTTACAGGGTTTTTTTATGACTCTTGAAGAAAAGTTAAGCGTAATACGTTACTAAATATATCTACGTCTATTGTATCTTATCTATAAGTTATAAGAGTCCGATACCGGCAGACGTAGCGTTGGAAGGCCTCCCACAAGGTGGACCGATGACCGCAGAAATCCGCTGGATATGAGAAGCACAAAACCGGTCGAAGTGGCAGTGCTTGGAGGAGGTCTATGCCCAGCAGTGGACGTATTTAGGCGGAAATGATAATGATGATACTATAAGTAGGTTTATTAACAAAAAATAATTTGGTTAGACTGGATGTGGAAGACGAAGGACAGGGTATTGTGACGCAGCCTGGGAGAGGTCTATGTCCAGCAGTGGACTGCGATAGGCTGAGTAGATTGGTTGAAGTTGGCTAAAAACTTAAATTACTTCATGACTTCTCGCTATAGCTTCTGACTATAGCCAGTCGAAGACATCCTGGCTATAGTCGATTATTTACTTTCCCAGTGATTATCATACCAGTCGGGCCTGTATTCAATTCTCATTTTCAATAAAAAGTCTTCAAAAGACGTGAAACATAAAATATTCTAACTTACTTCAAACCGGCAATCCTAGGGAACTAGTTTTACGAATATGCAGGAAATGCATTTATAATAGCGTAACCGCGCTTTTATCGATGTTCTTGAAGAGCAGCGGGGAAATATTAAGACGTGCTCACACTGTAGGTAGAAATCAAACAGATGCTTCAATTTTGTCGTGACACTAGCTACCTATATGGATTTTCCCATGCCAGCCAGCGGACCGGTCCGGTAAGACGATTGGTACACGGCACCGCGCACCGCCGCGGTAGGCGGTCTCATGTCGCATTGGCGTCTATTAAATCCGCTGATGCCTAACACACGTACATCACCCGACCGCGCGGTCGAACCGGTAGAGACAGCGGCGGTGCGCGGTGCCGTGTGTTAATCGCCTAAGAGTCATCGTATTGGTCTGCCGCGATATCTCATGAATCAGTGGTTATTTTAGCCCACAGCTCATTTGACATGCGGGAGACATGTCCGGGCCAATCATGGCAGGTTTACACCGTGAGAATCATCATCATCTGCCTATCCTTTTCCCAACTATGTTGGGATCAGCTTCCAGTCTAACTAGATGCAGCTGAATACCAGTATTTTACATGGAGCGACTGCCTATCTGACCTCCACAACCCAATAACTGGGTAATACGATACCCCTTGGCAAGACTGGTTGTCAGACTTTCGGGCTTCTGACGACCCGTAACGAATGTCAAAGATCCACAAATGACAGCCGGGACCAACGGCTTAACGTGCTTTCCGAGGCACGGAGGAGTCTCGGTATGTAAATATGGTCACCCATCCACGGACCAACCACGGCAAGCGTAGGTTAACCTGATGGATCGACCCGTGCGGCTGTTATTACGTAGATAGCCACGAACTCCTCCACCGTGAGAATAGGATGAGATAATTTTAATTTTAGGGCTTCATTAATTGTCATCCGTAGTTCGAACTCGCCCGGTCCGTTGTACCCTTGCAGCTGATAGGATTTTATAAAGCGGGCGAGTTCGAACTAGGGATGAGTATAAACCAAGCCAATTCTAGAAAGAAAGAACAAAGGTCGAACGCTACTGCTGAGCGTGGTTAGAGGTAAGGTACCTATTCAGATTTTCAGTAAAAATTGTCAGATGTATCCATTGTTGGTCGCCCCCGTGGTTATTACTTACAAATTATTTGGGAACGTACTTACTTACCTGGGAAAATGCGTGTGTTCTCGACATTATTCAGTATTTCCCTACCTCTTACTACTTACTCCTTCGATGAAAACAGGCCTATTGATAGGTCTGGTTAGAAATAAATAGTACTTGTTGTCAGGGCTACACTAAAGTCCTCCCATATCTATTAACAGTGTAATTTGAAAACATTGTAAAAGCCAATTATTTTTAAAAGAGTAGATACCTAAACGTGGAGTTTCTTGCCGGCTCTTCTCCATAAGAAACGACCAATCGCCGAACTGTCGAACCGTGCACCTAGCTTCTGACGTTTCAAAAGTGCCCATGTAGGTCTATGTGGAATAAAATTTATTATGTATTTGAAATAACGTAAATAAGGAAATAACATTTCATTCAATGTAAACACATCCTTACCTACATGTGGTTTGAAGAACACTCGTTCGAAGCGCGCCTCTTTGAGTCAAATGCAAATAAAACGATGGTTTCCTACCAAATCGTGAATCAGAAGTATTTCAAGTACACACGTTCTTTTGTAAGTTGTTTACTGGCAAATTGGGACCAAATGGATATATTTTTAATAAGAACTAGCTGCACCCCGCGGTTTCACCCGCGTAAGTCTCGATCCCGTGGGAATATCGGGATAAAAAGTATCCTATGTGTTAATCCAGGTTATAAAGTATCTGTTTGCCAAATTTCAACCAAATCCATTCAGCCGATTTGCGTGATTGAGGAACAAACATCCAAACACACAAACTTTCACATTTATAATATTAGTAGGATAACATTATAGAATATTTTTTGTGCTCGCTTGAGGAACTCGTGCCTCCTAAGTTATAACAGCCGCACGGTTCGACCCCATCAGGTTGAAGCTACGCTTGCCGGGGTTTAGTTAGCTACAAAACTAAAACAAAAGAAAAATAAATATCGTAAAATAAATAAACAACATTGGGAGTGCACAGAGGCAAATTGGACAAGTACGCAAACTACAGTCTATCAAAAATACATAAATACATTCATCGCGTCGCGAGCGAAGTCGATTGGTTTTGCTTTGTGCGCCAATTACAGTGAAAATAAAAGTCTCTCTCTCTTTGAGCCGTAACTAGGTGTGAGTGTACGAACGTGTTTTTTTGGGAGATGACGTGAGTGGAAAATATGGCAGGATGAAAAATATTCGCCCGTTTTTAATTCTGTTCAAATCTGTTTTTTTTTTGCTCGTTTCAAAAGTTTCGTTTTTTTTTTAATAGGAGAGTGTTAAATTGTCAAAAGATTCTCGGTCTGTAAATTTTTAAAGATTTTAGGTAAAAAAATTAAACCGCCAGCGTCCTGAAAGTAATAGCGGACCGGTTAGACGGTTCTTTTCAAAGACACTGGATCGCACTCCATGTGTCTGTGATTTTGTTTGTTTTATTTTTGTGGTTTACTAACATAGTTCCTAAGTACTTACTAAGACAAATATGGATGATTCTGTAAAAGATAGTCTGAAATAAAGGTTATAATATATGTATTAGCTATCTAGGAAATTATTTTTAGGCGAGAGTATAAGTTACCATAGTTTTTAAACAGAAAGTCTTTTATTCCTGAAAATGCTATGAAATAAATACAAAATTGAAATCATTTCTAAAACAAAATTACCTACAATTGCAAAGATATAACACTTTTTCAGCGCTTCTAAATTTCTTATCCGTATCAAGTGCGCTAATTTAGCTTTTTATGAAGGAGATAAGATGGCAGCCGGGAGGGGAGTTCGGGACTAAATGGCAAGTGAACATAACACTATAATACGGACGGTCGGAGTCAACGCTGCTACGTCCAATTTATTTTATTGTTCTTATATCGCACTGTTTCGCTTCGCCCGCGTCCACTCGTAAAGATGTGATCTCATTTCTGATACTTATAAGGATACGTATTCTGATGGTCAAAGATATTTAGATGGCCTGAGAGAATTGAGAGGAATCTAAGAGGAATTTAAATGAGGACATTTTTAGAAAATGATATCAACGGAGTTGTAGCTAGAGATTTGTTTTTGCTTAAATCGTACATTTATCAGTTTCCAACGAACTAAATATTCTGACAGTAGGTAGGTTCGTATATACTTAATAATTTTATGAAGATATTTTTATAAGTCGTTATCTTTTCTGAATATTAAATGAATTTAATATGTTATCCTGAGTGGAGACTGGATTATAGCTATAAGCCATTCTCTAAGTAACATGAATTAAATATCAAAAACAAGATTATTCCAAACTAGCTGTTGCCCGCGACTTCCGTCTGCAATCCAGGATGAAAAGTAGCCTATGTCCTTCTCCAGGTCATGGTCTACCTATGTGCCAAATTTCATCCAAATCCGTTCCGCGGTTTTTGCGTGAATGCGTAACAAACTAACAAATAAATAAACAAACAAACTCACCGCGGTATGTCGATAAAAAGTAGCCTATGTCCTTCCCCGGGATGCCATCTACTCTTTGCCAAATTTTGTCGAAATCCGTTCAGTGGTTTAGGCGTGAAAAGGTAACATACAGACAGACAGACAGACTGATAGAGTTACTTTCGAATTTATAATATTAGTATGGATAAGTTAGGATAACATAATCCCGCGAGAGAATACCTACCTAGCATAGCTTCCACTCAGAAAAAGATAAAAAATTCAAAACAATATTTCTGTCGAATTTTCTTGTGAACCTATCCATATTTACCGAAGCCCCTCGCCACCGATGTCAATAATACGGGAATATCATAAAATAAACATTTTTATCGTGAATCCGCGACAATCCTTTGTAAATACATCTGGATTTATAAGGATAACCCTTACTGTTTATATTATTGTATGAACTGGGATTGGAACGTGACCGCTAGATCACAATTTAGGCATGAATCTTGTTCATTTTGACTACAAATAGGAGTTTGGACGAATAACTAAGTTACCTCCTACTTTCGTATGGAAATCAAGCGTGTTTAAAAACTGTGTTTTCATATGGGTGTGAAACAGACTATCAAACAGTAGGTAACACTTTCTCCATGGGACCAACATTGTAATTGTGAAATCATAATCAGCTGTCCCATACTTTCTAATACGAGTGTGTATTAAAAATAAATTAAATAAAACTTTAGGGGTATGAGGAACAGGGTGTAAAGTTCACTCATCCACCATAGAAAAGGGAGGATCCTCCTACCAGACGGGTGTTGTGTCTGGCGGGCAACTGCCCAATGATTGATATTGGATTTTTGTATAATGTTCACTGCACGGTAAACTTTAATTGCGCGATGCAGGATTTTTGTGCCGTCAAGATTTTTGTGTGACGTCAGGTCTTTGATGCGTAGTTCGAATGTGGCGATGTAGGTACCGCCACAAAACTATATAATTTATTTAATTTACAATTTTAGTTAAAATAATGCAATCTAACACTAACATTATGAACAAAGGGAAAAAATAAAAAGATGCCCCATGAGCTCTTCCTTTATAATATTTTATACTAGCTGATGCCCGCGGCTTCGCCCGCGGGGATGTCGGTTATTATAAACTAAAATCTTCCTCGAGAACCAATCTATCCATTGGTGTAAATTAAATAATAATATGATTTGCATGCCCATGTGACGGTAGAACATAGAGGATTATTATAATAAAACATCTAAGTAGTAATTACCCATGTTTGCAAACCAATAAATGATTTGATTTGAAAACAGCATGAAAATCGGTGGAGTAGTTTTTGAGTTTATCGCGAACAGACAGACAGACAGACGCGGCGAAGGACTTTGTATTATATTAGTGATTTTAGTTGTTAGATTGTACATTTTATTTAAAATTGTTAATTCATTTAATCCTTACTAATATTATAAATGCGAAAGTAACTCTGTCTGTCTGTCTGTCGCGCTTTCACGCCAAAACTACTGAACCGATTTAAATAAAATTTGGTACACAGATAGTCTAGAGTCTGAGAAAGGACATAGGCTACTTTTTATCGACATACCACGCGGGCGAAGCCGCGGGCGGAAGCTAGTAATTAAATAAAACAACATTTATTTCAGAATCACTTCCGTATTTGTTAGTAACAACGTGAACTTATGAAACATATAATCTAAGCTGCGTGAGGCACATCGATCCTGGGGAATGTACTTGACTGCGTGCAGTCGTATCCACCGCCCAAAGATCGGACAGTCCCACCTACCTATCAGCCAACGCTTTAAGAATGGTGTTCGGGCTGGCGCGAACACGGCGTAGCAAAGAACAATTAAGACACTAACTAAGACTGATTGTCAGACTTTTGGGCTTCTAACTATCTACCCGTAATCTGTCAAAGATCTTATGACAGCCGGGACTAACGGCTTAACGTGCTTTGGGCTTGTACACAAAACTGCGTTGCGACGTCGCATCGCAAAAATCAGCGACGGTAGGTACCCTAAGATTTTCTTAAGAAAGCTTCTGCGTTGCGAATTCGCATCGCACTGATTCGCAGTTTTGTGTAAGTACAAGCCCTTTTATATGACGTAATAGATGCGCACCCATCCACGAACCGAAACCTTATCATACCAGCATCAGACGAGTTCTCAAATGCCAGGAACAACAATAAACTGCGTGTTACTATGCAATAACTATATTATAAAGCAGGGTTAAATTGTTCGTTAAAAAATCCACAGGAAAATGTACGGAACTCGTTAAACACGGGAAATTGCTTCCGGTCAGCTGTTGTTGTTTCACTTACAGTTCGTTGTGTTAGGGTTCCGTGGATGAAAACCTTTTATTTTTTAAATGAAATACTTCTTACATCACGTCTGTTTTTCGGAATGGGAAGGCAGACAGTAGAGATTTCATCCATATTTATATAATTAAAGTATACAAAATATTGTAGAATATTTTAAAAGAGCAACTATAGAGTTTCTTGCTCATTCTTCTCCATACGAAACTACCTTTTGAAAGGGGCAACTAGAATCAATTCTACGTTCTTGTAAGTTTTAACTTTCAAAGGTGCCTTTTACGTGCCCATTTTAGATAAATGATTTGACTTAAAAAAAACACTGCCTAACCTAAAATTGGTGAACCGAACCCACTCACCCACTCAACACAGCCGTCGCGTCGTCGTAATGAATGAGAAACATTGTACACATTCCTTTTAGATTTATTTTTGTTAACTGTAAAAGTAAATTAACTAGAAACGATTGTGGATGATCACACGATTTTCTTTAGCAGCGTAGCAACACCACACGATATTCTTAATTCGTACTTTAAAATAAATCAAGCTAACTAAAGTCAGTTTTATAATCTTATACACTAATTTGACCGGAGCAAATGTCAAACTCCAAATTGAAAAGACAAACAACAATCACTTGAAATGTCAAATTAGTCTACGAGATTTAAAAACAGACTTTACTTACTTCGTACGGAACCCTTAGTCCGTAAATGAATATTTCCTTGGACACAACAGTTTTACTTTATTTTTAGCTGTCCGCTATTCACAACATCAGCGTCGACGTTTAGCGTATTTTTTTCTTGAAACAAATTGCTGATTCTATCTAACTATAAATCATAGCAAGTTTTATACCTAGGTCTTAAATTATAGCCTTGTATTTAGTAGGTACCTACTTATTCATTGTTTAATGGTTGAAATGGTGTTTTAGTATTTTCTGATTTTTTAACAAATGACTCAATTAAAACGAGATTAAATCTGTCATGAGATTAACGGCGAAAGAACCTATTTATGAACATGAAAAAGTTACATCATTTGCTACTTTTCAGGGGTTCCATCCCACAATCTATTTTGTTGGGATGAGCTTAAACAAAGTGTAATTAGTAGAAATTACTGACAATCTAAAAAGTGGCAATAGTACCTACTCGTCATTTCTCGTCATAATTTATGCTCGCGAAAAAATCTGCTGTTCTCTACATTATGTCGGGTTATGTGAATATAAAAGAATGTATGGAGCACCGAGCAGCTGATTTTTTTTTGCGATTTCGTGATTGGTTCCATATTGAAAGTTCATTATTATAAGTACAATTACCCCTTTTCAGCTTTTCAGTTAGATATTTAAATAAAACCTTGTAGATGTATCGCTGCCCTAGTTCAATAGTAAGATATCTTTAAAAATGTCCAAATTGAGATAAGTTTTGTATCATGTAAAAAATTTGCTCTTCTTTCTGATAAAAAAATCGGATATATGTGAAACGCAACCTAAGTGCCTTCTCACTGAGACATTTATGCATATTTTTGCCGAAAACTAGTTCAAGATTCTGGCATCTCACGATATCTAGAGTGATCAGGAATATTTTTACTTTTCTTTTATTTCTACACAGAGACTTCTTGAAATGTCTTAATATGAAAATAATAATAAAAAAATAAGCTATCATTTAAATAAATCAACCACATTTAAAATAACGACAAGTGAATTAGTCACAGTAAAATCATAAAAGTATGAATAACTCAAAACATACTTTTTCAAGATATCTTACTATTGAACTAGGGCAGCGGTATCTACCTGTCAGTCATGCCTAGCCCTTTCCCAATGTTGGGGTCGGCTACCAGTGTTACTGGATGCAGCTGAATACCAGTATTTTACATAGAGCGTCTGCCTATCTGCCCTCCACCACCGTAACTGGGTATGACACGATGCCTCTTGGTAAGAGTGTTTTTTTTTTTTTGGGTTTCTTACTACCCGTAACGGCTGTCAAACATCTTAACCTTCGATCGATCCGTGCGGCTGTTATTATATAGCCACGATCCTCTCGTAGATATGTATCTACCTGCCCATTGTTAATAACCATCTCACCTAACACCTCACCCCGCCTCCGCTACTAGGTAATGAAGTTTGCAAGCTATAATTAAAGTCTGTCTAAGTTTGTCCGATGCTTCATATTGCCTCTTGCAGCTTAGTTCGCAACTCACCGGTGACACGTCATACGTCTTGCAGTGTGCATGCTCATGCTGGGAATTAATTTGTGTAGTAACTCGTTGTTCTGTTTACCTGGTAGTTGCAGATTTACCTTAGTATTAGGTGTATATTTTCATACACAAAATCTCTTTCTCTTACCTAAGGGGTCATTGTGCTCATTATTATGAACCACTTTTATTATGAGACCAATCCAGAAATCGCGAAAAAAAATCTGCTGTTCCATACATTTTGATGAGCTATCCGAAATGTAGGGAACAGCTGGTCAAGGCTGGGAATCCGGCCCTTTCATGTGGACTGTGAAATTTGTTGTTGATAATATGAATTATATATTATATTAATAAGTTCTTAAGATAATCTGAAAGAAAATATTGTTGGGAAATTAAAGAAAATCGTTAAGTTTAGTTTTAAGAAAGTCTCATTTCTTTCTAATTACAAAATAGGAAACGTTATTACGTTACAATTCCATATTTTAACAACAAACCTTTTCTACCAACAAAAAGCCCTTTCGTTCCTTTATTAAATGAAACACCCGCTCAAAGCATATTTAACAAAAACAACCCAGAAAAACTAATCAAAATTCGCTTCGGAAAATCCCTATAACTATTTTCACGCAAGCAACTCGTTTTCACATCGTTATGTTATCATAACACATTCGGAAATTCAATTCCGACTCTAACTGCCCCACTAGAGTCCATAAGGCAGTCGAAAATAGCTCTTATTGTGGAGGAAGTAGGGTTCGAAGCTTGTTTTGTGGTTTGTAAATCAGAAATAAGTAAGCAACACACTGAGTGAACTCAGATGCGATATCGTGGAGGTATTATTAAGAGCTCGTTTGGGATTCCTCTTGTGTTATACGTGTTTTGGATTTGTTTCCATTGTTTTATTTTATTAGCTTTCATCATCTCCCTAGCCTTTAAAATATGGCTAACTTTTATTTTTGTGGTGATAATTTGTATTTTTAACACCTCTCGGTTTTTGAAAGAATAAGCAATTATAAAGCTCATAAAAACCAACCAAGCTACCAAGGGGTATCGTATTACCCAGTTACGGGGTTGTGGAAGTCAGATAGGCAGTCGCTTCATGTAAAATACTGGTATTCAGCTGCATCCGGTAAGACTGGAAGCCGACCCCTAGCTACATAATTGGGAAAAGGCTTGGCAGAGATTCCGGAAGGTTAATACAATAATATTTAATTTAGATTAAGCACAGAAATATCAATGTTTTTACCTGTAGATAACCATTGTCCCGATGCGAAGCTGGGGCGGGTAGCTAAATCAATACGGAGTACTCGTTACCTATAACTTAATAAGGAGTTCAGTAAAATTCCATTCAAGATAGGTACGAGATATTCTCGTGACTCGTGCCTCAGTGGACACGGGTTCAACCCTCTCGCGACATGTAATATTCAGGTCTCGCACATCCCCGGTGCGACTGGATCACTCGCACTTATTGTGTCAATAGTGTTGTTTATTGTGCCACATGTGCCGAGCTCACCCGGCCGACCGGACCGGGCGCGAGTGACCGGCTGCTGTGGTGGCGGTAGCCTTGTAATATCCTCGATATTTAATCAGTTGATTTAGTGACAAGACGATCTGCTTTTGCTGGCATAAGTATAAGCATAATCAGCCTATAACGTTCCCACTGCTGGGACACAGGCCTCCTCTCTGTGAGAGGGAGTGGGAAGTAATCCACCTCGCGGGCCCAGTGCGGGTTGATAGATGTCACAATGTCTTCGATTTTTTGGTTCTAGGACATGCCGGTTTCCTCACTATGTTTTCCTTCGCCGTTTTGAGAGCAGTGGTGATGAAATAATTCACACAAAGTAAGCGCCTGTCTGAGTTCGAACCCACGACCTCATAAGTCGGGACAGCTACCACTGAGCCACCACTGCTCTTTTGCTGGGCAAAGAACTAATTGGATTTCAATCGCGAAATAAAATGTTTTTGTTCCTAGCTTAGGTCTAAAACCTTGTTTTAGAACTATTGTATGTCATTATGTCATCCTAACTATACTAATCCTAACTTTTATTATTATTATAAATGCGAAAGTGAGTTTGTTTGTTTGTTACGCTTCCACGCTAAAACGGCTGAACGGATCTGGATGAAATTTTGCACATGGGTAGACCATAAGCTGGAGAAGGATAGAAAATAGGATACCTTTTATCCCGATATTCCAAGGAATTGAGACTTATGTGGGTGAAACCGCGGGGCGCAGCTAGTATTTAATAAATACACCAACAGCATATTGTATATATGCATCATATATACATACCTACAACATTAGCTTAAAACAGTATTTAGGTATTACTTAGGTAGTAATGTATACATAAATGATAGAGGAATGACTTTATTACAGTTCATATTAGATATTATATACATTTCATCATCTGCCTAGCCTTTTCCCAACCATGTTGGGTGCGGCTTCCAGTCCAACCGGATGCAGCTGAATACCAGTATTTTACATGGAGCGACTGCCTATCTGACCTCCACAACCCAGTAACTAGGTAATACGATACCCCTTGGCAAGACTGGTTGTCAGACTTTCGGGTTTCTGACGACCCGTAACGACTGTCAAAGATCCACAAATGACAGCCGGGACCAACGTTTAACGTGCTTTCCGAGGCACGGAGGAGTCTCGATATGTAAAGATGGTCACCCATCCACGGACCAACCCCGGCAAGCGTAGCTTAACCTGATGAATTAACCCATGCGGCTGTTATTACTTAGCCACGAGCTCCTCTAGATATATACATTTACGTAGCTTATTATACTAAATTAATTAAAAAACTAAAAGGACTAACTAACTATACCAATAAATATAAAAACAAATGATAGATAGATGAAGGTAAGTAAATGTCAATGTAAATGATGTAACAGCATATCTTAGTGATAGATTAAATAGCATTCGCATTCATTATTAGCATGCGAATGATCGTTTACCATTTAGCAAATGAAATGTAGTTGCGAAATTCTGTGAAATGCTTAGTGAATTTATCGCTTCGTACTTTTTTTTTTCTATCATACGTCAGAGCGTCGACGCACACAGCGCTAGCGTGCGCTCTCCGTCGCACCCACGGGAAGTCGGGAATACTAAATCTATCGGTTACACGTGACCGTGACCTCGTTCGCGAGTAAAATTTATTAGAACGGACTTTTTAGTTCGTATATTAACAAAATTCACATACTTCATTATTATCAATTATCGTCGTAATAGCTATTAGCATAGCAATAGCAATAGCAATAATCATGTTAAGACTCAAGAATCCACATGCTAATGAAATTAATGCAAAATCGCATTAATTGCCATTACTAGCTCCTAATTGTCCTCCTTGTTATGTGGACGTACCTAATGAGCGGAGGGATGCTGTTACAACATTTTAATGCAGATTAGGTACTGCCACCTTTTCTTGATAATTAGACAGGTACTGCCCGTGGTTTCACTCGTTTTTTAGAAAAACTCCTTCATTACCCATTCCACTTATTTACCTACCTTATTTCTTTTCTTACTTCTTTATACTTCTTCATTTCTTTCATTGGTCATCCTTCCTATTTGCCAAAGTTCTTGGAACCGACACACATACCTAACTATCACATACATTCTCGGATTTAGTATCTAAAAGCGTCACCAAAAGTCGTGGAGGCTGTTGAAATGCACCCCAAAAAATAACAAAGAACACACAACAGTAACAATATTATTATTTAAGGACACACACCAAGCTGTCTACTGATAATTATTCGAGTCTCGTGCGAAACGGATCAGCGGGTTCGTGTCAATATTGTATATTGTGCACACATCGGGCGCCTGCCTGTGGATATTAGTTAGTTATTAATTAAGAGAAGTGGTCGCTGTTGTTGTCTTTGAGTAGAAATAAGGTTACCTTAACCGGTATATTCTGTAAATATCTCACCTTGAATGAACGGTCATCCCACCCGATGCTAGAGATTGACAGGTCAATTTTAGCTCACTCACCTTTTAATCCCATGGGGGTAGGCTACATAACGTCACCTAATTCGCCCCTTACGTACTCCTTTTGCCTCGTTTACGTTCATACATCTGGGGACCTAAAACGGTCACATTAACAGCTCCTCTAAAAGCAATTTATTTCCTGAATTCCCAGCTGTCACTAGCAATTCCTGTAATTTGACACAAAAGCAATTCATAATTTGTGGACCATTTAACGAATCTCCTTAAAAAACTGTCAAACAGATGAATTATTTCATAATATGAATTGCATGCAGATCATATTATGAATTGTCAGTTTGTGACATTTTATGATGATTCATAATATTTATTTATTTATTACATATTTATTACGCACCTGACCTTTCTGAAGCACATCACCAATAAGGTCACTATGTCCTTCTAGGGTGTCCCCTCCCGGCGTTTCCACTCACATCTTCCTTGTATCTGATAGTCACCTTTCATTCATCCTCTCAACATGACCAAACCATCGTAGCATACTCTTTTCAATTTTTGTCATTACATCTTTTAAACCGCACCGTTGCCTTGTCACATCATTCCTCAGCCTATCATTCATAGTCATTACCACAGTTGCTTCGCAAGAAACACATTTCGGTCAGTGGGTCGTCTTAGGGGCGGAGTCCACAGCTTTTATTCTACTTTCATGCTTCTTCTTTTTCAATTCCCTGACTGCACTTACACACAAAATCACAATTTATAAATTAAGAAAATATCGTGCTCTTCTTCACGGCAGCTTCTTGCTAAACGCCGCAAAACTAATAAGCAATTGATTAAACATAGATTTTCCCAAGTTTCCCCTTATTTCATGTCAAGCAGTCACAAAAGTACTCCACACTTCAGTAACATTAGTTTCATCACAGTCTACATTGCATTGAGCCAAACTTCGCTTAAGTCGGTCTCAAGTTGAGAGCGTGCACATAAACCACTGACTTAACTCAGTGGCGACCGATCAGTCAGTGCAGACACGTAATAAACTTCACTCAAGTGTACGAGTGTCGCGGTCTTAGGAACTGAGGATGCATGGGTCATATTTGGTAATAGTAGAAAAATTGCTAAGTAAGAGAAAGGGGGATGCGATTTAAGTAAGCATAGCCGTCCTCGTAATTGATTTATCACCCTGAGGTTAACTGTTAGTTGCAAGTTATAAACGACTCTAGTCTATTCGTCTATGTGACAGATAGTTTCACCCTCATGGTACAGCTACATTGTCGCGATAACGCGAACTACACTTCGCGAAATATTGTATAACGAGACGTCGCGTCGAGCAGTGTGGGAGAGACAGGGCGCGAAGCATTAGTGAAGTTTCAAATTAATGGTAATTGTTGTCAAACTTACTTATTAATAGAAAAGGTTTAAAAAAATGTGTGTGGTCTATGACCCTTCCTCGGACTTGTGTTAGGTTTACTATGGTTAGGAATGATCATTTTTCTTCTTTCGTATAAATTCGTGCATGGATCTATCTTAACTTTTTTAAACTTTCCTCCAACAGTCAGTGTCTTTTTTCTTTGTAAGTTTACGAAGTTAAAACCACAAAGTTACAGTTTTTGTTGCTCGCTGATCAGCAGTATGGCCACGTAAGAAACTTTTGCTTCAGCAGTTGTCAGTTGTTAGGTAGTAAGCACAGTTTTATAACTCGACGAGTCACTGATGTACGATTTCCTATTCATGTATAAAGTGTACTTACCCAATGATGAATGATTTTGTAAATTGGTTCTCGTAGCCGTCAATTTTTTAAATTAAAATTATATTAGGTCCGTTTTTACTCATCATGTTGATGGATGGAGAGGGAGAGGAAGGTCAAAGTAAAGATGAATGGATTGTGTGAGGAATGATATGAAAGAGAAGGGAGTGAATGATAGCGTGACGGTTGACAGGGGACTGATTTACAAGCGCGTGGTCAACGCTGTCTTAAAACTAGTCTTTACATGAGCCCAGTTGTAAGTCAGCGCTGGTCTGACTTACTGTACAGTGTCATCAACATCATCATTCATCATTCCAGCCGACATACGTCCACTGGTGGACACAGGCCTCCCCCAAGCACCGCAACTTCGACCGGTTATGTGCTTCTCTTCTGGTGAAGGGCCAATTGGAGCGCCGAACGGGCCTCTGGACAGTGCACTCATATTACTATGCTCGTATAAACCTGTCTTCACTGTCAAACTGTGTTTTGGGATTATTTAAAGATGATTTTAAGCAGCTTATGGTATGGTAGTCCATGTTCTTCGGATCTAAGTACTACATTCTTGATCTATCTACAATCTAATTATATTTCGGTCATCAAAAGATGATCGCCTTTGCGAATATCCGTATAATAAGAACGTTTAGTGCACTCAGGGGAGATGGCCCAAACTTGCTGGCTTGCTTATCTTTTCCCCATGATATATTGATGCTGATTCCCCATAGCTATTTATCTACAATACACGATGAGAACATAGCTATACGCTAGTGTTGCTGGGTTTTTTTTTGCTTCTTTTTCCCAGCTAAAACATTAGGAAAAATTATGAAGGGCAGGCGTTTTGTGGGACTGTCTTATGTACACACGGCTACATATTAAGCTATAAAGTTCCAGTTTATGCTGATCTCGCATTGTATAAGATTTCCGTACAATGCGAGGTCAGCGTAAACTGCAAAATATAGCTTGATGTGTAGCCGTGTGTACCTACCTGTGTGCCATATTTGGCACACAGTAACGCGTTTATGCGAACGTAACTCTGTCTATTTACAGAGTTACTTTCGCACTTATAATAGGTATTATAGCATGGATTGACGTTCATCGACGTGCTTAATTTGACTTAGATTTTTCACTTTTTATTACGTATTAACTTCTATTCATTCTGCCGATACAAAACTAAAACAACAGCTCTACCAGTCCCAGCCTCAAAATAACTTCAAATCAATACACCACAATTTCCATATAAGTAACACATGCGAATACAATTCCACATTCATGCTGAATACCAATACGAATATGATTTATAAGGTCTTCGTGTGCGAAGAGGCGCCGATCGCGACAACTTTATGTTGGCGATGGTGCCTTTTGTTTTGCTGTCGGTACCATCGCGGGATGTCCCTGCGAGAAGTTGTGAGTTATATTGCCTATTGTTTGTTGCCTTGGCTATTGTGTACAATTGAGATTTGTTGGCAGTTTTAGGTGGGTTATTGATATTAATTACAAAGCATCATCGTAAAAATAACGCAAACGCAGATACATCTATTATTATTTCGCCAGTTGTTAAAAGTACTGTGTTACCATGCACCAGCATAAGCATAATTATGCATAATCAGCCTATACTTACTTTGCTAATTGCTGGGACTGAGAGGGAGTAGGTGTCGTAATCCACCACGCGGGTTCAGTGCGGGTTGATAGATGTCACACGTCTTCGAATTTTGTGTTCTAGGACATATCAGTTTCCTCAATGTTTTCTTTCACTGGTTTTAAGAGAAGAAATTATTTACACAAAGTAAAGCGCCTGTCTGGGTTCGAACCTACGACTTACAACTCATTAGTCGTGGCCATTACCACAAATTCAGGCTCTGAGTAGGTACTACTGAGACTTTTCTTAAAGAAAACTCAACCTGGAGATCGAACCCTCAAAAAAAGGACAATCGATGACAATCAAAAAAAATGATGTAGGTACCTACTAGCTTAAGCCTGCTTGATATGGTGGCAATTTTTTGACCGCTGCATCTTTGGAACTCAGATTAATTCAAACTCAATTCCAGCCTATAAATTTCCTCTCTGTAAGAGGAGGATTGTGTCCCATTCTACTTACTTATATGAATGTTAATTATGTCTCAATTTAATTACTCAAAATCAAATCACCCAAAACTAGCCGCGATCATATCCATTATCTTAAATAAAGGCGGCAGAACCCTAAGACCCACGCTATTCATTGCAGGGTTAATTAACACGGTTTGTGGCGAGGGCGTGATGTAATCGGGGGTCCCTTAGACCCCGACTTTATGTGTTTGGGGTCCGTTTTATTCTTTATGTTGCATGCGGGTTGAGAGGTTAATCTTGTAGATTATTTTGGGTAAATTTTACTACCGAGTAGTGCTGGTATTTTATTTTGTTGCTGTTTTATTTGGAGAGAGAATAGTGTCTGCAGTTGCCGCGTCTTAGCATGGCAATAGCGGTCATTGACCCACCAAAATTTTCTAGCATTGCAGTACCTAAGTGGCCCTTTCGGATCGGACAGGGTTCTTTTTTAACATAATTATTGTATACTAGCTGATGCCCGTGGCTTCGCCCACGTGGATGTCGGTTATTATAAACTAAAACCTTCCTCGAGAACCCTCTATCCATTCGTGAAAACAGCATGACAATGGGTGCGAGTTTATCGCAAACAGGCAGACAAACAGACGCGGCGGAGGACTTTGTTTTATATAATATGTATGTAGTGATAAAGTCAAAGATGCAACAACGTTATAGGTCCCATCTATGTTGTAAAAGCATAAACATTAAAACAACAATAATTGCAACGAATCGCAAATAAAACAATACTAATTTAATCATAATAATATTTACTTAAACCTAACCAATATTTGCGTAACCTCTATTAACTTTAAATGATAAAACATTCATATCAATAGTCAATATTAATAACCCCTACCCAAATTCCTTTGGGATTCTAAGTCGACCTTACATTGCATTGTCCATCAATTCTTCCAATTTGATTGATTTCCTAAACGTACCCCGATGTCACTGATAGAACTGCCTACGTCAGTTCTTTACCTGTCAATATTGTTAGTCATTTTATTATTATGACCTTGTACATTCCTTGTTTGATTTTCGATATTATTTATTGATAGATTGACCGACATTACTTCTTAGTCTGTCAGCATTGTTAGCCATGTCATTGTAATGATTCTGTAAATTTCTTCTCTGATTTTCAATATTATCATTGATGGAACTACCAACATCACTTTTAAGGTTTATCAGCATTGCCAATAAATTGATTGTAATGATCCTGTACGTTTCTTCTTTGATTTTCAATATTGTCATTGATGGAACTACCAACATCACTTTTAAGTTTATCAGCATTGCCAATAAATTGATTGTAATGATCCTGTACGTTTCTTCTTTGATTTTCAATATTATCATTGATGGAACTACCAACATCACTTTTAAGTTTATCAGCATTGCCAATAAATTGAATGTAATGATCCTGTACGTTTCTTCTCTGATTTTCGACATTATCATTGATGGAACTACCTACGTCAGTTTTTAATCTGTTGACATTTTTAGCCATTTGATTATAATGACCCTGGACATATCTTCTTTGATTTCCAATATTATCATTGATAGAACTACCAACATCACTTTTAAGTTTATCAGCATTGCCAATAAATTGATTGTAATGACCCTGCACGTTTCTTCTCAGATTTTCGACATTATCATTGATGGAACGACCTACGTCAGTTGTTAATCTGTCGACATTGCTAGCAATTTGATTATAATGACCCTGGACATATCTTCCTTTATTTTCAATATTATCATTGATTGAACTACCAACATCACTTCTAAACTTATTAACATTGTCGCTAAATTGGTTATAATGATTCTGAACATTTCTTCTTTGATTCTTGATAAAGTCGTTTGTGTTTTGTTTGGCCCCTTTGAAAGAAGATTGTGCTGTCTGTCGCCCTGCATCAACTGCGTGATTAACTTTATCGTATACTGCATCTGCTCCGTTTTCGAAGTTGTTTTGTAAGGTTTCACTAAGATTTTTAATTGAAGTACGCATGTCGATTAATCCAGTACCATCAGTATTAACATTTCCGAACTCCTGTATTTTCTTAGTTATATTGAGATGGGTCTTATTTACTGCGTCTTGTAAACTGTTGAGCGTTCGTCTAATACCAGAAGTTGCTGATCCATCATTATTAAAGAAGTATTTTTTTAAGTGGCGCTGTAAAAACATTGTATCTTTGTTAAGTTTTTTTATCGGATTGTATAGCCCGTTTTCGATTTGTGTTTGTCCTTGATTGAAGAGGAAACTTTTAACCTCGAAAACATGAAATTTCACTGTATCAAATTGTCTTCCAATTTTTCCTTTTCCATTAACTTGATCCCCGTCATACATATGTATTGCAGTTCGTACCTGTTCTTTTACTGTTTGTGACACATCATGTATTTTTAGGGATATTGTTCCAACTATGCCTGGTTTTGTCACATCTTGTCCTGCTGCATTTTGTTCAGTACCTCCAAAGACGACACTTTTGCCGTAGTGGAGTGCATCTCCAACGCCGTGGGTTATAGAACTTGTAGTATCTTTTATTGTGCCGAATAGTCCATCTATTAGACCACAATTGGAATTTGCTATTAATGCAAATGACACTACTATCGCTATATATTGCTTCATATTGATTTTGATGCACTTCCTTGTCAGTTGAATTACATATTGATTTCTTTTCACTTACGGTCCAATTTTAACTATCTATTCAAACGTATGGTGGTTCGTCGTGATTGTTAATAATGCACCATGAAATGTATCGTGCACTACTATTTAATCAGTGTATTATCTGTTAGCTTGACCTGAACTGTGACTATGATACTTTATCAAGCTACTATGTTTTCCAATGATTTCACTCGTCTACAGGTTTTTATATTAGTTTTCCTTGTAACGTGACTTGTCTTAGTGGTCGTAAGCGGGACTACTGAGAATGTGGTCCTGGGTTGGATTTCCAGGCCGGGGAAAGTGTTATTGCGTTTTTCTATTTAGACTTTGTCAGTAGCAAACCTAAGTTTGTATTTGTGCAAACTTAGGCATCGCATTCATGGAGAGCATATTCGACCTGCACAACAAGCGGACTGGACCTGGCTGGAGTGACAGTCGACGACAACCTCAATGCCACAAAATATGTCAAATGGACACGCCAATATAATGGATTTAAAATATGAGAATTTATTTTAGTGTAAAATAAATTGTAAATTTATTCACATTGTTTTGTGTTATTTTATTGAACTCTTACAATAAGTGCCCATATTTGGTGACCCCGACGTGATTATGGAAAAGTTTCGACGATGCTGTTGGCGATACAGTGACGAAGTGCTAAAATAAAATGTCTGCTTTTGCAGAAAGCACGCTGTATCGTGCGAGCTCTTAGCGATCTTTAAGGCTGGCAAGCATTTTACAAGACTGATAAAAGGGAGCGATGCTGTAGTGTATACGGATCATAGGCCCCTCACCTACGCCATGACTAAGTCTGGAAGCTCCAGCGATACACCAAAGCGAGAGAGACAACTCCACTTCATATCTCAATTTTGAAGCAATATGGAGTACCTACATCCATGGAAGAGATAACGTAGTTGCTGATGCATTGTCACGCATTAGTGCTATTGATTGCCATTCCATTATCGATTTTAATGACCTGGCTGAGAAACAAAGGATAAATAAAGAGTTAAGCCACCTGTTGAAGTTAGACAACTTTCACTTCATCAGCATATCGTTACCTGGACCAATGAAATAAATATACCGTGAAAACGCAATCAAATCTCCACGTCCGTACCTACCGCAACCATTTCGTGAGATTGCCTTCAAAGCGTTATATGAACTGAGTCATCCTGGTATCCGCACGACAAGGAAGATGGTCACTGAAAAGTACTTCGGGCCTGGAATGAACACACGATGCTGCACTTCATGTCAACGCTCTAAAATTCACCGTTACACCACTAGTACAGTTTCCCAACTCAAGAAGGTTCGAACACATACATATGACATCGTCAGACCTGTCACTCCATCAGAAGAATACCGGACACAATCATCGACCGATGATCCAGATGGCCGGAGGCAGTACCAGTTAGCGACATAACAACGGAAATAATCGCCCGAGTCATATACGAGACATGGATAACTCGTTTCGTTTGTCCACTGCGTATTACTACAGACCAAAGAAGGCAGTTCGAGTCTACATTATTTAAAAAAATTATGAACTAACTGAGTATCTCGAGAATTTGCACTACTGCCTAACTGCCTAGCTCAAGCTAATGGACTTGTAGAAAGACTGCATTGTACTCCCGAGATAGCAATAACAGCAAGAGGAAATAATCAACAATGGGTACAAGAATTACCAACAATTATAATGGGATTACGTACTGCCATTTATAATAAAGAAACAAACTGCAACCCCGCTACAACGTTATACGGCACCGCATTGCGATTACCAGTAGATATCGTCGCACCGATGAAGTCAAACAATGAAGATCCGTCTTGTTACATCATCGGAATCGATGGAGTCACTTAATGAGCTTGTCACCACAGAGGCATCATCGAGACCGCATGACCAACACCTACGTACCGAAACAACTATCTCCATGCACGGATGTCTTTATGCGTGTAGATTGTGCGCGGAAGTGACTAACACCGCCGTACGAGGGCCCATATGAAACATGACAAACATTTCAAGATACGATTACCCACCCGAGAAGCAGTGGTTTCATTTGATCGATTGAAGCCTGCTCACATACTACCAGTAGTCACAGACGAGAAGATGGAAGAAGTCCCATACACAGTTAAACCTACAAGAAATGTACGTTTTTGAAGGGGGATACTATGGGGCATCGGATTCATGGAGCGCATATTCGACCTGGAGTGAGAGTCGACGACAATCTCGATCTCGGCATAGGTGAGTATATTATGTTCCTTGACCTTGATGCCGCAAAATATTATGTCAAACTAACACACCTCAATAAGACGAATTTAAAATAAGAGAATTTAGTGTAGAATAAATTGTATATTCATTCGTAATTTTTTTTAAGTTGTGAACACGTACAGTAAGTGCCCAAGGCCAATGATGGCAATAGCCAATGATGGCCTATAGTTGTCTGCCATTTTTTCAAACTGGGCCTTTTTGTCGCAGCCGTGAGACACTTTCCTGCTAATTTCTTACATCATATACATCGTACTTTAACTTTTTATTAGATTTTTTTATCTGTTGGCTCATCTGCTGTATTAATCATTATTTATTCATTGTGTACCTTTTAATCTGAGCTAAATAAATTTATTTTCTCTCTTCTTTTTCTTTATTTCAATAGGCTGGCTTCCTATTGCATGGAAAGCCATAACTGGTGTAACGTGGGTATAAATGCTCCTCCGCCTATCTCTTCCAGGAATAGGTACAGGTTTGATGTTGTATTTAAGTTATTTATGTATTAACCCTAATTAATAATTTAGGAGCCCGCTTATACGTCGGCGTTGGTCCCGTCTGACAGTTTTTACGGACGATAACAAGCCCGAAAATCAGACGACGGATTCTAGCAACCCTGGACCTTAAAATTTCGTTTTTACTCTTTAGTTGGGTTGTGTGAGGACTCAATATAAAATATTGATATTCAACTGTATCAGGTGAGATGGTACAAGTTGATCAGTTTGGAAACCGTAAAGCAGAAACAATGAAAAATAGGACTTATGAGTGCAAAATAGCTTTTTGGCTTCGCATACAGACAGATATTACCAAAAACTAAGTATATCGAGTTCGTAGTAAATAAGCAATTATAAACACGATAATTACAATGAACTTTAAACTGTGATTAGTTGGAATTCAAACTGATTAGCACGAGGATTCAGTCGTGCTAAGGCCAACTTAAGTTTTATATTATAACTTTGAATTTAGACTTTTTATAATTTTTTGCAATAAATTACCTATTCCCATATAGTCAAAATAGAATTATGTATCACAACTCATGTCCCCAAGATACAGGCACTGTCTAGTTTGGGGACCATTGCATTAACAAAATGAATGGCACCACCAGTTACAGCTAGAATTATGATAAAATAATTATAAATAATATTGTAAAAATTTATAAATAAATTTATTATTATTATTATCAATTTGTTGAACACCGACTAGATGCTCGTATTTATATATATAGCTCATGTAAAAATGAGAACATCTGTCAAGTTCGAATCATTACCTAGTTACAAATGGAGTGAGATACACTATTTCATCATATAATTTCAAAATTCTAAGGTGTCAAGGTTTTCCTCCATCGCATAGGACTCGGTGCTTCATTGTCCTTAACTTTTCTAGGGTTCCGTAACCGTAAGGGTGCCAAACGGAACCCTATTACTAAGCCTCCGCTGTCCGTCCGTCTGTCTGTCAGTGGGCTGTATCTCATGAACCGTTATAGGTAGACAGTTGTTTTCACAGATAGTATATTTCTATTGTCTAGTACATTTTTATTTCTAATATCGGTCTCGGCTGTCATTTGTGGATCTTTGACAGTCGTTACGGGTCGTCAGAAGCCCGTAAATCTTACAACCAGTTTTGCCAAGGGTATTACCCAGTTACTGAGTTGTGGAGATCAGATAGGCAGTCGCTCCATGTAAAATACTGGTAAACAGCTGCATCCGGTTAGACTGGAAGCCAACCCCAACATGGTTGGGAAAAGGCTAGACAGTTGATGTGTACATATTTCAATTGCCGCTATGATTAAAAATGAATGTGGTACCCAAAGGGTAAAATGGGACCCTATTACTGAGGCTATGTCCGTCTGTCTGTCTGTCTGTATGTCCGTCCGTCTGTCCGCGGCTTAGCTCGGAGACTTCGTTTTTTTCTCTCATCGATTCCATAGTCTGGGGTATCGTTGGAAAGGTCGCTTAAAGTTACCGAGTAATAATCGACCAACTTAAATTTGCAGTTGCAAAAACATGTTCTTCCATACATTCTGTATGGGAGAACAAGTTTTTCAACTACAATAAATTACTACAACCACATTAAATGAATTCATCCCAACTACGAAACCCTGCATTGTGCGTGATTCGACATGCACTTGGCCGGTTTTTTAAACTCAAATTCACTCTCTTGCTTTCCTCAACTACTTAACTTTGGTCTAAAAGATCTCTTATAGATTCGAAACATTCAAATCGTTCTAAGATTCTAAGATTCAAACCGTTCTATCCGCTCTAACCGTTCAAAGATTCAAACCGTTCTATCTCCTTATACATAGAATCGAGATGAGATCGGTAAACAAATGTAGTATCTTTATTTCATTTCCGTTTCGCAGTCGCACCCGCGCCCATCAGACAGACAGGCGTTTGAGAAACACTGCTGGCCAAGATTTACGGACCACATTGCTTAGTAGGGTCGGAAACTAAAACACAATATAAAAATATAATGTTTTTATAACATAATATAGAAATATTATGTTTTATTAAAGCTTCAATGCGTTAACATTCAGTTGCAGTATACGTCTGGAAAGGCTAATGTCATTGCCGACACGCTTAGTCGACCAACCTGCAAAGAAGATACTAAGGATCAGTGTGGAGTTTGCTCTGTTGTCGTTGACTTACCTGCCAGGAGTACTACTGAGCTTCGACGCGCGCAGTTAGATGACTTGTAACTTAAGAAAATCGTTAGTGATCTAGAGGTTACGTCTGATCCGGAGTCTATAGGTCTTAAGCGGTGGTCTGAAAGAGGTTACTTCTTGCAACTAGGCGTCTTATATAGATACAGTCCCGATGTGGACAGCAAAGAACCACAGCTGGTAGTTCCGGCTTCTTTACGCCTCGAAATTATGAAAGAGTGTCATGACTCCGATATAGCAGGTCATCATGGAGTAGATAACACGTACAATAGAGTCTCTCAAGGTTTCTATTTCCCCGGCATGCGTAGGGCCATAACAGAGTATATCAAGACTTGCGCCACGTGTCAACGGTATAAATCTTCAAATAGAAAGCCGTCAGGTCTGTTACAGACACCTGTTTTGTACGAAAGGGGAGAAGTGTTAGCTATTGACCTATTCGGTCAGCTACCTGTGGGAGATAATGGAGAACGTTGGATATTGTTGATAGAAGACACCGCTTCTCGTTGGACTGAGTTCTACGCTTTGAAGGAGGCAACATCAGAGGTGTGTGCTCGTATATTGATTGAAGAGTTTTTTCTCCGTTACGGATTTCCACGACGCATTGTGTCAGACAATGGCGTTCAATTTGTATCCGCTGTTATGCAGCAGTGTATGTTTTCTTTTAGGTATAAGTCAAGAGTTGTTACCTTTGTATCATCCCTCAGCTAATCCAGCTGAGCGCCAAATAGGGATTTGAAATTCCAGTTGTCACGTTTAGTTGAAACATACCATTCTTCATGGCCGCAGCACTTACCTGCGATAAGGTTTGCCATAAATTCCGCCGTTTGTGAGACTACGGGTGTGTCACCAGCGTATTTAACATTCGCTAGAGAGATTCGCTCACCCCTTGACGTACAACAAATACGACGATACTTAGCAAAGATATCTTTGTTCCGCAAATCACGCCTTATTTAAAAATTGTCAATACCTTCATGGGTGTAAGAGAAAGAGTTGAGGCACAACAGGACCGACGGAAAGAATGTGCTGACAAGGCCGTTGCACCTGCCGAAATCTTCGAGGTCAGAGACTAAATTCTCTTGAAGTCACTTGTTCTTAGCAATGCAGCAAAGAACATCACGGCCAAATTTATTTCAAAAAAGGATGGGCCGTACGTCATCGCAAAAAGGGCGAGTCCCACAGCATATTTTATATCAAATCTAGATAGCCCTGAGAGTGTCAAAGAGAAAAAAAATGTATCAGATCTCACTCGATTCCATAACCGGGATAGTACGCCTCCTCGTCCCGTAGTTCCGAGATGTCAATGAGGGCGTCTACGAAAACATGTATGTCCAGTTTGTTCAGCTTCCTTTGAGCGAGTTCATGAGCGGGGACGTTCTCTAGAACTCGAGGGGGAGTCTATAGTGTGCGGCAGAGCATAAATGGCAACCCAGGGTGGTTACCCGGCCGCCCGTCGTAGGGCACCCGCGAAAGCTCAAGTCAGATTGGCGGAATGGAACTGTCAGTGAGCCGTGAGCTACCGTCAGCGAGCTAGTGTGCGCGCGCTTTAAGACAAGAGCTCTGTTTGATCTGTTTGCTTGTAAGGTGATTTTGTAACTCGTTATATCTGTACGATTATAGTAAAGCACGACACACACTACGCAGATACGATAATATTTTATATGCCAATAAAAACTTAAGTATCTGAAAGCTACTAACAAGCACTACGCAGATACGATAATATACGAGACAATACATTCACGCGAAATCCTTCAAATTGTGTAACTTGTTTTTTAGTGCGGATTGTTTATAGTGTTACAATGAGTTCGCGTTTATTGCTTCTGGGTTTATTAAGCCGGCGCCCGACATAGCAACAATATTCGAATACTTGTTTGAACACATGAGGCACGGGTGTTTAGGTATTTGATCAAAGTTTGATCTCACATTTATTAGGTACCGTACCTCTGGCGCCGGCTTAAGACAGCTCGTCAGAAGCGGATTCTGATTTTGAATTGAATGCACGTAAAGTGTTAGAACAAATTTAGAATCTGTTTCCGAAACCCAAGGGTTCCTCCGCGCAACCGCCTGTATTTACCTGCAGGTAAAATATTATACCATATTTTTATCGGCAGATGTTATCTGCAGATATATTTATATACGCAGATAATATTCTCACCATCGTTCGATCTACGTCGGTGCCCACAGATACTTTACGATAAAATTTAAATTATCGCCGCTGTGTGTGTTACTTCATTGAAATACATAGAGAGCCATAATGAAAGCTATACGCTCAGATAAAGATATCTTACCTTATCTGCGTAGTGGGTGACAGCCTTTATTCTGAGGCACCTGCGTTTCTCTTACATCCGTTCCCTGGCTATAAAATTTATATTTCATTGTTATTGAAAAAATACAAAACTACCTACCTATTACCTAATATCAAATACACCATTATTTTTACCTCTTGTATTTGATATTGAAATAGAAAAGAAATAAGTAGGTTTTTTTTTTTGTTCAAGGTAGATTTATTTTCAAAAAAACTCTGCTCTTGCTCGGTATTTACCTACTAATTACTTAATTTCATCATTGTCATTAAGTATCTCATTTAAAATCTATTCGGCCCATATTCTAAGTTTCCTTGGAACACTTCTCATGCAGTGACAATCAAAATAAAAGAATACTAGTAGGAAGGAAAATAAAATGTAAAGAAGAAATTTTGCGTATTTGTAAATACTTATATTCTAACGAAATATAATAATGATACATGACTTTACAGGCTCCGAGAAGGACACTTAGTTCCATCAGAATTAAACAGGATGTGCGTAAATCCGCAGGCATAACTTAAGTATTTAAGTTCCAAAGTAATTATCTGCCGCTTCTTCTGCTGGCTGTACGAGTTAATTTAATCTGCGAGCACGAGCTTGGCCGGTTTATCTCGTTGCTTCGCCAGAGGGCTCCTTATGTCCGGTACCGAATACAATTGCTATAATTATTTTGTGCTCTTTGCTTGCGGGATAGCATTGTTTATTGAAGATGTAGTGAATATCGAGTGACATATATACATACATAATGAACGCGACGATCACGTATTCGCGCAACGATGGCTTTCTATTAGGACGGTACGCTAGTGTAGGTACAGTCGCGGGCAAAAACACATAAATATAATATGTAACACTCCGCATACTTTTTTTCAAAAAAATATTTTTCCTTTTGTGGGTAACAAATAAAACAAATTAGGTTAAAATTTAAAACAAAAAAATTTATTACGAGTTCATTTTTTGGTAAATGCAAAGAAATTATTACCGAGAGATAAAACAACCAAAATAATATAAACTATTACACGTTTGTATGGCATCTAAACGATTTTAGTTAAAAATTAACTATAAGTAGAAGCTGTATACATAATAGTTAAAATGTAAAAATAAATAATTAAAAATAATTACAAAATGTAACAATGCTTATGCGTTATTAGTGGACTTGGCATTTTTTCACAGAAGTGAAATAAAAACATATTGGCATTGAGTGATAAAATACTTTAAACAATTTTTTAAACAGTTATATTTTTTAAGACGATATTCACAATGGCTTTATGTGTATTACAACTATTAAGATTATTTTTTATTTTATCTTACTTTTTATTTTTATATATAATTCTAAACAGTTATTAAGTACAATTCAATTTTATTCAGATAAACATTCTGCCGAAATACTACACACTCTTATACAATATTGTTCTGTGAAAAAATGTCTCTTTGTAAAAATAATAATAATCTAAAATATTTACATTAATATATTTAATTAGTAACTGGCAGTTTCAGAAGGCACATAATACATTTCTATAGGAATTTATTTATTTGAAAATTTTTAGGTAAATTAAGCATAAAAGCTACCACGATATGTATCGCTAAGGCACACTATGTGAATACTATATTACACAGCTATTCAGAAATATGTACCCATTTATTTTTCTTAATTTTAGCTGAAAAAGCTACTACAATTTATTTGCGCACTTTGTAAATTTCGTTGGTACTTAAATTAGAACAATGTTATTTATTGCTGTTATTTAGAACTTACAGTCTCTGTTATACTCAGTTTAGCACTTTGAGAGATCTACCTCAGCTGGGTATAAAGAACCGTTATTGATATTTATTGAGATGATGCCTCCCAAAATTATTAGATATAAATTTTATTTATGTAAAGCGACCTTATTAGTAACATTATAGACCATTCTGGACTCGAAATATAAATCAAAGGTGTATCGAATAAGAGATTCTTTATTTTTCTAATTAAAAAATAAATCATTTCACACGTGACTACATTTTTTCTACCACAATTTAGTTACTTATAATATAATTGATTCAACTACTCGATACACCTCCAACAAATTATGTTATCTACCGCAATTAGTAAATACCTAATTATTAACTTAGATCACATTTTCAACAACTCTCATACATACACACGTTTTTACATTTATCACACGACAAGATTTAATCTTTCATTCATTTTACACTTTAATACAATATATTCATTTTGGATAAATTATAATAGTTATTAAATTATTCATTTTAATTATAATTTATCCAATATGAGTTATTTCAAACCTCAGCCCACATTTTTTTTAAATTTCTATTATGGCGTCCGAAAATTAATTGTTTAATCGTGACTAGTTTTATTACAATAGAAGAATAGAAGTACAAAATTAATAAAAATGTCGAACCTTTCATCTTCTTTGTAAAAAGGCATGAAAAGTTGGGGGGAAGAAAATTCGTTAAGTCATGAGGTAAAACTATTGCATCATAAAATATGATTCCCAAGTATTTTTATACAATCAAATCGGACCTACTTTTTCTAATAGGCTGTATTTTTTTAATTTATAATTATATTCTATAACTATAACATAAAAGTTACAGCCCAACTCTTTATTAATTTTACAAATAAATTAATAAAATATCGCACTAATTCCTGCCATCATTAAAACGGCAGAAATCAGTACGACATGATACAGTGTCGTCATTTAAAACTTAGAAACGATGACTTTGTGATGTCAGTACCTGTCGAAGCTAGTGGAGTCGCGACTGGTGACGTCACTGGCGGCGTCGGTGGACGAACTGCCGTCCGAATCGGACGTCCGGCCGGCATCCGACGTCCGGCCGGCGTCTGACGTGCCGCCCGTGTCGGACGTCGCGCCTATCTCAGTGGTCGGATATCAAAGATGCTCGTCGCGTCCATTCAGAGGTTGTCGCTCAGCGTGGTCCGAGGGGCGGTTGCGTTTGAAGAATCCGCACTGGAATTTGAATAAACAATTGTTAACAAAAAGAGTATTTTTGACGATAGTAAGTTGCACTACTTTATTACTGCCTCGTTTGCCTTGGTCGCAAGGGTGACCTGCTGAGGGTTTCATCCACAGTTCAGGCAAACTGTCATTGGGTGATCAGTAAATAAATTGTATGTTCATCTCATCTCATCTCCATCTTTACCTACCCCACTCATCTTGTGGCGATGCCTGGAAGAGGTCTGATATTTAGCAGTGGACGTCGTTTGGGAGATATAATGATATTCACCTACAATACATGTATTTTGAATGAACTCACTTTATACAGCGCAAATATGAGCAGCAGCAGCAGCAGCGCGCCGACGACGGCGGCCAGCACCACCACCCACAGGGAGACGCCGCCGCCGAGCGCCGCCAGCTGCGGCGTCACCGCCGTGTGCGCCTCCGCCGTGCGCCACGCCGGCGCCGGCCGCCCCACCATGGGCAGGCGGGCCACGCGCGCCGCGCCCAGGGTGGACAGGATTACTGCGCGGTCTTTGGAGATCTGGGGGTGACGAATTATCGAATTCATTTTTGGTGTTATGAGTGATGTATATATCTAAAGTAAAGTAAGTAAATTGACATAGACTGGAGTCTATGTCAATTTATTCGAATCCTTTCCATACACACTACATAGCGGCAGCAGCCGTAACAGGGTTGTCGTTTACCCAAGTGAGATTTCATGCTTCAGCATTATGTTCAAACGTGATCGACCTTGTGACTTGCCTTCTATTATCTAACTCTAATAACACTCAAGCTTTCATTTATAGTCTTACTTCAGTAAGCACAGTCGCGTTGATCCTGGATCTGAACGCGAACCAGGCCTCCTGTCCCTTTACCATGCGACCGGTGGTACACCTCAGCACCTCACACTTGTACTTCTCTTCGCATTTCTCCAGAATCTTCTTCAGCTGTGGGTCCACCTGGATTGAGAATAGTTAACATCATAATTTAATCATCATCTCAGATTCCTATGGTAAAGTACACCGATTTATTCAGTCTCAATCCCACTTTAAGCAAGCATACTTTGAGAAAATACCTATTTCATAACAGTATGGTTTTGAAGAATTTGTTCCTAACATCATAAAGTTGCTATCAATACTTTAGGAGAAAATCGCTTTTTTTTATTTTCCGTAATTTAATTATGCTTGTGACTATAAAATAAGAGTACTTCCTTGTCTTTATTTTTGTGTTAAAATTAAATACAGTTATGGTAAGAATGTTTGAATAATAGTTCAAAGACTTACTTCGTCCTGTCGTCGTCTTCTGGTGTTTTCGCGACGTTCAGTAGAAGAGCTGTACCCACCGCCTGAGTGAGTGCTGTATGATGTGTGACCCCCTGGAGAGTAACAACCAGACCAGTTTAAAATCTAGTTCTTAAAACACATCAAGGGCAAGAACAGATCTTCTCCTTTCCAGATAAAGGAGTACACAATACTAATGAAAAACTAAAGTTTTACCTGATGATGAAGAGTAAGAGTATCCACCTCCACCCCTCTGATAACTTTCACCGCCTGTTTGGTAGCTGCCGCCTCCAGCCTGATAACTACCACCTCCAGCCTGTTGACTTCCACCTCCCGCTGCATAATTTCCACCATGTACAGCACCAGTTCCACCAGAACCAGAGCTTCCTTGACTTCCACCAGAACTGCCGCTTACATCAGCAATACCATATCTGAATTCGTTATTAGGATTGTACGCAGCGTACGTTCCGAAACCTTCGAGGTTATCTTCTTCCTCATCACCAACTACAGTAACGCTTGAGGATCCTCTGAAGGTAGAAGAACCAGCTTTCGAAATATCAGGGTTGACCGTTTCTGTAGTTGCCCAAGAGCCGTGAACGAAACCGCCTTGACCTGAATCTTGCCCGAAGCCCCTTGATCCTTGACCATAGGCTGCTGAACCTTGGTTGTAGGTCGCTGAACCTTGGTTAAAGTTTCCTGATCCCTGGTTGTAGCTTCCCGATCCTTGGCTATAGGTTCCTGCTCCTTGGTGGTACACGCCCGATCCTTGGTTGTAACCGCCCGAACCTTGGGAATAACCGCCTTGAGAATGACCTTGTGATGACGCTAGGTTGACACCGCCTTGGTTAGCATATCTGGAAAGATAAAACAATATTTATTGAAAAGAAGGTAACACTGGAAATATCTTCAACATCACTTGCTGGCGTTTAATTTTGACAATATAAAAAAACTTACACATTGAAAGAGCTTCCAGGCTCTCCTTCGTGTCCAAGGTTTCCATACTCAGTACTTGTCTCTACTTCCGATATAATATTATGATTCGCATCATACACAATGGTCTTGTTCCTCACCCTTACTACTTGAGCGCCTTGTCCAAAGGCAACCTGGTCAATATTTCCAGAAGCTATAGCAGCAGCGAGTTTTTTCTGGATTTCTTCCTTTTCTTCAGCAGTCAAAGCTGCGCCATTAGAATTGGTCCAAGTCTTGTTGAAATAGTAAGTGCCACCGACCTCGCCTTGTTTTTGACCATCGATATGACCTTGGTTTCCAGTGAAGGAACCTTGGCTGCCACTAAACTGTCCACTGGAACCTTGGTTGCTATTGAATTGTCCATTGCCACTTTGGCTGGATGTAAATTGTCCATTGCCACCCTGAACAAATTTCTCATCGGCATTCTGACCACCGGCAATAAATTGTCCATTGCCACCCTGGTTGCTACCGAACTGTCCACTGCTACCCTGGCTGCCACTGACTTGTCCACTACCACTTTGACTACCGCTAGAACTGGAGCTGCTACTGAAATGGCTTGAACTTCCACTAGAGTGACTGCTGGAGCCTTGTCCGGTACCATAGCCGGAGCCACTGCTTTGTCCGGTTCCATAGCCGGAACCTCCTTGGATGGTCGCACCGCCAGCGTTGCCAGCCTGGGAGTTAACTTTGCCACTGCTGGACGACTCTTCCCAGTAAACTGTAAAAATAAAGCGGTGGTTTTATAGATACGTATCACGTCATAATATAATATTTTTTAAATATTTTCTTTAACATAGTAATGTATCTAAATAATATACGAGACGCGAATGAATATTTTTTAATCTTTACTTAATTATAACTTACCTTGTCCATAATATCCACCACCTCCTGACGTTTGTGATGCACTGTAGAACTCGCTGCTCATCATAGCTGGAATCACGCAAACATTTTGTTAACGGCTTGGTAAGAACAAATTAATTTGTAATACAAAATCGTGGAAGAAATTCGAAACAGATTGCACAACTCCTTCGACTTTTAAAATCAAAATACCGGTTATTATAGTTAACAAACCTTCTCTCTCCTTTCCCAGTAGAAAAGCATAAGGATTCTGGACGAACAGGTTCTCAAGGTTGATATGTCTTGCCACGTCACACTTGACATTGCCCAGCCATTGTGGTTGCACCAGCATATACATCAGATTCTCGCCTGAAATGTTTAATAGGATTTTTAGTATGCAGAATCGAACACTGATTTCTTCAGTTTTCATACAACTACTTCTTATTTTTTCTCATCAGGACGAACTGTATAAGAACAGCTTAAGCCGTGGTAAAAATATTAGGTGCTAGAAGGGCGTAATATTGCCCTTCATGGAAATTATTTCAATGCAACTAGCTATGTACCATATTTTTGTTACTAAAATTATTGTTCGTTGGTTTAGTAGCTATAGTTGTTATCGCACCTTCAAGAGTCTGGTATGGCCACATGAAGTATATCTCCGTCTCTTCAACAGTGAAAGGTCCTTCGTTTTTGATGTTGTACTTGTGAATCACTTGTGGTCCCAGTTTAGTGTCATCCTTGATGTTTGCTGTATCGTAGAGCGATGCGTTGTAATGGAGCTCTGGCGGGTCTGATGTTCTGTAAGTGATACAATTGTTATGAGCATTTTTGAACTCTACCGGAACCATTATAAAAAAATGCTGATATGATATTTTTATAACATCATCTATATAAATGCTTTCTAATATTACTTAGACAAATAGTACGAAACCCCTTTTATATTTCCATTCCAATAAATGAATGAACAATTATTCTGAAAATACTTCTACTTCCACTTGGCAGAACCCCCTGTCCATATCTACTGCAGAAATAGTCTCGTAAACTTACCCAATGATAGACAGCTGAGCTTTGACAACGACGCCGATGTTCATATGCATGTTGTTATCATACATGGTGCCTTGTTCCACGTTTGTGGAGTTGGCTTCCATGTCGAAACTCAGGGATGTAACGCGGGAGTCCACTTCCAAGAAAAGGCGGAAGTTTACCTGGTAGAGTAAATAAGCGAAAGCTAGTTATGAAATAGTTTATTATTGGTAATCAATGTCAAGTAATCATTTGAAAGGTTTTGTAGCATATTATTCGTTTAAATAACAGGACAAATCTGAATTAATTGAATAAATTATTGGAAAATGGATCTTTATAACGTAACTTTTCACACATAATTCTTAAGCAATTTTAAATAGAATCATCGGAAAATGATCTCACCTTTTGTCCACCAGCCATAGGATTTCCTAAATCACATTTCAGGGTGCTATTACCGTCAGCAAACCTGTTGGTAATCGAGCAGTATATCAAAGTATCAGCGGTGTCCTGATCCAAGCGTTCCATCTTAGCGTAGGTGACTCCTGAAGGTATGACCAGGTAGTAAGCAGCTTCGAAGGCATCTTCTCCAGAGTTTTCCACTTTGACGTCAATATTGACGTTTTCTCCAGATCCTAACACGTAGTTGATTGTGGGGCTGTGGAAAAGAATACAGGTCTGCGAATGGTTTTTTGTCGATTGTTTTAATTTTTTGTTAATATAATTAGAGTTATATAAAAGGTTATTTACATTTATGACATCCACCACCTCACGAAGAAAGGTTAAGACAACACAGTAATTATTTGAAAGGATTAGAACAAGCAACACTTAAAACACAAACACTCACAAAGGCACAATCTGAACACATATTTGTTTAGTACAAAGTACTATAGAACTATAATAGGTACCTACCTAAATGTTTTGAGTTAAATACGAAGGGCTATACCGTGCATATGCTTAGTAGGAGCAAAATAAGTATCATCAGTATTAGTAAAATAAAGTCTAAAAGTATGTATATTAAAAAGTTTTTCACTAAAATCGTCTAGAAAAACTAGAAAACGAATCAATAGTCCGTTTGTTACCCGCATAAATTGAAAAAAATTGGACGGATTCTAAAAACTTATAGAATTGTATGACTATGTTGTAGTTAGAAATTGAGGCATGCTTTATCTCAATCGGTTGAGTCGTTTCTGAGATACAGTCTAACCTCTCTTTTGTAGGGCAGTCCCGTACAAAGCAGGGATAATTATCGAACTAGTAAAACAATTTGTTAGTGTTATTAATTATTAATAGTAAGTGGTAGGAAATTTTAGTACATGACGTTAGTTGGTAGTTTTATGTACATTACGCATTGTTATACATAAAATATAAGGTATATGTTATGTTAAAAAGGTTACAAACTACCAATAGGTTATTCTTAAATTGTTAAATAATAAGCAATAAAATAAGCAATAAATAAATACTCGAAAAGAGAAATTAAAAAAATCGGAAAGAGATCTATCTAAATAATCTAGTTTATTTTGCCAATATGCCCTGATAATTTAATGCGTTTATTACAAGTTCAAACAAACGCTATAGTATTTTCGCGGATACAGTAACACTAGCCAATAGTGGAATTTAAAAAGAGGAAAGAAGAAAAAAAGAGTGGAAATAACGAAAGCTTTTTTTTAATTCTTACAATACAGAATTACCGTGCTATTTTTTTATGCCGATGAAATGGTAAATATATAAGCAAGAGTATTTAAAAAAACATCTTCTGAAGGAACAAACCAAAAAACCTGACGTGGTGCGTAAAAACGGATTTAAAAAAATGAGCAAAATGAAATGTTATGAGAGCACAATGATATTATAAAAGTTTTAAGACAACTTTAATTCGCAGACCTGTAATTTCTTGATATTTAATAATCAGATCAGTTCAAAGGTTCTTGGGCAGGTAATAAATTTAGTTTTTTGGGGAATCTACTGGTTGCTAAACCAAAGGCGTATAGGTAAGAAATAATGAAATTATAAACATAATAATAGAAATAGATTAGAAAGTTATTACATAATTATATAGAAAGAAAAAGAAGCAAACACACAATGATTTACATACATACATGCAATGTCCTATTATGGTGCAGACACATACATTGAACATGGTACTGACACTCATATTAAACGAAGCTTTTTCTCACTAATAGCATGCTTTTGTGCTAGCATGAGCATAACGTGTATCAGTACCATAAATACGGGGGAGCGCAAATCTTGCGAGGCCCAGTTTTCACAGACAAACAAATATCACCCGTATGATTTATTTTTTGCTAAGTATTTTATGGTGTACAATAAAGTTATAAAATAATAAAACTTATCTTAGTCCGAGAGAGCATCATTAAAGGTACGCGGTAAAGGTTATTTATTTTCGACTTTATTTTAAGAGATGTAATGTAGAAATCTGTTTGGCAGGTAAAACTATGCTCCGGCAGGTCTGCGCCGACCTTATATCTTAAAAACATCACCAGCTTTTTTCAATAGCAAGAAAACTCACGTTGTAGCAGACATCCTCAGGTCCGGTATACAGATGTTATCAGGTCCACAGTTCTTCTGGATGTTCAGCGAGTCTGCGTGCACGATACTCCTGGTCTGGTCCAGGACTGGTGGCACCAAGTTACCAGACGGCTGCGTCACCAGGTCGTAGGACATCTTTACTTCTATGGGAGTCAGCTTGTCACGGATCTCATCCTGCAATTAGAAGGAAGAGGTATTTTAACGTTTGGATGTTAAAGATTGAATTTTTTTACCCGTCTATGGAGCCGCAATTGGCCGTTTTTTGTAATCAGCTAAAAATAGTAGATAAGGGTTACTCACGTCCAAATACACAACAATATCCTTGCATTCCTGCTGTCCTTGTGTTAGGAGTATCTGTGTTTTATAAATCGTCTCTCTTCTCTCTGAGAGGAACAGTCTCTTCGTAGTCTTCTGACGAGAATCCAAGTCCAAGGTCACCTCAAATTCTGAAGATTGGTAAAGAAATGATTAATGATTTATTGGATACAAGTATGTAACATTTATGACGTGTTCGTGTCCTTATTGTTTCGGTACGAGAGAGAGAGATAGTCTTATTCAGGACAAAGAGCACCATCCCTTTTCCGCAACGGAACAATAATGGCTTTCATATTTCAAAATATTGTCGAGTAAAACATTAAAATTGAGTGCAGTCACAAATACAACTAACACTGACGACAAATATTTACAGTTCATAATTCTACTAATAATCTCGTCATCTCTATCAGACAATTTTTAAGTGCCCGATAAAAATGATTGTTATGAATAGAGATATGATGTTGTTTGGGTGGTTTTGGTTTTGTGTGGTACCAATTAGCGCTACTTCGACCACTCACCGAAATAGCAGATATATCCCTCCGCTTGGAAACAAATAACAAATTATTGTGATTCTCAATATTGTTCAAATTGTACATGATGTGCTTGACGATAATAATATTGATGAAAATGAAAATAAGGACGATAGTATAGTAGGTTAGATATCTAAAACTGGACGAATAGACGTCTGACAAATTTGCCTATACAGAATCATTTCAGTTACGTTATAAGAGTATTGATGGTTGAAATAAGTCAAAGAAATCTTGGGAACGTAAAGGACGATTTAACCAATGACGTTGATATTAACAATACAATCAAGACACTTACTAATTTGCTGATCTACATTAACGCCTCCGTACGTCAAACAGAACATGAGTTGCGCGCACGCAACCGTGGTGCCATTTTCCAGTTGACACTTCTTGTCTGTCAACGAGATTAACTTGCTATCTCCCAAGAACTTGACGTCGGCTGATACTTTTACTACGGGGCGAGATCTAGAAAAAATGAAAGTTACATTTTAGTTTTCTATTTGCTAAAAATTCAGCTAAACATAATATCCGTTTTCCACAACATTACGTCTGTTTTCCAGGAAGGCCAGAAGTGCATCTACATAAACCAATATTTTGCCAGTTATGTTTAATTCCAATGTAATTGGGGGCGGCCTAATGTTATCAACCGGGTACAAATCCAGACTCTGGGCTGTTACTGAGAAATTCCGGGTAGAAAAACCCAATAACACTGCCCGACCTGGGAACTGAACCTAGGCCCTCATGCCCAGCAGTACTCATTGTTCTAGTGGTCGCTATTGACTCCTGTCGAGGGTTGGTCCTAGGTTTGATCTTCAGGTCGGGCAATGTTTTTTATTTTCACTAGAAAATTTTCAGGATTGGAGTCTGGATTTGTGCCTGGCAATGGGCTCACTCCTTATTATATGGGACGCATAAAACTGACTAACGTGTCCTATATGCAAAAGTTGTGAGCGATTTGTACCATACATCTTAGCTATGCCTAACCCTTTGGGAAAAACTGGCTTTTTCAATTAAAGTTATATAACGGATATTACTTTACATAACGACGAAATCATTCACAAATATGGAAGGAACACTTACTTCAAGAATACAACACTATCCGATTTATAAGCACCAACAGCTAAATCCGTGTAATTATTATTATCCAGGTCCACTCCTCCTGATAGAGAGAAGCCGAAGGTGGACAGGTTCGGAGAGATCTCCTCAGCAGTGATGGCTTGGGAGTACTTCTCATGGATGCCCGTCTCACTGCCGTGGTAGATGTAGACCACGCCGCGCCCGTTCTCACCGCCGTAGGGAGCGCCGACGGCTATGTCTGGAAACCGAAAACAAGATTTTAATTAATAATGTTATGTGATGTTGTTCTGAAAATAACTTTGAAATTCAAACGATGTGAAATCGTGGTCGCCTGTTTTTTTGATAAAAGACGCTTTCGAAATGTTTCACATGAGTGAGATAATTATGAAGTGAACTTTATAGAAGAGCACACTTAAGATTCCATGAAACGAATACTTCCGTAAACATATTATCTTTTTGTAAAGAATTTCAATAAAATAAAACTATTATTTCTATCTTTTTTGTCTTACCTCCAAAACCGTCGTAGTTGATGTCTCCAAGCGAAGTAACTGCCAAACCGAATCTGCCTCGAGAAATCTCACCGGTCCTAGCATGGCTCTTTGTGAATGACTGGAAAGACAAGAAAACATTTATATTATTCAAGAATAATTATATTTCTTGTTTAAGTAAAAGTAGTCGATATGATGACAGGACATTGTCTGCTGTAGTAGCTTTATAATGAAACGAGTTTATTTGTTACATGAATATATTTAAAAAAATCTTACCCTATCTTTGTCTTGATAGATAACATAGATTCTTCCATGTTCAAACCCATCAGTCTTAGTCCTGGTGAACATCGGGGCGCCAACAATGACGTCATCAAAGCCATCGCCATCAATGTCGCCTGAAGCAATACTGTATCCGAAGTAGGCACCGATCTGAGAGCCACTGATGTTCTTGATGTTTTGGAGCTCCCAAGTATAGAGGACAACCTGAAATAGTTGGGATAGTTCAAATTAATAGAGTTTATCACGAATCGTGGTATAAATCGGAAAATATAATGAAATTTCTTTATTAGACAATGGAAGCTCAAAACACTTAAGACGATATTGTCTACTATGCTCCTGCACGAGTAGCATGACCACTTCTACCTCTTCTCTAAAGTATACACATACCTCTTTCAAAACAAAGTGAGAGTTCTGTTGTGCTATTCTGTAACCATCTCACCGTGAAAATTTTGGTGAAGTGAACTTGAAGCTTCACGGTGAGTACGTTACAGAATAGTAATGCTGTTGTTCTTTTGTGACACCGCACTGTAGAAATCTTTCTACTATCTGTCATTTTGTCTTCTATTCTTTTTACGTAGGTCATACAACGCGTGCTGGTTCGGTAACATCAAACGTAGACCATTATTTATATTTCTAAAGAGTTCTCGAATACGAAGAAGTATGTAATCATAAAAAAATTGCCTAACTTACCAATCCTTTCAGTCCAGCTCCTCTGGGCACTCCAACAGCAACGCTCTGAATACCTTGACCAGCAAAGTCACCAACAGCGATGGAGTAACCCATGTAAGAGTCGTCGTATCTAGGGCTAGCTTCAGGAGTCGCTATCAAGGCTGGGCGACTGCTCATCGATTGAGTCATTAGCTGACCTAAAATAGAGATGATCATTCAGTCATGTATACCTGATAAATGAGCTGTTTTCAGTTTCATATGTACGATTTTTGAGTGATAGTAGCATGAAGATGGAATTGATTTTTTTGGTATTTCGCCCAATAAAAGCATGACCCGAAATGTATTTCATAAGGAGCGTTCAAAACAAGACAAGTTTCGAATATAAATGAGCATTAGTAAATCGTCCAGAGGAAACTCATGTTTAAAACATCGAAACAGCACAAAACGTCAATCATTCGTGTACAATGTTCCATGATCTGTCATTAGATGATGTTCAAGCGATCCAGCAGCCAGGAGCGGCATTTTCATGTGATGATGGTTGTAACACCGTTCATGTCATATATTACAGGCGTCTGTATAACGCTTTGATTAGGTTATTATTAGCATACATATGACCAAAGGTCTCATCACACCATATCAAGCGTGAGATTCAGGGATATTTTAATATAATGTTAAATATATCACCAAATCCTTGTTACAGCGACCGCAATAAGGTAATTATTGGTAAAAATTAATTTTGGTAACGGCTCTGGCATAACACATGCACTAAATACAGTCCTTCTGTCAAAGTAGAACAACACTTGACTGAAAGATTTAATGTTGTATTTATCTTGCATACATTAATGAAAAATATTTAATTGAATCTCAATAAATAGCTGTGTTCAGTCAGAGCTAAAGCCAATGAAATTTTATAGTTTAGTTTTAAAGCATGGACACTTTTGCGGTTACAAAATCATTTGAGTATTATAAACACCTATTTAACCCGCAGGATTTAAAAAACTACTTTTTGGGAATTGCCATTCCTATTTACACCATATTGTTTTAAAATAGTCTTTTAAAATGAAGTTATTTATTCATACTAATTATAATTTTGCTAAAATGAGAAAATATCGAAGATTAAAACAATTATTTATTTGATCATCCACATGCTGTGGTTGTGATGATTAGGCCTGGATGTGTTCAAAATGTCCTTCATTCTTTGGACGTGAGGTAATACACAAATTGCTGCAATCGTGATTGTGGACAATGATATCATCCAAATAGGCAATTTGTTAGCACAAAGATATGAAATGGATAAACTGACTATGATCTAATCTTTCGTGCACAACTTTCGTTATTTAACTACCGCTAAAATGTTTTATAGAAATTAAAGAAATTAATGGTTTCTTAAAGGTTGGAGAATGTGGAAGGTATCTGGTAGAACCCATAGGGTAAACCTTAGAACACCATGACTTGAGGAAAGCTAATGATTTCTTCGCTATTTATGGCAAATATTATATCGCCAATATATGCCATCAATAGTTGCGAGCAGTTTCTATTCTAAATCCATTTTTTATGTTCAAGTATAAACATATGAATTTATTTAACCATTTTCTTTTGTCTCAAATTAAACAAAATTTTTACACTTGACGAATATCTCTTGGAACATTATTTGAACAAAAAAAAACCATATAAAAATCGACATTTCATCAGTTAGAAAACATGACTTAATTTAGAAAGCAAGCAAAAGTTAGCGACTTATTTTAATGATATCAGATGTTATTGCGTAAAAATTGCAAATTATTATACTCGAACAACAAAAATGTAATTTAAAACAGCTGTTCATATGTTCAAGGCATTGATAAAGGATTATGCGAATTGAGGCCTCTCTATGTTATTGCTGTTAAGAGTTAAGATGTCAATCTGGCGGTACGTCTGGATATGTTACCTTCTTCCGGTATTTTCGGCATATAGTAGAAGAACGATTCTTTCGGATCTATGGATAACGTTCGCCCTGTGAATAATTTTAGTGTCAGTTATCATTCGGAATGCCTCTCCAATTCATGTTTTTGGAGAATATTGTGTTATGTCGTGAGTCAGTCCTGTTGGTTTGTTTCTATTTTCGTTTTCATTGATCAGTTCCATAAGTATATTTTATTTGTAATTTGGTAAATATACTGTTTCCATTGAAGTACTTCTGTATTTCAATAGTGTATTTTAGGAAACATCGATTATAATATCATGTTATGGTATTCCTGAATCGTTAATCAGAAACAAAATACTATCCTGTTTTTACTGTCGTCTGCATTGTATACATTCCCAGCTAGTTTCTATATTATTATAGTAGTCAATCCAAAGGTGATAGTTAATTTCAAACAGTCTATGATGATTTCTTTCTCTATGGGACTAAAAAACACCCATGCGTAGCTCACTACGCAGCTACTGTTTTCTATCGGAGGTATCAAAACTGTATGCAGTCTATATTAGGTAGTTAGTAAGTCTTTACTAATTTATGTAACGTTACCTTGCCAGAAGAAGCTGCCTGGGGCACCCATGAAGAGTCGTTGTCCATCCTGGAAAATTAAAATACAACAATTTAGTAAAAGAATGCATTGAAATGTTTTGTCTTTAGTGGAACAGTTGTTACTGCTGCATTACTATATTAACATTATTTGTTAAGGGGGATGCGCCAAGATAACCCGCGAAATTCAAATTTTCTTACGTTTTTTGCAATTTGCAAGTCAGTGTCATGTTGTATGTTGATTATACTATAATTTCCAAGAAAGCTGATGAAATTTGCTTTAAAACGTTTTTTATTTCAAAACTCTGGCTTCTACAGTTTAGAAGAAATTGCAATTTTAAAAGTGTGTTACTAAGTTTTGAAGGCCAGTGTATTATGATTCGCGACCGTAGCAAATATGGCGTTACAGAAATATAATCATTAGATACAGGAATACAACTCCTTTAGTTAGATTAATCCTCAAATAACATGATACCATGAAATAGACATTCAATAGGATTAGATGAACTCATAGACTTGTATTGATGACATAAGAAAATTTGAATTTCGCGGGCTACCCTGAAGCTTTCGCCTTAAAATCACATGAAATATTCTTTTGCGCAGGTTTTTTTCATAACTTCTCTAACAAAGATGAATAAAATACTCCAAAATCAATAAAACCATCTAATACAATGTAGAACTCCACTCTAGTATTAGAGCGAGCATCAAAGTGTTTTACGATTAGAACCTTTTTATGTCCCTACTTATGGTAATGCATGGACCGATCCCTAGCCTGCCCTGCCCTGGCTGGACTGGCCTAATTGCAACCAGGATAGATAAAGTGCATTGGTTTATAAGTGTGTGATGTCATTGAGTCTGTGTTTAACTTACGAATAAAGTGACCGAAGAGTTAAGGGTCAATTTGTAAGGGGACGCGGAAAAAAAAATCGCTGTAATTTGTTATTCGTGAAGAATCTTAAACAGCCTTAAAATGAATGTAGGAAGAGCTTAAGTTTTTAAAGAATAAACAGTTAAAAAATATATGATTTTCGTACACAAGAAACAATATTATTGAGATCTACTGAAAACTGAAAATACGTAAATAAAAAGGAGGCAACACGAAAAAACGAAAGTATTTATAACTTCTGTTTCTTGATTTGTTAAAGGATTCCCAAGTGGTAATGAAGATTTTGATGCGAATGTAACACACAAGCGTCAAGCGACTCTAGCAAGATTTTGCGAATGTATGCTTCAACCGTTATTAGCACATCTGTAAAGGTAATCTAATTATATCTTATAATTTTTTTACAGCTCTTTTAATGATTTGATATTTTTTTTTAATATGCATCACGTAATTTTCTCCTTATACTTATTCCAATTAACCGCTACCGCTTTTACTTTCGCCCCATGCTCTCAAAAGACAAAAAGCAGACACGACAAATCGGTGCGTGTGAACGTGTGAGATAAGCCCCGCTGACTCAAGTTACAAGCAACACACTTGAAGTTACAAGAAACCTCACAAAAAACGTGTAAACATGCGCATTTCAAGTTACGATCTAGTAGTAAAGCCGTGTCTTTTGCAAATTGTCGTTGAGATAACAGTTTTTTTTTATGATCACGACATGTTCTCTTGTGTTGAAATGGCACAGACGGAACAGGTATAAAATTTTGGTCTAGCTTACAAGCTAGACTAAAATTTTACAAGGATGGGTCAAATATTTGAAACTTTATGTGTAAGAAAAATATTGGTAATCGTTACTTATAGACTCTTGAAAGCTTCTAAGATGTTTCTTACTCAAAAAACGGATGAATGGATTTGGATGAAGCTTGGCAGACGTCGTTTGACACATAACCACTGTATATAAAGTAGTTATAGGTAACCCTAAGACGCGAGTGAAACTGTGGGCAACAGCTAAGTACCTAATAATAATGGCAGTTTGTAAACATCCAATCCTAAACATAAGTTTCCTTATAGGTACCTGATCGCTATACCTATGAACCATAACAAGACGATGGAGACAAAAATACCACGAGCTTTGAACTGCTTAAAGTCTCTAGCGTCTAGCGGTCTGCAGAGGTAAGATAACCAGTAGGTAACACTAATACAGCTACATACAATATCAGCTATGAGGGCGATCGTCGTTTGTTTACTAATGAGAACAAGAACACTGGCAATATGCCGAGCAAACGGTAGGACAAGCTATTTAGAGCTATATAGAGTGACCTTTTTAGATAAGATTTCAGGGAGGGACCAAAATACATGAGAAACAGAACCTCTGTGCTGTTTCTCATATATTTTGGTCCAAATCTAGTGTCGCAAGGAAAATTTTAATTATTTACGAATATTTTTTACCCCTAAAGGTTTATTAGAAAGTAAATAGGATTTCAGGGAGAAAACTGAATCCATAATTAACAGAGAATAGGGTTCAGAGTCATACAGACCATTACAATTATTATTGTAAACTCTCTAAAGGTTTCTGATTTTCTGTTTTGCCACGACTAGCCTAAGAACATGAGGTTTATTACCAAGTTTTTTTAAAACAGAAAATCTATTTCACAATCTCGTTAACTAGAAGCAAAAGAAGTAAATTAAGGTAAATGTGTACCACGAGTTCCGCAACATATCAGACACCTGCCACTAATAACGATATCTGAATTTTAAAGTCAAGACTTTACGACAGACAAAAAAAAAATTGTCCTAAAACACATGGAAATTCAAATATACAACCAATACCGACTCAATTTACATCGCACTTTAGAAAACTGAAACTACCGGACATTGCGAAAGCGAATATAAATATGTAAATATACATATAAATAAAAGATAAGCCGACATTATACGTACACAAATCTGTCATGGAGATAAAAAATAAAATAGTAAGTATGTAAGTAATTCATAAACCCAAAATGGAGGCGGCAGCCCTAAAAACAACATAAAAGCCTAGTCGTTTTAGCATTGAATCAGCGTACGCAGGCCAATGAATAAATATGCGCGTGAGCACCATATACAGCGCGGACAACCGCGCATGCGCACCGAGTGTCACCGGAGGGCAGAATGTCAAAACGATGTTACGGCACTGACTTATTTTGTTGTCTTTATTACAGGTACAGAAGATCGAAAGGGTTTGGGATTTTGACGGTACGATACTTCAAGAGATGAACATCATGTCGGTTGATACATCTTGATCTCTCTCTCTCTTTGTATTTTTAAGACCAGCTGTTTATTTGGGTTATTTTTCCTCGAGATGGATAAATGAAGACGTTGGTGACTTATTAATTTTATCCTAAAGCTAAACCTAATTTACAACTCATCTCCATGTTAAACCCATTAAAATTAATATTCAATACATTGTAAGACATTATTCCCTTTAGCCGATACCCACTTAATTTAAAAATCAATTCTGCCATTCTTACTCAGACGCGTGAAGTATTAAAGAAAACTATAAAAAGCTCAGTTGTTGTAGGTAATTGAATATTCAATTAAATTGTGCATAAATATTAGAAGCGTTTAAAATCCCATGAATTTTGCATTTACAACCTGCGCGCGCGTCTATAATACTGATGACAATTTATACAAAATTCATCTCTATCTTCTAAGAAGTAAAGTTGATTATTGTGTTTCGTTATTTAGATATACAGCTTCCATTGTTCAGAATCTATTGTAATAAATGTATTAAAGATGTAAATACAATATAAAGTCGGGTTATGAATTTTCAATCGCAATTTTAAACTGAAACTGAAATTTTATGGTTGCACTTGCAACATTTATTGAAAATGAAAGGTTTTAATGCTGCAGTAATGTTATGGCTGGCAACACCTCCAGTTATATTTAGTACCTAGGTATGTTGTATAGACGATAGCGTAGCATTAAACTAATATAAAGCTCTTTGATTGTATTTTTTCTTGCTTTCAAAGAAGAATTTTCAAATATTGATCCAGTAAGCATGTCTTATATTGATATTAGGTACAAACAAGAACAAGATGTTGGTAACCTGCGCGCGCGCAGTTCTGCATCATTACACCAATGATATTCTACTGTTTACTGTCACAGTTAGCTTAAAACCATTAAAAATCAAACTACCTGTACCATAATGTACCCTTATTTGTTTGGCAAAATCATATGAATGAGTAGATAATAATGGGGGAAACAATAGCATTATGCATGGGATTTAGCTTTATCTGGTGCTGGTGTTATGATCATACCTATGCTATTAAAATATAAAGGTACATATAAAGAGATTGCTCATGAATGCTTTCCTGTTTAGTATGACCCCTCTTTTTATTAAAACTTGCTTGGATTCCCGAAATAGCCAGAGTTGCCAATGTTTTTCAGCACGCCTTTTATGATGCCGTTCTCATAGAAATATAAACTATTTTGATCGCAAAAAATCTTTTACAAATCACAAGTCTTCAATTCCGCAAAAGTCCTGGACGCATAGGTTTCCCGCCCGTTTCGCGATGCCATTGTCTGCAAATGGTTGCCGCTTACGGACGCGTTCCACAACCATGTTTGTAAGGTACAGGAATGTTTGACGTAGTAATGTTGAGAAATTGTACTAGCTTTTGTGAGGAAAAACTTCTTCAAAAAGATCTGATTTAAAGTTCAGACATTATTTTTTGTGCGCGCAGACAGCAACTTGGAAAAGCGCACGCGAATTTCAGCGACATTATATTTTTCCGTAGGTGAGGTACTCGCTACGAAACATTTATAATTAATAGAGTAGGTATTGATAATGATCGTTATGTCACTTGAAAAGCTCCAAATTATGTTGCATTTTGCTAATCGCTTTTACTTTAAATAGTTTGTTTAGAGTACTTAATTTTTGTGATATACCACTTCTCATACAGCTTAACTTTTATTTCATAATCGCACTTTTTGACTTTTTAGTTGTTACCCGACTTTTATCAATATCTCTAATAAGATTATTCTCATAAGTAGCAAGCCACTTAAGATTTTCAGAAACTGACTTTACTTTTTCTTATAAGGAAAAAGAAATTACACTTAAAGTCGAATACATTCAACCCACCGATTTGCACAGCCTTCCTCAAAAGCTAAATAGCGCCTAGCAAGTGAATCATGGCTTGAACACATGGGCCCATTAGGATGCAACACGGTGTAGCAATGAATAGTAATGAATTGTGTTCGTTCGCACCTCGCTGCGAGGTGGGGACAAATTTATTGGGCTATAGATGGACACTTCAATAAAATTGATGCTGTTGGAAAGCGGGATAGGGTTGCAAGACTTTTGTTTGTTTTTGTATAGTTTTCGAGTTTATTAGGAGATTGGAGAGTGATGAGAGAGAAACGACGTATAGTATTCATAGAGGAACTGAATCTAGTATGGTAGAACATCTCAAATAATTTAACGGTCTGCTCTTTCAGCGAAGAACTGTTGCTCTTTTGTAGTTTATTAAAATTATCTTGCTTTAGTTATTAGAACCATTTTTTTAAGATTGAACTTCATCAGCGAAAAAACTTGACCTACGGTTTGAACAATTACTCCACAAACTATATTCCCAGCAACAAGCATCTATTCTTATTTCTCGGTTTCTCCAACTAATCCTTACTATTGTTATAAGACTGTTTAGCAAAATCATCACGTTTTGCGTCCACGTGAAGATTGCCAACATCCACGGTACCTAATATCGTGGTATCGGGTTCCGTCTTCTTAGAAAAGATACCATCTTTGCGAGTTGGATGCAGATGATAAAAGTCTAGTGGTATGGCTATCTTATCTGGGTCTCCGTGACAGAAATGGTCTAGATTTTAGTGCCATGTGCCATTTTAATGAAGTTTGAGGCCGTATTTGGTTGTATTGTATAAACGTCCAACTGTCACTAACGAGACACAATGGAATTTTAATTGTGTTTGCGTTCTAAAGGCCAATCGACAGTTGGGCGGATAGAGACTTGTGATTATTCTCGATGAATCAAAAACGGGGAAAATGTTATGTACTTGATTGGGCAAACGTGATATTGGCAGGTGGTATATTTTATCATGAACACAGAAAAAGTGAGTCGTCGAATCTCGTGTCAAAAAAACTATAAAATTCATACTTTAAAGTTCTTTCGAACAGAAGCCATAACACTAGATAATTTATGTCAATCGAAAGATGGCTTGCCTCACACCTTTCCTTGTTTTTGATAGATTTGGATTCTAAAAAAACCCCATGGCACGTGATGCCCATACCGAAACCGTTTTTGTTCACCTGGCAACACTGAAAAAAAAGTCCCATTGAACCGTTGTGGTGACATTAATCACTTTTTTTCTAATGTGTAAGGTAAAGGCAAGGTAGTCGTGCGGTGTCATCTTTATTGTTATTTCTTCAGATAATGGAAATTAATTGTCTGTGTGTTTCTGACTCGAATTTAAATCGATTTGTGTTAAAGATTGCTTACACTTTGATATATTATCATATAAATTACGTGATGCCTTTTAATATAATTTAGAGAATTTGAACTACCTATCTTATCTTTATTAGATTTACTATGTGCTATAAGAAAATCGGACAAAATTTTCTGGAAATTGTGGTAATGTTAGTATCAAATATATATATTTATTAGTTTCCAAAACATAACAATACAAAGATTTCATCGTAGGTACACGTTAGTGTCTTATACAAATGAGAATTATACCTAGCTAGTACACACGGCTACACATCAAGCTATACATTTCCAGTATAAGCTGACCTCGCATTGTATAGAAATCCTATACAATGCGAGATCAGCATAAACTGGAAAAGTATAGCTTGATGTGTTGCCGTGTGTACATATCTGAATGAGCATGGATGGTGTAGTATATTATATTATTGTTGTTATGTTAATTATAGACTAGATTTAATTTAATATTAAAGATTGTACAACTTCTTAATGCATGTGGAGTTGACCTGTAAGTGATTGTTACACTAATGCCTAAACATTTTTGCATGTTATTCATAAGCAGTGCCAGTGCAAGCAATTGTTGGTGAATCAAAATAAAATAAATAAATATCCCAGGCAGGTATAATTCGGAGGTTTGGCAAAAATATACGATGTGATTAGCTAGCCAATTTAACGCTAGGAACATAAAATTAGTCTAAGACCTATAAGACATACCAGATGCGTTATAGCTTAATAGCGGCATAGTAAGTGTGCTGTGCAGTGATAAAGTCGAAATCTCTGTACGGTCTGTTTGAGAAGACAATGTTCAGCTCAGAACTTTTATAGGTAGCTGCGTATGTAAGTACCTTAAACGACACTCACTCATGCAATTTTATAAACATTACACCGGGACTAACAAATAAAGTCCAGCTTGGTAGCCGCTACCATACTAGGACACCAAGGGATTGTCCTGTCAGAATTTAGCGGTAAATCTCAATTGTATCCCAAATACAGAGACATAATAAAACTGCAATAAAATTCGCTCACTATTCTCGAAATAGAAATCTTACCATATCTTGTTTCATTTTTTGCACTGGCAACAATAAAACTTAAATAATTCATAAGGAGTCTGCGCGGTTGCGGGTGCGCATGCGCGTCACGTGTGCGCATCGGTCGCCGCGATCACGAAGATAATTCCACTATGGGCAAATATAATTCTATTCCCACGATCGTAAAATCACGAAGTTTTACATGAAAGTAGTAAGAAATGTTTTTTTTTTAACAAAAAATGATCGTGTTTTGGTTTAAAAATTAAGAGTTACTGAAGGGAACGAGAATAAATCCCAACTAATATGCAAAAGTGCGTTAAGATGCGAAACTGAGTTTATTTGTTTGATACGCTTTAACGCTTAAGCAGCTGAATGGATTTGAATTGAGACATTAGACCATGACCTGGAATAGTACATAGGATACTTTTTATCCCTATACTCCCACGGGATCGAGACATACGCTGGTCAAACCGCGGGGCGCAGCTAGTTAATAATAAATATAACCTATTCAAAGTCCGCTTTACAAATCTATTTTCTGTACTTCATTTAGATTCTGACTCCTTTTTTTCTAGTAATTGATTAATATTTCATAAATAAAGGTTTTTCAGACATCAACAACGATCATAACGTTTGAAATATATTACATTCCATGATAGAGTTTCCAGAAGTTTTTTCATCCGTTGTGCAATGAAAAGTTCATATCTTATGTCATAACCTGACCTCACCTTTTGTCTTCTCGGTAATAAAATAAAATGACTACCCATTACCCAAAACACCGTAGCTAATTTGTTACGAAATTACAGACGACCACAATAATTGCATTTTAATACGAGCACTTATGAAAATTAAATTAATAACCTCACTTTTTAATGTTGCCAGGAATCGGTACCGATAAAAAGCGGATTTCACTCGAAATAATTGGAAATGGAACGCAATTGGTGTGACAGCAAAGATAATAAATTGTCATCATATTTTTGTATAATTCAACACGGAGACAATTGATAAATGGCACCACCGTTATTAAATGGCGCAAAGAAAACCCTTTCTTTTTTTAATGTTGCGTCGGATTAAAAACACATTGGTTTTTATTTTACGGTAGGTAAGCGGTGAAAGAAACATCGCATCGTAAGGAAACTGGCACGACCTAGGACCAATTCGAAGACATGTGACATCTACCAACCCGCACTGGGCCCGCGTGGTGCATTACGGCCCACTCCCTCTCACGAACAGGAGGTCTGTGTTCCAAAAGTAAAGGCTGATGATCATCCTAAACGGTAATTAATTTCTTATGAGATTTAGAAACTTGACTAGATTTGTGTTTTATAAGCTTTCAGATATTACTATTTTTGTAAATGATTTTGAAAATAAGCTCGCTAGCTTTGATAAAGAAAAGTGAGAGTTTGATTAGATACATACCTACGTGATGTGACTTATTTAATTCAAACATCTTCATAATTTTAAAATTCAGAAAAGCAAAATACATTTTTTCCGTTCCTTCAATAAAAGCTTACCTTTGATATAGCTGCTGAGAAACCGGCTTGGCACATGCCTGTCTTGCGCTGTCCGTGACTCGCTGCAAATTAAAAACAAATCAATTAACAATCAATATGGACCCGCCATGAATTATACACTTATACGATGCTTTAATATACAGTGTACATACAGGGTGCTTGACTGAATACAGTGTTTTTTATTTATAATACAATATTTTGTCTATAAATGTCATTAAAGTACAGTTGTCTTTAGATTTACATGTTATATCAAACATGTTCTTTTTTTAAATAAAGAACACGTCAAAATATAACCATCTTTAATTCCTGAAGCTTAATGTATTTTTATCTTGTATTTGTTCACATACATAAAAATAGGATATAGGTAACTAGATTTAACTTGCTTAAATCATAGTACGACAACTGCTTTCGCAATTTTTATTTTTATTCCAATATTGTTCATTGTTTTAGTGCTGTTTTCTTCATCATATACCTATAAATGTCCACATTGTGGAGTGTTTTCACATTAAATATTAAGAACACAGTACGACAAATAGGTACACATACAATATAGATACATGCAAACATTATTATGTTATTAAATGTATATTGGTTATATGTAAGAGTAGGTACATTTAAATTAAATTATCTGAAAATTATAATAATTATCTAAAACGGATTCACTAATTCAGTTTTGTATCAAAATTAACGATGAGTTTTCAGTCTAAGAATGGAGATTAATATATATTATTTTATTAATAAAAATATGCCATTAATTTATTAAAACTTATCCCATCCTATATTTTTCAGTTGGATTGCCAATGTCATTTCAAATTATTTATTTTTTTATGTCAATGCGGCCATATATCTTCACAATTTTCAGAGAACTGAAGGTTGAATGAGATGGATCAACATGTTCATACATTAATGATGAAGTGTATGACTTTCTACTGGTCCACAAGTGCGTTACACATCGAACTTTACCTCAGAAGATACTCACCTTCGTCCACTGAACGGTACCCTAAAGAAAGCATAGATAGTTATTGTTTATACCTGTTATAATAAAATATTAAATGTATTATATGTTTTTTTTTTGTGTGTATGGAAATTAAGCAATTTGTTGAAAGTGTCTGTAAAAAATAAAATGTTTGTACCGAATATAATACATAACAACCACAATAAAATGTAAACTAGATCATTGCGGCACTAAAAATGATTGAATATTGTTACAGACGTAACAATATTCAATGTGTGGTCCCTCAAACGTTGTGTGGGCGATCGCAAATAAAAATTAAAGTTTCACATTTCAAAAAACCATCAAATCATACAATGATATTTTTGTAATGTAACGTGACCCTTAAATTTATCGTTTTACACGAAAGTGGTATCGTAAATCATGTTCAGTGCCTCAGGCTCGTCACGCTAATTCCCTTGCCTGCCGCCATTACCGGCGGAAGTGAGTTGGTTTTCGCGCGCTTTCATGACCGCCATTGTTGCGGCCATGATGGCTCCATTGGCGCCCTTTTACTACGAACTGTGTTGCCATTTTATGAGGGTGTGTGATGAACTTTTTTTTTTAAAGGATGTAAAGTTGAATCAGATTTTTGTACGATTTTGGTGAATTTTCTTTGAAATGAAATATATTTATACATACTGATTTAGATTTAGTAATATTTCATTTGATTCAACAGTGTTTAGTATTTCATGTGAAGTGTGACAATTTATGCTGCAAGAAATCCAGTCCTAGGATATCTTGATACCTCCACCAATATTTCATGAGTTTGACCAAATAGAAAAAAGAGCTTTATCTATTCTGAGTGAGTCTCTTCATGCACGCATGCGTACGAACATGCGTGTGCGACGATGCTATCGTGATACTTACATGTTCTGCACGGAGAGAACTCCTTGACGTCACTCAGGTCTGGAGAGTTGGCCACGAAGCACGTGCCCACTGGGTCTCTTTGGTTCAGCTTGGCTGACACGTAGGAGACGTAGCGAGGGGCGCAGGCCTGCGAACAAACGAAAGGAAGGAGGTAAGAAAACAGTTAAAATTACGCAAGCGCAACAGCTGAACGTTGGGTTTAGGCATTGGTTCCTAGGTCGCGCAGTGTTTTTAGGTTTTTCATCAAGAATTTCTCAGTAGCAGCCAGGAGTTTGGATTTGAGCCCGGTTTATGACAATAGCTAGCCTCCTAATAAGTAGGTATACGGAATTTAAACGTAACAGACTGGGGTGGAAATGGAAGTGTTTTCAGCAACAGTCAATAACATAATTGGTGTTAATATTGTAAATTAATAAATAAATATTGGTCCTGTCTTAATGTTTACTCTAACAAATCAAACAATAAATCATAACGTTTACATTAAAATATCAATGACCTTTCACGGAACAACTATCGTTTAATTAATGTTAAAATACCAAAACAAATCGTCTGAAAATAATCCTCGGTTACTGTGTGTTATGAACTTGAAAACTGTTCGGCAGTTAATTTTAACTGTAATAACACGCGTCAGTGCTGTAATCCTTTACTTACAGGGCTGTCACTCCTGAGTTTCAGGATTAATAATATTAAAATAGATTTAATTGAAAAATTCAGATTAACATAATGTATAAGTAATATGAAAAAGTTTCTAAATTGAATCAGCAAAATAAGAGCCACCATTTATGGTCAATCACTACTGTCACACGAAAAGTGCGATGAGCATTGATGATGTTCTAACTTAACTTCAACCATCACATGCTGCTAAAAAATACATTAAAATCAACACGGTATAAATCCATTACATTCAACCCCAATCAACTCTGATAATCCACAACACCGAAAAACAACACGTACCTACAAAATTTATATTAACTTCGACAGCCCTACAGAGCTTCAAAATGGAAAGAAAACAGTTGCATGCGCGCGCGCTGCCTGTTTTAATAAGAACAAACTAACATTACAGAAAACACACCGCCATCTGGCGGAAACTGCCGCGAGGCGTGATATTAATTCACACTGAGTATTTTTACTGCTTATCCGTAACATAAATATGGTACTTTTTGTGTTAGTGTCACCACATTGGATACACCTTGACTTCGGATTGGAGGAAGGACAGGATGACAACATTGTCGAATGATTTTCATACTGCGAATAGGAATAATAATTATTTGTGCTCAACAACCCAGTAACTGGGTAATACGATACCCCTTAGTCAGACTGGTTGTCTGACTTTCGGGCTTCTGACGACCCGTAACGACTGTCAAAGATCCACGAATGATAGCCGGGACCTACGGTTTAACGCGCTTTCCGAGACACGGAGGAGTCTCGGTATTTAAAGATGGTCACCCATAGCTATGGCACGCGTAGCTTAACCTGATGGATCGACCCGTGCGGCTGTTATTACTTAGCCACGAGCTCGCTTATTTGTGGAAACGTATTAAACAGAAAGACAGACTCCGCGTTGAGCACCTACCTTAATCTTTATGTAAGTAGATGGAAATTATGTATAAAAAATATCGAACCAAAGTCTTAGAAAAGCTCTCAATATTTTATATGTCTATGCTAGAAATTGTAATCATTCCAAGGCGCTCCCCAAACCATGATAGCATACTAGGTTTTTTTGGTATATCCTGTCGACTGCTATCGTGCGTCAAGCTTAAAAACAATAGCTACTTACTTCAACGTCATCCACCCGTCAAAATTGGTTTTCAATGCACTCTTGTGACGTCAAAATAGGTCTCATTGGGGTCAGAGCAGCCCACCATACACACATTTATGGCCCATTGATCGCCATCGTAAAGTTTCGACTAACATCATGGATAATGTCAAATGGGAGGCTTAAATACCAGAAGGCATATAGGGTAAATACGACCTGAAAATAATGATTGATGATGATATTAAAATACAGTGTTTAAAGGTGATGTTCGTGTAGCTTGTAAGTTGTACCGAGAACTAAATGCAATATTTCATTCAACACTAATATTTCAGCAAAATGAATCATGATGGCAAACTAATGTAGGACAACATCTCTGAAAGATCGTAAATTAAAAAATATTACCGACGTTTTCACAATTTATTGTGCACTTTGGTCTGAGTGTTCACTAACAAAATTCCCAAGAAAACATATCTTCCCGCCCAAAACTTGATACCTTAATATGTCATTCGAATTTGACAGATCGTTATTGATGCGTTCCCTTTTAATTTAATTACCTGCGATCATCTTCGTGATATACGCTCCACGATTAAATCTTCGAATATGACTCACTAACGAAGTGGTGACCAATGCGAGAAGCATCCCAAGATCGTAAAACCTTCGATAAAGTATAGCCGCCGTGAGATATTCACACCTCAAACTGACAGATTAAGTTATATGCTAGTTAGATAGAAATCACCATTTGAAAATAGTGCTTTTTAATAGAAATCTGATTTTGAAAATGGAATTTATTGAACAGGCTCCTCGTCCGGTTAAAATTAGTTTATTATTCTAATAGAAAGTAATTTAATAAGAAATGTATTACAATATCGACTTTACTGTGACCAATACAAAGAAAAATCCAATTTAGTAGACTTTTAGAATGGCTTTTAAATAAATTACTATCACTTTTCATTATTTTATTGACATCGAAAAGGAAGTTGAGTCATTCATGAATATTGATTTACATCAAATTACAATACTATTCCAAATTAATCTCCATTAAATCGAGATATAGGAAATTGAATATGTCATAAAATTTGTCCGTAGTTCCTTTACTAATAAGTTCTTAGTTTTATTGAGTAAAGAAGTCGAATGTATCATTGAGTCACGCTAGTGAATCAGCTGTTTACTCAGTTCACGAACAAAGAGAAAAATTATTAAGATCCGTGGTTTTGAGACGACGGAGATTAGTCACTGACCGTTTCTGAATATTCATATGTTGAACACTTTATTTGTCCGAGTATTTGAACACGGTGGCGTCATTTTAATATACTCTCGTACTTGATAAAGAGGAAATGATTGTTTGTCAGTTTGCTCACCTTTTGAACAACCGAACAGGTTTCTGATTCTTATTGTTTTGGAAGAACGCAATGTGCTGTAGGGCCCGTATTAATTACCAGTCCCAGCATGGTGTATTAAAATAGAAACCCAAAAAGAGCAGCGAAATGTAAACCTCATTTGCATTTCATGCATAAATTAACCACTCTTTTAAGCCATTTTTCCAATCAAGCGATATAAAACGCCATTCAGTTGCACAGGAGCTCTTTGACATACCTACCTAGCATTCTGCATTTCGTAATTTTAAACGCCAAATGAATCCAAAATTTCTTCAAGTGACAGATACAAATAGATAAGTTTCACCACAAACGACCATTTCCGATCTACCTCAATATATGCCCTATATCCTAGTACAAAAAACTACTAAGTGCACAAAAGACCTAACTGCCGCCTACATTCCAGCTAATTTCTTAGCGACCTTTTGTCACCCTATCGCGCCGAAGCCCGTTCCTGTCAAAGGCCTGTTTAACCTACATTCTAGCAGTTACGTGGTTATTCTTATAACGAATCTAGGCCACCAGCCGTGCCAATTGCTGGAAAGCTTGGGCAATCATTTCTTTCGGTCAAACTTTATTGACGAGAACTCTTTTGATGTTCCGTATGCATATAGGTCGGTTTCGTTGTTTCGATCAGTGATTTAAATAGGGTTTTAATGGTAGTTTAAACTTTTAGAGTGTTTAGAACGTTCACGATTGATTTTCCGTAACATTCGAACCATATCATGCTCTAAATAAAAATTATTTGCATTATCTCCTCCAATCTAATTATGATTTAGTTGATAGGATATCTTAATGGCAAAATCATAATCAGCATTGATAACCTTGTTCCATCCACTGTTGAGTTAGGCTTCTTCCCTTTTTTGCCATCCAATTGGCAAAATACGACATTCCAATCTCAATATATATACATAAAATTATCTAAGCGCTTTGCTGATGTCAGCAACTTCATCCATAGCCAGAGAGAAAACGAATATATTTTGTTAGACACTTCTAAATGACTGATAGGGAAAGTTAAATATAGTTGATAATGCACAAATAATAGACAGTTACTTCATCGATACTTGAAATAAAAGCAGAGGGCTTAATGACTCTAATGCCAGTTATGAAGCAACGGCTAATTTTTTGTCCAACTTTGCTATTTTACCCACAGATGGTATTCATCAATAATGAAGGTAGTACTTTGTATAGAAGGAGTGTCCATATTTATTGGAAATCTCTTGCTTTTCTATCAAAACGTCGTTTTGTTTGTTTTGCCTGAGTAAAATGAGTTTCTCCTTAAGGTGGATGCGCCAAGGTAGCCCGCGAAATTCAAATTTTCTTACGTTTTTTGCAATTTGCAGGTCAGTATCAGGTTGTATGTTGATCTAAATATGATTTGCGCCCGTAACAAATATGGATTTACAGAATTATAAACATTAGATCAGCAAGCTCTCTTAGTTCATGAAAGTGCCAAATGTCATGATTTCATGAAATAGTCATTCAATTGCACTTACATGAACTTGGAGAGTTGTATTGCTGATTCTAATGTTTATAATTCGTTAAATCCATATTTGTCCACCTTCCACCTTAATTAGGATATTAAAACACATTTTGTCATAGATTTATATTTTACCATATCCTGCCATGTGCAGCTTTTCTAAAATAACTTCTGATTAAGACACTTTAGTAACAGCAACAAGCACGGACAAAGTAGTGGTCCCAGTTATTACTGTATTACGCTCATAATTCCGAAGAAATATGTCCCTGCTGACGTTAATAGGCATTAAAAAGCCGCAAGTTTTGTCGCTACGACTAACTTAACTTCATCAACATTTGTAGTTTCCTAGGAGCAAAGAAACAAATACCTTGTACTGTGGGTCCAGTTTCTTAGTATTATTGTCATGTGAATGTTACTCATAATAACTTTGCACACGTTCCACTATGATACAGGCCACACGGTCTGATTTTATTTATTGGAATGTATGTGACGAATCTGGAACAACATGCTGGGTCAAGCTGGACAAATCAAAGTTTCACATTAGCAAAGACTGGAGCATTGGAAGTCGTGGAGGGAATAAGCTCTTTAGCAAAGTTTGACTAGCACGCGTAGCATGACCACCGTAGAAACGGGTTTAGTCGACGGAAGAATAGACAAAATGACAGATAAACAATCACAATCTGTCATTTTGTCTATTCTTCCGTCGACAAAACCCGTTTCGACGGTGGTCAGTGGGGGATGATGAAGGCTGACAGTAACGCTAACCAGCTAAGTAGGTTCCTCCTTTTCCTACAGGAAACTTAGGACTCTAATGGACTCAAGGCTTTTCTCCATCCAATAATAAATATAAATGACATTTCGGTCATATTAAACCGACACCAGTCAGCCATAACTTTTTAAATCCCCATACATTTCATACGAGTTTCATCATAATATAGGCACTGTAAACGTCAAACAACATTATTTAGGTTCGCGCTAAAGAACATGTCATTGTTATTTGATTTACAACGACAGGCACCCATCCATTGTACGTATGTAGATATTACGGAACTGTGTCAACTAGGCTCACGACAACAATACTTAGCTTCGAGTGTTAAATCTATTGAGAAAATGAGTTTGTATGTAAAATATCGACATCTTCCGGACTACTTGCTAAAGTTTGTTTGGGACTTAGAAAGTTCGTAACTGCTTTTGCACTCGATGCGAGTTGTGCTTCCTCACCTAGTATATTCATAGCTTTAATATCCATTTCACCTAGTTTGATATCGACAGTGTCATTATGAGGACCCACTATAATAATCATCATTTAGGTTTCGGAACCATCTACAGCTACAGCATTCACGATATCATGTTTACACATGTTTGTTTCAATATTTTGGATAAAATTCTACGCCTTACCTGTAAAGCTATGAAAAGTTATTATGTCCACTAAAGTTATGAAAAGCAATGCAATTAACAAACATACTAACTAGGATAATTATTTAACAATGCTAGCAGGTGTAATGCTATGATAGTTGTTAGTACTAAGTGTTGAATGAATGCTTGCTGACAAAGATACAATAGTCGATACAGCACTCAGAACGTGTTCATCTTAGCATGTGCCAATAACACTTATTATGAATGTTATGATTATTGCAGAACCAGGTGGTTCTCCAAGGAAAGACGTATTATTGTAATGTAAAACGGGTGCATGTACAAATGAGTCAGTAGCGCAGCGTGTTGATTTCTAACACAATAGCGGAAATGTAAATTACTTTATCTTGAACTGAGGACTTTAGAAGTTGAGTTCTAGGAATACTAAATGAAAGGATCAACCGTAAGCGAATGTTATTGTTAGATCTCCGTAATTTCATAGATAAACGATTAAAATACCTAAACGGTATAAAAACCTTCCTTTAATCTTTTGTGAATTTTGCTTTCTCATAGTACTTGTGGATCTTTTTAACTTTTCTTATTTTCTATATATAGTATAGATTTTCCTTATTTATGGTGAGCATCAAAGCTACATCTTGTTGATCCTTAAGGATCCTTAGGTAGGTACAGAAATTATGGTGAGAATGGAAGCTGGGGTATGTCCCAAATAAAATACCAATAAATTTCGAAGACAAAGGGCTTCCGTTGCACATTCATTAGCCTGCAATTTACCGTCCACGAATTCAACAAATTTTTGACCACAAAAAAAAATCGGTATCTTTTTACCCTTTAAAAAAAACGAATTCACACATAAGGGCTTCCTTTGTTCGTAACTTTACTTCAATGTAAACAACATAAATCGCGACATGCTTACGTGTGAACAGCACATTCCACTTACACATCGTGTACACCCGGCCTTAGGTAGGTTCGGCGGCGCGGGCGCACATAATCGGTTTTAAGTGTTTGCCGCTTTCGACAACAATTGTTTCGGGATTATCTTTAGAATCGTAATGGATGGTAGTTATCTGAACTATCACGCTGCGGTCAAGCTGTGTGAGTAGAGTTGCTTGTAGAGAAATGGGGTTAATGCTTCTTGTTTAGTGTTGAAGGAGCCGTAGCTTCACACTTACATAGGTGAGTACTTAAAGCGTTAATTGAGGGTGAAGTTCAAATCATGTGTCAAACATATTTCAGCACGCGTAGTTCTATCTCTACGCTACGAAGACAAAGTGGCATTTCTTTTCTTCATCGTTGACATCGACAATCTGTCATTTTGTCTTTTTTTTTCATCCGTTTCTACGGTGGTCATTCGGGCAGCTACAGTCACTGGAGTGGATGCAAAAGAAAATGGCGAATTGCAAAAAAACACGTTATTATTGTGTATAAAGATGATGGATTCATAAGTTTGAGTTCGAACGATTTGTATATAAGTAAGTATATTATAAAGAGGTCCATCCATTAAAATTGTTTAACCAGGTACCTTGCCGGTAAAGTAACCAACCTCAATCATCCCAAGCATTAAGTCCACAAGGATCCGGCTACCCCATATAAAGTGTCGCACCGTTGCGCCCGCGCACTTTTCATTGCAGCTTTTTATCGCACTGTCTTTAAACAGAGCGGCGCAAGATTCTCTAAAATTAACAGCATTCAAACCGTCAACGTTTTTAGATGATAGTAAGAAATGTTGTTGACCCACTGTCAGTCGGCGAAGATATCGATGGTACTAGAAAAGCTTAACTTCACTCTGATAGAGACGTAAAGAAAGATAAGACATTTGAAGAATTCAAAGGGTGTAGAACCTTGCAGTCATAAGGAGGACAAGATAAAGAAGTTGAGTATAAATTAAAACAAAAATCATTGAAAAGTTTTGCAATTTTGAGTCTTATATTTATATATCAAGACAATAAGCGAAACAACAGACGAACATTACAAATAAGTATCTAATGAATATTACTATCACTCAAATTCAAAGCATTTATTTCAATTTAACAATTTACATGCACTTTGTAATTGTAAAGGAGTCGGCCAGTTAATTAAAAGTTGAAGCTCAGAAATTAAAGTCACCATAATATATGTAATTCTATCATTGTAATCAGATTGCAACCAATGATTAGGCAGTGTACAATCAAAAAACCAATCACAATTTAGTCCTAAAAGGGCACTATGCCAATGAGGCCACAAACCATTTCAATATAACATTACAGTCACAGTACTCATAAAAACCGTTACAATATGTGACATATTCGTGCGCGCACGCATTTCGCAGCTATTCTTAATTTAAAAGGAGATGAATCATCATGTCGTCCATATTTAGTGGGTCGAGTGCATTATTTGGAATATGAATGAATGAGTGAACATATTTCAAGATGATTTTGTAATGAACAGTAACCTATTTCAAAATGGTTGTAAATATGGACTCGTTTCAGGCTAATGGATTTTGAAGCCACGTATAAAAGAAAATAATTGGTATATTTATAAGCATGTTATTTATGAGCTTATTGAGTTTTCTCAACAAACAGGCTATGTTAGCAATGTCGATACTTTGTGGTTTAAAATCAGCTAAAATAAAATCAATGCTGTATTCTATTTAATCATTAAAACAATTGACATGAAGCCAAACGGAGCTTCTATTTTATTTATGACTTCGAATATAATTATGGTAACCTTTCACCAACCAAAAAGCTTCCACCGCCAATGCCATCAAATCTTTTGTCACTTCCATGACCAACGCTACATCCTCAATCCAGTCAATTCCAGTACCATCTATACTTAGCTCTTCAACGTTTTTACTACAAGCATTGGTCCCTCTAATTGTACACTTACTGGCAACACCGTTACTCAATGGACGATTGGACGCGTACTAAGAACGTCTATACAAGGATCTGGCAACATTTTTTTGGATCTTAACTGTATGGAACGAGCCGTTAGAGCATCGGATGGGATTTGCAGGTATGTGGGTCAAAGATAGTGGTGATGTATGGTGGTAGTGGTATTATTTGAATGGATATTTGTTACGATTGATACAGTTCGTTGTTCGTGTTGTGTGAGAGAGTGGGAGTAGCTTCAATTTGTTCTCGAAGGAAATTCAACCAAGGTTTTCATCCTAACTAATATTATAAATGCGAAAGTGAGTTTGTTTGTTTGTTACGCTGTCACGCTAAAACGGCTGAACAGATTTTGATGAAATTTGGCACAGGGGTAGACCTTGAACTTGAGAAGGACATAGGCTACTTTTCATTCTGGATAGCAGACGAAGTCGCGGGCAACAGCTAGTTTAAAATAGATTCAAAATCGTGAAATGAATCGTGGTTTTAGACTTCTTTCTTTAACATGGTCTTGTGAATGTCTCAGTAACTAAACCATGTGTGAAGGCTTTTCTATTAAACAATGAATTATTTAAAAGTATTGAAGCAAGCATTCTTAACAATATCACAAACGACTTGACAATGCTCTCCAAACAAACTATACGTGCTCATATACCATTTCCTTCCTCTACAACTTGACCTTAATCGTTTCTCCAAAGGGCAGAGATAGCAAATAATAAATCAGCGCCACTATTAACAGCCTTATCTTCGGAGGAAGGAAATTAGCCGCCAGAGGTCACCACGAGCGCTCTTATAATTTCTAAAGCAATTATCAGACGCATCACTTTTTGTTCAATTTTGTCTTTCATGTCTTTAAATAAAATCAAGTAGCCGGTGAACGTTTATTTCATTGTAATTTAATCAGTGTCGTGTGAACATAGAAATGAATTGCGCTCGAGCGAATCATCTAATATCATCATAGATAGTGTTTGTTTTGACAATGTGCAATAGATACAATTCAACGAAATGTTTCAAAATGCTGAAAATTGGAAGATGAAATCAGAGTCATTTAAAAAGATGATGAATATGGCGCATACGAAGACTCCATTGATACGATAATATTAGCACTCTCAAAGAATCGATCATCGAAAAACCAACTTTCGATAAATGATAAAGAGAAAGAATCATATTATAATTATGTCGTATCTCTACGTATTTAACTGTGTGTAAATAAATAAAATAAATAAAAAAAGAGTCATATTATTACAGTTCTGAAATAAGCATTAACTTGATGAGTCATTTCACAAGCACTAAAATTGATGAGTCATTTCAATAATAGGTAGAATATGGCGCCTCGTTACAGTGAATATATTCCAATAGCTCGCCAAATGTCCGACACTAGTGTCTAAGGTGTCGTAGACTAGCTGTAAGTTAAGACTAAACTCCATGTAGCAACTGATAGCAATCTTCACGGCTCGGCTGATAATATCGGGTGTAAGTTATTACGGAGCCCTCTATATCCGGCTGGGCATCGTAATGGACACCCTGATCATAATGGAATTAACAGCATTCTTAGATCCGTAGATCCTAACTGTGTTTTGATGTAAAAATAGAAAGATGCAAAGAATAAATAGCCATATTATTTTGATTGATGGAGATGTATGGAAGAAAAAAAAAACAACCGACTTCCAAAAAAAACACAAAAAAAGTGAAAAATTACTTTAATTTTGGAAGTCGGTGGCAAAAACGAAAATTGAAGAGCAAAGACTCGAAGAAGTCGGTTGTTTTTTTTTTTTTAAGTTTTTAGTTGTGGTACCATCAAGGCAGCCCATATCTAATCATTTTGAAAACAAAATCCCTTGAGCTCGATGACCACATCTGTTTACAGCCCCTTTTTGCGTCGACCAATGAAACAAAAATTGAAAGTAATATTTTGTCGTTTTTGTTTCTTTGGCGTTCGTGTGTTTTGAAGCTCTAGGCTAATATAATGATCACAGATGTCAAACCACCCTTTTTCGACCACTTGGAATAGAACAAAAGAAACAAAGTAGAGATTTTTTAAAATCTTAATGGTATTATACAACATCCTACTTTGTTTTTTTTTGCAGGGTGGTTAGTAATTAGGCGCATTTCTTGAAAAGGGTTTATGACTAGAGCTAATTTAAAACAAATATGACGGGGGATTATCGACATTTTTGCGCTTTTGAAGTTTTATGGAATTTTCCGACTCTCACCTTAAAACTGATAATAATGAGTTGTAAGAAATCTACTCAACTCCTCTGGACACTAAATTAATACTTTTCCTTTATTTCCTTTGAAAAAAAAAAAATCGCAATGTCTCAGATGGTTTTTAACGGTCTTTTTTTTCATTTACAAAAACAAGGGACTCTGATCTGCGATCCTATTGGTTGATGAGGTTTCTATAACGGCCGAGCGCTGCAAGCAAAAATAGTCCTTACGGTGTATAGATTTTTGATTCTTTGATAGTACCTACCCCACACAAATTCTAATACCACTACCTGCTATGTAAATAACAGTGACGGAGTCAAATAAGATGTCATCGACATAAACTAAGTGAGAAAAATACGTAATTATTGAAGCTAACTCAAAAACTACGCAAGCAAAGTTAATAAAATTTATACGGGACCACACGGCAAGCTTTCAATTAAAAAAAGAATTATCATTATCGGTTCACCCAGTCGAAAGTAATAAGATAAAAAACATTTAAAAAAAAAAAATCCACACGAATTGACACCTCCTCCTTTTTTTGAAGTTGGTTAAAAAGGACAGCAATTGGGAAACCTTTAGGCAGGAGATGGTGATAACGATGTCATTCAATTGCTAAATCCTAGTCAAATTAAGGATTCTAGGGCCCTTACTACAAAAACTTAGACACTTGTTCAACGCGTGTCTTATGTCAGTTTTATGTCAAACTCTATACAGAAATGTCGTGTTTAAAAGGTGTTTTGTGCTAAACAACTGATAAACACGGTTTTGTGGTAATAAGGTCAGTATTAAGGAATCCTCTGAAAAACAACACAGGCTAGTCCAAAACAATAGCTAGTCAGCAATCGATTAACTTGTAACTAATTAAAATCGCAGTTGCATGTAATCGAACTAATTAGAGAAAGTGAATGCGCACAATTCCCATTCCAGCTTCTCTGTTATACAACTTAATTTGATTAAATTAAATAGTTAGCGTGCCTAACAATTAATTGTATCTAAAAGTTGTGAAGACAAGTCAAATATACTTATTTGCTTTTATAAATAAAAAATGCAATTTTAATAATTCAACATTATTTTTCTACTCATCTTTAGACTTTTTAAAGTTACCAACATAATTTTTTATAATCTTACTAATTAATCTCGTAAAATAATAAAATAAGAATTCAGCAATCCTATTAATTACAACTTTCGCCGCTACAACAGCGCTTCACAGGCCACGCCCCCTGAACTTTGTGCGCCTTTCCGTAACTGCACGGGCGCGTGCGCGGCACACAATGCGCATGCTCCTAAAGCTTTGTTTGCGTTTCTACGTGCTACAGAGTAATTGTTGTTTGAACACGAGATAGGTATGTTTTCAAAATAAGAAAAAGATTCATTTTTTCCATCTGTACCTAAGTACGTAACTATGTATTAGATAATGTGTGACATTTTAATTGGAAAATTATTTATAAAGTCGTTACCTATAGTTAGGGCTGTTTAGGTTTTTAACCGATTTGCAAAAATTACGAGAACCGTATGTTTTTATTTGTAATTTAAATAATGAAAATACCGACTACTATACCCTCATCAATGAAGTTATCATCATTGTCTTATCAGCTAAGACGGCCATTGCTGGTCATAAGTAGTGATTGACTGTCCAATTCGATACCATGTAGGACATAACATTCGACACAATTCGTATGTAGGATACATAAGAACCAAATATGTAGTAAGTACCCCACCCAGGAAGAATTCCTCAAAATAAAGGTCAAATCTTCAAGGTCATTCGCAATTGTTAAACACTAAATTATAGCTTTAGAGCCAAACAATAAGGCTTAGACCACGCCCCCTGAACTTTGCGCGCCAAACCGTGACGACTTGCGCGCGCGCTGCATACAATGCACATCGTGGTTCAATGGGCAATAGATACTGTGAGGTATGCGCTTTGTTTGTTATAAGAGTTATGAGAAGCATAATTTTTCCCAATTTAGACTGCGAAACAGCATTTTTCTGTAGTAGAAAATAATAGTAGAAAAAAACCAAAAAGACCATGAATGTGATATAAATTGTCTCCTAAGACAATTGATTTGATTTGATTTTTGAGCTTTTATTTTGCGAGGTGTATTTGAAAATTTACATATTCAATAACTGAAAATTTCAAAACTTCTAAGGAGGTATTGTACTCATCCATATTACCAACTACTACAATGGTAATATACCTAACTGAAATCACAAAAAAAAATAGTTGTTCCCTACATTGTGTTGGCTTTACGAACATAAATGTATGAAGCAGTAAAAGTTTTTATCGCGATTTCAGAGTTGGTGGTAGAACGTACCTATATACCTTTATCTTATCACATTTTTCATCAATCAATTAGCATCAATTAGCTACTTAACTTTTGTGCAGTGTAATAATCAGGTGCCTTAACTTCCTTCAATAAAAATAATTTCAAGGAAACTCTTGCATTCACATATTACACAAGACACCCAGACTTAATATTCCAACCACTTCCATTAAATTCCCAGCATAATCTATATGGCAATTGACATTAAACATTACAGTCATAACTTCCACTCCAGCTCAGACAGCCATTTGTATACCTAGACCATGTCTAGACCTAAAAAACTTAGACAAAGGGCCATAAAACGAAGTGGTGGCTGCCATAACAATTTGTTTGTCCTATTCCGACATAATACTGCAGATATCAGCCGAGGTATGGGAGCATTCAGCAGTCGAATGGACAAATTGGCAGTCGGTATAGAAAATAATGGTTCTGTGTTTTTCGAAAAGGAAGAGTATGGAATGTATTTGGTATTGTGGATCTTTTGGGAGGTGGTGCCATTGGTGGTCTAAAGCAGAGTAATAAAGAAAAAAAGAAAATTATTGCACCTAAAATATGACGTATAACATTAGAAATAACTCAAAAAGGAAAAACCATCAGTAAGTAGAGTCCATCTAATCTAAAATTTCCGCCACTCGGCAAAGGAGACCATTCATATTGGACCCAAAACCAAAGTGCTGAAAAAATCAGCTGTTTATACATTTTGACGAGCTATGCGAACATAAATGTAGGAAAAGCTGATTTTTTCTGCACTTTGGTTTTGGGTCCAATATGAATGTTCTCCTTTGCCGAGTGGCGGAACCCCTTGGAAGCTCAAAAATCAAATCTCCTTTGCCGAGTGGTGTGACCCCTTAACATATTTCGTATATGATTATATGTGTAGTTGTGCACGCATGATCATCATCATTCTCCCGCCCTTGTCCCAATTTATTTGTGGTCGGCGCTACATGTCTTTTTCTTCCATACTTCTCTATTAGACGTCATCTCGGTAGTCACCCTCTTACTAGCCGCATCATCTTTCACACAGTCCATCCATCGGTTCTTTCGGTCTTCCTTCTTTGTGTAATTGTGTACGTAAATACAATTAAGGGCGAGCAATTTTAGCTCCGATGTTCTACACCTCACTTCACCTACACATAGTCTACTTGATTCAAACAATATAGCCTAGTGCAGAGTGGATGCGCTTGCGCTCCCGTCCTTCCTTTGTAGAGCCGGGGTACAATGGAGCATTTATTGCGGATAGCACAGGATGCTCTATCGACACTTCGTAACTCTCACGGCTTTGCCAACGGCTTTGTTTGTTACACGATATCTAGGTATCAACAATTTAAATCTATGTGAAGCTTGGTGCTATATCAATGAATTATTTATTGTAATTGTTTAAACTTCTACTTTGAATGCTTGGTAACTTTTGTTGTTATCTGGTTCAACCTCTTGTCAAATTATTTGATTGGCATTTTGAGAAACAGATTTCAAAATCAATCTGCCTTACCTTTTCCCAACAATGTTTTCTCAACAACAAAACGGAACCCTAAAAATGCAATAAAGAAAAGCAAAATTCTCTTTCAAGTTTCAATGCTGTTTTTCCACAATTTCTGCAATTGACAGCTGTAAAACCGCAATAGAATTGAAAATAAACATCGGTAATGTTAAACAGACCATCGCTTGAATTCCAATTGCCACCCTGAACGGGATCCAACCATCAAAGCATATATCAAAGGCTATTTATCACATTGATTACCCATTAACTAAGAACATAAACACAAAATCAACATATATATCTCACAAAGACATAGGAGGAACAGGCCCAAGTCCAACTCTTAATTCAGGAAGAACAGATCTTCAGGAAACCGGCGCCATATAAGAAGATAAGTGCCAATAACAAATGCTGCTATTAAACATTTCAAAGTAAATCTTAGCATTCATGGTAGGACGCAGGAAATATGCATCTTTCTATTTGTAACTAGAGATGTGGTGTTGAATAAAAAGTATCGACACTACGAGGCACGGAAACAAATGTGATCATCTAAAATAAGTAACGGTTTTATACGGTTATAGCCGTAAAACGATCAATCTGCGTAGCCTTTTCCCAAATATGTTGGGGTCGGCTTCCAGTCTAACCGGATGCAGCTGAATACCAGTATTTTATATGGAGCGACTGTCTATCTGACCCCCACAACCCAGTAACTGGGTAATACGATACCCCTTGGTAAGACTGGTTGTCAGACTTTCAGGCTTCCGACGACCCGTAACGAATGTCAAAGATCCACGAATGACAGCCAGGACCAACGTCTTAACGTGCTTTCCGAGGCATGGTAAAGATGGTCTCCCATCCACCGACCAAGCCCGGCAAGCGTAGCTTAACCTGATGGATCGACCCGGTGTTGCTGTTATTACTTAGCCACGAGCTCCTTTAGCCGTAAAACGGATTACTTTGTAAAGTATTGTATATTGTTTTAATTATTATGAATGTGAGGTATTTTTGTTTTATCGTTATATATTTTTAGTTCTTAGTTAATTTTAACGATGGTCTGGCAATTTGAGTACTTTATGCGGCCTACCCAAATATCCTTTCTTATTGGTATTGTTCGTCGAGTCGTTGATCTCCTTAAGTTCTGTGTTGAGCTCCACTGTTACTGACAAATGCTTGCACTGACTGGACAGGTCCACTCAAATCTGTGTGGTTCTTTCCTCAAAACAACAATTCAGACGCTAATCTACATGGTCCTCATATGGCCTGACCAAGATTATGTCTGGACTTTTAAAGAGACTGCGAACTCTGAATTTGTTTCGGCCTTTCTTCTCAGAGTAGTCAGAAAGGAAACGCCGACCTCATCTAGCTTATTTTTAATATGACGTGTAAAAGTGATTCCAATATCCTATTTACAGAATAAACAATTTCATTTCATGGTTTTGGTCGTGGGCTCTCGTACCAATACCACCAATGGAACGAGTGAAAAAGAATTATAATTTTCAGATCTAAATAAAGATCAACGACAGTTATTTCTCTTACTCCAAAATTCCCGTTTTTTACAAAATGTATCGACTCGAAAAGAAGAATATTGGATAAAGTAGGAAACGATGCTACACTGATGTGTACTTACAAAAAATTAATAATTAATTGTAGCAACAGAACTATCAATACTTTTTCAAATCCCTAATTTATAACAAAGATTGGAAACAGATTGATTTGCACAACAAACAAACTTCAAGGAAACTACCAATAAGGAAACAGTTATTAGAAGTGCACAATAGATCAGAAATAAATTATTGTCATTATATAATAATTATTTAATAAATGGGAGTTATTAATATATATTGCAGACGACAGTATAATTATGAAGAAGATTTATACTATCTTGACAAATAGTAGTAAAACATAGATTTATTACCTGTTTTATATTCCCTTTATCATATACGAAGTGTAGATGACTATTTTTATCACTTAATCCGTACAAACATCTAATACTCAGTAAGGTACCGTGATGAATCTTCAACTCACATTTTTTATTTTCAACTCTACATCCTCTGAAACAGAGTCCAAATCACAACTACTATTGTAATCAAAATCATCTTCAAAAATCATGACATTCCCCACCAATTTTCAACTCTATCTGTATGTGTTAAGGTTGGCTGTCTTTTGGCCGGGGTTCATAGTAAAGGATATGGCAATTAACCATGCAGTCGGCACATTAGTGATCAGATAGCCATCGGTTGCTATCGGTTCATCTTAACATCAGTCCAGTCGTGGTTAATCCGCCGCGACCGGTTGCTTTATCTGCTAAGCGTTGGGACGCACTGGGTTAGTTATGCTTATAAAGCCGAGTGAAGGCGTGATATAGGTGCACAAAAATGCAAAACCCAAAAAAAAAAAAGTAAGTAAAAAAAATACCTAGAAGCAAGTTTAGTTAAGGCTCTCGCAGATGGGCGTCACGCTAGGTGCGACGCGATTCTGGAAAAACTAGTTCCATGAAATTTTTATAGACATTGTATCTACTAGAGTCGCGTCGCGAGCCTTTATGGTTTCACATCTATCCGTGATTGATGAGCCAAAAGTGGCATTCAATTGCGGAAATTCCAAAAGTATTATTTTTCGATTTCTCTTTAACTTTTTCATCCCACTAATAGGCAAAGTTTTACCTATATTTTTTAAATTTAAAATCCCCGAACCCCCACCAACCTAAAAAAAATCCTACTAAAGGCACTTTTCTTCCATCTCAATCATATTTAATTGCGTCAGAAATATTTAAAGTTGGTCTAGGAATAAAAAGCTGTGCCTGCATCCAGTGCGTCTCTTCACTAAAGGTTCTAAGTTCTAACTGTTGCTTGTAATTTCAATCCGTTAATTAGAAAATTGAATCTCCTGCTTTAACCGGGTAGGTAGTTACAATTATAAGTTACAGTTATTTTCAATGTATTACTGTTAGCGACCTTGTTTGCATTTATAATTATCAGAAATTCAGAACTTTAAATCGAAAACAAATTAGGTATTCACATCGTTGATGACATTTACTGTATCAGTGACATTTTTCGCATTAGATACTTACCTCTCAAGTTATGGTACATTATTGGATACTTGTCCATTTAAATACTGATTGCATTTTCAACTAACAAAAGCATATCTCAACAACATTTAAATAAAAATTCCTAAGCTAATTTACCTTCTTTCATTCAAGCAAGAATTCAATCTCTCTGCAGCACAGCACAGCTCAAAACACAATACATCACATTTAACCAACCGCGGAGAATTAACAAAAAAACACTACAAAGTTAAAATAATAACGAATACAAGAGAATAGGTTTTAATGAAGTAGCGTCAAAAAAAACTCGTGGTGATAGTTTTGTTAGGGTTCCGCTAGGAATTTGTGGAATTAAATTGATAAAATACAAGTACAGTGCCTAAAAAAGTAAGTAGGTTTACGAAAATAATAAGTAGGTACACAAATACCACGACCATGCACATATTTGAGCAATAAATTGCTAAAATTGCAAAAAAATGTATGTGATTTAGATATTCAGTTGTGCATTACTATAAATTATTTTATAAATCTAAAATATATTGTAGAGAATATTTAGACTCAAATGCGTGACGTTTTTTTCAAAAATAGAACATTGGCAATTTCTTAATATTAGGAAAATAATCTATTTACCTTAAAATATACTGTATCCAATATACTAAATACCAACAAAGAGCCCCGAAGAAAAAAAATTAAGCTGAACCATCTTTGATTTGAAATGATACTCACACTTGACATCTTTATTTTAAAAAAAAACTTGCGCTCGTGACCGATACTGGGGTCTCAGTTAATGGGAACTTAAGTACCGTGATATTAATGAACCCATGTTAACTCCACGCCATGCTTGTGGGTAATTTAATTATCTTCCTTTGTAGAGTATCGAAAACATTTGGTAATGTTTATTATACACTTATACTTACTTATGTTTCTATGTTAATTAATGTAATTAGTGTTGTGCCGTTTTAATTAAATATAAAATAAATCAATAATAATACTTTCTATAAGGCATCATTCAAAATAATAACAGTTTCAGTGTAGACATTCCAATAAGCTCGAAAGAAGAAATGGCTTAAGTGAAAAAAATCTTATAAATTTTTATCATCACTTTTTAAAACTGCCCACGGCAACATGGCAAAATTCTCAACCCTAAAAAAAAGAAAACATAAAATACCAAACACTGTGGAGGATTTGTCAGTATCACAGATCAGCAGTATGAGATTATAATTATGAGCTTTTTGATTTCATATCTGTCGACTGCCAATTGAACTCCGAGGCATTAAAATTAATCCTATCACTGATTACAAAAATGATCCCGCTACTTTTGTCCACACAATGTTAAATCCTAAACGATTTTGATTTTAATCAACCTTAGTTTCACAACATTGATACCACCCGTGGTTTCAACTCTAAACGAATATCAAATAGCTGTACGCGGAAAAGTCAATGCTCAGCTAAATCATTGTTGCTAAAGGAAACCATCTTATCTTTAGATATAGAGTCCCACCTGTACCTATCTCTGTCGGTACCTTTAGACAAGATTAAACATAGATATCCTATGGTTTAAGGAAAAAACCTCTTTTTAGCATTACTTGTCGTTGTGTTTCCGCAAGGTGCTTACCTTGGTCCAATACGATTCCTTTTTTGGCACAGTTCAATCTCAATGTGGATTTGTGATCAATGGACTAACATTTGTTATGTTCAAGATCAAGAGAAAACTTGTTGAGGGTTTCCAATCAAAGAGCCTTTTGGTGTGGGCATTTCAAGATAGATGTGAATTTTTATTTGTATGAAGAAATCATTTTAGATAAGTGAAAAAATTTAAAGCGATACTGCGGTCCCTTCAAAGTAAATATTCTTGAAATTGTCGTATATGTTGAACTACCACAGGTGGCCTAAAGTAACAGCCCTCACATACAAACATAATTTCCAACATTAAAGAGAAATCTGGCAGCGAAAAAATATCCATGAAAATAAAGAAAACATGCCAAAATTTCACATAAAATTTCTCGGCAAATGGAGACAATAAAAGAAACGTTCTCTATATGGCGATGCGAGTCCAAATCGGACGGGTGTAGCTGTCAAGCGGCGACCGCCATATTAGGTGCGCGCGCGCAAGAACCCAAGCATTCGACGCTGACAAATCACCGGACAATTTGTTAGCTCAAAAACTTTGCGTAGAGGGTGTTGCGAAATTTAAAATTAGGATCTTTTATTGATAAATATTTAAAAAAAAACAAGATGCTTTTCTGACAACCTTTTCAAAAATATAATTTATGAAATATGTATGAATATTAAAATGAGTATTGTCTATTTTTAACTGCTCAACTTTTAACTAGAGGAATTTATGCCAAACAAGATGTCAAGATGTGCCTGAGCACTAATTTAGTCAGCTCTCTCCATTATCAATTGTTACCGTGACTGTATAAATGTGTAATAAAAAAGTTGGTTCTTATTTAACAAGCCCTCAAAAAGAAAAACAAAATAAAGAAAGAAAAACAAAAGAATAGAAGATAAAAGATTCGCGAATTCTTAAATATAAAATAAGACATAAATATCGTCTCCTAATAGCAAGTAACTGCAAAGAAATAAATATTCATAAACAAGCCATCGGCATAGACAATACGGCGGGTTTAGTGGCAGCAATATGTCGCATCTATAAAGGTAAGTGCCTCATAGAAAAGGAGACGATAGTCATAGAATTACATATTGTCACAGAAGCGATATCAGTGGATTTAAAGAACATATAATCTACCTTTTTCAAAATAATTTACGTCTGCTACATCTGACTGGTCCTTAGAGTCATGCAAAAAATTGTGAACTTTCAGTTTAGTTTATTAAAATTGGTTAGCTAATTAGGATGAACTCTACATTGCCGCCAGCTCCATAAAACAACGACGAATATGCCAAAGATACAATCAATTTCCAATGATATACTGTTCTTATCAGTCTTAATAATTAATCTATGTTTAACTGTTTAACTTACGGCGCAAGCGCATGTCGCGCCGTGCGCCCGGGCCCGTGTGACGCGACACTACGATATCCCGCGATTTATCTCAGGTTATTTATTTGCAATAATTATAATAATGAATTAACTGAATAGGGAAAGAAAAGTATGACCGGTAAGAGATGCATTTTTTATTGTATGACTAAGTAATTTAAATCAAGAGTAAAATAATATACTGAGTATAACGTTCAAAAGTAACTAGACCCTTGCTATTTACAGTCTATGGATACCTGCCTGAAAACAGCAAAGTGTAACACAGCACAGCAGGGAGATCGAAAAGAGCAGAGAACGAAGCATATCTCCACCAATGGATTCAACAGTGAAGATTGAACGGAGCCAACTGGCGGCGACGTCGTCAAAAGATCCTTAGATAAATATTACCCGTCTCTCCACCAGTCCTTTGATTACTCAAGGATGCATATCCGGTAGGCTCGCAAATCCTTCCATATCCCGACGGGCACGGTCTATTCCCTACCATTACCCGCGCCCGACGGTCTACTCTTTGATATACTTCTGTAACCCCATGAACCATGAGGCTCCAGGGGCTAGTGCAAATCCTGGGGTTCATTCGATTTATCGACGCTGGGGTCGGTGCATTTCATTCATTCATTCATTTATATGGATACCTACCTACATATTTTAAATTGTAGGAATACATAAAGTTTCTATCTGTGTTGCCACTGTATTACATATTAATTATTACTAAAAATGATAAAAATTATGTTAAAAATAGTAAAAACAAAACACCCACTGGGAATCATCAAAGAAGAAACCTCGGCAAAACATTACAAATTAAAAAATCAAGTAGCGTTCGGTTTATCGTGAGAAAACGAATCGCTGATAAAAACGAACCAACTTAGTATTCAATTGGTACTAATAAGAAAACAATTATGTCTCGATAAACGACTACTAAGTGAGTACTCGACGAGTTTTGTTTTAAATAATAACAGAAAAAATAGTGCTGGGACACTGCAATTATAAAACAAATAGCATTTATTTAAAGAAAATTTATAAAGGTTGGCTGCTGATAGATTTTTTATGTTTTTAAATAAATGTCTAGATAATCCAATAGTCTTGTTGTCGACAAGGGGGTTAAGGTTAGGTAACCAAAATTAGGTAAAGAAAGAAAAATAAAGCATATTTTTAGTAGTCTTATTAAACTATCAGTAGCCCATTGCTGGGAAGCCATTAAAAAAGAAGTTGACTTGGAAATTACTTAATCATCGTAAAGTTTAAAGAATTACGCCATTACCGTTTTGTATTATAAGCAGTAAATACTAGTATTGCGAATGCTTAACTTCTATACATATGTATATAGGTACCTACCTATTCGTATTTTCATAGAGCCTAGCAAATGTGGATGCCAGTTAATTTTCACATTTATGATCAAGGACAACTACAAGAACGTAAGTAAAAAAAAAAAAATACGATACCATCAGAAGTCACAGCACTATCAATAATGACAAAGGCACCTATAGATACAGCCTATGCCATCGAACAATAATTATAAATTCCCAGCGCGTTTCTGTCTCCAGTGCAAATGGAACAAAATGCCTAAACAAATTGCAGTCTCGCTGAGAGAGCCAGCTTTTTGCACTAATTCGGCATTCCGAAATAAAAATTCCAACTCCTTAAGTAGAGAACAAAAAGTATGTTGTTTCTGGTCTTCGTCGAAGGCGTCTCCTGACTGATTTCAAATATGGAATTGAAAAAAAAAAGTTCTGAAACCGAGCCGCGGTGTTCGTGCGGAGTGCGTGACTCTTACTTGTGAGTAATACAATTTATTTGCAACATGTGTGCATTAAACGGTTGCAGTCCAGTTGAATTAATATGGCGGACATATTGGGTGATGCCGTTTGCTACTCGTAAGTTGCTACCTTTTGATTAAGTTCCAAAACTCGTAAACTTAATCTTATAATAGCGTTTAAGATTGCTTGGAATTCATTTGTTATTTTGGTTTCTAATTAAGTTTGACCACACATAAGAAATTACGATGATCTGGCTTCAGACGGGTCTTCTGCTTCTTCTTTTCGAGTCTATGGTAGATACATGCATTTTGTTGAATGAGTTGGGTCCAGTAGGTGTCCACGCCAATCGCAGCATCAGAGGCGTGTTTTAGACTGCTCTAAATAAATTAATAATAATGGAAATTGTATACTGTTGTCTCAGTCCAAATAAAAAATCAAGACGGAGCGCTGCGGACAAAATAGTAAAGCATGCTAAAACTAAACCACCGCTCTGTGCATACACACACATATTTACAATGACACTACAATCAAACTACACCAAACTAAGTGCACACATGTTTACGAAACCGGCCTTAAGTCACTGTTGACAGTGCTCTGTCTTGGTTTTTTATTTGGTCTGAGACTATTATAATGTGCTTTCCGAGGTACCCATTTTTGCAATCATGACCAAGATAAAGCTAAATAAATCCATCGAATGAGGTCAAGAAATCTCCCCTAACCTAACTAACATAGCCCTGAAACCCAATTTGGCCACAAATAGCCACAATGCCCACAATAAGTCTACAAGCTATAAAAACGACCCCGTAGCCTAATGGCGTTCAACCCTATAGCCATGGGGGCCATGGGGCCTTGGACTGACCCACTTGCCAAATGTCAACCATAGGACGCCGGGATTAATGGAGTTTCCTTGGCACCTATTGTTTTAATAGTAATAAAGGTTTTAGGAGCTATTCGAGATTTATGGGCTGTCTGGGTGCGTGCCGATATTATTTTGTTTATTTTTTTCGACTTCTGGCCTGCCGGATTACATTGCAGCCATTATACGGCAAAATTAACTTATTCATACCTACTATAAACATAATGCTATAATGTTCCCACTGCTGGGAACAGAGGCCTCCTCTCGGTGAGAGGGAGTGGGCTGATGTCACATGTCTTCAAATTTTTGGTTCTAGGACATGCCGGTTTCCTCACGATGTTTTCCTTCACCGTTTTAAGAGTGTAGTGATGAAATAATTTACACAAAGTATAGCGGCCGTTACCACTGGGCCACCACTGATACTCTCTCTCTCTCTATATATCCATACTTTACTTACTAATATTACAAATGTGCGTGTGTGTATGTGTGTGTGTGTGTGTGTGTGTGTGTGTTGTAGTGTTTGTTTTTTTCCTTTTGTTATATATTTTTGTGATGTACAATAAAGTATATATAAATAAATAAATAAATGTGAAAGAAACTCTACCTATCTCTCTTTCTGTTAGCTTTTTACGCCTGAGCCATCCGATCGTTATGAAATTTAACAGGTAAATAGCCTGCAACCTTGAGAAGGACTACTTGTCATCCTGGATATTGGTATTAAAAAATATGAAACACAAAATACACGCAGGCGAAGTCACAGGCATCAGTTAGTTTATTTATAAGTAAGTTTTCGCTCTTTATTACTCACTAGCTGCGCCCCGCGGTTTCACCCGCGTAAGTCTCGATCCCGTGGGAATATCGGGATAAAAAGTATCCTATGTGTTTATCCAGGTTATAAACTGTCTGTTTGCCAAATTTCATCCAAATCCATTCAGCCATTTTTGCGTGATTGAGTAACAAACATCCAAACACACAAACACATAAACACACAAACTTTCACATTTATAATATTAGTAGGATAACAAAGTTGGTCTTGGGTAACATAAAATGAGCAATTGAAAGCCGAATTGAGCGTTCGAAAAACTTATTTTACCACTTCCTAATTACTTATTAAATGTTGTTTAATAAGTAATAATACCATTTACACTTAGAATCTGTGACAGTGAATCATCAATCAAACACACCACGACGTTAAATCCAAACCCAATGACCAATAACGCAATCACATCTAGGCCAGTGACGTCACGTATGTAGGTACCCGACCATAGACTCGATAACAAAAGATAGAGCGATCAACATTAAGGCAGAACACCTTGAGGACAGGGCGGAGCAGGAAGGGTGCGCCTGTCAAGACATCCCATCAGGCCATCAGGCCATCAGCTTTATAGGTCAGTCGTGTATGAGGTCATGGAGTTAACTGAGCAAAATGGCGGGGAAGAGATTTGTGGCGAAACAGATTTTGCAAAAAAAATATATATTCTCTTTCGGGATTCACATACACACACATAACTAACCTCGCCGTTTCGGAATGCGTAGTGCTTAAAATACTATTTGATTAGATTATGATTGATAAAATTAATTCCGAATTTGACCATGTAAGACATTTATGTACCTGACTATATACCTAATATTGATTTCACTTTAATTTCTGTTTTCTTTTGTTGACATTTTGTTTATATTAATTTTTGTAATAATTTGCACGCCGTAAGGTAGACTGTAGCCGATCACATTAATTTATGTACAACATCTTATACCTGTACCTACATTCATAGCAAATAAATTTCTGATTCTGATTCTGATTCTGAGCAGAAATACCAAACTTTAAGAAGTGTTATCCTATAAAAGAAGAAGAAAATATTTTTAACCGTGTCGAGATTTGTGGCGAAAATAATATTACGATATTCTTGTTTGTTGTAGAAGTTGTGGTCCTTAAAAAACATTGCCTCTTAAATAAGTCACTCAGAAAGACTCGTTCGATTTTAGCATTGGAACTGGAAGAATACGTTTTTGCAAAAGAAAAGCGTTTAGGAACAGATTATACCTATCTAGTATCTACCCTTCCAAGTTATGAAAAAGCAAGACTCACCATGATTGCACCATTTCTGCCTGTACTGGTGAGGGTCGCTCCGAACCATTGGTTCGACTTCTGGTCGATGGGGCGGCCTTGACGATCCTCGTTGTTTCCTGTGGACAAATACATTGTTTGTTATTAGTATTTTTAATATTAAAATGAGTGCATTAGCCAGAAATGACAAAGGAGAAGAAAAAACTGAGCTAATGAGAAAAGAGTATTAAAGATAGTTAATTGATTCAGGCGTGACTTTGCGGAAATCCATTATAAAATACAATATAAGTAGATATATTTGGTAACCTATTCCGCTTAACTATTCTTCAAGAGTCATAAAAAACCCTGTAAGATTACTCTGCATCCAGTGCTCGGTGTGTCAACACGTTGTGTTCTGGTTTGCAATTGGTCAACCGTCATCCTGAGGATGCCTCGTTAAGAGGTGAACCACGTGTCGATTTCTTACAGGGGTTTTTTATGACTCTTGAAGAATAGTTACTAAATATATCTACGTCTATTGTATTTTAAGAGTATTAAAGGCGAACCCTAATACTGGGTTAGTTCATAAGAATGATCATGCAATTATCGAAGCAGTTAAACCTGGATAAAAAAAAGAATAAAATACCTTCGGTCCTGTCGACTTCGATAAAAGAGTCAACCAAGCCCATGAAGATTTTACGATTACCAAAAAAAGCTATAGCGAATTGAATTTAAACATGGTATCCCCTGAAGCAGGTAAACTTGACAATACCTTCAGATTTATACTAACGTATGTACAATTAAATAAACATTTCTCATCTCACGTTTAATATTTTATGACATAAATCATTGGAAAGAAATCGTGGACATCGGCCATCGCACCTCTTACTCAACCTTTTCATAATTTATTGAAGAAATCTTTATGAGAACACGTAATACAGTATTAACATTTAATATCAGCAATTTATTTGTGCTTTTTGTAATTTATCGCTTTAAGAAATTATGATGATGATCTTATAGAAGTTGGTACCTACCTACTTCGATTATTTATTACAGGACTATTCGATTGCGACACTAATTTCTGGCATTGCGTAATCTTCAAGAAAGCTTACATAAAATAATTGTGTTGTTACTTTAAAAACTTCGCCATATTTTAAAGTTTATATGCTTCGCCTTTATGGCATTATTGACAAATTAGGAACAAACAAAAAACATCATTACATGACACACATAAATATTTCGTAATAATATTTAAAAAATCTGTTACGGAATTCTTTTTCCAAAAAAATATTTTACAACATAACGACTTTCCCGCGTTTTCGATTCATCTGCCATTAACTGCCAAATATGGCAGCCATTGCAGTGAAGTATTCAATGCAACGGAATAAGAAATATCTGGTAATAACTTAATTCGGCTCGCAGGGCATCCATCTTTTATTCAATTTTGTAACGGCGAAAATGGTATGCTTGATTAATGGATTTTTAGTTAAATTAAAAAGTGAATATCCATTTATTCATGAAAAAAAAATTTTAACTGGCTACCATACAGATTCATATTAATTCCAAATCGATGTACAAAATTCTTTTTACACTTCGTCATATTTTATTTGAACAGTAAAAGGGCGTTCCCACCGCATCCCGCTGTACACCCATCCAAAACTGTAGCCAAAGTTGATTTTGACACCAGTAATTAATATTTAACAGAAAGCTATCATCATTTTTAATTACGAACGAAGGAGGTTCGAGTAATTTTGGGTCTGTGACCTCCTTCCTCCTATATTGCGTGCCTGCTGATACGTTTACTGATAACAGACGATCTTTGGGAATGGGTGTGAAGTTGTATTGTATCTTGCATGTTTTTGATGAACGGGAAATTGATAATTAATTTTAGTTGCGTTATTACGTTATGTTATTATAATTACTTTAATGACAACCACAGAAAAGAAAAATTAATTATTTTTAAATGCAATAAATAAAGTTAGTTGATCAAAGTTTTATGTATATTGCAACATGAATAAAAAAAAAATTGGTATACCAATAATATTTTTTATTTTTGTCATTAAAACTAGGGTGACCACAACGCAACTTAGAACATTAGGACATTAGCACAAAATCATCATTACCTGTGACAGCCGTGTAATGACAACCATCGTTAATGAGTTAATGACCGCCCCCCCCCCGTCCCTGCCGCGCCTGTTCCGCGCCCCCCGGCGGCGCCTAATCATGCTGGGGTTAGGCTTTTAAACTGATTGCAGTGGTACAGTCGCGTTCAGAAAGATTTAAGAAAAGGAATCATGAAAATAATTATACTGACGGAAAGATTAAGTCGAAATTTTGAGCGATTAAGCTAATTGATTGAAGACTATACGTATTTTGGGTTATAATGTTAGGTCTGTAAAGCGTGTAATTAAATAATTTTGTTCAAGGTGGCCATAAAATACTATTTAATCGGCCCTGGAGGCCTTATTCAAGTAAAACATTAAAACGTGAATTTGGTTGTTGATCCACCTAACTTTAAGCAATCTGTAATTACTTATTTAGTAAAACCCTTTCAAATTTTTCTTTGGTAACACTTCTATCCTACTGATCCTAAAATCCTAATTTATTGTATATACAATAAATTCATATTCTTTAACCTTATCTTTCAATATCTGACAAACTATCATCCATTTTCATTTCAATTCCACTTCTAACGGATTTACTCATCCGTGGACAAGTGTACAACAATGACACGTCTGTCTAGGTTAGGTAGCTACTGCATATCGAACCTTTTTTATATTTTATTAGTGTACTTACACACGGACCGGTCTAATGGGCTCTGTAATAGCCCCAACACTTACTAATTCGACGGACATTTGTTTTAGAACACGTAATTTATCGAATGAGTCAGCGGTCAAGAATTTTTAATTTAAATCTGTCAGATTTATGTAATGTTGTGAAGAGTATTTCCATTTTTTATCAATAATGATGTGTAATTATTAAACACAGCTGGTTAATTTGTCAAATAGTTTATTAACATTGCATCTCGGTGTAGTTATTATTTTGAAATGTTAAATGATTCAATAAATTGCAATTAATTTGAATCTGTTTACATTTTTGTAAATTATTAAAAAATAGCAGGAAAAGAAATTAAGAATGATTTGGACATACAAGTTTACTTTAGCAAACAAACTGCTTTAAAAAGTCGAAATAAAAACGATTACAAGAAAAATGGCAAAGACCACCTGCCACCAGGAAGAAGCACATTTATCATTTGCCATAAAAATGAAGATATAAACAACGGTAAAAACACACAAGTCCCCCTTACCCCCGCCCCGTATTTGTTTTTACAACTTAAACACCATCCGAAGGCTTCAATCTTGATTTTTATCGCTGCCGATACTCTTAATGGCTCTCCATATACGTCGTGATGATATCCCAAAGCTAAAATTAAGGCTTCCCTCAGAGAAATTATACGCAAGTTAAAAATGACAGAGAGTAAAGATTAATGACGTCATTTTTTGTTTGTAAGAAGCTTGGATGAAGACGTTAAACATTACAACGTCAATTTCTTAACTGTTATGGCTCTCGTAATTAACTGTATGACAGATATGGACTCTAATGTGATTGGTAGTTGGCCATACTTGACCATTTTATCTGCTTTCACGAAAATGATGCTTAACGGAAGCTCTGATATTTTTTTATCGATGGGATATTTTTGTTAAGTGATTGATGTCTTAATACTATTGTGGCCTTTTTTGTAGTTATTTTGAGGTCATTGCGGTTAGTGCTTGTCATGCCTTATTTGTACAGTCAATTGATTTTGAGATATGTGGCAATTAATTTAAAAAAAAAAGATGTTATTGTCTAGTGAATGTTTGGTCGAGAAGTATTATGAATTTTACATTCACACCAGTCAGATCTAAACCAAATTTAAAATAGAAACTCTATGTTATTTTTGAAAAGTTGGAAATTCCTGTATAACAGGAAAGGTGATAATGTAGCATTGTTTTAAGGAATATTATAGGCCCATAAAATACTCTATCCACCCTAAACAATGTCTTCCAGACATGTCATACGAAAATTGTAAATTATTCTCCTACCATTTCCATAAAAGCGAACATATTTTAAAAAGCTGCGAACCCTCTTCGTGACCCACGACCGTGAAAAGGGGAACAATTCTCCTGAATAAATTACAATGACACACCGGTGTATCAAAAAACATTTTTATAACCTTAAAATTACGTTGCAATAACAATAAAGGTAGTCCCCCAATTCATAATTCCATCGGAGCATGAAATAGTAGAAAACAAAGCAACCCGGCAATGATTCGGTCCAATGAACAAAAATCCGAAGTGTAGGAACATCAATAATGGACACCCTACTTTAACAAATGAGTGCATTTATTTATTGAACGTAATTTTTTCCACATTATTATCAACTATAAAGAAATTATGCCGACCATAAATGAAATGAAATGAAATGAAATGAAATGAAATGAAATGAAATGAAATGAAATTGTTTATTCTGTAAATAGGATATTGGAATCACTTTTACACGTCATATTATAAAATATTTAAAATAAGCTAGATGAGGTCGGCGTTTCCTATCTGACTACTCTGAGAAGAAAGGCCGAAACAAACTCAGAGGTCGCAGTCTCTTTTAAAGTCCAGACATAATCTTGGTCAGACCATATGAGGACCATGTAGATTGGCGTCTGAAATGGTATTTTGAGGAAAGAACCACAACGATTTGAGTGGACCTGTCCAGTCAGTGCAAGCATTTGTCAGTAATAGTGGAGCTCAACTCAGAACTTAAGGAGCTCAACGACTCGGCGAACAATACCAAAGAAAGGACATTTGGGTAGGTCGCATAAAATACTCAAATTGCCAGACCATCGTTAAAACTAACTGAGAACGAAAAAAGAAATCAAAACAAAATTCCACATAGTCCTCACATTTACAATAATTAAAATAATACAATACTTTAAAAGTAATCATGTCATTTTGTTGTAATATTCAATAATGTCAATTTATATATAAAACTGGTGATGATTTTCCATAATATTCAAAATGTTACAAAGCTTAGCAGAGCGAGCAGTTCAATCCCATGCTTTTTTGTCTTCTAAATAATCTGAAATTTTATAGTACCCTTTTTTACAAAGTTTGGTTTTAATACAGCTTTTGAATCGTATAATGGGTAAGTTTCGAATGTCAATGGGAAGTTTGTTATAAAAGCGTATACATTGACCCATGAACGAGTTGCCTACTCTGTGGAGACGAGTGCGATGTACAGCAAGATTGTGTTTATTCCTGGTATTTAAACTATGAATATCGGACATTTTCTTAAAATTTGATATATTTTTGTGTACATACAATAAGTTTTCAAATATATATTGTGAGGCTACAGTCAGAATATCTATCTCTTTGAATTTTTCTCGAAGGGAATCTCTTGGACCAAGGTTGTAAATGGCTCGAACAGCCCTTTTCTGTAAAACAAAGATAGCATTAACGTCCGCACCGGTTCCCCAGAGATAAAATGCTGCATTCATTCATGAATATCATAATAATTTTCTGAAGGAATGATGATGAGATATGTAGAAGGAATGCTTCTCAGCATACAAATCAAAAACATTTTTCAGCATTAAATTAATCGCTCCTGACTAATTTTGCGTAGACAGCAGTTCAAAATCGAATAAAATATCTCCCACGAGAGAGGAAAATATGTAATAAAAAATTGATTACCTCCACGTAAATCAATAAACTTCACATGGTAATCAGACTACAATAAAACAAAAGGCACTAAAAATGCACTTTTATAAAAGCTTGCATGTCGTGACTACACGGTAGAGCACCTCGCGATAAAGACAGGTATGGATGTGTAATAAATGTCATTTGTATCGCTTTTACGTTTTGTATTTGTGCTTAATAGAGCACCGCCTTTATTGATGACATCATAAAATTGGATGCTTTAAAAAGTCTATCGTTGATACTACAAAGCTGAAACTCAAAGCATCTATTTTAATAAACCATTTACAGGTTGTATACAACGTGTAACAGAATAAGCGCAAGAACTGAAAGTAGTTTGCTCAGAATCGGCTTCTGAATCGATTTCCGTCATTATTTATATATGTTAATTTTTCATGAAAAAAACTTGTATTTAACTGAAATTAAAACCACTGCGTCATAACAAGGTAATAAGATATTTTATTTAAAGAAATTTAAGCCTTATCTCAAAGGAATAAAGCCTATTTAAATGCATAACCAAATTTGTAATACGTTCATTGCTATCCTATGTGTAGTGCGCGTTAATTAAAATAGTTAATTTAAGGTGTGGTTTAATTAAATTAAATTACAGAAATTATTTTAGTCTTATAATTTAATATTCTAATTGGGGTGTATGAGCTCTTGCGTTTATTCCGTTACACGTTGTATAGTCAAGGATTCAGTCTTTAGTGAGATAGTCCAAGCTAGTTGTTAATTTCACCAAAGCAAGGCGGAGCATAACAGGCAAGAAACTCCTCATCGTACCTAACTTATTTCATGATTCATCAATTCATTTCCGCGTTTTATATTGTAGTAGGTAAGCTAGTCAATAAGGTAATGCAAAATTTTACGTGATTTCGCATTGCACAAAGTTAGACAAATTCAGTTAGACAGCAAATTTTAAGCGCTATGTATCTTGGAAGACAGAAATATCATATTGTGTCAAAAATCTCATCAAAATAATAATAAATATGTTCCAGCTTAGGAGTTTCACAAAACCCAATAAAATAAATCAAATATCATGTCCATAATTAATTCACATTCGAAGAGGGGTGAGCCCTTCTAATTATACATTGTAACTTTGTAACGACCACCATTTAAAACAAGGAAGAAATAATAACACACAGAACAGTACTGATTAATATTCGATATTAATTACACGGTGGGATAGAGGCAGCTGCTTATTACAATAGGTGTAAATGTGTAAAGTAATTACTGTACAGATAATTATCTATTGGGTAATGTTAAGCCATGTTTTGGTATGATTTATGTGCAATTAACTACTGTGCATGGTTTGGACTACAAGAAAAGTTGGAAACACTTGTTTTTTTTTTCATAAGTTTCTTGCTTGACCTCATCCTTCATCAAAACATGAGTGGCATACCGAGCGGTTACTACCAAATTCCCATCACAATGTGTTTATTTAGACAATAGATGGATGCGTATTGCGTAAGCCCACACAAAAATCTACACACTCAATACATATCTCAACTTATCAACCGAGCTTCCTCACAATAATAAACCACAATCTCATCGAAATCACATTACCAGTAGTAATGGCCGTTGTGCCAATAAGCCAACACCACACATTCACACATGTGCCCAATGCGCCCATGAAGACGATGTCAAGAGGGCGCAAACGCACGCTCAAGTAAATTCAATGTGTTCCAATCATTTGACAAATATTTGTCCAGTAATTGAACGCAGGTGGGAATGGTAACTGGTCTTTGGTTGTAAGTCATCGCACTGACAAGTGTGGCTGATACTGGTTTTTGTGTATTAAAGTTCCTATGCTAATCTCCGGATAAGCAGTTTGATTGTTGTGCAAGTTTTGGGTAAGAAACGTGTTTTTGTTGACTATCAGAAGCAAGCAACTGTTTCCTTAAGTGTCGGTTAGGTTGAGTGGTATCTAACCGTACTTTTTATACTCATAAGGTACGAATGAATTTCTAAGTGCGTTGAGCTACTTTAGGAAAAACCTGAATGAAGGGGAATTAATCGGTATTCTGGGAAAGAGCCCTGGGCTGAGGCATGATTATAAAATTATGAATCGCAGCAGATAACTTGTAACAAGGATCAAAGCAACAGCCATAAACTCCAAACCGCACTCAATCACACAAAACCATCACAAAATAATTATTTTGACAGACCCATCCGGCTCGAACCTCGCAATGAATAAATCAATAGTAAACAAAACGTTACTGGCACAAGTACACTAAAAGTACCAAAGTACCAATCTATCAACCAATAACCGAGAACGTTTACATTGTTTAGGGTCCAATTAGTGACAAGTGGACAGTGGTCCACCGCAATTCGTCCAATTCGGACCGTCCTCAATTGGGTCCAGATTGATGGTCACTCATTACGTACTATAAAAAGTGGCTACTTTCGTTGATGTTGCTGTTTTCACGCATATCAATTAAGAAATTGGACGCCATGGTAATTTCGTACTCCTGGTATGTACTTTTTATATCAATTCCTAGCAGGTTTTATGACAGTTGCGAATCATTTTCCTAGGACTTGTCGAGCTTCATTGTCTCGGCATTCTGCTGCTTCTAGAAACTGTAAATTCTTTTTTAGAACCAGAGAATCTCTGTATCTCTCTGCTTTCAGGTGGCAATAATTGTGGGATTGCTCCAAAACTCAAATAATTAAAAGACAGATCAGAATATACACGAAATTTTGACACTTTTTGATTAAAGTAAGTAATGAAATAAAAATCCACTGTTAATCATACAATACAGCTGCTTGTCATTGAGCGCAAATTGAAAGGGTCAAGTGAGGGAAATGGATCATTGTTGCGCATGCGGGCCGAGGATACCTGTCCATCACTATTTATAACATTGAACTTTATACCTAACGGTTTAATTTTTTTAAGTTATGAAACTAATTTAAAGCCAAGCGTCTACAAATCATAAAAAACGCAAACATGTCATATGTGAAACTATTAAACAAATTAATAATAAGAAAAGTAAGAGATGTAGCACGTGCACGCGGTCGATGCACTGCCTTTGCGCATGCATTCGAAATAAATGGCACTTCTGGAGGAGCATCAGACGACCCCGGCGCATCGGCGCGGGCGCAGCTAGAGTGACTGCTAAGTAGCGGGATATTAGGTGCTTTGTACGATCAACATGATCAATTTGCATTAAATGATGATCAGAGATGCTGGTAGGGAAGTTGGATTAAATTCTGATGAGTTTAAATTTAAATCTAATAGTTGTTATTTAAATGTGATGTGTAATTCTATGTCTGCAGAGATGAGTGAATAGTTTAAAGTTCAAACTCATTCCAGTTGCTTTTTGCCAAAGTAGACGAAAAGGAGAAATCGGTTATATTTTCAGCATAATACACCAGATATTTTGACGTAAATATTTTTTTAAATTTTATTATTGTTATCTTATATAAAATAAAATAAAGTTAATTGTCTCATTAAATTCATGGTCACCCTACACCACCGATTGATTTATAGTTTATCAACGCGCAATGTGTTAATGTTGGCCGATGTTCTCGATACTAATGCACTTACAATCGAATGTATTCGATGCATCGAGTACTCGGCACAATGCCACTCGATGCGATGCGCTTTTGTTCAAGTACGTACAGGGTAGATGAATGTCTGGTGTTTACGATCGGCGCTCGGTAAACGTATCGATAATCGATATTGTTTGAATAGAGGAAGAATCGATGTTTTTGATGTTGGTGTTTAAAGAGAAATTACTTGTTTAATTGTTTAGTGGGATTACAAAAGAGAAATTGATTGTTCATTTGTTAATCTTTACGACTTATTATAATGGGTTTTGAAAGAGGAATTACCTACCACTTATTTTTTTATTTACCTACTAGCTTCCGCACGCGGTTTCGCCCGCGTGGTATGTCGATAAAAAGTAGCCTATGTCCTTTCTCAGACTCTAGACTATCTGTGTACCAAATTTCATTTAAATCGGTTAAGTAGTTTTGGCGTGAAAGCGCGACAGACAGACAGAGACAGGCAGAGTTACTTTCGCATTTATAATATTAGTAAGAATAGTAAGATTTAGTGATATCAATGATCACCAAAGATAAAATCGCTGGTCTAGCAGCTATTTTTGTAAATTATATGTAAGTCAAAGATATAAATTTAAATAATACCAACATTGTCATCAGCACTTAGTTCGCAATAAACGTTTTGACTTTGACTTTGATAATCAAAGAGCTACCTGTATTTATCCAAACTGACTCGTTGGTCTAGCGGTGCCAAGCACTACTGCTGAGAATGAATGAGGTCTTGGTTGCAATTCGGGGTCGGGCAGTGTTATTGGGTTTTTCCATCGGAAATTTCTCAGTAGCAGCCCGAAGTCTGAAGGCAATAGGCTCGCCCCCTATTACATGGGACTTAAACATAACATACTCGTATACACCTCTCTCTAACCCTTCGGGTAATACAGGCGTGATGTTATGTCATATTATGTTATTTATACCAATCCGTACTTCATATGGAGGACAGGGTGTTGTGGCGCAGCTTAGGAGAGGCCTATGTCCAGCAGTGGACGGCGATAAGCTGAGTTGAGTACTTCATAGAAATATCCAAGATGAGAGCAGAAACTCGCGCGGGTTCAATAAAACTATTAAAACCATATTGCTTATCTGTGATTGCTATACGTAACCTAAATTGAAGTTGACCAATTTGAGAAATCAACTTCTGGTTTTAATCTTTGGATTCCCATAGCAACATTGATAATCTGGTTACTGGATTGGAGGTGCTACCTTGTTTTACAGTTAAACAGAATCCACACGAACATAACTCTAAAAAAAAAAATATTCGGCCGTATGGAGTTCCGGTGACGCCAGCCCATAGTGTGGTGCACCCATATATTTCAATCAGAATTGAAATCAGTTCGAAACAAATGACTAATCCATTGCTTCATAAGATACGTTGTTGAGCAGGGGGCCTAAACCGGCCACATTAGCAATTCCTCTAAAATCATCTCATATTTGTATTTAATCTATTTTGTATGCACGTGTTTCTGTGACAAATAAACCGATTTTTCTTTCTTTCTTTCTTTCTTTCTTAAAAGCAGTTCATTTCCTGAATCCCAGCAGTCATTAGCAATTCCTCTAATTAGACATAAAAGCAATTCATAATTTGTGGACCATTTTACGAATCTCCTTATAAAACTGTCAAACAGATGAATTATTTCCTCCAGTGTTTATTATTTTTTCGTTTTTTTACCTTAATTTTAACTAAGGACCTCTCGACGTCTATAGGCTTTCTCCATCTCACTCCACTTTATCCTATCTTGGGCTATTCTCATCTAGTCGTTGTTTGCGAATTTTACAAGTTCGTCTTCCCATCTTTCTAGGAGGCGACCTCTTTTCCTTTTTCCGGGGGGCATTGCCGACATTGTCTAATAGAAGAACATATTATCATGTATCATACAAACATCACATCAATTTGGTCTACAAAATAGTTTATGCTCCAATTGTGGTTGGCAACTGAACACCATTGCACCCGCTGTGGTACGACTGGGTGTGGTGTGGTCCATCAAAGTTAACGTCAATATGTCAGGAATTGGGGCACTGTGGTTTAACATAAACGAAAGTAGCTGTCTTGACGTGATTGTCAGTGACATGGAAATAGCTTTGTGTAGCATATTCCATGTCACTTGCAATGAAGACGCAAACAAATAAGCATTGTATTGTTTGATAAGTCTAAAATAAATTCTAAATAACCACAGTCCTTGTTCAAATTCTTTACTATACAATAAAAAGGATTTAGGAATTTTAATAAATGGTTACATGACATCACAAACATGAAAAACATCAACAGTTTTTGTCCCTGGACTTACCTACCTAACCAGATACTACCAAACAAATTAACAAAAAAACGATGCTAATCAGTATTCACCATAATGTAACTTGTGGACAGGTAATGTCGGTGGGGGCTTGTGGCGGTTGTGGCTAAGTAATACCAGCCGCACGGGTCGATCGATCAGGTTAAGCTACGCTTGCCGCGGTTGGTTCGTGGATGGGTGACCATCTTTACACACCAAGTGCCTCGGAAAGCACGTTAAGCCGTTGGTCCCGGCTGTCATTTGTAGATCTTTGACAGTTTGTTACGCATCGTCAGAAGCCCGGTCTTAACTGAGGATATCGTGTTATTCAGTAACTGGGTTTTAGAGGTCAGATAGGCAGTCGTTGTTCCATGTAAAATACTGGTATTTAGCTGAATCCGGTTAGACTGGTAGCCGACCCAAACATAGTTAGGAAAAGGCTAGACAGATGATGATGATTTAGGTAATTTACAAACTATCAGAGCAAAAAAAACTCTACCCTTCTTAAAAACTCCACGCCTAAAAAAGCGCCACCAACTTCAAAGCAGCTTGAAATGTCAAATATTCCCGATTGACATTCAGAATCACCTTCAATTCCCACGAGGACATACATACACACATATACAACATACGCTAGTAACTGTAGATACAATAAAAACTAGTTTTGCCAAACGAGCCTTTATTTGTATAAGAAACCGGTTTCCACTGATGTCATTTTAACACTTGACGAATAAATATTTTGACGTATTATTTCATTATGTTTATTTTTATCTCATTTGACGATCATTGTAAAAAATGTTTCTTGGCTAGGTACAAGCCTGGCTGTCAAAATGGAAATCATTTTGTACGTGAATCAGGGAGACCTCTGGTACAGGTATTTCTAGCCAGGAGTGTGTGACTAGGAATGTGTAGTAACTACTACCAAAACTACCAAAAATAAAAATATATACTTAATGCCATACATCTTAAGATTCTGCTCAATCAGGAGGGAATAATCAATAACAGTCAAATGACAAGTTATTGACTGGCGCCCATTTCACGTCATAAACACAATGTTTGCAAAATATTGTAAAGTGATCACTAATTGGTGTCCACAAGTCTTTATACTGAAGCTTAAACACGTGTCAAGTTCTGCTCAAATTTCTAAAGGAAAATGAGCATGAAATGACTGACATTTCTCTCTAATCCGTTCGCGGATACACGGTGAAGCGGAAACAGTGTCAGATTGCGCGCGCGCTGAAGGAAGCACTCGCCCCGCTCCTTTGAAGTCCATCAAGTTCTTTCATCTCGGCCAATTCCTCATAAGTTTAAGTATACGGAAATCAGCATCGTTTATCTTACTCGGATTTGTATATTTGGGATACTTTATTTGGGATTCAATTGGAAAATGGTTTCCTTTTTAGGGTTCCGCAACCAAGGGTAAAACGGGACCCTATTACTAAGACTCCGCTATCTGTCTGTCCGTCTGTCACCAGGCTGCATCTCATGAACCGTTATAGTTAGACAGTTGAAATTTTCACAGATGATGCATTTCTGTTGCCGTTATAACAAGAAATACTAAAAAACAGAATAAAATAAATATTTAAGGGGGCTCCCATACAACAAACGTGATTTTTTTGCTCTTTTTTGTTCGATATTGATAACGGCAACAGGTAGACGCTTGAAATATTCACAAAATATTTAGTTATATATTCACTTTAAAAATAAATAATTAAGTTAAAATAAAACAAATATTTAAGTGGGCCTATCATACAACAAACATGTTTTTTTTGCCTTTTTTATAGATAATGGTACTTCGTGCGCGAGTCCGACTCGAACTTGGCCGGTTTTTAATAGTTTCTAGTTTTTTTTGCACAAAGATTATAATGCATGGTCCTAAAATATCTAACTCTACTGTACTCTCTTTTTTCAATGTTATGAAAATTTAAAACAAATGTTGTTTATTTGTGAAAAAGGGATTGCAGTATTTTACATTTTTGTGAGTTATATACTTACTTCGGTAGCTCTTTAAACGTAAAAATATGTTTGGACGAACAATTCTATCTCCTAAATTGTAGCCATCAACATACCCGATCGAAAAATTTACCATAGCCATATTATAGGTAATAATCGCGCCGTAACTCACAGATACATTTCATTCAACGTGTAAACCACAATCAACTTTTCATCTCGTTGTCTCTGTAATCATCTAAATGTGTACGCGTGCCAACAGGCCCGCCACAGCTTCCCAATTCCACTAAATTCACAAGTCTTGGCCAGATTTGTACGCGTTAGAAAACACAGAGCTAGTTGTGCCGGATGTGGCTCATTTACGAAATATACCCACGCATTTATTCGCTGTTAGACAAATATAAGAATGCTGGTGGAAGTCCACTGAAAGCTATAGTGAATTAGATATAGGGAGAGAAAAATTGGAAAGGATGTAATGATACATTTTAATGAGCATTGAAATGATTTTGAAGTAAAAAAAAGAGGCCATCAGCCTTACCTTACTACTATGCTATTTTGCGAAAAATAAATTTTGCGTCCGGTAGACATTTTGAGAAGTGGTCATTTTGCGACTGAGCCCTAAGAAACACCGATAAACTTAGTAACTCAGAGCCGATTTGATGAATTAGATTTAAATCTTTGCATGTACTGCCGTTGGTGTAGGGTACCTAAGTACCAAAAATAAATAAATTAGATGGATAGGTGGAAAATCTGATTCTTCATATTTAAAGACTCATAAAATGAATCAGTTATTGGAATCAAGACACCTCATACCTGGATTAATCTGTGACTAATAAAGTAATCTCACTAATGACTTCTGACACCAGTCGCACACCGGTGACTTCACACTGCAGTCGTCAATCTAAATGTCATGAGTGACTATTAGCAGCATTACCTTACAAATTACCTCATTGTCACAATCTTTTCTTACTACTATTATGATGGAACTACGAGAACCTCGTAGTCGCAGTGTACACATATAAGCTGACCTCGCATTGTACGGAAATCCAATACAATGCGAGATCAGCGTAAACTGGAAATGTATAGCTTGATGTGTAGCCGTGTGTACCTATGATGAGGCCTTTAATAGCTTGGCGAGATAAGCAAAGCGACTATTATCAGCTGGCAGTACAGTACAACCTTAACGTTTTAGTGTGGGCGAATAAGCATAGCTTAGCACACAGCTTGTCCGAGCTAATTTGGAAATAGTGGACGTTTAGGAAGTGACGGATAATATCCGAGAATCAACGGTTTATTATTCAATCATTTATCTTTTATTCATTAGCAATCGAAGTCGATTTATTACTTGTTTGGGTTTGAATTAAAAGATTGCATTCGCTGTGAGACTCGACCAGTTTTCTTTATCTTAGCTCCGCTCTGCCCTACATTATTGTTTAACAATAATTACAGCCATTTTTTTTCAGCCATTACTACGGAGTTTGCTGAAAGCCTTTTTATGTCCTGCTTATGCTACTTACTTATAATCAGTTTAACAATAACTAAAAAGGTAAGCTTATTATTTTCTTACCTATGAAATTGCGCACTCAAATAAGTCCCTATGCGTCCTTTGAGTACAATAATATCTGCCTTTACCTATAACCTTCTCGATGCTCATTATTTTCATCACTTAGATTAACTAAGTACCCACTCTTTATAATCCCATTACGCAACAAACCATCACGACATAATAAACTCAGTGAAATTACGTTGAATCAATAAGTTGATTATTATTGACAAATCAACGCGTCGTTGGCCCACGCACGGCCGTGGTTACGTCGCCCACACTATGCCCACGTGTGGGATTAATACAGCCGCTGATAGTCTACTATCACAACGTGACTTGTTTCGGGTGTATAACAACCTATAAAATGGTGCGTTTTATTTCTTAGAGTCTTATTGAGACGTCCTGTGAAAGTTTTGTTACAGGGCATTTCACATGTTGCATGTTATCCATTGAAACGAAAGTAGGAAATTACTTAACATTATGTATGACCTGAATACTTTTAAAGATATTTTAATTTTGAAATCAAATTCAGAAATCGAATCCTGAAACCTTTTTGCACCTTTTTTCCTAAAGACCTCGAGTCGAGTTCACCTTTATGAATACAACTTTATAAACTCAAACTCAAAGCATTTATATCAATTAAACCACTCACAAGCACTTTTGAATTGTTCAGGAGTCTGTCAGTTACACAAAAAGATGAAGTTAACACCCACCTCATTATGTAACCTAATCGAATGTCACCTATCAATGCCTATCTTATGCCTATACACCTCTTAGTCTCCATAATCTAACGTCTAAAACATCCATTCATCTAAACCTTCCAGTTGTTGGTATGCGCGTGCGCAGTTCTGACTGTATTTGGCGCGCGACAGATGCCGATCTTGCACGAACGCTCGCCGTGATCTCGGGTCGTGTTGTGGAAGACATACGGATGGTTTGTACTGTTTACATGTGACTAAACGGTTGAAGGACTTCCGTGTTGTCAGAACTTGGAGAATGTTACAGGTTCTAGCTATACGAATGGCGAAAAATCTTAGAATCATAGATGGATTTGGAAAGATTAATTTATTAGATCATAAATGAAGAAGATCCAGTAATCCAAATGAATTAGAAATCAATGTAAGATAAAAGACAGAAATAATTAATTAAGAATTAAATACCGAACATTCTTCTTAAAAGCTGAATGAGTGGGATGGGTGTATCATAACTGCTACCGCGACGTCTGTGGCGAACTTTATATTTATAATTTATTTTAAGCATTGTTCTCATGTAAGTGACTTTGTGTCTTTTTTTGAGAATAAAATATCTTTAAACCTAAACCTAAATAATGATGCTCAGACAAAAGCACAGCAAGGCCTTGCTATACATACGAGTACATCAAAAGAAAATAGGCGCCCTACCTTAAAATAAGGGTGGTCTTAGATCTATCATACAGTTGATTTTAGGACACCTTCTTCACTCATCACTACAACAACTACGAGGGAAAACTCAAGTAGGTTTGTCGTAGCGAAAAAATAACACATTTAGTCTGTACTCCCTTTTTTTTTTAATGTTTTGGAAATCATCAAATTACTTGTCCCGCTCTGGGCTGAGCGGGAGGGCGTGTCTGACTTTTACTGACTAAAACCCACCCGTATTCCATCAGTTGCCTGTTGCCAAGAGCCTCGGTATCCCTTTCGGACTTTCCCGCAGCCCTGGCAGGCATCGGTCCTAGCGTACCCTGCCAATTGTGCTGACGTCTCTTAGTCTGTACCCCTAAGGTACAAACTAACTCGTACGGTCTCTGGGTACGAAACTGTCTCAGGGTACGAATTCCAGAATGGAGACTGAGGTATAACATAACACACTAGAATATAAAACGAAACGAACGTATAAAACGAAACCAATAACGATCTTCAAACATTAATTAGGTACTATTAACAATCTTGTATGAGGCTGAGATAAAGGAGCAATTGATAACAAGAAAGAGAAGCTGATAAGAGAAAAAAGTGCCGGCAAATTGTTTACAGAAGTCACCGTCGATTACAAAGGCACTTGTGAAATACAACACTGTTTGTGATAAGATTTGGGCTAGAGACGTGCCGTGAGTTGTCGATAAAAAAGACTTCGTTCAAAATAAGTCAGGAAATTATCCAATTTATAACTTTTGTACAGAAATAACAGCTAACAACTGATAACTGAGTGGCAATTGGAACTCAAATTAAGGCCACAGCTCGTTAAATTCGACAGATATCGACTTTAAATGTAAACGTTATCAGAAGACTATTTTTATTAATTCAAAAAGCGTATATTTTTATTCATAGTCTGTTAATAGACACTTATCTATAGTCCAGCGTCTACTACCGAAGTTTGAAATTTATTTCCATTCCTATGCATTTCTGCAGCCTTAGTAGATAATCATTTGTTGGTTAAGTTTCTTTTTATTTCCCATCGCATCGTAAACTGACTATAACAATCAAGAGGTTTTGGACATTTATTTTATTTACATCTCAGCTTAATGTACTAAAATCAATTCAACACATGATAATGTAATTCTATAAGATTTTAACAACATATGAGATTCGTGAGAAAATTCTTTAATAATAAATCACTTCAAATTAACTCCTACTTTCAAAGTAACTAGTACAAGCGTGAAATTCGATAAACTGACCATTTCTCTTATCTAATTAATGAAAATTACTCAATCAAGTCTTAAAGTTTAACTGTATTTAACTTTTACAAGCTTTTAACTACCTTGCGACAGAAGTAACGGTAACCGATAAACTTGTTGTAAGTAATTGAAGTTAATTGTTTTTTATATTCACGCCAATTTTTCTATCTTAAAAACATAGATAATATTATTGGTGGTGTCGTGGCTAAGGAGGAGCTCGTGGTTAAGTAATAACAGCCGCACGGGTCGATCCATCAGGTTAAGCTACGCTTGCCGGGGTTAGTCCGTGCATTGGTGATCTTTACATACCGAAACTACTCACGTTAAGCCGTTGGTCCCGGCTGTCATTTGTGGATCTTTGACAGTCGTTACGGGTCGTCAGAAGCCCGAAAGTCTGACAACCAGTCTTGCCAAGGGGTATTGAATTACCCAGTTACTGGGTTGTGGAGGTCAGATAGGCAGTCGCTCCATGTAAAATACTGGTATTCAGCTGCATCCGGTTAGACTGGAAGCCGACCCCAAAATAGTTGGGAAAAGGCTAGGCAGATGATGACCTATTTAAAAATCTTTTGGACAACTTTAAATCCAAATGAAATATTTATACTGGTGGCATGATACTGTTATAATATATTAATAAATTAATTAAATTTCTATATTTTATATAAATTCTATTGGTTAAATATTTGCATGTCCTAAGGTAAAATGTATAGGATCCTTGAGAGGGATTTATTTACATTGAAAATTACATCATATCTGTATACCTACATTATAAGCAAATAAATTATTTAAATTTCTGTCTTATAGTATGTAATAATTTATCTGCTTATGCAAATATTTATTCATGGCAAATATTTCGTAAAAGTAGGTGTTTTTGTTAAGTTTTAATTTAGTTTTTGTGCGGTTAAAACAGCAGCAGGCTTTAAAAATAATGTATTTATAATACCCATAGGATCAAAGAGATTTCATCCAAAATTATTTGCATTCCATTCCATCGAGGCACCACATTACCGATATCAGTATCGACACATTATCGATATAACTGCCTCTCTGGTATTCGCGGGGTATGCGCCGGTTATCAGCTGTGAACTCCGTTATCTGTGAAATTGTATGCAGCTTCCGGGTACCCGAGATCTTAGCTTATAAAATAAGTCGTTAAGTTGACTTCGATAATGAAAGCGTTGTGTGTTACACAGCATTACATTTTGGATGTACTCGTAGGTAGTTTTTATCAAAAATTTATTCAATTCGAAAGCTTAAATTCAAATGCAAATCCATCGTAAGTTCAAGAAATATTATATTTTAAATTTTACTTTAATACTCACACATTATGTGGACCAAAAAGTTGTCTTTTTTTAAATACATGTATTTCTATTTTGTGTATATGTAGACAATTGAGAATCGATCTCAGGCCCTTCTCTATCTGCCATACAATGAGTTACCAAACACAAAGAAAATAAACCTTAAACACCTAACCACCTGCATGATAAATAAACACCAAATCACCATAATTAAATTAAGGACAAATTCCAACTTCAAAATTCGTGTTTAGCACCGCCTACATGCGCTTGCGCCGCCTACGTCACAGCTTCGCAATCGATCGTTAACCACCGCTAAACTCCACAACATGCTCCAGTAACCGAAGGGTTAAGTTAAAAGGTTACTACGGAATTAGCGTAGCGAAAGTTCGGTCAAAGAGTGAATGACTCATTCAGAATGAATGTTTGAATGCATGATTCACTAGCGATTTCTTTATGAGGCAATCAAATCGGATAACATGAGTGTGAACGCTTGAGGCGTGCAGTAATGCCTAGTGCATTGCTTCGCCTGAAGCTTTGTTTGACCTTTGGATGATGCATTTCGCTTTCTGTGCCCAATCAGGTGGAGTCTTAGAGATACTGCGTATTTGCTTTGCAAGTAATGTATGAGCTACTTATTTTCATATATAGTTTTCAGAAAAAGGGTAAATCAGCTGAAGATCACCAATAAAAGAGCTTTATGACTGAAATCTGATTAAAAACCTTTAAAAAGAAATCCTCGCAAAAATAGACAGAAAAATGAACTGTAAAATCAATCTACCTAGCCTTTTCACAACTTTATTGAGGTCGGTTTCCAGTCTAACTGGATGCAGCTGAATACCAGTATTTTACATGGAGCGACTGCCTATCTGACCTCCACAACCCAGTAACTGGTTAATACGATACCCCTTGGTAAGACTGGTTGTCAGACTTTCGGGCTTCTGACGACCCGTAACGACTGAAAAGAACTGTAATAGGTCATAGGTAAATAAGCTCAATAATGACCGAAATAGATAATTATCAATTTTGATAATGAAAGTTAATAACACTCTCACAAATAACCATTTATAAACAGAATACAGGAAACCAAATTCAGTCACAGATACTCATTTACTCCGTACCCGGAACAGGAAGTCTCTTTCAAAATCTTTGATCGTTCTAAATATAACTACCCACATAGCATTACGGCGAAATCCATCCACTTTCTCATGGACATTAAAAATATCGATGTGGGTTAAGAATCGAATCACGCGCACGCGTTAACTGCGCGCGCATCCTGTGCGTCGTAAAGTTAAGCCCATTGTGATAGTCCGGATACTTGCCGATTTATTTACTCTGAGATTTGCTTTGTGATTTTCTTATTTAATGTTTATTTAAGAGGTTAAAACACCTTTATTTAATAAGTAATATAATTTTAAATAATTCTGACTTTAATGTGACGTTTGCGCCTTTCCAAAGAAGATAAATAATTCCCGATAGTAGTTTTTTGAATGAAATAAATTCGCTTTGTAAATATTTCTGAAGTTAATTTCACTTAACGTCAAGGCCTTTTAAGTTATACTTGACAGCTAAGTGATTTATAATAACCAGCTCCTTGGCTTCACGTATTTTATATGCAGAAATAATAAAGCTTGATTGTCCAGACCAGCAAAAGTCATAACTTATTTTAAAACCCCTCTATTTGATATATTAGTGAAGGTAATAAAGAGTTATATTTGTGAGATGGAATCACTAGGTACATACAGTACAATATGGCAATAACAAGCCACCATACAACCTCTTTAGCACAGTTGAACCTAGCCATCTAACAAAGCATTTACGTCTAATATGAAGCAAGGGCATTACTCCTCCTGACAAGACACATTACGTCCATCTAGCGAACGAACAAAGCGCAGTGGCTGCGCCAGAGTTAGTACAGACAGATAAATACAGAAAGTTAACTTTAACCAAACGTTACAGAGCTTTTGAAGAGTACAGGTACCTACGGATAAATACAGAATGTTAAAGAGCTTTTGAATGACAGAAGAGGAACACATGTGACTGCCATGATTTCAGGATCATCAGTATCGCTTTCTGACACGATATCGAATAAAAAGTGTTTGGTTTCTGTTACCCTGATCAAATCAGTTCTAAGTACTCGTAAATCATCCAAATCTGAAATCTTTTGTGCTAGTCTATCTGAAAACAACAGCTAATTGGCAATTCAATCATCTCAGTCTTAATCTGTCAAAAATACCTGTAAGTCCACTAAATTGACATTGACGGCAGCTAATATGAGAATGACAAAAACTTGACAAATAAGGGAAATGCTCCTCTGACATGAGATTTGAAAACTGATTAAAGTAGAGCTTCCGAAATCGAGGGTAAGCCTTCTGTCCTTGTATTTCGAGGGGCTGCGCAAGAGTCCGTACAGCCGTATAAATCAGGCGCGCGTGCACGGTAGCTGTCCTGTGCATGCGCACCGCGACACACGTCATAAGGACGTGTACCCTCACTCCTCGTGATTTTGGTTGGAGACGTTGGCTGTTGCTTAAGCAAAGCAAGATGGGATAACTTTAAAGATATTTTGAGCTTCAACAGCAAAAAAACCTACGGAAGGAGGGCTCTAAAATTAGAAGCAAATGTTTTTTACTGTAATCTTTTTAATAACCGATATTTTCTACAGTGTTATTGCACCTTATTCATTTTCTCTGGAGCAATTTTAACACTACACAAGCCGAAAGCTCCATTTTCCATCTTTAACACAAACATGAAATATAACTCCATCTCCATAACAACGCAAAAGTATTCAATAAACTTTATCGCCAACCATACAGCGAATATTTACGTACAAGACCTCCATTGAATAGTACTATAAATTACGTTATTAATAAAGCTCCGATAAGAAGTGCATGAATAATGTCATAAAGGTAGCGGAGACAAGCACAGTCTTATTGATTTCATCTCGTGATGCATTGCAAAGATCTCCAGTTATGAGGATTAATATTTCACATTGTTCTGTCATTGATGAAAGATGTATGGATTGTGTGAAAGATGATATGGATAAATACGGCTGATAGGGGTGGAAGCAGAAGATATACTGCGACGATTCCAAATAAGTTGCTTGGGTAAGGGGTGATTGTGATTGGGATAATGTTCATTTTATTTAAAGGTGAGCAAAACTATTTAATGTAACGTTTCCGAGGTAATTTATAGCAATACGGGCAGCTGAGTATAGGAATTCGTTTTGAGATTAGATCTGTTGGAAGCATGTGGGCTAATGTGGGTTAACTTTTGCGTTGGTATTGGTCATTCAATTTGGCAGTTTATATCTACACCATACTAGATATTTTTCTCTTTAATGAGTGCTCTGCTTCTTTATGAACTATAACTTCGCACCTTTATGTAAAAGTTCACAGGTCAACTTCCAAGTGCATTCCGAGAGTTGATAAACTAAAATGTATATTTGCAATTAGTTTAATATTGTTTACTTGCTCTAAGTAACTACAATTTGTAGGACTGAACTTCCTTTTATATTATTTGTAGAATTGTATTTTTCAGACCTAATTTCATCAAGGGATGACGCCATTGAGGATAGTACACACTTGCAGACTCCTCAAGGCATGAAGACTCCTCATTTGAACCTAATGGGAAATACATACAATACATCTTCAAACGGAATTCCACTTTCCAAAACCAGCACTAGTGGCATAATAGACACAATAAAAGTAACAGTACTCACGTGGGTTCTTATCGAACTGCATCGGACTGCACCTATCCAGGGTACGCACGTTGCCTTCAGCAGCATAGTTCCTGAACCCTGGCTCACAGCGGTAGACCGCACCAGGTCGAGAAACGTTGTATTCGTACGGTGGGAACAGCTCGGCTTCTGGAGCTCCCACCAGGATCCTGGGAAAGAAGAGTTGGAAATAGATTAGTTATGTTTTAAGTTACGTAATTATTAGGTAGTAAATATGTTTATCATGTGGCGGTTTAACACAGCATGATGGCTTCAGGATAGGTACTCCTTAGGCATCTAATGCCTGAGGCTTTACTTACTCAGGATATTTCATAAACTAGGCATCATTTACGAAGCATAAAATTCTGGGACACGTTATCTCAAAAAGATCTACACTACACTCCATACCTAGAACAATGTCTCATAGTACTATACCCATAAGCATTCACCACACATCCTAACGACCAGGACAAAGCAATCACACCATCAGCTCAGGAAACGGGTCAAACAATCAGACGACTCTTGGCACTGAGCCAGCACATAAATAGACCGGGGTTCAATCCCGGTCGGGTACCTCGCCAAATCGTATTTCTATACACTGACTCATGTGTGACGTGTGTGTGTCTGAGTGTGATGTCATGGTGGTTTGAGTAATTTGTAATTTGGTAACGTAAGATTTAGAGAAACACTAAAAACAATCTACCTAGCCTTTTCCCAACTAATTTTGGGTCGGCTTCCAGTCTAACCGTATGCAGCAAACCACCAGTATTTTACATGTAGAGACTGCTTATCTGACCTCCACAACCCAGTTACTGGGTCAAACGATACCCCTTGGTAAGACTGGTTATCAGATAATTGCCACCCAAAACAAGTTACTGAAACGATACCCCTTGGTAAGACTGGTTATCAGATAATTGCCACCCAAAACATTTTCCTCTTCAAATTTGTCCTTAACCCTCATTACTTGTCTTCTTATAGCTTGCTACTCAATTTCGTATTAGTGAGAATGATTTGGAGATCGAGGTCCATCTTAAAAAAGATTTATTTTCATTGCATACGTAACTGAAAATGTATGTAGTGCATGGAGGTTCTACCACTTAAATAATACACTACACCAGCCGGTACATTTAGTAAAAATCTCACCGTGGAAACTTAGGATAAACAGTATTGACAGCTCAAGACATATTGAGAGGTTCAAGCTTACTTCACCAAAGTTTTCACGGCGGAATTTCTACAAAATATAGATCGGCAGGTAGTTTTATGTTTTTGAACCATTTACATTGAGAAATCAAACTTCAGTGTCAAAAGTCAAAAAAACATGTGCAACAACAGCGATAATTGGCTGGTTACATATGCATAATAATAACTAAGATATGCAAAGATTATTTTATTTCCATTAATAGCAATGACTAAGATATATAATGTCTGAATAAGATTAAAATAACAAGTCTGTAACTTTATGATTGAAGTCATGCATCCAATGAGTGTCCAAGGAGATTCGGGTCATAAAAGCAACATTCAGCAATATTGTGCAATTTATACGCATTCACTAGTCTATGGATTTAATTTAAAGTATCTAATTACAAACTAAACAAAAAACTGAATGCATTGGCAATACATGTAAATATGTAACTCAAAGAATAAAATTATAAAAAAAACGAATTGTGAAAGACTGCATAGAAAACTCTACAGTCTAAACTTTCCATCATTTAGATCCCATATGTAGGTAGTTTGTATGAAGCCTCTTGTGGTAACCATGTTCTATCTCTATAAAACTCATTAGTAAGTCATTAGGTAAAATATTTGATTTTACTGTACTTACTTTTTACTGAAATAATAAACTCATAGCATTCTTTCTCCCAGCATTCGATAAAATCTCTATTTCTGCCATCACCACGATAAAATTATACCATCCCCCCCCATATTGATTATCACATTCGAACACCATCTCCACAAATCGATTACTAAAAGACGCGACACTCTGGCACATCAAAGTTGATATTTTTACGTCTCCTGCCCAAGTACAGTGAACCCAGCAGTGGTACCAATTTAACATTGATATCACCTCTATATCCCAGCAGTATGGTTGATTTTTGCAGTGCAAGTGTTACCTGATGTACAGTTGACTGTACTAAGGTAAGGTGTGGAAATAGCCGAGTGGAAATAGTCCCCTTTCCGGCGCGGGCGCCCGGAATAGACGAGTCACTGGCGCTTATCAACAGGGGGAAACGGGGACGTGTGTAAGGAGGTAAGATTGTGGGTGTGTAGATTAGTTTTTAGTGTAGCAAGATAAGTGTAAAGAAGAATTAACGAGGTAATGAGATTGGAGATCAATGAAAATTTTAAGAGGCGAATGTAAGACTGTTTGCTATAGAGAAACATAGGGAATTTGAAGGTTTAGTGACTGGTTGTCCCACTGCTGAGCAAAGGCCTCATCCAAATTCTTCCTGGCATCCTTTCTACCTCGCACCATTATTTATTTTTATATACATCTTCCCCAAAACTTCATTTAAAAATCGATCGGGCAATAAAATATAAATACATACGTGCTTATAATGAAAGGTAAACTTAAAGAACATTTATAACACTGCATGCCCTTAAATAGATAATATTTGAAGAAGATAAATGTCTTTAAAATCCTATGTTCTAAAGCATATAAGAAGGTACACACTACAGAAATTGTTATTCGAAAGTCTCATCGATTGCAACATCAACATGTGACTGGTTTTCCTTAATGAAAAGACAACAGTCTTCTTTCATTTGATACTGAGTAACTCGGACGAAGATAGGTCAGTAAACTTTCAAAAGGACGTTAGTTAACCCTTTGACAAAATGACACTATGTATATTGTAGCTAATATTGAAACATTGAAATCCGAAAAAAAGGAATCACCAGTGTATGGCAGGTGGTTGGCGCGGCGCCACATAAATGACTCACCTGCCGGCCCTAATTCTGTCGCCGCCGTAATGACCCGCAGTCTGTACTCAGCCACTTTTGCTACATCCTACATAAGTGCGAATGTACACACCTGCGGAACTTCCCGAATCATCTGTATGTAGTTAGATATACAATATTTATTTTAACTTTTTAGCGAACACGATATAATGTGAGTTAAAGAATACTCGATAAGGTTCATCACACAGAAGAATGATATTAAGCAACTAGATTTGAACGAGAAAAAGAGATTAATCAATATCTAGGGATTGATAGCTGATGGATCGTTATATGTTACGGACACTAATAGCCGCTAAATAGACAGGTAGGCGAAAAGAAAGCTAGACACCAAAACACCACGAAAATGTTATAGTTTTAAAACAAAGAACTGTGAATACGGCAGTGACAGCCCTAATCTCGCGGACGGATTTAACCCTGCAAGTGCAATGTGTGTGCAAATGTCCGCACCTGCGCAGTCGCAGCTCGTATAGATTATACAACCGATACCGATGAACGGAAACAGAAACGACGATAAAGTTTGACAGTTATAGCACTGACTACAGTGTTAACTCAACGTAAGATGTGCTAACTGCTAACACTGCTAGGATATAATAGGATCCTAGCCTGGATACTGTTATAGCCTATGACGATGTGTTGAAAGAACTAAATCAAACTCATAAAATAAACTTTCTGATTCAGGAGATTGCTCTATAAAAACAAATCGCAACACCTATTCACTTGCTAAAAAGGGATCGTGATTCGATACAATTCAATGAAACTCTAGGAAAGGATTCCAAGTTTAAAAAAATGTTAACACGCCACAAAATGACTAGGTATTGCCCCTTCCCTCTGCTGTCACAAAAATATACTGTATATCAATCTATCAGTCTTCAAAGTCCCCAGACAATATGTACGTTTACCTTATTCCGTAAAACTTTGTCCCATAATCCGTTTAGCATTTATCATTAGCTAAAAAGCTAGCCCAACACAGCATAACATTTCACAACGGCACTGCTTGCAAAGACAAAATATGTCAAATAAACGTGAAAAACAGTACATTTTCATTTAGTTTCCTTTCTCCGAGTATTAAGATATTCTGGTTTCTGTACAGCAACATTGTATTTTCGAACTATGTAGATGTAGCCAAGGGGGCCATGGAGCGGTGAAATGGTTCAACGTTCAACTATGAAACCGTTTCCGCCAGAAAGGCTTGGTGGCGTGACTAATCTGTCGTGTAGTGAACATGGCTAGCTGAACTGAGGTTAAGTTAGTGTTGTAGGTTAACTGTATTTCAGAATCACCTTTTATTTTAACTGTTACTGTTATGACACTAAATAAGAGTCATGATTTTTGTTTTATGAGACACCCAAACCAAACAAAATAAAGGGCAATTTATTTATATAAGTCGATGATCGTGGAACTTACAGTTACATAGATAACCAGAGAAACAATCGTTATTTGCCAAAAAAAAAAGTGTTCTTGGGGGTTCCAGTATTTTTGGGGGGTCCAATGTTCTTGGGGGTTTAGTGTTCTTGGGGGTTCTAGTATTTTTGGGGGGTCCAATGTTCTTGGGGGTTCCAGTGTTCTTGGGGGATCCTATTGGTATTGGCCCTGCAATTTCAGTCCTAATCTGTTCATTAGGTGTGAAAATGAACCACTGTAGACGCCAAAGGTCAATGAAGCCAAATTAATGTGACGACTGTTTCTTACTAACCATTGCAGAGTTGCAACTTGCCCGAATCCAGAGTCCCTATTAGGTACAGAGCAACAACTGTCTGATGAAAATCCCATTTTCACACCAGAGAAGCTATTCAAAATCATATCAGATCTCACTAACATTGGTTCATAATTAATCACCAACGTTGCGTCAAACGCTGGCTAATGACGTAGCTCATCAGCCATCATTGTGCAGGCTTCAATGGTCACAATGGATGCAACATCAATTATGAACAATACGAACATACACAATTAATATTAGATAATGTTCAACGGAGAAATGACCTTAGAGATTAATAACTGTTGTGGTACATACCTACTAGTCAAGGTGGCTCTGCCATGGGTGGTTCAATTTCTTTGGATTTAGAAGAGAAGTTATAATAATATCAACTGCAGTAATTGTGGCGGATTTGTAGTTTTCGGAGTGATCGTTTAAAAACAGTTGATTCATCCTAAGTAGGTAGGTAGATAACTAATTAATTATTCATTTATTCTGCACAGTTGGGGCGTATAGAGTTCATTGAGACTGAGTGACGAAGGTACATTTCAATAATAGCAACTTACAATTATTTATTCCTTCATTTAAAGGAAAATTACAATTACATCATCAAAATTAGAACTCAATAAAACCGCAAAACAAACAAAATACAAAACAAATTCATTGATGGAATCATTTTCCTCAAACAATCGTCATTTCAATTACAAATAAAATTATTAACTATTCTCTGTAAAGAAACGTCGCCACACAACATGACGTGTCCGTCTGTCTGTCCCGCGTTAACTCAACGACAATTAGCGAGGCAAATCGTCCGTCGCGCCAAATACTCCAATTTAGATGACGACATTTGTGAAGATTCGAAATGGGCCTCATTACGAAGATTACAAAGAAGCCATATATAAAAAGAGTTCGAGAAAGACCCAAGAAGAAACATACTCCCATAGAATAATTGATGAAGAGAGAAGCATTTGAAATATTAAAGAAATAAAGGAATTGGTATTGAATAGAAAGAAAAACGGGGATTTCTACACCGCAAACTGTCAACACTTTTGAAAGAAAAATAGGTTTATTTGTCACAGAATTAATTGGAATAGTAAAGAAAAATAACAAACAAAACATATGTATTAATCGTCCCCTGTATAATAAGAACTAAATACCTAGTAATAGTCACTGTATCACTAGGTTTGAGTGCAATAATCTGATTCTTTTCAAATCGATGCATCCTTTCTGAGAAATTAGTCAATAGTCATGTACACATATTTTAACTATATTATAAGAAAGAAAAACGCGTTTATTGGCATTAAGCAGAAGAAAAACCTTAAAACTATAAGTAACAAAAAACAATGCTTATATGCCATGCTCATTCTTAGTTTAACCATGTTATAACCTCTAAAAGGAGGTAAAAATCTAAATTGTTTTTAGCTTCAAGCAGTCACATGTATTCATACAAAATGGCCATATACTTAAGAATTTTAGATTAGAGGCAAACATGCACGGTATCACCTATTTATCATTCTACACACATTGGAGAAGCCAATATAAGGAAACTTGCAATTACATAGGTACAAGTCTCGTAAACATTCTATGTACTATTGACTACCTGAATGTACATATTGAGTATAATTGAGATCTTGTTTTCTAAGATCGCGAGTACAGCTAAGCGATGGGACTTCGCCTACGCGATGGTTAGCCAATATAAAAAAAAATATATAAAAATCTTTATTTCTAGAAAAATGGGTACAGTAAATCTCCTTAAACAGATTTTATCTTAAGCTATGTGCACTTAGGTGTCAAAGGAGTGCTTTGGCACTCGTACTAGGATTACCCTGTATCACGAATGCCATCACCTTCCTCCGGACCAGCTAGAATAGTTTACATGTTAATTACTTATACATTTCAATTTTGAAGAAATTCTGTTCAAAGGTAGACAAAGATATAAACTTAAGGAGTATGTGTGTGTTGTTGTGAGTGCTTGTGTGTGGTGTTCTGTGTGTGTATGGTTGTTGTGTGTGTGTGGGGGGGTGTGTGTGTGTGTGTTTGGTAGTGTGTGACCAGAAGTCCAGAAAGTATGAGTGAGTATACGTAATAAAAGATCATGTATCTTTAAATATCTATCAGAATTTGCATTGGTTTTGATCTCTATCTTTATGATAACACTTCTCTATCTATCCGCCATTTCTTTACCAATCACAACATGGCGCCTAAGAATCTGTTTAAAAAAATATATTATTATGTTATTATATACTTTAGATGGTCCATTAATGAAAGTGTTTAACTATTCTACTACGGAGTCTTTAATGAATTCACTGTCTATATTCATCATCAATCTATTAATATACCTGTCATATCCTGAGATAAGCTCAGCATAAGATTCATCTAGGGTTCAAATAAGAGGTTATTATATCAAAAAAATTATTGCACAATTATAACCCCAAACATTTCACCATCTGCATTCCCATTGCCTTTAAACTGAGTCAGTATTTAACCAGCTCAGTCAGCACACAAGCCCATTTAGTTAAGAACAAGGAAACATAATGATTCTCTATTGTCTCCTCATGTGCCAGAAACATTCTTATCAGATTGTCAATTGTTTACAATTAGATACGCGTTGCATCACTACAATGTTGTAATGAGAGCGGTTTGATAACAGCTGTGTTTAGCAATCTAGATGATGAGATGTTTGGCGAGAAATTAGCGTTCTTCCTTGGTTCTTATCAAAATGTAGAGAGTGGGTGAAGTAATTATTTTTCACACAGTAAATTCAGGCAACTATTAACGGACTAAGTTTCAATACTTTTTCAAAGAATACTTGCTAATCTCATAGGACCAAATAATGGGATTATGTCCAAATAGTTAATTTTGTTTTCACCTTTTTTATGAATATCTTAATAAATGTATTACAAATAATGATCAACTTGATAGCTTAACTGATTTATCTCCTAAATGATAAAAGCACCTGTTGGATTTATCCTGTCCCAAGATGCTACAACACCTGGACAACTTATTTCTATATCTATTTAGGTACCAGTGAATGAGAATACATTGCTTCAATAAATACTTACACGCGTAGTATTCTCATCAATTTATTAGACTAGATTCTATGCAATTTTCAGTAGTATTCAAATTATAAAAAAATTATAATAAAGTCTACAATATTTTGCTTCCAACCTATCATTATATATCAAAGGAATTATTTGGGAAATGTACTTCAGTATTTGCACTTGGATCCACTCTGAAAACTTATCTTCAGTAATGAATGATCCAGGACCATAAGGTAGGTATAAACCCAGCCAAAACCCCACAAATGCGGCCGATTTCAATAACATACGAGCATATGGTATAAAACCGACACAAACCACATACAAAGTACTAGTGTCGTTTGCATAGCGATCGCAACTCGTCCTTTTATCACGCGACTTCACGCGAGTTATGCTAAGTTTCGCTTTGAACTCAGCGACAGGTGCCTCCAATAGCCATACGATATGGATGTGTCCTGCATATTAAAGCAGCTGCTATGCCTTAGTTGTAATCGTTATTTCTGATACAGATATTATAGAGTTCCTTAAATACTAAGAAATATTCGGTATTATATTGAAAGCACGTGAATATGATGATCGCTAAAAATGGTGGAAGGAAGAATGGATCGCAGAAAACAGACCAGTCAAACCATTACCTATTAATACGATTGTCAAAAAGCTACCTTGCTTAGGTAGGGACAGAACACAAGACAAAAAACAGTTTCTTATAGCAAATTAATAAATGAAATGAATACCTTTAAAGAAGGTAATATGAGTAGCACAATGATTAAAAAAGTTAAGTATAAATCTGGCGACGTACAAAGTTCCAATCATTTAGTCCCCCTCAATCATACGGCTTCGCCATATTGAATGATTTGTACGTCTTCAATCATTCAGCTGTGAATGATTGAATGAAACCAAATTCATTGGTTGTTTTGGGATTACACATTGGTGTTGTTTTACACCTGTAGTTTACGAATGCAAGAAACCAATAAGACAGTAGAGTCAAAGAAAAAATAATGGAATATTCTTCTAATACAGGATTATCTTTAAAGAACATAATATTCTACATTCTGGATACCTATCAATTATGTTTGCTAAACTTAGAAAATACTGTTTTCAACCAAGAAATTAAAAACTCAGAAAACAATTACAGTCAAAGAACCATGAAACAATACTTGTATCGCTAAGCAAAATCTCAGATACACAAAAGATTATCTTTCTTCTAACCAAGTTCAATGTTTAGCAGCACATATTCACATAATATTTATTATCGCGTGCGGACCGCCATTGTAGCAACCGCGGCGGATCACTTGCAATCTTCTCATTTAGACAATCAGCAAGATACGGGAGCGAGGGTGCGTCGGAGTCGAGCGGGATAGTGCAGAATTATGTTCTATTGTAGGTAAGTAGGCTGTTCCAGAATCGGTTTTAAAACTAAAGCTAAAAGTAGAACTAAAGATTGGAGTTCTGTCTGCCTCAACGAAAGTTTAATTGAATTAATTAAGATTCCGGAATGCAAATGCAAAGTGACGTCATCTCTAACTAAATAGAACTGATTGAAAAACGACACTTCATATTAATTGTGCTACTGTTTATTACCGGGTACACATATTACAGAACATTTACTTCGCAAACTTGGCACCTTTTCATAAATTCAGTCACACAGATTCACACGCATTTTAAACCAAATCTCCAGCATAGTCGAATAAAATTGGTCACAATAGGCTTTAACATTCAACTACATATCCAAAAAATTAAATCCAAAACCTGCAGACCACACAAACAGAGACAACCCAAATAGTGCACCAATTCAAGCTGTCATCAAACCAAATAACACAGCAACAACTAAAGAAAAAGAACAACCAACAAAAGAAACATACATTACATGTAACAAACAATTGATTCACAAAACAAAACAATACATGCGTACACGCCACATGCATATAACATAGTATCAAATAACATATGACAAAACAAACTTGCGTAAGATAAAGTCTCCATCCAAAATGCAAATGGTGGAGAAAGTCAAGCGAAGAGCGTAGGACGCATTTTTATTAGGACCGCACTAGACGATGAGGTTTTGCGCAGGCGTGATATGATGGCATTTTATTGGCTACTGTGGTACTGTCAATCAGAGTTCAAAGTCATCGATGGCATATCTCTGTTGTAATGTATAATACGGTGGTCTGTGCGTTGGATATATCAATATGGCAATATGGAAATATATGTTTGGATTTTGAATAATTTCTCTAATTGGACTCCATAGTGGAATCACTTCTTTTTATAGAAGTCTTAGCAAAGTACGGGCAGAAGCTCAATATTATGAGAAAAGATAGTGTAGGTACTGATACTAACAAGAAAAGACTGAACAGAATGGCCTAAATTGCAAAAAATTGAACTAACCATTCCAGGCAAAAACCTTTATTCTTGAATTCATTCATCTCTGTATGAGTTACAACTACATCATCAGCCTATAGCAGCCCACTGCTGGACATGGCACGCCATTCAGCTCGATTCTCGGCAACTCTCATCCAGCTGCTACCAGCCACCCTTCGAAGGTCGTCGCTCCACTTAGCCTGAGGGCGTCCTACCTTACGTTTGCTGACAAGTTTACATATTTTATATTATTTCATAATCAGGGCTTAAATCTATGCTCGAATGTCCCAACAGGTATTCATTACAACTTAATAACCCACAAGATATCACATGTACCAATAAAGCCAGTAGTACAAAATAATGTGTAGGAGCACATTAATGAGGCTGCGACAGAAGTATCAGGCGCAGCTGCGACAAGTCGTGGGTGTGTGGACGGCCTTCTGCCGATGAAAGGGCCCAAGTTGCCCAATAGGATTTAGGTAACGCCAACCTTTAGCATAATTAATTTGTTCGGGACAATACTTAGTTACAGCGGCAAAGATTTACACAAGTATGCAATTAACTTTTCTTTGTATGATTTCTGCAATAGCTTAGGAGCAAAACTTTCAAAGTAAAAATGAATAGGCCCAGAATATCTGCGTGTGCTTATACCATCATGGACCTCATCCATTGCTTTCCACGTTGGAAGGTTGTTAAGATCAAGAGTCGTCCCAAAACAAAATTTTACAGATTCATTTCAAAATCAGACTTATAGGTAGTTTCTAAGATCTAGCAGCTTACTGAGTTGCACATATTCTGCAGTAAAGACAAGATCTTGATTGATTGATAACTTGACTGATGAGTCGAGAATGGAATATTAATAGTTCCTTACCTACAAGGTCTGCCTGCGGCACCGACAACGAGCATGATTTGAAATTTTCTGCATTGAAAAGCAAGCATTGTGGTCATATAGCCGCACATATGCCCAAAATTTATGGAAATTCTTAGAGCGGTCACGAAAATGTTGTAGGAGAGTCCAATTAATAGCCAAAATATGTTAACGGTACATGGTACTAAGCTTCTAAAGATGTATTCTATGAGTGTAAGGTGACGCACAGTCCTCATAAGTAACCACCAACTTATCTCACGACTTATTAGATGAACATTAGTGATAAAATAGGAGGCTTAAAATATGGATATTAACACGACGGGCCGCGCAGGGCTCTCATTATTAGCTTATCTTAATTTAACATCAACACAGATTCTAGGCTTCCACAAAATAATTAGTGAATTTATCCCACTTTTAAGGTGTTGGTGAAAATGGTAAACAAGGAGCGATTTTAGAGAATTCTTGAATAATATTTGTTTAACGAATGAATGTGATGATGAATTAATGAAATGCACCGTCCCCAGCGTGGTTTGACCTGCAGACCCGATTAAGCGAATGAACCCAAAGATTTCCACTAGCCCCTGGAGCCTCATGTTTCATGGTGTTACAGAGACCATTGCATATCCAGGAGTAGACCGAGGGGCACTGTAATGGTAGGGAAGACGTGTCCTTAGGATAAGGAAGGATTTGCGAGCCATACCGGATATGCATCCTAGAGTAGGCAGGACTAGTGGGGAGATGGGTGATATTTATCTATGGATGGGCATATTTTAACGAGGTCCCCTGAACTTATTGAATTTATTTGTAGGAGAATCGATTTCTTGAGTTATTGATTCGCCGACAAATAAATTAACTTCGTTTAAAAGTGTTTAAGCCTCTGCTTATCCACGTATTATGTTCATGAACATGACTATATTACATTTTACCGTCATATTATCCTGCGGCTAAATAAACGGGCGACGTGGCCTATGAAATCGCTCACCGCTTAAAACCCGCCCCACAACTGTTATAATGTGTTCACGATAGCTAACTGCGGCAATATATGTTGCACACGCACATGACTTGTTTATTATGTAGTAATAAACCGTCAACTCCCAAGACCACCCGTGTGCGGTCGGCCTAACATCTGATCTTGTAATTCTGATCACAGCATTCGCTTACAGAAATATTCTGTTAGGCTGCTTGTACACGAACAGTCGAAACTGTAAAAAGTTTCCAGCTGTGAATGAATTATTTCTCCGTTTGTAAATTAGCTTTCTATTTATGAGTATTGTATTATTTGTGTATTTTTTTATGGTGGTTTTGTTATACAGTTCGTACCAGATGGACAAGAAAGACGAAAGTCTGCACATGGTTACCAGTCTGCATACGAAAATTCAATCAAATACATACAGTATTTTATATCTAGAGACTGATTGGCAAAATCCATAGTCGGTCCGTCACAACTATTTAGTTTGATTGATAGGTTTCTCGCCATCTGGTCGACACTTCACGTGACCGGAGGGCTGGCTTGTTCTTTGGCCAAAGAATTAACATTGCCCTTCAACGTGGTAATGCTGCCAGTCTTCTGGGAACGTTTCCGGGTGACAGCGAAGTGGACGAGTACTTCGAAACCTGTGTCCTTTTGTTTTTGTATTTATTAGTATAGTTATCCTTACATATTATAAAACAGAGTTCTCCGCCGCGTCTGTCTCTCGTCCTGTTCGCGATAAACCCAAAAACTACTGCACCGATTTTCATGCTGTTCAATGGATAGAGTGGTTCTCGAGTAAGGTTTAGTATATAATAAAAGACATCCACGCGGGCGGAGCCGCGGGCATCAGCTAGTTGTAAATAAGCATTTTAATGTATATGAAATACCTACCTATAAAATAAAATATTGTACTTCCCGTTTGTTTAATAAAAACCACTTCGATGCTTGGATTTATTTGATAGTTCCAAAATACTTTCATTATTTACAACGTCGTTCCTAATACTAACTTTAACAGTTAATTTAAATGGATTAACCGTTTACCTTTCACCTCTTCGCGTTTTTAACGAAGAAACACATTTATTAAGTTAACGTTCTGCATAAACAACTAATAAATCTTTATTAACAATCTTATTGCTTAAGTTATGTGAGAAACTGAGATTATGCAAATGTTAATTGTTTGTAATTAATTTCGTGATGGCCCAGCTCCCATGTAAGAGGTTCAAATCCCGGCAAGTACTAATGTATCTTTTTCAATTCATATTTTAGTTTATCTTGGACATTACCGACATCAGTGAATGAAATAATTGTTGGAAAACCAGCTATTTAATTGGGCAGCACATTTTCGTAAACGATTAAGACTAATGCGTTTCATTTTGGCAGTTCAACAACATTCATTGCGTTATTTACGTTGCTGAGCAGATTTTTATTTGGAACTTATGAATCGATGGATTTTCAGATTGTGATTGATCGTGTATTATGTAATTAAGGTGCTGGATAGTTGATAAAAGAGTTGGAATCGTCTGGAGCCAGCGTGGTTATCAATCCTCGTGCCTTCTCTGTATGAGAAGAAGCCTGTGTCCTGCAGTGGGAAAACCATCAATCAGCCCAGCCTTTTCTCAACTATGTTGGGGTTGGATTCCAGTCTAACCAGATGCAGCTGAGTACCAGTATTTTACATGGAGCGACTGCCTATCAGACGTCCACAACCCAATAACTGGGTAATACGATACCCCTTAGTAAGACTGGTTGTGGTTCGGGCTTCTGACGACCCGTAAAGACTGACAAAGATCCTCGAATGACAGCCGAGACCAACGGCTTAACGTGCTTTCCGAGGCACGGAGGAGTCTCGATATGTAAAGATGGTCACCCATCTACGGACTAACCCCGACAAGCATAGCTTATGAGCACCTGATGGATCGACCCGTGCGGCTGTTACTTAGCCACGAGCTCCCCTGCAGTGGGAAAACAATAAGCTGATATTATTATGTAATTAATAACATATGGAATACTTGATGAAGTATACTTTGTTGTGATGTCGCAACTTGCGATGGTATGCAAAACAATTACAATAAACATAATTATAAGTTAAGTAGGTCGTTTGACATCTACATGGTCCTCCTCAACTCCTCATATGGCCTGACCAAGATCATGTCTGGACTTTAAAAGAGACTGCCACCTCTGAGTTTGTTTCGGCCTTTCTTCTCAGAGTAGTCAGATAGGAAACGCCGACCTCATCTAGCTTATTTAATATGACGTGTAAAAGTGATTCCAATATCTTATTTACAGAATAAACAATTTTATTTCGTATGCAGTGGAATTAAAATACCTAATTATGACTTCTCGCAGATTTACTCAATCCAAAACGATGACTAAGTATTTAGGTACTTACTCTTTTTGTGAAACGATCAATAAGCGAACGTCATCAACAAATTATAAACATCACATTTTATACATTATTTCTTTTTCGTATGGTTATATAGTGACTAACCTGGTGTCAGAGTTTTAATGCCGCCCATAGGCCTCTAACTTGGCTTCACATGCCGTCGAGAAATATCTCTTAGGCTTGCCGGTTTCCTCACGACATTTTCCTTCACCGTTTTTGAAGCAAGTGATAATTATACAATACGCACATGAATCCGAAATGTCATAGGTGCGTGCCTTAGGTTAGAACTCGAGACCTATGAGTTGGCAGTCTGACGGTCACACCACTAGGCTATCACTGCGGCATGGTGATTTTAATTATGTATGATTCATACATGAATAATAAGGAAAATTAGTTTTATTTATAAACAAGCTACAATGCTTTTATGAACACTATCACTTGTAGGTACGTACATTGAGAGTTTTATTAAATAAAGAAACTTACTTTAAAACATTTTTACTTATAATTCTAATCTAATTAGGTATAAAATTTTCGCTGTGTTTTACGCAAAATAATACTTCAAACCTATATTATTACTCTTTGAAAAACCCGAGTTTCCCCTTTTCTACCATATAATTAATCTATATTTATCAGAGGTAAGCAGGAAGGGTGGCAGTTAATTACACTCGCCGTTAACTGACTCGTCGGCGGTGTATTTCTGTTAAGTTTTAATTAAATCACTCAACACCTGTGCCCCCCTCCCCCACTCTCCCCACGGTTCGGCGCGTGCGATGCGCGTGCGCACGTGCCACGTATTCGTTGTTTTAGATCCTTTTTATGGTAGTGCACCAAATGAATTGTTAAGTGAGCTTTTGTTTCCGGGATCGTAAAGTTTTGGAGGTTGTTCGTTACACAGGAATGAAAGACCGTGGAATACTAGAAGTATTTTAAAATTAAAATCTAAAATATGTTAATTTGCTAATTCTCGCAAAAATATTTAAAAAATCCGAATAAAATAGAAAATGTTCATACAAAACCACTCTTAATTTTCACACTCGGTAAATAATCGTTCATACTTTCTTCTCACCACTTCCAATAAAACCGAAAGTGCCAAAAATAACAAAGCACCATAAAAAAGAAAGTGCGCCGATCATGAGAACAAACAGTCATATTCATAACAGAGCCTTATAAGACAAAGACTTGAAAGAGCACTGTTTACCACCACAACGCTAACCGGCGCCGGCGCATCGGAAACTAGCGGTAATACAGAGAAAGGTGCCAATGTCAGTGCAAAAGACGGGTTGGAAAAACTAGTCGAATGAGCGAAATCTGAAGAAATTGAAGATATATGTGAGTATGAAAGAAATGTGGTTATAGAACGTGGGAATTATAAGAATGATTGCCAATTAGACTAAGTGGCAGACAAGAAGATTGATAATATGAAGAGGGAACAGGTCAGCAATAAGTAAAATAAATTGCACTGTGCCGATGATATAAATATTTAAAATTATGATAATATGTAGAATTTTAATCCAGAATCCCATGAAAAAAATACGGAAAACTATTAACAAGAGACCTTATTTAACACCAAGTTACTCATATACAAAGTTACTTAATTCAACCTCACTCTTTCCAAACACAACTCTATAATACATACAGTATAATCATTCTATTGTTTCATAAACTTCCGCAAACAATTTTAGGAATTTAGGTATGATTTGTAATTTTGCTGATCCTACAACGGAAGAGAGCGCAGAGATAACAGACGATTTCATTTATTAACAATTTATGCACACACATCCGTGACTACATGAGATCCAACTGGTATAACTACAATTGAAAAATACTACTACTAGAATAGAATAGAATAGAATATAGAATAGAATAAAGAATAGAATATAGAATAGAATATATTTATTTGCTTTAAAACATGGTACATTTTAAGGTCTTATTTATATATGTAGTTGTGATCTTACATGTTTCGCCATGGACTGGCATATAAATATCTAAATATGTGTTGATTACATGTATAAATTTTATACAACACATTTTATTTTAAATTATAATTATAACATGTCTATTAACATTGGTTAATAGGGTTTCGTATCTACTTGAACACTTAACAACAGTATACTAGGTGAGAGAGACCAGCCTTTATAGGCACTGATGAGATACACTAATGAAAGATAGCCCCAAATAGAAGGCAACACTTTAGTACAGGTGATGCTAATCTAAGACTTGACTGTTTCTCTCATCATCATAATCTCTTCCGAGAGACATCCTTTGCTGGACGTAGGCCTCCCGCAAGCAAAGCCACGAGGGACGGTCTCAATCCTATAACATCAAATCAAGCTTTAAAGTCTGTCAACAGCACATTCCCATATTCTTTCTCCTTGAGATTCCCATAAAATAATCAAATATTCAAAAAAATGCACGCAGTTGAGCTATTTTCAGATTCAGACTCTACATATAGAAACAGAAGATAGATCACAATTAGCGTTCACGGTCACTTGCGCTTACGCAATGTTAGTGTACTAGCAATAACGTAACCAACTGAAATACTCTTTGATTCGGACCGAGGTGAAACTGATGAGTTCATGAATGTTGCTCTATTTAGTAGTGGGTAGCTCTAAATATAACGATAAAGGTATAGCATAATCAGTGTTTATCGTTCCCACTGCTGGGACACAGCACAGACCCCCTCTCTGTGAGTAAGGGCGGGACGTCATCGTAGCGGATGACGTTAAAAAAATTCGAAGATGTGATACGCGTAGTCACTACGCGTATCACGTCTTTGAATAGGTTCTAAGCCATGCCGGTTTCCTCACGATGTTTTCTTTCACCATTTTGAGAGCAGTGAAGTGCGGGGCTGGGTTAGAACCAACGACCTACAAATCGTCCCTACACTTGGCCACCACGCTAGCACCAGCAGCTTCTTCCTCGTGATCATTTCAGCCAAAAATTGACACTGCTGGATATGTCCAAAAATCCTCCCCCAAAAATTTTCACAAACGAATGCTCTGTCGCTACCACATCTAGCGGATTACCTTCTGTCTGCCCGACTGACAAACATAGTTATTTAATATATAAACATAAAGTGAGGAAAATGTAAATCGGTTGTCATGGTATGGGCATGTGATATGGAGGAATCAGGAAAATGTCGTGAGGAAAGTATTGACTTTGAAAATGAATGTGGATGGATATAAAGGTAGGGAAAAACCAAAGAAACGATGGGTGGATTGTATGAAAGATGATATGGCAAGAAAGGGGGTGACAATTGCGATGACGACTAATAGAGAAGTATGAAAGAAGAACATGTGGCGGTATCTACATCGCCACATGCGAGCTACGCATCAAAGACCTGACGTCACACAAAAATACTGACGTCACATAAATCCTGCATCGCGCATTTATAGTTTACCGTGCAATGCCGACATCAATCGTTGGGCAGTTGCCCGCCAGACACAACACCCGTCTGGTCGGAGGATCCTCCCATTTCTATGGTGGATGAGTGAACTTTACACCCTGTTCCTCATACTCCTAAAAACATACCAAGAAGAAGGATATTGTCAATTGCACTTGATAAACAATCAATAATTTGCGCATCAATGTGTCGTTCGACCCTTAAATTGGGATGACAGAAAGCTGATGAGGAAAATCAAAGAATTGGAATACGTATAATAACGTAATCGGTCACTAACATTGTGCTTTCATAATTATTATTATGTTTTCGAGCCAATGGTCTCTTATCGCAATTTCAGCAGGATGTGAATTATGATTGTTCAGGATTAATGAACTGAATATTTTTATAGGCCTGAGGCTGTGCTTCAGTTGAATTATAGGTACGTAATTATTTCAATAATTGTTTTATATTTCCGCATATTACATCTCAAAAGAGACAGAACAATAGGAGGCTCTATTGCCGTGTACATTTCGTTGACCTACATTTTTTTTTCTATGATATGTATTTTTACTCAAATTGATATTCACATCAGTGGAATGCTAGATCCAACTCTATTAGACTTTGAAGAACAACAACATTAACAACAACTGAACAGATTTACCTTTACCAAATAAAAACATAGGTAACTTCACGCTTTGAAAAATAAATAACCCAATAAATAACAATAAAAACAAAGATTAGCTACAATTAAACAACCTAACACGGTCTATAACGTCATAGAACGGTACTAGGGTCAATTCGGTCGTAAATCTTGTCCGTATAGAGTTACTTGCGCCTGCGCCGATCTGGTTTCACTGCAACGTCACACGGACCACCGGAAGCGTGAGAACTGGAGTACGCACTGTTTTTTACGCACCTTGATGTTGAAGGAAAAGTCGGACTTAAGTACTTATATTATTAGGAAAAATTATTATATCCGACTAAAGCTGTCTTCAGTCGTAATAGCCCAGTGGCCTCGCCTCTCATGCACGAGGTTGTGGATTCAAATCCTGGCGAGAAGCAATATGACTATTTCAATGCATATATACTTTCTGAGTTTTTCTGAGGAGCTCATGGCTAAGTAATAACGTCGATCCATCAGGTTAAGCTACGCTTGCCGGGGTTGGTCCGTGGATGGGTGACCATCTTTACATACCCAGACTCCTCCGTGTCTCGGAAAGCACGTTATGCCGTTGGTCCCGTCTGTCATTTGTGTATCTTTGACAGTCGTTACGGGTCGTCAGAAGCCCTAAAGTCTGACAACCAGTCATACCAAGGGGTATCGTATTACCCTTACGACAGATAGGCAGTCGTTCCATGTTCAGCTGCATCTGGTTAGACTGGAAGCCGATCCCAACATAGTTCGGAAAAGGCTAGGCAGATTATTTGATGTACTTTCTGAGTTTATCTTGGACATTACCGACATCGGTGAAGGAAAAAAGCTTCTGGAAACCTGAGAGCCTAGACAAGTGACAATCACTTCGAAAGCGTTTCGTATTTCTACAACGACTTTGAAATAAGCTTTTCGATAGCTTATGTCAGTTCTATACATTTTTGCCTTTTCCATCATCGTTATTGCTGACAGAATATCATTTTGTCTAAGGCCTCTGGACTTCTAGTTAATATACGTTTGAAATCCACAAACCGTCTTGAGCAAGCGTGGTGATCAATCCTCGTGCCTTCTCTTTATGAGAAGAGACATTTGTCCGCGCGCGGCCCGTCCGCGGTCATACAGGTTAATAGGCTAGTAATATTTATAGATCCTCGTCTTTGTCTGACTAAAACCTCATGCTAAAACTCTGCCCCAGAAAGCTGTCACGAAAAACTCCACACATATAAACGTCTGCATCGAATGGTAATCGAAACTGTCACGTTGTCAGGCATTGGACATGAAAGAAAAGTGACCACAATGCCTTAGTTAACAAAACAGAACGTCAGATATTAAAAAAAAATTGAAAAGATAAAAAAAAATATTACTAGAAATTTTTTGAAAGACTAAGCAACTTTCTTTAGCTAAACCATAGGGTTTAGGTTAAAACGTCTAAAAAAAAATGCGTTAAAGCAGACGTTAATAATTACATAACTTTCATCAACTTTTATTAATAAGCCCAATTGAAACACCAACAGAATTTAAGTAGGTCACATGTTATTATTTTAATGTACGTTGATTTATAGCAATGTATCAAGCGTATAGGGCTCGAACCGACAACCTCTCGTTGATTATATCTCCTTGAAAAGCTTCACTATCAATTACCATAGTATAAAATTACTATGAAACTACGAAGATTGATCACTATGTCACTACATTGCCAATTTATCTTATGTCGTCAATAGATTTCAATACACCTTCTGCACACGATAATTGATCAATTGCTGCGGGTCGATGCAAATTGCGTTCGTGTACCTTGTTGGGGTCACCTTGTAGCCAGAGATTGTATTATTTAATAAACATTTTGGAGCTATCTGTATAAAGATGATAGCTTAAATATAAAACACGTGAACACTAACTATTGATTGGATTATCTTTATATGATACTGTTGAGTAAAGTGTCTTAATCACATTTTTTACATTACTTATTTCTTTTAAGCTCTGAGAACATTTAATTATTCTTAACAATGGCCATTTTTATACTATCATTTAACTATTATACTATCATTTAACTAATAAGTAAAATCATAGATTCATTTTCCATTTTCATTCGAGGCGAAAATTTTCTTATAACAAAAAATATCAGTAAACATAAGATCACCACGCCTGTAATCCCCAAAGAGGTAGCTCTAGGCTTTGCTTATTTCACCAGTTGTGCTATTCTGTAAAAATCTCACCGTGAAAACATAGGTGAAGTGAGCTAGGAGTGAACTGTCACTGCCTTAGCATCTATACATATCGATGAAAATGACAGCTCACTCCACGCTCACTTCACCTTAGTTTTCACGGTGAGATGGATACAGAATAGCAATGCAGTTGTCATAGTCACAACTTCACAAGTGATTGCAATTTCACCAACTCGGTTTGTCATAGTCATAAGTGATTGTATTTAGTAGGGAGCGACCCTATAGCCACTAACCTATCATCATTATCTGCCAAGCCTTTTCCCAACTATGTTGGAGTCGGCTTCCAGTCTAACCGGATGCAACTGAATACCAGTATTTTACATGGAGCGACTGCCTATCTGACCTCCACAACCCAGTAACTGGGTAATACGACACCCCTTGGTAAGACTGGTTGTCAGACTTTCGGGCTTTTGACGACCCGTAACGACTGTCAAAGATCCACAAATGACAGCCGGTACCAACGGCTTAACGTGCTTTCCGAGGCACGGAGGAGTCTCGGTATGTAAAGATGGTCAGCCACTAACCTATCACTAATACAAAAACCTAAACCATCATTATTCACAAAGCTGCGGCTGAACTAGTCTACCTAACCTTTAGTGGAACACATACCTAACACGTTGTTTTTCCTCTTTTCCCCATCAACTGGCTCACTACCTACATAGTCCATCCATTATATTATAGCATTTTAGCTACTTTCAACCGTGACTTCCGAAGACGGTTGCTCTTTACACTTTGTTACCTCAATAAGGCTGGGGCAAAAATATCCCACTTACAACCTTTTACCTGTTAACTTTCAAGAGAAAACCACAATGATCCATTTTTATGTTGTGTACAAAGTACATCACCTACATTGTCGTACGTATTGGAATCAATACAATGTAAAATATATAGGTAATGACGCTGATGCTTGGTAAAACCATTATGAAAGTTTATGTCAACATTCGTGTTTCAAGGAAAGTATGAATTTCAAGATTCGTTTCTTACCTTCATACAGTGTAAAAGACATTAAGCTCGCGCTCCAAATAAAAAAAATCAATCAATCCGCGTAGTCTTTTCCCAACTATGTTGGGGTCGGCTTTCAGTGTAACCGGATGCAGCTGAATACCAGTAATTTTACATGGAGCGTCTGCCTTGCTGACCTCCACAACCCAGTTACTTGGTAAGATTGATTGTCAGACTTTCGGGCTTCTGACGACTCGTAACGAATGCCAAAGATCTACGAATGACAGCCGGGACCAACAGCTGAATATGCTTTCCGAGGCACAGAGGAGTCTCGGTATGTACAGATGGTCACCCATCCACAGACTAACCCCGTCAAGCGTACCTTAACCGCGTTTAATCGCGCTCCAAATAATTTTATATTAATATCAACCTTATGCTTTGCCATTGACAAAACGTGAATAAAGCATTGATTACACTGGTGACCGCCATATGTTATGCGTAGGCGCACCGAGTCACCGTCAACATTCTAGGAACACCTTCGTAGGTGAAACATGACTTAACCACAGATTACATTGGCAGGTACAGTACTATTATCACACCAACAATGAGGAAAATAGTAAGTACTTAACTGTTATCGTGTCGCCATAGAAATTGTAGCAGAGCAATGTTATGGGAGTTTGGAACAAAACAAGTTTCTTGACAAAAATGTAAGAATCGCTAGAAAAACAGGAATAACGGTATGTAGATCAACTTATCTGTGTTGATCTATTAAGATGGTCTGGCGCAATTGGAGAGGCTGGCGTAGGCAGCATATTCTGAGCTCAGACCAAATAAAAAACCAAGACGGTGCGCTGCGAACAATACAGTGAAGCATGCTAAAATTATACCACCGCTCTGTGCATACACGCTCACACAAACACATTTACAACTATTTACAATGACACAACAATCAAACTACACCAAACTAAATGCACACATGTTTACGAAACCGGCCTGACGTCACGGTTGACAGCGCTCTGTCTTGATTTTTTATTTGGTCTGAGATTCTGAGGGTCCAAAACCACGGAGCATGGAAATGCGACATGTAGCTATACGCAATAACTGCGATCCTCAGTCAGCAGTAAGGGGACGACGAAGAAGATGTTCTAGAATAGTACTTAGGATTATCTGTGGTCTATGTTGAGGGCCCAGCATAGTCTGTCTACAGAACTCATCTCATGGACTCCGGTATTCTATAGCTGACGTATTAAAAGTTTAATTAATACCTATCGATGTTTAATTAAAGAACAAAACAGAAGAAGTAGAAACTTTTCTGCGCTTCAACAAAAATCTGCGTCTTCTGGAAAAAGGGTGCGAAAACATACTGTAACATTTAGGTATCAGAATCGAACAGATTGAATCTTAGACGCTGAGCACACGATGGACAATTTGTCCGCGGGAAATTAGGAATCGTATGGAAGTCTAACGCGCAGATTTCCATACGATTCCAAATTATCCATCGTCTGTTCAGCGCCTTATAGACAAAGAAACTACTGGATATATTACCCATCTCAGCAATATTTGTTACATACGTAGGGGTCTACATGTCTGCCCTTACAAAGTACACCTTCTGTTCTTTTAGATAATGAATCATAATGATGAGAGCTACAAAGTTATAAATCATGATCACACTGTGTCATGATTCAGACAATTTGGTCACGCTTTTGCAGTACAGCACGTTTTCTTGTTTCATTGTAAACTTGAGATGTGTCAGAACAACCTTTAGTTTAGCACGAAGGTCAGATAGTGGACAGGTCATAATGTACCGTATTGAATGCACGAGTGCGAGGCAATTTATTTAAATTTTTCAGTCCAGGAGAGCAAGAAAGTAAGCATGGTATCTGACTGACAATAAGAGGGCCAATTATCTTACATATAAAACGTTCACATTCAAGTCGCTATCTGTCAAACCTGTCAATAATGTTGGTAAATTAATAGTTTTTTTGACAGATTGCGAATGAGATGCGAATGTGAGCGTTCTTAAAAAAGGGAATATGTCAGATCGAAACCTAATGTCAATCCTGTTGACGAAACGCTTTGTCAGCTATAGACACTTGTCTAGAACCTCTGGCATTGATATACTATTTTTTATAACAGGGCATTGTCTGGACGGTCAGCTCACTGATGCTGATTTTTACCACGACATGAGCAATTCTCAAAAAGTCCGTTCTAATACGAAGGAAATGGATCTCGGTATAGTTTTACTTATGTGTTTACCAATTCTTTTATTTTTCGTGTTCATTGATAAAAAACCTCCCACACAAAAACAAAACAAAGAATTTAACGGCCCTACCACCTGTTATGTAATTAATCCTCTTTACACAATATTTAGCATAAGAACTTGAAATAAAGAACACTGCATCGCAAGCGCTGGAAACTCTATTCACGCATTTTTCGTCACAGAAGTATGGATGATCTAGATAATAACAAATAAACAGTCATCATCATCATAAAACAGCTAATTTGCTGAACCAAACCAAATAAAGTGTACACCGTAGTTGGCGGTGAATGGGCGGTGACGTCACGTTGATGCCCACGCGCACGCCTGCCATATGGTCGCTGCCTTAACTGTAGCGGCAGTTCGATATTTGAAGTTTAGATAGAAAAGTTGTAGACTAGTAGAGCTACTAGCTAATTAAATGTGTCAATTGATAATTTTATTTCTGTTTGAAAATATGTGAAACCATTTGTAGTTAAAAGACCTTTTATGAACCTATTTCGCATAAAATATTTATGCAAAATAAAGATCTCCTATTCTATTCTACTAAATAAATGTAGGAAGCAGATGCGGAGATACCTTATTTTTTCTTGCTCTGCGCATACGAACGCAAATCCTGATAGAAGAAGACAGATTTCAACGAGCAACTTTGATTGAAGTTCCTGATACTAATTTTCTTTCTTATGATGTTAGTTTTCAGTTAAATAGGAAACACAACCGCATATTTAAAAAAAAAATACATTTGTTAGGTAATAAGTAATAACATGAATTGTATACGTGTATGCCATTAGTTCATATATATTTAATGGTAATATAAGTAAATAAGTAAGTACTGACCTAATTTATAATCATTTTCCATTATGTACAAGGAAAAAGGACAATTTTACAACATAAAGGGTTATTTTCAATCGGTATAGTCCTTCACAATCATTCATCACTGTATGTGCCTCACAGTAAATATTTACCCCCATAAGCAACGTACCCACCGATTGATTCATCACTGAAAAAAACCCAAACTGTTCGCGTGACCGGGAGCAGTTTACAAAATGACTACAACACACGTGCCTAGATAATTTGACGTACTTTATTCGTCATAAAAGTATGAATGAATACTTCGTTGTTTGTGCAATGTAACTACATAATATTTAGTAGATGGGCTGGTAGGTACCTATTGCCTGCTTGGCAAACTGACTTCAATAATTCGCAAATAATATTTCAATTGCGTTTATTTTGACAGCTCAACAATATGCATTGATCTTTTATCGAATACTATCTGATGCCCGCGACTTCACCCGCGTGGATGTCGGTTATTATATACTAAAACCTTACTCGGGAACCACTCTATAGGTTGGTGAAAACAGCATGAAAATCGGTGCCGTAGTTTTTGAGACAGACGACAGACAGAGGCGGCGAAGGACTTTGGTTTATAAAGTAAGGGTACAATGAAATTATCATTCTTTGCCATTCTATCAAAGTTTAAGGTTTACTTAAATAGGTAGATGCCAAAATATCTTAAAAAATCATAGTCTCTAAACAGTTATTTAAACGACAAAATTGTCTGTCCTATTTCCTATCAAGACTCTCAATTTAAACCTGTTGGCAGACCATCGATATGGAAATCTTTATTGGCTTGAGCTTAACCACTACTAGCTAGCTGAGCCCTGCGGTTTCATCCGCATAAGTCTCGATCCCGTGGGAATATCGGGATAAAAAGAATCTTATGTCCTAAGCCAGGTCATAGTCTATCCATGTGCCAGATTTCATCCAAATCTATTCAGCCGATTTAGCGTGAAAGCGTAACAAACAAACAAAGAAATAAACAAACAAACTTACTTTCGTATTTATAATATTAGTTAGAATCTCACCTAATACAATATGACAGTACGTTCCCGTATCCAACTACATCAGCGGCAGATCATCTCTCATTCACAAACATGTCCGTTGCCTGGTCTCCCGCAGCGCCATGCCCCGGATACCGCTAGTCAAAAACATTTCCGAACGGGGCGATATAACCCCGTGCACGGACGTGAAACACGGTCGGTTCATATTACTATCAATCATCGTCCTAGGCCATTCCCAAGACTGTTGGGGTCAGTTTCCAGTCTAACCAGATGCAGTTGACCGTTAATATTTTTTTCGAACTGACAAACTGCAAATTAACCATTGTTTCTGAAGGTACTAGTAATGTCTAATAAACTTAATTTGACAAGCTATTATACGATTTACAATGTCGTTGACTCTACCATACTGAAAATGGTCAACATCATATATATATATATATATATATATAGTGCAAGTGATTCTAATAAAATTCATAATTAAAATGAAATGTACATAAATAACAATTTACTTATACCTAACTAGCTTCCACCCGCGGCTTAGTCCGCATGGTATGTCGATAAAAAGTAGCCTATGGCCTTCCCCGGGATGCCATCTATCTCCTTGCCGAATTTTATCGAAATACGTTCAGTGGTTTAGGCATGAAAAGGTAACATACAGACAAACAGAGTTTCGAATTTGTAATATTAGTATGGATTAATTTAAAAAATATAATATATTCAAACTTAAAAAAAACGATTAACAAACTAAAATATGGCGTCGTAGCAAGGGTATTTATGGAGCCGATTCTGTTATTCACAAACTAAACTAAATTTAAGTTTAGTGCATCTTTTTCTTTCTATTTCATTAAGAAAATGACAGAAGATAAATTTTCGTTTAGTCCTGTCAAATAAATCAGAAAGAACCAAAAGAACTATGTCAACATTATCTTAGCTACTTACTTTTTTTTCTTTTTTTGTGGTTGAGAAATTATCAAATGACTTCTCCCGCTCTGGGCGGAGGAGAGGGCGTGTCAGACTTTTACTGACTAAAACCCACCCGTATTCCTTCAGTTGCCTGTTGCCAAGGGCCCCGGTATCCCTTTCGCACTTTCCCGCAACCCTGGTTAGCTACCTACTTAAACTCTTAATTTTGTACCAAACGTATAAACAACTACTAACATCAACCATTAAACCCAAACTTTACATAACACTTATACTGTTTATAAATGCTTCCCTTTATCGCATGTTTAGAGATAGATTAGTAATTAAACTAATTAATATTCAAGACCCGGCGACCCAACTCAATTAAAAGTTCAATGTGTAGATAACATTATCTATTTGACTTCACTTGTCCTAGTTTAGTGCATACTAATTACTTTACCTGTCACTGCATGTATAGGTAATCCCTTTGCTTCTGGGTAAATTAATGATTAGAATGCGTTTTATGCGGCATCGTGATAAATGTGGTGATCATTCCAATATTTTCCATTAATACCGTGGAGTTTCTTGCCGGCTCTTCTCCATAGGAAACGACCAATTGGAACCGCGCACCTAGCATCGGACGTTTCATAAATGCCCATGTAGGTTTATGTGAAATAAAATATTTTGATTTTGATTTTTGATTTTGAATAAATTAGGCTAGTTATGGTTGTAGGCTACAATACAAGAAGCTCATTTAAATATTCCTGAATTTTTTGTCATTGCCTAATTATACTGAGATATATATAGTCAGTATCTCTCACATTCATCTTGATGATTCTGTAAAACTGTTATAACTATCTCAAAAAGAATGCGCATCCCGTACAGTTAAAAGATTCCGCTAAGTAATTTAATTACCAACCTATTTTAATTCAGCAAACAATAGATTTGCCTAAACACCCCTTTCGCATAATAATCGCATTCACAAGCATTAAAGCCTCCTGATTGCATTTAAATAACAATTACGTTTTAATGTGACGTCGTTTCCGGCTAATGGTGCGGCATCCGGCGCGGGTGCGTACGCGCATACAAAGCCTGCACTTGGTGCGCGGGCGCCACATCTGGACAGTCCGCGGCTACTCGGTGACCATTGTATCCGGTCGCTTGTTTTAGGGTAAGGATGTCAGGGTCGGAAGTAATTAAGTATTGTTAAAGGAAAGACAATATTAAACTTGTCCTAACGAATGAATAAGATCGAACTTGAGTCCAAAAACGATCTTGTTATAGGAAATCTATGGCTGTTTCATATCTCGACCGCGGTATTGGTCTATTGTTAGGGTTTTTTTTAAGTCCTGTCAACTTTAATTACCGAATTACCCAGCAGAGACTGACAATTAAGTTAGGTACAGTATCTGTTGTCAAAACCTAACATTTTATCATTTCACCTTGAATATCTTCGATCTAATCACAAATAAACTGTCGTCTTGCGATCAACAGTATGTGTGTTGTTGATCGAAGCTATCATTAATTTGTTATTGCATGTAGTGGCACTGTGGCAGCCCTGTCAATGTCGCCCGTTCATTGAACGTTAGTTTACGATACTTCCACACGAATGTGAGTAAACTTTCCTTTGGTAGTAAATTATGTTTTATTGCTGTTCTGTTGTATTGTTTGATTACGATTTGTTATGAAACACCCATTAAAGTGAATCATTGTTCTCTGGAATTTGTGTTGTAGAAAAGGTTTTCAAGGAATAGATAAGTTTAAAAAAAAATCGTTGTCGAAATAACTGCCAGTTGGCCTCTATAAGAAAGAGGATTGCTAAACAGACGATTTTCTATGATCTCTACTATTACTCATTATACCGAATACCAACCTAATACTCAGTTTTCTATACTTATCATGTCATTCACTGATGAGGAAGAAATAGAAACAGACAGACAGACAGACGGATATGGCGAAACTATAAGGGTTCCTTGTTGACTATGGAACCCTAAAAAGTATCTAAATAATTAATCTGACAATGTTCCAATAAATAAGACTATTGCTCTTATTCATTTACCACCATACAAACAAATGAGAAAACAACATAAACAACTGCCGATCACCCAGCCTCCCATTCATCATTCTATCGAAACGTCGGTTTTACCGTAAATAGTAAAACGTGCTTGAACCTATTTCCTCGTGCACACTCATTCACACAATCTTATAAACACGACTCTGACTTCCACCTTGACTCATGCCATGATGACATAACTCCACCTTGTCATAAATATCGTTGCTAATCATTATTATAAGAAACTATTGTAAATTCGAGATTGAGAATAGGATGATGAATAAATAGCTGGAAAGTTATATACTGACCACAATCAGAAATTGCAAACTATAAATAATTATCGAGCAAAAAACGTTTTTAACTCCATTTTATGAGAAATCCTCAACGTAGCTCGACGTGTCCCAACTGGGCGCCATTACACATAAGTTCAAAATAACCAACCAACCACAGAATAAAATATCAATGAGCCTTAACAAAGGTTGGGTCCCATGAGTCGCAATGCAAGCATCGGCATTGCTTCCGCAAACTTTAACTTCAGTAGGTGTTCCGCCATTGCACCATATAGGTGTCTGAGTGTGCACTAATGAATAGTTAATTTGATTGCCCTTCTGTATGACTAATGGAACAGTATATGTAATTCTTGCGCTTACGCAGAACTACTTGGCTGGCCAAGTGATAGTCATTCGAAGCCATTTGCAATAAGTAGATGATCAAATAATGTTTACTAGAAATTAGAAAGGAAACGGAAATGTGGGTAATTCACGCGTGAATTGGGAGAAGGGAGTGCTTTTGTTTTACTATCTACATTAACATCTGTAATATTTATGGTGTACATAATAAAAAGTATTCTATCTTATGTTAGGGTGTCAGCAAAACTTTTTAGTAGCAGATTTGTGCTACTCAAATAAATATATAGAGTTACTTGGTCTAATGTCTTGGGCATTTTTTTCATTGCTTGCTTTGTCTTATTATTTTTGCAAGCAGAATATCAGCAAGCAAAATCTAAACTCTTTCGACAATGACAAGATTCTCGTTCTACTGGTCTGCTATTGGATTTCGAAGACCCTTAGTGAATATTGAACAGCACTTTCTGCAGTACAAAGTAATCACTACACAAACAATACGTTTAATCAGAATATTCTGAAGTAATTTTACGGGGCCCATGTTTATCAGCGATAACGATGATGGAAAAGGCAAAACTGTATAGGACTGAAACAAGCTATCGAAAAGCTTATGTCAATCCTGTTGAAAGTCGTTGTAGATTATACGAAACGCTTTCGAAGCCATTGTCACTTGTCTAGGCTCTCTGTATTCAAATACGAAAGTTTGATCTCATAACATAACACCTACGTTTTATCCAAAGGGCGCAAGCGCAACCATTACAAGTGAAAGTAAAAAAATAAGAGCACTTTTTCGCCACATTTAATCAGCTTATTGATTATATTCATACCATATCGGTAGTGAGAGGCAGCAGGACTACTGACATTTAGTACAAACTGATAAAAGTAATTAATAATGACAAGCCATGCTCTTATTTGAGACAAGGCGATTATTAAAACGATATTGGCGCATTATCGCACGAATAAAACGACAGTTTTGAGGAGGGTAAGTAGTAATTATTTTGTCCGGTGAGCTTTTTACGAGATAAATTGGAGGTGACGTGTTGCACTGTTGGAAAAAATACCCTTTATAAAATTAACTTTCATTTAAATAGGAATATTTTAATAAACGCAAGTACCCGATTAAGAAAGTAACATCATCAAAAATTATTATTTATAAATTATTCTTTTCTTTTCCATTTTTTTTTGCTTTTTTTTTAGTTTTAAATTTTGTTAAAATGTTAAGAATATTTAACTGTCTCCCATTTAAACTCACAATAGTCTACACCTGCTAAAGATCCCGAAATTAACCAAAAACCACCTATTAAATTAACCGATCCCACACAGCAGATCACCTTGTATCGAAAGCGATAGTCGCGGTGCGCCTGCGCTGTTCTGTGTCAAGGAGAACGATACATTTACTTGGAATTCAGTCATCAGCACATGTTTAAGGGAAAAACATTGTTTTGATTGCGACATTGACCTCTTTTTTGTGACGTCATCTAGGTAGACTTACCTAGTAAAGGTATTTTTTTATGAATTTATTGACATCATCATAAAATGAAGCAAGGTCATATTAAATTGAACTTTGAACTTATAAAAGCAGCTTATTATAATAATATTGTACCGGCAAACTATAATCCAATTTTCTAATTTCAAAATATCTAAAACTGAATTTTAAAAAACTGCGGGCTATTTTGGAATAGGTACAGTCACGAGCACAAAAAAGTATACACTCAGCTAAAATCAAAAGCGCTCAGATTGCAACTTTGAGACATTACCTATTTCTTAATAATATATAGGTTGTTGTATTGTTTAACCGGCTGATGTCCGCAGCTCCACGTCCAAGCGCATATTTTGCGTACCTACGTAATATATAGGTTTCCTAAATGCAAAGTAGGTAGGCTACCTACTCGATAAGCAAAATGCTAATGCGGCCTATCGTCAAAATGGACATACCAAAACGTAATCGTCAACTGATATACAACTTCCTTTTACTCTAGTTATGAATGACGAAATTGTTAACAAGTTCAACGTAAATGATCATCAAGTTCAAAGCCAGACCTATTAATTTAGCAGACTGGCAATTAGTTTTTAAGTGATAATTTACACTCGGACTAACGGAACAGTTATTAATTAGTTAATTTGGTATTACTAATCCCTAAGTGCTCCCAAAATTTAATCCATACTAATATTATAAATGCGAAAGTAACTCTGTCTGTTACCTTTTAACGGCTGAACGGCTGGACGAATTTTGACATAGGATACTATTATCCCGGTAGCACGTTCCTTTGGGTTTATTACTAATCTCGAAGCTAGTTATCACTCTCACGGAATTTAAGACCTTTTCTACCAATGCCTATTTGCAAATAAATGATTATGATTAAAAAATATGAAACTAATGAAAAGACATCGCACTAAAACAAATAGCAAATGAATGAAAAACAAATAGAAAACTAGATTCCCTCGTATATCTGTGCCGCAAGATATAAATAAATATGTACACAAGATTTATTCCGAAATGATAAACAACTAAAAATATACCTAAGTCTGCTATTTCGGAACAGTTGGCAAGCGCGAACACTAACTTGTACGTCATAAGAAAAAATACAAAGTAGCAGTAAAAAATGTGAGAGGAAGTCGTCTCCTTTTCTATGTTATGTAAATAATAATGTTGTTTATTTATCTTAACGCTGCCTCCCTTATGGTGTGGGCAAAAATATCGGATGTCATTTTTTTCAGGCAGTCGATAGATTGTTTTGGCCCGAAGTGTAAATATTGCATGTTCCTTCCGGAGTTTTTGATTTACACTTTACAGGGTTAAGTTTTTAATGGCTACTACAACAACCCTCTTCTATTTCCTTTTAAATGACTTGTACATTAGGTTAAGAAGAGAGGTTTAAACTGTCTCTACAGTTCAGTCAACTCAACCTATTGAAGCTAGCAATAATTAGAGGAAAAGAACAGAATATTGACTATACGTATGCAGATGTAAAAGTGACTCTACTTTGTCTTTGATCGTCAAAAATCGTTTAGTTATTCAAAGCAGGTCGAGAATGATGATTTATAGATAAATAAAATTCTCAAAACTAACAACGTCGTTAAGTAAATTCTGACACTTTCTCAAATAATAATCGTAACCAAAGCGAGCATGACAGAATGGTTAGAACATTTGCGGCACAAAGTAAACTCAGACGCTGTGAGGTCGTCTGCGGGCGCCATATTTGTAATGAGGTCACGGATACTGCGCCGGCACACCGATGAGAGACGATGAGCGCTCATCTTCTTTTGAGAAAATGTATCGGTTGCATTTTGTTTAGATTTTTTTTAGACGGAATATTTTTAGCTTCTTGATACGGATGAGTGTAAATTAATGGAGTGCTACTTTGATTTCTGGACTGTGTATCTAAAGAATTGACTAACTAACCTCTATGAATGTCGGTCATATAGTACTCATAGCTTTATTTTATGGAATAACTAGCTGCGTCCCGCGGTTTCACCCGCGTAATTCTCGATCCCGTGGGAATATCGGGATAAAAAGCATCCTATTTCGTGGTCATGGTCTATCCCTGTGCCAAATTTCATCCTAATCCGTTCAGCCGTTTTAGCGTGAAAGCGTAGCAAACAAACAAACTCACTTTCGCATTTATAATATTAGTTAGTTTTATTTACTTTTTCCTCGAACCTGTGTTGTAAAACGTCGTTTGATACGCGTATCAAAACAAGAAAAACAAAAGAAAGAAAAAACGTTTATTTGCGGTAAACATGACGTAACGAAAGAACACAAGCACAAGTAAGAACAAGCCGGGAGTAAATATGCGGCTGAACCTTGCGAGACAGAGCTTAAGCGCTGGTTTTCAGCGACAGCCTTATATTATAAACAAATGAAGAAATGAGAGTTCAATAACTCTTCAATACTTAGATATTATATTCTATGGATTTGAAGTTATTGAATTCTCGGTTTGCATTTCCATTTTTCAATTAAATACTTAAATAAGCAAGTATGTCTCGTTTACTGAAAAGCATGTCATCAGTCAACATACACAATAAAATCCCACATATTTCTGGTTTCTCATTTACTTGGTATTTAAAAAATACCTGTAACAGACGTGATGTTTAATAAATAATAATGAGAATCGCATGACGAATACCTGATGACCTTACTTTTAACTTACGTAAGTATCTGTTGTCATACATTGCAAAAAAAAACCTAGACACAGCAGTAGTGCCTTAGTAATCTGTTACACATAAAACCTTACCATTGGGGTAGGCAGGCAGAAAGTAAAGAAAGCCAACTGCCACGATCCTTACATACTCCACAGACATCTGTCACATTTAAACCTAATAATGATAAACAGTACACCTGTGATCCCCGAAGAGAAAGGCAGAACTGTATATGAGATACACCGACATTTCGCCATTATGTCCCATATACATTATAGGAGGTAGACAAGATACAAGAGAGTAGGCTACGATGGTATGGTCACGTGAAAAGGAGACCGCCAGAATACGTAGGGAACTTGGCGCTACAGCTTACCATTCCCAGTCCAAGACCCAAAACAAGATGGACGGCTGTAGTGCTAAAGGACATGAAGGAGTGTCAGGTCTCCGAAGACGATGTCGAGGATGGAGCGAAGTGGAAGAGAAAGACCAGGAAGGCTGACCCCAACACCATGTGGGATTCATAGTTAGGAAGAAAGAGAGAGAGATACATTTTAGGAGGTGAGTCCCTATTTCCATTAAAAAACATAAATCCGGGAAGCTACTGAGAATAAAATAGGTAAATTTCTGACGGAAAATCTCAATACCTAACTGTTTCCCTGACATAGAACTCAAACCCAGGATCAGCAGCTGCGCTTGCGACCGTTAAACCAACAAGGCCACGTGATCACTTGTCATCATCAGTTGAAAATGATTCAACCTACGCGGCCTTTTAAGGAAATATATGTCTCTACCTGTTGATGCACAATTGTACCTTTAAACCTGTTTTTATTGCTATACTAAGTGCGCCGCGCGGTTTCACCCGCATAGGTATCGATCCCGTGGGAATATCTAGATAAAAAGTATCCTATATCGTAATTCAGGTCATGGTCTCCCCATGTGCAAAATTTCATCCAAATTCTTTCAGCCGTTTTAGCGTGAAAGCGTAACAAACAAACAAACTCATTTCCGCATTGATAATATTAGTTAGGATTGAAGTGACGAGGTTTTTACATGAAATAATTTTTTTGACAGAGTATTCTAGTCTTTATGTATCTTAGACTATTACTTCGCTTTCAGGAAGTCGTTAAAAGGACCAATAAAATCAATAGAGATCGCAGAAAGCGATAAGGCCGCTCATTGTATGTTTTTTAGTGCTAAATTTATTTATTTTTGCTATGTATTTTCTGGTGTACAATAAAGTAAATTAATATAAATAGTTACATTAACGTTGAGCATTTGACATTGGTCCATAATGTTATAGTTCATATTCGTATCACTAAATTACCTCGCGATTTCTGCAAAGGACAGCCAGGGCAACAAAGTTCAACAAAAAAACTTTTTAGTCGGTTGTTTTTTTTTTGTAAAAAGTTTTTATTTTTCGCTTTTTATTTGTGGTACCTACCCCACACAAATTCTAATACCACTACCTGCTATGTAAATAACAGTGACTGTGTCAAATAATATGTCGTCTACAATTCTACATAGACTAAGTGAAAAAATACATAATTATTGAAGCTAACTCAAAAACTTCGCAAGCAAAGTTAATAAAATTTATATGGGACCACACGGGAAGCACTAGCTTTCAAATAAAAAAAGAATCATCAAAATTCGTTCACCCAGTCAGAGGTAACAAACATTTAAAAAAATACAGACGAATTGAAAACCTCCTCCTTTTTTGAAGTCGGTTAAAAAATTAAGATAGGCATGATTAGGCTAGCGTGAAATGCAGCATAAATTTCAATATTCTGCGAATCGTAATCATAACAATCATCCTAAATGACTTCAATGCAAGTTGTATGAACCACATTCGAGTTCAACAACGTAATTTACTCTTCCAATAAAATTGAATACCAATAACTCAACAACACATTATTTCCACTTGCAATGCATCTAAAAATAACAGTTTTAAGAGATGAGTCGCCTGGTGCCAAGATAAGGGAGCATCGAGGTCCAGAGGTTATCGCACACAAACGAACATGCATAAGCACCGATTCACTGGAAACTATCGCTTCCACACAGATAATGGTGACGCTTTTTAAAAATATTTCTTTGATAAAGCATCTCTTGTGTTGCCTCCGGATTGGGATGCTTTATGTAAGTAGCAAATACAAAAGAAAAAGTATTTTGAAGACTCTGTGTTATCTGTTTATGTTCATAGTGATAGTAGAGCTTAATCTAAGACGGATAGTTATTCATATGACGTCAGAGTTGAGGTATTGGATAGTGTAGCGACTAGCCGACTGACTGCCCATAAAGTAATGGATAAGGCGTTGAATGACGACCGAAAAGGTTGGGAGTTCAAGTTCTACTAGGCAATAAATGAGATGAACTGTGCGAAGATTAAAATCTATAGTGTTCATAGTATCATGAAAACTGCTTAAAGGAATAAACATTTTGTTGTTACATTACATAAATAAAGTTACCATGGTAAAGGACAATTCAGTCTGAACCACCAAAGATTCCTTGGTGATTCTGTGAAGTACAGATGAATAGACGATTGTTAGTAACAAGCATGCGTTTGCGATCCGGGCACATTCCATTGAATACATTCGGGGATCTTATGAAGGTGGTTGATACACGAAACTGTCTGATTTGTAATAAGTGGGAGGACACCTACCACGCTTTGGTGGAGTGCGCCCGGGTGGGGACAGAACGGAGAGTTTTGGAATCAGAAGCGGGACTTAGATTAAGGGATGTTGCCAAGTATAATTTGATCTTGTCTAAACCTACATCCAAACTAGCTATTAAGTTATATTACTTGGTTGATAAATTAATTTAGTTAAGATCTTAGTTATTACCTACTTTCTATGTATTTTGTACAACTACGAGGCTTGCATAATCGCTTCGCGATTAAAGCCTTTTTCCAAATAAAGATAAAAAAAATAAAAAAGTTATCACAAGCATTAAACTCACACCAGATTTATACTACTCATCCCGATCAACACCCTTAAATTAACTTTAAAAAAACAATTTTTTTACCCTAGCTATTTCAAGCCACATTTCAAAGTTATAAAACGTTGATAAATGACAAAACCGCATCCCAAACGCCTGGGCCGACGACAGAATCTCCATTAAACATCGATCAGTGATCAATAAAAGAGTTCTGAGTACAGCTGCGCGGGCGCAACCAACTCATTACTTATCTTTAACCATTAGTCGGATAAAGAGCTGTTGTGACTCTCTGACGGAGTTAATGACATGTACGTACTAAAACGTGTGTAAGAGGCTTCGGAAGAGGGTTCCGTGTTGTGTTTATTTGTGAGAATCAACCGTATGAATCACTGGTTTAAAGAACGGTGGCTCTACGTAAAACGAGGTTTCGTCGTTACTAAGGCCTTCTCCACGGATGAGAGAAACGCGGCGATAGTCACGCTGTGCCTACAAATTTCCGCCTCGATGATACCGCCGTATGGAGACTAATTCATAGTTTCTATTGAATTTGATTTTTTTTCTCGACTGTAGAGATGGTGCCTTACTAGAGTCATACAAGGCTCTTTTGGCGCGTGACCAAAATCGGAACTAACCCCGACATCTTCTTTTGAATATTTCAATACAATTTCGCAAAACAATTCCGCAAATGTTTACTAACAACGCTCCCCTGTCAACGTCATTCAAGCCCAAAAAGACCCATGACTGTAGCACTTTAAAGCATACGAAGGATCGTGTTCGTTGAATCAACAAAACTTATAAAATTACAAAGAACTCGCAGAACAAAAATGGCGGAAAAAGAATGGCAAGAAAGATCATAATCTGCAACATGTCGTTCTTAGATCAACACATGTTGCCACCACTTGTTCATGCACTTGCTCACCAAAAAAAACTTCAACAATGCAGTGCAAAAGGTCTATTACCAAAAATCCAGAGACAAATTGAACTTCAGCATTTTTTGCCACCAGAACCAAAGCGGCATTATTTGTAAACGCATGTAACTATAAATCAAACGGAAAGCATCACCCTCCACAAACAAAAATAGCATTCACGACTAAATTAAGCTTGAAAAAAAGTTAAAAAGGGCGGGCGTTGCGCTCGCGCATGTGCTGCGCATGTGACGTATTTCCGGTTAGAATTTGCGGTGTTGTCTATGGGGTGGTGTTAAAAAAGTTCAATGTCACTTATGGTGTGATGGTCACTCGAAATTATTTGATGGCTCGATGAAACGTTGGAAAAAGAATGAATACTGACAAATGATGTCTTATTACTGTGACTGACTTTAACCAAGATTCATAATAACGAATGGGTACGAAAGTATTCTAAAGACGTAGTAACAGGCATTAAATGGTTTCATTTAAATAAAGTTACACTTGCCCAAATGAGTTATCAGCAGACCAATTTATGCAATGCGTTTAAAAAACATTAAAATCAAGTCACTCGCACCGAACACCATTAATTAGAGTACCTACCCGACTAATTGTCCAGTAATTTACTTGTTACATTCGTAATGGGAAATTGGCGGAGTATTAAATAATTACCTTACATAAATATTGAGCAATTTATTACCCCGTTTCTCCGAGTAAGCCATTTATATAATTACTAAAAATTAATTCGGTAAGTATACCATTCACATGAAAAAAATAAACACCAAAAATATTTTATACAATTATGAAACAATTTGTGATGACAATGGCATCAACATAATAATATTTTTATAATTTTGCAGTTTTTATTTCACCTAGCAACAAAAGTAGTTTTAAATTTAACCGGTACCGCGTACGTTAATTGCTGTTCCTAATTAAGATGTCCTTGGCAGTAGCTAGTAGTTTATCAATGTACGATTGTACGCCCGTAAAGTCAAACAACAAGTAGATTTTGGCAAATTTAAAATGTAGCCTCCAAAACGAATCTTTTTCTGATATTGAATGTTTAAATTCTTACAGGATATTTTTTAAATTATTTACACAAGCTCCTGTTCGAGATTCTAAATAAATACTCTTAATTAATCTATTTAAAAATTTCTCATCTTCGTTTCTGACTAAATATTATGCCAATACCCACTTCCACCTATTGGCCAAAAACAATTAGGAGAGCATTTTAAGCCTGCACTTTATCTGATTAAAGAAACCAATTCGAAAGTCCAAAGGACATCTTCTCAATTGCTCTGCTCATGACCAGATCTTAATAAGCTCACAACTTGCATTTGGCGACGCCAACGCTCCACAATCATGGGCGGCCAATAGACGCAATGGGTCGCTAAAATTTGCGCCCGTCAGCTGCCTGGCCAGTGATGTCATCGCGCAATATACGTCGATCTTGAGCTGCTTACCTTGGGTTGTGGCAGTTTAAGAGCTAGGCTTTGAATTATTTGTAATGTGAAGGTAAAAATTATAATAAATATCAGTTGGTTTTGAAGCTGTTAACGTATTGAAGCCTAAGTGCGTCTATAACTGATTTATTTTTGGACCTAACTTGCGAGACTCAAGGGTTTCTTTAAGAACCGCAAATAAATAGGTAACTACATATTTAAGCGTGTACGTCATTGTGTACGTCATTGCCTATACAATGATTGTTCAACTGCCTAGAGTACTGAAGGACGACCCCATCAGATGATCTTTGTAAATCTTCAAAACAAAGAAAGATTTATTATTTACACCGAAGCTGTATCATACACAAATGACGAAAGCCACGACCGAATATTTATGTCTGCATGAGCACGAGAAAGTCTTCTTCAAAGGAATTATAAAAACATTGTTCTAAGCGCACGACTTTATTGCTATGCTCTAACCTACATTCCGGAGGAGAGGTACTGGGCACAAGTTCGCGGTATACACAGAGACTTACATGTAGATCGGGCAGAACATGATTCTCGTGACCACGAGAAAATAAACGACAAGTACCTAATCTGTGATCTAACTCTTAATTATATGACCTTCTGAAATCTTTGTTTATTATTTAAGTAATTCGATATTCAAACATATCCAAGGAAATATGGAAACTGGTTACGCCGGATAGAGGTGCGGAAGAATAAATAAGATTTAAAAATAGATCCTTCATCGTTGAATATTAATAAATAAAATTACCTATTCAATAAAATTAGCTGCATTTAGTAAGCATTATGGTCTGCTTAAGATAAGAAAAAAAAATTGGAAAAAGTCCTGAAAGGATCCAAACTCTTCACTGAAAAGATGATTTTCAGCTTCAAAGACTCTTGAGCTCTATTGTTGCGACTTGGAGGCATCTAATTTAAGTGAGATAAATAAAAGACAAAAATCTATAGACATGGTCTTAGCAGTCGTTATTTATAATTTGGCAAACACTTGTCTAAACAAATGTTTCATTCATACGGTTGCGATGTTTCAGCCTTCAGCCGACTCGCGTAACTAAATGTAAAATATGCCAAGTTTTATGTAAACACTAACTCTGACTAACAACGCTATATGCATTAGCGCCAGCTATAAAAATGTTTGACTTCATCACCTACATAAAATCGCATTTATTTTTATCTTTATCACCGCCAAGATTGAGCGAACAATCGCGCGCGAAAACCATAATAGCCATGGTGTATTTATGCGACTACCCACTATTCTAGGAAAATAAGTAAAATGGCTACTTACATTTTCCGATCGCCATCAACATGGGCCTGCACCGAAAATCCAAACATGGAATTCGGATTACCCTTATAAACCACCCTCGATGGTATGTCCACATTGAACCCGAACGCACAGGCGCACGCGCTCAAAAATAACACACACGATAACGCCATTATAAAGTACACAATTTTCCACTACACAGAAAAATATATAAAATAAATATCGCACTATTTGTATGAATTTACATAATTCGTCCTCATGTCGTTCGAGTAACTTTTTACGATGTTCGTGTTCGTCACGGAGAGACGCGGCACATGCGTCCCGCGCGACTGTCGGCGGTAAACTGACTGACTAGCGCGGCACACTAGCAAGGCCGGTGAGGTAATAGCGTGGAAATAAGTCGGCACCCGAGATGAGTTTTCGCGCGTTTTCCCAGGAACATGACTATTACGTTCGACTACGTGGTCGTATTTTTGTTTGCGCGTAAAGTTTAATTCGGTCATGGACTGATTAGAATATGAGAGGGAATAATAATTGATAGTATTCAATGGAAACCTTGGTTGCAATAATTTGTAACGGTATTTTACCTTATATTAAATTGCGGTTTTCAGTCGGTTTAGAAATGTATAAAATCACAACAAGAAAATGTATCAATAAGCATTCCTTCACAATAAAAATTCGAAAAGCAAACAGAAATATAGTTCTATGAAATTCATAAAGTAAATAAAAGTCTCCAATACATATTTACAACATTTATTAACAAGTATATTTGATACGGATCTCGTATATTATACATTGGTGAATATAAAATTAATAAGAGTAGATATAAAATTTAAGCTTACAGCGATAAATTACATAATTTATATTGAATGCAGTACTTCACAGCGTTTTGTGCTTACATAAATAATTATCTGATTTAGTAACAAAATCACCAACGTAACTATGTGTTTTAACAATTGTACAGTCACGAGCAAAAATATATATACACTCAGCAAAATTCAATAACGATTTTCTCGTGGAATTACGATTGTAACTATGAGATGATACCTATTTCATAATAATACAGGTTCCAAAATACTAAGTTCGTTATATCATAAAATTATAATCAATACAGTAGGAGAAAATCACTTTTAAAAGTTACTAACTGTATACATATTAGTGCTCGTGACTGTACAGGGTCAAATTAGATTCGCTAGTGAAACTTCACAGAAAGTTATCGATAGTTATACACGATAAAAGAAAAACTGTTTTTTTTTCCAACTCATTCTTCAAGTAAGTCAAAGTGGTCGTTGACCGCAAAAAAAATCTTCAAATGTTTTGTTTTTGAATTATCGCGTTTAAATATCGATTCCCATCACATCTGCGGAGTTTCCTTAGCTAATTTCATTTGACCCGGTAGATGACGTCATTTGACAGTTATTCAAATGTCGTTACGAAGTCATTTTCTATTGTTATTTGCTTTGGAACGGTAGTAGTCATAATTAAGTGGAATTATTACCAATCAAGCGTCACCCACAGAAAATAATTAGTGCTTAGAATGAGTAAAATGTGCTCTTAACTAAATAGATAGAATTTAATTTTCCAATTTAATAATAGGTCTTATAAATATCTTTTACATTTTCGTTTATGTCTTTTTATTTTATATCAAATTAATAACAATTTCTTAAACATAAATTGCATGTTTTCGTAAAAATAAATAACTAAAGCTTACAAATCATAATCAAAAACCAATTCCAAGGCGATGACTGATGACGTCACTCAGATACTTAAATGTTCGTTCAAAAATGTTTGCGCATAAAATTATAGTAATCTCAACATGAAAATCAATCCATTTACATAATAATGTAGCGTTTTAAATAAGATGTGTTTGTCTTTTTATGCTCGTTTATCTTCATGCTACCTTCCTCTTATAGATTTTTATGCTTAAATACATTCACGCCCTTTTCCCATGGGGGCAGGCAGAAACCACAGAATGCAAACTCCTTTTGCTTCACAACCGTTCACAAATTTTAATGAAATACACGCATCAGGAGCTCGTGGCTTAGTAATAACAGCCGCACGGGTTGATTTAAGGTTAAGCTACTCTTGCCGAGGTCAGTCTCTGGATGGGTGACCATCCATTACATACAAGACCCCTACGTGCCTCGAAAAGCACATTAAGCCATTGATCCCAGCTGTCTTCATAGATATTTGACAGTCGTTACGGACAGTCCCAAAAGTTGGTATCAGACTGACCTCCACAGCCCAGTTACTGGGTAATCCCAGTAACTAATCTATATAAAATACTGGTATTCACCTGCATCCGGTAAGACTAGAACCCGATTCCAACATAAATGTAGTTGAGAAAAAGTGTAGGCAGATGACGAATACTTGACAGTGGTCCAATGTCACCAAAAAGTTACTAGTTAACCGGCTTAGCAAAAATATTATAAGGAGACATTAATTTGAGAGGTACTCAAATTAGCAAATGTAAACGTAAGACTCATCCTTAAAGCCTTTCAGAATAATTAAGTATTCTAATTGTTTCTATTCAACATTAATTACATAGAAAGCACCTAAAGCCGAAGTTATAATGAGCCAATGATTCATTAATTAATTATAATTAGTTGATAACCCACTTAATTCGACATCTTCGGGGAAACAACTAATGCAAATGATACGAGCTCGTTTAAGCGCTCAACAAACATTCCGGCTATATATTTTTAAATAGAATTATATGTAGGTGGCATTGGATGCTAAGTTGTCAAGCTAGAAACAAATGTGAAAACCAGAAATAGCATATTTTCGACACCAAAAAAAAGGGAGGATTATCGATTTTCCCGTTTGAATTATCAAAAACAAGGAATTATACCTATGCATAGCAAAATATTTAGTAAGAGGGAATGGATGTGAGTTTTTAGTGTTGTTCTGACTTATCCAACATTGGCAGCTTCTCTGCCAGCGCTCTTTACCTACAGGCATTTTAATAGAAGGTATAGTCCGCGCGCGATTGGTAGTCACCACCTGGGGTATGTGAGCGGTGAGACGCGGGAGGGCGCGATTGCACAATCAGACTGAGTTAGCACTTTCTTCCAGGGTTTCGGTAAAGTCCGAAAGGGATACCGGGGCCCTTGGCAACAGGCAACTGAAGGAACACGGGTGTTTTAGTCAGTAAAAGTCTGGCAGTGACTAGCAGTCGCGCGCGGACTATAACATAAAGATAGGATATGTCCATTCAAATCGGAAGATGTGTTAAGTCCTTACGATAGATTTCCGTAAACAGTAAAAGAGCAAAATCAAACTATTGCTAACGACGTATTTAGTATTTTAACAAATCAGCGGGGGCAGTGAATCTTTAGGCTGTATGAATGTATTGTTTGTGCTAAATGTTTGTATTAAATTAGATTACAATATTAGCAGGTACAAAACACTGAGGATTATAAACAATGAAGTAATTAATAATTACGCTTATTTTTTCGAAAAATAGCTCAACAACTGTGTTGAAATAAATTATTATGAGCCTCCTAATATGCCATTAGGAAGAGCTGTATTTAAATGTGCAATATAAATGTTTTACTATAATATATTGAGCACCCCTGAGCATCGTTTAAAGACGGTACCCGCATATGCAACCGTCTGTTCTTATCAATAATCTCTCTCATTATACTGGTTCATACATTTCGCACATCATTCATTGGCAGTTGCAGCATTAAGCAACAAAATAAATTTTAAATAATACCAATACTTTATTTAACTTTGTTCAAAAAAAATATAATTAACTAAATTGCATATTATTGCTCAACGTTTAGAGTTAAAAATACATTAGCAGATCATAAATAGTATAAAGATCACAACAGTCTTACTTTTGGCTAAGTATTCTTTCTCTCTCACACCTACGTGTTTCTCTTTCTAAGATGAAGCTAATTGCTTAATTCTAAATTGATCAAGTTCTTAGAGGGTGTATGTGCGATACAAATATAGTCAAGTAGTGCATCCCATTACACTTTTTATCCCTCTTAAATATACAGGGTGGCGATTTAGTCACCTACGTCACGGGTGATTCTACCCACCATACGGTCATATTATACGATTCGTGGACAAAAAGTAGTTACTATTCAACCGTAGACAGACTATTTCGATGCATTTATGAAAAGCTTTTTACGACTCATAAGTATGAGTCTCATAGCGCAAATTGTTTAGTTTGACGGATAGAATCACCCCCTGGGCAACAGGCAACTGAAGGAACACGGGTGGGTTTTAGTCAGTGAAAGTCTGACACGCCCTCCCGCTCCGCCCAGAGCGGGAGAAGTTATATAAAGATTACCAACCAAAAAAAAAAAAAAACTCTCCCCATTATCCCTTTACTGCTGCAGGTGACTAAATCACCAACCCGTATATTAAATGTAGTACTAGGCAGCAATAGCGGTTTTTTTTTTTTGGCAAAGCAATGTGTATAGAAAACATTGGCAGGCCTAACTTTTTTTTAATAGAACGTTTTATTAGGCAATTTCAATCCAAAAAAAAAGCTGTGTAATGGTCATCACAGACCTTTCAAAGTAGACCTATTCAATTATATTGATCTAAGTATTTTTTATACAGAGCCAAATTAAATTACCTGGAAGCAGACGTGATGGGTCATCATCATCATCACCATTTCAGCCGAAAGATGTCCACTGCTGGACCTAGACCTCCCCCAAGCACCGCCACTTCGACCGGTTCTGTGCTTCTCGCATCCCGCGGCGTTCACCAGGTTATCGGTCCACCTTATGGGGGGCCTTCCAACGCTACGTGATCCGGTCCGCGGTCGCCACTCCAGAACCTTTCGGCCCCATCGGCCATCTGTTCTGCGAGCAATGTGCCCTGCCGACTACCACTTAAGTTTGGCAATTCTTCGGGCTATGTCGGTTACCTTGGATCTACGGATCTCTTCATTTCTGATTCGATCACGTAGAGGAACTCCGAGCATAACCCTCTCTATTGCCCTTTAGGTGACTTTCAGCCTTCTAATGACGCCCACTGACGTGCGATATCTTAAAAAAAAAAAAGAAGTTCCCATTTTTGTGGTCAACGGCTCTATAGTGTAGTTACTTGAAGTGTGAGTTCAGAAAATCCGTTTTTAATTATCTTATCGTATTTTGACATTGACTGACACCCATCACGACTGAAGTATATACAAAAAAAAAACTCATTTTTTGAACTGATATTTCAAATAAGTAACTACACTACGTAAGGTCGTTGACTCCAAAATGAACAATCAGCAATTTTTTTTTTTTTACTTTTTGCCTTGTTTACATATCGATGCCCATCACCGCTGCGAAGTTCCGCTAGTGAATTTAATTTGACCCTGTGGTTCTAACACATCATTTTACCAAAATCAGATCCATACAACATTTATATTAAGACCGTGTAAAGGCTAACGTACGATCTGTTCTAATTCCACATATAGCATACATTTCTATACATTTTGACAACCATAATACGTACATTCAAAAAGCCTTAGAATAGCGTATACATAAATAACAATACTAGCCTCTTAACTACAGAATGTCTTACATCGTTCGCTACAGTCTAATGCAGCCACATAAATTGGCATATTTAACAAATATTCGCGTTACTCGTGTAATACAAAATAAACCCTATATCAATTGTAATAAAGTTCATATTGTCGTAACTTAATACCGCAAATACGCCAAGTGTAGTGCCAGTCCAAGGTTTGGTTCGCACTTAAATGCTGCGCTATAAATATAATTTATAGCGTTTATATCTTACGCTATGATTTGGAGAATTTGAATACGCTCGGTGTGCTTTTCTTTTGAGGCTTGTTTTCAGCGACCTAGAAATAAAGTGTTTGATTAATTGAAGATTCGACGCGACTTTAAATCAGCTCGTCATTCTGTTTGACGTGTCGGGCCTTGTCTATGGAACTGTTCATATAATAAGTTACTTATTTCAAAAATAAACCGGTTTAACAAATAAGTTATAGAGGCCTTCTTTTAAGTATGGAGATACCTCTGTCAGAAGACCTCAAAATGTGTACCACAAAAGGTTTAACTATCGTCAAAGACCATTTTAAAGTGCCAAGTTTCTTATTATTTTCTGTCACAAACCAATGAAACAGCTACAAACGACAATCTTCCAACGATAAACAAAAAATCGTCAGAACAATGGGAGAATCAGCTCTACGAATTTATGACAAAGCCACAGAATAGTACAGAAGGCGCTCTCTGCATTTTAGGTAGCTACAAGTACGCGGCGGGCTCTTTTTATCGAGCCAAATCAGTGAGCGTAACGTAGTCAGAAGATATGAGACATACGCGATAGAAAGAGAGGCAACTTCTACGTGAATATAACTGTAGGTAATTATCGCCGTGCGACCTGTATTGCACTTTATTGTGTCGTAGCCAGAGTCGCTTTTTATTTAAATGAATTTGTGGAGTGAACCATCTGTACTAATCTGTGGCAGAGCTAACTTTCATACAGTAACATGAATGATATCACCAATAAACATATTTATTTGAATTATAACTTTCTAAAGGTATACGTCAGATCAGGTTATAGAGGTGACAAGTCTCCCTCATAAACAGTTGTGCATATAGATATCATAATAAAAATGAAATGATGTTCGTTGGTAAGCGTGTCACTTGAGAATGGCTGGACCGATTAGGATATTTATTGTTTTAAAATGTTCGTAATAGTCCGAATCAGGTTATTACGGAAAGAAAAAAATGAAAAGTTTCCGGGAAAACTGGGAAATTCGGGAAAACTGAAAGTGCATTTTCTATTGGAATTATTGTAATCTGGACAGGACAACGTCTGTCGGGTTAGTTGGTAAATAAATCAATATACTGATCGTTTTATCAACTTACAGTCCTCTCTCCCAGCAGTAGCCTGGCCTTGTCTTCCTCGAGCGGCTCGGGCGCGGCGGCTGCGCGTCTGTGCAGCTGCAGCTTTTGGCGGATAGCTTGCGATACTATCACCCTGTGTGAGGAAAAATAATATCAAAGATCTAATATACTTCGAAATAAGGTGTATCTATTCATACACGAAATCTCTTAAGGGGTCATTGTACTCATCAATGTGAACAACTTTCACTATAGGACGAAACATGAAATCGCGAAAAAAAATCAGCTGTTCCATAAATATCTAGTAGTTAGTTACTTAATTATGCAATATAATGTTAACTTCTAAATATTTAACCTAGATTTAAGATACATGTAATAAATAATACTTGCTGCGCCCTAACAGGGTCATGTACTCATAAATTTTAGCCTAGTCTGTAACTGAGTGTACATTATGCAATAAATAAATAAAACATTTTGACGAGCTATGCGAATAAATGTAGGGAACACTTGATTTTTCAGATAAACCTTATATATATGTATAGTTCAACAAAAATTAATGTTGACTTGTTTGTCCCATAAGCGTTCCTATACTAATAACTCGATTGCGATGAAACTTTGGTAAGTTATCGTGCGCACGCCCGTGAATGTTTCTGATTTGGTAAAACACATCGTCCAGGTGAGTGAAGCCATGGGCGAGAGCTAGTACTATATACTCGTAAATATGACTGCCAGAAGCGAGATTTCATTCATTTGAATGCTAGGCTTCGAGATCAGGACAAGCGAGATCTAAAAGCACGCAGCCTCGCAAAGCACGTTAAAGCAGAGATGTGCGGAGATGTCCGAAGCGAAGATGAGAAGAGATGTTTTTCAGCTAGGGTGTATCCATCGAAGTTGTGCGGGGGGATGCGTACTAGCTAGACTGGAGTGGAGATGTGTGCTGGCTAGAGCGGATCTGAATTGCGTGCGGCAAGCGTTGGATGTTGACATCCCTTCTCGTCTCCGCTGCGCGCCGTCGCCAGCTCAATCTCGGCGAGGCATAGCTCACATCTCCGCTTCGATCGCGCTATACAAATATAGTACATCTCCGCTCAGTGAGAAGCTGAGTGGAGACGAGATGTGTGAATAACGAAATTCTATTGGTTGTTTAAAACACATCTCCTCTCTTCTCGTCTCGTCTCCACTTTGGTGGATTCCGTGCCTGGTTGTCATAAGAATAGGTGTCTATGTCAGAATTCCGAAAGTCCAAAATTGATCTCAAAATATCAACTAATCAATCGATCGTTAACTAAATCATGAATCATATACAAAAACCATCGATTTCAACTGTTTACACTGTACAGTCACAGGTTTAATTAGTGATATTGACATACAAGTGGCAAGACTTTCGACACATCACGTAATCATTTTGAAGCCACCATGACGTCAAGAAAGACCAATAAATCTTAAGAATAATCTAAATAAAATACAGCGAAACCAAGTCAATGTGGACTTTAGGTAATCTCTATTTTTACCGACTTCAAAAAAGGAGGAGGTACTATGTTCGGGATGATTGTTTTTTTTTTTTTTTTTTATGTATGTTCACCGATTTCTCCGCCGTTTGTGAACCGATTTAAAAAATTCTTTTTTTGTTCAAAAGCTTATACTTCTGAGGTGGTCCCATTGTCACCAAGTCAAGATCTGATGATGGGATCCTAGAGAAATCGAGGGGAACTTTCAAAAATCGTAAGGGCAACTAGTGCATTCTTTAATTTATTCATTAAGTATTTTACAGCACTACAATTTTATGAAGGTCTGGAGTCGATCTGATGATGGAGCCGAAAGACAGTCAAGGGAACTCCTCAATGGTTTACAGCAGATACCTCGTGTTTGGGCTTGATTAATTTGTATTGATAAAAACTTTACACTTTGATGGGTTCTGACTGTCGTTAGGGGTCTGATGATGAAGACGAAAGACAGTCGAGGGAACTCCTCAGTGGTTTACAGCAGATATCTTGTGTTTGGGCTTGATTAATTTGTATTGATAAGATCCTTACACTTGGATGGGTTGTGACTGTCGTTAAGGGTCTGATGATGAAGACGAAGGACGATTAACGGAACTCCTCAACGGTTCACAGTAATTACCTTGTGTTTGGACTTAATTCATTTATATTGATAAGAACTTTGCAACCATATAGGTTGTAAGTGACATTACAGATCTGATTATGGTCACCTTATAATATGATGATGAGGGGAACTATACAGTGTAAGCAAATGTATAGTGTTCACCCTTATATTCTTGAGAAGGCACGGGAGTCTCATTAGCCAGCCGGTTTCGTATAACATCTAAACGATACTTGCGCTGTTCAGACGACTCGCCACTTAATCGTTTTTGAATAAGATTGAGTCGGCAGATCTTATCATTTATTTATCATTTGGCGACTCCTGTGACAAATGAGAATGCATGTAATTTCTCATCTGAGATAACCTAGCATGACAAGCTAACGGTGATTCTTGGGAACCGGACATAGCACTCCGTTTGCGATTCTTAGATAGGCGTTCTTATTCAGCAGTATTAGTCTCTTTAATTCTGTTTTTCTTCATGCGGGTGGCTCCTTTAGTTGGTCTACCCATGATTACAAAAATCAAATTACACAAAAAATGGAAAAATAATAAAACTTTTTTAAAAAAATTGACCGTCTTCAAAAAAAACAAAACAAAAAAGGACTACTGTACTAAAAACCAAAAGACAAAAAGTACTTCTTTAATAATAAGAGAAAAATAAAAAAATTTAAAAATTACTTTAATTTCGGAAGTCGGTGGCCAAAAACTAAAATTAAAAGCAAAGACACCCACTTCCGAAATTAAAGTTATTTTTTAATTTTTTTATTTTTCTCTTATTATTAAAGAAGTACTTTTTGTCTTTTGGTTTTTAGTACAGTAGTCCTTTTTTGTTTTGTTTTTTTGGAAGTCGGTCAATTTTTTTTAAAAAGTTTTTTAAACAGTAACAACAGAATCGTTCAAGCGATAAAGACTTAACAAATACATACAATGGAGTCAAGCAAACATAGAAATTACCAGATTGAAAGTATAAAATCGTGAGTTTGTAGATGAAGAGATAAACTGCTTGAAAAATATAAATTAAGGCAATCGCATCGTTCAGTTCAAAGGTTATCTTTAAACAAAACTTATTCTAGAAAAATAAGTTTCGATAAGTACCTAATTTTAAGACCAATTCAAAGGAAAAAACCACAAACGTGAATTTTTTTATCTATACGAGGTCTCACGTCGAAATACAATATTGAGTAAATTGTATAAGTGAAACTTTTTTTTCATTTCTGATACTTTGACTCCGCAACGACATTTGGTACTTGTGCTCAGACTGTTAGATGCCAACACAAATGTGATTTAGAATCCTCTTGGAGCAAAAAGGGGCAGTGATAGCCTAGTGGTGTGACCGTCGGACTGCCAAGTCATAGGTCTCGAGTTCGCACCCAAGACACGCACCTCTGACTTTTCGGATTCATGTGCGTATTGTATTTATCACTTGCTTCAAAAACGGTGAAGGAAAAAAACGCCGAGAGATATTTCTCGACGGCATGTGAAGCAAAGTCAAGAGTCCCACGGGCGGCATAAAACTGTGCCACCAGGTTAGTCACTAACCAAACGAAAAAGAAAGGAGCAGAGGCCCTAGACAAAGTGACATTCTATCAGCGATAACGATGATGGAAAAGGAAAAAATGTATAGAACTGACATAAGCTATCGAAAAGCTTATGTCAATCCTGTTGAAAGTCGTTGTAGAAATACGAAACGCTTTCGAAGCGATTGTCACTTGTCTAGGCCCTCAGAAATCATAACATCGTGTTAAAAATGTGGGGCAATAAAATCAATAAATCCTCGTCATTCTCTTGCGCTTATTCCAATTTATTTGGGGCCAGCGGAACACGTATTTTTCATATTTCTTATTAGTCATCATTTAGTAGTCATATTCACAAAATCCATCCATCTCAGGCAATGTCAGGAAACAAAGAAACTCCAAATCCTATACTATTAAATGAGCAATATTTGTAATCACGTTCTCGAAAATGGCTCTAACGATTTCAATGAAAGTTGGGGTTTACGGGGTTTATAGGGGTTTACGGGTGCGAAAAATCAATCTAGCTAGATCTAATTTCTGGGAAAATTCATTTTCTCTATTTTTACCCGAGCAGAGCTCGGTCCACCAGGTACTAGTTTTCTAAACAACTCACCGTCTCGTATCACTCTTGGTCGCCAGCAGCAAGTCGAGCCATGTCCAGGTCACATTATGGTACTCCAACGTAGGCAGCACCAGCGGTAAGTCTCGCACGTCTTCTAGATTCTTCTCCTTGCTGCCCTTGTACGACACTCTCACTGGAACCTCGGGAATCTTGATGTAAATGAATAGTTTGTTCTTTTCGGCTCGTTCCTATTTAGAAAACAGAAGTATAAAAAAATATTAAGGTATTGAGGGATTTAATTTTTACATAGTCAAGGTCAAATTAAACATACTCGCGAAACTCCACACACGTGATTGGTATCAATCGATATCTAAACAAAAACATGATTAAACAAAAAAGATTTGAGGATTTTTTGTTTTGGGGCCAACGACCTCAGGTGCAATTACTTGAAATACAAGATTAGATTTTTATTTTTGGTTTGTTTTGTCATGTTTGGATATTGATATCCATAACATCTGTGAAGTTTTACTAGCTAATTTTACCGTATATAGACAGTATCCGTCACGACCGACCCCTTGACAATTCAAAAGTACCTATAATTGGCTTATTTTTTAAATAAATGCTTTATGTTTGGAGTTTTCTTTTTAGTCACATCTGTGGAGTTTTTCTAGCTAATTTAATTTGAGAATAAGTAAAAGGTATTATAATGTGAGTACAATACGCCCGTAATTCTCTTATTTGCCGCCGGGAAAAAAAGTATTTTTAAGACCACATAGAAAAAATTGACGTTTGTAAAGGTTACTAAAACTGCATCTAACACGTTTTATGAAAAGTCGTCAAACATATTTTAGGATATGCATTCATCTAATGGCTCATCTGTTTACATAGAATTCATACTAAAATGCATCACTTGACCGCGAACAAGCATCGAATCAGCGCTTACTTCATGTTTAAGTATAACCCGTACAATTAAACTTGCAACGCAAATGTCCCTCTACATCACTTCACTACAGAGGGGTTTTTGTAATTGAATGCGCTGCCCTGCTACGCAATACAGTTGTACGCGCTTGCCTTTAGAAATAAATAAAAACGTTTTACAAAAAAAAAAAAAGTTCTTTTTCACTTTTTTCGCGTGTTTTTTGGAAGTCATTTGTTTTTTTTTTTAAATAATAAGTCTTTATTTTTCACTTTTTAGTTGTGGTACCTAGTTCGTGTGGTGCGTAGTTCGACACATCCACCGTGTGGAGACTGTTGCCCAATGTTTTTGTCAAAACATCAATAATTAAAAAAATAGAATCACAAACCTTCATCTTCTCAACATCATCCTTATCCTTCTTATCCCTCTTCACATAGAAGTTAGAGTTAGAATCTTTGCTCTTCTTCTTGATCTTCTTAGAGCCAGTAGACACGAGGCTGGAGGAAGAGGCTCCAGCCTTCAGGGTACCTTCCGTCTCCTCCTCCCCGTCTTCTATAGAGTCAGGATCGCGTTCAGGAAAGCAGAACTTTAGCATCGTGTTGAAGAACTTTTTTGTTAGACCTGGCAGAGAGACGGTTTGTTTATAGTTAAGCATAGACAGTTATAATTTTTTTGTAAAACGTGTCAATCCCAACTATAGAACACTGTCCTTCAAGATACAGGATTTTTCTAGTTTGTAGGGCAGGGGTCTTACTCATTTGTAATAGCCATACCTATCCCATAATGAAGCAACACTGATGTTACCTTTTTTTTTTTTTTTTTTTCCGGGGTGGAAAATCCTCATGGATGTCCTCCGCCCTGGGGTGGGCGGAGGGGTCTGTCAGACTCTTACTGACTAAAAACCACCCCGGTGTTCCGACTCACACCTATGCCGGGGGTCGCGGGAACGTAAGAATCTTCCGCAACCCCCGACTGGTGCCGGCCCGCCACTGCGGGCCTCCTCGGGTCAGGGGGGGGAGTGAGGTGTTTGACTCCCCCCGTGACGTCAAAGAGGGGCGCGCGTGGAACACTACGCGCCACCACCTCGGGTCCTGATGTGTGGGGGGCGACAGACGTCCCCGAGTCCGTCACCCCTGGACCCATTTAGGGGGGCTGGAAGAGGGCGTTATCCGCCCTCCGCCGACGCCCGGTGCGCCTGCTGCGGGCCGGGTGAGTGGACGAAATCTCCCTCTCCCTTTCCGCAGCCTCCTTCTGCGAGACGACCGTCTCGCAGTAGGAAACCACCGCGTCCCAGGACTCCCCGCTGCCGACCATGGCATTCACCACGGCCGACAGCGACAAGTCACCGCCTACTTCTGAGATGAGGACACGGCGTGGCTCCTCCCAAGCGGCACACTCTGCCAGCGTATGCCGCGCCGTGTCCTCCCGGCAGTCGACGCAGTGGTGACACCGGGCGTCCGGCTCCCTGTTTATGCGACACAGGTACTTCCCGAAGCAACACTGATGTTACCTAGGCTAAGTTTTTGGTAAATAACTGATTACACTGCACGGCTTATTTAAAAAAACAGCTGATCAAAATGACACGTAAAGGTAAACCAAAAATGGTAATAAAATTTGCTTCGGTAACCTTCGTGTTTCCAAAATTGGCGCGAAGGTCGCGCCTCAGAGTAACCCCCCACAGAGGCAAGGCTTCTATTATAACGCTTTTGTATGAAGTTTTCTCTTTGTAGCATTACCTTCTTCGGTTGCAGATCGTCATCCGTCACTAAAAAGTTTTTTTTTTGGAATTGCATAGATTTGTTAATCTATAATTTTGTAATCCTGACATGGTAATACCAAATACAGATAGTGTTACCCACGAAGACGCGCCCGATCGGCGATTACTGTACTGTAAGCTGTACTTTAGTACGAAGTGGACCGGAGTAGGCCGCGTCTTCGTGGATGGCACTATCTATAGGCAAGTACTTCCATGGTTGCAACAACTCTATATTAGATCATATCATTGCGTGTTCGTATTTCCGAAGATAGACGATGTTTCCCGAAGCGCATACCTTTCTTGGAATATCGATAAATGACTATTGCAGAAAGAATAAATTGCAAGTCTATTCAAAATGAAAACATATGACAATCGCAGTTTCAAAATCTACATCTATTAATTCCAATCAATTGAATTCATTTTTCATTGCACTGTGTCGTAACCCGTAGGAAATACAAAAGTTGAAGTCACAACATGTGTTTTAAGTATTGGTGACCCATTCAATACAAACATACAATTGTCTACTTTGTTTCTTACCGCTACATTATTTATACAAGTGATTCTTTAATGAGCGGAAGAGTCTCTCTTGCGCAAGAAATTGGCTTGGAAACGTGACTGTAACATAATAGCGAATATGCATGTATTTTTTTAATATTTTTATTCGATAGTTTACATCGCCAAAAAATAGTTTTAAAAAAATTCGACGCCAAAAAAGCAATTTAAAGTACTTAAAGAAATTGTTAAAAATATCCAACCGACCCGGGCTATTTAAACGCCCTCCATTTGGCGCGCTTGGTCTGGTGACGTGACAGTCTATGACAACAAACAAACAAGTGTCAAGTCAATGTCAAACGCTCATATAAAACACATTGAAATTTTGATTGTTGTCATAGACTGTTACGTCTCATCTGCTCTGACCAATAGCGTCGCTTCTCAAGTATTTGAAATTCCCACAGTATTTTGGTACTTTAAAAAAATGTATTTCTCGCTCAACAAGATATACAGCATAATTCTGAAGTAACATAGTTTACAAAAAAAAAAAATATTTGACCCTTATTTGAATCACATGCATATTCCCTATTGTTTTAATTTCTTGAATGTCGCATTATTCATGAAATTATTATAATTCTCTAAGGGCGTGACTTCAATATCTGATCATCTCTAGTGATTGGTTTTGAGTTTTGAACTCTATTGCTAAGCAACATAGAGTGCATAACAATACCAGGTCTTTTTAAATAAATTGCAATAACTTGGCAATTTTTCTCCTTATCAAGCCTTACGAAAATCACATGGCAACTTTATTGTAGGTATATATATGGGTACATTTTATACTTTAATTTATTTTATTTACTAATTAATTTAGGTATTAAATTATTTCTTGTCTTGATGTCTTCACCATAATAAAGGAGTACTCACCTATCTTTATCGGTACTATGTTGACTTCAAAGTGTTCTTTAACAGCGATGCCGCCAACCGGCGGGCGGTCGCGACAGAACACGCGCAAGGCCGCGCGACGAGCTAGCGGCGCGCGGCCCGACGGCTCTTGAGGTACCAACACCTGTTGATACAATGGAGATCATGATGACGTAATAGTACGCCTGAAATCCTCAAGAAAAACGTAAGGCATTCTCGCATTCGCAATTTATTTTCCAAAGATGTAAACCAACATAAGTTTTTGGAAAAATAACTTTATCAAACATAACATAACCTCACGCTTGTATTCCCCGAAGGATTAGACATGATGTGAAGTTTCATAGCCGTTGATAAAAACAAGTGCCATTTCGGATTTTTTACCCGACTGTAACAGAGAGGAAGGAATTTGTGTTCTTGACCTATAAGCTAGCAAATGAATGTAAAATTAACAATATAAAACAACTACGCAGCTAGTAGTTTTATATTGTTAATTCTACTATTCTACGGTCTCACCCGCATAACTTACGATCTCGTGGGAATATCGGGATGAAAAGTATTCTATGTACTTTTCCAGGTCATGGTCTATCCATGTGCCAAATTTCATCCAAATTCGTTCAGCCGTTTTAGCGTGAAAGCGTAATAAACAAACAAACTCACTGTCGCATTTAAATAATATTAGTTAGGATGTTAAAACAAAAATCGGTGCAGGAGTTTTTGAGTTTATCGCGAACATACAGACAGACGCGGCGGAGTACTTTGTTTTATAAAATGTAAGGATGAATGTAAATGATAGTGATCTTACCTCTGGGAAGGGTTCGTTGGGCAGCAGATTCTTAACGCGAACGTAGCCGACCTCCAGCTGATGTTCTACGGAGTCGTCTGACCGCGAAGTTTTAGTATACCTGCACAGAAAAAAATAAGAAAAGAAGGATTAAGAACCAATATACAGTCAGGAACTCAGGACAGATATATTAGATACTTTGGGCAGCCACAAATAATGCATCATGACGTTTTTAAAATATTTGTCCGATAATCTGATAATGATATTTTTTTAACTAAAACAAACACTTGGCATTGGATTGGCAAATCAGAAATATAATACTGGCCTTTTAGAACTACATTTTTGCTTATCGTTCATCTTAACTACTTACAAGAAGTTGGTCAGCAGCAGATCAGCAATGCCGAGCTGTCCATCAGCATCCGTGAGCCGCCAGCGCGCGCTCTTGAAGCAGATCTCGTTGTACCTGTGCGGCGGCGCGTGCGCACTGCGCACGGCCGGCAATGCTGACGCGCGGCCTATCTCGCGCCACGCTCGGACCATCGCGTCCAATTCCTCGCCCAGCGACCAGACTGATTCTTTGCACTCGTTTACCTAAGTCAGAAATACATAAACTATAACGCGACTGTAGTCAATAATAGGCCGTTACAGAACTAAAGACTACTATCAAAAACAAATTCAGTTTATAATCAAAAACAGTATAGATAGGAAGACGCCTTCTTCAGTCGCAGATCGTCATCCGTCACTGAAAGTCATAGTCAAAGTCATTGTCAAATAATTTATTTCAAATAGGCACATAAAAGGCACTTTTGAACGTCAATGAAAAACAAAGAAATAGAATTGATTCTAGTTGCCCATTCCAAAAGGTAGCTTTCGTATGGAGAAGAATGGGCAAGAAACTCCACCGTTACTCTTTTCAAAAATATTTTACAACATTTTGTATACATGAATTATATAATTATATGTGAAGACGATGCACCTACGATAAGATTACTGTCCCACAACTCAAAAGACTCGAAAGTTTATTGGAATTGCATAGAGTTGTTAATCTATAATTTTGTAATCATGACATGGTAATACCATATTCAGATAGTGTTACCCACGAAGACGCGCCCCACTCCACGATTACTGTACTGTAAGCTGTACTTTTGTACGGAGCGGAGCGGAGTGGGGCGCGTCTGCGTGGATGACTTATTTGTTACGACATAAAAGTCATTGCTATCGTGATAAGGACCAGTAATCATCTGTTAAACCCCTACTCGCTACTCTACGCTACCCAATCGCTACTGTAAACATTAATAAATAAATGAATATGTATTTAACAAACAATTTTGACTCGATTCCATTATTGTATTCAGCCTCTTCGATATTGATATCTGACTTCAGTAGATGGCACAGAGTCACAGAGTAATCAGCATCATAATTAATATCTACAGGACCTCAAATTGCTAACACAGTTCCCAAGTCACGCTAAACTACATAACATTAGTTAGGCTATTATGATAATCATCTCATCATCTGCCTAGCCTTTTCCCAACTATGTTGGGGTCAGCTTCCAGTCTAACCGGATGCAGCTGAATACCAGTATTTTAAATGGAGCGACTGCTTATCTGACCTCCACAACCCAGTTACTGAGTAATACGATACCCCCTGGTAAGACTGTTTGTCAGACTTTCGGGCTTCTGATATCAGCCCGTAACGACTGTCAAAAATCTACTTATGACAGCCGGGACCAACTGGTTAGCGTGCTTTCCGAGACACGAGGTCTTGGTATGTAAAGATGGATGGATGGTCACCCATCCACGGACCAGCCGCGGTAAGCGTAACTTAACCTGATCGATCGATCCGTGCGGCTGTTATTACTTAGCCACGAGCCCCTCATTATTATCATCTTCTCCCGGTAATCCCTCAGTCCCCTTCCTAGCTCAGCTCAATTGAGGGAATCTCACCGGTCAACGATGATTGGTTCATGGTAGAACAATGAAAGCAGACTGAAGATAATTGTTTATACCACGTTAGTAGAACACTACGGCACTTTACAAGATTATAAAATGATGTATATTATAATTATATATTGATACACGGCACTTTACAAGATTATAGCAGAAGATTGTAAAGTTATGTTTATATTATAGACAGCAACTAGCCTCAGCAAGCTCTAGAGATGAACTGTGGACCAGACTGGAAATGAGAATGCATGGGAGTGTGTGGCGTTCTGAATTTGAATTGAAAATCGAATGATGTGGCCTGCCGTTAAAAGGATTGCCAGTAATAAGTGATCGGATGAGTATGGAAGGCAGGACCTCGTCACAATCTTCACAAATTACCTGGTCATCTAAGTTCTTCAGCTCATCCATGGCGACGGGATCGTTGCCGGTCATTGACCTGTTCTTGAGGTAGTACTCCTTCTCCAGCCTTCGAAGCCTTGCTAAAGACTCCCTGACCTGTCACAACAAATGCGTAGTTCAAGTTATAATGTATAGCGTAAAAAATATTTATATGGATATCCACAATACATTGAATTAAAGAAAAACTATTACAATACAAAAATGTCTAGTAAAATGTGGGTAAATTCTTTCATCCTTAAGAAATACAGTAGAATTGATACTAATATATTCCTCTGAAATTGTCGATAACTGAAGCTACCTTGATTTTCAAAGATAGTTTTTATGACAGATTTTTATAACAGCTTGATTGATAAACACATTTCTGAATCAAAGGAAATGAAATTGTTTATTCTATAAATAGGATATCGGAATAACTTTTACACGTCATATTAAAAATAAGCTAGATGAGGTCGGCGTTTCTTATCTGACTACTCTGAGAAGAAAGGCCAAAACAAACTCAAAGGTCGCAGTCTCTTTTAAACTCCAGACATAATCTTGGTCAGGCTATAAATGAGGACCATGTAGCGTCTGAAATGGTCTTTTGAGAAAAGCACCACACAGATTTGAGTGGACCTGTCCAGTCAGTACAAGCACTAGTAAATACCGATTAGTAGTAAATACCTACATAAAGCTATCAGACAAAATCTGTTCAAGTTTCCTCAAAAACTACAAATATTGAAAACAAAGACATACTTATAAGATTTACAACACATTTTCCTTTTATTATTTCTAATAGAAATTAACGATTCCATGATATAACTTCCTGTACTTAATTAAAATTGATTCCTATAAAAAGTATGACTCATTGGCATAATAGCCAATTTGATAGCGTTTTAAAATAATCGGTCATGCGGAAAATTATCTATGACTCACAGATGGCAAATTCTAGATATATATGTTAGTCATACTTGATTAAAGAACCACTATTTCGACACTCCCCTCACATCTTCGGTAGTATAGTGGTAAGTATCCCCGCCTGTCACGCGGGAGACCGGGGTTCGATTCCCCGCCGGAGAGAATCTTTTTGCATTTTTTTTTTTTTAATTCTCTGTATTCCAAACATTAGCGCAGCAAAATAAGTGGAAATTATTGTAAATTAAATACAATTTTAGAGTTTTTTCTTTAATTTTATACTATCAACCAATTTTATTCAAAACAGGCTTATCGTATCTTTGCCGACATTGAAACAGTTTGTTTCAATGTCAGCAATCGTCGTTTAGAAGATACACACTTGACATCACGCCTAGGTTCCCCGAAGGGTAGGCAGAACAGTATATACACCCACATTACGACGGTTGTGCCTCATAATTTTGGCCTTTTGCCACTAACTGAAATAGTTTGCAACAGTTGGTAACAGATTTTTACCTGACTGCGACCGAGCCAAAAGGAAGGTAATCTTTTTTATGTATTTGTAAAGGTATAATCTTAAAATAAACGGCTTATTTATTTTAATTTTAGCTAATACCTGTGTCTGTAGCTTGTGTATAAGCTGTCTTGGATCCTGGTCTTGATGTAACTGCAGTTGGAAACGCATACGTGCGCGTCTTTCTAAAGTACGTCTCCGTTCTGGCTCCACGTGAAGAACCACGTTGTTGACTACATCTAGCAGCATTGCGTACTGGCGACAAAAGAAACAACATTAGTTTGGTACAGTACAACTTTTTTCTTAATGTCTCTCGACAAACTTCGTGTTTCATCTGTCGTCGGATTTCTATCAGTTGCCCTTTGCACTTGGTGCAGACCGGACACTCTCAATCGAGTTGGAAGTATATAGAGTTGGTAGTACTCTTTTAACTTAATGTTATTTATTTTAAAAATGGGAGGAAATAGTTTTACAGCTCTATATAGTTCACACGGCAATCAAAACAAAACAACAATAAAGTAATTAGTTCTGAATTCAAATTATTATACACGATAAATCTAATAATTGATGGGCATGGAAATTTGCATTCATTTGTATTCGGAAATGAGACGATTCCCGAGAGATGTTAAGAAAATAGTTATACTGTACTTCATCTCGACCAATAATTTAGTTCGTATGGATGCAGATAATCTCTACTGGTGTACAACATCGCAGTGTGAGGACCTTACATATATAGGCCCCCGTTGAGTCTTGTGACTGATCTGATCAGGCTACAGCACATTTTTTTTTTTCGGAATATTCATTTTCTCATTTCGGGGAGTACCCCGAAACTTCTAGTGAGAAGTTCTGAAAAAAGTTCAAAATCGATTCTTGTAAGATTCTTTATTTTGTCACTACGATATGTCGGCGTTCAAATCTCATGTATATTATACCTGTAGCGAGTTGGTGCACACGTTGAGGTCGTGGTGCATGAGGGTGAAGGAGTCGTACGGCTGTTGTTGGGCCCAGCCCGTGCCCTGCCCGGTGACTGGCTCGGCCTCCTCGTGAGACACGTAGTAGAACTCGCAGGCGCAGCGGGATACTATACGTTGGAGCTGTTTACGAAAATAATCGGTGTTTTAGAAACAAAGTATCACAAAACTATCTGTCAATGCAAAATATTAGGTATTTTGTAATTGGTTTTAGGTAGCAAAAGACTGCGCAAAAGTATTCGAGAATATTTATTTATTTAGTATCCCCAAAAAAGATATACACAATACATGACAAATAAATAATGGGCAACAAGTAACAAAAACACAATATTAAATAGTCGTAAACAAGAAGAGAAACAGGTCAAGTATAACATTATGTGCCTCGCTCGGGTTAGTAACAACTAACCTTGTCGTGCAAGGTGGGCTTTGGGACCAGTTTTATAGAAGTTTTGACGTTCAAGTGCTTATATTTTAGCAAGTTTGAAATAAAATTTTAATCATATTTGTTTTTGTTGAAAGTTTAGGGGTATGAGGAACAGGGTGTAAAGTTCACTCATCCACCATAGAAAAGGGAGGATCCTCCGACCACACGGGTGTTGTGTCTGGCGGGCAACTGCCCGACGATTGATGTCGGGTTCTTGTATATATGTCCATTGCACGGTAAACTTTAATTGCGTGATGCAGGATTTATGTGACGTCAGGATTTTTGTGTGACGTCAGGTCTTTGATGCGTAGTTTGCATGTGGCGATGTAGATACCGCCACAAGAGACCCCACCAAGTCGTATTATAATACTCTATGAGCTACTAAAACTTTTCAAATTTGATGAGGTAATTTGAATGTGTGTCCACACAATGACCTGCGCCAGCCCCGTGTCGCTGGGCCCGACGGTCCTGCCGATGACGCCGCCGGCCGAGTGCCCGCTGCCGACCAGACGAGGGACGTCCGGCAAAGTGCTGATCTCCGTGCTCTGCCACCGCTCCTCTATCTCTTCTACTGACACCCATTGGATGTTCTCTGGAAATCATTAAATTCATAGCATTAAATGAGTTTTTTGTAGTTCAAGTGTTATTGCAGACGTACGTTTGACTGTTCGATCTTACTATATTTTTATTTCTTGTGAGGAAACTATCCCATTTTCTAACGCACTCCGATAGTTTCGTCTTAAATAATGTACAGTCTAAGAAATTAATTGTTAAACAAATTGAATAGATACCAACATAAATTGTCCATATATTGAAATCACAACTTACATTCTTTGAAAGTCTTGTGAAATGGCTATATCATGGCAAATTGACGTAAAGTGTTAATTTGCATTAATTTAATGTGAAAAAATTTATCTTATCTGTATACCTTATATAGCAATATATCCATTAATTGATTTCTACTTCTACTTCTGACTGTACTAACCCAGCAGTTGATCTCTATCCGCCGCACTGACAGTAGCATAGTACTGCATGGCCGACAGCGCGCCGCTCCACGCGGCCGCGGCGGGCTGCCTGCGCACGCGCTGCCTCACCTCGGCTCGCGCCGCGCACAGTATGACGTAGCCACGTGTCTCGCAGCCTTTTAGGACTACTTGCGAGTTTACTAGCTCGACTGTGAAAAGAAGAAATAAATAGTTTACTTAAAAATGTGTAATAAACAGAGATCGGAATAGGTAGAGTCGGATATTTACCTAAAGTTCGAAAAAGAACAGAGACAAAGTGGAGACGCCTTACGACAAAATATTTTTTCGGGACTAATGTCCCGGGTTTCAGAACATTACTTAAGTACAACTAAAATTAATAAAGTAAAACAACTATCGAATTAATTTCCAGTTTCTGTTTAAAAAAAAAAGTAGGTACGATTTCTATTGTTTAAAAAAAAGTAAGGTAATCTCCTAATAATCTAATATTCGTTTGAACGACGTAAGTAAGCGCAGAAGCTAATGTTATTTACATAACAGTTTTAATAATAATTTATGTGATGTCCCGAAATCCCGACATTAGTCCTGAAAAGATATTTTAGTCGTAAGGAAGTCTCCACTTTTTTGTCTCTGTTCTTTGAACTTTAGGTAGATTTGCTCTACCTATTCTGATCACTGGTAATAAATTTTAATTTTTTTTGCTTTGGAAGGAAAAGAGTAAAACGTTCCTGGAAGGACTTGGGAGAGGCTTTGAGGCCCAGTAGTGGGACAGTATAGCTTTAAGTAAACATTTACTTTAATTATTTATGACTTCTCACTTTTTAAGCCATATTATCAATGCTATATGTTCCTCTACCATATTTCTTACAAGTGCTAGCGTTTTGCTGGGACTTTTGGACGGTCACATCGACCATCCCGACTTGTTTCAATTGACTCAGAAGAAGAATTTGCTAAGCTTCTATGGTAAAAGTCAGAAAGAGAATACAATTTTCACGATTAAAATGACCGTGGGCGCAGTGCTAAAGAGGGTAATTTTTTGTAGACGTACTAAGACAAGCAGTGTGCGCGTTGTCGTCGTCCAGCACGTGCTTGCAGTGCGGCGTGTGCGGCGGCGGCGCGTCCTCGGCGCCGCTGAGCTCGTCGCTGAACACCACCGGCGCCGAGCCGCCCGCCTCCGCCACCAGCGCCGCCAGCATGCCGCCGCCGCAGCCCGACGAGCCGCTCATCTGCGGGCACAACGGACTCAAGCGGCGGGCACGACGGACTCAACCGGCGGGCACGACGTACTCAACCGGCGGGCACAACGGACTCAAGCGGCGGGCACGACGGACTCAACCGGCGGGCACGACGTACTCAACCGGCGGGCACAACGGACTCAACCGGGGGGCACAACGTACTCAACCGGCGGGAACAACATACTCAACCGGGGGGCACAACGTACTCAACCGGCGGGCACAACGTACTCAACCGGGGGGCACAACGTACTCAACCGGGGGACACAACGTAATCAACCGGGGGGTCCCGTGGGCGGGGAGAATATCTACACGACCACAGTACCCGCTCCTGAACGTATGACTTAATTTATGAATGCCTCCTAAACAGGAAACACATAAGAACGGTAAAAGTTAACAAAGAGCATATCACAATAAAAAATTAATAAGAAGAAATAATTAAAAACTTACCTGTGTAGTGACCGGAGGAGGTGGTGAGATGACGTCAGCCTCACGCTGGTGCTTCGGAGACGTGTTCGGTTGCTCCTCTTCTTTTAAAGCTTTCGTTGATAAATTCTTCTTCAATTGCTGAGGATTAAAAATGAATTGTCAAAATGAAAACTAAACATCTCCACGCAAAGATCAAAAACACAATTATGAAATTATGAATCATCCATCATCAATTTCACGTAAAACAGAACTACACAAAATTTTATACTATTTAATAACAAGTTGTGCGTCCAATGAGATGTCTCATCGACAAAAATTACGAACTCTCATACAAAATTTCTTCCCGTATTTCACCCCTTTAGGGGGTGAATCTTCAAAAATCCTTTCTTAGTGCTCACTTTCGCTATATAAAGAACTCTTCTGGAAATGTTCCTTGCTTCTATATCCAGCGATCTGGGCTGTGCCACAGAATAATACAGAAGGCGCACTCCGCATTTTAGGTATGAAGTTACAATTACGCGGCGGCCTCGTCTTCTCGTCTTGTCGGGCCCATTCAGTGAGCGTAACGTAGTCAGAAGATATAAGAGTTACGCGATAGAAAGAGACGCACTTCTAGGTGAATATAAATGTTGGTAATTAGCGCTATGCGACCTGAACTGCACTTTATTGTGTCATAGCAAAAGTTACTTTTTATTTAAATTATTTTGCGGAGTGAACTATCTATACTGGACAGGTCCACTCAATCTGTGTGGTTCTTTCCTCAAAAGTCCATTTCAGACACCAATCTACATGGTCTTCACATGATCTGACCAAGATTATGTCTGGACTTTAAAAGAGACTGTGACCTCTGAGTTTGTTTCGGCCTTTCTTCTCAGAGTAGTCAGATAGGAAACGCCGACCTCATCTAGTTTTAAAAATGTGATTGACGTGTAAAAGTGTTTGTACAAACCTACTTACAGAAATAAAAATCATTTATCATTTATACTAATCTGTGGTTGTGCGATGTCTGTCCATGAATAAATTAATGAATTTAAGATTTCTATTAAGACAGGAGATGTCTTGTTATGTATTAACTTACCTGTGTCTTAATATAAGTATCAATAAGCGCGAATGCTAAGTCCCTATTAAGCTTCGTCCAGGCGCCCCTGAGGTCGTGTACAGCCAGCCTATGCGTGGGCGGTGCGCCTGCGCTCACTCCCGCCTCACGGCCGTACGACACACGACGGACTGACAGGCAGTAGCACTTCTCCATTACGCGGGGGTTTAGAGCTGAATACTGGAATTAGACAGAAAAACATAAAATGTAAAAAAAAAACGGGGAAGCCATGAACCACAGAAGTTATAAAAAAAATATTTATTTACAACATCTTTGAACATTTAACTGCAGTGAGTCAGTCATTTTGAACTATACTCCATTTGAAATAAGATTAGACATTCAACAAACCTTTATTTACAGTCCGTTCAACCGATTTTGACTTCTATACCATAGGCATAAGGATGAAATTAAAAGCAAAAAACGTTACAAAATACCAACTGTCTACTGCAGTTGCCATTTGCCTGCCAGCAAAACAATAGAAGTCAAAATCGGTTGAAGGGACTGTAAAAAAGGTTTATTTAAAAGGCTAATCTTATTTCAAATGGGGTGTAGAGACTATAATAATTATTGATGTGAATACGGCCTTCAACTTCAGCTTAATAATAATTACTTGTTATTTTTTGGTCAGTTATACACAAATATAACATGGATTGTAAAGTGCTGTGAGTGTCAATATTCCACAACAACAAAGACACTGAGATCTTGAAAGTGGTTAAGACGTGTTGTTAGGCTTCAGTTTCATTGGTGATTTTCGACGTGAAATTGAGTCAACATTCAATCACCAACATTCCTCCCCAAACATTGTTGACCACCCACCTCTTCGCCATCCCTCTCATCAGCAGCCAAGGTCTTCAGCCAGATCTCAGCATCGTTCAGGTCGCAGTTCATATAGACCGTGGTCCAGTTGGCCCGGGGTCTTCGGACCAGTCCATCATTAGTAGCTACCAGGGACAGGCGGTGTTTGGAACCACATGTTACCCGGACTCCAAGCATCTCGATGCCACGTTGGAGTGATGACGATGACCAGTAGAATACCTACGGAATTATAAGGAAGGTTTGAAAATAGCAATGTTCTTCTGGCAGATTTTAATGCCCGGATATAATGAGTGATAAATCGCTAACAATTGCCTTTTTGAAGTCTTTATTTTTAATTAAAATGGAGTATTTCTGATTTTGAAATAAAAATGGATTAATTTGTGATCTTTCAATGACACTACTTCGGACAATTTTTTTAAACAAACGCGATCCTGTATTTTACATCTAGTCAAGGAAATAATAGTTATCAAAAGAAAATTACCTGTAAATTATGTAATGTGACAGACACGCTAACGTTTCGGTAGTGACGTGACAGTTGTGGCTTGCGCGGGCGCACGTTCTTGAAGATACGTCCGCGACGAGTAGGTCGAGTTATACCTGATAGTATTAGTTTTAGACTCTCGAACCACCTAAAAAGGGATATACCATATTAAAGACGTCTTCATCACCCTTTTCTGAAAGGATCGGGTGTTGTTACACCGGTCAGGCAGATAACTGAGGGGCAATTCCCGTAATTTTTAAGAACATTTGCATTCGCATCTCATTCGCAATCTACCAAAAATACAATCCCACATTTTTGACATGTTTGACAGATTGCGACTTGAATGTGAACGTTTTTTTAATTACGAGAATTGGCCCTCTAGTCACTAGTTTTTGTGTTGATTAGCCTGTCAGAATCCGTAGTCCTATTATTTGCAGACGTACAATGCGCCTACGCCTTTCCCACATAGGCCCCTATGCAGTACACACAGTGGGTCATCATCTGCCTAGCCTACTGAGATAGAAAGTAGGTTCCAGAGCATAAAAAAATCAAATAAAAATCTGATAAAATGTGTATGTTACCTGAGTGTACTTCCATACAAAAGTAACACAGGGCCATTTCCCTCTTTATCGACAGGCTTCGTCTCCATACTCAGGTGTAGATCTAGTCCTTGAGAACGGAATGCTCTGTATGAATCGTGTTCCTGCAAGCGAAAATATTTGTTAGCCTGCTGTAAAATGCATTACATAAAAAATAAAATTCTCCTAAGACTTTAAAAAAGAGGGAGATTTAAAAAATCACATTCTGTTTCTATGTTAGTTGTTTCTTAGTAATAGTTATTATTCATTGATTGTTGAGACTGTTTCTATGTTCAACAAAACACAAATAACTTCTAGTTATAATTGGCGGCATCTACATAGTGGAACAGGGTGTAAAGTTCACTCATCCTCTATAGAAAAGGGAGGATCCTCCGACCAGACGGGTGTTCGTGTCTGGCGGACATTTGCCCAACGATTGATGTCAGGATCTTGTATATATGTTGATCGCTTGGTAAACTCTAATTGCGCGATGCAGGATTTTGTGTGACGTCTTTGATGCGTAGTAGCCACATGCGACCTACGCATCTCACTGAGAGCACGCAAAATTCTGATCGCGCAAGCGGAGTTTACCATTCGACTGAAATATATACAACATCCCGATATCAGTCGTCGGGCAGTACCCCACCAGACACAACATCCGCCTGGTGGGAGGATCTTTACACCCTGTTATCCTTGCACATCCATAATAATAACAGATGTAGAGTTATTGCTCTTGCTTACCTGATTACTAGAATACTCAGGCAGCCTCGTAGGAGCACAAGGGGCCACAGAATGATGATCACGCGGGTCAGCCACACATTGCCAACCCATCTTGACAGACAGACGCAACGCCGGCACTCGGAGTACGCGACAATCGTCGTATTTACTCGCCGTTCGCACGTATACGTCCAAAGTGCCCAGGAAGCCGAGTCTTCCTAAAAAAGTATAATGTAAATACTGAAGGTGTTATAAATACACCGATATATCTAGATAGATGATATTTAAGACGGTTTAGAATAGACTATTTCTAGGAGATGGGATACAATAGTCCTCCAGAGCGTATTACAGCCACGATGGCGAATCTCAACGGAGACTAGCCTTCGGCGCGGTAGATATTTTAGTGCAGGCGTATGTGCGCAGACACAAGTGCACTCTCTCTCTTCCCTCACTCTCATAGTCCTCAGAGGCGGCAATCCGACACTCGCTCTCGCTCTACCCGGCGCAGGCGCAGGCGCCGCGTGCGCGGGGCCCGGGGGGGTCACACCGGCAACTTCCAAACTCAGACCTGTTACTACGAAATTCCGAATGGAAAACCCCAATAACACTTTGCCCGACCTTTTTTTTTTTTTTTTTTTTGAGGGTGGGAAATCATCCAATGACTTCTCCCGCTCTGGGCGGAGCGGAAGGGCGTGTCAGACTTTTACTGACTAAAACCCACCCGTGTTCCTTCATTTGCCTGTTGCCAAGGTCCCGGTATCCCTTTCGGACTTTCCCGCAACCCTGGCAGGGCTTTGCCCGACCTGGGAATCGAACCCGCTTACGACCACGAGACCAACGGGTCAGTTAGATGGGATTCAGACATGCTACGGAATGCTGCTGTTACCTATCGATATCATATTGTCGACACTAACGAAATCCAACCTAAGATCAGAAACCATCCATTAATCACGTGAGGCTTGAAGGGGTTCAGAAAAAATCATGAAATATCACAAGGGGGGAGGGGGGATGTAATTAGATATCACGTATTGAACGCATAAATTTTTGGTGGTGGATGAGTTAGTCTAAAACCTCATCACGTATCTACAGGAGGGACGGGGGGTTAAAAAGTTGCTAAAAAACATAACGTAGCCAAGATAGTTAAGATTAGGATTTATGATAAAACTAGCTTCCGCCCGCGGCTTCGCCCGCGCGGTAGGTAGATAAAAAGTTGCCTATGTCCTTCCTCAGGGTGCCATCTATCTCCTTGCCAAATATTGTCGAAATTTTGCCGGTTCAGTGGTTCAGACGTGAAAAGGTAACATACATACAGACAGACAGAAAGACAGAATTACTTTCGAATTTATAATAATAGTATGGACGACATAGCGAAGTTACTTCATGCTCAGCTTACACTTAAAGCTCTTACCATTAGTCCAATCCAGTACTAGATCAGTCCACGTGACCTCCATCTCCTCCGTAGTGTTATAAGGGTCGAGCGACACGTGCAATAGACATGTGAACTTGGCACAGTTCACTGTTAGGCGACCGTGCATTAGGAGCCGCACTTTGTCCCAGAAAGACAGGGGCGCCGACGGGTCCAGGGACGGGCGGGAGACTTGATCGAATGCTGTAAATAAAATGATGTTAAGTAAAAAGAAAATAACATATATAACATTAACCCTGTATTCCCCGAAGGGTTAGACAGAGGTGCACCTATAATACACTCACATTCCGCTAATTATGATTTTAAGTCCCACGTTATCCCCATTACGTGGGCCTACTGCCATCAGCAAAACAGAAAACGGTCGGGTACAAAAAAAAAGGTCGAGATCGAAAAACCAAAATTGTTGTCCTTTATTCTAATAAAATTCAAGCTTGTAAATTAATTGATTTGAAGCTGAAACGACAAGTAACGGTTTTAAAATTGTATAGGCGCCTTTGATAGGCAATGAGTATAACTTTGAGAACGGATGACATTGTTATATAAGGCGACATATAAGGCTGGCACAATGCGTCCGGATTGACACAAAAAAAGAGAGTCTTATGCCCTGAGAGCAGAGGGTTTCTATCACTTTCAAAAGTCTAGATAACATTTGAGCGCTGGAAATAGCTTAACTTGCCATATTGCTTTTCTCTCACGACTCTCGTCGATTCTCAGTCATTCTCAAACATCTATTACTACCATGCAAAAGGTGTACATAATTCAAAAAATATAAATAAAAAATACTAACACAGATTACAATGAGCTATGACTGGCTCCCAGCAAGGTCCGAACGCGTAGCTGTACTCCGACATCTCGCAGCACAGATCGTAGTACCACTTGAGGGGCATCATACTGCGCTCAAGCTCCTGCTGACCCCACGGCGCACCTTGATCTATGGTCACTGTGCGGACGGCTGTGGAATAAACAACATAGATTGAAGTACATTTTCAAGTCTAGGAAAGTTTTACCAGCTGTTCAGACAGAGCAGAGCTGTAATGTACGAATTTTTACGGTTAAAAAATTGAGGTCCCACGTCAACAATTGTAAATAGGTTTCAATTCAATAATAAGGTTTTCAAACAATTAGGGGATTCAAAAGGAAATTTTAGTTTTATATTATCCCCTAGGGTATCATAGTGGTCCATTGGTGCTGTGTAGTCCCCTGGGGGACTGGTCTAGGGGATTTTAGTGGTCCGAGAGCACTGGTCGGGTTAAAACCAATGCAGTATGAAACTGCTACTTGATTCTAAAATGATACAGTAAAATATCGTACTGATCAATACCATGTGAACGTGGGTCTATACTGTTTTTTTTTTTGTATGAAAATATTTGCCATTATAGCCACTGGCTTTAAGGTTTAAAAAAATACTTAGACTGCAAGTTATATCCCAGTAATGTATTAATGTGACTTTAAATTTGTAATCTGCTATTGAAGTCGTTTTCGACGAACTTGCAGTGGCATAGCACAGGTCATGATAAACCACGTGAGCTGAATGGTCTGAAATTTCCAGCTTACATTTACTAGTAGGTATTCTTCAATACTTGTTCCTTCCCTGTAAGTGACATTAATTTGTCGTTTTGTGGGATAACTGGCTAATATACAAAAACCGGCCAAGTGTGAGTAGGACTCGCGCATGAAGGGTTCCGTAAGATCCTTAATAATATTATAAATGCGAAACTAACTCTGTCTGTCTGTCTGTCGCGCTTTCACGACAAAACTACTGAACCCATTTAAATGAAATTTGGTACACAAATAGTCTAGAGCCCGAGAAAGAACATAGGCTACTTTTTATGGACATACCACGCGGGCGAAGCCGCGGGCGGAAGATAGTTATCTTTAAAAAAGGCAAAAAAAAACACGTTTGTTGTATGGTAGCCCCCTTAAATATTTATTTCATTCTGTTTTTTAGTATTTGTTATTATAGCGGCAACAGAAATACATCATCTGTAAAAATTTCAACTGTCTAACTATCAAGGTTCATGAGATACAGCCTGGTGACAGACGGACAGACAGCAAAGTCTTAGTAATAGGGTCCCGTTTTACCATTGGGTACGGAACCCTAAAAATGGCAAACCTAACTAGAATAAATCCGAGCCATTCGTGAAATGGAAAGTGATCACTTACAGTAATGCCTAGGTATTACAGATTTCTATTAGGCCAGCAAATTATATCCATCCAATAACAATAACAACAATTAATCCACTTTTTAAAACAATACAATTTAAATGGCGTATAAAGTAATAATAATAAATACAATTACAGTTAACCTTGACTTACGGCGCGCGTTACTACGTTCGTTAGTTCATAAGTTTTACGAAATAATGGACAATGCGTAACATATCGTGCATAATTTCATGCTCGATATAACTTCTAGTGAAATCAATACTACCTTGGCTGCATTTTTAAAACTGTATATAAGACTTGACAATTGAGTAGTATGTATCAGTTTGTGAGTAGCAACAGTTCCTAAACTACAAGATTTCAAAATGTTCATCAAGGTATAAGATTTTATTTATTTGTGATAAAAATACTGAGTCATTTTTTAATTCTGTCATGTTTTTTGTGGCCTTTATTCCTTTGGTTTTTGAATACATAATACGTCTTGGTACTAGAATTTAGCCCAAAATACTCCATAGCTCCAAATAGGTGTCATAGCAGCTCACTTGAGTTATTATTATTTTAAATTTTACTAACATAACTCTAAGTATCTACCTACTAACATGATATGGACTTGTAGCAATTATTGTGTGCTTGCCCTGAAATAAATAATTTCATTTAATTATATCAAGCACAAGACCAAAATAACCGTGCTAGAATAAAACTACGATAACATGGCGCGCCCCTCCAAAGTCACATCCGTTTAATCACATCAAATTAGTGGATTTGTTTTGTTTTACGGCTGTCTCATTACGCACACATGCGTCGTGAGTCTTGGTGGCGCTTTGTAAATACTTTCACAAACACTTTCAAACTTTTTGAATTTTGGAGGGGCGGGCCATGTTAGTGTAGATAATCTCTACTACTTTTACTAATCGTAAAGTATTGCATCAGTAATTAATCCAACCCGAAAAATTCAGACAACCCTTTTTTCACAGCTAAAAAATGGTTCTCCCTAACACATCACTTGATACCTTACAAATATCTCAACTTGCAGGTTGTGTGTGTGCTATCAGTAGCCGTAGCCGTGGTCTCTGCTCATGGCCACTCCTCCCAGTACATCCACCGCCACGACGGCCACCACGAGCCCGTTCATCATGGTCATGGCCATCATGATTACTACGTAAGTTGAGTAGTATAATATAAGTTTTACGTGATGGTGCTTGGAAAACGTACGTACTTTCTGTTCTATATTATATTAGGTTTTACATCTTATTAGGTTTTTCCCAACGATATTTGAATCACCGATATGCAGCTTCTATCTTTTTATTCATTTTTTACAAGTTTTCTTCTATTCCACAACTAGCTGCGCCCCGCGGCTTCTACTCCATAAGTCTCGATCCCGTGGGAATATCGGGATTAAAAATTCCTATGGCCTAGCCCAGAACATAGTCCACCCATGTGCCAAATTTCATCTAAATCCGTTCAGCCGTTGTAGCGTGAAAACGTAACAAACAAACAAACAAGAACACAAAACTTTTCTCTTTATAAATATTAAGTGATTTAAATAATTCAACAAATGACTCAAATTTAAATGGAGTTGCGACCAGAAAATCTAGACATGAAAAATGTTCTAAACACATGTTGTAACTCAACTTCCATTTTTATTTCCAGACCTACCCCAAATACGAGTTCGGTTACGAAGTAAAGGACGCTCACACGGGCGACCACAAATCGCAGCACGAGCACCGCGACGGCGACGTTGTGAAGGGGCACTACTCGCTGCAGGAGCCTGATGGTGGCTACAGACACGTTGACTACCACGGCGACGACCACACCGGGTGAGTGCACTTTAAGAACTACCCTCTATAATTAAAGGACTCTTTTATAGCCTAGCTCAGGAGTGGGATAAGTGGTCTTCCAAAGCAAATGGGTAAATATTCAAAATTAGGTTGTATATTAGGAATTTTGATGGTCAAAAGTTGCAAAAGACAAACTCCAAAACCTTTCAGCCATTCACATTTTTTTATTGGGAAGAAGTGTTTCAATATTCAACAAACACACGTCTCAGGGGCGTGTAGTACCGAGTTTAACTTCATGGCCAATTATATTGCCACTATTTTTACCCGACTACGGCGAAGCAAAAATAAGGGTTGTGGTTTTTACCGGTATGTATGTATGTTCGTGTGTTCGCTCATATCTTCTAATCTACTCATCACAATTTGACAAACGACAGACAAATTAAAAATCCGGAGTCACAAGTAATCTGTTTGATTTATGTCCCTAACACGTGTGACTCCGCATTTTTCATTTGTCTGTCTGTGATGTCTTGTTTATACCTTTTTAGTTGACTTTTTTGTTGTAGTTGGGTTTTAGTTGTCACTAAATACGTGTATTGAACTAGATAAAGATTGCGAAACACGATTGATATAATAAAAATGTGTTTGTCCTTCAGCTTCCACGCTACGGTGAAGCACAGCACCCACCACGTCGTGCCTCATCACCATCATTACTGAAGCTGTTCCAAATACTCTTCTAACAACTGTTTCTGTTATTTAAATGCCTGTTATACATTCTCTATTCAATGTGATACTTTTTATACAACTATAATTAAATATATATAAAACTTACAAATTTTTTTTTTTTCATATTTGTTCCTTTGACCACAATATTATTGGTACAATTCTACATAATAACCACTTGCCATGACGATATTTTTGTACCATGTTTGACGCAAACTCGCATCTCTATAATTATTTTTATTGACTGATAAAAATTATAATTAATAACTGACAAAATATATAAATAAATAAAAAAATTACAGCATTTTGTTGGTTTACAATTTAAATCTCTGTTGATGAGCCATTGCCGATGAAACTATAGAGAATGATAGCATAGTCGACCTCGTGTATGTGAAAAAAAGTGGGGATTGTTGTCAAAATATTACCAAGTTTGACAACAATCCCCACTAAATTAAAACTTCACTTAGATTGCGGGGCCAACATGGCCAGAAATCACATAAAACAGAGAAATTTGGAAGGAAATAGGTGAGGCCTTTGCCCAGCAGTGGGACAAAACACAAGAAAGGCTATTAAAAAAAAAATTGATATGATCTTACTGTCACATAGATAAATAAAACTTTTCGTTTTATGACGTGCAAGTGACATTCAACCTTATCGAATGTACAAGTCGAAGTTTAATCAAACCTCGTCGCGGGGCCTGTTCCTCTGCAGCCAGCAAGGTTCCCATCCTCAGCTCACTAATGCTGAGCAGCAGCTGTGGGAAATCCCTCAGTAACTCAGTAACCACTGAGCACAGCTCATGTTATGAAGGGTAACCTAGTGGCGGAGCTTGTTCCTCTGCAGCCAGCAAGGTTCCCCACATCCTCAGCTCGCTCATGCAGAGCAGCGACTGTGGGAAGTCCCTCAGCAATACCTACCACTGAGCACAGCTCATATTATGTCATGTTATGAAGGGTTACCTCGTGGCGGGGCCTGTTCCTCTGCAGCCAGCAGGGTTCCCCACATCCTCAGCTCGCTCATGCTGAGCAGCGGCTGTGGGAAGTCCCTCAGCAACAGCTACCACTGAGCACAGCTCATGTTATGAAGGGTTACCTCGTGGCGGGGCCTGTTCCTCTGCAGCCAGCAGGGTTCTCCACATCCTCAGCTCGCTCATGCTGAGCAGCGACTGTGGGAAGTCCCTCAGCAACACCTACCACTGAACACAGCTCATATTATGTCATGTTATGAACGGTTACCTCGTGGCGGGGCCTGTTCCTCTGCAGCCAGCAGGGTTCCCCACATCCTCAGCTCGCTCATGCTGAGCAGCGGCTGTGGGAAGTCCCTCAGCAACAGCTACCACCGAGCACAGCTCATGTTATGAAGGGTTACCTCGTGGCGGGGCCTGTTCCTCTGCAGCCAGCAGGGTTCTCCACATCCTCAGCTCGCTCATGCTGAGCAGCGACTGTGGGAAGTCCCTCAGCAACACCTACCACTGAACACAGCTCATATTATGTCATGTTATGAACGGTTACCTCGTGGCGGGGCCTGTTCCTCTGCAGCCAGCAGGGTTCCCCACATCCTCAGCTCGCTCATGCTGAGCAGCGGCTGTGGGAAGTCCCTCAGCAACAGCTACCACTGAGCACAGCTCATGTTATGAAGGGTTACCTCGTGGCGGGGCCTGTTCCTCTGCAGCCAGCAGGGTTCCCCACATCCTCAGCTCGCTCATGCTGAGCAGCGGCTGTGGGAAGTCCCTCAGCAACAGCTGCCACTGAGCACAGCTCATGTTGATGCTGCGACACCAAAGTGTTGTGAACTCGATGCCGTCTTCCGGCCATGGACTGTAGGAGAAAAAACTATGTTACAAAAAAATATGTGGATTTATGAATAGTCATTCGTTATTCGTTAATTATCTGCTAAAATATAGTTACTGTCCGACAAAATCGTACACTCGGCTAACCACTACCTAGGGGCCTAGACAAGTGACAATCGCTTCGAAAGCGTTTCGTATTTCTACAACGACAGGATTGACATAAGCTTTTCGATAGCTTATGTTAATCCTATACATTTTTGCCTTTTTCATCATCGTTATCGCTGCTGGAATGTCACTTTGTCTGGGGCCTCAGTACTATCATCTGTCCATCTAATCCGAAACCGAATATCGCTTAGCTCCCAAGAACCATTCACCACCATTCCAGAACTTGCAAACTGTTGACCGCTGTACACCGCACGTGACTGCTGGTCACCGCCCAAGGTAAGTAAGCGGTGAGACGGGGGATAGTGCCATTGACAAAATTGGCAGACTGAGTTAACTTGGCCTTAGTCTACCTCCCCTGTCTCACCCCTCACATACCTCAGGCGGTGACTAGCAGTCGCGCGTGGACTATAGTAAAATCTGCTACGCGAAATTTTTTATTTTTTGTCTTGGTTCGCGATTCTCAAGCCACATGTTTTACCCAAAACTTGAATAAGTGCGAAGTAAGTTAAAGCATCACTTGAATTTCTTACCTATCATAATCCATATCCCTCAATTTCGCTTGCGCATTCTGCGTACCATGTATGGTCGTATCAGCGAGCGCTATCAATGTGAACCTGGTGAGGCAGCACGCGACGAGGCGCGTGCGCGGCGGCGGTGCGGCGCGACATCGCTGTACGTAGATTTGTGCGTCTTTCTGACGTAATGCTGCGTATAACTCTTCGACTTTACCGGCTGGTAAGAAGAGGTGGGGCTTGCAGAGTTCTTGGACCTGTGTAATAAGTTTTTGGTAAATTATAAACGTATTTCCTTTCTTTCTTTATTTGTTTATTTATTTCTTCCTTTCTTTCTTTCCTTCTTTCTTTCTTTCCTTCTTTCTTTCTTTCCTTCTTTCTGTCTGCCTTTCTTTCTTATTTTCTTTCTTACTTGTACCACTGGACGGGAACAGTTTAAACGACCTTAGAACTTACAAGTTATGAGGTGAATAATAAAATACGAAAATCTTGCCACCAATGAGTACTGCCTTGCCATATATGTATTTTATGTTATTCATAGCAAACGAGATGACCAGCAAACCTAATGAAAGTAGTTACTAATCAAAATTAAAATACATAGCTCGATCTAACGCTATCTGCCCTTAGGATCAGTATTACTTTGGCAAAGCTTACCGCCCTGAACATTATCCAGTTATCAGAGTCCTACCCATCTAGATTACACAATAACTTCAAAAATTCAAAATAACTATCACAACTAAAATTATCTTCAACAACACTTGATTCTCAAACTGACACTAATCCAATGTCATTGTTATCAGAAGATCAGTGCAGTGAAATAAAACATGATTGTTACATTCTCGACTTTTAATAGACCGTGCATTGTACAGCAAATTTTTTTTTTTTTGTTTTTCTTATAACATAACATAACATCACGCGTTGTTTCCCCAAAGGGTTAGGCAGAGGTGTACCTATAGTACACCCACATTTCGCCAGTTATGTTTTTAAGTTCCATGAAATAGGGAGCGAGCCTATTGCCATTGACCGGGCACAAATCCATCAATCCAATTTCTGGTAAAAAAAATCCAATAACACTTGCCCGACCTGGGAATGAACCCAGGACCTCATGCTCAGCAGTAGTGCTTGCGGCCACTAGACCAACGAGCCAGTCTTTTGCTAATACAAGCAGCAAATACGAGCCTAATGTCCGTTAGTATAACATCACGCTAAGGTAAATTCTAAACTATGAAATGCCAAAACAATGTTATTTCAATACCTACAAACAACATTGTTCTTTGTGTTTTTTTATTTGGGAAACTCCTAAAGTGTCAATTAAAGTTAAGTGATATTAGATTTCCTGTTTATTTATACTTCACTACATATTATAAAACAAAGTCCTCCGCCGCGTCTGTCTGTCTGTCTGCCTATCTGTTCGCGATAATCTCAAAAACGACTGCAACGGTTTTCATGCTGTTTTCACCAATGGATAGAGTGGTTCTCGAGGAAGGTTTTAGTGTATAATAACCAACATCCACGCGGGCGAAGCCGCGGGCATCAGCTAGTACAACATAATTTAAAGTAATATTATCAAACATGAAAAAAGTCGTATAAAAAAAAATTTAATAACTTGACATACCTTCGCATCAAGCATGGTGCGTCGTTTCTGACTCTCCTTGTACTCATCCTCCAGAAGCTCGTAGTTATCGCGTAGTTTGACTTCGAACGGATCGTCACTCATCTCTATTAATAGTTCTTCAATCTAAACAAAAAAATAATATCAATTACAAGCTTGAGGATGCAAATGAAATATTATTTCTGAAAATAATTTCTTGATAGGCTCAAATTAAATCAATTTTTTTACGATAACTCAAATGTGCTGCGTTGACAAGAGCCGTATTCTTTTTGTATATAATGTAAAAAAAAAATCATAAGTATATCGAATGCTTTTTGAGTACTCATTAATTTACAAAAACCTAAATTACCTTTATATGCAGGTCACTAGGCAGGGGACTCTCAGCAGTGAATGGTTTTTTCTTGATGCCATGCACCAGTTTGATCCACTTGAACAGCGAAACGAAGTCACCCTGCACCGCCTCCGCAAACCGATGCTTGTAGGGAAACACCATGCGGATTGAGTCTACTTTTACTGACCTAGGAAGAAAACCGCATAAAAAAATCTACCATAGACTGATGATGGGCTTCTGGTGTAGGCAGGCAGGTTTCATTTACAATTAGTTTTCATTTACCGCAAGGGTGTTGTTAAATATCGTATTGAGAGTCTATCTATGAAATAATTTTCAGGAAAAACGAAAAAAAATCTCCACATTTTTTTTCAATTGGGAATTTTACCGGGTTATTTTATTGCATGGGGCGTGGGCGGCCGTTGTTTATCGAGTCATAACTTGTTGTACCCCTGTTGAAAACTTGCTAATTTTTATTGAATTTGGGGTAATTTTGGCACCAAAATTGTGAATTTAAAAATAGCAATAACTTTTTATTTTCAATATTAATAAGATTTAGATTATTATTTGGTAATGTTATTGCAGTACCTATGTGCCCTTTCGGATCGGACATTGTTTTTTTTTTACAATATACCAACATGATTAAAAGAAATAGAAAAAAAAAATTGCCATACTGGAAGAACCCCTCAAAAACCGCTGGCTAACATAATTTTGAGACTTTTGTAAATCCACGACTCCGTTCGTCCCTATGCCGACGACATTTTCGTCAGCCTAACGACCTTTCGAACGTCCTTCGTCCTTCATTTATTTAACACTTTATTTTACAACACGTAAAACAAAACAGACAAAAAATATTTAGAACTAGCTTCCGCCGGCGGCTTCACCCGCGTGGTATGTCAATATTAAAATATAAGTAAAAATATTTTTTTAAACAAGTTTTTAATTAACTAAACAGGGTTTTCCCAGGGCCACCTTCCGACTCCATCATCAGACCCTGAACAGCACCTAGTTTCAAAGCACTTCTAATGAGTCCAAACACGATGGTGCTATCTTGTTTGATTGAGGAGTTCCTATGGCCAACTTCCGGCTCCATCATGAGACCAGGTCCATGGTATAATTTTTTCAAAATGTCTCGGTTATTATATAAGTATGCCAAGTTTCAGCTTAATCGGATACCAGGAAGTGCTTGAAATATGGATGACAATTGGAGTAACCGGAAACACATACGAACGGAGCAAGCTAATATAAAGCTTGTAAAAAGTAGCCTATGTCCTTCAGGGTTCAAATTATCCCCATACCATATTTCACTGAAAGAAAGGAGATACATGCTTAGATAAACCGGGATAGTATTGGTGACTTACCAAACCTTATTCCAAGTAAGCGCAAACCCTTCATTGGCCTTCCTCTCGACCCTGACTTCATGGTCATCAGCTACCCGCTCCTGACAGTACCCTTCCACCATGATGACCTCGTCTCCGTTGAGGATCATGTTCAGCTTGCTCCACGCGATGGACAGGCCTATCTCGTGATCGTAGGCTATTGTCATGTCGTCTACGAAAAGAGGAAGGTGTTAAAACAAAGTTCTTAGGAGCGGTGGGCGCTCTAGACACATAAGATTAAGGCATTATCAATATTTTTATTCAGAAAGTTTAAAACCGGTTTATATAGTCTCTGAAGGCTTCTTAGCCTAAATAAAACAATTCTTTAACAAAAAAATCTTTGTAGCTGGAAGGTGTTCCTATATTTATGAAAATTATAGGATAGGATGAAAAGTAGGAAGGTCTACCTACCCCTGTGCCAAATTTCATTCAAATCCGTGCAGCCGTTTTAGCGTGAAAGCGTAACAAACAAACGCATTTACCGAAAGTGTTATTAGATTATTCTTACTTTGCCTTTTCGATGCCTTGGTGAATATTCACAAATATATAAAACTTGCTGATGCCGGCGACTTCACCCGCGCAGATGTCGGTTATTATATACTAAAACCTTACTCGAGAACCACTCCATAGGTGAAAACAGCATAAAAATCGGTGCAGTAGTTTTTGAGTTTATCGCGTACAGGACGACAGACAGACGCGGCGGAAGACTTGGTTTAATAATATGAAAGGAAGGTGTAATAAGAACTCACCCGTAGCAAACAGCATATTATTCTCCTTCGACAGAATCAGCCCTAAATTCGTCTCTCCTTTAAAAGCAACCCTCCAATCCAAGGCACTCCCTTTCTTCTTCACGACCACATGTCTCCTCACCCTCATCTCTTGCCGAAACTCCTTCACAGCCCTCACGAAGGTGAGAACTTTAAGGTGTAAGTTCGCACTCCACTCCAGGTCTACATTCTCTATGAATTGGAAGTCTAGGAGGGCGGAGTACTTCTCTTTGGATAGGACGTACTCTATTCTTGCTAGTTTAACGTGGAAGAATGTTGTTGGGATCTCGTCTGAACGCTGGCAGTGGATGTTACCTACAATTATTGATATCGTTTAATTTAAATTAACGCTTCTGGCTGGTGAAACATTCTGCCGGGGTCGCAGGAAAGTCCAAAAGGGATACCGTGGCCTCTGGCACGGGTGGGTTTTAGTCAGTAAGAGTCTGACACGCCCTCCCGCTCCGCCTACAGCGGGAGAAGTTATTTGATAAATTCCCACCCAAAAAAACAAAAGATAAGGCTGGTAATACATTGAGGTAGTTCTACTCTTCATTGGTGGAGGATTCGTTCAATATAGTAAACTAACTGTATCCCACGGTTTCACCCGCATAAGTCTCGATCCCGTGGGAATATCGAGATAAAAAGTACGTTCAAATGCTATGTGCCAAATTTCATCCAAATCTGTTCAGCCGTTTTAGCGTGAAAGCGTAACAAACAAATAAACTCACTTTCGCATTTATAATATTATAGTTATGGTTAGGATCTGCTAATTAGTCGATCATGGTTGCTGTTGGGACTAGCTAAGCTGTCTTATTTATTTGCCAACATCTGTACCTCAAAAATAGACCATTTTAAACCCCAAAACGTGTTCCTCTTGGTCACAAGACCTACGAGTAAGACGATAAATATTTAATAGGAGATATACGACAACAAAAAAAACACATTATATGACCGCGCCTAACACAAACGTAGGCGAGAAGTAGATTGGGTCCTATTCCAACACAATAACTAAACAAACTCACCTTTATATGGCACCATATCTACAACCTTCAGCCCAGAGATCACCGCACCAGATTTACTGTGATTCTTCTCCAAGGTCACGGCATCTACCCTGGTCATCAGGCACATATCCTCGTTCACAATGAGGAACAGGTTGATATGAGACAAGGCTACATTCACTGATATGTTTGTTGGAGATTCCTGTACCTCCTCTACGTGGTGGACGCGCGGAGATGAGGATTTGTACTGGTTTAGGCAGTCCGTTACGGAGATGATGGTTTGTGCGATGGTCGGACTCCATTCTAGACGAAGACAGTCTACCATGGCTTCTACCTGTGGTAATAAAAAATAAATATCCATCACAACAACAAAATAAAATAGAATTATGGTTTCCTAAATTAACTTCTTTTTATTTCTGTCTGTATTATGATGAGTGGAAACGATATTAATGTTCAACTGCTAAAACGAGGTTTAAAGAAGCGATTTTTCCTGTATAGTTCTATCTCTCTCGCGCACTGGAACGCAATGGTGGCTCGCGCATAAGGAATAGACGAATTCGTGGGGAAAAAATTATAATGAGATCCAGAGTTCTGTACTCCTCAGAAATACAGAGTGTGAAAATATTGCTCAACAACTTTTGAAAACAATATAGACAGATACACTTTACTATAGTTACAAAAATAGCAAGAAATAGGGTACTATTGCTAAAAGAATTCTAAATATACTGTATTCAATACCTTTGAGTCGGTAGGTCCATGTGAAGCCCACTTGACTAACGCCACTGCTAATAGAGCTTCACCCCACGCGTGGTTCCTCCTCGGCGGCGGCGCTCGGAGCCCTAGGGCTGCGGGCCCGCACGCTGCCCAGCCTCCGTCGACCAGCAGCTCCGCCCCCCATTGACGACCCCCTACTGCTTGTCGAGCTACCGCGCAACGGTACCATTCTTCTGTAAATGAGGATATACGTTAACTTAGGCACAAATTATTTCAAGCTTACGGAACTTGGAGAGCAAAGCGTAAAAAAATAGTCAATGACCACGGTCACTGAAAAACTGTTTATTTTAATAGTACCTGGGCGAGCGAGCTCTGCTCGGGTGAAAATAAAGAAAACGATTTTTCCCAGGTATGAGAGCTAGCTAGATGGATTTTCCGCCCCCGTAAACCCAGGAAATTTCCGCGAAATCATTACAGCCGTTTTCGAGAACGTGATTACAAATATATATATACACATACTGCTCATTTAATAGTATAGGATACGGCATAATAATAACAGCCGAATTATTTCCACTGTTCGAAAAAAATCACCACAAGCACCGTCTTGCCCTGCCAGATTGGTGGTTGTTTTGCAGTCAATCAAAATGACTTTGTACCTTGATATATTGATCAGACGTTGATTTGATCGTATGTTGTTTTTACCCAAGGTGAAAAGTTATTCATGTTTATTTCAAGCTCACAATAATGATAATCGAAATCGGTTTATCCGTTTGGGAGCTCCCTTAAATACACAGACAATTAAGTACTTTAACACACACACTATATATGTATAAAACAGGGTTTTAGGTCTAAGAAATAGTTTCGTAAATTTTTACAGCTGCGGAGTTCAGTTGACGGACGTCAGACCAATACATGTCAAAACAAGGCGCGCGTTGTCTATTTTTAGGAAGCTTCTAGATTATTCTAGAAGCTTCGCCCTTATTGGCCGAACGGATTGTGGCGGGAGCGGTGTGTAATAAGTTCCTGTTACAGTATTAATAATTAAAACATCGCACAATGCCTGTCTCACACACCTCTTGTCTCCAACAACTGATCCAGCTTAACTTTGATTCCACTGCATCCAAAGCCGAGCGCATGCTCACTCATCAGGCGCGCGTGTATTGTTACTGCGCGTAGCTCTGCGCAGCCTTGCACTATGCATGTTGAGAATATACGGGATAACCATAGAGGAGGGGATGGTGCTGTAAGAAATTGTGTTTTGTGAGTTATGGCTTTGTAAAAGCGACCTAAAACTTTGTCTTAAGAGGAAATAGGGTCGGTCTTTTCTCCATACAAACGCTCTCGCCTGTTTTCTCTCTGATTTATGACCTAAAAGCAATGATTTTTTACAGTAAAATAAATATCAACTAGTTTTATGCCCTATGTTTTCCTTTTTGATGATACATTATCTGTAAAAAGCACTAGAACTCTTAGAAAATGCTCAAAAGTGCCTGTTTATACCGCTGTCAACAGAAGCCCATTGTACAAATTTGACAATTATTAATGAAAAAAGAAAAACATAGGGACACAGTAAATATCCTACTTATTCAATGTATATAATATCTTTCAAATTGGTCCAATATTGGAGAAGGAAAAAGGCGAGAGCCGAACCTCGAATTATGACTTTTTACTTAAGGGGGATGCGCCAGGGTAGCCCGCGATATTCAAATTTTCTTACGTTTTTTGCAATTTGCAGGTCGGTGTTAGATTGTATGTTGATCTAAATATGATTTGCGCACGTAACAAATATGGATTTACAGAATTATAAACATTAGAATCAGCAATACAACTCTCTAAGTTCATGAAAGTCTCAAATCTCATGATTTCATGAAATCTCGACATTTGAGACTTTCATGAACTTAGAGAGTTGTATTGCTGATTCTAATGTTTATAATTCTGTAAATCCATATTTGTTACGTGCGCAAATTGCAAAAAAGGTAAGAAAATTTGAATTTCGCGGGCTGCCCTGGCGCATCCCCCTTAAGCTATTCAGTCGGATCTACAGCTGTCCTTATCACACGAATAACGGCCGAGCGCGAGCGCTTGCAACAGCGATAGTTTCTTCAAATACCTCATTTCCTAAAGTCTCCCCACCCATGTTTCCTCTTAAACTAGTCCATACAGAAATAAGGCGGATCTTTAAAACATATGAACTCATGACTTTACCCGCATAAGGACTCAAGCGCCCGAGTTTAGTGTTACAAACCAACCATAAAATTTTAAAGAAATCTTAGGTAACAACTGAAGCCTGGGCGCCTCAGTGGATAAAGGTCTAAGGGTCAGTTCACACCGAGACGCGACGCGACGCGCACTTTTTTGTGATCCGATACAATATCGAATTTATTTACTATACAATAAGGTACACGCGCTGCGCAACACTGTGCATCTCAGCGTAATTTGACACGTGTCAACACTCGCACTCAAATTATACCTTTTCGTGAAGGAAATAAGTTCGATAATTGTTAAAAAGTACGCGCAGCGTCGTGTCGCTTCACGTCGCGGTTTGTACTCTCCCTAAGATGATAATTATCGGAGTGGCCGTGAACCTTAGGGGGTTGGAATAGATGCTTAGAGTAAAAATAATAATCAATTTGTCCTTCTATGACCTGTTAGATCTGAAGTCTGTTACTATGATTGACGATTTGTGGTTGTGGAAAAACATACATATCGAATTGAGAACCTCCTCCCTTTTTTTAAGTTGATTAAAAAAAATGACCTACCAACCCGCACTGGGCTCGCATGGTGGATTACGGCCAACTCCCTCTCACAGAGAGGAAGCCTGTGTCCCAGCAGTGGGAACATTATAAACTGATTATTCTAACAAAATGTTTAAAAATGAATTGACTATTAATACTTACAGGGCGATTCGACTTCCATTATTTGCAAAGGCTTTGCTTTTCTTATTTTCTCTTTGACAGATGTGTAACATTTAAATGCTTCAGTGTGACTATAACTAATATTCAATGTGCTTATAATTAGGTACAAGTTTAGTACTCCTTTCTCCAACTGAAACAAAATTAAATTAAATGTTGCTAGAAGAACAACAACCTATTAAAATTAAGCTAACTATCAAAATTAACGTAAATCATAAGACATCGAAATAAAACGCAGATACTTTGTCCTTTCCTGCCAGGGTTGCGGGAAAGTCCGAAAGGGATACCGGGACCTTGGCAACAGGCAACTGAAGGAACACGGGTGGGTTTTAGTCAGTAAAAGTCTGACAAGCCCTTCCGCTCCGCCCAGAGCGGGAGAAGTCATTTGATGATTTCCCACAGTCAAAAAAAAAATATACTTTGTACTTTATTTAATGCGATCTGCACAAAAGCAATCACGAATGAATTAATTTGGCCTTGCCAGTTGCGGTTTCAACAAAATGCGGTCAGATTAAGTATAAACTTACAACATTACAATTATTGGAAATGGTCCTAAATGGGTTAGAACAGGAAATCACTCATGGAAGCTACCCACATGAGGTCTGTTTTAACCATACAACTATAAAGTACCTTACTGTCTCCCCTCTAGGACCTGTTAATCATACCTTGGCATCTAGTTTGAGCTTATTGAGCATCGCTAGCTGCTGACTCTCTGCCACCAGCTGGAACTGCTCCATCTGGAACGCGACGTACACCTGCGGTAGACCGCTCAACTCTGAGCCAGTCTCGTCGTAAAGGACTGATGCTGCACTGAATCTGGAGTTAACCTGGTGGACGACACATAACTATAGAAAACTGGTGTTTAGAATAGAATAGAATACTCTTTATTATGTACACCATAAAAAATACAGATACAAATGTAGAAATTTAACATAGAGTGACACAGTGGGCTTTAGATCTATATGTTTTTTTAAATGGTGAGAAAATGCATTTTAGCTTTAGTTCAGACCGCGACGTGAAGCGATGCGACGCTTCGCGCACTTTTTAACAATTATCGAACTTATTTTCTTCACGAAAAGGTATAGTTTCAGTGCGAGAGTTGACACATGTCAAAGTACGTTGAGATGCGCGGTGCTGCGCAGCACACATCTCGATGTGAACCGACCCTTATTGCTGTATAAGCACACATTAATTCCGCATCAAGCAGTAGCGCATCATATTTAAGAGCCTATAAGGTAGTATAGGCTCTTAAATAGAAGCTCAAATACACTTTTTATCTCGCCTCGCTCGCACCATACTACTCGCGGATTGAGTGTGAGCGAGACGGAGTGGGGTGATGGCGGCTTCAAGACTCGAATAGTTTTGGTAATTGCTTTTTACGGTGAAAATAATAGTAATAAAAAAAAAAACATAAGACCTGCTTTATAGTTAGTTCATTTATTATGCAAAGTTTCATGATCTAATTTGAAGTATTCTTTAAATACCAGCGATTTATAACTTTGGATTTTACTTCTATAGAGAAAATTTTAAGTAATCTGGTTTTCGTCAAACATAGTATGTACTTAGCATCAATCCTCAACTTTAACATATATTTATTTCAAAATTAATGCTGCAGTATTTTCGACATAACGGAGGATCATGCTAAGCAATTTGAGGTTGTATAGGCTCTTAAATACAAACAGGGCGGCGCACAGTGGAACGAATGTATGGGAGAGGATGGACGTAGACATCTCCGAAAAATTTTTGTTAAATTATGCCAAACGAATGATGCCATCTTATTTGATTACCTAATGCCTTCATAACTTGTTCTGATAAATTTCTTAATAACTCCCATATTTCGGAAGTAATTTGAGAAAATGTGATATTTTACTATGAAAATGAGTGTATCGAGCTCTCTCCCTCCTGATTCCGGCGTTGTTTCAAGTAGCGGTCTCTAATATCATAATGCTAATAGTAAGAGCTATATTTAACACTAAGACACATGGTGCGCCAAATGTGCACTTTCTGCGATAAAGAGTGATGTTTATTTTATAACACAAAAATCTAATTTTTTGTTTATTTTGTTGATTAAAACCGTTTTTCTAAAGGTTCACCTTATTACAATTACATTTCTTAGCAGCCAATTAGAGAAGATATTAGAGAATTAGGATATGTGATTCGGGACTTAAGAAATGTTGATATTGTTTTAAAATGTGTAACTTAGTAAATTAGAGCTTACATCTTAATTCGAAACCAGGTCGAAACCTATAACGTGAATCTACTGATATACTGTGATTGTTACCTGTTGTAGTTGCCTTGTAATAAATAAATAAAAAAAATAAAAAAATATTGTATATATATTAATTAAACTAGGTAATTTATTATTTTATTATCTAAAATACAGTGTTTTTATCGTTATTGTAAAACATATATAAATAAAATATTATGTGAAAAAAGTCATACTCTCATCTGTACTTATGAATATTTTCGTAAATAATACACAAGATTTAAAAAAACAATATTTCATATATTTATATATGACCTCTACACGTCTGTCTGTTTAAAATAAATACAAATGAGGAAAAATCATTTTAATTTTTTTAAATTTTCATTTCCCTTTATCCCAGAAAGTGCACATTTGGCGCACCATGTGTCTTAGTATTAAATATAGCTCTTAGTATTAGCATTATGATATTAGAGACCGCTACTTGAAACAACGCCGGAATCAGGAGGGAGAGAGCTCGATACACTCATTTTCATAGTAAAATATCACATTTTCTCAAATTACTTCCGAAATATGGGAGTTATTAAGAAATTTATCAGCACAAGTTATGAAGGCATTAAGTAATCGAATAAGATGGCATCATTCGTTTGGCATAATTTAACTCTTTTTTTTCGGAGATGTCTACGTCCAACCTCTCCCATACATTCGTTCCACTGTGCGGCGCGGACATCCTGTTAAATGTACGCAAGTGGTTTTGGAAGATTTTTACAATGACCTATAGAGCTCTAATGTGCGTCCGCGTAATAGGTATAAATTAATTTTAAAACGGGTGTGTACTTACTTGTAAACTTTGTAAAGACATTTCGAAGTTTGTATTTACAGTTTTGTCTTTACAACTTATTTTTGTCGAGTCTATCTTTAAGCTGAATATCTGAAAAATAAACCATAATATCATTGATAAGTAATAAAAATTATTCTAGACATTCATGATTACACACTAATAAATGAATACTAAGCCACTTGTTACTTTACACATAATATGCAACAAGTGTCAAAATCCATACTAACATTATAAATTCGAAAGTTACTCTGTCTGTATGTTACCTTTTCACGCCTAAACCATTGAACAGATTTCGATAAAATTTGTTAAGGAGAAAGATGGCATCTCAGGAAGGACATAGGGTACTTTTTATCGACATACCACGCGGGCGAAGCCACGGGCAAATGCTAGTATTTCCTAACATCACGCCTGTTTTCCCCGAAGGGGTACAGAAGAGTATAAGTCCTAAAAAATATAATTTCTCCAGTTATACATATATGTTTATGTTCTGCAATACACCCCATGTCACAGGGAGTGAGCCTTGTGATATATTGGACTTAAATTTAGAATCTAGGCTGCTAATTAACCCTGCCAGGGCTGCGGGAAAGTCCGAAAGGGATACTGGGGCCCTTGGCAACAGGCAACAGAAGGAACACGGGTTGGTTTTTAACCGACGAAAAAAAAAGAGGAGGTTCTCAAGTCAACACGTATATTGTTTTTTTTTTTAGTCAGAAAAAGTCTGACACTCCCTCCCGCTCCAATTTGGCGACTTCCAAAATTAAAAAAAAAAAAGCTACTAAATAAAGTCGCGTGCTCTCCCATTGAATTTAAAACTTAATACCTAAATAAATAGAGTGCACTTTGCTATGATAGCGTGGTCCACGCGGCGCAATGCGAGAAATTCGTAGTCCAAACATGTACATATCTGGGCTTACCTTTGGTACAACTGGCGAGAGTCTGGGAATGATACTAGCGAGGTGGTCTTCATCATTGATGCTCATCACTGGGGTGCGTCTGCGCTTCTTGTGACTCTTTAGGAACTGGTACAAGTCGTCTTTGAATGTCACTGATGTGTTGCTGACTATTACGTGGATTTTCTACAAATTACAAAATAATATATTTATTCGCATTATTGGTTACTTTGAACTTCCTATTCTGCAAATCATCCCCTGTCCTAACCGAGAGCAACTTTCGCGTGAATACACGAGTACGCGATCGTTTACCTGAATGATAACGTACAGCTACTTGATTGATCGCATATGGCCGCGTCCTATTTAAAGCGATCGCCGCGCATATACGCGAATGTCGCGTGCATATGTCACTTTTTGTTCGGGAATTCCGGAAAACGCCCTTTGTCGGTGCGACCACGCGTTCAAGTTCACCGAACAAAAACTGACATATGAGCGCGTATTCACGCGACGCCAACGATCGCGAAATAGGACGCGGCCATGTTCATACAAATGAGAGCGACGACAGCATTCGGTTAGAACGCGGCCATTGTCTGTTGGGCGATATTAATCTTGGCTTTGCCAGGTTCTACCAATTAACATTAGCAAAGAAATATAGGACAAAAGAAACTTAAAAAAGGCAGAATAAAATCATGGAGAAGTTTGACCAACCTTCCATTCAAATTTCTGACAGCTTACAGACATTTTGATAATCCAAAACTTTCTGTTTACGAATAAGTCTTACCTCTACATTCAGCGGCCCATCAGCCTTCACGGTCCCCTCAATAACCAAACAGCAGACCGCTTCTCCCAAACTCTCCCCCTTCCCCCCGACCCTCACTCTAGCGTCTACCAGCTTTGTAGAGAAGACCAGCGCCCGCGCAGGCCCGCCCGCAGCGCCATCTGCATGGACCTCGGCGGCTGTGGCCGTTATACACCAAGGATTGTCTACAGTGCCATTTTGGATGTTCACTGATGCATTGAATATGTGTACTCCCATGAACTAACGAGGAAAATATTAGTTGGTTAGTTTTAAATGAAATAATTTATATTATATCGCTTGCTGCAACCTTTGGTAGGTTGTAGCAAGCCAACAACATAAAAGTTAACTAAAGAACTTCATGCAAACATTAAGCATAGATTTACTGCTATACATAAATGTGTCGACGTTCTTCAAGAGGAAATAGGGTCGGTCTTTTTCTCCATACAAAAAGTCATAATTCGAGGTATGGCTCTCGTCTATTTCCTCCTCCAATATTGGACCAATTTGAAAGATATTTTATAAATCGAATAAGAAGGATATTTACTGTGCTCCTATAAGCACATTTTTATGGTAGTAGTTATTATGCATTTTGCAAATTGATTGGTATGCAATAGGTTTGTCAGATGTCAGAAAGATTTGTTGTTCAGAAAGATGCTGGTTCCTCCTATTTTGGTAAGTGACATCAGAAACACATATGACATGATCTGAGATGGCAGGATGCCAATTGCTAACACTTAGTCTGCGGGCACGAAATTAGCGGCGGCCGAGCGATGGCGACAGCGGAGAGGCACGGGGCGGCGCCAGCGGCGACGTAAACAAAAGCATTGCATTTTGAAGTGACGCTCACGAAACGGGCGGAAACGGCGCGGGGCGATCGAGCGATGGCGGGGCGGTGGCGATGCGCAAGAGATAGGAACAAACTTGTTTGATTTTGCCCCTCGACGGCCGCTCGTTCCAGTATATTTTTGTATTTTTTATACCGCCAGTTTAGTGCCCACTAGTGATGGATTAATTAGCATTCGCATTCATTGTTAGCTTGTGAAAAATCATTTAGCATTTAGCTAATGAAATATAGTTGCGAAATTTCGTGAAGTGCTAAGTGAATTATCGCTTCGTACATTTTCATTTTCATTAAAAGTGCGAATTAAAATGAGCGTTCACCATTTTAATTCGCACTTTTAATAAAATTTTCATACTTCATTATTATCAATTATCATCATATTAGCTATTAGCATAGCAATAGCAATTATCATGCTAAGACTCAATAATTCACTTGCTAATGAAATTAATGAAAAATCGCATTAATTGCCATTACTAGTGCCCACACCTAGGCCGCTGCCGGATGGGCCCGGCCCGCGCCTCTCCGCTGTCGCCATCTCATCATCATGTCATGTTCTTTTTGTTTTTTTTTTTCTTAGCCTACTCGGTCCCACTCGTGGACCAAGGCCCCATGTCATGTTCTTATTTTAATTTTATTTTATTATTACACAGATTAGACATAACATAACATTATGCCTGTAATTCCCAAAGGGTTAGGCAGAGGTGTACTTATAGTAAGCACACCCACATTTCTTCAGATAGGTTTAAAGTCCCATGTAATAGTGGGCAAGCCTATTGCCGACAACTGGGCACAAATCCAGACTCCAGGCTGCTACTGAGAAATTACTCAACAGATTAGATAACTAAAACCCAACTACGACAAAAAAGTCAACTGAAAAGGTATAGACAAGAATCACAGACAGACAAATTAAAAACCCGGAGTAACACGTATTTTGAATTTTGTGGGTAAAAATACATTACTAACTAGTTTGGGTTTCTTTACTTTCAAACAGTGGTCTCCCTTTATAATTATTCGTCATAAGTACAACTTCAGAGACAATATTAATAATATAACTCAATTAAATAGTGGCAGGATAATGACAATTAAATTAGCTAGTTACGTCATCAAGTAAGTAGCACATAACACTCACATAGTATTTACAAGAGGTAGATAAACATAGATTCTACACTTGGACTATATATAAGCCAACATTCGATATGGCTTGTCTATCTGTATCTATATAAATAAAAATGAAAAGCTGTTAGTTGGCAAGCGCATTACTTGACTATATTTTTAACCGAAATCACTGTATCGCGCCTTAGAAATGCGCGGCAAGATGGGACTCAGGACACCGTCCGCCGGCCATCCCGCCACGCACATACATAAAGCATGGTACAGCAGTTTCAGTCAAACTATAATGCAAGTAGGTCATGGTTGCTGTTATGGGTCACAGGTTCGAGACCCATGTTTTAGCGAATCTCTTTACAAAATAAGGGTCATTCTAATATTCTTACTCTATGAAATGCTACAGTAAGTATACATTGTAAGATCCTATGACACACATGTGATTATCTGTAATTTAAGAAGTAAAATAGTAAATACAATCAAAAACTTACTTGAGCAAACATAATCAAACTACGAGGCAGTTTCTTATCTCTAAAATCCAACAGCTCCTTATTTGCTATTTGGTTCAAACTGCTCTCAAGATTCCTGAAGTCATTCACTTCATTATAACCCTCGCCCCTCGCAGTAGAGTTCTGTTTGGAGAGCAGTGGTTTGAGGATTGTCTCAACTACAACACTCCTCTTTTCCTCCGCATTGTTGGTTACTTCAACTCCTCTGATCACTACTGACACCAGTTTATTTATTTCAGAGTTGAAGCAACTACTTTGAAAAGACACTTCATCTATGTGCTGTAAATAAAAACCAGTTGAAGTTTATGACAATTTTGTTTCAAGTTATGATCAATAAATGCTTATGTGGCCATAAATGGAATTTATGTATTTTAGTCATTGCAATGTGATGCTTTTAGAACATACAAAAGTTCACTAGAAGTCTAATAAGTAGATTCTAACCAGAAAATATTGTTTTGTTGATAATCTGTATGATAAAGTGAACTCATGAACTAAATAACTACAAACACTACAGTAGAACTTGTTATATCCCTGTACCACTACCAAGGGCAGATCGGAATCAGTAAATTTACAGTTAAACTATCAGGAACAAGAGTAACTGTTTGGACAAATCATTATACTTACGATAGAATACCTATCTTTGGATAGGCTCACATCTTTGAGTATCAACTTTGGCACGGCGATTCTACCAATTTTCAACTTTATATGGTATTTTCTCATGAACAGCCATGCCAATAACGTCGGCAGCAGCCTAAAAATACCCCAAATGTTACCAAAATAGTAAACAAAACACAAAACAATAATAAAAATAGCGGTGTCATCGTACATCGACCACTTACCATGACACACAGGAGTAAATAACCACAAATATAAAAAACAATATCAATAGGGCGTTCATTTTGGAACGGTTAAATCATTTCGTTTGAATCATTCGCTAATTAATTGAGTAAATATGTTCATAATAGATCGAGATTCACTTCGTTTATAACCTCAAAATTATGTACAACTTTCGTCTGTCACTTTTAATTCGTTCAAAAACTTGCTAAAAAAGAGAAAGGGTAAAGGGACTACTCACACTTATTCAGCTCTATTCAGCTTATGCCCATAAAAAACAACGATTTTGTATGGAGACGCATACGCATCCGTTTAGCTTTCGGATGCGTACGCAGCTCCGTAAAAATCGTTGTTTTCTATGGGTATAAGCTGAATAGAGCTGAATAAGTGTCCCTAATACTGACCTCTTTACCTTGAAAAACTTTATGAACATTTTTCCATTTTCAGTGATTTCATTTATTTTTTACAACTTCAGCATTTTTATTACAGTTTCAGGACCAGCAAGAAATGGAAATTAGAAACCTCTGAAATAGTTATTCTTAGTGCTAGATTCATTATCCAGCTTGGGGAATACCATACTTTGCTCCCTATTTAGAGAAATTCAGGTTCTTCATATAAGAACCTGAATTCTTCGAAGACCTGCCACACAGTCAACAGATCTTTCAATCGATAAGTAGCTACACATGATAAATATCGTTTCCGGCAGTCAGTCATACGAATGTCTTTCCCATAATATAATTTCTTTACAGTAATTTAAAAGACAGAACAACTATTGAAGTGTATTATTCTGAGCAAGCAAACATCTTTGTAATGTTTAGAACGCAGTTAGAACCGATCCAACAATGTTAGATTTCGGCACTCGGTATATTTCACTCGCCTACCGAATGATCAAAAAATTAAACAAAAGGAGCAGATGAATGTTCATTCCTTTATCATTTTGGTCCGCACAGGGTCCTTGTGAACTTGGAATGAACCAAAAATAACCTTCACTCAAGTGAAGCAGAGTGAACCGTCTGATAACGGCTTTTGTACTAACTTGCAATTTATTCAAATGAAAACGAACAAAACACTGTTTGAAATTTTTTATTTATCAACTAAAACTATACAACATTTTAAATCTAAATATGAACAGAATTAGGGCCATGTTCGCTTGGCAGAGTAGCCTTCGTACTTCTTCCTAGTCTTAATACCAGTTACAATAGTTGAACTCTTGGGGAATGCTGAGACACCATTGAACATTGTGTCTTTATCTGAAACAGAGTATTGCACTGTAATTATATTTGTAACATAGTTACTAATGCAAATAATTTTGGAAAAAGCATGTTTTTTTTAACCTGGGTGGAATCGGACATAGTCCGGCTGCACATATAAGTTCTTGGGCAGTTCCATTCTCTTCAAGGCTTCAAATGGTGTTGTTGTGTCCACAGGAGTCTTGTAAAACTCTTTCAGATCAGCTGTAACAAAATAAGTTTATAAAAATGGGAAAAACTACTAATTTACAATGATTGTGTAAACGGTCCTTTACATTGGATTGAGATTTTTGGGAGATTGGTAATGGCAATATCTTTTGACAGTTTTTCTTTTAAACTAGTTTTTGGCGCGGAATGAAAGTCGCAGCAGTGGTAACGAAAAAATAAAGTAAAAATTTAAAACAATCAGAAAGAAAGCACACGACCGTGACAGAGATTTATTATTTTTTAATAAAAAGTCTGGATCCGTTACAACATCATTTCAGGAAATGGTCGCGAAGTAATATTCGGATAGAAATTCTGGAAATACGAGTCATTGACCAATTTGAGCTAGTTTGATAATTTCAAACCATACAATTCAGTGGGTCATCTTAGGGTGTTATAATTATTGTGCATCACAGAGAGCAAGTAGTGATTACTCCTCAAGTGGAATTAATATAGTAGGTAAGTAACGAATTTCAATTCGAATTATTTAAACAATGTTTATCTAGGCGTTGATCAAGCAAGATCAACATTTTAAGAATTTCATATCATATCTCTCTAGGAAACCATGGTGGTGCAACCATGCTCGCACTGCTCAAAATTTATGGTTGGTTGCGCAACCAATTGGACGCTTGGTGAGATACCCACCATCAAGTTGTGTATATTTTGCTGGCAGTGCAACCATGGTATCCTAGTCTAGCAAGATTTAAGCCTTAATGGAGTCCAAATAACTTTGGCTTTTAGTTCTACACCTTTTGCCTTAGGCTGAGATTAATAAACATTGATTAGCACATAATTTGACTTAGATATTTTCCCATCCCTATCTTGCACTTGTAGTTTAATATTTATTTAAACTTCTTGCATACAATACAGTACAAAGGCGGACTTAATACGCATTTCTTAAGCATTCTCTACCAGTTAACCAAGGGTGGTGAAGAGATAAGATGGCCATGGAAACCCTCGGGTCACCCAGATCTTACACAGAGGTTCTGTACAAACCAGGAGACATAGCTAACTTCTAGAGGGAGGTGGGCTGGTTGGAATAACCCCCAAACGGCCGCCATGGCCCACGCACAATGGTCCACCTTAAGGACTAAGTGCGGAAACCAAGCCCATAACATAGAACATAGAGATAAGATGGCAGGTGTTCTGATTGAGAGGAGTGAAGGACAATTGTAGAACAGTGACTGGGATACTGCTTAACCAAAGCAAATGCTATGTAACATAGTCTTGACCAACTTCCTGAAAACAATGATAGCATCACATTACCGAGGCTTAGTTAAGTATTTTTTATAAATACAGCTTGTGTATGTGGCTCTTGGGAACCCAGAGAGGAGACTCTCCGCTTGTTGAAACATGTATTATAGAGCTTTCTCTAGCTAGTGCCATACTTTAATGATCAAATCGCATGATGATGTGAACACACATTGCAGTATGTTATTTTCATCATAATATTATTAGGATAAAGTTTACTTTTCCTATTTTTTCAGCTTGTAAGCTAGGAAACCTTATGTCTACATTTGTAGATTGAACATCCTATCATCATAGTACCCAAGTAAGACAATGTTTAAAGGAATATAAAGGCTTTGGATTAGCATCTAGCTGAAAGCTTTTAAATGAGATATTTTGCTTTGAGAAAGAGATGCAGATGTGTTCTTCACATCTGCATCTCTTTGAACCGCTGAACAAAAGAAGTATAATGTTAAACTCTGCATGTGTTATTGTAATATTGGAAATGTTCATGGTTTCATTCTGAAAATTGCAATTCGCTTAATGCTTCAGATGTTAGATGGTTGCTTTCTGTTCTCAAACCATAATGATAAGCATGCATGAAAAATTGAAAGTAGAACCACAGAATAATGCCGCTGGAAAACTTATAATTTGTGGTGGATACAGCCCTTTCCCACAGAGATTAACATACCAACACTTCCAATGGTATGCAGCAATGAATTAGGTACATCATATCCTGTCTCTTCAAAGCATGCCTTGAGTACCACAAACTTAGTTTCTAATGCATCAAATTGAGCATCAGAATTCAGGCCATTGGAGGTACATATTTTGATAATAGTATCTTCTATGTTTGCAGGTGGATCCCATGACTTTGTGGGTCTTAGAAAACTGAAAATAAAATTGTAGATTTAATATTTTAGAAAGTCAATATTGAATGACTTACCTTGAAATGAAATGCCCTTTACCACTTAAGTAATTTCAAGGGATTTAATATTGACAACAGTTATTTAATTGTCAACCTATAGTAGTTATTATCTGCATCTGGATATTATCTATGTTTAGTTGTTACTTACCATCAAAAATGTTAACTTGGATATTAACAAATCATAATTTTTAAAGATTTGTCTGGTAAGTATTGATCATGGTTCAACATAGTTAGTATAGTATTTTAAATTGATAATGGTAAACATTTCATACTGTACCCTCTTGCAGCTAAGGATTCTGCAGCAGCTTGGAATTTTTTGTCTACTTTAGGATATTTCTTCTGTTTATACCTTACTGCAGTGATCTGCAAATTATTTCGTGAATTATTGTGTGTTATTATTATGTGAGAACACTATTCATTATTAGGTAAGGTGTGCAGCAAGATAACCTGTAAATTCCTACGCGGTATTGCAGACAGCACGTTCCGAAGCATTATATTTTATGTACTTTGCTCCGCTTATTTTTAAATGGAATAAATTAATAATAATTTATATATTTCTAAAAATATTAAATATTTTTACTATTTTTAATCCATGTCCGTACATTTGACAACTAAAACAATGTTTTTTCATTCCACGCAGAATGCTATTCGGAGAATTATTTTTAATGACTGATTACGTAATCTCATTATGATTGCAAAACCAGATATTTTTGATTCTTATTAAAATTAGTTTTTTTTTCCTATTACTGCTTGATCAAATAAGAGAAAACATTAGCAAAATAATTGCCTTTTACAGTATTTTTCTGCGATTGCTGTATCACATATGAACTCAAAAAAACTACCATAAACAAACTAGATACTGAAGTCAGCCGTAAATTGATGAGTAGAACCAACGTAACACCAATGTAGAACGGAACGTATCCACATTTCTAGACGAAACCAGTTTCTATCCTTGGCCGCTTAGGGCAGCACTGTCGGCTTGGGTTGTTGTTTCCTATCCGCCATTTTCCAGTCGCCATTGAAAGGTGAAAACTTCACTAAATGTCGGTGATGATTTTAAGATTTTGAGTGGTTTCTTTAAGATTGTACCCGTTTTTAGTGTTGTGAAATGAAAATGAAGTGCCCCGGACTACCATGACGCATCAAAATCACCAAACAAACGGTGCAAGTCTTGAGGATTGCCACACAAACTTCTTCGCCTTGGTAAGTCACTTTTACATTGATGAAAGAACTCGTATGTACTTTTCTTTCGAAATCATTACGATTTACGTGATGCTAGTATTGCGCGCTATTGTTCTTAGGTCCCCCGTTGCAGGTTTAGGAATTCCTAAATAATGAGTCCACGACGTGTAGACGATGTGATTATCGTTAGTGGACGCTGATATACAAAATTCACCTTATTGCGCTACGACTGCCGAATCGATCTATTGCGTTAAAGTTTTTGTATGGGACAATTTACGTTTAGGCGGTTAATGACGGACGGCCGTTAGTCATCCTGGCATCGTTCTCGCCACAACTCGGAGTCATGTCATGTTGCTAACCCACAAAATGTCAACGCATTCGGCGAGCGAGGCCACAAGAAGCCACCGGCCCATAGAGGTCATTTTGAATTCACCTGGCCGTAACGCGGACCGTAATGCGTTCGCGAGACTAGTTTCGCCAGGTTGAGGAAATAACTTTCTTATTACATTTTTCGCTTCGTACCGTTCAATAATGCGACACGATAGCGAGACATGAGGAGTAATGTTTATGTGCGTGTTAAAAAAAACCGTCGGGTCATTCATTATCGCAGTGTTGTAGTGTTGAGTAGCTTTGCGTAATGTTCATAGCTGGCGCGAATTTTATCAGATTGTGTTCGGGTGAGGATTAGCGGGTGAGGGGCAGGGGCGCGGGGCGCCGGGGGCGGTCGGTCGTCCTCGGCGAGAAGCAAGCACAGCACGGGCGCCACTTCCACCTGACGCCTTGCCATATCTCCGCGGCGGCGCGCGCCTGCCTGCACCCGTCTCCCTCTGCGCTCCACCTATCTCGACGCGATACAAATTACCGATTTCTTGCCCTGCCTGCTTATTGTCTAATTATTTATGCGTCGTTTGCGGACGTCGCTGCTTTTGTCGCGTGGAATTTTTTCTCGTCCACAACATTGGCAGTGACGCATCGGGGGCTACTAGGTGTCGCGTTTGGGTTCAATACACTTTACTAGGAGCATTGCACAAAAAATTTCAATGCAATCTCATTGATGCTAGTTAAATCGGAAATGTATCGCTGATAGTCAAGCTGTGAATATTCGCTGACTTTACCTAGGCTCCGTTTATATTGAGGTATGCACGGCATCTGCGCGGCGACATCACAGATGTCGCGGGACTCGCGGGGTCGGTGCGCGCGCGCTCGCCGGCTGCGCAGGCGTCTTGCGCTCATTCAACCGTTTATGAATGGTCGTAATGATTGTAACTTTCCCATAAACGGGCCTCCGCCCAGGCACCAGTTGCGTGCACTGTGATTATCTAGGTAGTTGATGTTCGTCTTTGTTCTTTTACCTGCTTACGCTTTATCTTATAAATTCTAGTACAGTCATACGCAGTATGTCATAGCTGTGACTTTGTCTTGACCATTGTTTACCCTTGACGTATGAGAATGAACTGGCTATAACCATTCATTCATCATTCATTCTGTAACATTGTTTTTCATGAGCAATATTTGGAAGCGTGCTAATTAAATAACATAAGCTTTCCGCTTATTTTTCTCTGGTAAGAAAACAAAAATATCGTTTTTTCCGTCTTCAATCTAAATATATAAAGATTTTTAAGAAACTCTGTTAGATATTCCTTTTCCATCTCAATTCTTCGCCACAACGACGATGCCCATTGAGTGGCGGAATACACTGCTAACTTATTCATGGCATCTGACGAACACACGAGACTGCGACCTCTGCCCCACCCCCTTATCACCCTCTGTACATACAGAGCACGACTTCAATTTTATCCTGAATGTGCTCATTTCCCCACCTCCCACTGTTATGACTCCTCCCGCTTCTGGGTCACCCCTTTACGAATTCAACCTAATACCAGATTTGGTTTCCTGACTAAATAAAAGCTCAGTCTATTAAGCTTTGTAATTAACTGGTTAACAGTATTAAAACAAGTTGTTAACTACCGTTTTGGCGGCAATAAAGCAAGAGATTATTTTTATTATTTCACGTTTGTCCAAAGTGACGATAGTACTATAAACTTCCTTAATGTAATCAACCTAATTACAACATTGTGTTATAATGAATCTCTAATGCTTTGCTGCTTTTTATAGCCATAAATTCTTGAATGATGCTTACGATGATCGTAAATTCTCACGAAGTCTGTTCTGTGCCTTTTGGTATTTCACACATTAAATTTTCACTTTCATCTTATTGGAAATGTGATGAAATTAGTTGTTGCCTGTAGTAAGTAGTTTTTGTATTTTTAATCAGTTACGACTCTCGTAACTAAGACAACAGCAATACCATGGTTTCTTGAACGGCTCAAGGTCGTCGTAAAAACATTTACCTGAAATCAGTGCTTTATATGTTGGTTGCACATCCGAATGAATTTGAACCCTATACGAACGAAATAGAGTTGTTTGTAAGATCTCATGGTCAATAATGCAAATAAAGGTGACTTCTTAGGTTATTAAACGTTTAATTTGTGTCCGGCAGAACACTGAAGTATTTAAAAGCAGTCTGCGCATGCGCACACTGGAGCAAACTGTGGCCGAGGTTGTTAAATCCGGTTTATTGTATCTTAATTATGTATTAACTTCTTAAATTACAACGTTACGCACGCTTTGAGAATTTAAATAAGTTTTGACAGATTTGGTTTGTCCCGATTTTTTATTTTGTCATAATGTTTGTAAATAGCGAACATTCAATACAGTGTTCTAAATTAAATTAAATGAAATTTATAGTAACATGTTGGATAGAAAAATAAATATAACTTGATTGATAAATTAATCATAATCTCATTCAAATCCACATAGAAAATATTGAAGAACGGAAACTTTAATGTTGTTTTAAATTAAAAATGAACTACAAGTTTTGTTATGTCGCGGGGGTCGTTATCTATCACCTGATAACTTATCACACTCACAATTCACATGGTATCAAGGTTTCAACAAGAGCGGTTGGTGCTTCATGGCGCTATCATTTACCACAATAGAACACGATTAAAAGCTTTGAAAGTCACTAACGGAAATAAAGATTGTGTGACCAAGTGGTGATGAACAAATGGTACAAAAAGAAAGGATTTTTGATAAAAATATCAATACCTTAATCTAATCTGTAATTCTTTAATAAATATTATTATTGTCTGGAGATTAAAATGATAGTAAACACATTGACAATACAATTACTACATCGCCTTTCACGACACTAAGAAATTAAAATGATATGTATCGCTGTCATAATCTTGACGATAAAGCACGTACTCGTGAAGGATGCTCAAGCGCAACACAAGAAAAAGCACGTGTATAAATTAAAAAGAAAACTGTTCAAATAAATACAGTGTACTCGCATTATTTCGGTACATAAAGCCAGCCCCTCGTGCCCGCATCTGGGTTCTCGCATCAAAACCACAATTGAAAGCTGTGTTCTGTTTATTTTGTAACCAATCGCGCAGTTGTTTACAGTGCGACCGGCTATATAATGCCACATTATCACACATGATAAGCGAATAGTTGCGGCGGCGGTATCTCACGCTCCTTCAACACTTGAAATTAATATTACGATTGCTCTAATAATGTTCCCTAAACAACAATGGAAATCAGTGCAATGATTGACGAGCGAGCATTGGCTTTTGAGAATCTAAGGACGAGTTGCAAACAAAGGAGGAAAACATTTTAACATTTCTTAGGGAAATAAATAAATCCATGTGACGCGTTTACCTACATAAGAATGACGCACTGTTTATCTCGAGACTAAGTAACCTCAGACTGGAAAATGCCAGATAATTGAAGTAACTAGTGTAGTAGTGCTATATCATGGCAAAATGGTTCACTGGGAATTATGGGATAATGACGCTTGTGGGAACATGTAATCAAAACACGCATAGAAATGACTAACACGCATTGCTCACACTTTCCTGGGATATGCTTCATGCAATACAATTGGTATTGCACCACATAATCAAACGTCATACCCTCCAAGGTCACTAATAAAATATGCATCTTGATAACAATATTATGACCGAAATACTAAGGTGATCCTAACAACTTGGGTGTTTTGTAAAGATAAACAGCTGATACAAGTTTTAAGGTTGACAATGACATGTCAAGTGATTTTTAATTACTGCACGATACTGAATTATCAGTAATTAGTATGGATTGGCTTATCAGAGTTATCACATCAAGCATTTTAGTAACGTATCTATAAAAATAACAATACATTTATATAGAGGTCGGTCCTTGGAGCAATCGTGGACGTCCTTCGCGCGCAATCCACATTGTCCTTAATCGATGCGATTCCGCAACGAGTGCCTTTATTTAACCCACATTGAAGAGAAAGGTCTGTATCACCAAGTCTTGGCAATTAAAACTATTTTCGAGTACACGCGTTACCGAATTACTCCATTTACTTGGCCTTGCTTATATCGAGTTGGAATATAATAATTTTAATACACGAAAATATTTTAATGGCACGGTATTAATTGTTAAAATACCTAGGATTTTTTTAAGTTGCTTCGACTTGTAAATTATAGTTTTCTTTGGAATTACTTAATTAAATAAATACGTAATTGTGAATTTGTGATTGAATACATTTCCATTGATCGTGGATATTTTCTCACGCGTATTTTCTAACTGCCTATCATAAATGGGGTTAAAATCCAGCCGTCCATCACACTTGACGAAAATAAAAATCGCCTTCAAGGACATTCAAAAATTTGTGTAAATAACATAAAACCAGTCTTAAATACTCAGACGATATGACATCACTTGATGCGATCCTGACAGCATCTTCGTAATGTCCTTTTCCTCTTGTTGTAACGAGGCACATTCTGGGTCAAGGTTCTGTTTTGATGATACTGTCACGAGGAAAAACGTTCGCTCTTTCTCATTTGGTTACGATCTCGATTGTAACCATTTTTTCAGCGATATTGGAAGCTTTTATTTGATATCCGTATTTTTACCCGACTGTCCCAGAAGGAGGGTAATTGCTTTTTCTTCTATGGAGAATTCTTTTCAGTAAACTGCTTACATATAGTTTTTGATTTCGCGTTTTTTGAAAGAAGCTGTACCAACAATGTTTTTCTTGCTCTTCGACTAAGTTTTGCATAATCGTTTCCCACAATAAGCATTGTTCTGAAAAACGCTTTATTGTTGTAGTTCATCCACATAAAAGTTCAATGTTTTTCATAATTTTCCATTTCTGTAGGTGCCCTTTCGAATTTCTCGACGTTTTCCATCAGAAGGCAATTAAGGTGTTCCGCTATAATAGCGGCAGTGGTCCGGCCGCGACCGCGGTCACGATATGTGGGTCAAGATAACAGAAGTGCTCTGTGCCTGTCCCACATTCGATGCTTCGCCAGAGTCCGCCACTCGACGCCAGCTCGAGTCCTGAGTCACCACAAATTTGCAATTGTTTATCAGTTTATTGTGTTATAAAGAGTCACTTTTAATACATTCTAAAAATACGCCAATATTTAATGGACTCGAGTGATTGATTCATTTTAAAATTAAGATTGATTTAATTTCATATTTATCCAATAAGATTATGTTTATTCGTTACATGGTAATCAATTCACTATGATTTATCTATATTAAAGCGTGCCCCATTAATTATTGACTTCATCATCTATACTTAAAATTGGATTCAGTTGAATGCATCACCGACGAACGTAAAGTTCATTAGTATGATTGGAAACACCGTGTTCAGGTTTCTGCGTTATGTCGATCGATAAAAACAAGTCTTCACTAGCCTTGTGCTCCACTTTCGCTTTTATTGGCTAAAGGTTATTTCTACACGAGTAATTTTACTCTGTAATTCGGCTACATCCCGTGTCGTACGGAACACAAGTGTCTGAAAGCGTGAAAGTAAAGAGTGACCCATATTTTTTATTGTGTAAACAAGACGGTGTTGTGTGTTGACAACACTTGGCACCGTCTGTACGTGCCTGAGGCGCGAGGCGCACTTTTAAAACTAAAACTTGGTTTTATCATTGCAATACTTTATTTGCGAAATGTTTGTGAGGTGACATAAGACGTTTCGGAGATTAGTTGGAGCATTACGAATATCTGTAGCCGAAAGCGCCTGTCGGCCCTTTACAATGCGAGTTTTGGCCCTCGTCTCACGGGAAACAAGTTTCACTATACGATTAACTGCGTCGTGTTGTTCTACAAGCGTAACACATAACTTCACGTATTCCAACCTCTCGCCTATTAAGAGCCAACGTATGTAAAACTTGATGTATTACTTCAACTTGGTGAAACTTTCCTTGCTGCGATAAAACTAAAAGCAGTCGATACTAATTTATTAAAGTGGAGTTTCGAAGTAACTTCATAGAATTCTAAAGATACTACATGACAATAGTCAAGTTTTTAGGAAACAATCTGCTACCGTGTTTTGGGTGAATATTGTCAGTTGTGCCTGAACTAATTTGTGCATTATGTATGTTTATGTCTTAAATAGAAGCGCTGAAATGAAACAATATGCACAGGCAAAGTTATTGCTTAAAATAGATGTTATTTATATGGTTAATATTCTTATCTAAAATTTTGCTTTATTTAAACATTTATTTCCAACTTCATCGTTTAGCACGAAACGCCGACAATTATTGTAAACATTACATAACGCTTCACCGATGTATCGGCTTGTAAGTTGACCTCATTTGCAATGACTAACAAAATTATATGTCAACAGACAATGCGGATCGAAACTATTGCACAGCAGTCGGACGATATTATTAGTTTAATTGACAAAATGTATTGTCAGCACATGATATCTTTATTATAACATCGGACTGTAAAATAACATGGCCGAATGTCTGAGGGCTCTCTCGGATTAAATTCGAAACGCTTTCACTGCAATCCCCCCCTTTGCTTCTATCGCTCGTCCCCCCCCCCCCATCCGCTCAAGACGTGAAGGTGTAAATTCGCCGACAAGAACGTCTATGATTATCATAATAATGTTCGTTCTCAAATCGGAACCTAATTTATTTCGATGTTGTCAGAATTGTCTTATGTCTTATGAATTTTAAGTTTGGTATGACGCACTGATCGAAGGACATTAATTTGCAAGTTTTGCTGTACCCGTACAATATTAATAATGTAGAAGTGAAATGAAGTTTAAAGATCTCAATATTGTATGTAGTATCTATAAAACATGGTCACTGATATTTATTCTAATGTGGCATTAAAATGATACAGTATAACATGCAACCGGTTCTTGGTTCCCAAATCATCTGAACGTGTGAACATTATCATAATCTTTCAATTAAAGCAGAGTTGGTAAACGTGCAAGTGGCTTTCCAGTATTTGTCGCGGCCCACTTGTTAAATAGTGCACGTAGTATTTACGTGTCACCATAGAGGCTGAGGTTTAACGCGTGAGAAGGTATGTTCGAGAGAGCAAAAGAGACGGCATAATCAAGCGATCGAGATCAGTATGTAGGCGATGTTGTTTCTGTACCCACTAAGTTGTTCTGTAATTTTATATCTTCTGGAAGATTCTAGTTGTTAAGCTTTTCCATCACATAATTCCGTCGTGTCTCTTCGAATTTCAATAACAGGCGTTTCTGCGAATGTCCTTGCTTGCTACTCGCATCTGACTCCCTGACACATCTCAATATCCTAGCGACGTCCTTTGTATGCATAAAAGCTTTGCGGCCTGCGTCGGAATCTGCATTCTGTCGGCTCGTACGAACTATCATCGAGTTCTCAATCTCGAGATTAAAATGTTTGCCAATATCTTGACATCAATAATTTCTCTATTGAGTTACAACTTTATTTACTTACCATTTCATGAAACTTATTCTTATTCCAATGAACTTTTAAATGATTTGTTACAAAATGTAATATAGGTACTTTATTGGTTGAAAAAAAAACTAGAGCAAACCTTCAAATTTCTAGACTAGATGTAAGGTCGTTGAGTTCGCTGACCGCGGTCGGCGCGCGGTTGTACCGTTAGCAGCGTATCGCACCAAGTACTGCCTACCTACGTACCCTTTACCCTTCGGCACTAATGACGATACCCGGCTTTGGATCTAGATCTAGAGTTTAATTGATCGTTTCGTGTGAATGATGTTCTCGAACTGGGAACCTTAATGACTTTCCATTGAATGTTTATAGTTTCCCAGAGTAAGAAAGATTTTATGTACAGAAATCGATCAAGATATGTAGGTATTTTATAATTATCTTCCCATTCTGACACCAATTTAGTGTCAAATTCTTCCGCTGCAAAGAAATTTAGATCGGTATCCTATGCACCGTCAGTTTCCGTTACAAACATGAGTTTTCAAGACAATTTTTTCGACAGTCGACGATCTTGTAACCGTTTCGTGTGTCGACCTCCTTCCTGAGGTTGTCCACTGCGACTATCCGTGTTGGCGGCCTCGAGGTATACACGGCTACACATCAAGCTATAAATTTCCAGTTTATGCTGATCTCGCTTTCTATAAGATTTCCGTACAGTGCGAGGTCAGCTTATACTGGAAATGTATAGCTTGATGTGTAGCCGTGTGTACCATGATACCGACCACATATTATATCCTGACGTAATACTTCTCGAATAGTCGTAACCAAAACTAAATTGCAATTAAAAATACTATGTCCGAGTAGATAATCGTCTTCTTCGTATGATGTCATTTCCACTTTTGACATGATACTTAGAAAGTTTTGCTCAACTCCGTACCAGAAGATTAGTTTTCTACAATATTCATTGTAGGCCCTTTGAAATTAATAATAATCTTATTCCCTTTGTTAAATGTGTATCGATACGTATAATTGTTGATGAATTCAATTTACATCGGTGTTTGGTTGCGAATGTAGACGTACATGCTCAAGCGCCGATGTGGCCTCTAAAACGATCCATGGCGCGTGCCTGTAGACGCGTTTGCCGCATAACAATTTCATTTTAATACCTTTGTGCATGCAATATCATACTAGTTAAGTCGGCAAAATTAACTATCGATACTTTAAAATATATCGTTCACGGTTTTCAACGATAAATAAATTGCTACAAATATTTTGTAAGCTAGTCAACTTAATGGCCTGTTAGTTTAATACAGTTCGAAACGACTATTGGTCTTGCTATAATTTTTATCTATAAGAAAATATTCCTAGAGTTTTATCCACGTTCGCCGGCTAGCTTACAAATGCGGGATCTATTATCTCCGTTCACGTGTCACGTGTCCTCGCCCTTGGTGACATACAAGCTTAGTTGTACAACGAGAATGTAAATCTCGCTTTTATAAACATGGCTACGTCTGTTTTCCTGCTCATTGCCCACTACCTTCCGTTGATCTCTATGGCATTAATTTCCTCTAGATTGTGTGAACAGTTGAATGAAATGTTAACTTGTAATTGATTCGAATTCAGTATTATGTCGATGAGTTTTTTTGGTGAGGTGTTTCGACCACTTGGCAATCTTTGAGGTGCTTGTCATTTTTATTTCCGCACCGGTTTTGTTTGAAGATAGTAGTATAAGAGTTGATTTGTGTCAGTCAATTAAATTCTCTTTCAATAAAAACCTATACTGGCCTCATTTGCAAACCTTCAGCTTAAGATGAGCTTTATTACTTGGTATTAAGAACGTTTACAAATTACTTTGAATGTAGGAAACTTTAAAGAATAATTTTCTCGTTATTATACCTGAACAAAATCATTGTAGAACAGGCGTCAAGTAAAAATTTGACGCCCATATGATACGAATCTCTGGGGTCAAAGGTAATCATTTTATCATGACAACATTGGTAAAAACTGTGCGGCTAATAATTCCATCTCACTCGCTCTAGTTTAAGTAGACAGAGTAAGGAATATCAAATGGTAAGTGTTGCCGTGTGCCACCGCCCACTCGCAAGTAATGTGGTAGTATATTGTCGGCTTATACTGCATTTGTGTGAGTACGCATGTGAATGTATGGAGCAGGTAACTGTTGTCCGCAGTAAATATTGTCTCCATAATAATGGTTTTATTGCGATAATGTTTATGTTAGTTATAGTTAACCGCCTTTTGAAGGCTTCAAATTGTTCAAGCTACTAATTTTGTAGTACTTAATGGTCTTTCACAGGGCCACCATGTTTGGTTACTTTTATATTATGTTCCAGTGATTAAGAGTTTTGCTTTCTCTCGTCGTCCCCATAAAATACATAATTATTTGGATTCTGTCTGTTTTTATCTAATAGAAGAAATTCTTCCCGTCGCGGAACCGCCCACTTATGATTGATATTTTACCCAGTTTATTATATTGCAGAACTCAGATAGTTTCGCCTATAACTTTTTTACGACTTCCAGTGCAAGCTTCCCCGTCCTTGACACTGTTTACGATACTACCTAGAATCCTTTCAAAATTACCACATAAAGAAAAATTAAGGTAAGACACATAGCAACAACCGTGTGACATAAGTTCAACACGCGCAATCCATAATAATGATGACGTTCGCGGAAGTGGACAGTGGCCGGCAAACCGCGGACGCTGCGATAACTGTGCCACTATGCGCCGAAATACTGATACCCGCCGCTTGTTCGCAACACTCGACACCCATGAAATTTCGCAGACTGTTTACAAACACGCTTATTTTTACCGACTTCAAAAAAGGAGGAGGTACTATGTTCGGGATGATTGTTTTTTTTTTTTTTTTTTTTTTTTTTTTTTTTTTATGTATGTTCACCGATTACTCCGCCGTTTGTGAACCGATTTAAAAAATTCTTTTTTTGTTCAAAAGCTTATACTTCTGAGGTGGTCCCATTGTCACCAAGTCAGGATCTGATGATGGGATCCTAGAGAAATCGAGGGGAACTTTCAAAAATTGTAAGGGCAACTAGTGCATTCCTTAATTTATTCATTAAGTATTTTACAGCACTACAATTTTATGAAGGCCTGGAGTCGATCTGATGATGGAGCCGAAAGACAGTCAAGGGAACTCCTCAATGGTTTACAGCAGATACCTCGTGTTTGGGCTTGATTAATTTGTATTGATAAAAACTTTACACTTAGATGGGTTGTGACTGTCGTTAGGGGTCTGATGATGAAGACGAAAGACAGTCGAGGGAACTCCTCAGTGGTTTACAGCAGATATCTTGTGTTTGTTTTGATTAATTTGTATTGATAAGAACCTTACACTTGGATGGGTTGTGACTGTCGTTAAGGGTCTGATGATGAAGACGAAGGACGATTAACGGAACTCCTCAATGGTTCACAGTAATTACCTTGTGTTTGGACTTAATTTATTTATATTGATAAGAACTTTGCAACCATATAGGTTGTAAGTGACATTACAGATCTGATTATGGTCACCTTATAATATGATGATGAGGGGAACTATACAGTGTAAGCAAATGTATAGTGTTCACCCTTATATTCTTGAGAAGGCACGGGAGTCTCATTAGCCAGCCGGTTTCGTATAACATCTAAACGATACTTGCGCTGTTCAGACGACTCGCCACTTAATCGTTTTTGAATAAGATTGAGTCGGCAGATTAAGATCTGCCGACTCAATCTTATTCAAAAACGATTACAAAAATCAAATTACACAAAAAATGGAAAAATAATAAAACTTTAAAAAAAAATTGACCGACTTCAAAAAAAACAAAACAAAAAAGGACTACTGTACTAAAAACCAAAAGACAAAAGTACTTCTTTAATAATAAGAGAAAAATAAAAAAATAACTTTAATTTCGGAAGTCGGTGGCCAAAAACTAAAATTAAAAGCAAAGACACCGACTTCCGAAATTAAAGTTATTTTTTTATTTTTCTCTTATTATTAAAGAAGTACTTTTGTCTTTTGGTTTTTAGTACAGTAGTCCTTTTTTGTTTTGTTTTTTTTGAAGTCGGTCAATTTTTTTTTAAAGTTTTTTAGGTGACTATTTCTAACACTGTTTATGCACTCGGGACTAGGGCGCAGCAATCGGATGGGTGTCTCTGGACTAGTATTTACAGGTAAACGAAACAGACACCCTCTCACCAGAAAACAAAACGCATCTAGTGACGTCACACGTCAAAAATGCAGTAGCGAAGTGCACGGCCGGGGGCGGTCGCACGCGCAGCGCACCGTCACATCATCCTCGATTGTTTACCCCGCTAGTAACGTAACCGCGCGGTGTTGCCGTTCTGCGTCTCGCCTCCTCTCACTTTCGCGATGGCCGCCGTCTTGCTCACGTCTCATACGCCTGTCCCGCTCACTCGACTAGCGGTGCTCGACTTTTTTGGACATGCAGTTTTTTTCCGTTCTAGGTTATGATCGCTTTACGGGATCATTGTTTTACAGGAAACCGATTATTAAATAGTTTTTTATTTATTTATTACGAAGTTTATCGGATACACCGTACGAAAGCCATTTTCTTGTTGCAATTATGAACATTTCAAGTAGGTTATTGAAAGAATATCAAGCAAAGGTGGGCAATATCTTCGCAGTGCATTTATACGCCAATTAGTCATTGACCGTGTATGTCCAAATATGTGCACCGAGCGATGCAAAAGACTTCAACGTAGGGATGCCAGCGCACTGATTGTATGCGTACTTGCGTAGGTGACCATGATAAAGGGACCAAATGGGAACAGTACTGCTATTTGTGTATTAATTTAACCCAATATGCGTGCTATACTGCTATTGTTTTGTAAGACATCGGACACGAACAAGTAACAACATATTTTAATTTTATGCATGGGAAGAACTCTTCAAACTATTTAAGCCGTGCTCTCATTTGACTTTAAACTTTTCAAAGGCTTGCACGGAGTGACGTAACACCGCTTTAGAATCGGTTACAGGCAGAATTTTCCGGAAAAGCCGCGGCTTTCGACTGGCTTCATCCGGGTGTTATCGTCGGGCTAGGCGTCCATCCTTCCCTCGTTTCGCATTTTAAATTCAAATAACCACAGATTTTTCCCGACAAACTTGCTCTACCCTGTGCAGTGTGCTCTTAGTCGAAGAATATTTTTGCGTAATATCCACCAGGCGATTTTGTCACAGTACCGCACAAGATACTGCAGCTTTTGAATTTTCATTGTGATCCATTGACCTGTGTGTGGGTGTATTGGAAATACATTAGCGACTCGCTTACACGATGTTTTATTGATGAGTTCCTTTGCTCACTTACTCGTGCATACATTAGGAGCCTACTTGATTGATTTTATTCGTCATTGAACACTAAAATCAGAGACCAGCTGTCATTCAGAACATAGATTTTATCTGGAAACCCGTACGAAACACTTAACAAAGCTAGCAAGTATGCATGAGCTTTACGGGTAATTAAATAAATTAGTATAAAATGAAGGCAAGTCGACACTTCGTACAATAGAAAGTGAAGCGGGCTGCGCGGGCGCATCGGGCGCGTTAGAAAGCGGCCGCCGGCCGGCCCCGGCGCCGCCCGAACGAACATTCACGACACCGAGCTTGACGCATTCTTCCATATGTACTCAGGAATGCTATCCAACTACTTATTGAATATAGTCTTTCAATAAAGCTTCAGTAATGCCTGATCTTTGATCTTGAACTAATGATTAATAAACAGCCGTTTTACACAACCACGTCGTACATAATACACTAACGATTTAATCTCTGTCAACGTTTATAGGCACGTATTATATTTCAATAAAAACCTAATTACTATGGCTAATAAAACAGTAATAAACTTCCGTAGCACAGCACACCATAAACGGCTGACTTCTATAATTTTATATCTAAACATCGCTTAACAGTCGCGTTTTAAGCGTCGACCAATAACCCCTCATTTGGAAGTTAACACTAAACTTGTTTGGAGTTACTTATTCCTCCCCTTATCGCGTTAGGTCGATGCGACCCCACGCGTCACGCCTGCCAGGTGCGTTTAGCCCCTTCCGCCGCAGATGCGCGTGTCGTGGAAAAATGTACAATGAACTTTGTGTGTTACCAAATTAATAGGTAACGAATTTAGTTCAGTGTGCCTCCTTGCAAACGAAGACCTATTTCACCATATCGGCCTTCAATATCGAACTGCTGATTTTAGAACCAAGGAGTCACAGGTCAAAATCATCCTAATAACAAAAACAGTGAAGACAAGTGATAAGTTTCAATTCGCGAAAACCATCAGAAGTTGTAACACCAGATATCTATCGCACTTGTACGGTTGTTTAGTTTAATAAATGATATTTATCAGTTACGTAATGACTGATATTTACGCTCAACTTACAATCCATTAAAACGGAACCAAGTTTACTATGTATCGTTTTATGTTTATTTAAATGACCAGAAACATGAGACAACAAATGGTAGACGCCGACCGCGAGCAGTAAAGGGTTGAAAGCTTTCGGGAAGTAATGTATTTAAACAATAAACATATTTGTGTTTGGGGTTATTATATTGATGATTCTGTGTTTGTAAAACAATTTATTCACTGACTAAATAGAGGACTCGATATGAAGGATAACGAATTGATATTTAAATAATACAGATTGAAACAGCTCTGCAAAATGGGAGACTCAGATGAAATTATACACATCGATCTAGTTCCTCTGAAACACTATTCAATGCACTCCTGATCCTCAAAATAGAATTTATTACTGCAATAAAGCAAAATACACAAGAATAATTAACAAACGAAAGTGAAAACTTTAAGACACTATATAGAAAAACAGAAGTGTTACAGACGGGCAGTGTCCAGCGAGGGGCGATGGGTGTTTGACCCGATAAAATATTTGCATACCCAAGGTCGAAACACCACCTGCCGCATGTACTCACACTTTGCCGTGCAATTGCCGGCGTCACTAATGGCGCTGTGAATGGGAAACTAATTGGCTGCTTGGTAATTTTCGGGTTATGTGTGAATGAAAAGATTAACGGTCGATTTGTGGCTTTACGAGCTATGCTTCAAAAACTTCGGATAAAGTTTTAATGGAAGCTGTTGAAATCATGCAGAGGAATGAACTAGCTCTAATAATGCTCAATTCGTGACTTGTTCCAAGTTTCTAGACCACGCACGCCATATTATTTCCTTAAGTCTTTTCTGACAAGCTACGCGGAAAACATTACTTTAATTCGCATTCCATGTAAATATTTTCAATTCACGAGATCAAAACAAGAAAAGCGAAAGTATTCTGTAATGTCCATCGCAATTGAACGTTTTATTTTGATATTTGCGTCTGTATTTGCTTTAAAACGTACAACGCAGTGCAGCGTGCGGTTTTAATGGTGAAGGCTTTCAGCTGATTCAATAAATAAAATTTAAATATTATGAGAACATCATCAACATGAATTGTCGCTCTGAATGGTTATCATACAGTATTTATGAAAGCTTTTTACCCGTAATAGCAGACACAGGTGCTCCGGATGTCGCGATCATCGTTTTTAATATAATTGATATGTTCGTAAAATGTGTTAATAATGTTTACGCAAGCACTAGTTGTTCTCTATAAAATAAACGCCCAACTTTATACGTTGGGGTTACTACTTACTCTACGGAACACGTGTCGAGGCCACAAAAACAGTCTCGGTTAATCTCTTCGCGTTAGAGCACCGTGTCGCCTTATCACCGTTTTTACACCCTAACCGGGTGTTGCCAGAATATCGCGTATATTTTGAACTAGTCCCATACAAAAGCTTCTCAAGATATCGTTAGTTTACATTACAACTATAATTCCTCGTTGCGGTGCACAGCGGCTTCCGGGTGCGACGCAAAATACCTCTGATCTTGCACCTCTGTCCCCCTGGACTCTTGCCAGAGACAATTTTAGAACAATTTCGAGGTCTCTGTGCAGTTTTCGTCCTGATTATGCGGACGATTAATTCCGTCCATGTTGGCAGGTTTGACTTCTTATTGTTTTCGCGAAGTTTCATTGTTTGTTTACAAACTTAGTTCTATGTTGTCACGTGGTAGTGGTAGTGTTCGTATTTAGATAATACGCGGTTGCCCTACTAAATTCCTATTCTAATAGTAATCCCGTTGCCGTGGTCTTCATTTTACATTCATCACAGTTTCCTGTGTTGAACGTACTTGGGTCCCATTCTGTTGTTTTTCAGTCCTTGCTGGCCTCTCACTTTCTGTGTGACATTTTTGAAAAGCTGTTTCGAACGTCCTCAGTCTTCAAGGACCCCTGAAGACTGAAGACGTAGCCCTGGCTGTGAATAGTGTGAATTCTGTAACTGTTGTGATATTCGATAATAAATAGATGTTCTGTATGTTTCTAACTTAACAATGGCTTTAAGGTTTAAGATCTAACCCTCACTTTTTTATTCCAGACGGAGCTGTATGGCATAAAATGGCGTAAGCTCGTATGGGGAGAGACGAGCGGCGGCGGCGACGGGGAGGAGGGCGGCGCGCCGCTGGCGGACCCGGTCATCAGCAGCTACGCGCGCTGTTTGGCCGGGGACATCTTGTGCGTGTGGCGGCGGGTGCCGGCGCCGCCGCCGCCCGACAACATCTATGAGATGAGCGCGCCCGTTCCGCCGCCCCTCTCCCTCCGAGCCGCTAAAGAGCTATGGATATTCTGGTACGGCGAAGAGCCTGACCTGAATGGTCTCGTCGCACCAGAACTGATTGCAAGCCGTGAGTATTCTTCTATTTGTTAAGAAATTAAGTTTTCGTTATTTAAGAGAAATATTGGCAACTAGTTTACAGAAAGATCAGAATTTTGACCATGGACTCACATACTCCTTTGATTTGATGATTGAAGATCATTATGTCAAGTACACTATTGCATCCCTGGCGCTGATCTTTATTAACAAAGTTTGTAAGCGGTACCCGTTATACTGGAATAATTTTAATTTCTTGGAAACTAAATCCTTTTAAGAATTCACTATGAAAAATGTAAATATCTTTGGAATTAGTTACAACCTTGCCTAGTAGATAAGTGTTCTACAAAACTCATAGTTTTTACCACATTAGACGTACGAACATAGTTTCATAACAAAAATGCAAATAAAAATATAAATTACACAGCGCGAAATTACGCAATTTGAGTAAATTATCTTGTAAAGACAGCGATACAATGGCTCAAGTTAACAGCTCGTTAACCAAACCGAGAGACGTTGTATCGCGACAATTAACAGAAACATTAAGATCTCGCGACGCGGCGACGTCATGCCGACGACAATAGGGAATCCAGGAAGGAACCGGCCCGGGAAGAACGGAGCCAGTAATCAACGTAATGAATGAGTATTCCAACTATACCCCCAGTGTTTTATAGCATGGTCGGGACTGCATTTGAATTGGAAAGTACTTTTCACTTCTCTTTTGAAAGAGGTAAAAGAAGGGAAGAAATTTTAGGGTGTTTTATTTCTGAATATAAACGAAAGATTCGCGGATTGTGTAACAGAGACAGATTCTTTGTTTCTCTTTCTGAAATAAACTGTATTGTATCTTATTAAAGTACCTATGATTTATTAGAAAAATGTGTCTAAAACTCTACACCTCATGACTTAGAAATAAGAGCAATTATTGAATGTTACCTTTTGACTTTTCAAGTCTATATTTTTTTAGGACAACTCAATTGTTGATTCATTGTCTAAAACATTAGATCCTAATGTTTTTCAAGTTTTTCATTTCAGTTAAGGTACCTTACCTTAATTGAAATGAAAATACCCACAATGGCTTCCTTTATTCAGAAATGGCTAAAATTCACGTCATTTCAAATCTTGAACCTATTTTCTTGATTACATTTTAAAGCGTTATATTATAAAGTACCCGAGGCCAAAAATTTGCTATTTCGGCCATTCTGAGGAGCGCTAACATAAAATTTCATTACTCTGGCACTGGTAATCCTGGAGCAAATCTTCATTTATATTTGAGCAGTAGGTCTCGTACATAAACACAAGCCTGTGATGCCGCCCGCCCAATTTGCGACGAGACATGACCTCGATTTTGTCAGCCTTTTTAGTGGGCGGTTCTAAGGGACACTCTTGCCCCTTTCATCTTAAGTAAATTCGTGGTGCTTTACTTTTCTTCGTGTACTCTACTTCTTTTGAACGGAGTAGTTTTGGTTGTCTTATTTCTCAGTTGCCAGCATATTCAACATTCCTTCTTCTATCTTAAAAGATTTTGAGATCCCAGCTAATGCTCTACGTCATTTCTTTTCGCCGAACCCTTTCATCTAGGGAATTATCATTTTTTTCCTTCCTTAAATCAATATGGATTACCTTTATTTTAAGAAAGTAATTATCTAATTGTTTTCCCTCGACAACTTTTCCTGTTATTATGTTTGTTTACCACCTAGTATTTTGTTTACTAAACCAACCATTCATGGCCACCGGTGCTTCATTTTATGGAAATGTTACAATGCTTTTTTTTTTTTGTAGAAATTCGGCTTTGTCACGAATGAGAGCTTGTGGTATTTCGTTTCCTTTATTCTTGAACGGTTGAACAGTTCCTTGGAACGGGTTAAAATGCTAGTTTCTGGCTACGTAATAACAGTCGCACGGGTCGATCCATTAGGTTAGGCTACGCTTGCCGCGGTTGGTCCGTGGGTGGGTGAACATTTTTACATACCCAAGCAAGATCCCTCCGTACCTCACGAAGCACGTTAAGCCGTAGGTGCTGACTGTCAATCATGGATCTTTGACAGTCGTTACGGGTCGTCAGAAGCCCGAAAGTCTGACAAGCAGTCTCAAAGGGGTATCGTGACACGTAGTAACTGGGTTATGCAGATCAGATAGGCAGTCGCTCCTTGTAAAAAAATTAAAGTAATAAATACTGAAACCCAACTACGATTAAAAAGATATAAACAAGACACCACAGACAAACAAATTAAAAATAAATCGAACAGGTTACGTGTGACTCCGGATTTTTAATTTGTCTGTCTGTGGTGTCTTGTTTATATGTTTTTAGTCGTAGTTGGGTTTTAGTTTTTATTACATTTTTTTTTTTCGTGTTTATTTTTGAAATGTGCTCATTAAGCCCTTTCATTTGATACCCAACATGGTAAGATTTTTTTAGTTCCTGACTTTATATCCTCTAGAGAGCGCCATTTAATGTGACGTCACATAGCGTATAACCAGCGGACGATCAAGACGCTTCCAACGATACCTCATTTGTCAAATTGTGATAAGTGGTTTAGAAGATAGGTGGGAACAGATGAACATACTTACATACATACATACTACCGGTCAAAATCATAACCCTCCTTTTTTCTTCGCCGTAGTCGGGTAAATACTGATTCAGCTCCATTCAGTTAGACTGGAAGCCGACCCCAAAAATTGTTGGGAAAAGGCTAGGCAGATGATGGGTCGAATTGAAAATGTACAAGAATACTAATAACACCTAATTAGGGTTAGCAGTGTCAGAAAATACAAAACTAGAATGATGCTGAGCTGAAAATTAGATACATTTTTCGCAGAATGTTATTCCGGCTATGGATGCAACTGCATCGCTTTGGATGTGAATCAGCTGTGCAATTTAAAGCTGTAGATTCTGTTAGATATGGTTTCATTTTGAATAACATGAAAACATTGTATTTTGTAGTGTTTTTGGGAACCATTGCCAGATTATTTCTGGTTCAGGTTGTTTGAAACAGGTTTTGACTCAGTGAAATAACAATTATCTGAGAGTTGTCTAGATTCTATTCATCAATAATTATTAGTTTTTTAGTTAGTCCAAAACCTATTGCTGCGAATAATCAAGTTGTTATCACCTGAATTGAGGAAATATGAACATCCAAAATAGTTTTAGGGATCTTTTTTCCTATTAATTGGGTTAAATGACGCTGATACTACTGATACATCTAAATTTTGTTAAGTACGTACACGAGTATCCGTGAAATAGCAAAATGGTATATTGAATCTGTTTTTAACCGACGTCTTCAAAAAGGAGGAGGTTCTCAAGTCGTCTGTATGTTTCTTACGCGATTTCTCCGCCAATCTTGAATCGATTTTCATGCTTTTTTTTTTGTTTGGTAGGTCATGCTTCAGAGGTGGTCCCATATAAATTTTATTAACTTTGCTTGCGTAGATTTTGAGTTAGCTTCAATATTACGTATTTTTCCCACTTAGTATAATATGTGGTGTTCACATGAATCACTTGTTAGGGGGCTTTGGGTTTAGAGTAAAACCACCAAATTATCAGTAAGTACACAACAACTCAAAGGGAACGTTTAGTCGGCACCGGGGATAGAGCGGGACTCTGCGGGGCACTCTTGAGCCCAAAGAGAATTGAGGTTATATAGTCATTGCTTGAGCTGCTACCTTTGAGTTATGTGCTACATTTAATTGTATATCACAGTATATGTAGACGATGTTTTATGTGACTCCGTCACTGTTATTAACATAACAGGTTTTGTTATTCGAACTTGAGTGGGGTAGGTACCACAATAAAAAAATGAAAAAAAAAAAAACGACTTCCAAAAAAGTGAAAAATTACTTTAATTTCGGAAGACAAAAAACGAAAATTGAAAAGCAAAGAGCTACTAGAGACAATGTTCATGTATAACTTAGCTTTGCAGGGCAATTTATTATATTCATATATACTTGGTCCGATAAAAATTCTATAGTAGAGCGATCTTATTGCCTTTTAATTGTCAATAACAACAAATAAAAACTGATCTCATCATAGGAACGTTGCTAAGTGCAACATTGTAAATGTCATAATCTGTTGTCTGACAACCAAATGAAAAACTCAATAGTTCTTAATTAAACTCAAAAGAAAGCTTTGAAAATAGAGCTTTTTTTATTATTAAAGTCTAGGAAAGCGGTTGAGAGCTTAACACCTCAAGATATCTATCAAATGTTTTTCACAAAGCAATTTTAATTCAACAGGTGGTTTTGTTTCTTCACCTCAGGGTTCGCTGCGGGTAACGAATGACTTATTGCAGTCTTGGAAGGGTAAATTGAAACGATTCTTTCACGTCTTAGCTTCGTAACGCATTTGATACGGTTTTCATCTGTTGCTTTTCCACGAAAAGTTCCAGAATTTATGCAAATTTAATTGCTATTCGATTAATATTTCCCCGTACGAGAATCTTAACTTATTTGTATTACTCGGTAAGTCATGCATTTATAATTACCATTGCGCTTGGCGTCTTCATACCTCTAATTAAATACCATGAAATTCATGGCAGTGTCATCCAGTTGAAAATAGTCATGAAATTACGTGCGAAATGACTAATCTACCATCACCGTTCCTCGAACATTGGGAGTTTTCCTCTTGTTCTCTTATTTAAATCAACCGGCGCGTGCGCAACACTCTGCGCGCCCTCTAGCGGACAAGTTCACGCGCGACTGGTCGAATACTAAAATAGAACGTGACATAAATCTACATAAACGGTCTTTATTTTGGTCCCCGACCATTGTTTTGGTTTGTTGCCGCTTATGATTATCCACAAACGATGTCAACGTTTCGTTACCAATACTTGGTATAAAATAATTTACGTCCTTTTACTTGTACTACTTTGTAAACATATCAAATGAATACAAAGAAGCGTGAAAGAACACTACTGTTGAACTGCTTTGTGTTAATTTTTTGGCCGTTAGCTTAGGCTTTGTTTTGTTTCAATTGAAATTATTTATTTAGCGTTTTTACGAGTAACACTGTGAGCTTTGTTTCAGTGTTCTTTTGTATTATGCTACTACTAACATAAAGCTGTAATGAGAAAACAAACAGAGGCATGTAAGATGTAACTAAAAGTAAAACTGACTTCTCTTTCTTCTGCCTACGATATCAACAAATCTTGAACCCCAAAGGCCTAGCAACAGTTCTAGCAAAATCTGATTTTCATTAATAGACTCTGCAGAATTCTTCCGCCTTGAACCATTAGAAGCTTTCTAAGCTTAATTACGCACTTTCTATTGAAGTCTTCCAAACTGTTTACTACTGATCAAGTCCATGCTTTGTTTTTAACATCTTAAACACAAATATGAGCATAGTAGCAGCTTACAGTTGAACCAGATCAATATACACATACTGAACACGGCGAAGGTCAATTGATGATTGTGTAACTCGTAACATTGACATTGGGTTCCTAGTATTGCGATTTTTTGAATAGTGGTAATAGTTTATCCTTGTTTACTATTTAAAGTAACTGGTAAATACAAAGGCAAACATTAGCTATCACAATATTTAATGGATTGTTTAAATATACCATTTGAGAACCAAAATATAAGATGAAACAGCTGCTCCAAATCCATTCCTAAATAGTAGAGTTATTTATAAGATTTTATCGCCTAATTTGGCTCTGATTCAATGTGGAGGATTCTTCAAATCTGATAAATCATAAATACTGTCCTGAAGGAAGTTTTCCGCATCCCAGATTCACCGAGCACCTATTGTTGGACCTCTCCAAACTTCTAACAACCACTGTTCAAATACAGTATCCCCGCAAAATAATCCTCATATTTCAAGAAATGGCAAATTCGATGGCCCTTGTGGTCTGCGGTCCGTCCGCAGTCCTATCACCGGCTTCTGCGGGCACTAGTGGCCGTCGTCGACTCAATTGTTTCAACCTTGCGATTCTATTAGTCCGCATACCACTCGATAGGTTGATAGCCGCACGTTAGATAAACATCAGATTATTGCACTTTTGCTAATGTTTATGCGTGAATGTCAAGGATTTTTGGCAAGTTTTTTTTTGAAGATTTTCGATTATTTCACCAACCAAGCCTTATGATATCAAAAGATGGTTTCTCATAGCTATAATTTCACCCCAATAACGTTATTAAAAAGAGATAAACTTTCCAAAAGTGGATATCATTCACCTAAAACAATAAAGCTACAACACTAACACAATACACTAGTTTCGATCGGATATGCCACAGAGGCGTTAGTCGACAGGAAAAGTTGTGTAATATCGCACCTATGTGCTAAGTAGCAGTAAACGTATTATCCGCTCGGTTACGACCTGGCGATACAGATGTTAAAAATTGAATGACGCTATTTGCGAGCGTGCCGCCACATCGGAACTCGTTACTACTTACCCTGCACCAATCAATATCCAATTAAGTTTTCGTAAGGCGTGGAAATTTTCTTGCTTACTGAGAATATTTTCTTCGGCGTGTAGTTGTTACTTATTTACGTTTATTGCTCGGTTACTCCAAGGTTTTGAACGTAGAATCGCCAAGACCTCGAACCGAGGCTTCTAGAGAATTCCCGCTAACCAACTTTTCGTCTCATTTTCCAAGTAAATAGTTTAGTTTAATTGCGATCTTTTTGCTCGACTACAATATAAGCAATAAGAATATGGCCCGTCGTAATATCGCAGTCCGTGTCTCACAATTGAGTCGAGCGTGGGAAGCCCGTATTATCTGCTACCATTTCTATAGGGTTTAACAATATGTTGCTACATGCTAATATTCCTCAGTAAATACAGGCCTATCGTCGGTCAAAGTCCTCTCACTCATGTCCTTGACGTATTAAAGGAAGTGCTTTCAGATCGACCTCACTGTCATGGCTACTGTACGAGAGTACATGAGCATGCCATGTGGATGTCGCTTGTTGAAACGCTGCCAACTTTGCTAAAGGGCTGTATGTTAGATGTATATATTGCTAAATTCAAATAATGGTGTCGATGTGCATACAAATAGATTGCTTATCCTGAGTGGATATCTTCTAAGAAAACTTATTGGCCTGTCAAAAGACAGCTCATAAAAGGCCATTGAAGCACCATTAATCAATTCCCGAACCGCATTAACGTGCATTTTACGTCAGACCCAAATATTTGGTTTTCCAAAGTGTTCGCACATTGATGTAGAGCTATTTTGGAGTGGAAATACTCGAGGATCGTGCTAAAAATAAGTCCGTTATTGCTACTATAAATCTCTCCCGGTCACCCAGTTTCCGCTTATATGGAAACGGGTACCGCAAGGACGTCCCGGCGACGTTAGAGTTTATCATTTATGTTTTATTGTACGCCTGTAATGCGATTCTGATGTAAACGAGCCGCTGAATTGCTGGAAATGTCCTTTGACATATATCAGGATTAATTTAATCATTGCTGAAGTTAATCATCCTGCTTTAAACATGTTGACTCTCATTAACAAATGAGCTTCCCAAACCACAACAGCGTTCTGTGGTATTTATTTTTACGTAAACTGGTTTCGCTCATTTTAAAACAGGATCAGTTGCATATTGGACAATGTTGGAGCTCACTGATGGGATCGTCTGTTCGCACTCTTTCTCGTTACTTGGACATTTTCGTCGTGTATGCAACTGCATCCGAAGGTCGCAGCACGTTCTGTCGTACGCGCGACTGCGGACGGACGGAAATAGCCGGACGTATGGCAATTTCCCGTTCGTACCGGCCAACGAAATACGTTTGACTTCACAATTGACTACTCTATAGAGTTGTGAACTTGGAAATTCAAGTTGGTTATTGAGCGTAGTGTCTCGGGATTTGAGTTTTCATTGTTTCCGGAGAAGCAGCAATCCCGATCTCTTCAGCAAAATATGAGCTTGCTAAATTGGCTTCGAACCAATCCAAGACTTTATTTCTGAGATGTTCTGATATTTCCGATTGTGCTTGACTTTCCTTAAAATTTCTCTATTGCAACCCTCAAAGATAGTCACTATTAAGTCCTTGTTTGGTTTTAAAACCATCGTTCTTTTATACTGTTGCCCCAAAATGAAGACATGTTGATATCTCTATTAACAATAAGCACACCGTAACGCGCGGCTTACCCTTATAAAAACAGATTAACACGTCTCGGCTGCATATCGGTCGTTGCGATCTCCCTTTAATATTTAACCGTCCGGCGGCGGTTATAATTTTAGCGGGTACCACAGTTCCACGGTCGTACGTGAGCCTATTTGCGCGGAGATTAACGGCCTGACCCGCCGGCGGACGCGACAGCGGATAATCTGTTTAGGCCAACCCCGCGCCGCGCCGCTTCGACGCCGGGGGATGCAAGGGGGACGATTTGCGGACGCGGAACTCTGCAGGCAAGGCGCGGTCTTTTTTTTTTTCGTTGTTGCTTGCTGTTGATACCGAATGCTTTTATTTTTGCGGCAAGCATGTCTGGAAAGCGTGAATGACGCTAGAAATTTTAATTTGAAACGGTTTTCCGAAGCCTGTTATGTAACTTATACAAAAAGTGCATATTGTCCCCTTTGTTTTCTTCTAAGGTTCTTCTCCTGTTAAAGAAGTTTTCCAATTCGCAACCCTTAAAAATACTATGAGTTTTAACGTAAACATCCTAAACTCACACAAGGTCAAATTACGAAGCACCAAGATGTCTTACTTACAAAAAATCTTACTCATTGTTTACTATGAACTAGGTACCGAGGATGCCCGAAGGCTACTTGGTACGTTGTTCGGTTGAGGCACGTGGGCCGGGGGGTAAGGGCGGCGCGCGGGCACAGGGGTGCAAATGTCACGTTACCCACCCCGTGTGGGCGTGCTTGCGACTCGGATGGAACAGCTTTATCGCTGCGCTAATGAAATTAATAAAGGTCACGCTAGCCCTAGATTTGCAAATTTATTCAGTTGCCAAGCAATTGCAAGAAAATTGGCAAAATAGTAAAATCGAGTAATCGGTTGAGGTTCAACGGTTCCTTCCACCCACATTGTGCGTAAAGTGACCGATTAAATTATTTTGTTAACGGTAATGGCAGCAATGACTAATAGTATTTTCATTGAGCGAAATATATTCATCATTCAATGCGCCTGCCTAATAAATCGTAAATACATTGTGTTAACCCAATCCAATGAAATATATTTGCAATTTCGAGTGATTTATCGCAATCATTTCTATGAAATCAAATTGACCGTCCAATTACTGGTATATCTCAACACCTGGCGGGCTGGCGCATGCAAATAGCGGGGAGGTGGGCGACGGTCGGGTTCAAGGGGTGTCAAGGTGCACCCCCGAGAGGCCCGCCCCCGACTTAATTATTAATACACCAGCGATATACTAGCCACTTTATCGCTCGCCCTGATCATACCGACACGCTTCTGTATCTCGAACATTTATTCGGACGAGAATATCGCCATTTTCACGATAATGCCTGTCCAAACTGCCGGTTTTTCGCCCCATTTCCCCGCCCAACAACAATGTTTTCCGTAAATAGGAATATGCTCGCCTTTATTTGTTCAGAAACTTGAATTTTGAATTCAAACTATTGTTGACCAGTAAGGACAAACATTCAGGATAATGAGTTTGTTTAGTTACTTCAGTATAAATATCTTTCTGGATCCGGAAAGGTTTATAAAACCCTTTGTATTTTCAAAAGATTTGGTTAAGCATCAAAAAATATTTTCCCTTGGTTACATATAACTGCATCCTGCCCGTTTACAGTGTCCTCGTAGCCTTGCCGAAAGCCTTGAACAGGCCGGGGACAAGGTTTGCATTGCGAACCCTTGAACAGTCCGAGGACAAGGGTTACGTTGCGAAGCGGGCGGTTTTGGATCAATCACAGGGTGCCCGCGGTCGCGAGCGCGGTTGCGAGCGCGGGCGCGGCCTACTATCGATCCCAACCGCTGTCCGCCTATTGGTCGGTTCTAACCCCCGCGAGCAGCACGCCCCACGCACCCGATCTAATTTACGTGACTACCACGTGTCCAGCGACCTTCACGGAACTGTAGCAACACAAATAGTTGTATCAGTATTCCGGCTGACTTACTAATGTCTTAACTATTGAGCTAATGCTACTGCCCCACCCTCTCACTCCAGTGTAAGTTACATAATTAGATTCTGATGGCATCGATAAAATCATCCGAATGAAAGGATATGAACAGATAATGTTAATCTCGTCTGTATTTTTTGAATAAGACTTTCAGACGACTCGTTAAACGTAGATTTGTCCCAGTCGTGCTACATAAACTTACTTTTCGAAAATGAGGCAGTCCTTGTAATACCTAACTTTTTTGCAAAGTTCACTAACCTAATGCTACTACGCCTCTTCACAACAACAGGTACTTACTATGAGTCAGATTAGAATATTATGCATATTCAATTTATTTTAATAAGATTCACGATAAAACAGCAAATTCAGTTCACTCTCGATTATAGCGCAGCCATTCAAGTAGACTCCACAGCAGAAATCTCATAAACTGATACATCATCGCATAATAACACATAAAAATATGTACATAACCGTGTGCCGGGGCATCATAACAGTGTATACAAACAGCGGTTCGATGGCGACACGCGATAAATTAGGTGTGAAGACGGCGATAAGTGCACGTCGCACGTACCGGCGCGCGCTTCCCGCCCGGCCCGGCCCGCTGGCGCGCCGGCCGCACGCTGATCGATACTACCCCCGCACACAACACACCGATTTGTGTACAACCCCGCAGCCACACGGTTATTGATATTCATCTTTAGATTACGTCAAACCTTGCTTTGAGAAAAAATATGCAATAAAATCCTCCTGGGAGAGGGTCTTGAAGATAGGTTTTGGCTACTGCTTAGTTGTCCAACATCTACTTGAGAGTTTTGGGAAATTTCCAAAGCTCACGCAGAAGTAGAAGTCAAGAACCCCAAGTCAGGCTTTCCGGACGCTTACTAAAACACCGATTGCCCATTGTAGTCTTCAAGTTCAGTAAAGTAAATATATCTCGAGTTGTATTTGCCATATTTTGTAGTTACTCAAAATAACAAAAGATCGACTTGGCCTCGACCCTGTACTCAATAAAAGCCCAAAAGCTTTCAAACAAACACGTTAAACTAACAGCCGAAGCCTCGGCACCGACTCGACGAAACGACGGAGACAGCCTTATAATAACCGATATATCAATGATTACATAGCCTTTATGGCAGCCCGTGTCGCACAGGCGATCACACGCGCCATCTGCCATCTGCCCCCGTAACCATCATGTTTTCTTGGCTCCAAGCCAACGTCTAGTAAAATTTCCCAAGTTCATTGAGTAGGCCAATACGAACTCTACTTTTAGTGCTATTCTTTGAAACTTTCTAAAAAGCTACCCGATTCGATACTTCGTTTTTATGGTTAGAAATATTGTTATTGTTTGTGATGCATCTGAATCCAGACTTCAGAGAAAGATTTTTTCACATTCTTTATCTTCAAAAGTTTTGACGATTGCCTAATTTGCGATTTGTGCAAAGTTCCTTATAACTGTGTAGGTGTATTGTATTACTTCAACAATTATTCTAAAAGCTCCATTAATCAAGTCCCTCTCCAACTCCATGTGTCAAGTTGGCAACAAAGCCGGAATACGTCTAGACGCCGTAACATTAGAGTAGCGAGAGGCGGCTAATTAGCCGATTAATGCACGCTAGCCTGCCATGGCTTAGTGCCACCCGGGGCACGTGCTTTGTCTTAATCCAACGCAAATTCACGCACCAGCTACCATGACTTTCCTCTTTGAACACCCCTTAGCCACGCCCCAATGTAAAGAGAAGATGATATGTCAATCAAACGTTACGCAACGTCAGCATTGATATAAATCGTATCTAGTGGTCAGAATGTATCAACACTTGTTTCTCTTATTTAAACGCTTCAGTAATGCGAACGCAACAGGTTGTTTTGTAGGCTAATTGTGGACGCAATTAAATCGTTTCTTTTCGCCTTCGCCTCGGAGGACGCCTCGTTATCCGTAACGAGCCTCACTCTAGATCTTTTTATTCATGCAACATTGTTCACTTTAATTCTAATTGTCTCATCGTTGCCGTCCTTCTCTCTTTCGATGCTCGCCGTCGATTCCTCTGATCGCGATCTTTAAATCCTTCGTAATTGGCGTATACTTTTTACGTACATTATCGGTACCATTTGATGTATCGAAATATTTGAGTTTTTACTTTCTCGTATCGGCAGACGGGTGAGTCGACTGGCTCGCAACCCGTCCGGCAGGGTTTGCCCACGGTCAGTGCGGCGCGACACCTGATCCTTGCTGCACATGTCCAGTACGTGTAACGCGTTATGTAGACAGATGTTCAAGGACTACTCGGGAGCTGGTTTTAGTGCACCGCTTCACGGGTTTTGTACGCTTAGATAATTTTGCATATCTTTTATACTCATTGTCCTCTTTTAAAACCTGGGAAGCTTTTAGCGAATACATTTCGTTTTCCAGGCCCAATGTAATTGGCCGACAATAAATGTATCGTGCGCGTGCGCCAGCTCGTCGCCCGAATTCCTGACAATGGGCCTGTTGATGGCCGTTTACGTGTTGTCCGCCTGTCACTGAACTCTACTGTTTTAAATTTCAACCGACGTGCTTAAACAGGTTTCGGTTACTTTTAATATTTTTTTATTCTTCTATTTGAAGACTGGACTACCGAGTAAATTTTTGTATGGAAAGTATTTTGCTGTCGAAGACCTAAGAATTTGATTAATACAACATTTACTATCATGATTCTCATATTGTCGATAGGTATGGTCGATCAAGTTTGGCCTTTCCGCAATGCCATTACCCATGATCGATTTGTGTGGGAATGCATATAATGTCGTCAGTGTGTGACGGTCACCATATCTGACCGTGTTCCGATGGTACCCCGCGCCGTGTCGAATGGACTAGATGAATTATTTCACCTCGAGTGGCGGTGGTCGGGGCGCAGTCGTTGACCCGCAGTACGCCCGTTTGATGTCCATGGTATGCCCTCCACAAATAAGGGTTTTTGATCGGTGAATCTTGCACGAAACAGACTTTTTTGTCTAGACTATTTTTTTTGTCTGTTAACAATCTTTTAGTAATGTAGTTTCTTCTGGGCTTTTTGTTATACTCCTCAATATTTGCAACGATTAAGCATGCCCTTTAGCAAAAAAAATTACTGTTATTATTTCTTTTCAATATAAAACTAATAATCTATGATATTTTGTGTAATACATTCGAAATTGTTATCTAGAACAAACATTATCTCATCGCGGATGATCTGTTTGTGATGAGGTAGTAGTAGATAAGGTTGGTTTCTTCCGTTCGTCGGTGCGTACGTAATATGCTATACATCAAGCTGACCTCGCATTGTACGGAAATCCTATACAATGCGAGATCAGCATAAACTGGAAATGTATAGCTTGATGTGTAGCCGTGTGTACAAGTATAACATTGCTATGGCTGTTGCTAGTGTAATCGTTCTATGTATTTGTCTGCACGTAACGTTAACAACAAGTATAGGGAAGCTTCGCTTTCGCCCTGAAATTACCATAACGTTCCGCTTGGTCAAATAAATCAAGAGAGTGTGGAAACGGCCCGTTAGGTTTATTAATTAGTAGTTAGGGTTGCGTGGGTTGAATGCGCGCGCGCTGTCGATGCCGTCGCGGTTATTGTGGGAATCGACTTGAGTACTCAGTACTCGACTGAAACGCACGCACCGTACTTTCTAACACCACAACGTTTTGATTGTAATTATGCCATACGTGTTAGAGTTTAACAGAATAAAAGCAGTTCGTATAATTATTTAATAGTGACAGCATAAATGTGAGCAATGCTCACTCAATCCAGTCCAGTAGTACACTAGTACACTTTAAACAAGCAATCCGACAATCCGTTGTGCTTTACTGTTACTATTTCATCATAACAACCACCGCTACCCGTAACGCATCTCAACCATTGAGTGCTCGCATCGAATCAAATGTTGCCAACTCATAACAATGTCGTCAATGTACGCAAGTTTTGCAATCTGCGTGGGCTTGCTTCGAGGCCGTGGGAATCGCAGCTTCCTTGCCGAGTTGAAGACGCAACATTGTCATAGTTCATACATAACGGTGCTACTGTCACCAGACGGAAGGCTCTACATTCGTTTTAGGCGATCTTCGTCGACGTATATGCGCTTCAAACGCTGGAGTAGAGTGTGATTTTAGCGCGACGTTGAACAATTGTGAATGTGGAGCAGGTCAGATGGTTGTATGTGATGTAACTATGTAAAGAGTGCGCGTAAGAAGCCGCCGGCGCGGGGTTGTTGAACGTTCGGTGCGTCCGCGCGTTGTTCGGCGTTTTATTAATAAAATGCTCGTGACGTGTATCGATGGGCGCGCACCGGATCGGGCTATTTATTGATGCGCGTGCGCACCGCCCGCTAGCCGCCTATCGATCGGTGGCTCTCTCTATCGGTCGCATAATTATTTTCCAATTTCAAACACAAATACGGCCAATGTCTAAGTGTACCGCCTTCGCTCCGTACCGTTATTATCGATTCGTCTCACTTAAGTCATGTCTGACACCATAACAGTATTGCGCGTTGTCCATTATAGATTGCGACAACCGCCACTGATGTATTCGTGATTCTATACTATTGTATTTCAAAACATTCAATCGGTTTTTTATTCTTTATTTGCAGCGCGCGGCTCATTATAAATGCGAAAGTCTGTCTGCATATTTGTTACTCGGATTTCATCTCACCTGGGCTGTGGGCAACACATGACGATGGAATTGCACCGAGAAGAATATCTTATTAACCGGTTATTACCATCAAGCAAGACTGTTGTCGAAAGCGAGCATAATCAGAATTTCAAAAACTTGCTTAGACTCCTGGCTCATTCGTTTTCGTATTTTACTGCCAATGTTTTTCTGTATCAAATACCACTTTGTTATCAAATGTATCCATGAAACAGTAAATAAATCCATAACTATTTATAACCTGTAAATATTGTTTCAAACGATGCCCCCAATCCTCCCCACATCTGAGTCGCATCGTTACCCGTCCTGACATAACCATTAGCCATCAAGTGGTGTGTCGAGTAGAAACAAAAGCGCGAGGGTGGGCCGTGCAGCTGCGAGTCTAGCCGGCTCCACGCAGATGCCGAGATCCGCCTCGCTTGTACAACGACGAATATACTGGCAACCTTGACGATGTTAACTGGAACGAGCATCTTTATCGGGCTAGCAACTATGGGTGTTCAATTTGTTTCCTATTTCTCTTCTATCAAAACAACACATAAACCATGCACATGCATGTATATAAAACATGCAGATCTACCTGTTATTTAAGACCTCGCACATTATTATTGATGTGTACACTCATGTTTTACAATAAAAATATATTCTATTCTATTCTATTCTATTCTATCTGAGTAGTAAGGCGTGGTCCATTGATCTTTACAATGCTATTGAAACCTTAGAAAACTATCTTCCATTTTCCCTCTTTAATTTTGTCATTATTATTCGCAGAACTGCTTTATCTAATCTCAGATTTAAATTAATATTACCAGAGTATCGCACTACGTTTAAAGTCAACAAACCAATGCACCCGCAACAATATTAGCTCGATACAATAGTTCGGCAATGCGAATTTGCTCAGTCGAGGGTAGGGCTGATAGGGCTCCCGAGTCGGCGGGTTGCGGGCGGTCCGTGACGTCGAAGGGGCGACGCGCTAGTGACGTCACGCGCGCACGTGGGTGTGCGTGAACGAGACAACAACACGGGCACCGTACGGGTGGGACCGAGCCCGATCCGCTGCCGCAGAGGGCGCGCGCGAATTGACAGATTTCCACGCGCTCGATACGATCTTGAATTACATTATCAGGCGGCGCCGAACCGGGTTAAATGCCCGTATCCGCCTATTCAATCCACCGACCGCCCGCCCTTTTAACAAGACTTTTGTAACCTTTCTCCATTGTTTCTTTGTGAAACGCAGAGCTACCTAGATATCCTTCGATTAGATGGTGCAACAACCGGTTCAGCGATGTTAACCCGCACATCATTATCTAGATGCCGCGGCTGGCGGATGCGTGGTTGTGGCGGCGGCGGCGCGGCTCCCATGCTCGGCGTATCGAGGCGAATGTTACCGCAGCGGTTAACCTCGCCCGCCCGGTGGTTGTAAACAAAGCGCGCGGATTTGAACGCGACGTTGCCATGTCGCACCGCCCGCCTATGTATGTAGCTGTCACTGATTGTTTACTATTTTTCGCCGCCTGTCGCTGCAGTTTTTTAACTTATTTTTTAGCTTTTTTGTTCTGTTTCCATTTACCATGAAGGAAATTGTCCTATATGAAAGAAAATGTCGAATATTAAAAAGATTGATTAGAATTTCTTACATAAAGTTTGATTTATCATTAAATAGAATGTTAGAATGCAGCAAAGCTCCGTTACATTGATGTAAAAGAGCTTTGCTGCTTTGAAAAGCATTATTTTACACCTGTCAGAGTTGAAGACGTATTAGTCGTGCAATGCACCTACTTCGTGTTTTACATCCACGAACACGAAGCTCATGTCTTACAAGCTAATCGTACAAGCTGCCTAAGGATGTGCACTCGTGCCACAGAGTAGCCTACGTCTTAAATTGTTACATTATTATAGATATTATTTTACTTCCCATAGTGTTAAGCTCAATACTTCAACCGAACATTGCTGTACCTAGTCTACGTAACTACAGATGTCAATAGCTTCGAAAGGACCAGATAATTGGGTGACTTTACGCAGTGGCGCAAAATTAAAGCAGTCAGTGGCGTTGCGAAAGTGTGCTCTTAGTAGAACACAGCGACGCGACACGGAGATTGTTCCAAACATTGCGGTGCGAGAGAGACGCGGCGAGTGCACCGCAGAGCGCACTCCGGCTGCGGCCCACGGCCCACGTGCCGAACGATAATGTTGTTGCGCTGTCAGCGACGCAGATAAATCTTCCCGCTCTACTGTCTACTAGCTACCAGCCGATCGTTAAATACCGTATTTATTGCCTGCGACACGCTCAATTTACCTTACATACCCACTATATTAAAGCATCTCTGACAAACGTTTCGCACATACATTGACAAATGCTCCACAAGCCAGCGAGCTTCATTTATCAGTTCGCATTCAATGTTAGTCTCGGCTGTTATCAGCGTGTTATCGCCGACATTAACCGCAACGCGGCAGCAAACAAATAGTACTTAGGCAACAATAGTGATAATCGTATGGCGATTACTACGCTCACATTGGTATGGAGGCGGGTAGCGCGGCGGCGCGCGTCGTCTGCCCGCTATCGATCCCGACGCAAGGTAGTGCCAACCACCGCCGTTACACCGCGACAAAATATGCGACCTTGAACCTTAAACTATCTTCATTATTGCACTCAAACAAATGCACTCACACAACAAACACAGCAAACAAACAAGACCTAGACTATTCTGGTCAAACAGTAATAAAATAACGTAAACAAGGCTAACTGTGCTACAAATTAGCACAGTGAAAAAGTTCAACAACAATATTATGTAACAAACATTTGGAAGGCTTTGGTGTTTATTGAAGGGGGAGCAGTAACTGTTTCAAAAAGCTATTAAAAGCCATTAAAATTAGAGCAGTGTCGAAATCACCTACTGCGAAATCATCACGTAATCATATTTCACCCAAGGAAACCTGTCAATTACGGCAATAACCCTCAAGGAGAAAAATAAAACTTTGTTGCTTAAAACCCCATCGATCGATGCTGAAATCCTTGGTAGACCTCAATCGCGATGGTACCACGGTGCGGGTCGAGTCGTGACTCGCTCCGGTATTCGAGTATCGGTATTCGTATACAGTAATCGTACTGTTTGTTGCATTAACGGCCTTGGGAGATGGAGTCGATGGTGCCGAACCGACCGGCTCAATAATAATTGCAGTGCCTGTACGAGTAGCACCAACATACATACTAGCGGTACCTGGTTAATTACCGCACTTATCACTGAATATACGCCCTACCGATCCTGAACCACTAAGAAGTTCTTGAATTAAATTATTCACATAATTAAAACTAATGGGTTTTCAAGCAAGTTCCTTTGGTTTAACGGACGGAAAATTTATAAACGACAACCGACCGAGATAAACCTGAGAAGGCCTCGCCTGTAGTACCGATCCCAATAAAATCCAACGAATCAAAGATGACACCTTCATTTGTTACGGCTAGGTAACTGCCTAGCCGTGCCATGCCACTGGACGCCCTTGACTAGCTACTTTAACAGACGTATTTTTCAGTCATTTAGCAACAGCAGTTACCAAATGATGAGATTTAATCGGAACTCTCGGGGGATCCTTACTATTTATTTGTGATGGTAATGTGGTTGCCAAAATAAGAAGACCTCATTTGTAATTAGTTCCACATTATTGTGAATAGAACCTAAATACTTGAAAACGATAAGCAGATGCTACTAAGAAATACCTACTAATTTATAGAACCATTAGTGTCCTAATTATGAAAAACTAGTTCAAATGAGACAGACGCGATTACACCTGGAGCACGAATGTCAAGGCTGAACGCTTGGAAACGCTCCAGTAAGACGGCAACCGATGCCGAAAAACGTTAGTAAAACTTCTCAGTTGTATACTATCAATTTATCACGGCACCAAGCTATTGCCGGGCGCGGGAACGATAACCCGCAGTAATAACTCATTAACTTTACAGTTTTGTTCAGTTTCATCTAGCATACAGTCTGGTACGGTACATTGCAAATTGTAAAGAATTTCATCTATTAAATGTATAAGTTAGTGGAATTAGGGTAGTCCATTTGTATATCCTCCAGTTTAATAATGTTTTGAATATAAAATTCAATGTCAATTAAATAGTCAGCGGGCGCTAAGCAACGCTCGCATGTGTGTCGTGTTCGGCGCGCGCTACAAACACAAGCACGTGCGCTGAGCGGCCGCTGACGTCACATGGGTCGCCCCCGCCCCGCCTCCTAGCTAGACAAGGACAACGTTATGGCGACGGAACGGCAACGTCGCGCGCGCCGGTTTGTTTTCGCATCTAACGTTGGTGATAGGCCGAGTTTATCTTCAGATTGCGAATGCAACAACAGCTATTTCTAGCTTTACTTACCACATTGCAACAACCCGATTTTATCGCTTCTCAGCTCCACGTTCCGCTATTGTGGACATTTTCATTGTCATTTCGACCTTGAATGTTTATTCAGTTTTTATAAAAATATTTACTCAAAGTAAGGGTTTCGATAATTAACTACATAGACACAATGATCGTAATGGAAAAAGTAGTAACCAGGACAATGGCAAGGTTGAGCATCTGAGATAGCGAGGTCAAGGTTAATGCGATGCTGGACTTAATCCTAGTGATTCATTTTTTTATTCTAGGAACTTACGACCGTTTTCTTTTATTTTCAGAAGGTGACCAAGGATCTTGGGAGAGTGGACTCTCTTACGAATGTCGCTCGCTGCTGTTCAAGGCTCTTCATAATCTTATTGAAAGGTAAAATCAGAAAACACAACATTAAATCATGCTCATCAACTAATCAAAACAACGACTATCAATATCATCTACTAAGATATGATTGGTCTTCAAATAGTAGGTGTAAAACGTTAGCCAATCTACTTTGTCCGCATTGATTTTACTGTTTTCCAATTGGCCGGCTCAAACGTTACACGATTAGCATTCGCAACAAAAACGTGATTGAAAAACCCGTACGGTACTAACAATACTAACAAATAATTTGTTAATCATTGCCGATCGAGTACACAATTTGAACTCGATGATGCGTGTCACACAGTCAGCGTCGCGCGTGCACTTAGTTGCAATGCGTCTCGCGAGCTAATTGCTCGTGATTTATTATGAAATCATTCCTATTGACCGCTCCGTGTATGCTGCTTGTACGCTCACAAAGACATTTCGTATTCAGAGTCGTGCGTACGGTAGGTGTTCCGCAAGGAACAATACTCGGCCCTTTATTATTGCCCACGCATTCCTCACTTTAGAAAACTCAAATGAAAGTTAATTTTGTGATTGTAATTGACTCGTTAAAAGTTTTAAGTATATTACATCCAAAGTGGTTAAGAGTAATAGATTAGACGCTTGATAAACTCAATTACCTATGCTTGCTATCTGGTCTATCTGTTGCCTATTCTAGCAGTTTCATGTTATCTAATGTGATAAATACTATCCCAGTTAGAGGTAGCGAAATTTATCTGTTGAATCTAACGGATATTTTGTGTTATTGTAAATATTCCATCTACAGAACATTGTTAAGAGTTTAAAAGCCAAATTCGTAGAATTAACTGTTTTGCATATCTGTTGCTACTCGCCTCACCTCATTGGATCTCTAACCAGAAACTTACTAATTAGTGCAAAGTGCAATGCAAACACTGTTAAACTTGATAAACAACAAAAGCAGACAACGCCAAATCCTATTCCTATTCCTGACACTTTGCAGTAATTAATCGTTTTCGGGAAAGAAATCCCAAGGCTTCAAGTGTGTCACTAAATATTTACATAAACGTATCCTAATCCACATGGCACTTAAAATAGTCGTTTAATTAATAGAAATGAAATGAGACAAGCAATTAGCGGCCGTTTACTCAATTGCAATTTGCGCGCCTAATGTTGCACCTGGTGCACGGGCGCCTCGGAATCACTCGTAGCAGTCCGTACGAGACGAAGGTCGGGGCGTTCTAAATATTCTAATGACGTTTTTTGCCGCGTTTTCTTTAGACGCTCGTGTAGGAGCAGACTTGTTTAAATTCCCGCCATTATTGTTACTATTGTTTCCGAATTTGTATCGGGCGTTTAATGATGTTAGTCTCATTTGTACCTGACTAAGGCAAAGCCAAAAGGAAGGGTTATTGACTGAACCAAAAATAGGCAAAAATAAAATTAGGTTATTAACGTGTCTACAATGTCTAATCTTTTCTTTTCATTACTAACAACTATAAGGATGTATTTCTAAATCTGAATGAATAGAATATAATAATATGTTACTGTACTTTCTAAATAAATCAATGCCCATTTGATTTATAATCAATACAGTTTAAATTAGTTCAAGCGTCACCCATTCCTTATTTTTATAAATTTTTGAGCCAAATTGTCAAGGTAACTTGTCTAAATTTAAGTTTAGAGTTTAAATTATTTTGACGAATTCTTAATGCATCAGATCCGCTCGACTCAGACAGACCATTCAACTATTAAGTTTACTTTAAAACAAATTAGTAATTTATTTATAATGTTCGTAATGTAACTTGACTTATTGCTCCTATTAGTCCAATTAATTATGATGTTATATTTTACTAACTCATTTAGAAGAACATGAAATTTTGCTAGATTTTGTGCTGTGTCATCTCATAGCCTTGAGTTGTTTTTAAGGAGAGTCACGAGTAATATAAAAATATAGTAATTTGTTGAATTAAATCTTAGAGACTTGTGGACTGAATTATTCGTGATTCTACGTTTAAGATTTGACAGATTTACGGTACACCCTACCTTCAGTGTGTATTTCAAGAGCTTATTGTTACGTTCTCTTCTATATTCATAAAATCATAACATACCAGCCAGACCATTACAGTAAGCAAGTAGAAATAAAACAGTGAGTTACAATAGTTTCAACGCGTTTCCGACAGATTTGGCTCAAACTCGTCTGTTTTATCGCCTCCTTCGAACGCATCAGTAACTATCCAAACACTCCATGGAAGACCACATATGACGTAAGTGGCCCATGCATTGCCATGACGCGACTCTGAGTCGGGAGCGGTGAGCGACGGAATCTCGGCGTATGAACGAAATCCAGACGAGTCGTTGACCCCCGTGGCGGCTGGCGGCGCGTCAAAGAAACAATGCGTCGCGGTGAACCGGGGATGCGATCCCGACACTGCGACAATATACACACGCGTTCAGCTTCACGATTTTAAGGTAGCAACCGTGAATTGAGGGTCGTTTATAAGTCGTTACTTCTGCTGTTATACGATTAGATCCCAAAAACGATACCGGCACCTTTTATTGAGCTTTTTGTACGGTATACAAAAGTTGCGGGATCTCTGTGAATCCAAGAATAGTAAAGTTAAATAGATCGAATTTGGCAAAAAAAAAAATACTTTTTAAATATAAAAAAATTGAGATGTCCGACCTTGAAGACGACAGATGAGTGGGATTGCAAATTTATTGAAACTTGCACTTGCAAACGTGAAAAACACAACTTACTATTAGTTTTTACAAGCTTTATATTAGCTTGCTCTGTTCGTATGTGTTTCCGGTTACTCCAATTGTCATCCATTTTTCAAGCACTTCCCGGTATCCGATTGCGCAGAAACTTGGCATATTTATATAATTACCGAGACATTTTGAAAAAATGATACTATTGAGCTGGTCTGATGATGGAGCCGGAAGGCGGCCCTGGGAAAACCGTTTTTTAGTTCATTATAAGCTTGTTTTTAAAAAGAATTTTACTTTAGCTTTACTGTAAGTAGTTACTTATGTACGTACGTAGTAGTAAAGTGTGCAATAAAATGTGCCAAGATTTCGCGTTAGGCATGCAAGACACTGCCGCGATTGAGTTAACTTTTTTATGTCCATTTTACAGTCCTCGCCATTGCTTGCGCGTATTGAAATAATTTTAGTGGTCAGTATGTTCCTGTTTTACACGTGATATTATCATCACATTTTGTTTAAACAAGTGAGTTTTTGGATATTTAAATCGGAGGCGTATATTCGGTTTAAATCTTTAAGAGGCGGTCTCTCGAAAACCGTAAAATTAATCGAGTCGATAAAGTCGATCTATCTATAATCGGTATTTTTACGTTTCCTCGACGCCAATACATTCGGAAGTGATCCTGAATTCTTATGTACGGTTTATGTGCCGTTTAAGTACTCACAAATAACGTTTACAGCATTTTTTGTGGCATCGGCGGTGGCATCTCGTTGAAACTGGTTCAAAGACCTATGAGATATGCTAAATGGCCGACATCGAATTGCTTAATTCTACAATCTTGTAATATTCCCGCCCAAACGTTTTGAAATTATATTATTTTCATTCCGCAATAAACATGCAACTAAAGCTCACATTGGAGTGTTGACATTGTAAAAATGCATTTTACAACTGACTGGCTCAGACTTAATAAAAAACCAAGACAGAGCCCTGTCAACAGTGACGTGAGGCCGGTTTCGTAAACTTGTGTGCACTTAGTTTGGTGTAGTTTGATTGTAATGTCATTGTAAATGGTTGTAAATTTGTGTGTATGAGCGTGTATGCACAGAGCGGTGGTGTAGTTTTAGCATGCTTCGCTGTATTGTTCGCAGCGCTCAGTCTTTTATTCTCCGGTTTTTTATTTGGGTAAGGTAACTGGTTTGATATTTAACTGCTTCGCTTTTTGTTGCGATGCATTAAACAAATTGCTAAAACTGAACAATAGATGCTTAATTCATCTACTTAGAAAACACATTTTAATGAGTATTATTTGAGTACTTACTAAATCTTAGTCTCCGATCATCGGATAGCACCAAGCGCGATGAAAACAAATTCGCACCTGTTTGATACATATTCAAAGCGTAGAAAACGCATTCCTTGTGTGTGCTTGACGTTTTTGGAACAACACCTGCGCGCGCGCACTTAAATCTCTCCCGTTACGACGCACGGCAGTTTGCACTGCTGCCGTACGTCGGCGCTGAACGCCCTCGCTGCGCTCGAGTGAGCGGTCAACACGGTCTCTTTGATTCTCAACTATACATAGAGCGTATAATAGAATTCGCCATCTTGAGGTAGTAATGCAAGTATTTAGCGTGCTCATATCTTAAAAAAAAAAAGCATTAGTAGCTATATTATTAATTTATTACTTAATTGTTAAGGCAATTTGAAAGAATAAAGTTATAATATTGCTTACGCATAACACAATTCCAATGTATGTAATATTAACGAAATCCTACTAATATTATAAATGTGAAAGTTTGTGTGTTTGTGTGTTTATGTGTTTGGATGTTTGTTACTCAATCACGCAAAAACGGCTCAATGGATTTGGATGAAATTTGGCAAACAGATAGTTTATGACCTGGATTAACACATAGGATACTTTTTATCCCGATATTCCCACGGGATCGAGACTTACGCGGGTGAAACCGCGGGGCGCAGCTAGTATGTACATAAATTATATGAATCACACAGTGATAAACAATGTTATCAGTCAATTTGTAATTGAATACAATTTGAAATTTTGAAAATGTAATCGATCAACCACAATGTTTTCATACTATCATGCTAAATTCAATTCGAGGGCAAATTGTTACAGTCAGCTTGCCGTTGATATGACACATCGAACTTTGAAAAGGGACTGTACCTATGTAGGTATTGGTATGAGTATGAGTGGCAGAAATGACCGCCGACGCGACAAAGCCGAACTTTTTTCTTAAACAAAAGAAAGAAAATTAATGTATATTTCCCACATAATTATCATAAGTTAGTACTACAAACAATATAAAAAAAAACAAAGAAAAAACAAATGCGCCATAAGGTCCAACTAAGTGCAGCAATAATGCAATGCGCTGGTTTTCAACTGGACGTTACGTTCGATGAATGAACGTTTGTAAACGAAGCAACATCGCCTGCTACGATCCTTACATAAAATACTCCTTGTATTTAATGTAAGGATCGTAGCAGGTGACGTTCTGTAGTTTCTGCCTACCCCCATGGGGAAAGGCGTGAGTTTGTTTGTATGTTATGTTCTACTTGTGTCATGTGCCATGTTTACGATCGGTTTCTAATAAAAAAAGTGTAGAAAATTGCAGTCTGACTACTCTGAGTCACTAGAAAGAGATGTTTACAAGTAACTTTATTTGAAACAGTGGAGTGCGTACGTTTAAAGATAGACATCGCTCGAAATAAACTATCGACGAACTAATACATTATCTGTGCATCCATTTTTATACAGTACTCACTACTCACTGCACTTGGAAAATGAATATTTGTTTTGTTGTAACATTTTTCTAATCCCGATTTTGTGTAAAAACATTTAAACGTTATATTAAACTGAACTTAAAGTTCAGGACTGGTTTAAACTACGCACTTGTTTTGACCAGAAGCACCTAAAGATGGAAATGTTTCATATGTTTGATACCAACAACAGTCGGCGCCATACATGCATTAAAGTGCATTAACAATGGAAGCATTGTCCTAAAATCTTTAGAGCCTAGCTTAAATGAATTGAAACAATTAGCAGCAAAGAAGCGGCAATTCTATAAAATTAATAGCCCTCTTCACACGTAGTTACCAGAATGTGAAATAGTTCTTTAGGTTAACTAGCATGCTCTTGTGACAGCATCCAAGTTGCACAATTTATTTGCGACAAAACCACAGCACCAGCTAAAGAATGCTGTAAATTCAAGACTATAAAGTCTTAATTTGTTTGTCCCTCCATTTAAATCATTTGCTTTATATAATTTATTAACAATTACTCAGTCTTACAAATGTCTCTTAATTAAAAACTGCATCTATGTGTCATATTATTTATCACAAGTATATGATTCACATTCCAAGTCAACAAGTAGTGCTCAGTGCTTAGTCGTCAGTTTCACGCGTCGACTACTGCGTTCGGCGGTGACACAATAATATTCGCTATGGTAATATAATCGATAGCCGAGCAGAGTTACGACACGCCCGCGCCTCTATATCGTCTTGTAATACGTTTAGTTTGGAAACCAAGCGATGTTCTATAGAAATGCATTGCTGTGGTTATGTACGGCTTTGTTTAAGTTTGTTGCAGTTACATTTCTATACGGGTTGTGGAGCTCACGAGCCAGAATGAACAAATAAAATGCTTTTGGAAAACTTAAATGATTCATAGTCTATTCTCTACCTATAGTCTATTTCAAAAGTATCTGATGAAAGTGTAAACAAACCCTGTTTAGGTTAAATTCTCACATAATTACTCACTTAACTAAAGGAGTTAGTATAGTAACACATTCATCTGTATTTTAAAAGGTTTATATTCAACTTTATCTCAATTTTCAATCACAAGCCAAGCAATTATTATTTGAATAACATTATTAAACTGCAATTGAGGTTATACAATAAAGTAAATAAATGTCAATTGTCAATTTAAAAACATCTTTAAGGTGATTTAAAATTCGAATGTCGGGTTTAAGTACTCAAATAATGAAATCGAAGCACTCAATTTGTAAATGGCACTACAAATTAACACCCACAGGAACGTTTTCGGATCCATTTGTTTACATTTTCATCAGATACTTTTGGAACTGACATTACATCCAGAAATTCAAGATCAATTTGTATCAAACAGATTTTGTCTGGTAACATAAGAGTCTTGCGCCTCCCCTCATTTTATCGTTCACGGTATGCCAATAAAAGAAACGTGATACAGTCGTAAACCGGCAAATGTTACCAGATCTCGTGTTCTAAGTTGCTGGGCTGTGAAATTGTATAGCTTATGTTGGGTCTTACTTCTCAATATTATCGCCTCTCGTTAACTGAAGACGAGATTCCTTTTTCATGAGATTTTTAACAAGGTCTAGAAATGGCCAAAAGTGTTTTAAAGATTTATGTTTACTATCATAAATATAGGGCAATGACATAATCATAACATCATGCATGCTTTCGCCGAAGGATTAGCTAGAGGTGCACCTATAGTACGCCCACATTTCGCCCGTTATTTTTAAGTCCCATGTAATAGGGGGCGAACCTATCGCCATCGACCGGGAATAAATCCAACTCCTGACTGCTACTGAGAAATTCAATATATGATGACATTTTACGACTTATCCAAGCTTATGTTGATCCAAGAATGTGCTAACAAAAAATATATCTTAATTAACCGTCTTTGCAGAGGCAAAGTTCCCCCATAAATAAAATGATTGACGCCTAGCATCGACATAATCGACACATAATAATTATAACTTTTTAATTTACAGATGTCTCCTATCGCGAGACTTCGTGAGACTTGGCAAATGGTTCGTCCAGCCTTACGACGGCGACGAAGAAGAAGTCGGCAAGAGGTAATGAATAACAAACCTTATTGTTAACGCGATAAGAGTTAATTTCACTATTGAACAGCGTCTGATAGTGAAAGTCGAAGTTACGATATTGACACGCTTGTCTTTTGCGTATGCGCGTTACATGTTAGCTAATTACTAGACGTTGATTGTATCTGCAAGATTTTAATTGTGCTATGATTGGATTTTTTTGTTACAAAAATATAAAATAATTCTTGGGAATACAGGTAATAGAATTTCTTGTGAATAACCCACCGATCAGTCGCTTCCAATCTATGTCGTTAAAGCAACTAATGGAAAAACCCTAACCCAATACTTAGGTTCATCTTGCAATGACGGGCTCACGATTTATTGATCAAATTGGTCTATAATCAGTAAGATGTAAACGAAAGTACCATCGTTTGGCCGTTAGTATGAAAACAATACCTAAATCGCTACAAAAATAGTACGCAGTCTATCAGCAAACAAAAACCTATAAACAATGGCGCCACTGCACTGTACCATTGACGAACCACAATCCTAAATCACACAAGCAAAGTCAATTCTAAATCCCGCCATATTGTTAAAAATATCCTCTTCACAGAATGGACATGTCATCCATCATGTTCTCCCTCTGGCGACCGTATCATGCTATAATAAGCCAAATACATGTTAGTCCTTGACTGTCTCGTTGGTCTAGTGGTGGGAAGCGCGACTGCCGAGTTAATGGTCTTGGGTTCGATCCCCAGTTAGTTTAAAGTATGGAAGTTCAAATTGAAGGCAATTCTCTCAATGGACTGTTTTCAAATGAGCCGTGGCAACACAGGTCTCACTTCCTAGATTAAAAAGAAGATCTCTGTGTTCTGCCCGACAAGGCATCAGGGCATAACTTCGTTCACCTTCTAACATTTTTATAATACATTGCTTGTTCTAAAGACCCTGTTTCTTTTAAAGGGTTCCGTACCTAAAGGGTAAAACGGGACTCTATTACTAAGGCTATGTCCGTGGGTATTTGGTATGGGTATACATACATCAACCAACTTAAATTTGCAGTTGCAAAAACATGTTCAAGAACAAAATTAACATTGTAGCTGAAAAACTTGATACAGAATGTATGGCATTTTTTAAAATAAATAATGGTATTTTTAATTGGGCTATGGAAAACTATGCAATCCAGAATGACTATAGAGAGTTTTTAAAAAGTGATACATATTAACCTAATGATTTGTCCGTTAACCAAAAACCATTGCTTTTCCTCTCCTCTCTAGGTACAGTTATATATACCGTACACTTAAAATAACACTTAAAAACCAAAATTAAATGGCATAGGGTGTTACAGTGTATTAAAACATTACATCAATACAATGTTTTGTAGCTATTCAAGTCAAAATTATATAAACATTCAGTATAATAACCCTGTCCTTGCCGTCGCGCAGTCGGGTTAAAAAGTAGGGTAGCAACACCATTGGGTCTCCGCAGCAATATGTCAATGTGTACCGATCGATTGCAATTTGATTTGAAGCTGCCGCGCCGCGAGATACGGGCCGCATAGCGTCTATAATACTATCTATAAAGGCGACGCACCTTGCGGTATTCCGGGGCGCCGCACCGCCTTGCACCGCGAACTTAGAACGATGTTACGAAGCTTCTAGTTCTTTTCATTGCTTTAAAACTTATTTCTAAATGTATGAATTTCCTTGATTATTGGATTAAATAAAATTTGCGTGGGATAGTGAGAAATGAAGGAAATAGACAGGAGGTCTTTGTCCAGAATAATCCGATAGTGGGAGTAATTTCCGGTCGCTTGGCTGACCTAATTTTTATGTGTGTTTGTTTTGAGTACAAACAAATGATAACATGTTTATGATCCCTGAAAAGTGAGAATGACTCACTTTATACGACCAAATTCTTGATAGTAATCGAGATGACTACTAATAGAAATTATAGGAGTGGAAAAATAGCTACGCCAATCCTAAATAAATTGGAACAAGCGTAGGAGCATGATGATATTGTTCATAAAACTGTATTATTTTAGTTAATTTGTTTCTATGATTGTTTTAGTTTTTAACCTCTGCCTTATCCTTCGGTAAAAATAGGCGTAATGTTATGTGTTACATAAAACTATGAAACCATGTATTAATTTGATCATTTCTTCATTACTTCCAGCCCCTGGCACCTGTCGTTTTCGTTCGCGTTCTTCCTGCACGGCGAGAGCACTGTGTGCGCGTCTGTGGACGTGCGGCAGCACCCGCCCGTGCGCACGCTCACGGCTAAGCGGCTCGCCAAGATCAACTCGCCCGACAACCAGGCTGATGCCAAAGGTAAGGCTTTAACGCTTTAGAGGCTTTTGTCATGAAAGAAGTCGACATAAGTGCCCATGTAGATTTATGTAAAATAATTTGAAAGTTTGAGTAAGATTCTGGGGCACAAAATATACCGTCAATCTCGATTGCTATATAAATGTCTAGTTGTATCGGATTGGGTTGAAACCCTACCCTCAATCATATCTAGATTTAAACAAAAGATTTTAAAATTGAAAAGATAGTTAAATTGAATTGCCCAAAAGCTCAAGAGTCGCCGACTTTTATGGCCTGTAAAAATCGATAAAAATTCAAACCGCAATTCTCCTATCCGTTCATTTTATTTCAAGCCGAATATAGACTCCACCACATAATGGAAAAGTTCATAACAATAGATAAATGTGTAACGTTGTGTTGTTATTGTTCCAGTGATCCTGGCCCCGTTCGGCCTGGAGGGCACGCTGACGGGCCGCGAGTGGAGCGACGCGGACGCGGGCACGGCGCGCCTGCTGGACGCGTGGCGCCAGCTGTACCCGCTCGAGCAGGGCTGCGGCGCCGTCGAGGTAGCCTGTCATACCGTACTACCTGCTTAGCATAATCTGCCTATAATATTCCCACTGCTGGGACACATACCTTCTTTTTGTGAAAGGGAGTGAGCTATAATCCAGCACGCGCGGGCCCAGTGCGGGTTGGTGAATACCACCTTCATAGTCAACCAAACCAACAATCAACTATCCATTGTGTGTAGTAGATGATTCTTGGTTGATGATAATGAACTTGCTGTGGTTGTTACTACTGTAAAAGAAGTTCAAATTCAATACTTTATTGAAGTAGATGACTTTTCAAATAGGGTATATTTGAGAAGTCATCTACTTCAATAAAGTTTTAAATCCTGAAAGTAGATCAGTTAGAAAACCAAATGACTTCTCCCGCTCTGGGCGGAGCAGGAGGACGTTTCAGACTTACTGACTAAAACCTACCCGTGTTCCTTCAGTTTCCTGTTGCCAAGGGTCCCGTTATCCCTTTTGGACTTTCCCGCAAGGAATCCCTTTCGTACTTTAATCCCTAACCTTGTTTCTGTTCCCGCAGGTCCTATGCGGCGGAGCCCGCATGCGCTACCCGCTGCCGTACGTGCTGGTGACGCACATGGAGGCGGGCGCGCCGCCTGCGCACGCGCCGCACATGGCGCACCGAGCTCTGGCCGCGCTCACCACGCCCGCGCCGCATCAGGTAGGCCCCACACGCTACCCGCTGCCGTACGTGCTGGTGACGCACATGGAGGCGGGCGCGCCGCCTGCGCACGCGCCGCACATGGCGCACCGAGCTCTGGCCGCGCTCACCACGCCCGCGCCGCATCAGGTAGGCCCCACACGCTACCCGCTGCCGTACGTGCTGGTGACGCACATGGAGGCGGGCGCGCCGCCTGCGCACGCGCCGCACATGGCGCACCGAGCTCTGGCCGCGCTCACCACGCCCGCGCCGCATCAGGTAGGCCCCACACGCTACCCGCTGCCGTACGTGCTGGTGACGCACATGGAGGCGGGCGCGCCGCCTGCGCACGCGCCGCACATGGCGCACCGAGCTCTGGCCGCGCTCACCACGCCCGCGCCGCATCAGGTAGGCCCCACACGCTACCCGCTGCCGTACGTGCTGGTGACGCACATGGAGGCGGGCGCGCCGCCTGCGCACGCGCCGCACATGGCGCACCGAGCTCTGGCCGCGCTCACCACGCCCGCGCCGCATCAGGTAGGCCCCACACGCTACCCGCTGCCGTACGTGCTGGTGACGCACATGGAGGCGGGCGCGCCGCCTGCGCACGCGCCGCACATGGCGCACCGAGCTCTGGCCGCGCTCACCACGCCCGCGCCGCATCAGGTAGGCCCCACACGCTACCCGCTGCCGTACGTGCTGGTGACGCACATGGAGGCGGGCGCGCCGCCTGCGCACGCGCCGCACATGGCGCACCGAGCTCTGGCCGCGCTCACCACGCCCGCGCCGCATCAGGTAGGCCCCACACGCTACCCGCTGCCGTACGTGCTGGTGACGCACATGGAGGCGGGCGCGCCGCCTGCGCACGCGCCGCACATGGCGCACCGAGCTCTGGCCGCGCTCACCACGCCCGCGCCGCATCAGGTAGGCCCCACACGCTACCCGCTGCCGTACGTGCTGGTGACGCACATGGAGGCGGGCGCGCCGCCTGCGCACGCGCCGCACATGGCGCACCGAGCTCTGGCCGCGCTCACCACGCCCGCGCCGCATCAGGTAGGCCCCACACGCTACCCGCTGCCGTACGTGCTGGTGACGCACATGGAGGCGGGCGCGCCGCCTGCGCACGCGCCGCACATGGCGCACCGAGCTCTGGCCGCGCTCACCACGCCCGCGCCGCATCAGGTAGGCCCCACACGCTACCCGCTGCCGTACGTGCTGGTGACGCACATGGAGGCGGGCGCGCCGCCTGCGCACGCGCCGCACATGGCGCACCGAGCTCTGGCCGCGCTCACCACGCCCGCGCCGCATCAGGTAGGCCCCACACGCTACCCGCTGCCGTACGTGCTGGTGACGCACATGGAGGCGGGCGCGCCGCCTGCGCACGCGCCGCACATGGCGCACCGAGCTCTGGCCGCGCTCACCACGCCCGCGCCGCATCAGGTAGGCCCCACACGCTACCCGCTGCCGTACGTGCTGGTGACGCACATGGAGGCGGGCGCGCCGCCTGCGCACGCGCCGCACATGGCGCACCGAGCTCTGGCCGCGCTCACCACGCCCGCGCCGCATCAGGTAGGCCCTACACGCTAGAAAACACATATTTATGCTAACGAGGACTGAACTGGTGTACAAACTGATGAACTGGAGTATGAGACATCGACGCGAAAAATATTACTATAAATTCAGTACATGATTCTATACCCACAGAGGCTGAAATTTTTCTCAAGTTCTAAAAAAAAATTGTTTCTTACAAAAGTGCAATATCTATACGGTCAAAATGTCTGGTACAGCTAATTTTGGTCAACAATCATGTTCTTATTTCCGTTTCCGCGTCGATGTCCCCCTTACACCATATACAACATGAGTGTAAACTACCGCTAGGTAGAATGGCGTCGATACATAAATATGTTACCACTTGTCACCTATTAATAACTGTGATTATACTTCGATAACACGCAAACTTGAGATAATTACGTGCTTTCATTTATCTAACTCAGCAATAACACCTACGTAGACAACGTATCGATTGCGTTCATTAGGAACTCACTTAGCTCGCGTGATTGTTCTTTTATTCTATAAAAAACAAAATACATCATTTTTCACGGTTCGTGTCAGTGAATACGCTACACTGAATTCTTGTAACTAAGGCCGAGATCTATAAACGTTGTCTGAGTGTTATTCCTGTCACTGTCAAACTACAAATGCAGGATAGAGCCGGAACAGAGGGCCAATTCTCGTACTTAAAAAACATTCACATTCAAGTCGCAATCTGTCAAACTTGTCAGAAATGTTGGTAAATTGATGGTTATTTTGACAGATTGCGAATGAGATGCGAATGTGAACGTTCTTAAAAATTACGGGAATTGCCCCTCAGGTCAAAGTAGTAACGTTTATTTGTAGATATGGTCTTACTCATCAACTTGTAATATGGAAGTGGGAAACAGAACTGTCTTGTAAGCATTTGGACTAGTTCCGAGATAAAGCTTCCGAAATTAATATAGAATTAAATATTCATCAATCATGTTATAATGTCATTCTTGAAATACGAGTGGCATTATTACTTTTATTCTAACATTAAAATCTAATTGGATTCACACAACAGCATTGCACTATCTAAAAACTTCTGAGCAATAGACAATGGACAATCTGCGATGTAGTATCGCTTTTGGTCACAGATAGAATACATATGTTCACTCCGCAAAATCATTTAAATAAAAAGCGACTCTTGCTACGACACAATAAAGTGCAATTCAGGTCGCACAGCGATAATTACCTTCGTTTATATTCACCTAGAAGTTGCCTCTCTGTCTATCGCGTAACTCTTATATCTTCTAACTCGGTAGACTCACTGAATTGGCCGAACAAGACGGGCCTGCCGCGTACTTGTAAACTTCATACCTAACATATGGAGTGAACCATCTATATTAATTTGTGGTTTGGTACCCTATTACTGTCTCGATCACTCTACCAGCCAACTCTCATTCTAATAGAACATTGGTCTTTACCTCATCACAATGCCGCAGCATCGAAATATACCAGCTTATAACACATAGGAAGCATTCTTATAATTCCTTAATTCCTAAAATCTTCTGATTGAATCACAGACAAAGAACAGCTTTCACCAAATAAAGTACCCTAAAATAACACACTGTATCCTTTTCAGGCGGCCGAAATCTGCTACGGTGAGGCAGCGGGCGACAAGAGCGACGACTTCATAGATCCCACCCGAAAAACTCCGTGTACCTGTGCGAAGTGAGTACTAACACATAATATACTAGTAGTGCTACTATATCGCGCATATTTATGTACTGTATTGTTGTGTGTCGCTGGATGTATGCACTGTATGACGTTTTATTTAAAAAAAAAGCCCTGCTACGCCACAAAAAAGGCATAGACAACCCCCGTATTCATGGAAAACAAAAGTTGCACAATATTGTTTCAGCAACATGTTTTTGTCGCATGAAACATGTTGTAACATAAAATAATGTAACTGCTCTGCCAATCTAGGGTAATTTGGTATCCATAAATAAAAGGCTTGTTGCTCAAGAACTAAGACCTGCTTGCAACACAAAGTTTAGTCAACTCGTTTAGCACTAAACATTTTTAAAACATAATTACTGTCTGTCATGTTCAAACGATTGACAGAAACATAACGATGTTTTAAATTACTTATAGCGCTAAACGTATTTAGTGATTCTTGGTGCAAGCGGTCCTTAGTTTCTGAAAATGTCATGATTCAGCTAAATCAAAGACATTACTACGTAAATTATAATGTTGCATGCCATGTTCTACAGTGCATATACTCGGTGAACGATATTATAATAATATATAAGTAGATAGGAGCAGTATATAGCAGTAGTTGTACGAAATTGTGTGTTATGCATCTATATCTTATGTATGACATGTATGAAAGAATTATATAACTCTATATTTTTCAATATCTTTGCATTTGAATGAGAGTTTCAGGCGAGTCTTCCACCGAGCATTTTGAACCTTACGTTGAACACAATAAGAATCAATTTACCGGTGGATGGCGATATGTGTAGAAAACTATTAGTAAGCGATTTAACAGGGTGTAGATTTGATAGGTAGATGTTATGTATGTGAATGTTTTATTTTTATATAGCAATAATATAATTATTTGTAGTTATATAAGCAGTAGAGGGTACAGCTTCACCAATATACATAACAGTATTATGGTTATTGGTACTTGTGACGAAGGAATTTGAAACTTATCTTTTTTTTAAATCCCCTACATAAAACTTTTAAGTCATCGACATAAGGTGTATTTTTGTTTGAATTCCTTCGTCAGACACGCGGCGACTCTTGTCACACTTTGATATCTCTTGTCCGACTGGTTTGGTTTAGTTAGAAACAGCGGTGTACTAGAAAACGGTCGTTTTAGTAGTTTATCATCGATTAAATCAATACTGATTGGGTACGCCTCTTGTCTGGCGAATTATATCAGAAAAAAAAATCGCGGTGGAAGAACCGAATGAGTAGTATTACTAAACCGTTGTTGAATTTTTGCATCTATTGTATTTTTACTTCCTTAAAACACAAACAACAGGTAAAAAGATCGGCTGGAAGTTCGTTTGATTCGCAAGGCATTTTCTCTCTCAGTCAGGGTCGTTTTTTGGTTTTTCATAATAATTATATCCTTTATTAGGGTCCAAAGACTACGTAAATTGTTCTTTTGGCCCGAATACTTTTTTTTGGGTAGAAAAATCAATCGTTCAGTGACATAAGATGAATCGGTTCTAATAAATAAAATCGCAACGAAAAACAAACATAGCTAATATATTGAATTACACCGCTAGCTTGTTAGCTTTCGGTCACCGCTGTTGGAGTATTCTGGGTCTCGGTCCCTCTGTTGTTAGTCTTCGGTCACAGCGGCAGGGGTCGGTCTCGACAGGGTATCGGTTACGGTCGCTTTAAAAAAAGATTCGAATGTAGCAATTAAATTACACCGCTGCTGTCTGGTAGCGTTCGGTCACGGCAGCAGTGAGTCGGTCTCGGTGGCAGTCGCTAGTCGACAAAGAGAGAGTGGTCGCGGGCCGGGCCCGGGCCCGAGCGCGGCTGAGCTCGCTTTGTGTGCAGGCTGCGCCGGCGCCGCGCGCCGCGCCCGCCGCCCTTCCACCGCCGCGCCGCGCGCCGTGCGCCCGCGCAGCGCCCAGCCCCGTGAGTACACACACACGAGGCGCACGCCACGACACACGCGTTCGCGTTATTTGGGTAATACAACATAAGACCCTGTTCGTATTGAATAAAGTTCATTTTATATTAAGCTCTGGCAACACTCGGGCGAATCCAATTCGCGCTGTATTATCCAAAGGTCTTTAAAAGATCGCTTTAACCGAAAAGACCCCCATTGAGTCACCCTTTGTAAAAATTTCTACATTTATATCTGTAATTTATATGGTGTACATAAATAAACAGTATTTTATTCCCAAGCCCAAGTAACGCGAATATTTTGAAATACGCCAAGTGAAGTGCCAACATAACACGCACACACACCTGCTCCACTTATAGCCTCGCAAAAATGTAATAAATGAAACCCCATGTTCAAAGTTGCACAAAATTGTTGCAGCAACATGGTTTTGTGTTGCTAGAAACATGTAAAGGCCTCATATTCACGGTAAACAAAACTTGTGCAAAATTGGTGTCGGAAACAATTTCTGATGACGAGGCTTCAATGTCCCTCAACTCGAATAAACCAAAATAAAATATTAATAATCTCCTGTTATTTCCATACAAAAAAAAAAACTGATAAATGTGACAGAGAAGCAAGTCTATAGTCATTTATCAGCAGCTTTAATAACTAGCATATTGCTTGCTAATCTGCTTAATTTACTTACTATTACTTTTATGAACTCTCAGAGCAAAGACATAAAACACTAAACACAATGCACACTTTACACTAGATATCAGGAAATCGAGCCACAAATAATGCAATGCCGCTTCATATCGCATGTGGTGATGCCTCCAAATTATCATTTATTTTATTATATCGTAGACATCTTATAGTGCATGGACATATTTATCGAATGCTGATGATATTTATCATACAAATTGCATGTTTTGTGTCTTTACCATATTTTTGTATAATTAAACATTGTTATGTTACTTTGGCAACCTTATTATGTTCGACGCTGCTACTGGTTTCTTAATTACAAATGGTGTCTCAAATGAAGTTCCACGGTCATCACAAATTTTATAAGCGCCTAACTTTACGGAATGACTAACATTTTAGGCCAGTTCTAATATCAACGGTTATCGGTTATTCGAAAATCAAGTAACACCGAAGTTCATGCATCAGATTTTAATTACTAAAGCTCTATTCACACAATTCCTGGTCAAGGCCTTTTGGGTAATACGTCATACATGTCTGAGCATGCATGCGTCAAATATTCATACAAGTTCATACGAAATGTATACATGCAATTTTAACCGTACGTGACACTGATGCCGGAAGGCCCTGGTCCTGAAATGTGTAAATATACCGTTATTCATGAAAAGCAAAAATCAGTAAATGGCCGAAGTAATAAAGTTGTCAACAGTCATAATGGAAAGTATAAGCTGGTACAGTTATCAGCTTCTCTGTACCAAGACGACCTTCCTGTATCATGTCGAAGTGCTCTATGCGGCTTCTCTTGAGCACTGAAACCTCGCTTCGTTCATCTTCACACATTTACTTGTATTTGCTACATTGTTGTTGCTTGTAATGTGTTAATAATTTTCCGTTTTATGAGGACGGATAAAAAAAACGCAACTTTGGGATTAAAATAAACACTGACAAAATTTCACTGGCTTAAAAAGCTTACCAAGACTCAACAAAAGTATTTCACGGAACAGCTGAACTTTACAATATATATTGTAAATTGTACAAAAAGGAATTCTTATTTTAATCGCATTGTACTCTTTCATTCGTAAATAAAATGGCCTTTGCCAGCAGTATATTAAATTCAGTGCATTAATTTAGAAAAGGAGAAAAATCACAGGAAAACATTGTTAAAAAACAGGGACATATTTAATGCATTGAATTTATTGCGTGATCTAAACAGCACCTAATCCAATTTAAACTAAACTTGACAATTACAAGCAGTGACGTTGCAGTAATAAGTTGCGGTACACATGATAACATCTACCTTTCATTGGGGGTCTAATGTCCATGTCTGTTCTAGTCCATGGGTCTTTCATTCATGGGTACCATTCATTATTGTGTTTGATGGGAGTAGGGTGAAAGTGAAGGAAAGTAACATCTACATAAGATGAAGTAAGATAAGTAAATGGGAGATTTTTTGTGGTTGATAAATTGATAATTGTGGAAGGATTGAATTCTAAGTCAGATTATAAAAAAATGGGGTCGTATTAACTCAAATGTAGTCATTTTCTCTTGCCAGGAGTTATTATAATTCTGGTAAAGAAGAATTTGGTGGGCACTATTAATAGTAATAACATTCTGTTAAAAGTAGGTTATAGTGCAATGAGTAGTTACAGTAATAAAGGGGTTGCTCGTCGATATTTTTTGTAATTTAATTGGGAAATACGTTACGTAATATTGGTATTTAATTTCCTTCTTTCCTTCTTCACTGTCACCTTACGACCTCACTCCCTGTTTTCAATAAGAGCAATTCTAAAACCCTCTCCCCCTCTCCAGAGGCCCGCCCGGCGGCGCAGCGTGCTCGCCCGGCAGCTGCGGCGGCGGCTCCCCGGCGGCGGGCGGCTCGGCGCCGCCCTCGGCCGGCGCGCCGCCGCCCTCGCCGCACCACCTCGCGCTGCCCAACCATCAGGTACTACACTCGACATGTTCGTGCTCGCCCGGCAGCTGCGGCGGCGGCTCCCCGGCGGCGGGCGGCTCGGCGCCGCCCTCGGCCGGCGCGCCGCCGCCCTCGCCGCACCACCTCGCGCTGCCCAACCATCAGGTACTACACTCGACATGTTCGTGCTCGCCCGGCAGCTGCGGCGGCGGCTCCCCGGCGGTACACTACACTCGACATATTCGTTTATGCTTGTCCAGTACGCGAGCGGTAAGACTGGCTCTCGCCTGCTATACAGCGAGCGCATAGGATTCAGAGTGGCCAATTACTCCAAATCCTATGTGCTTCCCTAATTAGCGAGGGATATGTCTGGGTCTGCCGGTAGCAGTTACCATGCAACTCGTAACATAATCAGCCTACGAAGTGTCCTATTGCTGAGATCCAATGCGAACCCATATCAGCTTCTGAAATGCTCCACTACTCATCCGAGCGAGCAACTAAATTGTTAAGGTTGTCTCTTTCTGTAACTGGTAAGTAAAGAGTTGCCACGAATGCAAGATAACTTACTCTCTTAGATCCGAAAATCAGTTCGCACCATAGGATTTGTTAGAGGAAGCACAGATTATGGAAATTAAGTTCTCCATTCAACAGTAGATTGCTAAATGCTATATAATGATCCATTGCAAAACGACTTGATTATTAACGAAAGTATATTGAACAAATGCCTAATAACATCAATGTTTTAGTCAACGGGCATCGTCCCGACGACGCTGCACACGCCGGCCCCGACGCCCGACCCGCACGCGCCTCCGACGCCCGCACCGCCATCGTTGCCGCCGCCCAAGACTTACACCCAGGTAAACTAAACTACTCATCATCACTATCTGCGTAGCCTTTTCCCAACTATGTTGAGGTACGATTCCAGTCTAACCAGATGCAGCTGAATACTAGTATTTTATATGGAGCGACTGGCTTACTGACGTCCAAAACCCAGTTACTGGGGTAAAATAGCCCTTGATAAGACTGGTTGTCACACTTATCACGAGGTACATAGCAAGGGATTCAAAGTAGAATCCTGAGCATAGCGATAGATTCAAAGTAGAATCCTGAGCGTAGCGAGGGATCAAAGTACGTCACTCGAGCTTAAAATAATGTTGCTCCCGAGGTGAACACTACTTTTTATCACCCGCTATGATAAAATAAGTAAGCAGGATTCTTTATGTCGGTCTCTTTAAGAGTAGACTGTTGGTTCCGCTACCACTTACGATAACTTTGAGAAGCAAATTGTCCTACGATAACCTGCCTTGTTTAAGGTACACGTATGTTATAACGTGTAATATTGTGTGCAGGGCGAATCTCCAAGCTGCGAGGTGACCCGGCGGCCCACCCTGCCGGCCGCAGCGCCTCGCCTGGACCCGCTAGAAGATGAGCACTCGCTGCACATGCTCTACGACTACACCACCGTCTACGCATGGTAAGCTACGAGTATAGCATATCAATAACAGTGTCGAAGAAAATCAACGAGAAAACGACTGCAGAAATACAAGTTGTAAAGTTCAAATGTTCAATAGTTTAACAAGTTAATGAACATTCACATCTAAGGCTAGTGTCAAATCTGAGTGGAAAACTTGTAAAATTACGGTTATCGTATTATGGTACGGTATAAGAAAGAACAGGGTGTAAAGTAGTCTCATCCTCCATAGAAATGGGAGGTTCCTTCGACCAGACTGGTGTTATGTCCGGTGGGCAGCTGGCCGACGACTGATGTCGGGACGTTGTATATATGCTAGTCGCGCGGTAAACACTGCTTGCGTGATGCAAGATTTTGCGTGACATCAGTGTGATGCGTAGTTCGTATGTGGCGATGTAGATGCCACCATAGCGTCATGGCTTAGACATGGCATTTTCGAAACAGATTGAACTTGCAGATTTTTCCCTAGCCTCAGGGCCCTAAATTAATATGCGAGCTATACACGGGCGCGTCATGCTAAAGTTGACTTGACGCGAATCTTAGCACTCGCTACATTGTACACCAGTTTGCGCATCAATATCATTCAAGCTTTTCTTATTGTGTTCAATGCTTGGTTACATTCTTTTTTCTCTTCAACTGTTTTACTTGGTTTCTATACTCTAATGATGGGCACACATTATGTGAAACGTAACATGAAATGTAACATACGTTGAAACGAACATGCCGTCCAAATATATGAAATGTAGCATATGTGGACACAAATTCGCCTTGGTGTTGTGTTACATTTCATGTTGCTTTACGTTTCAGATATATGTAACCACCTTAATTAACTTTCTTGCGTTGAGGCAACTGAAATAGTTTCCAAATATTAGTATAAGACGGTGCACTAAATAGCAATTTTACAAAAAAAAAAAACTTCTTTACCTAATCTTTGGGCTATAACCATGATAAACTACCATCACTAACCCTTTAATAAGAGCTTATTTTAATTGCTTAACATTAACTGTAGCGGGATCAATCATTTACCTTTGTAGTAGGGTCTTCTAAGCTTTTGAGTGTTTTTACTAGGCACCTCGGTATAGTCAACTAATAAACGATCTCCTATAGGCTGGAGCATCCCGTAAAGCGCTTCAAGTCATCACAAAGCAGTTTCCGCGAGGAGATGGCGCTGGGCGCGGGCGCGGCCGGCGACCTGTACGCGGGCCACGACCACACCAAGATGGCCGCCATGCGCGACCATACGCTGCTCGACATCAAGCAGGAGAAACATGACCATAATGTGAGTTGACTTTACCATATTCATCCCAGCAGGACATAGGCCTCTACAGATAGGCTCGAGCGTTGTAACGACACGTTTGTTCAATGAGGGCGTTTGAAAAAAGTTTAGGTCCCGAGCTGCAATACTGCTACTCGGGACCTACAATAGTATCGTATAAGTTGTTAATAAAAAAGCATACATACGATACTCGGATGTAAAGTCACGGTTCGTGCTTTAGGAAACTCCAACAGGTGATAGAGGTGACCCTCTATAAATCCGAAGTTTTTCTAAAAACTCGTATGTTGTACCGTATTTACGGGCACCTATTGTTAATGAACTACTGTTTAGATATTATAGGAGTAAAAAAATACCTCAGAGGCTGTCATATATTTCATGAACGGTAAGCTCTTAGCACCGTCAATCATCCATGAAGAGTCCCATACTAGCTTTCATGTTCACAACATAACCTCATAGTGTTCTCTGCCTGTTCTCTACAGGAAGATACAAAAGAGTACAAGAACCTATTCACGTCGGACGGCCTATGTCCGGCGCTAAAAGACCTCGAGCAAATGTTTGACACGTCGGACGACGCCACCAGCGGCGATGAGACGGTAAGACTTGTGAGTGTACACCTTTCTTTATAGTTATCGTAGACAGATCTGTGTTTTATGTGAGCATGATTCTTGGCAAATATACTTATATTCTTGTACTCTATTATCTATGGATGGAAAGAAAATTATTTCATAGAATGGATATTTTTGCATGGATTTTATGTTGTGGATTTATGGTCCAGCCACCTCATCTGAGATGACAATAAAGAAATATACAAAAACGACCTAAATGCCTTGAGATAATTCTGCCTACTTATTGTGAAGGTGTTCACAAGTCTAGATTTAAGTTTTTATAAATATTTAAAAATCTAAATGATATAAATGAAATAAAAATGCACGATGAATATAAAACCAGAGACATGTTATTCGGTCTTATTAAGTTTCTGTATCTTAAATAAATTGATCATATTGTTCACATTGACCACAGAAATCTCCATCGCCTTGAATGTTTTCTTACTAGTTAGTGCAACGATTGTTTGAGTAACGCTTGTGTCGTTCCAGCTGCAAGTGTCGACGCCGCCCGACTCCAACAAGTCGGCGGACGAGGCGCGCTGCGGCGGGCGCGGCTGCCCGCGCGCCGAGGAGCTGTCCAAGATGTTCCCCACGCCGCCCAGCATGGAGGCGCACGCGCAGGCCTCGCCGGGCTTCTCGCTGCCCGACGACGCCACGCCGCTGCGCACGCACGCGCCCGCCGCCGGCTCGCCGCCGCCCGACTGCAGCATTGAGGTGCGCACGACTCGCGAGGGCCAATGGGGCCGTGCAGGGAGTGGACGACGTAGTCGAATAATGGGACAATTCTGTCCCATTATTATCGACTACGTCAGGCTAACAAAAAAAACTGCAGCGTAAATTGCAAATATCTCGATTGCTAGGTCAACTTATGGGGAAGACAGAAACAGAGATTAACTGAAGTCAATAATGGCTGCTACAAGAAAATTACAGGGGACAGAAACTTGGTTCAAAAATATAAAAAAAAATCAAAGAATTTATTATATTTTACATACGCAATTAAAGTTATTTAGGCAATTTCTTTTCGAACGGGAAGTGCGTATAGTTTCTGTCATAACTCGAAACTCGTCATTTCTTCCGCCGATACCACTAGTGTCGGTGAAGTTAACTGCAGATTGATGTTGCCTTAAAAGTAATGAAAACTACTACGAAAATAATTAAAATGTTTATCTTCTTTTGTCACAGGACTGGTCATACGTTTTCAAACCACCAACCGTGTTCAAATACGTGGGCTCATCGAAGTACGCGCCGCTGTCAACACTCCCCAGCCAGCTGATGCCGCCCGTCACGCTCCCGGCGCACGCCGTGTACCGGCCGCGCTGTCACCACGAGCACGAGCACGAGCACGAGCCCAGCAAGCAGAGGGACGACTCGGAGGTTGACACCAATAGGACAGGTCAGTAATAATAATTAGTAATAAACGATTATTTTAATAGTGGGTCATATTAGGTACAAATAAAATTAAAAACCCAATTAAAAAAACTTCATATAAACTTGATAATTAATGTTATATAGTCATTTTTCTGATGAAATCGTCCATGCAATATTGCTAGGTTATCGTTGCGGTCTATTTTTGGGCTCAAAATTATCTTCTCTTTTTTTTCTGTATACCCCTTTTTTTCTGTATTTTTTGGTATAGGACCTATGAAATGAAAAAACTAAACTCCCTTCTTTCTCAAACTATAAACTGGATGGATAACCATAATCTAGAAATTAACTTCACCAAAACAAAATTAATTACTTTTCATCCCCATCAAAAATCCCCGTTAAAACTAAATTTCTTTTTTAACAACACAAAACTGGAACAAGTTAACGAATTCACTCTCCTCGGTTTGTCTATTGACACCCACATAAATTGGAAATCCCATATACAGAAAATAAGAGCAAAACTATCCAAATTTTCATATGCCCTACGCGAAATTAAAAAAAACTACCAACCTGCAAACTGCACTTGTCACCTATTATGCATTTGCCCAGGCATGGCTCAGCTATGGGGTCATGCTGTGGGGTAACAGTACAGATTCACAAACCATATTTATCTTACAAAAGAAGTTAATTCGAATAATAACCAACATAGAACAAACAGATAGCTGCAAACCACACTTCCAAAAACATAAAATACTCACACTTCCCTGTCTATATATCTTAGAATTATGTACATTTGTCAGAACACACCCAGAGTTTTACACCACTTGCGAAGAAACACAAACAAAATACTCCTTTCGACACAACAAAAACAAAATAAACATACCTCAATCCCGACTCAAAATGCACTCAACCAGCCCTTTAGTTATGTCTATCAAAATTTATAATAAATTGCCAAATGACATTAGAGAAGTAGGCAAAACAAATATATTTATTAATAAACTGAAACATTTTTTGAAATCCAAGTCATACTACTCAGTAAAGGAGTTTTTGGATGATAAATTGACTGCAAAATAAAATTATTTACCCTCATAAACACCAAACATTATGAAATATATATAATATGGAATATAGAAAATCAAATATAAATATGAAAATATGAATACATAAATAACAAAATAATTTAATAATAATGAAAATACTTCTACTTATTAATTTCATAATAATTACCTAGATTATTCTTATTCAATACATAAAATAAAAATAACTAATATACTATACCTATTTATACTATCCTAATAATATATTACCTACATAATTAAACACATCTAATAATTTATAATAATATTACATTTCTGCTTAGCCCTCTTCCTCTCTCCTAATTTTGCTGTGCCCGACAGGGTCCATATCGATCTTTTATTTACTGTACCATCTATGTAACATATGGAATGCAATAAAAATTGAGTATTGAGTATTGAAATGTACGCAGCTGCAAATGAAATAAAAATACTGTTGTGTACATTTTATTGTTTTTATTTGCAACGTGTTTCGAAATTTTTATTTAACAGTTATTGTCACTCATCATGTCCATTGCAGCAGGTGTAAAGCGCTCAGCACCACCTACCCCCGAGAGCCGGGAGCGAGCAGGGCGGCCGGGCGACGCGGCGGGCGCGGGCGGCGGGCCGGCGGGCGCGGGCGGGCCGGCGGGCGGCGCGCCGGCCCGCCGCGCCCCGCCCGCCGGCCCGGCGCCGGCCGCGCACGCCGCGTGCCCCGTCATGCTCAACGTGCTGCTGGCCGACACCGTGCTCAATGTGTTCAGAGATCATAACTTCGATAGCTGCACGCTTTGTGTGTGTAATGCTGGGCCTAAGGTACCGATTCGCATTTTCATTTTGATATTTCAAGTTTAAACTAATACTGCGCTTTTTCATCGATTAAGTAACAAGTGTATCAGTTTCAAGTTCTGCACCACGCTCAATGCGATTTAATTCCCCCAAAAAATGAACCGACAACCTGGTGAAGGTCGTAGAATCCGCTCGATTCGGGACGCACAAGGGTCGTTGTGGCGATACTTGAGCTTGCTCTGTTCAGCAGTGGCTGTTTTTCAACTGAGCAATGATGATTATTTGTGAAGGGTTTTATAATTATCCAGAGAATCCATTCCATCTTAGAGAATTCTTGTGAAAGTTCACATGAATGCAACATATGAATTGAGTTGTAACGTCCCCAGGTGGTCGGCAACATCCGCGGCGCGGACGCGGCCACGTACCTGTCGGGCTGCGCGGGCATGGCGCGTGCGCCCGCGCAGCCCGACGACGAGCCCGCGCACTGCACGTGCGGCTTCAGCGCCATTCTCAACAGGCGCCGCGCGCATCGCGCGGGCCTGTTCTATGAGGTAACTATACATTTGTAAGAAAAGAGAAACAATAAAAAAAAATATATGAGAAGCGGAAAGAGTAGGAAGGCCTCAGGATTTTATTTATTACTAGCTGCACCCCGCGGTTTCACCCGCATAAATCTCATGATCCCGTGGGAATATCGGGATAAAAAGTATCCTATGTCCTAACCCAGGTAATGAGCTAGCCATGTGCCAAATTTTATCCAAATCCGTTTAGCCGTTTTACCGTGAAAGCGTAACAAACAAATAAACAAACTCACTTTCGCATTTATAGTATTAGTTAAGATGAAAATAACATCAATGGGCAGTTACGAAGTCTTTCCAGAAAGTCTTCCCGTTAAGCTTAGTTAGTCAGTGATACAGCGTGACTGTCAGGCAAACTTTAACGTAGCTTAGCGCAAATGCGACGCTGAAGTTGTGCAGCGTGTGAATTAACGCTGTACATAAACTCAGTGCGAAGACGCAAAATATTTCGAAATCTTCAATACTTTACCAAGCTATCCGTTTTGTGTTTTCTAAAGCCTTGTTAACACGTTATGTAAACTAATTTGTTGCTTACTCTCCAGGACGAGATGGAAATCACCGGTCTCGCAGAAGAACCAGGCTTACGTGGCGTTCGTGGCGCTGGTTTAGGCGAAGTCGCACGTGTTGTGTTAGCGCAGTCCGCGGCCCCGCCCGGCGGGCCCGCCTCCGCGCTGGCCCGCGCCGCGCAGCAGGCGGCCGACCATCCGCCCGCTGATGAACGAGGACTGAACCTACTCGAGTGAGTACTAGACGCAGTAGACTATTGCCATAAACTAGGCACATATTCAGACTCCCAGTCACTTACACATTTCCGTGACCCTTATGGGCATCAGAATGAGGGCGCTTAACTATAGATATATCATGTTCAACTGTCGTTTCAATAACTAGAGTTAAGAGGCTGTAAAAGAAAGTCTATAAATAAATCAAATGTAGCTGAATCACTATGAGGCCCATAGACCACAAAAATTTGACACTTGTTCAACGCGTGTTTAATGTAATTTTTATGTCAAATTCCATACAGAAATGTCGTGTTAAAAAGGTGTTTAGGCTAAACAACTGATAAACACGGTTTTTTGGTAATAAGGTTAATGTTTAGAACAATGCGAAACTGACCGTCAAATTCTTCCAACACATCTTATGAAGCATTTAATCCTCAACATAATATGACGCCGGCAATATCTGAAGGACCGAGGTACACCCACATTTCGCCAGTTATTAGCTTTAAGTCCCATGTAATAGGGATTATTGCCATCGACCTGAGCCTCCTCAAATCCTCTATTACCATTATAAAAGTTTAACAGGCAGTCTCTTCCTTCAAAACGTATTATTAAAATAATACATTCGTGCCCCAGGTACACGGACGGTGGCACGGCGTGCGCGCTGGCCCTGCGCGCGGCCGCGAGCGCGGGCGCGCCGGCGTGCGCGGGCGGCGCGGGAGCGGGCGCGGGTGCGGGCGCGGGCGCGGCCGTGCATCGCTGGCCCTTCATCGGCGCGCGCGCACCGCGCTCTTCCCGCGACGTAGTCCGGTATGTAGTCCAACTTACAAACGCCTTATTTGAAGCCAACAATTACAATAGTCGTAGACTAATTTGACATGTGTGAATGTCAAACTCCAAATTGAAAAAACGAACAAAATCACTTGAAATGTCAAATTAGTCTACGAGATTAAAAACAGACTTTAGTGTTCTAATATGTATAAACTGTTGGTGTACTTAGTACTTATTGAATAATTAAATTAACTATTACGCCAACAAAATCTTGTAATCTTTTTTCCCCATCCATAGATTGATGCGGCGGCTAAGGCCACTCCTCCAAGACGCTATACAGAAGCGTTGTTGCGGCGCGCGCATGTGGGACGGAGTCACCGGCCCTCTAACATGGCGGCAGTTCCACCGACTGGCTGGCAGAGGGAACGAAGACCTGTGCGAGCCACAACCTGTACCACCTTTACTAGTTGGACACGACCGGGACTGGATCTCCTTATCACCCTACGCACTAAGGCATTGGGAGAGATTAGCCCTAGAACCTTATTCTTACGCAAGAGACGTCGCCTATGTTGTCGTAGCAGCAGATAATGACGCCCTCGCGGAACCTCTACGCGCCTTCTTCAGAGAACTATCCACTGCTTATGAATCCTGTAGACTCGGTCGTCATCAGCCCATAGGACGAATTGCCAGAGATGGTATCGTCCGTTGTTCGACGACAGGTGAAAGAAGAGATGAGAGAGATGACTGGAGCGGATCACTTCCTCCCGGTCGTTTAGGCGAACATTTACGAGCATACTCCGACACGTTACGAAGCACATTACTGCCTCAGCTCGCCGCGCTTACGGTAGACCGCGCGTTGTTAGACGCCGACCGACCCGCGTCAGAACCTATGCGCCCACCTTCCACGCCTGACCATCCTGCGACACCAACTAGTGCTGCAGAACCTGACAACGACTCTTCGACGGGAGGCTGTAGCAGTTCTTCAGGTCCTGGTGTACCTGGAGCGTCCTCAACAGCAGGGTCTTGGGATGAGGAGGAGGGCGGAGCGCCCGCGCTTGTCGTGTATGTTGTGGAGCCCCCTGCGTCACACGCGCATCGACCGCTTGCGTTACATGCGTTGCTAAGACTTGCGGCACGAACGATGGACCATTTACATCACCATAATCCTCTTGTCAAGGTAGGTTTTGTTTTATTTTTTCAAGCATACACAGTAGCCGGACGTAAATATGGCAGATAGAGTTTTAAAAATAAATTGCTTTCTAGAGAGCTTCTTTTGTTTTATGTTTATGTCCGCGTATTTTAGAGATTGTCTAGACTAAAATCAAGCACCCCGCACTATCTTTAACTTTTTCAATAATTATGTGAGACTAGCTGCGCCCCGCGGTTTCACCCGCGTAAGTCTCGATCCCGTGGGAATATCGGGATGAAAGTATCCTATGTGTTAATCCAGGTTATAAACTATCTGTTTGCCAAATTTCATCCAAATCCATTCAGCCGTTTTTGCGTGATTGAGTAACAAACATCCAAACACACAAACTTTCACATTTATAATATTAGGATTAAAATAGGTACCCATTGCACCTAATTTTGTACGTTTAGATCTAGCCAGTGACTGTATTATTCATGATGGCGTACATTAACGTGTTCGTTCTTGCTAACGCGTAATTTTAGCCTAAACCATCTCTACATATTTATTTTGTGCCTCTTCCCTACATATCGTCGACCGTAGGTTCAATTGAGGTAAGGGACAAAATACCCAAAATGAGTTGAGTATACAGTTTTATTCAGAATTTTTCGCTCTATCGAATGGTGTATATGAAAAAATTCTAGCTTAAGAAAAATGTCCCTTACCCTAATGATTTTTGGATCCAAATTTCGAATCAGCCCCATAATAACAATGTATCTGAAAAACTATGCAATATAGGAACTTGAAATAGTGTAATTATCGCCGCCAATCCACTTCAAATAAGGTAAGGGTCTTCCGAATCAACGAATTACCATTACATGGTTTATTTTTGAAGAAACAATAATAAAACTGGCCTTACACTAATGTCTTAGTTATCTCAAAAAATAAATATCATCCATACTTTAAATGTATTGCACGAGTTTTGACATAGTTGTCCCTTACCCCAATTTGCATTGTCATACTTTAAGCAGTGTCAACGTTACACCTATTTGAATCGAATTATATTTAGGTTCGATGTCCGTTACACCAATTTGCTCGTGAGAAGTAATGAATATTTATCCCTGTTACCTTTATTTACACACACGTCTAACTTCATAACATAAGATAGCACGTACTTTACTATCCTTTTCTATCTCACAACGTCTTTCTGTGTGCGAAAGAGAGGATGATACCAATGCGAAAGCAGCGCGTGGGCATCAAAAAAGTCGGTATCAGTGCAAGTTCACCTGTCGTTTGATCGGGTTATGCACGGTTTTTGACAAAACAATGTGGTAAAAATGGAAAAACAAAACCATTTAAACCAATTGCTTCGACGCAGACAGAAATTACTACAATTAGTGAATAAGATAACACAGTAACTACATACATTTTGTTATACTACAATCATTGTTACATGTTCTAAGCTGTCTGTGGGTTTGCCTAAGAAGAATATAACTAAACAGAAAACAAAACCGATCGAATTAAACGAGCAAGAGTAAACTGTTAAATATAAAAAGGAAAAACTGATTAACAAGCGAAAAATGATTAAAACGAAAAGAGTAAAGGGCGATGATTACGAAACACCATCTGGAAAACTCAAAGAAGCTAAAAAACTACAGTCTAATCCCTGTCAACCAGGAAAATGTCCTAGGCAATGTTATGAGGTTTTAGATGAGAGGCGACAAAGAATTTTCGACCACTTCTGGAATTTAGATATTCAGCAAAAAAGAGATTGGTTAGTGCACTGTGCACTAAGAGTACCAATTAAACGGAAAAAGACTGATTCTACTGAAAGTAAAAGAACATGTACATTCGAGTACTATATTAATGAAGGAGAAGGACGGAGACAAATTTGTCAACAATTTTTGCTAAAGACTATAGATATTACACAGCAGTTTTTATTATATACACTGTGTAAAGCACAAGAAGAGGGTTTATCCCAAAAAGATAAACGAAGTAAACCAATCAATAACATGAAATATGAAGAAGCTACTGTAAATGCGGCAAAGGAGTACATCGAGTCTCTTCCAGTACTACCCTCACATTACTGTAGGCATTCAAGCAATAGGCTGTATTTACCACAAGAATACAAAACGTTGACAAACTTATACCGCCTATACCGAAAATCATGCGAACAGAAAAAGATAAATTACCTGAGCGAACGTGTTTTCATTAATCTGTTCCATAAAGAATACAGCAACATAACTATTCACGTTCCGAAGAAGGATAAGTGCAACATTTGCGCTAAACATGAAAACAATCCAAAGGAGGCAGAAAAGGATAAGGAAAATATTAAAGATCACATGGAAGAAAAATATGCTACTTATGAAAGATTTACTAGTCATCAAAACTATTCTGTAAACAAGGACACTCTAGTGGCAAGCTTTGATTTACAAAAGATTTTAAATACGCCTCATGGTGACAATATTTTGTTATTTTATAGCACAAAATACACTGTGTATAACTTTACGATTTATGAAAGCTCTACTCAAAACGGGTTTTGCTATGTTTGGGGTGAATGCGACGGAAAACGAGGGTCAAAAGAGACAGGGTCCTGCCTTTTCATGTATCTGAAAGATGTTGATGATAGAGGAATAAGAAAAGTTATCCTGTATTGCGATGCTTACACTGGACAAAATCGTAATAGGACAATGCTGGCAATATTGCATTATTTTTTGTCAATATCCAAGAATGTCGAAACGATTCAGATTAACTTCTTATTGACCGGTCATAGTTACATGCCAGTTGACAGCATGCACTCTGTTATTGAACGAGAAGTGCGAAAATTGACTGTTTGGAGTTACACGCAATGGCTTAGTTACATGGAATGTGCTAGAAAGAATCCTCGTCCCTACGTCGTAACCGTTATGGAGCACAAGGATTTCATTGACTGGGACCCCATTACAGAAAAACTGTTTCCACAAAAGACGAAGGACTTGCAAGTTACGAAAATTAGAATAGCTACGATAAAGAAAAAATACCTTAAAACCATTTGGACTAAACACTCAATGAAGGAGGAAGCGGTTGTTTATGTCATCAAAATAAATGGAGAATTTGCAGCCAAAAAGGTAGGGAGTAATCCAGAACGTAAAACGAAAACTGGGAAGGGAAAAGGAAAAGAGACGGGGAAGGGTAAGGTTAAGAGTAAAACATCTGTTAGTGTGCCGTCACAACTAGTAGACTCGCCTGATATAACAGTGGACAGTAATTGCATAGAACTAAGACCTTTGTATAGCATCAGGCTGCCAATATCGTTCGCAAAATACAAAGATTAAAAAAAATTGTGCGTGAATGCTATGCCCAGTACATTTTCATTCATTTCATCAAGATTATTTGAAGCTTCCATATTGCGCTAAAGTGATTGACAATTTGAATCAAACGGACGAAGAAGATAATGTTGATGAAAAAAACGTCTAATTCTGAAACATTTATTGACCTAATTTTTTTTTTAAATTATTATATTATTTAAACATTGATCTCATGTTGAAGGCTGATTAGGCGGTAGAAGTAAAATTGTTTATTTTAATTTAATTAACAATGCCTTATAGTGGTATTTGTGTGGGGTAGGTACCACAGCTAAAAAATGAAAAATAAAAACTACTGAAATTAAAGTTATTTTTCACGTTTTTTTGTGTTTTTCTTGGAAGTCAATTGTTTTTTGTCAAAAAGTTTTTAAATAATTTGATTATAATAAACAGAATTAAATGAAATAAAAATTGTTTTATTCAAACTAATACAAATTGGCTATTACAATGTACAAACATTGCATGTAAGCGACACACAAAAAAACACATACACGGTTCTAATACATTTTCATGTCTCTTAAATGATTTCTTATAACGATTTCCAAATTTAAGATATCCGTACGTCAAAAGTGTGTACTTAATTTTCTGTCAAAAATCACTTTACACTGTATTTTTTTCATAAATTTTTTCAACAAGTCCTTTACATTATTTTTTCATTAATAGATTGGATCCAACGTAGAGGTCAATTTAATGTAAGGGACGGGACTACCAGATACTTGGTCAGTAAGGGACATTACTAACAAAATACGTTGCTGTAAGGGACATCTATTTTCTTAAATTGCTAACTTATTTAAATAAATGTTACACATGTAGATAGACCACTAAAATACAAGATTATGTGTGAAATCAGACCCAAAAAAGGTTAATAACAAAAAAAGTTATGGGCGATTTAGTCCGGAAAAAAACTTTGTCGGCCTCTCCTGAAAAGTCGTATTTTGTCCCTTACCTCAATTGAACCTACGGTCGACGATATAATAACGGTATTTACTAACCATCTCCTACATTTCCAGATAATCTCCTTGGAAAGCGTGTGCTCCCGCTGGGGCCTGGGCACGCACAGCTCGGACGCGGCGGAGGAGCCGGGCGGCGCGGGCTGCGCGGGCGCAGGCGGCGCGGCCGACGTGCGCGCGCTGGCCTTCAGCGTGTTCAGCGGCGCGCGCCGCCTGCTGGCGCACCAGGCGCACGGCAAGTCGCTCACGGGCTTCGGGACGGCCGCCGACTCCAATCTGTTCCTGCAGAATAAAGATGTGAGTGCACGCATTCTATATCTTAAAAGCTACGTTTGCCGTTCAGACGTGCCCACAGTACTTGTACTCTCTTTCTTATTGACCTACATGTTGACTCATTTCTTACATATTGGGCACCTACTGTCGTTAAACTCTACTAATTAATTATATAAAAATTTTCATCTGCATAGGAAAAGAATCGCGAGCCCTACAAGCTCTTCTCCCCCGCCTGGGTTCTCGCCGCTCCTCGTGCCCTCAAAGAAGTCGCCGAGACGTGGGGCCAGGGCTCCGGCGAGCAGGGCGGAGTCCTATTCCTGGCGTACTGTCTCAGTCACGACCAGCGTTGGCTGCTGGCGTCGGCGACTGATGCGAGAGGAGAACTACTGGATACAGCCGCCATCAATATTCATGTGCCGCACAGGTCTGTACAGAATTTAATGAGTTCATCTATTCTAGAAATAAATAAAAACGAATAACAAAATGTTATGCTGAAAAAGAGAAGCAAAAAACCTCTATCTAAAAACAAATCAGCCGATAGTCTGATAGTAGGACTCCTATTAGATTGTGTCTAGAAATTCGTTTGCATTATGTATAAATTGCCTTTTGCGCCTAGGCATAATTCACCACGAGAATGAAACGCAAAAAATAACGCGTCAACCGTAACCAGCTTCTCAAACTTATCTCTAATTAAATATTCAGTTCGAACTCTTCCAGATCGCGCCGACGACGGAGCGGCCCAGCGCGGCGCCTGGGGCTCACCAAACTGATGGACTTTACTCTGGGAGTCATGAGCCAGGCGGCGCAGCCCTGGCGGCTGGTCGTCGGGCGGGTGGGCCGCATCGGACATGGAGAACTGAAAGGTAAGAGAGACATTGATAATCTTTACTATAAATTGCAAAACTATCCTAGTAGCTAGAAAACTAAAAAGCTGGTGACCTAAAGTTGGTTCTAAATAAAGTTGCAAGCACAAAAATAGGAATAAAGTACGTTGATATCCTATCTCTATTGTTAAAATATTTCTACAGATATTTTTATTTGTATTGTTTTTCCGCTGGTGGTAACTTGCTCAAATTTAAAATTAAGTAAATGTGAGTTTTAAAAATTAAATTATGTGTGTTACCAGGCTGGAGCTGGCTCCTATCCCGCAAGCACCTAGTCCGCGCCTCCGCCATGCTGCGCGACATCTGCGCCAGCTGCGGCGTGCTATACCCGGGCGGAGTGCCCTGCATCCTGTCCGCGTGCCTCGTGTCCACAGAGCCCGACTCCTGTCTGCGCCTCATGGCCGATAGGTTCACGCCCGACGAGAGATTCTCGCAGGCCTCCATACAGTCTCATCTGCACACACCTCGAGATGTCACTGCGACACATATACTTGTGTTTCCCACCTCAGCTACTACACAGGTAAGACTGTTAAAATTCGGTGGTATTTATTAAGAATTCTGTTTTTGAAAACAGTTACGGAACGGAATTTCTTTTCGAATCAATCAGGGCCCATTTACATGACCCTCTTTAGCACAATATCTAAATTTTTGTTTTTTATCTTCAGTCAAATCAAATGCCATTCGAGCCACCAATGGCGGGCGGCGACGAAAGTGACATGATGTTCTTGAACGTGGACATGGGCGACGAGGATATGGGCGAGGACAACATGACAGACTTGCTCATCGGGGACATGTTCAACAACATGTGGGCCGCCGGCAGTCCGCGCAGGACCGACGACGACCCCGCCGCTAGCCCGCAGGCGCACCACCATCACCAGGCGGCGTTCCATCATCAGGATGATAATGCTTCTGTAAGTCAACCAACAAAACCTTTGTTACGGTTCAATGACCCCTTGACCTAGTAAATAACTTGTAATTTCATCGAGGCTGTTCAATTTACAATTTAGGATGTCCGCGCGGAAGTGGAGTGAATGCAGTTTCCTAAAAAAATCAAATGGATGGCCCGCTCCACGTAGTGTTGCTTTTTGATTTACCAGAATCAGGCGCACTCGCGGGCCGTCTTTCTCGAACGTCCGCCTAACGCAAAAACAGTTTTAGATCACCAAGGATGACAAGTCAACGAACTTCTCAATTTGAACGATAATCTGTTACGGCAGGAGGCAGTAGGCGCGCTCCTGCAGCAGCCGCTGGCGCTGGGCTACCTGGTGTCCACGGCCCCGCTGGGCGCCATGCCGGCCTGGTGGTGGGCGGGCTGCGCGCACCTGCGCGACGCCTGCCCCGCCTTCCTCAAGAGCGCGCTGCACCTGCACGCGGGCAGCCTGCAGGCCGCCGACGACTACACGTCGCTCACGCAGCGCCGCGACCACAACACGCACCCGCTCGACTCGCAGACCACCACCGACGTGCTCAGGTACGCGTCGCCGTTTTACCGACTCTCTTTCCACTGACGACGACTACCAGATAGCGAGAACGGAAGACGACGAACGACCTACCTGAAGAATAGTAGTTATTATGAATCTGCAACACCTAAGGAAATTCCTTTTTCAACAGCGACCGTACGCTTCAAAAATGATTAACAGCAAAAATTTTGGTTGCAGATAATCTCTGGACAAACCATTCATAATTTCATAGGAAGAAAATGTACCATAATTTTTTTTGTTTCTGATAACCCAAACAATTTTGTTACAGATACGTGCTAGAAGGATACAACGCGCTATCATGGCTGGCTCTCGATGGCAACACACACGACCGCCTTTCCTGCCTTCCCCTGCACGTGCAAGTCCTCATGCAACTGTATCACACAGCTGCAGCATTGGGCTAGGCCACCAACCACCTTCGAACCTATGGAGTTGAACTATGAAGCAGGGTCAACACTGGCTCAGGTCTTCCACCAACCACCTACGGCGTATGCAGCGTCTAACTGCTACGAAAATGTGATCTTCAACAATACAGTGCTATGTGCGGTACAGTGATACATGTGTCAAGTGTTTGTGATGTGCCCATGAATGGTCAGTGAAACGGTGAAGTGGTGGTGAAGAAGCGGATCTGAAATGGACGAGAACTGGATTATTTATAATGATAATATAGTATTGTGCAGGGAAGCCTTAAAAACAAAGTTTTGTGTCTCAATTACCTAATGTTTGGAGGTTTCCACTTTGTAAAATTACAAGGTGTAGGAAAGAGATGGCACTATGTGTCTGTGATGGAATATGACGTCATGCCTGCCTATTACTATTTATTAAAGTAAATTATTGAACTTGGTATTTGGAAGGCAGTTGTTAGTGGTTATATGGGTAATATTTCTGTTTTTTATCTGAATATTTTTAGGGTTAGGGTTTTCATGAAAATTTACGCCACCAGTTGGCGCCACTTTGACAAGAGGTCTTCCATTTCAACAATCAATCTTAAAATATATAATGACGTTCATCATTCATTCACAACTAAAGAAAATACAGGCACTTTGACAATGTTGTCAGAAGCCTGGACATGACGTCTCAGTGCTACCACTTGGTGAATGTGATTTCAAAAACCCTCATTTCTCTAACTTCCTTTCATCTTACGTCTTTAACTGGAACTCTGAAAAATAAATAAACAATTACTGGAATAATTTCCTCATTTATAGAAATGTAATTTTATAAATTGATAGTTAATTTACACATACATTGACTGTTGACATAATCAATTTTCATTTAACCAATTTAAATCTAATTGCCTTGTTGCGTCTCCATACAACCATGCAAAATAGCTCATTTACAATTCAGCCATAAATATTAATCACTGTATTACCCATATACCACTATGTGTAAGGTAAGGTAAATGACTAAAAGGCAGCGTAAACGTAGACTTGTAGTTGATGACAGTACTTAGATAAATTAACTAGTAGGGAGTGTAAGGGCCTCGTTACGATATGTTGTAGTTGTCAAGTGTTGATACGTCTCCTACATGTTGTAGGGGATGCTGTTGGGGTGGGGTAGTTGTTCACTCTGCTTAGTAACGGAAACATAGTAACATGTCTTAGCAATGATTTTAAACACTTATGAGATTTTTTGACACCTAGCACGGTACAACTCTTGTCCACTTATCTATAAGTAAACATGAGTTTAGAATACAAGAATTGCAAATATTTCTATCATACCCTTTGTAAATCAAGTTACTAAAATATGCCATACTAAACAAAGTGAATAATAACCATGCAGAAAGTTTTAAATTGAAATATCAAAAATGTTATAAATTAATTACTAGAAAAATTTAAAAAATGCAAGTTGATTAAGCCGGGGAATCTAGGATTTATAAGTTTGATGACAAAATAAGGTCCAATTCGGCATAACAGTTTTCCATGTTTTATATATGAATCATTCATGACATGTCAAAAGGCACTTTATTTTCATTGCAGTTATTATATTTATCAGCATGAAGTCGAACAAATCAAGGTCTTATACACAACTTCATAGCTCTACCTAGCTTTCGGATTGAAAGCAAGTTGAAATAATTTAATACTAGGCAAAAAAAAAAGATTTTTTGACTAAATTGATGTTTTTCAAAGTTGATGAAATTGCATGCCTACAATATTTTAATGATAAAATCAATCAAATTTTAGAGGTACTTAAACTTATTTTTTCCTCTTAATACAGCATCATGTTGAAGATTCTTTTGTCTTGTAAAATTTTTAACTACAGTTTTCCACTTAACAAGAAAACACTTCCATTCAGTCTTGTTTCTATGCAAAATACTTCCTGATCTCTCATTCCAGAATCGAAAGTGAACCTCATTTTATGTAGCTAACATTTTATTAGACAACCACATGCATACAAAGACCTTGAAAGTAATTATGAAAATGTCGAAAACTTTAAATGACGCGCCAAAACGGCTAAATACAAATAAATAAGGATTTTATGTGGGAATATTGTATTTAGATAGTTAATTGCTCACAATATCCCTCTTCTCTCTCTCTTTTACCTCAGATATTTTCACACCTCGACATTAACTTCCGTCGATTTTAACTGTAGCTAGTATTAAAATTATTAGCAAAATAAAATTTGCATGTTTTCAAATTACATTAGTAAAAAAATAAGAATGTTGAGCTGATTTAGCTTGTATTAATTGATATTTTCTGCAATGTAGAAAATTTTGAGTCCAATTTTATAGCTATTTGAGCTTTTTAGTATTCCTTTAACACATTTTTATCATTCACATCAAGTTTTATTTTGATCTCAATGGCTACCTAAATTTCTACTATTTTTTCAAGATCAATGTCCAAGGTATTATGACTTCACAATATTATGCCCATTATTAGTTTAACATCACACTACTTTCTGACTTTCATAGTGCAAATGTTTTAACTGCGACACAATGAAATATTTATTTCTTAATGAAAATGACGTCACAACATTTACAACTGTAACATTTTTGTTGCAGTGTATGTATTAATGTAATATATTTTTTGTAATTTTTCGTTATTTTAATAAACCGGTATGAATTACCAAAGGAGTTAGATATGTATAGTATTTTAGATATTTTTTTACTGACGTTTCTTTTAAAATCGTCCACCTAAACATCTCACTTAATATAACGACACTTGTCGACTAGTTCGTTCATACATTATTTTTCATAGGCTTTTTCGAAAAACGCAATTTATTTCCTAATTTATTAAGTTGTGCACGACTTCTTCGCAATCTCTAGGGACAAATGTATTTAGTAATTAAATTGACCACTGAATTATGTAATTCTGTACAGTTTTATAAGAGGGAACAAACGCTCAACATCGCTTGACATGAGTACCGCATTGCACTGACATTTTAATTGAAGACCAATGTTCAAATTATATCATTCACTAACATTAACTACTGACCGTGTCTGTGCGGTGTCAGCTACATCAACAGATTGCTTATTACTATTTCTTATGATAATGAAAATCTGATCAGTAACCTTCATTGTGTAACACTCACATGATAGCCATTGCCTCTAGTGTGAAATTTCTCAAAACATCTACCTGAATAGCCCTTGAGTGCAGTGAGTGCAAGATCCTGTTAGGCATATGAATACTGTTGAAAAAGCATTATTCGTCAAGAAAAAGCACTCTTGAAGCAATTCATATTGTGGCAGTGTTATGCAATTAGGCTGCAGAACGCTAATTAGGAACACCAATAGTTTATGGTTAGTAAAAATAAAATAGTGATAAAGAGAGCCCCCTAGATGATGTTCGAAGTAGCATTTGTATAATTAGACATTGTCGTTTTTTAACAAAAAATATAAAAATGGAGCCATTTGAAACAACAGAAGAGCGTGTTGATACGTCGAATCTCCGACAGTTTAGTAGTTATAATGAAATTTTCTATTTTAATATATTATTAAAGCGTAAGCGTAGGGAGGTGTGCTGTGAAAACAAATCTGTAAATATGTCCGATGCGTGGTTTGGATCGTGTATTACTCATTTTTTATTGATATATTATTCCATTTTTAATCTTATTTCTGTGGACTGAGTTCGGAAAAATCAAAAATCCTTAATTAATTTTTCGTATTGAACAAATTATCAGAAATCAGATTGTAAATTATTTTTTTGTTGCTTAGTACCTAATTATTTTTTGTATTGTCAAGTGATCGTAGGCAATTTGTACAGGTTTTGTATGTAATGCGCGTGCGCAGCGCCGCGGCGGTTTGCATAAATTATTTAATTGTAGACGCGGCTCGCCCGCCACTTAACTGAATTATGCCTAGTTGAATATGAAATGTTTTAAATGTGTTACAGCATTTGAGAATATTTAATGATGTTGTATATAGTTTATTATTTTGTTTTGTATAACGACATTTTGTACATATACTCGATGTAGTATCGAATACCGTTAATTATTTGCCCACATTGCCGATGTATAATGGAGCACGTTTTAAAGAAACCACTCGTAATATTTTGTACAGTTGTTAAGCGAGATTCGTAGTTGAATGGATTATTTTAAGGATTTCGTTTTTTTTTTTTAACTTTTTTGTTATTGTGAATTTGTCAATTTTTTTAGGGAATTGGGATTGTACTGTACATAGACCTCACCATTTTGTCATATATTAGTTATAAGCGGTCAAATCTGATGATTGATGTGGAAATCAAATTTTCTAAATGGAGCAATCATTAGAAATTCGTAAAACAAAATTAGTGTAATACTTGATATTAATATAACTTTATAAATAACTGTGAAAATAGGTAATAATAATTATTAATAAAATATTACATATTTAAAAAGCATTGTTTCATTTTATAATTGCGGTATAACCGATGGTCTCCAGTGCTATCACAAAAACACGAGAAAAAAAAAACTGAATGAATGGCAAGCGTGAGCTTATGAATAATTTGACAATGTACAAAACATACACCACAACTCGCGCCTTTGTCCCATGTGGTAAGCAGAAACTACTAAAACTGTACACTGGAAACTACTGAACGTCACACGTGAATACGACATTTAAGCATTAAATATAGTCTTTAACTCTCAAGGCAACGCATCTTAGATCCTCCTATTTTCCCATCTAATTTTGGTCTGATCTACTTTTCAGCAATGAATTTATGCAGTCGGATGCAAAGTCGGCCGCATACCAAAGACGGTATAAAGTTGTCTGTGGACTGTGGCATACATTAATAGTGCTATGCAAGCAAGCAGCAATCTTCTCACAGTTTCGAATGCTCAGCAATTCCAGACTATTTCATAACACAAATAACATCACGCCTGTAATCCCGAAGGATTAGGCAGAGGTGTTCCTATAGTACACCTAGACTATTACTTACAAGGTGGGCTTACCTAAAGCAAAATTGCGAATGGTAAAGGATAAGGCAAGTTTTCCTGTTGAAGTGTGGTCGAAAAATCCCAATTTGCTGCCCATAGATGCGACCAATAGTAATTGATAAATTCTAGACGTAGATAGTCTGGACGAGGACCTCGTTGCTAAGTAATAAACGCCGCACGGGTCGATGCATCAGGTTAAGCTACGCTTGCCGGGGTTGGTCCGTAGATGGGTGACCACTTTTACATACCGAAACTCCTCCGTGCCTCGGAAAGTACGTTAAGCCGTTGGTCCCGGCTGTCATTCGAGGATCTTTGACAGTCGTTACGGGGGTTCAGAAGCCCGAAAGTCTGACAACCAGTCTTACCAAGGGGTATCGTATTACCAAGTCACTGCGTTGTGGAGGTCAGATAGGCAGTCGCTCCATGTCAAATACTGGTATTCAACTGCATCCGGTTAGACTGGAAGCCGACCCCAACATAGTTGGGAAAAGGCTAGAGTCTGGCCAATGAAAGTCGGTCCTGAAAACACGCGCGAAATTTAAAAAAAACAAGACTCTGTCTCTAAACATAGTGCGATAATTCGTGTTGATTATTGAAATTTAATTTCATTAAAATAAAATAAAATTTCAAGTATCAACATGTGTTCATCGCACTATGTACAGGTATAAACAGTCTTGTATTTTTAAATTTCGCGCGTGTTTTCAGGACCGACTTTCGTTGGGCAGACTCTAGGCAGATTGATTGATAGTCAGGATCTAGGAACCTATCTTAGATCATTATCGTGTATCGTCGTCAGTAGCAATTTTTAGTATGGCGTGGCGATCATTGATATACTAAAAAAACCCATTGTGAGTGGCGACCAAAAAATTTGTCCAGCAAAAAAAAAAACGGTCATAAGAAGAACGAAAATTATCGGTCAAACTTGTTTTAGATCAAAAATGTGTGTGTGTGTGCTGACGTGTGTCTTCTGGAGGTGAAGTAAAAATATAAATCTAACTACTCACGTTGTGCCTCCTGATCAAGCACTTTCTAATTAGTTTAGGTAAGTTTTGGTACGCGCGCGGCCCGTCAATTAGAATGCTGCCCAGAGAGGCGATTATTTTAAAAAATGATCCAGATATTCTACAACCCAAGAATATTGATTTTAATTTTGATCTCAGGTGGCTGTTATCGAACGAAAAAAGTTGCGTCACTATGACAGTTTGATTGATAGTGATAATGACATTGACACTGACAAGTAAATTCAAGATTTTAAGGTCATCATCCGTGGGTGTAATAATTTCCATGTAATCCCACATTTATTAGGATTTAACTATAATTATAGCAATTCTTAAAGAGTAAATATGCGTTTTCATCCGTAAATATATATCCCTTGATCCATACTACCCAAATTTAAACGCTAACAAGTAGACAAACTCTCCCATTTCCCTCTTTCAATGTTCCGTGTGTTTGAGGTGTTTTTATGAATATTTATAAATGACAATGAAAATAAACGAGAAGAATTTGTGCGCTTTCGCGTCGTCTTTGACGCCGGTGGACCGAGACGGCTGGCTGGACATGAGGGGCGAAGTCGGAAAGAGCTATCAGAAACGATGGTTTGTGTTGAAAGGAAACTTGCTGTTCTATTTCGATAAGAAAGGTGATAAAGAACCTGTCGGTGTGATCATACTGGAGGGGTGTACAATAGGTAAGAATATCGGCTCTCTTTCTATTTCTTTTAATCTAGAAATATTAGGTATCTAAAATTTTATGGACCAGTTTATAGCCTCACCTTTACCAAACATTTTGTTTCTCCTAGACACCGGTTATTTTGGTACCTATCTAGGAGAACAGTAAGGCACCCACTAACTATACTAGATAAACTTTATGGTTGTTCTTTATATTACCTTGCCATGTAATCTAGTCCTAGTTGAACAATAAATCTTTATTATTATTATTATCTAAATACAGCTTTTATGTGAATATTATCCATAGCTGGTCATGTGCACCATTTCTTCTTCTTTGAACACTGTGAACTCAGTTTTCACACCCTATCTTGTAATATCATCTTTCACATAAACAATCTATTGTTTCTTTGGTACAATAAAACTATAATCAGTGGATTATCATTAAAATCTTTATGGTAAAACCTTGCACAAATCCAATATAATAATCCTACTTATTTTAAAAGATTCAAACTAAACCTCAACCTTAATAAAAATAATAAATGTTTATCTTTTTCAGAACTAACAGAAGAAGAAGCATACAGTTTCAAGATATTGTTCCAATGTGAGGGTGGACGTACATACTACTTGTGTACCAATTCACAGGCGTCCATGGAGACGTGGATGAAAGCCCTCGCCTGCGCCAGTTACGATTATATGAAGCTCATGGTGAATGATCTACAGAGGCAGTTGGATGAGGCTCAAGGTAAGTTAAGGATTTAATTTAATCAATGGAGCTAAAGATAATTGACCTTGATATTTTTTTATTTTTTTATGTAATCAAAAGACTGGCTATACATTGAGTTAAATGTGGCATAAAATTACGAGTATGTAGATTTTATACGTACTTGTGACGTAGCCACCCCCTACTCCCCAACTTTAATGCGTTTTATCTAAGTAATTTTTTATTGATATTATGATAAAGCAAAAAATTGTGTCTAATTTTTTTTTATTATCTGACTGACGGACTAAATAGAATTTCCTTTATCTTACCCAGGCATCATCCTTATTGTCATTGGAAATGCTGTATTTTCAAATTCCAGCGGAAGCAGCCGCTGAAGCGGCGCTGGTGACAATAACCCCGCCTGAAGACGAGCCGAAAGTCCCACCCAGAGGGCAGAGGTACAACCCATTCAACAGGGTTGCAGACGGAGAAACCAAGGCAGTGCAGGGCAGTAGACATCGTAAGTATTCATAGAATTTAAAGTGAGTAAACTTTCACTTGTCCTTACATATTATAAAACAAAGTCCTCCGCCGCGTCACTGTCCGTCGTCCTGTTCGCGATAAACTCAAAACTACTGCACTGATAGTCATGCTGTTTTCACCAATGGATAGAGTGGTTCTCGAGGAAGGTTTTAGTATATAATAACCGACATCCACCGGGGCGAAGCCGCGGGCATCAGCTAGTTTAGCGAATATGCTGCAGGCGCACTTGTTCAATCGGGTAAACACGGCTTGCCCTAGTACCAGATTATTTGTAGGAGATATACAATGTCTCCCATGTAAAACGATTGCTTTATTCAGGGCTACATCTGTTAACAGCCAAAATATAAAAATGCTTCGACTATTCAATGGTCACAAAGGGCATGGTCGTCTTTATCCCTGAGCTGTACTTCATTTTTATTTTAAACTAGCTGATGCCCGCGGCTTCGGCCGCGTGGAAGTCGGTTATTATATACTAAAACCTTTCTCGTGTAAACAGCATGAAAATCGGTGCAGTAGTTTTTGAGTTTATCGCGAACAGACAAGCAGACAAACGCGGCGGAGGACTTTGTTTTATAATATGTAGTGAAGTCTCGGTGTTGGAACATTCCTAAAGCAAAGGTGACAACCGAACAGAGTCAAAATTTGGCGCCAATTCCATAAATTTTTTGATACAACTAAACTCTATTTCTTCTGTCGTTTTAGACAAAGAGAACCTCCGACCAGACCTACCTCGCAAAAAGGTCCCCTTCCGTGACATCCACACGGCGTACGGACGTAAGATATTAGCAGACAGGAGCGCGTGGCGAGCCAAAGTGACCAAACAGAGGGAGGACACATCACAAGCTCTTATTCAGTTGTAGTTAAGTAGGATTTAGTATTTAATTTAGAGAGCAGAAATTTGCACCAAAACTAGAGAATACAGGAAAAGTTTTTGACCAGTGCGCAAATTTTTTTTGGTGGTTCAATATCAGTAATAGAACACATTTCCATTATTTATTCAACACTTTTTTTTGTTTTTTTATCCTACTTAAAATCAGCAAAATATGGACACAAACTATTCGTAATAATATCAATGGGCGCGTGCGGCGGCCGGCGCACAGGCGGCGGTGTTGCACGGGGGTGCAACCCCCTCCCGGGCGGCGCCGCACAGTGGAACGAATGTATGGGAGCGGTTGGACGTAGACATGTCCGAAAAAAAAGAGTAAAATTATGCCAAACTAATGATGCCATCTTATTCGATTACTTAATGCCTTCATAACTTGTGGTGATGAATTTCTTCATAACTCCCATATTTCGGGAGTAATTTGAGAAAATGTGAAATTTTACTATGAAAATGAGTGTATCGAGCTCTCTCCCTCCTGATTCCGGGCTTGTTTCAAGTAGCGGTCTCTAATATCATAATGCTAATACTAAGAGCTATATTTAATACTAAGACACATAGTGCGCCAAATGTGCACTTTCTGGGATAAAGAGTGATGTTTATTTTATAACACAATTTTTTAATTTTTTGTTTATTTTGTTGATTAAAACCGTTTTTCTAAAGGTTTACCTTATTACAATAACATTTCTGAGCAGCCAATTAGAGAAGATATAAGCTAATTAGGATATATAATTAGGGACTTAAGGTTTACATATAAAACTGATGCACTAATGATTACTGATAAGAACATTGCTATTATTTAATTACTAAATGGCTCTTAATACACTAATTTAGCATGCATCATTTACTAATTATCACAATAACTAATTACCTTGCAATATTTAACAAAGGATACCTGGGATACCTGGATTTTATATAAATAGGTCACTATTAGTAACTTTAAAATCAGTGTTGATTTACACCTCGTTGTATCCAAGCTAATCTCGCAATGTATTTTCCAAATTTTAATACAAATCTTGATATTCACGTTGCTTTATGCGCACGCGCACATAAAGATTTACGCGACTTTAACTATTTGTTCAGTGTTTTAAAAGATAACAGTTGTGTTCAGTTATGTGAAAGTGCTGAAACAAGTTTAAAAGACTGGTGTCGTCGATTTTGCTACCGCATTTATGCAAAATGGACACAGTCTGGAAGAAGCACAGATAAGTTTCGGAAGAAACATGAGATTTGGCTACAGGCTGCAATTCAATGGCCGGAATTACAGAATGAAAATATGGAACCTTCTACAGAAAATATAAGTGACGTCATCGAGCCCATAATTTCTCCTGCTAAATCTGATGCTTCAACTTGTACACATCCTAGTCCTCGTAAATCTTTTGAGGACCTTAGTAACCGGCAAAAAAGAAGACGCACCACTGAAGATAGTCTTTCATGCAGCAGTAGCAGCGCTGAAATTATGTTTTCGGCCGAAAGGGCGCTTCAAAAGGCAGGACAAAGCGATACAGCTTATGTTATGAAATACTTGACGGAGAATCCAGAAGAGGCCTCAAAAATCAAAGCCTTCATTGAAGGTAAATCAATTCAGGTACGGGAAATATCCCCTTTGAAGGCATTGGCTCTTTATGTATCGATGAACTTATCGAAATGGCGCTATAACACTCTTCGGGATTTCAACACTCAAGAAGGAGCTCTTCAATACCCGAGTTACTACATGTTGGTTAAAGAAAAAATTAAGTGCTATCCGGCCAAAGAAGATCTCACAGTTACAGAGAGCTCTGCAAAAATCAAATTACAAGCCTTGATGGATTTAACCTCAAGAAGACTTATTAGGTCGTTAGAAACCCCTGTTGATCCCAATCAACAGCTCGTATTGACCAGCAAATGGGGTTTTGACGGATCATCTAGCCAAAGCATTTATCATCAAAGGACGAGTGAAGATGAGCAAATCGATCTTGCTAGTAATTTTATGATTAGTCTTGTACCACTGCGGCTCGTCTCAAAAGGTGTAACAATTTGGGAAAACGAGCGACCATCTTCCACTTCATTTTGCCGGCCAATATTGTTTAAGTTTATAAAGGAAACCAAAGAAAATGTGCAGAGAGAGATGGCTGAAATCGAAGCAGAGATTGAAGCCTTAACTCCATCCACCATCACTGATGGAATTAGTGTCAAACACCAACTGCTGTTGACAATGATTGATGGTAAAATTCATTCCATTATATCCAATACAGCAGCTTCAGTGTGTGACATATGCAAGGCTTGTCCTAAAGAAATGAATAATTTAGAGTTAATCAAAGATAAACACGCAAACGAGGACATGTATAAATATAGCTTAAGCACCCTTCACGCTTGGATTCGCTCAATGGAATGCTTATTACACATTTCCTACAAATTAGACATAAAATCATGGCAAGTAAGGGGTGATATAGCAAAAAGGCAAGTTGATGACAGGAAGAAAAGAGTTCAAGAGGCTGTAAGAAGAGTAACGGGCTTACTTCTCGATGTTGTGAAACAAGGCAGTGGATCCACCAACAATGGCAACTCGGCAAGGAGATTTTTTGAAAACTACACTAAATCTGCTGAACTGACCGGAATAGATGCTATGCTTTTAAGAAAAATCTGTGTGATCTTGCAGTGTATTTCATCAGGAGAGAAGATCAACGTAACTAAATTCCGAGAGTTCTGCTTTGATACTGCTAAGCTTTACGTGGAGTTATACCCATGGTATTATATGCCTTCTTCACTTCATAAAATTTTAATGCATGGGCCAGACATAGTTCAGAACATGTCAATTGTGCCCATTGGTTTTCTATCCGAAGAGGCATCTGAGGCTAGAAATAAAGATTTTAGAAAATATAGAGAGGGGCATTCTCGAAAGCATAGCAGTATCTCATGCAATGAAGATATTATGCACAATCTTTTACTGTCTTCTGATCCACTTGTTACAAGTATCCGTCCAAAAGGAAATAAGTTTGTAAAAAAATCTTCTTTTAAGGAATTTTATGAGCTTACGGATTCTGAGAAAAGTGATATCGAATTTGTTAACATAAATGATTTAGCGGACATCGATTCTGAATTTGAATTAATTGATGATGATGATGATGACGAAGATAATTAAATGATGTTATTGTTTTAAAATGTGTAACTTAGTAAATTAGAGCTTACATCTTAATTATTTATTGTACTTTTAATGAAACTAGGTAATTTATTATCAACTTACTTAAAAGTCATACTCTCATCAGTTCTTGTGAATATTTTTGTTAATATATATTTCTGTATATATATAATATATTTATAGACCTCTTAATAAGTCTGTCTGCGGTTTAAAGTAAATACAAATGGGGAAAAAACGTTTTTTTTTTTAAATTTTCATTTCCTTTTATCCCAGAAAGTGCACATTTGGCGCACTATGTGTCTTAGTATTAAATATAGCTCTTAGTAATAGCATTACGATATTAGAGACCGCTACTTGAAACAAGCCCGGAATCAGGAGGGAGAGAGCTCAATACACTCATTTTCATAGTAAAATTTCACATTTTCTCAAATTACTCCCGAAATATGGGAGTTATGAAGAAATTCATCACCACAATTTATGAAGGCATTAAGTAATCGAATAAGATGGCATCATTAGTTTGTCATAATTTTACTCTTATTTTTCGGACATGTCTACGTCCAACCGCTCCCATACATTCGTTCCACTGTGCGCCGGGCGCTGTGGCCGACAGTTCGCTCATCGCACGCGCTGTCGTGTGACGTCGCGTCTAATCGCTTTCCCGCGCAAGCGCCGCGCCGCACGTGTCGTGCTTGTACCTACCGGTCACGATGTCGGACTTCAGTAACCGCGAGTTTTACGAGATGGTGAGAGTGTATGTACTGAGTGGTGAAAGTTTGCGGACAGCTCGCAGAATGTATGCGACGGAGAGCATACCTCGAATGCGAGCCCATGGAATCCTTAACCCCGCGGTCCCTAATGAAAGGACCATTTTAGCGGCCACTCAAAGGCTGCTTGATCACGGACAGTTCAGAACCCCGAATCATGCACGAGGGTCTGGCAGACCCCGACTGGCGATCGAAATCGAAGAAAGTATTTTTCATTTCTTTGAGCGAGATCCAAGGGCCAGTAACCCACGTAAATACCTACGCCGGCGAATCGAGCGAGCGCACAGCTGATAGGTAGGTACTTTCGCGCGTTCCGCTTCGCCGCGCGCCGCCGGCGCCGGTTAGCCATACAACCACTTTTAAAATAAACATCTTTCGTTAACGATTTTTTAATTTTTTTGTATTAAGACGCCTCAAAATAAAATAAATATGTTTAATAAAACTGGTTTAAGGTTAATTTGTCAAAATTTGCGCAGTGGATAAAAACTTTTCCTGTATACAGTATGTTAACTTTTTTTGTTTGAATAGCTGCGTCTAGTGAAATATTCACAAAAACATTAAATTGATACGTAAAAGAAACACTCTGTACACGCACACTTATTATGTACAGTCACGATCAAAAATATGTATACACTTAGCAAAATTCAATACTTAACCATTTTTTCGTGGAATAACGATAGCAACTTTGAGATGATACCTATTTCATAATAATATGGGTTCCAAAATACTATGTTCGTTATAACAAAAAATTACAATCAGTACAGTAGGAGATAATAATTTTTACAAGTTGCTAAGTGTATACATATTGGTGCTCGTGACTGTACGTATTTCAACGTGGAAAGATAAGTGTGACAAGTATGCGTGTACAGAGTGTTTCTTTTCCGTATCAATTTAATATTTTTTGTGAATATTTTACTATATCATTTTTAGCATGTATAGACGCTATACTATTGCAGGTACGCCCTTCGTTAGATAACATACTGTGTATGGTAACAAATAATTTTAAAACATTACAGTAGCTGTAATGGCGTGGCTTAGTTTCAGTGAAAGACGTAAGCTAGATTCCACGAAAACAGTGCATTTTACAAGATTATTACGAACACACAACTTGTAATAGTCTTGTTAGCAACACAATATTTTCACAACTTAAAGCTATGACAAATTTTGTGTTGAATAACCTTTCTGGAACTATATAACACGCCCATCACGCCCATAATGTTTTATTTAAAAAAAAAGTTGTGTATTGTCGGATATTTTTTCATGTTGAAGGATAAAAATATTATGTTTCAAAATCGCGGACTGGTTTTCCTGTGAAACATTCCTGTTTCAAACAATAGATAATAACGTTATCATATAGGCATTCGTGTTCCGATGTCATTTAGTTATGTCAAACCCTGCCGCGGATATGTAAGGACCGTACTCACTGCGAGCATTCGTTTCGCGAGCTTTTGTAAAGGTGGGTTTAGACCAAACGAACATAGAGCTATAACAAGACTGTCATTGGTTGGTGCTCTTATTCGTTTAAACGATAATTCTTTGTCATTATTTACGAGTACATCAAAAAAATACCAACGAGCGAAAATGACAACAAACAAGAACTGGAATTCTTGCACATGCTCTAGAGATGCTTGGATCAGGTAAACGAGTGCTCATTGCTCATTCTTCAAGTGTCTTTGGCCGGTTGTAGACTAGGTGCCCTATCACGGCGGTAATACGCAAGAAGAGAGTCCATCGTTTTTCTGGCTTGTTCGACACTACATTTTAGCAGGTTTTACTATATCTTGCCAAGCATCTTGCTTGTGGCTTGTGTTTTTTATAATTTTTGGATCCCGCAGACATGTCAAATTATGCTAGGCTTCTATCATAAGTACATTTTTCTCGAGGCCAATCTAAAATTTAATAAGATATTTATCGGCCAAGTCACTAGAACACAAGAACGCTTTGAAGAGACCACTTCCAGGAGCGAGCACGTCCGAACACGAAAGAACGCTCTAAGCAACTGTTCGCGCGCTCGTGCTCCGTTTGCATCAAGAGAGCGAGCAAACAAGATCGAAAGAATGCTTTGTCTCTATTTACACCAAAAGCATTTGATGGAGTGGGGGTAGAATGAGCATTCGCTCGTTTGGTCTAAACCCACTTTTACGCAACGAACATTCGTTTGCGATTTTGCAAAACCACTTCGCGAAGCGAATGCTCGCAGTCAGTACCGTCCTGTAGAGGCATTACTATTTCTAACATGGTTTATTTTGTATATGAATTGATGTTTGAAACTAGTCGACTGCAGGCAAACGGCTACGGACTTGTACCTTAAACATCACTAATTATTTAATGATAGCTCAATCAACATTAATTAATTAATTAATGAAATGCACCGACTCCAGCGTGGTTTAACCAGACTCGATAAATCGAATGAACCCCATGATTTTCACTAGCCCCTGGAGCCTCATGGTTCATGGGGTTACAGAGAACATTGCATATCAAGGAGTAGACCGGAGGGCGCGGTAATGGTAGGGAAGACCGTGCCCTGTCAGGATAAGGAAGGATTTGCGAGCCATACCGGATATGCATCCTCAATGATAGCTCAATCAACATGATAAAAAAAATGTCAGAACTACAAATGGAGTATGTAAATTATTATATATGTTAGAATAGAAGTATTTACGCTTATTTAGTTAAATTACACAACACATACATAAACTCACGCCATCTTCCCATGGGGGTAGGCAGAAACTACAGAACGCCACCTGATACGAACCTTACATACTCCTTTGGCTCGTATACGTTCATACATCTGAGGCCCTAGTGCGAGTTTCTTTTAACTATCTCGACTTTACGCATCGACCGCGTTCGGCGCTCCGATTGGCCCTTCACTGACCTTCACTGGTGAAGGGCCAATCGGAGCGCCGAACGCGGTCGATGCGTAAAACCGAGATGGTTAAAATAAACTCACATAAGCCCTCTGGTTACATCAGAAGGCCAATTCTCGTACTTAAAAACGTTAACATTCAAGTCGAAATCTGTCAAACTTGTCAAAAATGTTGGTAAATTGCGAATGAGATGAGATGCGCATGCGAATGTTCTTAAAAACTCTGGTTAGTTATATTGTTTAACACAATTAAGATACAAGACCAAATTTTCCAAATTATTTTTTCATTCTCAGAAATCCTTGATAATAATAATGAAATAAGGTCATATTTTTATGTAAAAAAAACATGTCGTTGTATGTTTAGTCAGTATTACTATGAACAAACTTTGAGACTTTTTAAATTATATTTTTTTTCTAAAATATAATATTTAGCTCTTTACAACTCGCATCAAATTATTAATTACATGTTTCATACTTACAATAATGTTAAGAATATAAGTTTAATATTTGCCCAAGAGGTTGGGCGTAATAATCCTTGCCTAATTGGATTGACTTTACCTCTAATCCGTTGGTTTAGGTAATTAAGTAAAGTGACAGGTATTATGTTTAGCCGGTTACCTGTCAGCTCTCTCGTCACGTGTTTTTTTTTTTGTTTACCTTTATTTAACTACTTAAACCAACAGGGTATATACAAAATCAACGTCAGACATGCGAAATTTAATTATTTAAAGGGTGACTGAATCCTACACTTTCAACGCTGTTTTTTTTTTTCGCGATTTCGGGTGTTGTTCCTTTGTAAAAGTAGTTCATAATGATGAGTAAAGTCACGTGTTTAAGTATTGGCCACTAATTACCAATCACCCTGTATAAAATTAAAATTAGCTGGTTTTAATAAAATGACGATATAAATCAGGAAACCTTGTAAGAATCGAGGTAAAGTCAAGGAAATAAATTGTTTATCAAATTGACTACCAACTTAAATTGTCCGTATATTCAAATCTCAACTGTCATTCACTGACAGTTTTATGAAATGGGTTTAACGCTGCAAATTGACGTCGTGCGGTCTGTTAGGACCGATTCCTATATTTTACTAAACTCATAATGAACAAATCTCAAAATCATCTTTTCCCAAAAGTATAATTCTAAATGTCTTTGTTTTAAAAAGTAAAAAGTAAATAAACAGAAAATCCCTCCAAGCATCAAAGATAGCAGTCAATTTGATAAATAATTAGATTCCCTGACAGTTTATAGCTCTTTCTTTTTATATAAAAATCTTAGTAGTCCAATTTTATTCTCCACAGTAGGTTCTATATTTTCTAATAATATAAAAGTACCAATTAAATGAATCTTGACCCTAGTCAAGGACTTAGTAAGGACCAGTTAATAGTATTTATAAAGATATATTTTTATATTTAAACCTTGGGTGAATTTCACCAATGAAGCTAAACGCGATCAGCATTTTTAAACTGCGTTCAAGAGCTGTCAGTGTTTATATTCCACAATAATGATGACACTAAAGAGGCCTTACGCACTAGCGGTTGACCGCCCACTCAGCCGCCGAGTTTGATGGCGGTTAAGTGCGTACAAGCGGTTGCATATTCAAAATCTGCCTAGCCTTTTCCCAACTATGTTGGGGTCGGCTTCCAGTCTAACCGGATGCAGCTGAGTACCAGTATTTTACATGAAGCGACTGCTTATAAGCGGCAAGCGGTTCATAAGCGGTTGCATATAAAAAAATTAAAAAAAGCGGCTAGCCGCGCGGTTAAACGCCCCCGCGGTTAATCGCTAGTGCGTATGAGGACTGACAGCTCTTGAACGCGGTTTAGATGTGCTGATCGCGTTCAGTTTCATTGGTGAAATCTGCCCTTAGTGAATGTGAGCAACTGTTTTACACGAATAAGGGTGGTATTCGTATGAAACGCTAACTTTGCTTAGCAAAATAAAGTCTAAGCGCAGTCTGTTAATCTCGCTTAAATATTATCTAAAGATATGAAGAACGAGTTAAAAAATAACAAATGGGATTAATTTAATTATTGATTATAATGTATTTGCTAGATGTTAAAAATACCTTTAATAAGAATTAATATTTCGTTTGTGTTGTACGACATTTATCACAATGTAGGCTATGATTATAGTTTAAGTAGTATTTGGCAGATTTTGAGCTTTTGTTTAGGACACTTGTATCTTGTCAAACGAAATTAGTCTCAGATCTATTGGAGTTATGTACGGTATACCTGTAATGGTGTGCTTGCGCAGGACGACTCACATATCGTATTATATAAATACAAATCCTTGTTTCCAATTGATGTTATCTTCTCTTAAGCAAACATCAACTTAAGTTTAGTGTAAATTAAGTTGAGTTCAGAATGACTAGTAATACCTACTGAAAAATACAAAAAAATTGCAATTGTAGCGCAAACTGAACTTTATACGTGGGTAATAAAGTTATTTTTCCAAAAACACATAAATTTGGAAACTACAGGGTTACTGGTAACTCGACGTATTCCTTGCAGGACGTCATAGTAGGGTTAAAATCAATGACTATATAACCTCTTGACTGCTCATGCGGGCGACTCAGGCTCACGACACATATGATGAATAGCACTGATACTGGATGGAAACACGAGTGGCCATTTTAGTTTTGACCAGTTATTGGATCTCTGCACACGCCGGTATTTTGATACATTTTAAAACATTTCTGCATAAATAAAAACAATTATGAGTTCCTGTTCATTTAAATGGTGTGGGAAATTCTCTAGAACATCCAGCTATAAAAAGATTGCATTACTTTTCATCGGTAAGTAAAATAAATATTTTATTAAGAATAATTGCAGGGCTCAAGCTAAACTGGTTGTTTACGTAAAATGTCACAAAAATGTACAACGCGTTGATGTCTTTTTGAAAAGTCCCTTTCTCTCACTAGGGTATTGCAATAAGTCTGTCCCTTTCTATGTGCACTTATACTGTAGAGTGTTGTTGTGACAACTTCAAAATAAAGTCTAAGTCGATAAAAATTACGATGTTTCCTAATGGTAAAAAAGTAACATTAAGTACTTAATGTTTACATTTTAGATTTTAAAATGTTCCGTAATTGAAAGAAAAGTGGATTAATGCAGTTCACAGGGAAAATTGGTTTCCAAATAAATATAGCATTGTTTGTTTAAGGCATTTCACAGCAGATTAAAAATAAGTAATAGCAATGTCAATCCCTGTCGGATAGAACAATAAATTATTTTAAGGGGCGGGCGGAGCTTCGATTGCAACTACGAATCAAGTGCTACAAATGTTGCGCTAGTGTGCCTGTCGGAGCGATACACACAGCTACCGTGAACTGTACGACCACGCACATATTTTCATTGACATGAAATTTCCTTGACGCGATAGCACTACTGGCTATTGAAAATTTATGATAAATTTGGGTGTGTTCCGTAATACCAAAAATGATGAATGAAAACTTAATGTCTTTCCATTTTTTTTTCGATAATTTCTAACTTGATAATATAGGCTATGTTTCTGCTGAGACAATATCACAAGTATTGTTGTTTATAATACAGAAAAAACAACATGAAAACATGTCATTTACGCTGTAAAAATGTGCGAAATTCAATTCGCTACAAGTTCATTTTAGTTAGGTTTTTCGGAAAAAAAAAATATGTAGGAACCTAGATAAATACTGTCTCAATCCGAATAACAACACACTATGGTGGAAATATGCTCAAATTGCAAATGATTTAGGTATTAAGTTTGTATGGAGAATTCATCCGTCGCCGTGTTATTAAGTGAAATTCAAATTTAAATAATTTATTGTTCAATTAGGATTGTAGACGTCGATTTTATCGATATCGATATTATTGTTGCAAAACTGACTTGTGCATCACTATGTTTGGTACTTTCGTCCTAACATTGTTGCATCGGCCAATCACAACCGCTGTAATTTCTTCGTCCCCCGGCCCGCAGTAGTGAGTCGTGTGCCTAGACGAAATCGGTCTATCAGCTCTCAAGTGGTTTAATTCTCTTTGGTTAAAATGCAACAAATTAAGCCACCAAATGTTCTACCGAAATTCAGTAGTTTTTGAATTAGTTAAGAGTTTTAGAGCTAAAAATTACAAAAAATTAAATGTTTTGTTAGTGATATTTGACAAAGTTTTAGGCATTATTGAACTTTTAATTATTAACAAAGGTCTGCTACGGCGTCAACTATGATAATAACTTAAAATTCAGTACAGTCGCGCCGTAAATCATTTTTAAATTGGTTTCAAATGGTTTAATCTGGGATTTTTCATTAAAAAACTAAAACTTAACTAATTCAAAAACTACTGAATTTCGGTAGAACATTTGGTGGCTTAATTTGTTGCATTTTAACCCTACTATGACGTCCTGCAAGGAATACTTCGAGTTACCAGTAACCCTGTATATCGCGAACGCAGAGTTCAAAATCTGACATGTCAACGACGCTTATTTTTTTATTGTTGTAAACCGCTTGCCAATATATTTATTTTTTTGTTGTAAGTTGATTGTAATTAGAAAATATTTATTGTATGACACAATAAAACATGAACAACAAGCATATTTTTTTTTTAATTAGAGCCGGTTACTTATACCTACATCGGAAGAGGCATATTTGGGCATGTGCACAATTATTAGCATAGCATAGAAATACAGTATGTTAACTAACAGAGGGCGTTCCCGTTAACCCGCAATAGTATACCATACATACAAGCTAAAAAAAATATTACCATTAAAAAAAAAAATGTTTTTTTTATTTTTTATAATAAAATATTCACAAAAAATATTAAATTGATACGTAAAAGAAACACTCTGTACACGCGCACTTGTCCTTCAAAGTAAGTACGGCAATGTCGCAATTTACCTATGAATGACGGGCCGCGTGTGCGGCGATCTGATTGATGCGCCTAGCCCCGCCCCCTGCTCCCCGAATGTCCACAGGATTTGTCCACCTAATTTTAGTCGGAACTAATCTCGCGCGCATACCGGATGTGCATTTATTTTCGCATTGCAACATCTTGTCTCCTTTCGTCATTCGTGTGTGAAAAATGGCGCGTTATCAGTTCAGTGCTCGGGTATGTGAACATGGTGCATATTTAAGCTGAGTGTAATTGTGTGATGGTGCTTTGAGGATCCCAATGCACAATTTAATGCGACGAGTGCACCAAAACAACCGTCGGCGATTGCAACAAGCAATGTGTAGAGAGAGAAGGTTAGCATATTGCGCAGTTCAAAATCTAAGTAAGTCTTTAAACATTATTTAAATGTGCCTACCGTGTGTACCTAAAACCTTTTCGAAAAAAGAAATAACACTAAGAAACGACTGTGCCACAAAATAAATAAGATCAGAAAGCCCACTCTTTGCTAAAACTACTTTTATACTCAGGGAGTACCTACCCCGTACAACGAGCGTATTACTTCTGTGGTGTTACACGATTGCTATTAAGTAATTTATTACGAATGCAACTGCATAAAGTAAAAGTTTTTTTTTTTTTTTCATTTCGATGTCGTTGCAGAAAACATTACAAAACGTTAGACAGTGATTGCTAACGTGCAATACTTCATTATCATTTAAAAGCTAGCCTAAAACTGAGATTTAAATGAAACTTTCTCTAATACTCAACCGCACACTATTTATGAGCGTAGTTACCTACTACGTTATTTATTTTTCTAATTACTTTCTTATTAGCACTGTAAGGCACCGGAGTCACCGATCTGAGTGAATAGGTAAAACACATTCTTGTACTTGTTCCATGAGTGGGCCTTCTGTACTTTTATCTGTTTATTTTGTGGCCGCGAGCCCGCGACCGACGCGACGTGTCGGCAAAGCGCTGCCGACGCGTCACCCTGTGTCCATTACTCGGCCGCTGCGATCAGAATAATTCGCTGTACTCTGTATTCTAATATGATTGAAACGTGGCTTAGATAGGTACATGAATTTATGTTTTTACTGTTTGCGAATAGGTTCTTACAAGCCCAAGGGCCTCAGTGACGCGTTCCTTTGTCAGCCGGGCATTTGAGACGGGTTGTTAAATCAAAACATACATAAATGTTTTATTTTACTGATAACAACACGACGCTGTGTTTTTCACTGTCTTTCCGCTCGTTTTCCGGTGATGCAAGGTTGCATCAATCAAAACCGTTGAGCCCCACTGTTGCATATTTGCATCAGTTGACTCACGCTATTAAAATCTCTATTTCTACGGAGTAAAGGGCTAATATCGTCTGTGGAAAGGTACAGTATTAATTTTGCCGACTTTACCAAAGTCAGCGCTCGCCATTCAGTGCCGTCACGCCGCCCGCCCCCCGCCCGGCCGGCCGGCTCGGTGAGAAGCTCGCTCGGCATCGTGCGCGCGCTCGGAACAAAATTGCGACGTTGCCGGTTTGGGCTACGCCACTACGCTAGGTATTCCGCGTTAGTATTTTGATTTTAAACAGGTCGTTTCGAATTTATTGCCAATTTAGTTTTTTTTTTTATTCGGATTTTTTTTAACTCATTTTTATATGCTGATATTTTTATTTGAATCTATTAATGATATAGATTATCGAGTTTAAGGGAACGCCCTCTGTTATTTAACATACTGTATATAAGGTGCTATAAAAATATCTGCCACGGCTGCAATGGGAGACAGTATTGTGTTAGATTACAATAGTAAAGATAAATTATTGATCACTTGTCATATTTTTTTTCATACAAAAAATTGGTAAGTATTGATTTATTGGCATAAAACCATCCCTTAGACTTAATAAGCTGTTGCCGCACCGCACCGAATTCAATTCGCGAAACGCCGGCGCCGTTCATACACTGTTGCCATTCTTATCAAACAATGCCGCTGCGCGCCGGCCACTCGCTCGTCAAAGCGCAGCCCCGCGCGCCCCCGCCTTCACCCGCACTACCCCGTTCGTCGCACGCGCTAGTCGACCGCCCGGCCTGCCAGTCGGTCGCCAGTCGCCCGCCCGCCCGCTCGGAAGCCGCCGCCGCTCGGAAGTTAGTTTTAGCGGTCAGCGTCAGGAAAATCGCGCGCGCTTTCTTTAAAAATGCCACCCAGCCGACGGTATTCCAATCAAGAATATCTTGAAATGGTATTGTGCTACCGCGAGTGTAACTCCATAACTGCGCATGCAGTAAACTAATACCAGCAGAGGTTTGGTGTGCGAGTGAGTCACCATATTGCGATTCTTACACTAACTTGACAGTCCAAAGCCTGTTTTAAATGTGATGGGAAGTTTATCATCTTATTTACGTCAGTTTTTTTGGAAGAATGCGTGAGCTGGTAAGTAATTGCACTTTTAAAACACTTGTTTGCCTGCGTATTATTGCGTACCTAGTAGATTAGATAGTGACGAACTAGTCAGCTAATTTCAGTTTTCATTCACAGAACAGATGGAAAGAGATAGTAGTTGTTTTCATTGACGAAGCGACACATCGCGCGTAATTTGTGAACCACGTTATGCAGAGTAGAGTCAATGTTTATTTAACTACTTTATTTTCTCAAATTGATTTAACTGTAACTGTGGGTACGAAATTTCTTCACTATTGTAAGCTTTAAACACAATACTACCTCCCATTAAAGCCGTGGCAGATATTTTTATAGCACCTTATATAATACTAGCTGTGCCCCGCGGTTTCACCCGCGTAGGTCTCGATCCCGTAGGAATATAGGGATGAAACGTATCCTATGTCCTATTCCAGGTCATGGTCTACCCGTGTGCCCATCCTATCCTCTCTAGAGTAGGGAACGTCGCGGCGACGCGCCACGCCGCGGCGCGGCGTGTCGCCGGCGTCGGACGGTTCGCGTATTACATTTCGTGATAACTTCGAAATTAAATGTCCGAATCGAATGAATTAAAAAGTATTTTACTGCTACATAAATACCCTTGATGTTAAAACTATTTATTTGAATAAGAATTAATATTATGTTGATAAAACTCCTTCGCAAATAATGCATTAATTTCGAATAAATTTGATTACCATAAAAAGGTTATAGTGAGTCAATCTTAAAAGATAGACATATGCTGTCGCGGACTTTTTTTTAGAACTTTTAAAGAGGAACAATTCCATCATGCATGACATTTGCTTAACTTAAACCGTTTACGCAGCGCACGCAACGGAAGCTCTCAAAAAGATTTTGCAACATTTTTCATTTACTTTCCGCTCCTATTGGTCATAGCGTGATATATCCTATAACCTTCCTCGATAAATGAACTATCCAACACAAAAAATATTTTTCAATTCCAACCAGTAGTTCCTGAGATTAGTGCGTTCAAACAAACAAACAAACTCTTCAGCTTTATAATATTATTATATATTATATTATTATACATAAGTATAGAGTATAGATAAATCGTCGCCTATGGCGTTGAGGCGTGTTCCGTGCTGAACACTTGTTCGGCATTTCGATTCGGCAGTGTTTGTGGTGTGCGTTACCCTAGCAAAATGTTGTCGAAAATGGACATTTCAAGCTTATAGATAATTAGTTGCCTAGCTTCTGTAATTGTTGCGCACATTTTTAAATTTGTTGCAATTATAGTTTTTTTTTATTTCACAAAAACATTTCCTGCTGGGGTAACGTTTCAAACGTTACCGCAGCCAGACATTTTTTTAAATAATGGGAAATATTAGCTATATAATTAGTTGTCTAGACGAGGTAAATGTCGCAATAAATATATTTTTTTTTTACTTCTGCCATGTTATTCGAAATCCTGCTGGAGTAACGTTTGTGGTTTTGCTGGATCTCTGAAACGGTTAAGCGGATTCTTATCATATTTTGTACATGACTTCTTAGGAATTAGTTTTAATTTGTTGTGCAATGAAAAAAACAAAATAATGCACCATCTATGGGGTATTTAATTAAATATAAAAACACTTCAATAGGTCCTAACACTCTGAATAAGAGCTCTAAAGACTTAATTTAAACGTTATTTTGTAGCTTGTAACGGCATTCAAATGTATGTGAAGTTTCATTAGTATCCTGTAAGTAATTAAGAAAATATGATGATATTCAATTCTCCACGTTCACGGTCACAATAAGCGCGGAGTTATTTGGCCACCAATAAACCTGTATGTGGATATATAAACTGAATTTTATATCAATAATTAGTTGCTTAGTTCAGTTTTATGCCCGTAAAATTTTAGCGTAGTAAATACAGTAATTAACGAGATAATAAAATAAAAGTGATTAGGAAGTCCAAGTCCGTGGTAACCCGACGAAGTTTAGGTGGTTACAAAAAACCGCCCGCGTAGTACATTATGCTATCTTCTAAAATATGTAGGGGTACAGGTTTATTGGTGGCCAAATATCTCCGCGCGCATTGTGACCGTGAACGTGGAGAACTGAATATCATCATATTTTCTTAATTACTTACAGGATACTAATGAAACTTCACATACATTTGAATGCCGTTACAAGCTACAAAATAACGTTTAAATTAAGTCTTTAGAGCTCTTATTCAGAGTGTTAGGACCTATTGAAGTGTTTTTATATTTAATTAAATACCCCATGGATGGTGCATTATTTTGTTTTTTTTATTGCACAACAAATTAAAACTAATTCCTAAGAAGTCATGTACAAAAGATGATAAGAATCCGCTTAACCGTTTCAGAGATCCAGCAAAACCACAAACGTTACTCCAGCAGGATTTCGAATAACTTCGCAGCCGAAGTAAAAAAAAAAAAAAGAATAAGTTGCAACATTTACCTCGTCGAGACAACTAATTATATAGCTAATATTTATTTCAATATTTCCGTTTTTTGTAAAAATGTCTGGTTGCGGTAACGTTTGAAACGTTACCCCAGCAGGAAATGTTTTTGTGAAATAAAAAAAAAAACTATAATTGCAACAAATTTAAAAATGTGCGCAACAATTACAGCAGCTAGGCAACTAATTATCTATAAGCTTGAAATGTCCATTTTCGACAACATTTTGCTAGGGTAACCGTGTGTTTGCACTGGCGAAACATTCGAGACAAAACATGTTTAAATCTCTAGTTCCTGTCAAAAATTGTATGGAACATTGACAGGAACTAGAGATTTAAACATGTTTTGTCTCGAATGTTTCACCAGTGCAAACGCACGGTTACGCACACGTGTTTGTGGTACAACAAAGCCTTTTACAATACATAGTTCTAGGATTTTCGCAGAGACGATTTTATCGATTATCCTACAAAGAATTGGGATACAAGACTAACGAGTCAGTAGTTATAATACAGTAGTACAGTCAGATAGATAAATTGGTATTATTTGGGTGGCAGAAACCATCTGGAATTGTATCTGATTTTAAAACGGAATTAAACAGGCTAGTACTGACTGTAGGGACCTCTCCCTATTTTTAACCGAATTCCAAAAAGGAGAAGTTCGTACTTAAATGATATTTTTTTCATTTGTTCGTCTGTATGTTTTTTTTAAAATTTAAATGTCCATTTAACACGTCCATCTATATTGGACCGTGTTTGAAAAAAGTTCTATGTGGATGATGTTATAAAAACTCCTTGTCACTGCTATTTACAGACAGTGGAATTCGAATTAGTGTGGGGTAGGTACCACAACAAAAAATTGAAAAATAAAAACTTTCAAAATAAAGAACACTATATTATAGTGAAAAATTATTCTTATTCCGGAAGTCGGTGGCAAACCGACTGCGGATATTCTAAGCCAAAGACACCGACTTCCGAAATTAAAGTTATTTTTCGCGTGCGTGTAGCGCTTTGTTTAAATTCATTATAAAAGTAGACAAAACTAAAAAGCGCGTTCTTTAAACTTCACATTTTAATTCTGGAATAAAAGTAGCCTAGGTTATTCCTTATAACATCAGCTATGTGCCAGCGAAAGTCCCGTCACGTCAAAATCGGTCCAGCCGTTTCAGAGATTAGCCCGAACAAACAGACATACAGATAGACAAAAAATGATTTTATGTTAAACGTACCGCATATACCTACTTTCAAATGCATTTAGCAGACACTTCAATTTGATTTATTTGTATATAGATATAGATTCATCCCAACTGCGGAACTGTGCGTGGTCCTGGTCCAACACGTATTTGGCCGGTTTTTCAAGTACTTGTTCAAAAGGGTGTCCAAGGAACGTATACTACGTGCGAAACACAGGAAAGGTGTTTTTTTTTACCCGACTACGGCGAAGAAAAAAGGAGGGTTATGATTTTGACCGATATGTATGTATATATGTATGTATGTATGTATATATGTATGTATGTGCATCTGTTCCATCCTATCTTCTAAACCACTTATCACAATTTGACAAATGAGGTATCGTTGGAAGCGTCTTGATCGTCCGCTGGTTATAGGCTATGTGACGTCACATTAAATGGCGCCCTCTCGAGGACATAAACAAATAAATATTGTTTAATCGTACCATGTTAGGTATCAAATGAAAGGGCTTAATAAGCACATTTCAAAAATATATATATTATAACACCAAAAGAATTTAAACAAAATTAAAGTAATAAAAACTAAAACCCAACTACGACTTAAAAGGTATAAACAAGACACCACATACAGACAAATTAAAAATCCGGAGTCACACGTGTTAGGGCATAAATCGAACAGATTACATGTGACTCCGGATTTTTTGTTTATTATTTTAGTTTATTAAGCCCCCAATTTTTATTAAGGTTTGATAACGGCGTCCTCTAATTCCATCAATTTCAATCCCTGTCAGTACTATTATGACAATCTAAATAGATATGTCAATCTGTCTGGATTGTCAGTGCGAATCACTGAAACGTTTACTTTTTAGTAGATTTATTTTGTGTATGTTATTTATTTTCTTTGACCGAATTCAATCACCAGTCTAAATAAAAATGGATTCAGATGGCAGCAACACTGAGATAATGCAGGTCGACGTGGTCTTCTCAGTCCAATCCGTGGTGAGTTCCGAGGATCCGCCGATGGAAGAATGGTCTTCATTGGAACATTTAGCTCTTGAAGAAAACAAAAAGAAAATTTTATATAACGACGGGTTGTATGACCCTGGCAGCGGAGAAATATGCGGAAAATACGTAGCTATGTCTGCCAGTTCCGTGTTAAGACACCCTTACTTCAGTTACCCGGCGATCACAGATCCAGGAATAGAGGACGCTTTGTTAAATCCTGAAGATACAATAACATACCCGGACGATGGGCAAGCTTTGTACCTAGCTCTCTGCGAGGAGATGAGTCAGTGCCCAGTCAGAAGTTTTTATAGAGGGCTCCTTGAAAGACGAATAGATCTCCGGTATTACTGCATCAATCCAGATGGATTCCGGGCAATGGCCAAAGCTTTGCAATACAATAAGATTGTACAAGCATTAAATCTAACTGATAACTTTTTAAACGATGATGCCTGCTATCATATGGGAAATATGCTTTTGACAAACAACACAATTACTGAAATTAATTTGCGTGGTTGCAGAATTGGCCCTCCAGGTGCGAGACGATTGTTTAGTAGCTTGCACCTTAACAAAACACTCAATATTCTTGATTTGAGTTATAACAAGTTGGGCGATGAAGCGATGGAGCATTTAGCAAAGGCTGTACTTTTCGGACTTAATGTGAAAAATCTTAATTTAAGCTACAATAACATAAGTGGGAAAGGATTCGCGTTACTAGTAGAACCATTCCAAACCCATAACAATTTTACTCACTTAGACCTTTCGTGGAACTCAATATATAGTGTAGGCGGTTACGCGTTTCTCGTACAATTATCAGAAAGTGATTGTCTTGAAGTGTTGAATTTGTCATGGAACTCCTTGACTGGCTCTCGGATCAGCCTGGCCTTAAAAGGCATCTTACTGTGCCCGCGCTTGAATGAGCTAAATCTCAGCAATAACAAACTAGAAGGAGAAGCTATTACGTCTATCGTAGGAAATTTATCGAAAGCTAAAAAATTGAATACGTTGAATTTATCATATAATCCGTTATCCCCTAGTGACGCTTTAAGCGTTTTGGATATGGTAGCGAAGGTTAGTTCGAAAGTGAAAAATTTACTAATGGAGAACGTGGTCGTTAGTTTAGAATTTGTATCTTTCCTCGAGCAAACAAAACAAAAGAAATCAAAGAAAAACTTAATCGTAACGTACGGGGGCGTTGAAAGTGTTTTTAAAGCTAAAGGGCCAGACGCTAGGGAAATAGTGCTCGACAGAGTTGAGTACATTACAAAAAAACCGAAAAAGAACAAGGCTGATATTGCATTGATTGCGCTGGAAATGCAAAAAGAAAAATATGACGCAATTAATGCGAAAGACTTATCCATCGCTTTAGGGCAGGGTGGAGCTTATCTAGATGAAAGTCTTGTGGAGGAGCTGTGTCATGTCTTTCCGGGACCGCCTAACAAGAATCCTAAAATCAAAATGATAAGTATAAACGCAATGGTGGACTATATAAAGCGAAAATGGCCAGATAGGAAGTTACCCCCCACTCCACCTCCTGAACCGGAACCGGAACCCGAACCACCCAAACCAGTAGGAAAATTAAAAGGCAAAGGCAAAGGAAAAAAGTGAATAATTGTACATGCATTTTTATTTAATAATTTTGTAAGCTTTTATTTTTGTAAACGTAGCTTTAAACGTGAAATATTATTTTTCATGCAAGGCTTACTGTTTTGTTTCGATTTAGTTTGTTACACGAGTTATTTTAGACGCTCATTTATTTTGAAAAATGGAAGTTATTTTTTTTTAGAAGCTCATATTAATTATTTATAAGTTTTGTTAAAGTTATTTTTAGCGCGCATGTTACAATTTTGTTAAATAAAGCTTAGTTTTTAGAAGTTCATATTACATATAAGTTTTGTAAAATAAAGTTATTTTTTGTCACTGTTTATCTTTTTAAGTATGAATAACACTACATAATTATATCAGATATAATATCAAATACGTACAGACCTCAGACCAACCAAAATAGAAAGACGGAGCACTACGTACATCAAACGTGTAGCCACAAAACTATGCTCCTGCAAGTAAACACACAGGCTCACGCACACACCTACACAAAAACTATGCTCATCGCTCCTAGTACGTCACGAGTCGTCGTCTAGTGAACTTCAATAAAAAAAATTGAATTATGCATTCTTGTGTAGTGAAAACTTGTAAAAACAATAGCAAATCACATAAAAAGTCTCACGGAATCACTTTTCACATGTAAATACTTCAAATAACATCGTTTCTTAATTTAGTAAACTATGAATTTTAGGTTACTTGGAACAAAAACCTGAACGAATGAACGAACGAAAACAGTGACATTTAAAGTGCGGGGGCTGCTATAATATGATTTGAAATTTCCCCGTTCGATATTTTTTAGTTCGAGTAATTATATGCCTGTTTTTTTATGTATTTAATATTTTAGATTTCCAAGTAATATTGAAAATAAAAGTAAATGGATAGTAGCTATAAGAAATAGTCGGAATGATCCAGAATGGCTTCCATCGAAAACCAGCGTGGTTTGTTCCGATCATTTTGATAATAATGACCTTTATTCAACTAATCGTGGACTTCGCCGTGTCATCAAAAGCGGATATCCTAAAAAGGTACATAAAATTTAAAAAACAAAAATGAGATTTTATCAAAACAGTAATTAAACACGAGACTGTATTTTTTATTTTATTTTAGTTAGTTTCTCAGCTTAGACTAGCTAATTTAAATACTACTGTCCCAAATTTTATTTTTTAGATGTTATTTCCATCGTCTTACGTAATTGCTGAAAACTCAGTTTCACAAAGTTCCGGCTGTACGTTTGTTCAAGTATGTCCTAATTCTTCATTTATCTTCCTAAGGTTTTAATCAAAAGCTGCCATTACTCGTGTATTTTTTTTTGTAGGACTTACCAGACTTGCCTCATGTAGCCATTGACGATAGGGCATTACCAAGTTCATCCTCTGCATTTGTACCCGTATGTATTTTCCTGTCTCTTATTACTAGTTTTTACTACAAATATGCAATTTATTTTGTAATAATGTGGTTATAGGACTTACCTAATTTACCCAATGCGGCTGTTGATTGCACGGTATGACCAAGTGCATCCTCTGCATTTGTATCCGTATGAATTTTCCTGTCTCTTATTACTATTTTTTATTACTATTATTTAAGTACCTATTTTATTTCAAAACAATTTACTTAATGACGCATACCCACGACGATATTATGATTTACGCTTCAACAACCTTATAACTTATAAATTAATTTTTCTATAATTTACAAAGCAATTTTTTTTTACATTCAGTCGATAATTAATGGATAGTTCTAATTGAAAGAGCGGAGTTTCCTAACACAAGCACAGGTAATCTCCAAATCATGTATGTAAATGCACTTTGTACTTAATTGTTATTTTATTTTGCGATGTAAAAAAAAATGGTTTTGTTTCGGAATCCTTCCTAACGATTGAGGTACAATACCATACTCAACAATATCTTGCTCGTACAATATTATCCTACCCAAAATATTATTCCCCAAATTATAGGGAAAAACTTTAACAAATGACAACCCTTTTTACACAAACATAGATAAAAAGGTGGCGTCATTTTTGATGTTCGTAATGCTCTGTCTTTCTATTTTGGTTGGTCTGAGGTACAGACATTTACGTCTGTGGCTCAATTCACACTGAAATTGCAGCGGCCTGCAGCGGCGCGGCGACACTCACTTCACGTAAATTCTACTTCAGTTTCATGTTAAATACTTAAATAATAATTGCCAAATCAAAAATCTACTTTCATTGAAAATACCAAAGTGGAAATTTATTTATTAAAGGAACTATAAATAATATTAATTATACAACTAACTAAGTATTACTACTAACGAAATCCTAACTAATGTTAATTAAAACTAATTATACAAATAAACAATTAATAACTAAAATATGGCGTCAAAAATTCCTCCGCATCGCTGTCGGCTGGTAACGTACCCAAGAGACTGGCGGCATTGCCACCATAGACTACTATGTATAATGAGAATTGCCACGTTGTATGGCAATGCTTATCCTCTGACCAAGGTAAAAGCCAGCCCTTGGGTCACAGGAAGTGTCAAACAGCCGTTTGGAGATTTAATTGAACAAACTATGAGCACTCGGACCCCACGGCCCTAGGATATATAAATATCAAATGAATTGAATTTAAATTAAATGAAGTAGCTCTAATTGGTATAGTCCTGCTTCTTTAATACTAAGAAAGTTTTTATTGCCTTAAAATGAAAAGGCGCCATCAAAATTTTATTTTGCGCTGGAAATTGTTTATCGCATTTGGCGTTTTGACGCCCCTTGCCGTCTGGCGCCTAGACCGCTCCTCTCGCTCTCGCCTCAGGGCCGGCGCACTATGTTACCGAATGCGGACTAAACCCAAATTTTAAAGTTGACGGTAGATTAAAAATAATAACCGGACTTGCAAATAGCATATGTATGTTAAAGGAATCCAAAAAACGGAGGGTAGTTTTCTAATAAAAGACAAGATATCACTTGTCAAAGTACACAGTTGACTACTACCGTTTCAAGAAGCGCAAACTCAACGTAATTCAAACTAATACAGTAGATATTTATTGTTATTTGCATAATCAACAACAAGGATTCTAAAGTTCAAGGTATTGTCTTTTAGATAAGATATTAATATTCTTGAAAACATAATGTATGTATACAGTTCCAAATAACGACCACAATACGACTAAAATAAAAATTCACAAGGCTATTTATTAGCTCAGACCAAATAAAAAACCAAGACAGAGCGCTGTCAACAGTGACGTGAGGCCGGTTTCGTAAACATGTGTGCACTTAGTTTGATTGTAGTGTCATTGTAAATAGTTGTAAATGTGTGTGTGTGAGCGTGTATGTACGGAGCGGTGGTGTAGTTTTAGCATGCTTCACTGTATTGTTCGCAGCACTCCGTCTTGGTTTTTTTATTTGATCTGAGGCTATTAGTAAGTGTTTTCCATAACTTTCTATAACAATTTATTAACACAAATAATCTCTGGACTTTACATTATTATATTGTAATTAATAACAAACCTTGCTACGACATGCTACCGCTGCTGTTGTTTCTTGCAGGACGCGTGGTTGAATTTAAACGATTCGACTCGCGACCTTACGGACTTGTTATTTCAAGATCCTGTAAAGAATTGGAATCAAATGGGCCAGAATTTGCAAAAGCTAATAATCATTTAATGGAACTCGTCGGAATTATGTAATTTTCTGTTATTTTTTTCTTAACATTTTTATTAATCCTACTAATATTATATAGGACCTATCTGAAAGATTCGTGTATGTGTGTGTGTGTGTAACTATTGTTATTCTATTAGAGGATTCGGATTAAAACCTGAAATTGGCTTGAAGACCTGAAGTTTAACGCGAGTAAAGCCGTGGGACACAGTTAGTGCATAGTAAATTATGGTTATTCTATTAAATACATAATATTTTCTATATAATGCTGACGATAGGTAGTAAATTCACATCATAAATAAATTTGTCCGTGTCTTACTATGAACCGGCAACACTGTGCGGCGCTGTATGTGCCATACACTTGTTACATAAAGATTTTATTGTGTCTTATATTAAAAGCAATATATTCCATGTAATTTCACTGTTGTTTAAAATTCCCATCTACTTATTAATTTCATCCAGTTGTCGTACCTTTTTTAGGGTTCCGTAGTAAACAAGGAACCCTTATAGTTTCGCCATGTCCGTCTGTCTGTCTGTCCGTCCGTCTGTCCGCGGCTTAGCTCAGAGACGGTTGGTACTAGAAAGCTGTAATTTGGTATGGGTATACATATAAATCACGCCGACAAAGTGGTAAAAGAAAGTCGTAAAACATATTTCTTTTTAATACCTCCCCTACATGTAAAGTGGGGATGTTTTTTTTTTTCTCGTCAATCCCATCGTTGGAAAGGTCGTTTAAAAATAATGTGAGTTTGTGAAAACCATTTTTGGATTCAGGGATCCGCTTGCGAAATATTAAGCTTTAAAGTGCTAATTTTTGTTAGAGTCAAGTGTCCCCCTGCCAGCTAAATGGTTGGTTTTGGGTATGTGAAAAAATTCACGGCAGTAGTATATATGTATAACGAAATTAAAACGAAAACTATCACCGCTTCGTAGGCTCCACAAGTTACCGAGTAATAATCGACCAACCTAAATTTGCAGTAGCAAAAACATGTTCTCCCATACACTTTGTATGTTTTTGTACAAGTTTTTTAACTACAATGTTAAGTTTGTTGGATCAATTCATCCCAACTACGGAACCCTTCATTGTGTGTGGTTCGACATGCACTTGGCCGGTTATTTTTTTTTCTTCTACCTCTTACTAATCTAAATATTAGACAATCTTTTCTTACACTTTTACTCGTACTTAGTTGCGTTACTTCACACATTCCAGGTGACTGACATTTCAAGGAAAATGATATCCCGCAGTGCTACAACTGCGATATGAGGATACTGTGAGGATATGGATGCAAAACTAAGAGCTGCCTTGAGGTCAGCAAAAGGCGCCATCTTTCTCATGCTGGAGTATCAAGGTAAGCTACCAGGGGCCGTATTATGACGTGTTAATGCCATAATTTTTCCAGTGCGAGTGAGAGACGGAGCTATACAAGGCCGATAGCACCATCCTTTTTGCGCAGTGCAATCATGATGGCATTAATACTTCACAATACGGCCCCAGGTTTCTATTACTAATCTATGTGCTGTTAGCACTTTAGCAGTAATCTATTTAATGAGTTGGTCGGTAGTAAGTCAAAATTAGTGTGTGAGCCAGCTGTTCCGATAGATTTGACTGGTGATGACACCATACCATTATGTCCTACTAGCTTCCGCCCGCGGCCGCGGCTTCGCCCGCGTAGTATGTCGATAAAAAGTAGCCTATGTCCTTTCTCAGGCTCTAGGCTATCTGTGTACCAAATTTCATTTAAATCGGTTCAGTAGTTTTGGCATGAAAGCGCGACAGACAGACAGATAGACAGAGTTACTTTCGTATCTATACTATAATATTATAAAACTAAAGAGTTTGTTTGTTTGTTTGTTTGAACGCACTAATCTCAGAAACTACGGGTTGGAATTCTTCTTGTGTTGGATAGTCCATTTATCGAGGAAGGTTATAGGCTATATGACATCACGCTACGACCAATAGGAGCGGAGCATAAATGAAAAATGTTGCAAAAACGGGAAAAATTATTTCTTTTTGAGAGCTTCCATTGCGTGCGCTGCGTAAACGGTTTAAGTTACGCAAATATCATGTATGATGGAATTGTTCCTCTTTAAAAGTTCAACAAAAAAGTCCGCGACAGCATAAGTCTATCTTTTAAGATTGACTCACTATAACCTTTTTTATGGTAATCAAATTTGTTAGAAATGAATGCATTATTTGCGAAGGAATTTTATAAACATAATATTAATTCTTATTCAAATAAATAGTTTTAACATCAAGGGTATTTATGTAGCAGTAAAATATTTTTTAATTCATTCGAATCGTACATTTAATTTCGAAGTTATCACGAAATGCAATACGCGAACAGTTCGTCGCCGGCGCCACGCCGCGCCGCCGCGACGTTCTCTACTCTAGAGAGGATAGGGTAGACCATGACCTAAAATAGGACATAGGATACGTTTTATCCCTATATTCCCACGGGATCGAGATCTACGAGGGTGAAACCGCGGGGCACAGCTAGTTTATAATATTAGTAAGGATTGTTATGAGACTGAACAACTATCAGCCGTCCCATACATTTAGGTCACGTAGATATTAAAGCTTTGTAGTTACAGCACAGTTGATAATTTTTTCTCGATTATGATGTCGGTCCCATGGAGAAAGTTGTACAGTTTGATTTTCTGTACTAAAAATTAATCTGCCCAGCCTTTTCCCAACTATGTTGGGCTCGGCTTCCAGTCTAACCGGATGCAGCTGAATAGCAGTATTTTACATGGAGCGACTGCCTATCTAACCTCCACAACCCTATAACTGGGTAATACGATACCCCTTGGTAAGTCTGGTTGTCAGACTTTCGGGCTTCTGACGACCCGTAACGACTGACAAAGATCACAGCCGAGGCCAACTGCTTAACGTGCTTTTCGAGACACGGAGGAGTCTCGGTATGTAAAGATGGTCAGCCATACCTTTAAATTTGACAACACCTATCGAAACACTATGTGGGTAGGATGATGAAAATGAACTCAATAAAACAACAATATTTTTGTATTATGGAAGTTTACTGTTCATTTTATATGTTATTATAAACACAACGTCAACTAGTACAGTCGACAGCCTAGATATGTCAACACACATTCAAAACAAGGGAACACAACGTACATAGTCTGCCGCCGACTGCTTATAAAAAAGCTCAAGTAACATAAGTTAATTTATTATAGCCGTGAAGAATTACATTTATATTGTCGTCTACTCATGTATTACTTACAGTGCATACTATAGTTTTGGTATAACATTTTTTAACCCACTAGATAACATTGAGCAATTTATTCCATTTATAAATTATGTATACAATTTTTCGTGACATGTTAGATATTAGGTACATAAAACTATCCGCTAGTTAGTGTTTATCTATACACAACAATGTGATGCGTTGGAAGACGGTTCAATGCCCAGAGTCAGGAGAATGGTAACAGTTGCACACGCTACAATGTGGAGCTCAAAGTCAAAATTAACGCGAATTATATATTTTATTTGCGTAAACATGTTAATATTAAGATATAAAGTGTATAAATATGCCTCTATACTAACCGCTCATTGGCATTTACTTTCCAAAACTTAAATTGATTCTCGACAACATTTAATTTAATGATTTCATCATGTTTTATGAAAAATCGATTTTGTTTGCCGAAATATGGATTATAAATGCCATGAAACGATTAAAACACTTTAGTAATAAATTCTAGACACACATACAAATAAGTCCACGCTTTCAAAACACGGTTAGAATGCATCAAGTCGCGCTGGAGACGCAACCACCGGGTTCAGTACAATCTTAGAGAGACTTTGTAAAGATGGAGAGTTAGAGAGTAAATCTAGGTTCAGAATAAATACAAATTAAACATAATAAATAGAGTAATAAATAATACAGTTAGGTTCGAGACCTTAAGAGAAAAAAACTTTTTAAATTAATAATTGTTTTACCGATAATTGCGTCCCCAATGCTTGCAAAACACATTAAATACAAAGAAATATTTGGTAACAATGTCTTAAAGATTAACATACAGAAAACAAACAATGAGGATACAATCGTTAGTATTTACATTAAGTATATAATTTACACAAGTCACATCACTAACCGAATCGACTAAAACTACAACTTAGAAAATTAGTACATTATATACCGATCTCAAAGATTATATACAAATGTGTGGTGGGAGTAAAGGTCTGGCCACTTTGTTTTTTTATGGTAGAAAGTGTATTTGGTCTTAACATATTAAATAATAATTAAAACATTAGTACGTTGATAACATACAGCCGTCGTTTAATTAACTCATTTGGGTTTTATAACTTAGTAAAGACGTTTTAGTTGAACAAATTGGCTTTTTTATTAGATATATTTGTTGGACATAATATGCTATTAAGGTTTTTTAAATTACTAAGCTACCATTGACGACGATTAAATATTCAGGCATTTGCCGAGAAATACAGTTGTCTCAATAACCTATCCACTTGTGATTATATATCTGGGTATATATTTGTGTCGTGGGTGGGGTATGAAGCGAGTGGCCAGGTGCAAGCGTGGTGGGTGTCTGCGACGTACAGTGTCGCGTCGGTCGTAGTCGGTTACAGCTCGAAGCGCTTCTTGCGCTCGGCGACCATGCCCACGAGCGGAGCGATCGTCGCTCGCCCGCTTACCGAGCAGCGCTTTGGCGCTTTTAGTTCTGAAAACATACGTTTAGATTGTTAATTATTTTTTAGACTAGACTGACTAGACTGTGAAATTGTCAAAAGAAGGGCTGAAAGCTAAAAACAGATTTAAAAGTATTTTTCATGTTAGCAATGTATCGATTTTCGCTACTTTCACGTGGTGATTGAAAATCCTAACATTTATCTAAATTACTTGAATTCAGATTCTCAGATAATTTACAATCAAATAACAACTTTAGCGTTATGCTGTCTAACTTGATATTTAGGGGACCATTTGATTTCAATGGAATTTGAACTTTCGTATATAGGTGTGATATTGAGTTTTTGTTTCAAAACTTGTTAATTGTCTGAGATATAGGGGACTAGGTCGGTTTTTTAGAGTTCCGTACCCAAAGGGTAAAACGGGACCCTGTTACTAAGAGTCCGCTGTCTGTCTGTCTGTCCATCTGTCACCAGGCTGTATCTCATGAACCGTGATAGTTAGACAGTTGTAATTTTCACAGATGATATATTTCTGTTGCTGCTATAACAACAAATACTAAAAAACAGAATAAAATAAATGTTTAAGGGGGCTCCCTTGCAACAAACGTGATTTTTTTTGCCGTTTTTTTAGATAATGGTACAGAACCCTTCGTGCGCGAGTCCGACTCGCATTTGGCCGGGTTTTACTTATTTAAAAGACGTCTCTAGTTACTTTATTTAAACCCTCCCTCTAGTAGGTTCTTTTGGCGCGTGGCCAAAATCAGAATAATCGCCGCCATCTTGTTATTTCATAACATTTCTCAAAACAATTGCTTACCAACAGCGCCACCTGTTAACATCATTTGAGCGCCAAGATCTTTGTAGCAAACATTAAAAAACTTGTATTTACCTGGACGGGTGAGAGCTGCAGGTTTCTCGTGCTCTCTGTCTTCGCGTACTGTATCTTGGCTGCGCGCGCCGGTCTCGCCGCCTCCAGCAGGGGGCTCGTCCGGGACGACTTCGTCTATAATACATATATCACATTAATATTATTATATTTCATTGATATAACTAGTGCTCAATTGACCATTAACAAAAAACTGCTGTGTTTATGGGACTGTTGTGTTTATTATTGTTAGGCGCCCAAAAAGCAATTTATTTGTCCTGGGATGTGGAGTTATTAGGCTGCAAAAGCATTTTGTTAGTATTAAAGTGGATTGTCAAAAAAAAAGTAATAATATTTATTTAAAAAAAACAAATATTTGCAATTTTTTAGTCATTGATACGAAATTACAACAATCTTCATTCCCTTTGTAGTGATAAATATTAATAGCTATATTGATCAAGACATATAAGTAGTCTGGTGTTTCTAGTAAGGGACAAACATAAAATCCGCAATGCTGTTAAAATTCTGAAATTGTCGATTATTGGAGTTACCTTTAACAACATAACAAAAACAATAGTAGGTATGGTCAGCAATAGATTAACACTGTTACTTTTATATACGTTATAAATAGACCCAAAAATGACACACATTGATTTTCATAATTTAATTTTGTTTTCAATAATTTAATTCAGAATAATTTACATTCCATAAATTGTGAGCACATAATACACACACACACTATAACTAAGTTAGTAAATTATTATTGTGCTAATCATTAAAAAGGGCACCTCCAGGTCTGCAGTGTAATAGCTAAGAGTTTTTATTATCAGAATGTAACATTTGTAAGTACCAATTTTTTCTTAATATTTTGCTCAATAATTTATAATGAAGTGAAGTACACTGAAGTGTTAATCGACCTTTGTTGTTAACCATACCTAGTGGATATTTGATTTGCAGAAATAAAAGAACAGTACCTGGCAATTCTAAATTCCACATATGAAATAGCATAGACGCGAGCGCAGCATCCCAGAAATAAATAAAAGAGGTTTCAAATCAGTGCTACAACTAATAATCGATCATTCCTCCCTCAACCAAACCCATAGCATGGTAGACTGGTGGCATAGTGTGTACCTGCGTGGCTGCCTGCCCTCTGCCAGACGGCGGCGAGGTGTCGCAGGTGGCTCCACAGCGGCGCCGCCCTCCCATGCTGTTAGTGCACCCCATACAATGTACCGTTACGCCAAGTTGCTTACAATGTGGGATTGAGTCTACGTCTTGGAGCATGGAAATTGGAGACGGCATGTTTGTTTTGCATGGGTGTGTGAATCATGTAAACCGAAACCAAAAGAAAACCTGTAATAGTTTTTATTGCTACCTCAGTCAGGCAATGACATGCAGCTATGTGATCCGCGGTTTCTTAAAACTAATTTTATAAACCCTGATACTGTGACGGGACCTTTTTTTTATTTCAATTTTCAAATCTGTTTAGCCGCTGTAAATTGGGTTTGTAAAACCAACCACAACAGCTTATACGATTTTTGACAGCAGAGTTATTGATTGGGGACTGATTTATTGAGGATGAGTTATTGGCGCTTATAAAAAGACTGATACATGATTACTGGTTTCAGTAAAAAACTGATGCATGGTTACTGGTTTCAGTGAAAGCCAAATCGTCTCCAATTTATAATATGCTCCAAGAAATGTGAAATAGTTCTATACTACACATGATCGCGCGAATTGAGCCAAGAACTTAATAGCTATGACTGGCTATAACCGGTAAACCGTTAAATGCCTGCTATTATTTACTTCTTTCAACGAATAACATTAATGAATGCTTGTTATGTTCTTTTAGGAGGACTTTTAATCTTATAATCTGCTCAAGAACAATCCGAAGCTATTTTCATTTTTGTAGGTATCATGGCCAGATTACATAGAAAATAATTGTAAAAATGGTTTTGTTTTAGTTGAGCTCAATTCGTGCGATCTGAGTATATCACATTTAGGTATATTTGAATCGTCAAGAATTGTAGGTATTTATTTACAAAAACAATATTACGATACCAAGAAATTAAAATTAAATACTGAAATATTTAAAAAAGAAAATTGAAAGTGTCTTACAAAACGGAAATACTATATTAAGATACGAGAATACTATTTATATTTATACTTTAGAACTTTTAGTAGTTCATTTTCGAACGGTGATGTATAACTGTTAAGTGCGATGTATGGTCATGCAAGCGTGTGGCCTTTGCCTTATGGTCAAGTGAAGAGAAGCTAGCTTAGGCTCTACAAGCGTGCACCGTGGTGTCGATGTGAATAAAATTAAAAAAGTATCGAGAGACGTTGTCTTACCGAGCCAGTCTCTTCTATGAGTTGGGAGAGAGTGGACGCTTCTGAGTTCTTCATTTCATTGGCTTCCGATATTAAGTGGGCGCGGAGTTGCTTGTTTCTGAAATGAAAGAAATAAAAATTTTTAAGATTAAATTGTAAAATAAAATAAATAATAATAATATATAAAAAAGTTTTGGGTTTGGTATGACGTGTCTTCAACCTTCAATCTAATAACATCAGGCTTAGGTAACCCCGAGTCTTTCATTGCATATGAGAATCATAAGCCCCAATTTTCATGAGACCACCAATAAGCTACAGACACTTTTGTTTAGTCCATAATTTCTGCCTTCAAAGATCAGGCTTCTTGGATAAGATAGTTAATTGATTCAGGCGTGACTTTGCGGAAATCCATTATAAAATAGACGTGTTGCCACACCGAGTGCTGGATGCAGAGCTGGCTGGCTGGTGAGTCTGCGTCCAGCGCTCGGTGTGGCAACACGACGACAGGGGGCCAAGTCTACTAATTTACAAACGTGTCAATGGTCTCACAATGATGAGTTTTTGACAGATTTGTCAGACCACTGTAGACTAATTGTAGATTGGGCCCCTGGTCAATCGTCATCCTGAGGATGCCTCGTTGAGAGGTGAAACACGTGTCGATTTCTTACAGGGTTTTTTATGACTCTTGAAGAATAGTTAAGCGGAATAGAGTACTAAATATATCTACGTCTATTGTATTTTACTCTTGGCTAAATTATTTGTAGTTATAAAAACTTCGGTTTTGTTTTCTCCCCCTATAAATGTAGTATGCTATGCTCTCATCAGCATACGTACCTGGCATCCAGCTGCATGATATGGTTATGCGCCTGCGTAAGCTGCGCGGTCGCCGTCGCCAGTCTCTCCTCCAACGCAGCCGACTCCACGCACTTTACCGAATACTTCTCAGAGAGGGAGAGTATCTCCCGTTTTATCTCTTCCATCTCTTGCCTGGAAAGATTACTAAAAGACTTTACTATTTGGGGAACGGTTTAATGAAGTATTTGTATGGAAGGGGAGTAATACATACATAGGTATATGGTGGAAATTGGAACCCAAGCTAGCCTCGTCGTTGTGGTTTTGATCTCTGATACAATAAGAGAAGGTTGGTTGAATTTATTGTTTTTAATTGTAGTACAAGATTCGCTACAGGTTAACAAAATAATTAAATAGATATATTTATTAACACAAAAAGACACAAAAAATTTCATGAAGTCTTTGTTAGTAAGTATTTAATTCTAACATTGACAGCCATGTTCCACTGCCACTGCTGAGTACAAGCCTCCTAAATTTTGAGCTGCCATCATTTAAGTCATTCCTACCTAAAAAGTCTACTGCTAGAAATAAGTATAATTACGAATTAAATGTACCTCAACGTAGATTGCAAATATTTAGGAGGAATGTATACGTTAATGCCATTCAGGTGTACAAAAAGTTACAACTTCCCATCCCCATGTTCAAGAAAAAGCTGACCAGTTGGTTATTGGATAACTGCTTTTATGACATTCGCGAATACTTGGAATATTGAAAAAATCCAAGATGACATGGACTTAATTATGACATTTTAAAGTAACGATTACCTAATTACATTATATAATAATACCTACTAATTCTTATTGGGCATATTTGTAATTCACTATTATTTTTATTTGTACTTAGTCAAGAATGACAAGTGAATATTTGTACACCATACTATGTAATACTACATTCTTACAAATAAAATAAATATATAAATACCTCAGAATTCAGATATATGTTTTTTATCGCTCACATTCAACTATAAACTAGATGTAATACTGGAGGATGAATGTAGATAAAACAGTTTTTTTAGTTTCTAGGAAGGAATACACGACATTTCTAGTCCAAAAGCATCAAAACCCAAGTAACTTACTGGTGCCTCGAGCTAAGCTGTGTGAGCTCTCCATTATGCGCGCCTCTGCTAAGATACTCTGCCTTGAACTTGTCGACCTCTCGCCGCACCTCACTCTCGTGTGCCTTGCGCATCGCGTCGAGAGCCGCCAGCGTCGCGCGGGTCTCTTCTGCTAGAGCTTGCTCTTTGTCTAGCCTGGAGGTAGAGATTATTAGGGGTAAATAAATTGTAAAATTGGGATATTCCATGGACATCAAGATTCGGACTTTCGATAGCGTCAAAATTCTTTGAAGTTTCAAAACAAAAATTCCGAGTACATAGACGCAGTATAAGAAATTAAGGGTTTTTAACCATGAACTTATTGTTTTCGCGTCTACCAATCGAGATGCTGGAACAATACATAGTATGGGTAATCGTTTGTACACCTGGGGTACTCTGCCGCCCCTAACGGTCTTATTTTGAGGCTGAATACAGATAAGAACGGGAGCATTCTTTTGGCTCAGGAGGCGAGAGACCAATTATTATTATTATTATTTATTAATTCACAGCCAACACGGACCAATTATAAAATAAATTAAATACAAAGACAATTAAATTAAATTAAATACAATAAAATACAATTCAAATACAAGTCAAATCAATTAAAACAATATTTCCACGTTAGCCCGCACATGTACCATGTCACAGTGATACATGTACTGGCAGTCGAATCGCTGGGCGAAGGCGCTCAGGATACTGTTCGGGCTGACCCGCACCCTGCGCACCAGGGATGTGCACCGCTTGCGCATGGTTGTATAAAAACAATCCACGCGCGCTTCGGCGAACATCCCCGAAGCGCTACAGAATCGAGGCAGCCCCAACAGCACCCTGAATGCATTATTGTATTGGACGCGTAGAGCGCTGTACTGCTTTTGCGTATAATTCACCCACAGACCGCTCGTGTAGAAGGACGTGCAAAATGCCCTGAACAGGGTGATCTTGACGTCTCTTGAACATCGAGCAAATCTGCGTGCTATCATATTCGCACGAACAGACAGCGCTCTACGCTCCCTTTCTATGTCATTATCGTCTTTCAGATCCGGGGTTAGCAAGTGCCCAAGGTATGGAGCTTTTTGCCGAGGACAGAATCAGGGAAAATTTTTAGCCAGGTCTTTCGCTAGTTACCTGAGCTGTTCCCGCTCGGCGCGATGCTTGTCCTCCATCTCGCGCACGATGCGCCGATGCGAGCTCTCCATGGCCAGCAGCCCCTTCTCGCACAGCGCGCGCAGCTGCTCGATCTCCTGCTGGTAGCGCGCGCGCAGCCCGTCGCCGTGCGTGTCCGCGGCTACTGCGCTCTGTGGGACGTACAGGGGACTCTTGAGGATTGTATGGAGTGAAAACTCGAGCTCGTCACGAGAGGTCGTCGCGTTCACGCCATGAACATCTAAGTACTGCTAAATTCGATGAAGAAATCTCAAAATAGACAGTCAAGGCGTATTAAATCCTTAAATACAATCATTATTTAGTTTAGAGCCCAAGTTTTGGCACATAATATGACAAAAGAATTTTTTTTTTTGCAAGCAAATCTTTTTGACCTTTTCTCATTACTTATGTTCACTCAAAAATCAACTTAAACTGCTTAATGCTAAAGTAGATGATTAATTATGTGGCAATATAATGTTTTTGTCTAAGATTCTGAAATCAAGTGTATACTGGCTTAGTGATTGAGGTCTAAATATACTGCGACGTTCGACATTTTGTGTACCTGATAAGCGGCTCGCAAGTTCTCCAGCTGCGCGGAGTACTCGGAGTCCAGCGCGGCCAGGCGGCGCTGCAGCGTGCGCGCTCGCTCGCGCAGTCCCGCGCGCTCGCGCTCGTGCTGCGTCTGCAGCTGTGCGCGTGCGCGACGCGCTGCGGCCAGTGCGTGCGCTTGCTGAGCTAGTGCGCACTCCCCGCGAGCACGCTCCTCGTGGAGTCTGAGGCAAAAGTAAGGGGTAAGTGGGCCTGTTCTTTGTAGTTTAAAAAAAATATTAATACAGACACTGAACTAGACTGCATGTATCTCACCTGTCCAACGCGTCCTGCAGCTGCTTGCAGTGCTGGCAGGGCACCAGCGCTTGCAGAGCTTCGACGCGGCGGCGCAGCGCGTCGATGCGATCGAGCGCGCTGGCGCCGGGGGGCGTGGCTCCGGTGGGCGTGGCCTCGCGACTGTCCCGCTCCGCCCCCTCCTCCCCGCGCGCGCACAGCTGCCGCGCCACGTCCGCTACGGCCGCCTCCACCCGCTCGAGGCTCTCGCCGATCTTCATCGAGTCTTCACTGTTACCCGAACAGTCACTGGAGAAGAGCGCTCGGCACTCGGTCGAGAATCGTTGGAACAGGTACACGAACTCCGCCTCCTGCGCCGGGTCCGCCTCCAGCGAGGACACGGCGTCCTCGGCGGAGCGGCGCGGGCCCGACGCGCGCGGCGAGCTGGCGCGGTACGTGCCGTCCAGCACGGCCACGCGCGCGTCCACCAGGGCCCGCTGGGCCAGGGCCTCGGCCAGCTGCGCCAGCAGCGCGCGCGAGTCCGGGCCGGGCTCCGGGTCGCGCGGGCGGCGCTCCGTGAGGCAGGCGCGGTACCTCGCGGCGATGTCCTTGACGGCGGCGTCCATCTCGCAGCGCAGGTGGTCGTGCGCGGCCTGCCACCACAGCTCCAGGTCGGCGCGGTCCTGCGCCGTGAGCGTGAGGCGCGTGCGGCGCGCGTGCTCCAGACGCCCGTCGCACGAGGCGGCGGCGCGGGCCAGCGCGCGCGTGACCTCGGCCTGCACGAGCTCGGCGCCCAGCGCGTCGCGCGCGGAGGCCCAGGCCTCCCGCACGCGCGCCGCCTCCAGGTTGGAGCGCTGCCTCTCGATGTCGCCGTCGGCCGGCGCCGCGTAGCTGAGTGTCTCGCATGCGAGTGCGGAACATAGCTCGGCTAGCTTCTCGCTCTTGTACCGGTCGACCGCTTCGGCGACTTCACGCTGTGATGCTTTGAGCGCCTCGAGGTCAGCTCCGTGGATTATGAGTTCGGAGCGACGTCTCTCGCGCGCCTCCTGCGATCCGTTGACGATGTCGATCTTCCTCGTCAGGATCATGGCGAGGTAGTCCAGCGAGCTCCTGGTGCCGGTGCCGCCCTTGCTGCTCTCGCCGTTGATTTTGCGTTTGAGGTTATCTATTAGTTGACTAGTTTCGATAATTTCAGACTTAATCAATCGCGCAAAGAATCTGCTGCCATTCGAGGACTCGAGCGCCTCCTGTATCCTGCCAACGAGGACCGCTTCATACGCTAGTTTCTCGGCCAGGATCTCCAGGCTCTTCCTCTGCGTCAGCTCGCCTGCCTCGTACAAAGCCGCCTTCCTCCTGGATATCTCCAGGAGTTTCGTTCTCAGTTGTTCTTCGAGCTGTACGACCACCTGAGCGACACTGTCGTTCACCTCTTCCTGATTACTGTTTTGGTTTTGGTCAAAGTCAACGACGCACTTGTCGAAGCACTCCTGTAGCCTCTTGCTGACGTCTGTCAGACACTTCTCCATCGATTTAAGGCTGTATTTCTTTTCGAGACTCGGTGAAGGTGATCTTCGAGACTTCGCCGCTCGCATCGCACTCATTTGGCAGAGGCACTCGTTCACCTTATTTCTCGAGTGTATCACTACGTTCTCTAGACTCTGTAGCCTCTCTAGTAGATGCCTCTGTGACTGCGTGCCAATACTGGAAGTATCAGGGGTCTCATTTAAAGATGGACTCTCTACTGATCTGGTTACCTGACTTAAAGACTCGCAGGAGTTTGTGAAGTCCTTGCGGTTCTCCAAGGCGGAGGCTACTTTGGTTTCTAGCGAACTCAATCTTACTAGCATCTTCATGGGCTCGGAGCTAGTGGCACTATCGAGTGACTTCCTCCTCAGTCGAGCGGCGAGGCGTTTCATCCGTTTTTCGTCCGAAGTGTTTTCAGATTTGGATGTTTTTTCTTTGGCAGGTGACGCACTTTTGGAGGGAGAGTTTATCGTTGGGACCGGTTCGCCAGATTCGAGCATTGTGATTTTGTTTTCGAGCTCTGTTAACTTCTCTTCCACTTCTTTACCTAGAGTCAAGGACTCTCTGCCTTTTAACGACAGACTGCGTCTTTTCTCTCTAGATTCAGACTTTTGGATTTTGTGTTTTAATGTTCGGACTTGTTTGTCTGAAGCAGTTAACTTCTGCGTCAGGTCGAGTATGCGGGCTGCCATCAGGTCTATCTCTGATCGGCTGCATTGCTCCCTAAGCTTCATCTCATTCCTTAACTTGAGATTGGTGATTTCGAGCTCATCGTACATGTTATGTGAGTCACGCAGTTCCTTCTTCATGGCTTTTATTTCTTCAATAGCCTTCAGGAATCGGTCTCTTAATTCCGCGTACTCTTCTATTAGCCTGTCTTTTTCCATAGATTCTAAGTTCATGTCTTGGTTCAAGTTTGTGAGGTCGCTAAGAGACCCTATGCTCTTTCTTTTCTCTTTAGTTGGTAATGCTGACTCAACAAGTGATCTTCCTTCAAGCTCGCGTATCCTTGTGTATAAACTATCACTTTCTTTAACACTCTTTAGCAGTTTCTCATTGAGTTCGTTCACCTCTCGCTGTAACTGCGCTATCGTCTCCTGTGCTGAAGCTAACTGCCTCGTCAGCAACTCGCAATGTTCAGTCGATTCTTTCAAGAAGTTCTGCGTTTCCGTCAACTTGCTCTCCCAAAGACTTTTATCTTGGTTGTATAGTTCTTTTATCGCGTCTAAGTTTTCAGCCTCTTTCGTTCTTACTGACAGTTCCTCTTCTTTCTTTTGCAATGTTGTTACCAGTTCTTCCATTTTCTTTTCTTGCAAAGTAGCCTCTGTTTTTAGTTTTTGTAGCCTTGTGATCTCGGCTTCAGCCGCGCCGACGTCGTTAAGCGCTAGTTTTAGTTGTTTTCTTAGATCGTCTATTTCGATTGATTGTTTGTCGATAGTCGATATGTAGCTACGTTTTCTCGCTTCGACGGGTTTCTCGTTTTCATCAACCTCGTCGACGGTGCGTTCTTTTTCTTTGGTAGAGTCAATTTCGTCTCGGTCACCTTTAGGCGTGTCTGGTCGCGGAGGAGCCTGGTGGGAACTCCTGATGCGAACCTTTTCTTTGACTTTGGATATCGGAGTTCTTGTAAGGAGTGGGGATGGAGGTGGTTGAGGTCCCATGTCTCCCCAGTCAGCGCTATCTCTTCGGCCACCTTCGGAAGCCGTTCGGTATTCTTCATCGGATGAGAATGGTGCTGATCTGCCTGTGATAGGCGTTACGGGGGTAACGGGTGATGTTGAGGATTCCGAAGCTTGGTCAACGGTATCCTCGCGTAGGATCAGTGATAATGGTCCTGTATCAGGTAGACCAGCTGTTCTTCTCATGGCTGACACCCAGTTTGCTCTGATGCCTGCTGTTACCGCCGACAGGACTATATGCTTTCCATCCCAAGTCTGTGAAACAAAACACGATTTATTAGACACATGACGCACTTGTGCGACCAACAAACCGTACATTTTGTTGGAGGTGTTACGTACCTCAGTCTCAAAAGCATATCCATTAGTAGAATTCGGCAGTTCAACCACTCTTGATATTCCACTCAAGTCAATAACCCCATCCATCAGTCCTCGATGTTCCGCGTGAGGATCCCGGAAGTATAGTAGGGCTGCTCCTCTTAACACAAACCAGTGACGTGACCAGCCTGCAGGCCCTCGTCTTTGAAGCCACCCTGCTCTTGCGTGGAGGAGTCTTTCAGCAGGCAGTTCCACCCTGCCTCCTTCTCCATTTTCTGTTGGTTCCACTACGTCAGTAGGCTCGCTACCTTCACTTGCTGAACTGGAGCTGGCCTCTTCTGGTGGGGCGCCACCGTCTGGTGAACCGCGGGCCTGAAAGAGACAAGATTAAAATTAAATATTAATACTTTGCGGGATACCACACGTCCCCAGGCGAAATAAAAACAAGTTAAACTAAATTAAAAAAAAAACAAAAACCCCGACCCCCGACAAAAACAAAGCATGTAATAAACAATGTTCTTTATAGCTAAGAACACTCTTGATCAAGTCACCATTCAAACAAAACCAATAAAATGATATCGGTTCAGCCGTTTGGCAGCTACGATGGCGCAGACAGACACAAAGATACATACGTTAAACTTGTAACACCCCTCTTTTTCCGTCGGGAGTTAATAAAACAACTTCCTTCAACCGATTAATTTAATTTAGTATGTTTGTCCTTTTTGTTTTATGCGATGTACAATAAAGTGTTTAATAAATAAATAAGATTCTGAATATAACAATATTGACAACTACAGATGACTTTCACGGATGAGTAAGTGACAATCCAACTTATCTACGGAAAAGAAAGGAAAGAAACTTCTTGATTAATTGTTTAAGAAGGTGATTTAAATCAATATTGTTAATCTGAGGATTCATTGGTTTTTTTTTTGTTAAAATAGTAATTTAAAAAAAACTATACAGTGTGAGTGTGTTAAGAGATAAACGAGGACGAAAAGAAAGCTGTTCTAATACATTTCGATCGTATTAATGTTGCACTTTTGTATGGAAGTTTTTTCTTCATATTTCTGAATTGGTCCCGTAGTAAAAGTATATGATTTTGTGCCTTAAAGTAAGACTCCCGTTTACCCTTATAAACTATACAGGGTGGACGAAATAGCGACGTCATAAAAAATAAATAGATTCCTCATGTCCAGGGGTACTTATCCGAAAATATCCGAAAATGTATTTTGTACAAATGTTCTACCAGAAAAAGGGAAAATAGAGCATAGTTACTAACCGGCAGTCGATCTGGTGGTGGCAGTCTTGTAGGTCTCTCGAGAGTAGGTGGAAGCGCCCGTCTGGACCGAGGCCTGGTGAGGGATGCAGCGATGTCACGGAGCTGTTCGTCATACTGCTGGTGCTGATGTTGGAGAAGTGGTGAGCGTACTCCGACGGTGGCTGGAGGAGAAAAATAATGGTTAAAAATAGAAGATTGATGTAATGATGTGAATACCTAAAACCGGTTTTTATGGTACAACTTGTGAAAGGCCTATCGTGCAGCAGTGGACCGTGATAGGCAGATTTTATTTAGATTTCTTTTTGGCAGGATTTGTTTGCAGAAAAAACCAAATTTCTGCATACTTGACTGTGGGTAGCCCTAATAACTCGTTATTTTACTATTTTACAATTTCTTGGCGAATTCTCTCTTTCGTGTGGTTAGTGAATAACCTGGTGCCAGACCATGTGCCTCTTGGGCCTCTGACTTGGCTTAACATGCCGTCGAGAAATATCTCTCAGGCATGGCCGGTTTCCTCACGATGTTTTCCTTCACCGTTTTTGAAGCAAGTGATAATTATACAATACGCACATGAATCCGAAAAGTCAGAGGTACGTGGCTAGGGTTCGAACTCGAGATCTATGAGTTGGCAGTCCGCCGGTCACACCACTAGGCTATCACTGCTATCTTAGTGAACTACTGGAGGTAGTAGACTTACCATCGTCATTAACAGGTGGTGTGGTAGGCTCTGCCCAGGTATCCCTGCGTCGAGACCTCGCCTTCTCCTCTCCGTTAATCTTATCGCGGGTTGGGGGGGATGCTGATGATACTGGCTGGTCTGTGTATACTGAAACAGGAGAGAAATAGTTTAGATATTTGGTATTACGTTTATTAGTAGGTGGAAAATGTTGGTGGAGTATGTAAGACATAACTATAATATTAAATTTGGAAGAACACATCTTTCTCGCGAATCTTAAATTCTGGATAAGGTTTATTCATTTTGACTGATGCAAAGATGCACTGACGAAATTAAATAGTCTCTTAATTAATTAGACTCTGTGTTTAAAGTAATTTGCAATCAAAGTTACGAATTAAACTAGAATTTTTGGTTTATTCCGATTATCCAGCCTAAAAAATCCAGCCTAAGGTGGATACTCGGTTATACTCGGAAACGTGTGTGCGAGAATCCACCCTAGGCCTAGTTTGATTTACGGAATTTATAGGCCGTAATATTTACGTTTCCGTCTATCCACCTTATGGTGGATTTTTTGGGGTGGATAAACGGAATAACCCGATTTTTTTTATATGACTCTATACAAAGCGAAAATAAATAAACCGAATTATTATGTAATTCTTGTTGATAAGCTGGTGACAAATAAACTATTTTTATTTTTTATTATATTATATTCAATTCAATTTTATCTCTCAACTAAAACCCCGCCTATTTTGAGCCATTTCACACGATATATGAACTGGTTGACCTACAGCCACATGCCGTCCTAACGAGGTGATCGCATGAAGGTATGTACGACACCCAATAAAAATAAAATGCGTTTTAAAAATAGGCGCGCGTTATCAGCGAGGCTTATTAATTTACGAGTTGCCAGGAGTACCCTCTCTCGGCAAAGAAAAAAAAATAGGTACTTAATATTTTATGACCAAAGAGTAAAATAAGTAGGTATATGACATACGGGGATGTCTCCCAGAGACCGTAGACCTACGTATTACGCGTTCATGCGAAAAAAGGGTCTTGACAGACAGACGGACGGACAGCGAACTGATCCTATAAGGGTTCCACTTTTTCCTTTTGAGATAAGGAACCCAAAAAAACGAATATAGTCATCTCTTTAGATGATGAACCGAGTCGCTTAGTGGAAATTTTAGATGACGTCAGATTATCCAAAATCGTTCATAAAAACATGATGACACATCGGGAATTACAGACTAAGATGGTTTAAGTGCTCATAAGTGTCTTGGAATTAGGATAAAAAAGCTAACAACCTATCTTCATAAAAGTAAAAGAGTCTTTCATTAAAATGATTTATTTGAGAGGATTGATAGGCAAAACTAGTAATATTCAACAATGAAATGAATATAATGTTATCCACTAATTATAACAAACTCCTCGCCAGCAGCTTATAATCATGATCCATTTAAAGAATACAGATAACAATAAGTCTTCATAAAGAGGATGGAGAACTTTTATGCGCAGTTGCTCTCACGCCGACAAAAGCGCGCTTCACGCCATCTCATTTATTTTGTCAATTAATATTATTAATTGACGCTGAAGCGGTTGTGATGGTTCATATTATTGTATTTATTTATAAAGTTAAACAATATTGAATAAATGCATGTTATAAAATGTTAAATATAAATTTTATGGGAAAGGTGAAAATCAACAGCTGTGCCTATCAAAAAAGATTTATAGTATTACAATAATAGACAAATTACTCGCATATTTACCATAAAACACCTTATTTATCCTCCCATAAATAAAACTCCAACAAAAAAGCAATAACCATTGACAAATAATAATAATAAAAATGTTTTTTTATTTTTTATTAAAATGCTGTGGCTCACAAAATAGCGCAATCCCAACGTGTCACGTTCATCATACAGAAAAGATTTACAATTGAAAAAACTGCGAAGTTTAATAAATATGAATGAAGCTGGCCGTAGACGGGCGGGTGTAAATCATCGACACCCACTGCGCGTGCCCATCGCATTGTGCTGCCCGTGGGGCGACTACGAGCACGCTTTGAGATGGGAATTGGAACTTTATGTAACATGTGCACTCTTCCTTTACAAACAGAGATTTTATAAGGCGCGTCTACACTGCTAGAACTTGGGGTACCTGATTTATGATTTAGAAAACTGAAAGTGTAACCCTTCAGAGAAGATAGGTATTACATAAATGATTAAAAATTACACTCGCGAGAAATGTTTCACCTTTTAGGGTCAAAACATCTTTCTGAAAAGCACGTTTAATTTTTAACAATGCGATAAAAACAGCTTTCATTAAATTTTTTCGTATTCATTTTATTATTTTGACTTTTTTTAGTTTCAGATATTGCCCGTAATTTGTTGTTTTGGTACTTACTTTTGATGTAAGCAGTGTCAACTTTACCAAGTATTTATTACATAATATTAAGTATGTACAAACTTGTAGCTCTTATAACATAAATTGTGTAAAAACAGGTTTTTAATATCTGTTTCTTTATCAAGTGAAAGTTATCGACAAGTAATGTAATTAGTCGTATCGACGATGACAACTTTTTTGTGTCGTAAGGTTTTTAATTAATTTGATGGTCCTTTTCAAATTTTATTTATTTTAGATTCGAAACGGTTTATTTAGAATTAAAATTTAATATATACAAGGAACAACTTGTACCTAATTAATTAATTAAATAAAAATATTATAAGGCTAAGCATTGCCATAAAACGTGGCAATGCCACCAGTCTCTAGGTACATTACCAGTCGACAGCGATGGGGAGGAATTTGTCGACGCCTTATTTAATTTTGTTAATAGTTTTAGTTAGATACATATAATATTATATTTTCGAATATAAAGTAATGTTACATTAAACTAATAAACTGATAGTTAGACTAATAAAAGTTTATGAATACTTACATATAAAGCTGAATTGACTTTCAAATCATTCCACAGTTACTTTGACACGAAAAATATAGCACGTACTTTTTTAGTACTTAGATAGGTAAGTAAGTATTTCAGATTATGATCTATAAGTGGCAATCTTAAAATAGGTACAAAAATTGATCCTCTGAAGAAAAAGACAGCTAATGACCACATTTCTTTATGAAACATCATTACTGGTTAAAAAGTACGTACACTTTAAGACTAGCAAAAAAATTTAGGAGCCAGAAAATCCATTAGTTGGGGTCGTTGACCACTGTTAGTCATGTACTCATGTGGTATGCTGAACTGACACAGCTTTCTGAGAAGATGCATGGAATTACCGAGGTTTTTTGTTAGGCTATGGTATAGTATTTTATACGGCTTATGTGGCAGGAGTTTCATTAGGATTTTTGAATATTGGCTTGAAATAGACGTATTCTCACTGAAAGTTTGGGCGTAACTGTGGACAATTGCTTGCAATTTCTTTCATTCTGACAGTTCACCCGCTTTCATTGCGGTACTTACGTTGTTGAGCAGAAGAATTTATTAAACTGAAGAAGCAATGGATTAGAAAATTTAAAATTAACTCTCGAAGTGTGATTGAAACTGTGTTACGAAACGTTAGTTGAAAATAAATACAAGATTTTTCAACAGGTTACATTATTTAAATAACGTTCATCAAACAATCTTTTTGCTAATTTAACTACTTAATAATATGTAGCAGAAAATACCTTTAATTAAATTGCCACCAAGACTCCAAAAAACCAACCAACTACATATATCAGCTGATTGGTTATTTGTCAATATCATTAACTCCCTAATAATTACGTTTCCGAGGATGTTTCAGTCAATGCCAATCACCAGCAACTCAAAAACTAGTATTACTTTACTTTACAAGTAACATTATGTAAATAAAAACCACAAATATTGTGGAACGAGACAAGACAAGTTCTCTTACATAGATTGGGCCCTCGGGCTAACTAAATACTTACCGATGTCTGTAGGTTGGTTTACACAGTGCGTGGAAATTATGGTTTTGTAAGAATTAGCTGGTCCATGTAACGTGGAGATGAAGAAAAAGTTACCAGTTAATGTTTCAAGAGTAGTTATTTAATTTAATAATTACGGTTATTTTATGTATTTTTAACTAGCTTACGTCAAGTAATATTAACACGTCGCCAGTTGTTTAACTCAAGATAAGCCTGGAGGGAAAGCTCCCTTTGACAAGCACAAATTTTTGGCCAATCTTTTCAAAAGATTTTTCCCTAGTACTACATTATTTTACTGGTGCCAGCCACGTAGACGTGTTTTGCTGTTTGAGCTTCTTTTATTCACCCAAGTCCTAAACTAACCATAACTGATAGCTAAGAACCTAATCAAACAAGGAATAATTTTTATTTCGACACATTGCTCAGTTCCGAAAGATATCTATTAAATTGAGTTTTTTTTTAAAGTTTCTAGGTACTGTGAGAACTTGATTGCTTAAACAAAAGACGCAAGAACGGTTAAATTTTCTCAACACTTCTAATAAGAAAATAAAAAAATCAAAGCATTTATTTCAAATAAACCAATTACAGGCACTTTTGAATTGTCTAGCATCCGTACTTTCCGTCAAATGCCTCGTTTGGCTGCGTCTGCGCAGGCAGTGGGACCTACATTCTGTCGCCGACACGCTCGAAGGCGCACGCGCACCGTAACTCAACGAAAGTGAAACAAAACCGCTCTCTTCCTACATAGAACAGATTCAAACCATATGGTACTTTCAAGTCAAAAATAAGTTTTTACAATGTGGTCATTAGAGTAATTTTGGAGGAAAAGGCCCGTATTCTGGACCCATAGGTGTGTCCATTGGGTTCTAGGTTCTTCAAGCATTGTGTTACTCATTGAAATTGGGTTGTGGAGGCCAGCTAGGCAGCCGCTCTTTGTAAAATACTGGTTACAGCTGCATCCAGTTAGACTGGAAGCCGAACCCAATATAGTTGGGAAAGATAGCCTAAGATGATGCGGTAGGTTTTAACCATAGTCATCATCATCATCATTAGCCTACAGCAGTCCACTGCTGGACATGGCGTGTCCAATAGCACGCCAACTAACACGCTCGACTACTCTTATCCAGCTGCTACCAGCCACCCTGCGAAGATCGTCGCTCCACCTGCCTGTGGGCGTCCTACCTTACGTTTGCCGATTCGCGGTCTCCACTTAAGAACACGTCTACCCCAACGGTTATCGGTTTTACGGCTAATATGGCCGGCCACTTCAGCTTACGTATTCTGTGAGCTATGGCTATATCGGCAAGAATTAAGCATTGAATTTTACACAATTCTGAAAAGTCATTTGAAGAAAAGTCAATGGCCTAACTCATTGAAGAAAAACGATTGTATCAATTCTGACTAGTGGCCACAAAATTATCTGAGATGACTGTTCCCTATTACAATTTACAAGAACCACCATTTACGATTCTTGGAAACAAGAGGATTGTTTTGAAGAGTTTTTCATTTATTTTCTGAGTACTTAAGGTAACTTTACAGGCCATAAATTAAACTTAACGATAACGCAACTATTAATAAAATATTGCTCGCTGTAACTACTATGTTTTGATTTGATTCAGTACTAAAATTATAAGTTACAGCTTTTGCTTTATTCATCTTAAGTTTTATGGGAATCGGCAGAATATAAAATTGCATTAGCTTATAACATTAAACATTAAAGATTTCTAACAGTTGGTAATAGCAAATATTTACGTGTTTTGATTATTTTGACAATATTACTGTATGGAAATATGAAATATCGCTAACTACTTCACTAACCAGAATATTAATGAATTGCAATTATAACACTGAATTTGATGTTGTACTTAACCGTTTTAGTTGTAAAAAAGTATTTGAAAAGTTTCCAAATACTTTTTTTACACTTAAAACTAAATATTCGGTGTTACGATACTAGCTATTTGCATTTCATAATCAATATTTTAGTTCACTAGTTAGCCATATTTCATATATTACCAAATTAATCAAAACAGCGAAATATTTGACATCTATTCGCGACGTTGCCAATTTTCAGAATACACGCTCTTATAAAAGATTTATAAATGTGTTATTCAAAATTCGAACGCAGTTGCATTTGAATTGCATGAACCATAAAAACAACTAGGTACATAATACCTATGTTGTTTCCGATCGAAGTATGCACAACTTCTGCGTATGATAATTAAACCGATAGATCAGATATTGCATGAAGACAATAACTAATAAATAGCCAAACATTAATGTAATTTTACTAGATTTCGAAACTTAAACACAGGAGTACATTCAGCATCCATACCAACCGACAGCAAATAATAAAACAACATTAATTTATGATGTTAACATTTAAGTTATCAGCATTCACATTCGCAAATTATAGTGAGCTTACTAAATATGGATACAGCAAATTGTTAGTGGAACCCGTTATTTGTAAATGACTGTCTATAATCCTAACTAATATTATAAGTTAATGCGAAAGTTAGTTTGTTTGTTTATTACGCTTTCACGCTAAAACGGCTGAACAGATTTGGATGAAATTTGGCACATGGGTAGACCATGACCTGGATTAGGACATAGGATACATTTTATCCCGATATTCCCACGGGATCGAGACTTATTCAGGGGAAACCGCGGGGCGCAGCTAGTATCTAATATTTGCTTAAAAAGGTGTGTTAGTAAGTTAGTATGAATGGCTGGGAGCTACGGCAGACATATTGTGTAGTATGTACTAGCAATTTGCTGCCTCGTCTTATAATCTTGTTGACCCTTCTCGTGTTTCTTGTAATGGACATTTACTACGTAAGAAGGATCTTTAAACGAGGTACGTAGTAACTGGCATTATACAGCCATGAATTAGGTATTCGTTAGTCCACCAATCGAGAAATTCTATAAATTATTCCGATCCAGAAATTCCACAAATTAATTTTATTTTGACCTACACTCTTGATTTATTTTATCAGGTAAAACTATTTTTATTTCGCCTAGAAAAAGCAACTTGATCAGTCTTGTAGAACAAACATTCAATATCGTTAAAAAATTGCGAAAATAATTTGAACATCCAACACTACGATAACAATCCCATACATTCTACATTACTTTCCCAGACATGAAAATGTAAAGCAATTAATATAAATTACGAAGATACACCGTAATGTAGTGCAGATACAGAAAATACGATGAAAACACCAACATTATAGCACGATGGAGTTTCTAAATAACATTATCACAATCTGTAATTAGAGGGCGCGCTTGACCGCCGTTAGATCAGTAATTAGGATCGGCGCAAGCGCACGCACCGCACTGCGTAGGCGCACCACACATAAATATGGGCGGGGATTGTGAACATAAAGTAAGAGGCAGAGTGTCCAGTCCACTTTTATCAATGCGATAAGAAATTGGTCACACAGGACCAGACAAAATGAAAAAGCTTAAGACAATAAGTACATATTATGAACAGTTTACTGCAGTTGAAATAAAAATAGCGATAAACTCTTCTTATGTAGGTAGAAGTGGGCAGGGTATAATGCCAGATGATGGTAGATGAAGCAGAGGAAGAGATACTGAAGGCCGTTCTGTATTAGCAAGGTTGACGACATCACATAAGTGGCGACTATCACCAGATGTGACTTCCACTGAGTGAATGGCACACAAGAGGATAATATACAAAAAAAATATGAAAATAATGTTTTGACAATAATGTGTGCCTCACGGCTGCGCCAAAAAGTTTCATTTCAGCATTAATGCCAGACAAACGCTATACCAATTTGTAAATTAATTGATGTGATGCCTGATCATGTCGTTTTCCCCCATAAAAGTTATGACGACTATATATTTATTTTAAAGCGATCCTTCTGAACTTAAATAATAATTGTGTTGCACCGGCCTTGCCTTGCAGAGGTCGCATTTATATTTGTTCCTAGCTATGAAATATTCGTATTGTGATTGCATTGTTTGTGCAGTGGGCTGGATTTATAGACGTGTTAATTAACTTTTGGATATTAGTATTTATTTATCTTGACACATAAATATCTAATGTAAAACTAAGCGATTGGAACTTGTGTTTTGATGCCAAGGATTTGGCGCCAGTTCAGTTATGTGGATGAATAAATTGGATATTATTATGTACCTACTCATTAATAAATGTTTATTGGAGTGTCATTGTATGATGGCCCGATTTCGCGAGACGTTCCAGTTTTCAAGAGGTTGGTGTCTCCTTCTGCGAATACTGATTTTATGTGGCGTATCAGATCTTGTTTAACGATTGTATACTATAACAGTGCAATTGACGCTCGTCCAAGAAATTAATGGTCTAAAACTGTCATCTATTTTGAGGGAATTTAGCTTCAACAGTTTATTTAGGACCTAGGACCTATTCCAAAGTGTCCGGATAGGCATTATCAAAGTTACATAAATGCAATAAATGGTCTGCAATAATCTGATTTTTATTTATCTATTTATTTATTATAGTACAATTCAATTCCATGGGCACTATTCTAACGAATATTATAAATGCGAAAGTGAGTTTGTTTGTTTGTACGCTTTCACGCTAAAACGCCTGAACGGATTTGGATAAAATTTGGTACGTGGGTAGACTATGACCTCGGTAAGGACATAGGATATTTTTAATCCCGATATTCCCGGCGCGATAGCGAGACGTATGCGGCTGAAACCGCGGGGCGCAGCTAATGCACCGATAAATTAATTCAAAATTGGAACAGAATTTGGAACAATTTATCTGCCTGAAAAATTAACCGAAAGTAAACCAGAAGTGGTGAAAAAAGGCAATAAGCAAACAGGAAATTGTTATCTGATTTCCTTTCAATACCAGGCATATCAGTCAGCAAAAAAATCGAATCCTTTGCATGATTGTCAAACAAAGTTGGTCAGCAACTTTGTTTATTCAAACTGGTCAGCCTATAGTGCTTGGACTATCAAGCAAAGTAAGTAGCGACATCAATTTACTAAGTAACATATTCACGCTTGTCGGATGGGACAGGTTGCTAGGCTAGGTCAGGCTTCCGATGGGATATTTATCGTACCGGTGCTAAATTTAATTGACGTAAACCCATTCCAGTGCAGGGTGTGAATCATTGTCTCTAATGTAATGTGGGGGTTCGAGGGATGGGAAACAGCGGTGATACAAACTTGAGAAATGGGCAAGGGAGATAGCGGAAAAGCTTAGTGTTTTTGGTAAAGCAACAAAGCTGGTATGGTGATATGACAAAGTTATAAAGTTAGGTCGTTTGAAAAACAGCTATAATTTTAGCAAAAAAATGCCAGGATATTTCTGAGAAAATTGTGGTTAAACTGAGAAAAATACTGATCTTTGCATGTTACGAAGTAATCTAGGTAGATGTCGAATGTATTTTATGTTTGATGAAGGGGATAGTAAAACTGTGTTATGGGCTCATAAAATGTTGAGGTTAATCCCGAGTTTTCCCGTCTTCTATAACTTAGTTTCCACTCTACAAATCAATTCCTTTTTCCCATCGATATAATAATTTCCCTATATCGATTCCGCTACCACTTATAACTTATAACACCATTACTAAAAGGTTACACCATCTCCTCCATCTTACATCTTTTAATTAGGTCTAACGCTTTGCCGGACATAGAGATTTATGGTCAGTCTGGTAAGAGCTGACTGGGTCTGCCCAGGCGCACCTGCTCACGCGCATAGAACTGGTATTTAGTGGCGGCTAACGGCAGCCACAATGGATGTGGTCGGTAATGGTGGTGGAAAGTGGACATTTGTTATGGTGTGGCTAAGTGGCTGGGATTTTCTTGTTTCTTATCATTTGTTTATGGTGTTGGTGTGTGGTTGGTTCGATTTAAACTTGTGAATAATTGGAAAGTCAGTATCCCGTTCAATTCAGGATAGCTTCAAATGGATTGCAGGGGTCGCACACTACAATCCAAAATGATTGTTCCAATAAAATAAAAAAAAACATTATTGGACAAGTCGACTTTTGCCAAATTGTGTGTTAATTATTTTATGTTTGCTATATTATCACGTCGAATGTGTTTATTTTTGTTAGTAGGAACTTAGTTATGTTTTGAAACTTTTGTTATATATGGAATCACATTAAGAAGCTTTTAGGCAATGTGTAAATTTCGATTTTTAGAGGTTAAATTAGCTCTAACATTAGGATTATCAATTTATTAAGAAGATCATCTAGTTTTCAGAGGCTATGCAATATAGCATCATGTCTAACAGTCATTGCTTTACTTTTTTCTTGTTGGTTTTCTCGTCTTGACTGTTTTATACTCAGGCATTGCTTTTATTTATAACTTTGTGTTATTCTGTAGGCATTAATAAAATGTGTAAAAAACATATTATTTTTACCTTTGGTGTCGATGGGTGTGGGGGCAGCCAGGCTGGTGATCTCAGGTTGAGGTGGCTGCACTCTGGGGCCAGGCCATGTGGTTGTGCCGCCTGAACAGTACCGGGGCCTGGTGGCCTGGCACCCGTCTGCTACATCACGAAGAGTTGACGCGTCTGCTGAGTATTCTGGAATGATTAGGGATTGTTGAGGTAAATTATTTACGGCAGGGCAGGAAGTATTCATTGCACTAGATACACGCGATAAAACTTACCACACAAAAACTAGATAAGACATAAAACTAGATAAGACCTCTTATTCACATTGGGAAGGAGACTCCTTAAAGGAATGGCCCGCAATTGTAGTACACCTGGAAAAGTGGAAAGACGGGCCTTTGCCCTGCAGTGGGAAAACACAGGCTTATAAAAAAAAAGAACTCTCGAATTCTCTTTTGGAAAACTAAAGTCAGTCAGAAACAAAACTTACCTATGTCGAAGAAAAGGATGCAGAAATCGCAGACTGTTTCTATCTAATAACATAAACGCTCTTACACACTGGCGCGCCGTGTCGCGCGACGCGACGCCGCGCCGCCGCGCCGGTATTGTTCTGTTGTGAAGTTTCTCAGAATTGGTTTTGTTAAAATTCGCGTCGCGTGACAAGTCGCGCTAGTATATATGAGCCTTAACTTGAATTGTAGGACAGACTTGTGATAAGTTACAAGACTGAACCAGTTCATTTTAGCTGAATAAAGCCTCTCTCACACTGGCGCGTTTGTATCGCGCGATAATAACGCAAGCGTTTTTGTGGTAATGCGTCCCGATTCCTTGCACTCAGCTGCGTTTTTATTGTGCGCTATTTCTTGCTTTTCTTTTTTTTATCGCGCAATAATAAGGCATATGTGTGTAAGATCGCATGCGTCCTAAGAAACAACAAGTAAATGTGAGTAAATGTTCTAAGAACACTTATTGGAATATCATATAATATAATATGTTATAAGAAACGCGCGTCCTACTCCTATTACGGCGTTATTATCGCAGCAGTGTGTAACTTCGTGGCCGTCCTAATACAAAATGTACTGAAAACAGATATCGCAATTAACGCTTGCGTTATTATCGTGCGATAAAAACGCGCCGATGTGGGAGAGGCAATAAAAAGATACTCACTTCTAGTTGTTGAAGACTGCAACAGGCTCGCTGTCTGGCCTCCAGGAAATGTGGCATTCCTTTTATGTCGTCCCTGTAGACAAAAAACAATCAATTAGTAAAAGATTTGAAACGAAAATTATAGGTGAAAAAGCATATTATAATCAACTAGCTGATGCCCGCGACATCGCCCGCGTGGATGTCGGTTATTATATACTTAAACCTTACTCGAGAACCACTCTATCCATTGGTGAAAACAGCATGAAAATCGGTGCAGTAGTTTTTGAGTTAATCGCGTACCGGACGACAGACAGACGCGGCGGAGGACTTTTTTTTAATAATATGTAAGGATTATAATCAGTTTACAGGTCATACTTTGTTGTGGAAATTACACAGTAAGTAGCAGATGACGACATCAGTACTTTAAAAGGTCGTTGGCCCATTTCGACACTTATGATGAGAGAACATTCATTTTGGGTACAGTTGCAAAGCATCCTAACCATCCAATTGAATATAAAATTAGCTCAATCTACTTATTCAAACGTCAAATCTTATAAGCCGCAAAAATGTCCAATACATTCCAAAATAGTAATCTATCCTCATTTCCAAAACCTACATGGCAATTCGGTCAAGTCCTCAATTACCAACTTCCTAACAAGACAACGACCAATTAGTAAAAGATTTCTAATCGACAACATCTCTATTGCGTTGAGACTGAGGCGTAGTTTCCCTGACCCCACCCATCCTTGGGAAGCAATGGCGATGTGAAACCGTTCCGATAGGTACTCGTATCGCTTAATTGTTCGAAAGCACATGCCTAACAAACTGGTTGAAACGCGAAACGGGCCATATCCAACGAGTCGAACGCAAATTGTATCAAGCGACGTTATGTCTGAAGAGAACTGGGTTATGGAGTGAACTAAGATGGCGATGGTAAATGGATAAAGTAAGAAATATGTATATTATAGTAAGTTCGAAAGTGGTGCCAGTAACCGAAAAGTTGAAAGGGCATCGTTTGTCTTGGTACGGTTGAACAGGGGGCCTAAAACAGCCACATGAGCAATTCCTCTAAAAGAAATTCATTTCCTGAATTTCCAGCTGTCATTAGCAATATTCCTCTAATTTGACACAAAAGCAATTCATAATGTGTGGACCATTTTACGAATCTCCATAGACAACTGTCAAATTGATGAATTATTACGTAATATGAATCGCACGCAGATCATATTATGAATGGTCAGTTTGTGAAATTTTACGATGATTCATAATATTTTCTTATTATGATTCTGCCAAAGTGGCTGTTTTAAGCCCCGGCTATTTGGTATACAGGCAGAATAATCTTGCAACTACTTTAAACAATTTTAAGAGTGTTTTCAGTAGTCAACAATCCTTGTACGTCACTATCCTAAGCCATAAGCTCAAAAAGATAAATTAGACACACAATCAAAAATAATATTGGCAGTGGAGCGGAAAATGAATTTAATATGTTGTCTGTATACCAAATGGCTTGTTCGACCATAAGTCATAAAGAGGGATGAAACGCATGTAACGCATGTATGGGATGAAAAGAGTGATGAATATAAATGTTGCTGGATGGAGGGAGAGGAATTATAAATTATGAAAGAAAAGGGAGTAAATGATAGCGCGGCGGTTGACAAGGGAGAGTGGAAGAAGAAAAAGTTTTATGCCCAAACCAAGTAACATAGGACAAAGGCAGGAATGACGATAATAGAGTGAACAAAGATGGTGCTGGTGAGGACAGACATCAATTTAGATCTATTCGGAAGTTTAAGTATAAAATTAAAACTGGCAAAAAAGTTATTGTATTTGGTTTACTGACACATTTATAGTTCACGTGTATCGTTATTATTTATTTATTCCTCACGATTTTGGTATCTTGATCTTCCATAAAAAGAGCAGCTATTGTTTATATCCGGTTTGTATTTCTAAAATCTCTCAATCTATATCTGATTTTTTGAATAATACTTAGAAAAACAACAAGTTCATAACTGAACTAACCGAATGTAATTTGAAATGAATATGGTGGATTAAAAACTATAATTTTATTGTGATACTAACGCATAGCTGGATAATCTACCGGTTCCGGAGTTCTTTCAAAATCAAAATATTTTATTTCACATAAACCTTCATGGGCACATAAGAAACGTCAGAAGCTAGGGCACGGTTTCAAATGGTCGTTTCCTATGGAGAAGAGCCGGCAAGAAACTACACGGTTTTCACATACCTAAAGATCTAAAGATACTGAAATATTTCCCTTCTTTGACAAAATACCCAAAAAATCCTTCTACTATGAATCCAACATCATCATACTCCCAATTGGGATCAACATCAAGACAAAAGCAATATCTCTTCAAACTCAAAGCATTTATTTCAATTAAACTATTTACAAGCTCTTTTGAATTGTCAAGGAGTCGGTCAGTCAGAAATATGAAGCTAGTTGCCCATTCCAAAGCGTAGTAGGTACCTATGGAGAAGAACGGGCAAGAAATTCCACGGACACTCTGTTATAAATAAAAAATGTATACAAAATATTGGTTACATCATTGAATGAGAACAATGTAGAAAGCACGTTAAAAGCGTCCGCAATTATAAAATAAAAACAATTAAAAAATACAACAATTATAAAATAAGTCATGGCAGCTAAGAGATGACCCGTCACAACTGATGGCACCCGTTCACGAACATGACGCATGGATCAGCACCATTCAGCTCAACCATTTTGAAGGGAGCTAAATGATCCAACACACTAAACAACTAAGATTGATCAAACCCGTCGCTTAAAGCGAAGCTCTTCAGCCTTCGCTCGTTAATCGGCCTCAAGGGATTAATTGGCAAATTACTCAGAAACTGGTCGCTCGCAGTTGTAATAGATTTATCACACAGTGACATAAATATTTACTTTGCGTACATATGACATTTTTTTATTTTTTTTTATTTCATTTTTCTTACATATAAATTATATTTTTAAATATTAGAATAGAGAAATATATAAAAACATTTAAAAATATAAGAAATAGTAGCCATGTACTTTTGCGACAAAGCCATGTACTTTTTTTTTTAATTTTTTTTAGATTGGTCAGGTCGATCATTCTCAAAAAATCAGAAAAAAATTCGTAACTCGAAAACTATGAAAAGTCGCGGAACATACATGGGGGTGATTCGGATACCCCATGATACGAGGGACCTAAATTTTATTTTTGGACGTCAATGTTCCGGCCACCCTGTATAATTAGTTGAGATCAGTGTTTTAAGTGGTGGTTATATTTAATGTTTCTTCGAATGTGCGTTTGATGATTCCAGAGGACAGTGTCTAGTCAATGGGTTTCAGAGTCGGGTGGTGCAGAAATGGAATTGATCACCAAAACAACGAAGTAAGAATTAAATAAACAATTTTTCTTCTAATACAAATTACGATACGCCCAGGAAGCCCTTTTCTTATTATGACAGGCGGATTTTGAAACAATAATCATTATTATATGGATCTTCTTAACAAATTAAGCCTTTGGGAAAGTCTGATGCAAGAATCATTAACGTCGGCATTACTCAAAGAAAACGGCAATTTTCTGTAATTAAATCAGCTTTTAAGCTTTAATTTAAGTACACTCAGCAAAAAACGTACGGTCAGCAAAAAACTTCAGACCATAATAAGCCAGACTGTGTCCAGGCAGCAAAAAGTCTTGACGTCTAAAATAACGTACGACTATAAAAAACGCATGAATCATCTCAATAGCGAAATATAAAATTAATTGTTTCGAATATAAAACAATAATAAAATCGGTGCGCCGGCGCCGCATGGCCCGTTAGCGCTTTAAGGCTGGTTGCACACTCGCGACTAGACGGACTTACAGTATTTTTAATTACCTGCTACTGGAGATATTAAACTATTCTGGCTTCTCGTTTGATTACAATCTCGTTTCTCGTTTCGTCTTCTAGTTTGGTGAATTTAGTCTCTAAAGTGATCCCAAGGATTAATGCAATTTACTTTTCAAGGGATCCGAAAGGCAACTGCGTTTTATTGGTTATGTAAGATGTAGACTACTAAAAACAAGATTAGCACCGCGTTAGTTCCGAATTTGACCAGGCGCCAAAACAACCTTGTAGCGCTATGACTTGAAATATACTGGATCTGACAGGTGTTTGACATTCCATTAAATTGTCTTCATAGTTCCATATACCGCCACGTTCATTGAGAGCCTTGTCGGGGTGTATTTGAATCAGCGAGCTTGATTCAGTCCTGATTCCTGAATCTTTTATTTTTGAAGTGAAACTGCTTAGGCGGTGATTTGGGTTGGGTTTAGACACGTACCCCTTCTCTAGAATGTGAAGTTATTTGGGGGTTCTAGAGGGTCTCCTGAACCTTCCACAATAATTATTTTATGCCGGAGGCGACTTTTTTTAAAACAAAAACGTTTTTTTTAGGTAGGTAAGTTAAAAAAAACTTGTTTACGGATGCAAGAGTGAGCCCAGCGAGAAGACCCCGCCATCCTCTTCGAACCTAACGTGTCTGAGTCTCTCTCAACTCCTTAAGTTCACATAAGTGCCAAATGTCATGATTTCATGAAACAGTTATTCAATGCACTTACATGAACTTAGAGAGTTGTATTGCTGATTCTAATGTTTATAATTCTGTAAATATTTGTTACGGCCGCAAATCATATTTATATCAACATACAACCTGATACACTGACCTGTGAATTGCATAAAACGTAAGAAAATTTGAATTTCGCGGGCTACTTTAGCGCATCCCCCTTAAAGAAACTATGCATCTCCGGTGGGAGGGGGGGGGGGTTCACATTTATTTATCACGTGTAAAGTGCCGCAAGCGCAAATTTAAAAAAAAAAGTTAAATCAGGGCCTATCTGTTAAATATCTTTTAACCATTCGCTTTGCATCATCAACTTCAAAATTAAAGAAAGACGCATCTCCGTAGCAGACCTAGCGGGTCATTGACCTAGCCTGATTTTATGAGCAGTCGTGATAAGGCAACGTGGGAGCGGATATCAGGAGCGCACTGTCCGTCTTATCGTAATATGTAATAGATTGTAATCCATTAAATACAGAAAGTTCGTGTCGGTTAAGATTCTGATCGACACATTTGACGAACTTGCTCGTTTGATAAAGCTTTTGAAAAGAAAAATGCGTTTATTGGCATTTAGGACAACAAAAAAAAAACGCCTTAAGTATCAATTTTTTTTTTTACTATTTGATGCTTATTGTGCTTAGCTTGTGGCTAAGTAATATCAACCGCACGGGTCGTTACATCAGGTTAAGCTACGCACGCCGGTGTTGGTCCAAGAATGGGTAACCATCTTTATATATCGTGTCGTTAAAGGCCGTCAGAAGCCCGAAAGTCTGACACCCAGTCTTACCAAGGGGTATCGTATTACCCAGTCACTGGGTTGTGGAGGTCAGATAGATAGTCGCTACATGTAAAATACTAGTATTCATCTGCATCCGGTTAGACAGGAAGCTGACCCCATGGTAAGAAGATGTATTCCGTGTGGCGCTAAACAATGGTGTAGTGAAATTACTAAAAAAAAAGGTGTGGCTCCACAAATATTACTGAGGGGGAAAAAAATACATCCAAATTAAGCGTTGGATCCACGGAGTAAACGTGGTTGGATCCCCATACTTAAAAAGACAGGCCTTTTTTATTTTGTGATATGGCCATATGGAATATTTTTGATTACAAAAGCAGTAATAATTCTTTTTTCGATTTTGTCGTTTTTTTTTTTCATAGTTTTCTGCAAAGAAAACTATGAAAAAAAAAACGATAAAATCGATACTGCGCATTATAAATATTCGTCCAATTACGGAACTGTGCGAGGTCCGATGCGAACTGGCCGGTTTTTTCGTAGTGTTCAAAAAAGTGTCCAAGGCATAGGTGCGAAGGAAAAGGTTTTTTTTAAGATTTGATAACGGTATCCTTTGATTCCATCGATTTCAATCCCTACCCTATATAAAAATTTACTCTGTGCCTGTCAGTACTATTTTGACAACCACTGAAACGTTTACTTTTTAGTAGATTTATTTTGTGTATGTTATTTATTTTCTTTGACCGAATTCAAACATCAGTCTAAATAAAATGGATTCAGATGGCAGCAACACTGAGATAATGCAGGTCGACGTGGTCTTCTCAGTCCAATCCGTGGTGAGTTCCGAGGATCCGCCGATGGAAGAATGGTCTTCATTGGAAATATTAGGGCAGGAAGAAAACAAGAAGAAAATTTTATATAACGACGGGTTGTATGACCCTGGTAGCGGAGAAATATGCGGAAAATACGTAGCTATGTCTGGCAGTTCCGTGTTAAGACACCCTTACTTCAGTTACCCGGCGATCACAGATCCAGGAATAGAGGACGCTTTGTTAAATCCTGAAGATCCAATAACATATCCGGACGATGGGCAAGCTTTGTACTTAGCTCTATGCGAGGAGATGAGTCAGTGCCCAGTCAGAAGTTTCTATAGAGGGCTCCTCGAAAGACGAATAGATCTCCGGTATTACTGCATCAATCCAGATGGATTCCGGGCAATGGCCAAAGCTTTGCAATACAATAAGATTGTACAAGCATTAAATCTAACTGATAACTTTTTAAACGATGATGCCTGCTATCATATGGGAAATATGCTTTTGACAAACAACACAATTACTGAAATTAATTTGCGTGGTTGCAGAATTGGCCCTCAAGGTGCGAGACGATTGTTTAGTAGCTTGCACCTTAACAAAACACTCAATATTCTTGATTTGAGTTATAACAAGTTGGGCGATGATGGGATGGAGCATTTAGCAAAGGCTGTACTTCACGGACTTAATGTGAAAAATCTTAATTTAAGCTACAATAACATAAGTGGGAAAGGATTCGCGTTACTAGTAGAACCATTCGAAACCCATAACCATTTTACTCACTTAGACCTTTCGTGGAACTCAATATATAGTGTAGGCGGTTACGCGTTTCTCGTACAATTATCAGAAAGTGATTGTCTTGAAGTGTTGAATTTGTCATGGAACTCCTTGACTGGCTCTCGGATCAGCCTGGCATTAAAACGCATCTTACTGTGCCCGCGCTTGAATGAGCTAAATCTCAGCAATAACAAACTAGAAGGAGAAGCTATTACGCCTATCGTAGGAAATTTATCGAAAGCTAAAAAATTGAATACGTTGAATTTATCATATAATCCGTTATCCCCTAGTGACGCTTTAAGCGTTTTGGATATGGTAGCGAAGGTTAGTTCGAAAGTGCAAAATTTACTAATGGAGAACGTGGTCGTTAGTTTAGAATTTGTATCTTTGCTCGAGCAAACCAAACAAAAGAAATCAAAGAAAAACTTAATCGTAACGTACGGGGGTGTTGAAAGTGTTTTTATAGCTAAAGGGCCAGACGCTAGGGAAATAGTGCTCGACAGAGTTGAGTACATTACAAAAAAACCGAAAAAGAACAAGGCTGATATTGCATTGATTGCGCTGGAAATGCAAAAAGAAAAATATGACGCAATTAATGCGAAAGACTTATCCATCGCTTTAGGGCAGGGTGGAGCTTATCTAGATGAAAGTCTTGTGGAGGAGCTGTGTCATGTCTTTCCGGGACCGCCTAACAAGAATCCTAAAATCAAAATGATAAGTATAAACGCAATGGTGGACTATATAAAGCGAAAATGGCCAGATAGGAAGTTACCCCCCACTCCACCTCCTGAACCGGAACCGGAACCCGAACCACCCAAACCAGTAGGAAAATTAAAAGGCAAAGGCAAAGGAAAAAAGTGAATAATTGTACATGCATTTTTATTTAATAATTTTGTAAGCTTTTATTTTTGTAAACGTAGCTTTAAACGTGAAATATTATTTTTCATGCAAGGCTTACTGTTTTGTTTCGATTTAGTTTGTTACACGAGTTATTTTAGACGCTCATTTATTTTGAAAAATGGAAGTTATTTTTTTTTAGAAGCTCATATTAATTATTTATAAGTTTTGTTAAAGTTATTTTTAGCGCGCATGTTACAATTTTGTTAAATAAAGCTTAGTTTTTAGAAGTTCATATTACATATAAGTTTTGTAAAATAAAGTTATTTTTTGTCACTGTTTATCTTTTTAAGTATGAATAACACTACATCATTATATCAGATATAATATCAAAGACGTACAGACATTTACGTCTGTGGCTCAATTCACACTGAAATTGCAGCGGCGCGGCGACACTCACTTCACGTAAATTCTACTTCAGTTTCATGTTAAATACTTAAATAATAATTGCCAAATCAAAAATCTACTTTCATTGAAAATATCAAAGTGGAATTTTATTTATTAAAGGAACTATAAATAATATTAATTATACAACTAACTAAGTATTACTACTAACGAAATCCTAACTAATGTTAATTAAAACTAATTATACAAATAAACAATTAATAACTAAAATATGGCGTCAAAAATTCCTCCGCATCGCTGTCGGCTGGTAATGTACCCAAGAGACTGGCGGCATTGCCACCATAGACTACTATGTATAATGAGAATTGCCACGTTGTATGGCAATACTTATCCTCTGACCAAGGTAAAAGCCAGCCCTTGGGTCACAGAAAGTGTCAAACAGCCGTTTGGAGATTTAATTGAACAAACTATGAGCACTCGGACCTCACGGCCCTAGGATATATAAATATCAAATGAATTGAATTTAAATTAAATGAAGTAGCTCTAATTAGTATAGTCCTGCTTCTTTAACACTAAGAAAGTTTTTATTGCCTTAAAATGAAAAGGCGCCATCAAAATTTTATTTTGCGCTGGAAATTGTTTATCGCATTTGGCGTTTTGACGCCCCTTGCCGTCTGGCGCCTAGACCGCTCCTCTCGCTCTCGCCTCAGGGCCGGCGCACTATGTTACCGAATGCGGACTAAAACCAAATTTTAAAGTTGACGGTAGATTAAAAATAATAACCGGACTTGCAAATAGCATATGTATGTTAAAGGAATCCAAAAAACGGAGGGTAGTTTTCTAATAAAAGACAAGATATCACTTGTCAAAGTACACTGTCGACTACTACCGTTTCAAGAAGCGCAAACTCAACGTAATTCAAACTAATACAATAGATATTTATAGTTATTTGCATAATCAACAACAAGGATTCTAAAGTTCAAGGTATTGTCTTTTAGATAAGATATTAATATTCTTGAAAACATAATGTATGTATACAGTTCCAAATAACGACCACAATACGACTAAAATAAAAATTCACAAGGCTATTTATTAGCTCAGACCAAATAAAAAACCAAGCCAGAGCGCTGTCAACAGTGACGTGAGGCCGGTTTCGTAAACATGTGTGCACTTAGTTTGATTGTAGTGTCATTGTAAATAGTTGTAAATGTGTGTGTGTGAGCGTGTATGTACGGAGCGGTGGTGTAGTTTTAGCATGCTTCACTGTATTGTTCGCAGCACTCCGTCTTGGTTTTTTTATTTGATCTGAGGTTATTAGTGAGTGTTTTCCATAACTTTCTGTAACAATTTATTAACTCAAATTTAATCTCTGGACTTTACATTATTATATTGTAATTAATAACAAACCTTGCTACGACATGCTACCGCTGCTGTTGTTTCTTGCAGGACGCGTGGTTGAATTTAAACGTCGCGACTCGCGACCTTACGGACTTGTTATTTCAAGATCCTGTAAAGAATTGGAATCAAATGGGCCAGAATTTGCAAAAGCTAATAATCATTTAATGGAACTCGTCGGAATTATGTAATTTTCTGTTATTTTTTTCTTAACATTTTTATTAATCCTACTAATATTATATAGGACCTATCTGAAAGATTCGTGTATGTGTGTGTGTGTGTAACTATTGTTATTCTATTAGAGGATTCGGATGAAACTTAATAGTTTAAAACCTGAAATTGGCTTGAAGGCCTAAAGTTTAACGCGAGTAAAGCCGTGGGACACAGTTAGTGCATAGTAAATTATGGTTATTCTATTAAATACATAATATTTTCTATATAATGCTGACGATAGGTAGTAAATTCACATCATAAATAAATTTGTCCGTGTCTTACTATGAACCGGCAACACTGTGCGGCGCTGTATGTGCCATACACTTGTTACATAAAGATTTTATTGTGTCTTATATTAAAAGCAATATATTCCATGTAATTTCACTGTTGTTTAAAATTCCCATCTACTTATTAATTTCATCCAGTTGTCGTACCTTTTTTAGGGTTCCGTAGTAAACAAGGAACCCTTATAGTTTCGCCATGTCCGTCTGTCTGTCTGTCCGTCCGTCTGTCCGCGGCTTAGCTCAGAGACGGTTGGTACTAGAAAGCTGTAATTTGGTATGGGTATACATATAAATCACGCCGACAAAGTTGTAAAAGAAAGTCGTAAAACATATTTCTTTTTAGGGTACCTCCCCTACACGTAAAGTGGGGATGTTTTTTTTTTTCTCGTCAATCCCATCGTTGGAAAGGTCGTTTAAAAATAATGTGAGTTTGTGAAAACGATTTTTGGATTCAGGGATCCGCTTGCGAAATATTAAGCTTTAAAGTGCTAATTTTTGTTAGAGTCAAGTGTCCCCCTGCCAGCTAAATGATTGGTTTTGGGTATGTGAAAAAATTCACGGCAGTAGTATATATAACGAAATTAAAACGAAAACTATCACCGCTTCGTAGGCTCCACAAGTTACCGAGTAATAATCGACCAACTTAAATTTGCAGTTGCAAAAACATGTACTCCCATACATCTTGTATGGGAGAACAAGTTTTTCAACTACAATGTTAAGTTTGTTGGATAAATTCATCCCAACTACGGAACCCTTCATTGTGTGTGGTTCGACATGCACTTGGCCGGTATATTTTTTTTTTTCTACCTCTTACTAATCTAAATATTAGAAAATCTTTTCTTACACTGTTACTTAGCTGCGTTACTTCACACATTCCAGGTGACTGACATTTCAAGGAAAATGATATCCCGCAGTGCTACAACTGCGATATGAGGATACTGTGAGGATATGGATGCAAAACTAAGAGCTGCCTTGAGGTCAGCAAAAGGCGCCATCTTTCTCATGCTGGAGTATCAAGGTAAGCTACCAGGGGCCGTATTATGACGTGTTAATGCCATAATTTTTCCAGTGCGAGTGAGAGACGGAGCTATACAAGGCCGATAGCACCATCCTTTTTGCGCAGTGCAATCATGATGGCATTAATACGGCCCCAGGTTTCTATTACTAATCTATGTGCTGTTAGCACTTTAGCAGTAATCTATTTAATGAGTTGGTCGGTAGTAAGTCAAAATTAGTGTGTGAGCCAGCTGTTCCGATAGATTTGACTGGTGATGACACCATACCATTATGTCCTACTAGCTTCCGCCCGCGGCCGCGGCTTCGCCCGCGTGGTATGTCGATAAAAAGTAGCCTATGTCCTTTCTCAGGCTCTAGGCTATCTGTGTACCAAATTTCATTTAAATCGGTTCAGTAGTTTTGGCATGAAAGCGCGACAGACAGACAGATAGACAGAGTTACTTTCGCATTTATAATATTAGTAAGGATTGTTATGAGACTGAACAACTATCAGCCGTCCCATACATTTAGGTCACGTAGATACTAAAGCTTTGTAGTTACAGTACAGTTGACAATTTTTTCTCGATTACGATGTCGGTCCCATGGAGAAAGTTGTACAGTTTGATTTTCTGTACTAAAAATTAATCTGCCCAGCCTTTTCCCAACTATGTTGGGCTCGGCCTCAGTCTAACCGGATGCAGCTGAATAGCAGTATTTTACATGGAGCGACTGCCTATCTAAGCTCCACAACCCTATAACTGGGTAATACGATACCCCTTGGTAAGACTGGTTGTCAGACTTTCGGGCTTCTGACGACCCGTAACGACTGACAAAGATCCACGAATGACAGCCGGGGCCAACTGCTTAACGTGCTTTTCGAGGCACGGCGGAGTCTCGGTAAGTAAAGATGGTCAGCCATACCTTTAAATTTGACAACACCTTTCTGATACACTCTCTATGTGCGCAGGATGATGAAAGTGAACTCAATAAAACAACAATATTTTTGTATTATAGAAGTTTACTGTTCATTTTATATGTTATTATAAACACAACGTCAACTAGTACAGTCGACAGCCTAGATATGTCAACACACATTCAAAACAAGGGAACACAACGTACATAGTCTGCCGCCGACTGCTTATAAAAAAGCTCAAGTAACATAAGTTAATTTATTATAGCCGTGAAGAATTACATTTATATTGTCGTCTACTCATGTATTACTTACAATGCATACTATAAGTTTTGGTATAACATTTTTTAACCCACTAGATAACATTGAGCAATTTATTCCATTTATAAATTATGTATACAATTTTTCGTGACATGTTAGATATTAGGTACATAAAACTATCCGCTAGTTAGTGTTTATCTATACACAACAATGTGATGCGTTGGAAGACGGTTCAATGCCCAGAGTCAGGAGAATGGTAACAGTTGCACACGCTACAATGTGGAGCTCAAAGTCAAAATTAACGCGAATTATATATTTTATTTGCGTAAACATGTTAATATTAAGATATAAAGTGTATAAATATGCCTCTATACTAACCGCTCATTGGCATTTACTTTCCAAAACTTAAATTGATTCTCGACAATATTTAATTTTATGATTTCATCATGTTTTATGAAAAATCGATTTTGTTTGCCGAAATATGGATTATAAATGCCATGAAACGATTAAAACACTTTAGTAATAAATTCTAGACACACATACAAATAAGTCCACGCTTTCAAAACACGGTTAGAATGCATCAAGTCGCGCTGGAGACGCAACCACCGGGTTCAGTACAATCTTAGAGAGACTTTGTAAAGATGGAGAGTTAGAGAGTAAATCTAGGTTCAGAATAAATACAAATTAAACATAATAAATAGAGTAATAAATAATACAGTTAGGTTCGAGACCTCAAGAGAAAAAATCTTTTTAAATTAATTGTTTTACCGATAATTGCGTCCCCAATGCTTGCAAAACACATTAAATACAAAGAAATATTTGGTAACAATGTCTTAAAGATTAACATACAGAAAACAAACAATGAGGATACAATCGTTAGTATTTACATTAAGTATATAATTTACACAAGTCACATCACTAACCGAATCGACTAAAACTACAACTTAGAAAATTAGTACATTATATACCGATCTCAAAGATTATATACAAATGTGTGGTGGGAGTAAAGGTCTGGCCACTTTGTTTTTTTATGGTAGAAAGTGTATTTGGTCTTAACATATTAAATAATAATTAAAACATTAGTACGTTGATAACATACAGCCGTCGTTTAATTAACTCATTTGGGTTTTATAACTTAGTGAAGACGTTTTAGTTGAACAAATTGGCTTTTTTATTAGATATATTTGTTGGACATAATATGCTATTAAGGTTTTTTTAATTACTAAGCTACCATTGACGACGATTAAATATTCAGACATTTGCCGAGAAATACAGTTGTCTCAATAACCTATCCACTTGTGATTATATATCTGGGTATATATTTGTGTCGTGGGTGGGGTATGAAGCGAGTGGCCAGGTGCAAGCGTGGTGGGTGTCTGCGACGTACAGTGTCGCGTCGGTCGTAGTCGGTTACAGCTCGAAGCGCTTCTTGCGCTCGGCGACCATGCCCACGAGCGGAGCGATCGTCGCTCGCCCGCTTACCGAGCAGCGCTTTGGCGCTTTTAGTTCTGAAAACACACGTTTAGATTGTTAATTATTTTTTAAGCAACGCTAGGTTTGACTGTGAAATTTTCAAAAGAAGGGCTGAAAGCTAAAAACAGATTTAAAAGTATTTTTCATGTAAGCAATGTATCGATTTTCGCCACTTTCACATGGTGATTGAAAATCATAACATTTATCTAAATTACTTGAATTCAGATTCTCAGATAATTTACAATCAAATAACAACTTTAGCGTTATGCTGCCTAACTTGATATTTAGGGGACCATTTGATTTCAATGGAATTTGAACTTTCGTATGTAGGTGTGATATTGAGTTTTTGTTTCAAAACTTGTTAATTGTCTGAGATATAGGGGACTAGATCGGTTTTTTAGAGTTCCGTACCCAAAGGGTAAAACGGGACCCTATTACTAAGAGTCCGCTGTCTGTCTGTCTGTCCATCTGTCTCCAGGCTGTATCTCATGAACCGTGATAGTTAGTTGTAATTTTCACAGATGATATATATCTGTTGCTGCTATAACAACAAATACTAAAAAACAGAATAAAATAAATGTTTAAGGGGGCTCCCTTGCAATAAACGTGATTTTTTTTGCCGTTTTTTTAGATAATGGTACAGAACCCTTCGTGCGCGAGTCCGACTCGCATTTGGCCGGGTTTTACTTATTTAAAAGACGTCTCTAGTTACTTTATTTAAACCCTCCCTCTAGTAGGTTCTTTTGGCGCGTGGCCAAAATCAGAATAATCGCCGCCATCTTGTTATTTCATAACATTTCTCAAAACAATTGCTTACCAACAGCGCCACCTGTTAACATCATTTGAGCGCCAAGATCTTTGTAGCAAGCATTAAAAAACTTGTATTTACCTGGACGGGTGAGAGCTGCAGGTTTCTCGTGCTCTCTGTCTTCGCGTACTGTATCTTGGCTGCGCGCGCCGGTCTCGCCGCCTCCAGCAGGGGGCTCGTCCGGGACGACTTCGTCTATAATACATATATCACATTAATATTATTATATTTCATTGATATAACTAGTGCTCAATTGACCATTAACAAAAAACTGCTGTGTTTATGGGACTGTTGTGTTTATTATTGTTAGGCGCCCAAAAAGCAATTTATTTGTCCTGGGATGTGGAGTTATTAGGCTGCAAAAGCATTTTGTTAGTATTAAAGTGGATTGTCAAAAAAAAAGTAATAATATTTATTTAAAAAAAACAAATATTTGCAATTTTTTAGTCATTGATACGAAATTACAACAATCTTCATTCCCTTTGTAGTGATAAATATTAATAGCTATATTGATCAAGACATATAAGTAGTCTGGTGTTTCTAGTAAGGGACAAACATAAAAAACCGCAATGCTGTTAAAATTCTGAAATTGTCGATTATTGGAGTTACCTTTAACAACATAACAAAAACAATAGTAGGTATGGTCAGCAATAGATTAACACTGTTACTTTTACATACGTTATAAATAGACCCAAAAATGACACACATTGATTTTCATAATTTAATTTTGTTTTCAATAATTTAATTCAGAAAAAAAAAAAAAAAACAAATGTCATTTATTCAAACTAGGCTGAGAATCAGCACTTTTCGAACGTCAAAATTACATAAGACAGTCCCCCAAAAAGCCCACCTTTCACCACTTCCTAGTGCTTTAGCTGGGAAGAAGAAGTGGCGCAACAAACTCCCCAGCAGCACTATTCTAGAATATTAGAATAACTTACATTCCATAAATTGTGAGCACATAATACACACACACATTATAACTAAGTTAGTAAATTATTATTGTGCTAATCATTAAAAAGGGCACCTCCAAGTCTGCAGTGTAATAGCTAAGAGTTTTTATTATCAGAATTTAACATTTGTAAGTACCAATTTTTTCTTAATATTTTGCTCAATAATTTATAATGAAGTGAAGTACACTGAAGTGTTAATCGACCTTTCTTGTTGACCATACCTAGTGGATATTTGATTTGCAGAAATAAAAGAACAGTACCTGGCAATTCTAAATTCCACATATGAAATAGCATAGACGCGAGCGCAGCATCCCAGAAATAAATAAAAGAGGTTTCAAATCAGTGCTACAACTAATAATCGATCATTCCTCCCTCAACCAAACCCATAGCATGGTAGACTGGTGGCATAGTGTGTACCTGCGTGGCTGCCTGCCCTCTGCCAGACGGCGGCGAGGTGTCGCAGGTGGCTCCACAGCGGCGCCGCCCTCCCATGCTGTTAGTGCACCCCATACAATGTACCGTTACGCCAAGTTGCTTACAATGTGGGATTGAGTCTACGTCTTGGAGCATGGAAATTGGAGACGGCATGTTTGTTTTGCATGGGTGTGTGAATCATGTAAACCGAAACCAAAAGAAAACCTGTTTTTATTGCTACCTCAGTCAGGCAATGGCATGCAGCTATGTGATCCGCGGTTTCTTAAAACCAATTTTATAAACCCTGATACTGTGACGGGACCTTTTTTTATTTCAATTTTCAAATCTGTTTACCCGCTGTAAAACCAACCACAACAGCTTATACGATTTTTGACAGCAGAGTTATTGATTGGGGACTGATTTATTGAGGATGAGTTATTGGCGCTTATAAAAGGACTGATACATGATTACTGGTTTCAGTAAAAGACTGATACATGATTACTGGTTTCAATAAAAGACTGATACATGATTACTGGTTTCAGTAAAAGACTGATACATAATTACTGGTTTCATTAAAAGACTGATACATGATTACTGGTTCCAGTAAAAGGCTGATACATGATTACTGGTTTCAGTAAAAGACTGATACATGATTACTGGTTCCAGTAAAAGACTGATACATGATTACTGGTTCCAGTAAAAGACTGATACATGATTACTGGTTCCAGTAAAAGGCTGATACATGATTACTGGTTTCAGTAAAAGACTGATACATGATTACTGGTTCCAGTAAAAGACTGATACATGATTACTGGTTCCAGTAAAAGGCTGATACATGATTACTGGTTCCAGTAAAAGGCTGATACATGATTACTGGTTTCAGTAAAAGACTGATACATGATTACTGGTTCCAGTAAAAGGCTGATACATGATTACTGGTTTCAGTAAAAAACTGATGCATGGTTACTGGTTTCAGTGAAAGCCAAGTCGTCTCCAATTTATAATATGCTCCAAGAAATGTGAAATAGTTCTATACTACACATGATCGCGCGAATTGAGCCAAGAACTCAATAGCTATGACTGGCTATAACCGGTAAACCGTTAAATGCCTGCTATTATTTACTTCTTTCAACGAATAACATTAATGAATGCTTGTTATGTTCTTTTAGGAGGACTTTTAATCTTATAATCTGCTCAAGAACAATCCGAAGCTATTTTCATTTTTTTAGGTATCATGGCCAGATTACATAGAAAATAATTGTAAAAATGGTTTTGTTTTAATTGAGCTCAATTCGTGCGATCTGAGTATATCACATTTAGGTATATTTGAATCGTCAAGAATTGTAGGTATTTATTTACAAAAACAATATTAAGATACCAAGAAATTAAAATTAAATACTGAAATATTTAAAAAATAAAATTGATAGTGTCTTACAAAACGGAAATACTATATTACGATACGAGAATACTACTTATATGTATACTTTAGAACTTTTAGTAGTTCATTTTCGAACGGTGATGTATAACTGTTAAGTGCGATGTATGGTCATGCAAGCGTGTGGCCTTTGCCTTATGGTCAAGTGAAGAGAAGCTAGCATAGGCTCTACAAGCGTGCACCGTGGTGTCGATGTGAATAAAATTAAAAAAGGATCGAGAGACGTTGTCTTACCGAGCCAGTCTCTTCTATCAGTTGGGAGAGAGTGGACGCTTCTGAGTTCTTCATTTCATTGGCTTCCGATATAAGGTGGGCGCGGAGTTGCTTGTTTCTGAAATGAAAGAAATAACAAATTGTAAGATTAAATTGTAAAATAAAATAAATAATATTAATATTAAAATATTATAAAAGTTTTGGGTTTGGTATGACGTGTCTTAATCTTCAATCTAATAACATCAGGCTTAGGTAACCCCGAGTCTTTCATTGCTCATGAGAATCATAAGACCCAATTTTCATAAGACCACCAATAAGCTACAGCCACTTTTGTTTAGTCCATAATTTCTGCCTTCAAAGATCAGGCTTCTTGGATAAGATAGTTAATTGATTCAGGCGTGACTTTGCGGAAATTCATTATAAAATAGACGTGTTGCCACACCGAGTGCTGGATGCAGAGCTGGCTGGCTGGTGAGTCTGCGTCCAGCGCTCGGTGTGGCAACACGACGACAGGGGGCCAAGTCTACTAATTTAAAAACGTGTCAATGGTCTGACAATGATGAGTTTTTGACAGATTTGTCAGACCACTGTAGACTAATTGTAGATTGGGCCCCTGGTCAATCGTCATCCTGAGGATGCCTCGTCGAGAGGTGAAACACGTGTCGATTTCTTACAGGGTTTTTTATGACTCTTGAAGAATAGTTAAGCGGAATAGAGTACTAAATATATCTACGTCTATTCTATCCTAAAAACATTGGGCGACAAGGTGGACAGCCCCTTTATTAGGCACTGGATGCGGAGGCACGTGCCAACTTGTGTTGAGCCACGTAGTTATTAGTTGTCGGTTAGGTTAGTTTGTAAGTTTCACTAACATAGTTTCTAAGTCTTTGTTACTAATACTATATGGATTGTATACATGTAATCTATGTGTGATCCGCAATAAATAAATAATAATAATAATATTGTATTTTACTCTTGGCTAAATTATTTGTAGTTATAAAAACTTCGGTTTTGTTTTCTCCCCCTATAAATGTAGTATGCTATGCTCTCATCAGCATACGTACCTGGCATCCAGCTGCATGATATGGTTATGCGCCTGCGTCAGCTGCGCGGTCGCCGTCGCCAGTCTCTCCTCCAACGCAGCCGACTCCACGCACTTTACCGAATACTTCTCAGAGAGGGAGAGTATCTCCCGTTTTATCTCTTCCATCTCTTGCCTGGAAAGATTACTAAAAGACTTTACTATTTGGGGAACGGTTTAATGAAGTATTTGTATGGAAGGGGAGTAATACATACATAGGTATATGGTGGAAATTGGAACCCAAGCTAGCCTCGTCGTTGTGGTTTTGATCTCTGATACAATAAGAGAAGGTTGGTTGAATTTATTGTTTTTAATTGTAGTACAAGATTCGCTAAGGTTAACAAAATAATTAAATAGATATATTTATTAACACAAAAAGACACAAAAAATTTCATGAAGTCTTTGTTAGTAAGTATTTAATTCTAATATTGACAGCCATGTTCCACTGCCACTGCTGAGTATAAGCCTCCTCCATTTTGAGCTGCCATCATTTAAGTCATTCCTACCTAAAAAGTCTACTGCTAGAAATAAGTATAATTACGAATTAAATGTACCTCAACGTAGATTGCAAATATTTAGGAGGAATGTATACGTTAATGCCATTCAGGTGTACAAAAAGTTACAACTTCCCATCCCCATGTTCAAGAAAAAGCTGACCAGTTGGTTATTGGATAACTGCTTTTATGACATTCGCGAATACTTGGAATATTGCAAAAATCCAAGATGACATGGACTTAATTATGACATTTTAAAGTAACGATTACCTAATTACATTATATAATAATACCTACTAATTCTTATTGGGCATATTTGTAATTCACTATTATTTTTATTTGTACTTAGTCAAGAATGACAAGTGAATATTTGTACACTATACTATGTAATACTACATTCTAACAAATAAAATAAATATATAAATACCTCCGAATTCAGATATATGTTTTTTATCGCTCACATTCAACTATAAACTAGATGTAATACTGGAGGATGAATGTAGATAAAACAGTTTTTTGAGTTTCTAGGAAGGAATACACGACATTTCTAGTCCAAAAGCATCAAAACCCAAGTAACTTACTGGTGCCTCGAGCTAAGCTGTGTGAGCTCTCCATTATGCGCGCCTCTGCTGAGATACTCTGCCTTGAACTTGTCGACCTCTCGCCGCACCTCGCTCTCGTGTGCCTTGCGCATCGCGTCGAGAGCCGCCAGCGTCGCGCGGGTCTCTTCTGCTAGAGCTTGCTCTTTGTCTAGCCTGGCAGTAGAGATTATTAGGGGTAAATAAATTGGGACATTCGATGGACATCAGGATTCGGACTTTCGATAGCGTCAAAATTCTTTGAAGTTTCAAAACAAAAATTCCGAGTAATTAAACGCAGTATAAGAAATTAAGGGTTTTTAACCATGAACTTATTGTTTTCGCGTCTACCAATCGAGATGCTGGAACAATACATAATATGGGTAATCGTTTGTACACCTGGGGTACCCTGCCGCCCCTAACGGTCTTATTTTGAGGCTGAATACAGATAAGATGGGATCATTCTTTTGGCTCAGGAGGCGAAAGATCAATGGAGATTTTTGCCGAGGACAGAATCAGGAGAAATTTTGGGCCAGGTCTTTCGCTAATTACCTGAGCTGTTCCCGCTCGGCGCGATGCTTGTCCTCCATCTCGCGCACGATGCGCCGATGCGAGCTCTCCATGGCCAGCAGCCCCTTCTCGCACAGCGCGCGCAGCTGCTCGATCTCCTGCTGGTAGCGCGCGCGCAGCCCGTCGCCGTGCGTGTCCGCGGCTACTGCGCTCTGTGGGACGTACAGGGGACTCTTGAGGATTGTATGGAGTGAAAACTCGAGCTCGTCACGAGAGGTCGTCGCGTTCATGCCATGAACATCTAAGTACTGCTAAATTCGATGAAGAAATCTCAAAATAGACAGTCAAGGCGTAGTAAATCCTTAAATACAATCATTATTTAGTTTAGAGCCCAAGTTTTGGCACATAATATGACAAAAGAATTTTTTTTTTTGCAAGCAAAACTTTTTGACCTTTTCTCATTACTTATGTTCACTCAAAAATCAACTTAAACTGCTTAATGCTAAAGTAGATGATTAATTAAGTGGCAATATAATGTTTTTGTCTAAGATTCTGAAATCAAGTGTATACTGGCTTAGTGATCGAGGTCAAAATATACTGCGACGTTCGACATTTTGTGTACCTGATAAGCGGCTCGCAAGTTCTCCAGCTGCGCGGAGTACTCGGAGTCCAGCGCGGCCAGGCGGCGCTGCAGCGTGCGCGCGCGCTCGCGCAGTCCCGCGCGCTCGCGCTCGTGCTGCGTCTGCAGCTGTGCGCGTGCGCGACGCGCTGCGGCCAGTGCGTGCGCTTGTTGAGCTAGTGCGCACTCCCCGCGAGCACGCTCCTCGTGGAGTCTGAGGCAAAAGTAGGGGGTAAGTGGGACTGTTCTTTGTAGTTCTTTTAAAATATTAATACAGACGCTGAACTAGACTGAATGTATCTTACCTGTCCAACGCGTCCTGCAGCTGCTTGCAGTGCTGGCAGGGCACCAGCGCTTGCAGAGCTTCGACGCGGCGGCGCAGCGCGTCGATGCGATCGAGCGCGCTGGCGCCGGGGGGCGTGGCTCCGGTGGGCGTGGCCTCGCGACTGTCCCGCTCCGCCCCCTCCTCCCCGCGCGCGCACAGCTGCCGCGCCACGTCCGCTACGGCCGCCTCCACCCGCTCGAGGCTCTCGCCGATCTTCATCGAGTCTTCACTGTTACCCGAACAGTCACTGGAGAAGAGCGCTCGGCACTCGGTCGAGAATCGTTGGAACAGGTACACGAACTCCGCCTCCTGCGCCGGGTCCGCCTCCAGCGAGGACACGGCGTCCTCGGCGGAGCGGCGCGGGCCCGACGCGCGCGGCGAGCTGGCGCGGTACGTGCCGTCCAGCACGGCCACGCGCGCGTCCACCAGGGCCCGCTGGGCCAGGGCCTCGGCCAGCTGCGCCAGCAGCGCGCGCGAGTCCGGGCCGGGCTCCGGGTCGCGCGGGCGGCGCTCCGTGAGGCAGGCGCGGTACCTCGCGGCGATGTCCTTGACGGCGGCGTCCATCTCGCAGCGCAGGTGGTCGTGCGCGGCCTGCCACCACAGCTCCAGGTCGGCGCGGTCCTGCGCCGTGAGCGTGAGGCGCGTGCGGCGCGCGTGCTCCAGACGCCCGTCGCACGAGGCGGCGGCGCGGGCCAGCGCGCGCGTGACCTCGGCCTGCACGAGCTCGGCGCCCAGCGCGTCGCGCGCGGAGGCCCAGGCCTCCCGCACGCGCGCCGCCTCCAGGTTGGAGCGCTGCCTCTCGATGTCGCCGTCGGCCGGCGCCGCGTAGCTGAGTGTCTCGCATGCGAGTGCGGAACATAGCTCGGCTAGCTTCTCGCTCTTGTACCGGTCGACCGCTTCGGCGACTTCACGCTGTGATGCTTTGAGCGCCTCGAGGTCAGCTCCGTGGATTATGAGTTCGGAGCGACGTCTCTCGCGCGCCTCCTGCGATCCGTTGACGATGTCGATCTTCCTCGTGAGGATCATGGCGAGGTAGTCCAGCGAGCTCCTGGTGCCGGTGCCGCCCTTGCTGCTCTCGCCGTTGATTTTGCGTTTGAGGTTATCTATTAGTTGACTAGTTTCGATAATTTCAGACTTAATCAATCGCGCAAAGAATCTGCTGCCATTCGAGGACTCGAGCGCCTCCTGTATCCTGCCAACGAGGACCGCTTCATACGCTAGTTTCTCGGCCAGGATCTCCAGGCTCTTTCTCTGCGTTAGCTCGCCTGCCTCGTACAACGCCGCCTTCCTCCTGGATATCTCCAGGAGTTTAGTTCTCAGTTGTTCTTCCAGCTGTACGACCACCTGAGCGACACTGTCGTTCACCTCTTCCTGATTATTGTTTTGGTTTTGGTCAAAGTCAACGACGCACTTGTCGAAGCACTCCTGTAGCCTCTTGCTGACGTCTGTCAGACACTTCTCCATCGATTTAAGGCTGTATTTCTTTTCGAGACTCGGTGAAGGTGATCTTCGAGACTTCGCCGCTCGCATCGCACTCATTTGGCAGAGGCACTCGTTCACCTTATTTCTCGAGTGTATCACTACGTTCTCTAGACTCTGTAGCCTCTCTAGTAGATGCCTCTGTGACTGCGTGCCAATACTGGAAGTATCAGGGGTCTCATTTAAAGATGGACTCTCTACTGATCTGGTTACCTGACTTAAAGACTCGCAGGAGTTTGTGAAGTCCTTGCGGTTCTCCAAGGCGGAGGCTACTTTGGTTTCTAGCGAACTCAATCTTACTAGCATCTTCATGGGCTCGGAGCTAGTGGCACTGTCAAGTGACTTCCTCCTCAGTCGAGCGGCGAGGCGTTTCATCCGTTTTTCATCCGAAGTGTTTTCAGATTTGGATGTCTTTTCTTTGGCAGGTGACGCACTTTTGGAGGGAGAGTTTATCGTTGGGACCGGTTCGCCAGATTCAAGCATTGTGATTTTGTTTTCGAGCTCTGTTAACTTCTCTTCCACTTCTTTACCTAGAGTGAAGGACTCTCTGCCTTTTAACGACAGACTGCGTCTTTTCTCTCTAGATTCGGACTTTTGGATTTTGTGTTTTAATGTTCGGACTTGTTTGTCTGAAGCAGTTAACTTCTGCGTCAGGTCGAGTATGCGGGCTGCCATCAGGTCTATCTCTGATCGGCTGCATTGCTCCCTAAGCTTCATCTCATTCCTTAACTTGAGATTGGTGATTTCGAGCTCATCGTACATGTTATGTGAGTCACGCAGTTCCTTCTTCATGGCTTTTATTTCTTCAATAGCCTTCAGAAAACGGTCTCTTAATTCCGCGTACTCTTCTATTAGCCTGTCTTTTTCCATAGATTCTAAGTTCATGTCTTGGTTCAAGTTTGTGAGGTCGCTAAGAGACCCTATGCTCTTTCTTTTCTCTTTAGTTGGTAATGCTGACTCAACAAGTGATCTTCCTTCAAGCTCGCGTATCCTTGTGTATAAACTATCACTTTCTTTAACACTCTTTAGCAGTTTCTCATTGAGTTCGTTCACCTCTCGCTGTAACTGCGCTATCGTCTCCTGTGCTGAAGCTAACTGCCTCGTCAGCAACTCGCAATGTTCAGTCGATTCTTTCAAGAAGTTCTGCGTTTCCGTCAACTTGCTCTCCCAAAGACTTTTATCTTGGTTGTATAGTTCTTTTATCGCGTCTAAGTTTTCAGCCTCTTTCGTTCTTACTGACAGTTCCTCTTCTTTCTTTTGCAATGTTGTGACCAGTTCTTCCATTTTCTTTTCTTGCAAAGTAGCCTCTGTTTTTAGTTTTTGTAGCCTTGTGATCTCGGCTTCAGCCGCGCCGACGTCGTTAAGCGCTAGTTTTAGTTGTTTTCTTAGATCGTCTATTTCGATTGATTGTTTGTCGATAGTCGATATGTAGCTACGTTTTCTCGCTTCGACGGGTTTCTCGTTTTCATCAACCTCGTCGACGGTGCGTTCTTTTTCTTTGGTAGAGTCAATTTCGTCTCGGTCACCTTTAGGGGTGTCTGGTCGCGGAGGAGCCTGGTGGGAACTCCTGATGCGAACCTTTTCTTTGACTTTGGATATCGGAGTTCTTGTAAGGAGTGGGGATGGAGGTGGTTGAGGTCCCATGTCTCCCCAGTCAGCGCTATCTCTTCGGCCACCTTCGGAAGCCGTTCGGTATTCTTCATCGGATGAGAATGGTGCTGATCTGCCTGTGATAGGCGTTACGGGGGTAACGGGTGATGTTGAGGATTCCGAAGCTTGGTCAACGGTATCCTCGCGTAAGATCAGTGATAATGGTCCTGTATCAGGTAAACCAGCTGTTCTTCTCATGGCCGACACCCAGTTTGCTCTGATACCTGCTGTTACCGCCGACAGGACTATATGCTTTCCATCCCAAGTCTGTGAAACAAAACACGATTTATTAGACACATGACGCACTTGTGCTACCAACAAACCGTACATTTTGTTGGAGGTGTTACGTACCTCAGTCTCAAAAGCATATCCATTAGTAGAATTCGGCAGTTCAACCACTCTTGATATTCCACTCAAGTCAATAACCCCATCCATCAGTCCTCGATGTTCCGCGTGAGGATCCCGGAAGTATAGTAGGGCTGCTCCTCTTAACACAAACCAGTGACGTGACCAGCCCGCAGGCCCTCGTCTTTGCAGCCACCCTGCTCTTGCGTGGAGGAGTCTTTCAGCAGGCAGTTCCACCCTGCCTCCTTCTCCATTTTCTGTTGGTTCCACTACGTCAGTAGGCTCGCTACCTTCACTTGCTGAACTGGAGCTGGCCTCTTCTGGTGGGGCGCCACCGTCTGGTGAACCGCGGGCCTGAAAGAGACATAAGATTAAAATTTAATATTAATACTTTGCGGGATACCACACGTCCCCAGATGTAATAACAACAAGATAAATTAAATTTTAAATTTTAAAAACCCCCAACAAATACAAATCATTTAATAAACAATGTTCTTTATAGCTAAGAACACTCTTTATCAAGTCACCATTCAAACAAAACCAATAAAATCATATCGGTTCAGCCGTTTGGCAGCTACGATGGCGCAGACAGACACAAAGATACACACGTCAAACTTGTAACACCCCTCTTTTTCCGTCGGGGGTTAATAAAACAACTTCCTTCAACCGATTAATTTAATTAAGTATGTTTGTCCTTTTTGTTTTATGCGATGTACAATAAAGTGTTTAATAAATAAATAAGATTCTGAATATAACAATATTGACAACTACAGATGACTTTCACGGATGAGTAAGTGACAATCCAACTTATCTACGGAAAAGAAAGGAAAGAAACTTCTTGATTAATTGTTTAAGAAGGTGATTTAAATCAATATTGTTAATCTGAGGATTCATTGGTTTTTTTTTTGTTAAAATAGTAATTAAAAAAAAACTATACAGTGTGAGTGTGTTAAGAGATAAACGAGGACGAAAAGAAAGCTGTTCTAATACATTTCGATCGTATTAATGTTGCACTTTTGTATGGAAGTTTTTTCTTCATATTTCTGAATTGGTCCCGTAGTAAAAGTATTTGATTTTGTGCCTTAAAGTAAGACTCCCGTTTAATCCCTTATAAACTATACAGGGTGGACGAAATAGTGACGTCATAAAAAATAAATAGATTCCTCATGTCCAGGGGTACTTATCCGAAAATATCCGAAAATGTATTTTGTACAAATGTTCTACCAGAAAAAGGGAAAATAGAGCATAGTTGCTAACCGGCAGTCGATCTGGTGGTGGCAGTCTTGTAGGTCTCTCGAGAGTAGGTGGAAGCGCCCGTCTGGACCGAGGCCTGGTGAGGGATGCAGCGATGTCACGGAGCTGTTCGTCATACTGCTGGTGCTGATGTTGGAGAAGTGGTGAGCGTACTCCGACGGTGGCTGGAGGAGAAAAATAATGGTTAAAAATAGAAGATTGATGTAATGATGTGAATACCTAAAACCGGTTTTTATGGTACAACTTGTGAAAGGCCTATCGTGCAGCAGTGGACCGTGATAGGCAGATTTTATTTAGATTTCTTTTTGGCAGGATTTGTTTGCAGAAAAAACCAAATTTCTGCATACTTGACTGTGGGTAGCCCTAATAACTCGTTATTTTACTATTTTACAATTTCTTGGCGAATTCTCTCTTTCGTGTGGTTAGTGAATAACCTGGTGCCAGACCATGTGCCTCTTGCGCCTCTGACTTGGCTTAACATGCCGTCGAGAAATATCTCTCAGGCATGGCCGGTTTCCTCACGATGTTTTCCTTCACCGTTTTTGAAGCAAGTGATAATTATACAATACGCACATGAATCCGAAAAGTCAGAGGTACGTGGCTAGGGTTCGAACTCGAGATCTATGAGTTGGCAGTCCGCCGGTCACACCACTAGGCTATCACTGCTATCTTAGTGAACTACTGGAGGTGGTAGTAGACTTACCATCGTCATTAACAGGTGGTGTGGTAGGCTCTGCCCAGGTATCCCTGCGTCGAGACCTCGCCTTCTCCTCTCCGTTAATCTTATCGCGGGTTGGCGGGGATGCTGATGATACTGGCTGGTCTGTGTATACTGAAACAGGATAGAAATAGTTTAGATATTTGTCATTACGTTTATTAGTAGGTGGAAAATGTTGGTGGAGGTAATACATAATTATAATATTAGATTTGGAAGAACACATCTTTCTCGCGAATCTTAAATTTTGGATAAGGTTTATTCATTTTGACTGATGCAAGGATGCACTGACGAAATTAAACAGTCTTTTAATTAATTAGACTCTGTGTTTAAAGTAATTTGCAATCAAAGTTATGAATTAAACTAGAATTTTTGGTTCATTCCGATTATCCAGCCTAAAAAGTCCACCCTAAGGTGGATACTCGGTTATACTCGGAAACGTGTGTCCGAGAATCCACCCTAGGCTTAGTTTGATATACGGAATTTATAGGCCGTAATATTTACGTTTCCGTACCTTATGGTGCATTTTTTGGGGTGGATAAACGGAATAACCCAATTTTTTTTATATGACTCTATACAAAGCGAAAATAAATAAACCGAATTATTATGTAATTCTTGTTGATAAGCTGGTGACAAATAAACTATTTTTATTTTATTATATTCAATTCAATTTTATCTCTCAATTAAAACCCCGCCTATTTTGAGCCATTTCACACGATATATGAACCGGTTGACCTACAGCGACATGCCGTCCTAACGAGGTGATCGCATGAAGGTATGTACGACACCCAATAAAAATAAAATGCGTTTTAAAAATAGGCGCGCGTTATCAGCGAGGCTTATTAATTTACGAGTTGCCAGGAGTACCCTCTCTCGGCAAAGAAAAAAAAATAGGTACTTAATATTTTATGACCAAAGAGTAAAATAAGTAGGTATATGACATACGGGGATGTCTCCCAGAGACCGTAGACCTACGTATTACGCGTTCATGAGAAAAAAGAGTCTTGACAAACAGACGGACGGACAACGAACTGATCCTATAAGGGTTCCACTTTTTCCTTTTGAGTAAGGAACCCAAAAAAACGAATATAGTCATCTCTTTAGATGATGAACCGAATCGCTTAGTGGAAATTTTAGATGACGTCAGATTATCCAAAATCGTTCATAAAAACATGATGACACATCGGGAATTACAGACTAAGATGGTTTAAGTGCTCATAAGTGTCTTGGAATTAGGATAAAAAAGCTAACAACCTATCTTCATAAAAGTAAAAGAGTCTTTCATTAAAATGATTTATTTGAGAGGATTGATAGGCAAAACTAGTAATATCCAACAATGAAATGAATATAATGTTATCCACTAATGATAACAAACTCCTCGCCAGCAGCTTATAATCATGATCCATTTAAAGAATACAGATAATAATAAGTCTCCATAAAGAGGATGGAGAACTTTTATGCGCAGTTGCTCTCACGCCGACAAAAGCGCGCTTCGCGCTATCTCATTTATTTTGTCAATTAATATTATTAATTGACGCTGAAGCGGTTGTGATGGTTCATATTATTGTATTTATTTATAAAGTTAAACAATATTGAATAAATGCATGTTATAAAATGTTAAATATAAATTTTATGGGAAAGGTGAAAATCAACAGCTGTGCCTATCAAAAAAAGATTTATAGTATTACAATAATAGACACATTACTCGCATATTTACCATAAAACACCTTATTTATCCCCCCATAAATAAAACTCTAAAAACAACCAATAACCATTGACAAATAATAATAATAAAAATGTTTTTTTATTTTTTATTAGAATGCTGTGGCTCACAAAATAGCGCAATCCCAACGTGTCACGTTCATCATACAGAAAAGATTTACAATTGAAAAAACTGCGAAGTTTAATAAATATGAATGAAGCTGGCCGTAGACGGGCGGGTGTAAATCATCGACACCCACTGCGCGTGCGCATCGCATTGTGCTGCCCGTGGGGCGACTACGAGCACGCTTTGAGATGGGAATTGGAACTTTATGTAACATGTGCACTCTTCCTTTACAAACAGAGATTTTATAAGGCGCGTCTACACTGCTAGAACTTGGGGTGCCTGATTTATGATTTAGAAAACTGAAAGTGTAACCCTTCAGAGAAGATAGGTATTACATAAATGATTAAAAATTACACTCGCGAGAAATGTTTCACCTTTTAGGGTCAAAACATCTTTCTGAAAAGCACGTTTAATTTTTAACAATGCGATAAAAACACCTTTCATTAAATTTTTCGTATTCATTTTTATTATTTTGATTTTTTTTAGTTTCAGAAATTGCCCGTAATTTGTTGTTTTGGTATTTACTTTTGATGTAAGCAGTGTCAACTTTACCAAGTATTTATTACATAATATTAAGTATGTACAAACTTGTAGCTCTTATAACATAAATTGTGTAAAAACAGGTTTTTAATATCTGTTTCTTTATCAAGTGAAAGTTATCGACAAGTAATGTAATTAGTCGTATCGACGATGACAACTTTTTTGTGTCGTAAGGTTTTTAATTAATTTGATGGTCCTTTTCAAATTTTATTTATTTTAGATTCGCAACGATTTATTCAGAATTAAAATTTTATATATACAAGTAACAACTTGTACCTAATTAATTAATTAAATAAAAATATTATAAGACTAAGCATTGCCATAAAACGTGGCAATGCCACCAGTTTCTAGGTACATTAGCAGTCGACAGCGATGGGGAGGAATTTGTCGACGCCTTATTTAATTTTGTTAATAGTTTTAGTTAGATACATATAATATTATATTTTCGAATATAAAGTAATGTTACATTAAACTAATAAACTGATAGTTAGACTAATAAAAGTTTATGAATACTTACATATAAAGCTGAATTGACTTTCAAATCATTCCACAGTTACTTTGACACGAAAAATATAGCACGTACTTTTTTAGTACTTAGATAGGTACTCGTAAGTAAGTATTTCAGATTATGATCTATAAGTGGCAATCTTAAAATAGGCACAAAAATTGATCCTCTGAAGAAAAAGACAGCTAATGACCACATTTCTTTATGAAACATCATTACTGGTTAAAAAGTACGTACACTTTAAGACTAGCAAAAAAAATTAGGAGCCAGAAAATCCATTAGTTGGGGTCGTTGACCACTGTTAGTCATGTACTCATGTGGTATGCTGGACTGACACAGCTTTCTGAGAAGATGCATGGAATTACCGAGGTTTTTTGTTAGGCTATGGTATAGTATTTTATATGGCTTATGTGGCAGGAGTTTCATTAGGATTTTTGAATATTGGCTTGAAATAGACGTATTCTCACTGAAAGTTTGGGCGGAACTGTGGACAATTGCTCGCAATTTCTTTCATTCTGACAGTTCACCCGCTTTCATTGCGTTACTTACGTTGTTGAGCAGAAGAATTTATTAAACTGATGAAGCAATGGATTAGAAAATTTAAAATTAACTCTCGGAGTGTGATTGAAACTGTGTTACGAAATGTTAGTTGAAAATAAATACAAGTTTTTTCAACAGGTTACATTATTTAAATAACGTTCATCAAACAACTTTTTTGCTAATTTAACTACTTAATAGTATGTAGCAGAAAATACCTTTAATTAAATTGTCACCAACACACCAAAAACCCAACCAACTACATAAATCAGCTGATTGGATATTGGTCAATATCATTAACTCCCTAATAATTACGTTTCCGAGGATGTTTCAGTCAATGCCAATCACCAGCAACTCAAAAACTAGTATTACTTTACTTTACAAGTAACATTATGTAAATAAAAACCACAAATATTGTGGAACGAGACAAGACAAGTTCTCTTACATAGATTGGGCCCTCGGGCTAACTAAATACCTACCGATGTCTGTAGGTTGGTTTACACAGTGCGTGGAAATTATGGTTTTGTAAGAATTAGCTGGTCCATGTAACGTGGAGATGAAGAAAAAGTTACCAGTTAATGTTTCATAAGTAGTTATTTTATTTAATAATTACGGTTATTTTATGTATTTTTAACTAGCTTACGTCAAGTAATATTAACACGTCGCCAGTTGTTTAACTCAAGATAAGCCTGGAGGGAAAGCTGCCTTTGAAAGGGAACAAATTTTTGGCCAATCTTTTCAAAGATGTTTCCCTAGTACTACATTATTTTACTGGTGCCAGCCACGTAACCGTGTTTTGCTGTTCGAGCTTCTTTTAATCACCTAAGTCCTAAACTAACCATAACTGATAGCTAAGAACCTAATCAAACAAGGAATAATTTTTATTTCGATACATTGCTCAGTTCCGAAAGATATTTATTAAATTGAGATTTTTTTTTAGTTTTCAGGTACTGTCAGAACTTGATTGCTTAAACAAAAGACGCAAGAACGGTTAAATTTTCTCAACACTTCTAATAAAAAAATAAAAAAAATCAAAGCATTTATTTCAAATAAACCAATTACAGGCACTTTTGAATTGTCTAGCATCCGTACTTTCCGTCAAATGCCTCGTTTGGCTGCGTCTGCGCAGGCAGTGGGACCTACATTCTGTCGCCGACACGCTCGAAGGCGCACGCGCACCGTAACTCAACGAAAGTGAAACAAAACTGCTCTCTTCCTACATAGAACAGAATCAAACCATATGGTACTTTCAAGTAAAATATAAGTTTTTACAATGTCGTCATTAGAGTAATTTTGGAGGCAAAGGCCCGTATTCTGGACCCATAGGTGCGTCCATTTGGTTCTAGGTTCTTCAAGCATTGTGTTACTCATTGAAATTGGGTTGTGGAGGCCAGCTAGGCAGCCGCTCTTTGTAAAATACTGGTTACAGCTGCATCCAGTTAGACTGGAAGCCGAACCCAATATAGTTGGGAAAGATAGCCTAAGATGATGCGGTAGGTTTTAACCATAGTCATCATCATCATCATTAGCCTACAGCAGTCCACTGCTGGACATGGCGTGTCCAATAGCACGCCAACTAACACGCTCGACTACTCTTATCCAGCTGCTACCAGCCACCCTGCGAAGATCGTCGCTCCACCTGCCTGAGGGCGTCCTACCTTACGTTTGCCGATTCGCGGTCTCCACTTAAGAACACGTCTACCCCAACGGTTATCGGTTTTACGGCTAATATGGCCGGCCACTTCAGCTTACGTATTCTGTGAGCTATGGCTATATCGGCAAGAATTAAGCATTGAATTTTACACAATTCTGAAAAGTCATTTGAAGAAAAGTCAATGGCCTAACTCATTGAAGAAAAACGATTGTATCAATTCTGACTAGTGGCCACAAAATTATCTGAGATGACAGTTCCCTATTACAATTTACAAGAACCACCATTTACGATTCTTGGAAACAAGAGGATTGTTTTGAAGAGTTTTTCATTTATTTTCTGAGTACTTAAGGTAACTTTACAGGCCATAAATTAAACTTAACGATAACGCAACTATTAATAAAATATTGCTCGCTGTAACTACTATGTTTTGATTTGATTCAGTACTAAAATTATAAGTTACAGCTTTTGCTTTATTCATCTTAAGTTTTATGGGAATCGGCAGAATATAAAATTGCATTAGCTTATAACATTAAACATTAAAGATTTCTAACAGTTGGTAATAGCAAATATTTACGTGTTTTGATTATTTTGACAATATTATTGTATGGAAATATGAAATATCGCTAACTACTTCACTAACCAGAATATTAATGAATTGAATTTATAACACTGAATTTGATGTTGTACTTAACCGTTTTAGTTGTAAAAACGTATTTGAAAAGTTTCCAAATACTTTTTTTACACTTAAAACTAAATATTCGGTGTTACGATACTAGCTATTTGCATTTCATAATAAATATTTTAGTTCACTAGTTAGCCATATTTCATATATTACCAAATTAATCAATACAGCGAAATATTTGACATCTATTCGCGACGTTGCCAATTTTCAGAATACACGCTCTTATAAAAGATTTATAAATGTGTTGTTCAAAATTCGAACGCAGTTGCATTTGAATTGCATGAACCATAAAAACAACTAGGTACATAATACCTATGTTGTTTCCGATCGAAGTATGCACAACTTCTGCGTATGTTAATTAAACCGATAGATCATATATTGCATGAAGACAATAACTAATAAATAGCCAAGTACTAATGTAATTTTACTAGATTTCGAAACTTAAACACAGGAGTACATTCAGCATCCATACCAACCGACAGCAAATGATAAAACAACATTAATTTATGATGTTAACATTTAAGTTATCAGCATTCACATTCGCAAATTATAGTGAGCTTACTAAATATGGATACAGCAATTTGTTAGTGGAACCCGTTATTTGTAAATGACTGTCTATAATCCTAACTAATATTATAAGTTAATGCGAAAGTTTGTTTGTTTATTACGCTTTCACGCTAAAACGGCTGAACAGATTTGGATGAAATTTGGCACATGGGTAGACCATGACCTGGATTAGGACATAGGATAAATTTTATCCCGATATTCCCACGGGATCGAGACTTATTCAGGGGAAACCGCGGGGCGCAGCTAGTATCTAATATTTGCTTAAAAAGGTGTGTTAGTAAGTTAGTATGAATGGCTGGGAGCTACGGCAGACATATTGTGTAGTATGTACTAGCAATTTGCTGCCTCGTCTTATAATCTTGTTGACCCTTCTCGTGTTTCTTGTAATTGACATTTACTACGTAAGAAGGATCTTTAAACGAGGTACGTAGTAACTGGCATTATACAGCCATGAATTAGGTATTCGTTAGTCCACCAATCGAGAAATTCTATAAATTATTCCGATCCAGAAATTCCACAAATTAATTTTATTTTGACCTACACTCTTGATTTATTTTATCAGGTAAAACTATTTTTATTTCGCCTAGAAAAAGCAACTTGATCAGTCTTGTAGAACAAACATTCAATATCGTTAAAAAATTGCGAAAATAATTTGAACATCCAACACTACGATAACAATCCCATACATTCTACATTACTTTCCCAGACATGAAAATGTAAAGCAATTAATATAAATTACGAAGATACACCGTAATGTAGTGCAGATACAGAAAATACGATGAAAACACCAACATTATAGCACGATGGAGTTTCTAAATAACATTATCACAATCTGTAATTAGAGGGCGCGCTTGACCGCCGTTAGATCAGTAATTAGGATCGGCGCAAGCGCACGCACCGCACTGCGTAGGCGCACCACACATAAATATGGGCGGGGATTGTGAACATAAAGTAAGAGGCAGAGTGTCCAGTCCACTTTTATCAATGCGATAAAAAATTGGTCACACAGGACCAGACAAAATAAAAAAGCTTAAGACAATAAGTACATATTATGAACAGTTTACTGCAGTTGAAATAAAAATAGCGATAAACTCTTCTTATGTAAGTAGAAGTGGGCAGGGCATAATGCCAGATGATGGTAGATGAAGTAGAGGAAGAGATACTGAAGGCCGTTCTGTATTAGCAAGGTTGACGACATCACATAAGTGGCGACTATCACCAGATGTGACTTCCACTGAGTGAATGGCACACAAGAGGATAATATACAAAAAAAATATGAAAATAATGTTTTGACAATAATGTGTGCCTCACGGCTGCGCCAAAAAGTTTCATTTCAGCATTAATGCCAGACAAACGCTATACCAATTTGTAAATTAATTGATGTGATGCCTGATCATGTCGTTTTCCCCCATAAAAGTTATGACGACTATATATTTATTTTAAAGCGATCCTTCTGAACTTAAATAATAATTGTGTTGCACCGGCCTTGCCTTACAGAGGTCGCTTTTAGTACTATTTATATTTGTTCCTAGCTATGAAATATTCGTATTGTGATTGCATTGTTTGTGCAGTGGGCTGGATTTATAGACGTGTTAATTAACTTTTGGATATTAGTATTTATTTATCTTGACACATAAATATCTAATGTAAAACTAAGCGATTGGAACTTGTGTTTTGATGCCAAGGATTTGGCGCCAGTTCAGTTATGTGGATGAATAAATTGGATATTATTATGTACCTACACATTAATAAATGTTTATTGGAGTGTCATTGTATGATGGCCCGATTTCGCGAGACGTTCCAGTTTTCAAGAGGTTGGTGTCTCCTTCTGCGAATACTGATTTTATGTGGCGTATCAGATCTTGTTTAACGATTGTATACTATAACAGTGCAATTGACGCTCGTCCAAGAAATTAATGGTCTAAAACTGTCATCTATTTTGAGGGATTTCAGCTTCAACAGTTTATTTAGGACCTAGGACCTATTCCAAAGTGTCCGGATAGGCATTATCAAAGTTACATAAATGTAATAAATGGTCTGCAATAATCTGATTTTTATTTATCTATTTATTTATTATAGTACAATTCAATTCCATGGGCACTATTCTAACTAATATTATAAATGCGAAAATGAGTTTGTTTGTTTTTTACGCTTTCACGCTAAAACGCCTGAACGGATTTGGCTAAAATTTGGTACGTGGGTAGACTATGACCTCGGTAAGGACATAGGATATTTTTAATCCCGATATTCCCGGCGCGATAGCGAGACGTATACGGCTGAAACCGCGGGGCGCAGCTAATGCACCGATAAATTAATTCAAAATTGGAACAGAATTTGGATCAAGTTATCTGCCTGAAAAATTAACCGAAAGTAAACCAGAAGTGGTGAGAAAAGGCAATAAGCAAACAGGAAATTGTTATCTGATTTCCTTTCAATACCAGGCATATCAGTCAGCAAAAAAATCGAATCCTTTGCATCATTGTCAAACAAAGTTGGGCAGCAACTTTGTTTATTCAAACTGGTCAGCCTATAGTGCTTGGACTATCAAGTAAAGTAAGTAGCGTCATCAATTTACTAAGTAACACAATTTACTAAGTAACATATTCACGCTTGTCGGATGGGACAGGCTGCTAGGCTAGGTCAGGCTTCCGATGGGATATTTATCGTACCGGTGCTAAATTTAATTGACGTAAACCCATTCCAGTGCAGGGTGTGAATCATTGTCTCTAATGTAATGTGGGGGTTCGAGGGATGGGCGACTGCGGTGATACAAACTTGAGAAATGGGCAAGGGAGATAGCGGGAAAGCTTAGTGTTTTTGGTAAAGCAACAAAGCTGGTATGGTGATATGACAAAGTTATAAAGTTAGGTCGTTTGAAAAACAGCTATAATTTTAGCAAAAAAATGCCAGGATATTTCTGAGAAAATTGTGGTTAAACTGAGAAAAATACTGATCTTTGCATGTTACGAAGTAATCTAGGTAGATGTCGAATGTATTTTATGTTTGATGAAGGGGATAGTAAAACTGTGTTATGGGCTCATAAAATGTTGAGTGTGTTTTAGGTTATTCCCGAGTTTTCCCGTCTTCTATAACTTAGTTTCCACCCTACAAATCAATTCCTGTTACCCATCGATATAATAATTTCCCTATATCGATTCCGCTACCACTTATAACTTATAACACCATCACTAAAAGGTTACACCATCTCCTCCATCTTACATCTTTTAATTAGGTCTAACGCTTTGCCGGACATAGAGATTTATGGTCAGTCTGGTAAGAGCTGACTGGGTCTGCCCAGGCGCACCTGCTCACGCGCATAGAACTGGTATTTAGTGGCGGCTAACGGCAGCCACAATGGATGGATGGTATGTGGTCGGTAATGGTGGTGGAAAGTGGACATTTGTTATGGTGTGGCTAAGTGGCTGGGATTTTCTTGTTTCTTATCATTTGTTTATGGTGTTGGTGTGTGGTTGGTTCGATTTTAACTTGTGAATAATTGGAAAGTCAGTATCCCGTTTAATTCAGGATAGCTTCAAATCGATTGCAGAGGTCGCACAATACAACCCAAAATGAAATTGTTCCAATAAAATAAAAAAAGTCATTGTTGGACATATTATCACGTCGAATGTGTTTATTTTTGTTAGTAGTTACTTAGTTATGTTTTGAAACTTTTGTTATATATGGAATCATATTAAGAAGCTTTTAGGCAATGTGTAAATTTAGATTTTTAGAGGTATTAGCTCTAAAATTAGGATTATCAATTTATTAAGAAGATCATCTAGTTTTCAGAGGCTATGCAATATAGCATCATGTCTAACAGTCATTGCTTTACTTTTTTCTTGTTGGTTTTCTCGTCTTGACTGTTTTATACTCAGGCATTGCTTTTATTTATAACTTTGTGTTATTCTGGATTGTCTGTAAAAGATCGCTTTTAGCGATAAGACCGCCCATTGTGTCACCCTATGTTAAATTTCTACATTTGTATTTGTATTTTTTATGGTGTACATAATAAAGAGTATTCTATTCTATTCTATTCTGTAGGCATTAATAAAATGTGTAAAAAACAAATTATTTTTACCTTTGGTGTCGATGGGTGTGGGGGCAGCCAGGCTGGTGATCTCAGGTTGTGGTGGCTGCACTCTGGGGCCAGGCCATGTGGTTGTGCCGCCTGAACAGTACCGGGGCCTGGTGGCTTGGCACCCGTCCGCTACATCACGAAGAGTTGACGCGTCTGCTGAGTATTCTGGAATGATTAGGGATTGTTGAGGTAAATTATTTACGGTAGGGCAGGAAGTATTCATTGCAGATACACGCGATAGTACATATATGTGTATCACATAAAACTTACCACACAAAAAACTAGATAAGACATAAAACTAGATAATAACTCTCATTCACATCGGGAAGGAGACTCCTTAAAGGAATGACCCGCAATTGTAGTAGACCTGGAAAAGTGGAAAGTGGGGAGGCCTTTGCTCTGCAGTGGGAAAACACAGGCTTATAAAAAAAAGAAATCTCGAATTCTCTTTTGGAAAACTTAAGTCAGTCAGAAACAAAACTTACCTATGTCGAAGAAAAGGATGCAGAAATCGCAGACTGTTTCTATCGAACAACATAAACGCTCTTACAGACTGGCGCGACGCCGCCGGTATTGTTCTGTTGTGAAGTTTCTCAGAATTGGATTTGTTAAAAGTCGCGTCGCGTGACAAGTCGTGCTAGTATATATGAGCCTTAACTTGAATTTTAGGACAGACTTGTGATAAGTTACAAGACTGAACCAGTTCATTTTAGCTGAATAAAGCCTCTCAAACACCGGCGCGTTTTTATCGCGCGATAATAACGCAAGCGTTTTTATGGTAATGCGTCCCGATTCCTTGCACACAGCTGCATTTTTATCAAGCGCTATTTCTTGCGTTTCTTTTTTTATGGCGCAATAATAAGGCAGATGTGTGTAAAATCGCATGCTTCCTAAGAAATTTATTCATGATAGCTGGCATTATTATAAAACTTGATTATATTTTAATAACTAGACAATGTAATTTAAATAAAATATTTGTACGCCTCTGGGCAAAACATAGCAGTTCCACTTATCTGTAACATCTCACATTATGTTGTATTTTTCACCTATGTTTACAAATAAAGCATTCTGATTCTGATTCTGAAAAAACAAGTAAATGTGAGTAAATGTTCTAAGAACACTTATCGGAATATCATATTATTATAATATATGTTATAACAAACGCGCGTCCTACTCCTATTACGGCGTTACTATCGCAGCAGTGTGTAACTTCGTGGCCGTCCACTGAAAACAGATATCGCAATTAACGCTTGCGTTATTATCGTGCGATAAAAACGCGCCGATGTGGGAGAGGCTTTACTCTTTTCAATAAAAAGATACTCACTTCTAGTTGTTGAAGACTGCAATAGGCTCGCAGTCTGGCCTCCAGGAAATGTGGCATTCCTTTTATGTCGTCCCTGTAGACAAAAAACAATCAATTAGTAAAAGATTTATAACGAAAATTATAGGTGAAAACGCATATTATAATCAACTAGCTGATGTCCGCGATACCGCCCGCGTAGATGTCGGTTATTATATACTAAAACCTTACTCGAGAACCACTCTCTCCATTGGTGAAAACAGCATGAAAATCGGTGCAGTAGTTTTTGAGTTAATCGCGTACCGGACGACAGACAGACGCGGCGGAGGACTTTTTTTTAATAATATGTAAGGATTATAATCAATTTACAGGTCATACTTTGTTGTGGAAATTACACAGTAAGTAGCAGTAGACGACATCAGTACTTTAAAAGGTCGTTGGCCCATTTCGACACTTATGAGAGAACATTCATTTTGGGTACAGTTGCAAAGCATCCTAACCATCCAATTGAATATAAAATTAGCTCAATCTACTTATTCAAACGTCAAATCTTATAAGCCGCAAAAATGTCCAATACATTCCAAAACAGTAATCTACCCTCATTTCCAAAACCTACATGGCAATTCGGCCAAGTCCTCAATTACCAACTTCCTAACAAGACAACGACCAATTAGTAAAAGATTTCTAATCGACAACATCTCTATTGCGTTGAGACTGAGGCGTAGTTTCCCTGACCCCACCCATCCTTGGGAAGCAATGGCGATGTGAAACCGTTCCGATAGGTATCGTTTAATTGTTCGAAAGCACATGCCTAACAAACTGGTTGAAACGCGAAACGGGCCATATCGAACGAGTCGAACGCAAATTGTATCAAGCGACGTTATGTCTGAAGAGAACTGGGTTATGGAGTGAACTAAGATGGCGATGGTAAATGGATAAAGTAAGAAATATGTATATTATAGTAAGTTCGAAAGTGGTGCCAGTAACCCAAAAGTTGAAAGGGCATCGTTTGTCTTGGTACGGTTGAACAGGGGGCCTAAAACAGCCACATGAGCAATTCCTCTAAAAGCAATTCATTTCCTGAATTTCCAGCTGTCATTAGCAATATTCCTCTAATTTGACACAAAAGCAATTCATAATGTGTGGACCATTTTACGAATCTCCATAGAAAACTGTCAAATTGATGAATTATTTCGTAATATGAATCGCACGCAGATCATATTATGAATGGTCAGTTTGTGAAATTTCACGATGATTCATAATATTTTCTTATTATGATTCTGCCAAAGTGGCTGTTTTAAGCCCCGGCTATTTGGTATACACGCAGAATAACCTTGCAACTACTTTAAAAAATTTGGCAGTGTTTTCAGTAGTCGACAATCCTTGTATGTCACTATCCTAAGCCATAAGCTCAAAAAGATAAATTAGACACACAATCAAAAATAATATTGGCAGTGAAGCGGAAAATGAATTTAATATGTTGTCTGTATACCAAATGGCTTGTTCGACCATAAGTCATGAAGAGGGATGAAACGCATGTAACGCATGTATGGGATGAAAAGAGTGATGAATATAAATGTTGCTGGATGGAGGAAGAGGAATTATAAATTATGAAAGAAAAGGGAGTAAATGATAGCGCGGCGGTTGACAAGGGAGAGTGGAAGAAGAAAAAGTTTTATGCCCAAACCAAGTAACATAGGACAAAGGCAGGAATGACGATAATAGAGTGAACAAAGATGGTGCTGGTGAGGACAGACATCAATTTAGATCTATTCGGAAGTTTAAGGATTAAAATTTAAAACTGGCAAAAAAAGTTATTGTATTTGGTTTACCGACACATTTATAGTTCACGTGTATCGTTATTATTTATTTATTCCTCACGATTTTGGTATCTTGATCTTTTATAAAAAGAACAGCTATTGTTTATATCCGTTTTGTATTTCTAAAATCTCTCAATCTATATCTGATTTTTTGAATAATATTTTGAAAAACAACAAGTTCATAACTGAACTAACGGAATGTAATTTGAAATGAATATGGTGGATTAAAAACTATAATTTTATTGTGATACTAACGCATAGCTGGATAACCTACCGGTTCCGGAGTTCTTTCAAAATCAAAATATTTTATTTCACATAAACCTTCATGGGCACATAAGAAACGTCAGAAGCTAGGGCACGGTTTCAAATGGTCGTTTCCTATGGAGAAGAGCCGGCAAGAAACTACACGGTTTTCACATACCTCAAGATACTGAAATATTTCCCTTCTTTGACAAAATACCCAAAAAATCCTTCTACTATGAATCCAACATCATCATACTCCCAATTGGGATCAACATCAAGACAAAAGCAATATCTCTTCAAACTCAAAGCATTTATTTCAATTAAACTATTTACAAGCTCTTTTGAATTGTCAAGGAGTCGGTCAGTCAGAAATATGAAGCTAGTTGCCCATTCCAAAGCGTAGTAGGTACCTATGGAGAAGAACGGGCAAGAAACTCCACGGACACTCTGTTATAAATAAAAAATGTATACAAAATATTGGTTACATCATTGAATGAGAACAATGAAGAAAGCACGTTAAAAGCGTCCGCAATTATAAAATAAAAACAATTCAAAAAATACAACAATTATAAAATAAGCCATGGCAGCTAAGAGATGACCAGTCCCAACTGCCGGCGCCCGTTCACGAACATGACGCATGGATCAGCACCATTCAGCTCAACCATTTTGAAGGGAGCTAAATGATCCAACACACTAAACAACTAAGATTGATCAAACCCGTCGCTTAAAGCGAAGCTCTTCAGCCTTCGCTCGTTAATCGGCCTCAAGGGATTAATTGACAAATTACTCAGAAACTGGTCGCTCGCAGTTGTAATAGATTTATCACACAGTGACATAAATATTTACTTTGCGTACATATGACATATTTTATTTTTATTTCTTTATTTCATTTTTCTTACATATAAATTATACTTTTAAATATTAGAATAGAGAAATATATAAAAACATTTTAAAATATAAGAAATAGTAGCCCACCGGTATCGGGAACAGGGTCCAAGCTACCGGCGGTCAGGGCTCCAGAGAAAGGAACGTTTTTATTATTTTAATTATTGTGAATTTGAGGATCATATTTTTTACTTAACTGGCAATTTGAGTACTATAGGCGGCCTACCCAAATGTCCTTTCTTTGGTATTGTTCGTCAAATCGTTGAGCTCCTTAAATTCGGAGTTGAGCTGTACGATAAATGACAAATGCTTGCACTGACTGGACAGGTCCACTCAATCTGTGTGGTTCTTTCCTCAAAAGACCATTTCAGACACCAATCTACATGGTCTTCACATGATCTGACCAAGATTATGTCTGGACTTTAATTAAAAGAGACTGATCTCTGAGTTTGTTTCGGCCTTTCTTCTCAGAGTAGTAAGATAGGAAACGCAGACCTCACCTAGTTTTAAAAATGTGATTGGCGTGCAAAAGTGTTTGACAAACCTACTTACATCATTTTATCATTAATCACAATAAAATTGTGCTCGATGGACAATTGAACTATCGCGAAAGTGAAATTTTGTTGCTATTGTCGTTTATTTTAAATCTATAATTAGTTGAGATCAGTGTTTTAAGTGGTGGTTATATTTAATGTTTCTTCGAGTGTGCGTTTGATGATTCCAGAGGACAGTGTCTAGTCAATGGGTTTCAGAGTCGGGTGGTGCAGAAATGGAATTGATCACCAAAACAACGAAGTAAGAATTAAATAAACAATTTTTCATCTAATAAAAATTACGATACGCCCAGGAAGCCCTTTTCTTATTATAACAGGCGGATTTTAAAACAATAATCATTATTATATGGATCTTCTTAACAAATTAAGCCTTTGGGAAAGTCTGATGCAAGAATCATTAACGTCGGCATTACTCAAAGAAAACGGCAATTTTCTGTAATTAAATCATCTTTTAAGCTTTAATTTAAGTACACTCAGCAAAAAAACGTACGGTCAGCAAAAAACTTCAGACCATAATAAGCCAGACTGTGTCCAGGCAGCAAAAAGTCTTGACGTCTAAAATAACGTACGACTATAAAAAACGCATGAATCATCTCAATAGCGAAATATAAAATTAATTGTTTCGAATATAAAACAATAATAAAATCGGTGCGCCGGCGCCGCATGGCCCGTTAGCGCTTTAAGGCTGGTTGCACACTCGCGACTAGACGGACTTACAGTATTTTTAATTACCTGCTACTGGAGATATTAAACTATTCTGGCTTCTCGTTTGATTACAATCTCGTTTCTCGTTTCGTCTTCTAGTTTGGTGAATTTAGTCTAAAGTGATCCCAAGGATTAATGCAATTTACTTTTCAAGGGATCCGAAAGGCAACTGCGTTTTATTGGTTATGTAAGATGTAGACTACTAAAAATAAGATTAGCGCCGCGTTAGTTCCGAATTTGATCAGGCGCCAAAACAACCTTGTAGCGCTATAACTTGAAATATACTGGATCTGACAGGTGTTTGACATTCCACTACATTGTCTTAATAGTTCCTTATACCGCCACGTTCATTGAGAGCCTTGTCGGTGTGTATTTGAATCAGCGAGCTTGATTCAGTCCTGATTCCTGAATCTTTTATTTTTGAAGTGAAACTGCTTAGGCGGTGATTTGGGTTGGGTTTAGACACGCACCCCTTCGCTAGAATGTGAAGTTATTTGGGGGTTCTAGAGGGTCTCCTGAACCTTCCACAATAATTATTTTATGCCGGAGGCGACTTTTTTTAAAACAAAAACGTTTTTTTTAGGTAGGTAAGTTAAAAAAAACTTGTTTACGGATGCAAGAGTGAGCCCAGCGAGAAGACCCCGCCATCCTCTTCGAACCTAACGTGTCTGAGTCTCTCTCAACTCCTTAAGTTCACATAAGTGCCAAATGTCATGATTTCATGAAACAGTTATTCAATGCACTTACATGAACTTAGAGAGTTGTATTGCTGATTCTAATGTTTATAATTCTGTAAATATTTGTTACGGCCGCAAATCATATTTATATCAACATACAACCTGATACTGACCTGTGAATTGCATAAAACGTAAGAAAATTTGAATTTCGCGGGCTACTTTAGCGCATCCCCCTTAAAGAAACTATGCATCTCCGGTGGGAGGGGGGGGGTTCACATTTATTTATCACGTGTAAAGTGCCGCAAGCGCAAATTTAAAAAAAAAATTAAATCAGGGCCTATCTGTTAAATATCTTTTAACCATTCGCTTTGCATCATCAACTTCAAAATTAAAGAAAGACGCATCTCCGTAGCAGACCTAGCGGGTCATTGACCTAGCCTGATTTTATGAGCAGTCGTGATAAGGCAACGTGGGAGCGGATATCAGGAGCGCACTGTCCGTCTTATCGTAATATGTAATAGATTGTAATCCATTAAATACAGAAAGTTCGTGTCGGTTAAGATTCTGATCGACACATTTGACGAACTTGCTCGTTTGATAAAGCTTTTGAAAAGAAAAATGCGTTTATTGGCATTTAGGACAACAAAAAAAAAACGCCTTAAGTAACAATTTTTTTTTTTACTATTTGATGCTTATTGTGCTTAGCTTGTGGCTAAGTAATATCAGCCGCACGGGTCGTTACATCAGGTTAAGCTACGCACGCCGGTGTTGGTCCAAGAATGGGTAACCATCTTTATATATCGTGTCGTTAAAGGCCGTCAGAAGCCCGAAAGTCTGACACCCAGTCTTACCAAGGGGTATCGTATTACCCAGTCACTGGGTTGTGGAGGTCAGATAGATAGTCGCTACATGTAAAATACTAGTATTCATCTGCATCCGGTTAGACAGGAAGCTGACCCCATGGTAAGAAGATGTATTCCGTGTGGCGCTAAACAATGGTGTAGTGAAATTACTAAAAAAAAAGGTGTGGCTCCACAAATATTACTGAGGGGGAAAAAAATACATCCAAATTAAGCGTTGGATCCACGGAGTAAACGTGGTTGGATCCCCATACTTAAAAAGACAGGCCTTTTTTATTTTGTGATATGGCCATATGGAATATTTTTGATTACAAAAGCAGTAATAATTCTTTTTTCGATTTTGTCGTTTTTTTTTTTCATAGTTTTCTGCAAAGAAAACTATGAAAAAAAAAACGATAAAATCGATACTGCGCATTATAAATATTCGTCCAATTACGGAACTGTGCGAGGTCCGATGCGAACTGGCCGGTTTTTTCGTAGTGTTCAAAAAAGTGTCCAAGGCATAGGTGCGAAGGAAAAGGTTTTTTTTAAGATATGATAACGGTATCCTTTGATTCCATCGATTTCAATCCCTACCCTATATAAAAATTTACTCTGTGCCTGTCAGTACTATTTTGACAACCACTGAAACGTTTACTTTTTAGTAGATTTATTTTGTGTATGTTATTTATTTTCTTTGACCGAATTCAAACATCAGTCTAAATAAAATGGATTCAGATGGCAGCAACACTGAGATAATGCAGGTCGACGTGGTCTTCTCAGTCCAATCCGTGGTGAGTTCCGAGGATCCGCCGATGGAAGAATGGTCTTCATTGGAAATATTAGGGCAGGAAGAAAACAAGAAGAAAATTTTATATAACGACGGGTTGTATGACCCTGGTAGCGGAGAAATATGCGGAAAATACGTAGCTATGTCTGGCAGTTCCGTGTTAAGACACCCTTACTTCAGTTACCCGGCGATCACAGATCCAGGAATAGAGGACGCTTTGTTAAATCCTGAAGATCCAATAACATATCCGGACGATGGGCAAGCTTTGTACTTAGCTCTATGCGAGGAGATGAGTCAGTGCCCAGTCAGAAGTTTCTATAGAGGGCTCCTCGAAAGACGAATAGATCTCCGGTATTACTGCATCAATCCAGATGGATTCCGGGCAATGGCCAAAGCTTTGCAATACAATAAGATTGTACAAGCATTAAATCTAACTGATAACTTTTTAAACGATGATGCCTGCTATCATATGGGAAATATGCTTTTGACAAACAACACAATTACTGAAATTAATTTGCGTGGTTGCAGAATTGGCCCTCAAGGTGCGAGACGATTGTTTAGTAGCTTGCACCTTAACAAAACACTCAATATTCTTGATTTGAGTTATAACAAGTTGGGCGATGATGGGATGGAGCATTTAGCAAAGGCTGTACTTCACGGACTTAATGTGAAAAATCTTAATTTAAGCTACAATAACATAAGTGGGAAAGGATTCGCGTTACTAGTAGAACCATTCGAAACCCATAACCATTTTACTCACTTAGACCTTTCGTGGAACTCAATATATAGTGTAGGCGGTTACGCGTTTCTCGTACAATTATCAGAAAGTGATTGTCTTGAAGTGTTGAATTTGTCATGGAACTCCTTGACTGGCTCTCGGATCAGCCTGGCATTAAAACGCATCTTACTGTGCCCGCGCTTGAATGACCTAAATCTCAGCAATAACAAACTAGAAGGAGAAGCTATTACGCCTATCGTAGGAAATTTATCGAAAGCTAAAAAATTGAATACGTTGAATTTATCATATAATCCGTTATCCCCTAGTGACGCTTTAAGCGTTTTGGATATGGTAGCGAAGGTTAGTTCGAAAGTGCAAAATTTACTAATGGAGAACGTGGTCGTTAGTTTAGAATTTGTATCTTTGCTCGAGCAAACCAAACAAAAGAAATCAAAGAAAAACTTAATCGTAACGTACGGGGGTGTTGAAAGTGTTTTTATAGCTAAAGGGCCAGACGCTAGGGAAATAGTGCTCGACAGAGTTGAATACATTACAAAAAAACCGAAAAAGAACAAGGCTGATATTGCATTGATTGCGCTGGAGATTCAAAAAGAAAACCATGTATTGTCTGCGAAAGAATTAAGTATCGCTTTACAGCAGGGTGGAGCTTCTCTAGATGAAGATCTTGTGGATGCACTGTGTATTGTATTTCCGGGACCGCCGCCGCCTGCTAAGAATGCTAAAATGAAAATGATAAATATAAACGCAATGGTGGACTATATAAAACGAAAATGGCCAGATAGGGAGTTACCCCCCACTCCACCTCCTGAACCGGAACCGGAACCCGAACCACTCAAATCTAAAGGAAAAGGCAAAGGAAAAAAGTGAATAAATAATTCAATTTAGCTATATAATTATAATTTTGTAAGTTTTTATTTTTAAGACGTAGCTGAAATATTACTTCTGCACGCTTATGTTTTGTTTCGATTTCTTATGTTAAATGAAGATATTTTTGACGCTCATGTTACAATTTTGTTAAATACAGTCTGTTATGTTTTAGAAGTTCATGTTAATTATAAGTTTTGTTAGATAAAGTTATTGACGCGTATGTTACGGTTTTGTAAAATAAAGTTATTTTTGGCGCTCATGTTACAATTTTGCTAATTAAAGTTATTTTTGACCCTCGTGTTACAATTTTGCTAATTAATGTTATTTTTAACCCTCGTGTTACAATTTTGCTAATTAATGTTATTTTTGGCGCTCATGTTACAATTTTGCTAATTAAAGTTATTTTTGACCCTCGTGTTACAATTTTGCTAATTAAAGTTATTTTTGACCCTCGTGTTACAATTTTGCTAATTAATGTTATTTTTAACCCTCGTGTTACTATTTTGTTAAATAAAGCTTAGTTTTTAGAAGTTACTTGTTACTTATAAGTTTTGTAAAATAAAGTTATTTTTTGTTACTCTTTATCTTTTTAATTTTGAATGCAAATATATAAAACACATGCAGACATTAACGCCTTTCTCTCCACAAACTATAGAACAAACTATTCCAAGGCGAAGGGTAGGATTAGGCTGGATGGTAGAAGATCAAATAAGCATTTTTATAAGTTCCTGTTAAAAGATTGAAAGGTTTTTGGCAAAGTGGCAAATTAAAGGAAGACCATGACGACCTAATCTTTGAAGAAAATAACGAGCTTTTATTTATATTCAACTACTAAAGTTTTACAGAACTCCTATAAAAACCGTGCGTTTGGTCTATTTTAGCTACTTTCACAGCAATAAATCGTATGGCGTTTTGAATCTGACATTGAATCCATCTTTATTTTGCAAAGGCGAGCTGGTAGAGGGATCTATTTACTAGTAGTTCTGCAAACATAACAGTAGACGTCGCGAGCACAAAGTTTTTACAACGAACCTTTGTACAAATATTGTAATACACCTAAATACTTAATAATAAGTAAGAAAAAATCTACACCCATTTAATAAAATAAGTGCTAGATATAATTTTAAAACAAGAAATAAAGACAAAATAGATAAACCGTTTTTCAGATTATCTAAAGTACATATACATAGATCTTTTATGGAGTACTGTATTAAATGTTACAACAAAATACCTTGTGATATATTGCAATTAATAAAACTCATAAGAGCATAAATTGTAAACAAGCATAAAACAAATTAGAGGATTATATCAAAGATAAGAATGCTTGGAAACTTGCTGATCCTGCTCCATAGGCCAATCTAGAGTCCCACATCATCGCCATTTTCAACAGTATTTGTTTATCGCGATGCATTACTGTCGCTTCACCTGCAACACTTAAAGAGTTGCTTCTTACCGCGTCTTAAAAGCTGATGAATTTTCAGGGTGCACCTATACCTTGGCAACAGGCAACTGAAGGAACACGCGTGGGCTTTAGTCAGTAAAAGTCTGACACGCTCTCCCGCTCCGCCCAGACCGGGAGAAGTCATGTGATGAATCCCCAAACACAGAAAAAAAAAAGGTGCACAATTTTTTTTTTTTTTAATGTGAAAAAAAAGTTTGCACCTTTGTGAGACGTATTGCTACATGCAGTCGAACGACTAACTGAGCTGACCATTAAGTACCTATCCAGTACATAGATAATACCTCAGACCTACATACAATTGCTGACCGTTTGGACTTTTGAATACGGAACAAAATGGGTAGCTTAGAAATCTTAATTGATTGCCCCAAAAAAATACGATCCTAACAATTAAGTAAACGTCCATTTAATTGGATCAATAAATACCATCACAAAGATTTTCCCAATTTACAGCCTGACCAATTACTTTATATCTAAGTCATATAGCCTCATATATACCGGTATGAAGTAACAAATTAATACTAACACAGTGTGTATCGAATGGTTCTGATAACCCCCTATTGTGGTGGCTTGAAGGTTGGAGGTGGTAGTTACGTCAGACATTAATTATAGCATGTTATACTTTATATCAATGATCGATTTGTTACGCAACAAATTCGTAGTGGTTTGATACCCTGTTCCCACATAAATGTAGTTATCTGTGTTATGGAGTTCGATTGGTATGTTATCTAACGGAGGACGTTCCCATTAACCTGTAATAGTATAACGACTGTACGTGCTAAAAAAAAATTAACATAAGAGAAGGTTTTAAATTATTTAAATAGTAAAATATTCACAATTTTTTTAAAATTGATACGTGAAAACACACTCTGTACACGCACACTTGTCGCACTTGTCTTTCTACGTTGAAATACAAGTGTCCGTGTACAGAGTGTTTCTTTTGTGTTTTTGTGAATATTACACTATTTATTTTATTTTTATTTTTTTTATTGGTAATTTTTTTTGCATGTATTGACGCTATGCTATTGCGGGATAACGGGGATACTGAATAATTATGTAAGCCGATGTATTCTGAAAAAATCTTAACGTGAATTCTTAAGGTAGATGCGTCAAGGTAGCCCGCGAAATTCAAATTTTCTTACGTTTTTTACAATTTGCAGGTCGGTGTCAGGTTGTATGTTGATCTAAATATGATTTGCGCCCGTAACAAATATGGATTTACAGAATTATAAACATTAGAATCAGCAATACAACTCTCCAAGTTCATGTTTGAAATCTTTAGACGCAGTGAGGAAGTTACAATTGCTCAAAGAAGATGGCTTCGAGCCTTCAAACTTCTATAATTATATTATTTATATCAATCCCCTTATCGGATGGTTTATAACACCATAGCCGTCTATCTGGCCAATTACTTGACTTTTCCTATCATCTCAGAATCCAACTATGGTCACCTCTATGTGTATCTTCCGTGTGTTGATAAAAAATACCAAGATAATTGATAACTGGTTTCTTATAGAAGAGTTATGACTTATGACAGGTGGCCATTGAATATCATCATCCAATTCAATTGATTTTCCTTTCCAGGAATTTAATGGTTTTATTTTGTAGTTGGTGTCGAGCTGTGTGGGTACGGTGTTTCTTGATTATGTGACGAAGGAATTTCATTGCGGAAGTGAACAGCTATAAATAATCACTGAACATAGGTACATGGGGATGCAGGAAAAAGACGCTAGAAAAAAAATATGATCACTATAAATGGGTCAGCTTGTATGTATTGAATAAAACCTACATGGATAGCGCTCAAAAATCCATAAAATACGATCGATCTAAGGAAAAAAACAGGACAATTTAAAGAAAATGGATTCTATGAAATTAAGTTATTATTTCTGTAAAATCCATTTCGGTGTTTTAAATATAGTTTTATACTATTTCATAGTAAAATAATTGTCATTAATTTCCTCGAAAATTATTTAATCGTCCTAGGAAATTAAATCATGAATGAATCATTTAAAGTTGATGATAAATCCTGAACAGAACATAAGAGCAATAATTAACCAGTTTTTTATGACAATACAAAGAATTTACGCCAATTTTACAATCCAAAGATTACTGAAGTTAATAACTTAATATCCTTTTAGAGTTATTATCCATGGAATGTACTCGTATGTAGGAAATGTTTAAAAATGTTAAACATTTCGTTATTCGTTTTTTTTTCCTTTATAATTGTAATGTTTTAACTTATGGCAAATAGCTGGTCTTTTAGTTGGAAATCGAATGAATAATATTTACTCTTTCTAATTTTGGTCTTCTTGCAGGCGAAACCGCATTAAGTCGACTAAACATATCATAAAACGCGACCCATTTCCCGAATTAGATCAAGTTTCTCCTGAAGCTCACAATCAACAGCGAGTGAGTCACAAACATGCGCGGGCGCACGTAACGTGATCCTGCGCTAATTACCTCGCCCCATTTGATGGAAACTGGGCCAATCGCGCAGCTGCAGGCGACCGACTTCAAAGGAATCGATCGAACGATTACGACCAATTGAAAAATTGGACGAATGTTTGCGCTTTTTTCTAAAGTAGAACTCAATGACGTCATAATTTTTCTGGGATCTGTCTCAATGAAATGCTGGCCAGTGTCTCGGTGTGGTGTAATTTTAAGGCACCAAACAAAATGGGTCTCATGGTGTTTCGCAAAATTGCAACATTAAAAGCTTTCGTTATTTCCTGATAGTGAGTCATGGTTTGCCTGGAATTTAACTGTCAAAAAGCCCCGTTACACGAATGTCTCAATTGATTAATTTTCATGTTGAAATGGATGGGAAAAAACATAATTATGGCTCGCCTATTATCGGGCACACGTTGGAGAGGAATGAGAGAGTATTAACTAAGGGAGTGTTACGGCGCGATATCGAACCCAACATCCTGCCATTAATTTTGCACAGTTGTTATCTTTTAAATAAACATTAAACTAACTATAACATTTCTTGGGAATATGTTAAGGACATTATTTGAGCTAAGAAAAAGATGCGCCGGAATATCCAATCTAATAAGCTTGGAAAAACAAAATCTCTGCATTCAATCACCCTACGAAAGTGTGGTTAAGTACTAAAGAATGATTTTTGGGGATTTTGCGACATAACAAAGCATGAAGAAATCATTGAATTGGTGTTATGCAAAGGCGATCTTTAAAAAACCCTAAGACATTCTTTTACTCCTAAAAACAACCAAAACTTCTACCAAAGCAAATTATTTCCTGTTTCTTGTCCATAGGTATATTGTCACCTGCATTAAATCTGTAGGGATTCCGCGAGTACCCAACAACCTTGCTCATACACCCATTATTAAATCTCATTGTAAGGTATGCGGCGAAACAGGATCATTTGGATCCAAGGACAACGAGAACCTGTCGACCTGTCGACCTGTCGCTTGTCGTCACGGTAGCCAGCCATGTTGTTAGTGATCAGCATACGTGACGCGGGTCGGGTGTCGGTGGTATAGGTCTTATGTTTTGAAGACTACATAATGCAAACATGTGACGAGAGAGACTTGGGAGAAATGAAGAAACATTTTATGGGGCATCTAAAAATGTAAGAGATTATACTTCGATCTGCGCAAAAGATTTTGATACCCATCGTAAATCGCAAATAAGAGACATGAAAAAGAAGGAAAGGTAAAAAAATAAAATAAGCGAGGGATGCAAAAATAACAGGATACTTACTGATTTTTACCTTCACCTACAGTTCGATTCAAACTTAGGGGCGGCTCGGAACATGAGGCGTGTCGCTGCGCAGTAATAATTTCGGTGTGTCAGTGGGTGTGAGGGGTGGGGTACTGCGCAGCGAAAAGCTAACTTCCGAGCCGCCATTAAGTTTGAATCGAACTGTACCAAGGAAATATCTACCAGTCCAGGATAGATTCCAATGGAAATGAAAATACCGACCCGCACTTTATAATTTGTGCCGTATTAAATCGTCTACAGGGCTTATACCAACATCTTATTATAGGAAACGCCGAGCCTATTAACATAGTCTATAAAATTGCGTCGGTTCATAACTTGCCCAACAATTTGCGCTGGCGCAGCTTTCGCTACAGGAAGCACACGTCTTATTACACCTCGATTGGTGTTCAGAAAACATGGTGTTTTGACTTCCTTTCCATATAATGGGAGGCATCACACTACAATGATGTGTTCAAAAAATCGAGCACTATTTAGTGCGCTACTCAATTTGTCAAGAGTTGGTAAACAAATCATATTATATTGCATTGTGCGACGTTTTTAATTGCCGATGTCACAAATCAATTCCATTACGATGGCAAGGTATTTTATAAATTACGTATTATTACAAATACTTCAAAAGCGGCATACAATCCGAGCCAAGAATATTGCATCATCAGCAGTGTATCCAATTATTTTATCAATAGACTACACCGTGTCAAACACCCTGTGTATCATATACACACATCACCCACTTAAGTTACCCTACCCTCAATAACTAGGAGGTGTGAATGGCCAGATTATTGGACAGACTCCTGCGCAGGAAGTACGCAATTACGCTGATTCTACGACTGGTTTGCGCTAAGTTTTGTATGGGTTTGTGAGTACATAATTGGTGATTGACCTATGCCTGAGAAAGGGCGAGAGAGCGTACTAGAGTACTGATTGGAAACTGTTAGGTGGGTGGATCGTTACAAAAATTACATGTTCTTAAGTCATTTTATGATTATTGAAGAATAGTAAAATAAATGAGTGTCGAAGTTATTTAAAGCTTTGAAATTGCAGGATCTGAGATCGTGTATAACCTGGTTCCATAGTAGTAAAATTAAACACATTACTGCTGCCCTTTTTAGGGTTCCGTACCTAAAGGGTAAAACGGGGCCCTATTACTAAGGCTCCGCTGTCCGTCCGTCCGTCCGTCTGTCACCAGGCTGTATCTCATGAACCGTGATAGTTAGACTGTTGAAATTTTCACAGATGATGTATTTCTGTTGCCGATATAACAAAAAATACTAAGAAACAGAATAAAATAAATATTTAAGGGGGCTCCCATACAATAAACGTGTTTTTTTTTTGCCGTTTTTATAGATAATGGTACGGAACCCTTCGTGTGCGAGTCCGACTCGTACTTGGCTAGTTTTTTAAGTTGGTACTTTTTCATCAAATTCGAAGTTATTGAACTTTGGTATTTTCCACGAAAAATATGTCGAGTTAACCAAATCAGACGAGAACGTGCACGAACCAACATAATCAAACATTATACATCATCTTCGCCCCGAACCCTTATTGATTTTATATTTAAAAACGCCGCCCGCGTCTCTTGTAATAAACCGGTAAACCCATTCACAAAAAATTCGATATTTTTTTTTTTCTATTTTTTTCAAACCACATAAATAGACTCTCAGTATGATTCTTAACAACACCCTCACGGATCGGACAGGGTTTTTGTTAAACGATATATATTACTGCTAATAAAGCCCTTTCAGTACGTGTGTATTAAAACCCTAATTCAATAAATAAACAGCAGATCCTTACCTTACTCCTTGGATAAACACTAAGCACGTCAGACCACCACCTGGCCTCCTCTCTGCAGGTGCCCTTCACGAAGGTAACCCTCTCCGGAGCCGTGATGGCCAGGCTGAAGGGATGTCCGGTGACGCTGTCAGCCTCGCTAACCTCCAAGACTGTTGTCATGTCGATACTGGCTTGAGGGACTGTGTCTGGCTGTGGAAGAGAGAAATAGACGTTAGAATGTTTGTCTGTGACAAATTAGTGACGAATTATACACTGACGATGACAGGCGCTGTTATGTAGGTAAGTAAGCATTTGATGGTATCGATCTTTTTGTTTAGGATTACCCTGCATCTTAACCAACATCGATCGCGATCAATATTACTTTTGTCTGCTTTCAGACAAAACCCATATTAAGTAACAATGCATCTTTTCTATTAAAACCAACTATCTAATTGCGTAACTAATTTTCGTAACCGATTAAGACTAATTGGTTTCATTTTGACAGTTCAACAACATTCATTGCGTTATTAACGTTGTGGAGCAGATTTTTTTTCGCGCTTATGAAGCAATGGATTAGAAATTTGTTTCAAACCGATTCCAATTCTGATTGATCGTGTATTACGCAATTAGTGAACTGGTGGTGAACATCGCACATTGTATTCTGTGACTAAAAATTAATGTTTTTTTTTAAAGGGTCACAAAATACACCTACCAACAAAGGGATTTCAGTAATTGCTAAAATAATCAGCCGTCTCATGCATTTGGGTCGAGTAAGTATTGAAGTGCACTTTTAAATTTGACCACACCTCTTTGATACATGCTGTATGTTTACAGAGGTTTGGAATATCGGAATAATTATTTTATTTTACTGGAGTAGTCAGGATTCCGGACTCAGGACCTGTTTAAGTTTATGCTTTTGCTTTATCACGAAAGCTACAGTCACAAAGACATAATTTTTTTTTAAAGAATACTTAATATATATTTTTTTAAGAATATAATTATTAGATGAAGTTAGCTTGAAGTCAACTGTCATTTCACCTGCATTGCTATTCTGTCTGTAACCATCTCACCGTGAAAACTTAGGTGAAGTGAGCACTCACTTCACCTAAGTTTTCACGGTGAGATGGTTACAGAATAGCAATGCTGATACCAGGGATTCGTTTTCGCCGTGATATTTTTACATAAAATAATAGACCGGCTGATTAGTAAATAGAAAAAAACCATCGCTGATCGCTAAAAGGTAACTTATCTCCAATCAAAGGGATCCCAATTCCTTTTCAACTATAACATTTTTAACGCGATAAGCTTTAATTAATGAGATCATTAAGAAAACAGCTCCTGTTCTCTATGAGATATAGGCAGGAACCCGGGCAATTTTTCCCAGTCACATTACTAGGCCGACACCGTCGATAACAGTCTCTTTAGCTCTGAGTACATATCTCATCGAGGGTCGGGTGATTAGTTTACCGTGTTCTATCCGTCAGCAATATGGCGCTTTAGATTTTTAATAATTAAGCTCTGTAGCTGCTGCGTGGAGTGTATAATTAGTGATTTGTTATTTAATTATTTTCCCTCTAATACTTATCTTTACAATACGGCTGATATAACTTGGCAGGTCTGAGGCTCTGCGAACTTTCGCGCATGCACTCTCACTCACACTCGCCTCATGTCGACATCATAAACAAAACCATTATTATCGACATAATAAAAACATCTAATAGAAACATTCATAATTACAATAATGAAAAGAATAATTACAACATAAAACTGGTGTAATTTCAATAAAAAAAATTATGATAGGAATATTTATAAAATTACATCACAAACAGAACAAAACTATAATTTAACATCGTTAACATTCATCTGAAAAATTAGTTCAATTACGTATTTAAATCTGTAGACCTTGCACCTTATAAACTTGAACCTAGGAGGCTAGGACTAGACAGTGTTTAATCGCCTAGCTCTGTAATTTAGTACTTATCAGAGCTCATGACCTAGTGCTTATCCTAGCGGTATGCTAATGCCTAGATTTGTAGCTAGCGTTCTTTCTGCCCGAGTTGTGAATGACCATCGCTCATAATGTAAGATTACGACTCTACAAGACGAGGTAGTTGATTTATAAAAACCGTCTTTTTAAAGTATTATTATTGAAAATTAATGGGTCTATAAGAGACACAGAGTGTAAACTGTAAACTAACTGAGTGACTGTAACTGTAAATAACTACATTTGTAAATTATCTTGATTTCTTTGCAGGAAGCCAGAGCCAGAGGTGTAGAACCGTCCAAACCTGGCCGTGTCAGAATAAATAATGCCGTAAAAGGAAATATCGCGATGAAATCAAACTCATAACTTTATTTAATGTCATATTAAGGCCCATAACACCTTTCTAGTTTACAACTTGTATCGATTTACACGATGCAAGTTTCTTGCATGCAAGTTTTACCGAGTTCACACGGTTCGATTTTTGTTGATTAACTGCTAAGTCGAAAGCAATTTGAATTGTCTAAACAGATTTTCAATCAAATTAAATTCCAAATTCAAAGTACATATTTTTTGTTGATAAACAACAGCTGTTCAACTAAAATCGAACCGTATGAACTCGGTATTAGACGGTGTAACTTTTATTGTTGCTAAAATTGTGGGCAATTAAATCGCACGAGAAAAAATGTCGTGAGGAAAGTTCTGAGTGTGATTGTGGATGGCTATTATAGAGGGAAGACCAAAGAAACGATTTTATTATGATCCAGCTTTCACACAGTTCAAAACGGTGAAGGAAAATATCGTGACTAAAAATTCGGAGACATGTGACATCTACCAACCAGCATTGGGCCTGCATGGATTGCAGTTCATTCCCTCTCACCAGAGGCCTGTGTCCCAGCAGTGGGAACATTATAGACTGATTATGCTGCATAGTTCAAAAGGAGGTGACCACAGAGATGACAAATAATAGCGAAGAAAAGAAGATTATTTTTTTGTAAAATGATTTTATTTTTCACTTTTTTGGTTGTGGTATCTACCTCACAAAAAATCTAATACTACCTACTAACAGTGACGGAGTAACTTAAAAAATCGTCCATATAATTATACTAAGTGGGAAAAATACATAATTTTGAAGCTAACTCAAAAACTAAGCAAGCAAAGTTAATCAAATTTATATGGGACCACCCCTGAAGTATGACCTACCAAACAAGAAAGAATCATCAAAATCAATGCATAATTGACGTAGTTATCGCGAAAAAGACACATTAAATAAAAACCTCGTCCTTTTGAAGAACTCGGTTAAAAAGACTTGATGCGCCGACTCCAAATAAATTGGGATAAGAGCAAGAGAGAGATGATCTTGTAATACAGGCTTTAGGCGTAAACGCAGAAACAGTTGACGATCGTCGCCCGCGCACCTAGTCCTAGCACCCGTGTCTTTTACAACGGTACTCAACTGGCAGCACTTGCCGTAATATTTCTAGTACCGGTTTATCGGTTCGATGACGATATGCATAAGAATTGTCGCTACTGGTCAGTAATTGTCGATAATGAGTATAGTTATGGTAGGAATATTGATTGAAGTTGACCAGTAAAATTAATATCAAATAATTTTCTCGGTTTATTCTTAACACTAAAACGTCAGTAGTATTTACTATTTATTATATTTGATTGTAGAATAATTGATTTGATTTATTAATCTTTCGGAAGTCAGTAATTGCGGAATAATTGTATTTTAGTGCTTTCCAAATTATGTAACTCGAATTCGAGTTTCAAGATTTTGTATAATCTAGCTTAAGTGTTGTATCTTACGAAACTCGTATATCAAATTGCACTATTTTCTGCGCTTGGGCTGAAGAGAGACAGAACATTCATTCAGCTTCAAATAAATAATACATTACCAAACTGATTAATGTACAGACATTGACAATAACATGGTTTAATTTGATTTATAGCATAACTTTCGCCGTCTCCGCAAACGATTTGATTTGAGAGTTCAAATGCGCGCGCGCACCGATCTACATTACGTCATAATCTCCGTTGGCATGGTTACGCGTTCTATTGAATAGAGATGTAGCTTACGTCTTGACTGACAATAATACCGATTCGATTAGATACAGTAAATTGTGATTATTATTAAACAATTTGTGTGATTTTCTCAAGCAATTGTTAGTGGAATATTACAGAGAATTAACTGTAGGTTCAGTTATGTGCAGCATAAGCATAATCAGCTTATAATGTTTCCACTGCTGGGACACAGGCCTCCTCTCTATGAGAGGGAGTGGGCCATAACCTCCCACACGGGCCCAGTGCCATCAGGGCCCGGGTTGGTATCTGATGTCAAATGTCTTCGATTCGAATATTTGGTTCTAGAACGTACCGGTATCCTCACGATGTTTTCCTTCACCGTTTTGAGAGAAGAATTGATGAAATTATTAACACAAAGTAAAGAGCCTGACTGGGTTTGAACCTACGACCTACAACTAGTAAGTCGGGACTGTTACCACCAGTTATGTGCAGACAAACATAAAATTCATCATAATCATTATTGATTGATATAGTTTGACCGAGACCGCTGTACCGCGCTTTAGAAATGCGTGACGAGCGGGAGCGGGAGCGTTGACGAATGAGCGGCGGGTCGCCGCCGTGAGTGTTGACGAATGAGCGGCCTGCAGCCTGTATGTCTCGCACATACCTAAGGCGCGGTACAGTGGTATCAGTCGAACTATAGCTATAATTGAGAACCTAACATAGATGCTAAAGCCCCGATAAGTACTCGATTCATTCGACATTTTATTATCAATGACATCCCTAAAATGGTGAAGTATCTAGTGAATGGGCAAAATTCTCAATACTTGTTGTACTATTTTAGGTTAGTTTAGACATCAAAAGTTTTATGAGTTTGTTCGCATTTCGTACCGCACGCAGCTTGGAGTCAACGTTGGCAATTATTGTTACTTAACACCTATTTTATGTTCCAACGGTACCCAGAGGTCGTGGTTCATATGAAAATTGATTTTATGAGATGTTATGTTTCTGTAATTTTGATTATAAAGTTATTTCTACTTTTCCAGACTTGGTAAAGTCGGACACACTCGCGACTCATACAGACTCCTTTTTAGTCTGTCTAAGAACAGGAGTTCAGATAGCCAGTCGCAAATTAAATTAATTCTGAATTCATTCGTCTCAACATGACTATATTTATCAAGCTATTTAATTCCACAGTTATCTGTGTTCAATTTTATAGGTTTCCGTTATGTTAATCCAGTTCTAAGTTTTATGGAATAGCGTGAGTGTTTGATTAAATAAAAGTTAGGTCTTGGAACTCTTGCGCATTGAGCTGGGAAAGCTTTCATTGATGCTATTTGCATAATCAGACTAGAATAGTTCCCACTGCTGCTCACATTATCTTCAAATTTTTGGTTCTAGGACATGTCCATGTATTTCTTCACGTTTTCCTTCACCGTTTTGAGAGCAGGGGTGGTGAAATTTAATTAGTAAAGCGACGTGGGTTCGCACCCACGGCAACCTCGCTCGCCCAGGTACTTATTATTATTCTGGTGACAGTTTTTCAGGGTGCGAAACAGCGAAAGTCAATTGTTCGTTAATTGTATTTTGCTGACTATTCGGCTGTTAATTTCTGTTAAGAATATCAAATCAAATCAAATCATTTATTGTGGATCATAGGTTCATAAGATGTAGTGTTAGTAACAGGTAAGTCTGCTATGCCCCGCCATTGCGGCATACAAAATTCATATTAAAAGTCCAGAACTTGGTTAAAATACAGTAGGTACATCAAATTATCATGCAATACAATATGATTAAGTTAGTATAATATTTATGTAATATTGTATGCCTATAATTTTTTGTTTTGTATTTCAGCATTTAGAATATTATATTCAAATATATTACAAACAGGTACCTATTTGTACATTATTTAATACATTAAATACCTGCAAATCGCGTGACATTTTGTGGTAAGCCTTTCTTCAGTCAGGAGGCGTTTGACTGAAATAAAAATTCAAAATCGTGATGCTTAGAGGTCTCTGACATGATTGTCGTATTCTCAGCTTTCAATTTCGCTATGTCTAAAGTAATAACTCAGCTCTGAAACATTCCTCCAATAAAATATACTTATACCTTTTGCATTTCGAGGCATCATTAAAATACAAACGATATAAATCCTAACGTCTGGTTCCTGCTAATGATGCACAGGTTAGCAACACTCACAGGGCCCGGAAGTCGCATCGTTCGTGACGTCATAAATCTAGTGCTGGAACTCGAAACAATTAGCCTTACACCTTTAACAGACTAAACCAGCTCAAGATGACCCCTCATTGGCTCCAAGATAGTGGTAAATTGGTTCAGGGCTGGGGTCAGGTGGAGTGGTCGGGTCGTAGTTGGCACATTATAGATTTGTCATGCAGTCTGTACCGTTGGGTGTCGAGATGATTGGGTGGTTGGCGTGTTGGGCCAATGTTGGGGGTTAGGGCCAAGGCTGGGAGAGAAATCCATATATATAAAAAAAATATCGGGTTTGTTCAAGCACTTATAACTCGAGAACTGCTGGACCGATTTTGATGATCTTTGATTTGTTGGATTTGTCTCCGCCCAGAATAGCAAAATAACTAAGTATTAAAATATCGGAAAAAATCACGAAAAAAATAGTTTGAAGAAAATTCGTTTTCTCATACATTCTGTATAGAATGACTTTTTTGATAATATCTCGGTAGATAGGTAGGTAGGCATGTAGGTAGGGTAGGTAGGTAGTGTAAGGAGTTTTTATGCGAGGCGCAACCTCGTGTGGTACAGGCTGGCTAGAGAGCAGCCGTGAGTTTTGAACGTTCCAACAATTTAGTTGAAAATAGAATAGGAAGATATTCAGGGACGGCCTGAGGTTGGATGACGGGTGATATAATATAAAATGTATCCTTGATTTTCATTTATTAATATAATTAGTTAAACTATCAAGTGTTTTACTCGATCCGGTGCCGTAGACTCTCTCGGAGTCTACAGTAGGTACGTAGTGTAGGGTGGGTAGGTAGGTAGGTAGGTAGGTAGGCAGGTAGGGTAGGTAGGTAGGGAAGGAAGGTAGGCCAGGTAGGTAAGGTAGGTAGGTAGGTAGAGTAGGTAGTTAGGTAGGGTAGGTAGGTAGTTAGGTAGGGTAGGTAGGTAGGGTTGGTAGGTAGGTAGGATTGGTAGGTAGGGTAGGGTAGGTAGGTAGGGTAGGTGCGTCGTAAATAAATACTTGCTACCCGTGCGAAGCCGGGGCGGGCAGCTAGTAAGCATTCAATTAATGTGAATTGGAGACTTCCATTGTGCCTCCCGTTTCCAAGAGAAATCGAGACTTAAAATCGAAGTTTGAATCTTCCCAATAAATATTTTTGAGTTGAAAATATTCACTTCTAACAATTTTCTTACATTAATGATAAAAACCCTTCAACAAAGTATCTAATATCCGTAAAATCTGAAAACCCTGTTTTCCACAACCATAAACTTGTCATAAACTTAACTACTATTCTTACTTGACAGCTACAACTACCCCCCCCCCCCCCTTCACCCCTCACTTAACTACCTTCATTATAATCCCCGACACAAGTCAAACTTTAGTGTCACAGCATTTAACACCGTTATGTAGGTTTGTCGCCCACGGTACGCGGGCGCAGCGATTATCCCTAGAGTTATAGACCTCACGCACGCGGGCACATCACCCTTGGGTTATCGGGAGGGAATGGATCAAGGACCTTGGGTAAGGTAGAGGAATTATTTATTTTAAGTGGCAAAAGATATTTAAAAAAATTGTAGGTAGGTACTGAACGGAGTTTTCTCATAACTCCAGCTGTGTAGCGCCTCATCTCATTGTAACATTCGTGTTTATTGGGGGCTTAAACCTCCTGAAAGGCCCAATAAAAAAAAAACGGTTGCAAATGCAAACTTTGCTATCCAATGAAAGAATCTCATTTAGGTAGCTGTTGCTATGACTTCAATATGCTTCCAGAAAAGTTCTTTCATTCAATATCATCAAGTTAAACAATTATCACCAGAAACAAACATACATTTATCTAAACATCAATTCATCTTGTTCAGACCCGGAACCTCTACAAAACTGACTAGACCACACCTCAATGTGGTTATCGTAATCCCCAATGCCTGTTTAATTTCAAGTTTATAAGTCATGATAACCAGCCCGTGTACCTGACGGGTACACCCTATAATTGGGTGTGTTACCCCATTTACGGGGTAATCCATTAGGTTGGCAACTCCGCGTCCGCGTTTCAGAGATTAGCCATTCCGTGTTAATCAGAGATTGCGGTGTCGTTCGTGTCACTTGGGCTATTTGCGCGTGCGCAAGGTTAGGGTTGTCAGTTGCCACTTTGCCAGGTTATTTTAGGTATAGATAAGATCTATGGTAACGGGGTGTGAGATGTTACTGTAAGCTTTAAACACCTAGCATATCACGCCGTTTTGAAATCTGCTCTGAGTGTGGACATGTGAGCTAGCAAGGCAGGGGTCGATTATCACTTACATCAGTTCTGAAGATCTTACAAGAGTAGCTGTGTTTCAAAGAAAATTAAGAAAGGAGAAAAAGAGAAACATTTAAAAAACAATTAGTCCTACTGTACCACAAATACAACGAATAAACTTTGAACAATCCAATATTGCATCCATAGTGATTGTTGATAAATATCAAAGACAGCGATGCCCATGAAAGCGTTCCAAGTGTCATTAACCACTGATTCGGATCATCTGCACCATTTAGCGAAGTGACATCCCTGACGCGAAGGGGCGTGGCAGTCTTCGTAGGTGGCGACGCACGACGTATGTAGACCGAGTCGATGCATGTCCGTCTTCATAATACTATGTTTGTTATTATAAATACAGAGCATTGGCAGGAAAACAGCTTTATAATTATGGAGGATGCGGTTGGTGACATCGGGATAAATAGTGCCTCTGGTCCATTTCATCAAGAGTATCCTTTTTTTAAAGATACAAGTTGTACTCCTCTCTGCTTCATCTAATCATTGAGGAAATGGTACTACTGTTTTTCGACAATGGAGATTTGTCATTTCGAATCGCAATGGTCATCAAAGTCATAATAATATTATGTATTAATGAAATGCCCAATAAAGGAAAAGCCTGCACAAAAGTGTAAATTGATTGCCTATAAGCCCGACAATTCCAAGTACCTAACAGATGCATAAAACTGGAACCAGATCAGCAATCGTCCAAACCCAGGTGTTCTGCATAACCATATCTCAATACAAAGTTATGACTTAATTATTTTATGAAAATGTGACTACCGCTATACAATATTGGTTATTTTCAATAACGGTTCTTCAACCGTAGCCGTTCAGAATAGTGGGCAATGAAGCATAAAACACATAAATGGAGCAAACGGTGGAAATAGAACCGCGGTATGTACTGGCGTAACAAAAATTGCAGATAGCGGTGTCGAAGTCACTGCCTGTGACGGATTGACCCCCATGGTTGGGGAGCAAGTGGAGGAAATGGCGGATAAATCGCCAGGTTGAACGGAACTTCCTGTAAATGGCCCTCATTATGAGAACAGTGTATTAAGTGACATTTAAAAAACGTGGGTTGAAGAAAGCAGAAGCAACAATGACAGTAAGTTCAATAAACATTGTGAGTTTTGAAGCAGAACTATCTACTAACTTACTAACATGATCATTTTATTTACAGATTTAAGCAACACGCTACTTTGTGTGGATAATTTGAATATTTGAGCTCTCAAAAGAGTTGGATGTAATTTGGCATCTGGCATTATAGTTACAGCACACCATCACTAATATTTGAAATATGGTCCAAAAGATGATCACAGATTAAAACTTTCAGGCGAAGAATCCGAACTAATTTCTCATCAAACAACCGCTGCTCGCTCCGACCTCGCACCACAACCATTCTATTTCCTCCAGCTTTGTTTGCATTACAATATCAAGGTGATATCTATAGTTTTTGCGTGCCTAGCGGTGCGCTTGCGCCGCCGGCCGATTCGGATCGACGTCTAAACCGGGCTGCGGTTACATGTAGATTGTATGAAGACCGTTGTTCCCTTAATTCGTTCTGTTGGGGAAATCGCGAGATTTATTTGAGCAACGGGAGTTAGTTTGATTTCCCATTGAGTTATTGGTTTGTTGTGATTGGGTTTCATATTTGCGTGTTGGTCGGCGATAATGTTAAATTATTGTGGATTGATCGGTTTGGTTTTGTTCGAAAATTGAGAGCTAGGTTCGACTAGAGGCAGATCTAAATTGTTTATTCAATATCGCGCGTTTTTATTGGAGCATTGTAAACGTGCATCAAGATTCACATTGGCAGCTGTTTAGTAAGATCAAAATGACTTTGTTGACTGAAAGAAGGTCCGGCTTAACGAATTGCACTGAGATGGCGTGGACGTTTTGGCATTTGGGGAGGATTTTTTCCTTAGGATCGTCATTCTTTGACAGCATATTTTTGACAACACTTTCTTTTAAAGGTTCTGTCAACATATGTACGATAGCTGCTGCTACAATTACCCTCAACTCTCTCATCCATATTTCTCGCCTTTATCAAATCAACAACCATCAAGCAATAACAAGTTCTGACAATCAATCGACAACAGGTGTTGACAATGTGTGAGGTTCCGATAAAAACCTCATAAACATGATAATAGCTGATGCCGAGCGCTGCGTACATCATGGAACACCAAACTTGCTTATCTTACACTCATTTTATAATATCAGCGTGGGTTTGACGCTTTTGAGTGCTGAAAATATGGAGATAGAAGATTTTTATGGCCTGTTTATAGCGGAAGATCTGGTGGTGTCTTTGGTTTTTAGGGTTTATGGACTTTCTCTTGCTTTAGATACGCCACGCCGAGCGCTCGACGCAGAGTCACTCTGCGACCAGCGCTCGGCGTGGCAACACGTCGTGTTCAGGTTCGCGACTGGTCAATCGTCATCCTGAGGATGCCTCGAGAGGTGAAGCACGTGTCAATTACTTACAGGGTTTTTTATGACTCTTTTGGAATAGTTAAGCGGAATAAGTTACTAAATACATCTGCGTCGTTTTATATTTTATAGTGGAATTCCGCAAAGTCACGCCTGAATTAATCAACTACATATTATGTTGGGCGACAGTCTTTCTTTAGAATGTAAGTAAAACTATTTTGCAGAAGCACCACGTAGAAAATGAAAACGTTTTTTTTGTTATTCATCATATCAGCTGAAAGATTGCTTTACATAGGGTGTTAATTTAAACTACTGAGGTAAGTAAGATTGACGCTCTGCCTAATGCGAAATTGTTCCTTTTGCCAAGAGGGTGCTAGCTGTACAGAAGATGTGGTAACATAAAAACATAATTAACATCGACATGCAATACATACCACGTCTGTTTTATTAATAAAATGAACTTTCTTATTCAAGAAACATGCACGATGACATCCAAGAGTTTAATCATTCGATAGATAAAGATCTCAATCGATGCGAAAACTCGAATTGATTAAATAAATTCGATTTTTTAATCGATTTCGATTATATATGACTTTGAGTGCCGCCCATGGGCCATATGATTTATATTTCAATACGATGAACTGATATCGATATCTCGCTTTCAAGAGAAAGTGTCTGATGTAATAATTGTAAAAATGTAATTTAATTTAATAATGTTCTGTAATTGTAGATTTGTTGATGTTGAAAGAAAAGGTGTGGCAATGTTATTTAATCGAAAAAATAAATGATTTCATGGAGATGGTTCCGGAACAATATTTATTTTAAATACCTAAGTTAATTCAAGTTTCTACACTAGCAACACTGAAATCGTATGTTCTTTTTCTACCAATATTAAAAGTCTTTTTTTCCCCTCATTTTTAAAACATTCCCCATTCTCTTTTTAAACTTCAGGTCACACATGCTCCAAATTAAACTGACTTTAATTGATAACACAAGCGCACGCGCATAACATACGACATCATTCGATGCTTGATTGCGTATTGTATTGTAATAAGACCACCATAATTTGATGGTAAGGAACGGTGTACACTATGGAAGTGAATGCTTGCGGTGGGTACTGAATGTGCACGTTTTGGTCGCCGTCCTAATTTTTGTAACGCGGAACGTGTCAAGTAGGGCAGATTTCTGTAAGATTATTATATATCATAGCAATAGCAGGACTATATTACTCCATTGAATGACTATTTCATGAAATCTACATAAGACTCCATAAGTTGGAATTGGCCTCAAATGCCTTTTGAGGCCAATTCCCCTTATGGAATTGTACTGCTGATTCGAATGATGTAATTCTGTAAAGCGATATTTGTTACCGTCGCGAGTCATTATCTTAATTAACATATAAAAAACAACTAACATACAAAAACACCAAAAAATTAAAATAACTTTTCAAAGAGCTGTGGATTTTGTGAATAATAAAAATAAATAACCTGACACTGAAATGCAAATTGAAAAAAACTTAACAAAAAATTGAACTTCGCCGGCTACCTTAGCGCGAGCCCACCTTAAGGGGTCGCGTTAAGGTAGCCCGCCTGGAGTTTGCCGGTAAAATTATTTTTCTCAGCTTGTCTGGATTGCAGTAATACTCGTATGACCTGGCGTTATAAGTATTACTGAAGGCTTTTGCCGGGTTCAGAGGTTTTCTCCTATGCTTATGTTCTATGTTTTGTCTTTGAAGCTATTATAGTTACTAGTTGCAAACTGACACAGAAAACTAAGACCAAAAGACTCAACAATTCACGTCAATTACATCATATTATTATAGTTCATTTCCTGCACAATTTTCATACAAAAAAAAAACTGATAAATCCCACACCTCGACAATCGAGCTCCCATTCAAATCGGGACACACTGTAATGACGTAGGATCCGGCATGGTAATTACTGTCCACAATGGGCTATTGTCTGTGACAGCGCGACACTTCCGGCCTGTGAGAGCATCCTGCGCGCGCGCCGCTCATCCTACTGATCGCTATCGAGAGTATTGTTTTGTCGAGATGGGTGTTGTTGAAACTACTGTTGTTGGGATCGTTGTTAGTACTATTGTGGAAGTTTTGGCGGTAAGTAAGGGTCAATAAGGCGTAAGTGATGAACTTAGTGAGATGGATCTGTAACTGTGTATTTGATGATCAGTCATAATACGCACGCACGCGCACAGCGAAAGTTAAGTACTATTCATCATTCATAAACGTCTCAGCACCCTAATTGCGTAATACACGATCAATCAGAATCGGAATCGGTTTGAAACAAATGTCAAATCCATTCCTACATAAGTTCGAAAAAAAAATCTGCTCTACAACGTAAATAACGTAATGAATGTTATTGAACTGTCCAAATGAAACAAATTAGTCTTAATCGGTTACGAAAATAAGTTACGCAATTAGATAGCTGGTACATTATTCCATATTCAGTTATGGTCATTTTAAAATAAGATTTTAAGCCTTAAATAGTCCCAGTTAAAAAGCAGACCATTTATGACTAATGTGTTTTTAGGATACCTTCGTTGTTTTCCAAAAGGATCTTTAAAGGTATGAGAAAAGTTCACTCATCCTCTACAGAAAAGGGAGGATCCTCCGACCAGACGGGTGTTGTGTCTGGCGGGCCCAACTGTCTGTCCAATTGATATTGGAATCTTGTATAATATGTTGATCGCGCGGTAAACTCTAAAAGTGCGATGCAGGATTTTGTGTGACGTCACATGACGTTTGTGTGACGTCAGGTCTTTGATGCGTAGCGTAGCTCGCATGTGGCGATGTAGTAGCCGCCACAGATCCACAAGAAAATCCGTGATAGCTTGCTACCAAGTTTATGATCTCTGACCACACTCCACAGTGACGTGACAACAACAAATACCACCCACGCCACGGGTCAAATTCAAACCATTTTACCAAAGACTTAGTGACTCAGTTAATGCCTTCGGTAACTTCGGTAAGCCGATTTAAGGGGATCAACTGATCGCTAGCTCTACGAACTAAACGATGCCGACACTGGGTATTATATTACTCACTCATTATCCTAATTCCTAATGCTTTGTGGTCCCCACGTGCGATGAATTAAGCCTTAGCCACAGAATAAATAATAGTACACCTTAGCCTTGGATTTTGAATGGATAGTTATATCAGCCGATCAAATTCTGTACAAATCTCACCGTCAACGCTTAGGGGAAGTGAGTCGGAAGTGAGGTGTCATTCAAACTGTAGTGGTATTTTGTAAAAATCGCACCGTGGAAACTTAGGTGAAATGAGCGTGGAGTGAGCTGTCATTGTCATCGACACCTACTGATACTAAGGCAGTGACAGTTCACTTCGAGCTCACTTCACCTTAGTTTTCACGGTGAGATGGTTACAGAATAGCAATGACGCCGGGCTATTCTGTAAACACCTCACCGTGAAAACTAAGGTGAAGTGAACTGTCAACTCCTAGCGTCAGGTAGAGTGACAGCTGGCTTTTAGCTCATAGCGAATAGCAATGCTGATGCTAGGGATTCAAACTAGTGACAGCTCACTTCAAGTTATATAATTATTCATCATCATTGTCCTGTCGTTATCCCAATTTATTTGCGGTCGGCGCAACATGTCTTTGTCTTCCATACTTCTCTATTAGTCGTCACATCGGTAGTCACCCCCTTTCTAGCCATATCATCTTCCACACAGTCCATCCATCGCCTCTTCGGTCTTCCCCTACTCTTATAGCCATCAATATTCATACTCAAAACTTTCCTCACGAAATTTTCCTCATTCCTTCGCATCACGTGTCCATATCATGACAATCGATTTCCGCACAACTTTTCAGACACCGTCGGTGACTTCTTCAGACTTCCTCTTATGTACACATTTTGTATTCTATCAAAAAAAATTTTGTGTTACTAGCCTACGCTGTCCCACTCCTTGGCATTTTTTTTTTACTTGTGCATAAAGTTTTAATAAATAATTTTTAAAAAAGCTTGCAATGTGATCTAGCAAACGAATTCCAATATCATTAACATTGGCGCCACGACATACCTGACCAAATATCTTACCGAAGCCGATCAGACCGTTATCACAACAATTAATATCGTCTCAAGAATCAAAAGTCAACCAATAAACAAGATCGATAACAGAGATAGCAACAATTAAAGCTCATCTATTTGTTAAAAACTAGCTTTTGCCCGCGGCTTCGCCCGCGTGGATGTCGGAAAATATCCCACGGGAATGTATTATCGGGATTAAAAGTACCCTATGTGTTGATCCAGGTTATAAACTATCTGTGTTGCAAATTTCATCCAATTCCGTTCAGCCGTTTTCGCGCCAATCCGGAAAAAACATCCAGACAAAAAATCTAAAAACTATATTTTCGGTATCAGACTCGTTCCTACGTACAAATTACTTTCTTTCAAAAATATTTTATGTACAGTTTTGACTTCGTTACCATTTTATTATATGTATAGAAGACTAGGGTTCCAAGTTTATAACATTTATAAAAATCCGGAGATAATGTAAACAGATTCTGTTTATCTGTCTCGTGTGCGGTCCGCTAAAAGCATGTTAATTTGAATTCATTTAAAAATAGCATCCTTATTCATTGTCCAGGATCCTGGCCGATAATTGGACGCGAGATAAAAGGTACTTTATGAGTCGCGGAGACACTGCTTGCAAATGTGCAACGTTAATGTGTGTGCATCCGTGGTTTACAAGACGCATTAGCTATTTAGTAAAAGGAAGAGATACAGGCTAAGTTGTATGTGTTTCTCTCAGCGGGATTAATCCAGGTTATTCCCAGGATCTGTTTTTGGGTCATTCTTCCCCATTTTGCGTAGGTTTTGATCATCATCATCATCTGCCTAGCCTTTTCCCAGCTATGTTGGGGTCAGCTTCCAGTCTAACCGGATGCAGCTGAATACCAGTATTTTACATGGAGCGACTGCCTATCTGACCTCCACAACCAGTAACTGGGTAATACGATACCCCTTGGTAAGACTGGTTGTCAGACTTTCGGGCTTCTGACGACCCGTAACGACTGTCAAAGATACACAAATGACAGCCGGGACCAACGGCTTAACGTGCTTTCCGAGGCACGGAGGAGTCTCGGTATGTAAAGATGGCCACCCATCCACGGACCAACCCCGGCAAGCGTAGCTTAACCTGATGGATCGACCCGTGCGGCTGTTATTACGTAGCCACGAGCTGCGTAGGTTTTGATATTTTTGATTAAATATTTTTGGCTAACGTTAACTGATTTCAAACACACACGGATTGCGGGTACGGATTGATAACAGCCGCACAGGTCGATCCATCAGGTTAAGCTACGCTTGCCGGGGTTGGTCCGTAGATGGGTGACCATCTTTACATATCGAGACTCCTCCGTGCCTCGGAAAGCACGTTAAGCCGTTGGTCCTGGCTGTCATTTGAGGATCTCTGTCAGTCGTTACGGTGTCGTCAGAAGTCCGAAAGTCTGACAAAACCAGTCTTACCAAGGGGTATCGTATTATAGTTACTGGGTTGTGGAGGTCAGATAGGCAGTCGCTCCATGTAAAATACTGGTATTCAGCTGCATCCGGTTAGACTGGAAGCCGACCCCAACATAGTTGGGAAAAGGCTAGGCAGATTAATTGTTAACTGTGTTCAAAATCTTATCCACCACTGAATCTGGCTAGCCTCAAGAGCGTGCATTAAAATTCATAATTATAATCATTTCAATGGAAGAAAAATTTCTGAATATCCCATGCATTTTTGTAAAGGCCCTTCCCGATACAGTTTAATATTTATCCTATGTCGTACCTACTACCCTAGTTTTTAAGGGCTCCTTTAGATACGTATGTTAAAATGGTTCCATTTGCAAAGATAAGTTTGTAAAAAATGCGCTGAATACATCCGAGATTAAAGTAAACAGTTCAATTTATTACTGCAGACATCATCTCCTTTGACTCTCGGGTAAAAATAATATGCTTTTTTTATTAACATTATATCGCTTTGTATCTCTGGCAATTTTAAAAAGTATTTAGGTGCATACCTATGGAGAAGATATACTTTACTACTATTCGATTATACCTACATAGCTGGTTGTAGAGTGCTCCAAGACTCTTTCGGCGTTTGAAAGAAACAAGATGGCTGCGGTACCTAGTTCCGATTTTGGCTACGCGCCGAAAGATCCTTGTAAGAACCATTATCATATACAGTATGTTATCTACCGAAGGGCGTCCCCTTAACTTGCAAAAGTATAGCGCTACAAAAGCAAAAACAAATGACCATAAAAAAAAGTAAAATATTCACAAAAAATATTAAATTGATACGGAAAAGAAACACTCTGTACACGCACACTTGTCACATTTGTCTTTCTACGTTGAAATACAAGTATTCGTGTAGTGTTTCCTTTACGTATCAATTTAATAGTTTTGTGAATATAGAAATATTAACAATAACAAAAAAACATTTTTTTTTAACTTGTATGTACATACGCTTTACTATTTCGGGTTATAGGCAACGCCCTTTGTTAACATACTGTTTATAATTATGGGCTCATGTCAAGTAATACGTTGACAGACTGATATAAACAGCAAGTTGTCTTTGGTAGCAATAATATACTGTCCATACAATAGTCACCTATTGCTGTCCCATCCATTATATAACTGAAGACTGACTCATACTTCACACATTCTACAGCTCAAAGTAAGAGATGACTTGCATATAAGTTTTACGTCACAATTTTCACTCCCGACTTTCAATAAGTCATTGCCTTTCTCACACTATCACCTATTACATCTTTTAATACTTTCCTTGTATGATTCACAGTTAAACGTTTAAAAAAGCTAGTATTTATGACCGTTTCTTGAAAGCAATTTGAGATATTTAAAAGAAAGTTCTGCAAGTGAATTTCCGGTCGTTCTTCATCGATCGACTCATCATTTTGTTGGTAAAAGGATGTAAATGCTACGTGCATTACGCAGCTATAGCCATATGTATTTGATAAAAAAAATACGCAAGTAGTAATAATTAAGTAAACCAATCAAATGTCGCCAAAAGGAAAATACGGGGTCCTAATCTTTGTCAGAAGGCGTTCCTGGTACCAACTGCGATTATCCTTCTTTGAAATGAGATGCAGAGATTGCTTTTCCAGAGTCGTTCGGGGAAGACCAACGAGTCATAATAAAAGCCTTTACACACAGTAGATGACGTTTAAAATAGTTTTATTTATATCAAAAGAGGAAATCTAAACACAATCTCGACATTCTTAACCCTAATTCTCGCCTGAAAAAACTTATTAAAAAAAGTCTAGTTGTTGTCCGTAGGTGCTGTCCAAATCGGTGCTCTAAGTGGAATACCTTAAAATAATCATTATCAGCCAGCCAACATCAAATACTAAAACAAATGCCGTTCAACACCAGTATCTCCACAATCAGTACATCTCAATCAGAACAGCATCTACTTATCTCGACAAAGCCCATCACATTAGCCGTGACAGAGATCCGTGAGCATGTGTCACAGAGTACAGTAACCCGTTTTTTACTTGGCATGTGTTATGCAGATTGCCAGCGTACAGTTTACATAGTAACGTAGGCTATGTCGCTTGCCCCGAGCGCTAATGATAGCTGATGTATGGTGTAAGGTAGAAGCGGTGATATGAATAATTTTACAACATATATCAATATTACATCACGCCTGATAGTACACCCACATTTCACCAGCAAGCAAGAGTGCCCAAAAATGGAACATTACTTCGAAAAACTTTGAATCAAAAACTTTAGTTATGGTTGACAACAGCTTCCATGAGGTTTAAAGTACCTATACGGTCCCTTTGGTCTACCAGCCTCAACATAAAACTATAGGGATTAAATATTTTAGCACGAGATAAGATAATTACGATTTATATCAATATATGGACTTGATAATCATGTTAAGCATAGAACTGAACGAATTCATCGCCATTACAGCGTTTTTCACCTCGCTGTATCTTCAAACTTGCGTCTCCAACTAGGTGCGCCAGCGCAGGCCACAGGACCCGCCTTTTGCCGTTTCCATGACGACGTTTTAGAGCGAATGCCGACTCAAATCACTATTTATTAGCCATGTTATTTTGCAACTAAACACACGCTAGGGGAGCCTACAAAGGTCTTACTTGGTTGCCATCTCCTGATTGGCAGCCGCATTTGCTTAGGGCCGGGAGAGTAAATTATATAAACTTGTTTTACTAATGCTGCTCTTCCTAGAGCTTTGGGCTTGTTGCCAACTACTGCGTTCAAAGAAATGGTTGTGCGTTCATTAGGAAGTAAAGGAGTTTCTGGATTTACGTGGTATGGCGGACTAACTACATATGTATAGTTTTACTTACTACTTACTACTTTACTTTACTTTACTTTTTTGTACTAGTTTTAGAAGGATCAGATTTATGTAGTAAGGTTATGTCATGAATAATTTACTGTTGACTAGGTGATAAACGTGAATGCTAGTACCAAACGGTGGTCATGTGCAAAGATATTCATTTCATGTTTTATCTTTTGTGACCCCTATATGAGACGCTTTCGCTTTTACCTTAGGGACCTTCACTAAAATGGCTTGCTAGCTTTAGAAGAACCAAAAATCCTTAAGAAAAACCTACCATGTATCTGAAAGACCATGACGACAAATGGCGACTAGTTCTCTTCAAGAGAGAAGACAAGAGCCCTTCTAAGATTACAATAGCTTGTTCAAATTTTACAAAATCCATCAACAATTTGGGACAGTTCTCCTTATCGTGATAGTAAAAAACCATAGTCTTGTCTTTACCCCAGTTCTATTTAATAGATAACAATCAGCGAACAGCTCACTAGTTCTAGTAGTGTAGTGACACGTCGATATTATCGTCAGAACTAACGTTCTAGTGTTTTGTTATTATCGATACTTAATCGGTTCACGAACTTAGTTGTTTAGAGAGGTAATTAAGTGAAGTTTTGTGTGGGTTTCATTTTGTGGTAGTTACTTCTGTTTCTGTTGAATCGGAGTGGAGTTCGTCTAATATGTATAAATTGCAGCAGAGGTTATTATTTAAAATAGTCTCAGTCTGAATAGAGGGATTAACTTTGCCTGTCTCGGATCATTATTTTTTCTGTCTGTAACTCTGTACCCAAATTCCAAAGGTGTGCAAAAAATGACAAGAAAATGGCCGTCGTCCTGTCTGACAATAAATTGCACCTACCTAGTTCTTACTATAATATCTACAGATATTATAAATTACCTTGAAAATCAACTTTCGAAAAATGTTATTAATTATGACACATATCACAAAGTGAAGGTGTTAATAGCATCAACTAGTAGGTCAGAATCAGTCTCACGGGGTTCAGATGGCATATAAGTAGGTGCCTATTCAAGCATGACCAGGGTCCAATCTGGTTTACCTTTAATGACACCAAGAATAATTATAAAAATATCAGCAATTATAAAAAAAGTGAATTCACTTTTTTTGCCGCACTTTTATTAGGTTATGTATGAAAACATAACCTCCTTCATTTTTAAGTCGGCTAAAAATTGTTTTTAAACATAGGTATTTGCTGTTAGAAAACTGAAGAATCATAGTGCTTTCAAAACTATAAATTACCTAAACATTGTAAAATCATTGACCATATAAGGGAACATCGCGATAGGCCTTTACCCCCGATACGCGTGCGCAAGTTATTTAAATCACAGTTACTTTTGATCACTGCGATTTCGTCACTCGACCAGTTATCAGTTGAAAAAGAGCGACACCAAATCGTCGGATTACGTGTAAAACTGTAAATGTCATTACAACAAGTTATTGGATGCGCAAATTACTAACCTAGGGTTGTGCCACAGTCTACCTATACTCAAGGCGAGAGATTTCGCAGAAAAATCTTGCTTCACCAAGTTGAACGTGTCATAAATTTTGACATTACTCAAGTATTGTCAAATGTATTGTATGGGCGATGATCCACTGTGAGTCGAATACTGTTAGTCCTGCGCCTGATCTCTCTTACGGTCGTGTCTGATTGCTATCAGACTATGAGAGTGAGGGAAGCGTAAGTGCACCAGTGTCTGCGCACACACTTGTGTAATATCTCCCCCGACGACGATAGCTAGTCTCCGCAGAGATTAGCCGCCATTGATCGAAATTCGTTCTGTAGGACTGCTTGGACGAGTATAATTAATGAGGTTGTACAATATGAACGCCTTTTACATATTTTAGTTCTCAAAAGATTATTCTTCTCAGTCTTTTCTAAACGCCATATGCCACCAGACATGATATTTTCATATAGTCTCTTAAGTTTTAAGTACGTGGTTTTATCTTGATAAGCACATAAGTTAGTAGTTGTAACTTAAGACCGCGTTAGCGAAGTATGTTCTATCGCATGTAAATCTCTATTTAAAGAGGAAATTATGAAACCATTATACATTTAAGTGATTATACTTTGACCTGTCATTAGTTTATGCTGTGGACTTTATGAAAATAAATACATATTCTATGTCGACCATTCTAAAAATAACTAAAGACTGTCCCCTGCCGTCATGTTGACACCATTGTATGTCAAGCTTAGTTTCAATACTAACAGAGTTCAAAATGGCGACTGGATAGAACAGCGCATCACAAGAAAAGTCATACTGAACGCACAGTACATGAAGCAAACCAAATCTTATTGATGAAACTTGACGCTTTATTTGTCACTGGAGTGTATTTTACGTAAGGATTCACCAAAAAAGACTAACTTTTGCGAATTCATTAAAATAATAAATAAAAATGCAAAGTAACAGCCCTAGAAAAATAACGAGTCCAACCACCGATCTCGATTCGATCGAGTGAATGAATGAATGAATTCCATTTCGAAATGATCGAGTCAATGTTGAATGTTACGCAATAAATATACGCGTTAAGTTCCGAAATCAATGTTATAAGTTTATCTACGGATATTTATTACTAAAACAAGATATCAGTTAGATAATAATGTTATCTAATAATAAAGCTCGCTTTGCACAGATAACTTTATTATTTTTAATCTGTGACTTTTTCCCGCGCGTCGGAGCAACACTATTACGGCCTATTGTTATGTCACTTAAGTGTCAATAATAATTATTATGGTTTCACTTTCGATTCTATTACTGCATTATAAGAAATGTTTTATGGAATAACGTTCGTGTTATGAGCTGAAAAATTGAGATATTATTTGGCCGTCGGGTGTATTATGGTTTTGGTAAACTTGGTTTTTCAATAAATGATCTAACACTAAAATGTATTTAACATTATTGTGTAGTATTTATTTTCATCAAAACAAATATTTGTTCTTACGAAATATTTCACACAGGAAGCCTAGCTTCAAGTACAACAATTATTATTTTTTATGACTGCAAGGCTTGCAGTAACTTGCCGGGCGGGTAGGAACGGATGCGCTTGCGCAACCGCGAGCCGAACGGCGTTCTAATTACCTTCGGCTACTTCCGCCGAGAGTCGCGATTGGTGACAAAATGGTTTGTGATTCGAAGGATTGAGGTAAATGGTGTTACTTATTTACACGGGTACCTAATAATAATAATAAGAGATCGATATAATGATAAATCATCACATAAATGAAAATAAAAGCATTAATTTGGATTCTTGGCTTATTTCAGTTTTGGTCAGAACTAATCAGCACTATTCTCTAACTTTCGGTAAGAGTTTATATATTTTATTCTCTTCTCATTATATATAATGACCTCTTAATTTATCAAGTTAAATATACTAAAAAGATGGAGTATTTTCCATTTTTCACCAGATAAGTTGGATTTCCCTTTTCCTAAAATTCCGAATTTTGAAAAAAAACTACTTCCACAGAATTCCAAAGTGCCCGAGATTAAGGCAAAAGGTGAGCCCTATTATCGTTACTTGTGCATATACTAAAGTACCTACGGCAGTCTCTAAGTCCGGAAAAATGGGCGCAGCTGCTAAGTTTGTAACCTTTGAAGCAATAAACAGTAACTAAACGCCCAAAGCGCTGACTAGCGATAAAGTTATCGTGAGTAGAAATTCTTGTTAAACTATTGCGATAAAACCGCTCTTACTACTAGATAGGACATTTATTTAAAAATAAATATATATATTAATACAATAAAATATTTATGAACAAATGGAGGCAGTGATGCGCTGGAAAATAATTTGAAAATTCGAAAATCTTGAAGGTTAAAAATTTCTAAAGAGTTTGATGTGTTTTAGTTTTTAATCGAATCGGCAAATAGTATTTATAGTGGAACTGCCTCTTTGGTCTAATGGCTGCATGTAAAGCTGTTGTGATCGAGAGGTCCCATAGATCTCCAACTGTCACTAACTAGGTACAATAGAATTTTAATTGGTATCGCCTTCTAAAGGCCGATCAACTGTTGAGCGGATCGGGGAGATTAAGGTGTTACCCAGGTTGGAAAGCGGTTTATTCTCTCTGGATTTTCTAAGTACCTACCAGCAGTAGGTACTTAGCATAAAAGCATAATGGCAATAAATGCTCGCGCGTGGCTTCGGGGAAAAAAGGCGAGATGCTCTAATGTAGAGGCTATGAGAACGATAGTAGCCTAACTAATTTTTAAAATATTGTGTTTATGATTTTTCCAGTTAAGTTAATTAAAATGTAAAAGTAATAAAAAGTATGTATTCTGAAGAGTGCTAGTTGATAAAAAAATACTGTTTTTGTTTTCTATGGTACTCAAAAGGCTTGTCCATTGAATGAGGCCACTACGGCCTCGTATGTAACTGGAACATAGCTGAATTTCCGTAGCTCTCATACTTTCATTTAGTATTACCAAAACTCTAGCTTAAAAAGATGAAGCCAGAAGGCCAAGATAAAAACATTTTCGAATTACGTCAAGGAATTTTTTCACACAGCCAGGCACCTAATTATACCACCTACTTAGCAGCAAGTAGAACGCAACATAACCACAGTATGTAGAGTAAAAGTCAATTGTTAATCTGACGAAATTTTTCTTCCAACAATTTTCTATTTCTCGCAGAATGGCACAAATCAACGTGATTGCTAAAGAGAGAGGGTTGCACCATGCGCCCGCGCCGGGCCGTGGTTCATGAGATACGCGATCGGCAATCGATGAAAAAGATCATTTTTATACCGTACGATACTATTTTTTGCTGAAAAGAAAAGAAAAAAAAAACGACTTTACCAAAAACAGTTTCTTAAGCCTGTTCTGCTGATCTACTGCTGCAGCCAGGCAAATGCCTTAATCCATTCCTTCCATTTCTTTCAATGATGTTTCTCTAACTAAATCTTTATGTGAAAAGACATGTCCGACTCTGGAATTCAAATCCAGAGTACCTATGTCCTCCCTTTACCTCCCTACTTTGCCCTCCATTTTCCAATTTCCACGCCAAAACTGGTGTCGGTTTGTCTAAACAGCCCTTATTGGGCAAGTACACACGGAAGCGCAGGTGAATCGACGTGTAGGTGCGGCATGCGCGGGCGCATCGCTTGCACAACGCGGCCGCATTCCGCCGGCGGACGCTGCAGCGGGTGCACGCGTTCACGGTTCACTCCTTACTTATAACATTGTTGATTGTAGGAGATGAAGGTTTTAGGTTTTTATATTACGAGGAATTTGGTGTGGTGCATAAGGTGAAGATATTTTAAGACTGTCATATCAATTCGCTCAGCTGCAGAGCCTACTCACTTGACAGCTGTTTTTGGTTTTCGCTCAAATTATGTCTATTTAGAAATAATTAACTTGTAAGCTATCGCTAATTACTTTAAAATTATCTTTAATTTAAACTATTAATGATATGGACAATTAATGTATTCCTACGATTTGATTAGGTAATTCGCAGAACCAACCCTTTATCACTATGACACAAGCATGATTATCTTCAAACATTTGGCAGAGTTACATCACTCCATACATTCATGAGTGATCTCTCATACACATGCCGAAATTAAAACGTTACCTTATCAACGCAATCTTATACAACAATGGAATGCATTAATTGCTCGACAATTACGAAAATGATTTGTTTCTGATAGTATCAGCTGCCCCACTGTTGGGCGTGGGCGATAAACAACAAATAATTACTTGAGATAATTCCGTGAGACATTCGCTTATAATTCCCCTACGGCGGAATTAAGTAGGAGCAACAACAGTACGTACTTAGCAAACTGCAATGAAATAAACATGTCTGTGTAAAAGGTCGAGCAGTGGATTGAAATTGATTTAATGCGTTGGAAACTGATGAGAAATATTTCAAAGTCGAGAAAATTTTTAAGAAGGGAGAGTCCAAATAAATTCCTTAGGGCCATTGTACAGGCTGATTAAAAATGATAGCTAGAAAACGTTTGCTCCTATGAAAATTCTGTCTACCTTAACAAGATAAACGGCCAAAGCTTTTGGCGCACCTTAATTATAAAATGAGTTTTCCCATTCCAGTCAGTGTAAATCTATTTTACCATAAGGAGAAGTTTCATTCTTTCTTTTTCGCGTGGTTAGTGACTAACCTGGTGTTAGAATTTTTATGCCACCCATGGGCCTCTGACTTGGCTTCATAAGCCGTCGAGAAATATCTCTCAGGTTTCTCACAATGTTTTTCCTTTACCGTTTTTGACGCAAGTGATAATTACACAATACGCACATGGATCCGTAAAGTCAGAGGTGCGTGGCTTGGGTTCTAACTCGAGACCTATGACTTGGCAGTCTGACGGTCACTCCACTAGGCTATAACTGATGTAGGCTCAGAAGTTTCATAAAACAATGACTCCTAGAAAGAACACTCCAGGTGCCCCTTGAGGCAAAGTTTGCGCCCTCACGCGCCTAACCGCAGCCGTTGGAGACGCCCTGGGCGGCGGGAATCCCAGGCGGATTCCCGGCCACCATAGGCGCGGGTTAGCGGACGGCGAGCAATGGTTAGCTCGCCGTCCGATAAGGACCAGGCCCGGGTCGATGGCACGTCGTGTTCCACGCGCGCCTCAAAGAGATGTCAGCACAATTGACGGGGCCCGGTAGGACCGATGCCTGCCAGGGTTGCGGGAAAGTCCGAAAGGGATACCGGGACCTTGGCAACAGGCAACTGAAGGAACACGGGTGGGTTTTAGTCAGTAAAAGTCTGACACGCCCTTCCGCTCCGCCCAGAGCGGGAGAAGTCATTGGATGATTTGCCAACCTCAAAAAAAAAAAAGGTGCCCCTTGTCACAAGTGTTTTTACTAATCCAAAATGGTCCCCATTACCACGTAACTAAAAGGTACACGCTCCTACACCATACAATGTTTTAGTAGGCCAGTTGTAGGTTTATTTTGTCTCATAAATATTGATGCGTGCATCAACTGTGCTGCCTACACCAACGTGTCTTAATTGACACGTCATGCTGCACACGGCCGACGGGAATGCTAAATTATTGTTGTAATTGATTTGTCTTCTGGCTTGGTTAGGTGTAGGTAGGGTATGTACAGGGTAAATGTCAGTAGGCTTCATATCCTTGGGTCCTAGCTCTTATTTACATAGCCTAATCTGTTTGGCTACACAACAAACTTTTTCATTCAAATTTTTTTACCCAGTCGTCAACTTGCCAAAATAAGGATGCAGACTGGGTAAAAAAAAATATTAAAATTATTAAGTCCATCCGCGTCAGTAAGATAATAAAAAAATATTAGACACGTATTTTTTGTTTTATCATATTAATAAAAAATGATTTAGATAAAACGCATTAAAGTTGGGGAGTGGAGGCTCGCTACGTCACAAGTCAGTATAAAGTGTACCGACCAGTGATGTCATGCCACATTTTAACTTAATGTATTGCCGTAATTATTTGATTACGTAAATAAATAAAAAATACGTGTCCAATATTTTTTAATAACCCATAAGACGAACAAAAAAAAATTGTGTCACCGTTCCTATTGTGACAGATGATGTATTTTTGTTCCTTGTCTCGATCATCGATGATCTTTCTAATCGAAGAACTTAATGAATCTAAATCAAAGCCTTCGCTATTGACAGCCATCTTTTCTACTAATTTCCTATTTCATATAGTGTGAATGAAGCCTAAATCCTATACATCGGCACATGCGCATAGCATAATCAATTTGATGCAAAATCACTATTTATTTGTGCACGAAGTGATTTAATTTGGCTCCCCCGTTGAATGTTAACTAACATCAAAAATGCTTGGTAGTTCGTAAGGGCCTTCGTTTGCTTAACTTACGACAAAGAAGTTTTAGGAAAGATGGGAAAATTATGTTATTCTCGTAAATCGCATATAATTTGCATAGTGTTGCCTATTCTTTTCCATAAAAATAAAAAAGACGTGGTTTCCTTTTGTAAACATATTTGCGAAAAACTTACAATTTATATTTTTACTAGTTGCTGCCCGCGGCTTCGCCCGCGTGGTTGTCGATTATTATATACTAAAACTTTCCTCGAGAACCACTCTATCCATTGGTGAAAACAGCATGATAATTGGTGAAGCAGTTTTTGAGTTTATCGCCAACAGACAGACAGACGCGGCGGAGGACTTTGTTTTATAATATGTAAGGATATTCAAGTTTTCACACGTAATCTGTTCGATTTATGGGCTAACACGTGTTACTCCGGATTTTTAATTTGTCTGTCTGTGGTGTCTTGTTTATACCTTTTTAGTCGTAGTTGGGTTTTAGTTTTTATTACTTTAATTTTTTTCTATTTTCTGGAAAGCCCATATCCAGGTGATTGCAATGAGCAAGAAATGATGATTCATATTAGCGCATATACTTCAATACAAGAGTAGTAATTGCAATGTTGCAAATACTCGGGTCACTCGGTTCAGTCGTGACACTACTCGTATGGCCTCGCATATAATCCAATAGACTACGGCTTCTAGTGACGTGTTCATCGATTTAGTGATGTATTCGCGATATTATGTTTGATAGAAGTATACTCAGAAAGATAAATGAATTACCAGGATGGCAATGGGTGGTCCATGAGAATTTAGTAGATAACGTGAATTTGATTAGTGGAGCGAGGTAAAAATGTATATGATCATATCTTTTATTTCCAGCAGGCAAATCGCACTTTTAAACGTTTACAAGAAAATATAATTGATTCTAGTTGCCCCTTCCAAAAAGTAATTTGTATGGAGAAGAATGCGCAAGAAACTCCATAGTTACTCTTTTAATTTTTTTACAATGTTTTGCATACAGTAGTACTTATATGTATGTGAAAACGAAGTACCTAAAATAAAATTACTGTACTACAATAGGTACACACTATCTAGGCTATACATCAAGCTATACATTTCCAGTTTATGCTGATCTCGCATTGTATAGGTTTTCCGTACAGTGCGAGGTCAGCTTATACTGGAAATGTATACCTTGATGTGTAGCCGTGTGTACAAAGTCTTAAAAATTAGCAATGACAGATAATCAGGTACATGGTGCTCACATATTTACAAATATTGCAACCGTATACGATGTTTCCTAACCTTTAACGTTTCTTAAGGGAGGCAACGCATGTAACTAAAAGAGTGAATATAAATATTGATGGACGGAGCGCGAGAGGAAGGCCAAAGAAAAGATGAATGGATTGTGCGAGGAATGATATGAAAGAGAAGGGAGTGAATGATAGCGGGACGGTTGACAGGGAAGAGTAGAAAAAAAAAACCGTGTTGCAACAACCCCAAATAACATGGGACACGGACAGGAAGATAATGAACGTTTCTGGCAAAGAACTATCCTCCTTGTCACAAAAATGTCTGAACCTGAAACCTCTTTTGAGGCTGAAAGCAACAAAAAAGAGGTGAACTCAAAGACTCTCACGTACTTACATCGCGTTTGATACCTTACATGAAAAAAATCCTATATATCTTGAGATGAAAGTTCACTCCTTTCGCAGACACTATATAGGGTGTTTGGCAAGGGCCGACACAATTTTTTGAGGGCTAGGGAGTGTCATTGGCAAGCACAAAATTGTTTTTGTATTTATTTTTATAATAAATTTTAAAATTTAATTTAAAATAATTTTAAAACTGGAGGCACATAAATAAGTCGTTTCCTAGAATCAACTTTAGGTATATTAAATGTGCATTGCAAATAATAACACACACTATTGTTTTAAAAACAGTATAATACTTTCTTTTTTTTTTTGTTATTTGTATTTTGTGTTTCATGAACTGTGTCCAAATAAACTTTATTCTTTCTTTTCTTTTTTCTTTTAATAACACCAAAAGTTATTACGTTCTACTACAACCACAAAGAAAAAGTTAAGACGACATGAAGAAAACATATCTCAATTACCGTGCCAATTAAACCATAGTTTCTATGGGTAGACGTATAGTTAGACTCCCCCTATCCTTAAGAAAATAGTGTCGGTCCTTCTAACAAACACCCTGTATATAGCATCTATGCACATGTATATTTTATGACGGTAACAAATCCGTGTTCTAACTATAAATTCTATGCAATCAATAGAACATAATTATTCGTAACATACTCGCCGCCATGGGCCACATTCACTTTACACGACTTTATTTTATTTCTTTTTTGATCAGCTCTTAAGTTTGCATTTACATTGCATTTTTAAACGTTTCCGTTTTTGTTTAGCTATAATTTCAAAGACACCGTATATAAGTATGCTGACGTATCATCATCTGCCTAGCCTTTTCCCAACTATGTTGGGGTCGGCTTCCAGTCTAACCGGATGCAGCTGAATACCAGTATTTTACATGGAGCGGCTGCCTATCTGACCTCCACAACCCAGTAACTGGGTAATACGATACCCCTTGGTAAGACTGGTTGTCAGACTTTCGGGCTTCTGACGACCCGTAACGACTGTCAAAGATCCACAAATGACAGCCGGGACCAACGGCTTAACGTGCTTTCCGAGGCACGGAGGAGTCTCTGTATGTAAAGATGGCCACCCATCCACGGACCAACCCCGGCAAGCGTAGCTTAACCTGATGGATCGACCCGTGCGGCTGTTATTACGTAGCCACGAGCTCCTCCGTATACAAGTATGCTAACGTATATTTTTGCAATATTTCGCTCTATTGTAGGATTTTGGGTAAGCTTCGTGTGTTTCATTCACAAAATGCGCCCATTTGAAAGTTAGGGAAGACTCTGAATCCAGTTTCATTCCTTTCAGGAGTGTGATTCTGTAAGACCTCATTCTAAACTTCCAATCTGAATCCACTGTGAGCTTCTTGGTTGGCATTCTAAAAACTCGGTTGATACACTAGCGCTACGCTTGCGAGCGTGTCAGCCAGTTGAACTAAATTGACCGTGGGATTTTGACAGATAAAGTATGAGATGACGTAAGAAGTGGCATTCAGTAAGGTAATTCCCCCGTCCGCGTCACTTCGACGCTCACTTCGCACTCGAACCAGAAAACATTTCGAACCTTATGCGAAGTGAGAGTGAATAGCGATGTGAGATGCGAGTTGTTGTTTGAATTTTACAGAATCGACGCACAGGGCACCACTGTACTATGCATATAAATATTTCTATATTGTATTCTATGGATGCATACCATTTTTTGTAAAGGATCGCTTTCTTGAAGAAATTGGCTGTCTCTAAGAAATTGTTTGGCGATAAAACCACCGTCTGGACGCCATTCTAGTCTAGGATGTGTCCTGTTGTTAGTCCTTCCCACGGAGGAGGTTTCGAGTCCTTTCAGTGTATAATAAATAATTTATTATTATCTATCTATCTCATGCAAGCTATCATTGCCCATTCAATCGCTGCTACTACACACATTTTACTAACTATATTATTATCAGCATTATGAACTGTCGTAAACACTGAACACAAACAAGCATCTAATAGTCCTCCATAAAACCCACTAGCTGTTCTACATAGCTTGTTGAACAGCATTGCTATTCTGTTCCGCGTTTCTCATTACCCGTCACATTATTATGATGGGCTTGCATATTCATTGGTGACGAACGTTCGACGCTGGCTGTCTGGCTGTGGGTGTTTGAAGGCTGGTAGGGATTCGATACACTATGTTTTGGTATTGTTTAGTACGTACTAGCACTTTGCCAGCGACTTCGTGCGCCCTATTCCGTACACCGTGTGAATTTCCTTGTCTGTAATAGGGAATATGCATGTGATTCAAATAAGGGTCAAGTATTTTTTTTAATAAACTATGTTACTTCAGAATTATGCCTCCATCAATATTTTTGAATAATATTTGATTTTGAACGAGTTTTTATTTTTTTTAAGTGCCGAAAAACTGTGGGAAATTCAAATACTTGAATAGCGACGCTATTGGTCAGAGCGGATGTGACGTAACAATCTGTGACAACAATCGAAATGTCTATGTGTTTTGTAGGAGTGCTTGACATTGACTTGACATTTGTTTGTTTGTTTTCATAGAATGTGACGTCACCACAACAAGCGAACCAAATGGAGCGTTTAAATAGCCCGGGTCGGTTGGATATTTTTAACATTTTTTTTAAGTACTTTAAATTGCTTTTTTGGTGGCAATTTTTTTTAAACTATTATTTGGCGATGTAAACTGTCGAATAAAAATATTTAAAAAATACATGCATATTCCCTATTATAATAAATGGATACTCCGAGAGTCTGGGCAAAAAATCAGCTTTCTAGGTCCAAGGGTTTGGGCTGGGTGTTGATGAGTTAGTGAGTGAGTAAGGGAGTTAGTTAGGACTGTATGTATGATGGTTATGAACGAATGTATCTATCATTTTAAAAGTTTAAAAAAAACCTTAGATTTGAATCTGCAAATCTAAACAATACATTAGTAATTTTCATAATTAATCATATCTGACACAAGTGTAATGATGTATGATGCTTCAGATATTCAAAATAAGTTGGTTAAGCTAATAGTTAATATCTTTCAGCAGTCAGAGCTGTCTTCCATTTTAATTATTTAATTTTACTTACCTAGTGCTACCCATGGTAAAACAGTAATTTTCTCAAACAACGCCTGGAAATTCAAACTGAGTAAATTAAATAGAAATTCCAGAATTAATGACGAACAACTATCATTTTTCATGCGCCAATAATGTTCATTTGTTTCTTCTTTGTTCTATTTGCAAGCCAATTCGAAATTTAAATAAAATCTTTAATAAGTTACCTCCTTGGTTGCCGTGTGTTGAAGTAAAAAGTTCGTTCCATTTTTAAATAACACGACAGATATGAGTTTTCATAGTAATTTATTTGGCCGCTAAACACGCCAGATATGGATTTTCACAGTAACTTTGCTGGCCGCATCGACACTTGTTTTTTACCAGTACAGCAATTTTGATTTATCTCGAAGAAGGTTGTCAAAATAATGCTCGAATTTCCAAGCATGTTTGAGAAAAATCTATTTATCTCACAACAATCGTGTGCCCCGTACACATAGACTGCAATATTCCTAAACACTGCTCATCAATACATCTAAACTGTTCACTACACATTGACATATATTAATTTGAGCCGATGTCTCGCATCCATCAACTTGAAGAAGCCATTTATCGCCCATCCGGGCTTGTATCAGGGTCTAATGGTCAAGATAACAGGTCTGCCAGTGTTTAGCGGCAACGGTACACGATCGCTGATGATAAGGCATTGGTATTTCACCAGCTGGTTCTAACCAGCTTGCTAACTAGGTGTTTGAATAATAAAAACTGGCGAGTTAGGTTGCTGCAGTTGGCAAATGTGCTTTTTTTTTTGGAGGTTTTTTTTAATTTAGAATGTGTTCGTTATATTTGCTTTCTATTTTATTTTTTTATTCAAAATGTTGCCTACGTAAAAAAGAAAATCCATACTAGTATTTATAAATGCGAAAATAATGTGTCTGTTTGTTACCTTTTATATCTAAACGACTGAGCCGATCGTTATGAAATTTGACAGATAGGTAGCCTGGGACCTGGAGAAAGACATAGGCTACTTTCAACCTGAATCGCAGACGGAGTCGCGGACAACAGCTAGTAAACTATATGTTAAAACTAGCTGCGCCCCGCGGTTTCACCCGCGTAAGTCTTGATCCCGTGGGAATATCGGGATAAAAGTATCCTATGTGTTAATCCAGATTATAAACTATCTGTTTGCCAAATTTCATCCAAATCCATCCAGTAGTTTGAGCGTGAAAGAGTAACAAACATCCACACATCCATACTCACAAACTTTCACATTTATAATATTAGTAGGATAGTAGGATACGTCAAGAATGAACAAACAAGTGTTATCCTTTCCGAAACAAAAATATATACTCAAAGCCATAGATATCCGTGCTCAAAACAAAATATTCAAATCGGTTCAATCCTTTTTAAAATTAATAAGAATAAGAATAACTTATTCGTTCAAAAACATAATATTTAAATAATATGATAAATTGATAACACACTATAAACCCTTAAATCTATGATCAGATATTGGAACATCTGTGTCTGAACTAGATAAAAAATATCTGTATTTCAAACATCAGCGCTCTTCTCCTGTTGTAGGCTGCATTTCGGACATCAATTTATTTATTTTTAATGTAATGTTTACAATGTTTACGCAAGTTATTCACCTGAACGTTAGTAGTAGTAAGATACTGCCTACTACCATCACGGTAACCGGGTTTCCCTTAACGATAACCTTAACTATTGACTTTTACAATTTACATGAAAGCATAAGTTATCCTTAGAACTTTAATTAGAATATTATATATATTACATATTTTTCCCAGAGGTTCATCACAGGTTTCATGAAAAGAATCATAGCAAAGTGCCAAAATCTTGAGATTACGAAGACGTTTTGATCATACAGATTGAGCTGTTTAATACAAGAACATCACCTCTCATTAAAGAGTGGACACTGATCATTACTGCTTTAGGTGGTAGGACTGGCCTATCCCGATCCATAACTTGACATACAATGTCTGAGTAAAGTTAAAGCACAATTTAAAGTAATCTTAACCGAACTTATTCTGACAATTCCACGACAAATACAGCAAGAAATCAATGCTATTCACATAATAATCAAACAAATTTAAAATAACGATCCCCTTTCTAGACGCAATAATGTTAAAACACTTGTAAATCCCTGTAAATGTCATGGAATCCATTTACTATTGCAACTATACTGTAGAACCAATCAATTACCGGCTTCATACAACTGAGTGAACAAATAAACACTAGTTACCTCAAACACTTAAACACCATTAATTTTCCTACTTTCTCCATAGAAGACTGTAACGACTTCCTTATATTTAAACTTGTGAGCCGCATTGCAAATCTCCGGCCCATTCACATGATAACGAGCCGCGAGGTGCGAACGAACCAAGGAATACATTATAAGCGTCACACTGACGGCTGGCTGGCCCCTTTACCCCGAACCAACTGAAATATCTACTCAGCCTCCAACCAGACGAACTGATTCTGTTGTTCTACATCCAGGTTAGTTTATAGACCCGACACTAACGCGCATTCCGTTACGATTGGCTGATAAACATCTCAGCTTCTCAACTATTCCACAAGATATTGTCAACTGCAAAAATTAAGGGTGAATAACCAACTCTCGTCCAACGAATTTTAGAGTCCCGGGATTTGACACCATAAAAGGTAGCTTGTTTTATTTCAAGCTGGAAACGGAGAAAGCCTTCCTAGTCTTCCTGTGTTCATTGTTCCTGGTTGATTTACATTGCGCGTCAAGTTTTTTGTCTCGCTCGCGCAGCACGGCGGCCGCCTATATACGGCACATATTAAAATTCATGTACCCACTTGAAATTGCAACGACGCCAATTATTATGAATATTTATGAGTGCCGGAGAAAAATGTGAAAGATTTGATACTGATAAAGCGAGGTGCGGATGAAACCGAGTCTCGTGCCGGTCCGGCTCGGCTCCGGTTACCGGGTTGGCGATGTTTGTTTTTGTAAAACGCTAATATTATATGCGGATGAATTTATTATTGACAAAAAACGAAACAACGTTCTGTGTGCCGGCATAATTATTGGCATTTATTTTGTTTTTATTGCTTTGTAAAAGTTTATGTATGTATAATTAACACAATTTTATCTTAGCGCCTTGATTCGCGAAGAGCGGAACGATTCCTTGGTTTTATATTTATTTTATCAGAGCGCGGATTAAACGACGAGTTTACCTTAAACAAGTATCTCGTCCTACAAACGGCATAAAAGTAATGCAGTACAACATAATTTTCCGCACGAAACAGAACCAAATTAGGGTTTTATCTATCGGAGGACGTCTCGCCACTATTTCTAGTAACGAGTCAACTATTGGTCGCGTTACCCTACTCGGTTTCAATACAGCCCTTTAAGGCGCTGGACGACTCTGAATTTGTTCAGCCGATAGATTAGTCTGAGCAATAAGTGAGATATTTGTAGTTAGACGATATAAAAGTACGAGGAAACGATTACAACTGCCTTTTTAGTCGATTCGTGGTAAAAAGTCGAAAGCGATGGTGTCGATAACAAGGTGATGCCATATTTGATTGATCTTAGTTATTTTTGCTGCTCCCTGATAGTTCTGTGGTTATTGGGAAGACAGTCGTTAGTTCGAACTTGGGTGTGAACTCTCCAGTCGCTAATAGAGCTATCGTTTCTCTGTATTAATGTGTTTGTACTTACGTGTTCGTCCAGCGAATACGTCAGCTCCCCATCGTCATACAGGACGAACCACCTCCGCTGCCATCTCTATAACAAACAAAAACCTTCATTAGTTATAGTAAGAACGAATAAGGGTCTAATCCCGCGACTGCCACCTTCAACAGAAAAGTTATAAAACTTTCTTGTAACTGGCAACAGTGACATTCGATAAACGAATTTTCAAATAGCTTGTTATCCGAGGAGGCTCGTTAGCACATATGCAATTGAGATTGAACACATAATTACAACAAAACAAACGATTTATTCTCGATGATAAACTGAGATATCGTATCTGCTAGCACCTACATTTAACAATTAAAGCTAGTCCAATTAACCTATTAGCTCTAAACTGGTGTCTGTTATCCCTGACTCAGATATCTTCGGTGTCTGGTTGCGTGAGTCAGTAGGATAGGGCTGTCAGTCATCCGTGGCGGTGTTGGGTTCAGGGTTGTGGCATTGGGGTAGTGTTTTATACTTAGATGACGTGTGAAGTCACCTGACTGACAACCGAGGGAGTATCGTATTTCATGTGACGTTGGTTTGTGTTGGGTTCTAAACTATTTTATACAGCTACAAAGTTATCTATCTGTTCAGAAAATGGTTGCAGAATGTGTCATCTGCCTTGCAAAGTAAGATGCGTATACAGTTCCAAGACTGGCTTTTGAACAAATAAGTTTGTGACACACTGATACCCAATTGATCCAAAAATAAAGGTATCGATCGATGCAGTACACGACTTTCATTTATCACTTACACAAGCAAGAACCAGTCCTCCAGCTTGCCCTAAAAACGAACAAGAAGCGATGATACCATAATGTCACAAATCTTATTCAAACTGAACTGAGCCTTTCATTTCGTGTAGTAATGTTCACTAAAATGTCAAACTATATCTGCATGCGATCAACATAATTAGGGCTCTAGCTCTTTGCCACACCTCGGGAACATGAACGATGCAAAGATATCACACCATTCAGCCTACGTGACACTTAGCACGATTTGTGTTAGCCCGATAATTGGGTGATTTACCCTTCAAGTGGTGGCTATTTGTAAAATTATCATTTTTCACATATTTTTTTCATAGAATTTTTGCATGCTTTTCTTCTAACATTTTATTAACCTAACCTTAGCACAGAGTACTTCCTGCCAGGGTTGCGGGAAAGTCCGAAAGGGATACCTACCGGGGCCCTTGGCAACAGGCAACTGAAGGAACACGGGTGGGTTTTAGTCAGTAAAAGTCTGACACGCCCTCCCGCTCCGCCCAGAGCGGGAGAAGTCATTTGATAACACCCAAACCTCGAAAAAAAAAAAACCCAGAGAACATATTTAGTGGTAAGTTCTGATGAGGTTTGTAGTTGAGCTATGTTTTTGTACATATACATAGACATAGAAAATGTAATGAAATTCTGTAGATATTTCAATAGTTATTGAAATCCACAAAATAGTAGAAGACGAAATTATGCAATACACTCGACAAATAATGAGCGTGCAATCAGGATGCCGTGAGAAAGACAAACAGACAAACAGTTTAATTGTTGGCAATTAAGTCGAACACGGTAAGTAATTGGTATTAGATATGTGCTCATTTTGTAACCACTTGCCAACCTGTAGACGTTGGTAATACTGCTTTTTCTAGGACTGCAACCAGTTTTTACTTTTCTATTAGAAATACTTAAGTAACTAGAAACGATTTCAATGAGAATGGAATGAATTTAGCGCACAACTATTAACCAACTCGATCATATAGCGAATAATGAAGTTCAGCTATCACTGGTTAGATGAAAATAACATAGATCATATGATGTAGTTGAGAAATATAAAATAAAACAGACAAGAAAGATGATGGAGTCACCTCTCGTTCGTGGAGAGGGCTAGGCTAGCCCCGCCGACACTTGACTGTTTTTTGACAGAAATCGATGCTTTATAAAGCCGTAAAAACCCTGCAAAGCAAGGAGGTGTCACTAGATAGTCATATAGGTAATCCGATTCAGATATCAATAACAATACACAAAATGAAGGAAACTATCCTTCATTCTCAGCTCCATAATAGAGAAACAACTTAATTTGTAAACCAAATGGAAGTTCCACGTAGTGGGTTCAACAATAACTCAACGTCCCCGTACGCTGTAGGCGGCTCATAAACAAATCTTTAACACAACGCTCATTTAGACAGAGAAGCAGGAATGGAATAACTGACACAGACTTTGAGCTTCAGTGGTTCAACGGGAGCGTTTTCGCAGAGAAATCTTGCAGAGGAACGGGGTGTAAGGGGGCTGAGCTTAGGCATAATAAACTAAGACTAAGAAGAATTTGACATTCTACATATTATGACATGACATTATACAGTGGGGTTCATCGCCCATGCATTCTCCTGTCGAATGCATGGGCGACGAACCACACTGTACTACATAGTACATTGCGGACCTTATTAAAGCAATCGGGTGGGGGCTGCCTGTTGGCTGCGTAATCTAACAAATCATACATTCATTACAGATATTTAATTATTTGTTATAATTGTAATACGGATATCTGTAACTATAAGAAATACATACATAGTAACCACCTATACATATATATTACCTATTTCGCTTAAATATTCTTCAAGAGTCATAAAAAAACCCTGTAAGAAATGGACGTGTTTCACTTCTCAACGAGGCATCCTCAGGATGACGATTGACCAGTCGCAAACTAGAACACGACGTATTTCCACACCGAGCGCTGGACGTAGAGCGCGTCCATTCTCTGCGTCCAGCCACCCCTGAATCAAATAACTATCTTAACTAGATGAGTTACCTCATCTGCATTGTATTAATTAGATACATCAGCATCAGCCGAAGTAGCGTCAAATTTCATTAAAGAATTTTAATCTGCAAACCAATATTCTTCTGACAACACTCATTTTTAACCGACTTCTTCAAAAAGGAGGAGGTTCTCAATTCGTCTATATGTATTTTTTTGTGTGTGTTTGTTACGCGATTACTCCGCCAATTATGAATCGATGTTGATGATTCTTTTTTTGTTTGGTAGGTCATGCTTTAGAGGTGGTCCCATATAAATTTTATTAACTTTGCTTGCCTAGTTTTTGAATTAGCTTCAATAATTATTAATTACTTATTTTTCCCACTTAGTCTATGTAGACGACATTTTATTTGACTCCGTCACTGTTATTTACATCAGGTAGCGGTAGTCGTTTTTGTGTGGGGTAGGGATCACAACTAAAAAGCGAAAAGTAAAAACTTTTTACAAAAAAAAAACACTAAAAAAGTGAAAAATAAGCCAACAACCAATCGGTTGTTTTTTTTTTAAGCTTTCTTCATAATTTACTGTTGCCTCAATTTTCTCTCTAAAATACTCTAACAATTACTTGTTATTTACTTCCCAGCGCCACGTGCGGGTAGTCACCAGTTCCTACTGACCTCAAATAGTCTCCGACTATCAGTTATGAATCAGACGCTCATTACTAACGATACGTTAGTTCTGCAAGTGTGACTGGAAAGTGGAATACATACATAGGGCTTGTTGGGAAAATACAATTGTTGGAGTAAGTAGGATTTGAGTTTCATTGTCTATATTAACGGTAATTTTGCTAAAAGATACGTTGCTGTTCTGTTTTGCATCGAGTAACAAGTAACAAGATGGTTGTTTTTGTTTTGGTTTTGAATATGGTGATGATGATATTAGAATTCTTTAAAGGATTGACTTTCATCTCTGAAATACCTTTTTGGGAGCGGCGTAGGCTCAGCCTAAATAAAAAACTAAGACAGAGCGATGTCAAAAGTGACGTGAGGCCGGTATCGCAAAACATGTCTGCACTTAGTGAGGTGTTCTTTAATTGTAAATGTGTGCGTAATGTGTGCGTGTTAGCGTGTTGGCACAGAGCGGAGGTGTAGTTTTGGCATGCTTCACTGTATTGTTCGCAGCGCTATGTCTTGGTTTTTTATTTGGTCTGAGGCGTATACATGCTGGTGGTTTACAATTAGACAAGTTGGTTGGCATACCGCTGGTAAACACGCTAAGTTTGTGTTGGTATGTTTTTTTGTTGTTGTAAAACTCCTTAATACGATTACAAGCGATAAAAAAAGATTTATTTTAACAGAGGTTTCAGACAGGAATGGCGATTAACGATTTTGGATTTATAATATGTGAATAGGCATTTAGAAATTCTTACATATTATAAAACAAAGTCCTCCGCCGTGTCTGTCTGTCGTCCTGTACGCGATAAACTCAAAAACGATTGCACCGATTTTCATGCTGTTTTCACCAATGGATAGAGTGGTTCTTGAGTAAGGTTTAGCATATAACAACTGACATCCACGCGGGCGAAGTCGCGGGCATCAGCTAGGGTTAGGATGTGCCCAAATTAGAGCTAATAAGACAACAACCATCACTCTCGTCGCTCTCCTTATTTAACAAAATACCTGACCACAGTCCTGCTACTCAATCCACTTCCAAGCCTACAATTCTAGATCATTACGACACTATCACAAACATCTTGTATAACAAATACCTCGACCTATTCAGGAGTCCTACCAGCAACAATGTCTTAACCTCAAAAATAATCGCACCGCAATCAGTTATGGATCAGAAACGCTCATTATTCGCAATAGTACTTACTACTTACCTGCGCAGGCGACTGTGCGGCAAGTGTCATTGGAAAGTCGCGCTGAGGCATAAATAGGGCTTGTTACAATGATCGGAGTGCACTAGGATTGTGTAGAGTTGGTTTGGGAATTTTGTTTTTTTGTTGTTGAACTATACTTGTCAATGGTTTTGATTTCCAATAGTCTTCAAAGAGCAGACACAGTAAATGCTAATGACTACCTACTTATATTAAGTTTTTTTTTAAATAATAGCTTCATAATTCATGGTACGAAACGTCTTGAGTCGGCTTGCAGAAAAAAGTTACCTACATGAATTTTGTTTAATTTTTTTATGAATTTACCAGCCAGTGTTACTGTTATGGCATAAGTACTTACATACCTCTTTTTGGTTCAAGAGAACACGTAAAATCAAAGCCTCTCTTCGTATTATTTCGCCGTATTTGTACAAAACTATGCGGCCCTATCTCTAACTCCAACTTCAACGTACACAGAGGACAATCGTCAACAATCGCGGTCTACCCCACGGGGAAAGTCGGTCGGCCAGCTAATGGCACTGGGCTGGGCTGATACAAGCCGATAAGATAGCCATTATCTACCGCTGCTGTATGCTGGAGGTGTTAACATTAACTGACGACAATTGGGGCGGCGACCTTATAGTACGGTAGTGTTACGGTAAAGATGGTGACATTATATTGGGATTATTAAAAAAAAATAACGTAACCACATGGATAGAAAAAGAACGAGTTACAAAAAAAAAATTTAAGAAAAAATAAAATGCAAAAAATGATATAAATCAATACCTATCCATATACTCCGACATTACAAAGTATAAAAGTAAAGTATTTAACAAAGCGAAAATTACACCTGCAAAGAAACAGTAATAAATCGTAACCATCAAGAATTCAGATCAACGACTGTCATCATTAATTATTTACCAATAGCAACCCCGAGAATGCCTTTCTATCAAATGCGTTCAAACTGAATGTTTGGAACGCACGCACGGATATCAGCCAATCGGATCACTTCGCACCGCGGCAAAGTGCGATCAGAACATGTGATTACGCTATCAAAATCCTTCTAATGAAGCATTCAACATTACTGGCTGAACATATTAAGCCATTTCCGCCGGTCGCTTTGATATTTTTTTAGTGGCAACATCGTTCAATTAGCGGCAGTGATTTGGTATATTTTGTGCACATATTTAATCATATTGGGCATCTAAAAGGATGAGTTTTGTTATTTATTTTTAATATTTTTTATTGTAATAAATACCGCAAGGATTGCTCTTTGAGTTTAATAACAAAGATGTTACTTAGAGAGCTTCTAATATAATTTTGGCTACTCATGATTGATCGTATTATTGCTACTACGGTAACGTAAATTCTTTAACGAAAAATGCATCAAGAGAGATTTTAATTAAGCTAAATAATTCGTAATCAAGTTTTTTTTTATTGCAGCAATAAATTGGTTGATACAGTTCGGGAGTGCATTGTAAAATTATAATAAAGTGTAATCATAGTATTAATTAAAACTTGAAAAGCTATCTAAAGTTCACTGACACATTGAAAGAAATTATGGTAACATTATTCAACCTGTCAAACGATTGGCGCGAAAAACAAAGGCAAGGGAACTGTGATAAAGCCTTTGTTTGCAAAAACATCAGCGTAAGAGCAAAATGCAAATTCAAAGTGAAAGTGTATCTGCTATGTTCTTGTGCGTATTAAAATAATTATCTTGCTATTACAAAGAGGTTGCTTGCTTGGGAGCGTCAGCAAAAAAGATTCTGATGCGATCACCTTAAATTATCCATTGTGAGCGAATTTTTCACACTGGCAATCGCGTACAATCGAACGTTTTTCTTAGCTTATTAATTGTTGTAAAAGTGAAACTTTTTTTAATGAAAATACATGATGTCTAAGTGCAAGATACCGGTGTAAGCTATACTTTAACGAGGAGTAAAGAAATTGACAATAGACTTGAAAGTTTAGTAATTGTTGTAGCGATAAAATAAAAAATAAATATACGTTGTTTTGCACGAGGAGATGTTGATTTTATGACAAATAGGAACACAATGTAAACGTTGTTCATATTTGATAAAGAAATAAATGATCCCAAATATACTGCAATCCCTTCAAAATTACAAGAACATGCAAACACCTCTTGACGATATCCTATCCTACTTCCTACTACCCTTCCTACTATCCTACTAATCCTACTATCCTACTAATATCCTACTATCCTACTAATATTATAAATGTGAAAGCTTGTGTGTTTGTGTGTTTGGATGTTTGTTACTCAATCACGCAAAAACGGCTGAATGGATTTGGATGAAATTTGGCATACAGATAATTTATAACCTGGATTAACACACATGGCATACTTTTTATCCCGATATTCCCACGGGATCGAGACGGGCGCAGCTAGTTGTTAATATTTAACAAATGTATGATTTATTTTGCTGTCTGTCCGACACACATCGCGGGGTGCCGAATGACCGACTGAATTTCCGATTAGTTTCATCGTAACCAATGCCTAAAACATTGAAACAAGTGCTTTATTTTACGTAACTATTCACGTGATATATCGGCATAATAACGAACTCGAAATAATCGAACGGCATCGATAAGAAAATCGACTAAAGCAATCGAATGTTTAGTTACTAAGCTCATGTATTATTTATTTCGATCTTGGTTTTAAGTTAAACGGTACATTCATAGCACTGTCTATATTAATTTCACAATGGGCATTGTCACGTCTTTTCCTTATTAGGGAATTTTAGGTGCGCAGACTAACTGAAAGCCAATAGTTGTGTTCGAAAATATTTACTTAAATCTAAATGCTGCAACGACACTTATTTGGAGATACGTTAGTGCTTACTGCCCCTATCGTCTGTTTATTACACCATAAGCATTATGACCATTACTGTTTTCTTTAGTACGCTTTTACTACCTCTGAGAAAAGATAAAGCGCTGATACGCTATGTTTATGCCTCCCATATCGGGGAGGAAATTATGTCAATAAAACGCTAGAAATAACTGAAGATTAGAATAATATCTTCATTTTGTGGGTGTGTTAATGTTAACATCGCAAACTTGACCTTTCTGTATGTGAACGTCTTTGATTGCATAATATAGTCTTAATCATATGTAGCCGAATTACAGTTCAAGGATATACCGCCCAGAGTTTGACACGCCATGACCTATGGCCGACTAAAAAAAATAACCACCCATTAATAAAATAAATTCATTCGCATTTTTTTTTAAACAATAGCTCGATTATCTATGTTTTATTATAATAAATATCAGGTGTTCGAGAGCAGCAGGGCGTCCTAATGTGTGATTGTTATCCGAGCGAATTGACCATTATTTATTAAGTAATCGTTCACACGAGTCGACAGGCGATAATTCGACTAAGAGTGTATCGATTATCAAGTGACGCGATGGATCGATCTTACTGCGAGTCAATTTGTCATAGTGTTGTATTGAGAGTGCGTACTGATTGAAACATATGTGTGCTTGTTTACCGGGCATAGAGAATAGAGCGAGATAGTCTTGTTCTGATGTGTAAATACTGTACGATTTCATAACGTGGGGCAACTATTTCTGTAACATGCAGATATTTTCCAGTCCTAGAATCGAATTTGTATTCAATAAAGTAATTGTCTTATTTAAATACATTGAGAAATGTTTTTAAGGATTTTTCCCGCTATATTTTCATTGCCTACAATAATTAAAGAAGATCGTAAAGTGAAAATAGAACAAAAATTATCACTTTTATCTTAGTAAAACAACCATGTATGACATGACACGACTGAGGAGCACATCCATCAGAATTAATTAGTGTTGTGATTGTTAAGTCTTATCGCAAAGCAGATACTAGTGTTTCGTGTGTAACGAATTGTTGTCGATAGTTCGCATCGATCATTGTTCTAATCGATTTTTGTGTCAACCGATGTACCGAGAGTGTAAATTCGTGTGCGTGTGAGTTTCTAACTACATTGTAACATTGTGTGGTATGTGGAATGGGAGTTAATTTAATATCGATTTTATTGAAGTCGATTTTCAAGTTTTAGATAGGTAAAGTTTATTGCTAAGGAGTACAGGATTAAAGATTTTCGATATACCCGGTAATAGTAATATCGATTTTAGATAGAAAATAGAAATGGAGTTTATTGTCCATGTAATAGACCAAGTTGACACAACATGAGTAGAGTCTGGCAAACGAAAGTTCTCTGGCAAAAAAAATAAGACTGTTTATCCCTGTACATAGTGCGATAACGCGTGTTGTTAATTGAAATTTAATTTAATTTAAATAAAATAAAATTTCAAGTATCAAAACGTGTTATAGCACTTTGTACAGGGATAAACAGTCTTATTTTTTTAAATTTCGCGCGTGTTTTCAGGATCAACAATCATTTGCCAGACTCTAGCTTAAAATATTAACTACAGTTAGGTTACAATTTATTATTCACCAGTAAACCCCAAACTAGACAGTTAGTCTTTATCATCATTATTATCATCCAAGGCTTGCCAGCCACAGTTGGACCTTAGCCTGCATCCTAATTACGTAACACATGATCAATCACTATCTGTTTCATTTTGATAGTTCAACAACATTCATTGTGTTATACAATACAATATACTCTTTAGAATAGTAACGTTACAGTTTTATCCTTTAAAATAAGCCTGTAATTTATCATTTCTGCCTCTAATATTAAAAACAATTTAATCAGCATTTGAGCGAACATTTATTTAAATGTTAACGGAACTGTCAAACACTATAGTACGACCGAATGATCTTGATGCGTTATAATTAGCAGGAACAAGCCTCGCATGACGGTTTTTTGTAACACATGTAGCTGTGCGAGAAATTATTATAATTACATGCTCCTTTTTTATGTAACTGCTGTGTCGGTTCGTATTTAGGGGGTATGGTTGATATGAGACAACTAGCTTGTCTAGTAAGATGGCTATAATAAATTGGTGCCTATACGTTTTGATGAAGACAAGAGAATTTACAGAATCAGCTGACAATTATAATATTTTGTCGTATATTGTATGACCCAACACATGCATATACATTTCAAAACAATACAATAGACGTAGATATATTTAGTAACCTATTCCGCTTAACTATTCCTCAAGTGTCATAAAAAACCCTGTAAGAAATCGACACGTGTTCACCTCTGAACGAGCCATCCTCAGGATTACGGTTGACCAGTCGCGAACCTGAAGACGACGTGTTGCCACGTCGAACGCTGGACGCAGAGACCCATACACATACATTAGCTTACGCTTTCGTCCAATGGGGGGTAAACAGAAACTACACAACGCCACCTGGTACGATCCTTACATTCTCCTCTTGATCTGTTTCAACACCTCCTGTTGTAAGTTTATCGTGGCGTCGGCTGTATTTCATCATTTTTTCTATAATGATGAAAAATACCCGATGTCCTTCTCCCGATCCAAAGCTACCTATCTTCAAAATTTTATAACGATCAGTTCAGTGGTTGAGCGCGAAAAGATAACAGACAGATAGATAGACGCTTTACTTTCGAATTTGTAATATATTGCGTCTCTGGACATTATGAAACAGGCTCTCAAAATGGGATCATAAAAAGAAAACAAGAAAAATCGCAACACTAGTGAAGACAGTTCCCTTGATCGCTATAATTGGTCCCAATGAGCAATAAAATAAAGAAACGATATTAAATGTCTAAGCAAATTAAATAACTATTAGCATAGGCTAAGTAGCGCGCCATTTTGACGTCGGCGTATACAGGGTGTTGGTGAGATTAAGTGTTGAGATTAATCTACACTTATTTTATGAAGAGGTAATAGTTTGTGTGTAGGTCTAATCTTCGGAACGTTAGTAGAGAGTAGAGTGCGTTTCATAATAGTACCTTTCCCGTAATGTTGGCTACATTGCTAAATTTAAAAAAGGACCTATTAGGTAGCGCCTTAGCGGCGTAGCGTATTCGTATTGATCCTACCACAGAAGAGCGATTTTTTTTTGTCATTAATCTGTATCTACAGTTTTGCCGAGTGTCATAGGATATATATTATGTTACACAAGAAGTTGCGAGCAGAAGCTAGTGTAGAAAATTTTTAATAGGCGGTAAAATCCTAAAGTTTTTTGTCGAGGCCACCCAACTATAGGAATTGTTTGAAGTACTTACATGATAGGCAAATGATGAGGTCTTTTTAAGTTATACTATAGCTCCAGGCATTGACAGATTAGTAGATAATCAAGCCGTCTACTTGTAAGGCTCTTAATCACAAGAGCCCCGAGGTTTGGCCTCTGGTTATGGTAAAATTTAAAATTACTTCAAAGAGTCCGCACTACTTGGGCGTAAAAGATTATTTTCTAGAGCATGCTCAAGCTTTCATAACCCTACTATTAAAAAGGTATCCCATTAAGTTACAGTGCAGTGCTGCAAGAACTATTAGTTGCTTAAAAATGACATTAAGGTGAAAGATTCAGGGTAGCCCGCGAAATTCAAATTTTCTTACGTTTTTTGCAATTTGCAGGTTCATGTTGATCTAAATAAGATTCGCGGCTGTATCAAATATTAATTTATATAATTATAAACATAAAAATCATCAATACAACTGTCTAAGTTTATATTATAATTCTATTGAATGACTATAAAATCATGACGTTTGAGGATTATTCTAACTTAAGGAAATGTATTGCTGATTCTAATGATTATAATTCTATAAAGCCACATTTGTTACGATTGCGAATCATATTTTAATCAAAACACAACCTGACACTGACCTGCAAATTGCAAAAACCCAACAAAAAAAAAATTCGCGCGCTACCTTAGCGCATCCTCCTTAACTGGGGGCGTTGCCGGTAAACTTTTGTTAAAATTGTTTTAAAATTTGATTTAAACTCAATTATTACATCTGCAGAGGGTATAATCGCCAAACATCCTTGTCTTCATCGTAGTCTTTAATTTTGTAATAGGTTTTTGTTAAGTGAAATTATATCGAAAAAACAAAACAAAATGGCGGCGTTAGTCCCACTTTTGCCCACAAACCGATATATCCAAGTACAGTTTTATATGATTGTTTAGCTAGGCAGTCAGTCAATTAACCAACAGGTGACATAATTTGATAGATTTCGCAGATTTAACCGTGCCGGACATAAAACCAAAAGCCCAAAAATACATTTAAAACCAACCTGTACATGGAATTTTGATGAGTGTCGAAATTATATGGTCACCATGTTCCCTCCAATGTGTGATATTAAACTGTTACTAAACGATTTCGGGAATCTTTAATAATTGCACGTATTCGCTTCAGTTGTTCATATTTTGAACCTTAGTTTTTAGAGTTATGGTTGATTTTTGTGTGTATTATTTATAAGGAAAGGTACACAGTACACACGTGTGTGGCATAAAAGTAAATGATACAAAATGGCTGCTTTAATACAGTTTATATTGTTAACGTTTTGGGAACAGCGTTCTCTATGGGTCGTTTCGAGGAGAATTAAATGAACGCATCAAAAAATGTTGCATTTATGATTAAAAAGTCGCATTTTATACAAAACCTGTGGTCGTTATGATCGTTAATATTTAGAAATAATAATAGGACGTTTTGAAAATTGATTTTTATATGCTACGTCATGAAAAAGGTGCTGTGATAGTCATCAGGCTGGCAAGACCTAACTGTTCAGTAAATATGTAAGATTTTTGGCAATAGGGTCTATATATAACATGGCCAAATGTGAGTGAACAGCAGAACGTAGCTTATCCCTTCGAGAAATACAGATGTGATGATTTTTATGAATGGTTTGAAAAATAAGTCTTCACCTACCAAGGAGGCCCACAAAAAAACTACAAATAATAAAAAATACAGCATTTGATAATCAAATACTGTCTACAACATTGCAGTTAATACATCGTACGATGTCGTTGCCCTCACGAAAATTCGGATATACCTTAGACAGCTTAGTTCATCGTTCACGAAGTCGGCTTTCGACACTCGAGTAATTACTCGCGAGGTTTTTAATTACGACACACTCTGTAAACGCACCACACACGATATTTTAAAAAGCTTTACGTTTGACAGCCTGAAAGAAATTGAACTTTAGTACATTAAGTTAGAGTTTAAAATTCTTTGTATGTTATTGATAGTAATGTAGATGTTATCGAATGTTTCCATTGCATGTGTAGTCGGTCTGTTTATCTGTCCGTTGATCGTCACTGTCACTGCTAGGAACACAAATGTCGTAGAAATAATGAGTTCAAAGTTGCCAGGAGGCTTAAACAGCTAACTTCATTTCTTATGTGAGACTAATGGCCTAAGCATATAGGTACCTAATAATTAAACAAAAACATTCTCAATTACTTCACGTTAATTATGTACGATTTTTGACATCAAATTAACACTGAATACTGGGCCATGTTGTAGATTCTTTCGGTATGATATCCTTACTTCTTTACTAATATTATAAATGCGAAAGTAACTTTGTCTGTCTGTCGCGTTTTCACCCCAAAACTACTGAACCGATTTAAATGAAATTTGGTACACAGATAGTCTAGAGTCTGAGAAAGGACATAGGCTACTTTTGATCGACATACCACGCGGGCGAAGCCGCGGGCGGCAGCTAGTAAGCCATATTTCTTTGATTTTAGGTTCTGATAATATGTGTAAAGTGTAGACCAATACAACAGTGTACCCACCCAACCAATGAAAATATTATTTATTTTGATTTTCTGCAAGTCGACCTAAATGGGCCGTACACATGCAGGACGAGTTGATGCATTATTCGTTTCCCCGAAGGGTTGGGCAAAGGTGTACCCATAGTACATCCACATTTCACCAGTTACGTTTAAATCCCATGTAATAAGGGGTGACACTATCGCCATCAATCGTGCACCAACCTAGACTCAGGTGTGCTTCTAAAAAAATTTAATTTGTAAAACCCAATAACACTTTGCCCGCCCTTGGAATCGAACCCAGGACGAAGCAATCACGCTTACAACACATAGAAAAGAAATGAAAACGGGCTCTAATAAAACCAAACAAATGTTCGGGGTTCTGTCTAAATCAGCCACTTTTCCCATCTCCATAAAAAACATAATTTTATTTGCAAATCCTACACAGTACTCAAAACAAAAAAAAAACAATGACACACATGACCTAAGCTTGACCAAAACAAACGAAGCTACAAAAGCGGTGATTCGCCACAGCTAATTCTAGTACATAGTTACATAGTTCTTTGTGAATTTACAAAATCAGTTTCACAACGACTGTGGTACCTATTTATTTACTCTGCACGAAAACAATGTTCTTCGGTGTTTAGGATTGGAGTTAGGGCTGTGATAACTAAGTAACTTAGACAATTCTACAAAGCTGAATAAAGTGTATCTATCTTGACGATGTAATATTATGATCACTTTAGTTTTTGTTTTATAAGCAAGAAATAATACAAGTGTTACACAAAATGGCAACCCTGAAAAATCTGGGATATGTGGTTTTTTCCTATTCTCGTATCCGCCGAAAAAAAACATTATAATATTGTCGATCGTCGGTTAAAGATAGAATTTAAAACAGACGCCTGTATTTTCCGAGGCGAGGGACGAGAGCAAGAAAAAAAGGCAGATATCTGGGTGTCCCTGTGACGTGCAACTTGTAAGATGTCAAAGTCAAATCATTTTTTGAGTGTCAGAATTCACAAGAAAATAAATTGATTCTAGGCGCCCCTTCCGAAAGTTAAGTTTCGTATGGAGAAAAAATGGGCAAGAAACTCTTTAAAATGTTTTACAATAATTTTTTATACATTAATTATAAGAATGCAAAGCTTTCTCAAAGCTTAAGAAAAGGCAGAAAATCACTCTCAATATTCTCACATACCTAAGTTACTAGATTTATTTTTAGTAGTCACTCTCTGAGCAGTTACTTAAATCCGCCAACCCTACCACCAAGTAAGGCGCGTACCAAATAAGGAGCGCGTTACATGGCTTCATCATTTTGTTGGCATTGTAGTGAAGCAACCAGCAAATGTCATTGCAGATGACAGGAACGCACGTGTGATCGAGTGATTGATTACCGAATGAGTTAAGTGAGCTCAATGAGCAATATTCAGTTCTTGTCTAGTAACATCTCGTCTGAATTCCTCTAAGAGGTCGGGAGAAGTAGGCATTGCAGACAGTCCCGCCTCACCCCCTTCACGCCAGCTATGTTTAAGTCCTTTTTAATAAGGGCCGAGTATATTGCCATCTACCGGGCACAAATCCAGGCTCCAGGCGGCTACTGATTCTTTTAAATTGAAAACTACTAACGGAGCCCATCCTGCGGATCGCATCCGTGGTCAGAAAACACACGACCAGACAGTTAAGTTCAACCTTGCTTTTAACACGTTTCAGTTTCCCAACAAATAAAAAACCAAGATGGAGCGCTGCGAACAATACAGTGAAGCATGCTTAAACTACACCACCGCTCTGTGCATACACGCTCACACAGACACATTTACAACTATTTACATGAGACTACACCAAACTAAGTGCACAAATGTTTACGAAACCGCTCCCACGTCACTGTTGACAGCGCTCTGTCTTGGTTTTTTATTTGGTCTGAGGTTTCAGTGTTCAAATTGAGCTGTCAATTGTTTTAGGGTTGGGCAATACTGAAATGTATGTTTCTGTCAAAGCAAGGACGAATCTATGTGGTGTCAAGAGGTTGTTGATGGAAAAGGTCGAATGTGAGGAACCTTGAAGGTAAAGGACCGTGTTTCATTGTGCCTATGTAGTTTTGGCAAAGGTCGTACAAATACAAGTTAATGAACTCTAGGTCATTCATTTTTACATCGTTTACGACTGTTTCCATTGTCCGCCATGGATGGAACTTACTGCTTAATTTTATAAAGACAACCAACAGATTTGATTTGGTATTTAGTGTAAATAGCATGAGGTCCTGAGTTCGATTCCCAGTTTGTGCAAATTATTATAGGGTTTTTCTCGGTAACACCCCAGAGTTTCGATTTGGGCCCGGTTGAAGGCAATAGGCTCGCCCCCTATTACATGGGACTTAAACATAACTGGCGAAATGTGGGTGTACTATAGGTACACCTCTGCCTAACCCTTCGGGGATTACAGGCGTGATGTTTTATGTGTAAATAATAAGTTTTTAAATAATAATAAATATAAATTATAAAGTAAATACTACAGTTTACTAATTGCATATTAATATTCTCACGTTCAGTAACAATTTTTTTTTTCCGATTGTATATTTTTTGTCTGTAAGCATACTCTCGTTTATGCAAATTAGGCTGAGAATCAGTACTTTTGAACGTCTACCAATTCCCCTCACTTTATTCCTAGTATTTGAGCTGGGAAGAAGTGGCGCAACAAACTCCTCATTAAAACTATTCATAACAATCCTAGGCAGCTCAAATCAAATAAAAAACCAAAACATAGCGCTGCGAACAATACAGTAATGAATGCGAAAACTACACCTTCGCTCTGTGCATACACGCTCACACGCACACATTTACAATCAAATTACACCTCACTAAGTGCACACAAATGTTTACGAAACCGGCCTCACGTCACTGTTGACAGCGCTCAGTCTTGGTTTTTTATTTGGTCTGAGGGCTCTAGATAAATACCTATTCATTATGTATCAAGATCCAAAATCAAGTTTGAACTCACTATCGTAAATCACGGACCTGAAACGGTAACCCACGATTGGGTAACACTTTGAACCTTTCTAATTAGATAATATTTCATAATAAGTTCTATCATTACTACTAACTGTACTGACATTGTTTTTAGCGAACCATTTGTCTTAGGAACTAATTATGCCAAATCAGAATCAAATAATACTAATAACACGGCTAATTAAGTCTTGTTTGTTATATGATATACAATGATATCGAATTTGTAAGGTAATCGCTAGATACAAAAAATGTTGCAGTAGGTATTTTTTATTTTTCATGTTTCATAATAATAAAGGATATAAAATTAAAAAAAAAAACAAAATGTACCTAATTGTTCTTTCGCATTCAACACATTTGACGACAACCCTGTATTAGGTCGTTTGTCAAAACTTGCACGCACAACACAGTCGGCATGCGCTTGCGCAAACTGCCAAAACTAACAGACATGGCCGACCCTTGCAACACGTGATTGATTAAAAAGTTTACTCCTATTGTCTCTGGCACAAAGGCCGTCTCTAATTATGGGAATTATTGCTGTGGCTCTAAAAACAAATGTCAGATGTAGGTGGGCTCTAGTATTGTGAATGAACGTTGTACATAATTGCGAATTACATTAAATTAATACGATTGAATAAAGGTTAGAACTATATGTGTCAAAGTTGACAGTTTACATGTCTTTATTTATGGTCATGCGCATAATGTGGAGTTGCTACATGCAAGAGTAACGATATGTGGGAGAATACTTACATCTGCTAAATGCCAGTAGAGGGCCTAGAGACAGTGGCATTCTGTCAGCGATAACGATGATGGAAATTGGATTGACATCAGCTACCGAAACGCTTAAGTATGTCAATCCTGAAAGTCGTTTTAGAAAAACGAAACGCTTTGTAAGCGATCGCCACTTGTGCCTCAGGAAACTCAGTGCAAAATTATAGTGCGTTTCATCAAATAGTTCGTAATGTTGATTCCACTGTTGTAGGACGAACATGTACTCGTATATGCTACGGCGCTACATTATGGTCCGTTGTTAAAGTTAACAGTAGACCCAACATTATGGCATAGGAACTATTTAATGAAACGCACTCCATACGGAGAGAGCAATAAGAAAAAGAAGAAATCAAATATAAATCATTTGAATGTGAAGTTTAAGATCTATTACCAAAATGAAATTTAATCTTCAAATCAAAACGACACGAGACAGCCTTCCGAAAAGTCTAATGTACTTTGGCCAACCCTGGCAAGCTGGCACAGGTCTTTTGTCAAACAGAGGCAGATGACCCGAGACCTGCCAGCCTGCCAGGTAATGACAGCACAAAACTAAATCACCATATATAATGAACTGCGCAAAAAATTGAACAATAACAGTCGCCAGAGACAACGAACTCTGGAGCATAGACATGGGGCAAATTAGTCGATTGATAATTAGCGAGACAATCGAATAGTCGAATCGATTCGGGCGTTAAATAAAGTTGAATGGGGTATTGTTTAGAGATTTTGGGGAATTAGTGCTGTATTTTTAATAACAAAAAAAAAAACAATGATGTTAATATCATTGTTTTTTTTATACGGTGTGGTTTGAATAATGATTTGGAATTCCTTACGTAATTATTTTGATGCTAGACTGATGATTAAATATCTTTCTTAAGATACAATTTGAACCAAATTGATATTGAAATATTGGGATCTTCTAAAATGTCAACAAACAAATTAAAAGAAAGAAAGAAAGAAAAATAGGTTTATTTGTCACAGCTACACGTGTATAAAAAGTGGTAACAGTAATAAGCAATATTAAATAAAATAAAATAGATCTAAGTAAAAATATGAGATCACGAGTATACAGATAAATAATCGGCAGCTGCACGTCATGACTGTGCCAAGAAGGCTTCCACTCAGCATGATGCTGCGCTATGGGGACCCACAGCACAGCGCTTGATTTTCAGTGGTCACTCACAACTAATACTTATCAGAATAATGTAACATCTTATAATGGTGAATATCGTCAAGTATAATGAAATTCTACACTATAGGTATACGATTTTAATAACAACATTACACGGTTTCTTAACCTAACGCCATAACAACAATGCCACCATAACTTAAACATTTAAAAACCAATCGAAGACAATTAAAATAAACTGCGTCAACAGCTTGCCCATTATACTATTAGTCAACTAATTGACTACTTATATAAAAGTATTAGTTACCGTCTGGTATCGGTCACCGTTGTCCAATGACCAGAAACCAGCAGGGCAAACATGCGCACGCGACAAAATGTTGTCTCTTTTTACGCACAGTCATGTCTACTTCCGACGCAACATGCTGCCACGAGTAAATTTAGTCGCAGTAAGCCTGATGTAATTGAAACCAAATCTTCGTATTCGCATTACTAATGGTATAAAAACAGTATTCGAGATATCGATTAACAGCATTAAAATAGTAATCGAGTATTGTAGCAATGGTGTTGGTTTCCCTGATAAAGCAGTTTCGATGAAACCCTGTATATTTTTAGAGTTCCGTACCCAAAGGGCAAAACGGGACCCTATTACTAAGACTGCTCTCTGTCTGTCTGTCAACAGGCTGTATCTCATGAACCATGATAGTTAGACAATTGAAATTTTCAGAGATAGATTTTTTTTTCTTTTGCCTCTATAACTACGAATACAAAAAAAACAGAATAAAACAAATATTTAAGGGGGGCTCTCATACAACAAACGTGATTTTTTTTGCCGTTTTTATAGATAATGATACGCACGGTACGGAACCCTTCTTGCGCGGATCCGACTCGCACTTGTTTCTTATCTTTGTCGAGTAAAGTGACCTTAATGATGGTGGCCCTTTCATCCGATGTTTATTTTTTGGTAAATAAACATACATAACATAACATCACACCTGGTTTCCTCGATGAGTAGGGCAGAGGTGTACTCACAATTCGCCAGTTATATTTAAGTCCCATGCAATAGGGCCGAGCCTATTGCCATCAACCGGGCACAAATCCTGACTCCAGACTGCTACTGAGAAATTCCAGATAGAAAAAACCCAATAATACTTTGCCCGACCTGGGAATCGAACACAGGACCTCATGCTCAACAGTAGGACTTGCAACCACTTAAATCGTACAAACTGGATTGTAAGGAGTTTATTTATAAACGTTGCTTAAAGTTCAGTGACGTTCAAACGTCAAAAATGTATGGTTAAACAGTCGCTAATCATTACTTAGCAACGTTTATAAATAAACTCTTAATGTTACGCTTAAGTTCTTTGTATTTGTCAAAGGTTTCGGATGGTACACTTATGAAGACTAATCATGATGTTTGTTGGAAAAATAAAGGATTACGTAGCAATAACATAAAACGTTATCGGCACATTACAAAGAAAAACGAGTTTTGAACTCGTCGGCACAGTTTCAAGTTCCACATTCGGGTAAAATACCTCTAATGTTACTACCACTTGTTTGAAGTCCAGCTTCAGTAATTAAACTTAAAACAACAAAGACAAATTACGCCGTAAAATCTTTGTGTATCAACAGTGGGCGGAAAATAACGTAACACACACTTCAAAAGCTTTGCAAACGTAATGTCGCTTAAAATCAATTTGCTTCTCTAGCGACACCCTGTTTCAACGCAAATAAGACACGCAACACATCAAGGAAGGCCCAACATGTGCTTATTTGATCTCGGCACTCGCTACAAATCAAATATTTCCATAACTGAACCGTCTAATTAACCTAAGGCTTCCAAGAACGGTGTTAAAGAAAAAACAAAACGGAATAATGCGAAAACTCGTCGAAAGACGAATTCAAATTGGGCTCCAATTGGAAGTGCGAAGGAACCCATTATTTCGGTAGCTGAAACAAGAAAAAAGATGTTATTAACGGCCCTACCGAATTTATTATCCATCAAGATGGAGGGAGAAAAAGGTTTTATGGGCGCATCGCTGCGCAAGCGCACGTGTCCTGTTTTTGCTGCGGTTTCGCTTGCGGAATTACTAAATGATACCGGACAGCTACTACTTTATAGTAAAAAGTTTCACGTTTTGCTCTTTTTATATGTTATGGAGATTGGTTGTATTTTAAGACGTCTTCCTGTCGCATCTGAATACACAAAAAAGTTTATCTTTGAAAGCATATCTTATCGAATTAGACATAGTATTACTCTTTTTAATCTTCACCCATCAGCCGAAGCCCACGCGGACACCTCAGGGGTCTCTCCGCACGTTTTTTGCAATTATTCATCAACAAACAAAAATGTTCTCATTACCATTCGTATATTTCAACGTTCACGACTGCCAAATATTTCACTTGACGTCGTGAGTGATTGCTCTCATCAGGTTTGGAGGCATCTAATTGTGCATTGACCTTAGGGGCGACGTGTTTTTATTGGGCCTCAAGGTGGTCCTTGTAAATGAGCAGAATTCAGACAATCCTGTTTTTGCCATTACATACTCCGAATTCGTCTCGACTCGTGCCGATGTCCTGCTGAAATACTATACAGGGTGTTTGGTGCATCGAGTGCCAAATGAAAATGGCGGATAGGAGGGGTCATATACTATCTTGTCAGGCACCAAAAAAAATTCTTGGCCCCACGGGACCTTTTTAATACCAGATGAGGAAAAACGCTAGATGTTACTTGCAAATAATTTAGATTATGATAGAATCGTACAACATGAAAAATTACAATAAAAAAAAAACAGTGGAGGCTATACCAATACCTTTCTTTTTTTTACTTAAGTCCAAAGGCTGACATTGAGGATTTTTCAAAAATAATAATAAAATTGCCCCTTACCACTCCTATCCACCATTTACATTTGGCACACGATGCGCCAAACACCCTGTATATATAATTAAGTTTTATTTGCAAACAAGTCTATCTGCAAGTGGTACTTGAAGGGTTCGAGTAAGAATAGCTAACTGTGGCGTTAATAAGAACAAAGCGATCACGTTACGGGAAGGGATATGTGCAATGACATATTCGAGATAATTAAAAAAGATAAAGAAATTCCTGTATTCCAAGTTTGTTCGCTACGGCATCGACTACCATCGTAGCGAGAGTATCGTTGTCAAGTAAAGCAATATCCGGGTTCAAAGAATTTAACATCGCAATACCTAGCAAATGTCAAGAAAGGCATTCGGGATCATCGAGGGTCTAAACAATCTGAAGACGGTCGATGTTCTTACTAGTTAAGCTAATAAGATACAGTTATTATCTCCCAAAACGAGCGCTCAACTTTTAAACCAATTAATCAATTACCAAAGCAAACTATGTGATTACAAGAGAAAGCCAATTTCGAGCGTACATTAATTGCTAAGTACAAACCAAGAACGTGATCTCGGTTTCAAATAATTAACGTACGAGTACATACATCGCGTGCTTGGCTGGCTGGCTCACTGGTCTGACCCCAGCTTTGATGCCGTAATGAAGGGTTTTTATTAAATCAATGTCAGAAGTCCATTAAAGCCTGGCCCCCGAGATGAGTCCGCGCCATCAATCAAGATACGGATGGACACCCAAAAAAGAGTCCGAACTACGTTTCGGGACGTTGTTTACTTTTTGGAACAGGATTTAAATAGCTATTGGGACAATTTTGTGTTTGCAGTTGTCGAGGGATAAGTCAGGACAAAGTTGGGTGTATTTCTGGGTCAGAATGAAGTCTTTGAAGTGAAAACGCATGTTGGTTTCGTTTGAAACAAGACAGTATGACGGGTTGAAGGTAAACAAGGGTTGTCGGGACGAAACACATTAATCCACTCGCGGTCGAGGTAGTTACGCGTAAGAGAACGGCTGGGGATAATTAATTACAGTCCTTTGATGCGATCTTCGCGATTTATTCAATGAGGGTCTGTTGAGAAGATGGAATGCCTTGACGTATCACGTTCGCTTTTATTCGTATAATTTTTAATCTTGGTCCTTGGGTACGTGTTCATGACTACGACATTTTTTTTTAGTATCATACTTGAAGATAAATGAATCCAACTACCGATATAATCGTGTCTTCGCAATAAAAATCTGTAGCGAGTACTTTTATCTGACGAGTAACGATAAACAAAAATAATCCAGCAAGCCCTCCCAGGATCCGTCTTAGATGAACGCACTCTAAATTATGGGCTTCTAACACCCATGAAATATAAAAAGAAAATCATAAAAAATAATTTCTTCTATCCCATTCGACAAAGCGCCCATCCCGATTTTATAATTACACGGTCGGGATTTAAAGGGAGCACCTGTCGACGTGTTCACCGATTTAGGGCGATCACGGCGTGTCTAAATGTGGCCTCATCAAATTTTTCACCGCCCACTTTTTTCTCTTCTGATGACTATGATAATACCTTTAAAAGGATCCAAACGTTTAAGGGTAGATTGTGATGTCCAATATTTTAGGGGATTGATGCAAACATTCCTTCGATATCTAGTTTTGGAAGTGCTTCGATAGGCGCGTGCCGTGTTCGAAAGATTCCAGGTGGACGAAACATGTTTAGAATTTTTGGGAGGACGTATCAGAGGTTGCTGATAAAGTCGGAGATCAATTGTTTTGGAATTCCTTTTTACAACGAACTCTACAATCGAAAGGGCTTACACAGTTCCTATGGTAGCTTATACTGTTAAGACGGTTACTGCTCCATAAATAGCTTTGTGAATTAAGATTTGTCAGAAGTTTTTATTTTAAGTATGTAAAGTTTTTATTTATACTGATCTGTTTTCCTAAGCCCTCCTGCTCTAAGCTCCCGCTTGGTGAGGTGGTGTCAAAATTTACCTGAAACAAAAAAAAACAATAATTAGTAAAGCTGCAGACAAAATAGAAATTACCGACCTAATTTACGTTGAAATTATTTTCAGCCAGCATTCTAGTAAAAGCTTACTCTCAGAACTTATTTCAAAAACTATTCGACTAGATGTGGTAAAGTAATCTTCAACATTGAAAAAGCTCTCATCCCTTGCCCAAAATCTCAAGATACCCCACAATCTTTTGTCGGTAACGAAAAAGGACAAAAAGAAGTCGTCATCAGTCATGCTCAAATAAAAAATGATACAGGAGCGACAGAGGAATGTCCATTAGATAATATCAGATGGTCCTGTCCAAAATGCGTGACAGACGACAAAAAATATGGTTCGGGGATAAAAGTGAATGTGGCAAGTGAACTGGACGAAACAAGTGAGTTTAAGAATGAAGTAAAACATGACATTTTATGAAATGACAATGAAAAGGCTGCTTGATTTACTAAAAAACCTTGATCTATTGTAAACCAGTTGTAAATGCAATTACAACCGTAACTAACGAAACTTGCGTTATAAATGAAAAATCTGTGGAAAAAAGAAGTTGACAAAATGCTGGTTAGAAACTGGTCCTAGGAGAAACGTCTCTTAGAATCATTAGAATATTAAGCGTCATTCATTCTGCTGCCCTTATCCCAATTTATTTGGGGTCGGCGTCGGTGTAACATGTCTCTTTTAACCGATTTAAAAAGGAGGAGGTTCTCAATTCGTCTGTATGTCTTTTTTGTGTGGGGTACCACAACAAAAAAAGTGAAAAACTAAAAAGATTTTCTTCTCTACTTCTCTATAAGTCATCATCTCGGTAGTCACTGCCTTTCTAGATTGGAATATCAACAGTGACGCAAATAATTTCAAGAGCGGGAACAGGTATCTCTTGCGCAGTAACACCAAGGCTATCAACACAGCAGTTTGTCACTTGACAGTGTTAAGAAAATACCCAAATAAACTCATGCTTCTGTTTTGTAACTTCAATATACTCATTGAATACAGCACATATTATTTGCCAATCGCTGGCACGCCGTGATATTTCGTCAGGTAGTTGACATCGTCGTGCGTTCGTTGCTAAACAGAGCAAACGCATACAACTCATTACCATCTAGAGTAGATTACGTTTAGTTTAGGCCAGAGGCACTCAACATTGCAAATTGATGATGTTTTTCTGTAATGATTGTATCATGTAATCGGAGTTGGTTACGACACCTGTTGGAGAAATAGTATGTGACACTTTAATGACCGTTTTTACGAAATATCATAATGTTACGAATATACTGCAGAGTCGAAGTATTATTGAAAGGAATATATAGCGTTCACCTGTTCTTTTCCAGTCTAAAGGCATTTGAAGAGCTTCCACAAATGACAACCTCAAGTCCATCCTACTAACCTGGGGCAGTCAGCGAGCCCAGCCATCAAGCTTGCTGACGTGGTAAATCTTTTACCCCGAAATTATACAGTGTGATTCTTTATAATGTGCACATATTGAAATGAAGAAATCTATGCTTAACTTCGTCGACGGCGAAATTTTTTTTTTTTTTTGTCTTTTGTGACCCCATTTTAAACAAAACGGTGTAACGATTATTGTAAAAAATTATGAAAAAAAATACGATTTTTGCTAAAAAAAAACATATTTATTTTCAATTGAGGGCAGCTTTTTCCCACAATTTTCGATTTATGAAGACGTCTATTTACTTCCAATCATGACGGAGTTTGTTTCATCGTGCTAATTTATTTAGTTGAAAAGTAAAACAGTAGCGAAAAAAAAATTTTAAAATTCCATAAATTTACAAAAAAAATATATGGTTTTTTTTTTAATTTTGTCGTCAATAAAATTAAGCATAGATTCCCTCATTTCGATATGTGCACATTATAAAGAATCACACTGTATACTTTCTGATATTTCATAAAAAATAAAAGAAGAGGATTGTTAAAAGTTTTAGGTTCATTATCACTGCTGCAGATACTGAAAAATGGAGCATGAACTAGTCAAGGTCCTGCGTATGCGCGTCTTATCTGTTCATCTATGTATGTAATTGGCAAAGTGTCGTGACCTAAATGTTATTAATGATTAATCTAATTTGAAATATGCATTTGCATATCTACTTGAGATCATAGTCATGTTTATTCCTTGATTGTATGAGAAGCGACTCCTTGCCCAGTAGTTCGGAACTATCGTTCTTTCTATAAAGTATCCTAGATACTTTGAAATCTACCTTTAGTTGACAGTTTATTCCGTATTAGACTGTTGAATTCATTGTCTTGTTGATAAACTAAATAGAATTCCAAATCAACCACCAAATCTCAGCATACACTTAACATAACTATCTACCTCACATAGCAACCATAAACATTTACTCTTTCTGCAGTCTAATTTACTTTTTCACCAACCACAAACTATTCGAAAACCAACATTACATAACAAACAATATAACTAATAATATCGGGAGCGCGCCGTGACCAGCGCACGCGCCGTCTCACGCACTGCGCCCGCGCACCCTTGCACTATGAACCTCGCTATAATTATCATTTATCACTTGCGAAGATTGATCATTTCAATGTATGCGTGATTTGTTGGGCTGTTTCGTTAAGATAAATCGTTGTGTTAGGTTAATGTAGTTGCGCTGATATTGAAATTGCAATAGATACTGTTTCTTAACTATGATAGATCACATCAAGTCTCGTCTATCAAGGAACACATTCACAAGGTTCAGAGGCGAAGAGAAAACGTAGCGAAATAAGAATGAAGTTCTAACGAAAAAGTTCATTCACCAATAACATTTCTTATGAAAAAATATTTGTAGTATTTTGGCACTGGCGACCTTCACGGCTTAGAACAGATATTTAAATACAGAATCATTAAACAACAAAAAAGAAAAAAAAAAGCTTATTCGATTTAAGAATTCCAAAATCATTTCACAGAATTTGAAACAGTCAGTGCGTAGGCTGCTCGTAAGTTCCTAACCAAGATGTTTCTAAAAAGAACATTAAAAACTTTACCATCGGATTACACACCAGAAAAACCCCGTGTGACTTTATGTAGAGGGTTAAAATAAAAATTAAAAAGGCCGATCACTAACGACATGGGAACCGTAATCCATATCAAAAACCGCAGATCCTGTAGCTTGTACGTTAAAAGCTTGAGGGGATCGGCTAGTGTTGCCAGTTTTTAAGGAAAAGTTTTTAACCAGGCGTAGAAAGGATGTTAAAAAAGTGTTTCGTATCTTATTAGGACTTATGAATATTGTAAGATCTGTTGTGGTGATAATTTTGAAAAAACACATTTGCACATTTGCACAGTTATTGATTGACATACACATTTTAAAACAAATAGAATATTATCTTTGGTTAATTAATGAAATAGAGGAGGAAAAATAGGAATATCTTTAAATCAAAATTATTACAAATGATTTTAAAATTAAAATGCTATAGCATCTTAAAGTTGACGTAACATGTGGCAACACTATCAAGGCAGAATACGAAACTTCCTTTGCAAACCGCAAGTACCGAAGGACCAAAAAAAACTAAGTACATAGTAGCAACTTGATCCTTCGTCGCTCCAACCACACCGTACTACGTGTAAAAAAATAATTTTACCAGAGCCTACGGCGCTGGCCGTTTGAAATTACAGTTAATAGAGTAAATATTTTACTTGAAGACTAGTGTAATCATAGTTTATAGTGATGCGACTGAAAATGATGGTCGATGACTCGGAAGAGGGGTTAAGACTTTTTCGTTAAGACGACCGATAATGTTGTTTTCCCGATATTATTACATTTGTCTACCTACACCAATGTTATGTTTTGGTTGGAAAATGATTTTAACGAGTTATTTTAGTCAGTAAATTAATAAACTCTAAAACCATATTTACACGCTAAGAGCCATAACTCACCGGGACGCCATGACGGAGCATCTAGGTTGCGTCGCCACACTCGCCACCAAAAATTGCGCGATGCAGGATTTATGTGACGTCAGGATTTTGTGTGACGTCAGGTCTTTGATGCGTAGTTCGCATGTGGCGATGTAGATACCGCCACAATAGCTTTATACATGTATTTTGCAGTGCAACCTGGCGACGTCGCCATGGCGGCGCGGCGTCCCGGTGAGGTATGGGTCTACGACTTCCCGTTCTCAAGAAGACGCATAACTTTTTCTAGCGTTTATACAAACTTCAGACTTAAATCTAGATTATCATTCATAAGTTCATAACTATAAATCATAAAAAAGAGTATTTCTACTAACTTTCTTCAAGAGATAGAAAACAGCGGATGAACCTCTCGTTTTTTTATATAACCGTATCCAACTTGGAAATTAAGTCGATTTAAATTGAACATATTCCAGATAGAGAATGTAATTTTTAATGAGAGCTGTATCAATTGAATTAAAATATCAATTTCGCGCTGTTCGTTAGTAGTGGAGTGTCTTTACTTCAATTATAATTATGTTGTAATTGTAATATTGTGTCGGTAAATAAACTTTTGCTTTTAGTATTGAATCTAAAACGAATTTAGTTGCGCATCAGTACCAAACGTTTATGTCAGGCCCGTCGTAGGCTTGTTCTAATGAACAACATAAATCTAAAAGGAATAGTAGAAAGTTAAATCATTAATTTCCTAAATTATTAATTCTGTTGAGCAGCCTAAACACAGTAACACAAATAAAAACCACCGTCACATTACGGTATCATAAATTCAAAAAACCGACCAAGTGTGAGTCGGACTCGCGCACGAAGGGATCCGTACCATTATCTTTAAAAACGGCAGTAAAATCACGTTTGTTGTATGGGAGTCCGCTTAAATATTTATTTTATTCTGTTTTTGTATTTGTTCTTATAGCGGCAATAGAAATACATCATCTGTGAAAATTTCAACTGTCTAACTATCACGGTTCATGAGATACAGCCTGGTGTCAGACGGACAGACAGTCGGACGGACAGCGGAGTCTTAGTAACAGGGTCCCATTTTACCCTTTGGGTACGGAACCCTAAAAAGGACACTGCCAATCCGTTTCATTTAATTAACACTCCATGTGTACATACAATAATACCTAAAACCTATGCTAATATTCCTCACAGGTTTACATCACGCACCTGTCAATCGAAAGTGAATTAGCAGCGAATAAGGTTCTCAAGCCATTTTCCTTTCTGTTGCGCGTACGCATAAAACTCATATGCAAATGACGTAATTAACAACGTTTGGGCGGCGCGCGCGGCCGACGCAGTAGTCGCCTTTTTTGGTTCTGTTAATTTATAATCCTATCAGAGTTGCCGTAATTACTGGAGACGGGAGTAAGGACAATGATTATGTGAATTGGGACATCAGATGGTTCATTTCTATGGCATGAGACGCTTTTATTACATAACCGGTAAAGTACGTTAAGAAGTGTCAGATTTTTGCATCGGTAAGCTTTTGAAGTTCACATGTAGTTACATCTTGCCCGTTCTTCTTCATAGGAACTTACTACGCTTTGGAATAGGCAACTAGATTCATCTTTTTGACTGACCAACCCTTGGAAAGTATCTGTAATTTGTTTATTTGAAATAAATGCTTTGAGTTTGATAAGCGTATTAAAGTTACAAAATTGTAAAGTAAATAAAAAATATGGAAACACATGTTAATTCTCATAATATTTCATGTTGACTAAAGTTGCATAATTATTTAAATGAGAACGCAATCTTTTGGATATAGGCATAAAACTAAATGATTATTATTGACTCATCTCCAAACTTGTGTGGGTGTAAATTTTTTAACATTGGATTGCTAAGATTAGAATTTTTGGAAGTAATTCGGTACTTTCCTTGTTATTAAATATTTTTGAGTAAAAGGAAAATGTGATTTATTTTTTAATTGATTACTTACCTCATAATTTAATCATTAGTGTATTGTGTAATTGTACCCCATTTGATGGTGTAAGTAATACAAGAAGTCATTATGCAGCCTGTGTAGAGTTTTCCATTTAAGATGGAAAAATCGGCGCAGTTTTTTTTTTTTTCATAAGTATCCTCGAGGGCTGGCTTCGGTTTTTAATAATAATTCGGTCTATGGTTGTCATGGATTGACTTAATTATAAGTGCCTGTGATTTGGACTAAATATACTAAAAACCCATTAATAGTACTTTTTAGAATGAGTTAAAAAAAAAGTCCTATGCACTTATTTTATACACTAAATATTTTTCTCAACTTCTACTGTTGCAGCTGAATAGATAAATAATAAAAATAACAAAACCTCCTTACAGCGTGGAGATCAGGGCAGTAACCTCGACAAATAACTGCGGAGCTGGTACTGGTAGTGATTGCAGGCTTCAACGCATGCGCGGTAGCTCGCTGCGTTCGCGCAAGATTAAAAGGGGGAATAGAGATGCGACACGATGGAATGAATATTTTACTAAGAGGGATAGTGACCACGATTTTTTTGAAGACGGTGTGACACCCAAGCATTATACCTAATAGGTAGTAATAAAGATGGCAGATTGGCCTTTGCGGCAAAAAACGACACCGACTTCCGAAATCAAAGTTATTTTTCACTTTGGAGTGTTTTTTTTTTGGAAGCCGGTTTTTTTTTTTTTTGAAATTTTTTTTTGGTTTTCAATTTGGGTGTATATATACTATATGCCTCTGCTCAACCATTCGAGAGACACAGGAGTGCTGCTTCTATTTTCAACCTAGAAGACCGTTTCAGAATGCTTAGAAACCAGCAAAGGAAAAGCGTGATATCCACCCACATTAACAAGTACTTGTACACATTTAAACTATTCACGCGAACCGACTAATGATTGTTTTGAAGGTGCGCGGGCGCACGCCTCGCTAGACAATGAAGACTTCTTGGAAATATCGTAGCTATAATCCTGTGTTTACTATGTTTATGTGAGTGGAGTAACAGGTATGGTGTTTAATCCTACTATAATAATATCTTAAATGCGAAAGTGAGTTTGTTTGTTTGATGTTTGTTAAACTTTCACACTAAAACGGCTGAATGGATTAGGATGAAATTTAACACATGCATATGGGTAGCCCTGGACCTGGAGATGGACATGCTAACGGCGGGTAACACCTAGATTATAACAATATTACACGACTACAGATTAATTCGGGTCAGTCCATGGTCAGTTGACACATAGTCACACTTTAAAATAACAACTGGAAAAGAGGAAATGCTATGGTATTCTTTTCTGGGTAAAATACCAGTAATTTACATGGAGCGACTGCCTATCTCACCTCCACAACCCAGTAAATGGGTAATACGATACCCCTTAGTAAGACTGGTTGTCAGACTTTCGGGCTTCTGACGACCCGTAACGACTGTCAAAGATTCACGAATGACAGCCGGGACCCGGGCCCGGCCGGGGGGGGCTTAAAGTGTTTTCCGAGGCACGAATGAGTCTCGGTATGTAAAGTTGGTCACCCATCCACGGACCAACCCCGACAAGCGTAGCTTAACCTGAAGGATCGACCCTGTAGCTGCTATTACTTAGACACGAGCTCCTACTAACTGGAGTGATATCAATCCATGTTTAATTTTGAAACCAGTACGAATCCATCTCAGCAGCTCATAAATAAAGTCTGAGTAGGTCCCAAATTGCAAAGAAAACCTTTGAAAATTCACGCCCTGAGACCAGAAAACAAAGCAGTTTACCCATGCGCAAGAGTTCCGGTAACCCAGTTAAACTTGATAATAGCATCAAATAATTTGGCTTTAAAATTTTATCGTCTGAACATTTAAGTATCATAATCAATAATGTTTTTCTTAACGATAAGCAGCTGTCGATGTTAAACACACTGCAAGTTATTTATAAACTTGATCGGCAGTTCTCAATTGTGTAACGGGTGCATTACGATACAAGTACTTGTAACAATAAGGCAGCTGCGTATTTTGAGAGAGTTTATTAAAGCCGGTGATTATATTTGTCGTCTCATAAGTCCATTGTGAAGTGACGAAAATGGATAAAGTAAAAAATAAGTATTTATGGGGAAGTTTGAAAGTAGCGTCAGTGGCAGAAAAGTTGAAAGGAAATCGTTTGGCTTGGTATGGGCATGTGATGAGAGAGGAAAAGCATGTGACTGAAAGAGTGATGAATATAAATGTTGATGGAGAGGGAGAGGAAGGCCAAAGAAAAGATGGATTGTGTGAGGAATGATATTATGAAAGAGGACAGAATGAATGATTTTCAGTTGATGTTTTTGGGCATGTCCAGAGTTGCGGGAAAGTCCGAAATGGATACCGCGACCCTTGGCAACAGGCAACTGAAGGAACACGGGTGGGTTTAAGTCAGTAAAAGTCTGAAGCCCTCCCGCTTCGCCCAGAGCGGGAGAAGACATTCGATGATTTACCCTATAGGTATGTGATGAGGACGGAAGAAACGCATGTGACTAAAAGACTGATGAATATAAATGTTGATGGAGAGGGAGAGGAAGGCCAAAGAAAAGATGGATTGTGTCCATTGACATTTATATCTGTGTGAGGAATGATATGAAAGAGGAGGGTGAATGATTTTGAGTTGATTTTTTTTTTAGTCCGTTAGCAAAACTCTCTTTGGTAAAACTGTGGGTATAGCGAGCATTAAAGACACTTCGATGCTAAGTTACTAGCATATATGTATTATGTCTTGGATTTTAGATAAATAACAAAATCGTCTTCTGGGGACCTTTCCGGATGACAGCGATGTGGAGGAGTAGTCGACACCCAAGTGTCCTTTTGTTTTTGTATAATTATATGAATAGTTAGTCATTTAATTTCGTACCTAGTTTAAAAGGTTAATAGTCTAATAATTTACCATATTGTATATACCTATTCAATTTAAAAAAAAAAACATATTTTTCGACCTAATGAGGTCCCAATTGAAATAATCAACAATACAATATATACGAACAAAGCCAACATTCTGTATATCTGTTTGAATGATTACATTTCGCAAGTATCGAGTCGTGATCGACCTTCGACTCCGTGGGAATCTGCCGGGCGGTGTTACGCGCGGTTATGAGTCCAAAACAGAATGAACCATTATCATGTCATAGTTCGGAACACCTGATTTGGTTGGCTATTGTTTTAGTGCAAATACTATAGGAATGTTTTGTTTTGGTGAACTGCACTTTTTAGGTTGGGTTCAAAGTTATTAATTATGAACAGGTTACTGAAACTGTTTTGTAATTTCTTAGCACCTTTCCTTCTCTTTCTTTTGTGTGAGAATATGGTCTTAGGTGAGAATTGTAGTCAAATCATGGTGTACATTCTAGCCAGACAGCAGAATTTCTACCGGAGCTAGCCAGCTGAAGTTTATATCACCAGTCGTCGTTCGAACTACTTCGATATTATCCTTATGTCAAAAACTAGGCTTCCAAACAGCTCATGCATCTTCTGGTACAATCATTCTATATATAGGTTTGTATCTTTTGATGATCTTTACAATTCCTTTCATTAAAGCCAAGAAAAAGCTAAACGACGACGTACAAGGATCTCCGTACTTCAATCAACCTTGTGTCATGACTAATCTTACGGCTGATTGGAATACTTATATAAATCCTTTTACACAATCATGATCTTTAACCCCACACGTCAGTTCTTCATATGCCATATGCCTCGAGCGGTGAGGGTAGACATCTGAGAGTGGTCTTGGGATTTGGTTCTATGGGTAACAAAAGAAGCCTGAAGAAGAATAACTAATAACTTTGTCCCAAAGAATTAATTGAATAATTTTTTTATTTTGTTTCTTACAAATTTATTAAATTTTTAATATTATAAATTATTATGTTTTTAATAAGAATAAATTAAATAATAATAAACGATAGACATGACAGCCAATGGCTTTTGAACCCAACACCTGAGGAGGACCTCGCAGCTGTATCAAGGGCTTGATCCAGAAAGCGGTGCTTCTGGATACGGCGCGTATCGTTAGGAGGTTCCTCTCTCAGGAGCCCTGACTACCGGTAATAACTTGAACCCTGTCCCCGATACCGGTGGACTACTAATTTTTATGTTAAAAATAAAACAATATGTAAATATAAAATATACAAAAATAAAATAAAGGAAATAATAATTTAACTTTAAAATTAAGAGCATAATTAACATCTAGTCTAGTCTACAAAACCCCATAGAACTTGAGTCTCAATTTCCATGGATTCTTATCCATCCATCTAGTCTCTCAGATTCCTTTTAAGGTGTGATGGATAGATTTATCTACTCTGCTTCAGTCAGTAGGCTGTATCAAAGATAAATATCCTTTATATTGTGGTCCGTATCCCACAAGCCTTACATCAATGTAGTACCGAAGGACCAAAAAAACAAACATAACTTCCTGACATATACTTTTTTCCCACAAGTCTGATATTTAAGGGCAGATCGACCTGCACTACCATAAGGCAACAGTGTATGTTACGCGCACGCGCGCCACCTGACATTTACGCGCACCTGCGCTTGCGCAAGCCATCGCGCATCCAAAACTCGCGCGGCAGCGGTAATTAAATTTAATGGCGCCCCGTATACAGCAATACCGCTGCATTGTTGAACCATAATTGTTCGTGTGCTGAATCAATATTTGACCTCGGTCGGTTGGTTAGACCTTAATGCCTTTATCTGTCAGACGCTTCTGAATAGGAGTTTTTTGTTTGAAGATGAAATATCGTGTAACGAGCGGTTTTTTACTTGAGTTAGTAAACAGACAACTACTTATTACAATTTTTAGTCTCAAATCCTAACTAACATTATAAATGCGATAGTTTGTTTGTTACACTTTCACGCTAAAATAGCTGAACGGATTTATATAAAATTTGTCACAAAGGTAGACCATGACCTGGATTTGGGCATATGATATTTTTGATCTAGACATTCTTACAGGATCGAGACTTATGCGGGTGAAACCGTGGGGCGCAGTTTGTGAATTATAACTTGTCATGAGAGTAATGTAGTAACTTGATGTAAAAGAGTAACCATGGAATTCCTTGGCCTTTTTTTTTGAAAATTTTATGTCTCATTGAAATAAATACGTCTTCCTCATGGTAATCGATAATCTCTTCCTATAACAACTTTATAGCATGACGAATACGGCCATTCCCTAACTCCGGGGAAGCCAATATCCAGCGGCGCCCGACAAAGGTTAAGTACAAAATAATAATAAATTAGAATTTACCAGTAAAATTTAATCGTCGTTCTAAAATCTGAATGGCGATTGCGGAATTTAAAGAAGATAGTTTAATAAGACTAAAACTGTAAAGATCGATTAAATGAAATGGGTTATTTATTGGAACTGTTAACGATTATTGTTATTGGACATTAACATCTATGTTAAGCACATGCTAACATCCTAATGGCAGTAACGGGATCCAGTCACTTCTCTATATGTATTATATAACATAACATCACGCCTGTAATCTCAAAAGGATTAGGCAGCAGTGTACCAATAGTACACCCACAATTCACCGGTTATAATTAAGTCTCATGTAATAAGGGTCGAGCCTATTGCCAACAACTGAGCACTCCGGGCTGCTACTGAGAAATTCCAGATGGAAAAACAATACTTTGCCCGACCCGGGAATCGAACTCAGGACCGCAGCAACAGCAGTAGCGGTTGCGACTACTAAACCAACGAGTCAGGCTATACGTAACTTGTAAGAATCAGCTTAGATTCTAACTTATGTAAGGACGTCAAACTATCTTATTCAAATACAATCAATTGAATACTAAAGAGTCCCGTATAAATACGTAAATAAATACTTTAATACCTGACCAGTGACCAGTAACTACTTATGGAAATCTAACCAATAAAAATCTCATACTACTACAGTTAGTTATTCTATAAAATAAGATTGCTTTCAATAACCGAGATTACCCCGGAACAAGGGTCCCGTGGGACGGACGTGTCCCGGGAAACTTGAAATGATCCCGGCCTAATCCGGGATTAGGTTCCGCGTTCGCGGCGCGCGCGGCGGTGCCTTTGTGTCGTGCGCGCGCGCACCTAATCGTCGCGATACGCAATCAACCGCCGGCGTAATGGAGGAGATCTCCGACTTACAGATGAATTTTATGTTCCGTTATGTTTAAGGTTTTATGTTATACCCTCGAGAATTTAAAAGAGGTTAAATTGAGGTAGGTTTTGCACTTTGGTAAACTCGCGACAATCTAAGAAGTCCGTTTTGACGTTTCGTTCTCGTACATGTAATAAAACCAATTTTTATATGAAACCAATTTTTTTTTCATCTCTACACAAAGCATTTTTATAGCTGTCAAAACGGACTTCTCAGATTGTCGCGAGTTTAAGTAGTATTTAGAACTAACCCTGTTTCTGTAAGCTTTGTTATGTTAACTGGTAAACAAACCAAGCTTACCTTTTAATTGCCAGTAACTTGGAATGTACAGAATTTAGTTTTAAGTTTATATTAACTTTGGAATTTACGTTTATTTTGAACTTCAACGGGTGCGATACATTCTCAGAAGCTTAAATGTTAATATTAATTAGAAATCTGTGCAATGCATTGAGAACCTATGGCAAAATGTTTTAGGTAACTTGTGGATTCTCATAAGGAGGAAAGGATAATCATAAGTTAATCGATAAAGTTGAAAACAGGGAAAAAAAAATTGAAAAATCAGTTTTCCTTACCAATATAGATAAAATTTGTCGTTTGATAAAAGCTTGCCTGGAAGAGATCGCAGACAGCGATAAGGCCGCCCATTTTATATTGTGTAGTTTGATTTCTTTTTTACCCGACTACGGCGAAGAAAAAAGGAAGGTTATGATTTTGACCGGTATTTGTTATCTAGTACCGTAGGTATATGTATACAATGTCGCCCATGGACATGTGACTGCCCGTATTTTTCTAAATATTCATGAAAAATTATCGAAAATTAACTCTATAAAAAATTGAATAACATGAAAAATATTAAAGATAGATCTTTAATATTTTTCATGTTATTCAATTTTTTATTTTTTTAATAGCGTTTGTGACCTTACTTTACATATTTTGTCATATCTCCGATGTTATTGGCTCGATTTGGATTCTGTTTATTATTTCTAAAAGCTTATGAGTATTTTATCATCCTCATAATTATTTTAACCTTTTAGTATTCACTGCTAAGAACAGGGATACTTAATTAACTTTCCCTTAAGTTATAATTTTAGAAAAATTATCATGAATATTCAGAAAAATACGGGCGTTCACATGCCTAGGGGCGACATTGTATTAATAAATAAATAAACTTTTACTACTATCATTTTGTAACACTTCACAGTCACAAATCAAAAGCAACATGTCAGTATCCTCACTCTAACTTAACTAAAGCAGCAAAATAAACTCTATTAATAATAAATCCTCAAAACGTCAATGCATCCTTTCTCAGCAATATTTCTCAAAGGATACCTAGAAAAACAGACCGTCAGTTAGCAAACCCAATCCTTCACGAAGTAGTTTGTAAATAAATAAACAGGAACACAATACACTAATCATATTCTTGCCGTGTCGGTAATATATCTGCGCGGGCGCCGACCTGCGTGTTCTTAGGGCTGGGGACCATGAACCGACATTTATTTTATGTGTGCAGTGTTGGCAACATTATGGAGTTTGGGAAATGTGTGAGAATTTCCATGGTAAATATTTTCATAGCATTTCGAAGTCATTGAAAAAAAATTGGTATTGCAGTCATAACATTGATCGCGAAAAATGCTGGAGTTGACACCTCATCGTCAATTATGCAATGGTCCTTATGTACGAATGTTTTTTATAAAGACAGAAACGACAAACACATTTCGCCAGTTATGTTTTAGTCCCATGTAACAGGTGGCGAGCCTATTGCCATCAACTGGGCACAAATCCAGACTCGGGGCTGCTACTGAGAAATTCCAAATGGAAAAACCTAATAACACTTTGACCGACCCGGGAATCGAACCGAGGACCTCATGCCGAGCAGTAGCACTTACAACCACTAGATGAACGAGGCAGTCACGTACTGTTATCTTTTTGTATGCACGTGTTTCTGTGATAAATGAACCTATTTTTCTTTCTCTCAGTCATTAGAATGAAGTCTTAATATACTTTCATGTTTTACCGTGTACCGCATCACTAAAATAGTACCACTATGGCCCATAGCGGGCAGTAATTGCAAATTGGCCGAGTGATCGATGGCGTACCAAGAAAAATATCTCTATTTATTAGTTCCGATTGAGTCGCCGAGTTGATACGATACGTATTGATGACCGTGTGAACGTTACCACGGTGTTTTTTAAACCATTGGTTATGGGACTGTTGGTGAGGAATGTGGGTTTGTCAGTGGAGTACTTTTACTTTATATTGGAATGATATTAACTCGGTTATATTTGTCTAAGAGTGATTTTATAATTCAACTCTCCGTGAAAATTCTAGGGATATTGCGAAAAACCGCATAATTAGAAAATGGTGGAAAAATTACTGGGAGCAACTTGGAAGTAGCGGTTGGTCAGAGTTCTAACCTAACGTATTTCACCTAGTTCAAAGTGACGAATCATACAATCTGCCGCAGTAATATTTTCATCATTGTTTAATAATCTAGTCCGAAAGGGATACCGGGACCTTGGCAACAGGCAACTGAAGGAACACGGGTGGGTTTTAGTCAGTAAAAGTCTGACACGCCCTTCCGCTCCGCCCAGAGCGGGAGAAGTCATTGGACGATTTCCAAACATCAAAAAAAAAAAAAGGCAGATTGTATGATTCGTCGGCGAGCGCTACTTCCAAGTTGCTCTCAGAATTTTTTCCATTATCCGGGTTTTCGCAATATCCCTAGGATATCCCTAGAGTTTTCGCGAAAAGTCGAATTATCAAATCACCCTTCGAAATATACAAGGCAGAACTGAGTGGAGACACCGGGGGGACGCCCTAGGAGGTCATACAGTGACCTTATTGTTGGTGTTCTTCAGAAAGGTCAGGTGCGTATTAGTCTCAACCGGCGTGCGTGCATGACCAGCAATTATGAATTCATCAATTTTTCGATTTTAATGATTCTTTTTTTTGTTTGGTAGGTCATGCTTCAGAGGTGGTCCCATATACATTTTATTAACTTTGGTTGCGTAGTTTTTGAGTTAGCTTCAATATTACGTACTTTTCCCACTTAGTGTATATGGACGATGTTTTAAGTTATTCCGTCACTGTTAATTATATAGTAGGTAGTGGTATTCGAATTTGTGTGGGGTAAGTACCACAACTAAAAGTTTTAGTTTTTTTTTTTTTTTTTTTTTTGGATGTCGATTGTTTTTTTATTTTCGTATTTTTATTTTATTTAATAATGTATTGATCTCTTTAACTACCGCGCGGTACACCTGCGTACCAAAAACCATTGTAGTTAATTAGAATGTCCTTGAAGAATTAAGCGGGAGAGCGCAAAAATCAAGTTAAGTAACTAAAATTTGTTTTGCTTGGTATTTAACCGCTTCAGAGTTTCGGATACTTCTGTGTAATAAATATAGATTGCGAACAATCTGCTAATCAACAAATGGCTCTGAATATAGGTAATCAGCCTTAATTGATTACAGACCTACATTCATTCTGGGGTAGTTGCGTAACACACATATCACCTGGGGGCAATCTCAATGCCTTTCATTTTGACAGTTCACCCACGTTCATTGCGCTATTTGAGTCGTTGAGGAGAAGAATTTATAGAACCTATGAAGCAATGGACTAAGAATTTCCTTCAAAATCCTCGGACTGTAAATAAAAGTGCGTTACCTACGCAATTAGGGTGCTACTCTTATCCCGGTTTAAGGCTCGTGTAGACAGGCGCGACTTGTTGCACGACGCAACACCGGTAATTGTCCTACCGTGAAGCATTCTCAGAAATTGTTTGGTTAAAGTCGCGCCTGTTTACGGGAGCCCTTATTTGGTTTTTAACTCACATTTCTAAGAGGTTTCTAGCCATATCATCTTTCAAACAAACACATTGTTATGAAAGTATGTCAGATTGAAAGAATTCTCAACCAAGTGTTTACTAAGGACGGCCGTATCTTCATATTTTTGCTTACTTGTCACTTGACGTGGTGTAGGTACACAACTCAAGTATTGGTCTGGGTCCTTCGATACTTTTTCTTGGTGTCCGACCGAAGATTCGGTTTCGGTTTCGGCCAAAAGGTCAGTTCTCGGCTGCAATTTCTGTTTACCACCCCGGAAATCCACCCTTGATCAGATTATTTGAGGTTAAAAACCTACGAAAAACGTTTGGTCACAGAAAATAATGACAATTTAAATGACTTTTAAATTGTTTTCAAATCAAATCAAATCTTTATTTGTGAACATAAGTACAAAAGTTCACAGTTCTCCGTTATGTTTTGTTTTTAAATCTTTTCTTCTTCTTTTTTTTGACTTCTTAAGTTTCTGTTTCGGTTTTCGAAGAATAGGAGGAGGAATGAGGAGCCGAAGATTCGGTTACGGTTTCATCTAATAATCGTGTTTCAGGCGGACACTACTTTTTCTCAACAAAGACATGGACACGACAGAATCCTTCAAGCATAAATAACCTAGGAGAATATAGTGGTGTTAATAATAAAATGTAACGTATGTGTTGTAGGAAGGTGACAGGCATTGCCACCTGTCTGTGTTCATGAAATACTAGTATGAAAACTACGAAATACATTAGCCGCAGTAGCTATGTATCTTTTGAATTTCGTTTATTTATATCTAGATGTTCTAACTTATATTGGAAAGGGTACAGACAGAAGTGTGAGATATTATTTCACGAGCCCTTAGATCATATTCAAACAAGTTTAAAGCAAAAATATTGATACTGCTTTTTGACTTTTAGTGCGAGGAAAAGATACGTTTTGATTAGGACCTATTCACACGGTGTTTTTGTACGCTCTTTCGAAGTAACGCGCAACAACTGCGCGTCGACAGTGCGTTTTTCGACTCGCAAAACTTGACCGAATTATATTCAAAAAACCGTTTTCAATTCGGTTAAGTAATTTCGTAAATAATCCGAAAATTAGTTAAATTTATTCTTAAAGATATCAAACCTATAAAGTAACATAACTACAAAGAAACTTGTTATCACGCTTTAAAAAACACAAATTCCTTTACGACACCGCCTACCAATCAGGATTAACACAAAATATGTCCAACATGTTGGCTTACAACATTAAATGTTAAACACGTGCATAACGAGGTATAAATAATATCATAACTATTAATAATAAAGGTATGGGCAGCGATGTGGGTCTTCTTGGGGTCAACTGGCCACTTTGAGCAGGTGTCCCAGATTTTGAGTGTAAACATACGGGTGAGTATTGTGAGCATGTGCGCTGAGGTGCTAATTTTGAAGTGTTTTAGTTGAATGACGTATTATTAAAACTGCTAAGATTTTTTATTGTAAATAAATCGTTTTTACATTATTTTGGACTGTTTTCGGACGTACATTTATATAGTTACATTATCTTTCAGACTACCCGTTTTGATCATCAATTGGGATTTTGCAAAAATAAGAATGTAATCTGGTGCATAGAATAGAATAATAATACTCTTTATTTAATTTCTATACATATAAATTCAATTTTTAATTATTTTTACAAAAACATTTTAAAAAGATATTAAAAAAACGTAACCCACCGGTCTCGGGAACAGGGTCCAAGCTACCGACAGTCACAGCTCCTGAGAGGAACCTCCTAACAATGAGAGCCGTGTCCAGACGTACCGCTTTCTGAATTAAGCCCTTAATCCAGCTGCCCAACGAGAGCCTCCATAGGTGTTGGTCGAATACTCTTTATTATTATGAATGACAGATATAAAAAATATAATTTTACACAGGGTGACACAAGCCGAGTATAAATACCACAAGGCAATCTTCCAGTCACCTACTTAGGGTAAACCCTAATATTTAGTCTTCCAAGTAAATAAAAATAAATAAATTATTTAAAAAAGAACAGAATGATGCAGTTGAATCAACAGTACCTACCCTAATGTAAATCCCTGCATTAACGATACTCATTAATTTCTTGGTGTTTCTGACCGCAGCGAGTCCGTCACCATTTTATCCCCGTATTTCCTCATGACTGATGATGCAGTAAGCGGTGCTCTTCATAACTCTCTCGTTACTCTTTATAACAAGATGCTCATCGGGTTCACGAAATGCTTTGAATATTTACTCTGGCAGATAATAGTGCCGATTCCCTTGTTCACAAACTAAACTAAATGAAAGCTCAGTGCATCTTTTTCTTTCTATTTCATTATGAAGAGGAGAGAAGATACATTTTTGTTTAGTTTAGTTTGTTTTGAATTTTCTATACATAATAAAAACAAAAAGCCATCGTCTAAAACTTTTCTCATTCAATTTGAGCTTCACCAAACAATAACTGTCGCTTTAGGGTCCTAACTAATCAGAAATAATAATAAAACTTGAACCGCGTACTTTCTTATGCGCGGACGCATTTCCCTTTCGTACCGCGCATGCGTGTTCGAACTCACGTCTTTAAACGCTTTTGCGAAACCGTTTGTGTGGTGCACGGAGAATATATTACTGTAATGTGACTCTGTGAGAGCTAGCATAATCCTAACTAATATTATAAATGCGAAAGTGAGTTTGTTTGTTTGTTACGCTTTCACGCTGAAACGGCTGAACGGATTTAGATGAAATTTGGCACATGGGTAGACCATGACCTGGAATAGGACATAGGATACTTTTAATTCTTAGAGACTTACGCGGGTGAAACCGCTAGTAAGTTATATTTAGTTTATTAAATAATATGTTGTGTATTTTAATTTTAAGCTAAGTTTAGATAGATGAAAAGTAGAAACGTTAGACCATCTGAAACTTACTAGGTATCAGTTGGTCCTAAGTGGCGAGCATTTCAGACACAAATCTCCATGGTCTGACCAAGACTATGTGTACTTTAAAAGAGACGGTGACCTCTGAGTTTTTTTCGGCCTTTTTTCTCAGAGTAGTGAGATAGGAAACGCGGACTTCATCTAGCTTATGACGTGTGAATGTGATTCCGGTGTCCTATTTACAGAATAAAAAAAATCATTTCAATAGAAATCTTCGCTACCTAAGACCAAAGGAAAATATTGCTGTAATTTAACACTGAAAAGAAAAAAAAAATTATATTCAGTGACCCAAAGTGGCTTTTACAGGCGTATACGAAAAACTGCATTAATGAAATTACAATGACACACACAATAAGAAACACCTCAAAATTATATTTTTGGAGGCTTTTTGGGTTACCAATTAAATTTCGTCCACGTCGAGGCCTTAATTTGTATTAAAAAAACTTGATCGATCCACCTTATTACCTTTTTAATGCTGAAAAGGAAAGTGCCCTCCGCGACACGCCAAGTATCTTCCCATAATAATAAATAAATCAACATAAAAATGCTACCTTTAAAATTTTACGAGTTACAAGAGTAAATTCAATTTCTTATCCGATGAAAATTTTTATGGCGACCGAATGATGCGCACACGCAATTTACGAAAACGCTTCGGGCATTTTCGGGTTACCTTCTTTTTTTGAATAATTCATGCGGAAGAGATCAAAGATGTGGTTATGGGCTACTTTTCGTCCTATATGGGGTTATGGTCGATTACTTTGCCTTCGTAACAATGGCGGATCATGTAATGAGTTTTTGTTGGCACTGGGAAGTTATGTCATTGATATACAAATAAATATTGCGAAGGTTCTTCGTCGATTTATGTGATTCATAGTTCGTGATGGGAATTTAAATTGGTTAAAATTAGGACATATGGGATTTCGAATTGATTAAAGTGGAATAACATTGCCCGTCTGAAGAATTGAAAATGTCATTAACATACTTACCAAAATCATTAATTACCTACTTTATAATGTAGATAGGTACTTAATTTTTCAATGTCAACGATATGAGTAAATAACTTCAGCAAGTAGGTACCTACGCTACGCAGGTAGACGGCTCACGATTTAAAATTGCTTGCTTCTTGGTAAGTTAGAAAAAATCGAAAACGAAAATTGCCATTAGAGGCCCCGAGTACATTGATCCCATGACATTTATTCCGATAAAACGCCCGCACTTTCCGATTAATTTTACGACCACTCGAGATCGATCTCTAGGTTATAATTTCATAAACGATATTAGTTCGCTATTTCGCCCCAGGCATGGAGGCGTGATGGCGACGCTAAAAGTAAAAGTGTGAACGATTCGGTGTGGAAAAGCGATGGTCGAATAAGTAATAAGTGCTCGCCCACGGTCGCCACTTGGTACACTTTCTACTTACACTTAGTAGGCAGGGTTGCCGGGTTTCGGGAACAAATATAACCTATAATATTGACCACTAGTGGCACTCATGTTGATAGGTATGGCTCTAATCGCCAATGCCATTGTGCATCATGATGATAACGGACAGTACATCCTTCTTGAGGCAGGTCTATGTCCAGCAGAGGACAGCAGAGGGCAAGGCTGAGTATAGACCCTCGGACGGATAGATGATGTAGCAAAAACGGGAGGAAATAAAGACCCCAAAAGTAAGAGCAGAGACATTAACAGCAAGGAATGACACAAAAATTAAGATTAAACCGGGAAACTATTGCCTATGATAGAAACCAATACGAAAATAATGATGATAAACAGACGAAAAAGCCTTGGACACGTGTTATTCCCAAAAACATACATACATCATTTCGCGCCTTCTTCCCATGGGTACCCCCATGGGAAACTACAGAACGCATCTTGGTACGATCCTTACATACTCTTTTTGCTTGGTATATATTCATACATCTAGTCATACACTAAAAACGTCATAAATTTATATTAAAGATGCAACCGGCAACCCTGAATCAAATGGACAAACTGCTGATACAGTTCGTAGGTAATGATAGGCGAAAAAATTGACGCGTTACTTTCAATTTATAGCGACAACTGAGGCGCGGGCGCAATTAACATCGTCTAGCGGTGAAGGAGACATGCGCTATGTTGTAGACGTTTTCAAGTGGACAGGTGATTGTTTAGTGGTCCTGGATTGCTGCCTGGCAGCAGAAGTTGGAGGCAGTTTTGAAGATTTGGATAAGTTTTTGGCAAACCCGTGGAGGTGATCAGTAATGTGCTTTGGGAAATATGGAAGTGGAGCTTTTACTCAACAGTTAGTCAATGATGACAATTTCTCTAAAAAGTTCAGAGCATAAGATGAAGTTTCATTTTCATTCAACGTATGCTAATGTTGAGGAGCTCGTGGCTAAGTAATAACAGCCGCACGGGTCGATCCTTCAGGTTAAGCTACGGTTGCCGGGGTTGGTCCGTGGATGGGTGACCATCTTTACATACCGAGACTTCTCCGTGCCTCGGAAAGCACGTTAAACCGTTGGTCCCGGCTGTCATTCGTGGATCTTTGACAGTCGTTACGGGTCGTCAGAAGCCCGTAAGTCTGACAACCAGTCTTACCAAGGGGTATCGTATTACCCAGTTACTGGGTTGTGGAGGTCAGATAGGCAGGCGCTCCATGTAAAATATTGGTATTCAGCTGCATCCGGTTAGACTGGAAGCCGACCCCAATATAGTTGGGGAAAGGATAGGCAGATTGATTATAATTATGCTAATGTTGACAAAATGACACTGCGCAATGTAATAGTGTGTGTGCAAAGTGGCTAAGAATAAACTATCTATGAAGCTACGAACATTCTTAATATTTGGATAACTTATCTAAGCACAGCTAGTTTTTAGGCAAAAGTTAACTAGTAAGTTAAGTAACGGTAAAATTAAGACTATTTCAGTATCACCACGACCATTCTTATCAAAACTCAATTAATTATATTACTAGCTTAACTATTATGAGATAACACATAATAGGACCAATTAAAAGTTTAATTAAAAAGTTAATTAAATCTCGGAGGCTGTGGCGGAAGATCAATAAATCTTTGTAGAAGAATATTTGTAAAAGTACTTAAGTCAAATACATATTCATAGGAGATGATAACCAATGATTAGGGGCGTCAAATTATTTTTATCCAATTAGATACCGTGAATGGGAGTGCATTAAAAAGTATATTTCAAGGGGTAGGATAGATGAAGCATAAATCAATGGTATCAGGATAGTTGCATAGTTTAATTTCCTGTAGCATAATTATCCTATAATATTTCCACTGTTGGGACACAAGCCTCCGCTCGGCAAGACGAGCTGGGGCAGTAATCTACCAAGCGGGCCGGTCTTCGAATTTTTGATTCTAGGTCATGTCGGTTTCCTCACGATGTTTTCTGCACCGTTTTGGTGACGAAATAATTTACACAAAGTTATGTGCCTGCTTGGGTTCGAACCCACGAGCACTCGTAAGTCACGGCCCTTACCAGTGGGCCACGACTGTTCGCTAATTTCCTGTGTCATGATAAAATTCCATTAGCAATCAAAAACTAATCGGAATAAATAATAATGTATTTATAAATACACTAAGAAGCTGTTAATATTGGTCTACTAGGAATACTCTCACGAACTCTCAAGATATTTATAATTGAAATAATTGAAGGGGTCACTGTCACTTTTACTCTGTAACTCTGAGACCAACCCTGAAATCACGAAAAATCTGCTGCTCCATATGTTTGCGTAACTCGACAATTTTTTTTTTTTAAATCAAGTATCAACAAACATTTACAATATAAAACATAGAAACCAAAATCATTTACATATAAAATATAGACAATATTGCAGTGAATTGCAATGCAGAAGATCTGCAGATATTGTCAGAGACTTACTTTGTCTTAGTCACACGGGTGTTACCAGTGCTAGTGTCAACACTTTCTTTCAAGTCACAGCGAAAGTTACCTGCAACAAAACATGGTAAATATTAGGTAAGTAAGAGCTGACATTGAGCATTTAGATAGAAAAATAACTGACTTCCAAAAAATACACTACAATGTGAAATATAACTATTTCGAAAGTCGGTGTCTTTGGTTTTGAATTTTCGTTCCTTACCACTTACTTTCGAAATAAAGTTATTTTTCACTATGTAGTGTTTTTTTGGAAGTCGGTTGTTTTTTTTTTGTAACATCGTTTTTAGTTTTCACTTACATGAGCTGATTTAAAACAGGGTCCCGCATGTTAGTGCAAATTCCTCGTGTTCTGATTACCGCTTTTGATAAGAGTGGCACCGAAAATTTATTTCGTTACAGACTCAATATTTAAGAATAAGAATTAAAATATGATTCGATTTTATCATTATGAAAATAAAAAATAGAGTAATTGGGGACTCCACCAAGCTTTAATAGTACATTGTGATACAAGTGTGCATTATTGGAAATTACACTAGAGGCGGTATTATACGCGCGAGCCGCAGGCGAGCGCGATAAGGTAGCTGAGAGTGTAATGTCTTTATTAAGATTATCAGATTTTTTTTTATTGAGCCTTGTGTCCATTTCCATATTATTCGAACAAATATTTGTTTTTACTGAAGAATAGAAAACACCGGTTATTTGGAAAACACTAGGTATTAGTAATGCACGTAATAAAAATAAAAACATAATGTTCACATTGATGAAACACCAATTATCTGCCAGGCAAGAACTTTATTTCCCCTATACATGAAGACATCCCACCCAAAACGGGAACGAAGGAAACCGGCCATATCTGCCGACAACCCTTACCGATAGGATCTATCACAGGACATCACAATATGAGAGCTTCAGCACGAATCGTTGAACATCTCACTCAGAATCCCACATTACAGCAGGAATGCTGTACAGCGGCATTTTGTATAGCATTATCTAGTCGGAGATTATTTGAAAGCAATAAATAATAATAAAGCGGACAACTCCAGGTTGCGTGACGCACGCTACCGAGCGCCCGCGCAGCCGCGGCGTGCGCAGCTCCATGGTCCTGCGGCAATTTGTAAAATGAATCACAAAGGGCTGCTTACAGGTTCATGAGTTAAGGTATTTCGTTTATTGGACTAAAGAAACGATGTATGAACTGTGTGAAAGATGCTATAGCTAGAAAGCAGGTGACTACCGAGATAACGACAAATAGAGAATTCATCATCATCTGCCTAGCCGTTTCCCAACCATGTTGGGGTCAGCTTCCAGTCTAACCGGATGCAGCTGAATACCAGTATTTTACATGGAGCGACTGCCAATCTGACCTCCACAACCCAGTAACTGGGTAATACGATACCCCTTGGCATGACTGGATAGACTAATAGAGAAGTATGGAAGAAAAAGACAAGTAGCGACGACTCCAAAAAATCAAACATTCAACAAGTTAAATTAAATTTAAAATTAAAAAAACCCCCACCAACACATAGCATCTAATAGACTATTTTTTTTTTTAGCTAAGCGCACTCTCCATCATTTCACCTTTCAAACAAAACCAGAAAAATCAAAATCGGTTCATCCGTTTGGCAGCTACGATGGCGCAGACAGACATAGAGATACACACGTTAAACTTATAACACCCCTTTTTTTCCATCGGGGGTTAAAAATTCGACTGCGTAAAAAGTGAACTTTAAAAAAGATGGAAACAAGATGGCCTATTTCTGTCTCCAAGAAGATGCCTCCGACTATATGAGATTTTTATAGTATTGAGTGGGATTAACATCACGCTACGACCCTTAGGAGCCGAAAAAAGAGAAAAAAAGTCGGAAGGAACGATAAGCGACAACGAAATAACAGCCTGGACGGGCTATGCGATGCGATGCGATGTGGTGAGTCGACGTCGCGGGCTGTATCTAATACTGTATAAATAGTTAGTTATTACTGATAGTGTTATTACTGCATTTCGCTAATAAATACAAGAAAAGTCAACGTCTGGCTTTAAAATAATTTCGCTCATCCAAATGCTCATTATGAAACTTAATAGTACAACACAACATAAACGCTTCTGCGAATCGTGATCTACATAGCACGTAAATACATATAAGGCCAACCTATTGCTATGCAAATAACATAACATCACGCCTGCAATCCACGAAGGGTTAGGCAGAACTGTACATTATAGTAGGTACAGCCACATTTCGCCAGTTATTTTTAAAGTCCCATGTAATACGCGCCTATTGCCATCAACCGGGCACAAATCCAGAATCCAGGCTACTACTACCCAATAGCACTATCTGACCTGACCCAATTCCTTATTCCCACATCTAATCCATGACCTCATGCTCAGCAGTAGGTTGTGACCACAATACAGTGGCAACGAGGGCGGCAGTGGCTATGCAAATCTCCATTGTAAACTTTTAACTATGATCACACGGACAATGTCCCGTGACGCGAGACGATGGCCACAAATCACGCGCAGCTTCATATCCACGATGTAAATCACCCATTTATATTATAGAACAGAATTATAAAAAGAAACATCATTAAACATATATATATTTATTAGTTATTTATACACACAACTCTAAAATAAATTATAATCTAAAAGTTCACCCCACTTAATAGTAGAACTAATCATTAAACGTAAGTATTCATTATATTTACTTACGATTAATTTATAATTAATTCATCTTCCCCATGATAAAAGATATTATTACAATGTATTATAAATATTATAACGACAAGAGTTGCAAAAAGGAATCTAAACAAAGCAAAACTTACTAGTTGACATTAATTATGCCACTTTAGAAAAATGTACCTTCTTAAAAAATAAATTACACATACAAAATCATTGTATATGCTAAACAACTAAATAATTCTAAGAAAATACACTAATATAGAGTAAGCTGATTATTAAATTAAAATAATTGAATTATAATAATTAATAAAAATAATAATTAATAGTTTAATTGATCACTTTTTCCCTTTTCCTTTTTTGGGTGGCGGTGCTGCCAGTTCAGGAGGAGGAGTGGGGGGTAAGTGTCTGTCTGGCCACTTTCGTTTGATAAATTCTACCAGCAAGTTTACATCCATATTTTTGACTTTAGAATTCTTTGGACCTGGTCCCGGAAAAGTGATGGCCAATTCTTCAATAAGATCTTCATCTAGAGGCGTTCCAGCGCGGCGGAAATAGTACATTATCTGTTTCGTATTCATTATATCGACCTTCTCTTTTTTGAGTTGCAGCGCCATCATTGCAATATCAGTCTTGTTCTTTTTCGGTTTCTTATTAGCAATGAAGTCAATTCTGTCAAGTACTAATTCCCTGGCGTCTGGCCCTTTAGCTAAAAATCCACCTGTAATGCCGCCGTACGTTACAACTAAGTTTTTCTTTGATTTCATTTGTTTTGTCTGTTGGAGCAAAGATAAAAAATCTTCTGTAACTAACACGTTTTCCATTAATAAAGTGCGCACTTTCGATGTAACCGCCGCTACTTTATCCAATACGCTTAAGGCGTCATTAGGGCTCATAGGATTGTATGACAAATTCAACGTCGTCATTTTAATTGCTTTGTCTAAACCTGGTAGCAATTTCGTTATACCTTCTGCTTTAAGCAGATTATTGCTAAGATTTAGCTCTTTCAAGTTCGGGCACCGTAATATGCGTGCTAACGCTTGGCTAAGTCGAGGGCTAGCCAAGGAGTTCCAAGACAAATTCAAGACTTCAAGACAAGTGCTTTCTGAGAGCATCTGGAGAAAGGCGTAACATCCTGGAGTGATTATTGTGTTCCACGAAAGGTCTAAGTGAGTAAAATGGTTATGAGTTTCAAATGGTTCTACTAGTAGCTCTACTCCTCTCCCGGTGATGCTGTTGTAGCTTAAATTAAGATTTTGCACAGTAAGTCCGTGAAGTACAGCCTTTGCTAAATGCTCCATCCCACCATCGCACAATTGATTACGACTCAAATCAAGAACCTTGAGTCCTTTGTTAAGGTGCAAACTAGAAAACAGTCGTCTGGCACCTTGAGGGCCAATTCTGCAACCACTCAAATTGAGTTCAGTAAGCGTTTTATTTGATAAAAACATATCACCCAAATGATAGCAGGCATCATTGTTTAAAAAGTTATCAGTAAGATTTAATACTTGTACTGTCTTATTGTATTGCAAAGCTTTGGCCATTGCCCGGAATCCATCTGGATTGATGCAGTAATACCGGAGATCTATTCGGCTTTCAAGGAGCCCTCTATAGAAACTTCTGACTGGGCACTGATTCATCTCCTTGCAGATTGCTAGGTACAAGGCCTGTCCATCGTCCGGGTAAGTGATTGGATCTTCAGGATTTAACAAAGCCTCCTTTATTCCTGGATCTAGGATTGCCGGATAATTGTAGTAAGGGTGTATGAGAATGGAACTGGCAGACATAGTTACGTACTTTCCGCATATTTCTCCGCTACCAGGGTCATACAATCCTTCTTTATATAAATTTTTCTTCTTGTTTTCTTCAGACGCAAATATTTCCAATGAAGACCAGTATTCCATCGGCGGTTCCTCGGAACTAACCAAAGACCGGACTGAGTAAACCATGTCCACCGGCACTGCCACAACTTCGTCTGAGTCGTCCATTTTGATTTAGATTGATTGATTTTAGTGAAGGAAAATAAATAAAGTACAAATTAAACTATTACAATAATAATACCCAGTAAACCGTGTGTAAGAATACTCTGTGTAAGCCTTTCATACGTTTGGCATTGACAATATGGACTGACACAGAGAGAATAAAGAATATTTTTTCAAAGTAGTATTGACAGGTTCTCAAATTGATGAAACCTTTTCAAAAAATATTTGAAGAAGGTCAACCTCGCAACGAGCACAATGGCTGATTTTCATAGATCTAGCGCGGAAATTCAGTCCAACATCCAGTATCCACCGTTGGTTTTGAATAGAGTAGCTGCTTCTTCTTAAGAGGAAATAGGGTCGGTCTTTTTCTCCTTACAAAAAGTCATAATTCGAGGTTCGGCTCTCGTCTATTTCCTCCTCCAATATTGGACCAATTTGAAAGACATTTTATAAATTGAATAAGATGGATATTTACTGTGCCCCTATGCCCCTATGTTTCCGTTTTGATGGTACATTATCTGTAGAAGCACTAGAACCCTGAGAAAATGCTCAAAATTGCCTGTTTAGACCGCTGTCATCAGCGGCCTATTGTACAACGAACCGAATCCCGACATCCCCTCTACGAAAACACAATAGACCCGGGTAGAGTCGGACGAGCTTTCTCCGTCGCCCACAGGCCATTCCGGACCAACGCCCTAAGGTGAGAAGTAAGATACCAACACCCGACTTTGTTAAACCCCAGGAACATCTGCCACTCAGATGCGACCTGCAGTGGCCTATATAGAAAACACTCAATAGATTGCTCACCCAAATAGGCCGCTGCAAGGACAATCTAGCAAAATGGGGGATTCTAGGTTCTTCCGTCACCCAGAGCGGGTGTGGTGCTTCTGACCAGACGATGGCCCAGTTGTTGGAGTGGCCAAAGTCTTCCTACTCCTGCATACTTCAAGACGTTAAGACCGCTACTGAAGCCGCGATCATCGTGGCCCCCTACTATGCCACTGTAATCTATTTAAGTAGTTGTATCATCGATTTGAAAGAAGAAGTATTTCAAACCAGCGCAGCGTCAGTGTTTGAACCCACTAGCACTAGATCGAAATTAGCCACTACTCTTTTCTAATTCAGCGGATACTTGATGCTGAACTGGATTGTTTATGGTTCAATAACGATCAGTGTCACTGGATTCCAGCGCTGGGTTGAACATACTGAATCTGTGTAAATCAGCCTTTACCAACATCATCTTCCTGCCCTTGTCCCACGTCACTTGTGGTCGACGCAACACGTTTTCTTCTTCCACTCTCCCCTGTCAACCATCACGCTATCATCCACTTGCTTCTCTTTCATATCATTCCTCACACAATCCATCCATCTTTTCTAAATCAGCCTTTACATCAAGAGTGAAATAAATAAAGTGATCTAATGTATATTTTATTTAGCTGTGACTCACATTATTTTATTTTCAAGTTTAATGCAAAGTTTTTAACAACTGTTCAATTACTGACGTTGATACCGGGCACTCTGCCGTGATACACGCTTTTATGACACTGTATCATGGAACCTACAAGCTGAAAATGAAATGATGTACCAGTAATAACTTCTTCATGTTTACTCATATTATATTATTAAGTGTGTGATGAAAGAACCCATCAGGTTAAAAAATACTCTAGAAAAAAAATTAAGATCACCATCACGTCTTTAAATCAAGGTAGGCTTTCTCTAAATGGAATCAAATACGATACACCAAAAGTCAATGAAATCTGATACTTTTGAACTAAAAGCGGGCTAAAAACTCAAGAATTTAGCAACGATGAAGAATAACCACATAAGTGTTTTGGAATGTATGAAGTGATACCTAGAAATGGCTTTCATGTGAAGAGGGAGGCGCTGTTAGTGAAAGTATAACCCGAGGGCACGGAAACGGAGGGGCAAGGCCGCCTCACTTGAGAGAATGAAACGCGTGTGTAATAGAGAAGATCAATGATCATGATAATAGATGAAGCTGATAAAGAGATGGAACGGAAGAGTCTGCATCAAGGTAATTGGATTAAGCCTGGCTATTAGTTGAGAGTAGTTTCAGTTTTTTGTAATGCAGTTATTGAAGCGAATATTAAATTACGATTGATCTAATAAAGAGAAGGTAATTTGAATAAGAAAGCACGAGCTACAGATTTATTAATTGGGGTTCCCTTAAATATTGGCCTTCCAATTGATAACGAAACAGTCACGAATGTTTATGTCGAGTGGTAGAGATACAAAACGGCACCAGCGCCACCTAGAATGAATTTCAATTTTCAAATAAATTCAAAATTATAGTGATACTTATTATTCTAAACACTGCGATTCTCAGGCCATATTTCAAGTCTTCGCTCTCGACGCTGAGACCTAAGTTATCATGGTGACCTGTTCTGACTCCAAAGAGAGAGTACCTTTCCTAAGGTTTGTACCACTTATTTGAATATCCGCAAATCGAGTAAAGTGAGCATTTACACCGTAACGAATGACGAATGCAACCAATTTGGGAGTGTGGCGAATCTGACGAATTGCCAGTGTGACTGAGGACATGATTCCTTTAAAAAAATTACTTTCGGGTTTCGATACAAACGTGGGAATGAAAGATTAATTTGTGTAAAAACCTACGCTTGACTATATTTGGAGTCAAGAGAAATTGATTAATTAAATGAAAATTAAATCATGTTAGATATGGATATGGATAGGCTTTTTAGGGTTCCGTACCCAAAGGGTAAAACAGGACCCTATTACTAAGACTCCGCTGTCCGTCTGTCTGTCTGTCCGTCTGTCATCAGGCTGTATTTTATGAACCGTGACAGTTAGACAGTTGTCACAGATGATGTATCTCTGTTGCCGCTATAACAAGAAATACTACAAAAAAATGAAATGAAAATGAAATAAAATTAATATTTAAGGGGGCTCCCATACAACAAACGTGATGTTTTTGCTGTCGTTATAGATAATGGTACGGACCCCTTTGTGAGCGAGTCTGACTCGCACTTGGCCGGTTTTTTGTATACATCTCATTTAGGCACAAACCAATTAATGTAAATTGTGCTTTGATTGAAAACGGATAATTCAAACTGTACATAATGAACTACCAAGTTTGGACTGAAACTAGGCTCGGCTCAATATCATTAGATTAACATATACATATATATGTATTGTTAACTAGCACATAAGAGAAAGACCTCGCCGAATTTGGTACCGCAAAACCTATTATTTTCCCAATACTGCACCCTAATTGCGTAATATAAGATCAATTACAATCTGAATCGTTTTGAAACAGACTTCTAATCCATTGAGCAATAAGTCCGAAAAAAAAAATCTGCTCGATAACGTAAATAACGCAATGAATGTTGTTGAAGTGTTAAAATGAAACAAATTAGTCTTAATCGTTTGCGAAAATGTGTTACGCAATTAGATAGCTGGGAGCTTAAAACAGTCCCTCTGGCAGAATCATAATCCTACTATCCTACTAATATTATAAATGTCAAAGTTTGTGTGTTTGTGTGTTTGGATGTTTGTTACCAATCACGCAAAAACAGCTGAATGGATTTGGATGAAATTTGGGAAATAGATAGTTTATAACCTGGATTAAAACATAGGATACTTTTTATCCTGATATTCCCACGGGATCGAGACTCACGCGGGTGAAACCGCGGGGCGCAGCTAGTAGGAAAATAATATGAATCATTGTAAAATGTCACAAACTGACAATTATGATCTGCGTGCGATTCATATTACGAAATAATTCATCTGTTTGACAGTTTTGTATGGAGATTCGTAAAACGGTCCACAAATTATGAATTGCTTTTGTGTCAAATTAGAGGAATTGCTAATGACAGCTGGAAATTCAGGAAATGAATTGCTTATAGAGGAATTGCTAATGTGGCCGTTTTAGGCCCGCTGGTCAGAGTAATAAATTAAATCCTGACCAATGATTAGGAATATTAAACTCTTTCACAATAGTCTACAATAGTAATGTCGGCTTACTATAAGGCCCTCTTCACACGAATCGGGCGATAGTGTGCGGCAGGGTGAATATTTTATGCGGCACTAAATAACGACCGTGTTGAGTAGGGCCACGGCTATAAATCCTGGTGCAATGTAAGGGCTAATATCTAGCCACCAGTATTGATAATAAATAATTTTATTAATAACGTTTACTGGCTTCCGTGTTTACTAGATGCGAGATAGCTAAAGGCAAAGAGCTAACAGGAATTCTGATTATAGCTTTTGCCATAAAAACATATAACGCGTGTAAAAAGACGTCAAAAGTCACTTGTTTTTAATGTTTGCGGTAATTTTTTGTTCTGGATCATACCTGGGAATCGTCTGGTTACGGAGATAATGAAAGTTCAAAGTTCCAACTTATTGAGACATTTTTTAAAGAAACCAACCAGTTATAACTTAATTTTAAATACCCTCACAAATCCTGAACCGTTGCATGCACCCATAAACACAATGTTTCGCGTGCGTTACGTTGCTTACACCAAAAATAAAAGTCGTTTGTTTCCCAGCAATGATTTTTGTGTAATGTTACTTAATTTGATGTACAGGATGCGTCATTGACGGCTATGTGATGGGTCTTTTTACACCCTATATGCAAGGTCAAATAAAATTACTTAGCGAAACTCCGCAGACGTGATAGGTATCGATATCAATCAATCTGCCTAGCCTTTTCCCAACTATGTTGGGTCGGCTTCCAGTCTAACCGGATGCAGCTGAATACCAGTATTTTACATGAAGCGACTGCCTATCTGACCTCCACAACCCAGTAACTGGGTAATAAGATATCCCTTGGTAAGACTGGTTGTCAGACTTTCGGACTTCTTACGACCCGTAACGAGTAACGACTGTCAAAGATCCACGAATGACAGCCGGGACCAACGGCTTAACGTGCTTTCCGAGGCACGGAGGAGTCCCGGTATGTAAAGATGGTCACCCGTCGACGAACCAACCCCGGCAAGCGTAGCTTAACCGTATGGATCGACCCGTCCGGCTGTTATCTACTTTTCACGAGCTCCTCACTTAGCCATAACTCACTTGTTGTCATGTTGGGGATCACCGATCTTTGGTGGTGTAGTTACCCAACACGTCTGCAAAGTTTCACAAGCTAATCTGATTTGATCCTGTATTTGAAAAACGCGCGTTTCAGTGTCGTACCAGCAATTTAAAGACCTATAGCCAAGATAAGAGATTAGTGCATTATAATTGATTCAGACTGGGCGCGCCCGCGCAAGCACCTAATAGATCCGAAATGTTTGTATTGTGTGTAATTCGATCGCCTTGTAAGGCCGGCGGCAGTTAAGATGCCAGTAAGAATGGAGGTCGCAGGTTCGAATTCGTGTGTAATTGATGTAATTACATGTTTAAAATTAAATAAGGATACCTAGTAGATAGCCCTGTGATCACGGCTAAGGTGATCGAGCCAAAAAACTGCAATAGAGATCGATTTGGCTTCGCTCACGCTTCTTGCCAAAAAAGGAATGATCTACATGCATCAATGAAGAGTATGCATTTAAATAAATTATACGCTTTAAAATTGCAGTTCCAACGTTCCTAAATCGAGCATTCGCATTCGCATGATGGCTGGTAAACTAAGTACGAAAATCTTCCAACTATTTATAAACCGCTTTTCATTTTAGACACTGAGATACATATTGCTATTCTATTCCATAAACAACATCCAAGTAAAACGCAGCACATCTGAATCACAGCTACTACAAAGAGTGTTCTAATCGCAATAAATTGTTGAGGTGCGCGCGCGCAACATAACTCAGCGGCGCGGGCAGCGACAGCGCCTCTCATAACCGCCGCCCGGTTTTGGTACTATTTGATTTAGAGAAATGGAAAGGCGTTGCCATTGTTTTCTCTTTAAAATTTACAGAGCCCAGATAAACTGTATTTGGTTTTGTAATGAAAGCTCTGTTTGTTTAAGAAAGTACTGTGATTTACTGAGCGTTTTGAGGGAATGCAAATTGGCTGTTCAAATATGCAGTGACTTAAGAAAGTCGGTGGCATGGCGGCCCTTTGTCTGTTCCACGGTTATTTTGAATATTACATTGTTTCTACGGCTTTTTTAGAATTTTGAATTAACTTTCTAAACGTTGGTATCTTTGCCAGACACTGCACCGTACTGCTGCATGAAACTAGTTGGACAACAAACGGCTTAAATGCCAAGTTTTTCTGCTCAAAGAACAAGTTGATGATGCAATTCTTCTGTACAATATTTCACTACTCCGTATACGTCGATCGAGTAAATGTAATAAAACAAAAACCAACGTATACATTACATCGTATACATTAAATGTTGCGCAAGCCATCCATAAAAGATCGGCTGTCAGTCCCAAAACTGTGACAGGCAAAAATCCACGAAAAACTGACCGACAGTACGTTGCATATGTATTGTTTTGGTTTTGAGTTTTTGACCAATCGCAAAGCGGGGTAATGTTAATTGCTCACTCGTCTTAGCAGCGGCGCGTGCGCACGTTTGGCAGCAAAAAGGATGGGCCACAAAAGGCTTTAAGGTTACAAAAGAGGCCGCAAGAATCCATGAATAAAAATACCGAGCCAAAAAGCGTTGGCGCCAATTATGGTGCGTTTGGGCATCTCTAAACCTATGGACCGACGGTCTGCGCGTGAGTGCACGCGTTAGGGATGCTACATGTGCAACTGTCACGAGTGTGCGTGATTTAATTATTGAGTGCGTAAAGATTTTTTGGTCAGGTTTGTAATGTGGGTTGTATTTTGGTCCTTTGGGATGAATTCTGTTTTCTTTCGGAACCCTTTTACATTTTGTTTTGCTCCAGGGCCTTAATGTGAGCCCTAAAAGTCTCTGATTACCAGACAGTCGCCAGTAGCAAGATGTATTTTGAATTGGCACTGTTTGAACACACCTGAGGTACTTTATTGTGAGTTGATGATCAATAATTATGTCGTGAGACGGATTTTAGAGGGCGGGCAGCGTTTCGATTTCGAAAAGCGACATAGCTTGACTAATTTGCATACTGTGCAAGTGTGCCTTCATACTGTGCAAGTGTGCATTCATCCCATTTCGGCAATTTCGGTAGGAGTTACCGACGTATGCATTATTAACATAAAATCACGCACGTCTGTGTTTAAAGTTGTTTTTTTTTGCTTTAATGCTAATTATTGGCTTTCTTTGTTTATTCCCCGAAAGGTTAGTCAGAGGTGTACCTACAGGTAATACACCAACACTTCGCCGGTTATGTTTAAGTCCCATGAAATAGGAGGCGAGCCTATTGCCATAAACCGGGCACAAATCCAAACTCCGGGCTGCTACTGAGAAATTCCAGATGGAAAAACCCGATAACACTGCTCGAACCTGATATCGAACCCGGGACATCATGCTCAGCAGTAGCGCTTGCGAACACTAGATCAACGACGCAGTCACAGACATTTGTATATTTTCTATCTGCCGTATTAGAAAATCATGATGAAGAGCTCGCGGCTACGTAATAACAGCCGCACGGGTCGATACATCAGGTTAAGCTACGCTTGCCGGGGTTGGTCCGTGGATGGGTGACCATCTTTACATATCGAGACTCCTCCGTGCCTCGGAAAGCACGTTAAGCCGTTGGTCCCGGCTGTCATTTGTGGATCTTTGATAGTCGTTACGGGTCGTCAAAAGCCCGAAAGTCTGACAACCAGTCTTACCAAGGGGTATCGTATTACCCAGTTACTGGGTTGTGGAGGTCAGATAGGCATTCGCTCCATGTAAAATACTGGCATTCAGCTGCATCCGGTTAGACTGGAAGCCGACCCCAACATAGTTGGGAAAAGGCTAGGCAGATGATGTATTAGAAAATCATGTTCGTTACTATACATAACTTAGGTAATGCCCAGGTAATCGATACCAACATTATTGTACGTGGCATATCGTATGAGAAAGTGATTCTCAGCGATTTGTAAAGGAAATCAATTTCCTAAGATCGACGAAAGTTTGTCGGGCGCAATTTCACTGAAATCACTTGGATGCTGCGATGTAACACGTTCCTGTGTAGACATGGGTATGATTAGCTGTCTGAGCTTAAAGTTTAGAGTTATATTCTGTAATACTTAGACAGAGTGTCTCTTTTAGTGGGTTTTTTAACCTGTGTTGGAGTTTTGGCAGACTAAAGAGCCTATAAAAAAATCTATGTCCGTGAATAGAAAAAAAAATACCGTTAAATTAAAAAAAAATGATTAGTTAATCTTTTTTTTTAACAGCTTATAATTTGTCCCACTACTGGGCAAAGGCCCTTTTTCCTTCCAAATCTCTGTTTTGTGCGATTCCTGGCCATGTTGCTTGTGGCACCAAAAAATACGTTACAATTTCGAACTGCCAAAATGAAAATTACGATTTTCAGCGCGTTTAGCAAAAAGCAACAAATTCTATTATTAATAAAGTCTATTGAAATTGTTTCCAAGACATATATTTTCACACCAACGTAACCGGGTGGTGGCAACATTGTATTGTTTAATCCTAATTAGTCCCAAATATTATAAGTGCGAAAGTTAGTTAGTTTGGTTTTTACGTTTTCACGCTAAAACGGCTGAACGGATTTGGATGAAATTTGGCACAGGGTTAGACCATGACCTGGAATAGGACATAGGATACTTTTTATCCCAATATTCCTACGGGATCAAGACTTATGCAGGTGAAACCGCGAGGCGCTGCTAGTAGAATATAATTACGAACTTGATTGGCTCAATACACACAAAAGCAATCAAGTAAAAACGGACTCAATTTAAACTGTCGTTACAAATGAATTTATTGGCACAGATTAAGGGCCGTTTACACTGTAACGTATGGGTTTCCGGCGCGGGCGCAGTAACGTGGGACCTTCCGACTTTTTTTTAAGGTTTTTCTGATGTATCGCGCTGTGAAACCGTTTCAGAGTTAAGACAGGCGAAGTTTTTAGTGTAATCAACGATTCATTAAAATGAGATATGTAAACAAAAACTCGTCCAAGTGCGAATCGGACTCGCACACTAAGAGTTCCGTACCACCGTACAATATTTAGCAAAAAACGCCGAAAAACCAACCCCTTGTCCAACAAAGCGGACATTCGACGTATTAGGGCATTAGGACTTCTCTGGACTTTGGCAGAATCATAATAGGAAAATAAATATTCAATATTATATAATTATAATATATTAAAATATTATGAATCATCGTAAAATATCACAAACTGACAATTCATAATATGATCTACGTGCACTATATGGAGATTCGTAAAACGGTCCACAAATTATGAATTGCTTTTGCGTCAAATTAGAGGAATTGCTAATGGCAGCTGGAAGTTCACTAAATGAATTGATTTTAGAGGAATTGCAAATGTGTCCGTTTTAGGCCCCAAGGAATAAAACATCGTTGCGATCAAAACTGAACAGTCTTTAATTACTAACACCTGTTAATCAAATGAATATAATTATTATCTCTGTTTAGAACGACCTTCATATTTGTACCTTATGCTTATGAATGCCGCAGGAGATTGAGAATTAACTTGCACAATTGATAACAATATTAAATGCAGGCTGATAGGAAATTATGTATTTGATAAGCAAGGTTCGATACGAGTATAATGAAAGGTGTGATCTAAAGCGAAAAGTAGGTAGGTAGTTCCGTACAATACGTGATTAAGTTGAAATCAAGTCAATTAACTACGAATTTTTAATTAACATCGTAATTATATCAGTATATAAAATACGGTTTTGAACCTTTAATTCTAATTAATATTATAAATGCGAAAGTGAGTTTGTTTGTTTGTTACGCTTTCACGCTAAAATGGCTGAACGGATTTGGATGAAATTTGGCACATAGGTAGACCATGACCTGGAATAGAACATAGGATGCTTTTATCCCGATATTCCCACGGGATCGAGACTTACACTGGTGAAACCGCGGGGCACAGCTAGTATAATTTAATTCAAAAAGGTCAAATTATCCAAATTCCTCATTTAGATGTCCCTACAGTTAATAACCAATTTTATTTATCTTCAATAACATTCAAGGCGTTCATAAAAGTAATGACATCTGAATCATTCAATACAAATAGTAAACGCCAACGTAACCAATTGTACAGTAGTCCTAAAAAGTCAACAAACTTATTGACTTAATTAAAAATCTCTGTAAGTCGCAACCTGCCCCATACTAAGATAAACCCACACCTGTTATCTAGAGCAAGGTAAAATGTTAATTACCTAGCCATATTGACTCATAAACCAACTTATTAATTCATCCACAAAAGCCCTTATATCAAAGCCATAAATACCATTTTAGTCAACCCTAGTGATTGGAGAAAATAGTTAATTTCCAGCGTGGGACACTATTTTAAGGTTACAATCGAGTTCTCGCAATTAATAATCGATTCATTGGAACGTTTGAATCGATTCCAAATCGATTACAAAAAGTTATGAATGGCTGGTATTCGTAGTGGTTGCATAGCTTTTGCATTATTTGCATTGGTTTGCCCACGATTTTGTAGTTCGCATTCAGAGTATTTTGCTTTATGGTTGGTAATTTAAAAAAATAGGTCTTACGCAATGGTTTGGAGTAATAGTTTAATTAAAAAGTTCATTCGGTAATCAATGTCGTAATTGCAGCAAGAATTAGGGTTTAATCTAGACGGGAATGTGACTTCTTATCTGATCTGCGTATTGACGTCATCAGTAAGGTTGAAAAAAAAATGGATGTAAATGATGACAACCATCATCTTTCACACAATACATCCGTATTTTTTCGTTTCTACTACATTCCTACTACTTGAATAATAAAGGAGTTTACACTGAGGTGCCGGTTGATAGAAGTATCTATAGAAATAAAAACGTAGGTGCTGACCCCAACTAAAATGGGATTATGTCAGGAAGATCGAGGCTCTGGCGATGTTTCTTCCTGTTTTTCTTTTTTTTTTTTGGGTGTCTTTCTTTCTTTTCTGGCCTTTGCATTTCTCTAGTATTTTCATACGAGTATGCTTAACTTTTTTGTAATTTTAGGTAAAGACAGATTTCCTTCAAACCTCGCAGTCATTACTCATTATTCAAAGAATTCATCACAGTTTATCTTCGTCTTAAATTATTAATAAACTCGTGCTAAAATGTTTAAAAATAATCGCCAACATCACAATGAGACTGCAGAGCCGAAAATATAAAAATACAAAGGATCTAATTATGATTGATGATCAAATGGAATCTGTATGAATACACAGGATGTTTGAGGTTTTGAAGAACAGCGGGATTTGAGAGATGCGAAGCTGTATTTTTTATATTTTATTTTGGCTGATAAACAAGGAGTTCTTTAAAGCCTTTAGAGTTGAATTGAAGGGATGTGTATCTAGAAGTATGCTTAAGTTAGGTTTAATTTTCAGTCACTTCCAGGTGGGTGGTGAACGACCTACAAAAGATCGCGGGGGCCCTGTTATCAAAAGTTACAAGTCTACACGTTCACAAGTTACCAAGAATGTTCATTTTGTTAAATTCATAGCTCATCTCCATAGTCATAATCAGCCTTAATGTTCCCACTGCTGGGACACAGGCATCAGGGCATCTCTCTCTATTGACCATATATAAAAAAACGAATTTAAACATTTATTAATGTTGTCTAAGCACGACACTTGTAAACTTGTAAGACAGAATAGATAGTCGCCGGACACTCTCAGGATTTGTTATGATTTTCTACAAGTTGTAACTTACAAATAATTTTTTGATACGCAAAATCACGAATAAAAGTGTAAAAATATAAGTACTTGTGAACCAAATAATGACATTTGGTAATACAAGGCTTGTAAGTTTTGGAAAACAGGGCCCCCGCGATCGGTTCGATGAGACTCGCTCAGACCAGGGAAGCATGTCACAAAAAGGAGACCTATACTCAGCAGTGGTTGGAACAAGGCAACCAATCTCGATGACGATGGACTTCATTGACATTGACACTTACATAAAAAGCCCCTAGGGTCTTCTGAAACATAGCATGATGATCTGAGTCTTTCAAGAATCGTTCTAGTTTTGGGTCTAAATAAATAACAGGCAGCTGTGTGAGCAAGAGCAACCCCTTAAAAATCTCATTTACTTTTCTACCTTTGAACGAGTCCAATTCAGCAAAATCTTAAGTAAAATCATCATTATTTTTTTTTACTGAGCCCCAAACATTTGAATGCCATACATCCTTTGATCGCCTTTCAAGACCTCTATTATTAAATCCATGCAAACATTCGATTATTGCGATACGAATCAATTCAATCGAGATATCGCCGCAGCCGCCATCTTTACTAATAATACCTTTGCCGAAACATTTCACGTATTGAAAAGAATATTTGTCTTCAATGCCTACAACTGGGAACAATGATTAACAAATTTTTTACCTTATTACTCAGAAGATAAAGGTGAAAACGGTTTGAAGAAAAGGTTTGCAAATTATATAAGGTTATTGATAATTAAGCTTCCCATACTGCACAAAAGGCGGGTACACAATGTATGGAAAAGGTAAAAGAAGTTCTTAAGACCAAAAGAACAAGAGACGAATGACTGTGAGCGCCCAGTAGGGGGTTATGTTTAAAAGACTCTAAATTATATGTTGACTGAGGTAAATGATCCGGTGGTTGTATGTATTAATTTAATTAAAGCTAAGCTGGTTTTACGTACTTTTTATAGTCCAGACCAGCTACCTAAGTGGTGTTTAATTCTATACGTTATTGGACCGTTTAACCTGGGCCTGGGACCAGTCGTGGAATTTGTGTTTAAGCCAAAATAGAACATAAATACGTCTTTTCTTTATATAAGAAGGTAAATAACCAAAAACAAATCATGTAGGTATTTTATGGTTTTCTGAAACAAATGACAATCGCTTATATAAGCTTTTCGATAGCTTATGTCAATCCGATACATTTTTGCCTTTTCCATCATCGTTATCGCTGATAGAATGTCACTTTGTCTAGGCCCTCTGGTATGTTTTGATAAACTTGCCTGTTATATATATATAAAATTATATATAGTTAGTTAATCAAGATGTACGTTTAAACCAGTCGCAAAGAAATAAAATCAACATAATTGAGCAAAAATATCGCAAATTAAACCCTGACAGACAGACAAAACAAACGATATAGGTAACAGAAAAAAGCAGTTTAATAAAAACAATATAATATTTTTTTAATAACTAAGAGCAGACTATAACCATACAGACAGTGATTAACGGACAATTTATTATTAAAAACGTTGAAGACATTTTATTAATGTTTACCACAGATTGGTAACGTTAAAAATAAGGGCTATTTAATTAATGTGAGCCGCAAAGAGCTGTAAAACCCGGGATAAATTGTACTAAAACCCTTTAGTGCGCACGCGCATCGAATTTTATTCGACTGCAGATTCTCTAGGGTTGCCATGACAAGAATTTTCGGAATATTCTTGAATGTCATTAGAATATAATAGGTTATTTAGTGATGTTTTAACGTTGTGTGGAATAATTATAACATTAGAATAAAGGTACCTGATACTTTAGCATTCATCTAGATTAGTTAAGATTTGGTTACAAATCAAGGTCTTTTCCTCATAGCCCTAATTTTATTTTCGCAAGAGACAACCCTATTACAGGCCAATTCTGTAGAATTGTTAAACTAATAAAGGTGATACCTTTTATTTTTCCAACGTAATGAAAGGCTGAGAATGTTGAACTCTTGCGCAAGTGAAGTTACATTTTTCTTATTTAGTTGAATAGAGGATCGGCAGATGGTTTATAGACTTTCGTTCTCAAGTTGTAGCAAACCGTTTTTTTTTAAATTAATTTACCTACTACAGTCTGCTATTTATAACACACTATCATAGACAAAAAATGCTTAATAACTATTCATAAAAAGTTTTTTTTTAGAGAAAATAATTTTTATAAGGCATTTCTGTATAGTGTGTACACACGGCTACACATCAAGCTATACATTTCCAGTATAAGCTGACCTCGCATTGTACGGAAATCCTATACAATGCGAGATCAGCATAAACTGGTAATGTATAGCTTGATGTGTAGCCGTGTGTACCTAATCCACAACGATTTAAATACTTTATCTTCCAACCTAAAAGCGAAGCCAGAATTATTAAGGGCATCTCGGTGGACCATATGTCTAGTGACCAGCAGGTTTTGTAATTATGAGAAGTTAAAAACAATATGTATGAAAAACAATAGTTGACGAACAACCTATCTATGGTCTGATTCAAAAGTGTTTGATAAAAGTGTAAACAAATGGATCAGAAAACGTATGTATCTGCGGATGCCAATTTGTAGTGCTGCTTACAAATTGAGTGCTTTGGTTTTGATTACTTAAATCCAACCCGTAAATCCAAAATTCTAATTTTAAATCACCATAAAGATGGTTTTTTATTTGATAATTTGAGGTTACATTCATAATCTCAATTTACGTCGGTGATTTTTCAAATTACAATTAAATAATGTTATTCAAACAATATTAATTGTTGGAAAAAGAGGTGCGATATAAAATTGAAACCTTTTAAATACAGATGAATGTGTGACAGATTTCCTTTATTGAGTGATTGCGTTAGAATTTATTCTGAACAGGATTTGTTTACATTTCCATTAGATACTTATGGAACAAACAATAAGCACTTAACAGAATAAGGTAGTTGCTATTTCGAACGACGTTGATGCATCCAATATTGACGCGGGTTGACGCAGTTGACCTCTGCGCCTGCGCCGTAACTGGCTCGAAGTACTCGAACATAAAGCCACGATAAATAACAGCCTGAATAGAACAATTGCAGTTAATTGCACAAATAATCCACTTAATTGGCTCAGCTAATTTATCTGAGCCCACGTGTGTGGGCGCCGGTAAACATGTGTTTTGTTGATTGTAGATATTCTCTGTTTGTCTTTGTTGTTTGATGGATGGCTGGACAACTGAACACTTTGAAGGCTCAAGAATATTTATATATTTTATGGCAAAGTGTGTGTGACAAGACTACAATTCTAATATCATAATCACACAATTGGTTTACTGTTGACAGTTCAATTCAACGAATTCCATCGCGTTGTTTTGGTTTCTGGGAACGAGGATTTATAAAACATACCACGCAATGGATATTGTTGAATTGTAAATATGAATGTTATTATGCAAATGCATTATACAATGAAGGTGTAGAATACAACACAACAAGAGGCAATTGAATTGAGATTGTTTAAAGATCATGATGCTAAGGAAACACAAACAAAGGATCTCTTATTCATCAACATCATCATTATTGGCAGATTTGTTCCACCCACTGCTGAGTATATCGGACTCCTCCCTCTTGTGCCATGCTTCCCTGGTCTGTGCGAGTCTCAACCTGCACCCTAATAGCGTAATACACGACAAATCAGAATTAGAATCGGTTTGAAACAAATGTCTAACCCACTGCATCATAAGTTCGAAAAACAAAATCTGCACTACAGCGTAAATAACGCAATAAATGTTATTGAATTGTAATGAAAATGAAACAGTTAATAAGTTACGCAATTAGATGGCAGGGTCCTATTAAAAAATCTAAAAGGTGACAATCCGACAATTTTGTAATTTTTTTGTTCATAGTTTTCTGCTTTTTTTAACAGAACCAGTCGTGAAAATACGACAAAGTTGTCATTTATTGACAAATATGTTGCATTGTCGCTTATATATATTAAAATAGGGTCCATGTCTTAACTGTGATTTTTTTAATGTCTTTGAGTAATCGAACAAACTGTATTAATACTCCACGATTTTCTTTTATATCTGAACCAAATAAACACATTTGTATAGTTCTACATCAACAAGTATGTAAGGTGTGGCCATTCTGCTGACACACAATACGCAAGCGACCTTGCGCCAGCGCATCTTTACAAATATTATGTCACTCAGTACAGCGAGCACTTAATTAATTATTCACGTTGATTAATAGATTTTACAAACGTCTGTCACACGTCCTTGGCTTGATTTTCAAGTGTGAGAATGCGCATTTGAATATTTCGTAGTGGGTAGGGTCAGCGATCCATTATAGATAAAGTGCGTTTAGAGGTATGAGGAACAGGGTGTAAAGTTCACTCATCCCCTATAGAAAAGGGAGGATCTTCTGACCAGACGGGTGTAGTGTCTGGCGGATAACTGCCCAACGATTGATGTCGGGATCTTGAATAATTATAATATTATGTTAATCGCCCAGTAAACTCTAATTGCGCGATGCAGGATTTTGTGTGACATCAGGTCTTTGATACGTAGTTAGCATGTGGCGATGTAGATGTCGCCACAGTCCAATTAACTTCACAGTCAAATTAACTTTAATCATATCTATTCAAAATTATTTGGGATCTCAGCATTTCTTCCATACTTTACATACATTTTTATATTCTATTATAAGCCTTAATCTCGATAGTCACGTCCTTTCTAACCAAATCATCTGTCACACATTCTAGCCACAGTCGTTCCTTTGGCCTTTCTCTACTCATATGACCATCCACAGACATCACAGTCATACTCATAACTCACTAACTGCGCCCCGCGGTTTCAACCGCATAAGTCTCGATTCCATGGGAATATCGGGATAAAAAGTATCCTATGTCCTAACTTAGGTCATGGTCTACCAATGTGGCAAATTTAATTCAAATCCGTTCAGCCGTTTTAGCGTGAATGCGTAACAAACAAACAAACTAACTTTTGCATTTGTAATATTAGTTAGGATGTCCATTATCAAGGATTTATGGTGTGGTTTGAGAGGACACATTAACTATTCACTTCATAATATTGTTCACTGTTATTTTTTCATTCTCAATTCTGCTTAAGCATTATACCTACTTTATATCACCATGTTTCACTTTCCGCGGTACTTGAATAGTAACTTTTACTTTTAAGATAACGAAGTCGTCAAGTGATACTTACGTTAAGAGGGAGTTAAGTGTGCCCACTTTATTTAACGTTGAGTGTTGTCAGCACTTAAATAAAATATGAGAGTTCATTAAGAAGTCAATGAGCTAGGCTTATTTTTAAGAAGGCTGGTCATCATCAGGTGACGAACTGGATGGATTGGGCTTGTTTCAAGCTGCCGGTAACCCGAATTTCGCTGGAGATGGCGTAAACATTGAGGCATTAATAAAAAGATCATCATTAAGCTTCAAGACACAACAGGTTAACACAACTCAACATCTTTGGGGCCTAGATAAGTGGCAATTGCTTTCAAAGCGTTTCGTATTTCTACAACGACTTTCAACAAAAGTGACATAAGGTTTGCGGTAGCCTGTCCGTCCCATGAATTTTTGACTGTTCAATCATCGTCACCGCTGATAAAATGTCACTTTGTCGAGGCCCTCTTGTCTATTTCAAAACCGCCTTCATAGAAGCTCTCATCTTTCTTGAATACTTACCAAGGTTGTTGATATTTACGGTTACTTCCAAGATATTGTAAATTCTTGATGCTTACCTGTTAACAAAAGATAATATTATTGGTTTTGATAAATCATTAGTCAATTTTATCTATACTCCATTTGAAATAAGATTAAGACATTTAAATAAACCTTTTTTACAGTCCGTTCAACCGATTTTGACTTCTATTGGTGGCATGACAAATGGCAGCTGCAGCAGACAGTTGGTATTGTGTAACCTTTTTTGCTTTTAATGCCATCCTTATGCCTACGGTATAGAAGTCAAAATCGGTTGAACGGACTGTAAAAAGGTTTGTTTAAATATCTAATCTTATTTCAAATGGAGTATAGGTTCATTCGCATCTAATATATAAAACGGTATTGATTTTAAGTGCATAATTATTCGCATAATTATTCGATCGAAGGTTAAGCTCCACTTGCCGCAGTCGGTTCTTGGATGGGTGATCTATTACACATCTAGAACCCTCCGTGCCTCGGAAAGAACGTCAAGCCGTTGGTCTCGGCTGCCACTCCTAAATCTCTACTCTCGGCGATCTCTCGCAGTCGTTACGGGTAGTCAAAAACCCAAAAGTCTGACAACCAATACTGGTATTCAACTGCATCAGGTTAGATTGGAGGCCGATCCCAAGATAAGGAAAAGGCAAGGTTGATTGATTGGAATTATTTTCTCCATTTCTGTTTGCTGGAGACGTGGTGACGCGACTCACGAGACGTGTATTTTACCAAACCCTGACCACCCCATATGCCAAAAGGAGAATGTTACACAATACACATTAACCAACAAAATTCAATTACCAAAAATATTGTTATCCTGATCAAACTCTACACGACATTCGCATACCGATCTCCGATAACATACTATCCCTTTCTCACATACACAAATTATGCATCGCAGAGCGAGACGGGTGGACAGACTTGCTAATGAGTAGGTGAAATGGTGCATTCTTAAGGTAGGGACAGAGAAATGTAGTGAAAGTGTCCCGGGCAATTGTTGCTATGCCAAGCTATTTAGCGGGCAATTTATCTGGCTTTTGTCGCATGGAATCATTCGACGCGTTTCAATTGATTGAGTGGTTTGCTTAGTATTTGAATATCGTGCGGCCATGACTGTGTTTATTCTTTTACTAATTGCTTTGAATGTTTAGGTTTTGTTTATTTAGTCAGTAGTGACGATGAGGATAAATAGTTTGGAAGAGGTCTGAACGACGAGCTAAGTATGGTTTAATTTTAAATTGTGCAGTCAGACCATTTGGCTACTCATGTCTGTAACGACAATCTGGAAAACCAGACGATTGGAATAGTCTTGGAAATCCTAACAGCTTTCTAACTAAAGTAAGGCTTAATTAATACACCAGCCCTCCTCGACTCCACACCCGTGAACGGACCACGCCAGGCTCAGCTCACTGGAAGGTATCCCATCATTCCCATCAAACACATCTTAGGAATCTCGTGCACTAGACGGCCACGACCAGTGGTCACCAGTGGTAGTGGTGGTGACCAGTGGTTGCAGCGACCAGGTAAACTATAGAAACCGAAACGAAACGCTCACTTCGTCACAACGGCCAACTAGCCGCAGACTTCTACAACAACACTAGACGGCCACGACTGGCCGGAGTCGTAGCCGTCTAGTGCGCGAGTTCCCTCAGTCACCACTAAGGTGGATACATACTTCTCGGGCTATATTAAATATTCAAAAAGAATAGGTACCATGCTAATATCCTCACCTATTTCAATAACATCAGTCAGTGGCACAAACCAAACGTCGCCACATTATATTTCAATGTCAATTCACTCCCTATCGGATATCGCACGGCATTGAACCGGCACTCTCCTGACAGGCCACACCCGCCATTGTTTCCCGTAGGGCTGACAACTCGAAAAAGCGGCGGCAAGACGGAGGGTTCCGTACCACCGGACAATATTTAACATTACATTTTTTTTTTATACTTGAGTAAAAACCAGTTTCTTATATAACCCTCTTTAATTTTTTTATTATATGTTGATATATCAGCCAAAGTAGTTCACGCTCTGTGAAAATTTCAAGCGGCTACCTATTAAGGTTCAAAAGATACAGCCTGTGACATACAGACGGACAAAATCAAAAGTCTTTTATTCAAACTAGGCTTAGAATCAGCACATAAAACGCCCGCCCTTCACCACTTCCTAGTGCTTAAGCTGGGAAGAAGTGGCGGAACAAACTCTCCAGCAGCACAGCTGCTGTCTGGGTCTCGTTGGCTCCCTTTGGGTGCAGAACCCTAAAAAGTACGTACTTTGCTCCACATTCTACCGGACACAGAGCCAAAGATATGGCCCTTTCTACAGCCATTGTAACGGTTGGAAAGTAGTGGGGGCAAATTAAGTGGAAGTTAGCAACTTATTGGAGGACTTAGCAGTAAAGTTGCATAAAGAGTAGACTCTAAGTTAACATAATGTTGGCTAGATTGGCAATAAAGTCTAGTAACGGGACTGTTTACTGTTTTCTTTTCTAACAATGAGCTGTTTAGTCAAGGGTCAGGTTTTTTTGCTTCATTAAATTACACACACGTTACGTAATGGTATCGGACTTGCATCCATATATTAATGCAAAAGTAACTCTGTCTCTCTGTTTGTTAGAATTTCACCCCAAAACCATTAAATCGATCGTTATATTTGGCAGATAGGTAGCCTGGGACCTGAAGGAGAACCTAGCTACTTTATTTCTTGGTAATTTGTATTAAAAGCTGATGTTATACAAAATACACGCAAACGAAACTAGTTAATTAATTAATATACAAGGCATTTTTTTCATTATAGCTTTCATTACGCTTTCATCTTCTATCAAAAGTTAACCTTTCGATTCCACCATGACCTCATCTTACATAACATAACTAACATCAAAATCTGACACACACAAAAATCTTAACACATCAGACAACCCTGCCCACGTCCGTTTGTTTCTCTGATCACTTGTCAGCGACTAGCAAATCAAGATCGATTCTGATACACCTAATTTAAATCTATCACCCCTCTCTTTCACTCCCACTGCCAACCCTACCTCCCTCTCTCTCTAAATCGTGCGCATACGCTTGGAAGTTAAGCGTGATCGAGCTATCATTTGTCACGGTAATTTTTTTCTGTGCATTGATAAGAGAATTCGTTATGACACCTAATAATTTAGGCGAATTGATACGCATGATTTAGTTAGTTAAATGGTCAAGAGTTCACTTGTCAGATATTGCTTTGGTTACATAAATAAGTCTTGTTAGTACAGCTGAGCTGGGCAATGGTTGAATGCTTGAATTAATTCCAGGAGAAAATGATTAGTATCTGGTTGGTTTTGTGGCGCACAATATTAAATGGAAATGTGCGGCACAGATTGATCATTGAACTGAGACAGAAACAATAAATTCTAGTTGAACAGCAATGACTTTAATATTATTGACACAAATGGTTCTAAGAAGAACGTAAGAAGACTATGAAATATTCGCAGCCATGACAGAGCCAACGAGGCATCCAAGAACAAGTCAATTTTTACCCGACTACGGCGAAGAAAAAGGAGGGTTATCATTTTGACCGGTAATATGTATGTATGTAAGTATATTCATCTGTTCCCTCCTATCTTCTAAACCAGTCATCACAATTTGACAAATGAGGTATCGTTGGAAGCGTCTTGATCGTCCGCTGGTCATAGCCTATGTGCCGTCACAATTAATAAAAAATGGCGCCCTCTAGAGGACATAAAGTCAGGAACTAAAAAAAAATTGTTTAATCGTACCATGTTGGGTAACAAATGAAAGGGCTTAATGAGCACATTTCAAAAATATATATATAATAATAACAAAAAAAAAAAAATTAAAGTAATAATTAACTAAAACCCAACTACGACTAAAAAGATATAAACAAGACACCACAGACAGACAAATTAAAAATCCGGAGTCACACGTAATCTGTTCGATTTATGCCCTAACACGTGTGACTCCGGATTTTTAAATTGTCTGTCTGTGGTGTCTTGTTTATACCTTTTTTAGTCGTAGTTGGGTTTTAGTTTTTATTACTTTAATTTTTTTTCAAATAAGGTAGGTACCTGGTTGACCGAGCTCTGCTCTGAATCTGGGTATACCAACGTTGTATCACATTCCCGAGGCTGTGAAAATAGAGAAAAAAAATAATCCCAGATATAAGACCAGAGGGCCTAGACAACTGACAATCGCTTCGAAAGCGTTCTGTATTTCAACATCGAATTTCAACAGGATTGTCATAAGCTTTTCGATAGCTTATGTCAGTCCTATAAATTTTTGCCTTTTCCATCATCGTTATCGCTGATAGAATGTCAGTTTATCTAGGGCCTCTGCCTAGATCGAATGCACCGAAAACCCTCATCGAAATCGTTAGAGTCGTTTTCGAGAACGTCATTACAAATATATATAGGCATATATATGTATGTATATAATTTTTGTTACAAATATTGCTCATTTAATAGTATAGTATGGCATAGGATATAACTCAAACAGAGACAGAACCTAGATTTATTTCCTCCCATCCTAAACCACCATTCTTTCTCATAAACTGTCAAGAAAAATTCTAACCAGTTCCCAGGTTCCCACTAATAAATAACGAGTCGTAACCACAAGAAAATCCTAAATCAAAAACTCGACAGGCAAAACCATAAATCTGTTCTCTTAGCAAATATTATGGCGAGAGATGCGGGTAGAAAACTAAATGTTACGTCACTGCGCAGGCGCATCCCGAGCCGCTAAATGTCGGGTCACGCGTGCCTTCCGCCCTGCTCTGAGAGCGTGGTATTAGCACACCTGATGCACCAAAGAGGTTAGGGACCAGTTTGTGGGAAATTAACTGTAGACCTCGCAGTTACGAAGAAGACGAGTGGAATTAGTAACGGAGTTCGTCTTACCGCGCCTCTTGACTCTTAAGGCATCAGGAGTTGGCTCATACATACATATTGATAACACGATTGTGACAGTTACAATTAAGGCTAAATTAAGACTTCTTACAACTCATACATATGAGATTCTGATCGACTTGGAGATCTGAATTTAGAAATTGAGTTCAACCCGTTAGTGGAGCTAAAATTAAATCAGCGCGCAGCGTCTGGAGTTGGACGGATTTCTTAGGCCGGCCATAAATAAAAAATATCGATTCGGAATTTCGAGAGCAGCAAATCCAAACTAAAGTCCGGCCACATACAGACGGAATTCCGTTTCAGAATTTCCAACGTAGGATGACTATACGTGTGAGATGGATCCTTGATCTAATATATAAAAATCAATTGCTGTTCGTTTATCTCGCTAAAACTCGAGAACGGCTGGACCGATTTGGATAATTCTTTTTTGTCGTGTTCGTTATTCTCAGGGCAAGGTTTGTACGTTTAGTAGGTGTAGGTAGGGTAGGTAGGTATGTAGGTAGGTAGGTAGGTAGGTAGGGTAGGGTAGGTAGGTAGGTAGGTAGGTAGGTAGGTAGGTAGGTAGGTAGGTAGGTAGGTAGGTAGGTAGGTAGGTAGGTAGGTAGGTAGGTAGGTAGGTAGGTAGGTAGGTAGGTAGGTAGGTAGGTAGGTAGGTAGGTAGGTAGGTAGGTAGGTAGGTAGGTAGGTAGGTAGGTAGGTAGGTAGGTAGGTAGGTAGGTAGGTAGGTAGGTAGGTAGGTAGGTAGGTAGGTAGGTAGGTAGGTAGGTAGGTAGGTAGGTAGGTAGGTAGGTAGGTAGGTAGGTAGGTAGGTAGGTAGGTAGGTAGGTAGGTAGGTAGGTAGGTAGGTAGGTAGGTAGGTAGGTAGGTAGGTAGGTAGGTAGGTAGGTAGGTAGGTAGGTAGGTAGGTAGGTAGGTAGGTAGGTAGGTAGGTAGGTAGGTAGGTAGGTAGGTAGGTAGGTAGGTAGGTAGGTAGGTAGGTAGGTAGGTAGGTAGGTAGGTAGGTAGGTAGGTAGGTAGGTAGGTAGGTAGGTAGGTAGGGTAGGTAGGGTAGGTAGGGTAGGTAGGGTGGGTAGGTAGGATAGAGTAGGTAGGTAGGATAGAGTAGGTAGGTAGGTAGGTAGGTAGGTAGGTAGGGTAGATAGGGTAGGTAGGGTAGGGTAGGGAGGTAGGAAGGTAGAGTAGGGTAGGTAGGTAGGGTAGGTAGGGTAGGGTAGATACTTAGTGCTACCCGTGCGAAGCCAGGGCGGGGCAGCTAGTTTCATATGGATATTCCTGCCTTCGATTTCAAAACAGAATTCCGTGTGTATATGGCCGGCGACTAACACTGCCGATACTAGGACCAAATCTGGAGGACATAACGTCTAGAGTAGGACAGACCTTAAATACTAATTGCAGATGGGAGAACCAAATTAAGAAGACCAGCTATTACGTGAGTAATCGTTGTTACATGAGATCCAACCACTCTGACCCAAAATAAAAACTCATAATTCCACCAGATTCTAACACAGATACCAAAACTCATTAGATTACGTAATTTATAATAATCATAATTATTACGAAACCTCCTAAAATAATAGTACATTCACAAACACAATTGTTTCCAACAGATCTCCGGATAAACGCGGATTTACGCAATTAAATGAATGTAACTGAAAATTATCACTTTTGATTGCGACTCTGGCATTTCGATTTTGTAATACGTATGGGAAATGCTTTGAAAGAGCACAATGTGATCGGTTTCCGGTAATAGAATGGTAGAATAAAACAATGGACTGTTTTTGATGTTGTTGATAATTTAGCTTTTAGATGGGAATGAAAGAATAAAAGAAATGTACCTATGTGTTTCTGTACTTAGTTGAATGTATAGTGAGAGTTAATTAATAGGTACACAAAAACGAAGGGCTAAATGGATGAGATTTAAAAAGAAAGCAATACGAAAGCCATATTGTACACACGGCTACACATCATGCTATACATTTCCAGTATAAGCTGACCTCGCATTGTACGGAAATCCTATACAATGCGAGATCAGCATAAACAGGAAATGTATAGCTTGATGTGTAGCCGTGCGTACACAAATTTTCGTTTTTTGTTTTTTGTGGTGTACAGTGATCTGTTTAATAAGTCCATATCTATACATAATAAACATAATTATTATAAATTAAAGTCGCTTTTCGTGTTTGTCTGTACGTCCGCGTTGTTCTTCTAAACCACGCAACAGATTTTAATGAGGTTTTCACCATCGTTTAGAGAATTTATTCCGGAAGGTTTATGTGTATTACGTTAATTTTAAAGTTACATATACTTACGTAAAAAATCTCGATGTTATGACAAGTCCTAAAAACCGTGCAAAATAGGAGCGGGTCGCTAGTAAATAATAAATATACTTATAACGTAAGATACCAGACAAACTGCTTGAAGAATCATCAATACCTCAAAACGATGTAGCAACAGCTTTATCTGTCTATTTCTTGGCAAAAATATAATGATAGTCTGCGAGTTCATAATTTGACCTTTATAACGCGTGACCTACTGATGAAAAACTGGGTCAGACAAAACAGCCTTAAATTTTGACATCCCTCTAACATCATTATCACTTAAAGGTGCCGAATACCTTCAGGGCGGGGGTGTCCTATCGTAGCCAGCTTGGCGCCTCCGGCGACTTTCACTACGCGGGTTCAAAGACCCCGAGCCAAAAATAATAGCGGCGCGCGCGCATCGGCATTACGTCACCACCGCTTTACCGCGTTTCCGCAATACGCTATAAAGATGTGCGGTTTATGCGCGGGCGACACTTTTAGGTTACGCAAGTGTGTGGTGACTGATGGTTGAGAGAAGTGGGTTAAATATTTTGTGAGAATTATGGAACTTAAGTAGATAGGTATGTTTGTTTTCTCAAAGTTACTTAAACCCAGAAAGATTGGTCAAGAAGTTAAACGCTATGAATTAGGAGATCTAAAAAGGGCGTTGCCGAAAGGTCAAATTGAACTGATTCTGTACAAAACTTTTCTGATTTATATGTTCATACAAATAAGCACAGGGACATTCTACCAGCAATAATGATGAAAAATTCAAAAATGGTATGGAACTGACATAAGCTACCGAAAAGCTGATGACAATCCTGTTGAAACTCGTTGAAGGCATACGCAACGCTTTGCACTGCGCTCTGCTCAATACGGCGAAGGAAAACATCGTGAGGAAACCGGTATGTCCTAGACACAAAAATCTGAAGACATTTGTGACATCTACCAACTTATTATGCTGAAAATTCCAGGTCGCCCCGGAATTTACAGAATTTTACAGCAAAAGTAATAGGAGTAGGAGCTCGTGGGTAAGTAATAACAGCCACACCGGGTCGATCCATCAGGTTAAGCTACGCTTGCCGGGGTTGGTCGGTGGATGGGTGACCATCTTTACATACCGAGACTCCTCCATGCCTCGGAAAGCACGTTAAGCCGTTGGTCCCGGCTGTCATTCGTGGATCTTTGACAGTCGTTACGGGTCGCCAGAAGCCCGAAAGTCTGACCAACCAGTCTTAATACTCAATACTCAATACTTTATTGCAATCCATAATGTGTACATAATAGTTGGTATGTTACCCAGTTACTGGGTTGTGGAGGTCAGATAGGCAGTCGCTCCATGTAAAATACTGGTATTCAGCTGCATCCGGTTAGACTGGAAGCCGACCTCAACATAGTTGGGAAAAGGCTAGGCAGATTGATTGACAACGGAAAAGTAACAGGAGCAAAACTTTTTCTCCTTGCAACATTGATGGTATCAATGAAAGTAAAAGCTAACACATAAAGCAGCGTTGTCATTAAACACAAGAGATACAGAGTCTCGCGATAAACTGAGACAATAGAGAGAGCGATATTCGACGCGGTCGGGTGCGCGTGCGCCGATCATCGATTACTAATGAAATCGAGATGTTAAATGGCTGAGTGACGAATTGAGTCGCGATCTGAATGGATGATATTTTCTCTATTTGATGTTGAGTGGAGAAATATTGGGTATTTTATATGAGATAAGATAAGCAGTTTTCTGTTGTATGTGTCTTTGAAACCACATACTACATCCACGAAGTTACGTACTTTGTGGTTAGTTAAAACTATGCAAGTGAGTGTTCTTGGAAGATATATACTGACTGCCAAACACAATGCTGCAGATTTAAATGGCGCAGCTGTTGCTCCAAATATACAGCCTGGCAAAAAAGAGTTTGGAAAAAATGAGGGCGCCACTACCGCACATAGGTCACTTCAAATGGGAAATGCGTCAAAGAATTTAAACAAATAGTGAAAATCGCTGCTTGTACTGACTCAAAACCTACTAGCACTTGTCGGCAAAGTAGTGCCAACATCATCGGTCTACATTACTTAAGTAAAATTATTTAGTTTCATTTGTCACCGCATCATACTCTTTATTTCCATGCTGTACTTATGTAGAAAACGACCAATCCACTCACAAAATAAACTAGACTATCCAACTGTAGAATCCTGTTCATCACGTATTTAAGCTGATTATATTACTACACTGGCTCATCAAGTCATCACCACACCAAGCCTCCTGTGCAGTTACCGCCTCACTTTCAACTGTTTCCCGCCATTCGTGGTGACTGACAGTTGACATTAGTGACAGCCACCTCACTGCTGACGTGCATGAGATAGTCTATAAATCTATTACATAGATACACTACACTAACAATAAAACTAGCCTAAGGATTAATCTTAATAACCCATAAACTCTTAGTCCCATAACTATAACCCGTAAGCATCCGCTGAAAACAGTTTAGTTTATTTACGACCACCATCAAACTACGGCATTTAATCGAGTAGTAAAATATTATAAGTTTTATCATCACTGTTAATAAGATGCGAAAACACCGTGTAGTACTATGACCCTGACTCAGTTTGCTTCACATCGTAATGGAGCAGACGAGCGATGGGCAGGCGACTTATTTATTGCCGCTTTTTGCATGTCGCAGCAATCGATGGCAAACTAAATGGAGTCAACCTAGAATTCGGCTACGAGTTTGGCATCTTCAGCAGAGTAGATCAGTTACGTAACGCGCAGGCATAGGCACATGCTGGACACGACGTTATAAGGGGCCCTTTGTTCGTGTGTGTCCCCTTAGACCCTGGGAGCAGCAGAAGATTACTAACTTGTGGAAATTCCACGAAAATACCTATTAGCAGCAGTTGATTGATTGTTGCAGAGACTAATCCAACCACGTAGCAAAGTTGAATCTTGTGTGAACCTGGTAAGTCATAATGTAAGCAAACCAAACCATAGCGTTCTTTGGCAAAAGCCAGGGTTTAGATCGCCAAGCAGTAGATATAAACTTTAGTGAATGTATTATGAAGGGCAAAGTAGTTAGACCATCAGTTTTCTGATCAGTTTTCTGATTATATCAGTTTGTTTTGATGCCAGGCATGTCACAGTAATGTGCAAAAATAGTTCTAGCTGTAGTTTCGTTGCACGCCACTTGAGGGCGGATTCCTCCAAGAAACTGAACACGATCAACGTTTCTAAAACGCGTTTAAGAGCTGATGTTGTCTATTCTATTGTTATCTATGGCAATGGTGCCGATGTTATAATTCTGCCAATGTCAGATGTGTTATGAGAAAACGTGCGAAGGAGGGAAACAAAAAAAAACAAGTTGTCAATATTCCATAACAATTTTGACACTGACAGCTCTTGACGCGTTTAGATGGGCTGAACGCGTTGAATTTCACTGGTAAAAACCCGCACTTAAAAAATCCCCAGAATCATTAATAGAATAGAATAATCGTTTATTATCAAAAAAGATATTCTTACATTTCCTTAAAACTAATACAAGTAAATTACTACTAATAATGTTTTTACAAAGGAAACATAATTTTAACATTAACTTGTGGACTCCACACTAGGTCGTGCCTGTCTCGTGGAGTCCTTGAGAGTTTTAGACAGTTCGCTTCCAGGTCGATATTGAATTGTAAATTAATATATTACATAATATTTAGAAATAATAATAATAATAATTTAAAACGAAATCAAAATCAAATCAAAAATAAAAACAAGAGACTTCTTAAATAAAATAAAATCGTTAAAACCAGCTGTATTTGAAATAGAGAAAAAGTGCTGTGATGTATAAGAAGAGTGTGTTGGAAAGAATGAATATTTATGAATTTAAGTAAGGGTACTAAAGGTAGTTTAAGTGTGAGTGTAGGGGAGAGTGAGAGTGAAGTTGTGAGTGAGGGTGTGAGAGAGAGAGAGTGTATGATATAAATATGTTATGAAGTTACTCGAATGAAGGCTTCGGATTCTGAGTAGGATTGAGTTAGCAGCCATTGTTTCATCATTTTCTTAACTTCGTTGGTTCTACAATTCTTGATGTCATTGATTTTTGCAATTTTGTTATAAACGTAACTGAGCATAAATTCTTGCATACGTTGTGCAAAAGCGGTTTTTACTACAGTAAGTGGACATTTGAAGATTCGTTGTTTGAGTAGATAGTGATATTCCGTGGATTGGGTTGTTAATTTGTGTTGTTTGAGTACTAATTTAAGGATGTATAACTGACGAACATTGAGAACTGATGCTTCTTTATATAGGTGATCTGTAGGATAACGAAAGTGTTTTCTATACATAACTTTTAGCACTGATCTTTGGGCTCTTTCCAATTGTATCATTGAAGTAATGCCGACTCCACCCCATACCGTAATGCAGTAGCAGAGAACTGACTCACATAATGCCCCATACACCAGGTGTAAGATCTTTTTGTTGGCCGAGTTACGTAACAGTTTCATTACGTGAGTCAGTTTTCTGATTCGCTTTGCTACTAAGTCTATATGGGGTCTGAATGAAAGACGCTGATCTAGCAGAACTCCTAGGTATTTTAGAGATTCAACTTTTTTAATTTCCTCACAGGTGCAAGGGACTGTGCTGCAAGTTGAAGGGTGGATTTTAAGATGTAAAGAAAGTTTTGGTGCTGATGAAAGTGTTTTATAGAAACAGATGTAGTTAGTTTTTTTAATATTAAGTGACAGAAGGTTAAGATCGAGCCAGTTTTTAATACAATTTAAGCCGTTTTGGGCTTCTTCGCGAACTGCTTCCCAAGATTTATTATGAAAAATAATAGCCGTGTCATCTGCGTAGCAGATGACTTCTGCATTTTGGATAACAGCGCGATGAATATCATTAATATAGATGATAAATAGTGACGGTCCCAGGACACTACCTTGAGGCACTCCAAATTCTACTCTACTGTGACAACTGGTGGTATCCCCAATTTTCACACATTGCCTTCTGTTAGTAAGGTAGGACTCAAACCATTTAAGTGGCAGTCCTCTAATACCAATCATTTCAAGCTTTTTTAGGAGTATGGGAATGGCAACGGTGTCGAAAGCTTTTGCAAGGTCTAAGAATATTCCTATACATTTTTCATTGACATCTAAGTGAGACGTTACAAGTTTGGCTAAAAGGCTTACTGCATCTTCTGTGGATTTTCCCATTCTGAAGCCAAACTGATTGTTGGATAGTAAATTGTTGGAATCTAGGTATGAAGTGAGACGTTTGTTAACTATTTTTTCGAGAATTTTGGAGAATATAGGTAACAGTGAAATGGGTCTGTAGTTAGTTGGGTTTAGCTTTGAACCACTCTTATGAACTGGAGTGACCTGTGCTTCTTTCCATATGTTAGGAAATGTGCCCGATTCTAAGCTAAGATTTATAATGTGGGTAAATGGAACTATGATTTCGGTTTTAATTTCTTTGATAAGGGTTGGTGTAAAATTATCCGGGCCTGGAGCACTGTCGTTTCTCAGATTTGTAATTATTTTATCTATCTCAAAAACATCTGTAGGATGCATAAAGAAATTTGAGTTTAGGGGGTCTCCAAGCTGTAGTTTGTTAACAACTGATTGCTGGGTTTCATTTATGTCTGTAAGAATTTTACTGGCTAGGTTTTTCCCAACAGAGGAGAAATAGTCATTGCAGTTGTTTATTGAAATTTGTGCCGATGATTCACTTTTAAGTAGTTCATTAGGGTTACTTCTATTGTTCGTCTGTTCACTAATATTTCTGATAGCTTTCCATAAACCTTTAATATTGTTTTTGTTATCTTCTAATTTTTTACTGTCGTGTTCTCGTTTAAGCCTGTGTACAATATTTGTAAAGAAGTTCCTGTAACGGTTGTAAATTAGTTTTTTTGCTTGGTCATTAGGGTGTTTGTTTGATTCACGATGAAGTTTGTCCCTGTGATTCATACATCTTATAAGTCCAGGTGTAATCCAGGGTTTTCTGATGTATTTAGAGCGGCTAAATGTCTTTCCTACCGAGTGTTTCTGTACTAAATTTGTTAAAATGTTGTGGAATTCATTGGTTGCGTTGTTTACGTCTATTTCCGACTCCACTCTAGACCAGTCTACTTCTTTAAGTTCCTCTATCAGTGCAGGGAAATTGATTTTATTTATACTGCGTTGTTGATATTTTGAACCGATAGGCATGAGCATGTTGTACCCCATCATTACCATACGATGATCGGTGATATCAATATCACAAACTAAACCTATAGCGGTTAGATATCTTGATTTAAGGAAAATGTGATCTAAGCATGAGTTTAGACGAGTTGGTTTTGAAATGACCTGTTTTAGTCCGTGTTCAGACATTAAACATAAATAATCTGACTTTGAAACATCCGTCGTCGATAAAAGATTTATGTTAATATCTCCGGTCACAATAATTGTTTCATATTTACTTATTGAGGTAAGTACTTCATCCAGAGAGGAAATAAATCTATCCGGTTTGCGTGATGGGGATCGATAAATGGCAATTACAGAAATGTTGTTAGGCAGTACTACTAAAAGAGATTCAGCATCTTGAAGTGGGGGTTCTGAAACTGTCGCATTCCAACAGTCCCTAATATAAGTTACAACTCCTCCGCTCTGGTTAAGATTATTTACTGTGTAGTATGAGGTGTAACCTGCAATCTGTCTAATTAAGGAGCCATCTGATAACCAGCATTCCGTAAGAACAATAACGTCATACATGATATTAAGCCGTCTTAACGCAATACAAAAGGTATTAAAGTTACGCTGTATGCTGCGGATATTAAAAGTCAATATCTTTAAGTTATAGTTCGCAGTCAGTACGTTCTGACAGTTTTCAGCTCTATCAAGTTCCTGACACTCCAAGTCAATACTGTTGTCTAGTTCAGCGGATAAAAAGTTCGTCATTTTGTAGAGTGCATGAAAAATAATAATTGAATATGGCAATAAGCTAATTTAGTGTCAGAAACTTGGTAGGTAGAGTTGAACATACTTGACAGAATTATAACTTTCTTTGGCATTAAGGTGTACTTTATTTTAAAAACGCAATAAGTTTTTAGATAGTTATTGAGAGATGTGATTCTATCATATTTAAACAAAATAAAGCAGATGAGGAAAAATAATATTAAATAAATTGAATGTATAAAACATGTCATTGTGTTAGGGTCGAGTAGTTTGCAGACATTGGAGATTGGTGACCTAACTGCAGTTTGTGCATGTAATAAAAGATTTACTATTGGGTCTAATATGTAGGAAAGTAACATATTATGCTTGCTCATTTTAACAGAGTTAAGCATGTTATGTAAAGTTTTCAGTACTAAGTAAAAGTTAAATATTATAGGTAAATTAAATAATAAATGGAAAATTTTATAACATAGAAGAATTATACTAAACCACAAATGCAACCGTGGATTGGGAAGGTCCCTCGTTATCATTCTGGCAGACTGAGTCCGACCGCAACCTTTTCATCGGCAACTTTTGTCGCGTCACAGTTGCCAATCTACGTCATAGTTACTAGGATTAGCATTTAATTGCCACAGAGATCTTTGATACGCCTTCATAAGGACTGTGTATAGTCGATGGCCTTAGTCATACCGATGCGATGGAGTGTCTTGTGCTATGATAAAAATAGTTTTATTACGCACATGCTTAGGCAACTAATGTGTGTAATATAATTTGAATACGTGTAATTTAATCGTAAAAAAAATTATAACTTTTTAAACTGCATGAATTTTATTGGCAATAATACTCAAAGGATTCTGATTTTTTTAAATTTATTTATTCAGGCTACATAAAAATTGCAATGTCTTTTATGAGTGTCGCACTTAAATAAATTATATATATTAAAAAAAACTTGACATTATCCGAAGTTATTAATTTTTAATTCCATGACGAAGTAATTTCACAATTCTTTTTAATGGAAAAACGCACGCAAAATTTTAATAAAACTCATCAGTGTGTAAAACACATGACAATAATTATACCAACATCCAAAGAAATTCCAAGGAATTCCAGTTATAATTATAATAAAAATATGCAACATATAATTCCCCATTCTTATTATGGAACGGAATTAATGATGAAATTCATTAAAACAAAGTAGCAAGGATAACTTGGGTTCAATGATTAACCAAAACAAAATTACGTTTAAGATATATCAAGGGATTTCACCCCTATTACTGTTGAGTTAAAGCTTAAATAAACTGTTTGGTTATGTTTGCAGATAGGTAATGACAGCAGAGATTGGCATCGTACCGTGTGACAGATATGAAATGACTGGCCTGTGTGAAAAATGACTTGCCTGTGTGAAAAATTACTTTTCATTTCCTTCGCTTATTTAGTTTCCTTAATTAGTATTATTTAGATTAAAAATCGGAGATTTAGGGCCAATTTCACCAATGAAAGTGAACGCAATCATCACTTATATGGCGCGTTCAAGACCTGTCACTGTCATAATTCTTAGGGAATATTGACACTGACAGGTGTTGAATGCGGTTCAGATGACATTTGCTGATCGCGTTCAGTTTCATTGATGAAATTGACTCTTAGGCAATACGACAACCTGTCTTGAAAATTGCCAAAATCTCCGTCTTTTGCGAGTTTTTTTTTTATGTCTCATAAATTACCTGTCGACTTTAATGTTGAAATGAAGAGAAAATCTCGGATTATTTTGAATGATTGCTATTATATTTATTGAGTTTTCGAGTGAAATATGGTTCATAAAGTAATGTATTTTAAAAGAAGGCTGTTCGTATAAAAGTATAATTTAGTGTTTATGTGTATTGTCTGTCTGTATTCACATTTTGTATCCGCCTGATAGAGTATAAACTGGATAATCTTCTTCGAATTTACGAAATGACATTAAATTTTTCAGATTCTTCTTATTATTTTACTTTATTATTAAGTGAATGTCAAGGCTTTTAGGTGCTATTATTAATATACAGCTTAATATTATTATTATTTAATATTGTCTCTCATGTCCGAAGGGAAAACCAGACTGAAGATGAAAAAAAAAAACTCTAAAAAACTTTCTCCATATTATTCAGCCTATTCATTCTATTTTTGAAGTCTCAAACACTCCCACATGACCTTCTCGTACCCAACCGACGTTCCTAATTCAAATTCAACCATCGAATCTTTTAAACCTTTTAACAATGTGTTTGAAAAATGACTCGAATTATTGTTATGTGATGTTAGGGTTGCCACATTTCGTCTTTTAATTTATCAAAAGCATTTAGCACTTGCAAGACACACACGTGAGCTAATTAAACCCTTGGTAACTGTCATCCATACATTGCCAACCATCATGCAAAGATCATAGCTCTCCACTTAGTGTGACAGCTTGCTACTCTGCGTTTGCTGATACGCGGTCTTCTCAATGAGCACAAGCAGAAGGAGCATAAAATGTTAGCTTTTTCCCAAATAAAATAATTTAAAACATGATTGCATCCGCTAACCCTCACACACAATGATGACGCATCAATGAATGGAATTTATTCGTGATCAAATCGTTGACATCGACCCGACCTTGGCGAGGTAATCCGATGTGACCCGAACACGCTCAGGTCAAGCTGTTCTAATCCGATATTTGAATATTGAATTACGAATGGTCACTTATAATATACTTTTCCTTTTAATATCTTTCAACGGTTTTATGATGCATGGCTGGCTTGAAAATCCTCCGAAGATGCATTTAGTACAGGAAAAACGATTGAAGTAATTTTTGTTTGATATATTGGTTGACCTTTGGCGCATAATAAAATTTTGGTTTATAAGATACTAGCTGATGCCAGCGGCTTCGCCCGCGTGGATGTCGGTTATTACATACTAAAACCTTACTCAATAACCACTCTATTTAAAATCAAATCACAAAATAGCATGAAAATCGGTGCAGTAGTTTTTGAGTTTATCGCGAACAGGACGACAGACAGACACGGCGAAGGACTTTGTTTTATAGTATGTAAGGATTTCATTGAATCAGGATTTAGTTATATTAGCATCCCCATTAAATTATTTAAAAAAAACATGCGGGGCAGTTTTTGGGGACTGCCGATAGAAGTGAAAACTAAGTAACATTCATTCATTTCTTCAAGCGTGACGATGACGCGAGTTCCATGATTTTAGTTCATCCAAAAGTCCTCAACGCGCCTGAAGAAGTTTTCATTACAAAAATATATCACGGAACCGCATAACGGAACTGAGAGTTAAATAAAACTGTTGTAAGATCAAAATTACAAGGAAAATAATAATAACATAATATTAACCTGATCTCAGTAGAGATAAGAATAAGAATAACATTGAAATATGGCAGCGGACTTTGGTTTCCTTCCTTTGCTTTTGACGTTTCCTTACTTGTAGTAATAACCATGATATATCCATATTTGTAGACAATAAATAATGTATGTCACATGTTTGTGTTCATATAGTAGTAAAACAGTGTGAAACAAATGGTTTAGTTGGAGGTGATGATCTATATCTTATTTTAATTATTTCTGTCATCTCCTGGGAGAACTCCATTGATAACGAATATAATCCAAAAGGCGTCTGGTTTGAGAATCTCAATTTAAAAAGCGAGATGATCAAAGAAGTAACAATAACGCAAAGAACCACAAAACTCAATCAGCGCTAAACAAATAAAGGCGATCAAAACATTACTAGATTTTCGTTATTCGATAACGGTCACAGAAACTGAGTTTTCATCCAAAAAAACAACAAAATCAAAGTTAAAAAAATATTAATAATAACGTTATCGAACGATTCTCATCAACAATGATGCAAATTACTCAGCTACCGCACGTATTGCGATGCGGCGCGCGCGCAGGTCAACAAACGCGTCGCATTGTCATGCAATGTGGATGCGCAAACGCATAGTGCGACTGAAGCTCAGGCATGTTTGCATCCCGTGTCATGTAAACTAATAAACCACCGACCTGTAGTCACCTACAGGAACACTCTTATAGGAACCTATAGGAGTGATCCTAAAGGATCTGTAGAGAAACCGACCTCCTCAAACTCAAATTCTTTATTACATTCATGTGTACAAAAGCCTTCCTTCAGCTTTTCGTGTGTCCGTTATGGGACTTCGGTGAAACGACAGTTGATTTCCTTGACGGGTACTTTGGATAAAGGTGAGCAGAAAGCAGCATCAAATCTTCAGCATTAATAGAATCTAGGTGGATCTTCGTTAGCAGTTTGGCAAGTTAATATGGCTAGAAAGGGAGTGACTACTGAGATGACGGCCGAAAGAGTTGCTAGTGTTGATGTTTGTCGATAACCCTAAACAAATTGGGATAAGGACCTACATCTGTTTATACAAAAAAAGCAAGCAGAGGAGGAGGATGACGGAAGCATTACACAATAGGAAGAAGCCCTATACTCAATAGTAGTTGGAATAAGGCTGCTGATGATGATGGTGGACAGGAGGATCAGATAATGATGATGATCTTCGTCGGTGGAACTACTATAGAAGTTTAAAAAAAAAGGCCAGTTCAAGAAATCTCGGAAACTAAAGTAGCCGCTGGCAAGACTGATAGTTTGTAAGTGAAATGACAATCTGTGCGTGCACATAATTCTGTTTTCCATGAACACAGGTTAAGAACTTGTACTCTACGTAATTATTTACAGAAATGGGTGTTTATGTCTCGGTGCATCAAGTTAAATAGCAGTTAATACATTCGTTTAGTGCTTCTAGGAAAACTGTTTTAATTGAAAGCGGTTGTTATTGGCACTGGTAGCTTTTTAACTTCAGGATTTTTTTGTCGATGAGCGAGAGCGATCTCTGTGTAGGCTTGATTGAACTATTTTGTAACTCATTACTTGAGCACTAAAGGTATAAAGACCAACATCTGCAAGATGGAAACAAGCTTATGATCCAGACAAATACTTGTCGACTTAATAAGATCTTCTGATTGCATTCATCAACATTGTCCACAATTTTACAAGGAGTTGTTACATTAAAATTTATGATGATTGGATTTCAACACAGGACATAATAATACGAGTAATGAACCAATCAGGTACAAGTTACAACAAAAATTCAATTATCTACAAAAATAATTTGGACATTACAAAATCCTTGCACGCGACGAAGCTTGGGCAATTTTGTCAAATTTGACCGCAGCCCTGCCCCGTACGCTGCGTCGTAATGGTACTCATTAAATATGGAGGTACGTAATTGGTCTGAGCATGCGAGATCCGAAACTGTACACATTAATTACGGTGTTGATGAAATTTGTTTCAAGATGAGTCAAGTGGAGAATCACCTAATTCTGAATGGGTAGATGACGGTGTAAAACCTTATAATAAATAACTATTGCCTAGACTCAGCTTGTGTGGACCAAGGCTGCCAATGCCAATGATGATAACCTCTTCAAATTCAATGCAGTTAATTATCTCAGATCAAGATAGGACATCACAGACAATAACGAGCATGAAATAGACACCAGCATTAATATAATGGTGAAAAGACGCAAAATCGATATACCAGCGTAAAATACTCCGGAGATACTATTGTCTAAGCTGACAGACAACAGCCCAATTGTTAGTTCACAGTTACACTAACAATTGACAATCAACAAAATCAATAGCACTGTTCGCACTATATCAGACACGACTCTATCCGACAATCTCGCAAATTCCCTATCGCTTAAAACCTTGTCCACCTAGGAAAACAGGCGCGAACAAGCCATAAATCAGTATTAGCCCTTCTAATAACCACGTAGGGCGTCCCGTTACGTTCCCAGCGATGACGGCACGAGATTTATCACATATTCACGCCGCTTCCGGGACGAGGTGAGCAGGAATGGAGCTAATAACTCCTCTATTCGAGTGTTAGCGAATTAATGGTCGTATGAGGTATTCAAAGATTATGTGTTAGGTTTGAGTAATATTGATATTCATAACTGATTTGTGGAAGTTGTTGGATGATTCTTGGATTCATTGGATGTGTGTTTTGACGTTGGATTGGAGTTTGAGTGTTTATTGGGGGTTATGGATCTTCATTATTTTTAGTCAAGGATAATGATGGGTATGATACTCTTAAATCAACTGAAGATTGTGAGTAATGGTCTCGACAGCCATAAGAAAATTTTCGCGTTTTTTTTATTTTTTTATAGCAAACCTTGCAAGGTTTACTTAAGCTTTTCCTGCAGACTTCACTGACAATGACACTGTGAAAGTAGAAATCCTAACTAATACTATAAATGCGAAAGTGAGTTTGTTTGTTTGTTTCGCTTTCACGCTAAAACGGCTTAACGGATTTGTATGAAATTTGGCACAGGGGTAGACCATGACCTGGAATAGGACGTAGGATACTTTTTATCCCGGTATTCCCACAGGATCAAGACTTACGCGGATGAAACCGCGGGACGCAGCTACTAGAAATATAAAAGGATCATTATTGGTAATCTTATATCCGAACAGCTTCTTCTACAGGTACAGTCAACCGCACATAGGTACTAACACTTTCATTACGAAAAGCCTTCATAATGCTAAGATACGAGTATAAAGACGCGGTCAGTGACAAATTGTTACAACTGATATGCTTCATTTTTCTTTCACTGAACTGGTTGACTGTATTTCATCCAACGATTTTGGGAGTCTATTAAAAAATACTCTTTTTAAATGTGAGCTATTAAGATATCGAGCCAATAAACTCTTCCACAAATCCCATTCCCATCTCATCAACACGTTACAAAATATCGCTGTCGAAACTCAGGCGCATCATTACGATCGCGTGCTGTGCGCGTACGCAGCTGTCGCGTCAAAACGAGATAAAAGAGCGAAATATTCGAGGCACGTAACACTTGTGTGTTTTTACGCGTAATTACGGAGACCGTGGACAAGGCGAGGCATGGCTTTTTGTTTTTAAAGTGTGGTTACATAGTGTATGTATGTTTAGGTAGGTGTGTAGTGTAGTTGTCTTTTTGTGTTCTTTGCCCCTGAGGGTATTTTAAGACAATGTTGCAGAGGAAGGATCAGTGTATGGTAATCATCTACTGATCAATTTGCTTTGAAATAATTATGCAGAACAGTTAAAATTAATAACAAAAACACACACATTCTAAGTTGCCTAAATTACACAGTGTTTACATAAACATTGTTGCATTACAGCATTTTTTAATAATAATTACAATAATAAGTTGAACTGAGAGCATATTTTCATATGGCAATACCACTCAGACCCCACGAGACAGGCTCGTCCTAGTATGGAGTTCATAAGCAAAATCTTAGCTTCTTATTTAAAGAATGTAAACCTAGCATTTTTTTTTTTAATCTTTATTTATTAATAGAGGTTTGTTCACATTTGAACATGTCACTCCCGTAAGAAAAAGCACGAAAATAAACCTACCTATTAATTAAAAAAATTACCTATTATAAAAACTAAATCACTCTATTTGGCAAATAAGCATTATTTATTATTAGCAAGTGTTGGAAAGCTTGTTCTGCCGCTCATCAATTATGACTTCAAGTCAGTTTCAATCTACAGTCCAACTTCACCCACCACTGAGCATAGACCTCCTTTTTCCTGTGACAATTTCCAACATCCTGTATGACGTGTACGATGGTAACAATGTATATGTGGGGTTTGTGTGTGTGAGTATTACAAGTACGAGCCAAAACACATACATAAGACCTAACCACCTTTCTTTTTATTATTACCCAAGAAACCTAAGTTTCCTCACTTAACGACTTTCTCGACACAACAAATCTTATATAAACAGGTACATAAAACCGCAGCCAAAAGTCAACGCGATAAAAATCACAACTTTTTCTCCATAAACCAGCCAATGTACGCAATAACCGGTCAAACTGGATATTTCCCCGTTTTCCCCACTTTTCCTTGCGGTTAACAACCTCGTATGTGAAAATGACATAAAAATGCGCTTGCACATACGGCACTTTCGATCTCGAACAGGCTTCCGTTGATGAGCGGGTACTTGCTCTTATTTTCTAATCGACTTTCGACGAGGCCCAATTATCTAAGAAATATATCTATGAGATTATCGATTGGGATCACGTTTAGTTGTCGAGATAACGCTAACTAATGTGGGTAGTTGAAGAGATCTTTCAACTGTTGGCCAGACATATTGGATTGTTGCTCTTTTGAATTCGGAAGAAGGTTCCGATGTTACGTCATTGGAAAGGTTGAAAGCGATTAAATGCTTCAAGAAGACAACTATAGTATCTTCATCTTGTTTCATAGTGATTTAGCTTTGTAAAGAAGTGCACTGTTGCGCCAAAAACCACCTTGACTAGTTCAGATATTTATCCAACTTTACTGCTCATACCAAATAAAAAACCAAGACAGAGCGCTGTCAACAGGGACATGAGGCCGGTTTCGTAAACATGTGTGCACTTAGTTTGGTGTAGTTTGATTGTAGTGTCTTTGTAAATAGTTGTAAATGTGTGTGAGCGTGTATGCACAGAGGGTTGGTGTAGTTTTAGAATGCTTCACTGTATTGTTCGCAGCGCTCCGTCTTGGGTTTTTATCTGGTCTGAGGTTAACTGTTACATTTTTTTTATTCTAAAAACTATTTCCGCGCAGTGTATTTATAAAAGTAGATATCTATTTTAACATACCATCTCGCCTGTATTATGAAGGGTTGGGCAGAGGTGTACCTATGGTACACCCACATTTCGCCAGTTGTGTTTAAGTCCCATGTAATAGGGGGCGAGCCTATTGCCATGAACCGGGCCCAAATCCAGATACCGGGCTGCTACTGAGAAATTCCAGAAGGAAATCCCAATAACACTTTGCCCGACCCGGGAATTGAACCCAGGACCTCATGCTCAGAAGTACAGCTTGCAACCACTGGATCAACGAGGCATTCACATTAATGTAATTCTTAGTTGATTCCTAATCTGTATTAGCTGGAAAACTTTCAATTGAAGTACGTTTCAATATGGCGCTCATCAATCACGACGACTGGCGGGTAATTAGCACAATAACCGGTTAGTTATCGTTATAAAACTGATGGTATCGGGAACTGATATAAATTGTTACACTGACAACATTTCTCTTCGTAACGGTGGGCAGTTTTGAAGCATAAAATTAATTAATTTAAGTAGGATAATGGTATTTTAAATATGATTAAAGTTTAATAAAATTATTTTATAATTAACTTACAACGTTCAATAGACACACCAAATTCTAATATAGGCAGATACAAATATTTTATTCTATTTTCAATTTCGTACAATTATTGCCAGATTAGTAAAAAAAAATATTCTATGTAATATTTTATGGAATATTCTATGCAATATTCGATGTGGTATAAATCAGCTATGGGTTTAGAATAACCACTCAGTGGGTCCCAAACAGCAGCAAGCAGCAACGCGACACGCCCCCAGGAGGAGATCGTTATCTCCTCGAACTCGACTTTTTTCCTAAAGATTGGACACTAACAGCAGTAGATACTTAGATATAAGTGGAAGAGGGAAGGGAGACCTAGCCCTGCAGTGGGACATAAACGGCTGATAATCTATATATAATTAATATTATAAATTAAAGTCGCTATTCGTATTTTTCAGGATGTCCGCGTTGTCCTTCTAAGCCACGCAACAGATTTTGATGAGGTTTTCACCATTGTTTAGAGAATTTATTCCGAAGGTTTACGTGTATTAAAGTTACACATAACTAAGAAATCTTGATGTTTTGTCAAGTCGTAAAAACCATGCGATGCAGGAGCGGGTCGCAAGTACTATAATTAATAAATGTAAGTAGATTATATACCACAAAGGAACAGTATGTTTGAAAACCAGTTCAAATTTAATTAAAACAAGGATATTATAGAAAGTGATTGTTTGCATACCATGGCTCCATGTCCTCAGATACTGATCAACCTCCGTGGGCAGCCTTCGGCAGTCGGAAGACGTCAACCAGTCCATTATGGCACTATGTACTTGTGACGAGTAAGTAGGTACTTCTCAATCTGATTATTAATTACTTATGCAAGATTGTTTGCTTTGTAATGAAAAGAATAATTGAAGACGGAAGCCATTAGATCATTAGAATAAACATTATAGTAATTATGAGGAGAATACGTCGCGGTGCCCTATCTATGAAATAGGTGTGCCCTATGTGGTAACATAGGGCAGAGAATTTAGGTATACTAAAACCTAGTAGTACACCTCATAGGGCTGAAAGTCAACCAAAGGGCAATGGAGAGGGCTTTGCTCGGATTTACCCTGAAATGAAGAGATTCGTAGGAGAACCAAGGTAACCGACATAGCCCGAAGTATTGCCGAACTTAAGTGGCAGTGGGCAGGGCACTTTGCTCGCGGACAGATGGCCGATGGAGCCGGAAGGTTCTGGAGTGGCGACCGCGTACTGGAAGACGTTGGAAGGCCCCCCACAAGGTCGACCGATAACCTAGTGAAGGCCGCGGGGATGCGCCGGATGCGAAAAGCACAGAACCGGTTGAAGAGGCGGTGCTTGGGGGAGGCCTATGTCCAGCAGTGGACGTCTTTCGGCTGAAATAATGATGATGATGAAAACCTAGTAAGAAAACAAATCTGTGGATTAAAAAAAAGAATAACGGACAGACAGAAAGACGTGACGAAGTATAATAATATCAGGCTGCAGCCAAGAGTTTCCTTAAACCTCGTTAGTCTAGTGGCCACAAGCGACGCAAGCGCTATTCCTGGGTCGAGCAGTGTTTATTTTATTATTTACTAGCTGATGCCCGCGACTTCGCCCGCGTGGATGTCGGTTACTATATACTAAAACATTATTCGAAAACCACTCTATTCATTGGTGAAAACAGCATGAAAATCGGTGCAGTAGGTTTTGAGTTTATCGCGTACAGGACGACAGACAGACGCGGTGGAGGACTTTGTTTTATAACATGTAAGGATGTACACGCAGTAAAATACATAAAGATACGACATAATTATAATATGAGTACAAGTGTGATATGAGTATGAGTGTTATTGGGTTGTTTCATGTGGAATTGCCCAGTAGAAGCCTTTTTTTTTTTTTTTGATGGTGGGAAATCATCCTATGACTTCTCCCGCTCTGGGCGGTACGGAAGGGCGTGTCAGACTTTTACTGATTAAAACCCACCCGTGTTCGTTCATTTGCCTGTTGCCAAGGTCCCGGTATCCCTTTCGGACTTTCCCGCAACCCTAGCAGCCTGGAGTCTGAATTTGTGCCCGTCCCCTATGACATGAGACTCCAGCATAACTGGCGAAATGTGGGTGTACTCCGCTGCCTAACCCTTCAGAGAATACAGCCGTGATGTTATGTTTTTATTTGAAGCTAATAACGCTTTGCTCGACCAGGGGATCGAACCCAAGATTTAGACCACAATACACAAACACCATCGAGAGTAAACATAATTGCACATAACATGTAATAAAAGAACAGTTGGCAAGTAACTGGTGGTTTTACTAAAAGCAAATGGCTTCGTTCGCAAGTTTTATACACTTTTACTTTTACAGAAGTTAAAAACAATGATTTGGCAGAAAATGTTGTTTTGATCGCATCCGTACTTCTGTTGTCATAGACCAATGGATGGGTGATTAGTCAATTGTTGAATTATCTTATTGATATAAGAATGGTGGTGATTTGTGTTCAATCTAAAATCTTGTTTTAAGAAGAATAGAGAATATCATTGTCTATTTTATAAAGCTATTCTATTATTATTATAATATTATTCTATTCTATTTTATAAACATTATCAACAGCGTATTTATATAAACAAACGAAACCATAAATTAAACTAAAATCACACAGTGCAATTTTTTTAAATTCATTTTCAGATAATATCTTTGTCCACACACAGATTTTATTTCTAAAATATGAGTAATTTTGTTACAACCACTGATGAAACTACAAAATTCATCATTCCTACATTCTATAAACATGATGGATAAAAAAAAACTTTATGGAAGCAACACTCCTAATAAAATACCCGATTACGCTTAATAATACAATTAGATACTTTGATCTCACGAGTGCACAACATGACGCATCTGTTATTTTATCTTAGTAATCCCAAAGATAAGTGTGAACCGCGGAATTGCTGGCAATTGATCGAAAATGGAGAAGCTATCAAGAGTTGTCTTGCAACATGTAATTCGGTGTCCAGAGGCTGGGAACGCGATGATTTGGCAATAAAAGCTGTGAGAAATCATCGCAAGCGAAGAACCGAAGCCGATTGGATATTATTATTTTTGTAACATAACGTCACGCCTGTAAATGCGCATTTCGCCAGCTATGTTTAAGTCCCATGTAGGACGCGAGCTATTGCCATCAACCGAGCACAAATCACAAACTCCGGGCTGCTACTGAGACATTCCAGATGGAAAAACCCGACAACACTTTGCTCGACCCGGGAATCAAACCCAGGAACCTCATGCTCAGCAGTATGCTACACCAATGAGGCAGTCAGTTCTTTTTATTTAGAAGAAAAGATATCAAATATTGCAGTGGCGAGAGACACGGGCGGGATTTACACCGGCCCCAAGTATCGAAGACGGCTTCGCTACTCAAACAGCTGACCTTCTTAAAAATCGGTGAACTTGAGAAGGTGACCTCGAAATTAAGGCTGTGACCTTACATGGTTTCAAGGTCAGCGGCTAGGCTCTGTTTGTAATACGTAGATAGGTCATATTATTACTTATGACAGTCGGCTATTGAAGCAATGTCTGGCTGAATCAAAACTCACTTATTCAAACGCGGCTGAGAATCAACAACTTTTGAACGAAAATTACATAAGATAGTCAAAACGCCCACCCTTCACCACTTCCTAGTGCTTTAACTGGGAAGAAGTGGCGCAACAAACTCCCCAGCAGCACAGCTGTCTGTTCAGTTAGAAAAACTTGATTTTATACAATAGTATGGGTAGTAATTAATATTACGAAACACAATACATTAAATTAATTTATTTGCCATGGCGTCAGCTAGCCGAAGTTCGGTCCGTATAAATCAAATCAAATCAAATTTATTTTTGCAGAAAGCACTGTTACAATGGTGTTACTAAAAGTACGTGTTTCAAGTGATTCTACCGTAAGGCATCCAAAATGTATACAATCATGGTTTATCAGAATCTAGATTGACATTGAGACATATAAAATTAGATAAAAATATTCTGAGATATTAAAACGTAGTATTTATACGTAGTAAAGTCTGCCAATCACAGTTAACTTATTAGCTACTGTGAATGTTAATTATAATTTACTGCATTATCCTCTCCTGTGTCATTAAAGTCTTTTATTACATTTTAATTTCCACAAACGACGTGAAAGCCTCATAAACAAAGATTACTTAGTGAAAACGACCACAATTACCTCTTAGAATACAGTTGAGTGTCATACCAATCAATAGTTCATGATGGCATAAGCAGAGAGAAAAGGTATCATTATCATTATTAGCTACCAGGCTGTTAGCACAGTATAGATAGTTACAGAAGATCAGCTCCATACAACATACGCACACATAAGACGCGTATTACGCTGGGGAGCACGTATTGGGGGGGGGGGTCTGATGTGCAACATTTCCTTACCAGCTAAAGCACTAGGAAATGATGATAGGCTGTTTTGGAGAGCTGTCTTATGTAATTTTGACATTCAAAAAGTGCTGATTTTCAACAGAGTTTGAGTAATTTTTTTTTTAATTTTGGACACCTGCAGCGAGGGCAAGCTCCCTCGCGATCGGCATTTGTTTGAGATCGCCGTGCGTACGCGTCTATGTGTGCGTGCGTCCGTTTTCTTTGAACTTTTTTTTCTCTTTATTATCTTACCATTATTATTTGTCGAATACTAGGAAAGAAGGGAAACATCGTGAGGAAAGCGGTATGTCCTAGAACCAAAAATTCGAAGATATGTGACATCTATCACCCCGCACTGAGCCCGCGTGGTGGTTTACGGCCCGCTCCTTCTCACCGAGAGGAGGCTTGTGTCCCAGCAGTGGGAACATTATAAGCTGATTATAGTTAACAATTTTTCTTTCTTCATTCTTTTCGCTTGTTGCATGGAGCCGACTTTCTGTACATATCTGTTTCGTGCTTCTTACCTGTTATGTTCAGTCCGTCCGTTATTTACTTGAAATTATCACCTTCAATGGTTATAGTGAAGAGAAAACCTAGTGGAGTAGTTTATTGTCAGTCGTTCATTGGTTTATGGTTATTGTGTGGAGATAGTCATAATCAGTGCGTTAATCAATCTTTTTATTAACCGACTTCTCCAAACAAGAAGAGGTTCTCAATTCGTCTGTTTCTATGTTTTTTTTAAATGTTTGTTACGCGCTTACTCCGCCAATTATGAATCGATTTTGATGATTCTTTTTTTGTTTGGTAGGTCATGCTTTCGAGGTGGTCCCATTTAAATTTTATTAACTTTGCTTTTGAGTTAGCTTCAATATTACGTATTTTTCCCACTTAATATATGTCGACGACGTTCTATGTGACTCCGTCACTGTTATTTACATAACAGGTAGTGGTATTCGAATTTGTGTGGGGTAGGTACACACCGCTACACATCAAGCTATACATTTCCAGTTTATGCTGATCTCGCATTGTAAAGGATTTCCGTACAATGCGAGGTCAGCTTATACTGAAAATGTAAAGCTTGATGTGTAGCCGTGTATTCCACAATAAAAATGGGAAAAATAAAAACTTTTACAAAAAAAAAAACCGACTCCCAAAAAAAACACTAAAAAGTGAAAAATAACTTTGATTTCGCAAGTCGGTGGCAAAAAACGAAAATTGAAAAAGCCCCCAGAGTCAACTCGCCGCCGCGCCGGTCCCAGATTGAGTCTGGATTTGTGCCCTGTTGACTTTTTAAGACTGGTTGTCAGACTTTCGGGCTTCTGACGCCCCGTTGCACCTGTCAAAGATCTACAAATGACAGCCGGGACCAACGGCTTAACGTGCTCTCCGAGTCACGGAGGGGTCTTGGTATGTGAAGATGGTCACCCATCCACGGACCAACCGCGGCAAGCGTAGCTTAACCTGATTGATCGACCCGTGCGTCTGTTATTTCTTAGCCACAAGCTCCACCCGCTTCAACACTCCATTGCAATAGAATTCTTTCCCATTGGATTCAGAATTATAATTAAACCATAATACGCAATAAGATTTTCTATCACAATTTTCTAACTAGCCAAAGAAAGCGTTAATTGATGATCCGTCTTGTCGTGGCGAAGGAAAATAGGTTTTTCTCGTTTTCAAACATACATAAACGGAGAGAAATTGATGTTCTGACGCCGGGGTCCATGTTGGGTTTACCTGAGTTGTCAGTAGTGCGGCTGTGTCGTTATTTACCTGTAACAAGAGAGTAAGATTTATAAAAAAGATTGGAAACAATATGAAAGTTTGACGGCGAAATCAAATTAGCTAGCGAAACCCCGGAGATGTGATTGGTATCGGTATCTAAACACGATAAAACAAAACAAGTAAGAACACTGCCAGAGGTCGTTGACAAAGAAACTTAACTTTAACTGCTACTACTACTTTAACTTTTAGTAACTTTAACTTTGATTATTAACTAGATACGGCCAGTTTCTTCATCAAAAGTAACAGCCAAAGTAACAGTCAACTGTTCTTTTGTACTGTTCTATTTTCAATCCTGGGTGCTCAGGCGAGGGTTGTAAATCCAATCTCAAATCGATAGAGTGTCGCGCTGCAAAAGAACTAAAGCAAACGACACTCGCACCACGACATTGTGCTGTTATTGTGCTTTTCTAGTGTGCGGGCGTTTGCGGCCAACAATTTGACGCTATTTTTTCGACGAGTTCGCAGCTTTGACTGTCTCTGGACATATCAAATCAAATCAAATTTATTTTTGCAGAAAACACTGTCACAGTGGTGTTACTAAAAGTACGTGTTTCATGTGATTCTACCGTAAGGCATGCAAAATGTATACAATCATGGTTTATCAGAATCTAGATTGACATCGAGACATATAAAATTAAATAAAAATATTCTGAGATATTAAAATTATTGGAATGTCCTTCAAAAAGTCAAATTAATTCAGAATAATGTTTTCATTAAATAATAGTAGTAATTTAATCATTTCAATGTCATATCTATAATATAAATTATGAATTGATGACAAACGCGCAACAATGACGATATTATACCAGTACTTATTCATATTCTATCATTCATTATAATCATAAAAAGAAATCTCAAGTCCTGTTTTCACCCACCGATTCATTACCATAGATTCCAAGGCGTTCTAATAGCAATATTTAATACACAATAACGTCGTGGGAAAGCCAGGAACGTGTCGCATCCGCTCTTTAAAATGCATAACAGCCTAAGACCATCGTGGAATACTAAAATAAAAAAACCAGACGCGACTAGAACTCACAAGAGTAAAATAACAAGATATAATTCACCCTTTAATGTTCATAAATTGTTGCACTAGCTTGTTTCACAGAAGACGTTGGATACAGAAGTCTAACTTGAAATTGGAAAAAAATGCCGACTTCAAACGATGATTTAGAAAGTAAACTAAAACTAAACTTTTGTCTACAGCTGACGGATAGCACGGCACTGAGTTCAATACCATTCCTATCCATTCATTAACAGACAGATACACTGCGAAGATCATCCACCACCTAGCCTGAGCGCATCCTACACTACGTTTGACTTTGTATACCACTCACTGCATCCGCAGATTACACGCCATGATTTAATCTCATTCAGCTCCCACTCCCATATACTCCCATATCAACTTCTCTAGCTAGGCTTCTGTACGTATCTACTCTGTGTTATCGCGTCTTGTTGACAAATACACAACTTTCGCTGCGCAGGCGCAGGTGGCACAGCGGAAGCGCGCGCAGATTATAGTCGCCCGCGGTGCTAATAAATAAATTATGTGTCATTGAGTGTGTAAAGTCAGTTAAATAGCGAAAGCTTATTGATATCGCTTTGTTTCGAGGGCTTAGGAGAAGGGATATGCCAATCATTTTATTGACTAGCTCAGAATTAAGTGAGAAACTTATAACTAAACTAGCTGCGCCCCGCGGTTTTACCCGCATAAGTCTCGATCCCGTGGGAATATCGGGATAAAAAGTATTCTATGTCCTATTCCAGGTCACGGTCTACCCATGTGCCAAAAATTTCTTCCGAATCTGTACAGCCGTTTTAGTGCGAAAGCGAAACAAACTCACATTTATAATATTAGTAAGGATTGGGACTAGTATTGTTGGAAGGGTTGATCAGGAGGAAATTGGGAGATAATTGCCATGGAAATTAATATTTAAAGAAGCGAACGGGGCCAACTACGTGAAATGTGAAGAATTTTGCTTTTTTGGGTTCCGTACCCAAAGGGTAAACCGGGACCCTATTACTAAGGCTCCGCTGTCTGTCTGTCTGTCCGTCTGTCACCAGGCTGTATCTCATGAACCGTGATAGTTAAACAGTTGAAATTTTAACAGAAAATAAATATTTAAGGGGGCTCCCATACAATAAACGTGTTTTTTTTTTTGCTCGTTTTTGCTCTATATTGATAACGGCAGTAGATGCTTAAATATTCACTTTAAATATAAATAATTAAATTAAAATAAAACAAATATTTAAGCTTCCATACAACAGACATGATGTTTTTGCCGATTTTATAGATAATGGTACGGAACCCTTCGTGCGCGAGTCCGACTCGCTCTTGGCCGGTTTTTTCTTTTATTTTTAGGTTGCCGTACCCAAAGGGTAAAACGTGACCCTATTACTAAGACTCCGCTGTCCGTCCTTCTGTCTGTTTGTCTGTCCGTCTGTCACCACGCTGTATGTCTGGAACCGTGATAGTTAGACAGTTGAAATTTTTACAAATGATGTACTTCTGTTGCCGATATAACAACAAATCTAACTTTTTGAGTTTATCGCGAAAAGACAGACAGACAGACAGACGCAGCGGAGGACTTTGTTTTATAACGGTAGTGATGTGTAAGGATAAATTAAAGTCACTTTTCGTGTTGGTACGAGTATGTCCGCGTTATTCTTCTAAACAACGCAACAGATTTTGATGCGGTTTTCACCATCGTTTAGAGAATTTATTCTGAAAGGTTTATGTGTATAATACGTTATTTCAAATTTACATATAAATAAGAAATCTCGATGTTTTGTCAAGTCGTAAAAACCTTGCGAAGCAGGAGCGAGTCGCTAGTCAAAATATATTTTAATCTCTCAGGATAGCCTCGCTCTAACAGTGGACAATCAGACTAATATCTTATTTAATTACATGGTGTGAATATACCAATTACAGTAATAACGTACATAATGTTTTGGGGGACTTATTCGTTATTACATTTGTGACTTTGTAAGTAACAGTGGACAGCCTTGGCCTAATAGATTTAAATCAATTTAGAATAAACAATAGCTTTAGTAGTAAATCTAGTTGTAAATTAAAACATGGCGGTCGTTGGTATTATTATGATAATTGATTACTAGTGGGTTGTTAATTAAAAATATAGCGCAGAATTAAATGGTCTAGTGGTCGCTAACAATACTGCAGAGCGAGGTCCAGGGTTCGATTCCCAGGTCGGGCAGTGTTTTTTGGGGGTTTTCTATCAGGAATTTCTCAGTGGCAGCCCGGAGTTTGGATTTGTGCCCGGTTGATGGCAATAGGCTCGCCTCCTTATTACATGGGACTTAAACATAACTGGCGAAATGTGGGTGAACATAGTAAGGTACATGTCTGCCTAACCGTTCGGGGAATTACAATATTCGGACCACTGTAGAATTTACACCGAGTGGTTAGACTGGAAGCTGACCTATTCCTGGGAAAAGGCTAGGCAGATGATGATGATGTAGCATTTCCACCGAATCTTCTTCATATTCATATTTTATTTGCATTCCATAATGTAGAAAAGGTAGACGGTGGCGTTGGGTGGTGTGGTGGTGGAAGGTGGTAGGGTGGGTCTTCGACAAGTAGGGACTTTCTCACAGCAGAATTTAACGCTCTTAGCAACGTTGTTTCAACAGATTTTCCGTGCACTCAGCCTTGTTAATTTCGCTCTATTTATGGCCGTCAAAGGAGAATCGCATCTAAAAGCTCAATTGAGACCAAAAGCCTGTAACTTTCGTCAATTTAATCTGACAGCTTCCTAACTTTCCATCAAGACAAATATTATAATATTCTACCAATCAAAACAGATCTCTTTTCATAACACGAACCAGATAACACAAACTCTTTTCTCATAATTCCTAATCCCTTATAAGTGATATACTAATTGCAAGTATTGGAAAGCGCACGCACATATCCGGTGTTGACTTTCCATTTCGCTACCGGTGCGTGTGCGCAGCGTGCGAGCGGAAAAATATAATTATGTGATTGAGTGTGTAAATTACTTATTTAGATATAATTTTGTGGAGTTTAGAATGGAAAACTAGCTTTTAGTACAAACAAATGTCTAGTGATTATTTCAAGTGTTGTCAAGTGAAAAAAGATTGAAAAACATAAGCACAAAGAACACAATTCAACCAATACATTTCGATAATAATCCTATGTAACTAAAGATAATATTAATCTATAGATACTGTTAATGAAGTAAGTAATTAATATTTAAATATTCATCAGAATTCAATTAAAATTGGATATCAGACAGCTACCAGGACCCAACAATATTTTTTTCAAACTGCTTTGCAATTGGCAATAATGGACCCCAATCTATGTACATAATATAATTATTATTTATCAATAAAGTAATGAAATCCATGTTAAAAGTTTTCGATAAAACTATTGATGTGTGTAATTGGCTCATAAAGTTATAGGTTTATGGCCAATTTGAAATAATCTAGCGTTGAATGGGCACTTAACGGTTTTTAAGATTGGAAAATATGGTATTTAAAAGATTTTTTTCGATTTTTAAATGGTGCGTTATCGATTCGAGATGAAACGTTACATTGTATGTAACTCGTAATGTGAATCCAGAGGGTGCAAAAATATTTTTTATTTGCATACATTAATAATTATGAGATGGAATTTTAATTAAATATCTTGTGTAATGCGTTGAGCACCTGTCATATAGTAACTATCGCACTACTAAGTAGACATCCAACGACTGGATCTGATTAAGATGTCACCATGACCACAGAATAAATAAAAGTACTAACAAAGAAATACAAAGCTAAAGAGATTTCATGGCAAATATGAAACTTGCAACTCAGAATAGTCGGTGCAAAAGAGCTGGATGCAGTAAGCCACTTGAGATGTCCCAAATGCCCCAAGTATCCGTAAGAACATGGCAGGTGTGGCACAATCATTAAGAAAGTCTATAATGGCCACATTGTTATTGTTAGTCGACTAACCTCAAAATCTACTGATACAAAAAATAAGTCTCCAGAAAAAGTTAGCTATACATACTGAAGCCTGACTTATTAAGACTTTTTTTTTTGAGGGTGGGAAATCATCAAATGTCTTCTCCCGATCTGGGCGGAGTGGAAGGGCGTGTCAGACTTTTACTGACTAAAACACACCCGTGTTCCTTCAGTTGCCTGTTGCCAAGGTCCCGGTATCCCTTTCGGACTTTCCCGCCACCCTGGCAGGTGACTTATTAAGCCTGCCAATTTAATTGTTAATAACCTGCATTGTGAAAATGGGGGCTTAGTAACACCCTCCTGTCTACTCAAAAGAACTCCCACAACTTTGTCATCTGTGCATTCTGACAGTCGGTAGGTACATCCGCATGATATATGACATCGATGAATCGCCGGGGGCCTCTCACTTTCACTAACAGCCGGTTTCTGAATTGAGAATTTCAATTTGAGAACGTCCTAATCAGTACTTAAGTATAACTTAAACATTTTTTCGTTTCTGAACTAAGATTTTTTAAACTCTAATCAAGATTTGAGTAATAAAACATAATTTACTCAAATTTGACAGAAAGCATGCTTAGCTCACGCTTTAGGTCGTCATTTGCGTTTCTGAACTAAAAAAAACGTGTTTGAGAATACTCAAAGCATTATCAATGTCAAGTTAGGTAGTTGAAAGTTGACACACCAATTTCAGCTACTCAAACTATAATCAGCTATAATACTAGTGATTTTTATCAGAATGAGTGACGACGATACATCCCTGTCGTCTTTGGAGATGCCTCAACGCAGACAACCAAGCAGACAAGCACGCAGAAGAATAGTTGGACATCGGCCTAACTTGTTCATCACGCTAAGCGACGAACAATTTAAGAGCCGGTTCCGCTTTACGAAGGAGTCGGTTAGGTTTATTTTTAACAAAATAAAGCCTAAACTGACCTGTCGTATTCAACGGCAGGACTGCATTTCTCCCATGTTGCAGTTACTAATAGCGCTTAGGTTTTACGCGACTGGTAGCTTTCAAGCTGTTGTGGGGGACACCGTGAATGTGAGCAAGGCTACAGTGTGCCGCGTGGTAGAGAAGGTGACTGGTGCAATAGCATTACTGAGACGGCAATATGTTCGAATGCCCACTGCACAGGAGAGACCATCAGTGGCGGCACGATTCTTTGACATAGCTGGATTTCCTAGAGTCATAGGTGCTGTAGACTGCACACATGTCAAAATAAATTCACCAGGAGGAATCAGAGCTGAGCTGTATAGGAACAGAAAAGGTTTTTTTTCTATAAATGTTCAAGCCATCTGTGATGCTAATCTACAAATAACTAGTGTCATTGCACGTTGGCCAGGCTCCGTGCACGACACTACTATTTGGAATGACTCACCACTTGCAGCTCAATTTGAAGCTGGCAGATTTGGGTCATACCTTATTCTCGGGGATAGTGGTTACCCATGCCTTAGGTATCTCATGACACCGTTTTTGAACCCTGCCTCTCCATCTCAAGAAGCCTATAATAGAGCCCAGATAGCATCAAGAAACACAATTGAGAGGTGTTTTGGTGTTCTTAAAAGAAGATTTCCATGCCTACATTCAGGAATGCAACTAAAACTTCCAAAAGTATTGAAGGTGATTGTGGCGTGTGTTGTTCTTCATAATATGACTCTTCGTCTTGATGACTACATTATGGACTTTGATGAACATGTACAAGAAGAAACTGATGAACCATTACCTCATGTGTCGAATGCCCAAAATTTTGCCGTCAGAACATCCTTATTACAAAATTATTTTACCCAATAATAGTGTAAATATGTACTACAATAAAAAAACATATTGGTATTATAATATTTTTAATTACCTATTCCTAGTTTTATCACTTACATATAAAATCACAGATAGGTAGGTACTTATTTATAACCAGCTTCTTCGTAAGGACTAGTAAGGATAATTATGGTAACTTAAAATAAATTTTGCACAAGCACAGTTGTGTGTAGCAATCACTTACATTTTTAGGGTTCCGTACCCAAAGGGTAAAAACGGGACCCTATTACTAAGGCTCCGCTGTCTGTCTATCTGTATGTCCGTCCGTCTGTCACCAGGCTGTATCTCATGAACCGTGATAGCTAGACAGTTGAAATTTTCACAGATGATGTATATCTGTTCCCACTATAACAATAAATAATAAAAACCAGAATAAAATAAATATTTAAGGGGGCTCCCATACAACAAACGTGATTTTTTTGCTCGATATTGAAAACGACAACAGGTAGACGCTTGAAATATTCACAGAATATTTAGTTACATATTCACTTTTAAAATAAATAATAAATTAAAATAAATAATAAATTAAAATAAAATATTTAAGGGGGGCTCCCATACAACAAACGTGATTTTTTTGCCGTTTTTATAGATAATGGTACGGAACCCTTCGTGCGCGAGTCCGACTCGCACTTGGCCGGTTTTTTTATCATAAATCACAACATATTATAATCATGACTATTTATGACACATAATACAAAATAAATAGGTGCAGTTTTATGTTATAATAACTAACAATTAGAAATCACAGCTTATTCATATTAGGCACCTAATATAAAAATAAATAGGTGCAGTTATGTATTTTGCCCTTGCATTTAGAAATCACAGCACAATATTTTACAAATTACAGCTAGGCATAACAAGTATGCTTACTATAGTCAAAGTCGAAGTCAAATAATTTATTTTAAATAGGCACATATAAGTCACTTTTGAACGTCAAAACAAAGAAATAGACTGATTCTAGTTGCCCCTTCCAAAAGGTAGTTTTCATATGGAGAAGAATGGGCAAGAAACTCCACCGTTACTCTTTTTATAATGTTTTACAATATTTTGTATATATGAATTATATAATTATAAAAAAGGTACCTAATTTACTGAATCAAATCCCTATTTGCCTTTTCTAATTGTTTTTTTAAAATTTGCATTTCCAGTTCATGCTTCTTCTGCTCAAATCTTAATTTTTGCATCTCATTTCTTTTTTGACAGTAAGCAAGTTCTATTTTTTTCTTAAAATAAATTTTCTTCAGAGCTTCAGCTGAATGCTTTGGTAGTGATAAGCTATCTATTGCCTTTTTTTTTCGTTTTTGCATAAGTTTTCGTTTCCTTATCACAGGTACTGGATTAGGAGGTTCTGATAGTGGATTGGAGTCTGGTACTGGGTTAGACACTTTGGAAGTTACTTCAATTAGTTCTCCTGAAAAATTAAATTTGTGGTTTGTATAAAAGGTACTATAAATGTACATCATTCTGTGGTGTATGAAAAGCATTGATATAGGTATCCACCAAAATATTCAGCTGCTTCATCATATGGATTTTCATCTGGGCGTATTTGATCATCTAAGATGGAGAGGATTTGATGATCAGCATCAGTTAATATAGGCGTAAACGACCCACCACCAGTCCTTTTTAAGTTTTTCTAAAAAAAGATTGATACCAAAGATTAAACCAGCTTCCAAAATCAACCACATTTGATAATATCACTACTGAATGTGTCAGGTAACCTGCTCATGAGTCCATTTCTTCTTTAAATCTTTTATCATATTATTTTCATTTACAACTATAACCTGGAAACCAAATAACACAAATTAGCTAAATAAATTAAAAATGGTTTCATCATATTTTAATCTTTGTATAAGCAGAAACATGGTTAAAATTAAGAAAAAATTAATGGAATGAAATGAATTTGTCTTGCTGTGCCAAAGGAGTAAGTATATTGTAAGTAGTTCTACCACTATAAATAGGTTTAATACATAAATTATCATTATTTACCTCATCCACATTTAACTGTTGCTCAGTTTGATTGTTTTGTGGAAGGGAGACTTCCACAATGTTCGCCACATCTGAGAGCGTACTCAGGTACCTTTGCTTCTGAAAAATGTTTGCCAGTAGAGTATTTTATTCACATTCTACGAAAATTGGGGAATGAGTGGAAATGTGATAGGAGCAAGTATCAATCTGTGGTGTCTATAGCTAAAGAATGATTTTAAATTTATATGTGTGCATGTGAACAACCTTTGAAATTCATAAAAAGGCTATGTATATTCACTATACGGCTATACCTACTAGGAATATAACCAGTGTAGTTTAGAGTAATTAATATGATATTGAACAAAATAATTATCTCAAACACACACACAACAGACACACAAACACATAAAAATAAAATAGACACGACAAACGACATAAAAAAATTATGCTCACATTCTCATTTGCAGAATCTTTTCTTGCACGATGCTTGATATTATTATAAAAATGTTTTAGCATTGTTTCATCCCTAGGCCCAGTCGTGCAGAGGCTATTGTATTCTTTTGAAATGGACTTCCAGGCTTCCTGTTTCTTTTGAATATAGTATGCCCCTGTCCTTTTGCACTCTATTGCACTTTGGTATCTGAAGTAATAATAATCACAAACATCTAAATAACTAATGCGGGGAAACGTACAATTATAATATAGTAAACATTATAGGTTATTATGTACTTACTTACTTTGTTATTATTGAAAGAAGATTTTCTTTCTCCTCTATAGTATAGTTAGGCGATCTTTTTTTCTTATCTTTATCCATTTTACTTGGTACAATTATATGTAGTTTATGTCAAAATACTAACAGAATTCCAATAAACTTATGTTTATTTACTTACAGTTTGACATTCACGATTCGGTTCAGACAAACACGTCAAATAATAAATTGCTAAAAATACGCACTACCAACTCTAATATCATAATTTTGTTGCTATTAATGCTGTTATTTAAAATTAACTTACTTTTTAAGTCTGTTTAAAATTTATAGGAATAAAATCATTTAATATTATGATTTTTTGAAAAGTACCGTTTTTTAATGTAAATTGGAACGTGTTTGTATTGATCAGGAATACTTAAGTAAATGATCAGTTGATTATGCTTTAACGAAATTCGATTTTAACTTGTGAAACGCAAAAAACTTAAGCGCATACTTATTTATTTGAGAATAATCAGTTGAGATTTGCTACTTTTCTCAAATCAGAAACCGGCTGTAAGTGTCATTTTATTTCGATGCCAAGAGGCGCCGATAGACTGTGGCTTTGATAAAGTTATAACTAACTACACATATTTCTATCAAGTTCCTTATAAGAATTTAGTTATGCAGAAAAGGCCGCTATAATTGACGCAGGAGATACATAGTTGCAAAAATCATAGGGTCCAAAAAAATTTTTAAAAAAATCTAGCGCTAGGTTAAAATTTTTAGATTCTTGAAATCTTTTTCGGAAACGTGGCCGTGAAATCCTTTTAGAAATATTGGTGTAAGGACTGGTTTCGCCTCTGAAACTTTAGGCCACCAAAAATTCTTAATTGTCAGCGAAAAAAACATAAAATCTGGGCCTAAAAGTGTCATGCTGTCCCCGTCATCTTAAAGAGTAATGCAGCGACAGAAACACTTTCAAGAACATGACTAAATCCAAGAAGTCTATAAGAACGCATCTGAAGTCCCAAAGCTACGGCGGTCATAAAAGCAGATTTACGATGGACAGACACATCGACAAGTTACTATAATATTTCGTAAGACGAAAGCCAAGCAAGAATATTATTTAAGAGTGAAATTTCGGCCATAATAGCCTTCATGATAAGTTTCTATTAATTAATAGATGTATTGTGGACGATGAGATGTGTTTTTGTATCGGACGTAATTACTTTTTCTGCTTGTTATGTTAAGAATATTGTTGAATCAATTATGCTGTTATGGTGTTAGAATTTCGATAATAGTTACAAGAGCTTATTGAAATGTTATCTAATTAATTTAAATGAATATAAGATGCTCTAAGAGAAGTTAACTATCTAATGTTTAATTGTTCTTTGAAAGAGAGATTGCTGTCTTTGTCATTGGAGTTTCTTCATTTAAAACATCAGCGCAATGGCGGATCAATTGGGAAATTGTCTGAATCTGCACGTATCAAAGACGAATTGGCTATATCAACAAACTGAAAGAACTCCGAAATCGAGGTTTTTCGACCACCCGGGTGGTACAGGTCTTTCGAAGCTGCAAACTTGGTTTTACATTATTAATAAGTATAGCTATACTAAGAAGATTCCAAAAAACCAGTAGATACGGTGTAATTTTTTGCGATCTAACGCGATTTTTTTTCCTACGGTTTCTAGCCTGTCTAGCATTTACTTAATGTCTCCGACAGTGAAGTGAAATCCGAGAGAATGGATTCAATAACAATTACGAGTAAAATAATAGCGTGTCTTGTGTATGGAAGGCGATTTCCTGTGAAAAGCCTATTGATGGCTTTCACAATTTTCCTGCGTTTAGCGACTTCCTCTGCGACTATGGGTGGAAACTGGAAAGTCAATGACTCATGGTAATGGTGAGAAAAGTGGGTCGGTAGAGGTGTCGGTGGAACTTCGAAGGTGTGGTTAACGGTGCCATAATGTGTTTGTAGGGGGCAAATATTGGAGGTGAAGGTTTTTGGTTTTGAATTTTTGTTTTTTGATTCGTTTAAGCTAATGCGTGGTTTTCTTGACTGAAAAGGTAGGTATTGTGTTGGTACATAAAGAAATAAAAAACGTGATAAGGGCCGTCTCGTTCGCCTCATAATAGCTTTGACAGGCTGAAATCATTATGGTTTGTTTACTTAGAGCCATACTTATAAATCCATATTTCATTGACCTCCTCCAAAGGATTAATGACATATTTATTGTCAGCAAAACTTTGTTTAGATTAGGTTTTCTTTCATAGATCGATACGAAAGACTTAAAGAATTAGAATAAGTTAATACTACTATAACATTTTATAGGCTACGCTATAAAATATTCATAAACCGACGATCATCATTTCTACTGATGTCAATGTATTCGACACTATAACACGGACCGATTTATCGAGTCCCAAAAACATAATAATTATGAATCGAGAAACAATCGAACGAATAAGAATAACCGTAGCCATTTCAATTTCAATAATAATGCCAACTATACACGTTCGCATAAAACAGCATTATTAGAGGGGCTAGTGGCTACGCTTGCCGCGCGGTTCGTGTTTGGTTGACCGTCCATTGCATTATATATATTGAGACCCCTCCATATGTCTCGGGAAGCACGTTAAAGGTACTTTCCGTAGCCGACCGCAGGCGACAGCAGCAGGCGACATGTCGCCGCGACACGACTGGTTTCTATAAAAAACCTTCCGTAGCTAGCGAAGTAGCGAAACGTCGGCGTCGGTTTCATAGAAATACATACTGCCGCCTGCGGTCGACTACGGAATGGTACCTTAAGCCGTTGGTCCCAGCTGTCATTCGTACATCTTTAACAGTCGCTACGGGTAGTCAGGAGTCTGACAACCAGTCTTATAAAGTAAATGTGTTGTGGGGGTCAGATAGGCAATTGATCCATGTAAAATACTGGTATTTAGCTGCATCCGGTTAGTCTGGAAGCCGGTCCCAACACAGTTAGTTGGAAGAAGGCTAGGCAGATTGATAAAACAGCATTATTTTCGAACGCAGTTTCAAATATGAGCGGATAAGCCACTACGATAGACTAGAGCCAAATGGAAATAAATCACGCGCCAATGCTCGCGAATGTGTAGAGGTGGCATAATAAGTGATGGCCGGAGCATTGTACGAACGATAATAGCAATGACATTTGCGCTCGCCCTACTTAAGACAGACGATGCACAGTGCGGTTTAATCATCTTTAAATGTAATATTATTATGTGTTATTTTATCGTCGGCGATAACTGTTGTGCCAATATTTTCGTTGCCACCCACGAATTTTCTCGATAGTACCTAAACAGAATTTTACCCATGGTTTCTACATTCTTCTACATTCTACATTTAAATACAGAAACTATTAGTTACGAAAGTCTAGGATTGGTTGTTAAAGTAAAGTAGTTATTACAGCCCAGCAATTTTTCCCTCGATTAATTCCAAGACTTCCCGCGGGAGCTTTTCAAAACACGCAATTAAAAGAAAAAACCGGCTAAGTGCGAGTCGGACTCGCACATAAAGTGTTCTGTACGATCGAGAGAAAAACGCCGAAAATAAAACACATTTCCTGTATGGATGGGGCCGCACCGCTAATTAAATAAAGTTAATAATTAATTATTAGCTTTATTTAATTTTCGGTGCGGCTTGCCTTTAGTGAGCATTGGATCATAGAAAATGTACGCAAAATATAGTAGGATTTTGCGTTGTGGCCCGCCCAAGACTGCTTCAGCCTTAATTTTTCAACAAATACGTATTTTTTTTATTTTTCGTTCATGTACGAGTATTATCAGAGTAACACAAATAAATGAGAGACAGAAAGGAAAGAATAAAAAACCAGTCACTGTGAAACAACATTATGCATTATTATTTAACCACCAAAATGTAAATAAAAGAAAAAAAATCTTCAAACACTCCAGCCTTATTTACCAAAAGAAATACTCAAACAAAATCCTTTCAAGTCAAAAGGAGCCCAAAATATTAGTTGATCAGTCTCAAACAGGGTGCTAATGTGTTAGTTCAACATTTGTGTTACGGTACTCGGGTTCGAACCTGTTGACGAGTCAATGATATGTGAAGTATTAATTAGGGAACACTTCGCACCTGATTATGTGGTTACATCTGGAGTTACGTAACTGTAGTTTTGAAGCAGTGTTTAAAGGCTCTTACATACTGGTGCGATTTGTCGCGCGACGCGAATTTTAACAAAACAATTTCTGGGAAAACTTCACGGCGAACAATGCGGCGGCGTCGCGTCGCGAGTTAATTCGCGCCAATATGTAAGAGCCTTATAATATGGCAGAATGACATAATATCACACCTGTATTCCCGGAAGGGTTAGGCAGAGGTGTACGTATAGTACACCCTCATTTCGCCAGTTATGGTTAAGTCCCATGTAATAGGGGGCGAGCCTATTGCCATCAATTAGGCACAGATCCAGACTCCGAGCTGCTACTGAGAAATTCCTGACGGAAAAACCCAATAACACTGTGTTCGACCTGGGAATTGAACCCAGGACCGCGTTCTCAGCGGTAGTGCTTGCGACCAACAAGTCAGGGGTAAAATGTTTTTCAGAACAGGGTATTGGTACATTTCATGAGAGATTCCGGGCTGGGATACTAAAATTCTGGGATGTCCACTGCTGGACATAGGCCTCCCCCAAGCACCGCCAGTTCGACCGGATGTGTGCTTCTTGCAGCGGATTCTCGCGGCCTTCACCAGGAACGGACATAGTGGGTTACCTATACAAGAACTCAATTGGAATGTCTACAGATGACAAAAAGATTCTGCAAGAAAAACGTAAAGGCTCTTACATACTGGCGTGACATGTCGAACGACGCGACTTTTAGCAAAACATTTTCTGAGAAACTTCACGGCAGAACAATACCGGCGGCGCGGCGTCGCGTCGCGCGACAAGTTGCGCCAGTATGTAAGAACCTTTATAGGTTCAAGTATTCTGGGAAGAAGTTCGTCACATAAGCGTATGAATCAATTTAGTTATAAATCAGACCGACGCCGACGGCAAGGCGACAATTCTTTATTAATGACTAGCTGATGCCCGCGACTTCGCTCGCGCGGATGTCGGTTATTATATACTAAAACCTTACTCGAGAACCACTCTATCCATTGGTGAAAACAGCATGGAAATCGGTGAAGTAGTTTTTGAATTTATCGCGTATAGGACGACAGACAGAGGCGGCGCGCCGCCTCTGTCTGTCGTCCGACAGAGTGATCCGCCGCGGCGGAGGACTCTGTTTTATAATATGTAAGGATAATTATAATATTATTTATTATATTATAAGTGGTTCCTTCCGATGCACTTAGCTAATTATAACAGCACGATTTTTCTAAAGCCAAAATACGAATTTTAACTTCATTTTTCAGAGTTTTCTACCATGTACTTCCGATGTAAAAACTGCACGTGAAGATATAACAGTTATTTTTTTAATAATAATATTTTCTTTATTTAAAAAAGTGACAATATTGTTACAAACATTACATTAACAACATAAAGAAGAAGTATCCTTAAACATAGGTCCCCTGAGGGCTGAGACAAGTGACAATCGCTTCGAAAGCGTTTCGTATTTCTACAACGACTTTCAACAGGATTGACATAAGCTTTTTGATAGCTTATGTCAGTCCTATACATGTTTGCCTTTTCCATCATCGTTATCGCTGATAGAATGTCACTTTGTCTCCCAGGGCCTCTGGCTTCTAATCTAGGTGTACATCAGTCTTGCTAAAACTATACAATTTTAATAAAAACCCATTTCTCGTGTCAGTAGAAGAACGCTATAATTTCCTAGCATTCCTAAGTGAATATTTTCAGCCAGTTAAAGTGTTCAGTTAGATATTAAACCCTAATAACTGGTTATGATACCAGCGGCAGGAACGCGGAATAGAATCTGACACACGGCCGCTATGTTCAGCTGACGAATGAGTGGAAATTTTAAATTGATTATGTGTTTCTGTAATGTTGAAAGGACTGCTATTTTCAGTCGTTTGTGAATCATGGTATTAAAATAACAGTCTGATTTAACTGTTTGTATTTATTGTTAATAATAAGTACAAGGTTTTTAAATGTTGGGTCCTGCTAAATTAAATGGGGTGGTCGTTAAGGGATGTAAGTGATGTAACTCGGGTACGGTTCGAGGTAATTACAAGACTAAAATAATTTTAAGTGTTGTTAGATTTTGCAATCTCCACAAAGACAGTTTCTAGAATATTCTCCCATTGAAATGGAAAAAGATTGAATGGCACTCAACACATCTAAAAACAATTAAGCATAGCATAAACATTATCAGACCAGAATGTTCCCACTTCCCACTGCTGGGACGTAGGAGAGGGAGCGGGCCGTAATCTGCCACGCGGGCCCAGTGCGGTTTGGTAGATGTCATTGGTTCTAGGACATGTCGATTTCCTCACGATGTTTTCAAGATAATTAAAAATACATAATTTACTTTTAAAAATACGAGTTAAAATAAAAGCATCAAATTCGTTTCTAATCAACCCTAGGTTAGTTGTAATGCATAGCGGTATACGTCACCGGCGGCATTCCTCAGAGGGCCGGTCCGACATTTCGATCAAGACGTAAAAATTACCAGCAAGCAATTAGTGAGGTCTTCGCCCTCTCCGGTTTAGTTATGGACATAACCAAACATTATGTGGACATAAAACTTAAAATACCTGAGACACCATGTCGATAATGCAATAAAATGTGATAAAAATATAACATAAACCTTTATGGTTGCTCAACGAGAATTTTAATTAAAAGTCTTGTTTGATTTGTATAAAAATAAGAAAAAAATATCTAAGAAACCATACGCAACTTTTAATTGCAGTTTCTGCAATCATTAGCGAACTACTACAGTAGCATTGCCGACATTTTCTATCCACTCACACGCAAAGACGCGAATAAAATTTCCATCGAGCCATCCATTTTTTAGAGCCACACAGAAACAAAAGACATAAAAGCGTTCATTTCCTTTAAATATAAAACTGCTACGGGATTGGACCGCAGCATTACCGCGGTGCTGCGCATTGCTGCGCATTCCTGCGCATCGCGGACGACACCAATTAACTGGGGGCGTGTCGCCGGCGCACTAAACCTGCGCCGATTTAGTGTTATGTGCGCAGACGCAGCCGTGCTCCGTGACATACGGCTGGGAAAGTGCGCGGATACGGAATAGAAATTATAAGCCCAATAGGGACGCACAGTTATACTAATCGTGGGGACTTCTGTTTATGGTTAAATGACCATCGCTATTTGTTTTGTAATTTGAATGCACGTTGCATTGGCACATGTAATGGGCCGTTAAATGTTTATGCCATAAACAAAACAGAACTTTAGCTGTTTGCGGCTTCGTATGATACTAGCATAATATTTTAGTGTCACATTTACACAGTCCTTAAAAGGCTATAAAGCTTTAGCTTCTTGGTTACTTCTTTTAAGACACCATTCACACAAATCGTTACCCTACTACATACTCGTGCAATAATAGAAAGAAAATAAAAAGAAAGAAAAATTGTTTATTCTCCAGAAACAAAACGCACATTACAACAATAAAAAATAAAAAAAAGACAAAACATACATTCAAATTAGCCAAAAAGCCTCGCATTCAACCAATAAAAGTTTGACAGTTCTGCTTAATAGGTCTTTCAATTTATCAAAGCAACATCTTCAGTTTACGCGTTTCCATTTAACTGAATAAATCTTTTTCATCACACCACAAAATATACAGATACTTACAGAATTACATTTTCTTCACAAATTTTCGCTGGTTTTGTTTTCGCTGGTTTTGTTTTCAACCTGTTTTGTCCCCATGCTGTGCAAAAGTCACCGCCATAGCCTTCCACTCATCTTTGTGTGTTGTCTTCTCCGGCCAATTTACCTTAAACGCTTGTAAGTCATCACACTAGCCTTTTTTAGGCCTCGGTCGGCGACAACGCCCCTCTTTTGGCACCCACTGCGTGATCTATCTGCTCCGCTAAATTCTTGAAACATATCCCGCCCAATTTCACTTCAGGATAACAGACTTACATTTTCACCGTACAATAAAGTATTCTCGTCTATCTGCTCTGCATTCTTGCCGTTCGTATGTCCGCCCACTACTCCATTTCTTCGTGGTAATTGAGGGTGCACCAACCACTTCCTGGTTACTCCCGTAATGGGCTCTGGAGCAACCAGTCCGGTCGGTGGATAGAAAAAACAAATTAGCATTTGGCTCGCGTGTTCCTCCGATATGGGGAATATTAATGAACTTATTTCTTGTAAGGTTTTTGTTACTTTTTACTCTCTATAAGTAGGGTTGGATTGATGTGAATGGGAAATTATTTACATGCTGTGGGAGATTTGTTGTTTATTCTTTTTATGATCGGTAATTTCCCTCAGTGAGGTCATAAGAATGCTTGATCAAACTATTCATTCATTTTGCCTAGCCATTTCCCAACTATATTGGGGTCGGCTTCCAGTCTCACCGGATGCAGTTGAATACCAGTATTTCACATGGAGCGGCTGCCTATCTGACCTCCACAACCCAGTAACTGGGTAATACGATACCCCTTGGCAAGATTGGTTGTCAGACTTTCGGGCTTCTGACGACCCGTAATGACTGTCAAATATCCACAAATGACAGCCGGGACCAACAGCTTAACGTGCTCTTTCCGAGGCACTGAGGAGTCTCGGTATGTAAAGATGGCTGCTTGCTTGGATGGTAGCTTGATCAAACCAATCCTTATATATTATAAAACAAAGTCTTCCGCCGCGTCTGTCTGTCGTCCTGTACCCGATAAACTCAAAAACTACTACACCGATTTTCATGCTATTTTCACCAATGGATAGAGTGGTTCTCGAGTAAGGTTTTAGTATATAATAACCGACATCCATGCGGGCGAAGTCGCAGGCATCGCTAGTTTAAAATAAATAATTATATATTTATTTGAGAAAAAATTATAACTTTATCATTGTATTCCTGCTGTGAGTATATTATTTTGTTTTTAGTACTGTAGTTTTTATCATTGTTTTTGTACTATATAGATACCATTCGAAATAATAATTAAATTAGTATGAAACTTAATGCAGTTAGTATCTTTAACCGAGATGCAATAACATCATCTCGTAAGTTTCGATCCCGTGGGAATATCGGGATAAAAAGTATCCTATCTGTTAATCCAAGTTATAAAGTATCTGTTTGCCAAATTTCATCCAAATCCATTCAGCCGTTTTTGCGTGATTGAGTAACAAACATTCAAACACACAAACTTTCACATTTACCATAGTAGGATAGTAGGATTCAGTACCGCAAAAAATACCAAAGAAAAGTTAACCACCCATTGTTCTGTTATTTACCCAAATCTTTAAAAACAAACGCAATACATTGTATCAATGTAACGACTCTTAATTCGCTTCATTGCTTTGAATGTTATCGTTATTATCAATCACGGATTTTAGCGCTGCAGTATCACTGAATTAATCGCATTAAATAAATATTTTATCTCGTATCTTATCAGTTTTGTGTGAACTAATCAAATCAGCGTAGGTTGTCGGAAATACATTAGCATTTCAATAACATATTTTTTACGAACTTTAAATTTGTTTTTAAAACGAATGATCGATTCGACGTATTGCTTTGCCATGGGCGGAATACTTCTATGCGGCTGAAAGTAAAAACCATATATAAGTTACTAGCTTCCGCCCGCGGTTTCGCCCGCGAGGTATGTCGATAAAAAGTAGCCTATTCCTTTCTCAGGCTCTAGACTATCTGTGTACCAAATTTCATTTAAATCGGTTCAATAATTTTGGGGTGATAGCGCGACAGACAGACAGACAGTTACTTTCGCATTTATTATATTAGTAAGGATATACGGCGTAAGTTATATACGGCTGATATAACTTGGCAGTTCCAAACTTCGCGCAGAGAACTGCGCAGTAACATTTTTTAGGAACCAAAAAGGGACATGAGGCGAGTGTGAGAGAGAGAACATGCGCGAAAGTTCGCAGAGCCTATTTTCAGACCTGCCAAGTTATATCGGCCGTATTGTACCTACCTACAATCTTCAGAAAAAGAATAGGCTTTTAATTTGACAGTTTTTCCTTTTTTAACCCCCGACAGAAAAAGTTATAAGTTTAACGTGTGTATCTGTGTGTCTGTCTGCGCCATCATAGCTGCCAAACGGCTGAACCGATTTTGATTTTTTTGGTTTTGTTTGAAAGGTGACTTGATCGAGAGTGCGCTTAGCTATAAAAAAAAATCGTTTATTTGACGCTTTGTTTTTGTCGGGGGTTTTTAAATTTTAATATTTAACTTGTTACTTACCCAAAACATCCTATCCAAGTATTCATACATTTAAGAAACGGTGAAGGAAAACATCGTGAGGATACTTGCATGCCTGAGAGATATTTCTCGACGGCATGTGAAGCCAAGTCAGAGGTCCATGGGCGGCTTTGAAACTCTGACACCAAGCTAGTCACTAACCAGTAACCACACGAGAAAGGAGAAGAAAGAAAGAAAGAAGTCATACACGCAGTTCTCCAGAAAGACGAAGTCGTCCGATTCATCATCTGCCATCTACCTAGCCTTTTCCCAACTATGTTGGGGTCGGCTTCCAGTCTAACCGGATGTAACTGAATACCAGTATTTTATATGGAGCGACTGCCTATCTGACCTCCACAACCCAGGAACAGATACCCCTTGGCAAGACTGGTTGTCAGACTTACGGGCTTCTGACGACCCGTAACGACTGTCAAAGATCCACAAATGACAGCCGGGGCCAACGGCTTAACGTGTTTCCGAGGCACGGAGGGGTCTCGATATGTAAAGATGGTCACCTATCCATCGACCAACCCCGGCAAGCGTAGCTTAACCTGATGGATCGACCCATGCGGCTGTTATTACTTAGCCACGAGCTCCTCATTTCCGATTAACATGTCAAAATAGTTCATTTTTCGAGCAAGTGTGTTGAAACACGAGGTACTTTTCACACCCTGAAGAAATGCTGTTAAAAGAGTAGAACGATTAGGTGCTAATTCTGCAATCATCGTTAAAACAGCTTCTACATTCCAACCAAGCATTAGCCATAAAAAAATATCTCTAACCAACACGACAGCCTACTCAATTACCAACAGTAACTTAGACAATTTACCCAGTATGACAACCAACTAAACTCATATTTTAAACCTCTCTAGCTCTAAAATTGCACTGTAATACATATAGTTTAGTCTGTCTGTCTGTCGGCGTGCGGTTGCCGCTTCCGCATTGCGCCCGCGCAACACGCATAGACAACAATTTTGTTTGTATTACCGGCCGTGTACATAATGTGTGGTTGTTTTAGTTGTCTATTGTACTATTTTGAGTAATTTGTTGGCATGGAGGCTGATGTTTGTTATGTTGCGTTATGTTACAAGTTTTGAGATTGTATTGAGATAGACGAAGAATAAGCTGCCGCAGTAACTGGCCATTTTTTGTACATCTTTAGGGATCTTGCGCACTAGACGGCCACGACTCTAGTGGTTATTGTATGGTCTGCGGCTAGTTGGCCGTTGCGACCAAGTGCACGATTCGTATCGGTTTTTATAGTTTAACTGGTCGCTGCGACCACTGGTCGTGGTCCTGGCCGTCTAGTGCGCAAGATCCCTTATTGAGGAAATAAAGAATTTGAATTTAGAACCCAAGTTTGTTGTTGATAAAATCTGGCTCTGGGACAATCAATTACTCATACTCAAAAGGGATTAAGCTCCAATAAAGTATCACTGCCACCCTTCGGTGCTCGCTCAAAACCAAATCATCATTTGAACCAAACATTCATTATTTGATTTTAGACTTTTAGAAAATACTAGCTGATGCCCGTGGCTTCGCCCGCGTGGATGACGGTTATTATATACTAAAACCTTCCTCGAGAACCACTCTATCCATTGGTGAAAACGGCATGAAAATCGGTGCAGTAGTTTTTGAGTTTATCGCGAACAGGACGACAGACAGACGCAGCGGAGGACTTTGTTTTATAATATGTAAGGATAAGGAAGGTGTACCATTATTTCTGTTTATTATACAAATCCACTGATTATTAGGTACACAAATGATTTTCACAAAATTACGAAAGTTATCAAGGCTCAGTAAAGAAGTTACTTTTGCACTACTGCACGGTTTCTAACTTTAAGAGCCAGTAGCCATTACAAGCCTAATTTAAGTTCACCAGCTCCAGCCACCACAAAAACGGCCAATTGAAGGGAATTTCATCAGTGTAAACAAAAATTCTATCCAATCAATAGAAAGCTGTTAATTTGCATCGCAACAAGGTGAAACTGCGCCCGCGCACGTTCTACTCTGATAACGCGTCACGCTGCGCGCTCAGCTTTTGTAACTATATCACATGTCCCACTGTTTTCTAATAATAGTGTTATTTGGATTGATTTATTATTACTACATGTAATCATGTTTTGGTTTAACAAGGGAAATAGTGCGTCATGTTTGCCGCAAATAAACGTATTTTCTTTCTTTCTTTTTCTTTTGTATCTATTTTTTCGTTATCATTACCACACAGCGGCTTTCAGAGAACATGGCATCATCTGGTTTAGTAAATTTTTTGACGAATTCACAGTAGCAGTGAATTCCAATGGTTCCTTATCCAACACATGAATGTAAGGTCGAAAATATTCTTGACTACTCGAGACACTGAAGGAGTCTAGATTGATAAATTCTACAGTTCAATTCCCGATCGATCTTGTCAGACTACTTTTTACACACAAAAACGTATTTTTAGTATATTATAAAATAGGCTCCACCAGTAACCATGGAATATTAAAATCCAGTAATATACTTTAAGTTATATTCTTTTTTTTTTTTTTAGCCTATAATGTGTCCGATTGCTGGGCAAAGGCCTCCCCTTTTTCATTCCAAATCTCTCTATTGTGTACGAGATCTGGCCATTTTGGCCCCGAAAACATGATTAGATCGTCACACTACCTTCGCCGCGGTCTATCTCGACCGCGATGTCCTTGGGCAAAGATCGTCACTAACTGGACGCCTGAAGAGGCGTCCAGTTCGCGACGATCTTTGCCCAAAGTTATATTTTAAGAAGGTTTATAAAGCATTCAAATAATTATGAAATCCTTTTCTAATCCTTCTCAAAAATCACACACGGCTTCACAAAAATCCTGCCCACGTTATCAGGTGTTGCATCACGGCAGTATGGCATCATGGCTTCCATTCGCGATGGCCGCTAATGCTCGCATTATTTATGCATTAAAGGATATCATTAAAACGACATCAGCTGCCGACGACCCCTGTATTACGACTTGTTTTGTAACGATCCGTGTAGACTGGATACTGGATGCGGGATGCTGGACTTGTTTGTGTTATGAGGTAATTTTAACTAGTTTTGTGAGACAAGAGTTGGGAATAGGTTGATTTTGGTTCAAAAATCAGTCGATTACGCACAAGGAACAGTCTGTATTTAAATTGGGCATGGCTTTATTAAAATTGGAAGATGGAGAAGCATTAAGTTTAATTGTCGAAAATTGGCGATGCCATATTAGCCGAACGCTGAGTCAAGTCATTATTTAGCTTTCCGCTGCCAGTGCCACTTAATTTCACTGCTGAAAATAGGTAATCCCAGGGACCTAGGTTCTGACATTTAGACTGAGCAAAAAAGAAGATTTTCCAAGTTTTGGACAGTGCAATTGAAGTAAAATACCAGAAACGCAGTTTTCCGAAATATGGAGTTACTAACTGTGCCCCGCGGTTTCACTCGCGTATGTCTCGACCCCGTAGGAATATCGAGATAAAAAGTATCCTATGTCCTATTCCAGGTCATGGTCTACCTCTGTGCCAAATTTCATCCAAATCCGTCCTGCCGTTTCAGGGTGATAGAATAACAAACTGTCTGTCGTCCTGTTCGCGATAAACTCAAAAACTACTTAACCGATTTTTACGCTGTTTTCAACAATGGATAGAGTGGTTCTCGAGGAAGGTTTAAGTATATAAAAACCGACATCCACGCAGGCGAAGCCGCGGGCATCAGCTAGTATTATATAAAGCAAAATTATATATTAATATTATTCCAGTTTCGCCAGTCTGGCCAAGCCCTTACATCCCGTATAACTAAAGGTAGCAAGTGCAAGTAATTTTTAATGTTAACACATTCGCTGTATGAAGTATGTATGAAAAACATGATCAAAATGTATGAAAAACGGGTCGTGTGCGCACACGCAGCCTCGTGCTCTCGCCGTATTTTTTATGTTACTGTATTGAAATTACTTAAATATATTACTGGACAAGTTTGCTGTATAGTTAAGTTTCATCATTTCAACATTTATGTTGTTTTTTGTGTGGCTACGGGAATATTGGTAGTACGGTGTATCCATACTTAATACTAGCTTCCGCACGCGGCGTCGCCCGCGTGATATGTCGATAAAAAGTGGCCTATGTCCTTCCCCAGGATGACATCTATTATCGAAATCCGTTCAGTGGTTTAGGCGTGAAAAGGTAACATACAGACAGACAGACAGAGTTACTTTCGAATTTATAATATTAGTACAAGTATATGGATTATAAATTCGAAAGTAACTCCGTCTTTCTGTATGTATGTTACTTTTTCACGCCTAAACCACGGAACAGATTTCGATAAAATTTGGCAATGAGATAGATGGCATCCCGGGGAAGGACATAGGCTACTTTTTATCGACATACCACGCGGGTGAAGCCGCGGGCGAAAGCTAGTGTAGCCATATTTCGTGGTGATGGATCACTTATTATTTTATTAAACGTTATTTTGTTGCCCGATATTTACTAAAGGGAAGTAGTAAGTGACTTGTCAAGATAAAGGGTTAACGTAGCCAATTAAAACCCCAGTTAAAACAAACCAGAGCTTCGTCACATTACAGCAAAGCTCCTTTATCTTAAAAGTCAAAATAATCAGAGTTCCAATCAGAATATCTATGCCAAATTGTTTAAGCAAGAGTGCTACAGAAAACTTCGAAAAAGGTACCAAAACCAGCGTTAATTAACATATTAGATAAAACTTTAATAAAACCGAGTCCTATCAGGTAGTTTATCGGGAATGCAGTACAAACGTACAATCGTACTAGATCTGCATGATAAGTATTAAGCGTTAAGTTATGGGGAAAGCTAGACCCTACTTTAATTAACTAATGATTATCCTACAGATAGGAAAATAGGTAGCAAAGGACAGTATTAAGTGCGGATTTCAGGTGGACATTAAGATTGAGTGCAGATTTGCGGAGTTCAATGAAATTGAACGCGATTCTAAACCGCGCTCAAGAGCTGTGTGTCAAAATTGCACAACAATTTTGACACTGGCAACGCCGCAGAGGCGGAATTAAGCTAGAGTGCGTTTCAACAAATAGTTCCTTAGCAGTAATGTTGGCTCACCAGTTAAATTAAAAAAAAACTGACCTATTTAGGTAGCGCCTTAGTGGCGTAATGTATTATTGGTCCTACAACAGTCAAGCCAATTGTATGTATGTACATGTGTTGATCATATCTTCTAAACTCCTCGTCACAATTTGACAAATGAGGTATCGTTGGAAGCGTCTTGATCGTCCGCTGGTATTACATAAATTGAATATGGCGCCCCCTAGAGGACAAACAGTAAAAAAAAAAAAGTTTTATTTTTAAATGATGCAATTTTGGTTATCATATATGAAAGTGTTTAATTAGCACATTTCAGAAATACAATATTATAACCTCAAAGAAAGAAACAAGACATCACAGAAAGACAAATTAAAAATCCGGAGTCACACGTATCTGTTTGATTTATGCCCTAACACGTGTGACTCTGATGGATTTTTAATTCGTCTGTCTGTGATGTCTTGTTTATACCGTTTTAGTTGTTTTTTTGTCGTAGTTGGGTTTTAGTTTTATATTTATTGTCTGAAATTATTATTTTTGAGCATTTTTTCATAGAAGTTTAGCCCCTAATATTGAAATTGGAACACGATATTAAGTGTCCCATTGTTTGTGGAACAATACACGACCTACTTTCAAACTATGTAAATCAAAATCAAATGAAATAAAGTAGATACAAATCCTCATTTTTCGCCAACGTCCCTTCTGCATCCTACAATAATCTGTGCCTCTACCACGCAGTAGTGATTCGGGTCATAAATGCCAACAAACCGCAATATCGAGAAATCATATCGGTTATCGATTTCTAAGTTATTAACCGTCTGTGACTCGGTTAATTTATAACTAGAGGTCGGGAGGGATAGTTTGATGCGCCTGGGCAGATGAAAGCCTTCAATAGGGCTGTGTAATAGATATTTTAGATCTTCTCCTCGAATAAATTGGTTTGGTTCGACAGAATTAATAGCGTACGGGTCGTTCGTAATGAGCAAGTTAAAGTTTGTTAGCTAACACAAATAAAATTAGGTAGTAAAATAAATTACAGCCTAAGAATATTAAAATGATTTATTACTAGCTGATGCCCGCAGCTTCGCCCGCGTGGATGTCTGTTATTATATACTAAAACCTCCCTCGAGAACCACTCTATCCATTGGTGAAAACAGCATGCAAATCGGTGCAGTAGTTTTTGAGTTTATCGCGAACAGACAGCCAGACGCGGCGGAGGACTTTATTTCTAATATTTGGTGAAAAAGTATTACAATGTCGGCCGGGGGGGAGGGTGGGTGGGGGGTGTTTAATCACCCCACAGTCAAAATAGCCCATTTTGACTGTGGGGTAACTACTGAGAATAATTCTACTCAGAATTTTATTGTTCTCAGTAGTTCAAATTACCCCACGGCAATGCAATTAAAAGACGTTTATTTATTGCCCAGCAGGGGAACAATACTAGTCAAATAAAAAAAGTGTTGTCGATTCACTATTGACACCAGCAACACTCCTATAAAAGATATCGGAAGGCAGATATCAAAGTAGCTTGCGACCAGTTAGTTAGTGCCAGATCTGGTCCTGTCTCGTTTCCCATAAATAAATAGTAGATCGATACAAATTATAGCAGCATGGTTGCTTCATAACGCCCGACAAGATAATGGAGAGAAAGATGGAGGCGCAGCTAAAGCTAAGCTAGAATAGCTTGAGCGAAAATAGTGTTATAAAAATCATGAGGCCGAAACCCAGAATGGATGATGCGACTTATGAAGCAGATAATACAGATAAACTTTAAAGAGAAATGTTGAAGAAGAATTCAATACTATTTTGAGTCTCCAAAACTGTCAGCCACGACAAATGCTAATAGTAGAAATAAGGAAGATCAGAACACTTAGTTAAGTAGCATGAGATTGAATAGCTAACAACACAGTTTTTTCGGGACAAGCCCGCTATTCTTCCCAACTAATGGAACTCCTGAAAGCCAGAATCAACAGTGGCGACCACCAGAAAAGCGCAAAAGCGATGAAGATCGATGACTCCCGGAGAAACGATTGAACTGTCTTGGGTTTTATTAGGAGACTAGCTTCCGCCCGCGACTTCGCCCGCGCGGTATTTCGATAAAAAGTACCCTATGTCTTTGCCCAGGGTGCCATCTATCTCCTTGCCAAATTTTGTCGAAATCCGTTGAGTGGTTTAGGCGTGAAAAGGTAACATACAGACAGACAGACAGACAATCAATCAACTATCTATCTATCGATCAATTAACTATCTATATTATTATTATTATGGAAGTATGGATGAGACGTTGAGCAAGCAGAATTTGATGACTATAATACTCCTGTCTATACATCAGCTAAAACAAAATAGTTAGCATAGCTTTTACTGAGTACAGTTCTTTACGTCGCCGTGTAGTGAGCACACCACTCCTTGGTTGCTCAATGGTTGTAGTTCGAAAATAATCACATTTTAATATCATAACCTTTGGTCGTGACTAGAGCGTGCAATCCTTAGCTCTGTCCTTTTCTGTAGTACTGTACCAGAAAAGGACAGGTGTATGATATAATATGTTGTGATCTCATATTTAGGTTTTGAGGACCTCGTTTTAGAGACTAACGAGGGAGTTTATACATAGTATCTATGGTTCTCGTAATTTACAAGTACCCACTTGTAAATAGATTTGAATAGGTTATTGAGGTAAATTAGAATCAAGTAATTTTTAAATAAAGTAAGACATAATATTGTCCTCCAGACCCTATGTCGGCTACGGAGGCCAATCTCAATGGAGATTAGCCTTCGGTGCGGGAGAGATTATAGTGCACAAGTGTGTGCGCAGATAGGTGCACTCTCTCTTCCCTCACTCCCATAGTTCGATGGGACGGCAATCCGACACGACCGGAGAGAGATCAGGCGCAGGACCAACGGCTTAACGGGCTTTCTGAGGCACGGGGGTATCACACCGCCAACTTCCAAACTCCGGGCTTACTATGAAATTCTTAATGGAAAACCCAATAATACTTTGCCCGACTCGGGAATCGAACGGGAAGAGTGGAAGGCTATGGTGGAGACCTTTGCCCAGCAGCAGACAGTCGAATCAAAGAAATCAATTATTCTGTTTGCAAAAAGGAATCATCAAATATTTCCTTCCTTTCTTATCCAAATAAATGGTACCTTACTCAGGTACTTTGGTCAGGTGTCAAGGTCAGATAGGTACGTAGTACTCACAACCGGGTACGTGTATGATGTATGAACGTAAATAAAAACTTTTTACAAAAAAAAAACGACTTCCAAAAATAATTGAGAACCTCCTCCTTTATGAAGAAGTCGGTTAAAAGCTGAAAGAGTATGTAAGGATCGTAACAGGTGGCGTTCTGTAGCTTCTGGCTACCCGCATGGGAAGAGGGCGTAAGTTATCCTTCACAGAAAATTGAAATAGTCATGAACTTGCGGGGGCAGAGCATCCATCTTACATATTCAGGGTCACAGATTCGACTGCCGCGGCACAAATATTTGCGTAACCTGCAGGTATTTGTTCCGAGTTCTCGTGTAGGTGTTTGTGTACTTACAAACAACCAGGGCTCAAGTGATTTATGAGTGTTGTGGAAAAACGACATTATAGGTCCCAAGGTAAACAATGAGACCGCAAATAACAAGTCCTACTGCCTTTATCCCAAAAAACTTGAGGTACAAATGATGATAAAAACAGCATCAGAATATATCAAGAACATTCAAAGCCTTAATCCCACAGACGGCAACTTAATTTTAGAAATAGCTGCACCCCGTGGTTTCACCCGCGTAAAGGCTCTTACATACTCTTACTTGCCGCGCGACGCGACTTTTAACAAAACAATTTCTGAGAAACTTCACGGCAGTACAATACCGTCAGCGTCGCGCTAGTATGTAAGAGTGATATTTTCACAGAATAGACCTGCTGCTCCCTTGCCTTGCTCGGAACTTCATATAATTAAGCTATTGGCGAATTAATACTAAAGAAATAGTAAGATTAAGTCCGCCTTTTTACCTTTTTTTTGAGTGCGAAAAGTTTAAATAAATAGACTTTCAAAGACAGTTAAAACACAGTTAACATCAGGTACGAAATCAAATCAATACTTTGATTGACAGGAGCAACAGAATTAGGCAATTTTTCAAGATAACGCATCTTGTAGTTACTCAATAATAATAAAAAACCATAGATTATATCAGTGTTGTAAAGTACAATGCGTTTATTGTCCGATAATATTTTAGTATTGAGAAACAAAAGCTTGTAACTGCAGATAGATGGTTTGGGAACTAATAATCTGTTTTGTTTGATAAAGAAATCATTTGGATATTACGATGCTCGTAATATTGCTTCATTTCTGAAGTAATTTATATCTTTATCTTTTTCGGGTTTAAATCTTTGTTGTAAGGACTACTACTAGAATTAGCAGCTCAATATTTCCAAATAGGGATGTAATGAATGAGTGCCTGTCATTAGTTCGATTATGGCTTCGAAATACATAAATAAATAGCCACCTCGAATTTTATCCAAAAGAAACGTACCTACCTTTTCTTTTTTTTAAGTGTGGGAAATCATCCAATGAATTCTCCCGCTCTGGGCGGAGCGGCAGGGCGTGCCAGACTTTTACTGACTAAAACCCACCCGTGTTCCTTCAGTTGCCTGTTGCCAAGGTCCCGGTATCCCTTTCGGACTTTCCCGCAACCCTGGCAGGCATCGGTCCTACCGGACCCCGTCAATTATGCTGACATATCTTTGAGGCACGCGTGGAACACGACGCGCCATCGACCCGGGCCTGGTCCTTACCTAACGTAGATAAAAATGCTTTGCAACATTACATAAATAATTCGTCTGACTCTGAAACGGTAATAAAATTATAATATTCTAAAGTACAATGGTTTCTGAACACAACTGGCACAAATGACACGCAACGCACGAACTGGCATAACTCGAGAAAATAGAAAAGAAACCAACAATATTATCACATTACATAATTATTTTTAAGTATTTTTTGCAATTTATTTTATTTATTTATATATACTTTATTGTACACCACAAAAATATATAACAAAAGAAAGAAACAAACACTACAAAATATACAATGGGCGGCCTTATGGCTTTCCGCGATCTCTTCCAGGCAAACTTGGAATGGACAGTGATTTGCCTGGACATAAAATGGGGCTGTCGTAGGTGCCAAAAATAAGTAAACAATATACTAAAATAGATACAAATATACATACACATCCTAAATAATAGAACAATTTATTATGGTATTTTACTAAATATGATTAAATAAAAAAAATATTGAGACGTTGACATTTGGATTCCTTTTTATTTCCTTTTGAAAAATATGTGGCGGTAGAAATATGACATAATTATTATAGTTTTTTTCGAATAATAGCACCGTTTATGCAATCTACCTAGCCTTATCCTAATTATTTTGGGGTAAGCTTCCTGTCTAACCGGATGCAGCTGAATACCAGTATTTTACATGGAACGACTGCCTATCTGACCTCCACAACCCAGTTACTTAAAAACACGAACTAATTTATTAACTTCGCGTTCTCCCAGGTGTTACCTTCAAGTATAACTATCTTTTAATAACACAATTCAGTTAGCATCACCGCATCCAATAATCACGTTCTGATGAACACTTTGCTTATCGAAAATCTTAACAAACAAGGGTTTCAACTTAAAATATGACGTTTTAATTAACTCCGCGTCAAAAAATGGACTTCTAAGTTACTTTTTATCTGTCGACCACTTAGCCGCCAGGCGAGGCTGTTCGCCACTTTTATTAAGCAAAAAGGAAAAAAATGTGTATAAGTAAAGTAGGATCTGGCAGCTGATTACGTATCTTTGGAAGAGAAATAAATTCATTGAAATGTGTACATCCAGGGACTGAATAATGACAAATGTAATTAAGTGCGTTAATCTACAGATGAGTTTTGAATATCGTATATATTACTACTATTTGTAATGCTTTACGTCAATATTAATAGTCTAATAAAGATAGTACTTATAATTAATGGAAATATTTTATTATGTACTAACTGATGCCCACGACTTCGCCCGCGTGGATGTCGGTTATTACATACTAAAACCTTACTCGAGAACCACTCTATTCATTGGTGAAAACAGCATGAAAATCGGTGCAGTAGTTTTTGAGTTTATCGCGTACAGGACCAGACAGACGCGGCGGAGAACTTTGTTTTATAATATACTAGCTTCCACCCGCGGCTTCGCCCGCGTGGTATGTCGATAAAAAGTAGCCTATGTCCTTTCTCAAGCTCTAGACTATCTGCGTACCAAATTTCATTTAAATCGGTTCAGTAGTTTTGGCGTGAAAGCGCGACAGACAGAGTTACTTTCGCATTTATAATATTAGTAAGTAATAAGGAAGGAAGGATGTTGCTGAAATCAATGTGCTGGGAACAACAGGTTTTCGACAGATTTAAAAACAAAAAAGAAGCAAAAGTTATTACAATGAAGGTAAACAAAAGGTAAAAATACTGACTAATGAATAATTAATGAAAACGATTGCAGCAAGAAACTGTCCGATTCCCAATAAATATCGGTATGATATGTACACCCTGAGAATATTATTGTTGTTAAAAAAAACTGCCAACTGCCTCGTTGGTCAAGCGAACGCAAGCGCCACTGGCTAAGCTAAGGTCCTGGATTCGTTTCCCAGTGTTATTGTGTTTTTCCATCTGGAATTTCTCAGTAGCAGCCCGGAGTCTGGATTTTTGCCCGGTAGATGGCAAAAGGGTGGCCCCCTATTACATGGGACTAAAACTTAACTGGAGAAATGTGGGTGTACTGTAGGTACACCTCTGCTTAACCCTTCGGGGAATACAGGCGTGATGTTTTGTTAAAAATAAACTCATAAACAATCTATTATAATGAGTCGGACCTTTTGAACTGGTGTGTGTGTAGTTATTAACTATGATTTAAAATTACTAAATCATCATAAAAAGCACAACGAAACAAAGGAAGTTGCTATTAAAAATCACTTAGATAGACAGACCGATAGATGTTATAATGGAAAAATTTGTTTCGGAGTGATCTAATCGCGCTTCTGTAAATAAGTACTCAAAAACTTGAGAAATAATAAAAACAGTAAAACTTGTATGGTTTTTCATTTATAGTCCTTTTATTTTGATAAAAAAATAGTCCCCAGAATTTATCAATTTCATACTTGGGTGGTTTTCTCACGTGGGTCGAGAAAATTGTGTGAATGTAAAGAAATAATTAAAATACTTTGGAAATAAATGGGATACGCTTTTGTCTGGCAGTATAAATTAAAATCCTATTAGGTAGGTATTAGTAGTGTGACCGTCAGACTGCCAAGTCATAGGTCCCGAGTTCGCACCCAAGCCACGCACCTCTGACTTTTCGGATTCATGTGCGTATTGTATAATTATCACTTGCTTCAAAAACGGTAAAGGAAAACATCATGAGGAAACCGGCATGCCTGAGAGATGTTTCTCAACGGCATGTGAAGCCAAGTCAGAGGCCCATGGGCGGCTTTGAAACTCTCACACTAGGTTAGTCATTAAAAAGAGGAAGACCGTAGGACTTTATACAGAGTGGTAGAAAAAATATAAGCTAGATGAAGTCGACCTTTCCCATCTGACTAGCCTCTCAGAAGAAATGGCGAAACCAACTCAGTGGTCAAAGTCTCTTTTAAAGTCCAGACATAATCTTGGTCAGATCATTTGAGGACCATGTAGATTACCCAAAGACACCGATTTCCGAAATTTTACAAAAGTGTTTTTTTTTGTAAAATTTTTTGTTATTACACCAGGATCAAAAACTTTGTTCCTTTTTAAAAACGGCTTACCAATTGTGACCTTTTTGGCACTGCGACCTTGAAGGACATTTACTACTATGTCCTTTTCAAGGCACAGTTTGGCAGTTTGATTCATAACACCACCTCCGCGTGACCTCAGAGGTGATAAGCTGCTAGTCTCCGTTCTTTTAAGCCAATTACCATCAAAGATTATTAGTTCGACCTTCAAAAGGCAAATTAGAATACAATCATGTTAATAATTGCTTTAAATTATATAATTCGGCACATCCTGATTAATTTTTTGTACGATGAATGTTTAACTAATAACAGTGGATATTATTTTATTGGCTGGGCTGATAATCTAGATATCTGAGAGCAATTCTATGCAAAACTGCAACTTAATAAAGTTATTGAATAACTGATAAAGCGATAAGCTCAGTCTTGTTGCCAAATCAAATCGTATTTAAGTTACAAAATCAATTGTAAGTTGCAACTATGCAAATAGCTTAGCAATTATTTCAATAAACAAGATTTTCAAAAATGTCATTTAGAAAACTGATGTAATCTTTCTGTGTTTCCTGCTTTGATGCAAAAATGGAGTAAAAATTACTAAGTGTTGCTTTCTATAGGCAGTCGTGCGTGCGATCCGCACTACTTGACGACCACAGAGTAAGGAAGGACAGAAGGTTCATTTCTCTACGTAAAGAGCAATAGATGCATCAGCATCAAGTTCTTCTAACTGAACAGACAGCTGTGCTGCTGGAGAGTTTGTTGCGCCACTTCTTCTTCCCAGCTAAAGCACTAGAAAGTGGTGAAGGGCGGGCGTTTTGGGGGTCCGTCTTATGTAATTTTGACGTTCAAAAACTACTGATTGGCAGGCTACTTTGAATAAATGACTTAGTTTTGTGAGCAGTCGAGGATCCAGCATGGTGATGTGCAACTGGAGAGGTATTTAGAGGACTATTTTGGTCGATGAAGATTATAATGGTGGTAATGATATAGGAATGATTGGGAACTAGTGCAGAGGTGCATTGTGATTTGTGACTGAGGATTGATAAGAAACTGTGTTCTTTTGAGGGTTATCAGCATCCAGTGCTTAAATAAGTGATTTGCATACGCGCTGAAATCACTAATCAGCCTAATTGACTGCGTTTGTCTTCATTCGTTTATTGCAGCGACTTTAAGGGGACTGCTACTTTAGGGGTTTTATAATTCCTAAAAGTTTATAATCTACGTTCACTGCAGTAAACAAAATCAGAAAATTATTTGATTTTTCAGTATATATGCTATGTGTGTTTAAACCCGCCGTTACGATACTTACATTTATTTTTTACTAACTTCCGCCCGCGGCTTCGCCCGCGTGGTATGTCGATAAAAAGTAGCCTATGTCCTTTCTCAGGCTCTAGACTATCTGTGTACCAAATTTCATTTGAATTGGTTCAGTAGTTTTGGCGTGAAAGCGCGACAGACAGACAGAGTTACTTTCGCATTTATAATATTAGTAAAGAAGTAAGGATTTTTTTTAAATATCAAAAATTATTTTTTTGTAAATAGATGATTGCTTCATATTTTGCAATAACTTGCCAGTGTTGTGTCATCGCGCTTCTCTTTCGTTTCTATGCAGTCCGACAGTGACCGCGCTTTTGCTATTGTCAGTGTCTTAAGTTTCTTTGGGACTTTCTTTCGACTACTTGTGTACAATGTACCTTCTGGATCTACTTAATATTGCCAGCTGTGGTTACTGAATCCCGCAATCGGAACGGGTAGAAAGTAGTCTATGACATGAATAATATCATTTTAAGTACTCCGGACTGACGCGGACGTTACAATGGAAACGATTTCTTTTTGTATAATTATAATTATTATGTGAGTTAATATAATCGTGTGTGTTAGCCAATGTTTTGCTGTGGTGTTTAATAATATATTACAGTATATCTATTTTCTTAATGTCCTTCGGCAAACTTCGTGTTTCGTCAGTCGCCAGATTTCTGGTGCAGACCGGACGCTCTCAGTCGACTATGAAACAAGGACTTGAAACGTTACTCAAAATAGAGGTACGATAACATTACGTAATAGTGTTATATATTTTTCCAGTAACCTATGAACACATTTCTTGGCAATGTAACGAAAATCTATAGGAACGAAATCTAAAACTATTAACTTAGTTATCATCCGGGTGGAACGATAGAAATTATGGTTATTGGAAGTATATGTAACGCTATTTTAACGTTATTTCATAACGTTTCAAGTCCCTGCTTGGAAATACGAAGTTTGTCGAGGGACTTTATGAAAATAGTTGTGCTGTACCCTGCTGTGGCTACTGTGAAATTTTGAGCGGTGATGATGCGGATTCAAACTCAAAAACTCAAACTCAAAACATTTATTTCAATTAAACCATTTACAGGCACTTTTAAATTGTCAAAAAGTCGGTCAGTTAGTCAAAAAGTTGAAGCTAGTTGCCCATTCCAATTCGTAGATCTCTATGGAGAAGAACGGGCAAGAAACCCCAAGGACACTCTTTTAAAAAATTATATAGATATTACAAAATCCTGGGTACAGTATTCTTGGTGCTTCTATATGTGAGAACAATGTCAAACGAAAAATAATCAAAAACAATCAAAATATAAGATTAAATATAAGCCCTGGCAGATACGAGATGCCCAGTCTCAACTGACGGCGCCCGTTCACGATCATGACACGTGGATCAGCACCATCCAGCGCAGCCATTTTGTAGGGAACCAAATGATCCAACACACGCGCCACCATCAGCGAGACATTTAAGTGATAATTGATAATTCCGCATGCAAAGGCTAGATCGTCTGTTCTTTTATTGAGATTTCTAAAGCTCGATACTAAAATAAATGCTGCTAATTATTAAGCAGGACAAAGAAATGAAGGCATCAATATTTTAATCATAAAATTAAATCTAAGTAAGTCTTTGAATGAGTCGCGTCCAAGGACTGGAAGATGAGATGTCGGTCGCCGAATTGGGTGGAAGACATTGTTGCCATCGACATTGTTGCTTCAATTTGCATACGCAGTATTTGACGTAAACCTCCCAATTCATCCAAATTGTAACACCGAAAAATCATATAAATCTCAATTTTATAAGCTCTCAATATTACCCTTGGGGGTAACAAAGTATCGGGTGGCCTGCCCCCCCACTTCCCTTCCACTTTTTTTTTTAAATCCACCACATTAGACCCTAATCGAGTTTCGCGGAACATCCATATTTATTGCCGTCGTAAACACTATTATCCTTTGCTCATCGCGGGTCAGTACAATAAAGTGTATGGCATTTTTCAAAATTTTGATTTTGTTTATTTTTTTGTCGTTGTACTTGCTCTTGACCTGAAGAATGGCCAGAAATATGGTCCTTAGGGTTAAGATTAAATGTCAATGAGTTATGAGATGTTCACTATAGTCAGGATATTAAAAGATTAATCTTTTTATGTTTATTGATAATGCTGCGACTACTGTAAGGTACACGTTGAATATTTATAATCTCCTAAAAAATAAATTTTGTATTATAACTTTTAGATTCTTTTTCGTCTCTTTTGAATTTCTACCAACGATATCTACAATAATGTAATAAATAAAACTACACTACAAATAAAAATATCACTACTATTAGGATATCTTAGATTCCTAATGTGGACGAAATTAGGAATCTTAAAAATCCCAACTCTTGGAAATAAAATTAACTTAATGTTTCAGCCTTCCATATGAAATACCATCGACATATTTAAACTAAAAGTTATGAACATCAACGGAACATAAAGCAACCGCACACGTCTAGATATGAAATCGAAGCTATCAATAAGCGATCGTTTTATTTATCGCTACATCTCCAAAATTATATTTACTGAGATACCGCAAATACCAAAAATACTGATACAATTAACCCTTATAGTAAGGAGTTAAGGATCATTATTGAGTATTGAAGTTGTGGAGGTCCTGATGTCTGTGTCAGATGAATAATTAATATTGATCAGTTGACAGGACCGTTATGATGAAATGTCTGAAATAATCAGGTTATCTTGTGTTTATGCGGCATTTTTATTTTATTAAATTATTGTACTTCTGGTTCCAGGTTTCGAGACAGCCCAGGGAAATGTTATACGAAGAAAAACAAGTCGAAAGCAGAGCTATCAAAGTCATTACTCATTCTGACAGAAACCGATCTGAAAACTAGAATCTGCCATATATTTGTCTCCTTCATAAACTAATCAGACATCAAGCAGGCAGTGTTCAAGAGAAACATCTAACGACAAAATGCAACATTCATAAAACGAATTCAGCTCAGAAATTCAAATTTTATTGGCCATTCCGAAATCGATACGACTAATCAGCGTCCTTAATATTAGACATACACAAGATACGACGTATACACATCCATTGTTGACTTTTTAGTCGTTTCATTAAAGTCAGGTACGAATGGCATCATCGATAAGAACGCCATGAAATATTATTATTATGCAAACAAAAAAGAGGTTCCAAAACTTGAATCTCGGGAGATTACGATAAGGTCCCGGCAGGGGACTGCATCTTGGCGCCAAAAAGTGTCAAAAAAACATAGCGGCTGTTTTTTTAAGGCGCGAATTTAAGTTGGCAGAATATTATTAATCACGGGAGATTCGCCTTATCAATTCGCCTGGCGATACATGCGATGAATTATCAATATTTTTCGGTTTTAGCCATCACACTAATGAAATGAAGGCGATAAGCCCATAAACATATCTTGGCAATAAAAAGCCAATTATCTTTTAAAAGAGTAACCATGGAGTTTCTTGCCGGCTCTTCTCCATAGGAAACTACCAATTGGAACCGTGCACCTAGCTTCTGACGTTTCATAAGTGCCCATGTAGGCTTATGTGAAATAAAATATTTTGATTTTGAATAAGATATCAGGTAAGTACTAAGAACTCAATTGGTACGAGTATGTGACAGTTCTCAATAAAAAAATCATATCAATCAAGCCCATAAGAATTGTTTGCAAAAAGCCTCTTGTACATGTTATTCTTACATTCCCATACCATGTCAACAAAACAGCATTACATATTCACAATTCCCATAAGCCGAAACAATGGGGTCCACACATAACAGTACTTTATGAAAATCACTTCGGGAAAGTAATTAGAGGGCAAGGACTGGCGCGGGCACATCGAGGAACAATTGAACTGTGACAACTGGTGTGATTAGCATATGGAGTGAGGGTGTGGTGTGACTGTATCGAGGTCAGGTATGGTTGAAGTGTGATTACCGATATTGAAGCGAGATTGCAGTGCTCTTCATTTTGATGAGGTAGAATGTGATGATTGACGTGTGTGATTATATGCGTCGAAAATGAAATCTATGTATAATAATGTGAAGAACCGTCAAACGCAGAGCAATATACTTTTCTACACTATTGTCAGCTATCATCTTTGTAATACTACAAACAAAAAGTCATCGATGTACATTAATTGAAGGAGTTTTACTTATAAATTAATTAGCTTAATTTATTCTTACCTTTGTTCTGTAGAGCGGATTGGAGAAGTCCCACCCAGGAGCCACGAACAGATACCCGCATTTTGATATCTTTCGGCTTGCCTGTTGACAAATAAATATAACCGTTAATAACTTTTGCATCTGGTAATAGTTCATCGTAAGGTCTAGTCTAGATGGACCGAAAATGAAATTGTAAAAATATGATCATAGAATTATATTATTAGTACAGATGGCAGCTATCAAACTTATGATAAAAATGCCAATTACAACATTATTACAAATAGCGGAACAGCTAAATTGATCGACAGAATTGGAATGAAAATTGAATTTATAGAAAGATAACGTTTCAAAATTGAAAGTCTACGACATAAAAAGCATTCTTTTGGATCACGACTTTTGCCTTTTTGCCTTAAGTTCCAATCTGAGAATTTGATAAAACGATTTTGTAATCTGATACTTCTTAAATTCTAAGAGGATTTGAGTCTTCATCGATATATGGGTAAATTTGACACCCTTGCAATTTATTATAATAAAATAAAAATAAATCTTTAAGCTTTGGAGCCCAAAATATTTTGTTGCTTTTTGATGAAAATCGAGTATCCGTTCAAACATAATCGGATTCTCAGGAATTAAAGGTCGTCTGTCTATTTGGCAACACATCATGATTATGTTTTTCTGTACCTTCCTTCTCTTATTAGTTTGATTTATAATAGCAGAGGTTCGTTTGTCAAATATAAAGAACGAATTGTTATAAGACTGGCTAATCAATTATATACTTATTATTATAGGCAATCAATGAAGGTTTTTTACCTGTAAGTGTTATCCACAGTAGAAACGGGTAAGCCAATTTACATAAAACTTTCTTCGTTGTGTCCTCAAAGGATAGCATCTATATTCCATTTGAACATGCAGTAAAATGCAAAGATGTAACTATAAAAAAATAAACTAGAATCTCTCACCGTCCGAATGTATCTATTTTACAACTTTGCGTAAAAATGTCAACAGATTAGAATGGAGTATGGACATCACGTATAATAACGATAATGTTGGATAACTTGAGACTGGAATTATCCCAGGAATATTAACAAGGTCTTTGGAAAACACCTGCTAGTATTATATTGAACAAAGTATAAGTAATCGATGTCATATTATTTTCGAATTGTATATAGCAGACTTGTAACGTGGTAATGATTATTTAGTTACTGGTACTTCATAAATAATAGCAACGATAAAACAAAAGATGCACATACAGAAGAAGCCACTGATTAATTCCGTTATTCCACAGTACTAGAAAAATAAAGATTGTCAGAAATCAGAAAAATATTTCAACGATTTCAGGTTTCCAATATTTCCAGTTTAATAAAACGTTAAGCAAGCAAGTTCAACCCAGCGAGTTAAGTAAAGATTAGACCCCACCTGTTTTACTGATAACATCAGAATGCGAAAATATGTTTTCTCCAAGGGTTGCGAAGGTCATACGGAGGAAAGTAGGTTACTGGTCATGCACCTAGTAATGACCGTGCGGCCTTGTTGTGACAAGTGACCCTGTGATAGGGCTGGGAAAATTGAAGAAAGAACAAGACAAATCTTTGGTTAACAAAATTACTAAAAATGCACATAATACCAGATTTATCAACGGACGAAGTAAAAGAAGGAAGGTATGGATCGTAGCAGGTCTGTAGTATCTGCTTACCCCCATGAGGAAAAGGTGTTTATGTCTAGGACGCTAGTTTTATAAATGAAAATGTAAGTGCGGAAGTTCATGGCACACCATTTGCAGATTCATGTCCAGCAGTAAACTTTGAGTCGACAATAGAATTCTATAACATAGGGGTACATTTTGTAAGTTGCTGGCGTTTACGTCATTTATATTGTCCATGAGTAGATTGATGTCAGACACTTGATCTGGGATATAAATTACGTTGTAAACATAGTTTTATACTTTCCTTCCGAATTGGATTTGTCATTCGCGTCATATTTATCACAAACCAAATATTTGCCAGGAACGTCGTGGCTTTTCTTTACTTTATGTAAATCAAAATGTCTTAATGTAGCATCTAGCCATAAAATATACATTTCCATAGAGCCTTAGATAAGACGGTATCTTGCTTAATTTAGTGTCATCGGATGCGTTGTTTATATCAACAACATGATTCTCTATGTATATAATGGTAATTTGCAGGTTATTAGTATTTAAATGATACTCTTTATAATATATTAACATCAATTTATCATTGTTAACTTCCTTAGTGACGTGAGAAAGTAGGAAGTATTCTGTGAATGCATCATTAATTAGTAACACTCGATTTAAAAACAGGCAAAGTGTGGTTCTCCCAGTACACAGGACAAACGCTATTTCTCACACAGGGAGGAGAGGGCATTGATATTGATGACTTGGCTTGCTCATTACGTGTGGTAATTTCAAAGTATTGAGTTTATGTTTACTCGACATGTTTTCATTTTCGTCGAGATATCATTTAATGACGATATTCAAATAAGTTTTTTGTGATAAACTATCCTGAATATCACGACGTTACGTAACCATTATCATCCTCCTTGTTTTCATCTCAATTTTAAGAGGCACGCGCAGCACGTCGCTTCTTCTATAATTATACATTACTATCAACCGTCATCTCAGTATTCAAAGTCAAAGTCAAATAATTTATTTCAAATAGGCACATAAAAGGCACTTTTGAACGTCAATGAAAAACAAAAAAATAGAATTGATTCGTTGCCCATTCCAAAAGGTAGCTTTGGTATGGAGAAGAATGGGCAAGAAACTCCACCGTTACTCTTTAAAAAAATGTTTTACTATATTTTGTATTCACTTCCTTCTAAACCACATCATCTCACATGTCCTTCATACGTAATAGCATCTCAATCCTATACTATTCTCTGTATTTATGTGACTTTGATCTGATGTCAGGTCCCCAAAAAATATTACATAACATCCCGCCTGTATTTCCCCGAAGGGTAAGACAGAGATGTGTCTATAGCACACCCACATTTCGCCAGTTATGTGTCTTAGGGGCGAGCCTATTGGCATCAACCAATTACAAATCCAGACTCCGAGCTAACACCGAGAAATTCCCGACGGAATATATCTATACGCGTTTTTTACTCAGCGACCATTAGAATAACCGGTAATCTATAAAACATATTTTTTGTCACCAAAGCCGTAGCGCATCTATCCAGCAGAAAAGACCGTGAAGCTATGGTAATCAAACTTATTAAGTTAGCAAAAGAGTCATCAAAACCAAGGTACAGTTTGGCGATGTCACCGGGGTCAGTGACCTCTTACGTCACCGTGACAGTTACTCTCATTGCGTGATTCGCGTCAAATTAGCAACGATTTCGTTTTTTCACTCCATCGCGTTTTTTCAGCGATGCGTGTGCGAATTATATTTGTCGGTGTTTTTTTTTTTGTTGTAATTGTATTACAGTTTGGTATTCTCTGGTGTGAGGATAGTGTAATGAACTGTGGTGGTGCAATGAACAGATGTAAATGAACTTTCCTGTGACAGATTGCCTTACAAATCGTCTACATATACCACTTAGTGCCTGATTGGAACTTTCCGTTTTTGGATTATTTCACTTTCCTTCATCATACTCAGTTTTCAGCGTAACAAACATAAAATGACAACCGATCACAATTATTTTCATTTTGAAAGTTCAGCCACGTTCACTGTGTTATTTACGTTATAGAGCAGAAGAATTTTTCAAATATAAGAAGCCTTGGGTTTGGAATTTCCTTCAAAACCCTTGAATTGTGATTGAAAGTGTGTTACGAAATTCAGGTACAGGGTAATTCATCAGCTCTTAAAAATTCCCTTCTGACTGTAGTCCTAATAAAGCTCTTTTTGGAACTTGATTTATTCTTAGAGATGCTATTATCGACCCTCTTACATAATTTTCATGAAGGCTTTTTTTTAAATCAGAAGTCCCGTATATAGTTATTTAATACATACGTATATAATTGTAATAACATAATTCAATCGCGTGCATGCTCACAAGTTGCAAAAGCTATTGAGAATAAGCTCAGTGTTTTCCTGTTCGGGATTAAATAACGTCCGAAATACAGTAACATTCCTATTATAGAGACATTATAACATCTTTTTAGGGAGCTCAACTCTTTAACGGAACTTGAAGTGAGTCTTCGCGCCAGAGGCATTTGAACATGATAATGAAAACCAATTTGTCTCGAAGAAAAAAAGAAGAGCAGAACAGCATAAAAACTTTTATCTACACCCATGCTATAAATCCTCTATAAAAGTTTCTGAAACAGTTAGCTTATTGCCAACATTAAAACAACCAGTGTCATAGTAACTATTATATCATCCAAACGGGTGTTATAATGTTGTACTAAATTTCATATTGCAACTCATTTAAAAAAAAGAATGCTGTCATGCAGGCGCGATTCACTAACTAAGCTAAGTCATTAAAAAAAAACTTTTAGTTTATTCGAATTCTAAAAATTCGAATTCACGTGAGTTTTATCCCGCCATTTTTGTTCGATATTAGTATTACAAAGAACCTTTTATAAAGGATTCATAACATCGGTGTAGATAAAGTCTTGTATGCAACTATAAATAATTAGGTATTATATAACAGTTGCATAAATAACTATTATAGTACCCTATCTATGGACAGCTGAAGATGGCGAGAGAGAACATCAAGAGCTGCATCCGTGAATAGAGGCAAACGTAGTTTCTGGGGCTTTATGAAAAATTGTGGCAAGCCCTTAAAGCGAACTGCAGATTTTGAGTAGAACGTGTGTGTTCACCAATGATTGCGGTAAAATTATGTACAACGTGTTCAATGAAGCAGATTTCGGCTTGAGACAATGTGGCTGTCAGTTTGGACCCTACCCGTTGTACTATTGACATGAATGAACTGGCGCACCCAGGACATCTCAGCTATATTAGCGATTACTCTATAACTCGTGCCGACACGCGAAAAGGACATTGACATGGGCACACTTCAATGACAAGCAGATTTAGCTTAGATTAAGAGAAGTTTAGACATCAATGGCAAATATCTAAGCAGTAACATGCCACCTGGCCTGCATTAAGTGTGACAAAGCCTTTAAACCCGTCAAGAAATCTTCATAATTTTATATGCATACCTACTAAAAGTACTTAAAGTACAGAGTATGTATGTCAGTCCCACATGTCACCGGCAGCACCGTTATGGCATTAAAGCGACAATACAAATCTATGCGTATCGAATGACAGCTGCGCGTGCGCCGTTAGATCGTATCGCGCGGGAGTTGCAAATTGAAAATTATTATTGTAAATGGTGACTGTGTGAGTTATATATAATCTGTAACGATCTTTGACTACTTGGCGAAATTGTGGGATTATTTTGTATGGGCCTGTATCTATTGGGAGATTTTGTTGGACATATCAATAAACGTTGCTATGAATGAGTTATATTGGAATAATAATCACGGTTTGGTGGGGTTGGGTCACTATGAAGGGTCTAAGGTAACCATCATACTAATCAGATGCATCAATGACGATCACAACTGCATCTTAAAAGAAAATACAACTTATCCTCTTGAAAAACATAGCTCAAGATAGTTCTTTGTAGAGAGAGCAGGGGTGTGATTCCGTAAGACCTTATTCTAAACTTCGAATCTGAATCCGTTGTGAGTTTCTGGATTAGCATTCTAAATACTCGGTTGATACACTAGCGCTACCCTTGCGACCGTGTCAGCGAGTTAAACTAAATTGACCGTGAGATTTTGACAGATAAAGTATGAGATGACGTAAGAAGTGGCATTCAGTAAGGTAATTCCTCTGTCAGTTCGACGGTCACTTCGCACTCGAAACCGAACACATTTTGAACCTTATGCGAAGGGAGAGTGAATAGCGATGTGAGATGCGAGTTGTTGTTTGAAATTTAAAGAATCGACGTACAGGTATGTTTATTATGTAAAGCTACCTTTAAGGCTCTTACATACTGGGGCGATTCGTCGCGCGATGCGACGCCGCCGCATTGTTCGCCGAAAAGTTTTCTCAGAAATTGTTGTGTTAAAATTCGCGCCAGTATGTAAGAGCCTTAATTTTCAAAATAACTTTCAAAACTCATTTGTAACTCATCTATTCTAAACCTTACTTAAAAACCTACCACTGTATTGGCAGACAACAACTTACAAAACCATTAAATTCTACATTACACCATAGTCTCACAAAATTAACAGCACATTTTAGTTACCATTTTATGGGGATTAGCCCCACAGCCTTACACTTACCATTGAAACCTGCATGCATTTGTGGGCCATATTCGTAATACCATAAAGGGTTTAATACTTTACTTTATTGTTGTTTCAAGGAATTCGATGTCTCGGATATATTTAGATGTAGTACCTACCTACATCGGCCTTGTTTAGAATTTATATTTTAAAACTAGCTGTTGCTCGCGACTTTTGAAAACTAGCCTATGTCCTTCTCCAGGTCATGGTCTACCCCTGTGCCAAATTTCATCCAAATCCGTTTAGCTGTTTTAGAGTGAAAGCGTAAAAAACAAATAAACTCACTTTCGCATTTAAATTAATAGTTAGGATTAGGTTGTTATCGTGTAACTTTTTTAGATTTTTACCTCCCGTAGGGCTATAAGTGTACATGACTACAGGAGTTGTCTTTCGCTTAATGACTGTCGTTATTTATAGCGTTATTAAAATTTGTCGGGCTCCAAACTAAAGAGACTTTATAACACTGGAATGCCATCCTTAGATTGCAGGCTAACCAGACGTTCATTACGCCTGGACAGGAACGGCCTGTGCTGGTGGCGGGAACAGTCACGGGACACTACTCGCTAAACAAACACTTCCACACAATAGGCATAGCGGAAAATCCTCTGTGCATGCATGGAGGCTGAGGAAACCGTTGCGCATGTGTTCTTTCTATGTACAGGCGTCACCCAGATCAGAACGGAAACCCTCGGGTCACTCAGATCCTTCACAAATGTTCTAATCAGACCAGGCGACATAATCAACTTCTGGTGAGGGAAGCTTGTTCTATGTATAAAAACCACATTTATAACAAAATACCAAAGTACTTTAAAGAGTTACCTAACAATTTATTTTGTATGGCTGCTGGAAGAACGGTTTTATTCTATAAATGAATTTATAAATAATAAATTAAATTAATGTGATGATAATATTTATTAATAATGAATGTATTGTAAAATTAATTAATAATAGAAACATTTAAAGCATCCTATTGGACATAAATATTATACTTTTAGCATTAAATATATTGTAATGTTTTGCATGTCATATGTCTGACTATGTATTAGGAATTTATTACTGACTTTAAGACCAACACTGTACCAATACTCATTGCAAAGAAATGATTATGATTATGTTGAAATAACCACCGACGGCCGCTATGGCCCACGCACAATTGTCCACCAATCCCTCTAACATAGAACATAGATAAAACATAACCCTGGAAACCGTAAAATTGCCCTTTAGGCCTCCGCTAAGAAAGTTCTCTTGCAACACCTGAAAAAGGTTCAGGAACTCTAAAGGCTCTTACATACTGGGGCGATTCGTCGCGCGACGCGATGCCGCCGCATTGTTCGCCGTGAGAAACTATTTTGCTAAAATTCACGTCGCGCGACTATTCGCCCCAGTATGTAAGAGCCTTAAACCACAGGAATGGCTGTCTAGACCAGACTAGTACTCAGTTAACTTAGAACCGTCTTTGGTATCGAAAACCATTGTATATATCCTATTTTTATGGGTCAACGAGTATTACTCACAGTCCCCTCCCATTACCATTAAGCCCCCATGACCTATCCCCCTATTTACAACTCTCACTAGACGACAACCAGCTTACCATATTAGTTACGTCACCATTCAAAACGTCTCATAAAATCCCATAAAATTTACGAAAATCGTTTAATTTATGACCATAACTACCAAAAACCCATTAACTTATTTTTATTAAGCTACCGTGTATGTTAGAAGTCATCTGATTCCCATAAGTACCATAAATTTGTTGTGTGACAACCATAAAACTACTGAAGCCATGGGATAGTCTATGGTATTATTTATGGTTATCCCTTGGTGGAGGCGTTCGAGTAATGGGCAGAAGCGAGAGAAGACTGTTTTGTCTTTGGTCGGTAACTTTTATACTCTCTAGACCCTTGTATATACAACCAGCTCAGGTTACATCTCTTCCATTTTTACCCGACTACGGCGAAGAAAAAAGGAGGGTTATGATTTTGACCGGTATGTATGTATGCATGTATGTAAGTATGTATGTAAGTATGTTCATCTGTTCCCTCCTATCTTCTAAACCACTCATCACAATTTGACAAATGAGGTGTCGTTCGAAGCGTCTTGATCGTCCGCTGGTTATAGGCTATGTGACGTCAGATTAAATTAAAACCAGCGCCCTCTAGAGGACATAAAGTAAGGAACTAAAAAAAAAATTGTTTAGTTTTTTATTTTGTTTAGTTTAGTTTTTATTACTTTCATTTTTTGTAACGTTCATTTGTATTTCTGTCATCACAAAGCTGTTACATGAAAATTAACGTTAGGTGTTCCAACAGCAACTGCCGAGTAAGTTACCCTTTCTGTGTGCATCGACTTCCTTTCTCTCAGTATTTTTAACCGATTTCTTCAAAAAGCAAGAGGTTCTCAATTCGTCTGTAAGCTTTTATTTTTTGTGTGTATGTTACGCGCTTACTCCGCCAATTATGAATCGATTTTGATGATTCTTTTTTGGTTTGGTGGTAGGTCATGCTTCAGAGGTGGTCCCATATAAATATTATTAACTTTGCTTGCGTAGTTTTTGAGTTAGCTTCAATATTACGTGTTTTTCCCATTTAATATTATATGTCGACGACGTTCTATGTGACTGTTATTTGCATAGTAGGTAGAGTGGTATTCGAATTTGTGTAGAGTAGGTACACAACTCAAAAGTGAAAAATAAAAACTTTTTCCAAAAAAAAAAAACAACACACTTCCAAAAAAAACACTAAAAAGTGAAAAATAACTTTAATTTTGTCGGTGGCAAACAACGAAAATTGAAAAGCAAAGAAACTTATTTTTCACTTTTTAGTGCTTTTTTTGGAAGACGGTTGTTTTTTTTTTTGTTTTTTTTTTTTTGTTATTTCATTTCTTATTTCCACTGGACCATCTGATCATCTTAAAACGCTGACGCTTCCAACTTGGACAGCTACATTCGTTATATAATAATATCCTAAAATGACACCTCTAATACCTGCATAAACCGATATTATGTTGACATATAAGTTCATGAATTCTACGGTGTTCCGCCTAATAATGTTGATAAACTATGTTCGGTTCATGTGGTAGGAGGCAGCTTAGAAAAGGTTACATTATGTATTTCCATGATATTATGATCGATGTTCAATCACTACATAATTATACAACAAAGTCCTCCGCCGCGTCTGTCTGTCTGTCTGTTCGCGATAAACTCAAAAACTACTGCACCGATTTTCATGCTGTTTTCACCAATGGATAGAGTGATTCTCGAGGAAGGTTTGAGTATATAATAACAGACATCCACGCGGGCGAAGCCGCGGGCATCAGCTAGTTAAGTATAGAATAGATTACGGATCCAAGATATATAGGCTTATTTTGGATAATTAGCCTGGATCTCCCCTTCGTCTGAATTAAAGGGAGGAATCGCAAAGAAGCAGTGCACCTAAACCGGGCGCACTTAAACCTTAAATTTTGCCTTACATATTATATGCGATGTGTCTTGGCGATCTTCATAGAAAACTCTCTTGTGTTGTGAGAAGGGGCAGATACGTAATTGATGTTTGAGCAGACAGCCTCTCGAAGTGGTGACTGTTGCGATCGTTTGGAAGGTAATTGGCAATTTCCTTTAGTTTACTTGAACCTGGTTATTAATTTTATTCAATACGTTTAAACGAGTTAATTTGCTTCCCTCTGTATTAACATAAAAGTTATAACATTTAAATTTTAAATCCAATCATGTCTTATTTCCTGGTGCATTCATTACATAACTATTCATTTTATTAGTATGCACTTAATAACAATAATTATTTATTTAATCGAATTATCTACTTCTACTGCAGAGAATTAACTAACAGACTTTAAATTACAAAGCAATGCAACATTTTCAAACTACATACTTGGCAACGTAACCGACCAAACATGGCGTTCATTATCGCGGGCGATCGCACGCGCATGCGCGCATTGCGCGGCCACGATTACTTTCCGAAAGTGTAAATAATTCGAATTACAATAATCGATAGTTTCTCAAGTCGGTCGGTAGATGGAGGTCGTGCGCAGTGGCGCGGCGGAGGGGGGTCGTGAGAACTGGGCGACTTGCACTTTCGTCGGCGCGCGCGCAGCCCGATGCGCGATAGCGCTGCGCCGGGCGCCGCGGAGTCTGCGCACGAGTCTAGCTCAAGTACTGATTAATCATCAATCTCTCAGCTTACAAGACTCGGCAATCCTCAGAGAAAGTGCGATAGCTTACATCAACATCAGTTTGCGCCTGAACAGGAAGTGTGGCGGAGAAAATTATCAAAATCACTATCCAAAACAAATAAAAAAGTACAAAACATGAAAATGACAATAGAAAAAAAGTGAAGTTACTTTCTATCGCAGCAAAATCAAACGAGTCTCGATACAAAAACTAGTGACAATGAAACTAAAATGTTGATAGAATCACGAAATCATGACTTTCAACAAACACTGCGCGATGCACGAGAACCCCCCACAGAGTGGTCATTGTCAGACATAAACACTCGTTAGTGGGCGTGTCAATTAGAAACTGTTTATCTGCTCATAAATATTAAAGTCGTCAAAATCATGCAAATCTTTTTATAGAATCGATTAATAACGTTATATGAGAACACTCAAAGGATAAACTAACACCAGTTTGTAAGAACTAAGTGGAAGTAAGTGTTGTGTTTCTGTTAAGCCTGATAAATTAGCACATTCATTATTTATTGGCAACTCTTACATTCAACAGCTATCCGTTAAAACAATCGCCGGTAGTAATTGCTCAAGATGAGAAGTCATCTTTAACAATGTTAAGGCAAACACAACAAGATAAAAGCCATGGCCATGCTTCAGCAGGCGATAAAAAACTCGTCAGAGACCATCACTTAGAACTAACTATGAGTCTTCAAATGACTAAATAAGCTGCACGTTCCAAAGCAAACTCGCCTCTATAAACAGACATTGAACGATAAAAAAATTATCCATATTCATTCAACAATCCTGAATGGTCGTCAATAGAGAGCTGAGTAGATGAATGGATTTCTAATTATTTGCATTAGCCGTGAACACGCTGGGAATTTTTACGTCTTTAATATATCAATTAGCAATGCAAATTGTGAGCCTTTGGAAAGTGTTGTGGCGATGAATCAGCTTCCCGTGGTTAGTGCCAGGAGGGCGTTCCGAACTCGTCACGGAATCGCTACCGACACAATTATCGAATCTAGACCACTCTCACTGAAGCAAAAAGAACACCGAGACGTAAAGAAAGCAAAGTCAGGTGCGCCCCCATTTCACTTTCCAATGACTTATCTTTACCCCTTGCTACGAACAAAAATTAACTTAAAGCTGAAAGGAGTAGAGCTCGGAATTCCTCAAATTGCGTCCGCATTGAGTCGGTAAGCATTTCATTATCAAGATTTACGAGGAAACCCTTTAAAAGCAGTTAATTGTGAGTGTTAATTTCGCTTTCTAATGATTTTTGTAAACTCTAAGCTATTGTCGGGAAGCGTTAACGTAGACGTTCATTAGCATCAATTATGAAAACAAATCTAAAGAGCATATCTTGAGAAAACATTAAGTGGTAACAATGTCAACTCCAGACATCATTATAGCAGTAATCATGCAATTTGCCATCAACACTATCGTTTACATCTCAATTGTAGATCGTGCCATTGTGGCGTTGATGCATGCACGGAGAAGCGCCCGCGCAGCCTTAATGACAGCCCATTTAGTGCAGATATCGCCGATCCGATTGAGTCGTCGGCCTAGTCGCGATCTGACAGAACTTTTTTTACGTGTATTTGGACTAGTAGAAGATTATCGGCAGACGTCTCGACAGACACTGTTGGCAATTACTTATTGTTGGTCATATTGACACTAATGAGTCTTCAGGATGACCTCCTTTGATGATTCGTTGGGTTCTGAGAATGTAGGAGCTGATTGAATGTTTGTTGTTTGGTGAGTGTTTTAGCGATATTCTTTTTACTACGGCTAGCATAGATATACGAGTAATATCAATTGTTACTCTACATTTTATCCTAAATTGCATATTTTATCTATCCATGCTTCTATCCGGTTTTATTCTAGGCAATAGATCTGTTAATTAACCCATTTTCCTTATGTTTCCTTTAAAAGGATTTGTTGATTCGTTTCTCAATTCAATTCAATTTTTTTTCCAATACCGTATGGCCATTCGGCCAGTTCACTTGGTCAAGTCAATCGGTCCGCACGACATTAGCGAACGGGACATAATTTCTGACAAAGCCTATCAATGAACCGTTAATTAAAATATTCCATTACTCTCCTCTCTTTCTTATAACATAGGAGGAAATGAAATAGAGGAACAGGAAACTGGTATCAAAATATTAGATAGAGGCCTTCGATGACCAGATGATGGTTTTCAAGCTGATGATGAACTGAATGTAATATTGTTTTAATATATTTATATTATGTAAATGAGTGCTCAGCGGTGAGAAACAAACTGCATGTACAAGGTACGAGTAGCTAGGTATGAACTATGAACCATGCACCTATTCCCAGAAAGAAGGTTCTCAGAGAGAAAAGAAGTAAACGAAGATGATAGGAGTAATAATGACTTGTTGATGGAAAATAGTATTAAAGTTAATCTGCACGAACAACAACGTAATAAACGGATATATTATTACAGTATATTATTTATAATGAATGGATGCTATGAAAAAAACATAACAAAAGTAATAATAATATATATATATTATAGATAAACAAAAACAAAAATAAAGTAAAGGGTTAAAACTCCTGTCATATTTAAAGGGCCGGTGGAGAAAAGTCAATTAACAAAGGCGGCGAACAAGACGAGGAATCCATATTCTTGTACTTAGCCTCTCTTAAATAACTTATTAACTCTCAAACCTATATTAAATTTCTGTCTCGCAGCGATTTAATAATTTGTTTCGCGTGATCTAATCAATCGGTTTGATTGTTTATGCGTTGACGCCTCACCTTGACTTCGTTCGTGTTCATCGACTGTATGTATTTGTGCGGGGCCAGTATGTAGGTACTTTTATGAACACTATGAACATTGTCTTATGGACTAAGATGAGAAAATACTACTTTTATTCTTCGTATCTATTTGGGTTTTTGAAGGGAATATTATTTGTCAAGATGTTATCGCCAAACTCTCTCAAGTTTGCAAATCTTTGCTATTCTCAATCATCGTTTTGTTATTTTCAATTGTCGTAGTATTTGGTGACAGACTGTTCACATCATTGTATTTTGTCCTTTCACCAAATTGAAGTTATATTTTATCTATTTCTGTTCTTAGATCTTCGTTTATCAGTCGGCTCCCTTCAAAGGCATACATACTACATCACATCAATTGAGTCACTCTTTACTATTCTGGGAACTTAAATAGATAATTTACTCTCATTGAAATTTCGCCGCCAATTTCTTGCAAACCTACATTTGAATTCATTGAATCCGGTTTACATACAGGTTAGCTATTTTATTTCTGTTTTCCCGATGGGGCCGGATCTATCTTACATCGAGGTTTATGCGAAAATATATGCAACCCGGTTTAGGTAAGTGAAGTTTTTTAATCGTCGGGTTCTTGGAACAGGTCAATTAATTCAAGCTTAGGTTCGATTTTACCTACATCCTGTAAGGTTAAAACTTTAAGTTTGGATATATCATGACACGTTAATTTATCAAGGTCGAGCAAAGCCTAAAAGTTAGTATGTAGTTGACACAAAAATGTATCTTAAAACTATCACACTGGCTTGAAAATGGCTCATAAATGTAGAAAAATTACACTACATATTTCTTGGCCATAAAAGTCCACTTTTATTACAAAACCAAGCTCAACCTACACCTTCACACTTTCGCCTACTCGACAATTTCTAAAACAGTTCGCAAACTGCACCATATAAATTAGAATTTCTCTGGATCGCGAATAATTAATCAGCATTACCGGGTCTGGATCAAAGGGGCCGCGGCGACACTTTCGCCATTACCGCCGATAAATTGTCACGCCCACTGCGCGACGCGCGACGCGCCGACTTGCGCCCGCGCAACCGCCCGCTATTTTAAGATATTGTAACATCATATTTAAATACAATAAAGGTTTGGTACTGAACAATTTTATTGATGGTGGTATACGCTGCCTTCATCATGAAATAATTAATTCTAGAGTGGTTAATATTTTATTAGGACACTAGCTTTTGTCCGTGGCCGTTTAGCCCATTTTGCACCAATCCGGAACATACTTCGACAAACAGACAACAATTAGAAAAACTATACTTTCGGCATCAGACTCGTTCCCCACACCTCGTAGCATTTCCTTTTTTTTAATATTCAATGTCCAATTTTGACTTCGTTAATATTCTATTAAATGTATTTATTTCTCCTGCTTAAACGATACAGACAGTTTTTTAAAAGGCCAGAAAGTTATAAAAAGTCATTCGATTATAAAAGGCGATAATATTTAGAAGATTAAAATATTTTTACGGGAATCAAATAATCCCCTTTCATAATTTGCCGAACAAAACTTCTAATGTAACACTTCTGAAAAAGTAACGTCGCTAAAGCACAATTGTCACTGTTACAACTAACTCCAAAACTTTACTGCTAAGAAAACCATTGCTTTAATTTCCAATTAGAGCAGTTGTCGTAAAACAAACTGTGAATATAAAGCAAGATTTTTATTAACCAGTAAGAAACTGAGGCATTGTCACCATACAAAATGAAGCTATTAAAGAAAACTGTGTTCCACGTCATCACCAACAATGATTACCGCGCATTTTCACTTAGTGAAATACGTTTTCCATACACAGCTTTCCATGGCTGGGAACGAGTCACTCTCTGTAAAGAAAATTATCGCCAAACCACCATCATTTCTTGACACCTGTCTCTTTTTAGAAAATGTCAAATGAAGTTTCAAGCTTAGTTGGTCGTTTGTTATATTGAAGAATCGTTTCTTGTGTCATCCGTCAGTCAGTCTTTAAATGCTATTTGTAATTGTCTATTGTTTGAAAAAATTAAAGTAATAAAAACTAAAATCCAACCACGACTAAAAAGGTATAAACAAGACACCACAGACAGACAAATTAAAAATCCGGAGTCACACGTGTTAGGGCATACATCGAACAGATTACGTATGACTCCGAATTTTTATTAATTTGTCTGCTTGTGGTGTCTTGTTTATACCTTTTTAGTCGTAGTTGGGATTTAGTTTTTATTACTTTTTTTTTTCTGGGTTTATAATATATATATTTTTGAAATGTGCTCATTACGCCCTTTCATTTGATACCCAACATGGTACGATTAAACAATATTTGTTTTTTTTGTTCCTGACTTTATGTCCTCTAGAGGGCGCCATTTTTATAACCTATAACCAGCGGACGATCAAGACGCTTCCAACGATACCTCATTTATCAAATTGTGATGAGTGGTTTAGAAGATAGAAGGGAACAGATGAACATACATACATACAAACATACATACCGGTCAAAATCAACACCCTCTTTTTTTCTTCGCCGTAGTCGGGTAAAAATAAATAAATACTGTATCTATGTACTAAATTCTCGTGAATACTCTTATTTGTGACATTAAACTTTTAACTGTTTTTTTTCTTTACTATTTACCGAGACCCCTTGATTGACGGAAGATTTAAGATTCACATTCTCTGAACACCTGTGTCAGCTCTGTGAGTCATAAATCTGCAAACACAAGGTAAACGAAGCAGTAAACTTTGATCTTGAACTTCAAGGCCACAATTACTATTAATTTTAACTACTCTCCAATGTTAATGAACAGCCCATTTTTATTTTCTCTCCGATACTGAGAAATCGAGTAATCGCAGAATTTCTATAGCGAAATCAATTAATAGATCGATAACTATGAATGGAAAGTTCTGGTCTACACGCGAAACTATAAAATTCTATAAAAGCACCTCTCTCTTAGTTTTTATATAAACTATTTTTAATTGATAGGAGATAAATGAGAATTCTTTATTGCATGCTTTTTAGCCAATTTATCGTGTGACTTCGATGTCAACCATTGCCATTGAACATTTTTCTTAGCAGATTCGTAGACTTACATTTGAACAAGTGTGGATTTATTGAGGACTAGCTGCGCCCCGCGGTTTCACCCACGTAAGCCTCGATCCCTTGGGAATATCGGGATAAAAGGTATCCCATGTCCATGTGTAGGTCATGGTCTACTCATATGCCAAATTTCATCCAAATTCATTCAGCCGTTTTAGCGTGACAGCGTAACAAACTAACTCACTTTGATGATGAACCCATACATTATCACCTACTAGCATTAAATTAGTTTTCAAAATAAAGAAAAAAACTTGCCAGGATTTCAACTTGAATGATTATAGTAAGATATCCCTGTTCAGAATGTATTATTACCTTTTGCTCGATGATATGTTTAAAAAATAATGCCTTTTGATAACATAACGATGTGCACGTCTGACAAATGTTTGCACCAAAATCTTTTGATAACTTCTGATAATTTATACGTTAAAATTGTGAGGTTGAAAAATTGTGTATTTTATTGAGTACGTCTTCCAATTGTTAATGGTAATCTTTTGAACGGATCGGAAACCGGTTCCGATAAATTTTGGGCAAATCTTTATTTTTTTCTTTTGGCGTTTTTTGGCACGATAACGAATGAGGCCTTGAACCTGAAGTTTTGTTTTTGTTTTTATTATTGTCCCATGTTTATAAATAGCCTTTAGTATGCCGAAGTTGATGGTGGCATCCAGCTTAGCGACGAAACTTAATTTTGACTTTTATTATCAGATTAGATTTATTTTTAGATTCCAGAATTTCAAATCCTAACATTAAAAATAATACATAAACCTACTACTTAATTGTATGTAATGTTCCATTTTAAATAGTAACATTCACGATTTTTTTTCATATCAATGAATAGGCGATGTCTTTTTGCCTTTAATATCTATATCCATCAATATCAAACACGCAAATTCTTCCCATTTAGCTGTTCTGAACGCATCCATAACAAATCATCAACTAGTTTACTCCTAAAAAATGCGTTCAAATTCCGAAAATTAGATTCTGTAACGATAAGGGCTCATAATAGCAATTTTGACCCAAAAATTCCTCTTGAATCAGGCGTGGGACTGTATTTGAGTAGGTGTGGCGGGTAAGCCCTTTCATTATCCTCCGGAGGGGGGGGGGGAGGGATGATTACACTATAATAATAGGCCAGTATATTTCTCACCCACTAAATCTCCTTACATCGTTAAGATTTGAATCAAAAAAGTAAGCGGCTAGACGAAAGGATGTTTGTTGTTTTTTTCGTATTGGAAAACGAGGTGCGTCTGGTAATTACATCTTCAGTCCGTAATTTAAGTTAATTGAATATTAATTGGATGTTGTTTAGGATGTTAAATATGGGAGCAACTAAATTGGGAAGGCCCAAAGAGCGTTGTAGCAAACAGATGCCCTGTATGATATTTTTGCTAATGTCTAATACTACTGTGTTTAGGATACTGAGGGCCAAGGCAATAGTGTCACTCGATTTCAACGCGTTTCGTATTTTGTTGACTTTCAATAGAATTGGCATAAGCTTTTCGTTAGCTTAATGTCAATCCAATACGTATTTTACTTTTCCATCATCGTTATCGCTGATACAATGCCACGTTGTCAAGGCCCTTAGGTCAGAAAAATAATTCAATTCTAAATCTCAGCACTTAGTTCACAAAAAAGATCACTTCCCGCGACGAACCATAGACTCCTTTTTTCGCATTAGTCCTTAAGGTAAAGGTTCGTTATGATAACTATTATTTCTCTAAATAGACAGCGGTGCGCGGGCGGGAATTTTAATGGGCAGGCATCTTGTGTGCAATGCGCGCACGCTGCTTTTTGCCCTTCTCCACCGCACGCAACAAATTGTTGCAGCGCCGCATTTTGTGCGTCTCTAGGGTTCAACGAGTTCTAAGAGAAAATGAAATGCGTTTCAAGCAGTTTTTATCACGTCTGAGGAAAGGTAGACGGTATGCATCTGGTAAGGCATCCGTTGAGGGTCCATTGGGAATCCTGATTAGCTAAAAGAGGTAATAGGGTGGCTAGGAATTGCGAATTAATTGCGAGTAAGTGCTGAGATGAATTTTATCCGTGGAATAAAATTGACATCAGACATTTTTTGTTTGGAAAAACTGTCAAAAATCCTCAATATTATAAATGCGAAAGTAACTCTGTCTGTCTGTCGCGCTTTCACGCCAAAACTACTGAACCGATTTAAATGAAATTTGGTACACGGATAGTCTAGAGCTTGAGAAAGGACATAAGCTACTTTTATCGACATACCACGCGGGCGAAGCCGCGGGCGGAAGCTAGTTCGGTATAAAAGATTGGTCGAATTCGCCTTAACTAGCTTTGGTCCACTTAGGTAAAAATGTTTTTATGTGAGCTGTCATTTGAATGACGTTCATTAATCCAGCTAGATTAGGTAAATAGATTTTAGTATGAGTAAGATGTAACTTGAAACTGCTCATTACAGCATTTCAGAAGGCTGGTTTTGCGATGTCTGCGGTAACATAATATACGATTTTGGTAAACACACGTTTATTACGCTTCGGCTGATTACCGAACAAGGAAGCAGTAAATAATATGTGCGTAATATCCAATTATTGTGTTAAAATATTTCGACTTACAGTTTAACACTGCTTCTTATTACGTAAAGAAATTAGTTATTTATGACCAGTTTATGAAATATTTTCCGCCTTGTATGCATGCAACGTACTCCAGAAATAAAAAGTATCTATCCTATGTCTTAACCTAGGTCATGGTCTACCCATGTGCCAAATTGCATTTAAATCATTTCAGCCGTTTTAGCGTGAAAGTGTACCTAACAAACAAACAAACTCACTTTCGCATATATAGTATTAGTTAGGATAAATAAGTGTATAATTGAACAGCAACCAGACTCAAATTATTCAGTGGGACCAATGGGAATTAAAAATAAAATGACTAAATCATTCCCGTTCGTCCCACTAACAAAGTCAGTGGGACGAGCGGGAATAAATTTAATATAATTTATTAAATTCCCGTTCGTCCCACCAGTGGGACGACGGCAGTGGGACGAACGGGAATACACGAAATAATCAAAAAGTAATAAAAAAAAACCTTTAAAAACCAAATGACGTGATTGCTTTTACAACTATAATTACATTGGTTTTATATCCCATTGAAAAAGTTGCTTCTTCAACAAAAAAAACGCCACTTTTGAATAGGGTCTGCCTCATTTTGGGAAAACTCAGGATTGTCCCGAATTATCACAAACACATTTTCGCTTCCAAATTTTTTCATTACACAATTTCTCTCAACGCTCCAATCAAAACAAGATAGGTAGGGATAAAACTTTTTACTTTAAATTGCGTAACAAAAACAGTTAACGAAAATATCGACCGTGACCGCGTGCGTGTTTCCACAAAACTTGAGAATCCAACACGGACATTACGAAACCATAATTAATTGATAGTATAAAAGATTTACAATATTCTCTAAGCGATGATTTCTTTATGTAACGCGAATTTACGAGGTATTAGAAATTTTAAGGTACGTTCGGTTGCGCAAGCGCTACTTTCTATTGGGTCTGCGACAGTTCGTGGTCGTACGTAGAAAATGTTTGATCGCTTATGTAAGACGCATGATATATTGATATTTGATTTCTGATATAGGAATGAGATGTGTATCAGCTGGTTTTGTTAGTACTTGATGGGCCATCAAACTGTTTCTATGAGATTTTGCGTAATGTTTTTGAAGAGAGGTTGTCAACTAAGCGAATAGTCCGTGGTATGGGATGAGCGCATACAGTAAAACGCTACAAATCATCATAAGTATGAAAAGCCTGCCTTTTTCACTATCGAAAAGCATCGTAACGTGGCTAGGAAATTAATATCGAGAAAGCAAGAGCATAAATGGTGTTCACAGAGTGATTTCTTACATTTAGCTTAGAGCTTAGAGAAATAAATAGCTTATTATTTAATGCATTCAGCTAGCTACTGTTAAATACCCTAGACTGCTCATAAAACCGATCTGTGATATAGTATAACTTACATTTTATAGATGTCGCTTTACAAACTGCATTACATTATTTCGAAGAAGCTCGTTCCTGTGACCATGATTTATTACCACAAAATAATCCACGTTTTTTATTACAACTCCATAAAAAAGCGTGGATGGGCTCGATTATTGTTGCTGTATTGAGAACTTTAAACGTAACAGTTTGTGAGGGCTTCGACAAGTGCTTTAAAGTTATTTTGATTATTATTGATGGATATCAACTGTTGAAACTCATTAAGGTACTTTATATTAAATGGGGAAAATGTATTAATTAAAATTCTACAATTCTATTTTAGAAAGCTTAAGAAGATTTTTTTTTAAAGCTAATGGTTCTTATATTATTACCAAAAAAAAAAACACATGACGATGTTGCAAATTACTCATGAACTAAAAATAATTCATTCGTTCTTCGTTCTCGTTCATCATCACCAAATTGGATTTGTGTCACATGACTCAACGATTACGCTACTCGATTTACGATTTATTTTTAGTACTTACACTTTTATGCGCGGGATTATTTATTGAAGATTAAAAACTTGGCCGAAGGGTTCCGTACCACTATACAATATTTAACAATACGTATTCTAAAAAAATCCTTCAATAAAAAAAAACACGTTTCTTATCTATATTTTATTTGTATTTTTAGCGGCAATAGAAATACACAATCTGTAAAACTTTCAAATGTCTACTTCTTATGGTTCATTAGATACAGCTCGCTGACAGCGAAGGCTTTCGTAATAAGGTTCCGTTTGGCACCCTTCGGGTACGGATCCCTAATTAATTACAAGTAAAGGAAAAAAAAATTGGTCAGTTACTGGAAAAAGTACCTAATAGAACAAAAACTACATTATGGGAAAATCAAAATATTTTATTTCACATAAACCTACATCGGCATTGGGCACTTATGAAACGTCAGGAAGCTGATTTTATTAATATGTCTTTCTCGAAATAACATTTACATTCTCAAAATAACTTTCTATTGATCGAAGAACCGTTAATTTAGTTTCAAGTAACATAAGAACAACATTAAATCAATGGTTTGTGAGTACCCGGCCCTATTTCCAGGACCGGCAACAAATCGGAGCACTTGACGTAAATTGTTCATATCCAGAATAGGGTAACCATATTAAAAGGTACTTGGAAAAAATTAAAAAAACACATCGTTAAACAAGTTTTTGCACGAGGTCACAGTTTTTATTGCCTTATGTTAGCGGTTAATCATTGTTAAAAATAATTTATGTTTTAAAACACTTCAACCGCTCGGACGGACGTTCGAGTCGCTCGTAAATCATATTAACTGGGGTATCCTTAAAATTTTAATCTTATTAAAGCGTCATTTTATTTATAACCAATTTAGCTGTGAGTTGTGACCTAAAAACGTTGACATCACTCACATTCCTGAGCGTTCGCGGCACACATAAGTCATAGTTTAGGAAAAGAAATTAAAATGTATGGCGACGCGGCCACCTCACTGGTAGCTAGCTGATTTCAATGCACAACAACGTACATTCATAATTTTCTTTGGGTCATAAAAAGCACCATTATAAATAGACCTCCAAACGTTACACCCAGTTTGCAGATATCCCAACGTCGCGATAGTTTAAGGCTCTTCTAATTTTGGATGCGTTTGAGCACGTCCCTTTCAAGATGGCGCCGGATACGTGACGTCTCTAAAGGCGGGAAACAATAGTAGACCCGTTATGAATATTGAGAGCTCGGGGATTGTCAAAGGCACGCTTCAACAATTTTCGCCGTGTGTTCGGGTAGACCAATGAATTCACACTGGAATTCATTGGCCTACTGCGGTACGCACGCGCGACTGTTCACCGACGATTTTGGCGCCATGTTTCTTTACGTTCGAAATTCAAAACAACTTTTTTTATGCGTGTGTTGAGGCGCGTTCACATAAAATTAGCATACGGCCAGGATATGAAAGGAACATTATTAATTATGTTACGACTAAAGGCTTGGACATAATAACCTAGTTGCTACGTCAAATATCACATTTTTACACACATAACTTTTTTTCAGTGCATTTCTTCTTAATTTCAGGGTAAAACACAGGCTACACAAGGAACCTGTTGAAAAGAAATGAATAACCTAGAGATCTGTCAAGTAATTTTTACAGTAATAAATCATTAACTATTCTCAATCATTGATAAAAACAAATCTGAAAGCCAGTATGAAAGCGCCTTTACGAAGACAACGTTGACTAACAGATTTATGAAGTGACATGACACTGATGTGATTAGTCGAAATATTTACTAGATATATTTTTGCATATTTATTCGGAAATTGGTGAGTCAAATACATTGGACATTTTGTATTCGAACGGCATTGTGATATAGCCAGAATACGTGGAATAAAGATGGTGCCATCGTAAGGGTTAGGTACTTTAATTATGAGGAAAATGCAATTAAATATTATTTGTCACTTTAAACGACATGTGGACAGATAGGGCGGTAAAATAAGCTATGAACGAAATAAAAACATAGAAACGTAAGTACGTAAAAGATATTAACACAGCATCAGACAAGAGAAAGTAGGAATATCCTATTTTTCTCTATAATTGGTTTAAAGAAACTGAAGCTCACAACGAGACACAATAGAAGTTATATTGTTCTTACTCCTAGGGGCGTTTATTATCCATCAATGCGTTAAAAAATATGGTTACCCTATAATTTTCAGGAGGTAAGAAAACCGTTCAAGTGAGAGTCGGACACGAAGGGTTCCCTACCGACAATAATTAGAAAAAACACCCCCTTTAGAGTAGAATAGAATACTCTTTATTATGTACATCATGAAAAATACAGATATACCTAATATATATGTAAAAATTTTACACAGGGTGCCACAATGGGCCTTTAATTTTTATTATTTGTATTATGTTATTTGTTTTGATAGCGGCACTAGAAATACACAATCTGTGAAAGTTTCTTTTTTCCTAGTTACGGTTCACAAGATACAGCCCGCTGACAGACGGAACGACGGACAGCCGAGGTTTAGTAATAGGGTTCCGTTTGGCACCCTTTGGGTACGGAACCCTAAAAATGGTGTAACTGATTTTTACTCAAAATAAGTGGGACAAAGAAGTCTTACTAACAGGTAAGTAAGGCTTTATTTATTTTTAAACTCAGATCACAGATGAACAAACGGGAAATATTAAACGACTCCATTTTAATTGATGAATGGCCGATTGCTTAACCGCTCTGGTTTTTAATTGCTGGTTGATAGCAGGAAATTAGGTAATGTGCTTACTGAAACGGTAAACAAATATTTTTTATGTAACTTTTACTTCATTTCGTGTTTATTATGATTTTAAACAGCCCAGATTTTGTCGCATTCGCATATCAGGCAGGCCTTAAAAGTCAAACATTCAGTGCATTCACGTACGAGTATGCGACGCAGTAAAAAGATTATCGCAGTTATGGCAATATGTGCGTTTACAGAGAGCGTAATAAAGCTACGTGCTGAAGTTTAAATCTGTTTGTAACATTATTAGCTAAGTTAAAACTATAAACACCAATGAGATAGAGATTTTATACATTCAGGCTGATAAATTGTAGTAAAGAAGAGTTAAAGACCGCAGAGAAAACACCTCATTATCGCTTCTATAGGTAATAATTACAAGAAAATTAAATTAATTTTTGAACAGTATGTCTTCACAAATTCATACATCAACGTACATTATCATACTGCAGATCAGACATCCACAAAAAAAACTAGACACAAGCATATCTTACGTAAACGCGAAAGTAAAGTAATTACCTCCATAAACGCGACGTAAATAAAACGTTAGAAGCTTTAAAATTTCACGGTTTCGTAAACAAAAAAAATGTAATTCGCAAAATATTGCGGTTCCGATACTAACAATAGGTGTTTATTAGGTAACAGACAATTGTTTGTTATATAATCAGACATAATGCCTAAATTGTATGTGTGTTAATTAATATTATAAAACAAAAACATTGCCTGTGAAGTTTGAGACATTCCGACAAAAATCGCGATTGTGGTGATGCTAGTGTGAGAATTTTTGTGATATGAATGACATAACAACTTGAGCTTTTAGTGAGGTCTTTGACTGATTAAGATTATGTCGTTACAGCATGCATCCACGGGCGTGTTAGACATCTGAGAAGTCATTTTGATTACTTTTCATGTGACAGAAAAGGTACTTTTTGACAAGTTCGTTTTTTAATCCCAAAGACTAATTTGACAGGTGCATATGTCAAACTCCATTGAAAAAACAAATAACAATCATTTGTAATGTTAAATTAGTCTACGGGAATAAAAAAAGAACTACAAACGATTTCGTATTTAATTAAACTAACTCAGAAACCAGGGCTTATTTTCCGGAAACCATGAATATGCTGGGAACAAGCGTAGTTATCAATAATAGTCTCCTCTATATGAGAAGAGACCAGATCTGTACTGAGACAACTGCAGTCCGTTAACTCCAACAAAAAGTCGACAAAACAAGTATTCATTCATAATTCATAATAATGGGCTCCGAATACCATCACGTGCTGGCCGAAATACACATTAAAGAGTCAGGGGAAGGGGTCGGAGGAATTAAGGGAATTACTGGGAATGCTCCGGTAATCTTGGCCGAAATGAGTCTGGGGCGGTTCGTGTCCATTGCACTTTGGGGTGGTAAACAGACAATGGGAACGATTGAAAAAGATAACGCAATAAGACCTCTGTTTGATGTAGCAACAGAATCCGTAATTAATACAGTGAAAAGAGTCAGCCAAAGAAAAGAAGACGGAGCGATATTGAACTGGCAGGTGAATATTGTTGATACATGTATACAATATTCGCATGTATAAAGATAAATGTATGATATCAAACAGTCACAGACGAGAGCAACGGAACAATAAAGGGAGTTATGCCCGGTTCACATTATTCCAGTGGCATTCCAGCGCTGGACTGTATGCTGGAATAATGTGAACCGGGAATTAGAGGAAGGGAGAGGAACGCAGGAAGGGGTAGAAGAGAAAAAGAGAGAAGTGAGTTACCCGCATTTTAAGGTTAAATAGTCCTTATTCCCGTACCGTATGTACAAACGGAGTAACACCGATTTTATTTTTTTTGATCAGCCCATGCCTAGGGCTGCAATTAGCCGTCGATTTGCCTACGCCGCGCCGTGCGCCCGCGCCTCCGACGTCACGAACGATATGCGCACGAGACGATCGAGATCGATCCCGACGATATGTGAGGCTGTTACGATTGGTCTGTTTAGAAATAGAAGATGGTGTGCTTTTTAGGGAAATTATGATTTATTTTGTAATCTGTCTTCAGTTTTGAAGGACCTTTAAAATAATTCGTTTTCTAGTTTCAAGTACCTTTTCATTTACATCGAATCTTTGCATGTCAAACAGTATTTCGTGAGTTTATTTAAATTCTCCACATAAAGTAAAACCTTTCGCATAATTTTAAAACGAAATCGGATAACACCCCAATCCATAAGGTAAGTGGGTACACATTTTAGGGCAGCGAGAGGTCAAAAATGGCCGATAAATTCAAAATATCAGTGTCGTCGACCAATGCTGGGAAATTTCACACGGTTTAAACAATTTATGAATGTTTAAAACAAATAAGGTTATACTTGTCGCATTTCACAAGTGAAGTGGGCCGGTGAATTTAAATTTTAAAATTATTGTGAGAAGGGACCCGCAATCGTCGGTTTCGTTGTACGAAACCCGCCATAAGATGATGCCTCACCTGTAACAAAAAGAAAGGTAAAGCTTAAAAAAGTACTTTATGAAGACAAGATGAAATTGTGATTCAAGGACTGTTTTTTTGCGTAGGTTGAGTGTGAAACTGAGGCATCCGGAATGCAATAGTCATTTACATAAATTTAATTTCATACACAAGCACAGTCTTCAGCTGCTTTTAGTTAGACTGGAAGCCGACCCCAAAATATTTCGGAAAAGGCTAGGCAAATAATGCACAAGAGGAAACTAAAAGCATTTAACTATAATGAACTATTGATGAATCAACCAATAAAGGCCCTGACTTCAAATAAAACACAATTCCAGAAGTGATCGAAAAATAATTATTTGAAATCAAAATGCAAATATCAAATAAACGAAACCAGTAAATCATAATTCCTTAGCAATCGATGAAAAACACATTGGAAATGTTTATAAACCAAAAGCAGATAGATATCGTATGAACGTTAAGCATCCGGAATGCATGGAAAAGATGTTCAGTTAACATGAACTATACTGTACTTCCTTTTACGACTGACCCAGGGTCAAACACAGCTATTTCCTGACCATGCCAAACAAAACGAGTCACTGTGCTTTTATTTTCTAGTATATGTTAAAAATTCTAATTTAAACACCATCGAACTGGAAATTCGTGTCGAGACAACTAGTTTTTCAAACAATTGAATTCTGGGCAATTACCCCGAAACTTGATTGTTTTTTTTTGTTCTCCAGGATCAGCAGTAAATCGTAGGTACCGGTGCAGCATCATCTATCTCTTTTGCATTGTTTCTAGTATGTTTGGGATATATAGTTATCGTATATTTTCTTATTACAATAATGAATTACCCATTCACAGGTTTATGATGCCAACATTTAGACTGCGTACAGAAGGACCAAAAACAACTAAGTCCAAGATTTCAAGTTAAAATGTAGCCATTATCAATATTGACAATTGTGACACCGTCATAAGACAATAGTTGACCAATGGCCAAGATTGTAATGCAAAGAACAATTTAGGCTAAACTAGTCTGAAGGCAATTTAGCAACGAAAATTAATATTCAGGATCAAATCTCTGAACAGGTTCCCAACAATGTCTCATTAAATCACAGGCATATCTACCCAGCTCAGTTTCAGATGAAGAAATACATTAAAGTATCAGATCAAGTTACTAAGTTCAAATGAAGCAATCATAACTTGAAACTTAAGCACAATGATATTTAGTTGCAAATAAAACTTAATAATGTTGTGCAATTTGTATATAGTGCTTTGTTGACAAATCAACGGCTGGTGAGGGTCTGATTACCTTCAGATATGAGAATGTGAGGTGTCAAGTGTAGAGTTACTGCCTTCTAAGTATGGTCAGGTGGGGTGAGGACCAGGTGTGGTGTGGTTTCTAGAACTTGAGTAGGTTATGAAAGAGGTTTAAGTGATTGACTCACTGATAACTTTTTATTCAATTGCAATGATACTGACGATGACGCATCTAGTGAAATCCTGTTGATGCAAACGGACAATGCTACAAATATTTCGGTAAGACAGATTGTATGACAAATACCGTTGAATGGCGTGCAATTGGAGAGGCTAATGTCCAGCAGTGGACTGCTGTAGGCTAATGATGCAAATGACAGGATTTTGTAACATCCTTACATGTGAAAGAGAAAGAACTTGAATCTAGGAAAGTGATTCCCCAAAAGCTGAATTTTATACTTAGCATATAGTAGGTAGAATGAAATGAAATGCCTATTAAACTAAACGGTATAAAAAGATTTACTATCGAAAGTACCTGTACGTGCGAGTACAAATTTTAGTAACAACTTTTATTCAGTGAAAGTAACAGTTATTTTTATCTGTTCTGCAATTCGCGATTAGTGATGGGTGAGACGCAATTTTTCAAGCTTTTTGTCGAATTGCTATTTCACAACAAGTTTTGAATGTCCGTTGGTTGGGACTTTTATTTTCATATTATAAAACAACCATTTGAATATCGACATTATAATCTTCTATTGCAGATCAAATAGTGCGCCAGTGACTATCGCGATACGGTCAGAAAATGCTATACCACTTAATGTAATGTAGAACGTAAAAGAAGACCTTTCTGGCGATCCGCATAAAGTTATAATATTTATCACCCGACGCGGCATTAATATAAAAGACATCAATGAAACTAAAAACGTTAATATAAACAGTTTTTTCCTACCATTCAACAAAATTATTATTAAACCCGCAATCAATGCAGTTAGACTTGTTATCAAAAATCCCGTTTTAAAAAACGAAAACCTGTACATACCTATGAACAATACAACTTATACATAAATAATTACTTCTCGGTATCGGCGAATTAAACGACCAACCAGTTAGCGCGTATGCTGCGCCTGCGCATGACCTTTAGAACTACTTTTTACTTGTGGGTAAAAATCACTGTCCGTCAACGCTGAGTACATTCTTGTTGCTATCTAGTGGGGTATTTATAATTTAGGTCCGTTTATCCTTATGATAAATTGTGTGGTTTTAAATGAAATTTATTATATTGCAGTATCCTGACTGTTCATTGCAGCAGACATTTGGTTGACCATGTTTAGAGTATTTTTGGTCCTAATGGTTCCTAAAAACTTAAACAACGTCTTTCATCGGGTCATTCTGTTGAACGCACTCCGTCGTCAATTGAATCATCTGGACACAAGACGTTTGAATGAGTTTCCGTCTTAGCGAGTTCTAGCCGTTGAATCTATGTGTTCTATTGTTCTAAAGAATCAGTGTCATCATTTTATTCTTCCAATACTCTTGTAACAATTGCATTAAAACAAAATACAAATTGCAACACCCCAATTCGAGTGATACCACCTTATGTAGCAAGCACCAATAAATAATCCACCTGACCAGTTTGACTCAAAAGACCAGGTCGGAAAGCCTTGTTAATTTAGTGACAGGCAGACCTGAATTCAGATGACGATAGCAGATTTTTAATCTCGCTTGACGAGTGGTTAATGTAAGGACGTCTGACAGGAGCATTTCATCATGGATGATGTGATCTAGATGAGCAGTAGTGGCCCAGTGTTAACGGCCGCCACGTAGGTCTTGAGTTCGAACCTTAACAGGCGTTTTACTTTTGTGTCTTAAAACAGTGAAGGAAAACATCGTGAGGAAACCAAAAATTCGAAAACATGTGACATCTAACAAACCGCACTGGACCCGCGTGGTGAATGACGGCCCACTTCCTCTCACAGAGAGGATGCCTGTGTCCCACCAGTGGGAATATTATAGGCTGATTATGCTCCATGATGTAGATGTAGTTTAAACAGATTTAGGATTGCGAGATGAATCAGATATAACATTTAGATTTTGAGCTAGATGCCTACATGCTTTTAATACAATGATAGAATTGGAACGGATGGCTGATATTGTGAAAATTATTATATTTTTGACAGCTAAATCAGCTGTGACGTTGCCTGAGCTAAAGGTTATAAAAAATCAATGCATTAACCATATTTGCAACATAAAGCATTACAAGTTGTTCGATGTGTTCTAATTTCCAGTCATCATCATCATTTCAACCGAAGGATGACCACTGCTGCACCTATAGGCAGGTCCAAACATCGCCACTCCGACCGGTTCTGAGTAATTTCCAGTACAGTAATTTAAATGGTGGCCGCGAGCAAAAATATAGGTCCAACTCTTTATGAGCCGATTTAGCTAGAACATTTGAAGTCACTACCAATAACTCCAGAGGTTAACAACCATTAGACCTCTTTACACTATTTAGGAGCTCTGACATTATCTTTAAATACATTTGTTTTGAACTACTGACTCTGTGTCGTCATGACTAAATAAATGTCAAATCTGCCCAACTATGGCTAATTAGGCCACAACAGATGCTTAACATCTTGTGACATCCATTTAAGAATGTCGGCCCTTTGTGTAGCTATGGTTTTACTATGGTAAACCTGGTATTTAAAGATTAAGCTGTCTAAGGAATGATGACAGGAAAATATGCGCAGGATTAGCGAAGGGTTAGCAACGAGACTGAATAAAATTATGAAATAAGAAGAGATTTTGATGGTGTGTTTAGCTCTACCTACGGCCGAGGTTTTTGTTAAACTTTAAAGGAATTCTACGTAACTAATAAATGTTTTTAATCTAAAAAGAAATTATGTAACCCACACAAACATCTACATGTACCTACTTATAAAGAGACTGTCAGAGAAATTCGATAATGCCACCCGTCAATCCTTTAATTTCCAATTAAATTAACGCAGAACAGCGAAAGCAATACATTCGACCTTATTAAATACTCCATATACTTTCTCAGTTAACTTGTCCCCGCCAGTCATTTCTCAAAGTACCCGCACGTACGTAATTTAGTTAAATGTCACCGCGACCTGTCCACTGACCCGGTCACTTTTTCACAAACTTTAAGTACTCACTACAATCAGATTGCAATATTTTTACATTACACACGATTTTATACTGTCCTGGATTTACTTTGTATCGAATACAACCTGGTTGCAATTGTAACATTGCAAGATTGTTTGATGTCCAGTTTGGTCTTGAAATGGGCGAAAAATATAGTGTATTTGAACTACCAGCTTAGAAATCAAGCAATTTGCGAGAGTTTACTGAAGGAAATGGGGTGTTGTGTTCATAAATTATGGTGAAGGGAACTAATATTTTAGTAAATGTTGCTGGAAGCGTTGCTTAGGGCGTACTTTGATGCCTCTGAAATATCGAGGGGATTTTGAAGAAACCGTTTTGATTTCAAAAAGTTCGCGGCACTCAGATGGAACGATCGACGGTTGATTTAGCTGTCCTGATTTTGCATATTGATTGATTATTACAAAAATACTTGAAAGCAGTACCTGCGTTCATTGCTACTTTATTCTACTCTTCCTTCAAAAGGTTCCGTCGGTGTAGGCAACAATGAAAGTACCAACAAGAACCGTACGGCAGGTACAAACTCTGTTTATGGAAATTGTTTCCCAAATAAGCAAGGCGCGAGTCAACTGAATAAATATTGCTGTATTATTAAAATTATTCGCCAAAAATGTCAGAAGAAAGCTTTGTTTACTGGGTCAAGGGTCTCTGGCCATAACCTAGGGATTTTAAATGGAGATGGATGAGAGAGACATGGATGACCATAGCACTCGCATATGAAGAAAAACAAAGAATGCAACAAGTGTATCCAGGGTGTTGGCATACGTGCTCATTCATTCTTTGCATTTAATTTAGCAAATCGATTCTTAAGTAAATGTAATTTCGTATATTTGTTTTGACAAAAGAGACTGCTAAACATACATGTTGGGATTTATGTGAATTCAACACAAAGATTTGGCCACTACGCAACAGCGATTGTATCTTCGGTGCGAGTGCGCATTCTTAGTTTAACCAAGTCATAAACCTTCACAACAAAGAGAGAACTTTATCCTTTATTGAATACATTACATCCCCCGATAATACCATAAAAGAAAGGCAAGAATGGCCTTTCCTTTAGAGCCAAAGCTATAGCAATTTTGCCTAGTTAATATGCAAATGAGGTGGGACCTGCGCAAGCGCATTTGTCCTACTAATGGTGTTGCACATGATTTATGTGAAACAATCAACGCGGCGCGCCACCTTTTTTTGCTCCACGGCGAAAAATATTATCGGAATTAACGATATTATCGCCATTTTTATTTCAGGGGTCCGTAATAAATTCGCAAAGACAGTCTCACTTAGCATACAATGGAGTGAGAACCGAAAATCGCCTGCAGGCGAGTCTGGGAAGTGTAAATAAATGTATGGCTTCTTCGAAAATCCGATTGGTAACGATTCGTATCCTGTTTTGTACCGTTTTAGAGGGTATTATTGAAATTCGATGGCTGAAGGTTCCTTCAATTTAGAGAATGTATTATGGTGACGGAAATGAAATGGTAATTGCATCAATTCTACCTGCGATATCTTGTGCAAGGCATAAGGACCAGATGAAGGGAACGGGTTACTGCTGTCATGTGGGTGTAAAGTAGGGCTGCAGCTTATAAATTCAGCCACATTCATTATGTTTGAAATGCCATTGAAAAGCCGCAGATACGTAGTCCCTTACTAAGTCGCCATTGTGTTTGGAAAAGAAAAATGTAGTTACAGTCCTAATTCAATAATACGTATCTATGAAGTCAAAGTACGGATAATATAGCTACCATCTACAAACCGACACTCTTCCAGAAATATAAAAGACCTTATGATACAAGAATGACATTTACAGACCACAAAGTCGTTTGACAGCTGACAATTCTATGCATTTCGTGTAGCTGTACCTACGATAATCTTTTATAATCGAAACTAACGCCGCCATCTTGTTTTTCAATTCATTTCACAAAGCACTCGCACAAAATGTTTACCAACAGCGCCACCCTGTAAACGTCATTCGAGCGCCAAAGAGCGCCAAAAGATCTTTGTATTGAATTCTCGAAATAAAGACATACTACCGTCCCAATTAAAAATCATAAACTCATTAACCCCAAACCAAAATCCTTAAAATCGAACCAATTGAATCTAAATCCGTCCACCATAGTACTATTAAGGGCATCCAATAAACAACGGTTACTAAAGTGCGGACGCAATAAATTGCAATTACGGGCAATTACTACTAAGCACGATGTTTGGGCGTAGTGTTATTTATCTCCTAATTAGCTGGCTTGGCTTTCAAGGTGGTAGTACGAATATTAAAGGTGAATAGAGCCTTATCTGGTTTAAGTTTCGTCAGTTGTCACATTGTGTTTGTAAAGCAAGAAGAACTTATGTGTGTGGTTGTTTGTTATATGTCGTCTTAATTATCTAGGCTATGCGATTAAACTATTAAAAGTAAAAAAATAAAAAAGTATCAACATTTTACGAGTAGCATTCTTGTTTTTCGCGGAGCAACCAACATTTTGTAGTGCTCAAAGAAGAAATAAATATTCCAATTTGATGCTGTTTGCCATGCATGAAGCATACTGCTGTTCAAAAGTTCCAACTAAAAACGTTTGCTATATAAATGAGGGTGACATTGTGTGACTTGTCACTTCCCTTCTCACCCTAGATTATAGCAAAATTTCATTCTAGACTTGGCCACAAGCCAGCAAATGCTTTATTCCGTCATTTACAGATAACAACGGCCACACTAAGAAATTGTAACATTTATAACCCAAATCTGGCCCCATTCCCGTCCAGCACGAAACGTGCTCACGTACAGTACAGCGTTTAATACGACTGTGCTATGCAGATACCACAAGCAGTGTTAATCATGCTGCGTGGGAGTTGATACGAACATCTCACGTTTTTAGGGCCTGCTGGGACAAAGGACCAGGACGGTTTACGTCCGGAAATTACGAGAAATTGAGGCGTTAAAGAGATAATTTAACCATTAGCATCAGTTGAAATCTAATGATCTAAGTGTGCGTGCCCACAAAGAAATATAAAATAAGAAGATAGATAATCGACGAAGAGAACCATAATGAGGAATATATTATGGTAACGAGCAAAACAAAAATAAAAAAACTACATCTTCATTTCCAATCTTTCAACGCCAACGATCAGCAATGAAAAACAATTACACTCTCAACAAAACATTAACACACCATTAGAACAACAAAAATTAATAACTACCCAAAACGAAGCACATAAATCGATCCGACGCGACGCATAAATTTATCAGGCAACCCTAGCCGGACCGTTAGGCAGGAAATATAGACGCGCGAAAATCATAAAGCGCTGCGCGTGCGCCGGTGCCGAGGGAACGACAGACGACACGCAGTCGCGACTCGCAGCCGCTTGTAAAATCATAAACAAACTCAGAAAATGTGTCAAACTGGGAGTGTTACAGCTGTTGTTGCAGGCGTAATATTGTTGCCAGTGGAGAATTATGGGCAAAGGGGTAATAGACGGGTTGGACGAAGAACGGTAGGAAATCAGGAATCAGAAATCATTTATTTTGCAATGAATGTGGGTACAAATTAAGATCTAAAAGCAGTTCCAACACTCTCTACTTTAAATGAACAAAAAAAGAAAACGAAAAGTACAGTTATGTGGAAGAAATAGGAAGGTTTCATGGAGAATGTGTTTGTTCATGATATTCATGAAATAGTTTTTTTTTTAAACAACCACCGGCAGGCGGTAACTCTAAAGATGGAGATGGCGCAAAGACGGTACGAGAGAACATTCTTCTAAAGAAACTGCTCCTTCTGGTCATAGTTATAATTAGAGAATCGAAGCAATGAAGGAACTCCTTTAACCTTCAGTGGGACACTTCAGGCTTATAATATAAGTAAATAGAGAAAACCCAACCTGAGAATACTGTGGCGGTATCTACATCGCCACATGCGAACTACGCATCAAAGACCTGACGTCACATAAATCCTGAATCCTGCATCGCGCAATAAAAGTTTACCGTGCAATGTACATAAAACATATACAAGAACCCGACATCAATCGTTGGGCAGTTGCCCGCCAGACACAACACCCGTCTGGTCGGAGAGGATCTTCCCTTTTCTATGGTGGATGAGTGAACTTTACACCCTGTTCCTCATACCCCTAAAATACTGACATATTTTATTTGATGCTTATTTGAAAATACATTGTCAGAAATTAGGGTCATACGAAAAGAGGGTTATCCAAACTCCAATTTTATCTACAACAAATGGCAATCCCACATGATTTTATTCATTCAACATTCTTCGTAACACTAATCCAGCAAAAATCTGTACAGGAAGGCAACGGTAAGCTATACCACCATACCGCCAGTAGGTAATGCCGACCGGTGATATCAACCGCCTGTCGTTTCCTGGATAGCGTGCGTACGCGCAGGGGACTCTGTAAACGTGCTGGTATGCGTCGTGTGGTGTCATCTCTTATGTTAAATGTATGTTTTATGATATTATTATTATATTAACTGAGTTTGATATGGATGTATAAGGAAGAATATGTTCAGCAATTGATCGTTATACATAGATCGTCGTCATTATCCATAATCTGACTGATAACCTGTTCAAGGTCGCAGGAATCCGCTGGATGCAAGACGCACAGGACCGGTCATAGTGGCAGCGCTTAGGGAAGGCCTGTCCAGCAGAGGGCTGGAATTAGGCCGGGTCTTTCGGCTGAAATGATGATGATGATTGTCGCTATCAGAAACCTAAAAGGGAGTCCCGAATCTGTCTATCCGGGCATCTCATCTGGCTGATGTCATCATACAAATACAGTTCCAAAATTTCATTTAGATTATGGTGGATTGTGCCTTTCCGGTCATAGTGAAACAGACACGAAGAGTTGTTTCACATAACAACTAATTAAAATAAACTTAACATTTTACCTACACATAAAAAGCACATAAAGTCTCGACATCTGTCAACCACGATTACATCAGACTTGAATCTAACCTGTTACTAGTAAGATTACCGGACTGGAACACTCATACTAGCGGCTTGTAAACATATTTATACTAGTTAATAGCGATGTTACAAGATGTTTTCTAAAGATAAGGCAGAAGTAGCTAATTAACGAAGAAATTAAATAAATCTATATAAAATTGTGAACACACCAAAAGCAACTAGGCAATCAATGAACTGGACTGCTACGATATCTATCATCATTAGCCTAGTTACAAAGCGATGATGAACACAAAATTTCGAAGACCATTGAATTGGCTGCCTGCATAAAACATCTCATATGGACCAGCGCTCGGATAGGTAACACGTTATGTTCTGGTTTGCAACTGGTCAATCGTCATCCTGAGGATGCCTCGTTGAGAGGTGAAACAAGTGTCGATTTCTTACAGAGTTTTTTATGACTCTTGAAGAATATTTAAGCGGAATAGCTTACTAATTATATCTATCTACGTCTATTGTATTTTATAACGGATTTCCGCAGAGTCACGCCTGAATCAATTAACTATCTCAAATGGATTAAGGGCAGGAGAATGACGAAGCCCAATGTCAATTTTCTGACTGAGGTGCCTAGAAGCGTGGGGAGTGGCAGATGCAAAGCGAGGCCAATAACCAGTATTGGGTGAAGTCGGACTATGGATGATGATCCCGAAGAAACGATCAATAATGTAATGCCCTCACATGAGGAGATCCTAAACCGAAAGAGGAAACCAGGATTTGCTGTGGCATAACATACATTAGCTCTTGCTCCACAAGGAAAGTAAAAACAAAAGAATAGCGATAGACAAAAGTAGTTCACTACGCAAATTCCTCACTTAATGTTTGGACCACTTAACTGTCCCACTGGTCACAAAACCAAGGGTCAAACGGCGGCATACATGACTGGGAAAAGCTTTAAAACAAGTCTCTATAAGTGATAACAACGTACAACACTTGACAGTTATTTAGTTTTAGCCTACAACGTAGTAAAAGTGTTGCTAAAACAGTATTCGAGTTCTACAAGAGTGCTAGTAGGTCCGCCATTACACCCACATTCCTACCGTGTTCACTGAATTATCGACACAGCGCTAATGTCTTTAGCACTCCGTTACATCATTATGTCGCGATGTGTTTTCACTTTATATGTACTTACAATGAACAGAGATTTTTATCGGCTGATAAGTGATAAGGCGCAATCTGAGTATCTAACTGCTTCTGCACAGTATTCTGCTCTCAAAAACATCGAGAGGAAATCGGTATGTCCTAGAACTAAAATTTCGAAGACATGAGACATCTACTAACCCGCACTGGGCCAGCATGGTACATTACAGCCCACTCCCTCTCGAAGTCTGGCAGTCTGTGCCCCAGCAGTGGGAACAATGTAGGCTAATTATGCTGCATAGTTTTTTCAGCTTGTGCCCAAGTCAGAATAGTTAAGTTATTAGTGGGCTTTAGCATGTCAATATTAGCTATGACATTTGGAGAACTATACGTACCTGTACAAAATCTTCGTCAGAATCAGCTTAAACAAAATCAATAACGCCTGTCAAATCCCAATAGAATGGCTAATGAACCTGGGAATGATGTACGTTCCTTTTTTTTCACATTCCCATGACCAATCAATAGAAATTAGAGAGCAGTGATAAAGGTGTGACCGTCAGACTGCCAAGTCATAGGTCTCGAGTTCGAACCCAAGACACGCCCCTCTGACTTTTGGGATTCATGTACGTATCGTATAATTATCACTTGCTTCAAAAACGGTGAAGGAAAACATCGTGCGGAAACGGCATGCCTGAGAGATATTTCTCAACGGCATGTGAAACCAAATCAGAGGCCCATGGGCAGCTTTAGCTTAAACTCTGACACTAGGTTAGCCACTAACCAGACGAAAAGAAGAAGAAGAATAGAAATTAAAAAGATATCCTTCTTGTATTTGGTTAGCCAAAAAGTCGGCATCAAGAACTTACCATACGGAGATAACAATTTCTTCCCAATTAGAACAAACTGGATGTCTGTGCTTACCTGCAAAAAAGAAAAGAAACAATGAGCGAAAAATTATTCAGAGACGTTCTTTTACTTATCATCGGTTTATCTGAAGTATATGTAAGGTATGACAGTCATTGGCTAGAGAGGCGCCACGGCGTCCTCACCTTCCGCCTGACACAGGTCCTCACCGGACATGGCAGCTTCGGGAGGTACCTGTGTAGGATTAGGCGGGAGGAAACGCCCGGGTGTCACCACTGTGTGGATCGCCCAGAGGACACGGTGGAGCATACGGTTGAGGTGTGCCCTGCTTGGGTGGAGCACCGCCGTGTCCTCGCGGAGGCGATTGGCGGCAGTGACCTCTCGCGTCCGGCCCTGGTTCAGGCCATGGTACGGAGCGAGAGGGCATGGGAAGCCGTCACCTCCTTCTGCGAAGCAGTAATGCTCGCGAAGGAGGAGGCGGAACGCGTGAGGGAAAGGCAAAGTTTGCGCCCTCACGCCCCTAACCGCCGCCGTTGGAGACGCCCTGGGCGTCGGGAATCCCAGGCGGATTCCCGGCCACCATAGGCGCGGGCTTGCGGACGGCGAGCAACGGGCAGCTCGCCGTCCGATAAGGACCAGGCCCGGGTCGATGGCGCGTCGTGTTCCACGCGCGCCTCAAAGAGATGTCAGCAAAATTGACGGGGTCCAATAGGACCGATGCCTGCCAGGGTTGCGGGAAAGTCCGAAAGGGATACCGGGACCTTGGCAACAGACAAATGAAGGAACACGGGTGGGTTTTAGTCAGTAAAAGTCTGACACGCCCTTCCGCTCCGCCCAGAGCGGGAGAAGTCATTGGATGATTTCCCACCCTCAAAAAAAAAAAAAAAAAAAGGTGTGACAGTCATTGGCTTGGGAGTGCTACTTTCACAAGGGACTTATCATAAGGAAATGAACCTTAAAAAAGTCTTATTAAGTTTACAGATGTCGTGGCGAAACATTGGCAAATGGTAGAAATAGATAAAGGCTAGAATATTAAGACTGAGAAGTTATAAATAGGCTTACTTAGGGACCTCGCGCACTAAACGGCCACGACCATGACCATGTAAACTACAGAAACCGATACGAATCGCGGACTTGGTCGCAACGGCCAACTAGCTGCAGACCATATAATAACCACTAGACGGCCACGACTGGCCGGAGTCGTGGCCGTCTAGTGCGCGTGATCCCTTATTGTTAAACGAGCGACCCACACCTTCTTCGGACAGGTGTAATGGTGAAATGACGAAACATCGAAATTTCTGTGCTATATCTAAGTTAAATATGAATGTAGTATACACATAAACCTTCCGAAAGGCTGTAACTAAATGATGGTAAAAACCGTATTAAAATCTCTTTTTTTAGTTTAGAAGAACTCACAGGTGACACTGGTAGGACATGAATTTTAGCATCTTTGTATTATGCTAATACGGTGCATTTTGCACGAAAATTGGATTTATCATTCATGACATGTTGGCTTAGCATGCTTGCATGAAAGATGCACAAAAGAGATTTGAATTTTAGATATATCTTCTGCAGTTTTATATAAGAATAAATTATGTCAGAACGATGGGAATAAAACCCATAAAACCTTTGTAGAAACAGGCTAAACGGTCATAAACGTTGGTTTTATTTGTCGTTTAAAAGTAAACGATACAAGCCTGGATTAACAATGAATTTAACACCGTGTCCTCGTACTTACAATTTGATCACGGGTTTTTTTTCCGTAAGTCTGTTGTCCGTCAAGAACTCAATACCAAAAACTTAGATCAAGAGCCAACTTTAAACCGTCATTGTTTTCGTCTTATGTAAAAAAAAAAACAGCTTTCTTGTTCTACAAAACCAATGTTTATTATGTTGTACAGGCTAGATACTTGCACTATTTCATCCTAAATTAAAGAGAGAGTCTAAGAAAGTCTGAATGCACAAGTACTCTTAAGGGCCGTCCGTTAGTTTCCATATCTGATAACATAAACAATAGCCAACGACCACATTGTGGTCAGGACCAAGCATGTACCAATTCATAAAATAAACAATATTTGCTTACAAGCTTTGAAGGAATAGAAGTTAAATGATTTACCGTAACTTCCATCGGACTGCCTTTGTTAGTATAACAAACGTTATATTGAAACGACAGGTTAATGTCGTCATTCATTGTAACACGCGTTAACCAGCGACTGCGACCCGTCACGTACGGTTTATCGCCCAACCGCAGGGCTGCCCCGTGGGCCATCGCTGCGCGTGCGCACCGCTAATTGCGATCGCGTAGATTGACAACCCTGGGTCACAGGATAACGGTGGCATTTGTTCGTGGGGACGATAAAGTCAGTATGTGCGTTGTTGCGACATGGATAATTCTGTCACATTTGCGTATTAAATTGCATTCTTGCATATTTTTATTTGTCTCGTGACATAGATAGAAGTAATTGCGTCCGACAATCAGGCAAATTATTTTTTCGCTTACAGGCACTTTCTACGCGTTGCCTAAGTAGTTACATGGTCGGCTTCACTAACTATAAACATAATTCGGTAAATATTTCAAGACAACACGTACCTAGTATGTATGACAAAATAACAATTAACAAATGAAAAGAAAAGCAATGGATGATACAAACAATATAGAAAATAGAACCCTAACTGCCCTACCGACCCTTTTAAAGTCACGTCATGATCTCTCGTCAATTCACCAAATCATCGACAGCTGCAAATCCGCGACAATGTCGTGAAAATCGCAGCACGCTTGATGCGCATATCGGCGACTAATCGCAGCGTCACGCGTCGCGTTACGGCTGCGCAGGAGTGGCTCTCGAGCGGAGAGGCGCGTGGGCATCGTCGCGGTGGTCCGGTGGTCCCGGCTTCTCACCGACAAGTGGACAGAATAGAGATTATTTGTACGTTTCAAGAATATTGATGTAGGTGTGTGAATGTTGTTCGTTCATGTCTATTTGTAGTCTATGAGGAGACGGTTTTGTGAATGGAAATTGCTAGTTTTATTTTTGTCATTTATTATCGGCAAATCTATTAAGTACCAGTGCGCGTTGGCCTTTGTCCTGTGGGAAGATGCAATCATCTTTGCGAATTACTACATTTGTTAGTTATTTCCTTACCCAATTGCAACAAAACTCCAATGAAAAGCACTCGATGGGTAACTTATCATCACACATTCAGTAGAAACACAATAACAATTAACATTTTATCACCCCAGCTTTATTACTATACCTCCTTTCCTACCTTCCTATGCCTATAATGCATCACCGCATATTTTCCCGTCACGAGACATCACATAATCTTGCGTTTGCGCCTCTTTTAACCACAAAAAGACTTTCCTCGTTCAGACTGACATTACATCAGTTATGTATAGTAATACCTATACATACGTAACACAGGGAAGTTTGCCGGCGACGGATTTCCCTGTTCTAGATCTAGTAAAAAAAATATTACATGTGCAGTTTGTTGTGAGCCTTAGATGAGCTTTTAAATATTTGATGACGGAATTTTATTTTCGGAGACTACACGGTAATCCGGAATGGGACCTTGGAACCTTGGTGTGAAATCCGCCAGTACTGTCTGTATAGGTTAATCTTAAAATCTAAATCGTATAAATCAAAGCACAGGTAATCATCGAGTTCTCTATCGGACTGATCGCAGTATCTTTTTTTATAATCGCTGTGTCCGTTGACGTTGCACATACTCACCTTCGTTGGTTTTCCAATTACAAATACAGCCGGCACTGGTCGACTGATCTACAATTTATACATTTTCACATCTGTTACGAGGACAAAATAATCTTATTTAGTCCTCGTAACATAATAACGTAATAAGATGTCTTGAAACAGAAAGTTTCCTATAACTTGGACCACAGCACGTGATTTGTCTAGAAGAGCTCTGTAATTATTGGCGAGACGTGGATGGATGCGCCGTAATGAAGGGCTGCTGGGAACATCACTAATACAAGGAACATGATCGCTGGCGGGATTAAAAACTTGATGAAGTCAGTGTAAACTGGCCCTTGTTTTAGCAAACCTATTTAGAATATTGATGCAGAGTATTGACCTAATATTGTATATGCAAGTGTTCGAGAATGTCATCATTAATAATAAATATGCAAAAATTAAGTTGTACCCGGATCGCGGATGTTATAACTCCTTGAAAAAGATGATAAGTTACATAGCTTAGATATAGTGTCTACCTACACAGTTCCATCGTGCATTCACCACGATGACTAACACCTACACATTATGCAGAATAACAATTAAAATGGCATTCTCGATTCGCTTACGATGTAATGACAGTTGACAACAAACCTCATAGTCGATATCCCGCGATTGTGTAATTATTGATGATAAATAATGGAATAATTGTCGGAATAACACCGTACATCCTAGTGTTATGGATGTTTAATTTAATGAATTATTTATGGCCCAATAAGTGTAATTTATAATGTATTTGTTAATATCTGTGTATTGTTGATAACTGTGGGATGATTAATATTTTAATAGAAGTAGTATGGAATTGTTTATGGTGATTTCCCGCGCAATTTTATGTCATCGACGTCAAAGTCATGATAACATAACAAATTCATGTAGAATTAAATTGATATTTAAGAAGAAATATGAAAATATTTTCAGAGCTAAAGCATAGCTCATTTAATTCAGTTGCCCAGAGAGTTTATTAGGTACACACGGCTACACATCAAGCTATACATTGCCAGTATAAGCTGACCTGGCATTGTACGGAAATCCTATACAATGCGAGATCAGCAAACACTGGAAATTTATAGCTTGATGTGTAGCCGTGTGTACCTACTAAAATCAGTTAGTGGAGTTCAATTTGAATGAGCAGGCGTGACTTGTTTTTAGTAATGGTTTTAAGACAATGCATAGAAAAATAGAAACCACAATATAATTCTACTTTGAATAAAATTGTAGTCAGATTTTTTACGGCAATAGAGGGTTTGACCAAAAAAATTATATAAAAGCTGACATCTAACAGTCCCTGTGATTTTCTCTAGACAGCAAGACTCAACTCCTTGATTACTAGACTAAAACCTCTTTACATGAATAACAGAGATTAGAAAAGTTTTATTCTTCTTTATTTTTCATAATTAGAACAGAGATAATGATTGTTTAGTTGCATTTCGTATTTTGAAAAAGATTGCGTGTTTAAGGCGTATCAAAATGGAGGAAGATAATTGGTGTAATCACCACGCACAACAGCCGCGAATTTCGAACGAGTTTCTTTAAGAAAACTGTGCCATTATTGTATTAAGTACGTTATTAAAAAGGTTGATGACACCACCGCCGCCGAGTTTAAAATGGTACATTTAAATTGCTAGAGTTGGGTAAATAGTTGTTATTAAGTGGGGTTAAAACGTCAAGATGAATTATGGATTCTTGGAGATTCCCATGTTTTTAGCTTTAATACATAGTGTAGAAAAGGTATGAATTTTAAAAGTGTCCGTGAGCAAAATCTACTTAAGGTATAGACTACAAGAAAAATATTCTTTATTTAACATCAACTAATCTGACTTTTGTTACTTAATTCTTCACGCTTAAAACATTTCAAAATATTCTTTGACTAATGTTGTTAACAAAATACTAATTTGTTACTACATGCGTAACAGTTACATTAAAAAAAAATCTGAACACATCTAAAACATACTATTAATTTGTTATAGCGATCTTTATCTAAATAATCTTTTAAGCACTAGCAAAATTTACGATGACAAGTGATTTTCAATATTATATTTAGGAAGATTAACTTAAAAATCATAATTCATACATATTTAGTGTGAATTGAGAATGCAATGTGTTCTTTATGCAATTCCGATTCACACTCTGAATGATTTTGCGTTTGGTCTAAGTGATGACCTGATAGGTAACCCTGAAATTATAGTTTATTATTTTATTTAATAAAATTACTTAAATATAATTATGTTCTGAGAGAATAAATGCACAAGATAACCTTTGGGAATGCTGAAGCAGAAAGCCAATGACCAATTGTCAATCTTTACATGCAAACTTACAATGAAATGACACAACAGTGGCATTCTACCAGCTGAGTCTTTTAAGTTAAAACACCTTCCTAAAAAATATTTCAGTCGCCTTTACGTACCTCATAAGGAACAAGAAAAGATATGGAAACCCATTTTACAATCCATCCATCCACCAATATCTAAACGAACATCTTAATACATTTCCTATTAATTTCAGCCCATATCTTCCGCTGCACTTCGCTTCCGCCTCCCCTTATCCCATGCACCATCGCACCGCGGTCTAATACCCAGATCTTCGTGCATCACGCGAATACTTTCTTTTAGGTTAATTTCAGAATTAATGGACTTATGTACACACGGCTACATATCAAGCTATACATGTCCATTTTTAACTGGTCTTATATAGGTACAGGTTTTCCGTTTATAGCGAGGCCGGCTAATACTGGACACGATATCTTGATATAAATAGACGTGTGAATACTTCGCAAGTTTTAGCACAGCTGAAGAAATATACCTAGGTGATAATTTATATGTCCAGTTATGATTGTGATTAGTGGCAGTAATTAGTTAATGCATCACGCGTTTATTTGCTAATAAGGTAATAACTGTTCTTGTTGGTAATTGAATTTGTTTCACGCATTCTGCGCTCCAAGGACCGATGGCATTTGAAGCAGTCGAATTCTTGTCTGGAGACCGTGAATCGTCAAACGTAGCGTAGATTGCTAGGCAAACTACTTAGATGGACCAGATGCAGAACGTGGAGGATTTGGGGTCCTGGGCTCAATTTGGGAAAGACCTACCGTTTGTCCAAACGTAGACTTTAATAGAGTGATAGCTCTGAAATATCGACCAAACGAGAAATAGAGGAAATAGCAATATTTTCTGCACTTTGTTCTTTTTGAAAAGTTATCATTGGATAGATAAAGTGTGCTTTATTTTACACAAATATTATTCCTAAGATCAATAAAAAGGAAGCTGGGAAGCCCATCAACATAACAAGGGCCCAACAAACGGGTACTCTTGGAAAAACCTCTCTTTATCAGAAGTTATCGGCCCAAGTGAACACGCTAGGAAAAGTACGGAAGATGAACTTTAAGTTAATGAACCTCAGATTACTTCATAGTTCATGCTTACCTTGTTCTATGTACCTACTGACATGTAAAACCATCGGAACAAACATTTGTTAGATCTGTTTGTTCCGAGTCATGACCATTACTGACAATGTCATTTACACAATGGAACAGAAAACCTAGGACAATGGTATATGTACAAGAGTTTGTGATTTTTCATTATTTGGCATGATTTATGGCACAGAAATCAGCTTCCTCGAATCCCTCCTGGACTGAAAGTCAAAGAAAAAGCCGATAACATAAACAGAAGCCATCAAACAACGTATCGTACATAAAAGCAAAAGGAAATTCTATTACTAGCTATCAATACCAATTCTTAATCCAATTTATGAGCTGAATTCACCAAGATATTTTAAAATTCTGTATACAACCGCACAAAGGATTCTGAGCATTATTTTAATGAAGATAAGATAGAACACGGGGTAACAAATGGTTCATATTGAAGGATCTAAGCTATGTTTTACTGTCAGCCGCCCACAGGTGGCGCTGATTATGATTTGTGCGCCGATATGCGCGCGCGCAAGTCCCGCCGTAAGTTTAATTGCTGGGAGCTGTACACGCCTGATTTATATTTATATCTCACCATCTTATAGCTTCCGCGTTTCATCAGTTCATCAGAATCTTTTAAAAAGACGAAAATATACACCACATTAATTTAATCAGATGAAAATATATCAACTTGATATACTACGGAACGTTTTTGATTTACAATGTTGGTTTTGGAACCGTTAAAACCGCTTCCAAATGTAAATTTTGATTGATTAATAAACGTTAATTAAGTTAATCTGATAAGCTTTTAGTAAATGAATTTTTAAACCTATATCTATATCTATCTTACATCTTTTCACTTCACGACGATTAAAAAAAGCCCAAATTAATTTATTTGAGAAGAATTAAAACGCTATGCTTTTTGGAGTTTACCTGAAACTACGATGAGCAACTTAACATGATTTTGGATAGGTATCCGAAATCATGTACACGATACGTATTTGTACCTACTATAAAAAAAAAGTCTATTTCATATGTTGCATATAAAATGAATGCCCTAGAGCTGAATTTACAAAGACAGCTAAGATAAAAGTAAGCACGCAATGATGAGACTGAATTAAGAAAAAGCCTCTCCTATTACCTGTCCATCAAACAGCATCATCCTTTATACATGGACCTATTATTTTACCATCGACACAATAAATCTGCTGCGTGTAACTTTCAATACAGCCTACATTATCAAATCTATTGATACAGCCCACATCTTCACCCTATTGAGATTACGCCTTTGGAATGCAGTTATTAGTTAATAAGTAGTCTAGCTTAGTCATAATGTAAGATAGGCTAATGCCCCGGTTACACGAGGCTAGTTTTTCAAGCTGGGATAGTATACAGATAGTGCCATCCGTAAAAACGCACCCAACTCCGCGATTACTATACTGTAAGCTGTAGTACGGAGCAGAGTGGGCTGCGTCTTCGTGGATGGCACTATACAAGTAATATCCTGGCTTACTATCCTGGCTTGACACATGCTAAACCTGTAGGGTAATTTCGTAACACACAAAAAATTACAATTGATCGCAACTGCTTTCATTATGCGAAAATCACTAATATTATAAATGCGTAAGCGAGTTTGTTTGTTTGTTATGATTTCACGCTAAAACGGCTGAACGTATTTGGATGAGGCACATGGGTAGACCATGACCTGGGATATGACATAGGATTCTTTTATCTCGGTAGTACGTTCCTGCGAGATAATTTCCGACCTCCACGCGGGCGAAGCCGCGGGCAAAAGCTAGTAGAACTAGAAATACTATTAAACTATCACTCTCGCTTACTATCCTTCTTCCTAACCAAAAATTTGAATAGTTCTGTATACACGAAGCCACAGTCACTAATTTGCTAGCTTACCTACTAGCACTGTCTGATTATTCTAACCTGAAAAACTAGCCCCGTGTAGCCCGGGCATAAGCTATGCGTCGATGTTCATTCAGCTAGTAATATCGCAAATTGGCAGATTACTTACAATGCAACAACATGCAACATGCCTGGTTGTCTGTAGTTGTAATGGCCGTTTTACCATATACAATGTTTTACACCGCTACTTTTGGTGCGGATGTCATTTAGTTCTCGATTTCTTCAATTTAGGAGTTTGTTCGAGTTCCCTCTATTTAAGTTTAGGTCTTGACAGCAATTGGAGATTCAGTAATTCTCCATCTAAAGAAACTAACTTTCTATATAATCCATTATGTACGTTGTCGGATTCATTTACGTGTAAGTTCAGTAATCCCATCCAATTGACATGAAATTAATACTATTGTTCTGTGCTTATAAATTACATAATAGGTAGGTTCTACAGGACCAAAGACTAACCAATGAAAAATGCAGCAATCAATCTGCCCAGCCTTTACCCAACAGAGTTGGATTCGGCTTCCAGTCTAACCGGATGCAGCTGAATACCAGTATTTTACATGGAGCGACTGCCTATCTGACCACCACAACCCAATAATTGGGTAATACGATACCCCTTGGTAAGACTGCTTGTCAGACTTTCGAGCTTCTGACGACGAAAATAAAATGCAGCATGGAATATTAAGTTTATTTATTTTCAATATTATTGGAGACTTTTAGCCATCTACTAACATTGGTCCAAACTTAATACCCCACACAGATGAATTACTATTTTTCGACTCGACACTAACTCACCCAAAAAACCTATCAATAACACCAGAAACCAATGGTAGTCGTCCCATCAGTAGCAGGATAAGTTCCCGGCGTGTTCCAACGTATTATTTCATAAGCTTATCGTTACTATCGGCATTAGATAGTATACCCGCCGCATGCGCACTCTACAATTAAGCGAACCCGATACCGACCAATCAGAGGCCGGTTTTTATCAATGATCTATTTTGTACCGACAGTTATGGAGCGTACTCCAGTACTTCCTTTATTTTCTTCGTTGATTTAAAAATATGGACTGGGATGGTTTCTTGAAGAAGAACGAACCCGTTTATAAGGTCGATTGTACACTGTAGCAGAATTTCATTGTAATTACATGTGATGATTTATTTTTATTTTATTTGAAAACTAGCTTCCTCTCGCAGTATTCTGTTTTAACACAAAAATATCCTATGATACTCAGCAATACTGTAGCTACTTCCCATTAGTGAAAGAATTTCCGGAATCGGATCAGAAGTTAAATCATTTTTACTAAATACTAGCTGTTCCATAAAAACATCGATATCATTTCATGTTACCGTTGCATAGAAAAATTAACACGTCATCGGAACCTCTTTCATATGTAAATCTATGTAAATAACGATCTACCACAGTATTAATAGATTGTTTAGAAATGAATTATTATAAATAAGAAAACTGTTCAACTATGACAGATTTAGCAGCATCACCTAATTACCATTGGCCAATCAAAATACAATTTATTAAACGGACCTAATGATTTCTTTGACCATTTATCTGCACCTACGCATAGATTTAGGCGCACGTTTAATAAGCTTAAGATGTACACATGTATATTAAGCTATACAATTCCGGTATAAGCTGACCTCGTCTCGTATATTGGTGTGTGTTAGCTGATCTGACATAGGGCTAATTAATTATTCTGTAATAATGTTAATTACTTTGCATACTCCAAGACAGGCGTCGCCGGTGTTGGCGAGAAGTCTGCGATGCTGAAATGGGACTGGGCGGGTCACACCTACAGGATGCAACCAAACAGATAAGCCAGGATCGTCACAAAGTGGGTGCCGGTCGTGCCGGATGACGGGCGTCATCACCGGGGCAGGCCTAAAAAACGCTGGCGTGACGATTCGGACTCGTTCTTGGCCAATTGGCCGAAGAAGACACAAAACAAGGAAAACTGGAAAAAAATGGGACCATTGCCTAAAAAATAAACTATTGTATAGTATCAAGTTCTTTTATTTGAACAGACAGCCGTGTTGAGTTTGTTGCGCCATTTCTTCTTCCCACTAGGGATTAGTGACGGTAGACGTTTTGGGGCAGTCGCATAGTATTATCAGTTAGTGTATTGACGTTCAAAAAGCGCTGACTCCTAAGCCCTATTTAATTTGAATAAAAATCTTTCGATTTTGATGTTTTTTCTTAGGTTCTTCGTATAACGACAGGTCAGCTTATACTGGAAATGTTTATTAGGTACTGATATGTCATCGTGTGTACATATAAGTTACCACTTAACATAAAACTAACATAAATGACTTACGGCTTATGATTCAATAAAAAATAAGTACATTAAACTGCCTTTTTGTTTATTGTATGTTGAAAACAATGGATGCGGTGTCCACGACCGTAACATTCGTGAAAATATATGCTAAGTTGTTGTGTGTACTGTTTTTATATTACGAGGCATGACTGTCGGTTCGTATTACCTATTGTTTTTTTTTTTTTGTTTTGGGTGAAGAGCCTTTTTTATTATAAATACATAACATCATGCCTGTATTCCCCGAAGGATTAGGCAGAGATGTACCTATAGTGCACCCACGTTGCGTCAGTTATTTATTTATTAACTCTCATGAAATGGGGTGACCCTAATGCCACCAACCGGACACAAATCCTGACTGCTTTTTCCTCAATTTTCCGACTTCGTCACAAACAAGACATAAAAAGGTTGACAAAGATAGCAACTTAACCTCAAACTCGTGACAAAGTCAACCAACTATTTAGGACAAAATAACTTTCAAAAACAATAAATTTATAGTAAGCCGCGACCAATAAATGCCCACACAGTATTCCATAGATAATAATTTGTCAATTGATATGCTTAGGCAGGCTTCTTCACACACCTACGCAATGATGAACTTTCGATTTAATAATGAATAGTAATAATTCATTTAATCACGCATTTACATTTAGGTACAAGTGTAAAGTATGTAATTAAGTTATAAATAAATTGAATACGGCCGCGAAAAAACGCAGAATTTATTGTTTCAGAAATAGACAAAGTATACGGCACGGTACAGTACTTATATATTTTTAAGTATTAAAAGTTATTTTCCGACCCTCTTTATTTAATTAGTATTTGAGATATTAAATTCAAGTTACATTGGTAATTAATGCATTGCTCAGCAAAGAGAGAACAGCATTTAAATATCAAAACAAAAACAAAATAGCAGCGAAACATCATAAAACAAAAAAAATATATTAAAGAACCATTTCAAAAAGGTCAGAGACACAATTCCGACCGAGTATAAAATTACGAGTACCAACATCAGCAATTACATTTTATTTTATCGACGGACATTCTGTTTCTTACTGATTTTGATTTCAACACTACCGGTGCAGTGTAAAGCCGCTGGTATAATTAAAACTTGCATAAAACATATAGCATTTCCGCTAAGTCGGTTCAATAACGCATTGGGAATATTAAATGAGAAATTTTATTCAAATAGGCCGTATAAAAACACGCTTGTGGAATGTCTGCATACGATCACGAACGAATCGATTTTCTACTCGTGAATCGGTGCGAGTGATTTAGCCGATACACAACCGACATTCGTTGGATGCATGTGTGAAACAATTATGATTTTATTTGTGTTTGATGGATGTTTTATGATCGGTTTTAGCGTTCGGAAGAATCCGAAGAATTCTTCCAAAATTATGATAAATTGATGTATAAATAATTTACTTACCTTATGTAACTGAAATAAGCTCTGCATGTAATGAGGTAAAATCTATGCGTCGGAAAGCACGTTAGAAGCCGTTGGTCCCGGCTGTCATTCGTAGATCTTTGACAGTCGTTACGGGTCGTCAGAAGCCCAAAAATCTAACATTACTAATCTTGCCAAGGGGTATCGTGTTACCGAGTAACTGGGTTGTAGACTTGTGGTAGTGGAAGTCAGATAGGCAGTCACTCCATGTAAAATACTGGTATTCAGCTGCATCTGGTTAGACTGGAAGCTGACCCTAACATAACTGTGAAAAGGCTATGATAATGAGTTTAAATCTTCTGAAAGATTTTACATTACACAACTTTGAATCGTAGCTCTACTATGACTTGACTACGCCATTCAAAAGACCATCGAGCATCTATCTATACTCTATAGTCTTTCTTTTTCCTAAATACTCTAATTTTTTTATTAAATAAAAAGTACTAGAAGCAATCCTAACATTAAAATTGTACAAAAGTACCTGTTACAAGCTCTAAGGCCCGGAGTACACTGTCTTGTCTCAACGACCTCTAGATGTTTCCGAATTAACCGTCTTCAAATTTATTACGCCGCAGTCGATCGGCGGATATTATCGATAAATAGACGTCAATTTACTGATATTGCTGGACATCTTATCGATTTACGAAGATATAGAGCCTGGTGCGGGCTCAGGAAATGTGGTAATTGTTAAGAAACGCTGTTGTTTAGAGGATTTATACAGTTACGATAGTTTGATTGTGGTTTTAAGCGTTTTATGCAAACTGCGTTGAACTTAGGACTAGTTGATGTAAAACAATGATTGCGGAATAATGTCTTTCTTGTACATTTTATTAAGAATTTGTTAGTTTGATGAAAAAATGTTGGTAACTCATTTAGTTACGAGAGTAAATGCTTTCGTAGCTAAAGTTTAAAAAGAAAATGAGTAGAAACGGAGAGTGAGTGAGTGTGTTTAATGAGTTAAAATTATCATCATTATCATTTCAGCCGAAAGAGTTTATATCAAAGTGGTTTAATTATTCGTAAACCATGCAGATGTAAATAAAATCACGCCAGCTATGCACAACGTTATATTTGACACGAAACAACAAAAATTATACCACAAAGCGGCCAGAAAAATATTTTAGAACCTTCATTTGCCTCACCAACCAACTAAGCCAACGCAAAACCGACAGGAACACAAATCAGCGCCTTCAAAGCTGACAGTTAAATAATCCACAACATCGGTACGGCACATCTTGCCACAAATAAATCCCGGACATAATAGCCCACCGCGGAGTTCCAACTGTATTAGTTTTAGCGACAACACTAGCGGTACCCGCAACGGTGTGCCCTAAGCCTATGATTGTGCATTGTCGACAGGTGTACTTGTACCGGGCAATTTTCGTTACATTTGTTGGAATTCGCGTTTGTATGAATTTATTTATGAAGATAACATTTATTTGTTGTTGATTCAGTGGTTTTGAGAATTATGGAGGGCATTAAATTGTATTTCGCTTTAGAATTTTCTGAGAAGAACCGGCTATAGCAATTATTTATATTGGTGACTAATACAGATGAATTGGTCCTATTTCTAAATTCGTCTAAGACAAGCATTTACCTATTACTGCTGAGAATAAGTACAGAAAATTTGAACACTCAATCAATCTGCCTAACCTTTTCCCAACTATGTTGGGGTCAGCTTCCAGTCTAACCGGATGCAGCTGAATACCAATATTTTACATGGAGCGACTGCCTATCTGACCTCTACAACCCAGTGCCTGGGTAATACGATACCCTTTGGTAAGACTGGTTGTCAGAATTTCGGGCTTCTGACGACCCGTAACGACTGTCAAAGATCCACGAATGACAGCCAGGACCAACGGCTTAACGTTCTTTTCGAGACACGGTGGAGTCTGGGTATGTAAAGATGGTCACCCATGCACGGACCGACCCCGGCAAGCGTAGCTTAATCTGATGGATCAACCCGTGCGGCTGTTATTACTTAGCCTCTATTTTTATATGTAATTTTATTGCATGGTGTACCTATTGGTCTATATTACCTGATTGGTAACAAGTTACAAAATGGCTATGATATGAAGCAAAACCTGCAATCTCATAGATATCGAACAAAAAATTACTTATACAACACTTAATCATAATCCAATAACATCTATATTCCCCTTCGGTAAGTATATGTGACAGATATTACGTGTAATGTCGATTATATTAGAACCAGTATGTTACAATGTAGTGAGTTGCCGCTCGGCGACTAGAACCAGGTTATGTTGCAAGTACTTGCAACTGAAGTCTCCTAGATCGGATGAAGTAGCAAGGAATAAATCGATAATAATTTCATGTTGTCGATATAAGTACTTTTCTCAAACATGCTTGGAAATACAAGCATTATTTTGACAACCTTCTTCGAGATAAGTCGAAATTGCTGTACTGGTCAAAAACAAGTGACGATGCGGCCAGCAAAGTTACTATGAAAATCCATATCTGGCGTGTTTAGCGGCCAAATAAATTACTATGAAAACTCATATCTGTCGTGGTATTTAAAAATGGAAAAAACTTTTTCCTTCGACACATGGCAACCAAGGAGGTAACATAACAAAGCTTTTATATAAATTTTGCAAATACACACATCAACACGGTCTAGGGATATTCATACTCAATTAAATAACTCGAAAAGTACTGGCCGCATTGGAATCTTTTATACACCGATTTGTTTGTAATTTATCTCAGACTAATTTCAAATTCAAATTTTAGAAAATTCTTTTGTTTCGGTGGCATAAAAATGTCTTGATGTGTAGGAGAGGGAATTCATTTGTGCGAAATTTAGAAAACAATACGAATTACGTTTAGTTACAGTTTTTTTTCATTTTTAAACGAAAGATAAAGTTAAAATTGAGGTATTGTAGCCATGCAACGCCAACATTTGACGAGGGCGGAGATGTTACGAACTGTGGGAATGCTGGAAGCTGGGTCTGTTCAGCGTAATGTTGCTGAGGCCATAGGGACCCACCAAAATGTAATTTCAAGATTGTGGACACGCTATCGTGCCACAGGTGAAGTAGCGGAGAGGCACCGGGGGCCAAGTCGCATCACTACCCCCCAGACAAGACCGATTTTTGCAAATTACTGCGCGAGCTCAACCAAATGCAACGGCGACTCAATTGGTCCAAAGGCTGCGAGTGGAACACCAAGTGCTTGTGAGTGACCAAACTGTAAGAAGGCGACTGCATGAAAGCAATCTACGCTCTCGTAGACCACTCCGGGTCCCACCTTTACGGAGAGGCAATCGTGGACGACGATTAGAATGGGTTCGGAACCACGTGGACTGGGGCCGTGAGCAATGGTCCAATGTGCTGTTCACGGATGAATCCAGGTTCGGCTTCCATCCAGATTCACGAAGGACGCGTGTTTCGCGAGTTCCTGGACGATGGAGCCGTCTTCAGAACCCTCAGGAAGCTCACCCATACCAAGGAGGAACAATTATGGTTTGGGCATGAATTCGTCTTGGAGGACGGACGGATCTCGTTTGAGTGCGGGGCAATATGACGGCAGAACGATACGTCCAACAGGTGCTGGGGCCCGTAATCTTGCCCCACAGAACACAAATGGGGCAAGATTTCCTGCTCATGGACGACAATGCCCGGGCACACACGGCGAGAACGGTAGCAGCTTGGTTACATACTCACAATGTTAGGGCCTTAGACTGGCCTGCTCAATCGCCAGATCTAAATCCCATTGAGCATGCGTGGGATATGCTGCAAAGAAGAGCTCTGAAGGAAGTTCCTGAAAATCTGGCTACAGAAGATCAACTTTTTGCGCACCTCAGAAGGACATGGGACAAATATTCCGCAGCAAGACATTGACAACCTTGTTCTGAGCATGCCGAATCGTTGCCGATGTGTTATGAACATCATGGGCGCTTTCTCAGACTACTACTAACTTCAAGTTTATAAACACAAATTAAATGATTTTTCTATTTTTTTCAGTTTTTACTCATAAATTAAAAGTTAATTCATATACGGTTTCCGTCTATGCTTCATTTTTTTCCCATAAAATCCTGAAATTTTAATCGAAGTACCTTAACCATTATTAAAAAATGGTAGAATATTAAATAACGTATCTTTTAAATATATACATGTCATATAAATAATTAACACATTGATAGTAATTCGCTTTTTTAAAAATATCCCTAGACCGTGTTGATGTGTGTAGAACTGTTTACAGTATAGAAGAAACAAATGAACATATTGGCGCATGAAAAATTATAGTTGCTCGCCATTGATTCTGGAATTTTTATTTAATTTACTCAGTTTGAATTTCCGCGCATTATTTGAGAAAAGTACTATACAAGCCTTGGCCGCAATCAGAAATTGATGGGCTCACGTATGTGTGTTATTGCTGGCCGCGACACTTTTTAGTTGTGGTTTGTGGTACCTACCCCACACGAATTCGAATACCAGTACCTTTATTTTTTTTTTGTGGGAAATCATCCAATGACTTCTCCCGCTCTGGCCGGAGCGGAAGGGCGTGTCAGACTTTTACTGACTAAAACCCACCCGTGTTCCTTTATTTGCCTGTTGCCAAGGTCCCGGTATCCCTTTCGGACTTTCCCGCAACCCTGGCAGGCATCGGTCCTAGCGGACCCCGCCAATTGTGCTGACATCTCTTTGAGGCGCGCGTGGAACACGACGCGCCATCGACCCGGGCCTGGTCCTTATCGGACGGCGAGCTGCCCGTTGCTCGCCGTCCGCAAGCCCGCGCCTATGGTGGCCGGGAATCCGCCTGGGATTCCCGACGCCCAGGGCGTCTCCAACGGCGGCGGTTAGGGGCGTGAGGGCGCAAACTTTGCCTTTCCCTCACGCGTTCCGCCTCCTCCTTCGCGAGCATTACTGCTTCGCAGAAGGAGGTGACGGCTTCCCATGCCCTCTCGCTCCGTACCATGGCCTGGACCAGGGCCGGACGCGAGAGGTCATTGCCGCCAATCGCCTCCGCGAGGACACGGCGGTGCTCCGCCCAAGCAGGGCATACCTCCACCGTATGCTCCACCGTGTCCTCCGGGCGATCCGCACAGTGGTGACACCCGGGCGTTTCCTCCCGCCTAATCCTACACAGGAACCTCCCGAAGCTGCCATGTCCGGTGAGGACCTGTGTCAGGCGGAAGGTGAGGACGCCGTGGCGCCTCTCTAGCCACTCTTAAAAGAGGGGACCAGTACCTGATATGCAAATAAAAAAGAATCATCAAAATCGATTCATAGTTGGCGGAGTAATCGCGTAAGATACAAAAAAAAAAAAAATACTGACGACTTGAGAACCTCCTCATTTTTGAAGAAGTCGGGTAAAAATAGGTGTACAATTCTTTGGCAGTTTGTACCGATACACTAAAAGTCCTCCGCAAAAATCCGCGTTGCAATTCCAAGGTGTTGTTGGTGCTAATTACTACTGCTTACCCTCGCCTCTCAGAAACTATTGAGCTTATTCTTGAATCTCAAAGAACATACCTGTAAACAAAAACAACAATAGGTTAATATTTGTATCACATTCAGTAGGTCAGGTGAACCACATGGTTACAAGAAAGGTTACGTCACTGACCGCTAACCGCTGCCCGAGATAAACTTACAGTAAAATGTTTAAGTTTACACAAATTCGTGGTAAAACCTAAAATAATGTTTTTGTACTCTGAGACGGCTGCTATTATTGGAAATTCTTATTAAATTGATTGTAACAGGAAAACTTTAATGACTACGAAAACAATGCTTTTGGTTTATTATTCAATCTTAATCTGCCTACCGTTTTCCAGACTATGTTGGCGTCAGCTTCCAGTCTATCGGGATGCAGCTGAATACCAGTATTTTACATTTTAGAAAGAGCGACTGCCTGTCAGACCTCTACAACCCAGTTACTGGCTAACGAACCACTTGGTTGTCAGACTTTTTGAGCTTCGATGGGATAATTCGTTCTATATAATTTACTAGCTTCCGCCAGCGGCTTCGCCCGCGTGGTATGTCGATAAAAAGTAGCCTTTGTCCTTTCTCAGGCTCTAGACTATCCGTGTACCAAATTTCATTTAAATTGGTTCAGTCGTTTTGGCTTGAAAGCGCGACAGGCAGACAGACCGACAGACAGAGTTACTTTCGCATTTATAATATTAGTTAGGATTATTCGGTATAATCTCTCTGGTACAGTAAATGATTTATATTTATATACCACAAGTCTGCGATTCCTAGTTTATTGTTGTGTTTGTATACAGAAAGAGTTTTTGTATACGTTAAAAACCAAAGGCGAAATGTGGGTACTATGTAGGTACTTACATCTCTGCTTAACCTTTCGGGGAAAACATATTATGTTACGTAAAAACCAAGGCAAAGTGGAATTAATGTCTCTTGAACAAACGGAGATCAATCAAAAGTTTAAAATTGTGACACACAAGTATTAATTGTCTGACGATGCAAATGTTGCAAGTAAATGATTCATGATAATAAAGGGTATTTAAGTATTTTGTTAAAGCAAATATTGATAATTCAGTAAACATTTCAATGAACGTACACGAAGCAAGGATCGCAGCAGGTCGAGTTCTGTAGTTTCTGTCTACCACCATATTATGATGGCGTGATTTATGTATGAATGACAATTATTCTCGATTTTGAAACCAGTTAAGATTATCAGAAATTATCTTGCAATTCTTCAACTAATTTAGGTTTCAGATCGTTTTTACCAGTTAATTTCTACTGCCATCTGACCTCAATAAATTAAAACAAATCAATATTAAAATTCTCTAATCAAAATATTATAATTTTTGGTTTATCGTTTCCACATTAGATAAGTCATTTCGCAAATTCATTAATTATGATAATGTACTTGCATAACAGAAGTTGCGATAAAATTCACACTACCGATCAACATTTAGTTTTCAACACATCAAGACGATAAGATATGTCTGCAATTTATTGGATTGTTTCGTAAAATTAATGGCGGCTGAATTATCATTATGATTAGGAAAGATTGAATCAGCAAGTCAATCGAAGGTAACACTAGTATCGAATGCAGCAGCGTGGGAAAGCGCTTTAAGCGATATATCTTTTATGCAGCTTCTCGTCAGCGTTTCCTGACCGCTTGACATTAAACCATGACCAATCCATTCACACACAATTTGCCGTTAAAAGCAGGCAGACCTGACACCTATTCCATCTTATTTCCTGTACAACATCACATGGACATGTCATCAAACTTTTGAGGTTACCACCTGTTCAAAATGGGAGCTTGTCTCTACCTTGTAGCACAAATAATAAAAAAAATATTACAAGAGAAGGTAAGTCCCGTTAAATTTGTTCTAACAGAACCTGTCGGCTTTCGGACTTCATTCACAAAAAGCAGCGACCGACCAGCGCACGCGCAACATCGCTACGGTGACCATGCGATTGTCACGTACCTACTTGATATAATTTTTTTAGGCCTTTTTTTCGTCTGACCGATATTTTTTTTCAATTAAACTTCTGTTCAATTCGATTGTCTAATTTAGAGCCAGGGCGCGGGCGCAATGAGTTTGTTAAAATGGAGTCGGTCGTGTTTTTATTAGGTACAGTTATGTTACACAATGTTAGTGCAAGCAGACTAGTTAATGAATTTATTACATACAAAGCTGTGTATTGAAATGGGGACGGCTGAGATTGATTCATTAGCTTTTGGAACATCAGATTGTATGTATCCGCACTACCATATTATTACAAAACAACAAAAAAAAAAAAAAAAAAAAAAACAGTAACGTCGCACCTTAAGCAGCTTAGTCATTTACATAAATGATTGAACAATTAATTATGATTAAATGAATCCTCCAAAATATAAAAATGAACTACTCAGTCTCACTAATTAACCAACGTGTTGTGAATCTAACAGTCACATTTAAAAAGTGTAATGTATTGAACGATTCCGCGTAAAAAAACACCTTCAAATCAAGTCAACTAGTTAAGACATCAAAGCATTCGACCGAGGAATGGAAAAAAATGACAGCAAAAAAATTATTAATCGCTAAGTAGCCAATCGATGTCCTACTTATTTCATGTCAATTGTGCACATTTATAATGGGCAGTAAATGGTACACACGTTACTACAAACCGGTATCCGATTGGCTGTATAGTCTATTCATACTCTAACCATTTCTCAAAGTCTGTATTAATAAATAAGAGCTAGAAATAATTGCAAACTGTACTTGTAAATGCTTTTCTAATGCCACCTATTTTGTCTTGTAATCAATTTTGTAGATACAGGAGAATCTGCTTGATTTTAACCGTTTAGTTCACAATTATTTTTTGTTTTATTTATTTACTAACATTCACCCGCGGCTTCGCCCGCGCGGTTGTCGACAAAAAGTATAGCCTATGTCTTTTCTCAGGCTCTAGACTATCTGTGTACCAAATTTCATTTAAATCGGTTCAGTATTTTTGGCGTGAGAGCGCGACAGACAGACAGAGTTACTTTCGCATTTATAATATTAGTAAGGATAAATGTAAATTGTTAACATTATAAACAATTTTGGGGATTATAAATAATGTCACAGTCCTAAAAACTCATGGTCACTATAAAGTACCTATGGCAAATGTTAGCGACAAACATTCTGATTATTTTACTTTGGATTATGACCTCACATCATCAAAATTCTTTAGGAATATCTTCAACCAGATTAACATCAAAGAATTTTAAATATACCGTAAGAATGGACAATGCTTTTGCATTTTGAGCTCATTCTGAGATGACCTGCAATTTTATTCGACAGCAATAAACAGAATTAAAAAGACGAGAGGACAGAGGCTGGAATCAGCAATACTCGTAACAAAAATATATAAAAAGTACAATAGGCAAACCCAATAAGCCCTTTCTATCATCAACTTTAAAAATGTCTTTATTTACTGTTTAACATCAATGGACTCTTTCTAGCAAAGAACCTATTAACTAATCGCGACTATGAATAAAATCTAGGCTATCTTGTGGATGGGCTCAAAAGATAGCCCACAAAACTTATCAAGGGTCACCCAGTTGCCAGCAAATAAATTGACAGTGTTATTTATGTGCATAATTAATGTTGCCAGTTAATCATCCATAAACTTGACAGCTGTCATTGACACAATTCAGCCAAGTGTCAGTCATGGCCGACTGCATGGCGGGGAAATAAAAATTATCGGCTTAATTGAGTATTCAGTACATCAATTTTTATCTATTGCGAAGGTAAATAAAAGTAGATGAAAACTTGTCTATTTTGAATTTATTGAAGGCAATCTAGTTGCGAAATATAAACTGACACAAATAGACGACCTCATTGTATTTCTAAGAAAAAATATAATTGGAAACATACTAAATAAACAAACGTTTAACAAATATTTTGACAACAATTCCTAAACATTTACGTGCACATGCAACTAAAACAATACTATGAATGTAGCCACATCATTCTAAAACTCCACCACAATGCTAAGAATTTTGTATACGATTACCAACAGCACAACATTATTAACAACTTTTGCTTTCAACATTTTCAAAACATCCGGTGGACGGTCCTTGCCATTTCACATTACAACTAATTTATTGTTCCTAATTTAACCAACCAAATTCGCATTTATTACCTACTCCTTACAAGAAACACGCTCAATAAAGATAAAATACGTCTTATCTCATTGCCAATAAGGTATCACTTCCTTGCAGATTTAGTAACTTGACTCAATCGCCTTCGTAATCACAATCAGATTGCAATATATACTAGCTCGCAAATCAGTACTTACATACCACTAATTTCAATTCCTATTATCCGAATCATACTCGAAACAAGGCTATAATGACAGGCTACCGTAGATGTCTTTATTACACACACAAATCTGTGTTTCATCGGCATAGCAGTGACTACAGAAACCGCCAATTTGATATAATAAATCATGTATATAATCGTAAAAACTTGTTTACAATTCATCAAGCAATGAAAGCGATTGTGTACCCACTGGCCTATATTTTTCGGGTTTGGCAATCAAACGTTAGGGCTTCTACACATATGCGTGTTTCAGGTTTCTGTGCGCGCGATTTCCTACGTCCTAATCTACTCGATCAATTGATAAATGCAACGTGATTATAATTACATCGTTCGATATGTAAATACGTACATATATGTATCCTAGAACACGTTGAACATAATCGTATGATTGCATTACTCACTCCTACGCACAAATTAGGTTTTTCCTTAGCCTTCACCCACGACAATCCTACTATCTCATAACAACTAATAGCTTGATATTATCTCGCTAATTTTATTGTTGTGTGGAATTTTACAAAAAAAAGAACAATGATTATGCCTACAAATAAATGAAGAAGTGTCATCGTGAATCACAAAGCAATAATTTTATCGACATTTTGGTAAGTAAGAATGCTGTCTTCAAATATGACGCGTTTGGCGCGTCGCGTGTCCACGTCCGTCTGAAAGATGCCTTATCCATTTCCAGTCTATGTATACCTACCGGACATTTAACGTCTGTGTAGTGTAATTTGCATGAAATTATACACGGTATTTTTTTTTTTCTAAATTGTCTGGACTGGTTTGAAAGCACGTGCTTTTGGAGAGATTTTAGAACATTTTAGCAATAAACTGTCCATCTGCCGTTTGATGCGAGTTTTTAAGAAATGTTTTCTCCTCAACGATGCGATGTTTACACAGCTGTCTTCTGCAAATGTTGACTTTTATTAAATGTTGAAAGGTGCTGTTAAGTTTGGATGTAATTATTTCAATTTACTTTTTAATGTTTGGTGTTTCAAAATTAAAGTAATTCGAATTAATAGTACATTACTGTCGCGGCCAGAAATAAGGGGATTGATGGACGATCGTGAAAATGTGAGAAAAGGCGAAGCCGAGGCACACATACGTGAGTCCATCAATTCCTGATTGCGGCCAAGGCTAGTATAGTACTTTTCTCAAATAATGTGCGGAAATTCAAACCGAGTAAATTAAATAAAAAATCCAGAATCAATGACGAACAACTACAACTTCATGCTCCAATGCTCCAATTATGTTTATTTGTTTCTTCTTTACTGTTAACAGTTCATATTGCAAGCCAAATCGAAAAAATAAAATCTTTGATAAGTTACCTCCTTGGTTGCCATGTGTTGAATCGAAGAGTTTGTTCCATTTTTAAATAACGCGACAGATATGAGTTTTCGTAGTAATTTATTTGGCCGCTAAACACGCCAGATATGGATTTTCTTAGTAACTTTGCTGGCCACATCGTCACTTGTTTTTGACCAGTACAGCAATTTTGTTTTATCTCGAAGCAGGTGACGAATTCCCAAGCATGTTTGAGAAATATGACTTTTTTTGAAGCTGAGATTAGAACTACCATCTTTTATAGCACAATGAAATTCAGAATTCATCTTGCATCAAACTCGTAAATCGGCTGAATCATCCTTGTTACATCGCATCAATACATTAGTCACACACAATACTTACCATGGAAGCCCCAATTTTCTAAGTAAAAACTTACAGATTACATGATCGTTTGATATGTCATTCAAATATCTCAGACCAAATAAAAAACCAAGACGCAGCGCTGCGAAAAATACAGTGAAGCATGCTAAAACTACACCACCGCTCTGGGCATACACGCTCACACACACACATTTACAACTATTTAAAATGACACTTCAATCAAACTACACCAAACTAAGTGCACACATGTTTACGAAACCGGCCTCACGTCACTGTTGACAGCGCTGTCTTGGTTTTTTTATTTAGTCTGAGGCAAATACTATATCTCCTGGCCTCGTGTCTGCATTGTCTGCCTATCTAATGAAGATTATATCGCCTTGCACATTATTTGTCAAGCTTTTACAGTTTATTACACGGAAACCGCATTATCTAGTCAATTTAAGCAAAGTGATAGGTCTTTACATTAACCACATTGAATTTTCTACCGTCACGTTCCAAAATAAGGTTGAAATTAAGTTTGGAGTGTGTGTTTTTACAGTTTCGTCTAATATTTTGAATGCACACACAAGGTTGGGTCGGCACGTGATGTTTCCCGCCCACCTGCGCGTGCGCATATGTTCCAAATTGCAGCGCAATTACGACAAATATCGACGATTCGTTACGATATTTCGTTTACTTACACATACCTAATTGCCTATTGTTTCGATATCAAAAATCCGAAAATAAAATTATTTTGTCGCATACCCATTATTGTTTTGTCGGATTTGATACTATTCTTGCTTAGGGCAAATACAGTACGACAATTTGTAGGTCAGAATCAGGTTTTACCATAAAACTGGATATTGGGCTGCAAATTGCAAAAAAACGTAAGAGAATTTGGCGGCATACCTTAGTTATAGCATCCCCCTTAATGCAGCTCATTCTCTCAGCTCACCTCGTTACATAAAGATAAACAAATAAACCTCAACTACGTGCTCCTTGTTATTTATGAGGCGTTCAATAAATATCTGTCCACGTAGCAACATGACAATGACTAGAATCAATAATTATATCTAGTCAGTCTTAATCCATCTTATTATCCACACTATGTAAATCATTCATCTGTCCATCACACGATCCTGCGCAAACGCATGCCGCCTTCCTGCCAGCGCAACCTAATAAAATATATTAATGAATGAGCTATTTATAAATGAGGACACTTAATCGTTTACTTATGTTAATGTATGTATCGTCTAAGATCTATCTAATCTCTAAACTATGTTCTCTACATGTTAATAAGTAAGGGTTGCCAGGAAGATTACTTACATAACCATTTATTTTATTTATTTATTAGGGACAAAAAAACAGTTAAGAAAAACAACAATAGTCACTGCCACTATATTGCTGTGTTACTTAGCTTAATTTAACTTAAATTACGCGATAGGGGTGCACAAGGAATTATCCAAGGACCAAATTACGAGATCACATTTTTTTATTCAAATATTTGGCTTGTAAAAGGTCAATTGATGATCAGTACAGCAATCCCCTCAAAATCATCCCCCTGGTTTTATTCGAAAGAGTCCCTTTTCATGGTTAATTCTGCCGCTTCACTACCATTTTGGTTTTAGGCAAGGCTTTTCACAGTCTCAGTCTATCGTCCTTCGCGAACAGTCGCTATGACCTCAGACATGTTTCGGCAAAATATCTAATTCTCTGCTAGTCTCAACCCTGCTCCACACGCTAAGTTAATAAACGATTAGAAAACATTGATAAAACCCTGTTTCCGCTTTACGATATGAATTGGTTGAAGGAATAAATATTTACATTTTATCTACAAGTTCCTTACTTACTTCGAATGCGAATCATGTTTGTTTATAAACAGCTTATTGACCATCTCATCTTAGTAGTAAATATATTCTTGATTTGAGGAAACTTGGAGAGGAGATAAAATTGCATGCATTTCTCTTCGCTTAGCTAGTGATAACAGGTTGTGAGGAAGTGGTATTTAAATTGGAATTATGATAAGAGCTAAGGATATTTCTTTTATTTGTCTTATCGCGATATGATAATTTTAGAATTCTGGTTTCATTTCCCATAATATATCAAGAGAGGCTTTAGGAATATCCGCCAGTATATCATGTCATTTTTCCTCTATATCGGGGAGGAAAACTTGTGGCAACATCAGATGACACATCAATGTTAATAGCTCTCGTAAAGAGGTGACGAATTAAATTGAAACGTTTCTGTCTTGAACTTTCGTTGAGTCGCCATAACACTAGCCAATCTAATCATAACCATCCTAATACCGCAGTGCGTTCTTGCATTGGTGACACCGACGATGCGACATCGGTGGAAAAATGTCGGTGAAGTTTTCATAGAAATTGTTCCACCAGAGTCGCGTCGCTCCGGTCTGCCTTTAACGAACAACCGAACAAAATTGAAAATTGATCCAAGTGCCAATCAGAGGTTCACTTGATTAACGATACTCCATCAAAGGCTCAACATATTAAAATCCCGACCTTTGTCTCACAAACCCACTTATCATATTTCGTCTTTACCACAACATGAGGCCAGCTTGTCTATACAAGTATCAATATGCGCATGCGCAAGGTAACTCGATCTCAATATGGCACTCGATACTCTGCGGAAATGCTTTTTTTATAAAACGAGGATATCATGTCATGACTCATTGTTTAATTACCGTAAGTGTCACTTGGTTGTTAAGACACACTCCTTTTTCAAAACCGGTGAGGTCGATCGGCGATATCATAAATTATTGGCGCGTTTTTAATTTTCTGTCGTATGGTTTCGGTTTTTTTCAAAGGTGTAGGTTATGGATGTCGGTCGGTAGTGACATGTCCTTTTACGGGTTAAAGTTTACGATGTGGCCAATTTGGGGTGGCGGTATGGCGTTTCATCAAGTTGGCATAATACGTCAATATGACATCAAGTTATGACATGATCAGTACTCAAAGAATTGCTTATAAGAGTTCTGTTATTCATTCCCGTTCTCAATCATCATCATCTGCCTAGCCTTTTCCCAACTATGTTGGGGTCAGCTTCCAGTCTAACCGGATGCAGTTGAATACCAGTATTTTACATGGAGCGACTGCCTATCTGACCTCCACAACCCAGTAACTGGGTAATACGATACCCCTTGGTAAGACTGGTTGTCAGACTTTCGGGCTTCTGACGACCCGTAACGAGTGTCAAAGATCCACAAATGACAGCCGGGACCAATGGCTTAACGTGCTTTCCGAGGCACGGAGGAGTCTCGGTATGTAAAGATGGTCACCCATCCACGGACCAACCCCGGCAAGCGTAGCTTAACCTGATGTATCCACCCGTGCGGCTGTTATTACGTAGGAGCTCGTCTCCTCCCGTTTCCGTTCTCAATGAAATACCAAAATATAAACTATAGACATGTTTTGGCGAATAGCAGTGTATCTGACTAATTTTAATGCGATTGATCAAAGATCCGATTAATTTACAGTTTTACAGAAGAATAATTAGAATAATGCCAGCAATCTTTTCTAACTGCAGCTTAAATTTATAAACAAGGAAAATAACAAATTAAAGTATAAACTGAGTGCAAGTCATTCGATTGGGATCAATAGTGAAGATTCAGATTAATATCTAAATCTTTATAGTTAAATAAATAGTGCCCCGAAGCTATCTGCCTATAAGCCAGAAAAAAATCTAGATTTCAATATCAATGTTAACTGTATCAATCAATTAGGACCCCCATGAAGATTGTAATGGCGTCTGAATTGATTCATATTGTAATTTAATTGTAATAAACATCAAATAAATCTACGCAATATTTCAACCTCACGCTAAATCAAAAAAAGAAATAGAGCCGTAACCCGTCAAAAGAAACATCGATAAAAATCACAAATAACGTATCACAGATTAACACAACGGTGTCGGCGCCAGCTCTTTTTATACAAATACATTTCAAAACCTGTCGCTGTGGAAAAAAGTAACAAATTGGCCTACATACTGCGGACACAAATAAGAGGAATTTACACAGCCCGACATGGCTAGAACTGGTAAAAACCGTTAAATTCTATTGTGCACGGGAAAATCGAACTGTCAAATTTAGCACTGTTTACGAGTTATTATCGACGTTATCTATGACAAGTTTTTATAAGATATTTCTGAGTTAATTGCTTGATTATGTTAATAAGTCGTAAATAATGAAAGTATGACAATGAGTATGGTAAGTATGTTGATTATTCACCTTTCTGTCATTGTGTAAAACATCAACACGTAAGAGTATATTTTATAATAAACACCAAATCAATGCCAGATTACGTATACATTCTACGCCACGATTGTGAAGTTAGAAAATAAGAAATGATAGTAAAGGTAATCTTTACAGTGATGATAAATGATAACTAATGATAAGTTAAAATCACACCTATCTCTTGTGAATAGCAGTAATGTACACCTCTCGTGGGCTTTGAACAGGAAAAGATGACTTCCCATCACTGAAGATAAGATTTTAATACATACACAGGTCGCAACTCGATGCAGTAAGGAAAATACAAGATTTAACTTTATACCATTTAATGTATTTTTGCTAGTCTTTTTTTTTATATAAAATACAGGGTTATTACAAGCTATAAAAAAAAACACCTGTAATACCGCTACTCATAAATTCTAAGAAATTTCATATTGCGCACAGCGTCGAATAAATATCGATATGGTTTCGCAACACTAGTCACGTATCTCGCGTCTCTTTGACAGGTCATGTACTGTAATGCCCTTCGAGTACCTGTACAATCGATTCTTTTATTCATCGCCTCGATTCTCATATCTCGGATAATGTTCCTCAATAAAACGTGCTTTTTTAAAAAGGAATCCTTTTTATGCAGTTCCAAAAGCGACCTCGTCTGTCAATGTTCTGTTTTTAAATCGGGATATTTAAATTAATAGTTGATTCCGTTGTTTTAAAAATCGAATGAATATTTATAACTATTATAAATCGGGTTCGTTAACTGTAGAGGTGTATCAATGAATGTCGATGATTTTCGTCAGTGGTCGATACTTCGATAGGCAATTAGTCGAATTGATCGGTCGCTTTATCTGATGCTTAGCGCTCATCGTGTCCCACTTTATGACAATAGTGCGGCTTTCTCATTGAGCCCGGGACTGTCGATATCGTGACTGCTGCTATCGGCAATACTGATATCGTTTACAAATATTTCGACATACCGATAACGATCTAAAACATTGCTAGGTTTTCTTTTTTTCTCTACGTTTTTATCATTTAAAACGTCATTATTGAAGTAATTAAATACACACGTTAGTAGATTATTAATTAATTTAATTTGTCAGCTAATCATTATGTTTTTATTTTAGCTATTTATCAATGGTTTTATTAAACTGAATGTCATCGGAATGTCGACTTTCGTTTAATGGATGCGGAACTTCCCTATGTATGATTTGAAACCAGAATGTTTTTTGTTGCAAAGACTGAATTATGCTGTTTTAAATTTATGAGGCATTATAAGGCTAATCATTATAGGAACTCATTTATAAAATAAAGTATTTTAATACATTTTCCTCGTATACATAATAAACGAAGTTAATTAATCAGACAGCAATTAAATGTGTAGAATCCAAAGTATCTCAAAGACGAGAGATACTCCATAAATCCTCCTTGCCATACTCAACCTTACCTGCGCAAGCGCAGCCTGACCCGTTAAGGTCAACATATTCAACATTTATTTACAAACTCACAAATACATTTATAATGACATTGCAACAATGCGGCAGAAACAAATCGGGAGTCGTTAGCATAATTTTCAACTTAATCACAATAAAAAAAACCGATGAAACTTCTGGACGGTTACGTCAAAACGAGATACGTCTTCCAATAAATTAGACTAATCAAAATATTTTGTAAATCGATAAAACGGCAATTCTGTCACCATTACTTTGACAAAAACCACTCGATATTCAACCTTATCTGCATACAATTACGGGTTTTTGAATTGTGACGTTGATTCCGCAATTATCAAATTGTTTCGCAATAGAGCGTAATGTTGTCGTTCTGGTTTTGGATCTATTTGACCGTATATTCAAGGTCCTTGATGCAAATCAGTTTATATAACTACTCTACTATCTGTTACAATAGTAGAACTATAAATAAAATAGATATTATATAAAAATAAATCAGCTGTTTGATTTCCCGCGTACGACGGCCGCCATTTTAGACATGATTTTTTAAAAGCTCCAATTTGTACAGGCATCGGGTCTGCATGATACTTGAGGCCTTTCGTTATTGCAAGACACTAGTGAATGAGCTCTTTTGGTAACTTTAATTTAAACCTACTATAAGCAGAAAAAACTCCCAACCAATTTTTTAGGGTTCCATACCCAAAGGGTAAAACGGGACCCTATTACTAAGACTCCGCTGTCTGTCTGTCTGTCGGTCTGTCTGTCACCAGGCTGTATCTCATGAACCGTGTTAGTTAGAAAGTTGAAATTTTCACAGATGAGGTATTTCTGTTGCCGCTATAACAACAAATACTAAAAAACAGAATAAAATAAATATTTAAGGGGGCTCCCATACAACAAACGTGAGTTTTTTTGCTCGTTTTTACTCGATGTTGATAACGGCAACAGGTAGACGCTTGAAATATTCAGGGAATACTTACTTAAATACCATTTAAAAAAAAAACTAATATTTAAGGGGGCTCCCAAACAACAAACGTGATTTTTTTGCATCCGATTCGCACTTGGGCGGTTTTTTCTCGCATTCCTCAAAAAAGGTATGACGTCATATTTTTCCTTCCACCACTCCTTCTCCCACTTAAGGAATGAAAGCGTGGACAACTCGTCCATCGATTTACCCAGAGGCGATACAAGGAAAAATTTATCTCATTGACTTTATTAAGTCCAATCGGAGTAATTGTGACAATTTTGAAGAGTTGGGAAGTTCACTGCTAGCCTGGAGGCATGTAGATAAGATTTACACAAGTTTCTCTTATCATACGTTGTTATTTTTTATTAGATTTGTCAGTTTGAAGCGATGTGTTTGTGGCTTTAATTGAACCCCACAAGTAAGAGACCTTGAGAGCGATGATTAAAAATGAAAACAATAATGTAATAATGAAGACTGTGGCGGCAGAAAGTTCCTCCGCAATAATAAGGCAATTTGTGAGAAAACTTAACCCTAGTTTCCATTTCTCGTTGTGTGGTTGATGGGTGGTCTTCTCACTAATTCATAACAATTTACGGATCTCTTGTCCGAATAAAAATGACAAAAAACCGGCCAAGCGAGAGTCGGACTCGCGCACGAAGGTTTCCATACCATTATCTATAAAAACGGCAAAAAAAATCACGTTTGTTGTATGAGAGCCCCCTTAAATATTTATTTTATTCTGCTATTTAGTATTTATTGTCATAGCGGCATCAGAAATACATCACAACTGTTTAACTATCACGGTTCATGAGATACAGCCTGGTGACAGGGACGGATAGCGGTGTTTAAGTAAAAACCCGTTTTACCCTTTGGATATGGAACCCGAAAAAGAAAATGAGAATGGGGCTTTCGCCCATTACGATACCAAGCCGAAGAAATCAAATATAATAAAAATGGACTTCCTAGCATACAGCTATTTTAAATTCACTTTTCCTTTTCCCGACCTATCTCACCATAAAACTTTCCAAATCAGAATATAGGCCAGCAATAGAAAACTGGCACAAACACCATATCTGCCTTTAAAGGCATCCCGATCTCCCGATGTGGTCGTGGCCCGACAGCAAATGTTACCATCAATCGATCGATAAATGTTATTCGCCATATATAGTCAACGACATTACCTATTGTAACCCTATAAGTACATAATTACTTGTGCTTATTTGTAGGTCCGTCCATTTAAGAGATAAAAAATCTCCGGACTTGAGAGGTCGTTCTGATAGTAACCATTTGAAAAGTGGCAGATTATCTGGTTTGATATTGGGCTTAGTTTGTTGGTTATTGAAGATGTAAACTTCGTGCAATGGATACTTATTTGTGCTTGTGCTTAAAAGACCAATCTCGCAAAAACACTGCAACTTTGTCCTTTCTATTTATATTCCATAATTTCTTTTAACCTCTAAACTATTAACGCATTTCTGAATAAGGCATCAGCTCCAATACCATTAGCAGTTCTTCTAAAGTCACTTAAAATAGGTAGGCTTTTAACAGCCTCAAAGACTCTCTGACTAATTACGTTACTTGGAACTCCATAAGGCCCCCCTAATTTGGAAGAAGTAAAAGGTTTGTTGGAAGAATCGTTCGGCTGCGTCCTGCGATTTATTTTGCTGGTCAAACATGGCTGCTAGGAGAATGGCCGCATGCGTGCAGTAGGCAAACTTTGAGTTTTGTACCACGATTTACTTTCGCATTCACACTCCTGACTGTTTACGTGCGTGTATGTTTGTTTGTTGTGTGCAAGCCTCGAGTTGAAAGCGTTTAAGGAACTATAGATTCATCGCCTTCAGCTATTCTTGTTTTGGATACTCATTGTTTTATAAAGTTGTCGGTTGTAACTTAACATTCAAATGATTCTTTTACTCCATTGTTGTTATTGCAGAATTTGTATAATAAATATACCTTGATTCACAAATAAACTTTGGAATTATTTTGGCGCGACTAGCTAAAGGTTAATCGTTGCAAAAAAGTTTGTGTGCGCGAGGTCTACTGTTCGCAGAACTACTAGTAAATATGTTGTTGGAAGATTACTCCGATATGTCTTAACTCCAAACTTAATTGGTTCACTTTTGTCCTAATGAACAGTTGACTAAAGGTCAGTTAGTCAATCGATTCCCCTATCAAAACCACTTCGGACAATTACCAGTCGTCAAGAGCATAATTAGCATCCACGCTAGCACTACTTACTTGTGCCAAACATTTGTCTGTTTGTCTGTCTCTTAGTTCGTTTGCGCTTGCGAATCCTGTATTCCGACATTGAGGTGCTGCGTTTAGAAATCTATCGGTTTGTACTGAATATTGGCTTTGCAGGTAAAAGTTGTTTGCTTAGGTTTTATGTGGCTTTGTTCAGAGAGGTTTTTCGCCAATATTGTTGGTTTGTTTTAGTTCATAAGCTTCTGTGAGTGGGCTAGGTGTCGGGTTAGTTAGATGTATTTACAAAGAAAATGTACGTTCAAGTTGATTTGACATTGTTTCTTGGCACGACAAAGCACGGTCTTTTTTTAAATGTTTTTTTTTAACTTTTTCCTATAGCCCACATTCTAATTTAAACTACACCAAAATCAATTAAAATACCGTCCGCAAATTCCCTCGGTTCCCACAAATTCAAATATCGGAAACACGTCACGATGCGCGAGCGCAGCGCAAACACGCATGATGCATCATAACGAGACAGTGTTTACACGGGGGGGATACATTTAGCACGTCCTTACAATGTTATCGTAAGACCTAGAGGGTTTCGTAAACATCACGCCTGCGGTTAAGGAGAGTGAGCACACAATTATCTGAATGCGTGCTTTATTCTGTGCTTATCTTTTGCTTTTTTGTCTGTAGTGTTTGCCGCGATATGTGGTCTACACGTCTGTAGTAATAAATGGAAGTCATATTTCTTTGAACAAATTGTTATTTTCTATGCCACTAGAAAGGTATTTGAAAAAAAACTGATAGAAGGTATGGTATTTAATTTATTTAGACTTGTTATCTAGTGTTAAAGAATTTAACACCTGGAAGTTTCTATGTATATTATAAATTCTTAATCATATAAACCCAGAACCAATAATTTCAATTCAAAATCAAGGCGCATACCAACGGAGTATTTACTAGAACTTCCGATACTATAAAAGATATTAATTAAACCGGAACAGATTCTAGGCATAAATAAATTAAAAAAACAACATAAATCATTCCAAAAAGGCATCGTTCAACCTTCCGTTGCGCAGGCGCAAGCGAAATGCGCTTTCCACTCGCACCTGCACTTTGACACGGGGGAAACTCATGCGACCTAAACCGACTGGTTTGAGAAATATTCGCTTGTTTGGCATTATTGATTTGCGGAGTTTATGGGAATTAATCTGTGCCGTGTTTACCGGTTGTAAGTTTAAAGGGAAAAGCCGTCAGTCGCGGTGTATCAGATCGGGGTTTATGGACGATCTTAAACACCAATTAAAAGTATGTGGGTAATAACTTACTGTGAACGGTTCAATCTTCAAAAATGCTTATAGGTTCTACAACCTAAGCGGTTTAAGGGATTGCCCGACTTTTTACAAAAGTAACGCTAAGCAGTGGTACAAACGGCTACATGTCAACCTACACATTTCCAGTATAAGCTGACCTCTCACTGTACGGAAATCCTATACAATGGGAGATCAGCTTATACTGGAAGTGTAACGCAAGAAGTACACACTACTCCTTGCGTTATTTTCGGCGTTTGCTTTGCGGTACTCTGAAGTCTGTCTTTCACGAGATCTAGGAGTCTTGAAGTCTCGAGTAAGAGGTAACTTCTAGAAAGCTAACGTTCAGGTGCTCAAACGCAATCCTATCGGACAAAAAGTCATTAAATATGTTTTTTTTTTATGTGCCTGTTGTAACGGTGTTAAGTGTGTACGGTAGTGATTCAAAATGTAGTATTACCAGACTTAAAATTCTAGGCCCAGGTAGTAAAAATAAAACTGGTTATGCTGTTTACGTATTTTTTATTTCAAGGTCCACCAAAACTGGTTGAGGAATTTATATTTAAACTCTGGCGCACTTTCTTGATATTTATTTTTAATTAAATGATTAAATTCCGATTAAGCATTTTGATAGATTTGAACTACATACTAGTGATAAGAGTACATAGTCCATACCTGTCGTTTAAAATTAACTATTAATAATGTTTTTTAGGCAAATGATTTGTAAGTAATTAGAGGCTGGCAATAACAACCAGAATCGATCGATCAGAAATGAATAGATTTCCAGGAGAACCAAGGAAATCGACATAGCCGTGGCAGTCGGCAGGGCATGGGCATATTGCTCGCAGAACAGATGGCCGATGGGGCCGGAAGGTTCTGTGTGGCGACCGCGTACCCGAAGACGTAGCGTTGGACCCCTACAAGGTGGACCGATGACCTGGTGAACGCCGCAGGAATCCGCTGAATGCGAGAAGCACAGAACCGGTTGAAGTGGTGGTTCTTGAGGGAGGCCTTTGTCCATTAGTGGACGTCTTTCGGCTGAAATGATGACTAACAACCACTATACAGGTTAGTGTAACTATCTCATTGCTCCTAATCACTGAAAATTATTTCAGTGACCGACTGAAGTTGCTTACTGTGTGTTTTTATGACTTTTACCATAAAACTTAATGTCCCTCTCGCATAACCGGAATTATACGACGTCCGAACGTCTCCGTTTTTAATAGAAAATCGACCCGAAATCACGATTTTGGATCCCACACATTTGAAAACCGGAACCCTCTATAACCGCAAAATTTCCAAGTATATATGTATAATTTAAACTTCTCAGCCTCAACTATCAATAAAACATTTAGAGGTTAATTAACATGGAAAATTAGGTTAATAACTAATAAAGAAATGTAATAAAACATGAATATTCAAGCGCTACCCGCGAATTAGGTTATTGTGTTAGTACCGCTCGTTGGCCGTCCGGAACTCGAAGCAAGGTTACTTTTAGCTAATTAGTTATAGTTAATAATCTAATATTTATAATAATAATAAGGAAAAACATTGTTTCTGCGGTTAATTAAGTGTTTAACCTAGTTGTTTGTATTACTAATTGCATGTTTTATAGATATTTCTGTGAAGGCTCAGCGTAACTGTGTGCCGTGTGGCATGCATCTGAGCGATTAATTAGTTTTATTAAGTATTAGCTTCCGCCCGCGTGGTATGTTGATAAAAAGTAGCCCTTTTCCTTTCTCAGGCTCTAGAGTATCTGTGTACCAAATTTCATTTAAATCTGTTCAGTAGTTTTGGCGTGAAAGCGCGACGGACAGACAGAGTTACTTTCGAATTTATAATATTAGTAAGGATTAGCTTCAGCATTAGTAAGGAGGAGCTCGTGGCTACGTAATAACAGCCGCATGGGTCGATCCATCAGGTTAAGCTACGCTTGCCGGGGTTGGTCCGTGGATGGGTGACCATCTTTACATACCGAGACTCCTCCATGCCTCGGAAAGCACGTTAAGCCGTTGGTCCCGGCTGTCATTTGTGGATCTTTGACAGTCGTTACGGGTCGTCAGAAGCCCGAAAGTCTGACAACCAGTCTTACACCAGTCAGATAGGCAGTCGCTCTATGTAAAATACTGGTATTCAGCTGCATCCGGTTAGACTGGAAGCCGACCCCAACATAGTTGGGAAAAGGCTAGGCAGATGATGAGTAAGGATTAGCTTCCGCCAGCGGCGTCGCTGAGTGGGCTGCTGGCGGCTCCAAAGCGCCAACAGTTAAGATAATTTCTTATTACGGCGAAAATAAAGGATATAAAAAAAACAACATCAGCAGTTTACCTAATATCTTTACATCTAAATATAATTTACCGATACCATTAATATTCCTCACCCCTATATGTAAAAACCGTGGTAAAGGTATAAAATATTTACCGCTTGGGTCACGCACTCTGATATCAGTTAAAATTCCTCGAATGACTACTACCGCTACTTACTAGCAAGGTGTCGCCTGTCGCAAACTGGACACGGCTGTATTACGGAACGGGATAGCCACTGCGTCTGCTGATATAGTTATCTAACGAAGGGCATTCCCCTTGACCCGCAATAGTATAGCGTCTATAAATGCAAAAAAAAAGATTACTAATTTTATTTTTTTATAGTAAAATATTCACTAAAAAATATTAAATTGATACGGAAAAGAAACACTCTGTACACGCACACTTGTCTTTCTACGTTGAAATAAAAGTGTGTGTGCAGAGTGTTTCTTTTACGTATCAGTTTAATTGTTTTGTGAATATTTAGGTTATGTACTCATATTTTGCCTGTATAGAGTGATAAGTGAGTGATATAAATTGATTAACAATAATATTAGTTCGTTACATTTAGAAAAGGGCAGGAGGCAAACTTAGGTTTCAATTCTAATACCTACCTTTGTTCCGATATCGAAAACGTGTGAAAAGGAAGAATCGTAAAATAGAAGTAGCAATCGCTATTAACACAACACCAACTTCAAACCTCTTCGGTAATAGGAAATTAAACGTAAAAGTTAATTAAACAAGATACTCTGTAAACGACGCCAAACCTCACAATTACACCTACACTCTACCAAAGACTAATAAAGCAATCACGAACAATCTTCTATTCCGTAACTCGAAAGTAATGTCTATCGATACACGTAATACCTCTAATTAGTGAGGTAACGGTGTCTATCGGGGACTATCGACACTTCGCATGTCTTTGATAGGATATCAACGCGCCCATCTTAACCCTAAGTACCGACCTCGATAAACTACCTACACACTAAAAGACAAGCTCTTAAAGTATTCAAGAAATACGTATATTATTGCACCTTTATTCCCTTAAAGGTCAGGCAGAGATGTTTCACAGTTTCCACGTTTCGCTTATAACGGTTGTCTTCTGGAATATTATTTTTCCTGGCCAGCTCATTTTCATTTCCCTGTCACAAGTCTACAGGCTAATGAGGAATTAATATGAACTAGCCGTGCCCTGCGGTTTCACCTACCTCGCTCAGCTCCTAAGGGTCGTAGCTTGATGTAAAGTAGCCTATAACCTTCCTCAGGAATTGAGCTATCAAATGCAAAAAGATATTTTCAAATCCGACTGGTAGTTCCAGAGCTTTGTGCGTTCAAACAAACAAACTCTTCAGCTTTATTATTTAGTCATCATCATTTCAGCCGAAAGACGTCCACTGCTGGACATAGGCCACCCCCAAGCACCGCCACTTCGACCGGTGCTGTGCTTCTCGTATCCAGCAGATTCCTGCGGCCTTCACCAGGGCATCGGTCCACATTGTGGGGGGCCTTCCAACATTACGTCTTCTAGTACGCGGCCGCCATTCCAGAACCTTTCGGCCCCATCGGCTATCATAGGCCCTTGACAAAGTGACATTCTATCAACGATAAAGATGATAGAAAAGGCAAAAATGTATAGGACTGACATAAGCTATCGAAGAGCTTATGTTAATCCTGTTGAAATTCGTTGTTGAAATACGAAACGCTTTCGAAGCGATTGTCATTTGTCTAGGATCTCCAGACTTTCCAGTTATCCCAGGAACTGCAGTAAATATTACCAACTTTATAAATAAGATCTGTGTTAAGATACGTCACAGTAATAACTTATAGGGCGTGCGTTGCATACCGAGACGGTAATTAGCGTCTACAACTTAATTATAATGTGTCCAAGATGTGACAAATTTGTAAGTGCATATGACTACATTATGTGCAGCAGGGCCCTTGGCTATGCAACTGTAAGTTTACTGAGGAATTCTGACTCCGGCAATCTATTTGTACTCATTTGCCTGCCAGTAATAGCCATTCGTAATTTATTTTAAAAATTTAAATTTTTGAATTATTTTGTTTCTTTTTACCTGACTGTCCCAGAAGGAGGGTAATGTTTTTCGAGAGTATGCACGTTTTTCTACATTGTACTCACATGTGTAATTTCAACATGAATGATGTAACCAATATATTGTAACAATATTCTGATTTAAAAGAATGACCGTGGAGTTTCTTGCCCTTTCTTCTCCATAGGAACCTACTACGCTTTGGAATGGGCAACTAGCTTCATCTTTCTGACTGACCGACCCCTTGACAATTCAAAAGTGCCTGTAATTGGTTTATTTGAAATAAATGCTTTGAGTTTGAGCTTGAGTTCGTGGTCTTTAAGCCTCGTGCGAACTGGCGCGATATCGTGCCTGTTTTTGGGAGCCTTTAGGAAAGCAGAAGGACAATGTACCTTAGTAGAGGTTGTAAATGAAATACAGCCTATCGCAGACCATCCTTGGAAATTTACAGTCAGAGGCACCTTTGGACTCCGGACGAAATCTAAGTTTAAATTCAGTGTCCAATCCAATCTAGTTGCTATGTTATTGATTTGGTCCATCGACCTATCCAATTTATATTTATTTGAACAGAAAAACTATCAAACAGTACTCTAACATCCTTCTCCATCGCCCCACCACCAGCCCCATCAATTTCGGTGCTTAACCAGCAAAAAACTAATCCAATAAAGATCGATTTATTGTACGAGTACTTGCGCACGCGGCTAAAAAGGGTCGTCGTCTATATACAGCGGGGCCGGACGCCGACCGCTTGCTATATATGTCGAGATGCGCCGGCGCATCTAACGGCGCAACGTGACCTTCTATTAATTACCGTTTGCTCCTGTATCGGGACTCCGCTTTTCTTCCTACATCAAGGTGCTGGGCGGACATTTTATACATGTTTTTAAAAGGCGATTATTCTCATATAAAACTGTCCATATCGTTGGCGCTAAGGGGTGTGTTCGATGCATTTCCGAGACAAACATCAACTCCAATTTTATGGCTAATCATTCACATAAAGTACCACTAAAACGTCCAATCACGAGGACACTCATAAAATCATGTCCAAACTGCCAAGATTCTCGGAGTCACAACTCATTTCCCTGGACCACCAGCCGACCATCCTTCGGAACCCGTTAGGTGATCGTTTTGCGACATGTCAGTCCCTTGGAACGTCAACTTGCTAATCAGTTAAAAATTACAGGATAATTATTGTGGAACAAGAATCAGAGGATCTTGACTGAATGCTAATGCGTTGATTATGCAGAGAATGTCAGGGTAATGATTATACTAACAGGGTACATGATTGCTATGCACAGATTTATCTATAAATCGCAGTAAGATAGTTAAAGTCGTGATATAGTTATTACATTATAGAATTTAATCCGGAAGGTTTAATTAAGTGTATTTATTATTTTATTTTATTGTGTTTAGCTGGCTCACCAAAGCCCAAAAGTCTGACAACCAGTCTTACCAAGGGGTATCGTATTACCCAGTTACTGGGTTGTGGAGGTCAGATAGGCAGTCGCGTCATGCAAAATACTGGTATTCAGCTGCATCCGGTTAGACTGGAAGCCGACCCCAACATGGTTGGGAAAAGCCTAGGCAGATTGATTGATTGATTTTGTTTAGCTGGGTCACAGCTATCAAATAGAAGTACTTAATAGTGAGGTTATTGACGACAAGCCATTTCCAAGCCTCCACTGGTAAGAGAGTATTGTTGTACTTTTCAAATTGATTAACTATTCATTAACCATAACATTACATAAGTACACTAGTATAGTACTAACTTATTATTTAACTGAAATCTTCTGTTTGACTTAATGTTTTTCAAGTCGGAAAAAATAAAACCGGCCAAGTGCATGTCGAACCACGCACAATGAAGGGTTCCGTAGTTGGGATGAATAAAAGGGAGGAAAAACAAACGATTTTTTTTACCACTTTGTCGACATGATTTATATGTATACCAAATTACAGCTTTCTAGTACCAACAGTCTCTGAGCTAAGCCGCGGACAGACGGACAGACAGACGAACATAACCTTAGTAATAGGTTCCCGTTTCACCCTTTGGGTACGGAACCCTAAAAAACCGTGTGATGCAGCGGCGCGGGCCGGTCGCTTGTGGATCTATAAAATCAGGTTCTAGTGATAAGTTCCAACTATAAAATGACTTCCAGTAATTTAATATTAAATGTTGAGTTGGAAGCGAGTTCCTATGAACTTTAAATTAAACATGAATTGTTTTATTAACTCGGAGATGAGACTATAAAAGACTGTGTAATAAAATTGTACTTACTTCAGCGTTCTCAGGCTTATAATATTATTTTATCTTTTCTGCATTATTGAGTATCGTTGATTTTTTATAGTCTGGATGATAGAACCTGTAATTACAGTGTTATTTAAGTAAAGCGGCTTAATCCGCATGTATTTTCTTGTTTAAATATCATTTGACACTCGGCAATACTGTAGCTTTCCATTAATGAAATAATTTTCGGAAACGGATCAGTATTTCCGAAGATCACCCCTACATACAAACTCACAAATTTTTACCTCTTCATAGTATACTAGCTGATACCCGCGGCTTCGCCCGCGTGGATGTCGGTTATTACTTATTATAATACTTAAACTTTCCTCGAGAACCACTCTATCCATTGGTGAAAACAAACTTTTACTTGGCTAGTTTTTACATAGACGTTCTGTTATATGTAGCTAATCAACTTATTTTCTTTATGTTTGATAACTTCTATGTCTATAGTTTTAATGTTGGCTTACTGATACTGATAAAAACTAGCCAGGTAAAATTTTCAGCTTCAATTCATCCTAATTGCTTTGTGTAAATAATTCGACTATTCAATGAAGTTATATTTTTAAATAGCAAATATTGTTATAGCAGAAAAAACAAGAACTTTTGTTTAAAATTTATTTTAGAATGTTGTAGGTATGTTCTTTATCTATATCAGGATTATCTATAGAACTTGGCACCCATTTAGATCTCAATTCTTGTGTCGGCGAAGTCGACAACCACAATATTGAATTTGGCTCCCATTTCATATTTATGTTTTTGATTGGATAAGTATCACCTCAAGTAACCTACCCATATACTAGCAAAAAAATGATTTGATTTGAAAATTATAATGTCACTGTCATATTCTAAGTCTTTACCTCGGAAAATTCTTCAACACCAGTCGACTAATTACTCAACAAACAGACTGTTGATTATGACATCTCAAAATCTCATCGCGACGCCATGACGTTTTTTAGCTCTTTGGCTCACGTGGACAAGTGCCGACGCAACAATTATACTTCTCCAGGTTCCACAGATGACCAAAAGCAGCCAAAGTACTAGGAAGTGGTGAAGGGCGAGCGTTTTGGGGGACTGTCTTATGTAATTTTGACGTTCAAAAAGTATTGATTCTCAGCCTAGTTTGAATAAAGGAATTTTGATTTGAAGCTGTTTAGCGAAGAGAGTCGTGCGAAGGTAACTTAAAGTTATAATTAAGAAGGATGATTTTGCAATCAAAAACTCAGCTGGAAGATTCCACTTAGTCACCCTTTTAGGTAAAACGAAAACCACAACTATGACCTTGCAACCGGCAGCCTTGCACGCAACCTACTAAGCGCCTAATGAAATGAGTTTTAACTAAATAACTATACTTACTTCATATGAACTATGTAATCAACATAATCTACATAACATTTTTACGTGATCTTGTAACAACATCGTGCTCTGTGTAGCACGTAAAAACGTGCAGCAGTTGATTTAGCACTACACCTACAGACCGACCCCTTAACTGAGACCATTCCTGAAGTAGCTGCGCGCGCGTGGAGCGGGAGGGGTGTGGTGTCGTGATGGGAGAGCTCAATGATTCGTCAACTTGTGACAACGGTCACCCCTCCCGCACCGCGCAGCTACCTCGGGAACGGTCTCCGTAAAGCTGTCGGCCTATAGTAGGTAAGATTATTTGATTTACTTATTAAGCTGACTTTGTTGGTAATAGGAAAGACAAAGGAAGGAATTATTGAAAAAAAAAAACGTTCTGAGCCTTAAACATCTTACCATAATTTTTTCACGAGCCTTCATCAGCTTACTACCGTCCACTGCCGGACACAGAGTATTTCCCTGTAGCCATCCAGTCAAACAGTAACTGGTGCCATCCCATAACTGCATAATTATCTCAGTTTAATAGATGAACCCTGTCCTACGCTTCTCACTGTTTCAATCTGCCCAGCCTGTTCCCGACTATGTTAGGTTCGGCTTCCAGTCTAACCGGATGCAACTGAATACCAGTATTTTACATGGAGCGACTGCCTATCTGACCTCTACAACCCAGTAATTGGGTAATACGATACCTCTTGGTAAGACTGGTGTCAGACTCTCGGGCTTCTGATGACCCGTAAAGACTGTCAAAGATCCACGAATGACAGCCGGGACCAACGGCTTAACGTGCTTTTCGAGGCACGGAGGAGTCTCGGTATGTAAAGATGGTCACCCATCCACCGACCCAACCCTGGCAAGCGTAGCTTAACCTGATGGATCGACCCGGTGTGGCTGTTATTACTTAGCCACGAGCTCCTCACTACTACTCACGCTTCTCACTGTTTGAAACCTTAATATTACAAGGACAATTAGACCCTAACCCTCTACTTAAAACTCTTCCACCCAACCCTATTTCGCCGTCCATATACCATAGAACAATGGTCGCCAATTAGTCTACCGCGGTAATGTTCCGGTCGAACTGATCACAATGTACGTCCGTGTGCTACACCGTTAGCTTGCACTGTAAATAATTAGTTCAATTAGCATACACTCGATTATAGATTAATCAATGGAATGGTATCATTCTCCATGGTTAGTGGGTACAGCGTGCCAGTTAGAGTCGATGCCGTTTTGTACTGGCATTTGATGATGAAGAAATTGAGTTCTTCATTTGAAATGTGATGTTCCGGAATTGTCTATGCCATGGGCTTCTAACGGCTAATACAATAACTACTACAAGGATCTTTTGGCGCTCTATGACGTTGACGGGGGGGCGCTGTTGGTAAAGATTTTCGCAATCATTGCTAGGCGAAATGTATTGAGAAAAAAAGATGGCGACGTTAGTTCCGATTTTGGCCACACGCCAAAATAACCTTGTAGTAGTGTTTGTAGAAGCCGCTAGAAGCCCATGGCATAGACAATCCCAGAACATCACATCTTGAAATGTCAAGAGATTTGATTGGCTCTTGATACTTTGGTTCACCAATCACAACAGCTAAAATAATATTTGACAGCTGAGAGCTTTTGGAAATCCAGAGTAAACGTATCCAATTTCGGGAGCTTGAAAGGTCTGGCCGAAAATGTTTTGTGTTTGTTTTTTTTGCCATTGGTAAACGGATAGGGGAGACCCCACCCTATCATTTTGTAGGGCTACCCTTCTCAGCAAGCAACCTGTCATCGCACAGGTAACTTATTTAATCTGTGCCGCAGGTGTCAATTTTGACATGTAGACTGTGGCGCATAGATTTAAAGGGGTGGCGAAATGCATTAGTTTTTTTTTTTGTAAAACTATCAATCAATGTTACTAGAGGAACGGTACTGTCGAAATTTTATTATGGGAAAAAATTGGCAAAAAAAGACGAATTGTAAATTAACTGTCAATTTAACACAAAACATAAAATCCCAATAAAAATAATGTGCCAAGAAAAACACATTCGAAGAATGAAGAATGACCTAAATCAAAGTTAGTCCATTAAAACAGTATAGACAACACCACATCATAAAGTTCGACCTACTTCATTGTTTTTGGGTTAATATAAACAGATCAGATTGTACACGATTAGATGCAGCGTTGGGAAACTTTGTAAACGGACTATTTTGAGAAAATCGTTTATGTTTCCGAACGTGTATGTGTGTGTTTTGATCAAGTTTCTGTTGTTCATACTTGCATGTATACATGTTTAGTAGGGTGTGAGTCATTTTACTAGTAATGATTAGTAATAACAATAGTATTGATAACATATCAGCTCGTAAATTATTGACCAGTTTGAAATAGAATTAAACTATCAAGTTTATTTTAACATTTCCTAGTTTGTGGCAGAAAACACGTAGCGTTGCAAAACACTCATGTTTACATTAACATACACAGTGCAGTCCACAGTTTTGTAAACAAAACAGTTCACAAATTGACAACTTTATTTATTTTACTAACATGTTGACAGCAACTACCGCGCAGGTTCGAGCGCACCTTATCTTTAGGCCATATGGCTGCATTTGCAATACGGTTATTCTAGGAAACCGTTTTATATGGAGTACCGGGAAGTGTAAAAAACGGGCTATTTCATGATTGGACTCGTTAAAGATAGTGATGTGTTCGTGTGTATACGTCGCCGACGCGGGCGCAGCATGACAGTGGAAATGTTTAGAGTTTTAGAAGCTGGGTTTTGTCACAAATTATATTTTTAAAACATAGATTCATAAGTAGGTAGGTACTCAATTTGAATGGGTGCAAAGGAAAAGGGCCTATTCAAAAGAGTTATGTGTAGAAAACTTCCAAGAAATACGTTAAATAATACCTATTACTTGCTCATTAGCGTTAAATTGTAAAATTATACAGCGTGTATTTTTATAATTTAACAAAAAAAAAAAAAAACAAGACGTAGCAACACCTAAGTTGGTAATGTAAACGACGCTATTAGTGTTAAAAAAAAATCTTTGAATTGTTTACCATAGAAACAGTGTCATTAACCCCTCCACCTCTGTCAGTCCTGTATAACTTTTCAAAGAATAAGAAACCTATTTTGCAGTTATACTCGCGAACGAATAAAACTACGGTCACTAAGTTGACCCTTTATTTTATATCGTCACGTCATTTATACCTTTATTGTAAAACGATTCCGAGTATTTCTCGTTTAACTGCCATCTCCATGTTCCTAGCGATTTTACTTGAAAACATTTGTAAAGATATGTAGCGAATAATTTGTTGTACACATAAAATATTGTTTTGTTGTCAACATTGTACAAGTTGGAGACGACAATACGACAAAAAAATTAACTTCGTACAACTAATTACGTTCCCAGTCTGCATAAAAAAAGACCTAATATATCCAAGTTTAGTCACTGTAGCTAGTCAAAGATTGGCAAAACTTATAGTCGCCCCATCACTACTATTTAGTTTGTAGATAAATCACTTCTTTAAATTCTATTTTAGAATTTATTTTGATAGTTTCAAAATAATTCTATTTAGTATTTTTAGTGTTTTTTTTTTGTATTCTGAACCAACAATTTAGCATTTGGTACGTTTGCATTCCATTTTTTTCTCAATCTATTTTCAAAATGTCGGCGCTATAATTAGTGATGCAGCCAGTTCTATTTTCAAGTAGTGTCAGATTGCATTATTTGAAAATAGGACAATTTATTGTTTTGTTTTCTTTATAAAACTGCGAATTGTTTATTTAAATTAAAATAGAGGAAATTAAAAAATAACTTCTACAAAATAATTATTATTTACAATATATTGGCAACCCTGACGTTGCATTCATCATAATAATTTATTGTTTCGTCCATATTCAATTTATGGTGCATTAAAGTCACAGTAGTTCCACATCTAATTTGGCTACTGTTTGTCCGCACTGATTTATTACCAGTCTAGCTAAGGCATTTCATTACTGGCAGACTACATTTTGACAATTGATTATAAATCTATTCAGATTTCTGAGTCCTGTCTAGCAACTGCATCTAACTGTGTAATTCGCGAATGATGTGACGTTTTCACAACAGTCTGTCATTGTTATTTAAGATTTATGTCGAAAATAATCACGCGGATAAAATAAAATAATTCTCTAGATTCAAGATATTAGAGTGCACTTTGTATTAGGTAATGTTCACTAGTAATCCAAGGGCAATAGACTGTCATATTTCCTCCTTCCATTTTCAAATCGCCGGAAAAATAAACTCACATTCTCAATTTGAAATTCTGCATTCTGTATCGATCCGATTCGCGCTCAGCCGAAGCCATACTACACATGTAGCTATACTACTGTCTGGGTGCACTATGTTAACCTAAGTTTAGCAGACAGATCAATACGGGTAGCAGACGCGCTCCGCCGGTTTTGTTTTACTTCTCCGTCTGGACTATGTTCTGAATTGCAAGCAATGAGTTTATTTGTGTCCGGAGTTGGGATTAGTCAACTGGAATAAAATTGCGGTTTCGTTTTTTTGTGTAATCAGCCGTACGTCCTGGGTGTTTTAGGTATTACTGTTTGGCCAATTATTACTAAAGAACTGTAAAAAAATTCCTAAGATAAAAAAAACTCGTTAGTTTTAAGAAGAATCACTGACAAAAATTCCTGCATACATTATGTACATAATGTTGCAACATTATTTTCTGGATCAAAGTCAATGACCAAATTGGTATGAGCATTGGGGCCTTCTTTGGTAGTTATTGATAAAACTTTTAAAGTTAGGTAGGTATAATTAAAATACATCTATAAAAACGAGATTTTACACAATTTTTAAAGTTTTATAAATTGTAGCCAAAAAGAGGCACCTATTTTGGTATTTAATCAATGCCAATGACCACCAATTAAAAGTGGCTTCGATAGTATTCCTACCCTAGCTTCATCGCGCGACTTCGCCCGCGAAATTGTTTTTGTATATACTATATATATGTATAATATATCCTCACTCGACAATACTGTAGCTTCCCATTAGTGAAATAATTTTCAGAATTTGCTATCTAATTAAGTACCTAACTCATTTTCGTAACTGATTCAGACTAATGGGTTTCATTTTGACAGTTCAAAAACATTCAATGTGTTATTTACATTCATGAGCAGATTTTTTTCGAATTTATGAAGCTATAGATTAGACATTTGTTTCAAACCGATTCCAACTCTGATTGATCGTGTATAAAGGCTCGTGCAAACTGACGCGATATCGCGGGCGCGTCAATGGTCGCGCTGCCTGTCGCGCACGCGATATCGCGCCTGTCTGTACGAGCCATTACGCAATTAGGGTGCTGATCAGTAGTATCTCATACTGGCTGTTCATCTCACTGGCTCTTCAACTCGCACACTGTAAGTAATTTACATCCAGTTCTATACAAAATTTTCCAAAGAGATGTTCACACAAGCTGAAGCCGATAAACAGTCGAACCCAAGTATCGGCACTTCGGCACCGAAACGAACGGTAATGAGGAAATACATAAAAACGGGCAGCAACCAAGTCTAAACATAGCAGAGAATGCTATTTGTTCACGAAACTTACAATAATGAAAGTAGACATTTGAGGTACTTCGTTAACAAAAACTTTTTTGTTTGCTAACATATTACTAAAGGCTCCCACAAACAGGCGCGTGCGCGACAAGGTTTGCGCTGCCTGTCGCGCCCGCGATATCGCACCAGTTTGCACGAGGCTTAACGTAAACCTTTTTATTTTTGTGTGTACTACTAACGCCTACTTCTTTATTTTTTGTAAATTTTGTATTTTTTTTATGGAATCTGTCTGAATTAAAGATAAATTTCAAAAATGGGGAACTGGGTAAAACTTTACCGTTCCTGTAGAAATTATTTCAGTAATCGCTACGCTCTACACTAAAGAAAACTGAAGAGTTTGGTTTGTTTAAACGCTTAATCTCTGGAACTTCCAGTCGGTTTTTTATTTTTGCATTTGATAGCCCAATTCTTCCCAAGGCTATTTAAGCTGAGAAAAAAAAAAACGCCAGAAAGAACGCTAACCGAAAATTTTATAATAGCGCGGGCAGGCGATACGATGCGATGTAGGCCAAAATAAATTTCTAGACCAAATCAATTTAAATTCTGCTAAACAAGGTTTGTTAAAAATCGCTGAAGCTTATAATTACATCAATTATAGGCGACTGTACGGCGTTTTAATTTTAGTAAAATTAAAATTGAGTAAAATTGTGATCTTTCGGTTCTGAATTTTAAGCACGATAATCCGTTGGGCCCGGCTGTCATTCGTGGATCTTTGACAGTCTTTTCGAGAGTCTGACAACCAGTCTTACCAAGAGGTATCGTATTACCCAATTACTGGGTTGTGGAGGTGAGATATGTAGTCGCTTCATGTAAAATACTGGTATTCAGCTGCATCCGGTTAGACTGGAAGCCGACCCCAACATAGTTGGGAAAGGCTAGGCAGATTGAAAATACAGAACCAGAAGATCACAATTTTAAATTAGAAACCCGGAAAAAAGAATCTGCTGTTTCCTACAGAAGTGCAATACTTAATTAAGTAGTTACTGCTGTCAAAATGTATGGAACAGCAATTTTTTTTAATAACCGGCGAAAAATTTCAACTCTTGGTGTTTCAGAATCGTGTACGGAATCCATGGTAACTCGTTGTGCGTCGATGTTCCTGCCACCCTGTATATGTATATTCAACTACACTCTGTATATACTACTTGATCATTCAACTGCTGCGAAAATAAGTTACGTTAAGATTAAGTCAGCTACTATTTAAGCAACCCTAGAATTCTGCAAGCTTGACAAAAGCTAACTGGCACGTGTGCACGATTTATTTCGGTAAGCAGGTCGCCGGGGTCAACAACCGGCGCGTCGCGACGTCTAATAATAAAGATGCGCAAGCGCAGCGCAGGTGCAGCACGAGAGAGGGGGGGGGGGGAAGATTGATGGCTCAGATGAAAATAGACGGCTCAAAAATTCTAAGTTAAGGTATGAGCTTTGATGTTAAAAGTCACGTCACACGTTTTTTGTTTTATTGGCTATATGACATTGACATAAGAAAAAAAAGATGTTTTGAATTTGGAATTAAGGATGTTGTCATTTTCTTTTTTGAGACGCAATTGGCGTTTTTATAATTTCTAAACGTAACGTTAGAAATTATACAAGTGCACAATGTGTAATATTTTTATAGGTTTATTACTAGCTTCCGCCCGCGGCTTCGCCCGCGTGGTATGTCGATAAAATGTAGCCTATGTCCTTTCTCAGGCTCTAGACTATCTGTGTACCAAATTTCATTTAAATCGGTTCAGTAGTTTTGGGGTGAAAGTGCGACAGACAGATAGAGTAACTATCGTATTTATAATATTATTAATAAGGAAGTAAGGATAATTACAAGAGCACAATGTGTCTGGATTATGATGAAAAACCTTCGTTAGCTATGTATTTATTTGAATCTAGTATTCCTTTAGTCCTTAGTCAGACCTAAAAATAACCCATAGACATGTCTATGCCGAACTTGGTTTCTGAGAAAACCGTTGCAACATCTGGATAGCATTAAGTCTAGCACAATTAAAATAGGCTAGATTTCAGCGAATTTTCTAGGCACTCTACTGACAGGCTGAACATGTGAAAATAAACCTTTCTGGTTGTTTGGTATTCTGGGTATAAGAAATTTGATAATTAAAGAAAGACGTTCACTATTTATCCTTAAGCAGGCAAGGAGCTCGTGTCGATCCAACAGGTTAAGCTACGCTTGCCGGGATAAGTCCGTGGATGGGTGACCATCTTTACATACGAAGACGCCTCCGTGCCTCGGAAAGCACGTTACGTCGTTGGTCCCGGCTGTCATTCGTGGATCTTTGACAGTCGTTACGGGTCGTCAGAAGCCCGAAAGTATGACAACCATTTGATTCTTACCAATCTGACCTTCACAACCTAGTAACTGTACTAGGTTGTGAAGGTCAGATTGGTAATCAGTCCATGTAAAATATTGATATTTAGTTGCATCCGGTTAGACTGGAAGCCAACCCCAACCTAGTTCGTGGGTGTACTATAGATACACCTCTGCCTAACCCTTCAGGGAATAGAGGCGATATGTTACTTTATGTTATTTAGATAGAATCTCTAAATATTATCAATGTAATTACAAAATAAAGTCCATAATAAAATATTCATTTAAATTAACATCCGAATTGCCGGGGTTGGTTGCAAACTCTGATATCGAAATGGACTTTCAAATGTACTATTTAGTGCTAAAATAGATTTCTGTTACTAATATAAATAAATACAGGTAAAATGTTGCGATATAAATTTAACGTCAGTTTTCATAAATATTCCTGGTTAATTTCCATGTAAGGCTGTGCGCGTAGTTTTGAAGCGAGGCGAGAGCAGCTTTACTGGATAGCTAACCTAACCTAACTGTAAATTGAAGTTTAATTTAGCACCGTGAAAAAATTATTTAGATTAATCCTTAGTAGATTAGATTTTCAGCGGAATGTTCAACGTGACAGGACGACTTATTATTAATATATCCTAACTATTATAAATGCGAAAGTGTGTTTGTTTGTTACGCTTTCACTCTAAAACGGCTGAACGGATTTGGATTAAATTTAGCACAGGGGTAGACCATGACCTGGAATAGGACATATGATACTTTTTATCCCGATATTCGCACGGGATCGAGACTTACGCGGGTGAAACCGCGGCGCGCAGCTTATATTAAATGAGTCGTAGTATCACCGAATAAACCTGAGTTAGTACTATGGTGAAAAAAAACTAGCCAACGAGTTTGACAGGGGCTTGATCGTAGAGGTACATAAGACATAACCTATAATATTTTAAATTGATTATAGTTAATTAATAGGAAAACGTTTTTGCCTGAAAGTGAAACTAAAGTAGAAACTAATATCAAGGAAATTTCCAATAAAACGCCACGTAAAATAATTCTGCATACATTTAATACTGAATATATTTTCAGCTGAGCTTCGAATGCGACACAAGCCGATCACAAACCGATTACCCGTAGGATGTGGTGCTAATATCCCGTATCATAAGCACAAGTTACAGATATAAATCGGACAATTAAAACAAAGTATTGATGCGTACGCGCAGTTAACCGGTGGCTGCACTTTTAATTGATCCGTTTTATAACCGTTTTATGAGGATAGGGACGTGCAATTATTGTAGAAATGTTTTAAATGCATTGAATTTAATCAATTCATCAAAATCGTCAGAACATTGTTGAATTTTCCATTTTGATTCTTGAGCCAAGAATTTATATTTCAAAATTGCGCTGTGTAGAGGAGTATTACTTTAATGCTTAGATACCTAACCTACCCTTAGATTATGAAGATTTTATTAACATACTGATTAAATATTTTTTTTTAAACATAATAGTGTTTGGTAGAAGGACCGACACAATTTTTTGAGGCATAGTGTCATTAATTTGCTAGCACAAAATTGTTGTTTTTATAGATTTTATAATGAATTTTAAAATTTAAAATGCTACGTATCTGCTTGTGCTTCTGTATGTACAGTCACAAGCACTAATATGTATACCACTTAGCAACTTTTAAAAGTGATTTTCTGCTACTGTATTGTTTGTAATTTTATTTTATTACGAACATAGTATTTTGGATGCCCTGTTATTATGATAAAGGTATCATCTCAAAGTTGTACTTAAACGTTATTATACGAGAAAATCGCTATTGAATTTTGCTGAGTGTATACATATGTTTGTTCGTCAGTCGTCGTACTTGCCGCTTGCGCTGTAAATAAACCAGCAATAGTGGATTACATATTACGTGTAGAGATTACCAGTATCGATGGCCGCAGTTACGATTACTGACGAGTGTTGGCGAGAATCGACTCACTAGTCGAGTGATGCGACATCGTACTAATGGACTAACTTGTAATATCGGTAACGAGTTATCTTAATTAAGTCAATTAGTTTTTATATACCTGCACTAATTGTGTAGTTACAAACATGTTCGTTTTACAACTTATATACGCAACATAAAGTCCTATTTATGTGCGTTAATAAGTGGAAATATTCTCTGTATTTCTTGTTTTCCTAATCGATAAAATAGAAGACGGCTTCGTCATCTATTTACATATTTTGCCATATTTTATGTATAATCGGTGCAATAATTGATAATTAGGACGCTCATAATCGACTAGTAAATCGACTAATTAATGTTTATGTAGGCACCATCAATTACGGCCATAGACAGCACTGGCTTTCTTTTTAGTGTTATTATTATTCAAATGAAGTAATCACAAAATTTCGGTTTTACTTATATCGCTTGTCTATCACTTCATATTATTACATCGTTAAACTTCAAGTTTCATACATAAATGTTAAGCATTCGCCCACACGGAACAACTTTCTAAACGCGGTTATAGTAAAACATCGAGTTAATTAGTCGATTAGTGAGTGGAGTGACTATTGGGCACATGTTAGTCGAGTGTCTAAGACCTGGCTACCTAATAAGGTGTTTAATGACTTGTTTCGCTCGGGCGGTCTGCGGGGCACCTTTTAAGGATTAATAGATTTAGTTACACAATAACAAAACGTAGGACAGATGTCTGCGAAAGCAATAAACCACATGGTAGCCAGCTTTGTAAGGGATCCTAGGATCAGTAACCTCATGGAAACTCGTTTGGCGACATAAATTCACTTCTTCATTCAGCTTATGAAGGATACGAGTGCTTTTGAAGTTTTTCATTAGGTGGCTTCGTCATCGGGTAATGACATCCTCTAACATTTTACTTAACGTTGATTTACGCGGGTTTTATTCATTAAGATCCATTCAATATTCCGTTTGATCTAGTATTTGAAACAAAGCTTGCAGAACATACCTTTTCTATAGCAAGTTAGTAGTAACATGCTATTAGTTTTAGTTTCAAAATATTGTAAGTCTCCACTTTTAATTACTTCCTAGACTAACATCAATAGACAGCAATTATAAATCAAAATTAACGTTAATGGCTGAATTTGAATATTACTACCCAAAAGACCATTAATTCATTGACACATAAATAAAGTAAATGAACCCCATATTTCCGATTCCCATGGCATAATACGGCCACAGACCAGTTTGTCGCAATGAAATGCCATCTTATGTCTTTATTGACATCTTATACTTCAAAATTGAATTGATATCTCAATTTGTTAATATAAGTAGATAAATATACAATAAAAACCAATAAAGATCCTAGAACATTGCACCGATATGCCACCTACAAACTTGAAATTAAGACTGTTACATTATACATCCTAATTTATTGTTATTGTCACTCTAGATATTTAAATATCACTCGAATTTACATACAAACGGAACACCCTATATATATATTTTTTCCAACCGGTCTGTAGAGGTTATTAAAACAAGACTTTACTGTTAGCTACCCTTGATAAAAATATGTAAATCGAGGTGGAATATTATGTTAATGTCACGATCATTTCGCAGAAAAAAAAACTAGGACGATTGCAAGTCACACAACTCGACTAACATAATCGTGTTACAAAGATGTTTTGATTAAAATAATAAAACATTTCATATTTCTTGTTTTGTTATTTTATTATGGTTGTAAATTATTTAATCATCAAGACTTTACGAATGATGTTCTAAAACCAACGTTTATATTTTTAATTTTCCGCCGAGGCCATGACCGCTATTTTACGCGGTATCTTCGCACGAACTCTGGCAGATTACTCTTTCTTAATTAAAAAACTGGTACTACAGCGGGTCGAGTTAACGAAATGCTAAATACTGTAGATTAATGAACTTTAGGCTTAGAATTAAAAATTCTTCGTTAGCTTGCTGCGTACTCGACTGACACAAATTATAACTCGAATGATCAGATAAGTCTTAAGAAGCATGGGAATCGACCGTATCACATGCCCAAAGTAGTATAAAACTATAAAATAAATCGTAGCATCTTGATTGAAAGTGAACGTAGGCGCACCTGTGACGACGGTTAACCGTGACCGGTCGGTTCTGCTCTTTTTCGTCAGGTCACTGTAACGATTTGGAGTACCGTTACAGATTTTAAATATGGAACTTACGAAATATTTATACCTTTAAAAAAATATGAGGCCGGCCAGTTCCTGAACAAAACTGAATCTGTCAACGAAGTGGTTGGGGGAGCATGAGTCATCTCATTCTCCTGCACGTTGGGTCCGACCCAACGGACTGGACAATGTATAGAGAAAAACGGGACACGGACAAAAAAAAACGCCCCACTGAAACGTACACCGTTGCACAGACATGATTGAGTAATAATGCATGAATTATTTACGATGTGGTAATTTCCTGACCAGCCTTTTTAGGTAATTCGCAGCGAGTTGGGCAGTCTTAACTCATATGAGAGTCACTTTGAAGGCGTGGTTTATGTTCTCCGGTCATATTGTGTGTTTGTACGCTTAAGATTTATGGGAGTTTATATTTTTGTCTTGTACTTGAGTTAAACGACAGGAGTCAAAAATTCAATTGTCCGCGCATGGTCAGCGTCAGCGCAATACTTTTTTTACTTCGGTCGGTACCGAAATCAATTAGGATTTTTAATACGAATGTGTTCGTAATTTTCTTTTTCTATGTTTATGTTCATTTCAATTTTAAATAAAGCCTCTCAGTCAGTTAACCTCGACCAAACGGTCCGTACATGGAGAGATTAGCAAGTGACCCAGTGGTTAGACTTGTAATGTTCATCTATACTTGGTCATATATGCTACCTACAGATGCGTTCTTTTTGCTCCAAGGAGACTAATCTGTCTTAATTTATTGAATAAAAAATCTAACTTGTTGAATATTAACTACGCTACATGTAGCAACAGACATCTGCGACACTTTAAAAGAGAATTTACAGACAAGCAAAACGCCTACCGACTTAAAAGTGAAACATACGAACTTGTTACTTACACCAAAAACTTATGTCCAGAGATACAATCTACGCTCCATGTTTTATGGACTAGAGGAATTAACAAATGCAACATACATTCGTACGTCCACAATCAGATAAATAAATACTCTCTTTATGTCACATTTTTATCGGTGTCACGACATTTTACATCATAATACGTTAAGATACCTGATGCATTTGACAAGGAGCCGTCTCGTTGGATCAGAAAGTAGAAGCATCAAGATAGCGTGGGCGAGATGCAACGCGTTGGCGGGAAATCAAACGTCACGTTGACAGCGCGCGTAACTTGACAAATAACTTTTTTTTCTACTTTATTTGCTTTCGGCCCGTTCCACACCTTAGAAGGAGGTGTTAAATGTTTACAGAACCCATCAACACCTCAAGTTATAAGATTGTCGACTATTTCTATAAAAGGGTGGCAACAATTTTGAAATGCTCACTGTAAACACGTTTTTCAATAAACAAGCGTGCTATTGTACACTGTGAAAATTGTCACGTTTAATTTTTATTGGGCACGACATGGCCGTTTCAACTTGTCTGTAAAGTTTATGCAATTTTCAATGAATAATGATTACATTCAATTTAAATTAGTTAACAGTTAAGTAGGTATGTCGTTGAATTTGTAACCGACGGTGATTTAACTCGAGCAGTTAAGGAATTATGTTGAGATAAGGGAGTATGACGAAATGCGTGAATAATTTAAGCCGTCATGCGGGGTTATGGATACAAACAATGTTATATGAAAGTACTTAATACTAACTCATGAAGGCTTAAGGCCCTACCCTACCTTAAATTTATGTCATACTACTCGTGGCCTGAGTGAGAGCGGGACGGAGTGGGGTGCTGGCGGCTCCAAGCCTCGAATAGTTTAGGTGAAAACAATGACTTTTTACGGTGAAAATAATGGTAATTTAAAAAAACAAGACCTGCTTCATAGTTTGTTCAGTATAATGCAAAGTTTCATGATCTAATTTGAAGTATTTTTTTTATACCAGCGGTTTAGAGGTAACTTTGAAACTTTTTCAATCGAGAAAATTTTATAAACGTGTTTTCATAAATAATGGACCTAGCATCAATCCTCAACTGTACGTATATTTCTTTCAAAATGAATGCTGCGGTATTTTCGGCATAACGGAGGATGGTGCTAAGCAATTTGAGGTAGAGTAGGGCCTAAAGTTTAAGCACAGATTTAATGGATTATATGTATCAGAGTGTATTTTACTCAGTCCATTGACTAAAATTAAAACAAGCAAGCTTATTTTTAGTTAAGTTTTTTTTTTAAAGAGTAGATAAATATTATACTGCCTAATAAGGCCCATGGTTGTTATTTGTCACATCTCTGACTACGTAACGAGAAGCCAACAAAAAAAAAACGGAACATAACAAAAAAATAATCAATCTACATGCTTATTTATAACTGTCAAATGAATGCCACACAGATGGTATATCTGACTTCTATCCGTATTATTTATTGAAATTTTGTTCCTATTTGGACGACCAAATAAAAAATAACAGTAATGGCTAAACCAAATCCGTAAACCGTTACATATTTGCTAGTCAGTGGTGACATAAGAACGCCTTTACGGATTAAACGCCGACGCTGCGCATGCGCAGCCATGGTCACAGCACACTAATTAAACAGTTCTATCTGGGCCTTGCACTTGTTACGAAAATATATTACAACATACACGTGTCATGTTATTTCCAATTAGTAATTTATACTGATTAATTAAAGGTCATCCTTGTAAAAGAGCCAGTCTCGTCCATTTTAATAAGGACAGTGACAGTAGCTGTTTAATAAAATGGATACAGGTTGCAAAAATCTGCAACCGGTTTGGCTATCGGACAATATGGAATCCGTTACGTATGCTAAATTTTGAAGCTCAATTTATTTACTGTTTAGATTCGACTGGCAAATATAAAATAATATTAGAAACAAAATAAGCTTCGCTGATTAAGGAACCTTTAAGACTAATTAAGGAATACCATAATAAATGTCCTTTCTAATAAATAAGTGCTAGTGCCAATTCAGAGGCCCAATGGACGGCATAAAAACTCTGACAGAGGGTTGCGGGAAAGTCCGAAAGGGATACCGGGACCCTTGGCAACAGGCAACTGAAGGAACACGGGTGGGTTTTAGTCAGTAAAAGTCTGACACGCCCTTCCACTCCGCCCAGAGCGGGAGAAGTCATTCGATGATTTTCCAACATCAAAAAAAAAAAGGTTAGTCCCGAACCACACGTGAAAGAAGAAGAGTGCTATTATTCTGTATCTGATGTTTTGGCATATAAAGTCTCATAGTTTTATACATACTTAATTATTATTTTTAACTAGCTGATGCCCGCGACTTCTCCCGCGTGGATGTCGGTTATTATATGCTAAATACTCAAAAACCTTTAATAGACCCCAGCAATATTTAAGTACTTACCCGAAACCTGAAGATAAACAAATAGTTTGTTTTCTATTCATTTTATAATCTAAGGCTTAAAACCTTACTCGAGAATCACTCTATCCATTGGTAAAAACAGCATGAAAATCGGTGCAGTAGTTTTTATCGCGTACAGAACGACAGACAGACGCGGCGGAGGACTTTGTTTTATAATATATAAGAATTAGGTTCACCATTAGATTTTAATCGAACCTTTAGATTAATTTTATGGCACAATCTGTACATTTAGATATGTTATTCAGGTTCAGTGACCCCCATGGTCTCTATGGCAATGAGAGTTTTCTGAAATGAAGTTCACCAGGTGGAACCACTAAGGCGTGAGGTCCTCAACAACACGATCTCTGTGACTTATGCCATTTTAAAATTTACTCAATGACGATTGCCTTTTATAATTATGACGTTTTTAACGAAGGTTATTTAACAATAACGTGATACAGAAAATATTTGCTAATCGTTCTAATTACAGAAGGTCTCATTTGTTGTACGAGTAAATGAGCTGTTTGTCCTTAATCAGAATAAAATAGAATAGGAAAATGTTCAAATGTTTTGTACATTCTACCATTTAGCATGAAAAAAAAATACTTTTATCTACAGTCCGGCCGTCGGGGAACAATGTGTTCTTGACACTAATGTCAGTTTCATACTGACGTATATGTGTTTTGTTTATTAGATCCTGAATATTACTAAACATTGTCCAAAGGAATGCATGATGCCTGAAACACAGGTTTGAATTAACCTAGATCGGGCGGGTCGCTACCAAAAAACTTGTAATTCCAATCCATCATTACTTGCACCTCAAAATATTTTAGTTGAAGTTTATCTTTAGGTACCTACTATAATTGTGTGGAAAGTCTTATTTTTGTTGAAATGTACACTTTTTTTTCTTTTTCTTTCTTTTTTTTTTTAATTATTATTCAATAAATATTATTAATATTATCTCGACGGCCGGACTATAGTGACAAAAAGTATACTTCCTTATACATATATCATGCTCATTAAAATAGTAAATCAACGCTTGCTTACCATAATGAGAGCAAAAACTTAATCTGAACCTTATAATGACGTTGTTAAACTCCAAAACGGCATAACTTACCTGCAAAGAGAGAAAATCATTAATTAAAATGTTGAAACGTTTAATGTATGAATAAAAACGTCTTAACTCGTAATGTCCGCAGTGAAGACCATAATGTTATTCCACGTACTAAAGTTGCGTTAAAAATGGTGATAATTAAACGAAAAATGGTTTTAAAGTTCAGGGGACGTTATTTTGTGTATGGAATGTTATTTATGGTAGTCTAACTATGCCAACAAAAAAGTTTTTTAGGGTTAGCGGCACTATAAATGCACAATATGTGAAAATTTCAACTGTCCACCTTATTACGGTTCATGAGATACAGCACGCTGACAGACGGCCGGACAGCAGAGGCTTAGTAATAGGGTACGGAACCCTAAATAACCGCGGAAATCCGCCAAAATTAGCAACTACCGAATCGAAATGAAACTACATATTATATCGTAAATAAAGACGTTAAAAGGAAATTTACGCTAAATTTATGCGAACTCTCGACAGTTTCGTTATTAAACATGTACAACAGCCATAAAGCGAAATGTAAAACTATTTTCGGAGTAAATTCGATGAACACTTTAATAAGTTCCTCTTACACGTATTAAAGAGTCGTTTAAATTGTTTATTTATATTTTTTATTTGTTTATGTTTTTAATCAGTTTTCTTCCACCTTTTCCGCCTTGTTATGACCGTGTTTAAGGGGTGATAGACGTGCGAGCAAGTACGCGTACTTATGGCTCGGCGAGCTTAGTCGCCCGTCTGTCATCGCCGCGAGCCGCGAGCCAATTTGACAATTTCCTGTCACCGACGGCGAGCCGAGTAAGGTCACGAATTTAAAGACCGCGTACTTTAAGTACGCACGTCTATCACCCACTTATAGCTTGTGTATCTTGTATAGCCAGATCAACAACCGTGGTGCCGGACTCCTTAAAATTATTTCTTTGTGAATAAAAATCATGTATGCCCAATTTGCCTGGTTTTAGGAATTAAAACACTAGATGCTTCAAAGGAGTTTTGGATGTGGATTTTACAAAAAAAAACAACAAATCGATTACTATTAAGTAGTTCATAAAATCACCTCCAGATCCATAGTAATGTTGAAATTAAGACCTTGTTTCATTACCTAAAATGATCAAAAGTACCTTCCACAGTACTAGTATATTAGCATTTGTCACCTACCCACAAAACACATAAGACAAATACCTGTGGACATAGCTGAGTTAGCATTAGATGACGTGTGGGTGTCGAGGCCGACACACGCGCCTCCAAGCAAACAATCAATGAATGACAAATTATCATTATTAATAAACCATGACAGTATGTACGGACAACCGAAAATTAGCTTTTGTATATGAGAATTATTAATTTGGCTGGTCATTAAAGTCACGGTTTCCTAGACCTAGACGAGCGGTGGCCGCCACGTAACGCCGCAGTGAAAATCATGAAAATGATGGCACCATGGTTTGAAAATACGGTGTCGAAAACGCCCTCTAGGAAAACAAACCAACTTACTTTCATAATTAACGTTTCAGTGACGTCATTTGACGGTAAATGGCGGACGCTATGTGGTGGCCACCGAAGTACAGGAAACCTTCCCTTAAAAATTAACAATAATAATAGATCCTGGCGCCATGTTGAGATCTGTCGCATTTCGGCAAGTGGCAATCGCTTTCAAAGCGTTTTACATCACTAAAGTACTTTTCAACGGGTTTGACATTATAAGTTGTTTGGTAGCACATGTCAGTCCCGTACATTTTGTGACTTCTCCATCAAGGTTTATAGCTCTGCTAGAATGTAACTTTATCTCGGCCCTCTGATTTGTTTTGTGTTCTTCGATCGTGACGATACAGACATTCTGTATAACCTACCTCTTAGAAGCGAGATTAGTACCTACACCTCTAATGCCACTGATGCCGCAAACGTAATCAACGTGGCTATCTGCTGGGATAAACAACAAAAAAGAACACCTTAGACACGAAAAGAACACTCTATACATGAAAAGAACACCAAAGACGAAACGAATACCATAGACACGAAAAGAACACCATAGACCCGAAAAGAACAACCTATACATGAAAAGAAAACTAAAGACAAAACGCATACCATAGACACGAAAAGAACAACCTATACATGAAAAGAACACCAAAGACGAAACGAATACCATAGACACGAAAAGAACACCCTATACATGAAAAGAACACCAAAGACGAAACGAATACCATAGATACGAAAAGAACACCATAGACACAAAAAGAAGACGTACAGCCCTAGTTAAAACTGGTCCTATTCGAAATATGATGTGATCCATTTAATGCTAGTAAAAAGTGTTTCATATGCTGAATTAATTCGTTTACAATCAAGACTTATACGACAACCGTTTAATAGGCGTAATTATTTGTTGCCCCATAAAGTGCATCTTATTTATTTCAGAGCAGCAGCTGCTCTGTGATCATGAATTCATGATCAAGACACACCGCCCGCGTGTAGGGTTACCAGATGAAAAAATCAAAAGTCCGGAGAAAAAGCCTGATTTCCATGGAAAAATCCTGAGACTTTTTAGACTTTGAGAATTTGCTCTCAAACGTACTTAACAATTTAAAAAAGTGGTAATATTATCGTTTATATACACTGCGGATCTCGCTCACGTGTTGCACATCGCACTCAAAGCGCGGGGAGGGGGGGTGGCAGCGCCACCCCTCGACAAGCAACGCGGGTATTGCAGCAGTGACGCTTAAATCTGATGGTGATCTTTATAATGTAAGCTGTATTTTATTGCAAATTCAAAAAATCCTGAGATTTCATGAGATTTGTAAAATCCAGCCGCAATCCTGAGAAGAGTCCAAAAATCCTGAAATCTCAGGACAAATCCTTAGATATGTTAACCCTACCCGCGTGCAGTGTTTAATTTTCCACTATAGAAAGTATCCTCATCTCTGTAGATTCCAGAGAAAATGTAAAATGGTATACCATTTTACATTTCCGCCTTCTCCTTCTCTAAGTGCCTCTCCGAGAAGCGTTCATAATTTATGTGGTCCTTCGCGGCGCACTTGACAAATAATTGGGCATAATCCTGTGGTTTCATAATAATCAAGTTTTGCTGCAGTCCACCTTCCTGCAGCACTGCATAGAAATCAGTTCCTTATTTTAGAAGAAAAAACATACCAAACAGATCATCGAGAAACTGACTTTCGCATACAAATAAGTGAATTTAATTCGTCCTCAATCAAGTCAAATAAAACATTAGAGCCACCATTTAGTACTAAAGATTATTAGGAAACAAGGCAGCAAGCCCAGCCACAGTAATTAACTTTCAGGAAAGCAATGAATTAATATGTCAACCGGAAGTCATTAACTCTCTACCAGGTATGTTTTCCGTGATACCAGGTATGGAACACCTGTGCCTAGGAATTCCACTTGCAGCTGATTGGAAATAACTGAGATAGTCAAGAAAAACGCGTGAAGTGTTTACTTTATTTAGTGTTATTATTTTCTTGAAGAATTTTTGCTATTCCGTTGATCCGCGCGTAAGAGAAAAAAACCGGCCAAGTGCGAGTCGGACCCGCGCACGAGGGGTTCCGTACCATTATTATAAGACGAGCAAAAAAATCACGTTTGTTGTATGAGAGCCCCCTCAAATATTCATTTTATTGTGTTTTTTAGTATTTGTTGTAATTGCGGCAACAGAAATACATCATCTGTAAAAATTTCAACTGTCTAACTATCACGGTTCACGAGATACAGCCTGGTGACAGACGGACGGACGGACGGACAGACAGACAGACAGCAGAGTCTTAGTAATAGGGTGCCATTTTGCGCTTTACGGAACGGAACCCTAAAGAAGATTGATCAGAACCTTTGCATACAACTCTCAGTGAGTTGACCAAAATAATGTTATTACTATATTTTAATTTTATACAATGACAACGGGCAACAACAGTTTAGACCAAATATGGAAGGTGTCAACATAATCATTATTTAATAACAACTTTGATTGGCGGATATGCTAATAATTACATTCTTATTAATAGCTTAATAATATTTTATAATTATTCATTACATACAATTATGGATTCAAGAAATAATTACTTAGCACATCTGGAAATGGTCAGCATAAGATTACAGCAAACAGATTTTATTCAACGGTACCTCAATGAGGTTTATAAAAATGTCATTGAATCTTGGTATTTCCTGTCCTGTAATAGACATCAGAGGCATTAGTATATTTGATACTTCCATAAATTCCAATGCAAATAATACCTTATTAAGTAAAAGGCAAAAGGCCTCGGATGCGAGTAACTCGGCTCGAAGGACCAGATTTCCCATCGCATGCTCCAAATACTAAAACCAAGCAAGCTAATTCAGTTTTGACGTCCAACAAGGCAAAATCGTTTCAGTTCAACCACGATGACTGTGTAGATACACGCGCGCCATTAGCTTTCCTATTGTAACCCTCGAACCAACCAGCCAGCGAAAGAGACCCGAAACTTCTAAACCCAACAAAGAAAAGTCGAAAATCGCACAAGACCCGTTTCAAACCCCGCAAATTTATATTGGTAAGAACTAAAATGGCTCCGTGCACGCACACAGCAGCAAATATGATGGATTGGCAGTGCTGCGCGTGGGCATGGTGTTCCGCGAGTATGCTAATTCTTTGCATGGTACACGACTGAGGTTACGTTGGTACATGGTTAGAGCGTTCGATTGTTCGTCGTGGGACATGCGTAGTCGCGGTTGCAACACGCTGGTACTACTGCTGGCTAATGTGGAGTTTTGTAGGGACTGTTCCGAGGCTTTTCGAGGTAAGAATAAAAAGAAAATGATTCTGATGAAGATAGAATCAAATATATTTTTTCATACGTGACTTAACGGGACGTAGTGAAAGATCTGCTTGAAATATCTAGTAGGTACTGACCCAGAACGGCCAGAACAATAGCTTACATACAGATTAAAAAGGAGGTTTTTTTTTTTAAATCTAGTAATAGCGGTGCCTACTTTTTTGTAAAATTATCAAAAGTTTTAACTAGCCAAACAAAACCACCATCAATTCGTAAATCCGTCCACTGAACGAATGATCCGTCCTTTTGGACACGTAACAAACCATGTAAAATACAACATATTCAAATGACTGTAAACTTAAATGAATGAATAAAACACGTAAAATATTTGAAGGACGATTACGCAATGCAGAATTTGCATGTTGATTGTTATCATCGCGAAAACCATGCCAAGCCAATTAACGGTGTGTGTACGTTGAAAGGAAACATGAGCTCATCATGATCGCTCGTGTTTACACCGAGGCATCCGCTGTCTATCGAGAATTCAACAATACCTGATCATCTTCCAAACAACAAACAAAGCATGCCAAAACAATGAGAAACAATGAAAACAAACGTGTTGACACAACATTGGTCTGGAAATATGCAAGAACAATGCTTGACGGCCATTGCAATGTGACGAAATTCGATCCCGGTGCATCCGAACGTTTTAAACAATGGTGGATTCGGGTTCCCGCGCGAAATTGACAGCGCGCGAACAATCGACGAAATAACTGTCGTGTTTTGTAATACTGAGTCCGAAACGCAACGATACGTGAGAGGATCTCTTTTTTTTTCGCAAAGGGTTTTTGATGGATGAGGTTTCTTCAATATCGTATAACAATATTTATTCTAAGAATCCATACAAATGTTCTGTTTGGTATGTCAAAGTAATTTCGTTCCCAAGTTAATCTATTGAAAGGCTCGATTTTGAAATCACGCATTCCTAATTCCAAATACATCTGAGTTGCATTAGTTAGAGGTTCCCAAACGAATTACCAATCTCTAAAATATCGAGACGTACGTAACCTTTAGCATAGATTTACTTCATATCAACGCAAGCGATGTATATTTTACGTTTAAAAAATGCATAATACTAAATGACGTAATATTTAATATGACATTTTAAGCCGATGAACTCTGCCTTATGTCAACACATAAATAAATTCGGCTACGGTCCGTTACCTCAGCAGTGCAAGTGTTAAAATTATACACATTTTTTAAGTATCGGAAATAATAGTTTACCATCCAACTAGGTGATTTCTCAGTTTATAAGAAACAGATAATGGATCACACATAAAATGTCATTTTAATGGTCGCACCCACTTCCAACGTTCGATACAGACGGGCAACTTTCGTAATCCGTGCCACTTCTTTTATTTAGAGATTAGGCCACTAAATAAATTCAATATCATTTTCACACGTTTAATTAAATTAAATTCGTATTAATGAGTTTACATAGCTCTTACAAGAAATTAGTTTCGGAGAGCTAATCATTACAAGGCATGAATGTCAGAATATTTAATTGAATATTTGAAACTACATATTCATTTTCAAGACTGCTAAGATGTAGTGTATCTAATTAATAGATACGTAAACACTATCTCATGCACGTCAGCAGTGAGGTCGCTGTCACTAATGTCAACTGACAGTTTACCACAAATGGCGGGAACCGTTGATACCTGCACAGGAGCCGGTACCTGCACAGGAGGCTTGGTGTAGGTGATGACTTGATGAGCCAGTGTAGTAATATAATCAGCTTAATTCTTCAAGGACTTTCTAATTAACTACAATAGTTTTTGGTCCGCGCGCGGCCCGTCCGCGGTCATACAGGTTAAATACGGAATCAACAGGAATCTACATTTTAATTAGGAAATAGTTACTAAACTTGTAATTAATATTTACAACGTAGAAGCCAGAGACAGTCGATACTCTTGCTTGAGCTAACTGCTTTAGTCTCATTTGCCTAGCCTTTTTAAAACTATGTTGGGGTCGGCTTCTAGTCTTTACCAGATGCAGCTGCACCAACAAACCAACCATTATTTTGCATGGAGCGAATGCATAACTGACCTCCACAATTGCTTTAGTCTAAGGGCAAATCAATGAAACTGAACGCATTTCTAAATTGCTGTGGAATATTGACATTGACAGCTTTGGAACGCAGTTTGTGCTGATCGCGATCAGTTTCGGTGAAATCAGCACTTAAAGTAGGTACAATTTAAAAGTATGCGACATTTTAGCGGTTCCAACGTGGTCAGTGTGTACAAACCACAAGGGAATCAGAATTGATGCTGTATAGCACTAGCCGTATGACGATTGTCAGCTGGTAATGTTACATCAGTTTGTATTTAAATTGGTAATAGCTTGTAAACTTAACCGAGTATATATCCTTACTAATATTATAAATGCGAAAGTAACTCTGTCTGTCTGTCGCGCTTTCACGCCAAAACTACTGAACCGATTTGAATGAAATTTGGTACACAGATAGTCTAGAGCCTGAGAAAGGAAATAGGCTACTTTTTATCGAAATACCACGCGGGCGAAGCCGCGAGTGGAAGCTAGTTATTAATATAGCCTTGCGTATATTAAGTCGGTGTCTAAATTTAAACTTAGTTTAATTTATCGCACATAAATCAAGCTTATTTTGACTTTTCGGGTTCGGAAGCAGTCAGCTTTTGGCAAACAAAAAACGGTAGGTAATTTCAATGGTCTCAGAACAATCTATTCAATATTAATTTATTAACATCCATTAGTGTGCTAATGAATTCACTTGACAGCCACAATAAGCAGAAGTAAATTAGTACAGTCGACCAAACTATTTGTCCAGTACTTATAGTTAGACCGAGACCGCTGTACCGCGCCTTAGGAATGCGCGGCGGCGGCGGCGTTGACGAATGAGCGGCCTGCACTGCTCCCCAGTCTCCGCGCATATCTAAGGCGCGGTACAGCGGTTTCGGTCAAACTATAGACAGTTTTTGGTGGTACCTACATATTTGCAAACTACTTTCAATCAATGTTGTGAATGCTGTTTAGGTAATCAATTCTTTTACATCACCGTCTTTTATTTAAGTTCCTATGAAGCTAAATTAATTTATTACGCAAACAATAAAACGAATATTGGCACGAATAAGCTGACCTCGCATTGTACGGAAATTCTATATTATGCGAGATCAGCATAAACTGGAAATGTATAGCTTGATGAGTACATTAGTTAGCGAAACTCGTAGTCGAGATATAAATAGCTGGTTTGACTGTACATACAGTGTAGTAGATCAACATCAATCATTTTAAAGCTAACATTAAGTGGGTAGGTAGTCGTGCCGCCTCGGGGTACAACGGGAATAAAGCAAGCTAAGGTATACTCACCACCTAGGCTAAGCTTCATAGACGATTCAAAATATGCTGAGCAACTTGGGACGCCAGGTGCCGCATTATGAAGTATTAATGCCACCATTTTTCCATTATGAGAGAGAGACTGAGCTAGACAAAGCCGCTGAAACCGTCCCGTTTTCACAGTGGAATAATGATGGCATTAATACTTCATAATACTACACCAGCACGCGTAGCATAACCACCGATCCAGAAACGGGTTTTGTCGACGGAAGAATAGACAAAATGACAGATAAACTCTCAATCTGTCATTTAGTTTATTCTTCCGTCGACAAAACCCGTTTCTACGGTGGTCATGCTACGTGTGCTGGTGCACTAAAACTTACACGAAGGGTAGCTAGCTTAGGTTTTCTACTCATACACACGGCTACACATCAAGCTATACATTTCCAGCTTATGCAGATCTCGCATTGTATAGGATTTCCGTACAATACGAGGTCAGCTTATACTGGAAATGTATATCCGTGTGTACCATCGTGGAAACTCATAATTAACCACTTTCAAAACAAAATCCCGTGCACAAAATGACAACATGTTACCGCCCGGGTTCTTTAGCGGCCAAGCGCTGCAAGCAAGAATAGTCCATAAGGTGGTTAGTTATGGCTTTCCGCGATAGTACATCGTCATTGTTCGCGATTAACCCAAGGTGGTTTTTTGAAAAAATCCTGATATTAACTCGTATGATTACGAAAATCTTTCTTAGTTTTCAATAAACCAGTCTTGCAGAAATTTTAAGATTTGCGCAATTATTAGATTTATCCAATTAAATATGTCGCAGGATAATAAGCAGCATGCAGGCGTACACCAAGCATATTATAATGAAAAATACGCGTCTATAAAGCTAAGCCTCGGTGGACAGTAGGCCTAACTCCATTCAATATTCCAGTTAGCAGTAAATATTACTACTTAATTAAACATTCTCATACACAAGTGCTAAGTCTAGGTTCTCGGCGCCTCGACCCCCTTCCAGCCAGCTTCTCATTAATTGAGTATAATCTTTAAGTCAAGAGGGTGATAAAATTTTCAGGGTTTACCGTATTCATTATTGAGGTCTGGTCTGCCAATGACGCGACAACAAACATTTAGGGCAATGATTTAGTAATTAAATTTAAATAAATCCCTTTAATTGGAAGATTTAGCAAACGATTATTTAACATGGAATGGACCCGAGGCGTGGCTCAGTATATTCACCAAATGAAGCAGTGGTTTCAAATTCCTAGTCAGTACAGTATTGAATTTCGTACACGCACGGAAACGACCGAATTCGCCGGCACGAAAAATCTGGTTTCGATTTTGATAATCAAAAACACGTAACCTTTCTCCGGACTCGATTCCACGACTTCGTTTATCGATTACAATGTTGCGTACCGTTTGCATCACAACCATTGCTTAACTCGTAATCGCAGACCTTTAACAGCATTGACTTATCGAGTTACACTTGTATCTTCATATATCCGGATCCCTCTAATTGATCAAAGTGAACGTTTCATTAACACTACTAATTGAATTAATCTAGGCATTACAATGCGGTGTGGGTGTAATTTTTTGTCGCACCGGGCAACTACCAGCTACCTGGTCATTTCTTCTACAAAATTCTAGTGTGTAATCGATATATAATTATTTGGTTAAGCGATTCCGCCTCGCAGGTGAACATTTTGCGGTTAAATATAGCCGTGGTCACGGATAAACACGCAATTACGAAATTACCATATGCGGCCGGCTAGTATTTTATTGGACGCGTACTTAACGGTACGCTTTTGGTTCGGTACCGCGTCGCATCAAACCGGAATGTGTTTTCAGATGGGAACACGGCCGATAAACATTGGAACAACACTATCTAGGAATAGCGTCCATTTAGTGGGACCGCTGGACGAAGCCAAGCCGTCCGAGGTATCGATACAGAAACACGAATAAATAAAATGATAAAAATAGTTGGCAATTAAAACCACGCACAACGCGCGATGCACTCATTTGTGTATGCAAATGCCGCCGTATTGACTTTTTTACGGTTGCGTACGGAAAATGAAACAAATTGTGTTTTTAATGTTTTAATTAGAGATTCGCTTTAGCTCGGAGCCGCTATCTCTCGTCTAGATTGTGAATATGTAAATGTGAAAACGCATCGTGACTCTTGAAACATTACTGAGATAGCCTAACTACGGTAAGTATCTATTTTAAATTAAAAAGTTATTAATGAGAGGTGTACTATTGCGCGTCCGGAGCGGCATTAACACTGAATATACGAGTAGACGCCGCCTGCTGCACTCAACTAAGTTATATTAGCGCTCGATTACGACCGTTCTAGATTTACTGCACCTGACTAACGACGTGTAAAAGACTCTTTAATGTGTCCAGTATTATTTTCGTTCCATAAAAATGTTTACGGCCAGTTCCGCCACAAACGCGTAACCAGAAATTAATCTGACGGGTGCACTCGTGAGAACGAGTTTCTCTATGTACATATTTGATATGTGACATCTCTCCGATCGTAGACTGAGTGGCTCTTAAAGTTTAATTCGAAGCATAAATTACCTTTGTAGAGATTTACCACGGTGTAACGCAATACGAGCTTCAAAGAATACGTAGAGAGGTTGAATAAAGGACAGTCATTAGTGGCTATGATTCTGTGGACTTGTTTGATGCGAGATCCGGACAATGAAATGGAACGCATTTCATTCGACGTTGTTCTTTATAGCACCTTTTTTCTGTTTCTACTAATGTAGGGTTGTGTCTGAGTATTTAAATTATCTACCCGTATGTACCTTGCTTTTATAATATGATGGATATCATAAATAAAGACTGGAGTCTCATCCAATTCAGAAAAGTTTTTATCGCCACGTTTAAACAAAATGTTTAGCCAAACAAATGTTTGCTATCCTTTAACTATCTTATGTTTTGTTAAAGTAAACAGTAAGTAGATTAAATCCAACTGTGATAATTGTGATATTCAAAGTAACCAATGACGTCAGCCAAAAGCGTGTTCTATTGGCTTATCTAAAGGATATCGAAGGTCAACGCATAATTAGCATAGAAGTAGAACTAAAACTAGTCAGATATCTATAGACTTTGATAAGTCATTAATCTGATCTATGTGACATAATTATGTTGAGTCTCATTTGCTGCCCACTTACGCCTAAGTATTTATTCTAAAAATATTTGCATACTCAACCAGACAAAACAAAACGCCGCAAAAATATTTATACATCCAAACAACTGTTGAATAACAAGTTTTCGTTTGCAACCTACATAGATAAAACCTCATTGGTGACTGGCAACACATTCCAACGCTATCAAATTACGGAGTACCGGTCCGCTCCCACACCGGTGGACTTTACGCGTGAATTTTTAATTAGACGGTTAACAATGAAGACGTTATTATGATACACTATCGAGTTACGACTCGAGCTCATTTCGCTTTGTCAAATAGGTGTTAATGTTGACTTTAATTGTTCGCCTTATCCGGCGTCGAGTTCGCGACGCGACCCACATATTATTATTGTTATTTAGCGCTGGCAACTCATTGTATTGTTAACGGTTCGTAGATAGCATTCCGAATTCAAATCGGCGGCGGGAGTGTGATATTTTCCGACCGATCGATGGAATTAAAATATTAATGGAATAAAAAATGAGTGGGTCAATATAATATGGAATTAATCGTGACTGTCTTAAAGGGTTTGAAGATTTTGTATTTTCTAATTCAGGGTTAATTGGCGCCAGGTTCGATTTCCAAATCATTTGAGTCTCACACATTAGGCGTGCGCGTACACAAAAATGCCAGCCGGGGGCGGGGCGCGCGGCCGTTGCACCTGGCGATCGCGCCGGCGCATTCCTCACGCACTCCTTTTTATGCTACACTACAAGTTTAGCCCAACCATTCTAATCTGGACCGCTTTTCCCCTCTCTGCTGAAGATTAATAGACTAGAAAGGGTCGCAACTCCTCTCGTGCGCAGCTCTCCTTACACTGGACACCGTAGTAGGAACGGAACGCAACATCTCCTATTTTCTTTTTTTTTTTAATTTAACTGTATTCCATCTCCACGTCTTTGTTGCTCGGCAGTTCGGATCAAAAGTTTTTTGGAGATGACCCCGGGTTATACAGCCTTTACAAACACGAGAACAAATATTAACAGTGTGTTATGTTTATTGTATGGATTTATGACCGCTTGAAGAGAACACTTGAGGTTTGACAGAAAGAGTTAGCGGGCACACACGAATTGGTAGAACATTTAATTGGAGCATACGTTAAAAACTGGCCGGAGTAGTTTGACAGAACATGATTGTTTGTTTTTGAAATCAAAGGCCGTAAATTGGGACATAAAACGTTTAATTTTAAGGATAAATATAATTATTAAGGCGAGATTTAAAGCTTTATTAAAACTACCTCGTAAACGAAATTTATTCATCTCAGCGAAAACGTAACGGTTCATAAACCGAGTTAAAGAAATGCCCGGATACAGCAGCTACACATGAGGTACTAGTTTAGCTATTTTAATTGCAAAACATTAAAGACACAGGCACGTTGTATAACCAGTTGAAAAATATGTTTTTTGTGTGACAAATAAGTGTGTCAAAGTACTAAACGCGTTTGCGGCCTGCGCTTACGCATTAACCGCAAAAGTGCGCTGCGCCGGCGCCACCGGCCAACGAAAACATTTCAAACCTGTTCGAGCAAAACGTTAATTTTGTAAAACAAACACACATATGTGTGCGACCTACAAACCTGACTTTACTGGCGTTACGTGAAAGCGGGAAAAGCTAAATTATTTTCACTTTGGTTAACTTGTATATTAAGTACGATATTTACGGCACAACTCTAAAGGTTTCGACAGTTCACGGCGTTAAGTTAGTTCGAGTCAGGTTAACCTCCGGACTTACTTAATGGCCCAATGCTATAAGTTTCTGGTTATATTGGTTGACGAGGTACCTACTATACTACTTTTATATGAGCCCAAAGAGCTATGTAGTGATAGAAAGGGTAAAAAGTATGCTAAAAGAAGACAATAATAATGGCTGTGAAACATGAGTTTCTGAAGCATTAAAGTGCTAGTCACGAAATCAAAGACGACCGAGAAGGAAGTACTTACGAACCAACTGAAAGACTGTTTCCTTAACATTGTGAGCAGCTATAAGCATCAGCAATGGGTAGAGTAGAATGCAAATTGCTACACCCACAAGTGCCCAGTTCATACGTTTTATTCTAAGATATCAAGGGTTCGATCTAATAAGCATTTTCTGTCTTTTTATGAGCAGGGCCAAAACTGCTTGTGGCGGTATCTACATCGCCACATGCGAACTACACATCAAAGATCTGACGTCACACAAAAATCCTGACGTCACATAAATCCTGCATCCCGCAATTAGAGTTTACCACGCGATGGACATTAGAATCCAATATCAATCGGCGGGCAGTTGCCCGCCAGACACAACACCCGTCTGGTCGGAGGATCCTCCCTTTTCTATGGTGGATGAGTGAACTTTACACCCTGTTCCTCATACCCCTAAATGCTAAAGAATTGGCCCTTTCACAAACCATCGAATTTCTCAACTTCTTCAGGATTCCCGGATCTTTATGAGGGATTTCCGGATCAGAAGAGAAGAGAAAAAATGGGTCACGCGGGTCATGAAAAGCCCTGATCCACGATCAAATTCTGCTCTCATAAAGACGTTGACGGTCATCAATTCTAGGAACATGCTCTTGTTTTTTTAATGACTGCATAGCTTGAATGAATGCTAAATAAATACAAGATACCAAGTGTTATCCGTGTTACTTCCGTATTAATATCAGGCAATGTAAACATAGTGTCAGCTGCTCATTAACCTACTGCATTGAGAAATGCAGTTTATAATAGTTTTAGTTCCATAGGTCGTTACATGTCAGTGCTAATACATTAATGCTATCTTTCAGATTGTGCTCATTACTTTGTTCGCCCTGACGCCTAGGCAGCTTACTATCTTGGCATGTAATTGAAGTTTAGTCTAATTAGCCACGTGTCTTTGGGACCTCTTGGACTTTTAACATAATTGCTTCGTCTGAGTCTGCGTCCTCAAAACAGCCCATCAGCAAAAAGAGTTCATTACTCGTGGGCTGAATTTGCTTAGTCTAATCTGCAAGTACGGGTTATCGTAAGACCACATAAACTTCAGATACCCGATTAGTGTTGAGTTTTTTAACCTTCAAGATACATAGAACAGTTCCAAGCACTTTTTAATCCAAGCGATAGTTCATTTTGAGCAGCATGACGATTCTTTACACAAAATGCCAAAGGATCATCAAAAACTGTCCGAGTGCCGTAACCAAGGAGTTAAGACGCTGTCGTTGGTTGAGTGAGAAAATCTAATTCCGAATAAAATCCAAAAACTTTATAAGCTACTACAGTAGAGACAACACTTGTTGCCGAGTTTGGACACTAACTAAAACCATCTCCTTTTTTAAGACCGACATTTTCCAGAATAGGGCTGAGGTAATATCGCTAGGAAATATCTCTTACAACACGCTTAACGACATGTCCATACCTCAGTAATAATTAAGTAACCAGTACTCATACTAATGTTTTTCTACGAAACTTCCTACTTCACATATTACATACTTCAAGCATGTACGCAAGAAAGGCCACGTTCCTACAAGGCTTACGTACATTCTTTGGACGCTAACAAACTCCTATAACAGTAAACCGGAAAGTAGTGCCTGGTTTACGCGATGGCAGTGACTAGACCCAGTGACTCGGAATTTCGGACCCAGTCAGTGGCTTCATGTAGACGAGATCGGCAGTGTAGAATCCTGTTGATCCCGTATTTAAGCTGAGTGGCTCATCACCCACACCAAGCCTCCTGTGCAGGTATCGCCTCACTTTCAACTGTTTCCCGCCATTTGTGGTGAACTGACAGTTGACATTAGTGACAGCAACCTCACTGCTGACGTGCATCAGATAGTGTTTACTTATATTATCTATTAAAAAGATACACTACAGGCAGTAAGTCACGCACGGGAAGCTACTTTTCCCAAAAATTGACGGGTAGGTTAGTCAACTGGACTGACTTGAGGACGGGAAGTTAAAACACGAGCCCAATTGCAAGTCAGCGCTGACTTACTTTTCTGTCACATTACTAGGCTTGTGTAAACCTGCCTTTAGTATGCCTTTAGCTTCCACTCACGCTATTACAAACAGTTTTATTAATGACAGATAAGGTTATCATAGACTAAACATTATGTCAGTGTTGACTTTGTGATTAGATGGGGCGTCAAAGTTGAGGTGTATGATAATTGTATCATACACCTCGAATAAGGTAGTTTAATTTGAAGTTGGTAATTATTTTGATGGAAGTGTTCTGTTAAAATCTTGAAAATCTCTAACCATTATATGCAAATTAGAAGCAAAAGAGGTCGAAGCGAAAGATCATAAAGGTTGAATCTAGAACTCCTTTTTTATGATCTTGGCATAACCGGGTAAACCTATGTGTTTACCATAGATACGTGTAGGCATGTAAATTACATTTTTTACCAAAGCAAAAAATACTTAAGAGCCTTCACCACTAGAATGTTCCTTAAGGTATGGCTGCGGTTTCAACTGTCTACATAGTAGAACAGTAGAAAAACTGCGGTGAGAATGAAGAACGATAAACGACCTCCAACTGACGCATCATGGTGGAAGGAAAGCTTCGGCACGAGACCGGAAAATTAACTATGAGGCTATAAACCATAATAACGACTATAAAATATAGTTGTAAGAAAAGCAATAAATGATAACTTTCCAGGCATATAACAATGATTAAAAAGATAAACATCGTTCTAGCGTGACGTGATTCGGACTCGGTACTAGCGCCTGCCAATCAATACGAGGAAGACATTTTTGCTAAATAAGCAGAACTTTCTCCGGCATTCGTTACACAAATATAGAAAAAAAATTAGCATCTATTTAGCAAACCATGTAAAGTCAGCGTTCATTGTATCGATCGTTAACTTCCTATTCGCTTCGCGTCACCTTGCGCACGCGCATCCAACATGGCGCGCGTCAGTCCGCTTCGTTAGTGGAGCATTTGTCAAGATAATTGTCCGAACACCGCCATTTGAGGCTTTGACATTTCCTGATTATTATGAATAGTAATACCTTTTGTAATTTCCTATTGAAACTAGTGTTTATCCTTATGGCCCGGATATAAGAGGCACATTGCGATGGAAATGAGTTTCTGAACCGCATTATTAAGGGGCATTGTATGATTCAACCTTGGCTTTGACATTGTGTCGTGTTCGACCAAATTTGGTCGTTTTGTGCTCAATTACGTTGACAAGCGCGGATTGGCCAGTGCGAATTTAAGATGTCAGAGACACGTCAGCTACTTTCAAGATGTTTTGATTGCAGCTGATTTCAATGTCGTTTAGAAAACTTGAACCTTCAAGGTGAATTTCACAATGTGGCACAAATGTGTTGGACAATTAGATGTCACATTGATTTTAAATCAATTTCTTAATACCACGCCTCGTTCTTATTAAAACTGGTTCTTCCAAAAAAATTGAAGTTACGCTGATTATATGACCCGAAACTTCTTTTCGTCGTGGCTTCAGAATTAAGTCTGTTCAATATTATTTTTCCATACATTACTTTATACGTAAAGACATGACTGGCCCTAAAGACTTTGTATATAGCGATATAAAAACACCATAAGTAAGTACGGGCCTCAACGGGGTAACCTCTTGTTAAATTGTTGTCACAGCTGCTTCCACGACGTAACGCACTAAGTATTTGTTTTAACCGAAATTATCACCAATGTCTACGATGGACTTATTATCTGATTAACAACCTGCCTCAGTTTGACAGGTGATGTCCTATCTCACTTTCTCGACAAGTAAACGGTAAGTCTATCTCGCTCTTTCGACTATGAATAACGACATTCTAAGCATTTTTGGTGAATGGCTAACTCCGATAATGGCATTGGTAGTGGAGCAGATAACTTCATTTGATAACAGTAATGGAACACCTAATAAGATTTGTCTAACAAAAAAGGTAATAACTAAAAAAATATCAATAGCAAACATTGATCAGTGACAGATAAAAAAAAATTGCAGGTTTCAGATGTCAATCATATGCGTCATCGTTACTTTAAATTCAGTGGCGTTAATTATCTAACAATTTGATTTTTACACAATATTTTGATAACTCAATACCTTTACTTCGTATTCAATTAAGTATTTCAAATCTTTGAAATGAACTTGACACGTCGTCTTCTGCAATAGCTGTCAATTTAGCAAAAAAATGTTCTGAACGTTATGCTGCACTACAAGTTTATTAGGTTGGTACATACCTCATTACCTACTTAGCTACGTGTAAATATTCTATAATACTATTGTCTAGGCAACTACTCGTAATGTACACCTAGAATAGATATTGAAATGAATCATGCTCATGCATGCGTAAAAGTGACCTCGATAGTACTTACAATCTTGTTACAACTGAAATATTGTGAAAGTTATCAACGTTCCTGTCAAAAATTGCTATAGAGACGAAATTACAATTTGAAATTGATTATAGTTTTTGTAAGAAAATCGTCTCAAATCGAAAGTGGGTGTGCAGAATATAATAAGACTTCAGAAATTACGAAATAAAAATGTAACTTGAAAGATGTTGGTGAACCCTGATCACGTCTTACTGCCAAACGTTTGGACGGACTTAACTAGTATTTTTAGGGTACTGCTTTTAGAATTACTTACCTACCTATAAATATTTTAATCTGTGTTTGATGATGGGCCAGAGTCGTCACGCAGTGGCGAGAGAGGCCTCGGGAATGACGCCCTACGCAACTGGCTAGATGACTTAGAGCTGATAAATTGACGTCCGACAGTTTTCAAATAGAAAATCTGTCTCAATTTAATATTTATTCGCTGGATTAGACTTATACTAGGGATAAAAGTTTAATCGAATTCACCCTAAGAGGCGTTTATGGGAGATTAGCTTCCGCCCACGGCTTCGCCTGCGTGGTATGTCGATAAAAAGTAGCCTATGTCCTTTCTCAGGCTTTATACTATCTCTGTACCAAATTTCATTGAAATCGGTTCAGTAATTTTGGCGTGAAAGCGCGACAGACTGACAGACCGACAGAGTTACTTTCGCATTTATAATATTAGTAAGGATTGGCCGGAGAAGGCAAAACACGGGGAAGGGAGGAAAGCTGTGGGGAAGACCTTTGCCCAGCAGTGGGACAATAAATGTTGGGGAAAAAAAGTGTTTGAGTAGGGACGTACAGCAAGTGTATGCATACATATATTCATGAAGATAAAATAGGTAACTAAATTGTAATTGTAGGTACCCAATTATCTCCAACTTGCAGAGAAGGGAAACAATGGTCTCTGCAAGTAAATTATTGGAATTAAAATAATGATGATGAAAGAAAGAAAGAAAAGAAAGAAAAATGCGTTTATTGGCATTGTAGCAGAAAAATACACCTTAAAACTATAAAAACAGAAAACAACCATTAGAATGCCAAAAGGGCCTCAGCTCAGCATAATGTCAGATGGAAACACAAAGTGTACCACCTGACGCTGATTTTCAGCTGCAACCCACGAGTGTCATACGCTAGAATATTATTATAATAAAATAAAAACTGATCTATAAGAAATAAAATAAATAAATAAACTACCTAATAATTGTGAATGTTTAAAATGTTTATAAATAAAATATATAATATTTAAAATGGTAACATTCCGTTTAGTCGGCATCGGTCGGCATGGACAATCTGTGCGCAAAGCTGTCAAAAAATAAACTATTTGACGTTTTCAACATTTTGACAGGTTACATAAATTAGACGCAATAATGAATATAATTATGAGATGATGGTCTAATGACATCAGTTTATTTGAGCACTTAATGCCTGTTTGATAGTGGAGATTAAATCTCTATTTGCTTGTCTTATCATTCTCCCACGGAAAGTGTTATAAGATAAAACTTATGTATGTACTCCGCTATTTCCGTAACCATGGTGTAAATTAAATATGACAATATTAAATGAGGAGCTCGTAGATAAGTAATAACAGCCGCAAGGGTGATGGGATACGTGGATGGGTGACCATCTTTACATACCGAGACTCCTCCGTGTCTCGGAAATCGCGCTAAGCCGTTGGTCTCGGCGGTCATTCGTGGATCTTTGACAGTCGTTACGGATTTTCAGAAGCCCGAAAGTCTGACAACCAGTCTTATCAAGGGGTATCATATTACCCAGTGACTGGGTGGTGGAGGTCAGATAGGCAGTCGAACCATGTAAAATACTGATATTCAGCTGCATCCGGTTAAATTGAAAGCCGACCCCAACATAGTTTGGAAAAGGGTAGGCAGATGGATTGGTGTAAATTAAATAACTATGACGTGATTTTGTAATTTGTAGGAACGCCTTACCCTTCCGAGATTACAGGCGTGATGTTATGAATTGTTTATAGTTTTTTATTTATTTAAGAGTGTGACTAAGCCATTGCAAAATATTTTTGATTTTTTGATGAATACAATTTGCAGTTCAGTAACCTGATACCAACCAATCATTTACCTACCTAGTTACTTACTGTTACGGTTTTTTATTCAGCCGTTTTTTTCAGAAAATAATATGAAATAAGACCTGAATTCCAGATATAGGTACTTAGGATTCAGAGTTATATTTCGTGCGTGAATCCTAGTCGATTTTTCAGGTTATATTGTACTAGCTTCCGGCCGCGGCTTCGCCCGCGTGGTATGTCGATAAAAAGCCTATGTCCTTTATCAGGTTCTAGAATATCTGTGTATCAAATTTCATTTAAATCGGGTCAGTAGTTATGGCTTGAAAGCGCGACAGACAGACAGACAGAGTTACTTTCGCATTTATAATATTAGTAAGGATTTAAAACAGAATCTGTCTATGTAAAGATAAACTTTAGTTAAATAGGTATCGGACGAGATTTGTAAAAGTATAAGTCTTAATACGAGAATTCGAGAATGCACACGGTTAATTGCAAAATCACCACGAGTAGGTACAGTCACAGACTTTAATTGATGAGCCACTTTCATAGTTTTCAATTTTGCTGTTTCATACATTCACGAGAATACACGATTAAAAACGAACTCAAAATCGCATGCTCGTAAACAAGATGACAAATTGCTAGTAATTGGAAATACCTAGTCTTATCCATAGAGGTTGACTAATAAGTTCTCAATGATAAATAAATACAATGTTTTTCCAATCTATTTCATACTGACCTCCTTTGAATCAGAGCTCAATAACTCGATATTTCTGAAAACTTAACCGAAGACAGTGACAGTTGAAATGTCGATGTCAGAAACGTTATTTTCGAATTTGTCGAAATGAGTAATTAAAATTTCTCCGTACGCTAACGTTACTATGGCTACGCTAAAACAATCGTCGCTAGGTTACGGTTGCTAGACCTGCAATTGGTTGACTTTGGGTAGTCACTCTGCTGTCAAGTTTGTAGTCCTGGCTCTCAGGTTAGCCAACCGGTAAAGATATCAAATATAATTTTCTTCTTCTTTAATACGAAAACATGACTTTCCGTTTCTGGATGTACGAGTATAACCGACTAAGCCCGATTTGCATTACACGGCCAAAATACGAACACTGCAAGTGGCTCATCAATTAAAGTCCGTGACTGTACTAAATATCTATTTTTAACCTGTCTTAAAAAAAAGGAGGAGTTTATGTATTTGGCCAGTATCTTTTATTTTCAATGGTGCTCAATGTGGTATGGATGATCACAACATTCAGCCGTGTGCCGTGTTTTATAATTTAATTAGAGTAGGTAATTATAGCAGCGGTTTACGGGAAAAGGGAGGTACCTACCATGTCTCTCTAGTATAACTGGCCAGAAGATGATTTTGACTAAATGCGGTTTTTTGGGAAAAATTTGATTAATGTTATCAGAAAAAATCGATGTTTATGAGAAAATTTTGAAACTTTACCTAGGTAAGTACTTAATATGCCACATAGTTTTCTCACATCCTCTCCTATGAGGAATGTTCAAAGTTGTTCATACAAGAGGTACAAACGAGTTACAAAGTACAAACGGGTCCCATAGATACAATTCCACAAATCCACAAACAACCAGAGATTTTATGCTGAACATGTCGTGCATCCTGTCCGCGGCGTACACGCAACGGTACCTTAGGACGGTACGAGACGAGACACTATCTACGCGGCTTTTTTTACATTTATGCAAGAATGCAGGTACTAGATTGATGTCATGTTTAGATTAGCAGTTACAAGAATAATTAAGGCGGATGATTTTTCTAATCATACTTTAGGCGAGTTGCAGTAGTGGCATAATGAATGACGGTTCAACGATTGTGTTCGACTTTAGCGCCATCCATAAATATAACGCTTATTTACGGATGGCGCTAAAATCGAACCTTATTGGTAAGAAAAAGTTACACTATTCAGAGGTTTGAAATTTTAAATCGCACTTTTGAATAATTTTTTTAAGGAATCGTTCAGTTAGTCAGAAAATTGAAGCTAGTTCCCCTAAAGAATAGAGTGATTCCTCATTTTTATTACCAGACTCTATTTCGGATATTCGGAACGATATTTTCCCGTTGTTTCCCGCTAATTTGGTGGTCAATTCTGTAATTTTTGTGACATTCAAATTAGAGGTGTGACAAGTTTCTCATAAAAATACCAGTACCTACTTACCTATACTTTATTAGTTGGTTATATAGAATCTTCCACTTTTTGTTGTTTTTGAATATTAGAAAGTGATGTTTATGCTTATAACTACCTACTTATTTACATTTAAGTTTATTGTATAGGTATCTAGGTAATTAAGGGAGGTAGGTACTACAAAGATGAACAGACTTTTTGCAACCATCAAACAAATAGAATTCTTAATAAAAAACTGTCTCAACACTAATTATTTAACAAACTACCCACCGCAAGTAAAAAATACCTACCAAACGTTATTTGCTAGGCGTGTTCATATGATGTACCTACTACTCAATACCATTTTAATAACTCGATGAAATCCGTTAGATCAACACCTGAAGAGTGGTCGGCCTACGCACACACGGACATGCACTGTACACGTTACGTTATTCAACGAGCACACCTACACGCGAATATTTCATCTTGTTGATTAGAAGTAAACGACGTTCAAAACTTGAATTTAAAACGTTTGTAATGATACTCACCCGATTAGATTCCAAAGCCTCAGCACTATGCTCCTCCTTCTGACGGAAGCAATTAGTGCATTTGCTCTTATTGAAGATGTTTGGTGCAAATTTCCTGCAATCTGATCGCCCAGACATGATTGCCAGAGGTCAGGGTCTATTCAACGTTCACTATGTCACCGTACACAGCATGATGCTACTATAAAACACCCACACTAGACGATTAATCGCCTTTTTTCGTACCGAACACGTAGTTTATCACGCGCGCACCCACCGGTGAGTGAGCTATCAGCGAAATCACTGCAAGTGAAGTGAGCGCTAACGTCATACAAAAACACATGCACTAAACACAATCTCCTTCGGCAACCGAACACCGAAGTAGTCGTACAATCGCGTAAACAATATTCGTATTCACGTCAAAATATAAAACAATAAACATCGATTTCACAACGAACACGCGGAGTTCGCGAGCGCGCAACAACACGACCGCCCGTCCATTTTACATCTGATAGAAAAGCAGCGAACACAGTTTGTTGTTTTACAACTTCTCTTTTCTTGTTTATGCGTCTGTAACTTAAAATATCTATGTGTGACCGTTTTTGTTTGTGTGAGTGCCTATGTCCGTCTCTGTCTACAACGCAAGGTTTGAATCTTTCTGTCTCTGTTACACTTTTCATTAATTATACTTGTTCTTAGTGCTGCCATCTATCGGTTAACTTTTTAAACATAAGCTTTTATATTCACGCCATGTCAGCAACTCATGAGCATACAGTGTCCAGGATTTAAATAGTTCTTAAATATTACGGTAGGTGGCACTAGTCACAGTTCTAAACGGTTGAAGTTGTAATTTTTGTTTTGGGCTAGACGCCATCATCAAGATTGAGCTATTTTTGAATGTTTGTGCAATACGAGGGCCAATTCTCTTACTTAAAAATCTGTCAAACTTGTCAAAAATTTTGGTAAATTGTTGGTTTTTTGAGAGATTGCGAATGCGATGCGAATGTGAACCTTCTAGGGAATTGCCCCACAGACATTGTATAAAAATCAACAGTCGACAATTTTAGAACAGGCGCTGATTTTACAACCTTTTACTTAAATAATTACATATGTTTTTTATTTATCTGTTAGTTAATTGATTAATAATTGCTATCAAATAATTGCGATTAAAAATTGCTATTAAAAAATGGAATAAACTATTTGTCACTTTGACAGTGACATGGCCTTAAATTCCAGTGACACTGACAGATGACTTTGACAGTACGAATAGGAACAATCTTCCGATGCAATGACGTGTGTGTGCGAGCGGTGCGCCCAATAAAACAGCGTGCGCCGCATTCACGTTATCATAAGCTTTCCCTCTTTAAACCTCCACAAAAATTATCAGTTTCGTTCATAACACCTAGGCAACGGACGCCCTAACATTTATTATCAGCTTCTTTCATCCTCCCATTCATAGTCAAGGTGAGAGTTGTATAAACAGCACGCCCGACTAGCCTAGTTCATACTTCACGGATCGCTGTAGACCTTGAATTTGTGTCTGCGAGGGAATTTGAAATGTCCCTGTATGTTTAGTCATCCGGTGTAATAAAATTGGTGCGCGCTCATAACCATTATTAGTGTAAGAAGTAGTAATGGCAATTAATGCGATTTTTCATTAATTTCATTAGCAAGTGAATTATTGAGTCTTAGCATGATAATTGCTATTGCTATGCTAATAGCTAATATGATGATAATTGATAATAATGAAGTATGAAAATTTTATTAAAAGTGCGAATTAAAATGGTGAACGCTCATTTTAATTCGCACTTTTAATGAAAATGAAAATGTACGAAGCGATAATTCACTTAGCACTTCACGAAATTTCGCAACTAAATTTCATTAGCTAAATGCTAAATGATTTTTCACAAGCTAACAATGAATGCGAATGCTAATTAATCCATCACTAGTAAGAAGGCTGAATTATAACGTGATATTGTGTTTTAGTATGGAGGATCTGAGTTTCGTTCCCGATCTTCCCAGCGGGCCCCTGGATAAGTTCAGAAAAACCGCATCCTTCGACTGGAAACGCCTCAAATTGGCTTTGGAAGGTGATATTGAGCTCCTGAAACTTAAGGTTAGTGATAGAAATGCGATACTTATTTTAATTAATTCCTAAACATTGCACAACATTTTGCTATCAAACTCGCGCCAATAATTTTTTGAATTCAAATGAGGTATGAGGAGCAAGTATTTATTTAGGGGAGTATTCAGGCTGAATTTCTTAATCTAAATGTTGACTACAGAATTAGGTACTAGTGTGACACATGACCACTATTCAAATTATTAAATTATTTTCTCAACTATACAGGTGCTTTGATAATTTTAATTAACAATATAGTACATTACTGTCGCTGCCAGCAATAAGGGGATTGATGGACGATCGTGAAAATGAGGGCCGAGGCGAAGCCGAGGCACTCATGCATGAGTCCATCAATTCCTGATTGCGGCCAAGGCTTGTATAGTACTTTTCTCAAACATCGCGCGGAAATTCAAATTGAGTAAATTAAATATAAATTCCAGAGTCAATGACGAACAACTATCATTTTTCATGCGCCAATATGTTCATTTGTTTCTCCTTTGGTCTATTTGCAAGCCAATTCGAAATTTAAATAAAATCTTTGATAAGTTACCTCCTTGGTTGCCGATCTTGAAGTAAAAAGTTTGTTCCAGTTTTAAATAACACGACAGATATGAGTTTTCATAGTAATTTATTTGGCCGCTAAACTTGCCAGATATGGATTTTCATAGTAACTTTGCTGGCCGTATCGTCACTTGTTTTTTACCAGTACAGCAATTTTGATTTATCTCGAAGAAGGTTGGCAAAATAATGCTCGAATTTCCAAGCATGTTTGAGAAAAAACTTTTATATTGCTAATATTCACGAAATTTGTAATTAGATTCAATTGTTCACAGGGCCATTAATTTAAGTCACTGAAATATATTTTGGTTTAATTGTATTCAAATGTTCACCATATAATGCTTGAAATAAATATGGTATGCAAATGCAAAGTTTTATCACATCTGTCAAGGCCAAGCAAGATATTTGGGACGCGTCTCACATAGTTAATTGGTCACAAACACACAACATAGCCAAAGAATATTAACCACCACTGTTAAAAGTATCATCATTGGTGATTATTCAAATTTTTGTTCTAACTTGCCTCTTGTATGTCATATAAAAATATGTAAACGCTTAGCTGCACTTGGGAGTACTTTTCTTTGAAAGCATGAGTTTAATCCTAACTAATATTATAAAATATGCGAAAGTGAGTTTGTTTGTTTGTTATGGTTTCACGCTAAAATGGCTGAAGGGATTTGGATGAAATTTGGCACATGGGTAGACCATGACCTGGAAAAGGACATAGGCTACTTTTCATCCTGGTCTGCAGACAAAGTCGCAGGTAACAGCCAGAAGTCGAATATTTTTCAAATAAAAAAAAAATTCTTTCAGATACTGATCATGTCTTATCTGCTGTTAAGAGATTCCTTTATTAAAAGTACTTTACTACTACATGCTTATACAACCTTTGCATAATATTGCAACTTCTTTTTAGGGTTCCGTACCCAAAAGGTAAAATGGGACCCTATTACTAAGACTCCGCTGTCCGTCCATCTGTCACCAGGCTGTATCTCATGAACCGTGATAGTTAGACAGTTTTCTCTTTGTTATCTGTTTACTTACAAAATAAGTAGATATCTACATATACTTAATAGTATTTTCAATAATATATTTTAAACTGTAAAAAAGCCAAGAAAGCCAAAAAATTAATTACTTATTGAATAAATTTTGGCAAAAGTGTAATATGAATATCATATTAATTCAGCAATGTAATATTTAGCTTTAACAATTTGACAATAAAGTTAATAATGAGTAAATAATTCTGGTACTTAATTAAATAATTATTTATTACCTTATAATGGACATAATTGCTGATGGTTTTACAAGTGAATAACCTGGTTTATATATGCAACTTTATTGCTCGGAGAAGATCTTCTCGTTGACCTAGAATCATGAAAGTTCAATTAGATAAACAGCCTGGGTAATCAAATACAGTTAAGTATAGTTTTATCCAGTTACTAAGTAAAATGTTAGTATATCCGCTTAGTCATGGGTAACGTAATAATAATACTTACATTCATTTTTCATTTACCATTTTCAAATACTTACTTACTAATCTTCATTTACTTACCATAAGAATAATTATTAATATATAATTATTTAGTTACCATTTTCAAATATTTATAGAAACATAATCTTAACACATTAGAAACATAATCTTAACACATAGATGACAATAACGCAAATGATTTAGTAAGTTATAATTATACTTCACGGCAATCTTTCATATAATTAAGTTTAACATAGTAGTATTTTATGAGATCATTAAAGCAGGAAAAACACTAAACAGTTATGGTCGGCTATAAATAATATCTCAAACAGGTCGACAAGGAAAGCCAACACATCATCACAATTATTTAGTAAGTTATAATTATACCTCACGGCAATCTTTCATATAATTAAGTTTAACATAGTAGTATTTTATGAGATCATTAAATCAGGAAAAAACACTAAACAGTTATGGTCGGCTATAAATAATATCTCAAACAGGTCGACAAGGAAAGCCAACACATCATCACAATTATTAGCCTCATCAAGTACACCACAAAATTCTGTAAACGATGTCAATAACTTTTTTGCTAAAATAGGTGTAAAACTAGCTAAAAACGTCAAGAGTTCACATTCAAAAGCTACCAAGGGAAACCTATCAAACGGACCGCAATCTATGGTAATGCTCCCAACAGATGAGGAAGAGGTAGCCGGAATATTAATGTCGCTCCGCAATAACTGTGCCGCGGGATGGGATGGGATATCAGGTGACCTGTTGAAAAAGCATGCGGCCGTGATTGTGCCTCCGTTAACGTACGTATGTAACCTTGCTTTTTCCACGGGTAAATTTCCTAACGTGTTCAAGAAAGCCATACTTCATCCGATCTACAAGAGTGGGGACAGGAGCCGTGTTGATAACTACAGACCCATATCTGTGCTGTCTGCTTTTTCCAAAATACTGGAACGGGTAATGAACACCAGACTTGTAAGCTACTTGGAAAACAATAATCTTATCGCACCAGCCCAGTTTGGGTTTCGCTCAGGTAAATCTACCTCTGACGCGGTCCATGAGCTAACAGACTATGTGGTCACAAACATGGATAGTGGGGATAAAGTTATGGGCATATTTCTAGATCTTGCTAAGGCTTTTGACACGGTTTCTGTCCCAATTCTTGTACGTAAGTTGGAAAGCTTGGGAATCAGAGGACTTCCACTGGACCTCTTTAAAGACTATTTGAGTGAGCGTACCCAGAGAGTAAAGATAAATGAATTCATCAGTGAAGAACATATGATCGACTACGGCACGCCTCAAGGTAGTGTCCTTGGACCTTCACTATTCCTCATTTATATCAACGATTTGAGTATGCTCACTATCCCCAATGGTAAAATTATTAGCTTTGCTGATGACACTGCCCTCTTGGTCAGCGCGAGTTCGTGGGAGGATGTCTATGAGCGTGCACAACTAGGCTGATACGGTATCTAACTGGTTATGCGACAATCTGTTGACCCTTAATACAACTAAAACCAAGTACATAGCATTCTCCATGAAAAACAAGGGATCCTCCCAAACATTACCTAATACTATAGTAGCTCCCTCTTGCACAAACCCACGCACCAATAGTTGTAGCTGCGAACCACTCACCAAGGCGGAGAATGTAAAATACCTGGGAATAACAATCGATAAAAACCTAAGATTTCAAGATCACATAACCACTACGGTAACAGATTACGAAAAATAATATATGTGTTCAAAACGCTGAGACATGTAGTCGATAAAAATATTATTAAATTAGTGTACTATACCCTTGCTCAATCTATAATATGCTACTGCATCACCTCTTGGGGTGGAGCTCCAAAAACTACCTTAGTAGAAATTGAAAGAGCTCAAAGAGCTATACTAAAAGTGTCGTCTTTTCGACCGTATCGCTACCCCACTGAACAGTTATACATAGAAAACGAAGTCCTGACAGTGTGTCAACTGTTTATATTGCACATTCTACTGAACTACTCTTGGTTATACTACTTGCTACTCTTGGTTGGCATATTTCAGATCGCCGTTCGTAAAATTAAAATCAAGACTTCTCTTAACAGGCAAGCTCGTTTGATTCTCAATTTTACTTATTTATCAAAAAATATTTAAGTACGATAATACAAAAGCTTTATAAGAAAGAAGGTTTAATTATACTCATAATTTCGCCTTCATGGAAACTGTGTAGTTTGCACTCGTGCACTACTTGCCAATCACATTATTTAAAGATGAAAGCCTTCATCATAGATAAAATTTAAAAAATGTTATCTGTGGTCCGTTCGCTGGCGCGTCATCCTGTCATCTGTCAATTCATTGTACTTTTTTGTGCCGCGCGCTGATCACGCTTCCGATAAAAAGTTCAGATATATTTATCGAAATGGGAAAATATCGAAGAAAACGAGACCAGGAAATGGAGGACCTGAATGAATATCTGCGAGAACTGGTAAACCGAGTGTATACCTACATGAAAGCGGAGTCGTCATGGACACCGGTAAGTTTCCCGATATACCTACCAATTTGTCGTTACCTGAGATCATTTTACTAAAATTACCTTGAGTGCCGTAATATGTTTCCACGTGAGGTTAACATTAGAGCACTAACTGTGCCGTATACTTACGAAAGGACACCACACGAGTTTTCAGTAGGAGGTCAACCATTGGTGTATCGTTCAGTGTTACAAACACATCCTTGCTAGATCCCTAGCAGTCTCTAAGAGTTTTCACGAGAGGTTAACCAGGAGACCACTAACTATGCCGTATACTTACAAAAGAACAACATCATACGAGTTTACACTGGGAGGTCAACCATTGGTGTATCGTTCAGTGTTACAAACACATCCCTGCTAGATCCCTAGCAGTCTCTAAGAGTTTTCACGTGAGGTTAACCTTGAGAACACTAACTGTGCCGTATACTTACGAAAAGACAACACCACACGAGTTTTCACTGGGAGGTCAACCATTGGTGTATCGTTCAGTGTTACAAACACACCCTTGTTAGATCCCTAGCAGTCTCTAAGAGTTTTCACGAGAGGTTAACCAGGAGACCACTAACTAGGCCGTATACTTACAAAAGGACAGCACCACACGAGTTTTCACTGGGAGGTCAACCATTGGTGTATCGTTCAGTGTTACAAACACATCCCTGCTAGATCCCTAGCAGTCTCTAAGAGTTTTCACGAGAGGTTAACCAGGAGACCACTAACTATGCTGCCGCATAACTACAAAAGAACCACACCACACGAGCTTTCACGAGAGGTCAGCCATGGTATATCGTTCAGTTATAAAAACATCCCTGCACCATCACCTGATGTAAGCTGTGGAATTGATTAGTCTGGAACCTAACTCTTATTATGAGTGCGAAGCCTGCTTCCGTGGAAGACACTATGGCCAAACTTGCACCAGGAGAACACGTTTGAGAGGCTGTGAGTCACGTGACCAAAGCCAACGATTCTGGACACCAAATAGCCTACTCAATGCCACCTATTAAAATTTATTTACTTAACAGACAACACCTAGTGGTCTTCAAAAATGTCAAAATACTTACAATAATTCTAGATACCTATTGGTATACAATTTAACTTAAATATGCTATGTTAGTATTTACGTGAATTCCACTACAGCCCAACCGGAAGAAGACTGAGAGTGAAATGGTATCCTACCCCAACCTGAAGCATTGCCTTCAAATGTTGAGAATCTGCTCTGAGGGTGCAGTTGGCTACATCACTTTGGTGGTCAAAAATTATGATAAATGAACTAAATGTGCCGGCGAAGCAACATTTATGAGAGGTATGAAGCACCCACAATCTGTGGCCTGTTGAACCCACCAAAGATTGACAAGGGGGTGGCGGCTGCAGTAAATGAAGGTGGAATCAAATGACACCAAAGGATCAGGGGGCGGCAGAATAAAGTGGCTGCTGCCATTGGGTCCATTGACAAGGGCCTTAACAGCTTAATAGCTTCCCAAGGGAGTGCATTTCTAATCTAAACATTAAACATTGACCCAGCTAGACTACTGTGTGTAATTTATTATGAATGCATCACATGAAGATCATTGTTTTTGACCCAGCCTTAATAAGGAAATGAAAGAACTGATGGAGCGGGCACCAATATCTAAATATTTGTTCGGCTATAAGCCTCAAAGATAAATTCAATGCCATCAAACGTTGCTAAAGTCAGGATTGTCACTAGCTCAGGTACGGACTGGTGGATCGCAGTATTTCCCTGAAGTTTGGAGGATATTACTACTAATCCAACCATACATGGTGGATCAAGGGTTATAAGTTACCCTTTATTGAACTTCCAGTTCAAACTTCTGAATAAGAACTTCAGTTGGAGAGAAAGCAACCCTATTTCCATAGAAATTAATAATCTCTTACAGTTAGGTGCATGTTTCCCTGTCAAAAAACAATTTTTATTTAGTATATTCTTACCAAAATCAGATGACAATTGGAGATACTTAAATATGTTGTTACATCCCACTTTAACTGTGGTTAAAGGACAGCTATAATAATGATTTTTGCCTACAATAGAATTAATAAATACATGTTAAATGGTACCCATAACAAAATACGTTAGAAGATATCCCCAGTTTCTGTTTAACATAATTATATTGTAAGAGTTTACATGCCTCCAGGCTTGACACAGCACCATGTGTGTTGGCAGGGATCATGAAGCCAGTTGTCTGTCACCTGAGGTCATAAAAGGTTGCTTTCTGTCATATACTCTCACAATATTCTATGCTTTGCCGATTCATATGCAAAGTGTATAGAAAATGTGTCTACTATTCAAACTATGATCTGAGAAATATAGGATTTATTATAAATATTCAAAACTGAAAAGAGCCCCCTAGAATCCAGACGATGCAATTTTTTGTTAGATTCAGTCCAGTTGGCCATTTCACTTAGACAGGAAAAGATAGTTTATCCAGTTCATAAAGAATTTTAAGTCTAATAAGGAAATGCAAATAGTAGAGCTTGCCTAATTACTAGGTATTCTTGTTGCAACATCCCAGCTGTACAATATGGTTTGCTTTACACCAAGATGACGAAAGATCACAGAACAGTAGCCTTAAAGAATAACAATGAAAATAACAAGGCCATAACTAGTTTATAATTCAAATCCATAATAACATAACGCCTGTATTCCCCGAAGGGCTAGGCAGAGGTATAACTATTTCAAATTCAAAATCATCTAATTGCAAATACAACAAAACTGGAATCAAATTCAAAATCATTTACTTGCAAAGGTTGCTCACATTTCAATAAATCACAATGGATTTAAACAATTTGACCTTGTTCTTGAAATATTATCTGTTGCTTCTCAAACTGATTGGTATGTAATTATAAAAAGTTCCATATATATTACCTTGAACTATTAACAGCATTTATAGGGCTCAAAACATTTGCAAGCTTTTCCAGATTGGTACTGTGAGGTGTTACCTATTAAGAATAGATATTATCACAATAGCCATTGCCTATATCAATAAGATGGTTGGTACTCGTTCTACTCACCTGAAGATTAACGAAACAGTGATGACAATAGTGCGAGGAAAGACAAATATGGGCTATGCATCTTATTTTAGTTTTAAAGGAAACATTATGACTGGTCTAGACGCCCAAATATAGAAATTGAATGGAAGTGAGGTGGATATACCTTCAAATCAATTGCTGTTAAGCTGGGCGAGCCCCCGATTAACCAGTTTACAAACAAGCCCAATTCTAAGTGTCAGAATGACATCATGGCTCCCTGATCTAGGTGCATGCTCTGTAAATGCAATCACTGTCAAATGGGATCTCCACACCCATTGTGCAGGAGTCTCACACTGATTACCGCAAGATTATCAGGGATGCTTTCTTGAGGAGAGGAACACCAATCCCTTCAATTAATATAGTACTAACTTCCTTGTATAGCAAAGCAAGAAAGCGATATGAATCTGCTCTGGATCAATGGATCCCCTTCTGACAGAGTCAAGATATTGGCCCCTCCTAGGGTCAGTCACCATGGTAATATTATTAATGACCACTAAGTTTAATGAAGGATTGCTGTATAGCTCACTCAATACCCTAATGATATTGAATGAGTTATAAGAGCGAAGAACCCCAAACATGAAATAATTTTGGGACCCCAGGAACGTTCCGGATTATCTCATGTCTTTCATAAATAACCAATGGTTTAAAATGACTTTTTTTATGTATACCTAACCATATTAACTCTTGTGATTGCACACAGAATTCAAACCGTGTCAGTCATTACACATAGATAACATTTCTTAAAATGAGGTTAATATTAAATAAAGATACCAGAAATATGTGAAATTTCTACACCTGGTTGTACTAAACCCCACTTGATATTACCATTTTCTTAGATTTTACTGAGAGTAAAAGACAAGATTGTAAATCATACAATATAACTTTATAAGAAAATCTTATCATGCCGCCTCTACTGTAACTATAGTGGATGGACAAACCAAAATTTTAATGCATAATAATGGAATAGATTTTTCTAAATTCACATACAGACATGCCTCTACTTCAAAGGCCTTTGAGGGGGGGGAGGTATCAATGTTGAGGTCATAGGAAATGCTGTTGGTTGGACCATTTCTCAACCTTTTGTAGGTGACCAATAGTGATCCTAATGCTTTTGCACAGGCTGTATGCTCTATAGAGAGTGGCTGTTCATAAAACTCATTATATTTCTATGTCAATTTTAATTGTCTGCTTATAAGTAATTGATGTGTGCCATATTAGATTACTAATGACACTGGTTGATTCAAGACTGAATAAGAATTCCAGGAATTAATAGTCTGTCTTTACCTTAATGTATGCTTACTGATTCATATAGAATATATATTTTATAATGTGTAACTAACAAACTCAGAATAACATGGTTAGCTACAATGTTCAGTTGTTAAATAATGATGAAATGATTACCAACACAACTTTGTTCTTTGAACATCTACACAGTTTCCATGAAGGCGAAATTATGAGTATAATTATACAGATCGGACTAACTTACCTAGTGACGTCCGATCCTTAATTATATGAAATAATTTCGCCTTCATGGTGTCCCAACCCTTCCCAAATAATCAACCTACTTATGTGTACTGGATTATCTAAACCCCTTCTAAAAGTTGTGTTTAGCTGTATGCACTATGACCGGGACTAAACGATGCTCATACAGGTCATCGTTAAGTCCCGTTCATATGCTTTGAAAGAATGAATTGACAGATGACAGGATGACGCGCCAGCGAACGGACCACAGATAACATTTTTTAAATTTTATCTATGATGAAGGCTTTCATCTTTAAATAATGTGATTGGCAAGTAGTGCACGAGTGCAAACTACACAGTTTCCATGAAGGCGAAATTATTTCATATAATTAAGGATCGGACGTCACTAGGTAAGTTAGTCCGATCTGTATAATTATATTATCTACCTAGCGTATTTTACTCCTACTTGTGTATTCAGTTCATGAAAATAATAAAGCGGAAATAATGCTTTCCTAATACAAAATTAACTATTCTTATTGAGGAATAGCTATGCAATGAAGACTATTTAGACGAATTCAATATTAAGCTTCACGATTCTGAACTTTATCAGTACACAATACAGTTCCATATTTCTTGATTAAGTAAATTCTAAAAAAAAGGTGCGGAAAGTAGATAATCATTTAGGACTCAAATTGAAAAAAGATAAGGTTCAAAATCAAGAAGGTAATATTGTAGTCATTCTAATCCTTACTTCCTTACTTTTCCTTACTAATATTATAAATGCGAAATTAACTCTGTCTGTCTGTCGCGCTTTCACGCCAAAACTACTGAACCGATTTAAATTAAATTTGGTACACAGATAAGTAGTCTAGAGCCTGAGAAAGGACATAGGCTACTTTTTATCGATATACCACGCGTGCGATGCCGCGGGCGGAAGCTAGTATTCTATACATTGCTGCGCAGCATTATCTTGTCTACTTATTCGTATCAGTTGGCACAAACGCTGTGAACAAACCGGCCAAGTGCGAGTCGGACTCTCGCACGAAGGGTTCCGTACCTTTATACAAAATCACGTTTGTTGTATGGGAGCCCCCTTAAATATTTATTTTATTCAGTTTTTTATTATTTTTTGTTATAGTGGCAACAGAAATACATCATCTCTGAAAATTTCAACTGTCTAACTATCACGGTTCATGAGATACAACCTGGTGACAGACGGACAGACGGACGGACAGCGGAGTCTTAGTAATAGGGGCCCGTTTTACCCTTTGGGTACGGAATCCTAAAAATGGTGCTTAGTAAAAATCTCTGACAGAAAGAAAAAGTAGGTACTTAATATACTGTTTATTGTTATTTTCCCGATTTGACCATATTATACCTACTTTATTTCTTGAACTTGCAAAAAGTTGGCAACCCTAGTGTTACTTACTACCGACGCGATGTGCTGTATACTGTACACAATTATGGGCTCATGGCACAGTAATTAAACTAAGTCACGTCTACATTTTGTCTAATACTGCCTCTGATTCATAGAACAGTTAAGCATTAAATTAATGGCTGAACACTCAATAGTCACTCAAGGAAACTATTTCAGTACTTATTCAATTGTTTATGAAACCAATTGTGATCGTGTTGTAACTGATATGCTGTAGAATATTGTGTTATTAATAGACACTGGGGATATATCTGTGTATTTTTAGGGTTCCGTACCCAAAGGTTATAACGAGACCCTATTACTAAGACTCCGCTGTTCGTCTGTCACCAGGCTGTATCTCATGAACCGTGGCAGACAGTTGAAATTTTCACAGATGATGTATTTCTGTGGTCGAATGTGTTTCGAAATGATCGATAAATATCGATCATTAGTAGTAGTAGATATAAATATGTACTAGGGTGTTTAAATGCTATGGCTGAATCTCATCACAAAGCCGTACCTGCCGAAAGCATTATTAACAATTTTACTAACATGTGCGTCTAAATTCAGTTTATTGGCAAGTAATATTCCCAGGTCGCGGATCATACTCTCTCTTGCCAGAGTCTCACTATGTATTGCATAGGGATATTTAAATATATTTTTATATTTAAGTGAAGCTAATACAACATTTAGAGATACTGAGTTGGATTTTGGTTTTAGTGCAATAATCTGCAAGACGATTGAGGTCTTGTTGAAGCAGTTGACAGTCTAGCATAGTTTTGATGGGTCTAAAGACTTTAAGGTCATCTGCGTACAGTAAGAATTTAGAATCAAGAAAGCACATGTCTATATCATTGACAAATATAATAAATAACAAAGGGCCCAGTTACGAGCCTTGAGGCACCCCTGATAAAGCAGTTATGGATTTGGAATGGAAACCATTAACTACCACTTTTTGCGTTCTATTTGTAACGTAGGAAGTAAACCACGAATGCCATTAAATGTTAATTTCCCTAAAAGTATATGATCGACTTTGTCAAAGGCTTTACGGAAATCAGTATAAATAGAGTCCACCTGTACACGTGTGTCTAAATTATTGAGTAAATAATCAGTATATTCAATATAATTAGTAGTTGTAGATCTTTTCTTGACGAACCCATGCTGTTGCTTAATAATCTGATCATGAATAATCGGTTACAGCTGATTGTAGACAAGCCTCTCCAAAAGCTTTGACAAGATCGACAGAATGGAAATAGGACGGTAGTTCTCAACTTCATATTTTGGACCAGATTTATGGACAAGGGTAATATTAGCTCGTTTCCCCTCTTCTGGTAAAGTTCCTTGGCTCAAACAACTATTATAAATAATAATTATAGTATATCAATACTGATTTCAAGATTGCTAACGAGACGACTATTCTTAGCATCGTCAAAGGTTTGCTGCTGCACATCGTTGAGAGTGGAAGGCTCATAAACAGAATGGAAAAAGTTTAAAAAGAGATTACAGATTTCATCTGGATTGTTGGACGATTGTCCGTCGTAATGCATAGTTGAAGGAATGGAAGCTATGGATTTACGGTTAGATACAAAAGTCCAGAAATATTTAGTGTCAACTTTTATGCTATCCTCACTTGACTTTATGTATAGGCAATAACATGTTTTAGATTCAGTATGAAATCTCGACCTATATAGTGAGAATTGTTCGTAATCTGATAGATTTTCATACACCTTCCATTTACACCACGCTTTAGTTTTACTTTTAAATGTATGTATCAATGATGGTGGGAACCAGACCGGATATTTAAAAGACCTGACCGATGTTAAGGGAACATGAGCTTTAATAACTTTGAAAATAACTTCATATTTTTTTTTTTTACTAAATTGTATTTACTAAACGTGTCAAACGTAACGAGCCAAAGGGAGTATGTAAGGATCGTAACAGGTGGCGTTCTGTAGTTTCTGCCTACCTCCATTCCCATGGGCACCTGTTACTATCCTTGAAGACTCGTGTATATTATATTTTATCGTATTGAAATAAACAATCTTCCAGATGTGATATCTTAATATCGATTCAATATAAATCAAGTAAGGTATAACCAAAATACTTTGTTTTGGTTCAGATAACACGGCTCATATTCGAATTACGCATCTAAATCAGATGTGATAGTAAGGATTATTGTTATTAGCTGTTCTTTCTTGGTATTATTTCCTGTCTAGGGGAACACATTTTTTGTTGTGAAATGCAATCGTTTTATTGCTACTGACTAATTCTTACTGACTACGATTATGTATAAGTAAGTCCAACAGAATTTTGGCCACTGGCTCTTGATTTTTTACAAAGCACAGTGGCTTGGACCTTCAGGTAGCTTTTGTTTTAAATTTTTTTATGTTCGCTTATTTGAAATGTATTAAAAACAGAACAGTAAGAAAGAAACACTCGGGAATTCAAGATCTAGGGGCTTGAAACGGTCACTTTAGCAGAATGATATTAAGAAAATATTATGAATCATCGTAAATTGTCACAAACTGACAATTCATATTATGATCTACGTGTAATTCTTATTACGAAATAATTCATCTGTTTGACAGTTTTATAAGGTGATCCACAGATTATAAATTGCTTTTAAGTATGTCAAATTAGAGGAATTGCTAATGACAGCTGGGATTCGGGAAATTAACTGGTTTTAGAGGAATTGCTAATGTGGCTGGTTTAGGCCCCCACCAGTTGTGACTGCTAGTTTTGCTCCAACCAAAACGATGATTCTACAATACACGATGATACAAATGCATAATTGTAGAGGGATATGCGAGGGCCAACGATGTAACCCATTGCTCCTAATTGACACCTACTCCAGTTTATTTCAAGCTCCTTCGGATTGTCTGCGACCATTGGCTTGTATTTTTCTTCCATTAAGACCAATCTTCCGCACTGTTTATTATTAGACATCGACTCTGGCGGTGTACTCTGTAAGTCCATCAACGAAGATACGGGCCCGTCTGAAAGTAATTGAACCGTCAAAACGAGGGACAAATTAAATTTTCCGGATGGGCAAAAACATAACGGTATTAGGAACAACTGTCAAATCGTTTTGTCATTCATTTAAGTTCGGGCTCCAATTAGTAATACAGGGTAACAAAGGCCCGTAACTTCGGACGAAACTACGTATTTCGTGCTTGGGGAGTAGATCCCCAGGATTAGTATAAGTAAATAAAATTATACTTAAGTTTATACGGAGAAGATTCCCAGTTCTGTTTCAATAAAATATTGCTATACAGAATTTTATCCACAAGTAGAGAGATAAGAGAGATAGATGAGATAAACTCTCATTAAGTGCCGCCGTGACTAGATATTGTTGAGTAACGCTCCTACGTAGGCAGGCGTCGATAAGACTGAGGAACTCCGTCAAAGAGTCAAACGAGAAATAGGACGATGAACGTGAAAGTGGTCAACACTTCGTAAGTTAAACTTAGTCTGCAAACATATGTGACTGCAATCCAGGATACCTCAGTAGGACGTGAGGGGAGATTAATTCCTACTTTATTATTAACTAGCTGATGCCCGCGGCTTCGCCCGCGTGGATGTTGGTTATTATATACTAAAACCTTCCTCGAGAACCACTCTATCCTTTAGTGAAAACAGCATGGAAATCGGTGCAGTAGTTTTTGAGTTTATCGCGAACAGGACGACAGACAGACGCGGCGGAGGACTTTGTTTTATAATATGTAAGGATTATTGGTGTGTGCCAGAGATTTTTTTTCCACCATTTAATTCCTGGTTTCCTGCGCCTTAAGAATTTATTTTGAGCAATATCAATCATTTAATTTAATTATATCCTTAAGCTAGTAGTCACGAAACGAGATCAATGACTCCAAAATCTCGACATTGAGACCGCCCAATTCCTGTTTTAATTCTAAATCACCATAACATTACACTACACAGTACACCGTTAGATTGTTTTATCAGCGCATTAGTGGAATATGTCTAATCTTGCATGACCGCACAACACGTGATCCGCCATGACCCTGAAATCGTGAAACCGTCATTTATTGGTCAATTTTATTTATACTTCAGCCTTCAATACTTTATTGTTGATTTCTCTGTGTAAAACACTTCACGGACTACTCGCATTAAAATGAATCAAAGACTAGTAACTTGTATGTGTATGTATAGCTTGCATTGTGTTATTGAAAGAGATAATAATATCTATACAAATATTATAAAGAGAAAAGATTTGATTGTTTGTTTGTTTGTTTGCATTGAACAGGCTCCGAAACTACTGAACCGATTTGAAAAATTCTTTCACTGTTGGGAAGCTTCACTGTCCCCGGGTGACATAGGCTACATAATATTTTCAAAAAAATTGAAGATCCTTACTAAAACTCCAATAATGTAATCCAAGGTGTAAAAAAGGGTAGGGTAGGTAGGTAGGGTAAGTAGTTAGGTAGGGTAGGGTAGGTAGGTAGGGTAGGGTAGGTAGGTAGGGTAGGTAGGTAGGTAGGTAAGGTAGGTAGGTAGGGTAGGTAGGTAGGGTAGGTAGGTAGATAGGTAGGGTAGGTAGGTAGATAGGTAGGGTAGGTAGGTAGGGTAGGTAGGTATGGTAGGTAGGTAGGGGAGGTAGGTAGGTAGGTAGGTAGGTAGGTAGGTAGGTAGGTAGGTAGGTAGGTAGGTAGGTAGGAAGGGTAGGTAGGGTAGGTAGTTATGGTAGGTAGGTAGGTAGGTAGGGCAGGTAGGTAGGTAGGGTAGGTAGGTATGGTAGGTAGGTAGGGTAGGTGCGCCTCAGATAAGTACTTAGTGCGAAGCTGGGGCGGGCAGCTAGTACTTAATACTTTATTTAATTGAAAAAGACAAATTGTCGCGCAAACAATCGCGATTTTTCGCAGAATAGACCCAATATTGCTGCTATGTATCATCTCCTTAGCGTTTTAACTATGTTACGGTAATACTTCCAATCTAACCGGATTCAGCTGAATACCAGTATTTTACATGGAGCGACTACCTATCTGACCTCCACAACCCAGTTACTGGATAATGCGATACCCCTTGTTATGGCTGGTTGTCAGACTTTCGGGCTTCTGACTACTCGTAGCGACTGTCAAAAATCTAAAAATGATATCCGGGACCAACTGTTTAAGGAGCTTTCCGAGGCACGGAGGGGTCTTGATATGTATATATGGATGGATGGTCACCCATCTACGAACCGACCGCGGGATCGACCCGTGTGGCTGTTATTATTTAGCCACAAGGGCTGATTTTGCTACTATGCGATCAATTATTATTTATTTTGCTATGTCCTCTATCGACATGTCTGACTCGTAGTTGAAAGTTTATATTGATTAGTCAGTGCATTAAAAATGTATGAAGTTTATAAGCAAAATAGACAATTGCTTTTAGTGCTGTTTGTAATCCTATTAATCGATTTTTATATCCACGACTATTCGTTGTTCTATAATACGGATTATTCGTAAATTAGATTAAGAGTATGTAAGCAAAGTAGTTTGCGGAGAAATGAGGAAAATGTCCATTCTAAGGTTGCCTGGAAGAGATCGCAGAAAGCGATAAGGCCGCCCATTGTATGTTTTGTAGTGTTAAATATATTTATTTTCGCTATGTATTTTCTGGTGAACAATAAAGTATATATAAATAAATAAATAAAATGTCGTCAGGAAAGTTTTGAGTATGAATGTGAAGGGCTATAAGAGTAGGGGAAGACCAACAAAGCTATTAACACTGTAATTCGAAAATATTGTAAAAGCCATTAATCTTTTAAAAGAGTAACCATGGAGATTCTTGCCGGCTCTTCTCCATAGGAAACGACCAATTGGAACCGTGCACCTAGCTTCTGACGTTTCATAATTGCCCATGTAGGCTTATGTGAAATTGCGGGAAAGTCCGAAAGGGATACCGGGACCTTGGCAACAGGCAAATGAAGGAACACGGGTGGGTTTTAGTCAGTAAAAGTCTGACACGCCCTTCCGCTCCACCCAGAGCGGGAGAAGTCATTGGATGATTTCCCACCCTCAAAAAAAAAAAAAAAAGGCTTATGTGAAATAAAATATATTGATTTTGATTTTTGAAAGAAATGACTGTGTGAAAGATGATATGGCTAGAAACCGAGACTACCGAGATAACGACTAATACAGAAGTATGGATGAAAAAACTTTATACAAAAAAAAACAACCGACTTACAAAATAAACACTGTCTGTCTTTGCTTTTTAATTTTCGTTTTTTGCCACCGACTTCTGAAATTAAAGTAATTTTTTCGCTTTTTATTGTTTTTTCTTGGAAGTCGGTTGTTTTTTTTTTTCTAAAGGTTTTTATTTTTCACTTGTTATTTGTGGTACCTACCCCACACAAATTCGAATAGGTACCACTACCTGCTATGTAAATAAAAGTGACGGAGTCAAATAAGATATCATCTACATAGACTAAGTGGGAAAAATAAATAATTATTGAAGCTTAATCAAAAACTGCACAAGTAAAGTTAATAAACTTTATATGGGACCACCTCTGAAGCATGACCTACCAAACAAAAAAAGAATCATCAAAATCGATTCATAATTGGCGGAGTAATCGCGTAACATACAGACGAATTGAGAACCTCCTCCTTTTTGAAGAATTCGGTTAAAAAGACATGTTGCATCGACCCCAAATAAATTGGTATTTGAGGGCAGGAAAATGATGAGTTTGTAGGCAACGTGGGTGCCATTATATCAACAGGATAAAAATATTAAGTTTCCTTATTAAGAGTCCGTCTGTTTATGGTGTCGTGTATTGCATAAAATAAAGTAATAAAAACTAAAATCCAACTACGACTAAAAAGGTATAAACAAGACACCACAGACAAACAAATAAAAAATCCGGAGTCACACGTGTTAGGGCATAAATCGAACAGAAGGCCAATTCTCGTACTTAAAAATCGTTCAAATTCCAGTCGCAATCTGTCAAACTTGTCAAAAATGTTGGTAATTTGATAGTGTTTTTGACAGATTGCGAATGAGATGCGAATGCGAACGTTCATTAAAAATACGGGAATTGCCCCTCAGATTATGTGTGACTCCGGATTTTTAATTTGTCTGTCTGTGGTGTCTCGTTTATACCTTTTTAGTCGTAGTTGGGTTTAAGTTTTTAATACTTTATTTTTTTTTTAAATTCTTTTGGGGTTATAATATATATATTTTTGAAATGTGCTCATTAAGCCCCTTTCATTTGATACCCAACATGGTACGATAAAACAATTTTTTTTTTTAAGTTCCTGACTTTATGTCCTCTAGAGGGCGCCATTTTTAATTGAATGTAACGTCACATAGCCTATGACCAGCGGACGATCAAGACGCTTCCAACGATACCTCATTTTTGTCAAATTGTGATGAGTGGTTTAGAAGATAGGAGGGAACAGATGAACATACATACATACCGGTCAAAATCATAACCCTCCTTTTTTCTTCGCCGTAGTCGGGTAAAAAAACTAACGGATTTTTTATTAATATTTAAGTATCTACATTAAACATTTAGTTATAACGGAATCAATTCTTGTAAATGCTTTTACATAGTTACATAATCACTTCCAAATCTTTCTACGTAACATCACGCCTGTAATCCCCAAAGGGTTAGGCAGAGGTGTACCTATAGTACACCCACATTTCGCCAGTTATGTTTAAGTCCCATGTAATAGGGGGCGAGCCTATTGCCACCAACTGGTCATAATTCCAGACTCCGGGCTGCTACTGAGAAATTCAAAATTGAAAACCTAATAACACTTTGCCTGACTCTGAAATCGAACCTCACGCTCAGCAGTAGCGCTAACGACCACTAGACCAACGCGGCAGTCAAATATTTTCTTTAAGGCTCTTACATACTGGGGCGATTCGTCGCGCGACGCGAATTTTAACAAAACAATTTCTCACGGCGAACAATGCGGCGGCGCGACGCGGCGAATCGCCCCAGTATGTAAGAGCCTTAACAATTGTTGAGTTACTGGGCATTTTAGATAGAATGTCCGATAAGTCTAAAATGCGCTGTGACGTTAATCCTGTGACTTATCTCGTCACGGCTGAGGGATGTCTCGGATAAGCACTCTCGACTGTCTGAGTACTTTTCATTCCTCCTTCTTTTAGGTAACATAGGTAACTAACGTTGAAAAAGCGGGCACGATGTCTAAGTAGAATGACGTAGAGGGAGCGTGTTCTTCTCTAAACTCAGTTTTTTTTTTTTGTTATTAAAATAAAAGGATTCAATTAATTATTTTTTATAAACACTCGTTATAAATGCAAATACGTTACATAATTACATGAGTAATATCCGTGTCCATTTATTTAAATTAAATAATACAAATATTACAGATATCAAGTAGGACAGAACTGTTTCAGGGCCAGTATTAAGTGCAATTTTTTTTCTTTCGATAACGTCCGATCCGGTAATCAATACTGCATACAGAATCGATTCATTTTATACTATCAAGGCAGTAGGTAAAGGCATGCATTGTGATCATGGTTTGAATTAACGGTAACTTTCGGTACAGAACACCTAAGTTCAACTAAAATTTATATGGGACCACCTCCGAAGCATGACCTACCAAACAAAAGAAGAACCATCAAAATCGATTCATAATTGGCGGAGTAATCGCGTTACAAACATGCAGACGAATTGAGAACCTCCTCCTTTTTGAAGAAGTCGGTTAAAAATATAGTTGCACGAACAAACTAGCAGGGTTTCTCTATTGTTAGCTATCAATCACAGATTGCTAGAATCTATGCTTTTATGCACCGGAGGGGAGCGATGAGGCACATCTACATCGCTACATGCGAACTACGCATCACACTGACATCACGCATAATCCTGCATCGCGCAAGCAGTGTTTACCGTGCGACTAGCACATATACAACGTTCCGACCGGACATCAATCGTCAGGCAGTTGCCCACCAGACATACAGGATCCTCCCTTTTTTATAGGGGATAGTGAACTTTACACCCTGTTCCTGATGCCCCTATAACTGTCTAGTAACGAGCTACTAAGATTCCTTTATCATCAAACCATTTCTTACGTAATTCAGTCGAACAAATGAAGCATAAGTGCATTCTGAAGTGCCTTTATGCTGAAACATTGATTTCTTCTTAAGCTATTCGTTATCATTGTCAACAACTTTATTATTATTGTAACTTACATATTTATTGACACAGGACCTCGCTGAGGATAGGGCACAGAGTTCTTCATCTGCCATTCTTTCCCAAACTATCTTTTCAACTTTCAATCTTTCTAACGAACTCCTTTCAATTGTTCCAGTACAAAATATGGCACACCCTGGAGAAGGACCCGCTCTTCGCACACAACTCCGTCGCGCCAACAGTGGAGGAACAAAAACGCATCACACAGCTCCAGCTGAAGAAAATAAACGAGTACAAATTCCACACTAAAGAAATGGTCAACTCTAGTTATAGTCGAAGGGTAAGAGCCAATTATATCTCGACAATTCGAGCACAACCATAATCTCGTCTACTACTATTAAAAATATTTATTTTAAAGAAGAAATAGAAAAAAATATGGCGCTATGTTAGAATGACATTTCTATCTTAATTGTGACGTTAGTTGGTAGCAGTTTTCAGTCTCAGTTTATTTTATTCAAAATTCGAAGCATTAAATAATGTTTTTTTTTGTCTACGTTTAGGGGAAATTTAATTTTAAAAATCCAGTCAATTATTGGTACTTATTTGGACGTTACTGGCAAGCTTAATCATACCATGATTAAATTTTTGATTTGAAGTCCTTCATTTTTACTTCTATTAGATTATTTATTAGCTTCGGTTTTCAAATTAAGACTCAAGATAATGTAAAAATCTTTTTTAACCGAAAAAACAAACCGGAGAAGGTTCTAATGTCGTCGTGTATTATTTTTTTAGGATTCCGTACCCAAAGGGTAGAACGGGACCTTATTACTAAGACTCCGCGTCTGTCTGTCCGTCTGTCACCAGGCTGTATTTCATGAACCGTGATAGTTAGGCAGATGAAATTTTCACAGATGATGTATTTTTTATGTATGACCACGAGTAACTTTTTACAGAGTAGTTAGTTAGGTAGGTACTTAGGAAAGTTTAATTTTGACGATTCTTTTTTGTTCATTTATTATAGGGTAATTTCTCCTCTTTAACGCCTTTCGTAAGTCTTTTTAAGTAGTCGAATACCATTAAACTAACAATTGATATCTCTTCCAAATCACAATTTACATCATTACTAACTTGTTTTTGACTTACCTTCATAGTTTTTACGGTATTGACTTTTTTTTGGGCCAAAAAACTGATTCCATTAATCATTTCTTTACTATAGGTATATTTTTGAAAATATCTTTTATTTTCTGGACTTAAAATACTTTTGGTAATATCATTAAAATTGTTTTTTTTTCCATAGACACGCACAATAATGACGATAAACGAGGCTGTGCAGTCTTTGAACCCCAGCGTGTCAGTGAAGATGGCGATTGGCATATATTTATTCTCAAATGCCCTACTATCGCTCGGCACTGAGAGGCACCATAAGTTCTATGAATCTACTTTCGTGGAAAGAGAGGTAAGAGTTGTTGATGCTGACTTTTTATACATTAACATTAGGATTTTTTTTATATTTGCCTACCATAAGTAATGGCAGAAAGTAAAGGGGCCATTTTAGTTATAAGACCATACAATTGTAAACCTACATTCATGCGAATAAATGGATTTGATTTGAGTCATCATACCATTCATTTATTTTTAAAGCAGTCAATGATGGTGAGATCACACCTAATCGTCACAGAGCCCTTGTTATTTTTTTTTTTTTCCTTCTCTCGAACTAGGAAAAGACCTCCGAGGCTCATAAACCTCAGGTACTCTGAGTGAAACGAAAACTAATGCCTAATTTCACTAAAACTATGCGACAAATAAAGGCGCGCTTTTGGATTTTCAGCTTTCGGCGCTGAGCCGAGCGTAGAAAATCCAACAGTGTGTTTATATTTGAGTATTAATTAACGTGTCGCCAATGTTTGCGAAAACGGGAATAACCGACATAATTGGAACCAAAAAAAAGAAACCTTCGATAACAGTAACCGCCTACTTATTGCAGTATAAAGCTAATAATAGTCTGTTGTACTTATCTCACACGCAAAAAATCCCATTGTTATGTCACTTCCGAAGTTCCGAGGTCAATATTTGTAGAACAAAAAGGCCAGATAGCGTTAGCGGCCATGGTTGCAATATCTACAGTGGGTAGGAACTTATAAGCATACCACATAGGCATAATCACCCGATATTAAAACGTTCCCACTGCTCTGACACCGCCCTCTCTGTGAGACACGTCTGTGTGAACTTAATGGCAGACAATTCATAGGTTTTAAATTGAAAGCCAGTATCCTAATCCCAACTAATATTATAAATGCGAAAGTGAGTTTGTTTGTTACGCTTTCACGCTAAAACGGTTGAACGGCTTTGGATGAAATTTGGCACAGGCGTAGATCATGACCTGGAATAGGACATAGGATACTTTTTATCCCGATATTCCCACGGGATCGGAATGTACGTGGGTGAAACCGTGGAACGCAGCTAGTTTTAAATAAATATTAGACATCATTGCGGGAACCATCGTCATGCTCCAGTCGACCTTAAACAACACGACTCCCTTAAAAAAGATAGCTCTATCCAAATGTGTAGTTACACCCCAACTAGCTTCTTAGCGCCGCACTCTAAAACTAACCATTTTGATCTCCCATATACTTACACACCTCCATCTTCAACAGACGCTGGCAAGCTTCGCACTCACAGAGATCGCGCACGGTTCAGACGCGCGACTCATGCGCACGACAGCGACGTACGACCCACAAAACAAGCAGTTCGTCATTCACACGCCAGACTTCGAGGCGGCTAAATGCTGGGTTGGTAATCTAGGTAAAACTTTGTGTGACTTTTTACATTGACATGGCTTTTTGACGTTTTACACAGGAAAAGGAAAAAAGGGATCAAACGATTTTTTTTTTATAATTGCTTATGAGATCAAAGTTTTCTAGGTAAGTCTGTGAGATTGGATTTTTGCTAAAATTTTATGGTATTGGTTTGAATATAATTAACCATTTACTAACCAAGGGTGACAGGCGGTTATAGATACTAGATATTTATATGTCGCCTGACAAAAAATATCGGTCATCAATTAGTAATTGTTATTTAATGATCTATTAATTTTACTGGAATTCTGTGAATGAGTCAGTTACTCAAATATGTTTGAGGAAAACAAATATGCCCTTGGTATGAATCATTAGAACAAAACAAAATAAATCTGAAACTCGACCTTAACTAACATAAATAAGACGTCATTTTCTCGAGGAAATTAATACCTACATCAGCATAGTTTAGACTTTGCCCGTCTCAACAAAATTCATTAAGGCGGTACCCTGAGCAAAATAAATTCGTTCCCTCTTTGCAGACTGAATCCCGGTGAGTTACAGTAGTGAATACGCCCAAATTTTGGAATAAAATCTTTATGAAATGAAATTTAAAAAAATTGTTACAAAATGTTCATTATTAAATTATCTATCCATTAGTGTCAGTAGCAAAATTAAATAATGTTTACTTTACGAAGAGATGCATAATATAAATGATTATTTCTCATTTTTATGGTTTCGTTGGAAGGAGATTAATGAAATATAAAGTCATTTAAAAAAAAAGAAATGCACAATTTTAGAATCAAGATTATGTAGAAATTTTATGTATTTTTATTATTTGATATTTCTTTTTAAATATCAAGTAGATAGCTCCTAAAAACTACACAATAAGCGGCTAAAGTGGCGTTTTGCTCAGGGTACCGCCTTAATATGCATTTCTGCCAGTTTATCGTATCATCTGCGTCATTCACTGCTTATTTGTTTTAACTTTTCTGTGGGTGTTGATTTTGCTTGTTATGCTACGGTAGCCATCGAAATTGAACTGATTCAAGGCTATTTTAAAAACTTATACTAACAACGTTTTATGTGCTCAAGGTTGCCTGGATTTGGCTTATTGGCTATGGCCCGCTTGGCTCCCAATTTAAGTTTTCATTTTGTTCTTCAGATGGTAACAAGAATGATGCAAATTACATGTTTTTTTTTCCAGTTCTTTTGAAATTATGAACTTCTGATGTCTTCTACTATACTGATAATGCATTTAGACTTTAAAATTAGAAAATACCGTAATTAATAGTCATGGTGTTAAAATAAAGTGAAAATCTATTTAGAAGTTGAAAGGCACTGACTATAATGTCTAACACAATATTATCAAGTATTTCAGCACCATTTAAAATAGACGTTCTGCGTCCAATTATGATAATTAAGACTAATTAGGAAGAGGTTACTACACTTGCTAAGTTGCTACCCTCCCACATATGCCTCAATCGACTCTTGCGCATATCTTGCTCGCGGTTATACACTAATACCAGAGCATAAGTACGTGAGTCAGTTATTCAAAGGCTACAAAGTTGGTACCTACTTGCCACAATAAAAAAAACAATACCAAAATGTTCCCTAATCATCACCCCCCCCCCCCATAAGGGCGTTTCCATAGAAATTTATCCTGGTTACAAAATGGAGAAATGTGGATTATTTTTTATTAAATAGTGTTTTTTCGGAAGCCGACCTCAACATGGTTGGGAAAAGGCTAGGCAGATGATGATGAGTGTTTTTTCGTGACAAAATGGAAGTAAAGTTTTCATGTCTTCCAATCTAAAATTGCGCCTAGTTAAACAATAGAACAATTAATGCTGCAAGTATTTCAATTAATAATTTTTACGACGATTTTATTATAATTAACAATAACAAGATGAACACTAATGATTTTGACAGCACCTGATTGCCAACCCAACACAATGGCGACATCGATGAATAATGTTGCCAGGAAAATAAATATGCTATGATTTTGGAAGTTTATTTTTTACTTGTGGAGGAAATACGGTTACAAAGTGTAATTTTCCACTACGTCTGAAATCGTGGGGCACAATTAAAATAGTAGAAAATAATTATTTTTGTATTAACCGTATAATTCGGAACCAGTCTTACCAAGGGGTGTCGTTGTTACTGGGTAACAACCCAGTAACTGGGTTGTGGAGGTCAGATAGGCAGTCGCTCCATGTAAAATACTGGAATTCAGCTGCATCCGGTTAGACTGGAAGCTGACCCCAACATAATTGAGAAAAGGCTAGACACAAGTCGCAACTATGAACGCTTTTTCGCGTGTGGAGTTCTGCCAGTCTACTTCTAAAGCAAGCCGCGTATGAAGAACTTCGTTGGGAAAATATTATAGAATAATTAAAAATAAATATTTAAGACCGTCACAACAAGCCCTTTCATTTGATACGTCACACGGTATAGTTAGCAAAACTTTTTTTTTTTTTCAATATTCTAATTTTGACCCCAAAAGTGACCCCATATTCAAAATTCATTTATTGACGTTACACTTCCGTGTTTAGGTCACAGAAATTCATATGTGTACCAAATTTCAAGTTAATCGGTCCAGTACATTCCAAGCAAATTGGATGTGTCAGTCCGACAGACAGACATGAGTGATCCTATTACGGTTCCGTTTTTTCATTCGGACGCATGGAACCCTAAAATATTGCACCCCTATCTACATGCGTACGTGTATGTAGTACTTAATAAAATTAATTTCAAAAATAAAATAATTCCTGAAAAATATACCAAAGAGTTTTCATTCAATTTCTACTATTTTTTTTCAAGTTTGATTTTATTGCGATTATCGATTAGACTGAATGCAACTTTTGAATCGAAATAAAAAAATTGGGTGAACGGTCAGCACTAAGAAGTGTCACGACACACCACAATTTTGTGTAATTTTTGTTTATATTCGATCGTGTTTTTATGTAGTTTATGTATGAATAATGCTAAAAGTAAGAATGCAGAGAGAATGATAATATCTTTATTTGGTCCTTTTGCGTATTTTCAGCAAGAGAGAAGATTGTTTATGTACATATTTTCAGGGAATCTTAAGTTGCCTACCTTTTGGATAGGTGTATTATTACCTATTTTATACAACTTTCGCAGTAGACCGACGAAGTTTGGCCGACATCAACTTAAAATTAATGATATTTGCCACAAACTTGTTGTATAAAATAGCTGTGGTAACAATTTTTTTTTAATAAATTCGGTTGCTGAAAGTTCATGTAAATTCCTGATTTTCATGACGGAATTCGCAACACCCCGTCGCGTCGAGTTAGCTGATGTGTCACGTGTCAAAATCTTGTCGAGCAGAGAGGTTAAGGTGGCTGTAAATTATTTATTTTATTATTTATGTACACAGTAAAATACATAGAGATACAACATAATTATAATTTATGATATTTATGATTAATTATGTTATTAATATGATTATGTTTTATTTTAAAAGCACATTTGAACATATTATATTATAGCAACATATTATATTTTTTACTTTTATGCTTAATTTTATGCCATCAATAATCTAACTTAAAGTGTGTCACGACACTGTGGGACACCTTAAAACTGGGGGTTCCAAACATATTTTCATTTTATTTTAACAATTATTATAGTAAAAGTATTCACTGTTATTAACTGAGTTTAAATATTATATTATCATAATAAATAGTGAATTACAATAATAGGCCTTCGCTCTCCTAATAAATTATAAATAAAGTCATGGGACAGCACAAAATGAGAGTGGACAAATTTCTACGGAAATGCCCATAAACATTTATATGGAACAGCCTGTGTGCGCGATGGAATTTCTCATGTGCAAAAATGACAACAATAAAAAATCCTTCCTTAACGCTCTCAGATTTTTATCAAGCAGATCGTCGCAGCATATCTTCATTTTCCTCACAACTATTCAGACGTCACTTTAAAGGAATTACCTAGTAAAATAACAGCCAGGTGATAATTTACACGTTGGTTTTTTGTATGGAGATAAATAGAGCAATAGCTTTATGGCAATAAGCTCACCCCTATTAAGAGACTTTAACATAACATAACGCCTATATTCCTCGAAGGGTTAGGCAGAGGTACACCTACATTTCGGCAGTTATGTTTAAGTCCCATGTAATAGGAGGCGAGCCTATTGCCATCATCTGGCGGTGAACCACTTTTCAACCTTATTACTAAGGGCATAAAGGTGAAAAGGGGTTCACAGCAAATGTCCGCAGTTGTGCATACTACTGATACTACTCACTCACTCATTACTCATTGCCTGATTGATGACCCACATACTATTCATGTTATTGAGTCAATAACATGAGGGTACTTGAGTATGTGGCTACGTCATTTAGGTAGTCAATAATATTGACTATCCAAATGGCGTAGCCACGAGAACCAAAACAAATATTTGGGTAGGGAAAGTAAAAACTTGCAAAGGGTAGGTTCGCTTTTTTTATAAGTTTTTTGAAAATAACAACAAAACGACAGTAAATTAAACAGTCTGCATACGAAAATCTATTATGTATTTTATCCAATAGTTTAGTTACTATAGCTAGTCAAAGATTACTACTTACATAGGTACTTAGATCGTTTGAAAAAATCGCTTTTATAATTTCGGTGCCAGGATTTATGTAAGGCCGTACCCAACCTTAGATTTTACCTCGCTCGCACCATACTACTCGTGGCCTGAGTGAGAGCGAGATGGAGTGGGGTGCTGGCGGCTCTCAAGCCTCGAATAGTTTAGGTAATTGCTTTTTACGGTGAAAATAATGGTAATTAAAAAAAAATAATAGACCTGCTTTATAGTTAGTTCAGTTATTATGCAAAGTTTCATGATCATATTTGAAGTATTTTTTTAATACCAGCAGTTTATAGTTCGGTTTAGAGGTAACTTTGTTTTTTTTGTATCGAGATAATTGTATGTACCTAATCGTGTTTTCGCCAACCTACCTAGCATCAATCCACAACTTTAACATATTTCTTTCAAAATGAATGCTGCAGTATTTTCGTCATAACGGAGGATCATACTAAACAATTTGAGGTAGGGTAGTGTCACGTCGCATCACAATTTTATGTAATTTTTGTTTATTGTATTTGATCGTGTTTTATATGTAGTTTATGTATTAATAATGGTAAAAGTAAGAATGCAGAGAGAGTGATAATTCAGATCTTTAGTTGGTCCTTTTGCATACATTCAGCATGAGAGAAGATTGTTTATGTACATATTTTCAGGGAATCTAAGTTTCCTACCTTTTTGATAGGTATAGTAATACCTATTTTATACAACTTTCGCAGTAGACTGACGTGGTGTTGCCGACCTTAACATATTATCAATGATATTCGCTACAACCTTATTGTATATAAAAATTGCTGCGGTAACATATTTTTTCCCGACTGCCCCAGAAGAAGGGTAACGTTTTTCGAGAGTATGTATGTATGTATGTCTATTTCTTTGGCACGGTCTGTAGCCTAAACGGCTTGATGGATTTTAGCTAATGAGGTGTCATTAGATTCGTCTTAATTGCGGGAGTGACATAGGCTATATAATATTTATATATTGCGTCTACAAATACAAGAAAAAGGGAGGGGAAGATTAAAAAAAAAACAATACAACAATATTGGTATCAAATAAAAGCTAGTAATGAGTCAATTCCAATATATGTATATATAAAAAAAAAAGCTTGAACTAAAGAAAATTATTTAAAAAACAAAAAACCCGCCTGCAAAAACGCATAACTTAAAAGACTTAACTTACACTTAACTTAAAATGTTTGTATTACAGGCGGGGAACAAACAACAGTTACACCATATTTCAGGTTATTGGTTTGTTCCCCGCCTGTAATACCAAAATTCTACAGATTATAATGCTGGTTTTTCTCTTTTAAGTTATGCGTTTTTGCAGGCGGGTTTTTTGTTTTTTAAATAAATTCGAATGCTGAAATTTCATGTAAATTCCTGAATTTCATGGCGTAATTCGCAACAACCGTCGAGTCAGGTCACGTGTCAAAATCTTTTCGAGCAGAGAGACCTAGTTACAAAATATTCATAAGCATGAGTATTGCCAGTGTTCTCATTTATTGTTGTATTTTTGTCTCCACATTGTATTCAACGGCTACTGCTACTTTCGTAGGAAATACACATACATTAATGGACAAATTTTCATTGTCAAACATTTTGTATCGTGTAAACTATCAAGTGGCACGCATATAATAATAAAAATACCTAAAATAACAAACACATATGATAAAAAATGCGTGATTTCCCTCAAATTGGCCTTCAAAAGTCAGCCAGTCAATCAGCTCAAGGCATTTATTTCAAACTATCTTCCGCCCGCGGCTTCGCCCGCGTGGTATGTCGATGAAAAGTGGCCTATGTCCTTTCTCAGACTCTAGACTATCTGTGTACCAAATTTCATTTAAATCGGTTCAGTAGTTTTCACGTGAAAGCGCGACAGACAGACAGACAGACGGACAGACCGACAGACAGACAGAGTTACTTTCGCATTTATAATATTAGTAAGGATGAACCAATTAAGTACAGACACTTTTGCATTATCAAGGGGTTGGTCAGTAAGAATTTGTTGTCAATCAAGAAAGTTGAAGCTGTTGCCCATTCCAAGGCGTAGCAGGTTCGGTTCCTATGGAGAAGAATGGTGAAGAAACTCCACGGACACTCTTTTGAATCATAATATTGTAACAAAATACATTGAGGTTTAGATTCAGTTCAGAAAACTATGCAAGCAAAGTTAATAAAATTTAAATGAGACCACCTCTGAAGCATGACCTACCAAACAAAAAAAGTATCATCAAAATCAATTCAAAATTGACGGAAAAATCGCGTAAAAAACGTACCAAAAAAAAAACAGACGAATTGAGAACCTCCTCCATTTTGAAGTCGGTTAATCATATAGCCATGACCGGAAGTAATTATTTTCTTTATCGATTTGGTTTGAGGCTTTTTTATGTCATAGGCCAAAACAACTGCGCATACGCATTTCGTAATTTGACAACCACATGCATCATTTAATGTCATAGATAAAGGAATTAGTGGTACTTTATTACCGGAATCAAGAATTATATTATCAGTTCATTAAATCATTTCAATTATGAGTCATTTATAAGAAATGTTTTAATTTTTATTACATTTTTATAAAATAATTTATGAATCGAGGTTACCTGTAATAGCTTCGTAACACGTGTGAAACATTGATTTGATTCTTAGATATTTTTCAAAACATTTATGATCGTTGAGACGTTTAGACTGCCTTGGTTCAATTCCCAGGTTTGGCAAAGTATTAACATAACATTATTATTTCGTTTTTTTTCTTACCTAAGTATTTACATTTTTAAATATTTCTTAAGATAAAAATTATTAATAATAATATCGTATCTCTACGTTGACGTCGTGGTGGGGCTTGCGCGCTCCGAACCCTAGGTCTGTGCCGGTAGAGTTTACTTTGCCGGAACGGGTCTAGGGTGAGGAGCCAGACCAAGAGAGATACAAAAACCCGCAGGGCAGCATGTGGCGAGCTGTTGGGCAGTAGCGACCCCACGGACCCTAACTCCCGGGAGAAGTCTTGTTCCTCACCTCTGGCTTGCCTTTATTGGCCGAATAGAGTGAACACTGACGAGGAACAGAGCTCCCACCTCATTCTTGCCTTGATTGGCCGGCTTGAATGGAGATTCGCTAGAGCAAACGTGCTCGGAGGAAGGAAGTATTCCAGTAAGAAGCTGGTAGGGATCTTGACCGTACTTCCGGGATTGTCCTGATAGCCGTGGAATACCTCTCCACTCCTCTCGAGCACCTCAGGAAGTGTTGCTTCCTTGTCGCTACGTCACTATGTGCTAGCGACCGTTTTCAGGGGCCCATTATTGAGTGTGCAAGTCACCCCCTGCCATATTATCCGTGTATATATAAAACATTGATCAGGCAGGGGACATAGTCCTTCAATAGTTTTAGGTAACCAGTCCACTATAGCCACCCAAACTCATAGCCCAATATGTTTTGTTTCCATGTTCTGCAATAGTCCTACACCATCCGGGGGTTGTCCTTGGATGTACTTTCATAGTGTATACAGGGATAATCGTCGGTTGGTGCCTTATCCCATTTAAAATTGTCTAAGGGGCCTCTGCGAGTTGGCTTCGGCCCCTCATACGCCTTCCAAAAGACCGGGACCCCATGGTCCTGAGATTTATAAACATATTATTATTATTTATTTATTTAAATCACAATTATACTTAAACTCCTTTACAGACTCATCCAAGGCGATGTTATAGGTACACTGTTTACACAAGAATTTACAAAAAAATTGACTGACCTATATGTAGAATTACAAAGACTTATTAGTATACCTACGTAAGTCATTTTCAATTATTATAAACATGACAACTTTTATAAGATGGGACTTCTTTCAATTAATTTTTAATGAATTTCGGCAGGTTTTGTCCAATTATGTCCTCCGATATCGTAAGTACATTAATAATATGTGCGGCTCGAGATATAGGGGTAACATCACGCCTCCGAAGGGTTAGGCAGAGGTGTAGGTATCTATAGAGATACAGATTTGTAACTGAAGGTACACCTCTGCCCAACCCTTTGGGGAAACAAGCCTTGATGTTATGTTTATGATCTTTTAATTGCATAAACAAGAGTAAGGTGACCAAGATGGAGGGATCCATATTTTTATTTATTTATTTAACCATTTATGTACACACATAAGGTGATGCTTATCTCTAAAGAAATCTCTTCCAGCACACCTGCGATAGGAAAGTAGATAAGAGATGTAGACACCGTGTAAAAATCTACTGTGTAACATGGGCACAAGAACTTTACACAACTAGTAACATTACACAATAACAAAGAATTAAGTTATAAACAGTTCATGCATGGCGATAACCTTTTATTTTGTATTTTATTTATGAATGTAATTTTGAATTACATGCTGCATTGTTCAACAAAAAAAGATTTTAGGGTTCCGTACCCAAAGGGTAAAACGGGCCCCTGTTACTAAGGCCCCGCTGTCCGTCCTTCCGTCACCAGACTGTATCTCATGAACCGTGATAGATAAACAGTTGAAATTTTCACAGATGATGTATTTCTGTTGCCGCTATAACAACAAAACGCATAAACCGACCGTAAAAAATACCTTGACCTTTTTTTTTCTTTGAATAATTAGGTAATTTGTTATAAATTTAAATTGAGTAATACCATCCATTGCTTCGTAAGTTCGAAAAAAAAATCTGCTCAACAAAGTAAATAACGTTATGGATGTTGTTGAACTGTCAGAATATAACAAATTAGTCATAATCGGTTATGAAAATAAGTTACGCAATTAGATAGCTGATCGTAGCAGAATATTGTCTTCAGTTTACAACCACGCCTATTTCCCCCGTAAATACTAAAATCTAACATTTTCTTCATAGGCAGAACATGTACCCACACCCTGCTGTTTGCTCAGCTGATCACACCCGACGGCACCAACCATGGTCTACACGGGTTCCTGGTGCCCATCCGCAACCCTGAGACCCTGGAGACATATCCTGGACTGATCGTGGGCGACATGGGGGAGAAGATCGGAGTCAATGGTATTGATAATGGGTAAGAGATGATTTTAATAATCATGATGTTTTTGGGGTCTTTAGATTTCGGATGCAGATTGCAACAGAATCTCTGCACCAAATTGTAATTTTTTCCTAAGTTCCCGGCGCGTAATTATTTTTAACCAACTTCTTCAAAAAGGTGGAGGTTCTCAATTCGTTTGTATGTTTTTTGTTGTTGTGTATATTATGCGATTACTCCACCAATTATGAATCGATTTTAATGCTTATTTTTTTGTGGTAGGTCATGCTTCAGAGGTGGTCCCATATAATCTTTTTGCATTTGATAGCCTGAATCTTGAGGAAGGTTATAGACTATTTAACATCACGCTGCGACCATTAGGAGACGAGCAAATAGACAATGTTAACTGGCAAAAATACGTAATATTGAAGCTAACTCAAAAACTACGCAAGCAAAGTTAATAAAATTTATATGGAATCACCTCGGGAGTAGGGTGTACTCCCGAGGTGGTCCCATACTAATTTTATTTTTGAACAAAAAAATAAATTTGTAAATCGATTCACAATTGGCGAAAATATCGATGAACATTAAAAAATAATACAGACGAACATAGAACCTCTTCCTTTTTGAAGAAGTCGCTTAAAAATGGAATGTGATTGAAATGTTCTCGGCAATCTTTAGTGGAGTTCATTATGAATGACTTAACTTGAGCGAATCAATTATTCGCTCAAGTTAAGTCATTCATAATTAACAAAATAAAAGATAATGTAATACAATACAATTTATCATCTTTATTGTTATATCTTTATCGCATTCCTAGCCATTCTTGTGTTACTCATTACTTAACCCAGCGTGTTTGTCTTCTGACTGGCTCAATAATGGCTGTATCCCACCGAAGACAATTGTCGGTGCAACGCGGTCCCTATGCGTGTGCGCATCCTGTCTCTTGTCTGAGGCGTTAACCCCGCGGCATATGATTGAGTAATAAAGGGGCAATGGTGAGGTATATTACAAAATAAATTAAATTGAAGTACCCTGTGATGATTTTTATTTGCCGCTTTTTAGGAAATCCGGCAAATCGATAGAAATGCCATCGTGTAATAACATACTTTGATGCACAGACAATTAAATCAAAATACTAACTTCGCGTATTTAGTAAGTTGGTTAAATTGATTGTGTATTGTCAAAACTACTGTATAATAATTATCTAACATCAAATATCCTAGGCTTATTACTTCCTGGCACACGGACGTTTTTACTTTAATATGTACCGCTTTACTTTCCAAGATGTAGTTTGATAAGAAGATCAAGGAGATCTTCAGATATTTTCAGGAATTTTATATCTACATTAAAGCGTACTCTTATCAATTTTCAGAGAAAATGTTACTCATAACATGTTACTTATATGTTTCTGCCTAAGATTAAGGCTCGAGCAGACCGGAGACAGGGCATGATGATGGATGAGACAGGACACACCGCTTGCGTAACGACGCGCACTTCTACGTTACGCAAGCGGTATGTCCTGTCTCATACAGTTGCATACATTACAACTCAGTGGTACGTGCGCGTCTACGCTTACGTCTACGCATACGCATCCGGTCTGCCCGAGCCTTTATCCTTACTAATACTATAAATGCGAAAGTAACTCTGTCTGTCTGTCGCGCTTTCACGCCAAAACCACTGAACCGATTTAAATGGAATTTGGTACACAGATAGTCTAGAGCCGGGAGTCGGGGAGTTCAAACTTTGAACCCATCGGTTGCACCTCAGACCAACCAAATACTAACCAAGACAGAGCGCTGTCAACAGCGACGTGAAGCCGGTTTCGTAAACATGTGTGCAACTAGTGAGGTGTAGTTTAATTGTAAATGTGTGCGTGTAAGCGTGTGTGCACAGAGCGGAGGTGTGGTTTTGACATGCTTCACAGTATTGTTCGCAGCGCTATGCGTTGGTTTTTTATTTGGTCTGAGGGGTGCACGAGGCGTTTTGACGCGTAGCCGATATACTATAAGCCAGTACATTCCGTCCACATGCACTTAAAACGACTTATCAGGATATGCAATCGGCATGAATGTACGTCTAGAATAGGAAAAGTAACTGAGTTAGGTTATCACTTATCAGCTATAGGTATGAATATCTAACCTAACCTAACGTGATATCATTGCGTGATATCCAGATTGCCAGTCACATAAAACTCCAGGTCAGAATGTAAGTCCAAAATTCAAAGATACAAATATCATTAGATGATTCATATTAGTTTCCCAGTAATAGTTTATCACTATCACTAGATAAAATATTATAAAACAAAGTCGCCTCGCCGCGTCTCGCCTGTCTGTCTGAACGCGATAAACTCAAAAACTATCAAACGGATTTTCATACGATTTCCACCAATGGAAGGTGCCGGGGGAAAAAGCTAGTTACCGGTGTTATAAAAACACCAGTTCAGATTCAAAGTCCAAAATCCAAATACATATATACAAATATCATTAGATGATTCATATTCGTTCAAAGTCCAGTATTTGTTTATGGTTTAATTATTTTTTAGTTTGATAGGCTGTACATTCTATACAAGACACTCTTGATTTAGGTTTGCCTAAGTCATGAGTGGCTCTTGACAGCTATGAAAACAATTATGGCGCACGCGCACAGGCAACAAAACTTACAGTATCATTATATCACGGACAAAGTTGAAAAAAAAAAACTGTTATGGTTTACATTATTTTTATTATTTGGAATGAGGCAACAGTACAACGTTTACTGTGAAAATTTGAACTGGCTACGTATGATTCAGAAGATTTGGTACACAGACTGATAGACGGCGGCGCGGCGCGGCGTAGGCTTAGTATTAGGGTTCCGTGAAACACTTTGGCCACGGAACCCTAAAAACTGTTTTGTTTCTAGTGTGAACACAGTCTCAGTCGTAAATTCTAGGTTAGCACTACCAAGGCTGCCAGTATGTTCTAAAATTACACTCGCGTTCATTTTTTATCGGTTTCTACGTATTTTTTACAATCGTTTTTATATCTTTTATCTGTAATGATACCTTATCTAAACGTCGCGTCGGTCGTCGCAAAATGTCAAGTGTCGCATATGAGTCAGTGGGAATCGTATGATAGTGTAATAACTTACTATATTGGCAAGAATAGTTTTTTTTTTTTTTTTTTTTTTTTTTTCATTTTATATATTTCCAGTGTCAATTCCCTGTCTAACCTCCTAAATAAGATGTAAATCTTTGTAATAGGAAATTGTTCTAATTGTCGCCTACCCGTTAACAAAATTTTCTGTACTATTGAAACCTTCGATAGAATTCTAGATCAGAAATGCCGAGAATTAACCCTAAACTTAATTATATTTAAAAGAGTCATATTCAGACTACCAAAGGGTATCGTATTACCCAGTTACTGGGTTGCGGAGGTCAGGTAGGCAGTCGCTCCATGTAAAATATTCAGCTGCATCCGGTTAGACTGGAAGCCGACCCCAACATAGTTCGGAAAAAGGCTAGGCAGATGCTGATATTCAGACTTCTGAAAATAAGATAATTCAGACACCAAAAGCATCGCATTTCCAGAGTTTCTACGTCAGACGGCTGACCTAATTTCTAATAGAGGCTATCTATAAAGTTAATAGACTTAATTGTATACTTCGGTCTGATTTTCGCACAGACTAGTGGTTAGTTATTAATTTCGACTTTATGTCAAGGTAGCAAGATAGTTAATTGATTCAGGCGTGAGTTTGCGGAAATCCATTATAAAATACAATAGACGAAGATATATTTAGTAACCTATTCCACTTAACTATTCCTTAACAGTCATAAAAACCCTGTAATAAATCGACACGTGGTTCACCGAAGTGCCCAAAAGGCTGGCAGCATTGCCACGTTGAATGGCAATGCTGATTCTTTGGGCTAAAAATAGGCTAGCCTGGTCACGTGAAGAGTCGACCAATCGCTTAGCGATGTCCCGAAATACTCGATGAGCACTCGGACCCCACGGCCCTAGTGTTTCAACTCTTTCCCCATTGACAGCGATGCGGACGAATTTTTTGATGCTCAATGAGCTCTTCCCCTTTATTTTTTTATATAATTTATTATGTAATTGTACAAACTATACATATTTATTTTTAAGTCTCTTAGAGTATATATTATAATTATGTAAATACAGTATATTAATATAGATTGTAAAACTAGTTTTTTAAGATTTCTGATAAAGGCTATTTGAATGCTAAAAAGAATTTTATGTTTTAATCTTTATTACTTATACATATTTAATTTATATTTATCTCACAACATTTTTGACAGTGAAAATAGGGTTTGATTTTCCAGGTGTGCGCTAACCTTGACAAGGTGTAAAGTGCCTTCTGGCTCACTAAAAATCACTACATATTATAAAACAAAGTCCTCCGCCGCGTCTGTCTGCCTGTTCGCGATACACTCAAAACTACTGCACCGATTTTCATGCTGTTTTCACCAATGGATATAGTGGTTCTCGAGGGAGGTTTTAGTATATAATATGCGACATCCACGCGGGCGAAGCCGCGGGCATCAGCTAGTACGTAATAAAAGTATAATCTCATGACTGTACGTTTTTAATCTAATCAGTTTAACATATCCGTTGCATCTTGACATACGACATGAAGGCCGCCCCTTTTAATGCTTTAAATAATACAATTTTGGATGGGCCATTTGTATTTGACCAACTCAGCCTACAAAGAACCGGCGTTACCGACATACCTTGCAGAGAAAGCAAATTGGAGTGGCAGCGGGCTGGCCATGTTTGTTGATGGAACGATGGCCGGTGGAGCAGACGAGTCCTAGAGTGGAGACCGCGTATCGGCAAGTGTAGCGTGGGATGCCCGCCAGCTAGATGGACCGACGACCTTGAGAAAGTGGCTGGGACAGACTGGATGCGGAAGGTGGAGGACAGGGTGTCCAGCAGTGGACTGCGATAAGCTGAGCTGTATTTGACCGATTCAGGAAAATTGCAGGTTGCAATTGAACCGAACATGTTATACCATGTCATTGGCATGCATCATCTTAAAAAGCGCTACAAGATTCTTTTGGCGCGTGGCCAAAGTCGGAATAAACGCCGCCATCTTGTTTATTTCAATAAATGTCACACAATAATTGCACAACTGTTTTTGCACACAATTGTTTACCAGTAGCGCCTCCCTGTCAACGCCAAAAGATCCTGTTGAAGGCCGCATTTTTAAAGAATGCTGGTAACCGGCGCCGATATTATTATTATATCTTTATTTTAGACATACGTCCATACATTTTTACAAATAAAATGTTAGTAGGGTTGTTATGATTTGATTGATATGCCAGCCCTTGTCCGACAAGTGTTGGTTGTCAACTCTGGTCGGCGCAGGCAGTTTTCACACTTTTTTGCAAAATCCGCGAACCTGTTACTAGCCTTCTACATATCATGTACATGAATGCGGCTTTTGCCATTGGCATGCAACAGACACACCGGGCTTTTGATTAATTTTGGCATGTAGGTATTTAATCGATCTCCAAATTATGATTACCTACTCGTCTCTCCCGTGAAGGTTTAAAGACCCCGCTTTTTAACCGACTTCAAAAAAAGGAGGAGGGTAAAATTCGTCTGTATTTTTTTTAAATCACCAAGTTGTTGTTTCCAAAATTAAATTAATTAATCTTTGACACCACTGACTTATACAAACATAAACATACATAAACTCATGAATTCTTCACATGGGGGTAGGCAGAAGCTACAGAACTTAACAACAGGCAGAACTACAGAAATAAATATTTTATATTTTTTGTAATTTACATACTCCTTTTGCTTCGAACATACTTATACTGAGCGGAAAATATTGCAAGGAAATCTGGACCTAACATTCTGAAATCACCAACACGGAAAACAAGAGTGGTGACTGGTGACCAAGACTCGTAATTTTTTTTTTGTATGAGTAATTTGTTTTGTGCTACAGAGGAAAAATAACAGGCAAATTAACACGTAGGCTCTTAAAAGAATCAATCGTATGATTTATAAGATATCATTAATGACTGTCTCGTAAGTTTTTTTGATAAGCGGATTTGTCACAGACTCGATTGGAACTAATAATAATAGGATTTTAGCTGTGAGATATGAAGGAAATTATACGATAGTTTTATATTGTCGCGTGTACAACATAGGCTTACCCCGCGTCCTAATTAAAAGCGATCGCCGCGTGCATATATCACTATTCGGGAAACCAGAAAACGCCCTCTGTCGGCGCGACCACGCGTTCAGATTCACCGAACAAAAAGACGATCACGTATTCGCGCGACGATTGCTCTTAAATTAATAACCTCATTAACGGCATAATTTTGTAAGAGTCTATTAACTGCTCCCAAATTACCATGTTTATTTTTTATTTTTTTACATCCATCGCAGACAGACATAATAATAATCATAGTTTTATTTGACATTATATACCTACTATTTAATTTCAACTCTATAGTAGTGGCTTTTGCAGACATGTTCATTATTCAGATTTGTTACAGTTGTAATGGCAATCATGTCGTTTGGTTTAAATTAGTACATTACTGTCGCGGCCTGCAATAAGGGAATTGATGGACGATCGTGAAAATGAGGGCCGAGGCGAAGCCGAGGCGAAGCCGAGGCACTCATGCGTGAGTCCATCAATTCCTGATTGCGGCCAAGGCTTGTATAGTACTTTTCTCAAACAACGCGCGGAAATTCAAACTGAGTAAATTAAATAGAAATTCCAGAATCAATGACGAATAACTATCATTTTTCATGCGCCAATATGTTAATTTGTTTCTTCTTTGTTCTATTTGCAAACCAATTCGAGTTTTTTAAGATTTCTGATAAAGGCTATTTGAATGCTAAAAAGAATTTTATGTTTTAATCTTTATTACTTATACATATTTAATTTATATTTATCTCACAACATTTTTGACAGTGAAAATAGGGTTTGATTTTCCAGGTGTGCGCTAACCTTGACAAGGTGTAAAGTGCCTTCTGGCTCACTAAAAATCACTACATATTATAAAACAAAGTCCTCCGCCGCGTCTGTCTGCCTGTTCGCGATACACTCAAAACTACTGCACCGATTTTCATGCTGTTTTCACCAATGGATATAGTGGTTCTCGAGGGAGGTTTTAGTATATAATATGCGACATCCACGCGGGCGAAGCCGCGGGCATCAGCTAGTACGTAATAAAAGTATAATCTCATGACTGTACGTTTTTAATCTAATCAGTTTAACATATCCGTTGCATCTTGACATACGACATGAAGGCCGCCCCTTTTAATGCTTTAAATAATACAATTTTGGATGGGCCATTTGTATTTGACCAACTCAGCCTACAAAGAACCGGCGTTACCGACATACCTTGCAGAGAAAGCAAATTGGAGTGGCAGCGGGCTGGCCATGTTTGTTGATGGAACGATGGCCGGTGGAGCAGACGAGTCCTAGAGTGGAGACCGCGTATCGGCAAGTGTAGCGTGGGATGCCCGCCAGCTAGATGGACCGACGACCTTGAGAAAGTGGCTGGGACAGACTGGATGCGGAAGGTGGAGGACAGGGTGTCCAGCAGTGGACTGCGATAAGCTGAGCTGTATTTGACCGATTCAGGAAAATTGCAGGTTGCAATTGAACCGAACATGTTATACCATGTCATTGGCATGCATCATCTTAAAAAGCGCTACAAGATTCTTTTGGCGCGTGGCCAAAGTCGGAATAAACGCCGCCATCTTGTTTATTTCAATAAATGTCACACAATAATTGCACAACTGTTTTTGCACACAATTGTTTACCAGTAGCGCCTCCCTGTCAACGCCAAAAGATCCTGTTGAAGGCCGCATTTTTAAAGAATGCTGGTAACCGGCGCCGATATTATTATTATATCTTTATTTTAGACATACGTCCATACATTTTTACAAATAAAATGTTAGTAGGGTTGTTATGATTTGATTGATATGCCAGCCCTTGTCCGACAAGTGTTGGTTGTCAACTCTGGTCGGCGCAGGCAGTTTTCACACTTTTTTGCAAAATCCGCGAACCTGTTACTAGCCTTCTACATATCATGTACATGAATGCGGCTTTTGCCATTGGCATGCAACAGACACACCGGGCTTTTGATTAATTTTGGCATGTAGGTATTTAATCGATCTCCAAATTATGATTACCTACTCGTCTCTCCCGTGAAGGTTTAAAGACCCCGCTTTTTAACCGACTTCAAAAAAAGGAGGAGGGTAAAATTCGTCTGTATTTTTTTTAAATCACCAAGTTGTTGTTTCCAAAATTAAATTAATTAATCTTTGACACCACTGACTTATACAAACATAAACATACATAAACTCATGAATTCTTCACATGGGGGTAGGCAGAAGCTACAGAACTTAACAACAGGCAGAACTACAGAAATAAATATTTTATATTTTTTGTAATTTACATACTCCTTTTGCTTCGAACATACTTATACTGAGCGGAAAATATTGCAAGGAAATCTGGACCTAACATTCTGAAATCACCAACACGGAAAACAAGAGTGGTGACTGGTGACCAAGACTCGTAATTTTTTTTTTGTATGAGTAATTTGTTTTGTGCTACAGAGGAAAAATAACAGGCAAATTAACACGTAGGCTCTTAAAAGAATCAATCGTATGATTTATAAGATATCATTAATGACTGTCTCGTAAGTTTTTTTGATAAGCGGATTTGTCACAGACTCGATTGGAACTAATAATAATAGGATTTTAGCTGTGAGATATGAAGGAAATTATACGATAGTTTTATATTGTCGCGTGTACAACATAGGCTTACCCCGCGTCCTAATTAAAAGCGATCGCCGCGTGCATATATCACTATTCGGGAAACCAGAAAACGCCCTCTGTCGGCGCGACCACGCGTTCAGATTCACCGAACAAAAAGACGATCACGTATTCGCGCGACGATTGCTCTTAAATTAATAACCTCATTAACGGCATAATTTTGTAAGAGTCTATTAACTGCTCCCAAATTACCATGTTTATTTTTTATTTTTTTACATCCATCGCAGACAGACATAATAATAATCATAGTTTTATTTGACATTATATACCTACTATTTAATTTCAACTCTATAGTAGTGGCTTTTGCAGACATGTTCATTATTCAGATTTGTTACAGTTGTAATGGCAATCATGTCGTTTGGTTTAAATTAGTACATTACTGTCGCGGCCTGCAATAAGGGAATTGATGGACGATCGTGAAAATGAGGGCCGAGGCGAAGCCGAGGCGAAGCCGAGGCACTCATGCGTGAGTCCATCAATTCCTGATTGCGGCCAAGGCTTGTATAGTACTTTTCTCAAACAACGCGCGGAAATTCAAACTGAGTAAATTAAATAGAAATTCCAGAATCAATGACGAATAACTATCATTTTTCATGCGCCAATATGTTAATTTGTTTCTTCTTTGTTCTATTTGCAAACCAATTCGAAATTTAAATAAAATCTTTGATAAGTTACCTCCTTGGTTGCCGTGTGTTGAAGTAAAAAGTTCGTTCCATTTTTAAATAACACGACAGATATGAGTTTTCATAGTAATTTATTTGGCCGCTAAACACGCCAGATATCGATTTTCATAGTAACTTTGCTGGCCGCATCGTCACTTGTTTTTTTACCAGTACAGCAGTTTTGATTTATCTCGAAGAAGGTTGTCAAAATAATGCTCGAATTTCCAAGCATGTTTGAGAAAAGGTTTTTATCTGTAGTATCTTATTGATCGTATATAGATTCCTTTCTATCTTGTGAATGTGAGAACGTCGTAGGCTTAGTGAACTGTAGACTTTTATTTTTAATTTTAATTTAATTTTAATTTTTTTTTATGAACTTTGTCTGAAACTTTTTGAAAGGCCTACACTGTCCTCCCATAACTATTAACACTGTAATTCGAAAATATTGTAAAAGCCAACTATCTTTTAAAAGAGTAACCATGGAGTTTCTTGCCGGCTCTTCTCCATAGGAAACGACCAATTGGAACCGTGCACCTAGCTTCTGACGTTTCATAAGTGTCCATGTATGTAGGCTTATGTGAAATAAAATATTATGATTTTGAAATAGGACGCGGCCTTAGTTCATACGAAATATATAAATAATTAAGAGTTTTAGTTTTTTAATGAAAAATCCCAGATTAAACCATTTGAAACCAATTTAAAAATGATTTACGGCGCGACTGTACTGAAATTTAAGTTATTATCATAGTTGACGCCGTAGCAGACCTTTGTTAATAATTAAAAGTTCAATAATGCCTAAAACTTTGGCAAATATCACTAACAAAACATTTAATTTTTTGTAATTTTTAGCTCTAAAACTCCTAACTAATTCAAAAACTACTAAATTTCGGTAGAACATTTGGTGGCTTAATTTGTTGCATTTTAACCCTACTATGACGTCCTGCAAGGAATACGTCGAGTTACCAGTAACCCTGTATATAGGGTGTTTTTTTTGCTTCGTTATTGTTTTCTTGAATATTGAAATAAACTGCAACCAGTGTTCCCTTTGTTCTAGGTTCATAATGTTCAACCAGTACCGGATACCGAGAGAGAATCTTCTCAACCGCACGGCTGATGTCACGGAGGAGGGAATCTACGAGTCCTCCTTCTCGGATCCCTCCAAGATATTGGGGGCGGCGCTCGAGAACCTTTCAGCAGGTGTGTTTTAGATGTATGACAATATTATCAAACGAAAGTTTCATGGGATCTGTTTGAAAACTTCAAAGAAGATTCTATTTAGAACCAGCTGCGCCCACGGTTTCATCCGCGTAAGTCGCGATACCGTGGGAATATCGGGATAAAAAGTATCCTATGTCCTATTCCAGGTCATGGTCTACCCATGCGCCAAATTTTATTTAAATCCGTTCAGCCGTTTTAGCGTGAAAGCGTAACAAACAAATAAAGTCACTTTCGCATTTATAATGTCAGTTAGGATTAGGACGCCGTTAACACAAAAGCATTCAAGACTTTCTTAAAATAGTACATTACTGTCGCGGCCAGCAATAAGGGGATTGATGGACGATCGTAAAAATGTGGGCCGAGGCGAAGTCGAGGCACACATACGTGAGTCCATCAATTCCTGATTGTGGCCAAGGCTTTTATAGTACTTTTCTCAAATAATGCGCGGAAATTCAAACTGAGAAAATAAATAAAAAATTCAGAATCCATGACGAACAACTCTAATTTTTCATGCGCCAATATGTTCATTTGTTTCTTCTTTACATTAGACAGTTCTATTTGCAAGCAGAATCGAAATTTAAATAAAATCTTTGATAAGTTACCTCTTTGGTTGCCATGTGTTGAAGTAAAACGTTCGTTCCATTTTTAAATAACACGCCAGATATGGATTTTCATAGTAACTTTGCTGGCTGCATCGACACTTGTTTTTGACCAGTACAGCAATTTCGATTTAGCTCCAAGAAGGTTGTCAAAATAATGCTCGAATTTCCAAGCATGTTTGAGAAAAAACAATATCTGAATGACTGAAGCATGGTGACAGAAAGGTATATCATATGCTGTCATCTGTCACAAAGCTGAGACCCACTTTGAGATGTAGATTATCCAGAAATAGACCTTCCGCTTCCGATCTACGTCACATTTATCAGGTCTTTAGATATCTTGGAAGAATTCATTGATTCATAAAATTCACACTTTTTTTTTTTCCTAGAATATTTGTTAATCTTTGCAGGTCGCATTGGCATAATGCAAGAGAGCTGCCACTCGATAGCGAGCGCGGTCACCATCGCGATCCGGTACGCTGCAACGCGCGCGCAGTTCGGAGAGAGAGACAGCGAGATCTCGCTCATTGAATACGAGCTACATGTTAGTTGACAATTGTGTTATAGTTTAATCTGAGGGTCTGAAAATGCTTTGTCTTTGCAAATCATTTAAAACAAGTTAAGCCGTTGGTTCCGGCTGTCATTCACAGCTGAATCTTTGACAGTCGTTACGGGTCGTCAGAAGCCCGAAAGTCTGTCAACCAGTCAAGAGGTATCGTATTACCCAGTAACTGATTTGTGGAGGTCAGATAGGTAATCGGTCTATGTAAAATACTGGTATTCTGCTGCATCTGGTTAGACTGGAAGCCGATCAACATATTTGGGAACAGCTGTTATTACTTAGCCCCGAGCCCCTCGAATTATTCAACAATTAATTACTGTTATCTGATTCCCACAGCAATGGCGTTTATTCGGCTATGTAGCGGCTGCAGTAGTCTTCAGAATGTACATAGAAAACTTTAGCAGAGTATACTTAAGCATCGTCGAAAAATCCAACGCAGGAATGAAAGTAGATAATTTGGTACGTAAAAGTAATATTTTAACATCTTTCAAGATAATCTTCATTTCTCGCATTCATTATTTCAGTATTGAAGTTTCGCTTATACGTTAACTATAATTATTTCTGTGAATGATACGTCAGTAACGTTGACCTATAGACAGACAAAATATGACGTATTTTGAATGTCATAACAGGCTTTTATTAGATAAGTCTGCGCGTAGCTGAAATATGATAATAATCTGATAATTATGTCGTATCTATATGTATTTTATACTGTTTGTACATAAATAATAAAATAAATAAATACCGCCGCAATTGAATCAAGTTTTAGTAACTGAACAGATAGCTGTGCTGGTAGACAGTTTGTTGCGCCACTTCTTCTTCCCAGCTGAAGCACTAGGAAGTGGTGAAGGGCGGGCGTTTTGTGGGACTGTCTTATGTACTTTTAACGTTCGAAAAGTACTTGATTCCCAGCTAATTTGAATAAATGACGTTTGATTTTGAGTACGTTTCCGTGGGATATTTTCCGACATCCACGCGGGTGAAGCCGCGGGCAAAAGCTTCAATATAAAACTATACCATCACAATAATAATGTTGTCTTACAGAGTGAGGCAGTATCAGAGATCCACGCGATGGTATCGTGCAGTAAGCCACTGCTAACGTGGACCGTGCTATCTGCTGCACAGCAGTGCCGCGAGGCTTGTGGTGGACATGGATACTTAAAAGTGAGTATGATGTTATGAAATTTTTGAAAAGAAAAGCCGAAGGAAGCTTTTCCATAATTGCATGTATCGTTAGAGAAAGCGAACCAAGCCTCCTCGTAGCTCTCTATACTCCATTTGAAATAAGATTAGACATTTAAACAAACCTTTTTACAGTCCGTTCAACCAATTTTGACTTCTATACCATAGGCATAAGGAATGGCATTAAAAGCAAAAAGGTTACACAATACCAACTGTCTACTGCAGCTGCCATTTGTCATCCCTCCAACGCAATAGAAGACAAAATCGGTTTAACGGACTGTAAAAAGGTTTATTTACATGTCTAATCTTATTTCAAATGGATTATAGTTGGTTCATAACAGTATTAAAAATATTTAATCAGTGTTGTCTTGCGTGTGAATTTGAGCTCTTCTCGATAATACATCTCTAGTGCGTGCTATCGAAGAAAATTCTGAAAACAGAAATAGAACTGTTTAATCAGTCCGTTAACGGAACCTCATGGTTATGGGAGGCGACAACCATATATATTGTCTACCGTTTAGAAAGACCTTAGTCAAAAAATAAGAGACGTTTTTCTGAATAAAGGTCTGTTAAAATATTGAATTTGCACTACCCAGCATACATGTAAAATACTTGAATTCTAGAACCCCAAAATGAATTTAAAAAACAACCGACTTCATTAAAAAACACTAAAGAAGTGAAAAATAACTTTAATTTCGGAAGTCGGTGTCTTTGCTTTTAATTTACGTTTTTTGCCACCGACTTCCGAAATTAAAGTTATTTTTTCCCGTTTTTTGTGTTTTGTTTGGAAGTCGGTTGTTTTTTTTATATTTGTTAATAGTTTTTATTTTTCACTTTTTAATTGGGGTTACTACCCCACACAAATTCTAATACCACCTGCTATGTAAATAACAGTGACTGTGTCAAATAAGATGTCGTCTATAAAGACTAAGTGAGAAACATACGTAATTATTGAAGCTAACTCAAAAACTACCCAAGCAAAGTTAGTAAAAACCACCACACGGGAAGTAACAGCTTTCAAATAAAAAAAGAATCATGAAAATCGGTTCACCCAGTCGAAAGTTCTGAGGTAACAAACATAAAAAAAAAAAACAGATGTATTAATAACATCCTCTTTTTTGAAGTCGGTTAAAAATGTAAATGCCACTCCTTTTTTATCCAGTGCGCAAACCTAGGCGACATCCGCAGCAACCACGAAGCAACCGTCACGTACGAAGGTGACAACAACGTGCTGTCCCAACAGACCGGCAACTGGTTGCTCAGACAGTTCCAATCAGCCCGCTCTGGAGGGACTGTGGACTCGCCCCTTAATACCGTGACGTTCCTAAAGGATTGGGAAAAGTGGATCGCTGTGAGGTTCCGGTGTAGCCGGACTGATGAACTGAAGACTAGAGAGTGTGAGTTGGATTTGATTTTTGTAATAATTTAGAAAATGGTTTTGGTGTGTTATATGGTCTTGGTGAAGCGTTTGATTATGTTCATCATGATGGGTTGACTTGGAAACTTTGTTTTTGTGGAGTTATGAAAATGTTTCTTTCGTTATTATTTACGGCACGATTGTAAAGGGATAATATGTTAAAATTGGCATCGAAACATTTTTCGGGGAAACAGTTTCAGTTGGGGTCACCGCAGGGTTTAATCTTAAGCCCATTATTTTTGTGTGTTTGATAAAGTGCAGTCGATTCATTAAAGACTGCTGTCTTATGACCAAAACTAAGTGAAAAGAAATGCATTTAAGTCTTCTAAAAGAATTAGCAATGATTTTTTACTGTATGACTCCTAAACAGTTTTTCTTTTCTTCTACAGTCATAACAACAACATACAGATGGTTAATATGCTATCTCCTAAAACAAACGCACGAGAAATACGAATCAGAGATCGCTAAAGGCTTGTCAAAGTTTGAAGCACGTGCGAAGTCACAAGTATACAAATGGAAGGAACTTACAAAGACGTATGCTGAATACTTGGCGATTATATTCTTCCTGGAGTCTTTGGATAAGAAGGAACAGAGCCTGCAGCCGGTACTGACGAAGCTGTTCTGTCTGTATGGGTTGTGGTCGCTTGATCAGCATCTGGTCGAGTTATATCAAGGAGGGTATGCACAGGTATGTGTATAAAGTTTTACGAATGTTTAACTTCATGACCACGATTGTGATCCTAGGGAGTCTTAAATTCCTGCCAGGGTTGCGGGAAAGTCCGAAAGGGATACCGAGACCTTGGCAACAGGCAACTGAAGGAACACGGGTGGGTTTTAGTCAGTAAAAGTCTGACACGCTCTCCCGTTCCGCCCAGAGCGGGAGAAGTCAATTGATGATTCCCCAACATCAAAAAAAGAAAGGGAATTTTAAATTGTTTGTTTTAAATAATTGCTATGCAAATGCTTTTTTTATCTGTTGTAGCAGTTCTAACAGTGGATAGACGTTTAAATCACAAATTCAAGAGTATGATTATCATTATCTTAAAATGTGCTTTGTAAAAAAATATTTTATATGCTTTGTATTTCTCAGGGTGAATCACTAGCACGATTACTAAGGGAAGCAGTACTAGAGCTCTGTAACGAACTAAAGGGAGAAATAGTGGGCGTAGTGGATGCGCTCGCGCCGACAGACTACGTGCTCAACTCCGTGCTCGGCAAGAGTGATGGCAATGTAAGTTTTTACAGAATTTATTTAACTATCCTTAATATATAAATGCGAAAGTGAGTTTGTTTGTTACACTTTCACGGAGTCTTTCCATCAATAATTCTAGATTTTTTATTGTTCTTTTAAGATTTTTTTTATTTGGCAATACCATGAGTCTTCGTGGTAAATTAAAGAATAGTCTCAAAACCTCCAAAATTAAGCAGTCCGATCTGTTTCCATCTTGCTGACTTATGCAGCTTCCAGACTAACGATGGTCTCGCGAGAAGACAAAATCAATGACAAGGAGACGGCGAGAAACTTCACCCTCACGTTTCTCGGGTGATCTAGGGATTTGTCGATCTCGGGGCGTCTTGGAGTTTAAAGGTTGCATTATATATGAGCAGTTCTCATTTACTTCTTGCCGATACGCCTGGTGTAAGGTCTGAATTCGTCTACGCTGATGTCGGTCACGCGTGCGTATATACATCGTGTTCTATATAGCACCATACTGCGACGCTGACGTCCGCGGCGCGTACTACGTTACTACGCGTACGTGACCGACATCAGCGTAAGAGGAATTCAAGCCTTAAGAAGACTACAAGAATATAGTATTAAATGACATTTTCCTTTTGCAGCTTTACCAAAACATTCAGAAAGCGTTCTTCAGTCAACCCGGAGCATTCGAGCGCGCACCTTGGTGGCGCGAAGTGGTCACTATACCCAAATCTAAGATATAATAGTTCAATGTAGCTTATGACCAAATGTTCGTAGGTTAGTTTTGTCGATTTTTGTGATGGCGAATCCAGGTTGTAGGGACTTTTCAGCAATTATTTTCGAAGTTAGAGATTGTCGTACGATTTCATTACATTGCACTGCCATGTAGAATTATGCGAAACTTTTAACTATTTTATTTATAGTTTTTTTTTTAAATATGTAACTAATTCTGTGTTATAATATCTAAATATTACTATGATAAAATCTTATACAATTCCGTTGAAGTGTATCCATTTCATGTCAAACTTTTCTTGGAAATAAAAAAAACTTTAAACAAGTTAAATAATAATTACCTCTATTCTCCTTCTTTCTACTTCATTTTTCTTATCAGTTCTTCTCATACTCAAGCGACCGCCCCAAAATTGTAGCGATGGTTGCCCCAACGCTACGCTCGGGCGTTTGAGTGCTTAGACTGTGGTTCTACTCTCTTACCACAAAATCCGTAGTTTTGTCCGAAGTTACGAGCCTTTCCAACCCTGCATCAGTTACGGACATAAGACTTAGTTTGGAGCCTGAACTAAAAATGAATGACAACACGATTTCACAGTTGTCCCTAATACCGATTTGTTTGTGCCCATCCCAAAAATTGAATTTATCACTTGTTTTGAGGTATCAATTACTTTTGGGCGGGCCCGTATCTTCGTTGACGGACTTAGGCTCACTTCCGCGTTAACAGTGAACTCCGGGTTAATCCAATACTTCTCTTTGGATTAACCCTGCGTTAGCTGTTAACTCCGAGTTATTTAGCTAACCCATGAAGTTCATGGGTTACCATGAACGCGCAAATGGGCCTTAGAGAGTAGCCCCTGTCACATATTGTCATATTTCTTTACTGGATTCGCTTCAAGTTCTAATATTGAGATTATGTGGTATTTCATCGGGATGTAATTGTGTTGAAAAAAAATATTTTGTCTTGAGTGAGGCTCCTCATAACGATGCATTTAGTATGCGTTTATCGTACAAATATGTTCGGATAGTTACTAATCGGCAAATATGGCAGTAATAGAGGTCATAATAGATATTTTTATTATCATGTCAAATAATACATTCTCGGACTAATAAATTGAGCCTCTATGCATTTCCATGTCAGGTATAAAACCCCTACAACATCAAAATAGTGTTAAGACAAAGAAAAAGTTTTGAGACCGACATACTCGCCATCATTTTGAAGACTTTCTTTGAATTCACAACCATTTAAAAAGTTATAGAATCTATTATAAAAAAATTGGAAATAGACTTTTTGTTTCTTCATTTTTTAGTGGTGTACCTTATACAAATTCTTATAACACTACTTGCTATGTAAATAATATCTGTGACAGGAAGTTATTATTACATCATTAACATAACTAAGTGAAAAAATCCATATTATTGAAGCTTACTAAAAAATATCCAAGCAAAATTAAAAAAGAATTTTCAAAATCAGTCCACAATTGTCTAAATATTGATGAACATACATAAAAAAATTATACAGACGAATTGAGAACCTCCTCCTTTTTTAATAAGTCGGTTAAAAAGCAGGGTGGCTCGATTTACGAGTCCGGGAGTGTTTGTTTAGTGTTAAAGCACAGTAGGTGCTCAAAGAATTACTTAAAAGTTATACATCGCTTTTACAGTGCATGATATTTCTGATGTTTTATTAGAATTTGGCAGCAATTTTAACTGAAATATTGAATATTTTTGTCAACTATTTTGCGTATAGAAATTGTATTTTTCTTTTAAAATATCGTGTACTGTAGAAGCGAAGTTTTATCATAGAAAATTATATATATTTCAAGTAACGTTACCTTGGTAGAGTATTATATTAATATTTAAACACTGTCCAGTGGCCATTTCTCAACCGTTATCGATACATTAGTTGATTTTAATTCTAAGCACATTATTATAATATTATTTTTATTAAATTGAAAATCACAGCTATTCTTTCAAAGTTTACTGAATGGATTATACAATTTATTTTATGATAATAATTGTTTTTGATAGTTGAATGTTGTTTTTATTATTTTTAAGGCTAATTTTCATGATAATTTTTTTTTTGTGGTATACTTTGTTCATACGGCTTGGTGGACACTTGTCTCACATTATTATGTGCATGCGGAAAATGGATGTTTTATTTTTTGTAAGAGTTTATACTTTTTAATATTCAAAATCATTGAAGTTTTAACTACTATACTTGAGATTTAGTTGATTGTATTTAGTCTTTATTATTTAATAATCTTAGATCATTTTGATTAATCCTTGTAATCTATATTGACTTATTTCGATTGATTCCATGCCGTATGAACTTCAAACTTAGTTTTGGTAAGAGTATTTTTATAATAAATTATTGATTTAATGATATTAAGCTAACGAAGACCTCAATAATATTATGTCTTTGAAGAGAGTTCTTTAATTCCATTTTAATTAGTGCTTAGAATCATATCTCGTTTTTTTTGTGTTTACAGTACAAATTATGTTTATTAGATTTTTTGGGCAGTCATTAAATTTAATTTTAAATCAACAATTTTTCTGTCCTTCATAGAATTTCAATAAAATACAACAGAGTGAGGTTGCTTTAGGAAAGAATGGCCAGTTTTAACCCGACTGCAGAAAAGGAAGGGAAATGTTTTTTTAACATAAGAGACTCGGATGCGCTTGCGCAGTGTCTGTTATTTATTGTATTTATAATTTTTAAAGAAAGTAGAAGTAGTATTGCAGTATTTAACTTCCATTACGATTGTTACAATCTTGTAGTTAATGGTAGAGTTATATTATTATATCATGTAGTTTGAGGCTAAGTCTAAACTACCTCCCATTTCCATACCTCATATTCATCACAGAAACATCTTATATATGTAAATAAAGTAAAGTACTTTACCAATGTTTGTGAGGTTAAATAAAATTCAAAATTTAGTCTTTGCCTAGGCAAGCGTTTTGCGATATTTTGACGTAAAACTTCGGAAAGTTGTGTCTGACGACTCTCGATTCCCGCCCTCGTGCACTTGATTTCGGAGACCAATAAAATAAAAAAATTGGGAATATGATCTTTTCAAAATCAGGGGCTTAATGTCGCAGAACGTATTTTAAAATCCTGTCTGTAGATAAATTTCAATCGGCCAGCTAACCCTGTGGCCATTTTATCGTTCATAAGACCGTGTTTAGTGTACTACCTTATTGTAGAAGTGCCTTCCTCTGTAACCCTCGTGATGTTATGTAATCGTGTAAGCTATTGTTTATATGGGACCGTTAATAATATCAGATGTCAAATATATGTGGAGTAAAGAATAACTGGTTCTTTATTTTATCGACCGTCCTTTTATCTCCACCATTTTCTCGAGTGCCCCAGAAAGAAGATATTTAAGTAACTGCGTTCAAATATTTTTGATCGAAGGCCCTAAAGGCGTTTGTCCACCGCTGTCGAAGAGCGTTTGGGAAACGAGATTATTCGGACCGAACGAGAGGTCCCGGTGACAGATAGGATATAAACCGGGCGAACTGCGCGGTGCGACGGCAATAAGATCTAGTGTTTTGTATTGCCGAGACATTGGTCCGTCACAATCTCAGGGCAAGTACTAGCGAAGCGGTTGCGCCGAACTACTTGAAAATTCGTTGACCGGGATGACGTTGCTCAGGTCGTGGGGTGGACACGCGGCCATAGTAAATGTATGTATCGCTACTTCAGCGCCGCCGCGCCATCTCGATTACGGCAGTGTTGCACAAACGCTCGAAGGGTAAGATACAGAGATAAAAATCTGTGCCTTTTGGGGTTATTTGGACAGATCGAAGTGTAAGTTTACGGTAATTTTCGACTATCTATACACTCAAGCTAAATACAGTAAGCATTCATAAAAATATGAACATTAACTTTATACAAATAGGGTTCATTTTCATATAAAATTAACAAGCAGCGCCACCGTTACATTTACAAAGATGTTTGCTGGACTAGAATAATATCGACGGAAGTACTGTACTTTATGAGGATGACGGGGTCTTTGTTCGCTCGCTCACTAGACGCCGCCATCCCTTTAGAACCTGAACGTAAAACGGAACAACCTGGGAGTGAAATTGGTACATTATCTGTAGTAAAATATTAATTTTATTTCGTAAATAAGATTTTTAAATTTCCGAATTTTTTCTCGAAAACTGGGTGTTTGCTAGCTATGAGAATTTGCAAAACTGTTCTACATGAAGACAAAAATAATCAAAAAAAAAATTGGTCCATAAATTACAGTGGAGCCATAACTAACGCGCTAGAAAGGCAAATTAATAATAAAACACCAATAATTTAGAACAATTTTTATTGAAAACACGTAGTGGAATTTAATTTTGATTACGAACATACAGATTTGATTACAATGTGTACAGCATTTATGTGAGAAGTCGGAAAGTGCGACACAATATTACCAAAGGTGCTTTTTTTTAACACTGTGAACAGACAAACGATACATCTTAGAAGATGCTGTTAATTTCAATAGACTTTTTGTTGTATAAATTTTTTGAAACTGGAATAATGTGAGTTTTCGTGGTAAAAAGAAATCGTTGAATGAAAAACTACTTACCACATAAAACCGTCAGTATTTAAAAACTGTATGTTATTCAGTAGGGCTTGTCCAGTCTGAAATGACGTGCCCCACAACCGCATTTTACGTACAAGTAGGCGGCGCCGTGTACGTAAAATGTGGTTGTGAGTCGCGTCATTTCAGAGTAGACAAGCTATAGAAGGGGTTAGTATTATCGTTTGTGGCCAATGCGCACATTTGTATTGTGCTCCCCTACACGTTGGTGCAATCCGCGCAAATATAAGCCACATAATGCCATGTGCCAGCTATGTGTGTGTATTACACCGAAAAGTTTACTCAAACGACGGTAGTTCAATGTTCTGATAATAGTTTAAGTATACTGTGGCGTACATTGGCTTATGTCGGCCCAACGTTAAGAGGAGGCTTTAGTGTGAAAATATGTTGACTCTTGTTTCTGAATAGGCTAAATTATGCCTGCAGATATACATATTATCATAGTTTCTGTTCACGCGTTTTATATGCTGCCGTGCTGTCAATAGTATTAAGTAAGTATAACCTAATGTCATCTTAAAATGTAAATAATTTTATTCTTACACGTTCAAGTGACAATGAGTCCTACATCACAACACAACTCATCTTATAGTAGTCACGTTTTAGCATGGCAATAGCGGTCATTATCCTTTCCACAACATCTCCCAATAACGCAAAACTATGTAATAAACTATGTATAGTTTTTCGTTTTTGTATGTTGAAGATCACGATAGATATTGATTCAGGACGTTAAAGGACTTTATATCAGTTTTTGAATTATATAAATGCTAGAAAATGTAGGTGGGTCATTGACCGCTATAGCCATGCTAAAACGCGACAACTATAGTCAATAATAAGAAATCAATTAAACGGTTTATTTAAAGCCATATTGGTACAATCCAACTTTGCATAGCAATAAAAAAAAAACTTGATTAGTATAAACCCATTGCCACATTCCACTTAATTTTCGTAAATGCATCACCTTAAAATAATATACTGATAGTTCAAAACATATTTTTATTATTCTTAAATTTATGAGTATGTTAGCGAACCCTCATCGTGTTATTTTTATATAATTTTCATTAAAAAAATCATATGAATATAATTTATTTTAGCTCTACAACCATCTTAAGTACCAACCTCATCCAGTCTTCTGTTTGGGCTAAGTTATTTTATTTTAATGAGAAATGAAGGCACTGTAAAGATGTTATGTTTGTTTGAGCAATGATTACCGCGCTTTTAATAAAAAAAAAATGTAATCATGTTATCTCAACTAAGCATACGATGTCAAAATAATAAGCAGTTTGTGAGTTGGTATGTACCATATAAAGCTCCATAATCCATTCATAGTAATATTTTATCGCTGACAAACGACAAGTCAGACAAATATCCAAATCAGACACTGAGTAAACTTAAAAGGATTGTCAATCACATTCTTGAACCTATATCTTGTTTCCAACCAGCACCCTAATTGCATAACACACGGTCAAAAACAAACTGTTTCATTTTGACAGTTCAAAAACATTCATTGTGTTAATTGTCGCTGTCGAGCAGAATAATTTTCGAACATGAAGCAATGGATTAGAAATATCCTTCAAAATGATTGAGATTATGATTGATCGTGTGTTACGCAATTATGGTGGGGGCCAAAAAGCTCAACATGACAAAAAAACCACCATTTTTTCTCGCGCCGCAACTAGACATGACTAGGCGTAACAAGTCTTCTATCTATTCAAACAACCACTCCGAGCTTATCATTCAATCTAGCTTCAAATCATTTTGTATAAAATTGTTTATAAAATCTTGAATACAAAATAGACGAGAGCCCTTACAATTAATGAATCTGTGCCATTCGTGAATTGTACATACAACATTCAAATGTGTGCCTCAAAACTAGTAGACAAAAGATTGTCAATTATGGAATTTTGATGTCGTGTCCTAACCAAAGCGATCGTCGCGCGAACATCGACGTCGCGTGTTAATTTTGTTAGGCGAGCCTGAACGCGTCGTCGCGCCTTCTGGTTTTTCTAACATATGACATAATAATGTGAACGTGTCAATCGTGAATTCGCGCGGTGGAGCGTTATGTTTAAGATACGGGGTGAAGGTTTTTATATTATTAGTTAACTATACTGCCTTATCAGATAGTTAAATCTTCCATAGGCCATAGAAATCTACAATTTAAAAATAAGTTATAATTTGTGAGCTTATAGTCGGTGGACTGGTATGGCTCATAAGTGAACTAAAGTGTCATATCTAACATTTATTTCTAATAGTGCGTTAACACGGCCAACTAAAATTGTGCAATTTCTTGGTAATTTTTTACAATATTGGTATTGCCCTAAATTGCTCAGAATTGCCGAGTCGTCAAGATCTTAATAGCCAAGAATTGAGCAATTAATTGCCCGTGTGAGCACATCATGAGACCCGTATTGCAACCACTATCCTCAAACATAAATCTTACAATCTCGATTCAAAACTGTTATATTTCATACGTATGTACTTCTACCAAAATCTAGTTTCAAAATAGAGATACAATGTGTGAGCATCGTTTACGACACGGGCCTAAATGTGTAACAACTATAAATAAAGCAGTCGGTCTCGTAAATATTATATGTTACAATAAAAGAGTGATATAATAATACTGTTGAAGACTGAAAAAGATATATTATCTGTGGTATCGTGAACACAGCGACATAATATAATGCTATTACCAGAATGGCATTTATGAAGGAATTTTTATTATATTTTGTAATGTCGCTTATTACTGACATCATATATACATGAGATTATTTTCCGAAACCGACCGTCCTAAATCACTCATAAGACATAATCTAAGAACGTGCTAAAACAGTGCTGGAATTTTTATCAAAGCGCTTACAATGTACTATTTCGCAAACAAGAAATGACAAAAGTATGATAATAATAATCATGATTTTTTGCAATCAACGGCTTGTGGGATGTTTATTATCTTAATGACAGTAATGCTTTATAACAAATGAGTATTTTTTGGAATATGCTTTAATTATGAATATAAAATGTGAATAACGCTCAGGTAGATCATTTATGCAAGTAGTTGATAAATGAAATAATAAACATGACATAAATTATCCTGTGTGTTATTTATTATCATAAGTCTAATTGAGTATTTTAAAATCAGTATCTTTTCATTGATAAAAATACTAGCACTGTCGTCAAAACTAAACTAAACATCAATACGAAAATCATTTTACCAATTTTTATTAACTTTTTAAGTTTACTATAAAAACATCTAACATTGAGAAATTGACGTTCAATATTGGAAAGATCGAATTTTACTCATGATTACATTAACTACACACGATCAACATTAAAAAATAAACGAAAATCAAATTAAAGCATTTTTCACGAACAAAATTAAACCGATTTTTCTAACAAAAAACGGCACAATTTTTTTATTTTATTTTTTAAATTAGAAAAAAATCCACAACCTATTAAAGAAATCTATACTTTTCCAACGATCGTGTGTTTCTCTCGTCATATTTAGCTGTTGTCACTATCAGAGACGGTGGAATTGGTCATCCTGATAACTGGGTTTTGGTTAGAATCACTGGAGTCACATTCCACCATCAATATTTCGTCAGGAGTATCATTCCTATCCGAATTACTTTCCGTATACGTCCCTGTTGGAGACTTGTCTTCGATCACCGCTTTGAGGTAAGATTCCCTGTCCATCATATTGGTATCTCTTGCTAGAGCGAGTACGTCTAAAGACATCATGCTTTTAGACTTCTCTGTCTTACTAATCGGTGGATTAGTATGCTCGTAGACAACATCCTTGCTGATAGATTTTGTCCTTGTCAGGTTCGTCTCAGTTTTCCAGCTATCGCTCGGTGGATGGGTGTATTTCCCTGAGTTAGTACTTGTAGATGGCGCGCTAGAATTCCTAGGAGAGCTAGCTGTGAATTTGGATCGTTTCTGCTGATTATTCTCCTTCATCATTAGTAACTGGTCTAGTTTGTTTATAGTCTCGTTCAGCTCTAAAGCCCACGCTTCGTCTGTTTCTATATCTTTCTCAATAGGTTTAGAAGCCAGTTCTCTGACTCGCATTCTTAGTTCTTGAAGACTGGAGTCTTCGTCTTTTTCGTGTTCAGCTTTCGCTGTGTCTTCGTCATGTATGGCATCTCTTTCTGCTCCAACTCCTGGTTCTCTGGGTCCTACAGGGATGGTGTCTTTGTCTGGTGGATACTCGCCTCTCATTCTATGAATTTCTTCAGATATCTTTTCGAGGGCTTTGAGGGATTTGGAGTATCGGAACTTAGCGTCAGCGATGAGGCGCTGTAGCTTCTCGATTTTTTGATTTTGCGTTTGTAACTGTTCGTCGCATAGTTTCTTCTCTTCGAAGTAAACTCGTGATTTGATAATATTACGTTTAAGATTCTCTTCTAGTTGTGTCACCTGGAGATAATAGATTTCTATTATTAACTGTTCCATTACGTGTTTAACATATATCTATGTCTCATTACTATGCGACGCGCATATCTTTAAATGCGTCATGGTAGTAATGGAACTTAAGTATTTTAATGGAAAACAGAACGTCATTTACTGATCTACCTCAAGTGGTGAACACGATAGAAGTTTAATAGTTTTTTTGTTGTATTGGTATTAACAATATTAAGAAAGATGATGTTATTTTACCTTTTTCTCAGCTGCGATGTACGCGGCCGCTCTCTTCTGGTGCTCTCGTCCACTCTCCGCCTTCCGTTTCTCAGCGTCCATAACCTGAAAAAGTAACACAAACGAAACCTTAATACAGGAATCTTGGCGTTATGACTTCATTCCCATCATAAATTCTATGATTACTTTGATTTAAGGACATTTGTTCAGATAAAACTATAGTTTATTTTTTAGTTAATTAATTGATTCAGGCGTGACTGCTGAAATCCATTATAAAAAACAATAGACGTAGTTATATTTAGTAACCTATTCCGCTTAACTATTCTTCAAGAGTCCTAAAAAACCCTGTTTCACACCGTCAACACGTTGTGATCTGGTTTGCGACTGGTTAATCGTCATCCTGAGGATGCCTCGTTGAGAGGTGAAACACGTGTCGATTTCTTACAGGGTTTTTTCATGACTCTTAAAAAACTGTTAAGCGGAATATGTTACTAAATATATCTACGTCTATTATAGTTAATTTTTTTCTCTGGGTTTTAGTGTCTCCCTTTTAAGTGACTTTTTGGCAGAAGAAACATGTCAAATCTGGACCATGACTGTTCTTCGGGTGCTCCGTGTTTCAGGTCTGATATTTACCACAACGACTTTTTTTTTTAATTGACTAAAAGTATCTTACCTTAATGATGGCATGGTTGAGCACCTCCTGCCAGTTGCTATCGAACTGCCACTCGTCCTGCTTGCTCACGAACCGCTGCTCTGCAAGTGTGACCGTCTCTTTGGCGGCTGCATGTAACTCTGAAAAGAATGAGAACATAATAAATTACTAAGACTATAATTCAACAAGAAGCAGCATTTCATGTAAACTACTGGCTACTGAGAACTCTGTATCAATAGGTAAATAAATAAAATAAGAATGAGTGAAGAAGAAATAACTAATGGCTACGAAATAACAGCCGCACGGGTCGATCAATCAGGTTAAGTTACGTTTGCCGCGGTTGGTCTGTGGATGGGTGACCATCTTTACATACCAAGACCCCTCCGTACCTCGGAAAGCACGTTAAATAAATAATAAATAAATCAACATTTATTTCAGAACCACTTCCATATTTGTTAGTAACAATGTAAACTTATGAAACTAGTGTTAGTAACATATTATATTCTAAGCTGCGAGCGTGAGGCACGCCGATCCTGGGGAATGTCTACTTGACTGCGTGCAGTCGTATGCACCGCCCCAAGATCGGAGAGTCCCACCTATCAGCCAACACTCTAAGAATGATGTTGGGGCAGGCGCGAACACGGCGTAGCAAAGACGCGTATCTCTTGCGCATGATGGCCGAAAAACTATTAACGTTAAGCTGTTGGTCCGATAAAACCATTTCAAACCAAAATCTCAATAAAAGATCAAACAAAAAAAATAAACAGTATAATAATAATGTCATGCACTATTTAGAATTTTATTATTCAATCAAGGTCGCAGATAGAACCGGTGTTACAAGTCGCATCACATCACAGATACATTATCTAATCACACGTGTTGGCATGGAACTCATTTTTGTCATCACGGATTATTCCACAGTTACACCTTTATTCATAAACGTTGCTTAAAGTTAAGTAATGATTAGCGACTGTTTAACCATACATTTTTGACGTTTGAACGTCAGTTAACTTTAATCATCGTTTATGAATAAACCCCTCAAAGTAAATAATAAAAGGTTTTCTGGCATTTCTCAGTAGCAGTCTGGACAAGATGGCTGCCCCTATTACATGGGACTTAACATAACTGGCGAAATTTGGGTATACTATAGGTAGCCCCTCTGTCTAACCCTTCGGGGAGTACTTACATGCGTGATGAAATATATGTATGTATTCTTAAGCAGTTTTTTCTTCAAGAGACTTTATGTTGATAAGCTCGAAATTCCACGCATATTGTTTACTAGCTGTTTGTTGCCAACGTCTGCTTCGCGATCCAGAAGCCCTAGACAAAGTGACATTCTATCAGCGATAACGATGATGGAAAAGGCAAAAATGTACAGGACTGACATAAGCTATCGAAAAGCTTATGTCAATCATGTTGAAGTCTTTGTAGAAATACGAAACGCTTTCGAAGCGATTGTCACTTGTCTAGGCCCTCTGGATGAAAAGTAGCTAATGTCCTTTCTCTAACTCCCAGGCTGCCTAATCTGCCTAAAGATGCGGTTTCCTCGAGGAGCGGTGGCCGTCACATACAGGCCGCAGTGACGGCCGTCATGACAATGATGGCAGGGGACTTTGATATTATGATGACAAAAACGCTGTCTAGGAAAACACCAACTTACTTTCATAGATAACCCTTAATCCTTACATGTTATAAAACAAAGTCCTCCGCCGCGTCTGTCTGTTGTCCTGTACACGATAAACTCAAAAACTACTGCACCGATTTTCATGCTGTTTTCACCAATCGATAGAGTGGTTCTCGAGCAAGGTTTTAGTATATAATAATCGACATCCACGAGGGCGAAGTCGCGGGCATCAGCTAGTGTTTAATAAATGCTGTTTAGAATATTGCCGTCTTCCAATGATATTAATATAATATCATTGCCGACTTCGTAATACGAGTATAAACTCATGCATATTTATGACTCTTGGTGAGTAAATATTGTATCGACATGACTCGCCAACTAGCTCGTACATTACGGATCATGTCAATCAATTCTAATGTAGCTACAGCCTGGTTAATCGATATGCGTTGTTATCGTAAACCTACCTACATAAGGAATATTTTATTACTAGCTGATGCCCGCGATTTCGCCCGCGTGGATGTCGGTTATTATATACTAAAACCTTACTCGAGAATCACTCTATCCATTGCTGAAAACAGCATGAAAATCGGTGTAGTAGTTTTTGAGTTTATCGCGTACAGGACGACAGACAGACTCGGCGGAGGACTTTGTTTTATAATATGTAAGGATTTTATTTTTTACTAAATACGTACACAAGTTTGGTTGCCACATTCAATCTCTCTAGATGCTGCGGAGGGATGCTAGATATCAATAATAATATTTTATTGAATACACACGCCATAATTACAGATACTAAATTAGTCTACGAGATTAAAAAACAGACTTTACTTATGGAAAACTTACTACGCATAGGACACAGCTGTTGAATCTGGCCATAACTGGCCGCAACGAGTGTTAAAATTGGACACAGTTGTATAAGCTGATAAAAACGTGCTGATAAGCGATTTCCTGTCAACATATGTCACTACACCGTTATTTGCATACAAACATACGTTGACAAGTACCTATAATCTTGTATGTTGGTTACAGATTTTGGTACAACCTTGTAACTTGGAAGCATTTTGACGAGAACCTAAATACGACGCACGTCTGTGGTGACACGTATAAGATGGCCTCTTGCATAATCAGCCTATAATATCCCCACTGCTGGGACACAGACCTCCTCTCTTCGAGAAGGAGTGGGTTTTAATCTACCACGCGGGCCCAGTGCGGGTTGGTCACATGTCTTCGAATTTTTGGTTCTAGGACATGCCGGTTTTTCTCACGAGGATTTTCTGCACCGTTTTCAGGGCAGAGGTGATGAAATCATTTACACAAAGTAAAGCGCCTACCTGGGATCGAACCCACAACCTACAACTCTCGTAAGTCGGGGCCGTTATCATTGGGCCTCCACTGCTCTGATGGCCTCTTATTTTATTGAAACATTGTAATACGCTAGGCCAGGTCAAGGTCAATGTGTTATCATGCCACTGACATGCTGCCTACTGTACCCATTGTTTGAGGTTCGAAGTGACGGGCAACTCCTAAACAAAGAAATGCTTAATGATTTCCAGACAAAGATGATGATCATCCAGCAGATCAGTAATCTATAATCAGCGCGTTTATCGAGTTTTTTAATTATTTTAATCAAAATTGCTAGGCTAAATCCATCAAGACATTTCTAACATTGCATTGTTATTGATTGATATTAATATTATTATTTATTAGCTGCGCCACACGGTTTCACCCGCATAAGTCACGATCCCGTGGGAATATCGGGATAAAAAGTGTTCATGTCCTTTTCCAGGTCATGGTCTACCCATGTGCCAAATTTCATCCAAGTCCGTTCAGCCGTTTTAGCGTGAAAGCGTAAAAAACAAACAAACAAACTCACTCTCGCATTTATAATTATATTTAGGATGCTGTTATTGATTGGTAAGAATGATTTCAAGACATTTCTATGATCGCATTATTATTGACCATGTTGTTAATCAGATAATTATTCAGATTTGTTACAGTTGTAATGGCAATCATGTCATTTGCTTTAAATAGGTTTTTATCTGTAGTATCTTATTTATCGTATATAGATTCCTTTCTATCTTGTGAATGTGAGAACGTCGTAGGCTTAGTGAACTGTAGACTTTTATTTTTAATTTTAATTTAATTTATTTTATATCTGAAACTTTTTGAATGGCCTACACTGTCCTCCCATAACTATAAACACTGTAATTCGAAATTATTGTAAAAGCCAATTATCTTTTAAAAGAGTAACCATGGAGTTTCTTGCCGGCTCTTCTCCATAGGAAACGACCAATTGGAACCGTGCACCTAGCTTCTGACGTTTCATAAGTGCCCATGTAGGCTTATGTGAAATAAAATATTTTGATTTTGATTTTGATTTTAGATCTTCAAAAGAAAACCGTTTGTATGCAAAAGATGTCAGATTGTAGTCGACAGCGAAAAATGGGTCAGTGAGCCACTCGTGCGACACAGCTAATTACGCTTTGTTGTTGTGAGTTAGATCTCGTCACATCTTACATAAGTACTCGTAAATCATAATTATGACTTGTTTAGATGAGGGTATTTATAAGCCCTGTTATTTACTTACTTGTCGTAACTAAACTTTCAAGTTATGTTAACCGCCTGCCAGGGTTGCGGGAAAGTCCGAAAGGGATACCGGGACCTTGGCAACAGGCAAATGAAGGAACACGGGTGGGTTTTAGTCAGTAAAAGTCTGACACGCCCTTCCGCTCCGCCCAGAGCGGGAGAAGTAATTGGATTTGGATTTCCCAACCGCAAAAAAAAAAAAAATAAGTTATGTTAACTATTTTTAAGTAAATTAATTTGGTGTATGAAGTTACTTATGGTAGGTAAGTAGGTAGGTACACCTCTACCTGTCCCTTCGTAGATTACAGACGTGATGTTATGTCATGGTGTGCTTACGATCAAAATAAATACCTTCATAAATATCGATTCGTATTCGTTCGATTGACGTCATCACGTCAACGCCGGCTGTCACTGAAAACCAGCGCTGGGGCTCTGTCTTGCATAGGGTCGCAGCATTATGCTGAGCGATGGCCGTTTTGCGTGAATGTGACGCATATTTTCCCCTAATTTGTTATTTTCCGTGTATTTGTCCTTTCTTAGCGTCATGTTTGCCGCAAATAAACGTATTTTCTTTTCTTTATATGATGCAAAAAGCGGATTCTAATTTATTGTAAAAAATCCCTGTATATGCACACAACATTTTCACTACAGTGCTTATATTTAGTACGTAAGGAAAAGGGTTATCAAGTAAAAATAGATTTTCTATAATATTTTTATAGGTTTTAACCGGAAGCTATGCGTAAATAAAATAATTAAAAAAATATCTTAGTAGCACAATCGGCAACAGAGCCCTATTATTCTGCCATGCCTAAGTACTTATACTGTTTGTATTAATACAATGTCAAATGACCTAAATGAACCGATGAAACTTCACAGACATGGTCGATACTCGATATCTAACTATATCTTGTTAAGAGCATATACAACCTCAAATTGCTTAGCACGATCCCCCGGTATGTCGAAAATACTGCAGCATTAATTTTGAAATAAATATATCTTAAATTTCAGGTTTGGTGCTAGGTACTATATCTGACGAAAACGTTACACGATTACATACAAACTCTATAGAAAAACAAACCAAAGTTAGGTACCTCTTAACCGAACCTTCAAATTAGATCATGAAACATTGCAAGCAGGTCTTTTTCAATTATCATTATTTTCACCGCAAAAAGCAATTACCTAAACTTGGAGCCCGCCAGCACCCCACTCCGCCTCGCTCTCACTAAGTCAGCTCAGTATGGTGAGCTGAGGTAGTACATAAATTAAAGTTGCTTTTCGTGGTCCCCCTGTGCCAAATTTCATCCAAATCCGTTCAGCCGTTTTAACGTGAAAGCGTAACAAACAAACTCACTTTCGCATAGATAATATTAGTTAGGATTTTCGTCATTAGATGTCCGATGACCCATCAAATCTGTGAAGTTTCTCTAGTCAATTTAATCTAGCCTTGTATTATACGTGCACAATGAAAATCATTTAAGCCAGGTTTAGCAGATAATGGTATGTACACGAGTAATCAGGAACCGCGCCATGCGAGCGCTAATTATAACGAATTGTCGGATCACGTTACCGTACTGTTTGTCTGACATACCTCTGAATATGATTATCATCGAGTTTTGGGTGGTGTGCTATGTAGATCAAACTATTTTATTTATTTACTAGCTGATGCTCGCGGATTCGCCCGCATGGATGTCGGTTATTATAAACTAAAACCTTACTCGAGAACCACTCTATTCATTGGTGAAAACAGCATGAAAATCGGTGCAGTAGTTTTTGAGTTTATCGCGTACAGGACGACAGACAGACGCGGTGGAGGACTTTGTTTTATAATATGCAAGGATTTTAGCATAACCACCATAGAAACGGGTTTTGTCGACGGTAAAATAGACAAAATAACAGATTGTGACTGTTTATCTGTAATTTTGTCTATTCTTCCAGCATTAGTATACATATATCGATACCTCTGGGCTCAAAGGGCGTATAGCACATTATTTTCATTGTACTATACGCCCTTTGAGCCCAGAAGAATCGATATGCTTTCAGCATTCGTGCTTATCTGTATAGGTAACTTTTGATATCACTCTCTCCTCTACTAATTTAAATAATAATGTTGCTTTCTCCTGCACACTAACTGCGTAACACATGATCAATCACTATCTGTTTCATTTTGACAATTCAACAACATTCATTGCGTTATTTACGTTGTTGAGCGGACAAATATTTATGAAGCAATGGATTAGCAAATATCCTTCGAAATGTTTCAAATCTTGTGTTACGCAATTATTGTGCTGGGTTATAACGCTTTTCCTAAACTTAAGTTTGTATTATTTCGTCGTCTGTTAGGCAAAAAACACACTTCCATCAGAAAAGGTGGGTAACGATTGCAGCCGTCCCATACATTTTTAACGAGTTTAATTGACGGTGCATGTGACGTCAGAGAGCAATTCACAAATACCTGACTTCCGCATAACGTTACCTATCTACAGAAAAAAAAACAGTATTTTGGTCAGTTATGAAGAAGTATGAAAAAAAAAAACATTCAATCCGAGAAACAACGAACACTCCTAGTCTGAAAATTAGCCCAGTTATGCGAATTTCTTCATGTACTCACAAAACTATTACGTGGTATATGAATCAGCGTTTATCTACGATTTGCTATAATTATGTCATTGGAATCTGTACTACGCCTTGAACAGCTGTTATTACCTTTTATGTAGACTTATATTAATTAAAGCAATGGTAAATAAGCTAACAGATGGTGTTAATTCTGGAATATATAAATTGTATGCCTTTATGAAGACAATATTGTAGGTACACAGGTGGACTTAATGTCATACATTTCCTGGCTTATTCTTACAGCTTCGCAATTATTGGAACGAAGGTCCTTAAGGCTGTACCCTATCTCAGATTTTATCTCGCTCGCACCATACTACTCGCGACCTGAGTGAGAGCGAGACGGAGTGGGGCGCTAGGGGGTTTCAAGCCTCGAAAAGTGTAGGTAATTGCTTTTTATGGTGAAAATAAAGGTAATTTAAAAAAAAAAAAAACAGGATCATGCTAAGCAATTTGAGGTAGGGTGCGCCCTTAACGAGGCTTGCGGTAGGAATTGATTGGATCGTGGAAGGCGCACAAGATCTCATGATTTCCGGTCCAAGTGTGGGAAGGGAACACCGGGGTGGTTTTTAGTCAGTAAGAGTCTGACAGACCCCTCCGCCTGCCCCAGCGCGGAGGACATCCAAGAGGATTTTACAAACAGAAACAAAAAAAAAAAAAAAGAGTTGATTGGTAGTAATCGTCACGTAAGGAAAAAGCGTTTTGCGACTTTCTCTCTCTCTCTGTCTCTTTTTATCATTTTCAGTTTGCAAATTCAATTTTATTCTTGAATTTTTATCCCAATTGAATATGACCACCAAGTCGATTACGTATCTACTTGAACGGAAAAAAAAGAACGACGAATACGTCACGGTTTCTATGAACTGGGGCCACAATTACTGATAAAACGTTTTATTTGACTTGCAAATTCCAATAAGTATAGAAATGTTCCGTCATCGTAGTATTTAAACGACCTTGAACGCCAAGAATAGTATTTTTTTTAAATCAACAGTTTAACTTTCGTACATCTATGACAGTCGTTACGGGTCGTCAGAAGCCCAAAAGTCTGAAACCAGTCTTACCGAGGGGTATATTGTTACCCTTTAACTGGGTTGTGGAGGTCAGATAGGCAGTCGCTCCATGTAAAATAGTGGTATTCAGATGCATCCGGTTAGACTGGAAGCCGATCGCAATATAGTTGGGAAAAGGCTAAGCAGATTGAACCGTTTTTTAAAGTGAAGGCTATAAAAAAAAGGTTTTATGAATGAAAATGCCGCTTCGCGCAGAAGGAGCCGTGGTCGGATTTCCGGTGCCCGGTTTACGTAAAGCCGGTCTCCTATTTCCTCCCCTAATGGGAATTTGGTCCATGAAAGGGACATTTATTTTGGTAAACCTTTTAATACGACCTTTATTTTCCATTTTTAACGACAAATATTTGTATTTATTATCGGCCTTTTATAGTCCACCCAATGAGGAACGTGCTCTTCATAAACCACACTACCTAGGTTACTTATAATGTCGGTTATGATGAAGAAATATCACTATTATCATCACAATTGCTTAATAGGTCACATTTTGTAATCTATGCCATGACCATGTCAGCACGCTTTACATGACCACAATCGAAACGGGTTTTGTCGACGGAAGAATATACAAAATGACAGATAAACAATCACAATCTGTCATTTTATCTATTCTTCCGTCGACAAAACCCATAGAAAACCTATTTCTATGGTTGTCATGCTACGAGTGCTGGAAGAAACTGCTGCTTTTACTTTTTGATATCCTATCTATTCTTCTGAGGGGCTCGTGGCTAAATGACGGGTCGATCGAAAGTTAAGCTACGCTTGTCGCGGTCGGTTCGTAGATGGGTGAGCATCCTTTAAATATCGAGACCCCTCCGTGCCTCGGAAAGGTCCCCGGCCGTCATTCGTCGTTACGGGTAGTTAGTAGAAGCCTAAAACTTTGACAGACAATCTTACCAAGGGGTATCGTGTTACCCAGTGACTGGGTTGTAGAGGTCAGATAGGCAGTCGCTCCATGTAAAGTACTGGTATTCAGCTGCATCCGGTTAGACTGGGTTAATGTATCAAGTCCTTTCTATAGATAGCATATTATAATTTATTGTAAACCTTATTTTATTATATTGTATTGTTCTTTTGCGATTTTTTGACATACTTTATTATTTTTATCGGTTTTTATCATAGAAATATTAAAAAAATTGTTACTTTTAACATCTCTTGCATGCTGACATTACGCTTGTTTTAGCAAATAATTGGTTAACTTATCGTACCAAAATTTTAACAAAGCCTTTGTACAAAGCCATTAATATTCAGCGTGCATCAGAGGCTTCTTTCTTTTGCACTTCACAAATTAAATGACCGACTTCAAAAAAAACAAAACAAAAAAGGACTACTGTACTAAAAACCAAAAGACAAAAGTACTTCTTTAAAAATAAGAGAAAAATAAAAAAATAAAAAAATAACTTTAATTTCGGAAGTCGGTGTCTTTGCTTTTAATTTTAGTTTTTGGCCACCGACTTCCGAAATTAAAGTTATTTTTTTATTTTTCTCTTATTTTTAAAGAAGTACTTTTGTCTTTTGGTTTTTAGTACAGTAGTCCTTTTTTGTTTTGTTTTTTTTGAAGTCGGTCAATTTTTTTTTTTAAAGTTTTATTATTTTTCCATTTTTTGTGTAATTTGATTTTTGTAATCACCATGGGTAGACCAACTAAAGGAGCCGCCCGCATGAAGAAAAACAGAATTAAAGAGACTAATACTGCTGAAAAAGAACGCCTATCTAAGAATCGCAAACGGAGTGCTATGTCCGGTTCCCAAGAATCACTGTTAGCTTGTCATGCTAGGTTATCTCAGATGAGAAATTACATGCATTCTCATTTTTCGGGAGTCGCCAAATGATAAGATCTGCCGACTCAATCTTATTCAAAAACGATTAAGTGGCGAGTCGTCTGAACAGCGCAAGTATCGTTTAGATGTTAAACGAAACCGGCTGGCTAATGAGACTCCCGTGCCTTCTCAAGAATATAAGGGTGAACACTATACATTTGCTTACACTGTATAGTTCCCCTCATCATCATATTATAAGGTGACCATAATCAGATCTGTAATGTCACTTACAACCTATATGGTTGCAAAGTTCTTATCAATATAAGTGAACCGTTGAGGAGTTCCGTTAAACGTCCTTCGTCTTCATCATCAGACCCTTAACGACAGTCACAACCCTTCCAAGTGTAAGGTTCTTATCAATACAAATTAATCAAGCCCAAACACGAGGTATCTGCTGTAAACCATTGAGGAGTTCCCTTGACTGTATTTCGGCTCCATCATCAGATCGACTCCAGACCTTCATAAAATTGTAGTGCTGTAAAATACCTCATGAATAAATTAAGGAATGCACTAGTTGCCCTTACGATTTTTGAAAGTTCCCCTCGATTTCTCTAGGATCCCGTCATCAGATCCTGACTTGGTGACAATGGGACCACCTCAGAAGTATAAGCTTTTGAACAAAAAAAGAATTTTTTAAATCGGTTCACAAACGGCGGAGTAATCGGGTGAACATACATAAAAAAAAAAAAAAAAAAACAATCATCCGAACATAGTACCTCCTCCTTTTTTGAAGTCGGTAAAAATGTTAGCTCAACAGGCTCTTTCTTTAAAAAGTACTTAACACATACATAGGCAACCATATCAAAACTATGTTATAACATTCACATGCTTGCGAAAGATGTGCAAATAACCTTTCACATACCACTATGACCTTTGCCACTTTACCTAATTACGTTCGAAATGAGGCTTGCAACAATGCGCGCCCACCATACATACACTTCAATTAAATTCAAATGATTTTGCAATAGTTACCGACTATCTACAAATACGTGTAAGTACTTCTGTCAATATTATTGGCTTATTTGTGGACTCAGATCAAATAAAAAAACTAAGACAGAGCGCTGTCAACAGTGACGTGAGGCCGGTTTCGTAAACATGTTGTGTGCACTTACTGTGGTGTAGTTTGATTGTAGTGTCATTGTAAATAGTTGTAAATGTGTTTGTGTGAGCGTGTATGCACAGAGCGTTGGTGTAGTTTTAGCATGCTTCACTGTATTGTTCGCAGCGCTCCGTTTTGGTTTTTTATTTGGTCTGAGTTTGTGGACAGTAAAAGCTTTTAATTTTTTTCTAAAAGAAATATCTGACCCTTTTCTTCACCCCATAAACTAGGTGTTGTGCAAGAAGGCTTAAATTATATCACCATGAACCAACTCGTTGCCGAAATCTGGGCCAATTCAATTTAGATTTCCATCGACACGGGAAAAAAAACATAACCAAAACAAAATAATTTATCTTTGGGTTAATACATCTTTATACTCATCAGTTACTGTGATAAGAGTGTCAATTCATTGTCAGAATTGGGTGGTCTATCAGATATATTCGGACCCCTTCTTGTTTATGGTCACTTTACAACTCAAAATGAATCATAACCAGTGATCGGAGTAGGTAGATTGAACTGGGGCCATTGATCCGAAACGTATATATTAATATGGACATTTCTCCGGAATTGGTGGATTATTAAAAAAAAAACCGGAACTTATGTAGGAATTGTATTCTGCCAGAGTGGAAGGAGTCATTTGATGATTTGCCATCCTCAAAAAAATCGGAAATCGAAAATCGGAATTCGATTGTTTTTATTATTCAACAGATAAATAATGAATTAATTTAGTTTTGATACCTTCCTTTAAATTTTGAATTGAGTAGTAATAATATCACTACCAACATTAACAATATTTAATTGAATCCGGAAATACCGGAATTACTTTCCGGAAAAATGGCTTATCCATATTATTCTTTCTGTGTGCATTTATGATACAAGTACCAAAAATCAATCTACCTACTCCGATCACTGATCATAACAAAGCCATTACCTATAGATATGAATAGAACAGAATGGAATAACGGACATTCACATTAACGAATACAAATGTATATCTAATCCATCAGCACTAGATACAAATAACCTACACATAGATAATATTCCAATTACCCCACTAATAGAAATTATCACATTAATCCAAATTAGTTGGTTGACCTTCGCTTAGGGCGCAAGGCAATTAGCACGTTGGACCTTCAAACATAATCAAATATTCAAGGGCCTTGAACTGCCGGACTTGGCCTCGGGCCCGCTCGATGGCTGGATGTCGGCCTGATAAGAGCACAAGCGATTTGTGCCAATTTATCTATTGGTGCACCGATCAAAATGTTTGGCATGGCCAATTGGTGTAAGTGAAAAGGTTATTGCTATGCAAATTGCGGACGAATTTTCGTTGTTTTCAGGGAGATATTGATCTCAAATTCAAGTCTATTCGGTTCACAGTATTAGAAACGTGAACGATTGGATTTTTTTTGTATGTTTGTGACTAAATCTCTCAAAAACGGCTGAACTAATTTGAATGAAATTCGGCATTCAGGTGGACTATTTGGTGGTTAAAAACATTAGGCAATTTTTATCCAGGTACAGGAAGTAGTTTCTCTAGAATGCGAGTGACACCGTGGACAACAACTGGTTCCTCCACACTTAAATTAGTTGGACAAAATTGCTACGTTTCGTAGAAACATATACATATGTAGATCTTCCGCTCCATTTATATTGGCTAGTAGATGTTATGTTACAATCTCATCCCCATCCAAGTTTTTCTGGCGGGTTGCCAGCTATGAATTTGCTTAATTACACTGGAGGAAACTCACGGCTAATTTCTGAATCAATGGTATGGAGAGATTTTAGTGTCACATTGAGGAAAATACTTTGTATCTATTGCCTCAGTCTTTGCATAAATGAGAGTACTACAAGGTTCAGCGTAAATAAAATCTATATGTTGTGTCTTACTAAACCGATTTTCATTATATTTGGCAGAGGTAATTTAATGACAGCCTTGTGTCGCCAATGCTACTGTTGAGTATGAGCTCCTGGGCTCGATTTCCAGGTCAGGCAAACTGTTATTGGGTTCTTCTATCAAGAATTCAGAAACGTCTGGATTATTTCTCGTTTGATGGCAATAGGCTCGCTCCCTATTTATTACATGGGACTTAAAACATAACTGGCGAAATGTGGGTGTACTATTAGTAGGTACATCTTTGAAGAACCCTTCGGGGAAAACATGTGTGATTTTGTTTTATGTAAAGTAAGTATATAATTTAATGAAAACACCTGAAGGAGAAAGGATATGCTTTACATTATTAAAATTTTACACAATCATGGTCAGTGGTCTAAGCCGTGGGCATATATCTAAATGATAATGGTATTTCTCATTAGAGAATTCTTAGCTTCTCTGTTAATGAACATGAATTATTATTATGGTTTTCATACAACATCAAAGGAAAACAAGGTAATTATTATAGTAGAAGTAATAATAATCTATTCATTTCAAGAGGAAAATGTGTGGTATTTGAGTCAAGAAATTATGTTTCTTGTCTTGTTATATAACAGGAGAAAGTGCGTAGTTAATGAGCAAAAATATAAAGGTAATGAGATTGGTTATGGAATGAAATTATTTATTCTGTAAATAGGATATCGGAATGACTTTTAAACGTCACATAAAATGGAGTCGTCATTTCCTATCTTAGTCAGATATGAAATGACGACCCCATTTAGCTTTTTCTTAAAAAGAAATGGCGATACAAACTCAGAGGTTAAAGTCTCTTTTAAAGTCCAGACGTAATCTTGGTCAGATCATGTAGATTAGTGTCTGAAATGGTCTTTTGAGGAAAGAACCACACAGATTTGGGTGGACCTGTCCAGGTACTGCAAGCATTTGTCAGTACAATAATCGTGTAGCTCAAGTCAGACCTTAATGAGCTCAAAGTTATGTTCTAGCAAATAACGTTTGTTATCATATAATGTAACATTCGAGTCACGTCCAAGATAGTATAAGTCTTTGACTAAATAATACGAAGTTCAACCAAAAACGTAAAATATGATGTTAAAAGACCTTGCATTACAAATATTTATACCTAGTTTATTGAAATCCTGGGTCAGTCAAATTTATTTTCTTTCTTTCATTTTCTTGTTTCCAATTGATTTTATTTCCATTATAAGGACTGATTTAACCAAAAGCAGATATCTTTTATCCGTAGAATAAAATTGATGTCATACAGTTTTTGTATGAAAAATATGTCAAAAATTACGTAACTATTTATTCGCTGGATTAAACTTATACTGGGTAGAAAAGTTTGGTCGAATTTGCCCTTGAACGAATAAAAACTTAATGCTAGTGTAAATTAAGTCGATTTCAAAATCACTACCTATACTACCAGTTTGAAAATTCATAAAAATGTTTGGTTTCGAGTTTTTACCTAACGCAAACTGAATTTGAAGTTATTTTTCTAAAACACATTTTGTTTACATGTTTGGAAACTAAATCGCGAAAGCAGTTTAAACAACAATTTTGTTGCGCGGCAGAAATGAGTAAGGTGAGAAAGGATATATATATAAATATTTCGAATGATTTAATTACTCTTTGTGAATTAAAAAGTTGACACATCACATGACTATTAAATACTTTCTAATTATCCATGAATTCCATACAAATGACTCCAGGGGGATGCTTATACATCAAATGACAGACATTAACAATTCATGCAATATTTATATTTCCTATTACACTACTTAGTGTAAGTGCCATTTTTTGCGCGAATTAAGGTGAACGAACGCACGAGTAAATGACATAGTAATAATTAACAAAGTGAAATTTAACTAACTAACTGAATATTATCAAGAACCTTGGTACACTTTCTCCTTAAATTCAGTGTCAGTGAACCTATATCATTGCATGTTATGGGCAAATCTATTAATGAATTTGTATTCGTAAAAACGATTTCACAAGAATGTTTTGACAGGACATGGTACTGGAAAAATACGTAGGTATATATAAACGGCTACATATCAAGCTATACATTTCCAGTATAAGCTGACTTCTCATCTCATTACGGAAATCTTATACAATGCGAGATCAGCTTATACTGGAAATGTTTCGCTATATATATATGTAGCCGTGTGTACTACGGTCAGCAACCAAAGTCGATATTGACTTCAGTTTTAAATGACTATTGAATAAAATATTCCTCAATTTTTTTTTAACTGATATAAAATTTAAGGAGTTGTTATAAATTCTTAGATATGACACGAAATGCTGACAATCAATGTATCGAATCAATTTAGATGAATATAATATATTTTGTTGCTTACAAAATATAAAAGCGAAAGTGAGTCTGTTGGTTTGTTTGTTACGCTAAAACGGCTGAACGGATTTGGATGAAATTTGGCACATGGGTACAACATGACCTAGGTTATTGCTTAGGATAGTTTTTGTCCTGGTAGTACATTTCCGTGGGATAATTTCCAACCTCCAAGCGGGCGAAGCTAGCAAAAGCTACAGAAATGTGACCTTATTTGGTTCGTTTCCATCGGATTTAGTATGTTATGCTGCTTAGTTGGCAGCGTTGCCAAATCGTTGATCTTTGTCGTATATACATACATAGTTCCGACAGGAAGTTACTCGATGAAAGAATTCAGTCGCCATGTTAGTTTTATATTGGTTCAGGTTATGTCATTGCCAAATTAAAGATCTATGTCAGATATAATTTCTTATCGAGATCCGGACTACGCAAGATGTCATACCGAAAAACATATTTTAGTTTCTTTAACGTGATTGGTTAATTAATTTCCAGATATTTGAACACTTTGAACTGACTTTCAAATTTTCGTTTATCTTCCAGATAAACATAGTATAACGTAAGAACGTACGTAATAATCGTTGAAATGATTTTGATTCGCAATCCTTACTGTAAATATTATGAACGAGACCTCAGAGTACCTACATACAAATCTTACGATAATTATTGACCCCCAGACCTACTACATGCAAATAGATGCGTTCAAAATCCATAGAAGACAATATTAAGTTACCAGTCTTACTTCTACTCAAGCTCTCACGCAGATACTGACTTATTTACCCAGAAAAGACTTCATAGCCGCCTCCTTCTGGCCTTACAAAGATATTATACCTTTTTTTTGTGTGGAAATCCTCATGAATACCGGCTCCGGCTGGGGAGAACGGAGGGTTATGTCCGACACCTACCGACTAAAACCCCACGGTTCCTTCCAGTACAATGAATGATTCGGGGGCCCGGATGAAACTGGTACATTCACCGCACCCCCGAGTGCCCCCGACGAGGTATTTAGCCCGCCATGCCTAGCGGGCCCCACCACCAAGTGGGGCCAATCCCACGGATTCTAAGATTAGTAGCTAGGATTCACTATCAAATTGTGTAAATCTTCAAGTAACTCACCGCTAGCCCTCTGGAACTGCACAGCAGCTTTCTGGCACTCCTGTCTGGCAGTAGTAGCGATCCCCACAGCATCATAGTAAGGCCTGGATTTGTCCACACAGGTCCCCAGTCGCTTAGTCCACGCCTGCAGCCGACGCGAAGTCTCGTTCAGAAGCAAGTGGAATGTTTTCATGGATTCCTGGAGATTGAAGGGGAATATGAATGATGTCGCTAAGATGTTATTTCTACTGCTTTATAGATACGGTTTCCAGAGGATAGGTGTGGAGAGATTTCTTGTACACAAACGATTGGTTAATTAAGTTGATGCTAAGCAGAGGGATATAAAAATAATACAAGCTTATTGGTTGTACAAGATATCTCTTAGCATCGATGGATACAAGACTTTTGAAAGATCTTCAATTTAAAGTTCACAAGATAGCTATATACGCTATCTACCTACGAACCCCTTTTTTAAAGATAATTTTTATCTTGTTTTGCGAACAAGCGAAGTTTTCTAGTTTTAGAAATCTGAACTGGTCTTGCTCTCTATTATACACACCATAATAAACGTAAAATGCTACAAGTATTGCGCGTTACATCGCACTAGAAACATGAGGTGGTGTCATACATCGGGGCCGCTGTAATTGACCTAATCTACGCTAGTTGCGCCCGCGCCGACCTCCGTCGTATCGCTCGTTGACGCACCTTGTGTACCTATTTCATATACGCCATTGGTACTGTTGAATTGCGATTGTTCTATTCTTTAGCAGACGTAGACAGGGATTACACAAAGATATCGATGACTCGAATAAGATTGGACATGAAGTTTAGAGAAAATTCTGTCTGATATTCAAAGCCCTTTTTAACCGACAAAAAAAAAGACATATTCTACCGCTTATTCACACACCAAACACACATTCAACGAAGATCCATCTAGCTACCAATTTACTCTATAAAAAAATAAAAAATTACGCTATACTTAAGTAATTAATTAGTTTGTTTGGTGCTGACTCAAATTAGTTTAGGAGCTTAGTTACAATAAAAGGTTAATTTTGTATTTTTCACAAGACGGTTTAATTTTAAGCCCTAGAATATCACCGATGGATATTTTTTAAGGGAAAATTTAAGAGGCCAACGTTGTTAATGATAGTTTAATTTGTCACAAAAGATGCCAACTGCCTTGGAAACCACAACCTACCACCTAAATTCACATTGTGGAATGCATTAAACATAATTGAGTATCCTTATTGGTGCGACAACAAACTGTCAAGGATGTAAATCAAACGCCATTGCACCAGGAAAGAGGAATGTAGTAACATTCGGTCATTGACATCTGTCGCCACCTGTGCCCATATTTCGACTCGCTAGGAGCGAGCCGGCAGAGCGTTTAAGTGTCCTAATATAAAAAGGGGCGGAAACGATCGTAAAAAATCCGTTTGAATGACAGAAAACACTAAACAAACAATGTAGTAAAAACAAACAAAATTCAAACTGCACAGAGCTCTGTAGCTTCCTATCACCTTGAAGATAAATATATTTTTTTAAAGACTTTATAATGTCAATTGATTGGCATTTGTGATATTGCAACATTCTTCTTGGCCAGCCATATTGGTGTAATGTAAACGAGGGCTAGCCAATATGGAGTGTATCTGATGTAAGAATGAGCAACTGGAGCAAATCTGTCGTGCTCTGAGTAAAATAAAGCGGTATGTAATAAGTTATTTTTAATTATGTTTCTGTAACTACTTTTAGGTTTCCGAATCCAAAGGGTAAAACGGGACCCTATTACTAAGACTCCGCTGTCTGTCTGTCCGTCTGTCACCAGGCTGTATCTCATGAACCGTGATAGTTAGAAACGAGTAATTGGAACCGTGCACCTAGCTTCTGACGTTTCATAAGTGCCCATGTAGGTTTATGTGAAATAAAATATTTTGATTTTGAGTTACAGTTGAAATTTTCACAGATGATGTATTTGACTCCAAGTAACATGGGAGGCATTGAGATGATAACGTGGCATACTGCTCTCCGCACATTTTACGTAACAGTGGACGGTCGACTTTATTGTTTGAAGCTCGGACGAAATAAAAAACCAAGGCATACAATACGAACAATACAGTGAGGCACGCCAGAACTACACCTCCACTCTGTGAATACACGCTCACACGCACACATTTACAATCAAAGTACACCTCACTAAGTGCACATATGTTTACGAAACCGACCTCCCGTCACTGTTGACAACGCTCTGTCTTGGTTTTTTATATGGTCTTAATTTTGAAATAATCAAGCTTTGTTATTTAATCTAAAGCGTAATTCAATTGGAAAACGCTGCGATCCGTAACGACAATCCAATGCTGATTTAATTATTATTTATGATGCTGATTTAATTGAATCGCTGCTCAGTTATGTACCTACTCATTGTGCCAATATTATTAACGGATGCAGTTTCATTTACAAAGAAATTCGAAATCGATCACTAAATCTACGCTATAAAGATAAAAATTGCGTTATGATAAGACATCAAAACAAATCATAAAACTTGGATTTACATGATTCAACTTTTTTATTGGGTGTGTACCTACTTACACAGATTACCGGTGTTCACAATCTTGGCCACAGTTTTTATTGGTAGCTTCAAACAAATCTCAGTTTAAAATAAACTAAAGCAGAACGAAAACCTTGTAAAAACAAAGCTAGTTAACGGGCCTGTCGCGCTAAACTACGAAGTGGAACGCATATAACTGGATTTCCTTCATCTTGTTTGTTACACGACACAACTAACTATACTCCTGCTTTGGCCTGGAGATTATGTGCGACAATGCTATTTTGTTTAATTGCCTTTGCCAGCTCTTGAACTCGAATTGCCTAGTGGAAAGCGATGGATGAGGTCTACGAACGAGCAAGCCCAGAAGATGCTTGTTCACTCTTGCTTTGATTGTTTATCTTGGACAGACAGTGCAGTTCTCGAACTATAATCAACATGGCACCTGAGTAAAAAATCTCAGAAACTGCTCTGAAAATGTATTAAGGCCCTACCCTACCTCAAATTTTATCTCGCTCGCACCATACTACTTGCGGCCTGAGTGAGAGCGAGACTGAGTGGGGTGCTGGCAGCTCTCAAGCCTCGAATAGTTAAGGTAATTGCTTTTTACGGTGAAAATAATGGTCTTTAAAAAACTTTTTTACAAAAAATTAAACCGACGAAAAAAGAACTGAAAAGCGACAAATAAATAACTTTAATTTCGGAAATCGGTGTCTTCGCTTTTCAATTTTCGTTTTTTGCCACCGACTTCCGAAATTAAAGTTATTTATTTTTCGCTTTTCAGTTCTTTTTACGTCGGTTTAATTTTTTGTAAAAAAGTTTTTTATTTTTCGCTTTTGAGTTACCATCCACTCCAGGCTACTCCAGGGGGTTACTCCAGGTTAAAGACCTGGAGTTGATGATGAGTGGGTGTGTCATCAGAACTATGTATGTGTGCGGAATTTCAACAGAATCGGTTCACAGTTGAAAATTCAGTTGGTGAAAAATCAATCAACCCCATTTTTTCTACCTTTAGGGGTGGATTATAGTTTCCTATTTTAAATGGGACCAACTTCGAGGTATACCCTTCCCAATAAAAAAAGAATTTTTCAAATCGGACATCTCACTAAAAAGATATGCGTGGTCATAAAAAAAAAAAAAAAATACGTATTGACTTGAGAACCTCCTTTTTTTTTCGTCGGTTAAAAAAAAAAACATAATACCTGTTTTATAGTTCAGGTAATTTTTTGAATCAGATCAATTATCGCTTGTTTTGTCCTGTAAATTCCATACATTTGACTCCTCTCGTTCCATCTTAGACCTCATCCATCGCTTCCTATCTTGCGAGATCGAGCTCAAAAGCAGTCTCATTTATAATAAATTAAGTTTAAATCATGTTATTTTCATTAATAAGACTAGCAACTCAAGAGACATCAAAGGGAACCTTAATCTGGATAAATGTCGCTTCTAACATTTTGAAAGAGCCTAGACTAGAATATACCACGAAATAAATTGCCTTCAGAAAATCGATTTACGCCGAATAAATGACCAAAAACTACCTCAGGGTTCAGTTTCATTTGGTTAAAAATGTAACGGAGATATTTTAGGAAGTCGTTACAATCGATTATTCCGAGTTTCGGAAGTTGGTTTATGAATTTTAATGCTCAATGTGTACCGAGCGCTGCGGTGGCTAATAAAATTATCGAGCGGAACTATTTTGCTGCCAAATCTGTTTTTAATTTCCTTAGGAGTTTAACTGTCACTAACGAGATACAATAGAATTTCCATTGTTATCGACTTCTAGAGGCAAATCGACAGTTGAGCGGAGGGGCAAATATGGCTCCACACTGACAACCAGTCTAGTCAAGGTATCGTATTACCCAGTAACTGGGTTGTGGAAGTCAGATAGGCAGTCGCTCCATGTAAAATACTGGTATTAACCTGCATCTTGTTAGACTGGAAGCCGACCCCAACATTTAAGAAAGGCTAGGGAGATGAATAAAGGCAAAACGCTTGGCGATATTTCATATTACGTTATGCGACGGCCCAAAAAAAATCTGGAATTCAATTTCGCCAAGATATGAAGAGTAAATTAAGTTACCGTCGGTATTCTACGTTCGTCGCGAGGCCAATCTAAAATTAGATATAAAAGGGCCTCTCTGGAGGCATAAGGCTTCTGCAGTTTGCCCGTGAAATATTGTATGGGGTGACTCGGCAGAAAGTTGTACTACTGCTACACGATCGATCGTTTGCAGTCACATATGGGTGGACGAAGACCGGTGCCCATTCGGATGGAAAAGCCATGTATTTTCTTGCGGTGGCTTCGTAATGTTTTTTTATTTTATTTCTTTGACGTGACCTCTTAAAGGTGTTTTTATGAAAGTAAATCTCATTAAATATCAAATGAATTACCTACTCATTTATATTTTTGGTTAGCTACTGTCTTTTAAAGCGGCATGATAAATAACTACATCATTCTAGTTTCAGTGTGATGTTCAATGATTTTGAAAAAAAAAAAAATTGTTTAGTAGAGATAACTTGATGCAAAATTTTATAGAGCCCCTGTCCCCTTTGACCACTTTTTATCTCTATTTCTCATAGTTATAATCTTTGCCGAAAAGATTCATGTCCAAAACAGGGCTTTTATAACAGCATTTTTTTTTTTCATGCTTTCAATAAACAATGCCTTTTGGCTCATCAGCGCCCCAGAACCCAGAATAACAGCATTACCTTCAAATTCATCTACAAAATATCATCAATCATTCCTGACGCGGCCTGAATTCAGAAATACAATAGCCCATGGAAATATCTTCTACTAAACGCCATGACAGCGTGAAAAAGCTTCCAAGAGCCCTTGTTTTGTTCATAAATCATTAATAGGTACACTCGACCGAGTTGGCGGTTGACCACTTTTCCACCCTCACACACAGATCGCACTTACAACTTTTTCTTTTCTCAGTTCATTCGAGAATGAATCGTATTTTCTAGCTCATATAAAGTTGATATTCGCATGAAACGTTTGCTCACATTCCATTATACGAATATGAACGTTATAAGCTTGTAAATAAGGTTCATATTCATATAAAACGCGAAATTTACTTAGCCAAAGTGCGATCTATGAATCTTGCCCTAAAAAATAAGGTGGAAAGTGTTCAACCACGAATTTTCGCGATTGTACTTTTGATGTAGGCCAGATAAACTTGGACATAAATTGTTTTATCGATCACAATGTATAGTTGTAAATAAGAAACCGTATTAAACCAAAATCCGTGGTTTAAAAACTGTTTTAAAATTGTTTAAAACGGTTTCTAACCCACGTATTTTAAAATTGGTTTAAAAAAAAAAACATTTTGGAATTTGCTTTTCTATTATTTATTAAAATGGTGTGTTTAGTATTTTTCCCCCAATTTCTTCCTTAAAATCTTTAAAGAAAATGCTATTTCAAGACACGTTCTTTAGTAACGTACATTTCCTCATAACGTTCTTAGATAAAGATGCGGAATTCTGTCTTTAGACAAATTGATAATCAAATATTTACTTATTCTTTGCTTATGATGACTCAATGAACATTCTGGGGTCCTGAACCGGCCACATTAGCAATTCCTCTAAAAGCAGTTTATTTCCTGAAACCCATCATTAGCAATTCCTCTAATTTGACATAAAAGCAATTCATAATTTGCGGTCCATTTTATGAATCTGCACAGAAAACTATCAAACAGATGAATTATTTCGTATTATGAAATTACACGCAGATCATATTATGAATTGTCAGTTTGTGACATTTTACGATGATTCATAAAATTTTCATTGTTAAAGTGACCGTTTTAAGCCCGCTGAGCAATTGCAAAAAAAGTTTTTATTTTTCACTTTTTAGTTGTGGTACCTACCCCACACAAATTCTAATACCACTACCTGCTATGTAAATTGCAGTAATTGTATAAAATAAGATGTCATCTATATAGACTAAGTGAGAAAAATACGTAATTATTGAAGCTAACTCAAAAACGACTCAAGCAAAGTTAATAAAATTTATATGGGACCACACGGAAAGCACCGGCTTTCAAATAAAAAACTAATCATCAAAATCGGTTCACCCAGTGGAAAGTTCTGAGGTAAAAAAATAAACAAAAAATGTACAGACGAATTGATAACCTCCTCTTTTTTTTAAGTCGGTTAAAAATGCGGTACGCGCGTCATTTCAGAGTGATCTAGCTGTACCTGCAAGCTATAACAGCCGCTACGCTTGTCGGAGTTGGTCCGCGGATGGATGACCATCTTTACATACCGAGACTCCACCGTGCCTCGGAAAGCACGTTAAGCCGTTGGTCCCGGCTGTCATTCGAGGGTCATTGACAGTCGTTACAGGTCGTCAGAAGCCCGAAAGTCTGACAAACAGTCTTACCAAGCGTTATCGTATTACCCAGTTACTGGGTCGTGGAGGTCAGATAGGTAGACGCCCCATGTAAAATGCTGATATTCAGCTGCCTTCGGTTAGACTGGAAGCCGACCCCAACATAGTTGGGAAAAGGCTAGGCCAAAGATTGGGCTAGGCAGATTGATTGACTTTTTGTCCTACTGAAATGAGTTCACACAAATAGTTTACCAGGTCAGATGAAAAACTAAGCTTGCCAAGTTGAAATGCCATAAAAATACGTTTTAACTTCACAATAGCGAATACCTACTTTAACTTTGAAGCCGAAGTTACACTTAAGGCGCTGCCAAGTTGTAAAATTCCCAAAAATATTTCGACCCCATTACATTTGGGTTTAACGACTACTTTTACCCAGAATATCCTTATTCGTGACTCGTGACATTTGAATATAAAATTGTAAGTGGGTCAACAATTACATATATTTCCTAGTACCTAATTAGCCTAGTTAGTGAACGTTTCTATTAGGTAAATAAGCAAAGACTATCACGAGACTTAAATTCGTTTACTATTTTTAAAACAACAATTTATTAACAATTTATTATTCGGCGTAACGCTATAATTATATTTAAATGTAGATGTGTTGAATCACTTATTTACCGCTGAAAGTATTTAAATCTGTAAAAATAAATATATTTACGCAATTTATAACATTATAATGAGTATGTTACATAATAAGATTACAAACTAATGTAAGTGGTAAGACATCAAAATCAATATATTTTATTTCACATAAGCCTACATGGGCACATAAGAAACGTCAGAAGCTAGGTGCACGGTTCCAATTGGTCGTTTCCTATGGAGAAGAGCCGGCAAGAAACTCCACGGTTACTCTTTTAAAAATAATTGGCTGTTACAATATTTTCGAATCCTTTAGAGTAAATAAATAAATATTTACTAATTTTGTGTATTACCAACGAGAGATACACTACAATTTATTCTCTCTCTCTTGTTAAACCTATGAGCTTAAGATATACTATCCCGTAATGCAAACTCAATTACTCATTTAATTAAACTCAATTATTATTTATTAATTTTGGTATAAATTAAAGGATATTCTACCTATCCATCTACACCTACAGGGGGAACCGTAACATACACCACAGTCCGGCCGTCGAGAGAATGTGTTCCTGGCACCTGTCAGTTGGACAATTTCTAGTAGTAATAGGGAACAAATTCGCAAAACACACATTCGTCAATATGATTTAAAATAAAAACAACAATTGCACTTACATCTAGCTCTAATTCCAGTTTATTGATCTCATCAGTAGCAGCATTCAGCTTCTCCAACTCCACCTGGAAATGTTTGAAGAACTTGAGACAGTCGCACGGCACCCGCACATGGTACTCCCAAACGAAAGGCAACAGCAAGCAACATGTAGAGACGGGAAACATCCGAGACATTACTATAGATTCATCAGCTTTTATCACTAAACTAATATTTATCTCTAGTCTAGATAAACGGCACAATATCGCACTTTATCTCTGTTAGGCCTTTTGTACACACACGTTTTTCTTGCCGTGAAAATGTATAGTTTTGCCGTGAAAATGTACAGTTTTGCCGTGAAAAGCTACGGTTGATTAACCGTGTTTAGGCACGGTCGTCAGCGTTGTATGGATCACTATGGAAGCTTATTGACGACACCGCGGCACTACGGCACGGCGCGGCGGCGCCGTTGTCTTCGCCGTAAGCGTACCGTAAAGAAACCGTACCGTGTACAAAGGGCCTTACTGTACCTTATACGACGAACGTTTCCTGTCCCTACGACAAAAGCGAACTAAAAGTATTACTTACATAGTTTAAATCCTTTTTATTTAACAAGGGCTTGGTTTTTTACACTAATAAAATAACTACATAAATGCTAAATTACATTTTATTTAAAATTAAAATAGTTTTACATTATAATTAGAATCATACATGCGATAAATTTTACGTTACAAAAATATTTTATTACGCATTTAGCAAATTTTTTTATCTAATTTTTATAAATGAAAAGAGATTTTTAATACGTTTTTAAATAACTCAGCCGAATAGCTACGCACTTTATGTGTAAAAATTATAATTTGTGATACATAACAAAATAAAATAATACTTAATTATGAGACATAATATATTAATGGAATGGTTCAGTTGTAGGTACTATTTTATTATGGTTTGACCTTTATTTATAATAAATCGTATTTTTATGAACACTAAACTTTTGGTAAAGTTAGTCACTTAAATATGTTTGTAACTCATATTAGGCCGCTGGGATATTTAAAGGATTTTAATATAAAATTAATATATGAGATTACACATAAATGAGTTATAATTATATAATAAATTACTTCTCATTAGAGTAAGTATTTCAAACATTAAAAAAGAAAAAACAATTTTCATTTTTTTTACTTCTTCGATGGTGGAAATCTAAATGCTGACTACAAAAATACAACATCAACATAAAGGTTTAATAATTCTATGTTGAAAATAATAATTTAAAAAAAATTACAATGCAATATGCTACTTCGAGATTCAATGAATCTTACTTGCAACAAACATGTAAATTTATCCATAATTATTAAAAAAAAGTTACATTTATCAATGAAAATATGTTCCATTTATGCGACATTTGACCCAGTTGTTTAAAATTTAAATAATTTTGCTTTTACTGAAACCTTTTAACATATTAATAATAAATTATCTCATTAGTCTTTAATTTTGGATAGGTTACGGTACTGGTTTGATAAACAGCAGTTTGTATTATTCAGATTATTGTTAAAGACTGGACAATAATAGGTACACCTTACTGGTCCATTTATGGGTAAATGATTGCCAAAATCCCAAACCTGCTGGTGACAAGAAGGGTGGCCTGGACTTAAAGTAAAATTGGATTGCTACAAGATATTTTTAAACATTAAAAAATAAAAATAAATATTTTTTGAATATTTGTATTTTTTATTTAATTTATTTTCCTTCTCAACCACGATACCCATAAGATCTCAACAGACCTATTAGACTGTTTGGTTGAGAAAACATGCAAAAAATAATAATTTGAAAGTGAATAAAAATAGCAATTTTGTGATCAAATAAAAATAATTATGTAGCATGAGTTATGCCACTATTAGAGTCAAACCTCACATAAATGTAACAAATAAGTAAGTATAATTATTTATAGTAGTGATTTGTGGCCTTATAGTTCTCAATTGTTGCTTTATTTAGGCCTCTATAAAAATATAACAGACACTATCTAAAAACACAATTGTACAAAGTATGTTTTTAAACTTTAAAAAAATACACAGTTGCATGTTTACTCTAAAAGAAATGATGTTATCATTTATTGACCTCAGAATTATTAAAAACATTATTTTATATGATAATAATTTCATACACATCCAATTTATGTGATATATTATTGCTTTAAAGCTTTTTTATCCAGGGGCTATACAACTACAAAATAAAATTCAAAGGATTGAATTACTTAGTAAATCTGCTCAGCAATAGATAAACAAAACAACATTGAAAATATTGCTATTCTTGAAAAATAATACATTTAAGTAGATTGAAAAGGTCGTATTTCCAATCAAAGTAACATGTGATGCATTTTTTTTTTTAAACAGGTTGAGTACCTACCCACTAATAGTAATGTGAACAAAAAGATTGTGTCTATTATGTATGAGTGTACTAGTGCAACAGTCAGGACTCATGTGTAAATTTACAAAATACAGTATAAAATGGCACATTATCTATTCTGAAAAATAAGTTAGTAGATGTGAAAAATATACCTAATCAATAAGTAATACAATTTCCAAAATTAACAATAAACAATTTAACTTGAAAATTGACAAATAATATTGTGATACATTATTGTAAATTATTTTTATGTGGACAGGAAACAGTCCTATAAGGTACCAAAACATACATAAGAAACATGGAGTATAGAAACCTACTCATCCCATACACACTGAATATACGACAAGATCTATATACAAACATGTGTATTCCATAAGTGTTTTGGACCAATCAGTTCAAATCACTATCACAAATGTATTTGCCAGAGACGAACCGCCGCTTGACGAGAGAAAGGCGGTACCCGCTGCCTATTAATTCGAACTCAATGCCGGAGAGGGTCGCGCCCTCGCAGTTGAATTGCGCCGAGATGGTCGCTTTGTCAGACGGACCTTTACCGAGCTCGAAGCGCGCCTTCAGCGAGCCCACGCCGCGGTCCTCCGAGTGCTGTGACAGCTCCGTGAAGCGCCACATCGCCTGCTCGCTCTCGCCGCTCCACGCGGTCTTCGGCATTGCGATCACATTCTTCACCGCCCCATTCATAGGCACGCAAACCGACACGTTCAGCAGAGGAGACGGCGGGCTCATCGCGTGCAGGTTATATTTATAATCCACCTTCAAGTCAGTGTGGTCTTGCTCGCACTTCCAATAAGATACCATTTGGAGTGGACATGATGCCGCACCGGTTTTAGGTCGTACTTGGTATTTAAGTATATCCACGTTGAAGTACTGCGCAGTCGGGTTCTTTTCTGACTGCCGTTTCAGGAGCGATGTTAAAGCAGGCATGTTAAACTCGACTACCGTGTTATCGCGGGTTGACATCATCGCGTTGATACTTATCAATTGTTTATTTGGAAGGACATTATCCAATCTATGTATGTTTTTCAGTCTGAAACATAATTTAGCTGGGTTCGGATTGTTGGCCAATACGCCAACGATACCGGTGGGAAAGGAGAGCATCATATCTCCTGACATTTTAATTTGGCACTTCGACTCTTCCGTACCACGGAAATAGGAATGAATAATCTCGTGGAACGCGACAGCTAACGGTATAGTATCTGCCATGCCTATTGTGAGAGGCGAAGGACCGCGTGACCCCGAGGAGCCGGCAGTGCGAAAGTCTCCTTCAGATCGCCTCGACGGCGGCCGAGGGAGCGAGATAGATGACATAGTAGGAGTGGAAGTTCGGATGTTCGACTGCCCCATCTCACCCACTTCAGAAAATAGATCGCTTACATCGGGATTAGAAACAGGAGTAGGGCTTTCGAGTAAATGTGATTGATTGCCCTGCAAAGGAGCGTAAGGATTGGACACATTGCCGTGCGGTGACGCGGGGTTGCTGACTGTGGGACTTTGGAAGAAGTTCAAGTCTAATAAGTCACTGCTTGCTTTGCTGGTGTTGGCGTTCGAGCCGCGCCTGGTCGTGCCGATTTTGTACAAGGAGATATTCTCAACTGTAGCTCTGAGCTCATCCACACTAGCTGATATGGGATTAACACCATTGCTTATGGGTTTGATCTCCACATGGATCTTCTGTTCCCTCTCCTCCTCTGAATCTGAATCAGTGGAGGAGTACACACTACCTTTCTCATCTTTGGGTCTAATGCAGTAACCTTCCTCATCAACTTCTGGGGAATTCATAAAATCATCTTTTGTCGGTACTTCTTCCTCTTTCTCCTCTAGATCAGACTTTTCGCCAGGGTTCGAGTTTTCTGAAATCTCATCTTTCTTCTTTTTGGCTTTTTTCAGCTTAGGCTTAGTTCTCCTGCTACGCAAGAACCATTTGGATTCTCTGAGCGTAGTGCGGCCCATATCGGCATCTTTATCAGGTGCCACTGGGGTTGCTGGTGTTCCACTGGGGCTGGACGGCGCAGAGCATGGCGCCGCACCCTCGATGCTACCACTTGGCTCCTCCTTGCTTTGGAAATTTGGTGTAAACAAATTCAAAAGTGAGGTAGTTCTCCTTGATGTCTTAGTTGCAAAAGATGGCTCCTTCTTTGGTGCCTTAGCTGGCTGTGCAGGTTTGTGTGACCCGTTTGAGACTGTTGATATCTGGTCAGCTTCCGATATGGAATTATTAGCTGACCCTGGCTTAGGTAATGAAAGAGGTAGTTCCACTAAAACTGCCTTCTCTATAGCGTTATATTTCTCTATGAGGAACTGTTCCAGCAGTTTTTCGGCAGTTAATTCCAGACATTGGTGTTTGAAATCTCTATGCACTTGCCCCATGAGGTCATGGTTATTTTGAATGATATCAGCATATGAATTAACAAACTGTTTCATTTGTTTGAGGTGTGCTTCCTCTACATCTTGGAAGTGTTTGCATGTTTGAGTCATTTTCTTTTCAAAGTCTTGTTTCACCAGATTGTACTTCTCAGCTAACTGTTTGTAGTCTTCGTGGAGTTTCTTAATCTTTACCTCAGCCTTCTCAATATCTTTAGCAGATGCATTATCCTTCCTTAGCTTCTCCAGCTCAGCTGACTTACTTGTATACACATCTTTAGCCTTCTGTAAGGCCTGCTTTGTGTTCTGTATCAACAACACTACTTCTAAAGTGTTAGACTCAGAGTCTTTGACAGCCTTGTGCTTCTTGTGAAGCTCTTCTGCATACCTAGCAACATCTTTAACCAGCTCACTTAGCTTCTGGAACATGTGTTGATGTAAATTCGACAGTTTCTCGGCGGAACATTTCAATACTCCCCAGAAGGGTGCGAACGTGCCCTGCGCGCAGTTACTATTTGCCTGTTTCGCTAATTTAGCTAACGATTTCGAATTAGTCTCCTCTATATTCGACCTTTCCCTAAGGTACTCTGAGAGCTCTTTGCTGGCTATGAGTCCGTATTTCATGTTTTGATATAAAATATCGTATCCATTGTGCTCGTTGGCGAAATAATCTACAAAGTTGACACTCATCTTTGCAGTTACAAGGGCCTACCATAACAGTTACTCAGTACATTATTTTTCACTCACTGACCTGTATTCTAGGGTCGAGCTCAGTATCACCATTGTCGTCGGCCGGGATCGTGAATGAGGACTCTTCCATTGTAGTTAGTACTTAGGACTAGGAAGCCACCCAATCACCTAAATTACATCACCGACACAATAGCGTATAGCGTCACCTTCACTCTCTACAAACACACAGAACTGGTATCGATTGAACACATCACAGGCAACGTTGTTTAATTTAATCGTTTAACACTGTATATAGCTCCGCGTTACGTGTTTAATTTAGCAAAATAAATAATAAAATAAGAATTTTTCATTCAAGATGACGTCCACCTTCGTGACGTCAAATCATAACAATAGACAAATAAACTTTTTTGCCGTCCCCGCAAGTCGCAACTCAACATTCGCTAGAAGATATATTTTTAGTAAGCTGTAATAGTCGATTTTTCATTTATATCAGATTTATTATTTTTCAATGTGTTGTGTTTTTTCAATGCTTTTTCAAGGCTTTATGAGTTTAGAAATCAATAGGGACAAACACTACCGATACAAAATAATATTACTGAAAATGACATTTTTTTAACAATTCAAAAGTGCCAGTAAATGTTTTAATTGAAATGAGTTTAGTTGAGTCAGCCGACTTAAAAAAAAAGTCATCAATCGTTTTTTTATGGAAGAACCTGAAAGAAGGCTGGTCTCATTCCAATTTTATTAATTTTGCTTCAGTAGTTTTGAGTTAGCACCAATAATAGGGTTTTAACCAGTTAACCTATTCTGAAATTATGATCTTATATTCATGAAGTAAGTAACTAGTGGACTAGTGGTAAATGAATTTGTGAGGGGTGATACAACTATAAAGTCATAAATAATTAATACTTTTTACAGAAAAACCCAATCGTTTTAAAAAAAAAAGTGAGTGCTACGGAGCCAAAATGAAAAATAATATTTGTTTTGGAAATCGGCAGCAAGTCAGCAATAAAAGTCAAATGGAAAGTCAAGCGATTTCGAAAAATAAAATTATACTTTGGAGTCACGTTGTTTTTGAAGTTGACTATTCTTTTTGTACAATGTTTTTTTTTTACATTCGCGTAACATGATGAAAAATTGATCATGGTTCAATAAACCCCTATAATATCAAGTCTCGAACGTATTTTTCTTGATATTTAAGTAGATAAACATATTAGTTGAGTTGAACCAAATCAGTTTATAAATGACGAAGTTCTGAGGTAATAAATATAATATAAGAAAAAAATACAACCGAATTGAGAACCTTCTCTTTTTTTGAAGTCGGTTAATAAAATACAAAGACAACCGCGCAACACAAAAAATTCTTGAAGACATTTGAAGACAGACAGATACCAAAGAATATACTACTCTTACGAGAGCAGACTTCAGCAGATACGCTTTCACATTAGATTGATGAAATCTTTAACTGAAGATTTCATACTTATGTGAAAGTATGGATTAGTATTTGCAAATTACGTCTCATTTTATTCGTCTGTTGACTGTTGACTAATTGATACAAACTGAGGACATGAATGGTAATAATTAGCTCGATTAGAAATGTTCTTTAGTCGATCTTTCACAAATTAGCTATATTGTTTATGGTTCTAATGCAGTCATGTTTAAAATAACCTGCAAGCCACAAAACAATCGGGTCTCTCTTTTACTCATAGGTTCTTGTCGGCTTCACTAGCGCCACATCACGGTTATCTTGTTGATCTTTAGGTTTTGAAAGGTTTGCATGATGCTTTTTGTCCAGTTTGACGTAAAACAGCTTCAATTTGCTCCAATTTCATTTTTTCATCGAAGTGGATTTTATGTTAAATTCTTTATATGAGTGACATAACTGGTAATTGCCATTTGTTGCTCGTGTCACTATCGGTGTTACTCGTTGTCAGAGTTTGTTTCTGAGACGGTGATCGCACCCAATCTGTATGCAACTATTACGCGTCGCCTCTACTATGTCTTGCCAAGGATCATATTCGGGCCCCGGGGACGAGTATGACTTCGAGGACGATGGGTACGACGACCTGGACGAATACAGGGACAGAGATGACACATTACCACCAGTGCCGCCAGTCGAGGACAGTGACGAAGGTATGTTTTGTTTACGATCTTTGTCTAACCCTGTTTTGGTATCTTATTTCACCTATCTTCGCTATACTTAGTATATGTTTCCCTATAGAGTCGTAGATAACATGTAAACATTGGTTATGTAATTACAACAAGGTTATTTATATACAATGTTGACCATACTGCTGCATTCCCGCCTATTTCTTACCAACCTGTTTGGTGACGTAATTGGTTCTATTTGATGTCACTTTCTCCATAAAAAATCTAATTTGTTTAAATAGTAGCAAGTGGCCAACTTTCTTGGTCAAATATTTGGTCACACGTGACTTTAGAGTCATAATAACATTCCTTTAGTTATAATACGAAACATAATTATTAACTTTTACAAAATACCTGGTTAAATATCTGGTGTTTATGAGTTCAATACTGCTATAACCATGGTCTTATCATATCTGGAAACATGGCCATCAAATTGTCCAAATAAGCCATCTGCTATGGCTTCTGACCTTCTGTATTTTCCAATATTGTACCTAGTATCCTTGAATAACATGTTGAAATTCCCTCTGATACAACAATAACATGAAAACATTGTAATAAAACCATCATTATGTTCCACTTTGTAAACAAGGTGTTGCTAAATAAATATCATATCAAGGACATAATTTTCCATTCACATCAGCAAAATTGGCTATAGTATTCCACATTACACTTCAAACTCAATTCTCAATCATCAATGTGTTACTTTTTAATCAATATATCTATGGTGGAAATTATAATTATAGACTCAGGATGGCCTATATCAGAATCTTCCATCTTTACGTGTGGGTCAGATGCTCGAACAAAGTCTCAAATAATTAGTCTTCCAATGATTTATTCCTTAATTTACAAAATAATACTCAATCACACTTTAACGAATCACTAATTGTTATATTATAACCAAAGAACACAAAAAAAGTAGAAGATGGCGTCGGTATTTAGCGATCCGTCGAGCGCGTGGTGCGTTGGCGGCTCTCGATGCCAAAGTGACTAAGATGGCCGCCTCGCTCCCACCAGTGACGTTCCGCTAGAATGACAGCTGACATCTGTCATGCTGCCATTCTGTTCCGACGTCGTTGACAGCAAACGCCAAATGTCATGTGATGCGCCGTCACGGCCGGACTGACATTCGACCGTCCTCGGGCGTAGATCTAACGTTGTCCTTAAAACAGGCAATTTCATTATTTGATTATCTGCTCGTCCAGCCTGACAAACAGCACAGCACTAATTCTAACACACCACATAAGCAAGATATGAAAGCATGCATCCCTTCGACCATCATGAGTAATGGACCGGATGACATCTCACAATCTTGTTATGATACCCAAACATAACCCGGACCGGACGAGTGTGTCCTTTCGACCAATTCAATGCATGGACCGGACGGCACTGTCCCTTCGACCGGTTCACAGACAGGGTCTAGACAAGTGTGTCCCTTCGACCAGCCCCAATGGCATGGACCGGACGGCACTGTCCCTCCGACCGACTCACTATCAGACGTTAACTACCAAAAACATGGACCGGACGAGCGTGTCCCTTCGACCAGCCGTAAAAGTAGCATGGACCGGACGACGCTGTCCTTTCGACCAGTTTTATCACAACATTTTTAATACGAAGAAATAGAAATATCGCATACCTCTCAGTTACGAACAATCTTGCTCATTTTGAATTTCGACTTCATATTGTACATCTAATGTGTCGGGATCGGAGTACACACTGAGTGTATCCGACCCGGCAGTAAGGGTTACTGAATTAGCCGATGCAGTGTCTGACTCGGTGCCCAACCTTTCGTCTCTTATATCTAGGTCATCGCCTCCATGAACTGGGGTTTGTGGTAACATAACATCACTACTGGATTGTAATTGCTCCGCATCTTCCGGCGCCGTCTCGGCCTCCTCATCGTTCAACAGACTGGTAGTAATTTCAAGTAACCCGGCATGTCCCTGAGGTACTGCACGCAAATTCTCGTGTGCGTATTTATAAGTGCGGTGTGAACCACTTACGCTTTTTAGTTCGTACCGATCATTGCCTAATACGGTGGTTATAACGAATGGTCCCCTAAACTTCCTATCTAGTTTCGTTTGATTGCGTTCACTATTCTTGATAAAAACAAAATCGCCCTGAGTAAATGGTTTGATATTAGCACGACCACGGTTAAACCTTAGAGTATCCGCCGCAGCTGCTTTTTGAATATTTTCCGACGCATTTTCTCGAATCGACTCTAAATCTAAACGGTCATTTCGCTCATCTGAATGTGAAGATATTTGGGACATACCTAAGGATTCTGCACGTATCCCAAACATCAGTTCCGTAGGTGAGTACTTAGTAACAGCCGATTTTGTACTATTGAGCGCTAGTTGGATATTGCCTAACTCATCGCGCCATGTCTTATTAGGGTCATTTTCGACTATAGTGAGCAAGCTTTTTAATGTTCGCATAACTCGCTCAACTTGTCCGTTAGCCCTGCTCGAACCAGTTGCAATAAAATGCAGATCAATTTTATAATTATTGCAAAAGTTTCTAAATTCACTACTAATATAGCATCGGCCCTGATCAGCAATAACGCGTGTAGGAGCCCCAAAAAGACAAACAGCCCTTTCTAGAGCTTGCACTGCGCTACTTGCATCTAGTGATATTGTGTGTTCTAGTAGAACATACTTAGTAAACGCGTCTATTATCACCGAACAATACTCTTTCCGGTCGCTCTTACCACTAAGTTTCCCGGTAAAATCTATATGGATTGTGTGCCATGGCACGGATAGTTTTGGGATCGAGTGTAACTGAACGGGTTGAGCGCCCGATGGTCCCTTCGACGCTTTGCAAACTATACACGAATCAATAAACTTACGCACACATTTAGACATTTGCGGAAACCAGTATTGTTCGTAGAGTTTATCTAGCGTCTTATCACTACCAAGGTGTTGAATTTCGTTGTGGACGTGGTTGATAAGTGTCCAAATCAGAGAGCGTGGAACGACCGGTAACCAAGAAATAATTTTGTTGCGCCCAACCTTTCTATACAGGATACCATCCCTAACATCGTAGGTATGTGCTACTGCTTCCGGAAAATCACTATTATTATGTTTAGTGATCAAGTCTTGGATTTCGCTATCGCGTTTTTGCTCAACTGAAAGCCATCCTTGATGTAACTCAACAAACTGGACACATTTAGTAGTAGGGATTTGGGGGGTCGAAGACGCGCCAGCATCCGACTGGATATTACGGGAAAAGAAATCAGCATGTTCCATACTACGGCCTTCCCGATATATGATCTCAAAGTCGTAGGCTTGTAGGAAAGCCCACCAACGATGCACGCGAGGCGTCAGATCAACTTTAGATTTCGATGCTTTGAGCGAATTGCAATCAGTGTAGACTACAAAATGTCGGCCGTACAAATAATGCCGAAAATGTTCTACCGCTCGTACGACGGCCAAGGTCTCCAACTCGTACGAGTGGTATCGAGATTCTACCTCAGATGTACGCCGGCTAAAGTACTCCACAACATGGGGTAAGTTATTTTTTCTCTGTATAAGTATTGCGCCATAACCTTCGGCACTCGCATCCGTGTGCAACTCGACCGGCAATTCAGGATTAAAGATCATTAAAACTGGTTCCGAAGTTAGTATTTTAACTACATTTCTACGGATATCCTCATGTCTGTCAGTCCAATTAATAGGTCCTTTTAGTTTAGTTAAAGGGTACAACGGTCCAACAACATTTGTAAAACAGGGTATAAATTTCCTAAAATATGACGCGAGCCCGAGAAACTGACGTACCTGTGTAGCTGTATGTGGTGATGGTGCTTCAACTAATGCCTGAATTTTGCGGGAATTGGGTCTAATTTCGCCAGACTGCAAAGAATAACCTAGATAGTCTACTTTTTGTTTCATGAATTTACACTTCTGAAGGTTAAACGAAAAGCCTGCTGCAGTCAGGGCTTGTAAGGCCTCATCTAGGCGCTCCAAACCCTGCGAAATATTGGAGGAATAACACAGAACATCGTCCATATAAATGAGAGGCCTGTCATTAAGGTGCTGCAGTGCTTTTGTAATACATCGCTGGTACACAGAAGGTGCGTTGCGCAAACCGAAGGGCATCGCGAGGTACTCGTATTGGCCCTCCGGAGTCACGAATGCAGTCATCTCAATTGAATCAGGGTGAATTACTATTTGGTGAAATCCACTAGCCATGTCTAATGAAGAAAAGTAGCTGGCGCCACTGAGCTGGTCTATCTGTTCCTCGATGCGAGGTAAGGGATAGTGTTCGGGTTGTGTGTTGGAATTGAGTTCCCGATAATCTACGCACATTCTATCGGTATTGTCCTTTTTCTTTACAAGGAGTATCGGACTGGCAAAAGGGGACGAACTCTCACGAATGATACCAGCATCTAACAGTTGTTGTATTTTTTCGCGGACTATTTGCTTCTCTATAGGTGCTAGTCGATAAGGCGACCTCCGAACTACTTTATGAGGATCTATCAATTTAATGCTCAATTGCCCTGTAGTAACGCGCCTAGTAGGTATACCGTCTATGAAATAATCTGAATATTTGCTAATTATTTTTGACAGCAACATTTTGTCTTCTCCTTCCAAGTCGGTATCGATTGAAGAAATATCAAAAACTACCGATTTCGTTTCGCAAAAGTTAGTTCGCTCTTTGGTCTTAAATAAGAGTTTGTCGTTATCAATTGTCACACAAAAACCTTTGTCTAAGATATCTCTACCTACAATAATTGGCAAAGAAATTACTGAATCAGGAACGACGTGAAACATAAGGTCAACCGAGACATCTCCAATTTTTACAGTACTTAGGATTTGGCAAGTGCATTGTACGTCATCACCTCCGATACCAGTAAGATAAACTAAATTATTGCGTACAGTACCCGGAAACCGACAGCGAAAACTTTCAGTTAAAAGGGAGCAAGATGATCCGCTATCGAATAAAAATGGAAATCTCTCACCAGCTGATGTCTCCAACGTAGATCTAGAAAGTCGATGATTACAAAGGTTGACTTCCTTCCGCTCCGACCTCCCTCCATTCTTCTTTTCTGGACAAGCTGTAGACGTGTGACCAGGTTTTCCACACGTGTAGCAGGATATAGACGGCTTGTCTTGATTATTTGTTGAACTTGATGGATCTTGGGACTTCGGTGATTTGGAGTCCTCCTTTCGCTTCCTACAGTCAACCTGTCGATGTCCTGACAGGCCACACCAATGACATTTTCCAGGGAATCTAGAATCTGTCATTCGAGGTCGCTTAGAATCGGGGTCTTGATTTCCATCACTGACGTCCAACCGTCGCTTTAGTGATATGCCATTAAGAATCCGAAATAATTGAGCACGAGTAGTTATCACATGTGCTGTCAACTCTCTGCGTATCAAATTATCCTTTTGACATAGCACTGATATAGCGAAACCAGTGATAACTTCCTCAGGTAAGTCAGTTTTTGGTATCCGCTCGATCAGGTTCCATAAGCGCATTGCAGACTCTGATGCGGTTTCTTTGGTACTAATTTGAAATCGTAAAATGTCATCGAAATGATCCTGCATTAGTTTGGGCTTAGCAAATCTAGCTAGCAACGTTTCTTTAACAGCAGCCCATGTTAATTCCTTAAGGTTCATTTTGGTCAAGTGGGTTGCTGCGCGACCTTTAAGCGCCTTAGTAAGCGCCATCAGCAGATTAACGCCGGCAAGATTTTTCTCCTGCACTATAACTTCAGTGACATTACACCAGCCTTCAATGTCAGCTTCGGAATCGTCAGGATCAAATTCGATTAGTTTTATAGTGCTGGTACTTACAGGAGTTGATGGTTGCGACAGTTGCGACATCGCAAATATCCGGGAGAACATCGCCTCCATATTCGAAAGTATTCTTGTCGCAGAGATGATTTCCGCAGGTTGCGTGTTCCCTGTTTGTTGCTCATGGGATCCCACTTCTGATATAGACTCAGGATGGCCTATATCAGAATCTTCCATCTTTACGTGTGGGTCAGATGCTCGAACAAAGTCTCAAATAATTAGTCTTCCAATGATTTATTCCTTAATTTACAAAATAATACTCAATCACACTTTAACGAATCACTAATTGTTATATTATAACCAAAGAACACAAAAAAAGTAGAAGATGGCGTCGGTATTTAGCGATCCGTCGAGCGCGTGGTGCGTTGGCGGCTCTCGATGCCAAAGTGACTAAGATGGCCGCCTCGCTCCCACCAGTGACGTTCCGCTAGAATGACAGCTGACATCTGTCATGCTGCCATTCTGTTCCGACGTCGTTGACAGCAAACGCCAAATGTCATGTGATGCGCCGTCATAATTATTCTTACTGTAATTTGTTTTGTAAACATGTTTTATTTATTTGTAAAGTTACTTGATAAGAGATAATAGAGAAAATGCTTTTATAGAAGATATAAAAGTTATGGGAGTTTGGGAATATATTGTTAGGTTAGATGCATCTGCAATGAAATTTTGCTGATTATTTTTGCCTAAACCAGATGTTTTTTCCATGTCTGCCTTAAAAAGACAGTAATTTTGGTGCTCTCTACCAATAACTTACATTATAGAGAACATGATATTGAAACGTGTCAACAATTCCTTACATCAAAATAATGCAAGCCAATAAAAACATGTTCAATCATTAAAGCCAAGCATCATAGAAATTTTTGTCTATGTGAAATATGTATATAAATAGGAAACAAAAGCAAAATATTTTATTTGTGACGGCTGCCTCACTGAACTGCTTCAAGAATCGACTGGACAGACTAAATATCTCCAAGCTATTTGATATGCATACATCAGCTAATTAGCTGCTAGTGTGTCTTACCAAATAATAATAATAATGCACAGGAGATACAAACAGTGAAAAAGGAGCATTAAAACTAACCAATTAAAAATAACTTTCAAATAAACAAACAGAAAAAAAAAAACTAGCATCTGCATATATCAAAAAATAAAATATATAACATGACTTAGGACTAAGCCGACCCCAACATAGTTGGGAAAAGGCTAGGCAGATTATTGATTTAGGACTTCTTATTAATTACAGATACGGAAGAAGCCAGTGAAACAGACATACCCAACAATGATGAGCCACTTGAAGTCAAGGAACAGTATGTTTACATTTTACATAATATTATAAAATATTCCATAGTTTTATTCTTCAAGGACTCACTGATAATAATAAAGAACTCTCTTAGAAATTGCACAATTTTCAAAACAAAACGCAAAAAGGTTGTTTTTATTTAAAGATAGGTATTTACATAATTTAAAAACTTACAGGCTTAAAATTTTAATAGTAATATGTACAAGTATATAAGGAAGGGGTGGAAAAAATCATAGGGCAAAGTGCCCAAAAGGCTGGCAGCATTGCCATGTTGTATGGCAATAATGATTCTGATAAAAAAAAACAATACTTTAATAATTCAGTGAAACAAAAAAGGGTTCCTTTATTTATTTTATTATTTATGTACACACAGCAAAATACATAAAGATACGACATAATCATATGAGTACAAACATACTGCTTATTTCTTAAGAAATTTCTTCCAGCAGACCTGCAAATATATATTATTATTTTTTTATTATTATATATGCAAAAAATTAACATATACTTAAATAAACACAAAGCTTAAATTAGTTGCAATATCCTAGTCATATCTTTAGGCATTCAATTTTTATTCTTGAGAGATATGTACGTATATATCTATTTTTTATACATCACCACATGTCAATAAAAAGAGACCAGAAAATTGCTGGGTTATTATAATGAGAAAAATAACACACAGTATTATGAACCTTACTTCTCTCTGAATATAAAGACAAACCTTGTGACTAACAAGTTGCTGCTAGTTCTTTCGTTAAAATAAAAATCTATGTTACTCCTTATAACATCAGCTATCTGCCAGTGAAAGTTCCATCAAAATCGGTCTAGCCGATTTGGAGATTAGCAGTAACAAATAGACAGAAAGGCAAAAATTATAAGTACCTTATAAATACTTACATATGCATCTAATAAAAAGCTGTTATTTTGACATTTAAATTTTCCTTATTTGTATACATTATGTTGTAGTTTTAGATAATGTAATTTAATTTAATTTTTGTTTTATTTCTCAATTTATGTTATGAAATTCAAGTTTATTTAATTTATTTACTGTTACGTGTTGGAAGCCAATTTTATGGCTACAAGGTTGTGTCTATGTAAGTCCTGCATCTGAAAAACCACTAACTCCCAAAATACAAGCTTGACTTAGTTTGGGAGTAGATATATCAACAATTATGTGCTGCTGTACAACCAACAAACACCTTTTGTTGTAATTTGAGAGTGAAAAAAAAAAAAAAAAAAACATTTTCTAACTACAATTTAACCTCGCAAGTAGCCTCTGACCTTTTTGAAGGAAAATTGTAATATAAAGGTGTAAAAATTTCAGATTATACCAAGACAAATTGGCAAACCTGAAGAAACAGTTGCAGCAGCTAGAAGACGGCATTCACCCAGAGTTTCTTAGGAGGGTCAAGAGGCTAGAGCACCAACTACATGAGAGGCTCAGGATAAATAAAATATATAGGTGAGATTCAATGTAAAACTATACTGTGCCTAGGAGTTGCCACTATGCCTTAAAATTTCCACTGCATAGTGGCTAATATAAATAAAAATCTATTTTGATGGAGTGTTAAACATCCTGACTGCCTCATTGTTCTAGTGGTTGCAAGCGCTACTGCTGAGCATGAGGTATTGGGTTCGATTCCCAGGTCGGGCAAAGTGTTATTGGGTTTTTCATCAGGAATTTCTCAGTAGTCTGGATTTGTGCCCGGTTGATGGCAATAGGCTCGCCCCCTATTACATGGGACTTAAAAATAACTAACGAAATGTGGGTGTACTATAGGTACACCTCTGCCTAACCCTTCGGGGATTACAGGCGTGATGTTATGTTATGTTAAACATCCTATCCAGTATTTATACAATTTTTTTTTTTTTAATTATATTATGTACTATACTCTATTTGAAATAGATTAGACATTTAAATAAACCTTTTTTACAGTCCGTTCAACCGATTTTGGCTTCTATTGCATTGGTGGTATGACAAATGGCAGCTGTAGTAGACAGTTGGTATTGTGTAACCTTTTTAGTTTTTAATGCCAACCTTATGTCTACGGTATAGAATTCAAAATCGGTTGAAAGGACTGTAAAAAGGTTTGTTAACATTTATAATCTTATTTCAAACTGAGTATAGATCTGTCTAAAATCGCAGGGAACACATGTACGACGTTGTAGAAAGGGAGTACATAGCTGAGAAGAAAGCAGCAGCTAAGGAGTTTGAAGAGAAGAAGATAGAGTTGAGGGAAAACCTGCTCAATGACTTCGAGGACAAGAGGAAAATGATTGAGAGTGAGAGGCACAGCATGGAACTCAATGGGGACTCTATGGAGGTAAGGAAACCCTCTTAAGGGGCCGGCGGAGCATCGATCCCAACTACGAATCGAGTGCTACAAATTTTGCGCTAGTGTGCCTGTCGGAGCGTTACATACAGCTACCGTGAATTGTACGACCACGCACACATTTTCATTGACATGACATTTGCTTGACGCGATAGCACTACTAGCTATTGAAAATTTATGATAAATTTGGATGTGTTCCGTAATGCCAAAAATGATGAATGAAAACTTATTTTTTTCCCAATTTTTCGATAATTTGTAACTTGATAATATAGGCCATGTTTCTGCTGAAACAATATCAAAAGTATTGTTGTTTATAATACAGAAAAAACAATATGAAAACATGTCATTTACGCTATAAAAATGTGCGAAATTAAATTCGCTACAACATCATTTTAGTTAGGTTTTTAGGAAAAAAAAAAAGGTGTAGGAACCTAGATAAATACGGTCTCAATCCGAATAACAACACATTATGGTGGAAATATGCTCAAATAGCAAATGATTTAGGTACTACGTTTATATGGAGAATTCATCCGTCGCCGTGTTCTTAAATGGAAGGAAGATTGCTTAGTACAGTCGGGCAGACAGGATGCTCTGCCTACCAAGTTTCTCTTACTCCACTATCCATATTTTTCTTCAACGTGCAATACTAATGGCTGTATACTGCAATGTTGTGTGTGGATGAACTTTGGAGAGGTTTATGGCTAGCAATAATCTGTTTCATACTATTTCATGGAAGTTTCAAGTTTCCAAATGAATACTGTTCATAACAGCTGTTTTATAGTTAAGCATTAAAGAAATCCGTTGATAACAGGCAATGTTCAGTAACTACTACTATTTTTATAGGTTTGAAGTTTAGAAGTCATTTTTTATCATTTGTTTTGCAACATCTTTCTAGCGCACGACTGATTGTGATCGATGTGCCTTTTAGCCATTGCGACAATAATGTACCACTATGATTTTTTTTACACCTCTTTTGGGTCACGCGTAATGATGCATATTTCTTTTTTTTTGCTGTTGGTAGTAAACATTCCTGATTAGTGAGTAACGTAAAGTCAGTAGTTGGTGTGTAATTGTGTTATTTATGTGCTTGTATTACGTATAATCCTCAGGTAAAACCAGTAATGAAACGGATCCTACGACGGCGCGCGAACGAGCCTGCGCCGGCGCCGGAGAAGCGGCGGAAGCCCCTAGCAACCACGCTGACGTTCCAACTGGACGAGCGAGACATCGAGGCCGACTTGCGCGCCATCTCGCGGCACTCCCCGCCACCCAGATCGCACCATGCGCCCGCGCATAACTCCACGCAGCCCAGGAAGCATTTGAATTCTAGTAGTTGTGAGTATTTTTAAATATGTAAAGACTATTCTCCGGGTTTATGTTCTCGCATGTTTTATTTAAACAACTTTAATTTCATGCAATGTGAAGGATGCCATCTGGTGACTTAATCACTACATGTCACATCAGAAACGGCAGTCTATTTATTAAGCGGGTTAGTCCCTTTTCTAAGATGCATCTTGCTTGTTCTGTTATTTTGTAATCTTCTCCTTAGCGTGTCGATGGCAATCTAAATAGACTCGGCCACGTGTTTGGTGCCATCACTAGCGCCCATCAGTTTCTGTAACGTACAGCTGACAGGACACGCAGGACACGACATGAAGTGTCCAATCGTTTGTGGAACAGCACCACATTTACATTCCAAGCTCTGCCTTGGAATGTAAATGTCGTTTATGAATAACCTGAACAGATTTTGTAATGATTAACGCATTTGTCAATTAGGGTGATTAGTATCACCTCGTGACCATTTATGATAGCAGGCTATGGAAAAATCCTATCAACCTCTAAAAATATCGTAATGTAATGAAAAGCGAAGACTATGAAACTGTGTTGTGTGTATCTATACTTAGCCTTTTGTAATGTTAGGACTTGCTCCACATTCTGAACTACATAAAAATCGATTATTGTAGACTTAAGTAAATAAATAAACAGGATTGGTGAATTATTAAGTATTGTCTCTGGTCTCTGTACCAAATCTATGAGATATTAGCTGCGCCCCGCGGTTTCACCTGCATAAATATCGATCTCGTGGGAATATCGCGATAAAAAGTAACCACGTCCTAATCCAGGTCATGGTCTACTCATGTGTCAAGTTACATCCAAATCCGTTCAGCCGTTTTAGCATGAAAGCGTAAGAAAAAAACAAAGTCACTTTCGCACTTATAATATTAGTTAGAATAAGCAAAAAATATTTAATTTTTTTGTGCATTGGCCAGAGCCAATGATTAATTGTTAGAACTATTATTAATAAACAAAAGTTTCTTCCACAGGTGAGTCCCCGGTCCGGGACAGTGGAGAGACGACAGAAACCCGTGTGGAAGACGGCAAGTTACTGTATGAGCGTCGCTGGTACCACCGGGGACAGAGCGTGTCCGTGGAAGGACGGGACATGCCCAAGTTCCCCGGACACATACACGCCATCACCGACGAGGCGGTTAGTAAACTTTTATTTTCTGTGGCGGCTCGCGTAGTAGACGGCAAGTTACTGTGCGAGAATAGCTGGTACCATCGCGGAAAAAGCGTGTCTGTGGCGGTACGGGACACGCCCAAGTTCCCTGGACACATACACGCCAACACCGACGAGGCGTTCAGTCATTAATTGAATAATAAAATATATAATACTAAATTCTACCCGACTCTTTGAAAAAAACACCCTATGGAAACCCAAATCAATCTGCCTAGCCTTTTCCCAACTATGTTGGGGTCGGCTTCCAGTCTATCCGGATGCAGCTGAATACCAGTATTTTACATGGAGCGACTGCCTATCTGACCTCCACAATCCAAACTGAGTAATACGATACCCCTTGGTAGGATAGATATTTATCCCTAAAACAAGTTTCAATTGCACAACAAATAGTATGCGCGTTTTTGTAAATTCATAATAATAAACATAACTATTTTGTTGTTCCAGATATGGGTAAAGAAAACAAACCTAGAGCGGGTACGGATATACATATCACAGTTAGCCCGCGGCAAGATAACGTTAAAACGGCGGGCGTCATAGACTACACAAACGCATAGACAAGACAGAGTGTTCGTGTTACTAGTGCAAACGCTAGAGTGTGGTGTGCTCAAACGTGGCCGGAAACGGATGTGCAGCTGGAGAGGGACTACAATACATGTCATGTCAATTTGTGAGAGTTGTGTACTAAGTACATTGAGAGTATTGCTATCTTTTTCTGACAATTTATGTGGGAAGGAGACAGTTGCTTCTGAGTAGTAGTTTACAGTTGTATTGCTCAATACTAAGGGTCGTGACCCTAGAACTGTGATGTAACGCGGTTTCGTGTCTTCTCCCTTCTACTTTGACAGTGGCAGAGAAAGTTTTAGGTCAACTTTTTTAACAGATTTATGCACAGTTTCTGGAACGAAAATCAACATAAAAATTAGCAGACAAACTGTCAAGCGCGCGTAAACTGCTGTGATTGGTTGAATTAATTATCAACAGCCAATCGCATCACTTGACTTGTGTAATTTTGACGCGTCGATAATTTTCGTTCTAGAAACTACAGTGCGTTCAATATAGCATGACATAACATGACGCGTGACGCGATTGGCAGCACTAAATGTTACAGTCATGTGATTAGTAGTACTGTACTGTCAGTCGCCATTTTGGACTCTATTAGTATTGAAACTAAGACTGCAAAATTTTGTGCTAGCTATCGCGTCACGAGTCAAGTTATAATGAACGTTATTCTAAATTAGCGTTATCAGCAATGTATTTTTTAACTTGTCTGCAAAGTGCGAGGAAATGTCGCCAACGTTCATAGGCGCGGTGTGTACAAAACACAATATAGAATTGAACTTTCGAGGCCAATACCGAGGATAATTCGATATAATATGATATGGCTCTTAGAAACCAATTAGACCCGCTAATTTAGTTGCATTTCACGAAAAATCGCGCGCGTTTATGAACACATGTAGGTACGTGGATGAACCAAAAAAAAAATGTAATTAGTTTCTGCCGAAAAAGTCGTGTATGTATGATCATGAATAATGCTCATCTACACAAGGAGTCTATTGGCCGAGGGGAGAATGACCATGACAATTTCGTTGGCGAAACTCACCAGCCGACGTATAAGGTTCATCGCACTTGGCGTCGAAAGTACTCTAATATCAGGCAATGAACTTTTTCTCTCACATTTAAATTTTCTGTGAACCAATCAAATCTGTACATAATTATCACGGAAAAACAATTGACATGATTGTCTTAAGATTTTTTTTGATTGAACACCCAAATCTGATTAGACATATATATTTAAAAAGTTTATTTTATTTGTTTATTTATTCCAAGCACATACAACTGTGATGTTACATCAATTTTCCTATTGGTTGACTGTTGATCACATGAAATTGTATAATTATTATGAAATAATTTGTTTACTACACTATTTGTGGATTTGTGGGGGTAAGCTGTTGCGTGGCATAGGCAGACCGCGAAATTATTATTTTCAAAAAATATAACAGGCTTAGATATATTTAGTAACCTATTCCGCTTTACTATTCTTCAAGGGTCATAAAAAACGCTGTAAAAAAGCGCCACGTGTTAGCACGTCGAGTGCTGCGCAGAGTGCGTCCAGCGCTCGGTGTGGCAACACGTCGTGTTCTGGTTTGCGACTGGTCAATCGTCATCCTGAGGATGCCTCGTTGGGACGTGGAACACGTGTCGATTTACAGGTTTTTTTTATGACTCTTGAAGAATAGTAAAGCAGATATATTAAATATATCTATGTCTTTTGAATTTTATAATCGATTTCCGCAAATTCACGCCTGAATCAATGAAACAATCAATTTTTCTTAATTTTTTTGTAATGTGCAGTTCAGTGTCCTGCTGGAAGATGATCAAAATGTGATTTAAATATGAGAGAGTTGTATTGATGATTTGAACGATTGTAATTCTATTAAATTTGATGAACATACAACCAACACTGACCTGCAAATTGCAAAAACCTAAGAAGGGCTAATCTGGCGCTTTCGCCTTAACTCGATTTCTGAGTGAATTAAATAGTCGGCCTTGATGTTATCAATACTTAGGATTGCCAGTACATAATATAGCTTATGCTACGCAATCGCCATACGCTAAAGAAGCAAGCTATATTATGAAGACCTTAGGCTCTGTGAAGACCATGGAGGAGTGCGGAGCAGAGGTTTTTATGACATTGGATAATAAACCATATAATGAGTATCTTAAAGTGCAAACGAGCGAGCTCAAAGACGCCTTAGGAAATGTTTGAAGTCTGTGTCGATGTTTAGTACAACTTTGCACTTTAATCACTGATTATAAAGTCTATTATTCAATTTGGTCAGAAAAATATCTGTTCGGCGCCTTGCTTTTGTCTGCAACCTAAATTCCTGTCTTTCGCACATGAGTCCGTAGATCTCATTCCTATTTCGAATTTATGGTACGACACTACTGGGTCTAAGATTGACTATGATCTCAAAACTTAAGCACAATGTATGGTACGAATTATTGTTTGTATATAATTTATATGAAGGTAGTTCGCTGGTAGATTTTGTCCTGTGGAGGTTTATAATATAGTGTATTATGCTGGTGCACGTCAATTGTAACACTTGAACTGCGAAAACTGGTCTTACTGCTACGAAATAAAGGTGCTGTGAAAGTCAAACTGTTACTCTAGGCGTGCGGTTGACTGTATAGTCGACCTCGTAATAGCTTTATCACTTTTGACAACAATTTACAGTAAATTGAAGCTAACAACGCTTTATGGTTCTTTTGACGCGTGGCGAAAATCGGAATTAACGCCGCCATTTTGTTTTGGTAATACAACAATTTCTGTAACAATTTCACAAATGTTTACCAACAGCGCTCCACTGTCAATGTCATTCAGGCGCCAAAAGATCGTCGTAGCACTCTAATGCTACGGCGTCATTGTCGCGACAAGGCTTACTGCTCTTCGCGCGCTCTCTTTCGCACACCGCCAGACGTCTGGACGTGTAACAGAGAGCGCGCGAAGTCTAGTTCGCTTTATCGCGACAATGTAGCCTTAGCATATCTAAGGTTGAATTTTTCTAACAAACACAAAGCTCTTGTCGTTTTATGACGTGCATGTGACGTTCAACCTTAGATTGGTAAAGTAATAACGAGGTCCACTATACGGGGTCAAATTAAATTAGCTAGAAAAACTCCGACGACGTGATTGGTAAAAAAAAAAAGTGTTCATGGTAGTTTTTTTTTGGTTCAACGACTTGGTGTAGTTACTTGAAATTATGTCTAGTTTTTTTTTTTGTGGGAATTTCAAGTACTTACTACGTATCGTAATCTAAACATGATAAAACTATAAAATTGTTTTTTTTCAACGAATACGTAACAAAACCACCAGCAACCTTATATTACGCATTATGGGTGCTGGTGAAATTCTGCTCTACAACGTAATTAATGCAATAAATGTTGTTGAACTGTCAAAATTAAACAGATTAGTCTTAATCGGTTACGAAAATAAGGTACGCAATTAGATAGCTGTTTGTTGAAACCCAAAAAAAAAACATCTTTTGATACCTAACTCGTCTGCCGAGTTTCGCTAGCAATTTGACCTTATACACAAGTGGACCTCCAATGGCTGATGTGTTAATGATTTAATTTGTCAAATAAAATAGATGTAGATATATTTAGTAATCTATTCCGCTTTACTATTCTCCAAGAGTCATAAAAAACCCTGTAAGAAATCGACACGTGTTTCAACTCTCAATGAGGAATCCTCAGGATGACGATTGACCAGTCGCAAACCAGAACACGACGTGTTGCCACACCGCGTCTGCGTGGGTTACTCTTAACATGTCGTGTTCTGGTCGATTTCTTACAGGGTTTTTTATGACTCTTGGAGATTAGGTAAGCGGAATAGGTTACTAAATAAAATATCTACGTCTATTGTATTTTATAATGGATTTCCGCAAAGTCACGTATGAATCAATTAACTATTTAATTTGTCAATTTAATAAAAATGTACATAATTTAGAAACACATAATATGTTTGTAGTTTTAGGCCCAATGTGTCTCCAAAGATCCTTACACGGTGAAGGAATCCATTGACTATGTCTACGACTCAAAATGCAGTATTGAATGTAAGTAATGTACATTGTATGTATTATATGATCAAATGAGTTTCTTTGTATATGAGGAGAATTTGTACTGTCCCCTTTATTTCATATTGTTTTTTTTTATATTTTTGTGATTTATTACTATTGTAAATGAGTTGTGAATTGAGATGTAAATAGTATGAGAAGTTTTTACGTATGTAAATGATATTGAGACAAGATCTTTTAATTATATTATGTATTATAAGTGATTTTTTTGTTTTATTTTCAAGTATTTCTTATCATACTAAAATAATGAAGCGATGAAGTGAGTTGGACCGTCGTCGCGTTGCCTTTTACCTCGAGTGTCTGAAGCAGCTCTTACATAACGGATAAACGAAGCTAACTCATCCAAGGTTAAGCAAGGTTTTGCCTTGGAAAAAGGACAGTTTATTTTATAATAATAGCTGCTGCCTTCGGCTTCGCCCGCGTGTAACTAATTATTTTTTCAAAATAAAAGTAGCCTTTGTTGCTCCTTATTATAACATCAGCTATCTGCCAGTATAAGTCCGGTCAAAATCGGTCCAGCCGTTTCGGAACAAACAGACGGACAAATAAAAGTTTTCGTTTTGTTATGAGTACCGTAATATCTATCCCTATAAGACACGAAGCTACATTATGGCAGGGTTTTGACCCGAAGATTTATTGAGATTTATGTATAGTTGCCATAAAAAATATAAATGTAGACTGGAATTTACCGGATGACTGATCAATATCCGAGTATGTAGTAGAATGATGTTTTTAATTTGTAATATTTGTTTGACTTGGTAAAATTTTGAAATCCCCACATAGTCCGGGCATGGTGCCTCTCCCCACAAAATGCCCGAGATTCCCTGCAGTTTGGGGAAATCCCCACAAATTGGCAACCCTGGATTTCGAACTAATGGACGTGTGAATCGTGTGACGTCATAGGTCCTCGAGTTCACAAGTTTGTCTGCATGTGTGGGTTACATACCACTACAATATCATGTTATTGCGATTCAGAAAAAGAATGCGTATAAAATGAAAGGATAAACATCCAACCGTCCCGCAAATTGAGAATTCTCCCGCTGCTTAGCACCATCATTAACATACAAATGGAATCAAGTCTTGTTGCAAATTGAACGAAACCAGTTATCCCATATTTGCTTTCCGTTATCCAAAAAAGAAAGAGTAACAACTTTATGAAGAACTAACACACCTTTTCGAACTAACTTCGTAACTTTATTGAACTGTCAGATTACAGTAATATTATTTACATTCAAGAATTCTTCTAGAATCGTGTAGATTAGACACTTCATTTGTTTGAAACATTACGAAGCTGGCGCTTTGTCAGTTTTGGTCTCTGAACAAGATAATCCGGCTGATTTGCATATATTTCGGCTGTGGTACAAGGTAGGGACTGATTTATGGCATTCATTCGCTTATGATGCTCACGCGCAGGTATTCCAATGCAAGTGACGCAAGTTAACAGTTGCATTCTTTACCTTTTTAAAGTATTCTGTACCTAATTCTGGTAACGGATTTTATTTGTTTGGTCTATTTCACTGAGGTTTCAATTTGGGTGTTTGTTGCATGGTTTTCGTATCGCCATATATAAAGTTGAGGACTCTGGATAGTTGATAAAGATCCCTTGTATGTCTTTTTCGCTTTAGTCTTGTGGCTATCCTATTTATTTGAACCTCAATTTATACCTAAGTATAGGTATTCTTAGCATGTCTTATTTTATTTTATTTCGGAAAATAAACAGTTACACATTACATTATTATGGCATAGAACTTAAAATTAAAATGAGTGTATAAATGTGTAGCCAACAACATTTTCCAAAGAATATAAAAAAGTTAAACAAACACAAACGACGTGCGACATAAATAACATTGATTATACAGTACGATTAAATATAAAAATAAACAAATCTGAAACAAGTAAAAATAATAAAAAGAGAAAGAGATAATAGAATATATAATATAGAAATCTCAGCAATGCAATGGCGATGGCAATCTAAATGAACTCGGCCCAGAATTCGGCCATGTGTTTGACGCCGTCACTAGCACCCATCAGTTCCAGTAACGTGCAGCTGACAGGACTCGCAGGACATAATATTAAGGTATCCCATCGTTTGTGCAACAGCACCACATTAACACTCCAAGGCGGACTCGTCTATGAATCTCCACCTGAACAAAGTTATCCTTGCCTTGGACAACCTGGGTCCGGAGTCTGTTTAAAGACTTCTAGGTTACCCATACGGTAATCATTACCTTTATTATATACCATTACCTTTTTAGGTTATGCCTTCAGCCCATCTTCCTGGCTGTTCAACTTTTAGGACTTATTAATCATGGCTACTACTTCAACCGCTACCTTACTGCGCTCGTTATGGCTCAAGTCTTCCTAAAATCCAGACCAGCAGATATTTTGAACGAGGCATACCTGTAGCTGTGTAGAGTGAGTACGCAAGTCCTGGCTACTATTGTTTATCAAATTAATTTATGTATGTGATGTCCAAATATTGCGCAATTGGCGAGTGTTTGCACTTGTGCCAACAATCTGCAGCTTATTAGGTTACTGGATTGTTATATACTTGATCTCAATACATAATTGATTAAGGTAGTTTAGGTATCTTGTATATTTTCATGTTTTCTGAGAAAAAATATTGAAAATCCACCATAGTAATTCAAAATCAGCAACGCCCGGGGATGTCTTTATGTGAGCTGGCCCAAAATCTGTGTGAGTATTCGAGGATCTGGAAAATTATGGTTATTTATTGCACAATGTACACACAGTTAGGTACAAGCTATGACTAGGCTAAACTTATGAGTTGTTACCCTGTTAGGGCGCTGCAAATTAACATTTAACTTAGATAAAGCTTAACATTAAATATTTCATACTTCTCTTACTAAAAATTATAGGTTTAGAAATCAGACCATAAAACTCTACAGAACCGATGTACTGGCCCGGTGTTATACTGTGATAAGTATGTAACCATGGAGACACTTCGACAGTGTCTTTCTATGATTCAAGCTCACATCTTTTCAACGGAAAATGCTAACGATTTTCTCGCTCTTGTTCCTTGTGCTAGTTTCTTAAATACACATAACTATAATACCTACATTGATGATATAGATGGTCTAAACTAGTCTAAAGTTTTGTAACGTGAAATGTCCGTCATTATTCTCTTGTGCTTTATCTCGCACATACATAGTTTGAATTTTTTGTTACTTGAAGTTCAGCGTTCTTAAATGCAAGCAAATGACCGCTTAATTTCTAAAACTTGTCCCAAACACATCAAGAATCACCAGTAGATTAATGTCAGTGGATTTATAATGAGTCGCTACTTTTATTTACCGATTCTTCTCGTCCATGCTTTAGTATCAGGTGGATAAAGTGTTTTAAAGTTCATTCGTTTATTTATGATTACGATAAAAAGTTCTGAGACGCCTTGAATGACCTCTTTGTATTGATGACTACAATAGATGCGGCATTTTTTGCAGTTTCCAATCCGGTACTCGTAGGTGTGAAGAGTTTTTCATAGCCGCACGTTTTACACAGAGGAATTTATTGAGCTTTGTACCTATTCGAATATTGTGCCTAATTGGATTGAATTTGGTTCGTCAGTACCGACTTCTTTATTCACACAACGAGAGTAGGTAGATTTGCCTATTTTACATTTCAGTAGATGTAACAGTTGGGACATGTTTTAGTTTTTTTCATCGGTGAGGAATAGTTTCAATGGTTGGTTTCTTAGTTCTTACACTAGTTCTGGATAGACAGTTTCCATTTCTGTACTAAAGATATTTTCCTAAGTATATTCTGTGGTCATGACTCATGCCACTTCAACCAGATCTTGACCACTTGACTGTTTACCAACTAACCGTCATTGACCACTGAAGTGCGGTAGTTTGATAGAGAATTAGACAAAGTGGTTTATGGTAAGCAGTGTAAGCACATGTGCTTTGTTAGTGGAGTACAAATATTTGTTCAACAGATTAGTGGTGCTTTCAATTCAAATGGAGATAAGGTAGAAAATTGTTGGTACCGTTTAAGTGAGGCATTGTGAGTGTACGAGTTCAAACACAGTATTTAAAGCGTCGCGGCGACGTGCAGGTTGAAAAACAGGTAGATACCTAAGTCTATGGTTTGCCTTTTAGACCTTTTTTTTTAAATCGACTTAATGCCACCTTACTGCAACTTTCAGGATTAGAAAGAACGAAGCCTGTTTTCTTTCATGGGGAGAATGGATATTATATATACTTATTTATGTGTCAGATTTCTAATGATTCAAATGTCACTAGTCGTCCTGCATGCATGGCCTATCCATGATGATGATTCCTCCTGCTGCCGAGGGTCGAGAGTACGGGGTACGCTGGCACGCTGGGGTACGCTGGCACGCTGGGGTACGCTGGTCAGGGTCAGGACATTTGAGGACTGTGCAGATGGTCTTTTGCGAGGAAAAAATCACACATAGGTACTTGAGTGGACTAGTCCAGTGTCCAATAAATGAACGCGTTTGTAAGAAATAATGAAATCATATAACTTACCTGGTCTGGAAGTCTACTAGTGGAGCATGACATGCTCCGAAACAAGAACGTAGACTTCGTAGATTATGTCTGGACTTTGAAAGACACTGAAGTTTGTGTTTGTTTCTTCTCGCAGTAGTCAGATAGAAAATACCGACATCATCTAGCTTTTGAACATAATTTATTTTTGACGTGAGGAAGTGTATGTATATCATAATTATTTCCAGCGGAAATAAATGAACACATTTATGAAATTAATAGATGACAACGGTGCATCGAGAATACAGGGATTCTATCGAATGATGTAGGTACCATCGGTCTTTGAAAGCCTCTATAGCACACATCCGTATAATTTGAATAGGCCCTATTAATGTAGGTATTTACTTATAAAGACCGGCTTTTTCCTATATTTACATTCAGTTAGGTGTTACATACGTAACTACCTAATGTTTACCGATTTACCGAAACAAAAAGTGATAATTACCTTGTAATAGGTGCAAGAGGAATCTTTAGACGAGTTTTAAAACCATTAATTATCGATAGTATTCTAATAGTTAGCGATTTTAATTAGTAAGGGCATCGAAGAGGCATCTTGCCGAATCTACAGCGAGGTACAGTTACGTCGTGTTGGACAAAATCAATTTATAAAGTCGATGTCCTGCCGCTTTGTTAGCCAGTCTCGGATGTACAGCGGCCCGCTGCGCCATTCAAAACCTCGCCACCGATGCGACACTACCGTTCTCAAAATTTCGAAAAATTCGATTTTGGTCCCCACCTATTATTACTATTCAACACACGTTTAGTGCCTAGGCCGTCCGCCGCGACGCGCCACTGACACATTACTGTGGTATCGCGCGCCGTTTGAATTTAGAATAGTTTTTCATTTATTTTTCTCTTATGATTCGGTGTTTTTGACAATAACTGTGCCAGTACCACGTGCAACACGGTCGAGGATTATAGTGAATACAAGGCTGTGTGATTTGTTTCCTTGGAGTTTTCTAACAAGGTGAGTTTAGAAATAAGGCATGAATCTTCGATGAACTTAACAAGTTTGCCAAGACAATAAAGTTTATGCATTCTTAATGTACACGCCGTTACTTATTTATGTGCTTTAAAATTAATTTAAATGCACTGCGGTGAGCGATGAGCCCCGGGCATTTTAAAGGCACGTCGACTATTATCTTGTCACTTGCTTATTTTATGTTGTACAATTTTATAAACAGAAAATAAGAATACTAAACATATTCAGTCATAAGAGCTGTCTATCTGACATTATCATTAATATCAACGTGGAAATGCGAGAGCTTTACCTCCTTAACACCGACTCTAAAATTTTATTGGTCCATAAATAATTTCACGATGTCTATTTTTATTCGAGTCCAGCCATTTGTCTTGACTTACAAGTCTTTATTATGTATATTTAACTAGGTTTTAAAGTTTACCGTTTATAAAAAAGTCAAGAGCCGATTATGCATCGGGGCCGGGTGTGTTAACAGCTAATAAACAAAAGAGAACACAACTGAATTGACAAACAAACGGGGCCTGGTAATAATATTAAAACAACTTTTAGTGGCTGACATTTTCATTTAAAAAAAAGATGATATGCCGTCTGTTTCATGTGATGTGATACCTATCAGATAGGGCTGGCACGTAATGGCGCCAGGACCTTGTTCCACGTGCCCAGTGATTTTGTCATCTCATTCGTACGATGGCTGAATAGGTAATTGTCATTTAGAAATAGCAATCGCAGAATCAAGAACTGTAAAAAAACTGATGACTTGTGTAAAAATAAACCGGCCAAGTGCGAGTCATACTCGCGCACGAACGGTTCTGTACTATTATTTATAAAAACGGCAAAAAAATCACGTTTGTTGTATGGGAGCACCCTTAAATATTTATTTTATTCTGTTTTTTAGGAGTTATTGTTATAGCGGCAACGGAAATACATCATCTGTGAAAATTTCAACTGTCTAACTATCACGGTTCATGAATACAGCCTGGTGACAGATGGACAGACAGACAGACAGACGGACAGTGGAGTTTTAGTAATAGGGTCCCGTTTTACCCTTTGGGTACGGAACCCAAAAAATTGAGACACCCAAAAATATCGTATCCACTTCGGTAATAATATTTTGAACGCAATGTTCGTATCATCAGCCTTTGGTAAGCTATGTTAGGCATAGTTCACAATAACACGACAACGTTTCAGAACCAATTTCAAGTTTATCGACAAGTTTATTATTGTCAATGTGAATGGTAGACGCTTAAAACGCGAAAAACCAGATAGATAGACAGGTACCTATCTTGTAAACGTATGCATGCAAGAGTATCTAAAAATGACAAATTTCCGTAAACACCTTTTGAAAATCAAGTAAGAAAAACAATATTTTGCTTATTAGATTTTAAAAACATAATATTTATATAAAATATATGCTAATAGTCTTAAAATAATGATGTATGTGTATATAAAAAAGTAGAGGAAGAGTCTTATGGCATCAACTTCGTCCGCATCGCTGTCAACAGGAAAAGTGCCCAAAAGGCTGGCAGCATTGCCACGTTGTGTGGCAAAGCTGATTCTTCAGCCAAAAAAAAAATTCTTGTCTAGGCTACAAGTACTAGAATTGGATACCTACCTAAACACTAGTTCCAGGGCCATACTTTCGGAACTAGTGGGCTCGAAATTGCTCACAGTTCCGTGTTGCACTGGGTGTTAAGCCCACATGTCAGTACATAGTGCACCCACGCTTCTGGTTATTATGCTTGTATCATTTGGCGTTATGTCACTCATTGTTATGGCAAACAGCGACGAACCACCTTCGAGGCCCTGACGAAACTCAAATGCGAGTTTTCACAGGCAAGCTCCAATGTTTAGAAGTACCTTTTCAAATAACACGTTTTAGGACATCAATTCTTTTTTGTTGAAACTATGACTTTTTTTTTTCCTGGTTTTTATAATACTAGTGACCCGCCTCAGCTTTGTATGATTTTCAAGAGATGACGAAACATGGGGATTTCTTTATTATAAGTAGGTATGTATTTTTAATATTATACACTTCCGGAATAAATTCTCCACCATGATGGTGAAAACCATATCGAAATCCATTGCGTAGCCTATGAGACCAACGCGGACACACGGAGACACAAAAAGCTACGTTTTAATGTATGTGTGTGTGTGTGATAGTTATAGATAGGAGTTAGAAGGGTTATCTAGGTGTTACCTAAACGTTAATAAAATAATCTACATAACTGTCAAGTCCTGTAAGTAAGTTCCGTATTCTATAACAAAGGCCCTAATTGCTTAATAACATACTTTAAATAATTTTGAAGGCTAATCCATTGCTTCATAATGTGTTCGAAAAATTTGTCTGCTCAACAACGTAAATAACGCAATGAATGTTGTTGAACTGTCAAAGTGAAACAGATTGTGACTGATCGTGTGTTACAAATTAGGGTGCTGAGCTGTATGTCTTCTACCTACCTACATGTTCAAATCTACTACTATACTATAAACAACATATTTTTTTAAACGCAGATTGTTCATGGCCTCTCTGAAACTGTCAGCCCTAGCAACGAGAAAGAACGACAGTTCTGATGGTAATTTTACGCTTTGTAATGTAAATTTCGTTCGCCATGTTTGGCAGCCGCGAAGTGCCCGCTATACTCTCAATACATTAGTGTATGATTTAAAAAAAATCTTATTTTTCCAATTAAAATAATTATATTCTCTAGATCGAGAATTTTAATTTTATGGCTCTTGACCTTTTCTCGATTTACCGGCTTATCCTAAAATCGATAATTTATACTCAGTCGGGATTATTATAATAGATAGTGTTTGAAAAAAAAACCTAGGATTTTATGTTTTATTTTGTAATAAATTATGATGGATCGTTTTATTAATCGATTTTATGGAGATATTTGTTCTATAGATCAACGGATGTTGTTTATGGCAAACACATGCTCATGTGGTGTTATTGTGACAGATCATTGACCCTTGCGGCGCGAGCTATCATGGAAAATGTGTTAATTTGTGAACTACTTCGTGATTAATTCTCATTGGATATTTTTTGTAAGGTAATGAACTGCAAAAGAAATATTTCCTTCCTTTCCTTTCCTTTCCTTTCCTTCTTTTCTTTCCTTTCCTTCCTTTTTTCCTTTTTCCTTTTTTTTTAATTTCCTTTTTTTTTGACTTTATGCTGAGCTGGGGCCCTTTCGGCATTCTAATGATTGTTTTCTGTTTTATAGTTTTAGGGTGTGTTTTTCTGCTACAATGCCAATAAACGCATTTTTCTTTCTTTCTTTCTAATGATTATGCAGTAATTATTCAGCTGCATCCGGTTACATTGGAAGCCTACCTCAAAATAGTTGACAAAAGGATACGCAGATGATGAGGTAATGATGATAATGAAGTAAATAGGTACCCAATGATATCAATTTATTGTTATTCAATCACTAGCTGCGCCCTGCGGTTTCGTCCGCATAATTCTCGATCCCTTGGGAATATCGGGATAAAAGGTATCCTTTGTCCTTTTCCAGGCTATGGTCTACCCATGTGCCAAATTTCATCCAAATCCGTTGAAGCGTTTTAGCGTGAAAACGTAAAAAACAAACAAATTCACTTTCGCATTTATAATACCTATTATTATATTATTAGAAGGATTATAAATTCTTTTAAGTTTAAAGTTAGGATTTAATTTTACCACATTTGACTTTTACAACAAACGTTCTAACAAAAGCTAACTTTATTTAAAAATAAACTAGAGACTGGCCCCAGTCCCTGCTCCGCACGGTGTTTACGACTTGACGATACATCGACATTTTTTTATTAACCGACTTCTTCAAAAAGGAGGAGGTTCTCAATTCGCCTGTATGTTTTTTTTTTTTTGTGTAAGTTACGGGATTACTCCGCCTATAATAAATCGATTTTGATGATTCTTTTTTTGTTTGGTAGATCATGCTTCAGAGGTGGTCCCATAAATTTTATTAACTTTGCTTGTGTAGTTTTTGAGATAGCTTCAATACGAGTAATTACGTTTTTTTCCCACTTAGTCTATGTAGACGACATTTTATTTGACTCCGTCACTGTTATTTACATAGCAGGTAGTGGAATTCGAATTTGTGTGGGGTACTCGTAGGTAGGTACCACAACAAAAAAGTGAAAAATAAAAACTTTACAAAAAAAAACAACCGACTTCCAAAAAAAAACACAAAAAAAGTGAAAAATAACTTTAATTTCGGAAATCGGTGGCAAAAAACGAAAATTGAAAAGCAAAGACTCTATTTGGAAGACAGACTTTTTGGAAGTCGATTGTTTTTTTATTGTAAACAGTTTTTACTTATACGAGTATGTTGTTTAATATTATTGCTTTATGCACATAAACCTTACGGAATGAATTCTCTAAATGATGGTGAAACCGCATAAAAACCCGTTGCGTAGTTTAGAAGAACAACACGGTTACTGATAGACACGAAAAGCGACTTTAATTTATAATATTTGTATATATTTTAAACTTATTAAACACATGGCACACTTTTGAATATAAAAATAAATATATTTATGCAAAAAATCACATTAATCTCGCCATAATAAAAGGAGAAAACGGTTTATTTGTGCCTGTTAATAGCCAAACATCCCGTTTTAACGACAAACGATAAATATTAAGAATTACTCACAGGTTTGGTGAAATGTATATTTTTTTATGAATTCCGTATAAGTAAGCGTTTTTTCCTTTTTTGGGTTAAATATATCTGTTTCATTATGTGATGTCGTTAAGATTTTTGCAAAATGTGGAATGTCTACTGAAATTCTTAAATACGAGTACCTACCAAATAAAAATTGTATGTAGAGCTTTTATTTTTAAGCGAAGCTGAAATATTGCAGACCCAGAGCTTGAATGAAAAACACTTTAATATAATATTGTCTTTTAAGTGGTTGAATTGTTCAATAATCATTATTTCCGAACAAAAACCAATACCTTGTAGGTAGATATAAGGAATCCTAAGAGGTTTCATTATTTAATTCGGCCTCCTTGTTTTTTTTTATACGCAGTTGGCAGTCCCAGAGCGATCTCCAAAGTTGCTTTTGTTTTTTTTTTCGTTAACCGGTCTCTCAGAAGAATACAACACACAAATATTTGGCACTGGAGGCCTGAATTATAGTTTTTTTTTTGTAATTTTGCGAATTTGATTCTAGTTTCAATTGCCATGCAATGATCATCAATGTTGTTGGAAATGATAACTCTCAGAATGAAGGATTCATGATTATTTTAATTATGAAACATTTATCATGAATTATCATTAATCGCAGAGCAGAAATATATAGTAAGGTTCCAGTTTTTTCTGTGTTGTCATTATTGGAAAAGGTCAAGCTAGAGCTGGAGCCAATATGGAGCAAGTTATAGCAGGCGTACAAAAAAATGTGTGGAATTGAATCCAGTCTTTCAACATCTCAAGTTCAATGTTATTTTTTGTATTTATTTGACAAGAATAACAGAATTCGTTTGTGTTGTGTCTCGCAGTATTAATTAAAGGAAATAATTGTTTTGTTACGAATAAGCGCCGTTTCATCTGCGTGTCAGTTAAGTCGACACGCTTTTAGCATTTTGAAAGTTGGTTTTCATTGATAGCTTTGTTGCTTGGGTTGGTATCTTATTTTTCCGGAGTTCTTTGGTTACTGCCACTGCGAAGCCGCGGTCAAAAGCTAGGACACTATAAAATAATCTACAACTTGTTTTGTGATGTACAGTCACGAGCAAAAATATGTATACACTCAGCAAAATTCAATAACGATTTTCACGTGGAATTACAATTGTAACTTTGAGATAATACCCATTTCATAATAATAGAGGTTCCAAAATACTATGTTCGTAATATCATAAAGTTACAATCAATACAGTAGGAGAAAATTACTTTTAAAAGTTGCTAAGTGTATACATATTAGTGCTCGTGATTGTACTACCAGACGCCAGTACCTACCAATAATATAATTCATATCTTCGCAGAAATGTCTGCCTTAACTCAACGGGCCAAAAGTATTTAAATAAAACTGTCGACACCTCATAAAACCCGCCATGGTATATTACTTACAGCGGATTTTATCGACGTGCGAGGTGAACACAGAACAGGCTTCGATTCCTAGCTTGGATAACTTAAATTCTTAAATTACTGTCAGGAGTTAATGCAACAAGATAGGAGGAGGTAGTGGCTGAGTAATAACAGCCGCGCGGGTCGATCCATCAGGTTAAGCTACGCTTGCCGGGGTTGGTCCGTGGATGGGTGACCATCTTTACACATCGAGAGTCCCCGTGCCTCGGAAAGCACGTTAAGCCGTTGGTCCCGGCTGTCATTCATGGATCTTTGACAGTCGTTACAGGTCGTCAGAAGCCCGAAAGGCTGACAACCAGTCCAATACCCCTTGGTATCGTATTACCCAGTTATTGGGTTGTGGAGGTCAGATGGACAGTCGCTCCATGTAAAATACTGGTATACAGCTGCATCCGGTAAGACTGGAAGCCGACCCCAACATAGTTGGGAAAAGGCTAGGCAGATGGAGTTAATGCAACAAGATAAGTAGATATAAACGCCAGGCTAAACGGCGCGACATGGCGTGGCAAAAGTTTCATAAACGGAAATGATTTTGCATCTTATCTTCATACTCTTAGCAGTCGCATTTCGTTGATATCGTCACAAGGGGACTTGAGCATACCGCGGGATTGGGAAGCTTCGATATGGCACAGAAGGCTTTCGCATGCCGGGGCCATACAAATTTTAAAATGCTTTTCCGTCACATGCTGCGTCGCGCCGCCTATGTAGTGAGCGCCGACCTTTAGCAAATGAGAAACAATCTGATATTATCAGATCCCCTTTCTTCTGTATATTTATTGCTTCACAGCACAAAGCGATTTTATTGACAAATTAACGTTCGCTTACAATTTGTTGATATTTGTAATGGTGGAATTCCACGATCGGCAATATTGCAGACGGACACGCACGGCAGACGACCACAGACCGCTACGCACCGCGCATCGAGTGCTTGTGATGTCTGTGATACCCCGCACGTACAACGTTCCACGGTCCGTCGTCCGGGCTCGTCGGTGTCCGTCCGTAAAGTCGCCGATCGTCGGATCTCGGCATAAGATTGCTCGTTTTAGTGTTTGATTTCTCTCATGAAGATTTTGCTGCTCCTCGGGTAATTTAAGATGGAGCAGTGGCAGTGGTTTATTTTTGTTTGGAAGAGGCTTTTTATTTTCTTTTTAATACTTATGTTGTATTTTTAAATTTTCTCTCATTTTGTATTGCGTTCTCTGGTGTCTTTTTTTTACAAAGGGCGAATTTTACCAATGAAACAGAACGCGATCAGCACATAAACTAAGTTTAAGGGCTGTCAGTGTCATAATTTTCTGTGGAATATTGACACTGACAGCTCTTGAATGCGTTTTAGATTTGCAGAGGGCCTAGACAAGTGACAATCGCTTCCAAAGCGTTTCGTATTTCTACAACGACTTTCAACAGGATTGACATAAGCTTTTCGATAGCTTATGTCAGTCTCATACATTTTTGCCTTTTCCATCATCGTTGTCGCTGATAGAATGTCACTTTGTCTAGGGCCTCAGATCGCGTTCAGTTTCATTGGTGTAATCCGCCCTTAGAAAGTCATTCTGGTAACAGTTATTTACTAATAGAATACTTACTACTTATAGTTTAGTTATTATTTGCTATATATCATTCGTTATTTACTAATTACTTTAAACTTTTATTCGTTCTTATAGGTGGACACTCAAACCAAGTTTATTATGTATTCAACTAGCTGCGTAATATTGTCATCATCTGCCTAGCCTTTTCCCAATCATGTTGGGGTCGGCTTCCAGTCTAACCGGATGCAGCTGAATACCAGTATTTTACATGAAGCGACTGCTGATCTGACCTCCACAACCCAGTAACTGGGTAATACGATACCCCTTGGCAAGACTGGTGGTCAGACTTTCGGGCTTTTGACGACTGTCAAAGATCCACAAATGACAGCCGGGACCAACGGCTTAACGTGCTTTCCGAGGCAAGTAGGAGTCTCGATATGTAAAGATGGTCACTCATTCACGGACCAACCCCGGCAAGCGTAGCTTAACCTGATGAATTGACCCGTGCGGCTGTTATTACTTAGCCACGAGCGTAATATTGTCTTAACATAAAATATATCCTACTAGCTGTGCCACGCGGTTTCACCCGCGTAAGTCTCGATCCCGTCGGAATATCGGGATAAAAAGTATCCTATGTCCTATTCCAGGTCATGGTCTACCCATGTGCCAATTTTCATTTAAATCCGTTCAGCCGTTTTAGCGTGAAAGCGTAACAAACAAATAAACAAACAAACTAACTCACTTTCGCATTTATAATATTAGTTAGGATAGTTAAGATCACACTCGGCAATACTGTCGCTTCCCATTAGTGAAAGAATTTTCGAAATCGGATCAGTAGTTCCGAAGATAACCCCCGACATACAAACTTACCTCTAAATTACATCTTTATTATATTAGTATATATAAATAAATACACATTTGCTCGCACTTAAGTCTTAACAATATTGAAGTACTGCTCGGCGGCTCCGAGACATTCCGGCTGTAATGGCTTCCTTCATTGATTATGGTCACTCGCCGAACTAAAAAGTGAACGATCCACATGAAATATTACCACCTTTTTAAGTCAATGGGCCATATTAAAAAAACCGGCCAATTGCGAGTCGGACTTGCTCACCAAGAGTTCCGTGGTACGGAACCAGTACAATGTTTAACACAATTTTTTTTTCAAATCCCGTTCTTATAAGCCCCCTTTAATTTTTAATTTTATTTAATATTTTTTTTGTTGTTATGGCCGCATAATAGTACACATCAAACTCAAAGCATTTATTTCAATTAAACCATTTACAGGCACTTTTGAATTGTCAAGGAGTCGGTCAGTAAGAAATATGAAGCTAGTTGCCCATTCATCAAGCTATACATTTCCAGTATTATGCTGATCTCGCATTGTATATAATTTCTTTACAATGCGAGGTCAGCTTATACTGGAAATGTATAGCTTGATGTGTAGCCGTGTGTACACACTCTATGAAAAATTCAACAGCTCACATACAGCAGCAGTTTTACTGCTCTGTGACAAACGGACGGACGGACGTACAGCGGAGCCTTGTAATAGGGTCCCATTGGCACTCTTTGTGTACGGAACCCTAAAAAACTGCTCAGTTCGACGAGTAAATACAAAATTACGGCAATGTATCGATGTTTTCAGATATAACGATCAGTTTGGTTCCCTTCAAGATATATAGCCTGGCTGTTATGAATTATGGTTGAAGGATACTCCTCATGTTTTATTCATACGCACAACCTTTGAGCTTTTATAAATGGAACAATTTTCGGCCATTATATTTCGTGAAGTGCCAGTTTGATGAGTGGTACAAATATGATGGGATATGCAAATGATAAATGAGAGTTTACTGTCAGTTAAGTTTATCTTGTGTCGTGATGTTAAGGTCTGCCGTCTCTTGGATGGGTTGTTTGTTCAAATTCGGGCACGTACCAACAACTGTGACTGTTTCAATTCATATGTAGGTGCTTTTAAGTTTATCTTGGACATTATAACTGACATCGGCGAAGAGAATATGGCGAGGACACCTGGAATGATCATCATCTGCCTAGCCTTTTCCCATCTATGTTGGGTCGGCTTCCAGTCTAACCGGATGCAGTTAAATACCAGTATTTTACATGGAGCGACTGCCTATCTGACCTCCACAACCCAGTAACTGGGTAATACGATACCCCTTGGCAAGACCTGACTTGTGAGGAAACCTGGAATGATACTTACAAGTCTGAAATCGCCAACTCTCGTGCCTTTTCTGTAGGAGCAGAGGCCTTTTCCCTGCACTGGGATAATAATAATCTGGTACTATTATTATGTTTATCATAAGTAACAGATTCAATATGCGTGGGTATGGACACGTTAATATAGAGTCATTTAATTAAATAATTCATTTTACATACAAAACCTATAATAACAGAGTGAATGGTAAAATTACATATTTTTAAGTATAATGCTGCTTGTTTTACAAAACAATTAACTCATCTCGAAAAAGGGTTCCAATTAAAAAAGATCATAATTAAAAAGTCCTTGGGATCAGGTGGAGATTGCGCGATCGGTTTAACAAAACCGGTTAGTAGTTTGTGCTATTGTAAAATTAACATTGCTGGTTTTTTGATTTTGGCTGTTTTGTTCACATAAATGGAGTGCTGCGTACACACAATGTAATTTTACATTGAAATTAAGGAATAGTAACAGAAAAGAAAATTAAAAAAACCTGAAAAAATTTCCGCTGGAATATGATTCAAAATAAAGAGCTGAATGCCTCCTGTTAATTTGCGGAGGGCTGTCCCTTACACTTAGCATAAGTAGCCTAAACTACTCCTTATAACATCAGCTACTTATCTGCCAGTGAAAGTCCCGTCAATACGGGTCCAGCCATTTAGGATTTTAGCCGGAACAAACAAACAAACAGACAGTCACAGTTTTTTTTTTTTTGTTATATTTACCGTAGTTTCATAACCATTTAGTGAAAAGCTGTTATTTTGACATTAGAAACAGACAGTTCGTCAATTTTATTTATTTGTGTAGAGTATAGATTGTAGGTACATATAAATATAAAACCGAAATAATTAATTGTTTTTACTCCGAAAAGGGACGCCATAACTAAGTGATGGCTGCTGTAAAACACATGTTTCATTACTATCGCGTAATCCCATCGCGAATACTGCTTGAAACTGACGGTTATTTGTTAAACCAGCATTTATTTTAAATGTTTTATATGTTTAATTAATAAGTAAATTATAGTGGTTGATGATGCCCGAAAGTCTGACAGCCAGTCTTACCAAGGGGTATCGTTTTACCCAGTTACTGGATTGTGGAGGTCAGATAGGCAGTCGCTCCATGTAAAATACTAGTATTCAGCTTAAACCCTGTCCGGTAGTATGCACCCTTCAGCACAATGTTAAAAAAAACTTACATGGCACACTGCCGTAAACAGCGAATTTTCAGAAAAAATTCACACCAAAAATAAAGTCGCTTCCCGGACGGCATTGTGATGGTCATGATGTCTTTCGACACCCAGTATATTTAGTAGTTAAGGTATCTTAGTAAAATGGTTATTTATTTATTTATATAATTATAGTTTATTGTACACCACAAAAATATATAACAAAAAAAAAGACAAATTAATAGCAATTATTCATTAAAAATATGCGCAGATGCATAAATAATTCGAGAATCAATGACAGCGATAAGGGTCGTAGACTCGTAGCACCCGTAGCGCTACAAGGGATGTACGTTTCTAAACTAGTGCTACGAGCTACGACCGCTACGAGCTACGGGACTACGCAGATCTATTCCGTAATCTGTATTATATAGGTCTATGATTTTATTCGTAGACCTCTGTCTTTTTATTTTAATAACGCTACATTTTGTGTAATGTATAGTACTATTGATTATTATTTCTATATTCAATTCAATTTGTTATCAAATCCTTTTTGTTTGGCTCATGTCCCTGTTGATTTTTTGGGTTAAACCAGCATCCAATATGTTTTACGACACGTTTTCCTCATTTAAATGCAGACACCAGATTTCCAGCAACTGGACAAGTCATCTAAAAGCTTTCGTGCCTTAATTAACTCCATACATAAGTATATGCTGTCCGAATTAATCACAGCGTTTGGCATGATAATTAGGTTTATTTATTTGTAAAGGTAATGACATTGTATGAAAATATCGTTGGTTCGATAACCGATCGGCAAACAAATTGCCTCGTAATGATTACAAGTGTATCCGTTGTTATGCCAACTTCTTTTATACTTCTGACGAATGCGTGACAATGATAATAAAAGGCTCTAATTGATTTAATTGATCATATTTAAATACAGTTTTGAGATCTTTTTTCTTCTTTTTCGAGGCTAAGGCAAATAAGGGCCAAAAAGTTTTTCTACTATATTCAGTTTAGAACAACAGGGAATGATATTAAAAAAAAAAAAATAGTTGTATAGGAAGGAGCCTTAAGTGCTAGAATTTTTAAAATTCCCTGATCCCCAAGGTTTCGTATCGGTCGGGTTCCCTTCCCCCCACTTCCCAAGTAAGGCAGGGGCAGGTATGTAGTTCCTCATATAAGCAAAGTTGTTTAAACATAGATTTTATATTTCTAAAAAAAAACATGTCAGTAATAAACATATTCCATACAAAATTACCTACAGTGTTGTAATGAGGTGTAAAACCATACGAATTACTTTATCCATAAAAAATATTCAAGATAAAATCGTAGGTCTTTTCTCTCATGTCTTCCAATTACTTACAACAAGTATAACCCGACGGAGACAACTTTTACACAATATTGATTGGTTTACAGGCTCACTTTACACTTCTTGCAAGGTAATAGGATGAAATTACAATACGCCATCAATCATAACACCACCATTTAACTTTGCCGTGTAATAATTGGCGAAAAAACAATCTTGAGGCTTGTATAATTGATGGATCATCGTCTTTCAACATATCAAGTCGTTTGTATGGAAACGTATTTTTATTTTAATACGTGTTTTTTATTAATACCCATTAACCTACTTTGGGAAGGCTTGTTATAGTGTTCTGTTGTCGTTTTAATTTGTATGAATCTTTCTGGTATTTTCCGTAGCACAGGATTCTGATTCGATTAAAGATTGTGCGATTTTTGTCGGTCAGTGAGGCTTAATATTAATAGCCGCACGGGTTGGTCCCGCCTGTCTTTGTTGATCATTGCCAATCGTTACGAGAAGCCCAAAAGTCTGACAACCAGTCTACCAAGGGGTATCGTATTACCCAGTCACTGGGATGTGGAGATCAGAAGCAGTCGCTTCATGTAAAATACTGGTTTTCAGATGTAAATTGGAAGCTGAACCCACCATGGTTGCGAATTATTGGGAAAAGGCTGGGCAGATGATGGTGTCAAAATATCTCAATCTTTGGTTCAGATGGAGGGTTTCATTTTACTGAAATAAAGAGCCTTTTTTGGGGCTCTACGTAGAGGCCGCAGAAGAACGAAAAAACATCACAAGTTTTAAGTAGCCTTCGTATGGGCATTCTGTCAGAGTTCTACAGTTGAACAAAAACTTTTATGCAAACACCTCAATGTCTGACTTGGAAGATTTGCATACCGTAAAGTAAAAAAAAGAAAGATGCTGCTTTCTTAAATTATTTTAAAATATTTACCATATTTGTATCCATAAATTAATTAAATCCTTATCTCCTCAACATATCGAAACCAGAGCCGTATAAATATTCATTATCAAGTTATTAAACAAAATGCAAAACAATGAGATCAATGAACTTCACATTTTGTATTCCTGCATAATTAATCAATGAAACAGAAGTCCAATTAATGTGATATCTTAACCTGACCGAAATCAAAGGCAATAAATAAAACTGGGCTGGTTCAGATTACTACTTTTATATATATAATTTAATATAAAAGGAGAAGGAGGTCGTGGCTAAGTAATAACAGCCGCACGGGTTGATCCATCAGGTTAAGCTACGCTTGCCGGGGTTGGTCCGTGGATGGGTGACCATCTTTACACACCGAGATGCCTCCGTGCCTCGGAAAGCACGTTAAGCCTTTGGTCCTGGCTGTCAATCGTGGAATTTTGACAGTCGTTACGGATCGTCAGAAACCCGAAAGTCTGATCCAAGGGGTTAACCGTTCAACCGTTCCCGTTGGCGCTGCTTGACAAGGTAAATGTCAAGTATGTGTCAAATTTAGCACTTTTCAAATACCTATACCATAAGCAGCATAACATAAAATTATGCCAGTTTCCCCGAACGGTTAGCAGAGGTGTATCTATAGTACACCCACATTGCTCCAGTTATGTTAAAGTCCCATGTACTGAGGGCTAGCCTACTGCCATCATCCGGCCACAGATCCGGGCTGCTACTGAGAAATTCATAATAGAAAAACACAATAACACTTTGACCGATCTGGGAATAGAACCCAGGACCACCTGCTCAGCAGTAGGGCTTGCAACTAGTCGCCCAACGAGGCAGTCTTCTTAAATATGAATTCTATTTTTCGCCGTATCTCAAAATATGATGGACATATTTCAAAAGGGACTGTTTTGCGAAGTGTTAAACTGTTCATTGTGTTTTCGACAAGTGTTTTGTTATGGTAGCATAAAAATATTTAACCGTGGCTAATTTTGAAGTCTGAATGTAATTTTAAAACACAATGGAGCAAGAAGTATGGTTGCAGCTTGAAGAATATTTTTGACTGTTAAGGACCGAGATAAGTCCACAAATTTTGTTGATGTTGTTTATTGTTGTGCGGTTGTGTTGTTTATTATTGTCGTTTTTTGTTGTTGTTAGTGTGTTGTGGTTTGTTACCCTCTTTTGGCATCGAAATGTTCTAGAATATTTCATGTGGACTTCATTTATATAAACACGTTATCTATAAAAGTAACTTAGTTATTAAGATTCTAATTCCTTACGTCACAAGTTCTTGGCACGTGTATTAGGAGAGGCAATATATTCAACCAATTAATTTATCTTACCAAATGGAATTAGGTTGGTAGTTAACTCCGTTTAAAATAATGAATAGTCTCGATAGATTATGATTAGTTTGAGCAAAAAGTAGTTCTGAACTGTTTTTAATGATTTTGGCCATTAGATTTTTTTTTTTTAAATATATTTACGACGTAAATCCATTATACCTGTTGTGATTAAGACACAACTAAAATATGATGAAAGAATTAATGTTTTCATTGACTTGTGACAATAGAATTGAATTATCTTTATGACATGACTTAAAAATGGTTAGTAAGACTTACAACTATGTTAGTAAGAACTCACACTTCACAAAAACAACAAAAACAAACAAATAGGATCACCGTTGTGGCAACCCATGTGAGATGGCACAACAGCAGTCTAGGTGACTCGCATTCATCATCTGCCTAGCCTTTTCCCAACTATGTTGGGGTCGGCTTCCAGTCTAACCGGATGCAGCTGAATACCAGTATTTTACATGGAGCGACTGCCTATCTGACCTCCACAACCCAGTAACTGGGTAATACGATACCCCTTGGTAAGACTGGTTGTCAGACTTTCGGGCTTCTGACGACCCGTAACGACTGTCAAAGATCCACAAATGACAGCCGGGACCAACGGCTTAACGTGCTTTCCGAGGCACGGAGGAGTCTCGGTATGTAAAGATGGTCACCCATCTACAGACCAACCCCGGCAAGCGTAGCTTAATCTGATGGAACGACCCGTGCGGCTGTTATTACGTAGCCACGAGCTCCTCCTAGGTGACTCGCATTTAAAACACTAATTCTGTCCATTCCTTGCCATCCAATCTAGAACCATCATTCATTTCATTCTTGCTCCATTTCTTGTCATTCCTTGTCTTGTGTTTCGTGGTTTTTACCTTGAAATGCACTAACAGTTTTTAGTTGAAATGAGCTTTCAACTTACGACTATGTTTACAGGAAAATATTTATAAATTCGAGTTTTTCATCAAATACGGATATAAGTGCGCAAACGCACAAATTGTGTACGTGAGATTTGTGCCTGTGAGCACTCACAATGCGGAAGAAATTCTATAAACATGGTGTTAGGTTTCTAAAAGTCTTCATTTCTTAAATCTAAGTCTGGCTTGGTCATGCTCAACAGGGGTCCATCCTTAATGAACATTGGCAGCTGATGGATGATTTATTAAAACAATAATTTTGCATAAAATAGCCGACATTTCTCGCAATTAAACGAAAACATTTTCAACCCGAATTTCAATAGGTCGTAAAAGAATATCACTAAAACTCTTGTTTCGGAATTCTTTGATATTTGCTTTAATACCACTTTCAAGTTGATATACAAGTGTGCTTGTACAGAGTGCTTTTTCTCCGTATCAATTTAATATTTTTTGTGAATTTTTTTTTTTTTTTTTTATTGTCATATTTTTTTTGCGTCTATGGACGCTATATTATTGCGGGTTAATAGGACCGTCCTTCGTTAGTTAACATACTGTATGAACGTAAACGAAGCTAAAGTAAGTATGTGTAAAGTTCGTAACAGGCAGCATTCTGACAAACCACAGACTAAGTGTCACACTTTTATTGGTTGAATGCGAGGCTTTTGGCTAATTTGTTTGTGTACTTATTTTGTCTTTTTTATTGTTTTAATTTGCGTTTTGTGTGTGCAGAATAAACAATTTTTTTTTTTTTTTGTGTCTACTCCCATGTGACTAAGGCGTGAGTTTATGAATGTAAATTGGCATAACTCCAAAACTCATTCAGAACTCACTAACCATAGGTATCCCAGGTAAAGAGGTATACCAGGCAAAGAGATATTAGGTACTGAGAAGTGAGAGCATTTCTTGCCATTTACGGAACACTCAAATAAATAAACTAATTTGCATACCATTAATATATTTCTCATTTGTTTTGTTGGAGTTTCTGTGGAAATGAACCTCATATGCTTGTGTTATGGTTGGTATTTCCTTGTAACTGTTTTCCTGTTGAGAGCTCCTTGTGGTGGTTGCGTGTCGATTAATTTGAGCAAATAATAATGTTGCTGCAATAAATAAATACTTTTATAGGTATTTATACCTTTTCAGTGAAAGGGATTCACGATTTAAGTAATCGTAAAAAATTAAGGCATAGTTCTTGCAGTTACTTAAAGGCTGTTCTTTAAGTTGTTAACTTAAAGGCTGTTAGTACTTAGTGCTCAAAATTTCATGCTTCTAAACATATCATTAGGCTTTGTTTGTGTTGTCGTGCCACACAGGCCATGGCATGGGAAGCCGTCACCACCTTCTGCGAAGCAGTAATGCTCGCGATGGAGGAGACGGAACGCGTGAGCTGGAGGCAAAATTTGCGACCTCACGCCCCTAACCCGGGTTTCCGGCCACCGTAGGCGTGGGTATGCGGACGGCGAGCAATGGGTAGCTCGCCGTCCGATAAGGACCAGGCCCGGGTCGACCGCGCGTTGTGTACCACGAGGATTCAAAGAGAAAAAAAAAAGAATAAAGAAGGCTTTGTGTTGTATTTCGGTGAATGAATCACTTTAAGATTTTTTATTAAGTACAGATTCTTTTGGTACTTTTACAAAATTCCCAAATACATCATCTCTCCGTAACGCATATAATCGTAACTACATACAATTCGACGGCGTGTATTGGTGTCAGTAATTGGCAATACTCACGCGCACACCGCCGGCCGCCGCCGACATCGTCCTCTGTTTAACAATGAGGGTTAAGCAATGCTTATGTAATGTTATCGATCTTCTGTATTGATGATAGTGTTATGTACCGTGACATCATGGCAAAAATGCATCATGCAGGTTCTTGTCCAGGACAAAAAACTGAGACAAGACTGTATGATACATTTGTTACGGGTATATACAGTTTTTTGAGAATCCAAACTAAGTATGTTCACTTAGCCTACCCTGAAATTATGATATAACGAAATTGAAACCATTTTTTATACGTTCGACATGACCTGGGACATTTCGTATGGATACTGAACGTAATTCATGAAAAAACCAGTCGGAGTCAAATTGATCGATGATAAAGCAAAACGATTTCTTTTTACGGCGAGAGAATAAATTCTCCGTGTTGTAACTACTTCACTAAAGCCAATGAATAAATAAAATATAACCCTTTTAATTCACACATTGGCATAACTCAGAAGCGAAAACACAAAAAAACGTAAATAATTAATTATAAGGGTGCCCAAAACAGTTGTATCTTGTCCTCTAATCATAACAGCATTCCTGAATTGATTTATAAAATGTATATGAGTGACACCTACGGATTGTCTGGTAGAATGTCAAGCGGGACCTGTTAGCTGGCGACCCTGACATTACCATCACTATTCCGAGCAGCATCGGTTCCGCGAGCTAATACAAAGAGCTCTATTTAGATGGCTGGACTGGAATAGCCTCTTGGGGATTGATGTTCTATTTGAGCAGTAATATCTTCTAATCGAAATCGGTAAGTCACGATTGTGTCCTTGACCTTGATTGCTTCCTGCTTCAGGAATATAGTAGTCTTTTATTCATGAGAAGCAATGTTCTAGGGCGCGAATAATCTTGAATTTTTAGGGGTATGAGGAACAGGGTGTAAAGTTTACTCATCCACCATAGAAAAGGGAGGATCCTCCGACCAGACGGGTGTTGTGTCTAGCGGGCAACTGCCCAACGATTGATGTCGGGTTCTTGTATATATGTCCATTGCACGGTAAACTTTAATTGCGCGATGCAGGATTTATGTGACGTCAGGATTTTTGTGTGAAGTCATGTCTTTGATGCGTAGTTCGCATGTGGCGATGTAGATACCGCCACAAATTATCTAGGCTGTGCATCAATCGATCTCCATAAAAAATCCTGACATTACACACGGTGGCGGATACCATAGAACTGGTTGAGATCACAAGTGCCACGTACTGTGCAGCATGTAAGGTATAGTTAAGTAGATTTTAAGTTACTTTGTCGCATTAGGTTATTATTGTCTGGAATGGCAAAGGAAACATGTTTAAATAAATAAATAAATTACCATTATTACTTTTCCGAGCAGCATCGGTTCCGCGTCCTAATACAAAGAAGGCTGGACCAATCAGCTTTAGAGCTTTAATGGTCTACTTAAGCCAGATATCTTCATAACGGAATTGGTATGTCACGATTGTGTGGCTAAATGAAGGTCCTGAGAGCCTAGACAAGTGACAATCGCTTCGAAAGCGTTTCGTATTTCTACAACGACTTTCAACAGGATTGACATTGATAAGTTATTCGATAGCCTATGTCAGTCCTATACATTTTTGCCTTTTCCATCATCGTTATCGCTGATAGAATGTCACTGTCTAGGGCCCCTGTTTCGGGATCTTGGCATTGCCATCACTCTTTTCTTCTAACTTTTAACAGACAGATGTCTTACTGGGTACCAGTCTTACCCAAGGGGTATCGTGTTACCAGTAAGGGTTGTGAAGATCATACACACAGTCGCTGCATGGAAAATACTGGTATTCAGCTGTATCTGGTTAGACTGGAAGCCGACCACAACATAGTTGGGAAAAGGCTAGGTAGATTGTTTGATGTAGTGTTGCTGGGTAGTTCGGTGCGCCATTTCTTCTTCCCAGCTGAACAATAGAAAGTGGTGGCAGGCGGGCGTTTTGGGGAACTGTCTTCTGTAATTTTGACGCTGAAAAAGTGCTGATTCTCAAACTAATTTTAGGAAATTATAAAAAATGATTTTCAAAGTTCTGTTGTGGAAAATCTCGAATAGGAGCTTATTATCGGTTATGCATCAATAGGTAAATAAATTCTCAATACAAAAATAATCTTAATGATTTTCTACGTCATGAAGCGTTTTGCTAACTGCGTAGTGAAGGCTGTACAGCATTCTTTCCTTTAAATATCGATCTATTTTAAGGCATTATACCTACAAGTACCTACAATAACTTTATAGCCGCTACCTCCCCGGTCGAGTGCATGTTCAATGTTAAATATGAGCGAATTTAAATCATATAAGTATTCACTGACATCATAATGAAGATCTTCCTTACAAGTTCATGTTTAAAAAGCGGAATGCGCATAAAATTCATGGTTATTTATTATATAAACGGGAAAGGCAGTTTATTGGCATGAATGGAAAGAGGACTCAATGGATTCGGACGGGCATTCAGACCCGCACCTTTTGAAATGTTCAAACAAGTTTATAACCAAAGATATTATTCTTCTTCCCAGCTAAAGCACTAGGAAGTGGTGAATGGCGAGCGTTTTGAGGGACTGTCTTATGTCATTTTGACGTTCGAAATGTGCTGATTCTCAGCCTTGTTTGAAGTTAAAATAACTTTATATTATTTTTTTGTTGAATTCTTGGCAATGTTTTCCCAGTCATGTTTAAGACTGCTATTTGGAAGTTAGGTCAGATTTGTAAGCCAACTGGATCATTTCGTTGTCATGACAATCCACAATGATGGCAAAAAGGCTACAAAATTCAACCTATTCCAACCACTGCTGGACAGAAAGAAAGTCTGTCAGTCCGTGCCTTAAAAACGTGTCTGGTCAACATCCAAGTTTGGATCGGTGAATAAAAGTGAAGAAATAAATCGTATGGTCTTTTGTTAATAATGATTATGCATTAATATTTTATTATGTGCAGATCAGAGCTTATTTTATGGACGTAATAAATATATTTGGTTATCAATATCGCTATGAACACAATCTTATTGTGACTTTTATTTTCGTATCTGGGAGTGGTAAATGGCAAGGGGCGTAATTAGCACAATGTTTAAAGGATCTTTTCATTTCTTTGAGGATGATTCCGTCGCTGTTATTCTAAAAGAGATCGATATTCCCTTCATGTCTGTTTAATGAATCCGTTGCGTTCTTGACTTAATGTAAGCGATTGCTTTGCGTTCATAAAATAAATGTCACCTTGCGTCCTAATCAAAAAAGATCGTGCGCGCAGATATGCGATCGTCGCGTTCAATGTCGGAACTCTTTTGTTCGAAAAACCGGAAGGCGCCCTCTTTCGATGCGACCACGCGTTCGGGTTCGTCGAACAAAACTAAACGCGACGATTGCATACTCGCGCATGATCGCTTAAGTAAGGACGAGGCATCACTCATTTATTCGAAAAATCTGACGATTCGTGCGATCATCGCCTATTTGTGCGACGATCGCTTTCCATTTGAACATGTGGTTAATTCTTAATATTCATAATTATTAGTTCACGTGGTGTGTGTGATCGACAATCGGCCATTCGTAATTTATCCGTCCATAGTGTATCAACTGCATACTCTGTCTTCTGTATACACTTATCGACCACCATGAAATGTTTCCGTCCTTTATTTCACCGGCTACCGAAAGACTGACCTTTAATGAAAGGTTTTTAATGTGAGCCGATACGGTTGGACGCTGAGTTGTGACGGGCATGGCGTTTTATGTAAGCTTTTATAAGGTTAATGTGTTTAAATCAATTTGTACGGAATTGTACTTTATATACGTTGGGAGGAAACATCGTAATTTACTTACGGGTCGAGTGAGTGATGACGCCTTGACTTTGGACAGAGTATTAAAGTCTCTCTCTTAAGTAAGAAAGCGATAAAGCAGAAAAGTGGTACAGTCGCCAGCACATCAAGCTACTACAATCTGTCAAATTTCTTTAGTAGATTTTAAACTTTATCGCTAAAGCATAAGGTTCAAGGTTGATTGGGAAAGTTTGACAGTTTCGGGTAGCTTGATGTGCTGGCGTCTGTACTTTACAATTCTCCTACCAAGTTTAACTTTACCGAAGATATTATGTGGCTGTCTTCCCCAGGAAGTTACAAGTTCAAGTACTTTGATTATTTATATGTTCAGATAATATAGTGTCGCGCTGCAAAATAACTAAGACAAACAAGCCAACTTTGTTATGCTGGTGTGCGTGACAGAACGTCTTACACTCGCGTCACGTCATTGTGTTTTTCTAGTGTGCCTGCATTTAGCGGCCAACAGTTAGACGCTATTTTTTTCGACGAGTTCACAGCTTTCAATGTCTATCTAGGCTATTTAAATGCGGCATTGTTTTATACGGGTTTAAGTATTTAAAACTTAATATCAATCTGCCTAGCCTTTTCCCAACTATGTTGGGGTCGGCTTCCAGTCTAACCAGATGCAGCTGAATACCTGAATTTAACATGGAGCGACTGCCTATCGCCAGGATTGCCTCCAAAATGTAGTAACTGGGTAATATGATACCCCTTGGTAAGACTCGTTGTCAGACTTTCGGGCTTCTGAAGACCCGTAACGACTGTCAAAGATCCACAAATGACAGCCGGGACCAACGGCTTAACGTGCTTTCCGAGGCACGTAGGAGTCTCGGTATGTAAAGATGGTCACCCATCCACGGACCTAACATGGATCGACCTTTGCGGCTGTTATTACTTAGCCACGAGCTCCTTCTCCTTTTACATATTTTTTTTTTATTATCATTATTACCTATAACCATATAAGTATGACAAATCTTATAAACAATGAACAATCTAACACTAAATTAACTCCTTTATTCATAAACGTTGCTTAAAGTTAAGTAATGATTAGCGACTGTTTAACCATACATTTTTGACGTGTGTACGTACGTCACTTAACTTTAATCATCGTTTATGAATAAACCCCCATATGACTAACTTACTTACTACAAATTGGTTTTAAAAAACACTTTACACGTTAAAAGAAATAATGATATTTTATAACTAGATAAAGTCGGTATGGTGAGGTTTGTTGTAAAATACTGTTAGACTAGAAGCCGACCCCAACATTGGGAAAAGGCAGATTGATTTGACGAGGTCGCTGCACGAAACATAAATCCCATTAGTGACCAATTAAACCAGATTCATAACATGAATTTGATAACCACAGATCACGCTACGTCCGAATGCATTTATATCATATTTTTAATGTCAAACTAGTGCAACAAAATAAATAAGTCACCATTTAATTGGTTTTTCTATTATATATTATAAATCAGCATTTTATTGCTCGATTAATGAATAAAAAGGTAATGTATTCAAATAAAATTGTATCTCTTTATGATTGGTAAAGTCCCTTTCACATTCCTTGAAGCAAAAAACCAACAAAAAAGTGTGTACATGATACAAGATATTATAAAATTATATACCAACTAATAATTATAACTGAGACTATTTAAATGCGGCATTGTTTTATACGGGTTTAAGTATTTAAAACTTAATATCAATCTGCCTAGCCTTTTCCCAACTATGTTGGGGTCGGCTTCCAGTCTAACCGGATGTAGCTGAATACCTGTATTTTACATGAAGCGTCTGCCTATCGCCCGGATTGCTTCCACAATCCAGTAACTGGGTAATATGATACCTCTTGGTAAGACTGGTTGTCAGACTTTCGGGCTTCTGAAGACCCGTAACGACTGTCAAAGATCCACGAATGACAGCCGGGACCAACGGCTTAACGTGCTTTCCGAGGCACGGAGGAGTCTCGGTATGTAAAGATGGTCACCCATGCACGGACCGCAGCGAAGCGTAGCTTCACCTTATGGATCGACCCGTGCTGTTGTTATTACTTAGCCACGAGCTCCTATTTAAAACTAACTAATAAATCCCTATAAATAGATAAATTATAGAGTTGCTAAATTCAAATTCAAATTCAAAATGGACAGGGAAAGGGCGAGTGTTCAAAATGAAGAAAACAATTATTTTGTTCTTGAGGGGTCGTGGCTAAATCTGTAGGTACATATTACAAATTAAAGTCACTTTTCGTGTTTGTCTGTATTTCCGCGTTGTTCTTATAAACTACGCAACAAATTTTGATGAGGTTTTCACCATCCTTTAGAGAATTCATTCCGGAAGGTTTATGTGTATAATACGTTATATACTATTAAAGTTACATAAAACTAAGAAATCTCGATGTTTTGTCAAGTCGTAAAAACCGTGAGAAGCAGGAGTGGGGCGCTAGTAATAACTTAAACTATACTTTACTACATAATTTGCATTAATTCAGTTACACCTTGTTTATAGATAAATATATAAAGAAAAATAATAAAGAAATAAAAAACGGCACACTCTACAAAAGAACCATAGAATACAAACAAACAAAAAAACCAAATGTCCTTGCGCCACAATTGAAATACAAAAACAACAAAACGGATTGTCCTTTCAACGACGAGAGCCTCCATGTCTTCAAACAATTGACAAACTACCCGCCTGCGTATGCGCATGTAAATCAAACACCTTCACTGCAAGGTGACGTTGGAGTCGTGACTTGTCCACTTGTCATCTTGTGACTTGTCTGATGATTCACTTGAAAGTGTGGCTTGAGGCCTCTAGAGGTGTCCAGGGCCCTATGACGATACTGTCGACGCGACATAATTTTGTGGAAAAATGACAAAATTGACACATTTTCATGGCAGGTGCTGTTTTATCAATTTCTATTAAAGAAGGCCTCCCGATTTTTGTACCGTTTACTATACATCCATCTCTCGCAAAACATATTTAGGGGTATGAGGAACAGGGTGTAAAGTTCACTCATCCACCATAGAAAAGGGAGGATCCTCCGACCAGACGGGTGTTGTGTCTGGCGGGCAACTGTCCAACGATTGAACTCGGGTTCTTGGATATAAGTCCATTGCACGGTAAACTTTAATTGCGCGATGCAGGATTTATGTGACGTCAGGATTTTAGTGTGACGTCAGGTCTTTGATGCGTAGTTCACATGTGACGATGTATATACCGTCACATAGATAAACTACTGATTGAGGGACTTCAGAGTGGAAGCATAGACTGCTCAAAAGAACTAACTTAACTACTGAACTGAGAGTAAGAACTAATTTTTCTTTCTTTCTTTTCGTTTTTTCGGGTAACCTTAACGGCGGCTCGGAAGTTAGCTTCTCGCTGCAGAGTAGGTACCCAACCCCTCACCTCCGCTGACATATGAAATTGTTACTCCGCAACGACTCGCCTCATGTCATGCAGCAGCAAAGCTCCTAAGTTGGTATAGTTCCGAGTTGGTATCGAAGATGAGAGATCAACGAAAAACCACATAATTCACAAAAAAATCATCCGTGATTACTGTTAAGACATGATTTGGTGCAAACTTTAATGAATTCTTAACTCGTATCAAATGACTCCATAATGTTTTCAAAAAACACGTGGCACTCAAGAATTTAAATATTTGAGTATTAAAAAGCAAATAAACGCAATAAAATAAAAATGCATTTATGAGAAAAACACGCAGATATCCAAATATTTAAAAGTTTTAAAACTCCACGGTTAGGTCAACGATCCCGGCGGGTATTTTTCCTTCTCTATGTATTTTATAGACCATTTGTCACGCATTATGTACGTAAGCGGATAAATTATGTAAATTTTGCTTGACAATCAACTGTTTTGAGCTAAATTCATCGGTTCAAGCGTGATTGACTACTCTCTTAAATAAATACAGAAATTATAGATTTGACAACATAAAATATTCGATTGTTTGCGGCAAATAAATATACTTATTAAAAATCTTAAATTTACATAATCTTATATTACCCAACTAGCTGATGCCCGCGACTTCGCCCGCGTGGATGTTGGTTATATACTAAAACCTTACTCGAGAACTACTCTATCCATTGGTGAAAACAGCATGAAAACCGGTGCAGTAGTTTATGAGTTTATCGCGTACAGGACGACAGACAGACATGACGGATTGTTTTATAATATGTAAGGATTACTGGGTTGTGGAGGTCAGATAGGCCCCCTCGCTCAATGGTATTCAGATCTATCCGGTAAGACGTCGAGCCCTACTTAGTTGGGAAAAGGCTAGGCATATGATTGGTAATAAAAAATGAGTCGGTTGAAATCTACTTAGATAACTTTTTTATCGATATCGGTTATCACCAGTCCGGTCACTAACCTTTTATAAAGCTTCACGTTGCCAATCAATAGTCCAGTGAGCTGGGGCCCAAGTCTACTAATTTACAAACGTGTCAATGGTCTCACAATGATGAGTTTTTGACAGATTAGCCATACAAAATCTGTCAAAAACTCATCATTGTGAGCCCATTGACACGTTTGTAAATTAGTATACTTGGGCTCCTGGGAATCGACATGCTGGTCAGCAGTAGAGCCTGCGACCAACGAGGTACTATTACATAAACTTCTGTCTAACCCTTCGAGAATTACAGGCGTGATGCGCACCTAGCTTCTGACGTTTCATAAGTGCCCATGTAGGCTTATGTGAAATAAAATATTTTGATCTTGATTTTTGATTTTGATGTTATGTTATTATAATAAGTAGGTGCAAAGATGGTTCTCAAATAGTGAGTCGATGACAATTTTATTAGTCATCGTAGACGAAAACAAATAAATAAATAACATCTGTTGTAAATCGATTATACTCGATTGTAATCTTATGAATCCATTCCACACTAAGTTAGAGTTAGGTAGGTAAGTACAGTCAGCCTCAAAAAGTTGTATACAACGACAAGAATTCTTTTAATTGTTTGCAATCATTGTTCCAGAATATTTTATCAATTTATAGGCACAAAATATATTTCTCATTGAGTCCTTAATTTATACAGTCAGAGGCGTATTAACCCTAAGGCAAACTAGGCACGTGCGCAAGCAACTAGATGCGCGAGGATAAAAAGGGGAGCGCGCGCGGAAGATTTTTAACAAAAAAATTTGTAAATTAATATAAAATTAATTGTGTACTTAATTAAGTATGCATCTACTTACAATACAATCCTACTTATATTATAAATGGGAAAGTTTGTGTGTTTTTCTTGATTATTCCTACATCGCCTGATTTTATAATAGAAGTGGGTAAAGATACTAAATTAATGATAACAAACGATCATCTGTCAGCACACACAGTCAGATCAGTTTCCCAGAGAGGCATCATGGATTTCCATGTACCTATATGTAGGTAGGTATACCTTTCTTCTTCTTGAACTTCTTAACCGATTGTGATGAAACTTGGTATGTAGATCGATAGAGAAGAGACCAAAAAAAAATTTTTATTTCCTTGGTCGCTAGGGTTCGTCGAGGAGATGCTTGCCTAGCGCGCCTCTGGATACAGTATTTAAGCAATACAAATTGTAGACAGTGGAATGTATCCTCTACATCTTTTTCAGGGTTACTGTACCCATTCAGTCGCGTGGGAGACCGAGATTACGATCAAACAATATTGTCAATAATATTTATGTAATTATTCCGATGGGATCAATGTCTTCGCGCCATTTCAAATACGGATAAATTAATTTAATCATACAAAACAGTGTTTGAATCATCCTTTCGTTTTTCAAATATAAAAATAAACCAGAGTAATAAAATATATTTTAAAAAGCCGTTGACATTTCGATATTATCGTTATTTTATATTTTAGGAACTAATTGATCTGTCAACTTTAATGATAAGAGTCTTTTTGGAATGAAGTTTATTTGTGAATGTTCATGCACTATTCAAAATTTTTATTTATCAATCGAAACTAAAACACCATTTACTTATGCAAGTTTCTTGCCTGTGGTATACCTACAGTAAAATTGAAGCAACAGATGACTTGCATCGTCTAAACAAGGCAATTTAATTGCACCGTGTAAATCAGGCTTAAAGTGAGTACATACTAAGTTATTATTTTCACCTCACAAGCTCGGAAAGAGTCTGTTTATCATTTGAAATCTGAGTGCAAAAGTGCAGTTTATCCGCTAGCGTGGAAAGAGTTTTTAAAATTCCAACTTTTCTATTCAATAATTTTCTATACCGCCGGGTCCACTGATAATGCATGAATACTTATTTCATGTCAGTGCGCCAACCTCAATTTTAGAATAATTGCACTGGCCAGCACGAAAAAAACAGCTCGAAGCGCCTAAAGAAGTTTTCACTTCAAAAACGTTCATATAATTTTCTTCTGTATAGTCAATTCGCTTTCCATCATTTTGGTTTGTTTAGCAGTGGCAGAGTTAGTGCAAGCAGTAAGTACATAATGCCGAATTGAGCTTTCTTCCGGAAAATTGTGCTGAAAGCGTACCTACAATATTTGTTTAATGCATGGAGACACCATTTTCCTCGCTGTAGTGAGGTGAAAAGTTGTTTCGCTCGGCAGCAAAGTTATTCTGCGTCTCGTACCTTTGGAACTTTCGCATCGCTCAGGATTCTAAAAAAATCCTAGAATCCTTCGCTTGCTCAGGTTTCAATACAAGTACTAGCGCCAAAAAATAACTTTGCAGCCTTGCATAACAAAAATTACTATTTCACCTCAAACTCAAAACTCAAAACTCAAACTCAAAGCATTTATTTCAATTAAACCATTCACAGGCACTTTTGAATTGTCATGGAGTCGGTCAGTCAAAAATATGAAGCTAGTTGCCCATTCCAAAGCGTAGTAGGTACCTATGGAGAAGAACAGGCAAGAAACTCCATGGACACTCTTTTAAATCAAAATATTGTTACAATATGTGGGTTACATCATTTATGTTGAAATTATACATGTGAGAACACCTATTATCTATCCTGATAAATCAAGTTATTATTTTTGGTTTCTTCGCCTCGACAATTTATTATATGTATTTACATTAAATTCTAATTCACCATCTGGAATTCAGTAATGAACATCTTTGTATACTTACATACTATAAACATAATTACATACAAATAAATGAGTATGTTTGAAATGTAATTTAATGTAAAAAAATATAACAGCTTTTTACTAAATGCATATGAAAGTATATAGGTACGGTACTTATAAAAAATAAAACAATTTTTAATATTTTTGTCTGTCATCTGTTTTCTTCCGGCTAATCTCCAAAACTGCTGGACCGATTTTGACGGGACTTTCACTGGCAGATAGCCAATGTTATAAGGAGTAACTTAGGCTACTGTTGATAAATAAAAAAAAAAAAATGGTCCACCCGGGCGAAGCTGCGGGCAGTATAAACGTGCAGGCTAATGTAAGTTGGCGTGTCTTATATCAAGCGATATTTTAATTTAATTGCAATAAAAACTTGGAACTTGTATTACGTTCCATACAAGGAAGTAATACGCGTTTTGGAGGCGCGGTAATCGAATCTGTGAATATAAAATTAACCAATTATTTATACCTACCTCCTACTGTACGTGAATAAAGTGAACCAGTTTGGATTATTTTGCTTCAGTGCCGGTATTCTGCTCCAGTTTTTGGTCAGTAGACCTAGGAATCGTGCGATAAGTACCAACACTGCGTGAGATGCCCGGTATTATAGTCTGTTCTAAAAGTATCAGATGAAAATATAAACAATCGGATCAGAAAACGTAGGTACCTGTAGATACCAATTTTGTAGTGTCACTTATAAATAATTAAGTGCTTTTATTATTATTAAAATTTTTACCCGAAATTCTAAAAACATCTTTAAGTAAGTAAATCATTTTAAAAGATGTTTTCCAAGTGACGATTGAGGTAAATTTTATAACTTTCGTCGATAATTTTCGAATTTTCAATTATAATTTAAGAGGCCATAAACAAAATTTTGCCAATTTCGCTCATTTAAGTACGTGATTTTACAGTTAAAATACTGTATTTATACAGGGTTACTGGTAACTCGACGTATTCCTTGCAGGACGTCATAGTAGGGTTAAAATGCAACAAATTAAGCCACCAAATGTTCTACCGAAATTCAGTAGTTTTTGAATTAGTTAAGAGTTTTAGTTTTTAATGAAAAATCCCAGATTAAACCATTTGAAACCAATTTAAAAATGATTTACGGCGCGACTGTACTGAAATTTAAGTTATTATCATAGTTGACGCCGTAGCAGACCTTTGTTAATAATTAAAAGTTCAATAATGCCTAAAACTTTGGCAAATATCACTAACAAAACATTTAATTTTTTGTAATTTTTAGCTCTAAAACTCTTAACTAATTCAAAAACTACTGAATTTCGGTAGAACATTTGGTGGCTTAATTTGTTGCATTTTAACCCTACTATGACGTCCTGCAAGGAATACGTCGAGTTACCAGTAACCCTGTATAAGCTTTATTGCACAACATGAAAGATGCGAATCTAACAAGTCAAGTACGTTTTTCTGTTATATTTTGCGCAAATTATATTTTGATCAATATACAACCTGACACTCATTATATAAAGTAGGCTATGACCTGACACAGACTGACCTGCAAATTGCTAAAAACGTAAGAAAAGAATTTCGCGGGCAACATTTGCGGATTCCTTGAGCTCAAGATGATTGACAAATGCGTGCACTGACTGAGCAAGTCCACTCAAATGTTTGTGGTTCTTTCCTCAGAAGACCATCCCAGACATTTATCTGCATCGTCCTCATATAGTCTGACCACAGACTACTTAGAGAACTAACGAGTCTGACTTTGATTATGTCTGGACTTTAAAAGAGAAATTGAGTTTATTTCGGTGTTTCTTCTCAGAGTAATCAGTTAGGAAACCCTGAAGTTTTAAAATAATTATGTTTTACGTGAAAATGTAATTTTTTTTGGACAAATTTATATGAACAAATAACATCATCGTCATTTAATAACTTACGAGAACAACGACAGTTCTATTGAATGAAGAATTTGATTAAATTATAATTTGTGCCTCAATGTGTCATGGTAATCGTAAAATGTTCCTTAAACAACAATGGGTTCATTAATAGTAACGGTTACATCTGATAACGGTATAATGCCTTCGGTAACAGTTGTAGAGCGACTGCAACCACGCATGGTAATCAACGCATTGTCTTACTTTGATTGACGTTTTTATTATAATTATAACTTAAGAACGCGGCGACGGATGAATTCTCCATACAAACGTAATACCTAAATCATTTGCAATTTGAGCATATTTCCACCATAATGTGCTGTTATTCGGATTGGGACAGCATTTATCTAGGTTCCTACATCTTTTTTTTTTCCAAAAAACCTAACTAAAATGAAGTTGTAGCGAATTGAATTTCGCACAGTTTTACAGCGTAAATTATATGTTTCATATTATTTTTTCTGTATTATAAACCAAGAACAAGGACAATTTGTCCGATAATCCCTGTCGATTGGGGATTATCCGGACAATTGGTGGTAAATGGGATATACCCACAACACTGTACCAATTTACTGGGTACCAGTATCTATTGGGGGCTGGCCACCCTATGCTATTGGTCTTGAATCTTGAGGAATTGTATAGTTGTAAATGGTTTTAGGGGTGTAGGTTTCCTCATGAAGGGTGCGTGAAAATTTTAAATTTATTTGTAATATTGTTTCAGGAGCTCGTGGCTAAGTAATAACAGCTGCACAGGTCGATCCGTCAGGCTAAGCTACGCTTGCCGGGGTTGGTCCGTGGATGGGTGACCATCTTTACATATCGAGACTCCTCCGTGCCTCGGAAAGCACGTTAAGCCGTTGGTCCCAGCTGTAATTCGTTGATCTTTGACAGTCGTTACGGGTCGTCAGAAGCTCGAAAGTCTGACAACCAGTCTTACCAAGGGGTATCGTATTACCCAGTTACTGGGTTGTGGGGGTCAGATAAGCAGTCGCTCCATGTAAAATACTGGTATTCAGCTGCATCCGGTTAGACTGGAAGCCGACCCCAATATAGTTGGGAAAAGGCTAGGCAGATTGATTTGTAATATTGTTTCAGGAGAAACATAGCCTATATTATCAAGTTACAAATTAACGAAAAAAAATTGGAAAAACATTAAGTTTTCATTCATCATTTTAGGTATTACGGAACACATCCTTTATCATAAATTTTCAATAGCTAGTAGTGCTATCGCGTCAAGCAAATCATGTCAATGCCAATGGGTGCGTGGTCGTACAGTTCACGGTAGCTGTGTGTATCGCTCCGACAGGCAAACTAGCGCAACATTTGTAGCACTCGATTTGTAGTTGCGACTGATGCTCCGCTGGCCCCTTAAATGGAGGTGGACGGACGATGTACTGATCAACGCCGTGTGAACGGAGCCTCGATTGAGGTTCCGATGACACGGCGTTGATCAATACGATATTTTACTTGTATAATTTGGGATCACAGGGCAGTTTCATACCTACTGCATTTTTTTTTAAACCGTATGAAGTGTAGGGTTTTGACGTGTGATCACCTTAGTTGTGTAACACACAATCAATCAGAATATTGGAATGGTTGTGAAACAAATTTCTAATCCATTGCTGCTTATATTCGAAAAACATTCTGCTCAACAACGTAAATAACGCAATGAATGTTGTTGAACTGTCAAAATGAAACAAATTAGTCTTAATTGGTTACGAAATTATGTTAAGCAATTAGATAGAAGCTTTTTACTGGAACAGATCGCACAACGCGCGCCGTGTGAACAGCCGCTGACTTGCATTCAAACGTTTAAAAGTGTGTTTGTATTATATACACGCCTTTCCGCAGCTTCCGGTATCTATCAAAATGTTATAGTGTTAACTGCCACTCTATTTGTACTTTATTTAGTACGCTCGTGTGATTTTTTTGGGAATCACACAACGTCAGAAAAAAAGTATTTGATAGTAATTCAAATAAACGAGAAAATTTTCCACGTTCTTTAATTTTTTTTATATAAACGGGTTAATTCGGATGATGTGATCGTTTGAGTACTATTCCTCGTCTATAAGCTTAGTGAGTCTGTTGGCTATCGATATGAACGCGCGACAGACAAGCTCCCGAGCAATGTCGCACAGTGAATGCCAAGGGCGGGTGCGACGACTCCCCACGACGAGAGGCATAAACACGGCTAATTATTGACAATGCCCACATACCGCACGTTCTTTGAACTGTCAAATTATAGACGGAGCACTGTTGACACTGACAAATTCCTGATTTATGCCTGACAAATAGATGTTTACTCAGAGTATTGTTTGAACTGGGATAACAGTATTTTTTTTTCTGATAGGTGTTTGTACTGCCTTGGAGCTGTCGGTGGTCAATCTTGAAGGTGGAAAAAATGATTTATAGCCGTCTTGGCTTGATTCTGAGAAGTGTTGTTACCTATTGAAAACAATGTACTCATCCTGGAATATCCATTTAAAAGTTTTACTGAGAAACGGTGGAGTACTTTGTTGAGTTATTTATTTTCCTACTGGACGGCTGCAAACAGAGTACTGTATTTATACTGTAGTATTGTATAGTCATTTGCTGCAAATGATGTGTTGAACTCGCAAATTGGGTGAGTCACCCCAAAAGCATTTTAGAATTTTATGTAATGTAGGTAAGTACCTTCGATCAACTATTATTGAACGAAGGTAAGTACGAGGAAATTCGAAGTAACCGAACAAACACCGCATTGACTTCGGCGCCTAGTCAGAAATTGTTGGTTTTCCTGATTATAAATATTCCTGATGGTACGAGATATGGAACTGTTTTACTCACACTAGTGTCAGTATAGTCACAGGAACCACTTGCGACCCACGGATGCCCCTCAAGTTAAAGGGGAAACTCTATAAGTCCGTTATAAGGCCTGTCGTACTACATGGATCGGAATGCTGGGCCTTGAAGAAGACGGATGAAAAAAGAATGCATGTGGCGGAGATGAGAATGCTCAGATGGATGTGTGGAGTGACGAAAATGGATATAGTCAGAAATGAGTATATAAGGGGAAATTTAAAAGTGGCGCCAGTGACAGAAAATTTGAAAGGTAATCATTTGGCCTGGTATGGACATGTGGTGAGGAGGGAGGAAACGCATGTGACTAAAAAAGTGATGAATATAAGTGTTGATGGATGGAGCGGGAGAGGAAGGCCAAAGAAAAGATGGATGGATTGTGTGAGGAATGATATGAAAGAGAAGGGAGTGAATGATAGCGTGACCGTTGACAGGGGAGAGTGGAAGAAGAAAACGTGTTACGCCGACCACGAGTGACGTGGGACAAGGACAGGAAGATTTTTTTCGAACTTGTAAAGCAATGAATTAGCAATCTGTTTCAAAACGATTCAGATTGCGATCGATCGTTTATTACGCAATTAGGGTGCGGATTGGCACAGAGATTAGCGCGTTCAAACAAACTCTCCAGCTTTATTATAATTATCGGAGGCAGTTTGACTCTTGAGCAAAAACTGCATTGCTATTCTGTAACCATCTCACCGTGAAAACTTAGGTGAAGTAAGCGTGGAGTGAGCTGTCATTGTCAACAATACCTACTGATGCTAAGGCAGTGACAGTTCACTCCATGCTCACTTCAACTAAGTTTTCACGGTGAGATTTTTACAGAACAGCACAACTGCCGGTCGATTCTGTAACCATCTCACTGTGAAAACTTAGGTGAAGTGAGCGTGGAGTGAACTGTCACTGCCTTTAGCAACAGTAGGTGTCAAAGACAATGACAGCTCACTCCACGCTCACTTCACCTAAGTTGACACGGTGAGATGGTTGCAGAATCGCAATGCCGGTCGCTGTCAGTTCCGACTAGTGTTAGTTGTAACGAACGTCCTTGACATTTGAAAGCGATTAGTCGCTCATTGTGCAGTGTGACTCTTCAGTTCTTACAATGTCGATGGCAATCTAAATTGAGTCGGGAGCTTGGCTACGATTTTAGCGCTTTCATTAGTGTCCATCAATTTCTGTAACGTTTTCGGCGTCCATCAATTCAGATAACAGGTGCCGTATTATGAAGTATTAGTGCCACCATTTTTCCAGTGTGAAAGAGAGACGGAGTTATACAAGGCCGATAGCACCATCCCGTTTTCACAGTGGAATAATGATGACGTTAATACTTCATAATACTACCCCAGTACACGATGTTAAGGGTTCCATGGTTTGTGAAATAACACAGCAATTAATGGTGTTATCTATGAATATCAAGGCGTCCATAGGCACATACATACTACACATACTACATACACATATTGTGAAATAGCACAACAATGGTGCCATCTATGAATCTCAAGGTGTCAACAAGCAACTGAAGGAACACGGGTGGGTTTTAGTCAGTAAAAGTCTGACACGCCCTCCCACTCCGCCCAGAGCGGGAGAAGTAATTTGATGATTTCCAACCCTCAAAAAAAAAAAAGGAAGGTGTCCATAGTTTGTTCACGGCCTTCCTACCTTGACCCATGTTACTTGAGGTCGGTGCAACGGTCACGTCCGTCACACTATAATTCACTCCTTTCTCTTCCCTATAATTTGTTCGTTATTATCCATAATAATCCATTCTTATATGCTAATCAATCAATCTGCCTAGCCTTTTCCCAACTATATTGGGGTCGGCTTCCAGTTTAACCGGATGCAGCTGAATACCATTATTTTACATGGAGCGACTGCCTATCTGACCTCCACAACCCAGTAACTGGGTAATACGATACCCCTTGGTAAGACTGGTTGTCAGACTTTCGGGCTTCTGATGACACGTAACGACTGTCAAAGATCAACGAATGACAGCCGGGACCAACGGCTTAACGTGCTTTCCGAGTCACGGAGGAGTCTCGGTATGTAAAGATGGTCACCCATCCACGGACCAACCCCGGCAAGCGTAGCTTACCTAACGGATCGACCCGTGCGGCTGTTATTACTTAGCCACTTTGTTATTCTTATAATATTATGCTAATCTTAACTAATATTATAAATGCGAAAGTAGGACATAGACATCGACAGAGGATACTAGCTGATGACCGCGACTTCATCTGCGATCCAGGTTGAAAAGTAGCCATATCCTACTCCGGGTCATGGTTTACACATGTGCCTAATTTCTTCCAAATCCGTTCAGCCGTTTTAGCGTGAAAACGTAACAAACAAACTCACTTCCGCATTGATAATATTAGTTAGGGTAGTTAGTATTTTTTAAATTCCAATAGTACGTCCCCGTGGGTTAATATCCGACGTGGGTGAAACCATGGGCAAAAGCTAGTGGAACATAAATTCGAAAAGACATTTGGTTAGATATTGTTGCATTCAGAATTTATTTATTTTATTTTACACGGAACGGCCGAAGCCAATTACACTATTTAAACATATAATTTATTTAACACAGTCATGCATTCTTCTCACAAAAATTCAGACATTCTGACTGTATCATCTTCCATTCATTCGCAAACATACCAAAATATGTGTTTGAGTTTAGGAGAGCGTTAACAGCGCAGCAGAATTGTGTTTCGATTTCGACTAATGACGTGCTTATGGCAAGGAAAACCCGCCTGTGAAATGAATTAGCAGGGTCAAACAACTGATGATGACCTGATCGACTTTTTGTCCTGAACCTTTTTTAATGCAACGACAATGCATAAACAGAGCTTCCTTTTTTTTGTTGAAACAAGATGGTGGTACCAACGCACGTAGTTTACGATGGGCCCTCTGCTCGATGGGACCGCCGTCCTCCGTTATATTTATCGCATTACCTCCCAGACCCCCATATTATGATCTTACGACCAGCTCGAGGGCCTCGTTCGTAGGACTAATTTGTACTTATAATATGTATACTCATCAACCATGTTTTTCAACGTAAGTAAATGTCGTTATTTCATTCATCTGTTTGCGTAGTTGTAAAGTACTTTTTACCCGCCTACGGCGAAGAAAAAAGGAGGGTTATGTTTTTGACCAGTATGTATGTATGTATGTAAGTATGTTCATCTGTTCCCTTCTATCTTCTAAACCATTTATCACAATTTGACAAATGAGGTATCGTTGGAAGCATATTGATTATCCGCTGGTTATAGGCTACGTGACGTCACATTAAAAATGGCGCCCTCTACAGGAAAAAAAAATCAGGAACTAAAAAAAATTGTTTAATCGTACCATGTTGGGTATCAAATGAAAAGGCTTAATGAGCATATTTCAAAAATATATTTATTATAAAACCAAAAGACTTTAAAAAAAAATAGAGTAATAAAAACTATAACCGGATTTTAAATTTGTCTGTCTGTGGTGTCTTGTTTATACCTTTTTAGTCGTAGTTGGGTTTTAGTATTTATTGCTTTAATTTTTTTTAAAGGGTGCTTAATGTTTAAACTCAAACTCAATGCATTCATTTCAAATAAACCAGCTACAAACACTGTTGAATTGTCAAGGGGACGGTCAGTCAAAAAGATGAAGTTAGTGGCCCATTCTCAGTCGCGGATTAACAAATTTTCAAGGTAATTGGTTTCAAGGTAATGCACAAAATTATTTACTATAAGTATTCAAATTAAAATCACAAAATCATATACAAATCATCCAATTCGCAGCCTCCAACCAGTAGTAGGACTGGCATGTGTGGGTTGATTGTGGGAAGACAGAAATATGTTTTCTTTAATTTGGTTCTTTTCACTCGTTCAAAGAGGGCGCACAGGCCGATTACTGGTTGGGGGTCGGGGAACTAGCTGTTTTACTCTAGAATATGGAAGTTTGATATACGGAAAGTACGAGTACAATGATAAGGGAGAGGGGAAAGTCATCGGCAAACTTGTTGCAGACTTCTATCTGTAAAACATCACAAAACAGAAAGCCCTCATGCAGAAATCCTTTTGATTTCAATGAGGTAGCAAAAAAATAAAAACGGTCCCCTAAGCCGCCCCAAAAATCTGCCGTCCTAGGCTCAAGCCTACTCAGCCTACTGGTAAATAAACCCTGTTGGTTATAATAACTGTAAAACCTGTCTTATTTATGCATTAGGATATAATATTCTATGTTCTATGTTATGGGTTTGGTTTCCGCACTTAGTCCTTAAGGTGGACCATTGTGCGTGGGCCATGGCGGCCGTTTGGGGGTTATTCCAACCAGCCCACCTCCCTCCAGAAGTTAGCTATGACTCCTGGTTTGTACAGAACCTCTGTGTAAGATCTGGGTGACCCGAGGGTTTCGGTTCTAGTCTGGGTGACGCCCGTGCATTCAAAGAGCACGTGCGCGACGGTTTGATATGATATATATATATGATATAATATTATATTATAATATATTTTTTTCTCTTTGTTCGTCACAATCAGACCACCTGCCACCTAATCTCTACACCACCCTTGGTTGACTGGTAGAGAATGCCTAAGGCATTAAGTCCGCCTTTGTACCTCTTTTTTGAGTGCGAAAAGTATAAATAAATAAATCCGCCACTGCCCATTCCAAAGCGTAGTCGGTTCCTATATAAGTCACAGATTTAGTCAAGTCTTAGTAAGATATAATGAGTTCAATATTTAAGATATAGTCCTAGAACTTTTGAACCAGTGACCGACAAATTCTGATATTTCGCGACAAATTTCGCCTAATTAGCGACAGATTTTTTGTTTTATCAAAATTCAAATCCCTGATGGTGGCCATGCCAGTGTCAGTCACACTATCATTTAGCCACGAGCCTCTCCAATGTGCTTACCGAGGTCATAGTTGCAGCATGGTTGAAAATAGAAACTTAGGTCTAGGGGGTTAAAAAAAAACCCATAATCATTTTTAATAAATAGGTCAAAATATAATATGCCCAAAAATATACTAAGAATTTAACACTCAATGCATGTACAGACTAATAACAATTAATTTGTTAACAACATAATATTCATCATAAAACTCAACAACTCAAGTAAATTCCTCTGAAATACTTCGTAAGTAGGTAGATGCCTCCAAATGTAGGTCAATGTGAATTTTTAAGGCAATTCTTCGTAATTAACACGCAATTACAGTTTCTGTAAGTTGTTAATGTGGTAATTAAAATTAACTTGATGACTTTATCGTCGACTGTCAATTGTTTGTTGCCATTGAGGTATATTGTTAATGTCTGCGGGATAATTGTGTAAAGGCTCTTACATACTGGCGCGATTCGCCGCGCGACGCGAATTTTAACAAAACAATTTCTGAGAAAACTTCACGGCGAACAAAGCGGTGGCGTCGCGTCGCGCGTCTAATCGCCCCAGTATGTAAGAGCCTTAACACTTACAATAGCAATGGATTTCGTTTTGTCAATTCAACAACATTCATTGGGTGATTTGCGATGTCGAGCAAACGAATTTTTTAAACATATGATGGAAGCAATGGATTAGCAATAACTTCCGTGTCCTGTCAGCTGCACCCCAACTGGCAAAAACATGTGCCACAGTTGAGACCACGTTTCTGTTTCAGCTCATAGTTCAATAATGTAGATGAAATAAGTCGTATAAAAAGGGAATAGGCGCAAATTATTCAGCTAATAGTGCTATGAAAGTCTTGTTACTGTTGAATAAGGAACATAATTTTGGAATACTCGTAATTATCGAGTAAAAGCAAAACTAAGGTTAGATAAAATAAAAAAAATAAAAAGCCGTTTATTCCCAACATACAATAAATTACACTTTTACAACATTCCTTAATATAATAAAACAACAATAGATTAAATAGAATTTGATAAAAAAATAATTTAGATTATTATTAATTGAATCAATATACGTACGCTAACATCAGTTTAGTTTAATTCATAACAAAGATTTTATTAATTAGATTAATAGTTTTTTGTTTATTGATTAATAGTTGTTTAGATTCACATCGCCTTCACATATAATTATATAATTCATGTATACAAAATATTGTAAAACATTTTTAAAAAGAGTAACGGTGGAGTTTCTTGCCCATTCTTCTCCATACGAAAGCTACCTTTTGGAATGGGCAACTAGAATCAATTCTATTTCTTTGTTTTTCATTGACGTTCAAAAGTGCCTTTTATGTGCCTATTTGAAATAAATTATTTGACAATGACTTTGACTGATTATTTATTATATTAGATTATTATTTATTAGTTTTAGGTACGCAAAATCGGGCAAAGGCCTCCTCCATGCTTCTCCATAATTTCCTATCTTTGGCAAACTAAGGTTACTTCTTCCAAAATGAGGCAAAAAGGGGGCTACTGGATATCTCCGCCTTATGAGATTGGTGAAGATCTGATGAGGATCTTCGGCATGATGAGCAGAATAGCTTCTCAAAATGCAGTAAATAGCTCACTATTTATTAAAACCCATTTGTTTTTTTTTAGTACCTCCCCTCCCTACACGTATGGTGTTATAAGGTGTCGTGTGCGTGTTTGAAAACATTTTTTTAATTCAGGGATCTGTTTGCGAGTATCAATTTGCGAAATAATAAGCTTTAAACTGCTAATTTTTGTTAGACTCAAGCGTCCCTGCTAGCTAAATGCTTGTTTTTGGATATGCGAAAAAAATCACGGCAGTATAACGAAGTTAAAAGGAAAACTGTCACAGCTAAGTATGCTTTACAAGTTAATGAGTGATATCTTACATTTGTAGTTGGAATGTATGGGAGAGAATGTTATTCAACTAAAACGTTAAAAGTTTGTGCTTGGGATAAATTCATCCCAACTACGGAAACCTTCACTGTGCGTGGCTTGAAACGCACTTGGCCGGATTGATTAAATTTGAATTTGACGTATACGATATCGATGTCATATTTTTTGACAGGAAAAAACTACATAAGTCGAATCATGAAGAGCGTTGGTACTTATATATATTTTTTTTTAATTTGTTTGATACGAAGCGAATGACCTTGGTATACCGAATCACTAATTTATCTCCGTTAAATAGGTAGTGTTTCGGTGATATCGCATTGAACGCAAACGCACGAAAAATCCCAGCAAGTTCAGATTGTTTGTTTACGTCATACGTACGACTAAGCGTTTGCATTACACATTTCTGCCGCACTCTAGTGTGGACTAAACCGACGAATGTTTGCGCGGCATAATTATCTGACACACGTCGCGCACTTCAGTTGGCATTTCCAATACATAAAAGTACTCTGTGGTTGGCATGAAAGCATGAAAGCGATTGAGTGTCGTAGCTCTGCTTACAATTCGTCCAAACATCTATAGGTAACATCTATAGGTAACACTAACATCTATAGTACGAAATTTCAAAACTGTATCATGAAAAATCTGGTTAAGTTAGCTGGTTGTCCGTACAAAAATATGCTCACCACGCGGCGCGCATCGGCCGGGCCCCGCGCTGATCGCGCCTCGTCTTGCGCTCATTGATAATAATTTGGCAGTAGCCTAACCGAACGGCGATTGTATTGTTATTAACAGGTTAAGTATATCATTTTCCATCACACTTGCAGGATTTGGACTGTCGTAATGGTCAAGTGTAGGTAGATATTATTATGTACTTTATTCGTAAATGCAGCCGTAAGTGATAAAATGTAGTCAATGCGATTTGTTGCACCTTACCAAACACTTAAAGTTCAAATCCGATGAAAAGTGTTAAACATCGCATTACTTAACCACAGCAGGTTGTCGTAGGCCGAAAGGTACCGTAGTCACTAATCTTTGTGTGGCGGAAAACATTGTGCTCCACAATAATCTGATGCCGAATTGCTCCTCGTACCGCCGCACTGCCAGGGATACGTTAGCACCACAAACCGCTAGTGTACGTACCATTTTTGTGTACTGGACGTTTGTGTATGAGAAAGACATGGTTACACGATACTTTTTACGATCAACCGAAACACAACTGTAAGGCCCACGGCCGCCGTGCGCTCGCGATCCCGTTACGTACCGAGCGTGACACGCGCGCATCTGTAGCATCCGGGCGACTGAAGGGGTGGTTTTACCCCCGCCCCGCTGTGCGCCCGCGCTAGAGTCGCTGTGACCTGCCGTGAATCGTGTTATGCGCGTATGATTTGCGGATAGGTATTCACTGAGCCGCTCGGTGGCCAACTTTCAAACGTTTTTTTAATATTTTTGGGACAAAATATAACATGGTGTAACAATGATTGGAATCGATTCAGCTACTTATTCTGAACAAACTATATTCAGGTTTCGCATATACTAATAATGTTGTATCTATACATATACAGGGCGTCCCACGGATATGCCACATGGAGGGAAAGTACCTTGAATATTGTAAATGGAACATTTTACTGAAAGAAGACATTATTTGAATTTAAAAAACAATTTAAACTGCATTCATAGATATTTAAATAATTACATGATTGAACCGGGAATCGAACCGCGTTACATGAGAAAAATAATCAACTTGTAGCTTTATCATATCGATCGAAAGGCTTCATCATAAGGATTTTTTTTTGCTAAATAACAGTGTCACAAATAAAAGGAAGACCATGAATTTTAACAGACGAATTGAGAACCTCCTCCTTTCTGAAGAATTCGGTTAAAAAGACAAGCATTCCTTTACTAATAATGCAATAATGACACACTTCGGATCTGATGACAAAAGAAAAGTTTTCTATCTCACTCTTGCATATCAAAACAATAGCTTAGTAGAACATAAAAGACAAGAAGGCGATTTCGGAAATTGTGATTTCTACTTATATGAATAAGTATTTAAATAAATAGAAACAGTCTTTACTGCAGAAAATTCTTAGCATTTAATTTCATTTAAAATAATAATATTTATTACATTCATTCATAAAAATAAATATAAAAAACAATATTTTAAGAGGTCGATACTTTTAATGCTGATGGTACTATTATAGTAGTAGTATTATTATTCGGGTTGAGTTGACACGGGCCCAGTTGACAGTTGTCACTAATCCTTAATCTGTTTTTCCCTAAAACTTTTTTTTTTTTGTGTTCAAATTAGATTTTGAATAATTTCTGGGGCCAATCGGTATACTATAAGTTAGCTCTACTGGCAGCCCCGCTATGTAATTGCGCAACACATTTTCGGTAAACGATTATGACTAATCTGTTTCATTTGACAGTTCAACAACATTCATTGCGTTATTTACGTTGAACATATGAAACAATGGATTAGCAATCTCTTTCAAAATGATTCAGATTGTGATTGATCGTGTATTACACAAAAGGGAATATGCATGTGATTAAAATAAGGATCCAGTATTTTATTTTATTTCGAAATCTCGTTCGATATCTCGATCGTATTGGTCAAGATCTCGAACAAGATTTTGAGTAAGAGATTGAATCTCGAAAAAAATGACCGTAAATGGAAATCTTGTGCATGCTTATAAACTGCACTGAAGTTTAGGCTGTGTGTTGTTTGTCAGTGTGTGGAAGTACGTATGAGGATATAAATAGAAATAATAATAAATAATTATCTTCAGCAGGATTACAGCATCGAACGCGTTAAGGCTTCCGCAGACAGACGCGACGCGACGGCACGTCGCGGCACCGGTAGAACATTATCTGTGAAGTTTTCATAGAAATTGTTCCACCAAAGTCGCGTCTGTCTGCGGGAGCCTTTAAGTGTGATTTTGAATAGTTAGATTGAAATTAGTCACAGGAAGAAGTAGGTATTCTCAACAAACGAAATTCATCGTAAGTCCTGAAGTGATTGAATCATTGTTTTATTTTTAACCTCACTGAGGTGACCTAATAAAACAAACAGCGGCGTGAAATAATACTTAATTGTTTGCCGCCAATTAAGTTTGGGAAATTATTCTAAAACCAATAAACAGTTTAAAAAAAACATTAAAACTACACATAAGTACCTACCACATCATTATAATGTTCGCTGTGACTGTTGCTGTCGTTGAATGTTAGCTGAGAATTAAAATTAAATAATTAGTTATAAACGCCGCCGTTGGTCCCGGCTGTCATTTGTGGATCTTTGACAGTCGTTACGGGTCATCAGAAGCCCGAAAGTCTGACAACCAGTCTTACCAAGGGGTATCGTATTACCCAGGTACTGGGTTGTGGAGGTCAGATAGGCAGTCGCTCCATGTAAAATACTGGTATTCAGCTGCATCCGGTTAGACTGGAAGCCGACCCTAACATAGTTGGGAAAAGGCTAGGCAGATGATGAATTAGTTATAAACGCTTTAAACTGACTGTAATTACTTTCAATTAGATCGATGATGACAGCAACAACTGACTGATGTGACGAGCACAGTATCAAGTTGTGACAGTACTGCAGTGGCGACTAACGACTGCCTTTTATGCAAAGATTCGGTTAAAACTATGCGTAAACACAAATACTAAATGGAAGTTTACGTTTGTATTATCTGGATATAAATCTTCGAAACAAATTTACTTTGTCGGTGACAATGTAGGGATTAGAGATGTACCTATCGATTAGTTGGCAAAGCCGGCCCGATAGTCGGCCACTAATCGGCAAAAAGCGGCAACTAGTTGGATCTTAACTTTATTCATATTTCTATGGACAAAAAATACGGTGATTGAAATGAAATGTAACCTTTCCTTATAGTTTTAGAATCAGCCTTAAAGTTTTTGATAGAATCTAGGAACAGAAAAATCTACGTTTGTCAGTCAAACTTATATCAAGAAAAATATAATTTTAACCAATAAATTAATTTTGAACGCTTTGATTTTTTTTAATTCTTCTAGAACTCTGAATAAAGACTTTATTTTATTCTATTAATATTCCTTCTTAATAATCAAGAGTAGAAACACGTTTCTTTTTAGTTAACTATCAAAATTGACCTCAAACCTTTTTGGAATCACTGGAACTCTACCGAAAACAATGATCGGCTTGGCCGACTAAAGTCTGTTTTCGATTTCGTAAACTAATTTGACAGGTGCAAATGACAAACTCCAAATTGAAAACAAATAGTCTACGAGATTTAAAAAACAGGTTGGACAAAGTCATAAGTTATCTGCCCATCTCTAGTTAATTGGAATGTATGAATACTGGCGATGTCAAGAGATGTCAAAACAGAGTTGCGAGCCTATCGGTGTTTTGTCGGATACATTTCTGAGACTGTGATAACATAACAAACTCGCCGTGAATGTTACGTTACGATACAACGTAAGTCGGTCGGCACTTAAATAAAATAATCACAAGTATTTTATTCTAGAGTTAAAAAAACTAGCTACTAAAGTGCTTCTGAAACTCAAACTCAAAGCATTTATTTCAATTAAACCATTTACAGGCACTTTTGAATTGTCAAAGTGTCGGTCAGTTAGTCAAAAAGTTGAAGCTAGTTGCCCATTCCAAAACTAGATCTCTATGGAGAAGAACGGGCAAGAAACTGCAAAGATACTCTTTTAAAATAAATATAGATATTACAAAATCCTGGGTACAGTATTCTTGTTACTTCTATATGTGAGAACAATGTGAAACAAAAAATAACCAAAATCAATTCAACATAATATAAGATTAAAAATAAGCTCTGGCAAATAAGAGGTGACCAGTCTCAACTGACGGCGCCCGTTCACGAACATGACACGTGGATCAGCACCATCCAGCTCAACCATTTTGTAGGGAACCGAATGATCCAACACTACCATCAGCCACTATGATGGATTACTCGTCGTTTCGGCTCGTTACGTGTCGGTGCACCTTGTATTGCTCCGCATCGGTGTCATTGCGGTTGTTCAACCACACCTCAAGCACCTTGTACTTGCCTGCTTAACGAGATTATTCGTCGAGCCCTCGCCATAGCCGGCGTAGGTACCACCGGTATTAGAGCCTGACGGCTTGGTACGTGACGATGGGAAGAGACCAAGATGGCATGACGTAACTCCCATGGAGGCCAGGGGACGTAACCTGGCAGGTTGGCGGGAAAGTCCGAAAGGGATACCGGGACTCTTGGTAACAGGCAACTGAAGGAACACGGGTGGGTTTAAGTTAGTAAAAGTCTGACACGCCCTCTCGCTCCGCCGAGAGCGGGAGAAGTCAAGTGAAGATTTACCACCATCAAAAAAAAAAAATAAGGTTACGCTTCCTATGTCGACACCCTTGCGCCATCTCATTTTCCAAACACGGCGGGTTGTGCTGGTGCTGCCGAGACCCTCAAGCGCAAACACTTTTTTAGCATTATAGCACCCTAATTGCGTAACATGATCAATCAGAATTTGAATCATTTGAAGGATATTGCTAATCCATTGCTGCTTATTATTCGAAAGTCTGCTCAACCACGTACGTATAATGCAATAAATGTTGTTGAACTGTTAAAATGAAACAGATTGTGATAATCCTTATCGTTACATATTATAAAACAAAGTCCTCCGCCGCGTCTGTCTGTCGTCCTGTACGCGATAAACTCAAAAACTCCTGCACCGATTTTCATGCTGTTTTCACCAATGGATAGAGTGGTTCTCGAGTAAGGTTTTAGTATATAATAACCGACATCCACGCGGGCGAAGTCGCGGGCATCAGCTAGTTATTAGTCAAACCTTTATTATCAGACCACAGCGATCCATACAGTTGCGGCGGTATCTACATCGCCACATGCGAACTACGCATCAAAGACTGACGTCACACTAAAATCCTGACGTCACATAAATCCTGCATCGCGCAATTAAACAAGACACATGTACAAGAACCCGACATCAATCGTGGGGCAGTTGCCCGCCAGATACAACACCCGTCTGGTTGGAGAATCCTCCCTTTTCTATGGTGGATGAGTGAACTTTACACCCTGTTCCTTATACCCCTAAACAGTATTAGTAGAGAAAACCTAAAACTAATGTTAGTACCTAACGATAATGTTATGTCTTCAGTCAGACTCCACACTATCCACGTAGGTTCTCCTGAGGCATCCCCTCCTTGCGTTTCCTCTCACATCTGGCTTGTAAATACCAACACAATGCTTACCACCTGCTTTTACTTTTTCTTGCTTGCTAACCGTTTTATCATAAACTTATCCTAAATTAAATTAATTATCATAACATACATCACGTCTGTAATTCCCCGTTTACTTAGCATGTACACACGTCTATACATCAAGCTATACATTTCCAGTTTATGCTGATCTCGCATCGTATAGGATTTCCGTACAATGCGAGGACACCTTATACTGGAAAGGTATAGCTTGATGTGTAGCCGTGTGTACACCTACATTTCGGCATTTTCAATTAATTAAAAGCTGAAATATAATTTGATAATAGGCAGGTAGGTACCGTTACAATTTGCAGAGTAACATGCATTTAAACCGTAATCTACTAATAACTAAATCACTATTCACTAAACAATAATTAATTAATAAATAGTATTATGTGTATTGAACACCCCGCTAACATAATGAGCAAATCGCCAATAAATGCGCATACGCATCTAAGCCGGCTGTCAAGGCCGCGAGGATCTTGACCTACACGCCTACAAACAATGCTGGCCTGTCAATGCCATGAGTTCAGGTCATGGCGTGAGTCATACACTTGGTGAAGCCAAAGTTGTACAACCCATCTTCCCGACACTGACAATTGAAACTCAACTCTGTTCTTGACGCGTTTGGTGCTAAAATGCTTTTATTTAAAATTATTATTGAGACGTTGGGTCACAATTCATTATCCATTCTATGCAAATGATTCGTTGAATGATGAGACGATGACTATTATGGTTTTATTTAATTTATTTGAGGTCGGGAACTTAGGACAGGCATTATAGTTTTATGGTTCCGTAGCCAAGGAAGCCAACGGGAGTCTATTACTTACCTCTTAGCACGTCCTTCGGACTGTCACAGGTATCTTGTAAACACCATTTTTTTTCACAGTGTACCTACTAACTTCCTTGGCCGCTATAAAAATAAATAATAAAATAGTTTAAAATTAAAGGGGTGCCCAATTGCCGATACAAGAAACGTATTTTTTCGCCGCTTATTTCTCGGTTTGCGTGGTACGGTAACCCTGTGTGAGAGTCCGACTCGCACTTGGCCGGTTTTTTATCTTATTATTGTCTCCAATAAGCAAATTCAATCACGCAGGATTAAAGGGAATCGAAATTAAAGCAATTCCTAAAACAAATTGCACCTTTTAAGCGTTCTTTGTATTTTTACCCGACTGCCCCAGAAGGAGGGTAATGTTTTTCGAGAGTATGTATGTATTTTTGTATGTATGTCTATTTCTTTGGCACGCTCAGTAGCCTAAACGGCTTGATGGATTTTAACATACGAGGTGTCGTTAGGTTCGTCTTAATTGTGGGAGTGACATAGGCTATATTTTGTTTAATATATTATTGCGTCTGCAAATATTAAATAAAAGGAGGGGAAAATTTAAAAAAAACTTAAAACCCGACTGCAACAGATTCAACTTACTACATAAAAGTTTGTAGTGTGCTTGCAGAGTAAAATCATATTTAAAGACAATAAAAACAGTAAAAAATGTACTATTTCAAGTTGGAAGCGTTCTTAATGGACTTTCAACTTAAAATATTATAGGAAATATCAAATAAGACATATCATGAAGAATAGTTAAGTGGAATAGGGTTACTAAATACATCTACGTCTATTGTATTTTATAATGGATTTCCGCAAAGTCACGCCTGAATCAATTAACTAAATTGTCAGATGTTTAATTTTAATTAATTCATTCGATTTGTGCCGTTGTGTGTAAAAAATAAATCACCTTTTTTCTTCAAAACCCCGTTTAGCCAACACTAATGTTGCCAAAAAGCGATAAAATCAAATTTATATACTTACAGAACAGCAGTCAGGACACTATCAAATTTCTCCTTGTAGGTAGATACCGTTGTTATAAAATTTATAAAAATAATCTATTGGTTTTACGACATGACCAAATTGGTCGCATTCCTGCAGCTGCTAAAGAACGGTTATTTAATAATAAAAATTAAACGGAATCTGCAGGTGCAAGTAACTGTTTTTCAGCATTCGGCTTTGATGAAACTACTACTCGACTCGAGTATCAGACACAAACATACCGCCAAATGTTTTGTCATACCTAACAAGGTCGTCATACCTAACAGTACGACACAACTTAGATGTAGCATCAGCAACATTCGTAAAACTTATCAACATCCGAACTGAATGCGCCTTCAAAATTTCAAATCTTTATTACTGGTTTAGGTGAAAATGATCTTTACGTAAACGCAATAACTTGTTAACTGAGAATGGGCATATTTGTATGAAGGTTTGCCTAACCATTGTAGCAATATAGGCTATAAATGGTTAAATGTTGTACTAGTTGTCCTCGTCACATTAATGTATTTTTTTTTACTCTTAGCGACGTCTAAGTAATTAATATATATATTTTTTTTTATTATTCAAAAAATTGCTTCTTAAGCAAATAACCTACTTGTTTAGTGCGTTATTCTCTGATATTTAAATTTTTACTGATATATAAGATTAAGACTTACACTTTTACCAACAATAGAAATATAACACTTATATTTTGCGTTATAGTTAAACATTCTCATCATTTAAAATAATATGATCTGACTTTGAAAATCATTTTGATGTCTTACAAATCCCAAGAACCAAACTATACTCATAATGTGAGCACAAGTTCCGATAGTACGACTTTCAGTTAAGCACGAACAATAAAGGTGCGGTAAAGCCTTTCTACCTGTCATATTGGTCTTAACTAAAATATATGAGTAATACGTTAAATAGACCTAAATACTTTAATGTGATGTAAAGGAACTTTAAGCTCCTGTAAGTTTTTTCTAAGAAAAAATTTGGCATTAGCATCGCTGGCATACAACAAATTGTTTGTCTAAATTATATTTGTCTAATGATATATTACTCAAAGTGCTACAATACTTGGGCAAATCTGCTCATTCTTCTTTATATAACCAATACATTCGTAAAATTGAATTGAATGAATGCAAATATTCAAATTTATGCAACATCTAAGTTGTGTCGTACTGTACCTAATTGACAAAACTGAAAACGTGAAACTGGCAATTGTACTCATCATTAGGTATAAACAACTTTACTAAGGGAAAAACGTCGAAATCGCGAAAAAAAAATGTGCTGAGCTCCATACGTTTACTTTCGCACTGGGCTTTCGTATAATAACGCGACAACATTAATGAACGAACAGCTGATGTTTTTTCACGATTTCAAGATTCATCTCATAGTAAAAGTTTTTTATAATAAAATTATGAGTACAATGTTTTATTCAGATTAATGCTCTAACAGGTGTGACTCCGGATTTTTAATTTGTCTGCCTGTGGTGTCTTGTTTATTATACCTTTTTAGCTGGTTGACTTATTTGTCGTAGTTGGGTTTTAGTTTTTATTACTTAATTTTTTTTGGGTTTATAATATATATATATATATATTTGAAATGTGCTAATTAAGTTTCATTTGATACCCAACATGGATTGATTGAATTTTGTTTTTTTTTTAATTCATAACTTTGTGTCCTCTATAGGGCGCCATTTTTAATTTAGTATGTCGTCACATAGCCTATAACCAGCGGAGCGGACGATCAAGACGCTTCTAACGATACCTCATTTGTACAATTGTGATGAGTCGTTTAGAAGATATGATGGAACAGATGAACATACATACAGGTCAAAATCATAACCCTCCTTTTTTCTTCGCCGTAGTCGGATAAAAATAATGTAAGCTTTGCTCACACTTACACTCGATACTTGCCTGTTTCTCGAGCCCGATGGAAACTTTTCGAGTTTTCATAGAAAGGACTCTTTCCACTTTTGAAAGCAGAAAGAAAGAAAATTAATAAACGGTTTGTTTCTTTTCAGATGGAACTGAGGAGGCACAGCTCTAGATCGGGTGGGACGTCTTTCCTCACATTCTGGATATTCTTGCTACAGGTGCGTTGGTCAAAGTCAAAGTCAAAACGTTTATTGCGAACTAAGTGTACAATGTTGGTGTTATGTTATGTCCTTATACTATTATTTTTAATCTACTAACACAAAGATTTAAGTGGTCAAGTTTTGTGTCAAGTCTGGTGGCGGGGACCATCACAGGACACTGCTTGCTGAAAAAACACTTCCAAACAATGGGCATAACGGACAGTCCTCTATGCAGAGCGTGCATGGAGGCTGAGGAAACCATCGCGCACGTGCTCTTTGATTGCACGGGCGTCACCCAGACTAGAACCGAAACCCTCGGGTCACCCAGATCTTACACAGAGGTTCTGTACAAACCAGGAGATTTAGTTAACTTCTGGAGGGAGGCGGGCTGGTTGGAATAACCCCCAACGGCCGCCATGGTCCACGCACAATGGTCCACCTTAAGGACTAAGTGTGGAAACCAAACCCATAACATAGAACATAGTGGTCAAGTTTCTTACACAAATTGGCTATAGCCGGCGCCAGACACAGTCACATATTTGTACACTTGTTTGAACACTTGTGAGGTACGGTAATAAATGTGAGATCAAACTTTAATCAAATACCCAAACACCCGTGCCTCACATGTGTTCGAACAAGTGTTTAAATATTGTTGGCGCCGGCTTAACGGAAACACTCGGCAGACTTTTGCTACGTTGTCGATTATCAGGGACAAGGTTAGAAAGTCCGATGTCCAATTTAGACATCATTTCCTCGGTTTCCATCTTCCACACTTTTACCGGGTCAGAGCACCGAGTGAAGAAAGGTGCGGTGGTGATTATTTCACCAACAGAACTGCACCCTAATTGCGCAGCAAACGATCAGCACCCTAATTGCGTAATGCACGATCGGTCAGAATTGGAATCGGTTTGAAACAAATGTCTAATTCATTGCTTCATAAGTTCGTAAGTTACGTTATTGAGCAGAATTTATTTCAAACTGTTATACTCGTAGATACTAATCTCAGTTGTGTGGAAAACTTTTTATATACTTGGTTTATAAGTTTTTCTGTCGTTGCCTAGTTACTTGAATATAACACTCTGAACATGTGAAAACTGTTTTTCCACTCTAATTAATTTAGCAATCCTAGCAATGCAAATATAATACAAACTTATGAAGCTGTGGATATACATTTGTTTCAAACCGATTCCAATTCTGATTGATCGTGTACTACGCATTTAGGGTGCTGTTTCAAAGTTTAAGTTTATATCGTGTGGCTCGGCTTAACATAGCTTTTAAACTGTTTTAGTTGACCTTTATGTTTTTGCTACAATCGTTTCGTTGAATATTGATTGCGGATTAAGTTTTATTTTGCTCCTTTTTTCATGCGTTACAATTACAACTTAATTGTTTAGTTGAGTTTGACTATTTATTGATTGAAATTGCTTTGTTTTGGTTTTCTTTACTTACAATAAACACCTGAGAAAATAAAAAATCAACTATTTACCAATTTATTCATTTGTGATTCAGACTGCCTCGTTGGTCTAGTGGTTGCAAGCGCTACTGCTGAGCATGAGGTCCAGGGTTCGATTCCTAGGTCGGGCAAAGTGTTATTGGGTTTTTCCATCTGGAATTTCTCAGTAGGTAGCAGCCTAGAGTCTTGATTTGTGCCCGGTTGATGGCAATAGGCTCACCCTCTATTACATGGGATTTAAACATAACTGGTGAAATGTGGGTGTACTATAGGTACACCTCTGCCTAACCCTTCGGGGATTACAAGCGTGAGGTTATGTTATGTCATTCGTGATTTTTAAATCCCGGAATGAAAAGGCCATGATTATTGTTCATGGATTTCAGAAAGCGTTATTCTTCACCCTGCGTTACTTACTTCCTTGAAGTTTAGGCAAATATTGAAGTATGCCTATTTCCCAGTTATAGATAACTTAGGTTCATTTTCTGTCTTCTGTGTTCTAGATGTTAGGCAGCGCGCGCCGAGGAGCCGAGGGTCACGGCAGATTGATGGACCCACCAGCGCGTAATTCCATGTGGCGGTTCGGGTTCCCCAACCCTGTCAACTACAATGACAACGAACTCTTCTGTGGAGGGTATGCAGGTAATCAAACTACCTTCGATCTGTGTTAAGTCTGATTTACACGTTGCGATTTAATTGCCTGCAGCATACTTTAGAGGACTCGCACTTGGCCGGTTTTTTAGGATTGGTTAGTAATGGCAATTAATGCGATTTTGCATTAATTTCATTAGCATGTAAATTCTTGAGTCTTAGCATTATAATTGCTATTGCTATGCTAATAGCTAATATGACGATAATTGATAATATTTATTTATTTATTTATTTATATATACTTTATTGTACACCACAAAAATATATAACAAAAGGAAAAAAACAAACACTACAAACGCGAACGAGGTCACGGTCACGTGAAACAGATAGATTTAGTATTCCCGACTTCTCGTGGATGCGACGGACAGCGCACGCAACCGCTGCATGCATCAACGCTCTGACGTATGATAGTATAATAAAGCACGAAGCGTTAAATTCACTTAGCAGTTCACAGAATTTCGCAACTACTTTTCATTTGTTAAATGCTAAATACGCATTCGCATGCTAACAATGAATGCGAATGCTAATTAATCCATCACTAGGATTGGTAAGTCGAAGTAGGTACCTACTTACCTATCCACTTTTTTGTTAGATGTCGATTAATGTCAATCTTTATGCTAATTTAGATTAAAAATAATACGAAACGAGACACTTCCGCATCTATTTGTTGCCTTGTAATCAAATATTTAAATTAAGTTATACCTAATTACATAAAGATTTTACCTCGAGCTAGGAGCTCGTGGCTACGTAATAACAGCCGCACGGGTCGATCCATCAGGTTAAGCTACGCTTGCCAGGGTTGGTTCGTGGATGGGTGACCATCTTTACATACCGAGACTCCTCCGTGCCTCGGAAAGCACGTTAAGCCGTTGGTCCCGGCTGTCATTTGTGGATCTTTGACAGTCAATACGGGTCGTCAGACGCCCGAAAGTCTGACAACCAGTCTTACCAAGGGGTATCGTTGTACCCAGTTACTGGGTTGTGGAGGTCAGATAGGCAGTCGCTCCATGTAAAATACTGGCATTCAGCTGCATCCTGTTAGACTGGAAGCTGACCCCAATATAGTTTGCGAAAACGTTAGGCAGATTGATTTAAGTATAATTTAATCACATCCGCATTGAAAAAAAGACCAGTCATTATCCGTGCATTCGCTTTAACATTACCGCAAACATTTTTTTTTAAATGTTAGTCTATTGATTTCACTAATGATGCGAGGAGCCAATGTACCTACCTACTTACGGAAAATTAAGTTCAATGACCTATCAATAAAAGCCTCCAAGGTGAAGTCTATTTCATTTGTTAATTTACTAAATAGCGAATGCGAGTCACGTTCGTGTAAATCGGATTCTGTATTCTTATCTAAAGAATCTGACCACTGTGAATGGTCAAAGTCAATGAAACAAATCCCTCGGGCATTTGTGTTTTGTTGTTTTTTTAAGCAGAGTAGGTAAGTGTCGATGAAACATAAAAACTATACCTATTACTTTGAAACTACTTAAGAATCAGAATCAGAATCAGAAATTTATTTGCTATGAATGTAGGTACAGGTATAAGATGTTGTACATAAATTAATGTGATCTGCTACAATCTACAAAAAAAAAACAAAAAACAAACAAATCTATTTTATGAAGAGACTATTTCATTTTCTGCAAGCTTAAGCCCGCGCTGATGTCGGAAACTATCCCACATTATCGTACTACTGGGATTAAAAGAAAGCGAAGCAATGATCGCATACCTACCTAATAGCCAAGGAAAAGGACATTGGTCTGTCCTAGCATCGTCGTCGCCCGCCGCGCCTTTCGTCCCGTACGCGATAAACTCAAAAACTACTGCACCGATTTTCATGCTGTTTTCACCAATGGATAGAGTGGTTCTCGAGTAAGGTTTTAGTATATAATAACCGACATCCACGCGGACGAAGTAGCGGGCATCAGCTAGTTTTAATGTGAATTAAATGTCCAATTTTAATAACAAATATTGGATAAGGATTAATATGTATAATACCGGTCAAAACAGCTTCGGAAATAACAATGAAATTTTTATCAAATCCTGGAAGATAAAAATGGTTACTGTGGGTCATCCTTAGAAGATAGACATATGCTATTGCGGACTTTTTTGTTTAACATTTTAATATGCACAATCCTGTAGAACATTAATTTTATGTATCTCTTACGGTTTACGCAGCGTATGCCAGTAAAGCTCCCAGGCCGCATGACTTTTTCCGACATCTTCAACATTCGTCGTTTTATTACAGCCAATTCACGTGTTAGGACATAGGATATTATTATCCCGATATTCCCACGGAGACGTATGCGGGTGAAACCACGGGGCGCAGCTAGTCTTTTCATAATTCTTAAAACATTTCAGTCCAATGGGAGCAGAACGAAGGTAAATGTGGGGTTTGTGGGGACGCGCACCACGTACCTGAACCACGACCTCATGAAGCTGGTGGTATGTACGGCAAAGGTATCGTCACCAGGCATTACAGCGTTGGACAGGTCAGTGTTAACAAATATCGTTGTTTTGATGGGAAGTTCTACACTCTGAAAAAAAAAGTTTATGAGTTAATGAAGTTCTCGACTGCACTGGGTTAATTACACTGGCCGTCAAAACTTACTGTGCGTTTGCACTGGCGAAACATTCCAGACAAAACATGTTGAAATCTCTATTTTCTGTCAATGTTCCATACAATTTTTGACAGGAACTAGAGATTTCAACATGTTTTGTATTAAATGTTTCGCCAGTGCAAACGCACGGTTAGTACCACACTTAGAAACTCCAACACTAAAGTTGCAATAACTTTTAAATTACACAAGCTACATTTTCGAAATAAAAAGGATTACAAAAAGATTTTTTTTTTTAAATATAAAAACTTTATAGCCGATAACCGTCTTTTAAGGAATGGCTAAAAAAACCTTATAAATAAAAACAAATTGTTGCAACTTTTGGCTCTTTTTGTTTGTGTTTTTGTTTTCACATTTATTTCTTGTTCGATGAATTTTGATGCAAAAGCAAAGATGTCAAAAACAAAATTGTAAATAAGGCGTAAAACTGTAGTTACAAATGTTATTTGAGTTTTTTGCAAGTAAGTTAAAAATGGCAATTTTTTAGTTTAGGTTAAAAACGTTACTTATGTATAATAAACTATAATTTCCAAGAAAGCTGATATAATTTGCTATAAAACGTTTTTCATTTCAAAACTCTGGCTTCTGCAGTAAGAGAAATTATAAGTTTAAAAGTGTGGTACTAAGTTTTGAAGTCCAGTCTAATTCAGGTACTGGGGAAGACTTATCACAGGTTGATTGGCTAACAGAGTCTACTTATGATTGTGTTGTCAGCAATAAAACCTTCATCCCAAATCTCCAAAGCATGGAATCAGGGTAAGAGTCAGCGTTAGAACTATAATCGAAGATATATGACATTCACGAACCCACATTGGGCCAGCGTGGTGGATTACGGCCCTGTACATGTACATTTGGCAATGTAGTAAAGTACAGTTAATTAGGAATCTAATCAAATTCAACAGGAAATCGAAGTGGAAGTGGAACTGACAGCAAACCATCTCGGAACGTTCGTAATGAAGCTATGTCCAAACAATAACCCGAAGCAAGAAGCCACACAGGAATGCTTTGACAGGTTGGTAATCTTAAGTGCCTGTCTATTAAGTAAAAATCTCACAGCGAAAACTTCGTTGAAGTGAGTTTGAAGTGAGCTGTCAATTCTATCCCTAGCATCAGGTGGAATGACAGCTCACTTGACATAAGTTTTTACGGAATAGATTGGTTGTATTTAGCCCTATGTGAAGTGAACCATGATTAAGTAGAATTAAGTGCTTGCTATAGTCCGCCTGAGGTGCTTAAGTGAGCGGTGAGACAGGGAAAGTAGACCAAGGTCAAGCTAACTCAGTCTGACAATTTTGTCAATGGCGCCTTCTTCATATACCTCAGGCGGTGATTAGCAGTGCGGATCGCCCGGAGGACACAGTGGAGCATACGGTTGAGGTATGCCCTGCTTGGGCGGAGCACCGCCGTGTCCTCGCGGAGGCGATTGGCGGCAATGACCTCTCGCGTCCGGCCCTGGTTCAGGCCATGGTACGGAGCGAGAGGGCATGGGAAGCCGTCACCTCCTTCTGCGAAGCAGTAATGCTCGCGAAGGAGGAGGTGGAACGCGTGAGGGAAAGGCAAAGTTTGCGCCCTCACGCCCCTAACCGCCGCCGTTGGAGACGCCCTGGGCGTCGGGAATCCCAGGCGGATTCCCGGCCACCCTGGCGCGGGCTTGCGGACGGCGAGCAACGGGCAGCTCGCCGTCCGAAAAAGACCAGGCCCGGGTCGATGGCGCGTCGTGTTCCACGCGCGCCTCAAAGAGATGTCAGCAAAATTGACGGGGTCCGCTAGGACCGATGCCTGCCAGGGTTGCGGGAAAGTCCGAAAGGGATACCGGGACCTTGGCAACAGGCAAATGAAGGAACACGGGTGGGTTTTAGTCAGTAAAAGTCTGACACGCCCTTCCGCTCCTCCCAGAGCGGGAGAAGTCATTGGATGATTTCCCACCCACAAAAAAAAAAAAAAAAAAGGCAGTTATTAGCAGTCGCGCGCGCACTAGACACCTATGTATAATGATCATTTCCATCATATTCTTAGCCCTTCTAGCTCTCGACAACGATTTTATTACTTTGAGTCTACCCATTGCAGATCTACTTATAAATAATGAACGATAGGATCTAGGAGAAATTATACTTAAAATATTTAATTTAATCATTTCCAGGTTCCCATTGTACATATCCGAGACGAGAGAAGACAGATTCCTGATTCCACTGGACACTGCTAAGAAGGAGATCTTCAGGTACAGGGTGAGGCTGCCTCCCTACATGACATGCACCCAGTGTGTGTTACAATGGACATATCATACTGGTGAGATACACTAACTATTGAAGATCAATCTGCCTACCGTTTCCTAACTATGTTGGGGACTCGGCTCCCAATCCGAACCGCACAATCCTGACCTCGACAACCCCGTAACTGGGTTATACGATAGGTACCCCTTGGTAAGACTGGTTGTCAGACTTTCGAGCTTCTGACGACCCGTAACGAGTGTCAATGTTCCACGAATAACAGTCGGGAGCAACAACGGCTTAGCGTGCATTCTAAGGCACGGACGTGTCTCGGACTAACCCTGGTAACCTGTGGATTAACCTGATGGATCGACCCGTGCGGCTGTTAATACTTAACCACGAGCTATAAATTGAAGATAAAAAGAATAATTAATTCTCGGGCACTTCATCAGATCCGCCTAAACCTTTTGTTGGGGTCGGCTTCCAGTCTAACCGGATGCAGCTGAATATCAGATTTTATTTTACATTGAGCGACTGCCTATCTCATCTCCACAACCGAGTAACTGGGAAAGTGGAAGATGATGAAGACAATAAATAATCCTAGAGCCACATCTTGAGTACCTATGAAATAGGGCAGGTCGTGAGAACTAAAGTACCTATCCTTAACTGTTTCCAGGAAATATGTGGGGAGTATGTGATAACGGTACAGAGGCCGTCGGGTGTGGTCGCTCGGAGACCTTCAGGAACTGCGCTGACGTCAGCGTGATCACCAGCACCGGTGGTCTACCACCTGCCTTCGCCGGAGACCTCAGGAGGGACTATCCCTTCCTCTTATACTACAGGGACTTTAACATGCCCAGAAATGTCTACCCTCTTGTCGTCAGGTTCGATAACACTATCTACAATTTGGCCATTCCTTGTCTATATTGTGTGTATATTTTGTCACATTATGACTATCTGTTATATGTTTGTACGTACCTCATTATTTATGTAAGTACCATATATAATACTATTTATATATCTTGTGGCTTCATTATTTCAGACAAAAACTGATGGATATCCGAAAAGAATCGTACGTAATTAGGTAAAACATAAATATGTATGTGTAATGTATACAATTATATGTTTGCTGTCAATAACGTGCACTATAATATTGATCGTTTTCTTTCAGCAACGATATTGATACAGATTCTGTGGAGGACTTTGTTCCACCGATCATTAGGTATACTTTGACATGTCCTTGGAATGATTAAAAGGTTTTGGCTGACGACGTGGTGGTGCCTTTGTGAATAAACTTTCCACCCCTCTTGGATGTTATGTGTCGTAGTTTAGTTCTCATGTTTGTGTACAACTTATGACGTAACTAACAAGCTGTCAAACCCCCAAATATCTTTTTTCTTCGTATACTAAGAAATGTACAGTTGTATAAAGCCTTAGGCTGCCATCAGACGGACTGCATCGCAGCAACCGCGCGCAGTCGATATATCGACTTCGTTCAGTCATGATATCAACTTCACGCGGTTGGCTGCAGTCGTGTGAACTCAATATTAACTGCATACAGTCGTGACTTAAACTTTACGCGGTCGACTACAGTCCATCGCTAACCGCATACAGTTAGTGTGCAGTTAGTCAAGGCATAACTGTCTGCGGTTAGCGATGGACAGCGTGAGTCGACACTACACGACTGTAGCCGACCGCGTAAAGTTGAAGTCACGACTGTATGCAGTTAAAATTGAGTTCACACGACTGCAACCGACCGCGTGAAGATGATAAGAATGAACGAAGTCGATATGTTCAACTGCATGCAGTTGAATGTATCGACTGCGGGCGGTTGCTGCGATGCAGTCCGTCTGATGGCAGCCTTAGTTGTGACTAACCTAACATGATGTACAGAAAACCTTTGTATTTTACCTGTTCAAAGTAGACGCTTAATTTCTAGGCTTTGTGATACAAATTAATTTCCTAGTGATGAATCTTAAGTTTTCAGGAACGGTTGGATAAAATGATGTTTCTACCTACCAGGAAACCGATCTTCACCGACTTTTTGTCCCCTGATTGTACATAGATGCATTAAAACGAAACTATGCTATAATGTAGATGCGTTGAAAGACCCAAGCTTCATTATTCGCGCGCAAAACATAAAGCCTATTATTACCTCTAATTCTTACATAAAATAATATTTCATTGAGGTATTCTTGCTTAGGTGTACGGTACTAATGTGAGATGAAACTCGTTTCCATCAGTTTCTAGTTTATTGTCACCAACCGAACTGGTTTCAAATAACCTCCGGGGCTATAGATAGGTATTCAATCTTTGACTGTGTATATAAAAATGCCAATTGTGCCAGTGTTGGGCTAACTCTAGGTAATAGATTGCATTAACTTTCCAGGGACCAAGTGTGTGTGCCGACCAAAACTTTCCGAAGACTTCCGGGCATGCTGAGCTGGTGTCAGACCAACTGTCTGCGGTACCCGCCCAACTGTCCTGAAGACTTGTGTACTTGCCCGTGAGTATTATCGGTGTATCGTTGTCAATAAAATCAATTCTAGAAAAGAGTACTTACAGTTCGATTCAAACTTAATGGCGGCTCGGAACATGAGGCGAGTCGCTGCGCAGTAACAATTTCATGTGACAGCGGGGGTGAGGGGTAGGGTACTGCGCAGCTAAAAGCTAACTTTCGAGCCGCCATTAAGTTTGAATCGATCCGTACCTACTTAACTTGATTTTGCAATTCAGTTTCCAAAAATGTAAGCAGATATATGTTTTTGGAAAAGTAACTTTAAAACCCACACATAAATTTAGTTTGCGCAAAAACTTCAAACAATTTTCAAAAGTACCTTAATTTATTTACACTTGTTCGTAGTTGATTTTTGTTTATGTGGAAATAACATCAATTATTATTGAAAACAAGGATTTGATTATTAGAATAGTAATATTAAAAATTCATGATGGCCACAGAACATACAAATAGCGCCATCTGTGGCATGAATCTTTGTTATGTTTGTATTTCAATAACTAACTACCCACTTTGTAATATTTGCCTGTGATTACTTCCAGCCAAGTATGCGATGCCGTGGGCGAGCTGGAAGGTCGCGCGGGGGCTGATGTGTACTGCATGGACCAGTGCATCGTGTACCCGCCACATTGCCCCGCCAACCGGTGTAGCTGTTACTAGGACTCTAAGTCTTTTCACAGTTATTTTACCTCTGACAGTAGCAACCCAATAGCAACCTTATTGTAACGAGAATATAGATCACTGTGATTTTGATATACTTGTCAATGGCTGCAACCCAACAGCAGCCTTAATCTTACGACAGTAAAGATCACTGTAGTTTTGACAGTGATGCATAATCAAAGGTAAAATAAAAAAGATTGTAAAAGGATTGTCTATTGAGCTACTCTCGAAGGAATTGAAGAGAAAAAAAAGTGGTAATAAAAAAAAAATTCGTGTGTAAATCCCAATTCATATTTTAGGTATAAACGGATCATGTAGAACAAAAAAGTATAAATAGATTATTTTAATTAAAAAACGACACAGTAGCCTTTATTTTCTCGAAGTTGCTCATATTCTGTATACATTTGTATAATATTTTAGCTTAAGTAATTACTTAGCTATAATTTTAGTTTATTAATAATTAACTAATATTTCAAAAGTTAAATCCCTCACTTGTCAGAAAGAATTTGACAGCTGAGTGATTGACTACGTAATACATAACATAATAGCACGCCTGTGTTCCCCCAAGGGTTAGGCAGTGATTGACTACTCATATATATATATATTTGAATTATATATATATATTTGAATTATATATATATATATATATATACATAATTGAATTCCTCCACATCGCTTATAAGGGTTAGGTATTGGTTTTTAATAGTTGATTTGGAAAATGCAGGAATTTCGAAATTATAAATAGCTAGTAATAAAGTATGTTAACTAATAAAGGGCGGTCCCGTTAACCCGCACTAGTATAACGTCCAAGATGCAAAAAAAATATTACCAGCAATCCAAAAAAAAAAAAAATACTTATGTACTTAAATAATCACAAAACGCACAATTGTATTTCAATATAGAAAGACAAGTGTGACAAGCGTGCGTGTACAGAGTGTTTTTTTCCGTAGGTATCAATTTAATATTTTTTGTGAATATTTTACTATAATTTTTTTTTTTATGTTATATTTTTTTAACATGTATAGACGCTATATTCGATAGACAAAATACTATATGCTTCTCAACAAAACCTGGAGGTAATTGTGTAACACATACAATTGCAATGTCTGTCATTTTGACAATTCAACAACATTCATTGCGTTATTTACGTTGTCGAGCAGATGAATGTTTCATAACTATGCATTGATTTTTAATAGAATTAAGTTTGTTAAACAGTTGGGCTCTGTTTATTCTTAATTTTTTTTTTTTGTGCTATTTGATTTTGCAATAATGTACTTAATTATAAACTGAGCAATTAATTATTATTATATTGTATTTATAAATGATAAACAATGTACAGTTTTTAGGATATTATGTTTGTCAATATTAAGTACCTACGTAAGCAAAAATAGTGCATGTAAGTACTAGGTATCGAATATTTACCTGTCTAAATAAATTTTTGCCATATTACTTGATAACTTGAGCCAGAAAGTAGAAAGTAAGACTTTAGTTCTTTTTATGTACTTAGTTCCAATCATTTTTGTAAAATAAATAAATATTGTGTAACTGTTGTTTTTAATATACTTACTTAATCCATACTAATCCGTACTATCCAAACTTCCATACTATCCGTACTAATATTATAAATTCGAAAGTAACTCTGTCTGTATGTTACCTTTTCAAGCCTAAACCACTGAACGGATTTCGACAAAATTTAGCAAAGAGATTGATGGCACCCTGGCGAAGGACATGGCTACTTTTTATCGACATACCGCGCGGGCGAAGCCTCGGGCGGTAGCTAGTTACCTATACAGGAAAAATTTGTAACCAGTGCGCAAATTTTTTTTGGTGGTTCTATATCAGTAATAGAACACATTTCCATTATTTATTCAATACTTTTTTTTGTTTTTTTATCCTACTTTAAATCAGCAAAATATGGACACAAACTATTCGTAATAATATCAATGGGCGCGTGCGGCGGCCGGCGCACTAGCGGCGTTGTTGCACCCCCCTCCCGGGCGGCGCCGGGCGCTGTGGCCGACAGTTCGCTCATCGCACGCGCTGTCGTGTGACGGCGCGTCTAGTCGCTTTCCCGCGTAAGCGCCGCGGCGCACGTGTGCCGTGCTTGTACCTACCGGTCACGTTGTCGGACTTCAGTAATCGCGAGTTTTACGAGATGGTGCGAGTGTATGTACTGAGTGGTGAAAGTTTGCGAGCAGCTCGCAGAATGTATGCGACGGAGAGCATACCTCGAATGCGAGCCCATGGAATCCTTAACCCCGCGGTCCCTAATGAAAGGACCATTTTAGCGGCCACTCAAAGGCTGCTTGATCACGGACAGTTCAGAACCCCGAATCATGCACGAGGGTCTGGCAGACCCCGACTGGCGATCGAAATCGAAGAAAGCATTTTTGATTTCTTTGAGCGAGATCCGAGAGCCAGTAACCCACGTAAATACCTACGCCGGCGAATCGAGCGAGCGCACAGCTGATAGGTAGGTACTTTCGCGCGTTCCGCTTCGCCGCGCGCCGCCGGCGCCGGTTAGCCATACAACCACTTTTAAAATAAACATCTATCGTTAACGATTTTTTTATTTTTTTGTATTAAGACGCATCAAAATAAAAAAAATATGTTTAATAAAACTCGTTTAAGGTTAATTTGTCAAAATTTGCGCAGTGGATAAAAACTTTTCCTGTATAAGTGCCTCCTACAAACGAAGGTAAATAACGATACTTTCTGTATCAAAGTCGAAAGTCATAACATTTATTTCAAGCACATTTAAACGTCTAAATTTACAAAAAAATAGAATTGATAGAGGTTTCGTATGGAGAAGAATGGGCAAGAAGCTAAATAGAACTTAGTCTTTTAAAATGTCAAGGAAACTTTAGAAGTAATTTTAGTCTTTCTCTGGCCAAGGTAAAAGCCAGACCTTGGGTCACTGGAGTTTTAAACCAATCATTTGGAGACTTCGTTGAACAAACCATAAGCCCATGGACTGAGGGTTTCAACCCCAAACGGCTTGAATAAGATATAATTACTGATAAGGTTTGTATACTGGTATTCAGCTGCATCCGGTTAGACTAAAAGCCAACCCCAACATATTTGGGAAAAGGCTGGGCAGATGATGAAGGTTAGTATACTTTTGCTGCTTGAGGTGTTCCGCAGCCGCAGCACCAGCGCCAGCACGTTCGACGACGGTGGTGCATGAAGCAACAAACCCGACTCCCACGCCTTAAGGCTCTCACAAACAGGCGCGATATCGCGGGTGCGACAAGGGTACCACTGCCTGTCGCGCCCGCGATATCGCGCCAGTTTGCACGAGCCTTTACCCACAGCCAGCAGTCGCGCGCGCTCTGCAGTAGTAGCAGACGTGTCAAGTAAATTGTACTCATCCTCATCCCATTGTCTCTGGGAAGATGAACTGTCGAGTGAATCTGAATTCAGGCAAGCGAGTCTTGCAGGCATCCATAGTCTCGGTGAAGCACGGTACGTCAAAACGGAGGCTACGCTTTTTGAGTGCCGTGGACCGAGAATATGAAAGCCAGATGTTGCTTTAAATAAGTAGGTACCTATGTGAATGTCGTGTATTCCTGTTATTGGTCTATAAATCAGAACTTATGCAGACCTATTCTTTTATTAATTAATGTAAAATGAATAGGTATAGGTACCTACTTTTTGCGTAAATAAATAAACTCCAGCCAATATTGTCGTGAACAAGGTACCTACTTACCTATGTTCACGAAACTAATGGCTGGAGTTTGTGAAGTATGTGTGAAGTAAGTACTTATTATCAAACGGTAAACCAATGGAATTACCAATTTCATACAAAAAACATCACAAAAATATGAATTAGAAGAGACAACTACAACTACCCCGGGGTAAAGGGAAACTTAACTTTTTGAAAACTTTTAAAATCCCGCCATTGGCAGTATTCTCCGTTTAGTTCTACTATTTTTTTTTTTGTGTTTGATCAATATATATTTTTTAAATTATAACTTTGAGATTATGCATAACAAAATTATGATTTTTATTATATTTCCAGAAAACTATTTTTTAATTCGATTCAAGAATGTGTAACACTACACAAAAATAATCAATAGCGATGAAACGAAACGCATTTGACTTGACATTGACGTAACTTATCAGTCCGTCGGTCGATTATTTTATTTACGTAGAGCAATTGTTAAATACAGAAAACAGTGATTAGAATAAAGAAAACGTACATAAATACAGGATGAGTGACTTGCAAGATGAAGACTTGGAGTTCCGCGGCGGTACCCTGCAGCTGTCGACGGATACCACCGTGGCGGAGAGCTCAGAAAGTAATCGCAATAATACTACGGATAAATCGGCGAGAAGGAAACCCCCCACTAGTGTTAATCCCTCGGTGTTGTCTGGTGAAAATTCCTTGACCTCTTCCACATCTTCCTTTGCCGGTATGTTTTGAAAATATTATGACATAGCACATTCCATGTCGGATGTTTTTTTATGTGGCTCACAGTGAGGTAAAAATAAACTTAGTCAGTAATCTGTATAAAAAATTATTTAATGTAAGTACGTATGCTATATATGGCCCGAAGGTGAGCATTATAATTGGTCTATCTAACTATTAAATTCCCGATATGGAATAGAACTAATCCATTACCTGTATACATGTAGAACAGGTACTTACATACTTTAATATAAAATGGTTTAGTTTGATTAGAGTTTCTCCATTCTCATACTATCATCAAAGAACTTTTCACAATATGAACATAGACTACAAAATGTCTACTCATGCTACAGATGCCAGAGCATCCGAGGATCAAGCAAACCCTCCTGTGACAGCAGCTGCAGCTACACCAACAGGCATACAGGCAGTATTCCCTCGCTATGATGTGCCGTTTGACAAGGAAAATATTAAAGACTTCTTCACATTCCGCAAAGGAGTTGTGGAGACTGCTATACAGGAATGTATTACGGGACTATTGTTCCCTGAAGATGGAGAGTACTTGGGATCCTGGCTGTTGACAGAGTAAGCAAATTGTCAACACACTTTATTTGTACAATCTGGGTAAATAATGATTAAGCAATTTGACTATCTACTTAAGGGGTACACTTTTGTAGGAAATCAATGTCTCTGTCACCCTGTATAAAAACAACTATTGCCCACATGGTATGTAACACTTTACTAAACTAAAGGATAACCACAGCTGTTTTTTTATTCAAACATTCCCATTTTGGTAATGTTGCCAAGATCAGACAAAAAAATTTAGGCTCGACAAAAATTTGTTATTACTGTTGTATAGGCAATGTTGTTATCATAACTGACTATTGCAAATATTTATTAATTTTATCCTCTATTAGCTTAAAAACATTTTTCCTTCGAACATTTTTCCTTTTGTTATGCTCTGCTCAAACTGAGGCGAATTGACAACTGCGTGCGTTATTTGTTTTAATGATTAGGAAGTCACATGACTATGTTAGGGATTTGGTTTCCGCACTTAGTCCTTAAGGTGGACCATTGTGCGTGGGCCATGGGGGCCATCGGTGGTTATTCCAACCAGCCCATCGGTCCAAAAGTTACTCAGCCTCCATGCACACCCTGCACAGAGGACTGACCGTTACGCCTACACGACTATTCGTGCCACTTTGAATACCACCATACAAGTTAGTTGACACAATCGGCGCGAGCGAATTATGTACCGCATCACGCGAGTGATTCGCCTCAGTTTGACCAGAGCTTTAAATCCTGTCTCGCATACAAATTTATATAATGACATTCCAGGATAACTCTTTGGGATAATGAGAAGGAGAGGATCGTGCTCCTCACTTCAAGATTGGTCATGACTATCAAGTATGACTTCATTGCAATGAAGCAGCTGGAATTCAAGAAGACTTATTTGGATGACCTGGACACTATTGTCATCGGGGAACTGGTCTACCCACCTTCATCTTTAGTACCGTAAGTTTCAACTTTTACTGATAAATATATTAGCAAGTAATTATATAAATGAAAATTCTGTAGCGTAGTTTCAAACTCAAACTCAAAGCATTTATTTCAAATAAACCAATTTACAGGCACTTTTGAATTGTCATAGGGTCGGTCAGTCAGAAAGATGAAGCTAGTTGCCCATTCCAAAGCGTAGTAGGTTCCAATGGAGAAGAACAGGCAAACAATTCCAATTTTAAAATGAATTAAATGTATTAAAATTGACAAAGAAGGAACAAAAGACATTTCAAACATAATTTAGCTAGAAGCAAACAGGAAAACATAATATAGGAGAAAACTTGTTTTTAATACCAATACAAAATATGCGAAAAAAAAAAACTTGATAGCTCTTGCCTAAAGCTTCCTGTACTTGACGCCGGAGCAGCACGGGCGCTGGACCGCGAGATGAAAAAAAAAAAAAACTCAGAATGAAAATGTTAAATCTACGCGGCGCCGCCACGGTGCGGGGCATGGTCGATATTCATACGTATACACATACATGCGGTCTGGCGCCGCCGCGCCGGTGCGGCTCCGGCGTCATTTACAGGAAGTCTAAGAATTTTATTATTAGCCAACAACTGGTTGTTCTTGTGATTTTGTTATAAATCTAGACTAAAAAACAATATCATTATTTGTAGTTATTTGATATTGGCCACAAGCTTTTATAAAAACCATTAGAATAGAATAATACATATTTATTTGCAAGAATTCCAACTACAATAATGACAAATATACATCATTTATCAATGGTTAATTCAAGCTGGTATCTCATGTTTGCTTGTGTGAATTATTATTTTAATTAAAATTTGAAACTTATTAAAATTATTAAGCTAGGGACTCGATAATCGCATTATTTTATTGATTTAAAGCCTTTTTACAGAGATAAAGACGTATATTTAAAAAAAAAGTTTAATATCAGTTCTGAGTCTCTGTATGCCCTTTAACAAAGGGCTCCTCCAAACCCTTCCAATTCTCCCTGTTCCTTGCCTGTCTAGTCCAAGTTTTACCTCCGTCATCTCCAAGTCATCCCGCCATCTTTGTAAGAGTTTCCCTTATTTAATTAAGAAAATTTAAATAATTAAAATATTGCAGTCTTATCTTGTCACCTATGTGTAATCTCTGTAGGGTAAGTTCAGACATATTGCACATGATTATTTCATTGATAATCTACCACACAACTATTACAGCAGTTAACGTAAGTATTAATAATCTTTGTTCTTGAACTTTATATTTTAAGACATTGGTAAGGATTTCTTTAGCAACACGGAAAAAATATACATATATTTACTAGCTTTTGGCCGCGGCTTCGCCCGCGTGGATGTCGGAAATTGTCCCACGGGAACGAACGACCGCTATGCTAAACACATAAGTAGTGGAAATGGACGTAAAATCCGATTTTACATATATACATCAACTATTGATGTCTTTAAATATATACATTTTATATCTAAATATATTAGAAATGGCTGACTCAGAAATGTAGTTCCAATTCAGATAGGTACATAATACGCATAGGTCCTAGAAAAGTTTTTAACCCATGTGTTGGTACACAGTCGCCTGAACGGCATCGCTTCCGGCGTCTCAACGGTCGTGAAAGACTGCGTGATAGACAGGTTGTGCCGCCGACCCTCGCACGAAGACGTGGACCACCAGAACAGTAAACTGTTCGATCCCAAGTATTTTGAACCTAGGTACCTTTCAGTTGCTGTAGGATACACTAAACGTTGCTAGCTTCTTATGGATTAATTTCGTATTTTGATGTATATTTGCGTAGCTTGATGTAGAGAATGTATGTGCCGAACTAGTGTAAAACATTTAGCTATTTTTTTTTTATCGTCTTAATTTTAGAATATGACACTAGAGCTTCTGGGTTAATACCTAACATGGAGTAAATCGCTAATCGCTCGCCTCCTAATGGTGCCGATTCTGTTGTTCACAAACTAAACAAAATTTTAGTTCAGTACATCTTTTTGTTTCTATTTCATTATGACAAGGACTGAAGATACATTTTAGTTTAGTCCTGTCAAATTAATCAGCGCCTCAGTGGAGCGCAAGCGCATCATCACCTGCGCTTTGAAACTGTACACACAACGTTTCTAAACAAAAGTTTGTCTTTGTTCTGCGTCATGACCCCTTATTTATATACGCTGCATAAAGTTAAGAGACGTTAAAACGTCAAAAAATGTGTGGTTAAGTAGACGCTAATCATTCTACTCAACTTTATACAACGTTTTTAAATATGGCGGCAGGATGTAGAACGAGATAAAAATGAGACAAAAAGAGAAAAAGGTAAACTTTTGTAAATAAATAATTATGTCTTCATTTTATTGTCATAATTTGCAATTGCTTTTACCCAACTGTCAAAAACAGTTGAGGTTCTCGCTCGTCTCCTTTTATCTACTAAAATCTAGCCAATGGTATCTGACATTATATCTAAAGCATGTATTATTTTCAGAATGGCAATCAGAACACTAAATAGCAATGCCTAAGATTATTACATCTGATTCACTATACTTACAAATTTACACTTTAACTTTTCATAATATCGTCGACCGTAGGTTCAATTGAGGTAAGGGACAAAATACCCAAAATGAGTTGAGTATACAGTTTTATTTAGAATTTTTCGCTCTATCGAATGGTGTATATGAAAAAATTCTAGCTTAAGAAAAATGTCCCTTACCCTAATGATTTTTGGATCCAAATTTCGAATCAGCCCCATAATAACAATGTATCTGAAAAACTATGCAATATAGGAACTTGAAATAGTGTAACTATCGCCGCCAATCCACTTCAAATAAGGTAAGGGTCTTCAGAATCAACGAATTACCATTACATGGTTTATTTTTGAAGAAACAATAATAAAACTGGCCTTACACTAATGTCTTAGTTATCTCGAATTTAATTAACAATGCCTTATAGTGGTATTTGTGTGGGGTAGGTACCACAGCTAAAAAGTGAAAAATATAAACTTCTGAAATTAAAGTTATTTTTCACGTTTTTTTTGTGTTTTTCTTGGAAGTCAGTTGTTTTTTGTCAAAAAGTTTTTAAATAATTTGATTATAATAAACAAAATTAAATGAAAATTGTTTTATTCAAACTAATACAAATTGACTATTACAATGTACAAACATTGCATGTAAGCGACACACAAAAAAACACACACACGGTTCTAATACATTTTCATGTCTCTTAAATGATTTCTTATAACGATTTCCAAATTTAAGATATCCGTACGTCAAAAGTGTGTAACTTCATTTTCTGTCAAAAATCACTTTACACTGTATTTTTTTCATAATTTTTTCAACAAGTCCTTTACACTATTTTTTCATTAATAGATTGGATCCAACGTAGAGGTCAATTTAATGTAAGGGACGGGACTACCAGATACTTGGTCAGTAAGGGACATTACTAACAAAATACGTTGTTGTAAGGGACATCTATTTTCTTAAATAGCTAACTTATTTAAATAAATGTTACACATGTAGATAGACCACTAAAATACAAGATTATGTGTGAAATCAGACCCGAAAAAGGTTATTAACAAAAAAAGTTATGGGCGATTTAGTCCGGAAAAAAACTTTGTCGGCCTCTCCTGAAAAGTCGTATTTTGTCCCTTACCTCAATTGAACCTACGGTCGACGATATATTGTAAAACATGCATGTTTCTAGTTGTATTAGTGTAGCTTCTTATCGATTTTTTTTTTTTTTTGTATTATTTGTTTTAGAGTTGAGTTGATGCGAAATCTGGAGCACTATGATGCGAAAATCTTCTATTTTTGGCCGGCCGTCCACTGGTTAACGGAATTCATATTCATTAATTTTACGGAATGACCGCTCCCGAAAAGGAATAAATATAAAAGTTATAATAAAACTAAAACCCCAGTCAAAAAGTCAACTAAAAAGGTAAAAACAAGACGTCACAGACAGACAAATAAAATATCCGGAGTTGCACGTGTTAGGGCTATAAATAAATCGAACAGATACGTGTGACTCCGGATTTTTTATTTGTCGGTCTGTGATGTCTTGTTTCTACCTTTTTAGTTGACTTTTTCGCCGTAGGTGGGTTTTAGTTTTATAACTTATTTTTTATTTTTTTGGGTTTATATTATATATACTTATTGACTTTATGTCCTCCAGAGGGCGCCATATTCAATTTAATGTGACGTCACATAGTCTATAACCAGCGGGCAATCAAGACACTTCGAACGATACTTCATTCATCAAATTATGATGAGTATTTTAGAAGTTATGAGGGAACACGTGACCATACATACATAAATACCGTTCAAAATCATAACCCTCCTTTTTGCATCGCCGTAGTCGAGTAAAAAGGTTCCGCTTAACAGCCAGAAAGCCTTTTACTCTAACAAATCCAATGAACGAACTCACCAGGAGTTATTAAACAAACGATTGGTAATAACATTAATATTGACTACAGAGAGCGCCACCTCCGTGGCGTACGACTGATGTGGAACAAAGGCGAGCCAGTTCCCCTGAAGACGGTGTGGAATCCATTCAGTCAAGACGTGCCCTTCCTCACGTACGCCTCGCATCCCATCTTCTGGCATAAAGGTGAAGGTGATATGTATAGACAACTTTTCTTGTTATATAAATGTTTTTGTGTGTGTTTGTAGCTCTGGTTCTTACCCAGTTGTGGAGGTCAGACAGGCAGCCGCTGCATCCGGTTAGACTGGAAGCCGACTACAAAATGGGAAAGGCTAGGTAGATGAACACGATGGGTCTCCACCCTGGGTTAAGCTCTGCAGTTGTGACTTCGTCTTGTTCCTGGTTCAATCCCTATTCTTTGGTTTTTGCAATTTGTGTCGCTGCCCGGAGCCAGGGTTTTTTGCCTTTTTGATTTTTAGTGAAAAGTTCACGCCTTTGTTTTTGCTTGTCGATAAGTTTTCGTTTAGTAAAAGCATAATCAGTACAGGGCCAGACTTTTAATAATTGAATTAAACCGTAAAAACTTAAAAAAGTACACAAACAAACTTTACTGTTCCACGTTACATATTAAAAAAACAATCTGATTTCTCTGTCATATTTTTCTGCATTTTCTCTGATAATTCGGTTTCATTTGTTGTAACGGTGGATTTTCTCATAAAAAATGAATGTTTGGTTTTGATTTAACAATCTTTATATTTAGTGCGCTCGCCGAAAATATTTTTTTTGTCCGAAAACAAAATTAGCCGAAAATTGCCGAAAACCGAAAATGAAACTCGGACGGACTCTACATATTACACACATTCACCTCTGCCGTAAATATTTTCAGAGGGAACAGCAGAAGAAAAATCGACCTACGACATGGAAACATTCGCCATAAAGATACAAAGAGCAATAGAACACATGACAACATCGGCGTGCTGCATACACCACTCCCCTATAGTCATCCAGAGCTACGTAGGAGTGACGTCACTACTTCACAATAAGACTGGCATGGGATTTTTCAAGGTCAGGGGGAAGTTTAGCTTCTAATTTGAAGGTACAACCCTTTGTTAAGTTATATCATTATGTTGAGTAACGGTTGAGATGGCGATGTTATAAATCTGGAGGTAATGTCTGACCGGGACCGCTGTTCCGCGCCTTAGGAATGCGCGGCGAGGCGGGTGGGGCAGCGTTGTCCAATAAGCCGCGCGCCGTGAGCGTTGACGAATGATTGGCCTGCACTCCCTGTGAGCCAGGCGCGAAACAGCGGTATAGTTAAAACCATAGTTAGATAATAAAGGCTGGGACTTTGTTATGTTTGTTAGCTACGAGTTATTTATAAAAGAACGCGTAACATGGATGGCCTCAATATTATTATTATGAATACCTAGTGTGGAATTTTCATTGTTCGGACTTCGGTTTTCTGGATCGCTTTGAGATGTTATTAAATATTTCTATGGAAAAAGTCATGAATAAAAGAGGTCGTACTTTAAACCTATGTGTGATTAAAATGCTAATAAAGGTCTTCAGAAGTTTTTTATGTTGGGGCTATATTTTTTAATTTTCTATAATTTCATGCAATTAGCATTTATTGAAACGCTGGGCCCAATTATAGGCACTTTTGACTTGAGGGGCTCATGGCTAATTAATAACAGCAACACAGGTTGGTCGATCAGGTTATGCTACGCATGCCGCGGTTGGTGACCATCTTTACATAACGAGACCCCTCCGTGCCTCGGAAAGCACGTTAAGCCGTTGCTCCCGACTGTCATTCGTGGATCTTTGGCAGTCGTTACGGGTCGTCGGAAGCCTGATAGTGTGACAACCAGTCTTACAAAAGGGTATCGTATTACCCAATAACTGGGTTTTGGAGTTCAGGTAGGCAGTAGCTCCATGTAAAATACTGGTATTCAGTTGCATCCGGTTAGTCTGGAAGCCGACCCCAACATAGTTGGGAAAAGGCTAGGCAGATGATGACGCACTTTTGAATTGTGAAGGGGTCGGTCAGTCAGAAATATGAAGCTAGTTGCCCATTCTAAAGCGTAGTAGGTGCCTATGTAGAAGAACGGACAGGAAACTCCACGGACTCTATAAAATAAAAAAATATTGTTACAAAAATCTAGCATAATAAAATATTTTTTACTTTTGCCATCAACACGAAAAAAAGGAAGTTGATTTTGATATATAACTACAATTAAAATAAAGTGACTAGGTATAGCATGGTTCCAGTTTACGAGTACTTAATCAATAATAATAATATTGTTAAATTATTTACATAAAGATTCGTATGGTCTAAGCCTTATAATAATAAATTTATATATTACTGGAAGCGATGCAGCTTCTGACTGTTTTAATGTGCGTTAGTAGGATAAGCCTTGCTAAAGGGCGTATTGGAAGCTCATGTTAGAAAGAGAGGGAGGTAGGATTAAAAAGAGATATAAAATGGTTTTAGGCACCTGTCCCACCGCGCGCAGACGAGGAAGCGACTAGCTATCAACGATTTTTCGCTCAAAAAACGTACTAAAGATTGTAGGCCTCGTGTAAATAAATGAGAAACATAATATTAATAGTTGTTCGCGGACTGTTCAGCCAGTACTCGTTTGTCGCAGCTTCACAAGTTATCCGAGTACACGCTCAGTGACACTCGCTTGGCGGGCAGAACACTCGCTGAGAGACTCACGCTTGATACATACGCATACCAGGGAGCAATCGCTTGGCGCCGTTGCGCACTCGCTGCTGCTGGTTGCTCGCCATCTCATTTTTAGTTGCTGGCTCTCCTCGCTTCTCGTTAATCGCTGGCGGTGGGACAGGTGGCTTAGACTAGGAGATAAAACGCAATGACCGCACGCGCCTGAGGAGTTGCAATTTCGCACCTCGTGTCGATCGTACTTTGGGTGACACATCGTGGTTAAAGGTTCAATATGTACATTCAAAATTGGATTTTCAGTTGCAGCAACTGTGGTTGGACGTCGCTGCTAGTCGAATTGAAATGTATTCTGATAGCTATATTAAAAATCTCGAGTATATGGATGATTTTTAAACATTCAGCATCGTCGATGGCATCATTGCTTACTCGTACAATCAGCCATCAGGTGCAATAAAGTCTAAACGCCCAAGAAAGCACACGGCCGCGTAATAGACTAATCGAGACCGCAGCGGGAAAAAATGCGTCGTGAATTCTTTGTCTTAGGGCATTACCTACTTGCTTGTGATTTTTTTATCTCTATAAATACATTGTTCGGTTTTTAAATGTAGTCGAATAATTGTTTTTTTTTTCTTGTTTATAAATCCAATTTGATAGATATTGGAAAGTAATATTAAAATATAATAATATCCATAATATAATAAAATATACATTTCCTATTATATTACTAAATTGTCTTTCAAGTATGTAATTTATTTTAAATTAAATGAGGATGCTAGAGTTCTATAGAGCGTTAAGCTTGTTCATGATTATAAAATATTCGTAAAGTGGGTATAAAATGTTGTATATGAGTAAGTGATAACAAATTAGTCTCAAAATATAATAACAAAATTATTGACATTAGAAAGAGAATATTGAATAGCGTATCGTAGCTTTTGTATATATCAAATAATAATTATACATGCTTTATATTTTATTTAGTTTAATAATATTAAATTATGTTTATTACCAAAAGTTTGTATATCATAATATTCTATGTATTTATAAAAAATATAAAAAGATATCCTAAAATGAAATAGTTTCTCACAGACATAATATTAGTCGGATAATATTAACTGGAATATTGAAGAAAATTACTAAGTGTAGCTACACTAGCCGACTATTACGGAATTGGGCTAGTGCTGTTCGCAAGTCGATATGATATTATAGAACTGTTAAAATATTGATATTTGGTTTTAATTAATTAAAATATAAAATATAACCTGTTTATTTAATTATGAAACAACTCTACTCACATTAATATTAAATTACAGATTTAATTGCATTTATTAATTTTGCTCATATAGTTAATATCTCATATAGTTAATAGTTATAGAACTTTCCATTATACCACATCTTCTAATAACAATTTCACTATCATAACAAGGCTTTCTGTACATGACGCAGGAGCCGCACCGGCACCGCACAAATTTAACACTTATTCTGAAGTATTCTAAAATTGTTGCATCTTGCGTTCCAGCGCCGGCCGGTGCGGCTCCGGCGTCATGTACAGAAAGCCTAACAGTTAGGTATATGTTATTTTTTACTATCTGCTGTACCTACAGTAACTTGTGCTAAGAAATAATGAGATTATTATTTATGACTATGACTATCTTGAATATTTTTAAATAAAAATATATATAATTCTGAGAGCATCATTAAGGCTCGTCATATAGGTCCTACGACAATACTATCGATGTTTGTAATGTCTACTTCATTCAAAGGTAATTTGGTCTCCATTTTAACACATTTATTTAGAAAAAATCTGCTTATTTCAATATTTTATTTATTAAACTGTTTCTTTCTTCATAGTTTAATTTTTTAGATACACAGTTTGATGTAATGTACCTGCTTCCATATATACCATTAGGTTATTTGCTTGAAAGTTTGTGTAAATATACTTTATATTAGAATATATTTAGTTGATGTTTAAACTTAATTATGTGCTGGGTATATAATTTGTAATAATGGCTGTGGAAGCTGAAGTTAGTAAATTAGATGCTAACATTGTTATATTTACATATTTTTGGAATCTGTTAGTGCAGTTATTAATTATTATTAGTCTTAGATTGTGTGCAGCATTGCTATTCTGTAACCATCTCACCGTGAAAACTTAGGCGAAGTGAGCGTGGAGTGAGCTGTCATTGTCATCGATACCTACTGATGATAAGGCAGTGACAGTTCACTTCAAGCTCACTTCACCTAAGTTTTCACGGTGAGATTTTTACAGAATAACAGCTGGTAACAATAATGTAATTTCCACATTGATTCCGTTGAAATAACCATAAAAGATTGGATCGAAAGCAACTTTCATATATAAATAAATGGGCTCGAAGTGCGGAGGACCTAAAGGAAATAATATTAATAATAAATCATTTTAATATTATTATTAGTTATTTTATAATATGAGTAATATTCAGGGTGAAAAAAAACTCATTACAAAGCCGTCATCTATCTACGCATTCTACACATCAATTTAGAGCCAAGTAATTTCGTGCATAAATAATGGTAGTGTGCAATGTAACTCACGCAAAGCATTGTGCTTATGAGTGAATGCAACGGAATACGGATAGGAGTATTTAAAGTTATGTTATAACATGTTAAACTTGTTTTTCAATATCTCCATAACCAGAAGGTTCCCAGGTGTGGTCCAGTACAAAAACAGGATTGTATTTACGGGATGAACAAATGACTCTCGGCTTCGTTAAGGGTATTTTTACACCCGTTATATTATATGAGTTAGCGTTTCTTTTCTAATGTGTAAAAGTGAAAAATATATCCATACTAATATTATAAATTCGAAAGTAACTCTGTCTGTCTGAACAACTGAACGAATTTTGTTAAAATTTGGCAAGGAGATAGATGGCATCCCGGGGAAGGAATATTTTTTATCGACATATCACGCGGGCGAAGCCGCGGGCGGAAGCTAGTTGAAAATAAATTCAAATATATTGAAGTTATGGGTGCAGTTGAAACAAAATATTACAGTATTATTGAAAAATACTCTTACATATCTGATTTAACATAATAATGATTAAATTAAATGTTTATAAAAATATACTAATTAAATATTTTTGCAGTTCCATGTCACAAAAATACGATTTTATGGTGTATAACAATGTTATTGATAAGTGTGCTTCACGTGGTTGCATAAATTATGTGCTTGTGATAATAATAATAATTTCTGTTGAAATACTTCTATATTTTATGAATGGCAATTTAGCAGAATTCATTGTTCCGTTGAATATATTCTTACCTTACGGAGAGACTATTAGAATGAAACAGAATCAAACATGTACTTTTAAAACAATTTCTTTTTTTAAAGAAGGGATGCTGTGTTTTGAATACTTGTCTGTCATTGGTTGATTCATTACACCGGATCATGATTACTTATATTGAAAAACGGTTGAATGCTAGGACTAGCTTTCAACATTGGCCATGGTGGTCGAGTTATATCAGCGATATAAATAATTGAATTAGTAATAATAACACCAAACACAATAGTGTTAATTGCGTTCATGTTTTGCAGGCCTACACTAGGTTCTAATGCTGGCACTCCACGGCATGTTTGTCTTAATATTTCGTAAATTAGTCATTACATAATATCTTAACTCAGATAATGTCTATTTTATATTAGAGTAATGACGCGAATATTTGCCAATATGCCAAGTGAAGCGTCGCCATAACAATAAGCGTAGAGAAACAGTTAGGTTATCACATCAATCTACAGTAGGCAAATATTATTGAACAGAAAACATTATATTTACACATTTACATACAATAATTAAAATAATATACAAATTGTATTATGTTGCTGTTTGTATGCGCGTATAGTTTTGAAGTATGTCTTATTATCTTTAACTATTAAATATTTGAATCATAATTTTATGTAGTTTTATTGACAACACATGCACCAACATTTACCAAAGGAATAGTAGTTCATGATAACCATGGATAAACTCCAAATAGACATCACAATAACAGCTGTATACTTAAGGGAGTATTTGGAAACGTTGTATAAAGTTAGACGGCCATGATCAACCACAAGTTAATTACTACTTAACTTTAAGCGACGTTTACAACTAAACCCCTCACTCTCCAATGGTAGATATCTTTTATCCGTGGAATAAAATTGATGTCTAGACAGTTTTTGTATGAAAAAACCGTTAAACATTTAAAATTATTCTTTGGATAAAGTCATCTGATGTTGAAAAAATCAGTCCTTATACAGGTAAATAGAAACACAACACAACCTCACTGTGGATGATGGACCATACAGAACGAGAACACAAATTGAAAACAGGAAGTAACATTGAAATTATTTTAATATGACAAATCAAAACATTACAGAAATTCATTGTCACCCCAGTTAGCGGGTAAGTAATAATTATCCCAAAAAGATTCTTCTAAATTAAGTTTTGGATCATTTTCATCGTTTTTTATTTCCCTGACGTATCTTATATTTTCTATCCATGATAGATCGTTGATCACATTTTCATTGTATATCGGTATTCTTTTGTTTTTCGCCGATTTAGTAAAAGTATTCTCTGTATTAGTTTTGGGGGGTCGATTTACTCTTTTTTTAGGTTTTATTTCCTTTTTATCTAAAGTTTTCTTCTTGCGGGGACCTCTTTTCTTTTTAATAGTTGTAGAATCATCTTTTACGATAGCTGTATTATTAGTAAGTGCTCTTGAATTTCCAACAGCTTTGATTGGTTGGTTTTCTTTCTCAGCTGCATTAAAAGTATTTGTTGGAATATTTACGGCAAAGTTCGCTGCATTTTTTACTATGATTGGGTTCACAGCTTTATAAATCTGTGTAGACTGTGTTGAGTTATTAGCATCTTTCAATGTTTGGCTGGAATCATTTATATTACAGGTTTTGTTCGAATCATACCAAGTCTGACTTTGACTTTCAGGAATGTTATTGGTGAGGGGATAAAATGGTACTTGGGATGAGATATTATTATCGTTTTGATTGGAATTCATTGTTAGACTGTAGTTGGTGGGTTCTTTATGTTGTACGACAGTTTTGTATAATAAATTACTGTTAGTATTACGAATAACTTTTGGCTTATTTGGGGTAATACTACTTTTCATGGTATTAGGCTCAATAGTAAAAGTGGTGTTCTTGTTCGATATATTACCAAGCGCAGTGCTACCACCAACCTGCAATACATTTTTAGTTTTTTCATTTTCGGCTACATGACCCACTAATCCACCAGCAACAGCTCCGTTAGAAACAATATTTGTATAATTTTGCTGCATTTGATCTACACCTTCAAAGTTATTTAGTATACTTTGTGAACAATTTACATCAGAAGATGTTATACTAATTGAAGCTTCTACATCTCTTCTCAAAGAAAGACTAGACATACTCCTATGTATGTCAACTTCAACAGTTATTCTAGAACCTGCACAATCTACGGTTGCAGTACTAGTTTCATTATGAATTAAATCATCGTCATCGTTTATGTTGGGGAGGTCTATTATTTCAACATCTTTACTTGTTACTATGACGTCTATAGATGTAGCTTCAGCTATTTGTGTTAGTTGAGTCCTGTCTTCATCAGGTAAAGAGTATACTGGTGATATGGAACCCGCATGATCACCACCGTCTCCGATAGAACTAACACTGTTCTCGCCATGAATGTTAGGCCTTAGTTCTTGATGATCTAAAATTATAGCTTTCATGCAGCGAGATAGTTTCTCAATAACCTGAAAAAAGGGGACACAGTAAAAGGCTGATAATTTTATTTTCAAAAATAGTTCAGTAGGATATTAATAATTATAATCTTTAAATAAAATGTGGGAGCAAAACAGTTAGGTACTGTATTTTTTCAACTGATTTTGCAATCAGTAAGTCTTATCAGCCCTATGGGTAAACAACGTTTCATTAAATCTATTAAAATACGTAGAAAACTGTACAATAATCATTAACTAACGCAATTAGCTGTAAATTAATAGGAAAAATTATAATATGCAATTCCAAGAAGATAGATAGATATCTACGCCCCTGAGTTTCCGTTCGGAAGCAGCGCCGGCGCTGTGGGTATCACATCCCATGTCCTATGTCAAAGGATTATTCTGAAGTCAAAAGGGACAAAAGGGTATGTTTTTTATAATTATTTCATTATTACTTTCTTAAGCTTTTAATGTAGAATGTAGGGGAGGAACTGAAGAAGATCAAGGCTGGCAAAAATGGTGATTGCGTAGAAACTTACTCGACGGATACTCATATATGCCTCACTTCCGCCTAGCATTCGTGATTTGAAAACTGTTTCTCTATTTAAATTTCGTGTAAAAGAGCATTATTTTTTCTCACAAGTATGAGTATATTATTATATAGGTATTTATGTTTATATATTTAAGCTTTATGTATTTATTTAAGTATATATTAATTTTCTTGCGTATATGTGTAGGTATATTAAATATTTTTAGTTAAGACTTCGCATAATCATGTTTTTCTCTTGTTCTCACACACTATTGTCTACATTTCTTTCTCATTTCTCCTTTCGCAGGTCTGCTGGAAGAAATTTCTTAAGAAATAAGCAGTACCTTTGTACTCATATTATAATTATGTTGTATCTCTATGTATTTTACTGTGTGTACATAAATAATAAAATAAATAAGAAGCCTAAGTAAAAGAAAACTCTTCTCTGCAGTCACGTAAAAATAATAAGTATTTTACCGAACTTTATTTTAATCATGTAAGGGTTATTTTAAATAAAGTTGTGATATGAAACCGGTGGTCGGTAGGTTTACTGAGGGACGTACCGGTACCGTTACTGACTGTGAGGCGAACTGTGTGTCACCGCTGTTTATCTAAACTTAATAATTTATGGCACTGTTGCTAAGCTCAAATTGTAATTTATTTTTAGTACTTTGTAATGGATAAAGTTTTGTGTGGCTTACGGTGATAAGCTTTAAAACCAAACTGTATGAGGTCAGACAAAACAATGAGTTTCCTAAAATACAATAGACGTAGATATATTTAGTAATCTATTCCGCTTAACTATTCTTCAAGAGTCATAAAAAACCCTGTAAGAAATCGACACGTGTTTCACCTCTCAACGAGGCATCCTCAGGATGACGATTGACCAATTGCAAACCAGAACGTGCCACCGAACCACGTCGTGTTCTGGTCGGGAATAGTTAAGCGGAATAGGTTACTAAATATATCTACGTCTATTGTATTTTATGATGGATTTCCGCAAAGTCACGCCTGAATCAATTAACTATTTAATGTGTTGCCTACCGACTTATGATTTTATTTTATGTTCTTGGGTGGTGAACAAGGGTGGCTCATGTTGTGATAAGTGGTCCCCGCCTTTTTGGTAACCTAAAATACTTAAAAAAGATATCGCTGGTGCGTTGCCATGCCAGAGACAAAGCTAAAATGTCTTGTAGCTGTAATTATACCGGAACCTGCTTCTTGGTGGCAGAAATAAGAAGATATGGAAGGAATACTATGGTGAGATCTACTGACTGCTGTTGATGGTATGGCGGAATGTGGGGTGTACTGGAGGTAAACGGCGGTATCTACATTGCCACATGCGAACTACTCATCAAAGACCTGACATCGCACAAAAATCAAGACGTCACACAAAATCCTGCATCGCGCAATTAGAGTTTACCGCGCGATCAACATATATACAAGATTCCAATATCAATTGTTGGACAATTATTGCCCGCCCAACACGACACCCGTCTGCTCGGAGGATCCTCCCTTTTCTATAGAGGATGCGTGAACTTTACACCTTGTTGCTCATACCTCTAAATAGGTACACTTACCCCTCTGGCTACCCTTTCCGCGATTACAGGCGTGATGTTATGTTATGTGTGAGGTAGACATACTTCCCAGACTTGCAGCTACTTCATTTGAGCTGTGAACTAGGAAATTGCCCCAGCACGCGTAGCATGACAACCATAGAAACGTGTTTTCTACGGGTTTTGTCGAAGGAAGAATAGACACAATGACAGATTGTGATTGTTTATTTGTCATTTTGTCTATTTTTCCGTTGACAAAACCAGTTTCTATTGCGTTCATGCTAAGCATGTAGGATTATATTGTTAGCACATAGTAGAGATGGCTTCTCCCCTGCAGTCGGACGATAATCCGAAGATGCGAATGCACCTGTTTGTGCACACACTTGTGCACTTGTACCTAATCTTCTGTGTCAATTTTTACGTGATTGATACACATTGATGCGCAAATTGATCGTCTACCAAATGCATTTGAAGCGATTGACAATATTACTACAATTGCAATTATGAATGACTCATCTTTACTTAGTTTAATGCTCAGTTGTTACTGCCGAACTTGATATTAAACATGAATTTTGTATTTTTTTAGGGTTCCGTACCCAAAGGGTAAAACGGGACTCTATTACTAAGGCTCCGTTCCGTGTCCGTCCGTCCGTCTGTCACCAGGCTGTATCTCATGAACCGTGATAGTTCGACAGTCGAAATTTTCACAGATGATGTATTTCTGGTGCCGCTATAACAACAAATACTAAAAAACAGAATAAAATAAATATTTAAGGGGGCTCCCATACAACAAACGTGATTTTTTTGCCGTTTTTATAGATAATGATACGGAACCCTTCGTGCGCCAGTCCGACTCGCACTTGGCCGGTTTTTTTGTGATTTGTTAACACTACAGTAAACAACTGCCGCTTTAATCAGTGCCATTGTTAATTACCGATATTAGTAAGCAAAGGTTGTAGGTATCCTTACCTGCAGGGATCGCTCGTCTTGACTACATTGTGTTTTGTAGGAGGACACCTCTGTTAAGTATTGTTCTGCTTCACATACTGAGATCAGCTCATGTTTGTAAATGTAATCTTCTACTTTGAGGCTTATTTGCATCAACCTTGCAGTTAAAATTTGTTTCTGTAACAAGTGTAGATAAAAAGATGTAAGTATACCTTGCGCCAGATAACCGTGGAATAAAAGTCGTTGACATCTTCTACCAGTGTATTCCAATATTTTAAAACGATACGAAAAAATGTTAACGCTGTGTCGCTAATACGATCAAAACAAACTTATCGCGGTACGAGGCGTCCTTGGCTTGTGCACGAGGGCATGTTTTTTGTTTGCATTTGAGTTTCGAGACAAGTGGGGTTATTGACTTTTATTCCACGGATAACTGGCGCAAGGTATAGTCGATGAGGACCCTATTACATGGTGGCGAGATGTTGGTGTACTAAAGAAATACACTTCTGCCTAACTTTTCGGAGAATACAGGCGTGATGTTATGATAAATATATGAGTAGGTATCTATTAGGCAGGTATAGTCGATCTCGTAATTCCTTTACCGCTTTTGATTGAAACTACTACATATATTTAAATAAGTTTGTGGTGGCAGAGGTTACAAGTAAGTATACCGTGCGTGTATTTTTCGGCGCGGATAGGATTGGTTATCGACAACACGATGGGCAGACAAAAAATGATTTCAATAAATTTATAGAGGCACATTTGCTTACGTAATTATAAAAAAATTACGCATCATTATTCCCAGTACTATCAGAGTTACGAACATGGAAAAAAAAAAAAGTTGCCTAAACAATGTATGGCGAGAAAAAAGCCCGAACGGATCAGCAGATCATCAGATAAGTACCTCAGGGGCTTTCCCAAGCTAGCTTTACCACGAAAAGCTTACCTAGTTCTTTCAAGGCAGGGCTAAGTTGACAAAAACACGTGGCCACAGTCGTTGCTGCAAGCTTAATGGTCTTTAAGCAGTTAGGCATCTACAAATTGCACAACAGATTGCTTTTCCAAATATTTTCCAATACTTGTAAAATATCTAATTAGTTCTTACCTCTTTCTTATTTCGGGACCAAGAGGTATTTCTTTTTTTCGGCATTTTATTTATTTCTTCACAATAAAACGGGTGGGTGATGAATGGAAATTAGTGTGGCGCCTCTTTTGAAAAAAGAACGTTATACACTGCTCTTGTTTGGATATTACTTTTTTTAAATTTTTTTTTGTATAAGAGATCGGTGATGCATATTTTTTCAGCATGAAACTCAGTTTCCTGTCGCCTGAAATTATTTGCATTTTACTTCTAAATCCTGCAAATGTTGATAACTTTTCAGTTATCAGGAGGATGATTTCTGAGTATCCTGTGTTATATAAACTGAAGATAATATACCGCAAAACCATTCGGGAGTCAGTTTGCTCGTGTCACCCGACACGACAACTGTGGTTTATTAAAACTCTAATTCATGGATAATTCATTACAATAAAATGTATTTAGTAACTCAAGCAATTATTTTATTACTAGCAACATATCTCAGCAATGCTGGATATGGGATACCGGCATCATCTGGCGATCAATATGGGTAAGTTTCACTCAGATTATTGACTTGTAGCTATTAACAATACCAACCTCCAGTAGCCAATAATTTATTTTCGCGCCTCTTTGTATTAACCCGCCCAATTTTTTTTTTAAAGTCTCTTTTGTTTTATTGCCTTTGACAGGGTTACGGATTATTAAAAAAATAATGTAGTAATAATGATTTTTCGTTGGTATTCTCGGCTTGGGTAACATGTCAAACTCATTTTTTCTTTTATTAAATTAAAACAAAAGCAAATTACGAAGCAGGAACTAGGAGGAATAACATACCCAGTAATAGAAGAATTTACCTATGTATTTCAGTTGTTTTTGTAAAGTGTGTGTATTTTTGTAAGTACCTACCTAGATACCTATACCTATTTGGTAGGATTGGATACCACGGACTTTCGTCATTTAACCTCTTCTATCTGCAGCGGCCCAACTGGCTTCTTGGCAGAGCTTATCATAATTATACTTATCATGTTATCTTTCATGAACAAGCAAAATAACTGTATTACAAATTATTTAACTTTACAGACAATCGGACGTGCAAGCCCCGGAATACGTACCGCCGTATTTAAAGCACCAACGGTATGGACACGGAACCAAAACCGGTTACGGCGGGACGAAAACCGGTTACGGCGGGACGAAAACCGGTTACGGAGGAACTAAAACTGGTTATGGCGGGACTAAAACCGGTTATAGTGGGACTAAGACCGGATATTCGGGCACCAAGAATGGGTATTCTGGGACCAAGTCTAAATATTCCGAGAGTAAAACTTGGTATTCTAACAATGGAGCCGCGTAAGTACTTTCTTTTATTAGTTTTAGTCTTGTCTTCGCTCTTATCTTGAGAAGGCTCTGTCATGCTTTCTATAGCTAAAGCTTCTGTTGCCAAATTAGGGCAAAGCATTATAATTTTAAGAACCTACTTAGGTACTTACATTAATTGCATCATTATTATAATCTTAATCTCAATCCTAACTATCCTAACTAATATTATAAATGCGAAAGTGAGTTTGTTTGTATATTTATTTGTTTGTTTGTTACGGTTTCACGTAAAACGGCTGAACGGATTTGGATGAAATTTGGCACATGTGTAGACTATGGCCTGGAAAACGACATAGGATACCTTTTATCCGAATATTCCAACGGGATCGAGACTTATGTGGGTGAAACCTCGGGCGCAGCACTAACTGCGCCCCGCGCTATATAAGGCTCTGTCATACTTTTTTTAGTACTTACTAAAGGAAGTATGACAGAGCCTTTTCAAGATAAGAGCGAAGACTCTAAAAAGGCCCTGTTCAAGTACAACCTTTTAAAATATCGTCATAATAACCACCATTATAATTTTTCAGGCCCAATTACTACGAATTCCACAACAACGCCAACCAGCCATTCATGCGTAAGTACAATGTTTGATCCTTTCTTAATTTCAGGCACAGGTCCTATTTCTGGAAGCCTAGTTCTGTTGCTATTCTTTGACAAAAAGTAAGTTCAGAGGGGCAATTCCCGTATTTTTTGAAGAACGTTCGCATTCGCATCTCGATCTCAATCTGTCAAAAATACAATCAATTTACCAACATTTTTGAAAAGTTTGATAGATTGCGACTTGAGTGTGAACGTTTTTTATGTACGCGAATGGGCCTTCAGAAACTAAAACCTGTATACTGAAAAATCGCGCACACAAGAAAATATTCTCTCTGAAATTGTTATGTACAAACTATTTAATATGTATCATATTTACAACTTACACGTAATATATTTTAATGTTTTCAATAAATAATAAGTCAAGTAAGTAATGTGATTTCGCATAGCCTATAACCAGCGGACGATCAAGACGCTTCCAACGATACCTCATTTGTGAAATTATGATAAGCAATTTAAAAGTTATGAGGAAACTAATAAACATACATACATATCCACATACGTACATACCGGTCAAAATCATAATCCTCCTTTTTGCTTTGCCGTAGTCGGTCAATCAACAGGTGACGGCACATTTGACCACAGTTTAAGTCAAAAAGTTTTCAGAACTGGAGTGAGTAAACCAGTGTCCAGTCACTGCACTCCATAGTATGAGTCTTATTCCCTCGAAATTAATTTGTGTCAAAAGTGAGGTGATGACCTTAGTTATGTATCGATCAATCTGCCTAGCCTTTTCCCAACTATGTTGGGGTCGGCTTACAGTCTAACCAGATGCAACTGAATTCCAGTATTTTTAACACGATACCCCTGGGTAAGACTGGTAGTCCGACTTTTGGGCTTCTGACTACCCGTAACGACTGTCAACGATCCACGAATGACAGCCGGGACCAACGACTTGACGTGGTTGCCGAGGCTCGGAGGGATCTCGATAATATGTAGTAGACGGTCACCAATCCTCGAACCGACCGCGGTGAGCGTAGCTTGACCTTCGACCGGCCCGTGCGGCTGTTATTATTTTGCCATGAGCCCCTCACCTTAGTTATATGTGTAGGTACCTAATAATATGCGGTCAGTTACACATTATTTGGTGAATAAGCAGTCTAGTAATCGCGGACTGAGTCCTACAACGTCATCATTGGCTCTAAAAGTATTTGGAATGTTTTGTAATATCCCAGATTATTTAAACTTAGACTCTTTTTGGGAGAATTGCCTTTAAATTACCGTCCTTATATCTGTTACCAGTGGAGCTCGTGGCTACGGAGGAGCTCGTGGCTACGTAATAACAGCCGCACGGGTCGATCCATCAGGTTAAGCTACGCTTGCCAGGGTTGGTCCGTGGATGGGTGACCATCTTTACATACCGAGACTCCTCCGTGCCTCGGAAAGCACGTTAAGCCCTTGGTCCCGGCTGTCATTTGTGGATCTTTGACAGTCGTTACGGGTCGTCAGAAGCCCGAAAGTCTGACAGCCAGTCTTACCAAGGGGTATCGTATTACCCAGGTACTGGATTGTGGAGGTCAGATAGGCAGTCGCTCCATGTAAAATACTGGTATTCAGCTGCATCCGGTTAGACTGGAAGCCGACCCTAACATAGTTGGGAAAAGGCTGGGCAGATGATGATGATATCTGTAACAGATCCTCTTTGGTCTGGGCATACATATCTTAATTTTCAGCTAAAGGAAAGCTGGATAACCCATAAGACCAAAGCTCTAAAACGAACTTGAAATCGTTGTGATTTTAAATTTAAAATCAGTCTTGATAAGATCAAAATAGACACAATATTTACCAGAGTAGGTATAAGCGATTATCAAAGCGCGTGGGCACCCTATCGGGCCTAACGGAAGAAGCTCAAATCTAAGCCGGCGCCCGGCGTTGCCGTCCGTCCGATTTGCAAATAACAAACTGCGACCCAATTGTTACCAATGTCAGTGATAATGCAAGGAGTTGATGCAGTTCAGGTCAGGGTTGTGACCTAGACTTTTCAGGATAGTCTGACTGACTGAAGGATTTTCCCCATTTTTAGGGTTCCGTACCCAAAGGGTAAAACGGCACCCTATTATTAAGACTCCGCTGTCTGTCTGTCACTCCGTCTTTCACCAGGCTGTATCTAGTTGAAATTTTCACAGATGATGTGTTTCTGTTGCCGCTATAACAGCTAATACTAAAAAACAGAATAAAAAAATATTTAAGGGGGCTCCGATACAACAAACGTGATTTTTTTGCCGTTTTTATAGATAATTAGCTGATGCCCGCGACTTGGCCCCCGTGGATGTCGGTTATTATATATTAAAACCTTACTCGAGAACCACTCCATCCATTGGTGAAAACAGCTTGACAATCGGTGCAGTAGTTTTTGAGTTTATCGCGTACAGGACGACATACAGACGCGGCGAAGGATTTTATTTTATAATATGTAAGGATGATGCGGAACCCTTCGTGCGCGAGTCCGACCCGCACTTGGCTGGTTTTTATTCATGTTATTATTCAGGAGGCATCTATTCTAAAAAAGCTCCCATTTTGAATTAGATGTTTTAGAGGTTTTACATAGTAAGGCATCTATTTTTAAAAGCTCCTATTTTGAATTAGATGTTTTAGTGATTTTATATAGTATTAATTAATCTATTTAATTCTTATTTAGCTTGTGCCTTCTGGAAAAGGCTTAGAAGAGTACCTTTGGGTTCATCTAAGTATATTATATACCTACTGAACAAAGAAAGGCAGAGGAAAAAATGAAATCTTCGTTAAATTATTTTTCAGGCCTGTATTTTCGACGTAACAAAACTACGCTTTAAAAATTATCTTTTATCTCTCAGCAAAATGCGAGCCCGGCTGCAAGAACTCAGGCATCTGCATCGACACGAACACCTGCGAGTGCCCCGCCAACTTCCACGGAAAGTACTGCGAGTTCGAAAAGAAGCCGTGTCTCTCCTACCCCCCTCTGCCTATGAACTCCGAGAGGAAATGCTCGCCTGAGTAAGTTGTTTTTAACCGACTTCTTCAAAAAGGAGGAGATTCTCAATTCGTCGTTTTTTTTTTGTGTGTATGTTACACGATAACTCCTTCGATTTTGATGATTCTTTTTTTGTTTGGTAGGTCGTGCTTCATGCTTGCGTAGTTTTTGAGTTACCTTCAATAATTACGTATTTTTCCCACTTTGTCTATGTAGACGACATCTTATTTGACTCCGTCACTGTTATTTACATAGCAGGTAGTGATATTCGATATTTGTGTGGGGCAGGTACCACAACTAAAAAGTGAAAAAAAACTTTAAAAAAAAAACAAAAAAAATGAAAAATAACTTTAAAAGCGAAGACACCGACTTCCGAAATTAAAGTAATTTTTCACTTTTTTAGTTTATTTAAAATTCTATATGAGGCTCATTCCTATGTAGGTTTTCGAAGCAGAGTTCCAGTGTGTCTGACCAGCACCACAATTATGTCCAATACATTGCTTCATAGGTTTAAAAAATTCGTTTGCTCTACAATGTACGTAACGCAATGAATTTTGTTGAACTGTCAACATGAAAGTCATTGCCATTGTGAGTGTGTTACTCAGTTTGCAGGTTTCATTTTACTGGGTAGTCTGTCGATTTATTTGGTAAAAGTCCGATATCTACACAAAGTACCTAGGAGTCAAAAGTTTTCGTTCGAATCGCACTTCACCTAGACGAATTTAAAAGTAGGCCATGGCGGAAAACTGGCGCTTTACTTTTTGTAAATTATTTAATCACCACTGTTTTCAAAATGGTGATGAAAAATATCGTGAGGAAATCGCATGTCTTCGAACCAAAAATTCGAAGACATATGCCATTTATCAACCCGCACTGGGCCCGCGTGGTAGATTACGGCCCACTCCCTTTCACCGAAAGGAGACCTGAGTCCCAGCAGTGGGCTGATTAAGCTATGGCGGAAAATCTTTTCAGTGCCACTGTCTACTCAAATGAAGAATCCTAGCGCTACTTGTTTCTGAAATCCGTATATACTTTCAGTATTCCAAAATCCTTGTTGGATGTTAAATCATCCAAGACGAACTTTTAGACCTCTAATTGCATTACTCCAACTGTCTTTGAAACCTACTAAAACATTATTTTCCCATACAGAACCTGCACAATCACTTGCATAGAAGGCCACAAATTCATGGACGGGTCCAACGTTGCCAACATGCGTTGCACTGATGGCCAATGGCAGCCAACCCGAGCTGACTTCTCGACCATACCAGACTGTATGCCAGAGTGTAACCCGCCTTGTACGAACGGAGGGGTTTGTCTAGCAGTGAACATGTGCGAATGTCCGGCTGAGTTTAGAGGGGCTCAGTGCCAGTACTGTGAGTATAAAATGGATTTTTAATACGTTTTGGGAATAACTGAGAAAGTTTTCGGGTCTCCAGAAACCTTTTAGCTTTGGGGATTTACGAGAGAATTTTTGTATCTCCAGAAACTGGTTCAAATAATAGTAGCTCTAATAATGTTACATTCCAGGGCAAAATACCTGATAAATTTGTAATTTTTTCCCGAAAATGATAAAACTGAAGCAAAATTGGCTCAGAGTAAAATGATTATACACTTAACAAAAAAAATAACTTTTCAGTTTACCTACAACTCTTTCGGGATACGATTATATCAAAAGACCCGTGTGGGTCTCTATTACTATATCATCAAAAATCTGCCTAGCCTTTTCCCAACTATGTTGGGGTCGGCTTCCAGTCTAACCGATTGCAGCTGAATACCAGTATTTTACATGGAGCGACTGCCTATCTGACCTCCACAACCCAGTAACTGGGTAATACGTTACCCCTTGGTAAGACTGGTTGTCAGACTTTCGGGCTTCTGACGACCCGTAACGACTGTCAAAGATTCTATTACCATATCATAATGGCAGAAAACAATAATTGAACAATTCCAACAATCTCAATGGCGAAACCTATGGACGAGTCAAAGTCTGCTTGTATTTGTCCACTTTATCTCATTATGCACCATTTTTCACCACCAATTCTAGCCGTAAGCGAATGCGACGTCCGAAAGCTTGCGTTCAACGGCGCCTACGACTGCTTCGGCGACACCGAGTCATCCAGCTGCATGTTGACGTGTCCATCCGGCAGTACTTACAGTTCGCCGGCCGCTGAGCTGTACACGTGCAAATACGCTACGGGAGTGTTTGAGCCGCAGCCGATACCGCACTGCGTTTACCGTGAGTTTTATCATTGTAATCTCAGCTTTAATTTGTGTAAATTATTTCATCACCACTGCTCTCAAAAACCGTGAAGGAAAACATCGTGAGAAAACCGGCATGTTCTAGAACCAAAAATTCGAAGACATGTGACATCTACCAACCCTCACTGGGCCCGCGTGGTGGATTACACCCCACTCCCTCTCACTGAGAGGAGGCCTGTGTCCCAGCAGTGGGATCATTATCGGCTGATTGTGTATGTATGTAATCTCAGCCAAAATACCTCCTCTACTGAACACGACAAAAGCATTTATGTGAGTGCAGACATACAGACAAACACGAAAAGCGACTTTAATTTATATTATGTATAGATATTGTTCTTATTGATTTTACTAATAACAATTTTTTTTCTTACAGCTGAAGTCGTCGTTATCACTCCAGGAAGTCACAGATACAATAGCGTAAGTTACTTTTAAATTTGAAATCGAAAAAAAAAACAGCTGTCCCATAAAGTTTAGAACAGTAGGTATTAAACTTAAGAGGAAATAGGGTCGGTCTTTTTCTCCATACAAAAATTCATAATTCGAGGTTCGGCTCTCGTCTATTTCCTCCTCCAATATTGGACCAATTTGAAAGATATCTTATAAATTGAATAAGAAGGACATTTACTGTGCCTCTATGTTTTTCTTTTTCATTTATAGTTGTGAAATTTGTACAATAGGACTCTGATGACAGCTGTCTAAACAGGCAATTTTGAGCATTTTCTGTGGGCTCTAGTGCTTCTACAGATAATGTATTATCAAAATGGAAGAGCTGATTATTCAAGCTTAAGCTGATTATTTTTTCGTGATTTAAAAGTTGGTCCCGTAGTAAAAGTTATTCAGTTCAATCGTCCAGAGCACCTCTTAAAGTTTGTAAAGTTAATTTTTTAACACGTTATGGAACATACAATCAACAGCAAGTCCCTTCCATAAACACTCGTTATTTTGGCGTACCTTTTTAGTGATGTGACAGATGAATACGGATTGTTCACTCCACATTTTAGGTATGAAGACACAAGTACGCAGCGGGCTCGTCATGACGGTCAATTCAGTATGTGTAACGTAGTCAGAAGATATAAGAGTTACGCGATAGAAAGAGAGGCAACTTCTAGGTGATTTTATCTGTAGGTAGTCAGCGCTGTGCGACCTGAATTGCACTTTATTGTGTCGTAGCATGAGTTGCTTTTTATTTACATGATTTTGCGAAGTGAACCATCTGTATTCATCTGTGGTGATATGTCAAATAATTTTCATCTTATTGAGTTTTTATTTAGTTGAAAAGTAGTGAGAGAAATAGTCGTTGAGCTCGATCCTTTGCCACTCTCATCAAAATCAAAATATTTTATTTCACATAAGCCTACATGGGCACTCATGAAACGTCAGAAGCTAGGTGCACGGTTCCAATTGGTCGTCTCCTATGGAGAAGAGCGGGCAAGAAACTCCACGGTTACTCTTTTAAAAATAATTGGCTTTTACAATATTTTCAAATTACAGTGTTAGGAGGCATGGGAGGACAATGTAGGCCTTTCAACAAGTACCAGGTACTTAACAAAATAGAAGATGGTCAACAAATCTACAGTCCACTAAGCCTACAATGCTCTCACATTCACAAATTAGAAAAGAATCTATATATAAGACAAATAATCAAAAAGTAATAAACAAAAAAAAAAACAATTTGAACCAAATGGCGTGATTGCTATTACAACTGTAATAGCAATCACGCCACGTCAAATTTGAATCAGCCACCCCTCGAAGATCGTACTTACCTAAAACTATAACCTTTCCCAACAGACGTACACTTACTACTCCGAAACGACAAGTGAATCCCACGGGCACCAACAACTAGTCGGCGAGAGTCACACGCACCACTCCCTGACGGGCAGCACGCACGGCACGAGCGCGCACGATGCGCACACTTCGCACGCCACGCACGGCACGCTCACCACGCACGGCACGGGCCGGCCTATTGTTGTAGTGCAGGATATGACGCCCAAAGGAGGGACCTGTCTTAGCTGGGCTGGTGTGCATTACAAGACTTTTGATGGGAAGATTTATAGGTATGTTTATTTTACGGATATTGGTTATTTTGCCGAATTGTTCATTAAAGTCATAATTAGGATGATTTTTAACCGACGAAAAAAGAGGAGGTTTTCAGACGCGTATATATATATATATATTTTTAGGGTTTCGTACCCAAAGGGTAAAACGGGACCCTATTACTAAGCATCAGCTGTCTGTCTGTCCGTCTGTCACCAGGCTGTATCTCATGAACCGTGATAGTTAGACAGTTGAAATTTTTACAGATCATGTATATTTGTTGCCGCTATAACAACAAATAGTAAAAAAAAGAACAAAAAATATTTTAGGGGGGCTCCCATACAACAGATATGACTTTTTTGCCGCTTTTATAGATAATGGCAAGGAACCATTCGTAGGCGAGTCCAACTCGCACTTGGCCGGTTATTTTATGTATTACCACACATAACTTTTTACAGAGTAGTCTGATTTCAACGATTCTTATTTTGAGAAACTTATTTTAACGTTTAATAGTGTTTACTTTATGTAGGTAGGTAGTTAGTCCTTGTAAATTCAAACAAAAGGCCTTGGTTCTTACTCTTTCGGGCCCGAAGGACCACGAAATTTATTTGAAGTTCACTTTGTTTTTTTTTGTTATCCATCTTTATTATTCAATTAAATCGCTGACGATCTTAAAGATTTAATCATGCTTGCATTTCTGTAGCGTTCCTTAAAATATTCCAAAAAGATAATCTGGAAACCGAACCAATATCAGAAGAGTCTTTTTTGTTTATGAATTAAATAACGTAATTTATCCTTAGCTTCCAATCCCCATGCCAACATATCTTGGTCCGTGATGCAAAGGAACACACATACTCAGTAGAGGTCAAACACAGCGAGTGCAAGAACACGGCGCATTGTCCCAGCGAGCTGACGGTCTACCTCGAGGAGAAGTTCTACGTTTTGTCTGTTGGAGGTAATGAAATTGTCTTGTGTAAAAATCAGCCTTAAGCTAAGCTTTATAAGGTTTAAATTGGAATGTGTTTCTTAGCTCTTCAATGTAGTATGTTAAAATATTGGTTCTTCTAGTGGTAGCTAGTTCAGCCCAGTTGAGCGATTAAAGGGGATGCGCTAAGGTAGCCCCCGAAATTCAAATTTTCTTATGATGATGATAATTTGCGGCCGTAACAAATATGGATTTACAGAATTATAAACATTAGAATCAGCAATACAACTCTCTTAGTTCATGTAAGTGCATTGAATGACTGTTTCATGAAATCATGACATTTGGCACTTATATGAAATTAAGGAAGCAACGATGGCGACGCGACGCCTGACGTAAATTAACGTAATTTTAGTAAGCAAGTTTTTAATCACGTTTAAACTTGTATGGAGTAGTGACAGGCGCTGATTAATATGACAGGACTGAACTAAAATTTATCTTCTGTCCTTTTCTAAATGAAGTAGAAAGAAAAAGATGCACTGAACTTAAATTTAGTTTTGTTTGTGAACAACAGAATCGGCACCATTGCCAATTTGTTATGGTCCCTGGCATTTTGAAGTTGTTCTATTGAATCTTTTTCCGACTTGATTGCCATGCCACAATTCTCAAATGTGTTGTATCTTCACCAGAGGACGGCTCCGTACTGTTCCGTAACACAAAGCGCCTGATCCCAATGCCGGCCTCCCTGCCGGGCATCCGCGTGGCCATGCCCAGCGACTTCGTGCTCATCAACCTGGACGCTGTGGGCGTCACCATCAAATGGGATACCAATGTAAGGATATACTTTACTTTATTTGTTCTCGTTAGATTTGTAATGATTTGTGAAGTTTGTCGTTGAAATAAAATCCTACTATATAATATAATATATATAATATTATAAATGTGAAAGTTTGTGTGTTTATGTGTTTGTGTGTTTGGATGTTTGTTACTCAATCACGCAAAATTGGCTGAATGGATTTGGATGAAATTTGGCAAACAGATAGTTTATAACCTGGATTAACACATAAGATAGTCATTATCCCGATATTCCCACGGGATCGAAACTTACGCGGGTGAAACCGCGGGGCGCAGCTAGTCCTTACTAATCCTACTATTCTACTAATATTATAAATATGAAAGTTTGTGTGTTTGGATGTTTGTTACTCAATCACGCAAAAACGGCTGAATGGATTTGGATGGATATGGCAAACATATAGTTTATAACCTGAATTAACACATAGGATACTTTTTATCCCGATATTTCCACGGGATCGAGACTTAAGCGGGTGAAACCGCGGGGCGCAGCTAGTATTAAAAATGCAAAAGTAACTCTGTCTCTCTGTCGTGCTTTCTCGCCAAAACTACTGAACCGATTTAAATGAAATTTGGTACACAGATATTGTAGACCCTGGGAAAGGACATAGGCTACTTTTTATCGACATACCACGCGGTCGAAGCTGCGGGCGGAAGCTAGTTAAGAATAAACGTTACGTGGAGGATAGGATGAGGTGGTCAAATGTGACCCTATTAGTAGTATTAAAAAAAAGTTAATACAAATGTTTTTAAGGCACAGCCAACAGCACTTGCCGAGGTTGGTCCGTGGATGGGTGACAATCCATTACATACCGAGAACTCCGTGCTCGGAAAGAACGTTAAACCATTGGTCCCGGCTGTCATTCACGGCGCGACCGCTTTTTCATATTTCGCGTGCGCCGCGCAACACCGCCTGTGTACGTTCTGCGCCTCGTCGCTTCTATACATTTTTTATGAAATATGAAAGGAGCGGCGCAACGCCTTAGTCGAAATAACAACAGCTATTAAAATCACTTAAATTGACTTTTAAAAACTCAATGATAAGCTCTTCTATGACCTTGTTAGGTCAACCACTTTACATTAAAGTTTATTATATGTAGCGAAGTGTCAATGACATTAAATCTGGTACATTTTCGGGGCATTTGGCTTATCGAACATCCGTTAATAATGTTATGATCCTGGATAATCTACGTCCGCTCTGTCTGCATCCTATATATGATAATTTTATATTTATTTTGAAATGTAAATAAATAGGTATATATCTAAGTTAGACTTAACGCCTTTTGTAATACTAAACTAAGACAACTTTACCATTCCTTGAGAAAACAAAATAAAATTACTTTGTGCAAACTAGACAAAACACTAACAAATGAAATATAACATAATATCACGCCTGTAATTTTCCTAAGGGTTAGGCAGAGGTGTACATTCACGAGCAAAAATATGTATACACTTAGCAAAATTCAATAACCATTTTTGCGTGGAATAACAATTGGAACTTTGAGATGATACCTATTTCATAATAATATGGGTTCCAAAATACTATGTTCGTTGTAACATAAAATTACAATCAATACAGTAGAAGAAAATCACTTTTAAAAGTTGCTAAGTGTATACATATTGGTGCTCGTGACGGTACCTATAGTACACCCACATTTCGCCAGTTATGTTTAAGTCTCATGTGTAAGGGGGCGAGCCTATTGCCATCAACCGGGCAAAAATCCAGACTCCAGGCTGTAACTAAGAAATTCGTGATGGAAAAACCCACTAACACTTTGCCCGACCAACTTAGACCAACGAATCAAAATATAAAACTTACAAAACGTGTAAAAATTGTTGAACCATTGCTACTTCTAGAAGAATAAAACATGAAAAAGAATAAAAAATAAATCGTGCTATCTCACAAAACACTAAGCTTTAGCAAACCCAGGTGGCTGGCCGTACATCCAGATTTGGCAAATGATAACTGTGATGACAATACCTACCTTACATCTTTAACTACAATACCCGGGGCACAGATGAATACAGATGGTTCACTCCGCAAAAGCATTGAAAAAAAAATTTTTACAACAAAAAAAAAAACAACCGTATTAAAAAAAAACTAATACAAAGTGAAAAATAAGTTTAATTTCGGAAGTCGTTGTGTTTGGTTTAAAATTTTTGTTTTTTGCCACCAAATTCCGAAATTTTTTGGAAGTTTGTCGAACCACCGCGCAAACTGCCTCTACTAAATGAAAAAAGATTTTTTTTAAATCCGTCTTTAAATTTACTGAATAAAATATCGATGTATATAGATTAAAAAAATCATATGCTACGAACATAGAACTTTCTCTTTTTGGAAGTCGATTAAAAAGCGACTCTTGTTAGGACACAATAAAGTGTAATTCAGGTCGCACAGCGCTAATTACCTACAGTTTTATTTACCTAGAAGCTGCCTCTCTTTCTATCGCGTAACTCTTATATCTTCTAACTGCGTTACGCTCACTGAATTGGCCCGACAAGTCGAGCTCCCGAGTAATTGTAGCTTCATACTTAAAATTCGGAGTGCGCCTTCTGTATTATTCTGTGCCCGGGGTTAAATATGACACATTTATAAAGTGACTGCGTCAATCATTGCGAATTAAACCTAATACCAATGACATAAAAAGTCACAAGAGCGCAAGTCTTATTAATTCCCTTGGTAATATAAAATAATTTTTCAGAACATAATCCTGGTGGAAGGTTCAGTTCTGTTGTGGAACAACACTGAAGGTCTATGTGGGACGTTGGACGGGAACCCGGAGAATGACTTCATGATGAGAGACAAAACTATTGCGAAGACCAAGTCGGTGCTGGCGTCATCATGGCAGGTTAATAAGATTGGAGGTATGTTACTACGATTTTTATAGGAATTTGTTTTTACATGAGATTAATGGTTTTCTTCATAGATAGTCTCGTCCATTCTAGACAATTCCACATGACTGTATCTAATAAAATATTGTTTCGAGATCAGAAGGCCAATTCTCGTACTTAAAAAACGTTTACATTCAAGTCGTAATCTGTCAGACTTGTCAAAAGTGTTGGTAAATTGATTGTATTTTTGACAGATTGCGAATGAGATTAGAATGCAAACGTTCTTATAAAATATGGGAATAGCCCCTCAGGTGGTCACATTTTTTTAAAGGTGAGTATAGACTAGAGCATTTACTTGTAGCACATCGAGCATTCACCGTTTTTAGGGTTCCGTACCCAAAGGTTAAACGGGACTCTATTACTAAGACTCCGCTGTCTGTCTGTCTGTCTATCTGCCTATCTGTCTGTCTGTCACCAGGCTGTATCTCATGAACCGTAGTTAGACAGTTGAAAATTTCATAGATGATGTATTTCTGTTGCTGCTATACGTACAAACAGAATAAAATAAATATTTAAGGGGGCTCCCATGCAACAAACGTGATTTTTTTGCAGTTTTTATAGATAATGGTACGGAACCCTTCGCGAGTCCGATTCGCAGTTGGCCGGTTTTAAAAAAAATTATCGAACCAAACTTCGAACACGACTCTCGATGATTTTTGTTACAATCTAATTTAAAAAACCAATGAACGTTTTGGTGTAACGTTTTATCGAGCAAAAGCACGAGCGTGGGCGATGCGGAATGAGGTGCGCGGGTCGAGGGTAGGTCGTTACAATTAACGCAAGGTAGAAAGAAATGTTACAGGTAAACGATACGTCGAGCATTCGCAGGAACGTTACATTACATGGAAATGCTTTTTAAATTGAGCTTTTGCCTGTATTGTATCATTCGTAAGAACGTTTCATTACATGGAAATGCTCTAGTGTATTAATGTGTTCGAAACAGTGTGCCATAGTGTGAAAAAGGCTTTACTTATGTACATTTCATCTCCTGAAGCCTTTTTATTCTTAAACATCTCTAAATTAGCTGAAATACTCTTGTTTTTTTTTTAAACAAAAAATAAATGAAAATGGTTTGTGTTTGTTTGTTTGTTTGTTGTGTGTAACTTAAACTTTTAATTTGCAGATGTTTGCGACAGCAAACCCACGGAGACCAGTGCCTGTGCTTTAAAATCTGACGATGATATGAAGAAAGCTCAGCAGTTCTGCACAACGATCTTCGCTAAAGAAAAGTTCAGGAAATGCTCCAAGGTAAGGTGTCGAGAATAGTGCAACTATGAGCTCAAAATTGAGGCACTTTTAGTGTATTAAGTAGAAAAACCTTTCATTTTTATCCGTAGCAAATCATTTAAATAAAAAGCGACTCTTGCTACGACACAATAAAGTGCAATTCAGGTCGTACAGCGCTAATAACCTACAGTTATATTCATCTAGAAGTTGCCTCTCTTTCTATCGTTAACTTTTATATCTTTTGACTACGTCACGGTCACTGAATTGGCCCGACAAGACGGGCCCGCCGTGTTCTTGTAGTGTAGCTTCATACCTAAAATGCGGAGTACACCTTCTGTACTATTCTGTGGTATTACCTTGTTATTTACAATTTTTTCTATGTTCTATCGAGTTTTACTGTTCATTTTCTTGACCCATGATTTTTTTTATAGGTTATGGACGTCTCGCTTTTGCTCGACGCATGTCAATGGGACTTCTGCGCTTGCACCACCAGTTTGAGTAAGTAACTATAGTCTGAAAGGAACGCTGTTCCGCGCCTTAGGAATGCGTGGCGAGGCGAATGGCAACGTTGACCAATGAGCGACGGGCGGGGGGCGCGCGTCGTGGGCGTTGACGAATGAGCGGCCTGCACTACCCCGTAAGTCGCGCACATAACTCAGTCGCCGAACAGCGGTCTCGGTCTATACATTATTATATATTTATCACGGCTAAAAAAGGTCTAATAATAAACTAATCTATTGTACTTTCTACAGGTCCTGAGGAATGTGCTTGCAGTACAGTGTCGGTGTACGCTAAGGAATGTTTGAGGCATGGAGTTGAAGAGATGAAGGACTGGCGCGACGCTGAGACCTGTCGTAAGTACTGACTTCAATTACCTTCTAGAGCTAATGGAATATCGTGATGTGTCAGAATTTTTTTCCCGGCTGACACACGTTTATGGCTTTTCAAGAAAAAAGTCGTTCCCAAGAAAGCTTAACTGCGATTCTCCGATTTTTGATGTGTTACATCTTTCCTCTCGCTTTCCTGCCAACTGTGGGAGTGACTTCATGAAAAGGGACGGAAGTGTGTAACAGGAAGCCGGGGAAGCGCGCGCTATTTTATTTGACCAATGAGCTCGCGCAGTGCTAGAGTTGGCCATCAGATGGTACCAACCCATTTTCCGAGAGGTTGGTACTGTCAGCCAAGATGCTCGCTAGTTTTTGTTTGTCTTCCATTTAAGTATACCATGTTCAACCAATCATAGCTTTCAGAAACCTATGATAAAAAGTCTGTAACCCCTTCTTATTTCCAAACAGCAATGAAGTGTCCCGAAGGCAAGATCTACAAGTCCTGCGGGCCCGACGCCCAACCCAGCTGTGCCTTTCCCCTGGTCCCAGCTAAGACTGGCAACAGTTCCTGCGTAGAAGGTTGCTTCTGTCCCGAAGGGTTACTGCTCGAGGGCGGCAAGTGTGTGCCCAAGACGGAGTGCCCTTGTAGGCTGAGGAATAAGAGCTTTAAACCAGGTGCAACGATACGGAAGGATTGTAATACCTGGTGAGTTTTGGATTTTCTTTAGGGTGTGTTTCTAGTTTATTCAATTTTATACTCTGGATGACAGCAAGGCTCTGCAATACATGACTGTGGAAATAATTGGTTTTTTTTCCTATAATTTCGTTACATTGGCTTGTGGACTTAGGGTTAAGTAATAACAGCCGCACGGGTCGATCGATCAGCTCCATAGATGGCTGACCATTTTTACTTACCAAGACCCCTCCGTGCCTCGGAAAGCAAGTTAAGCCGTTGGTCCCGGCTGTCATTTGTAGATTTGTGTCAGTCGTTACGGGTCGTCAGAAGCCCGAAAGTCTGACAACCAGTCTTACCAAGAGGTATTACCAAGTAACTGGGTTATGGAGGTCAGATAGGCAGTTGCTCCATGTAAAATACTGGTATTCAGCTGCATTTGGTTCGACTGGAAGTCGACCCCAACTTAGTTGAGAAAAGGCAGATGATAATAATCTTGCTACATTAATAGAGCTGTTAAAATTTGTTTAAAGCCTAAAAGAAACCGAAACATGTTTTGTATAAATTTTCTAATAAATTAGAACAAGAAAAGAAACAAAGAAAATCAAACGTATTTTTGGGATTAAAACATGTAATGATATGATATGATAAACATTTATTTCGGACCAGGTCCATATTCTTGTTAGTAACAATATACTTAATAACTAATGTTAGTATTCAACACACAACACAAATTAAACTGCGACATGTAGCCGCATCCACCTCTGTAGCATGGGGGAGTCCCCCCAGTCTGCCAACACACCCAGTATAGAGTTGACACTACCACGGACGCGAGGGAGTAGGGAGGCACACCTTTTCCTCATGACAGCGGCAAATCCATCAACCCGCACCTCAGCAAACATCCCTGACGCACTTCAACGCCATGGCAGTCCCAACAGTACCCTGAGTGCATTGTTATATTGGACAACGATTGGATTGTAATACGAACAATAAATCTGTAACTTAGATCTCTACAATGAATTGTCCAAAAATTTACTGCAATTCATTTTCGATGTTGTAAGTCAGATATATCTAATTATATATATATTTATACACGTTTTCTCCTACCAGCACTTGCCAATCAGGCGAATGGACATGCACCAAAGTAGCATGCGGTGCCCGATGCGGGGCAGTAGGTGACCCGCACTACTCCACGTTCGACGGCTTGCGGTACGACTTCATGGGCCACTGCACCTACACCATGCTGCAGGCCAACAACCTCACTATAGAGGTCGAAAATGTGGCTTGTTCTGGAGCTATCACTGAGGTAAGAGATCGCAGAAAACAATAATTTTTAGATTATGGTCTCCGATACCGGATTACTGTAAGCCACCGAAGGTTGGAAGCTGCTGCTCAGCAGTACTGCTTGTAATAAAGTTGAATTTTTAATTGAATTAGTTGTTTCGCTAGACTGATGATTTGCCCAGATCCATTACCAGAACTCGAAGTGTAGATTCTGCCGAAATCTATACAGCCTTCATGTAACGGCTAAGCCGCAGGGCTAGTCTTACAGCTAAGCTGAATTTTTGCAACAGTAAAACTTGATACAATTATGCAAACTTTAATTAATAAAAAGCCATAGGAAAGCCCTCGACAGCCGCAAGTTGCGAAAAAAAGGTCCAGTACTGTGGGGTCTGAATAAATACTGTTCATAACTGGTAACTCATAACAACGAGAAGTTTCTTGCCCATTCTTTGCCATATGAAATGATTTCCTGGAAGGAGCGAGTAAAATCAATCATATTTTTTTTTTGTAAATTTTGACTTACTAGTTTTTTTTGAGTGCTTGAATAAATGATTAGGCTTTTTTCACAACAGCTCCTGAAAAATACAAAAAAAAAACTTAATTAAATCCTATCCCTTCTAGGCAATGGACCTAAGCCCCTACAAAGGCGAAGGCAAGCCGTCCTGCACTAAAGCCGTCAACTTGAACTACGACGGAGCTAACGTGCACATGAAGCAAGGAGGTTTTATACTTGTGAACGGGAAAGAGGTTTCTACACTACCTGTCATGGTGGGCGATGTTAGGATTAGAGCAGCCTCTTCTATGTTCATTATTGGTAAGTGAAAATCTTTAAGTAATTTTAGCTTCCTAACTTACCCACCCTAGCTTCGATATAAAGTCGAGTATGTCGATAGAAAGTACCCTATGTCCTTCCCCAGGATGCTATCTATATCCTCACCAAATTTTTTCGAAATCCGTTCAGTGGTTTAGGCGTGAAAAGGGAACATATAGATAGACAGACAGAGTTACTCTCGAATTTATAATATTAGTATGGATAGTATGGATAAATGCTAAAGTGAGTTTAGTTTGTTTGTTACACTTTCACGCTAAAACGGCTTAACGGATTTAGATGAAATTTGGCACATGGGTAGACCATGACCTGGAATAGGACATAGGGTTTTTTTATCCAGATATTCCCACGGGATCGAGACTTATGTGGGTGAAACCTCGGGCGCAGCACTAACAGCGCCCCGCGCTGTAGAAGGCTCTGTCATACTTTCTTTAGTACTAATACTAGCAGCTAGTGACTTATACAGGGTGGCGATTTAGTGACCTGCATAGAGATCATCGTACTCGGACGGTTTACTATCGGACCACCAGACGTACTGCGGGGTCCCATCAGCACTTGGTCGATATACGGACTAGTCATACCCAGCGCTTCTGCTCCACATTTATTATACGTGCGGCCAAAGTGTGGAACTCCCTGCCAGCGTCTGTGTTCCCTTCCACGTATAACCCGTCAGCCTTTAGGGGTATGAGGAACAGGGTGTAAAGTTCACTCATCCACCATAGAAAAGGGAGGATCCTCCTACCAGACGGGTGTTGTGTCTGGCGGGCAACTGCCCAATGATTGATATTGGATTTTTGTATATATGTTCACTGCACGGTAAACTCTAATTGCGCGATGCAGGATTTTTGTGACGTCAGGATTTTTGTGTGACGTCAGGTCTTTGATGCGTAGTTCGAATGTGGCGATGTAGGTACCGCCACAAGCCTACAAAGCAAGAGTGAACAGGCATCTTCTGGGCTTGCTCGCTCCATCATAGACCTCATCTATCGCTTTCCATCAGGCGAGATCGAGGTCTAGAGCTGTCCAATAACTCAAAAAAAAAGATCTCATACAAGAAATTTAGCACCGGCGCACATTACAAGACTGCCTAAAAGTAATAGGTATACATATTTATGAGAAAAATACTTTTTATCTTTCACTTTTTAGTTGTGGTACCTACCCCACACAAATTCGAATACCACTATTTGCTATAACAGTGACGGGAACATTAAAACCTTGTCCTTATAGACTAAGTGGAAAAAATACGTAATATTGAAGCTAACTCAAAAACTATGCAAGCAAAGTTAATCAAATGTATATGGGACCACTTCTGAAGCAAGACCTACCAAACAAAAAAATAATCATCAGTTCATAATTGGTGGACGTCAAAGTCAAAGAATTTATTTCAAATAGGCACATAATAGGCACTTTTGAACGTCAATGAAAAACAAAGAAATAGAATTGATTCTAGTTGCCGACGTAAAGGCGAATTGAGAACCTCTTCCTTTTAGAAGTCGGTTAAAAAAGGGAAAACTAGTAGGTTACTCATACGATCTTTAGTAGAAAAAAAAAAGACATACTTACGAGGACTTTTATCGTTGGAGATTATAAGATTGTATACGAGTATGTAAATGTTTTGCTTTGATTTTAGTGCAACTACCTAACAAAGTTGACCTGTGGTGGGACGGCAATACTCGTGTCTTCATCGACGTGCCAGCCGAATTCCAAGGAAAAACTAAGGTAACATTGATGATCACTCAAATCGGCCTGAAAAGTTGGCAACCATATCATCTGCCTAGCCTTTTCCCAACTATGTTGGGGTCGGCTTCCAGTTTAACTGGATGCTGCTGAATACCAGCATTTTACATGGAGCGACTGCCTATCTGACCTCCTCAACCCTGGGTACCACGATACCCCTTGGTAAGACTGGTTGTCAGACTTTCGGATTTCTGACAAGTCGACAATATGACCTCCAAAAAATATATAGGACAAAGATACCACTGTTTGTCTCTGCATCACCCAAAGGTTGACTGGTAGAAAATGCCTATGGCATTAAGTCCGCCTCTGTACATTTGTGTGCTTAAAGTATTAAAAATAAATAAATAAATACTCGCGCACAAAGGGTTCCGTACTGTATTAAGATCGAGCAAACAACGCCCAAAAACATGTTTCTTGTATATAATTTCAACCTTCTTCCCATTACGGTTTTAGAGATATAGCCTGCTCGCAGACAGACGGCAAGCGGAAACTTAGGAAAAGAGTTTCGTTTGGCACCCGTCGGGTCCGGAACCCTAAAAAGTAACCTGTGGTTGTCTATCTTCCATAGAGAAACAATTTGGTGAATGCTGTGGTCTCTTTAGAGATAACGAAGATTACCCCCATGATACATGCCATTCATCGCCACTTACAACAACCAAACTTGAATTTTGAATAGTATTATTTATTTATTTAATACTTTAAGCACACAAATGTACAGAGGCGGACCTAATGCCATAGGCATTTTCTACCAGTCAACCTTTGGGTGATGCAGAGACAAACAATGGTATCTTTGTCATATATATTTATATATGACAAAGATAAATGTAATTAATAAAAATGTAATGTAAAAATAAATAAAATGTAATTTAAGTGTATGTAATGTAATGGAATGTATTTATTTTTTTATATATTTTTTTTTAATAGTAATATTCCCAATCCTTATTTTTTCTGGCTGCCTAGGCTTTTAGTTAATTGATTCAGGCGTGACTGCGGAAATCCTTTCATATTATAAAACAAAATCCCCCGCCGCGTCTGTCTGTCGCCCTATACGCGATAAACTCAAAAACTACTACACCGATCTTCATGCTGTTTTCACCAATGGATAGAGTGGTTCTCGAGTAAGGTTTGAGTATATAATAACCGACATCCACGTGGGCGAAGTCGCGGGAATCAGCTAGTCCATTATAAAATACAATAGACGCAGATACATTTAGCAACTCATTCCGCTTAACTATTCCTCAAGAGTCGTAAGAAACCCTATAAGAAATCGACGCGTGTTTCACCTCTCAGCGAAGCGTCCTCCGGATGACGATTGACCAGTCGCGAACCAGAACACGACTTGATAGGTGAAACACTTGTCGATTTCTTACAGGGTTTTTATGACTCTTGAGGTATAGTCGTCTATTGTATCTTAGGCCTAAATTAATTTTATTCACTTTTTTTCTTCAGGGTCTCTGCGGCACCTTCAACCTAAACCAAAAAGACGACTTCCTAACCCCAGAAAACGACATCGAACAATCAGCTCTTGCGTTTGCCAACAAATGGAAGACCAGAGAGTTCTGTTCTGACATAGAGACGAAGGAGCCCGAGCATCCTTGTAAGGCCAATATGGAGAACAAGGAGGCCGCGGAGAAGTACTGTAGTAAACTGAAGAGTAAGGTGTTTGAAGGTAAGTTCTATAACCAAGTAATGGGCTGTTATTCATCTGTCATAATACCAGTCTCATGCCGCTATTGGATTTTCAACTTTCGGTGCTGAACCGAGTGTTGAAAATCGAACAGAGCAATTTAAGCATTTATTTAGGTGTCGCCTACTGTTAGTGAAAACGGGCATCAGTAATCTTTGTTACAGTCAATGTAAAATTAATGTTTGGGTATTAAAATTATTATTCATGGCGATATAAATATTTTATCGATATGATCTTACTAATATAATTATAAGTTTTATATCGATATCACCGAACTAATAAATCCATTGTCTTTTCCAAAAGGTGGTAAAATTTTACGAAGGAATAATTTGGTTTCAAGAACATGTTGATATAAATATTTTATCGATAATTATGATGTTACTAGTATAATTATAAGTTTTATATCAATATCACTGAACTGATTGGTCCACTGTCTTTTCCAAAAGGGGGTAAAATTTGACGAAGGAATAATTTGGTTTCTTGGCATATTTGGCCTTCTAGGCTTGCATTTCATAAATTAAAAATGTCTAAATAATACTTTGTTAAAAAAAATAAAAGGGTAGTTTGGAGGCGCCGGGTATCGATCCCGGTACCTCTCGCATGCTAAGCGAGCGCTCTACCATCTGAGCTACGCCCCCGTTGTTACTTTAGATACAATTAAACGCCACATTCAAGACATGTCAAAATAACCTTCGAATGTCACGTACCTTTCTCTTGGTACAATTTTGTAAGAATTGCATCGTCAGCTGGTCAATGTGAAATATCGACAATGTCATCGATATGAATTTTATATTGGTACTAAACTAATTGACCCATCGCAACATTCGCAACGCATACTCGATGACTTGTCTGACGGAAAGGATTGTCTGACTGAGGAATTTCCAAAATGTTAGGTGTGGTTTCACCTCATAGGTACATTGGATATTAAACATAACGAAGAAAAGAAAAAAAAAACAATTGAAAGATGTCATTGCTAAAAGACATTATTGAATGACGTTCCTTCGACATAATATAAGTATATAAATATCTATTTAGCCCTCTTCCAAGGCCACATTAATGATATTTTGAACCCATACACAAGAAGTTTTGTTTCTTTTCTTTTTGAGTCAATCAATCCTACGAGTAGCCTTTTCCCAACTATGTTGGGGTCGGCTTCCAGTCTAATCGGATGCAGCTGAATATCAGTATTTTAGATGGAGCGACTGCCTATCTGACCTCCACAACCCAGTAACTGGGAAATACGATACCCCTTGGTAAGACTGGTTGTCAGACTTTCAGGCTTCTGAGAACCCGTAACGGCTGTCAAAGATCCACGAATGATCTCTGAGACCAACGGCTTAACGTGCTTTCCGAGGTATGGAAGGGTCTTAGTATGTTAAGATGGTCACCCATCCACGGAGTAACCGAAGCAAGCGTAGCTTAACCTGATCGATTGAACCGTGCAGTTGTTGTTGCTTAACCACAAGACCCTCAAGGTAAAAGTAAATAATTTAATAATCTAATATTCTCCCCACAGCTTGCCACTGGTACGTAGACGTAGAACCATACTACGAGGCGTGCGTATATGACATGTGCGCATGCGGCTCTGACGTCACGCGCTGCCTGTGTCCCGTGCTGGGCGACTACGCCATGACCTGCGCTAAGGCGGGCGTCGTCATACAGTGGCGGTACAACGTGGACGAGTGCGGTATGTATTTACAGAGAGAAGTTCGATTTTTATGTCGTCTGCGACCGACAGGGTATTAGAAAATGAAGTTCCTAGAGAAGCCCGCGAAATTCAAATTTTCTTAAGGTTTAGTATTAGGTTGTATGTTGATCAAAATATTTGCGATCGTAACAACTATGTATTAGAAAAGTTATTATCGTTATAAATACAACTCTCTAAGGCCAAATTACTTTATTTAATGTCAATTTCATAAAATCATGACATTTGAGGCAAATTCTAACTTCTTTCTAGCATTTTCTCTGTGTCGGATACGGATTACCGTAATCAAAGGCCTTAGTGTGTTTCTTTTACCATCTCGACTTTACGCAACGACCGCGTTCGGCGCTCCGATTCGCCCTTCACCAGTGAAGGCCAGTGATGGAAGAAAGAAACTCACACTAGGGCCTCCGGTCTCAGGTCTTCATTTGTCAAGTTCAAACAAAGATTTTTGGAATTGCATAGAGTAGTCTATAATTTTGTTGACATGGTAATACAAAATAGTCAAGTACTTCCATGGTTGTAACAGTTCTATAGTAGATCCCATCATGACGAGTTCGTACTTCCGAAACTATACGATGATTCCCGAAGCGGATACTTTTCTATGGAAAGCTGTATGAGTCTTTAAGCAAGTACATTTTGTCCAGAACTGCAATGCACGGGAGGACAAGAGTACACCGTGTGCGCCGACAGCTGCCTGCGCAAGTGCGCCGACATGTCGCTGGCAGCCAGCGGGACGTGCCGCCCGTGCTGTGTCGAGGGCTGCGCCTGCCCGCCCGGACAGGTACGTACTACACGGTACAGACGTGCCGCCCGTGCTGCGTCGAGGGCTGCGCCTGCCCGCCCGGACAGGTACGTACTACACGGTACAGACGTGCCGCCCGTGCTGTGTCGAGGGCTGCGCCTGCCCGCCCGGACAGGTACGTACTACACGGTACAGACGTGCCGCCCGTGCTGCGTCGAGGGCTGCGCCTGCCCGCCCGGACAGGTACGTACTACACGGTACAGACGTGCCGCCCGTGCTGTGTCGAGGGCTGCGCCTGCCCGCCCGGACAGGTACGTACTACACGGTACAGACGTGCCGCCCGTGCTGCGTCGAGGGCTGCGCCTGCCCGCCCGGACAGGTACGTACTACACGGTACAGACGTGCCGCCCGTGCTGCGTCGAGGGCTGCGCCTGCCCGCCCGGACAGGTACGTACTACACGGTACAGACGTGCCGCCCGTGCTGCGTCGAGGGCTGCGCCTGCCCGCCCGGACAGGTACGTACTACACGGTACAGACGTGCCGCCCGTGCTGCGTCGAGGGCTGCGCCTGCCCGCCCGGACAGGTACGTACTACACGGTACAGACGTGCCGCCCGTGCTGCGTCGAGGGCTGCGCCTGCCCGCCCGGACAGGTACGTACTACACGGTACAGACGTGCCGCCCGTGCTGCGTCGAGGGCTGCGCCTGCCCGCCCGGACAGGTACGTACTACACGGTACAGACGTGCCGCCCGTGCTGCGTCGAGGGCTGCGCCTGCCCGCCCGGACAGGTACGTACTACACGGTACAGACGTGCCGCCCGTGCTGCGTCGAGGGCTGCGCCTGCCCGCCCGGACAGGTACGTACTACACGGTACAGACGTGCCGCCCGTGCTGCGTCGAGGGCTGCGCCTGCCCGCCCGGACAGGTACGTACTACACGGTACAGACGTGCCGCCCGTGCTGCGTCGAGGGCTGCGCCTGCCCGCCCGGACAGGTACGTACTACACGGTACAGACGTGCCGCCCGTGCTGCGTCGAGGGCTGCGCCTGCCCGCCCGGACAGGTACGTACTACACGGTACAGACGTGCCGCCCGTGCTGCGTCGAGGGCTGCGCCTGCCCGCCCGGACAGGTACGTACTACACGGTACAGACGTGCCGCCCGTGCTGCGTCGAGGGCTGCGCCTGCCCGCCCGGACAGGTACGTACTACACGGTACAGACGTGCCGCCCGTGCTGCGTCGAGGGCTGCGCCTGCCCGCCCGGACAGGTACGTACTACACGGTACAGACGTGCCGCCCGTGCTGCGTCGAGGGCTGCGCCTGCCCGCCCGGACAGGTACGTACTACACGGTACAGACGTGCCGCCCGTGCTGCGTCGAGGGCTGCGCCTGCCCGCCCGGACAGGTACGTACTACACGGTACAGACGTGCCGCCCGTGCTGCGTCGAGGGCTGCGCCTGCCCGCCCGGACAGGTACGTACTACACGGTACAGACGTGCCGCCCGTGCTGCGTCGAGGGCTGCGCCTGCCCGCCCGGACAGGTACGTACTACACGGTACAGACGTGCCGCCCGTGCTGCGTCGAGGGCTGCGCCTGCCCGCCCGGACAGGTACGTACTACACGGTACAGACGTGCCGCCCGTACAGTTACGTCACACATAGACAGGTACGAGCTCCATATTTGTATTGCCTTTTTTGTGAGATTGACACTAGGAGAGTACGATCGCCCCAAATAAAGTCTGGAGTTGTTTACTTGCCTAAAGTTTCCTCACTATACAACTATAACTATACAAGTCCAGATCAGGGTATTAATGCGACCATGACAAAGAATAAATAATCGTGACTTTATGAATAAAGAAAAAAAAACTCACTATTTTTATCCATAAAAAAAAAATACAACGTAAACATATTATCAATAAAAATTTTATACACACATCTAGAGCATAAAGTAACGATTTCAAAAAAAAAAAAACAAATTGAAGAATAATTAATATTGCAGTTGATTCTTTGACATGATATCATTAATTCCCTAGAGTTATGGGATATCAAAAAAAATATCGGCCTCCTACAAAGCTGAATATTTGTATTTGAAAACAAGACATGCTTGAGACTTTGTTGTTCTTAGATACCTTTACACTTACATTTTATATTCCAAGAAAGTTTTCCTCATAAATACTGACTTGTATTGCTTGTTATCAGCTGTTAGATGACAGCAACGTATGCGTGCCGACCGGACTGTGTCCGTGCTACCACAAAGGACTGCAATTCAATGCTGGCTACAAAGAAGTTAGAGCTGGAAGGCGAGAGCGGGAACTGTGGTAAGTATTAATAGAAGTGCGAAATTCGATAGTAATTAATGACTCAAGATTATATAAAAAACGACTTCCACAATAGGGAATATGCATGTGATTCAAATTTTTTATGAACTATATTACTTTTTCTCAAACATGCTTGGAAATTCGAGCATTATTTTGACAACCTTCTTAGAGATAAATCAAAATTGCTGTACTGGTAAAAAACAAGTGACAATGCGGCCAGCAAAGTTACTATGAAAATCCATATCTGGCGTGTTTAGCGGCCAAATAAATTACTATGAAAACGCATATCTGTCGTGTTATTTAAAAATGGAACGAACTTTTTACTTCAAAACACGGCAACCAAGGAGGTAACTTATCAAAGATTTTATTTAAATTTCGAATTGGTTTGCAAATAGAACAAAGAAGAAACAAATTAACATATTGGCGCATGAAAAATGATAGTTATTCGTCATTGATTCTGGAATTTCTATTTAATTTACTCAGTTTGTATTTCCGCGCGTTGTTTGAGAAAAGTACTATACAAGCCTTGACCGCAATCAGGAATTGATGGACTCACGCATGAGTGCCTCGGCTTCGCCTCGGCCCTCTTTTTCACGATCGTCCATCAACTCCCTTATTGCAGGCCGCGACACTAATGTACTATAGAATTATGCCTCCATCAATATTTTAGAATACTTAATATTTCTTTTTGAGCGAGAAATTAAATTTTTTAAAGTGCCAAAAACTGTAGGAAATTTAAATACTTGAAAAGCGACGCTATTGATCAGAGCGGATGTGACGTAACAGTCTATGACAACAATCAAAATGTCAAATGTGTTTTGTAGGAGTGTTTTGACATTGACTTGACACTTATTTGTTTATTGTAATAGACTGACACGTCACCACACCAAGCGCGCCAAATGGAGGACGTTTATAAAGCCTGGGTCGAATGGACAATTTTTAAATTTTTTTTTGTTCTTTGAATTGCTTTTTTGGCCTCCAATTTTTTATTATTATTTGGCGATGTAATCTATCGAATAAAAATATTTAAAAAAATACATGCGTATTCCCTCGTCAGCGACTTACGACTTAATTTCTAAAATAATTATTTTTCGGGAGGAATTAAGAAATGGCCGCTAGTACATTATTTCGTCCTTCAAAATATTCCAGTTAATATATAGAGTAGATATTCATTAAATTCTGTTCCATTATGTAATTTATATACTTAGTCGATAGTGACGAATATAATGGCGGAGGGTATCCGGACACTAGAAGCCAGCCTCTAAATTTATTATCCACCACTTTACCTCTATTATATTTAAAAAATAAAAACTAGTAATTATAATTAAAAGAAAATCTTTGGAGGCGCCGGGTATCGATCCCGGTACCTCTCGCATGCTAAGCGAGCGCTCTACCATCTGAGCTACGCCCCCGTTGTAAATTACTTCTAAATTAAACTCCAATATGGTGGATATTGTGTAAAATATTGAAGTGCGTAAAACTTGCTTACCTTTCACTTCGCGTAGTAATACGGAATTGCATAATTTCATTCATCCGCGAAACGAGTTTGAATTTTAATGACAGCAATAAAGGTTGGTTATCATTTGGCAATGTCGATTATTTCATTATTATCTTGGAATCGAATTAAATCTAATCTTCTATGTTTTACATTATCTTTTATTATTATATTTTGTTAAAAAAAATATAAGTTTTTCATTTATAAATTTCTTCTGTAACTTTGGATAATGTCAACCTACTTCTGTCGCTGATTGTACACACGGCTACACATCAAGCTATACATTTCCAGTTTATGCTAATTTCGCATTGTATAGGGTTTTCGTACAATGCGAGGTCAGTTTATATTGGATATGTATAGCTTCATGTGTAGCCGTGTGTACTACCAATTACATAATTTTTATAAGAGACAGAAAATATTGTTTAAAATTATTGTAGCCTTTAGGAATAATCTTACAATTATAGTAAATACTAGCTGTTCCCCGCGGTTTCACCCCGTAGGTCTCGATCCCGTGGATAAAACGTATCCTATTCCAGCAATGATATATAGATATAGACTACCCCTTTTCACCCCGTTGGGGCTAGATTTTTAAAAACCCTGATGTACATGTTTGGTTTTCAGCAGAAATACAGAGTTTCGAATTAATCGGACGGCGCCTTTAAATTCTTCTATACAAAGTTTGACATCCCCCAATCCCCCAATAGTTTAGATAAACTAAAAATTACAAACTTAAAATTTACTTAGATAAGTATTCGTGCCAAGTTTCAAGTCTATTAACTCAAGGAATAAGATTTTAAATACAAACGACATCCCCCCTTTTCACCCCCTTAGGGGTAGAATTTCGGAAAATCCTTTCTTATCGGATGCCTACGTCATACGAAGAACACACCCTCTAAGTTTCAAGTCTCTACGATCAGCAGTTTAGGCTGTGCGTTGATCCGTCAGTCAGTCATTCAGGACAAAGCATTTTATATGTATAGATAAGACAGAATAAGACTAGACACACGATCGACGACGACGACGATGAGACTAGTCTGTATCTTATTAGTTATAGATGTTAAAATAAGCGCATTTATCGCATTGGGGTATCCTGTAACGGTAGATGAATAAATAAATAAATAAATAAATTGCAGAGACAGTGACAATATATAGGTGTAGTGGTGGCTCAATTCAACTCTATAGTAGTGGCTTTTGCGGACATGTTAATTATTCAGATTTGTTACAGTTGTAATGGCAATCATGTCATTTGGTTTAAATAGGTTTATATCTGTAGTATCTCATTTATCGTATATAGATTCTTTTCTACCTTGTGAATGTGAGAACGTCGTAGGCTTAGTGAACTGTAGGTACTGTGACTTTTTTTTTATGATCTTTACCTGAATCTTTTTAAAGGCCTACACTGTCCTCCCATAACTATTAACACTGTAATTCGAAAATATTGTAAAAGCCAATTATCTTTTAAAAGAGTAGCCATGGAGTTTCTTGCCGGCTCTTCTCCATAGGAAACGACCAATTGGAACCGTGCACCTAGCTTCTGACGTTTCATAAGTGCCCATGTAGGCTTATGTGAAATAAAATATTTTGATTTTGATTTTGAATGGTAAAAGCCCCGACTTACGAGTTGTAGGTCGTGGATTCGATCTACAACTCCTAAGTCGGGCCTAGATCAAGCCAGGCGCTTTACTTCGTGTAAATAATTTCATCACCACTGCTTCCAAAACGATGTGGTATAATTCCTAGAACCAAAAATTCGAAGACATGACATCTACCAACCCGCACTGGGCCCGCGATACCCGTCTTATCTATCAACCTATATTTATTAATTGATTTAGGATCTCCAACAAAAGATGTACACAATACATGACACGTAAATAAAAGGCAACATCAGGTATTAAGCAGGTCTACTCCTTCACTTATAGGAGACCACCAGCATGCACAATAAAGTTAAAAACTAAGCTAAAAATGTAAAAAAATTAATAATTAATAGGTAAAATTTACAAAATAAATATTTTTTTAAAAGGATATTAAAATATGAAAAGATAACATTTCAAGATACTTAAATTAAATTAAATCCATCAAACAGTCTTATTATATTTAGACAGAGACTCGCAGATGTCTAAGCTTGTGGTTTTTGCTAACATGTTATATTGCCTACAAAGTCTTGGTACAGCGGCGTAATGACCGAGGTTTGTTTTTGAGCTAGGGATGTAGGTAAAATAAATTGTATGTTTTATGCCGGGGAATCCGAGTCAGAATTTTAATTTACAACCTATATGTACTCAGCACATGCGTGGGCGCCCGCTGGGACTGCAAGCCCGCCACTCCGATGGAAATACAGAACTACCCGCCCGCTGAAGATCTGCGCAGTAACTGCAGCGCGTCAAACAACATGGAGTTTACCACCTGTGAGGTTGCTGAGCCGCTTACTTGCAAGGTAAGTTCAGAAAACATATCCTGAGAGAAGTGTTACAAGTGAGGCGGCCACTTATTTACTTCTTAAATTATCTGGCACTAGCTTTAACACAACAACAAAAGATTGAAACCAATATGCTCGTGCCTTTTAGGATTAGCCCGCACTGCGATTAAAAATTGCTTTATTGAAATGGTCACTGAAATTGTATTAGAATAACAAGATGGCGGTGTTCGTTCCAATTTAGCCACGCGCCGTAAGATCACTGTACTGTTGTTAATTTTTGTCACATTTTTGACGCGGCGTGCGTGCGAGACGCTTTATACAACCGATGACGTTTAGACACTTCACGAGATGAGGAAGATTAAATTGTGATCATTGTTTTTTTCCGGTCAGAACATGCATCTCCCGCCAACATCAACAACCGCCGAATGCCGTCCAGGCTGCCAGTGCAAGAAAGGCTTCGTCCTAGACACCATGTCCAAGAAATGTTTGCCACCAGCTCAGTGCCCCTGCCACCACGGAGGAAGGAGCTACCCTGATGGACATGTCATGCAGGAAGAGTGTAACAAATGGTATGTGATATACAAATATGTACAGACTAGCTTCCGCCCGCGGCTTCGCCCGCGTGGTATGTCGATAAAAAGTAGCCTATGCCCTTTCCCGGGATGTCATCTATCTCCTTGCCAAATTTTATCGAAATCCGTTTAGTGGTTTAGGCGTGAAAAGGTAACATACAGACAGACAGACAGACAGAGTTACTTTCGAATTTATAATGTTAGTATGGATTTGAGAGGTCCTTCCCTGGACATGTCAAAAGCGTAGCATATGAGGAACCACCAAGGTACCCTGAAAATGTGCAAAGTCGTGAAGGTTTTAGTTGATTCGGTATGTATAAGTTAAAGTCAAATAATTTATTTCAATTTTTCACTTATAAGGCACTTTTGAACGTCAAAAACAAAGAAATAGAACTGATTCTAGTTGCCCAAGTTAGTTTTCGTATGGAGAAGAATGGGCAAGAAGTAAGTCCCACATAACTCTTTATATTTTAAGGGGTTAGGGTTTTTCAAGTATGCGGCGAGAGGTCCGTGCAGCATTACAGAGGTTGAGAAGGTCCACGTTACTCTATAGTACGCAACCGGACATTATAATATAATTACTAGCTGCGCCCCGCGGTTTCACCCGGATAAGTCTCGATCCTGTGGAAATATCCGGATAAAAATTATCCTAACCAAATTGGCGTCATGCCAATAACATTTATTGTAGGCGTATACGTCTCAATCCCGTGGGAAAGTCGGGATAAAAAGTCAAATCCTACGTCCTAATCCAGGTCATGGTCTACCCCTGTGCTAAATTTCATAATATTAAGTAAGGTTTATGCATATTCTAAAGGTGCCATTGACTCTTTCAAAAGTTTTTTTTCAGATTTTTACATTAAAAAAAACTAATGATTCACCCAAATTAAAAAAATCAGTTTGGAGGCGCCGGGTATCGATCCCGGTACCTCTCGCATGCTAAGCGAGCGCTCTACCATCTGAGCTACGCCCCCGTTATTTCTCAGTTTCAAATAAAACAATACGTACTGGACATTGCGTATATTTGTATGGATTATGCGTACGTGCCTTTCACTTTCTTTGTAGGACGTGAGCCAAGGCGTTATCGATACTGCTTGGTCAGCATTGACACACTATTGTAGGTACCTATCGGCAAACTGGTTAGCAGTAATTGTAAAAAAAAATAGCTCAACGCGCCTAAAGAAGTTTTCACTTAAAAAATAAAGTAATAAAAACTAAAACCCAACTACGACTAAAAAGGTATAAACAAGACACTACAGACAGGCAAATTTAAAATCCGGAGTCACACGTGTTACTACATTACGTATACATCGAACAGATTACATGTGACTCCGGATTTTTAATTTGTCTGTCCGTGGTGTCTTGTTTATATCTTTTTAGTCGTAGTTGGGTTTTAGATTTTATTAATTTAATTTTTTTTTATTCTTTTGGTGTTATAATATATATATTTTTGAAATGTGCTCATTAAGCCCTTTCATTTGATACCCAACATAGTACAATTAAACAATTAATTTTTTTTAGGTCATGAACACACATTCGTACATAACGGTCTAAATCATAACCCTCCTTTTCCTTTGCCGTAGTCGGATAAAAAACAAATTCCTCCGCCGCGTCTGTCTGTCGTCCTGTACAAGATAAACTCAAAAACTACTGCACTGATTTTCATGCTGTTTTCACCAATGGATAGAGTGGTTCTCGAGGAAGGTTTTAGTATATAATAACCGACATCCACGCGGGCGAAGTCGGGGGCATCAGCTAGTACATTATAATTATAAGTCTTTTATTGATGGATGATAGTGGAAGATGTATTTAGCGCATGTCTGGGACATTTTATATTTTAATTTGTCTGCACAGCGAATGCAAGAGCGGCAACTGGTCGTGCAGTCACCGCAAATGTGCCGGCGTGTGCGCCGCGTGGGGCGACTCGCACGTGGTCACGTTCGACGGGACAGACTACGACTTCGAAGGGGTCTGCACCTATCTGCTGGCTAAAGGCGTCATGGACAGCAAGGATGGGTTCGATGTGGAGATTCAGGTGAGGGGAAACGACTTGTACAGTTGCAAAGCTGTTGACCCATTGTTAGTGTTGATTTACTGCAACCAACTGTACCTATTCTGCAGTACAGCCTATCAAAGGGTTTTTATTTTTTTTTCTTAATTAATTAGAACAAATGTTCTTAGTAATAGATTACAATCTAGGCTAATAAGCAATTTAACTCTAATTAAGAATAGTGTCAATTTGCACTTTTACATAATTTCGTAGCACTGTCTTAGGGTCTGATAATTCCTGCCAGGGTTGCGGGAAAGTCCGAAAGGGATACCGGGACCTTGGCAACAGGCAAATGAAGGAACACGGGTGGGTTTTAGTCAGTAAAAGTCTGACACGCCCTTCCGCTCCGCCCATAGCGGGAGAAGTCATTGGATGATTTCCCACCCTCAAAAAAAAAAAAAAAAAAGGGTCTGATAATTGTTTTTTTTATTTTATTTTTTATTTAATCCATAATGTTACAGTTTTATTTTTATATAACACCTGCCAAACTGCATAGCCAATTGTCGGCAGTAGGTTCTCGTGGATTTAGCACAAATCTTTCCTTAACTTAACATAATATTAAGCACTACTTAACCTAAGTTAAAACTAAGGCCATGGGTATGTAGGCAAACACTCCGTATGTGAATACAGAGTATTTACCCACACAACCATCACTTTTACAAACACAACAATTACACTCGGCTCACTGATGGAACACTTTGTTCATGTGTTACTTGTGTACCACAGCATTGTTAGTATTATCAATTCACTATTTATACACTAAACTAACTCAAATGGCTTAGTTCTCTTTAGCCTACGCACTATGTCCGAGTTGTCTAGTAGCTGGAGTGCCTCAACATTCACATGTCGGTGAAGTCTGTGTTCGTGGATCAGAAATTTTTTGGATGATGGTGGGGACTAGTTCCATTTTAAGATCTCGACAGAGGTTGTCATTTCTAATTATCATGGTGCATTTACAGCATCCCTGAGTACTTTATCTGGAAATCTACAGGGTGAAATTAAATTTATAGGCATCCACTTTAGGGGTCATTGTACTCATCGTTATGAACAACTTTCACTATGGGATCAAACCTGAAATCATCAAAAAAACAGCTGATCCCAACATTTATGTTCGCATAGCTCCTCAAAATGTAGGGAAACAGCTGATTATTTTTTCGCGATCTGTTTGAGACAGCCTGTTCGATCAAATTACTTGAACGTCTATGGCTCGCATTAGTCAGCCGGTGCCATGACCCGCTGGTCCCGCCGCCTGCGCGTGCACACCGCGTGCAAGGTGCTGGGTTGAGTTCGATTCCCAACATGGGAATACTCTGAAAATTGTATTGGTCAACTAATATCTTTCGAAATAAAAACTTTTTTTGTTCCCTGTAGAATGTACCATGCGGTACGCTAGGCGCCACATGCTCTAAGTCGGTGACTCTGAAGGTTGGCGGCGGTGGTAATGAAGAGATAGTCTCACTCACTAAGGATTCACCCATTCCTGATATATCGAAGTTAAAGAGGTAAGTCGTTACATAATTACAATGTCACAAATCCTTTGTAGTGAAACAAATACCCGACGATGATCATCAGGTTTGCGCTTGCGATTTTGCACATGTCTATTTGACGACCAAGCCTTTGTTATCTGTGTTCAGAAAGTTAAAGTTTTTTCAAACCGAGAATAAAATGTTGATTTTTTTTAATACTGTTTGACACTTAACTCATCCGGTTTTTTAAGGTTGCGCTAGTCGACGGCTTGATCTCGTTGGTGGGCGTGGCTAACATACAGGCTATTTCACCTAACATAGCATGAGAAAGTGAAATAAACGATGATTTATAAAGAAAACGAGCGCGTAACATTTTAAGAACAAACCGTAAAAGGGGTGATAGACGTGCGAGCAAGTACGCGTACTTATGACTCTGCGAACTTACTCGCCCGTGCGTCATGCTAAGTACGCGGACTTTAAAACCGCTGAGCGAGTTCGTCGGCGATCCAACAATGAAATCTTGAGCAAGCTTCACGTGTGTCACCGACGGCGAGCCGAGTAACGTCGCGAACTTAAAAACCGCGTACTTTAAGTACGCACGTCTATCACCCACTTTAGAGTAAACATTTTTATTCAAAATAAAGTTATTTGAATTCTTAAATAAATTATCTATCCCTTTACGGTAACTATTTTGCCATGTTCATACTCCAGGGGTTATTTATATACGCCTAGCATTACTTATAGTTTAATTCCGTAAATGTAACCCGCGATATTCAAAATGTCTATATTATTACCATGATAATTATGTTTACATTCATCGTCTAGGATCAAAATGCGTATGGCTGGTGCTTACGTTTTTCTGGATGTTCCGTCACTTGGTATGAGTCTACAATGGGACCGCGGGATGAGAGTCTACGTCAAAGTTGATTCTATCTGGCAAGGAAGGGTGAGAATTGTTCTTAAAGTATCTACTTTTACACACCTCATAACAAAGCGTTTAAGGTAGTGCATTACTCCCAACTTGCCAAAAACAAGTGCTTTCTTGAACTTTAATTGCCTCTTATATAAAAGAAAGAAAGAATAACGTTTATTTGGACACAATTCGTGGAAAACAAATATAATTATCAAAATAAAAAGTTAAATATAATGATAACAAAAGTGTGTGCCTCACGGCTGCGCCAAAAAGGTTCATTTCAGCATTAATGCCAAACAGATACTGTCTGACGCTGGTTATGCATATCGCACTTATACTTTAATAGCTAGAAAAACTATCCTTTTAACTTAATTATTACAACAAATTTACATATTTTTTTGAAATAATCAAATCATTTATTCAAACTAAGCTGAGAATTAGCACTTTTTCAACGTCAAAATTACATAAGACACTCCCCCAAAACGCCCACCCTTCCCCACTCTCTTTTTACTTTTCTGCACTACAGGTGGTGATTTACATTTTTTTTTCTTTTGTCTTTATTATGATTTAATTGAACAAAAGCCCAAAAAGTTTGCAACAGCGATAGAAAAAAGTAAAAGTCATGGGACATAGAACCAATGTATTCAAAAAATTACCTAAAGACCTTTTCTTTATTAGATTTTTTAGAATTTTAGAATAGTACATTCTGTGTTCAGTGCAATATTGTTGCAGACCAAAACATTATTTGGCTGTAGGTGAATGATGTATCCAGCGGAGTCTTAAAGCTTTAACATCTGGTCCTCAGACCAGTATACTAACCAATCCATAATTCCAGGTGAAAGGCCTTTGCGGTAACTACAACAGCGACAGACGCGACGACTTCCAGACGCCCTCTGGCGGGGGCATGGCTGAGTCCTCAGCACTCATCTTCGCTGACTCTTGGAAACTTAAGCCTACGTGTCCTAAGCCGCAGCAGCTTTTGGTAAGTTTTCATGAACTGCAGCTGTAATATGTAGATACTGTGTTCCATAACCTAAGTAATAACAGCCGCACGGGTCGATTCATCAGGTTAAGCTACGCTTGCCGGGGTTGGTCCGTGGATGGGTGACCATCTTTACATATCGAGACTCCTCCGTGCCTCGGAAAGCACGTTAAACCGTTGGTCCCGGTTGTCATATGTGGTAAAGGCTAAGCAGATTGATTTTTGATGATGTTATGGAACACAGTTATCTGCCTAGCCTTTTTCCCAACCATGTTGGGGTCGGCTTGCAGTCTAACCGAATGCAGCTGAATACCAGCATTTTACATGGAGTGACTGACTATCTGACCTCCACAACCCAGTTACTGGGTAATACGATACCCCTTAGTAAGACTGGTTGTCAGACTTTAACGCTTCTGGCGACCAGTATCGACTGTCAAAGATCCATGAATGACAGCCGGGAGCAATGGGTTAACGCGCTTTCCGAAGCACGGAGGAGTCTCGGTATGTAAAGATGGTCACCCATCCACGACCAACCATATCATAACTTGGGTTAATAAGACAAGTATTTTGTACCGGTCGCTTTCAATTGGATAAAATCTTCAAGACGTAGTAACGCAATTTTAGCCATTTCATACTGACTAAAGGAAACCTTTTGAGAAATATGCTAAAACTTCATATATTTAGCCTGATAAAATAATAATGTTTAGTAAAGTCATCAATCCATTAGTATAGTTTGATTCAAACTTAAGGGCTGCTCGGAAGTGCACAATTCGCCGCGCAGTGCCCTCACCCCGCAGTGCCCCCCCCTCCTCCCCCGCAGTGCCCCCCACCTACCCCGCAGTTACCCCCCCGCTCCACTGCTGTGCCCCCCCCCCATCTCCACTGACCCATGAATTCGTCTGCGCAGCGACTCGCTTCATGTTCCGAGCCGCTATTACGTTTGAATCGAGGTGTAATAGAGACTCTGAATACGTTCATACACTCTACTTTTGTACCTGCTCCTAATTAAATATTTTATAGCATTATTATTAAAAAAAAACTAGAGTAGCAAAATGAGATATTCAAGCTTAATTGATTGTACAGGACCACTGCAAACAACGACCCGAACGAAAGGAATGGGCCTCCTCAATCTGCAGCACAATGAAACAGTATCCATTCACTCTCTGCCACGCGGAAGTGTCTCCCTCGCCGTACATCGCGCGCTGCACGCGCGACGCGTGCGCGTGCGACGCGGGCGCCGACTGCGAGTGCGCGTGCACGGCGCTGGCGGCGTACGCGCATGCGTGCGCCGCTAGGGGCGTTACGTTCAAGTGGAGGACCCAGGCGACTTGTCGTGAGTATTGAACTATTGACTAAAGAGTTATTTAATCTGATGTTATTGAAATTATGTCTGCAATAGCAGGTTTTTGGTGAAAATGTCGATCGAAGAAATATAACAACGATTCAGTGTATTAACCTTTAACAAAAAAAATGTCAAATAATAATTTCACTGCTAAAATTACACAAAAACTCAAAACTCAAAATATTTATTTCAATTAAACCATTTACAGGCACTTTTGAATTGTCAAGGAGTCGAAATAAATGTTGTTTGGAATCTGTCAGTTGAATATAAAAATGTACTCTGTTAGTTCTAGATTTCATTCAGGCGTGACTTTGCGGAAATCCATTATAAACAAACATTATTACATGTGACAAAGGATTAAAAATGTCAGTATTAGAGAGTTTAGAAATCGTAAAAAAGAATACAGCGAACGTTAAACTGTTAAACGAATTAAATACCAGTAATCCAAGGTCGCCTTTGTTGCGACTGTTTGCCCCTTATCGCGCTTATCGCACTGATAACGATCCAAGCCGCGTAGCGCTGAACAGCAATCGTATATATGTGGGGTCGACGGGCGATTTGATTCACTCTGCGTCCAGCACTCGGTGTGGCAACACATCGTGTTCTAGTTTGCAATTGGTCAATTGTCATCCTGAGGATGCCTCATTGAGAGGTAAAACACGTGTCGATTTCTTACAGGGTTTTTTATGACTCTTGAAGAATAGTTAAGCGGAATAGGTTACTAAATATATCTACGTCTATTGTATTTTTTTCTGTTAGTTCTGTTGAATTAAAGTTGTCTAATCCATAAAAGAGCCTCTTAATTCCAACAGTACCTATGGAGAAGAACGGGCAAGAAACTCCACGGACATGTTATAAATTAAAAAAAATTGTTACGAAATATTAGTTACACCATATTATTAGCTGACGTTGTCCTGTCCAAATCTCAATATTTCATACAAAATTCCCATAGAAAATGCACGCAGTACATCGAGTAGCATGATACTCCTTGGTAAAACTCATTTTCTATCTTTCGGGATTCTGACGACCGAACGACCGACGAAAGATGTTAGGAATATTGTAATATCGTATACTTTTACAATGTTTGTAAATATGTGAGCACCATGTACCTATCACATAACTGATTTATTTGTCATTGCTCCATTTATAACTTTTTTTTGCCTTTTGTGGGACAGTAATCTTATTGTGGGTGCATGGTCTTCACATATAATTATATAATTCATGTATACAAAATATTGTAAACATTTTTGAAAAGAGTAACGGTGGAGTTTCTTGCCCATTCTTCTCCATACGAAATCTACCTTTTGGAATGGGCAACTAGAATCAATTCTATTTCTTTGTTTGTTTTTCATTGACGTTCAAAAGTGCCTTTTATGTGCCTACTTGAAATAAATTATTTGACTTTGACTTTGACCGTAACGACTGTCAAAGATCTACAAATGACAGCGGGGACCAACGGCTTAACGTGCTTTCAGAAACACGGTGTGTATTGGATGGTCACCCATCCACGGACTGACCTCGGCAAGCGTTGCTTAACCTTGAAGATCATCCCGTGCGGCTGTTATTATTTAGCCACGAGCCCCCTTATATAGATATCTACCCTGAAATGAAAATGTCAATGTGCATTTGTCTACCAGCAATGCAATGCGATGAGGAATGCTCCAACTACGACGCGTGCATATCTCCGTGTCCTGTGGAGACCTGCGACAACACCCTGTACTACCCTGAAATGAAGACCAACTGTGAACAGGACACTTGCGTCGAAGGTAAGTTTTCAAATACCGAAATAAATCAAATTGAAGTGTCTGTTTGTAATGACAAAATTATCCTTACATATTATAAAACAAAGTCCTCCGCCGCATCTGTCTGTCGTCCTGTACGCGATAAACTAAAAAACTACTGCACTGTTTTTCATGCTGTTTTCACCAATGGATAGAGTGGTTCTCGAGTAAGGTTTTAGTATATAATAACCGACATCCACGCGGGTGAAGCCGCGGGCATCAGCTTGTATTTACTAAATGCTTATATACATATGTCCTGTATATACTTTCATATACGGTACATACGTATATAACAAAAACACTATTTTTTTAATTCAAATTTCGAGCACAATGTCATTCCAGAAAAACTCACATCATCAAAATAAATTAAACTATAAACTAGTACTTATTCAATCAAATATAAGATTATTAAAAATACACGTTCACCGCAGGTTGTAAACCCAAAAAGTCCTGTCCGGAAGGCCAAGTGTACAAGAACAGTAGTCACAACTCGTGCGTGGCCCGCGCCAGCTGCAGGCCGGTGTGCATGACGCTGGGCGACGGGCGCCAGCTGGCCGAGGGCGACGTCATGGAGGAGGACGAGTGCCACACGTGCAGGTGCTCTAAGAAGCAGAAGATTTGTACGGGCCTGCCTTGTACTACTATTGAGGCGGTGAGTTTTTTTTATCACCCGACTACGGCGAAGAAAAAAGGAGGGTTATGATTTTGACCGGTATGTATGTATATAAGTATGTTCATCTGTTCCCTCCTATCTTCTAAACCGCTCATCACAATTTGACAAATGAGGTATCGTTGGAAGCGTCTTGATCGTCCGCTGGTGATAGGCTATGTGACGTCACATAAAACACAGGATAGAAGCCGTAAAATATGACATTTGGACACGTTATAGAAGAATAGGCTTTATGAACGCGTGAGACAAAGAAAGGAAAGAGAGACAGATTAACATTTACTTGGACACAGTTCGTGTAAGACAAAACAAAAAAATAATAATTAAATAATGTTTTAACAATAATGTCACCCTGAGAAGTACGTATCAGCGATTCTTTAAGCTTATCAATGAAGCGAGTTTCAGTATAAAAGCTCCTAATCCTAATCGTAACTAATATTATAAATGTGAAAGTGAGTTTGTTTGTTTACTTGTTTATTACGCTTTAAAGCTAAAATGGCTGAATCGACCTGGAATAGGACATAGGATACTGTTTATCCCGATACTCCCACGGGATCGACACTTTAGCGGGTGAAACCGCGGGGCGCAGCTAGTATCAATTAATTGTATACTTCTGCAAAATCAGAACATTACTGTTCAGAGTTAATTCTGCTGTAATACACAAAGAAATACTTGATTTAGTAAATTATTTTTCTCCCACAGCCACAAGAAGTAACATCTCAGAAACCTCACGATGAGCCACTGAAGTGCGTGACGGGCTGGACCTCTTGGATCAACAGAGGAGCGCCCGAGACAGAAGCCAACGGAGAATCTATTGACAGCGAGCCACTACCACGACCTAATGAACTGGTAAGAGTCTATAATAATAATAATCAGACCCTTAATTCTCTCAATCTCCCCCCTAACACCTACCACCTGCTGCAGAAGGCAGTGATCCTCAATACATGCAGGCTAGTACGAAAATTCCTCCAGTGTGAGTCGGACAAGTTGCACCATCACTCCCACTCAAATTCAGCTTCGGCTAACATACAACCTACTATAGATAACTACGCAGTATCCAATAGGATTTAATGGTTTAGGCCCGTGCCATCATCTGTTGCGGAAGATTCTTACGTTCCCGCGACCCCCGGCATATGTGTGAGTCGGAACACCGGGGTGGTTTTTAGTCAGTAAGAGTCTGACAGACCCTTCCGCCCACCCCAGGGCGGAGGACATCCATGAGGATTTTCCAACCCGGAAAAAAAAAAAAAAAAGCCCCGTGCCATCTGGTCTAACCCGGCAAGGCCGAGAAAAAAAAATGAAGTAATAATAACACGGGTACATGGTTGGAAATTAGAGAATTATTTTGACAACCTTCGTCGATATAAATCGAATTTGCGGTACTGGTTGAATACATGCGGGCGCCCGGCCGGTAATGTTTGTATGAAAATCTATATCTGTCGTGCTATTTAGAAATGTAACGAACTCTTTACTTCACCACAATGGCAACCGAGGAGGTAACTTATAATATTTATCAAAACGTTTATTTAAATTTCGATTTGGCTTGCAAATAGAGCTGTTTAAAGTAAAGAAGAAACAAATTAACATATTGGCACGTGAAAAATTATCGTTCCTCGTCATTGATTCTGGAATTTACTTAGTTCGAATTGCCGCGCATTTTTTGAGAAAAGTACTATACAAGCCTTGGCCAATTGGTCAAATAAAGTAAAGCTATGAGGTCTTTGCTTAATTATTGGTAAAAATACAAGAGTCCTAATATTAACCAATAACGGTCCGTAAATTAAAGGAATCTGTCATAAGACATTTACATTTTTGACGGGCGAGTAATTTCTTACGTACTGTTTACACGAGTCAAGTTTTATTTCACCATGAAAAACTCTCCTCGTGTAAACTAGCTGTAACGATGAAGCTGTGACAATGACAAGTAGAGATAATTTAATCTTGTAGGGACATTCTTGATGAGCGAGAAAATTTACTCGTGTAAATGCGCCTTAGAATATAAAGCAAGTGAGCCTGTTTATAGCTTTCAATAATATAAATATTTTTTCACGTTAAATAGGTAATTGGCACGCCGATGTGTAAAGAAAGCATGATGAAGGAGATAGAATGCCGTACAGTGGGCGATCACAAGTCTCCGAAAGAAACGGGACTTGACGCGGAATGTAGCTTACAACGAGGGTTGTACTGCAAGGAGGTCGGCAAGAAGTGTTCAGACTTCGAGATTAGAGTATACTGCGAGTGTGAGGGTGAGTAATAATAATTAATAATTAATGTTTTCCCATTGTTTGTCTTATTTGTTCTAGTATATTCGTGTAATTATGTGTATTTATTTGTTCTTATATTTATATATATTTAGGTATTTAGGTTTATATTTATATATATATATATTTTTATTTGTTTTAATATGTTAACGTATTTAAATTATATTTATTCAACAATTTTCGCTATTGCACCTACCACTGTTTGTCTCTGCATCACCCAAAGGTTGACTGGTAGAAATGCCTATGGCATTAAGTCCGCCTATGTACATTTATGTGCATAAAGTATTAAAAAAAAAATATATTAAATTCAATTATGTAAAAATAATGTGTCATTTCTGAACTTAATTATTGTTTTTTTTTCTGTGTTCTATACTTTTTGCATGCTGTGTCTATTGCTTAATATTGTGCACTTGGCTTGTATGTTGGCTTGTGTTTTCTAATTGGTTGAACAGTGTAACAATTGTAGATAGGCCATAAATAAATAAATTAATTAATTAATTAAGAAGAAAGAAAGAAAAATGCGTTTATTGGCCTTGTAGCAGAAAAAGACACCATAAAACTATAAAACAGAAAACAGTCATAACAGTGCCAAAAGGGTCTCAGCTCAGCATAATGCCAGATGGAAACACAAAGTGTACCATCTGACGCTGACTCTCAGCTGCAACCCAATAAAAAAAAAACTACAGTAGAAGCATAATCAGCCTATAATGTTCCCACTGCTGGGACACAGGCCTCCTCTCTGTGAGAGGGAGTGGGCCATAATCCACGACGCGGGCCCAGTGCGGGTTGCTAGATGTCACACGTCTTCGAATTTTTGGTTCTAGGACATACCGGTTTCCTCACGATGTTTTCCTTCACCGTTTTGGGAGCAGTGGCGATGAAATAATTTACACAAAGTAAAGCGCCTGTCAGGGTTCGAACCTACGATCTACAACTCATAAGTCGTGGCTGTTACCACTGGGCCACCACTGCTCCTGCTACAGTAGGAGATAGAATATGAAAGATTTAGGATGAAGGACGTGAAAGGACGCGATGCTGCGCGCACTTTTTAACAATTATCGACCTTATTTTCTTCACGAAAGGGTATAATTTCAGTGCGAGGGTTGACACGTGTCAAAGTACGCTGAGATTCGCAGCGCGTGTACCTTATTGTGTAGTAAATAGATTCGATATTGTATTGGATCATAAAAAAGTGCGCGTCGCGCCGCGTCTCGGTGTTAACTGACCGCTTAACAAAAATTACATCAGTATCAGTTTACTGCCCAATAATTAGAATCTGAATGAGATTCCTGATTTTTTTTTGACTTACGATTATCAAGTGGACTCATTTGAAATATGGACTCAATCCCCTTTATTCATAAACAATGCATAAAATTCAGTAATGATTAGCGACTGTTTAACCATACATTTTTGACGTTTGAACGTCACTTAACTTTAATCATCGTTTATGAATAAACCCCTAAATACATGAAGTGTGCAATAGGGTACTCCCTTGATAAGTTAAGATTCTATTTACGATAATATAACTCCAGGAAGGGTTTTCTTTTACCACAATGGGGATGCATCTCATGGAAAATGAAGAAGCCGAAGGTGGAAGCGAGCTTCACCCGGAATCAACAACAGAACGAACTACATAAGAACTGGCTATCTTACCTCTAACTGCCGAAACAACATTGTTGTTATGGCGACAGACTTATAAGATGGTGGTAGGTAGCCAGGCGAACTTAGAACAAGCCCTACCACCAAGCAAACCGAGCATAACATTTTGCTCCCATTGGGAATCGAACCTGGGACCTCTAGATCTGAGACAGGTGGCCACTAGACCACAGAGGCGTTTAAAAAGGGATCTCATAAATAACTTGCTTTTTAAAAGTTATCTCCTTTACAGTCTATTTATTCTTGTATTTTAAATTCACTTCAATTTATTTCAATCTAATATGTCTTTTTATACAGAACCATCTCTCTGCGAGAACTCAGTCCGTCCGAACGAGCCGCACCCGACGGACTGCACGAAGTTTTACGAATGCGCCCCGAGCGGAACCGTACTGAAGTCATGTGGACCCGGCACTATGTACAATAATGTTACTATGGTGTGCGACTGGCCTTACAACGTGCTCGTGATCAGGCCCGAGTGTGGGGCTACTACTCTTGGTGAGTGGAATTTATTCCTACCTATACTATACATTGTAACAGCGAATCAATTTTCAAGCCTCCCCTTTAAGACATAGGCAATTTTTTATTTATATTCGTATAAATCATGACATAAAGAGGTGCCATAAAAAAAATCTGCCTAGCCTTTTCCCAACTATGTTGGGGTTGGCTTCCAGTTTAACCGGATGTAGCTGAATACCTACCAGTATTTTACATGGAGCGGCTGCCTGTCTGACCTCCACGACCCAGTAACTGGGTAATAAGATACCCCTTGTTAAGATTAGTTGTCAGACTTTCGAGCTTCTGACGACCCGTAACGAAGATTCATGAATGAAAGCCGGAACCAACGGCTTAACGTGCTTTCCGAGGCACGGAGGAGTCTCAGATGTAAAAGTGGTGACCCATCCACGGACCAACCCTACCATAATTTTTCTAATATTTAATTTGTAGAAGCTGTAAAGACGACCATCTCCACGACACCCACAACAGCTGCGCCTCCAGGTACATATCAACCAACCACAATCAATTTGTCATATTGCTTTGCAAAGTCTCCAATATGCCTTCAACCTAAACTTTCCATCCTGCCAACCGTCTCAAACCTTGACTATAGTTTGACCGGGACCGCTGTTCCGCGGCTTAGGAATGCGCGCTCAGGCGGGTGGCAGCGTTGACCAATGAGCGGCGGGTGGGGAGCGCGCGTCGTGAGCGTTGACCAATCAGCGACCTGCACTGCCTCCCCGAAGCCGATAATTCAGGCCCGGATCAGTGGTCTCGGTCAAACTATAGAATGGAAATCTTCTTGTCTATCATCACTTTTATCCCACTGGTTTCATTACCCTCTATATAAACATTAAACATTGTTTTAATTTTTTTTTTTTTAATACTTTATTTTATTATTTGTATTTTGTGTTTCATGAACTGTGTCCAAATAAACGCTATTCTTTCTTTTTTTCTATATTATTTCATACCACAAACAATTGAGCTCGTACCCATTCCTCTCCAGGATCATCCCAGGAGTACAGCACTCCTACGGCCACCACGTCACGTTGCCCCCCCGGACAAGAGTACAGCGCGTGCGCATACCGCTGTGACAGACTGTGCGACTACTTCCGAAGGTCGCTCGTAGCTAAAGGTCGCTGCGTCGGAGAGGTAAGAACATGAAGAACTGTGACAAGCGAGCTTGAGAATGAGATAATATATGTCATAGAGGTATGAGATATACAAAGCCGAACTTTTTCTAAAAGACGATAATATGGTCTTTTCCATATTATATCTAGTTATAGGCTCACTTCGTTGTCCGTCTGTCTGTCTGTCAGTCTGTCAGGACCCATTTTCTCAGGATAAGTTAGCTATTATGTGAAATGCTGCAAAATAATGTATGATAGAATAATTTTTTGGCATTAAAGATGATGTGTTATACTATGATAATCGATATTTGTGACTTACCGTACCAAGTTCCTTGTTGCAAATAAAATGTAATATATGAAATTCGATCGGTTTTGCAACCGGACCTCCACAAACCCTGGAGCAAAATGAAACAAAAAATGAAGGCGGTTTATATTATGACCTCTTCTACAGATGTGCGTGGAAGGCTGCGTGGGTAAACCTTGCGATGCCAACTCCTACTGGCGTGACGAGAAGACCTGCGTACCTCAGAAGGCCTGCACATGCTTTGCTGATGAAAAGATCGTTAAGGTATGTCATAAACTAATTACTCAGAAACTGGTTTTATATGTTTACGTTCGGTAGCAAATCTGTGGCGGTACCTACATCGCCACATTCGAACTACGCCTCAAAGACCTGACGTCACACAAAAATCCTGACGTCACAAAAATCCTGCATCGCGCAATTAGAGTTTACCGTGCAGTGAACATATATACAAAAATCCAATATCAGTCATTGGGCAGTTGCCCGCCAGACACAACACCCGTCTGGTAGGAGGATCCTCCCTTTTCTATGGTGGATGAGTGAACTTTACACCCTGTTCCTCATACCCCTAAAAATCTTTTGATATACTTAAATCCCAGCTTTTTTTTTTGCTCCTTTGTGTTTGCTCTTGTCCTGCATCTCACCTGATGGTAAGAGATGATCAGACCGAAGGTGGACGCGAGCTTCATCGGGAATCCTCAACCACAGAGGAACTGGCTATCTTACCTCTAACGCCGAAACACAACAATGCTTGATTTTGATTAAATAATAACGAATTACATAAATATTAGGAAACAGCTTCTTGCTTCTTTTTCGTGTGGTTAGTGACTAACCTGTTGTCAGAGTTTTAAAGCCGCCCATGGGCCTCTTGACTTAGCTTCACATGCCGTCGAGAAATATGTCTCAGGCATCCGGTTCTCACGATGTTTTCGTTCACCGTTTTTGAAGCAAGTGATACAATACGCACATGAATCCAAAAACTCAGAGCTTCGTGTATTGGGTTCGAACCCAAGACCTATGACCTGACAGTCCGACGGTTACACCACTAGGCTATCACTGTTACACCACTAGGCTATCACTGTTACACCACTAGGCTATCACTGTTACACCACTAGGCTATCACTGTTACACCACTAGGCTATCACTGTTACACCACTAGGCTATCACTGTTACACCACTAGGCTATCACTGTTACACCACTAGGCTATCACTGCTAATAGGAAATAACTATAAGATGCTAATATACAAACAAAATAAAAGAATAAAACAAGATATTTTGATGACACTTTTGGCTATGACACAATTTAAAATAATGAATCAACAAAGCTACAAAATGCGGTGTGTCGAAAGAATCACTTCGTTGGTCTAGCGGGCGCAAGTACGACTGCTGAGCGTCGGGTCCTGGGTTCCATCCCCAGGTCTGGCAAAGTGTTATTAGGTTATTCTAATAGGAACTTCTCATCACAGCATGTATGCGTAGATTTATTTATCCCCGGTAACTGCCGAAATGTGAGTGAGCTACTTTACTCTACTCCTCTAGTTAACCCTTGAAGGAATAGAAGCATGATGCTTTGTATGATCTAGCTAACGTCCATCGCTCCCAACAGCCAGGCGGCGTGGTAGTAGACGGCTGCATCAAATGCCAGTGCCTCAACAACGAGTTGCACTGCGACTCCAGCGACTGCGTGGTCATCAGTACTCCACTAGAAGGGTCCACTCACCAGCCCATCATCCAGCCTCACATCCTGCCCACACCCAGTACCAAGACGACGCACAGTCGCGCAAGTACTACGGAGAAACCGACGACTGTCGTGACGCCTGAATGTAATCCGGATGAGTAAGGGACTATTATTTATTTTTAACAACATATCAAAGAAAAGAAAGAAAGAAAATATTTTTTTTTTACCCAAAGTAAGGCACAATATTCACACAAAAAACAAAGAACAGAATAAATATATAGTATTGTGCGCCTCACGGCTGCGCCAAACAGGCCCAGCACACATGTTATTATGCTTGTTATTCAACTTGTCGGATAAATCAACCATAATTTACGTTTCGGTAAATATTATATACTCTATAAAATGCTATTTCAATATTAGCATATTAAAAAATAATCCTGCTAAAATTTGAATAATCCTTACTAATGTTATAAATGCGAAAGTAACTCTGTCTGTGGCGCTTTCACGCCAAAACTACTGAACCGATTTAAATAAAATTTGGTACACAGATAGTCTAGAGCCTGAGAAAGGACGTATGCTACTTTTTGTCGACATACCACGTGGGCGAAGCCGCGGGCGGAAGCTAGTTAGGCATAAAGCTAATAATGATCCGAAATTTCTTCAAGCTGAAAATTCAATGCTATGAGTTATTGTAACGAATTTAAAAAAATGAAGCAACATTATTTTAATCTTTTGATTTTTATTATTATATTTTCATTAATTAAATCGTACCTTGAATTAAAACAATTGTCTAGTTGCCTCCAAAGTTGAAAATATATTGTAGGTACTATCGCGGTACTCTCGTAGGTACCACGCATATCTGAACACCGTAAGAATTATTCCTGCTTGCAGCGCTCGGCCGCTATAGTAACGCTAACCAACATAAAAAAGGGGCGATAAACAGAGGCTCTAGACAAAGTGACATTCTATCAGCGATAACGATGATGGAAAAGGCAAAAATGTATAGGACTGACATAAGCTATCGAAAAGCTTATGTCAATTCTGTTGAAAGTCGTTGTAGAAATACAAAACGCTTTCGAAGCGATTGTCACTTGTCTAGGCCCTCTGATGTGATCATCGTTTGCTCGGGCTTTTTTTTTCCAAAGTGGTTAGATATGCGTGACTGCGATGGTACATTGAAAACACCTTCAATCTTTCTTTACAGCTACATAAACCTTTTGTGGGGTGACCAACCCTTGCCAGACTCAGCATTCTCCGCCAGTTCCATCGCCAGCGGACTGTTCGAGCCGCAGTACGCCAAACTGAACGGACACCCCCTAGATGTCACAGGTAATTTTTATCAAATTTAAATTACTAGCACTTTTGAAGAATATTACTTTTGTTATAACTTTCGTAAACCAAATATTACAATGACACTCGTATTTATTTCGTTCTGCCTAATTACTTATCAACGTGAACAGAACTCTATAGACGTATCACTCATCACCACCGTCCATCGCGTGATGAGCTTTCGTTCGAGTCTAAACACAGATGGTTCACTCCACAAAATCATTTAAATAAAAAGCGACTCTTGCTACAACGCAATAAAGTGCAATTCAGGTCGCACAGTGCTAATATTACCTACAGTTATATTCACTTAGAAGTTGCCTCTCTTTCTATCGCGTAACTCATATATCTTCTGACTACGTTACACTCACTGAATCGGCCCGACAGGACGGACCCGCCGCGTACTTGTAGCTTCCTCCCAAAAATGCATATTGTTTCCGTGAACATTGTACTCATGACTTCTTTGACCACTTAGATCTTCTTAATTTTTCTTTTTTCTTCGACTCGTTCTGTAGAGGGGACTTTAGGATAAAAAAGGTCGAAGAATCACATTATCGTGACAAGTCTTTATCATCCGCACGTTGGATACGACTGCATGCAGTCAAGTACACGCGCACGGGCATCGGAGTTTCGGATAGTGTTGTTTTGTACGTACTTACTCGTAGTTTGTAAAATCTTGTCTTGTCATTACTAACATTAGTTTCATAAGCATTTCTGTGTTACTAACAACTATATGGATATATTTGAAAATCCGAAATAAATGAGCCAACTTAATATTATAATTGCGAAAGTTACTGTCTGTCTGTCGCGCTTTCACGCCAAAACTACTGAACGGATTTAAATGAAATTTGGTACACAGATAGTCTAGAGCCTGAGAAAGGACATAGGCTACTTTTTATCCACATACCACGCGGGCGAAGCCGCGGGCGGAAGCTAGTTAATAATATATCATAAACTTTTTAATGCCCCACCAGCCGGCAGTTGGAACCCAGCAATTCAAGACACAAACCAGTACATCGAGGTGGAACTGCCTTACCCACAGCCTATCTTCGGCGTGGTGATGCAGGGCAGCCCGCTCTTCGACCAGTACGTCACCAGCTACGAAGTCTTGTACGGAGATAGTCCTGATAACTTAAACATCGTGAAGGGATCTGATGGGAAATCCAAGGTATGAACTGTTTGCTGCCTCAGAAAAAAATTTGCGAATCGTTGCTCTCTTAGAAAAAAGTAAAAAAAAAAAAACTAAATCTGCAAGAGCTCCAAATTGATTAAATTTGGACTTTATTACAATAGACGCAAAATTGATATTTGCTTGGTTATTAAAATTTTTGCTAAGTGTGAGTTCGCCTTTAATTAGAGAACGCTTACTACATAGGTAACAATTGTCTTTAGGGTTTGTAACATAACCGTTAACCGCGAATGGTTTAAATTCACTTGACACTTATAACGACACCTCACTTTTGGCCTGTGAATGCAAGGTAATAAATACCCCAGATCATAAAATTTCGAAATAATTTACCACAATCAATCTGCCTAGCCTTTTCCCGAAAATCCTAACTACTAATAAATGTGAGAGTGCGTTTGTTTGTTTGTTATGCTTTCACGTTAAAACGGCTGAAGGGATTTGGACGAAATATGGCACATAGGTACACTTTGACCTGGAGAAGGACATAGGCTACTTTTCGTCCTGAATCGCAGACGAATTCGCGGGCAGCAGCTAGTAATAAATAATTCGAAAAAGTTACCCCATTCTAAGTATTTCATTCCACTCCCAGGTATTCGAAGGCCCGTCCAACAACAACACACCAAAGAAGCAGATGATAGAGCCTCCAGTAGAAGCCAAGGTTTTGCGCATCCGTCCTCTGACGTGGCACGAAGAAATCGCCATCAGGTTCGAGCTCATTGGCTGCAAGGAACCAAGTAAGTGTGTGTGATTTGATAATACTCCTCCAGACCGCATTTCGGCCACAGCGGCCAATGTCAATGGATCAGCCTTTGGCGCGGGAGGTGTTGTAGTGCAGGCGTGTGTGCGCAGACACTGGGGTACTCTCTCTCCCCTCACTGTCATAGTGCGGTGGGGCGGCGCCCGACATGAGGACAGGCGCCCCACACGAGGACAGGCGCCCGACACGAGGACAGGCGCCCCACACGAGGACAGGCGCCCCACACGAGGACAGGCGCCCCACACGAGGACAGGCGCCCCACACGAGGACAGGCGCCCCACACGAGGACAGGCGCCCCACACGAGGACAGGCGCCCCACACGAGGACAGGCGCCCCACACAAGGACAGGCGCCCCACACGAGGACAGGCGCCCCACACGAGGACAGGCGCCCCACACGAGGACAGGCGCCCCACACGAGGACAGGCGCCCCACACGAGGACAGGCGCCCCACACGAGGACAGGCGCCCCACACGAGGACAGGCGCCCCACACGAGGACAGGCGCCCCACACGAGGACAGGCGCCCCACACGAGGACAGGCGCCCCACACGAGGACAGGCGCCCCACACGAGGACAGGCGCCCCACACGAGGACAGGCGCCCCACACGAGGACAGGCGCCCCACACGAGGACAGGCGCCCCACACGAGGACAGGCGCCCCACACGAGGACAGGCGCCCCACACGAGGACAGGCGCCCCACACGAGGACAGGCGCCCCACACGAGCGGGGACAAGCGGGCACGGGGGTATCACACGGCCAACTTCCAAACTGCGGGCTGTTACTACGAAATTCCTAATGGAAAAACCCAATAAAACTTTGCCCAACCTGGTAATTGAACCCTGGACACCACCCACACTCAGTAGTCGCACTTGCGACCACGAGACCAACGGGGCAATTTAAGTGTGTGTGAATATGAATATATACAGCGTGATACTTCAAGTTCCGAACCGTGTTCGAGAGCGGTCAGTGTCATAACTGTTAATTGTGGAATATTGACACTGGCTCTGCTCCGCTCTTGAACGCGATTAAGATGTGTTGATCAAGTTGTTTCATTTGTGAAATAACAATAAAACAAACATCTATCGAATCCGGTAAATGCGAGAAGCATAGAACCGGTCGAAGTGGCGGTGCTTGGGGGAGGCCTATGTCCAACAGTGGACGTCTTTCGGCTGAAATGACGATGATGATGATGAATAAAAAATTAAAAAAATATTTTCTAAAATCATTGAAGTTTTGCAAACTTATCCTTACATATTATAAAACAAAGTCCTCCGCCGCGTCTTTCTGTCGTCCTGTACGCGATAAACTCAAAAACTACTGCACCAATTTTCATGCTGTTTTCACCAATGGATAGAGTGGTTCTCGAGTAAGGTTTTATTATATAATAACCGACATCCACGCGGGGGAAGTCACGGGCATCAGCTATTAGTAAAGTATAAAAGACATTGAATGCGAGGCATGAGATGGTGGTTGATGTTTATGCGATGTTATTATTGTGAAGTGTCTGATAGAAATCGCTAAATGCGATAAGCAAGCATTCATTGTATTAAAAAAAAAAAACTTTTTCCTTTATACGATATTATTATATAGTATTCTATCTATCAACTAGCGTCAACCACCGAGGCTGAAGAGACTTCAGTATCTACGTACGCACCTTCAACTACGGAGCCTACAACGGTGACTACGCCGACTACGCCAACTACGCCAACTACGCTTACGACGCCAACTACGCCTACACCGAAGACTACGATTGCTGCTCCACTGATTATAGCGAGTACTGTATCTCCACCCCCTCAATGTAATCCCGACAGGTGAGACTTTTTTCTATGCTTACAAATTAAATATTTAGTATTTTTTCCCTTGATATTATTAATTCTCTTGAGGAGCTCGTGGCTAAGTAATAACAGCCGCACCGGGTCGATCCATCAGGTTAAGCTACGCTTGCCGGGTTTGGTCGGTGGATTGGTGACCATCTTTACATACCGAGTGCCTCGAAAAGCACGTTAAGCCGTTGGTCTCGGCTGTCATTCGTGGATCTTTGACAGTCGTAAAGTCGTCGAAGTCTGACAACCAGTCTTACCAAGGGTATCGTATTACCCAGTTACTGGGTTGTCGAAGTCAGATAGGCAGCCGCTCCATGTAAAATACTGGTATTCAGCTGCATCCGGTTAGACTGGAAGCCGACCCCAATGTAGTTGGGAAAAGGCTAGGCAGATTGATTATTATTAATTCTCTTACCATAACAGCTACATGGACCTGATGTGGGGTGACCAACCCTTGCCAGACTCCGCCTTCTCCGCCAGTTCCATCGCCAGCGGACTGTTCGAGCCGCAGTACGCCAAACTGAACGGACACCCAGTTGATATCACAGGTAAGAACGAGTAATCGGAAATTTCAGGCCCGAATTAAAACCGCTTTCATTTGAATGCTTAATTTTGATGAGTACTAAATGCTAAATTATATAATTTTGATGAGTACTAAATGCTAAATTATATAGTTTTGATGAGTACTAAATGCTAAATTATATAATTTTGATGAGTACTAAATGCTAAATTATATAATTTTTTTAAACATTTGTATTTTGTGATATTCATACTTTGCTTCTTGGGGCCTTGTTGGGATTGCAAAGCATTTATTTCAAATAAACCAATTACAGGCACTTTTGAATCGTCAAGAGTAGGGTAGGGGTGGGGTAGGTAGGCGTACTAAGTTCCTATGGAGAAGAATGGACAATAAACTCCAAGGACACTCTTTTAAATCAAAATAAGGTTACAAAACATTGGTTACATCATTCGTGTTGAAATTATACACATGTGAGAACGATGCAGAACTTTAAAAGCGTCTGTAATAAAATACAGCGTGTAACAAAAACCCCGTCCGATCCGTGAGGGTGTTGTTAAGAATCATACTGAAAGTCTACCTATGTGGGTTTTTTTTGCGAGAATTTTCAATCGGGTATTTTACCTATTTATTGCATGGGGCGCAGGCGGCCAACGTCTAGCGGGTGTCTAAAAGTCATAACATATGACCTCTGCAACTAATTTATAGTGAAATTTGCGGTAATTTTGGTACTAAAAATGTGAATTTCAAATTACAGTAACTTTTTTTTCTTTTTTTTTTTATGGTAATTTTATTTCAGTACCTATATGCCCCTTTCGGAGCGGACAGGGTTTTTGTTACATGCTGTATTAGAAAACTAGTCATTTTAAGAAACGTAGAAATTAACCGCTGCGCCAGGCTTTAATAAACTTTGATATTTTCATCAATTGTGGTCCGATTTTGAAAATCCTCAACTTTGCTTTGGTAGTTTTTAAGTTAACTTCGATAATACGAATTAAATCCACTTTGTGTATCTTGATGATGTTTTAATACTACGTGTCACTGTTGTTTACATAGCAAGGTATACGTATTGGTGTGAGATAGGTACCATAACTAAACAAAACCGGCCAAGTGCGAGTCGGACTCGCGCACGAAGGGTTCCGTACCATTATCTATAAAAACGGCAAAAAAATCACGTTTGTTGTATGGGAGCCCCCTTAAATATTTATTTTATTCAATTTTTTAGTTTGTTGTTATAACGGCAACAGAAATATATCATCTGTGAAAATTTCAATTGTCTAACTATCACGGTTCATAAGATACAACCTGGTGACAGACGGACGGACCGACAACGGAGTCTTAATAATAGGGTCCCGTTTTACCCTTTGGGTACGGAACCCTAAAAAGGAAAAATAAAATCTTTTTTTTACTTCAAATACCAATATTATCTAGCCGGCAGCTGGAACCCAGCAACTCAAGACACAAACCAGTACATCCAAGTGCAGTTCCCTCGACGCGAGCCTGTGTATGGCGTAGTGATGCAGGGCAGTCCGCTCTTCGACCAGTACGTCACAAGCTACCAGGTGTTATACGGAGACGATGGCAACACTTTCTCCACTGTTAATGGACCTGATGGCAGGCCGAAGGTGAGAAAAGAGTTTTGTTTGTATTGAATTGTACGTTTATAAACTTAAATTCAGAATCTTAGATAATTTACGTTAGTTGCAACTTACTCAACTTTAAACTTTAGCGTTTTGTAGTCTAATACCGAAATCCCACGATCCGCGATTTTGCGGACGGACACCGACGAGCCCGGACGACGGACCGTGGGAAAGTGTACGTGCGGGGTATCGCAGACATCGGAAGCGCTTCGGCGCGGTGCGTGGCGGTCTGTGGTCGGCTGCCGTGCGTGTCCGTCTGCAATATTGCCGATCGTGGGATTCCACCATGAGTTGGATTTTGAGTGATAATAATGGGGTGTGGCTGTGTCGTGAACACGGTCGTATGTTTTACGTGAATACGTGTACATTACGAGCAATATTTTCAACGTTACTAATCAATTTATTCCCCCAGGTTTTCCGCGGCCCAGTAGACCACAAGACCCCATCGAAGCAGATGATAGAGCCTCCAATAGAAGCCAAGGTGTACCGCGTGCAGCCTCTGACGTGGCACGAAGAGATCGCCGTCAGGTTCGAGCTCATTGGGTGCAGGAAACCTTCCGCTATGGAGACCACTACCACTACTATTCAGGTATGTTATTTAATTTAAAATAATATAAATAAATAAATTATTGTAGACCACATGAGCCATAATAAAACACAATTGAAAAGCACAATAACAAAAAAAATGTAGATACACATTATAATTAACAGTTTAAGTAAGAGAATTGGTTGAACAATCGATATTTTTGGACATAATATCAACATTTTCAACTAAGAATTTTGGACCTAGCGTAGCGTAGAGCAACTCCTTTTCATAGGAGGAAGGGGCTGTTTCCCAGCAGTGGGAACATAATAAGCCGATTATACTAAAGAGCACAGCAGTAACCATAGTTAAAGCCAGAAACTACAAAAAAAACGAGTTTCTTTTATCACGCGCAAAGTTTTAATTATTCTAATTGCAAAAACCGCCCTACGATTGGCTTGGCAAGGTCCAACTTTAAAAAAAAAACAATCACTTCATTATGTCACGGTCACCCACCAGTTCCAAACAAGGTAACTTCTCCGCAGCCTCCCCCCGAGCGCTGCTCGGAGCCCCTCGGCCTGGGCGCCGACCTGCCCGTGGACATGATAGAAGTCAGCTCCAACAATGACGCCCGACAGTACTTCAAGCTGGACGGGGACAGGGGCTGGAGGGCGCTGTACAGTACGCCTGGAGAATGGATCATGGTGAGTACTGTTCTGAGCGCCTAGACAAACTGACAATCTATCAGCGATAACATCACCTGCCTAGCCTTTTCCCAACTATGTTGGGATCGGCTTCCAGTCTAACCGGATGCAGCTGAATATCAGTATTTTACATGGAGCGACTGCCTATCTGACGTACGACCCGTAACGACTGTCAAAGATCCAGAAATACACTAAACGAAGCTAACACTCACTTATTCTTTCCGCCCTTTTTTTTTTGTGGGTGAGAAGTCATCATATTATGTCAGACTTTTACTGACTAAAACCCACCCGTGTTCCTTCAGTTGCCTGTTTCCAAAGGTCCCGCGGTATCCCTTTCGGACTTTCCCGCAACTCTGGATTCTTTCCGCCATTGTGATATATTTTTTTGTACTGGACCATACCTAGGAATCTTCTGGTTACGGATATATTGAAGGTCAAAGTTCCAATTTTTTTTTTCCTCCCTTTTATGTTATAACTTCCCTACAACTGAACCTTTACATGTACCCAAACAATGTTTTGCGAGCGTTACATTGCGCGCTGCCATAAACAGCGATGTTTCACAAAAAAAGAGCAATAAATTAAAATAAGTTTTAATTATTTCCTAACAATAATTTTTGCTCAATGTAAATTAGTCTGATATACGGAATGCGTAGATAACGGCTATTTGATGCGTCTTGTTACATCCTGTAATCAAAATCTTTTTCTTACATATTTTTGTATTTAAATGTTTTTGAACCTAAAAACTCATTGATTTTCTCTTGGCCAAGGACGGTATCAGGAGACATGACATAAAAAAAACTGTTCGCTTCATATTATGATGTGTGCACTATTAGCTAAAAACACACTCAAGGCGGGTGCATGTCGGGCGCGGGTCGGGTCGTTTTCTTCGTCCCGACCCGCTCCGCGCCCGACACGTGCACGCGTTTCGTGTGCTAACATCTACATAAATACAAGGAATACAGTCCGCCGTACTGCCGTCCCGACCCGCGCCCGACACGCACCCGCCTTGTGTGTTTAATTTTACTAAACCTATCGATACAAATGTTTTACAATCATTTCCTTCCGCAGTTCAACTTCACTTCACCGCGCAACATAACAGGCGTCAAAACTAAAGGCGGTCCCTACGGCTGGGTGTCCACCTTCAAGATAATGTACACCTCAGACCTGTCCACCTTCAACCCTGTGGTGGACAGCAAGGGAGCAGACAAGGTGTTCCCAGGGAACTTCGACAGAGATTCTACTGAATTTACAGAGTTTTATCCACCGATACATGCGCAGTATTTGAAGGTGTTACCTATTACGTGGAAGGATAATATTGAAATGAGGATCGAGCCTATTGGGTGCTTTGAACCTTACCGTGAGTATTTTTTTTTTCTTTGAATTTTATATTTTACTTTATAGATTTTAAATAAATGAGATTCAATAGTTGTATGGTACTGTTACGTGACTGAATTTGATTAAATGTTGTTTTAACTGAGGTTAAGCAACTTTTAAATAGATTGTGGCGGTACCTACATCGCCACATTCGAACTACGCATCAAAGACCTGACGTCACACAAAAATCCTGCATCGCGCAATTAGAGTTTACCGTGCAGTGAACATATATACAAAAATTCAATATCAATCATTGGGCAGTTGCCCGCCACACATAACACCCGTGTGGTCGGAGGATCCTCCCTTTTCTATGGTGGATGAGTGAACTTTACACCCTGTTCCTCATACCCCTAAAAGATTATTTTCCTGCACTGTTGTAACATGACGTTTCAAACTGCAATTATCTTTAATAATTTTGGCAGTATTCGATATTATTCAGGAGCCTTTATATCCTAACTAATATTGTAAATGCGAAAGAGAATTTGTTTGTTTGTTACGCTTTCACGCTAAAACGGTTAGACAGGTTTGGATGAAATTTAGCATATGGGTGGACCATGACCTGGATTAGGACTTAGGATACTTTTTATCCCTATATTCCCACGGAATCGAGACTTACGCGGGTGAAACCGCGAGACGCAGCTAGTATGTCATATAAAGGAGCTTTTGATTCCACGATTGTACATATTTTGATTCTGTTTTGTGAAATACTTATCAGAATACCCGCGAAAGTTTGCATAATTATATATTTTTTTAAGATTTTTTATTCATATTCTTTATGACACCTCTTTATGTCATGAGCTAACCGAATATTAGAAAATATTTGGCCTAGTTCTTAAGGGGGAGACATGAAAATTGATTCGTTGATACAATGTATAACAGACTAGCTGCGCCCCGCGATTCCACCCGCGTAAGTCTCGATCCCGTGGGAATATCGGGATAAAAAGTATCTTATGTCCTATTCCAGGTCATGGTCTACCTCTGTGCCAAATTTCATCCAAATCCGTTTAGCCGTTTTAGCGTGAAAGCGTAACAAACAAACCAAACAAACTCACTTTCGCATTAATAATATTAGTTATTAGTCAGGCCCGCACATTCAAACAAGAAATTTTAATATTATTAACCAAGGTATTCTTCCTCCAGCCGTAACCGAGAAGCTACCAGAAGTAACAACATCCCGCTACAGAGAGCCCATAGCCACAGAGCGTGCAGTCTGCGAGATATGTCCCGGCGTACAGAAGACTGAAGAAGACAGTTGTGATTGCAAAGCACCTGCCAAGTACTATGACGGAGAGAACTGCGTGACGAGGGACCAGTGTCCCTGTATCGAGTCGTTTATGTCGTATGTATAACGTTTATCTACACTTACACTGTCCTCCCATACCTATCAACACTGAATTGAAGAAACAGAAAGAAAAAACGTTTATTTGAGGTAAACATGACTCAAAGAAAGAACTCATCAACTCTCAACTCAAATTCATACTCGTATGCCTCCTCCATGCGAATTTCTTATTTCGAATTTGGTCAAAATTAAAATCCAAGATGGCTGCTGCGAAATTTTTTCATCATGGTTGTCGTTTATAATAGTTTTCGAGGGTGCTAAAGCCGATAGTGATGCCAAAATGTAAATCCAAGATGGCGGCTGCGAAAAATGAGTTTTTGGTTTAAATCATACGTGAGAACGAACTTCGTTCTGTTTTTTACTGTACTGTATTTATGGTTTAAAAATGTTGTCTGTCTGTTTGTTCCGGCTAATCTCCGAAACGGCTGGCCCGATTTTGACAAGACTTTCACTGGCTGATAGCTGATGTTAAAAGGTGCAACTAAGGCTACTTTTATTTTAGAAAAAATACTATAGAGTACACGCGGGCGAATCCACGGGCAGCAGCTAGTAGTATCTATGAATCAACATCTTCTATTTTGTTAAGTACCTGGTACTTGTTGAAAGGCCTACATTGTCCTCCCATGCCTCCTAACACTGTAATTTGAAAATATTGTAAAAGCCAATTATTTTTAAAGAGTAACCGTGGAGTTTCTTGCCGGCTCTTCTCCATAGGAAACGACCAATTGGAACCGTGCACCTAGCTTCTGACGTTTCATAAGTGCCCATGTAGGCTTATGTGAAATAAAATATTTTGATTTGATTGGATCAGGTACCCAGTAGGGTCAACATTCCGTGGTGCTAACTGTGACGAGTGCGTGTGCAAGCTCGGAGGTATCACCGCCTGTGAGCCCGTCAAGAAATGTAAATGTGCACCGGTAAGTAATATCATCATCTGCCCAGCCTTTTCCCAACTATTTTGGAGACGGCTTCCAGTCTAACAGGATGCAACTGAATATGCCAGTATTTTACATAGAGCGACTGCTTATCTGACCTCCACAACCCAGTTACTGGGTAATACGATAACCCTTGCTAAGACTGGTTGACAAACTTTTACAGAATTACATACTCGGATAGTTTTTATCCGGATTATCAAAGAGTAGTAATAGTATTTCTCAGAGGCAGCCCGGAGTCTGGATTTGTGCTCGGTTGATGGCAATAGACGAGTCTATTAAAAACCATAATAAATATTATGTCATTATATCATAATATTTATATAACTGCCTCGTTGGTATAGTGGTCACAAGCACTACTGCTGGTCCTGGGTTCGATTCTCGGGTCAGGCATAGTGTTATTTGGGTTTTTGTAGCAGCTAGGATTCTGGATTTATGCCCGATTGATGGCAATAAGCTCGCCCCCTATTTGATTAAAATATAACTATCGAAATGAAACTTGTAATCTCATATTTGTATTTAAGTAGATCTATTTTGTTTAATATTGCTGATCAGTTATCTATTTTGTATGCACGTGTTTCTGTGACAAATAAACCGATTTTTCTTTCTTTCTTTCAAATGTAGGTGTAACATAGGTACACCTCTGCCCAACCCTTTTGGGATTACAGGCGTGATGTTATGTTATGTTATATGAAAGAGATTTTCAAGATTTCTAGAATACGATTAAACTCACGGACAATATCAAGTTCAACTATAAAATCCACTTTTCTCCCTAGGACCTAGTACCAAAACTATCCCCATCGACCTGCGAGTGCATCTGTGAGGCTTGTCCAGCTGGTACCAAGATCTGTCCCACGAGCAAGCTCTGCCTACCTCTAGAGAAGTGGTGCGACGGCCTGCAGGACTGCCCTGATGATGAGAAGGACTGCACCACCAGCACGGCCAGCACGCCCAGGAGCACGGTCGCTGAGCCTGTGGTGGTGACCACTCAAGCGCCCGCTACCGTTGCTGCTACTGTTGCTACAGCTAAACGTGAGTGGTGAAGGACAGAGTGACTTTAATCGTCAGTGTTACCTGTATTTTTTAACCGACGAAAAAAAAAGGAGGAGGTTCTTAAGTCTACATGTATATATATATTTTTTTTACTGAGTGGTCCGATTTCATAGATTTTTTTTTTTGAGGAGCGTATACCTCGATGTTGGTCCCATATAAAATTGAAAACTAAAATCCACCCCTAAGGGTAGAAAAACTGGAGTTGATTGATTTGTCACCTACTGAATTTTCAACTGTGAACCGATTCTGCTGAAATTTTGCACACGAATTAGATTTAAGCCACAACAATAAATGGTAACTCAAAAGCGAAAAATAAAAACTTTTTACAAAAAAAATTACCGACGAAAAAAGATAACTGAAAATCGAAAAATAAAATAAAATAAACATTTAGTGTAACTAAGCTCCTAAACTAATTTAAGTAACACATTTTGAAGTGGCGCCAAACAAACAAACAAACAAATTAATTACATAATTATAGCGTGTATTTGGCGCCGTATCTCTTTTCGTCGGTAATTTTTTTTGTAAAAAAGTTTTTATTTAATTTATTAAATGAGAACAACATATAGCTACATTAAATACAGAAAAACATTTAAAAAACGAGCCAAGCTTACAGTAGTCGTATATAATGTGTAACATCTGACATCTCACCTCGGTAATAAGCAACATTCAAGGGGCGAGATGGCCAACTATAGCACCGAGCGCGCTCATTATTCAAATCAAATAGCGCGCGTTTCCCCAGCTTCCTGTTACACACTTCCGTCGCTTTTCACGACATCACTCCTACAGATTGCAGGAAATTGATTGCCTGCCAGGTTTGCGGGAAAGTCAGAAAGGGATACCGGGACCTTGGCAACAGGCAACTGAAGGAACACGGGTGGGTTTTAGTCAGTAAAATTCTGACACGCCCTCCCGCTCCGCCCAGAGCGGGAGAAGTTATATGATGATTTCCAAACTTCAAAAAAAAAACAAGAAAGCGAGAGGAAAGATATTACACATCAATAACTTAAGCAACAATTCTATACAAATCTCATGTGTGTACAGTCACGGACATTAATTGATGAGCCACTTGGCACTGTTCGTATTTTAGCCGTGTAATGCAAATCGGGGATAGTCGGTTATACTCGTACATCCAGATACGGAAAGTTATATCTTCGTATTAAAGAAGAAGAAAATTATATTTAATATCTTTACCGGTTGTCTAACCTGAGAACCAGAACTACAAACTTGACAGCAGAGTGACTACCCAAAGTCAACCAATTGCAGATCTAGTAACCGAAACCTAGCGACAATTGTTTTAGCGTAGCCATAGTAACGTTAGCGTACGGAGACATTTTAATAATTAGTACTCATTTCGACAGATTCGAAAATAACGTCTCTGACATCGAAATTTCAACTGTCACTGTCTTCGGTTAAGTTTTCAGAAATATCGAGTTAATGAGCTCTGATTCAAAGGAGGTCAGTATCAAATAGATTGGATAAACATTGTACTATTTCCAATTACTACCAATTTGTCATCTTGTTTACGAGCATGCGATTTGAGTTCGTGTTTAATCGTGTAATCTCGTGAATGTATGAAACAGCAAAATTGAAAAGATTGAAAGTGGCTCATCAATCAAATTCTGCGACTGTACAAGATCTTAAAATAGTAGTTACAGCGTTCACAATGTAGCTCACAGTGCTGATCACAGATTATCAGTAATAAATAAATCTTTAAAACCACTAGGAGTAGGTACACTGTTCATGCGTGACAGTTGTACATTATTATAAAAACTTAAATTGAAGTATGACTATAACATTTTAATTTTTATTAGAAAATAATACGATCATCGACGTATTCTACGGACAAGAACACAAAAAATCACTAAATTTTCTAAAAACTCTTTAAATCCAAAAATGGTGAAGAGTTTCAGCCGGTCGATTCTGTAACCATCTCACCGTGAAAACTTAGGTGAAGTGAGCGTGGAGTGAAATGTCACTGCCTTAGCATCAGTACGTCTCGATGACAATGACAGCTCACTCCACGCTCACTTCACCTAAGTTTACACGGACAGTTGTACATTATTATAAAAACTTAAATTGAAGTATGACTATAACATTTTAATTTTTTATTAGAAAATAATACGATCATCGACGTATTCTACGTACAAGAACACAAAAAATCACTAAAATTTCTAAAAACTCTTTAAATCCAAAAATGGTGAAGAGTTTCAGCCGGTCGATTCTGTAACCATCTCACCGTGAAAACTTAGGTGAAGTGAGCGTGGAGTGAAATGTCACTGCCTTAGCATCAGTACGTCTCGATGACAATGACAGCTCACTCCACGCTCACTTCACCTAAGTTTACACGGACAGTTGTACATTATTATAAAAACTTAAATTGAAGTATGACTATAACATTTTAATTTTTTATTAGAAAATAATACGATCATCGACGTATTCTACGTACAAGAACACAAAAAATCACTAAAATTTCTAAAAACTCTTTAAATCCAAAAATGGTGAAGAGTTTCAGCCGGTCGATTCTGTAACCATCTCACCGTGAAAACTTAGGTGAAGTAAGCGTGGAGTGAAATGTCACTGCCATAGCATCAGTAGGTCTCGGTGACAATGACAGCTCACTCCACGCTCACTTCACCTAAGTTTACACGGTGAGATGGTTACAGAATCGCAATGCTGCTATTCTTTAAATTTAACCTAAGTATAAGTTACACATCCATCTAACTTATTGACTGGACTATGATAATGAAACCAAAATTCAAAATGTTTACCAAATTGATAATAATTATCTATATTGGCATTGAACTGGACAAAAAACAATGATGTGAATATGGTTTTAGGGTACGATTTCGTTGGCCAGTCTCGGCCCAATACAAGAAAGTTAGCATCCTCAAGAAGGAGATCTTCCCGAAAACGCCTCCTCAAAACCAATACCACTACTAAATTATTGTACCACAAAACAAATACTAAACCACGTGGTAAGGACTGATTATTACCATGAATTGAGTTTGAACCCTTTGCAATTATTAAATTGGCGTCATTAATTTGCCACCAAGTCGCCAAGCGAACCTTGCACATGGGTCCTTTTCTGATTTGTCGGCGCAGCAGCGGTGTGACGTCAGCATGCTAGGTATACGCGGTACCGAAAGCTTACCGACCGCCTATAATTCAATTGGGGGTTCCTTAATCAAGAACGCACGGTATGCGCGGGAGTGGCGCGGTACAGATTCGGCTTATCGGTATGCTTGTCAGCATGTCCAGTGGCCGCTCTGCATTCTGCCGAGCCGGACGCGTGACAAGCTAGTATCTTCATGACTCGAACTCGAAGATGACATTATTTCGCGGTGGCTTCGCATATTTTTTTTATGTGTGTAGGTGCAGGTGTCGCTTTATATTTTAGGCATCCAAGCGTGCTGATGTGGCACCACTGCTACGCCGAAAAATCAAAAAAGGCCCTAAATCCTAATAACAATTTAAAAAAAGCTTCATCTATTTGCTTATTTCTAACGAGAGTCTGATAATGAGTATTTTCTAAACTCCTTGGTTATCAAGTCTATTTCAATTTCGTTAAATTGTATTTGACCAAATAATTGGGATAATTTACCACTATAAAACGGTTTTTCCGCTGCACCGTGAACGGGACTTCCTCGAAAACGAGATGAAGACGCTGAAGTAGTGACAGTACATTTATTATGGCCGCGTCAAAGTCAAAGTCAAATAATTTATTTCAATTAGGCACATAAAAGGCACTTTTGGACGTCAAAAACAAAGAAATAGAACTGATTCTAGTTGCCCCTCCAAAATGCAGTTTTCGTATGGAGAAGAATGGGCAAGAAACTCCACCGTTACTCTTTTAAAAATGTTTTATAATATTTTTGTATACATCAATTATATAATTATATGTGAAGACGATGCACCTAGAATAAGATTACTGTACCACAATAGGTAAAAAGAATTTAAAAAGGAGCAATGACAAATAAATAAATTATGTGATAGATACATGGTGCTCACATATTTACAAACATTGTAAAAGTATATGATATCACAATATTCCTAACAGTTTTACAAGTAATCCTAATAAGTCAGTGCATGAGTTTAAGTAATCACAGAGTGTAAAAATCTATGACTGGCGTAATCTCGTTTCTCGTTGACGTCCCGTTCACGGTGCGGTGGACAAACAGTGTACCTAAGGACCCATCGATTTTCAATCGTCAGATTACTTTCTTATGTCAAGAATTAATATATCGGTTTGACAGTTTTGTATAAAAAACATGTCAATAAAACCATATGCGTGTCACAATGACTTAATTATAAATATGGAACGACGACTAACACCAAACGACTTCTTATTGGCAATTTGACTCCAAATCTATGACTTTATAACACACAGTTTAACACTCAAAATTAACCAAAACTAAACAGACCAACTAAAATCCTAACCAACACAATTTCTTTCAGCTCTAGTATGTCCGAAGGTGGAATGTCCTCCTGGCTACAGCATCCATTACACCACCACGGAACCCAGTTCCTCTCGATCTTCATACGGTTCTGCCACTGAACTGCCACCGCCAAGACCTAGGTACTCCTACCAGAGGTACCAGAGAGGAGGGTTCTCTAAAGGAGGTTATTCTAAAGGAGGATATGCTAAGACTGGATTCTCGAAGGGTGGTTATTCTAAGGGAGGATACTCCAAAGGAGGTTATGGTAAGCAATGCTTTTATATTAATTGCATTTACTTAAGACACGCCAAATTAATCTATACTTTATCTATATATAAATACATTTACTAATATATAAAGCTAAAGAGTTTGTTTGTTTGAACGCGCTAATCTCAGGAACTACTTTTTGGAATTGAAAAATTAATTTTATGTTAGATAGTCCATTTATCAAGGAAGGTTATAGATCACGCTTCGACCAATAGGAGCGGAGCGTAAATGAAAAACGTTGCAAAAACGGGAAATTTCTTCGCTCTTTACATACTCCTTTTGCTTCGTTATACATGCACGCGAGTACTACGCATCTGACCTTCCATCTGGCCGTCGAGAAATATCTCTCAGGCATGCCTGGGGGGTGCCAGGTTTCCTCACGATGTTTTCCTTCACCGTTTTTAGGCAAGTGATAATTATACAATATGCTCATGAATCCGAAAAGTCAGAGGTGCGTGTCTCGGCGTCGAACTGAAGACTGATGACTTGACAGTCCGACGGTCACACCACTAGGCTGTCACTGCTTACCTTTTAAAATAGTTTTCTCAAAATCAAAATATTTTATTTCACATAAGCCTACATGGGCACATATGAAACGTCAGAAGCTAGTTGCACGAATGAAAATAATTATTTTATTTCACATAACATGGGCACTTATGAAACGTCAGAAGCTAGGTGCACGGTTCCAATTGGTCGTTTCCTACAGAGAAGAGCCGGCAAGAAACTCCATAACAAGAAATTTCTAACATTATTCCTACAGGTCTACCACCACCATCTCGTCCAAACCAGGCCTTCTCCCTCGACAAACCTGACGTGAACACAACCCCAAAGACTCCCAAAGAAGAATGCCAGCAGTTCAAGTGCATCCCGAAGCTTCCTCCCTACAAGCCAGGAGTTGTGACTCCTGCCCCCATCTGTTCTGTAGTCACCTGTCCACCTGGCTACTCGCTCAAGTTGGATACTGCTGCCAAGGGATACAATAAATGTCCTCAGTAAGTAGACTATGTAAACATTTAAAAATAACACTCTTTGAGATGTTGTCAAAAAAATGCTCCATTTTTTAGGGTTCCGTAGTCAACAACCCTTATAGTTTTCTTAACACCTGTCGCCTGCAGCACTACTTCTTCTGAGTGACCGTACTGTATAGATAGTTCCATCCACGAAGACGCGCCCCACTCCGCTCCGCTCCGTACTAAAGTACAGCTTACAGTAAACTAATCGCGGAGTGGGGCGCGTCTTCCTGGATGACATTCTCTGTACTTTTCTTTGACAATCCCGCCTACCTAATTCTTAAAAGCCAGAATCTACTGTGGCAACTATAGATGCAAAACGTATTTTAACCATTTTAAACCGTTTGGTTTTAAACCGTCTTTTGGTTTAAAACGTTTTAAACCACACTTAGCGGTTTAAAATGTTTTTTTTTTAAATAGAATGCTCTGAGGCTTCACATGAAGTGATCTGGACCACACCTACTCCCTGATATATGTAGAAATAATCTCAATTTGTCTATTTAATTTTATAGGCATACTTACAAGAAAATACATTCTAAAAATATGCAGTAGCTAAGTAAAAACCTAATCAGACAATATTATAATTGATACCTTGCTAAAAACTTATTTATTAAATGTATCTTTTAATAAATACGTATATATCAGGTTTGTTTTCAGTCTGTCTAATCCTAAAAAAGTAGTTACGTAATACACTTAAATGACTCACATAAATTAATAAAAATCGTGAAAGATTTTAATTCTCCTTTCCAACTTTATATTCAATGTAATGCGTAATCGATATACGGCCCACGTGATCGTGGCTTTAAACCGTTTTAAACAAATTTAAAACGGTTTTTAAACCACGGATTTTGGTTTAAAAAGGTTTATTTACAACTATAGTGGCGACTAACCAGAAAGGCGCCGAGACAGTAAATCTCGGCGAGTTGTAAAGATGATTGAACTATACAACGTGTAACGGAATAAACGCAAGAGCTCATACACCCTAATTACAATATTAAATTATAAGACTAAAATAATATCTGTAATTTAATTTAATTAAACCACACCTAGTTATTTTTTACAAAATAGACGTCCTGACTAAACATGAAACGAGGATAGCTATGAGCGTATTACAAATTTGGTTATGTATTTAAATAGGCTTTATATAAAGGCTTAAATTTCCTTAAATGAAATATTTTATTACCTTGTTATGACGCAGTGGTTCTAATTTCAGTTAAATAAAAGTTTTTTTCATGAAAAATTAACATATATAAATAATGACGGAAATCGAAGCCGATTCTGAGCAAACTACTTCCAGGTCTTGCGCTTATTCTGTTACACGTTGTATTGATACCGTGTTGTGGGTTTTAACATAGGCATAAAGTTGCTTATCCGTATAGCCTTCACTGACTCATATCGACTGTCAAAAATCCACAAATGACAGCCGGGACCAACGGCTTAACGTGCTTTCCGAGGCACGGAGGAGTCTCGATATGTAACGATGGTCACCCTTCCACGGACCCGGCAAGCGTAGCTTAACTTCATGGATCAACCCGTGCGGCTGTTATTAATTAGCCACGAGCTGCTCACAACAGTTCCTAAGCATTCGTTTTGTCCACCATCAGATACGAATGCGTGCCTCCACCTGAACGTCCCGTGTTCTGTAACGTGACAGGCCGGACGTTCAACACGTTTGATGGCACCGAGTACAAATACGACGCCTGCTTCCATATACTGGCCAGGGAGAACAGATTCGACGCGTGGACTATCTTGGGTAAGTTCTTACTGCTAATGTCAAGTGACAAAAGAAACCACCAATGTTACCAAACTGATTTAACAGTCATTGTGAAATCTAAGTCCCGGCATCCTTTGGCGGCACGGCATGGCAAGGTATTTTTAGGCGACGAATAAAAATATTACCTATTGGTATGGAAATAAAGTTGAAATTTCAATGGTGATGCCTAAGGACGTGAAGGCATGCCTAAGGATCTGCAGAGTTGCCGTAGAAATTTGAATTTTATTGTCATACTATTAAGTTACATTTCTATTCATCGCATAAAAATCCCTTGCCGTGCCGAACCGCCAGTGGGCGCCAGCTCTAAAACTTCTTCGTCTCCCCACAGTCCGCAAAAAATGCCGCCTAGACGGCTGCCAAAACGAACTCCTAATCTTACAAGATGACCAGCTCATCCTCGTGAAACCGAACATGATGATAGAATACGACAACTACGAGTACACGGTGGAGCAGACCAGTAAGATCTGCTTCCAGAAGAACAGCTTCAATGTGGACCGGCTTGGCAATGGCATCGCTATCAAGTCCAGGAAGTATAATTTTACCGTGCTGTATAGTTCTGAAGGAGATATTAAGATTGGGGTGAGTTTTATAGTCTCATTTTTAAATTACTTCCGACATTTGCAACATCATATTTTTAAAGGGTTGATAAAGACTGGTAGCGCTATACGCCATCATCATCAACCATTCATAATCAGCCTATAATTTTCCCACTGTTGGGACAAAGGCCTCCTCTCTTCGAGAGCGATTGGGCCGTAATCTACCATGCGGTCCCAGTACGGGTTGGTAGATGTGTGGCGGTATCTACATCACCACATGCGAACTACGCATCAAAGACCAAAAATCAAAAAGAAAGATAAAAATCCTGACGTCACATAAATCCTGCATCGCGCAATTAAAGTTTACATCAATCGTTGGGCAGTTGCTCGCCAGACACAACAACCATCTGGTCGGAGGATCCGCCCTTTTCTATGGTGGATGAGTGAACTTTACACTGTTCCTCATATCCCTAAAGATATCACATGTCTTCGCATTTTTGGTTCTAAGACATGCCGGTTTCCTCACGATGTTTTCCTTCACAGTTTTCAACCGATACTCGTTTATTCTGTTAACAATCCTTTGTCAGAACAAATTATGAATCATAACCGATACTGATACCGTTTGGTGGTAATAGGATCGCCCCCTATTACATGGGACTTAAAAAAAACTCGCAAAATGTGGTTATACCTACTGTGGGTACACCTCTGCCTAACGCTTCTGGAAAACAAGGCGTAATGTGTTGTTATGTGGAAAATGGAAATATTTTAAAATACCACCGAAACTGACCAGGTCTTCAAAAGCTACAGCGGCGCTGTGGACGGGCTCTGCGGCGCTTTCGATGGTGAACCGAGCAACGACCGGCGCCTCCCCGACGGCCGGCTCGCGACCAGCATCGACGAGTTCGGCCGAGCGTGGGCCAAGCCTGGCCTGCCCGCTAATGCGTGCCAGACCAAGATCATATCCGATCGGAAGCAGAGGAAGGCTTGGGAGCTGTGTGAAGTTATTACGTAAGCTAGTCACTCAAAATAAAAATATATTATCTTCCTAAGTATATTTTAATGATTTCTTGGTTAAAAGAAACAATAAGATGTTTTATTATCATAGAAACACGTGCAATCGTGCTTATAAAAAGAGATGACTCAAATGATGAGAGTTAGTAAATAAAACGAATCTCAGTATCGGTTTTAGTACAGTTGCAGGTGCTAAAGGAAACTTTTGATGGTACACTCATTATTTCCCTCAAATAATTGTTTAGATCTTTTGAATCTTATAGGGAAAACAATTTACTGCATCACTGTACAATAACGTTATCAGTTGGAGCACGGGACCTTCATGCTTCTCTCAGGTGGAGAACCTAGGAGAAGCATGGGTCTGGACCCATAATTATTAAAATACCAAGGGAACCAAGAACTGTACAACAAACAGGTCTTTTCAAAGTTCGATTGGATTTTGTTGTCCAAATGGAGGTCGGTTTAGTAAGAAAAAACGCAAAACCGAGTGATGAAATCTGTTTTATAGAAGAAAAATGGCCGTAACTTACACGCTCATATATATTTCTTAACTGGTAGATCTTTAACAAGACGATATCCATATTTTACTTTTTCTCAACTTGTCTGCATTTCGAAATTCAGAAATCAGACCAGACCCTGACCAATTGAGGCAATATTGTCCCAAATTCATTTTATTCTAATATTTTCATATATTTTGTATTGCCCTCTAGGAAAGAGCCCCTCTCCCAATGCGGTAACGTCCTAAACCTCCACAAATGGCGCAACATTTGCTTAGACAAGATCTGCGAGTGCTCCCAACTGATCGTGAATGGAACCCATCGCACTGAGGAGGAGTGTCGCTGTCTGCTGGTAGAACAGCTGGTGGCCGAGTGTCTCGCCGCCGACAAGGATGTCGACCTGTCCGACTGGAGAATGATGATGGACTGCCGTGAGTAACAGTTATTTAACCGACTTTAAAAAAAGGAGGAGGTTATCAATTCGTCTGTTTAAAAAAAAAAATGTTTGTTACCTCTGAACTTTTGACTGGATGAACCGATTTTGATGATTCTTTTTTTATTTGTAAGCTGGTGCTTCCCGTGTGGTCCCATATAAATTGTATTAATTTTGCAGCTTTAAAAATTACATATTTTTCCCACTTAGTCTATGTAGATGATATCTTATTTGACTGCGTCACTGTTATTTACATAGCAGGTAGTGGTATTTGAATTTGAGTGGGGTAGGTACCACAAATAAAAAGTGAAAAATAAAAACTTTTTACACAAAAAAGAAACAACCGACTTCCAAAAAAAACACAAAAAGTGAAAAATTACTTTACTTTCGGAAGTCGGTGGCAAAAAACTAAAATTGAAAAGCAAAGACACTGACTTCCGAAATTAAAGTAATTTTACACGTTTTTTTGTGTTTTTTTTGGAAATCGGTAGTTTAATGGGTTGCTAAGAATCTGGTGGCTCACCCATAGGTAAGTGCTCTTCGCCGCCTTTGGACAATACCAGAGGTAATCCAGGTGCACTCCGGCGCAGACGTCCTCGGAACGAAGCACCGCCACTTCGACCGTGTCTGTGCTTCATTATGGGTTGTCATAATTGTTACGCTTGGCACGCGGTTGGCCATCGCAGTATGGTGTTAAAAATGAATAGAGAACGCTGCTGCCAATTCTCTAGCATGTTCCTCAGTCGCCTTTTACGACACCCACAGGAAGACATAAGGTGGTGCTATCCTTTAAGACCACACGGTATGATAAGTCTGTGTCCCGTGTGCCCTTAATTCTTCAAGGACTTTCTAATTAACTACAATAGTTTTTGGTCCGCGCGCGGCCCGTCCGCGGTCATACAGGTTAATTACATCGGCACCCCTCGCCCGCCTCTCGGCCCTTCAGCGGATCACAGCATCAGTGCTTGGAGGCAGAAATAGATATGAAGTATAAAAAGTAAAATAGTATCCTTACATATTATAAAACAAAGCCCTCCGCCGCGTCTGTCTGTCGTTCTGCTCGCGATAAACTCAAAAACTACTACACCGATTTTCATGCTGTTTTCACCAATGGATAGAGTGGTTCTCGAGTAAGGTTTTAGTATATAATAACCGTCATCCATGCGGGCGAAGCCACGGGCATCAGCTAGTAATATATAATATGGTACAGGTCTTTATAGGATCTACGACTAACCAAGGTTTATACACAGAGCGTAGAATCACCGCGCCCAGACGCGGCCGCCGCGGTATCTCGGTGCTTTCCGAGTCTAATTTTGGACAAATACCATAAAATCGTTCAAAACTTGAAATGTAAAACTACTTACCTTGCTCTGTTACCATTTTTTTTTTTTTAATCCCACAGCTGCCGACTGCCCAGCTCCCCTGGTCCACTACGACTGCTACCGCAAACAGTGCGAGCCGACATGCTCACAGTACGGCGCAGTGACCCGCTCGTGTGCCACTGAGGACGGGCAGTGCTTCCCGGGCTGCTACTGCCCCGAGGGCAAGCTGAGGATAAAAGACCAGTGCATACCGCCTACTGAATGTCTAGATTGTGAGTATTGAGAAAATACGGCTGAGATTCAGCACTTTTTGTCGGTAAAAAGGTACATTAATATTTCAAAAGACCATCTCATACACTAACATTTTATGCTAAACACCCACCACCTTTTTCCAGGCACTTGCAAAATAATCTAACTATTCACTTAAGCAGAATCCACAATGTTAGCCCGCAAAATTCAAATTTTCATTTTTTTTTGGAATTTCCATAAATGAAAAAGTAATTCAATGGAACAAATCTAACTTAGAGACATGTATTAATGATTCTTATCATTATAATTCTGTAAATACATATTTGTTATGGTCGCGAATCATATTTTGATCAATATACAACCTGACACTGACCTTCAATGCAAAAAAGACATAAGAAAATTTGAATGAAATGAAATTGTTTATTCTATAAATAGGATATTGGAAACAGTATTACTAGTCATATTAAAAAAAAAAAAATAAGCTAGATGAGGTCGGCGTTTCCTATCTGACTCTTCTGAGAAGAAAGTCCGAAACGAACTCAGAGGTCGCAGTCTCCTTTAAAGTCCAGACATAATCTTGGTCAGGCCATATGAGGACCATGTAGAATGTCACGGGCGTTGCAGATCCACCTAAATAACTGAAACTCATTCATCAACACCGAAAGTCACGAAAACCAGTCTTACCAAGAGGTATCGTATTACCCAGTTACTCGGTTATGGAGGTTAGATAGGCAGTCGCTCCATGTAAAATACTAGTATTCAGCTGCATCCAGTTAGACTGGAAGCAGACTCCAACATAGTTGGGAAAAGGTTAAGCAGAGGATTTATTAACACCCTCCACCTTTTTCTAGGCACCTGCAATGGAGTAGGAACCCCAGCGAAGTACGTGACCTTCGAAGGTGATGACCTTCCATTCCTGGGCAACTGCACCTACTTAGCCTCAAGAGACAGGAACGAGAGTGGTCAGCACAAGTATGAAGTGTACTCCACGAACGGACCGTGTGAAGACAACGGTGACGTTGTTTGTACGAAGGTTGTGCACCTGCTCTATGAGAAGAAGGTTATACATGTCAGCAAGAATCCAGAGACTAAAAAGGTGAGTTTGATGGTTTTTAGGGTTCCGTACCCAAAGGGTAAAACGGGACCCTATTACTATGGCTCCGCTGTCTCTGTCTGTCCGTCTGTCACCAGGCTGTATCTCATGAACCGTGATAGTTAGACAGTTGAAATTTTCACAGATGATGTATTTCTGTTGCCGATATAACAAAAAATACTAAAAAACAGAATAAAATAAATAATTTTATAATAAATATAAACAAGCAAAATAATTTTTTTGCTCGTTTTTGCTCGATATTGATAACGGCAATAGGTAGACGCTTGAAATATTTACAGAGTACTTAATTACATATTCACTTTAAAAATAAATGATTAAATTAAACTTAAACAAATATTTAAGGGGGCTCCCATACAACAAACTGGATTTTTTTGCCGTTTTTATGGATAATGGTACGGAACCCTTCGTGCGCGAGTCCGACTCGCACTTGGCCGGTTTTCATTGCTTTATGTAGAGTAATCATACATAATTACTTTATGTGATTGATGATGCCCGTTTATACGGACCCTCATTATAAACGTTTCTAACGAATTATATTTGAGTTTTTTTTCTAAACACATTAGGGCCTTACCACAAAATCTTAGACACTTGTGCAACGCGTATTTAGGGGTTTATTCATAAACGATGATTAAAGTTAAGTGACGTTCAAACGTCAAAAATGTATGGTTAAACAGTCGCTAATCATTACTTAACTTTAAGCAACGTTTATGAATAAAGGGGTTAATGTCAGTTTTATGACAAACTCCATACCGTGATACCCAAATTTAGATTAGCTAAAACTAGTAAGTCGTTTCTTATAAACAGTATCCGCTTTTACAATAAGTTACCAAAGCCAGTTACAGAACTTAGCGATGGTAAGTTCAAAACCCACATCAAACGTGTCCTTATCAAAAAAGCATATTATAAGATTAAAGACTACGTTGAAGACAAGGAAGTTTGGCAATAATTCCTTCTGCACATGTGGCTTCCCTGGTACCTCATTAACGGCATAATTTTGTAAGAGTCTATTAGCTGCTCCCAAATTATCATGTTTATTTTTTATTTTTTTACATTCATCGCAGACAGACATAATAATAATCATAGTATTATTTGACATTATATACCTACTATTTAATTTCAACTCTATAGTAGTGGCTTTTGCGGACATGTTAATTATTCAGATTTGTTACAGTTGTAATGGCAATCATGTCATTTGCTTTAAATAGGTTTTTATCTGTAGTATCTTATTTATCGTATATAGATTCCTTTCTATCTTGTGAATGTGAGAACGTCGTAGGCTTAGTGAACTGTAGACTTTTATTTTTAATTTTTTTTTTTTTTTTTTTTTATGAACTTTATCTGAAACTTTTGAAAGGCCTACACTTTCCTCCCATAACTATTAACACTGTAATTCGAAATTATTGTAAAAGCCAATTATCTTTTAAAAGAGTAACCATGGAGTTTCTTGCCGGCTCTTCTCCATAGGAAACGACCAATTGGAACCGTGCACCTAGCTTCTGACGTTTCATAAGTGCCCATGTAGGCTTATGTGAAATAAAATATTTTGATTTGATTTGATACAAAAATGTCATGTTTAAAAGGTGTTTAGGCTAAACAACAGACAAACACAGTGTTGTGGTAATAAGGTTTATGATGAGCTATGGCTGCTCGTCCATTTTGATAATGAGGCGGGGTTTGTTCCAATGTTTAGTCATTTTGGAACGTGTTTGGTATTCCACGTATGGAATGTTACATGAAGGGAATTTAGCGTCTCGTAGGACGTAGAGCAACGTCGTCTGACGTCAAGGAAATACTGTAGGTAATGTAGGTAACTATGCCCTACAATTTATATTTAAGTAACGCAAATCAAACAGACTATGAATTGCTATAACAGGGAAATCGGTGATACTGCTACCGTGTCTCGGAAAGCACGTTAAGCCGTTGGTCCCGGCTGTCATTCGTGTATCTTTGACAGTCGTTACGGGTCGTCAGAAGCCCGAAAGTTTGACAAACAGTCCAAGTATTACCCAGACTGCTTATCTGGCCTCCACAACCCAGTAAAGGTTGCGGAGGTCAGATAGGCAGTCGCTCCATGTAAAATACTGGTATTCAGCTTCATCCGGTTAGACCGGAAGCCTAAGCTAACCCAACATAGTTGGAAACAGGGTTAGCAGATTGAGATACTTCGGTTATCATAAAAAGTTCATCCTGACAAGAGTACCTACAACACATCATAATTTTTATCACATTAACTAAGACAAAAAAATATTTTTGCTTCGACAGTTGCTAACAACGATCGACGATGAGGCACTGTTCAAGTACCCGGTGAAGAAAGATTGGGTGACCATCAGTCAGGAGAACGGACAGGACGTCACCATACTACTACCGGATATACATGTTGAGGTAAGTTCATGAAGACGCGATAAAAACTAGCTACAAATTATGAAAATTAGACTTTATTTTGAAAATGTTTCTTAGACTAACGGTTGCCCGCGACTTCCTCTACGATCCAGGATAAAAAGTAGCCTATGTCCTTTTCCGGGTCATGGCCTACCCATGTGCCAAATTTCATCCAAATCCGTTCAACCATTTTAGCGTTAAAGCGTAACAAACAAACACACTCACTTTCACTTATAATATTAGTTAGGAGTACAATAACACAGTATTTTTAACCTTACTCAACAGTTAACAGTCCTCCAATCCAAGATGGAGTTTAGAGTCCGCGTGCCTTCCTTCGTATACGCTAACAAGACAGAGGGTCTGTGCGGCGTGTGCGCAGGGTACCAGGAGGTCTTGCTCACCAGCAACGGCACGGAAACTGACGACTTTGAAGAGGTAAGAGTCACCAACATAGTTCTCTACTAGCTACAATGGGAGTAGTATCTATTATAGTTAAAATAAAACCGATCAAGTGTGTGTTGAACCACGCACAATGAAGGTTTCCGTAGTTGGGATGAATTTATTCCAAGAACAAATGCGGTCGAAAATTGTCTCTCTGGCATGCGAGTTTCCTCACGATGTTTTTAAAGCAAGTGATAATTATACAATCCGACCGTAGATTACAAAAGTTGAGCGATAATAGTCTCTCAATTGATTATTGTAGTACTAAGGTGAGGGTAAACGCCGAAACGCGCTCGCTAGAGTGGGGCGGCACGTGGACAGAGTCGTGTTATGGGAAGTGACTGAGCGACCAGTCAGTGTTGTGAGGGCAACGAACTGATGCAGACCTTCACTTCTGCGAAACTGTCTGTTTGCCCGAACGTAGAAAGTAGTGCGTGAACATTGTTAGTATTGTACCTACTGTGATAATTATTCTGAAAATGAAATACTAACTGATTTGCTGTATCATCATGTTTTATTGTAAACCTGCACTATGGATTCCGTACCACCGAATCGAGATGATGACGGTACTATCGCTCAGCCATCGAAAACCGTCTCGAGACCGTCGGACTTTGCAGTCCGATGGTCACACCACTAAGCTATCTCTATCATTGCTGTTATGAAGCTGATGATTGCTGTAGTCAACAAAGACTAAAAGATATATCTTTCCCGCACCAGTATGGCAAATCCTGGCAAGCTTCTCCAACTACGCTGAAAACCCTGGACATCTCGGAACAAGCGCAGTGCGACCAGCCTCTCGTACCAGAATGTGTCCTACCGCCGGCCGAGTCCAACCCTTGCTACAACCTCTATAATGCGGATAGGTTTGGAGCTGTAAGTATTTCTTTGTTATTTAATGTTCAGTGGTCAACGTGGGCTGTTGATACCTGTATTGTTCTTCTAGGTGCATCGTCTTCCCATATAATTACCAATGTACAATTACATTACTGTCGCGGCCAGCAATAAGGGGATTGATTTCTGATTGCGAATTGCCTGATTGCGGCCAAGGCTTGTATAGTACCTTTCTCAAATAATGCGCGGAAATTCAAACTGAGTTAATAAAATAGAAATTCCAGAATCAATGGCGAACAAATATAATTTTTCATGCGCCAATATGTTCATTTGTTTCTTCTTTGTTCTATTTGCAAGCCAATTCGAAATTTAAATAAAATCTTCATGTTACCTCCTTGGTTGCCGTGTGTTGAAGTAAAAGGTTCGTTCCATTTTTAAATAACACGACAGATATGAGTTTTCATAGTAATTTATTTGGCCGCTAAACACGCCAGATATGGATTTTCATAGTAACTTTGCTGGCCGCATCGTCACTGGATTTTTACCAGTACAGCAATTTAGATTTATCTCGAAGAAGGTTGTCAAAATAATGCTCGAATTTCCAAGTATGTTTGAGAAAAATAAGATAGTGTTGTCGTAAAGTTTTTATGGGACCTAATATTTATGTGTACATATAATACATTTATCTATCCTTACATATTATAAAACAAAGTCCTCCGCCGCGTCTGTCTGTCGTCCTGTACGCGAAAAGCTCAAAAACTACTACACCGATTTTCATGCTGTTTTCACCATGGATAGAGTGGTTCTCAAGGAAGGTTTTAGTATATAACAACCGACATCCACGCGGGCGAAGTCGCGAGCATCAGCTAGTACATTATAAATTAAAGTTGCTTCTCATGTTTGTCAGTATGTCCGCGTTGTTCTTCTAAATCACGCAACAGATTTTGATGAGGTTTTCACCATCGTTTAGAGAAGTTTATTCCGGAAGGTTTATGTGTATAATACGTTAGTATTAAAGTTACATATAACTAAGAAATCTCGGTCTTTTGTCAAGTCGTAAAAACCGTGCGAAGCAGGAGCAAGTCGCTAGTTATTTATAATATATTCTCTGTATGTTTAGTGCCACGCGTTAGTAGAACCGCAGTCATTCGTAGAAGCTTGCGAGGCGGATCTGTGCGCAAACGCAACGGACTTCTGTGTCGCTGCGGAACGATATGTAGCGGAGTGCAGGAGGCAAGGAGTTTGTCTGCAAGACTGGAGGACCGACCTCTGTCCTTTCCCTTGGTAAGTGATGACAAAATGACTTACTTTACTGCAAAATATAAAAATAAACTGATAAATGTATGCCTGAGAGATATTTCTCGACGGCATGTGAAGCCAAGTCAGAGGCCCATGGGCGGCTTTAAGACTCCCACACCAGGTTAGTCACTAAAAAGACGAAGAACACAATTTAAGCCACCAGCCAGCCTTTAAAATTTTACTCAACCAACAAACAACAAAACATAAATTTATTATGTTTAATGAAACTGGGTCTTATTATTCGCCCCGAAATTTTAGTGTACTAACGTAATTTTAGGGGTTGGGGCGTATGAAGATTGAAGGTTGTACCGGGTGCAACCTTGACTAAGTAACACAAGCACCGAGACTGTCGGGTGAGAGTGCTTGTTAGAATACGTTCTGGTCTATGTCTCGTCTATATGTTGTCTATATCATGCCGACGCCACACATTGGCCTTGGCCAATGGGTCAGGCTTGGCACCAAATCCAATATTAAGCAAAAATCTTTAAAATCCTGTCCAAGCCCGATACACACATTGGAGCCAATGCTCCAAGGCTCTAATTATGTCCAACGTGTGACTCCTGCATTACGCTTTGAATTTTGGAGTCTTTCTATAGGCCACTGCTTATCTGAGTCAGTTCCTGAGGTAGCTGCGCGGTGCGGGAGGGGTGTGGTGTTATGATGCGAGAGCTCAGTGATTCGTCAACTTGTGACAGCTTTCGCATCAGGAACGGTCTCAGATAAGCGGTGGGCCTATAGTGTACTCGTACTAAACAAATCGAAAAAAGTCTATACATAACTGTATTGTTTTTTAGTGAGGAGCCTTTGGTATACCGTACGTGTGTGAAATGCGAGATGACGTGCGAGAACAGTGACGAGCTGACCAAGAACCCTGACAAGTGTGACAAACCAGCTGTCGAGGGATGCTTCTGTCCTGAAGGAAAGGTAATAATGAATTCTTCCTTTTTAGGGTTCCGTACCCAAAGGGTAAAACGGGACCCTATTACTAAGGCTATCTCCGTCTGTCCGTCCGTCTGTCCGCGGCTTAGCTCAGAGACTGCTGCTACTAGAAAGCTGTAAATTGGTTTGGGTATATGTACATATAAATCACGCCGGCAGTGGTAAAAAAAAATCGTTAAAAATATTTTTTTTTTGGGTACCTCCGCTACACGTAAGGTGGGGATGCTTTATTTTTTCTCGTCAATCCCATTGCGTCGTTCGTTTAAAATCGTTTAAAAATAATGTGAGTTTGTGAAAACAACTTCAATTTGCAGTTGCAAAAACATGTTTTTCAACTACAATGTTAAGTTTGTTGGATAAATTCATCCCGACTACGGAACCCTTCATTGTGCGTGGTTCGACATGCACCTGGCTGGTTTTTTTTTTTGATGGAAACTTGACTGGTGGCCCAGGTAGTAGTAGCCGCGACTTACGAGTTGTAGGGCGTAGGTTCGAAACCTGACAGGCGCTTTACTTTGAGTAAATTGTTTTCATAGCCAGTGCTCTCAAAACGGTGATTTCCCTTCATCGTGAGGAAACCAGCATGTCCTAGAACCAACAAATCGAAAATATGTGACATCTACCAAACCGCACTGGGCCCGCGTAGTGAATTACAGCCCACTCTACAGACTACAGACCTGTGTCCCAGCAGTGGGAACATTATAAGCTCATTATGCTAACGGGTTGCCCACATAGTAAGTGGTCACTGACGGCGATTGACATCTGCAATACCAAAGGCGACGCACTTTGCTGTCCCACAGAATAAACTCTTTGAGTTATTATTAAATTATCTATAATTTCTAGGTGCGAGTGAACAACACGTGTATCGAACCAACGAAATGTTTCCCATGCGACGCTAATAAGGAACACTACGCTGGCGATCAATGGCAGGTAAGAACTATTTAAAAACATTAAGTAAGAAGGTTTTTTCCCACATTTAATATTTAGAAAATAAAAACTTTATACAAAAAATAAACTACCGACTTCACTTTTTTAGTGTTTTTTTTGGAAGACAGTTGTTTTTTTTTGTAAAAGGTTTATTTTTTCACTTTTTAGTGGTGGCACCTGCACCACACTAACTCGAATACCACTACCTGTTATGTAACGGACGGAGTCAAATATAATGTTGTCTACTCAAGTGGGAAAAATACGTAATTATTAAAGCTTACTCAAAAACTGCGCAAGCAAAGTTAGTAAAATTTGGGACCACCTCGGGAGAATACCCTTTCGAAAAAAAAAAGAAATTTGTAAAAAGTAAATCGGTTCACAATAGGCGAAAAAAAAAAAATACAGACGAACATAGAACCTCCTCATTTTTGAAGAAGTTGATTAAAAAAATGAAGTTTTTTGTCCAGGTAATACAGTCAGCAGGTTTACAGGTTAACATCAAGTAAAGACGACATGAGGAGCTTAAAATATTACCAACGTTACAAAATTATTTACCAGTGAGCTCTAACCTAGACAGTTAGTCTGTATCTTGGGGCTCGGGGTACGAATCCCAGAGTGGAGATTAGAGAGGTGATTCCAGGTGTTGTATGGTATAAATGGTGTGTTTGTATGTATTTAAATTACTTACTTTTTTTTTATAAACACAGATGGGCTTTATCGACAAAATAAAACAATTCTAGACGATAAAATTGTCCTAACATGAAAAGCAAACGTCCTAACAATAGTATTTTGAGTGGAACCGGCAACACCTTACATTTATAAGTTCTCGCGAAGACAGTAAAAAAAATAACTTCAGGCAATGCTCTGATTTACTTTTTCAAACTATTCGGACATTCAAACAAAACTTCTATTAACAGGAGGATGCTTGCACAAAATGCACGTGCAGCAAACTATCGGGCGACAACACAGCGCACGTGTCGTGCACTACACAAACGTGTGTGGCGCCCGTGTGCTCACAGCTTGAAGACCTCATCACCAAACCTGCCAAGCCTGGAGACTGCTGTGCTGACTATTTGTGCGGTAAGTAAAGAAGTCTTTTCAGAAGCAGAAGAGAAGTAGTCTATGAGTCCGCTGCTGACCAAAGTCTGCCTCTCAATAGAACTTTATGGACCATTCATGCAAGAATATTCCAATTATATGCAGCTGTGCTTAGTAATATAAGTATATGTCCACATCACACCACAATAATTTAATAATAATGAAAATACTTCTACTTATTAATTTCATAATAATTACCTAGATTATTCTTATTCAATACGTAAAATTAAAATAACTAATATACTATACCTATTTACACTATCCTAATATATTACCTACATAATTAAACACATCTAATAATTTATAATAATATTACATTTCTGCTTAGCCCTCTTCCTCTCTCCTAATGTTGCTGTGCCCGACAGGGTCCATATCGATCTTTTATTTACTGTACCATCTATGTAACATATGGAATGCAATAAAAAATTGAGTATTGAGTATCCTGATTATATACTCCTAACTTATATTATAAATGTGAAAGTTAGTTTGTTTGTTACGCTTTCACGGTAAAACGGCTAAACGGATTTGGATAAAATTTGGCACATGGGTAGACCATGACCTGGAGATGGATATAGGATACTTTTCATCCTAGATCGTAGAGGAAGTCACGGGCAACTGCTAGTAATATTATAAAGTTTAGAGCGAATGTTGATGAAGTGGCGAATTACCAACGCAAACCTGAATTTTTGCGTTTGCATGTGTTGATTCTAGGTAACTGCTGAATATCAGATGGATGGACGACTGTTGCGAATATCAGAGGGCCTAGACAAGTGACAATCGCTTCGAAAGCGTTTCGTATTTCTACAACGACTTTCAACAGAATTAACATAAGCTTTTCGATAGCTTATGTCAGTCCTATACAACGTGTAACGTTAAATGCGCAAAACCTTGGACACCCCAACTGATTTTTAATTCAATTGACATATTTCAGAGAGAAAAAAAATCATCAAACAAATTGTAAAGGTTTTATGTGCTGCTTTAGTTTTGGAAGATTCGTATTTGCATTGAAATAAAAGCTATTATTATCCCGCGTATGAGATAATTTAAATTGGTTGACAACAATTTGTATTTGTTTACTTATTTTGGCGGGTTTGCGCATGTGATGGCTTGACCTATTAATAAAAAATAGACACGGCAACGTTTTATGAAGTTTTTTTTTTAAACGTGACCTTTATTAAAATTTGGTTTAATTGATTCTGCTCCTTATTCTGATCAAACTATTTTCAGGTTTTGCGCATTTAACATTACACCTTGTATATTTTTGCCTTTTCCATCATCGTTGATATAATGTCACTTTGTCTAGGGCCTCTGGTGACGAAACCATATTCAACAAGAACCTGTTTACATATCCTGAAACAAATTGTTTTACTTCTAGTACTAAAACCGAAGAAGAACTGCACTGAAGCTAAGAAGATGGACTGCGGCTTCGGACAGGTCTTGAAACAGAAGACCACGCCTGATGGATGCACTGAATTCGCTTGCGGTAAGCATGACATACAAATATGCCTTCAGCCATAAAAATTACCGACATAAAATTAGCATTGACGACAAAGGCTTTATAAAATTTGAAAAAAAAAATGCTATTCCGCTGAAAAATCTATAATCAACTTAAAACGGCAGTTATCTTCTATTTTAACTAAGTTTGCCCCGCGGTTTCACTCTCATGGAGATTCACTCAAGAACTGTGCTTTTTTTTGGTACAAGAAGTTAGTTAGTGAAAGAATTTCGATAAACGGATCATTATTTCCAAATATTACGTTTCACAAGGATACGAAAAATCTACTTTACCTCATCAGCATCTGCCTAGCCTTTTCCCAACCATGTTGGGGTCGGCTTCCAGTCCAACCGGATGCAGCTGAATACCAGTATTTTACATGGAGCGACTGCCTATCTGACCTCCACAACCCAGTAACTGGCTAATACGATACCACTTGACAAGACTAATTGTTAGACTTTCGGGCTTCTGACGACCCGTAACGGCTGTCAAAGATCCACAAATGACAGTCGGGACCAATGGTTTAACGTGCTTTCCGAGGCACGGAGGAGTCTCGATATGTAAAGATGGTTACCCATCCACGGACCAACCCCGGCAAGCGTAGCTTAACCTGATGAATCGACCCGTGCGGCTGTTATTACTTAGCCACGAGCTCCTCAGGTTATTTGTAGATCCAAATATGATTCGCGGTCGTATCAAATATTTATTTATAGAATTATAATCATAAAAATCATTTATACAACTCTCTTAGTTAATGTAATCCTATCTAATGACTATGAGGATTACACTAACATAAGGGGTTGTATTGGTGATTCCAATTTTATTATTATAATTCTATAAAGCCGTATTTGTTACGGTCGCGAATCATATTTTAATCAACATACAACCTGACACTGACCGCCAAATTGCATCAAACTTAAGAACATTTGAATTTCGCGGGCTACGTTATAGCACAAAATAATTATGAACAAATATTATACGATTCTGTACTTTCCAGAATGCATGCCCACCGACCAATGCGCCTCCCTCAACGACAAAGACGTAGAAGTGTTTGAACCGGGCATGGAGCGTGTAGTAGACAACAGTGGCTGTTGTCCTCGTGCGCAGTACCTGTGCCGAGTGGAGACTTGTCCTAAACCACCTGAGTGCCCCAAGTTCCAGGACTTGAAGACCAATAATGTTACTGGGAGGTGCTGCGCGGAGTATAAGTGTGGTAAGTGGCAAAACAGCAGGGTATTCCTCAAACATTTTCCCTTCTAAGTGATGATAATAGAGCCTGTATTTTATAATCAGATTTTTTACCTGTGTTGTCTACAACCCCACATGCTAACTACAAATCAAAAACCTGACATCACAAAAATCCTGCATCGCGCAAACAGAGCTTACCGCGCGACGAGTATATATACAATGTTCCGACATCAATAGTAGGCCCTGAGCTCTGACAAACATTGCAAGATGCACGACTCGGCCCACTATCAGTAATGTCTACATTGCATTTTTTTTGTGGTAAATGCTACCTATAATAGGCATACATACCAATACTTTTTACACGACTCCCCAAAAAGGAGTGTAACATTACATTAAAATATTTGTATGTACTGCTGTTGGTGTACCAAATAAATAAATAAACATTCGATGAATTAAATAAACATAATCGGTCGCAGGTACTGAGGTTTGTTTAAAAATGTTAGCATTAACCTTTTGTTTTTCAGAACTACCCAAGGACAAATGTGTTGTAACGTTAGAATGGGAAGCTGCATCTAAGGGCGGCGAGAAGTCGCGTACCACACCGCAAACTATTCTGAAAGATGTAAGTTACCACACACATCCCACTCAGTTGTGTTAAGTACTTTAATTAAGAAAACCAAAATTTTTGTTCAACTTTTTTTTTTTCAAAAGTGAACCTTGTCGATAATGATTCTTTAAATTCTTGTATGAAACTTTAAGGTCCAAAATCGAACAGAATTTTAACAACTTTTTTCCTTATATGTTAATCGTGTCTTATACAGACAGATTTGAAGAAACTGACTAAATTAATTAAAACTTAATTCTACATAAAAGTTGGCAACGTCTTAAATAGCTGTCAAATATTTACCTGTTTTGATTAATTTGGCAATATTACTGTATGGAAATATGAAATATTGCTAAATATATATAGTGAACAAAATAATCCTTTCTATCTATCTAGTCTATTTATAATAAATGCGAAAGTAACTCTGTCTGTCGGTCGGTCTGTCTGTCTATTTGTCTGTCGCGCTTTCACGCCAAAACTACTGAACCGATTTAAATATAATTTGGTACTCAGATAGTCTAGAGCCTGAGGAAGGACATAGGCTACTTTTTATCGACATACCACGCGAGTGAAGCCGCGGGCGGAAGCTAGTTATTAATAATTAATTGCTATTATAACAATGAATTTGATGTTCAAACCGTTTTAGGTGTAAAAAGGCCATTTGACAAGTTTCCAAATATGTTTTAAGATCTAAAAGTAAATATTCGGTGTTACGATATCGAAAATCAATATTTTAGTTCACTAGGTAGCAATATTTCATATTTCCATACAGTAATATTGCCAAATTAATAAAAACAGCAAAATATTTGACAGCTATTTGCAATGTTGCCCACTTTTAGAATGCCACTCTTAACACCTATTTTCTTTCCCCATGTTGTGTTGTATTAAAACAACTATATACTCGTACCTTTTTTTTTTTTTTTCTTGAGGTTTGTAAATCACCCCCGACTTCTCCCGCTCTGGGTGGAGCGGGAGGTCAGACTTTTACTGACTAAAACCCACCCACCCGTGTTCCTTCAGTTGCCTGTTGCCAAGGTCCCGGTATGCCTTTCGGACTTTCCCGCAAAGGCTATACACCTAACTCCAAATGTGCCCCCAGCCCGACGCCGCGTGGCTGGACGGTCCGTGCCGCGCGTGCCGCTGCGAGCGCGCGCGCGGCGGGCCGGCGGCGCGCTGCGCGGTCAGCGAGTGTCCCGCCGTCGTGAGCACGGAGCAGTTCGTGCTGGAGCCGCGCGCCGTGCCCTTCCAGTGCTGCCCGCAGGCGCAGCAGGTCGCGTGCAGAGATGCTGATAATATTTACAAGGTAAGACATCATAGTTATCATCAGTCGCTGCTGGACATAACCCTCTCTAAAGCTTCGCCATATTGACCGGTCCTGAGGGCCTAGACAAGTAACAATCTGTGTGGTTCTTTCCTCATAAGACCATTTCAGACACCAATCTACATGGTCTTCACATGATCTGACCAAGATTATGCCTGGACTTTAAAAGAGACTGCGACCTCTGAGTTTGTTTCAGCCTTTCTTCTCAGAGTAGTCAGATAGGAAATGCCGAACTCATGTAGTTTAAAAAATTTGATTGACGTGTAAAAGTGTTTGTACAAACTTACTTACAGAAAATAAATTATTTATCATTTATCAATCGCTTTGAAAGCGTTTCGTATTTCTACAATGACTTTCAACAGGATTGACATAAGCTTTTCGATAGCTTATGTCAGTCCTATACATTTTTGCCTTTTCCATCATCGTTATCGCTGATAGAACTGTCACTTTGTCTAGGGCCTCTGTGCTTCTTGCATTCACCGATTCCCACGATCTTCAACAGACACACTGTGCCAGCACGTTTAGCATGACAACCATAGAGACGGGTTTTGTCGACGGAAGAATAGACAAACTGACAGATAAACAATCACAATCTGTCATTTTGTCTACACTTCCGTCGACAAAACCCGTCTTCTTCTTCTTTTCGTGTGGTTAGGAACTAACCTGGTGTCAGAGATTTAAAGCCGCCCGAGGGCCTCTGAGTTAGCTTCACATGCCGTCGAGAAATATCTCTCAGGCATGCCAGTTTCCTCACGATGTTTTCCTTCACCGTTTTCGAAGCAAGTGATAATTATACAATACGCTCATGAATCCAAAAAAAAGTCAAGGGTGCGTATCCTGGGTTCGTACTGGAGGCTTATGACTTGGCAGTCTGGCGGCCACAGCACCAGGCTATCACTGCTTACGCCACATAAACCAGTCCAGTGCTCCTCACATTCAGCCGATTCTCACGATCTTAGACAGGTACACGGTGCCAAGACTGCCAGGTGTAAGTGGACATTATCTTTAATCAGAAACTTACACACACAGAATCGTTTGTATCGGTGTTTCTTCCTCATCTAGTTTCAATCTGCCTCGCCTTTTCCCAACTATGTTGGGTTCGGCTTCCAGTCTAACCGAATGCAGCTGAATACCAGCATTTTACATGGAGCTACTATCTATCTGACCTCCACAACCCAGTGACTGGGTAATACGTTACCCCTTGGTAAGACTGGTTGTCAGAGTTTCGGGCTTCTGACGACCCGTAACGACTGTCAAAGATCCACGAATGATAGCCGGGACAAGTGACTTAACATGCTTTCCGAGGCATAAAGGAGTCTAGATATGTAAAGATGGTCACCCATCCACGGACCAACCCCGGCAAGCCTAGCTTAACCTAATAGATTGACCCGTGCTTAGCCAGGAGTTCCCCATCTAGTTAATAAAATGTTAGTGACGTGTAAATGTTACAGAAATTAATATATTTTTTTTTACAAATAATCATTTTATTCCTACAGGTCGGCGAGAACTGGACGTCTCCAACAAATCCGTGTGAGAGCTACAAGTGCGAGCAGACCGACACGGGCGGCAAACTTGAGAAGATCACCACTGTCCAACAATGCCACACTGAATGCCAGCTGGTAAGAATACCTACATGATATTATCATGACTTGGTTCTGCCATGCCTTGCCACAAATGTACCATTGGATCCTATGCAATGCATCGGAGATTCGGAGCATGTATCGGTAACGGCTAGCCTTGCGTAGGCATACGATAGCTGACACCGATTTAGAGGAGATACCTAACAAAAATTTTAAATTTAAAAACCCCAGATACAAATATTTCCTCATTTCTCTTTCCTACTCCTTCACCAGACCCTGTTCACCATCTATCTATAACCAATTCATTGAGACCATTCCAATGACCCCAAACACGATACCTGAGCTGTAAGTTGGTAAGAGAGTTGGGTATCCTGCAAATTCCAGGTGATGCTGTAGCATCAGTTCAAGGTTACTATGTTCTTCTAATATCATTGAAGTAACAGAATACTAAAATTCGAATCGACCTGTGGAAGATGCACACATTCATTCATCAACTAGAATAGAGCTGATAATCTTTAAACGGCTGTACCGATTTTCTTGAATTGTAGCTAAGAACACTCTCGATCAAGATACCTTTCCAACAAAAAAATAATAATCAAAATCGGTTCACCCGTTTGCGAGCTACGAGGGAACAGACAGACACACAAATATACACGTTAAACTTATAACACCCCTCTGTTTCCGTCGGGATTCAAAAGGAACATTATGTAGCGATGAAGAGACAGCTTCATTTAACAAGAAAGCCTACTTCTCAGGCACATTGGACTCCGGCACGAGTAGCGTGACCATTATAAAAACGGGGTTTGTTGACGGAAGAATAGACAAAATGACATATTGTGATTGTGAATCTGTCATTTTGTCTATTCTTCCGTCGACAAAACCTGTTTCTACTGTGGTCATGCTACGCGTGTTTAAAACAGTTTTCAGTGACTTAGTGTCTCAATAAATTTTATGTCGACGTGTCCATTTTAATAAGAACTTTAACTGAGTGTTACCCACTAATGTATACTATTATTGACTTTATCGTCGTCAACATTATCCCGTCATTTATCAATCAACCCAAACCTTCTACAAAGCTATCCTTTTCCTCCAGGGTTCGAAGTACTTCCCAGCGACTCCTGAGAGTAACGAATGCTGCGGAAAGTGCAAACCTGTCGCATGTGTCGTTGACGGCAAGGAGCGAGCCATCGGAGAGAAATGGACTTCTTCAGATTTCTGTGCTAACTACACCTGTGTTGACCTGGACGGGACGGTGAGTAGTCTACAGTAAGATAGCTCTCTACAGTAAGATAGTTCTCTACAGTAAGGTAGTTCTCTACAGTAAGATAGTTCTCTACAGTAAGATAGTTCTCTACAGTAAGATAGTTCTCTACGGTAAGATAGCTCTCTACAGTAAGATAGTTCTCTACAGTAAGATAGTTCTGTAAGTTACAGTAACGCGACCTACTACTTATACAGCTTCTCTTTCCGGTTTAGTGGTTAGTGTCACTAACCACCTATTTTAGATTTTTTTAAATTAAGATCCCCGCCGTCTTGTAATGAATGAAATACAATAGACGTAGATATATTTAGTAACCAAGTAATAAAAAACCCTGTCAGAAATCGACACGTGTTTCACCTCTCAACGAAGCATCCTCAGGATTACGATTGACCAGTCGTGAACCAGAACAAGACATATTGCCACACCGAGCGCTGGACGCAGAGTCCATCGTTCAGAGTCCAGTGGTTACTAAATATAACTACGTCTATTGTATTTTATATAATTAACTAGTGAAGAGTGGTTATTTAAAAAAAACATACGTGGCAGTCTTTGGGGACTGCCGATAGAAGTGAAAACTAAGCAACAATGCGTAACCTCAAAGTAATTCAAACGGTAGACGGTAGATGGCGTGAAAAACATTTCTTCAAGCGTGTCATATTTTCTTAACCACATTACTGCGACACCGGCATGACTGAGAGATATTTCTCGATGACATGTGATGCCAAGTCAGAGACATGGGTCTTAAAACACTGACACCAGGTTCGTTACTAACCACTCGATAATAAGAAGACGAAAATCTGACCATCCTCATATTTCTTTTCACAGTTACAAGTACAATGCTCAAATGAGACGTGTACAGAAGTGTCGGACGCCACTAAGAAACAGTTCGTGCTGAAGCAGGAGAAGCTGCCGGGCAAGTGTTGTCCTAACGAAGAGCCCGTCGCCTGCAGAGTTGGCAACAAGATCTATCAGGTAATCTTTAATAACGTTTTAGGGCGAAAGCTTAGTGTAGTCGCGAAATTCAAATTTTCTTACGTTTTTTGCAATTTGCAAGTCAGTATCAGGGTGTATGTTGATTAAAATTTGATTCGCGACCGTAACAAATATGGATTTACAGAATTCAAAGTTTCGGAACGCAGTTCTTCTACGGCGTTGTGAGATGTAAAACCAAGTCGGTTAATTCATCACTACACTGCTCTTGTAACGCATCTCCCGTGCACTCCCCAGGAAGGACAAACCTGGCCCTCCCCGGGCGACCCCTGCAAGAACATAACGTGCGGCCGCGACTACAACGGCCGCCTGGCGCACACTGAGCGTGTTGCGACCTGCGACACTCGCTGCAAGAGAGGATGGACTTACCAGCTGCCGCCTGCGGCAGACTGCTGCGGGCACTGCCAGCAGACTGCTTGTGTGGTCGATGAGAAGGTGGTTGAACCTGGTGAGTCGACGAAACCGAAAATAAATTATCGCGTATTCCCATGATTATCGCTTTCCGGATAAAACATGACTTTTCGGCATTCAAGATAAGTTTGGTGACAAGGGAGAGCTCAAGTACATACTCTTTTCAAAATTGAGTGTAGTCTGATAGATGCCCGGAAACGACTTTCATTTATGCATACAAGCAGTATCAGCGTACAATAAGCCGATTGTCTGAACTCAGGTTTTTGGAAACCTCATCCCGTTTGTAATACATTTTCTACCGTACTAAGGATACAGGATTTTTATAGAATTCAAGAGTAAAACCTTAGAACTAAGAATTATTCCGATTAAGGGCCGGCGCACACCTGGCGAGGTGCAGGACGGCGCGGTTGGCACTGCCAAACAAATATCAACGTTGCATACCTAAATATAAAGTTGAGAATAAATAACCTGAGACGCGTGCCTCTTTCTCCTTAGACGAGCTCTCGAGCTTTTATTTTCAACTGATGCAGGGTTGATATTTTTTTGGAAGGGACAAATGCCTCGCCAGATTTACGCCGGCCCTAGGCATTGATATCAGCACCATTCACTGTTAATCCCTCAATTCCACCGTCTCCAGGCACAACATGGCATTCCGAGGACAACTGCACCACCTACTCGTGCGACAAGGCCGGCGATGAAGTGTTCGTGACGTCATCGCGACAGTTCTGTCCCGACGTGTCGTCGTGCGCGCCCGAGAACCTCGTCAACGACACCTGCTGTCAAGTGTGCGAGGAGCATCCTGAAGCTTTGAGTAAGTGGAACTTATATGACAGTACTACTACTGACAGTGGTTCATCGTTCGTACATTTGAGTAGAGAAATGTAAAAAAAATACATTTCTCAATACATTTCTTAAATTTCTCCAGACTGCGATTATAGGGTCACTGAAAATTGGCGCGAGGTTCTGAATCTCCCCATTAACATGCCTTAAGCATGCTAGATCATTTTAAGAAGTTTTCGTGAGAATCGTAGACAGCATCAGCTGTTTTGTTTCTACGAAGAAGTCTTTTGAACGTTACTCAGAAGCGAACCAATAGCCTAGATACCCATAAATCTAAAAAAAAAACCTTACCCTGGGTACCAGTGTTTAACAAAAAATATTGACTTCCTTACATCGACGTCGTCCTCATCTTCTACACTTCTACAGAATTTTCCTCAAATAACCACGGAATACAAATAATAGTATAAGTACAGAAGATTCACTCCGCAAAATCATTTTAATAAGTAGCGACTCTTGCTACAACACAATAAAGTGTAAATTCAGGTCGCACAGCGCTAATTACCTACAGTTATTTTATTTTTTTCATATCGCACCTTCGGTGCAACAAAGTCACAATTCAGGACACTTTTTTTGTTATGTCTTTTATTAGGATTTTCTGATAATTCAATATAAGATTTTTAACGTAAAACTATAGCAAACAAAATAATATAAGTATTAATTTTATAAAGATTTCAAACCTACTATAAATAGTAATCCAGAAATGAGGAAATAAATGCGATAAAAAAAATAAAAGTCCTCTCCTGTAAAATAAAAAAATGAGCTGTTGTGGCTTTGTTGCACCGAAGATGCGATATATTCGTTCAGTATTATATTCACCTAGAAGTTACCTCACTTTCTATCGCGAAACTCTTATAGCTTCCAACTACGTTACGCTCACTGAATTGGCCGACAAGACGAGCCCGCGGCGTACTTGTAGCTTCATTGTTCATAACTTAAATGCGGAGTGCGCTTGGCCTGACATAAAACACATTCCATTGGATTACTTATTACTTTTGCGTTAAGCATTCCACCCTACATTTCAATAGTACACTATCTAACAATGAAATAGTTCAGAATCCAACAACAGTTTCGAAGCCACAACTATAATAGACAAGGGTACACATAGCTCCAGTGGCGCAATTGGTTAGCGCACGGTACTTATAAGACAGTGTTCGTGAGCGATGCCGGGGTTGCGAGTTCGAGCCTCGCCTGGAGCAATATTTTACTGCTGTCGGGATTATGTTTGATTGATTATAGTGTTTGAAAATATTAAAATGACATAAATGTAGAAAAAAAACAGCGTTATTTTACAACCAACAACAGTGTCAAGTAAACAGTTTCAAACAATTCCAGAAAACATTTTTTCTGGCATTTTGCAGTTTGAAACAGTGTGAACTTTGCATAAATCAAGAAACATTTTTTTTTCTATGATAAACTTATTGTACACACGGCTACACATCAAGATGTACATTTCCAGTATAAGCTGACCTCGCATTGTACGGAAATCCTATACAATGCGGGATCAGCACAAACTGGAAATGTATAGCTTGATGTGTAGCCGTGTGTACCTTATCTTTCCAAGATTGTAAACCCTAGTTTATCGTAACCTAATGAAGATATGGGCATACGTTTTCGGTACCAATGACTTTCTTTAGGCTCTAAATTTCGATCGTACATTGCAAAATACTATTTTCAACAGATGTCTAGGATATTACTGTACCTATAAATTTACGTATGTTTGTCACCTTACTCCTCCTAAACGGCTGGACTGATTTGGATGACATTTTGTGTGTATATTTAAGTGGGTCCCTGGATGGTTTGAAAATACAATTGGACCCGGTAGGTGGTGCTGTTAGGGCCGGACAACGTCTGCCTGGTCCACTAGTTTTTTTAATATAATTATATGGATAGTACGATCCACGAAGACGCAAATACGTCAACAAGTACGTCTTAAAGAAAGTAGAGCTTACAGTACAGTAACCGCGGGGCAGGGCGCGTCTTGGTGGGTGGCACTATCTGTACCTATAACAAGTATATTGGCATACATACCAGACATCAGAATACCTGTATTTTACATAGAGCGACTGCCTATCTGACCTCCACAACCCAGTAACTGGGTAATACGATACCCCTTGGCAAGACTGGTTGTCAGACTTTCGGGCTTCTGACGACCTGTAACGACTGTCAAAAGATCCACAAATGACAGCCGAGACCAACGGTTTAACGTGCTTTCCGAGGCACGGAGGAGTCTCGGTATGTAAAGATGGTCACCCATCCACCGACCAACCCCGGCAAGCGTAGCTTAACCTGATGGATCGACATGTGCGGCTGTTATTACTTAGCCACGAGCTCCTCTATAGAGCTTTATTATATTACAAGATGACCCAGTGAAATTCGTACCAGGAGAGACTAAATTTCGATTTTATAAATTTCTTCGTCGGTTGCTTTGGATTTTTCCCAATTAGTACAGAGAACAAAACAAAAAAAAAAAATTGGTCGAGCCATTTTCTGGTTTTTGCCAGACTAATGCAAGGCAATTGATTTTTGTATGTATATATATATAATATGAAACTGTAACAAAACTCTCTTTTCCAGGTAAATGCGTACCCACAAGCATAGCCCCCACGGACTCGGTGGGTCTGCTCCGCATCCACCTGGGCGCGCACGGCCTGTGCGTCAACAAGCAGCCGCTCAGAGGGTTCAAGGAGTGCCGCGGTACTTGTGACTCGGGCACTCTCTATAATAACCGTAAGTATTCATTACTATCAACCCGCCCCTTCACGCACGGGTGCAATGGCGACATTTATTTATTTATTTATTCAAGAACACCAGCAGCATATTCAACATTGTTTAAAAAAAAAATACTAATAATTAGGAAAGGTGCTAATGTATACACAAATCATAGGTGTACATAACATTTAGGGCAACATGTGACATGTTAAAACATCAAGATTTCTGTGCTAAATCGAATTTAAATCATAATGTATTATACATATAAACCTTCCGGAATAAATGCTCTAAATTATGGTGAAAATCGCATCAAAATCCGGTGTGTATTTTAGGAGATCTCACCGGTCACACCGAAAAACACGAACAGCGACTTTGTTTTATACTGCAGTTTAGGAGCTATTTAGCTCATGAAATTTTTATCGATTTAATCCTCTAGTGACTAGTGTTTCTCATATTCTCACGACGCCATTTTTAATTAATTATTTGTATAGTTAGTTTTGTTCAGTAATTTAATTTAGTATATTTTATAAATAGTATAGTTTGTCAGTTTATGTTGTACTAGCTGATGCCCGCGACTACGCCCGTGTGGATGTCGGTTATTATATACTAAAACCTTACTCGAGAACCACTCTATCCATTGGTGAAAACAGCATGAAAAACGATGCAGTAGTTTTTGAGTTTGCGCGTACAGGACGACAGACAGACGCGGCGGAGGACTTTGTTATATAATATGTAAGGATATGAAGTTTAGCAGTATATATCAATTTGAATAAATATAAATTGATTATTAGGAAGTAGTGTCTCATCATTCCAAAGTTTTATTAAAATCTTTTATAACTTTATAGAACTCATTCTTGACTTTATGAATGAGACGACATATTTTCTATGAGCCAGTTCAACATCTATTTATTATCTTCCAGAAACCGGTGTCCACGACTCCAAATGCGAGTGTTGCCAGGCGACCAAGTACGGCCCGCTAGACGTGACGCTGAGCTGCCAGGACGGCTCGGCGCGGCCGCACCGCGTGGCGTCGCCGCTCGCCTGCGCCTGCGCAGCCTGCGGGGGGCCCGACCGGCCGCTGTTGCCTAGCAACACTAAACCAGGTAACGTGCAATACTATGACAATATCACCGACATATTATAATACCGCGCTATTATTGCCCAGCTTCAGGACAAAGGCCTTTCACACGAGCATTAATGACCACGCTTGTCGAAGATGGGCTGTCGATTTTGGACTTATATTAACTATAAGTGCAATAAATATCGGGATAAAAAGTATCCTATGTCCTATTCCAGGTCATGGTCTACCCATGTGCCAAATTTCATCTAAATTCGTTCACCCGTTTTAGCGTGAAAGCGTAACAAACAAACAAACCCACTTTCGCATTTATAATATTTTATTATAATTCTATGACGCGCTTGCATGAGTCGACTTCAAATTCTTGACTGGAATGGAGTGATGATTTAAATTTAAAAATTGTTGAATTATTTAATTTGTTTTTTAATTTTATTTTTATATAAAGAATTAATTTTATACTTTTTGCTGTGCCCTACAGGGTCCGTAATTGTACTTTTAGCTTTAATACCTTATCTACATTATGGAATGCAAAGAAAATATGAATATAAAAGAACATTTGAGCTAGTGTTATTGTGTTATGCAAGCAAGTCTCTCTACTTATAATTTTTTTTGGTGAAATGAAGGTTGAGCTGAGCAAGAATGCCGCAATTGCTTTACAGACAAAAAAAAAACACTATTTAAGCAAATTTGTCGTCTGTTTTAACAAAAAACTATAATTTTCACCACAGGTTACGCTGGTGTGAAGTCTCCTCCAAGACCACACAGTTACGACGAGGACATAATACCCGAGATATACCAGCGATTTGGATCGTCCCCTCGCCCGATACGATAAGCGATAATACTCCTTATTACAACCCAATAAAGTTCAAATGAAATATGTAATCGGAAATAGATATATAGTTTTAGTTAAATAAGTAATATGTATATTTTTGTAAATAAGACATACAGCAATGATTTTGAAAAATAATGCTCGTTTAATTTATTGAATTTTTTCTCCCAACCAAGTGGTAGCACTGAATTTTACAGTCATGTGATTGGTAGTACAGTTCTGTCAGTCACCATTTTGAACTCTATTAGTATTGAAACTAACGGTCAGAGGCCCTAGAGAAACTGACATTCTATCAGCGGTAACGATGATGGAAAAAGCAAAAATGTGACTGACATAAGCTATCGGAAAGCTTATGTCAATCCTGTTGAAAGTCGTTGTATAGAAATACGAAACGCTTTTGTCACTTGTCTAGGCCCTCAGTTTCTTCATCAAAAGTAATAGCCAAAGTAATGTCAAAAATCTTTTTACAAAAAATAAACAACCGACTTCCAAAAAAACAAACACTAAAAAAGCTTAACTTTGCTTTTCAATTTTCGTTTTTTGCCACCGACTTCCGAAATTAAAGTAATTTTTCACTTTTTTTGTTTCTTTTAAGTCGGTTGTTTTTTTTTTTTGTAAAACTTTTTATATATCACTTTTTAGTTGTGGTACCTACCCCACACAAATTCGAATACCACTGCTGCTGCTATGTAAATAACAGTGACGGATTCAAATAAGATTATCGTCTACTTAGACTAAGTGGGAAAAATACTCGTACGTAATTATTGAAGCTAACTCAAAAACTACGTACGCAAAGTTAATAAAATGTATATGGGACCACCTCTGAAGCAAGACCTACCAAACACACAAGAACATACGCAAAAAAAATAAAATAACATCCTCCATTTTGAGGAAGTCTGTTAAAAAGAAACAAATTTAACCGTTTCTTTGACTTTGACTGGCCGCGACTGCAAAATTCAGTGCTAGCAACAAAGAGTACTATAATATACTGGGGCTACCAATCACGTCACGGGTCAAGTCATAAACGAACTATATAGGGAAGATTAAGATGGTAATCCATTCACTGAACATTTGTTTCCCTTGAATTTAAAACGGAAGTCGATTCGTTCAGAACAGTTTTGATAAATAACTAAACAAACGGGTACACACATGCAATCTTGAGAAATGTTGGCATGAACATTATTTTATGCAATCTTACTTCAGCGTTCATGAGATGATTTTGGGAAAATCTCATAAAGACCATGTGTAAACGCTAATTCCATAGTTATTTCTGCCACGCAACTCTGTGTTATCAAAAGATTATGAGAATTAATAAAAAATGATTTAAGAAAACCATTCATAATTTCAATTTCAATACTTTATTCAGCGGTACCAAAAAAAAACCGAATTCCATCTTATAACATATCAAACCGATTCAGTTTCACAAAATGTATATTGAACCTTATGCTTTACATCATAAAGTTGTAAATCGTGTGTCGAGTTTCAATTAGTTCTTATTCCTATCTATATCACTCTTCGTCTTGTTGATCTTCTGTGATGACGTCACCTTCTGCGTTCTGATGAGCTTCTTCTTCTTCCTTCTGCTTCTGTTTTCTGACCATGTCTGATAGATATTTACACCTTTGCATGCATTCCTCCTGTAATTAATATAATCTTATTTGAAACTTAACCTAGCTTTTGTATAACAATAATTATGACAAGTTCGTGAGACCAAAGTAGGTACTGTTTACTAGAAGAACTAATTATAATGTGATCCATAACCTGCAACTTAACTGCGTAACACACGATCAATCATAATCAGAATCATTTTGAAGGATATTGCTAATCCATTGCTTCAGATGTTCGAAAAATTTCTCTGTTCAGCAACGTAAATAACGCAATGAATGTTGTTGAACTGTCAAAATCCCTATTTTGTTTTGGCAGGTTTAACTATATTACTGTTTTCTCGTGTCATGTTGGTTTGAACAATATTGCGGCAAAAAAATCTATAAAGACTCACTACCCAGTGTGGGCCAGAAGTACATATGTATCGTTCAAAAAAAGTAAGTTCTATAAAATTACAACAGCCAACAGAAGGAAGAGATAACAAGTAAACAGCAAAAAAAGCTGCACACACATAACATAAACTCACGTCTTCCTCCAAAATTGGGGTAGGCAGTAACTACAGAACGCGGAGCTATGCGCCTATCATATTCATTATGCTTCGTTTAAGTTCATACATCAAACAAACAATAAACATTTATGAGTTTGAGGAACAGGGTGACAATCACATGACTATAAAGTTCACCCATCTACCATAGAAATGGGAGGATCCTCTGACTAGACGGGCGTTGTGTCTGGCGGGTAACTGCCCAACGATTGAAGTCGGAATCTTGTATATATGAGGCCATGAGAACCATAGTGGCCTAACCAATTTTTACAATATTAAGTGTATGATTTTTTCAGTTAAAGTTGAGTCTATAATTTTTTCCAGTAAGTTAATTTATTAAAATATAAAAGTAATAAAAAGTATGTATCTGAAGAGTGCTAGTTGATTAAAAAAATACTGTTTCTTTTTTTTTTTTTTTTCAAAAGGCTTGTCCATTGGTTTAGGCCACTATGGTTCTCATGGCCTCATATGTCCATCGCGCGGTAAACTCTAATTGCGCGATGCAGGATTTATGTGATGTCAGGATTTTTGTGTTTCGTCAGGTCTTTGATACTTAGTTCGCATGTGGCGATGTAGATGCCGCCACAGAAGTACCTACAATCTTCTGTCGATGGTCGATGGCAATCTAAATAAAGTCTGCCCAGAATTCGAATTCGAATCAAAGACCCAACGTCGCACAAAAATCCTGACGTCACATAAATCTTGCATCGTGCAATTAGAGTTTACCGCGCGCTGGACATTTATACAAAAATCCACCATCAATCATTGGGCAGTAGCCCACCAGACACAACACCCGTCTGGTCGGAGGATCCTCCCTTTTCTATAGAGGATGAGTTAACTTTACACCCTGTTCCTCATACCCCTAAAATTCTATTTGTATGAAACGCTACGTACTTTGGTCTTCCCGGGCACAGTGTTTGATATCTTCTGCCACCGGTCGCCCGCGCCGCCCTTGGGATACTTAGCGAGCGCGTTCTCTAGCGCCTTCTGCTGCGTCTGCGACCAATTGCCGCTACTCGTCTCCTCTGCTTTGCGCGTTTTTACCTGCAAATATGATGAACGATTTAGCATAAGTTTCATCCTGAAATAGTCTAGATTGGTCTGGTAAAAAAAACCGTCACCGGTGACGTCATCAACATGATCTAATTTACAACCACTCGGAAAATGGGTTGGTAAAATCTGACGGCCAACTCAAGCCCCTCGCCTTCATTGATCAAATCAAATAACGCGCGCTTGGGCTCCCGTTACACACTTCCGTCGCTTTTTACGAAATTACTCCCACAGATTTGATTATTTTGATTGCAGGAAAGCAAGTCACGCCTATGAAGTCCTGAATTTCGTATTAGTACAGACAGTACCTGTCAATGTCATACTTTATAGACATGCCGTCCAAATTAGTGATGGGCGATGAATCATCGCTACCACATACTATAAATTATCGATATTTTAAATAAAACTTAATTTAAAATTAATTTACCTTTTAATTTTATTGTATATTTTAATATCATGAAATTATTTACATTTGTACATTCTTGATCTAAACTTGTTCCAGCGATTCATAAACTGATTCAGACATGGATTTGGGGTGTACTCCTTTAAAAGAATAAATGTATTTTATATTAAAATATTCGTTTAATTTAGTAAAGTTTGTAATTAAATTAAACCCAATTATGTTACATTAGCATCGACAATAGTAAGAAACGTCGAATTTTTTTTAATATCCTGACAACCTTAGGAATGTCCGTTTGACATATGTCGCAGAGATCAAGCTATCTTTTATGTAATAAAGTGATAAAAAACAAATGTAAACCTAAATAATGTAAAGACTGATTCCGAGAATATCATTATTTTGAGTAATAATTAAGGCAAAGCAGAACCCACCTCTTCATTCAATGAATGCTCCATACAGGAGGGTACATGGAAACTTTAAACATTCGCAACATTAGAGCATGTCAATCTGCAATTTTGAAAGAAGCAGACGGAAGTTCTCCCTATAAAGAAAATGACGACTATCAGATAGTCGTTATTTTTTAAAATTTATTTATTCCAAAATTTGCATAACAGTTTGTCGGCAGTTGTTCTCGTCTAGCAATGGATTACAAATTTAGAATTTTGAAAATTAATATGCTAAAAATTAATTAATGCTGAGTACAATAATATACATACAGACGAGATCAAAAATTACAATTGTTCATCACAATTTTGCTACTTTACGCTGGAACTCTCTAACAGCATATTACTTCATCAAAAATTGTGCAACCCCCGTCAGGGGGGTGTGGCTGGCGGGGTCGGAGCATCGCCCCTCGCCCGCGGAGGCCATACTGTGGCCCGGTACTACGGGCACCTCCTTATGGATGCTTAAGAGGCGGTGGTAGTGAGCGCCTTTAGTACTTCATCAATGCCGTTACACACAATATATTTATACTAACCTTCTTAGGCGCCTCCACCACTACCGGCACTTCGGGCTCCTGTCCAGGAATTTTATAGCAGTTCTCCTTTAAAAAATAAAAATTCAAAATCATTTATTTGCGTAAATAAGGTTTAGAAAGTTCTTAAAGGTAATTACAGAGATATCCTATTCTGCCTTCGATTTCGGCGTGAGAGATAATTACTTAATTATTATTTATTTTTTCTCAGTAGCAGCCTGGAGTCTGGATTTATGACCAGTTGGTGGCAATAGGCTCGCCGCCTATTACATGGGACTTAAACATAACTGGTGAAATGTGGGTGTAGGTACACTTCTGCCCAACCCTTCCGGGAATACAGGCGTAATGTTACGTTACGAGGTGTATTATTTTAAGAAATAATTTAAATACCTTCATTTTGGCGGCCATATGCGTCACTTCCGGCACACTACGTGACATCGCTTCCGCTATACGTTCCCATCGTTCCGCGGAGCCGCCCGGGTACTTCTTCACGAGGCGCACTAACTCGGCTAAGTCGTCGTCCGTCCAGAGACCCCCGGTTACCAATGGGGCGGCGGGCTGAAAAATAAGATGCCATAACAACTATTTTACAAAAAAAAAACACTAATAAGTGAAAAGTAAGTTTAATTTCGGAAGTCAGTGTCTTTGGTTCTGTATTTTCGTTTTTTACCACCGACTTCCGAAATTATTAAGTACATACTCGGACCAAATAAAAAACCAAGACAGCGCTGTCAACAGAAACGTCAGGCCGGTTTCGTAAACATGTATTTAGCATGCTTCACTGTATTGTTCGCAGCGCTCCGTCTTGGTTTTTTATTTGGTCTGAGAGTACATACATACGTGTCGAATTGATAACCATTTTTGAAGTCGGTTATAAACGATATTAGTATTTAAATCAATCAGTCAAATCAGTCAACGTGCATTGTAGATCTGTACCACAATATAAATGACCACAATGAATGCCAGTAATGATAAACTGGAAATATAAGTCAGCAATAATATATAAACACAAAAAGTCTGCGAGTTTTTCGCGGGAGAAATTAAGCTGCCCATTACGCCGAGACAGAACAAAATTTCGTTATAGATAATGCCATCTACGAAGACGCGCTCCACTCCGCTCCGCTCCGTACTAAAGTACAGCTTACAGTACAGTAATCGCGTGTATCTCAGGAATCTCAGGGTAATTTGCAGGTATATAGTACGAGTAACGATATTGTCTGTGGCAGGAAGTATATAAAACTATCTGTTGCCCGCGAATACGTCTGCGATCCAGGGTGAAAAGTAGCCTATGTCCATCTCCAGGTCATGGTCTACCCATGTGCCAAATATCATCCAAATCCGTTCAGTCGTTTTAGCGTGAAAGTGTAACCAACAAACTCAGACCAACCAAAATAGAAAGACAGAGCATTACGAACATCAAAAATGACGCCACCTTTTTATCTATGTTTGTGTAAAAAGGGTTGTCATTTGTTAAAGTTTTTCCCTATAATTTGGGGAATAATATTTTGGGTAGGATAATATTGTACGAGTAAGATATTGTTGAGTATGGTATTGTACCTCAATCTTTAGGAAGGATTCCGAAACAAAACCAATTTTTTTTTACATCGCAAAATAAAATAACAATTAAGTACAAAGTGCATTTACATACATGATTTGGAGATTACCTTTTAAGCAAGAATTGCTTGTGTTTGGAAGCTCCGCTCTTTCACTTAGAACTATCCATTAATTATCAATTGAATGTAAAAAAAAATTGGTTTGTAAATTATAGAAAAATTAAGTTATAAGGTTGTTGAAGCGTAAATCATAACATCGTCGTGGGTATGTGTCATTAAGTAAATTGTTTTGAAATAAAATAGGTACTTAATTATATTTACAATCAACTTTATTAAATTCAAGAAGACCACGATAACAAAATCACTGACTATAGAAAGCACGTAAAAAGCGTCCGCAATTTGGGAAAAAATTAAATTTGGGATAGTAGTATTTAGATTAGCTAGTCTAAGCTGAGAAACTAACTAAAATAAAATAAAAATACAGTCTCGTGTTTAATTACTGTTTTAATAAAATCTCATTTTTGTTTTTTAAATTGTATGTACCTTATTAGGATATCCGGTTTTGATCACACGGCGAAGTCCACGATTAGTTGAATAAAGGTCATTATTATCAAAATGATCGGAACAAACCACGCTGGTTTTCGATGGAAGCCATTCTGGATCATTCCGACTATTTCTTATAGCTACTATCCATTTACTTTTATTTTCAATATTACTTGGAAATCTAAAATATTAAATACATAAAAAACAGGCATATAATTACTCGAACTAAAAAATATCGAACGGGAAAATTTCAAATCATATTATGGCAACCCCCGCACTTTAAATGTCACTGTTTTCGTTCGTTCATTCGTTCAGGTTGTTGTTCCAAGTAACCTAAAATTCATAGTTTACTAAATTAAGAAACGATGTTATTTGAAGTACTTACATGTGAAAAGTGATTCCGTGAGACTTTTTATGTGATTTGCTATTGTTTTTACAAGTTTTCACTACACAAGAAGGCATAATTCAATTTTTTTTATTGAAGTTTACTAGACGACGACTCGTGACGTACTAGGAGCGATGAGCATAGTTTTTGTGTAGGTGTGTGCGTGAGCCTGTGTGTTTACTTGCAGGAGCATAGTTTTGTGGCTACACGTTTGATGTACGTAGTGATCCGTCTTTCTATTTTGGTTGGTCTGAGCCAACAAATAAACAAACAAACTTGCTTTCGCATTTATAATAATACAGTTAGGATTAAGATAATCATTCATTCTTAGAAAAACCAAAGAAAGTATCCCTTGGCAGTCTGTGGTTTGAACTTTAATATTACCTGTTTTACGAACCCGCGTCGCTTGCGCACGTCGTGTGTATTATATTGAAGAGTTTATAAACTTATTAAAAGTTACCTGTTTAACAGCCACAACGACAGGTCCCCCTTCAGGCTCGTCGGCAGGATCCAGCAAACAATCCGCATCCCTCGCGGGCGGCACGAACCCGCGTCGCTTGCGCACGCCGCCGCCGGCTGCTTTGGCTTCAGCCGCTGCGGCCGCCTCGCGGTCCGCACGGGCTCTTTCGTCTTCCTCCCTGAGGAAGATAGGGATTTATTTTAATCTCAGTAATCAATAGTGATGTAGTTAGTAATGTTTTAGCAGATTTTTTTTTTTATAATAGTGGTAGTTTCGAGATAAAATATTTTTTCTTTCAGTTGTGCCCTGCAATTTTTGCCCATGATTTTTTATGAAAATCTCATAATGTTTGCAGGGCCAACATGGCTTGAGAACGCACAAAATAGAACGGTTTGGAAGAACAAAAGTGGGACACAAGGACAGTTAACAAAAAAAAAACAATTACGCATTACGTGGTTGTGTCAAAAATTGAGTAAATCCGTTGCGATACGCTTCGTTGCACATTATGATAGCAACGCAATTACCGTATTATACACTTGACTAATCATAAAATTGGCAATCATTAGCCGCCATTTTTATTATAAATACAACTATAGTACCTTCTATTGCGTGGCTTTTGTTAAGTACATAATATTGATTCAACTGTCTGCAATACTCCAATGAAAGTCATTCATGCGTCACTATGGAAACCATTGCAGTGGAGCAACTATTGAACAATTTCAACCCATTTTAAATGATTTTGTGCAATTTTAGTAACGTAGTTCTGACGGCTACTTAAAATTGAGTTGTTTCATTGAGTATTTGGCTAAGTAATAGGAATAGAAATGGTAAGTATGACCTAAATAAACACATTCTGATTTCGCGAATTGTTTTCTAAATATGAAAACAATTATATTGTATGTTAAAAAAAAAACTTTATTCCCCACTGATAAACTTTTAAGTTTGCGCTACTACTGTTTTTTTTTTAAATACTACTAAATAATTCTAAATTCAACTTAATGTACACTAGTTTAAAGTTGTTATTTGTATGGCAATAACATCAATTTGGAAACACTAATTTGAATAAGGAATACATTAACCTCAAACATAAATAAACTTTTATAAAACACTAGTTTCCACCCGCGGCTTCGCCCGCGTGGTATGTCGATAAAAAGTAGCCTATGTCCTTTCTCAGGCTCTAGACTATCTGTGTACCAAATTTCATTTAAATCGGTTCAATAGTTTTGGCGTGAAAGCGCGACAGACAGACAGACAGAATTACTTTCGAATTTATAATATTAGTAAGGAAGTAAGGATTGTACATACCTCTTTTTCTGCCTTTTAGCTTCTTCCTCTTGCTCTTTCAACCTTCTCCTAAGCTCTATGATTCCATAAGGTATGGCTGTCACCATCCACCACACACACCTCGGTATTTGGAACGGCAATGTGTCTTTAACACTTGGTTTGGGAAGCTGGTCTAAGATTTCTGACAAGCCCTGGTCGAATCCCGACTTTTTGGAGTGTTTTTTGCCTCTACTGTTTAGTATTTGCTCCTGAAAAATGTATTAATAATGTTTTTAAGCAATACATAACTTATCAAAAGGGACGAAGCATAGGCCTCCTCCCTTGTCCACTTTTGGCAGCCTTGGACCAAGGCCACCAATGATGCTGATGATGATCGCTTATCAACACTGATAAAATTACTTATATATTGAGTCACTCGAAAAGAAAAGTTCACTATAAATTTCGGAAGTCGGTGGCCAAAAACTAAAATTAAAAGCAAAGACACCGACTTCCGAAATTAAAGTTATTTTTTTATTTTTCTCTTATTATTAAAGAAGTACTTTTGTCGTTTGGTTTTAGTACAGTAGTCCTTTTTTGTTTTGTTTTTTTTGAAGTCGGTCAATTTTTTTTTTTTAATTTTTAATAATGAGTATTAATTAGTATATACTGGCTTAACTCCAGCATATGCTTGTTTCACCATGCATGTATTCTGATTGTGAAAAATGGTGAAAGAAGCTAATTCCTCAAAACAATAAACAGAAGTAGAGTATTAGGCCACATTATAAACAGATTTATAAGACGGCTATGAGATTCCAAACATAACATAGACTATGCATCTTTACTATGCACGTACCGCAGTAAACCGTTTCTCGGCATACGCAGCCCATCCGACAGCATACTGCCCGAATGTTATGATGATGAACAGGATGATGGAGCCTTCAGCCAAGCCCATCTTTCTAACGTGGCGGTAGTAGTATATGGCGGAGCGCCAGTTTGGAAGACCATTCTTGAGCACCTCATTATACCTGAAGATTTAAGATTGATTTTATATTGATAAAGTTAACCTGCCGTTTGATTCTGTAAACATCTCACTGTAAAAATCTCACTGTGAAATTGAACAGAGCTGTAATTAAATGCTAGGCCATGTAATGCTAGGGATTGACAACTCAATTCAAGTAAGGTTATTTTTTTTAGGGTATAGCATGGCTGATCCCGAACTAAGCTGAACTGATTGTGATGGTGTTTTACTCAGGGAAAATTCATTACGATGGAAAATATTCACATAAAATAATTTATGAGAGATTGATAGTGACATCATGAAGACAAGTCATGGACAAGAAACAATGACAAAAAATATCATTGTCTGCCGAACAATGTTTACGGTTATTTAACTAAAATGATATTTTGACATCTACATTATTAATGTGATGTACATTCTAAAATAACTTGAAACTACATACTTTTCTCTTTTCCCGGGGTCCTTGAGAATGTTGTGCACAGACACCAGGTTCCTGAATTGAACATCTGCATCAGGAGAGTCATTCTTATCCGGATGGAGTTTTAATGTGAGCTTCTTGAATGCAGATTTAATTTCTGATGGTGATGCATCCTGCAATGTTAATTGAATTAATAATATTGTAGAATATGGTAATTTAGTTTTTTTTCTAGAGTAAGATTGATCAATTATTGGTCTGGAAGTTGTTCAGGCTTCCAGAAACAAGGGGTGCTCTATGTGTGTATATACTATGTCCATGTCATGATGTTGTTGCCTTGGAAATTGGGTAGGCCTCTGGTGTGGGACGCAACCTGTGTCCACACCCTCGCACCATCCCATGTTCCTAGCACGGCGGGCTGTGCTGGCGCCACTGCTGCGACTGTTGAGACCCTCAAGCGGCACAAATACTGTAACCTTATGGGCAACTACAGTCCGTTTGGGGTCAAAACGCTCGGATCATGGGGGTTTTGAGTGTCTCCTTTTTGAGGAAATTTCTCACCGATTGGTCTTCGACGCCTAAGGGTCCTATTGTTTTTATATTTATTGGTATAGTTAGTTAGTCCTTTTAATTTTTTTACCCAATGTAAATATAAGATAATTGCTATGTCCATTTGGCTTGTACTAAATGAACGTTGATTATCTTGAGAGATAGATTGGAAAACAATAGCATAATATGTGAAGCAGCTAGCTGAACAATGAGTATGAATCATAACACCATTGTAATTAGGTAAGTGTTTTAAAATCACTAAACTCTTTTAATTAATACTTGGATTAAGATTTCAATTATCTTATACAAAAGTATTATCTGTATTTAACGATAACGACTAAATCTGCCGGAAGAAGACGAAACTTGCTAAGTATCAGTCGAGTTAGTTATTCCAACGTCTGAAACTCATCTATTATCATATACAATGGGTTCATCCTATGTAAAATGACGATTTGTAGTTACTCCGTGAAGCTAAACTTAGCTCTTACCTGTGCAACACCTATTAATTCGTAAAAGTTCTGGTTAACTTCTTCGACCACGTCGAACACTTCCAAGTCACCGTCATCCCAGGCCTTCACGCCCAAAATGAGCGTACAAAATACTAATAAACACCACCGCATGATATAAAGCCTAGCTCAATCTATTTTTAATTTAAAAATCATGTTACTTTTGTGCAATATTGGGACCAAACCAAGACAAAACTGCGGTTTCCCTTTTTTTGACAGATTCACTACACATGAACTTGACAATGACAACTCACCAGCTGGCTGGACCATAGTGATGCTAATAGTATCAAACTAATAGTAATAAGTTTACGATGTGATTAATCGACTAATACCGTTTTCGCAAAATGTTAAAATAATTAAACATTATTTTATAATACAAAAGCGTAGACTAACTTAGCGTAGCGTAACTTTACAGCTCAAATTCTATGGTAATTTTGTTTAACTTAGGATAAATAACAAAAATCTAACAATCAAAGATTTTTACAGCTTCACATTTTTATTTGCATGTCAAATTTTCTACATTTTCCTACTTTTCTACAGTACTTTTCTTGCTTGCATGTTACAAATGGTCACAAATGCCAATGGTTCGGTATCATCTTCTTGGTTTTTATTACTGTGCGATAATCAGAAGAACAGACCACATTGGCAATAAAAATGTTGTGCATTGTCCCTTCACTTTTGGATCGATAAATCTCTGATACTGTTTTCAGTGTTTTCCACTGTTTTCCTTTTCGCTGCTGCTGCCCTTTACATCGCGCTGCACCTGACAAAATATTATGGTAATTTATGTCAATTACTTCAATATTTCTTTTTAAAATCCATAAAAATAGGTACTTAGTTATTGTTTTTGTTTGTTTCCATCTTTAAATTCGGGTTTACTATTCCTCTTGTAATAATTTTTTCTCCTTTTAATAAATGCCTCAATAAAGTATACCTATCCTTTTTTATAAGTGCCAGTCTTTCATGATTTGTCTATATTATGTGCGTGCTGAGCGCTTTACAATTACGAACTAGGTACTGGAACTAAATGATTTTATATAGGCTAAAATTATTTAGCCGCCCCCCCCTCGTATTCCCATTTGATTTGTACATATATCCCCACTAGCTTCCGCCCGCGGCTTCGCCCGCGTGGTATGTCGATAAAAAGTAGCCTACGTCCTTCCCCGGGATGCCATCTACTTATATCTTTGCCGAATACATACTTTTATCGTAATCTGTTCAGTGATTTAGGCGTGAAAAGATAACATACAGATAGACAGAAATAATTACTTTCGAATTTATAATATTAGTATGGATTTGTACGGCGGACGGCGTTGAGGTACCTACTGTTTATTATTGAAGCTCAATCGCGGGCGGCCATTTGAAGTTAGTAGGTTATTAAAGCTACCATATTTCGGAAATAGCGTTATGGCCTTTGCATACTGTATCTATAAATTATTTTATGAGCATTGATTCTAAAAGTTGGCAACGTCCTAAATAGCTGTCAATTATTCAGCAACGGAAGTCAGTTACCTACACAAATAATAATCCAAATCCAAATTTCTTTTTTGTTCTCTGGATTCCAGTATTTCACGTGGCCAAGAACCAGTGTTATTTTAATATTTTAATGCAGGTACAGTCAACTGCATGCCCATGCTGTAAGTTCGACTTTGACAGTGTGTTTCTTTCGTACCAGTAAGAAAGACTGGTTATTGTTGTTCAAGTGTTACCTACCATAGTTGTGCGGTTGACTGTACCTATGCTGTATAAGGCGCAGGCTACACTGGGAACGAACCGAAACGAAGCTAAGTTCGTTTAGCTTTCCTCCACGTCTTTTTATACTTCGGTTCATAGTACGCGATGTGAAGGTGTGAACTGAAATATGAAAATACGCGGCGGAATAAAGCTAAACGAATTTAGCTTTGTTTCGCTTAATTCCCAGTGTGGCCTGCACTTTATGGGTTGCTGTTAAGCTGTAGTTATGATAAAAAACGTGTTATTTTTAACCATATTTCGTTGCTGACAATAGGCAGCCACGAGGGTACCTACCCTATTATTGATAGATATTGAGACCTACCAAGGTAGGAATAAAATGGTAGGTACTGATACCTAAAGGCGTTATGTAACGCTCAATTTTAGGGTGTGTTTCCTCTGAGGCGGATGAGAGCTGAGATGAGCAGAGCGGAGAAGAGTCCACCTGTATTACCTATTTTTGTTATTTATTTCGTTGCGTGCGGCGCGTGCATCGAAGACAATATCTACATGTTTTAATTGACAAAGAAAGTCCTAAAACCTTTTTTTTGCTTTACTTCTAGATGGCCACTAAAGCTGGACTCAGACCCAGGCCCAAGCCGAAAGTGTCAGTATCTCAGCTACGCATACTGTTATCTGCAGTCGAGCGCGACCCATCGATGTACAATGCCTCAGAGTCAGACATGATCACATTCCTGAACATCCAAAAATGGTTAAAACTTTCTGATACCTTGAACGAATGTTTTGACGGCGCACTACTTAATACTCAGAGCTGGAAATATGTAAGTCTTTATACATATACGAGTAAGTGTTCTTGCTAAGGAACATGCAATGAGCTTTGTTGTCTCATTTGTCAAAAATCTGTCGAAGTTTGCACATACCGTGGTGAGCAGACGTGCATACAAACATCTCATACAAACAAAAAAAATCATTTCTCGTTGCGATTATATCAGCCATTTACACCCTAAGTCGAGCCGTCACCGCGCCGCCGCGCCACTAAGCTGTGTAGGTTAACGTTGCCAGCCCTGTGCCGCGCCGCCACCGCGGATTGTAGAGTGATATGGCAAAATCAAGCGGAGACGGTGCGGCGCTTCAGCATTCGAAGCGGTGCGAAGCGGTGTCGGCGGGCTGCGGTGCCGTCTACACGAACCCAAAAGCTTTTATTTTATTCTGCAATTTTCCCAAAATTTAATATGATGACAAGTCTTGCTTTCATTGACCTGTGACCCCCCCCCCCCCCCCCCCTTTGACCTTACTCATTGTCGATCCGATGATTTCCTCCTTAAAGGTTTCAATCCAGTCCAGCATCCAGTATTTAACGCTGGGTATAGTCGGTGGCTCCCTCTCACAGAGAGGAGGTCTATGTCCCAGCAGTGGGAACGTGTATAAGCTAATTATAGCCGGTGGCCGATCAAACGCTACTGAATTCAAACGCTGGATTGAAAGACCTACCTGGATATACTTGTAGGTATCTACATTATAAATATGTTGGTGTTTTTAGTGTTATTCTGTATTGTATTTTAAAATACTAGTTAAATTTAAACCAGCGTAAAATCGTAAATATTGTACAACAGGTGCTGCGTTACTGGGCCGAAAATGTAAAGAAAGGGGTAGATGTAATGTCCAGAGAGCGACTTACATTTAATAAGTCGAATCCAGCGATTACCCTGAAAGAGGCGAAGGAACTGACTCGCTTGGAGAGGCGGTTCTACAATTTCATGAAGAGGGAGGATGCCAAGGAGATTGTCGTAAGTTTATCTTTAAATAATTTCAAGACTACATCAAAGTGAGGTTTTTTCCATACTCAAGTCTAGTAACTCAATGTGGAAAAAATAGTACCTACTTATAATCCGCTCAATGTGACAAAATGGACAAGAGATGGTAGAAGTGCCTGCGTGTCTTAAACCGTCTAAAATATGTTACTACCCACAGAGATATTTAAGAACTGATGAGAAATTTTAGGTGCACACATCACAACGGATCCCATTTTTTGATGAGGCAGGACATCTATTGCTATAAACGTAGGACCTTCACACGCCTAGCTAGGTGACAAGGTTAGGCAAACCCTCCAGCATTGAAATTCAGGATTCCGCAGCATCCGGGCAGCCCCATAGATCTTATTCGAACTTACCAGCCCTAGCTCTAAAGAACATATATATTTTTCCAGGACGTGACCTACACAGGAAATTTCGGTGCAGAACAACCTGAGCATGACATTACTGGCGCATCTGATAATTGTATTAAGGTGAAGGTTCAGCTGATGAATGTATCCCAGGCTAAGAATGACGAGAACGCCTGCCCAGATGGCCCTAAGAAGAGGACCATTCACGTCAAGGAAGATGATCCTATTGGTAAGAGACTGATCTCTTCAAAGCAATTTAAACTCAAGTCCTGCTTTCCAAAAAAACTTTTTACAAAAAAAAAAACAACCGACTTCCAAAAAAAAACACCAAAAAAGTGAAAAATAACTTTAATTTCGTAAGTCAGTGGCAAAAAACGAAAATAGAAAAGCAAAGACACCTTTTATTTTTCACTTTTTAATTACCTACCTCAGACAGATTCGAATACCACTACCTGATATGTAAATAACAGTGACGGAGTCAAATAAGATGTCGTCTACATAGACTAAGTGGGAAAAATATGTAATTATTGAAGCTAACTCAAAAACCATGCAAGCAAAATTAACATAAAAACTTTTTACAAAAAACAACCGACTTCCAAAAAAAACACCAAAAAAGTGAAAAATAACTTTAATTTCGTAAGTCAGTGGCAAAAAACGAAAATAGAAAAGCAAAGACACCTTTTATTTTTCACTTTTTGGTTACCTACCTCAGACAGATTCGAATACCACTACCTGATATGTAAATAACAGTGACGGAGTCAAATAAGATGTCGTCTACATAGACTAAGTGGGAAAAATATGTAATTATTGAAGCTGACTCAAAGACCATGCAAGCAAAATTAACATAAAAACTTTTTACAAAAAAAAACCGACTTCAAAAAAAACACTAAAAATGTGAAAAATAACATTAATTTCGGAAGTCGGAGGCAAAAAACGAAACTTTACTTTGTGTAAATAATTTCATCACCACTGCTCTCAAAACGGTGAAGAAAACATAGTGAGGAAACCGGCATTTCCTAGAACCAAAAATTCGAAGACATTGTGACATCTACCAACCCGCACTGGGCCCGCGTGGTAGATTAAGGCCCACTCCCTCTCGAAGAAAGGAGGCCTGTGTCCCAGCAGTGGGAAAATTATAGGCTGATTATGCTATGAAGAATTTGCAACCTCATCTTTTTTTTTTCCTCTTTAATATTAAATGTAACGTACTTAATTTGACAGTTAATTGATTCAGCCGTGACTTTGCGGAAATCCATTATATAATACAATAGACGTAGATATAGTTAGTAACCTATTCCTCTTAACTATTTTTCAAGAGTCATAAAAAACCCTGTAAGAAATCGACACGTGTTTCACCTCTCAACGAGGCATCCTCAGGATGACGATTGACCAATTGCACACCAGAACACGACGTGTTGCCATACCGAGCGCTGCACGCAGATATCTCTACGTCCAGCGCTCGGTGTGGCATCGATGTGGAGGTGTAAGTTACTAAATATATCTACGTCTATTATATTTTAAACTTAATTTGGTTTCAGATCCAGCTGATGTGACAAAGAAACTCAAGATCATCTTTGATGAAAACATCGGTGAGTTTAAACTGATATCTATTAAAAACATATAGTAGAGGGACGAGAAACGCGAAGGATTGCTCATGAATAATGAAGACAAGTCCTTTTTAATCGACTTCTAAAAGGAAGAGGTTCTCAATTCGACTGTACGGTTTTTTTTTGTGTGTTTGTTACGCGATTACTCCGCCAATTAAGAATTGATTTTGATGATTCTTTTTTGTTTGGTAGGTCATGCTTAAGAGGTGGTCCCATATAAATTGTATTAACTTTGTTTGCATAGTTTTGGAAATAGCTTCAATAATACGTGTGGTAGTATTCGAATTTGTGTGGGGTAGTACCACAACTAAAAAATGAAAACAAAAAACAACCGACTTCCAAAACAAACATTATAAAGTGAAAAATAAGTTTCATTTCGGAAGTCGGTGGCAAAAAAACGAAAATTGAAAACCAAAGACACCGAAATTAAACTTATTTTTCACAAATTAAACTTACTTTACTGTTTGTTTTGGAAGTCGTTCATTTTTTTGTTTTTGTAAAAAGTTTTTTCTTATTACAGTTATCTATTGTTAGATTTTTGGGGTTGAGTAATCCAGCACGGAACGAAAATGTTATGACCAAAAATATAACGGCTATCATTGTCTGATCTACAGATGATGGCGAGCCTCAGAAGCAAATCCTGGAGAACCAACTGGACCGTCTCCAGATAGTGTCTCGCGAGCTTGAGGAGCACATTGCTACCATCCAAAGCCGCATCCACATGATTAAGGACTTGTGGAAGCACCGCTGCGGCGACAACTAAGCGGTGGATGGATGAGGATGAAGGAGGATGTGGGTGTATGAGGGATGAAGAGGGTGATTGTTTCGGACTGATCAGGGTGGATGATAAGGGTGGAATTTGTGTAATATAAAAAATGTTTTCAATGCAGAATGAATCACATTGAATAATTGTGTGTTATGAGGCCATATACGAATTTTTTTACATGATTTTGCATATATTACCTGTGTGGTATTTTAATACAACAAAAATTCACAAAACAGTCGCCGGTTTGAGGTCGATTAATCAAAATTAAATAATAAAAAAAAGGAAAAAAAAAAAATGAAAATAAATATATCGTAATTGCATTGATCTTTCTTATTGTGCATAAAAGTGATAGAAATGTAAAATGACGTAAATCAGCGAAATCGGAATAATCTTGGAGAAGTGGAATGTCGAATGATGTTGGATATACATACAGGGGCGAAAACCAAATATACATAACCGCATTTTAATCATATTATTAATAATCTCAGTATTATTAATCATCAATTTATTATCAATGTTCATAGTGAATAAGGAAATCATGAAATCGTAATTAATTTGTGTGTTTCAACTACATAATTATTCATTTAATTATCTCCTATTGTATTTTCGGGTCAGCATTATACAAAAAGTCAGTGTTTTTTTTTAAATTATAAGATACTACTTTTTACGTACTTAGGTATTATTTAAATCATTCTAAATAACTAAGTACTTACGTAAGTTAAACTTAAATATTTACAAATTTTAAATGGTATAATAGGACAGCCAAAAGGCAATTTTGAAAGTATGAATGTTTAGATGTGTAATTAATTAATATCGATGTACCCCGTAATTAACGAACTAATAGACGAAACGTTGCCAAGCAAGCAATTAACATCAAGGAAATGTGTCAAACAACCATTCATATTATTCAGTACTCATAATTTATAACTAATATACAGGGTGTTAAAGAAATGGCGTGCCATAGCTTAGGGGTAGGCTCAGAATCGATAAAGGAACCCAGAAAAAAAAATCTTTAACACCCTGTTATGTAGGTACGTAGGGACACAAGTGAAACTACTGACAGCTAAATGGACACTCTTTAATCCTTAGGTTAGACCAGGGGAGGGACGCAGCCCACGCACACATACACCATGTTGACACACACATATATAACATTTCCCCCCCTTATTTGACCAAAATACAATATTATTTAATGAAATACCAAAGTTACAAAAATGGTTTGTAATCCACCCTGGGAATGTTTCTCAACAGTCTGTCTGGATTCCTTGAAACCGGATCCGACCCTGTTTCTACGTCTGCAGACGGTGGTGATTGCAGATTTGCGTCATCAGTTTCCTCCCCAGCGGGAGTCTGTACCTGAGGGTTGCCAGTTGACGGCTCGCTATGACAGTTGAAGTCGTCAAAGTCATAATGGTGTTGCGGCTGTTGTGCTTTTCCACCTTTATATAATATAATTTGGTTCTTATGTTTTTTTACATGACACGACGAACTCAAATTCTGAATTAGGTAAAGCACTTTACCCAATCTCTTTTTAATAATACCTCTGCACCAATGGAACTTATGATTATTTAAAAACTTTTTGTACATGATTTCATCCCCTGGGTTATACACTTGTTTATTATTTCCTCCGCATGATCTAATTTGCGAACACTGTTGACGATTAACATTATTAGTGGGGGTTGTGAGAGAGATCGCCGGCGTTTTTGGATTAATTAAATCTAAGCGTGACCTCAACTTGCGGCCAAACACTAGCTCAGCTGGTGAGAACCCTGTGACAGAATGAACAGAATTCCTATAGTCAAAAAGGTGTTTTAATATTTTTAACTTACAATCACTTTTATTGCGCGAAGAGATAAGACAGGATTTAATGCCTTTTTTCACTATTTTGACAAAACTTTCCGCTTGCCCGTTACTTTCGGGATTGTAGGCTGGTGATGTCAAGTGGTCGATGGCGTTCTTTGAACAAAAGTTCCTAAATTCAAATGACGTAAACGCGGTCCCATTATCACTTACTATTGTATGTGGTAGACCGTACCTGGACATAAAATCGTATAGCTTTTCTATGACGTTTGTGGTAGTTGTAGACATAGTAACATCGTACAACTCCACCCATTTGGTGTGCGCGTCCACAACCACGAAAAACATCTGATTATTTAAAGGACCTAGGAAATCAATGTGTATCCTATGGAATGGCACTGGCGGGTACCGCCACGGAGAAATCGGCGTTCGTGGCGGGGACGGACGCAACTGTTGACAGATATCACACGAGTTGATCATTGCCTCCAGCGCCGCGTCAACCCCTGGGAACCAAAACGTGATCTAGCCTCAGCTTTGGTTTTCACAATACCCAAATGCGAATTATGTAACTCGTGTAATAGTTTTGAGCGTAACGATTCTGGAATAACCACCTTATGTCCTCTCATAAGACAACCATTTTCATTTGATAATTGTGTCCGACACAAATAATAGGGCTTAATACATAAATCTGACAATAATTGTCTAGGCCAACCTTGGTGAATGTAATTAAGTACTTTTGCTAAAATGATATCTTTTGCAGTTTCTTTGCGCAATTCATCCAGTGTCACTGGCATACTGCCTTCAACCACAAAGTTAACATAAGTAGCCCGGTCTATAGGCGCTGCGGCTGCAGCCGCGTGAGCGCCGCTGTCCCCGCACTCGTCTGCCTGTTCCCCCCGCTCGTGATGTAGGCTCGCTCGTGACAAATAATCTGCGTTGTTATCGGCGCTTCGAACATACTCAATCGAGTAATTATATGCGCTTAAAAACATAGCATATCTTTGTAGCCTGTTAGCCGATACCTCTGGGATGCCCTTATATGGACCAAAAATTGAAATCAAGGGTTTGTGGTCGGTACGTAGTATAAAAGGTACGGATCTGCCATATAAATATTGATGAAAACGCTTTACACCAAATATAATCGCTGTGGCTTCTTTCTGTATTTGCGAGTATTGTTTTTCAGCTGACGCGAGTGTGCGCGACGCGAATGATATGGGCCGTTCTAACCCGTCGTTACCTACTTGCGATAAAATAGCGCCTAACCCGTGTGGAGAAGCATCTACCGTCAATATTATTTTAGAATTTGGGACAAAATGTGTTAAAACTTATTCCGACGTTAAGCATTTTTTAATTTCATTGAATGCTTCCTGGTGTATAGCTGTCCAATGCCACTTAACTCCTTTCTTTAATAGATCATATAAAGGACTAAGTATGCTTGATGCTCGAGGAACGAAATTCCGATAGTAGTTTACAAGTCCTAAAAATGATTGCAAGGTGTTGACAGTAGTAGGAACGGGAGCGTCTCCGATAGCCTTTACTTTAGCCGGATCTTTCTTTAGTCCGTTCCTGTTGATTACATACCCTAAGTATTTTATTTCGTCTTTAAAAAATTCACATTTGTCTCTTCGCAAAGTTAGTCCCGCGTCCTGAAGTCTTTTGAGAACTATATGTAGTTTTTCCATATGCAAATCTTCAGTTTTTGCTGTTATCAACACGTCGTCTAACAGACATAACACTCCGTCTAATCCAGACAAGACGGTTTCCATTGCGCGCTGAAAAATAGACGGTGCGCTCGACAAGCCGAATACAAGACGTGTATATTTGAACAAACCCCGAGGAGTGTTAATACAGGTTATGTTTTGTGACTCATCATCGAGCAGAAATTGATTGTAGGCCATGGATAAATCAATTTTCGAAAACTGCTGGCCACCGTGTAGTTTTGTAAATAATTCGTGAACCGTCGGCAAAGGATACTGTTCTATTACTAATTGTTTGTTAATGGTCACAGAATAGTCCGCACATAATCTGACCGAACCATCACGTTTGAGTACGGGAACAATAGGTGATGCGTAGTCCGAATGTTTAACCGGTTGTAACACTCCTAGGTTTAGCAACCGTTCTATTTCCATATCGACTTGGTCGCGCAAAGCAAAAGCAATGGGACGCGCTTTAAAGAATACTGGTTTTGCCTCATTATTTAGTTTTAATTTTACTTTATAGTTTTTGAAAGCGCCCAGCTTGTCTGAAAATACTTCTGGGAACCGTATTTGTAGCCGCTCAATTGTCCTTTCAGTATCGTTAAGAAAATTAACTCGAGTTAATTTTAATTTAAATGTCGATATGAAATCGCGGCCTAGCAGCGGTGGCCCGCCGTGACGTATAACAAATATATCAAGTGTGTGAGTGTGCTGCATATATGTTATTGCTAAACGCACATAACCTACACACTGCATCTTGTTTCCCGTGTAACTATAAAATCCTTTGTGAGACGTATGCAATGGTATACTCGCAAACAATTTTTTATATGTACCCTCAGATATGACTGTCACTGCTGACCCACTATCTATTTGAAATTCTAATTTCTGGCCATTTATTGTGACCGTTTCTGTCATGGGTTCCCCCCGAGCTGAAGAAATGTTGTAAAGCGACTTACCATCGTCGTCCTCGCTCACCTCCCCCGTTAACACATAGTTAATTTTATTGCACATTCTTCGCAAATGCCCTACTGTGTTGCACTTTTTACACTTATACTTTGCGAACCGACATTGAGACGACTTATGATTAGCACGACCGCACACCGAACACTTTTCTTTCTCGGCACTATTAATCGGGTTGGCACTATTTTGTCCTTTCGCGATCTTGAACACTTGTACTTGATCTGTTGATGTAGAAGCAGTAGCGGCAGCGCCCGCGCGCGCGCATCTTATGCTCTCTGCTAGCTCCACCGCCTTCGCCAAGGTTAAAGTGGTCAAGTCACGTGCAAACAGTTTCTCCCGTTCTGGACCCGCTACCATCCCCATTACAAATCGATCACGCAACGCCTCCTCAACATTGCTGAATCCGCAATGAACCGTTAGTCCACGTAATCTTGCTGCCCATTGCGTATATGTCTCGCCCGGCTGCTGCGTAGCTGCGTAAAAGTTGTGCCGCTCGCTGAACCCGCAACGTTTTGGAGTGAAATGGTTGTCCAATAACGCAACTAGATCTTCATATGGCACCTCTTGTACGTCTTTGGGCAGGGTTAAGTCTGCTGCCAACTTGTAGGTACTATCGTTGAGTGCGCTGAGTAGTATAGCTCGCCTCTTGGTTCCCGCCGCATCATTTTTCGCATCGATGTTATTTGCGATGAACCACTGTGTAATACGACCCTTGTATGTCTTCCAATCATTGACATTATGATCGTAAGTTGATAAAATCCCACAGAATGACTGTGCCATTTTTCTACAAAGGAATTTATTTTTACGATTGTGGGTAAACTCGTCGCCACTGTTATGTAGGTACGTAGGGACACAAGTGAAACTACTGACAGCTAAATGGACACTCTTTAATCCTTAGGTTAGACCAGGGGAGGGACGCAGCCCACGCACACATACACCATGTTGACACACACATATATAACAATATTGTAGAACTTTCATGATCTCAGTAAAGGCAACCAACAAAAAAAATTGTTTCATTTGTAACATCTTCTTTACCCCCGAAAACCAAACTTCTAACATAAAAAAATATCACAGAAAAAATCAAGAAGTATACAGAATTACAAGAGGAAATTACCAGAATTTGGAAAATGAATAGAGTCACTATAATCCCAATAGTAATATCAACAACTGGGGGCTTAAAACAGCCACTTTGGCAATAATAAATGAATCATATTATGAATCATCGTAAAACTGACAATTCATAATATGATCTGCGTGCAATTCTTAATACGAAATAATTCATCTGTTTGACAGTTTACTATGGAGATTCGTACAATGGTCCACACCATATGAATTGCTTTTGTGTCAAATTAGAGGCAGCTGGAAATTCAAAAAATGAATTGCTTTTAGAGGAATTGCTAATGTGGCCGTTTTAGGCCCAGGTGTTATCCCGAAACAAATATTTAATAGTTTTAATGTATTCGATCTATCCAAATACACTTATCTAACACTACAAAAAGCTGCCATAGTAGACACTTGCCGCATAGTAAGAATATTTTACAACTATAATCCATTTGAAATAAGATTAGAAATTTAAATTTAAAGGCATAAGGATGGCATTAAAAGCAAACAACGTTACACAATACCAACTCTCTACTGCAGCTGCCATTTGTCATGCCACCAACACAATAGAAGTCAAAATCGGTTAAACGGACTGTAAATGAGGCTTATTTAAATGTCTAATCTTATTTCAAATGGAGTATAGACTTAGATAATAATTTCACTGCAGTACAGAGCAATTTACCTTCCCAGAATAATAACTAGAATTTCACCTTGGTTCACATCCGTGAGATTCTGAAAATACCAGGAACTAACCTGAGAAAAATAAATTTAAAAACCATAATAAATATTTTTATTACTGCCTGGTTGGTCTAGTGGTCACAAGCACTACTGCTGGTCCTGGGTTCGATTCTCGGGTCAGGTAAAGTGTTAGGCTAGAGAGGCGCCACGGCGTCCTCACCTTCCGCCTGACACAGGTCCTCACCGGACATGGCAGCTTCGGGAGGTTCCTGCGTAGGATTAGGCGGGAGGAAACGCCCGGGTCTCACCACTGTGCGGATCGCCCGGAGGACACGGTGGAGCATACGGTTGAGGTATGCCCTGCTTGGGCGGAGCACCGCCGTGTCCTCACGGAGGCGATTGGCGGCAATGACCTCTCGCGTCCGGCCCTGGTCCAGGCCATGGTACGGAGCGAGAGGGCATGGGAAGCCGTCACCTCCTTCTGCGAAGCAGTAATGCTCGCGAAGGAGGAGGCGGAACGCGTGAGGGAAAGGCAAAGTTTGCGCCCTCACGCCCCTAACCGCCGCCGTTGGAGACGCCCTGGGCGTCGGGAATCCCAGGCGGATTCCCGGCCACCATAGGCGCGGGCTTGCGGACGGCGAGCAACGGGCAGCTCGCCGTCCGATAAGGACCAGGCCCGGATCGATGGCGCGTCGTGTTCCACGCGCGCCTCAAAGAGATGTCAGCAAAATTGACGGGGTCCGGTAGGACCGATGCCTGCCAGGGTTGCGGGAAAGTCCGAAAGGGATACCGGGACCTTGGCAACAGGCAAATGAAGGAACACGGGTGGGTTTTAGTCAGTAAAAGTCTGACACGCCCTTCCGCTCCGCCCAGAGCGGGAGAAGTCATTGGATTGGATGATTTCCCAACATCAAAAAAAAAAAAAAAATTTGTAGCAACCAGGATTCTGGATTTGGAAAAAATATCAATATCGATTTCGATATAAATGGAAAAAAAAAACGAAAAATCGGTGGAATTTTCAAAATAAAAATTACTTTATGTTTTTCAAGTTTTATAACCATAATTCGACAGTAAAAAGGTAAAATGGCTAAAACGCCAAAATGTGAAATCTCAGGAATGAATTTAAAAAAAATCTTTTTACGAAAAAAAATCATATACTTATAATTTTTTCTAATGGAATGTTTTCTGTGTAACTTATATTCTATATTTCATTTATCGTATATTTTTTCCTATAATATGTATTATAAATGATTTCTATAAAACCATTATTTTACGAGATAGCTTAGCAAAAAAAAATAGAAATTAAAAAAATTAAGTACAGTAAGCTAAAATTGCTATTAGATATCGAGAAAACTCGCGTATTACATAAAAATAAATACACTTACTGTCAGAATTAAATTTTTTTATATATCTGAGATTTGCTAATGCACATAGCAATAACAAAAAGTGAAAAAACAAAATCTAACCAGCTATTAATTTGAAATAAAGCGGAACTTTTTATTAAGTACAAAACTACCTACATCGAAAACCCCAATTTCCTCTAACAGCCAAACCTTCCATCTCAAGGGATTGCCTCCTAGTTTGGACACACTTTCCTACAGACTACATATTGAATAAGTAATTCAGTAAATTTACTACGGTGCTACGGTGCTACGAGGAACGCTACGCCGTAGCCAGCGCGGCGCCTGAATAAAATATTTTATGTATTTTATACGACTTTCATTGCGCCAAATTTAATCTGGGTCTGGCAGAGGTCAAGGCCAAGTTTGCAGACAGCTGGGATAGTACGTAAATGAGGACAAAAGACGTCTGGTTTTATGGTAATATACTTTGAAGGAGTTTATGTATTCGTAGTCCAACCATTTATATTTTTGTGTAGTATTATGTGTACAAGTAAACTACTAAGATTATTTCTGCTTGCATAAAAATATACTGACCTTTGACAGTCGTTACGGATAGTCAGAAGCCCGAAAGTCTTACAACCAATCTTACCAAGGGGTATTGTATTAGCCGATAACTGGGTTGTGGAGGTCCGATAGGCAGTCGCTCCATGTAAAATACTGGTATTTAGTTGCACCCGGTTAGACTGGAAACCGACCCCAACATAGTTGGGAAAAGGCTAGGCAGATGATGAATTAGTTAGTTACACAGGCTCGTCGTATTTTTCTGTTAAATTTTTCTACGAAGCGAAGGTGTTATTTTCTTAGGTATTAGTTGGAAAAACATATTTATTTTATGATGATGTCATTAATGCTAGCGTGCTGTGTTAATCGATCAGCGCTCTTGCTGCAGGACAAGCCGTGGTTTCCGAAGCGGTCGACAGCTTCACCGTACTGACAGCGATGTGGAGCCCCGCAAGGAACTAATTAATTTTTAATTTTTTAAGAATTTTCAGTATAATTTTTCTACATAATGAATGTGTTATTTTACTTAAATATAGATCATTATCTTCTTTGTTGACTGGATACAGTTTTAATTGGTTCGCTTCTTGGGTTCGTTGTCTACACGTGGCCATAAACATTGGTGCCGATTCTGTTGTTCACAAACTAAAGTAAATTTAAGTCCAGTGCATCTTTTTCTTTCTATTTCATTAAGAAAAGGACAGAAGATGAATTTAAGTCTAGTCCTGTCAAATTAATCAGCGCCCGTCACTACTCCCTTTAGGTTTAGACGTGATTAAAAACTTGCCTACTAAATTACGTCCTTTTACGTAAAATTTATCTTTTGTCCTTTTCTTAATGAAATAGAAAGAAAAAGATGCACTGAACTTAAATTTAGTTTAGTTTGTGAACAACAGAATCGGCACCAATATCTACGAAATCACGTAGCTGATTTTCTCTAATGTATTCTTTAAAAATACCTACTTAACAATTATAATTTTACCTTCTTGAATTTAATGATGATATAATGTTGATGGATGGAGATAGAGGAAGAGAAAGACCAAAGAAAATATGAATGAATTGTGTGAGGAATGTTATGAAAGAAAAGGAAGTGAATGATAGAGTGATAGCTCACTGAATGGAGGCAAAAAACGTGTTGCGTCGACCCCAAGTAACATGGTACTAGGCTAGTACAACACGTCATTATCTTCCTGCCCTAGTACTACTAGGGCAAGAAGATGATGTATTTAAAAGGAATTAGGGTCGGTCTTTTCTCCATACAAAAAGTCATAATTCGAGGTTCGGCTCTCGTGTATTTCCTCCTCCAATTTGAAAGATATTTTATAACTTAAATTGAATAAGAAGGATATTTACTGTGCCCCTAAGTTTTTCTTATTTCATGAATAGTTGTCTTTGTATAATAGGCCTCTGATAACAGCGGTCTAAACAGGCAATTTTGAGCATTTTCTGAGGGTTCTAGTGCTTCTACAGAGAATGTATCATCAAAACGGAAAACATAGGGGCATAGAACTAGTTGATATTTACTTTACTGTAAAAAATAATAGCTCTAAGTTCATAAACCAGAGAGAATCCAGGCGAGAGCGTTTGTATAGGGGAGGAGACCGACCCTATTTCCTCTTAATAAACCTTACTATTTTTCAAATATGTATCAATACTTACTAACAGTCTGTTTCCCCCTTAAAGCGACAAAATAATCATAATAACTTGTTCCCCTCGCAACGCATCTTCAGTAAACACGATAAAAACCAAGGAGCGCTTAAATTGTAATTTGTACGTGTAATTCCATCTTTTACGACTACCGTAATGCGTCCTCCTTCGACCTTTATACCTTGCAAAGCCTCCTTACCTACTCCGTCTTTGAACACAATTTATTGCTTAGCATTCCTGGACTCCTGGTACAAAACAAACAGTTACGAACACAGTTCGAAAAACAAGCTCGCTTTTACAGTGAACATGTTTCGGACAAAGTTTCCCGCAATAACAAACACTTAGAGGAAACTTTTCTCTTTCCCAGCCGCAGTTGTTATGTTGGTGGAAAAAAACCAAGTGTCCAGTCCTACAGACCCACGCTTGTTCGCGGTAACATCATACAACAAGGGTGGAAGGGGATGTATCGAATCACTACTAAATGGACACAGAAGGGCAACCAAGGCGACTTGAGACGCGACTTTCGTCAAGCGACACGCGCGTGCTCCACCTGTTTGCGCCCGTCGCTTATCAAGTCGTGTTACGGTGACTAGTGGAGTAGAGTGGCATAATATGCTCTAAACAATTTCTTTCATTTGTTTTCTCCGTCACAGTACACGCTCACATCCCTTGAGCGTGTAGCTCATGGCCTTATTTTTATGGGACATGCTCAAAACGCCCTAAAGTGAAATTGACAGACAATTTGCGACTGTTTTTGCAATTTGAAACTAATTAATTTGCCTGTATAATTATTTACGTTTTTAGCAAATTTATGGGTTTGCTTCAGCTGTTTAATGTTGACAAATCATTCTGCAGCCTTTAGCAAGATTGCTGATAAGGATGGGTCTAAACAAAACAGTGAGACACATAGCGCTACAAGGTTCTTTTGGCGCGTGGCCATAATCGGAACTGACGCCGCCATCTTGGTTTTTCAATACATTTCACAATAGCCTACAGCGCCGCCCTGTCAACTTCATTCAAGCGCCAGCAGATCCTTGTGTAGTGTAACATTGGTCGGACTGGGCCTTCTCTGGTTCTGCATTTGATACCTACTGGTATAGGGGCAGAGAGAGCCAGTCAGTGCCCAGTGGCACGCGCGCCCGCGGTGAGGACAGATGTCAATATGGCGGCCAAAACATAGCCTTTACTGCCGCCCCGTGACTTAAGTATTAGTGCACACTGCACTTTCGTTCATTATAATTAATTATGTGATTAATTACTCCATGTCGTGCCATAAATTGCTGCTCATTACATCCACAATGATTTTCGTCTTATATGCTTTTTCTATGATCGGGATTTTAATGACAAAACCTGCTCCTGTAAGTACATAATTTGTGTTATTCTATTTATTTTTTTTGTGTCTTTTTTTGTTGTGGTTTTCTAATAGTTGTTATGAATGTAACTAACTAGCGTTTCAAATGAAATGTTTTTATTGCAGTACCTTTAGATTCAAAATCACACACGTTCTACCAACATTTAATAAAATAAGTACCGTGAAACGAATTGCGTTAATTTAAACCATATTTCCTCAAGACAGTTTTTATACCAAATCATCTCCTCGAAATACACAATAAATTAAATAAAAGCTAATTTTAGCTCAGATTGAAGCACTTGTAGCTTTGTCTGTATTACCCGGTTTGATGGCGCGATCGATCGGTGGAAATCATGCGCGTTGCAGGCCGCCCGGTTTTCCCGCTAAAACTACCTAGGTACACGCGGCTACTTACACATCAAGCTATACATTTCCAGTTTATGCTGATCTCGCATTGTATAGGATTCCCGTACAATGCGAGGTCAGCTTATACTGGAAAAGTATATAGCTCGATGTGTAGCCGTGTGTACAATATCATTTTTATCATTGGTCACCTGTATTATTAACAAGAATGCAACGGAGTATTGATTTATCGCTGTATGAACTATGCCCTTTGCTGTGTTTCGTGTGGGAGTTGAATCTGTGCAGATTTAAAGAGTAGACCCTTTCAAATGAAGTCTTGCATCTCGCAATAACACGATTCATAGAATTCATGAAAGTCTTTTTATAAATATTCTCTATAAATAATTAAGTTCTTTATAAGTTATAGATATTGCAACAAGACTATCGTAACTACAAACAACGTGTGTTGCCATGGCAACGGTAATATTTCAACCTAATTTCAATTACATATCTAATTATTTTTTATGTACGACGGCATTATAATGACAGTTATTGTTTTTTGAATGAATTTAAAAAAATCGACGAGGCATCAACGGAAGCTACTAAAGATCATCATTTATAATGTAGGTAATTTGGTCAGTGGACCTCTTGATTTTATGGACAGACTTGTTTCTTCTCAGAGTAGTCGCCTTATGACCTTATTTAGTTTATTAAAATAAAATACTTTTAAAATTATTATTTTAGAGTCAATTTAGTCGTAGTAGCCAGTAGGTGCGAAAAGTAAGAGTATTCTCCTCGGGGATAAAAAAAAGCAATTCAAGCGCGCCCAAGACGAACGCACCGTTCGTCTTGGGCGCGCTTGAATCGCTATTTTTTGTTATCTTATAGCTTCCTCGCTGTGCTCAGGAGCCATACAATCCTTCTTTGCGTTCAGGATTCAAAATAGCGCCCGTGACTATAAGACACTACTTTATCTCCTTAGTGAATAATCTAATATAATGATCACTTTTTTTTCTTTCACAGCAGAAATAAGAAGCTAAAAAAATAATGCCGTGCGAAGGAGAATTTAACCAGAGATTAACAGTCCAACCATACTGTACATAATACGATTAGACGATTTATCAACCTCTGCCTACACCTTACGGGACTACACCTTTAATGATGTCTGATGGCGTATTTGTATCTAATATCTATCCCTCCAATGAACTACTAAAATACAGATTTCACAGTATTTTTCTCAAGCTGAACGTCATCAGGACAACTTATGAGCCGCTTAAAGAGCATGAACCTACATTTTACATTTACAAGTAAAATCAATTATCGACTAAGGCACAGATATTATAATACTACGGGATAAAGCAATTTCATATTGTCCTTCCACAGTTATTTTACCTAAACTTTACTTTATTTAACTTTATTTTACCTTTTAAGTATATAAAGGCCATTGAAAACAAGTCTTCCCAAAAAGAAATACTTACCGAAAGAACCAAGAAAAGTAGGTAAACAAGTCACAAATGAGAAAACGACCCAAATCTTTTGGCTCACACGGAAAGTCACTCAAAAAGAAGTCAACATCTTGAAGCATCTTTTAGAAAATGCAAAGCTTTCAATACAAAGAGCCAGTCTGCATTCTGTTGTATTTATAGGTCACATTCACTGATGTAAGAGCTTGCTTCTGTGCTTTTCAGAGAGCTAAAAGTTTCTTATCAATCAACGACACGAGGGTTCGCCGCGTTTTCCAATTCATTTGCGTTAAAATATCGACATCGAATTGAAATAAAAATCTGGCGGGAAATTGGGATTTAAACAGTCTTAACATAATCGGTTTTCAGAAATTAAATGAGATTAGATACGTCTACGTATGTATACCTACATAATTACGTAAATTGATTTTCAAATTAAAAAAATACCAAAATGGATCGTCTGTTCGGAAATGGAACACGAATGACGCAGTGACTGGCTTTTGTACTTAGGGTTTTTATCTATAGTTACTGGTCACAAGGGTCTAATGCATGGCTACGTTTTATTTTGGTACAGCTGGAGTACATTATTTTGTGAAGGAAGGATTTTGCTATGGTAAATAGGTACTTAATGGATTTTTATACTATTCAGTTGTGCGACATCGTCTCTTATTCTTCCCTCAATTCCCTCAATTCTTTCCTCTAATGGGTGGCAAGCATAATTATGAATGCCATCAGGTTGCAGTGAAGACCTTACTCATTCACAGAACCAAATAGGCCAACGAATATCTTAAAAAAGTCTAACAAGTTCCGTTTTTTTCTAGTGCGTTTCTGAAGCGGAATGCAGGGAAGGGCATTTATGTCCACAATACTGGGTGTGCTGCGACCTCGGTTGCTGCGAGATCAAGACTGGTATGGCAATGCCGCGGCGCGTAAACATGACACACACGCACCTCAACAACACTCCGCCCGCGCCGCTTCCGCGAGATGCTGACGATACACCGCTGAAAGAGCATAGCTTACCATATACTAATGCTTGGTATGCGCAGTGGTGAGGGTTTCAAATATAGAAAAAGCAGAAAAGACGTTTTTTGCTGAAAAAACTGTTTCAGCTTTTTTACGATAGTACTTATTAATTCCATGCTTTTGGCAGAATAAACTGTTGTCCTGTGCTTTTGATTAAGTAAAATCATGGGTGTTGTCATGTTTTGAGAAATACCCTTTTTAAGAGTAATAAATAAGTAATTCTATGCGCTAGCGCTAAAGTTATGTTTGCTGTTTGGCCTTGGACTTCAGTCGACGCAAACTAACGATAATTGCCAAATGTGGCACATACCTACCTCAGGAGATTATCTTAATATTAAAAAAAAAAAAATATTGATGGTATATTTAAATACATTGTTTTTTTATTTTACAGGCCCGTGCTTTTTCTTCTGGGAACTTTAGGCGGTATTTTGATTTGCTGCATCTGGTGTCTATTCTTCAAGAGGTCTTCTACTCATGGGGTGTACATGTGTTCGATGGCATGCTGCGTGCGTCGGCCGACCTCTGAGCACGACTCAGCCGGCTCGGTGTATCCTCCGCCTCGCTACAGCCGCTGCGGGTCCTTCCATCAGGCACCGCCGCCCTATTCTGAAGTGATTTATTGTGAAACTACTACAGTTGGAGGTTTATTTGTTTTCGCCAGTTTTATTTTTATTGATACTTAACTACATAACATTTTTGGGAAAAGTAATATTGAATGTTTGTTGTTTTCGATGTTTGCATAATTCTCAGCTGACTGTTTAGACGTTTTAAATTCTTTAAATAACATGAGAATGATAACAGGTTAAAGTGCTTTTTATAGTAGTGTATTTTTAATTATTATTTTAATAATATTTTTTTTATTCATCTTTATTAACTGAGTATAAAAAAGAAGGTTCTGTGTTCTTTAACATTATCTTCTATTGTCGCAGGTTGCATCTAAGCCAGATCTTTACCCGCTTGTCATCACTTGCGGAGAAGGCGATGGTAAAGCCGGAAACTATCTCATGGTTCATTACTTCAGAAACTACGTAATTCGTGCACCAGGTACCTACTTGATATTTTCGCGATTTCTTTCAGGAATATTTTTCTACGTACATCAATTAATTCAATATTAATGGAATTAACTCCATTTAGGAACGTTGCCTTTAGGTTCAATAAATATCAAAACTAAGATAAAAATAAATTAAGTTAGGTACTGATTCATGAGAATTGGATATCTAAGTGATATTAGCACACTGTTGTTAAAGTAATCAACATTTCCTAGTAACTAAATAATTATAGAAGGCTCCTCCCTCCTGGCCAATTTCGGTTTTTACACAACAGATAAATATTACAAGGTGGCGCTTAAGTTAAAACTTGGTTTGTGAATAAGAAAAATCGTTCAGGTTTTTGATATAATTATTGTTTATTCGGACTTATAATTTTGTTCTGTAGTCAAAAAAATAATACTTACCAGTTATGTGGCTGCCGACGGCGCGCGCCGCCAGAATTTTAGACCATTTTGCATTACTTTTCTCAGTACTTCTGGCGAATGGCGATAGATTTCTTCGCAGTTTCGCCATTTCTTCTACGATGTTCTCTTTTAAGGTTTTTTAAGGCAGGTCTGTGGCATGGTTATAATTTATGCGCGCCATCCTGTACCTACCTACTTATTTTTCATACTTATAATTAAAAAGCTAGCCTAGCGATTTGCATCTAATCAGCTTATATCGACGAGACAGAGAACGCAACTACATAGTTTTCAACCTAATTGAATTACTGAGTAGTAATAATGTACCTAACTACGCTCTCAGCGTAAACAGTCGTTGTAAAAACGTGTAATAGGTAGTTCAAACAGTTGCGATGTTTAAAAATGTTGGACCCCGTCAAAAAAGCTTTTAAAAAACGTGAAGGAGTGCTGAGACTCGCCAAACTTAACGTTACCACAGTCAGTATGAATTTGGTCAACAACTGAGGTTAAGAAGTACAGTGTGTTTAATTATTTTTTTTATCATTTCAGGCTCTCTATCAGCGACGAGTACTGCAGAATCTCTCAACTCCAGTTTCATATGCAATGCGGCAAATGAGGTAAATATTGAATGTAACATTTCAACCGTATTGATCGATTGATTGGCCTGACATGCGCCAGGGTCGCTATGAAATGCATGAACGGGTCTAAACCGGTAATTTGACAGTAAAAGATGATACAATGTCCATCTTTGGAAATATATAAGCCATCAAGTAACAAGCTAGCTAAACTATTTGTCATGAAATAAGTATATTTATATCCATCAAAGTCTAATACGAAAGGATGCGCTACTAAAATTCATGAGGTACGCATGTCTCAGTAACTGGAAAAAACTGGTAACTAGGTAGTACCTACCTAGCAGTTGCATGCATTGGTACCTACATACCTTTTGTTGTCATATTGGGTCTTCAGCCTTCATCTACCTATCTACCTATAAATACTGGCATCTTCAATCTTGAGTTGAGTAAACTTATCACAATTGCGATATTTTACTGCTTCATATTCCATTCTTACATAACTTAATTCCTACGCATGGTGATTGTCAACATCATAATACCTATTTAGATAAGGTTCATGGCTAACTATCAATGCTTAGGTTGCGGTTAGGAAAACATTGTTCGGCCACAATGAAGGCCGCCCAGAGCACTATACAGGGTTACTGGTAACTTGACGTATTCCTTGCAGGACGTCATAGTAGGGTTAAAATGCAACAAATTAAGCCACCAAATGTTCTACCGAAATTCAATAGTTTTTGAATTAGTTAAGAGTTTTCGTTTTTTAATGAAAAATCCCAGATTAAATCATTTGAAACCAATTTAAAAATGATTTACGGCGCGACTGTACTGAATTTTAAGTTATTATCATAGTTGACGCCGTAGCAGACCTTTGTTAATAATTAAAAGTTCAATAATGCCTAAAACTTTGGCAAATATCACTAACAAAACATTTAATTTTTTGTAATTTTTGCTATTACTTCAAAAACTAAAACTCTTAACTAATTCAAAAACTACTGAATTTCGGTAGAACATTTGGTGGCTTAATTTGTTGCATTTTAACCCTACTATGACGTCCTGCAAGGAATACGTCGAGTTACCAATAACCCTGTATAATACTGGAAGGCCGTCATGAAACAATCGGACCCGTGCAGTTTGACTTTACGCTGACATAAAAAAAGGTTCATATTAGGAACGGCCATCATCCCTACCGCTATTTTAGAAAACGTAAGCTTTAGGGGCTTTAGGCCGAAAATAATGGAATTCCATTCTGTCCTCAGGCAAATTCAATCATTCCACCACCGTACTCGTGCGCGAGCAACTACGAAGAGTGCGGCGTGGGGTGCGGACCGTTGCTACGATCCCTGTCCTCGCTGACTGAGCAGCGAACCAGCGCAGCCCCTGCCCCCCAGCGCTCCCGCACTGAACCCACTCCCACTAGACCCCGTGAACCACCCGCCGCCTTCCGGGACAATCTTATTACTTCGCCAGTCCAACCTTTGGTTAGTGGGTTTAGTCTACTGCTGGAAATTTATTTTGTTACAAAGAAAAATGTAGAGATAAACATTACACTTCACACCTACATATCACGACAGGTCAGGACTGATGTTAACAAAAGAGATGATAACCAAATTGCCACATTATCAATTCACATTTTTTTACTTTTGCAGGACTCTAACTTTGACCTTGAATTGGAGCTTATTGATTGCGAGATGTACTGCGATGGAGGGTGCAAGCCGAGACTAGGGTCATCCCCGCCAATTCAACAGAACCTCGATGAAGACGATGACAACAATATGTACATGCATGAGGCATACGGCAGCTTGCGACAGTACTACACCGGTAAACCTGATCCACCCGAGTCGCCTCCACAGCCTACCAGCCCCACACAGACATCCAGGGATTCTACTTTGCGGAGGACGAGTGACGAACGTCGTCATAGACGCCTTGAAAGCGTAAAAAAGACGCCAAGGCAAAGAAAAACGAGCTTATACATGCCATTATCGGTCGCTTACCCCGTTAGGACTTCACGAATTTCACCCGGAACTCGGACTTCATCGCGCTCTGCACCAGCCACCCCATGCAGTTCTCTTGTGCCTACCCTGCTCACGTTCTCGCAGAGAGTATCAGCGTCGCGATATAGCTCACGCTCGTCAAAGTTCAAGGAGGAGAGCGATCCACTACTGGCAGATTTAGAAAACACACGCACTGACCACAAATTTTAATTGTCACACGAGGCTAATGATCGCTTATATACCTACTTTTTGTAAATGTGCTCTAATCAAACCCTTGATTATGATCTCCATCGATGTTAATAGATGCATGTAATAGCGTAAGATTTTAATATTGGTGTATTTTTTTCCAAATGGCCTAATCAGTGAGCCCCCACCGTAGCCGACGTGTGACGCTGACGACAACACATTCAATTCTTAATGTTGTGATTGTTTACTGTGCTCATTATATCTTAGAGCCTATGCAATTATGTAGTTAGTTTAATGTTAATTATTCAAATATAATATCGCGATTAAGAAAAGAGCTTGTTGGACCATTGTTCACTTGCCTTCTAATAAGATGTAATAATAAAGATGAAAAATAAACCGCGTGTTTCATTTGAAAGCTTCTGTATGCTCCACACGGCCATACTACCAACAATATCCCTTAGTAAATATACGTACTGGTTACATTTCCGTACCCACAAGCTTGTGGATAAGCTCAAATATAATTTTAGGTAGGTACCTGGCTAGACACATTACGAGGAATAAGTATTTCAATCTATAAAGTACCTATCACAACGAACAAATCGGGTAAAATTAAGAATTGCTGGGAACACAATTTTTTGGATATATACTTAGTATCGCAAAATACATGATCCCAAGCACTTTATTAAAAAAACGTAGTGTCAAAAATTTTCTCTTACTCTGTGGTCTGTGGGTACATCAAGATTTAATTAATCTGTGTTATTGTACGAATTTCTCTTCTCACAAAAGTGAGGTTATATTTGTATACACAAGAGCTAAAATTACAGTTTCCAAGCTGTCGGCCAAAAAAGATTTCGATATGAGCTTGCAAACAGACTTTGGACCCGACTCAGGGGGAAGAGTCAAGGTATGTTACCGTAACTATGTGGTTTACTTATGTTTAAATATGGTTTTTTTAAGAACTCTTGTTGACATTTACGATGGTAAATCTTGAAAGTAAATAGCCGGTATCTTCACTGAACATACCCATATCGAGTACCTACATCGCCACAATGAGTTATTACAGTCTTTATGTACGAAGTCTTCTAAGATAAATATACAATGGCTTGGCAGTTCTGTATTTGCATTATGTAAATGTCCATAAAAGGTAAAACCCAGGCGGGAAATCTTTCAACACTCTTCCTGGATAGCCCAAGAAGAGTGGTGAAAAGAATTACATAGACTATTGCATCTTACAAACATACTTCATACAATTTCAGGGGCTAGTCATTGTAAAACCTGTAATATATGGGAACATAGCAAGATACTTTGGTAAAAAACGTGAAGAGGACGGCCATACTCATCAATGGACAGTGTATGTCAAGCCTTATGACAACGAGGACATGTCAGCGTACATCAAGAAGATTCACTTCAAACTGCACGAGAGTTACGCAAACCCCAACAGGATAATAACAAAGCCTCCGTATGAGTTAACGGAAACTGGCTGGGGAGAGTTTGAGATTGTCATCAAAATATACTTCCATGATCCTAATGAGAGGCCTGTGAGTATCTTATAAAGTAATTTTTATTTTTATTTTAAAGTTATAACGATAAAGTTTTAATAATTAGGTAGGTATATTAGCCCAATGGTGGGGATATCAGAGCCAATTTGTTTGCAAGCAACAAGAAATTCATAGAGGCAACTGCAATTTAGTTTCACCCGGTATAACTATACATAAAAAAATAAAAAAAACTGATCAAAAACTCAAAAACGACTGCACCGATTTTCATGCTGTTTTCACCAATGAATAGAGTGGTTCTTGAGGAAGGTTTCAGCTGCAGGCATCAGCTAGTTATGTATAAGATTTAAAATTCTTTACCTAACATTGGTCAAACTAACACTAGACATTTGCAATAAAAACTAAACTAACAATATATTACAGGTAACCTTATACCACATTCTGAAGTTGTTCCAATCACCAGCAACAGAGGGCGCCAGTGCTCAACCCACAGTCGGCCGGAACCTCGTCAGTGAGTCCTATGAGGAGATAGTCTTCCAAGAGCCGACCCAGCTGATGCAGCATCTGCTCAACAGTGTGAAGCCCATCACCAATGGACCCTGGAACCATGATACTGATTGTAAGTTAGATACATAATGACTCATTAATGCGACTTGTTATCTGGCGCCTAGAGCGACCGCTCCACTCGCCCAGGGTCAGCGCTGGGTATTCTATGGTAGAAAAATGAATTGAATTTGTAATTTTAATTTTTTATTTTCTCTCTTTTTTGCTCTCTAGTGCGGCACAAAAGAACAAACATACAAAATATACCATGGTTATTGTATAACGTAGGTAATCCATAAGAAGTACCCGTACCCCGTATCCATCCCATATGAAATGAAAATGTAAAATGTATCCGCAACTCCACATCAAAGCGCGTATTTTGCGTACAGATAGGAAAATCGCTTATTCGATCCACCTCAGCTCTTCAAAGAAGGCCAGCAAAACGCCTTGATGTTACTGACAATCTCACCTAGGGTACCTGGGTTACCGAAGTACTTTGCCCTGTATGTGGCGACCACAGTGTAGTTTAGCAACGCATGAGCTGCTGTCTCGTCGTACTCAATGCAGGCCCTGCACAGCGGACTATCTGTAAGGCTGCCATCAGACAGACTGCATTCTTGCTATTTGAATGCAGTTTAGTACGACTGCAATACTCGTAATATACTGTAACTGCATTCAAACTGCAAATTTGCAGTTGAAATGCAGTCCGTCTGATGGCGGCATCACTCTTATGACAAAGAGGTGTGTACTAAATGACTCTTGGCCAGTTATAACTGCTGTAACGGTGCACAGCTGTTGTTTCCTTAATCGCAGGACCTGTTTCGTGAGGCGGCCACCGCCAATGCTGAGCATGAAGTCCTGGTTTCGATTGCCGGGACGGGCAAAGGGTCATTGGGTTTTTACATATACAATTTCTCAGTACTGGATTCCGGATTTGTGCCCGGTTGATGGCAATAGGCTCGCCCCCTATTACATGGGACTTAAACATAACTGGCGAATCGTGGGTGTACCTCTGCCCAACCCTTCGGGGAATACAGGCGTGATATTTTGTTATAAACTTTTTTTATTTGTTACAGTTGAAGATAAGAAAGATAAAACCCTACAAAAGATAGTGGCATCTCAAGCAAAGGTCCGCACAGAGATATCAGACCTTAAAGATAAGCTACACCTGGCTAAAGAAACCATCTCCAAGTTCAAAGACGAAATAGCCAAGCTACAGAACAGTGGAGGCGATAGTATGTTGACTGGAATATAAGTTATATTATTAAGAAAGATTAATATAAAATGGTATTAGAATGTTTTGATTGTGAATTTAGATAGATGACTAGACCACAGTATAATTAAGTAACAGTATTACGCCTTCATTGAAAACGGCTGAAACGATGCGCTTCGAAATATCAGTGTATACCATTACGCAACGGTCTCGAGTGCCCGGCAGTTACACACAGACGCGGAGGGTTATCGTAGGTAGTTATTTCAAGGTCACTACCGAGACGTAATACTGTTACTTTATTATACTGTGACTAGACTTAACAATATTGAATTTTATTATACTACTTTGAGACTAGAAAACGCGGCTAGGGGACTCCCTGTGAGTCTTCCTAGGGCCTCCTTTATACAGACCTTATTGGTGATGTGCTTCAGAAAGGTCAGGTGTGTACTACTTGCAACCGGCGTGCATGTATGAACGTAAACGAGAAAAGAGGGTATGTATGGAGCTTAACACTTTTTCTGCCAAGTACCTACATAATATGAATACAAACTAGCATGCCATAAAATGTGTCTCATATATCTATAACAATTGGTCAGTCGAGTACATCGGCGCGTCGTCTATAGCTATATATAATATGTACGACCCGCGAGGCGAGTTGTGGGCACGCGAACGTATTATCGTTGCACTAGTGAGTCGGGTGCTGGGCACTAAAAGTGTTAACAGGCGGCGGTCTGTAGTTTCTGCCTACACCCATGAAGCCGTGATTGTATGTATGTATGTATTATGATGTAAATCTTAATTCTTCTATAACATAATCATGACAAGCATATTTTCCAATAGTATCTGTAGTGAAAACTGTAACAAATTGCAGCCTTTATTTAGTCATCTCAAGCATTTTATGTGGTGTGGTTTTAAATTTTGTGAAGCATTTTTATACTCATTTATAGTCCGACCACTTAACTGAGACCGTTCCTGAAGCAGCTGCGCGGTGCGGGAGGGGTGTGGTGTTGTAATGTGAGAGCTCAGTGATTCGTCAACTTGTGACAGCTGTCACCTCCCGCACCGCGCAGCACCTCAGGAACGGTCTCAGTTAAGCGGTCGGCCTAGAAATTACGGCCATTAATATGTTTATACGTAGATTTTAGAGGTAAGGTCACAGATGAATACATATGGTTCACTCCGCAATTTAGGTATAATAATAATAATAAAAATTATTTATTTCATAAAACAAGAACATATTGCACTGTATACATTGTAGGTTATAAATTTTACATTTGTCACGTTATGAGCACAATTATATAGACTCTATCCCTTAAACTAGGTCTGGCCTGTATCTTAAGAGATAGGGTTCAGCCATACGGTACAGTAACTAATTGACATTCTGTAACAAGTGAGACAGTGTCGATGTTACTTATGCTAATGTTATTCTATGAAATAAGTGTAGGTTACTTAGTGTGTTGTGTATGTGAGTGAGAGTTTGTGTATGAGCGTGTAGGCGTGAGTGCGTGTGTACGCGCGTGTGTGTGTGTTGCTGTGCGTGCATGCGTGTGTATATGTGCGTGAATTTTGCGATTGCATTTTATAAGATGTATGTAAGAAGATTCTCCGTTGCGAGGTAGTCCTGTTGTAATAGCCATTGAGTGATGTTATGTTTTAGCGTGTGTCTGTTTAGATCAAGTATGTTTAGTGTTTTGTGTAACTTCTTATATAAATAATTACCTATGACGTAATATTGGCGTTTGGCAAATGTAGTTTTATGTGTTACACCTGATGGCACATTTGTGCGTTTTTTTGGGTTGGATCGGGGCATGGTTCTATGAGTTCTGAGGACAGACTGCAAGATGAACAGCTGTCTAACTGTTAATACCTTACATTCATTATAAAGTTGTTTGGTTGGATATAAGTATGGTTTCTTAGACATGACTTTAAGTACTGCTCTTTGAGCTCGCTCTACCCTCAGGAAATTTGTTTTAATAGCACCACCCCATGCAGTAATGCAATATCCAAAAATCGACTGACAGAGTGCAAAATAAACCATTTTTAATGTGTCTATGTCAGCCGATCCTCTAAGGGATTTAAAAACATAAATAAGACGCACTGTTCTACAAGTTATCATTTCCAGCTGTTTGTCCCATCGTAGGCCATCATCAATTTGCAAACCTAGGTACTTTACACAGTCACTTCTAGCCAATGTAGGGCATGAACACTGTGTAGACGAGTTCAGGCAGGAGTGAGCAGTTACAGTAAAGCTAGGTGGTGGCTTTGTGTTTCTTCGGATTGCGAAAGGAATATAGCAAGATTTACCCAAGTTCAATGTAAGTAGATTTTGGTGGAACCAGTTCATAATTCTATTTAGTGCTATTTCTGCCTTAGTTTTAACCTCTTCCCAAGTAGAACCATAGATGATAATTGCAGTATCGTCAGCGTATGCGTAGATGTTGCAGTTTGGTAGCATCATCCTGCAAAGGTCATTGACATAAACTTGGAACAATGTGGGACCTAATATGCTTCCCTGGGGCACGCCGTATGTCACGATTTCCTCATTACTGAGATACGCATCAATTTTAACTTGCTGAGAGCGATTCTTGAGGTAATCTTTGAAAATGTCGAGTGCTATGCCACGTATACCCAGAAGCTCCAATTTTGAGATAAGTTTGGGAACAGAAACTGTGTCAAAAGCTTTTGACAAATCCAGAAATATACCCAAACACTTAGCCCCACTATCAAGTTTTCTTGCTACGAATTGTGTTAGATCCAGTACAGCATCCTCCGTCGAAACCCCAGGCTTGAAGCCATATTGGTTCTCGGCAATAATACTATGCTTATGTAAAAAACCCCTAAGTTGTCTGTTAAGGATTTTTTCAATAATTTTTGAAAGCGAAGGCAGGACTGAAATTGGTCTGTAGTTGTTGACACAGGTTCTGTTCCCGCTCTTATATATTGGATGAACTATAGCTTTTTTGAGGCCATCCGGAATCGTTCCTGATTGTAAACAAAGATTGCAGATGTAAGTGATTGGTGGCACTAGTATGTGGCGACAAATTTTCAGCAAGGTAGATGATATTCCATCCCAACCTACAGCACAATCATTACGTAGTTTTAAGATGATTGCTTCTACCTCACTTTCATCGGTGTCTAGTAAAACGAGGGAGCCAGCTGGAGGTGAAAAATTGGACTTTTCGGATCGATCATTGCCAGAGGTAGTATTAGTAGCGTCGCGAGCTTTTAATATATTTGCCGCTAAATTATTACCAATATTACTAAAGAAGGAACATACTTGGTTCACAGAGGAGTGAGGATTATGACTTAGTTTTAACAATTCATCGGGACTGGTGTGTACTTTACGAGTATTAGTGATTTCTTGTATGGTTTTCCAAAGAGCTTTGGGATTATTTTTTGATTTGTCAAGTTCACTCTTATCAAATGCCATTCTAAGTTTCCGAAGCAATTCATTACAGAAGTTTCTATAGCGTGTATATGTTAGTCTTAAAATTAAGTTGTTTGGTGATTTATTTGAATTCATATGAAGCCTATCCCTGTTTTTAATACATTTTAGCAAGCCTGGTGTAATCCAGGGTTTTATAGTTCTGTGTTTCTTAGGAATTGTACTTGTAGTTGTGTGTTTAGTTATTACGGTAGTTACTATTGATACAAACTTATTCAAGGCTTCATTTGTATCTGTAATATTATAAATGTCATAAAAATTGATGGCTTCTAGTTCAGATTTAATGGCATCTAGATTAGGACGGGAGATAGTGTATTTATGCTTCCGAGTTGGGTTCGCGTTCGTTAACGTTAGTATAGTTGGTTTGTGGTCGGTGATGTACGAATCAAGAATTAAAGTGGTGGAAGGTAATTTGGACTTTAATAAAATATGATCAAGACAATTTCCTAGTCTAGTGGGTATTAGGTGGGTAGGGAGTAGACCATGGGAAGCATTCTGGGTGAGATATTCAAAACTATGGGGGCTCCTGTTACCCAGTTTTATGTCGATATTTAAATCACCGACAAGTGCGATATTTGGAAAAGGAGAAAGTTCACCCAGGACATTACTTAAGCTGGATAGGAAACTTTCTACTCGGTCTAAGCTGTTATAAGATGGCGAACGGTAAACAGCTACAAAGGCAAACCTAGAGTCTAGTTGACATACAAGGGAGTTGGCGTTTATTATACTTGGTTCCCAAACTATGGCATTTAATCCCATTTTAGTATAAATGATTACACCTTCATTTTGATTTAATGTAAGTTTAGTAGAGTGTGACAGAAAACCATTAATTATCGGTGGGCTATTTATTTTGCTCAGCCAGCACTCAGTTAACACAATAATGTCGAAGCCAATTTTAGTGGAACAGATCAGTGCTTGTAGGTTACCAAAATTTTTATTTACACTGCGTATATTTATGTGTAATAATTTAATATTACTCTCCGAAACGTTAATATAATTTGTACAGTCTTGTGGATTACAAGAGAAAGAGTTATCTTGCCTAAAAATGTCTAAATCGTCATTAATATTTATTATAGAATCCATTTGTACTTTAAGTGACAACTAATAATGGGCATAGGGAAGCTGAATAATATTGTAACTGTATGAAGTTACAAGTACGCGGCGGGCCGATCTTGTCGGACGTCAATTCAGTGAGTGTAACATAGTCACAAGATATGAGGGTTACGCGATAGAAAGAGAGGCAACTTCTAGGTGAATATAGCTGTAGGTAATTAGCGCAGTGCGACCTGAATTGCACTTTATTGTGTCATAGCAAGAGTCGCTTTTTATTTTCATGATTTTACGAAGTGAACCATCTGTATTCATCTGTGATAAGGTGGTTTAGAATCCACGTCCCATTAATCTTAAGTAGACTTAAGGGACCTGTCCCACGGGCGTTGAACAAGCGAGTAAGCTACTAGCAATCGACGAAGAACGACGATCTCTCTTAAGAAACGTACAAAAGATTGTAGGTCCCCGTGTAAGTTAATGAGGAATATAATATTCACACCGCCAGCGAGAACGAGCTATCAAAGGTAGTACTCGCCCAGTGACTCTCGCTTAGCAGGCAGAAAGCTCGCTCAGAAACTCAGTTTGGTACATACGCATACAGCGAGTCACCGTCGTGCACTCGCTGCTCGTTTTTCGGGGTAACGGAACCCTGTCCATCGGTCGATCTGTCAGCGGGCTGTGTCTCATGGATCTTAATAGGTAGACGGTTGAACTTTTCACAGCTTGTGTATTTCTATTGCCGCTATAACGAAACATTATAAAAAATAAATTAAAGGGGAACGATTTATTTTAACTAAAGTAAATAGCAGTGTTAAATATTGTACTGTGAGCTAGTCCGACTCGCCATATTTTACGTGCTAGCTCTACTTGCTTCGCATTGATCGCCGGCGGTGGGGCAGGTGCCTAATAATAAATTACAAGTGCATAATATAATTATGTGTAAGTACACGAATTTTGGAAAGAATCTGAATACGAAAAAGACTGATAAGGGTAAGGGTAATCATCCGATATTTGAAGGAAATGTAAGTTTTGAAAATGATTATTAAAAAAAAAAACGAGCGAGCCTTACAGTAGAGTACGTTTCATACAAATAGTTCCTATGCCGTAATGTTGGTACCACTGTTGTAGCACCAATACGAATACGCTACGCCGCTACCTAATTGATCCGTTTTTTTTTTAATTTAACAGTGGAGCAAACATTACGGCATTAAGGAACATTAAGGAAGTATTGGATGAAACGCATTCTAGTTGCATCTGATGTGTAACATCTAACATCTTGGCTGACATTTTATATATGATAACATTATCGTCATCATGTTTACAACATCTCGGGAAATGGGTTGCTACCAATGACGGTTGCTACCATCTGCCGGCAAACGTCGGAACCGCGCGCCCTCATTGGTCAAATCAAATAGCGCGCGCTTCCCCGGCTTCCTGTTACACACTTCCGTCCCTTTTCACGAAATCACTCCTACGGATTGCAAGAAAGCGAGACGAAAGATGTTAGACATCAAAAATAAAGGTTCCGGATTTGATATTTCGCTACGGAACTCTAAAAGGAGGGTAGCAAGGTGAGGTTTTTGAAACTTTACAAATTAGGGTCTAGGAAAGAATATTATTGTATCAGGTACTGAAAGTTGTATTCTCATAACTGATAATTTTAATAAACTTAAGATGTAGAAACTACCGTTTTATTAACATTCCTCACTACTCTATAAAAAGCTTTATTCCGGTTTGCTGTCCTAGGTTCGATTCCTGATAATTTCGGGAAACACTATCCTGTTGGCCAAGATCCAGGATTTATTTCTGGGAGGGTCACATGGGCCAAACAGATAAAAAGTGGGGGGGGGGGGCACGTGCCCCTATCACATCACAGACAGACAAATTAAAAATCCGGAGTCACACGTAATCTGTTCGATTTATGCCCTAACACGTGTGACTCCGGATTTTAATTTGTCTGTATGTGATGTCTTGTTTATACCTTTTTAGTTGATTGCCTTTTTTTTCGTATTTGGTTTTTAGTTTTATAACTTTTTATTTTAATTAAAACAAATTTTGGGTTATATTATATATATTTTTGAAATGTCTATGGCTAATCGAGCCCTTTCATTTGATACCCAAAATGGTATGATATTTTTTTTTTTTTTAATTTTATAACTTTATTTTAGCTATGGGCCGTCATTTTCATATAATATTAATAAGGATAATCAAATCAATTCTTGTCGATGTATACCTACGTCTTTTTGAGGCTATACCTATCTATACTAATATTATAAAGAGAGTATTTTATTAGTTTGTGTATATGTGGAGGGTAACATTGGGAACCACAGCTTCTATTAAAAACAATCTTTCACAATTTGAAAGGTACATTATTCCTGATGGACAGGGCTATTCTCTATTATTTACAAATAGAAATACTAAAGAGCCTACCGTAATTCAAATTTATATCTCGCTCGCACCATACTTCTCGCGACCAGAGTGAGAGCGAGACGGAATGGGGTGCTGGCGGCTCCAAGCCTCGAATAGGTTAGGTAATTGCTTTTTACGGTGAAAATAATGGTAGTTAGAAAAAAAAAAAGAAAAGTAAGACCTGCTTTATAGTTGTTCAGTTATTATGCAAAGTTTCATGATCTAATTTGAAGTATTTTTTGAATACCAGCGGTTTATAGTTTGGTTTAGAGGTAACTGTGTTTTTTTTTGTATCGAGAAAATTTTATGCACTCGTGTTTTCGTCAAACATCCATCTTTACTTCAAAATTAATACTGCAGTATTTTCGGCATAACGGAGGATCATGCTAAGCAATTTGAGGTAGAGTAGGCCCTTAATAATACTAATTAAACTTTTGAATTGATGCAAGGCTAGTACTTTTTGTTAGGTTTTATCTATTGCTCAAAACTGTTGCACAACGTGTCGTGAACAGAATAACGTTTTCTCACCACACGACTCTGCCCGGCTTCGTTCGGGTGCACCTACAAATCCGGGGTAAGTCGTGAAGTTATGAAACCTTTGCACTTTCTTCTTCTCTTCGTGTGGTTGGTGGTATCACAGTTATAAAGCCGCCCATGTGTCTCTGACTTGGCTTCACATGCCGTCGAGAAATATCTCTCAGGCATGTTTCCTCACGATGTTTTCCTTCACCATTTTTGAAGCAAGTGATAATTATACAATACGCACATGAACCCGAATTCTTGGGTTTGAACTCGAGAGCTCTCGACTAGGCTACCACTGCACTTTGCACTTTGAGCAGTTATTTTATCCGAGCAAGCAAAGTCCGGTCTTTCAACAGCTTAACAGACTGTCCATCACCATTTAACTTACCCCCAAGCCATCATTAAAGTCCTATGTTTAGCTACAATACAATATTAGTTGTTTAATATCGATCCACACTGAACTCGCACGCAATGGTAGGTAACTTATCAATACGTCAAGCAAGATATGAATATTAATTCGTTTCATAATGTATTCATAATGTAAACAAAACAACCTCGTTAGTCCAGTGCTCGCTAGTTCGGCTACCGTGATCATGAGGTTTTGGATTTGATTCCCAGGTCGGGAAAGTAGTAACCCGGAGTTACGATACATTGCCCATATTTAGCATAAGTATAATCAGCCTATAATATTCCCACTGCTGGGACACGGACCTCCTCTTTTCGAGAGGTAGTGGGATGTGATCTACCACGCGGGCCCTGTACGGGTTGGTATAAGTCACATGTCTTCGAATTTTTGGTTCTAGGTCATGCCGGTTTCCTCACGATGTTTTCCATCACCGTTTTGAGAGTGGTGATGAAGTTATTTAGACAAAGTAAAGCACAACCATCTACCTCGTTCGTCAAGTGGTCGCAAGGTCCTGGTTTCGATTCCAAGGTCGGGCAAGGTGTTATTTGGTTTTCCGTCTGGAATTTCTCAGTGGCAGCTCGGAGTCTGGATTTGTGCCCGATTGATGGCAATAGACTCGCCCCCTATAACATGGACACATAACTGGCGAAATGTGTGTGCAGCTGTGCACTAACAGGTACACCTCTGCCTAACCCTTCGGGGATGTCAGGCGCGATGTTATGATGTTTTTCTTTATGCGGTTAGCTGCCACTCTTGATATTGATATCGATCGATGTTTCGCTGAAGTTCAACGTCGCAAAAATTGATTTATTATTCTCAACATTCCTAAGTAACTTAGGTAGTTACCTAGGTACTTACTGGCAAAGATTCCCATGGCAGTAGACCAAAAGCCCCGTTGTTCTACTGTACCCTAATTGCGGAACTCACTTTCAATCACAATCTTAAGTGGGTGACAGACGTGCGTACTTAAACTCGCGACAATCTAAGAAGTCCGTTTTGATGTTTCGTTCTAGTACATGTAAAAAAAAGGTTATGCCTTGAGAATCAGTTTTAATCAATGGAGATAAGTCGTCGATTACAAACTCTCTTAGTATTTTCAATCGATATGTCTCGAGAATCAGTTTATAACAAACAATTGTTTTTTTATTGCTACACAAAGGATTTTTATAGCTGTCAAAACGGACTTCTTAGATTGTCGCGAGTTTAAAGTACGCGGTTTTTAAGTTCGCCAACTTACCCGGCTCGCCGTCGGAGACATATGTCGTGAAGTTTGCTCAAAATGTCATTGTCAAATTGGCGACTCGCAGCGATGATAGGCGGCGAGCCAAGGCGGGCCACGAACAAAATTTCAAACCTGCTGGATCGCCGACGAACTTATTCAGCGGATTTAAAGTCCGCGTACTAAGCATGACACACGGGCAAGTAAACTCGCCGAGCCATTAATAGACGTGCGAGCAACTCTACTTTAAGGACTTTAAGTACGCACGTCTGTCAGCGACGGCGAGCCGAGTAAGGTCGCCTTTAAGTACGCACGTCTATCTCCCACTTAAGAGTTTTGAATGATATTCGTAATCCATTGCTTCGTTGCAAAGGTTTGGAAAATTCGTCTGCTCAACAACATGAATAAGGCAATGAACGTGCTTGAACTGTCAAAATGAAACCCATTGCGATCAATTGACATTTTATGTGTGTTACGCATTACCCCAGTACTTAGTGGTCTCTAGCACGAGTGCTAAGCAGTCCTAAATTCGATCCCCAGGACGGACAGATTTTTTAACAGGAATTTATCCACACATATACCTACATAACCTCACGCCTTCTTCCCATGGAGGTAGGCAGAAACTACAGAACGCCACCTGCTACGATCTTTACATACTATCATTGTACTTGATTTACGTTCATTCATCCAGGGTCATACATGCGCTCCGGTTACGACTACGAGTACTACGTGCTGTAGGAATTTCTGACTTATAACCAGTGATCGGAGTAGGTAGATTGATTTTTGGTACTTGTATCATAAATGCACACAGAAAGAATAACATGGATAAGCCATTTTTCCGGAAAGTAATTCCGGTATTTCCGGATTCAATTAAATATTGTTAATGTTGGTAGTGATATTATTACTACTCAATTCAAAATTTAAAGGAAGGTATCAAAACTAAATGAATTCATTATTTATTTGCTATTTTATTTATTTGCTCATTTTATTACAATTCCTACCTTTTTTTTTTGAGGATGGCAAATCATCAAATGACTCCTTCCACTCTGGCAGAATACAATTCCTACATAAGTTCCGGTTTTTTTTAATAATCCACCAGTTCCAGAGGAATGTCCATATTAATATATACGTTTCGGATCAATGGCCCCAGTTCAATCTACCTACTCCGATCACTGCTTATAAGACCCGAAGTCACCTCGTTTTGTATGCTGTAAGATCACAGTATAATAACGTAACAGTATTGTGTTTCGACAGTGACCTTGATATAACTACCTACGGCCGCTCGGTAGATAAACCTTCCGCGTCCGTGCGTAACTGCCGCGCAGTCGAGACTATTGCGCTGGGGGCCTAAAACGGCCACATTAGCAATTCTTCTAAAAGTAATTCATTTCCTGAATTTCCAGCTGTCATTAGCATTTCCTCTAATTTGACACAAAAGCAGTTCCTATTGGGTGGACCAATTTACGAATCTTACGAAAAACTGTCAAACAAATGAATTATTTCGTAATATGAATCGCACGCAGATCATATTATGAATTGTCAGTTTGTGACATTTTAAGATGATTCATAATATTTTCCTATTATGATTCTGCCAAAGTGGCTGTTTTAAGCCCCCTGGAGATTTCGAAGTGCGTCGTTTCGGCCGTTTTCTATGAAAACATAATACTGTAAGGTACATAATATACTGTGGTAAAGTGGTCTATTCTATACACCTATTATTTATATGTACAATCATTGATCAATATCCAGCATGAAACCTAGTCATTACTTTCAGAAACGCTCATGATTCATGCACTCTGCTATACGGGGCCTTCACATTCAAACACTTCAGTTACTCATATTGCTGGTACCACTCCCACGCGTGGCCTTTGCTTGTGGCCGCACGAGCTTTATGTCAATCTGTTATGGACTTCACTCAGACTGAAATCACGGCTATTTGAATTGAGTAAGAATATTTTGAAGGGAAATGGAGAAATTGGTCTCTAGAGGCTATGTAGGCTATATATTATGTAGGTTGGACGGATAGCTATGTGTTGTGCAGTCAAAAGGACACACTAATTAGGTCTACTTTTAGTAAAATACCTAATACAGTATTGAACTTTCCAACAATATGGTTGCTATTTTGTCTGGAACTCTGGACTAGAGACGCGCGATTTACTTGCGGTTACCAATTAACCGCTCAACGAATCGATTGGCCTTTAGAAGGCGATAGCAATTAAATTCTATTGTGTCTCGTTAGTGACAGTTTGAGGTTTACGTATACAACCACACTGTGAATGTGTGTGAGCGCGGAGCTCTCGGCACCGTCCGAGATGATGGCGAAGTCGGAGGTGTGGATGTGTGCGTTATGTGCTGAAGCTACTCATTTTCACGCACACAATCACAGCGTGTTGGTAAAGAGCGCGTCGCTTCGTGAGATACAAATCTACAATAATATTATAAAGAGAAAAGATTTGTATTTTTGTTTGTAATGAATAAACTCAAAAACGACTTGACCGATTTTAAACATTCTTTCAGCAGCGGAATGCTATATTATCACTGACTGAGTAACAAAGGGTGAAACTGAATTCATGGGCGTCCTCATAGGGACATTGTACAGATCAAGCTATACATTTCCAGTTTATGCTGATCTCGCATTGTATAGGATTTCCGTACAATGCGAGGTCAGCTTATGCTGGAAATGTATAGCTTGATGTGTAGCCGTGCGTACAAATTATGCACAACTTTCACTATGGGACCAACCCTGAAATAACGAAACAAAAATCAGCTGTTCTCTATATTTTGAAGAGGTATGCGAACCCAATGTAGGGAACAGTTGATTTTTACCGACTTCAAAAAAGGAGGAGGTACTATGTTCGGGATGATTGTTTTTTTTTTTTTTTTTTTATGTATGTTCACCGATTACTCCGCCGTTTGTGAACCGATTTAAAAAATTCTTTTTTTGTTCAAAAGCTTATACTTCTGAGGTGGTCCCATTGTCACCAAGTCAGGATCTGATGATGGGATCCTAGAGAAATCGAGGGGAACTTTCAAAAATCGTAAGGGCAACTAGTGCATTCCTTAATTTATTCATTAAGTATTTTACAGCACTACAATTTTATGAAGGCCTGGAGTCGATCTGATGATGGAGCCGAAAGACAGTCAAGGGAACTCCTCAATGGTTTACAGCAGATACCTCGTGTTTGGGCTTGACTAATTTGTATTGATAAAAACTTTACACTTTGATGGGTTGTGACTGTCGTTAGGGGTCTGATGATGAAGACGAAAGACGGTCGAGGGAACTCCTCAGTGGTTTACAGCAGATATCTTGTGTTTGGGCTTGATTAATTTGTATTGATAAGAACTTTACACTTGGATGGGTTGTGACTGTCGTTAAGGGTCTGATGATGAAGACGAAGGACGATTAACGGAACTCCTCAACGGTTCACAGTAATTACCTTGTGTTTGGACTTAATTCATTTATATTGATAAGAACTTTGCAACCATATAGGTTGTAAGTGACATTACAGATCTGATTATGGTCACCTTATAATATGATGATGAGGGGAACTATACAGTGTAAGCAAATGTATAGTGTTTACCCTTATATTCTTGAGAAGGCACGGGAGTCTCATTAGCCAGCCGGTTTCGTATAACATCTAAACGATACTTGCGCTGTTCAGACGACTCGCCACTTAAACGTTTTTGAATAAGATTGAGTCGGCAGATCTTATCATTTTTTGGCGACTCCTGTGACAAATGAGAATGCATGTAATTTCTCATCTGAGATAACCTAGCATGACAAGCTAACGGTGATTCTTGGGAACCGGACATAGCACTCCGTTTGCGATTCTTAGATAGGCGTTCTTTTTCAGCAGTATTAGTCTCTTTAATTCTGTTTTTCTTCATGCGGGTGGCTCCTTTAGTTGGTCTACCCATGATTACAAAAATCAAATTACACAAAAAACGGAAAAATAATAAAACTTTTAAAAAAAAATTGACCGTCTTCAAAAAAAACAAAACAAAAAAGGACTACTTTACTAAAAACCAAAAGACAAAAGTACTTCTTTAATAATAAGAGAAAAATAAAAAAATAACTTTAATTTCGGAAGTCGGTGGCTGTTATATATGTGTGTGTCAACATGGTGTATGTGTGCGTGGGCTGCGTCCCTCCCCTGGTCTAACCTAAGGATTAAACAGTGTCCATTTAGCTGTCAGTAGTTTCACTTGTGTCCCTACGTACCTACATAACAGTGGCGACGAGTTTACCCACAATCGTAAAAATAAATTCCTTTGTAGAAAAATGGCACAGTCATTCTGTGGGATTTTATCAACTTACGATCATAATGTCAATGATTGGAAGACATACAAGGGTCGTATTACACAGTGGTTCATCGCAAATAACATCGATGCGAAAAATGATGCGGCGGGAACCAAGAGGCGAGCTATACTACTCAGCGCACTCAACGATAGTACCTACAAGTTGGCAGCAGACTTAACCCTGCCCAAAGACGTACAAGAGGTGCCATATGAAGATCTAGTTGCGTTATTGGACAACCATTTCACTCCAAAACGTTGCGGGTTCAGCGAGCGGCACAACTTTTACGCAGCTACGCAGCAGCCGGGCGAGACATATACGCAATGGGCAGCAAGATTACGTGGACTAACGGTTCATTGCGGATTCAGCAATGTTGAGGAGGCGTTGCGTGATCGATTTGTAATGGGGATGGTAGCGGGTCCAGAACGGGAGAAACTGTTTGCACGTGACTTGACCACTTTAACCTTGGCGAAGGCGGTGGAGCTAGCAGAGAGCATAAGATGCGCGCGCGCGGGCGCTGCCGCTACTGCTTCTACATCAACAGATCAAGTACAAGTGTTCAAGATCGCGAAAGGACAAAATAGTGCCAACCCGATTAATAGTGCCGAGAAAGAAAAGTGTTCGGTGTGCGGTCGTGCTAATCATAAGTCGTCTCAATGTCGGTTCGCAAAGTATAAGTGTAAAAAGTGCAACACAGTAGGGCATTTGCGAAGAATGTGCAATAAAATTAACTATGTGTTAACGGGGGAGGTGAGCGAGGACGACGATGGTAAGTCGCTTTACAACATTTCTTCAGCTCGGGGGGAACCCATGACAGAAACGGTCACAATAAATGGCCAGAAATTAGAATTTCAAATAGATAGTGGGTCAGCAGTGACAGTCATATCTGAGGGTACATATAAAAAATTGTTTGCGAGTATACCATTGCATACGTCTCACAAAGGATTTTATAGTTACACGGGAAACAAGATGCAGTGTGTAGGTTATGTGCGTTTAGCAATAACATATATGCAGCACACTCACACACTTGATATATTTGTTATACGTCACGGCGGGCCACCGCTGCTAGGCCGCGATTTCATATCGACATTTAAATTAAAATTAACTCGAGTTAATTTTCTTAACGATACTGAAAGGACAATTGAGCGGCTACAAATACGGTTCCCAGAAGTATTTTCAGACAAGCTGGGCGCTTTCAAAAACTATAAAGTAAAATTAAAACTAAATAATGAGGCAAAACCAGTATTCTTTAAAGCGCGTCCCATTGCTTTTGCTTTGCGCGACCAAGTCGATATGGAAATAGAACGGTTGCTAAACCTAGGAGTGTTACAACCGGTTAAACATTCGGACTACGCATCACCTATTGTTCCCGTACTCAAACGTGATGGTTCGGTCAGATTATGTGCGGACTATTCTGTGACCATTAACAAACAATTAGTAATAGAACAGTATCCTTTGCCGACGGTTCACGAATTATTTACAAAACTACACGGTGGCCAGCAGTTTTCGAAAATTGATTTATCCATGGCCTACAATCAATTTCTGCTCGATGATGAGTCACAAAACATAACCTGTATTAACACTCCTCGGGGTTTGTTCAAATATACACGTCTTGTATTCGGCTTGTCGAGCGCACCGTCTATTTTTCAGCGCGCAATGGAAACCGTCTTGTCTGGATTAGACGGAGTGTTATGTCTGTTAGACGACGTGTTGATAACAGCAAAAACTGAAGATTTGCATATGGAAAAACTACATATAGTTCTCAAAAGACTTCAGGACGCGGGACTAACTTTGCGAAGAGACAAATGTGAATTTTTTAAAGACGAAATAAAATACTTAGGGTATGTAATCAACAGGAACGGACTAAAGAAAGATCCGGCTAAAGTAAAGGCTATCGGAGACGCTCCCGTTCCTACTACTGTCAACACCTTGCAATCATTTTTAGGACTTGTAAACTACTATCGGAATTTCGTTCCTCGAGCATCAAGCATACTTAGTCCTTTATATGATCTATTAAAGAAAGGAGTTAAGTGGCATTGGACAGCTATACACCAGGAAGCATTCAATGAAATTAAAAAATGCTTAACGTCGGAACAAGTTTTAACACATTTTGTCCCAAATTCTAAAATAATATTGACGGTAGATGCTTCTCCACACGGGTTAGGCGCTATTTTATCGCAAGTAGGTAACGACGGGTTAGAACGGCCCATATCATTCGCGTCGCGCACACTCGCGTCAGCTGAAAAACAATACTCGCAAATACAGAAAGAAGCCACAGCGATTATATTTGGTGTAAAGCGTTTTCATCAATATTTATATGGCAGATCCGTACCTTTTATACTACGTACCGACCACAAACCCTTAATTTCAATTTTTGGTCCATATAAGGGCATCCCAGAGGTATCGGCTAACAGGCTACAAAGATATGCTATGTTTTTAAGCGCGTATAATTACTCGATTGAGTATGTTCGAAGCGCCGATAACAACGCAGATTATTTGTCACGAGCGAGCCTACATCACGAGCGGGGGGAACAGGCAGACGAGTGCGGGGACAGCGGCGCTCACGCGGCTGCAGCCGCAGCGCCTATAGACCGGGCTACTTATGTTAACTTTGTGGTTGAAGGCAGTATGCCAGTGACACTGGATGAATTGCGCAAAGAAACTGCAAAAGATATCATTTTAGCAAAAGTACTTAATTACATTCACCAAGGTTGGCCTAGACAATTATTGTCAGATTTATGTATTAAGCCCTATTATTTGTGTCGGACACAATTATCAAATGAAAATGGTTGTCTTATGAGAGGACATAAGGTGGTTATTCCAGAATCGTTACGCTCAAAACTATTACACGAGTTACATAATTCGCATTTGGGTATTGTGAAAACCAAAGCTGAGGCTAGATCACGTTTTTGGTTCCCAGGGGTTGACGCGGCGCTGGAGGCAATGATCAACTCGTGTGATATCTGTCAACAGTTGCGTCCGTCCCCGCCACGAACGCCGATTTCTCCGTGGCGGTACCCGCCAGTGCCATTCCATAGGATACACATTGATTTCCTAGGTCCTTTAAATAATCAGATGTTTTTCGTGGTTGTGGACGCGCACACCAAATGGGTGGAGTTGTACGATGTTACTATGTCTACAACTACCACAAACGTCATAGAAAAGCTATACGATTTTATGTCCAGGTACGGTCTACCACATACAATAGTAAGTGATAATGGGACCGCGTTTACGTCATTTGAATTTAGGAACTTTTGTTCAAAGAACGCCATCGACCACTTGACATCACCAGCCTACAATCCCGAAAGTAACGGGCAAGCGGAAAGTTTTGTCAAAATAGTGAAAAAAGGCATTAAATCCTGTCTTATCTCTTCGCGCAATAAAAGTGATTGTAAGTTAAAAATATTAAAACACCTTTTTGACTATAGGAATTCTGTTCATTCTGTCACAGGGTTCTCACCAGCTGAGCTAGTGTTTGGCCGCAAGTTGAGGTCACGCTTAGATTTAATTAATCCAAAAACGCCGGCGATCTCTCTCACAACCCCCACTAATAATGTTAATCGTCAACAGTGTTCGCAAATTAGATCATGCGGAGGAAATAATAAACAAGTGTATAACCCAGGGGATGAAATCATGTACAAAAAGTTTTTAAATAATCATAAGTTCCATTGGTGCAGAGGTATTATTAAAAAGAGATTGGGTAAAGTGCTTTACCTAATTCAGAATTTGAGTTCGTCGTGTCATGTAAAAAAACATAAGAACCAAATTATATTATATAAAGGTGGAAAAGCACAACAGCCGCAACACCATTATGACTTTGACGACTTCAACTGTCATAGCGAGCCGTCAACTGGCAACCCTCAGGTACAGACTCCCGCTGGGGAGGAAACTGATGACGCAAATCTGCAATCACCACCGTCTGCAGACGTAGAAACAGGGTCGGATCCGGTTTCAAGGAATCCAGACAGACTGTTGAGAAACATTCCCAGGGTGGATTACAAACCATTTTTGTAACTTTGGTATTTCATTAAATAATATTGTATTTTGGTCAAATAAGGGGGGGAAATGTTATATATGTGTGTGTCAACATGGTGTATGTGTGCGTGGGCTGCGTCCCTCCCCTGGTCTAACCTAAGGATTAAACAGTGTCCATTTAGCTGTCAGTAGTTTCACTTGTGTCCCTACGTACCTACATAACAGTGGCCAAAAACTAAAATTAAAAGCAAAGACACCGACTTCCGAAATTAAAGTTATTTTTTTATTTTTCTCTTATTATTAAAGAAGTACTTTTGTCTTTTGGTTTTTAGTAAAGTAGTCCTTTTTTGTTTTGTTTTTTTTTGGACTATAATTTTAACTTTATTTTATTTTTTGTTTTTAATAGATACTTACAATGGTTCATAATATACAACCCGCTGACACACAGACAGCGGACAGCGGAGCGTTAGTTACCTTAATTAGCTAATTTTGTAAATTATGTATTGATTTGATTTGAAACCTCGGAACATTGAAATACCCAATTCAATAAGCATACGCGGTACCTCAGGTACACACGGCTACACATTACGCTATACATTACCAGTTTATGCTGATCTCGCATTGTATAGGTAGAATTTCCGTACAATGCGAGGTAAGCTTATACTGGAAATGTATAGCTTGTTGTGTAGCCGTGTGTACCCGATTGACCCACATTGATGAAAACATTCATCGTTGCATTCAAATACGAAAGCCACACAAAAGAGTTATTACATTAATGGAGTTTTCCGTCAGTTCGCCAACAAACTGAAATAGCATTGTATGGTTATTTGGTGATAGGTAACTATCACCACAGAATAGGTACAGAAGGAACACTCCACATTTTAAGTACGAAGCTACAAGTAGACGTAGATGTACCTACTACCTGAATTGCACTTAATTGTGTTGTAAATTGACTTAATTTTCGAAAGGGTGAAACGATTTTTATATAAAAAAAAAATTATTTGAAAGGTGGTGCTTCTTGTGTGGTCCCATATAAATTGTATTGATAAATGATAAATGATGATGATGATTTTTATTTCTGTAAGTAGGTTTGTACAAACACTTTTACACGTCAATCACATTTTTAAAACTAGATGAGGTCGGCGTTTCCTATCTGACTACTCTGAGAAGAAAGGCCGAAACAAACTCAGAGGTCACAGTCTCTTTTAAAGTCCAGACATAATCTTGGTCAGATCATGTGAAGACCATGTAGATTGGTGTCTGAAATGGACTTTTGAGGAAAGAACCACACAGATTGAGTGGACCTGTCCAGTCAGTGCAAGCATTTGTCAATAATCGTGCAGCTCAACTCCAATTTTAAGGAGCTCAACGATTTGACGAACAGTACCAAAGAAAGGACATTTGGTTAGGCCGCATAAATTGCTCAAACTGCCAGACCATGATTAATTAAAACTAAGGAAAAATTAATACTAAAAAAGAAAAGAAACAAAGATCCACATAGTCTTCACATTCACAATAATTAAAATAATATAATACTTTACAAAGTAAACATTCATGTCACTGTATAAGTTAATAATAAAATAAAAAGTCACTATTAACTTTGCTTGCGCAGTTTGTGAGTTAGCTTCAATAATTACGTATTTTTCCCACTTAGTCTATGTAGATCATATCTTATTTGACTCCGTCACTGTTATTTACATAGCAAGTAGTGGTAATCGAATTTGTGTGGGGCACCACAAATAAAAAGTGAAAAAAAATTGACCGACTTCAAAAAAAACAAAACAAAAAAGGACTACGGTACTAAAACCAAACGACAAGGGTACTTCTTTAAAAATAAGAGAAAAATAAAAAAATAACTTTAATTTCGGAAGTCGGTGGCTAAAAACTAAAATTAAAAGCAAAGACACCGACTTCCGAAATTAAAGTTATTTTTTTATTTTTCTCTTATTTTTAAAGAAGTACCCTTGTCGTTTGGTTTTAGTACAGTAGTCCTTTTTTGTTTTGTTTTTTTTGAAGTCGGTCAATTTTTTTTTAAAAGTTTTATTATTTTTCCATTTTTTGTGTAATTTGATTTTTGTAATCACCATGGGTAGACCAACTAAAGGAGCCGCCCGCATGAAGAAAAACAGAATTAAAGAGACTAATACTGCTGAAATAGAACGCCTATCTAAGAATCGCCAACGGAGTGCTATGTCCGGTTCCCAAGAATCACCGTTAGCTCTTCATGCTAGGTTATCTCAGATGAGAAATTACATGCATTTGTCGCAGGAGTCGCCAAATGATAAGATCTGCCGACTCAATCTTATTAAAAAACGATTAAGTGGCGAGTCGTCTGAAAAGCGCAAGTATCGTTTAGATGTTATACGAAACCGGCTGGCTAATGAGACTCCCGTGCCTTCTCAAGAATATAAGGGTGAACACTATACATTTGCTTACACTGTATAGTTCCCCTCATCATCATATTATAAGGTGACCATAATCAGATCTGTAATGTCACTTACAACCTATATGGTTGCAAAGTTCTTATCAATATAAATGAATTAAGTCCAAACACAAGGTAATTACTGTGAACCGTTGAGGAGTTCCGTTAATCGTCCTTCGTCTTCATCATCAGACCCTTAACGACAGTCACAACCCATCCAAGTGTAAGGTTCTTATCAATACAAATTAATCAAGCCCAAACACAAGATATCTGCTGTAAACCACTGAGGAGTTCCCTCGACTGTCTTTCGTCTTCATCATCAGACCCCTAACGACAGTCACAACCCATCAAAGTGTAAAGTTTTTATCAATACAAATTAATCAAGCCCAAACACGAGGTATCTGCTGTAAACCATTGAGGAGTTCCCTTGACTGTCTTTTGGCTCCATCATCAGATCGACTCCAGACCTTCATAAAATTAATGAATAAATTAAGGAATGCACTAGTTGCCCTTACGATTTTTGAAAGTTCCCCTCGATTTCTCTAGGATCCCATCATCAGATCCTGACTTGGTGACAATGGGACCACCTCAGAAGTATAAGCTTTTAAACAAAAAAATAATTTTTTAAATTGGTTCACAAACGGGGTGAGTAATCGGTGAACATACATAAAAAAAAAAGAAAAAAAAAACAATCATGCGAACATAGTACCTTCTCCTTTTTTGAAGTCGGTAAAAATAAAACTTTTTACAAAAAAAAACACTGAAATAGTGAAAAGTAACTTTAATTTCGGAAGTCGGTGGCAAAAAACGAAAATTGAAAAGCAAAACACCGACATCCGAAATTATTGTTCACTTTTTTTGTGGTTTTTTTGGAAGTCACTTGTTTTTTTTTTGTAAAAAGTTTATTAAGTTATTTAAATGATTTTGCGGAGTGAACCATCTGTATTCATTTGTGTGATACGTTACCATCACATAATTAACATCACGCCTGTAAGCCTCGACGGGGTAGGCCAGGTGTTCCCGTAGCCTACACCCTATTTTGCCAGTTATAGAGGAAGTAGCGTTACTTATTAGGGGCGAGCTGTTGCCATCAACTTGGCACAAATTCAGACAAACTCCTGGCTGCTACTGAGAAAATCTAAAAACACAATATCTAGCTAAATATACCAAGCGTTAAGGCCCTACCCTACCTCAAATTGCTTAGCATGATCCTCCGTTATGTCCGTTATGTCGAAAGTACTGCAGCGTTAATTTAGAAATAAATATATGTTACAGTTGAAGATTGATGCTAGATCCTGTGTGAAGAAAATACGATTACATAAAATTTTAGAAAACAAAATCCAATGTAACCTCTAAACTGAACTATAAACAACTGGTATTAAAAAAATACTTCAAATTAGATCATGAAACTTTGCATAATAACTGAACTTATGTTTTTTTAAATTACCATTATTTTCACCGTAAAAAGAAATTACGTAAACTATTCGAGGCTTGAAGCCGCCAGTGCCCCACTCCATCTCCCTCTCGCTCAGGCCGTGAGTAGTTGAGGTAGTATAGGCCCTTAATTTGATAACCGCTCTACCTCCTCTCTCCTACTATGGTGTGCCCAACCGGATTCATAATTGTTTAATTTCAAGCCTACCAACTTCTCTTCTTTTCGCGTGAGATTTAGCCACCCATGGGCCTCTGACTTGGCTTCATATGCCGTTGAGAAATAGCCTACTAACTGTTTTACCAACATTATGGAATGCATTAAAGAATTGAGAATATTTTGCCCGACATGTTCATCGAACCCAGAACGCCGCGTTCACCAAGCGTGCTCAGAACTAGTACTAGAACTAGTAGAATAACGCATAATGAGGTAGTGAGTCGAAGTAACCAATAAAACCTCGATTTTTACCCAACTACGGCGAAGCAAAAAGGAGGGTTATGATTTTGACCGGTATGTATGTATGTATGTTCATCTGTTCCCTCCTACCTTCTAAACTACTCATCACAATTTGACAATTGAGGTATCGTCTGAAGCGTCTTGATCGTCAGCTGGTTATAGGCTATGTGGCGTCACATTAAATATGGAATATGGCGCCCTCTACAGGACATACAAGTCTAACTAAGAACTACAATAACTCAACTAAGAATAAACATAAACCCTCGATTTTATAATAAAAAGAGCTACTCGAAACTTTTGGAACAATCAATGGAGTCTTTAAAACGTTTAATTTGGTCAACATACGCTAACTATATCTAGGTTATGCAAAAAGCTTCGTTCGACAGATCGCGTGAACATGCTGACGTGAAACGTGCGCATATCTGTTAGCGATATCACGCTAGTTATTAGCTGTAGGTAGTCGACGAAATTCTAGGGATATAGTGTTAAACTGAAACAATAATGAGACCTAGTTAGATAAGAATGAAATGATAAGTATGTATATTGTATTCAAGGAAATTAAAATACATACAAAAAATTAAAGTAATAAAAACTAAAACCCAACTACGACTAAAAAGGTATAAACAAGACACCACAGACAGACAAATTAAAAATCCGGAGTCACACGTGTTAGGCCATAAATCGAACAGATTACGTGAAATATGCTCATTAAGCCCTTTCATTTGATACCCAACTTGGTACGATTAAACAATTTTTTTTAAGTTCCTGACTTTCGTGTCCTCTAGAGGGCGCCATTATTAATTTAATGTGACGTCAGATAGCCTATAACCAGCGGACGATCAAGACGCTTCCAACGATACCTCATTTGTCAAATTGTGATGAGTCGTTTAGAAGATAGGAGGGAACAGATGAACATACATACATACATACATTGTCGGTCATACGTAGTCGGGTAATAACATACGCCTGTATTTCCCGATAGGTTGGGCAGAGACACTCACATTTCGCCGGATAAAAACTCGCACTTAGTTTAAATTGCTTTTTTTACTGTCAAAATGAAACAGATTGTGATTGATCTTGTTTTCACCCGACTACGGCGAAGCAAAAAGGAGGGTTATGATTTTGACCGGTATGTATGTATGTAAGTATGTATGTATGTTCATCTGTTCCCTCATATCTTCTAAACGACTCATCACTTTGATAAATGAGGTCTGCCGTGCGCGTCCGTCTGCAATATTGCTGATCGTGGGATTCCACCATAAGAAAGACGTAATTTCAGTATACAGGGTTATTGGTAAAACACCAACAACCTCTTAAGGGGTCATTGTACTCATAATTATGAACAACTTTTAATACGGGACCAAAAAAAATCGCGAAAAAAAATCAGCCGTTCCCTACATGTATGTTCGCATAACTCGTCAAAATATAGGGAACACCTGTTTTTTTTTTTCGCGATTTCGTGTTTATTCCGATAGTAAAAGTTGTCCATAATGATGAATGAGCACAATGACCCCTTAAGAGGTTGTTGGTGTTTTACAAATAACCCTGCATATGCTTCATAATAATATTGGCGTGTATATATTAGGTATGCATAATTACTGACAGTCCAATCATAATAGTTCACCGCAACGATACAGGCCATAACGTTCGAGTCTATTACCCAAGAAAATTTGTTTATCTACTGAACAAGTGTAACAAGGTAGAATGTTGTAACTTATCACCCGCATGCCTCGATGTTAATGTGGCCAATTTACACCAAAGTTATGTAAGGATAGCCCCTTCAAGGCTATCAAGCAAGGACACCCGTTTATATTTTGCTGTGATAGATAACACACTTTTATTTTTAAACGTTTAATTTGATGATATGATTTTTAAAAAAAAACGAAACAATAATATATATGAAGTAAATATGAGAATATACCAACTTAGATCACAAATGACAGAAAAATCCAGTCTTCTACGACCTTGCTACGAAACTAGAGCGTCTACGAATGAGACGCTACGAGCACGCTACGAGCACGCTACGAATGAGATGCTATGCTACTACGCGACATGATGCGCTACGGGCGTGCTACGCGAGGCGATACGCAATGAGACCTACGTAGCACCTACGCTCCGAAGGCTTGCAAGGGACACAACATATAAAAATGTACTCTTTGGGACACAATACGCATAATTAAAAAAGTAACTAATAACAATAGAGTTTGTGCGTTACTCCTGCCTGAAAATATCGAATATCGTCATGTGTGTAATTTTGCCACCGACTTCCGCAATTAAAGTTAATTTTTCACTTTTTTTGTGTTTTTTGTGGAAGTCGGGTATTTTTTTCTTCACTTTTTAGTTGTGGTACTTACCCCACACAAATTCGAACACCACTGCCTGCTATGTAAATAGCAGTGACGGAGTCAAATAAGATATCGTCTACATAGACTAAGTGGGAAAAATACGTAATTATTGAAGCTAACACAAAAACTACGCAAGCAAAGTTAATAACATTTATAAGTATGGGACCACCTCTGAAGCATGACCTACCTACCAAACAAAAGAATAAAAAAATAAAAAAAATAAAAACTAAAACCCAACTACGACTAAAAACGTATAAACAAGACACCACAGACAGACAAATAAAAAATCCGGTGTCACACGTAATCTGTTCGATTTATAGAACCTAACACGTGTGACTCCGGATTTTTAATTTGTCTGTCTGTGGTGTCTTGTTTATACCTTTTTAGTCGTAGTTGGATCATAGTTTTTATTATTTTGTTTTTTTTAGATCTACTCTTCTAGTAAATCTACTGATTTCCTAATTATCTATTTTACTCAAATGACGATATTCGCCATTTTCTGGCGAAGTAACGCACACCTAAGGAGTTTCTTACCCATTCTTCTCATCACCATACGAAACTACCTTTCGGAAGAATCAATTCTGTTTTCTTGTAATTTTTGACATTCAAAAGTGCCTTTTATGTGCCTAATTGAAATAAATGATTTGACTTTAACTTCGCAGGGTTACATTGGTAACGCCTCCATATAGTGTCCCAGTGTAATTAAGGCTTTTATAGTTATTCCGTTTTCACATCGATCAATCCTATTCGACAAATAACAACAGGAATGAATAATTTGCTGGAAAAATGAATCAGCACCTAAACTACCGATAACATCACATTTTTCGAGCTGTCGTACAGCCACGCTGTTTGTCAATTCGATATCCATCGCCGTGTTTGTTTACAAAAGGTTAATCAAACCTCTTAATAATTCCTCAATGGATGTAGAAGTGTGGCCAACATTGGCGATTGTGTAAAAAGTTCATTAAGAACAGGTGGAAAATCACGCAAGCCTCAAGCCCCCACTTGTTGACAAACTCATTCAAGGTCACGACATTGAATCTACTTTGTACACGCGTCCTTTCCCACATATCGATGACGGAAAAATTTATAAAAATTACTCTTCCAAGGATTTAAATAAGTGACTCTATTAGAAAGTTCGACACACTTTAATAAAATATCAAGACGGACACAACACTACACTTTGAGCAATATCAATATCTTCGTATACATTCAACGTTAACAAAAATAAACTTTTACTTATACATGGTAACTTAACGCAACGGCTGTTCACATATTCAAGTAAATGATTGCACTCTCATAATATAAGTGTTAGAACCAACTGTTCTCCTTTTTCATCTTGTCTCTGTGGTGACCTTTCATTTCTAGGCTCTGGAATATCTCGGATAGCTTGTCTAGATTCTGCGCGGGACTCTGCGGCAACTCCTGCAGTTTGCATATGCTCTTGTCCTCTCCTACTCTACAGACCCTGAACGTCTGTCTCTCTCTCAAACACAGTAGCTTCCCTGTCTCCGGCATCGTCGACATCTTCGCTACTTGTAGAGCTGCTTTTTTAAACCTCGTCTTCGGTGAAGCTTTTGGCTGTTCTACCTTCTTTATGACATTCTCTGAATTTGACGCCGGCTGTATCACTTGTGTCTTCTGTGTAATGGACATGTCATCCTTACTCACTTTAACATTTTCTGCAGTCACGAATATCGGTTTTATAACATCATAAGTGTTCTCTCTGAGTAACTGTTGCGGCCTTTTCACGTCCAGCTGGTCCAGGGAACTCTTCCTCGTCAGCCCATGTATCCGCAATGGAGTCAGAGGCTTGAGCACATCGCGAATTTTGACGGAGTGGTCCAACGTGCCTGATTTGTTCTTGTTGAGGTCAAACACGATCACTTTTGTGTTGGACCTCTCCAGCTTCTGTCCGATGGCCGGGAGAGGATGGAATGGAGATAGGGACGGTTTGATTTGAATGTCGTTGTCGAGCATTCTCATTTGTGCCGTTTTGTTCTTTCGCGTGTTGAGCTTCCGCGGCGCGTATATCGTGGTGAGCGCGCGCGTTTTGTGCGGGTCGAGCGGCGCAAGTGGGCCGGGCAGCATGGGGCGTGCGGCGGCGCGCGAGCCTGCCCGCCGACAGCCGCGTCCGACCTTGGCTGACGTCGCCGCGCTGTGTGTCGCTCACGCGCCCTGCCCTTCGCTTGACCACGTGCGCACACAAGCACACCGCTGCAACAACGCACGGCGTCTGAACGAACAACGCACCATGTAACCGTATCAGCTAACGGTCCGTGACCGCTGCAGTTTCCAAATTTTCTCGAAGAATGTATTTCTTTGTATTTCGGTTATTTGGACGAATTCATTGTTTTTTTTTTAAATTAATTGTCAAAGCAACTATTACGGGATCTAAAAAGTGGCCAGTATGGTTTTGTTGCGTACTAATCCTTTTTGTTGAACTCCCGGACTAAATACCTCGTCTAATTATGCAAATTAATTACATAATTCAAAATATTATGTACTTCAAACTAATCAAATTCATAAAACTAGGTTCTCCGCAATACGTTTAAATAATTATAGCGTGTAATAAAAACCCTGTCCGATCCGTGAGGATGTTGTTAAGAATAATACTGAGAGTCTATTTATGTGGTTGTTTTTTGGAAAAATAGAAAAGAAAATCGCCGCATTTTTTTCAATGCGGTCTTTTGCCGAAATTAGGTGTGGTCGGCCGTCGTCTAGCGGGTGTCTTCAAGTCATAACATATGATAATTGGGGTACTTTTGGTACTAAAATATGAATTTAAAATGGCAATAACTTTTTTTGTTGGTAATGTTATTGCAGTACTTATCTAATAGACGTAATAATTATACAGTATGTGACAAAAACCCTTTCGGATCAGACAGGGTTTTTATTACATACCTACTGTATAATTATACTGAATTGTGACAAGTAACAATTCGTAATTTGACAACTGTCAATTCGCAATTTCAGTTCCTCAATATTCCCGCAACCCTGTTGCGGGAAAGTCCGAAAGGGATACCGGGACCTTGGCAACAGGCAACTGAAGGAACACGGGTGGGTTTTAGTCAGTAAAAGTCTGACTCGCCCTCCCACTCCGCCCAGAGCGGGAGAAGTGATTTGATGATTTACATCAATCCAAAAAAAAAAAAGCTCCCTAGTATTCAGGTGTAACCTACAAAAGTTTTCTACTTCTTGATCTACCAACACTTAACCAGGAAGACATCAAAATGAGGAACTATTTTGTTTCGTAAAATTACCTTTAGCTACGCAAAATACTCTACCTACCCTTCGTGTGTTACGTTTTTAAATTATATTAAGTACCTATAGTCCCTTATAATCATGGGCAAGTTACTATAACTCAGAATTTCGCGATGGAAAATCTGATTCACACATTGCCGTGGGAGACTCCTTGATTTAGGAATTGGCGTTTGCATTACGAGACCATCAAGACATACATACATACATACATAGTTTCAAAGCTCGTTAAGTTCAGGCGACAAGCACGCTATTCTTACCAGATAAATAACATCAGCCAAATATCCATACTACTAAAGAAACAGCTTCTTTAGAAGCGCATACTTAAGGGAGTACTTACCACTTGCCACGCTTTAACATCGTCACGCTGGGCGGGACGGCGGGACGGTGGGACGAGGAGTAATGACCATTATTACCACCATCGATCGACTGCGATGACCTTCGGGCGGCCGAGTCGGAAAAATATTGTTTGTCAGGTGACACACGCGTATGGATAAACAGCTTTCAATATAATTGATTTGAAATGGATAGGGACAAATGTAAGGAGGTAAACTTGCGACAATCTGAGCAGTCCTTTTTGACAGCTAAAAAATGCTTAGTGAAGCGATGAAAAAAAAAATTGGTTTCTTATAAACTGATTCTCGAGACATATCGACTGAAAATACTTAGAGAGATTGTAATCGACGACTTATCTACATTGATTAAAATTGATTCTTAAGGCATAACGTTTTATTACATGTACGAGAACGAAACGTCAAAACGGACTTCTTAGATTGTCGCGAGTTTAGGTACCTAATATTCTGGGGGCTGAAAACTTTTTTTTGTCTACTGCTGCGGAAGAATTAAGTACAAATAAAAAAATAAAAACTGACACGGAAAATCCAGCCATTTCTGAATTTCGAACTCTATTCCGACAACATCAAAGTTCTAATCCAAAAACTGACGTCAAACCCTCGTCTAAGTTGTCAATTTTGAAAAAAGGCCTTTACCACAGCTCATTATAACTTTGAACTTCACCGTGCTGTAAATAAAGGTCAAAATACAATAATTGGCCCGAAGGTTTTGACTAAAGTTAGTGTGTAATAAGACTGCAAAAGCTGTATTGCCAATTCATTTATGAAAATATTAAATATGTGTAATAAATGTAAGAAAAATCTACATCTTTTTAATAAAATATGTGACAGATATAATTTTAATACGAGATAGAAATAAAGATAAAATAGATCAACCATTTTTCAGATTATCTATAGTAGGTGCAGTCCAACTTTTTTCCTAATGTCCCTCGACAAACTTCGTCTTTCGTCAGTCGTCGGATTTTTATCAGTTGCACTTGGTGCAGACCGGTGGCTCTCAAGCGACTTGGAAGTATATAGAGTTATTAATACTCTTTTAACTTAATGTAATTTATTTTAAAAATAAAAGTTATAAAACTAAAACCGAACTACGACAACAAAGTCAACTAAAAAGGTATAAACAAGAATCACAGACAAACAAATTAAAAATCCGGAGCCAAACGTGTTATAAATCAAACAGATACATGTGACAAAATACCTTGTGATAATATTGCAATTGAATTAAAGAAAAAAGTCTTATTAAAGTAGGTACACTTTGTTAACAAGCAGATTATTATAAATTAGAGGTTTTTAACTAAGATAAGAATGCTTGGAAGCCTGCTGCTCCTGCTCCATAGGACAAAACATGTAAAGTGTAGACAAAATAAAACAGGTTGCTAATTTAATTGTATAATTAATTATTTTTATAACATTTATTTTACATTCTGTTATAATGCTTTAACTCACACACTGACTTATTATCTCAATCTCTCAAAAACGTATAAACATCCGATAAACCACCGATATGTTCGCAATGCGGTGTTGACACTTCTAAACGTCGCCTGTATTCATACATTCCAATTAATTAGAGATGGGCAGACAAAAAGTCAAATCATTTCTAGTCGCCACTTCCGAAAAGTAGATTTTTGTATGGACACGAATGGGCAAGAAACTCAACCGTTACTCTTTTAAAATGTTTTACAATATTTTGTATAGGTACTTATGCATACTAATATTATAAATTCGAAAGTAACTTTGTCTGTCTGTCTGTCTTTCTGTCTTTGTGTATGTTACCTTTTCACGCCTAAACCACTGAACAGATTTCGATAAAATTTGGCGATAGATGGGATATATGGATAGGAGATAGATGGCATCCTAGGGAAGGACATAGGGTACTTTTTATCGACATACCACGCGGGCGAAGCCGCGGGCGGAAGATATAATTATATGTGAAAACGATACACCTAGAATAAAATTACTATACGTACCACAATAAGTAAAAAGCATTAACAACGAAGCAACGATAGATAAAATAATTATGAGAAAGATACCTACATGGTGCTCACATATTTACAAACATTGTAAAAGTAAAAGTAGACGATTTTCCTAAATTTTATAAATAATAAGTCAGTGTGTGAGGAAGTAGGTACCTACCTAATCACAGAATGTAAAATCAATGTCATTAAAATAATAAATTATACAATTAAGTTAGTGACCAGTTTAATTATCTCTATTCTTTAGCTAGATTGTTCTATGGAGCAAAGTCCAGCATGTTTCCAAGTAGACCATGACTTTGTTCAACTAGTCGGCCAAAGCGATAATTGTTCTCGGTAGAGTTCGACTGGTTCCATTCCAAGAGGGTTTGAGGTTAATTTTGATTGTTCACTAAAAAGTAGAGTACCTACCTACTCCTACAAATTATTAGTAATGATTATAATTATTATTTATACCCGAAACTGTGAGTTTTCATTTTTTATCTAAAATAATATTCTAAAATTAAACAAAAATTATGAATACGTTGAGTACCTAGGTACGTTCTCTATTCAGAGCTACTTATAGAATTTCAAATTTAGATATTTTTTTCGCATGAATTATGTTTTTTTATTTAGTTCAATTTTATTATTGACTGCCAAACGAAGTTTGTAAATTTTTTGTTCCTAGATTGTATCTAACTCTGATTGTAAGATAAAGATTACCAAAGTATCTATCTACTAACATTATGAAATATAATTTCATTTCAATCATATTTAAGCATAGAAATATGAATAAAGTTAAGATCAAGCTAGTCGGTGTTTTTTGCTAATTAGTTACCGACTAGTCGCCAACTGCAAATATGGCCGAATAGTTGGCTTTCCCGACTAATCGGTACATCACTATTAATCTCTAATGTTTAGAAGATTTATTTCCAAATATGTACAGACGCCAGCACATCAAGCTACCCGAACCTGTCAAACTTTCCCAATCAACCTTGAACCTAATGCTTTAGCGATAAAGTTTAAAATCTACTAAAGAAATTTGACAGATTTTAGTAGCTTGATGTGCTGGCGACTGTACAAACGTAATCTTGCATTTAGTAGATATTTGTGTTTACGCATAGTTTTAACCGAATCTTTGCATAAAAGGCAGTCGTTAGTCGCCACTGCAGTACTGTCACAACTTGATACTGTGCTTGTCACATCAGTCAGTTGTTGCTGTCATCATCGACCTAATTAATTTACAGTAACGTGTTTATAGCTAAATAATTAATTTTAATTCTCAGCGTTCGTCTCAGCAACAATGACAACAACAGCAACAAAAACAATAACAATGAAGATTATATTATGGTAAGTACCTAGGTATGTCTTGTTTTAATGATTTTTTTTTTTTTTTTTATTGGATTAGTTTAGGGTTTTTTTTTTTCACGGCGCTGCTGCTTCGATTTACAGTTCAACTACATTAATTGCGTTTAGTTGTTGAGTAGATTTTTTTTTCGAACTTATGCAATGGAATAGACATTTGTTTCAAACCGATTCAGATTGTGATTGATCGTGTATTACGCAATTAGGGTGCTGTTTTTTTTTATTAAATCACCTTAAGAGGAAATAGGATCGGTCCCCTCTCCGTACAAACGGTCTCGTCTGTTTCTCTCTGGTTTATGACCTTAGAGCAATGATTTTTTACAGTAAAATAAATATCAACTAGTTCTATGCCCCTTTGTTTTCCGCTTTGATGATACATTATCTATAGAAGCACTAGAACCTTCAGAAAATGCTCAAAATTGCCTGTTTAGGCCGCTGTCATCAGAGGCCTATTGTAGAAAGAACAATGTCAGGTTTCGGCCTACACAAATCTTAAAAACTAAATTCACACGGACACAAAGTTTTTACCTACAATAATTTAAATATTTAATTCCAACTTATTAGAAAATATTTGATTCTTTTCGAGAACATTTCGAAAAGAAAATCATTTTAATAAGTAATTATTTTGTCATCATGTTCCAGGTTTTTCTTTTTCTAAATAAAAAAGTTTCGGTAATATTTTACCGCTATTTTTACAATAACATAAAAAATACCGGTAATTTTTACCACAATTTTTAACGTTATTATTATGTTATGCTACTAAGTAACGCTACCAAATCGTACCGATATCCAGATATCTCTACGGAAATAACGTTACTTAACGTTACTTTTAATGTGAATTGGTAACGTTTTCAAGCCCTGGTTTCTGTTAAGATCGCGCGCATGACAGTGAGTTAACGATGACAAGATGTCAAACATCTTGTGTTGGTGCCGGCGTTTTTCTATGTGTACAGATGTTTTCTTCTCGAATTCCTCATATAGACTAATTGTGTTATATCCATACCACACATTTTGTGACAATGTCCCATCAACTACGTTGTATTAATTGTGGTATAAATGTGTTCCGGATGAAACGGCATTTAGTTGAATCTGACGATGTCCGTTCATTGTTACGACAATGGACTTCACTTTCTGAGGTAAAATACGATTCTTATTCATAGAAGTTCAATGTAAAAGTGGAAATCACAGAAAAGCTTTTGACATTATACTACACAAAAAAACGTAAGAATTTTCAGTGTCCATCACAAATTAATATTGAGCCAAAGCTACTATGGACATCTGACATTGTTCTTTGATAACTATTAATGAAAAAAGAAAAATATAGGGGCACAGTAAATATCCTTCATCAATTTATCAAATATCTTTTAAATTGGTCCAATATTGGAGGAGGAAATAGACGAGAGCCGAACCTCGAATTATACTTTTTGTATGGAGAAAAGACCGACCCTATTTCCTCTTAAGAGGCCGTATATGTTGCGATTTTGATAATTTATGTGAAGTAAAACTTCACAACATGAAGGATCATTTCAGTTATGAATTATGATCTCATGAATTAAGGACTTTTTTATTTAAAAAAAGCAAGTAGTTTTTTCATAGATTTGGGCTGTTTTAAAAGATGTTAATCAAGGCCAATATCTTTTAATAAAAAAAAAACATGGAATAGATTGAACTGAAGTTTATTTCTATTGTTTTTAGGGTTCCGTATAGTCAACAAGGAACCCTTATAGTTTGGCCATGTCCGTCGCACAGTGGAACGAATGTATGGGAGCGGTTGGACGTAGACATGTCCGAAAAAAAAGAGTAAAATTATGCCAAACTAATGATGCCATCTTATTCGATTACTTAATGCCTTCATAACTTGTGGTAATGAATTTCTTCATAACTCCCATATTTCGGGAGTAATTTGAGAAAATGTGAAATTTTACTATGAAAATGAGTGTATCGAGCTCTCTCCCTCCTGATTCCGGGCTTGTTTCAAGTAGCGGTCTCTAATATCATAATGCTAATACTAAGAGCTATATTTAATACTAAGACACATAGTGCGCCAAATGTGCACTTTCTGGGATAAAGAGTGATGTTTATTTTATAACACAATTTTTTAATTTTTTGTTTATTTTGTTGATTAAAACCGTTTTTCTAAAGGTTTACCTTATTACAATAACATTTCTGAGCAGCCAATTAGAGAAGATATAAGCTAATTAGGATATATAATTAGGGACTTAAGGTTTACATATAAAACTGATGCACTAATGATTACTGATAAGAACATTGCTATTATTTAATTACTAAATGGCTCTTAATACACTAATTTAGCATGCATCATTTACTAATTATCACAATAACTAATTACCTTGCAATATTTAACAAAGGATACCTGGGATACCTGGATTTTATATAAATAGGTCACTATTAGTAACTTTAAAATCAGTGTTGATTTACACCTCGTTGTATCCAAGCTAATCTCGCAATGTATTTTCCAAATTTTAATACAAATCTTGATATTCACGTTGCTTTATGCGCACGCGCACATAAAGATTTACGCGACTTTAACTATTTGTTCAGTGTTTTAAAAGATAACAGTTGTGTTCAGTTATGTGAAAGTGCTGAAACAAGTTTAAAAGACTGGTGTCGTCGATTTTGCTACCGCATTTATGCAAAATGGACACAGTCTGGAAGAAGCACAGATAAGTTTCGGAAGAAACATGAGATTTGGCTACAGGCTGCAATTCAATGGCCGGAATTACAGAATGAAAATATGGAACCTTCTACAGAAAATATAAGTGACGTCATCGAGCCCATAATTTCTCCTGCTAAATCTGATGCTTCAACTTGTACACATCCTAGTCCTCGTAAATCTTTTGAGGACCTTAGTAACCGGCAAAAAAGAAGACGCACCACTGAAGATAGTCTTTCATGCAGCAGTAGCAGCGCTGAAATTATGTTTTCGGCCGAAAGGGCGCTTCAAAAGGCAGGACAAAGCGATACAGCTTATGTTATGAAATACTTGACGGAGAATCCAGAAGAGGCCTCAAAAATCAAAGCCTTCATTGAAGGTAAATCAATTCAGGTACGGGAAATATCCCCTTTGAAGGCATTGGCTCTTTATGTATCGATGAACTTATCGAAATGGCGCTATAACACTCTTCGGGATTTCAACACTCAAGAAGGAGCTCTTCAATACCCGAGTTACTACATGTTGGTTAAAGAAAAAATTAAGTGCTATCCGGCCAAAGAAGATCTCACAGTTACAGAGAGCTCTGCAAAAATCAAATTACAAGCCTTGATGGATTTAACCTCAAGAAGACTTATTAGGTCGTTAGAAACCCCTGTTGATCCCAATCAACAGCTCGTATTGACCAGCAAATGGGGTTTTGACGGATCATCTAGCCAAAGCATTTATCATCAAAGGACGAGTGAAGATGAGCAAATCGATCTTGCTAGTAATTTTATGATTAGTCTTGTACCACTGCGGCTCGTCTCAAAAGGTGTAACAATTTGGGAAAACGAGCGACCATCTTCCACTTCATTTTGCCGGCCAATATTGTTTAAGTTTATAAAGGAAACCAAAGAAAATGTGCAGAGAGAGATGGCTGAAATCGAAGCAGAGATTGAAGCCTTAACTCCATCCACCATCACTGATGGAATTAGTGTCAAACACCAACTGCTGTTGACAATGATTGATGGTAAAATTCATTCCATTATATCCAATACAGCAGCTTCAGTGTGTGACATATGCAAGGCTTGTCCTAAAGAAATGAATAATTTAGAGTTAATCAAAGATAAACACGCAAACGAGGACATGTATAAATATAGCTTAAGCACCCTTCACGCTTGGATTCGCTCAATGGAATGCTTATTACACATTTCCTACAAATTAGACATAAAATCATGGCAAGTAAGGGGTGATATAGCAAAAAGGCAAGTTGATGACAGGAAGAAAAGAGTTCAAGAGGCTGTAAGAAGAGAAACGGGCTTACTTCTCGATGTTGTGAAACAAGGCAGTGGATCCACCAACAATGGCAACTCGGCAAGGAGATTTTTTGAAAACTACACTAAATCTGCTGAACTGACCGGAATAGATGCTATGCTTTTAAGGAAAATCTGTGTGATCTTGCAGTGTATTTCATCAGGAGAGAAGATCAACGTAACTAAATTCCGAGAGTTCTGCTTTGATACTGCTAAGCTTTACGTGGAGTTATACCCATGGTATTATATGCCTTCTTCACTTCATAAAATTTTAATGCATGGGCCAGACATAGTTCAGAACATGTCAATTGTGCCCATTGGTTTTCTATCCGAAGAGGCATCTGAGGCTAGAAATAAAGATTTTAGAAAATATAGAGAGGGGCATTCTCGAAAGCATAGCAGTATCTCATGCAATGAAGATATTATGCACAATCTTTTACTGTCTTCTGATCCACTTGTTACAAGTATCCGTCCAAAAGGAAATAAGTTTGTAAAAAAATCTTCTTTTAAGGAATTTTATGAGCTTACGGATTCTGAGAAAAGTGATATCGAATTTGTTAACATAAATGATTTAGCGGACATCGATTCTGAATTTGAATTAATTGATGATGATGATGATGACGAAGATAATTAAATGATGTTATTGTTTTAAAATGTGTAACTTAGTAAATTAGAGCTTACATCTTAATTATTTATTGTACTTTTAATGAAACTAGGTAATTTATTATCAACTTACTTAAAAGTCATACTCTCATCAGTTCTTGTGAATATTTTTGTTAATATATATTTCTGTATATATATAATATATTTATAGACCTCTTAATAAGTCTGTCTGCGGTTTAAAGTAAATACAAATGGGGAAAAAACGTTTTTTTTTTTAAATTTTCATTTCCTTTTATCCCAGAAAGTGCACATTTGGCGCACTATGTGTCTTAGTATTAAATATAGCTCTTAGTAATAGCATTACGATATTAGAGACCGCTACTTGAAACAAGCCCGGAATCAGGAGGGAGAGAGCTCAATACACTCATTTTCATAGTAAAATTTCACATTTTCTCAAATTACTCCCGAAATATGGGAGTTATGAAGAAATTCATCACCACAATTTATGAAGGCATTAAGTAATCGAATAAGATGGCATCATTAGTTTGTCATAATTTTACTCTTATTTTTCGGACATGTCTACGTCCAACCGCTCCCATACATTCGTTCCACTGTGCGTCGGTCTGTCCGCGGCTTAGCTCAGAGACTGTTGATACTTGAAAGCTGTAATTTGGTATGGGTATACTTATGAATCACGCCGACAAAGTGGTAAAATCATGAAAAATATTTTTTTTAGGGAACCTCCCTTACACTGGAAGTGGGGACTTTGTGCTTTTTCTCGCCAATCCCTTGGCCCGTGGAGTCGTTGGAAAGGTCATTCAAAAATATTAAGTTTCTGAAAACCATATTTTGGATCCAGGGATCCGATGCGAAATATTAAGCTTTATATAAAAGTGTAATATTAAGCTTTTAAAGTGCTAATTTTTGTTAGAGTCAAGTGTCCCTGCCAGCTAAATAGTTGGTTTTGGATATGTGAAAAATTCTCGCCAGTAGTACTTATATAACGAAATTAAAAGGAAAACTATCACAGCTCAGTAGGCTCTACAAGTTACCGGATAAATAATCAACCGACCAACATACATTTGCAGTTGCAGAAACATGTTTTCCCATACATTCCGTATGGGAGAAAAAGTTAATCAACTAGAACAAAAAAAAAAAAAAAAAATTATCACAATGACGGGAATAAACAGTGACTTTCGGCTTCGTTAAGTGTCTTTTTACAAGCTTTTTTATTATTATTACAAGCTTTTATTTAACTTGCCTTGTTAGTTAGTTAATATAGTACATTACTGTCGCGGCCAGCAATAAGGGGATTGATGGACGATCGTGAAAATGAGGGCCGAGGCGAAGCCGAGGCACTCATGCGTGAGTCCATCAATTCCTGATTGCGACCAAGGCTTGTATAGTACTTTTCTCAAACAACGCGCGGAAATTCAAACTGAGTAAATTAAATAGAAATTCCAGAATCAATGACGAACGACTATCATTTTTCATGCGCCAATATGTTCATTTGTTTCTGCTTTGTTCTATTTGCAAGCCAATTAGAAATTTAAATAAAATCTTTATAAGTTACCTCCTTGGTTGCCGTGTGTTGAAGTAAAAAGTTCGTTCCATTTTTAAATAACGCGACAGATATGAGTTTTCATAGTAATTTATTTGGCCGCTAAACACGCCAGATATGGATTTTCATAGTTACTTTGCTGGCCGCATCGTCACTTGTTTTTTACCAGTACAGCAATTTTGATTTATCTCGAAGAAGATTGTCAACATAATGCTCGAATTTCCAAGCATGTTTGAGAAAACTTACTTTTCTGAAAATCCATATCTGGCGTGTTTAGCGGCCAAATAAATTACTATGAAAACTCATATCTGTCGTGTTATTTAAAAAAATGGAACGAACTTTTTACTTCAACACACGGCAACCAAGGAGGTAACTTATCAAAGATTTTATTTAAATTTCGAAATGGTTTGCAAATAGAACAAAGAAGAAACAAATTAACATATTGGCGCATGAAAAATGATAGTTATTCGTCATTGATTCTGGAATTTCTATTTAATTTACTCAGTTTGAATTTCCGTGCGTTGTTTGAGAAAAGTACTATACAAGCCTTGGCCGCAATCAGGAATTGATGGACTGACGCATGAGTGCCTCGGCTTCGCCTCGGCCCTCATTTTCACGATCGTCCATCAATTCCCTTATTGCAGGCCGCGACAGTAATGTACTATTGAGTCAAATCTTGCACGCTGAATTAAAACCACTTCCTCCTATCCTACGGAGTTCAAATTTTACAAGGTGGTTCAATTTGCAACCAAACATAGCATTCGAACAATGCATTTTTATGATAAGCATGACCTGATTGGCCGCCCAGGATTGGCTCCAGACGAGGGAACTCCTCGTCGGTCAACAGTACAGACACGAAATTTTATACACGCTTTAATTATGATGGTCCGATCTCAATTCCACCATGAACTGGCTACTGCACCTAGGATTGGCTTCAGACGAGGGAACCCCTCAACGGTCAACAGTACAAACAAGAATTTTTATATACGCATTCAATTATGATAGCCCCTTAATAAGTTCACCGTGATCTGGCAGCTGCACCCAGGGTTGGTTCCAGGAGAAGGAACTCCTCAACGGCCAACATTACAGACACAAAATTTTATACAAGCATTAAATTATGATAGCCCATTCTGAAGTCCACCATGACCTAAGTGCTGCACCCAGGATTGGCACCAGACGAGGGAACTCCTCAACGGGCAACAGTACAAAAAAGAAATAAAATAAAAAATGCACATGACTTTGTAACTTGGTTCGCTTCACGCCATGACTTATGTAATGGCGTGTCTAGGTTAATTCGATTTAAACAAATTCTAATACCAAATAAAATTAGTTAAAAAACCTTCTTAAATACGAAACTTTTAATGAACTAAAACGTACAAAATAAAACTTACGTAAACATCGAACAGTTCGATGTTTACGTAAGTTTTATTCGATTTTCGATTCGAACTTTAACATTTTCTAAGGCGTAAACGTCCTTCTTACACTGATAAGCCATAAACCCGTTATTTAAGATTAACTATTTGAAGATTATTGACCCGTTATTTAAGGTTAAGATTTGTATTTTTGTTTGTAATGATTAAAGCACTGAACCGATTTAAATTTTTTTTTCACCAGAGTTGTGCTGTGTTATCAGTTTATCACTGAGTAATATAGGCTATCCTTACAAACTTATAATACATATCCCCCCGCCGCGTCTGTCTGCCTGTCTGAATGCGATAAACTCAAAAACTAACGAACGGATTTTCAAACGGTTTTCATTGATGGACGGAGTGATTCATGAGGAAGGTAAATTACTGAAATGTGATGAAGATTGTTGAAGATGTCGAAAAAAATCATGATGATAATTATCTTCTAAGAATGACCCACAGTAACGTCTTCAATTTAGATTAAATAAGTTAAGGCATAATTTAGATTAAAATAAATGCCTTGACATGACATTAAATTATCATTTAAATTAATAGTTTAAAAGTTATCACAGATTAAAATTACGCGTAACAAAATAATTATGGTTGACGGGCGTGCGGACGACGCTTACGAACAGGGTTATTGACCTTTTCTTCGGCTATTAGGTAATCTGACCATTGCTTCGCTTCTTTTGAATCCCAGCAGTATGTTCCCGTACGATATTTTCCGATATCCACGTGAGCGAAGCCGCGGGTGAAAGCTATTAATTTATAAACATATCATGCAGGCGAAGCCGCTAATGACAGCTAGTACCTACTTACTTAGTGGCACATGATTAAATAAGTAGTATTGTAAATAAATATCATCGATACATAATATTTTCAAATCATAAGCATGGCTTAGGTATTTTTCAATGTAAGTACCTACCTACACACAAGCTCAACTCAGGTTATATTTTTTCAGGTTTGTGTCATGATTTGATTAATAAGAAATCAATTGTTTCAGGATCCCGATTGCACTTCAAGTCATACACGTTGCATTTTCGACGGACAAGGGGATGCATTTTTTCTGGACGTCATCTACAATACGTTATGACGATCATAATATTGAAGGAGACCTTTTCTTCGACAGACTTACTGGACTGTGTATAAATATAACAAATTATAATGATTGCGGTAGGGAGAAACTTGTTGTCGCCTACGGAGTATGGATAACTCCTGATCGAATATTGACGTCATACAATCCCTTCAGAGACATTTTAAGAAACATAACGTTTTTACAATTTATAATGACTGGAGGTCTAATAGGACGCATAAGATTTCCAAACGGAGGAATAGCTTACATGACTACAAAATACAGGCTCTCCTGCGGCCGTCAAGTTCAGTTATTACCAGATCAATATATAACTCAAAATAACTTATGGCACGGGGCAGATAAAAAAAACTGTCCTTTACATGACTTATTGGTGTTCAGAATACATGGCAAAGCTAAGTTAAGCACATTAAAACCGGAAGAGAACACCATGCGGCTATTATATCCTGATGGTGTACATTCAAGTCGTCTCATTCATGGACATGTGATAGAGATCGCGGCACGTGGTGAAAGTATGGCTGGCCATTTTAAATATGCGCACCATGTAGGATGGGTTAGGATGAGCGTTATTTATCATACCCCAGACGACGACGTATCTGACGGAGTGGTGCAGTGTGACGAGTGGCTGCCACGAGAGTGGGGTCATTTTATTTGCATAAGAAATAAAAACAATATTCAGTCGATGGCATCTGGTGCAATATTGGTGTCGAATAATAAACTATTCGGTGTGGGTAGTTTCCTTTTATTCAGAGGGGAAGAAGGCATAGTTGTCTTTACAGATGTGAGACCTTATCGCGACAACATTCTTCAAGCCTGCACATATAATGATACAAACGAGGCAGAACCCGAAACTTTCCCGTTGGACGATTAGTGATAAAATGCTACTTTGCCAAGATCTTGACGTTTTTTATTCGGCTTTTAATGAGTTTTAAATGGAAAACAGACCTTAAGTCTTGCCAGGTAGAACGCAAATCAATATTTTTTAATTTTGCTGTTTTTCCGAATAAACGAAGCAGGGCCTGGAAGGGAAGATTATAGGTATATGAATACCACTTATTAACGCAAGCTACGGGCTTGTGTTCGCCTGAAATAAATGGTTTAATTATTATTAACCATGTTTTAGGGTTCCGTAGTCAACAAGGGACCCTTAAACATGGGTTTCACCATGACGGTCTGCCTGTCTGTATGTTTGTCTGTTTGTCGCGGCTTAGCTCAGAGACTCTTAGAGCTAGGAAACTGTAATTTGGTATGGGTATACATATAAATCACGCCGACCAAATGGTAAAATAAAATCGTAAAAAACCACTCTATCCATTGGCGAAAACAGCATGAAAATCGGTGCAGTAGTTTTTGAGTTTATCGCGTACAGGACGACAGACAGACACGGCGGAGGACTTTGTTTTATAATATGTAAGGATGTATATGTAAGGATACGATTGACGTGTAAAAGTGTTTGTACAAATCTACTTAGGAATTTTTTCGATAGACACTCAGTTGACTTAGAAACCTCAAGCAGAAGAGGTTCGTAAAATAATTGAACGTATCTGCGTATCTCGTATACAATTTCACCACCACAGTAGTTTCATTCCATGATCTAGTCGCGTCAAATTTTAAGATACGGAATAATCTGTACTCTATGAGAACAGCCGGTCGATTCTGTAAATATTACGCCGTGAAAACTTAGGTGAAGTGAGCGTGGAGTGAGCTGTCAGTGTCACTGAAGCTAGGGATGCCCAAGCATTACATTTACAATCATAATCGATCAAGGCCCAAAAATTATGAAAGTGACGGATAGTTGCTTGCCTATGTTTAAGCCTCTCAAACTAATGTAACGTAGGTAGGTACATTTTAGAAGTCGCAATTTTCGTACCTTTTCCATGTATTGTCAAAAGATTGAAGAGACAAGCGATATAAATATTATCTCTTAGAAATAACGTTATTATTCTATGTATTATCTACCTCATGTTGAGACACGTAATACAGATTTACAAAAAAAATAAAAAAATATGGGCCCATTAATATAGGAATGACACAATTCAAAACTTTAAAAAGAAACTGACAGCATTATTAATTGTAAAATGCTATTATTCTGTGATACTGACTTATGTACTGAATAATTTAATGTAAGTAATTTAATTTGATTTGACCCTCAGACCAAATAAAACACCAAGACGGAGCGCTGCGAACAATACAGTGAAGCATGCTAAAACTACACCACCGCTCTGTGCATACACGCTCACACGCACACATTAACAACTATTTACAATGACACTACACCAAACTAAGTGCACACATGTTTACGAAACCGGCCTCACGTCATTGTTGACAGCGCTCTGTCTTGGTTTTTTTACCTACCTAATTTTGAAATTGTTTTATTGCAATTAATTTTATTTATGTGTGTTAGATTTTAAGAGTGTACCGTTATTTTAATAATTGTTCAACTGTAATACCTTAAATAATTTATCTATGTCATCATTGCTGCTCATTTTATATTAAGTAATTCACTTTTGTTATAATAATGTTGCATGCCTAATAATAATATAATGTAGATTGTACAAGCATCACCCATATTGTAACTGTTACATCTTATTTACTTTACCTGCAATCTGTACAAATAAATGTTTACTTTACTTTACTTCTTTACTTTAAACAGCTCTATTTGAAAGCCAAATCAAAATCATGGCTATCCTCTTAAGGGGCTATTGTAATTATCATTATAAACAACTTTCACTATGGGACCATACCTGAAATCGCGAAAAAGAAATCAACTTTTCCCTACATTTATGTTCGTATAGCTCGTCAAAATGTAGGGAACAGCTGTTTTTTTTTCGCGATTTTATGTTTGTTCCCATCCATAATGAAAGCTGTTCATAATGTGAGTACAATGACCTCTTAAAATATTTCGTATATGAATAGATACACCTATTAATATTTCGTATATGTATAGATACACCTATTAATATTTCGTATATGAGTAGATACACCTATTAATATTTCGTATATGTATAGATACACCTATTAATATTTCGTATATGAATAGATACACTTATTAATATTTCGTATATGAATAGATACACCTATTAATATTTCGTATATGAGTAGATACACCTATTATACAATATGTTAACTAACAAAGGACGTTAACCCACAACAGTATAGCGTACATACATGCTAAAAAAAATATCATCATCTATCTAGCTTTTTCCCAACTACGTTGCGGTCGGCTTCCAGTCTAACTGGATGCAGCTGAATACCAGTATTTTACATGAAGCGACTGCCTATCTGACCTCCACAACCCAGTCGTAACTGAGTTGCTTCACTCGTTCTAGCAATCTATATTCCTCTGATGCTCTAGTTTTTCTGTATAATGTATATCGACAAAGTAAGTATTTCCAATTTCTCTATGAATGGACAAAAGAAAAATTTAGCTTATCGAGGCAACGTATTAAAAATGTCGAGCTCGCTTCGCTCGCTCTGTCGCTTATGTCTTCCACACTCATACTTCTAAAACTTTTCTGCGTACCTAGGCAGGCAGGGAGCATATTTGTGATTCGATCACACAGGGCATTCAGTCTCTAATTATTTAGTCACATGGACAAACTAGTTTTAACCTCGCCGTTGTAATAGCTATTAGAAACCTCAATAAAATCGATAATAAATAGTAGAAGTTACGTTATTTGGGTCAAGTTCGGGTAACATGTCGAGGACGTGTTATGATGCCATCAAAAATGTATTGGATCCTCCTTGTTCTATAATGATTTATAGTTGTCTATCCACAGCGCCGGCTTAGAGCGAGAGAAACGGTCACACACAAACACAATTGCGAAAAACAATTTCCAGCGCATAATAATTATTATTTTGATGGCGTCTTGCGCGGGACTCGGGAGCAGTGTTGCCAGATTAGATCAGATTTTTTTAAATCCGTATGGTAACGCTGAAAATTCCGTAGATTATTATTGTCTCTAAGTAAATCCGTAGATTTTCAGACTTTTTTTTAAGTATATTTTTGAAAGGATATTAGAATTTATTTATTTAACATGAAACCGAAATAGAATTTACATGAAGTGAAAGCGTCGATCAAGTTCGTTCGAAAGACTTGAGTCCCGTAGTGAACCGCTCGCTGAAGCAATGATAAAAATAATTATTATCTCTAATACCAATGAATAATAACAAATATTTTAGTCGACACCACTTAGTCTTGAACTAGAAGTTTATATTTAAAACGACAATCGTATTAAGTAAAGACCGTACTCAAGTATCTAACTAAGGAAATGTATTAGTCAACAGCACTTGTTGACCTTGAAACGATTAAGTATGACATTGACCTTGACTTGCTTCATGAATGAGTGACCTTCTAACCTTCGCGTGTAGGCCGGAGACCAGTTTGAATAATTCCTCCACGTTTAGCGATCTCAGACCAAGATATCTGAGAATTTGCATAGAAGTACAATCAAATTGATGCGTAAGACCATTTTGGCCTAATCTGGAAATTTATGACCCATAACCTATGCATGTTGTTTTAGGTGTAACTGATTGAGGCATAAGTTTGTAGGACAGAAGAGTTATCGTTTTAAAAAAAAAATAACAAACCTTCTGTGGATTACCTAGGTTTAGTTTTGTTTTAGAGATGATGAGGAATATTTTATTGTTTAATTCAATTTTTTTTTTTTTTATGTCTTTGACATATCTCGGGATCCTGGGATCCCGGACCTTTGGAAGGCGTACGAGGGGCCGAAGCCAACTCGCAGAGGCCCGTTCGACATCCATAATGAAATGGGGCACCAACCGACGATTATCCCTGTTCGCACTATGCAAGGGCACCCAAGGACAACCCCCGGTTGGTGAAGGACTATTGCAGGATATGGAAACAAAACAATGATATAAAATTATGGGTTTGGGTGGCTAAAGTGGACTGGTAACCTGGAACTATGGAAGGACTATGGCCCCTGCCTGATCAATGTTTTATATATACACGGATAAAATGGCAGGGGGTGACTTGCACACTCAATAATGGGCCCCCGAAAACGGTCGCTAGTACATAGTGACGTAGCGACAAGAGGGCAACACTTCCTGTGGTGCTTGAGAGGAGTGGAGAGGTATTCCACGGCTATCAGGACAATCCCGGAAGTACGGTCAAGATCCCTACCAGCATCTTACCGGAATACTTCCTTCCTCCGAGCACGTTTGCTCTAGCGAATCTCCACTCAAGCCGGCCATTCAAGGCAAGAATGAGGTGGGAGCTCTGTTCCTCGTCAGTGTTCACTCCAGCCGGCCAATAATGGCAAGCCAGAGATGAGGAACGAGACTTCTCCCGGGAGGTTGGGTCCGTGGGGTCGCTACTGCACAACAGCTCGCCACATGCTGCCCTTCGGGTTTTTGTATCTCTCTTGGTCTGGCTCCTCACCCTAGACCCGTTCCGGCAAAGTAAACTCTACTGGCACAGACCCTAGAGTTCGGAGCGCGCAAGCCCCACCACGACGTCAACGTAGAGATACGGCGGTGGGGCTATTTATTATTATTATTATAAGTATCCTCTCGTCGGTGGCGGCTGCGGTAACGCTGCGTGCGGCATTGGATACGCAACATCTGGGTGGACCCCAACCTGATACCACGTGGGACCACTTGAGATTACAACGTCGATAAGTCTTTAAGTTTTATAACGGAGGTGTTTACAAAACATATGTCGGTGAAATCTGAATCAGATAAGCTAGCTTTGTAGAAATGGTTAAATACAGTTTAGCTTGTTTGAGTCCATAAAATCTTTCTCTCTAAGCCAAAAAAATTTAATTAATAAAATCTTTAAGTCTCATAACAGCTTTATAATGTGGTCATGGTTAGCAAAGGAACAAAAATGAAAATGTCTCTGTCTGGAGTAGTACTGGAGTAGGGCCAAGTGGGAGGTAGTTGCCAGATGGGTGGGTGATTTTCCGATCGCGAGTAAGGCCTGGTTGAAACTCGCACAGACCAGGGGCATGGCACAAAAGAGAGGAGTCCTTTACTCAGCGCTGGGTGGAACAAGGCTACCAGTGATAATGAGGACCAAGTAGGTATCACCGGGAAGTAGTACTTACTTCGCTTTTAGCGATAAGACCGCCCATTGTGTCACCCTATGTAAAATTTCTACATTTATATCTATACTAGGTGCGCCCCGCGGTTTCACCCGCGTAAGTCTCGATCCCGTGGGAATATCGGGATAAAAAATATCCTATGTGTTAATCCAGGTTTTTAACTATCTGTTTGCTAAATTTCATTCAAATCCATTCAGCCGTTTTTGCGTGATATAGTAACAAACATTCAAACACACAAATACACAAACACACAAACTTTCACATTTATAATATTAGTAAGATAGTAGGATATTTGTAGGATTATTTATGGTGTATATAATAAAGAGTATTCTATTCCATTCTATTCTTACTTGGTCATCCATCATGATATAATAAAGATCTCGTCTATTTCTTGTGTGCTTCATATCTGCCTCGCGAAGAATTACTGGTCCTTCGGGGCGCAAACAGTTGGGACGACCTAAAATTTATAGTTTTTCTCTAAGCCTCTAAGGCATTTATTTATAAAACAAAAGTAAACGTAACTTTATCTGGCGCCACGATGTCACCGAGTTAATGCTTTATTGGACACTGGCTGATGCCCGCGGCTTCGCCCGCTTTACCAATTATATACTAAAAACTTCCTCTATCGATTGGTGGAAAAAGCATGAAAATCGGTGCAGTAGATTTTGAGTTTATCGTGAACAGACAGACAGAAACACGCGGCGGAGGACTTTGTTTTATAATATGTTGTGACGTTAGACACAATAGGGTGATGGACGTAAAAGATCGGTAAATTCGCGTCAGGACCACAACATTTCTCTCACAAGTCACCTGATATTCTGTAGTACTTAGCTGTTATCAATGCACATGGAAACAATAGTGTTTACCTAACACATGAATTATATTGATAGCTTTTGTGTTTTTGACGCGTTTTTAATTATACTTACATATGATATGTTTTGTTTAATAGTCAGTTGTGTTTCTATTGTTTGAGTACAGTGTAGACTTTTAACGGTGAGATATCACAAAATGTAAGTATTTTTTTTTTGTTATAATTCAATTTTTATTTAAGTAAAGTACGTAGTCATCCGTTTGGTTTTTAAGGCTGACCCTACCTATAATATATTACGACCGAGTCATAACTGAAAAGTCTCATGTGTGACTGTATTTTAATGAGCCGTGAACGTGTTCACGCTACAAGCAACAAGGGTTAGTTCAGGAAGGTACTCGTATATGCCGCGACACATACACGCCACACCTAAGTTGCGCCTACGTGTGCCTATGAAGCGCCATCGATGTGTTACGCTACGTCTACGATGCGCCTACGAAACGCCGACGATGGGTCTACGATGCGCCTATACGTCTACTCGGATACGGTGTGCTTACTTACGACTCGCTTGCGGTTCGCATCACTTCTTTTATTTTATTATTTTTGGGTGGTATATTGGCGTGTGCTAGCTGACATGTGGCTAATAATTACATTTATATTTTATGTTGCGTAATGTAAATGATTTTGATTGTTTTATCGTATTACCCAGTTACTGGGTTGTAGAGGTCAGATAGGCAGTCGCTCCATGTAAAATACTGGTATTCAGCTGCATCCGGTTAGACTGGAAGCCGACTCCAACATGGTTGGGAAAAGGCTAGGCAGATGATGAATGTAAATGATTTTGCATACTTTTGTATAGAATCAATTGTTTCTAACTGAACAGACAGCTGTGCTGCTGGGGAGTTTGTTGCGCCACTTCTTCTTCCCAGCTAAAGCACTAGGAAGTGGTGAAAGGTGGGCGTTTTGGGGGACTGTCTTATGTAATTTTGACGTTCGAAAAGTGCTGATTCTCAGCCTAGTTTGAATAAAAGACTTTTTTTTATTTTTTTTACGTTGCGCCTACGAAACGTCTACGACGCGCTACGTGGCGTCTACGCTTCATTCGCGCTTCAAATCACAATTCAACTTTAGTTTCTATATAAGTGATGAGTGTGAGTATGAATCAGTGTTATTATAAATAGTAAATGTAAAACAAAAGAGATAGGGACATTATGAAAAAGGTGGTATTCGTTATCATAATCCTCCCCCTTCAAAAGTTCAAAATCCTTGGGGTTTATGACCTTCCTAATTTCAAGGACATGACATTATCATATTACTTAGTCCGATAGATATTGATTTTGTTTTTTAATATTTAGTTATATACTTCCCTATTTTATGTGCTATACACATAACTCACGGAAAGCCAAATTAATTTAAGTGGTAGTAATTTAAGTAGTTAGGGTAAACAAACTTATGTTATGACGTAAATGCGAAAGTGAATTTGTTTGTTTGTTACGCTTTCACGCTAAAACGGCTGAACGGATTTGAATGAAACTTGGCATATGGGTAGACCATGACCTGGAGAAGGCAAAATGCTACTTATATTCTGGATCGCACACGATGTCGCGGGCAACAGGTTGTTTACCAATATTACAGAGTCAAAATCTGCCTAACCTTTTCCCAACTATGTTGACCTAACCGGATGCAGCTGAATACCAGTATTTTACATGAAGCGACAGCCTATCTGACCTCCACAACCCAGTAATTGTATTTATACCTCTTGGTAAGACTGGTTGTCAGACTTTCAGACAGATCCACGAATGACAGCCGGGACCAACGGCATAGCGTGCTTTCCGAGGCACGGACCAACCCCGGCAAACGTAGCTTAACCTGATGGATCGACCCGCGTGGCTGTTATTACTTAGCCACGAGCTCCTCAATACTAAAGAGTAGAAACAGTTATTAGTATGGAGTCATTTTTACTGATCACGACTGAGTCATCATCATCATTTCAGCCGAAAGACGTCCACTGCTGGACTTAGGCCTCCCCAAAGCACCGCCACTTCGAACGGTTCTGTACTTCGCATCCAGCGGATTCCTGCGGCTTCACCAGGTCATCGATCCACATTGTAGGGTGCCTGACTGAGTAAATAAGTGAGAATCTTTATACATATTATAAACTAGCTGCCTGCTCCAGCTTCGCATGGGTAGCACTAAGTACTTATCTAACGCGCACCTACCGTACCTACCTACCTACCCTACCTACCTACCTACCCTTCCTACCTACCCTACCTACCTACCCTACCTACCTACCTACCCTACCTACCTACCCTACCTACCTACCTACCTACCCTTCCTACCTACCTACCCTACCTACCTACCTACCTACCCTACCTACCTACCTACCTTACCTACCTACCTACCCTACCTACCTACCTACCCTACCTACCCTACCTACCTACCCTACCTACCTACCCTACCTACCTACCCTACCTACCTACCCTACCTACCTACCCTACCTACCTACCCTACCTACCTACCCTACCTACCTACCCTACCTACCTACCCTACCTACCTACCCTACCTACCTACCCTACCTACCTACCCTACCTACCTACCTACCCTACGCTTTTTTACACCTTAGGTTACATTATTGGAGTTTTAGTAAGGATCCCAATTTTTTTTTAAAATATGATATAGCCTATGTCACCCAGGGATAGTGTAGCTTCCCAACAGTGAATGAATTTTTCAAATCGGTTCAGTAGTTTCGGAGCCTATTCAATGCAAACAAACAAACAAACAATCAAATCTTTCCTCGTTATAATATTAGTTTAGATTAAAGTCGCTTTTCGTGTTTTTCTGTATGTCCGCGTTGTTCTTCTAAACCATGCAACACATTTTGATAAGGTTTTCACTATCGTTTAGAGAATTTATTTCGGAAAGTTTATGTGTAATACGTTAATATTAAAGTTACTTACAGGTATCTAAAAATCTCGATGTTTTGTCAAGTCGTATAAACCGTGAGAAACAGGAGCACGTCGCTAGTATGTGACAAACATGCAATTAAAATACATATAAAAACACTAATGAAGCATACAGCTCAGCTCAGTTCATATCGCAATTTTGTCGAGGTGTTGGGTCGAGGTCGATCCGACAATTGAACGAAAGTTATTATCATCATTACATTATTTGTATTCTGATAACACATCGATATTAATTACTTTTCAGTTCATTAGTGCAATAATGCTTATTTTTTAAACAACTGATATCATTTTATCGGTAATTGTGACACATATCTTACTCATGACAAATTACTAATTAAACTACGCTTACCACGTTCGGCTCGTGGATGGATGACCATACATTACATATCGAGACCCCTCCGTCCCTCTCACGTAACGATTTACTTGCGCAAATTTAGGCTTGTGCAAGTAAATCGTTACGTGTGTTGGAAGATTTTTGCGCAAATTTCATCCAACACTCATCACGATAGACTTGCGCAAGCCTAAATTTGCGCGAATAAATTGTTATAAGCCATTGGTCCCACTGTCATTCGTGGATCTTTGACAGTCGTTACGTACGGGTCCCAAAGAAGCCCACAAGTCTGACAACCAGTCTTACCAATAACTGGGTTGTGCAGGTCAGATTTGAATATAGATTGCATGCATGATGTTTCTTATATATTTAGTTATAGAAATTCAGACACAATATAAAAATTGTTATTGAATAAATGAATTGAATTGATAGGCAGTCGCTCCGTGTAAAATATTGGTATGATTACCCATCCACGGATCAACCGCGGCAAGCGTAGCTTAACCTACCCGATCAACCCGTGCGGCATTAATTAAGAATGTGCTGAACATGTAAAAATACTACATATGAGAAGAAAAAATACTTATATATTATATGACTCTTATCTTTACAAAACTAGGAGTTAATTATAATCAATCTGGACTATAGCACTATTATTATCTTGCCACTCATTGTTATCAGAAAAAAGTAGTCAGCAGGGGCGATAATTTTTATCAATTGTCATACAAAATGTTGGAAACTATACTGCCGTATCTCGCCGTCGGAAACAGTAATATCAGCAATATACTTATATAATATCCTACCTATATACTTAGCATAGTCCCACTGTAAGGTAAAACATTAAAAAAAACTTAAAAACCGGCCAAGTGCATCTCGGACCACGCACAACAAGGGTTCTGTACTAGTTGCCTTAACTTATCCCAAAAAATAAATTTAACATTGTAGTTGAAAACATTCGAAACACACACACATTGTACTAACATACGTCGATATACTAACGTCACAGACTCACGGTCAATTCTCCAACTGCAAATGTAAGTTTGTAATGTAGATAAATTAATGTGATAAAACTACAAATTATCGATTTTCATTCATTTTCCTTTACTTGTGCTGTGAGACCTTATTTTAGGATATCTAGGTTTTGATTTATTTGCGAGTATCAAAATATGTAGCATTGATTTATCATTATCGATGGACGTTTTTCTTTTTGAGAATTTAGAAGCTTGATTTTTTAGAGCTCCAAGAGACCGCAGGCCTACGTCTTTGATATATATTTCAACTTGATACCTCCACGCGTTACTCAGAAAAAGAGTCTTGACAGACATGTAAACGGACAACGAAGTGATCCTTTTAGGGTTCCGTTTTTTCCTTTTGAGGTACGGAACCCTAAAGCGAGTGACACTCAATAGCTCGCTAACTAATGCTTCTTACACGTGCAGGTAAAGCATTCAATTTATACCTAAACGTTGAATATGTTCAATGTGATACGTAGCCTTTAAAACCATTTTCCACAGAAAAAGGAAAATTATATAATTTCCTTTTCTTGCCAACGCAGTGACCTTTTAAGACTACGTACTGCGACCTATTAACCTATTTATCACGAATCTAGTGACCCAGAAGTACAGTGACCTGTTTTCCTCAAATCGACAAAGGACATGATGAAAAAGTTAATAATGTAGTAATTTTTTTAACATTTTGTCCAGACTAAGTAATTAATTAATGTATAGTGAGTAACGTTACAGGCCGATAAAAATGTATAGGCCGTAACCAAGGCCGCCTGCATTCTGTCTTGCAAAGTTTTTGGTCCTTCAAGTCGAGCTGAATTATTTACCAACAGTCTACGCATTAAATATAAAAGGGAAATTCCCATGCAGGAACTCCCCAATGCCAAAAGCTATGCCATTTCTGGAAAAAAAATCGTTCATTCAACCGCGTTCGAGTGGCCATGATAACCCGTGCAATCTCGTCAGTAATCGCTCAACCGCCGAGCCGTCGACTCAGTTATGTAAACTGATCTAACACAGTCGCAGAACTTCCGCATTCGCGCGCCATAATCATTTGATACGTCAGCGATACGTCATTCTCAAATACAAGATACCAAGACACGTGCTACTTCAACTGTCAAATGGTTTTAGTTCGATTCTTAACTCTGTACTCATCAAAATAATAGTTATAATCGCTTGTTTGTAAAACTCGCGTGTCTGTGTATACGCCTATACCTGTATTTTTCAATGTCACGCGCATTTGACATTTTGTGTCTTATTTCAGTATAGTTTGTATTGTGATAATGAATTCAATGTATTTGGACAATGTAACATCAATGCGGTTCTTGTTTTAATTTATTTAGTACTTAATTAATTTATTAATTGTGATATAAAATAACGCTTATTACTATAATAGAAGGTGAGTTTTTTTGAACTGCATATGAATATTTTACGAATTATAAATGTTAGGTAGTGGGGGTTATTTAATGATTCCGTTGGCTACTATTTCTTGCTTATTTTAAGTGATAAAATCTAACAAAAGACGCGGCATTAGTTCACATCTTTATTAAAGATTTTTTAGGACAAATGAATGTGAATATATAAAACAATTATTATGACATTTAAGACCAGTGCAAATATCTGCAATGTAGTAACACTAACACACAAAAACTTGAGGTAACAATAATGATCGTTATTATTCACGACCCCTTTTTAGGGTTCCGTACGTCCTAATGAAAAAACGAAACCACAGAAAATTTGCTCCAAATCTTCTGGATTAATTTAGTTGAAATTTGGTACACATATGACATATTTTGGTATATCGTGTGACGTATCATTTGATACGTTTTCTTAATGAAATAGAAAGAAAAAGATGCACTGAACTTATTGTGAACAACAGAATCGGCATCAATGTTTTGCATGCGTTCGTTGCGCATTACCATAAACAGCGATTTTTCACACCAAAAATAAAAATCGTTTCCCAGCAATTATTTTTGTGTTACTTAATTGTATGTACAGAATGCGTAGTTGACGGCTGTAATTAACAGTGATTGGAGTAGGTAGATTGATTTTTGGTACTTGTATCATAAATGCACACAGAAAGAATAACATGGATAAGCTTTTTTTCCGGAAAGTAATTCCGGTATTTCCGGATTCAATTAAATATTGTTAATGTTGGTAGTGATATTATTACTACTCAACTCAAAATTTAAAGGAAGGTATCAAAACTAAATTAATTCATTATTTATTTGCTATTTTATTTATTTGCTCATTTTATTACAATTCCTACCTTTTTTTTTTGAGGATGACAAATCATCAAATGACTCCTTCCACTCTGGCAGAATACAATTCCTACATAAGTTCCGGTTTTTTTTTAATAATCCACCAATTCCGGAGGAATGTCCATATTAATATATACGTTTCGGATCAATGGCCCCAGTTCAATCTACCTACTCCGATCACTGGTAATTAATATAGCCGTCATCTACGCATTCTATCATATTATGATGGGGCTTTTTACACCCTGTATGTATAAAGGAGTATTTACACAAGACAATAATTTCGCCTACACTCACTTTGAATTATCTTTGACACGTGCGTTAGAAACTGCACAGTCCATTTGATAGCATGTCACTATAATCACGGGTCCACGAGATACCTGTAAGACCGCGGACGGGCCGCGTGCGGACCAAAAACTATTGTAGTTAATTAGAAAGTCCTTGAAGAAATAGATGACTCTTGACGAGATGTAATCATCGTATTGTCACGATGATTTTGCTAACAGAGTAGGTACCTACTACGTCAGAGACCGGTAAATCAATGGAGGTATTGTAGTCACGCAGACATAATAATTATGAAACTGTAACTTTACTTCTCTTCGTTGTTAAGTTGACACAAACTCGTATAGGTAAATTCGTTATTTTATTTGGATGGATCCTACATTATGTGAATGTTTGTGTTTGGATGTTTGCTACTTAATCACGCAAAAACGGCTGAACGGATATGGATGAAATTTGGCAAACAGATAGTTCATACCCTGGACTAACACATAGGATATTCCTAAATTCCTTTATATCCTGATATTCCTAAGGGATCGAGACTTATACGGGTGAAACCGCGGGGCGCAGCTAGTTTCCAATAAGACAATTTTAATCACATAGCATTTACACGTTTATGTACACAAGGTGATCCATTATTTTGCAGATGTTTGCAGAATATCGCGCCAAAACCTAAATCTTTCATTCATTCATTCACTCACTGCAATTAAGATTGATTCTCTTGAATCCATAACATGAAATGATGCTGTAAAGAGTCATAGAAAATGGAGCCTTAGCTAATGAGGCAAAAACGAATGCCTACCAGATAATTAAGAAGCCCAAATATCTACCAAGCAAGATACCATAAAATAATGCTATAGAAGAATTCTCCTTGTCTTAGACATGTCTTTCCTGTGTCATCATCTTCATCACACAGCCAAAGACGTCCACTGCTGGACATAAGCCTCCCCATCGCCTTTCCCCGGCTTCACAAGAAACAAATGTTACGTTACTAGCTGTTCCCCGCGGTTTCACCCGCGTAGGTTTCGATCCCGTGGGAATATAGGGATAAAACGTATCCTATGTCCTATTCCAGGTCATGGTCTACCCGTGTGCCCATCGTCTCCTCTCTAGAGTAGGGAAAGTCGCGGAACGCGGCGCGGCGCCGGCGTCGAACGGTTCGCGTATTGCATTTCGTGATAAAATCGAAATTAAATGTCCGATTCGAATGAATTAAAAAGCATTTTGCTGCTACATAAATATCCTTGATTTTAAAACTATTTATTTGAATAATAACTAATATTATGTTGATAAAACTCCTTCGCAAATAATGCATTAATTTCGAACAAACTTGATTACCATAAAAAAAGGTTATAGTGAGTCAATCTTAAAAGATAGACATATGCTGTCGCGGACTTTTTTTAGGACTTTTAAAGAGGAACAAGTCCATCATACATGATATTTGCGTAACTTAAACCGTTTTCGCAGCGCACGCAACGGAAGCTCTCAAAACGGATTATTTTTTCCCGTTTTTGCAACATTTTTCATTTATGCTCCGCTCCTATTAGTCGTAGCGTGATATTATATAGCCTATAACCTTCCTCGATAAATGTACTATCCAACACAAAAATAATTTTTCAATTCCAACCAGTAGTTCCTGAGATTACTGCGTTCAAACAAACAACCAAACAAACAAACTCTTCAGCTTTATAATCTTAGTATACAGGGTTACTGGTAACTCGACGTATTCCTTGCAGGACGTCATAGTAGGGTTAAAATGCAACAAATTAAGCCACCAAATGTTCTACCGAAATTCAGTAGTTTTTGAATTATTAAGAGTTTTAGTCTTTTTATGAAAAATCCCAGATTAAATCATTTGAAACCAATTTAAAAATGATTTACGGCGCGACTGTACTGAAATTTAAGTTATTATCATAGTTGACACCGTAGCAGACCTTTGTTAATAATTAAAAGTTCAATAATGCCTAAAACTTTGGCAAATATCACTAACCAAACATTTAATTTTTTGTAATTTTTGCTATTACTTCATAAAAAATGTAGACTAGTGAAAAAAAAAAAACTGAATTTCGGTAGAACATTTGGTGGCTTCATTTGTTGCATTTTAACCCTACTATGACGTCCTGCAAGGAATACGTCGAGTTACCAGTAACCCTGTAGATATAAATTTGTAAGTAGTTACCTTAGTAGGTACCTTACACCACGCCATTTAGTGTAAAAACTTCAAAACGCCACGTGTACTATTAAATATGTTGTTTATCTTTGTGAATAAATCAGTGGTGATGAGATCAATGGCGACTTTTATTAACCGACTTCTTCAAAAAGGAGGAGGTTCTCAATTCGACTGTATGTTTTAAAAAATGTAAGTATGTTACGCGATTACTCCGCCAATTATGAATCGATTTTGATGATTCTTTTTTTTTTTGGTAGGTCATGCTTCAGATGTGGTCCCCTAAAATTTTTGTTATCTTTGCTTCAGTAGTTTTTGTGTTAGCTTCAATAATTACGTATTTTTCCCACTTAGTCTATGTAGACGACATCTTATTTGACTACATCACTGTTATTTAAATATCAGGTAGTGGTATTCGAATTTTTGTGGGGTAGGTAAACCTAAAAAGCGAACCTAATAATAACCTAATATAACCGAATAACCTAAAAAGTGATAAATAAAAACTTTTTACAAAAACAAAGCAGTCGGTTGTTTTTTTACGACATAGACCAGGTACGACAGTTTCGTGGTAGGTAACCTTAATGATAGCTAAATAGTTCCTTTTAATACAAAACGCGCTTGATTTACTCTAAAGGGGTAGTTACTAGACAGAGGGGTGGGTACTTTAGACATACACCCAACATCTTTTGTAAAAGACGCCGCGGCGCTGTTCCAAATTCATACTGTTAGCACAATTACTGTAATTTAATGTACACTTTAACTAGATGGTACTTCACACTACGCTTCGCCACTTTATAACCGACTTCCGAAAAGGAGAAGGTTCCATGTTCGTCGGTAGGCTTTTTATTTTATTAATGTCCCGTGTGTCTATCGATATTTTCGTAAATTGTGGGGCGATTTTAAAATAATCCATTTTTCTTGACTTCAAATTACAGTAACTTAAAAATGGACTTCGTAATTGGCGGCCTAGCGGGCGCCGGCGCAACGATCTTCACAAACCCGATGGACGTCGTGAAAACTCGGCTGCAGCTGCAAGGAGAGCTCCGCGCGCGCACCGAGGCTAATACGCGATATCGGGGGATCTTTCACGCGCTGTATGTGATCGCGAGGGCTGATGGCGCGATGGCTTTACAGAAAGGGCTAGCACCAGCTATGGTGCTGGGGTTCACTATGAATTCAGTCAGGTATTCATAAGTTTTTGCTCTATACTTAATATTGAAATGATTACTCGCAGGCTTGCCCACGTATTTTCTGGAAAACCATTCTGATTTTCAAGACGCATTTTCCCCTGTAAAACATCTTATGAGATTAACTAGCTGATGCCCGCGACTTCCTCCGCGTGGATGTAGATTATTATACACTAAAACCTTACTCAAGAACCACTCTATCCATTGGTGAAAACAGCATGAAAATAGGTGCAGTAGTTTTTGAGTTTATCGCGTACAGGACGACAGACAGACGCGGTTGTGGACTTTGTTTTATAATATGTAAGGATTATACGTTTAGTAGATTGTGTGCAATAGCATACAGCTATCAAGGGGTTGAATACTGATGCTTACGGCTGAGTGAAGGAGATGTACTTATGGGAAAAGAAGACGTGCTTCGTCGAATCCAAATAAATTTGGATATGGGCAGGAGAAACGATGACAACATTAAGACCTGCACTCTAACTACGTAATACGCAATCAATCAGAATTGGAATTGATTCGAAACAAATGTCTAATCCATTGCTTCATAAGTTCGTAAGTTACGTTGAGGAGCAGATTTTTTCCCGAACTTATGAACCAATGGATTAGACATTTGTTTCAAACCGATTCCAATTTTGACCGATCGTGCATTATGTAATTAGGGTGCTGTTCAGCAATAAATTTAGAACCTTTTTCTCGTAAACTGCCTTGAATTTCATACATCTTATATATCATTTCAGACTAGGCATGTATCACGTCGCAGAGGTCAACGGCTGGACTAAAAACAAAGATGGAGAAATAAGCATAGAAAAGGCCATCTTCTGGTCAGGCGTGAGTGGCATCATGAGCGGAGTTACTGGGAACCCTGCGTCAGTAGTGAAGACCAGGATACAGGCAGGTGCGCACCCTAGCATAGCTGTTGGGAGGCAGCATAAGTATAAAGGTAAGTTCAGATTATTTTACCTTCCAGTTCTAAAGTGGGGATGTCTGGGAAAGCAAGCGAAAGCCAGCATATTTGTTTGATCTCGGCTCGAATGAACTATGTGTGACCGAGGATTGCTGGACGTGAATTGTGTTTGGAAGAACCTAAGAAAATATGTAATTGTGTGACGTGTTCTTTGTTTTATTGAAAAGTGGATAAAAAGGGGAGGGCGCAAAATAAAAAAATAAAAAAAAACGATACAAAGACGAAGATATACAAGATATTGCCCCGAATGGGCTGGTCCATGATGAATCAACAACTGTTATATATGTGCTACGGAATACTTACCATAATTAAATTTACATAAAATTGACCAAAAACAAAATATCTTTGGATTGCGGCCTTTCCCTTCTAAATTATCGAGATTTTATTGACCGTTCCGAACCAAAAATGTTTCTGTCAGTCTATTTCACTTCTGTGCCCCAACGTTTCAGGAATGTGTGACGGCGTCGTCACGATCTACAAGACTGAAGGTATGAAGGGTTTCTTTGCGGGAGTCTCCGCGACCTGCACGAGGCTGGCAATAGGCAGTGCCGCTCAACTTACCACATTTTCCAAGTAAGAAAGCTTTATGGCCATAGGTCCACCCTCATGTAGGCCCACCCATATGTCTCCACTGCTGGACGGCGTCTTCGTAAACGGTAACAGTAAATAAGGAGCAAAGAAATATTGGCATAACGATAAGAGAGAACCAAGTTGCAACTATGCAACTTGCTTGCTTGTCCCATTTGCAACTATGTAACGCCTACGGAAGCCTATACTCAGCAGTGGGTGGAACAAGGTTGCCAATGGTGATGATGATAAACAGGCACACGTCGCATGTAATGGGGGGCTATCGTTTTTGTGCTCACCAGTTGGCGCCCCTGACGAGAAAGGTCCTATCAGTATTCTGAATTTCTGATTTGTTATTTTTTTGACATGTTTAAATACTTGCCCATTACTTCAGACGAAATAAAAAATCCATTACTATAAAAATAATGTTGACATTTTAAAACATCAAATGATTATTTACTAAATATTTGCCGATTTTTGGAACATTATAATAATGTTCCTAAAATTGCAAAGCATGAAGCAGACAAATAATAATATTAGGTATTCTTCCTCCAAGTGCTACAAAATAAGATCCTGAGTTGTTACTTAAAACCTTAGGCTCAGGAATGGTATAATCTTTACAAAAATTATGAATAATAAATTAAGAAATAAAAATTTCTGATAGAAAATACCGCAAACAGTAAAAGTTCAGTGACATTCGACATTTCGGAGACCTCACGCTACACTAGCGCCTCTAGCGGCGAATTCATACGCGATAGCCCTAAATCTCATTAGAATTCTGCTTAATAGCCTGATCGCGGCAATAGAACTAGATAACGACATTATAATAGTATCACAATATATTAATTTGTATTGTGGCGAGAAATAAACATTACTATTATAAAAAAAAAAAAAAATATCTATTACTTGTTTCTAGTCAAAGAAATCTGAACAAGACGATAATTTATTTTAGTTATATAAATATATATGTCTGTAGTCTGTATTGTCGAATACGGCTTCACGTGGTTTGAGAACCAAGACTAATTATTATTTAGTGTTAAATGGGTAAGCATTTTAACAGTATACACTTATATATATCGGAGCGACCGGGCTCACAATCATCAGAAGGGTAATAATTATCAATTAAATTGTTCATTATGTAAATGTCTGTCTACTTCGTGGGCAAAAGAAACGCGTTTAATCACTCTTAACTAGAAAAGTCTAAATGAATTAGAGGTCGCAACGAGTCCGCGGGTCGCGCTCAGTCTCGTGGTCTAAATGAAACTGGCTGCCTGATCCGGGCTCCTCTGATGCTAAACTCTTATCGTCTTAAAACGTTCCCACGAGAAAACTAAGCCGACCCCCGGCCACGTTCCACGCAATCTGGTTCACATCGTCGCCTTTCTTATCGGAAACAATGATTCATTATTTAATATCAATAAGCTCTGTGCGCTAACAAAGACCACCATGATCTTGATAGTTAGACGAGGTGTGACTGACGCCTTCGTCTCACGCTGATAATAAACTGGACGAGGTGTGAGCTGACACTGACAACATCGTCTCGCGCCGACATATATAATATGAATTATGAACAAAGGACTTTGTATTGTGTATTGCTCGAAGCGTTTTGGCAAGTGGCCGTAAAGAATGGGTTGCCCTTGCCCAGTCGCAGTCAACACCATTAAAAAAAACAGTGAAAAAAGTGGACAGTCCGGGAGAATATTAGAACCAAACACCCAACTAATATTTTCTACTTCAGAGCCAAAGAAGAGTTGCTGTCACACGGCTTTTTCTCAAACTCTCCGCTTGGACTAGCCTTCGGTGCCAGCGCTGTAAGCGGGGTGGTAGTAGCCCTTGCAATTTGCCCCTTCGACGTCACCACCGTCCGTTTATACAACCAGGGTTCGTACACTACAATCTCAAGTTTTTTTCAGATTCAAGGAAAGTCTGCTTGCTCGGGGGTATTTTGAAGAGTCGCCACTGACTTTGTCTTTCGTGGCGAGCATCGTTTGCGGTGTGATCGTTGTCTGTGTCGAAACGCCGATGGATGTTGTGAATACGCGGCTTTATAATCAGGGTAACGTTGTCGCTGCTTATTGGTGGCCGGGTGCTCTCTGCTGCATAAGCTTTCGTCAAGTGAAATACTTGCTTTCTGTATTTTTGTATTTACGTAGGTTTTTGGATTTTAGGCCTAAGCTGTAGTCGACGATACAGATTGTCTTATTTTTAAAATGTCTAGTGGGTTATTCTTCTTCAGTTTTACTTACAGTTACTCTTTCATTTCTCTAAAGCTTTTACTATTTTCTTTACAATAACATAATATTACTGCTAATTTAATGGCCAACTCAATTTCCAGGGTCTGCAGCAACCGGTGCCGTCCTATACACTGGAATACTCGACTGCCTGTCCAAAATATACAGAACCGAAGGCATCCACGGCCTCTACAAAGGATTAGGTCCACTGTACTTGAGGATAGCACCTCATACTACCCTGTCACTCGTCATATGGGATATGCTGAACAACCTCCTGGCGAACAATAAAATGGATAGTAAAGTCGTCGCTTAAACTCTTGTTTTATTTCACTTCAAAATACTTCAAATACAAAGAATATTGGACGACCAAAAAAATTAAGCTTGGACCGCGATGGTCCGGCCCCGCCGCCGCCTGACGGCATGGCAGAACTTACCATCGTCAAGCCTGCGTAGCCATGCCGCTGGGCCAACCGCGCCCGTGACTGCACTTCGCGCTGCCAGGGGCGCTCGTGGTCATCCCACCACCGTGACCGCATTGCGGTCGTCCTGCGTGGCGTCGTAGTACTCGTCGTATAGGACAATATGGCACGGTGGCGTGGTCTGATTTTCTGACGGTAGAAGGACCACTGTTCCAGCTGCTACCGCTCTATAGTGTTTCTAACCTAACCTGTCTGAGTCGGGGTGCCCCTAGTGCCGATACATCTCGACGTAGTTAAAACGCAACAAGAACATAGGATGCAAGAGCGAGTGAAGCGAGCTCGGGACTTGAGCTCAATAAGTGAGCGATCAAAGCGAGCGAACGAGCCGCCGTCCGTATTGTATTTTAAAATTTTATATTTAGCGTACTTATAACATTCTTGTTTTATTTGACCTTGATCTTCGAGACGTTTGACATTGATCTTGAAAATTTGTCTCCTGTGAACTGCTTTCCAGGGAGGAAAGCAGTTCACAGGAGACAAATTAACAAACCCTCTACATTTAATTTATCAACCCTTTTATGAAGTCACTGTGACTCAGGTTCAGGGCACTCTGGGTACTGTCTCGGGCGGGGAGCGAACAGATGGAGAACCCTTGCCGGATACGCAAATGACTCTTAGGGAGGAAATAAGGCTCTTCCGATCTGAGCTGCGGGAGGTTTGGGATGAAATGCGGGAATTTCATCGTGAGATGGCCAGCCTGCATTCGTCGATGGGAGTCTGTACGGAGCGGGTTCACAGCCTGGAAGCCAGGATCTAGGCTCTTGAATGTAGGCCCAGTGCTGCAGTGCCAAACAGCAAAGTGGGCCGGCTCGAGCAGGTAGTGCTCCAGTTGCAGCTGGAGCTCAACGACCGCGAGCAGGACATACTAGGCTCCGACCTAGAGATCGACAACATCCCGGAGATTCCCGGTGAGAATTTGATACACACTATCGGGCTGGTGGTGGCAAAGCTTGGGGTGACTCTCGACAAATGAGACATTTTTTCGCGCAACAGGTGGGCCTGCGAGCTGAAATATTGGTACAGACGAGCTCTGCGGGCGGCGCGAGTCCGGTCCAGGGGGAGCAGTGTCGGCGACCGCGCGCGTTCGGCGCATCGTGGTGCGCCTGACACGGCGTGCACTGCGCGATTACCTGCTGCAGAGCGCGCGCGTGTCGTATGGAGCTACCACCTTGCACCTGGGACTGGGACACCACCGCGTCTTTTCTTTCTGAACGAGAGGCTCACCAAAAACGGTTCGACAATTGAACGAAAGTTATTTACATCATGACATACTTGTAGTCTGATAAGGATAACACATCGATACTAATTACTTTTCAGTTCAATTAGTGCAATAATTATGCGTATTTCTTATACGACTAATATAATTTTATCCGTCATTGTGAAAGCTACGTATGTAACTCATACGAGTTAGGTTTACAAAACATTCAATTTATACCTAAGTTCTCCGCTGCAAATGATCAATGTGATACATTTTCCACGAAAATTAAATTTTCCCTTTTCTTGTCAACGCAGCGACCTTCTAAGACCAGCCGGTCTATTCTGTAAAAATGTCACCGTGAAACCTCAGGTGAAGTGAGCTTGAAGTGAGCTGTCATTCACCTAATGCTTAAGATTGACACTATTGACAACTCACTACACTATAAGCTCACTTCATCTAAGCTTTCACGGAGAGATTTTTACAGAAATAGCACTACCTACAGGTACTGTGACCTACTAATCTATTTATCACGAATCTAGTAACCCTGAAGTACAGTGACCTGTTTTCCTCAAATCGACAAAGGACGGCCATGAACAAAATTGTTACACCTACCTAATGTATTTTCTGCATACTATGTAATATTATCTATATAATATAAAAATCAATTACTGTTCGTTTGTCTCGCTAAAACCCGAGAACGGCTGGACCGATTTGGATAATTCTTTTTTGGTTGTGTTCGTTATTCTCAGGACGTTTGTACGTTTAGTAGGTGTAGGTAGGGTAGGTAGGGTAGGTAGGGTAGGTAGGGTAGGTAGGGTAGGTAGGGTAGGTAGGGTAGGTAGGGTAGGTAGGGTAGGTAGGGTAGGTAGGGTAGGTAGGATAAGGTAGGAAGGTAGGGCAGGGTAGGTAGGTAGGGCAGATACTTAGTGCTACCCGTGCGAAGCCAGGGCGGGGCAGCTAGTTTACTTATATAATGTGTAGTGAGTAACGATACAGGCCGATAAAACGTTACAGGCTGTAACCAAAGCTAAGCCTGCATTCTGCCTTGCAAAGTTTTTGAACCTCCGCCTGACTCTACAAATTAATAGCAGAAGGGAAATTCCCCATGCAGGAACTCCCAAATGCCAAAAGCTATGCATTTCTGGGAATCGTTCATTCAACCGCGTTTGAGTGGCCGTGCCGTGCAATGCAATCTCGCCAAGTCGCCAGTTCAGTAGTCGCTCAACCGTCGAACTGTCGACTCAGTTATGTAACACAGTTGCACATATCCGCATTCGCGCGCCAAAATTATTTGTTACGTCCGATAAACGTCATTCTCTATGACACGTGGTACTTCAACTGTCAAATGATTTTAGTTCGATTTTTAACTCTTGTGTTCATAAAAATAATAGTTACAATCGCTTGATTGTAAAACTCGCGTGTCTGTTACACCTGTTTATGTATTTTCAATGCCACGCGCGTTTGATATTTTGTGTCTTATTTCAGTAGTTAAAGTGTGTATTGTGTTAATAAATTCAATTTATTTGGACGATGTAACATCCATGCGGTTCTTGTTTTAATTTATTTAGTAATTAATTAATTGATTGTGATATTAAATAACGCTTATTACTATAGTAGAAGGTGAGTTTTTATAAATTGTAGTCTAACGTACTGCGCACGAATATTTATTGATATTATCTTAAATTTTGAGTAGTGGGGATTGATCAATGGTTCCTTAGGCTACTAAATCATGCTTATTTTAAGTGATATAAACATTATTTCATACATTTAATAAAGTTTAAGGACAAATTAATGTGAATACGAATAAGTAAAACAATTATTATGACCTTTAAATAAGACCAGTGCAAATATCTGCAATGCAGTAGCACTCAACGCAATAGACGGCTCGAAGCTGACCTCAATAATCAAATATAAAAATAGAAAAATGCTGTTATTTAAAGGATTGAAATAATTTTTCAACACACTTGCTCGTAAAGTGGCTCTTATTGAACCGCTTTTAGGTTCATAATGCAGTGTATTATGGAAGCGTGCTTTTTACTTTATATTACCGCACTAGTGCGGTAATGTGCGCCACAGATGACTAGTTACTAGACTGACTAATGACATGGCAGTATGGAATTAGTAAGTACTATCATGGCAGCATGGAATTTGTATCCAATAGAAATTGTTTTTGGTGAAGCTTTTTACCAAAGACAAGCGCTCAAAAGCAAGTTTTATTTAAAAAAAAGAACCACAAGCAAAAAAATCCCTTGCATGGCCATGGGATTTTTTTTAACCATAATTTAACGTCAGTGGGATACTATACATTGAATTAGTATGAACTATCCTACAAAAAAATGAGCATTCTCTATTTACACCCGAGCAGAGACTTGCGCTTTTTTCCGGTAAGACCGCGGTTGGCACGCGCGCAGGCCACTTGACCCGCCCCGACGAACCGCGCTGGCCTGCCCGTGTGCCACCGCGTTCGCGCGGAATGAATCTCTGTCATTCTGTACTATTAAATAAGGGTTTATATCGTCTGTGGTAGTGTCTGTGTGTTCAGTCTATATTGTTCACTACCCTAACCCCAATTGCGTATTATGTATTATTAACATTATTATATAGGCTGTTCAGGGGTATTACCAGTGCTTTTATTTACACCGCGCGCTCATCGCTAGCGGAAAAAACCAAAACTAGCCGCCATTTTCCATAAATATTTGTTAACTTTTTTGTTGTGTGGTTATCTATTAAAAATGTCGATTTCACGTAGGGGAGAAAAGCGTAAATAATAATAAATAAATTTGACTCCACCATGGTACGTTTAGTTACAGTAACATTTTTTTTGGTATTTTTTTTTCTTATTGAAATCATATTTTTTTGTATAGGCTGTCTAACGGTTTTGCCAGTGCCTTTATTTACACCTATGGAAAACAAAACCAGCCAGCATGCCATTTTCCACAAATATTTATTATCGTTTTCGTTGTTTGGTTAATTAATAACAAAATTACAAAATTTAAAGTATTGTCACCAACCGAAATAGAAGTTTTTAAAAGAAACTCCGGATAGTCAGTACCTTTATTTTTTTTTTTTTTTGAGGGTGGGAAATCATCCAATGACTTCTCCCGCTCTGGGCGGAGCGGAAGGGCGTGTCAGACTTTTACTGACTAAAACCCACCCGTGTTCCTTCATTTGCCTGTTGCCAAGGTCCCGGTATCCCTTTCGGACTTTCCCGCAACCCTGGCAGGCATCGGTCCTACCGGACCCCGTCAATTTTGCTGACATCTCTTTGAGGCGCGCGGAGAACACGACGCGCCATCGACCCGGGCCTGGTCCTTATCGGACGGCGAGCTGCCCGTTGCTCGCCGTCCGCAAGCCCGCGCCTATGGTGGCCGGGAATCCGCCTGGGATTCCCGACGCCCAGGGCGTCTCCAACGGCGGCGGTTAGGGGCGTGAGGGCGCAAACTTTGCCTTTCCCTCACGCGTTCCGCCTCCTCCTTCGCGAGCATTACTGCTTCGCAGAAGGAGGTGACGGCTTCCCATGCCCTCTCGCTCCGTACCATGGCCTGAACCAGGGCCGGACGCGAGAGGTCACTGCCGCCAATCGCCTCCGCGAGGACACGGCGGTGCTCCGCCCAAGGATAGTCAGTACCTGGCAACAAAGGTCAGTTAAACTTGATAAATCTATCATCTCTGTAGTTACGTTATTGTAGCATAAGTTCTTACAACAAGTCTGTTTTTTTCCTCGCAAGTGTGTTGAAAAACGTCGTATGAAACGCGTGTGCATTGATTATTACACTCTCGGCTATCTTATCGCGCTCGCCTGTGGCGCGAGCCACAGGAGAGCGAATATTACCGCCTCGACTGTAATATCCAATAGAGCACACTCGTATCAAAATGTACTATTATTGAACCCATAATTGGATATTATTTATTATTATTATTTTAAACTGATGCACATGAATGATAAAAAGAACATAATTTTATTTTACCAGTTTGTCGACCCCAGACTAAATTACAGCTTTCTAATAATAACAGTCTCTAAGCTAAGCCGCGGACAGACAGAAAGACAGATGGACATGGCGAAACCAAAAATATTAATACATTGTTGTAAAGGTCCACTTGTCGGTGTTTAGTTTAAGTGAATAAATACGACAACATATTGCTCTATAAAACTAAATATAAGTAAGTATTCTTAGTCTTTACTTTTATTTACGAACTAAAAATAAAAAACCGGCCAAGTGTTCTCGCCCACGAAGGGTTCCGTTATCTATAAAAACGGCAAAAAATCACGTTTCCTGTATGGTAGCCCCCTTAAATATTTATTTTATTCTGTTATTTTGTATTTGTTGTTATAGCGGCAACAGAAATACATCATCTGTGAAAAGTTCAACTGTCTAACTATCACGGTTCATGAGATACAGCCGGTGACAGACGGACGGACGGACGGACAGCGGAGTCTTAGTAATAGGATCCCGTTTTACCCTTTGGATACGGAACCCTAAAAACAATAAGCCGAGAATATTTTAATTAAAATTAGAACATAACAATGAATCATTAAAAATTACATAAAAGGTATCAGTAGCCAAAGATCAACATAAAAATTGTTTTAGCATAAAATAAAATAAAAATAGGTAAGTACCTAACTTATGTTTTGGACAAAAGAAATCCTCGTACATACCTGATTCCTAATACTTCTATGACCAATATGTTTGCAATACAAACATGTTGGTTTTTGTCGAGTACTCTTTTCAGTAGTTCGATTCCGCACAGATGTTTTTGGCACTGAATTGTGATATTTAGGAATGCTAGACGACTTGGTTCGTTAATATTTGGAACGGGTTTCGGCCATAACATATTTTCTGTTAAAGTACTTCACTAACGAATTCACGAATTTGGTTATAAAGATACGAGTTCAGTAATTTTTTATGTGTAACAAAAGGGACGGAAGTTTGTAACAGGAAGCCGGGGAAGCGCGCGCTATTTGATTACACCAATGAGCGCGCGCGGTGCTAGAGTTGGCTGTCAGATGGTACCAACCCATTTTCCGAGAAGTTGGTAGGTACTGTCAGCCAAAATGAAGATCATCGTATGCGACTACTGTAATGTTCGCTGGTTTTTTCATAACAAAACATGTGCCCTCTATTATTTACATTCGTTTCAGAAACGCAAAAGTTTGTCGATAGTCACAGAATCAGATTTAAAACAATTTGCCCAGTCGTAAGTTTTCACAGGAGTTTCTCCTTTCTCATCTCCAATAAGAACAGCTACTATTGATTTTGTTATAGGACGAGCCTGAGCAGAGGATGTAATAAAATCGAGTGTGTTACCTGACTTATAAAAGTGTAACACCGAATAACACGTCCCCGTTTAACGTTTAACGAAACACTTAACAACGAATGCATGCTACCACGAAAAACTTAACACCGTAACCATGCGATCTCGAATAACCAAATCGCTAATTCACCAATTCGAAACACTTAAAAACGAATGCATGCTATCATTAATAAAAGGCGGTTGGAATGTTTAATCCACATTTTTAGATGGTCTTGCATACTTGTGCTATTTTAAACGATAACTGAACTTATGAGTTCAGTATGAGTTCAGTAATATACTTATTGTTATTTATTTTCCCAAATGTTTGATTTGGTTGATTGATCAATGAATAATTTATTAAAAAATTGGAGTTTTATTAGGAAACCCCAAAATTTATTGATGTCTTTTCGTTAGAGGTTTAGTTAAGTAAGGACGCGTGGCTTCGGCGATAAGTTTTTCGTGGTAGCTTGCATTCGTTGTTAAATATTTCGAATTGGTGAATTAGAGATTTAGTTATTCGAGATCGCATGGTTACGGCGTTAAGTTTTTCGTGCATGTTTCGTATTAGTAAACTATACATATACACGAGTAGATGTGTTAATCCACATAGCTGGGCATTAGCTCGTTAATCCGTTAATCGTTAATTAACGAAGTTAACATTTTGATTAACGGATTAACTTTTAAGTTAATTTTTAAAAATGTTAACGGACACGTTAACTTCCGTTAATATGCAGAAGTCCGTTAATCGTTAACATTTTAACACCAAAATGAGCCTCGCTTTCAGACGAGAACTTTAACATGTTAATGTTCATGAAGGGGAATATGCACCTAATGCACCTTATGCCCGACGATTAAATTACACATTTGAATTATACAAGTATTTTGTTTTGTTCCTAAACAGGTTTTATAAGTTCACTAACGCAACGATATAAAGATGCAATTTTACACATATTAACGGATTAACGATTAACGTTAACTTGCGTTAATTCTTCCGAAATGTAACGCTTTAATGTTTAACGAAGCTAACTTTTTTTGTAGCGGATTAACGATTAACGAAGTTAACTATTTGATTAACGGTGCCCAACTATGGTAATCCACATAGATAGACTCTCAGTACGATACTTAACAATACCCTCACGGCTCGGACAGGGTTTTTATTTACATGTTGTACCTATAATCGAAATTTTCGAAAAAGGATGTGGCACAATTTTTTTCACCTCACAAGCTCGGGAAGGGTGTTTATCATTCGAAATCTGAGTGCAATAGTGCATTTTATCCGCTAGCGGGCAAAGAGTTTTTAAAATTCGAACTTTTCTATTCAATAATTTTCTATACCGCCGGGTCCACTGATAATGCATGAATACTTATTTCATGTCAGTGCGCCAACCTCATTTTTAGAATAATCGCACTGGCAAGCACGAAAAAAATTGCTCAAAGCGCCTATAGAAGTTTTCACTACAAAAAACTTTATATACCTAATTTTCTTCTGTACAGTCAATTCGCTTTCCATCATTTTGGTTTGTTTAGCAGTGGCAAAGTTAGTGCAAGCGATACATAATGCCGAATTGAGCTTTCTTCCGGAAAATTGTGCAAAAAGTGCATAAAAGCGTACTTACATTATAGTTGTTCAATGCATGGAGATACCATTTTCCTCGCTGTAGTGAGTGAGGTCAAAAGTTGTGTGTTTCGCTCGACAGCAAAGTTATTCTGCGTCTCGTACCTAGTACTCGCGCCAAAAAACAACTTTGCAGCCTTGCATAACAAATAACTATTTTCACTTCAAATTATCTTTGACACCTGCGTCAGAAACTGCACATTCAATTTGATTGCATGTCAGCATCATCACTAGCCTCTCGAGATATTAAATAGATGACTCTTGACGAGATGTAATGAATTATACTGAACACCGTCATATTTATTACAACAGAATACGTCAGAGGACAGAGATATTGTATTCACGCAGATGTAGGTATTAATCATAGTTGTAGCTTTATTTCTCTTCATTAATAAGTTGACACCAAGTCATAAATGATTAGGTATATGTTACTTTCTGGTGCAGCCCGTCTACAGGGTGTAAAAAGACCCATCTCATAGCCGTCAACTAAGCATTCGATGCAAAAAAATTATTGCTGGGAAACTATACTTTTATATTTGGAGTAAAAAATCGCTGTTTACGGTAGTGCGCAACGTAATTCACGCAAAACAACGTGTTTATTGGTGCATGCAACGGTTCAGGGTTCGTGAGGGTATTTAAAATTAAGATATAGCATTTAAAACTTGCTTTCTTTAAAAAACGTCAGAAAAAGTTAGAACTTTGGCCTTCAATATCTCCGTAACCAGAAGGTAAGGTCCAGAACAAAAAAAAATTCTCACAAAGACGGAAATAATACGTGACTTTCGGCTTCGTTAAGCGTCTTTTTAGTACAAGTTATGGTACCCTATATCCGCCCCATAAATGTAAAAACTCCAAATCACCACGTGTACCTATTAAACATGTTGTTTATTTTGTAATTAAATAATAGCATCCAAGACTATCTGTAAGTGGTGATGAGATCAATGGCGATGTGCCAGTTTCGTTGCTGACCTTATTGATAGCTAAATAGTTTCGTTTTAGGGTTCCGTACCCGACGAAGGGTGCACAAACGGAACCCTATACTAATCCTCCGCTGTCCGTCCTTCCGTCTGTCAGCAGGCTGTATCTTATGAACTTAATAGGTAGACGGTAGGTACAAATTTTCACATATTGTGTATTTCTATTGCAAATAATAAAAACAAAATAAAATTATGACCCTCTATCCGCCATTTTATAAGATTTACTAAAAACATCAATTTTTACTGTACTTTAACTACAGCAACCTAAAAATGGACTTCATAATTGGCGGCCTAGCGGGCGCCGGCGCAACAATCTTCACAAACCCGATGGACGTTGTGAAGACTCGACTGCAGCTGCAAGGAGAGCTGCGCGCGCGCACCGAGGCTAATACGCGATATCGGGGGATCTTTCACGCGCTGTATGTGATCGTAAGGGCCGATGGCGCGATGGCATTACAGAAGGGGCTAGCACCAGCTATGGTGCTGGGGTTCACTATGAATTCAGTCAGGTATTCATAATTTAATACCTACCTATACATATATATTGAAACTATTAGGTGGATTGTGTGCAAGACGAGATAGCTATCAAGGGAACTGACTGATGCTTACAGCCGAGTGTAGGAGATATAATAATATGGGAAAAGAAGGCGTGCTGTGCCGACAACAAATAAATTGTGGTAAGACAAGATGGCAATAAAACCATTAAGACCTTCAGCAATAAAGATACGTGATGAAAAAATATGTCTACATCCTAACATTAGAACCTTTTGCTCGCAAACTACCTTCAATTTCATACCATCCTAAATATCATTTCAGACTAGGCATGTATCACGTCGCAGAGGTCAACGGCTGGACTAAAAACAAAGATGGAGAAATAAGCATAGAAAAGGCAATCTTCTGGTCAGGTGTGAGTGGTGTCATGGGTGGAGTTACTGGGAACCCCGCGTCAGTAGTGAAGACCAGGATACAGGCAGGCGCGCACCCTAGCATAGCTGTTGGAAGGCAGCATAAGTATAAAGGTAACTTTTGGGCTTTATCTAGTAGATACCTAGTTCTATTTCAGGGATCTCTATAAAGCGACACGCGAATACCAGGGATTGATCTCGGCTCGAAGGACCAATGTGTGAACGATGAGTGCCTTGAACTGGATTGTGTGTGACAGAAACAAATTTATACGACGTTGTCTTGTCGTCATTAAGAAGTAAACTAAAAGGACAGGTCGCGAAAAATTAAAAATTATATCATAAACAAAACAAAGATGCAGAAATACAACAAATAGGCTGGTCGTTGATCAATCAAGGGTCTACGTTGGTCAATATGCTACAAAATAAAACCGCCAAAATAAATTATTGATATTTGGAATACGCCCTTTCCCTACCATACATCGCGGCATCGGCGCCAATATTTCCGAACAAAAAAAAAACACTACATTTCATCAGTTTCCTTTCGTTACAGGAATGTGTGACGGCATCGTCACGATCTACAAGACTGAAGGTATGAGAGGTTTCTTCGCGGGAGTCTCCGCGACCTGCACGAGGCTGGCAATAGGCACCGCTGCTCAACTCCCCACATTTTCCAAGTAAGAAAGCTTTATGGGCTATAGGCCTCCACTGCTGGTAAGGCCTCCTGCTAAATGGTAACAATATAGGCTGTCGTGGAGAAAGAAAATATTGGCATAAAAATAGGAGAGACCAAGTTACTGCGCATTTGCAATTAAAGTAACCACTTGTTCGCATTAGGACAGATTCGCTTTACGGCAGAAGTACAGTGGGCTCTATATCTCTCTGTGTCTCTGTACCTATACTGAGCAGTCGGTGGAACAATGCTGCCATTCTGCCAATGACGATGATGAAGGTAAATAGGCACACGTCTGACGTTACTAGAATTCAACTCAACTGCCTGAATGCGACAATAGGACTAGATAACGAATTGCCAGTTTTAAAATATCCTAACTAATAATCATTCACCTACTTCTAGTAGTCTTCTAGTAGTTAGTCTGTAATGTCTGTAAGTAATCTGTATTGTCGAGGACGGACGGCTTCACGCATTTGAGGACCAAGACTAATTTAGGTATTGTTAAATGGGTGGTCATCATGGCAGGCTAAACAATAGACTGACATGGTATGAACCCAAAATGTATTATTGCGAAAATAAAGAAATCAAAATCTGGTTAAATCTTGACACAAGTGCCATGCAAGCAAGGAATATAATATACTCACATGCATGCAAGGAACATGAGTGCCATGTCACCACAGACTAACTGCATGTCACCTAATCGCAGCCACAGAATACGTAAAAAAGAAACCTGCTAATAAAGGACAGTCCAGGAAAATATTAGATCATACAAACACTCAACTAATATTTTCCACTTCAGAGCCAAAGAAGAGTTGCTGTCACACGGCTTTTTCTCAAACTCTCCGCTTGGACTCGCCTTTGGCGCCAGCGCTGTAAGCGGGGTGGTAGTATCCGTCACAATTTGCCCCTTCGATGTCACCACCGTCCGTTTATACAACCAGGGTTCGTACACTATATTCTCAAGTTTTTTTTCAGATTCAAAGAAAGTCTGCTTGCTCGGGGGTATTTTGAAGAGTCGCCACTGACTTTGTCTTTCGTGGCGAGCATCGTTTGCGGTATGATCGTTGTCTGTGTCGAAACGCCGATGGATGTTGTGAATACGCGGCTTTATAATCAGGGTAACGTTGTCGCTGCTTATTGGTGGTCGGGACCTCTCTGGTGTATGACTATGGGGAAGCTTTCATCAAGTGAAATGCTTGTTTTCTGTGTTTCTTGTATGTAGATCAATGTTTTTGAGTTTTAGTCCTAAGCTGTAGATGGACGATCTTCTGATGATACTTCAGTCGGTCATGGACCATTTAGACGGGGCCAATCCCCGAACCAATCCAATAATAGCATCATATAAATAAAGACCACTGCATTGGATTGTCTTCAAACCATTGATGGAGCCAGTCCATTGTGATTGAACGATTTCAAATTTGCTGGCGCCAATGATTTCTCCCACCACTTTTGCAGTGGATTGGCTTCGTGTGAACGCATGTTCCCGTCCGAGTCAGTTAGCCATTCCACTACTTGCTATTAATAGCCGGAAGCAGGTATTTTTGATTTTGGGAAGTTGTCGTCCGAATCTGACTGAATTGGCCTATGTGCATTATGTGGAACCAACCTACACACGAATTTTGCACTTTTCATTGTACTGGCACAATGGATTGGCTTAGGGTCCTTTTTCTGTCATGCGTATTTTCACCCGGGTGCTCCTGGCCACACGCAGAACAAAGATTTCGTTGGCCGCTGCAGTTTTGTGCGTGTCGCCAGTGACTACACTCATGCACTAGATGATCGATTACATGCCTACTATGACCATGCATGCGACCCGCGTCACAGTAAAAACAATACTGAAGGCAGAAGAACGCCCCCCGCATCCAGTTAGCACGCATGCGGGCGCAGTCCGCGTTCCGCGTGCGTGCTGCCCGCATGTTATGAAAAACATGTAAGTATGAAATGATAGGATGCGGGCAGCCTGCACTCGGACCAGAGGGCCTAGACAAGTGACAATGGCTTCTAAAGCGTTTCGTATTTCTACAACAGCTTTCAACAGGATTGACAAACTTTTCGATAGCTTATGTCAGTCCTATACATTTTTGCCTTTTCCATCATCGTTATCGCTGATAGAATGTCATATTCGCGCGGGCGAAATACGCATGACAGGAAAAAGGCCCTAGGTGGATTATCTCGGGGATTGGCCCCGTCTAAGTGGTCCATTACGTTTATCTGTCCAGTGAGTTATTCTACTTCAGTTTTTTTATTTTATTTTGTATTGTACTACAAACAAAATTATTAACGGCGGTTTTTTTTACATTAAATTGCCCAATTATAAATTTCAATGCATATCCAACAAAATTAGTTATTAATTTAGTTAAGTTAATTATTCTTGGTATAGTAGAAGATCTAATCAGTTATATACTTAATTTAATAGAGCTGCAATACTAGAAATACTCTATTCTCGATTTTACTAATGTTAATGTAACTGTACTTTCCTTTGACTTTCTCTAAAGCTTTTACTATTTTCTTTACAATAACATAGTACTACTGCTAATTTAATGGCCAACTCAATTTCCAGGGTCCGCAGCAACCGGTGCCGTCCTTTACACTGGAATACTCGACTGCCTGTCCAAAATATACAGAACCGAAGGTATCCACGGCCTCTACAAAGGATTAGGTCCACTCTACTTGAGGACAGCACCTCACACTACCCTCTCACTCGTCATATGGGACATGCTGAACAACCTCCTGGCGAACAGTAAAATAGATAGTAAAGTCGTCGTTTAACCTCTTGTTTTATTTCACTTCAAAATACTTCAAAAGCAAGGAATATAGGAATGTAAAAAATATTAAGCTTGGGCCGTGATTGGCGGAGAAAAGTGTATCTCCCATTCGAGATCTAAGGAGCTACAGTCAGAGCTGTCATTGTCATCTTCTTCGCCATTACAACAACTACATTCATCTTCTACTTCTTCTTCTTCGCTACATATGCACTCGGGATTGTTAGGGTTGGACAGTCCTATGGCCTCTTTGTACGCTCTAAGACACGTCTTCTCGCAAACCTCGGGATGATAGGGATCCACCCAAACTTTGTCAACGGCCTCTTTGACAATACGTCGCCGTTTCCTCAACCGTTTCTGAATCCTGTCCTCATTGTCTTCTCTGCTGATCCTGTATACCAGTGGACTGCATTGCTGCTGGTCTACATTGACGTCACTGTCCTCGGGAGAGACTTGCATTTCGACACGGTACTCCCCGTTCCTCTTACAAATGATGAGGGTCGGTTTATCCTCAATCCTCTTTTTATTCGTCTTCTTTGTCGGTTTCACTCTTTGCTCTGGTTGCGTTTGCCGTTTTGCTTTGTTTAATTTCTTAAGAAGACGATTGGATATCGCACCAGGCTTCCAACCCTGAGCCACCTGCAATTACAGAAAATGATAATTAATTATCTTCAATCGACATTTTTCAATAGAGTTAAAGAAAACAAAAAAAAATCAAGCCTCCATTCCATCAAGGGTTAGACAGAGGTACACTGTGGGTGCAATATTCGAAACACATTGTGTATCCACATTTCGCCAAATGAAAAAAACAATAAAATAAAATAGCTTACTTGATTCAAACATCAACGGGGTAAGTTTTTTGGTACTGGTAGTTTGGAATAGGTCTTACCATAGATATGAATGTTGAATAAAGTGTGATTATGTTTGTATGTAATGTTAAAGAAAATCTCTTTGTGAATGGCCCGCTCCCTCTCATAGAGAGGAAGCCAGCCTGAGTCATTATATGTGTTAAATTTTAAAATTTCTATGTTGAATTATCTACACAGCCGGCAAAAGTTTGTAACAAAAAAATCACTTTATCAATGCCAAAACCCTGCGTCATAACAATTATCATAAATCGTAAAAATATGAAACGCCAATTCAAATAAATAATTTATTTACCTTACAAGTTACCATAACGTTACAAAATTTGACTTAGGACATTATATACCAAATAAACTCTACATATAAGTTCAACTGTCTAAACCTTATAAATTCCTACACCAAATCGTTTCATATAATGAACCCAGAACTAATTATATCACGTAACGGCCGGTATAGTCAGCAGCTTGTGAGGATGCGACAGTGCTTTGCCCGCGACTTTCCGGGCTATGGCTAGCACCCGCTGCCCGACGTTTAGCGAGCGCCACCAGGCGGTCATACTGCTGCTTTTTCATAATTTCACTACTAATGAATGAATGGAAACATGGCATATGGAACGAGCTTACACTAATACCCTTTTCCGTAAGCGAGATCATCCTATCTTTGGCCCTTCTATTATCAAAATCTTTCAATCTAAAATATGTCTTATTCCCGTGGCCATCTACGGCCACTATTCCTTTATTTGAAGGAGTGGCATGTTTACATTTTGTTCTCTCAATTAAATTGCGTTTTCGAGCAGCGGCAGCGGCAGCGGCAAGTTTTCCTCTAGACCTATTTGACCGCGGTACTGTTGTAGGCTGTGGAATGTTTACATCTTCTCCATGCGCCAACATGTTTTGTAATTTTGAATATAATACCTTCTTATCGTGTCCATGACCGACAATCCCCATTTTGGATAACTGTTTCGGAGATACACTACCGAAGCAACTCCAAGTGGCTTCGGATCCCTTGTCTTCTTGTTTTTTTTCCTTTGTGTTACCGGTGGATTTTTTCCAGGTCCTGCGCTTTTTTGCCACTGGACTTCTTGACCTAGGGTAGTACTTCCATTTGCCTTGCTCAACATATCCATCAACTCCAATAACCAACCACTTACCATCCGTGGCCTGGAATTTTCCAGGCTCACCATCGACTGTCTCTCCATTAGGCCCTAAGAAAGTTTGCGGAACCCATTTCTCGTCAGGTCCTATAAAACCGTCCCCGTTAATCTCTAACCATTTATGATTTGGATCCCAAAATCCACCTAAATCGCTACATTGCTGTTTACCATCAGGACCTTTAAAGAATCTTGGCACTTGATTTCCCAACCTATCTAATAGTTTTACTTTGTAGTCCAGGAACGTATATTGAGTTGTATTATCTGTAGTTAGTATTTTTTTCTGTTTGACCTTTGGATCATATGTAGCAGTAGGGGGAGTAAATTCAACAATCCATTCATCAGAGTCAGTGTCAGACTCAGACAAGTTCTTATCTTCAGAACAAGAGCAGGAGTGATCCTCGTCTACGTCGTCAGGGCCAGGCTCAGCTGGGAAACAGGTACAGTCGGGTTTTTCGGCATCGGGCAGCATATCAAGCGCTTGTTGGTAGGTTTTTATACAAATCTCCTGACACATATCTCTGAATGCGCTCTGAACGAAGTCGCGTTGAAGTCTCTCGAGCCGTCTTCGTGCACGTTCTTTCTTTATCTTTCTTTGTAGGTTTTCTTCTGAAGTCCTCCCGATCGTGTAAGTCACCAAAGGCTTATCTTCATACGGGTATTGATTAAAAGTCCTCGGTTTTAAGAAAGTTCTCATGGTTTCCATAGTCACAGTGTATTCACCATCTTTCTTATGCACAGTTAGTAATGGCCGCTTTAGTGCTCTATTTGGCTTTCCTGGAACTTTCTTTCTTTTTTTCGCCAAGAACTCGTCAGGATTCTTGGCCATTTTAAGTAATCTCACTACTTGTTTATTCGCCGCACCAGGCTTATACGACGGACGGAACTATAAACAAAAAAATAAATAAAAATCTTCTCTACTTCCAATAGGTGTACAGTCAAGCAGTCAGTCAGTCTATAGTCATCAGTACGTACCTTCAATCCAGGTACATTTTCACAATTCCAGAGCCAACCCATGCGCTTGGGTACCGCACTCAAAGTGCCAACACAAGGCAATGCGCAGCGACTGTGACCAATATGAGGCGCTATAATGTGAAGGACATTGCAACGATAATAATTAATAAATAATCGGAAGCTAAAAGAAGTAAAAAAAAAAAAAATACGTACGTATACCTGAATAGCCGTAGTTAAACTTGAATCTGCTGTCAATTTTTTTCTTTTTTCCCTTTTTTGTTCTGGAATCGACTGGATCTTCTTTCTCGGATTCTAGCTCTTTCTTATTTTTATTCTTAGTGTCGCTTCCAGATGCAGTCACCTTCATCTTGTTTTTTTCGGCTAATTTGTGGTAGATAGGGCAGGGAAAAGGCAATTCGTATGCAGGTTTTCTTCCTTCGTCTTCACCAAAACGTTCATAACCGCCACATATTTCACAAAATGTTGTTCTCTTCATGAAGCCAAATTGACATTCGCATTCACAATAACAAGGTTCGCTACCAAATTTCATCTTCGCTTTTATTCCCGCTACCACTTGCTCCACTTTCTCGGTGAGATCGCAACAGTCTGCTCTCCGAGTACTCAAGTCTAACAAAATGCGATCATCTGGAGGCGTGGGAACTTCTCTCATTTTTTCAAACCCACATTTGACATTATTACATTTTTTCACTGTAATGAAATGTGATGCTTTTTGTGGTAAATCCAAAGAACAAGTACTTTGTGTGCCAGGTACACCAGCTGATTTTTCAATGTTAACACATTCACTCTTGCATATTCTAATTTTGAATTTTTCTTCCAATTCGTCAGATTTCGTATTTTCAGAGGCAACTATCACAGATTTTTCAGACTTTGGTGAGCTTGGAGTTCCAGACTTTGGAGATAAAGACTTTGGAGTTGCAGACTGTGCAGATGGAGAGTCAGCAAAGTCGTGTTCTACAGTAAAATAACTAACACAATAAACCGGTTTATCAAGCGGACCTTCGGGCTTGCCTCCAAAAATGTAATTATTTAATATGTTAGTATTTCTTTGATCAATTGATGAACAAGATTTGGATTTTATAACAGCTAAAGTTGGATTTTTGTCTATGTTTGTATCACTTCTTATGAAAGTGTTAATGCGACTATTTAATCTTCTATTATTGATTTTAATACCAACTTCAGCACTTTCGAGTTTAGTGACGCGTTCCTTGCTGCTAAGGTCGTCAATACTCTTAGTTTCTTTATTTCTAATGTTCCTCTTTGTGGTGCGAATATTTCTACTCTTGTCATCACTGTATGTAGTTTTTATAGCACCAGTTTCTTTAGATATTTTTATTGGTGTATCTTTAATAATTTTGCTTAACACGCTAACGGGCTTAGAATTTAAGTCAGTGTTCATAACAGTTTGGTGAGTTTCCTGAGATATAGACCTAAATTGAGTAGTAATTGTATCTTTAAAATGCCTCAATTTTATGTTAAGTTTAATGACGGCCATACGTTTCGAAGTAACCTCGTCAAATACATTGTAATCGCCTCTAACACAGATTTGTTGATGTCCTTGCTTCCTGTGGAGTTTATTCAAATATTCGTAATACGTCACACTCCACGGTATGCGAGTCGATCCTATTTTATTGTCAGGTACAACCTTACTCCACAGCGACAACTCCAATGGATACTGTTTCATGGTTGCACTCAAGGTTTCGACATTAATCGCAAATAATATGGTTTGCCCCGTTTGCACTGTAGCCGCCGTTGACGACCTGTCCGGGACCTTACCCTTCTTTGTTTTAATTTTCCGCTTACTTTTCAGTTTCTCAGGCCGCTCTGGTAAAAATGATTCTTGTTCATTAGGATCTTTTAGATTAACACTAAATACATCTGCAAATTGACCTCTGATGTGAAAATCGCTGCGTTTGACAAAGCTTGTCAATTCTTCAACTATTATCTCGAACATGAACATAGAATCCGTGTGAGCCATTTTTTATTATTTACTCTTTATCTTGACTTGACTGGTATTATTCATACATTTAAATAAATCGCCTTTCCAAACACTCTTAGAATTAAACGAATAACTACAAAATTTAGCTTTCAAAATGTTTTCAATTTAAAAGTTTACCAAAAACATTGTGTCATGAATGTTGAAATTAATTTTCTATAATTTTTGAAGGCCTCAATCGAGACAGCCGTGTTTTGACATTATTTTTATACAAAAAGGATTCAACCCATTTCAACCATAACTCCATGTTTTGCTAGGTATTGCTAACTTTTTAGATGACTTTGTGTACAGTTTTGTCAGTAGCTCCTCTAGCATCATGACGAGCACAGTGGAACTCAAGCTGAAGACTATACACTACATGAAGTCAAAGCGAAAAGTGTTCTCGTTATAATAATAATAAACGTGACGCAAACATTCTCTGTATCATCTGTATGAAATGAGGCCTTTGCCCAGCAATGGAACAGTCATAGGCTGGTATTGTTATTATTAAACGTTCAAGGAAGGACGCGTTGGGCTGCACAATATCCTGAGGCCTTAGTTTCTTTTAACCATCTCGACTTTACGCATCGACCGCGTGGCCGCCAGACGTTCGGAACCGGAGTGGAGGCAAATAGAGGAGTGAAGGGGAGAGGAGTAAGGAAGATGATGATGAAACATTCAGAGAACTTTTATTTTGTGGTCTTTCAGCCAAACTACAACGAAAAAATGAAGATTAAAGCTAAACAATATAGTAGGCAAATCTCATATATAATAGTCGTATTTAAAATACTTATAAAATATTTTAAAAAAAACAACATTTTGTTCGAGATTCTCTAATCTGCTATTGATTTACCCATCTGCGAATCAACGGGTGACAAAGTGGTTGCTGTCCCAAATTCATAAGACCTATCCGCTGTAAATGTTCGCGCCCTCTTATCGCAACATCGACCCGGCATTGTGAAGCTAGATAGCTGAGATAGGGGTGTATTCGAAGCTCTATTGGCCTTTCGAGGGGGCTTTAGTTCTCCTATATCATCGTATGCTCTTAGTTCTTCTATTATTTCACGATATTTTGCCAGTGCTTTCCGATCCATATATGCCTTACTGACGCGTGTGACCTGTGTAACTGGACTTTGCATTCTGTCGAAGTTCGTGGAAATACTCATGACTACAGGACTTTTATGTTTATCAGTCTTTTGCTTTACTTTTTCCGAGTCTTTAGTTAATTTCAGTTTTGGGGGTGGTGTTGCAGTAGTTACTACTGTTTTGTTCTTATCAGCCAGTATTTTGGCTTTTGTACTTGTGGTTACTGTTTTGTTTTTTTTGCAATCACCAGCCTTCGTAGATGCATTCGGAGAAGTTTTGGTCCCTTTCTTCCCATCGACTATTGACGCCGTGGGGGTAGACTTTGATTTTGGTGAACTTGGTCCTTTTTTCTTTGAATAGAATACCCACTTACCATCCTTGTCTATATATCCGTCTACACCTATTTTCCATACCCGCATCTGGGCGTCTGTGAAAATGCCTTCTTCTGATGAATACATCATTCCATCAGGTCCTGTAAAGTTCATTGGCACCCACCGTTCATCTAGCCCTATATAACCATCTTTATTTATCTCCAACCAAGTCTTCACATTGCTTACCTTAGCCCAGAATCCGCCTAAATCGCTGCATTCCTGTTTACCATCAGGACCCTTGAAATACCTAGGCACTTGGTTGCCAGACTTGTCGAGTATTTTCACTTTATAATCTAAATAACTGTACAGAGTTTCATTGTCAACCGTTACGGGTGGATGTTTAGCTTTGGCATCCCATCTTGCTGCAGGTGGTGTAAATTCTATGACCCACTCATCATTATCAGTATCGCTGGTTGAAATGTTACTACCGATATCAGAGCACGAACAGGAATCTATAATAGGTGGAGAGACATTTAAAGGTTTACCTGCGCAGGGACAGTCTGGTGAGTTACGATTTGGTAAAGGAAGTACCCCCATCGCTTGATTGTACGCTTTTAAACAAATTTCCTGGCACCTGTCTCTGAACGTGGACTGCAATATTTTACTCTTCCTCCTGGTCTCTCTGCGTTCTCTTCGATCGCGTTTCCTCTGAATTTTGCGTTGCTCTTCTGCAGTCTTTCCTATGGTGTATATAAGAGGCGGTTTTTCATCGTATGGATACTGAAATAGGAGTCGCTCTTTAGAGAATTTCTTGAACACTTCCATTTGGACAGTGAACTCTCCGTCACGCTTTGTAACGACCAATGTGGGCTTCATTTCGATTTTCTTCTTTCGCTGCATCATAGCTCGCTTTTTCTTGTTCAAGCTGTCCACGCCCAATCTTTGCGCTCTGTACCTTCTAACCAAGATTGCATTTGCTGCGCCGGGTTTCCAGTTTGGCCGGACCTAAAAAATATAAATAGGTACTATAACGCTAACCTTACATGAAAAGTACTTATTACGTATGCCTTAAGGCATAAAATTAAATCCATTTTTACCCATTGTTATAAATCCTAATGATATACAAAAAAAAAACAGGGATAAATTTTTGTATTAATTTTATTTATTTTTGTATTTATTGTGTGTCTTTCACACAATCACATTATAATCTTGTTTTCATATATAGGTGTTGTTACCAAATATAAAACATAAATAATAAAAGAAAAAATCGTTTCAGTAAATTAAAATTTATTTTAAAAAAAATGCTACAGTAGGTAAAAGGTTTTCATCTAAAGTCTGTTCTATAGTCTCGTAGACTGATTTGACAGAAGCAAATGTCAAAATACAAATTGAAAAAACTAACAACAATCACTTGAAATGTCAAGATATAGTTTCATCACCATCACCATTTCAGCCGAAAGACGTCCAATACTGGGCATAGGCCTCCCCAGGTACCACTACTTCGACCGGTTCTGTCCTTCTCGCAACCAAAGTTCCTGCGATCTACGAGATTAAAAAATAGACGTTAGACACTCCTACTGAACCCATAAAACAAACACAACGGTAACACTTGTTTTGAGGGGCTCAGAATTCCTATAGAGACATAATTCAATATAAATCAAAACACATATCCTGTAAGTTGCTTGCAGCAGTTGCAGTTGAGCCCGCCTATTTCCTCCTTGGTACAAAACTCCGCACTCTACAGACTGAAATAAAATTAGCTAGCGAAACTCCGCACTAATGATGGATATCGTCATACACGCACGCCGGTTGCGAGTACACGCTACTGACCTTACCAATAAGCTGATGGTCACGAATATAATGGTGGTGATCCTTCTAGGACGTCTGTCCCCCCTCACGGCGTTTCCACATACACGTGGCTTGTAAATAAGTACCTTTTGCTATTCGCCTTTCATACATTCTCAAAAAAAAGTGTTGGTTTTTTTTTGTTGGGGTCGCCGACCTCTGGTGGTAATATATAATATAGCTGGTAGTAATAACTTGAAGTAGGTATGAGATCAGAAACTCAGTTTTATTTTGTCATGTTTAGATACCGATAGTTCGATACCCCATACTTATTACTCCCGATATCGTCTGCGGAGTTTAGCTAACTAATTTTAATTGACCCTGTATATCTGCTGTACAGTTCTTCTTATTCTTCCGTTTCGTTTCCTGTCTCCAACAGTCCAACTTCACGTTTTAATTACCTAGGTTTAAAATTAAGTTAATGAAACGCGCTTGTGTTGAGCACACTGTATATAATAGTTAGAACTAAATACCTCCTTCTTGTTTCACACTGCATATTTACGCGCCACAAAACGGGCTAGTAACTTTTTCCGTGAAAATAGCCCTTCGACTGTTCTTCTGTTATTTCGCCACGAATATCATGATTACTATAGCTCATGACGAGATACAAATATGTTTAGGGAGTGCCTCCGCTGCCGGCGCCGGCTCTCACAAATAACGCCATTGGGAACCGGCGTTGACATTACTGCAGGCAGCCGAGATATAGAAACCCTTCCGGTATTCAGAACCCCAACTAACTAACCCTAACTAAAATATATGATTGTCTGTATATTCTAGTCGGTTTGTTCGTCGGCACTCGCCGGCCGCTGCCAAGGGGGTCACAATTCTAACCTACCCTTTTTTGCGATTAAAAATATTCAAGTAACCTAATCTTACTAGTTCGGTTACGGGTAGTACTTTATGAATTTATTACTGGAATATGGAAAAAATATGCTCTATTATATGTTTTTTTAACTATGCCTACCCCGCCTATCTAACCCACATACCAAATTGACAACCAGAGTCAGCGCCGGCAGCTAATTCAGCAACCGGCGCCGGCAGCTAATTCAGCAACCGGCGCTGGCAGCTAATTCAGCAACCGGCGCTGGCAGCCAATTCAGCAACCGGCGCTGGCAGCCAATTCAGCAACCGGCGCCGGCAGCGGAGGCACTTCCATGTGATTATTATCCAGTCGGTAAGGTAGAGCAAGGCTAATTGCTTACATCAGTGGGCAGCTATGTCACTGCCGGTTCCCAATTGCGTTCTTTTTGGGAGCCCGTGCCGGCAGCGGAGGCACTCCCTTATATAAAACACCCTTACGTGAAATATATTTACGTTTCAAACGAAAATTAAACTTGTTTGTCTGAAATTAATGTGCATATTCCTTGCAACTACAATCAAGCATGTCATAGGAATATGAACATTAAAACACAGTCTGTTATAAGTTTCATTTGCATAAAACGATGAACTTATTTAGCAGTAAAGTCAGAGTTCGTAATTTTAGCCAAGCGACATATCATATTTTTGGAAGAACTTCTTTTTTCAAACAATATGCTTGGCAATTCGAGCACTATTTTGACACCCTTCTTCGATGTAACTAAATCGAAAATGCTGTATTGGTCAAACACCATGGGAGTAGGCGGCCTGTAATTTTACTATGAAAATCCTTTTGTCACGTTTTAGCGACCAAATAAATTACTATGAAAACTCCAATCTGTCGTGTTATTTATGAACGAACATTTTACTTCGATACATGTCACTCATGGCAACCAAGCAGGTAAAGATTTTATTTCGATTTGGCTTGCAAATACATCTGTTAAACAAATGAACGCATTGGCGCGTGAAGTTGTTCGTCATTGATTCTGGAGTTTATAGTTAATTTATTTACCTGATTTGAATTTCCGCACATTATTTGAGAAAAGTACTAGGTATCCAAGCCATGGCCGCAACCGCATTGATAGACTCACGTAGATATTATGTGTGCGTCAGCTTCGCCTCGGTCCACATTTTCACGTTCGTCCATCAATGCCCCTTATTGTAAATGCGAAAGTGAGTTTGTTTGTTACGCTTTCACGCTAAAACGGCGTAACGTATTTGGATGAACTTTGGCACATGGTTAGACCATGACCTGGAAAAGGCCATAGGATACTTTTTATGCCAGGGGATCGTGACATAAGCGGGTGAAACCGCGGGGCGCAGCTCGTTTTTAAATAAAAACAATAAAAATCGCGGAGAAATTAACGTAGACCACCACGAGTCAGTAGTAACATTGTATACTCAACCTCAAATCAGTGGTAAAACTATGAAAATCGCCATTATAGTTCTACAAGGGTCTTTTGGCGTCTAAATGACATTGACAGGGGCGTTGTTGGTTTAAAATATAGGGTGACTGGTAATTAGTGACTGATGTTTAAACACGTAACTTTATTCATCATTATGATCAACTTTTACTATGGAACCAAACCTAAAATCGCGAAATAAACCGGTTTTCTCTACACACAAGGTGCTGAATGCTACGTGTTAATGATATGCAAGGGTTTTGGTGCTGAATGCCATAACTTATGCGAAGCAACGGAACTATGAAAAGACGCGGAGGAAACCTAAACGAACTTGGCTTCGTTTCGTGTCGTTCTCAGTGTGGCCTGCGCTAGAGTCTGGCAAACGAAAGTTGATCGTGACTGTTTATCCCTGTACATAGTGCGATAACGCGTGTTGTTAATTGAAATTTAATTTCATTTAAATTAAATAAAATTTCTAGTATCAAAACGTGTTGTATAAGCGCTGTTAATGTCGTCTGCACAAAACATGAAGTGTCTTACTTTCATTCCGGGTATGTCTTCCGCTACCCAGTTCCAACCCATATTACCGGGAACGGGAGGATAATGATATTTATATTTCAAATCTTCCTTTTTGATGGGCACTTTTTGGACAACTGAAAGATAACATGAAAATAAGTCGATTACCTAACCAAGCAGTTACGACGCAACGCGGCAACGCAGGTTTCGTTGGGGCAGGAGACTTACCAGCTTTCTCAATTTTTGATTTCTTTTTTTTTTTTTCATCACCTTCTCCCTTGCTAGCTTTCTGCTTCTTAACATTTTCTTCTTCAGGACCTTCTTGGGCCGGCTTCTCTCCTTCCTTCTTCTCTGTACTTCTTTTTGTTTTGTCTTCGGGAACACCCTTTTTATCAACAACTGCTTTTGAAGCTCTATTCCTTTCTCCAGGTCTTGAACCGCTCCTTGAACTCTTTGTACTCCCAGCGGCCTTCGCTTCATCGTCGTCATCCCATGGACTTTTAACTTTTATGTAATGTTTATCGTACATTTTGTGGTACACCGGACATGGATGAGGCTTAATATGCTCTGGCTGGTATCGCATATCGTCTCCCAAACACTCGTATCCTCCGCAAACCGCACAGTAAGTAGTCTTATTAGAAAATTTAAATGTGCATACGCAGTCACAGTAGCAAGGATCTTCTTTTTCTTCATCTTTGTAATTTTTTTTCTTTTTCGCCCCTTCAGCGATAAAATCTTTAACTCTATCGGCTGTGTCACAGGACTTTACGCAACACAGGTTGTGAATTTCATCGAGTCGTAGTTCTATGTTACTGTCCGCAGGACTAGGAGGGTAATCGGATTTGAATATTGGACATACTGGCGCGATACACTTTAAAGACTCGGGGTCATTTTCTTGATAACTTTCGACGCCACACACGGGTTGAGAGCATGGCATCGTGTCATCCGGTTGTCCAGAAGGGCAATCAGGATGACAAATTTTAACTTTACGTGATCCTTTACTGTCGGGAGATTTTGAACCGGATGCTTTACTATCAGGAGTTCTACCACCAGATGGCACTGGACTAACATCAGATTTATTTTCAAAATCATATTGCACTGTGAAATAAAACACGTCAAACACTTTCTGTTTTTTAAAAGGGCACCCTTTCCCTTCACAGACACTCGCTTCGCTCGACGCGTTCTCGCAATCTTTACTACAAACAGATTCGCATGACTCTCTCTTGGTCAGTGAATCTTTCATCTTTTCTATACAAGCACATTGAGTAGACAAGCCCTCATGTGTCACTCCGTGTGTAAACACGCCTTCATGCCGCAGAAAGTCTTGAATTGTTGAAACTAATGAACAATCTTTGCTTCCACACGGCCCTATAAGATCTTCGATTTTAAATTCTTCATTGTCCTCATCTACGAGGTTTTCAATGTAAGCCCTTATATCTCTTGCAATTTTACATTCTGGTTTACCGCATGGGCCTCGGATATTAGCAATGTCGAAAGTTGCGGCGATAGATCCCTTGGGTTTTTTGCCATAATCGATACAAATTGGGCACGGACCAGTTTGTGCTTCGTTCTTAAATCTTTCAGCGAATGCGCCCTTGGGCCATGCTGTTTCCCGACAGTAGCAAAGTCTGTCAATATCAGTAGCTTTCACTCTCGGACTTATTGTTGGCCTAGGTGTTAACATTCTCAAATTATCGTTACAGGACACAATGATCTTCCTAACGTAATCAATAATAAAATTGATGTCCGGACAAGTCTCAGGTGATTTGTAAATCGATTCGGGAGGTTTATCCGCATGACCCATACAACAATAATCGTTTTCATTAAAGAAGGCGAGATTGGCCCCAGGAGCATTTTTATAATCGGCAAAAGCAATTTTAGTGGGCTTTGGCTTGTCTACAACAAATTGATTTTCTATCTTTTTACAATTTTCCTCAAAAGCTTCATCGGTCGACTTCAAAGTACACATGTAAGACGTCGTTTTTGAATTAATTCCAGTGTAGAGAAATTTTCTGATAGAAGGATCCTCTGAAAGTGTACGGAATGCTGTCGTAAGCTTATCGCTTAAAAATGACAATTTTACTTGAATTGATATTTTCGCTAATAATTTCCCTTTGCCTTCTTCAAATATATTGTATTCATCTTTTAAGGTGACGGGAGGAGGCACCACACAATTAGCTATCTGTGATAAATACGTAATAAATAACGGGTCCCAAGGTATAGTAGTTGTGCCGATGAAGGCTAAATTATCTTCCTTACTCCATAAGGACAGTTCCATAGGTGAGCTCGTCATATTTTGTAATAATATCTCTGCGCTACTTGCGAATAACACAGACTGGCCGGATTGTATAACTGGCTCCGGTGGTGGTAACTCGGCTTTACCTTTTTTTCCTTTTTTCCCCTTTTTAGGTTTTGGCTTTGCTTTTTTTTTGCCTTTCTTTCCAACTGGCGCAGGTGGTAGAGGGAGCGGTTCTGGCATAACTATATGCATTTGTTTCGGATCTTTAAGTTCCAAAGAAAATATGTTTGCAAAATCACTTTTTATAACCAAGCCTCGAGTCTCTGCCAGACTCACACTTGTAATGTTTTCCACTACGACTTCGAATAGAAACATTGCAGTTTTAATAGCCATGTTTTTTTTTTAGAAATTTGGTTTGAATAATATTATGTCCTAATGTACCTAAATTACATTATTGTGTAAATTTATAATTTTTTTTTCCAAAACCTCTTAAAATTTTAATTACATAATTATTTGTCAAACGATATTAGTTGTTTACTCTGTTGACTTTTTTTTTTCTCCAAGTTGCTCCTAATTTTCAGCCAGGTAAATTATTACGAGTACGACCTCCACCCAGAATTATCGACCTCCATCCATTTATCATCGTGTTAAATTATGATAAGCAGTTTTCGTCGTTACGGGTCCCCACAGAGTAGGTACCCACCTCCGTACTTTATACTTTATTGAAGTACTGATTGTGTACTGCTTACTGACAAAGTGTTATTTGGTTCATCCATTTGCTTTTCTCATAACTCTAAAAATAAAAGTTATAAAACTAAAACCCAACTACGACAAAAAAGTCAACTAAAAATGTATAAACATGACATCACAGACAGACAAATAAAAAATCCGGAGTCACACATTAGGGCATGAATCAAAGGGTTGCGAGAAAGTCCGAAAGGGATACCGGGACCTTGGCAATAGGCAAATGAAGGAACACGGGTGGGTTTTAGTCAGTAAAAGTCTGACACGCCCTTCCGCTCCGCCCAGAGCGGGAGAAGTCATTGGATGATTTCCCACCATCAAAAAAAAAAAAAAAATGGGCATGAATCAAATAGATAAGTGGGTTTTAATTTGCCTGTCTGTCTTGTTTATACTTAGGTGACTTTTTTGTCGTAGTCAGGTTTTAGTTTTATAACTTTTATTTCAATTTTTTTGGGGTTATATATATCTTTTTTTAATGTGCTAATTAAGCCCCTTCATTTAATACCAAAACGGCCGGCCTCACCATTTTTTTTTTTTAAGTTCATGACTTTGTCCTCTAGAGGGCGCCATATTCAATTTAATGTGGCGCCACATAGCGTCTAACCAGCGGACGATCAAGACACTTCCAACGATACCTCATTTATCCACTTGTGACGAATTGTTTAGAAGATATGAGGAGGGAACACATCAAACATACATACATACAAATATTTGCATAAAATTGCAAGGATTTTTTACAAGCATAAAAATAACTTGCAATGTTTATATGTTTGTTTAAAAACCACATTCTCATAACCTACGGAGTTCACATGTTGGTTCAGTTCCGAGGACAATGTATTTTTATGATAAGCATGACCCAGAATTGGCTCCAGGATCCAAACGAAGGAACTCCTCTACAATCAACAGTACAGACACTTATTATATAAGTACGCTAATATTTCCCCGTGTCGGTAGCGAGTGTCGCGCGCCCGGCGGCGCGGCGCCGCGCCGGCGCCCGGCGGTGCTACTCGGACTTGGATGGTTCAACGCGCGCGCGCGGAAAGCAATACCTATAACTGCCACTAGGGTTCTAAGTGAAATATGATGGTCCGTTCTAGAGTCTACCATGACCTGGCTGCTGCACCTGCTGTATTGGCTTCAGACGAGGGAACTTCTCCTTTTTAGATCAAAAAAGGCTAGTTTAAAAAAAAAATTTTTACTTATGTTTACCAGCTGCACCCCGCGGTTTCACCCGCATATGTCTCGATCCCGTGGAAATATTGAAATATAAAATATACTATATCCTAGGTATTCCAGGTCATGGTCTACCCATGTGCTAAATTTCATCCAAATCCTTTCAGCCATTTTAGCGTGAAAGCGTAACAAACGAACATACTTACTCACTTTCGCATATTTATACAGGGTTACTGGTAACTCGACGTATTCCTTGCAGGACGTCATAGTAGGGTTAAAATGCAACAAATTAAGCCACCAAATGTTCTACCGAAATTCAGCAGTTTTTGAATTAGTTAAGAGTTTTAGTTTTTGAAGTAATAGCAAAAATTACAAAAAATTAAATGTTTTGTTAGTGATATTTGCTAAAGTTTTAGGCATTATTGAACTTTTAATTATTAACAAAGGTCTGCTACGCCGTCAACTATGATAATAACTTAAATTTCAGTACAGTCGCGCCGTAAATCATTTTTAAATTGGTTTCAAATGATTTAATCTGGGATTTTTCATTAAAAAACTAAAACTCTTAACTAATTCAAAAACTACTGAATTCCGGTAGAACATTTGGTGGCTTAATTTGTTGCATTTTAACCCTACTATGACGTCCTGCAAGGAATACGTCGAGTTACCAGTAACCCTGTATATTAGTTAGGATTACGATTTTTAAATTAGAATTAGAACGCTAGTTTGTGGCAGTTATTAGATGAATGAACGCACTTTTTTATCAGCTGATTTCTTGCTGTCAATTTCAAATTTGACAAGTCTGTCTCGGTGAATCCCTGTAAAGTGTATTACGAAATCATAGTGGAAATAGAATTAAAACATTTTCCAATATGTATTCCGTGGCGTAATCGACTGCACAGCGGGCCATGATGGTGACCCATATATAATTAATAGAATACCATTGATGACAGCAACATATTTTCACCGACACTTTAATATTTAGACCGTAAGTGATGATTAAGTATTTGCTCTCTAAATAAAGTATTGATAATATAGCTCATAGTGATGTGAGCGACGCATGTGCGATACTGCAGAGTAAATTAACTGTTTATCACAGTTCGTTAATTTTTGCAATTCAACTCACACTTGACTGCCACCACAACAAGGTAGGTACCGTGTGAAAATCCTAATCTTTCTCTTTTATGAATCAAAAGTAGTTGTTACTAATATGAAATACATTTTATTTTATTTTTTTATGTATTTATTAAGGGATATTAAACAACTACAACAAAAATATAATTCATACGGTTAACAAAATTTTAAATGAACTTTATGTGAACTGCATAGTTACTTTATTTCACTGCACTATCCGCAGATAACACATATTTAATGATCAGTGGTTGCCACTAGACAAGCATATCCAGAATTAACAATTATTTTTAATAAATTACTAAAGCGACCTATAGCTACAAAACCAAATCATATCAGAAACAATTTCATTTAAGTACTTGAATTAAATAAACAACAATAGATTACAATTAAGATAACATTTTTATAATATTAGATTAAAATTTATTTTTCGAGCCTGCAAATATATCAATATCAATGAAATTTGAATGATTAATTATCATATATAATAATTATATTTATTTATTAATAATATAGTGTAAAAACTACATTAAAAATATCCTGCCACTAAAAGATTGTATAACAATACTGTAAGAGTCTAGTTATTAGAAAAAAAACTAAGTCATTCAGCAATTATTTAGCAAAACAGTCTATGTAAAGTGTGAACTGTGTGAACATAATTAATTATAAAATGAATGATTGATTCATCAAGTAGCTAGACACTTTTTAAATCAAATAAATGTGATAACCTACGGTACCTGTAATTAGCATTTGTACTTGTTTAGTTGTGTATTGTTTGAGATCAATTTGAATGCTAATACTTTACATGTGAAAAAAAAACTGCATGTGGTTCTCTTTAAAAATATTAATATTGTTTTAATGTTAAAAAATGATTACATACATACATAATAATTAGCCCGCATTGTCCCACTGCAGGGCAAAAGCCTCCCATTCCTTTTCCCACTAAACTCGATCCTGACCCAATACATACCAAAGCAAAAAATAAGTTTGCTTCAGAATCCTATAACTTTCTGGGCAACGAATAAGTACTAGTTTATTGCCTTACGGTAGTTTTACCCAAAATTGTGCGCTGAAAGAACGTACCTTCCGTAGTACAATGGACTTCGTGGTGGGTGGTTTGGCAGGGGTGGGTGCTGGGTTCTTCAGCAATCCATTCGATGTTGTGAAGACCCGCATGCAGTTGCAAGGGGAGCTCAGGGCCCGGGGAAAACACGCTGTCCACTATAAAAATGTGCCCCATGCGATGTTAAACATTGTGAAACATGATGGATTTGCTGCGTTGCAGAAGGGGCTCGCACCTGCTCTGTGCTTCCAACTTGTTGTAAACGGGGTAAGGTAAGCTGTTTTTGGTTTTGTTTAGTTAATGTGTTTTTTTGTTTGTTTATGGTAATGTTTTGAGTGAATTTGAGCTATCAGTTATTTTCAATTGAATCTCCAAAGCATGTTCTATGTTGTGATTAAAAGTTGTATGGTTTCTAAGTATGTTTTTATTAAAACAGGTGGTTTATATTTAATTAATTTTTCTTTTGCATTGTCATTTAAACACTTATTCTTAGTAAAAGATCGATTGTAAATGTAAATATAAAAAGCATGAACTCTGTTTTCTTCAAAACAATTATGATTGTCCAACATAAAAAAATATATCTGTGAAAGACACAAAAAAATATTACTTAGATTTAAAAAAAACTAAAATTTTCACTGATTAGTAATTCCATTTTAGGTTAGGGATCTATCAACATGCAGATGACTACGGTCTCCTCAGAGACAAGGACAACAAAACTAAATTCTTAAACAGTCTCTTCTTTGGCTGCATATCGGGAATGAGTGGGGGACTTTGCGGGAGCCCCCTTCAACTGGTAAAGACCCAGCTCATGTCTTACTCCTCACAGAAGATAGCTGTGGGGACCCAGCACGCTCATCCAGGCATGATAGATGCTATGAAGAAGATTTACACCAATAACGGTCTATTGGGATTGTGGAGAGGTGCTCACGGAATGATGATGAGGAATTCCATTGGGTCTGCGTCGCAAATTGCTTCGTTTGCTGTGTAAGTATTCTTTTTCATAGTTTTTACCAAAGGACCAAAAACTTGTGTTTTTTGCTGCCTAAAAGCCAAGCAATAATTTTTTCATAATACATTCACAGTTCTAATAACCTCCCTTTTTATAAGAAGTCGGTTAAAAGAGTTATTGCAAAAGTCAGCTGATAAAACTCACACCCTAAATTATTATTTACAAGCTGCGCCCCGCGGTTCCACCCGCAGAAGTTTCGATCCCGTGGGAATATCGGGATATAAAGTATCAAATGTCCTAACCCAGGTCATGGTGTACCATTTTCCAAATTTCATCCAATCCATTCAGCCGTTTTCGCGCGAAAGCGTAACAAATAAATTATCAAACTCTCTTTTTCATTTATATTATAACTTAGAATTGAGGACCAAATTCTTTTGCCAATCAATGTGCACTTAGGTACGTATTGTGGACGTCCAAGTCAGGGCATCAGACACAGGGAAGTAAAATGTATTGAAATCAAAAACTCAAACTCAAAGCATTTATTTTAATATTTTATTAAAGAATTGTCAAGGGGTCGGCCAGTCACACTGTCAGTCCGAAAAATGAAGCTAGTTGCCCATTCCAAAGCGTAGGTTCCTATGGAGAAGAACAGGCAAGAAACTCCACGGACACTCCTTTAAATCAGAATTTTGTTACAATGTATTAGTTACATTATTCATGTTGAAATTATACATGTGAGTACAAAGTAGGTAGATAAAAACCTTTTACAAAAAAAAACAACAGGCTTCCAAAAAAAACACAAAAAAATTGGAAATTACTTTAATTTCGTAAGTCGGTGTCTTTGTTTTTCAATTTTCGTTTTTTGCCACCTAACCGTGTTAAGCCTATCTGGATGTCAGTAACGTGGTTGTTAAGCCACTGACACATTACTTAGTGGTGTCCTGTCGTGACGCGGGATACACCAATCAAACGAATCTGTTCAGGACTACGTCAAATCACAACGAGTTTTTTTTGGCTAACACTGCGTCAAAAGGGTTGCGGCTCTATCTCGTTGAATACATAATATGCTACGTTCCACGGGCCCCGTTAGCGATAACTTAGTAACAGCACCCGGTTATTGGCAGCTAAGACATGTAACACTGACCTTTACTATCGAACTATAGTAAACATCAGTCGCGTTATGTAATATACATACATATGTCTACAGTCCATAACTAATACCTTAGATATAAGTCCATATTCTGTGAGCCTAACTAAATAAATGCCTTTAGATAAGATCTAACTCTAACCTGATTTCTGGAGGCTTACAAGTGTGATTGATTAGTCTACCTACCTGCCGTAAAATGGATTCTCTGTAATACGTTCACCAAAATAACACTTACGAATGATTTCTCATTAATTTAAACTAATATTATACAAATCCGGTCAAATGCGTGTCGAACCACGTACAATGAAGGGTTGCGTAGTTAAGATGAATTTATCTAACAAACTTAACATTGCAACTGCAAATGTAAGTTGGTCGATTATTACTCGGTAACTTGTGGAGCCTACTTATAGATGTGATCATTTCCTATTAATTTCGTTTTATATACCTACTACTGCCGTGAATTTTTCACATATCCAAAACCAATCATTTAGCTGGAGGGGGGGGGACACTTGACTCTAACAAAAAATTTCACCTTAAAGCTTAATATTTCGCAAACGGATCCCTGAATCCAAAAATAGTTTTCACAAACTCACATTATTTCTAAACGACCTTTCCAACGATACCGCTCACCAAGGGATTGTCGAGAAATAAAACATCACCACTTTAGGTGTAGGGCGATTTTATTTTACCACTTTGTCAGTGTGATTTATATGTATACCCATACGTAGTATTATAATATCTGTGCCCATACCAAATTATAGCTTTCTAGTACTAAAAGTCTGAGCTAAGCCGCGGACAGACAGACAGACGGACATGGTGAAACTATAAAGGTTACTTGTTGACTACGAATACTGTATTTCTGTAAATTTTTGTAATCACGCCTGTAAAATCACGTAAATTAGTAAAATTTCACAATTTCGTATACGGCTTCATAAGAAACTGGTGGTAAATCTCCAGATATTTTATTATATTACTAGCTGATGCCCGAGGCTGCGCCCGCGTGGATGTCGGTTATTATATACTAAAACCTTCCTCGAGAACCACGCTATCCATTGGTGAAAACAGCATGAAAATCGGTGCAGTCGTTTTTGAGTTTATCGCGAACAGACTCAGACAGACACGCGGCGGAGGACTTTGTTTTATAATATGTAGTGATTTAAAAGAACTTTTGTTATTTTATTATATTGATATTCTCTTGTTTTTTCAGGTGTAAGGAATGGATGGACAACAACGACGTGTTTCAACAATCCAAATATTTGTCAGCGTTCATAGCGAGTAACATCGGAGCGCTGGTGAAGACCGCATTCCTAAACCCCATGGATGTCATCATGACGCGGCTTTATAACCAAGGTAGATGTAGATATAGCATCCTTTTTAACCTCTGACGGAAAAAGAGGGGTGTTAATAAGTTTAACGTGTGTATCTGTGTGTCTGTCTGCGCCATCGTAGCTGCCAAACTGATGAACCGATTTTTTTTTGTTTTGTTTGAAAGGTGACTTGATCGAGTTTTCTTAGCTATATATTTAAAAAAAATCGTTTATTAGATGCTTTGTTTTTGTCGGGGGTTTTTTCATTTTTTTATTTAATTTAACTTGTTCTAAAAGTTCCTGCAATTTCAGCCAAGTTAATCTCAATATAAACAAATGAATAAAATTGAAATGTCTATTTGTAATGTCAAAATAACAGCCTTTTAGCACAGAAGTTGTGATATTAGTTAGGATTACTAAAATGTTTCTGTTTTTCTTGTCATGAAACAATCTTTAATTGTTTTGTTAGCGTTACGAAGACACAATCATTTCATAAAGAACTATAACATCCTTACATATTATAAAACAAAGTCCTCCGCCGCGTCTGTCTGTCGTCCTGTACGCGATAAACTCAAAAACGACTGCACCGATTTGCATGCTGTTTTCACCAATGGATAGAGTGGTTCTCGAGTAAGGTTTTAGTATATAATAACCGACATCCACGCGGGCGAAGTCGCGGGCATCAGCTAGTTTGAAGTATAAAAGTAAAGGTAAACCAAATCTAATCCAAAATATTTGTTTCAGCTGTCGACGCGAACGGTAGAGGCGTTATGTACGCCGGCATCGCCGACTGTGCGAGAAAGATCGTCAAGGCGGAAGGCCTTATAGCCTTTTGTAAAGGCATGGGACCCTCCTACTTACGGCAAGCGCCTCACACTGTTCTGCTATTAGTTTTCTGGGATATGCTTAAAGATCTGCAAAAAAGTATTGAATTGCACACGTAGTTTTTATTATTATTTAATTTTGTAGGTGAAAATATTTATGCCTCGCGGAAAGGCGTACCTAAGCCTCGATTCGAGGTGTGAAATAGAAAAGTGAGATTATATTTATTCTGATGGTTTCAAGATTGTCTGAGATGTTATCGACATTTTTTACTATTATTAAGTTTTTAAATACCTAGTTAATTTATTTATAATCGATTTTATCCAATTTTTTTGTTATCGTGTTTCAGATATAACTTCAATGTTTTATTTAATTACCGCGAATGTTGTAAATCAAGTGATAATATATCAAACACGTTTGATAAATATTAATATTGTTTTCAAAAATGTCTTCCGTGAGCCTGTTTTACGTCAGTTTGTGTCACGACCTTGAGTGGGCAATATCTTTTATATTAGTTTTTACTTAGTTGACATATTTGTGACTTTATCTATATACGCATTATAGGTATGTATTTACGTAGTGTATTTTCACTTCAGCTTGTAATCAGTAAAGGTATATCTGACAAGCCCTTTGTCGAAATAGTTTTTTATATTCTTACATTTAAAAAAAACTGTTTACTTAAATTACATTTTAATAGTGACTGTTTTACTGAATTGACAGTAAATATTAGTAATATTAAGCTGAAAGTGCTATTGTTACACATTCGTTTTTACGTACCTACATTTTAGTACCTGAACATTTTATCATTATTAATAACTCCGAACCGTGTTAATCTCAGTATTATTGCAAACGAATACCATATTCTAAGCATTTTAATTTACATAATTAGTGTTTCTTAAAAAAAAATAGCATTTAATTGAAATATATAAAATATATCCTTATATATTATAAAACAAGGTCCTCCGCCGCGACTGTCTGTCGTCCTGTTCGCGATAAACTCAAAAACTACTGCACCGATTTTCATGCTGTTTTCACCAATAGATAGAGTGGTTCTCGAGGAAGGTTTTAGTACGCGGGCGAAGCCGCGGGCATCAGCTAGTAATATATATAAAAATAATTGAAGTCAAAATACTATTTTAATTGAATTAAAATATACTTTTTAGTTGTTGACCATTATATTATTATATTATGTTGACCTCAAATAAAATAGTTGATATTATTTTATATGTGAATCCTTTTATGATTGAAGTTTGAACCAAAGTTATGTGACTAATAATTTTGTTACCATGTTATGTTTGTATTGTTTATTAGTTAAATTGTTACTGTCGACATATTGTTGTTATTTTTTTGAATACACTGAATCGCTTGACTGGTTTAGAAAAAAAAGTATAGCCGACCTCGTAATTTCTGTACCACCCTAAGTTGAATGTCACAAAACGTGCACGTCATAAAACGACAAAGTCTATGTGACAGTTAGTGAAGTTTTAATAAACTGTGAATTGTTGTCAATCAACTCAGCCTATCGCAAGTCCACTGCTGGACATAGGCCCCTCCCAGACTGTGCCACAACATCCTGTCCTTCGCCTTCCGCATCCAGTCTGTCCCAGCCACCTTAAGGTCGTCGGTCCATCTAGCTGCAAGGCGTCCCACATTACGCTTGCCGATACACGATTTCCACTCCAGGACTCGTCTGCTCCACCGGCCATCGGTCCTTCGACATGGCCAACCCACTGCCACTTCAATTTGCTTACTCTGCAAGCTATGTCGGTTACTCCGGTCCTTTTCCGGATAACTTAATTCCGGATTTTATCCTTCAAAGAAACTTCAAGCATAGCCCGCTGAGCTACCTTGAATTTGCGGATCAGCCCGACTGTCAATGTCGACGTTTCGGCACCGTATGTCATAATTGTTGTCAAATGGATCAATTATGTCAAATTACGAGGTCGATTATACTTCTTCGGACTACAGACCATTAATAATTCTTCTCCAAAATCGGATAAATAGTATAGATATTTCTCTTAGAAAAATTATCTGCTGCTACAATATAGAAATCTCTTTTGTTGAATAAATCTCAGTGCCTTTTTAAACTTTTATTGTTAGCCATAAATAAATAAATGTAGAAAAATTTACAATCATGTTTATAGAGTAGTGATATTAAAAGTTGAGCTTTATGTGAGTAGCAATAAAGTTTTAAATTGTTTACGGTGTTTCATTTGCTGTTCACATGTTTGCATTTTTTTTAATGTTTAGTATATTGTTGCCATAGTGATGGGCTTTCGGAGAGTTATTTCAGGCAATAAATTGCTCAAATTATCTTAATTTTGTTCCCTAGAAAGTCAGACTATAAAACTTATTGCAGACATGATTCAGATTTTCCCACACAAACAGTAACTTAGAAATAAATAATACAATAATTAATACATTTTTTGAGTAATAACTTTTAAATATGCAGGTAACACTCAACATGAAGACAAAGACATGTTATCGGAATCCGGAGTCCAACGTGTTTATCGTGGCAACACGTTGTTCAAGTTCGTTCTAGTATATTTCTCTTACTATTTTCCCTAATTGGTCTTTTAGATTTACATAAGACAAACGTGATTTACGTATTTATAGTAATTTTGATAGTTTTTAGGGTTTCGTACCCGAAGGGCGCCAAACTGAAACTAGCCCCCGCTGTCCGTCTGTCTGTCAACGGGCTGTATCTCATGAACCGTAATAGGTAGACAGTTGAAAGTTTCACAGATTGTGTATTTCTATTGCCGCTATAACAACAAATAATAAAAATGAAATACTCGTAAAGTTTAAAATTTACGGGGGTATCCATACAAGAAACGTGTTTTTTTTTGGCGTTTTTTGCTAAATACATGGTAGCCCTTCGTGTGCGAGTCCGACTCACACTTGGCCGGTTCTTGTTTTAAGGTGAAATGGTGTAAATTATTAATAATGACACTGACAGCTCTTAAACGTAGTTTATGTGCTGATGGTGTTCAGTTTCTTTGGTGAAATTCGCCCTTAGGCCCGCTCACACCACAAATCACTGAATGCGTTTAGTGCTAAACATATTTAAAACATAATGATGTCTCTGTCATCTTGAGGGGCTCGTGGTTAAATTACTAGCCGCAATTAACAGCCGCACGGGTCGATCGATGGTTAAGCTACGCTTGCCGCGGTCGGTTCGTGGATGGGACCATCCATTAAATATCGAGACCGTGCCTCGGAAGTCACGTTAAGCCGTTGGTCCCGGCTATCATTCTTGGATCTTTGCCAGTCGTTACGGGTCGTCAGAAGCCGGAAAGTCTGACAACCAGTCTTAACAAGAGGTATCGTGTTTCCTAGTAACTAACTGGGTTGTGGAGGTAAAATACTGGTATTCAGCTGCATCCGGTTAGACTGGACACCAAAATAGTGGGGAAAAGGCTAGGCAGATTGATTGCTGTCCCTGTCATCTTCAAACGATTGACAGAATCAGAACGATGTTTTAAATCAGTTTAACGCTAAACGTACATAAGGGCAAACGGGCCCTCGCTTAGCTCCGCGAAATAAACTTGTAGTTTAACTGTATGTGCTTATTATTTTTAGACAAAATTGTGAATTACGTTAAAGACGTTTACGTTTCTAATTAGCTAGCAAAACTCCACGAGGTGTATCACTATAGTATATAAGTAGGTAGATAAATAAATTAAAAATTTCTTAAAAAATAAAATGTTTTTATGATATTTATTATACGAGTAGTCGACTGTAGCTAGTGTAGGTACTTAAAATGACAGTTTATGGAGTCAGTTTTTTTTTTTGTAATGTTCTCAGACGTAATGGTTAACGGTATCTAAATACAATAAAACAAATAAAAAATATATGGGGTCGGGGGACCCCCGTCAGGAAAGAAGTACCTTCTCACGTAGGATATAAAACAAAAACAAAATTTTCGCAGCCGCCATTTTGGATTTAGGTATATTTTAACTTAACGATCGGCTTTGATACCCTCGAAAACAATGAAAACAAGGGCTAAGACAAAAAAAAAATCCGCAAGCGCCATCTTGAAATTTGCATTTTGACCACTATCAGCTTTAGTAGCCTCGAAAACCACAAAAACCATAACCATGATGAAATTTTTTAAAAGAAAACAACCGCCATCTTGAATTTACTTTTTGACCTCACTATCGACTTTAGCACCCTCGAAAACCATAAGCGATAACCACAAAGATAAAATTTAAAAAAATTCGGAGCCCCCATCTTGGATTTACATTTTGACCAAATTCACATTTCTCTCTCTCTCTCTGGCATGCAGTGTACTTGGGCCGATGTGTACAATTTTATCAGAACAGACTGTAAAAACTTTCCTCTTTTTATTTGTTTTTTTTCCGCCGGCGTTCTCTCTCTTTCTCTCTCTTCCTTTCTCTTTGAATTAGAAGAAGACAGTCGCAAGAATGAACGCTTTTAGCGTTACATTTTCTTAAAGTTTACAAGTCGCGTAAAGGAACGTCGTTCCAATATCTAAATACAATAAAACAAAAAAAACTGATTTTCTCAACTCATTAGTACTTCAAGTAACCGTCGACGTTGACCCTAATAACAAAAATAGCAAATCATACTCTATTTTATTTTATCGTGTTTAGATACCTACCCATCACGTTGGCGGAGTTTCTGTAACTACTTAATTTAATTTAACCTTGTATAGTATTTAGACCTACCAACAAAAATATCTGATCTTCCACAGAACTTAAGACAAGATGACGAAACCAAAAGAACCGAAAATCAATAACGAATTTGGTCGTGACATAACCGACTTGCTAATGGGTGGTGTGTCGGCCATGTTTGCATCTATCTTCACGAACCCAATCGAAGTTGTGAAGGTCAGACTGCAGCTTCAAGGCGAACTGAAAAAGAGCGGGACCCATGCTATATTCTACAAAAGCGTACCCCACGGCTTATATGTAGTGGGCAAAAATGAGGGTATGGTTGCACTACAGAGTGGACTGACGGCCATGCTTGGGTTTCAGTTCTTTTTGAATATTTTTAGGTAAGTTTTCAAATATTTTATCAAAATTATCATTGTTGCGAATATCTTTTAACGCAATGTTTTATTTTAATTTTACATTATAATAAACTAGCTTTTGCCCGCGGCTTCGCCCGCGTAGATGTCGGATATCGTCTCACGGGAACGTACTACTATACAAACTTTCATTACCTATATTCACCCCTTATAGGATTATTTTTTTAAACAAAAAGTAGCCTATGTCCTTCCCCAGGATGCTATATAAAACCAACTTCCATGCTCCAGGCTATTACTAAGAATTTCCTAATGGAAAATCCAATATCACTTTGCCCGACTTGGGAATCGAACCTAGGACACCACGCTCAACAGTCGCGTTTGCAACCACGAGACCAATCAATTCATCTTATCTAAACCTTCTCACATTTGCAGATTAGGTTCTTTCCGAATAGCTGAACGAAGGGGGATACTAAAAGACTCCACTGGCACTACATCGCTGCTAAGGGGCGCAGGCGTCGCGGGCGTCGGTGGAGCCTTGGGCTCCATAGCCGGCACTCCGTACTACCTGGTGAAGGTCAGACTGCAGTCCCAGGCCGCCAGGGCTATAGCTGTGGGGCACCAGCATGAATGCAACGGCACCATGAGCGCACTCTCTGATATATTTAGAAAGGAAGGTGTTAGAGGTACGACGTTGATTTATTCATTTATATTTAGCAGGAGCAGCTCTGACTTTTTGGATTCATGTGCGTATTTTATAATTATCACTTGCTTCACAATACTGGTATTCAGCTGCATCTGGTTAGACTGGAAGCCGACCGCAACATGTTGGAAAAAGGCTAGGCAGATTGATTGACTTGCTTCAAAAACGGTGAAGGAAAATATCGTGAGGAAACTGCCTGAGAGAATTTCTCGACGGCATGTGAAGCCAAGTCAGAGGCCCATGGAAGGCTTTAAAACTGACACCAGGTTACTCACTAACCACACGAAAAGAAGAAGCAAGAGCAAGGTCTCGTCAGGAAATGGAAGGAATCTTTTGCCCAGGACAAAATGAATAATTGAAGAAAAATCGGTATGCATTGATAAAGGCACCGCACTGATGAGTGAGAGGTCGTGAATTCGACGCCCACCCGTTGTATAAACAAGCTATCATCGCAATATTTGTATCTAAACTCCATTTGGCTTCTGATATCACAGATATTGAATTGAACCAGATATAATTATAATTGTCAAAATGTTGCTAGGTAAAAAAAAAAACTTCACTTTCCTAACCATCATTACAGGTCTGTTCCGAGGCGTTGGTCCTCAAATCCCTCGCGGCATGGCGGGCAGCGCCTCACAAATTCTAAGCTTCACCTACGCTAAAGATTGGCTGCGTACAAACAACTGGTTCACTGAACAGCCACTGATGCTGTCGTTCTTCGGCGCAAACCTCGGAGGAATCGTCATGACGCTGTGTTTGAACCCCTTCGATGTAATCGCTACTAGACTATGTAATCAACGTAAGTAAAAATTATTATTTACATAATTTTCTTTTTTGGAAATAATAGGTATTTACATACAAGACTTTATCTACACCCATATTATGAATCCTCTATAAAAGGTTCTTTGTAATACTAATATCGAACAAAAATGGCGGGATACAAAGCACGTGAATTCGAATTTTTAGGATTCGAATAAACAACAAGTTTTTTTTTTAATGACAACTTAGTGAAACGCGCCTGCATGACAGCGTTCTTTTTTTTAAATGATAATTATAATGGTTACTATGAGACTGTTTGTTTTAATGTTGGCAATAAGCTAACTGTTTCAGAAACTTTTATAGAGGATTTATAGCATGGGTGTAGATAAAAAAAATCATTTAATAAATCGCTTGATAACCTGTCAATTGATTTCTAACTTCTTGTACTATCTCTAGAAGCGGTTATGCCATAGTGATCGCTCTTGAAAAACGAACCATGCACAATAACTTTCTGCTTTTATAAGAGCTAAATTTGTTGGTATGCGCAAGAAACTTGTGGTTTCTTGCCAGAGATCTACACTAATAAGTACTCATATATATTAAAAAGAGAAAATACTTGTATTTTCGTTTGTAATGACTTTGTTTGTAAACTCAAAAACTAGTAGACCGATTTTAAAATTATTTCACCAGTAGAACTATATTATCTTAAATGATATTGTAATTTATAAAGATACCATGCGGGCGAACCCCCTGGCGGAAGTTAGTGGTTTATAGTTGGGGAGAAAAGGCATTACATAGAGATATGCAGAAGGCTTTGCAGGAGATCTTTGTCCAGAAGAGGGTCAGTACAGGTTTAAAAAATTATGATACGATTCGACGCAATAAAAGTCAATCCACCTTCTTTTAATTTAATTAAACTGTGTAGCCCACTAATTACATACATTTTATTTCAGCTGTCGACGCCCAAAACAAAGGCAAACTCTACAAAGGCATGATAGACTGCGGCTTAAAGATGATCCGGCTCGAAGGACCACTGTCCTTGTACAAAGGCGTAGGGGCCAACTACTTAAGACTTGGCCCCCATACGGTGTTGCTACTTGTCTGTTGGGACAAGCTGAAAGACGTGGACGACTACTTTCGCAGTTGACCCCATAAATCATAAATCAGAACTAGAATGATCAAATTCCAAAGTCATAAAATAAAGCCATTGTCGTTAAATCTACATATCTATGCTATAAATAAAAAAAAAACAAAAAGTCCTAGAACAAGTGTTCCAAAAATACGTAGGTAATGTCTAAGTTACATCGATAAGTACGAGTAAGTAGAAAGAAAAGAAAAAAAAACATTCATCTTTTTCATTCGAACCAATTATTCATATTTAAAGCTAAGAAAATATGACGTTATCGAAAGAACATAAAAACTAACAAAATCATGTACTTAAATAATATTTGAATTTAAACGGTCCCTTTATAATATATTCTATCATTACAAATGGAGAGCAAATATTGAATTTTATCTTGCACAATGCTATTAAATTAATTAAATTTAAAAAAAAAGACAGCATCAACAAATAAGAGCTCGTGCTAATGGCTTATGCATTAGAATTTTTAAGGTAATTAGGTTGTAAATATTAAATAAAATAAAAAAATTAATCACAACAATATACAATATAAAAATAATTATTTAAATAATAAAATTAAAATTATAAAATAAAATTATAATTATAAAATTAAATTAAAATTATTAAATTAAATTAAAATCATAAATTATCATTATAGTTTTAAGATCATACATACGTTGTAAACTTAGTAGGTTTTAGAATATTTCGTTTTGATTTGTTCCTGTGGCTGGCATTGACCCATCAAAATAATAAACTTCTGTGATATGGAATAATTACTTTATACACTGTTGTATTTACAAGTTTTATCATATTATTTTGTGTTTAAATATAGCTTGATAATTTTTCCAATAAAGAGTTTTTAATGTTAATTGTAAGGTTTTTTTTACACCAATTATTTTCAAAGGTCCCCACAAGTTCATTTATTAACCGACTTTATAAAAAAGGAGGCTATCAAGTCGACACGTTTGTATGTAATATTATTGTAACTGCAATATCTATTAGGGCTTTCACACAAATATATTTTTATAGGTGTATGTATGTATTTATGTGATTGTTCACGCATTTCTCCGGAACTATTTACCGGATTTTGACAATTTTTTTATTGGCTTACATTTGGCAAAATCGGTTCAGTAGTTTTCGAAATTTGGACTAATTCGTGTAAGTGTGAAGGCCTGGCTTATTGATACGGTGTAATAGGGATAACATCTCATAACCTTCATTTTACATAGCAGGCAGTGGTATTCGAATTTGTGTAGGGTAGATACCGCAACTAAAAAAGTGGAAACCAGAACTAACCAAAAAAAAACACTAAATTAATAGTTAAAAATAGCTTTAATTTCAAAATTCGGTGGCAAAAACGAAATTATAAGAACACCAAGTAATTTTACACATCTGTTGTCTTTTTTTGGAAGTCTGTTTTTTTTTTGTTTGAAAATATAGAAAGAAAGAAGAAAGCTTAGCGTGTAAAATTGGTTGTGTACATTGTGCATTCAATTAAATAAATAAATAAGAAATTTTTGTGTTCATATATTTGCGATTATAAGAGTATGCTGCAATTTAGTTTTATTAAAAGATATTAAATTGCCTCTAAATGTAATGCCGAACTGTTAGTCGAAATAAAATCCACAACTGAATTTATTTCATCGTAACATATAAGATAACACAAGCTCATTTATCTATCGCGAATTCGCGATTTATTGAAATCGATGTCATCTCAATTCATCGGCCACATGTATACACGGCTACACATCAAGCTATACATTTCCAGTTTATGCTGATCTCGCATTGTATACGATTTCCGTACAATGCGAGGTCAACTTATACTGGAACTGTGTAGCTTGATGTGTAGCCGTGTGTACCTCAGTCTTGTCTAGGTATACTACGAAATAAAATCCACAACTAATTGGTACTTCAATGTTTATTGTAAAAATGCACGATAAAATATGCTCTACTCATACAATTGGAGCTTACATTCAAACTTATAATTATTTAAAACAAATTAATTATAAAACAAAATAATTCTTATCCCTCTACTTAGTTATAAATTATGCGCTAAAAGTGATGTTCTAGTAAAAATTGTAAATAATGTTCGAAGACACGAGTTGATGGACGTTCTTATATATTCAGTGCCTACCAAAAACCTTTGTGCGATATTGAAGACACGTTGCTACCTTATAAAAATGTTTGAATAAAAAACTGCAGTACTAGACTAACTAGCAAACTGTAGGTTCCGTACCAATGTCAATTAAATCTTAGACTAGGTTAAACGAAGCTTGAATTTATCACAATAGAACCCTTTACCCCGCGGCTTATTTAGAAGCGATCGTCACACGATCGTTCGAACTTTTTGTTCGGTGAACCTGAATACGTCGTCGCGCCGATAGAGGGCGCTTTCCGGTTTTCCGAATAAAAAGTGGCATGCGCACGCGATCGATCGCGTATTCGCACGACGGTCGCTTTTAATTAGGACGCTATCTTATACTACATGCCAAGACTTGCAGCAGACGCGGTCATAAATAGAGCGAGCAGGACAGAATTTCTTTAGACGTACTGAGTGTCATATCGTCATCCTCATTATTTTTATGACCGTGCCTGTCACGAAAGTTTGCATTTAGTACGGTAGATAATTATTATCTAGCATACTAAACACCAAAGTAAATTACATTTTGAAATGATACGGAAGATCTATATCCATTTCTAATACTACAAAGTTGGTACAGAACCATAAGTTACTACGTATTTTGTACTTTAAAACGCCTTGAAGACGGACACCGTTCCGAAGCTTGAGTACCGACATTTATCCATATCCATACTAATATTATAAATTCGAAAGTAACTCTGTCTGTCTATCTATATGTTACCTTATCACGCCTAAACAACTGAACGGATTTCGACAACATTTGGCAAGGAGATAGATGGCACCCTGGGGAAGGACATAGGCTACTTTTTATCAACATAAAGCGCGGGCGAAACCGCGTGCGGAAGCTAGTGATTACATAAGTCTATCGCCATTATTCCTCGAATAGGTGAGGGGAAAGGGGTGGCCTTGAAGTTATGCGTCCTTTGTAACAAGGGGGCGAGCCTATTGTCATTAACTGGGCCATGAATCCTGGTTCTGGACTGCTACTGAAAATTTCCTAATGGTAAAAACCATAAATCTCGAATTTAAAAGAGATAATTAATTAATAAAGTTATTGTAGCATAAATATTTTAAATAATTAATTGGAATCATCAAGAGGGAGTGGGCTGTAATCCACCACACGGGCCCAGTGCGGGTTGGTAGATGTCACATGTCTTTGAATTTTTGGTTCTAGGACATGCCGGTTTCCTCACGACGTTTTCCTTCACCATTTTGAGAGTTGTGGTGATGAAATTATTTACACAAAGTATAGCGCCTGTCTGGATTCGAATCCACGACCTAAAACTTGTAAGTCAGGGCCATGATCAGTGGGCCACCACTGCTCTTAGAAACTAGTGGTCGACTTCATATTTCGGTACTCTCACTTCAGTCGGCATAAAACATGCAAGCACCAAACAGTATGAATCTCTGAGATACTTGGAGATGAGGCAAAGTAGGTAACTATTACAACTACTTTCTTCAAACTTACTTATAGCTAATTTGTTCCTAGTTGTATAATGTTGCTTTTACATTAGTCACAGTTTGAGTTAGCTGCTAAAAGCATGCAAATGCCATTTGAAAATGCATATGCTTTTAGGGAACTCGCAGACTAGACGGCCACGACCAGTGGTCGCAGCGAACAGGTAAACTACAGAAACCGACACGATTCGCGCATTTGGTCGCAAGGGCCAACTAGCCGCAGACCGTACAATACAACTATACTCCATTTGAAATAAGATTAGACATTGAAACAAACCTTTTTACAGTCAGTTCAACCGATTTTGACTTCTATACCGTAGGCATAAGGATGGCATTAAGAGCAAAAAAGTTACACAATACCAACTGTCTACTGCAGCTGCAATTTGTCATCCCACCAACGCAATAGAAGTCAAAATCGGTTGAACAGACTGTAAAAAAGGTTAATTTAAATGTCTAATCTTATTTCAAATGCAGTATTGACGGCCACGATTGGCCGGAGTCGTGGCCGTCTAGTGCTCGAGATCTCTTAGTTGTCACTAATGTAAATATAGCATTATTAAAGGCAATATCAGACGCTTCACTCGAAGCTCATTTTTGTTTCATTCCAAGTTCACACGACACCGAACATAGGAATGACCGTTCATCTGCTCCTTTCATATAATTTTTGATCATTCGTTAAGAGAGTAAAAGATGAGAAAAAATATTCACAAAAAATATTAAACTGATACGGAAATGAAACACTCTGTACACGCACACTTGTCACACTTGTCTTTCTACGTTGCAATACAAGTGTGCGTGTACAGAGTGTTTCTTTTACGTAAAAATTTAATAGTTTTGTGACTATTTCAATACTTAATTTTTTTTTTTTTGAGTGGTAATATTTTTTTATGCTATACTTTTGCGGGTTCAGACTTCGAGCGAAAGATGTCGAATGAAAGACGAGAGTGATCAAAAAGTGAAGCGTTTGATAATCTACTTTAACAAAATACAAAAATGCTGGAAGTTATGTAAAAATCTCGGACTCTTGGCATACTATCGAAATAGTTAAAAAGTGCACTTACACTATAATATTAACGATATAATAACACAATGCAGCGAGCACACATTAGTCAAGAGCACTTTACCTCTGGAGGAGGTTTCTGATTCCCAATTCAAATCTAGCTGTTCAAAGTATTCAATTGTACAAGAATCGCCGCCATCTTGTTTTTAAGGTTCGGTACCCAAAGGATGCCAAACGGAAGCCTATTACTAAGCCTGCGCTATCCGCCTGTCTGTCAACGGGCTGTTTCTCATGAACAGTAATAGGTAAACAGTTGAAATTTTCACAGATTGTGTATTTCTATTGCGGCTATAACAACAAACACTAAAAATAAAATAAAGTTAAAATTGAAAGGGGGTACAAGAAACGTGTTTTTTTTAATACATAAAAAAGCAAGTGTTATTTATTGTACGGAAGTATGGAACCCTTCGTGTCCGACACACATTAGGTCGTATTTTCAATATAATAAAACAAGATGGCGGCGATACTTACGATTTTTGCTATACTTAGTTGTAATTGGATTGGATGTTGTTATTTCCTACAACCAATCACAACAGCTACAGTTATCTGCACCTTGCGTAACACACTTTCAATCACAATCTGAATGATTTTGAAAGATATTGCGAATCCACTGCTTCATATGTTCAAAAAACATTCTGATCAGAAGTGTAAACAAAGAAATTAATGTTGTTGACTGTCAAAAGGAAAGCCATTGCTACTGTGTTACGCAATTATCCCGCGGCTCAGCCATTCAGGAATCGGGCTCGGTTTATTATAACTATCCTTATATCCGCTAAAGAACTAACCGAAAACTTTGTCTAAAGGGGGATGCGCCAGGGTAGCCCGCGAAATTCAAATTTTCTTACGTTTTTTGCAATTTGCAGGTCGGTGTTAGATTGTATGTTGATCTAAATATAATTTGAGCACGTAACAAGCATCGGGATTTCATGAAATCATGACATTTGAGACTTTCATGAACTTAGAGAGTTGTATTGCTGATTCTAATATTTATAATTCTGTAAATCCATATTTGTTACGAGCGCAAATAATATTTAGATCAACATACAATCTAACACCGACCTACAAAATGCAAAAACCGTAAGAAAATTTGAATTTCGCGGGCTACCCTGGCGCATCCACCTTAAATCGTAGCGTTTAACTGACTGATATGTTGTAATTGTGTATAATTAATTGAACTTTGCTTCCACAATAAATCAATCTGTCTAGCTTTTTCCCATTTATATTGGGGTAAGCTTGCAGTCTAACCGGATGCAGATGAATACCAGTATTTTACATGGAGCGACTGCCTATCGGACCTCCACAACCCAATTACCCTGGGTAACACGATACCCCTTGGTAAGACTGGTTGTTAAGACTTTCGGGTTTCTGACGACTGTCAAAGATCTACAAATGACAGCCAGGCCCAACGGCTTTACGTGCTTTCCGAGCCACAGAAGAGGAATGTAAAGAACAAACTAATTCCATAATGAGCATTAATTTAGTTACACATTGATAATTAAAATTTAGCTAACCAGTAACTAAGGGAAAGAACAGTAGAAAACACTAGTTTCTAGGTTTTGTTCAGATAAATCGCTACGATTTATTATACCTTGTGTATTGAGCTTTACCCATAAACTATTTCATAATAGTACAAAAACGGGCGTATTCCGAAGTCATTAAATATAAAACAAAAAATCAATTAACAAAAATCATATTTAAAAAAATATCAACAATTTTGACTCTAGAGATTCCATCAAAACATGACATAAAATTTATTCGATTCTCCTTGCCGACAAGTATAAAAATATAGTTGGATATTTCCCTAAATATCGAAGATATAAGACAGAGATGCTGGGCACCAATATGCTTACTCAAATAGTATTAATTATAAGTTAGAAAATACAATAGACGTAGATATATTTAGTAACCTATTCCGCTTAACTATTCCTCAAGAGTCATAAAAAACACACTCTGCATCTAGCGCTCGGCGTGGCAACACGTCGTGTTCTGGTTCACGACTGGTCAATCGTCATCCTCAAGATCCCTCGTTGAGAGGTGAAACACGTGTCGATTTCTTACAGGGTTTGTTATGACTCTTGAGGAATAGTTAAGCGGAATAGGTTACTAAATATCTACGTCTATTGTATTTTATAATGGATTTCCGCAAAGTCACGGCTGAATCAATTAACTATAATTTGGAAGAGATTCTAGCGATTTAAAAAAAATTGTTTTATAATTTCTTAAAATGTATACTTAACACATCTATTCACTATATGTCTGTATGTATACATATACCAATGTCAGTAGAATCATTTTAAATGAGACTGCATTATTTTTTCATTATAATTTTTGATGTTTTTGTAGTTTTTGTGATGCATCTTTGAAAACCAATCGTTATTTTATACTTTACTTTTTCTATTAAGCTGTACTAGTCGTTTTGTCTTAGAGCCGTATCTGTCAACAATGTTTACTGATGTATCCAGCAGTATACGTCCCCAAAGTACTGTCATTTTTCGATGATCAATCCCTAGAGTGCGTTTCATCAAATAGTTCCTACGAAGTAATGTTGGCTCTACTTTTAAATTAAAAAAACGGACCTATTAGGTAGCGCCGTAGTGGCGTATCGTATTCGTATTGGTCCTAAAACAGTAGAGTCAACGTTCCGGCATAGGAACTATTTGATGAAACGCACTATACTCATAAATTTGAACTCAGATCAACTTGGTCAGCTGCAGAAGTGAGAACAGTGAGTCCACAGAGCACGAAATAGCCTCGACGGCAGCGACTAGACACGCTTTTACTACTAAAATTCGTGTCCAAACGAGATCATTCATCGTCCATACAAAATTGGGCTAAATGTGAAAATGCCAAACAAAATTAAAGCTATATTCCGAAACAGTACGTTTTTCTCTTAAGTTTTTATCACTATTACTTTAATCAGATTACTATTAATTATTTTAAATAAAACATACCGAAACAGTATTTTTCAAAATCCTATAACAGCGCAGGGAATTGCCCTACAGCTTTTTTTTTTTTTTTTTTTTTGAGGGTGGGAAATCATCCAATGACTTCTCCCGCTCTGGGCGGAGCGGAAGGGCGTGTCAGACTTTTACTGACTAAAACCCACCCGTGTTCCTTCATTTGCCTGTTGCCAAGGTCCCGGTATCCCTTTCGGACTTTCCCGCAACATTGCCCTACAGCTGTGGTCCAATAATGAAAAGTGAAGAAAATTACATGTTCTAACAGAATAAATCTTTTTTTTTTTTTTTTTTTTATTTGGCCTGCACTTTCATAATTTAGCCGAAAATTTGTGATCTCCTTTGGTGCACCTGACAAATTCTCACTTCAAAACTGATTACAATAACATCGCAGTCGACTTACGTATTACAAAAAAAAAACATAACGTGTCTACCCGTCATACGCTGGATAGGTCGGGTGCGGAGAGAGGCTTTGACTTGAGACCACGACTGCATAATTGAGTCACCTGGGTAGGTGTCTTACCTCGGGTTTCCGGGAAGTATATCCTGGGGAAAAAAATAATTGTTGTTAGAAAAACCATCTAGGAAGAGAGAGTGCCTGTGAATAAAGCCAGAAGTTTTTCCAATACCAACTCAAACTCAAACTCAAAGCATTTATTTCAATTTCTGACTGACCGACGTCAGTCAGAAAGATGAAGCTAGTTGCCCATTCCAAAGCGTAGGTTCCTATAGAGAAGAACGGGCAAGAAACTCCATGGACACTCTTTTGAATCAGAATATTGTTACAATATTCTGATTCCAACAGAACACTTGTCAGTTGCGTCAGAGTCTTTGTATTGTAATCTTAACTTATATCACTACATATTATAAAACAAAGTCCTCCGCCGCATCTATCTGGCTGTCTGTTCGCGATAAACTCAAAAACTACTGCACCGATTTTCATGGTGTTTTCACCAATGCATAGTGGTTCTCGAGGAAGGTTTTAGTATATAATAACCGACATCCACGCGGGCGAAGCCGCGGGCATCAGCTAGTTTATAATATTACTAGCTGCACCCCGCGGTTTCACCCACGTAAGTCTTAATCGCGTGGGAATATCGGGATACAAGTATCCTATGTCCTATTCCAGGTCACAGTCTACCCATGTGCCAAATTTCATCTAAATCCGTTCAGCCGTCTCAGTGTGAAAGCGTAACAAGCAAACAAACAAACCTCACTTTCGCATTTATAATATTAAAGTTAGAATTCTCTTCGTCATCCATTCTAGAAATAGAAATGATTAGTGTCTCAACTAGAGGCTTATATTGAAAAAACTCCCACATCTACTTACTTCTGAAACACAAACAGCGACGCAGTGACGGCAGAGAAGACCAAGAAAGAGTAGGGTCCGATGGCTTCCCGCATGGAGGGGAAGGACATCCCAACGAGGAAGTTCCCGCCCCAGTTGGCGAGGGAGCCCCACGCCATGCCTGCGGGCCGGGGACCTACTTCGAATATCTCTGTAGGAGGGAGAAAACAGCTTGGTTATTTGACTTTTAAACAATATTTCAATATGTCAAAGTCAAAGTCAAATAATTTATTTCAAATAGGCACATAAAAGGCACTTTTGAACGTCAATGAAAAACAAAGAAATAGAATTGTTTCTAGTTGCCCATTCCAAAAGGTAGCTTTCGTATGGAGAAGAATGGGCAAGAAACTCCACCGTTACTCTTTTCAAAAATGTTTTACAATATTTTGTATACATGAATTATATGTGAAGACGATACACCTACAATAAGATTACTGTCCCATAAAAGGCAAAAAAAAATATAAATGGAGCAATGACAAATAAATCAGTTATGTGATAGGTACATGGTGCTCATATATGGTTGTTGTGTTTCCATTAACGCATGCAAGGACACTGATCGAGACACAATAGAAGAAGAAGAAGAAAAAGACAAGGCTATTGGTGGACGATCGTGAAAATTTGGGCCGAGCCCCGAGGCGAAGCCGAGGCACACATACGTGAGTCCATCAATGACTGGCTGCGGCCAAAGCTTGTATAGTACTTTTCTCAAACAATGCGCGGAAATTCAAACTGAGTAAATTTATAATATTATTATAAATTCCAGAATTTATATTATTATAAATTCCAGAATCGATGACGGACAACGATCATTATTCACGTGCCAATATGCTCATTTGTTTCTTCTTTACTTTAAACAGTTCTATTTGTAAGCCAAATCAAAATTTAAATAAAATCTTTGATACGTTACATTTATAAATAACACAACAGATATGAGTTTTCAGATATGAGTCTTCGGAATAAATCTTTTTTTTTTGTTTGGCTTTTTTCACTTTTACTTTTAGCCCAAATATGTATGGACGGTGTGTGATCTCCTTTAAAAAAGTTTACTTTGGTAAGTATTTCAAACGCTTGTTATCTCATATTAGGTACTTGATGTAAAAATTGTAAATAAGTTCTCGGTTCCGTTAGGTATTCTAATATTTTTTTTATCCATTGACCACATTTAAAAAAATAAAAGCGAATTTCACTAAAAATTGATGGTACTAAGCACGACACTCGTAAACTTGTAAGACGGAATAGAGAGTCGCCGGACACTCTCAGGAATTGTTATGATTTTCTACAAGTTGTAACTTACAAAGAACTTTTTGATAAACAAATCACGAACACAATTGTAAAAATATACTTGTGAACTAAATAATGACACTTGTAACTTGTAATTTACACGTGTAGTTGTATCGAAACTACACGTGTAAATTTCTTTTATCGTAATAATAATAAAAAATACAGGAAAAACGCTTGTAATACAAGGCTTGTCAGTTTTGATAAACAGGGCACTGGTCTTTGATGCGTAGTTCGGATGTGTCGATGTAGATGCCGCCACATGTTCATCGATATATTCGTCAAATGTGGACCGGTTTTTATAACTCACCCGAAGCAATAAAGTAAGGTATCGGGCCGAGTCCGAAACCGAAGACTAGAACGTAGGACATCACCGCTATCATGCACACGTTAGGCATCCATGACACCACGTCCTGGAAATAAGGAGAACACCTTTGAGTAAAGGAACATTATACAAAATAATTATTTCGTAGAGGATCTGCAGATGAAATTATACATTGTGGTACAGATAGTGCCATCCCCGAAAACGAGCCCACCCCGCGATTACTGTACTGGAAGCTGCAATTTAGTGTGGAGCGGAGCGGAGTGGGGCGCGTCTTCGTGGATGGCACTATAATCTGGGACCTATTTGATAAAATCGACAGGTGACAGGCCAAAATACGACAAATTTCTATGTTTCGTCAGTAGTTTTCAACTTTATTAAACAGTGTCGTGAATTGTGCATATTTTGTAATTTTTAGAGTTCCTTCAATCAATCTTCCTAGCCTTTTCCCAACTATATTGGGGTCGGCTTCCAGTCTAACCGGATGCAACTGAATACCAGTATTTTACATGGAGCGACTGCCTATCTGACCTGCACAACCCAGTAACTGGGCAATATGATACTACTTGGTAAGACTGGGTTGTCAGACTTTCGAGCTTCTGACGACCCGTAACGACTGTCAAAGATCCACAATTGACAGCCGGGACCAACGGCTTAACGTGCTTTCCGAGGCACGGAGAAATCTCGGTATGAAAAGATGGTCACCCATCCACAGACCAATCCCGGCAAGCGTAGCTTAACCTGCTATCATGCATATCATATTAACATCACGCTAGGACACTTAGGAGGAGAGCGAAATAAAAAAAATTAAAAATCTGAAAGAACGCTAAGCCCTCGCTAAGCCGCCGGTCGTGTCGCGCTAATTAATTAATTATTTGTAACTTTTATTTTAATTGGGATTTTAATGCTAATTTTCAATTTTGATTTTAGTTTTTAATTTTATTTTATTTTAATTTAATTTTGATTTCATTATGATTGTAATTTATTTTAATTTAATTGTTTGTTTTTAATTTAATTGTAATTTTGTTTTTAATTTTATTTTCATTTAATGTTATTTGTAAATATAAGTCTATTTTATGAGTCTATGATAATGATACTCGAAATAAATGATTTGAATTTGAATTTAGCGCTAAGTGAATCAATAAAACACTAACCATAAACCGCAAGCAAGCGGCCAGCGCCGCTAGTATAAGCGCCGCGCTGAACAGTGAAGCGAGCAGCAGCGGCCGGCGCCCGAAGCGCGGCAACAGCTGGAGCATCAACACCGCCGTACAAACGTTGATGAAGCCGCAGCCGATCGTCGCGTACTGGGAGCTCTTCGGCGTTAGACCAGCTTGCTTGAAGATCGTCTGCGAGTAGTAGAATACCTGGACAGAACATTAAATTGATTTATTCCATATTTAAAAGGTAGTTTCCAATTGATTTTATTTCCATTTAAACAAATGTCAACTGTATTTCAGTATTAATTAAGTTGATTTTAGAATGGCCAGAACTATTGAAAAGGTCATTAAATAAAAAATGTAGGTCATGGATTCGAACCCTGACAGGCGCTTTTGCTTTGTGTAAATAATTTCATCCCCACTGCTCTCAAAACGGGGAAGGAAAACATCGTGAGGAAACCGGCGTGTCATAGAACCAAAAATTCGAAGACATGTGACATGTATCAACCCGCACTGGGCCCGCTCGAAGGAAGCAAGCGTAGTATTATAAATTATTAATGCCATCATTATTCCACTGCGAAAACGGGATGGTGCTAGCGGCCTTGTCTAGCTCCGTCCCTCTCTCACACTGTAAAAATGGTGGCATTAATACTTCATAATACGCCACCTGGTCTGTGACCCCAGCAGTGGGAACATTATAGGGTGATTACGATGATGATGATGATTCAAAATAAAAAAGTGTAACAAAAATAACTTTATTTAACAAAACTTATAACATGATCTTCAAAAATAACTGTTAACACTTTCGCTATCCTGTGGTTCAGGACAAAATTGGTTAAAAGTGTTAAAAAAACAATAAATCATGAGCTTCAAAAATAAATCTAAATAAAACTAAAATCAAAATGTTATATTTAAGCATTAAAGCTACATCTTAAAAAATTAATACTTCCAAAAATATATAAAACTAAATATAAAAAAAAAACATTTATACAAATGTAGTTCACATTTACATTGAAGTAAATCTAATTATTCACTTCTTTCCTTTCCCTTTTCCTTTCTTTTTCGGTGGTTCCGGTTCCGGTTCCGGTTCCGGTTCTGGTTCAGGAGGAGGAGTGAGAGGTAATTTCCTATTTGGCCATTTTCGTTTGATATATTCCACCAATAAGGTTACATTTAAATTTTTCACTTTAGGATTCCTCGTTGGTGACGGAAATACGTTCACCAACTCATTTACAAGATTTTCATCTAGAAACGCTCCGTTCTCCTCTAGAGCAGTAATAAATTCTTTAACTTCCATGATGACATGATTATCTTTTTGGAGTTGGAGCGCAATGAGGGCAATATCAGACTTGCGCTTTTTAGATTTTGTAACATATTCAATTCTGTTAAGAACTATTTCCCTGAGGTCTGGCCCTATAGCTTTAAAAGCACTTTCAACGTCCCCGTACGTTACAACTAAGTTTTTCTTTGATTTCTTTTTTTTTGTATTTTCAAGCAAATTTAAAAATTCTTTAGTAACGACCACGTTCTCCATTACTACATTTTTCACTTTCGAAGCATTCATCGATACTTGGTGCATAACACTTAAAGCGTCCTGAGTGGACATAGGATTGAAAGACAAATTCAACGTATTCAATTTTTTTGCTTTCTTTACATTTCCTATGATATTTGTTATAGCTTCTCCTTCTAGCTTGTTATTGCTAAGATTTAGCTCATTCAATTGGGGACACAAAAAAAATTTACCGACGGCCAGGCCAATTCGTTCGCCACACAAGGAGTTCCATGACAAATTCAACACTTCAAGACAATCACTTTCTGATAATTTTACGAGAAACGCGTAACCTCCTACACTATATATTGAGTTCCACGAAAGGTCTAAGTGAGTAAAATTGTTATGGGTTTCGAATGGTTCTACTAGTAACGCGAATCCTTTCCCACTTATGTTATTGTAGCTTAAATTAAGATTTTTCACAGTAAGTCCGAAAAGTACAGCCTTTGCTAAATGCATCATCGCTTCATCGCCCAACTTGTTATAACTCAAATCCAGAACGTTGAGTGTTCTGTTAAGGTGCAACTTAGAAAATAATCGTCTGGCACCTTGAGGGCCAATTCTGCAACCACGCAAATTAATTTCAGTAATTGTGGTGTTCGTCACAAGTAGGTCTCTAAAATGATAGCAAGCATCATTGTTCAAAAAATTATCAGTTAAGTTTATTCGTTGGACCGTCGTATTGTGTAGCAAAGCTATAGCCATTGGACGGAATCCATTCGGATCGATGCAGTAATACTGCAGATCTATTCGGCTTTCAAGGAGCCCTCTATAGAAACTTCTGACTGGGCACTGATTCATCTGCTTGCAGAGAGCTAGGTACAAGGCTTGCCCGTCCATCGGGTATGTGATGGCATCTACAGACCCAAGCAAAGCTTCTTCTATGCCTGGATCTGTGATCGCCGGGTAATTGTAATAATGGTGTCTAAGCAGCGAACTGCCAGACATAGTAATATTTTTTCCGCATATTTCCCCGCTACCAGGGTCGTACAAACCATCGGTATACAAATTTTTCTTCTTGTTTTCTTCAGGCAATGATATTTCTAATGAAGACCAGTCTTTCATCGGCGGATCTTCGGAACTCACCACAGAATGGACTGAAAGGATCACTTCAACCGGCATCTCGTTGTTACTGCCGTCTGAGTCTTCCATTTTTGTTCAGACTGATTGAATAAGGTCAAGGAAAATATATAGCATACACAAAATATAAATAACTATAAAATATAAAGGCTTAGAAATATACGCGAATACAGTTTGACGCGGATGAAGTTGCCGAAACAGTATTGACAGCTATTAAAATTGATAAAACCTTTAAGAAAAAAATCGCACGTTCTTAATTGAAAAATCTGCGGAATTTGATTGAGATGTAAATACTTATTGGAACTAAAAGTAACTAAAAGTTCTTTTACGGGGCTTGAAGATTTTCGGAAAATGTTAACGCTAAAAGAATTCATACTTGCGACTCTCTTCTTCTAATTCAAAGCGAAAGAGAGAACGCCTCGCCGAGATCGTCGGTGGCAAAAAACTAAAATTCAAAACCAAAGACACCGACTTCCGAAATTAAAGTTATTTACGCCTAGGTTGAACCAGCGAGAAGTTCTTCTTCTGCTTTTATACGTTCAAAGGCGTAAGCGTGCTATGCTTCTTAAACTTTTCTACGTTAGTCGAAAAAGTAACTCCTATTTCTGTGGGAATGTTCCAAGAAAGTCTAACCTATCCAACATGGTGCTAAAAATTTCCCACGTCTCATCATATTCTTCCACCGGGCCATGTTGACACCCCGCCCGCGCCTAGCCAGTATATCGATGGTATAGAAGACAGATGTTATATGATCTAAAACGTTTTACAAAAAAAAAAAGTTAAAATCTTTTTAAAAACATCCTTTTAACTAAACAGGGTCTTCCCAGGGCCACCTTCTGGCTCCATCATCAGACCCTGAACACCACCTAGTTTCAAAGCACTTATTAATACATAGCTAATGAGTCCAAACACGATTGTGCTATCTAGTTTGATTGACGAGTTCCTATGGCCAACTTCTGGCTCCATCATCAGACCAGTTACATGGTATCATTTTTTCAAAATGTCTCGGTAGTTACATAAGTATGCCAAGTTTCAGATCAATCGGACGCCAGGAAGTGCTTGAAAAATGGAGTAACCGGAAACACATACGAACAGAGCAAACTAATATAAAGCTTGTAAAAAAAACCGACTCCCAAAAAACACTACAAAGAGAAAAATAACTTAAATTTCGGAAGTCGGAGTCTTTCGTTTTGTATTTGCGCGGGGCGCAGCTAGTATATTATAAATTAAAGTCCCATTTCTTGTCTGTCTGTGTGACCGCGTTGTTCTTCTAAACTACGCAACCGATTTCAAAGTCGGTTTAAGTAGGTATATATTATACATTAATGCTAAACTTACATACAGGGTGGATTTTTGAGATAGGATAGGAACCTTAACCATTTTAGCTACAGGAAAACGGTCTTACGAGACTGTCCTTAACTTTCTGAGACATTTTGATCCACATTCACAGATTCTGACAAAAAAAGTACAGACGGCAAGAAAATGGGAAATTTCCACAAAATGACAAAAAAATTTTTGATGCCCGTCACTCCTGTTTCTTTTGGAGATCCTAAAAATCTCTATAGAACCAACAGAGGTCTGAGTACTAGAAAAGTCAGAAATCACAAACAACTTTTCCTATACATTTTGTACAAAATGAGACTCCTACTTAATTTTTTATGGATAGTCTGGCCTTTATCACTCCATATTATAAAACAAAGTGCTCCACCGCGTCTGTCTATCTATCTGTTTGCGTTAAACTCAAAAACTACTGCACCGATTTTCATGCTGTTTTCACCAATGCACGGTGGTACCGCCTTAGGTCATTAATGCAAAAATTTAATCATCAATTCCCCCACTTTAAGTACTTATAACGATTTACCGATAAACAAGCTACCCAAAAATATAAATATGTCACCCATTTTACCTAATTATCACTTATTTTTCGACCCCCGAAGTGAACACATCATTACGTTGCGCTCGCCTTATCAGTAACTCACTAGCACATGTTGTGTGTGTAACGGTGAATTCTAAGAATTGCACTGTTTTTGAGTGGTGTTTGTGACATGGATTTCCAAGATCAAGATATGTTCTTACTATTTTAAGTTATAGTTTTTTAAATTTTATTTGATTTATTATGACGTGTTTTTACTTGCTACGCCACACAGGATTTCTAACAAATATTTAACTTATTGTTAAATTCACATAGTCTTACAACTAATTTCAACTATAGTCGAATACTCTCACATATCTTAAATTAAAGATTGAACTGTCTATTTTTAAAATATAAAAAGTTTTTCTGCGTCCTTTTGCGACTTTAGTTGCTATATAGCCTCTACGACTGCGTAGGCTCAGGCCTAGCACGGTCTACGAAACATACGTAATTTTTTTTTTTTTTTTTCAGGTACTTTTATTAAATGTACTTTCTCAAGGATGCATTTCTTTGAGATTTGGTCTGCCTTAACTGGAAGTGTTCCTCAGAAACATCAACACGTGTTGGAAACTATTCTAGCTTCACTGGATGAGGTGGAGAATCTAGACATTAGGAACTTATATAGTAAGATACTAGGTTTATGTAAAAGTCTTGATAGATTCTGGAAAATTGTCTCTAGAAATAAAACCAAATTTTTGCATAAGTACTCAGATTGGTTAAATGAAATTGAATGTGTCGAATTAGTAAGAAGTAATGAGCAGTGCATTCAAGAAAACGCGAACCAGCCCGGGCCATCTTGCGAACGCGGACGCCCCAGGAAAGATTTTTCAGAATTGTCTAAGCGCTCGAAACGTAGAAGATTGGCAGAATTATCTCAAGTAGATGATTCTGCTGTGAATGCACTACTCAATACGTCTGATACTAGCTTAAGACTGAATATAAATGCGGACGAGATCTTATCCCTTTTGATTGAGGCTAAATTGACGAAGCATCAATATTTATTCATTAAGAATTTCATTCACTAGTGCTGAAATGATACAGTATGCTCTATTATCTATCGGGGAATCATCTGAAGAGGTAGCAGAATCTAACAACAAACATTATAAGGCCTTCAGGCGGGATCACACGAGAAAAATTTCGCGAGTACTTACGAATACGGACTTACTTAACAGACTTTTACTCAGCTCAGACCCATTCATTATACTAGTCTTCGGAAACTTCCCCGTAAGAAAAAGAGCGCAATGTCGAGGCAGGTTTTAGATTTATTACGAATTTAGTTTAAATTGAAATTAGGTTGGTTGTTGTGGTTATTTTAACTTAGTTGTAGTTATGATTACGTTTGTAAATAAATTGTAGTTTTGGTTTTCTTGCTTTTGTTGTATATAAAATAATACACATTTAATTATATCCCCTTCATTTATAGCATTAATATCATATTCAGATGTATTTCCTAACGAGGGACAATAAATCTCAAATATTGACTATTTAAATTAATATATAAACAGTACATATTGTACAGTTTATTGTATATTATGTAAATAAAGCATTAATGTACATTTGTGAAGTATTTTTTATTATTTACCCTTCAGAAAAATCTCATTTAATAAAGTAAGGTATTTAAGACCGCGCTTGTAGGGCGCTTGGACCATCGTGCAATGGATAGAGTGGTTCTCGAGGAAGGTTTTAGTAGTTACATAATTTGTCAAGCGGGCGGATCCGCGGGCATCAGCTAGTAAATAAATAAATTAAAAAAACTCACAGCATTGATCCCGCTGGTCTGCTGGCCTGCTTGCATGGAGCAGGTGAGCAGCAATGGCAGTCGCAGCCGCTTGTCTTGCAACACCCGGACCATAGACCAGGTCTGGCCGTTGTTTGTGGCTGATTCTCCACAGCGAACTTCTTCGCGAAGGAGTTCCACGTCATCAGTCAGTAGACTTGGGGATACGCCACGGAGGCGACTCAGTTCTGTAAAAGGTCTATTTAATTAAAATCTTAAATTAATTAAAGGTATGATTCCGACGAATTTTTTTTTAGGTTTATATGAGACTAGCTGCGCCCCGCGGTTTCACCCGCTTATATCTCGATCCTGTGGGAATATCGGGATAAAAAGTATCCTATGTGTTAATCCAGATTATAAATTTCATCCAAATCCATTCAACCGTTTTTGCGTGATTTAGTAACAAACATCCAAACACCCAAACACAAAATCTTTCACATTTATAATATTAGTAGGATAGTAGGATTACATTCCGAGTGTCACCGTGCCAACACGTCAGGCCAGGAGCCGTATTATGACGTTTCAATACTATCATGATTCCAGTGCAAGAGAGAGATGGAGCTATATGACCGCTAGCACCATCCCTTTTTCGGTCTGGAATAATAATGGCATTTATACTTCATAATAAACCTTCAAACCTTGTAGTGCGGCATTACAACAACGAGGTACCACGAACAGCAGGTGCTCGGAATCAAAGGCCAGCGGCAACGATGCTGCGGCAACACTGCTGCGTGCAGCGGGGTTCGGAATCAGCAACACTGATGCATGCAGCGAGGTTCAGGAATGATATCTTTACTCACTGACAGAAAACGCACAGCCTAAATTGCTGGGTCTAGAAGAGCACAAGAGTCCTTTTATAACGAAGGTGAGCATTAAGAAAGGATTTTTGAAAATTCATCTCTTAAAGAGGCTAAATATTGAAAAAAAAAACATTATTTTTTTAATGGAAGTTCGTAATTTTTTCAGATTCCATCGGCATCGGACACACGGCTTGTTTATTTATAAATATTATAAAAGTCATCCTTACTAATATTATAAATGCGAAAGTAACTCTGTTTGTCTGTCTGTCGCGCTTTCACGCCAAAACTACTGAACCGATTCAAATGAAATTTAGTACACAGATAGTCTGAGAAAGGACATAGGCTACTTTTTATCGACATACGACGCGGGCGAAGCCGCGGGCGGAAGCTAGTTTATAATAAAAATAGAGTTTCTTGCCGGCTCATTGGAATTGTGCACCTAACTTCTGATGTTAAGTGTCCATGTAGGTTTATGTGAAATAAAATATTTTGATTTGATTGATTTGAAAACATTATGTGAAGCCTATGGCCACATACAAGGTGTACTTAATAGAAGTATGTAACTGAAAACCTGAAAAAGGGTTAGGTTTATTGAACTTATCATTATGAACGACTTTTAATATGGGACCATGACAGAATTCGCGATATAAAAACTACTGTTCCATTCATTTCGTCGTTATGTGAACAGAAATGTGATATGAATGTTTGATGCCAAAGGTATATTCACCTTTTAAAGCTCTCTCCTCATTTTTCTTAACAACAAATAAGTACTTTGGGCTCTCTGGCAGTATAAATAACAACGGTAAACAAATAATGACTAGCAACACGTAGACGGACAGAAGGTAGGGCCAGTCAACATCACGACCTGAAACAATACAAAAGGTTTTTGAATTACATGGTTTTTGCAAAGCGGAGCCAGAACGGGATAGCAATATAGTTTTATAGTCTTACACAGCGCGTCGGCTGAACTCGGGCCACAGGCGGCCCGCGTCATCTGCTGTTATATCGCATTGTTTTTTAGCGTGTTGCCAAATAAAATGATAACATCTCGAATTTGGCCTTTTTTTTATGGTGGGAAATCCTCATATGACTTCTCACGCTTTGGGCTGAGCGGGAGGGCGTGTCAGACTTTTTCTGACTAAAACCCACCCGTGTTCCTTCAGTTGCCTGTTGCCAAGGGTCCGGTATCCCTTTCGGTCTTTCCCGCATTAGACTACGGCCTAGCTTTGTAAAAACGTGATATAATGATAGCGTATAAAACAACGCGCTAAAAATATATTTTATCTACACCCATGCTATAAATCGTCTATAAAAGTTTCAAAATCAAAATCAAAATCAAAATATTTTATTTCACATAAGCCTACATGGGCACTTTTGAAACGTCAGAAGCTAGGTGCACGGTTCCAATTGGTCGTTTCCTATGGAGAAGAGCCGGCAAGAAACTCCATGGTTACTCTTTTAAAAGATAATTGGCTTTTACAATATTTTCGAATTACAGTGTTAATAGTTATGGGAGGACAGTGTAGGCCTGCCTTTCAAGGAGTTTCATGTAGGTAGTTAAAAGAAACTGAAACTGTTCCATAAAAAAAAAAAAAAAAAAAAAAACAGTTCTGAAACAGTTAGCTTATTGCCAACATTAAAACAACCAGTGTCATAGTAACCATAATATCATCCAAACGGGTGTTACAATGTTGTAACTCATTTCAAAAATAGAACATTGTCATGCATGGGTGTTTCACTACCGAAGCGCTGTAATTAATTTTTATTTATATCGGTTATTCGAATTCACGTCGCTCAAGTCGTGTCCCGCCATTTTTGTTCGATATTAGTATTGCAAAGAATATACCTATAGAGGATTTTATAGAAGATTCATATCATGGGTGTAGATAAAGTCTTGTTTGCAACTGTAAATAATTAGGTATTAAAACACTCGTGTGATACATGTGTTTTTATACCCCTTATTATATATTATAACAGCTGCATAAATAACTATTATAGTCTATAACACGTCTATAGTTTACAGTGGATTTGAACATAGTGATGTTCAAATCAACTATAAACTATAGACGGATCACAGTAATCACTACCTTTTTTTTTTGTTCCGGGGTGGAAAATCCTCATTGATGTCTTCTGCCGAAAAACCACCCCGGTGTCTTCCCACACTTGGACCGGGGATCATGGGAACTTTGCGCCTTCCACGATCCCCGGCTAATACCGGTCTTTCCGGGCTACCTCAGTCGCGCGAGGGCAGTGAGGTGTATGCATCACTACCTAGCCCAATGGGTTCCTACTCCGCCTCATAAGGAGCAACCCTATTGCCATTTATCAAACAAATCCGAACTCCGGCTTGTATAATGCAGAAGGGTGTTTTACGAGCTTTCATTCTGAAAGTTGGCAAATTACTGTCAAATATTTACCTGTTTTGATTATTTTCGCAATATTACTGTATGGAAATATGAAATATTGCTAACTTACTAGAATATTAATAATGAATTGCTATTATAACACTGAATTTGATGTTGTAACCGTTTTGTTAAATAAGCATTTGGAAAGTTTCCAAATCTAAAACGATTCGAAAACGAATGTCAAGAACGATGACGACATTAAACGGGAGCCGAAAGCGTTGTCGGTTAAAGCGAACATGCTAGCTCCAGGTTTGCACGATGCTCACTTCCGGTAAAGATAACGCTCTTCCGAGCCTACAGGGGACTTTTAGCAGAATCATAATATGAAAATATTATGAATAATCGTAAAATGTCACAAACTGACAATTCATAATATGATCTGCGTGTAATTCATATTACGAAATAATTCATCTGTTTGACAGTTTTCTATGGAGATTCGTAAAATGGTCCACACAATATGAATTGCTTTTATGTCAAATTAGAGGAATTGCTAATGACAGCTGGAAATTCAGGAAATGAATTGCTTTTAGAGGAATTGCTAATGTGGCCGGTTTAGGCCCCGTGTACGTCTTTTTACACGAGCAGCCTGTGGGCTAGGCATACGCAAAGATCGTACAACGCTCTCCGCGTTCAGTATAATAAAGCGTCTAGGATGCTGGTGGGGCTGCCCCGCTTCTGTAGTGCGTCGGGGATGTTGAAAGAAAGAAAGAAGAAAGAAAGAAAATACATTTATTCAGCACAGACTGAAAGGCACACAATATACATAATATACAGCACATAAAACAAAAAACACACACAGCACATAAAATATAGAAAAATAAATATAAAAAAAAAAAAAAAGATAAACAAAAAAAGGTGTAAACGTGCGATGTAGGGGAGTGTGCCTCACGGCTGCACCGAAAAGGTCCAGTTCAGCAAAAATGCCAGACAACTGTGAGTGCCTGACGCTGGTTTTCAACCGGACCCGAAAGTGTGAGGTGACGTGACGGATGCAAATCAGTTTTATAATATAATAAGTGTATGTATATGTATACCTACTTAAATAAAATAAAAAACAAAATATGTGTCACATAATAATAATAAAAACGAAAATATAAATAAATGAGACGGACGTTTAAAATACAATAAAGAAAACCTTCGCCACGAGTCAGAACAAAAAAACCTGTTTTGGCCGATGCCAGATTACCACGTTCCTTCCAACACATTGTCATAATAGTAATCCATTTATTCGTGCACTTGCCACTTCATTACACAATGCGCTGCAAGCAGCCGAGCGCGGCGCACTGTTCACGGACAGTTAGCAAACTTTTTGCGTTTTGAACTAATTTAAGTTATGGTTTGCATTGAGATTGATTCGATGCGATGGGTTACATACTTAAATATGTGTAGTGTTGCCCAAATTCAGTCTTGGTCTTGCAGTCTTGGTCTTGTTCTTGCGTTTTTGCAAGACCAAGACCAAGAACAAGACCGCGTATTTTTAGCAAGACCAAGACCAAGACTGACCGTGCAAGACTTGAGCAAGAACAAGACATAGCCTGCAAGACTCTTGCGTCTTGCAGCTAGGACTTAGCGCTATTTCACTGAGTAGTTAGGTGTAACAGTTCGGTGTATAGGTAGGTACGCTTAGGAATTCTATGAGACGCAAAAAACTGTATCAAAGAATATGAAAAACTGGACCTATGCGCATTACGACTAATACCATAAACATAACGAATAAAAAAATATCTATTAAAATCAAACTGAGTGCATGCATAGTTATGTTTTAACCATCGGCACTTTGATAATGCGGCATCAAAGGTTTTGTACTTACTTCTCAAAGAAATTTGCCGCTTTTCGGAAGTACATGGTTATGATACACGCGCCGGCGGCTTCTTTTGAAATCTAAAACAATCGTTGCCGCCACGCCGAAATCATAACATTTGTGACACTATTTGATTGCCGCCATAGGGCGTAGGTATACTCATGCAAAATAATTTCGAATTTTTTTAAGAGTACCTACAGGTGTTCCAAAGAATAAATAAGTTTCAGAGTGCTTAGAATGAAAATGAATACATTATACTGATCACGCAAGTAGTATTATGATTAGGATAAAATGGTAAGGATAGGTAGTAGATGTCATATTAATTCATTCTAGTAAGTATATATTATAATATTGATTACTTATATGGTTTTAAACTAATTACTTAGGTACTATTATTGTACATTTAGTCATTATATTTCTTAAGTTTTTACAAGAAAAAATAGCAAAAAAGTGTTCAAATATCACCCGTTTAATAAATATTGTAGCCACTTTTAAATATACTTGAAACGTGTAAAAAAAACATAGAAATAGGTTAAGTGATGAGTCAGCCAGATGGTTACTTTGTATTAATTCTTGGTCAAAAAAATTGATATAAAGTATCATAACCTAATGATAAAGCTGTTGATTTGTGTTGTATTTTATTTTTTATTCAAATAAATGATAAATCGTAAAACTCTTTTATTAAATTTCTTATAAGTTGAGGGTTCAATCTCTTTCTAGACAGATAAGTATTGTTCTTTAAAATACAGTCAAGTTATTGTAATTAATTTGTTTTTTTACATGTTTTAGCAAATGTAAGCTTATAAATCATAAATGTTTATTAAGAAACAGTTACTTCCATGGAAAACGACATATAGGTCAGTTGATTTTTCGAATTTCTTATCAAATCTTCAGTTATTTATTAATCTGCTTGATCTTTACTATGGCTATGTTAATTCAAGCTCACAATGTTCCAATTCTAATACGTTTTTCTAAGATTTAAAGTAAACTTTAATAAATAGTAATAGACTAATAGGTAATTGCAAGACTTGCAAGACTCTTGCTGCAAGACCAAGACCAAGACCAAGACTGGGAGCGCAAGACCAAGACCAAGACCAAGACCAGGTGTATTGGCGCAAGACCAAGACCAAGACTGGCTAAGTCTCGTCTTGTTCTTGCATTTGGGCAACACTAAATATGTGAAAGTCAATTAAACATTGTTAGCGAAAGTGAGATGAAGTCAAAAAACATTATTTGTTATACTAAGAAGATAAGGAAGAAAGGTAAGCGCTAGTCAATATTAGTGTTATTTGCAGGAATAATTTTTTTTTTTTTTTATAATGTGAACCTACCCACCCGTTTTCAATTAAGTATTTTTATTTTCCACATTCAGATTCCATGTTCGCGGATGCGCATGTAGATCGTTTCTACGCAACCATATGCAAAAGGTGCGCTTCCATGATGCGCAGGGTGTGGAGCAGCCCCAACAGTATCCTAAACATGATTTCGAGTCGCCTAGACTAGACTGTGTTTTCATGGGTCACTGTTGTGCCATCTCACGTGGGTTGTTACAACGGTGATCTTATTTGTTTGTTTTTGTGAAGTGTGAGTTCTTACTAACATCGTTGTAAGTCTTACTAACCATTTTTGAGTCATGATACTTTAATAAAAATAATTCTATTCTATTCTAAAACTAAATACTACTATCCTACTAATATTATAAATGTGAAAGTTTGTGTTTGGATGTTTGTTACTCAATCACGCAAAAACGGCTAAATGGATTTAGATGAAATTTGGCATACAAATAGTTTATAACCTGGATTAACATATAGGATACTTTTTGTCCCGATATTCCCAAGGGATCGAGACTTACGCGGATAAAACCGCGGGGCGTAGCTAGTAATCAATATTTTAGTTCTTAGTTAGCTATATTCCATATTTCCAGTAATAGCAGTCTAGTGGCAGTAATAGTCATAAAACAGCGAAATATTTGAAATCTATTTGCGACGTTGCCTACTTTCAGAATGCACGTTCATAATTCTATATGTAATAACGCAGTCGTCGGACCACAAGCGAATTCTTTCCATGTCAAATGGCGTTATGGTGGAGCAGCCAGTACTGCGCCTTCAACTTAGTCTGAGTCATGAGTGACGACGCACTGCGTATGGCGGATTGCGGAGCGGATTTACACGTCGGATACCCGTCCGTAGTGCACGCGGGAAAGTTGAAATAATACGCGTATTGATGAGCGCATGCGCCCGTAGAATGCGACGTGAAGTGTTGGCGCCCGCTTTCATTCTGGACAAGTTCAAACGTGCGCGGTGCGCCGTCACTCAGGACTCAGACTTTGAGAAGGTGGTTGCTCTTCAGCCGTTTTACCACCGCTGTCGGGTCTAACAGTTCAGTAACTAGTGGGTTTGGATGCAAAGTTAGGCGTACCTCGTATTCTCTTTTGTAGCTCGATCTCAGAGTTTTCTGATGGCATTTGTAGATTATTGTATGTACATTTATTTTTATTTCACTCATTGTTAAAAATACGGGCATTGCCCTTCAGACACGAACAGACGAACACCCGATTTTTTTTTTTCCGGTTTCATTACGGCCTCTTCCAGACCCTGGGCCAGTAATGGGTACTTTTTAGTTCCAAAAAAAACCATGTAGCGGGCAGACCCATTACTGCATTTTTTTATCCATAATCGTACTCGTTCGTGCTCACCCAAAATAACATCTAAGCCCATGACCTGTCCCACGAGCACGCCCACGTTGACGCCCATGGGACACGCCACCCCCAAGGCCCCCGTGAGCCGCGCCGGCGCCAGCTCCGTCAGGTACATGGGCACTATGCTGGTGGTCAGACCTGGGGGCAACCAAATTTATCAATAATTTTATCTACGACACAGTATAATAGAAGGTAAGCAGTTATCGAAGACATTTGAATGAGGAAACCAGTATTTTCGCAAGCTATAAATACTTTTCGTTTCTCTACTTATTTTACTGTGTACATAAATAATAATAATAAAATAATACAAAGCTTGTAAAAATAGACAATTTTACGATCTTATAGGGACCGATGTTATATGTATACAGGGTGAAATTGAATTCATGGGCATCCTTTTAAAGGGTCATTATACTAATCATTATGAACAACTTTCACTATGGGACCAACTCTGAAATCGCGAAAACAAAATCTGCTGTTCCCTACATTTTGATGAGCTATGCGAACAATAAATGTAGGGAACAGTTGATTTTTTTTCGCGATTTCAGCGTTGTTCCCATAGTGAAAGTTGTTCATAATGATGAGTACAATGACCCCGTATGAAGATGCCCATGAATTCAATTTCACCCTGTATATATATTTTAATTATATATATTAAATTTTCGTCGAAGTGACTGATATTTATTTAAATAATTGTATAATCAAAAATAAAGAGGGTTTCAAATTATATGTAGGAGCTTACCTCCAGACAACCCGACTAGTAATCTCCCTAAAATAAGCATTTCAACTGAGTTAGCTTGTTGGCAGAAGAAAAACAATAGCCCTCCGGCGATGGACAGCACGTTCGTTAGTACTGTAGCCATTTTTCTGAAACAAACAAAACATTTTTTCTGAGTTTTAGAAAAAACAACTGCAATACCTACGCATAAGGTTCAGTTTGCGCTGCAACTTAATATTTTTTTAGACCTTTTCAAAGGTAGTAGTCAGTCTAAAATCAACTTTATTTGTACTACCCTTAAGGTTATTTTTTTTTAATGGAAATAACATCAATATTGGAAACAAGAATTTAAATAGACCTTAGTGTATTATTTTATTTATCTTTACTATGACAACCAACTGAGGCCTCTGACTCGGCTTCATTTTTTCCTTCACCGTTTTTAAAGCAAGTGATATCTATGCAATACGCACAAGAATCCGAAAATCAGACACCACTAGGCTGCGCACTTATTAGGAAATTGATACACACAGGATATTTTTTATATCTATTATACATATAAAATTCTCGTGTCACAATTGCCATACTTCTCCGAAACCGATTTTTATGAAATTTTATATGTATATTCGATAGGTCTGAGAATCGGTCGTAATCTATTTTTCATACCCCTAGGGTAGGTAGGGTAGGTAGGGTAGGTACTTAGTGCTACCCGTGCGAAGCCGGGACGGGCAACTAGTGTTCCTATAAATAAAGGATCGACTATTACATCAGAACATCATGTGTTGAATATATCCAGTCATTGTTATTGCAAACTGGCCCAGGCACGAGAAGCTAAGCATCATTGTAGTTAGTGTTAGTGTAGCATGATGTGATCGTTGTTTGTGTCATATAAAGCAGCATATGACACAAACAACGATTACCTTATGATGTCTTCATAATAATTTCTCTTATAATGTGTAAATACTGACTAATTGGCTTTGCTTTAGAAGAGAGAATCATTGCAGTGGATTGTGTGTGGTTGAAATGATAACAGCCCTGTCTTAACAGGTTAGGTTTGCGAGAGAACTGGAATTAAGAAACTTCCCATCGCGGCTTCGGTCGCTATCAATGACCAGTATCGACAGCATGTGAAGCCAAGTCAGAGGCCCATGGGCGGCTTTAACACTCTGGCACCAGGTTAGTCACAAACCATACGAAAAGAAAAAGAGACTGGTATTTGTTTATTTTCTCCTCAGAATATTCATATTATCGCATGAGAAGTTTTTATAAATATTAGGTCCCCATCTTTCATAGATGGGGACCAAATATTTATAAAAACTTCAAACAAGACACCACAGACAGCCAATTAAAAATCCGGAGTCACACGTAATCTGTTCGATTTATGCCCTAACACGTGTGACTCCGGATTTTTTATTTGTCTGTCTGTGGCGTCTTGTTTATACCTTTTTAGTCGTAGTTGGGTTTTAGTTTTTTTTTTTTTTTTTAAATAATTTGTAATGATGTAGTGATTCCTGTTCTTCTTGCCTTCCCAAACTGTTGGCGAGCACAGCACCGAGTATCGACCCAGTGCATCCGCCCACAATGAAGATGGACACGATGGAAGACCATAGCACGTTCAACCATTTTTCGTTCAGGACCACGTCGTATCGGGTTACGAAACTCTCGTTGCAGAAGTGTTTTATTACCTGAAAAACGTTATAACGTAACATAATGTAGGATACGTCAATCCAAACTTCATGTTCACATTGTGGAATCCTACTAATATTATCAATGTGAAAGTTTGTGTGTTTGTGTGTTTGGATGTTTGTTACTCAATGACGCAAAATCGGCTGAATGAATTTGGATGAAATTTGGCAAACAGATAGTTTATAACCTGGATTAACACATAGGATACTTTTTATCCCGATAATCCCACGGGATCGAGACTTACGCGGGTGAAACCGCGGGGCGCAGCTAGTTCAATAATAAATATATTGAGTTACTATGGCTTCTGCCTGCGACTTCGCCCGCGCCAAATTCCTTGTTTTAACATAAAATTTTCGGAATCGGATCAGTAGTTCCGAAGACCATCCGCTACATATAAACTCACAAATTTTACATCTCATTAATATTAGTATAGATTGACTATTAATCAGAGTATAATTATAAGAGTTGGAAGTGACTACTTTGACTTTGCAGTATAGTAAGCGTCGCATACTAATTTATTTATTTATTTATTTCTCAAACTCAAACTCAAAGCATTTATTTCAATTAAACCATTTCTAAAACACTTAACCTAATACATTTTGGATTTAGCCTCACAACGAAAACCTCTCAGGGTTTATCTGTGTGTGGCGAACCGTTCCAATAAATTTTACAATGTTACTTACATACTACAGTATACAATACTTTTTGGAATAATGATATTAATTGTGGGTACATTAATACATACATACATTAGGAGAAATTTTGTGTAAGGAAACGCTTGGATTTGTACTTATAACTTTTCGATTTTTTCTGAACATTAATTGTATTGCATTAGCATACATATTCGTATGAAACGCTTATTTTACTAAACAACTCCAAGTAGGTACGCTCTATGAATCTTGCCTTACCCGTTATGACTAAGAAGTTGCCATTATCAGTATTTTTACCGACTTCAAAAAAGGAGGAGGTACTATGTTCGGGATGATTGGTTTTTTTTTTTTTTTTTTTTTTTTTTTTTTTTTATGTATGTTCACCGATTACTCCGCCGTTTGTGAACCGATTTAAAAAATTCTTTTTTTGTTCAAAAGCTTATACTTCTGAGGTGGTCCCATTGTCACCAAGTCAGGATCTGATGATGGGATCCTAGAGAAATCGAGGGGACCTTTCAAAAATCGTAAGGGCAACTAGTGCATTCCTTAATTTATTCACTAAGTATTTTACAGCACTACAATTTTATGAAGGCCTGGAGTCGATCTGATGATGGAGCCGAAAGACAGTCAAGGGAACTCCTCAATGGTTTACAGCAGATACCTCGTGTTTGGGCTTGATTAATTTGTATTGATAAAAACTTTACACTTTGATGGGTTCTGACTGTCGTTAGGGGTCTGATGATGAAGACGAAAGACAGTCGAGGGAACTCCTCAGTGGTTTACAGCAGATATCTTGTGTTTGGGCTTGATTAATTTGTATTGATAAGAACCTTACACTTGGATGGGTTGTGACTGTCGTTAAGAGTCTGATGATGAAGACGAAGGACGATTAACGGAACTCCTCAACGGTTCACAGTAATTACCTTGTGTTTGGACTTAATTCATTTATATTGATAAGAACTTTGCAACCATATAGGTTGTAAGTGACATTACAGATCTGATTATGGTCACCTTATAATATGATGATGAGGGGAACTATACAGTGTAAGCAAATGTATAGTGTTCACCCTTATATTCTTGAGAAGGCACGGGAGTCTCATTAGCCAGCCGGTTTCGTATAACATCTAAACGATACTTGCGCTACGACTCGTTTTGAATAAGATTGAGTCGGCAGATCTTATCATTTATCATTTGGCGACTCCTGTGACAAATGAGAATGCATGTAATTTCTCATCTGAGATAACCTAGCATGACAAGCTAACGGTGATTCTTGGGAACCGGACATAGCACTCCGTTTGCGATTCTTAGATAGGCGTTCTTATTCAGCAGTATTAGTCTCCTTAATTCTGTTTTTCTTCATGCGGGTGGCTCCTTTAGTTGGTCTACCCATGATTACAAAAATCAAATTACACAAAAAATGGAAAAATAATAAAACTTTAAAAAAAAAATTGACCGACTTCAAAAAAAACAAAACAAAAAAGGACTACTGTACTAAAAACCAAAAGACAAAAAGTACTTCTTTAATAATAAGAGAAAAATTAAAAAATTAAAAAATAACTTTAATTTCGGAAGTCGGTGGCCAAAAACTAAAATTAAAAGCAAAGACACCGACTTCCGAAATTAAAGTTATTTTTTAATTTTTTAATTTTTCTCTTATTATTAAAGAAGTACTTTTTGTCTTTTGGTTTTTAGTACAGTAGTCCTTTTTTGTTTTGTTTTTTTTGAAGTCGGTCAATTTTTTTTTTAAAGTTTTATTATTATTGTTTGTTTTTTTTTAACTGCAGCGCAAAGTCCTCCTTTTATACAAAGGAAGACCGAGTAGTGATCACCAACTATTTATTACACATTGCAGTTATTGCGTGATCCAGGGGTAGTATTATGAGGTATTAATGCCATCATTATTCCACTGCGAAAACGGGAAGGAGCTAGCGGCCTTGTCTAGCTCTGTCTCTCTCTCACACTGGAAAAATGGTGGCATTAATACTTCATAATACGGCACCTGACTGTTATTACAAGACCCTTATAATGTTTCTGTGGGTGTACTATAAGAGTACCTCTGGCTAAACCTTCGAGTAATACAGGCGTGGGTAATGTTATGGTATGTAGTCTTTGATACTTATTCAGCTCCATAATATTATTGTACACACGGCTACACATCAAGCTATACATTTCCAGTATAAGCTGACCTCGCATTGTACGGAAATCCTATAAAATACGAGACCAGCATAAACTGGAAATGTATAGCTTGATGTGTAGCCGTGTGTACTTTTGCAGACAAGCCCTTAAATTCCTTCTTCGCTATAACAATATGTTTTCAGTAAAATGGCCGCGATTTCTGATATATAAAGAAGAATAAGGCTCCATTCACGCGGCAGCGGCCGGCAGCGACGCGGCGAGCAATTTTAATGACGAGCCATTATAAACTTTATGTACACACGGCTACACATCAAGCTATACATTTCCAGTTTATGCTGATTTCACTTTGTATGGGATTCCCGTACAATGCCAGGTCAGCTTATACTGGAAATGTATAGCTTGATGTGTAGCCGTGTGTACAATATTAAAAAAATATATAGATTCTGTATGTCAAGAAGATATCAAAAGAAATCTTCGATTCGAAATTATTATTTTAACTGTTAGTAGTTTAAGCCATAACTCTGTTTCATATACAAAAAAACCGGCCAAGTGCATGTCGAACCACGCACAATGAAGGGTTCCGTAGTCGGGATGAATTTATCCAACAAACTTAACATGTTTTTGCAACTGCAAATTTAAGTTGGTCGATTATTACTCGGTAACTTGTGGAGCTAGGCTCCGTAGCGGTGATAGTTTTCCTTTTAATTTCGTTATAATTATATACTACTGCCGTGATTTTTTTCACATATCCAAAACCAACCACCATTTAGCTGGCAGGTCCCGTTTTACCCTCTGGGTACGGAACCCTAAAAATGTCCTTTTGAGGCTTTTTATTTTACCTAATTACAGCTACAATAACCTAACAGCAAGAGTGATAGGACTGTAGGTGAGTGTCAAGTCTTGAATTCGAAACCCGACTCTTGTACTATCTTCTATTATAAAAATACTAGCTGATGCCCGCGGCTTCGCCCGCGTGGATGTCGGTTATTTATTATATACCAAAACCTTCCTCGAAAACCACTCTATCAATTGGTGAAAGCGGCATGAAAATCAGTGCAGTAGTATTTGAGTTTATCGCGAACAAACAGACAGACGCGGCGGAAGACTTTGTTTAATAATATGTAGTGATTTAATTGAATGCGTAGCCCATAATAGCCTATAGACTCAATATAAATAAGGGTAGATTTCCATTACACTTATAAGGCTACCACTCCATCCAATAAAACATGGACGGACAATAAAAAGAGTGAAAAGCAATCAATGAATCACACTATACTACATTTGAAATAAGATTGGACATTTAAACAAACCTTTGTACAGTACGTTCAACCAATTTTGACTTCTATAACGTAGGCATAAGGATGGCATTAAGAGCAAAAAAGGTTACACAATACCAACTGTCTACTGCAGCTGCCATTTGTCAAGCCACCAACGCAATAGAAGTTAAAATCGGTTGAACGGACTGTAAAAAAGGTTTATTTAAATGCCTAATATTTTTTCAAATGGAGTATAGATGATTGCTTTCTTCTTGCATACACATAACAACATCATGCCTTGTTTCCCTAAGGGATTGGGCAGAGGTGTACCTATAGTAGGTACACCCACATTTCGCCAGTTATATTTTATGTCCCATGTAATAATAGGGGGCGAGCCTCTTGCCATCGACCGTGCACAAATCCAAACTCCGAGGTGCTACTGAGAAATTCCCATTCGAAAAACCCAATAACACTTTGCCCGACCTGGGAATCGAACCCAGGACCTCATGCTCAGCAGTAGAGCTTGCAATCACTAGATCAAAGAGGCAGTCTCGCATACACGTGTTCTTGCATACACGTGTTTGAGAAACCATAAACATCGAGACGGCACGTTAATTGTTTACTACTTTTTTAATCGCTCCAAAATCTTTATGACTTGTTGATATTGAACTTATCAGCACGCGTACTCAAGGGCGGATCCAGGGGGGGGCACGCGCCCCTCCCAAACGGTTTATGCATAAAACAATGAAGGATAACTTTTATTTCGGAAGTCCGTGTCATTGCTTTACAATTTTCGTTTTTTGCCACCGACTTCCGAAAGAAAAGTTATTTTAGTGTTTTTTTTGGAAGTCGGTTGTTTTTTTTGTTGTTAATGTTTATTTTTCACTTTTTAGTTGTGGTACCTACCTCACTCAAATTAGAATACCACTACCTGCTATGTAAATAACAGTGACGGAGTCAAATATAATGTCGTCTATATAGACTAAGTGGGAAAAATACGTAATTATTGAAGCTAACTCAAAAACTACGCAAGCAAAGTTAATAAAATGTATATGGGACCAAACTCGGGAGTATACTCTTTCGAACAAAAAAAAATATTTGTAAATCGGTTCACAATCGGCGAAAATACCGATGAAAATACACAAAAAAACAAACATTCATACAGCCGAACATAGAACCTACTCCTTTTTGAAGAAGTCTGTTAAATAAAATCGAATCATCAGAATGGACAGTCCTGAATGCATAAAGACTTATAATTATATGCACTTACCTCAGCAGGCGTATTAACCACTCCTATATTGTAGCCGACAGGAAGCGAAGAGCCCAGTGTGGTGACTATCCCGGCTAGAATTAAGTAGAAGGACCATCCCCCCTTGTAGTCGTGCGATGTGGTTAGGTGTTGATGCTCGGTGGTGATCTGAGGACACCACCATGGTAAGGTCAATGGTTAAGGTCAACAAGTGTCTCAAATTATAAGTGAATAGATCTTATGTGAAAATAGATAAGGTCGGGGATGACTGCGCGTGCGCATACGGTACCATATATGGAAGAAGTTTAACCCTTTATCTTTCTCGGGACGTAGGTTGTCCGTAAAATATTCTCCAAGTTAAAAGGATGGTGATGCTACAACAGGTGTAGAATAATGATGCCATTGCATCTTAAGAGTCATTATAAATTCAAGGTGAAATAATGCAATAATTTTTGAACTGCGTGATGAAAAATTGTGCAGATAGATTTACGTTTTTTTTTTTTTTAATTTAAAGATGTCTTAGTCTTGTATAATTAAAAAAAAATTAGAAAATCCGAGAAACCAACTTACAAAGAAATTAATAAAATCCTTCATCTTCATTTTGCAAGCAAACAAAAAAAACTATCTTAAAACACTATATATTTGCACTTTTGTTGAGTACAGACGTGTCGAAGATATATTAAAATAAATAAATAATTAGTTGCTGATTCGTGACCTGGTTTTAACAAATAGCCGGTAGTAAAGCAAACTGGGTCACACGTTATAAATCGTTCTGTGAAAATGTGTGTGTGTGATTAACAAGTAAATAACTTGTATCACAATGGCGTCCAGTCCCTTTAGCAGGGGTGGCAGATGTGCTCGGAGCCCACCTCCTACACCTGTGCCCGCACCCGCACCTGCACCTGCACCCGAGCCTGCACCCGCACCTCACCCTCAACCACCCAGCCAAAGAGAAGATGTCATGATGGAGGTGATACCTACGCCGGAAATCCAGAACTGGATGTCGTCCATTGAGCAGTACCTAAGTGAAGTGTGCTCTATTGTATCGGACGGCAAATTAAACATGGAGCAAAAACTACGTGTAAGTGCCCTTTGCCGAAAAGTTAGTCACGGCACATCGCAGATGGCCGTTCAGTACCAGTCCCTTAAGATGAGAGCTGTCCGGGCCCACTCCACCGTCCAAACACTCGAAGACCAAAATGATCTGTCGCAGCAACTGCAAGACCTTAAGCTGTCAATCGGAGCTTCAATGAAAACGGTTACAGGAACTTCCTTTGCTGAGATGGTTAAAAAAGGTACCAACAATTTTATACAGCCGACAAATCTAAGCTCAGTGGCCATATACCCTAACGACAAACTGAAGTCGAGTGAGGAGACTAAAACACTTGTCCAAAAAATTATATGCCCCGAGCAAATGAAACTTCAGGTAAGAGGACTACGTAAGACGAAACATGGCGGTGTCATTATTAGCACTGAAACAAAGGACGATATTGAGAAGGTAAAAAAATCGATGCAGCTATCAAATTCAGGCCTGACAGTCGACGAACCCCCAAAAAGGAAGCCTAGAGTAGTAGTTATCGGAGTGCCCTCATCCATGCAAGAGAAGGAAGTTTTTACTTGTATATTCCACCAGAATCTAGCAGAAACCCTTCAAGATTGCACCCTCGAGACCTTTTTGAACTCCATTAAGTTAAGCCATAAGTCAGGTAAGCGGGATGCTGAGACCTGTAATTATATAATTGAAGTATCTGCAGACATACGCAAAGCCCTGATATCAAAAGACAGAGTGTTTGTGAACTGGTCGTCATGCCCTGTGAGAGATTTTACTCTAGTAACACGCTGTTATAAGTGCCAGCAGTACGGTCATGCGGCCAAATCATGTCGGGAGACCACCGTTACCTGTGGCCACTGTGGGGATCAGGGTCACTCCATTAAAGAATGCACAAAGAAGGCTGAGGAACCAAAATGTGCTACTTGCTTGCACTTCAAAAAGCCAAGCAATCACAAGACAAGTGCTTCTGACTGCCCAGCGAAAATAATGGCCGAAAAAAGGTATATTAATTCTGTTGATTATGGAGGCGCCTAAGAGCGCCGCTAATTACGTATTTTTAAGCCCTTGTTATTGTTTGTTTGTTTTTATAATAATATGATTAGTAATTTAATTAATGACATAGATAATTTCTCTGTATCTGAATCCCACGTTTGTGACGTTGAACACTGTAAACAATATCTCTCCCCACACACTAGTCCATTAACCATACTAACCCAAAATATTCGCAGTATTTTTAAAAATTTCGACAACTTTAGCCTATTTCTACAACGTCTAGATATAAACTGTGACGTTATTGTATTAACTGAATGTTGGCTTTCCAAACAATATAACATACCACTCCTTCCGGGATATAATATGTACAAAACTAACATAAACTACAATCAGAACGATGGGGTGATAGTTTATGCGAGAAGTCATCTCAATGTGTCTGTTGAGGAACCAAATATGCAAGACTGCAACAGGTTGTTAATTAAAATTGGGTTCGATGTAGCGATACTTGCCTTATACCGACCCCCGTCTTTTAGAAATATAATCAATTTCACAGACTCTCTAAACAGCACCTTGCAGAACCTGTCATCCTTCAAAAATACAATTTTAGTTGGAGATATTAATATTAATATTCTTCCCGAAAGTGTGGATGCATCCGCTGAGGAATACCTTAACCTATGTGCCTTCCATACTTTGCTTCCTGCTCACACGCTTTCTACACATCAAAGTGGCTCCTGTTTGGACCATATTATGCTCAAGTCAAATTTCCCTGCACTTGCCCTTGTAATTAACTCAACAATAACCGATCATAATGCTACCCTACTTATTTTAAACTGTAAATTACCCAAAGTAGACACTCGCACAATTTCTAGTTTAATTGTAAATAAACTTGAAGAAGACTTGCGCAATATCGACTTTAACCCAGTCTACGATTCCGCTGATCCGCAGTTTTGTATGATGTACCTAATCAAAAATGTACAACATGCAATTCAGAAAAACACGGTCATGTCTCGGCGAAATAACAAAAACAACAATATAAAACCATGGATCACGACAGGACTCATTCGCTGCATGAAAAATAGAGATAAACTGCATATGAAAGCTAAATCTAATCCAGATAATTTGGTTTTGCAACTGTCCTATAAACGATATCGTAACTTCTGCAATAATCTTCTAAAAAAAGTAAAAAGTAACTATGATAAAATGGCACTAGAAAAAGCTGGTACAAATACAAAAAAAATCTGGAATTTTATTAAAAGTGTAACTCGAAACAAAATCAGTCATCTTCAGGTTTATTACAAGCACACTCATCACAGTTAGCATCTGCTAACTTTGCAAATAATTTCTTTGTTAATGCTGGTAAATGTTTAGCGGAAAAAGTTCAGGGCCAATCACAATATCTAACAAGCACACCTTTTACGCGTAACACTATTTTATCATCCTTTGTATTGCAAGACACTGACGAGACTGAGGTAGATACGATAATTATGAGTTTGAAGGACGACTGTGCAGTTGGTTGGGATAACATATCAAATAAAATTATTAAACAGTTCAGGCACATTTTGGGGCCGCCACTAACTTATATTTTCCAAAAATGTTTATCGACAGGTCTTTTTCCCGAGTGCCTGAAAAAAGCTGTTGTTGTCCCTGTTTACAAATCGGGCAGTAAAGATCAAGTGACAAATTATAGACCTATTTCCCTGCTGCCTGCTATGTCTAAAATATTAGAAAAAATTATGAATAAAAGGCTGTTCAAATACTTGGAAGATAAATCAATTTTATCTAAACAGCAGTTTGGATTTAGGCCTAAAATGTCAACAGACGATGCCGTGCACCATCTGACTAACTATCTAGCACAAGAACTTGATAATGGTAACCACACAGTAGGAATCTTCCTGGACCTCGCCAAAGCTTTTGATACGGTTTCTATTCCTATTCTGTTGCACAAGCTTGAAGCCTTAGGTATCAGAGGCACCCAGCTAAAATTATTTAAGAGCTATCTAGTAGACCGTACACAATGCGTAAGGATTGGTAATGTTCTCAGCGATACTGAAAAAAACACGTCTTTCGGAGTTCCCCAAGGAAGTATTTTAGGGCCTACACTATTTTTGATTTACATAAACGATCTTTGTAACCTAAATCTAGATCACGGCCAAATTATTTCTTATGCTGACGACACTGCCCTTCTTTTTTCGGCTGACTCAGAAGAAAAAGTCTACAAGCTTGCGCAACATGGATTCAATATTGTTATTAAATGGCTTCAATACAATTCACTATCACTTAATGAAGACAAGACAAATTACATTAAGTTTTCGATGCGCAAGCAAACATCAACATGCACTACCTCGACATTATATGCTCATTATTGCACAATTCCTACAGATAACCAATGTGTTTGTCCCAACATTAAAATGACAAATACAACCAAATACCTTGGTGTTATAATAGATGAAACACTTTCGTTCAAACAACATATTCAAGCTTTAAATAATAGAATTCGCAAGTTGATATTTGTTTTTAAAAAGTTACGCTATATTGCTGACCCAAAAGTCGTTAGACAAGTATACTTAGCTCTATGTCAATCAATATTAACTTACTGTATTACCACATGGGGTGGAGCGGGTAAAACAATGTTACTAACCATCGAGAGAGCTCAAAGGGCGATTCTCAAAGTGTCTACTTTCCGCCCTTTCCTTTTCCCTACTAACCTCCTATACAAATCGTGTGAAGTATTAACAGTTCGACAACTATTTATAATGGGTATTGTATTAAAGCAGCACACAGCTCTTCCCTATAGCACTGCAAATACTAATAAAAGACGTAAAGATATAGTTTGTCCACAAAATACAACAAAACATGCTTTTGTGTCCAAATTTTACCTGTACCTCGGTCCTCTTCTCTATAATAGACTTAACTCGAAAGCCAAAATTTATTCCCTGAACTACACAAATTGTAAGAGAATTCTAAAAGATGCTCTCCAAAGTATGTCTTACGAAGATACAGAGAATTTACTAATTGTGTTAAAGTGAATATACTTATGTAAAAATTTCAATTATGTTAAGTGTTTGTCAAATTTAGAAACTCAGAGTTAACTTGTTTATTATTTATTTATTTTATAACTCTATTTTTAGCTCTTCTCGCCTGAAACACAGGATAACCTAGTTCAGGCACGTAAGTCTTAGGAACATAATTTACATTTAAGCAAAACTGTACTAATTTTTATGCCTTGTTATTTTTTGAATAAAATATTATTATTATTATTACTATTCTAAATACACAGTCTAAAAAAACATCCACTTTCACCATTTCACAGAACACATAGTAAGGAAGGCTGCGGCCACATCCACGACTGACGGGACCACGCTACACAGGGCGAATATTGGCCAGTACCAGTCGCAGAGCCAACCTTCTATCACGAAGTATGTGAGAGCTATTGACGCTGCGCCGTGGCCGACAATCGCTGATATATCGTCAAGGAGTTATTATTGTGAACGGAGCAATTTTGTAGTTAACACGTGTTATTTTTGGAGTCTCGTGATTCCGTTTGAATGACAGGATGTGTTGAGGATGTGGATGTGTTGAGGATGTTGGTGCAGTCGGATGTTGGTGTTGAACAGTTGAATTATCGTCATTATAGTCAGTTAAACCATTTATTTCAAACTAGCGACCCGCTCCTGCTTCGCACGGTTTTTTGGACTTGAAAAAACATCGAGATTTCTTAGTTATATGTTGTTATGTTATGTTAGCCTACACTGTCCCACTGCTAAGCAAAGGCCTCCCCCAAATCTTTCCAAACATCCTTTTCCTGGGCCACCACGATCCAACCCTTGCGATACGCATCCAGATCGTCTCGCCACCTCTTCCTGGGCCGGCCTCGGCGGCGCCATCCATCCTCAGTATAGTCCTCTTAGTTATATGTCACTTTAATATTAACGTATTAAACACATAAACCTTCCGGAATAAATTCCCTAAACGATGGTGAAAACCTCATCAAAATCTGTTGATGGGCACATAAAAGGCACTTTTGAAAATCAATTAATTTCTTTACAAGAGAATAGGATTGATTTTAGTTGTCGTATGGAGCAAAATGGGCAAGAAACTAAGTACTCATTTAAAATGTTTTGTATACATTATTTATATGTATAATATACAGACGTTGTTCTGTCCAACTTTCAATAATTCATACAAAAATCCCATAGAAAAAGCAATTTCAGTTTTCTCGAATTTTTTAGTTATTCCCTGATAGCCAAATCGCTCCAGCTGTTCTCAGGTGATGCGCTTACCAATGAATTTTTTTTTTTGGGGTCTGAGAAGATAGCGTATGACCCCCTCCTATCCGCCATTTAGCATACGATGCACCAAACACCCTGTATAATACCATCTTATGTGATCAGTTGTCTCATTTGGACTGAGTGTGCTCAAGGCTCTGATATAATTAAGAATTTGACCAGTAGATGTGGTTTTAGGGTTCCGTACCCGAAGGATGCCAAACGGAACCCCAATCCTACGGTGATGTAGAGACAAAATTTGGCAGGTGCAACATAATTGATAACTCGAAAAAGAACATAAGTACATGTAAATAAAATAAACTTAGTCAGGAGAAATAACGATGGTAGAGGAGAAAACGAATCCAGCAAATCCCTAATTGCAGCACCCTAATTGCGTAATACAAGCTAGCAATGTCAACGCAAAATGGAAAGAAGCATGTTCAGAATTAGACTATCAGACAGAATCAAAAACCATGAGAAATTACCAAAGTGACTGACATTATTCATAGAGTGAGAGCAATAAAATGGAACTGTGCGGGTCATATATGTCGGATGGCTAACGATAGATGGACCAAAAGAATTATAGAATGGATCCCAAGAGAAGGAACAAGGTCTAGGGGATGCCAAAAGAAAAGATGGGCAGACCTGTTTACACAAAGATTAGCGCCGAACTGGATGACCAAAGCCAGGGACAGACAATACTGGAAAAAAATGGGAACCCTACTACTACTTATCAGAAATAAATTATTCTATCATATAATTAATACAATTACAATTAGAACCCAATTCAAATATTAAAATCTAGAATAATTAAAAATATTATTTCGCATGCTAAGAATTTGTTTGAAGATAATTGTTATGTAAACGCATGCTACAAACATTTTTGTAAAAAACGTGTAATTTGGGTGGTAGAATAAATGGCTTTTTTATTTTATTTTATTAATCGCTTAATACACGATCAATCAGAATCGGAATCGGTTTGAAACAAATTTCTAATCCATTGTTTCATAGGTTGGAAAAAAAATCTGCTCAACCAGGTAAATAACGCAATGAACGTTGTTGAACTGTCAAAATGAAACAGATTAGTCATCGGTTCCGAAAATAAGTTACGTAATTAGATAGCTGGGATGATTCTGTCATTTTCTTAATATGTTCACGTGACTTCACTTTAAAGACCCAATAAAAGATAAGTTATTATAAACCGATAACCTTATAGCCCACTTTTATACAATGAGCAGTCTTAATAATTGAATTAAATGACTCAATTCATTATCTAACTAAAACGTAATACGTTAATGAAGCGTAGTATTTACTATTATTGTTAATTCTACGACAGAAGCTCCAGTGATGTTAGTTATATACGCTAAAGTAAGAATGTATAAGGTGAAATACAATAGACGTAGATATATTTAGTAACCTATTCCGCTTAACTATTCTTCAAGAGTCATAAAAACCCTGTAAGATATCATCACGTGTTTTACCTCTCAACGAGGCATCCTCAGGATGACGATTGACCAGTTGCAAACCAGAACACGACGTGTTGCCACACCGAGCACCGAGTTGTATATGGTGAACACAACACAAAGCTCGCTCGTGTAGATGTAATTATCGTATCCATACCAACCCATACTAATGCATGCCATTCGGTAGAATGTACTGGATCCTTTTAATTTTTTAATTTTTTTACACCACCAAAACAATTGTTTTGTGACCTACATCATCTGCCTAGCCTTTTCCCAACTATGTTAGGGTCGGCTTCCAGCCTAACCGGATGCAGCTGAATACCAGTATTTTACATGGAGCGACTGACTATCTGACCTCCACAATCCAGTACCTGGGTAATACGATACCCCTTGGTAAGACTGGCTGTCAGACTTTCGGGCTTCTGACGACCCGTAACGACTGTCAAAGATCCACAAATGACAGCCGGGACCAACGGCTTAACGTGCTTTCCGAGGCACGGAGGAGTCTCGGTATGTAAAGATGGTCACCCATCCACGGACCAACCCTGGCAAGCGTAGCTTAACCTGATGGATCGACCCGTGCGGCTGTTATTACGTAGCCACGAGCTCCTCCTCCTGTTTTGTTACCTACATTCTTTGCAAATAAATGATTTCTGTATGTATGTTACCTTTTCAAGCTTAAACCACTGAACAGATTTCGACAAAATTTGGCAAGAAGATAGATGGCATCCTGGGGAAGGTCTTAGGCTACTTTTTGTTTCAAAAATAATATAAGGGATGAAAGTTTGTATAGGAAACAAAACATTTCTTAAGTATCCCAGAAGTAAGTTCCCGTGTGACTCCGACATCCTCGCGGGCGAAGCCGCGGGCAAAAGCTCGTATTATTATAAATGCGGAAGGAACTCTGTCTGTCTGTCTGTCGCGCTTTCACGCCAGAATTGCTGAACCGATTTAAATGAAATTTGGTACACAGATAGTATAGAGCCTGAGAAAGGCCATATGCTACTTTTTATCGACATACCACGCGGGCGAAGCCGCGGGCGGAAGCTAATATTATTATAAATGCGGAAGTAACTCTGCCTGCCTCTGTGTTACATTTTTACGCATTTACGGCTGAACAGAATTGGATGAAATTCGACCACGAGCTGCACCCTAATTGCGTTACGCAATTAGAGTGCAGGTAATGGTCTATCTGTTCTCTATCCGAATCAATTTGAAGGATATTGCTACTCCATTGATTCATGTTAGAATTTGTCTGCTCTACAAAGTAAATAACGCAAAGAATGTTGTTGAACTGTCAAAATTAAAAAGATTGTGATTGATCGTGTGTTACGTAATCGTGTGCTTAGCAAGTCGTGTGCTAAAAAAAATACATAGGGAGAACAAAGGACATAGGATTTTTTTTTATCCTGGTAGTACGGGGATGGGATTAATTCCTTCGTAGACGCGGGTAAAGCCGCGAGCAAAAGCTAGTTTAATATTTCTTTCTGTAACAGCCATCCGACAATTTTACCAGAATCAAAGGTTATTTAACATTGTCTTTTGTGATTATTCGTCAGTCAGATATTATATTCAACGGCAAGAATTATTGGGCTATCCGTCATATAAGCCAGTCAAAAAAGACAGGACTATAATAATCATTATCATTCCATAAGGCAATTGACAAAGCTTGTTAACTAAGCATATTTTTTATTCTTTTGTGACCTGACTACCTTTTTTTTTTTTTCTTTTTTTTTGAGGGTGGGAAATCATCCAATGACTTCTCCCGCTCTGGGCGGAGCGGAAGGGCGTGTCAGACTTTTACTGACTAAAACCCACCCGTGTTCCTTCATTTGCCTGTTGCCAAGGTCCCGGTATCCCTTTCGGACTTTCCCGCAACCCTGGCAGGCATCGGTCCTAGCGGACCCCGCCAATTGTGCCTACCTGACTACCTGAGCCAGCTGTCAAAAGGCCACTGACTCCAATCTAAGAAAAGTGAAGCGCTCGGGTGAGCCTGGCCTTAATGTTGTCAAATCTAAATTCAACTATTACGATTACTTAGTTCTTTTTATTTTTGTCAAGAGCCTGCTATACTAATCAGCACCATAATTGCGTAATACGCGATCAATCACGATCTGAATCGGTTTGAAACAAATTGCTAACCCATTGCTTCATAAGTTCAAAAAAAAATCTGCTCAACAACGTAAATAACGCAATGGTTGAAGTTGAACTGTCAAAATGAAACAGGTCTTATTCGGTTACGAAAATAAGTTACGCAATTATACAACGTGTAATGTTAAATGCGCAACACCTCAGACACCCCAACTGATTTTTAATTCAACTGACCTATTGCAGAGAGAGAAAAAACCATAAAAAAATTGTAAAAGTTTTATGAGCTGTTTTAGTTTTGGAAGATTCGTATTTCCATTGAAATAAAAGGTATTATTAGTAAGAGAAAATTTGAATTGGTCGACAACAATTTGTGTTTGTTTACCTATTTTGGAGGGTTTGCGCATGTGATGGCTTGACCTATTAATAAATAGACACTGCAACGTTTTTTTGAAAAATGTGTCCTTTATTGAAAAGTGCTTTAATTGATTCTGCTCGTTATTCTGACCAAACTATTTTCAGGTTTTGCGCATTTAACGTTACACGTTGTATAATTGCGTAACTTATTTTCGTAACCGAATAAGACCTGTTTCATTTTGACAGTTCAACTTCAACCATTGCGTTATTTACGTTGTTGAGCAGATTTTTTTTTGAACTTATGAAGCAATGGGTTAGCAATTTGTTTCAAACCGATTCAGATCGTGATTGATCGCGTATTACGCAATTATGGTGCTGATTAACATGTAAATCATGTCATAAGTTGAAGCAAAAATGTCATTTGTGGCTTCAATTTAGTTTTATGGTATGCCACAGACAATTAATTAGCATCATGTAAATAGGGCTATAAAGCTCATGAGATTTGCCAGCAGATTCACTGAATCAGAGAATTTCTTACGGCATGTCGGCGGCGTGGCGCAATCCTGGCGCAACGCCGCGCTGGCGCCGAGATCGAGTTTTACTGCCAAGCAAATATTAACATTGTGCATCTTAAACGGCAAAAAATTCACGTTTGTTGTATGGGAGCCCCCTTAAATATTTATTTTATTCTGTTTTTTAATATTTGTTGTTATATCGAAAACAGAAATACATCATCTGTAAAAAATTTAACTGTTTATCACGGTTCATGAGATACAGCCGGGTGACAGACGGAGAGACAGACAGACGGACAGTCAAACAGACGGACGGACAGCGGAATCTTAGTAGAGTTAGAGTTTTATCCTTTAGTTACGGAACCCTAAAAAAATTACAGACGCAGTCCTCTATCTGCTTTTATGTTCTTTCGGACTAAATGAAGTTTATCTATTTTCAACTTTATGCGTAAAAGTGCAAGGTCGATATTTGTTGGGCAGTGAAAACCCTTAGGCCCTTAGGCTATTAAAAACTGTGGTTACTTGAAGACATTAAACTAGAAAGTAAGTATTAGTTTATACACAGTTTATAGATACTCTACTCTAAAACAAGTTTTCGAAGTAAAAGTTGAGAAAGTGACTGCTAAGGCATATTATGGTGGAATCCCACGATCGGCAATATTGCAGACGGACACGCACGGCAGCCGACCACAGACCGCCACGCAGACGCTTCCGATGTCTGCGATACCCCGCATGTACACCTTCCCACGGTCCGTCGTCCGGGCTCGTCGGTGTCCGTCCACAAAATCGCCGATCGTCGGATCTCGACATTAGATAGGTGTGATTGGAGAAACCGGTTTTTAGTACACACGGCTACATATCAAGCTAAATAAATACATTTCCAGTATAAGCTGACCTCTCATTGTACGGAAATCCTATACAATGCCAGAGATCAGCTAATACTCGATAATATGTATAGCTTGATTTGTAGCCGTGTGTACCTATCTACAATTTCATTTACTGCGCAATGAGTGGAATGAGCAATTTGTTTATTAGTGCTAAAGAGTATTGAAATTATTTTGTTGCATATTTTCATTAATTTATTTGTATTGTAACTTTGTTCACTGCGACAAGAGCGCTGGCGTATCGGGACCGGTTACGAATACGCCCTTAGTACAGTTCCATTCCAACTTAATGGCGGCTCGGAAGTTAGTAACTCGCTGCGCAGTACCCTACCTCTCACCCCCGTTGACACATGAAATTGTTACTGCGCAGCGACACGCGGGACACGCCTCGTGTTCCGGGTCGCCATTAATTTTGAATCGAACTGTATGTATGTACCAATTTTATTCATAATTTTCATATTGTAGAATAGTTTTCTCATTCTAGGGATTTACAAGCTAGCTGTCATAGCAAGCATAGCAGAGCCGCTGAATATTTCCTTATTTTTTTTTAGTAAACTTGCCATACAAAACAGCAATGTAAATTAACAACCATTTTAGCACATAAAAACACCTGCTTATGTAAGACTTTATGACGTAATTATAACAATATTGACCTTCGAACACCAACGAATAACATACGTTTAAAAAACATAATTATCATATGAGTGGTAGATACCTCATGTATGAGCCGTATTATGGCCAATATATAGTGTGTAACATACTTAATAATATAATCAGCCTCACACTGCGGGGACGCAGGCCTCCTCTCTGTGAGAGGGAGTGGGCCGCAATCCACCACGCGGCCCCAGTGCGGTTGGTGGATACACTTGTTCTCTACTAGTGTGTACAAGGGTTTATTAACTACGGCTTATTAAACTATAACGCCTTGCAAGGATATGGTCGGTTTCGCCAACTCCTGTTAAGTTCTCGCTTAAGCTGAAAACACACAAGTGTGTTTCGGGCGCGAGTCGGGTCGTTTTGAGCGACTCGACCCGCTCCGCGCCCGACTCGCGCACGCGTTTCGTGTGCTGACATCCAAGGATTACAGTCAGCCGCGAGCCGGGGCGCGGCGCGACACCGCGCCGTCACACCGCCTTACTGCCATCCCGACCCGTGCCCGACACGTACCCGCCTTGTGTGTGTTTTGAGCTTTACTATTACCGGTTTATTATATTCTATTTTTATTACCCGCTCGGTAGATCCTCGTAGGTCATTGTAAAATAGGCCCTAGGAAAAGATAGCATTTTTTCCCCCCAAACATAAACATAGAGATAGAAGAGAGCCCCGGAACAAAAAAATTAAAACTAAGTAAACAACTAATCAAGAGTTAAGAATGATCAGAGTTTTAATTAGTTAATTTCATAAAAAAGTATGTTATATCTATTTACTATTTAATTGCTAATAAATAACTTGATGGAATACCAGAGGACCAGCGATTCGGAGAGCCAGACGCGACAGAAAAAAAAGAACTAGGAGTTTCTGCTCCTTTAGATATTTTCACCAAGTACAGTTCGATTCAAACATAATGGCAGCTCGGAACATGAGGCGAGTGGCTGCGCAGTAACAATTTTATGTGTTAGCAGGGGTGAGGGATGGGGTGCTGCGCAGGGAATTGCTTTCTTTCGAGCGGCCACTAGTTTTGAATCGAACTGTACACATACCATTCTACACAATACAGGAAAGCCAACAAGTACAGGATATCACATCGGTGGTAACACTTTGACCTTGAGCTTACAAGCGCAGTACGGAGTTTCATTAGAATGCGAGGCCAGCTTATAGGTACATACAGCAGCGGTGTAATTGCGTACCTAACACACTAACTAGTAGCAATGGGTTTCATTTCGACAGTTCAACAACATTCATTGCGTCATTACTGTTGAGCAGATAAATTTTTCGAACATAAAGAAGCAATGGATTAGCAATTGCCTTCAAAATGATTTAGGTTGTGATTGAAAGTGTGTTATGCAAATAGGGCGCAGGTCCATTCTTTAAAAATTTCACCGTGAAAACTTAGGTGAAGTGAGCTGTCAGTCCACTAATGGATGGACGCTATTGACAGCTCATTTCACCTAAGTTTTCTCGGTGAGATTTTTGGAAAATAGTGCGGCTGGTTTTGTTACCACAGATATGCGACCAGAACACAAAAGCGAAACATTAAAGGATACATGTAAGACAGGCTGCAGGAGAGAACATAGTTAGTCCGGACAAGAAGGTGAAGTACTCTAGCAGGATTAGGGCTAGCGATGACCCGAAGCCGGCTACCAACCTGCAATCATGCGCATGCCTTAATACTGAACACAGGAAGTCAGTACATAATTAATGTACACACGGCTACACATCAAGCTATACATTTCCAGTTTATGCTGATCTCGCATTGTATAGGATTTCCGTACAATGCGAGGACAGCTTATACTGGAAATGTATAGCTTGATGTGTAGTTAGTTGTGTGTACCTACATAAAAGGCACGAATCAGCAACACAGTACACGGAAGAAATAAAACGTAACCACAAAAAAAAGCTAAGAAATAATTTTATTAATGCAAGCAGGTATTGTTTTTTTTAAGAACTTACAAGCTTCGTTTATGACTTTGCAATAACTTTACTAAAAGAAAAAAATAACCTTTAGGCTGGCGAATACAAAATAGGTATTGTCACGGCACGGGACACGCACGACATAGACAAGCATAAATAAATCATGTAAGTACCTACGCGAAATGCATAAGCGATTTTCTCGTGGAAATTGAATTGAACAAGAGCAAGGCGCGGGCCACACAGAAGAGACGTGAGACGGGACGCAGATTTCATCTGGCACAAAACGTATAGAAGAGACAAGACGCAGGCGCGTCGCTTTTCCATCTGCATACTATTGCCGCGTCTGCGTCCCGTCCTCGTTTGACGTCTCTTCTGTGTGGCCAGTTCCCAAGTTTGACAAAGACCTATTTCATAAAGTATAATCAAAATCAAAATATTTTATTTCACTACATGGGCACTTATGAAACTTCAGAATCTATATTGGATACGGATCCAATTGGTCGTTTCCTATGGAGAAGGGCCGGCAAGATACTCCACGGTTTCTTTTAAAAATGATTGGCTTTTTACAAATAAGAATGTTAATATATTGGAAGACAATGCAGGCCTTGTTACAAGTAAACAGGCTTCGAGTAAGTATGGCTTCGAGAGTACTATGTTCGTAACACCATAAAGTACCTATCAATACTTTATGAGGAAATCGTGACTGTACAATATATTTTATCTTCCACACTATAAATACCTATTTTAGGACAACAAAAAGACATTAGTGCCGATTCTGTTGTTCACAAACTAAACTAAATTTAAGTTCAGCGCATCTTTTTCTTTCTATTTCATTATGAAAAGGACAGAAGATTAATTGTAGTTTAGCCCTGTCAAATTAATCAGCGCCTGTCACTACTCCATACAAGATTAGACGTGATTAAAAACTTGCCTACTAAAATTACGTCAATTTACGTCAGGCGCTGATTAATTTGATTTATTGAAATAGAAAGAAAAAGATACACTGAACTTAAATTTAGTTTAGTTTGTGAACAACAGAATCGTCACCATTATTTGACTTTTACTTTTACTTATTTACGACTACAATCGTATGAGTGTATAACTAATTCAACAAAGAACACACAATGTCAATTACGCGGTGACAGTGGTAGTTGTATTTATGTGTAAAACAAAGGTTTATTACAAACAAAGTATCTACCATTCTTTAGCGTTCTTTGTTTATTTTATTTTTTTGCTCGGCTCCTAAGGAGCCAAGCGGTATACATTCTAGGGTCTTTTCTAGTTTTCACGGTGAGGTGTTTACAGAATAGCACTACTACGGGGCAATTGCGTAACGCACTTACAGTAGCAATGGCTTTCATTTTGATAGTTCAAAAACGTTCGTTGCCATTTTTTTGTTGTTGGGTAGACCGATATTTCGAATATATGGAGCAAAGGATTAGCAATATCCTTCAAAATCATTCAGATTGCGATTGATCGTGTTCGTGTGTTACGCAATTAGGGTGCGGAAACTGCATGGGGCCGCCCCTAGTTTATCAAGCCTATTCAATTATTGCTTGCTAATATAATTATATCACTACCGACCCGTCCATGATTCGCATGTTTACAACTGCTTACTGCTTGCTTTCTTTATCGAGATTTCTTATTTATATGTAACTATAATATTAACGTATTATACACATAAACCTTCCGGAATAAATTCTCTAAACGATATGGTGAAAACCTCATCAAAATCTGTTGCGTGGTATAGAAGAACAACGCAGACATACAGACAAACCGGAAAAGCGACTTTAATTTATAATATCGAGGGGTGAAAGGCTATTTGTTTGAAGCGACATTTTGGACGATATTGAGTTATATACATATTCGGAATCAGCGAATTTTTCTGCGTCGGATGAGCCGGGTTTCGTACAATTCTGAGCACTTTTTTGGCGCTTGAAACATCAGTAAAGTTAGGTCAAGTTTGAATCTGACTTGACTGGTGCGACACAAGTTTTATAAAATTTTTGTAAAGATGGACTTCACACAGACCAAATATTTTGTGATTTTGACTTAAGCTGTTTGTCCTAACATAAATTTCGTAACATAGGGCGTTTGAATCATTTTGCCTGCATCTGAAATCCATGCTTGATGTCGTTTGAAACATTTAGCCTGCACGTGGAATTTATACCTAGAATTTATTGTAAATACTTAATGTGAAGTGCTACATAAATCATTTTGGTCTCAAACTACTATTATGATACTTCAGCAGCATAAGCTTAATAGCCTGATTCTATATTACTATCGCGATGGTAGCTATTACATTTAACCTTACACTAAAACAACACCGAGTGTTGCTTAAATCCTTTTTCCTGAACCTATAAATATACAGTTTATGGCGCTTGAATCATTTAGCCTGTTTCTAAATAAAAGTGATTTGAGGTAATTTTGTATGAAGCGACATATATTTCTGGTAATAATAGCATTACAAAAATGGAAACTAGACTAAATTGTGCGGTTTTTATAAAGGAAAACAACATAGAACACTTTTTTGTAATAATATTAATACTTTTTTTATAATGATTTTTTTTCCTAAAAATGAAACTTTGAAATGCTCTCCTGTAAAGTTCCAAAAATGTCGCTTAATACAAATAGCCCGCGAACCCTCGATATGTATAGTAGATACACCTTCTGGAATAAGATTCTCTAAATTATGGAGAAAATCGCATGAAAATTCGCAGCGTATCTTAAAACAACGTAGTCACACAGTCAGACACGAAAAGCGACTTTAATTTATAATAATATATATCGATTGGTAGACGTAACTTCAATATTCGACGCTTTATGAAAAAACCCAAATGGACCAAAAATTACATGTTTGATAGCAGTTTAACTGATCAAACAACTTGAGCCAGAAATCGATGACATAGTTATCCTAAAAGATGATAATATCCCACCTAGTAAGTGGCTATTAGGAAGAGTAGTTCAAAAACAGATTTCTATATAGATGATCTTATGTCAGGATGTGAGAAAGAAGATAAAGCTGTTAAGCCTCGTATTCATGGTAAACATTTGTTTAGCAACATGGTTGCATAAACATGTTGCCGAGTTGCTGTCAACATATTGCGAGCAACACTTGTGTTGCGGGGTTGATCACGCCATGATGCAGAGTTGACGCCCGCCTAGCGACAACATCAGTTTATCAACAAATGCTGACGTGTGTGGACGTGTTTGCAACTGTTTATAAACATGGCGGTAGTGTGGAGCAACGATAAAACTATGCAATTAATAGCGGGCAACATTTTAACGCAGACTGGCGTGTGTGGACAAGCCATATTGATTTAAACAAAGTTTCCAGCAGCATTCTCGCCGTTGATCAACTATTGCTAAACAAATGTTTACCATGAATACGAGGCTTTAGTGTTCACAATGACATGATCACATGAGCAAACTACTGAACTTAGGAGGCTTCGAGTTACAAAAATGGTGTAGTCAGATCATAGTTTCAGAAACCGAGTCAAGCCCAATAAACAGTCGACAGGTCGATACCAAAAATAATAATCTAGTAAATTATTAATTAAGTCCGGTCAATTATCGCATTAACTCTCGTGACGGGCGTGAAAACAAAGGAGTTACTCGCGTTACACGTGCGAACACAAGCGTGTTTACATTACGTGCACTTGACAACACGATAAGGTTATGAATCATAACCTTTTCATCAATGGCCGATGTAAGAATGAAAACCCTCGTTTATTATACACGGTGTAGATAAGGGTCAGCGACGCACAAACTGTTACCTTAAATTCAGTACATGATACTACAGGCCGACCGCATAACTGAGTCCTTTCCTGTGAGGTAGCTGCGCGGGAGGGGACCACACCCCTCTCAGGGTGAGCTCAGTGATTCGTCAACTTGTGACAACTGTCATTTCCAGGAGGTGAAGGATGAATGATGTAGGTTACCAATATTTTGCAACCGTAGAGTGTCCGTGGAGTTTCTTGCCCGTTCTTCTCTATAGGAACCTACTAGAGTTGGGAATATGCAACTAGCTTCATCTTTCTCAATGACCGACCCCTTGACAATTCAAGAGTGCCTGTAATTGGTTTATTTGAAATAATTGCTTTGATTTTGAGTTTGAAAATTGTCAAGGTGACACTACACACAATGCAATACAAAAACTCTTCGAAGTGAACCATAACAATGACCGCTACAAATGACGGTACCATATTTATGAATAATTAGGCATTGACAATGTGCTATATTTTAGCAAAGGAATTTGTTGCATTGTCCTGCAAGTGCAAACACCGTTCAATTAATCAATCGGTTGATAATGAGAAACTTCATACCGACTCATATTATACTCCATCCAACACACGAAACCGAGTATCTGTATTTGGTGGGAGTTTGTTGCGATACTTCTTCCCAGCTTACGCACTAGGAAGTGGTGAAAGGCGGGCGTTTTGGGGGACTGTATTTTCAGCTCAATTGAATAAATGATTTTGGACTTTGGGCATTCGTTTTTGGGTGCAAACTATGAGATCCCCACACGAGAGGCCACCTATCGCCTTGACGTCTTGGCAAGTTGGCATAAAGTCATAATATTATTGATAATCACAATGCCACCTGTTTCCTTTCCATATTTAATACAAGCGCAGGTGCACCGGTTACGAATAGATTACTACGTAAATGTAATTATTAAGAAATGTGCTGGTTCAATTATAGTTTACTTAGTAATTATGGCACATTACTGAGAGGTTTCATAAAAAAATCAACCTTAGGGGTATGAGGAACCCAGGGTTGCGGGAAAGTCCGAAAGGGATACCGGGACCTTGGCAACAGGCAAATGAAGGAACACGGGTGGGTTTTAGTCAGTAAAAGTCTGACACGCCCTTCCGCTCCGCCCAGAGCGGGAGAAGTCATTGGATGATTACCCACCCTCAAAAAAAAAAAAAAAAAAAGGGGTATGAGGAACAGGGTGTAAAGTTCACTCATCCACCATAGAAAAGGGAGGATCCTTCGACTAGATGGGTGTTTTGTCTGGCGGGCAACTGCCCAACGATTATGTCGGGTTCTTGTATATATGTCCATTGCACGGTAAACTTTAATTGCGCGATGCAGAATTTATGTGACGTTAGGATTTTTGTGTGACGTCAGGTCTTTGATGCTATGTGACGATACTTTATATGTGGCGATGTAGATACCGCCACACAACTAAGCACATTGTCTTTTGTGGAAGTTTTTATGATGTCACGATTGGCTCGGTAGCGTCTCAAGATTTTGGGCCCATTGGAAGTTGGGTTAGAACGTTTTTTTCTGGAATTACCAATTTACAGGATTTCGGAAACTACTTTTGTTAGTTTTAGATTACGCCGTGCCAATGCACATCATTAAAACTTATATTGTGCTAATATTTCTGGCGTAGATGCTTAACGATTCCATTGTTTAAATTAAATTAAATAATCAAAAATCACACACGAAAGGTTCCGTCCCGTATTAAAATTTAACAAAAAACGCCGAAAAAAACACGTTTCTTGTAAGGGGACCCGCGAACCCCCTTTAATTAGTAACTTTATTTAATTTTGATTACTTGTTATAGCGGCAATAGAAATACACAATGTGAATTTCAACCGTCTACCTATTATGGTTCATGAGATACAGCCCGCTGACAGACAGTCACATGGACGCGGCAGCGGAGGCTTAATAATAGGGTTCCGTTTGGCACTCTTCGGCTACGGAACCCTAAAAACGATGATGAATGATTTTAGCATACAATGAGATGAACAGCGTATAATTATCATCTTATCTTAAAAGCATAAATCATCTAAGCGAATGACATTTTTTCGATAATGTGTACCTAAGTTAACAAGGTCAGTATCAGTAGGCTGCAGCCACACGAAACTTGTTCTCTATAATATGTCTGTAGCCTTAAAATATTTTCTAAATGGTCCTTTTAACCACAAAGTGATAGAATTTTTCCCGATGTTGCGATTTAGTACGAAAAAAACTCAAATGATTAACTATTATTGCGTAAGTACTTCAGTTTAAAGCAGCAACTCAGTTGTTAATTGAAGTACCTATCCATCCATCCATACTATCGCAGTCAGGTAATAACCGCCAAAATTAATTTATTCAATACTGTATACACACAAATGTACATAGGCGGACTTAATGCCATAGGCACTCTACCAGTCAACTTTTGAGTGATGCAGAGACGAACAGTGGTAGGTGCAATAGCGAGTATTGAGGAATAAATTTGGTTTCACTTATTAAAAATAAAATAAAAGCAACATGTTGCTGCCATCGCTGCCCACAAATAAAAATACATTTTCTTACCCAGAAAATAATTAATACTTAATCCATACATTATTTTCCGAAAACAGGACGCCACAGACCACATTCAACACACGATACCAAAAAAAAACATTCCTTTTTTAAACACCGTAATAATGAAAAAAAAAGAACATCACAGACACAAAATTTTAAAACATAACTGATCACACAGATTGAAAATAAATAAAACTTTTTAGTTGCCAACCTTTTTCTCCTCATGTTCCCGAACCATGATTAAAATATTGTGTTACATAAACACCACCAAAGTTTATGCGAGACGAATCGTGAATGAGGTAAATAGTCGGATACCGCGTGCGATCGGAGGAATCAACCTTGAACTCTCCTAACTGTTCGGAAGCGCGAAACACCGTATAACTTGCAAACAAGTTACAGAACAGCTTGCACGAAGCGTTTGGGGAAACTTTATACATAATGACGGATACAAATCTTCTTGAGATGACGACTGATAGAGATGTATGGAAGAAAGGGACATAGGTACTGGGCCGACCCCAAAATAATATAGAATGAGGGGAGGGGATAACAACGATGGCGGATTCAAATGCCACTTCGTCCTCCCCTACTGCTCAAGTAGAAACGCTAGATTATTAGGGACTAGGGTATAAGGACTAAAGACAGCAAAGCAGAAATGGAACAACCAAAAGGATTTCATTATTTCTCGGGTTTGGAGAGCTAAGAAAAATTATGACAATGTAACGGTTGTTTTCGGACATCTATTGATCTCTTCTCTTCACATTGGTGGATGATGTGTAGAGAGAGAGACAGATACAATACACCTGAGGCTTCGAGTCGGAGTGAGTCATCATTCGATGACTCACTCCGACTCGAAGCTTCAGTGGCCTAGTTCCTTTGTTTCTACTCAACCTACCGTCTCCTGATATGCATCAATCTACCTAGCCTTTTCCCAACTATGTTGGGGTCGGCTTCAAGTCTAACCGGATGCAGCTGAATACCAGTATTTTACATGGAGCGACTAACTATCTGACCTCCACAACCTAGTAACTAGGTAATACGATACCCCTTAGTAAGTTGTTAGAATTTCGGGCTTCTGACGACCCGTAACAACTGTTAAAGATATACGAATGACAGCCGTTTCCGGATAATATATAGTACCTACTTTGTTTTTTTTTTTCCTCGGGTATTTGGGACTAAGCTTTCTAGTAGATACAAGCTGTGTTGCTCGATGGGACTTCGCATCGGCAAAAATGACCAACTTCATACATAGATTCATCCCAATATTCTAAAATCCTTCCATAGTGCTCACTCACGGCGTTGTCGTGTGTATGTAGAAGATACCATATTGGAGGTACCATACAGGAGTGACGGTGCTAGTCTTTTGTCTGGCACATCCTGGATAGTCCAGCCAATCTTATAACCATGACTTGAGCTTCTCGTAAGTCGTATAGCATGCACCGACACGAAAAGAAAAATTGCAAATTTTATGCTCGCTGAGAGACAAATATTACAAGAGAAAAAGCACATGGTAGACATTGTGTGTTACATCTAATTGTAACGTCAAAAGTGGAGAAACTGTCTGGTTTAAGGTTGTCTTGTCTAATTGTCTGCACAAATACCTAATGCGACGCCTCTTGGGCACACGAACCATTTATGGCGAAAAATTCAGGCTAGGTCATCAGAGACAATTTTTACACACCGTGATCAGTCTTACTGAGTTCATCACTAGGATATTTGTCAAATTTAAAAAGAAAAATAATATGGTATTCTGGAAGGTACCCTACACCCAAAGTTTGATTGGGATGTGGATTTCGGTCCAGGGCGAAATGCTAGGTGTATTTATTAATAACAATAGAAGACTTTGAAATGCATTGCTCATCATTGAATACAAATTTGACGTTAGCTTAGTCCTTGTGACTAACATACTCGTACAAAAGGTGTTTCATAACCGTGTCTTTTACGGTAATAAAGGTAAGCTAAGAAAAAAAAGTGAAGTGTGTCTGACGGATTTGACGATTTTGCGTTGCTTTCCAAGCATTTATCCAATTAGGTACTAAGAGCTAATGTGTTCCCAGATTGAGTATCAGTCAGTTCCCTATAAGATTTTAAGGTACCGTTTGTAATCGGTACCTCATTCATTGCAAGCTATCGAAATCGAGACTTAACATTTTGCACCTCTTTACGCATTTCAGTGAGTCGGGAAAAGTGAGGTTCACTAGCATTCCAGCCGCAAGGTGTTTGTGTAATATAAGCACAAATATTCCACTAGAGTTCACTTTTAAATTATTGGAAAATACCTACTCGACATAGAATCTTAAGCACCATCGTTAAATCCCAAAGAAATAACGTTATACAACAATAGAAGAAAAAAAAAACCACTTACTTCGCTAGAGGCCGTTGACCCCATATATTTAACTGGGGGACACTTAAAAACTGAAATCTGGCTGATAATAAAACCAGAAGGTATAAAACAGCTCGATATAACCAAATTGATTTAAAAATCGAACTTTTACACGGACACTATTCACGTGCACGCTATTGGTCGCCTGACCGCTGCGGAGCTGCGCAGGCGCACTACAGCGGTAATTAGTGTCCGGAGAACCGACACTACACCTCGTGTTTTGTAAACTTTGGATAGCCGGTGGCAATTTTAACCAGTTATAATCGGATGTTGAGACAGGTCAAGGCGTTCAGGGATGGTACGAAGTGGTATGCTGGGCCAAATACTGACGCCCTTTAAACTGAAAAATATCGGTAGACTTCTACAGTGAGATTCTGAGAGGCTAGAGTAACAGCATTGCCTAATATTGTTCAGGAGCCATCCGAAATTCCGATCGCATCTGCAGTATCTAGCGTTGTTGGCGTAACATTCGGGACACTCCGGGATAACGCCGAAGTCGATGAGCTGACGTGTTCATAACCAAATCGTTTAGGTCAATCTGCCTAGCCTTTTCCCAACTATATTTGGGTCGGCTTCCAGTCTAACTGGGTACAGCTGAATACCAGTACCTATTTAAAATTGAGCGACTGCCTATATGACCTTGTGGCGATCAGATAGGCTCAGTTACTGGGTAACACGATACCCCTTGATAAGTACCTGTAACGATTTTCAAAGATCTACGAATGACAGCCGGGACAAACGGCTTACTTAACGTGTTTTCCGAGTCACGGAGGGGTCTGGATGACTAATAAATGATGGACAAAAAAACACTAGCCTATGTCATGTCACTCGGGATGATGTAAGGATTCTAACAATATCCCATACATCCAAATCCGTTCAGGCATTTAAAAGTTATGGTGGATCAAAGAAACTCACATACATACATACATGAACCCTGAAAACATTACACTCCTTTTTGGGCAGTCGTGTAAAAACATGGGTATGACACCGCATGAGGTTCTCAGATATTTCAAGGTTTAAGGGCAGAACTAGAAGGGAACGACAATTGCCTTCATTTACTTCTGTTTGCTTTGTCGCTAGATAAGAGATCTCTTTCACATGATGTCATAGGAATATTATTATCTTTCTCACAGTATAAATAAGTAACAGTATTATATCTTTATAGAAAACGGCCGAAACGACGCGCTTAGAAATCTCAGTGTATATCAGTACGCAACAGTGGCGAGTACGCGGCAGTTACGTACACACGGCTACACATCAAGCTATACATTTCCGGTATAAGCTGACCTCACATTGTACGGAAATCCTTTACAATGCGAGAGCAGCACAAACTGGAAATGTATAGCTTGATGTGTAGCCGTGTGTACCTACGGACGCGGAAGGTTTATCTACCGAACGACCGTATGCAATTATTTCAAGGTCACTGCCGAGATATAATACTGTTACTTTATTCTACTGTGTCTTTGTGCAATAAAACGGTGAATTGTATGACTAGAAGTTCCTACTTCAGTAAGCACCTACTAACTAAACTGTGCAAGTAGCTAGTACAAACACTGATAAAACTGAATAAGATTACAGAAAAGTAATATTGTATTAGTTATATAAATACGAAACAATGCAGGCTATATGGGATTTATGACTTGATTTAATTGCTTAAATATTTGCTTTTATGTAGCTACTGGTGACTAGGTGTGCAGTTAAGGCTTGTTTAATGCAAAATGACGTTATATACTACCCTATAGGTACTATTAAATGATCAATATTTGTATATACCTATAGGTACAAACGGCTACACATCTAGCTATACATTTCCAGTTTATGCTGATCTCGCATTGTATACGGTTTACGTACAATTGCGAGGGCAGCTTATACTGGAAATGTATAGCTTGATGTGTAGCCTGTTCTCGAAAACAGCTCTAACGATTTCGATGAAATTTTAAAATGTTGCATTATAGGGGTTTACGGGGGCAAAAAAATCGATCTAGCTGGGCCTCATATCTGTGAAAATTCGTTTTCTCTATTTTCACTGCCTCGGAAATTCGTTACAACGTTGGTATATGGACGACATATTTATATATTTTCACCCGAGCTGAGCTCGGTCGACCAGAGGGCTTAGTGTGAGTTTCTTTTAACTATCTCGACTTTACGCATCGACCGCGTTCGGCGCTCCGATTGGCACTTCACCAGTGAAGGTCAGTGAAGGGCCAATCAGAGCGCCGAACGCGGTCGATGCGTAAAGTCGAGATGGTTAAAAGAAACTCGCACTAGGGCCTCTGGTAGAGGTACTATTGATTGAAGGGCAAAAGGAAGATTCTGGCAATTTTGTCTGATGACACGATATTGGTTGCAAACGCGATGTAGAGGCAGGCCTTAAGAACGCTGGCGCAACTGATTGGCCGGAGAATGCAACAGCACCGATGAATACAGATGGTTCATTCCGCAAAATCATTTAAATAAAAAGCAACTTATGCTACGACACAATAAAGTGCAATTCAGGTCGCACAGCGCTAATTATCTACAGTTATATCCACCTAGATGTTTCCCTTCTTCCTATCGCGTAACTCATAGATCTTCTGACTACGTTACACTCATCGAATTGGCCCGACAAGACGGGCCCGCCGCTTCCTACCTAAAATGCAGAGTGAACCATCTGTATTCATCTGTGGCAACAGACAAAGATGAATGGAAAAGCATAGGCGAGACTTGCCCAGCAGTGGGATATTGTAGGTAAAAAAAAAACGGTCACCAGCCCTACGTCGCCGCAACGACAATCGAGCTCAGCACACACATAGGTGGTCTACAATGGCTCACTAATCCCAAACACAGAAGTAGTGTAAACACACATACTCCATTATACCAGTTCAAGTTGGTTTAACTTCTCACAGTAAAGCGTTTCCCATCTGGTGTTGAATTACATCCAATACTTTATGTTTTTAATTTCTGAGAACAATATGACTTAATTCTGAAATTGTAAGAAAGTTTGTGTGTAATGTGAAAATATTATGTTAAAATTTAAATAGAATGTTTTCCAAAATGTGGTGGGAGTTTTTTTAATTTATTATGTTTTAATGTGCTTGAATACCAAGAAATTACTTATTTATATTAAATAAGACTTTAGGTACTTTACTTAGTCAACTGTCAGTGAAGTCCTGTCAAAATTGGTTCAGCCGTTTCGGAGATTATCCAACACAAACAGATAGACAAAAAAATTAAAAAATGATTTTTTTTAAAACAGTAGCTTCCATTACACAACTGCCCAAAAAGGAGTGTAATAATTTACAAAAATGCCCAAAAAAACAAACAGACACTTTAATTTTATTTATTTGTATAGGTAATTAAGCATAGTTTTTAATTAGAGATTGTTTACCCAATAGGTCCTCTAAGGTAAAAGTACCTACCAAAAACAAAAAAACCGGCACTGGTATTTTTTTTTTCTTTTTAATGGATGTGGTAATACTGTCTTAATTTTTAAACTAATCAAGCATATGTAGACTTGAAACTAATGAGCTAAACACCACCATAGTGTTTATATCAGCTACATGGCCACATAGACCATAAATTGTAAACAATTGTGTTTCTCTGTTTGCCTCGTGCTTGTACCAGGTAGCCATAAACTTACAAGATGTTTACATTGCCAGAGCAAAGCTTCCTACTAATGTTATTGCTGCTATAACTTGAGACAAACCATTGACTAATTGTTTTCTAAACATATTGCTTAGGTGTTGTTAAGCAAATCAAATAATACTTGCCGTAGATACTATTGATTAGATTAGATACATTTATAAAAATAGAACAATAAATAATTTAACTGTAATGATTTAGTTTTAAACTTATGCAGCATTATATTATGATATTTTCTAATCTGGGTACCAATTTCTAATCTTGCTTTTCTGCGTACCTACTGTTATAAATATTAATAAAATAATTAAGTAATTACAACTAAATAAATTAAGTATCTTGAAACAATAAGATTTCATTACCTTAATGCATAGGAAATAATATAAATACCAAATAAATCATTATAGTGGTGTTAAACTTGTTATAGCAATTTCTTCAGGCGTTAGAAAATATAATAAGAGCGCGGCGCAAACTAACAAAGTGCCTTAAAAAATTACTTCAGCAAAATACCGCAGTTTTACCTGCATGAAACTGTCCCACTGTCCAGATTTAAATTTTGCCTGAATGCCCTCCACAAACCCGTATCACCTATCGTGCTGTTTCGTCACCTGCCGTGCGTGTTCCATAGCTCATTAAATTCAAAGTTATGACAAAAAAGTAACATAAATCTAGTAGCCTCTTTTAGAAATAACTTTTACAGTTATTCTGACAACGTTATTCTGTAAATATAGGTAAAGAAAGCTTACCGGTTGTGATATATTTGGAAATGATCGTCGTGAAAGTGGCTCGGCAAACAGTGTCGAGTGCTCTCCTGACTCTCCCATAGCAAAGTTATTACCGCTGATAAATGACTAGTTAAAGTTAAAAATCTAGCCGGTATTAGAGTGTCCGCTCCTCTCATGCCGCTTCTTTTAAAAATAGTTTTTCCAATATAACAATAAACAAGCAGTGCTAAACTTCAAAACGCGCACACGAATTGCGTTCCACTCACAGAACATTAATACTCAAGAGGTTCCACAGTTCCACTTCAAATCCAGTAATTTCATTTTAAATGCCGCGAGATAAAAATTATATCTGGAACGTGTACATTTACGATGCCAAGTGCAGATTTGCGATTTTCACTTCATAATTAGTTCCATATTTCACAAAAAATAATTTCTGACATCATAAATTCAGTAAAATAATTTCTGTTCTGTATTTTTGTCAGATTATAAAAAACCACCAATAGGTTTTTCTTTTATTTAATTATTAATTTTGCCTACGAACGGAACGCACGCCTCAAATTGCCGCCGCGACGGGCGGTGTTGAACTGTTGATGCTGTCAGTAGTGTCAGTGTCATTTTACAATAAAATAAATAAAGTGGGAAAATATTTATTTATTTCCGAATATTAATTTATTAGCAGTTATTTTCAGTTTAATTTAATCAATATATCATCAATGAAGCTGCTAAAACCCAGTTGGGTCAATCATGATGGTAAATATTCTTGAATTTGTTGCGGAAAAGTAACGTAAGTTGGAGGGAGGATTTGTAGTTGAAAAGTGGCATTTTTTCAGATAAACCGATATTTTCCGTTGATATACATCCGACGGGGAAGCGGTTTGCAACGGGGGGTCAGGGCGGGGACTCCGGGCGGGTCGTGGTTTGGAACCTGAGTCCCGTTTTATTTGAAGCAGTTGAAGTGGACCCCAATGTTCCCAAGATGCTTTGTCAAATGGACAATCACTTAGGTTAGTAGCTCTGTATCTAAGTGCTTCAATATCTGAACCTTGTCCATATTCTTTTCTGTTTCTATGTTTATTTGGCTTTTATGGTCCAAACTGGATGACCACTAAAGCATTATATCAGAATATTATATGAAACAAAATGGCAAGACTTCACTATCAAAGAGTCTTTTTGTATCAGTTTAGTTATGGGTGGAGTAGGCATAGAGTTTCTATAGTCCTTACAATCTTGCATCTTCACAGTACTTTGTAGTTAATATTTAATAGTTTTTTATTTAGCATTTATCTCTCTTAAAATTACAGGTTTTGTCTAATAATAAACCTATAAATGTCCCATAACAGCCATTCAATTTTCAAGTCTTTTCTGTCTGAAACAGAGTACACAAAATTGTTTCAAAGGTATAAGTTACTAGCTTCCGACTGTGGCTTCGCCCACATAGTATGTAGATAAAAGGTAGCCTATGTCCTTTCTCAGGTTCTAGACTATCTGTGTACCAAATTTCATCAGTTCAATTCAATTCAATTTCATCAGTTCAGTAGTTTTTGCATAAAAGCACGACAGACACAGTTACTTTTGCATTTATAATATTACTAAGGATTATTATTTAATAAATGCAAATCAATCCGGTGGTCACCATGTTCCTTTGAAACAAATGCCTGCTCTGTTAGCCCTATAAGCAGATACAATAAATTATGGTCATCAATTTTCATAAAAAAAACACCCAATTTAAAAAAATTATAATTATTGAATTAATTTCCAGCTTGTGTAAACTGTGTGCGATGGAGCAACGGTGGTAAATACCTAGCATCGGGCGGTGATGACCGACTGGTTATGGTGTGGGGTCTCAGTGTGGCTGCTATGGGCACTCCTGGCAAGCACAAGGCGGAGACATGGCGGTGCCTCGCTACATTGAGAGGACATGCAGGTTTGTGCAGCAATTATAGGATCATATTGAAGTTTTATTAAAGCCTTAGCTTAGCGCAGTATGCAATATTCGCCTGAATCTATTAAGAATCAAATGGAAGACTGTGTGACTTCAGCCTGTGTGTGTGTGTGACTTCAGCCTGTTTTTACCTTTAAGGTCCAAGAATTGACAGAAAATTCATCAATTTTACTTTTATCAGTTTTAATTATATTATCCTCCATTTTAATTTCATTTGAATTACCTTTCATTTGAGTTACCAATTTTTCAATGTCACCATTATTATGAATTTTAATTTTATCTAATATCAGCTTTTAATGCTAAGTAAACACTATTTTTCCAAATTTATTCTATTATGCATGTGATTTTTACCTATAAGTAATTGTTACACTGTAATTTTACTTTTAATAATTTATGTGTTTGAATTTAGTTTTACCAATTGATGTTAAACTTAATAAAATAAAAATCTCTCAAATATAAGTAAATAATGTAAAAAAAATATGGAAGTTATACTTTTCCTGCCTTAGAAACCCATCTGAGCCAAAATTTTTAACCATATAGGCTTCCGCAGACTTGCACGACAACAACATTTCCTATGAAATCCCCATGCAAACTGTTCTATCGTTGTCTCGTCACGCCTGTTTGCGGGAGCCTTAATGATTTTAACATGAAATTACACTGTCTCTTGTTAAACAGGTGATGTGTTAGACTTAGCCTGGTCACCACTAGACAAGTGGTTGGCCAGCTGTAGCGTGGACAACTCCATCATCATTTGGAATGCAGAGAAATTTCCAGAAATGGTGTGCGTATTGAACGGGCACAGCGGACTTGTGAAGGGTGTGGCTTGGGATCCAGTAAGTATTTTTTCTCAAACATGCTTGGAAATTCGAGCATTATTTTGACAACATTTTTCGAGATAAATCAAAATTGCTGTACTGGTAAAAAACAAGTGACGATGCGGCCAGCAAAGTTACTATGAAAATCCAAATCTGGCGTGTTTAGCGGCCAAATAAATTACGATGAAAACTCATATCTGTCGTGTTATTTAAAAATGGAACGAAGTTTTTACTTCAACACACGGCAACGAAGGAGGTAACTTATCAAAGATTTTATTTAAATTTCGAATTGGCTTGCAAATAGAACAAAGAAGAAACAAATGAACATATTGCCGCATGAAAAATGATAGTTGTTCGTCATTGATTCTGGAATTTCTATTTAATTTACTCAGTTTGAATTTCCGCGCGTTATTTGAGAAAAGTACTATACAAGCCTTGGCTGCAATCAGGAATTGATGGACTCACGCATGAGTCCCTCATCTTCACGATCGTCCATCAATCCCCTTATTGCTGGCCGCGACAGTAATGTACTATATCTTTCAAAGCCTATATAATTTTTCTGAAAACAAATGAAAAAGCATCTTATTTCTGTGCTGCAATATTCAATATAGCTTGTGCTAAGTAATAACAGCCGCACGAGTCAATCCGTCAGGTTAAGCTACTCTTGTCGGGGTTGGTCCCTGGATGGGTGACCATCTCCTCCTTGTTACTCCCGGATGTCGTTCGCGGATCTTTGCCATTACGGGTCGTCAGAAGGCCGAAAGTCTGACTACCAGTCTTACCAAAGGGTATCGTATTACTCAGTTACTGGATTGTAGAGGTCAGATAGGCAGTCGCTCCATGTAAAATACTGGTATTCAGCTGCATCCGGCTAGACTGGAAGCCAACCCCAATAAAAAAGAATAGAATATTTATGCAGTACTTATTTATAAAAAAAAAACAATATAGTTGGGAAAAGGCTAGGCAGATTGAACATTCAATATAGATAGTGCCATCAACGAAGACGCGCCCCACTCTTACACGCCCACGCTTACAGTTCAGTAATCGTGTTTAGGAAGAAGAGTGGGGCGCGTCTTTGTGGGTCACACTTTCTATAGTTTGGATAATCTGGACTCTGAATAATGAAAACGTTCATTGGTCCTTTGAATTTGAATACAAAGTTTTTTTTAAAAGAAATTTAGCCTCTACTTTGATGGGACATTCAGGAATTCTCTTTTTACTAATTAAACTCACGCCATTTTTACATCTGGGTAGGCAGAAACTACCGAATGTCGTCTGATACGATCCTTACATACAGTACAACTTTTTTCTTAATGTCCCTCGGCAAACTTCGTGTTTCGTCTGTCGTCGGATTTCTATCAGTTGCCTTTGCACTTGGTGCAGACCGGACGCTCTCAATCGACTTGGAAGTATATAGGGTTGTTAATACAATTTTAACTTAATGTAATTTATTTAAAAAATGAGAGGAAAAAGTTTTCTATGGAAATTTTACAGCTCTATATAGTTCACACGGAAATCAAAACAAAACAACAATAAAGTATTTAGTTCTGAATTCAAATTATTATTCACGATAAATCTAATAATTGATGGACATGGAAATTAGCATTCGTTAGTATTCGGAAATGGGACGATTCCCGAGGGACATGAAGAAAATAGTTGTACTGTACTGTTTTTATACTATTAGTAGGTATAGTTATTTTGTCATTACTTATTCCAGGTGGGTAAATACTTAGCCTCACAGTCTGATGATAAGTCATTGAGAGTGTGGAAGACAGCTGATTGGGCGCCAGAAATTGTTATCACAGAACCATTTGAAGAGTGTGGAGGTATGTAACAACTGCTGATTATTATGTTAGCATAGAAATTACTACTGTGTGATCATCGGTAACGCGCGAGCCGTATGCGCAGCTTGTTCGCCGGATATGTGTAACGAGAGCAATAGCCAAAGGTTGACTTCTAGAAAATGCCTATGGCATAAGTCCGCCTCTGTACATTTATGTGCTTAAAGTATTAAATAAATAAATAGCCGAACGCATGTTTCTGTAATTATATTTGATTAATAGTCTATTTATTTATTAAGAAGTATTAAAATTATGTATTATGCATTTTGAAACTCTGCACTGCCCGTCACTTGTCATTAGAAAACCAGCGTCAAACAGCGTTTGTCTGGCATTAATGCTGTAATGAACCTTTTTGGCGCAGCCGTGAGGCACACATTTTTGTTAAAACATCATTTTCACTTTTTTATTTTTTGTGTTTCTCGAACAGTGTCCAAATAAATATTATTCTTTCTTTTTCTTACATCCGCCGAAATTACACGACGGAAATTTCGGCGTATTTACACCTGCACCACTCATAGGCCGAAAATACGGCGCGTAATTTTCACAGAAACAACCACGCGGAATTTTCGAAACATAATTTTCGTCATGTCAATCGCTCGCTACGCTGCGATATAGTAAAAGCGCGGATAACGTGTCTCGTGATCATGGCTAGCTCGCTGCGCACACGTGGACACACTGCACGTAGTTTCATAAATCGCCTCGGTGAATTCACGCTGGCAAATCGCCAGTATGATAACACTATGTAACTGTAAATAAAATACTAGCTGCACTCGTGGTTTCACCCGCATAAGTCTCGATGCCGTGGGAATATCGGAATAAAAAGTATCCTACGTCCTATTCCAGGTCATGGTCTACCCATGTGCCAAATTTCATCTAAACCCGTTCAGCCGTTTAACGTGAAAGCGTAACGTGAAAGGTTATTATATACTAAAACCTTCTTCGAGAACCACTCTATCCATTGGTGAAAACAGCATGAAAATCGGTGCAGTAGTTTTTGAGTTTATCGCGAACAGACAGACAGACAGGCGCGGCGGAGGACTTCGTTTTATAATATGTAGTTATACTTACAATCATATCAATCCAAGTCTTTTTTACGTTACTTCTCTTTCAGGTACGACACACGTTTTACGCCTATCCTGGTCTCCAGACGGCCAGTATGTATTATCTGCGCACGCTATGAACGGAGGCGGTCCTACTGCGCAAGTGGTAGAAAGAGACGGATGGAGGTGCGACAAGGACTTCGTAGGACATAGGAAGGCTGTCACTTGTGCCGTGAGTTATAACTGTACTATGCATACTAACAGGCATAGCATGAGTTCGTAATAAGTTAAGTAATGATTAGCGACTGTTTAACCATACATTTTTGACGTTTGAACGTCACAAATAAAACCTAATGTGTGTTCGGAAAAAAGACAAAATTATGTACTTTCAATCTTTCTGAAATCAACTTAATTGACAGTGATATAAAGTTGATATTTGCTTAACGTAAATTATATCAATTGGAATCATGAATTTGAATCTTGAGCTATCCCACTGATAAACACTATGAACGTAGCTGGTCGGTCTGAATGTCGTAGAGTGAGACAGAGCGGCGTGAACCTGAAGAGATTTTCATTTGAGAATTTGATGCTTGTTTTGTATGACTGCTGAATCATGTAAGAGATTCATGACGGATTCATACTTCTCTCGCCCCGACCCTTGCTCGAGCCAGCCCGCGCCGCTGAGCCTGGGGGCCTACCACCACCGCTTACAGAATTATTATTATAATATTACTTCAGTGTAGAAAAGAGATGAAGCTCTACAGGACGTATAGCTCCATCGTTTTCCCCCACGAAGTAAGATTAAAATAATACCGCTGTAAGCGGTGGTGGTAGGCCCCCTGCAGCTTTAAATTCACACAACATCACGCCTGTTCTCCCTGATACACCCACATTTCGTCAGTTATGTTTAAGTCCCATGTAATGGAGGGCGAGCCTATTGCCATCAACCGGGCAAAAATCCAGACTCCGGGCTGCTACTGAGAAATTCCTGAGATATATATAACTAGCTGCGCCCCGCGGTTTCAGCCGCGTAAGTCTCGATCCCGTGGGAATATCGGGATAAAAAGTATCCTATGTGTTAATCCAGATCATAAACTATCTGTTTGCCAAATTTCATCCAAATCCATTCAGCCGTTTTTGCATGATTGTGTAACAAACATCCAAACACACAAACACATAAACACACAAACTTTCACATTTATAATATTAGTAGGATAGTAGGATTCTTAATCCGATCCAGCCTGTCCCTTGCTGTCCTCCCCCAGCGACGCCCTCAGCCGGACTGGAAAGTCCGGTTAAGCAGCCGACAACCTTCTAGGCTGACCTGCGAGACGCCCTTTTTTATATTAAAAAACCTAGTACCAATCTTTAAAAACAAGAAAAAAGAAGAACGAAAAATTGTTTATAGTCTGCACTAATAAGACGCACGTTATAAAGTTAAGAAATAAGAATCTAATGTTATTTGTTTGTAATGATAATACTCATTTCGATTGCGTTAGTTTTCCACATTTTTTGAAAGAGTGTACCACGTGTCTCCATTATGTCTACAGGGTGAAATTGAATTCATGGGCATCCGCTTAAGAAGTCATTGTACTCATCATCATTATGAACAACTTTCACTATGGGACCAAAACTGAAATCGCGAAAAAGCAGTTCCCTACATTTTGACGAGCTATGCAAACATAAATGTAGAGAACAGCAGATTTTTTTTTCGCGATTCATAATTTTGAGTACAATGACCCTTTAATGGCCGATTCCTATAATTTACGAATTGTTATTGGCTCTTGTATCTTTACTAATAATGAAGCAAAGACCTCATAGCTTTGCATAATAGATCCTTCCCTATGGAAATGCCTCTCACAGATAAAATTAGCTCACGAATCTATTTATACGCCCAGTTTAGCAATAAACAGAGCTACCATTGGTAAGCAAAACGATTCGTTTCTGTTTATAGAAACCGAGCATAAGAGGATGCCCATAAATTCTATATTGTAACATTATTCTGATTCAAAAGAGTGTCCATGGAGTTTCTTGCCCATTCTTCTCCATAGGAACCTACGCTTTGGAATGGGCAACTAGCTTCATCTTTCTGACTGACCGACCCCTTGACAATTCAAAAGTGCCTGTAATTGGTTTATTTGAAATAAATGCTTTGAGTTTGAGTATACAGGGTTACTGGTAACTCTCTCTCTGGTAACTCTGTATAATAATGACGATTATTTTGGTTCCCAGCGCTTCAACAACAACATCTTCGTGAAGGAAGGCAAAAAGTGTTGCTGCGCGGCGGTGGGGTCGCGCGACCGAGCGCTCAGCATCTGGCTGACGTCACTCAAGCGGCCCCTCGTGGTCGTGCACGACTTGTTCAGTGACAGCGTGCTTGATCTTTCTTGGAGCTCTGATGGTATTTTTTTTACTAGTTTGCCAATGGACCGTGCATTTTTCAAAAATTAAAAGCCCAGTCGCGTCTGTCTGAAGAAAAATAGGTACTTCTAAATCATCGGCTATCTTCGGAAATACGAACTCGTGATGATGAGATCTAATATAGAGCTGTTACAACCATGCAAGTACTTGCCTATTTTGCATTACCATGTTTACAAAATTGTGTGATTTAACAACTCTATGTCATTCCAAAAAACTTTTAAGTAACAAACGACGATCTGAGACCGGAGTAGGTAACGCGACGGAGAGAAAACTTTATACAAACGCGCGATTATAGGTGCACTACTGCAAAGCATGGTAGAAGAAAACTTAGAAGCATTGCCTCTGTGGCGGGCTACTCAGTGGCGCGACGTTCATGCTAATTCGAAAACACGAAGGTTATCGAAGCGTATACTTTTTCTTGGAAAGCTTTATGTCACTCTCCGGCCCATAAACTATCTATACTATAGACAAAATAAAAAACACTAAACGGAACTCAGCAACTCTGTCTCTGACTGTTCGGGTTCATGTGCGCATTGTATAATTATAACTTGCTTCAAAAACGGTGAAGGAAAATATCGTGAGGAAACCGGCATGCCTAAGAGATATTTCTCGACGGCATGTGAAGCCAAGTCAGAGGTCCATGGGCGACTTTAAAGCCCTGACACCAGGTTAGTCGCTAACTACACGAGAAGAAGAAGCAACTCAGTTTGGTGGAGAAGAAGATATTCTTTTGCGCTGACTATACTTGCATTATCTACTGATATAAGTTCAATGCACTATGACTATAGGACATCAACTAATCTCATAAGATATTTAATCTTTTTTTTGACGCAGATGACATTAAATCTAATTTATAATCTTATACAAATATTTTATTTCGAGCGGTAAACAATTTATTGTGTTCGTAAGGCAAGCTTATTAAATTAAAATGGGTATTATTTAAACAGTCAGCTACAAAATGTTTGCTGTAAGCAAATTTACTGAATTTCAATAAAATACTTTAAAAAATTTGAGTTTTTAGCATTCAATATTTGTCTCATAAAACCCCGTGTTCATGTGCACAACGTTGTTTCAGCAACATCATTATCATTGCTGGCAACATTTTTCACTTTATGAAATGTGCCTGAAAAAAAAAGAATTTTCTCCAAATAAATATTTGACGGCGTCAGCTGAGCGATAGTGCCGTCATCATCTCGATTCGTTAATACGGAATCCATAGTGCAGGTTTACAATAAAACACGGTGATACAGCAAATCAGTTAGTATTTCACTTTCACAATAATCATCACAGTAGGATACTAATAATGTTCACGCACTACTTTCTACGTTAGGACAAACCGACAGTTTCACAGGAGAAGTGTAGGTCTGCATCAGTTCGTTGCCCTCACAACACTGACTCGTCGCTCAGCCACTTTCCATAACACGACTCTGTCCACGTGCCGCCCCACTCTAGCGAGCGCGTCACGGCGTTTACCCTCACCTTAGTACTACAATAATCAATTGAGAGACTTTTATAATTTACGACATATTTTTAATTTGTGCAGGTCTAAACCTGCTGGCATGTAGTTCGGACGGCACCGTTGCATGCATTCAGTTCACTAACAAAGAGATCGGCACACCGCTTACTTTTGATGAAAAGGTACGTTTTGTAAACGTTGTATTACGTATTACCTTTGATTTTAATTTAAATAATGAGTCACTCTCAACCCGAAAACATTCTGCTTCTTCCAGAACGCTTTTTACGAAAAGATCTACGGCAAATGTTTGGCCAACGAGTCGGGCGGCGACTTGTCGGCCAATTTGTTGGTCGAGTGCCCCGAGATCTTACTGGCGAGAGAGAAACAAGACGCTAAGAAAGAGGCTGCCAAAGAAGAGGCCACGCCCAAGAGTGATAAGTCACAGGTACATTTCGATTGAACCTATATTCGAAAACCTGTTTGGCATATGCCTTTAGGTTTTGATGCCTTATCAAAAATCTACAGGCATCGACATTTATTTAAAACTGACACCAATTTGTCTTCATTGCAATGACACGAGACAATGATATTTATTTATTTAAAAACACACATGTTCTCCCATACTTTTTGTATGGGAGAACAAGTTTTTCAACTACAGTGTTAAGTTTGTTAGATAAATTCGTCCCAACTACAGAACCCTTCATTGTGCGTGGTTCGACATGCACTTGGCCGGTTTTTTTTAGTATTTGTTGTTATACCGGCAACAGAAATACATAATCTGTGAAAATTCCAACTGTCTAAATATCACGGTTCATGAGATACAGCCTGGTGACAGACAGACAGACAGCGGAGTCTTAGTAACAGGGTCCCGTTTTACCCTTTGGGTACGGAACCCTAAAAAGGAGGTTCTTAATACATGTAATAAAACATGTTTGTTTGTGAATTTGTGCCAGAAACTTTTAATACCTTACAGTCCAAGAGCCTGCTGAGTCCTTCAGCAGGTTCCAGCGGCACTTCATCGACTCCATTACGTCCGATGGACAGACAGATAGAGACGCGGACGTCTGACGGCAAGCGACGAATTACCCCTGTCTTCATACCACTCACACATGCTGATGCCAAGTAAGTTCTAACTTTGATCTGTACTCCATTGGAAATAAGATTAGACATTTAAATAAACCTTTTTTACAGTCCGTTCTACCGATTTTGACTTCTACACCGTTACGCATAAGGATGGCATTAAGAGCAAAAAAGTGGTTACAATACCAACTGTTTACTGCAGCTGCCATTTTTCATGCTACCAACGCAATAGACGTCAAAATCGTTTGAACGGACTTTAAAAAAGGTTTATTCAAATGTCTAATCTTATTTCTAATAGAGTATACGTATTCTGAAATAGCTATCCGTAAAAGTAATATGTACAAAGAGATCACCTATTATTCGCGAAGGTTAAATGTTTCTGCAATTCGCGACGCATTTGATAGATATTAAACTCTTAGGCAGCCATCAGACGGACTGCATCGGTGCAATTGCGCGCATAGTATAAATATTTCACCAATGATTCATTAGTGATAACAGCATGAAAATCGGTTCAGTCGTTTTTGAGTTTATCGCGAACAGACAGACAGACGCGGCGGGAGGACTTTGTTTTATAATATGTAAGGATTCATTCCGATGCTGCAGATAAGACTGAAACAATTAGCGGTTACTGAAATCGTCTTGAAATTTGAATAGCAAAACATGATTACAGAATAACAATGTTGATCTGTAGCATCTATTAAAAGCTTGTTTTTATGAAAGTTAATTTAATTTGAATGTTTATATTTCCAGTGAATCTCTAGGCTCTATACCTGGTGGCACTGAGAACTGTTTCAGTACATCTTCACAGAGCAAGTCGCGCATCAAAGTGGAAGTGCGTGACGACATTGTGATACATCCCAACGTCAGCAACCATGCAACATCTACACACCAGAATAACTCCAGGACCAGTGATAAGTATGTCAATCAATCTGCCCAGCCTTTTCCCAAATATGTTGGGGTCAGCTTCCAGTCTAACCAGGTGCAGCTGATGAATATCAGTATTTTACATAGAGCGACTGCTTATCTGACCTTCACAATCCTGTAACTGGGTATACGATACTCTTTGGTAAGACTGGTTGTTTGACGACCCCCAACGACTGTCACAGATCTAAGAATGACAGCCGGGACTTAACTTGATTTTCGAGCTACGGAGGGGTCTTGGTATGTAAAGATAGTCACCCATCCACGGACCAACCCTGGCAAGCGTAGCTTTACCTGATGGATCGACGGCTGGTATTATTAAGCCACGAGCTTTAGTACAGCTGTGGCGATAAGTACGTATTTATTGCTTATGTTGGGTAACAAACTCACTTTTGCATCCTACCTAATATTATAAATGCGAAAGTGAGTTTGTTTGTGCTAAAACGGCTGAACGGATTTGGATGAAACTTGGCACAATATAAAGGCCTCCTTGCATGACTTTTAGCTATTTCGGTCCAGAGCTAATGTGTACCATTGTGTAATAGTTTTGTCTAGCTCATCGACGTGATACTTACCAGCATTATGATAATTTCCTCAGCGGTCTCGACCAGCGCCTACGCAAGCGCGGCGCCGCGGCCCTCCCCGGGCCCCGCGCCGACGAGCTGACGGCCAAGCGCGCCTGCGGGGCCCCGCCCGCGGCCCCGGTCGAGGGCGGCGCGGGCCCCTACGTGGCCGCGCTGCCGGCGCCCGCGCTCGGTACCGCTGGCCCTGTTGTTAGAGCCGCCGGACAGTTGAGATTGCAGGTATACCTCCTAAGGGTCATAACGACGCCAACATTCACACCCGTACAGCTATCCAAATAATAATAAATAAAAGTTTCAAAGAAAAGTATGCGCTTCAGGAATCATCGTCTATCTTCAGAAATACGAACGCGCGGTGATGAGATCTAATATAGTGCTGTTAATACTACCATGGAAGTACTTGCCTATTTTGTATTACCGGGATGAAAAGATTATAGATTAATAACTCTATGCAATTCCCAAAATCTTTTGAGCGGCAAATGACGATCCGCGACCGGAGTAGATAACCCGACACGGAGAGAATTTCATAAAAAACGTGCAATGAAAGCAGCTTGAAGCGCACTACGACAAAACTTCGAAGCATTTTTTAAAGCTGTACTTGTATTACTGTAATTAAAAAATAATAATAATGAAATGAGTAAAGTTATACATCACACTTATGCATTATCGTCAAAGTACTAAAATTATAATTTTGAAACTACAAAACCCAACACAATAATTTATTGTTATAACTAAACTCCACTATAAAACATAGTAAGTTCTTAAATAATAATGAATTTATAGTTTTTTTTTTTTTTAAGTGAAAACTTCTTTAGGCTCATTGAGCACTTTTTGGGCGAACAAAAATCATGGTACTCGCGTCATCGTCACCGTCACGCTTGAAGAAATGTTTTTAACGCCATCTACCGTCTACCGTTTGAATTACGTTGAGGTTACGCATTGTTGCTTAGTTTTTAGTTCTATCGGTAGTCCACGCATGTTTTTTTAAAATAAATAATAATAAATCACATCAACTTCCAGGTAGTAAACAAAGCTTGCAATACACAGTACGGAACGTTGTCCCGCCTGCAATTGCTACCCAATAACTCCGCCTCCAGTGATCCTGTGTGGGAGACTTATTTAGGTAAATATCAAAGAAGTTTTGTTATAAGACACCTATTATTGACATTTTACATTACGTATTTCTACGGCTTGTCATTGGACAAAGCTTTCAGTTGACTGCGTTCAGTCTTTTTGGTGAAATTCGCCCTAAGTTTAGAGTAAGTAACGGTACTAGAGTGGAAAGCCATTATTTCTCTCAGTTGTTGATATAGTTATAAGTTCATAATATTTAAATTCGTTAGAAATGTTATTTTATTATGTTAAATTATTCCGTACTTTATGCTGTCTGCTATGTTGCCAGCAGCAGATTTTAACTGAAACTGAAACAATGTTGTGCAACTTTTGTTTACCTGTTTTAATGGCTTTAATGTATCAAGAACGTATATTTATATACTTAAACTCAATGCATTGCTTTCAATTTAAACCATTTACAGGCACTTTAGTATTCACAAAAGAGTCAGTCATTCAGAAAGATGAAGCTAGTTGCCCATTCCAAAGCGTACTTACGGAGAAGATTGGCCAATTAACTCTGGACTATATTGTGGTGTTACAGGATCGGCAGTGACGTGCATCGCGTGCGACGTGCGCTGGGCGTGTGTGGCGTGCGCAGACGGCACGCTGCACGTGTGGCAGCTGGCGCGACACACCGCGCAGCGAGCGCTGCCACCCATCGGTAAGTAGCACCACAAGCACAGAGGGGTCTCGGTATGTAATGTGATTAGGCTCGCCCCTTGTCCCTCGCCCCTCGCCCCACGTCGCTTGCCCCTCGTCCCTCGCCTCACGCCCCTCGTCCGTTACCCCTCGCCCCTCGTCTCTCGCCCCAGGCCCCACTTGCCCGTCCCTCGCCTGCTTGGCGCATGGCGTGTGTGTGTGTAGAGCGGGGCGCGTACATAATGGATAGTCACCCGTTCACCCACTGACCTCGGAAAGCTGTATATATTTAACCTTGAAGATGGACCCGTGCGGCTGTTATTGTTTAGCCACGAGTCCCTCACTAGTCAGTTCCGAAGCTTTATCATTTAATTATAACATATTTTGATGTATTTTTTTTTCTCTACCACAGCCCTAATGTCTCAAGCAGCCAAGCTGACGCTGTCGGGCGACACACTAGCAGTGGTCAGCACGTCAGCTGAGCTCGCCATGTGGCAGCTGAGCACGGCCACCTGCCTCATACGACCGCTCTGCTTCAGAGCGCTGCTGTCGCACGGCGGTAAGAATGAAATCCTAACTAATATTATAAATGCGAAAGTGAATTTGTTTGTTACGCGTTCACGCTAATGCCAGTATTATACATGGAGCGACTGCCTATCTGACCTCCACAACCCAGTAACTGAGTAATACGATACCCCTTGATAAGATTGGTGGTCAGACTTTCGGGCTTCTGACGACCCGTAACGACTGTCAAAGACCCACGAATGACAGCCGGGACCACCGGCTTAACGTGCTTTCCGAAGTACGAAAGAGTCTTGGTATGTAAAGATGGTTACCCATTCACGGACTAACCCTAAGTGTAGCTTAACCTGACGGATCGACCCGTGCGGCTGTTATTGCTTAGCCACAGGCCACGAGCTCCTCAATTCTGCCAGCCACAAAATTCTAAATAGATACCTATACTCCATTTGAAATAAGATTAGAAATTTAAACAAACCTTTTTACAGTCCGTTCAACCTATTTTGAGTTCTATACCGTAAGCATAAGGATGGCTTTAAAGGAAAAAACGTTACACAATACCAACTGTCTACTGCAGCTGCCAATTGTCATGCCACCAACGCAATAGAAGTCAAAATCGGTTGAACGGACTGTAAAAAAGACTCATTTTAATGTCTAATCTTATTTTAAATGTAGTATAGGTACATTTATTTTGTAGTCAGTACAGTCTCTGATTACTGATTGATAATGTTCAGTATTATATTTTCACAGTGACGGTGACGAATTGTTCTCTGCTGGACGACGGCAATCCTATGATCTCTCTGAGCAACGGAAAGAGTTACATCTACAGTAAAGGACTGTGCGCATGGTAATGAGCTATTTCATTTATTTATCACTAGCGACCCACTCCTGCTTCGTACGGTTTTATGGACTTAATAAAACATCGAGATTTCTTAGTTAAATCACTTGTCACTAAGGGTTCATTAGAAAATCAGTGTCAGACAGCATTTGTCTGGCATTAATGCTGTAATGAACCTTTTTGGCGCAGCCGTGAGGCACACATTGTTGTTGAAAAATTATTTGCACGTTTTTTTTTTTTAAATTGTTTCATGAACTGTGTCCAAATAAATGTTATTCTTTCTCTTTTTATATTAACGTATTATATACATAAATCTTCCGGAATAAATTCTCTAAACGATGGTAAAAACCTCATCCAACTCTTTTGTGTGGTTTTGAAGAACAACGCGGACATACAGACAAACACGAAAAGCGATTTTAATTTATAATATGTATAGATATTAAAAGTCAGTCTTGCACTTTTGATACCACTGTTTACTAATATCGGCCAAGGATAACGTTGGTTTATTTCACTGGCTGCCACAAAATCATACCGCTATGGCTAAAGGCGTGTACGCACGAACGAACAAAACATGATGAGTACGTGTGGACGTAAATTAGCAAAGCGACACAAACACCATACGAACACAAGCGCTCCGCTCTCTTTAGTTAGCTATGGATTCGAAATTGGATCTCCACGAAAATTTTTGAAGAACACATGTCTAATAATAGCCTATAACTTGTATGTTTGGTGTCTTATACTGTTAGTGCAAGTTGGTGATTAATAAATAAATAAAAATGTTTGATGTTCATTAGTGGTACGCACATGCGAACAATGTGTTCGATGTTTGTGTTCACCGTGTTCTTGTTCGTTCGTGCGTACACGCCTTCAGAACTTTTTTCTTTTTCCATAATTTTCTTTGTCTCGTTCTAGGGTGGTATGGGCAGATGCTTGCGACCCAGTATGGCGCTGCAGTGGCGCGGCCACTAACACTCGCGTGCCTAAAGCTCCACTGTACCCACTCGCCAGGATGAACAGGAACAGACCCAGCTCCTTCGCTAACAGGTAATCAACACATAAACATGAATATCATTTACTAACCCGAAACTCTTTAAACAGAATTCAGAAGTGGGTCATTTTAGTCGAGTTTCATGACCGATTTTAGCTTAGAGTACAAAAGGGTGGTGTAGGCTTTGGGAAAAAAGTACATTACCGACGCGGCCTGCAAAAGGGGCATTGGTGGATGATCGTGAAAATGTGGGCCGAGGCACATATACGTGATTCCATTAATGATCCATTTACATAATCTTATTGTAGGTGCATCATCTCCATATATAATTCATGTATACAAAATATTGTAAAACATTTTTAAAAAGAGTAACAGTGTAGTTTCTTGCCCATTCTTCTCTATACTAAAGCTACCTTTTGGAATGGGCAACTAGAATCAATTCTATTTCTTTGTTTTTCATTGACGTTCAAACGTGCCTTTTATGTGCCTATTTGAAATAAATTATTTGACTTTGACATAAAATATTTAACTTTTAAGTAATATCACAACATTTATATAGATTAGTAAGTTTACTAGAAACATGGTATTTGTAAGCACATGTTGATATTAAAATGTACGTTGTCCCTTGCAGCAGCTACAGCAGCGGCGCGGCGCGCAGCTGGCTGGAGGCGCAGCTGGCCGCGTGCCTGCACCTGCGCCTGGCGCACGACTACCGGCACTGGCTCACGGCGCTCTTCACACATCTCGTCAGCCATGGTATTGGTCTCCATATGGTTCTAATATGGACTTTTCCCCTCTTGTGTAGACAAGCTATGAATAACAGATAGGCTCAATTTGTCGGTTATGCATTAAATAAATCTAAATAGTTATTTTTATAAGTCAGAAAAATACGACGACTCCATAATGTCTTATTTTTCATTAGAATATTATAGATGTGAAAGTTTGTGTGTATGGATGTTTGTTACTCAATCACGCAAAAACGACTGAATGGATTTGGATGAAATTTGGCAAACAGATAGTTTATAACCTGGATTAACACATAGGATACTTTTTATCCCGATATTCCCACGGGATCGAGACTTACGCGGGTGAAACCACAATATTTTTTTTCCCGCTTTTAATATTTTCTGTATTTCCTCATCAGGCACAGAAGATCAGTTGCGGTCAATATTAGATGACATGCTTGGACCGAGTCACTACACCTCCACGCCCAAGAAATGGCAGGCCACCATACTGGTGAGTGGGTGCAGCTGGGATGTTGAGATAAAGATTTTTTCACATCTGCGGATGCGGATTCGCATATTTGAAGGCTCACATCCGCCAATGGGGATTTTAAGATATTTTTCCAAACACGTAACACATAATGCTCACTGTGTATTCATAATTTCACAATAGCACTCGAAAACTAAAATGTTACACAATAAGCGCAACTAAACGCGTTATAACTCATTTACGAGAAACAAATTATACAAAATAACAAACGCGACAGATCTTGTAATAAAAAAAAAACTAAACAAGAAAAAAGGGGTATGTAAGGATCGTAGCAAGTGGTGTTCTGAAGTTTCTGCCTACCCTCATGGAAAGAAGGCGCGACTTTATGTATGTAAGCTGCGTTTGCGATTTTGCTTCCAAAAATGTAAATAAATATGTATTTTTGGAAAAATAACTGTAATACCCACACATAAAGTTAAATTTGTATTACAACTCAAACATTTTAATGACTTTTTCAATAGTTCTGGCCATTCTGAAATCAACTTAATTTACACTGACATAAAGTTGACATTTGTATGAGTGGACATAAAATCAATTGGAAACTAGCTTTTAAAAACGGAGTATGTGTTTATTAACTGATTCATATTTTTCTTTCAGGGCATAAAGAAACACGATCTCCTAGAAGAGATGCTCTCCCTCCTTATCCGTCAGCTTCGCTGGCAGAGAATGTACGCAGAATACAACGACCAACTAACAGATATGAAGACACAAGGTGCCGTGCTCAACGGTCACTGACACCACGTGCGAAAGGGATGGAGATAGAGTAGGTATTACACATATTTATATGTTAGAGCGAGAGAGAAGATCTCGAGTGTGCAGATGAGGTGTTTTTAAGTTGTCACGCAATGATTTTGTATGGAAATGTCAAAATATGGTTCCTAGAGTTGCGGTATACCAGTGTTCGTTTTTTTTTTTAAATACAATGAATTATCTTATGATCTCGTGCATCGAGAAATATCGGTATCTCTCTTTTTATTATTTTGAAACACTCTGTGAGTGTAACTTATTCTTAGTTCGATTAGAGATTCGTATGAAATATCTGTATTTATTTCTTAAATTGATATGATATAAATAGGTATATACTCCTTATCGATTTTGATAACGGCGAACCTTCGAAATCACATCCTTGCGTGTGTCCTTAGGTGACAGAAAAAAAATCAAATTAAAAAATATATAATTATACAACGTGTAACGTTAAAATGGGCAAAATCTGAATCAATTAAACCACTTTTTAATAAAGGTAACATTTTTCAAAAAATCTTCATTAAAAAATGTTGCCGTGTCTATTTATTAATTGGTCAAGCCATTACATACCCCAACCCGCCGAAATAGGTAAACAAACACAAATTGTTGTCTACCAATTTAAATTTTCTCATACACGGGATAATAATAGCTTTTATTTCTATACAAATACGAATCTTCCAAAACTAAAACAGCACATAAAACCTTAATTTTTTTTTTCTCCTTGGAATTGGTCAGTTGAATTAAAAATCAGTTGGGGTGTCTGAAGTTTTGCGCATTTCTCGTTACACGTTGTATATACATATATATATACTTATTATTTATTTGAAATTGATATAAAATAAGAATTGTAAAGACTTCCACAACTGTTATAATAATGCAACCTCGCTTAGGTATTTGTATGGGTGAGTTGAAGCAAGGGCACACTATTCACAACCTGTCTAATGCCTGTTTTCTTGTTCCTTATCTTTTTAATAGTCCTATTGGTACTTAATTGCAAGTCAGAGGCCCAAAGGCCCATATAACTCTGACACCTGGGCCCTGTTTATCAAAAGTTACAAGTCTACACGTTCACAATTTACCTAGAATGTTAGTTTTCGTTAAATCCATAGCTCATCTCCATATTCATAATCAGCCTTAATGTTCCCACTGCTGGGACACGGGCATCAGGTCATCTATCTCTTTGGACCACATTAAAAAAAAGAAAATTGAATTTAAACATTTATTGCGGTACTAAGCACGACACTTGTAAACTTGTAAGACGGAATAGAGAGTCGCCGGACACTCTCAGGATTTGTTATGATTTTCTATAAGTCGTAACTTTCAAATAATTTTTTGATAAACAAAATCACGAAAAAAGTATAAAAATGTAAGTACTTGTGAACTAAACTAAAACATTTGGTAATAAAAGGCTTGTAAGTTTTGATAAACAGGGCACTGGTTAGTCATTATTCTTCTTCCTTTTGTGTGGTTAGTGACTAACCTGGTGTCAGAGTTTTAAAGCCGCCCAAGGGCCTCTGACTTAGCTTCACATACCGTAAAGAAATATCTCTCTGGCATGCCGGTTTCCTCACGATGATTTTCTTGACCGTTTTTAAAGCAAGTTATAATTATACAATACGCACATTAATCCGAAAAGTCAGAGGTGCGTGGCTTGGGTTCGAACTCGAGACCTATGACTTGGCAGTCCGACGGTCACACCACTAGGCTATGACTGCTGCCCAGGTTAGTCACTAACCCCACGAAAAATAAAGATTACATTGCGATTGTGAATACTCAATTTAGAAAGAAGTCTGAAAAAGTAGCTTTGTTCAATTTGAATTTATTCGAGGACCTCAGAAATCAGGCATTAGAAAAGTTAAATAGTCATAAAACTAAGATTTACATCGTTAAATTTGTCCTCACCGTACTGCCGCCCGAAACGATCCATGCTGAGAAGAGAGAGCTCACACATCCCGCAACGATAGATACGATTTTCAGTATGAGCGAGGATACAACGCAACAAAAACGTGATCTTTTGACGAGTTCGGGCGAATCTAACGATTTGAATCTTTGATCACAGATGAGGAAACGAAAATGTATGTTCTGAATGTATTTATAAAATATGCCTTATGTAAAACTCTTAAGGTTGATAGTTCGATGTCAGCACACTTGCTTATGTGAATGATGTTAGTAATTAAAGATTGTAATTTATAGATGGGAAGTTTTTTTATAAATGTGTTCTTTTAACTAGTTAATTTGTGAACGTGTCGAAGCAATAACTATGGGCGTTATCTTGTATTACGCTCGTTTTCGTCTGGAGAAATTGGAAGATAAGTGATAAAAACAGACTTTAGTTTGTAAAAAGACCGTTATCACATACAAACAAACAAAAAAAAAAACCAGACGAAAGTGTTTTTTTGTAAATTTTTAGAAATAGTTTTAACAAATACACATAAATTAAATTACACATCAAATAATATTTTAAAACTAGATAAGGTTGGTATTTCCTATCCGCCAGCAGTCTCTTTTAAAAGTCCAGAAATTATCTTGGTCAGATCTTGTGAAGACAATGCAGATTAGTGTCTGAGGTAGTATTTTGAGAGAAGAACCCGGAGCCTGGATTTGTGCCTGGTATAGGCTCGCCCCTATTACATGGGACTTAAACATAACTGGCGAAATGTGGGTGTACTATAAGGTGCACCTCTGCCTAACCCTTTGGGGATTCCAGGCGTGATGTTATGTTAACCACACAAATTTGAGGGGACCTGTCTAATTAGTGTATGCATGTGTATTTAGTAATCATTGTTGCTCAATTCGGAACTCGAGGTAAAGTGAGAGTTGTAACCTCAAATTTGTTCGCGCTTATGTTTTCCTGTCAAAGTCAAAGTCAAAGTTTTATTAATGCGATTTTTGGTGGATACAACAGGGTCTTAAAAATATTTTATAGTAGCTCAAAAATCGACCTGTGACCGAATCGTTTATTATTGGAATGTCCTTATGGACCCTATAACGGATGGTTAGGATAAGCAAATGCCGTATTTATTATATTTTACCCGACTGCGGCGAAACCCCAAAAGGTATGGTAATGTTTTTTTTTAATATTTTATTCTGGGTAACCCTCAAATTAGCGTGATAATGGCAGCACTTCCGCGTTATTACAAGTTGAATATCTTCTAATCCCTCCAGACGAAGCGCTTCGTATTATAATAATCGAACTTAACTTACAGATAAGTTCGTTTAATCGTAAATTAAAAGTTTGGAGAGAAATCCGCCTTTAACTAGATAATGTATGTTGCCTAGTTTATAAGTTCCTTTAGTGAAATGGTCATTGCATTTTGTTTGGATCAATTTAACAATAAAATTACCATAGATACGCCATTCATCAATTCTTTTAAAAATAAAAGTTCCAACGTCCACCCTCGGACCTAGCAAGTTATGATGTACTCGTAGATAAGCAACAAAGTCGAGACGATTATATTTCTTTACTAATGGTACTGGGTTCGATTCTTTAAGTTTTTCTGTCTGGAACTTGTCAATAACAGCCTGGAGTTTGGATTTGTGCCCGGTTGATGGAAATAGGCTCGCCCCCTATTACATGGGACCTAAACATAACTGGCGAAATGTGAGTGTACTATAGGTACACCTCTGCCTAACCCTTTGGGGATTACAGGCGTGATGTTAATGTAAAGAAATATAATATTGTCGTGGTTTTAGTTAATGTTCCTTGTACCTCTCTCGTGTAATTAATTCGTACCAATACATGCAAGTTATTCAGCAAGGCGACAGCGAGGCGATCTTATGTAGATCGCCTCGCTGTTGCCATTCGTCGATCATTCGGTTGAGTATCGCGGACCCTGGCCCTAAAATAAATTGGTGAAACAAAATGTATGACCTAAGATGCTTACGCTAGCATTCATTGGTTGCCCCCCCCTTTTCTAAAGTATTTGTACGCGTGATGGGTACCCAATTAATGTATGCGTAAAAGTGTTTTTTTTTTCCAAACTTGTCTTATTTCGAAAACAAATACTCATGTAGGTATTAGATTACTGGATTTCGATTTCAAGAAAATCGTGTCTTGAAATGGTTCGTAGAAAGCAGTTTTTAGGGTTCCGTACACGAAGGATGCCAAACGGAACACTGTTACTGAGCCTCCGCTGTCGGTCCGTCTATCTGTCAGCGGGCTGTATCTCATGAACCGTAATAGTTACACAGTTGAAATTTTCACAGATTGTGTATCTCTGTTGCCGCTACGGAATAAGTAGACAGTTGAAATTTACAGACAGACAGGTGAACTGCCTACCCACCTATTATGGTTATTAACAAATAAAAAAGTACACCCTATACAAGAAACTTTTTTCTTCGAGGCTTTTCAGGATCTTAATGCGATACGGAACCCGTCGTGTGCAAGTCCGACTCGCACTTAGCCGGGTTTTTTTTTTAAGTTATTTTTTTATTATAGATATCATGTTATATGCGAGTCTAAGATAATATTTATTTGCCTAAACGTGTCAAACATACAAGAAAAATACATGCATGCAAGATGGTAACAACATTATTAGGTACACTGTTTGCCACATGATGTGACGTGCGTGAAGAAATATTAATGATTAATTAAAACATTCTAAACAACTAAAAAGATCAAGTAACTTTATAGTGCTATTCGTGCGAGTACTCGCAATTATTGAACCGTTTTTGTTACCAAATAAGACAAGTAAGGTAAAATACACTAACGGATAATAATGCAATGTACTACACAACGGGCCAGTACAGTTGTGTTCATATCATCTTATGATTAGATAGAGTAGCTATATAAGTACGTCATATATCGTGTTCACTAATGCCGGGGCTAAATTGTCGCGTTATCGCGAACTTTACTTCACGCGCTCTCTCTCGCACACCGCTCGACGTCTCCGTGAGCAACAGAGAGCGCGCGAAGTAAAGTTCGCGACAATGTAGCCCCGGCATAAACGTGGATTGGAGGGTCCGATCGGCTTGCTCATTTAGCACTGGAAAATTCAAATAAAGTTTTTTTATACAATGATCTCCAGTACACAAAAATAAACTGACTTTAGATAAAATATAAAAGAAGGAAATATAAGAATGAAGATTCGTTTGTTTATCCGTTTTTTAGGGTTCCGTACTAGAAGGGTGCTAAACGGAACCCTATTACTAAGGGATCTCGTGCAGTAGATCGTCGTCACTCTCCAAGCCACCATAATGTTAATAATTGCAACACCAATTATGTTGTCATTAATCTATCGCACATAGTTTAATGTGTATGATAATAAATATGTATCTAACGATACTAAGATGTATGGCGTCGGTATTACTAGTAGCTGGCTAATAACTGTGGGTGTATTATTGTGCATAAAAGGCCATTACCTAGCGCAACTCCGCAGACGAGATGGATATGGGTATGCCTCGCTGATGGTGACGCGTGTGTTCGATCATTTAGCTCCCTTCAAAATGGTTGAGCTGAATGGTGCTGATCCATGCGTCATGTTCGTGAACGGGGGCCGTCAGTTGGGACTGGTTACTACTACTTATTTTAGTTTTTGATTTGGTTTTTATATTTTTATTATGGACGCTTTTAACGTGCTTTCTACATTGTTCTCACATGTATAATTTCAACATGAATGTAACCAATATTTTGTAACAATTTTTTATTTTATTTAAAAGAGTGTCCGTGCAGTTTCTTTCCCGTTCTTCTCCATAGGTAATTACTACGCTTTGGAATGGGCAACTAACTTCATATTTCTGACTGACCGACTCCTTGACAATTCAAAAGTGCCTGTAAATGGTTTAATTGAAATAAATTAATAATACTCGGTGATTTTTTTCCTGGGGTCAACGACCGCTAATGTTGTAGTTACTTGAAGTATGAGTTGAGAAAATCATTTTTTTTTTATTTTATCGTTTTTCGATATCGATACCTACCAGGAATTTTTGTGTAAACTTCACAGACGTATACGTAAGTGAAGTTAAAAAAAAACCAAGTAAATTGTAGTTACGACCGTTGACCCAAAAAAAAATCATCAACTCTTTTTTTGTTTTAGCATGTTTAGATATCGATATTCATCATGTCATCGTCTGCGGAGTTTCGCTAGGTAATTTAATGTGACCCTGTATATCTCTGACTAGTTACCCCTTTGGGGTTGACGGGCGTGATATTATGTTTCGATCATCTTCCTTCCCTTGTCCCATGTTACTTGTGGTCGGTGCAACACGTTCTCTTCTTCCACTCTCCCCTGTCAACCGTCACGCTATCATTCACTCCCTATTCTCTCAAAATCATTCCTTACACACTTCGTGGCACTACTGAATCTGAGTTTAATGTGTGTAACTATGAAAATAAAATATACTCTAGAAAATCAAGTAATTATGTTTATATTTCGGAATATAATTTCTTTGATCTAGTCAAATTGGTTCTCTATTAGAAGTATTACGACTTAGTATTAGAAGTATTAAAGTCAGGATTTGTGCCCGGTTGATGGCAATAGGCTCGCCCCCTTTTACATGGGACTTAGGGACTACTCTCATTTATTACGGAGACGCGTACGTATCCGTTCAGCTTTCGGATGCGTACGCGTCTTCATACAAAATCGTTGTTTTCTATGGGCATAAGCTGAATAAGTGTGAGTACTCCCTTAGACGTAACTGACGAAATGTGGGCGTACTATAGGTACACCTCTGCCTAACCCTCCGGGGAATACAGGCGTGATATTATGTTATGTTATTAAAGAAGTACTTACTTAGGAAGCTGTCCTTACTATCCTGACTCGAATGTCCGCCCTGTGAGATAGTGTAGGTAGGTATAGTCGACCTCGTATGTTATGTATCACCATGAGGTTGGATCTCATTTGCACGTCATTAAACGACAAGGTCTATTCGTCTATATGTTGGAAGGTTGAAAATACCTTAGTAAAGTTTTTATAAGTGTCAGTTCACACCGAGACGCGACGCGACGCGCACTTTTTTATGCTCCAATACAATATCGAATTTATTTACTACACAATAAGGTACACGCGCTGCGCAGTGTCGCGCATCTCAGCGTACTTTGACACGTGTCAAAACTCGCACTGAAAATATACCTGTTCGTGAAGAAAATAAGTTCGATAATTGTGAAATGACCCTCAGTTTCAATTTAAAAAAATACAAAATCAGACGCGTAATTCGTCAAAGACTTTCTAATTAACAACAATATGTTTTGGTCGACGCGCGTGCCGCCTGGATGCTTAGCGATTAATCATAAATCACCCTTAGAATCACTAAAATTATTATGCTCTTGTCAATTTGACTACGGATCATAAGTGGTACTTCTTTATTAATACCTAATTAGAAAATAAAATTTATGTCAATTGTCCGGCTACAATAATTAGGTATTCTTTCTAGCCTTTTCCGAACTATGTTGGGGTCGGCTTGCAGTCTCACTGGATTTAACTGAATACCAGTATTTAATATGGACAGACTGCCTATCTGACCTCCACAACCCAGTCACTGTTCGATTCAATTTTAATGGCGGGCTCAGACCAACAAAAAAAGAAAGACGGAGCATTACGTACATCAAACGTGTAGCCACAAAACTATGCTCCTACAAGTAAACACACAGGCTCACGCACACACCTACACAAAAACTATGCTCATCGCTCCTAGTACGTCACGAGTCGTCGCCTAGTAAACTTCAATAAAAAAAATAGAATTATGCCTTCTTGTGTAGTGAAAACATGTAAAAACAATAACAAATCACATAAAACGTCTCACGGAATCACTTTTCACATGTAAGTACTTGAAATAACATCGTTTCTTAATTTAGTTAACTATGAATTTTAGGTTACTTGGAACAAAAACCTGAACGAATGAACGAACGAAAACAGTGACATTTAAAGTGCGAGGGTTGCCATAATATGATTTGAAATTTCCCCGTTCGATATTTTTTAGTTCGAGTAATTATATGCCTGTTTTTTTATGTATTTAATATTTTAGATTTCCAAGTAATATTGAAAATAAAAGTAAATGGATAGTAGCTATAAGAAATAGTCGGAATTATCCAGAATGGCTGCCATTGAAAACCAGCGTGGTTTGTTCCGATCATTTTGATAATAATGACCTTTATTCAACTAATCGTGGACTTCGCCGTCTGATCAAAAGCGGATATCCTAAAAAGGTATATAAAATTTAAAAAGCAAAAATGAGATTTTATCAAAACAGTAATTAAACACGAGACTGTATTTTTTATTTTATTTTAGTTACTTTCTCAGCTTAGTCTAGCTAATTTAAATACTACTGTCTCAAATTTTATTTTTTAGATGTTTTTTCCATCGTCCTACGTAATTGCTGAAAACTCAGTTTCACAAAGTTCTGGCTGTACGTTTGTTCAAGTATGTCCTAATTCTTCATTCATCTTCCTAAGGTTTTAATCAAAAGCTGCCATTACTCGTGTAATTTTTTTTGTAGGACTTTCCAGGTGCCGTATTATGAAGTATTAATGCCACCATTTTTCCAGTGTGAGAAAGAGACGGAGCTAGACAAGGCCGATAGCACCATCCCGTTTTCGCAGAGGAATAATGATGGCATTAATACTTCATATTACTACCCCAGACTTGCCTCATGTAGCCATTGACGATAGGGCTGTATGTAAATTTACTTTGTACTTAATTGTTATTTTATTATATTTTGCGATGTAAAAAAAAATGGTTTTGTTTCGGAATCCTTCCTAACAAGTGAGGTACAATACCATACTCAACAATATCTTACTCGTACAATATTATCCTACCCAAAATATTATTCCCCAAATTATAGGGAAAAGCTTTAACAAATGACAACCCTTTTTACACACACATAAATAAAAAGGGGGCTTCATTTTTGATGTTCGTAATGCTCCGTCTTTCCTTTTTTGTTGGTCTGAGATGGCGGGTCGGAACATGTGGCAAATCGCTGCGCAGTAACAATTTCATGTGTCAGCGGGGGACAACGGTGTCGCGAGAAAGTCTGAAAGGGATACCGTGGCCTCTGGCAACATACAGGCAACTGCAGGAACACGGTTGGGTTTTAGTCATTTAGAGTCTGACACACCCTCCCGGTCCGCCCAGAGCGGGAAAACTTATTTGATAATTTACCAACGAAAAAAAAAAGGGGGTGCGTAGCGAGTAGCTAACTTCCGAGCCGCCATTAAGTTTGAATCGAAGTATACTGGGGAACACGATTGGTAAGACTGGTTGTCAGACTTTTGGCCTTCTCACTACCTGTAACGACTGTCAAAGATCTACGAATGACAGCCAGGACCAAAGTGCTATTTGAAGCACGGATGGGTCTCGTGGGTATGCAAATGGATGGTCAGTCATCCACGACCCTTGCGATCGACTTCGATCGACCCTCGACCCTTGCGGCTGTTATGATTTAGCTACGAAGCCACGAGAATTCGAATGATTGTAATAATTATTTTCAATGACGTTTTTCAATAAGTGTATTAAATATATAATTATTTAAATCTGATCACTTTTAACTATCAGTGCATGTCCAAACATTGCATTTTCTTCCAATAAATAGTTTAAATATTATTTATGTTTAAATTAAAGAAATCGGAACAATTTTATGTACTTCGTACATGTACGATAATGTTCTTAGCGTTAATAATTATTGTAAATAAGGCTTAAAACTGCCAATATAATGTATAACAATGAAATAATCCAGTTTTGTAACTAATGATTTTTGAAAATAGTAGTTTTGTAAATGACGTGATTAGATACAAGTAATTTTTTGTATCTAAGAACATCTTAAAATAGTGCCAATTATCTGTACAACCTTAGTTTTTGTTTACCCTAAACTGGTTAAGGCGAACGCGCCAGGGTAGCCCACGAAATTCACTTACCCTGCAAATTGCAAAAAAACGTAAGAAAATTAAAATTTCGCGGGCTGCTATAGCGGATTCCGCTAAAGTGGTCATTGTTATCATCATTACAACCTGTAATACGGGACCAATCCTAAAATCGCAAAAAAAAATCAGCAGTCTTAATATATTTTGTCGCTTTATGCGAACAACTGGTATTTTTTCGCGTTTTCAGTGTTGGTTCTGTCGTAAAAGTGGTTCGTAATGATGAATACATTGAGCATTTAAAGGTTACTAAGCTTGTATATTTTATAGTTGTGTAATGTAATGATCCAACAAACAACTGCACAGCAAGACTGTTTTGTAGTTTTAGAAATAAAACATGTATTTCCAATAGTTTTGACTTTTAATTCTCTGATTCAGTTATAGAATAGATCCTATTGTAGCCCAAACCGTAGCCCTTATTTAATTAAAAATGTGCTGTAAAACGCACACCATGTCACTATCTATTTGCGAAGCGAACATTACAGTAAATTTGCATCGGGTCGCAGCTCCTCGCATTTCAATACAAAACTAGTACCAATACTAACAGTCTCTGAGCTAAGCCGCGGACAGACGGACATGGCGAAGCCATAAGGGTTCCTTCTTGACTACGAAACCCTTAACACGTTAACTGTCCCCATACATAATTTTTCGATAACCCCAAATGTCCAAATCATGTTTTCCGTTTTTTATATTCATTGGTGTCCTGTTGACAAGTCCTGATAAATAGAGCAACATAACACACAAGTCCATGAAGTTAGAGCGCATAGAAAGAGACAAGGGCGAGTGTACCGTTTACGGTACACGGACGTGATGGACCCACGCGGCGTGTACTGTATTCGGTACATTGGACAGCTAACGTGTTAAAAGCGCGGTGCAGCTTGTATGTATGAATCACCGCACACTACATATAGGATTTTTGCGTCGCGTTGCGACCCGCCCAAGTGTACGGCAGAGTTTACTTGAAATTCAACATAACTGGCAAAATTTGGAAGAAGAGAATCTATATGTGCCCGGTTAATGGCAACAGGCTCGCCCTCAAATATAAGGATGTAGATGTAGATAAGGATGTAGGCAGGATCATCCACTCTGTGTGTACAGCGACTCACGGCCATGCTACATACCGGATGCGTGACAGGCAAACAAGAACACGCAGGTAACTTGCATAACCGTCCACTCCGTACACATCCCATGCCGCAGTGTAATTGCGAGCCAAGGGTCAGCGCACACCGAACTGCAAAATGCTCGCGTATGGTCGAGCAAACTCGTATGTATACTGAGGAACCGATGTATTAGAGGTCTGTTTTGATGGTACGTAGAAAAGTTGTTGTCTTCGCTATTGTCTACATCATACGTAGACGTGGTCGAGTATGTAGAACGCATACTCGAACGCGTATCGAGCATGGTCGAGCATGAAGTTTGGACGTGTTTTTAATTTTGCAATGTATGGAATTGTCATAAGATTAATTTTTCAGTAGTCTCAAAAAATGCTCAGCTCTGCTCTGCTCTTGGTGTGCACTGACGCTTATTGTTATCATGTTTATTTCCGATTTCCTATTTGGTCTGTGGCTATACTTACTTCTCCTTGAGTAAGGTATTATTAGGGTGAATGTTAATTAAAACAAGGAGTATTTTATATCACAATAATTTATTTTTTACAAATGAGTTATTGATCACAACAGCTTTCAAAGGTAATGAATGGATCTTCGAGTTTAGTTGAACGAAATGGTTAGAATGAATTCAAAATGGACGAAAAACAAAAGTATACAATATTATGAAAATATTTTCAATATGGAGCATGAATTAACTAAACACTCAATGAAGTTTCATCTAAGCACATTTACAAAGAAAATTAAGTCGCAAGATTTGAGCTCATGACAATCATAAACAATTTACCTACCTAAGCAACATCCCGTAAACGGTCACACACGGTGATAAAATTTTAATATCGTACAAGACAACAACTGCACCGATATGGAATCTTTTCTTCTACTTCACGAAATTTTGGTCCCAACACTCGAACATATCGGTAATATATCTATACCGCTCGGTTAACATACAACGTACATCATCTGTTAAACCATTTGAACACTTAGATACTACAATATAAAATGTGATCGACACATCAACAATTTAATTATCTAAGTAAGTAATGGCGGCGCGGCGCCGGCGTCCTAATAAATATAACGGCGACGCGACGCGACCTATGTATATACAGCCACACTACCTACTGCGCTTGCACACGCCGCATGCTGCATGTTGCGACGCTCTCAACACAAGGGTCGAAACATGCCTCAAAACATTTCGTCGACATTACGTTAGCACTGAGAATACACAAGTTCCTGGGTAGCAGCAGTCTCTGATACTTCAGATGAAATGTCTCTACACTTGTTATGTTACAACGTGTCTTCTGCAGCGCGAACGTAAACCAATACTACAATAGTATGAACATAAACATTTCTCACGTACATGTCGGCAGTGCAAACTCAGCGTTATGTACAACGCGTCCTCTTACACATTTACAAGCGCTTGCTGTGCGCGGGCGCATCATTATGCATTTTGTACCGTCGTGGGAGCGCCGCGATCGTCGGCGAACGAACAGTCCGCGCGATCGGGGCTTCGCTAAGAAAATATACAACTGTCTGGCGACACTTAGTCTATATGTACAGGGCGTGCAGTGCTACCGGCGCGTGCGCAGGCGCGCGCAGCACAGGTAGCGCTAGCACAGCACGGCGCGGTCGGGCGGCGCGCGCGCCGAGCGCAGCGCGCGGCACGTGCACTCGAGGGAGCCGCACTCGCTGTGGCCCACGTGGCCCACGTGGGCCACGCTGTGATGCAGCTTGGCTGGCTTCTCGTAGTCCGGCTGGAACTTCTTGCACAGCGCCAGCACGGATGGCGCGTGTGGGTGGGATTTGCGGGACACCTGTTAACCACAAAAAATGTATTAGTACAATTTTCGTGTATTTTCCAACCTAACTACATCTCACAACTACGACTAGCGGTCACCGAAGCGTCACTCACATGCAAGCGTTTGCTGCAAGTCACATAACACAACACGACTATTCTTTTCTAACACTTACAAATCAGCCGAGACAAACTCACGCGCAGCCTTGCAGCCCCGAACATTCGTGAAGCACAACTACATTCACACTGTACATGTTACTTCTAACCTGACCGCCAGTGAATAGGCGTGTGTGTGTCGTGACGTGATCCTTAAGGCGGGCTCACACTGGCGCGTGGCCGCGTCTCACCTTAGGCGTGGAGGGTGCGTCGGGGAAGGGGGGAGACACGTCGCGCGCGTGCGCATGCTTCAGCGGCTTGTCGCGCTCCTCGCACTCGTGACCCAGCGGTGATGATGGACGGGACTCTGATGATTCTGGAAAGATTGATTGATTATTAGTTTTTGTTAACTTGTTCCGCTAAAGACAAGATCAAGCTTTGAAATAATAAATAAGTAGTTGATAGACTGTTTATGTGTGGATTGTTAAGTAATACGCGCAGACTGACTTTTTTCTTAAAAAAATATATATTATGTATATCCCGTCATTTAGATTGATTGAATGCCTCAGCTTTATGATAATTTATGCTGTCAAAACATTAACGATGCTATGACATGACCAGCACACGGCAGTATCCCTTAGGTTTATTAATTTCAATCCATTCACCAAGTTTTAGGATTATGGCAATATTCTGCACAACCAAGTAGTAAGTTGTCAAGTTAGTAATAAGAAAGTAAGTCATAGTATGATATGATGATGATGATAACGTACATTAACTCACCTTTTTCATCATCATGTGACCCGTTGGTCCCATTGCATCCGTTGACGCCGTTGTGACCGTTAACTCCATTAACTCCGTTACATCCATTAACTCCATTAACTCCGTTAATGCCATTAACCCCGTTAACTCCATTAGTTCCGTTGACGCCGTTGACGCTGTCGTCGGCGGCATCGTCGTCGGCGTCGGCGTCGACGTCGCTGGCAATTTCAGTGGCGTCAAACCCGACGCCGACAATCGCGCGCGGCAGGTCCTCCTCGTCTTTCAACCAGGGGTGCTCCAGGCACTCTTCCACTGTAAGACGACCCCTGAAAGTGCGCAAGAATTAAATTAATAATGGGTTAAGATACAAATAAAAATAAAACTTTGAAAAATAAAACGTTTTTTTAATTCAGCAATTTTTTTTTTTTTTTTAGATTTAATTCTCTATAATAGCTCATACACATTTAGATGTACTCGTATGAGGAACAGGGTGTAAAGTTCACTCAGCCTATATTGTAAAGAGAGGATCGTCCGACGAGACGGGTGTCGTGTCTGGCGGGCAACTGCCCAACGATTGATGTCGGAATCTTGTAAAAATGTCCATCGCGCGGTAAACTCTAATTGCGCGATGCAGGAATTATGTGAGGTCAGGATTTGTGTGACGTCAGGTCTTTGATGCGTAGTTCGCATGTCGATGTAGATGCCGCCACACACATAATCAAGCTTTTTAGATCTGCATAGTGCAGTGCCCACAGGTTAAGAAACATATGTGGTGGTACCTACATCGCCACATTCGAACTACGCATCAAAGACCTGACGTCACACAAAAATCCTGACGTCACAAAAATCCTGCATCGCGCAATTAGAGTTTACCGTGCAGTGAACATATATACAAAAACCCAATATCAATCATTGGGCAGTTGCCCGCCAGACACAACACCCGTCTGGTAGGAGGATCCTCCCTTTTCTATGGTGGATGAGTGAACTTTACACCCTGTTCCTCATACCCCTAAACATAGGTCTTTTAATACTCACTTAGGATCAATAACAAGCGTCTCCTTGATAAACTGTATGGCCCTCTGCGAGACCCCTCGGAACAGGTCTTTGGGGAAGCTAAGCTGGCATTGCGCGATGTTAAGGTACGTCTCCTGTTTGGTTTCGCCCGCGAACGGCGAGTAGCCGCTGAGGAGGACGTAGGCTAGCACGCCGATCGACCAGATGTCGGCCGCGAGGGATAGGGGCTCGTAGGATAGGATTTCTGGGGCTGTAAGAGAAAATGGTTGCGTTTTAGTCTAAGTTTATGGTGGACAAAAACATTAGAAAAGTGGTAAATAGTTTCAGCTTAGTTCAGGTGGCGTATTATGACGTTTTAATGCCATCATGATTCCAGTGCAAGAGAGAGATGGAGCTATAGATGGCTGCTAGCACCATCCCCTTTTCAGTCTGGAATCATAATGGCATTTATACGTCATAATACGGCCCCAGCTTGTGCATGTGTCGTGGCAAATGCTGAGTCGTGATAATGTTTCAAGAACGAATCAATGAGAATTTTGATTTAACGGTGCAATTAAAAAAACCGTAAAAGGTTGTTTTTTGATGAATCGCATGAAATGAACGAATAGTTTATAGTTATCTGCTTTGTACCTATTTCCTTTTACGCGACAACACTTGGCGAAAAACACGTATTCTCACGACTTCTATAAGAGGTATAAAAGTTGAATTTTATGGGACTTTCTTAGCGTTTTGACGAACCAATTTCGTCTGACCCACATTGGACGTGTAAAGCTGCTTTAACTTACAGCTTTTCGATTACGGGGCGTTTCTAAAGGCGCGCCGATGAAGACTTTCCCCGATTTATAGAACACTAGCTGATGCCCGCAGCTTCGCCCGCGTGGATGTCGGTTATTATATACTAAAACCTTCCTCGAGAACCACTCTGTCCATTGGTGAAAACAGCATGAAAATCGGTGCAGTAGTTTTTGAGTTTATCGGGAACAGACAGACAAGCACACGCGGCGTAGGACTTTGTTTTATAATATGTTAGTGAAGTCGCTCCCTACTCATTAAATTTCGATGGCAGCTCTTTAAATGTTGTTGTAATGTGATTTCTAATTTAAAGCCTAGACTTTCACTTAGGCATTGTATTAGAATTCATTAATGCCTAGACAGTTGCTACGCCAAGTCGTTTTCGAGGTGGGGTTTGTTACTACCCAGAGGGGACTGAATCTCAGTACCTCACACGGAGAGACTGTCATCCGTATTTCGCATCGCATTACTGCTTAGTAGCTAAGCATACGATCCAACCCATAATTGTCATAACAATAACATTACCAGCTTACTAGACCTACTTTCATAAACCCAAAAATAACTTCAAAAACACTTACCAACATAGTCCCTTGTGCCTAATATCTCCCGGACGTGTGCTCCGGGCTGTATAGCGCGACTTATACCGAAGTCACATATAAGCAGCTCTTCACCACCAGCTGTGAGGAGTAGATTCTGTGGCTTGAGGTCCAGATGCGCCACCCTCCGCGCGTGCAGGTGCGCCAGGCCCTCGAGCACGTGGCGTAGGGCTCTTCGGGCTGCACCCTCGGAAAGGCGGTCTTCTTCGTCAAGGAGACGCTGCAATTCCCCGCCAGCGCATAATTCTAATACAATCGCCACTTCTGAACGGGTTTCGTATACCTGGAAAGTTTGGGTGTATTGTTAGATGAGTGAAGACAAGGAATTTAGGTAGTGCTGTTGAATATTGGATCATCTTTTCTCAAAGGCACAACATTTCTGTTGCCGTTTTCTAATACCAAAATAAATCTGCTGCACTATCCAAGTGTTTATGCTTCTCGAAGCAGCACTTCAATTTCAATCTCGAGTTAGGTTCTAGTCTTGATTAAGACAAAATTTGGCATCTCTTTATATTCTACATGTCAAAATCGTTACCACATAATTTTCCAGAGCTGAAATTAGCAGAAAACTACAACGTAATGTCTTCTTACCTCGTGTAGACTGACGACGCGCGTGCACTCTGCGCACAGGTCGAGCACGGCCACTTCATGTAGGATCTCGCGCGTCGTGTCGGCCGCACGTCTCCTCTTGCGTATGATCTTTGCCGCGTACTCTTCTCCGGAAACTAGGTGACGAATCTTGCGGACTGAAGCGAACTTCCCCCTGGAATAATAGAAACGAAAGAAAGAATTAATTTCGATGTTGTCACGATTTTTGATAAGAACACTAAAAAGTTGCATAATCTAAAAGCTTAAATAGATACAAAATGACTCCGGTTCAATATATTCCTAACATTTAGGCCAGTAGGAAGGGCACAAATTTATGTAATGTGCAAATCTAAAATTAGTTCCCACTACGATAGGAAAACGGAGGACATAAAATCAAATGCCAGCGCGAAAGCTATCGCACTAGAAAGTCTTACAGCCTACGAAATTGACTGAGACACCTTAAATCAGGTTTGAAGGCAAATGTGATATTACCGTCATTGTAATCGGTTGATTTCATTAGACTGTCGCCGTTTAAGACGAAGTGTTGCTCGTAAACACATCAGGGGCGGCCATTAGGCGGCATTAGTCGGAATAATTACCAGCCGAGAGGAGCAGCGCAAGCGCACAGCCGCGGAGTCGTGAGGGGATCCTTACAAGTGATCTATGGAGATGCCGTACATCATGGATTTATGGGAATTGGTCCGAACTATTTTTATGAGACAGCTCAAATATATTGGAACGGCAGATAAACGAAAATTGTAGGTAATGTTTCAGGAAGGGTCTCGAAACATATAAATATAACATGGTAGGTTCCCGATTGCTATCAGGAACTAAGAATATTGTGTACGTATCTACATTAGCATAGCATAATTATCATAGGTCATTATTTAGACTTTCTCTTTCGCGCATAACGAACCCATTTCCCAAAACTAGTTGCTGGAGCAGCACTACATTTCCTAGAATCGAGCTCATTAGGACCGTAAACGCTGCTGTTATACTGCGGAACAAAGGTTTATTCATATTATACGCACATATTAAGTAATTTAGTTATACCAACAATGAGTGGGAAAGCGAGGTGTTTAGGTTTGCGGCTAATTCTAAGTATCTCATAAATCTATGGTTTGATTGCGCGCGCGCAGTTCACAATTAGGTGCGTGGCGCGGGCGCCGGCGCCAGCCACACCACGAAATTCGAACAGAAGGATCACTCTATCTATGCAACGATCAATATCATAATTTTTATCACTGCATAGGTACTCTTATCTGTCTGTCTGCACACGTGTCTGTGTATCTACTAAATTGCTGACTATTTACAAAAGCAGTGCTGGAATAGGTTGTTGCAGACCTTTATACGTCCTGTTTACCAACTACATCTGATACTTGTTGAAAGGCCTACATTGTCCTCCCATGCCTACTAACACTGTAATTTGAAAATATTGTAAAAGCCAATTATTTTTAAAAGAGTAACCGTGGAGTTTCTTGCCGGCTCTTCTCCATAGGAAACGACCAATTGGAACCGTGCACCTAGCATCTGACGTTTCATAAGTGCCCATGTAGGCTTATGTGAAATAAAATATTTTGATTTTTGATTTTGTTAGAAGAGCGAAACATGATTTAAAGAAATTAGAAAGCAATTGCAGTAGCAAATCTATATTTTATCTTTTCCTTAATTTTCAGTCGGCCAAAATAAGCAACTGGTGCGTATTAGTTTACCCTCAGACCAAATATAAAACAAAGACAAGAGTGCTGCGAACCATACAGTGAAGCATGCCAAAACTGCACCTCCGATCTGTGTATACACGCTCAAACACACACATTTTTACAACCATTTACAATTTATACACCTCTAAGTGCACAAATGTTTTCGAAACCGGCCTCACGTCAGTGTTGACAGCGCTCTGTCTTGGTTTTTAGGGTTACATACACAAAGGGTAAAACAGGACCCTATTACTAAGAGTCCGCTGTGTGTCCGTCTGTCTGTCTGTGCGTTTGTCACCAGACTGTATCTCATGAACCGTGATAGTTAGACAGTTGAAATTTTTTTAGATGATGTATTTCTGCAACAAATACTAAAAAACAGAATAAAATAAATATTTAAGGGGGCTCCCATACAACAGACGAGTTTTTGCCGTTTTTATAGATAATGGTACGGAACCCTTCGTGGTCGCCGGTTTTTTAATTGGTGTGAGGGTCTATCTAGATTCTCTGACTCTACACTTCTGCACTCTGTTGCCGCCACCAACACCGTTCCTCGGAATGTACGCGTGTATGATTCAAGATTTACTGCTGGCCAAACGAGAGATCGGCTGTATGAAATATTTCTCGGTATTCCATTTGGGTGGGATGTTGTTGCTATGTGACAGATAATTAATTTGTCACTGATATCTTGGTCAAAATCTGCATGGAATTCGCAAATCCTGTTAAGATCCTGTATTAGTTGAGAGGCGATATGAGGTTTATCGAGTGTACAGGAATATCTAGCGATAGACAGCTTAAGCTGTCTGTGTGTAAATGTTTAAGCTGTCTATCTTCTACTTAATAATTTTAAATTCTTTCATACACTGACAGACAACCAGGGCTTGAAATACCGTTAAAAATATGGTATCGTTACAGCCGTCTGATGCAGATATCGTTAACTAATAAATAACGATATAATAAGGATTATATAATAAGGGATCGTTTTACATGTAAAAATAAATAAAAATATTTTGACGATTTTTTTTAAAAAAACGGCATTAAATTTTTCGTCAAATCGGCAACCAAAAAATCATAAATAATTAGCACTATGACCACCTTCAAGGATATTACGGTTAAACATGCCGTTTAGGAGATAATTTGATTTTTCATACTAGCTTAATACAAATTTTCGTAAAAAAATTATATTTCCTTCGTTTTTGGGTAGAATTAACTCGGGTGCCATTTTTGTACATAGTAATGACTAATAGAAGCGATATATAGATTTGTAGAAAGTAAACGTCGCTCACAAAAATTGCAGGTGTTAGCAACTAAAACCAAATTTCATAGCAAAAGCTTTTATGCAATGGCTCAAAAAGTGTATAATAAGTTACCAGGACAAGTTATCTCATGTATGAACATTAATGAATTTAAAGGGAATGTTTTCAAACTGTTAAATAATAAGGTGTATTATTCTGTTGACGAATATTTAAATGACAAATTTTAATTAGTCTGTTTTATCATACTGAATGATTTTGATTATTGATTTGAATTTAATTATTAGTGACATAATTTTTTCATTTTGTATTGTTTGGCCCTTTTACTTTATTTAACTGACATATTTTTAACTTTTAATCTAAATTTGACATACTTAATCTATATTTTTTGTGATATCACCTACTTTGAAATAGTTGTTTTATGCATGTAAAACCTGTTAAAATTTTGTATGCCTTTTGGCGGAGCACAGCTCGGATCTTATTATTTATGAAAACATCTACTGTATGTACCCTGTGTTCACGAAATAAATGAATTTGAATTTGAATTTGATATCCGGCAAAAAATCAAGCACTTGCAAATTGAAATCCCTAAGTCTATGAAAGCCGATTTCCAGCCCACCGTGCGTCGCTCTGGATATCGTTAAAAATTTCAGACTGCATCGATGCTAAGACTGTGCCGTACGACTATTTGCGTGTATAATAGGTATTCTCTTTGCTATTCAGTGTTGTGCTTGTTCTTGTGCATATACTTGGTTGGTTTGTCCGCTGGCCACCTTTGAGAAAACGGGCCGGCAACGTCGCATAAAATAACAAAAATAATACCGGTAATGTTTTACGACTATTTTTACAGTAACATTAAAAATACCGGTAATTTTTACCACAATTTTTAACGTTATTTTTATGTTATGCTACTAAGTAAAGCTACCAAATCGTACCGATATCCAGATATCTCTACGGAAATACCGTTAGTTAACGTTACTCTTAATGTGAATTGGTAACGTTTTCAAGCCCTGCATACAACGCCCAGCTTACACTGCTCGGTCTAGAAACATAAAATTTTGCACAGCTTTCTAAGAAAGGATTTGTGGCGGTTTCTACAACGCCACTTGCGAACTACGCATCACACTGTCGTCACGCAAAATCCTGCATCGCGCAAGCATTGTTTACCGCGCGATCAGCATATTTTTCCCGACATCCCGTGAGTAACTGCCGCGCACTCGATACTGTTGCGTACTGAAATACACTGAGATTTCAAAGCGCGTAGTTTCGGCCGTTTTCTATGAAGATATAATACCTGTTACTTATTTTTACTGTGGCTGTATTATGTATATTTAAGACAGGTTAATGCGAATTTAAGTTCCTTCATTATGGTGCTGCAAAATGCGAAGTATATGTAGAGGGTAGATAGCGACTAAGCTGCTTCATAACAGTGTATTCCAAGGTTAAGAGAAACATAAAACATCTGAGATGTGCCTTGTTGAATGAACATACACTGGTGAATCAAAAGCTCGTTAAAATTCTGCGTAATCTGACTCATGAGATGAATCCTTTTTGATTCTAAGTTATTTGATTTAAAAAGTATTTCTCAACATTATAGTCACCGAAAAGGGTCCATAATACCTAAATATCAAACAATAAAACATACAAAAATATAAGTAAAGAGAATTTCTCACGTATCTAGTTCAATGTCGTTACGTGGGTAAATGACTATATTCTATTAATTAACAAACACAGTACCAGCGACTCATTGTAACAAGAATTTATGAATACCGTAAGTAGCTACTAGCGTACGCAAAACCAGAGCGGGTTACGCAAACCGTACCGTAACGTAAACGTAAAACAATTGGGTATTGAGGCCAATGTCGGCACGTGGAGGACGTAGTGAGGGCAACAGAGGGCAACGGAGGACATTGGAGGGTAATCGGGGGCGGTTAGAGGGCGTATCGCCACCCCGTGGCCGAGTGACCTCGCCCGGGTCACGGCTAGGGTGGCCGGCGAGACGGGCTATTTTTAGGTCATATTCGTAAATGGAAAACGGGAAGATCGATTGGGATTCTCGTATTGGCTCTGTTGTGTTATGTAATTAGAGTAAATCACTTTAGGGTTGTTTTTGCAAGGCAGGTAATAAATGATCATTATGAAATTTGATTACTGTGGGAACAGTTCAATTAAATATGTATTTAATTGTGTGAATTAGAAATTAATTAAATAACCCTCATATATGACCTTTATATTTTATTACTTCGCAGGCTGAAATCTGAAGGCGACGATTGAAAAATCGGCCCTAACTCGATAATTTATTGCGGCTGCTAATTCCACATTTAGACCAGGGCCTCTGGTCTAAATGTGGAATTAGCAATTAGTGGCTTAGTGCAAGTTTCTTTTAACTATCTCGACTTTACGCATCGACCGCGTTCGGCGCTCCGATTGGCCCTGCACTGACCTTCACTGGTGAAGGGCCAATCGGAGCGCCGAATGCGGTCGATGCGTAAAGACGAGATGGTTAAAAGAAACTCACACTAAGCCCTCAGCACCCTAATTGCTTCATACACGATCAATCAGAATTGGAATCGGTTGGAAACAAATCCATTGCTTCATAAGTTCGTAAGTTACGTTGTCGAGCGTTGTAGAGTTTTTTACGTATGAAGCAATGGATTAGACATTTGTTTCAAACAGATTCAAATCCTGACCGATCGTGCATTACGCAATTAGGAAGCCTGCTGAGTTAGGCGCGGTCCGGGGGGGGGGGTGTCCTGGGGGTCATGACCCCCCCCCAAAATCATTCAAGCTGTCGAGAGACTAAAAACTACAGGTACTCGAGCCACAGTGACCTCGATACAAAAAAAAGTTTTTACAGAACTTATCAATTAGTAACCATTCCCCTAAAAATATTCCTAGGCACCAATGGTGACCCCCAAAATCTTGCGATGCGACCGCGCCTGTGCTGAGTTGCAGACGTTAGGGACATTGTATAAAAAAAAAAATACTACCAATTCATCCCTTAGAACTTTGAAGTAAATTAACGTTACAGTAAACAATACAAGTCTACCTCATACAGTCATACTTGGCTGTCTATGGGCGTGACGGCAGTATGGCACGGATCGATGGACCCCGCCTCCGTAACCCAAATAAAATAAATAGGCCGTGATAGGGGATGACGCTCATCTTTGCACAGCGCTTATCGCGTGTAAAATTGACATTAATTCAATGACACTTATCCTGATTTAGGATGGAAATCATAATATTGTGGATGGGGTTCGTTGTTTACGTTTAGGGTTGTTCAACTCAGTTGGGGTGGTCACGATATGGTGTAGCAGGTCGGTTTGATGTTTTTTAGTTTAAGCCTCTCGATAGATATATTGTGAAAGGTTGTGTTTAACGGCAAGACAATAAAATACAATAGACGTAGATATATTTAGTAACTTAATATATTCTGCTTTACTATTCCTCAAGAAACATAAAAAACCCTGTAATAAATCGAGACGTGTTTCATCTGTCAACGCGGCATCCGCCGAGCGCCAGACGCAGAGTGCGCACTCGGCGTGGCAACACGTCGTGTTCGGGTTCGCGACAAGTCAATCGTCATCCTACGTATAAATCTACGTTAATTGTATTTTTTTTATGGATTTCCGCAAAGTCACGTCTGAATCAACTAACTGGCAAGACAGTAAACAACTTACAATTACTTAAAACAAAAAGGAGAAGGAAGGAGAAGGTTATAGAACTCCTATTGTCTACACATACTAAACTGATTCGTTACCCGAAGAGGCTTCCTGGATAAAAAGAAAACGACAGTTATGATGCCCACACAAGTACTAAGCAATTTATCTATCGTGTAAAACATACGAAAACACTGTTGACACCGTGTCACTGTGTCAAGTCGCGCGCTGACCTGAGATGCGCGTGCGCATTCCACACAACTGTTGCGCAGTGCAACCGTCTACGTAGGCAGATCTACTGTATACCTATTAGCTAAACATAGAATGAAAAGTTACAATAAATTGATTATTTTATACACAACTAGCTTTTTCCCGCGACTTCGCCCGCGTGGATGTCGGTTATTATATACTAAAACCTTACTCGAGAACCACTCTTTCGATTGGTGAAAACAGCATGAAAATTGGTGCAGTAAATTTTGAGTTTATCGCGTACAGGACGACAGACAGACGCGGCGGAGCACTTTGTTTTATAATATGTAAGGATAAGGATATGTCCTTAACTATTACAAACATGAGTGACCGGTAAATTCCTACCAGACTTAGTTATAAATCATTCCGCAGCACTTACTCACAGGATGCCCGAAATAGCATCAAATGTTTTTGCCTTTAAAGTCGGCATTTATTTCAGTGATAACGTCTTTCGAGCAAGAAGTCTGTGCTGCAACAGACGCCGACGAAATTCGGCGAAAAGGCAACCACCTGCCCGACGACAGCGACAGCTGCGCAGGAGTGGCAAAAACGCAACCAGCACCGAGCGGACGCAGAGCTTGTTTTTTTAGGAAACTAATTTGAGACACGAATACACGATAATAGTGTGAAAGGAAATACACACTTACTTGCAAAGGTGGTTGCCATGCCGCATGCCGGCCGTTGTAAATCAAATAAAACGTTGGTGCAATTAAAAAGCTTGTTTGTATTCAGCTTTTGCAAAAAACATGGGAATTTCTTTCAAATTATAGCTACGATGTTTGATTTTGAACACACATTACGAAATAAAGTTCATTACCCTTGGAAATTCTATATCATCATCTAATAATAAATAAAGTAAAAGGGAGTGCATTGGAAGATCGATCCTGAAGATATCGTAATCAAAATGAACTGCATTACCACTAGCATTTACTGCCCCTCCTACAAGATAGCTATGATGAATCGAACTACGATTGAGAGCGATAACATTTTAGATCACTAGATTATGAGTTTGACGCAACAACTCGCGTTTTATGTAAGTAAGTAAGTAAGTAAATTATTTATTTGCGTAAAACATGGTATACATTGATGTTAATATTATTACAGTAGCTCAACATGTTTCGCTAAGATATAACATAGCATGCAAAAATTTATATTTTGACAAAAGGAATCATCATCTCACATCCATAAAATCTTTTAAACTGTAAAAATTACATTCAATAAGCCACTTGTGTAATTCTAGTTTAAATTTTCTCGAGTTCAATATTTTAAAGCGACTTGGTATTTTGTTATAAATACGTACGCACATTGCAAGGCAGTTTTTGTTGTATTTCGCAAGTCTTGGCAAATCATTTAATACCAGTTTATGAGGATCTCGTCTGTTTCTGGGATTTACATCATTTGCTGATTTAAATAAATGTTTGTTGTTAACTACAAATATACATACCTCATATATATACAGACATGGTAGAGGTAGCAGACCAAACCTCTTGAACATTGGTCTACATGAGTCATCAGGTTTAATACCACTTATTGCTCTGATGCACTTTTTTTGTGCGATAAACGCTCTATCCATATTGGTACCATTACCCCACATTACGAGACCATATCGCAGTAGCGACTCAACATAAGCATAGTATGACATAATTGCAGTTTTTATGTTAGTTACGTTTTTAACTTGCTTCAGTGCGTATACAAATTTATTGATTCGAGTGCTTACATTATCTACATGTTCTTTCCAGTTAAAATCTTTGTCTATTATTACGCCTAAAAACCTTGTATGGGTTGCCTCTTCGATTTTATTAATATTAAGTTTTATGTTGTTTTTATTATTATTTGATTGATTAAATTGAATGTAAACGGATTTATCTAAATTTATTTTTAAATTATTCATGTCAAGCCAAAGCAGTAATTTGTCTATTGTATTATTTATGTCAAACTCATGGTCAGTCTTGTTTTTCTTTTTATCTGATGTCACTATGATGGATATATCGTCGGCAAATAATATGCATTTATGATTGGTTATTTTTATGATGTCATTAATATATAAAAGAAACAATATTGGACCAAGCACGCTTCCTTGCGGAACGCCACATTTATTTTGCTTATATTCTGATGAGTATGGTATCATATCTCTATTACTGTTAATTTTACTGATAATGACACGTTGCTGTCTATTGCCTAAATAGGATGATATCCATTCAAGTGCAGGTCCTCTAATCCCAATAGTCTCTAGTTTATCCAACACTATGCTGTGCGACACAAAATCGAAGGCTTTTGATAAATCAAAAAAAAGTCCCGTAGTCAGATGATTATTATTAATATTTGAAAGTACTGCCTTCATAAGAGAGTAAATAGCTAATGATGTGGATTTCTTTTTTTGAAATCCATACTGTTCAGTACTTATTATTTGGAATTTATTGCAAAATTCTATTAGCCTTTTATACATACATTTCTCATAAATTTTTGAAAAAATAGGTATCAATGTAATTGGACGGTAATTACTAATATCACTTTTATCTCCTTTTTTAAATAACGGCTTAATAATTGATAATTTTAACCTATCGGGAAATGTTCCTGCTGCAAAAGACATGTTGATTAAATGGGTTAAAATACTAGTCAATTCATTACAGCAAGGTTTTATGATTTTAGTACTAATTTCGTCATAGCCCTCTGATCTAGTGTTGGACAGGGACATTATTTCAAGGCGCACTTCGTTTTCTGACATTGGTTTAAGAAACATTGAGTTGACATATCTATTTTGCCTATAATTTTGAACAGCTGGATCTTGCGGTGACGTTTGCGTCAAATTCACGTAATAATTATTGAATGTAGAAGCAATTTCTACAGGGTCTGTAACTACAATACCATTTAATTTTATTGCATCTATATTATCTTTAGGGGTGGTATTTTTATTTATTTCATTTTTGATGACAGTCCAAGTGGCTTTACATTTGTTATCTTGTGTTTCAATATATTTTATGTTCGCATTCTTTTTTGAGCTGTAAATACATTTTTTAAGCATATAGGAATATTTTTTATATATTAATTTATTAGAATTATTTTTGTTTTTATAAAATTCATAGCGTAATTTTCGCTTAGTTTTGCAACTTTGTCTAAGACCTTTACTTATCCACTTTTGCGTGTTTTTAGCGGTACTGTTGACCCTGACTCTTACCTTAGGGAAACAGAGATTGTAAAAGAGGCACCACAGATCATGAAAATCATTAAAGGCAGAATTTGAATCTGTGTTTATATATATATCAGACCAGCAAAGACTTTGTAAGCATTCCCGGAATTTTCGGATATTATCTAGGTTGTAATCTCTTTTATAAACGTAGTGTATTGTTGCTTTTTGCGGTACATTTTATGGATCGAACAACGTCTTATTAAAAATGTCATAATCAGTTACAACGCAATCCGTGCATCGGATCTTTGTAATTTAGTTATTCATCGCTCCCTATCCTATTGATTAAGCTGGTCTGCAACAAATATTTATGAGGGCCCGTCAGCTTTATGAATATGCGAGCCGCGGGTAGTGCACCGATAAAACGCTCATTTTTTCTTATAAAACGTCGCCGAGAGTGGTGGTGCGACGTCATAAATCACAATCAGGTTGATATGAATCCGTTCATCATACTCGGCGTTCACTTTCCGCCGGGGTCCCGTAATAAATGCGGGCCGGGTGCAGCGCGGCGCGTCCATTTGTTCCGACTCACTTTCTGCATAATAAAGCGATTTGTGGGCGGGTTGCACCGCTTGAGCAACGCGTCATTAGTCGCGTGCACTTCTCACGGTGCGTGGCGCAACGGGCGCGACGGGCCCGACAGCGAAACCCCCGTCGCGTTGCGCAACGCGCTGCGATCGATGACCGACTAAAAGCGAAAAGGCGTCCTTGGCAGTGAATCGAGTGCGTCCGCCGCCACACCGGCCGGTAATTATTCACAAGCGTTGCACAACAACGCCCGCGCCGGCGATCGATGCGCGCCCGATACCTCCGCACCGATGGCTATCGACACGCTCCATCGATCGCGCTCAGCGTAACAGGACGCCTCCAGCACCATCCATCATCTCGATCGTATTTCTTAATCGCATCTTATAGATAATGCGTTAAATCGTACATCGGAGCGCGACTCGCGAGCCGATTGAATCATGACTCAGCTGCTGCGAATGTCATAAAAGTTTTAGATTCGCGTGCTGGTATGTTAGTTTTATAAATAAGGCTCGGCGGACAGGTGCCCTCGCAGCGCCGGCGTCTAGGTGCTGTACTAAAAAGGTTCGATCTAGAAGCGGTTACGGTCAAACGTGGATGGACGAAACAGCGCGGCGGCGGAGTGGTCGGTCGCAAGCCCGATTTGGTTGTGATTAGTGGCCGCGGACGTCTAACTGTGTCCCAAGGAGGATTGCTGTCGCATAAATATGGAGAATGACAAAACGCGGCGACCTTGCGACTAGTTAATTACTATAAGGAGCGCGAGATGCACAGACAGAATCAGTCGGACGATTATGCATGTGGCATTGGGATTTTTATCTCGGACGCTCGCGTGTGGAAAGGCGAGCAAGCGGCCGCAGCAGTCCGCGATCGGCGGAAGTCGTAAAATTTTACAACTGTTGTCGCCGGCCCTCGATTAGATTTATAGAAAGGTTTACGGCTCCCTTGTGCTGGTACATGCAAATGGGCAGCAGTAGCAGGGGTCAACACACCAGTCAGCGTGACTCGCACACGAGCAGACAATGCGAACGCAAGGGGTGCTCCTACGAGATGCAATCAAATTTTAAATTAGAAATGTTTACAATAGTATTGTGCGTCAATCGAAATGAATTACACCCCTAGTTGGGGAGTTAATTAGTTTAGAGATCGAATTTTCCATTGTTAACTGTAACAACGCATGGGCTATTCTTTATGGGGCTGAATTTGAAATCCAAATTAATGTCTCGTTAAATAAAATAAATTTTAATCACAATTTACCCTGTACGATACTAGAAAACGAAAGTAGAGCTTAATCTCTGTTTAAAAATAACTTGAGATGATGAAATTCCAGACGGCTAGTCTTAATCAGCCTTTCTACAAAGGCTGCAATGATTTCGGAACACTTAAGAAATATAATGATCAGAAGTATAATGAAGTGGATTGCAGTTATTATCTTTTTGCTAAGTGATGAGGTTTTATCTGGGCGGAGACGGCGGGTATTACGGACATTTTGGGAGCAACGGTTGCCTCACGCCGATGCCATCTACTGTAGTTTGCGCAACGTTAGATTGATGGGGCTCAGTAACAATGAGTTGAGTACCACGTTCTTATCGAGGCACCACGACATCACTCTCGCAATGTTGATAGCGGTGAGATAGATCGCAAGGAGTTTATTGTGTGTAATTTCATTGTTATTACTAGGGTGTGGCAGCCGGCAGTATTGCTTTAGGATAAAGATTGATCATAGCACTTTATAATTTGCTCGTAGTTTCTTTGAAGGATAAAATCAGAAATTAAATTATTCGGAAAAGAACCGGAGTTACCGACATAGGTTGCAGAGTATGCAAACTGAGGTGGCAGTGGGCTGGCCATGTTTTTCGAAGGACAGAAGGCCGGTGGAACAGACGAGTCCAGAGTGGAGACCGCGTATCGGCAAGCGTAGTGTGGGACGCTTACCAGCTAGATGGTCCGACGACCTTAAGAAAGTACGAGTATCTGGGACAGACTGGATGCGGAAGGCGGAGAACAGGGTGTTGTGGCACAGATTGGGAGAGGCTTAGGTCACGCAAGCTGAGTTGATTGAATTTATAATCATAAAACAATTAATCATTCTATAAGACGATAATCACAATGCTTTTAGATTTTGGATGCTGAGAGATTGAAATTGTAATAGGTAAATGGACTTCTAATTTGAAACTTTGCAATTTGTCCTTGCAGTCGCATAGAACGGAACGATCATGTCAACGAGGTGGATCATAACAATAAATCTGCAAAACCAGAATTCATCTCGATGGGGCAGCGACGAAAAGATCGGCAATAACAATATTATAAAATGAGAAAATTAACTTAAAGCTTTTGCAAAAGCAAATCACCAAACAACCATTTTATAACATAAATAAACAATAAACATTTTGCGGCCAATTCCGTGACAGAACCGATGCTGTTAAGTGTCTATGAATATGTTATGGAGACGATGTCCTAACCACGTCCATATATGACAAAGTTACATATTGTGCAAAGAATAACATAATTATGTGAATGGCAATCGTTAAAATCGAATTTAATGAATAATAAAATATTCCTAGTGAGCTTTTAGTATTGCGAAAAATATTAGTAAGCGAGAATATAAGTGGGGTAGGCTTTAAGACTATCATTTGTTTCAGGCTAGGAAATGAGCTGGAGAGGATGCCCATTCCTTTTCTTGTGCCCTTGTCTCAAACTCAAAGCATTTATTTCAATTAAACCATTTACAGGCACTTATGAATTGTCAAAGAGTCGGTCAATTAGTCAAAAAGTTGAAGCTAGTTGCCCATTCCAAATCGTAGATCTCTATGGAGAAGAACGGGCAGGATATTCCAAGGACACTCTTTTAAAAATGTATATAGATATTACAAAATCCTGGGTACAGTATTCTTGAACACCCCTTGGTAAGACTGGTTGTCAGACTTTCGGGCTTCTGACGACCCGTAACAACTGTCTAAGATCTACAAATGACAGCCGGGACTAGCGCCTTAGCCACAAGGCCCTTCTTTACAAAAGCCCTTTCTTGTGCCCGGGAAGCAATCGGCAGGATCCTTCGTTCTTTGCCTCCAGAATTCGTCTCGGGCTATTTTAGGCAACTGGATCTGTAATCTTCAATTTCTTTACCATGCAGATTTTGGTATCGTTTGGTATGATTTCAGCTGGTTGTTATTAAGTTTCCTATTTTACATAGCACTTGCTAAACCAGAAACTCCATTACCGGGAACATCTCGTGAATATTTAGTAAGCAGAAGCTTGTCTTCACCCTGTGTAATTCCCCCAATCCATGGCCTTATCTCCAAAAAAGTGTTATTTAAGTCTATTACTTCAGAGCGAACATTCCGCTTTGAAATATCCAGGCAGTCGCTGATTTCCTAGCCACATCCTAAGTGGGATAGCATCTAGTCGGTTATTAATGTTATTGGAGCGTCGTGCGCCCGCGCCGATCTGCGAGTTACGGGGGCGTGCCGCGCAAATAGAGACACGGGCTTACACGCTGCGCTTTAAAATATAATTGTTACCACTAATACATTATTAATTGTTATTTATTGCTTACTGAATAAGTTATTTGGTTACTGAGCGGCGAATTTTATATCATAGGAGTGCTTGTTAAGTTTATTTTAATTTTTTTTTTTTTTTTTTTTATTCTATCTGCCTCATCGGACTGAAGTATACAATGATTCTTATATCGATAGGAAAGAATAAGAATTGCGTATAAAAGTTTACTGGCAAGGACAAAGTCGCCTTTGAAGGGAAGAAAGCTTCGTTAGGAAACTCAAAAAGTTCAGCAATGAAAGCCATCTAGTGACAATTCAACATCAGTATAACTCATGCATTATTTCTACATTAGACTACACAGAGCTGATTAGAATTTCAAGATTTTTAAGGTTTTTGCGTGAAGCGTTGGCGTTTTTATACAAAATCTGTGTCATCAGCCCTGACAACTGAATTTTCTTTTATTCCTACCCTGTTTAGCAAGTATCTCAGTTTCTTTGTCCTAAAACTGCAGAGCTGCAAAGGCGCCGGCGCCGCCGCAGCGTGCGCTATGTTAGAAACAAAATGTAAATTTTATTGCGTGCCGGGCGTGTCGCGGCCAAACATGCAAATTAGATTAATTAAAATTCCCTGTATAAGCGCCAGGGTTGGCCCTTTGACCACAAAGGCGGTTGCAAATACCTTCTCCATCTATTACTTATCGTTAAGACAGGAAATGAGGCGCAAGTTCATAAATCATCTTTGTGACGCTGTTGGGATTTCCATTGACAGGTGACAGGGACCCAGTTCCACTTTAAGAATTGGTGTCCTTCAGCGTTGTTCTGATTAGGATACCTTCATTTGATAGAACCTTCTCCGCAATAAATTCAGATGGGTTTCCCGTATACCTAGAAGCGATAGAATATTCATCATAGTTCCAAATATGTGACAAATTAATCGTTTCGCATTGAAGTTTATAAAACATTGAAGACAGCAACAATTTATTGCTGATATCAAATATCCTGGTATTGGCGCCACTTCGGTCATAATGTGGTGGGATGGTGGTGCCAAATATGTAACAATGCAGCACAACTTTAATTATGGATAGACTGTAACTTTTATTTATTGGCTTGAATATCATTTTCTGATTCCTAAATTGATGACACATTTTGGTTCTATACATCTAATCCTAACTAATATTATAAATGCAAAAGTGAGTTTGTTACGCTTTCACGCTAAAACGGCTGAACGGATATGGACGAAATTTGGCACATGGGTAGGCCATGACCAGCATTGCTATTCTGTAACCATATCACCGTGAAAACGTAGGTGAAGTGAGCTTGAAGTGAACTGTCACTGCCTTAGCTTCAGTAGGTATCGATGACAATGACAGCTCACTCCACGCTCACTTCACCTAAGTTTTCACGGTGAGATGGTTACAGAATAACAATCCTGGAATAGGACGTAGGATACTTTTTATCCCGATATTCCCACGGGATCGAGACTTACGCGGGTGAATCGGGGCGCAGCTAGTATAAAATAAAGCTACTATGTATGGATTCTTTGAAGGCAATAAAGACCCTAATGGCAGACACAACTTATGTTTTATAGAAAATTCAAAGAATGTGATTATATCATATCAATCTCGTCTATCGGTCCAAATATTATGACAATAAAATACCAGTTGAGTAGTAGCCCTAACATGAAATAAGCGAGGGGAATGCGGGGAGGGCGGGGCAATCGGTGCCCGAGCACCTGCCGAGCTAGCGCGTGCGCAGCTGACGGTTGAAATATGGAAATTGGGAATTTATAGCAAGGGCACCTTATGAAATTTTGATTGTGGCGTCGTTTTGCAAACCAGGTGCAGCTGGATTATGGATTCAGTGAACCAAGGTGCAGAGGAATTTTGATTCGAAGGACTTACTTTGTCTGCTCGTTATTATTTTGTATGATGGGGGGACTATGATAAGAGGCACGTGTAAGAGGTAATATTGTTTGATGGGACGACTGATTGCCGATTTTTATTCATTCAATTCAGTTGCTCATAACATTTGAATAAGCAAATTTCCAGATCCTCTATGCAACATCATGATCATCACGAACCATGTTATGATTTTATCAAATAACCACACACGCCGCACCGCTGATAAAAGGTAGTTCTCCATAATCCGACAACTGTTAAATGATTCATAAAGCAATTACATTTTTCTACACAAGTATAGAGCTGCCGCCTGGCAATCATTTCGCCCACGAGCACATTGTATGATCAGAAACAATCACGGAAATGTGCTGCTGAGATCCCGATAGCTACCTAGACCCATCAATAACGCAAACAATAGTGTATTAGAGAACAGCTAATTAGGGCGTTAGTAGTGGCTGACGCAGCGCGCTGAAGCGTCTGGGCTAAGGTAGCTCGCGAATATATTTTTTTTCATACTTTTTTGTACCTTGGAGATCAGTGTCAGGTTGTATGTTGATCCAAATATAATTTTAACACCAACATTGTACACTAAGTTCGCAATAAACGTTTTGACTTTGACTTTTTGACCATAAAAAATATGTAGTTACAGAAATATAATCATTAGAATCCTCAAATGAATAGCCTCAAATCTCATGATTTCATGAAATTCAATAGGGTAATAAGCATGAACTTAGAGAGTTGTATTGATGATGATAATTCTGTAAATACGCATTTGTTGCGAAGCTTCACTGCGACACTGACCTGCAAATTGCAAAAAACGTAAGAAAAATTGAGTTACGTGGGCTACCATACGGCTTGTACATACTGCAGCGCTACCCTTGTCGCGCCCGCGATATCGCGCCTGTTTGTGGGAGCCTTTAACGACGACCACCTGTTAACATCGGACGAAGGCAACTTTTTTAATTGAATAAGTATAGGAATTATGGTCATTAACAGAATTAAAATGATGGTTTGATTAATCAAGGTTCGCAGATAACGAACCTCCATGGAAGATTCTTTACTAATTAAAATACGGGTTCGTGGAGTTCCAGTTAAAATATTTTTGCAATAATGAATTGTGAAACTGTTGCGGCTGCATTTGTATGGTTTTGACCTATTTAAAGGAGTTATAAAAGGAAAAATCTACACGGAAACCTGACCAACTAATAAAGAAAAACGCACGTCTATTTTCCTCAAATAATGCGTAATTCACAATGTCTACAAAACTCCTCATTTCAAGTCTACGTAAATATTTATGAATAATATTTACTTTTCTACTGCATGACATTGAAATATACACATATCAGCGGTCACTTAATCATCATTTACCTTTGTTTCGTTTAAAATAACGTTCTGATGGCTGTATGGAGCCATAGTAACAGTCGGGGCTGTCCTTGTCACCAGATCAGAGCTCCAAGGCGACTGAGTGTAATCAAACGTCGTCGCTTTATGACACAGACTAGTGGTCCGTGCCTAATATAGTCATTAGCATCGACCAAGTCTCCTCAATAAGTCATTATCAGTGCTAAAACGGTCTCATAAGCGCGGGCGCCGCGGAAGCGTTGCGTCTTGCGTCTTACAAACAATTATTAATAGGTGCGCCCACGCAACCGCCCATCGCCTTTGATACACCGTCACCTGACGTTTTACGAGCAAATAATTGTATGGTTTTGAAGTTCAAGACTAAAAAGAGTAAACACCAAACAGGTTCTTATTGATGTCAAGTGCGGTGAATAAATAAAACCGTCTGCCTCTTTCACCATCGCTTTTTATGAGGTGTTATAATTGTGGGAACAGATACTTTTATTGTCAGCGTGCAAATGCATTTTTTATGGATTCTTGATCATAAGATTCTTTCTAACCAGTCGCCCAATCGCTGTGTCGAATCCGATGGATGTGCGTATCAATTGGGAATAAAATATCGAAAATAATTTTGGCTAATGGTGTATCATGTTTTCAATAAAATATTTTTGCGAAGCATCTCTCACCTTGAATGTGAAATTAGTATGAAATGTAAAGGCAAGTCAGAGGCCCATGGGTGGCACTTTTGTCACCAGGTTAGTAACTAACCACACGAAAAAGAAAGAAATAAGTATGAAATGAAAAAAATTTGTCGCTCTAAAGTTAAAAACATATCCAAACATAAACCCTGGTTTTCAAACTTGTTGGATGAAAATCAGACACAAAAATAAGGGTTTAGCACTCCAAACCCGATCCTACTAATGTATTCAATATTTTCCTTATTATTAATCATTGAATTCCAAGTCCCATCTCCCGCAACGTACAAAACTACCCAAACTAACATTCTTTAAACACGCAATCCAGTGCAATGGTGGACTAAAATCTAAAGCTTCCTCGTGGAGATCGTTGCGCACGAGTAGGGTTACCATTAGGCAGAGGTGTACCTGCAGTACGCCCACATTTCGCCAGTTATGTTTAAGTTCCATGTAATAGCGGGTGAGCCTATTGCCATCAAGAGCTAAAATCCAGACTCCGGGCTGCTGCTAAGAAATTCCTGATAGAAAAACCCAATAACACTTTGCCTCACCTGGGAATCAAACCCAGGACCTCATGCTCAGCAGTAGCGCTTGCGACCACTAAACCATCGAGGCAGTTTGAAATTTGAAAAGCCAAGACAAAAAGCCAGACATTTGAAAAAAAGTCCGGACATTTTACTTTTCAATCTTCCTTTTTTCAATACTCATTTTAAACGTGCCCTTATGTCGAAAATTCCGGACGGGTGTCCAAAAAGCCAGACATGTCGGTACAAATCCTGACGGAGATTAACCCTGCGCACGAGTGTATCATTGTATTTGCATCGATACGAACCGGTCGCCCGCCGGTCTAATTGACCGGTACATTGTCGCTCACTATTAAGATCACTTTGTTCCGATAAGATGGCAGCTGAGTATCGGTGAGCTGTGATAGATTGCTTCTGCGCAGGAGTGCTTGTAAGTGTGCAGTCATTTGAATAGGGAAAGATGATTTTGTGCTCGATGATGGGATTGATTTCAGATCTTATTCGTTCTGGAAATCGAGAATCATTCTCGGAATGACGAGATTACCCATCAGCGAAAGCTTTTAAAGACTGGATTCTTTAACCTTTGTCACCTGTAATTGTAGTTTCAATGAGTCAAATTACATTACCCGTATTATCTTTGGCTATATATTATTATGTATATTAAAATTTACGGGGTAGTTGCGTAACACACTTTCAGTAACACTAATGGCTTATTTTGACAGTTCTGCAACATTCATTGCGTTATTTACGTTGTTGAGCAGATACATTTTTCGAACATATGAAGCAATATCCTTCAAAATCAGTCAGATTGTGATTGATAGTGTGTTACGCAGTTAGGGTGCTGCTTTGCATTAAAGTTACTGCCACTGACATTGCTAAAATCAGAGTTTTGTATCGCCTGCTATACTGGACTATAGCTATAAGAATATCACTGCTTTTAGATGCATATAAATATTAGTATATTATATAAACGTTTTACATATTGCAATGTACGTGCCATGTAATTCAATTACCGATAGCACATTATATTAAAGTTACAGTACTATATCTCGGCAGTAACCTTGAAATAATTACCTATAGCCGCTCGGTAGATAAACGTTCCACATCCGTTCGTAACTGCCACGCACTCGATACTATTGCGCACCGATATAAACTGAGATTTCGAATCGCATCGTGTCGGCCGTTTTCTATGAAAATATAATACTGTTGTTTATTTATACTGTGCCTATAGTCTAAGAAACCGGTTCTGGGTCTAATTGTCGGTGTATTGTCACTGCTTGTTAGTAGCTAATCCACGTTGATAACGATCTAATAATGAAATATAGTAAAAATAGTAGTTCATTCCAATTATAATCAACTAGCTGATGCCCGCGGCTTCGCCCGCGTGGATTTCGGTTATTATATATTAAAACCTTCCTCGAGAACCACTCTATCCATTGGTGTAAACAGCATGAAAATCGGTGCAGTGGTTTTTGAGTTTATCGTGAACAGACAGACCGACGAGGCGGAGGACTTTGTTTTATAAATACGTATGTAGTGAAGACTACATACGGTACCGAATGGAAATTTTATTTTGTTCCAAAAAAAAAGAATTTCGCCCTTAACTAACTTAATAAATATGATTAAATATTGCCCAATACAGGATATTTCATAAAACTGCCCAACTTTAATTAGAAGTTTAATCATCAACTCAATTAGTAAACTATTCATCATTAGCCCAATCGATTATGAAATTCATTCGGGTAACTAAATCGATTTGATTAGTCCATTATACGAAGCACGTATCAATAATCGTTACCTTGATTAATTAATGCTTCATTTAACTTGTCATTAAATGATTCGATTATGAAACATCCGATGCATTTGTGTCCGAATGATTAGTCGATATTCGAGAGTCATATAGAGAGGATCTCTAGAAAGTAAAGCGGAAACGTAGAAAGATGTTTGTAATTATCTAGACAAAGGCTTTGCTAATTCAGTTATATTTGCATGTTCTTCCTGGTTGCACAATATCTTTGCAAATGCAATCACGGATAGTTTTAGTATCAAATTGGTACCTTGTAAGATTTTTAAATTTCGTAGCATGACTAATTTTGGAATTTAAGTTGAAAGAATCTTGTGTCAAGTTGTAGAGTTGTGATTCAAAACCACCGAAATGAAGGATGGGAGAAATTGACGCCTATGTCCACCTTCATCATCACTTCGTATACCTGCATAGGTTTTAAGCAGTATCAAAGCAGACGTTAACTCTCCTCAAGGAAAAACAAGGTGAAGTCTACAATCACAATATCAGATAAAACACTTAGCCCACAAGCCCACAATGTCCATCGCTCTAAATCCAACATGACACTTCAAAAACTAGTCCGACAATACTTCGAACAAGATACTTTACTTAGAACTGGTGCCGCCGCCTGCGCAGAAAGAAAGCGCCAAGTCTCAAGGCCGGGCCCACATATAGATCGCCCAGTTTAGCACATTGTTGCGACTGCGTGCTAACAATGGCATGTGCTAGTGCCGATGTTTCACTGTCTGTAGTGGTAAAATGGCACGAAATATCGAGAGGAAATCTGGAATTTTCTTCACAATTCAACAAATGGTAGACCAAGTGTATACCAAGCCACATGTCGATCAATATAATTATCACCTTAAAATAAATAGGACCCAAGAACGAAAAGTTGACGTCACTGCGTCCTTATAGCCATAAGCTGTTTACCATTATTAAATTCATGCAGAATTCCTAATGACTGATCGATCGATATTGACAGTAGTAGAAGCTGAAGTAACCATAGCTAAGGCAATAAATGCTGTTTCATATTACAGATAGGGAAGGGAGGGACAAAAAATGGGCAGATACAAATTTTATAAGGATGACGAATCAGGAACATATCCTTACATATTATAAAACAAAGTCCTCCGCCGCGTCTGTCTGTCGTCCTGTTCGCGACAAATTCAAAAACGACTGCACCGATTTTCATGCTGTTTTCACAAATGGATAGAGTGGTTCTCGAGTAAGGTTTTAGTATATAATAACCGACATCCACGCGGGGACAAGCAGCGGGCATAAGCTAGTATTAAATAAAAATTCATTTGTTTTTGTGACGAGTCGGACATAACTCTCTCTAACTACAATTTAGTTGCCTATTAAGTAATATGAAATCGAAGACGGCTACACGGGCTACACTAATTCCATTGCACATCAATTCACCACACACAAATAACTCGTCAATCCCGCCTGACGAGTTACCTCTGCAGTCTATACAAAGAGATGCGCTGTTGCTACTCGTATAAACTTTCTCCCGATAACCTTTCGGTTACTCTCGTAGTGATCTTGTATCGCTTGACCTCTCGACGAGTTCTTTGCAGTCCGTACGTAGCTGCTCGTTTTCTATTATATTCTACTCCAAATATGTTGCGATCTGATAGCTGGGGCGTTTGTTTGTCGTCTCCGGTCTAGGGCTGGTAGGATTTGGACTTGAAAATGAAAGTTAATTTATGTTTTGTGCCCTTAATTAGAAGGTCTGGTGTTAGATTAAATCGTTTCTTTGGAAATAGCAATAACTTGCGTTCCAAAATGGAAGGGCAGTCGGGATTGGTCTTTAAAATGTCTGATATCTATTGCAAAATCTATAATATTTGTAGAGCTTATGGAACGAACAGCACATCGGAATGTACTGCAGCGAATCTCTTGTATTCAGGAGCCATTTTACATTATCAATAATGAAGAAAGTTGCCAGCCTTACAAGGTACAACCTACGAACAATCCAAGCTGAACACGATTTAACCTAACTGTAGCACAGTTCTGCACAGACAGGACAAAAACACGAGCCCGATGTATCGATACCATCTACCGAGTACCGAGTAATCGATCGATACCATACGATCGAAAAGAGCGCAAGGTCGCGTATTGTGCGCGTGCGCAACCATTGTTGTATCAACACAGTTGGCTGTTATTGTTTTTTGCACGGTATTGATATTTAATTAGATATTATTTAGAATTATATTTGGAGCACTCATGTGGGTCATTGTCAGTTACATGTTACATTGAAGATGGTTTTGTTGGAAGTGTTGATTCAATCATTTTTGTAATATTGACTTATGTATTGCCCATACGTTCCACAACTTGAATCAGCGTGGGTAATTTCATGAAAAGCACGTCTACAGTTCGACAGAAGCACTTGGCAAAAGATTTGTACGTTTTTCTGCAAGCGAATAAGGGAAACGTTTTTCTTGATAGCGTGGGTTGGGTGCTCGCGCTTGAAAAGTTGCCTACAGGAGCAATTAGTGTGCGAACACACATTGCCACGCCTTCGTCTAGACGTCTGATGCCTGCCTACCTTCGTGGAACACTACCACTTTCCCTGCCACTTAATGACAGTCGTTAAGGACCTTTCACGCGATATCTGAAGCCCTATCGATAGTCATTTCGGAGGAAGAATCAATATTTCAGCCGTTACCGCTCCTTGCTTCGACTTTGTCGGGTACCGATAAACGATCACCAGAAATTAATGTTTTGTCAACAAGTAATAAACTTACGCCTCGAGTGGTCGCCTGGAATAGCCAATTGACTACTCAGCTACACTGGCGCTGACGTTATGAAAAATGACAAATATTTAACATTCAAGGCTAGTATAATGCTCATTTGTTCATATAAAGAGTTTGTTAATTCACTTATGACAGGCGGTGATTGATGTCGTAGCATTTAATTGGTGACTGCGATTCGTATCTTACGCGCCGAGCTAATTGCTATATCGACACAAACATCGAGATCTTGATTAAGTATATAATATCTAATGGCGACTGGTAATGAGATGTAATAAATCATCTCCGAGGTTGACGCACCGGGATGGAGGGCGAACGATATCGGCGGAAATGGATATTATGATAACGATGCGCCCGCGCAGATCGCCGTGCGCGCTGCGGGGTTAGCGTGCCATTTGCAATAATGCGAGGGACGGTAATGTATGCTAAGGAGACTCGATTGAGTCGTACATTTTAAATTCATTGACGCTTGAATAAACAAAGGCATGGTCGAACATTTCTGTACTGCTTCAAGCATAAAAGCTCTTACATGTTGAAATCATATTTCTGTCTTTGTTATTGTAATGTATAGTTCAATTCATTCCATTTATCCGGCGTAGTTGAACGACAACGACTATCTTAGCATGTTACTTCATAAATATTGAAATTTTATTGATAGCTAGCCTATTACAGCTGCAGGCTAACTGGACCGAGTGCATTTCGTAGTCGGTATCGGCTGCCAACTTGAGTCCATCTTTGGGAGGAGTGCGCGATAGCTGCATCGAATGATAATATGACTGAAGCGGGGTATTATCAACGGCACAACGGTGAACCTTTATTTCCGCATTGTGGTGCGCGGCTAGACAAGAAACCTGCATTAGCAGAGCTTTGTCCACGGCGGCAGTGCGGCCACGGCGCACAATGGCTCAGAGCGGGACACTCAGTATTCCGGCCACGGCGAGCCGCCTCACATCAAAGGCGCAGTAAATTATATGCTTATCTCAACGCAGACTAGTGGTGGATGTTTTGGCGGCACATGTTGTTCAATGGTGTGCTCAGTATCCGTCTATTAGCAGTCTATCCCTAACCGTGACCTACCTCAATATGGGTCATTGCCAGAGCGCCGTTGAATTTTACGATAATCGCTTGCGAAACTACCATTGGCAAAATTTCAAGATACTGTAGTGGCGTCTGTAGTAAGTCTGACGGGAACGTGGCTGAATCTGCGCGCCTGCAGTGAATCATCACCGCCACATAGTACGCCGCGGAATGGACTCGCGTCCATTGTGATGACGACTCCCGCTGAGATGCTTTTTTCTTTTTAGTGGATGCGATTTTATTCTTAATTTCTCCAGCCGAGAGTTCACTTTCGGTTTCATACGCGGTGAATCCGGTGCGTCTGGACGCTGTGTGTGATTTTAATTTTAGAATAACGGAAACTGCGGTGCGGCACTCGTCGCTGCGGAGTTGCGTTTTCTCGTTTATTTTCCCCTCGGCCTTCGCATGAATGGGATGCCGCGTGTCGGGCCGACGGTCAACGTTCAGCCGCGGGCCGCTTTCATTTCAGGCGCGGACACTCAATAATATCGAATGGATTTATGGTTCATTAAGCCGGGTACAGTGGCGGTGCATTCCTGGCTGCGGCGCTGACAGCTCGCGATTTGTTGTAAACATAATTTCGGTTCGTCGAACTGCGCCAGAATAAACACCACTGCGTGCTCCGTGAAGAGTGAAAGCGGCGGCGGGTAGCGAAGTGACAAATTCCTCGGCACGTGACACGTGTTGCACCCGCGGTAACATGAGCGGAAGGAATGCGCCCCAGGAAACCCTTCAAACCATTCGTGTTCACATCACGAGGTTCTAAAAATCGATTCAAATAACAAATACTTTGACATCTGTTTCTACATACAATTTCTAGCAGACTGTAGGTAACAGACCTTCAATGTATGAGGACTCAAAAACAAGCAATTTCTCTAGAAAATGAAGTGTTCCGTAGAGAACGAGACAAAGAACCATTAATATTTTCAGTGATAGTACTGCGCAGGATTATTTGCGGCAACCATTCGTGGCGAAGCATTAAAATAATATATTTATTGTACAGTTGGCACATTAAGAAGTTAGCTAGAATGGAGCTCATTAAGTATTTGATTTTATTCTAATGCCGTAGTGAGCCGTTGTTGAGATTTTATCCGAGGAGTCATTACTTTGTGTGACACGTTAAACGTTAACTTTTACGTTTGAAATCTCGGAAACGCACTTTAGTACCGTCAGGATGCACGGTTTTATGTGCAACGTCTTGGAAATGTATTCATATAAATGCGTTTCGCGTGTTAAAAATGTTTTAAGAAAGCTCTGGCGATAATTTTGTTCGTTGCATGCAAATCTTGGTGCAGTCAGGTTTAGTACTTTCTAGGAATAGGTTTAAATGGTGGTGCTTGATTTATGACTAGAACTATAAGTGGTTGTCGCATCATCACATGGGTACTAAACTACAGTTAGTTAGGTTTCTGGGATGTATGGGTCAAACCACAAAGTTCTCTAACAAAATAGCGCCACATAAAGCCACAAAACATCCCAATTTCTTACGTTATAAACTTGGGCAGCGACGGGTCGCAAATATGTGTGAAAACCAAACCCGTTTGATAGCGTTACCCAAAAACGTAACGGTTTGTGTTTGCACAAGGTTAATATTTGGCAATATTTACATTGGAATTTCAGTCCACGTTACATTTACAGGGTTACCCACCGAAAAATATTATTTATGATATGCGTTGTTTTTCACGTCTCTGAAATGTATTTGGGAGCGATGTTTAATTCACGTGAAATTATAGATAAGTACTTAACTTACAAGTATACAAATTTACCTTATAAAAAAATGTTAACCTTGCAAGTTTATGTTATAATTATGTTATGCTACATACAATCATAAAATAAATATTATTATGTTATTATAGAGAATGTTAAAAAAATTGCCGAACAGAAATGAAAATCAAGGCAGGTTTTACTTTTAGTCCTAGTAGTGCGTGACATTCAAGCTGACTCATTCAACCGGGAGGCCAGCGCTGTTTAGGTAAAAAAGTAAAACACGCAACACATACATACATATAAAGGTCCATTGACACATACAGACAGACATATACTTACATATATCTGTAGGTAGGTACATAACTACATACATTGTGGGAAAACTGGTTCGGTTTTATATATAGTCTGTATAATGACAAGCCCAGCTCAGATTAGTTCTAGATCAACGAAGAATCGCCAGTGGGTATTTAAAGTAAATTATAGCTTGCTCCAAATACTGACATTAAATGTTTGTTATAAATATGAAGCTTAAAGAGTGGGTCGAGATATTTGACAGTTGGTAAGAGGAGTTGATCGTTAAATTATATTAGCTGAGCTTAAAAGCTTCGGGCAGACAATATTTTGCGAAAATAATTTAGGGCAACTAAAACGTTGAGAGCCTCTTCCCATAGAATTAATGAGGTACATAAAATGAAGATGATAATGTAATAAAAAAAATTATGTGACAATAAAAGGACAAGACACAAATATTTCAGCAGCCTATATTAAATTCAAACATATTAAAGTAATCAATGATGGCAGAGACAGAGTAACAAAAAAGATAAGTGAAAGAAAAGACGGATAAGTGAAGAATGAAGAAACGGGAGTGAATAATAGCGTGACGGTTAACAGGGGAGAATGGAAGGAGAAAACGTGTTGCCCCCAAGTAACATGGGACAAGGGGAGGAAAATGATGATGACCAGCCAAACAAAGAACTCGCCATTTCTCAAATAAGACCAATTGCAACTCAAACAAACCGCACTCAGTCACTCAGCGCATACTCGTAAATAGGAAAATTAAAACATGTCAGACAATGGCGTTTCCGCTGCAAACTATTTACAATATTAATTAACACTACACTTTGCATTGCTTCACCAATTAATTCTCAGTGGCGCTCAATTGAGCACGTGTTATGCATCTACTTCTTTGTTCACCACGTTGGTCATAATAATGTATGGGTTCTCGTGTGTCAGCTGGGGTCTGATCTATATGGTTTTATAGTCATTTTGTATAGGAGACTAGTTTGTAAGAAGCTGTTTTGTTCGTTTACTTAAAATTGAATTCACACCTTCGTACCCGGAACTGAAAGTAGGCAATATTGTATTGTTTATTAATACTTGTTATCGTTCCTTTGCGATTTGAGTGCCACATCTCCGATAACTATGATTCTCATCAACTCTTCCTTTAAACAAACCTTTATGTTGACTTTCATAACCAACATCTTCAATTATAAAACTCGTCTGTCTTGTGACTCACCTGCAACAAGCAAAAAACAAGAATTAGTTAAAAGATTAAACAAATCTCCATGCCTGCGCAGGAGTCGCAAAATTGGACCTGTTATACGAGATTTTAACACACAAAAAGCGAGTCTGTAAATCAAAACGGTCGTGGGAAGAGGTAGTTAAACGTTAGACCCGTTACTAAAGTAATAATTAATGTAACCTATATTTAAAATTTATTGGTGTCTAAATAAAGAGCAACTGGCAACATTTAGATACATCGGATATTTTTAGAGGAATTGTTCTCTACCGTACATGACATACAAATACTTTGTTGTTTTGGAACTCTGTAACTAAATAGAAATATGTACCTAAAGGTAATCCAAGGATTAAAAAGCACAACAGTCGTATTGCTCAAGTTGTTATACAAAGAAGAGCAAGTGTATAACTAAGCTAGCAAGACGTGAAGAAACTTCAATATTGAAATAAGATTCAATCTCTTCCACAAAATAGAGAAATCAAGTTCACACATCATCATGATGGACCAGCGAGCGCAAACAACGTTGATGTGTTAATAAAAACGATCGCAGTGGTCAGTGCAGACGTGTCGCAACATACGGCGCGTGGGCCGGTGCAACAGCCACTACTCTGCGCCCACGCAGCTCTGAAGACCATAGGTAATGCGCTGAATTCCACACTATTTGAAAACTTGCGAAATGTAGATTTTGAAGATGATGAGGTAATGGATGATAATTGGAGGAAAGTGAATGTTGAATTGGAAACTTAGAAGCTAAAGTTAGAGTCAATTGGTCAGAAAATTGAGAGGTAGAAAAATAAAAGCCTTGAGTAGAAAACATAATGATGGAAAGTTGATAATTCAATAGAAAACATGGTCACGACTGCAAATGACAATTATTTATTTGCGAGCCTTTTTTTGGTCAGTAGTATGAGTGAAATAAATTACCAGCTTTAAGATTGTGAGATTGGATGCCAGACACTAGACACATTAAGGTTTTCGCGAATATAAAATTTACATCAACGGAGGGGTAATGCCAATTTTTGGACGGAGTTACGAGTAACATTGTACGAGTAAGTAATTACATAAACATGGTAGTAAGGCCAGGGGTCACATTTCATCATCTGATTGGATGATGAAAGCGATGTTTACATTAAATTGAATTTAACAAGATGTAATGACAGCTCTGTAATTGAATTTGGCTGTCAACGATAAAGGTCGGCCATGTACGACAGATAGTAATTTAATAAATAATTTAACCAAGAAATTATGATATTTACATAAATGAGGTGTCCATTGAACGTTGAAATTCAAATAAACGCCGCCGCTATTCCAAAGGTCGCTCATTGAATTCGTTCAATAGAAAATTCTTGATGTAAGATTGTATTGAATTTATCGTAATTGTTCAAACATTTTTAGAATCGTAAGTTAATGAGTTGAAGGCTTTAATCAGATTTTATCTATTTTATTCAACGAGGCATGCCTTTATCTGGATTAACCTTGAAGGGACGATGACTGAATAGCTATTAAAGCTAAGCTTGACCCAGATTCTACCAAGAATACTAACATGATTCATTGGAAAGAAATGAAACTTCCAAAAATATAAACCTGTATATTTTTCCAGCAATACAATTTCGACATCATTGATGAAGGTTATCAAACTAAGGATCTGAGGGCCGTATCAGCCTATTCATATTTAAATAAAATCACATTTCCTACCACATAATGTGGTCGTTTTTATGTATCTACAAATAGTACAAGTACATTTTTAAACGCGGTCCCATTGATAGTCGCTACTTCATTTACATAAATGTCCACTTCATTTAGTAGTAAGCGATCCTTGTGCCTGTTATCTAAGGAAGTGGGCACAATCAAGTCTGCCTCGTATTTTCCCTTTTTGACCGTTCAGATATTCTTTTCGTTGATATCACAGATGGCTTGTTGAGTCAGGTTTTCAGGTTAACCAATGCAAATGAGTTTTTGAGGGCTCTTTACCTTGTTACTGACAAAGTAATACCAGATTCAAACATTTTTGGTATGTTATCCAGTTTCAAACTCCCACAATAACTGGTTTTATTCGCGTATGAATGCAAAATCTTGGAAGCTGTCCAGCACAATCCTTAAAAGAGCAAAATATTAAGTACAGTGTTGTGCCAAACATTGAGCAATAAAGACGTCTGGCGCAGTTTCTATATCTGTGACCGAAACTTGGTAAGGAGCTTAGCAATGGAATCCTCGTTGAAAACTGCGCCCTGAATAGCATTAACATGGCCTGAGTCTACAGTATTATCCATTAAACTTTTAGAGTGCTGTTGCAGACGGCGTTGCATTAAAACTTGGGATGTAATATATTCTATACTATGAAATGAGCAATAATTATATATATATTGTACCTATATATATTTGTAATCACGTTCTAGCTAAGGTCTCGTATCTGGGAAAAATATTTTTCTCTATTTTCACTGCCTCGGGAATTTCTTACAACGTTGGTATACCTAGACGATATGTTTATCTTCTATTATATTCTTATTTTCACCCGAGCAAAGCTCGGTTGACCAGGTACTAATCCTTTAGCTGTCCAGGTCCACGAGAGTTGGTGCCCCTTCAGCTATGTCTTGGCAAAAACTGAACCGTTATTCGGTATTCTCGCAAGAAATGATCTTAAATCTAGTGTGTCCGTATCCTTAGACCACACGGGCGTCGGTCTAGACAAACCCGGCAGACGGGCAGCAATTTATTCGCGACTACGACCCCACAGCGTCGCGACTGCGTACGTTCATATTGATCTCGCTGACTCCATGTTGAACCGATTTACGCACTATCATAATCGTATTATTTACAACTTGGTCGTGTGAATGAAGATTGATGACTTTTGATTTTGTAAAAATAATTGGTTCTGTATTGGGTGGTCTGGCAACTTCGAATAGAGACATGCAAGCTCTTTTGAGGGTCCTCTGTTCAAATTTTTATATTTTATCATCTGCATTTTTGTAACTGTCTGAGAAGAGCCGTATGTAAAAATAAAATGAAAACGACGGAAGCTTGATAATTCTGTTGAATCAGGACCTCAAAGCTGCTTCAAGTAAGCATTTCTTGATCCCACAAAACTTCAAACATACTACGTTCACATGAATCTTGGAAACACATATTGAATCAGCTAAATGATTTAACTATAAACAGAAATTACACGCTCCAGCCATAACCAGCAATGATTTAATAACCCTTTCTTCGTATCTTTCTTGTCCATGGGTTTACCCATGCGTACTGAATGCGTGTTCATACCAATTACAACATACTTGATGAGTAAGTTCAAATGTGATAGAAAAAGCAGTCTTTGCAAAATTGGAATTGCTTTTGATGAGCAGTTGCTACGTAATTGAAACTTATTGTTACTTGTAAGATAGCTGTATTAATAAAAGATGCAGGTCTTATTTATTTGATTGGTCATTTGTTTGTAACATTGATTCGCCTCTAGAGCAGCCCACATGAACGATTGAGGTCTCATCGTCAAGAGCATATAGCAAGAAATGCAGTAGACGTAAGTACGGCTTGTGCAAGCGCCCATCTTCTCAATTAGCCGCCACTGCGCTTGCGCACTGATTGAGTCCATACTTCATAGTTAGCTTTATTAATGTATCTCCTCAACAATTACAGTGCAATCGCAGAGGTGGGCTTTACATCTAGAGTAATGGTCTTAGCATATTTAATCACAGTTTTGTTGTAGTTATTAATTATTGCGAGCTATGCCTGTGTAATCTCTTCATTATGATTAATTTTCATAAATATAAGCTCTTGAACGAGGTGAGAGCTTATCGTGTGAGCAGGAAATAAAGTAACGGTTTCTAGGGCAGCTGTTATGAGTTTCAGATTAAAATGTAGTACTAGGCAACGGTCCGTAAGGCCTATTTTGTTTTCTTTAATCATCAGATTTTATTATAAGTTTTCTTAAAAAACCCGCATGGGATGTTTCAATAAATATCACCCTTCCGAGACTTTCGGAGTTTCGTCATATAGAAATTCACAAATAATTTTGTTCTTATTTTGAATTTTACTATAAAGAATTCACGTCCGCTATTTTTACATTACAATCACATAAACTGTCATTGCTATTCCGTCGCACTAAGCTTTTCTATATTCGGTATGCATATTTCTGTGCAGATATGGAAATATAATTGCGGTGCGCCCGCGCGGCGTCCCGACGCCAGCCGACCAATTAAATGTATTGATAGCAATAACACCTTATATGGTAAGCTGTCATGAAACATCACAACACGTGACACCTATTATGGTGTGAATGTTAGTGATTGTGACACGATAGTTACTGTCGAATTATGCAGAGATTTATTGACCGTATACGTAATTAAACTTGGCGACACTCTTGCAATTAGTCAAGCTAATTACATCTTTAATCGTGGACTAAAAATTCGGTCAATTTTATTCAAAAAGTGGGCGGTTGTTAATGGCTGCCGTTTTCTTTTATAGGTTTGACATTTAACAATAAATAAATGGCGATCAAAATAAATACAAATTATCGATTAAAAGAGCTAATTTATTGTGTGTGTATGCAAAATTTTACGATTCCTGACTATTATTAACCTAATATATTGCTTCCTGTCGACCGCTTTATTACTCGGATTTTAAACGACACACACGACAATGCTCCACCATTTTACCACTTAAAACAAATTCCATATGCACACTTAATCGTAACCTGGTCTATCTGACCTGGGGCGATCACGAATAAAGTCTCTCTGTCCGCCGCCGTGAATGGCCCGGCCATTCATCGAGCGACTGTTAAAGACGCCATTCAAGCGACCCACGCATGCCGTGTGTGACTCCGGTGACCTGGCCATAGTACCGGCTAAAAATACCAGTGGACGTATTGCATCTACCTTTAGATAAGTTTATAAGATAGAATGGTGAGCTTTGCCAATAGAGAATGGTTTCATTGATGAAACTATCACTTTGAATAAATCAGACTTGAATGAGCAATAGTATAATTTTACGGAATATGTACATAAATTACATTTTGGTGAGAGTAAAAATAAGAGTGATGAGAATCCAAAGATTTTGATGCTATTCGTTACATAGTAAGCCCTTAGAAAGTAACCACTTGTTCAAAACTTAGAATAAGACATGACGTAAACAAGAATTATAGACTTAAAAGTTAAATCTCACAACTTTAATAACGAGAACATGATACATACAGCCATACACCCGGAACTACCAAAACCCTTGACATGAAAACCATACCATGACTCAAAGAAAAAATGAAAGAACTACCAATACAACACCATTGAACAATTTCCACTAAACTAGAACAACGGGTCATGGGAAAGCCAAACGCGGAAATCGACGAACAATGATAGTTGTTCACGAATCGCGGGAACCCAATACAATTACACTGTAATTTCTATTACAAGTGTATTACAATTGTAATTATATGCGATTTTGGACGATTACTTCTTACAACCGTGAAATTGATTGGGTCAAAGGGACTGCTCTATCATAATGTGATTTCGGAAATTGTCTACCAAGAAAATGATTACAGTACTTATGTTTAAGTGTTTGTATAAAGGAACCGATTATGGATTATTTCAATTCAATTGAACATTTTTGATAGAGAAGCGGTCATAATCAATGAGCAATTCCAATAACAAGCTTCTAATGAGCAGCATAAAGACATGAATTCAGAAGAATTTGAGACTACTCTTCAGAATAACATACATAAAGCATTAAAATCGTTCCACAAGGGCATAAAACGAAAAAAATTGATAAATATGGCCAATTTTCTTTGACAGAAACCATTACCCAAACAGACCTTGAAGACAGTTAATACAGTAGATTTGAGTGAGAAACTCAAACACGACTTCGGGGCAAACGAAATTACATAACATGTTCCAAGAACGACCCGACCTCTACTGAACCTCGTACCAGGAACACTACAGAGCATGTCAACCAGTGTCAAGCGTTGTTTACTTACACCAGAATGTGCTGCATCATCGTCTCCGAGACAGCCTTGCAGTCAATCACCAGGGTCACTCACTGATTGATATTAATCAGTGTTGTAATTGGACTGTCGAAAACCGCAACAGCAACAAAAGAATTTTATTTAAATAAATTATTTTGATTAAATTTTTATTCGAGTACAGGATTTAATGGTAGCATTGCTATTCTTCCAAAACATTGCAGTGATGAAGGAGTCTCATGGTCAGAATTTGACGATTATGGATTTATGTATATGGAAAAGAATGGATAACATGCTAGTGTAAAATTAAACATGGATGTAACGCCAAAGTAGCTTAAGTAACTTTTTATTTTAGCTTTTCTTACATAATTTTGAAGGACTTTACCCTAAAGGTCCTACTCTACCTCAAATTGCTAAGTTTAATCCTCCGTTATGCCGAAAATACTGCAGCATTCATTTTTAAATAAATATATGTTAAAGTTGAGGATTGATGCTAGGTCCTATGTTGGGCGAAAAGAGGATTACATAAAATTTTCTCGATAGAAAAAAATTACAAAGTTACCTCTAAACCGAACTATAAACCGCTGGTATTCAAAGAATACTTCAAATTAAATCATACTGTAACTATAAAGCAGGTGTTATGTTATTTTTTTTTTTATTACCTTTATTTTCACCATAAAAGGCAAATTACCTAAACTTTTCGAGCGAGACGGAGTGGTGTGGTGCTGGCGGCTCTCAAGCCGCCAGCACCCCACTCCGTCTCGCTCTCACTCAGGCCGTGAGTAATATAGTGCGAGCGAGATATAATCTGAGGTAGGGGTATATTGGTCACAAAGATAGTTACAAAACAGCCACAATTCGGGTTTTCGGTCTGGCCAAATATGGTATTTGCTAGTATTTTCACGTCTTCCAGTTCTACAACGGTGCTAGATTATTCTTTTCTTCTTTAGCCTGGCTGAGTTAAAATCCATCCAAATAAAGTTAAACACAATACTTCATGCGCCTGTGATAAAAAATATTTCTACAATTTCATCGGAAAACCGCAAGACCCCGTACGACGCAAGTGCAACGTCACCGCATCAACGATGTGACTTGGACGCGGGAAAGCACGGTATGACCAAACTTTAACAGTAAAAGACCTTTACGGTGTTTTGGTGCTATTTATTAAATTAGCTGCATTTAAAGTTGGAGAAAGAATTTATTCATGAGAGAGTATTCATGTGTAGAAGAATCTAAAATTTAATGCACTGTCAATGGTGCCGATTCTGTTGTTCACAAACTAAAATAAATTTAAGTTCAGTGCATCTTTTTCTTTCTATTTCATTAAGAAAAGGACAGAAGATAAATTTTAGTGCAGTCCTGTCAAATTAATCAGTGCCTCATTCATAAAACGTCGAAGACTTTTGCCCCGAAATAACGCAAAGCTAGTAACGACTTCTCAGTCTCACAGCATCTATGACTAAATCACTAAATAGCCAGAGGTGGCAGTTTGTCGGGTCGGTAACCGGTCTAGGGTCAATTTGCCGTGTGTGCGGGGTCCGTTAACAGCCCGCTTCTCACGCCCATAGACAATGAATGCACAAATACATTGTGCGTCTCGCATTGGATTGTGGAGCTCTGCGGTCTCTGGTAAAACCTTTTGTTTAGATGTAGTTAAACAAATTGGTTTTCTCAGTGATACCGTCATATCTCTAGTATCTCTATTATAGTTAAAGCCACAAAACGTAGCTGTTTCAAGTAAGGATTTGTTTTTATATATTTCTTTTATGCCTGTGAAGATAGTAACTGACGGAAGATATTCAAGTAATAAATGTACAACTCGTTATCCGATTGAATCACAACTGATAACCTCTCGTGTCAATCTCCAACAAAGAAACAACATAACTTTTCTTTATTATATAAATATGCTAAGTGGTTAGTAACACGCGATAGCATAGCATAAATATCCCATAAATAACAGAAGGCAACATTTTTATCCGCGTACATCGCGCGGTTGACGGCACAGATAATCAATTGCTGACTACATAGCATCGTAATGAAGATAATGATAAGTGGTGACATATATTTATGTCAACGTTGACAGTGCGACAGGCGGCGACGTGGTGAGAAATTAGGGGTGTCAGATAACCTAATATTTTATGTGAGATGTCGCTCATTTGAGGTAAGGTGACACGTTAACGGAATTCTAAATTGTTTCCTGCGTTGGAAACAGAGAAACACCATAATCAAAATTCTATGTCATCTTAGATTCAGCTACAACCGGAAATGTGACCTGACACTGGATTTATTTCCTTGCTCAAATCCGTCTTGCATCTTCATAATATACTGGTACGAGTAACAGTCATGAACAATGTTATACACAATCCACTCGCTCAATTACCATCCTTAAGACCACAAACAAACAATCATATCTAGAAGCACATCCGTTTTGAAGTCCACTTGGCTCAAGTGCGTATTGTCAGCCCTGAAAAGGCGACAGCTGACAATAGCAAGCAGTAATTGCATCGATACGTGGGGAATTATTGTCTATTTGTTTGCACAAATCACAATAACTCATTATCTCATTGTTGCTATGTCATGTGCGAATGTGTTATTTGCGTTATCAGGAGTTTGTTGTGCCTTGTGCGTAATCCAGTTGCATGGCTTTTTGTGGTGAATCATTTCAGTTATCTGATTTTAAATCTGCTTCTATTAAAAGATTTTATCTTCTTGGGATATTTGCCAGATAGCACATTTAGGACCTTCATTCATCAAGTAGTGATACTTCGGTATTCCGTCGATTGCTTTGTTCTGCATCCCAAAATCCTCAGGGAAAATTGGTCTTCAATAGAAGCTTCGTATTCCTAAATTTACTCTAGTAGAGAGCCCCCAAATTTCCTTTTATCTTAGAGTGATTACATTTTGATTAGTTTTTAAACCACATTGATGATCCCAGAGGCAATATTTTATTTCCCCTACAACCACTTGTTACTTTGATAATGGTTGCGAAAGATGAGGGGAGATATTTGAGAAAGGGTCTTTCCCTTAACCTATTATTTATTGCTTTTACAGATCGAGATTTCAAATCACTCTAAAAGATTGCATGTTTTTTTAATGAAGTATAGTGCGTCTAGATCTTCTTAATTTCAAACGCTGACAAAAAGCTACTTTGGATAACATTTTTTTAAATAAAAATTTGTATTAAAGCCCTTCCTTACATAAAGTTCTTAGGAAATGTTCGAGATGAGAAGTTTTCAAAAAGATGATGACTGACAATTTTAGAATCTACAATACAGCCGATATAATTTGGCAGTTCCGAACTTTGCGCAGAGGGCTGCGCAGTAACATTTTTTAGGAACCAAATGGTGACATGAGGCGTGTGTGAATGAGAGAACATGCGCGAAAGTTATATGCGTCTATGTTCAGACCTGCCAAGTTATATCGGCCGTATTGTACTTTTTGCTTCGAAAAAACACGTCCACCTCTTCATACAATTTCCATTCGACTCAAAGAGTATCCGTAATCTCTTTCATCAGAACAAAAACAATCTCTTAGAAGCACAACACGTCCGTATCAGTTTCTACGCTTGTCTAGACAATATTTTTTCCTCAGAGCAATAGGTTTTTAATTAGTCGATCGGTAAGTAATAAGCGATGGTTGGTAGGGCATAAATATTGCATGAGTTGCGCAGGCGCCGGCGCGCGGCGCGACGACTTCGTCCGATGACGCCCGAACGCGTGGCGCGAACGATAAGATTGCGCGGATGACGAATAGATGGCAAACAGCGATAGATTTTGATAAGTTATTGATTAGCTTATCACATGGTGGGTGCGCAATTTCCTGAAAATGAGTAATAGGCGCCACGATAATCCAGCGAAATCCCATTGAAAAACAAAACGTAAGTAGGTAATACTTATAATAATAATAATAAGGTTTGTTTTTCCCTGGATCTCACTGTATTATTTAACAATATTAATTCCTTCGCAATTTAACACCAAATAATCTCTCCCATACCATAATGCATTTATCCCTATAGATCCACAAGTTCCCCAACTTATATTAAGTAGTTGTATTTTGTGTGACAGATACGGTACCATGTTTAATTAAATTCAAAAATCCTACCAAAAACCCCTATCTGTACACGTGTACCAGTCATTAACTTACCTAATTACCAATTCGCGACCATCCAATCGCTTGTTTCATCTAACTCGTTCATCGTACGCGCACGTGTACCTCCATCACTCCGCATGTGTCAATAAGCTAAATATCCGACAAACTAGGAGCTACTCGGAGATACTAGTAGCTAAGTAATAACAGCCGGCTATACTTGCCGGTGTTGGTCGGTGGATGGGTGACCATCTTTACATACCAAGACTCCTCCGTGCCTCGGAAAGCACGATAAGCCGTTGGTCCCGGCTGTCATTCGTGGATCTTCGGCAGTCGTTACGGATCGGCAGAAGCTCGAATGTCTGACAACCAGTCTTACCAAGGGGTATCGCATTACCAAGCTAATGGGTTGTGAAAGTCAGATAGGAAGTCGCTCCATGTAAAATACTGGTATTCAGCTGCATCCGGTTAGACTGGAAGCCGACCCCCACATAGTTGAGAAAAGGCTAGACAGATTGATTTTGATCCGACAGACTATGTAAGTTAAGTTTTACCGTTTTGGTGCCCAATTGTTAGTGTAAAACGGAAAGTTAGCGGTGTTGAATGCGGAAGGTGGACGTTTCTAACAGTCTCTCGAAGACTCCAAGAACGACCATAAAATCAGGAATTTCCTAGTCATTTTGTTACTCTACTCGTCAGTTATTATTATTTGTAACGGTTTTTCGAGGCATCAGAGACGACGACCCTAAACCGATTGTTTCAACTGAAATTCGATAGTAAAGTAATAAATTCGTATAGGAACCCAATTCACGCGTCAACTTTAACGGATATTGCCTTTTGTTTGATACTGGAACACACGCACAATGAATATTTCAATCACATAGCGTTGGAACAAGACGTAAATTAATCAGTAACTGTTTAAACGTCAAACAATCATGCCACTACCGTATACTGCTACTGTGGAGTTCCAAGACCTGATTATTATCCATAGCACTTTTTCTGAAGTGTTAGGAATAAGAATAGCCGATAGAAAACGCAGTGGAATGTGGTATGAAACTATTCCATCGAGTTGATACTTCAGGTCGTAGTAGATGTTTTTGTGTTGTACACGAATTCTCGGTATTCGGTCGATAAACTATTAACGAAATTGAACAAATGTGATAGTCAGCTTGCATTCTGATGAGCTGAAATTGATAAGTTTATTCATGTTAGACAGTTATGGAAAAGTATTTTAATTTTTAATGTTTGGTTTAACGGGTCGATCCATCAGGTTAAGCTACGCTTGCCAGGGTTGGTCCGTGGATGGATGACCATCTTTACATACTGAGACTCCTCCGAGCTTTGGAAAGCACGTTAAGCCGTTGGTCCCGGCTGTCAAATGTGGATCTTTGACAGTCGTTACGGGTCGGCAGCCCGAAAGTCTGACAACCAGTCTTACCAAGGGGTATCGCATTAGCCAGCTACTGCGTTGTGGAGGTCAGATAGGCAGTCGATCTATGTAAAATACTGGTATTCGGCTGCATCCGGTTAAGACTGGAAGCCGACCCCAACATAGTTGGGAAAAGGCAAGGTAGATTGATTTTGGTTAATGGAGTTATGGGTCACCCATGTGCTGTGCATGTGCTTTAAAGCGTCCAAGAGCCACAACAATGATGACACTGACAGCTATTGAACGCGGTCTAGATATTGCGTTGGTCGTGTTCAGCTTCATTGCTGAAATTCGCCCTAAAAAGTTTACTAGCAAACGTGCCTGAAAACACTCATTGACTGAACAAAAATCCAACTTCCTTACAAACGACAGAGAATTTAGGCCAGCTGACCGTCTAATTGAATCATTCCAATTATTGTTCGCTTCCTCATCGCACTGGAATCTCCCCTTCAAAACTTAATTTCGAGCAGACCCCCCTTAAAATTTTCATCAAACGGGCTTGATTTTTTCGCGTCTAAATGTCGGTAACGGTCGTGAACCCGCGAGGGTTCAACGGGCCGGTCAACGCACTCCGGTACGGAAACGATTTCAGAGCGAGAAAAAAAAACCGTGTTGCGATGAAATTTCATACCAACAGCGATTGTGATGTCTTTCGAGCGTGTAACTTGGCAAAGAGTGAACGGAACTTTTAAACGCACATGTTGAGTTGTTGACTAACGTTTTACCGCTGCGATTGTGCGAATACAGGGTTACGTACTTTTTCTTACATACTTTTTTTTTTGCTTTTTGAAATTGGATCCGTGGGTGGGCTTTGAATGGAGTTTTGTTTTTAAATAAGGCATGACATAGGCATCAAATTAGAGATTACATGCTCTGTTTACCCGACTGCCAAGGAAGGGTTATGTTTTTCGGGTGTGTCTTGTATGTAAACCAATCATCTGAAATATGTTGTAACTTTTGTTTGACCCGCCTCCGATACCAACATTATATAAATATTAATGCTTGTTTATCTCTTTTCAGTTAAGTACGTGTTTTTTTGGGTTTTTAAATATTTTTTTTATTATGGTAATGAATTTAATGGTAAATCTAATTAATTTGAATTAGTCAGATCGAAGATATTTATATATGTTCAAGAAAAATATTTCAGTGAAGATAATCTCATGAATCAAGCTCGGAAACACACACACAAGTGATACAAGTACATAACCAGTATATTATCCAGCATATAAGTACTTACACAGCTAACACAAGGACCTAGACAGCATTTTATAGGACAAGAAACAAGTGAGATATCATTTAAAATAGATAAAAAATATTTTTCATATAAGAACTAGGTCTAAGTCTAAGCACTGGATTGTAGAAAACTTGCTCTACTTGAAGAGTAGATAGATTTATTTTTTCATAACTCGGGTCGAAGACACGGGGATAGGCTCAATGGCTTTATGAACGAAGATGCGAAATCCTTTTGCTGCTTGATCGTCGTCTCTTGGTTACAGATCGTGATCAATGTCACAGATCACCGCATGCGCATCGATGATAACATTTTAAATGTATTCATGTTTTTGATAACTTTGGGCTTGTAGAAATCTTAAACTCGGTTCAACCATAGAGAAAAGTAGCGATAGAAAATCATAATTATTATCAGAAGCCCGTAAAATCTATTTTCAATAAAACCATGATTGGAATTCCAGAATAGATTGGATATTATGACGAAATCAAATAATTCAGTGTTAGAACATCCATCAATCAGCGGACAATCAGGAAGTAAAATGACTCGATGCGATTTATTAGTTAGTCGTTAACTACTCTTTGACCTTTTATATTCTTTTGTGTCTAAAACACAACAATGGCAATATAATAATGGCACAAAAACACTTCCTTGTTATTTATTGCAGTAAAAACAATCCTTCATTTTCTTATAAACGGTATGCATCATGCTTTATTCCGACGGCTTACATCAAAGAGAAAATAAATCAACATTATAATAAATAAATAAGAGAATGCATCACCTTATTAGTTAATTAACATTAGGTATATAAATAAATAGTGGTGAACATGAAAAAGGGTATGCGCACACCGGCTCGCTCGTCGTATCACAAACAAAGGATTGCGCGGGCGCAGCGAGCAAGTTCATTGCCGCGAGTTGCGCATGCGATGAGCGATAAGCCCAATTTGGATGCACTGTGACGAAAATCGTACGTGCTTGCACATAACAATTTTGTTTGTTGAAAAATTCAGTTGCTTTTTGCTTACTAATGTTTTGTGATTTTGTCAGTTGTGACTTGTGACGAAAAACTGAGCGCAGACTGCATAACGATTTGTTGGACTATTGTTAACTATAACCGACTGAGCTGCTTTGGAACTATTTTCTTGTTAACTATAAATTCTATCTTATAGTATTAGTAACATAAAACGACTTTTAATAAAATTCCCTTTATAATTCATCCCTACCCCTAATCGCGAGTACATGACTCCTTAATCGCGATACGAAATACGTGACACCGGCCATACCAATTAAACAAATCACAATTTGCATTAATTCTAATTAAGATCCAACGAACAACAAACATTGTCCACTTAATTAAAATGACCTGTCATTTAATGAACAACAGGAAAAACGCTATATATAGTGTACAGGGAAATCCGATACTGGTGGCAGAATTCCTAACATTGTTTGATTCCTAGGTACATACTACGTACATGGCAATATTTGCATAGGTAGAACACGTATAATCTGAAATATTTCACTTCGTTTTCAATGGAAAACAATAAGGTGAGTCACGCGAAATTGCAATCAAAATGCAGCTTTACATACCAGTGCTGCTCTGGATGGAATTTACGTAAGTCATTTGTCAACTGTGCAAATTGTGACTGCAGACTCGAAGTAGGAAACAATTTGAGGAAATTGAGCCGACGTAACCCCGGTTACTGAAACCCTGAACAAGTATCTACTGTTGCAACAACCTTAAGTAGACATGAGATGGGATTGTATGAAATTCAATTAAAATAACTAACAGAAACTTAGTATGATTATGAAGAAACGTTGAACTGAAAAATTACGGGAATTAGCTCCCTGGCCTTTGCCAGGGAGCTAATTCCCGTAATTTTTAAAAAAGTTCGCATTCGCATCTCATTCACAATCTGTCAAAAATACAATCAATTTACCAATATTTTTGACAAGTTTGACAGATTGCGACTTGAATGTGAACGTTTTCTAAGTACGAGGATAACACTAAGACCGTTTTTTAATCCCGTAGACTAATTTGACATTTTAAGTGCCTGTTGTTTGTTTTGTTCAATTTGGAGTTTGACATTTGCACCTGTCAAATTAGTCTACGAGATTAAAAATCAGATTTTAGACAAAATCTCATCTGAAATTATAGTCTACTTATAGATAAACGTTGCATTGGTCTCGCCATTGTGAGTTTTTGACAGATTTAAAAGGCATAAATTGGATTTGATAACATTTTCTAAATTGAAAACACTATCAGAAACCCTGAATGAGTAAGACAAAGGAGTTAGAGATCAATTAACACGACACAGAAGAATAATTAAGAGATAAACTCATTACCGGCTAAGGTAAGCATCTTAATAGAATCCTAACCCACAAACTCCAGAAATAAACCTTAATTACCCCATAAAACCGCCAGGATATCTTAAAAGTGGTAATGGGCGCTAAAACTGTAGCTTTTCTATCAGTCGAAACGCATCTATATTAAAGTCTGGTTATTGGTACTTTGAATCTTAATCCAATCTCAGTAGCGTTGGCCTGATGGACTGCATTGCAGGTTGTAAACGGTTTTATAGACTTTAAAGTCGCGGTAATGGATACTATATTTTAGAAGCTGTCATGTATTGGCTTGTATTGTTTAGATAGCTATGTATGGTACATGTTTTAGGTTAATTAAATCTTGAGAGCTATCTAAACCCGTATCTAATTACACAGTTATGGTGAAAAGTTAAGAAGACAGTTACATAATGTTATGTGACAAAGATCGAAATAAAAGCAATAGGTATCAATGGAGAGTCTTCACTGACTTTTTAGACATGTTGCGTCGACCGACTCCATAAGTGACTCTTCACCGACTGTTTATGGGGGACCACTATCTATTAGAAGAAAATAGATGTTTCCGGCTGTCATGTTCTATCAAAATATAAGTTTGTACACACTGCTACACATCAAGCTATACATTTCCAGTTTATGCTGATCAGGCATTGTATAGGATTTCCGTACAATGCGAGTCAGCTTATACTGGAAATGTATAGCTTGATGTGTAGCCGTGTGGACAGTGGTTTCCTACTACCATTCAATGTAAGTATCAAATATTTTTAAACTACAAGTTAAATTAAATTAAAAAAACCCCCGACAAAAACAAAGAATCTAATACACGATTTTTATTTTTTTTATAGCTAAGAACACTTTTGATCGAGTCACCTTCCAAACAAAACCAAAAAAAAAAAAACAAAATCTTTTCAGCCGTTTGGCAGCTACGATGGCGCATACAGACACACAGATACACACGTTAAACTTATAACACGTAGTAGTACGTAGTATGTTATAGAACCATTTCGGTTCGGTTTTTACAAAGGAAAATAAACCATACGTAAATTATAGCCGACTTTTTAATTACTAAGAATCAATTTTAAGGATATATGGGTTTTTTGCCTCCTGCTGTGACCACAATAGAGTAGAAATTGTCTAAATCGAATTATTCTGGGGTAGTAGGTATTATGAAGTAATATTGCCATCATTATTCCACTGCGAAAACGAGATGGTGTTAGCCGCCTTATCGAGCTCCGTCTCTCTCTCACACTAGAAAAATGGTGGCATTAATCCTTGCTAATATTATATCCTTACTAATATTATAAATGCGAAAGTAACTCTGTCTATCTGTCTGTCTGTCGCGCTTTCACGCCAATACTACTAAACTGATTTAAATGAAATTTAGTACACAGATAGTCTAGAGCCTGAGAAAGAGCATACGCTACTTTTTATCGACATACCACGCGGGCGAAGCCGCGGGCGGTAGCTAATACTTCATAATACGGCACCTGAACTTACTCGAATACTTTGAATCATCTGCTGTTGTGGCATGGAATTGAAAATTGATATTTACCTGTAACAACAAAACAAAACATTATTAACAGAATATGTAAGTAACCACAGAGTGATGAATATTGATGGATGGAGATGGAGAGGAAGGTCAAAGAAAATATGGATGGATTGTGTGAGGAATGATACGAAAGAGAAGGGAGTGAATGATAGCGTGACAGTTTACAGGGGAGAATGGGAAAGGAAACCGTGATGCGCCGACTCCAAGTAGGGTTGCCAGGTGTCCCGATTTGCGCGGGACATCCCGATTTTCAGGGGTCTGGGGATGCGTCTCGATTTGCACCTGATCGGGACACTGAATTTCCCGATAAATCAATACATGTCATTCACAATCTAAATTGACCTAAAAGTTTTTTTTTAAATTCAGATTTACTAGTAATATTAGTTGCGAAATAAATCCAAATTTAAAAAAAAAATAAACCGGCTAAATTTTGTCGGACCACGCACAATGAAGGGTTTCGTAGTTGGGATGAATTTATCCTAAGAACAAACTTAGCATTGTAGTTGAAAAACATGTTCGAACATATACGATCTAATTGTAAATGTATGTTTGTACGCACAATATTAGGAGATTTACTATGTTTTTTTGAGACCGTAGACTTCTATAGGTTTTCTTGTAATCTATAAGTATAGAACTACTAGCTTCCGCCCGCGGCTTTGCCCGCGTGGTATGTCGATAAAAAGTAGCATTTATGTCCTTTCTCAGGCTCTAGACTATCTTTATGTGTACCAATCGGTCCATTGGATTCAGAGCAAATTGGTTATGACAGACGGACAGACAGACAGACTCACGAGTAGCCACCAGTGATCCTATAAGGGTCCCGTTTTCTGCTTTTGAGGTACGGAACCCTAAAAACCCTTGTTTTTTTTTATTGTCCCGATCTACAACTCGAAATCCCGATTTGTTTTACCTTCTGCCCCGATTTAAAACAAATCGGACCTGGCAACACTATCCAAGTAACATGAGACAAGGGCAGGAAGATGATAATGAGGTAACCACAGAGATTGAAACACAAGTTGTTAGATAAAAATAAATACTTAACCAAATCAGTCCGAGTGGAACAGATTTCGGGCCGATTTAAACAAAGCCAGATAACTTTTATTCGGGGAATAAAATTGACGTCCGACAGTTTTTGTATAGAAAATCTGTCAAATTTTTTATATTTACTCGCTGGATTAAAAATAAAAGTTTTGTCGAATTCGCCCTTAGTGGGAGAACGGTAGAGGACGTGGAATGTATTACCTAATTCATTCAAAGACACGTGGTCGAAATACAGCAGGCCACGGGGGAGGTAATGGTCATATAAATACTGTTCAAGGCGCGAACCAAGAGAAAGTTTAGACATTGGAAATCGATTTACAAGTGAATAATAAATAATAAGGTACCGAGTGTTATTGACTGATGCTATAAATTAAGTATCGATAAAGTGTTCGATTATATCGATTGTAAAATCGAGTAGTCAACCTAAGATTATGGTAACGTTAGATTAAAATTAAGATTTTAGATTAGAACCTTTTGAGGAGAGATACAAAAATAAGGAGACGGAATTTGCATTGTCATGCATCACACTTGTAATGTGAACGACATGTCCAATGGAGTAAAATCCTTCAACTACCACAGAAAACAATAACCTACCTTTTTGCTTCGCCGTAGTCGGGTAAAAAAACCCTCCACTCTCGTCCCCTACCATTGTGTTAATTACTAAAGACAGACGTACAAAAAACCCACTCGACTTTTAAATTACAAGCAACGGAAAACAATAAATAAGACAATGGGGCCCTCGGGGCCGTGTATCTCGAGCGAAGGACTATTACCAATGGTAACATAATAAAAAGGTTCCCACCTACGTGGTGCACACAAAAAAGGGGGGTTGGTTGGGCGCGCACGCGCATATTTCAAGATGGCTGCATTTGAGTGATACACGAGGAGCGGATTGAAAATTACATGTTTAGGGTTGACATCGGATATTTTATGGTTGACATATTTTTTGATTCTTAAACGCTATATTTTCATACAGTATAAAATATGACATCTGTCACACAATTTTTTTTTTTTTTTAAATCTGTTATAGTAAATTTTTTGTGCCTATCTGTGTGTGTTCGTTTGATTCTTTGTTTGTAATGCTCGTTTTCACTGACAGTAAACATCACCTAAATGAATGCTTAATTAAAAACACGCTGTTGGATTTAAACTTTCAGTGGTGAGCCGAGTATTTAGTGTCGCCTAGTGTCAGTAAAAACGGGCAAAAGTCTTTATAGATTAGACTATCCCAGTCACATATTTTTAACACCATTTCTAACCCTCTAAATCCCGCAACCGCCCTTAACTTGGATCCCCCAATCCGCCGAGTTGCGCTGACGCAGCGTGTGTGACACTCGGACCGACATTAGTCAAGCGACAAGTCATGCAGTCGTAGTCCTGCTTATGATAATATTTCGCCTCCATGTTTAAGGAGACTGCAGAACAAAGCAGCCGCTTATCTACATGATGGATACCGTAGTACTCTTGTATCTTTTCTCTTTTGTCGCGGTTATCTTTTGTCCCGGAGGATAAAATCTTTTAGCGGAGGTACAAATTGAAGTGACGGGAGTTTTTTTTTTACGTTGATTTATTTAAACTTGAATATTGATATATCTTGGAATGCTTAAAGTGAGTATTTTAGAATCAATAAGCTCTATAGGTTTTAGAGCTCTATGAGGGCGGTATACAGTGGGATGTAGAAAAAAAACCGTGTTTTGTTTTACCAACTTCAAATAAAACACTAGTACGACACCATAAACAAGTCCCCCCCAATACGCAGTCGTTAAAACCGTCGCAAACACAACTCCAGCGCATTCACACCTATCAGAACTGCAGACAACGTAGTATTTTTCTCCAGAGCGATTTAATAATGGGAATAGCAACATAAACTTGGTACAGACAGCCTCAAAAAGATGACAACAATTCAATCAACAACAAGAACAAGACGATACACAACAAGAATAAGAACAAGATTCATCGACAAGAATTCAATTAATCCTTATTAATATTATAAATGCGAAAGTAACTCTGTCTGTCTGTCGCGCTTTCACGCCAAAATTACTGAACCGATTTAAATGAAATTTGGTACACAAATAGTCTAGAGCCTGAGAAAGGACATAGGCTACTTTTTATCGACATACCACGCGGGCGAAGCCGCGGATGGAAGCTAGTTTTCTATAACCCTTGTGTTCCATAATACTGTATCAATGTGTACCTACAATTAAGTACTATCCAATGTGTAATATCTTTGTGACTAAACAAGGATACAATATTATGGAACAAAGATTGTAGACAATAAAATGAATTCTTGTTGATGTATACAGCTTTTTGAGGCTGACTGTACATAGGCCGGCCCTCAGTCTTGTACGAAAAGGAAAAAGTCGTGCGACATTCTTACGCGTTTCAGCGCAAACATTACGACTTGAAACCGGCATTAAAGTGACATACAAGCAATTAAACATGCGCCGGCGCAGCGGGATTGAGTTTACATTGTTGTACCAACAGTTGGTAATATAAATGTCACGCGTGTTAACGTGTTTTTAAATTCATTAAATAGCCCATGTAGATCATTTACTAAAATGTTTGGTTTGACGTTTATTTGTATGTTAACTGTCAGTTTTGATAGTTAAGCTGCTTGTGTACACCACAGTTATTTTGGACACCATGTATAATGTGACCATAATATTGTTCCGTCCGTAAAGTAAAGTGCGTGCGGTGCTGAAGTCATTTTGAGGTCTGAGCGCACCAATAATTCTTTAAAATTATATCTTAAAATAAAAATGCAGTTTAAGAATTCAACGTCTTTGGAGTAATTGAAAACGTAATTGTTGCCAAATAAAGTTCAAACTCCAATGAATTTAAGACTAAACTGTCAAATAATACTCTCGTGGCTACTCACTACCGTCCCACGGATGCACTCAAGGACATTAGTCGTTGTCAAAGAGAAAAAAAAAGTATTCATACATCACTCGAACGACTCGAATTAAAATAGTTATTAGATTATTTAATTAATATGACGTCACATAGCCTATAACTAGCGGACGATCGAGACGCTTCCAACGATACCTCATTTGTCAAATTTTGATGAGTCGTTTAGAAGATATGAGTGAACAGATGAACATACGTCATACATACATACATACCGGTCAAAATCATAACCCTCGTTTTTGCTTCGCCGTAGTTGGGTAAAAACTATTAAAAACATACCTTTACGTAATTCTCAATTCCAATTTAAATAATAATTAAAACGACGGTTACCCAAAATCGAATGCCATTTGTTAAGTGTTCAGGGTTGTCAAAAACGAATGGAGATTTTACAATTTATAAAAACGTATTACATTTTTTTGCAATTCTAAAATTATAGCTACTGTCAGTAACCTTGCAATTTAGCATCTGTAGGCGAAGTAAAGCAGCAGTTGATTATTTTTAAATTTGAATACATCCAACACTGATTGGTTGATAATAGCTGTGATTTTTTATAGCTAAGGAAATTAACCAGCGTTCACAGGCTGAACGACGAAATGCAAACATGTTGAGATTACGTTACTATACAAACTTAGTATCTTTAAACAATAAGGTGTTAATTATTTTTTTCTATACATTTGTTATTTTACCTTCAAAGCTTAATCAAATGTTGATTGTAATCTAACAAGTAAAATGATATTTATATATTTAATTATTGTTATAAAAATAAACCAAGATGACATTTAAGTAAATCATGAACCATGATCTCAACAAGAAGTTTCACAAGGCAGTTTTATGGACATGCTAAAAACAAGGCAATAACGAAATGACACCACAAACAATATGTAATAGAGTAGGTAGTCAGTATGTCTTCAAAGAACATCTCGTGAGGCGGTAATTGGCGAGAGAAATTCGTAAATTTGAGGCTAGCGTGATTTCTGGCACTACATCTCAACCGGAGATAATATTTTACAAAGATACAGCGGTAGTTAACTCGTTGGTTAATTAAACCAGAAACGAAAAATGATAGCTGCGAGGTTTCGTATACGCTTAAGAACATTTTTCATTAAAAATGTGATTTAAAACATGTATCAGCCCCATTATCTATTCGTAACATCTCCCAAGTAACACATATTAATTACAATATTTATTTTAGAACTTGAGTTCTGTAAAATAATATATTTATTTAAGAACAGTTTTCAAATAAATATTGCACGTACTTTAACCAATTTTACCTTCATCATAGTTTACCAATTTTATGAAACACAATTCAAGCAAGCATTCATTATTATTATTATGAGAAAAATAATAATATTAAGTAGACTATCTCTCCAACAGCAAGTCTTGAACATTCGCCGATTAAGTCTGCCTTGACAGGAATGTCGTCCAAGTAAATGCACTCGTATGGGAATACTGCAAATGAGGTCTTAATTAAGACATCTATCTGTATTGTACGCTGCTATAATATTTATAAAAGGAGGTTCTCTTTTATTTGTATGCAAGTTAATTGAGACATTGTTATAAAAAGTAAAGTTGGAATATAATTGGGTTCGATTATGTGAATGTGAATTTAAACGGCATAGTGACAACCCTATGAATAGAACCACTTCCCAAATAAGACAACTATTTAAAAATCGAACAATATTTATTCATAAAAAGATTTTTTTTTCTGCCAAAATAACGAATACGGAAGAAATGAAAAAGGCTTTATAATTTATAAACCACTAAAGAAATAGAAAAACCGTATAGTTCGTATTGAAAAAGCAATACGCGAACATTATTTTCCGGTTACAACTCACAGAAAGACTTGAACGTTGCAAATCAACGTCTGTCGTGAACCGTTGACAAAACCACACAAACGTAGAGACAATGTTTTGTGTTGTCATGACATTTCCGCATTCTTATGACACGGACCACGTGACAGTCATTGTTTGCCCACTTCTATGACAACAAACATACCTCAGTTTTACACATGGTTACACATCAAGCTATACATTTCCAGTATAAGCTGACCTCGCATTGTACGGAAATCCTATACATTGCGGGATCAGCATAAACTGGAAATGTAATAGTAGTAGCGTTTATAATGGGTTCCGTGCACATGTGTTTACGATGAGAACTATCTAAGTTACCAATGTCTCAATCATTTCCAATACTCACTTAACCCTACTCTAGCCTACTTAAGCTACTGTTTCACGACAATAGTTTCATAATGTAAACCCCGCTATATGTAAGTACTTATTTATGGTTAGTATAATCTGTCTAAGATTTTGATATCAATTTGACATTTGTGTCTACATACAGGTTGATTATTTTAAACGCTTCGTTTGCAATACTGGACGTCGAGTCTTTACAATTTAGTGCATGTCAAAAAACATTTTTTTTTTCCAATATAACCAGCGATTACACTACCCGTACTTCGTTGCCCGAGGCTCATCCCACGGTATTCTTGCATAACAGGACTTTAGCGCCGACCGTTCCGTGATTTAACATCGCGTCTGCGCAAATCAATCAACACACCACACTATGACAATGAACAATTTAACTGAAGTCTGCCGAAGTAAACGCACGATTCACCGTTTTCCGAAATCGCTCGGAACAACGGGAGTTTTGAAGTTTATGAATGTTTCCCATGAAGAAATATGTTAAGAAAAATATGATTCTGTATCTAAACTCGCGACAATCTAAGAAGTCCGTTTTGACGTTTCGTTCTCGTACATGTAATAAAACGTTATGCCTTGAGAATCAGATTTAATCAATGTAGAAAAGTTATCGATTACAAACTCTCTAAGTATGTTCAATCGATATGTCTCGAGAATCAGTTTGTAGGTAACCTTTTTTTTTTTCATCGCTACTCTAAGGATTTTTATAGCTGTCAAAACGGACTTCTAAGGTTGTCGCGAGTTTACGTCAAATAAATAACGTTTAATTACTGTGTAGTAATTAAGAATGTATTTGCAATAAAACTAGTATTTGTATATGCTGTATTCTGTATAATTTTGTTGATTTCAGAGAACTTGAGTAAATTAATAACTGCTGCAGTGTTTGAGTAAATATTTTGTTATGTAATTTATGTCATTATTGTACTCACAATATCGTTAATGAAGGGTATATGCAGTTCTCTTTGTTTTACGAACAATGCCTTACATAATATTATTAACATTCGTTAGTTGTTTAGACTTCACAGTACGGGTTACAGGTTTATACAAATTAGTCAAGTATAACTTGTTGTTACTGAGTTGCAAAAAGAGATTTTCATGTTTCAAAACTACACTGACTATAAAATAAACTACCTAATGTCTGTTCTTAAAGTATGTGATGAAAGTGTAAACAAACCCCGGTTCAGGTTAAATTCATACGCAATCACTCACTAAATGGAAATTTAGTAACACATTCATCAGTATATTTAGAAGGTTTTAATAACTTTATATCATCACTGAAAAATTGAGGTTATAAAATTAAACTCACTTATTGTCAAATTAAAAACAATATTATAGTTATTTAAAATCTAATCATATAATCAAATAAATTAAAGCACTCAATTTGTAAGAGGCACTATGAATTGGCATCCATAGGTACTCGTATCTAGGTTTTCAGATCCATTTGTTTACATTTTCATCTGATACTTTCTGACGCAACAGACAGACTATACATAATGCTTTAACAAAAATAGCCCAGACACATTAATGTTTCAAACTTTCAATCAAAGACAATCACTCATCTCTTCAAAAAGAGGAACCAGGACCTCATAAAATTACAAGTTTTTCTGCCTGTATCAACTCGACTCATCACCTAACGTTCTTCAACTCAAGCCTCATTCACGCTTCGAACAAAAGTGACTCGGTACTTGAGTGAGCCTGCCAATGCTATATGCGGGTAGTCTGAAGTGTTCGCGACAGAATAGCGACGGAATTTAGATGAAGCTGTTGGAAACGCGAGGAAATGAGACCGTAGATGGAATGGAATGAATTTAATCTTGTTTATGCTGTGATCTGACAATGAAGGGCGATGACCTGTATTTATTTATTTAATTATTATATTAAAGCACACAAATGTGCAGAGGCGGACTTAATGCCATCTACCAGTCAACCTGTGGCGGTACCTACATCGCCACATTCGAACTACGCATCAAAGACCTGACGTCACACAAAAATCCTGACGTCACAAAAATCCTGCATCGCGTAATTAGAGTTTACCGTGCAGTGAACATATATACAAAAATCCAATATCAATCGTTGGGCAGTTGCCCGCCAGACACAACACCCGTCTGGTTGGAGGATCCTCCCTTTTCTATGGTGGATGAGTGAACTTTACACCCTGTTCCTCATACCCCTAAAAACCTTTGGGTAATGCAGAGACAAACAGTGGTAGGTGCAATAGCGAAAATTGTGGAATAAATAATTTGTATGTAAATATTTTTGCAGAACACAATTGTTTATTTAAATCGTCATGATATTAGAGTATTTCTGTACCTTTTCCTAACTATGTTGTTATGGAGTATCACTACATATTATATAAAAAAAATTGACCGACTTCAAAAAAAACAAAACAAAAAAGGACTACTGTACTAAAAACCAAAAGACAAAAAGTACTTCTTTAATAATAAGAGAAAAATTAAAAAATTAAAAAATAACTTTAATTTCGGAAGTCGGTGTCTTTGCTTTTAATTTTAGTTTTTGGCCACCGACTTCCGAAATTAAAGTTATTTTTTAATTTTTTAATTTTTCTCTTATTATTAAAGAAGTACTTTTTGTCTTTTGGTTTTTAGTACAGTAGTCCTTTTTTGTTTTGTTTTTTTTGAAGTCGGTCAATTTTTTTTAAAAAGTTTTATTATTTTTCCATTTTTTGTGTAATTTGATTTTTGTAATCATGGGTAGACCAATTAAAGGAGCCACCCGCATGAAGAAAAACAGAATTAAAGAGACTAATACTGCTGAATAAGAACGCCTATATCTAAGAATCGCAAACGGAGTGCTATGTCCGGTTCCCAAGAATCACCGTTAGCTTGTCATGCTAGGTTATCTCAGATGAGAAATCACATGCATTCTCATTTGTCACAGGAGTCGCCAAATGATAAATGATAAGATCTGCCGACTCAATCTTATTCAAAACGAGTCGTAGCGCAAGTATCGTTTAGATGTTATACGAAACCGGCTGGCTAATGAGACTCCCGTGCCTTCTCAAGAATATAAGGGTGAACACTATACATTTGCTTACACTGTATAGTTCCCCTCATCATCATATTATAAGGTGACCATAATCAGATCTGTAATGTCACTTACAACCTATATGGTTGCAAAGTTCTTATCAATATAAATGAATTAAGTCCAAACACAAGGTAATTACTGTGAACCGTTGAGGAGTTCCGTTAATCGTCCTTCGTCTTCATCATCAGACCCTTAACGACAGTCACAACCCATCCAAGTGTAAGGTTCTTATCAATACAAATTAATCAAGCCCAAACACAAGATATCTGCTGTAAACCACTGAGGAGTTCCCTCGACTGTCTTTCGTCTTCATCATCAGACCCCTAACGACAGTCAGAACCCATCAAAGTGTAAAGTTTTTATCAATACAAATTAATCAAGCCCAAACACGAGGTATCTGCTGTAAACCATTGAGGAGTTCCCTTGACTGTCTTTCGGCTCCATCATCAGATCGACTCCAGGCCTTCATAAAATTGTAGTGCTGTAAAATACTTAATGAATAAATTAAGGAATGCACTAGTTGCCCTTACGATTTTTGAAAGTTCCCCTCGATTTCTCTAGGATCCCATCATCAGATCCTGACTTGGTGACAATGGGACCACCTCAGAAGTATAAGCTTTTGAACAAAAAAAGAATTTTTTAAATCGGTTCACAAACGGCGGAGTAATCGGGGAACATACATAAAAAAAAAAAAAAAAAAAAAAAAAAAAAAAAAAAAAAAAAAAAACAATCATCCCGAACATAGTACCTCCTCCTTTTTTGAAGTCGGTAAAAAACAAAGTCCTTCGCCGCGTCTGTCTGTCTAGCTGTATGTTTGCGATAAACTCAAAAATTACTGTACCGATTTTCATGCTGTTTTCACCAATGGATTGAGTGGTTCTCGAGGAAGGTTTTAGTATATAATAACCGACATCCACGCGGGCGAAACTGCGGGCATCAGCTAGTTATTTATGTAAATAACTTTATTATCCCCAATAGCAAATAAGCAGCATGTATCAGAAAACATGGTAATTGCGAAAAACTTATCAACTGTGCCATACAATACTTTAATACCTAGTAATGAAGATCCGAATGCCAGAATACCCGACAAGCCGGTCGATTCAGTAAAAATCTCGCCGTGAAAACTTAGGTGAAGTGAGCTTGGAGTGAACTGTCACTGCCTTAGCATCAGTAGGTATCGATGACAATGACAAGCTCACTTCACCTAAGTTTTCACGGTGAGATGGTTTACAGAAAAGCAATGCTGAATGTAAGGGACGGATGATAATTTTTTCGCGAATACGATGTTGGTCCGATAAAGTTAATTCTTCAGTTTGATAGTCGCTACCATACCTTTAAAAATTACCACACCTTTCTGATATTACATCCATAAATCCTTACTAATATTATAAATGCGAAAGTAACTCTGTCTTACGCGCTTTCGCGGGCGGAAGCTAGTATATTATAAATTAAAGTCGCTTTTCGTGTTTGTTTGTATGTCCGCGTTGTTCTTCTAAACCGCGCAACAGATTTTGATGAGGTTTTCATCATCGTATAGAGAATTTATTCTGGAAGGTTTATGTGTATAATACATAATATATATATATAATACATATGTATTAAAGTTACACATAACTAAGAAATCTCGATGTTTTGTCAAGTCGTAAAAGCTGTGCGAGGGAGGAGCGGGTCGCCAGTACTGTATACGTATAGAGTACATCCCTATTTGTCATTATCCTCAATAGCAAACAGACATTCCTTTTGAACTATGAAATAGCGCAAGCGCAGTTTCTTTCGAAATGCATAGCATTTGTGTCACGCGTAATATTGCACGTTATGTCAAGCCTATGTATAATCACATCAATTAATCACTATTAATAAATAGCAACCACATGTGGTAAAGGTTACATAACAATGATATCATAACTACGTAATGTTTTATATGCCTGGAAAATGTGGCGTTTTCAAGTTTACCAACTGAATTCACATTTTCAACCTTTGATATTAATACAGGATTAAATGTTAGCTGTTTAAATCCTCTTAAGGGTTCATTGTACTCATCATTATGAACAACTTTCACTTTGGGACCAAGCCAGAAATGGCGAAAAAAAAATCAGCTGTTCCCCACATTATGTTCGCATAGTTCGTCAAAATGTAGGGAACAGCTGATTTTTTTCTCTCGAAATAATGGAAAATAGGTTTATGTAATTGAATTATTTGCGGTCGTCACTAACTTCAATTCAAATTACTTGTTTCTTTTTCGTGTGGTCAGTGACTAACCCGGGTGTCAGAGTTTTTATACCGCCCACGGGCCTCTGACCTGGCTTCACATGCCGTCGAGACATACCTCTCAGGTATGCCGGTTTCCTCACAATGTTTTCCTTCACCGTTTTTGAAGCAAGCACGCACATGAATCCGAAAAGTCAGAGGTGCGTCTTGGGTTCGAACTCGAGACTTTGACTTGGCAGTCTGACGGCCACACCACTAGGCTATCACTGCTTCAACCCCGAATAAATTGGGATAAGGTCAAAATAATGATAAGTTAGGTAACGGTCCTCTAAAACATCGTTTGTAAACCACAATCTCTGACAGAAAAATAAATTTCGGGCGTATCCTTCACATAAACTCGCCATGCCACAGTAAACTTTTGTACCAGTAGGTAAACCTTTACGCATTTCCAATTGCACATACATTTCGCACGAAAACCTATAAAATTATAAACATTTACCTCATACAAATACAAAGTAATTTATGACTTTATGCTACCATATTTAATGACCACAATAATTGTGAGATGACTGTCTCATTTCGGTGAACGATAATGTCTGTCATGTGGGAATTAATGAAATTATTACTTACACTTTATTTTTATTAAGAACATTTACGTCAACCTTTGGTAGTGTCCGAGCTGGGATAATGGATATGAGTAACTCAGTTTTAATGTGAAGTGCGGACGGTAGTTTTAAAGGCAATTTCATTTTAAATACTTTGGTAACTTGTTGAAACTGTCGCCTGGTCAAATAAAACTTTTTATTGTGGGCATATAGGTTACTAGCTTCAGCTCGTGACTTCGCCTGCGTGAAATTTCGGCCCCTGACCCACCGCGTCGTATCGCATCGTCCGCCCACGCTATAACTTCGTTTTCGCTTCGCGTTCTTTGTTCCTTATTTTCGTATTGCTCGGCTCCTAAGGGTGTGTAAATATAGACCTAATAACCCAGCTCAGGCCTTATTTATTATACGTCTAAGGGCTGATTTAATCAACGCCAGATATCTTTTATTGGGGGAATAAAATTGAGTTTTGTATAGAAAATCTGTCAAAAAATTTACATTTATTCACTGTATTAGACTTATACTAGGGATAAATGTTTGGTCGAATTCGCCCTAAAACTAATTGCTTTCAGTAGCTAGTAGTAACAGCAGCAGAACAACTTTTTTCATTCATTTTGACTTCCCTTCACTTTTATTTGACAACAGTTAGTTAGGTACTTCTTCAATGGGATCCTTTCCTAGTCTGTGATAACCTTTCGATAATAATACCATCAGGCCGGTGGCAGGTTTAAAAAAAACTGCCTGTTTTACATTTTCCCAATTATATTGGAGTCGGCTTGGATGCAGATGAATACCAGTATTTTTTATGGAGCGACTGCCTATCTCTGGCCTCCACAACCCATTTACTGGGTATCACGATACCACTTGGTAAGACTGGTTGCCAGGCCATTTCTGACTACCCGTAACGACAGTCAAAGATCTACGAATGACAGCCGGGACCAACGGCTAAACATGCGGTGACAGGTTTAATATCTTAGATTAATTAAGAACCATCTCTCATTAAAACAGATGTGAAATAAAAAGCAATAATTAAAAGCACTGATGGTTCTGTAATTAGTGATGTCGGAAACGAGACAGTAGTCGTTAGTTCGCAGCCGGACTTGTTCTAATTTATTCTCAGCAGTGCTATTAATCATCATCCTCAAGAGGGAAGAAATACAATACAATAAAATACAATACAATACAATAAATGCTTGTCTGTAGTGACTTATTGCGGGCTATGTTTCAACGCAGTAGAGCGAGTCACTGACCCCTTATTATCTCAATAGTTTGTATCGGAGTGAAGTTATTTGTAGAGCGGGATTAACGATAAAGAGAATTGCAGTTATTGTTCTATTTATTGCTGTTAATACGCAGGAGACAAAAACCACCAAATAACGGTAATCTCTGATAAGATTTTCTACCAATTCTTGGTCGCAAGTATGGACTATAAAAAATTGAGAAGGCGGAAAGAAGGACCAAAATCGTTCTGTAAAGAAATGGCTTGAAATTTTATATTGTTCAATCGTTCTGTAATTTGAAGAAATGGCTTGAAATGTTATCTGGGCCTTATATTATAAAACCAACTCTATACAAAAGAGAAAACTGGTAAACAAGCCGAGTATATCTACAAGCCAGAGTTATGTTGTTGTGTAAATAAAACTTAATTAAACAAGCGAGGTCGGCGCGGGCGCAACCTTTAACGGTGAACAACATCTCCGGACAGAACAACTGCACAGAAGTCGAAATCAACTCATTAACTCGTACTGATACGAAGAAATTGTATATTTTAGCGTCTGATTTAATTAATTTACCGAATCAGACAACGCCATCTACACTAGACATACACAGACTCCGGACGCAGGCTGGCCGCCGAAGCTAGGAAAATCTGTGCAGGTGGAGATTTACAGATGACTCCAACATATTTTTTTTTTTTTTTGAGCTTGGGAAATCCTCAAATGGCTTCTCCCGCTCTGGGCGGAGCAGGAGGGCGTGTCAGACTTTTACTGACTAAAACCCACCCGTGTTTCTTCAGTTGCCTGTTGCCAAGGGTCCCGGTATCCCTTTCGGTCTTTCCCGCAACCCTGGCAGGCATCGGTACTAGCGGACCCCGGATGACTCCACCCTGGAGGATAAATATGTTAAGATTCCACAAAAACTGGGACACTACGTGTCCGGTTGTCCTTACGTGGAACCTAGGTCCTAGGTCCTGTAGACCTGATGGACGCTAGGTACTGAATGCCCGAAACCCGTAGTCAAATTCGGGGCCGATTCAATTTAGTTGGCATCGACATGATATAAGGAAGAATAGTCATAGACTTACTAGTGCAGGCAAAAACAACCACCCAGTGGATGCTAAATAGCAGGAAAAGACTACGGGCCCAGTAAGAGATGGCGGATTGAGCTGAAGTACTTCTTACAAATTGCTTAGCATGATCCTGTTATGCCGTAAATACTGTAGCATTAATTTTGAAATAAATATATGTTAAAGTTGAGGATGGATGCTATGCTAGGTCCTATGTTTGGCGAAAACACGATTACATAAAATAATCTCTATAGAAAAAAATCCAAAGTTACCTCTAAAAAGAACTATAACCGCTGGTATTAAAAAAATACAACAAATTAGATCATGAAACTTTACATAATAACTGAACTATCTATAAAGCAGGTCTCATGTTTTTTTTATTTTTTATTACCATTATTTTCACCGTAAAAAGCAATTACCTACACTATTCGAGGCTTGAGACCCGCTAGCGCCCCACTCCGTCTCGCTCTCACTCAGGTCGCGAGTAGTATGGTGCGAGCGAGATAAAATCTGAGGTAGAGTACAGCCTTAAAGGATTGAACCGTAATCGCAATAGACAAGAAAAGTGGAAATCGGGTAGGGAGGCGTTTGTCCTGCAGGGGGACAACATAGTCTTATAATAATACTATCGACCCGCGCCCCTACCTCGCACGATTTTTATTACGGCTTTAAAAAACATCAAGATTTCTGTATTATATGTAAGTTCCATATCAATGTATAAATAATATTATACTTACACATAAACCTTCCGGAATAAATTCTCTAAATTATGGTGAAAATTTCATCATTTCCTCTGTGGGTTTAGAAAAACAACGCGGTTACACAGAGGGACGCGTAATGTATCTAAAACCAATCGTGCAGTGTGGAAAAGAAGTTTCATCTCTTGCTTCAAAGTTCAAAATACAATATTGTCTAAATCACTACTTCTAATCCACCCGGAACCTAATTTCAAATATAATGACAACATTTTGCACATGACAGCTTATATACCATTGAGCCGTCACTCCGACACATACAATGCGCGCACGCACCGGTGCTAGTGACACCGGACGCAGCCCGTTATGCAGCCTATCGATCATGCGACGAACTTTGTTTATCCATGGCCTGACCCTAATGAGAAGTATACATGACTGTACCTGGTGTAATGACTTTATTATTACTGTCATGATTTTGTTGTTTATTTTCCGTGGCATTTTTGCGTTTCCATCACGGACAACAATTATTATTTAAAGTAAGTATCCTTACATATTATAAAACCAAGTCCTCCGCCGCGTCTGTCTGTCGTCCTGTACGCGATACACTAAAAAACTACTGCACCGATTTTCATGCTGTTTTCAACAAGGGATAGAGTGGTTCTCGAGTAAGGTTTTAGTATATAATAACCGACATCCACGCGGGCGAAGTCGCGGGAATCAGCTAGTTATATATAATCATTATTAAATTGGTATAATAAACCTTAATTATGTAGTGTTTGCCGGTGTGCGTGCCGTCAAACAATACTTTCATGCTATTTAGTACTTAACCTCTAAAATGAATAGAGCTATTAATTTTAGCTTAATCAGACTAAAGGTTAGAGAGAATTAGTTTCAGGTTAATATTAGAAATACAATTTGTAATGACCATGAAAGTTTGAAGCAATTAGCATTCGTTATTGACATGCAATTTGTCACTGGTATGCAATATCACGAAATAAATAATAATAAAATATCAAATGACTTTTAGGGAGTTTGCAAATTAATAAATTTAAGTTGAGGAAGTCTAAATTTGTTGAAGAACGCTTGTATTTCATGGTTTGCAATAATAAAGCTACAATTACAAACAAAATAATTGGCCTGTGCGAGCGACACGATGCGTGGGCGCCATCAATTGGACGCGCGGCTTCAGCGCGCATGACATTTGCTCTACGCAACGAGCCGTCAAAACTGACGCACATATAAAACGGTGACAGATGGAAAATTGCAATCTGCACTCACGACATGAGGGATAAGCAGAGAGAATAATACTGCACACCTTGTTATTGTCTCTGCCCGAGAGTGGCCATTAGTCGCGGAATTTTATCGCGTTTATTGCTTCGCTAACTTTTATGTCTGAAACGTACGTTTGTGGAATGTGGAGAAACAAACGAGCAGACATCATATATTTAATGTTTTTTTAATGCGTAAATACGTTTCAATTAAAATTCCACACAAAACTTTTTTTACGTACCAGACTAGAAACGAAAAAGCAATCGAACAATAATTAATTCTCCGAACAATCGACTAATCAAATAGTTAATACTTGTATATGAATGTAACATCATCGATTTAACTAGGTATTTGTCCAACACAAACATTAAAACTTTTTAATTACCCACGAATAGCCCGCCGACAAATGAATCGATATCATTTGTTAGGAAAAAATACGTAGGGTAAACACAAATAACGATACTGGAATTGATTTTATGTAATGGTTAGTCGGGTTTAATCGAGATGTAATGAAAGAACCCAACCCGTTCTTATAATGAGGTTAGTGGATTGTATGTAACTAGTTCGCAGACGAATAAAAATATTTGCTCGGCACTGATGAGAATTTACGCGGTTGTAAATTCTGTACTAACTATACCAATAGGCGGCCACAAGCTATGGCCCTCTTTGAGAGCTAAATGAACATTTCACTGACATAATACAAGATTGTTGGTTTCAGGGTGTTGCATGTAGGTTGAAATGTTTTCACATTTGACGGATGAACGTCAAAGTGCTGCGTCCGCCTGCTAATCATGAACTTTACAAAAAATTACCTGAGGATAGACTACTGTGTTCCATCAATCTGCTTAGCCTTTTCCCAACTATGTTGTGCTCGGCTTCCAGTCTAAACGGATGCAGCTGAATACCAGTATTTTACATGCGAGTGACTGCCTATCTGATCTCCACAACCCATTTAGAGGGTGGATAACGGGACACCCCTTGGATAGCCTGATTGTCAGATATTTTGGGCTTCTGACTACTCGTAACGATTACCAACGATCTACGAATGACAGCCGGGACCAACGGCTTAACGTGCTTTCTGATGGCCGATTCCTATAATTTACGGACCGGTATTGGTTAAAATTAAGACTCTTGTATCTTTACCAATAATGAAGTAAAGACCTCATAGCTTTGCATAGTAGACCCTTCCATGTAGAAGTAGCTATCACAGGTAATTTGTTTACGAATCTATTATATGCACAGTTTGGAGATAAAAAATGCTACCATTGGTAAGCAAAACGGTTCGTTTTCGTTTATAGGAACCGAACATAAGGCGCGGAGGGATATGTAATGGATGGTCACCCATTCACGAACCGGCCGCGGCAAGCGCAGCTTATCCTTAACAGCTGCACGGGTCGATTGACGACCCGTGCGGCTGTTGTTAGTTAGCCACGAGCCTTTTAGATAGATTACTTTGTTATTAGAGCGAATTTTATTTTAACACCTGACTAAAGTGCAAATACTGCGCCAATTACAGCAGGCGGTGTAAATTATGCAATTTATTAGAAAGCATGAAAACGCTAAAGACTTTGGCATTATGCAACACCTTTCGCGGGTTCTGGCAATTTTATCAATTGTCACGACCGTTCAGAGGCGCCCAACGCATTCACACTTGGACGATTACAAAACTTTTTTTGTAAGAGAAACCGATTAAAAATCGACGAACGTCGCTCATTTTTGCAAAGATCAAGTTACAATCTGCATATATAAACTGTTGGAATTAATTTCACTTTGATTCTTTTGAATCAATTCAAATCAATGGTAATGGATCCGAAACGAATTTAATTTATTGTATTTTTATTGACAACCAAGTTAAATGACACGCGTTTTCGTTTATCAGAAATTAAAAATGGAATTTATACCATTCCCCCTCTGTTTTGGTGTTTGAATTTGAATACACCAATATATTCGACCTCCATCTCAATGCTATACAACCTCCTTGCGACAAAATACTCGATACAAACTCCGATTTGATTGGTCGACATTTTCGACAAGGAGTTTAGAGTTAGAATAATAACTATTTTGTGTTCTTTGCTGTCATTAGTAAATTGGTGCTATTTTAAATACATTAAGTTGTACAAACACAATAGTTTAGTGTTACTTAATAATAAATCGATTGCAAATGCATTCAAGTGATGAAGAAGATGTCTTAACATCCGTTGGCCGATATAATAGAAAACTTGCTACCCAACAAATCACGTCTGGTTTACATCAAAGCCTACGATGAGTTTTGCAAATGGAAAAATTAAAATCAAGCTTCTGCCACATTTTCAGGGTCTGTTTTCCTAACTTATTTTAATGAGTTGTCGAAGAAAAAGAAGTCATCGACATTATGGAGTATGTATTCTATGCTACGGTGTACTATAAAAACAAGGCATAACAATGACATAACCACATACTCGAAGTTGCAAGTTCTTTTTCTCGTAGTCATGGTATAAAGTATAGTATGCAACTCTTGAATAAAGCGGATTTATATCGAGGGCGTCGCTCAGGATTCTAACACTTAAATCACTCCCTACGGTCGTGATTCAGTCGTTAGAATCCTTCACTTGCTCGTGATTTATATAATACTCCCCGGCCCTCGCTTTAAATCCGTCTTTTATTCACTAATTGCATAATATACTATTAAACGACAGATGGTACTAATGATTGACACAATCAAGTAAAGCGCATGGATAAATTTCTCCAAAAATATTTAAGAACATTACAGTAAATATAACGGTATTTTGGATTTATGTTACAAAACATAGCACATGGCAGTTTAAAACGCACGAACACAGCTCAACAGAGATGAAGACTCATCCACTTACATCATGCCTATTAGGAGTAATGGCCACATTTTAATACTCAATACTCAATTTTTTATTGCATTCCATATGTTACATAGATGGTATAATAAATAAAAGATCAATATGGACCCTGTCGGGCACAGCAAAATTAAGAGAGAGGAAGAGGGCTAAGCAGAAATGTAATATTATTATAAATTATTAGATGTGTTTAATTATGTAGGTAATATATTATTAGGATAGTGTAAATAGGTATAGTATATTAGTTATTTTTATTTTATGTATTGAATAAGAATAATCTAGGTAATTATTATGAAATTATTAAGAATCATTTCTGAAAAATTACTGGTTATACAACATTAAAACAATTACTGGACATCAAAGAGGATACAGCTTCAAGTTGGAAGCTCTCATAACATCTTAAATACTGCTTAGAGCTAGACTGGCATTAAACATAATGTAATTCTAATATTGTTCAGAATCTTCGTTGCATGTCTTTTTTCCACGCAAATGTTACCTCATCCATTTTGCCCGATATCGGTCAACCAAACTTCGTGATACATGAGGCAATTTGCATCAGATTAACAGTTGACTTATGGCCAAATTACGGTGTTACCGGACCGTCCGATAATAACATATACAACCGGATTTATTTACGGGGACAATGTGAAAAAAATAACGGTATTCTTGATGGAAATGATAAAATATAGTCGAAGTTTGAGGCTGTGTTATGACACCCATTAATTTTCAACGTAATTGCTGGAAAAATTTGTAAGGGACCGCACAAGCTCGACAGTTGCAGAGAAATGAGGGAAGCTTAAGTTTGCGAAATTAAGAAGAATTGTGGTGGTTTAAAGGTCAGTGGAATTTGAAACAGATAATTAAGTACAATAACAAAATATTGCCAGATATTTCAAAAAAAGTGAATCACGGAAGAGAACAAAAGTATCCGTGAAAAATTGAAGACGCCGTAAACAAAGTCCAAAACAAAAACAGAGATATACTAAAACATGACAAAAAAGGTGTTGTTTTTTAGAAACTGGTTGGTCGTGACTATGATTAATAACCATTAATTAACTGGCATCGCAAACTGCAGAAGATGTAAACTGGATTGCCTTTCTTTTTGGACAATGGTTTCCCAAAGTGGGGCACTGCCGTGAATGGGGACAGAATATGACGTGGAATGATCGAGGAGCGGCAGACTGCCCGTCGCTGGCTTTCACCATGATTGGTTACCAATTACCCGTTCAGATCTGTCAGTTCGCTGGATATACGATCAGGAAATTCGGAAGACGCTGTAATTAGTCGCGACCTCACGGAATTTTAAATTTAAATTTTATTCCGAGAATATATGGGCCATCTCTTATTACGCAGAATTTTTGCATAATCATTTCGCTGCAACCGCGTTACACTTACATAAATATTTTTATAGAGATGGCCACATTAAAAAACAAAAACTTTTTGAACACCGATTAACAAAACCTTGACGACTTTTAGATCCTGAGGACCAATTTCAATGAACCTAATTATTGAAGCGTTTCGAGACGAGGTCGCCTTTCGAATTCTTTTCGAAAAGTCAACAATTAAACGAAATCTTAAATTTTATACAATAGGTGTATCAGGGTATGGGCTGTATGGTGTTGGGCCGAATTAGAAGCTATTGTTCGGGCGGCACCGGCATTAGGGCCCATTGTTTCATGTGCAAGCGCACGTCCGACTAGGAAGGATGCGAGACAGGTGTTAGGAGATCAGGTCAAGGATGATTCCAATGTTTTGAACCATTGTTACAGGTATCATAGATCCAACTGATAACTCAAATATAAATATCGTTAGTACACCGAATAGTAACACAAGTCAAAAGGTTAGCAATCAAAAAAGCGTTAGAAGTAATGCTATTATAAAATGGCTGGTTTCTGACAAGATTAACTAATAATTGGATGTGAATGATCACAAGCCACAAATAAACATCAAAACGAAGGCCGATATTGACGAATGAAAACAAAACATACTTCCTAAATCAAATTCTGATAAAGATCAGTATTACGACATACGCTCTTTTTCTTCGAAAAATATATATCAGAAGCATCAAAAGCATAATAAAATTTATAATCGTATATTGTTGGAAGATATCAAACCATACAATCCATTCAATTTAGATTTTTCTTAGAAATGGAGCAATGTATCTGATGGGCTTATTCATGTAGTATTATTATGTCAATGCAGTGAACATCGGTATAAAAAGAGCATTTGTAGCGACGGGGGCCTTTCTAAACATGAAACCTGTGTTAAACATTTAATTTATTGACACCGGGGTCCATACCTCCGCCTAGGGCTCGTTCGACAGGTGCCGTGTGTGTGTGGCTCAATAATATTCCTTACCTGTAAAAAAAAAGAAAAGTGCTTTACGACCAATTACTCAAGGACAAATTGTCGTACTACGAGTAGATGTTAAGAAACTTGGACCGGTTACGGTCAGAGTTTCACGTTTATTTATAGTGTCCGTTAACATATGGGGTTGAATAAAAGAACAATATTCAGTGTCCAAACACGAGAAAGGGCGCATCAAAACGGTCAGGTTTACGCCTTCGCAGTGTAGACCACACAGGGGACTGAGGAGTTGTCGATGGGATATATGTAAACAGGTGATCTGGAGCAGGATGCAATGAACTTCCAGTGAACAGTACGTGTGGTCCAGTTAAAAGGGGTCCTGGTTACAGTGGTGTGTTTAGATAAAAACCAACAAAGTGTAACCGCGACAGCACGCATGCGTCGTAAAGCGGACGCCACGCCGCCGCCGCCGCCGCTGGCCATATGGCGGAAGTGGTTCGCATTCTTAACGAACGTTGTTAGTGCTACACATACATCGAAACACCTATTCAAAAAATGGGCGACACTAATTATTGTAACCACCATGAAAATTTCAACTACGAAGTCTAACAATGAATTGGTTTTTCCAGCAGTTTCTATTCGCACAATAGGTCATATGAGTAGGCAAAACTATATCAGTCTATGTTGTTATTCACAATTTGTTGCTACGTCAAACTTACAATAGCTGAGCGAAACTAAAGTTCAAGGTTTGTTACTCTCCGCGGATTGCCAAAATGGATGTGCAGTAATTTATTGCTCTTTCCGCGTTCTGAAACCGCAACTAATCGTACGGTAGACATGGAGGCAGTAATCAGCGATCCATTAAACGCCCATGCTGAAATAAGATACCACACAATGGAAATAATTACACGGCGCTAAAGACGCGGAAGGCCTTAAAAATACGACGCTAAAGATAACACGGTACGACAAAATGTAAGACTGTCCTACGATTTGTGACGATCCAGCGAAGCTTTTGATGAGAGAAAGGTTAACAACTCCAAAATTTCGGAGGATTGTATTCAAATTCAAGTAATAACTGCCAGTGAAGTCAACGGGTCAAACTTGGCCTGTTTCTTGTGTATGGACCCTCGAAGCGTTACTAATGTTATTCGCAAAGGGATCGCTCGGTTACGTCAGATAACAAGGTCAACGTTTTTTGCTGTTGTCTTTTATGCCTCGATGGAAGAATTTACGACAGGCGGTTAACTTGGCCCGCACACAAAAAACAATGGGATGTAAATTATACGATAAGGGAGTTTTATTACGTTGATGACCTTGTCAAATGGTTTAACAGGAATACTAGCGCTAGAATCCCAAATGCTAATAGCAGGTCTATTAACATTTGGGATATATATTTTGATATTATATTTTGTAGCTTTGGAACAATTGCATCTTCGAACTCTGAGATCCAAAATATATCAACAGCAATATTTGGTAAAGTTTACCAAGATAGAACTCCAATAGACAACAGTTCCAAAACTAGATCAAGTATAATATCATTAACTTAATGATATACTTGAAACACGAGAATAATTTTAATTGTTTGTGAACGATCGCGTGTGGGAAAATGACGCATATTGTATTTTCTAACAAGTTTTAATACAGTGTGATTCTTTATAATGTGCACATATCGAAATGAAGGAATCTATGCTTAATTTTATCGACGGCAAAAATATATAAAAAAAAAACATTTTTCTTAATTTTTTTAATGTTGTACGCTTTTGTGACCACAGTGTAAAAAACGGTGTAACGATTATTGTAAAAATTGAGTATAAAAAAAAAGATTTTTGTTAAAAAAAAAACATGTTTATTTTCAATTGAGAGCAGTTTTTTTCCACAATTTTCGTTTTATGAGGACGCCTAATTACTATCAATCATTACGGAGTTGGTTTTATCGTGATAGATCGTTCAGTTAAGAAGTTACAAGGTAGCGAACAATTTTTTTTTTAATTCCATAAAGAAATTATTATTATTTTTAGATTTTTTTAAATATTTTTGCCGTCGATAAAATTAAGCATAGATTCCCTCATTTCGATATGTGCACATTATAAAGAATCACACTGTATTATATAGTACTAACTTATGCGCATAATTTAAGTTCACGTGTACATAGAATTGATTTGTTTAAATATGCCGCAAGTTACAACCTAGGCGGAGGTCATAGAATACATTAAGACAATGATTCCAAAAATGTATTCTTAATTACCTCTTAACCGTACATGTTAAACACGATACACAATAACAACGTTATAAAATTGCTAAGTATTGAAGAGGGCTAGGTTAATTACATACATTATAATTAATAATTCAGCGAGATCCAAACAGATCAAGTTATAATGGCTGTTATACAGGATGAAAGTGATATACTGCACAGAGTGGAGTCATCTGCCTAGCCTTTTCCCAACTATGTTGGGGTCGGCTTCCAGTCTAACCGGATGCAGCTGAATACCAGTATTTTACATGGAGCGACTGCCTATCTGACCTCCACAACCCAGTAACTGGGTAATATGATACCCCTTGGCAAGACTGGTTGTCAGACTTTCGGGCTTCTGACGACCCGTAACGACTGTCAAAGATCCACAAATGACAGCCGGGACCAACGGTTTAACGTGCTTTCCGAGGCACGGAGGAATCTCGATATGTATAGATGGTCACCCATCCATGGACCAACCCCGGCAAGCGTAGCTTAACCTGATGTATCGACCCGTGCGGCTGTTATTACTTAGCCACGAGCTCCTCACTGCACAGAGTGGAGTAAATAATAAAAAATATTGCTTTGTGTTATAAAAAGTCATAATCTTTTATTACTACTAAGGAAATTATACAGAGTATCATAATCGTAACGTAGCCGGTCTTAGCAATAATTGTCACAGAGAAGCAGATAACAGTACAATATCATCACGGATACGTATTTAATTGTCCTTGTAATGACTCTCATACATATTTCACGTGGTTTGCGACCATAATAATGGCTAATGAGATTTTATGTTATAATAGTTGAATCATGTTGTGAGCACTTAGCTCGCAACATGATTCTTGGAATTTATATTTCTGTTGATATGGCTTAAGCATAAGAAGTTCCACATGCGAATTAGATTATGAAGACACGTCCTATTATGAAATTAAATTAGATTATTTATTCGATATCATTAGTTGGAATGGAATAGATTTAAAGTATGATTGTAACATTATGTATTTGCAATCAAGAGGATCCAAATGTCAGTAACTCTGCAATGCTACATTTAATGCCGATGTAAGGAAAGGCCAATCATCCCGTTCAACAAGATCAGGACGAAATTGATGAAGAAAATGTTGCTGTTGGTAATAAAGTTGAACTACATTAAAGCGAACGAGCTGACGTTGAAGAAGCTAGAGGTAGCATAGGGCCAGAGAATCACATATATGAAGAAGAAGCTATAACAAATGAATTTAACCAAGTAGATGAACTACAACTTGGAGATCTGCTTACTTTGTAAAGAGAATTGACAACACATGGCCCACCTAATTCCCACAACACAAATAGCAACAAAAGCTGAGCATAAATAAGAGCGGCAGATCTATATCGCAAATCTAAAAGGGAGCGGCGGACGAAGGCCGCGTTCTAGTCACGTTTAGAAAGACTCACAGATATCACACTGGTCTCTGGTCCAATACCCAGCACCCAAGGTTGGTCGTGACTTGCGCCAAAGGTCAAAGGTTACAGCGAAAACCGAACGCGTTCTGACAGCTTGACGTATGTCGTAGACAAAGGTTGATAAATGAAACGGTATCGTGCGATCGGATTTCGAAATGTTTATTGATATGATACGATTTGTTTATTTGCGAAATAATCTCAGATTTTAGGCTACATTTCTACCTGTTGCTGTAGATCTTGTAAAGAGCCAGCGGTTTTCAAGTCGCCTTCAATCTATCCACCAGTCCGTTCCTAACACGAACTATCACGCAAAATATTAAGAATATTTTCTTTTGTTAAATCTGCTCATCATCACTCTCTGAATCATCCCAGACCTTGAAATGTTTTATCTAAGCCGGAGGTCATTCATCACAGCTCGCAATATTTCCTCTGCTATGACGTTTTTTGTTACCATTATTGTAACGTAAATGAACTCTTCAGATGTTCGGTCAAGCATCTCGATGACAAACGGACAAAAAGCACCAAGACTCCTGTAAGTCTAATCGATTATAACCGCTCGAGACGTTCCAACCATGGGCTTTGTTTCTGTTTATCGATTGCGCAACATCGATCATTCCGATGTATAAACAATGATCTTTTTATTCATAAGGAGCATTTTGTGTAGTTACCATTTTCACTAGTATATTTAATACGAGTACTCTGCTTTATTGCAATGGCGTGCGTCATAACTCAATAGAGTTGTTCAATCCGGGCACCATGTTTTACAATAATTAGAATTGTCAAAGTAATAGACCGTAACTATGGAAATTGATATTGTACAGAGCACGAACCTGTTATGGTTTAAAATAATTTGCGTACTGTAATGCAAAATGGAAAGACGACAAAGGAATTGTAATATTGAGAGATTAAAATAGTAAGGAATTGAGAGCATCTGTCGGCGTTCAAGTGAGTAGTACTGTTGAACATTAGTTGACGCTTGACAACGCCTATCTATTAGGTGTAACGTGTAAGTAACAAACGTTGTTACCGAGCGAGGCTCATTAGCGAGCCGGAAACGGGGCGAGGGGATGTCGCGAGCGAATATAAATTCGAGCAAACATGCGCGGGCGCGTAATGAATGCTTAACGATCGCGCATTGTTCAATTTTGGCCGTTAATTTCCAGGCTTGTTTCTCTGTGAATAGTTTACAGATGCTGTCAGTATCCTGTCTCTTAATGTTAACTCTACCTATGTGCATAGGTTTAAATTAAGGGTAGCTATATTTACCTGCTGATATAGCTGTATATTATCCCAGAAACACTCCTTTATTTTTAAATACCAGCTCTCTTCGAGGATTAAAAATATTCAAGTAAAACTGGTTACTCAACATGTTTATTGAGGACAACCCCCAATAAAGAAGCATGCCTACTTATAATATTTTTAATAACTCCAACATGTAAACAAACAAGAAACTATGGCCACAATGTTGCGTTAATCCTACTTTATCTATGCATTCTGGTCATAATTTTTTCTCTCAAGCTGTGTGCGTATTTCGCGGTAGATAACATAATCTGGCGGTAGCGTGCGACAGGTGGTTTAATTAAATTTATCGCTCGGCCCGTGCCGATCGGCCGATGTTATCGGCGATCGCGGTAAATGAGAGCAAAACAATGCGCCAGCGCAACTGCGGTAGGTACACCCGATAATACTGCTGCACGCACTATTGTACATTATAAAACGGGACCGTGAAGCGTACAATGTTTTGGAATAGATGGCCATACAATGTTTAAATTATGTGCCGACGGTATCAATGGCTTTAATTAACGCGATTGGATTTCAGATTGGTTAAGGTCGAACATTTATTACTTAGTTGGCCTTATCCCAACTTAGCGCTAGTTAAACTTTTCAAAAGAGTCAAGCAGTCGTTTCGACGGTTTCTTTGAAGAGACTCATTAAAATTTTCATTAGTTCTAATCATAAAAAACGAATCATGAATCATGGCACCTGAATTCCCGAGCTTCCCTGGCACACACCTCGCCATTCACGCACATCTCTCACGCGCGTACGCATCGTTTCTAATTACCGCAAGCGGATTCGCCACTTTTGTATTTCGAACGCGGACGAACGCGCGCACGGGCGCTTCGCAAACTGGAGCGTGTGAACGTCACCACAGCCGGCCGCTTATGGTAAACGCTGATGAGCAACGCGTTCGTGGCCCATCACTAATTACCATGCCTTAGGGCTAGCGTGCACTCCACAATGAGAGAAAATACAAGGCGTGTTGTGCAATAAAGTATAGTCTCTGCCTGTCCAAAACAGTCACATAATGCAACCTTTGTGGGAACGGAGAATGGCATGGAAGTAGAGTGTAATTGAATAATGGTTAGCCAAAACAGAGAAACTCGACATAGTGTTCGGTGATAAGACAAAACAAGAAACCAAAAATTGCATCATGATTCCACAATTTTCCAAACACAGCTTTGTTAGGCTGCAACGTCATTGCTTTCATCTTAGGACAAACCCAGTGAACCCGCATCCTTATTGGACCCATACATCGAATGTTCAACGTAAACATTAAAACCCATACCAATCACGAGTCTTGGAATATTTCAAAACACTTAATAGACTTTCTGCTACTGTAATTATCGTTAAGCTGTACCGACTTATCGGTACACAATAATACAGCTTTTATATTATTCTATAAAATCGAGTGCTGGAAAGTGCTGTTTAAAATATGACTTGATTGTTTTGTGTTCTAGTAATATTTTACGATGAAACTTTCCAACAGATTTACATCGATTTAACAAATGATATCGACTAAACAAATACCTACTTCGTTTAGGGTTAAGTAAAAAAGTGCAAACAACGCAATGTATCACATACCATGCTATTGTTGCCAAGATTATCTTAGAACCCACGTCCAATATATTTATTTTGGACTAAAAAAAAAACTATTCACAATTATCATACTATAGACATTTATTTAATAAATAAAACTAGCGTCAACAACCTTTTTTTTTTTTTTTTTTTTTCCCGGGGTGGAAAATCCTCATGGATGTCCTCCGCCCTGGGGTGGGCGGAGGGGTCTGTCAGACTCTTACTGACTAAAAACCACCCCGGTGTTCCGACTCACACCTACGCCGGGGGTCGCAGGAACGTAAGAATCTTCCGCAACCCCCGACTGGTGCCGGCCCGCCACTGCGGGCCTCCTCGGGTCAGGGGGGGGAGTGAGGTGTTTGACTCCCCCCGTGACGTCTAAGAGGGGCGCGCGTGGAACACTACGCGCCGCCACCTCGGGTCCTGATGTGTGGGGGGCGACGGACGTCCCCGAGTCCGTCACCCCTGGACCCATTTAGGGGGGCTGGAAGAGGGCGTTATCCGCCCTCCGCCTACGCCCGGTGCGCCTGCTGCGGGCCGGGTGAGTGGACGAGATCTCCCTCTCCCTTTCCGCAGCCTCCTTCTGCGAGACGACCGTCTCGCAGTAGGAAACCACCGCGTCCCAGGACTCCCCGCTGCCGACCATGGCATTCACTACGGCCGACAGCGACAAGTCACCGCCTACTTCTGAGATGAGGGCACGGCGCGGCTCCTCCCAAGCGGCACACTCTGCCAGCGTATGCCGCGCCGTGTCCTCCCGACAGTCGAGCGTCAACAACCTGCCCCAAGCTTTTTGCTTCCATTAACAAAAAAAAAAAAAAAAAAGAAGAACCTTCCTCATATAATGCAGATGGATTCATCAGATTTGTCCCGGCTCCGCGGTTTTTGTTTGCGATTCGTCTCGACGTTCATTCGTTCTCCGTTCATTACGACAATTGGAATGAAACCTGAATGGTCTGGTCACGTTCTGTGTGGAGGAAGCTCATGTCATTAGGGACTATTAAGAAGGTTCATATAATTGCTTGTTAAGCCGCGACAAGGTCGGTCGCCATACTTTTCATTTCTTTCTATTAATAGACTGCCGTAAATAAAACCATTCATTAATTTTAATGTCTGGCTAGTGGATGTTGCAATTATTTGAGGGTTTTACTCGTATCTCAGACCAAATAAAAAACCAAGACGGAGCGCTGCGAACAATACAGCGAAGCATGCTAAAACTACACCACCACTCTGTGCATACACGCTCACACACACATTTACAACTATTTACAATGACACTACAATCAAACTACGCCTCACGTCACTGTTGACAGCGCTCTGTCTTAGTTTTTTATTTAGTCTGAGGTGTATATTTAGAATAGCTCATGTTCAGCCAAGTATTTGAACATAGTAGTTTGAACTATAAACTATACATATTTCTACGACACTGCTTCATCGTAGGTACTAGAACCAGACCTTATGTTCCTTTGTGGTAAACGACGCCAAATTTCCTCAATTGATGAGTCGGGACCTGTTTCAATTAATTGTTTAGTTTCGATACTACTAGTTTTTTCCGAATCACGAGTAAACGCTATCCGGGTAGCAGAAATTAATTTTCAACCTTATCATATCACATAAATATCAAACTGTTTTTGTGCATACACTTTTTATGCTCAAAAAGTAATTGAAAACAGCCACGAGTTTGCTATACTAAATTGGATGGCGATAAAATAATGATCTACTTGAAATTGATTTTTAGAGTGTAACGAACTATAGGCATTGTTGTAATGTTCTTCGAAGATGAATTTTTGCAATTAATTTTATGCTTGCAAATGGTGCTATTAATGGTGAATTTGACAAACGACGCGAAAAATTTGATGATGTCGTAACGAAACTTGGTACCGAGACCAGCAAACGACTGTGACCACTGTTGTTTTAATTTAATTTAGCGTTAAATGAATTAGTCATGTAAAAAAAACATAAAACCTCAAACCCTGTTCAATCTTAAGCTTCCGAAGACCTCATACGCCGACGCCATTTGGGAATTGCAAATATAAATACCTCAGTTAAGAGCAAAGATTTAATAAACACAAGCCCCAGTATCATCTCTGACGCGGACATACCCACAGCATCCATCATGGCATTCCTAGGAACATTATGAAGTGAGAACATAGTGTGTATTGTTTGTGTCGCGTTCCTTCACAATCCGGCTTGCTGTACCACTGACCTGGCATGCTGCACACTTCACTTGTGTTTGCATTGCTTGTATGTAAGTGGTTGTTACGGAGTAAGCAGAAGTAATAGTCATCATCATCTGCCTAGCCTTTTCCCAACTACGTTGGGGTCGGCTTCCAGTCTAACCGGATGCAGCTGAATACCAGTATTTTACATGAAGCGACTGCCTAACTGACCTCTACAACCCAGTAACTGGGTAATACGATACCCCTTGGTAAGACGGGTTGTCAGACTTTCGGGCTTCTGACGACCCGTAACGACTGTCAAAGATCCACAAATGACAGCCGGGACCAACGGCTTAACGTGCTTTCCGAGGCACGGAGGAGTCTCGGTATGTAAAGATGGTCACCCATCCACGGACCAACTCCGGCTAGCGTAGCTTAACCTGAGGGATCGACCCGTGCGGCTGTTATTACGTAGCCACGAGCTCCTCAGAAGAAGCAGAAGCGATAGTAGAATCTTGTATTTTGAGGTGAAAATGGTATACTTATACGAATAGCAAGGCCGACAGAACTCAATTATCCTAGATAGACTTTTCGATGTGTAATTAACATCTTTCTTCTCGCTCTCCTAATCTGTGCTGCAATCTGTGGAGTTAAAAGCGACGGAAGTGTGTAACAGGATGCCGAAGAAGCGCGCACTATTTGATTTGACCAATGAGGGCGCGCGGATCTAGTGTTGGCTGTCACATGGTACCAATCCATTTTCCGAGAGGTTGGTACTGTCAGCCAAGATGTCAGATGTTACATCATAAATATGCGACTACCATAAGCATCACTCGTTTTTTTTGTTTTTATTTTTCAGAGGTTTTTTTTATTTTTAAAGAAATTAATAAAGGACAGTTACATGGGTTAATGAGAAGAAACTATTATTTTACGGAAGAAAATGAAGGAGTATGTGCGAATACTTAAACATATAGGTACTTGTCATCTACATGAAACCTGGTTGCACGTTAATTAAGCATAGTAAAAACATCATTCCGGGTGTAAGGATCTCATAAATAACGGCTTATAAGCGTTCATAAAAACTTCACACTATAAACGATCCATAAATCCACCTGTCATTGTCATTTTGTACTAATTAAAGCGAGACAGGCATAGTTATAGCGCGCATTAATTATAGAACTCTTAAAGTAATGGTTACGACCACAAAGGGTAAGTTAATTATGAAAAATAAAAGTTATGAAACTAAAACCCAACTACGACAAAAAAGTCAACTAAAAAGGTATAAACAAGACATCACAGACAGACCAATTAAAAATCTGGAGTCACACGTGTTAGGGCGCATAAATCGAACAGATTACGTGTCTGTGATGTCTTCTTTATAACTTTTTAGTTGACTTTTTTGTCGTAGTTGGGTTTGAGTTTTATAACCTTTATATATATGTTTTTGTGACATAAGATATATATTTTTGAAATTTGCAAATTAAGCCCTTTTATTTGATACCCAATATGGTACCATTTAAAAAATAAAAAATTTTAGTTCATGACTTTGTCCTCTACCGGGCGCCATTATCAATTTAACGAGACGTCACATAGCCGGTACGCAGCAGACGATCAAGACGCTTCCAACGATACCTCATTTGTCGAATTATGATGAGCAGTTTAGAAGTTATGAGGGAACAGATGATCATACATACACACTTACATACATACCGGTCAAAATCAACGCTCCTTTTTGCTTCGCCGTAGTCGGGTAAAAATTATATGGATGACAAATACAAGCTTTAAGAAATAGAAGCTAAAAAATAAATGCATTAAAGATGCTGTCGTTTTAGTCTGTCAAACACCCATTTCACGACGGCGGCCGTCATATTGCGGCTGTTCAATGACGGCACAGCTTTATTAGGGAACCCAAGCTTTTAAATCTTTTGTTACATCACTTTTCGCTCCTAAGAACGTTACACAGCACAACCATGTCCACTTAAGTCCACCCAAGAAGCAAAACAAAAGTATACACGCCCTCGGAGCATTAATGGACTTATAATAACAAAGACCATGAATAGTAAACGTTTTTCACATGGACATGGACGCTCCCGTAGATAATGTTCATAGTCATTAGCGAAACAGGAAGCGACACGGCGAATTATCGCGCTCACTTCCATGGGCTAATTGGAGAATCTGCTCCTCCTCCCTACATGCTTAAGGTATGTAAGGAGTGTGTAACTATTTGAGGTCAGCAGGTTTGAATATTAAGGCTGTGTACTGTCGAACAGGGGTTTTGGGCTCAATGTCTGTAGTTGTAAGAAGGTGGATTTTTTCTTGCAGACAGAGCGGTGAATTAATGAGGTTTGTGTTTGCGAAACTTAAGAAACAACTGATGTAAGTACCAAGTGTTTAGCCCAGGTTAATAATGAGAAAAGATCATCGCCTTTGCCTCCTTAAGACAAATGAAAGTGTATTGACTATCAATCATCGAGATGAGCGCTCAATACATACTCACCGAAACAAAGTGCACGTTAATAATGTCCATTACAGGTAAGTAACACGAGTTTAAATGCCACTAAATACCAGCAAAGGGCCGCGAACGGTACAGCGCGCTGCGCACACGCCGCGAAAAAGTAATCTTTATTTAATTAAACGCTTTAATACATATCAATGCGACAGATAAAAATGCCGACCTTTAGAGAACGGGCTGCACGCAAGCCAGTCAACGACTCGTGTTTATCGTGAATTATTGAAAAATACTTCAATAAGTGAGGAATGCGCAACAGCGGAAGAGGAATGCAGGGCATTAGGGCTTCCTTGAGAATGTCTTAAGCTTGTTAGCTTTTGAAGACATGCACACGACTGGAAGAATTGGAATAATAGACGCTAAGTGATGGTAGGCCTCGAGCTGAATACCAGCTGTGTCCCACGGCGCCAGCGACGACCTCGCACACTTACCGCCTTCCCCACTTGCAGTAACTACGCTGAGAATGGACCACTCGTACTGCGGATAGAAAGACATAAAACTGGATGGTACTTTTTAGAACTAATAAAAGCTGGAGAAGCTTTACAGCCGGTAAATAGCAAAACGGGATTAGACTACATATTAATAACTTTTCATGGAGCAACATTCTTTCACTTTTATTGCCATTATAAATATGTCTAATATAAACTGCAGCTAGTTAGTTAGTTACTTTCGAGAGACCTCGATATTTCACATGTTGCAACTGGTTTCATTCAACACAAAATATCTCTACACATTTAGATGACATTTGGCTGGCGCGGATCGTGACTGCAAAATGACAAGTCGTGGTATTCTCAAAGTATTTTTCACCTTTGCGAAAGGAGTCGTGATCGGATCGGTAACAATCGTAGTTCCAGGCGGGCGATCTAATCGAAATAGGTCGTTCATACGTTCTGTGCAGGCGCACGGCACGCTTGCGCAACGCGAGCAAAAGGGATTTACTGTTCGAAAGGTCGTATAGACACAATAACAAGAATATTGCACATGAATATTGTTCACGCTTTGCATTGAATAGAACATAGAACAGGACTTCCAACAAAACCAATTAGGATTATGGTACACAATTTATGCCAAACGATAGTTTCTAATCAGCTGCCAACTGATAATAATAAGGCCTAACTAGCAGCCTATATATTTTCGTCAGAAATCTAAAGAATACAATGTTGCCGTAAAGGAATATGAATGATTCTCTTATCGGGAGTCAAGCTAGCAACGGTCACAGGGTGGTTGGACCTTACCCTGATCCGTCAGTCGCTGTCAGCAGCAATCCGGTTGTTCTTCATTAACATCGGCCACCACTTATTTTTAGCTCGGCCGTCCGCTAACGTCGGACGTTTTTGCTCCGAGTCGGCCAACATGCCTCTGCCGTAATTTTATAGTTCCGGAGAAACGGTTAAGGGAAGCGACTTACAGACTTAAACGCCGCTAATTATTTGTTAAATGCGCTCGATGGCGCCATTATGAAATATCTGCGGGGTTGGGAGCTGTTTGTGGGAAATTATGTTTGAGATTAACGATGCTGAAAGACGTTTATTGATCATTAATTATTGTGCTTTATTGAGGCTCCGATCGAGGGCTGTATATCAAGACGGATGTTAGTAGAATGTTAGACGAGATGTATACTTTAATGTCTTCATTATATATAGAGGGTCGTATACTGATTCTATCTAATACATTAGCCACCGCGACGGTATCTAGTTCTAGACTCAATATGCTAGTGTCCAATGGCTAACCGACGTTCCACGAGGGTGTATGTGTAATTCCATATCGGAGACACAACAAAGGGTAGAGGTAGGCTGTTCTGGTTACACAATGCAACAACAATAATACCGTGGCGTCGACGAAGCCCAGCGCGTGCGCAGGATTTATTGCCCTTTAAGAACTGCACGAATTAAGATGCAGAAGGCTTATTACATTTAAAGTCTGCCAGGATCGCAGGACGCTTAGATAAACGGAAGACTCTACTATTTGTAGATGCAGATTTGCCTGTAAGTACATTTTATTCAATTGGCAATGTAGTTGGTACTTGTTACTAAGTTGTTAGATACTATATATGAACTTATGACTGTAATGAACCTTATAGACCTTAAGCCTTAATGGCGCCACAGTTGCGCACGCGCCCCAAGCTTCACCGCTTCATTTGCGTACATCGACTCGATTAAGCGGATATTATGACATGCACCGTTATTGTATACGATACATTCGTTAGCAAAATCAGATTAGCTCCGCTGTGCAAAATGTCAACCCAGCAATACACTGTCGTTGAGAAACAATGGGTCGTGGACCGTGGTATGCAGTAGGTATTAGTAATAGGTTAGTAGTTGGCAGTATGCCACGGAACGATCGAGTTGAGTTATTCCCACGTATGTGTCTTAAAAGGGATAAAAATGTGTGTGATGTATGTATGTCCGTGTATGGTGGTGGGCGGGGCGGCGGCGAGGGTCTTTCGCATGAGTCAGGCGGTGTCAGCTCGTAGCTATGTGATTGAAAATGTTATTCTAACCCTAGCAACAGGCTAACCCTCTGTGAGGGGAGATACTAATCGGATATTGCCAGATAAGTCATAATTGACGGCAATAAATGCTGTCCACGCGTTATATCTTCCGCAAAGATCACTTGTACGAGAATTAATAATGACATGAATTGCCCATGATAGTGAACCACGATAAAATTTTAAGTAAACGAATGACTGATATCTCTTAATCCATAATTTTCGTCACCAACAGTATAGTAGTAAGTGGAGCATAGTTTAGTAGAGCTTATTCTCGACGTAATAAAGGGCGATTCAAATGTAATAAAACATGGCTAAATTATATGAAAAAGTACAGAAGAGTCGTTATTTAAAGGACAAAACAAAAGCTAATGAGTAACTAATTGCGTATAAACGACGTATTCAGACATTCCCACGAGTGCGACAAAAAGTCACACACTTGAATGAAATACGGGGTAAATATGGTTAATACCTAATGATACGGTGTGCACCGAGATTGAGATTGCTTTTTCTTGAAAAGCGTTCCGTGTCGCGGTTTGCTATTGTGACATTTACATTAAGAAAGCTGGGGCAATTTTACGAATCATGGGATTTGGATATTAATTGGATGGAACCGCAAATAACTTTGATGATGATACTGGTATAACAATATTAGGCAATTTGGGAGACTCTTTAGTCTAGATTGGACTTATTCTGTTATCAATATCTGATTAGATGGCGTTCTGTAGTTTCTGCCTACCCCCATGGGAAGATGGCGTGGGTTTATGTATGTATAACCGATTAAATCATTTTGGTGCTATTAGTCGACTCCACCGAAGTTGTATTGACAACTTACCTATGTATCCAAGTTATATGAATTATAACATTTTCTCAATATCAATGGTAAATCAAATCATGGCTTGCTAGTGAAAAATGTTGCTGGTATTTTGCGTTTAACTCACCACAAAGCAAAGATATTTCAGGAGATTTCGTAAATACGAGAGGTCTCATTGCAGTTCGTTGCTAAAACAGAGCTCTATGAAGCATAACATTTCAATCTGATACTCGAAAAATCTAGATTATATAAATTGAAATATTCAGTTCTGTTTGTAACATCCAAATAAACAAAATGTTGTGGAAACACTTGAATAAAAGATATATTGGAATCAATTTAAAAAGTTGCGTCATGGCCTACCTAAAATATCAAGGATACATTTGTTTTGTGCGGTATCATTAAAACATTTTTTTTGCTTTTCGGGTCTCTTATAGATTTTGTGAAAAAAGGTGATGAAAGATACGGACAGATGCTTAATGCGTTGTAAGTAGATAGCGTTGCATTGTAGACTACAATCTCTTTTTCTAGAATTTTTAGTATCTATGTATGGCTTCCTCTTCTTGGTCGCATACTTCATTACTGAAGGTCGTGTCCCAGAAAGGCCTTCGTGGCTTTATGTATGACGTTCTTCCATTCGATTCGGTTCTCAGCTTCTCTCAGGGCGGTCGTTACAGAGTCCTGTGAGGGCGGTGACTTGGTCTGTCCAGCGGTTAGGTGACCGGCCGCGTGGTCTTTTCCCATCTACCTTGCCCAACACCACCAACTTTTCAAGGTTATCCGGTTCCCGACGGGCAATGTGACCAAAGTAACCAAGAATCCTTTGGTAACAGGTCGTGGATAGTCTATCTATGTATATCACACAATACCTAATCATAACGCTCTTTGTTATAAGCTACAAAAGTTTAAAAACAAGTTTTAGGAGGATATAGGCAATTATTTACCTTCTTTTATTACAATCAAAGTTTGAAACCACGTATTTCAAGGTAACGACATCTCATGTATCACGGCATCAGGTGACGGCAAAACAATAGGCGTCGCGGACGTCGCTGACTCAGCGGCCTTGCGCGCACAACACATCCCCCTCTGCACCGCGCGGCGCCGGCGCATCATTTCACGTCATTGTGTTTTATTCAATAAAAGCTCGTTAACTTGCCGTAATTCCTATTAAGTAGCTGTTAATGCCGCCTATTGTTGTTCTGTCGTGCTTTTTATTGTGATGTCTGGGAAAAATATTTATGAACAACAGATTTAGTGGACATTGTTTTCGGGTACTTATCCAGCAAAAGTTCAGATATTAAATAAGTGTGGGATTTGGTAGAGACCTGTCCACTGTCCAGCAGTCAACACATTTATTATTGAAGATGTATCTTAGATCAAATGCGACCAAGCAGATTTACGTAATAGGCTAATAAGGTTTTTATAAGACTAAGTTCTTTCTTACAGCTTCAAGAAAGTACCCATATCAGCCACCTTTTAGCAGGAAAATAGGAAGTATTTGTTTTCACTATAAAATAGTGATTCCTGGTACAGCTGCGTTGGCGCCGATACGGCACGTCGCGTCGCGTTATGATCCCTATTCGCCGATAACGTGGTGTATGATAACATGATAAGACAGTCGTAAGCCGTTGGATAATAAAATGAATAATAAAAGGTGTGGTGGTGGTATCATATTCTGACTTGAGACACTTTCACCAAGTAAGTGACTATCGCATGGCAATAAAAATGTTTACACGATCTTGTAGGCTGTCAAGTCTTGCTGGCTAGACTTTTTATTTACTTTTACAGCTTGGATTGGGAGCCGGCATTCTTGAAGCTAAGCTTATATTTCTTTCATGTTTTACCGATGTTTCTGTACACAAAAGCCGCCCCATCAGCATCGTATTCGGATACAGTCACATTTGCTAAGAGACAAGCTTTTAGCCAAATGTGACGCTTTTCGTCTAAAGCTCTGCGAACTGAGTGCGTTTCTCCTGTGTGCATTTTCGCATTAATCTACCCCCCGACCACATGCATTCCACCCTCGTCATTACAACCCCAGACAGATGAGTACTTTATTTACATATGTTTGAAAAAACTTGTTTGAGGGGACAGATTTTAATGAGGAATAATTATTAAAGGTGACTAGGAAATGTACATAGCTCTCGATAGCACGTGATTCTCAATGTATTTTGAATCTTAAAAAATATATAAACAATAACTGCAGTTTTAATATCGTATCGAGCTAAATATTAAAGTATACCGGATGTGCATTGCATTAACATGACGTAATTTTACATTCCAATACACACAGGTTACATCACAATCCTGATGCAGAACTCCGAATGCAATCAATCAACTAAAAAATGAACGCGATTTAAAAAACTGCAATATACGGTGGAAGCAACACCGTGACTCAAAACTTAATACTGAATACTAAAATTAAATATTGTAATATTTTTAAGTACTGAAAAACAATTTACATGTACAAAAGTCAATATTTAGAGTTGGAGCTTGGAGGTGCCAAAACAAAACGATAATAAAACGCATCAGCTGTCTTCTCATTCGCACATTATAAGCTTTTAATCATCACAAAAACACGTGACGATGTATGTATAATGAATGTCTTCCTTGATGGGAACTGATGAAAAGTCATTTACAAAGATGTATTTTAACACACGAATAACATCATCAAGATATACAATTTGCATATTATTGTAATTAAAATGATAAGTCGCGTTGTTGATTGGTGTTATATGTAAACACAGGAAAATAATCAAGTGCATAAATTCGTTGTTCCGATAATTACGAGAAATAACAATTGTTTATTACAAGTTCCAATTAGCATGAAATCTGCAGATAGCCGAGATCAAAGACTTCATACCTTATTCTAAACTTCCTGGTTATTAAAACGTCTTCTTTCATCATATTATTATGTACAATTCATACAAGGAACTTTCCCAAACAACTCCAGTGACAGTGATAAAGAAATGACTAAACATGTATACTTCAGAACTACAATAACTGCCATAGATCAAATACTCGGTAACTCACTCAACAATGATTTCATACCCAGATTGGTACAATAGAAAGACGTCGACAGACGAGACAGCTACACACGTGAACAAATAGTGAACAAAAAATATTAAGATAAACGACAATACCACTGAAATATTACAGGCGTGACTATGAGATTAAGCCTCAATAGCTGTTGACAATGTTGTTACAACTTCGTCATTCGCTCATGTGGGTGTAGTTCGTCCCGTGGACTAAATTATAATAAGCTAATCGTAATCGAATTTTTTGCATGCTTAATTTTAATAGCAGTTATTTTGTACAAGAAGGCTTGGCATGATGTATTTTTTGTTCCAGTACTTTTGGAGCATCAAAGCTTTTCCCATTTATCAGATTAATGCAGAGATGTGCACATTAAACGCGTTACTTAAGAAAATCCTCACAATAAATCTTCTTAAAGTTAAATCATATAATTTCAAAGTGTCTTGTTGCAAATGTTATTTTAAGTCGTAAGGTAATTCCACATGAAACAAAGGTATTCAATTTCCCAACAGTTGGTCCATGTGACATTGTAACACTAGACTTGATCCAAATGCCACACAACACATGTCACACAAACGACCCGTCAAGAATGTTAAATTACTGCATAATACAAACAAACATCTCTCTCCGAATGCATCCGACGCTGTCAAAAGCATGGCGCCAACGTCAACGAGGGCTTTACGCAATATAATACATAAAAAACTCTTTTAGAATAGGTGAATTGAATTTTTATAGTCGTTTTAGCTGAGAATCTATGTCGCGGCAGTAAACCCGTGTGCTGGTACAGTTAGGAATCTGATACGTGAATGTGGCATTCTAACGTGCGCCTACGCACCCATGATAAGTCGCCGTCGTTTTATGTACGAGAAAAACTTAATGGCATCAAATTAAACTGGTAATACTCTTTAATCTAGTTAACGATGTTCTGCTAAACACGATGCAAGAATCGCAATATAATGCTTAATTAAACACGGACTGGTCGGCATTGTTCACGAACGCTTCCGACAGAAGCTAAGTTATTCAACCGCCTACGCCAAATTAAACGGCGATCACTTTGTATTAGAATTAACACTATTGTCGCTGAGATTCAAATTGATTCAATTACGACAAACCCATAAATGTATGTCAGCTGTTTTAAATGTATGCAACACGTTAATTGTGCAATTTGATTTATGTGCCTTGTCACAAGCTCACAACACCAAAGAGAACGCACGTGGTACATGTTAACGATATTGTCTGATCCAATGATACCGATTAATCGTCGTTTATGTGTCGTGTGGGTTGAATCGACAACGTTTCCGATATTTTCTACATTATACGGTTACTTTGCAGCGGCCGCGAGCTCATTATGGTAAAACGACAAAGACCGTTACGCATAATATTAGTGTTATAGAATGTCAAAAGTATTTAGATAACCGTTACTTCGCTGCGATTCGGAAAACAATGACAAGTATTGACCCTGAATTGTGGGCTGTTTAAAGATTTGCATCCTAAGTAAACGATGCAGTTGTTGGAATGAAGTTGTTTACCGTTTAAACAAGGGGGAATATTTTCGTACGGATTGGCAAACACGCGGGCAGGCATTTCGCGGGCGTGCATTAACGCTAAGTAATGTTCAAACAAACACGGTCCCATGTCGGGCGCCATTGGGGCGCCTCGGATTATACACCCGGCACGTGAACGTGATGCACTCTCCTATTTACGCTTTAATACTTCCTTACTTATGTTTCAATGTTTATATTTCGCAGCTCAATAAATAATACAAAAACCGTTCCCTCTGTTCATTGACAGACCCTTTTGCAATCCCCAGTAGAACACAATGCGAAATGCCGTTTGTAAATGTGCTAGCCACGTGTCCACAGACCGCCGTTAATAATTTCCGAATGAGAGAGCCAACAGTATTGAAACTAATTGCGAATAAATTATTGTGATTGGGTAACGTGACGTGTGATTGTGACAATTCTAATGGAAATTTACCAAACAATGGCAAATCAGAACGTAAACAGTTGCATAGGCCGTTAGTTACAAGTATGTAGGTATGTAATTCAATCTGCCTAGCCTTTTTCCAACTACATTGGGGTCGGCTTCCAGTCTAACCGGATGCAGCTGAATACCAGTATTTTACATGGAGTGAGTGCCTATCAGACCTCCACAACCCAGTAACTGGGTAATACGATACCCCTTAGCAAGGTTGGTTGTCAGACTTTCGGGTTTCTGACGACCCGTAACGACTGTCAGATATCCACAAATGATAGCCGGGACCAACGGCTTAACGTGCTTTCCGAGGCACGGAGGAGTCTCGGTATGTAAAGATGGTCACCTATCCATGGACCAACCCCGGCAAGTATGTAGGGTAAATGATAAATGATAAATGATTTTTATTTCTGTAAGTAGGTTTGTACAAACACTTTTACACGTCAATCACATTTTTAAAACTAGATGAGGTCGGCGTTTCCTATCTGACTACTCTGAGAAGAAAGGCCGAAACAAACTCAGAGGTCACAGTCTCTTTTAAAGTCCAGACATAATCTTGGTCAGATCATGTGAAGACCATGTAGATTGGTGTCTGAAATGGACTTTTGAGGAAAGAACCACACAGATTGAGTGGACCTGTCCAGTCAGTGCAAGCATTTGTCAATAATCGTGCAGCTCAACTCCAATTTTAAGGAGCTCAACGATTTGACGAACAGTACCAAAGAAAGGACATTTGGTTAGGCCGCATAAATTGCTCAAACTGCCAGACCATGATTAATTAAAACTAAGGAAAAATTAATACTAAAAAAGAAAAGAAACAAAGATCCACATAGTCTTCACATTCACAATAATTAAAATAATATAATACTTTACAAAGTAAACATTCATGTCACTGTATAAGATAATAATAAAATAAAAAGTCACTAAAAATAACAGAATTCGATAAGTTAAAAAATAACAAAATTGGAGAAATTGGAGCAGCTCAATCCCAAGCCTTTTTGTCCTCAATGTAATCTTTAATGGTATAATACGCTTTTTGGCACAACTTACGTTTAATAAATGTTTTAAATTTATTAAGGCTTAGATCTTGTACGTGGCTTGGAAGCTTATTGTAAAAGCGTATACATTGACATCTAAAGGAGCCACCTATTTTCTTGAGCCTTGTTGTAGGTATAACAAATTTGTGTTTGTTCCTAGTATTTATATTATGGATATCACTGTATTTTTTAAACAATTTAATATTTTTGTGGGCATATAAAAGATTTTCAAAAATATACTGAGAAGGCACAGTCATTACATTTATCTCCTTAAATTTCTCTCTGAGTGAGTATCTCGGACTTAATTTATAAATTGATCGAACAGCTCTTTTCTGCAAAACAAAGATAGTCTGAATGTCGACGGCATTTCCCCACAACAGAATACCGTACGACATTACACTATGAAAATAGCTAAAGTACACTAAACGGGCTGTCTCTATGTCAGTTAAATTACGAATTTTTCTAACAGCGTATGCTGCGGAGCTTAGTTTTTTTGACAATTTATCTATATGTGGGCCCCACTGAAGCTTAGCATCCAAAGTTAAGCCCAAGAAAACTGTGCTATCTTCGGGATTCAATTCTTCGCCCTTTATCAACACATTAGTTTTCACCTGCCTAACGTGAGGTAGCGTAAACTTAATGCATTTGGTTTTTTTTTCATTAAGAAGTAAATTGTTAACATTAAACCAGTGAACTACTTTTGAGATCGCGCTATTTACATCGTCAGTAACCAGCTGCTGACGTTTAAGTTTAAACAAAAGCGAAGTGTCATCTGCAAACAACACTATCTCATGATTATCCTTTATGAGGTAAGGCAAGTCATTAATATAAATAAGAAACAAGAAAGGACCAAGAATTGAGCCCTGTGGGACTCCCATTGTTACTATAGATCCGGGAGATCTGTTCCCATTAACGTCAACGCTCTGAATCCTATTACTTAAGTATGAAGTAAGAAGATCCAGAGCGGTGTTCCGGATTCCGTAGTGGCGGAGTTTCCTGATTAACGTTTCATGAAGAACGCAATCGAATGCCTTAGACAAATCACAAAAGATGCCCAAGGCATCGCATTTATCTTCCCATGCATTATATATATGTCCTAAAAGTTCAACACCGGCATCAGTAGTTGAACGACCCCTAGTGAAACCGAACTGTTTGCTATGTAACAATTTATGTCTATTAAAAAATCTTTGCAATTGCTCTAAAATTAACTTCTCAAAAAATTTACTAAAGGTAGGTAGTACTGAAATAGGTCTATAATTTGTGGGGTCTGATGTACTACCTGATTTAAATAAAGGTATTATTTTACTATTTTTCATAAGGTCAGGAAACTCCCCGCAGTGGATACAATTATTAAAAATAAGAGCTAAAGTAGGTGCTACAATGTCAATAATAGACTTGGCAACTTCTACAGAATTACCCCACAGATCTGCAGTCTTTTTTACATTTAAAGTGTGAAAGGTTTTAATTATGTCTCTACAGGTAATATGTTCAAAATGGAATTCCGAATCGCAAACATTAACATTTTCCTTAAGCAAAGACTCAGCAACAGAAGGTGATGAGTTTAGGGATTTAGTCGTTGAAACGGGAATATCTGAAAAGAAATTCTCAAAGGCCTCGGCGACTTGTGAGTCTGATTTTATTATGTTGTCATTAATAGACAGGCTGTAGTCAGTATTTCGGTTAATAGACCTTCCCGTTTCACTATTAATAATATTCCAAGTCGTTTTAATTACATTATTACTGTTTTTAATCTTCGAACTCAAATAACGAGACTTGGCCGTACAACAAACTTTTTTAAATAATTTTGAATAATTTTTAACGTATAAATTAAATTCAGCAGTGTTTACATAAGTCCTTTCACTGTACAGCTCATAAAGCCGTGTTCTACTTTTATGAATACCAATGGTAGCCCAATCACTGAAAGATGCGTTACTATTGACCGAGATAGTCTTGGGAGTAAAGGTGGAATTAAATTGTTTACAGTATAAATTAAAAAAATCATTATATAGATGATTAGGATCAGCATGATTTGACAAAACTGTTAATTTATTAATTAGTTTTTCTTTAAAAACTTCCAAGCGACTTGCAGTTTTGGGGTTAAATGTGATATCCTTTTTAGCCACTTTGTTGTTTTGGGTTGGGATAGTAACCCTTTGCCCGCAATGATCAGAATCTAGTAAATTTATAATTTCTTTGTAGCTTGGTATAACATCTGTATAAATATTATCTAGGCAAGTTGCACTAGTAGGGGTTATTCGTGTGGGCTCCAAAAATAGGTTTATAAGATTGTAGGACTGAAACAAACTTATTATTTTACTACAAGAACCTGAATTTTCTAACAAATTAACATTAAAATCACCGCAAGTGATAATGGACTTTTTCGAGTTGCTAATCTTGTGTAACACTTCATCCATTACCTTTTCAAAACAGTCATACAATCCTGAAGGGGGTCTGTACACACTTAATACAATAAACTGCTCCAATTCTATACAGGCTATTTCAACTGTCCGCTCAACAGATAGGCTCACAATATCCTTACGGTCTTTGAATTTTAGCTGGTTACTTACTAAGATTAATGAGCCACCATGTATAGCATTAACTCTGCTGAACGAACTACCAACCTGGTAATTATCAAAATTGAACAAGAACTGGGTACTTTTAAGCCAATGTTCTGTTATACAAAGAATATCAATACTGTTAAAATTCATAAATAATTCTACTTCTAAATCTTTGTTCATAAATCCTTGAATATTTTGATGCACCAGGTTAATATTATTTACTGATTTTAAACTTTTATTTGATTTTATTTTGCAATTCTGTATACTAAGAGGTTGCCTCTGTTGTCTGAATTTCTAATTTAAATTATTAACAATGTCAATGTTTGATACCAAATCATTGGCTGAATTATTTAACATGTCACAGCATTGCTCAATAGAAGCAATTTGTTTAGCCAAATTCTTGGCTGTAATAGAAAAGTAATATGATAGCGAAACAGCTATCTGTCTTTTACAATACTTTGAAAGATAGTACTTATCCACAAAAAATCTATCTTTTGTCAAATAAAAGCAATTACCAACATAATTGTTAGTGTCAATTAAATGGAATAAATTATTATTGTATGTCAAATTGTGTAATGTCATATTAATTTCAGATCTAAAGTTGTTTTCTTCCTGTGGCAAACTTTGGCTGTAAGGGAACGTGAACGTGAGGGTAAGTATGTATAATACAAATAACAATGGTTGATTAAGCAAATGCACTTGATTAATTGGAAATCAGAGAATTGAAATCAAACAAAAATAAATATATGCACGCTGTAGAAAAACCTGAAGTAAGCTTTTATATAAATCACATGCAAACATATGAAGACACAAGAAATATTTGAAGGGCATCTAATTGATGTTCCTAAATTATTCAAAACGCTGACAAAAAAGGTTCCACAATTTCATTCAAATTCTTCAAAATGTCATGACCAAATAGGGAAAAGGTACACTGGTACAAATAAGAAAGTAGACACCATTTCACAATCAGAACCAATTCTTGGGTATCAATGCGCGGGCGAACCAGCGGAGCATCTTTCTACAAACAGGAACAGATCTGGAAATGCAAGTGCCATTGTAGCGCCTACGTGGACCGTTATAATGAGCCGACCTACTTGTATTGACAGACAGTCCCTCATCGATGCAGCATTATGAAGTCGGACAAGGCAAGACAAGAAAAGTGAGGTTTGAGCGGCAGACAGTAATAAATACTGAAATGTTGAGAGATTCTAGTCAGAAAGAGGTAAACTACTGCAATGGAGCACTCAGTAGAAAAGGCCAGCATTTTTACTGATAAAACATATAACCATAGATAGAGTTCCAAGTTTAAAACAAAAACCATACAACTCCATTTAATGTTTTACTATTGGAAGTTTAACGACGCGACGGAACGTCTTTATTTTTATTTTTTTTAACCGGATTCTTGTAAGTTGGGATTTTCCTGTTTTAAATTCCACGAAAAGCTGCAATAAAACGCCAAAGTTTTGCTATAAAGCCATATTTGGCACATAAAAATATGTTGTTCATTTGTATGTGGTGCGCGGGCGCATCGTACGCTGTGCATTATTGATGCGCATCGACTATATCTTGACTTTGTACACTAATGGGCCACGTGTGCTGATATCGGATATCGACATACCTCACAACACCATGAACTTCAACTTTAAACAGATATAGTTAAGAAACAGTTTCGTATGTGGGTACTTTTCATTCAAGTCCATTATTATGATAAAACTATAACCTTTAGAGTAATATTGGTAAGTAACACTAATGCGTTTTTGTATGCAGCAGCCATAAATATGACATATCTGGAGATACGCGACTCTTAGACAATTTCTTGGTAAGGTAATGGGCGGCAAAGATGTTATTTATTGGAGATTAGTAATAAAAATATCGAGTTCTCTTGAAACCGACCATCATGCAATCCTTTTTAAAAGTTCACGGATATTGCATATAGCAACCATGACAGCTGTCATAATTTACGCGCGAAATGTAATATTAAGTCAGAGAACAGTCGCATTCGAATAAGGAACACAATAAGATTCGAAATTGACAGTGGTACAAAATTTTTATTTTAAAACCGTCTGGAGTCCGAGACTGGCGGTCGATAAATCCTGTTCGACGTATACTTCAAGGGCGTGCGGCTATTTTTAGCGCGTCCCGGGCGAAGGCCGCCGTTCCAGGCACACCGGCACGAAGGACGCCGCGTCCGGACGAACGTGAACGTTCGGATCGGCGCTCGAATTTTAATGTTTTTTTTTCTCCGAATCGCGACGCCAAAGAGTGCCGCCTTTTGGGGTTAGATGTGTGTAGCAACCCAAGCAGGTATCTTACGGCGACCGAAACGAATTTGTTGGAGCATGTGTTGAGAAATGTAATTTACGAATCATTTTCAAATTAAAGGGATTTATGGCCAGCCTATCCTAAAAGCTTAATCGGAATCAAATGCGAAGTTAATGATACTGCTTTGGAAATACAAACCACAGTGGGAGACTAACCTATAGAAAACATACGTCTTTCAGAAAGTGCAATTAAAAAACATGGGAGGATTTGTAATGGAATAGCTGTAATATATTTTCATTACGAAACCCAACACTATAACGCCATAGAAATAAATCTTGGCTTAGAAGTTAAGACATCTACATAGTCTGAGTTACATCTCAACTCCCATTCAACACAATTAAGACAAAGTTGGCAATGTTACGAAACCTCTGTGGAAAGTTCCACTAGATTTTAATACAGAATGTTATACGGGTATTTATTGTTATTATAAAGTGGCGTTATTGTCTATTATCCGATATTATGACAACGGTGATGCAACAAGGAAAACAGACGACGATGGTTATAAACAAAGAGACGAGGAAGCTTTAGCGGGTCAATGTCGATTTGCAAATCTGTTTGTAATATATGAAGTATGGAATGTATCAGAATGATGGAAAAAGTTCTTGTTCTAAGGGCGATAATACAATGGAAGACTGATGATCCTCAATTACACAGGACTTATCACTCATCATGAATTCATCATGGATGAGAAAAGCAGTTTGAGAGTTCCAACTAAAAGCTTTGCGACTGCTAAGTTGTATGTCCAATCTAACTAGCCCCGAGCTCGTCCAAATCAGACCGAAAAATAAGATAACACGAAGGAAATTAATACGAACGCTTCCAAATCTCGACATGGTTATTAGCAGCGACAGAACCATTAAGCTTGTAAGATAATATCTGTCAACGGAGTGAAGTTTCGCCGTCTGCGTGTCTTGTCGATCATCCGGTTCTACATCCGGTTTAATACCATCCATCAGTTTTTATTCTGCCAACTTCCTAAGAATTTAAGTTAGTTTAAACTTTCGACTCGGTTCAATCGATTCTATACGGTTCGAGAAAATTGCAAAAAACTTTGAATTTAGGACAATCAAGATTTTTTATTGCTGCCCTTGGTTTTATTGGGAATGTTACTGCTATATCACTCTAAAGGGTTAATTGCCAAAAATTTAATGTTTCGTAACTTTGTTAATTGAAAAACCCATAAATATATTAACTACTCTTCAATCAATTGGCCGTATATCTTAGGTCAGAGGTTTTGTGCAAATTCTCTCAAAAACTGTATGGAAATTAGCACCGAGTTCGAGTTATAACATATTTCGTATGTTTCGCCACACCTGGTAGTGCGAATAAATTACATATTTATTACCAATTCCTCGATTCTTTATTCTCCTAATGTGTATTATGTAAGGATGACGACTCCTGCGCCGGAGGTCTCGTTAGCAACAGATTTGAACCAATCAGATTGTTTAGCTGGATGATCTCACCAATTGCATATAACTACATAACATATAGCTGAGTGAGGGAAACGAGTTTTAAATAATGGTTGTAGACGATTGGATTGATAACCTTTTTCTTGGCGACTTCAACATAGTTTTTGCGAGTTTCACTTGGTAAGCTAAAGCAATGAATGGATTTGCCGACAATCGAGATGCATGTGTTTGGAGAGGCCTATGCCAGTAGTGGACTGTTGTAGGCTACTGATGAAGCTAAAGCCAAGGCGCATATGGATAAAGGAAAGGAAGATGACGATGCAAATAATATTATATCAGCCTTAACGTTTAGTAATAAAGGGATAAACCCAAGGCAGAAGAATGAGCTCCTTACATAACACTGCATTAAGTTGATGTAACACAATGACGGGACGGACGTTGCGCAGGAGTTTGACACTGCATCACTTTCGTACAGTGAAAGTATGATTTATATTAAGGATACCCTTCGAGGCATTCAATTTATATCGATGGCGACCTTTTATTGTATAATAAATAAATTCGAAGTATCGTAAGCCGGTGAATATTGAAGGAGAATTTGTATTGTGTCTGGAGCTTTCTGAACTTTTACATAAGTAACTCATATATTGAGCTTCTAAACTGTTTTATTTATTATAATGAAATCCATTGTGCATTTGAGTTTTCCCAAACTTCAGGATCAAAGGGCTTTGAGGTCATCGTTTATATCATATTTTATAAGGCAATGCATAGACTTGAGATTTGAATATAGTCTTGCCAAAAAACCTACCCCTGCTTCCGCTAACATCGACCATAGACCACCACTTATTTATTCAAAGAAACATTGACCAATTACCTCTCATTCGCTATTAAGGAACATTAAACACTTGTAAAATAAATCTACTGGCCACTTTGCGGAGTTGCCAAAAACATGACATGGAGTGTGCGGTATATAACGACGTGATTCAGTGTTCAAATATTGGACAGTGATTTACTTGCACGTCTTGCACACTTTGAACGTGTTGCTGATGGTATCGTGAATTACTGAAACATGTATGGATGGGGAATAATATATAAAATGCCAAATCGTCTTAGAAGTGAGGTGCGAGCCAGGTGATGAGGTGAAGATGGATTTTTTCCAAAGGAGATATGAAATTAAATAGCCGGTAATGTGCAGAAATTGAAATGACTGGAGCATGCACTAATACTTAACAATTGCGAAGAAATCAAGGAATTAAATAACTAAACAAGACAAAGACAAGTGAAAGAACAATGGATTAAATCAAGGCTGCTCAACCAATTTTAAAGATGGAGTAAATCGTCATCTCGTCCTAATGCCTACGGCCCATTTAAGAGGTTCTTTTGATTTTCTGCAAGTCGTTCTAAATGGGACTTGGGCATGTAGACGAGTTGACAAATTACTCTGAAGATGGGCCAAAATTTTGATTTCGTGATATCAGTCGGGCTATCTTTTCTAAATAAAACTTGCCTACAGTTGTGGTAGACACGGACACCTAACTATTAAAATGCAACAACACTTTTAGTTACGCAGTTTATTAATAATAATAAAAAAACCTTAAATGAGACTTTAAGGGGTTTTTTGTGGTCAGGTCGATGGTAAAATCAAGCCAGAAATATGTTTTGCATTAAAGTACAGTAGGTATTTGTTTTTCACAAAGTTGAAAGTTGAAAAAAAAAATACAGAATAATATGTAGAACCAAATCTGCTTTAAAATATGCAAAGCAAGATGAAGGAAAGTCTTCTTTTGGTACCATTTTCCAAAATTTCTTAAGACATATAGTCGTGAAGAAACTGTTTCAATAAAAATCTGTTTCAGAGAAGTGTGGTTTTGGGTCCGCGGGCCTGGGGTTGAGCAGCCTTGGATTAGATGGATGCCTCAGTAAACTCATTTCCTTATGGTCTTGTAGTTTTACTAAACAGCAGTAAATACTAAACTTGAAGTACTTTCAGAGCAATATAATTAGTCTATCATCCCCGAGCATATATCATGCAGTTTCTCTCGACCAAAGTGGAATGTTATTTCATGTTATGCAGGACTTGTGAAACGAAAACATTTTCCATGACGTGGGTTGTGTAACACATGGCTATATAATAAATATCCTGCGAAACAAAGCAAAAAACAAGTGAACATGAGTGTTTGTATGTTCGCAGTTCATATCTGGTGGTAATTTATTGTGGCGCCATGTTGCGGTGGGACCGACGCGTGCGCAGCGCAAACCCACCTCAATCATTGTCTTAGACGAATACTAGAAATAAAAGTCATACAGCAATATACGAATTGTATAAATAAAATTCCGAAGCTGAATAGTAAATACATATTATTATCGTAATGGGTTATGTTATGAGCTACATTAGTTGTAGTGTTTTACATGGTATAGTTTTAGTGCAATTTAAATATGACCAGCCCATTTTAGCTGATCATTTGATTTCCTTAAAAGATTAAGCACTAAACAGTCGTAACCAACATAAGTCACGAGCGTGTAACCACAGCTATACTACATAATGTAGCCCAAAATGGTATAATGACATAATCATGTACAGGCTAAGTATCTAATCATTTTTATTTTTCTTGGTTTGCGTCCCCTGAATAGACTAAAAAATATCCGATAGAATTTGCAATTCCTTGGCGTAAGTAAGTACGTCTATTTTATCGGTGGCCATAACTCGTCTGGACAGGTTCCGTAGGCGGGTTGGGTTGGGTTGCAATAAAAAGCGGGGTGGTTACCGAACGGAGCCGGGTCGTCGCCCCCGCGCGGCCTTCCCCCCGCCCCGCGGCCGCGCCGCAAGGACGTCGCCCGCCGTTGCATAACCACTCGCACGCAAGTCGTTGATACCGTTCCGAGATGCGCTCGGTGTCGTCGTATAGGCTGCGCCAGCGCACCGGAATGAAAATAAAAGCTGAATGTACGCATAAAACCGACCTATTGGTATTCATATTAAACGTCTATTATTGAAGTTTTTACGACCGACGGCTATGCGATATTGACTTAATCCATTGTAATTAGACGATTTTCACTTTCCACCAAGGTTACTTGCGTTTGTTGATTAATTGAGATTAATTTATGATAACACAGTACGTTACCACGTTATATTGTTTTGAATAGCATCATCAGTACTAATTGCGTTCGAATCCCAACATTCGCGGAAGCATAACTTCATTAGAAATGGTGTGTTTATCGTACTAATAAGAACGTGATCTTGATAAAACTACATTGTGGCCTTTCGAGTTTCCTCGATACATAACAAGTAAGGAAAATTCTTAGCCTGGTTTTCTACGTACAAGATTTTGCATTCCCAAGGACCTCATTAATATTCAGAGCGTATTTACATGCCTCCTTAGATAGAGACTAATGGTAGAGGGCCAATTGAGTCTCGGACGTGCGCCTATGATTGTAGGAACTGGCTCTAGGGCCGACCGGAGCCGGGGGCGCAAATTATAATAGGCTCCAGTGCAAGGTGCAACGGACAACTAATAATAATTGTGTTGTATTGATAAGTGTAAAAAACGATTTATAGTTGTGTAAATCTTGAATTTTATTCACCATTAAAAATTAAAAGGTGTTTTTAAGACGGGAATTTATTGTACTTAATTGTGGACTGCTTTATATTCGTAAAGCGTGTTCTGAAGTAGGTGACTTACTTGCATATAATTATTTGAGCAATAATTATGGTTTTAGTCGGCAAGGTTAAAGTATGCAGCGGATATAACAACTGACTATTAGAGGTCCTAAATGTTCAAACATTTTCATAGTTTACAATCGCAATAACCCGCAAATTATAATAATCGAAACGTGGTAAAAAGCAGAGACTTTAAACGTTACCCAAATTGAGGTACGATAACGTTACGTAATAGTGTTAAGTATAGTTCCAGTAACCATTTATAAACTAATTCCTTGGCAATATAACGAAAATCTATCGGAACGAAATCTTCAACTATTCATTTAGTTACCACCCGGGTGGAACGGTAGAAAGAATGGTTATTGGAAGTATACGTAACGTTATTTTAACGTTATTTCATAACGTTTTAAGTCCCTGGTAAAATGGTTTACCTACTAATCAAACTCTTGGAAACATCCATTACATACTTAATAGGAATTATCAAGATCAAAAAAAGGCCTATTTCTCAATGTGCATACGAGTATCATCCTAAAAGCCGGTGATTTCGACTAGAATATCGCAAAAAGCCGTCCCCTCATCATTTGTTTTAATATCCAGAGACCCTTCTCAAGAAATACACAGCTAAAGGGATTTGAAAGGTGTCTCAGCACGACTCACCGACCATCAATCACAAGAATCGCCTCACAATGGGGATCAGCAGCGTTCGCAGAAACGTCTGTGTCGACACAACGGCTTACCTAGAACAAAGACAGATATGGTTAGCAGTGCAAGTATACTTTATAAAGTGCGGCCATGGAAAGTGTGGTGATAGCCTAGTTTGTGATACTTAGAATATTCATAGGATCTTAAAAATAGATAAAGTGATCGCTTAGATCAAAGCTGCATTTATAGCCATAACTATAAAGTTAGCTGGCTTTTGATGGTAAAGCCTTCAAAAATTGCTCCCAGTCTCGCCGCCTATTACATGGGACTGGCAAAATGTGGCTGTATTGATACACCCGACCAAACTCTTCGGGGAAAATAAGTGTGATGTTATATTGTGTCATATAATGTAGTTTGACCGACACCGCTGTACTGCGCCTTAGTTAAATGCGTGGCGAGACGGGGGCAGTGCAGGTCGCTCATTCGTCAACGCTGCCGGCGTCGCCGCGCATTTCTAAGGCGCGGTACAGCGGTCTCGGTCAAAATTTAAGACATAAAATCTCGGAGAATCGGAACCTTACAACTTTAGACACTTCACGGTAACATAAACTATCTAGAAAAGTCTACGATCAAAACAAATTGTAGGTATTCTTTGGAAACCTTTTAGTTCGTGCTTCATTCAAGATTTCGTCACAAAAACTGTTCACAGTATCGTATCGCTGACATTTCATTTGTCTAAATAAGTAAATACCAACCACTCCCGCTTACTTTATGGTCCCAATCAATCTGGCCTCACATCCGAGCGGGCTAGGAACAAAGGATTAGCTAAGCCTTCACCATTTATATTCTAAATATCAACTGAGTTTCGCAAACGCCCTCTGTTTACGGGTCCAATGCAATTTTCTGTGTGAAATCATGTATCGTGAGTAGTTACTGCTGGCGTTTTATATGGAGGGTTTCAGAAGTCAAGAGTTTATGAGGTAAGTTATCTATATATGTAAAATTTGTGAGTTTGTATGTAAGGGGTAATCTTCGGAAGTATTGATCCGATTCTGAATTTTTTTTCACTAATTGGAAGCTCCAGTATTGCCGAATGTAATATATTTTAGTGATATTATTTTATGTTGAAACAAGAAATTACAAGCGGAATAAGTCGCTGGCAGAAGCTAGTCTTTTATAAATAAGTATTGTCTTGTGCAAACATTTGGTCCTAATGGCAAGTTACGAAGAATCCAAGAAGGTTTGATGAAGAGAACAGTTATCTTTGTATGTCAACATACCAAAATATCCTTACATATTATAAAACAAAGTCCTCCGCCGCGTCTGTCTGTCGTCCTGTACACGATAAACTCTAAAACGACTGCACCGATTTTCATGCTGTTTTCACCAATGGATAGAGTGGTTCTCGAGTAAGGTTTTAGTATATACGAGTAATAACGAACATACACGCGGGCAAGTCGCGGGCATCAGCTAGTTGATATATAATTGTAAGCAAGGACATAGGAAGTAGGTGCAATGCAAAGTGCAACACAAATATGACAAAACTGACGTAATAAATCACAGTATTGCGTAAATCACAAAACTGCTAATAAAACCCAAGCTTTTTATCAAGATACATGACAAAAGGCTATTGAATAATAACGAGGTCAACAAGAAACTGCGATAGTGTAGTAAATGTATACAGAAGCTTAGCGATATCATATATTTCTTATCAGTAATTACTTAAAACACGAACAGGCATTACTTGCGGAATTATTCTTAGTATTTACACCGGTCAAGCTACTTGTCGTTGAACAGCTGATACTTTCATTTTATTTTTAAACCCGCCCAACGTAGACAGAATGGCATTGTGTTGGAAACGAAATATATTTAATAACAAAACACAGCCGTCAGTGACCCGCACGCTATCGGCGCGATCTGAAGCGGAACACGGCCACAATGCGCAAGCGCACATATCGATTACGATAACGCCCCTGACGCATATCAACTGCACCAGGGTTTATGAGGGCGACTGCGCATAGCCAGATAAGAAATGCGAATATTTTACTAATAAAATATGCCACAATTTTGATGCTATTGCTGTGATATCAAGGGATATTTTATCATAAAATTTCAAGATTCTTTATTACTTTACAATAATATTTATAAATGTGAAGCCGGTAAACAAATAAACAATAAGTTTTTGTCTTTTTGGACACAAATTGTGACCATCTTCAGATCTCGGGACTCGCAAAGAATAAAACAACAAGTTTTGGAAAGATTCCGCGACGTCTCATCATAATCAAGTCACACGGAACAAAAACATACAAATATAATAAATCCATTCACCGACACAACACGTTCATTAAACCGCCCGGTGGCTTTACCTACAGTCGTAATAAAAATCCATATAAAGCCTAGGAAAAATATTAATTCATGAAATGTGCTGAGTTTTTTGTGGTGCAGCGGGCATATATGGCGACCACACACGGGTATTGCAATGATGCATTGTGGCCGGAGTGAGAGACCACTGAGTAGATTTATTGCGAACAGCGCCGGCGTGTATGGCTAGTGTAACAGCGTCCCTACATGTGGATTTATTTTGTTTATGGTCAATAGGTGCATAGCTACACCGAGGCACTGAATGTTACACGCATCGCGCACTCAGGTGCGTGTGTGTTCCAAGTTATACACGAATGTCAAATCGTTATAGTTTTTTCTGACCGAAAATCAATTTGCCTAGCCTTCTCCCAATTATTTATTTATTTATTTATTTATTTATAACAGCTATTATGTTGGGGTTGGCTACCAGACCCGGCCAGTCTAACCGGATGCAGCTGAATACCATTATTTTACATAGAGCGACTGCCTATCTAACCTCCACAACCCAGTAACTGGGTAATACGATACCCCTTGGTAAGACTGGTTATCAAACTTTCGGGCTTCTGACGACCTGTAACGACTGTCAAAGATCCACGAATGACAGCCGGGACCAACGGCTTAACGTGGTTTCTGAGGCACGTCTTTCCGATAGTTTTTATGACCTCTTTTCTGCAAATGAGAAAAGCCAAATGTCAAAGATTTAGTACACTGGCGTTTCTAGTGTTCCTCAATCAGTATCTTCGTCTATCAAGTTGCTAGAGCTGTCAATGCATCTTCACTTATATGCCACAACTTACGCTCCTCCATCTGGCACTATTATTTTCTAACTGGTCGTATTTCTATCATTATCATCATTGACATCTTTGTTCCGAATACTGCTGATTAAAGGCCTTCTCTCTATTGTATCGATCCCAACCTTTAAATCTATGACAACATCAAAGTTCAATAACCTACCCAAACTCCTATTACTTGCACCAAATCGAGTTAAACCGTGTAAAAGTCGAGCGTGCTCAATAAACGCGATAAACAACCGATATACTTAGAGGCGATAAGTCGCGCGACACCGCGATAAGTCGCGCGACAACGCGATAGTCGAACGTTTGTATGTAAATATCGCCTGCTACAGATTCAGTATCGTTTTTGCCAAGTTTGGATAACACGTGCGAGCCTTGTTCATTCAGCTGACTCATGAGGTCTGTTGCTACGACTAATCTTAGTCATATCATAATAATTATATGGTTTTTATGGTTGTATAAAGCTGTTAGCATTATTGAGAGATTGAAATCGTTCTTCAATTAGTCATGACAAAGGACAGCCATGTTTATCTGTTGAGTGAAAATCAAACAGTGTACAGTTAGTTCCAAGAATAACACGGATTGATTTACCATGTTATTTCCATGTTTATAAATCATTTCTCAAGATTTAACTTAGGCTTTCACGCACGTCGTGTCTGATGAGAAGTTAATTTAGAAAGAGTGACCCTAATTTTTGACAGGCGGCTTAAAAATATAAATAATTTATGTAGGTACAAGACAATGCTTTTAAAGCGAGAACCACTACGGATTAGCAACATCAACGGTTCGATACCGAGATTTTCGTAAATGGAACGTGAGATATCGCGTGCAAAATTATATACGTGATTAAATTTCGCGATTTCATATTCCGAACAGCGTTGCAACTGCCGCGTTTGTTTGCGCACGCGCGTTGCGCAAACGCAACCGTCGAATCGCCGCAAAGTGACAACCAACAATTTATCAAGCAAATAACTGCAACTATTTGTACTTAAGTGAGGTTTCAGAATACGACCTTCGGTTACCATTCCCGTGAGAAAAGATGTAATACAATTACGTTTTCCTTTTCTATGAGTAATTAATTTTCCAAAACCATTGTTCGTTACTTTTTAATGTATTAACCAGATAAAATAACCGCGAATAGGGTCAAGTATACCGGAAACGCGCTGCCCGCTGCGCACGCGCTGCTCGCTCCTATTCAATCTTTATCGTGGAACACAATGGCTGTACAATATTGCAGCTCTATCTGTTATTGTTGTACTCTTTCATTTGTGCGTACGTTTTACGCAACGGTCGGAGTATCACAACTCACAAGTGTCGTCGAAATAGCACTTATCAGACAATGTCCAATAGTAAGAACTATTATTCCGATTTGCCAATGACAATGATTTGACGCCTTGATCTCTTAAGCGACAAATTATTTACGCAACATAACTCTTAAATCTAAAGCTTTCATTAATTAATCAGGTATATTGTACAGGAGCTCCTGCACTCTTCGTTAAAGTCTACATCATGGAGAAGAGGCCAATTACATTAATTGGCGCGTTTAATATTCTTTTCACTGCGCAAACGAGTGTTGATAAAAATCCACGTTATCCACATTCCGCACATTTGCATTTGTCGGCAGCAACTGGTAAGGAACGCCAACTCTCTCAACTAGGGCTGTGCTGTCGAAAAACTGTTAGAAAAAGTAAACATTTTTCTGATCTTGGTTTAAATATTTTTTTCCCAAACGCTTTAGTAAATGTTAAAGCTTTCGCCGCTGATGCTACTGAAGATATTGGTATCTTCCCTAAAGGAAAAAATCATGCATGTAGTAATTTTGGACCACGGAAGTTGTGACTTGTGAAGGACTTAACACACGAATGGACATACATCATAATAAGGAGCACTTCCTTTTCCCATTTTCTTTCATCTCTTATTTCCAGTAAGAATGAGAATGCCTCATTAATTTATGTAGCAGGATCACAGAATGAAATATACACACGTGAAAAACATGTGCAACTGAAATCCTCATAAAAAATCTCGTAAATTGGTTCAAAGCTCTCAATTGCACTTGCATATGAGTCTAAGGACCCACTTTACTTAAACAGCTAGCCCTAATAGGCACCAGCCTTATTCCACGTAATACGCAATGTGATTAATGGCGACGTAATAGCTCTATTACGTGGCTCTGCCGGCACTGCGAGAAATGCCCGTCCCCTTCCCAACAAGCGTATTAATTGACATTTGAGAAAGTTGATTTAATTGCGAACATTAACCAAAATGTTAAGGTGTCAGAAACGATCATTGCTCTTGACTTTTTAGGGCTCCACAAAAGGTTAATGAAGAGGTATTAAGTGTTACTGTGATAAATATCTTCATTGCAATGCATCGGGATGAAGTGTGATCATAAATTCGGTGTACGGATTTATTGTTTTGTTTAATGTTACGAGAGTCTAAGTGTCAGGGGCAGTCGACCACATCTGTGCTGAACAATTAATAACCGTCGAAAGCATATAACTGACTTATTTACGGCCGTCAATTGCACTCACAAATATATTTCTCACGCGCATTTCCATCTCGTTCTTCTAAACACCAACAAAATCTTTTTTTTTTTAATAATTTTTAGGATTCTTCGCATTGACACGCACATGCTTCGGAAAATGTAGAAAAAATGAAAAACTTTTTACAAAAGAAAAACACTAAGAAGGGAAAAGTAAGTTATTTTTCCATTTTTAGTGTTTTATTTGGAAGTCGGTTGTGGTTTTTTGTATAAAGTTTTTATTTTTCACTTTTTAGTTGTGGTACCTACCGGTGGGTTGTGGTAATAACAGCCGCACGAGTCGGTCCATCAGGTTAAACTACGCTTGCCGGGGCTGGTCCGTGGATGGGTGACCATCTTTACATACCGAGACTCCTCCGTGCCTCGGAAAGCACATTAAGCCGTTGGTCCCGGCTGTCATTTGTGGATCTTTGACAGTCGTTATGGGTCGTTAGAAGCCCGAAAGTCTGACAACCAGTCTTACGAAGGGGTATTGTATTACCCAGTTACTGGGTTGTGGAGGTCAGATAGGCAGTCGCTCCATGTAAAATACTGGTATTCAGCTGCATCCGATTAGACTGGAAGCCGAAACCAACATAGTAGGGAAAAGGCAAGGCAGATGAATCGTAAAATATAAAACTTGAGTTTGGTCCTTGAGGTTTCGCATGATCCAAAAGACAAAAAAGCATCACACAAGGAACTAACCACAATTTTCAACAACATTGTGAATTATCGCTACCTTCAGTATAATGAGGTCGTGCGCTAATAATATGTGCACACGCGATGCAGCATAACATTGCGAACATTACGCCGACGATTACAGCACACAACATAATTATACATAATAACAATTATAAGTTTTGTGAGAACGTTACATATGGCTGGCCACGACTGAACACAAGCTTGCTGTGTGAGCCAGTTTTTGTATTTCTTCTTTGTCAGGTTGACATTCGATTATTCTTTGTCTTTTTAAGAATTCACATTTTTATTTTCCCACGTGTCCTGGCTGGTTTCCAGTTTCCCATATGCTTCGGATATGCTTAAAAGAAATGGTCAGTCAATGCGAAACATTTCTCTCGACCATGAATTGAGGGAGACGAAACCCTTCTGAAATAGGAGAGCTTAGATAGCTAATACAATTAGATAAACGGAATGAGGACAAAAAAAAAATCATTTATTCAAACTAGGCTGAGAATCAGCACTTTTCGAACGTCAAAATTATATAAGACAGTCTCCCAAAACGCCTACCCTTCACCACTTCCTAGTGCTTTAGCTGGGAAGAAGAAGTGGCGCAACAAAATGCCCATCAGCACAGCTGCGCCACCCACATTCTTGCGAATAATGGTGCTTATTAAAACAACTCGAGAGGAGACGTGTTCTTAGTTCTTTGCAACAATCAGATACATTGCTCATGCAATTTTTCCTTAGCTTTGAGCCGTAACAATATACATCGTAATAGCTAGGGATGCACATCTGGGCAACGTGGACGTAACAAAGTAGAACTTGTATTGTAGATTTGTGGTGTAATATAACTAGCACTGGAATGACGTCGTGTCCCACAAGCGTAACTGAACTCCCTCAGATGATGTAACCTAACGCAATCGTAAGAATCTAGCCGTATCCTGTTCTCTTGCCTTCTTGGGTTTGCATTATATCAAACTTGATTCATGAGTAAAGGTATCAGAACGTAACATATTAAGGTGGTGCTGAACATGGACTTCTTGGCTAAGGATGGTAGATAATTCTGATTATGCAGCACAGTCAGTTGAACAGGCGATTATTGGTAACAGTAAGATCCGTCGTTCAACAGCGATATCTAACCAAAATGTTCTAGCTACAATAAGGCAGCAAACTCTGTGCCTAAGTTAAAAGCCAAGCTGGAGTATTTTAAGCTTTCTGAAATACCCGGTCCACTTAAAACCCCAGTTCGAAAATATGACCAGCAACATTGTGCTTCAGGAATACTTGCGTCATTTCCTTCATAAAGCCCACCGATATCAGACGCGCATTATGGTACAGATCGAGTGTTTGCGACAAGAGGGCGCCACCGTCTTCTCGAAGATGCAAGATTTATGCGCCTGCGTCGTGCGCTTAATATTCTACATCCGGCAGCCACTTTCCAAACAAGCGTGTTTGAAAATTGCCGCATCTCCAGCGCAATACGGCACAATAAATGAGCAACGTTTTGTAGTTGAATTTTCGTTTTCGCCTAATGATGCAATTTGTAGAGCGAAAACATGGTAAAATTAGGACTTTGAAGAGTGGCTCCTTTGGCAATGTGGCCGAAATTACTGGCACAGTTAGAGGTTGAGATCTGTTGGAGCAACGCAATGATATCGGAAAATCCGAATTTACCCCGAATATTATTCCATAATATGTTTTGGCTATAGTGCATAGTGGCTACGGCTCCGTACAAAGGCATTTCATTAGCACCTCACCGTTTTACGCCTATTCTAATAAAGTCTTTGATAGCACCACTATTGTAATGGACTCATCCTCAATTTCACTCGGCGTTTTCATTCATAACGATTTTACGATCGGAATAAATAAGCTGTGCTCATTTTTGTATCGCGGCATCGAAGCAATAAACTATCACAAAGTACACCTTCCCAGAAATGTGTTTTAGAGACAAAACGTGCACTATGGCACGGTTAAATTGCAAATTTTATGGGTTTGACTAAGCCGCCCCTGGTGCCTGCGGCCAGTTCAAAGGGCTACCCTCTGGCCCGCAAGACTGGGACACGATATCAATGCATCAACCAAACAAAAATACACCTTAGCTTTTGTTGTATAAAGTCTATACTACAATTGAGTTTGGAATCGCTATTGTCAAAAGCATAAGCATTACAAAGTGGCCGCATGTCACGCCAGCGCCAAAGAGCAAAGGTTCCGAACACTAAAAATGGGAATAAGCATTACTTTCGTTTCGAAACGAACAATGGCCGCCGCACGGTGGGTTTATGGGAGAAATCGCTCGCAAACTAGGAAGCAAGTAAATCGAACTACACTAATTTGTTTTGCCTTTTGCAGTAAACTGAGAAAGCAACGTTTATGGGTTAAGCAACCATGTATGTAATGGCTTTCGAGTGGTTTTCAATTTCACATGAGCGAACGGAATCACATGAATTATCTGAAATAGCTGCCGAGCGTACATCTTAGTTTTATTGTACTTTCTTTTGTATATTTCCATGTTCAAATGCTGCTGGAACCAGTTTTCTTAAATGACTTGTGCAGTGTTTGAAGTTAATAGTCTTTAAAATTGATTGCGTTTTCGGAAAACTTGTTTAACAGAAGTTTTGTCAGCTCAGCTTTATTCTTCTAATATTTATTGACAGCAGTTGGATAGTCAACTTCAGAAGCAACTTCAAATTGCTAAGCATTTAAACTTGGGAGGTATTTCACCGAAAACATTGATTTCATCAACAAACGTGCTCCTAGTCCTAACCTAGAAGATGTGGCGAAAAATACCGAACAAGGCCGATGAGTCTGCTCGTTATTGCGCCCGCGCAGATCCACCGATAGCAAAACAAGAGGAAAAATACTCGCGTAGGCAGGTGCACGTAACTTAAATTTAGTCTAATGAATGGATTTCAGACCAAAATCTAGCTCTGCATTGTACTATCGCAACATCTTACTAAGAATACACTATTCATAAATCCGATTCAAATCTTAGCATGCAATTTTAATTCAATGTAACTGATTATATCATTGAATTATTACTGGTTTTAGGATTCTATGAAAACAGCGAACTAGTTTCCACATGAGATTCACGGAAATTATTCATGTGAGATAACTCGAATTTTATGTGCGATATAAAAATTTATTTAGGTTATGTTTTCCTCTGATTTAAGATCAAATGCTAAACGATGCCACGGGCAAATTTTTGCCTTACTAATATTGAACTAAAATCTGCTAAAATAAAGTTCGTGTTCAAGATTTTTCCGTGAGACGGTTTTTAAACAAGTCAGATTCTGAAAACTGTAACCTAACCTAATTATTTAGAACAGTTACGTTATTACAAAACTATTTGTTATGATAGGTTTAAGGAGTACTTTGATGAACGAAGTAGGGAAAAAGGTATATGGTATAAAACTATACAATATCAGCTTCCTCGAATACCGTGGTTTGCTATCAAGGAAATGAGTAGGTATCATATTGTTCTGCTTCATAGATTACGCTCTGGTCACTACCCATCCCGCAAGTTTGGTTATTTGATGAATAAAGTGAATTCTCCCAATTGCGAAACATGCAGAACGGTTGAAGATGTTCATCATCTACTTATGGAGTGTATCAAGACAAAGAAGGAAAGAGAGACGCTGTTGAGTAGAATAAAAATAAACGAATATGATATTGGTCCTTATGTACAAGTTTTAGCGCAGCCTTCACCTGAGATAGCAAACCTACTTACTGATTTGTTTAGACATTCATAATTTATATTGTATAACTTAAACTATTCTAAACTACATCTTATAGATGTAGTTTAGAATAGTTTAAGTTATGAGACTGACTTGCCACTGTGGATAAAAGCCACTATAAAATTTAAGAAAAAAAAAAAAAGTTCGTGTTCAAGATTTTTCCGTGAGACGGTTTTTAAACAAGTCAGATTCAGTCACTCAGCTGAAAAATAACTACCATCACTAATCACTTTCTTAACAGCACGAAACGTGTATTTTTCAGATAACTAATTGTGGTGTTGTTTATAAGAATTCCCCAACATTAACGTTTAATTAAGATCTCAATCGTGGTGGCGACTCGTCTGCTCTTATCTTAACGATCCATCAAATGTAGCGACATCTAGGCAGCCGAGATAATCTACGCGTAGACGTATGGTTGAGAATTAGGGTTCAGTGTTTTGTTCAAAAATAAATTAAACATTAGTAATTAACGGATAAAAAATCATCACCAACATATTGAGCAAGTTCTACATTCAAACTTTGTTTTCTGAGTAAATTAACATAGACTTAGGTTTAACTTTTTAAGACTCGCTATGGACAGTACAACGAAGTTTTATTAATGCTAATGGTGTGAAATGTACACACATCTCTTTATAGGCTCCTCTTGGCTTACTGTCAGAAAATTATTCAGGTTAGGCAACTAGTCGTGGGATCGTTGGCAAATGTGCGGTCAGTTTCTTCATCTATGAGCTCAGAGTTGGCAGTTTAAACTACTTACATCTGTCTCACCGACCCTTACGAAAACCAACACGAGAAGTGAACACTCTTTAAAACCATCAATGATGGTGACTTAATTTCTGCGATAAACCACCACCACCACCACCACCACCACCACCCCACCTTGCACTACTAACAAAATGATGCAAAAGTACCTGAGTGATATTCAATTAGTGAAATAACCCGAAATTGGAAGAATTTAAAATATCTACTTAATTTTCTACTGAACCACTGTGTAGCCGGATCCAACGGCGCCAGGACCGGTCTAATCCCAGTTGTCACAATATCCCAAGGTGTGAACAAGCTCTATAATCCCTTGACCTATTATCCCCAGTAGGCTGATGGTCGGAAGAACACCAAGACATTCCTCAGACATTGCATCATATTACTTAATGTTCATCTGACGATGAGTAATCGCCTGTTAGAGCCTTAATTTGTTGGTGACGTATGGCTAATACATAATAGATGATACTGGTTGTAATGGTGTAAAATTACAGGGTTCTTACTCAATAATCGATTTGGTGACGATAATGTCTTTGTACCAGTCTTACCAAGGGGTATCATATTACCCAGTTACTGGGTTGTGGAGGTCAGACAGGCAGTTGCTCCATGTAAAATACTGGAATTCAGCGTCATCCGGTTAGACTGGTAGCCGACCCCAACATAGTTGGGAAAAGGCTAGGCAGATATATTGAATATCTTTGTACCAAAGTACTTTGTCGATGTAGGGACCTCAAGAAATGACTATCAGCCCTGTATACATGGATTGCTGGATTAGTAATAGCAGTCTATAAAGCTAAGTAAATTCAAATATCATTTATTTCAATCCTTACAAGATCATTAAAAAAATATTCAATCACAATAAATAAAAATACGTAAGTAAAAAAAAAAAAAAAATTAAAAATATAAAATTGAGATTTGATTAAAATCATAAAATAAAATTAAAATTTCATTAAAATCATAAAATTAAATTAAAATTTCATTACAATCATAAAATTAAATTTAAACTTCATTAAAATCATAAAATGTTAATAAAAATGTCGAGCCCTAATTGTGTACTAAGTAAAGACGACTTGCAAAAAGTATCACATCGACATCATCTCCCAAGAAAGCCGTCACACATCTCAAACCTTAATACCCAGGTTGTTACCTTAATACCGATTCCCAGGAACACAATCAGTAGCAAAGATCATACAGATTCTTTAACCATTTGTACAGAGGTGAGGCAAAAACATCAAAAAGGCCGCGTCAACACACAATTAGCGCGGGTTCTAAGAGCAATCGACACTTTACCTCGGGCCATGGGGTAGAAAAAAGTGACCAAGTGCAAGATAGTCGTAAAGGGTTCCGTAGAATTGACACAGATTGGAAGTGGTCGTGGGGATGATTCAGGATATCCCACAGAACATAAAAGAGATTTTGTTCATATTTAGGATATTCTGGAAACCAATGTTTGCATGCATTACAAATCTGCGTGACGTTTCTGGTTCCAAACGGAAATATAGTCATTTTTTGTAGCTGTAAAAAAGGCAGGCATATTTTTCATTAATTGCAATTCTATTTATTTACATCATACCTACGAAAAAGACAATGGACCATTTTGCTAAAACTATGCTATGTTAATACTGAAACTTTTAGTTTTATATTTAGATGCTCCTTAACAAACAAATACCTCAAACAAAACAGCCATGCACCTACGGAACCCTAGCTAACATCAAGTGGATGTCGGACTCGTCTCGTGACCGGGTCACGGCACGGAACCGCGCCGGCTCTCGTACCCGTGCTCCTACATAAGGGACAACACCTGACTAAATATTTATGAGGTGCCGCGTGATCCTCCAATTAATTTGAAGATACGTCGAATGCATCAGCACTTTGACTTTGATGACCTAAAGGCGATGCGTCCGCTTTCTGGACTCGATTTCCGAAGAGACATGAATGTACGACCTAAAGATTTTCAATTAGAGTCCGCTTTCAAGGTGGTTTTTAGGGTGAATCCTGGAATTAGAATATACTTTATAAGTTACTTCATCATCAGCCTATAGCAGTCCTGCTAGACGTAGGCCTCTCCCAATTGCAAGCCATTCAACTTGATTCTCGGCAGCTGCTACCAGTCACCCTGCGAAGATCGTCACTCCACCTAGCTTGAGGGGGAACCTTACGTTTGCCGATTTGCGGTCTCCACTCAAGAACACGTCTACCCCAATGGTCATCGGTTCTACGGCTAATATGGCCGGCCCATTGCCAGTTCAGCTTGCTTCTTCTGTGAGCTATGTCTTCAACTTTGGTTCGCTCCCGGATTACCTCATTCCGGATTCTATCCCTCAGAGATACTCCAAGCATAACATAGGTTACTTACGATGGATCGATGAAAGTTTCATTGATTTTTTGGAAGCGTTTTCTACTTCTTAGAAAAACGAGATGGATGTTTAATACAACAAGAATAATTATGCTCAAGCCATAATGGTAACAACCAGATGCAGATTAAACACAACTGGTCGAAAAATTCCTTCATTGGAAAGAATTTTTGTCGTAACAAGAGAGGAATGCAGAACGCACATCCTCAAAAGAAGTTAACACTTGCTGGAACTTGAAAGGAAACAAAATAACAATATTGGGTTCTATTCTACGAAGCACATCCATCGGGAACAAAGAATTCAGTCCGTCATTCGGTCCCATTGAGTCTATCGAAGCTTCGAAGGTCGGAACTCAATCGCTGGACTGAAAGTGACTACATTGTTGCAGTGCAAAATAGACACATCAGTCTGCTTTTTGCGTATACAACAAGGATATGTCTTGTATGAGATGGAACAATGTTGGCAGTTTTGTTGCAGTATTTTTTGTACGGAAACATGCAGCGCGACGGTATGTAAAATTTTTTTACTTTTCATTCACTATATTTTTCTGATTTAGATTATCAACTTTATCGTAGACTGTCTGTTTGTCTGTCTTTGGTTGACGGATTTGTTCTAAAGATTTCAATCGAAACGACATTCAACAGTCTAGATTTATTTACTCAAGTATTTGCATTCAAACAATTATGTCACCAGACGATTATTTATACCTGTGCAGGCGCACCCAGGGCGCTACGTCCGAGATAGTCTCGAGTTCATAAAAAATATGTACGAATTGTATCGACCTCGACATTTTGACATTTCCTTATATCGCTGCCTAGTATTTATTTATATAACCTTAATTTCATGTAGTCCTTACATTTTTTGTTAATTATGTATCGGACTCGTTTTTATTCTTAGTACTTAATTGAGTTTATTTTAGAAATGTAGTTAAAAGTATTTATTTCTTTCTTTTGCTTTTAGTTCTCAGGCAGTCAATATTGAGATGATTGGATTACTGTTCTTGGAACTTATCTTAATTATCTTCATGATTGAGCGTTAATTATTTTAATTAATGTCGTCAAAGTGAAAGACTATATTGGCAGTTTCAGACATAACGGATTGATTTAATACATAAAGTTTAAACAATAACAGTACTTGCTTAATGTCTTCATTCACAGTTACATTCATTAACAAATAATTTCCAATAGTTAAACGCTACAATTAGGTATTATACTAAACTCTTGGAATGTAAATAAACTGAAATGAGAGTACTAAGCCGTGTTCTACTAAAATAGCAATTTAGTTACCTACAAGCGAACACAAGCGGTGAACGTAAGGTCAACATGGATACTATACAGAACGACAGTTCATTTATTAGCATACCCTCCGGCTGGTCTACTGTTACATTGTCAGCCGTAATACGATTATGTCCAAGTAATTGCCGCCGATCTTAATCTGCCAACATTAACTACACTCCCGCCCATATATCGTTCACTTTGACATATCGGAGTAAGCACTTGACTTTGACATTTATAATTACTTGAATATTGAATGTTATTGTTTCTTTGTTCGCCGCTTCGGTTTAGTGTACCGACATCCTTGACCTGTCGGTAAAGCGATTGCAATTATAACTATTAAGCGGCGCCTACGCACCTCGAATACCCGCCGTACTCTCGTTTACGTGGGCACGAAATTCACATGAGCAGGGATTTTAATATAAATTAATTCCAGCGTCGTTGGAAGTGCTAATTACACAGTGAGGTGCAGCTCTGACAAGGGATAACCGTCGGTCAACTCAACATCCATTCTGTAAACTATTATTTATAACAACCAACAACCAGCATTTAGCTAGAAATGTCGCTCCAAGAAACGCCCGACGCCCTCTGAAATCATTAAGAGGAAATAGGGTCGGTCTTTTCTCCATACAAAAAGTCATAATTCGCGGTTCGGCTCTCGTCTATTTCCTCCTCCAATATTGGACCAATTTGAAAGATATTTTATAAATTGATTAAGAAGGATAATTATTTACTGTGCCCCTTTGTTTTTCTTTTTTCATCAATAGTTGTCTTTGTACAATATGCCTCTGATGACAGCGGTCTAAACAGGCAATTTTGAGCATTTTCTGAGGGTTCTAGTGCTTCTACAGATAATGTATCATCAAAACGGAAAACATAGGGCATAGAACTAGTTGATACTTATTTTACTGTAAAAAATCATTGCTCTTAAGGTCATAAACCAGAGAGAAAACCGGCGAGAGCGTTTGTATGGAGAGGGGACCGACCCTATTTCCTCTTAACAGTTATAAAATGTTACACTGAGGTGTTATTTCCCGGAAATGACACCTAAGTGGCTGGAGACCCTGAGCTGGGTTTTACAGGTGAATTGTTCAAAGCTTGTTTCCATTTGGCCCGGCCTCTGGCCGTGACATTATGTTGGGTCACAGGAGAGCGCGGACTCACAGCGCGAATAATTGCGCGTGCGCACGCTGGCAGTATCACACCACGCAGACTTCTTAAAATCGAACGAGGTGCACCCTGGGGAGAGTTGTTTATTCACGAACGAGCCGCGATTTTCCTCATCATTAGTTTTTAAATAAGCACGCGCCTCTCCGACGCCGCACAATGCTACAACCTGGGCACAAAGTAAACAAACACGAGTGAACGCATCAACGACTTCCTTTCTTTCCGCTTCGACGAAGTTCACTTCTCCGAAACTAAACAAATGGACGTTAGGCGTATATTAAGGCCGAACGGCTTGTTGCAATCGACCCTTGTCCGATGAAGTAGTGCCAGCCCGCGCCGTAGCTGAGCACGTAGCTTTAAATTCCCCGTTTAATAATAATGATGATCTAAACCTTTTGATCCAGCCTGTCCCAACAACTTGCTGTCCCCCCGCCAGTGATGTCGCCCTAAGCCGAGGTTCGTACCCCACAGGGGGTGCCCTTAGCGAGCGCACACTTAATTTTAATTTAGAATAGTTTATGCCCCTGGCTGGAGGCCCTGAGTATAGAAAGCTTAAGGCAGCCACAGGAATGTCCGGTTAAGAAGTCATGATTTCCGAAATCAAACTTCAAGATGCCCTAGTTAAAAAAAAAAAAAAAAAAAAAAGTTGCAATCGAAATCTGAGGTACGTAACGATTTAGGAACAATGCAACTTAGCGTCTGGTTGCAACTGCGAGTCTGTGATGGTGCGTATCGCAACATTAGCGTTAGTACATCGGGCGTAGGTTCCCGCGGTCACTGTCTCGTTGCACAACGGTCGCGGCGAGGTATTCACGAGTTGTTTACAGAGGTAATTAAGCTGTCGGACCCACGCCGCCCACTGTGAAGACGCGGACGTTTCAATTAGTCGCAACTAATCCCAGCTCTCGTGGAATGGTGTCGCAACCGTTTGCACAATCGGCGTGTTATCACGACGCGAGGTGATAAGCGGCGTCTCTCGTGAGAGTCGTGCAAATATTGCAACACAGCCGTTGCAAGTAAATGTAGAGCGCGCGCGCATGAGACTAACACAGCCAATTATTGTGCCTCTCAGCATGAATCCGATCTCACGTGATCCCAGTAATGAGCTGCGAAATCCGTATGACATCGATTGGGACGCGATGCCCTCATATATGTTTTCAGCGAATGTTTTGTGTGTTTGCGTAACCGTCGGTAGGCGTTAGCGGCGTGTCGCGAATCGTCGCTCTAGATGTGCGGAGACAATACGTTGCGCCAGCGCACGACACCGGTTTGCGCAAGCACACAGCACTTAAACAACGTGAAACTCTTGTCTCTCTCGATTTACGGATCACGGAAATCTTTGGGGTAATTTAAACAGGGTATTAAGTAAAGCTGCCCACGATTAAAGTTTCTAGCTATTTTAAGTTCGTGATATAAGGCGCAAGAATAACTTCACCGCGTGGTCGTAAATAAATCTGAACAGGATCCCAATTGAATCTCGAGTATACGATTGAAAGTCGTCCGCCTTAATGTTGTGAGTAATTTGCATGTGATCGTATCGAGGGACTATCAAAGATGTCGAAAGAACCGAATAGCCCTCGAGTCCCCCCAGATCGCCCACTCGCTCTCACGGCGTTGGCGTGCTCCAAATTAATATTATATTGTGTTACAATTACGGCAACGCACACAGATTTATCTGACGTCGCAATAGCCAGCCGTATCGGCGTGTATATCGGTACTATGTATTTGGGTCGTACCAAATTGCTTCTCTTATCGTATTTTTGCAAATCAGTGGGCGATTGGCGACTGCTAACCAAAATGTCAAATCTTCCTTTCAGTGTCAGCTCATCAAAGTAAGCGACTATCGAAAAAATCTACTCTCGAGGCTTGGCAAATGTATACTATACGTAGAATACAATGGTCTCCGGGTGTGATCGAGCCTCGATCGGCAACCTGACCGTCGTGGGAACAGCCGGCGACAAATATGCGACAATAACCTTTTGTTGGGTCGTGCGTGACTCGCACTTCTGCAAAATATTCCGTATTTAGAAGTAATACTGCACTCGGGACCCTCGTTACGAAGTGCAATAAAAATAGTTCCAACGCCATTGTGTCTAACATAGACATGTTAAAAAATTCTCACATCTTGGTTAAGAGGGAGAAGTATGCAAATGAGTATGTCTCAATGAGTCAGAGAAAAAGTTAGCAACCGGTCAGTTATCACCTCGGAGCGCTAACTGTTGTATCGATACAGCTTTTTTTGTAAGGTCGTACGGTATCTGTCGATAGGATGGACATGTTAATGCATGTGTTTATCACTAACAATTCTTAGAAAGCAATTATAACAGACACTTCCGACGCTTGAGTATGTGTAACGGGCAGCTTGTGTATTTGAACTATGTTTATAGCTGTGGAATCTTGTTATCGATAGCAGAGACAATGAAAACGCTTACAACTGTGTAAACACGCCGGAGGATCATGTAAGTACGTCGAGTTAGCAACGGGGAGTGCATTCCTCGTACTGTTGGCTCCGAAACCAAGTTTTCTTCAGTATTTTATAGTCAAATACAACGGTCGTTCGTGTTTTGCGTTTATGTTTGCTAAAATGTGACCGGATCGTCAGAGACACGCCCGGTAGGTACAGTAACCTCGGTGAGTCATGGAGCTGTCTCGCCGTGGATTCAAAACGAGGAACCGTTGAAGAATTATCAAATTCGCATTCAACCGTGTTGTGGCTAGCTCGTTTGACAATCGGGAGTGTCTGTTATTGTATTAAATACCAAGACGATTTTCGAGCTTTGCATTTATAAAACAAGCATTTGAATAAATACAGGATGGACTTTTCTAATCAAGACTGTTTACTTTGGTGAGAATTTCTTTGTCAAGGAATACACTTATTTGAAAGGCAAACAATACTTGTACATATTGGCTGTGTTACTTATTACAACCTAAACACAGAACACGAAGGTCTAATACTAAAATGCAAATTCCGAATCTAGGACATGAGGCAACCCCGCTGCGTATCGCAACTCAGTCTCAAATCATTAAAGCACATACAATAACTCATATTAACTGTAATACTACGGTTAATACTGGCTTCATTTGCAATAAAAAACTAATAACCATGTGCAATTAAATTGTTGTTCTTGACCTGTAACAATTTTATTTATAGCTGATATTGATTACCATCGTAAAATTAATTCATGGTTCCTTACTAATGAAACCCCTACCCCTAATTATAAGATTCACTACCACGTTCTGCTGGCGACTTCGACCGCGTGTAATTTCTTGTTCCCCTGACCGAAAACGAAGTACTACGCGGGCGGGCGATACGATGTGACGCGTGTCTGATCTGACCTCCTCAACCCAGTATCTGGGCAATACGATACCCCTAGGTAAGACTGGTTGTCAGACTTTCGGGCTTCTGACGAGCCGTAACGACTGTCAAAGAACCACGAATGACAGCCGGGACCCACGGCTTAACGTGGATTCCGAGGCACGGAGGAGTCTCGGTATGTAAAGATAGTCACCCATCCACTGACCAACCCCGGCAAACGTAGCTTAACCTGATGGATCGACCCGTGCGGCTGTTATTACTTAGCCACGAGCGCCTCCATAACTTCTATATGTTAAAGAAAAAGCCTTAGAAGCTTCTCCTGCCAAGTCCGTTTAAGGATGAAACACGACATTATCTGACTTGCTACGTACAATCTTCATACCAGTTCTCGCTAAGCCCATTCTCGTACATGCTTTCAAAACATAAGTTCGCTGGTACACTCAAACATTTAGGTCAAGGCATCCATACCAAGTCCTTTAGCATCCGTGAGGCAGAAATATCTAATGCCTCCTAGCGATTCCTTATTGAGTGGAGACCGTTCCGAAGCTAGGTCTCAACTATTGGAACTCCAAGATTATATCAGTGGAAGGAACTGAGAAATGAAACTAGTTATTGCTTGTGACAACTATAAAACGTTATTTATTAGCATTTGTGAGCTTTTAGAGCTTGTGATGAATTTGTACTGATTTGGATCGTTTTAATAATTTATTTGTTGCAAATATACGATACGCAAATATCGATGCAAATCGTAGAAAGCTATTAAAGCTACGTCAATAGTTAAGTAATATTAATTACAATGCGAAGGTTATTTATTCAGAATTTGCCAACATTTGGATGCGGGTCATTTGCAAAATGTTTGGGTGCGCAAGAGCATGATCTTGACACCAAGTTGCTAGCTCGGTGACAGATAGATACATGTCAGTGGGACGAACCGATACGTGAGCCTTATTTACATTTTACGACGCTGCGTTGTGCAAAAACACGGCGATGTCTAGCTGTAAACTAGCAGCTTCATGTACTAGCAACAAGATACACGGAGATTAAGATGAGGTTTCTTTGACATTTGATCAAAATGCTGCGATAAAGCCGCTTTTAATGACCTAATGAGCTCTTTGAACTTTCCGAAGCAAACTTGAATTAGAGGTGGATCAGGATTTTGATGCTTGAGCATCTAAAATCTTGTTTTTAGGATCTAATATGGAAATTCTTATAGCCACTTAGTCGATAATATTTGTTTTTCTTTTTGTAGGATCGTTTAGCAAAGTATCCAGGCAACTGCGACCGACAGCACTTCACAAAGTATGAATACCAAATGACGACCACCCGCACTCGAGCAGTCGCCAGTTACCTTTGTAATTTAAACCTCATATATTTCAATTGTCATATAAGACTCCTTTAGACAAAGCCCGCCAGTCCCGAGTCCTGCCTCATTAAATATTAATCATGTCCTGGCATCGAGCAAAAACGAGATAGATCCTGATAGACATGGCCATACCGACGTATGTCCTCCTCTCGATGCCCACACAATCGTCTATTGACATTGACACGCCTAATTACAAGACATGCGCATATCGACCGCGAATACATCGACCACCGGTGACCGGCACTCCACTCATTCAGATGTCAATCCCTCTAATAGTGTATAACCCAGTAACGTTTTGAAAGCATATAGATCCGATGCGATACGAAGAAGGCAAGCTATATGATATTTGGCAGTGTTATATGCGACCTTGTTATTGTATTCTAATAACAAGAAAAATCTTCTATTGTGCGCTTGGGTTGGGTTGCGCACGCACCTTCTCTGAGCTGAGGACAGCTGCACTTGGATGTAGTGACAATATGGCTAGATTTTTGCATTCATAATAAACTCCTATAAAAGTACGGCTTATAAGACCTTAGTTAGACCAAGGCATTGAATTCTGAATTCTTCGATAGTCAGTGATCTTATGCATTTGTAAAGGACTAAAAATTTCTTTAAATTACTACAAAAGATTTCAACTGCTATTACTTATATTATTATCTTCTCCCTGTAGCCCGATGGTTGTCTTTATGTTTTTTTTTTCGTCATAGACCTTGAATTGTAACAGTCGAAATAACAATTTCCGCAGCTGTCCGCATAATAATCAATTTTTTTTTTATTTTATTAGCTTTGCGCACAGCTCCTTCATATACTTGGAGGCATCTCTTTTGTTAACCGAACGATTCTTTGGAGATTCTAAAGGTGTACCGTGTACTCCTCTCCCCTAAATATTTTGGGGTTAGTGAACTGTTTTTTATCTGTTGTATTTGATTTTTGCTGATAACTTCCGTGACCGTTAGTCATGTCATGAGTCAGCTGCACATGTTTTGATTTCCAAAATACGTTTATTGCTTTGACAGGTTCAAGCACCCAAATAAAATATTGGTTAAGTTTTTAGGGCGTCATAATATCTTTGATTTTTATGCCAGCAGTGTCCTCAAGTCAATAACCAAATATGAATCCCACCAATGGCTGGACATCTTTTTCGGCTCCTTATTAGAGTCTCTCCAATTCTGGCGTTTAATTATCTTTATTAAGAAAACGTCGAACGTTTTTTATTTCAGTATCATTGATCGTTTCATTGCTGCGCGGGCGCCGGAGGATGCGGCTCATTAAGACAATTAGAAGCTGATCCATCGCAACAAGCGGGCATGCGCGACGCGTTGCAATAACTGCTCACTAGATAAGCGCCAGATGAACGGTTAATACTGTCGCCAAATAGATTATGGAGTTCTATTGTTTATGGCAATTTTTTTTTATTAATTCCTGGCAGTCTAAATCTATCTTGGAAACCTTTAAAACAGATATCTTTAGTGTGTTAAATTACTCCAAATGGTCAAATCACATTGTATGTAAAAATTACACCCAAAAATAAAATAAACACAGTTGTGACAAATATTATGCGAGTTATTTCTTCATTATACTGTCTGCCTTATTAACTCAGGCATATTGTTACATACTGGCTTAATACATTCAGGCTTCCAGACTTGGCAAATTGGTTACACTCCTCCACATGTGCAACTTAAAAAAGGTATTGCATACTGCATTTACACAAAAGTTTTCACTCTCATTACAGTTATTTAAATCTGCTGTTGAAGTTTTTGTAAAGAGTTAATCCTTGGACACACTGATTGTTCATTCTTCTCGAATTATTCACTAATAAGTGCTTTTGTGTCCTTATTATCATAACAATATGCAGAGCCTTGTAAGAATAAGGATATATTTACATAGCCATATTTTTGTCCGCCAATGTACTGAATTTTTTTCTTATTCATCATTTATTTATGTTAATGTGCGTGTTGGAAATTTCTAGAAGATTTATATATCTAATAAATTAGCAGTGATTTATTATTCAATTATGTTAAAAAAAGCAACTAGTGCGGAACGGCCTATTTTCCTGTCAATAAACAAATTGATGATTTTACAGTGGATGTTTGGTTTAGCAACGGATGGGAACAATAAATAGTCTTTATCGGAGTGCAGTTGATCCCCATTCGTCAGCGGGGCAGGCACTTAGTGAATTGGGGCACGGTGCGCGTGCGCAACCGCGGGAGGAACACGCAGATCACGATGCCCGCCTTTCACCTTGTGTTTGTGGTGCCAGTGCGAGCGAGAAGCGATTTCCTGAGCATGTTTTTTATGTCCTTAATATGTAGTTAAACTTAAAATGTGTACAAAAACTTAAGAACTCGAATCGAAATTTTAAAAATTAGGTTTTTTTTTTTAAGGTTAGTAATCAAAACGGTTTTCCATTCATTTTGATAGCCTGATAACTTGATTTCTTTAAAAGCGCCTTTGTGCTTAAATTCAATTAACCCTTTTCATGAACAGTTACCACCCACAAATCATGCAGGATCACGTATCGGCCATTCAAGTGTCATTAGCAGGCGCATGCGCATTATTTTATTAAACGCTAGTAAATTATGTGTGAGCCGAATGGAAACGCATCATTACCGACTACACCGACACTTCATACAATGGCACACGTTTGTATCAGACATAATTAGTTAATGAAAGCAAGCGCAATTTATTACTGCCCCCATTCCATTCCGTCTATCTCGGTGAAGTACTGATGAATATAAAATAGACTCACCTACACAAAAGAGCAAAATAAGAATGCAGAAGATACTAGTAGTCGCAAAATATTGTTGTAGGTACTTTAAGGTTTTCCAACATTATCTACAGGAATTTAAAAGTCCATCATAAACATAAAACATTACAGGCAGATACATCAGCCGCCTTGTAACTCTTGTACAATCAAGATAAAAACTCTTAATGATGAAAAATAAAAGTGTTATCTGACAACGCTCTTCGATTTTGTGCAGTTCGTGTGAAGAGTGATGTAGTGAATTGATGCGCATGGCGTGATCAAAGGAGAGCGCGCGCGCACCGATCACGAGTGCCATTGCTGTAATAGAATAATTAATGGGCGCCGGACCGCGCCACTCGAGGGTCACTGACAGGCTCCCTTCCACAGGCGCGCGAGTGTGAGGGCGAAATGTGAATGCAAGTTCATAGCACTTGAGGGTGTGCGTTTAACCGAAATCGTGCATCCGTTCTACCATGGACGCTTTACAACCATTCACGTCGACCTATAAGATATCTATTCTATTGCCAGGTGCTGTTATCTGTACTCATTTAAAAGCAAAACCGATTGCCATTAATCTTGAAGTAATTGATCGCTCCTAAAAACAACATTCGCAAACAATTATCGAAACATTTAGTTCAGCCAATTTGGTACCGCTAACTGAACGCCAAAACCGTCGTCTTGAAGTTTCAAATTCGGCTAATTCGAGGCAAAGCATGAAACATTGCGGCGGCGGTGTAGCGCGGAACCACCCAAAAACCTTTAAATCATTTGTCGAGTTTCTAAAGTCCGTTCCACTTACGAAAGCGGCTGAAGGCTCAGTTATTATCAGCCATTCAAGCGGTGGTGAACAATGCCCTCGGTTAGGGGGTCGGACAGACAAACTCATGCAAATATCCGACACTTACAGTAATCACCGGTTGGCGGCTACCATTGTTTTCGGTGAAAAGATTCTGGTGACGCAAGTCTCGGCCAACGGAACTGATTGACGCCTTTTGATTTTTGCACAGTTTGGTGGTCGTGTTATCTCGAAAATATTTGTAGAGCTACGCCTCGTTAGTTTTCACATGTATGTTACAATCACAAGTGGTTCAGGGACTTCGCACATGATTTCGAGAGTCTAGCTCGAGATAAACAAGACTTATGCAACCGATTAATATAAGTATGCCATTTCTAAGATTTATCTCATAACTGATCAGTTTATGAATCAATTAATTGATAGATGGTAAAATAAAACTAAAAATCTAAATTAGCTAGCTGAAATAGGATGTGAAATGCATAATGAATGAACCAGCCTTCTATCTATCATTTTGACGTTACGTCGGAAAAAAATATTGATTGGTAAGATATAGTCTGATTGGTGTCTAAATCATGTGATTTCTTATAAATGGTAGATGTCAGTCGCGCACAGCGATTGACGATACTTTAGAAAGAGCACACGATAAATAGCCGTTCAGTTTTCAAAGTATAGTAGTTGATCCCTGTCGGGGTGGTCGACGTGGCCTAATGTAATACAAGCAGCAAGCCCGCTCGGGGCGCTCCCGACTTGAAATATCACGGAATCTTGTGGTAGCCCAGATGAATATATGTATTTCTATATTGAAACTAGATATGAAACGTTTCCAATGAACTCAAAGTTAAGTATGCCGGTGGCTTACTTGTATGATTAATTGGAATTATCAGGAAAGGCGGCAGCGCGCCTCTGATAGTGGAACCCTCCGCAACATCTAGAGATAGAGGATACTTTGACAAAACAGTGGTTTGTTTACCATCTAATACACTGATATTTGAAGGATGATTTAAACAAAACAAATGCAAAATTCCAACGACCTCCTCGGATATGGCAAAGATCATTATCACGGCCTTCAACGTGACATCCGTTGTTTTCCAACGAAAACTTGGCAACGAGGTGGTCACCCACGACAAAGGCGTGTCTCGTTAGCCGATTTTATTGCGAATCAAGCCATACATGGGGAGGCATGGGCCACGCACAAACAACTTAATGGCAGGCATTGGCAGGGCGAAAAATCGAGGGCAAATGATCGACACGCTCTTGCAAAGGATACTTTTGGGTATTTCGATGTTCGTGCCTAAAATTGCCAAGTTACGTCATGACACGTATGATGCAATGTTCAGGAATTCGGATTCAATTTAGGGTAAGCACATAACGCTCGTGCCCATTCTTCAAGCGTAAACCGCAAATTTACACGTTATGTCGCGGTTGTTCGCGTGAGGAATTGAGGATGTTTGTTCACAGGTTAAAAATAAATGATGTTCTTTTTCGACGATCTCATTAACGGCTCAACAAAGTCTTAGATATCTGAAGTAGTGTTAATAGCGAGAGAAAGGCCGCGTACCTCGGAAGTTTCGTACGGACGTGTCGGAGGTCCAAGAGTATGATAGCAATCTGCGGAAGCTGCACTTACAGGAGGCAACTCTCGCTCCTATTGTGAGAAGCCGCCTCCGTAACGGCGATTGCCCTCTGAACTACAATGGGACCGAATGGCAACACACGCGCCTCCGAACACAATAGAAACAAAACTCCGGCGCGGACTCACCGGGACACACTAGGAAACGTTCCGCTCTGCATTTCTATCTGTGCGGTAAAAGGAGAGAGTTGTTCGGAACACTGTATCGAGTTACGAGTGTCCGATTCAAATGTGAACGACAACCGCAGATGTGTAACATGAATATCGCTGGAAAACACCGTTGCTTCGAGACTCGCGCTCCGTGACAAAGTGTGAAGCGGAGGGCTCGGTGGCGCGAACACCGCAAACCACGGTCTTTGTCGACGGCTAATAACATCGAGGAAACGCTGTAATCGCGCGACCCACTAGCGGGCCTGCCCTGCGGTGGGACCGCTACGCCATCTCAATTTCGCGTCGGCTCTCGTGGGCCGTTTTTCACCGATATATGTCCGATGCTCGCGCGAGATAAAGGCGTGGTAAGCATAATGATGGAAATGGGAGCCGGTCCGAAGCGGCGCATATCCGCCATGCCATCGGAGCCGGGGATGCTATCATTCCCGGGCATGGGTTTAATGCCTCACCATTCTAGACAGAATTGCATTCCAGAGCTGGCTGTAGCGTTATCGCACTTTGATATTATAATTTTTGTAACAAAAGTAAGCAGGCTTCTGAGCGGCTATTGTTTGCGTACGTGTAGTGTGCGGCCAATGCAGGGCTGCGCAAGAGTGCGACACAATGGCGACCAATCGTCATAAAAGATGGCAGGAACTAAATGGTTCCCGTCGTCATTTGACCGATTGGCCATTAAGCTCGCGGCTCTGACGATAGTTTTGTCCCGTTCTGACGACGATTGAATGCGCTCCATATTATTATGATGTATGTTTCCATACACTGGAGTTTATTATCATCCGTGTACGCTATTTATTGTGCTCGATAAACGTTAAGAATAGACAGTGTATGTCTATAACTCATATTACAATGCGCTCAATACGACTTGACCTCAAATATTAAATGGTTTGACGGAATCTGAGAAATGTTGATATAAACATATCAATCTCAAGTGAAGAAGGCATAAATTGATGCATGTTCAATCGATCACGACAGCGGCTCACGAATGGTCTAACACGTGACGCTGTAGTTAGAAGTTATGCCAATAATCAAATGGAAAAAATCATAGATTCTCAGTTTCTAAATAGAATGACACAATTGTTTTTCCTTTCTTTTGTAAAATAAAGCTACAATTATGATATCAGCAATTTGAACAATAACCACAATAATTCGTCTTACATAAATAAGTATTAAGTCATTCAGCATTATCCTCGGAGATTCCATCCGCGAGATTACAACAGCTATGCAAGCGGAAATGTATAATTATTATAATTTAATTTCGTGGTGCGCGTGCGACACCAAAATCGTGACGTCACGTGAACAAGTCGACTACGAAGAAAATGGTGTGATTCATTCGTCAAATCGTGTCCGTGAGGTGCGCGGGCGCATATTGATGCGGGCACGAACCGCGCGCCCTCCGTGCATGCCTAACGAGCGACCATGTTTTACTGACACTCATAACGGCTGCCACATACCGAGTAGACGCACGCCTCGCACTTCCACAACACCACACTTACCTGGAAAAAGAAATTAACGCATTAAGTTCAATGTTACAGAACCACTGGAGTCCATAGAGACATTATTAAACAACGAAAACATTGCAACACATTCGTGGCCTAACATGAGATACTATCTATCAGCATGATAAATGTTTTCATACAATCATAAATTACAAAGTAATCCAAAACGTGGCTGTTTATTGTTTTTGTTACTACAACACCATCCAATATCATTGCGAGGAGAACGCAACAGTTGCTTAAGAACAAACAGTCTGCAGAGACAGATCATGGTTTGCGCAAACGCAGAGAGTCGGGACGTGCAATAGTTTCATTAGACTATGACATTTACATGTGTTTCTGTAATTGAATTAGGTATGAAACGAATCAGTAGCTCGCGCGCAGCTAACAAAAAGCAGAGTTGTGCAACGATTGGAATTGAACGCGAAAGTCGTAAACGGTTCAAGGTGGCCTTTTTAATCGAACATCTACTTTAGTTTGTTTCTAAATGTATGTGTGATTAGATAAACAACGATGTCGACACTAATTGAAAAAATTATTTCGCACATTCTATGTACAGCAATAGACTTGTACTCGTATTTGTATCCCAATGAAGCAATTTCTCCTTTAACCAGCAAGGGCTCAATTATTATTATGCATTTGCATGTTACGATGCAAACATTTATTTGCTAGTCACTTCAAACTCGCTACGACTCGTTTATGTACGAATGCGGAATGCGAGTTTTAATACATTGTCTGCAACGTCTCGACGATAGTGTTCAAGTAATACATTTCTAAAGACAATTTAGCAGTCATCGTGCGCTCTAACAATACGTGTGAAATACCACTGGTATGCAACTATGCAAGTCCACTCAATGGTTCGCTAACGAACTTCACACTCGCCAGTCGCCACGTCAATAGGAGACTTCCAATTGATGCGTGCCGAGCAAAAAGCCGTATGGAATTCTGCTCGTAACTTTACAATGGTCGTGTTTCGCTGTCGTCGTTTACATCGAGCCGCGAGGGTCCAGGTCAAATGAATACAGTCCTCGTCTCGGGTTTTCACTTGCGAAATATCGAGACTGAATGCGCGCTGACGAGCTGACATTAGGCGAGGGTAACTACGCCCGACACTGAGGTCATCGTTATTAATATTGTACACAAACCATAATACACGTTTCATATTCTAATAATTCACATTAAATCTGAGGTTAACTGAACCAAGCGATTATTAGCAAGCTACCGCAAGAAAACACGGCGAAACACACAAAACAGAATGTGTCATCGGAGCGTGGTAACTGATATTACGTCAACAATCGTGACGGGGATGTCGTAAACGGTTCGTGCAACCTATGACAAAAATAACAATGTCGAGACGGTACTATCCGAAACAGATACAGAACGTAGTGAGTAGTGCAGCTTCGTGTACGAGGCATGTGAAGCGAACGCAACAAAAGGCTGGTTACATAACGCGGGAAAACTTTAGATCACGACACGACCGCCCCATAGCGATTATCGAACGAAGAATACCTAATGTAGATGATAAACATAGTAAACACACAATTAACTCTTCGGCCGGAGCTTATAATTTCGCTGAACGTCGCTCGCTCCGGCGAAAGCTATGTGTGCTGTCGAAGCGCGTGCTTACACTCGCGGTGCCCTCAGCGGGCCAATAATTCCTCGAAGCAGCGAGATCGTTAATTAAAAAATGTTTACTCATTAATCAGGCGCCTGGCCGCACTCCGATCGCGATCGGCAGCACTGATTTATTACGCTCCAGATAAGAGCTAGTTCTCGGGCCGATCAACGCACAGATATTCAATTATTTTATTGGTCACAAACGAGAGTTTCCCATAACGAGACATTATTAGGAGAACAGCACGAGATAATACCACCGCGGTCGGTACTAAATAACGTCTGAAAGAATAATGCGATACCGAAATGGCGGGTGAACAGTTTCACCGATGCTGCGGGGTACAATAAATGGATAGTAGCCATTTATCAGGTTGGATTACGCAAGGGGTAATATTTTAAAAGAGAATAATGAATAATTGCGCAAGTCTGGTGAGCGGCGGTCGCGGCGCGCCCGAGTCGCGCAATGATTTGCATAGCTAAGTACACTGGGCTATTAGACGAGGTGTCGCCGGGATCGTTAACGACTTCATGGAAGGAGCCGAGCAATGGTTGCTTTGCTCCTCTGTCTGGTTATGAGAAGACGAGATTCTTGCTAGCTGTCTTCACTTAAGAAGGTACGACCGCTTCGCAGCCAGTAATTTTTATGAGTTCGATCACACGGTGTGCCAGGGTCCGCTCGTTATAAGAACTATGGCGTTGCACCTCGTGTGTTTGGCCGGCGTTCGCTGATTCATGTTCCCATAATAATGTTGTATCGACGTCGGTTCCCGGTGGCGGCGGGTGGTCGCGATAACGTGCCGAGCGCTCGCGCATCTCAGCGGGCGCATTGTCTAACTATACACTGCCTGATAAGATAATTATGGTACCCCACGCCTAATTTATTGTTCGTGCTATCACCTCACCTTAATTAGGGCAGGCGACAGTATTGCATTATACGCCTGCCTACTTATCGTGCACGGTGCATCGTGTAAACAATAAGTTCCATTTCATCGCTGAGTTGCATTATAAAAGTGAAAATCAACAGTTAGTATGACGTGGCCGTCGTATCCGGTGGTGGTCGGGGTTCCTAGCACCAAATAGGACACTACGCTTTCTAGGAAAAGTCTAGCGAAATGACGAACGACACTGCACGACCAGAATACAAATAAATCATTAAGCCACACAGTTCATATTACATCCTTGATTAATCATCGCCTCGTTGAAATGGACAACACTTCTCAGCTTTTATTTGTCTCGAGCGCATCTGCGTGCACGATTCGGTTGATGCAAAGTGTTAATTATTGTGAAGGGGAGACCTAAAATGAGTACACATTTCAAAGGACGCATAAAGAGCATCTGAACTTCTAAGATGTATTGGGCCAAGGCGAATACTTTCAAAGGTTTAATGCATGTTTTGTTAAGTGTTGAAATAGAGCCGACGGGCTCCTAACAATGGAGAAAGATGATTTTACAGGTTGCGGTTTAGTTAAAATGGATCGGTTCGGTGCGTCGCTCGCTGCTAGCCGGTGTAAACGACCTACGGCAGCAATGCTCACCTCACCCGGACTAATGGAATTCATCTCACACCACGCGCGCTGCACCCGGGCCGTTCCGTTACAAACAATGACCCCCCCACAATTACACGCCGATTCAGTTGCGCAACCTAGCATTACGCAGAGACAAAATAATCGAAAAACGGTACGATGAATTTCAATCACAAGAGGCAAACATGTAACGGGACCGCTGAAACGCTTCAAGCGAAACGAGAGTATTAGTTGTCACATGATTACTTAACAGTCGTTCTATTTGGCAAGTGTGTGGAACTTTCTGCGTAGAAAAGGCGCGAGCGCGGGAGCCGGTGGACCTCCAAGCCGCCCACCAGTACCCGAACTGGGTCACTGCCAATTTGCGAATCAGGCATCATTGTAATCGCATTACGACACGACCGCGACCGGCTGACGCGCCGAAATTGACGCCGTCCGCAGCCGGGGTCACGCGTCAACACGACATTGTTATCTGAACTTGGGTGCCGTGACCCTCACCTGTGACACGCGTTATTCAAAATCAAGTTATTTACGCAACGACGTACGAGTATGTGTACGATGCCTGAACTTCTGCTACTATTTTAGTCATGCCTCTGAGGTGGCCTGGCCAGGAGCGATGATTCAATCAACACAATGGAAATTTAAATGGGAGTTTTTGAGCTAGTCAAAGTGGCAACTGAGGACCTCAAGCGGTCGATACCTATCTGATGTCGATGGGCCAATCGACGAGTAAATAACTTCATCGCGTCGCATAAAAGATTATTACCCATGTACAGGGGAATCGTGGTTGTATCAGATATGAGTGTCTCGTTGGCGAGATAGTCCCGCCCGTAAGATGGGAGATTACACGCGATCGCACCATCACATACGGCGTTATGTTTGAACGCTGCGTGCCGCGATGGGAACTCCAAACAACCTTAGAATAACCAGTCATAAATACGTCTCCTGCGCCGATATGAAGCGTGTTTCCGTTCAGATAAACTCACAGTAATGCCCGTAATTTTATTGGTGTGCTCAGTTTAGGAAGTTGTAAATATCGTATAAAATAGCCCGCTTTCTATGAGTGCAGGAAACTTCGCCTTGTATCGAAATAAGGGTGATACATGGCTATAATTAATAGGAATCATGACAACCTTACATACGAATAAATCTGTGCAAAGCCTTACAAAAAACTTATCACGTCCGTGAAAAATTTACGCGTTCGATTCGATAAATTTCGATGAAGCATAGCGCAGTGTCGTGATTTGCGACTTCGTTGCGCGCAATTATATCGCCCTCAGCGCGTTGCATATTAAACAACATTTAAATAGCCCGGAACTGAACGTTCAAGGGCGCACTACAACAATATATCACGCGAAATTCCAAAATATTTCAGCTAACACCTTAAATCCCAAGAAATAAGAATCAAAATCCTTTTCGAGACGAAAAACGCGTCGAGACGCATAATGCGTGCGTTGAACTTAAAAGGTTGTGACAGGGGTATTACGGTAATTACCTTAATTTGTAAACACAAAAAACGGCCGTCGTTTCGTCGTATTTTAACTGAGCGAAAAATTGAATAACTGAGATGGCGGCGAATGTGAGTGTTTGCGGGCAACTATTAATTCGCTCAGAATACGGATTGCGCACCAATTAACGCATCGTGCGCCCGTTCGTGAGAACATTATCAATTTTCCGTAGAAATTTTTAATTGCTCAATATTTTCGCGGAAACGTATTAATTCGAGCCAGCTATTCCCGAGACCGTGTTTATAAATGGGAACACATTTGTCGGTGGCGCGAGGCGGTCTCTAGAGGTGGTTGTCGGCGCGCTATCATGGCGAAAAAATCGCTCGGATTCGGTTGAGGCGCGAGGGCGCTCCTAACGGCGGGCTATGCATATCGCTTGCATGAATCTTCCCGGTGACGAGCACCGAAGGAATGCGTCGGGAAACTGCGAAGCCGGTCGTTGACTGATTGCCCAAACAAAGCTCCGCCCGCAGCCGCCCGCATATGGTCACATCTATTGTATAAAAACAAAACAGCAAAATTATTGGTGATTCAGCGGGCGACGCCTTTTGCGTAAGGTCACGGTTTAACACCTCATCGGCCAAGGATGCCCACGATGCGTAAATCAAATCGTTTAACGAGGAAATCGACTCTGAGACGTCGACAGAGCTAGGTTTAATTAACCATCTCCTTAAACGGTCGACCTTCGATGGTGACAGAGGCAAGATTAATTCGCAAATGCGTATTAAAATTAAACATCTTTTGATCGCTTTGGATTAAAGACGAGAAGAAGGATATGAGCATTGAACGAAATTGAATCAAACACTTTTTGAATTCCACGATGAGTAGGTAAGCAAGCGTGCATTGCATTGCATCAGATTGCTAAACTTTGTTGAAAGCCTTATCAGGTAAGTCAAGTTTATTTGGTGCAGGGCCCTCTATATTCCGTTCTTTCAACTCTTTCGAGTAGATTCCCTTAAGGTGGATGCGGATCTAAGAAAAATTTTATTTCGCAGGCAACAACTTCGGATCCACCTTAACAAACCGATCTGAAGTTACGATCAGGATGTGTTCAGACGGGAACTATCTAGGGTCTGAAAAGGGCACGCCTGGACATGGAAAGTGTCGTTTGGTCCTCAGTAATTGGACCCCACATAGGCGGTGCACCAAAAATGGTATGCGCGTGACCATCCGAGATATAATCAGAGATATCTGGTCTATCGATAGTGATTTACTGTGGTCATTAGCATACATGGAACAGGTGTACGGTAGGTGATAATTGCGTCCTCTAACTGTGTGTAAACGATCGGCGCGTTTAGATAACGACGGTACGCCATTTGCGTGTGCGCAGTACCGAGTACGCTCCTTATTGCTTATCTGTTTGTTTGAGCCTTTTGTGGACGGGAGTGGTGGCTGGCATCGTAATTGTGTGTTTTTCCGATACTGTTATAATATTGCATGTGAGTACACTCTTTATCATTTAGGACGAGGTTTTTAAGGCATTTTACACAGTGATACAGTTTATATGCGTGCAAAGAAACCTTGTAGTTTTATGACCAAAAAGAACCTATACATTTTATATTAGGTCTTAAATAAGGTATATTTAATGAGCAACCAACAAGGTACTCCCAGCACGTAATAAAAGACACATTGGTTACTCCTTGGCGGCTTCGAATCCCGTTGGAAAGTCCCAGGGCGCCGGGAGCGACGGAAGCCGGTCTTCCGGCACGAGGCCGGCAAGCCGCCGTGCATATTCAATGCAGCTAATTAATGCTGCTGCTAACTACGATGCTGATATGAAAGTAAATGTTACCTCTTTTGTCCTTTAACGGAGAGTCCCTGGAGTTATGGGAAAGTAGTCCTTAAGTAATTTTTGTTAAGGTATTTAAAACTGAACTCAGTTTCTCAGGTCCAAATTGAGGAAAATACTTTTTTAGAAGAAAATATTGACAGGCCTGCGCTTGCGCATGACTAAAAACTTTTACGGAATACAGAGGTCTTTGACCAACTTTGAAAAAATAAGCAGCCGCGACTCGGATGAATAAGTAAAAACCCTAACTTCGTGTAGAATTCTAAATGAAATTACTCAAGTCAGGTACTCAGTTACATTGTTTATTCAACCTTTGCTCCCAAAGCTTCGTCGTTCATAACATTATCGGCTGATAAAGCGTGTAAAATGTTTCCAGACCTAACCCAAAGTAAACACGTTCATTACATGATCTATTCGCACGTGAGACTGATTATAAAACTTATCTATTACCGAGTTACTACTATGTGCTAATTATTATGATAGCAGAGCCAGAGAGACATGTTGTCTCTGCATTGCAAAATATATTCAGAAACGTTTCATTATTACAGACAGGTAGGTCACAGAAATGAACTGACAACGTTTGTTATTGCTAAACGGTAAATTATTAATTGTGACTAAATGAGACTTTCACTATTCAAAGGCATGCAATTGTATTTAATAAAATACTTACCTAAGCCTTCTTTTATGTTTTGGTAGATGCGCAAGCGCAATCATTTGGAAGCAGCGCTAGTACTGGTTATTACTTTATAAAACTAAAATTACTGATAAAGTATAATACTTTAGATAATAATAAGCAGAGTATTAAAATACCTTAGACATTCAAAGACACTCGGAAAATGTTTTATGATAAGAGACTTGAGTATCGTATACAAATTGCAGATAACATTTCATTGTTTCAAAGCCACCCCTTTTGAGAGAATAGTAACGTATGATAATTAATAACAAATACAAGCTGACAAACACAATACTACCTGTATTTATCATCTCTAACTATAGGAAACTTTAAGCAAATACATATATTAGCTATCGTCCGCTTCTAAAAGCGAGAGACGTCGGAAAACCTTTATTTCTTTACATGTATTTTGAATACTTACATACGTGTGCAAACGAACCACCTATTTCGCTTGAGACATACAAGCTTTAGTATACTGAATCCCCGTGACGCGTATCCTCTAGAGTAACAATGATAGCGTATGCAAGTCAGAGTTTTTTATAATGTGGGGGTAAAAAACGTTACTCCAAAACTTGAAAATGTAGCCCAAAATGCCGAGAACTGATTCATACCAGCCTATTTTTACCGACTTCAAAAAAGGAGGAGGTACTATGTTCGGGATGATTGTTTTTTTTTTTTTTTTTTTATGTATGTTCACCGATTACTCCGCCGTTTGTGAACCGATTTAAAAAATTCTTTTTTTGTTCAAAAGCTTATACTTCTGAGGTGGTCCCATTGTCACCAAGTCAGGATCTGATGATGGGATCCTAGAGAAATCGAGGGGAACTTTCAAAAATCGTAAGGGCAACTAGTGCATTCCTTAATTTATTCATTAAGTATTTTACAGCACTACAATTTTATGAAGGCCTGGAGTCGATCTGATGATGGAGCCGAAAGACAGTCAAGGGAACTCTTCAATGGTTTACAGCAGATACCTCGTGTTTGGGCTTGATTAATTTGTATTGATAAAAACTTTACACTTTGATGGGTTCTGACTGTCGTTAGGGGTCTGATGATGAAGACGAAAGACAGTCGAGGGAACTCCTCAGTGGTTTACAGCAGATATCTTGTGTTTGGGCTTGATTAATTTGTATTGATAAGAACCTAACACTTGGATGGGTTGTGACTGTCGTTAAGGGTCTGATGATGAAGACGAAGGACGATTAACGGAACTCCTCAACGGTTCACAGTAATTACCTTGTGTTTGGACTTAATTAATTTATATTGATAAGAACTTTGCAACCATATAGGTTGTAAGTGACATTACAGATCTGATTATGGTCACCTTATAATATGATGATGAGGGGAACTATACAGTGTAAGCAAATGTATAGTGTTCACCCTTATATTCTTGAGAAGGCACGGGAGTCTCATTAGCCAGCCGGTTTCGTATAACATCTAAACGATACTTGCGCTGTTCAGACGACTCGCCACTTAATCGTTTTTGAATAAGATTGAGTCGGCAGATCTTATCATTTATCATTTGGCGACTCCTGTGACAAATGAGAATGCATGTAATTTCTCATCTGAGATAACCTAGCATGACAAGCTAACGGTGATTCTTGGGAACCGGACATAGCACTCCGTTTGCGATTCTTAGATAGGCGTTCTTATTCAGCAGTATTAGTCTCTTTAATTCTGTTTTTCTTCATTCGGGTGGCTCCTTTAGTTGGTCTACCCATGATTACGAAAATCAAATTACACAAAAAATGGAAAAATAATAAAACTTTTAAAAAAAAATTGACCGACTTCAAAAAAAAACAAAACAAAAAAGGACTACTGTACTAAAAACCAAAAGCCAAAAAGTACTTCTTTAATAATAAGAGAAAAATAAAAAAAATAAAAAATAACTTTAATTTCGGAAGTCGGTGGCCAAAAACTAAAATTAAAAGCAAAGACACCGACTTCCGAAATTAAAGTTATTTTTTATTTTTTTTATTTTTCTCTTATTATTAAAGAAGTACTTTTTGTCTTTTGGTTTTTAGTACAGTAGTCCTTTTTTGTTTTGTTTTTTTTTGAAGTCGGTCAATTTTTTTTTAAAAGTTTTATTATTATTCCACAGATGGCCAAAGGCTTCTTCTCATAAGAGAAGGCATGAGCATTGATCACCATGGTTGCCCAGGAGGATTGGTGTTCTCAGACTAGCGAACTAAACCATATTCAGCGATAATCAATTTGATGAACTCAGAAAACCAACTAATCAACAAATTTATTGCCTTTCCCTAACCAATATCGCGCATTGACAGAGGAAACTACATTTCTTATGAACATAAATCCTAACTTGATGGTCATAATAATAACCACTAGCATAGCGGAGTAAAACCACAAGATTGAACATCAACAAGACAATGGGAACATAAAGGAGGGTAATCCATCAGAATAAGACCTGGATTTAAGGGCCTACACAACTTCAAATTGCTTAGCGTGATCCTCCGTTATGCCGAAAATACTGCAGCATTAACTTTGAAATAAATATATGTTAAAGTTGAGGATTGATGTTAGGCCATACGTTTGGCAAAAACACGATTACATAAAATTGTCTCTATAGAAAAAAAAAACAAAGTTCTCTAAACCGAACTATGAACCGCTGGTATTCAAAAAATACTTCAAATTAGATCATGAAACTTTGCATAATAACTGAACTATAAAGCAGGTCTAATGTCGTTTTTTTTATTACCATTATTTTCACCGTAAAAAGCCGGTTACCTAAACTATTGGAGGCTTGCAGCCACCAGCACCTCACTCCGTCTTGCTCTCACTCAGGCCGCGAGTAGTATGGTGCGAGCGAGATAAAAAGTGAATTTGAGCTGAGGTACTTAGTACATGCCCTTAAGCGCGTACCTTAGTACCAAGTAGAAAGGGATTTACGTTGGATGGAAGTGGTTGACAACTATGTATACTTGAGCAATGAAAGTTCAAAAAATTAACATCACGGCTCACGCCTGTATACCTCGAAGGGTTGGGCAGAGATATGGAGAAGGCTAGAGTCGCAAGTTATAGTTAAGTCCCATGCAATAGGGGGCGAACCTATTGCCATCAACTGGGCACAACTCCAGACTCCGGGCTGCTACTAAGAAATTCCATATGGAAAACCCCAATAACACTTTGCCCGACCTGGGAATCGAACCTAGGACCTCATGCTCAGCAGTAGCGCTTGCAACCACTAGACCAGGGAGGCAGTCAAGGTTCAAATAAAATGGCTTAGAATACTGGATACAATATTTAGTATACACTGGATATTAGAAATTAAAATTGTAATTTTATTGCTTATACCTGTAATAAGGAAAAATACCATCATGAATTCACAGACATATAATTATTAATTAGCATTAGCAATCTATTGTTACTCGTGGAAACATAAAACTACGCAATACGTACTATTAATTCATTTAATAAAACAACGCAATATTAATAAATCGAAGTAACTAGAAAATATGGTATTTTTTCATATAATGGTAGAAATATTAAATTCAAAACCGCGACGGAGCGGAAAAGATAGTACAGATAATTCAAGAACAAGAAAAACTCAAGAATTTCTATGGTTTTTTTCCTGTGCGAAGCAATACATAAAGATAGTATCGATAATGGAAACATAAACATTAAACGTAACGATATTCTCACGGGCCTGCGTACGCGCACGCCCTTAGTCGAGGTTCCACGCCAGCAGTTCGACACGGTCCCTGGACGCCCTAATGGCTCCAGATGCTCCCCTACACTTCTGAATACGTTGCCCTTGGCATTTCACGATGAATGAGTTCCATTTGTACAATGAAACATCTGACAAGAATACTTGAAGAACTTTCTGGATAACGTAACTTTGTTTTTTCCGTAGTTAAATACAATGTTTTTAAAACAGATCAACGTGTTTTGAATCAGACGGTAAATCAAAAACTCTGTTTATCAAGTCATTTAAATATTCACATTGCACATATTATGTTTTGTATGAACGCCTTTTAATATAATCAAGACCGTAGTACTAATCCGTCGGTTTACGTCATAGCTGCCATTGATGGTAACCACTGTAATTTTATTGGTCATAAAGACGATCAATTTACTGATGCTCAGAGGAATTTACAAGCATAATGTAAGCCCTTTTTCAATAACATTAATTCAGAATCACGGAGTAGCGAAAGCATTTGGCAAATGAAAAAGGAAAGTGGTGTACGGCAGGTGCGCGCGCGCATCGCGAGGTGAGCCCTTCCAGGGCGAGGGAATGGAATGCGACTATTATTAGAGGAGTCGGCGCCGGCGCACGCCACCGACCTCATGATACAGGGTGCTATGGGAATTCTTAGAATTGTTTGAGAAAAATTTGAATTCTAAAACGTTTGAGATTTTTGCCTCGAGACACATTTTTACCTGGCTTGTACGATCACAATCTTTTCAAAACTCATTTACATATGGGAATGTTTTTATTTCAACAACAAAGCAATATGATACGAAATAGTCTCAGAGAATTACCAAAAGAAGTGGATGTTTTAAGAAAATTGCATTAGAATTAACAAAATTAAAGAAGTTTACTTAAGAAGCTTTTGTTCTAAAATATGTTTTACTTTAATGAAACAAAGCTTTTAAGAAAGTACACACAAATTCCGTCTAACAAAATATCAAATTGTTTAGAAATTCCCAATCAACCATCCTGTATGTACCGTAGACTAGAGGAGTGCACGTTATCGGTGGATGCTGTGGGCATCGCTGCGCCGGCGCCGCTCCGCCATTGTTGAGCCCCCACCATGCTAATATTCCACCCAGCCGTAATGTCCGATACTCGCACTCAGATACAATAACAATAAAATAGCTGATATTGGCCAATACGAATTATGTTTTAATTTTAGATCTACGCAAAAGAGCTTTGTGTTTTGTTCAATATCAACTTGAATAGTGTGCTCATACAAGAGTAAAAAGCTAAGTTTAGATAATTTATATCGAAGCTTTAACGGCTATGTCTAAAATGAGACATCCAAACTTTGCCAAGATTGTTATACTTAATATCTCAACGTTAATGGTGTCTGGTAATCCTGAAACGAACTTCCACATTCCGATCGGGTGGGTAGCAACCAGACGTAAGCGACCGACTGGTGTTAAACAACTAGATCAGGAAAGGCAAACAGTTCCAGGTACTAATAATAAGCGAATTTCTCAGGAACGCCTCGTAAGTTCACACCTCGAGGATCACGTTACTGGTGTTTGGTCGTTAGCGCCGCCATTACTCGCACGGGTAAAGAAGAACATTCACGGTACTGGTAATGTGTCGGAGTAATCGGAATTTATAAACATATCAGTTGATGATTCAGAAGGAACTGTAGGATTTTAAGAAACCGATCACAAAAACGTGCAAAAGAATACGAGACTCGAGTAGTTCTAAAGTCAGTAATAATACGGACACATCTAGAGAACAAAAATCATCATCCAATTACCCTTGAGAGTCATTGGATACCAAAACAGCTAATACATCACAATCAACCAATTCTCGTCTAACAGTTTTTATTTTACTTGTGAACCACAACACGGAAGCGTTCGTGGGTCGAATATTACACACAGGAATTTTGACGAGCGCCAGTGTTGACGACGAATAGCGTGTCGCCGTGATTTAAACGAAATGCGTACTGTGAACAGGGCTCTTAACTTACGTGTAGGCGAATAAATCTGGGGAACGGGCCGTTAAGGGGCAATTGTGCGTCGCCGAAATGGCGTCCGTCGGCAATTTGTCGCCCGACTACCGCCAGACGCAAGTAGGAAACGAGTGAAATGTCTGTAAGTTGAGGATAGGGTTGGCTTGGAGAACATTCTTGAGGTCTGGGTCCAGGATTAGGGGAAGAGCAACCTGGCAATGATGCTAAATGACAAGGAATCCCAAAGACTGCAAGACCCCTGACTGTGACGACCTAAATCGTTAAAGCAGTAAGTAAAATTGAAAGCCTCAAGTGCCAGATGCAATATTGTTAGTTTAACTTAAAAAGAAACAAGAGACTTGAAGAAGTCTCGTAGACTTGAACAAAGTCATACCAGCATGATGTCCTCATTGCAGTCTTTATCTCGCAGTGTTTACACTGGAATAGATATCAGATAGACACTGACAGTTACAGATAATACATTCCTTTATCTTTTAAGATGGGAAAATTACATTTTGGTTGGCATCCTTATTATTGTAAAACCCGCCAGGAATATAAGGATTAGTTATAGGACGCGTACAAACAGTCCCACTTCACGCTGCTTAAATTACTGGGCGTTAACACTCTGGTAACGACCAAACTATAGTTAAACAGGGAATAAAATTTGGTACTTCAGAGTCTTCAGACAGCCCTAGGAATAACGGTCAGATGACGACCAGACAATTTGTTGACAGGACGGGTGTTGGCACCACGTTAAGCTGTGTAACATGTTACATAACGAGTACGTTAACGTGTAACACGCAGCAATTAGTGGCCACCGAACCGCGAACAATATCGTGAATCAATAAAACTTGCCACTATTTCATGTCAAGAGCCAAGGAAAATGAGTAATGATAAGTGGATTATGTGCGTTCACGGCAACTAGTAAGTAGCTACTGCGTAATATGCCATTAAACAGAGAAATTCCACGATACTGTAAGGAGGTATCAATTTGTGGCATCGGATTGTATGTAAATACGGTGTTAAATATGAGCCCGTTTCTTATCCACGTAATGCATTATTTATTTCTGCTCCTATTTCTACAGCACATGATATTTCAATGTCAACAGAATCAGAATTACAAAACAAATAGGAACTAATCACATGCTTGGTGTTCAATTGTATGTTACCAAAACTCTTGCCAAAGCTACTGTTACCCGTAATAAGTGCAAGCCAAATGACTATATTCTCTCAAGTGTATGATAAAAAAACCGGCCAATTGCGAGTCGGACTCGCGCACGAAGGGTTCCGTACCATTATCTATAAAAACGGAGCCCCCTTAAATATTAATTTTATTGTTTTTTAGTATTTGTTTTTATAGCGGCAACAGAAATACATCATCTGTGAAAATTTAAACTGTATAACTATCAAGGTTGATGAGATACATACAGCCTGGTGACAGACGGAGAGACAGACGGACACAGCCTTAGTAATAGGGTCCAGTTTTACCCTTTGGGTACGAAATCCTAAAAAGAGCACATTACCAGTGTTACCATCAAAACTGGCCGTTAAGTGTTGCCTAAGAGTTTTGTTAATAAAAGCAACATTACTGTCGATTTGCGCGTGTGCATTATTTAACTTCTCAATTATGTATTGTATTGGACCACTCGAAAATGTTATCATTTTAGACCACAGCAGTAATTAGGGTCACATGCCAATTCGTACGATAATGTTGACATATATATTAACATTTATATTTTTGGTGTCTTACTTGGGAACAGGTCAGTTATTTTTGGTTTTGGTTAAGGCTTTCGATTCACACAATTTTGATCTTAGCAGGTTAGAAAGAGCAAACGCTAAAGAGTTTTGTTTTAAGTGTTTGTTGAAGTGGAAGGCATTCAAGATGTGGGGTAACAACTATCAAATCTAATGATATTTTGTATTACAAAACATTCCGAGTCTTCTGAAATAAGCATTTCAAATTGTGACAATTCAGTAAATTACTTTTGATTTTAAATCTCTTGGCCATTTTTTGATAAATAGGAGATCAAAGTCTTCGTTATTTGTCAACATTACGCCAACGAAATAACTTGAGATTCATATAAATTTATCAACATACCATACCATAATTCATATTGAGTCGACATTCAGTGGGCCGGCTGACTTACAATAAATAAATAATTTTTATTTAAGACCGCAAATAACAACGTCCATGTAATGATGAATAAATGTCTGCTCAATTGAAGCCATTAATGGAACTTGAAGACGTTTTACTTCTTTAATTGACTTAACAAGTTCATGAATCAGAAAACTAATTATAGTGTTAATATTTCAGACTAAAACACGGACAATAAAATGATGTGAAAGACCTCATAAAACTGAATAAAATTTACGATCACTAAATGGTTGGCTTGTCCTTTGGCACTGTCGCCAGCACTTAATATTTATGCATTATAATTGTGTGGGCAAGTGGCGCATGCGCCAATTAAGCAAATCGATCTATCATAATCATATCTAACGTATTAATAGAGAGCGGTGAGCGGCTGCGCCCGCGCCATGCAAATGATCTGCGAAACGTGTCAGGGAGACTCAAGTGCTGTCACGCTGCTTTACGATTGTCGCAAGCACTTGTATCGACCTCAAGCCATAGATAATTATCTCCCTTTTATCATATAGTGAGAATGGAAATTAATACCATTTAAATTATAAGTTATAATACCCGTTACGTTTGGTACAACACAAACGGCTTTAACCGGAGCTTTCCCTTTCAACAACGACGCGAGTACAATGTTCAGAAACTCGCCTAAAACCCATAACTAATAATGACAACATAAACTAGTTCAATGGTTTCAAAGTACGCCATTCCAATTTCCTTCCTTTGTTGCTGTTCTGAGTTACCAAAGAAATTTTCCTCAGTACCAGTATGACATACGCGGACAATATAAATCACAGTGCAGCAGCGGGGAAAATTGCAGGGCTAAAAGAAAATAATTACGTCGTGTGAACCATACACACCATAGTGATCATAGAAACACTTTCTATGTTACACAATATTTTTTAGGCCGAAGGGCTCACGTACCTTTTATGTAAGCAAAGTTGTTGGAAAGCGAAGGACCGGGCTTTGTACTTGGAGACTTCGAGTGCGGTATCTTTACCAGACCATCTTGAGAGGATGATACGACTATAAAGATAAAACTTGTGATGACTTTTGACAATAAATTTTATATTGCTGACCAAATTGAAAATATTATTGAGTTATGGTCCAATATAGCTTTAGAAGCCCAAGCGCACTTAATGTCGTCAAGTCCCAATGGGTCGTATAAATTCGATTGGTGCAAAGCGTTCAATAATGCCGAAGATAAATTTAATGCCTGTTGTAATAGACACGATTATAATGAAGCAAACAAAGCAGAGTTGAGTGGGTTTCAGTACATAAAGCGTGTAGAGACATGTGTTAATGTAGTGGACACTTCGTATTCAAGAGTGGAGAACGTGTTTCGTGTGCATGTCATCATGAATAGGCGAAATAACATTTATATTCTGATCGTACAAAGACTGATGGCAGATGTGTTACTTAAAATTTAGAAGAAAATTTGATAGATGACAAAAGACCCGTGCTGCATTTTCGGTCGTAACTTGAAGAATGTTTCAGCCTAGTGCAACTACCTTCAATTCTAGGAAGTACATAAGCTCAGGAACAATACAACAGCCTACTTCAATCGGTTCTTTCCCATGGATCTCGATCTGCCGATTACCATTACGCAATAACTATAACTCGCCAATTTTACATAGACAAGATCATGCGTTAGAACTATTCCATATCGGTGCTTATTCATGGCGGCCGGTTTGCAATTCTAACTGAACGAGACGTTACCTTATATCATGGTACTGCACTTGTATGAAATACTGTTTATTTTACTCGTATATGCTTCTGCACGTTCTTATATGTTTTGATCCCGTTTTCATAAATCGAATTCGATTTTGTCTATGATTTTTATCTACTGCTTACTCTATCTGCATTGAGAGCTGTCAATCACAACACTGCCAAGTTTTGTAACGGAGACTGTTAATCTTGACTGTTTTCTGATCTTGCTGATGTTATGATTATTTAAATTGGATCTATATCATCTTTTACTAAGATCTGTTTAATTAAGTCTGTGTATAGATCAGTGTAATAAAATAAAAGTTTCGAATACTCAGATAATAAATGAAAACCGCAGGATTTTATTACTTCCAAACCCCGGTTTCCAAGCAATAACTCAATCCATCCGTAAGTAATATCGTGTCCATACAAATGTTATATCAAAATCGATGAATAGCTGGTTGCTTTTTGCGCAGTACTCTTCCCCTCACGTAGCTGAACGTGACCTGATTTTCAATGGCATTACCGCTTACACCTCGCATTTCGCTCATGCTTTGACTAACACTTATTTTTTCGCTGAACATTTTTTGAGTTTCGGCTTTACCTTCAATAACGAGTTGGATAATGATCATGATTTTAGGTTCCTTCGGTTTATACCGTGAATCCACCGTATGCCTATAAATTCCGTTTATCCAACTAGGCCTATGGTGGATGCTCGGACATACGTTTACGAGTATCCACATTAGGGTGGATTTTTTGGGGTAGATAAACGGAATAATCTGGTCCCTTCGATGGAATTGACTTGAGCAGCACAATTATAGTTCATGCATAACACATAACATCACGTCCGTAATCCCCAAAGGGTTAGGCAGAGGTGTACCTATAGTACACCCGCATTTCGCCAGTTATGTTTAAGTCCCATGTAATAGGGGGCGACCTGGCACAAACACAGACTCTGACTTCTAGTTCATGCCTAGGTAAATAACTGAGCCAGTCAGCAAGGTAGTAGCGCGGCTTACTGCCCAGAGTCTACTAAACTATTTATTGTGAATGGATAAGTAGCCGGAACAATTTATTTCATAATGATTCAAACTCTTGCTTCATGATAACGAAAAATCTCATAGGAATAGAATTTCAACACCTCAGCTTCATAGAATGCGAAAAATAAAACTAATCAAAGCGAGTAGTCAGAGGCAGGTCGCAACAGGTAAGCTAACACACGTCACATAAAACAATGCCCCAGAGGAGAATACATATTGCAAATGTGTGACTAAAGAAGTATTTCTATTATGTACTGGACTATATTAATCACAGGTTATTGTTTTCAAAAGTATGTTGAATTGAACATACGAAATCGTTTTGTATATTAACGTGTTTGGTAAGTACAATTTCATACATCGAAAACATCAAAACACGTGAATGCCATTGGAACCCAGATCTGGATAACAGCACAGGAGTATTATGAGTTCACTATTTTTTTAATAACAAACGCAATTTTCTGAAAATTTAAAATGGCTTCAATTTGCCCTTCGATCTTTCCCAGTCTAAGTAGCCTACTATAGCAGCATGGTATAATGCACTTAGCACAGTCAAGACAACACGAAAATTACAATTAAAAGCGAGTGTTGTGTTAATTTCTCTCTGAAGACCTCGCAAATTTTTCAATGTCAGAGAAAGTGGTCCCGTACTTGATGTGCAACTGCAATTTTCTAATCCTTACTTCCGAAGCGAACATTAAAAGCTCGTTTGTAGACCAACAATGTAATATCCTGTGAGCAAATAGTTATGTAAGGGCAATAGGAAATTACAGTGTTATAGTGTTACGGCTCTACATGCGCCGGCGCCGGAGCAATGTAAGTTGACCTGAATTGAAGTTTCGTTCGATTACCCACATTTCGCTACGGCTATAAAGATGTACTCTTAACTACTATTAACCCGATTAGCGTAATATGATACTTCGTAGCTACTTGAGCTGTCAACAAATAATAAAATATTTTTATTAGTATTATTTCTAATTGAATGGCAGGTTTTATATGAAGTGTGAGTTAAAAAGCGTCAGCAACACGTTTATTTACATAAAAGAGTTTCACTAATGAATTCAATATCTATCGTTTTGCGACTCCATTAGAGCGTAAACAAATCTTGACATTCACCTTTCATTGGCGATCGTTTACGGCGAATTTCCGGTTGGGCACCGCGAAAGCTGTCGTCGTGACGAATCGACGCTCGAGATCGGATTGGATCCCAAACACCCGAATACAGGTTCAAGATCACGATACTTTCGTTAAAGAAATCTACTGCAGTGAGGGTTTCGTAACCGACGACTTATGACCCCAGCCGTTATAAAACAACAACGTAACCAAAACATGTCGAAAGTTTGCTAAATCGTTGAATCGAAACGATTGATTATATTATCTTCATCATTTTTAGAAACTGCGTGTGTGTAGCGAAGCATTTTAATATTTAATACGTTTTAAATAGACTGAGTGAAACATTTTTTCATTACGTGGAATCCATTTGATGACGTATCGGTTCTCTATTATATATAATATCGGTCTAAAACAAGATCGAAAATATTGAAACGGATGTGAAAAATCCACTTTCAATATATCGATGCCTGCTGTTGATACACTGAAATGTTTTACGTCCCGTGTTAGTTTTCTGCATGTGTAGACCACTGAGTCATCCTCATCAAACATAACGATTGCCGACTAATACTGTATTCAAGTTTATTTTTGACACATTAAAACCTCTTTATGACAGCGATTAAATAAAACACGGGATATTTATGGTTAACACATTCCCGTCTATGGTTAAGATCAAAACGTTACTTTAGTACCAGCGATCGTAAAGGGAAAACCTTGTTTATGGTTTGTAAACATATGTGTAAAAGTTTCAACTTTCGAGTTGTCCATTGAGTCCTGATCGCATAAATCTTGCACAAGTAGGCAGGTGGAGCGGCGGCGGCGCCGGCGCACCGCTGCCACCCACTTGTCGAGACTGAATCTGTTATGAGTTTGGATACTAAATACTGCTTCATTTTAGTACTAATGTTACTTGACTATAACGTCACTTGTTGCTGCATAGCTATAACAATTCACGTCCAAAGGAATTTTCCTTTGGACGTGAACTGTTATTCTGCTACGACGGTTTGCACAGATATTGAACAGCTGTTTTTCGATACAGATAATGTAGAAGTAAGAGATAAGAAGGACGAGACTCGTGAAAAAGTACTAGACACAATTTCAGGTCAGGTTTTCACAGACAAAAACCAAATAAAAATAATGATTAGCCCAGTTCAACGACCTAACATTTTACAAATAAATAAAGAAAACCTGAAACATCTGTTCAGAGATATAAATGTTGGATTGTATATTTATGTAAACCGCGAAGAAACGCCAGTTTTACTTGGTTTGTTTGGAAACTAGAACAGAGACATTCCAGGCGATTCGCGGCTAGCAATTTGTTAAATGGATCAACAGGTTTATTAGATGCGGTGACGTCACGGAACAATGGCGCTGGACCACTGACCGATTGCTTTTGCTGAATAATGGAAAAATGTTAACAGACTTTAAAGAACGAACAGGGACGAACGAATTTGATCAAAATATAGGTATTGTGTCAAAATATATCTTGATATCAAATCATTTCAAATTTTTTTTTTTCTTATTTATTTATGGTCAATATTTTTCGTCATTGCAATTTTGCCATTGATGTTTTCAGTTCAATTGTGCTCTGTCAATCAGTAAAATATAACTTTAGTAATGTTGTCACTTATCTCTACCAAACTGTCTTTTAGTTATGCTGAAATACAGCTGCTTAAAACCTCACTAGGAAATAACAAAGTTCAAAATCATGACTTGATATCGGGTTCAAGTTAAACACTGTTTAGTATGAAATCTATAATTCATGTTTTACTCAGAAAATTCCGGTGTTTGAAAATATGTCAACGTACTTTTTTTGGTAAAAGAAAATAGAAGAATCTGAAAGGAAAAGAAACAGAGAATAATGTAATTTGTAGTCAATATTAATGTAAGTATTTGGGTAGTTAATTGATTCACGCGTGACTTTGCGGAAATCCATTATAAAATGCAATAGACGTAGATATATTTAGTAACCTATTCCTAAAGATTCATAAAAACCGGCCACGTGCGAGTCGGACTCGCGCACGAAGGATTCCGTACCATCCTTACATATTATAAAACAAATTCCTCCCCCGCGTGTCTGTCGTCCTGTATGCGATAAACTCAAAAACTACTGGACCGATTTTCATGCTGTTTTCACCAATGGATAGAGTGGTGGTGGTGAGTAAGGTTTTAGTATATAATAACCGACATCCAACCTGGCGAAGTCGCGGGCATCAGCTAGTTATCTATAAAAACGGCAAAAAAAAAAGACGTTTGTTGTATGGGAGCCCCCTTAAATATTTATTTTATTCTGTTTTTTAGTAATTGTTGTTATAGCGGCAACAGAAATACATCATCTGTGAAAATTTCAACTGTCTGACTATCACGGTTCATGACATCCAGCCTGGTGACAGTCTGACGGACGGACGGACAGCGGAGTCTTAGTAATATGGTCCCGTTTTACCCTTTGGGTACGGATCCCTAAAAACCGGCTGCGTCCGGCTCCCGGCGTGACAACACGTCGTGTTCGGGTTCGCGACAAGTCAATCGTCATCATGAGGATGCCTCGTTCAGAAGTGGAACACGTGTCGATTTCTTACAGGGTTTTTTATGGCTCTTGAGGAATAGTTAAGCGCATTGCATTTTATGTATTAAGAAGTAAACTAGTCACATCTCCCATTCTAATTTATTTCAGTACTGCTTACAATTCAATATTCTATTGTGTTTAGTATCAACCAGATATCTACAAGTATCGCTATGTACTTCGCGTGTTTATATCGTCCTAAGGTTTAAGCTGGTCTTGATAAAGAAGCAAACAAACGTATTTATCTATAAATAAATACATAAAACATCCACCAATACTACATCCATTGGTTTTTTAATGTACATTTGATAGTCTGTAATGTCACCTTTTGATAATAGTACTTACCTACGTCATAGGGAATTAAATTTTATAAATTGTAGATACCGATTACATGTCTTATCTATAACATGCGCATGCGCATGAACTAACAAATTAAGGAAAAACTCATTATATTGTGCAGGAGGGAAGCAAGAAATTTCGAATATTATAGTGTGTTGTTAGATATAGTCCGCTATAGCAAGAACAAGGTTCCATGGCATAAAAAATGGCTTTTATGGCAGCCTGGCATTAGCATTGACACTTTTATTATGGAGAAGAATAGCAGTAAATCTTCTTGTCGATTAAGCTTTTATTGCTCTAATTTAATATCTAGCCAAACAATAATATGGCATAGGCTCATAATCCTAATTCTATTCAATATGTCCAAGAACCGCGGTAAAACCCGATCGCTAGCTCAGAATGTATTACAAATTAAAATATCGATGTTACCTAACGGTAGGTAACATCGATTTATTTATCGATATTTTTATAACTTTATCGATTATAAATTAACGACGACCACGCGAAGTAATACCAGTTAATTGCTACGATAAGATTATTGTACGATCGTAAAATATTATAGTAATTTGTTAGTGCCGTGATCAACGCTGGTCTTATGCAATGGATGTAGCACCTTGGGCGATGCACCAGGATATTTTATCGTTGTATTCGATGGCTATTTCTCCTGGCAAACTACTTTGTTTTGATATTACAACATAGCCGTGAATATTTCAATAGATTTCTCATATTCTTGTTTCTTTGATCTTAAAATATTTTGATACGAGTCAAGCTACTTCTGGAGCTTTTTTACCGACGAAAATAGAAGTAGATTCTCTTATCAATAACTTATCATACCTATGTATTTGTCAATAATTTATATCGTAGAGGTACTACTAACCTTTGTGTCAACGACGCTAAAACCGATACAAGTCTTACGTCATTCAGGTAACATCATGACATAATGGTGTAACTTCAATAAGTAGTATGCAATTTGTTATGCCTAAAATATTTCGAAGGGCGTTGGCACAAGGTTGAGAATCTTCGGCTATTTGTAAATGAATAAGTTTCCAACCGATTATCCTTTAAAGTTAAAGTTCGAGAGCACATTCGCAAGAAGCTGGCAGTATAATCACAACGGTAATGTTTCCCATTGTTTGTCTTATTTGTTTTAGTATGTTCGTGTAGTTGTGTATTTATTTGTTCTTATATTTATATACATATATTTAGGTATTTAGGTTTATATATATTTTTTTTTTAATAGGTCTTTATATAATATTTATTCCACAATTTTCGCATCACCCCAAAGGTTGACTGGTAGAAAATGCCTATGGCATTAAGGTCCGCCTCTGTACATTTGTGTGCTTAAAGTATTAAATAAGTAAACTGTTGACGTGACATAATCGCGTCATTCTTTGAAACATATTGGCCGATTGTTACAAATAATAATATCCTAATTCTGTTTTGATTTCGAAGGAAATGAACCACTAGTAGTACTCAGGCTTCTGGGGCCGTCAAACTGCCAAACTGGGACCACTGTCGCCAATTGTAAAATCGCCAGTGAAATCAAAAAGCTATTTACAGCCCACATGTGATAAATGATTTATCAGTGTCTTAGATTTTAGCACTGAGGGCCTAAAACAGCTACATTAGTAATTGCTCTAATTTGACACAAAAGCAATTCATAATAGTCAAACAGATAAATTATTTCGTAATATTAATTGCACACAGATCATATTATGAACTAGCTGATGCCCGCGGCTTCGCCTGCGTGGATGTCGGTTATTATATACTAAAACCTTCCTCGAGAACCACTCTATCCATTGGTAAAAACAGCATGAAAATCGGTGAAGTAGTTTTTGAGTTTATCGCGAACAGACAGACAGACCGACGCAGCGGAGGACTTTGTTTTACAATATGTAGTGATGTAGTGATTGTCAGTTTGTGACATTTTACGATGATTCATAAAATTTTCCTATAATGATTCTGCCAAAGTGGCCGTGTTAAATCCCTTGTTTTCCTCTACAAATTGACCCCATTTTCTTCACTGATGGGATTCCTATACTCTCCAGTCTAGCCCTAATTAACATCAACGGCTCCAACTAATTAAAAGCACGACATAATCTAATTACGCCAACATACCCGAAGACCCGAACCCTTCATGACCTGAGCCATTTATTCACATAGGCTAGCAGTGCTTTAATTGCTCCTCTAATCGGATAAGCCAATTGATAAATGAAGCATAGGCATAATGTGTGTCAAGTGATAATTAACTGACATAGGTAATTAAGGAGGTGTTGCGACAGCAGCGCGTCAACAACCTTGCTCTATTATGGAGACAGTTTGACGTTACTGTGTCTAGTGAAGAGGAGAGTTATTGTTTTGGTTAGATTTTGTTATCGCTAATAAGCAATGCGAGAAGCGATGCTAGATGCGAGAAGCACAGAACCGGTAAAAGTGGCGGTGCTTGGGGGAGGCCTATGTCCAGCAGTGGACGTCTTTCGGCTGAAATGATGATGATGATAATGAATAAGCAATGATATTATAAGTATAACGAGGTAGATAGGTCTTGAAAGCGTCAAAATAGACACTAATGATGGATTAATTAGTATCGCATTCATTGTTAGCATGCGATGCACATTTAGCAAATGAAATCTTTTTGAAGTGCTAAGTGAATTTATCGCTTCGTACTTTTTTATACTATCATACGTCAGAGCGCGAGCGTCAACACACGCAGCGGTAGCGTGCGCTCTCCGTCGCACCTATTGGAAGTCGGGAATACTAAATCTATCGGTTTCACGTGACCTCGTTCACGAGTGATTAACAAAATTCACATACTTCATTATTATCAATTATCGTCGTATTAGCTATTAGCATAGAAATAGCAATTATCATGCTAAGACTCAAGAATTCACATGCTAATGAAATTAATGCAAAATCGCATTAATTGCCATTACTAATAATCACACTATTATATGACACGTGGACGCAGGACAAAGGTATATAAATATCGGGAGCGGAAAGGAGACAAAACGAAGAAAACTTGGGTAATTACCCAAGTTTTGACGTGCCTCTAGCTGAGCGCGTATAACCTAACTCTTTTTACTTATAATATCATTGCTAATGAGAAGGGAACTGCTACAATTAACGATTTAAAACCCCATAGACTAAAATTGATGTGAGTAAAAATATAACTGCCGGAAAGGTTACCTATCTTCAATCAATCTGCCTAGCCTTTTCCCAACTATGTTGGGGTCGACTTCCAGTCTAAACGGATGCAGCTGAATACCAGTATTTTACATGGAGCGACTGGTAATACGATACCCCTTGGCAAGACTGGTTGTCAGACTTTCGGGCTTGTGATGACCCGTACCGACTGCTAAAGATCCACGAATGACAGCCGGGACCAACGGCTTAACGTGCTTTCCGAGGCACGGAGGAGTCTCGGTATGTAATGAGGGTCACCCATTTTCGGACCAACCCCGGCAAGCATAGGTTAACCTGATGGATCGACCCGCGCGGCTGTTGTACCTTAGCCACGTGCTCTTACCTTGAATGTAAGAAAAAGTATTGGAGACAGAGAAGCTGAGCTGACTTTGTTGCTACATGTCAGGTCAGCTCAGACAAGAAAACTCAGCCAAAAATTTTTTGTACTTAATTACCTGTAACAAAATGAAACATTTCATTAGTTAATGCTAAAATATAGTATAAGTACTTATAACTAATTTCATTTACAACATTAAATACTTAGTAAGAATTACTTAAATTATTAGTATCCTAAACAAGATCATTTGAGCTTGTGGCTAAGTAATAGCAGCCACACGGGTCGATCCGACCAAGTCCATGCCATGTCGACCAAGGGGTATCGTATTACCCAGTTTCTGGGTTGTGGAGGTCAGATAGGCAGTCACTCCATGTTAAATACTGGTATTCAGCTGTATCCGGTTAGACTAGAAGCCGACCCCAACATAGTTGGGAAAAGGCTAGGCAGATTGATTGACACAAGATCATTTGAAACGTGTTACAGGCGAAATAAAATTGCTATTCAATCTCATCAATCGGTTGTCCGATAAATATTCTGTTAGGAAAATACCCAATGGGCGTCGTGCTAGTGATGTGATAAATCGATTGTCTGTCGAGATGTGTCGCGCATCTGTAATCGATTTAATCGCGGGATTGAATCACTGGGGGCTACGTCATCGCGATGTTTCCAATGAACCCTGGATGTTTAGTCAATAGAATATTATTGTAAAACTGCTGCATTACTAATTTTTTTTTGAGTAATTATTTCTAAATTGCTTGAAGTTTATAATTATGCTTTTAGATAAGTACTGACATCGAGATTTTGTCTTGGAAATTAGAAAGAAACCCGTACCTTTTCTCACGAAAACTGTAAAATGTCCTGATCGATTCGTATAATACCCAGAAAGCTATTCAGCAATCACATGAAAAATGTGATCACACGTTTAACCATGATGACATCACAATTTTAATGAGCGACATTATCTCGGTACAAAGAAACGGAGCAATCACGAATACAAGAAAACAACTTTTAATTATCATTAAATCAATTGAAGATACAAAACAAAATAAGTATCGTGGCAAATAGCTCAAAGACAATTGTCGAGTCTAACAATTGCCGTGACGGGCTGACCCGGGAGCCAATCACGGCTAATAAACACAAATTAACTACTGATCAAACAGATGGACAAACAGACCTACTTCTGACATGTACGGAATAAATAGGCCAACTGACCAGCCGTTCGAGACCGAGATTCTGTTTAATATTTTTCCTATTTGGTCTACAAAACGTGTCTAGCTTGTCTGGCAACGTTTTTTTGAGAATGATCTTAAACTGACTAACGGCCAGTTTCTTCATCAAAAGTAATAGCCAAAGTAAGTCAATTGTTCTTCCGCGCTGTTGGATTTACAACCCTCGCCTCAGCGCCGAGGATTGAAAATAGAACAGGGCAAAAGAACAGTTGACTGTTACTTTGGCTATTACTTTTGATGAAGAAACTGGCCGTAAATTGAATTAAATATGATAGTCCATAAAATGTATTAATCTATCGGAAGTCGTGTATTTTTATTAGAGCTTTCGATTTAAAAATCGTTCGATTCATTTCATTGTTTACGAGTGTTGTTTATTCATCATCATTTATGTTGTCCTTGAGTACTCAGTCACAATACTCTAATAATCATAATTACAATTCATCATCGTCAACGTAGAGTTCTTGGGCTCTGTAGTTTCGTAATAAGACAGATCGATTGACACGGGAGGAGCCAAGTGGGCCGAATCGATTCTGATTCGTTTCGGCACTGTATCGACCAGCGATTGCACAACTATTAAGGTTAATACCGTTCAAGGACTCCATCACATATTGAACCGATTCGATTCTATATTGTCATGGTACTCGATTAATAACAAATGATTTAATAGTGCTCATTGTGCACTGTCAACTCGCTACTCTAAGTTCACGGCTGCATTGAATCGAGTGCTCGATACGCTCGATTTCATAACGATATTAATGCGAGTGAATTGGATCGTGTGTAGGAATATTCATCATGATTGTTGACAGGCGTTGCGTTAGAATGGAGTGCGAATGATTGATCGGACACGCAGTAGAAGACAGACAGTGTGTTACGTCGCGTTTTTATTAAAAATCACGCCAATAGAACTACATATTCAAAGAATTTGCAAGGTCAGTTGAACATCAATCAAAGCGTCACAAAGAAAAGTGGACATGCACTTTCTTTTTATTAACACACTGCATCGTCGCAAAAGGATTTCTACGTGCACGAAAAAAAAACAACATATCTACTCTTCATTTTGCTCTAAAACCGCTCATCATTATGCAGCCTCATGAATAAGGCAAGACACGAAACAGCCTTTTATGCGTGAATCGATTCAAATTTAATTCATCGGGAGGCGTTGTCGATGATCTTTTCCCATCACTCAAACAATGAAGAATTCAGAAATCGATTATAATAACATCGATGTTAAGGACGAAACTGAAAAGCATCGACACTAATAATTGGATCGGTGTACCTTATCGATACTATTTATCGCGAAGTGAAACCGCAACATTTCGTCACATTGAGAGGTTTGTATCGATTTAATTGGGACATAGACTTTAATTATAGACTTCGAAGATATGATATTGCATCTTAATTGTATGGTAGTAGGTCTTGAGTATTTCAATTAGGTTGAATTGACGTGAAATTAGTGTGGACCTTGGAGCTTTCATCGGTTAGTTATATTTTAATTGCACAATGAGTTGAGTGCACAAGTCGTGCGCAGGAGTCGATAGGTGTTCGTGACCGTCGCGTCACATGTCGACGTGAACTCCTCGCCCTTGTAGCCAGCTAACTAATACTATTCAACGACAAATATCAACGGGCTATTTATTTTGTAACCGATCAATGCTGGCGTTTTAATTACTTTGAAATCGTGTCAATGTTACGTATATTATGTGACAATTAAGCAAACCAAAAGATTCCGAACAAGTAAGGGATCTTGCGCACTAGACGGCCACGACCACTTCGTTTCGTCGCACCGACCAGATAAACTATAGAAACCGCTACGAATCACGCACTTGGTCGCAACGGCCGACTAGTCGGTTCTTCCAAAAGTCGTAATCGTGGCCGTCTAGTGCGTGAGACCTCTAAATGTGTTATTAAGATGGAAGACTTGTTTTGGTTAATGATTTACATGGTAAGAATTATCGTGTCTTACCTATTTCTGACACAAAAATCTAAGCAAGACAAATACAAAATGTTTTAGTCACGTTCACGCCGCAGTCAATCGAAGTTAATAAGCAATTTGTAAAGCTTTAACAGCGTATGAGTTCAACAACAAAGAACCCATTTGCCTCAACAAAGTTGAGATATAGAACCTAAATGGTTCCAAGAAGTGGCGCGCTAGATAAACAAATCACACAACGGTTCCTTTATTCCCATCCAACGCGGAAACTAACAAACAGATGCATAAAACATTCAAGATTGAATTGTTAATTGTTAAAACATATGTAATGAGCAAATGCACCGCGGCGTCGCGACGCCTGCACCACCACTCAAAGAATTAGGTCGTTGGCGTGCGCCGGCGCCGCACACTTCGTGCGTGCACTGTTTACCTAAGCTGAGATATATGCTCACGTTCCTTGCTTGCTCCTGAACAGTTGAAAGCATGACTAATTAATTGACGAGCATCGAGTGGGCGGACGCACACACACCTAACGCGATGAAGTGTTTTAATTGTCTAAGAAATAGAAAGTGATGTGGAAAGTGCTGCCAAATAATTTAGATATTGTCGACTGTCACTGTCACTCATTTACGCAGATAGAGAACTGAAACTGATACTTTACCGAGCATAAAAAGGTAAAAAGTTTTTACACTTTTATGCTCGGTATACGAGTAAGATCTCGCGCACCAGACGGCCACGACCACGCCTTTTGGTCGCACCGACCAGGTAAACCATGAAAACCGATACGAAACACGCACTTGGTCGCAACGGCCAACTAGCTGGTTTCTATAGTTAATTTTCACCATTTCATATCCGTGTTTTTACTAAAACCACGGATATGAAATTTCATACGTTCCAGAAGGACGTAGGTACACACAATAAACACGAAACAAAGAGTGTAGCAAAAGTCCTTAAAGGGCCATTTAGCAAAACAGATGACAAAGATAACACTTTAAACGTACACAAACAGGTAGAGGAGGCAGAGTCTACTTCCGCAATTATACGTCGCCGCCGGAGGGTTACATCTGTTCTTACTAAAAGGTTAACGAGAGACATTAAGCACATTTTTGTCTGTACAAACGGCAAAAAGGTTGATGGGAAGCGAGCGGGGAAATTGAACATCTCACTGCCATAACACATCACTGTCACTGACATGGGATTTACGTAACACTGCATGTGATTATGGCAGTGAAGGTTAGGTATTTAGTGTGATTTCTCTGCGAGATGCTTTTGAATTAGACTCTTTGAATGAGATTGAAGAAATAACTCGTTTAATTGAAGTACAGTTTGATAAACTTGCTTTGAATTGAACTCTGTAACAACACATCTGTCACACCTACTACGCTTTTGAATGGGCAACTAGCTTCATCTTTCTAACTGATCGACCCCTTGACAATTCAAAAGTGCCTGTAATTGGTTTATTTGAAATAAATGGTTTTAGTTTGAGACACAAACCCTCTTCATTCGCATTATGTCCCTATAACACACTGACTCTCAATCAGAACCAACGCACAAGTCTAATTGAAAACTAGACTTCACGTATCGTCACAAAACAGGGTCGCTGTTGAACTCAGCGTGCGTGTTGAGCGTGTGTTCCATGCTTTATAGAGCGATATGTAAGAGGAGATCAAGTTTACTGTAAGGCCCGATTACGTCGGTTATAAATCGAATCCGGACCGGACAGACGACACGTTGCGAATTAACGGTAACGTGCCGAATTCGGTCGCGTGCGATCTGTTGATTGGTGACTGAAGTTCAGCTTTGATAAAGGCGTTCCGGCTGCTCTTATGAACTGAATTATTTCAATTAGACTTCATTACAAGTTTAAATAAGCTCACCTGTTCGAGGCTATCGTTATTTATCGGGAGTGTAAAAGATCCAATGAAGGAAACAAAATTAACAACTTGTAACAGTTCCACAAACACAGAGGAGCTGAACGTGGCTGAGTAATAACAGTCGCACGGGTCGATCCATCAGGTAATCTACGCTTGCCCGTTGGTCCGTGGATGGGTGACCTTTACATACCGAGACTTCTCCATGCCTCGGAAAGCACGTTAAGCCGTTGGTCCCTGCTATCATTCGTGTATCTTTGACAGTCGTTACGGATCGTCAAAAGCCCAAAAATCTGACAACAAGTCTTACCAAGAGATATCGTACCCACTTACTGGGATGTGGAGCTCAGATAGGCAGTCGCTCCATGTAAAATACTGGTATTCAGCTGCATCCGGTTGGACTGGAAGCCGACACCAACATAGTTGAAAAAAGGCTAAGAAGCAGAATGATTGTAACAGTTCCACAAATGTAGCTTATCAAGTTTTGCGGTCTGTGTGAAACGTCTAGCAATATAAAAAAAAACTTAAGATGGAAACAGTTAAGTTAATTAGCATGCGGTGTAACGGTGAAACACATCACAAATCTGTCACGAGACTTACGAGCCAGCAACAATATTACGTCAACTTTATTAAAGCTGCGTGATCCTACTATACAGCAGTGCTATGAAGAAGCTATTGTATGCTGTATTTAACCAAAAAGGTAGAGGGCCTCGTGGTTGCTCGTCGGTTGGTCCGTGGAAGGCTAACCATCTTTACATACCAAGACCCCTACGTACCTAGGAAAGCACGTTAAGCCGTTGGTCCCGGCTGTCATTCGGTTAGACTGGAAGCCGATCCCAACATAATTGGAAATCTTGATTTAACCAAAAAGAATCAAGCCTTCAACTGAAGATTCTTCTACAAGCAAGTAAGATTGTGGGACGGGAACGAAATGTTGATAATTGTAAGATCTACAAATGCTCTATTACTATTTGCTAAATTCTCATACATACAATAAAGTTCGAGAATCTCAGGATGAGTATAATATTAATAGAAGAGAGATAATACTGCAGTTGGGCAATCTTTAATTTCGCCGTAGTCCAAATCATTCGCAATATATTCTAAAATCAGCAAGATTTTTTTCTGTGGCACTTTATTTTATCTTTCCATAGCTTTAGCTTCGCTTCTTCCATGTGTAAGTTTACCAACACGACCACAAACTAACGGTGCACCATTACATTTTACATTTCATGAGCACAAACAGCCTCGTGGGAAACGTCAACTTAGCCACTGTGTGCCTCGGTGCCTCCACCAATGTAGGAGTTTGTTTATTTGTCTAAACCTTTTTTTGCCTCCTTGTTAAACGGCCTAGAAACTTCTGGTAGGTGAGCAGTATTTTTAAAGGTGATTGTTTAAATTATAATGGAACTGGATTGTAATATAATTCTGTATTCTGCGACGTATGTGTTCACAATGGGCGGAAACATTAAAAATAATTCCAGAAATAGATAAACAATAGGTATAAGGTATTGATTAATAAATAAATCGCTATTGATTGTCGCACCTTGTTATAACTGCGTGATTGGAAAATCCTTATATCAAACATAAACAGAAAGATCGAAACAATGGAGACCCGACAACATCAATAAATACTAATCTGTAACTATATCAAAAAACGTATTCGAGGCCAGCGACAATTTTTTTTTGGTACTTAACCATTGTGTTCACTCCTCTTTCTTCACCCCCACAAGTAACCAACCGTTTCTCAAAACGCCCCGTTTTTCCCAACCCGTTACGGCCAGTAAAGTCTTTTATAACAGTATTTATCTTTAATTGTTCACTGACATTACACGTGAGGAACCGTTTAATTGCTATGACAGTGAATGGTTATTAAAGTATTAAGATATTGGAACCGCGACTAACAACTTTATGTCACAGATGAGAAACGGTACAGTAGCACAGAGTTACTTACATGTTTTACTATTAAACTTACTAAGTACCTGGTCGACCGAGCTCTGCTCGGGTTAAAATAGAAAAAACGAATATTCCCCGAAATTAGACCTAGCTAGATAGTTTTTTCGCCCCCATAAACCCCTATATTCCAACTAATTACTATATAACCCTATATGTATAAATACAAATATTGCTCATTTAATAGTTTAGGATATTTGAGATACTTGCTAGGCAGGTCTTTAGAAGCCATGTTTTTATGACCCGAGTCTTGCACGAGTACAGGATGCAAATATTAAGATAATGATTGAACTGATTTGAAGTTAATATAATTTTCTACGAACGAAAAATCACAAATGATTTATAATCGTAAGTATCCCATGTTCATCACAACGATTGTATGCATTGGAAGATGTGTTTGCGGCCAAAAAGGTGCATAGTTAGTAAATGAACGTAACTGTATGAATGTAAATGAATAACAAGCTAAGTCTAGATCCAACAAACTATCCAATTTTATTTCTGTGAACTGCCTAAAGTTTCAACAACTTTCCTTGCATTCGTCTGGCGTATGGCGACGTCGAGTATTTAAAGTCTCATTACACGAAAAAAATAAAATCCATCCTCTTTAAGTGCTCATAAAAACATTTATTAAAAAATACTTACATAGTAAAATGGAGTATAAATGGTATTTTAATACATTATTTATCTTGTAATGGCCACCGCACATGAGGACAACCACAGACATCCGAAGATCGTTTTACGACATAATTTATTTAAAAGATAGTAAAGATTTCATCAATATTCATTAATATCATAAAACCACAGGAAACATTACGAAAATATGACGCGATTCGAATTTCGTGGTCACACGCCATTATGATGATACAACGAGAATATCGTCGATATAATAAATTTGAAAATAACTGTGTATTGTTTTGTTAGACAATTGCATTATATTGAGTTATCATGCACGAAGACTGGGCTAAATTTCCAAATGCTAAAACTCCAGTCATCATTTGCCTAGCCTTTTCCCAAATATGTTGGGGTCGGCTTCCAGTCTAACCGGATGCAGCTGAATACCAGTATTTTACATGGAGCGACCGCCTATCTGACCTCCACAACCCAGTTACTGGGTAACACGATACCCCTTGGTAAGACTGGTAGTCAGACTTTCGAGCTTTTGACGAACCGTAACAACTGAAAAAAACCCATAACAAATGCTAAAACTCCAGTAATTACTAAATAAAATACCTATGTACATTTCCGCAAAATACTGAAGTCTAAAATTTACCAGGTACGAGTTCGAGCTTTTGGGGCAGACGAACGTATTACCCACATTACATTTCACTTGAAAGAATCCGTACAAATTGCAGGGGATTAAAGCTGCTTAACGTTTCCGTCAGCTTGATTGCGGAGCGTGCCTCATCCATAATTTTCGATTATAAAGCAATGACAGTAAAAATGTTAATACCATACTGTAACACGACCAAAAGTCATCACGGAGCAGGAACATCAATCTCATGCAAATTACTGTAGCCACTCATACAACATGTGCTTTTGGCTATTTTATTAATGGATGCGTTATTAAGAATCAATTTGAGGTTCGAATCCTCCATTTTAATTTTTTATACAATGTTGCTATTTTTTAAGAACAACGGAGTTTCTTTTATCCTTCCGTCATCGACCGCGCTATTAATTTTATTTTACACTCGAATAATTTCACGCCGATAAAGTACAACATTGTTTCCATTCCATTAAATGGTAATATTTTAAAACATGCACTCCCAACGTTTTAACTTCAACGTAAAGTTTGCAATTTATATTACAATGTGAATGCATTGTTTAATAAAAACAGAGGTACAATAAAATTTTAACTACAACCGACCGAAAACATTTATAAATTATTTTATTATTTAAATAACAAAGACCAGTCAGGCCAGTTGATAGGTGATAAAATAAACTTCGATGCATCCCATTAATCAGAACATAATTAAAACAAGGTGCACAATATTATGTACAATGATATCCTGTTTGGCGGTTTTGCGGTGAAGACGTGATCTAACACCTCGAAATAAATTTATCCTGATACAGTCAACAATACAGTTGAAGTTCATAAAAAACAAATACAAAACTAAAGAGCCGCCATATTGAACACATCAACTAACGATGGGAAGTCGACACCGAGACACAGCCGTAACAAGACACGCTCATTTCTTTAACAATGCACAACCAAAATAGGAAAACCACGCTCGTCAAGAAATCCGCACCTGCCGATGACCTCGTCTAACGGGCATCCCTCCGGACGACCAGCCACTCGGAAGCTATCAGACGTGTGAATCACTGCACTTGGTGTTCGCAAACCAGGGATCTACATTGACTGGTGAATTTATCCAGCACTTTGAATAAAGGTCGCGAGGTCGAGAGCACTCCAACGGCTAGTTTGCAGCGTCAAAAGACTTAGGTTATGTGTGCCGAATAACTGTACAAATAAACATTGGCAAGTATAGTTAAATTAAAGTTACACGTGAGTCATGATTTAGCGATCTCGCCGATAACCTTGCGTTGTCATCTGAGAGTAACATTAAACGATCGGTTACTAACTAGCTGGATCAACCGTTTACTGATTCAGATACCTTCGGCTTTACTGAACTGTTGCAACTTCGCCTGCTTAACTATTACTCATTATGTTAGAAACATACCGCTTTATACGTATAATGAGCTAAGATTCCCACGGTGAATACCCACAAATGACTAAATAACTGTCTATGTTCCGCAACACGTAAGATAAGCATTGTTTTGCCTTACAATATGGAGGCTTTGATTCAAATAATGTGTTTGATGAAGATCTCGTTAGCCTATTTGGATAACATTCGACGTCTGATATTGAAACTGTTTTCTTTTACATAATAAACACAAATGAAAAATTCATTGAGGAGTTGGGATAATGTTCGTCGCATATCGATACAGACATTAACCAGTCGTCTATTCCCGACCCTCACAAAAAAGGCAAAAACTTTTGCAAACTTTAATAAATCTAAATCGGATGGGCGTTCCAAAATTCACGTCCCTCACCTCGTCCAAAGAAGCTGTCAGGCTCACGATCATAAGTTCGGTTGCAGCCCAGCCTCCTGCCACTTCTGATTCCGAACTAACATACCAAAGAGATCGCACACCAGATCGGCAGTCGAGACAAAAAACAAAACAATTCCGCAACGCAGCAGGATCAATTAATATTGAAATAGGCAGACACCCACCTGCCCTGCCATGGTGGAGATAAAACGCGGCCGCCAGACAATATTATGATAAATGACACGTAGGATATGGACGCTATAATTTATGACTTATATGCAACGATAGAAACGCTTCCTTACACTTCACAGGGCCTCCATTAGATTATCAATTAACCTCTTAACATGGTGTTTTCTATTACAATTATTAATGAGCTTTCATAATAACGTGAAGTTGAATTGATCGTTTTGAGATATTAGCGTAAACAGCAGAGAAAATATGTGATTTTTAAATTAAATTGGACTCGGAAGTGAATCTTGGATGCTGATGGTTCTATTCCAAGTGTTTCTGATGAAGTAACTACGCAGTGAGTGTATCTGCCGTATCCAATTTGTTTCAAAGCCGCCGCAACATTGTTTCAAGCAATAAATTTCCCACCACCCGTGTTGAAAGGAACGTTGATTTATTAAAATGTTGTTGGTACAAGATCCTCGAGAACGTGTTAAGCTGTCGGTTAACGTAACTAGCCTTCCAGTTGATCTTCGTTAGTGGGGCTTAGCTTTAATATTATCAAGAAGTCAATTATGAAATTACTGTGTGACATCGACCTATCATCATTGCCACCCCGCCACCAAAGTGAGAAGAAAACATTAAAGGTAAAAAGATTCCACGGTGAACTCTGATAAAGGCCGGTGGAAAACAACTATGAAAATGATAAGTTAAGGGAACAAATGGGATGTCAACATAGTGTTCAAGAGGCTATGGCGCCGAGCAATGACACAGTGGCCGACGCACCCAGACATAATCCGTATTATTGGACATAATCTTATCAACCTGACGTATTCGACAAAGAACCAGGCGGAAGAAGAAAAATAATATTAAAATAAACATTCTGTAAATGGCGAAAAACGATTTAGCCGAGTGCGTACGTTCCAGCAGAAACAAAATAGCACTATTCAGATAAAATTAAGTCACAAAGAAGTCTGGCCGGAGGTCACATTTGTCGCCCCATTAATTCCGTGTTAAACGGCTATAACTTTGCCGTTTTACAAGTCGAATATCTACTGAAATTAATTAACAATACGAGCTTCCGTAGTTGATGCTGTGAGAATAATCGAAATGTTTATTTAAACCGGCAGAGGTTAAATTTAATTTCAAGATGAACAATGATTATTGGTTAACACGATTTCACGCATTCGACCATATAATATTTTATACCATATTTGGGACAGACGACGAAATAATTTTATGCACTTACATACATTTTTGGGGAGTGTTTGTCGAAGTTATAACCTGATCGACGAATTTTATTTCCAAAATATAGACAGTCGACATTTAATTACATCACGTCTTTGACTCGGTTTGATGACTCAGACGGAAGATTTCTGTTGCGAAAAGACTTTGCATATTTGACTTGTTTTTAAATCACTTTCAACGGCTATATCAATTTCAGACTAGCAGTGAATTCAATATTCGCTTTAATAGAAAAGGAAATAACAGCTAAAGTCGTTTGGGTTACAGCACTCAACATTCCGGAAGGATTACTAAAATCCCTATTAGTTAACGCTGACGCTATCGACCTGTAAATCTCTAAGCAACGGTTTGATCAATATGCGGTAACATGAGCTGTCAAGGACAAGGAAACCGTTCCAGTATGTGTTGACACAGGCGTTTGTAATTAAATAGCATTAAATGCAACTCGAATCACTGCTTCGGAAGAGATATTGTACGAAAATATTTAGTTGGATGTTGCTACTACAAATTATAGTTTCATTCCAAAGCCTCCAAAGCATCGGGAGTCAGAGACATCCCTACTGTATTTCGTGCCGATGTAAATCAATAACAATTTTTTTCCTTATAATGTTAAATCTTAATAATAACCTTATCTTCAGTACAAAACCTCGCCGGAGCCTCTCGCGTCTAATTCTATGTTAAATCTTATCATATCAGTAACCTTCGCGACAGATAGGAATTTATTTACGCAAGACGGATCGCTGAGCATACCACAGCACAGTAAACTAATCGCTCATTCTTATGTAATGGAACTCGTGACCGGGTCAACTCCGAAGTATCATAAATCACATCTTTGTAACACAGACGACAGATCAGGCGCTCAATGAATTTTGGCCGAAGAACATATTGATCGATAAATGTGAGCAGGATCTAAGAACTGCGAGCACGATTGATGGTTTGCCTATTAATTATATTTGCGTCATCGACGGAAAATTCTGCATACGTCATTCAAACTCTTGAAATAAGCGAAGAACTGTTCCATCACATACTTGTGGTTACGGTAATAGGTAATTTTCTGTCAATTAGCAATAGTTGTCAACCCACCTTGTTATTGTTTTCGTATACTTTTATGTGTATTGGCTCATGGGTTCTTAAATAGATAATAAGGTTTCAGCTTATCTCGGTCCAATCGATAAACCAAAAACCGATAAAACTGATATAGAATTATCAGAACTGCGTTGTTTTAATTTCACAAAACATGTAATCTGGACTTTTCCAGAGGTTTCAGCGAACTCAATCGAAATCATATTTCTCATCACGCTTTGCGATTAAAACTCATTTCACTAGATCTTACAACGCAGGAGGTCTGAATCATCAGAATATATTTGGAAGGCGAAAAAACGTTCCTGTAAGTGCCAGTACCTAATTCTACCACCCACATGGCGTTTAAATTGGTTCTCAACAAAACAAAATTGTACTAAAACACATTTGTCTGAATTATACGGAAGTTTGTATTGCTGAAGCAGTTTGAGTAGCAAATAGTCATTTAGATTAGCGAGTCATGTCCCCAAGCCGTTTTTTCACACTGGTCATAACAAACTCGTAAACCTCGCCGCTTAAAACTGTAAAAAGTAAACAGCTTCTTGGTAAAATCTGTAATTTCGTTGTCCTTAATTTCCCATGAGCTGACGGAGTTGAATGACGCTGTTCTGAATTTGAACTTTTCTTCTTTTATTCGCCAGCGCAAAACGTGCAGTGTTTATGCATAGAGTATCGTGTTTTTTTTGTCCTTACTGATTGGCTATGATATAGAGTCGATGACGCTGGCTTACAAACAGATACACATGTAGAATTATGCAAATCCCTTGCAAATCTTTCCTTATAACGAATATGGTAGCCATGTCGATTTCGTATAAGGAGCTTACAACAAACATTGGTTATGTTATGTACAGGGATTATTTATTCACGGTCAAGTTTATGAGCTGTGGATTTTGTGAAATAAAATAAATAAATAAATTATCAATAGACTGCACTGTTATTGCATTATCCGCCATTAAAAAGGGCAGCTTTGATTCTATGTGTTTTTAGAAATAAACAGAATCTTTTCTTGCATCTTCAGCTCCAGAAATATTGCGATCACATATGAAGTAGTTTCTTTTGTTCTAAAATGTATATCTATTCCGAGAATGGAACAAACTGAATCATATCACCATTTCTATGCAGAACAGTCTAGTGACACGGCTCCGGCATAGAATACCCCTGCGATCGAAGTTGGCGTCGTTCCCAACCACCTAATAAGATTCAGCCTATAAATCAACCAGTAATTTAATACTCTACTGTGTTGTTATTACTTCCTTTTTTCTTTAATATGTTTTGAAAACTTCGACCTTACTTTTCTTTTTCATGTCAAATGAATATTCATGGTATTCCTATTTGTTTATTTAAATTAAAACCGATCATTCGCTTCCATTTACAGAATCTTATAATATTAATTTCATGTTAAATGTCTATCCTGGTCTAATGAAGATATTTTCCAGATTAACGATACATTTGATATATTAAACGATTTAGCACGTGAATATTGCGGAAAGGTCGTGGACGCCACACGTCTCTATAATTTATTGATCACTTTGTGCGTGGGCGCAGCCCACATGCCATTAACTTAAATAACGACGGACGATCGTTCTATAACTAATTCGTTTTCGCATACCTTATCTAGACGTAATTAATATGGCAGTGAACCATTTCATATTTATTGAAAAATGTAGCAAAAACTCTGTTAGGAGACTTGGACTAATAAAGATTTATAATTATAAAATATACAATCGAGAGCATGAGTCAACTAATATCAGATTAGAATTTGTCCAAATTATTTCCTACACAAAACTTAAAAGTTTCATAAAAACTTAAACACCAAATGAATGCCACTTAGACGAAATCGGTTGACTAAAAGCAAATATAACATAACCCAGCCGACAATAGGTTAGTGAATAGGTAAAATTAATACATTCAGACATTAAAACTTGCTGGGCCATCGTAGAAGGTAGTTACAACCTTTCCCTCAATCAACAAGCACGAAGCGCGGGAAAACAAGCAATCGAAACATTCTTCATTAATGTTTCTCGTACCAGCGGGAGCATAAAATAAAATCATCCAGGTAAAACGCAAGACATCAAAGCACTGGGGGCCATAACATTAAATAACACGTTACACTAATAGGGGCAATTAGCAGGAATGTTTACACAAATTAATCACGATGCGAACATCGCATCCATGCAGCCGAACGGATGAACACATGCAATTAATAACAAATAATGTGTTACATACAGTATTTCTAATAAAACGAGTAATCGTAAAATCTTGGCCGTCGATGTGAGAACTTGTTTAATAATGAAAATAGGAACCAGAATACATGTCATAAGCAGCGGTTTCTTCACAGCAAAGCAACATGTGTATGGGACTATATATACTATAGCTGCTAGCCATCTCACTGAATACGATTTCCATTGGTTTTAACAAGAACGAACACATGAAGAATACAATATTCCTGATGTGTTCGTTGTTTAGAATATTTACTAAATTCCTTTGAGGAGCTAAACTACGAGTGCTAACAAAACATTTCTGAATTCTGAACAAGTTACGAGCTCAAGGAACCTCTAAATCTTGGTCTCCAATAAGCTTACGTTATATACGAGGAGGAAGAGATGTTTTATCGATGCGAGCCTGGACAAAACGCCGCATACCAATTATGGGGGACCAAGCACCGGCGTGAAATATGGCCGCGCGGCCGCAGATACCGGTAAGATTTGCCCTAGGAGTAACAAACTACGCGGTGTTGAATTACATGATTTACACCCTTCAATACCTAAATAAGAAATATCTGAGACAGACATAAAATAAAACGTCTACAATAAAGATTAACAATAGAGATATGTTTGAACAGAACCGGTACGGATCTCGGATACAGTATGTCACTAAACTAAGGGTGTCAAGTACAGGAACGCAATAAAAACTCGTACAGGTAAAAGCTTGAAAGAGCGGACGACTGCCTTTAAACAAAGCGGAGCAATAGGCCGGGAAATTGTAAGGATGAAGTCGAAAGATAAAAGTAATGGTCGCAGCACCGGCCGACCTTGAGACGAGAAAACACTTAAACAAAGAGTGATCAGTTGATCACAGACAAGACCATTGTCTACTGTGCATGTGACAAGCCGCGACCGTTGCCACACCGACCATGATGTGCGAACGCATTCCTGATTCGATACAGAGAACGCTGCGCCAGGGACGCCGACATCAGTGCAAGTGTACAAACATATTCACACACGCGCAAATGAATATTTACACAAGCGCTTGCACCAAGTTGCACCGATAACGAACACATTTTGAAAGTACTGCCGAACTAAATAAAATTCCCCACAATAAACACAGAACCAATTAGCAACAGAAAAATGAGCAAAAAGAGAAATCGGTTCCATTATCGGCCGTTCACGGATCCGTACAAAAAAACAGCTGCTGTTACAGTTTACGGCGGCAATAAACGTTCTGTGTGCTGTTGTCAAGTTCTGTCTTCAGTTTATTTTCGTGTAATGGCCGTGACCTCTTCACCGGGAGATATCAGCGAGTGACCAGCCGCTCTCGCCCCTCTATCGCTTTCTTCTGACCCGCTTTTCATAAACAATACTTGGACAACGGCGCACCGCTCGCTCGGACGCGAGAAAGTAGCCGATAACATGCAAGAGGCGATGCCTGTATCAATTTAACCAATAGCCATAACATGGGTCTGCTGAACAACACGGCCGATGCATGTTGTAATGAGAATCAGAATTCCCAATTAGTCACAGAAAGGCAGCAGTATCCGATTGTGATTGCAGTTTAAGTTACCGTGTGAACGATTAAGATACACAATTCGTATAAACTGATATGGATTTCCAAAACAAATTAGCACTAGGTGATAAATAAAACCGTTATAAAAAAAAACACCACAGGAACAAAGTCGTTTTTTGATACGACACGCACCCTAATTGAGACAGATTATTATAAAGTCAGAGGGACATGCGTACTGTGCCGTTAGACTGGGGGAATAGCAGAGCAGATGTTACCCTTATTGGATTAACGGTAACGTTGAGATGTTCCAAATCATTGCAGAGTTCATTACACAAAGTGTTGTTTTCATATCATTTGAGATAAAGATTATCATCAGCCAAATATACAACTTAGGCGGAAAAGCGTATTACATCTTGTTTATACGTGGGTAACCAGCCAGCGTTTAATTAAATGAGGATGCAGAGTAAGAGATCTCGGCCACAAAACAATGAAGGTCATAAATCACAGTTTCCTCCGTATAACAGTTGCATCCTACGGCAGAAGCTTCGCGGCGGCAATCCAGCGCACTATCTAAATTGATGGTTTCCGGCGCACATTAGAGCAGAGTCTATCGCGCAGCTGTCTGCGTACGCGACACACTTCATTTGCCGCTGCGCGTGCGCCCCGTAGAAAGTGACGCTTTGTCATCGTCCACACTCGCCCAAAATCGAACAAACTGAAGATAGAAAGAGATAAGTAAATGCAGACCAGTGCAAGGTAAAACGAGAGGGTCGTTCATTGTGTGAGAACATTGAAGTTGCACATTTGGCGTGTTGGCATCCGCGCACTCCGTTTCACGGGATGTTTGATCTCGCACATCGGTAGGATTCCGCGTCGACAGCATTATCCGGACGCCATCTGAACACCAATTTATCGGAACGTACGATGCTGGTTTCTCAACTAGCAGATAGCAATCATCTCGTTGCGGTCATCATCCATGTTTACTATAATAATCGGTCACCGAACCGTGCAAGAATATAATTGAATGTAATTTCCGGTGATTTAATCATTACAATTCCATCAAATGACACAGTTACAGATCCAATAAAATGTATTTGCTGTGGAGGTCCATCTCTGCTTGAATAGCTTTTTCGCTTCGAATTCGATTGACACTAATTATTTTAAGTGGGTTTATATCCAGCAGTGTATTTTTTGCCTGGCCACAATTGATTTACACTTATTCGACATTATTAAATTCTTGTTAATACAACCGTCCGTGTTAGTACTACGCGTGGGTATCAGCGTTTGAATTAATTTATTCATGTGGGCTTCATCGGTAGGAGAATGAAAACACACTAGATCGGGTTACGGTCGTTAATCAAAGCGGCCGACTAGGAAGAAGGTAACTGGTCGTCTTTGGCGACAAAAAACCGAGAGTTGAGTGACGACATGCAGCCGACAGCGACGGCCCTCACTCCTCCTAATGGCCTTTTTAGACACGTTTACAACGTTCCACGAGGCTGTTTTCAGTTCATCACTGCTAGAACATTGAACTCGATTCTATACAAGAACATTTTCTATATTTCAATAAAATATTGGTTCGTTGGGTGACATTTCGTCAGTCGACCGACAGTCTTGAAGAGATGCAAATACGAATTCTCGTGTTATTAGTCATCAGAAAAAGGTTAATTAAAACCGAATATTTCTTATCTCCCACAGGTTTGTGGTACACTCGGATGAGTCAGAGTCAGCGGTCGGAAGGATAATCATTTAGATCGGTCATCGATTACGTCAGCGTCGTAGTAGTAAATACATATTTTTTGCTCCGAGGCTTGAACTGAACAAATAAGATGGCTGGAGGATATCGACGTAGTAACTAAAAAACTGAACAGACTTACTGTTGTATGGTAATATTTACTAACCTGAAACAAAATAAGGCAACATTAGATAAGTTCTACAAAGCGTAGGGCTAGCCAAGAACAATGGGCGTAGGAAAAGGCCGAAATAAAGGTCAGGGCTGCGGCGAGTGTCCCATTAAATATTCATGGGTGTATTCGCGTATTGTATGACAAAGAAAATATTTTTAATGCGCTTGGTGCAATGAGAGAGGAACCTGTACCACATCATAAAATGGTACAAGGTGACATTGAGAATACGTTATTTGACCGGCGCAGGCGGCGGACAGTGGCTCTCAGGCTTTTAGCTTTGCGTAATTACATTTCCTTGTACTCTGATTTTAAGTACGTTCAATATTTGCAGAATCTTACGGCGGCTTTGAGAAATGATTTAGGAAGACATCTTGGTTTGTTTTTGTTTGATTTCTTTAATTATGTTTGCGTTGTCAACGTAAGCTTCTTTTCTTAGATAAAGCTGCGTTCATTAAATTCAGCATTTGCTGAAAAAGTGCTTTTGCTCGTTTTAAGACTAATCCTGGAAAGCGATAATGGCCCTGTTCTTTGCTCGCACCCCTCAGTAATTATTTTATTTAAAGCTTTAGTTTAATAATTACGGCGTCTTCCTTCGAATTTTAAAGTCTCCCCTCGGTTATTTCCCTACTTGCACCACATGTATCGTGGCTGTGCCGCGGGGCGGCGCACGAGCACGGTTTATGCTAATGCTCAGCTGCGCTGGCGCAGGCCTGGGCATGACCACCCCGCAAGCACTCGCTACTCTACGTAACTAACAAAGTAACAAACAACGTTGCTTTCTACTTTACACAAAATACATCGATTATGCGAGCGTCTGATATCTGTTCGCAGGAATTAGTATATCATCGAGGTGTCGGCTGCATCAGGTTAGAATTTGAAGTTATTTAATAAAAATCTCATTCAATCAGCATTCAAAAACAAAATTAATGACCTTAAAACGTTATAATCATTATTTAAATGTTATGAAATGAATGAATTACATAACCATAATAGCATTTAAACATATTAATCAATTCCAAGTTAATTTTCATAAAAAAAACTTGTTTGTACATTATTATTTTTCAATTATAGTCCAGTATAGCAGTGATATTTTATCGTGAGCGTTTAGTTAGTGGGTGCGATGTGTGCGGAGTCGACGCGGCCGGCGACGGCTCCAATTACCCGCCCCGCTGCGCACGCGCCGCCGATGACGCTGCCCTTGGACTAGCTGCTTACTTCACACACGATATAACCAAAATAAAATATCTACAGTCCAAGTTATGGGATACGGAATGGAATGCCGGCTCGATTTAAGACCCTAAACTACCTCAAATTTTATCTCGCTCGCACCATACTACATCACACACACATACATACATACATCTTGGCCTGAATGAGAGCGAGACGGAGTGGGATGCTGGCGGCTCTCAAGCCTCGAATAGTTTAGATAATTGCTCTTTACGGTGAAAAAAAACATAAGAACTGCTTTATAGTTAGTTCAGTTATTATGTAAAGTTTCATGATCTAATTTGAAGTATTTTTGAATACCAGCGGATTATAGTTCGGTTTAGAGGTAACTTTGGATTTTTTTCTATCGAGAAAATTTTATGTAATCCTGTTTTCTGCAAACAAAGGACTAGCATCAATCCTCAACTTTAACATACATTTATTCCAAAATTAAAGCTGCAGTATTTTCGGCATAACAGAGGATCATGCTAAGCTATTTGAGATAGGGTAGGGCCTTAAGCTAGAGAATAAGCATAAATTAATCCAGAGCACAAGCAGCGGCATTGGATCTTGGCTTCTCGTCTATCCGTCTACGCAAATAAGCGGAGTGCAGCTCGTAATCCCGGCTGATTGTAACGTATGGGGGATAGATCCATGCGGCCAACGGACAAATTCGCGCGCGGACCTCACAGTCGCGATTAGCATGACATTCCATTTCTTCGCCGGATTGAGCCGTCAGAGGCTGCAGGAGATTTACGGCGGCGATAGCGCGCGCCCTTCCGCCGTGCTGATAAATAGCCTCTCTAATTATATTTACGCAGCGCCGGTCGACGCGCTATAAATCCTCACCGTGGTATGTTGAAATAACACCGCCGTTTACAGCCAATACCAGCCGAACTCGTAGGATCCATCACCGCTGACGCGAGCATTAGCCCGAAATTAGTAAACTAGTTATAAAATGTAATACATTTCAACATTACAGTCAGCATCACTTACAGAAGTTTAGTTCACGGCGCGCTCCACAAATCACGTCGTATAAATAGAACGCATTCTTGGGCAGGATGCACGTGAACGTGACGCCCGATACCATAGGTCCCGAATGGATGGAAATACTCCGGAAGTGTACAATTAAAGACAAGCGAGATGCGTATGACGGACGTGTCACTGAACTCAGCCCAAGGTTATGGTAAGGAGTGTAAACAGTCTCTACGGCGAACCGCATCCATCAAGCGTACAAACAGAGTAACCGAGACACGTCAATATTGGTCCCAGACCTTTGAACAGATATGTACCAGCTTATTGCATTTGCAACCGTAGATAACAACGATAAGGGTACTCGTATTTAAAAGCGATGTAAAGTGGATGACGCACGAGAAATTATCGATTTTTGATATAGGACAATTCGCGATTTGATATTGTATGAACTAATTGATGTCAACATAATTACACGGTGACTTGATATGATAATAAAACACTCGCATAATTATATAAACAGGCAACGCTTTATTTTTATAAATTGCAATATTATTAATGTGACACATTTGAAGACGTGTCCGAATTTCTTGGCTCGGGAAAGTCCACACGTTACATCACGACATCTCATAACTTTGTGATTCATGCTAAAATGGCTGATTCAGACGAAAGGTAATCGAGCTCACTGGGCCATCTATCTAGTCTACCTAACACATAACGCCCACACGAACTACATATAAACCGCCTTTATTAGCTTTTTCAGTTTCAATAAATACAATATCCGAGCTTTCAAAAATCAAGACTGTTTACCACACAAGTCAAGAAAAACGTAGAGTATACAGATAGAGAGACTAGAGAGATTAAAAACAAAGAGTAAAATTCCACTATATCGTATCCTAAAATTAGCAAATGACACACGGCTGATAAAGCGATGCCATCTCGACAGTGCATACCCAAGATTGTTATTACTAAAAATATTGTCAACGATAGACAGGACAGCGCCGTCGCCGAGCCGATCATATCTCGGGATTTATCTAGGCATGCGATCCATCCAACTATTTCGAGACTAGATCTTCTCGCCAGTTCTAACATGGACACAGAATAAGCGACTCTCATAATGAAGCAATAAGACCGCGTTAATTATTGCATCAAGTGCAGATCACGTAACTAAACGCGATAAGGAAGACCAACCAGCAGCGTATCATAATCAGTCAACATTTAATTCATACAACTTGTCACCGAGCAGTTTCTTAGTCGATTCGTAATTAGGTATATCGAGATCTGAGGTACTTATTACTGCCCATATCTAGACGCCGAAGGTCGGCCAGACTTTCGCTACGTAGCGGCGCTGCGTGGCCACATTATGCCAAGTGGCCCAACCCGAGTGTCGGAAAATCTAGTCGCCTACACGATTGCGCGGCTAATACGCGATGCAGACACCGCGCGCTGCGGCGATCGCATTACCATACAGACAATCTAAAAGTCAATACAGGAGCCGTGTTGACATTGGCCCACCGTTACTGTTGGTTTTGTAACGATATCAAAAGCCCGCATTCCAGCGGGCGTGTTGTTGAATGAGAGGCTCGATTGTTCTCGAGCGGCAGGCGATCGCCCACGTGTGCCGAGGTGTCGCGCTGATTGCACAACTGGCGGTCGGCGCACGCGCGCCTGCGATCCCGGCGCAGGTGACCATTTGCCAGACGGCCTTGCGAATGAAGGGCAAGACCACCGACCACAAAGCAATCGGGATATCCGCGGAGCTTGACGACTGCGAGCACTAACGAGCCACCACCGCCTCCCCATCAACTTGTATTTTTACCCGACGACAACGAAGTAAAACGGAAGGGTTATGATTTTTGATACCCAAGGCCCGGAGAGTCCGGATACATCGTATACTCGCACCTACCTACACGCAAGGGAGGTGCAGCGAATCGGCTCGCGGGTGAAGAAAAATAGTTGTTTGGCCCAACGGTAGATAAGGTAAGTATGGTAAATGGTGTATGTGCGGCGGACACGCTGGCCTCGCTCGCGTGCCGCTGCATACGGATCGGGTTTCGTTCCGCAAACTCGAGATAACTGCAGCACGCCAAGATTCACTAAATACTAGGAGCCGACTTTGAAACGTAGCTCTAGCCTTATTGTATTCTCTTCTAGCACGGAATTGATAAATAAGTCTATTCCGTGTCTTCTAGCTACCGTCGTCTTATTTGAATAAGAAATGTGAGGTTACGCTTATAGGAAAATAATTATTTAAGTTTCCTGAGCGTTTTATGGGTTAGTCATGATGCCAGAGCGGTCCGAATGTCTAACGGGTCGCTATGGCTAAAAACAGCGTTCTAATAATCGACACTCGATCTAAAATAGCCGCGTGACAAACGAAACCGAAAGTGATGCGTGATGCAACGGACCCGAATTTAGCTGGTGCGGCCCAGGGCGGTGCATCGGCCGCGAGGGAACGCTGAGGCCGGCGCCGCGGGTGCCAAACGGCTGGCATTTCGCACTAATGACACGAATAAGATATTAGCACGGATAGCTCGCCAGTCGGCGCCGGCATCCAACTCAGGTATTCGGGCCGCTTGTAGAATCAAAATTAACCCGCGACCGATAATCTATGTATAGTAGGTAAGTGATGCGTAAGCTCTAGCGATTCTAAATGTCGGAATCGGGACTGGTGAAGGCGGTGATCGTATGCGAGAGAACCGCTATAGCCGCCACATGAAAGTTATTCAATAATCCAACTGTATAATACGATTGGCTCGGAGTCTTCGTTGATATGCAAAGCGTGTTGAGCATGATCGGCGGCGTGCATATGCATACATTTATTCGGCGAGCCGTAAGGGCGCGGGTGAGGGAAGGCTACGCAGCGGTGACACGGCGGCCGCGGGTCGGAGGTCCGGCCGCATTCCGCCGCCGCATGAAAGTGAAACCGCTTCGGCGACCAACCGCTCAGCTGTAGAAAGTCCACGATTACATCTCGCCAGCGCCGGCGTCGCCGGACGAGCAAAAATTGCTATCGCGCCAAGTCGCGCCGGGCTCCCGGGAAACGAGGCGCCCCGGGCGACGTCGCGCGGAGAAATTGCCAATAACCGCTGGCGGGCGCTAAACGATTCCTTTCATTTACTCAAACGCCAGCCGGCCATGGCTTGTTAAAATGTTAAATTTCACTTAAACTAACCGTAACCGAGTGACCGGGGGCTATTTCCGATAGTTGACTTTTTAATATACAAAATAAATCACTTCAACGGTCTAATCAGAGAAATTATCTAACGTTACTTTTATGTAAGTATCGTCATACGTATGAAAATATTAGAAAGAACTTGCATATCCGGTTTGGGTTAACTCCAGCTTTTTACTTGGAACAGGTTTTTATTCCACTTCTTTATATTTTTCTCCATCAATATAGTATGATTACTGCGAGTACTGCGACGGAGAAAGATTATCCTAAATGTCTGCTCAATCAAATTATCGGAGTCATTGAAGACCCGTTATCGAGTGGAGTTAATACGCTCAGTCATTTAAGTTTCATAGCAATATTCCAGCATACAACAATCCATAGGTAGTAGAGGTAGTCAAAAGCGTTTAATCTTGAATGGAGTGTAAGTTGGCTTCCTTGGACTGGTTTGAGTGCTAGCCCAAGTTTGTTGCCACTAATATCCATTTGTGGACTCATATGATGACCACTCCTTTAATGGTGTAGTAGTTTAGTAGTCGTTCGGTTTGCGACGGAAACCTACTAAGTAAATACGTGAATCTAATGAGCAATACTAAACGATGACTTTGTGAATGGTAATTAACATCACTTCTTCTCAAACTCAAACTCAAACTCAAAGCATTTATTTCAAATAAACCAATTACAGGCACTTTTGAATTGTCAAGGGGTCGGTCAGTCAGAAAGATGAAGCTAGTTGCCCATTCCAAAGCGTAGGTTCCTATGGAGAAGAACGACATTCTTCGTACTAATTTCATATGGGTTCTAATAAAGAGGGAGCATTCCTAGGAATAATTACACCTTGTAATTTATTGTTAGGTTCAAAGAACGAAAACGTTCATTGAGGGAAAACTACCACATCGACTTGTGTATGTGCTGGAGTTCTCTTGAAATCATGTGAACTTTAACGAGTAGAATAGTTTGGAAATAGTATGGCTCTCGCTACAGCCATGTAGATTGGTCTAGTTTGCTGTCTAATCTAAATATTCTCGACGGCCTGTCAGAGCACAACGTTTTTGAATTGTTTTTGAGGTAAAACATCTTTCCGCTCTCTTTCCTGCAATCTGTGGGACTGATTTCGTGAAAAGCGACGGAAGTGTGTAACAGGAAGCTGGGGAAGGCGTGCTATTTGATTCGAATGAGCGCACGCTGTGCTAGAGTTGGCCAAAAGAAACGACCTTGAGGAGGCCCCGCCCCTTAAATGTTGCTTATTTATTACCGAGGTGAGATGTCAAATGTTACACATCATGTTATTATGCGATTACTGTGAGGCTCGCTCGTTTTTTTTTTTTAATATACAAAATTGCAATTTCTTCAGTAGTTTCGCAGCATTTGACAACCCTATTCCCCACATAGGTTATTTCGGAAAAGTTATCGTATTCAGTCCAAACATCTGCCATCAGAGATTATAAACACATCGACATCTGCGGAAATCTTAGATAAAAACTGTCGTACACAACACATCGTAAGGGGAAATGTAATCGTTTCGCCGATCAGTGTAACTCGTTGCGAGCCGGTATATGCAGAGGGGAGAATACAAATTTGACAAAAACTACAATTAACTGGTCGGTAGCTAAGCTAAGAGGGATCCGTAGTAGTGAACGATATTACCAGTGACTGTGGCTATCACGATTCGAACGAAATTAATGATTCTATAGTTCAAGAACTTACCTATAAGAGAGTTTGGATGTTGAATCGTTATTTAGGACAAGCATAATCATGTGTCTTCTTCCTCTCCCTGCCCTTGTCTCGTGTTAATAACTTGTCATATTCAATTGTTATCTACGAGGTGCATTCAATAAGTACCTAGCCTCATCGCCAGAGGGCGCTGTAGTTTCAAAAGAGTTTTACCTCAGTGTAGCACATTCTTTTTTAATTCTTTTTTCAAATTTTCATTCCAGTCCCTTTATTTTTTTTAATTTGACAACTTATGGAAGCGAACGTGTCGATCGGTTTTACAAAAATGGAAAAAGAGCAATATCGTTCGGTGATTCGATTCCTATTTTTGGAAGGGAAAACGCGCATCGAAATCAAAGAGCGCTTGAATGCTGTGTACGGTGACTCTTCTCCATCGATGGCCACCGTCAAGAATTGGTTCAACGAGTTTGCACGTGGCCGTACGTCGGTTTTTGATGAACCACGTCCAGGTGCACCGAAAACAGCTGCTACGGAGGAAAACATTAAAAAAATCCATGATCTCGTATTGGCAGATCGCCGATTGAAGGTTCGGGAGCTAGCTGAGACTGTAGGCATTTCAGAAGGAACAGTGCATCATATTCTTCACGAGGAACTCGGCATGAGAAAGCAGTCGGCGCGATGGGTGCCGCGTTTACTCACACCAGAAAACAAGCGCAACCGTGAGACCACATCGGAGACGTGTTTGGCGCTGTTTAAGCGGAATCCAGCGGAGTTTTTGCGTCGTTTTGTGACCGTCGATGAAACCTGGATCCACTGGTACACACCAGAGACCAAGGAGCAATCAAAACAATGGATCCAGACCGGGGAACGTGCTCCAAAGAAGGCGAAAATTGTAAAATCGGCCGGAAAAGTTATGGCCACCGTTTTCTGGGATTCACAAGGTGTGATCTACATCGATTACCTGGAGAAGGGTAAAACAATTACAGGGCTTTACTATGCCGATTTATTGGGCCGATTCGACGCCAAATTAAAGAAAAAACGACCCCATCTGGCGAAGAAAAAAGTGCTGTTTCACCACGACAACGCACCGGTTCACACGTCTGCCGTTGCCATGGCCAAATTGGTCGAATTACGCTACGAATTGCTGCCCCATCCACCGTATTCTCCAGATTTGGCCCCTTGTGACTTCTTTCTGTTTCCTAGTCTGAAAAAATCACTCGCCGGGAATAGATATGGATCGAATGAGGAGGTCATCGCCGCCACGGAAGCCTATTTTGCAGAGTTTGACAAAAACTATTTTTCGGACGGATTAAAAAAGTTGGAGCATCGCTGGGCTAAGTGTATCGAACTAAAAGGAGACTATGTTGAAAAATAAATTCCCACTTTTCCAAAATTTTCGTTTACTTTTTGTAGGCTAAGTATTTATTGAATGACCCTCGTACCATCATTATCACCATCCCTCCCCACTGATCTTAATTAATTTTTGGGTAGGCAGGTGGTGTACTATCTATTTCTTCAATTATCACGGCTACACATCAAGGTATACAATTCCAGTTTATGCTGATCTCGCATTGTATAGGATTTCTGTACAATGCTAGGTCAGCTTATACTGGAAATGTATAGCTTGATGTGTATCCGTGTGTACATCTCAAATCCATCTTCTCGATTTGATTCGCATTTCTACCATAAACATAAAAAAATATTTACAAACAACACTCATGTATATTTTATTGGCAGACCGTTGTTTGTCGAAAAAGTATTGAAGAATGGTGAGTAAACGAGATATTTATAAATAAAAAGTTATATTTTTATAGCTACACAAAAATAATAGATTATGGTCCTAAAATAGGGTTGCCGTCTCCAAATTTTCAAAACTAGGATTAGAAGGTGAAAATATAAGTTAATAGCAACACGCAATGAAAACAGGTTCATGAACATTTCTTCTAAAAAAAAAAATATGTAATAAGAAATTAAATAAGGGAAAACTTTAATATTATAAATGCGAAAGTGAGTTTGCTTGTTTGTTACGCGCCCACTATAAAACGGCTGAACGGATTTGGTTGAAATTTGGCAAATGGGTAGACCATGACCTGGAAAATGACATAGGATACTTCTTATCTCGATATTCCCACAAAATCGAGACTAAATAATACGAGTGAAACCGCGGGGAGCAGCTAGTGAATTATAAAATGACTAGCTCTACCCCTGTGCCAAATTTCATCCACATCCGTTCAGCCGTTTTAGCGTGAAAGCGTAACAAACAAACAAACTCACTTTCGCATTTATAATATTAGTTAGGATTCGGATTAGGATAAACGTAGGGTTCGAGGCGCGAAATTTAAAATACAGGACTTTACCAGAATGCTTTAAAAAAAACCAGGACTTAAAAACTATTCAGGGCATCCCAAATAGCAGGACATGTCCTGGGAAAATGGGGCGGTTGGCAACCCTATTCTAATAATACAAAACAACAAACGTTACGTCGCGCGTCGTCTGTCTGTACGTGTCCTATCCATAGTGTAGTATTATTTAAGTACGTAAGGAACTATCGTATTCGTAACTCGACACGTCCGATGCGACTGGAAACAACCGTATGATGAGTTCCACGTCATAAACACATCATAATTATAACTATTATTACGGCTGACGTTACAATGGACCTTGCTAATGATATTCAAACTATGTATTACAACCGTGTGTGTTTCAATTATCATCGCACTTTACATTAATTTTATTAATGTACAATAGGAACAGTACAGTAGACTACAAGTCAAAAATAACAAAACTAGTACCTATTATAGCCTCGTATTATATTGAAATTTCGTTCGTACTACGCTATGCCAGCGCAACTTCAAAGTGTTACCACTGACATACGGTCGACTGTACCTACACTCCATTTGAAATAAGATTAGACATTTAAATAAGCCTTTTTTACAGTCCGTTCAACGGATTTTGACTTCTATTGCGTTGGTGCCATGACAAATGGCAGCTGCAGTAGAGAGTTGGTGTTGTGTAATCTTTTTTGCTAATAATGCCATCCTTATGTCTACGGTATAGAAGTCAAAATCGGTTGAACGGATTGTAAAAAGGTTTGTTTAAATGTCTAATCTTATTTCAAATGGAGTAGTATAGTGTACCTATCGTTTCTGAGTCAATAATCAGGAAGAATAGAAATGGGTAATTTTGTTTAATTTGCATAAGTTTAAGTGGGTAATTAAAACAGACACGTCATGTTCAGTCGGCAGTTGTTTTCTTTGAAGTATATAATGCTCAATATCCTACGTTAATCGTATGAGAACTGCCATTTTGTATGTTCTAGGAATAATTAGGTACTCGCACGTTGTTAAATAGGCATAATCAGTAAAAACAGAAGAGCGCCAATAATCAATAAAATAATTGATAACACCGAAACAGCAGTTTGTTTCACTCGACGTTCGTTGATACGATGTAGTACTTTCCAGACCAACTGTATCAAAATAATAAGGTATAGTACAACTATTTTCTTAATGTCCCTTCAGCAAACTTCGTGGTTCGTCAGTCGTCGGATTTCTATCAGTTCCTAGCTCAGACCAAATAAAAAACCAAGACGGAGCGCTGCGAACAATACAGTGAAGCATGCTAAAACTACACCAACGCCCTGTGCATACACGCTCACACACACACATTTACAATCAAACTACACTAAACCAAGTGCACACATGTTTACGAAACCGGCCTCACGTCACTGTTGATAGCGCTGTCTTGGTTTTTGATTTGGTCTGAGGTTCCTAGAGTACTTGGTGAAAACCGGACGCTCTCAAGAACAATTGTGACCGTCCGGTCTGCACCAAGTGAAAAGAGTAACTTATAGAAATCCGACGATTGCTGAAACACGAAGTTTGCTGAGGGACATTAAGAAAATAGTTGTACTGTATGTAGTTTACAAGTTAGAGGTAATTCATTTCATAGAATAGATAATAATGTACTTATTTAAATGCTGTGCAGTTCAATGGAGATATAGTTGTAAATAAAATAATAAGTAAGTAATTAAACTGTCAATAACAATAAAAGTATCAAGTGTAATAAATCCCCGCCTTCTAATTTAATTAATTCATGAAACTAGGTCATTAATGACTTGTTAATGAACAATACAGTGTAATACGATTATTAACATAATTAATAAGTCGATTAAAACCAGTAAGTAATATCTAATGACATGAATTATTATTACGTTATCTACCTTAACCCTAGCTGATTAAAGGAAACAAACAGAGTCTTACGAAGTGTTAAGTAATAATTAGGGGAAAATAATGCAATTTGTGTTACAATGCCCTGTTCCAGTAATTAAGCTGATACTACCTGAAAGTGACCATAGATAAGATAGTCCGGTACTTTTTCGTTACCATAATCTGTATTAGAGTGTGATAATCTAACACTTTACTTAACCCTTAGCTCGTAAAATTTTACTGGTCTTTACGATCGGGTGCAAAACGTAAGTACCCACCTACATTAAATTCTTGGTAGGCCTGAAGGGAATAAAACTTTACAATTCGTGTTACCTGTTAATTTGCTGTTGTGAGTTCTCATGTAAAATAATTCAGCGCAAAAACTGTAATCAAAATAACGTAATTTTCGGAACATGCAAACTCAACCATTGTGAATTTGTAATCATTCAAGACCGTGAAAAGTCGATTTTTACACGCGTTACAAAATTCTATAATAAACTTCTGTAATAGAGAATCGACCTCTAAAATGGGACACTACTATGCAAGCATGCATCAAGCAAATTATGCATTTTGACAAAAGTACCCACATAAAAATAATGGTTGGTTTTTTTTTGGCATCTTTTGGGACAAGCTACATCATTCAACTTTTCAAATCAATTGCCCAAACTTCTAATACAGTACGACGAATAAGGCTAAGCTGCTCCAGCGCAGGCCGCACAGAAAGATGGCGGCAGCCGACATGCACCGTCAGGAAAACTATTCAAACATGCAGCATCGTCTATGTTCCTCTACATTTGACCACATTGCCGATACTTGCGAATGCGATGCGCATACGACTGATGCTGTTTGATTGGCTAATTATGTCACGTTCGGCGATAGGGCGGTGTAGTGGCAAGCTGATGTCATGTGTAAGCTGGGTTGTGCAAGGTTAAGGCAGACAGTTCATTCAGATTATTTGGAGAGAAAGCTTTAAAAAAAAAACGTGGTATGATCTGATGAGTGAGTTTCATTCATTAATATTTTTGTACAACCTATTTTTGTTTCATTTCGGAAATATTTAAGTAATTGTATTAAAAAGATGAAGAACATAATGACTGTACAAGCAAGATATAAAAACTGGCTCATGAACAAAGAAATTTATTTGTTGTTTTATTTAGTACTAGCTGCTACACGCGGCTTCGCCCGCGTGGACCCTAATTCCTTTTCTAAAATAGAAATAGCCTAAGTTAGTCCTTATAACATTAGCTATTTGCCAGTGAGTCTCGTCAAAATCAATCTAGCAGAGATTCGCCGGAACAAACAGTCAGACTGAAAGCAAGACAAAAATATTTAAAAAAAAATTGTTTTATCGAACCGTATGTACTTTCTTATGCATTTGTAAAAAACTGTTATTTTAACATTACTAACAGACACTTCAATTTTATTTATATTATAAAAAGATTTAAATTAATAATATTTGATAATGATTTTCAAATCCTCGAAAATTACATACACATATTTTTTACTTTTAGGTGGGACTTCTTATCGGTACTCAACGGTTATTGGAAATAATTATTTAAGTAACTAGCTATTGAATGTATTTATCCTGCTAGGTGTTGTCACCACACTTAAACTAAACTGTGTTCTCATTATTAAACCAAAATAATTATTAGATGTTTTATTCATTACCACCTTCAGTCATCAGTCATCACATAAGCCAGTGTTGTTATTGAACTATATGTATTTACGAATAATTTGTTAAAGTCATGATGAATACTTGAATATACATATATACATCTGTAATCAAAGTCCTCAAAAAAGTCATTCTTATTGCATCCAGAACAACTTCTGGAATAAAAAAAAAGTACTTACAAATGATATGAAATTAAAACAACATGTGTGTGACGACATGTTTTATTATTTGCATTAAAAACTTTTGTTCAAGTCTTCCTGTACAGCAAAAATAACACTTGTTATCACAGTTATCTTGCTCCTTCACACTCATCAGTCATATTTATCAAGAATACCAAGATAAACACTATAACTTAGCCATTTTGTAACCATAATGATAACAATATAAATTGCACTAGGCACAGGTATCTTCAATTCTGCTAAGTTATACAATTGTATTACTCTATGACACTCAGTAATGATAAATAAAAGATTACTGCCTGCCAGACAGTTTATGCTATCATTATTATCCATGAAATATCTCATTTATAAACTTTTTAGAAATCTAAAACTCTAAGATAGTGTAAAATATTGATACCCTTGATCTCATTCTTTGTAGAATTAAATAATTGATAGGACACAAAAAGTTTTTAAATAGTTTTACCAACTTTGACAGCTGTGTGTGTGGGTCGTGTCTACTATTATGACGCTAGTGTGGGACCAATCTATCAAGACCAAGTATGCAAGCAAAAAATACAACATGGTTTTTGCTTGCAGTTCCTTTGCTTGTGTCCCTAAATACATTTACTAGTATAAAAAAAACTTATTGTTCATCGTCTGCTCTGCGCAGGTAGGTAATGTAAAAGTTTGAAACTTTGAAAGTTTACCTTGCAAAGGGTGTCTGTTCGACGTGGTACACGGAGGTGATGGGCTCCGTGCGCATGAGGCTGCGGAGCCGCTCCTCAGGCAGTTCCAGCAGTCCATCACTTGCTGTTTTGAAGTCAGCCTTACTCAAACCACTTAAAACACTCATTTTTAAAACGTGTAGACGACTACCGACCGAGTCGAAACGACTTACAACTTCAAAGCGTCACTAAACGATCCACAATAGTTCTTAAAATCAACGTATACACTTATTTATGTAAAAAATGGCATCAATTAGACCACATGAAACATTTTAATGCCTCCGGTTTCTCAAAAGGCAACTGAGTGCTCTCCCTTGTCATTGCGAGAAGCGGTTACGGATTCATTCAAAACGCTCCACTTTGAATCGGCACGATAATTAAACAAACTTAAGTTTCACTTCATAATAATTCGCAATGAAAAGTAATAATTTGTTTATTTACACACGCGTTCCGGAAAAACTCAAATTGACAAGAGCGGCGGGACAGCTGCGCATCGACGAGTCGATCGCACTTCGCCATACACGTTTCTGTCGGTCCGTTGAGTCTCGAGCCAAGCCTGCCTGCCCATACCATTCAAATTCCGATTCCAGCGAATGTCGTTGTTCCAACGTTCTAAGTTCGAAAGTTGCAAAGCAAGGTCAATGCGTAAATAACTTAGAAGTTTTCCTTTAAACTAATAGATGGCGCTTCTTCGAGTTTTATTAAACCAGAAAATATCAATACATACTAGATGTCACTAGTAAGAAAGATAATTTTGGAAATAATTTATTATTTGTAATATCAATCCACATTTTTTTCGAAAACTGTATTTGGACGAAAAACAATTTACTGTGGAATATAATAGAAAGTTATAGTTATGATAGCTTATAGCGGCATCTATTGACGAGGTTTCAAATCATGATCATTTAAGTTACAAGATGGCGTTGTGACAGTAACACAACCACTACGCGTTTATCATCAGAGGGTAGGCAGAGGAGTTTTTCTTTTTGCTTATTGAATATTTACCAGAATACAATAAAGGCTCAAGTTATTATTCCCAGGAACGGGACATGAAACGAAGACTTCCATAAATGCTACATTTTACTCAATACTCAATGTCTTTATTGTTTTACCATAATTTGTACTGTGTACCTTTTACGCCAAAAGCTTCAACTCTGTTCACCTATTGTACTCTATTTTTAGGACGGTAAGTAGGCCATACCATTACGATATTTTTTTTTAATTCAATAAATGTGTTTTCTTCGTACCTTCATAAATTGTCGTTAATTATTGTCACATCACATAATGCCCTCGATATTATTGATGAATTATAATAGTTTTATCTGTGTGTATCAGTAGCAGCCCGGAGTCTGGAATTTGGGCCCGTTTGCGTTCATAATAGAATTCAAAATGGCAACTGACAGTAATACCAATCACATGACTGCAAAATTCAGTGCTACCAATCGCGTCATGGGTCAAGTTTTAATGAACGCAACACAACTGGCGAAATGTGGGTGTACTATAGGTACAGCTCTGCCTAACCCTTCGGGGAAACAAGGCGTGATGTTTATTCAATAGTTTTGTGGTAATCCAGAGGATTTAAAAGTGGATACGTGTATTACTATTTAGTGCGTTTTCAATCAGATAAGAAAAGTTCAGTGTATTGCTTCTGGAGCGCTGTCAAAAATTCCATTAGAGTTATACTCTATTTCAAATAAGATTAGACATTTAAATAAACCTTTTTTACAGTCCGTTCAACCGTTCTGACTTCTATACCGTAGGCATAAGGCATTACACAATACAAACTGTTTAGTGTCTAGTGTTTGTCATGCCACATGACAAATGGCAGCTGCAGTAGACAGTTTGTAGGTAAAATAAATGAAAGTTTCTTTTTCGTTATTTATTCAATTTTATTGTTTCTTATTTTTCTGCCAGGCCGCGTTAGCAACTTCTCCGAGGATTTTGGAACCAGGAATGAGGATTTTCTTGAATGAAGGGTGTTCTTCTAATCTAGCCAACCACGCAGCGGTACGGGGGAATCTGAAACACAGGAACAGAGTTTAACATTAAAAGAAGCTTCACAGACAGAATATACTGATAAATAACTGAAAACAAAATAAATTGTTTTGACCGGTACTTGTGGAGCTCGTAGCTAAGTAATAACAGCCGCACGAGTCGATTCATCGGGTTAAGCTACGCTTGCCGGGGTTGGTCTGTGGATGGGTGACCATCTTTACATACCGAGACTTCTCCGTGGCTCAGAAAGCACCGTTGGTCCTGGCTGTCATTCGTGGTTCTTTGACAGTTGTTACGGGTCGTCAGAAGTCCGAAAGTCTGACAACCAGTCTTACCAAGGGGTATCATATTACTCAGTTCTTGGATTGCGGAGTTCATATCGGCAGTCGCTCCATGTACAATACTGGTATTCAGCTGCATCCGGTTAGACTGGAAGCGGACCCCAACATAGTTGGGAAAACGCTAGGCAGATTGATAGACCTTGTAGCGCCAGGCTGGCTACACAACTATGATTTAATTTTTTCAAGCGAAAATCAGTTTAGACATATTCTATGGATCACAATGTGGTGGGGCAATTTGTGCAATTAAAAAACCTAATTAATTGGTTATGGTAGATACTGGAAAATTTGACGTTCTTGCATAAAGTATAGTAAATACTAACTTGGCAGTATTCAGTTTATACAAGTACTGAAAAGCTACGGTGGTAGCTCCGACGCTAAGGTCAGCGATGGTCATGTGGTCAGTGGAGATGTACTTGTTGTTTGCGAGGTATGCCTCCACAATTCCGTACGCCTCGTCGATGTCCGCCTTGTGCTTCTCTGTGGGGCCAGCTAGGTCTCCGAATACAGCTGGCAACTGTTAAACATTCGAATAATATTTCATTTAAATACTTATAAATTACATTTCTAAATATCCTAACTAATATTATAAATACGAAAGTGAGTTTGTTTATTTGTTTGTTACGCTTTCACGCTAAAACGGCTGAACGGATTTTGATGGAATTTTTCACATGGGTAGACCATGACCCGGAGAAGGACATAGGCTACTTTTCATTCTGGAGCGCAGACGAAGATGCGGGCAACAGATAGTTAGAATATAAAAATGTAAAAAATAGTAGCCCACCGGTATCGGGAACAGGGTCCAAGCTACCGGCGGTCAGGGCTCCAGAGAGGAACCTCCTAACAATGCGAGCCGTGTTCAGAAGTACCGCTTTCTGAATCAAGCTCTTAATCCAGCTGCCCAACGACAGCCTCCATAGGTGTTGGTCGAGGCTCTTAGCAATTAAGCCATTGGCTGATACGACTATCGGGCACAGTGATCGCTGAGTCCACATCCCACATGTCGACAACCTCCCGAGCCAAGTCAAGATACTTGATTTGTTTATCTTTCTCGGCTTTCACGAGGTTCCCGTCATGCGGTACTGTTATGTCAATAATCATTGCGAGCTGATCTATTCGATCCACCACCACAATAGCAGGATTATTGGCAAAAAAAAAAAAAAATGTAATTAGCCTATTACAAAATTATCCGATGAAAATGGCAACAAATGGATCAGTTAACGTAACTATAGATGCCAATTTGTAGTGCCTCATTTTATTATTTACTAGCTGCGCCCCGCGGTTTCACCCGCGTAAGTCTCGATCCCGTGGGAATATCGGGATAAAAAGTATCCTATGTGTTAATCCAGGTTATAAACTATCTGTTTGCAAAATTTCATCCAAATCCATTAAGCCATTTTTGCGTGATTGAGTAACAAACATCCAAACACACAAACTTTCACATTTATAATATTAGTAGGAAGTATTTTTTTTTTTACTCACAATAATAACTTTGAGCCTGATGAAGTAGACGCCAACGTTGAAAAACATGGCCTGGTCGACGAGCGCGCGCGTGCGCACGTCGCTTGGGTACAATGACTCGCTCTTGTCACCCCCGTACACGGACAACAAGTACTTCATTGTAGCGTGACTGGAAAAAACAATGTTTCTAAAATCTTTTGTACTTGAAATTACAAAACAAGGATTTAGAACCAGGTTTTATTACCGACAAAGTTAAAGTTCTAATAACAAAAATTGACAAAAACCCGAGTCGAAAAAAATCAGCTGTTTCCTACATTTATGATCGCATAGCTCGTCAAAATGTAGGGAACGGCTGATTTTTTTTTCGCGATCATGTTTTGTTTCATTGTGAAAGTTGTTCATAATGATGAGTACAATGACCCCTTAAGAGATTTCGTGTATGAAAAGATATACCTTATACAGGGTGTAAGGGACAGCCCTCCGCAGACTGATGGGATGAATTCAGCATATTATACTAAGAAGACCGGTATATGAAATTATTTCAGGAACGGTATGGGAATCCAATAAACCTGATCCGTATTATTACCTCACGCGCAATATATCGTTACCGCGGCAAAACCCACGTAGCCGCACTCCCCGTGTGGGGGGGGGGGGGGCGCACTCGAGTATGAAAACATCTATTGCTGTTTATTTTTATTTTAGCTGTTTTATTTACATAAATGGAATGCTGCGTACAGAGAATGTAATTTTACATTGAAATAAAGGAACAGTAACTGAAAAAACGTTAAAAAAAAACTTTCCTGAGGAAATTTCCGGTGAATATGATTCAAAATAAGGAGCTGAATGCCCCCGGTTAATTTGCGGAGGGCTGTCCCTTACACCCTGTATACAAATATTGCTCATTTAATATTATAGGATAAGATATTGTTTGAGCCCAGTAGGTGGTGGAACAAAAAAGGAAAGAGAAATCAAGAATCGTTACCTTTCTGAGATGACGAAGTCACCATCTACCAGCGTCGGCACTGTGCCCATAGGATTCAGCTGTAGAGTTAAATAAATAGATGATAATTAATAATTGATAATAATTCATGTGTTCCCCCATATCTTCTAAACTTCTCATTATAATTTGACAAATGCGGTATCGTTGGAAGCGTCTTGATCGTCCGCTGGTTATAAGCTATGTGACGTCACATTAAATTGATTTATGCCCTAACACGTGTGACTCCGGATTTTTAATTTGTCTCTCTGTGGTGTCTTTTGAAATATTAATTAATTAATAACTTATTAATTAATTGTATTTTTTTACCCTATCCTATCCTACCTTAAATAAAAATTAAGAAAATATTCTCAAACAAAGTCCTTGTTTGAGAATATTTTCTTAATTATTATTTTTTGTGTCATACCTTAAGGTGTTCAGGAGACTTGTGTTCCATAGTGGCAAAGTCGCGGTCTCTGAGCTCCAATTCCAGCCCAATGATTTCAGCGAGTATCCTCACCGCGTTCGCCGGCGGGCTAGCGTCCATCTTGTACAGTATCGGCGCCATTTTGTTATCTGGGGAGAGGAGCAGTTTAAAATATATTGTTTCCAATCTACGCAGTTAATATTACACGAGGAGAGATTCTCGAATATCGAGAGGCGAGAGCTATAGTAATAATTCTAAGGTTTTTTCTCATACTATGATTGCATAAGGAAAGGCACACAATAACACAAATCACACACATATCATTATAATTACATTACTGCAGAATTTAAGGAAAAAAACATGAATAAATATTAAAAATACATATATCACACATACTTATAAATATTAGTTACATTCATTTAGAATATTATCATGACTGTATTCTCTCAAGGTTTCAGCATAATATTATTAAAAGGAGTAAAAATACCTAAGTACTCCATTTAGCCCCCCGAAAAGGTCCCCCTTTTTTTTTTTTTTTTTTTGAGGGTGGGAAATCATCCAATGACTTCTCCCGCTCTGGGCGGAGCGGAAGGGCGTGTCAGACTTTTACTGACTAAAACCCACCCGTGTTCCTTCATTTGCCTGTTGCCAAGGTCCCGGTATCCCTTTCGGACTTTCCCGCACGAAAAGGTCCCCCTAAGGTGACGATTGGAAATAGTTGTACCTAGTTGATTCGCGGAAACAGCAGGAATACTGAATTTTGGAAAACTTGATTTGTTGGTAATTATAGGAAAGGAAGAATAAAGAAAAAAAGTCCACAACCACGAAAAAAAAGTCTGACAACCAGTTTTACCAAGGGGTATCGTATTACCCAGTTACTGGGTTGTGGAGGTCAGATAGGCAGTCGGTCCATGTAAAATACTGGTATTCAGCTGCATCCGATTAGACTGGAAGCCGAACCCAACATAGTTGGGAAAAGCCTAGGCAGATTGATTGATAAGAAATTAAAAATAAAAAAAACCGGCCAAGTGCATGTCGAACCGCGCACAATGAAGGGTTCCGTAGTTTGGATGGATGTATCCAACAAACTTAACATTGAAGTTGAAAAACTTGTTCTCCCATACGTTCTGTATGGGAGAACATGTTTTTGCAACTGCAAATTTAAGTTGGTCGATTATTACTCGGTAACTTGTGGAGCCTACGTAGCGGTGATAGTTTTCCTTTTAATTTCGTTATATATACTACTGCTGTGAATTTTTTCACATATCCAAAACCAACCATTTACCTGGGGACACTTGACTCTGACAAAAATTAGCACTTTAGAACTTAATGTTACGCAAACGGATCCCTGAATCCAAAAATAGTTTTCACAAACTCACATTATTTTTAAACGACCTTTCCAACGATACCCACACCAAGGGATTGACGAGAAAAAAAAAATCAACTAACACAAAGTATTCCCTCGATAAATATTTAACAACTAGCTGCGCCCCGCAGTTTCACCCGCGTAAGTCTCGATCCCGTGGAAATATCGGGATAAGTATCCTATGTGTTAATCCAGGTCGTCACCTCCTTCTGCGAAGCAGTAATGCTGGCGAAGGAGGAGGCGGAACGCGTGAGGGAAAGGCAAAGTTTGCGCCCTCACGCGCCTAATCGCCGCCGTTGGAGACGCCCTGGGCGTCGGGAATCCCAGGCGGATTCCCGGCCACCATAGGCGCGGGCTTGCGGACGGCGAGCAATGGGTAGCTCGCCGTCCGATAAAGACCAGGCCTGGGTCGATGGCGCGTCGTGTTCCACGCGCGCCTCAAACAGATGTCAGCACAATTGACGGGGTCCGGTAGGGCCGATGCCTGCCAGGGTTGCGGGAAAGTCTGAAAGGGATACCGGGACCTTGGCAACAGGGAACTGAAGGAACACGGGTGGGTTTTAGTCAGTAAAAGTCTGACACGCCTTTCCGCTCCGCCCAGAGCGGGAGAAGTCATTGGATGATTTCCCAACCGCAAAAAAAAAAAGGTCATAATCTATCTGTTTGCTAAATTTCATCCAAATCCATTGAGCCGTTCTTGCGTGATTGAGTAACAAACATCCAAACACGCAAACTTTCACATTTATAATATTAGTAGGATTAATATTCAGCAAACTCACCGTCTGTTCTCAACGAAGTAATGTTAAACACAAAGGTTACACTAGCTGTTAGTCACTTATATATATGTAAAAACATATAGGTATATAATCTCAAGTATGTAAGATAAAGCTCGTCATAAATACAGCCGTGTGTTTACATAATACGATGACAACGCAAAAAGTTTTATTATCAATCATAACTATGACAATCGAGAGTGAGTTGTTAATTCTGATATATTTTGTTGTGTTGGTTAGAATAGAATATATTTATTTGCATTTAAACATGATACAATAATGGTCTTAATAATATGGTTACGTTGGGTTAGGTATTGGTATTACATAACATAACATAACGCCTGTAATCCCCGAAGGGTTAGGCAGAGGTGTACCTATAGTACACCCACATTTCGCCAGTTATGTTTTAAGTCCCATGTAATAGGGGGCGAGCCTATTGCCATCAAAAATCCAGACCCCAGGCTGCTACTGAGAAATTCCAGATGGAAAAACCCAATAACCCAACAATTAGGTATAACATATTACAGTAAAAGCTACAGGAAAACGTTCTTAGGAGACTCCTTAACTTTTTGAGTGATTGCCAACTGCATTTCGGAAAAATGGTACAGTCAGCTCGAAAAACGTAATTTCTCACATTTTATTTTTATGATAAATAAATAATCGTCTGGAATAACTATGGTCAGAGTACTAGAACAGCCACAAATCGCAAAAACCTTTTCCCGTATCTCAATTACCCGGTAGATGCCCCATTCTGTCTCGTCTCAAAATCTACGTTGTGTAGAAGCTACCCACTGTAGGTATATTTTTCTCAAACATGCGAGAATTATTTTGACAACCTTCTTCGAGATAAATCAAAATTGCTGTACTGGTAAAAAACAAGTGACGATGCGGCCAGCAAAGTTACTATGAAAATCCATATCTGGCGTGTTTAGCGGCCAAATAAATTACTATGAAAACTCATATCTGTCGTGTTATTTAAAAATGGAACGAACTTTTTACTTCAACACACGGCAACCAAGGAGGTAATTTATCAAAGATTTTATTTAAATTTCGAATTGGTTTGCAAATAGAACAAAGAAGAAACAAATTAACATATTGGCGCATGAAAAATGATAGTTATTCGTCATTGATTCTGGAATTTCTATTTAATTTACTCAGTTTGAATTTCCGCGCGTTGTTTGAGAAAAGTACTATACAAGCCTTGGCCGCAATCAGGAATTGGTGGACTCACGTATGTGTGCCTCGGCTTCGCCTCGGCCCTCATTTTCACGATCGTCCATCAATTCCCTTATTGCAGGCCGCGACAGTAATGTACTATTGTCACAGTTAATATATTTTGCCTGTTTGAATCAAACTTGCGCAGGACCCGCCCATTTTGGCTTAGGTACTTAGTAAGTTTTCGTTCTTGTTACCAGTTTGAAGGGGCACTTGAAACCGCGAACCACCGATTAATTATGAAATAATTTTTGTTAGTAGACCAACTATAAAATCATGATGAAAGCTAGCTTACTTTTTCAAGGCTATTTATTCTCACTTGGAAAACCCACGAAACGCGACAACGATCTATCCTATGAGGATAAAGACGGACAACTAACCGCAATGTACTTACACATACACACTGATTTATTAAGAACATTGTCCTATAGGCATAGCGAGTTGTTCAAGGCCAGTATGATCACTACTAGACTGCTAATAGACAAGTCGCGTGGAGCGGAGCGATGAGCGAAAGTTACATCTGCGGGGGCGCCACACTACTATTTTAATACTAGCGCCCCGCGGTTTTACCCGTGTAAATCTCGATCTCGTGGGAATATCGGGATAAAAGGTATCCTATGTCCTTCTCCAGGTCATGGTCTACCGCTGCGCCAAATTTCATCCAAATCCGTTAAGCCGTTTTAGCGTGAAACCTTAACAAACAAAAAAAAACACTTTCGCATTTATTATATTAGTTAGGATGAACTCCAGATAGTCGCATCCGCACCCAATGGGACTACAAATTGTTTGATGAAAATTTTAGGATGAGGCCCTTGTTTTATAAAACAAGATCTGTCTGAAGCAGCTAAAGTGCTGTTTATTAAAGAAAGAAAAGACATTTATTCAGCACAGACTGAAAGGCACACAATATACATAATATACAGCAGATAACAAAATAAAATATTGAAACAAATAAAAAAAGTGTATGGTGTGTAAAAGTGTGTGTAAAGTGTACCTATGTATATGTGTGTGTGTGTAGTGTTATGGTATTTAGTCGTAAGCTATAATTAGTGAGCAGATGTATTTAAGTTAGGTTACGATGGAATTGACATATACTTTATGTGAAAAAATTCCTTAAATAAATAGAAAAAAAAAAGATAAGATAATAAAATAAATATTCTAAATCATAGCTATGAGACTGGCATAGTCTTGTAAGAAGACACATACAAGTCATTTATATACTGGGTGTAAAATGACCCATCACATAGCCGTCAACTACGCATTCTGTACATCAAAGGACATTGACCATCCATATATGGGAGTTGGACCAAGTGCTGCCCAGAATGGACACATAGTGCGTTATGTTCCTTGGACATATACTAGTTTGTAAACCAAAGCTCAATAAAATCTATACCGCGAGTTTTGAGAAAAACTCTTTTCTATTGAGTATTTCTTGTTGATGAACACCAACCAACCGATGGCGCATTTTTATTAAATAATGACTGTAATTATGTTAAACAACACATTATTATTTCATTTGTGTGCATATCATTTTTATATTAAATATTTTTTACTGACCATCCTTATTCATTAGTTGGGCCACGTGCTGCCCAGAACGGACACATAGTGCATTATGTTCCTTGGACATATACCAGTCTGTAAACCTAAGCTCAATAAAATCTATACCGGGAGTTTTGAGAAAAACTCTTTTCTATTGAGTATTTCTTGTTGTTGAACACCAACCAACCGATGGCGCATTTTTATTAAATAATGACTGTAATTATGTTAAACAACACATTACTATTTCATTTGTGTGCATATCATTTTTATATTAAATATTTTTTACTGACCATCCATATTCAGCAGTTGGGCCAAGTGCTGCCCAGAATGGACACATAGTGCATTATGTTCCTTGGACATAAATACCAGTCTGTAAACCTAAGCTCAATAAAATCTATCCCGGGAGTTTTGAGAAAAACTCTTTTCTATTGAGTATTTCTTGTTGATGAACACCAACCAACCGATGGCGCATTTTGATTAAATAATGACTGTAATTATGTTAAACAACACATTATTATTTCATTTGTGTGCATATCATTTTCATATTAAATATTTTTTACTGACCATCCATATTCGGCAGTTGGGCCAAGTGCTGCCCAGAATGGACACATAGTGCATTATGTTCCTTGGATATATACCAGTCTGTAAACCTAAGCTCAATAAAATCTATACCGCGAGTTTTGAGAAAAACTCTTTTCTATTGAGTATTTCTTTTTGATGAACACCAACTAACCGATGGTGCATTTTTATTAAATAATGACTGTAATTATGTTAAACAACACATTACTATTTCATTTGTGTGCATAATTATCATTTTCATATTAATTTTTTACTGACCATCCATATTCGGCAGTTGGGCCAAGTGCTGCCCAGAATGGACACATAGTGCATTATGTTCCTTGGACATATACCAGTCTGTAAACCTAAGCTCAATAAAATCTATACCGGGAGTTTTGAGAAAAACTCTTTTCTATTGAGTATTTTTTATTGATGAATAACAACCAACCGATGGCGCATACTATTAAATAATGACTCTAATTATGTTAAATAACACATTATTTTTTGGAACATTAAAAAAAAACATTGAAAAATATAAATATCCGGAATCGGTAACAGGGTCCAAGCTACCGGTAGTCAGGGCTCCATCATCAGACCCTGGATACAACCCTGGGCTATACTAGGTACTTGTCAAGACAAAGCCAACGAGTCCAAACACGATGGTGCTATCTTGTTTGGTTGAGGAGTTCCTATGGCCACCTTCTGGCTCCATCAACAGACCCTGGATACAACCTTGGGCTATACAAGGTACTTGTCGAGACAAAGCCAACGAGTCCAAACACGATGGTGCTGTCTTGTTTGGTTGAGGAGTTCCTATGGGTACCTTCCGGCTCCATCACCAGACCCTGGATACAACCTTGGGTTATACAAGGTACTTGTCGAGACAAAGCCAACGAGTCCAAACACGATGGTGCTGTCTTGTTTGGTTGAGGAGTTCCTATGGGTACCTTCTGGCTCCATCACCAGACCCTGGATACAACCTTGGACTAGGTACTTGTCAAGACAAATCCAACGAATCCAAACACGATGGCTCTATCTTGTTTGGTTGAGGAGTTCCCTTGGCCACCTTCCGGCTCCATCATCAGACCCTGGACACTGTCTAGTGTAAGGCACTTATCAATATACATTCAACGAGTCCAAACACGATGGTGCTGTCTTCTTTAGTTAAGGAGTTCCTATGGATACCTTCCGGCTCCATCATCAGACCCTGGACACTACCTAGTGTAATAGGACTTTTCAATACTTATCCAATGAAACCACATACGACGTGGCTATCTGGTTACTTGAGGAGTGCCCGTGACCACCCTCCAGCTCCATCATCAGACCCTGGACACCATGTGAGGCTATAGCACTTGTCAAGATAAAATCAACGAGTTCAAACTCAACGACGCTCTCATTTTTCCAATAATAAAAAAAAAAATTAAATAAAACTAGGTAGGGACCTACCTGAAAAACATTAACCTCTCTCAGGTATTATCTTATAAACGCTGGGACCGTATTTAATTTTTTTTATGTATGAATTGATGCAAGGAACCATTTGGAAGCACTCCCATGTCTGGGCAGCATTTGGTCCAAATCGGTCAATATCCTTTCATGGTACTTACCATTGCATAAAAATAATTGCTGGGAAACGAATTATATTTTTGGTGTGAAAAATCGCCGGTAGTGCGCAACGTAACTCACGCAAAACTTTGTGTTTATGGGTGACTGCAACGGTTCAGGGTTCGTAGGGGTTTTTAAAAATAAGTTATAACATTTATAACTTGCTTTCATTAAAAAACCACTAAAAAAGTTGCAACTTTGACCTTCAAGCTCAAAACACACACACAGCGGGTGCGGAGCGGGAGAGGGTCGGGCGCGGGATAACGGCGGGTATAATAATTTGTAATTCAAGGAATTATATGGACGTCCACACACAGAACGCGTGCGCGGGTCGGGCGCGGAGCGAGACGGGGGCGGGAGCCGCTCCCGCCGCCCGCCGACACAAACAGCGCGGGTCGGCAGCGTGTCGGGCGCGGTTGTACGGCGGGCATAATAAATTGTAACTCAAGGAATTATATGGATGTCAACACACAGAACGCGTGCGCGGGACGGGCGTGGAGCGGGAGCCGCGCCCGCCACCACTGACAGCGCGAGATGGGAGCGGGTCGGGAGCGGTTGTGCTATTCTGTAAAAATATCACCATGAAAACATAGGAAATACAAATTGAGTAAATTAAATAAAAATTCATTGCATGCGCCAATATATTCATTTGTTTCTTCTTTACTTTAAACAGTTCTATTTGCAAGCCAAATCGAAATTTAAATAAAATCTTTGATTAGTTACCTCCTACTCTCTAAATATTCTCCATAATGATGTCTTTTTTTATTAATGTCATGAACCCACAAACTTTTCCTTTTTTGCGCTCTTCTTTTAAAATAAGCAAAAACAATAATTCTTCGTCCGTATCCGAATCACCCGACATTTTCACACTGCAACGGCTACCGCCTGTCAAAGTACGACCGCGCCGGACCCGCTGCCGTCCCGCGCCGGACACGCGCCCGACTCGCTGTCGCTCCGCGCCCGACACGCTGCCGCTCCGCGCCCGCGCTCTGTGTGAACACGATGAACAGCGCGGCTCACGCGATGAAAACGACCCGACTCGCTCCCGCCTCGTGCCGGCCTTGTGTGTGTTTTGAGCTTACATATCTCCGTAACAAGTCTTTTTTCACCCGTTATTTATTATTATTTATTAGTTCACACCTTGTTCCCAAGGAGGTAGGCAGAAACTACAAAACGCTACCCGCTTCTTCGATCCTTACACACTCCTTTGTAAGAAGAAAAGTTTAAGTAGATACACATGCACACGCACACACACACATACACACACACATATGTATACACACACACACACACGCACTCACACTTTTTATTTTTTCTTTATTTTATTTTATCTGCTGTATATTATGTATATTGTGTGTCTTTTAGTCAGTGCTGAATAAATGTATTTTCTTTCTTTCTTTTCTTTCATAAACAGCACTTTAGCTGCTTTAGACAGATCTGGTTTTATAAAACAAGGGCCTCATCCTAAAATTTTCATCAAACAATTTGTAGTCAATTTGTAATTTGAGAAAACTCCTTTATTGGCCTGGGTGTGCGATTGTGATGGATGTTAGTAGACATTATAGAAAACAAATCAATATCAGAAAACTTTTACAAAAAAAAAACAACCGACTTCCAAAAACAACACTGCAAAGTGAAAAATAAGTAATTTTAATTTCGGAACACAGATCCTTTGGTTTTGAATTTTCATTTTTTACCGATAAAGTCGTAGGCAGAAACCAGTAGCAACATAATAAAAAATCAAAAACTAACTTTAATCGTAATATTTATTGCTCATTGTTCTTTTTCCAGCAGTGCTGCATAGCGACGTTGAACTTAGCGATGCCCGGCGTCGCGATGTTCTTGAAGAACGGCAGCTCTTGCATCAGGAACTGCCATTTAACGGTGAGGGGGAACCTGAGAAGAGGAAGACAGAGAAATTTAATGATGATATGAAAACTGTGCTGACCACGGTGTCCTCGGATAGACTCCCAAAGTGTTATTGGGTTTTTCCATCAGGAATTTCTCAGTAGCAGTCCGGAGTCTAGATTTGTGCCCGGTTGATGGCATATATATATAAGTAGCGAATGTCGGAGAAAAACGGCCAGATCGAAGTGGGAGTGGGCCGGCCACGTCACACGAATGCACCCGCAGAGATCGGCAAAGATCGTCACTCACTGGACGCCTGAAGGAGGACATCGCCTTCGAGGTAGACCGCGGCGAAGCTGGCGTGACGATCTAATAATGTTTGCGGGGCCAACATGGTCAGAAATCGCACAAAACAGAGAACTTTGGAAGGAAAAAGGGGAGGCCTTTGCCCAGCTGTGGGACACAAGACAGGCAAAAAAAAAAAACATGCGTGGCGACTGCCCCGCATATTAAGGACTGCCGATAGAAGTGGAAACTAAGCACCAATGCGTGACCTCAACGTAATTCTAACGGTAAACGGTAGATGGCGCTAAAAACATTTCTTCAAGCGTGGCGATGACGATGACGCGAGTTCCATGATTTTTGTTCACCCAAAAAGTGCTCAACGCGCCTAAAGAAGGTTTCATTTCAATCGTTTCAAAAAAAAAAAAACTGTCACAGACGACGCTCTACAAAGCCACACTTTTTTCTTCAACTCGGATCATATTTGGGGCATTACTTACTTGTATTCATTCAAGGGTAGTATAGCCTCAGCGGCTGCGAGTGTAGTGGCGACGGATAAGTCGGCGATCGTCAGATGATCAGCAGCGACGTACTTGTTACGAGATAAGTACGCCTCTACCATGCCGTAGGCCTCCTCTAGATCATGTAGGTGCTTCTCTGAAGGGGCTTTCAAACCCTCCATTATGGTCGGTAGCTGAAATGGGGATTTTTATGTACTTTAGGCTTTTGGGACAAATTTTTTTTTTTTTTTGGCTGTGCTTGGATTTTCCCTATTCATATACGTAATAGAATCAGAAATTAAGAGATCCGTAGGAGAACTTCCCAACTTAAATGGCAGTGGGCAGGGCATATTGCTCGCAGCACTAATGGTCGATGGGGCCGAAAGGTTCTAGACCGGGTACCGGAAGACGTAGCGTTGAAAAGCCTCCCAAAACGTGGACTGATGACCTGGTGAAGGCCGCGGGCATCCGCTGGATGCGAGAAGCACAGAACCGGTCGAAGTGGTAGTGCTTGGGGGAGGCCTATTTCAGTATGTCCAGCAGTGGACGTCTTTCAGCTGAAATGATGATGATGATGATGAATATTTTTATACTTACAGCAACAACTTTGATCCTGATGAACAGTATTCCGGTATCGAAGAACAATACCTGGTTGACAATGGCGCGCGTGCGCACGTCGCTCGGGTACAACGACTCGCCCTTGTCACCGCCGTACTTTGATAGTAGGTAAATCATTATGGCGTGGCTGAAACCAGAAAAAAATTTGACGATTACGCTTGTTTAAGAATAATTCAATCAAATTAAAACTATTTATCTAAAAATCTTGCAGGGCAGATAGGTAGTCGTTCCATGTAAAATACTGGTTTTCAGCTGCATCTGGTTAGACTGGAAGCCGACCCCAACATAGTTGGGAAAAAGCTAGGCAGGTTCATTGAGGTTAGTGTAAACTTCCTCGTAATCCATACTAATATTATAAATTCGAAAGTAACTCTGTCTGTCTGTATGTTACCTTTTCATGCCTAAGCCACTGAACGGATTACGATAAAATTTGGCAAGGAGATAGATGGCATCCCGGGGAAGGACATATGCTACTTTTTTTCGACATACCACGCGGGCGAAGCCGCGAGCTGAAGCTAGTGAAATATAAAAAGATAAGCTTTCGGAATTGTAATCATAACATTTATAAATGCATGTATTCGTGAAGGAGTTGTTTTAACTAATATTATAAATCCGAAAGTGAGTTTATTTGTTACGCTTTCACGCTAAAACGACTGAACGGATTTGTATGAAATTTGGCACAGGGGTAGACCATGATTTGGAATAGGACATAGGATACTTTTTATCCCGATATTCGCACGGGATCGAAACTTACGCGGGTGAAACCGCGGGCATTACCTAGTACTTTATATGCCCTATGTAATAGACGAAGAATTTAATGACATCAATTTGAATATTAGCATAGATTTAATTATTTACCTATCAGATAGAACAAAATCGTCGTCCACCAGAACAGGTATAGTTCCCAGCGGATTTAACTGTAAAATAAAAATGTACGATTTAAGCATTAAATTATCTTAACGATCAGTTATTGTGAATAACGAGAGATCGAATAATCGGATGCAAATTAGCGGCTTCTTAATTTTATTTTCTTAATATAAATCCCGGAATTCCAGAAAATCCGGGAACATTCACAATTATTCGGATACGTGGTATGGAAACGGCTTATCAAACCTCTTATAAAGGCTACTTTCGCGGTGGTAAATAAAAATTTATAATATACTGTAAAAAAAATTGACGAAACTCGAGGCACTGAGTTGTTTGTCGCTATGTGCTATGCCAGTTTGGCAACCTATTTTACATTATTATTTAGCATTTTCTATAGCCAAAAAGTACTAAATCTATCTATTCGGGAAGATTTTTACGATCGATACAAAAGTGCAATCCCTAATAGCCAACACCTCAACTTTAGGTAAATATGCATCCGAATATCCGATCTGTAGTGAAGTTAACGATTAATGCTAATGTGGCGTGGTATAGACTACAGAGTCAGTCCACTGACTGACTCTTCGGCAATTCAAAAGTGCCTTTATTTATTTACACACACACATTTTTATTTTTATTTTATTTTATTAGGATCTCGAACAAAGAATACACCTTACATGCTATAATACAAAAACAAGAATAACAATCTATGTGCTCCCTCAATTATAGGAGACCACATCATGCAATAAAAATAAACAAACAGTATATTAAACGGAATGGAATGGAAGTAGCTTAAAGTTAAAATTATATATTATTATATAATAAACACATACATACACTCACGCATACTTCCCATGGGGATAGGCAGAAACTACAAAACGCCACCTGCTGGTACTACTGGCTACTGCTGGCTACTGGTATTAGCGCCATCTATATTCTCTAGTACTCTAAACACTACCGAATCCATAGGTTTCCCCCAATCAAAAATCGCTCAACGAACATAAAGAAGTTTTCACTTCAAAAAATTAAAAACTATTCACTAAGTTAAATAGTCGAATGAAAATAAATGCTGTCCTTATTACCACAAAACCGCGTATATCAGTTGTTTAGCCTAAACACCTTTTAAACATGACATTTCTGTATGGAATATGATTTTTTTTATTTTTTTTTTATTTACATTAATCACGCGTTGAACAAGTGTCTAAGTTTTTGTGGTAAGGCCCTTTAAGTTTAGTTTATCATTAGTTAAATCAATGTGACACATTACCTGCAAATAACCTGAAGACTTGTGCTCCCTCTGGCTAATGTCCGGGTCTTTGTAGTCAAGCTGCAGGCCGATGACGTCCGCGACCATTCGCACCGCGCATGCGGGCGGACTCGCGTCTAGTTTGTATAGAAGAGGCGCCATCCTGGATTTGATCCTGGAACACCATACATAGAAATGTTATAATATTTACCTTGCTTCTTAGGGGCGTACGTCACAATTTTTAACTTTAGTTGACCCATCTTTTAGAGTTTTGTGTTATGGCCGGTGGCCCGTGTGCCCCACCCCCCCCTTATGCAACGCTATCAGTCAGAAAAATAAAAGTTATAAAAACTAAAATCCAACTATGACAAAAAAGCCAACTAAAAAAAACCTGGAGCCATACGTCGTGTTAGGGCACAAATCGAACAGATTACGTGTGACTCCGGATATTTAGTTTATCTGTCTGTCATGTCTTGTTTATACCTTTTTAGTTGGTGTTTCTGATTTTTTTGGGGGCAACGACCTCTATTTTTTCTTTCTTTTGTTTTATCATGTTTAGTTATCGATACCCATCACGTCTGTTGAGTTTCACTAACTAATTTAATTTGTCACTACATAATGCTAAAACATTTTGAAAAATACAATAGACGTAGATATATTTAGTAACTTTTCCGCTTAACTATTCTTCAAGAGTCATAAAAAACCCTGTAAGAAATCGACACGTGTTTCACCTCTCAACGAGGCATCCTCAGGGTGACGATTGACCAATTGCAAACCAGAACACGACGTGTTACCACAGCGAGCGCGAGATAATCAAGCCCGTCACCCCCACTTATAAGTGGGGGTGACGGGCGATTTGATTCACTCGCCGTCCAGCGCTCGGTGTGGTAACACGTCGTTATTAAATATATCTACGTCTATTGTATTTTATAATGGATTTCCGCAAAGTCACGCCTGAATCAATTAACTATCTTAAAACATTTTGTTTAAATAAAAATAAATGCACTAACGGACAGACGAAGACACGGTGCGTTTTATCACATGTAACAATGTGGGAACCATATCAAATAGCGTTATGCGGAAATCATGTAAGAAACACATTGTTATGTATATTAAATATTCTTACCAACAGTCCTCTATTCAAACAAAACGCAAACTGACTGATAATTATAACATTATCAAACTTTGATAACTGACATATTACATCAATGATATAATATAATCAAAGATTAGAAATAATTATATACTAAGAGGGTTCAAGGTCTAACATTATGAGTAAATTGAATCACTTTAGATAGCAGTCCTGCTATATCTGTCATAATAAAGATTAATACCCTCCACGACTTGTGATACTAGATTTTGTATTTGAAATTAGAATCTGGGTTATTTAGCTAGTTTTGGAACAACAAACTTAATGTCATACTCATCCATAACAATGTTCAAATTCCATTTACTCAAAAATCAACTTCGAATTCATAACACTAAACTAAAGAACTCTAAAAAATGGAATGTGATTCTTTAAAAAAAAAACTCTTGTCTTCTCTGTCCCACTCCTGGGCAAATGCTTCCCCCCACTCCTTCCATCTTTCGTGAGCCCACGCGTCTTCCTTCTAGTTTTGATGGAACCTATCCAGCTCGTCCCGCCATCTCCTACGTGGCTTGCCGCGACCCCGCCTCATTCATCAAATAAATAATTTTTAACTTAGATAAAGTCCAATAAATAGTTCGCGATTTTTAAATCCCGAGATTAAAACGTCATTATCATCATTCCGGGATTTTAGAGGAGGTATTATCCACTCTGTTACTTTCCTCGAAGTTAAGCTAAATATACTCTACCTTTTCCGATCTCTGCTTATTACTCTCATCATATAATTCGTGCCTATACGAGAGAAAAATACTATAAAAGTAACTTTGTAATAAAATTAGAAAAAACAACAAAGCTTACTTACCGCTTCCACAAAACGGGTTTAAAAAAAACATAGCCCTTCCTTGGCAGTCCGGGTAAAAAAGGAGATTATTGAAATACATTTTTAAAGCACTTTTGTTACTAACAATAAATATTAGTTTATTGCTTATTAATTTTAGCCTTATTCTGCTCCCATAACATGTTCATAACTTTAGAGAAGTAGGCGACTCCGGGGGTCATGATAGTCTTGAAGACATGCTCCTCTTCTAAACGAGACACCCAATCAGCACAGCGGGGAAACCTGAAATAGATATAAAAATCCCTATAACCACCATTTACTGTGAAACATTCGTGAGAGAGCAGTGGTAGCCCCGTGGTAATGGCCGCGACCCACGAGTCGTAGGTCGAACCTACGACTCGTGGGTCGCCCTGACAGGCGATTTACTTTGAAATTTGGCACATGGGTAGACCATGACCTGGAATAGGACATAGGATACTTTTTATACCGATATTTCCATTACGCGGGTGAAACCGGCGGGCGCAGTTAGTGAACTAATGAAGATAATGGACTGCCTCGTTAGTCTAGTGGTCGTAAGTGCTACAACTGAGCATGAGGTCCTGGGTTCGATACCCAGGTCGGGCAGTGTCAATGGGTTAATGTCATTGGGTTTTTCCATCTGGAATTTCTCAGTAGCAGCCCGGAGTCTGGATTTTGCCGGTTGATGGCAATAGACTCGCCGCCTATTACATGGGACTTAAACATAACTGGCGAAATGTGGGTGTACTATACTTCACTATTGGCACACCTCTGTCTAACCCTTTGGGGAATACAGGCGTGGTGTTATGATGTTAGATAATAAACAAAGAAAATACATACTTATCAGCATCCAATTTATGGAACACCTGTATCGCAGCGGCGGTGGAGCCGACAGCCAAGTCGGCGATCGTCAGTCGATCGGTCGCTATGTATGGCCGGTCTCGCACGTACGCGTCAACTACTGAGAATGAAGACTCTATCTCCTTAATGTCCTGGCTGGTCGGCTGTGTTATGGCACCTGAGATCGTGGCGTGCTGTTAATATAAAGGATATTATTATTCAATAATGTAGGTAATGTTTCTCATAAGTTGGCTTATGAACAGCAGGTTTGTTGTCAAACTTGGGACACAAAGTACTCGCTTTATTCGCGGAACTTCCAACTCACATACTTCTGTTTTCGTGACAATGTTTACATCCAGTGGCGCAAACTAGGCACGTGCCTAGGGGCGCGAGGAGTAAAGGGGCGCGAGCGGAAGATTTTTAATAAAAAATAATATATATATAAAATTAATTGTGTAAGTAAGTATGCACCTACTTACACAATGTAAAAGATTCTTTAATTCTATAGAGATGTAGAGCTACCAAGGCGTGCTCCGCCTTCTTGATTATTGCAACATCGCCTGATTTTATAAAAGAAAATATGGCTCTCGACATTTAATCCGCCAATGTTTACATCACCAGTGCACAAAACTCGTAACTTAATACCTATTATTTGCAACAACAATCTCATCAGTCTGTGTATAACACGGGTTGTTAACCCAATTTTCATTCGCCGTCAAATGCGTGCCCGCGCTCGAATCAACATACCAGTCATCTTTGCTAAACTTTCCCTTTAAAAACACAACATTAATCGCATTCGTTTGTTTTCTCGCAATTTTCTTATCATTTGATTGATTAGAATCATTATTTGGACATTGAATCCGGTAATGGCCTGGTTGTTTACTAAAAAACAGAATAAAATAAATATTTAAGGGGGCTCCCATACAACAAACGTGATTTTTTTGCCGTTTTTATAGATACTACGGAAGATAGTACGGAACCCTTCGTGCGCGAATCCGACTCGCACTTGGCCGGTTTTATTTATGATTACTAGATTACTATTAATTATTTCAACAACAAAATATACTGAAAACAGTATTTTTCAAAATCGTATAACAGCGCAGGAAATTGCCCTACAGGTTTGGCCCAATAGTGAAAAGTGAAGCGAAAGACATGTTCTAACGGAATATATAATAATTACTTTTATTTGGCCGACTTTCATAATTTAGGCCAAAATGAATGATCTCCTTTGAAGTCGAATGAGAATTTCCAAAAAAAAGTCTAGCTCCTATAAAGCTCCGAACATAAATGAGGGTGTTTCTTCCTTTGAAGTCTAAAATTTTCTTCTAGGCGTCTTTTCATGGGGCACCTTGTATATAGGCTGGACAGTGTCATAGACACGTCCAGAAAAATTCACCCTCCTGTGGATAGATGAACATAGAACATGGTAGAAAAGCTTCAGGTAAAAGTTAATAATGTATAAACATACCCCAACATTACTCAGCGCCCTGAAGAAAACGCCAGCGTTGAAGAACATGGCCTGGTCAGCAAGCGCGCGCGTGCGCACGTCGCTCGGGTACAACGACTCGCTCTTGTCACCCCCGTACACGGACAACAAGTACTTCATTATAGCGTGACTGGAAATATTAACAACACACTTAGGATACAGTTTTGACGAGTAATTCATGCTTTCGTTGACAGACAACGCACAACATATTATACTGCTGGGATTAGAAGCGTGGAATTGTTCAAAGAAACGATTTTTGAAAAGTTATTCCCCTAATGACAATTCAAAAGTGCCTGTAATGGGTCTATCCTTACATAATATAAAACGAAGTCCTCCGCCGCGTTTGTCTGTCGTCCTGTTCGCGATAAACTCAAAAACTACTGCACCGATTTTCATGCTGTTCACTAATGGAAAGAGTGGTTCTCGAGGAAGGTTTTAATATAAAATAACCGACATCCACGCGGGCATCAAGTAGTTTGAAATAAATGGTTTTGTTTGCTAGTTTACCTTTCTGACAAAACGAATTCGCCATCTTGTAGCACCGGCACCGTACCCATGGGGTTTAACTGCAGAAGGAAAAGGGCAGCGAATTAGTGGACTTGGAGTCGATTGAGAGCGTCCGGTCTGCACCAAGTGCCGAAACTCTAGCTGACGACGACGAAACCGACGAAACACGAAGTTTGCCAAGGGACATTAAGAAAATAGTTGTACTGTACTTAGCTATATTTTATTTAATTTTTGTGATTCTTTTTGTATGCACGTGTTTCTGTGAAAAATAAACATATTTTTCTTTCTTTCTTGTCATCAATTCAGGCGTCAAAAGGTAAAATCAAGCAAATCAAGTTCTTCTAACTGAACAGACAGCTAGCTGAGCTGCTGTCACTTCTCCTTCCTAGCTAAATCACTAGGAAGTGGTGAAGGGCAAGCGTGTTTTGAGGAGTCTTAAAGTGCTGATTCTCAGGCATATTTAAATGCATGAATTTTAATTTTGAACAGAGAAACAGGGTAACTGTCGCATTTATAAGATTAGTATGTATACACTCGTGATACTGGCATACCTTCATAAAGTTCGGCGACTTGTGCTCTCCTTGCAGTAGCTTGACATCGTTGAACTGCACTTGCAGTCCCAGCATATCGCTCAGCATCATGACGGCGCGCGCCGGCGGACTGCCCAGCACCCGGTGGAGTATGAGACGAGACATCTCTATATGTACAGCTTTGGAGACCACTGGAAAATGGAAAATATTAAAACCAGTACTTATTAGACGCTTGAAAAGAATGAAAAAGTATGCTTATTCTACACAAATAAGACGCACATTATAAAATAAACATACATTATTATTACTTAACATCACGGTTGATTTCCCGAAGGTGCAAGCAGACGTGTACCTATAGTACACCCACATTTCGACAGTTATGTTTAAATCCCAGGTAAAAGGGGGCGTGCTTATTACCATAAACCAGGCACAAATTCAGACTCTGGTCTGCTAATGACAGATTTCAATTAGAAATCCAATTACATTTTGAACATGAGGTCCTGGGTTCGATTCGCGAGTCGTCGCAAGAGCTCTTAGACCAGCGAGGCAGTCAAAGGACCGTGGTCAAAAATGTTCGTAGCAAGAGCTACTTAAACAACGAGGCAGTCAAAGGATCGTGGGCAAAAATGTATGTGCGACACACCCACTTCCGCTAAAGTTAAAACCATTGTAGTTTAGTCAGGCCAAGGCGCATCAAAATCTGTCCCAAGATTATTCAGTTCCGACATTGTTAGGTTAGGTTAGGAGACGCGCCTCCCCCCGGCTGAAATCCTCCGGCCCCCGCTTGCCGTAGATAGGCGGAGGAAGTAGTCCGCCAGGTCGAAGCCCGTGCAGGTGGCTAAGAAACCTGCTGAGGGGACCAAAAAGCCTACGGAGGGGCCAAAGGAGCCCGCAGCGGTGCAACCACGCCACCTTCCCACTAAACTACAGTCCTGGCGACCGTGCCTCCCACCCAAGAGGCCTGGACAACTGTGGTTGAAAAGGGCCGCAAGAAGATTCGTGGGCGACGCTGCCGACACACCCCAGGGGTCCGGCTCCAAGAGAGGGCACAAGGCCACCCAAGGTTAGGAACCCACGTTCTGAGGCTGTAGTCATCACACTGCAGCCCGGAGCCTCAAACAGGAGAGTAAATTATAAGTCGGGCCTGGCTGAGGTAAAAGAGAAGCTGGAGTTCAGCGAATTTGCCACCCCGGCTGGCTTTGTTTTTAGAACGGCAGCCACGGGTGCCAAGGTATTTGAGGTGGAGGGTGCTGCACCCACAGTTGTAAAACTAAAACTAAATAACCGGCAGTGTATCTGTCCGCCGCGGTCGGCGGCCTGCAGCGTTTTGTGAGTGCACCCCAATATATGTATAAAAGTACTCTGTGGTGCACCGGGCTCGGATCAATCTACCTAATCGCAACATAGTTATAATAAGTAGGTATATTATGATCGCAAAGAACAGGTTTTTACTGGGACTTTTCTTATTATTTTCGTTATTTTTTGATTCTGTAATTGTATTTGTTTTTTATTTATTTAATTAGACGTCTATAGATAAGTATTAAGTATGTTGAAACTATGTGTACTTCCCGTCACTTGTCCCTAAGGGTTCATTAGAAAACCAGCGTCAGACCGCGTTTGTCTAGCATTAATGCTGAAATGAACCTTTTTGGCGCAGCCGTGAGGCACACATTATTGTTAAAAAATTATTTTAACTTTTTTATTTTTTTTGTATATTGTGTGTTTCACGAACTGTTTCCAAATAAATGTTATTCTTTCTTCTTTCAAGGCATGAGAGAAACAAGCTCAAAAAAAAAGACGAGTTGGAAACCACCTCCTTTTTGAAGTCAGTTAAAAAATACAGAAAATTGGTCTTAGATTACAGAAAAACCTATAAGAAGTCGATGATCTTAAATAAAGTAAATAACATGGTAAATCTGCCAATATCTATTGTGTGTTGGTAGTGTAGGTACAAACTTACATAACATTTGCAGTTATTAACAGTTTTTCTTGGGATGAATTTATCCCAACTACGAAACCCTTCAGTGTGCGTGGTCCGACACGCACTTGGCCGGTTTATGAATAAAGAAGCAGTATTTAAATAAAGCAGTTTTGAATGTACAAATTATATAGGTAGGTAAAAACAATGTTATCAATGATACCGCGGTATCATAGAAAATTGCTGATTAAAAAAACTGGCAACATTACTCGCGCAAAGGTTAAAAATAACCTAGATACCATAATGTTTATTTATAACATTCCATTCCTTCCACGTGGCATGAGCTAACACATGCACGTAGTAAAAAAATAGGTTACTTACGTAATATATTATACTCCCACACAATGGAACGAATGTGTTTTTCTTCAACTTACTTTCACGTTCAATTGTATTATCAATAAACTCAACTTTGATAAAAATTATAAACACAGCAACGTGATTCAGTATAATCTAATGCTGAGGCCACACCAACGGGAAACGCCGTTGATTATCGCGATGATGGATGTTAACCGTAGGTGCAGCCACAACTTATCGCGAGGATTTGACAACGGCATTAGTATTGGCGTTCGACGACGCGTAACTCGGATGGCGGCAAATGAGCATTGACGTTGACCGTTCAAGTGTGGCCACTCAATTTATCGCTATAATTACCGCGTTGTTTATGACGATGATGAGCATTGACGTTGACCATTAGTGTGGCCCCAGCATAATAAACGGTAGGTCAGCAACCGGCGCGGGCGGCCTTGATCTTTGATACCTACATAATGATAAATACCGGTTGCACGCACGTGTATATAAGTGTGCCAAAACAAAACCTTTATGTACCTACTAAGATTTAACCTTCTTTCTGTAGGAAAAACGCATTATACCGTTTTGATATAGGTAGGTAGGTAGGTACTTAAACATAACGTAACATTGTAATTATGTTAATTTCAGATTTCTGGATTGCTTTCATAAATGAGCAAAATCAAGTAAAAAAAAGACTTACTTACTATACTTTAAAACTAGGTCAACTCATGTTTAACCGACTTCCAAAACGGAACAGGTTCTATAATCGTCTGTATTTTTTTTTTAATGTCCATCGATGTTTTCGTCAGTCCTAGAACGATTTTGAAAATTATTTTTTCATTTGGTTGAAGAAGCTTGCACAGTGTTCCCATATAAATTTTATTAATTTTGCTTGGGTACTTTTTGAGTTAGCTTCAGTAATACGTATTTTTCGCACTTATCCTATGTGGATGATGTTATAATTGCTTCTTGTCACTGTTATTTACATAACAGGTTAGCAGATGGTAGTATTCCAATTTGGGTGGGGTAGAGTACGTAGGTACCACAACTAAAAAGGGAAAAATAAAAACTTGTAACAAAAATAAAATAACCGATTTTAATAAAACACTGCATAGTGAAAAATCTTAGCTTCAATTTCGGAAGTCTGCGTTTTTGTTTAGAATTTTCGTTTTTTGCCACCGACTTCCGAAATTAAAGTTACTCACCTTTTTTTTTCGTATAATGTTTTTTTTAAATTAGTGTATGTAAGTAGGTACTTACATATTATTTTGACCTCAATTCAGGCTTTAATGTCTCCTTGTAATTATTTTAAGTTAGAATTCAGTAGGAGTTGGACTACTGAAGCTTTAAAGAATCATTGTAACTCATGCAACTAATAAATAAAATAATCGAATTCGGGAGCAGCAGATTTTACATATTTTTTAATTTATTTACATACCTTGATGCCACCGTGAAATTTTACAAAACATAGTTTACATCATAGTTTACACAGAGTACCTACCTAGTAGTCGCACTATCGTAGTTACTACAATATTTCATTCAATTCACATGGTTTAAAAACCTCTGTCAACTTACTTACTCAAAAAAAGTTATAAAACTAATACCCAACTACGACAAAAATTCAACTAAAAAGGTTTAAACGAGGTCAAGACATTACTGACAGACAAATTAAACATCCGGAGTCACACGTGTTAAGGGACATAAATCGTACAGATAACGTGTGACTCCGGACTTTTAATTTGTGCCTTAAATTTTTTATTAAAAAAAAATGAGGTTGTATTATATTATTTTATGAAATGTGTTAATTAAGCCCTTTCATTCGACACCCAACATGCCATCATTAAACTTTTTTTTAGTTCTTTGCTTTTTTCTCTAGGGGGCGCCATAATCGATTTAATTTAATGTGACTTCACATAGCCTATAACCAGAGGACGATCAAGACGCTTCCAACGATACCTCATTTGTCAAATTATGATGAGCAGTTTAGAAGTTATGAGGGAACAGATGAACATACATGCATACATACATAACAGTCAAAATCATAACCCTCCTTTTTGCTTCGCCGTAGTCGGGTAAAAAGAACATTAAGTAATTAGGTACTAAAAATATTTTCATTATGAACCAGTTAAATTAGCAATAGATTCTGTGTGAGTGTCATGAAGAGGGTTCAATTGGTGGAAGAAATTCGTTAACCAGTTCAATAACTTTACGGACCTCATCCTCTGATAAACGCTCCTCACTTTCTTGTACAATCTGCAAATAGAAAAGTCATTATAGCCATTTTGTACATCATTTTTGCTGTATACCTCAAGGTGGAGATGACAACACAACAATAAATTACACTGTGTATATCAAACAATCCACAAACAATCACATACAAAAATTCAATCAAATAGCCAATAGGTTATTCATTAAAGCTAGTCAAAGAATTTCTTTTTATCTTCTTAAAATATCTTTTTATCGGTCTACAGAGAAGTTATAGAAGTTATACACGATTTTTTGGTAATTTTATGTCTTTACTTTAGTTTTTAGTTTGAGTCAAACCACTGTAGTAGTAAGTCTCTTTAAATGACTGTACACACAGCTACACATCAAGCTATACATTTCCAGTTTATGCTGATCTTGCATTATAGAGGAATTCCATACAATGCGAGGTCAGCTTATACTGGAAATTATAGCTTGATGTGTAGTTGTGTGTACATAAGGTCAGGATGTGTAGGCCCCCACAACATGAAGGCTAACACAGTCATCAACAATCAAGATGTCCATCTTGGCTGGATGTGGGAAGTGTAGGTTGTGGGGATGCTTGGGCCTATGTCCGGCAGATAATGATGATAAAATATATATAAGTAGGTCACCAGCTGAATCTCTAGCTCCGTCCGTGGAGGGGTGTTCACCATCATGAGCTTCTCAGTCTTTGTCAGCTTGAACTTCTTCATAGCTTCTAGAAACTTCTGTATTGATTGTGCATTTTGTTTCTTACACTCTGTATCTTGCAGATAATGGACTGTCTGAAATCATTATCATTATAGTGCTAAAGTTAAATATTCAAACAACAGTTAACTATTCTGTTTAATCCTCACTATAATATTATAAAAGTGGGTTTGTTTGTTACGTTTGGCTGAAATTTGGCACATGGGTAGACCATGACCTGGAATAGGACATAGGATACTTTTTGCTGCGCCCCAGTGCAACAAGTACTTTAAATTTTGCATACTTCAATGTTCAATGATGATGTTTAAAGGGGAGCTCACACCACTAGCAAGGCAATCCCTGCCATTCAACGATTGAATAATATTGTATGTGTGCTATTGTGTTCTAAACTGTTTAGTCGCCAACCTTACGCTTCTCAGTTTTGTTGCAGAATGTAACTAGTTTCTGTTAAGTTTATGGTCATAGGCAGCAGCATCCACTGCTTTGCTTCCAGAGCACATTAAAACTGTGACACTGTGTGTGTGTGTCACTTCCAGTGTAGTAATATCAAAAAGTCTATCTGTAATTTACTCAAACACATGCATTACTAGAAACTGTTGGCAGTGTTGGCACCTGACCTCATAAGTGACGGTTGCTAATGAGCCTTCCCGTTTGTGCTTCTTCTGTGTGCTGTCTTTAAGCTGTTGTAAGATCTGCATCACCTCATAATTACAAAGGAAAGCTGCATTCACTTTAGTGCTAAAATATAATGGAACAACTTAAATTGAATCTTAAATAAACAAAAAAAGTTCTTACACCAACTTTAATTTGGTACTAAATATTGTAGTTTTTTTTTTAATTATTATTTAATTAGTAGCAAAAAGGGTTTGGTGGATGTAAAAACAGCCGCATGGGTCAATAAAAAAACTAACGCTTTTCATTAATAGACCATTCTAGACTATAATTTGAACTTTAAACCGAGTTACGAATGGTGTCAACCGGCGATCTACTGAGTCTAATAGACTATCTACTCGGATTCAGATAAATACATACGTCTCCATCAAGAAGGCCTTCCAAATTACTCAAAGCTTTTATCGGGCTAGTTTGACATTCCGTCACAATTTTACTAGCTCTTTGTTACGTATTTATCTTTGTTTGTTAACTTAGACTAGCTCTATTCGAAGAAAATTTAAAGAAAATTAATAAATGACAGACAAAGCGTCGACTAAACGAACACAAATAAACAGAAGCTGTGACAAAAATTTTACTACCATTACTGACTTTGACATTGACAGGACAGTCACAGATTACTAATATGTAGCAAGCTAAGGACAGTGGAAATCACAGAACCTAAAGGTTAGTTTTAAACGTTCCACCCCATGCAATGATGCAATATGTTAGGAGCGATTGGCACAACCGGACCTGCACAACGCACAATATACTAGTTGCTTGGAGTTAAGGATAGACCGAAGATTTTTAACTACAAAGATAAACCGTATTCTGCTAGTGAGAGAATTTATATGTGCGGCAAAGTTTAATTTGGAGTCGAAGGTGTACTGTATTGTCGACTTTCTGCAATTTGGAACAGGAACAGTCACCCGTCACCGTTATGAGGGGATGAACAGGTGTGAGCGAGAACTGAGAATGGTTGGAGAGATGAATGCGGGCTGTTCCTTAAAGTAAAGGCTATATACTTGGTTTTATCGGAATTTAAGGTAAGTATGTTGGTTCTCTGCCAACCATTAACGGTATTAAACCCGACCAGGGGTAGTATTATGAAGTATTAATGCCATCATTATTCCACTGCGAAAACAGGATGGTGCTAGCGGCCTTGTCTAGCTCCGTCTCTCTCTCACACTGGAAAAATTATGCCATTAATATTTCATAATACGGCACCTGAGTGCAGTTATATACCTCTCCCCATGAGTCTGCACTGAAAAGAATCATAGTGACCGCAAAGGTAATACGTCCATTTTGAAGAGAGAGATTGCAGAGGTCGTCAATATACACCAGAAATAATGTGGGCCCAAGGATGCTTTCCTGAGGAACTCCAAAAGCTACGGGGAGAGTGACACTAAAGTGGTTATCAATTACAAATTGAGTGCGGTTAGTTAGGTAATCTTTGAAGAGGGACAACTGATTTCCACGTACGCCGAGGTTTTCAAGCGTACATAGCATCATTGGAACTGACACTGTATCAAAGGCTTTAGGTAGGTCTAAAGAGATGGCTAAGGACTTATTTTCTCATCCATCTTAGAAACAATAAAGTCTATCAGTTCGTGTACCGCCATGGCCGTCGATTTTTTTGCACGAAAACCGAAAACCTGAAACTGGGACAGCAGGTTATTTGATTCTAAATATTTCACCAACCTGTTGTTCAATAGCCGTCCCAGAATTTTTGATAAGGCAGGCAGAATTGCTATTGGTCTGTAATTATTAACACAGTGAGTATTTTTTTGTTAAGTGCAAAGTTTGTGTTCGATTCGTTTTTCCGAGTCTGTGCTACTCAGGTCCTTCCGGTAACTATAGCTATATTCTGAGAGTATGTGTGTCAATCGGTAGGTGATCGCGCTTTATCGCCTCACTATCCATCCACTCTCATGGCTATCTAGTTTTACATATAAAATTTCATGGCCTACCCAGTTTTGTCTATCTAGTTTTTCTTTTCATTTTATAATATTGAGAAAATTTTGACAACATATAAGTATTAGTTTTATAAAATATAATAATTAAATTATATGTACGTATGTACTTAACGATGTTTTGCAAAACAATATCGTCCAAATGTTTCGTGACAAGCAGCGTAATGTCTAAAGTATTTTCAATGATTCATATAGTTAATATACGAAAATTTTGCCAAGAAAACTTTACATCTGGTTTGTCAAAGATTGATACACCTTTAAATGCCTACTTTTATCATTTCACAAATTTAGAATTACCACAAGATAAGGTTTTTGCCACATACGTTTGGATTGATGGCAGTGGTATTAACTTACGTTGCAAAGATCGTATTTTAGACAAACCACCTTGTAACTTAAGTATGGTCCCGAAATGGGCTTTTGACGGAAGTTCAACTGGACAGGCAAAAACTGATGATTCAGATACTATATTATTGCCAGTCGCCTTATATAGAGATCCGATTCGCAAAAGCCCCCACGTTATTGTACTATGCGAAACGTATTATGGCAATGGAACCCCCACTGCTTCAAACTATCGGGCTCATTGTGCAAACGTATTGAGCAAAATATCAGACCAAGATCCATGGTTTGGTATAGAACAAGAATATACAATGTTTGATTCGGATCTGTGGCCTTTGGGATGGCCGAAAGTTCGTGGATATCCCGTAATAAAGTCTAAGTTCTCTTACTGCGGCATGGGCGAACATGTTGCAGGGAGGGATTTAGTTGAATGTCATGCCAGAGCGTGCGTGTATTCTGGCTTGGATTATGGCGGTTCTAATGCAGAAGTCATGAAAGGATCTTGGGAGTATCAAGTTGGAACAACGATGGGGATTAAAGCTGCAGACGACTTATGGGTAGGACGATATTTACTAGGAAGAATTGCCGAAAACTTTGGGATTATCATAAGCTATCACCCAAAACCTGTGGGGAAGAACCAGCCAGGAATAGGGTGCCACCATAACTTTAGCACAAAAAAAATGCGTGAAAAAGGAGGAATTACAGAAATTGAAAGGGTGTGTAAAGACTTATGTGCCAAGCATGAACATTATATGAAAAATTACGGACTGGGAGACGGTCAAGAAAACCGAAAAAGATTAACTGGGAAATTTGAAACTGCTTCATTTAAAGAATGTAGGTGGGGAGTGGCCGATCGTAGTGCTTCGATAAGATTACAAAGAAGTGTTAAGGTAGAAAAGAAAGGTTTTTTAGAAGACCGTAGACCTGCAGGTGATTGTGATCCATACAGAGTTTGCGCTCTAATAGCAGAAACATGTCTTCTATAGCGAAACAAATTTTAGTATTTATTTTTATATTTTAGAGATTAAACGGTGAAAGTCGTAAGAAAATGTTTGTTGAAATTGTAATTTCACCCAGTCATGAAGAAGAAAAATGCACAAGTAGATCTTTTGATATAGTATTAGTAGTTCTGTAGTTCTGCGAGCAATAGACGTCGCGAGCACAAACTTTTTACAACCTTTAGCTAGTCGCGTCAAAATAATCACACTGTTAGTCACGTGGGGTCTGTGCGGATTCCAGAGAAGCGTTTCAATACTCTTACCGTGCGTTTGCACTGGCGAAACATTCAAGACAAAACATGTTGAAATCTCTATTTTCTGTCAATGTTCCATACAATTTTTGTCAGGAAGTAGAGATTTTAACATGTTTTGTCTTAAATGTTTCGCCAGTGCAAACGCACGGTTATGTCAATCCTTTGGAAAATCGTTGTAGAAATGCGGACCGCTTTTGAAGCACTTTCGCCGCTCACGGCGACATGATGCCACTCGCGGCACCGCGGGCGTATATAGAAACTAAGGCTGCGGCCGGCAGCAGCGCGGCGAGCACTTTCAGTGTGAAATAATTTTAATCTTTTTCTACATAGGTATAAAATTAATTAAAAAAAAACCAAAAAAAATATTTTTATAGGACTTTGACGAACAGTTGAAATAGGCAAAAAAAACTTCCCCATACGAACAGAACTTAAAGTGGGTGTTTAGACGTGAGTACGCGGTTTTTAAGTTCGCGACCTTACTCGGCTCGCCGTCTGTGATACACGTGAAGCTTGCTCACACTGTGTCGCGATCAGGGCTTGAAATACCGTTAAAAATATGGTATCGTTACAGCCTTCTGATGCAGGTATCGTTAACTATTAAATAACGTTATAATATTTAACGTTATATCTGGCACATTTTACCGTTAAATATACGTAACGTTAAAATCTACGCTATCGAAAATTTTATCGTTATTATTTAGTTTTGTTACCGTCGTTCTGGATATCGTTAAAAATTTCGGACTGCATCGATGCTAAGACTGTGCCGTACGACTATTTGCGTGTATAATAGGTATTCTCTTTGTTATTCTGTGTTATGCTTGTTCTTGTGAATATACTTAGTTGGTTAGTCCGCCGGCAGCCATTGAGAAAAAAATTAAAGTAACAAAAACTCTAACCCAACTACGACTAAAAAGGTATAAACAAGACACCGCAGACAGACAAATTAAAAATCCGGAGTGACACGTGTTAGGGCATAAACCGAACAGATTACGTGTGACTCCGGATTTTACTTATTCTTATGCCGGATAATTTGTTTTTTTTAATTCTTTTGTGGCTATAATAATAATAAATATATTTTTGAAATGTGCTCATTAAGCCCTTTCTTTTTATACCCAACATGGTACGATTAAACAATTTTCTTTTTTAAGTTCCTGACTTTATGTCCTCTAGACGGCGCCATTTTTAATTTAGCCTATAACCAGCGGACGATCAAGACGCTTCCAACGATACCTCATTTGTCAAATTGTGATAAGTGGTTTAGAAGATAGGAGGGAACAGATGAACATACTTACATACATACATACATAATATATACATACATACCAGTCAAAATCATAACCCTCTTTTTTTCTTCGCCGTAGTCGGGTCAAAATGGGCCGGTAACGTCGCATAAAATAACAAAAATAATACCGGTAATGTTTTACCGCTATTTTTACAATAACGTTAAAAATACCGGTAATTTTTACCACAATTTTTAACGTTATTATTATGTTATGCTACTAAGTAACGCTACCAAATCGTACCGATATCCAGGTATCTCTACGGAAATACCGTTACTTAACGTTAAACGTTTTCAAGCCCTGCTCTATACATACGTAGTATCTCTAAGTAGTCTGTGCTCTACCTACACAACAGACGGAGGAACACAAGCATCCTACGTTCTACTACTATTGCATCGTTATTATGGCATTTAATTTTTCTACTACTTATTTTACTACAACTATATTTCCCACACATGTAAGTTTAAGTATAAGTTTTTCCCATAAAAGCAGTTTCGCGGCTATTTCTGCTGGGGCCACATTGTCGCGATAAGACGAACTGAACTTAGCGAACTCTCTCTCACACACCGCTCGACGTCTCACTAAGGAACAGAGAGCGCGCGAAGTTCGCGTTATCGCGACAATGTATCCCCAAAGAAATCGGCAAAATTTCGTATACGGCCTGTTAAACTTGTGACTGTCTTCTTCTAATTCAAAGAGAAAGAAAGACAGAGACAGAGAGAATGCCGGCAGAAAAAACCAAAGAAAAGAGTAAAATTATTACAGTGCCGTGGGATAACATTGTATACATCGGCCCGAGTACACTGCATGAGAGAGAAAGATAAAGTGTGACTTTGGTCAAAATGTAAAACCAAGATGCGGATGCGAAAGTTGTTTTTGTAAATGAGACGTGCGAAGCCTTGAGATAGTAAATAGGTCTATGGTGAGAAAGAACATCGTTCCTGACGGATGTCCCCGGACCGCACGTTTTTTTAAATCTCTATATGTACTTAGGCCACAATCTTCTAAAGTATTAAAAATGTTTTGGGAACTAGCTACGACAGCGCCATTTTCACACTTGCCTTCCCCAATGCATTTTTTTATTTTCAATACTTACAACTTCATTTTTCTTCTAATACACATTTAATCCATAATTTTAGACCAACTAAAGCAATAAACAGGCCTAAACACATTTCATGGTGCGAAAATGCGTGCACGCATGTGTCCGCATGACTTACCACCACAAAGTTTCGATTGTGACTAAAGACGAGCACGCCGATCTTGGTCCGCTCTCTCCAAGTACGCGTATGTGTACGGTCGCATCGAACAGCTCGTCTGACTCGCCTTTAGTCATGATCAGTATTAATAGTGCTCTGTGTTCACGATCGAAACTTTATGGTGGTAAGTCATGCGTGAACGCATTTTCGCACCATGGCAAAAAATTATGATGAAACGCTATGTTTTGGTATCGTTTAGTTAGCTCCCATATTTTGGAATGTTTCACATTGCTTTTATTGCAAGAGAGAAAGACGTCATGAAACCCAAAATAAAAAATAAATGTTAACAAACAACAGCATGTGCCTCTCGGTTTTGCCAAAAAGGTCAATTTCAGCATGCCAGACAGCTACTGACTTGACTTGACATTTTTTTTTTTATTGGGGCTTTACCGTGCGTTTGCACTAGCGAAACTTTTCCGACAAAACATGTTGAAATCTCTATTTTCTGTCAATGTTCCATACAATTTTTGACAGGAACTAGAGATATAAACATGTTTTGTTGTAATGTTTCGCCAGTGCAAACGCACGGTTATACTGAAAGCTCATCATAGGTGGCAGGTTATAGAACATCAGTGGGACAGCCTGTGAGAACTGAGGGACCGCACTGTAGTTTTTAATATATTGATTTACAAATTCCCAGATTCGTTTTACAATTGTATCTTTTGTATTGTCCTCAAATATGTTTACTTTTGTGTCGATCACGAAAACTAGATAAAATGTATGTGACTTGGAGTGAAGCACTATTATAAGACGAGCTAAGAAAAAGGGAAGCGTCGACCATTGGTAAAAAAAGTCAGGTGGGACACCCGGTTAGAACAAAGTTCCTTGCGCTGTATATTATGTAAGCACAGAGCCATCTAGTTAGGTATCAAGTTTCAAATAGCTCGCCTTAACATACTGCGTTCACTGTCCGGCCCGTAGCAAGTTCGATCGTCTGAGAATGTAAGTGTTATTATTGTCTCTGGTTTTAAAAGTAGAGCTCAGAAAACCAAAGACAATAATTTAAAAAGAAAACCGTGCCGCCATTTTCATTCTTTTCTCTATTCCTTTTCGTCATATGGCGTATTAGGTGCGTTCGCTTACGTCCGCCATATTAAATGAAATCAATAAAATAAGACAAAATGTCGCCTTACTAAAGTGCGTGAAAATAATCCACCAACATCCAGTTATTGTGTGATTAAATCATCAAGAGGATCACAATGGAGAATTCCTACGGTGTGGGGGTTGTTAACAGATACGCTCTTTTCTTGGATGATGAGTCCGATCCTCTTGATGCGTTAAAAGCGCGAGAGCAAGCGAAGGAGCTCAAAAAGAAGACCAAAGAAGCTGAAAAGGAGAACAAGGGCAAACCTGAGACCAAACCTAAAGGTGGCGCTCCCGCTATCAGGAAGGGAATCAAGGAAACCCAAAATGTAAAGTCTCAAGAAAACAGGAGCGGTGAGCAACAGAAGCCTAAAGGCCCTCCCAGGCCTACCGATCGCAACACTGAACGTCCTCCTCCGCGTCGCCGCGAGGATCGGCCGCAGAATGGCGCCGTCGAGAACAAGGAAGGAGCCCCTCGACCACCTCGGCGTGAGTTTGGTGACCGCAGGCCTAACTTTGAACGACGCAATTTCAGCGACAATCCTGAGGGAGCCGAGCGCCGTGGGCCGAGGCCACCGCGTGAACCTCGCGAGTCTCGCGACAGTCGCGACGGACCGCGCGGGCCGCGTCCGTTCGACAATAGAGGCAAGCGCGAGTTTGACAGGAGATCCGGCTCTGACAAGACTGGTGTGAAGCCGGTGGACAAGCGTGAGGGTGCTGGTCCTCATAACTGGGGCACGCTTAAAGATGATATTGACGAGCTCAACAAGACCGGTTCCGAAGGTGAGGTGGTTGAGGAGAAAGCGGCCGATGCGGCTGGCGCCGGCGACGGACAGCAGCCCGAGGCAGAGCGCGCCGCCGTTCCCACCGAAGAGGAGCCGCGCGAACTCACGCTTGACGAGTACAAGGCGCTCCGAAATGCTCAACGCACTCAGCCGCAGTACAACCTGCGAAAGGCCGGCGAGGGCGAGGACCTGAGCCAGTGGAAGAACCTGGTGATGCTCGAGAAGAAAAAGGAAGGCGAACGAGGTGAGGACGATGACAGCGACGACGAGTACGATATGGCCGACTACCCGCAGCGCGTGGGGCGCCAGAAGCGTGTGCTCGGCATCGAGTTCACGTTCAACGACACGGCGCGGCGCGGAGGCGGCGGGCCACGGGGTCGCGGGCGCGGGCGCGGGCGCGGCCGGGGCCCACCGCGTGAGCCCGAGCCGGTGGAGGAGCGCCCGCCGCTGCGTGCGCCGGCCGCACCGCCTAAGGTTGATGACAGCAAGGATTTTCCCTCTCTTGGCTAGACCCACAGTGAGCCTTCGCTCTTCTCCCTTTCAATAGTTACAAATTAAAAATATTGTATGTACCGTTATTTTTGAAGTAAATATACAAAATATTTACACGAGCGTGTATTATATTACATTAAAATTTAGTTGATTTCTCCGGAAACCACCTATCAAAAATTAACTTGATTGGGTTCAATTGGAAAGTTATTGATATGGGGGTTGACTAGTCTTGCTCGCGAATCACATAGGATGTTGTAGAGGGGGAGGATATTTTTAAGAGTTTTAATTTTCGATTCACATAGCTACAGTATGCATACGGAACTATAATAACAGTAGCTTTTATCATATTGTAATCACAGCTTATGATTTAACTATGAGTTTTATGGAATAAGGATTTTAAAACTTACTGACTGTGACAAGCTATGAATTAACTCCGTCACAATTTAGAGTAGAACATGCAAAGTAACTCTTGTTGCATTTTTTATCATGAGTTTGTGTTCACAAATGCAGACTTTGGGAACTGTAAATAGTTGATATATGTTAAAAGATAAGGTCTTAAAAATAACAAGGTTGATTTTTGTTGTTACACAACTTCAGAAAAATAAACATTTTGTATGTGTGATATTTTTCTTAATTCTTTTCCTATTTTTCTGTATTCCTCCCCCAGTCTTCTATCTAGTAGAATAATTGAATATCTTGTAGAGTTAATCTCTTCACATGTACAGTTCAAGTCAAACTTAATGGCAGCTCTGAACATGAGGCAGGTTGCTGTGCAGTAACAATTTCATGTGTCAGCAGGGGTGAGTGTTGTGGTACTGTGCAGCGAGTAGTTAACTTCCAAGCCACCATTAAGTTTGAATGGAACTGCACCTAACTACAAGTAAAGGGGAAAATAAAAGCAATATTTTTCAAGTAATGTTGTATATTGACACATTTTATCACTTTCACGCAAAAACAATTTACTTAAAATTTAGAGATAATAAAAACACATTTGGAGTTAAATATTCAACATAATAGAATTATTACTTACAAAAATAAACATTAATTACACAGAAGTGTAGAGTTCATAAGCACAATAAATAATATATTTACATACGAGACATTCAATACTGTTCTATATCTGCATGTTGAGACGGGCAACACCCGTTTCTCATAAACTGCAGGGTTACTAACTATACAACTGTTCTAATTTATAATACAATAAAGGAACATAAATAATTGTTAAAAACTCTTATGTAACTTGCACATTCATGACTCAATTATGTTAGTTTTATAGTAAAAATGCTACATCTATAAATTCACGAACAGGATAGCTAAGACCGCGGGTAGCGGAAAGTCATAATAATAAACAAGTGTTTGATATAGTTTAAACAAAATTATTGATAATAATAATAAAATTGTAGCTGACTAGTGTTGCTTGTAATTGGAGATTTTGAAACATGATTGATAAAAAAAAAAAAAAATTTGCAGGTAAGTTTCAAATATTAAATTATTTAGTTTCAATGATAAAATTTTGTATAACGTAGCAATAATACATAGTGTTCGCAATAATTTAAAATCAACTGTTCTTATCAAGGGTGATACAAGGTTACATTTATAATATTATAAATTAGTGACGTAAAAGCGTAATTACTAAACACAGGACTTGAGTCCCATTTCACAGCCACAATATACGTTCACTTATAATAAAAGCGATAATAAAGTACAAACCTCGTAGAATACGCGGCCAGTTATTATTATAATAAATACCTAGGCACATCTACACATGTTTAGTAAACTGCTAAAATCTTTGTTTGTCCATTACACTATCAATTGACTATTATTTACATTGACAACAATACTTGTAATTAGTCACAATTATTTTCACACAAATGTATTTTCAATACCATATCCATAAACTCTCGGCGGTAGGGTCGAAATAACTTAATTACAATCATGTTAATAAGTGTGTTAATTTCAAGGATACAGTTAATTATGTATAATAATTTACTTTATATTTATTACCTCTAAAGCCAGTGGCGTAGCGTATATTTCTGACACCCGTACCCGGGGCAAACCCTAAATATACCCCTCCACCCTATTTTTGGTAAGGCTAGGTTAGGACTTTAATCTTGAATAAAAAAATAAACCCAATGTGCTGGAATCAATAAGCTCTTAATACTTTACAAGCTTATTTAACTTGATATATTATTTATATGGAACAATAATGTACACCTATTTTTTGTTGCAAAATTGTGAAAAACTTCCATTTGCCCCACTGTCTTGAAATTTTTCTTAAATATCTACTTATGTAGTCTCGATGACAATGCAGTTCAATCTGATGATGACCTGCCGCCGCCACCGCCCCTATAGCTAAGCCGCCCGGGGCCTTAGTTAGGCTCCTTTGCCCCCCCACGCTACGCCACTGCATATACAAACTCGAGTTAGAATGGAGGTCAATCATGGGTATCGTATCGTGCCAGATAACATATTGCAGGTACCACAAACAAACTGTGCCAACAACATGACCATTATAAGTCGTTGAAGGCTGAATCTTGATATCGTCCAGGGTTGGAGCGCTCTAAGTACTGCTCGTTAAGTCACAAAATGCTATATTTTCGAGAAATCGAGCTGAATAGAGCGTCGTCCGTAAAGCATTATAAAAGTGTTGCTTCAGTCGGGCTGATGTGTTCATTCGATGCCGAAGGTGTTGGTTTCTTCGACGGCCAGCAACAGTTTCTCGTGCAGCAGGTGCGGCGTGGGGTAGGGTGGCAGGTCCAGGCGGTTGAAGCAGGTGTGCGCGCGCGGCAGCGACTCCACGCGGCCCCAGCGCTCGATGCAGAAGCGGCGCGGGCCCGTGGACCCGCGCAGCGCCGCGAAGCCCTCGTAAGGGATGGACGACGTGCCCGTCACGAACTGCACCAGGCGCAGGCGCTGCTCGTTCGTGAACCTGCCGGAAAAGCACGTTATTTATTTATGTACATATAAAACACTTAAAGAAAAATATATAAAATAGAAGAGCACAAGGATACTGCTTATTGCATTAGAAATTTCTTCCAGCAGACCTGCGACAGTAGACTTGTATGAGAGAAACATAGATAATAATATAGGTTTAAAATAAACACACGATACAAATAACATACACTTAAAGAACTAAATACTTGTAAATTATTAATTTCACATGCTTGAAGCTACGGCTTAATAGGGTCGGTCTTTTTTCCATACAAGACGTCATAATTCGAGGTTCGGCTCTCGTCTATTTCCTCCTCCAATATTGGACCAATTTGAAGGATCCTAATTTCTACTAATATTATAAATGTGAAAGTTTATATGTTTGTGTGTTTGGATGTTTGTTACTCAATCACTCAAAAACGGCTGAATGGATTTGGATGAAATTTGGCAAACAGATAGTTTATAACTTGGATTAACACAGGATACTTTTTATCCCGATATTCCCACGGGATCGAGACTTACGTGGGTGGAACCGCGGGGCGCAGCTAGTATTTTATAAATTTAATAAGAAGGATATTTTCTGTGCCCCAAAACATCAGTGGGTATTTCTGGACATTTCTTTTTTCGACTCCAATTTTTCCCCCTAAGGAGGATTTTCAGGGGGAATTCTAGACTTTCTTTTTTATATTCCGCTTATACTCAGGGAGGATTTGTGGAACAAGTCAGAAAGATGATAATTGCTAGAAAGGGGTTGACTGCCGAGATGACGGCTACTAGATAAGTACCTACCTATGGAAGAAACACAAATAAATTGGGATAAGGGGAAGAGAACGCTGATGATAATGGTCATCCTACAAGTTGTACCTGTCGATAGCCTGCCAGAACCAGAGGATGACGGGGTGCGCGTCGTGGTACCCGCCGCGGTACTCGGTGTGCGCGCGCCAGTCGCTCACGTCCAGCTCGGGCGCGCCCGCGATCACCAGCTCCAGCTCGCGCGCGTCGAACGCCGCCACGAGGCGCGGGTCCACCACCTGCGCGACACGAACTTATTAGACATTGCTAAGAATAAAATTAAAATATGGCACATACGCCCCGTTTCGTTTCGGGAACGAAAATTATCGAAGCGTTCGAATTCAATGCAAGTCGAGTGATACGATTAGTTGTTGATAAATCATTCAACCGATCACAGCAGTTTCACGCGCGCTTGACGATTTGTCACATTCATTTTGCGTTAATTTTAGTTCGAGAACCAGCCACATGGACTTTGTAGAGCATCAAATCTATCACATATAAATATGTGCAATTTTATCGGTACTGTATAGAAAGTAGCTTGTTGTCTGACTGAGCATATCGATTGATCATGATCCTAAAATGAGTCTACATTATCCGACAAAACCTTCATAACTGGAGAAGATGAGATTTACACGATGAGGTTAGATCGAACCAAACAGTCCCGTGATGTGTAGCCGCTGCTATTTACCGAAAAGTACAAATATAGACCAACATAAGACTCCGGGCTGCTACTGGGATATTCCTTATACTAAAACCCAATAACACTGCCAGACCTGGTGACCGAACTCATTACCTCAGCAGTCTTTTCATTTTTGTACTGTATCTAGTTTGTGTTCTTCCTGCGCGAGTACCAATAAATAGTATATCTTTCAATAAGTAATTTCCCTCACCTCGTGGAAGCCCCGCACCAGCCACTCGGTCTGCTCCGCCACGCCGCGCTCGACGCGCCAGCGCACCACGCGCTCGAGATACTCCTTCTTGTTGCGCTCGGTCACGGGCACGTCGCGCCCGCCCGGCTTCAGCTCGCGCTCGAGCACGCGCCCATCGGCGAGACGCTCCGACACCGCGAATGTTAGTTCTAGGGTTGACACGCAACGTGCTGACTGGAATCGGAAGAGAGACCTTTATTATTACAAGCCGTGTTCCCGATACTATCAAAATGTCATACTTTCATGGATTAATTTACAAAAACCTTCCGCCCGCGGCTTCGCCCGCATGGTATGTCGATAAAAAGTAGCTTATGTCCTTTCTCAGGCTCTAGAATATCTGTGTACCAAATTTCATTTAAATCTGTTCAGTCATTTTGGCGTGAAAGCGCAACAGACAGACAGACAGAGTTACTTTAGCATTTATAAAATTAGTAAGGATATATATAAAATATATAAAGTAAGGATTATTATTAGCTTCATTTTATCCCTTATATGTGGTTCTTATCGACTGTTTTTTGTTGTGTACTTATTCATTTATTTGTTAGTAATGTTAGTTTTGTACTTAAATAAGGTTAGTATTGTTAGTTGTAAGGGCCACCTTTTGCGGTAAAAGCCTCCTCCAAACCGTTCCAGGTTAGAGCCACCTGCCCGTTTGCCCGTTTTGGCCATAAGTTTCCGGCTACTAGTACGATGTCGTCACTCCATCTTTTCAATGGTCTGCCCTTCCTTCTTTTTAGGGTTGCGTACCCAAAGGGTAAAACGGGACCCTATTACTAAGGCTCCGCTGTCCGTCCGTCCGTCCGTCTGTCTCCAGGCTGTACCTCATTAGAATAATCCCCAAATGTTTCATGAAATAGTCATTCAATACACTTATATGAACTTAGAGAGTTGTATTGCTGATCTTAATGTTTATAATTATAGTGTCAACTCTATATAACGACACTGAATGGACTGTGGCGTTATAGAGAGTGTATGTCAATCCATATTTCTTACGGTCGCGAATCATATTTTAATCAACATACAACCTGTACAATACTGACATGCAAATTGCAAAAAACGTAAGCATATTTGAATTTCGCGGGTTACCCTGAAGCTTTTACCTTAAAGACAACCTTGAGTGGATTTAGGGAGAAGGAGAGATAGGTAAGACTGCTGGGGGCAAAGTCTACTAATTTACAAACGTGTCAATGGTCTCACAATGATAAGTTTTTGACAGATTTTGTATGGCAAATCTGTCAAACTCATCATTGTGAGACCACTGACACGTTTGTAAATTAGTAGACTTGGCCCCCTGGTTTGGTGAACCATTTACATATACAATAAATACATACATACATACATGAAACATAATTATCTATATGAATATACTAGCTGATGCCCGTGGCTTCGCCCACGTGGATGACGGTTATTATATACTAAAACCTTACTCGAGAACCACTCTATCCATTGTTGAAAACAGCATGAAAATCGGTGCACCAGTTTTTGAGTTTATCGCGAACAGGACGACAGACAGACGCGGCGGAGGACTTTGTTTTATAATAAGTAAGGATTGATAAGTATATGTCAGTGCCTATGTCAGATTGGTGGACAATGGTTATTGGCTTATGGGTCAGTTATCTCACCTGCAGCCAACGCAGCGATGCGGCGAACTGCGCATCAAGTGCATCAACGTCTTCAAGCGCGGGCGGCAAGCGCAGCAAGGCGCGGTACAGAGCCCGCGTGAACCAGGCCTCCAGCAGGTAGCCGTGCACCAGCGCCAGGCCCAGCACGCGACCCGAGAAACGGAACCTGCAGACAAACATATAGGCCTTCAGTAAAACTTAGAAAGTAACCACTATGAATACTAACTTTTTAATATTATAAATGCGTAAGTGAGTTTGTTTGTTACACTTTCATGCTAAAACGGCTGAATGGATTTAGATTAAATTTGGCACATGGGTAGACCATGACCTGGAATAGGACTAGGGATTTTTTAAACCCGATGTTCCCCCTGCGTCGAGACATACGCGGGTGAAACCGCGGGGCGCTGATAGTACTTTATAAATTAATGGACAATACTGACATCGTCGCTCACGGAAAACAACGTGAGGAAACTGGACTTAATATTACTAGCTTCCGCCCGCGGCTTCGCCCGCGTGGTATGTCGATAAAAAGCCTGATACTGACCTGCAAATTGCAAAAAACGTAAGAAAATTAGAATTTCGCGGGCTACCTATCGCATACCCCTTAATAATTTTGGATAATACTTCAGGTATATACAACACTAACAGCATATATGTAAATAGTAACTTTGTATTTACAGATGTCTGAACAACTCAGTCTGCCTAAAATTAACATATGACCTATTTAATAATGGTATGTCTGAAATGTCTCCAACTACGCTCAAAGTATTAGGTACAGAGCCCAAGCAACGGTGCGTAGAAATCGTTACACATCAGTTCAATCGAAACATGATATTATTAAAATAGTTACTTCAGAACGTGCACAAAAACTTCGTAAATCTGTCTGTTTGTTTGTAACCAAATACATGGTGTTTGTTGTAATTCGAGACGCGAACGTTTCGGGTGCGCTTGCGCTGAACGACGCTGAGTAAAAATAAACACAGAGGGCGCGCGCGGCGGTGTATAAATAAATCATAATAACGGAAATATCTGTTGCGCTTTGAGGAAGAGTTGCGATGTTTATTATTGTGGTAGGAAGATTGTCTTTACGGGGGAGTAAAAGGGTCAGATTTTGTAACAAATCATATACCGTTATATTAAAATGTGTGCAGCAATGAATCTGCCATGCGTGGTGTTTTCGGTAAGCCTGTCCAATATAAGAAGATTATGAAGTGGTTAGGGACACACCTCACTTAATAACTGTTTTTGGAATAACGACTCTTGTCCATACAGTAGCACAAGGTTGATAGATTTATTTATAGATTTCTACAAAACGGCACGAGAGTGCATACTTTCGAAGACACAAACATTGGAGGCGTCGCTACGCCATTTTGACGTAGAGACCATAGCTTGTCTGCGCCGATGTGCCACTAGCAAAACTTAGTACAGCATGTGTAGATCGTGATGCAAGGGTAGCAGCATCTACCGATAGATGGTCTTCTCATCTTGCGTTTTGTATCTTCAGATACTTAAACGTCTTTCCTTCAATGCTACTATCCTACTTCCTACTAATATTATAAATGTGAAAGACTGTGTGTTTGTGTGTTTGGATGTTTGTTACTCAACCACGCAAAAACGGCTGAATGGATTTGGATGAAATTTGGCAAACAAATAGTTTATAACTTGGATTAACACATAGGATACTTTTTATCCCGATATTCCCACGGGATCGAGACTTACGCGGGTGAAACCGCGGGGCGCAGCTAGTCCTCAATAAATAAAGAAAGAAAAGTATTAGTATAAATAAAAGAGATAACCCGTCCCTAATCTCCTAAGATGGCTCTTGTAGTGTCGAAATTATAACAATTGAACGAGTTGCCAATAAAATTAGTCTTCGGCATTTTGCATAACTGCGAGCGTTCGTAAACGGATGGCACCGTTTGAATAGTGACGAATCATTCAATCTGCCTGCGACATCTACATTCCATTCTATGTTTATAGATAACCAAACTTGTTAAATAATAGGTACTCTCGATGATGTAATTTCATAAGAGTTTTATTGTCTATCTATCTTATGGATTTTCTATTATAGATATTAAATAAGTACTACCTACCTGCTTGAGTGGTTACACAATGGACACTCACTAGACACTACCTTGTGCTGCAAAACTTTTTACAAAAAAAAAAAACAAAAGGGCTTCCAAAGAAAACACTAAAAAAGTGTCTTTGCTTTTCAATTTTCGTTTTTTGACCCCGACTTCCGAACTTAGTTATTTTTCACTTTTTTTGTGTTTTTTTTTTGTAATTTTTTTTTATTTTTCACTTTTTAGGTGTGGTACCTACCCCACACAAATTCGATTACCACTTCCTGCTATGTAAATAACAGTGGCGGAAGCAAATATTGTCTACATAGACTAAGTGGGAAAATTACGTAATTATTGAAGCTAGCTCAAAAACTACTCAAGCAAAGTTAATAAAATGTATATGGGACCACATCGAGAGCAACCCTTTCGAACAAAAAAAATAATTTGTAAATCGGTGCATAATTGGCGAAAATATCGATGAACGTACACAAAAAAAAACACGTACCTCCTCCTTTTTCAAGAATTCGGTTAAAAAGTAGTTTATCACTACATCCTTACATATTATAAAACAAAGTCCTCCGCCGCGTCTGTCTGTCGTCCTGTACGCGATAAAATAAAAAACTACTACACCGATAATTTTCATGCTGTTTTCTCCAATGGATAGTGTGGTTCTCGAGTAAGGTTTTAGCATATAATAACCGACATCCACGCGGGCGAAGTCACGGGCATCAGCTAGTATTATATAAAACAAAGTCCTCCCGCCGCGTCTGTCTGTCTGTTCGCGATAAACTTAAGAACTCCTGCACCGATTTTCAAGCTGTTTTCACCAATGGATAGAGTGGTTCTCGAGGAAGGTTTTAGTATATAATAACCGACATCCACGCGGGCGAAGCCGCCGGCATCAGCTAGTATATAATAAAATAAACAGTGTTCTCAATATTAATCCTCTTACAATAAGGGAAGCTAAAACTAAGTCATGGCTACTGACTCAAGAGAACAGTGAAACAGAATCCAGGTATATATTTAAGTTCAACAAGATCACACATCACCCAAGTACACACGCTATCATTAATCTTTGTCCACACACCAACACACACCACACACCAACACATTAAACACACACACACTCTTTACACTTCACACTCACACATTAATGTAGAACGACAATATAGTAAATTAATTATTTAGCTACTCGTATCATAATTTTTACTTCTCTGTTATATTTTTTATCATGTAGTTTTTTGTTTGTCTAGTAAATTCAAATGATGTGATTGCATAACCTACTGATTGGGAGAAAACACTGGCTCCTGTAACACAGGTGTTTTTACATAGCGCTGGAGTCAGGGCTTCACTTTGTTTGTACACATTGTTTATGCCAAATTTATTTATTGTACGGAACCCTTCGAGCGCGATTCCGACTCGCACTTGGCCGGTTTTTTTTTTATTTATACGTTTTTTCAACTGTTGGTTGTGCAGTTCCTTGGCCATCATCGGAGAGTTGAAGATTTCAATTTCAATCTTTATTGCAATCCATAATGTACACATACAGGTGGTAATGGGCACAGCAACATTTTAAATAATTAGCTTGTTACTAAATATTTAAATTATTTCCCATCTATTCCTTTTTTATTATTAATATTTATTAATTATAATTCTAATGCCACTCATTTATTATTCTCTGAATTTAATATGTAGGTCAGTCTTTTATTTATTTTTATACATAATTATATATTAATATTGCTTATTTAATTATTTGCTTAGCGTATTTAATAAAATTATTTGTATATTTAAATTAGTACGATTGTTATGCCCTAATCGGTAGGTATTAGGAATCCACCATATTCTGCCTTCGCTCTTGAACAGTCACACTTGTTCTTACAACGTGTCACTGTCAATGCAAAGGTAATTACTGGTATATGCTAATGATGTATAGCAAATAGACAAGTATATTTATTGATTGGCTTAATAAGATAATAACTATCGTTTGAAGCCAGGAAGCATGCATTTCTTACAGTAATCAGTGTAATTTGAATTGAATGTATACAATTTAGTGCTAAGTGTTTACTGATATCTACATTAGCAAACCGCGGCGACTTAGCTCAGAGACTCTTAGTGCTAGAAAGCTGTAATTTGGCATGGGTATAAATATTAATTATGCCAACAAAATGATAAAATAAATCATGTGATTTTTTTTTTGTGTCCTCCCCTACACTTACAGTGGTGATGTATACCATGATGTCGGGTGTCGTTGGAAAGGTCATTAAAAAATATAAATATTAGTTTGTGCAAGTCATTTTTGGATTCAGGAATCCGTTAGCGAAATATTAAGCTTTAAAGAGTGCTCATTTTTGTTAGACTCATATTATGTGTGTCCCTACCAGTTAAATGGTTAGTTTTGGTTATGTGAAAGTTCGTTATTAATATGATCATCATCAGAAAGATGTCTGCGGCTGGACTTAGGGTCAGTTCACACCGAGATGCGAAGCGACGTGCACTTTTTTATGATCCGATACAAAATCTAAATTATTTACTACACAATAAGGTACACGTGCTGCGTACTTTGACACGTGTCAACACTCGCATTGAAATTATACAGCACAGCTTGAAATAAAGTTGAAAATAAATAAACTTCTATTAGCTTGAGACCGCGTCTATACGGAAAGACGCGGGCGTCTCTGGCTATTTATTCTCAACTTTATTTTTAGGTGTGCAACGTTGATATTTGTTTGACAGTGAAAAATACTCTGCGCTGCGCTCCGCCTTATGTGCGCCGGCCCTTAGGCGTCGACATCGACCGGTCGTGTGCTGTAGCAGCCTCCTAATATTTAACAATAAACTGTTATCACCAATCCAGTCTTCAAGGTCATCAATAAAACAAATCCTAAGTAATTATCTCTTGTATTTTCCATATCTTTACAAGATTAGGCACGAATTTTTCCATCTCCAACACCTCCTCAACACCTGTTTAGGAAGGATATGTTAAAGAACTTTTTTTGTATGTACCTATGACCTCATGTACCCAAATTCTGGCAAATAAATGATTTTATTTGATCTCTTTACAAGATTTATTTATTTATTTCTCCAACTCCCAGATTAAGATCGTGGTAAAAGATTATCACACTCATTTGCAATTCAATGTCTGCCAAAATGGAAAACAAAAGCATGTCATGGGATATTTAATTAGCTATTAAATATAATGACCACCTGAGTGAACCAAACTAATGTGGCTAATTAAAAATATGTTTTTTTAAAGCTTTTTGTGGAGATTTCTATGTTATTGAGTCAATCTGCCTAGCCTTTTCCCGACTATGTTGGGGTCGGCTTTTAGTCTAACCGGATGCAGCTGAATACTAGCATTTTACATGAAGCGACTGCCTATCTGACCTTCACAACCCAGTAACTGGGCAATACGATACCCCTTGGTAAGACTGGTTGTCAAGAGTTTCGGGTTTCTGACGACCCGTAACGACTGTCAAAGATTCACGAATGACAGCCGGGATCAACGGCTTAACGTGCTTTCCGAGGCACGGAAGAGTCTCGGTATGTATAAATGGTCACCCATCCACGGACCAACCCCGGCAAGCGTAGCTTAACCTGATGTATCGACCAGTGCGGCCATTATTACTTAGCCACGAGCTCCTCTATCTTATTGATGCTCCTCTATCTTCTATGTTATTGAGTGGAAAAGAAAATACAGTGGCCGACTAAGGACATCTGTGATCATGACATTCCAGGTGCGTAAAGGTTTAGAAAGGCCCGACGCGACTCCGGTCAAAAAATTTCCTTGAAGTTTTCATTCCACGAGTCGAGTCTGTCTGCGGGAGCCTTTACCATTTCATGGACAAAGCTAAAATGTATTATGAGCTTGTGTCATCGGCAGCCATAAGCCAAAGACAGCAACAGCACAGCTTCTGAATGATAGATAATTTGGCTAGTAGTCTGTCTATCCCCCTATACTTACTTAAATTTGCAGTATACAGGGTCAAATAAAATTACTTAGCGAAACTCCGCAGACGTGATGACTCTTACTATCTATGGAACCAAAATACCGGTCAAGTGCAAGTCGGACTTGCGCACGAAGAGTTCCGTACCATTATCTATAAAAACGGCAAAAAAATCAGGTTTGTGGTATGAGAGCCCCCTTAAACATTTAGTTATTCTGTTTTTTTTGTATTTGTTGTTAATAGCGGCAACAGAAATACATCATCTTTGAAAATTTCAACTGTCTAACTATCACGGTTCATGAGATAAAGCTTGGTGACAGATGGACGGACGAACAGCGGAGCCTTAGTAATAGGGCCCCGTTTTACCCTTTGGGTAGGGAACCCTAAAAAATCAGCTGTTCTCAGCTGGTTTTCTTTTCGTGATTTCAAGTTCATAGTAAAAGTTGTTAATAATGATGAGTAAAGCGAAAATTCTCATGGATAATTTTCGCCCAGGGGACTCGGAGTACAAACCTTTCACGTCTGAGTTTGCTTCATTGTCTAAATCACTGTGAACTTTATTAACGTTGAAATAAGGTTGCTGTTCGGATGCTGCCATTGACAAGTCTGTCAAAATTACAGTGATCTTATCGTGAGATAAAATATTTCTGAAAGGACTGAGCTATGTTAGACTCTTGCCAACTAAAACCACATTGAACTCCTCTGGCTGCCTAAGTAGCCTGTGCTCCAGCACCAGCATCCATGCACAATGAACGCCTAGGCTCTGCCATTCAACAAGCAAGATAAATAAATCTACTCACCATTCATGATGGTTATCGACGAACGCCGACATGGGGGACACGTGGACCGTGTACGTATCATTCGCTGAATACTCGAAAAGTCCGTAGTAAGGGTTGAAGAGTTCCCTCGAGAGGAGAAAGAAGAACTCTCTGCTGGGCCCGCCATAGTCCAAGCCTTCTTCTCCGTCCCATAGCACGCAGAGTTTGCCTTTCTGTAGCTCCTTCTTGCCGCATGACATGATTCTTCTGAATGCGTCTTCCAGAAGATGTTCGCGCCGAATGTGCAATCTGAAAAGAGGTTAATTTGGAATTAGATTTGATTTTGGATGTGTGAATTGTATTGGGTTTTATTATTACGTAGGTACTAGCTTTTGCCAGTGGCTTCGTCCGCGTGGAGGTCAGAAATTATCCCACGGGATAAAATAATTTTACGTTATAACTCAGATCTATCCGTGTGCCAAATTTTATCGAAATCCGTTCAGCCATTAGGCGTGAAAATATAACGGACAGGCAGACATTTATAATATTAGTATGGAAGTATGGATGAAGTGAAAAAATCATGACAATCATCACCATATTGGTATACGCTAAAATAAGTCTAGGTAATATAAACGATATCTTTGCAGCAACATCGTCTGAAATTGACCTTTTTCGTTTTCAAGAAGCCAACTGGAAATGAATATTCTTTGGCGAATCCAGTGTCATGGAAAACAGTGCCTATTTCAAGTGTTGTGGGTATGACAGGCCGCCTCTACTTCTCGCCAATCGTCTCTGATCCATACTCATGCGTCCATATGAATGTGGAAGACCAAAGAATCGATGGATGGACTGTGTGAAAGATGATATGGCTAGAAAAGGGGGTGACTACCGACATGACGACTAATAGAGATGTATGGGATAAAGTACCATCGAAGAAGTTCATATCTATGCACCGTAAGGACTATTTCTGCTTGCAGCGCTCGGCCGTTATAGAATCGGGGCGGTAACAGATGTGGTCATCGTGCTCATGGGATTTTGTTTTGAAACTGCTAAGATATGAAGTTCTTCGATAGTACATGTTGCACCGACCCCAAATAAATTTGGATTAGAGAAGAGAATGCTGATGGACTACTTACTTTAACTTGCCAGGACCTTGTCCATATCCTTTGCTCTCGAGCTTCCTGTAGAAGGCTCGTAACTTGGCTTCGAAGTCGCGGCGTTGCGGCGCGGGAGCCCGGGTGCTTCGCGCGGCGGCTGGCGAAGCGGCAGGCGAGGGCGTTGCGCCCGCCGACGCCGCCGCTACGGAGCACCCGCCTGCGGGTACGTAGCTCATGATCTCCTGCTCGAAGAGGCTGTGGAAGTTAGAAAAGCTTTTGTTAGATTGAAGTGTAAAAGAAAGGGAAATAATTTATTTATACTCTAAAAACTTATTGACTGCCTAAGGATGCACGCTTTAAAAAAAATAATTGTCTCTATTTAACTTTTTGGCCTAAAGAAAAGCTTTTTTGGACTTGCGAGAGGCCAGAAACGGGAACAGAGAGAGAGAGAGAGAGAGAGAGAGAGAGATGCTGTGTCGTCCTCTGATCTAGTGATCGCAAGCGTTACTGCTGAGCATGAGGTCCAGGAAGTGTTATTGGGTTTTTCCATCAGAAATTTCTCATTAGCAGCCCGGAGTCTGGATTTGTGCCCGGTTGATGGCAATAGGCTCTCCCTCATGGGACTTAAACGTAACTGGTGAAATGTGGGTGTACTATAGGTATACCTCTGCCTAACCCTTCAGGGATTACAGGGGTATGTGAAATCAATTTGAGAGAACATTATCCAGCAGTTGGGCAGGTTTAGGTCAAGTGTAGGTATGTACCTCGGTGCCGCTGGACAGAATCTTAATATAGCGCAAGCATGCCAAAACTACACCTCCGCTCTGTGCATGCACGCTCTCACGCACACTTTTACAATCAAACTACACCTTACTAAGTGCACAGATGTTTACAAAATCGGCCTCATATCGCTGTTGACATCGCTCTGTCTTGGTTTTGTATTTGGTTTGAGGCTGTTATGGTGGATCCTCACAGCCCGGCGGCACTGCCGGCGGCTTGACCACAAGCAAGGCCGTTGACAAGAGCCACAGCCACAGTCAGATGCGAGTGCGGCTGTGAATCGATATTCTCAGTTGTCTTGTGACTTTCGGCGAAGTGAGTTGTAAGCCGGCGGCCATTTTGCCGGCCGCGCCGGCATAATGGCTGCTGGCTTTGTTGCGATTGCCGCACTTAAAGCCGGCGCCGGCGCATGCCGCCGGGCTGTGTGGATCAACTGTTACATATAACATGCTAAGCAGACGTCTGGCCGTAATATGTGGGCGCAGCTGCCTCTTCAGGCAAAGGGTGGTTACGTAGTGTGGTTTACCGCGTAATTTTAAGTGGGGGTGTACTATAGGTACACCTCCGCCCTCGGGGAAAACAGGGTGCGTAATGTTATGTATAAACTAAAGTTTAAATTCATTCTTATTTATTTAAGGCCCCCTGGGAGATGAGTATCACATTGTGGTACACATTGTGTTCATCGTAGTGTAGGCAAAATATATTCATTTTCCGCTACACTGCCAAAATTCGTTTTGATTGTGGGTGTAATTTTAATTTTTGAGCTTATGGCTTAGGAGAGTGACGTAAAAGGATTGTTGAATACTGAAAACACTCACTAAATTGTTTACAGTAGTTGCAAGTAATATCTGCCTGTATACCAAATAGCTTGTTCGGCTGTACGGACGTCATACTGTCAGCAAATTATAGCCAAAATTTAAAAGTATATAAAACTGCATAAATGCATTCAACAAACAATTTTAGCAACAATAAAACGTTTGCTTAGATCAAACAGCGAGATAAATAATGAAAAATCATTTTAAATTATGATTTTATTTGCAAACTGTGTATTACTAACCTCAAATAAGTAATTTCCTTTATTAACACATGAGGAAATAAATTATACTAAGTAGTATATACTTGTATTTCTAAAACGCAAAGTAGGTCGTGTTCAAGGCTCTGTAATTGCAACGTATTTTAGCGGCATAACAAATGTTTATAGATCCTTACTAAATTGATAATGCAATTTTTTATAGAGGCTATTTGAAAACGGGAAAATGACTGAAAGAAGTTCGGAAATAAAATGCAATAGACAAGTAGAGACAGACACACCAGCGGCATGTGTCATCGTAATGATAAATGCATACATCCGAGCTATCTCACATGAAATCTTTTCAAAGGTCAAATATAACAATTTGATGAGTTCATTTTCAACCTTGTTACATGCAAAAAGATAAAACAATAAACACTATACTTAATGCAAAAGTAATTGCGTCCCTATACAAATTAAACGACATTAATATGTATAATAAAAAGCTCTTATTCCTCGACTCTACGTAGCATTCTCATAATATCAATTAAAAGTAGGCCCAACATGTGAAAGTGAGACTCCTTCGTTGTTTACCAGAGCGTAGACTATTAAAAGTATAATACTACTGGCGAGCGGTGTGAAACTAACTGACGCTCATCCATAACGCGGCCGGCCAGCACCTGGCGCTAATGTGGGAGGCTTGGGACACGACTGTCTTCTAAAACAATTTACAACACCAGCCATTATTAAAAACTTCATTAAACAAACGAGATAAGAGCATCTCGAGAACATCCCGAACTCCGTCTCCGTACTCTTGCACTGGTCGGCCAAACTGGCCAAGTGGCCACTAGGAGCAATGAACTGTGATAGATTATGACCAAAAAGACGAGGGCAAGGCCGGCCCACATAAGACAGAGACAAAACGCCGGGCTCTAGGCCCGTAATACCCGTAATCGATTTAGGAGAGCGGGAGATTTAGAACCGCAACGCCCCCCGCTCGTGATCGAGATTCGGTAATTAGTATAATAATTTCATTTGGGCATTGGGCCCGGAGAATTATACGTGAAGACACGCCGCGCGCGCACGCTCAACTCCCAGCGCTACCTAGATCATTAGATATAGCTCTATGTGCTTAGAATAGTAATCGATATTTTTTATTGTTAGGCCCGACGCCAAACAAAATGGGTAGACAAAACAAAACTGGACAATTTTCGATGTAATTCGATGTTGAAACAATGAGTTCGCCGAAACGTAGATCGTTCAAAATCACGTACGCGTCGGCCATATGAACCTATCGAGCCCTTTTACAGAGGAACCTTCGGCTAATGTTTAGCTGATCTATTAACGCGGACGTGCGAGAGGCACTTTATGTAAGACACGTGCGTAATCACTTGTATTGATGGGCTGCAGGATTGTTTGTTGGATCTAGTCGCGCGACAATGGTGAAGGTAATTGAGGAAACTTAGAACCACCGTCTGTTGCACCAGCGCAGCGGTCGCGCAACGCAAGGCCGTTTCCCGACCGACCGCGACGCCCGTTTTGATGGGATTGACCTAAAATTACCCGCAACGATACACATAATATTATCTGTTAGATGTGTGTACGTGTAGATTGTACGGTTTGTTATAAGATCGGTGAGAAAATAGTTTCCGGCACGCAATGCGAGAGCGAATTAGAATCGCATTTTTATTTTCTAAAAGTCAACAATATAAATTAAGGCTGTTTCGTCGGAGTTTGGTGTGTTCGTGATAGCATGATGGGGCAGTCATTACACAAGCATCCGGCATCGTCGACATATATCATCGAATGCAACCAATCCCCGAAAGTTAATGAGTTTCGGAGGCATTCCCCCGGAGCCTTGGAGGAGGGCGGGCGCACGCGCCCGGAGCAGCGCGCGCGCCGGTCACGTCCCGCGCCGGCCGACAGGTGCGCGAGGAGTGTCTCGACCACCGCTCATTGTACACACACAACTGATAGCTGAGCCGATAACGCGGACGCTACCCGTTCTTGACGTCTTCGTTCTGTGTCAGGACTGAATCCATGATCCCAATCTCGTGTCTGTAGTAGTTATTTAATTAACAGTGACCGTGTCCAGAAGATGGTTGATAAGCCTCATCAAAGTTGAAGTTATGATGAGGGACAGCTTAGAAACTCATACGGAGTAAATTTATGCTACAAAACTTGGATGGTACGTTTTAGAAGTAAACGGCCGGGCTGCGTACAGTGTACACGTGTGTAGCGTAAAGGCGTACTTTCACCGTAACATGCAACTGAGCTGCCCTCGGTCGTAACTCATCGCCGAACAGCTGCCATTGATGATTCCTAAGAACACTTCCAAGTCGTTTGGAAACAATGCGTTTGCCTCCTGATGTTTTAAAATAACATATTGACTGTTGTTTGCAACAATAAAACTTCGGAAAGTTTGCGCAGCATATGTCGCGACATATGTTGCATGCAGCGTGTAGTTTCAAGACTTGAAATGGTTTTTATATTTTACTTGAACAATATAAAATTTAGTTACTTTGACGCTAACTTTGACGTGAACTGGCGATACAAAAATATGATATAAAGCTTCACATTAGGCATGGAGCTTGTAATTAAGGTCCCCTAAAGATAATCACCCATGATGAGCTCTCTTCGCCGCCGGCCCTTGATGGCAACGCGTTAGAATGCCTCCCTGGGGGAAAGGAAAGCTAATTGTTGGCCCTGCTGGCCCCTGGTCACTTAGGAGTCAAGAAAACTTATTGGACGAAGTCAACGGAGAGATGCAGGCAAACGCTGTGTCTGTCTGTTGTACGCGTCACTAATTCATAATTGTCACACGGTAGGCAAACGACTTGCAATAGCGTGTCCTTAATTCGATGTCATAATAGTACTTGCGGCAAGTCATTATCTTCGTGGTAAACTACGTGTGTAGTTATAGACCGCTAACAACTTTATATGCCCATAGCAATGAAAAAAATTACTCCTGAAAAACTTTTAGACTTTGTATAGTCTCTCTGGTCTGTTGACATTTGAGTGGAACTCGAAATATATCAAATTACTTCCGAGAACAAAATCTAATATTGACACGTAGATCCGAATCGAATTGCTTCGTAACAATAGGCGTCTTGTTTAAATATTAAGTCCCAAATGGTTTGTTAGAAGGTAAAACGGAATTGTGGAATGGTCGACATTGGCGCGACCTCAGCGGAATTAGAAGCAGATACGTGTCTAATAATTTTGCTAAATTACTTCCTATGATGAATGTGCGAGCGTCAAGAAACAAAAGCTGAGCTTTGTTTGTTTGTAACAAACTAGTGTTCTTGTCATCAGTACATGGATCACGATAAATCTTATTAAGGGAGCGTGACCTAATATTCCGGGCGACAAACCGCTCATTAAAGAGAATCGGTGCATTTTGTAGGCATTTAAAATAATATTTGCTATTTATTTACTAACATTTACCATAAATCCCAATGTTTTCCCTATTAAATTGATCGGGAGTACAGAATAATGCTGGTCCTGTGGTTTGCCGTAGTGATAAAATTATGCTATAAATTCATTTAAAGTGAATAAATACAATAAACATTTATCCAGACTAATGATAGAATAATATATGAACTTGAAAAGTTGAAACTTGTACAGGATCATGTGGACCAGAGGACCAAAAAATTAGATCTTCTCTTGTTGCTTATGAATTAGGTTTTTGCTCTAAATATGCACATTTTAAACTGACGCCTTATATTATGCAGGTAACTTAACATTTTTTATTTGATTCATAAATCATAGCGATTCCCGTCTCACCTACAAATTAAGTTTCCAAGAAATTTTATATAAATTGAAAAATCCTCTGAGATCAGCATCACGTGATAACAGGGGTGCCGCAAAAAAATTAAATTTGCGTTTAATTAAGTCTTTAATGGAGAATATTAATACATTAATGTTCAAGTTTTCGTTTTTTTCTGAAAGCAGGTGTGCTGCGGCTTCACGAATAATCGATTAGCGGACTTCAAAAGCTCTCTAATAGCCGATTACAAAACCGACATTGATTTATGTCACATTACACATTTAAACATACAATACTGCATATTAAGATATTTAAATTGTATACAAATCGACTACCAATTAATGACGAAGCTGTCGAATTCCCAAAACGATCCCAAATAAGTCTTCAAAATAATATTTCCGGTACTCAAATCCCATGTAATTGATAAATAAATATGAGTACAGATAAATTAACACAAATATTACCAAACCTGGTCCACGCTGCCATAGAAAAACATCTTTCATTGCATTGAAGTGTAATTATCATGATCCTGAAAATTTTATGGCTATGTATGGCCGCCACGTCACGCCAATTAGGATATTACGAAGGACTTCCGTTGCTGGTTGCTGCTATGGCAATATACGGATTGACAAATTATATATGCAATGATTACAACACCCCTCTTATTAACTTAGGCAAATCCTTATTCAATTTTTATAGGTTGGTAACACTATTTGTGGATTTTGACGGGTTTGGGTTTTTTTTTAGAAAACTTCTGTCGATTTACTTAATGGTTTATTTCTTCTACGCTATAATAAATAATTCAAATAATTGTGTACTTCTTTGTGTTTAAGATTATGGTACGGACTTATCGTAGCATTTGCGTTTATGATACATATTATGTACTCGTTAATTGATTAATCTGGTATCGTAGTCAAGTGCAAGGGTACTCGGACTTTATAACTTGATAGGCTACTAATCGTAAACAAACAGTGAGAAGAAGGACCAGATTTTTTTAATGCAGTTTATTCTGCACTGATTCCTACTCGGTTCTAGGAATTTTTGCGTGTAAACTTTACCACAGATTACCTACTAAACTTTACTAAGTATTAGTACGTATAAAAAACAACCGACTTCTAAAAGAACACCACAAAGTGAAAAATAACTTTAATTTCGGAAGTCGGAGCCTTTGGTTTTGAATTAATTTCGTTTTTTGCCACCGACTTCCGAAATCAAAGTTATTTTAATAATTTCTTATCAAACAAAAAAATAATCATCAAAATCGATTCATAATTGGTGGACTAATTACATAAGTAACAAACATACCAAAAAAAAAACATACAGACGAATTGAGAACCTCCTTCTTTTTGAAGAAATCGGTTAAATATATACTGTAAAGTATGTGGTCGACCGAGCTTTGCTCGGGTGAAAATAGATGAATATATCATCCAGTTATACCAACGTTGTATCACATCCCCAAGGCTGTGAAAACGGAGAAAAATCAAAAACGTAGATCGATTTTTCGCCCCCGTAAACCCCTTTATTGCAACTTTTATCGAAATCGTTAGAGCCGTTTTCGAGAACGTAATTACAAATATAGTTTTACACATATTCTATATTATTAAATAATATGTGACTAACTAACAATATCAATGAACTGTCAAATTCAAGAGGTGTAAGTTAAAGCTGCGATAGTTAATTCAACACTGATAACGTTTTAAGTTTTAATTAAAGCCAGAAAAAGAGAAACATTGACGTTAAATTACTTATGTAAACGTAAACAACATGTCCACTTGATAAGGTGTTCACCCTTAACATCTTTGTAATTAATGAACGTTTTTATACGAGTCCACAGGAAGTCGACACAATGGTGTCAGTAGGGGAAAACAATGGCTGACATGGAACTTTGTTAAACTCTGACCTCCCAATCGCTATGAGCACCGCTCAGTTATCAAAGAGTTGATACTGACATACAGTGTTATAAAATCGATCTTATTGGGTGTAAAAAGACACTTAACGAAGCCGAAAGTTACATGTTATTCCCGTCATTGTGATAATTTTTTGTTCTGGACCATACCTGGGAATCTTCTGGTTACGGAGATACTGAAGGTTAAAGTTCCAACTTTTTCAGACGTTTTTGAAAGAGTGCATGTTTTAAATGTTATAACTTCAAAATAATAATACCCCCACAAAACTTGAAACGTTGCATGCGGGCCTAAATAAATTGCGTGCGTTACGTTGCGCACTACCGTAAACAGCGATTTTTCACACCAAAAATAAATGTCGTTTCCCAGCAATTATTTTAGTACAATGTTACTTAATTTGATGTACAAAATGCGTAGTTGACGGCTATGTGATGGGTCTTTGTATGACGCGAAGGTAAATTTTGGGTACTTTATCAGTTATAAACTGCCCTAATGCCTATAATTGGAAAAGTGACTGGTTAAAGCACTGAAAGGGATACTTACATATTGTATGAATGTAAGCTGCCAATCTGATAATTTAGACACAACACTATTTTGTTTCACTTTCGCAAAGTTTTACTTTCTGTAACATGACTTTCGCAAAAAAAGAAACAATTATGAGAAAAAACTGCGAAACTAGAGCACTTTACATATTATATTATGCGTTAGTTTGAAAAAAATTTACGGTAGGTACGTGAATTTACTGTACAATTTACAACAAAAAAAACGTAATTTTCTTCTCGAAAGACCAAAAATTAGGAACAGTGACGTAAGACGTCAAAGAATTTTTAAGGCTCTATTTCTAATACACAAGTTCAGTATGTTTTGTTTACAACTGTTGACATAAAAAGCCAAAAGGTACGATCTATAAACGAAATATAGGTAACTCGTGCAATGAGTAATGTTTTAATGACAGGAAACGCAAGGACAATGACCGATTGGCGGGAACACTCCTGCGCACCGGTTGAAGCGCTGCGTTCGCTTTGTTTCTTTTCTAATGTAAGTTTGAGTACACAACAACGTAGTAATCGAATTGTTAAATATTTGTTATTTGACAGCAGATACTGGTAAGGAAAAATAAAATACCCTTGCGGAAAACTTTTGTGATGATAGTCTGCTTTGATGATTCACGCTGTGACATATTTATTTGTAATCACTAGTACAAGTGTTTTTTTTACAACACACAGTTTTTTTTGTCGTCTTTCAATATTAAAATCCCATCTCCTTTCTAAACGAAGTTCAAGGTGTTACGAAAACGTTAAAAAACTGATATGACAAGTCTATTGTAAGTTGTCAGCAATCCAGTCCTTGGGCATGTGAGTGGATACACCAGTTACACTCGTCCTACAATGCCATTCCAGCCGACTGCCCCTAGTGTCCAACTAAGCCCTATTGTCACGCACTTTGCGCTTGCGCAGAAAAAACAACGCCTTGGTAACAGTAGACGATACATTTTGTTATGTAAATTAAATAAAAAAGGACCACGTATTGACTTAATGAAAATATTTGTTGTTGAATTAAAAGGGTCATATTAAATTACTGACAACATTTTTTTACCAACCTTGGTTTCGGCTCTATCATACAACAAAAAATTCGGGAATCCCTTACCATTTATAAACTCTTTTTAAATATTATACGCATATTAACAATTTTATTTTTGGACCACATATAAAGATGAACCGAAAAAAATATGAAAATAATCTTATAAAAACAATGAGCATGAGAAACGAAGATTCTCCACACACGTTAGAATCTATAGCGCGCTGTTTGCCCAAACGCGAGAACCAACGATAACGTGGCCAAAATTCTCGAGAATATGCACCTAGCCACAATACTATTTCGAGAGAAATAAAGTCTAAATTCGCGTAGCTCATATGCCCAGGTGAATTTGTTTATCTGTATCGCATCGGGTCCATCTAAGAGAATGATAGTTCCCATATCGAGTGGATTGCGACCGCAACCATTACCCTTTACGACGATTTGATTGGTACCGCGCAACAAACGATATATCCGATTCGGACATCGCTACGCCCCCGCAAGGGGGCGTGGCGGGCGGGGTCGGGGCTTCGCCCCCTTCCCGCGGAAGCTATACGGTGGCCCGCCACTGCGGGCCCCTCCCTCTGTTGGCCTTTGTCGGCCACGGCAACAGTCGGACGCGTTATAAATAACGCGTCCGTGTGACAGGTTGCAATGTGTTTTTCTGTAGGCGCGCCACGACGCTATGTCCATAGCGCCGCTTTCTTCACGACATCTCGGCGGTCTGTCACCGCCAGGTGAGACCCCTAGTTGCCTAGGGGAGGCCCAGCGGGTGACGACCAGCGACAGAGATGCCGACTCGACGCTCCTACAGAGTAAAGGTGTAGTTTTCCTTCGCCCCGGTCACAGATCTAGCCGTTCGCGGTTTGAAGGAGAAACTGTATGTATGTATGAGCGGCTTGTATTGTTATGTACCGCCGCTCAGTGATTGCGTGCGTCGCGGCCCGCGTCGCGCCCGCACGTGTTATATATAAGCGTCTGTCTAGTAGTGGGTGTCTGTAATTAGTTACGCGGCATGCCTATATTAACTTAGCACACGCCGCGCAACAGATGTATGTGTACATCTGTGGAGTCTTATTGTTTCGAGTAAGCCGCGTGTAACCTGGGTGCGGCTTACTCGAGGCGTCATTCCGGTGTTGGGGCACCGTCCGCAACCAGGTCGCGAGGGAGGGGTCTCGCGTCAGGGGGGCGCGCATGCAGCGGTGCAATCTGCCTGACATGAGGCCAGGCAGACGCGTCGGCACGCGCGAACATCCCCTTCGCGAGACGCCCCACAAACTCATCCAGGCCCTCAATCCCGAGGTCCCGGTGTATGATGTCGTTCCTCACGAAACGAGGGGCGTCGACTATGGTCCGCAACGCAAAGTTCTGTTGCGTGCGGAGCTTCTTTCGGTGTCCCTCGCTCGTGAGGGCGTACCATGCCGGGGCGGCGTACGTCAGTATTGGGCGTACGTACAGTTTGTACACGCCCAACTTGACGCGCGCCGGGATGCGGGACGAGAGCACTGGTTTGAGCAGGTGGCGGGCGACACTGCTCTGTGCGACAACATTGCGGACGTGATGCCCCATTGTGAGCCGACGATCGATGGTTACACCCAGGTATTTCACCCAGGGCGACCACTCGACGTCGGCCCCTTGCAGTTTCAGCGGTGGTGGGAGGCGCGCGTATCCCGTGATGAGCGCCTGCGTCTTACCCACGTTAACCGAAAGCCGCCACTTCGACAGCCACTCGGGGAGTAAGTCGAGGGCGCGCTGCATTTTGACGGCCGCGTACTTCGCATTAAGCGATGTAGTTATGTACGCGGCATCGTCGGCATACAGCGCGAGCATCGATTCTGGAGTGGCGGGAATGTCGTCGGTGTAACGTGAGTAACACGCCGGCGACACGCAGCTGCCCTGTGGTACGCCCGCGCACACGGGGCGGGCGCACGACAGCGCGCCATCGACCACCACCCTGAAGGTCCTGTTGGCAAGAAAACTAGACACCACCTTGACGACGCGGCGGGGCGTGTCGGTGGTGGCCAACTTATATATAAGGCCCTCGTGCCACACACGGTCGAAGGCCTTCTCCATGTCGAGGAATACTGCGACTGCGTATTCCTTCTTGTTGTGGGCAGTTGTGAGGTGGTGCAGTACCCTCGACAACTGAAGCGTCGTACTGTGCTCAGCCCGGAACCCGAACTGCTCAGGGCGAGGCGCAATATGTGGCTGTAGATGCCGCAGCAGGAGTGCTTCGAACACCTTGGAGACCGTTGGCAACAAGGTGATTGGCCGATAGCTCTCCGGCTTGAGGACGTTCTTTCCCGCCTTAGGCAGCATGATGACGCGCCCTTCCTTCCACAGGGCGGGGAAGGCCCCGGTGCGCAGTATCGCCGTAAACAGGCGCGCCAGTGCCGCTACTGTACGGAACGGCAAGTGGCGCAGCGCTGTGTTGGTGATACCGTCAGCACCGGGGGCCTTTCTAGGCTTCGTGACAAACGATATAGGAGCACGCCAACACCATATAAAGTATAGTACCGACACGTAAAAAGCCCACAATTTACGACTTCTCGTAAAACTTGTGTCCTATTGTTAATTTAAAAGCGATGAACGGCGATAACTCACATTAACTACGTTTGTTTTAGGCATCGATAACGGCGTACGGGTAATTATTTTACGATTTGTTTGTTTTACGAAATACTTGATATTTCTTATCGATTTCATACAGTGTGAGGTGTTTGCTGGTATAATCCCTTTTGATGATAAAGGAAAACATAAATACCACGCTTGAAAGACGTTTGGAGCAATATGTCTGAAACATTGAGACTATCGTATGAATTCGTATGTTATCTATAGCATGCAGGTTCTGTGATGATTCTAATTCAGAATAAGAAAGAATACTTGATTAATACCCAAAAAAGAACAACTATACGTTTCCATGAAATTGAACCTATTCATCAAATGTAACAAAATTGGAGCAACTAAAGAAAATGAAGGACAGTGCTTGAAAATATGAATAAGTAATGAATAGAACGATGGAAATAGTACCGTATAAAGGTTACTGAAATACCTGCTGACGTCAATATAAAATTGATCTAGATATGTAAGTGTTATCAATCGTGAATATCACACGAAGGCATTTCCTGAATACGAGTCTTAGTTTGGCAGATGTCCCAATTTCAGGGCGTTTAGAAATTTTTATCCCTTCTTGAAATATGGATTCGTTTAGCTTTAAAGTCTTGTAAAAGATAGTACAAAATACTTGAAAGTACTCGTGCTAAATAAAATAGACGATGCTTGCTATGCGTTTTCACATTTCATTTCAAGATTAAAGACCCTCAAGCTAGCGAAAATAAAAAGGTTATATAAGGTATTAAAAACGGTTATCCGCGTTTGTTGGGAAACGTCCTTTAGAACATTTAAGAGCTTTTCTTTGAAAATCACCGCTAGTCCCGAAATGTTGGGAGCACAAAGACCAGGACACAATTGTGCACCTTTCTAGGGCACCTCGACAAAGGACCAGATTAAATTGCAAACATCTTTGTGGTGTTTACCGAGGATGTTTATTGCGAAGCATCGGCACCGGTTGAAGATGTAAACGTGGAACGTTTGGAAATGTTCGGGATAAAGATTACAATTGTGGGACAGCTTCGACGTCTCTAAGCCTCCATTTTCGGAAGCTCTTATGGCTTTAATATTTCCGTTTGAGACAAGTATGTATAGTTGAGGATAATAAACAACTGATGATAAACGATTTATTTCATCCACTGAGAGTAAACTATTAAATCGTTTGTTTGCAATTTCAAATAATATAACTGATAATGCTGATACCAATCATTTGTGCATTAGCCAGTCCGTCGCTTTTCATACCCTTACTTAGACATAGCGTGATTTATTAATTATCCAATACTGCATTTAATTTACGGTTATTTTGGCTTCGACTATTGTCGTTGAATTTCAACAGCGGCTATTAACTTCATTATCTCCATTCAAGTGTCTGTAGAGCGATCAATGATCATTACTCACTTTTATTTATCTTATATTTGACGCTATAAAAAGGACATAGACGAAAACTCCAAATTACGTATTCTCACGACCATTAAGTTTAGAACAGGATATATATTTCTGGAGAAGTTTTGAGAGGAAGCTGTGTGTCATAGGAACTACGGTGAGATAGTTAAGATCAAAGTTAAAACTAGTTGAATGCAATAACCTAATCATGTAACAGATTTTTGGAAATTGAGGATTCATTTTGATAAATTATATTGAATTTGGATACTGCTTAAATACCACATGACCAAGCTCTATAAATTATAAATTATTGGTGCGCCGGAAACAAGGCGAGATATGTTGATTTCCGGCCGAGCCAAATAAAGCGAAGCCTATCGTTAAGCCTATCGAGTTTACATTTAGATGCGCATTGTTACGACTATTACCATTCCTTGAGCTTCGTCATGCTTTTCGTTCCCCTCAACTGCTAGGCCATTGCTGTTTCGTACATTTAGCAGATAATAATTAGCAAGAAAATTAATTTAGATCAATCTTAAACATTAAGGTCGATGGATTTTATTACGGGCGGACGTTGCCACATTTACGGAACTTTGCCCTATTAATTTTAGATAGGGTCCGATAGCAGCAGCCGGGCTCCGGTGTTGGCCAATGTCTTGTGACGTCATAATAATTGGCTATCCCGCGAAATTACACGGTGCACCACTTATTCGCAACTCGGCGATCGGAATCGTGAGTTGTAACGACTTACTATGATCAATGTCTGTGTCCAGTCACTGTTCCGTGATATAAATTGTAAAATGGGCTTTGTGGCCTCCCTTGTTTATGCGAGAAAATAGGTCGTCCGGAAACGCGAATGACCTCTACATTATTATCCATGGGTTCAAAGGGCTGAGAGGCGCATTATATCCCATACGGTTACATATGATGGCTCTAATTTATTACTTTTTGGTCCTTCTGGAATTAAATTATTTTTGGGAGTGAAAATATTTCAAATTATTTAGTTAGTATTGAAGATTGTCGAATTTAAACACGGTATTAGAAGCTGGCAGGAATCATTTGAAGACTGAAGTTATGTCATTTGACAGATCAATATTTCTGCCTTACTTTCTCATATATGGTTTACTCTCGACATCGGTAGGTCATAACTGACATCTAGTTCCTTTACTACCACCTTCACCTAAATAAGCTTCAGAACAGTTTCATTTGGAACAATATGGCAATGACGTAGAATAGAAGAATACAAAACACAATCTTCTGCAAAAAACCATGCGTGCTAATCTCATTCGCGTTGTAAATTCATCAAAAATTATGACGACTAAATTGCCCAAATTATATTTAAGGGTCATCTTAGATTCACATCATGCCGTGACTGTAATGCTTCCAACGCCATGTAATCCACACTTAATAAGTTTGCTGTAATCAACTCTATTTTTGAATACTACAAACAGCTTTTACCAAGGCTATAGCAGAGGACATTAATGATCGATTTCATAACTCCAATCGATACAGACAATGATAATGACTGTTGGAAAATTCATGAACTGTTGACTAATAAGGACACATAATGGAAACCTTTTATAGATTGTAAAAAATGTACTGCGAGTATGAGGTACTACATTCAAATTGGTTGGACAGCAGTTGCAAGTTACTTATATGAATGTTATAAACGTATGATAATTTACCTGTAGATCTACATATATGTAAGGGACGTTAATTAAAACAGCAGCTTGGGGGGAAAGTCCAGACTTTAATCTGTGAGAATAGTCGTTTACAATTAACAATGATGAATGGCACGATAGTGGATGGCAACATAGATATGTGGCGTAATTTTTGCATAACCTATTGGAGGTTTCTACTTCGTGAGACAACGGAAAACAACAGTTTTGAGATGAATGAACACATTAATAAAAACGTTCGGTTTGTTACGCATGCAGCCGAAAGCGCACGCATCTTTACGATGCGACGAACGTGCGAATAGGAACACTTGCGCAAGCGCATAGAGTGACGACTCGTCGCTTTTCTGTCGAGTTATGAGGCTTTTATTGCCACTATTTGTCTACTCTAGTTGCGTCCTATGATAAATTGTCGTGATAACCAGAATTTTCAGATGTCACTTTCTCCTCTCGAATGAGTAAAATGGTACTTAATGAGAGAAAATTTGGGAAAGGTAAAATTTTGGGAGGTTAATGTCGCTAAACTCAATGCAAATTCTAATTACTTACAGGCTGAAGACAACGCCAAAGGTTTTAGAGATGACCCCCATGGTCTTCTTCCAACCCTTGATGAATTGGCGGCGGCGCGCCCCCCGGGGCGGCACCGCGCGCACCCCGAGCTCCGTGTAAGAATTAATTTTGCCGGCGTTCGGAGTTGGAGCTCGCAACCAAACTCCTCATCACTGGCTCAGTCACTTCACTGATCAAACTTAGTACCGCACTGCAAAAACTCCATAACTCATCAAACAAACTGTTTGTCCAAATTTTAGAAGGGTCCCACCCTGGCTTGACGACGTACGGCCCTCCTCATTACAATACAATCCACTCCTGACGACTTATTTCGATTGTCCAATTTGAATATCAAATCGGTGCACAGTCACGAAAGGTTCGATTCACATCGCACTCGTAGTAATGAGTGTTCGGACGATGCGTGCGTTCGGCGTGGTGGCGCGGACTACACTGACTAACGTTACGATACTGTGATTGTATCGTAGTCCATACAGCCGGCTGTCGGGGACGCTCTACGGCCGCTACGGGGGTGTTGTTTGACTTCGTAAGCTCGCCTGACTCACAATTGCGTTGTTTTACAGCGCTATGTTTGTCCAGGCGGCTGCATAGCATTTTGTTTGATGCAGTTTCAATTTAACGGAAAATCTCTACGCGGAAGACACCTCCGGGTACGTTGTTGGATTTTGCACGCGACAATTACGCACGATTCAAAAACGGTGCTCGCTTTCATGTAACTCATTGAACGCCTGGAGGTGTTTCTTGCGTGAACGTCTGGCCCTTAGACCGCTGTCAGAGTGCTGGATAGAACTCGGGTAGAGCGAAGTGACCGAAGTGACGTAATTGTTCAATAAATTGTAGAGTAATCGCCTACGCATGTTTAAAATGTGCAAGGATGTTGGAGTGCAATCTTTTCGTGCACTACCAATTTGTTGATGTCAGAGTGAGCTCAGACTCCTGACTCATTGTTGTGCAGGCATAATATGACCTTATATTATGATCCACATATAGAACTTACTTTAAAATTTCATTGTTATTCATCGATGAAGTAATATGAATAAGTCTTTAAACTTGTTCAAAACATGAGTAGGCTGCATTTAAAATATCAGCACTAAGAGGCAGTAAAGCTCTAATTTAAAACAGATAATAAAATACCACCAACATGCTATTTGAAAGGAAACAAGCTATTTAAACATTTAAGGATAAAAGCAAAATATGGATTATTAGAGGTAAAATAATATATATTTCTGCATTTCGCACCTAGTCGTCCTAGCTTGGTATATCTAGAACAGCATCTACCCTGGCATTAAGTCATTCCTTTACATCCTCGGCTCTGAACGAATGTGCGCAAAACAAGTGTCCATCAGCACGCAACTCCACTTACGATCTCATGCTCAACCGGTAACATTATTACTAGTATTTATAGACTATTTATAAACGCAATCCTGACTAAAGCCACGTTAAGGACCGAACATGGAGGAATTCTTTGAAAATTTATTGAACTGCATACTATTTGAATTAATGCTTTGGCATCTTAAAACCGCTCTATCTACGGCATGACTTTGTCTATTTTAAAATGTTATGGATGTTTATTGCACTTTCAGCGTCGTTTATACGTGTGTCTACGCATCGTATTCTTCTGAATACAGGATTAAAATTTAGTGATACGATGAGGTCAATCGAGTCTTGGTTGCTAAAATACAATGAAGGAAACAACCCAGGCACGAATTGCTTCAGAATTGTATAATACAACTGAGGAAATGAAAAAAAAAACAACAACCTTAGGTTACAAGAGATCGGATAGTGGAATTAAATATGTTCCTTTCCTAAGCAGTAGAACTTTAGCATCCTCGGTAACTACGTCAATTGTAATGCGTGTAAGTTAAATCCACACGTGTGTAACATATCGCTGACCTAAATCTGTGGCAGTATGTTCATCCCATTCTTTTCTCTGCACCCGTATGTCACGACCTGCTTTGTATCTTCTGTTTATTTTGCATAAAGATTTTTATCAGAGTGTTACTCCATATTGTGCTTAAATCGAGCAAATGTTTAAAGTACGTATCTCTTCAAAATTGCAAAAGAAAGGACCAAAATATATACTTCCACGGAAGGACCAGAAAAGTTGCCACGACTTCAGCCCAATTTCGTTACCGTAAATGAAAGCTTCAGAAACACACTTTTTAATTTCAATTTGTTATTAGTAATTTTTTCTATTTTCTATTTTCGGACAGGGTTTAAAATTAATGGAATGAAAAACTTTCTAAACAGTTTCCCTGACATATTTAATAATAGTCTTTTGTCGTCCGATATGTCCTCGAAGGTCCGATGGGTCATACGATAGATTATGACGTCAGGGCTCCCACAAGGGTTCAATAACGTAGTTAATTTTCCATCAATATTGCTAATACGTCCTTGTTGACTATTAATAACTTCTAATTGCCGCCCTCACTGTTATGTTATTTTTGACGACGACCCACTTTCTGAAAACAGAATCAAATGGATATGGTCTATAAACACTAGAAATATCCAACCGTTTGACGTATGCCAGTCTGCATATACATGGATAGTTGTGTATACAAGCAAAACTAGCTGTGTTGGATGCTCCACCCGCTTGAAAAGTGTTGATCCTGTACCTCATTTGGCTGAAAGCTGCTTTTTTGCCAAATTAATTTTAATCGGTTTTAGTTAGCCATGATTTTTTTTACCCAGGTTTCTTTCAGCTTACATTAGCTGCGGCCTTATAAATTTCCATAAGAACTGAGCTGTCGTGTTACCAAAAATTATGTTCGTCAATGCTTGTCAAATTAAATATTAGCAAAATAATGCGACATTGAATCGCGTGTCTAAACGAATTAGCGACTTTAAAATGTGGTCCTATTGAAATTTGGTCCGCGTTCATATGGCCTACTTGAATTAGCATAATACAATGTTGTGTTATAGTCATGGTGGCCTTAAAGCGACAAAGCTGCTCCAGAGCAATATTCTTGTCATAAACGTGTAACATCGTTATTAGAAAAATGTACTGTGTCTTAAAAGACTTAGACAAATCTAGAAATTTAACAATATTTTACGATTATTTCATAACATTAGAATAAAACTGCCTGAAACTTATGATCTCATTTTGACATGCTTTTCATAAGTTAAGGCTCGCGCAGACAGGCGCAACGCCACTGGTGAAACAATTTCTGTGAAAACTTCTCGGAAATTGTTCTATCGGTGTCGCGTCGCGTCATCGCCGTCGTCATGTCGCGCCTGTCTACCTTTATTACAGAAGGAGCCAATTCAAAACAATTACAACCTTTTTGGCGCAGCCGTGAGGCACACACTATTGTTTTAAAAACAATATAATACTTTATTTTGTTATTTGTATTTTGTGTTTCATGAACTGTGTCCAAATAAACTTTATTCTTTCTTTCTTTTAATATTTTCAATTTTAAGAAAGAAGAAAATATATGTACCTTTCAATATTACATCAGTACCTATTGGAAACTTCAATGACTCTTTAAGCAGACCAGTCAAAACCTGAACACATCACACACAAACGGAAAACAAATGACGTTCACCTACGTATAGGATCTTCCCCATACCTAATGCAACGCAACCGAAGGTAAAGTTGTAAAAAGTAGTATAATATGAGAGATTTAGATGTAACTTAGTCATTATCGACGTCATTCTAGATTCCTACGTAAAGGGTTATTATACCTTGATAGCTATAGTAAGACAAACAGTCTAAGCTAGGCTAGTTAACACAACAGTATTACATAAAATTGTGTAATTGATTATTTTATGCTTGTATATCCAAGTATGCTTTTTTGTAAGTACGCTGAGCGTTATTTCCAATTCTACGTCAATTCTTGTCTTTAGTATGTGTAATATTTAGAATATTTTTGTAATTAAATCTAGGTCACTCCCTTCTCCTGTGAATAAGTAAATGAGAAATATTGGACAGTCATGCGTACATTGGGTGACCTTCGCAACTAAATATGGTATGATTCCCCCAGGATCTATCGATATAACGATCTGCGGGGGAGATCATATTTATGATTCAGCTGAGACAAAATAAATATATGTTTTAATCAAAGATTATGAATAATATAATTTGTATTATGTTACACTAACTTGGTTAGCGGTGACCTAAGCTTCAAAATTAATTTTCAACGTTGCTTAAACACGTCATACTTAAAATGATAATTATATTATATTGTCAGTTAGTTTTATATCCTGAGATTATTGTGAAAACAATGCAAGCACCTACATTTAAATATTTAAATTAATTATTGTTCCAAAAACTCCGTTTCCCATTATCTAGAATAATGAATGACGTACGAATTTGAGAAATTCGTTAATATTTATTTAATTGCTTCAGCCTTGACATCGTATCCAATTAATTAAGATGAGATGATTTTTACAAGTATTTATTTTGAGCCAAGTGTCACAAAATTATCAATCGCGAATAAACCAGAGTCGACCAAAATGAGTTACATCAGTCTCTTCATTAAAAAATATGAGTCTTAGTAGAGTCAAGACAATTTAGTATGAAGAAAAAGAAGCCTCGTATTCAACTTCAACTCTTCATTAATGGCGCTTTGCATATATATTATCTGCAGGAAAATATGTGTTAGTTATATGTTTAGCTATTATTAGTAAATGCTGTCTCATTACAGGACAACGGCTTCAGGATCTTTTCCTCTTTACTCTATCCTGTTCAGCTTGTAGCAACGCTGCGCCGGCCAACACCACTGCTCTTTTATCGCCTTGCATATAGGCTTAGGCTGCATCTCTCTGAGAAAATCGTTACCTTTATGGAATTTCAGTACCTATAATACCCAATTTTTAGAGATCCAGAGTTGGAAACGCAATTGTCACCTAGTTCCTAATCTGACTCAAGGCATATTAGGATCAGGACGATAATACTTAAGATAGTTTTATATAAATAAATGTTATATCAATATAACTATAACCAACTACATGAGTTTTGTTTTAATCCGTTCCGAAGGGATTTCATGCTCTAATTATTTAGCAGTAAGTACATACTTAGCGCCTGTAATTCCAGAAGGTTTAAACAGAGGTGTACCGTTGGGAAAATGCTAAGCAAAAGGCGAGTTATTTTACAACATCATACGTGTAAGAAATTATTATAATGATTCCTTCCTAATTGTCTACGTAACCAACTGGAAGTAACTGATATGTTTGTTTTTTCTTTAATTGCCACGGTAATGAAGAACATGCTAGTTTTTATTGTTACTTCATTTTTACAGATATAATCCTGTAAATCGTTGTTACTAAGGAAAATGTGCGTCACGGTATTTGTAAGTACCTACAGGGAAGGCAGCATTTAGGTATTTAAAGTACAATGTATTGACTAGTGCTCGATTTAAAACAATCAAATAACATAATGCCCGAAGCTTCAATAGTTTACCAAGTGAACATTTTGGGCTGAACCAGCTTCTCTCAGGGTTGCACATACAGTTCTGCGGTTTCTACGAAATCGGTCCTAAGGTCCGTACGGTGTCCAAGCCAATTCGTTTTTCTATCAACTCAGTAATACGTCGGGTACATCTCATGTATCCCTGTCGGCCCGAGGAAGTGGATGGGCTATCGCGCACGAGGAATGGCCTGGCAGGCCGGTTTGCTCCCGTGCGCGTGCCTGGCGTACTGTCATGTTCTATGTTGTCAAACGTCGCGATATAGAGTAACAGTGTGCGGCACTGTTTTGTTACTGGGGCAGTTACATGTTCACCGATGTGTGGGCTTGATAAGTAGCATCCGTAGCGGTTATTTCAGTATTGAACTCATTTGAATGTTTTTTAAACAATGATGACAGAATTGACTTTCCTTCGCTTTGCCTCCCTTGTCCCATGTTACTTCGCTATCCTGCTCTTGTCCCATCCACCTCATATTATACCGCTCTATTGAACACAAGAAATGGTCCTGAGAGACCCGCCGCTCATGTGCGCGTGCGCAACGCATTTTGGATTTTACGTGTGATGGTAAACAATGGTAGTGTAACACGATATTGAGGAGAGCTAACATCGCTTCCAATAATTATTTAAGATGGAAATGTGTTTATTGGAAAAAAGATACTAAACAGCTAGGATACGCGAGAGACCAGGTTAAGCAACTAACCGCACTATAAAATGTACCGTGATAATTTTTTTCGCCATGTTTTTTTTCTATTTTTCTTCTCACTTTTACCAGAAGCAGGGAGCAAGCCATAAACTCAGCTTGTATAATAAATCAATAGCTAAAACAGTCGTAAGAGTCATAACGTTACTTAAGTCTACAGTTAAAACCAAAATACCATACCATTGAGGACATTTTTAGAAATGATTTCCTTATTTTTATTTATTTATTTCTCGCATTCTTAAGTTTTTACAGGTGTCATAAAACGGGCGCCGTTCATTACACGTAGGTACTTTTACTTTCGCCGCCAGTTTAACAAAGCAACAAGGGCGCGGGACTCTATACAAACGCTCAATGTAACGTTACTTTGTCTGTCATCTAATTACTACGCCATTAGGTTGTTGAGAAAAGGATTTTTGTTACATTTGTTATTGTTAGTGACACGCGTCCTTCCAAAGCTCCGCCTACGGCAAACCGAGGCCTTATGACAATTGAATTCTGTTATACCTAACTAATTTGTGTAAATGTTTGAATGAGTCATGCATGCTATGGCAAATATTGAAAACTAAAAGTATGTTTATTTTGCCTTATATGGAAAATAGTAGAAGCTATTTAACTTTACAGCATACTCAATAATTCATGCGTCTGTTATGCAAAAATAACATCATTCCAACGTGAAGTCTTTGGAATATTTTGATCTTCAACTGTTAGAATGGACATACTTTACTAATCTCATTTTTTTAACTGATCTAAATTTTCAAGATTTATCACAATAGGAGCAAACAAACAGATGGATCAAACAAAACACATTGCAGCACAAAGTATCTACTTATATCACCGATAATTATAGCCCGAGCTCAGGAAAGTTCAAAGAAATGGTAAATCAAAGAATTGAATCCCCAGAAACGGGCGGGTGCGCAGGCGCATCTACCTGCGTCAGGGTACTACTGGGTACCGTTAGATGAAAAAAACGCCATTGTGGTCCCAGGCTGTTGCCAGGGAAGCAAAGGGTGCAGCGATTAGTGGGCTGACCTTATAGGCAATTATTTTCACAGAATAATATGTTTTAGAAAGTTTTATGTAGAGGCAGTGGGTTCTTTCGTTATTTAACTTCAGCAAATTAAATTTGACAAAAATATTTTCATCAAGAACTATTACTAAAAATACTAAAACAGAAGGCTCAGAAAAACAAATAATAATCGAACTTCACATAAACAAGGTTAAATTTTTCAGCAAAAGCAAACAAATTATCCTTTGTTTAGTTACAAGGCTATTTCTCATTACATTTAAAGATAATATGGCCTATTTCTCATTACATTTAAAGAGATAGCAAGGGCACAAATGGATGCATATATGTTTTCTGCCAAAGGAACCCGAGAAGAGCCACACAAATCCGTGAAATGACGACAGCTGGGCGATACATTCCTGACATGTGAAAGCAACTTTAAAACTTTTTGTAAAACAACAATGTAAAGCGGATAATTTGTCGGATATAAAGTAAACTGTAAGATAACGGGAACATTTAAAGTCAAATACAACAGTAATCTGTTTTAGAATAGATTATCTAAATCGTATGGCAACTGCGACCCAATTGAATGACGAAGATTACAGCACTGTTTACGCACTAAAAGAAAAGTAAAACAGTATGTCATCAAATGCTTAAGTAAACTTAAAACTATAAAGTTGGTATAGTGACCCAGAAACAGTCCCCTTTTAAAAGGCAATAAAAAACAAAATGTCCCTACGAATGGTTAAAAAGAAGCTATAAATGGCAAAGGGTGTATACAATGTGACTTCCTTCGGCTTTGCGTACTCATTCCTCAGAATTTAGTAACGATTTTTCAGTTGGCTACCTTCATGAAAACTTTTACCGTTCCCAACAGAAGCATTTCAAACATTTCAGGGAATAAAACTTTTATTAAAAAAATACTTCAAAACAGTCTTTTCATTAACGAAACCCGTCAAGATACTGACTATTTATCCTCGTCAACATTAACATCTGACATATTCGCGAACCTATAATTTGGAACTCAACACAAGGGCCAAAGTACGAAAAAATTCGTAGCTCCGTCAGATTCTGACAGCATTCCGTTACCAGACTCCCGAAAGGATCGACAATACAAGATTCCTGCACAATTGCTGCGCATTGTCGCGTGTACACCTGCGCGTCCGCAACTTACGGTTAGATATTCTTGGCGAATCTTTTATTTACGTCGTCGTGGGAACTGTGTGGTGTTTTGAATGGAGTTTTTTATATTTTATTATTTTATTCCACCTTTAAAGATAATCTGAATAAACTTTATATCAATTCGCGTTTACTTAACAACGAAATTGTATGTTATTTTCAGACTAGAAACAAAACAATATAATATTTTATGTTCTTAGAAGCACTGCTTGAATTTAAACTTTGAACCCATAGTAATATTGTAAATCCTACGAAAGTGTCTATAACTGTAACATTTGGTTTAGGGATAGGTTGAACACTAAAGGTTTTTTTGCTGGGTTCAACCTACCTCTAAACCTAATTGAAGGCAGAATGTGAACATCAGGAATCCACCCAGGCGAATTCGAGGGGAAAGCGCATAAGAAAATATAACGACTTTGTGCTCCAATTAAGTGGCTCTCAGCAATTAAACTTGCACGCAGATTCCTACAATTTTATTTATTTTTAACCCTGAGAACCTAGCAACAAACCCAAGCCCTAATTACCATCAAGCTCACCAACATGGAGGGCTTATCTATATAATACTGTCCAGCGAATCCATAGTAGATGTTATCTTCCATCAGGCGTCCATTGTTTGCGCTACTAATTATACCTAATACCTTTAGCGAGTGGATGCCAATGGTACTGTTGACATGCGATTAAAATTTCAGGTCAGTATCTAGTACAAGGCTGTTTTTGAGGCTTCATTTGTGTTTTGGATCACATAATGGGCGAAGATAATGCGTGAAGTTTACTTAGGCATAATTTTGTTGGTCCTTTGTCGCTTTATGTAAGACTGAGATTATTACGTACAGGAATGCCAACTTTTCATCTTCATCTTCTTAGCATGTCAAATGCCAATATTATTTGAAAAGTAGTAAAAAATATTGTTTGGCCCAGTACGCGCAACTTTTCATGAAGGCATATCTTGATATCTATGTTTTATTTCATGAAAATAAAAGAAAAGCTTTTCTTTTTACTTTGATAAGTATAAATTCCAATAAATCAGGAAGCGTACTCCTTGTATCTAGGTACTTATTTCATAGCACCTGGTCGACCGAGCTCTGCTCGGGTGAAAATATGAGAATTTTACAAATTTTCCCAGATATGAGACCTAGCTAGATCGATTTTTCGTATATTGCAACTTTTATCGAAATCGTTAGAGCCGTTTTCGAGAACGTACAAATACATCCTTAATAATGCGAAAGTAATTATGTCTGTCTGTTGTCGCGATTTCACGCCAAAACTACTGAACCGCTTTAAATGAAATTTGGTACTCAGATAGTCTAGAGCCTGAGAAAGGACATAGACTACTTTTTATCAAAATACCACGCGGGCGAAGCCGCGGGCGGAAGCCAGTTATATATAAATATAAATATGGCTAATTTAATAGTAAAACATCAGATAATTTAAGAGTGCAATATATATATTCATTTCCGTATAATGTCATGCCGTATTGTTCTATAAAATTCATCGCCTAATTTATAAATATAGAGCGTTTCTTTGATAATCAAAATTTGCGTCTCAACCCTTGGCATTTGGCAAATGTCAGCCAGATCGCTGTTATTTGAACCGCCTTATATTTGTCGTACCCACCCAATATTTTATTATGAACGTGACCTTAATAAAAACGGAGCTCACGTTCCTTATAACATAATGCTATTAATGAAATGACGCAAAAGGTACGAGTAGTAAAGGTAATGTAGTGGGAATTGACATTATAGAAATGTAATCGAGTATAACTTTCAGCAGATGGGCTTATAAAGCTGTAATAATCATATTAGAGTGGATAATATGGGACTTACTTTTGTTTAAAATAACTTCAATTCCATTATGAGTGTATAACTGTACAATGACATTAAGATTTTTGGTCCTTTGAGTCGGTAAACCAAAATTAATTATTTTTATATGATACTAGCTGATGCCCGCGGCTTCGCCCGCTTGACAAATTATATACTAAAACCTTCCTCGAGAACCACTCTATCCATTAGTGAAAACAGCATGAAAATCGGTGCAGTAGTTTTTGAGTTTATCGCAGACAGACAGACACGGCGGAGGACTTTGTTTTATAATATGTAGTGATTTCAAATGCCTTTGATACAAATTAATATCCCAACCAGTAGAGCTGCAATAACAAGTAACATCGACGCTTCGTTTCACGTGCTCGCGTGCAGAGCCGCAGATAAAAGCTATTTCCATAGCCCGTGTGGCTGAGTATATTTAAATAAATGGGTTGAAGGGTTCCTACGTCACGTGAACACAACCACCGTGTCACGTGAACTGGAAGCCTCTCGCGAACGCCCACGTCACCAACCCTACTAGGTACCTACATTTAATTTTCCCTCTCCAAGCAATTTCTCGACAATGTACTCACTCGATTGTTTACAGCTGAATTTCGGGAAGACCCTTACCTGAAACAACAACATCATGGTTTTTAATATAAATTGGGAACATTTCGCAAACCTCCTCGACGTTATCAAAACAATATTATTATGGTAAGGATATGTTTGTTCGTTTTGTGCGAGCTTGCGAAGGATCAGTGAACGGACTGTAAATAATCGACGCGGGTGATGCACGCGCGCCAAAATAGCGCCCCACGCAGCGAGCTGCGCACTTGCTTCTTTATGAAACCCTATATTTGCGCGGTTTTCCAACGTGAAACTGATTACTTACCTACTTTGAAAATACTATAAACAAGACGGCGAACGGTAAAAAAAACGGTAATAAATAGGTATTGTATTTAAAGCGAGAGGAATCGATGTTAAATAATGGATGAGATGAGTATTTAAGTTACAAGGTCTCAGAAGCCGTTAAGAAGCACTCGGGCTTCTGATTAATCGATACAAGAAATTATTGTTTATCAACAATATCTATGGCGTAAATAAATCGTGTTGTGAGAGATGGGCGCTGACAGGAATATGGGTCATGTACTTGTACATGAACTGGCAAGCTCCCGACAGATCATGACCCATGAGAACCTGTCGTCGAAGGCAGAACTGTATTTGATGAGCACTGAGACGAAAGCTAGTACCCTTAGACTATCATCAGACACACATAGTGACCAGGAGTCGAGGAATACGTTATATTATACATGAATACTTCATTTCCCTAATTACTATAGTATTCAATATGACATTGTATAAAAGTTCTACTATGCCATATGTCAGAGCTGCAATGCGCATTGATTGATATGATAAAACAAACATGCAATCAATCCACTTAATACGTTACTTTTATTGATCGTTACTCTATAATTTGGAATAGATAGCCATTGAAATAATAGAAGCATGTCGATTGATTTTGTATTTCAATGTTGTATGTAAAGTTCAAGTGTACGAATGTCACAAAATAGATTCTGGGCTGAAAATATGGTACGGAGACTTTTCGTAATGTCAATCAATGTACCTAGCCTGTTCCCAACTTTGTTGGGGTCGTCTTCCAGTTTAACCGAAAGCAGCTTCATACCAGTATTTTACATGGAGCGACTACCTATTTAACACGATACTTCTTGGTAAAACTAGTTGTCCGACTTTTGGGCTTCTGACTACCCATAACGACTGTCAAAGATCTACAAATAACAGCCGGGACCGACGGCTTGACTTTCTTTCCGAGCCACAGATCTTCTTCGATAATTCATAGAGTCCATTCACGAGCCGCATTTTCACAATTAATAAACATGAGGTAGTTAAACTGAAATAAGGTTAAATAATTAAAATAACGACTAGACAATAAGGTGAAAGTTCACAAGCCTGAATGAACCATCAACCTACAAATAAATTCCAAAGAAAATTCTAAATTAACATGTTTAGTAAACAGTCAGAGTCAATCAAAGATAAAACTTCTTAGTAGCGATTGACGTGCAAAAATAACAAGTGACGTCACGGGTAGGTATTAAGCACTCGATGAAATCCCGCACAAAGTGGAACACTCGTGAAATCGTAAACATTTGGAAGCACGAGCGCTGTTGACGGCCAAAGATCTTTATGTAGCAAATTTGCTTTCAAAGTTATTTCTGACGGGAATCCAGATTCCAGTGCCGATTTTATTCTCATTCTTACTTGGAATGAAAAAATGATCACGTAGCGCTCATTTCAAGGATTGAGAAATAGATTTACAAGAAGTTAACAAAAGCTTCCAGATTTCGGAATGATACGTTATTCTAGAAATTATTTACAGAACGAAAAATTACACTTTGGCACCCTAATAAATACCTAATGATGGTATAAAAACAGGATCATCTTTTGTCTAGAAAATCGTATCAATTTCTGCAATTAAAGCACCGACTTTATTGGTGTTTACATAACATAACATCACGCCTGTAATCCCGTTAGGGTTATAGGCAGAGCTGCTCCTATAGTACATCCAATGGCAATACACTCGCCCCCTGTTACATGGGACTTAAACATAACTGGCGAAATGTGGTGGTGTTTAAATTTGAACTGTATTCAATACTCAGAACTAAGTTCAAACATTCCGACAAACTCAGCAATTTGCACTCGGTGTCAAGTCAATTAAATTGTTTTTAATCATTCGCCACAACTGGGTTACTCAAATTAATCTCGTTCAGAGGGCGATTGTATGCAAATACCCGCATCGCATGCGCTTGCGCAGTAAGGGCAGGCGATCCCTCATAGTACTGGTAGCAATTGATTAATATAGTCTTGCGAAACCCTTTGTTATTCAGTACCTACCGCTTATGAAAGGGCAATTTAGTACTCCAATATTGTTCTCGGTAATTACTTCGCAAATCAAACTAATAGACTAGTATCTAAGTTAGAAATAACTTTAAGTTATGGTCACGTTTCTGTTCGGTCTATATTCTAACTTCCCTCCGAAATCTTGATATTATGCAACAGATAAACAACGATTAGAAGTAAATCATATTGTCAATGACATTGTTCCATCGCCCAACGTTCCAAATGACTCCGTTAACTTTCAAGGACTCTTCTTCATCATTAAAAGCAAGCCAATTTTACAAGTGGCGCCATAATTTTATTGATTTGCATACATTCATAAATGCAATTACTTCTTTCGTGAGATTATATTGGTGATGTTCTTCGGGAAGGTCAGGTGCGTAGTACTCGCAATCGGCATGCATGTAGGACCACATATGAACGTAAACGAAGCAAAAGGAGTATGTAAGGACCGTAGCAGGTGGCGTCCTGTAGTTTCTGCCTACCCACTTGCTAAGAAAGCGTGTGTACGTATGTACTTCCTTCGTCAAGTCTTCCATACACACAACTATAGAATAGAATAGAATACTCTTTATTATGTACACCATAAAAAATACAGATATAAATGTAAAAATTTTACACAATGGGAAAAATCAGACTTTTTCAAAACTAGATTTGACAGCTGTCAGTGGAAGGGATAAGAGGCCATCCAATCCACTCCACTTCCTCATTCCGCCACTATCGCTATAATTTGAAGGAGCCCTCGTCTATTACTCAATAACGACAGAAATACTACGACAATGTAGTTGTGTGATTGTTAGAAATGATTATTTAAACAATGGACAATTAAATGTAAAAGTGTGTGCACGCGCATATCTTATGGAGTAAGTATGGTGTCATGATGAACAAGTGCGTGTTGACACCATTGGAGCTGTTGAATATGATAAAACTAAAGTTACAAGTTAATATACGACTTTTCTTTCTGCAAGTGAAATATAACCGTCTTTGACTATAAGTAACTTTTATCTTTGATTATAATCAATCATTAAATGACTTCTCCCGCTCTGGGCGGAGCGGGAGGGCGTGTTAGACTTTTACTGACTAAAACCCACCCGTGTTCCTTCAGTTGCCTGTTGCCAAGGGTCCCGGTATCCCTGTCGGACTTCCCCACAACCCTGGCAGATTAGCATCAACTTGGAAAATCATTATGGCTCTATCTATCATCTGTTCAAGAGAAGGCACAAATGAAAGTGCTTGAATAACCACGAACCATTTCCACGCAACATCACCATATTTTATTTAATCATTGAAATCCAGGTCAAATTCTTACCTCCTTACTAATAAACGATGTATAGTGTCTGTATAGTTACACAACGCTTTGTCTTCTTCTTTCGAAAGTCAAATTACTAACGACTGAAAGAGAGAAATTTGTGTATAACTTATTCATCTGTTTTAATACGTCTATTAGTAAGGAAGCTAAGCTTCTTTAGTTAATGCAAAAAGGGCTTTTCAAGGCCTTGCACTCATCAGATGGCACTATTGCTATCTATGACACCAATAACAGCCTCAAAATGTCCTTTGCTGGACAAGAAAACGCCAACTCGAAAATCTCCTAATCGCGATAATATTCTACACAAAGTACCCACTGACTGCCACTTATTACATAATGATCATTACAATAGTACTTATTGACCTAATTGAGGCACAATTAACGAGTTGAATGAGCAGCGTGTGAAATAAACAACGACTTGACTTGCAGTTAGAATATATTAAATACAATTTATTGTGAACTAAGTGGCACCAGTTTCGAGAGTTCTTGTTGGTTTTGAGAGTATTTGTTATAAGCAAAATTAGGTTTTATGAATAAACTGTTAATTTTTCAGTTCTCGCGTGATAAAATCACTCTTCACTTTGTATACCTTTGGGCAATTCATTGGTCCTTTCATCCCTTGACCACTCATCTTCGTTTGATTCAATTTAATTCAATTTGTATAGCATTGCATGTAAAAGAGTACCTACTTCAGAACCAAAAGTTTTATTGTTAAGCCTGATCTGCCCCTATTCCTAATTCAACAACATCGCTTTATTAAAGAACGAAAACGGCATTTTGGGATTTCAAGAGACCATAGACAACTGATCCGAAAGGCTGGAGTGATAGCTTATTATACAGTATGTTATATAACAAAGGGCGTTATCCTTAACCTGTAATAGTATAGCGTCTATACACGCTACAAAAAATATTACCATAAAAAAAACCTCGCATTGTACGGAAATTCTTTAAAATGCAAAATCGGCATAAACTGGAAATGTATAGCTTGATGTGGAGCCGTGTGTACAGAGTGTTTCATTTTATTGTTTTTTTTTTTGCATTTATGCTCGCTATAATATTGCGGGTTAACGGGAACGCCCTTTCTTAGTTACCATACTGTATATTGCATAAATAGTTGGTACCAAACAGAGCCGATACCAAAAACAATTAAAGCTTCGGAACGAATACAAGAATTAACAATGTACTTAGCATTCCAATTAAACGCATCTTCGCACTTATCCATTACAAACAATTCGCTTTTTTTTTTTAAACCATGCAGTAATTTTTCGGTTCAATGGCTAACGTTATTGGTTTTCGTCTTTGATCTAAAATTAGATAAAATAATATGGCGATGATTGCGCCAATTATTTCAGATGCGATGGTTACTCACACTAAAGTTAGACGGAAAAGGCAAATAAATGGCAATTTTCAGATCTGAAGAAAAAAAACAAACAAAAAAATGTGAGAACGTACTTAAATTGGACTATTTTAGAAACAATGACTAATGTTCTTTATGTGATGCAGAGAAATGCGGAAGATGTCTTGAGACAATGTGGAATGGCTAGTAGGAGAAGAAAGGAAAGAAACGATCGATGGATTGGGTGCAGAATAATAAGGATAGAGGTGAAGTAAATACTGAGATGACAGCTGATAGAGATGTTTGGAAGAAGAAGGCAAGGTGCGTCGACCACAAATAAACAATAAGGGGAGGAGAATGGAAGGACCAATGTTCTTCAACAAAATGACAGATAAACAATCACAATCTGTCATTTTGTCGTTTCTTCCGTCGACAAAACCCGTTTCTACGGTAGTCATGCTACGCGTGCAGCAATCATCTGAATAGCCTTTTCACAACTATGTTGGAATCGGCTTCCAGTCTAACCGGATGCAGCTGAACACCAGTGTTTGACATGGAGCGACTGCCTATCTGACCTCCACAACCCAATTACTGGGTAACACGATACCCCTTGGTAAGACAGGTTGTCAGACTTTTGGGCTTTTGACGACCCGTAACGACTGTCGCAGAGCTGCAAATGACACCCGGGACCAACGGCTTTACGTGCTTTCTAAGGCACGGAGGGATCTTGGTATGTAAAGATGGTCCCCTATCCATGTACCAACCGCGGCAAGCATAGCTTAACCTGATCGACCCGTACGGCGTTTATTACTTAGCTACAAGCTAAATTGCTAGCTTCAACAGCCAGCAATGTAGACACATATTATACTTTAGTTTTGGCTTTGCATGTTAGGCAACAAGAATCTTTTCAACAACAATATTTGTGATTGAGTAAGGTTAAGAATATTTGCAGCGAACTTGAAGGACCCAGTTCACAGAAAAACAAATCTTGTGAAGCGCAACTCAACAAGCGTTATACGACCTTTCACGGTATATGCAATTCCCAGGACCATCTATACTTGAGCCTCTTCAAAATATAGATAAGTTTTTAACAAGCTTTATTACTTATAGTGTGATAAGATGAATTTCTTGCAAGCCAATTTTGAACAACTTTAGGGGTATGAGGAACAGGGTGTAAAATTCACCCATCCACCATAGAAAAGGGAGGATCCTCCGACCAGACGGGTGTTGTGTTTGGCGCAACTGCCCAACAATTGATGTCGGGTTCTAGTATATATATATGTCCATTGCACGGTAAACTTTACTTGCGCGATGCAGGATTTATGTGACGTCAGGATTTTTGTGTGACGTCAGGTCTTTGATGCGTAGTTCGCATATGGCGATGTACATAGATACCGCCACACAACTTCCATTTGGTCTATTAAGTTCAAACTTTGTACACTCGTTTTGTCCTAATGATATTATACTTTTATTTGCAGGAGATGAGGGGTAATTGAGTAACACACATAAAATGGCAATCGGTCGCAATGCTGTTAATTTTGGCAGTTCTGGGCACGTTCATTGCATTATTTACGTTGGTGAGCGGACGATTTTTTCGAACCTATGAAGCAATTAGGAATTTCCTTCAAAACCCACGGATTGCGATTAAAAGATGTGTTACGCAATTAAGGTGCTCATGAAGCCTGTATCGTCGCCGCATGACGGAACCCTTTGAGGATAAAAGGTATAAAAAAAAAAAAGAATGCGGACAGAAAGACCAATTTACAGTTTTCTTTGGGAAAGTCCAACAAATAGTTTCAAAAGTATTCAGAACCAAGTTCCGTTTGAGGCACGAAGCCTAGTGGAACAGACATGCGAACAACGGATGCACTAAGTTATTAGTGGTTAGGTACAAGTTCAGGTGCAATATTTTTATTATATCATTGCGCCCATTACCACGCTTATACGGTTATGTTTTACCTTGACTAACGTTAGGTTACGTAGGGCTGATGAATGCGTGGTTTTTGTTAGAAAATCTATGGTACACAGCACTTGTTTGAATAAATTTTCTCCGAAATTGAGATCTAGGGCCGACTTCATAACATCACGCCTGTATTCCCCGAAGGGTCAGGCAGAGGTGTAATTATAGTACACCCACATTTTGCCAGTTATTTTTAAGTGCCATGTAATAGAGGCGAGCCTTTTGCCATCAATGGCACATATCCAAACTCCGGGCTGGTAACGAGAAATTGCAGACAAAAAAAATACTTTTTATTTTTATTTGTTGAATACGAGGCTTTTGGCTACGTTTGTATACGTGTATTTTTGTTTATTTTTGTTGCGTGTGCGTTTTGTTTGTGCAAAATAAACAATTTTTCTTTCTTTTTTTTTTGGTAAATGTCATATATGGTCAGCAGTAGCGCTTGCGATGACTAGACCTACGAGGCAGTCTCGGTTAGGCTGCCATCAGACGGACTGCATCGCAGCAACCACGCGCATTCGATATATAAAACTGCATGCAGTTGAATATATCGACTTCGTTCAGTCATGATATCAACTTCACGCGGTCGGCTGCAGTCGTGTGAAGTCAATATTAACTGCATGCACGACCGCGTAAAGTTGAAGTTACGACGACTTCAACTTTACGCGGTCGGCTGTAGTCGTGTAGTGTCGACGCACGCTGACCATCGCTAACTGCATACAGTTAGTATGCAGGTAGTCTAGGAGCATAACTGTATGCGGTTAGCAATGGACAGCGTGCGTGAAGCGTGAAGTTGATATCATGAATGAACGCAGTCGATATATTCAACTGCATGCAGTTGCTTATATCGAATGCGCGTCGTTGCTGCGATGCAGTCCGTCTGATGGCAGCCTTAGGACCGACACTCCCTAACATAATAAACGTTTTTATCTATCGTTCGATGTTGACAACACAAAATGACGTTTTGACTGTATCAAAAAACCTCTAAAAGCGGATACTATTTTAATTATAACAAAACGCAGTATTAATGAATACGGTTGGTTGGCGGTTGGTTACAATTGATAAAGAACTATCTTTCTTTTAAAAGTTATGAGGTTTTTTTGTGGTTTATGATAGTTAAAACATCATTCTGTTACGCTGATTTTAAGCCCGACGGAAAAAAGGGGTGTTATAAGTTTAACGTGTGTATTTATGTGTCTGTCTGCGCCATCGTAGCTACCAAACGGTTGAAACGATTTTGATTTTTTTGGTTTTGTTTGAAAGGTGAATTGATCGAGAGTGTTCTTAGCAAAAATAAATCGTATATTAGATGCTTTGTTGTTGGTCGGGGTTTTTAAATTTTAAATTTAATTTAACTTGTCTAATGTTAATTAATGCCACAATAATTCGGTGCATTGGATTTTTATAAGAAGTCATGATTCAAGTGGTAGCCCTCAAAGAAGCTAAACTTTATGGTGACATATAATATGATTGCACTATCTTAATTTAGTACTTAATTATTTGGTGTAAGTTTTAATTATAATATGTAAATCTTTAGCTTTAAGTTACGCCCTCATTACCCGACATGTTTATAAGGCTTATGTAAATTGCATCGTTTACTTTACATGTTTATATTTTTATTATTTTAAAATTAAAATAATTATGCTGCTTAACTACTTCGATTTATTTAGCGGAGTTCATGAAGTTCAATTATAATAATATTAATAGTAATCAATTATAATATTAATAGGGGCGAGTCTATTGCCATCAACCGGGCACAAATTCAGACTCTAGGCTGTTACTGAGAAATTTCTGATAGAAAAACCCAATAACACTTCGTCCGACATGGGATTGGAAACAGACCAACGAGGCAATAATATTTAAACCTCATGCAATTTTATAAAAACAAACGCTCATTGTGTACCATTGCCCAAGAAAATTCGAGATATGGAAACCAATCCCGAACTCACCATAAAGTTCTAAAACAAAGATCGACTTCTTTCGAAATTGAATGTTAAGGGTCATGACATTAATTCCCATGACCTTCCCACACAGTGTTCTGGATAATGACAGGATTCCATTCGATAATTTGTTGGTAAGCACGATCTAGTTGATGTGTGTGATTATATCGACTCTGAATGGAAGATGAGCGGTCATATATGTGGGAAATGATTTTCACTGACCTAGGCCAGTTATGTAGGCTCTTCGTAAAATGCTGTCAGTTCCAGCCAAAATTTGTTTGTTTTAGTATTCATTTAGTCAACTTTAAATGACAAAGGCAAGAATTTGCATCACATCTTTGGATCAGAAAACGAACAGAACATCACGTCTGTATTTCCCGAAGGGTTAGGCAGAGGCGATCCTATAGCATATCCACATTTCGCGAGTTATGTAAAAGTTCCATGTAATAGGTGGCAGGCCTATTTCCATCAATCGGGCACACATCGACTGAGAAATTCTAGATGGAAAGAACCCAGGACCTCATGCTCACCAGTAGCTCTTGCGACCATTAGGCCAATAGGCAGGAAGGCAGAAAAAAAATCTAAAAGCTGCCACTAAAGCTTTCCTCCTTTATTTTTTTATAAAATTTATACTTTCATAGCATGAATGTTAGTTTATCTCAGTTTATAGATTGAATGAAGGGACGAAATGACACAATTCATGTAGAACGACTTCACAATTGACTTCGGCATGTATATGAATTCGTTATTTGATTTCAAGTTGGCACTTACAATAAAAACGAGCATCGGAAAATTCTCAAGCCATGATTCGCAAGAATAATGAAAAATGCAAACGATGTAGAAATTAACAAGTCAGCGAACAAGTAATTAACAGATCCAATTTGTATATGTACACACGGCTACACATCAAGCGATACATTTCCAGTATAAGCTGACCTCTCATTATACAATGCGAGATCAGTATGAACTGGAAATGTATAGCTTGATGTGTACCAAGATTGGCTTAGAGGTAAAATGATTCATTTTGAATACCATAAAGGCGTTAAATGGAAAATAACAATGAAGATATACGTGAAAACGTTAGTAATGAAAAGCTTCCATACCATAATATGATTATATTTCCATCGCATTCTTAAGGTTTGTCATCGTTTCTAAGGAATACTAATGAATTAGGTAATGAATTTTATGTTGAGTATTTTATTTAAATACAAAGAAACTAGAGGTTATGAACGTAAATGACGCAAAATTAGTATGTAAGGATGAGGCCTAAATAAATAAAATACATTAATTTCGAGCAATTTAACTCATAATGACAAACAAAAATACAGAAACACAATTAAAAAGACTTAATACCTAAAAGACTTAAAGGCCTGGCAGGTGGCGTCCTACCGTCCTATATTTGCCTACCCCCATGGGGAAAAGCGTGAGTTAAAGAGGAAATAGGGTCGGTCATTCCTTCATACAAAAAGTCATAATTCGAGGTTCGGCTCTCCTCTATTTCCTCCTCCAATATTGGAACAATTTGAAAGATATTTTATAAATTCATTAAGTAGGATATTTACTGTGCCCCTAAGTTTTTCTTTTTTCATTAGTAGTTGCCAAATTTGTACAATATGCCTCTGATAACAGCGGTATAAACAGGCAATTTTGAGCATTTTTTGAGGGTTCTTGTGTTTCTACAGATAATGTAACATCAAACCAGAAAACATAGGGGCATAAAACTAGTTGATATTTATTTTACTGTAAAAAATCGTTGCTCTAAGGTCATAAACCAGAGAGAAAACAGGCGAGAGCGTTTGTATGGAGAGGGGACCGACCCTATTTCCTCTTAAGTATAGTTTATTTATAGTTTGTGAATTAATATTTTGTATTGACATTATTTTCAGATATCTGAAGCAAAAGTTGTCATAAATGTTACTCGCTTCAAAATATTCCTATCAAATGGGATAATCCGATTGATTTGAGAATCGTACGCAAAAAACGTCTCATGAATGGCAACTTCCGTTGATGCGTAAAAAATGGACCTTTCCGACCCACCTTCAAATTCCACTACATAATCATCAAACTTAATGGCCATTCAACCAATCATTTGTGAAATTAGAATGACTCAAATACTGTAGCACCGTAAATTCCCAGTTTCTCCAGAAGCTTTCCGCTAAGGTTCTCCATATGGCTCCAAGATCTTTTTCGCCAATTGTCATACTAAGCAACGTGAATTTTTATGGTGACCACATGGGCGAGAACGATTGACGAACTTTATCTATTAAAACCCCGTACAGTACGACACAACTTAGATGTAGCATCGGCAAAATTCGTAAAACCGATCAACATCCGAACTGACGCTAGGGCAGCTCTATGTCAAAAGTTACCAGTGACGTCCGGCTTATGGTGGAATCCCACGATCGGCAACATTGCAGACGGACACGCACGGTAGACGACCACAGACCGCCACGCACCGCGCACCGAGGCGCTTCCGATGTCTGTGATACCGCACGTACACCTTCCCACGGTCCGTCGTCCGGGCTCGTTGGTGTCCGTCCGCATTATCGCGGAGCGTCGGATTCCGGTATTACTGTGCGTCTATCAAGGGTAAAACCAACATTGTCCCGATGTGAAAAAGAGATGGTGGTATCCGTCCTATATAGCTCCATATCTGTCTCACACTGAAAGAACCATGGTCAATCATCATCTACTAAACTTTTTGCCAACTACGTTGGATATAGAAGCCAGTCTTCAAACCGGATGAAGCTGAATCATGTCTCTAAAACGTAGTAATACGGCCTCAGGTACTTAGCACCATAAAGTTACCAGTTTCTACGGCAGCTTTCCGTTAGGGCTCTCTAAGGCGTCAAAGATATTTCGCGGCACAAACTAACGAAGATAATTAACCTAAAGCCATAATCACACAATGAATCACTTGCTAACCATATGCGTCGAGTGTTCGAGTTAATTTATTTCCATGTTGGAAAATTTGCTCATTTATGTCCGTCTAAGGACATGGTTTCATGGAAATTGATCGCGAATATTATTGCGATATGGTAATATTTTATTACTTATAATTGAATGTTTCCACTCTGAAATGAGTGTGGAAAAGATATTTCCCTCGCATCAGGACACATTGCCGGCGAACAAAAGTAAATCAGCATATCCATTATCCACATGGGGTTAGTATAGGAAAACTCGACATTTTCAATAGCAATAGAAAAAATAACTAATGTAAAGGCGAATGGGTACTTGATAGCAAGTTGTGCCCTGTATCTTATATGTACACACGGCTACACTTCAAGCTATACATTTCCAGTATAAGCTGACCTCGCATTGTACGGAAATCCTATACAATGCGAGCTCAGCATAAACTGGAAATGTATAGCTTGATATGTAGCCGTGTGTACATAGTTGTACTTACCAATGAACAAAGGTTCAAATTATAAGTTCTATCATTGCTACCGTTTTGTCGCAACGATCCGACCCGACATCCCTTGACCAAAATTATTGAATCTAAAATATATTAACTAACAAAGGGCGTTCCCGTTAACCCGCAATAGTAAAGCGTGCAAACGGCAAAAAAAAAATAATTAAAACATTAATAATATTTTCAGAAAATCATTCATGTTTGGAATTTATGTTGTACTAGCTGCGCCCCGCGGTTTCACCCGCGTAAGTCTCGATCCCGTGGGAATATCGAGATCAAAAGTATCCTATGTGTTAATCCAGGTCATAAACTATCAGTTTGCCAAATTTCATCCAAATCCATTCAGCCGTTTTTGCGTGATTGAGTAACAAACATCCAAACACACAAACTTTCATATTTATAATATTAGTAGGATAATGAAGAGTGGACGGACACATGAATCAGTGCCTCCTATAGTATAATGTACCTTCGTTCAAAAGATGAATGTGTTCACGGTCTGACAGTTTCCGAATGCAAATGGAAACGTGCGCAGGCGCACCAGGTGAAAACAGATAGTTTGTAAGAAAGTAAATTCACTACAATTTTTTTAATTACCATATAACGTTAGATTTTACAATAAAATTTGGTATATTTTTGTTTTAGATTTATGATGAAAATGAGTCTTGTTACTGTTGTTGAGTAGTGTTGGCCTTTCGTGAACATAACTTGCTTTACATATCGCACACCTAGATCTAAACTGAGACAACTCAAAAATCGTTAATTTTGAGTTATGTTTGTATTCGAATGCTCGGTGATCATAACGCAGGATTGAATTTTAGCCCCAGTTTATATACAGTGACATTTTACAAGCTATTTATTATCTAGAATCAAATGAAATTAACTTCCCCAACAAAAAAGGCAGATATACGTTTTTATCGTCTCTTGAAAAATTACCTTTTTTGAGTTGTCTCAGTTTAGATCTACGTGTGCGAATTATATCCTTACTTCGTTTCCTATGTTGAAACGAGTTTAAATTAAATTTTCTGATGCAATTCCTTTGTTGAACCCAGTTAAAATTAATAATCTGATGCAAAATAAACTTTTGTCCTTTGCCATTTGCGAACTACGAATTAATTTGAATTCTCAGAAACATAACTAATTAAAAGCTGTCAAAGGAACTTGAGCTGTCAACATTGTTGAAATTAACAACCTAAAATCCTACTTGGAATTTGAAACCTTTTTCAAAAGTCCTTGAAATGCGGATATTTTTGGTATAATACAGTCGACTTCAAAACGATTACCAAGTGCTAATTTTACGTTAAATTGATTATTTTAACATTTCCTAATCAAAGGGAAACTTGATCAAACTAAAATAAAGAATCATGGTGATTTACATTTTCTTGGCAACAAGATTAGAAGATGTTACTTCATTTCACGCAGTCTTATTGCTATTGTTGACTACCATTGAGAAACAATGACTCAGTTGTTTAGTAGTTTGAACACATAAATAAATATCAGTATAATATCAGTATTTAACAAAATTTTCTTCGATGAAAGTCAGATTTACACAGACAGCTTTCCGTATTGCCCATAACTTCACATAAGTCTGTCTATAAAATAAGTTATTTAATTTATATCCGTTTATTAGACGTGTAGGCTTGATATTATATTAGAAAAAACATTTTATAAAAAGAAGACACTAAAAAGTGAAAAATAACTTTAATTTCGGAAGTCGGTGACTTTGCTTTTCAATTTTCGTTTTATGCCGACTTCCGAAATCAAAGTTATTTTTCACTTTTTAGCGTTTTTTTTTATTTGTTAAAAGTTTTTATTTTTCACTTTTTAGTTGTGGTACCTACCTCACACAATTTCTAATACTACCTGCTATTTAAATAACAGTGACGGAGTCACATAAAACGTCGTCGACATATAATCGTATTAAAAAAAAAAAAAAAAAAAATATTAAATAAAAATAATAATCAATAAATATTCCATTTGCCTCTAGTGTAAACGAGTCCTTAGATTTCAAATATTAAAACAAAGCTACCGAGTCACGGCACGCTGACCGCGTCAATGCGCCGCACGGCGGTAGACAATACAAAACTTTTAACAAATTACCTTCTAATTTTAATTGTTCGTAAAAGCACTATAAGCTACTGCTGGACAACAAAAATGTATAAATTATGTAATGTTTTAGTATTTATTTCTGTACAAGTGATTTGTAATCTTTAGAAATAAATGAATTCAAACCGTAAATATTGAAGCTAACTCAAAAACTATGCAAGAAAAGTGAACGACCTCAGAAGCATGACCTACCAAACAAAAAAAGAATCATCAAAATCGATTCATAATTGGCGGAGTAATCGCGTAAAAAATATACAAAAAAATAAAAAAAACATACAGACAGACGAATTGACAACCTCGTCCTTTTTGAAGAAGTCAGTTAAAAATATTGCCAACATATTGTATTTTTGGACCCGACAGTACATTAGATACTTCGATATTATGCTACATAAACGTCGAACTGTGGACCTCATCATAAATATACGACGCACGAACCTAGAAGTTATATTTCTTGGAAGCCTCATAGAATATTAATTTAAAATTTATCAAGACAATGATCAAATATACAAACTGGTGTAACTTATAAACGATTGTAGTGTCACCTTTGATAAACGAGGCTAAAATCCTAAGTTCAGAATCACAGGTAGCTAAAACTAGGTGTATAGGTACCAAAAATAGTTCCTAGTTTCAGTTAATTACTATAAATAAAAAAGATGAAGATTAAAAAATATATATTGTCGCAGTAAGATGTTTGAAGCCGTGATATAGTTATATCCCTAGGGATAAGCTATATAGAGTTAGTTATATGAAAGCGGTTCATAACTGTCTAACCAGTAATCTAACTATTAGGACACTCCGACCAAATAGGTAAGGTTAGGTTAGAACGAACTGTGATCAACTACGCGCGAGCCTAGCGAGCGAGCGAAGCGAGCGGTGGCGGTGTCGGTGCCGCGCCAGAGGCCGGCGAGCGCTACGTCGAAACTAGTCTTAGTAACAAAATTAGGGCACTCCGACAGTAAAATTAGTAACCACCTTATTACGACATAATATTTATACTGTTGGATAGTGGTAGCAGCTGATTTAATCGCCCCCTCTTTTTTGAAGCATATTTTATTTCGCAAAGGGGTTACCTAACCGTTAATGCAGCTGTCATATGTCCTAAAAACATAAATTTATTTATATCTGACTAACTATCTATCTAGTTGTATACCTATAGTTCAAGTTGGATTTATGTCAATGATGATAACCCCTTACACGCAGTTAAAGCTCTGCTCTACTAATATAATTTTAGACAGGGTGGTCTGCTACACTACACCCAATACCACACAGTCGATCACGCGACACGTGTAATCAACATCGTTGCCTATAGTTACTAAACCAAAACAAACATAACCCTAATCCGCCGATAACCAAGAACAAAGGTCATCACATACATTTCTTTTGTTATCATCAAGACAGGAGATAACCCTGAAATGCTCCGGTAACTCGGGAGCTCATTTATCGAACACATTATGCCTCAACAAATGATCTTAGGCGTGATAATGGCGTAAACAAATATTACCTACTAGGCCGTGTTATCTTAAAGGCTTGTTCAGATATGCTAAGTGTAAGCTTTATGTAGATTGAGTTGGAACTTTAACGAATGGAAGTAATGGGTCAATTAATAGGTAAACGGTACCCGTTGTTGTTACAAATATGTTGGGAATTGAGATAAAGTGCTTATCTAAACATGGTGTTCCATAAAGCCACCCACAGCAAGGCGCGGCGCGACTCTAGTAAAAAAAAATCGATGAAAATTTCATGGAACTTGTTCTACTAGAATCGCGTCGCACCGTAGCATCGCGTTGTGCCTATCTGCAGGCTCAGCCTTTAATGTCAAAAGAAAACATATCTACAGACGAATTGTGAACCTCCACTTTTTTGAAGTCGGTTAATAATGCGTCTTATGTGTGATTTATGGAGATTTTTAACTGACTTTTTCAAATAGGAGTAGGTTCTCAATTCGTCTGTAGATATGTTTTCTTTCTGTATGTTTTTTTTGTTTTGTGTATTTGTTACACGATTACTCCGCTAATTATGAATTGATTTTGTGATTATTTTTTGTTTGGGAGGTCACGCTTCAGAGGTGGTCCCATATAAATGTTATTAACTTTGCTTACGTAGTTTTTGAGTTAGCTTCAATATTACGTATTTTTCCACGTAGTCTATATGGACGATGTTTTAAGTTACCCCGTCACTGTTATTTACCTAGCATGGCGAAACTATAAGGGTTCCTTGTTGACTACGGAACCCTAAAAGTTGAAAGATGACTTTAATTTCGGAAGTCGGTGTCTTAGATTTTACAAACCTACTGAAATTTATCTAGTAGATACATACATCACAGAAAATGACATACTTATCTTTCCCTCGTGTACCCATACGGTAGCCAAAAGCTCTACCACAGTGTAAATATTACCATAAAGAACAGAATCTGAACACACTCTTACACATCCATTTGTCTGTTTATTCTGCCCAAATACATCACTTCTATTGTTCGGGGCCTTGTTAATGCAATTCTATGATTCCGTTCTGTACAAACCGACACAAGGATACACAAACGAAGCGGTTTTGTTGTTATAACATTTTATTAACATTGTCAATTATATGAGTGCCGTGACACCGCTGACTTTAAGTATGGTGTGGTTTTAACCACTGCACTGTCGCAATGCGAAACAGCTTGTTAATGTTTTTGTACAGCTTTTTACCCGACTACGGCGAAGCAAAAAGGAGGGTTATGATTTTGGCCGGTATGTATGTATGTATGTATCCCTCATATCTTCTAAACTACTAATCAAAATTTCACAAATGAGGTATCGTTGGAAGCTTTCTGATCGTCCGCTGGTTAAAGGCTATGTGACGTAACATTAAATTGAATATGGCGCCCTCTAGAAGACCTAAAGTCATGAACTAAACACATTTTTTTTTATGTAGCTTTGTTGGGTATCAAATGAAAGGGTGGTTCAAAAATATAATATATATTATATCACCAAAAATGTTTTGATAAAAATTATAGTCGTAAAACTAAAACCCAACTACGACAAAAAAGTCAACTAAAAAGGTATACTAAACAAGACATCACAGACAGACAAATTAAAAATCCGAAGTCACACGTGTTATACATAAATCAAACAGAGTTCGTGTGACTCCGGATTTTTAATTTGTCTGTAATATTTCGCAAATGGATCTCTGAATCACAAATATTGTGAGTTTTCCCAAACTCACAATATTTTTGAACGACCTTTCCAAAGACAATAACCCTTGGAATATTCACAGATGATGTATTTCTGTCGCCGCTATAACAACAAATACTAAAAAACAGAATAAAATAAATATGTATGGGGGCTCCCATACAACAAACGTGATTTTTTTGCCGTTTTTATAGATAATGGTACGGAACCTTTCGTGCGCGAGTCCGACTCGCACTTTGCCGGTTTTTGTATTATATTTGTTCTTTTTACAAGCTTTTATTTAACTTGCCTTGTTAGTTAGTATGTATGTATTAGTCAAATCTTGCACGCTGAATTAAACCCACTTCCTCTTATCCTATGGAGTTGAGATTTTACATGTTGGTTTAGTTCCGAAGACAATGCTTTTTTACTTGTAGTTACGTTTTGTTGTGTGCCTTATAGTCTGCGCTAAATAAATGTATGTCTTTATTTCTTTCTTTACTTATCTACCGGTAAGTTGCGAAACTATTCGTTTAGTATCACCTTACTAATTAACGCGCCGTCTTTCTATCTTTTCTACAACTAATGACTGTTGTGTTACTATCAGCATTTCTTTGGTTCCAAACAATTAGGTTTTTGTGTTACCTCGCTTGCCGGTAAACGATAAATGGATGACATTTACGATTAATGAGAATGCTGACTATTTAAATGGATGTCGAGTTTTTAGGTTAAACGATAATATATTTGGAAGTATACCTACTACTGTCGGTAACTCGACCTACTTACTATAAATTGAATTCCTCCTAAAAAGATAATGGAGGAGGTTTAAATAACAGATAGGTAATGGTGGAGAACAGTGGTGGCCCACTGGTAACGGCCCCGACTTAATAGGTCATGGTTCGAACCCAGACAGGCGCTTTACTTTGTGTTAAGCCGGCGCCAGACACAGCAACAATATTTGGACACTTATTTGGACACTTGTTTGAACACTTGTGAGGTATTTGAGTATTTGTACAAAATTTGATCACCTAATTATAACCGTACCTCATAAGTGTTCAATTATGTGACTGTGTCTGGCGCCGGCTTAAATAATGTAATCACCACTGCTCTCAAAGATGTGATGAAAAACATCGCATTAAAAATTCGAAGTCATGTGACATCTACCAACCCGCAATGGGCCCCCGTTATTACAGCCCACTCCCTCTTGAAGATAGAGGAGGCCTGTGTCCCAGCAGTGGGAACATAATAGGCTGATTATGATTGTGCAATGGTAGAATTATCCCTGATTTGTTTCTCGAACGAATATTATCGCAAGTCACATAATTTTTGCGATAATTTTCGTTCTACAAACTGGTTCTTAGGTAGTTATTCAGTCTAATCTGTGCACCCTCATGTTCTATTCGGATAACGATGATTATTGGAATTTACATTAATTTTCAGAAGCCAGAGAAATCGTTTAAATTTATTCAACATGAAAATAAAAAGTAATATATTCAAACTATTCTGGGAATCAGCACTTTTCGAACGTCAAAATTACATAAGACAGTCCCCCAAAACGCCCACCTTTCACCACTTCCTAGTGCTTTATCTGGGAAGAAGAAGTGGCGCAACAAACTCCCCAACAATACAGCTGTCTATTCAGTTAGAAAAAAAGTATTTGATATTTAATATTTGAGCGACAGTAAGTACCTACCTAAACCTACAACTAAACCTAGTTTCGTTCGCACGGGGGATTTTTTATCGTGCCCTGGATTTTCAACTCTCAGTGTTAAGTCGAGGGTTGCGAATCCAAAAGAGTACATCCCAGCGCGTCAAAAAAATACACGACTGTTGGATTTTCAACTCTCAGCGCTAAGCAGTGTGTGGAAAATCAAGTGCGCGATGAAAAATGCCCGTGGATACGAGGGCTAAGATAACATTTACATTAAATAAAAGACGTCCGGGAAAATAGAAACAAAGGCAGAAACATTATGAACTAATCCATGCATAAATTAATTTTAAGATCACCTAAATATTGTCTGTCTCGTTTCTATGGCCCGTTATGGAAAATGACCCAGATTTTTACCTAAGTTGTAAAAGGGTATGTAGACCTAACGGAGACAAAAGGAATTATGCGTAGGGTTGTCAGACGTAGGGATAACACAGATTTATTTCAACACCCTGTAACTTAGACGAGAGACTAAAACTCCATAGACAAAATGGGTATCGATATCTAAACATGATAAAACGGAAATAATTTAGATTTTTTTGGGTTCAACGACCGCTGTATTGTGCGTATTTACGTGAAGTACGAGTTTATTTTTGTTTTAAGTTAGCCTACACTGACCCACTGCTGAGCATAGGCCTCCCCACATCCCCCCGAGCCTCCTTTTCCAGGGCCACCTTGACGCAACCCTTGCGGTATGCGTCTACGTCATTTCGCCATGTTTTTTTTTTTTTTACTAAGTATCTTGTTTAGTTATTGATACCCATCAAATACGACGCATGCGAAGATTACCGAAAAAAACTGATTTCCTAGACATTGTAAGTACAATTTTCCCATCTCACCGGAGAAGTTTCACTAGCTAATTTAATTTGTAGTTTAGTCCTTTTATTTCATTTTATTATTTACTGTTTACTTTTACTACTGAAGTAATTCGATAATAACAGTTTTCTTAATGTTATCAGTCTGTTGTGTATGTATGCTCCAAACCAATCAATCTACATTTAATTTTGTTAAAATCTAGTAGGTACTCACATCAAAATATCACAACAAGTTTAGACGCAAAATAAAACCCATTAATAATAACAAAAATATAATAATAATCCCTTCATGGGTCAACCCTATCTATTCTTGCAACAATAACGGTACAGTCAAATGCATAGTGCATTCTAAAAGCTGCGTTTGCTCAAGAACTTATCGCTTGTTTTTATTCATAGTCTGGACTATCTGTGTATTAGATCGCGTTCTAAGTACTAACACCAGAAGGCTCATTGTCACAAATCATAGTGAGCCTGCATAAACTTTTTTTATAGATTTAAATTGCCCTGTTACACGAACTGGTCGCGCTTTCAAATAATTAGATGCTAAAATTGCTAGTGCAGTTCGAGAAATATGTGAGTACCATTGTATTAAACTCACTGAATCTCGCGAATCTCGTTTATTCTATATCTTGTACAAATGTTAGGAATATTGTGATATCGTATACTTTTACAATGTTTGTAAACATGTGAGCACCATGTATCTATCACATAATTAATTAATTTCTTTGTCATTGCAATTTTTTTTATTATTTTTACCTATAGTGGTACAGTAATCTTATTTTAGGTGCACCGTCTTCACATGTAATTATATAATTGATGTACAAAATATTGTAAAACATTTTTAAGAGTAACGGTGGAGTTTCTTGCCCATTCTTCTCCATACGAAAACTACCTTTTGGAAGGGGCAACTAGAATCAGTTCTATTTCTTTGTTTTTGACGTTCAAAAGTGCCTTTTATATGCCTAATTGAAATAAATGATTTGACTTTTGACTTTTATTCTCAAGTGAAAATTGAGTATTTTTAACTATTTTCAATTTTTTTATAAATTGTACTGGACAAAACATAAAATAAGCATAAATATTTTTTTTTTTATTTCCGAGGCAATTTTACTGCTTTAACTACTTCCAATTACACACTTCATCTCCACACTGAAGTGAAAATGAGTATGATTCAGTTGATTACCGTATAATTACCATCGCATACTTAAAAGCCACATCCATAGTACCAATTTAACGATGACTAAGTCCAAGTACTCCCCTATGGAAGAATGACACATCCAGTTGAAATCTAATGTGACATCACGTATGCGAGTTACCTTAGTACTTGCAATCATTGTAATTAACCGCAGTTCATAATCAGGGAAACATGAAAGGAATTATTCTAATATTACTTGCCAAACGAAAAATTAACTTTATTTCATAAAATATAGAGTTGTAATTTCAATGGTCGGTGGAAAAATAGATGTTTGGTATTGTAAAAAATAAAGCAATATACGTGTAGCTTAGACTTCGGTATAAGAATTACTGCCATAGCAAATTAAACTTTATTTTTAATAAAAATATGGTTGTAAATTGTGTGGTTAGTGGAAATTAGATATTAGGTTTTGTAAAAAATTATATCATACGTGTAGCCTAGGGTTAGGCGTAAGGATTAATTTGCAATCATTAATAACTGGTCGTGGGCTCTGATGTGAGGCAAAAACGACGGCAGACCTACCATAACATATTTATAACTTCCACTAAGGAAATAATAACAGAGGAAGTGGTTCTGGGACTGACGGTATGAAGTTATGTATTAGAATGGAAGGCGTTAGAGAGATCTGCATTTATTTTCTTTTAATTTTAATATTTAATGTAAGTATACTTTAGTAAAGTTGAAAGGTAATCGTTTGGCCTGGTATGGGCATGTGATCAGAAGGGAGGAAACGCATGTGACTAAAAAAGTGACGAATATAAGTGTTGATGGATGGAGCGGGAGAGGAAGGCCAAAGAAAAGATGGATGGATTGTGTGACGAATGATATGAAAGAGAAGGGAGTAAATGATAACGTGACGGTTGACAGGGGAGAGTGGAAGAAGAAAACGTGTTGCGCCGACCCCGAGTAACACGGGACAAGCGCAGGAAGATGATGATACTTTAGTAACATAATTGTTTAAAATATTAGAAGAATAAAGTTTATTCTTTACTTTTTAAAGGCATTAGGGATAACGTTATACTAAAGGAATACATTTTATTTAAACTGTTTTCTTTTCTTTTTTATACATTACTACTTAATTATAAAATTATATGAAGTTAAAATTCTGGATAATTGTTGGAGATCCGACGGCAAAAAATAGCTCTAATATTCTTACTTTATTTATTACTAGCTGATGCCCGCGGCTTCGCCCGCGCTCATGTTGGTTATTGTATACTAAAACCTTCCTCGAGAACCACTTTATCCATTGGTAAAAACAGCATGAAAATCGGTGAAGTAGTTTTTGAGTTTACCACGAACAGACAGACAGACGCGGCGGAGGACTTTGTTTTATAATATGTAATGATTTATCAGTTAGTTTTGAATAAATGAAATGATTCGTATCATTCTTTATTTAAACCTTTTTGTATGTAACCTTCATTCAGTATGCACAAATTCAAATAAAGTGCAATATAGCCTTTTAGAATAATTTCTATGTGCAGTGACTGGCAGTGAGACATGAAGTCAGACATTTAAATACTTAAAATATTGACAGTATTGAGTTGATAATATGCCATTCAATAGTCAAATGAAAACGCATAATTTTAGTTCGACAGTCCTGACAATAATAGCTCCTCATTATTACATGTACAAGGGTAAACTTAAAATGAACCCTATTCAATTCACATAACGTTTATATTTGCTTGTTGGTTTGTTTATATGGTGATTTTTATAAATACACACGTCTGTCGTTCAACCGCAAAGCCGCGCATGCTTAATGTAGGAACTATTATAAACTACTTTAACTCTTCAGGTTCTGCGCAAGAGCAATATCCTAATTTAATATTATAAATGTGAAAGTGAGTTTGTTTGTTACGCTTTCACGCTAAAACGGCTGAACAGATTTGGATAAAATTTGGCACGTGGGTAGACCATGACCTGGAATAGGATGTAGGACACTTTTTATCCCGCTAGTACGTTCTCGTGGGATAATTTTCGACCTGAACCCGGGCGAAGCCGCAGGCAAACACTAGTTTAATAATAAAGGGTGAGGCATCCCATATATTTTCAATTATATTGTCATTCCTTGTTGCCTTAAAAATATTAGACAGACGCAGTTTTATCGTTTTTCAATAATTCTCTGTGTTGGGCAGAATTTAAATAAATTTCAGTGAGTAACCATTGCACAGTATGATAAATGCCTCAAAAATCGGACATTGCTTTTTTATTCTTCTAATCGATAGTATGCACTGTTTTGAATGCGAGAGTAGAACTCCCAGATCTTAAATATACTTTAAAAAAGAGCTAGAATTTTTATTAGTTTTTTCTGGATTTTCAGAAAAACTCTTAAATAAACGATGTGATATACATATTTGAACATTTGTTTTCGTAGTTTATTGACAATATATACAAGGTATTCTATAGGCGAAACAGAAAAGATTTTTTTATAAGTAATAGAAAAGCAAATATGCCTGATTTTAATTTTTTTACTTTTTATTTTTTCCCTCGGACATCTTTTGTAAGTAGCACCTAATGTTTATCTTAAAACATCCTTCAAAACTGTACTATTAACTGTAAAAAAAATCAGATGCTAATCTATCAGGAAATCGAAGATATAATGATTCTATGGTTTTCAAAATTTTCTATGATAATAGGGTTAACACTTTCTGAATACAAAATTTTTAATTAATAATTTCTGTTGAGGCAATTTTATTTTATATGTCAACGCGGGTCCCAGTGCCCGGGCGCAGTACTTATTGATGTCTGTACTAGTTATAAAGAGATACAATTTGTAAATTTGTATAATAAGGGGTTATCTCCGAAACCTCTCATCCAATTAAAAAATTCTTTCACAAATAGAGAGCTACACTATTGCCAAGTGCTATACGATTTTATTGTAAAAGTATTTGACATTTACGTGGACAAACTCGCGGACAGAAGCTAGTAATTAATTAAAGAAGAAAGTCCTCGTTTTCTGTTACAAGAGTTTGTGTGTCAATATGTTCAAACTCTACGAGGCTTGTGACTTGGCTGGAACTAGATTCCTCTGCTTGGGGTTCTTCTCTAATATTTTGGACATTAATGGGTTTTAACAAATTCAAAACTGTGAATGACAGAAGTTGGCGTTTTAACTTCTTTAATCTCTGTTGAAGCCTGATATCGGAGATGTATAGGTCTGAAGACTCTAGTGCTCTATGAAATAAATCTAACATGGTCTTTTCGCGGTCAGATTTTCTAATGTGATGTTCGCGGTCGTGTCTCCAAATTTATTGCGTGATTCACCGGCTTGCTCTGATAGGACATCTATAGGTAACGCTGAATGCGTTATCTTGCCGTGGACCAATATTTTTATGTAATGTTACTGTCACTGGGTACCATTAATATTCCGTAACATTACTCGCAACAGATTTGGCGAAATTACCAAATTTTTCAGCATCTATTAGCAATCCACAGGATAAAACTACTAATATTGTATGTAGATCGTCTAATAACCACTGTGGAAGACCTAATATTTCGGCAAACACAGTGCGGTTTTTGTCAGACAAAGCTGTCCTAGCAGTATTTCCGTCATTTGTGGTACCAGAATTAGGCCGAACCACATCTAACAAAATTCCAAATGTAGCTCTTACTTCTTGCTGAATTTTGTTTTAGTACTCTTTACTATTATAGCTTCCGGAGAATTCTGAGACACCCTCCACTTTTTGACTGGATTTTTGTAGGCAAGATGTAGCAAAAATTCCAATACACGGATCCACGCGTGTAAGGGGCTTAATCCATGTTTCATGAGCAGTTCATTGGTTGGTCAAACTAAATCTAATTTATTAAATTCCTTTGAAGTGGCCTTACAGAACGAGCACCTTAGTTGTGATGATGTATCAGTAATAATATTAAGTACTTTGCCATCAATGATTGTGAGATAAAGTTGGCTTTTTGCTACTACTTTATGGCCTTTAGACGTTTCTGCAAAGCACAGAAGTACGTCCTCAATTTGGTCTTCAACCCATTTTTTTTCTGAGAGTATCAGATCTTTGGTTTCTTTACGATACTGTATATGGATTGGTCGGCAGTACCGGTAAGATTGCGGAGCTGGATTGTACCACAGAACCTGGCCACACTGTTTTAATTTGCAGAGGAATATAAGTTGTAGCAAAATGGCAACTTTTGTCTTCGTGACCTTGAGAGAAGCTTTGTTTATATAAAGATTGGCCTGTACTACCATCAAAGCCCCAATATTCTTCAAATATGCAGTTAAGTGTGGTAATATTCTTTTGTAAATAGTAAAATGATAAGGCTTCGTCACACGACTGAATAATTCTAATAAAAGTATGTGAAAGTAAGCTCAATAATGAAACAAAGGCTTCTATTTCAGATACTTGAACTGGATTAATAAGGTAACATTGTTTTTTTGCGTTTCGAATACTCGGTATGCGGTTGTATGGTGGAAATGCATTGAAATCTCTATCCTTGAGGACTTGTTGTAAAAAATGTTATGTCGAAGATGGACAGAGAATTTTCTATTTATATAGATTGCTAAGGCTTCTTCCGGAGTATAAGGCTTTGGATCTGTTTTGAGTTTTGTTGCTATTTTGGTTGGTCTTGTTGGGCTTAAATGGGATGAACTGATTACGTACTCTAAGTCTTTTACTGAACTTTTGTCTAATTTTTGCCCTCTAACTTCTACTGTGTCTTCGAAAACTTTGATAATTTTTTCAGCTGGTTCCTTTTCTAAGAGCAAAGATAGTCGTTTGCGAGTTCTTAGTTGTTGTCTCTTACTGAGATCTTTATAGAATGGACCACTTGATTGAGAATCATCACTAATGACTAATCTAGGTTCCGGGTCAGGCGAAGACTCGCAATCTAGGGTTGCATTAAGGCTATTATCTTGTATGAGACTTGGATCAGTTTTGACAAAATCAATGTTACTAGGCCCAGGTTCGATCAGGTCGGAAATGTATTGGGAACCAGGTCCAGGATGATCAGGCATGTGACTGGTTGTGACTGAAGGTTCAACATATTCATAAATGCAACTAGGGCCAGGCTGGGGCTGATCAGGAATGTACCTGGGACCAGGTTCAGGATGTTCCGATACATATCTAGGATTAAATTCGACATGTTCGTAAATACAACTAGGGCCAGGTTGGGGCTGATCAGGAATATAGCGGGAACCAGGTTTAGGATGTTCAGATACATATTTAGGATTAGATTCGACATGTTCATAAATACAACTAGGGCCAGGTTGGGGCTGATCAGGAATGTACCTGGGACCAGGTTCAGGATGTTCCGATACATAATTATCTAGGATTAGATTCGACATGTTCATAAATAAAACTAGGGCCAAATTTGATTTATCCCATTAAATTACCTATGGTACCTCTATACCTACTGTTTATAATTAATGAGTAAAACCTAATTCAATTTAAGACTTAAAAATATTTGGTTATAGATTTTACATTTGTGATAACCCTAACAAAAAAAATACTCAACTCGAAAAATCCGAATTCCTTCGTGTTATGTATCTGATATTTTACAGACAGGTTGATGTAATACTAAACAATAATGTGTGTGAAAATAAAATGCTACTACCTTCTAGAACCTGCGCAAAAAAATAAATTCAAAATTACAGAAAAAAACACGTAACTTGCTTTAAATTACACCAAAAAAATATTTTTGCGTTTCTAAAAATAGCAGACATTTGGCTTTATCGCATACTATAATTAAAACACAAAAATATTGCAAAGATAATAAATTATAACAATTCTTTTGATTTCTATGGATAACCAGAATAAAATATAAAATAAATTATAGCTATGGTTCTAAGTTGAATTCGAATATGGGAGTTCTACTCTCGCATTCAAAACAGTGCATACTATCGATTAAAAGAATAAAAAGGTGATGTCCGATTTTTGAGGTATTTATCATACTGTGCATTGCAATTAAATTCAAATCTTTATTGACTTTATATATCTTATGCTTTTAATCTTTAGCTGATGCCCGCGGCTTCGCCCGCGTGGATGTCGTTTATTATATACTAAAACCTTCCTCGAGAACCACTCTACCCATTGGTGAAAACAGCATGAAGATCGGTACAGTAGTTTATGAGTTTATCGCGAACAGACAGACAGACGCGACCGACGACTCTGTGTAGTTAGGTGACGAAAATGATGGTGAAACGAAATTTAATTTAGGGGCAAGTTTGGGGGAACTTTTAAGCTAACTGTCCCATACGTAGGTGGTAGTTTATGGTATGTTGGTGAAAACGGGCATTAATGATGTAAATAAACAACTATTTTCTGTACAAAATCATATACCTAGTTAATAATCAGTCATTCTGGTGGTCGCGCGATCACATCATCACATACAATGATTCATTTTATAATTACATTACTACTTACTATTATAAAAAGATAATTATTACTTATCGTAGGAAAATAATAGATTCATTGGTTCTTATTACAAAGACTGAATGAATGGAAAATACGTTGTTATTTATTGAGTTGTAAAATGATACTAACAGAAGCGATAATGATTTATCGTTTCTGATTAGATATATAAAGATAAATAGTTTATTTATTGTTGTTAGTCAAAAGGAATGATTATTATTATTATAACAAGCTGACCCTACAGACATTTTCCTGTCCAAAATTCATACAAAATTTCCATAGAAAATGCACCAATTTTCCCGGCATTTTTCCTATTTTGCTTCCCGTAAAACCCTAATCTGGACTATTCATCATCATCTGCCTAGCCTTTTCCCAGCTATGTTGGGGTCGGCTTCCAGTCTAACCGGATGCAGCTGAATACCAGTATTTTACATGGAGCGACTGCCTATCTGACCTCCACAATCCAGTAACTGGGTAATACGATACCCCTTGGTAAGACAGGTTGTCAGACTTTCGGGCTTCTGACGACCCATAACGACTGTCAAAGATCCACAAATGACAGTCGGGACCAACGGCTTAACGTGCTTTCCGAGGCACGGAGGAGTCTAATCTGGACTATTACGAACATTAAAAAACAAAAAAATAGCCAAATCGGTCCCGCCGGTCTCAAGTGATGCGCTTTACCAACGAACAACATTTAATTTTTATTATATAAATGAATAGCTTGCGTCCGCTCTTTCGCCCGCGTGTTATGTCGATGAAAAGTAGCCTATGTCCTTCCCCAGGGTGCCATCTATCTCCTTGCCAAATTTTGTCGAAATCCGTTCAGTGGTTTAGACGTGAAAAGGTAACATACAGACAGACAGACAGATTTACTTTCGAATTTATAATATTAGTATGGATAAGATTTATAGAGATAAGTAGCTATTATTCATTAGTAAAAAGGAATCTCTCTCTCTCTTCCTCGCTATGTATCCCACATGGTGGTGGGGTCAGCCTACCTGGTCTTTCTCTTCCAATAGGGAATATGCATGAGATTCAAATAAGGATCAAGTCTTTTTTTTAAATAAAATGTATTACTTCAGAATTATTCCTCCATCAATATTTTTGAATGATGAGAGAGTTTTTTTTAGTGCCAAAAAAACTGTGGGAAATTCAAATACTTGAAAAGCGACGCTTATTGGTCAGAGCGGATGTGACGTCACAGTCTATGACAACAATCAAAATGTCAATGTGTTTTGTAGGAGTAATTGACATTAACCTGACACTTGTTTATTTGTTGTCATAGACTGTCATGTCACCACACCAAGCGCGCCAAATGGGAGGCGTTTAAATAGCCGGGATCGGTTGGATATTAAAAAAAAAAAATTTTACTTTCAATTGCTATATTGCCGTCGATTTTTTTTAAATTATTATTTGGCGATTTAAACTATCGAATAAAAATATTAAAAAATACACGCATATTCCCAATTCGCTCTATCGTCGACATCGTTTTCGGATACCTGACACTCTTTCATGTAAAAAAACGTAAAATATAATTATGGCCTTAGATGTATGCTGTATCAAACACAAATAAATTAGAATATTATAAAAAAATTATGATAAACCAAAATCTGACAGAAATAGATTTAAACCATCAAAAACAAGTTCAGAATTTATCTATTAGCATAAAAGCCTCGGAAAATACCACCAAACCTCGCTCTAGAAAACAAACAACTTTTGAACCAGTGAATCAGGACACGAAATATACAGCACAGTTATACATTCACAATCTGTGACTAATTATACCACGCAGTGTAAATAGCATAGTAAACTACACATTACTGGGCAGACTGAGTGGCACCCAGTGTAACGATCTGTGCCACGGAATTATATGGAATTACAAATATATTAGTGGATTTCAATTTTGGTGGTAACTGTGTCACAGTGATTGTGGCAGGAAGTGTATTTTTTGTGGAAACATGACGCATATATGCAGTGTCTGGAAAATAATTGACCCATTGTGCATTGTTACGAACATAGAAGATAATATTATATCGTAGCAAAAAATGCATACATTTTCAGTCATATGCATTATTTTCGAGCATAATGTGTTTGTATGTATCGTCGTTTGACCTGACCACCTCGTAGGTGTAGGTAGAGGTCGCATACGTGACTGTTGAGCATGGAGACCTTGGTCTCGATCCCCAGGTTGGGCAGTACCTATAATTGTATTTATGAAAGAAAGAAAGAAAAATCGGTTTATTTGTCACAGAAACACGTGCATACAAAATAGATAACTGATCAGCAATATTAAACAGAATAGATCTACTTAAATACAAATATGAGATTACGAGTTTACAGATAGATAATCGGCAGCTGCACGTCATGACTGTGACAAGAAGGCTTCCACTCAGCATGATGCTGCGCTAAGGGGGCCCACAGTACATTGCTGATTTTCAGTGCTCACCCGAAAAAGACGTACGGAAATCAAGTCAGGTTCAACGATTTGTACAAAATAAATTAATAAATAAAATAAAATAAACAGTACTTAGAATATAATGTAACTTTAAGTAAAGCGAAACAGATTAATAAATATTATTAAATCAGCAGGCATCACTGTGCGTACATAAAAAAATAAATAAAAAAATTATAATTATATTTATCATAATATTATTCAACACAGTAAACAGAACATAACAGTAGTAGAACACAACTGACGAAATGTAAGTGAACTCGAATACAGGTACATATCTGCCTAACCCTTGGGAGACCAAGCGGGATTTTATGTTATTCACCACAGTCAATAGCGTTAGTCTTGTGCATTATTACTGGCTACTTATATTATTTACTAGCTGATGCCCGCGGCTTTGCCCGCGTGGATGTCGGTTATTATATACTTAAACCTTACTCGAGAACCACCCTATCCATTGGTGAAAACAGCATGAAAATCGGTGCACTAGTTTTTGAGTTTATCGCCAACAGGACGACAGATAGACGCGACGGAGGACTTTGTTTTATAATATGTAAGGATTTAGTTATTTATTTAAACATGTTTCCTTTGCCATTACAGATAATAATAATTTAATGCGACAAAGGAACTCAAAATATACTTAAAATGACTTATAATGGTGTACCTACTATATTAAAAACATCTGTGTAGCCCTTCCGGAAACATAGGCCTGATACTAATATTATGTATGTCCGGTTGACCTGTAGCCCACCCTGTCTTGTTAAATACTAACTAATTATACTCTTGCCACCGATTTTATAAGTCCATTAAGGACCTTTACTATCTCAAATTGCTTAGCAAGATCCTCCCTTATATCGAAAATATTGCAGCATTAATTTTGAAATAAATATATGTTAAAGTTAAGGATTAATGTTTGACGAAAACACGATTCCATAAAAATTTCTCAGTGAAAAAAAAAACCCAAAGTTACCTCCAAAACGAATAATAAACCGCTGGTATTCAAAAAGTACTTCAAATTAGATCATGACACTTACATAATAACTGAACTAACTATAAAGCAGCGACTATGTTTTTATTATTTTTATTAAGTAAGTACTATTATTTTCGGCGTAAAAACCAATTACCAAAACTATTCGCGCCTTGGAGCCGCCAACACCCCACTCCGTCTCCCTCTCACTCAGTCTGCGAGTAGTACGGTGCGAGCGAGATATAAAGTGATTTTTGAGCTGAGGTTGTATGGACTCTTAAGTAATATTTATGGCAGTAATATAAATAACTACATAATTCACAGTTATTTAGTTAATAATTCCTCAGAAGTGATATTTATTTCTGCCAATATCATTACAGTTCACTTCGCTACCATATAATTGCTACGACTAAAAATAAATTAATACCATTTCGCAGAATTCTGTATGAAAAACGATATAAAAACATATTCTACGTATATGTATTTTTAAACGTAGAATAGTACTTGACTACACACATCTGCCTAACCGCACCGTCTAAAACAAGCGTAATTGAATAAATATTACATGAAAAATAACCTATAACAACATTACCAACACGTGTTTCGTACTAAGATAAAGACCAAAACAATATGAATTTATGGTATTTCAAGACTACTAGCGCCATCTATTGAGGTGAATACGAACTATTGGAGCAAAACAAAAACGTCAGAGTTTTCCTACTTCTATTTCAGTATCGCCGGTAAAACTTCCGCATTCCATACACGCTCGACTTTATCCCCGAAACGGGATGAAAAGATACGTTTTTACCCGACTGCCCCAGAAGGAGGGTAATGTTTTTTAATAATAACTATTTAATTTAAAATTTGTTCAAAACACGGAAACAATAGTTATGTGATTTGTCGTCATTTAGATAAGATAATAATACATTTTGGGATTGATTGCCAACTTATCGTAATATTAAGTATTTGGAATTGAAATTGCAGTGTTACCGTGCCAACCGAAGGTGCCAACTCATTTTATGCTCGGTTCTTATAAACAAAACCGAATCGTTTTGCTTACCAATGGTAGCTTTTTTTATATCCAAACTGGGCATATACATAGATTTGTAAGCTATTTTTACCTGTGATAGCTACTTCCATATGGGAGGGTTTATTATGCAAAGCTATGAGGAATTTGCTTCATTATTGGTAAAGAAACAAGTCTTCATTTCAACCAATAACGGTCCGTAAATTATAGGAATCGGCCACTAGTGTATTTAACTACGCGTAGATAGGTAGGTAACGACTATATATTATTGGTAAATTTATTTATTTATTTTATTGGTAAAGGATATTGGAACATGCCTGCCACCGATTCAAATTAATATAGCAACGGCTTGTTTTTGTGTTTGTGTAAAAATGTTGACCACGAAAGATACCTAGTAATTATCAAACCACTGCTCATTATTGCCTCTATTTTCCAATAATTGATACCTACGGTTTGTTATCGAATCTGAGCTATTGGTCGAAGCTCTCTATCATTCGGCAAATAACGGGGTACTAGGGAATTGGTTATAGCGTACAAGGTACGCCGAGGATGATAATAGCTACGAGTATGGGTAAGAGGCGCTCCCTCTATGGAAGTAATCGTATGAAGTCCTCCCAACAGTCCAACCGAAGGATTGGATTCACTTCACTTTGTAGACGGCGCTACAACTAGCTACAACGACAAAGGATTCACTTTGTAGACGACGCTACAACTAGCTACAACGACAAAGGATTCACTTTGTAGACGACGCTACAACTAGCTACAACGACAAAGGATTCACTTTGTAGACGGCGCTACAACTAGCTACAACGACACAGGATTCACTTTGTAGACGACGCTACAACTAGCTACAACGACACAGGATTCACTTTGTAGACGACGCTACAACTAGCTACAACGACACAGGATTCACTTTGTAGACGACGCTACAACTTGCTACAACGACACAGGATTCACTTTGTAGACGACGCTACAACTAGCTACAACGACAAAGGATTCACTTTGTAGACGACGCTACAACTAGCTACAACGACACAGGATTCACTTTGTAGACGACGCTACAACTTGCTACAACGACACAGGATTCACTTTGTAGACGACGCTACAACTTGCTACAACGACACAGGATTCACATTGTAGACGACGCTACAACTAGCTACAACGACAAAGGATTCACTTTGTAGACGACGCTACAACTAGCTACAACGACACAGGATTCACTTTGTAGACGACGCTACAACTAGCTACAACGACACAGGATTCACTTTGTAGACGACGCTACAACTAGCTACAACGACACAGGATTCACTTTGTAGACGACGCTACAACTAGCTACAACGACACAGGATTCACTTTGTAGACGACGCTACAACTCGCTGTTCCCGTTCCACTTACCTTTCTGAACCATCAACCAAGACACTAGAAAATATCTTATGCAAACGTCCCATAATCTACAATACATTTTGGTGCACGCAAAAACTCTGTCATTCATCAAACAAAGTATAAGGGTGTGTTTCCACTGAAGTTGAGACGAGCAGTAACGAGCGAAGCAAAGTGGTGATGTGCAAGAATCGACAAATCACAGACAAAATGAGAAACTCGATGTGGACTGGAACCAAGTGATTGGTCGATTCCTGCTGGCATGTCTCCGCTCCGCTCCGCTCATCCTGCCAACGCACACGTAGTCACTTTGTAGAATGCGTAAATACGCGTTTATCCCAATTACTCAGGTATTCTTCTGGTCCCAGGCGGATACCCGGGCACCATAGGCGCGGGCTTGCGGGCGGCGAGCAATGGGTAGCTCGCCATCAGATAAGGACCAGGCCCAGGTCGATGGAGCGTCGTGTTCCACGCGCGCCTCAAAGAGATGTCAGCACAATTGGCGGGGTCCGCTAGGGTCGATGTCTGCCAGGGTTACGGGAAAGTCCGAGATACCGGGACCTTGGCAATAGGTAACTGAAGGAATACGGGCAGGTTTTAGTCAGTAAAAGTCTGACACGCCCTCCCACTCCGCCCAGGGCGGGAGAAGTCATTTGATGATTTCCCACCCTCAAAAAAAAAGGTATTCTTCTGGTACGTTCACACGGAAAGACTGTTATTTTGTCCCACTGCAGGTCATAGTAGGCCCTCTCCCTGTTTCCACTTCACTCTATTTGAAGTTGCTATGGACCAGTTCTTGTTGAAGGAGTCCAGCCAGTGTATTCTGTAATGACCTCCTCCTTTTAGCCTTTTAGAAGTCGGTAAAAAATCTGATGAAATAAAGGGAGCTGTCATTCCAACTTACGCTATGACTGACACTATTACCAGCTCACTTCACCTAAGTTTACACGTTAAGATTTTATCAAAACGGATCGGCAGCTCAACTCTCCGTCTCCGTGTGGGCCTGCCGCGGTGTCCCTTGCCGTTAAGAGGGACCTATAAGTCGTAGTTTAATATCAGTATGTGTACTGACCTGAGCAAGCAAGTAAGCTGCACGTCGTTCTGGTACCGGTTGAGCGCGGGCACGCCCTCCACGCGCACCGTGTTGACCTTCTCGCGCAGCGCGCCGCCGCAGCCGCCGCAGCGCTCGCGCAGGATCGACATGATGTTGGGCTGGCGCAGGAACGCTACCACCTGGGACAAAGCAGAATATGTTTAAGAAACTGGAAAATCTGTTATTAAAACCAGTTATTTTTGCAGAGAAAACTGGTAGACGAGGGCCAGCAGGAGAGACAGCTACAGGTGATCTTACCTTATCATTATACGCGACGGGTATTTCTTGATGCGTGTTCTGTACTTGCGCATCCGCAGCCGATAGTGGTGGCCGCGGAGGGGGCGTTGGTGCCTAAGAACATACCAAAATGTATTAATTTCTTTGTTACATAGTAAGTACTTCACAGTGCAAATAAATAGAGATATAAAGCTCTGATAAAAGATAAGGCTCACTTGCACTTAGAATATTACTTTAGTTTCGCACTAAGCAATCCTGCGCAAGTGGGCCAGCATAACCAAGTAAATAATCAAAATAAACTAATCAATTTAAAAAAAAAAAACAACCAAATGAAGAAATACGCCACAAGTAAATCATTACAGGCAAAAACAACTTAACCAAACATAAAATAACCAAAAACAAAACAAAACAGGCATAGTCAAAAATCTAGACGAAAACAAGCAAAGTCAAAAAATCAATGAATATACACGAATACCATGCGTGAAATCGAGACAATACAACAATGAACGAACATTCAAACCATGCTAGGTACGAAAAACATAGCAATAGAAAAAATATGGCAATTCTAAAAAAATAAAAATGAAGAGATGTTGCCATTCATCGCCAATTATGGTACCGAAGACGTCTATGCCAAAAAAATGCTCTTGTGCTTCGAATTAACAGCTTAAAATTTATTCTCAGATGAAACAAAACTCTCCTGAACGTAGATTGCATTTTACAACAATTGTTGAAAAAAGCAATCTTGTCCTAAAAAACTGGAAACAAGATGACTTCCATGGCGTCCAATGGTAGTATGTATCAAAGTGTAATAACTAAATGGAATGACAATGTTCTAACGAAAGTTATCGAGAGAATCAGTGCGTTCGAATTGAAACAGCCAGCAATCGCTAAACTCGCGACAATCTAAGAAGTTCCGTTTTGACAGCTATAAAAATGCTTTGTGTAGCGATGAAACAAAAAATGATTTCTTACAAAGTGATTCTCGAGACATATCGATTGAACATACTTAAAGAGTTTGTAATCGATGACTTAACTATATTGATTAAAACTGATTCTCAAGGCATAACGTTTTATTACATGTAGGAGAACGAAACGCCAAAACGGACTTCTTAGATTGTCGCGAGTTTAACTGGACACTCCATTTACTTACTACTCAACTACGTGCTATGAAAAAGACATAATGCCAATTAACCAGCTGCATAATGCCAAAATGAACCAAAAAATGAACAAAAACTGAACAGAAGCAAGCAAGCATGTTTCTTCACCGGCGGCTCGATGGCGGGTCTCCGTCTTTGCGGCAGTAGCGGGCTGAACGGGCCCGCGCTGGCCGTGCGCGGCACGCGCGGGTCGATGAACGTGGTGCGACGCATCACGTGGTCCACGAAAAAACGCTGCCACACCACAATACATGTAGATTTGTGACGTAATAATAATTCGTGACCACAAAAAGAATCATCCCTATAGTTTTTCAAAGAATATAATTTTGTCATTAGAAAACACAAATACCGCTGGCTGCAGCTACACTACTTGATCTAAAACTTTATAATTTCACACCTCGAAGCTAACAAAATACACACTTAGGTAATTATGACTTGTCCGAACTCCTGAAATCTTCAATCCTTGTGCCATCAATAAATTTATTTTGGGTATCTATCTACCGTAACCCTAATTCTTTTAGACATCTCTCAATGAGTCAACATCCCTTCCTTTCCATTTCACCTTCCAAACCATTCATTTCAAACCACAGAGTCTATTCCAGGGTCAATTTTTGAAGTGAAAACTTCTATAGGCGCGTTGAGCACTTTTTGGGTGAACAAATATCATGGAACTCGCGTCATTGTCACGCTTGAAGAATTGAATGAATGTTTTTGGGCGAACAAAAATCATGGAACTCGCGTCATCGTCACGCTTGAAGAAATGAATGAATGTTAAGTGAAAACTTCTTTAGGCGCGTTGAGCACTTTTGGGGTGAACAAAAATCATGGAACTCGCGTCATCGTCACGCTTGAAGAAATGAATGAATGTTAAGTGAAAATTTCTTTAGGCGCGTTGAGCAGTTTTGGGTGAACAAAAATCATGGAACTCGCGTCATCGTCACGCTTGAAGAAATTAATGAATGTTACTTAGTTTTCACTTCTATTGGCAGTCCCCAGTTTGTTTTTTTTCTTTCATTCTTTCTCCAGAACTTCTTCACAATATATTCTAGTCGTAGGACATAGTTACTTTACCCACCTTCCCATTCCGATCAAGCTTGGTATCCCATCCTAATGGCAGTTCCCTGTCAGATTCACTGAACATGTTGACCAGCGACACCAGGTCACGATTGTGTTGGTAGCGCTCGAAGGAGGTCGTGTCTCTTCGGATCTTGGAGATCATGTGCTTCAAAGTGGAATTGCCGTTGTAGAGGACGGATGCTTCCTGTAATGTAAGATTTGGTGGTTTAGTAAGAGTATTGATATTGGCTGAGAGAATGCTTGGTCTCAGGGCCAGGTAACTTGGAACTGCTCTGCAGGTTCTGTTAACCTGGATTAAAAAAAAAAACTTTCTTTCTTAGTTCTGAAGACAGTTTGCACACATACCTGGTTCATATGCAGGATGGAGTAGAAGTCAGGGCGCGCGAGGAAGAAGGCTGCGGGGTGCGGCACGTGCGAGGTGTCGGGCGCGCGCGACGTGGACGCGCCGGCGCACGGCACGTGCGCGTGCGCGTGGCACGGCGGGGGAGGGGACGCGCACGCGCCCGCTTCTTCCTCGGCCAGTTGCGTGCGCGTCATTGTGCGACGGATTGATTGGTAACTGGAATTGTTCAGAACGAATTTATTTTTAAAATGAGAAAGGCAATTTGGATGATAATGGCGCCTGTAACGCAGAACTAGCGGGCGTGGTGTTACCATAGTCCACAAGAGCACAAGAACAGATAGAAGTACGCGCTGAAGTATATTGATTTTGGACTTTATTTTAACAGACATAAAGTTGATATTTTCCTGGCAGTATAATCCCGCTTCGTAGGCTTCTCAGGATTGATCAATGATTTTAATCAACGTTGCGACTCAAGTCGAATGTTAATTCTACAGTTTTCATACTTCAATTTGGAATCACCATCATGCATACCGTATCGTGATTGGAAATTGGAAACGAATGAGAAATGTCTCATGTGTTTTGCTCTAAAACCTGTATTACTAACAAACCCTATGTTGGGTTGTAAAACTCACCGTCGATCTAACTGCCGCCTCTGCACCTCAGGAGCTGGTGACCTTGGAGTGGTTCCGTTGAGGCCAGGCCTTTGCCACGTGGTGGTCCTGTTGATGTGGTCAATGTAGAACACGCGACCATGACTGTCCATGCGCGCCTCCCAGCCTGGAAGATAACAGCATTCGAGTGAGACAAAATACCAACTGACTAAAAGACCAATTAACTTAGTCAATTACGGTTCACTGCTGTACATAGGTCTTTCACAATTGCGACCCGCAGACATTAAATCTGTGTCATGTCAAACGCCCCTTAAAGATCGACTAAAAGACTCTTCAATAAGATATCAAGCTCCGATGATATCCTTTCTCAGAATAACACTATGACTATGATAGGACTTTGAGTAAGGACATCTGAAATTATAGTTTTCGTTCGAATCGCTAGATGGCGCTAGTTGTATCGTAAAGCATAATTTACCTTCCACATTCCATCATCCTTTCGGCTGAACTAAGCCGAAATTAACATAATAATAGACAATAAAATGAGACATTACCCACCTGCCGGTAAGGGTTCTTCGCATTCAATAATCCCTCCAATCATATTAGCAGGAAAATCGCCCGTCAAAGCCATCTGCCTTGATGCCCTTTCCGGTATTGAAGGTAGCCTTATACCAGCCATGTGCCTCAGAGGCGTGGGTGACGCCACCGCGTTGTCATTGTCATCGATATCCTCAACTGGCCTCGGCCGCCTTAAGACCACATCTTCAGGAGGCCCCGCGTGGACTATCGTGAAGTGATTGCTGTTCACAAATTCCATGTTTGGCGACCTAATTTCTGACGTTCTTAGTTCATTCGTGAACTCAACCATTTCGAAGTTTTCTTGTAGTCTTGCTTCAGCATTTTGGACCGGAGGTGGGTGTAGGTCCGATGGTGGCATCGGCCTCGGTCTCCTCGCATGGTGTGTCGGCGTGGGCGGACACTGCGGCACTGCACCTCCAGCCAACGCCGCTACTCTCGTCAACACCCTCGGGTGAGGCCGCACTGGACTCTCAACGTTGTTCGTCTTATGAGGCGAGTGCTTCGGAGTTCCCTCACACCCCAGGTTCTTTATCAAATGCCTCGGTAAGCTAGAATGCTTTGGCGTTGATGAATCGCAGGAATGTTTCCGGTTCATCATCATAGTGCCCACGCTTGGCATCATTTTGTTTGACTCATCGACAGGTGACGTCGAGTGTGAGGAGTTGCAGGAACTTTGACCATTCGAACTGTTGTTATCTAACTCTCTTGTTGGGGGATCGACGTGGGAAGAATTCAAGAACGCCGTCATCATTGTAGGTGTTGCGCGACCCGAGTTCTGTCGCGTCAGAGGTTTGTGACCTTTCAATATTGTAATTTCTTTCTCCTCGATCTGATTCCTATTGTCATCCTCAAACTCAGAATGATTACTAATATCATTTAAAAACGTGTGTTGAGCTTTCTCTTCAGACTTGGCATGATTTGGCGTTCGGTTCACTCCGTCCACCACATCTTTGGGAGGACTGGGTTTATCTTTTCGTGCGAATGTTGTCGTAATGTAATTATCGGGGCCTATATCTTTTATAAACAGTATTTTATTCCTACTTACGCTCGGGGCGCCATCAGGTACATCTTTCGGTCTCTTCTCCTCGTTTAACCTAGATAATTTCATCGAAGAAATTGTAGATTCACATAAGCTGCCATCAGTTTCGGGTGTCGCTAAAGGCGCGACATTTTGGCCACCTCTCCAAAAGCTTGCCGTTGACGACGTAGCTATCTGATTGCCAGAATAAAACTCTCCTGGTTTGAAATCGTTTAGTTCTCCTTGTAAGGCAGCTGAGTTTGTTATGTTATTGTCAGTGAAGAATTGTTCATCCGTGTCTATCAATTCAAAGTTGAACGCGTCTTCGGGCTTTGTTAATTTTTTTGGCTTTCTATGTCTGGGTACCTGTGGCGGGGATAACGCGTGCATTCTCTCGAGCGGCTTGTGTGATTGTCTGGGCGGCAGGGGTGGCACCGGCGACTTTTCTGCTTCACTGGGCACATTCGCACTCTCCACGTCGTATACGAACTTCATTATTTTGCAAGGATTCTTTGGTGACCATATTTTATAATACTCGGTGCCTGGTGAAGTGGGCGAGTCGAAGCCGCTGTTAGCTATTGATTTCTTCTTAACGCCGTTGAGCGCCTGCCCGCCGCCGGTGTCCACGGGCGGAGGACACTTCTTCTTCACACCCGACGACGTGGGCCTGCAGTCTGTAGCACTCCGAGATTCACTATTTACATTTTGAGATTCTTGGCTTAAATTACTAACTAGAGATTTACTAGGATCACATTTTGTTTGTTCGAGATTGTTCCCGTTACTTTCTAAAGCACTAATTGAGCATTTGTTGACGTTCTCGCTGAGATGTTTGATGTCGTGACTGGTGCCGGGCACGAACTCGATGCGCGGAGGGTTCTCCGAGTTCATCTCGAAGCTCTCGTTGTTGTAGGAGAAGGGTGACACGTGGTCGCCGCTGCGCTTGCGTGACATGCCCTCCTTGAGGCGCAGGGGCAACTTCTTGAGGTCCACTTTGAACCGCGTGGGGAGCGCTGACGACTCTGCGGCGCATTCCTCGCCTTCGCCATTGTAGTAGCGGAAGCATAGCAGCTGCTCACAGTCTGAAATAACCAGAATAAATATTAAAGTCGTTATGTTATAATAACTGGCAAACAAAAGGGGATGTACATAATTAAGTTTGGTGTAGCGTAGTACAAGACTACAGGCGTGTATATGAGTAATAAACAGTTAATATAATAATTACCTTCATAAGGTTGATTAGGCTCGTCAAGAAGCCACATTATGTCGCCGCTGGCGCATCCGGTGGCCGGCACGCGCCCGACGACACTAACGGAGCCCGCCGACTCTGCAACCAACACAAAATCTCAATGATTATACTGATAAGTTAAAAAACATAAACACTTCAATGAACGACCTAAAGATCTGAATGAGACAAAATAAAAACAAGTAAGCCGACCCAAACCGCAATAAGTAAAACCTAAAGTTATGAATATGAGACATTCTCAACCGTGTTATCTTAGGTACCTACACACAACTTTATAATATTAATATTTTTAAATCAAATGCTTATTCAATGAAGCAAATTTGCATAAAATAATAAAAGGAAACCAACAGGTTCACGTTAGCGAGAAACAAAAGCAAAAATTCGCTCGCAAAATCTCATTTGCAGCGGCCGGCGGGCGGGTACCAGCATGAAATACAAAACGCGCAGGTGCAAAAGAGTCGACATTAAAAACAAACAACAAATGAGGCAAGTACGCAGTAACACAGCTCAGAGAACCCTCCGCTTTTTTATCTAACAAAAATCAAGTAAGCGTAAGCTGGCTGGTCGCAGTTCGGCGCAGGCGCATCACAAATTATGCGCCCAAAGTAATCACCGGATGCGGGAGTCGCCCGCACATTTTATGCGAAATAATCGAAGCCACCGAATTGCCAGTTAATTGGGGAAACACGACCATAAATTTCACGGGGGCAAATTGATTCCGCAAGTAAATTTACCAGGCTCAGCCGGCCATTACCATATTTTGATTGGGCTAATATACGAGCGGACGGTTAACATCTTCCTGTCGCTGATTAAGTGTTCCATGCCGTCATAAATATCGAAACTTAGTGCGCACGTTAGCTTCCACGTCAAAACTTGGCTTTATTTTGAACCGCGCCAACGTCCTGTCCAGGAAAACATCGCGATATCTGCACGAAAAGGAAAGGGCGCGTCGTGGAGCAAATACTCAGGCGGATACACGTAGGACAAGATAAATCGCAGTATTATCTCAAAACTGTTTCCGTTTGGAAATAATTACTGGGTTCTAGAGGCAGACGCAAGATCGATCGCTGTCATTACTTTTTTGTTTCGACTCATTTGTTAGAGCTTTTTGGGTAAGGACATTAGCAGATAAGCACGTAGCTGCATACGTTGAAATTTGTTGAGTGACGGCAATTTCCTTTGGAGTGATCTGTTTTAAGGGGTGATGATGAAGTGTTGTCAGAGTTCACACGTGGTAGTGTGGTCGTCGTGGACAGAGTGACGCGCGCGGTGACACAGAGGGCGTCTATTTCCGGGCGGTGACGCAACATCCGCACGCTTCCGTCCGCAGGATACGGTGGAGATACAAATGTCGCGGCGGCGCTGCGGAGATCAACCGCTGTGCTTCCGCGGGATTTGCGATAATGATGATAAACACTCTGATGACTACACCAGACATAGTAGGTATGTAGGTTACGCAGCTATCAACATTATCATAGACGGTGATGACTGTTCTGTATAGTAAGTAGGTACCAACAGGGGCTGCCTCGATATTCTGCGTGCTGTAATTATTCGGGTTAATTTAATGGTTTACTGACTTTGATAGAGGAACCGACAGGTGTTTTACTGAGCTATGTTCAAAACAGCAAAACAACCCGACTTCATAGACATATATACACGATATCAAAAATTCAAGAAAATTAAAAAAAAAAAACAGGAATCTCAACGGATTACAAAATGTAAATTCCTGGATTATCTACAAAGTTAATTTTAAAGAAACTTATAGATAGACACACTCATCAATTTTCTGGGAGAGTGACGAGGGACCGAAAAATTCACATTAGTTCTATGTTTCCGCTCAATTTCGGGAATAGAAAATCATAATCATAATTATAAATAAAAACTATGTAGGTACCTATAAATAACACATATCATATGAAAAGGAAACATCTGCCATTCGATACACTTCCTGGACTTTTAGAAAAAATGCCTAGTGATGTATCGGATCGTACATAACATAGGCCCTACATATGTTCGTGCAGCGAACAGGCGATGACGGAGTTATAAATATTTGCGATATTGAAACTAAGTGCATTACGGGAGTAGGAAACAATAAACAGTATCCGATACACCTCACGGATACACAAAACAATTTAACATTCAAACATCTACAAGCTGAAACGCAATAAAGCGAAATCCACTTGGACTTTGAATAAAAACAACACCACTTCTTACACGAATAATTTTCACGAACATAATCAAAATTCACCAGTCACCATTTAATTTAATTTCAAACAATAAAAAACGATAATTAACAATGACGAGCTGACGACAACAATGCTCAATTGCAACTTTCACATTTATTAATATACGCTGATATTTGATAACTAACTACACAATTGTTTCTTTATTGGATACTAGCTGCGCCGCGCGGTTTCACACGCGTAAGTCTCTATCCCGTGGGAATATGGGGATAAAAAGTATCCTATGTGTTAATCCAGGTTATAAACTATCTGTTTGCCAAATTTCATCCAAATCCATTCAGCCGTTTTTGCGTGATTGAGTAACAAACATCCAAATACACAAACTTTCACATTTATAAAATTAGTAGGATTACCTAGTCACATTTCGACGCCCATTCGCGTACGCAGCTTTATCATACCAGAGCTTATTCAAATTAATTAAACTTTAACGGAGACAATATTGCATAGCGTTCATGGGAACTATGCATTAGAAATTCAAGCAGCATCAAGCTCCTCTGGTAAGCACCGCCATGGGAAAAGCCAAAGGAAGTATTTATTAAAACATGAAAACAAATTACCATGCGATTAAATTTAAAATTCACAGCAGCAATTACATGAATCACAATTAATGTCACTTATGTTACGCATAGAAGATTATCATACCCGTAAGAAGTGCAAGGGCAATGCGGACTATGTGTCACCTAACCGACCGTTTGGCGGAAGCCAGCAGTTAAACTAAACGCCGGTCATTCCACGACCCCTTGAACACATCTGTCACTTTACGCCTACGCCCCGATGTGTTTAAGTGAGTTTTTTACACGGCGACATGATATGTCTTAAGTGGTACCCTCGGTTTCACACGATGTGTGTCAAACACCTCGTATCCTCGAATTGGGTAAACAATACGGCTTTCGGTGATGATGACAGTTACGTGTATGCCACTTGAGGGTTTTTTGCTTTTGGGAAACAACGGGGGATAGGATTCAGTGGTAGAAATGTTCACTTGATCTCATGCGTGTTACATTCACAGTACCCAGTTGATCATAAAAGCTATCACGCCAGCAGTTTAGTTTTTCTGCCTTTATTTGACTTCTTCCTAAAGAGACAGGACTATCTATCTATCTGCCTAGCCTTTTCCCAACTATGTTGGGGTCGGCTTCCAGTCTAACCGGATGCAGCTGAATACCAGTATTTTACATGGAGCGACTGCCTATCTGACCTCCACAACCCAGTAAGTGGGTAATACGATACCCCTTGGTAAGACTGGTTGTCAGACTTTCGGGTTTCTGACGACCCGTAACGGCTGTCAAAGATCCACGAATGACAGCCGGGACCAACGGCTTAACGTGCTTTCCGAGGCACGGAGAAGTCTCGGTATGTAAAGATGGTCACCCATCCACCGACCAACCCCGGCAAGCGTAGCTTAACCTGATGGATCGACTTGGTGCGACTGTTATTACTTAGCCACGAGCTCCTAAAGAGACAGGACTATAATAAACCTAAATGATCCATCATAGCCTAAGGATACGAATGATTATCACCATAACAGGTCTCTTATAATTGGTACTGCGAATAATACGTATATACCTTTCGCATAAAACGAGCAGTAATCACCATAATTATAAATGCACCACACAGTTTTTATCCAAGCCAAAAATAGATCAGACACTTACCCGTATCCGTCTTAAAATAAACGAAATTACATTTCGAAGTGAGGAAACGACAGTTTAAAGGGGTCGGCTCGATGACAGAGTCCCATTAGGCAAGTGACGATTTGACAGTTTCACGACTCTGTTAAACTCTGTTTAGAGACTTGGACGGTGAACAGAGCTTTGTTTCCATTTCACACGAATACCTTTCAGCGTATTAACAACTTGTTGAAGAGAGGATCTTAAATCAGCTTTATTTTTGTCTTCACATCCTTTAGGATTGTAAAGATGTTTGCAGTTGCAGGTTGGACGTCATTCAACGCGTTAGTTTAGTGTTCGTTGTTTTATGCTTGAGATAGGGTTGCGCTTGCCTGGTTTGCCAAGAAATTGGATTAGGTAACATAGAATGAGCTTTTAGTTTACTTTTACCGGAAAAACTAAAGGCAAGAACTCTTTACTGTTAAAAAGTCTTGGTAAAAAATTGCCCGAGGTGATTTTCAATTAAAAAAATTGACAAATGATGGTCATTTAATGAAACTTACTTTCGTAAAAAAGCATACATAGTATAGCATTGTCTATTGACGTGTATGTGTTGTTCTCGACTCTGAAAACTTTGACAGTCCCGCAAGCGCTGCATCGGCACTCCCGCATTGCTAACCGGTGAAAGTATTGCTGTAAGAACTCATTACAAAAAATTGAAACCGTAACAATTGAGCAAGAGACGAAGCGAATTTAATAAATGAGTGAAGAACTTACTCGCCGTCATAAAATTGGCCGATGTTAATACTTATTTTAAAATACCTTTCCGTTTATTCAAAAGGTCCATTAAGGACCGGTTAATTTTACGAGTAAAGACCACTTAAAATTCCGAAGGGTGGGCACAAATCGGCTCGGATATTGAATGTTGCGGACAGAGCCTCTTCTGTGTCCATTAGCACCTACACTGATAAGTTACGTTGACATTTACCGACTTGAGTCTACCTACTGTCAATAGGATGACGAATGTGTCAATGTACCCAAGATTGATGAAGGACGAAAAGCATTAGAAGTAAAGTAAAGAACAGTCTTTTTGGACCTAAAGATTCAAGTTCAGGACGTACAAAGACCAAATAACAGGACTGAACTAATTACCACTCTGAAGTCTGCAAAATTATTCACAATTCACAAAGTTTATTTTAATTGAACGGTTCATGGAAAAGACAACCTCAGCTGCTTAGCCTTCGTTGATTTTCCGCCGTTCTTATGTAAATCCGACGTGACTCATTTCATTAGCGTCTAATCGTAATAGTAAAATGCGCGTACGCCGCGCCGCCGCGCCGGGCCCCTGGAACATACTCCGATACTATTGGAACTGATTGTGAATCATTATGATAGAATACTCATTAGCACGTGAATGAGCCTCACGTTATTGTGTGATGTCATTACAGGTAACAGGTATCGAAAATCGAGGGGTACAAGACGTCTTGAAAACTAAAGTGTTTAAGCGTTAATTACTGAGCTTAACTACCTACATCAGGTACAAACAACCTTGTGGTGCCCGGCCGTGCAACCTCGCCACCTCACCCGTGCCAAATAAGGTGTGATATTATCTGACCATTTGATATGGTTGTCACCTCATAAGGGCCACTGAATATGGCCGGAAAACACTGCGCCCATGCGTTAGCCAGGCCTTTCCCACAATGGCTGCGCTAGTTACCCAATAAGGGATCCAAGTGTTAGACGGAGCTGCCCGTTACCACCATCTAAGGTAATATGGATGCGGCGAGCCAATAACTTACCGCAGAATGAAAGAAATCGACATTTATACTGTGTATTTATATTCATTTGCCTAGTTTATTATCATTTCTGTTACGAAAACAAATTCAGATCCCAAAAGATGTAATTGAAGCGATAGACGGGCGCGTGGGCGGCGCGGGCGCAACTCCCACTGTATCATGGCAATCGCCGGTCACTCAATTATGGTGGCCAGGTCTAATAGGGCATTTAGCTGTCAATTACAAGTGATCGACTCGCTCGCCAGATAAGTGTTCCAGATTGATACCATTGTCAACGAGCTGGCTAGACGAATGGGAGATTAGAAATTTTGCTTACCAAATTGTAAGTATTTGCAATCACGACTGCTTTGAATCACTGAATATTTTCACCGAAAATATGATATTTTAGTCAGTTCTGCGTATTAAATTATAAATAATAACCCGGTTCTCCTCCACTATTGTTTCGAATCGGCATTCTTCTTCGGAATGTGAGATAAACATTCTCTGCGAGCACACCTCGACCCACTAATTTAGATACATTCTAAATATAACATATAGAAATGTAGTTTAGATTAGCGCAGTATCGATCGCCACGTGCGGTCCATTGATCGTGTGGATGGTGCGGAGGTGGGGAGGGATTCATTCATTCATATTGCGCACGCGCATCGATCGCGACCTCGCCGCGGCCGCCGGCGCATGCCGCCCGCACCGCGCGCCGCACCTCGCGCGCACTGCTAAATGCATGGTACTAGTGTCATAATCATAAATTATTCTGACGCCTTGTCATTCCGAACTAATCCATAACAGAGGCAATGAACTCTTACGACGTCATTGTTATGAAAGATCGCGTTATCTTTAATCCTCGATCGGTCGGGACCGATCTCTAATTCTGTTGACAGTCGTCCCATTCAATAATAACGACTTGTAGTCAGTGGTATGTCGTATGACTACGCCTACACCGCAATTAAGTAACATAGAATGTTGATCCTAAAGGTGAGTGTAGGTGACAACGAAAATATTAATTTAACTAGTCGATTAGGTAATAAAGTAAACGTGCGTTTGCCTGTTGAATTAGGCAAGTGCTAATATTTGCGGACACCTACATCCGCCAACCTGCCGCATGCCGGGCGGCCGTGCCGCGCACAAAGAGTCAATAAACTCCCACTATGTTTTAGTACCTAACACTACGAAATGGAGTAACTAGAAAGTGCATGGGGGCGAAATCAATTTGCTTTTCCGCGGTACAGATGGAACGCAAATATCGAGCGGCCTGACATGCTTCATTCATACAAATTGCCACATTTACCACCTTCGTGCTAATGATAGAATTAAAAGTACGCTCAGATGTCATATATACGATGATGGTGGTCATAGTAATCTGCATAATTTCCTCATAAATATCGAAGCAATGCACAGTTGCATCTGATGGTAGGAGGAGGCAGAATCTTTGCTATCGTAGTAGTGTTGCAGCAGCACTAAGGGCATAATTTATGTAAATTTTATACGACTAGCAAGGTAAACCAGTAGTTATAGGAAAACAAATAACAAGACGGTAATGCAATCATACTTAACATGCAGCATGCGCACGATTTCGTTACAGGTTAATAAATAAAATAGCATAAACATAAGGAGGATGACAACATTGTGTGACGTGCACATCATAAATGGAACAACAAAACTTTATCAGCAACTCGATCACACCATTCTCATCAGAGGATCCATCCACAAACGTCGCCTACGAACTCCTACCCTATTGTGGTTTCAATATGAATACATCTCTTTATCACATATTGTTCCCAATCAGAGAAGGTTTAGCACCGTGCCATATAGGGGACAATACTAATCTATGTGACAAGTGTGTATGACAGTTCGCGAGCGGGGGCGGTGCTTCAGTGCGGTATGACAGTGTGGCGGTGCCGCGGTGGTGGTGCCACTGCCAGGAGTGACGCGTCACGTAGGCGCGTGCGCTCGGCATGCGCGACGCGCCCACCGTTACGCCGCCGCCATTATAAATCTCCTACGATTCCGCGGAATTTATGGGAACGTTGCCAGCGACATCCTCGCCCGTCGACATCGACCGGTTATCGACTGGCCACTTGCCTACTCCGATTCCGAACACGTAATGGTCGTCATAAATTTGACTACCCATTTCGGAATGCGATACCCATTTAATTTTAAGGATACCGAAATTGGTTACGTTTCGGTTGTAGACTCTACGTATAACTTCCGTGAGAGTGACAGTTGAGTTAAGAGCGATAGGGTAAACGAAAAAATTGTGTGCGATGGGGAATTCCAAGCTAAAACTCTATTCAATAAGATATTCAATGGGCGTAGTGCTTTCAACGTGTTAATACAAATACGCAAGCGGAATCGGGATTCAGAGTGCGGCATGCAAAAGAATAAGCGACATCAGACGAGAACCGGGACGAACGACCTCCACATCTGCAAAACGAATACAAATGTCCTAATCGGGTAGTCGACTAATGTGATCAGTCAGCACAGAAGTGTAATAAATCATGGGAAAATAACGAGAAACTAATTTGCATTCATTGCAAGATTGCAATAAAAGTGCACACGATGACCACAGCAAAATAATATAAAGATTGTTAAATCAATAAAATACGATGAAGGAATCTTTTTTTATCTATACGAGTGACATCATTGTGCCCAAAGGTATTACAAATTAGGTTGTCAATTAGCATATACATGTGGCAGCCGCTGACAAAAGTTATAACAGTTATTAAAGTTGAGCATCGAAGCACCTTCACCGAATTGCGGCGGTATAGTCGCGCGGCCTTTCAACGAGCCGAATACTTACACGCACTTCCTGTACTACGGGTATTCAATTGGCAAAAAACAACGACCACTAATAATAACCGTTTGTAAGGCTTGTAACAAGATGATAACATACGTGCTCGATCAAATTACCTCGGATAGCATCGCATGCCATTGACCGTGATCCTCGTCCAAATGTCAAAGGTCGTTGTCGACTAGGATTTCCGCTTACAAATACACTTTAACGAATATATTCTATCGCGGTAACAATAGTATTATCATAATCTGCTGTGTTCGTACCTACGTCTTTTGAAGTGATCTCTACATCTTCACAATTTTGGAATATAATGTGGGAACTAATTCTTGCATATTTGCAAACAATGGTTGTGCAAAAACATGATTCGCAGACAGGTATCGTGTGATTGTGCAGTCTCATTAACAGGCTTTTTAAATTATATTTATTGTGAGAACAGAATTAACAAAGGCTTTTGAAATGTTTGTGTACATTTTGAAAGGAGATTGGGTGAATGCGCGATTTATAAAGTTGCATCAGGAAATTATCAAGGTATTGCGAGGTTATCAGCGATAGTCGAGACTAGTCTTACAAAACGTTAATTGTGTAGATTTAGATTCCCGACTAATTGACGAGTTGTATAATAGGCTGGCGCGCCTTCCTGCGTCGTGTGGCGTCAGAGTCAGAGGCAGCGTTCGTTACATTAGAAATGGTACTATTTTTTCTGAGAAAGGGAAGTGGACGGCAGACAGGTGAGCCGGTAACGGTGGAATGGCGACGAGCGAGCGGCTACGTCCCGCGCGTCCACATTCCTGGATAAATCTTTATCTAACCGATGCCGTGCCATCAGGCAACTTGGCCGACAACGAAACCCCGAACATTCCTGTGTTCTACGATGTCCTGTCTCAAATAAACTCACGCAATTTAAGCATTAGTTTCGGAATTCGGTGATTTACAAACATAACACAGTATCCCGTAAATAACAATTGAGGAACTTGTATTAAAACAGCAGTTATTGTGTGCTAATCTTCCTTTTAAAATGAGTCTTGGTCACTGCTCACCCCTTATTATTCAAAGTAACCAAATCAGAAATTCACCGAGAAAACAAATAAGCATCATATAACAGGCTGCAAGGTTTGCCGTCAACATGAATAATTATAATCGATGCGTCTTTTCTCCACACCGCGAACTAGTTTGCGTGCAATTTCATCATCAGTCAACGTACAGATTGTTCACTTATTGGGTAATAAACGCATTCATATTCAGTATTCAATACGTAAGTAAATACCTAGGTATACAGACATAATTTTAGTGTCATATTCACAGGCTCGTGTACGAAGTGCAATCGTAAGTAGAGCGTTGCATTCCCACATGATAAGTACCGCTGGTTGACGATTGTGGTGCCTTCTCTACGCAGGGAACTGATTTATCTTTGCGATTCGCTTCCGTTCAATTGTTACATGGGCCGTGCGAATATCGCGAAACTTTAACTTTACTGTTAAAACTGTAAAAGAAAAGGGGATTCAGGATACTGCTAGCAACCGAACAACACCAAAGATTGCACTTCAACATCTTTTTTTTAACGAAGTTCTTTATCGCCGTTACATTCTGCACACTGTAACATTTGCCACATGAAAATGTCGTAACGGTCAAAATGTAACCCTTTTTTCGGTTTAGCTCTCATTCGCCAGAGGCCCTAGACAAAATGACATTATGTCAATCTTGTTGAAAGTCGTTTTAGAAATACGAAACGCTTTCGAAGCGATTGTCACTTGTGAAGGCCCTCTGGAGTGCAAAAGCGAAAGGAACTACGTTCCAACCAAGTGTTCCACGTCATCCGCAATTCCTTGGTTAAAATGATCCGTTTGTTTTCGCCGTTTTCATTACCTCAACATAAATGTAGGTACCTACAGATCTGGTTATAAATATATCCTCAGAAATAGAAAGGTCGCAGACTGGCACTTTATTCAGCGAGATTGTTATTATTTTTGCGAGAGATGACGTAAAATTTTAACGATAAAATTTGGAAGATAAGATTTCTTTCCATCACTGGTTTCAACAGAGGTGCATTGTTGCCTCAACGCAATCTCTATGATGCAACGAGTTTGATGCAAAAATTGCAACAGGTCATAGGTTGAGTTGCTTTCAAGTATCGCATTACTTATTAACCTTAGATAACTCGTCGTTCAGTAGCGCAAAAACAGTGCAGCAGTTATAGGTACCACTTAGTCCTTTAATTTACAGAACATTCATATGCAACCGTTGCCTTCCTTTCTATAACTTAAAAGAAATGGAAATCGCAATCACAAGTGAAGATGTTCCATGTGTTCCAACGTCCTTCACCATACCTCTATTGTTGTTCCGAAATGCCATTAAAAACCACGCAGTACTACTTTCTTCGTTTATAACCTAGGAATCGTAAACATGCAAATAGTACCGGCACTCGACACTGATACGATCGATATCCTGCATGTTCCCACGCGATCGCCGCGGAAGTCCGTATCTTTCTGTCAGCGATGCTGGGCTTCTCTGGACATCGCTCCGTTCCCACGCTGGCCTGCGTCCGGAACCTTGCCATTATGTAGATGTGTGCCATTCAAATTAATAATGCATGCGAAATCTTCGAAGCCATCCCAAAAGTGCTATTCCATTCCCATACTAATGTGATCGAACTACCTGTATGTTGAAACACCAACTGACGGGAAGCCCAACGTTTTTAGCGCGTTTATTCGGCTGTGTTCCGGTGCTCTACGGAAGCGCGTATGCAGTTTCAAGTTCCATTTTTAACATACCAACACTTGCTTATATTTCGATGACATGACGACGTTCCAGTTATAGCGCAAACTGTTGAACGACACGTGAAACTTCCTGTTTCCCTTACATGCTAAACCACCACATCTTCACATTTAATAACATGCATTTAAAACATGGTGTCCGCATTCGGAGGTGCAATATTTTGCACTCATAAACGTCGCGATAACGGCCAATTTAAAAAATAATTTGCTTTTAAGTGTTCATTTTATAAAAAGGAGCACTGAATGCAGCTGTCAGAGGGTCGCTTATTATTATTAAGGTTTTTATGTGTCTGGTAATCCGCTTTATCTGGGTTTGGGAATAATTATGGTAATGCGGTCTTTAATATTAATTAATCCACACATTGCTCAAGCTGGGTTCACTAGAGCCCTTCGTGCGACGCACGAGGTGAGTTCTCGAGTTACGGACACCCAACACCCAATATCTCACCTTATCTGACGAGCTTGTGTACCATAAGTACATCAAACGCATCATAATATGAAGTTATTTGAGGCGAGATAATCTCGTAAATAAGCTGATAAACCGGACAGATGGAATTAAAACGGGACAGCAAAAAATATAGTACTTATCATTGCCAGGCAGATTTTTACAAAAAAATTAACCACCGAAGTATTGGTAGCCTACTAAGGAGTTGCCGTTTAAGGATACACCAGAACCATTCCTAAGTCCAAAGTTCCCAACCCAGTAATTAAACGAAGTTGGTAAAGATTAAAAAAGAAGCATTGTTGAACTTGATGAGGACAAAAAAATATTAGGTACTTAATCCTTAACCTATAATGTGAACCTAGTGATTTATTGTGATTGTTACCTGTTGTAGTTGCCTTGTGAATAAATAAATAAATAAATCCTATATGAGTTTTTAAATTAAACCAAGTTGCTAAAAGTTTTACTTGCAGAGTCAGTTACAAGCGGCCAGAGTATATATGCCCCTCCGTCAGCTTAAACACTATCAATGACATGGTGGCATGGCATGTCTTAAGAGATTTGAAAGTTTGACATACACTTAACAGCTAAGCACCAAAATCATTTCTAAGCCCTTTCAAAGATAATGTGCCCATAATCCGATAACCCATTCGATGTCACTGTTTAGTGCACTACCCTAATTATGTCAGAAAGCTTCTTAAACTTTCTACGCTTTTTCTTTTAATTATACTCATCCACACGTCAGTGAATGCCTTTCACGACACAACGAAATAATATGTCGTGACAAACCTCATAATTGTATGTGTAAATGATAGAATTAGTGACCATGTAAAGTTGGTGGACGTATGGGTGTTTTATTGTTTATTTGTATTAAATTTGAAAGCAGTGAGGTACTAACAAAAACATTGCTTTCAAAGCCGCACCCACGATATGAAGAAAACCTGAATAAAGTCTTTGAGATCTCACTATTCACCGAAGAATTGAGAGCATCTAAACACTGATTTTGAATTTTTGAGAAGCTAGACCAAAATGAAAGATGACTCGACCTTTTTAAAAAAATAACGCGATAAATAATTAATATTACAGAGACAACTCGACAAGGTCCTCCTGCAGAGAATGATTCAGTGGTCCTTGGTAAAAGTCACATGGTAACTAGATTATTTACTAGGTTATTTTTATGTCGGCACTAAAATGTCAGTCTAGCAAATTAAAAATCAGAGTATAGAAGACAGTTTTAAAAACTAGAACCCTCACTTTTCAAGAGCCAGGCACTTTAAAATTCGGCCGCGATCGCCGACGTGCTCTATCAAAAATCAATCAATTTGCAAGGCGTTAACTTGACCGCTTAGCCGACGGCGACGACGGTGCTCCCATTATTAAACACTAGAAAATTCACTGATAACGCCTCGATGCACAAATGAGACTTGAAAATTCCAGTCTAAAAACATTTAGCACCATCTGTTTACCTTCGGAATCAATATCCGGGATGAAATCCAGGGGTTGGTAGATTTTCAATGATTTAGAAACGAAAAGTGCACAGTTCACTTTCTCCCGATGCGTTATTGACCGATGACGTCCGTTATCAGTACGCATGTACAGCGTATCAGTAAAGTACTGCGCAGACATCGCCCGGCGGAGAGGACGAGAGCAAGCGACAACAATGAGAGGCAACAAGTTAAATAACCGCACACTACCCTGTTTTTACGAGCTTTTTATTAGCTATTGAAAGCATCCTCGATTACAACATAACACGATTACATTAGTTTGATTATTTTGTTGCACAAACGAATACGTACCGATGAACGGAGATACTCGTACATCGCTCGACAGGCGTTATGCGAGACTGAACTATCGATCTCTATTAGATAAGTGCAGTTAGTTACTGGCTGTAGCGTTGTACTATTTGTATTTATTTATTACTTGGCTTCCGATCTTTCCGCTGAATAAAGCTGCCCAGCGGAACTAAAGCAAAATAGAGTGCACTGCGTCTATGAGCTAAAAGATAAAAAAAAAAAAAACTATGGTAAAATTAAAAGGAACTATAGCCAACAATCATAAATTATATAGTCATTCAGAATAGGGAATCATATCTCCAACTTTAGCAATAATACAACCGTAAATTGCTAAATTTTGAACTACGTGCATCGCATCGTATCGAATCGTAATATCGCATCTGACGTTTAAAAAGAGGTAAAATTTCCGAGATTTCATGTAGGGGCAATCTTCGTAACTACTGATCCGATTCCGAAAATTCTTTCACTAATTAGAAGCTACTGTATTGCCGAGTATTATTCGATATATTTTATGTTAAAACAAGAAATTTCACAAATACGAAGTCGCGGGTAGAAGCCTTCGTATTTGTTTCTTGTTTGTAATGGCAAATACATGAAAAATCTGATTGAAACAGTACCAAGGACGATTGTGCGTACATATGTCGAAGTGTGACACTAATTTACATAGCTTGTGACCGGATGTCAGGCACCGGCATCATTTGTCCGTGCGGCGCATGTTCGCGCTTGCTCTGATGCAGCCGGTCAAGGCTGACCTTGGTAAGACCACCTGCAAGTACTAGGCTACAGGTATCTACGGCACAATATAGTCATTGGCCATACACCACAATAGACGGGACAAAGCGAACAACATCTTTATATACATGCAACAACCTAGGTACTGATCGAACTTGACTCACTCTAGTTCTATGTCTCGTGTTGTAAGCTAAAAGAAAATAATTTTCTTAGAAAATATGCCGCATTGTTCATTGAGCAGTATTGCAAATCTCGTAGTGATAAAATACTGGACTTAACTTTATTATTTCGTTACTATTTTGTCATTTACCCAGTATTTAAATTTTTTTGAATGCTAGGCACTGGTCATGCACAAGTGTCGATCAGCGTGGGCGTGGCGGCGTGCCGGTGCGGGCGTTGCGCCGGCCCTTTCATATTTCATACAAAATGTATAGGGGCGACGAGGCGCGGAACGGCGGGGTGCGAGTATGGCGCAAGAGAAATATGAAAGGACCGGCGCAGCGCCTCTTGTGTATGTCCCGCGCCTTAGATGTATTCATGTGTCAAACTATCTAATGGTTGGTAGTTAAAGGTTGGTGTCGGTAAATGTGTAACGTGTAACTCTAAGTTTGCAATTATATATATTAGACATAACGCTAGATGGCGTCTCTGGATCATAGTTTTTCTCTCTGACTTTATACCTAGTACCTATCTTAAATCTCATTGTACACCAATGACAGCTTGGTTAGCACCATACACAGTTTAGACTGTAAAACATTCAAATCAGACGGTTGGAGTGGACCTGACAACAATAACCTCTTCCAATAGTACTTTTGGCCTCGTCTAATCGTCTTGAATAGCAAGACTGTGCGTTGATTTGCGGTGTGAAGCTAATTTGTTTGCTGGCCCGAAGATGGGAACCCACGCATACAACGGGTCATAAATTCATAATAGTGTGGAGTGGTCCGTTCAAAACATTCATACAACCTACTTCAATGAATACAGAGTAAGATTTGAAAGAATTTGTTTAAGTTCTTTCCGAGGAATATGCAGAATTGGATGAATCGATTCGGTTTCTACTAACAAATTCAAGAATTTCATTATATACGTAAATAATTTTAATACGATACGATTAAGAAGTGTCTAGACAGGAAACAGATCATCTATAGAAATGAATTCCCGAGGCGACACTCACTGGACACACTCGCTCTGTGCCTAGACTAGACAGGCCCATACATCAACCGAATGAAGTTCAATCTTCACAACACATCCTAGACAATCTATTACACTGTGCAGTTTCTTAAAACGAGTAATTGGAATTTCTCGAGGGTGCATTGCAAAGTGATGATAAACATACAGCGATGAGCACATCAACAGACAATTAACTTTATAAATTTCAGTTGCAAGTGTTGCAAAAGTCTTCGTTAACAATTTTATGCATTCTGAAATACTTTTGGCTATATTTGCCGAACAAAAAACAATGCCAACGGTAAACTTTATCCAAATTGGTCGACTGCCTTTCGAGGTTACAGAAATTCAAATAAATCGAGTTTTTTCTTTAATGTTAACAAAAAAAAACTTCGTACTTGGTTCTCACAGAGAATACAATAGTATCTAATTACGGTTTATCAGAGTTTTGTAAAAAAAAACTGCCTAACTAATATCTGACAGTAAGTAATGACGGATGCAAATGATTGTGCGATTTTTTAGGTTAGTTTAATATAACGATGCAGGTCACAGTGATAATATTGAATGGAGCCACGAACCGAACTGCAAAATGCTAAATATGTAGATATTGCCTTTTTTATTTGGTATTTCAATTAGAATATAAGTTGATTATTAGTATTACGCTAAACCATCAGCAACCACAGTTTAGATGCAATAGTTTTGATAAGTACTTTAAAATTTTAATTTCGCTTTATGAAACACTAGCTGCGCCCCGCGGTTTCACCCGCGTAAGTCTCGATCCCGTGGGAATATCGGGATAAAAAGTATCCTATGTGTTAATCCAGGTTATAAACTATCTGTTTGCCAAATTTCAGCCAAATCCATTCAGCCATTTTTGGTGATTGAGTAACAAACATCCAAAGACACAAACACACAAACTTTCACATTTATAATATTAGTAGGATAGTAGCCATAGTAGGATTGTTACATTTCTAGACCACAATCAGATACTTTGCTTTATTCTCAGTCAGCATAAAAAAGCTGGTTTGAATAAAGTTTTCTGGCATAAAAAAACACATACACACACAGACATGATCCGGTTCACAAGTTCACACAAAAAAAAAAAAACACATAAGTTATTAAAACTTTTCGGTGATGGAGTGGAATATAGAATATAAGTACGCTTAAGACCGCTCCCGACAGTTACTATGTAGGAGCAGTGGCAGTGGAACTTCTTAGCATTAGACGCATTGCACTATGCAATCATAAAACTAAATTATGACAAAAAATGCAAATGATATCCATAATTTTACCATTATTACCGAATAATATCTTCTTAACATAAATTCACATGCACATTGTCGAAGAATGCTTACTGCAGGACATGGGATCAGGGCTTGGCAAGCAAAATTTGTCACTTCATGTACATCGATACATGGATAAACTAAGCTTAAACCAAATGATAACAAAATGCGACCTACCCAAATATGGAAAGAAAAATGATGTACTTACGACAGTTTTACCAAAATGCCAAGCGTCTATTCATAATAAGTTAGACACACACATGCAGCACATACAGTAAACTGTATAGATTGATGATTACCCTAGGACATCGCAAGGCTATCTAGTCCACATTATGTAGGTACAATTTGGCACGGGCTGCGCCGCAGCGTCACATCCGGCCCGATGACCGCTTCGTTGCGCAAGCGCACCAACATGGGCATTGTATGCAAAACGTCCGCGCACCACTCGCCAAATACCGAATGTTAACGGTACTTTACTAATAGGGATTTAGGGTATCGGGATATTGTGTAAATTCTTGAACATGAATAGATTAAGTTGGTGGCATAGGAGTTTTTGCCAAGATTTCCAAGAGCATTCCACAGACCTGATTAAAAGCATAGCTACTGTATTAAAAACTGACGCTGAGCTTATTTTACTTTTCTTTCAGTTCCGTTCTTGTGTACCCTTTCGTTTTCCGGCCCATTGTTAGACTTCACTGTTTATGGTTTCCCGGGAAAACAGTATATTATTGTCTGACTAACCGATATTGTATGCTGCCACTTGCAAAGATGAATCAATGAAAATACCGAAGAGAACAAAACACACCGACATAGGGTATTATACAAATTATAAACTTAATCGACTACTGTCCGTATGATATGTCCACACTGATTTTTTGTATTCCAACGCTGGCAAACTTCCGGATGTGCATACATAATGAGATTAAATCGCTCCCCAGCAACAAATGTACAGTAAAAACACAAAAGGCTGAAATCACACACCCGTTCAACGAATGATGTTTACCCAAGCTTCGTCGGACAAACACACTGGCCCTTTGAAATGCGCGTACGCCGCTTATCCGCGATATCAAAAGGACCGGAAGGATTTTGAGCTTCTTTCCTCCATTTTCTAAGCTAACTAATGTTAATTTTTTAAGCAAACAACCTTTATGGTTTTTCTTTCAGCATCAGATTAAAACTTCAAAAGATATTTTTTGACAGCTCGTAATAAATTGATGCCGAATCTTTAGCAAACAAAATATTATGTTTACGATAAAGCCATTCCATCCGTGCGTATATTCCGGGCAAATATTAAGTTTTAGATGTCTTTTTTTAAAGAAAACCTATAATTTTAGTTATTACGTGATACATTTTCCGCTTTCTCTGGGAATAACATCTTTGTACTCTCTTAGCTTGGTTTCGTCTCTATGCACCAGATACCTTTTAGAGTTTAGACAATCAATATTGAACAGAAAATATGTATTACGTTATTTGTCACCGTTTCAGTGGCTTTACAATTCAATTGAAGGCCCTTCTTATTTTAGCTTTACAAAGAACATTTTCACGAAATAAGATAGAAAAATAACCGTTGGCTCTGTCTTCATCTTGACGAAGCCACAGAGAAGCAACGTTCATGTGAAACAAATCCTGACCGGCACCGGACATCCGTCTTTGTCGATATTCCCGTACTACATCAAAGGGAACCACTTAATTTTCAACACAAACAAGTTTGAACCTTAAAATTGTGAATAAAGAGCCCACACTAGCGTTTTTGATAACAGCCACCGTGAAACTGCTCTTATACTCGTGCATCTTGTCATTCGAAGAGATGATTAAATTGCAGTGGACAACGTTACAATAGCGGATGCGGAAATAAGTCGTAGTGTTACAAATTGTGATGCACTCCACGCCCAGAGAGAGCACGGTCACAATATCCTATTGTGTGATCAAGATATATCCTTCACCGTATTCACCGACATTGACATTATTAGAGTTCAATTGATTACATGTGCTTAAAATTGTAATAAACACGAGTAAATAAGGATAATATACTAGACCTTAATATTACCATTACCATCTAATGAACGATGAAGAGCTAGACTTTCAGTGGGTCGTGCGTGACGATGATTGTGGAGCACTTACCTGGAACAAACGAGCAGAAAATAAATGTTAACGAGCTGGGATGAGGAGTTACAGAAATAGATAACGATATTAAAGTCACTTTGCGTTGATATTGGTCACTCGCGCACTCCGTAGGTGTCGCCCACGTCCAATCCATTTCCGTTGGGGACTTCAGAGACGACACACATTCTTCCCTTGAAATTCTTGCAAACGTTTTATTCTTCTGATCGTATTGATCCTACACGACAGTATGTTTCCAATTAGATACTTGTTGAAGCATTTAAGCACCTACATCTGACTGCAACTAACTTATACTTAGTTCATATAAATGCACCGGTTGATTGGTTGTAACTTACAAGAACCGTCGACCTTGTCAGAGGACTCGCTCAGCGGACGTGGATGGTCGTAAAATAAAAACGGCTCTCGCAGTCGCACAGACAAACAGACAGACGACTATAATATAATATGGCGAGACGCTCACACGATTGACGGTCGATAGCTTCTCCGACAGAACGCCGGCATCCGGCATTCAAGGTGACACGGCCCATCCTTGCAGATCCGGTCCCGACCAAAGTAGTATTATCAAAGAAACAATAGTCAGCGCTTAATTATCATGAGAAAAACAGAAAACTATATCCCATTATCATAAATCATTAGACGGATAATCCTGACAGTAGATTTTGAGTATAAATGCTGGCAGTTAATAGTGTAGTGTCCATAAATCGTAGGAAATATGAAACCTTTAACATTAAATGCCACTTACTGCATGCTTTAATGTCCAACATTATTATGGTAAGCATTCAGCATTAAGCGTTAAATCATAATGATGGTCAATAGAATACTGAATCATTACTCAACATGAGATTTTAAAATTATAGTCCGTAATATAATCTGCGGGACAATTACCAGGGCCAAGGCAACATTCGTGAAGTGATAGTTGAGTAATACAACTAATGGATGGGTGGCATCGAGGCGGAATGTTAGCCTAGTGCGCAATGGATTGTCGTCAAATTGAATTAGAGCGCACCACCGGCTTGCGCCCGCGCAGTTCGACGACCGATCGCCCACCACATTTACCATACTTATTGATCCCATTCAGTCGATCCTTTTTGATTGATCAACCTTGATGTGGGAGTGACAGCGTCCCAAACATGTGACAGAATTTATGATTTTTGCTTGTAAAGAGATTATTATTATTGATGCAACGCCCTCGTGACGACAAAACGTTGCATAAGTAGTAAATAAGTATTTCTAAAGATTCTTTATGTACCTGTGGGCAGAAGGAAAGAATATAGAAATACGAAGGCGGTCGTGGGTGCAAGCCGGGGGCGGCGACATTTCTCCCTCCAGCGACAGTCTAGTTAGTGCTCAAATGAGCTGGTTCTTATTAATGTGTGACAGTGACGCGTGACGCAGACTTGCATAATACAATACAACTAGAATAACAGCAGACGGGAAGTGAACAATCACAGAGTATGTTACGCAAACGCGGAATACTGCACATAATACTTGTTTTTACGTAAACTATGCGGGGGACAGGCTATGATTGGCAATATTTACACGAGATCGACTGCCGACCACAAAATTACAAGAAATTCTCTGACGTACCATGTGTTTAAGAACGCCACTCGAAATACATTTGTTTACCAACACAACCTAATGTTGCACTGTATACGTGAGGTCATTTCAGAGGGTCATACTACTTTTTTTATGTAGGTAAATGATGATTGAAAGACACCTTGAAAACGACAGGGTAAAGATTTGCTCATGGACAACACAATTTTGCCATTTATTATTTTAAGCAATGACAGAAAAGGACGATGTGTTTGTTTTCTAAACACTTTTTTCTTGCCGTTTACAGTTTTTCTTTTAAAACAAGCTGTGTCATGCCCGTTGGGATTTCCTATCGGTAAAAAAGACCAACTTTCATAGAATCTTCAATCTGTATTTAACCGCTTTAGGAAATAAATTTCCAACAAAAGTCTTTGTACATATCAAAATTACATGCTTCTAGACCCAGCGGATTAGGCTGTGCGTTGTCTGTCAGTGAAATATAAAAACTTTTTACAAAAAAAAAAACAACAGATTTCCAAAAAAAAACACTAAAAAGTGAAAAATAACTTTAATTTCGGAAGTTACTCGTAGTGGCAAAAAACGAAAGTTGAGAAGCAAAGACACCGACTTCCGAAATTAAAGTTTTTTTTTTGTTTCACTTTTTATTTGTGGTACCTACTCCACACAAATTCGAATACCTGCTATGCAAATAAAAACATTAAAAACTTTTTATTAAAAAAAACAATTCCGAGATTAAAGTTATGTTTCCCTTTTTAGTGTTATTTTTTGGAAGTAAGTTGTACTTTTATTTTTTATTTTTTCAAATCAAATCAAATCAAATCAAAATATTTTATTTCACATAAGCCTACATGGGCACTTATGAAACGTCAGAAGCTAGGTGCACGGTTCCAATTGGTCGTTTCATATGGAGAAGAGCCGGCAAGAAACTCCATGGTTACTCTTTTAAAAGATAATTGGCTTTTACAATATTTTCGAATTACAGTGTTAATAGTTATGGGAGGACAGTGTAGGCCTGCCTTTCAAGGAGTTTCATGTAGGTAGTTAAAAGAAACTGAAATTGTTCCATAAAAAAAAAAAAAAAAAGGTCTACAGTCCACTAAGCCTACAACGTTCTCACATTCACAAGGTCTATTAGAGGAGAATCTATATAAGATAAATAAGAAACTAAAAATAAAAACCTATTTAAACCAAATGACATGATTGCTATTACGACTGACACAAATCTGGATAATTAACATGTCCGCAAAAGCCACTATTATAGAGTTGAAATTAAATATGGTAGGTATATAAAGTAGTAAGTGTCAAATAATATTATAATATGATTATGTCTGTCAGGGATGAATGTAAAAAATAACCATGGTAATTTGGGAGCAGTTAATAGACTCTTACAAAATTATGCCGTTAATGACGTACCAGGGAAGCCACATGTGCAGAAGGAATTATTGCCAAACTTCCCTATCTTCAACGTAGTCTTTAATCTTATAATATGCTTTTTTGATAAGGACACGTTTGATGTGGGTTTTGAACTTACCATCGCTAAGTTCTGTAACAGACTTTGGCAACTTATTATAAAAGCGGATACTGTTCATAAGAAACGACTTACTAGTTTTAGCTAATCTAAATTTGGGTATCACAATTTCATGTTTACTACGTGTGTTTATATTATGGAAGTCGCTTCTTTTTTTGAAGAGTCCTAAATTTTTGCGAACATACAAAATACTTTCTAAGATATAAAGAGAAGGCAGAGTGAGTATATCAATTTCTTTGAATTTATTTCTAAGGGACTCACGAGGACTCATTTTATAGATCGCGCGAACTGCCCTCTTTTGCAAAATGAAAATCGAATCTACGTCAGCTGCCGATCCCCACAGCAGAATGCCATAGGACATAATACTGTGGAAATAAGCAAAGTATACTAACCTAGCTGTGGCTATATCAGACAACTGCCTTATTTTTCTTACTGCATATGCAGCTGAACTTAATCTGCCTGAAAGAGCTCTAATGTGGGGTCCCCATTGCAATTTCGAATCTAGAGTAATTCCTAGAAATACAGTTTCCGTAATAGCATCTAATTTCTTGTCGTCAAGTTTTAAATTTAATCCTACTTGAGGAACATTAGGTAATGAGAACTTAAGACATTTAGTTTTATTCGCATTAAGTAGAAGATTATTGGCTGCGAACCATTTCGAAAGAACTGCCAAACTATCGTTGACATGTAAGACATCCGTATCTTTCCTATCTATTTTAAAAATAAGAGAAGTGTCATCGGCGAATAGAATTATATCCGATAAGTTAGCCATCATGTAAGGAAGGTCATTAATATAGACTAGAAATAGGAAAGGGCCAAGAATCGAACCTTGCGGCACGCCCATCTTAACCAGAGACCCCGAGGACGTCGCCCCATTAACTTTTACTTTTTGCTGCCTGTTTGATAGATAGGAAAGAACAAGATCAGCAGCTTGGCCACGAATTCCGTAGTGGTGTAATTTACAGATCAGTGTATTGTGGTCAACGCAGTCAAACGCTTTTGAGAGGTCACAGAAAATGCCAATTGCATCCTGGGACTTCTCCCAGGATTCCAAAATGTGACTGATGAGTTTAACTCCTGCGTCAGTCGTCGACCTACCTTTCGTGAAACCAAACTGATGACTATGTAAAATCCCATTTGAATTAAAATGTGCCAACATTTGGTCTAGCATGATTTTTTCATATATTTTGCTTAATGCTGGTAGCACAGATATTGGTCTATAATTAGAGGGATCACTCTTACTACCCGATTTGAAGATTGGTACTACTTTACTATGTTTCATTAAATCTGGAAACGTACCTCTATCTAAACATTGATTAAATATGCCTGTTAAGAAAGGCGCAATTGAGTCAATAATATCTCCAAGAACCTTAACGGAAATCCCCCATAAGTCTTCAGTGTTTTTTATGTTAAGACTTTTAAATGCTTTTTTAATAGTGACAATAGAAATAGGCTTGAATTCGAAACTTGGAATGTCCTTACTGAAGTTTTCTTTTAAAAGAGATTCAGCTAATATAGGTGATGATGGGAGCGATTTCGTAACCTCAATTGGGATGTTGGTAAAGAAGTTTTCTAGTGTCTCAGCAACCTTAAACTTATCTGAAATGGTTTCATTATCAATTTTTAAAGACAATTCACTCTGATCTCGCTGTTTTGTGTTTCCAGTTTCTTTGTTAATTATCTGCCACACAGCTTTTATTTTATTATTGGAAGAACTAATTTTGTTACTTATTAATTTAGATTTAGCTTGAGCGCACACTCTTTTGAATATATTAGAATAGTTTTAGTTGTGGTACCTACCCCACACACATTCAAATAACACTACCTGCTAAGTAAATAACAGTGACGGAGTCCCTTAAACCATCGTCTACACTAAGTGGGAAAAATACGTAATATTGTAGCTAACTCATAAACTACGAAAGCAAAGTTAATAAATTTATTTGGAACCACCTTTGAAGCATGACCTACCAAACAAAAAAATAATCATCAAAATCGATTCATAATTGGCGGAGTAATCGCGTAACAAACATACAAAAAAAAACGTACAGACGAATTGAGAACCTCCTCTTTTTTGAAGAAGTCGGTTAAAAATTAAGTAGATTTACCATTCTGATGATTACACGGTTCAACCCAAAAAAGTGGTTGCAATAAAACAGTAGCGGAAGAAAAACCAATTCTAATTAAGCAAAGAACACCATGTTATTTATAGATGGAAAATAGGCAACAGCACAAACTGTTACTTTCACCAAACCATGTTAGTTACGGCATGTGTCATACTTCACAACGAACAGCAACCTTCCTTCATAGTAATTAGTCACCTAGCTATCAATTACTCTGACTGAGACACTCTCCTAGTTTTACAGAATTAATCTAGATACTCCTAGATGGTTATGAAATCCTAGAAACAGAATTCAATAATGCGATGCTCGGCAAGTTTTATAGTGATAAATATCTAAATGTAAAGGTGCTGCCTCACCGGGAGCATTAGCCTGTAATGTATTCATTTTTTATTCATTTATTTATTGTTTGTAACAGGTGAAAAGACAGTTCTTACAGTTAGCATGTAGCGCTATTAGCATGTAACGTTACAAAGTCGAACATTACATCAGTGAGTGAGGAGAACCGAGCATTACAGTGCGCAACCTGTAATGATATAATTCGAGCATACCATCAGTGAGGGAGGAGAATCAAGCAATACAGTGCGCAATGTCTGTAATATTTTGATACTGTAACTTTTGTATGTGATGTTATGCTCAAAATCGAATCTGTAACGTTACATTACAAGGGAACGTTCCCAAGCACCTTAAGGAAAATATTTCTCTAATAAATTCCTCTATGCGGTAAGAAACCGCAAACCACATAACTTCATAGCTTTCTTACTCGTTCATTCTATACACTGACTTGACTGGTTATTATATTTTGAACAGTGCCCCATATATAGGAAATAAATATTACTGGCCAATCACTTTAGTCGAACTTGTTGTCTGCAAGCAGACCCTTGATGGGGAGGCTAGCAGGGTAACAGGTTACTATTCAAAATCAAAACGTTACATAAAACGCTAAGTCAAACCGAAGTGTCTTGTCAACAGAATTATAATTCAATGATAAAAGTAGATTACCAAACGACTTCACCAGTAAACGTCAAGAATGATAAATGACTGACCAAATATTCATAAAACGATTTCCATAAAAATTCTTGACGCGGTTTTGGCAGCCATTAAGTCCAGCCCAAAGACGAGGGTACTCGCTAATCCGTCAGCCGAGTGTATGGGCACGTGGCTCGGAGAACTCTCGACCTTTCAAGATATTTGTGAAGATTATCCGAACACCATATGTCATCAACGAATTTATTAAACAAAAGCACTATAGGTACACCGCTATGGTAACGCGGCTGAAAGTGTGTTTATAGCATCCGCCTTCCTGCTGTAGACCGACGAAAATACCGTTACGCCCGCACAACCAAACTCCATTGATTTACATACGCAAATCATGACGAATTGCCCACAATGCGCAGCCGAAATACGCCGATGTTCATCCACAACAACACAGAGCAAAGTGATTCATGGCCCAGTTCCACCCACCGAGGGACCATATTCGTATGAATGAAGATGCTATCCTTAGACCTTTTCGGAAATTATATGAAGTTACGCGTTGCTGAAGGTTGTTTGTAAACTCATTAATATTTAATTCCAAGGACACTGTCTGAAATGCAGTGGTTATAAAAACACTTGCAATTATCAGAAAAAATCACTGTTCATGAGACTGTTCTGTTATGTTCCAGTGCATTGCAAATGTCAACGACGTGCTTTGTGTCCCTGTGTTTAGAAACGGCACATTTATATTCAGATTCAGATCAAAAGCGTCATCTCCTGTTTATTTAAGTCTATTCAACGTCTAAACTAGTAGGATAGGAAACTGCTTACAAGATGTCGCACAGCAACTTTTAGATACATTCTATTGCGTCCTTACGTGAACGGAATGTCCGTCCGACAGGGAGACAGTTTAATCTGTTGTGGATTCTGTTATTAGAAACTAATAAGCTCCAATGGTTATCGCATACTATATGTACCGGTTGAGTTATGAATTAAATCATGGCGGAAACGGCCTTCAACAAAAACAAACTAATGCTGCACGGTGAGGTTTAAAAAATTTAACACTCGTTAGTGCATCCGGTGAATTACGATTGCGCGTGGTGTCTTTTTACTGAGTTCGATTTAAAAAATAAACCGATCAATCGGCCAGCATAGCACACGGCGAGGGAGAATATCCTGTCGCCGCGGGAGAGTGGGGAGGAGGTTGCGCGCAGGCATCCATGAATGGCCCTAACGAACTCGCTGGCCTTGGCAGGACGGCCCTGCGGCCCTCCAGTGCCGCGGCTAGCTATGGACATAAACTTACCATCTAACACTATAGAACCATTAATACCTCGGGATATATTGCTTTCTTCTGTATTGCTTTCATAAATACTTTTGTAATGATGAGTTATTGCATTAGCACATTCACTAGCACCTAATCTGCTGTCAAAGATTTGCATAAAAGCCAAAATAATGTTTCTTCGACTGAAGAAGCAGGAAAATCGTAAAGCTTGTTTAATAACGAAACATGATTATGCTTCGATAGGGTGATACATGCCCATGATGTACTACATTATAAAACAGGAAACGCTTCAAGTCTTGCACACATATGCGTGTATAAGCGCGGTAAACATCTCATTCATGATCCTTTGATTGAGTTTGAATGAGTGACGTGCTCAGCGTTTACAATTCGGCTCGTAACAGGAAGTCAAACGAGTCCAACTATATCAAGGACGCTAATATTGGAACATGATTTGTTACTCCATTCGCCAAGGCAACTATTTTAAACTTCATTTCTTTCATAACCTGTTTGGTGGTAACATCGGTATTCGTTATTTCATAACAGTCTTAGAGCCAGTTTTATACTTTAAGGATAGCAGTGTGCCTATTGATGATATGGTTGTGCAGGTAAATGATTGCGACCTTGAACAGGCCAGGATCGACATGCTAACCCACTTAACGCTGCGTGCCTGCGCGTGCCGTCAAGGGATTACGGCTCGAGCTAATGACGCCACCATTTACAACATCTGGTGATTTGCTTTTATTTGTTCACTGCCATTTACATGAAACTAAGACTAACGCATTGATGAATAGGACTGTTTTCAATTTTATTATACAACTTTTGCCTGCGAATAGAATTCAATGCCCTGACGATAACTCTTCGCGAAGAACCTAAAGCTAACATGTAGCTCATATGAAAGATTAAACAACAGGCACCGAATATCTTCATGTTCTCCTTTCCGATATGCCACTAGAGGTCAATAACACAAACAAAGCGGAAGTTCATAAAGTAAATGCAGTATTTGTTCACCTCCCAAAGCTTTCGGAAGCCGTGGTGCCGTGAACGAATGGTCAGGTAAACATTAAGAAGTTCCGTCCCACTGGTGCCGAAGGTTCTCAGGCAAGCCGCGGAACGTGCGGAAGAAGCAACGTTACGCCGTCATGTAGCCGACCAACCGTTTCTTCAAATAAACACTCGAGCAAGAAGACCAATGGCTCTTATTGGCCCAATAATTATCAACCTTCACGTCACTTGCAAACAAACGGAGCGACGCCTATAGGAGTTGCCAATAAAGACACGCCCTCGCATCATTGTTCTTTGAAATACGTACGATACGTTTCTTTTAAAAGACATCTTTTGATAATCTCTGTCGACTTTTTGAAAGTTCTTGATGAACAGTGTTCCCAAACTTCCATCAGTTCTATGTGATTTATTCACAAAAAATGTTTTGAAATTGGACGGCGTGTAAAGGCAGAGGGTCAACTCGTGATTGATGATTGACTACGGTACGTTTGTAATAAGCTCCTAACTCAAGCACGAATTCTGATTCACGGTGCTTGCACTGCCGAGTAAATGCCAGATCCATTATCATTTGGTGTCAGTTAAAATTGCCGTTGCGGATCCGTGAAGGAACGTTGACCTGGATTTGTGAACGGCTTACCAGCATATGATACTGCACTCATATTCAATGCACAAATGACCAGTTTAGCAATCGGTTCACAGCCCGGATCTGCGTCTTCAAAACAGAATAAGATGTGAACAATGCCTCATTATAGACCGGTGTTGTTACCACCACGGTCTGAACTAAGGAAGTCAATATCTATTAGCTCGTCACAATAGGTGAGCGACATCCGAAGCTCATTACTGGCATACGTTTCCGTTGGCGATTCGCAACACACGAATAAATCGCGACCTATTGGAATATCTGCAAGCTTATTACATTATAAATAAGTTGTGTACATACCGTTTCATTATGTTTAAGAGCAAAACAGAGATTGCTGTTAATTTTAGGCCATTTTTTGCCTCTCATTACGGAACACCGTTTGCTTTGCAAAAATGTCTCCGTCATCATCAAGAATCCAACTTCCAAGATATTTAACGCTATGTTCATCTCGAACATGTTAGATCTATCTTGTCTTGGATCATTCGACTTTTGTCCGAGACAGTGAGAAAAAGACGCTGCAAATAAATCTAACTAAATAATGTGTGATATCTAGCTAATACTAAATTTTATATAAACCTGTCGATGTATTCATGTTATTAGCGTTAGTAGACTCGTAAACATACGCGGCCTTGGCTAGCGCTTGTTTACGGATACAAATGCGTTGCCAAATGAACTCGAATGTGGAGTTAATTTTGTAAAACGATGACACCAATGTTTTGCTGAAGACTTAATTGATGAATAACCTGCAAACTACAAAAAGACTAAAGCTAAAAGCAACAAATAAATCTGACAATAAACAACTGCACATAAGTTCTCTTGTATTGTTTGTTTATTTGTTAGCCTCTAGCAAATCCTAACCTGTGCCGACAGTAAATGCATATCCATAAACCAATGCAAATAGAACGTGAGGACGCATAATATCCAAGCGCTAGTGATCCGTGCCAGCAATCCTCAGGACATAAAGTAAGCAAACATGATTTGTTTTGTGCAAACACCGTGTGTTATCTCGGCGGTTTACAGCCGTATTATCTGTGCGCACCACCGCACCACCTACGGTGAACATAGTAGTCACAAGAGACGTACGTGCTTTTTCTACTACACAAACATTTGTCATGTCAATATTTGTCGCATGCCCCCGCGATGTTGCAAGAGGCCGTCTTCAGTCCAACTCATCCTACACTTTTGATGTGCACAAACGCGGGGATCAAAAAGCGAGAACATCAGTCGTTAAAACAAATAAAAACAAACAACAGCTAAGGAGGCGATTTAAAGTCGCCGAATGATCAATGCGAGTTCGATCACAAAGAAATAAACGTGAAATTGACGTCAAACAATGATCTTGCGAGAAGAAATCCGACGAGTGAACCCATGATCGCTGATTTAATGAATACATTTTACAGGGCAGCAGTACAACGAACAGCGGAAAGCGCATAATGACTTCCGTTCGTCGGACAACGAGAAACATCGAAAATAAAACGACACGCCGATATCAACGGACTTGGAATCGCGAAGATTGGATAAAAAGACATTGTCCAAAAACAATGAAAGTATTTCTACATAAATTTAAAGATAGTGAAAACAGATTGAACGCCTTAAAATTTTTAGAATGACATAACACCCCAAGTATTTTTTTAATAGACAAGACAACGTTATTCTTCTAATATTTTGGCAGACGAAGCTACATTAACGCTAATTTAGGAAATCTGTGTACGTTTTACGATTTAAGGGACTTTGATAAACGGATATGGGAAGTGCGGTCGACATAGCGCAAGAGCCCCACCGTTCATCGGCTCGCGATTCTAATTTTGATATATCCTGCGGGTTTCCTGTGCAAGCACCGACCGGAACCGGCCCACTCTCCACTGGTAATAAATAAACCATACGGGTTTCCAACGTCGTCGCTCATGAACTTTAAACAACTGTTTAATCTAATACGAATCTGCCCAAAGTACCTATTTAATAATAGTCTTTCCAACCTAAACGTCACAAACAACGGCTACAAATTGTTTAGGACATGGTTAGGTTGTTTTCTGCCACATCGGAAAATATGTGGATGGACACTCGCTGTAATGAGATTTCCGTATAAACACTAGAGCTAACACAATCAACCTATTACTAAGCTGGACTCGCACAATGAGGGACTAACACCATCAATCACCCATTCACAAGTCCGACGTTATTGTCTATTCGTGTGAGCTGTGAATGATAACAATACAGTCTACTAACAAAAACAAACCGCCTCATATCGCCACCGATATACACAGTATATTTACATACCATACACACTATAAACATGCGTACACTTCGTCAGTCGTCAAACGCATTCATCGCAAACTATTGATGTAAATTAAAAACGTAAATGTTTACAATAATTCTATTTGAGCTACCTTCGAAGGTCTTTAACATATCGGAGAAGAAAATCGGTTCAAATTAGAGGCCATTCTAGACGATATGAACGGTGGAATTCTCGAAAGGAGAAGCATTGTTTGTAGATCGAACTTGTGCGATAGGGCAATTTCACATTGAACTATAGTCAGTAATCAGTTCACATCCTCTTTAGACGCGCGTACTAAATGTGCAAGTTAACACCTATTGTTTCCGTCGATGAGTACTCTTTCCATTCACTACACCTAACGAGCCCATTGAATGTTTCTAGGAACTACTTCGATTGTTTAGTTCTCAGGACGGCACCTTTGGCCACTGCAACTTGGAATATCTGCATCCAAGTGTTTCTTCGAAATAACACCTTGAATTTTATTTACTGCCTTCAAAGTTAAGGAAAATTATAGGGGAAAACATAATGAAAACGCAACACAAATGTCTGTGATTTCATGCAACAGCTCATAAGCTACATGCAAGGATGAGCACAGACGTAAATGATGGCATGAAGTCAGTCACAGTACAGAAGCTCGTCATGGGAAAACGAGTCTAGATGTAACTACACACTGTAATGAAGATACGATTTATAATCAAGTTCTACTTGTATCTTTCCACAGCCTGAATGGAGCGACATCCTCGTGGGAAAACCAAAAAGTTCCCATATTAGTTAACTTTAAGCAATTCACTTCAAGTTCATACAAAACAATTTCTCTATTCTAATGCAATTCAACAAGATGATCATTAATAACACTGAGCTTATTAACAAACTTGCAACTATCCTATAATAACTAACACTTACACTATAAGACACCAATAGAACAAAAACGAAGATAATCATTGCAAAGATAATTGAAGCGGACCTGTTCATTAGCTGAGAAAAAACGATAAAAAGCATTGACGTTCACGAACACGACACAAAAACATTCGGAGAACAAGCTACATAGCTGCTGTAAATGCAAACCATAGCATGACTGTCGCAAGATAATGTTGGAGACCGCACTCATTAGCGATTTAGATTGTAACATATTAAAAACAATAACATCCAATGATATCGAACGGCGGAACATTAATTCATGACCATAATATGAAAGACAACGTATAAGAAATCGTGACTGCAGGCCGAAAAAAGACAAAACTCGGCAGGGGGTGATACTGATATCCTGACGTTTAATTGAACAGGCGACCTTTTACGGCAAATTTTCTTCAAAGTAACAGAGACTCACGATCTCGGCTGTCGTCGCATGATGTCGCAAGACAGGAAGCTGGGGCAAGGGGCGCGGGGGCACGCTACACGATATCCCTTTTACGCGGACCAATTAACGGACCCCGTCGGACCGGATGTGCGTATACACATGCATTAGCACCTCCACCCTTCCCTAATCTTTTTATGAGAACTAAAAAACGTCTTGAGAAAATATACAGCACCGCGAAATCTTAGGTGTCAAGAATATTTTATTGTCAATAATATGTTCACATACGCAGCGGAGACGTGACTTCATTGACCGGATTTCACACCATAGGCAATCGTCCTTGGTTGAGCTACTTAACTCCTGAGCCGCCTATGGTACAGGACAATAAAACTTGCTAAGCATACAATTACATCCATAAATGGAGGACACGAGATTAATCGTATTCAATGCGCGTTCCATATGGGCACGGTACGTCCAGACGGAACGTTTCTTCATGAGAGCTCCATTTATTTTCGAAACGTAACGCATTTCAGTGTCGCCAAATCTGTCCAACTATTTACAGCTGGAGTAAATCCACGTGTCGGAATTCTGACATTGTTATGAGCCTAAAATAGGTCAGCTTGTGGGAATTCAGAAATACCAAAATATTGAAAACATTGATGCAATGAAGTGAGTGAGCTCAGTTATTTTGAGGAAACGTAAATACCTCTTTCTCTGCTCAAGGACTTTTACTCAATGAATCGAAATGACAAACGTTTTTTCACATGGATGGATAGTGTGGGGGATTATTTTTTGTTTCAAAAATAGCTTATGTATTTTAAACTATCCCGAATTTCAAAACAAAAAAGTGTCGTCCCCAAATTTTTTTCAGGACTATTTTCGATTAAGTAACATTAACCCAAGTAACATTTTTAACCGACTTCAAAAAGGAGGAAGTTCTCATTTCGTCTGTTTTTTTAGTTTTTTTTTTGTAATATGGTAACATTAACCCAAGTAACATTTTTAACCGACTTCAAAAAGGAGGAGGTTCTCATTTCGTCTGTTTTTTTAGTTTTTTTTTTGTAGTATGTTTGTTACGCGTTTAGTCCCGTCAATTTTGAATTGATTTTGGTGATTCTGTTTTTTTTGGTAGGTCATGCTTCAGAGGTGGTCTACTATAAATTTTATTAACTTTTTGCTTGCGGAGTTTTTGAGTTAGCTTCAATATTACGTATATTTCCCACTTGGTATATCTGGGCTATGTTAATTTACTTCGTCACTGTTATTTACTTAGCAGGTAGTGTTATTTGAATTTGTGTGGGGTAGGTACCACAACTACAAAATGAAAAACAAACACAAAAAAAAAAATTCAACTTACTTTCAAAAAATAACACTAAAAAGGGAAAAATAACTTTGATCTCGGAATTGTTTTTTTTTAATAAAAAGTTTTTAATGTTTTTATTTTTCACTTTTTTAATTGAAAATCCAAATATTTAAGACTTAGGTAGAGACTAACAAGAAACCTTTCTTTAGGATTCTGGAGTTTTGGGGTGTAAAATAGCCAAACCAATTTGTTAAGATACCATGAGCTTATGGTATCTTAACAAATTGGTTTGGCTATTTTACACCCCAAAACTCCAGGATCTTAAAGAAAGGTTTAAAAGAGCTTCAATAGGCTTAAAGCCAGATGAAATAATTGTAACAACTAAAGGAAACACTTTGTTCTAATAATAGTTATTCCTGAAAGAAGCCGGAAATACGCCCGTGCCGCCAATTACAAAGCCAAGGTATGGCAGACGTCTGTTACTTCCGTTTTGGCGTGTACCGGTAACCACCCCTAGCTAGGGTTGTTCCGGAAGGGACACATATTAATAAGTGCTTAAAATTCAACCGGACTTTTGTTTTGTATCCGTACACTTCCGGTTTTTTTTTTCGAATAGGGAAGCATATTAGCCCACAATAATATTGTTTATTTAGAACAAGTACGTACACGCCAGCCAAGAGTTGAATTGACTGCTTAAAATGAACTAATTTCGATTTGATTCGGTATTCTCATACGAATCCAAGTCTCTGAATATTGATCAAAATAGCCACCGTCGAAAATGAATACCGAACAATTCCTTTGAGAGGGTTCGTGTGATGCTGCGCGAGCGGTGCGATCGCGAGCTCATAGCCCATTACCGGCCGATCGTATAAACTTCGAACATAATTTATCGCTTCCTCTCTGTGTTTTTCACTCGGCAACAATGCTCGCCTCTCCAAGTGTGAAGTTAATGGCTTTACGACGTGTCGAGGTGTAATTTGCTTTAACGAATTTGTGGATACAGTATGATAGCATTACACATTATCACTGCAGTGTTAGAATACCTAGGGTAACTCTAATTGCAAACCGCAAAAACTTAACATCCTCCAACAGTTGCTGTAAAGCGCCCCGCGGTTTTAAATGCAAGGAAACAATGGTCAAAAAAGAAATCTAATTAAGAGTCCAAGAGTTATGCGAAACAGCGGGATCCAGAGTAGTTTCTTAGCGAGCTCGCCTCGTGAGAAACTGTCTCACAATTTCTTTCACTTGTCGTAACACACCACTTGACTAATAGCAGTTAGCGTCTACATCGAAACTCCGTGAGAATCATTTGACGGCCGCAGATAATGAAGCCAGCATAAAGTTTAATGATATATTTGCAAGTAACAACTTATTACCTGGCTGGAAGCTGTACAGTTGAATGTTCTTTAAATGATTTACTTCTAGCAAGACAATGTATCTCGGAGTCTAGAGTTTAACGTACTTTCCGCTCTGAATTAAATTTTATTAGACTTCATTTCCATCAAATACTATGGTGAGAAATATACCTGTAGGATGTGCATAATGAGACATGACTGGATAATTACTAGACGAAGGAAATGATTATTTAAATCGAGTAGATGGCATTCATAAAACTGAATGATGTAATAAGGAAAAGGGAGCAAATTGTAAGCTTAATGGAATTGGTATAATGAATTACGGAAGTTGAGGGGTCCTAACACGGGCTCGGACACAATAATAAGATTGGTTTCATTCCGAAAAAAAAAACCAGACGTTGTTCAGTGTACTGACAGAGCGTGTACCTAAGTGCTTGTCTTCATGCAACGCCGCAGAGCCGGGAGAAGAGAGGGTGTGTCCATTTGATTTCCGCTGACCATCACGCGGTGCTTTCAGATCAAGATAATTTAATATTATGAATGAACAGTGTCAGTCGAGCGAGAATGATGGAAATATAAATAACGACTTAAGCAATTCTGAATGATCAAAATAGGGAGAGGTCTCTTTAAAATCGAAATCAACTCAACCGAGCAAGATGCTCTTAACTAGTGGTAGATACAAAAAAGAAGTAAGACCGCTAGTTAATTATGTGACAACATGCTCTATAAAAATTCTCGTCAAAGATAAGACACTTGATAATTCTCTGAGATAAGACGGTGCCGGCAATCAACTTCCTGTTCAATTGAGACTTAATTACAGAGCCGATCTCCCATCATATAAAATAAGATTATCTTCCTTCATATTTGTACTAGATGTAATTTCCGTAATATACATTTCTTGCACCTGTTTATCGTAACAAAAAGTGTTCACCACAACCGACCAGTTAGAAACGTATGTAGTAATATCGTCGTAATGGGATGAAATGAAGGAGTGTTCCGAGCGAGGCGTGTCAATTTAATATCCGCTGGTGGGCTCATGATGGATGACTGTTTTATTAGCCTCCGGACGGAGTTTACGTGCTTACACGACACATCAATCGATATTGTCAAGAAAGCCGCTAGTGTTTTAGCTTCCATACATTCGAAAGCTAACACGTATTATAGAAACACAAATTGGAGATTTATGGGATCAAAAAATCTTCAAACTCGATCGAAATGTTTAATTGACGTCCATAGAAGGGAAATCGCGAAACGGTGTCATACCGAAACTGATCAATATCACGCGCAAACAATAGAGGCTCATCAATTTCAAACCGACGTGAGTGGCGAGAAAAAATTGGCGAGAATCAAGTCCAGGTAGAGTTTGCTTAGCGCCTTATTAAACAGTCTATTGTGTTGCAACGGCGCCTACTCTGCCCATTTTTTGCAGACAATTTATAAACAAAAACGGAACGCATCTGTCTCAGACTGTCTCATTGAGGTACCCCGTTTTAGCCTTGAATATTTAACTTGTAACTATTTTAGGATCGATTGAAGTCTAAAACAACATCAACACTTCAGGCTACGTTCGCTACAGTTAGAAAATTTAATTAAATTGAAAACTATATTATATATAATTTCCCTAGAGTCACTGAAGTATCTATTCCGGACGTATCTAAATGTTCATGATAAGTAAGTACTTAATTACAGGAAAGCTATTAGAGGCGAGTTCTAGTCGGTACACATAGATAAGCAATATGAATGAACACTATTTAAATATAAATATTCATTCAAACATGTATTTCTGATACATTGCATTTATAACAATTACTATTGCTCAAGCTAATTGTGCTAGATACAAGAAGACCCGATGGCGTAGTACACATACAAATATTAAAATTACGTGGGCACCCCACCTACAAGCCGGCCCACAACCTTATTTTTCGTACAATAAGCCTAAAGCCTACGTGTCACCTTCGCTAATGCTCGATAACCTAGCATTAGTAGTGAATGAAAGAAAAATTTGTAACGACTTACTCACCGTTTATGTCAAACTATGTCTACCGCTGGCGGCTTTCCCGAAGGCTGGTTTTCTTATAGTAATAGCGTCCAGAGTCTCACTGCGGAAATTGCATCGCAACAGAAACAAGTAGGAAAGCAATTTTCACTTAAAAGTCAACTGTCAATCAAACTTTAACACAGACAAACACGTACGATTTGAAATTTGGAAACGTCAAAATGATCGCACTCGCATGCGCTCGCGTATTAGCGCGTTCATCGAGGGCGCGCGGCGCGACTGAGCGTGAGCGGCGAGAGCGCGGCACGCGCCGGTGGGGGCTTCATTCACAAATCGAGTGGCGGGGACCGGAGCGCGGGGGCCTGACCCATAGGCTCATTCATGCGATTACCAAGTCGGTGTGGTGACCTAGCGCTACGTACATCGCCCAATCCACCACACCGAAGTTGTGAGTAACCATTTCAACAAACTCATTGTAATGCAAAGAAAATCATGCCAGCTTCCTGTTCTTGCCGAAACACCGGTTTGTGGAACCGCATAACGTAAGTAGCAATTTGGAGAATTTTATTGCACACAACAATGAATATACAATAACACTCTTTGGCAATACGACCGGTCATACGTGTGCACAATTGCGACAGCGACCTGACACAATTAATGCGACTACAGAACCGGCGAAAGTCAGGAGAAATTCGAGAGTCGTATTTGTATTATGGAGGACATCTGTGCATAATTCAGATAACGCTGAATTAAAGACATGCGTACTCAATGCCTCGCGATAGACTCCATAAAGATCGACATTGCGGGTATTCGCTTCATAATAAATGACGACAATTTTATCGTTGTAGGTATCACGATTAAAACCGCTACGTATAAAACGGTGACTTGAAATCAGATCCCGTTGCGCCACCGACGGATTTACAGCAATAATGGCTTTGCAAGCAAGAAAATGACAAGCAACAGTGCCGGTGAAAGGCTCTAAGTACAGGCACAAGCGGTTGATGTAACATAGTGGCTGCATCGCACGTGCCCTGTGTTGCTTCACTTTATTGCGATGCTTATTGCTTTTTATTTCGCTGAAGACGACATTAATATTCGCATGGCGTGTGATGATCTCAGAATATTCGGCGTAGAGCTTTAGTCAAAAATAACAATGTAACATGTTCCTCGAGGCTCATAATTTTGTGTTGTCTTGGCTGCAGGACAGCAACAGTGGTTTTATAGCATCCTACCAATGAATACGTGATCGTTGTATTTAATCCTTGACCTTTCGTTTTTTCGTCACTCCCGGTTAATACAAATGTAAATACTAAATAGCGTTTCTTATACGACGTGAGAGACTGCTCGGCGCCCTCCCAACTATTACTCCGTAAACTAAAGAATGACCTAAGGTGAGACACGTCATTTGATGATTCGTCATTTACGTTTTGAGGCGTGATGACGTGACAACGAAGAACTCAACACGTGAGTAAGAAGAACTTGTTCATGACAATCCTATGGCCAATAGAAAAGCTCTATGTGGCGTGTGACTGACTACTAATAACCTCTGTGGGTGTGTTACAAATCTTCGTGGACTGGTAACGGAAACAGGATCACAGATTCACAAATACGATAACCTAGCCAGAACACTATCGCAAACTTTGAATAACACCGTTGACATGCAGCTCAAGTGGTAATCGTCGTCAATTTTCCCTTAAAAAGCTAAGCATCGGGTTTGTGAAAAGTGGAAAAATAAAACATCTAACACATACCAAGCTAACTAGTTAGCTAATTACATTTAAATCAACAGTAAACGGCATCAGGCTGCAAATGGACTTGGCAATAACTGGTTTTACTAATGTCGCCTAATTAACGGGATAGGTCTCTGGGTATAACTTTATAGGAGGCCGCCCTTAATAGATCTTATCGCTTTCTAAATCGGTAGCTAATAAAGTCTTCACAGTGATATATTGTTCACAAGCTCTTATAAATTCGTTTATTAATACTCAGTGCAGCCATTATGCGAGTTTCTAAAACTGCACTGCACATTATTTTAATTATGTTGCATTAAAAACCTGTTTGGAAATGCAAGAACATTAATTAGCAGAGAACATTGAGAAATATATAATTGTCAACGTGTATAATTACCTCGTTAAGCAAAAGTATGTATGTTTGTGTTAAATAACGATATCTCTTTTAAACGGAGTCCTCTAAACAGCTTTGTTTGATTGAGATTGGGATTTACCATAAGTAATTTATTGAATGAGAGGGTTTTCAAAAGAATTGAGAAAAAGTTAGCAAAGCCACAGCTAGTTATTCCAAGCGTACATCAGTTAAGTGCTAATGCACGACTCCACAAAAGCACGTTTTCTCAAAGCCAGAGAGACATGCAACAAAAGTACCTAATGAAAGCTTCATAGAATTGGTTATCTCGGATTTTAAAAAGTGCAACTTTTGGTGGATAGTGAAAAAGGGAGGTTGGCAAGACACTTAAGGAAAAACATTAATATCACCACGGTTAGATCATCAATCCGGATTTTAGGATTACTATGGCCCCAGGATAGTTCCTAGTGGTAGACCTCTGATAAAATTGTCCTGGCAATTGAACTGGGGAGTGTTGTGAAACATTATAGGTATTCTTTTTCAACGCAAACACAATGTTTCCAGTATTTTAATTAACACTCGAAATCGCAAGACAACGAATTTGCCAATTTCTAAGTATTTTACACAAAACTGGGCATGTTTTCATAAGACCAGGAAAAAAGAAAGGACTTATATTATACTAGCTGATGCCCGTGACTTCACCCACGTGGATGTCGGTTATTATATACTACAACTTTACTCGAGAACCACTCTATCCATTGGTGAAAACAGCATGAAAATCGGTGCAGTCGTTTTTTAGTTTATCGCGAACAGGACGACAGACAGATGCGGCGGAGGACTTTGGTTTATAATATGTAAGGATTGTTATGAAATTAAGTTTTCGGAGTGCTAAATTATTCTAATTTACTCGTACAAACTCAAATCAATCAGTCGCTTATAACCCGACATCGTTGATATTTCAGTACAAAGAATCAATGAAGGGATGAAAAGAGTTATAAATCATGAGGTTGGTATTTTAATTGGAACTGAAACAAAGAAAACATGCAATTGTAAACGATGCAATGGTATCGGAGTACAAGAAGTAAAAGCACATTTCGCAAATATAATTCAACTCAATTTCGATTCTGTACAAAATTACCATGGAATCAAACCACCTACAACAAATTGTAGCATAATTATGAGGAAGCAATCTAACAGCTCGAAAGCGTTGGCTGACAATCGAGAGGTCCTAGGGTCAATTGATATCCGTTTAACTAACTAACTTTTTGAACCTGATCGTAGGCCGATCTACTAAAATGTTCTAAGAAAACATATCACAATATCACAGGACGGAAAAACGCAAGCGTCCTAATTCTATTGCGTGATGCGTCGTTATTATAGCAGCAGCGTGTAGCTTCGTGGCCGTCCTAATACAAAATGTACTGAAAACAGTTATCGCAATAACGCTTGCGTTATTATCGAGCGATACAAACGCGCCTGTGGCGGAGAGACTTTATTGTCTATCTTCCCTACAGCTCAATTTGTATGTCTCACATTTTCCCGCCAGTGATAGCATCTACAGGGGGGGTAGGTCGATTACCCAAGCCGTTTCCTGTTGTCAATTAATGCAATGACCGGTACCGCAGCGTTTGTCTACAGTTATAACACCAATCCTCGCCATGCATGGAGTCATATAACACTGTCTCTACATGCTAACGACAACCAATTACGTAGTACGTGCATTCATCGGTATTATGTGTACAAAACCTTACACACAACTTGATTGCCGGTAGCAATAATGCCAGAAAGTTTTGAGTCAGATATTGGATTTTGCTTTAGGAACTACTAGGGAGGGAGTAGTAGGGGGGAGACCTCGGTTTGATAAATTAATAGAACTCACAGTTTTATGGCTCCCATTTTGTGACAAGAAGATTCATAACTAGACAGTGGTTGTGCGAATAAAATTAATTTAGTACTCGTAACCTGTGTCGCACCTATATCTCTTCAAAGATGGGTTTAGTCAAAGCTTCGAATGATAATCGATCAATTTTGATGAAATTCCTGATTACGAAATACTTCGATGATAAACATCAGTGTCCAATTAGATCTTTGGTGGTTGGCTTGCCCATCAAGCAATGGTAGACGGTGTACTGAAGAAATCAGAAGAATGGAAAGACTGCATACATATACCTAAGCTCACTGGAGTTCCCTCGCGTTTTTGTTACGGTTTATCAATAAAATGCACCTACATCGGCAATTAAGAAAGACCAGTCCATAAACGGGAAAAATGTTTTATTCAGAAAGGGTGCATAATCTGCCAGAAAAACCGTAAGTACTTTTTGTGTGCATGCACTGTGAGAAGGATTTCGGATTTCCGGCATTAAGGTCCAACTCCGTAGCCGACTGCATGTAGCGACAGCCGGCGACGTGTCGCCAACACACTGGTTTCTATGTAATTCTATGAAATACCTTACGTAGCTAGCGACGCGTTGTCGATTTATAGAAATACATAGAAACCATTAGTGTCGCGACGGCACGTCACCTGCTGCTGCTGCCTGCAGTCGACTACGGAATGGTACCTTTACAAAGTGATAATAAGTAGTTACTATAAAACTATCATACCAAGAAGCCAAACAACATAAACAAAGCTGCGAAAACTAATTAACTAAGTAGTTTCATAGGACAAAAACAATGTTCCTACCTATCCAACCCATCCAATTAGCGAAATGTATCGCTCTCAAATTAGCGAGAATTATGAACAGGAACTGACTCACTTCATTGAACTCAGCGGGAAACACAACCACTGGATATGAATGACATCGGTTGAATGAATGATATCAAGGCTTCAGGAGAGTGAATTTAAACATTCATTGAGGAGATTTCCATGCCATTTCAAAGTATTATTTAAGTTTAAGACGGTAAACTTCTCGCTTTTTGTTTGGTTTCTTTTCCTCAAATTTTCTTTTGTGGAAAAAGAAACCTTAAAAATTGCAATAACGGCCGACTCTTTTCTGTTGACATTTTTATATTAATGTGCCTAGAAAAACCATAAATAACTGGGATGCGTGATATAACCCCTAGGATGGCATAAAACATAGAAATGCTACCATTATGTAACTTAGATTCAATTAAATGCCGCTTACAGTACACCCACGCGAAATGTACATCTTTCATTTACATTCTAGCATTTCTGATCGGGTTGCCTATGAAATGTCGAGTCGATCGCTGAATATTTCCATCATGGCTCCTGCAATTTTACATTCATATTACTACCGTTTCTCCGGACTCGCCCCTGTTTACTCGGAACTCGAGACCTAGTAGAACGTAGCATTTTAATATATCCTGCACACTCCGGACATTCTTATTGAATATTTGAACCGTCGCTCGTCGGTTCTTTGAAGCCCGCTGTCGTCAGTAACCGACGTGATTTTGACATCGTCCGTTTCAAATCGCATGTCTGACGCTCACAGCCCTTCAATTTACGGACTATGCTTTTGACATTGAATAGTTCCAGCACTAAGTTTACCTTAGGTTATGGTACCAATATTTGTAAAGGTAAGGGTAAGTTCGACGGAATCATTTCTTTTTTACCCGACTGCCCCAGAAGGAGGGTAATTTTGTAATCAAATTAATATCTCAGGTAATTTGATTAGCAATTTTTACCAAAATTATAAAGTAGCTTTTATAGTAGTATCTTACCTGTGCAACATAATGCGATGTAGTCGTTTGCCGTAGCAGCTCCTTGCGGCAGGCTCCATGCTACCTTGAACTGGTTCCCTTCCGCCGTCCAGCTCAGTGTCGCTCTCTCATTGGCACCGTATAAGTCCTTCTTCTCGTCCACCTCGCTACTCAACGTCTCTTTGTCTATGGCATCTATGGCACTGTCTTCTTTGGATATGTTGGCACTTGGTTCTTCGGTATCTACCGTCATTGGACAGTCTTCGGCATTCTCGACCACTACTTCGCCGTTTTCAAGCACTGCTTCCCCGTTTTCGAGCACTGCTTTTTCATTTTCGACCACTTTTTCTTCGTCAGTCTGTTTTTCGTCTTCCATGGGACAATCCACGTCATGGTCGTCAGACATGACTCCTCAATCACACGATTTAGTTACACATTGTTTTTGTTTATTTGACTAAAGTTCGGGAAAAAAGCCTCCAATATGTTAGGATCGGAAAAGAACTAAGGAATGTGCGAAAGTACGCTACAATTCGTATCCAATGAGCTCACTGAATACACTACAAAGCAATAAAATAAAAAACACAAAACAGGAAAGAAAAATCGCGAAAGTATCCAAACAAACTTCAGAAAGTTACAAGATGCAGGAGCAAGAATGTAAGGGTAGTTAGTGAGAAGGGAAACTGAGACTGACACGCTGGGGGTGTGAGGGGGTAGCGAGACGAGGGCGGGGCGGGGGCGGGCGGCGACGTCGCGACGCCAGCCCGACCGGCGCCGCCGCCGCCGTCGACCTACTGCCAGTGCCAAGTAATGCGTCCTATTCAAGTCTCAGCAAATCACTACAAGTGTAATGATTACTGATACTGTTATCATAAGGATTCTCACACAGATTTTCCAATTATATCAGTTGTCATACAAGAGACAAATTTGTAAATAAGACAATTATTGTATTTTAGGAGGGGGGTGTATGAGAATTGGTAATTGTACAAAATAACATAATATTCAGCGGTATACTATGCCAGTAGTAATTAGGCATAAAAAAACATTTAGTGGCTACATCAGGAAATGTTCTAGTAAAATTTTACAAACATTTATTTTTATTTGTTGGATAGGCTTCACTCAATGTAAGCATCCAAGCTGATTGCATTAATACATAAAATATGATTACAAGGTAAATAAGTTCATATTGCATACATGTTAGCAGGAGCAGATGAGTGTAAGGAAATATGAGATGAAAAATAACAGAGATCTTGTGTTCTGCCGAAACCATGGATTTAACCAGGTACCTTTAGATTTTCAGCCTAATGCTTTGCAAAACATTATTGTGCATAAACAAAAGGAGGTTTCGTATTGTCAAAGTAATAAGGGGTCTTATTTAAAATTTCTTATTCATATGAATAATAATTTTAAATAAAATCAATAAAATAATGATTTCTTATAAAACAGTTGTTACCCAATTTAATTATGACACATTGCATATCCTGGATATCACTCAACTATAGTGAGGACTGAGGACCACAATCAGCAATTTGTTGGATGCGGTTTGATACCAAGAGAAATGCAGAAAGAACTTTCTAGTAGGGCAAAACAAAGGCCAAATGTCTAGCAAATAATGTCTCGTCGTGGAATAGATTGAAATAAATTATGGAAAAGCAAGTTATAAAGCTAATAAATAAAAATAATAATGCAACCAAAATAAATTTAGCATACCTAATTATTATTAGTTGTTGTTATGAAATGTTTAGATAAACCTATCACTTATAAAACGTATTCATTGTGGACAATTTGTGAATTATTTTGTTATTTTAGTACATCGTTATTTTTTTTACTTTTTTCTTTAAAATCAATAAGTATGCAATAAAAACAATATCTGCCACACAGATACTATGTGATCCAAGAAAAGGAAAATGATATATCACCACTACATACACTTTTCACGAAAATACTATGAGTTTTTCACACAAAATTCACTGACGGTAATTTTTTCTATTGAGATTTTCGAAAAAATTGGCTTTTCTCCAATGCACAGGCGATTCTTTCCGCAGCGGGTGACATTGACATTTGATTTGTTTAGAAATTGAATACGGATCTTACAGAAAATAAATATTTACAAGGCTTTCGAGAATTTTATTCAATTATAATATGACCCATTGAAATAAAGCTCATTTTTCATTTATTCATGATAAGATACCGAAAAGATTATGATTTTCACTTTGTTTTATTCGAGTGTGGAGTATGTATATGACAGATTACTAAACGAACAACTGGCTGTCAAAGAAACCGTTTCAAAATATTACGATAATATTCTCACCTCTGGCGACTTACAATTTTTAATAGATTTTGTTATTTTCGCCCGGTGAAAGTGAATGCTTGTGAAATAGAGATAAAATATAGTCGCAATGTTCAAAGTTTTTTTAACTTACATGAAACAAGTATTTAACAGGCTTATTTTCTAGTACGACGGACTTACTGACTGAAACAAGTATTTCACAGGTTTATTTTCTAGTACTACGAACTTACTGACTGTGGTTTCCAAAATTCAAAGGACAAACTGTGCTCTGTTTCTTCGTATTGTTAAAATATTATTTAAATGGCTTCAAATGCGCCTTCCGATTCAGAATCAAACGTGAGCGGTTTCTACCGATATAACAATAAACATGTAAAATATTTGTACACTTCCATGGTAGAGGTAAGATACTTACTAATACTTTTTTTTTTCAAGTTTTACTGTTGGTTTATCCTGGATTTTACTATTATTTCCCTGAAGATAACATGTTTGAGTTTATGGTAGATGAATATCTTTTGTAATGGTATTTTTTATTTACAGAACATGGAATCAATAAACCAGGACATCCTACAAGTTGAAAAAAATCTTAAAAACTTGATACAAGTAGCTGGTCCCCTAGAGGGTCAACTATCATTGCTGTTGCAATCACTGCCAAAACCTAAACTTAACATTCCCATGGAGACTGATTGAAATACAATATGGGACATCCAGAATAATAAATAAGAATACTACTCATATCAACATCTGTTCTAAAATTAGTACTGAATTTTTTGTAAAATCCGCACCAGGATAAGGTTCTTAAGAATTGAAAGTAACAATTAATGTTTTCTGCATACATAGATAAGTAACATAAATTAGAATATTGTTTACTGTATTTCTAAATAGAATTTTTATTGTTATCAACTTCTAAAGCAAATTCGACGTTGAGTGGTTATTACACTACATTTTATTACATTGCCTATTATTTCCTACGTGTTCCACAGCCTTGCTTGGTGAATGATGAGATGAGCAATACTGTTCCTACATGCTTTGCAGGTGAATTCTACCTAAATCTTTTCCACACAAGTATGGCAGTGCAATATTTTTTTGAAGTTGAAGTTTTTGGAGAAAGTAAAACCTCTTTTCAGAGAAGCAAAATCAGTGCAAGTTTAAAAAATAAACTGTCACTAGGACATTTATCAAGTTTCATGTAGGTACTCGTGATGTCACTCTGTGCATGTACATGAGGAACCTCACAAACAATGAGAATTTTGTAAATTATTAAAACTTTGCTGAACTATAGTAAAAATGGGAGAACAGATCATGGTGAGCACGAGGGCGAAATCGCCAAGTCGCACGGAGGCCATTTCCAAAAATCTTGTCAACCGCCCTATGTATGGCAATGGTGTTCTTATAGGCGAGTATCACAATCGATATCTTAGTGCCCACCTGTTCTAGTACCGATCTTATCTTACCCAGAATTATTTGTGTGAGAAGTTTGCCTATGCAAGTCGTAATTTCGGCTCTGGTGATCTTTGTTACTGGAGACAAAGATCACCAGCGCCGAAATTAACATTTAAATGCTCTCACAGTTTTGCAATTTTATTCTCTCATAAACATAATTTAAAAATCAATTTCTTCCTTCAGCAAACTGGGTGGAAGACCGGACAGAATGTATAAACAACGGTGCCCTCTACTTCCCTCCAAAAGAAGAAATAGACTATAAAAAAATGACACCAGAATCGAGGCAGCCAGACTTTAGACAAAATAAATTAAATAATACACAGGTCTGGTATCCACAATGTTTACCTATATATTATCCAAGTCCCTCATCGTCACGTCTATCTACATCGCTCTCTTAGTGCCTACCTACAAGCAGTGGTACTGGCGGAATAAGCCTGTCGGGGGCCCGAGGGGGCAAAACTAAATGGCCCCCCCGCCCAGGAATGAACGTCAAAATATTTTGTATGCTGTCTCCTCAGACCAAACATTTTTATTTGGTCTGAGGCTGGCTATAAAAGGTTAGGTTCTCTTTTGACTATTGATACAGAAACAGGAAATACTTTGTCGACAACAGAAAAGCTAGAGCATCAGACGAATTGAGGATGGTAGAGCGATCGACCGGGGGCCCGGGGCGGACCGCACCTGCCCCCTCCCCCCCCTTAGTCCGCCAGTGCCTATAAGTTGATTGACCCCAATTTTAATTGGAATCGTTCTACAGAGTAATTTCTCATCAATAATACGGCACGATAGCCACGACTCGTGTGATAATTATGCGACAGTAAACGACCTGGTGTACCACCACCTGCCGAAGCCTCTGTGTGGTCCCAATCAGCGTTATTATAAAAGAGCGCAGCATCAGTTCTATCCCCAACCTGACCTCATGAAATGTTTCGTAAGTACCCCACACTATTTACGTTTGAACGTCACGTCAACAAAGGTACGAACTACCTACTACTCCAATAGTTGATGCTGGTTGAAGCGTGACCGCTTAACACGGGTCCTGATTCGATTCCCAGGTCGGGCAGATTTTAATGGGTTTTTTTCATTAGGTCTGTTTGTCAGCAGCAAGCAGTACGAAAAAATACAGTCGCTATGTTATGTTATCTCCAAAGAATGAAGGCTACGTCCCATTAGGCTCCACCGACCTGTTTCAGCACCATAACGTCGTGCAGGTTTCAAAATGTCAATACTTGCTTATTTCCTTGTTTTAGGGCAATGTGACAGAGTGGGGTTTGAGGAAGCAATTAGAATACGAGTGGAAGTGCACAGATGTGTCAGACTACATATCGAGCCTGTATGAAGACACGTTTGTGCCCCCACGGCCTCACCAGTACCTACAACGAAACGAGAGGTTGGGGAAAAGCTCGTGAGTAGTTCTGTTGCTGCTCGTTGCTCTGTCTCCCCAATAAATCGCCATGTCTTTCACGTGGTGTAGGAATCAAAGAATTTATACAGTTTTACGTTTTTTATTGCAGGAGTTTCACAAAAAGTTTCTGTTTTAAGATGACAAAATCAAAACAATGATAACATCAAGAATCATTTTTCCACTTTTTGCAAAAAATTATTTAGTCTTTACAATATCACATTTTGTTCGAGATTAGGACAGTGACGTCCATATAAAATTGTTAACAATACAATAATTCTTAATGCTTTCATATCGCCATCACCTGGCACCAACACGAGATCAGCAAATACGTCTTATAAACTAAGTTTAGTCTCAAACGTTACAACTAACAATCGCTTACAACTAACATGATATAACTTAACAAAATGTTCTTAACATAATGGCAGTTCACGGAACTTTCATAAAAATTTATAAAATAAAGAGGTAAGAGCAAGATAAAAATACGTACGAATTTAAAGAAAACAACATGTTAGAAACGTCAAGGCAGTTGACTTATTGACTAGTTGTCAAGCGTCAGCGAGATGAGAAGGAATCGACTTTCGGCAGCTTTATAAGACCAGACCCGCCGGGGGTCTTGAACAGGCTGCTTTGTGCGTAATGCTGGTGTTGAGCAAATGAGTTCGCAGACATCATGTTTTGTTGAGCAAATTGAGCATGAGGTATGTGGACATGACCATTATACTGCATTTGTGGAAATACTGGTGAGCTTATTCGGCTAAAGTTTTGCGGCGATTGAAAACCATTAAAATGATGACTCATGGTTGGAAAGCGGTCTAAAACCATTGGTTCCCCGCAGACTGACTCTTCGCGGGATGGAGGCTGTGAGAACACGTTGCGTTGGTTCAAGCTAGACGTCTGAGATTCGAAACCCGAACTTTGGCTCGAGGAACGACTCCCGTCTACATTGAATATCTGACGCTCGCCTTCGGAGCCCCAGTAGCCACCTGCCACCCAAGAAGTACTGTGACCCAGCTTGCTCGGGGATATCAGAGGCCTAGAACGAGCCATAGGCGTTGGAGCAACAAAGCTAGGAGAAGCAGTAAACTTTCTTAAAGAGAAGATAGAATTTGTTTTCTTCTTTGTCTTTGTAGGACTACCTATACATAAGGAACTAATGCTTTCATCTAATTCAGAGTCTGAGTCATCCTTTATGAGTTTCTGATATTTATTGAAGGAAGGTTTAACAAAGATGGTGTCAGATACAGAACTTGGACTTTTACTTATAATAGAATTGACACAAAATGTTGAATTTAGTTTGGGTTTTGTCCACATACTGTCCACTCTTGGTGTAAAGGTTCTGCCATTCATCATGCTGGCATTCAGAAGGCCGAGATTTTCGTTTGAGGACTCGGAAAAGTTGTGTAAGCCGAATTTACTCAATGAGACATCGTCATCACTGTCTAAATGCATAGGGTCATCGTCATCATCAATAAGAGTACTAGCTGAGGAATTCACCAGGTTCTTCATTCTTTTCGGTGAAGTTGGGGATCTTATTTCTTCTCTTCTGGTATCTGTCTTGATTGATTTGTACACCAATATTACTATAAAGGTACATAATGTCTGAAACAAATGATTTTATAATTATTTTTTATTTGTATAAATTTTAGCTAGCATTTAGACTGGCAAGAATATTCATTTTAGAATAAAATTTATGAGTTTTATGTTATGGTTTTATTCCTTTGCAAAATTGAAACACAAATATTATGATGATATTTAGTTTGAACACTGACAATAAATACAATTTGTTTCTGAAATTGACTAGACTTTTGAAAAATACAGTTTTTGAAAGGATCTGTTGGTACCAACCTTAATGAAACTCAAATAAATAGGTTCCACAGCCACATAGCGATGTCCTATCGTAGCAATAACAAATATCAGCCATTGCAAGTCAATTAGAATAGTATTCTTCAAGCTGTTCACATTCCAGATGAGTCCAATTATTTGTAAAAAGCATACAAAACTTCCTAAAGTTTCCTGTGTGGTCATATTAAATTGGCCTAAGTGTATCTGTCTAAAATTAAAACTTTTTGGCATCATGTTCACAATATTTATGTCATAGAAATAATTTTCTAATGCTGGGAATGTCATATTTGTCTTCATCTCAATGATAGAGTATATTCTTTGTAGAAGACCTAGTACTATATCTTTTATATTAGTTATTGTACTAAGTAAATTCTTGTGTCTTAATGTTAAGTTTGTGTAAAGTTCAAAAGAAACCAGTATAAAAAGTATAACTGCTATAAGCATTGAGGTATTGTTTATAAGTTTTCTCAGCAGTTTGTTTTGTTTCAATTGCTTTTGATTTATCTTATCTGATGTCCTTGTTTCTAATAATTTGGACCCCAGTAGGGTTTCTTTCTCTTTGTGCAGTTTCATTTGGAGAACTTTTCGGCAAGGGCTGCATAGCTTGTATGCCTTCTCTAACTGCATCCTGAAAATTAGAAACACTCCATCAGAAACAACATTACACACACAGAATTAAATCACATTATGTACGTTATCGTTAAAAATACATGTTACACAATCAAATTAGATGGTACTCTAATATATTTTAGGCAGGTTTACAAATTTCAAATAGAAAAACAGCCATTTAGCACAATTTTACTAAGATAATTTAGAAGTAAAACAAAGCTAGTGGTTTAAAAGAACTGCAGATTACAACTGGTATACAAATTTTCTGGTAAAGCAAGGATTAATATCAAACTGGATCAGTAAACATGACTTCTTATAATGATTGATAACATTCATTAAACAATTAAAAGCGAATGAGATAAGTAACATGTGCTATATAAAGTGGCCTCTAAATGTAAGGCCATGAAAATTGCACTTCAAATAATACAATACTTATGATAACAATTATCTTTTCAGATTACAATTACATGTTTGAGTAGGAGTTAAGATTTTAGTAAATTCTAATTTTACACCCCGAAGTACAGAATATTCAACTATTACCATAATCCTAATCGTGTTCTAAAAAGATTTAACACTTTAAGAACTTCCATAAAGTGTATTAGGTACTTTTGGTAGTCATCTTGACCTCAAAACAAGAATATAACATCCTAACTAATACTATAAATGCAAAAGTGGGTTTGTTACGCTTTCATGCTAAAACGGTTGAACGGATTTGGATGCAATTTGCCACATGGGTAGACCATTACCTGGGTTAGGATATAGACACATACTTTTTGTCCCAATACGCCCATAAGATCGAGACCTATGCAGAAGAAGCCGCAGGGCGCAGCTATTAAAAGTTTTAAAATATAGTACCTGTATGATTCTATTTCATCATCAAACTTCCTCTCATTCATAGGAACAAAATTGGCTAGTTGTGTCACTTTCAACTGTTGATTTATATTACACATCTTGCAGAGACCATTCTTGGGTGGACTACTCCTGAATACCTTAGGTGTTTGGTGACCCTGGTCATTGAATGCGGTAATAGGTTTATTGTAGTCACCATCCTAGAATTATAAAAATACACAATTATGAGTACAGCCAATTAGTGCTTTTGTCTGGTCAAAAGTCCATACCCTATCCAAACACTGTTTTCATTCAGGGATTTGAAAAATCCAGTATTGGGATGGGCTGTGGACTTCTACACATTTGAAAATAACTAAACATTATTTAGCCAATAGATGTTTACCAAGCTCATGGAGTTTCATGATAAGATAGATATCTAGGAACAAACAAATATACTGCTAGTTTCTCTGTTTTTTTTATAACATCTCAAATGACCTACAAAGCTGAAACATTGCCAATTTCAATCAAAAAGATTAGGTAAGAAAATTGAAAAAACTTCTTCCCAAATCCGTTTACTATAAGAGTCTTTAAGGAATCGAGGGGTCGAGGGCTAATTTAACAATGACTATTATGTAACACTTTGATAGTAATAATATTAACATTCATAATCAGTAATAACCTTACCTTGTTGAACCCATTGTACTGTTCACATTTAGGGCAAGTCCAGCTGTTGCGATCTGGATATTTGACCCAAAAATTATTATTACAGAACCAACAGTTTACGCGCCACGGCAAAGTAGACCTGTAAAAACAATTAAAACATATTTTTAGTATCTGTCGGGCGGGAAAGCGTTATCTATAACCTCACCAACTCACCGTAGTTTATAAAGTAATTTCACAAGTAACACTGTACACAAAACAACGGCTATACTTATCAGCACTGACTCCATTTTATAAATATATTTCATTTTTGTCAAGCTTAAATTTCCTAAAAATTCATAAATTCCCTAACCTAAAAGTACATCCATTTTGTTTGCCACAGACTAATTCTTTCTTTGAGTTTTTTTTTCCAACTCTATCACAGACTAGTGAACTCTATGCTCTAACGCCACAGAACAACGGTCACAGAACAATAGTCTAACGCTAGCTAGAATAGGCATAGAGTTAAAAAGATAATAGTTAGCCGGTTCCACACTAGCTCGCCACAAACTACAAACCACTATAAACGCAAAAAAGTGTTGATGCATCGAAAGCGTTTCCGCTTGCGGTTCCGTTGCCGCATGCTACGTTTCATGAAATCCTTTGATTTGTGTACAAAACAAAAACCAAAACTCGATTGGGTCAGTAGATGGACAATAAGAAGTGCTTTCAAGTAAAAGTTTACAAATAAATAAGTTCTGATATTCTGACTCTAGCCTACCCGTACTAATTAGGCTGCGTTTCCACTGAGGCGGAGCTGGGCGTTGCGGAGCGGAGAAGAACAGTGAAAAGTGCTGCCCTTCGCTCAACACGGAAGCCGTCTCCGTTCTAACCCACTCAGGATTGCTTGCTCACATATTTTATGTGAAGTCCACTCAGCTCTCGGCTCCCTTCCGCTTGCACTATTTCCACTAAAGCGGAGCGAAGATTACGAGCATAGTGATGCATACATTATTCATGCACCGCTAACCTCTGCTCCTCCACCAAGCTCCGCTCTGCCCACCTCCGCCTAAGTGGATACGCAGCCTTACGCCTTAGTCTGTAAAGCGAAACTCCTAAAACACGATAATGGTTTGTCGGTTTGATCGGTTTGGAAAGCATGTGAGCAGCGTGTCCAGCCAGCAGGCATAGCATGGTGATTTCTATTTCTACGAAGAATAGACATACCTAGCTTTTTCTATACAAAGTGACATTTCGTTTCTTCATTTTTGACATTGCACTGTAGAAATCCTTCTACAATCTGTCATTTTGTCTGTCATTTATATCGGTCTTTTAATATGTAGACTATTTCGGAAGAAAATTTTCTATCCTTACTGTCAAAATCACACTGACAACTGAAATTTGTCTAAGGTAGTGAAGACAATTTGATTTTGGAATCGCCAGTAGAAAACTTTCTACTCGACGGCCACAAAGTATAAACGGTTATCTACAAAATCATGATTTTACAAGGGAGCGTATGGAAAGCAAAACTGTGATAATTAATAGAAGAACAAAGCTATCATCTCCTATTTTACATCATTTAGTTAATAGGGCTATATATAAGCAACAAGGAAAATAGTTAAGGCCAATATTACAGTTAAAGTGCAGTTAACTCTTTTTACTTAGCCGCCGTCGTACTGTCTACACGGAACGTCATTTTTGTCTACTCTTCCGTCGACAAAACGGTGCTCATGCTACGCCTGCAGTACACAGATTAGTTCAGCATAGACCTGTGGCATAGACACAGTACTACTTAGTCTGTGGACACTTCTTGCTAGAAGGAGACAACTTGAATTGACAAGCTGTAATGACAAGACAAGCAACAATGACATTTGTTTTGACATTGTGCTTGAGGTTATTTTTTTAGCAAAAAAACACGAGAATTTACGAGATATACATTGCTGAAGACGGCTGAAAAACACTTCTAAAATAATATAGTACACTGTTTTGTTGAACTAATCTTATATTTAATAAGTATACTACCATGACACCGGAATCGATTTTACTTTTATGCAATTATGACGACCACCTGAACACAGGTAAGGTTATTTATACTATTACTAACTGATGCCCGCGGCTTCGCCCGCGTGGATGTCGGTTATTATATTATATACTAAAACCTTCCTCGCGAACCACTCTATCCATTGGTGAAAACAGCATAAAAATCGGTGAAGTAGTTTTTGAGTTTATCGCGAACAGACAGACAGACGCGGCGGAGGACTTTGTTTTATAATATGTAAGGATTTGTAATCTGCGCTATTATCATTGAGGTTCAAAGACTGGTATCCATATCCATATTCAATTTTATTTATCTTGTAAATTCATATATTTCCATCTATATAACTCTTATCCCTCTACTTTCAGATAATGAAACTATCAAAAAACTATGGTCGGATAAATGGTCACTCAGAGATATAGAGATATGTAAGGAACTATTAGCAACAGGTCTTGAAACAGATGCTTTGAAGGATGTAATAAAAAAGTGTCAAAAAGACAACAATGTTATGGAAAATATACTTTTTGTATCAGTGAGTTCATTTTTAACATTTTGTGAACAAAATTGGAACCCACACCCAGAAACATTAAGTATAGAAGAATTCTTTGGTTTAGAATGGCCTAAAGACGTTGATGCCACTGTAATGCTTCAAAGGGATTCGGAGCCAATTTATGTAAATATTCTCCATCCACAACTGTTATACTTCTCCACACAAGTTTTCAATGTGCTGTGTAATGCTGATCAAAGTTTGGTGAGTTCATTTACTTAATAATTTATGAATATGAAAGAATGACTTAACATTTTGTAGTTCCAAGTAAAATTTATCATCATCATCTGCCTAGCCTTTTCCTAACCATGTTGGGGTCGGCTTCCAGTCTAACCGGATGCATCTGAATACCAGTATTCCAAGTAAAATTTATCATATTGCTGACTATGTAGGTAATGGGTATCTTATCAATTCATGAATGAACATGCTGAAAATTTTTATGATGATATAGCAAATCAAGTTGCTTTCCGCAATATGACTTTCCTAGATAACATTATCAGCGGAGTCAGTGGGCCTTGCCTGCAGGACTGCCTCGCTGGTCTAGTGGTCGCAAGCGCTACTGCTGAGCATGAGGTCCTGGTTTCGATTCCCAGGTCGGGCAAAGTGTTATTGGGTTTTTCATCAGAAATTTCTCAGTAGCAGCCCGGAGTTTGGATTTGTGCCCAGTTGATGGCAATAGGCCCTTATTACATGGGACTTAAACATAACTGGTGAAACGTGGGTGTACTATAAAGGTACACCTCTGCCTAACCCTTCGGGGATTAGAGGCGTGATGTTATGTCCGTGGGCCCTAAGTGACATGACAAATCAAGATTGTTTTTAAAGTTTATTTATTTCCTATGAAAGACTTACATACAGCTAAACAAAACAATAAAAATAGTAAGAGCTAATTTCACCAGTGAAACAGAACGTGATCAGGACACTTAAACCGCTTTCAAGACCTGTCAGTGTCAATATTCCAAAACAATAATGACACTCACAGCTCTTAACGTGATTTAGAGGTGCTGATCGCATTCAGTTTCACTGGTGAAATTCGCCCTAAGTGTGACTGTCACCAAACACAGACGTTCTGAAGAGACCAGAAGATCTAATTAACTTCTGGAGGGAGGTGGGCTGGCTGGAATAACCACGAACGGCCGCCATGGCCCACGCACAATGGTCCACCGTAAGGACTAAGTGCGGAAACCAAATACCTCACATAGAACATAGACTATCACCGAGTTACAAGTCTTCACTTATAAAAAACAGAATAGTGAGAATGACCTCTACAATCCAGTTACTGGGTAACACCCGGGATACCCCTTGGTAAGGCTCATTGTCAGACTTTCGGGCTTCTGAGGACCCGTGACAACTGTCAAAGATCTACAAATGACAACTGCGACCAACGGCTTAACGTACTTTTCGATGCACGGAGAAGTCTCGTTATGTAAAGATGGTCACCCATCCACCGACCAACCCCGGCAAGCGTAGCTTAACCAGATGGATCGAACCGTGCGGCTGTTATTACTTAGCCACAAGCTCCTCATCACTAGTCATCTTTAATCATCTACCTTAAAACCGGTTATTACAAATTTAATTTCCACTTTTTCAGCTACACTTATGGTGGTACTTCAGAAGCAAAGCAGTCCATCAGAAAGCTCTAGAAGATACCAGTGCGACTTTATACTCGGAGCTTGAAATCAGTATAGCCAAGCTGACAAACCTCCTTCATGTCATTCAAGACAAGCCAAGACTTCAAATCCTGCTGTGTATGGAGATAGGACAAGCCTATCTCATGTATGGTAGGGTGCAGAGGACGGAAGAGTATTTGAAGAGGGCCAGGGATCTTGCAGGACTGAAACTGGAGCTAAGAGGTGCTGGGAAAATGTTTACTTATGTAATAGGATGTGATTTTGTTATTTGAAGGAGAATTTTAGTTTTTTGTTTATGGCAACATACAATTTTGTAGTAAGTTTAGAAGTTAATAGTAACTTGTCTTCAATTCAAATTTAGTAAAGTTCAAACCGCGCACGTGTTCTGTGTGTTGACATCCATTATAACTCCTTGCATTACAATTTATTATGCCCGCCGTACTCCCGCGCCTGACCCGCTCCCGTCCCGCGGTGTCTGTGGTGGCGGGCGGGCGCTGGATGCGGCTCCCGCTCCCGTCCCGCGCCGTCTGTGGTGGCGGACGGCGGGCGCGTCTCCCGCTCCCGTCTCGCTCCGCGCCCGACCCGCGCACGCGTTCTGTGTGTTGACATCCATATAATTCATTGCATTACAATTTATTATGCCTGCCGTACAACCGCGCCCGACCCGCTTCCGACACGCACCCGCTTTGTGTGTGTTTTGAGCTTAAGCCTGGGCAACAAATGGGTTAATAAATGATAAGTAAATAATACAGCGCATCACAATTTTTCAGGCATCCTTGGCAAAAGAACAAAGTTTCAACAAACGATAATACCCCAGCTTGCCCTATCCAGTGAGTTAGACTCCAACATAGAGAGACCTTCGGCTGAGGAGAGTCATGGCGGTTCTCAGTTACCTCCGGACCTAGAACTGCAAGATGATGTTAGGTTGAACAAGATAGCGTATACTGAGACCATCAGTCAAGCTGAACTGCCAAGTTTGGAGCAGATTCTTTGCCTTCTTACTGTGTGAGTTTTGGTTTATTGTTGTTTTTTGTTTTTACAATTTTCCAAGGAATAACTAAGAACAAAAATAAATTGGGAAGTGTAATTCTGGCTGATATTTAACTTTTAATTCTGTTATAATGTAAATGCAGTTGAATGAACTTTAATGTTTTGCCCACTAATTAAAAATATGTATCAAATTATTTTGTACTCATTCCCAATCCATGTCATCTGCATTATGATTATATAACTATTGTGTCTGCTTAGTGCACAGTAAAAGTAACAGGATTAAACTTAAAAGCTGTTCTTTTCAGCCAATATCTAATGAAGGCTCAGCCGAAGGACGATTTGATGAACGAAGAGCTCGCGCCCTACATCGAGGCTGTCCTAACACAGAAGAAAGGCGCGTGGCCCACCAGGGTAGCTGCCCTCCTCATCAGGTGCAAACTGGAGGCCAACCATAAGAGGACTGTGGAGCGTGCCATGCTGCAGTGTGAGACTATTGTTAATGATAAGACGGGTGCCAGTTCTACCACTAGGTAAGTCTGTTTGTGAGTATTGACACTCTTCTATCTCTCGCTGTGGCATTCCAGTTAGTTGTCGGGCTAAGCGGCCGTTCACACAAAGCGTCGCGTGAACGGCGAACGATTTTACGGTAAAATTTTGGGATCATACGTCAACATCCCATGGAACAAATGCTGTACGAAACTGCCACAAAATGTCGTACTGATCAACGTCGTTTTGTTTCTGTACAAAGTATTAACACTCTTTCGAAGCTTAAAATTATAAATATTAAATATTTTTGTAATCATTCTGATTTTTATTTTTCTCAGATTATCGTACCTGTGGGCTACTGGTTTACAACCTGCATGGATGTGGAGGCAGCAGCTAGCAGACCTGTACCTCAACCTGGGACTTGTGAAAGCTGCCCTGGAAGAATACCTCAAGTTACATCTATGGGAAGATGTCATTGTGTGTTATACTACACTGCAGTTGAGACATAAGGTACAATTTTAGTTTTCTTTTGGCTTTACTGGTTTCTGCAGCCTTTAAATTTGGTTTATAAGCTCTAGATACCTACTTGAACTTTTAGGAGTATGAGGAACAGGGTGTTATGTTCACTCATCCACCATAGAAAAGGGAGGATCCTCCGACCAGACAGGTGTTATGTCTGACGGGCAACTGCCCGGCGATTGATGTCGGGTTCTTGTATATATGTCCATTGCACGGTAAACTTTAATTGCGCGATGCAGGATTTATGTGACGTCAGGATTTTTGTGTCGTCAGGATTTTTGTGTGACGTCAGGTCTTTGATGCGTACTTCGCATGTGGCCATGTAGATACCGCCACAAACTTTTTACAACGCATTTAAAATACTATGTAGAGGTAGGTTGTAGAAAAGAGTCTAAATAAGTTTTTTTTCTGTTTATCAGGCGGCTGAAGTGATACAACAGCAAATTGATTTAAATCCAACAGTAAAATTATACTGTTTACTTGGTGATGCAACCGGTTCGTACTTTTTTTATTTTAAATTCTCTTTTTTTTTTTTCTAAATAATCTTTGCATTTAGCCTTTCCACAAAAAATAATTTGGTAATCAATGGTAATTGCAGTCTTGCCAACATGGGTTATAAATTCTGCTATTTTTAATCATATTGCCAACACTTCCAGATGATGTCAAATGGTTTGAGAAAGCCTGGGAGTTTTCAAACCACAAGAGCAGTAGAGCGCAGAGACATTGGGGCAACTTTTTGTTCGACCACAAAGAATATGAACAATGCATTCCACATTTCGAGAAATCAGTCGAAATTAACTCGATACAGGAGCGAGTTTGGCTTAGATTAGGGTGAGTTTTGATCGTAAGATAGTTTAAAAGACATCTCAACTTTAGACCAAAATTGCAATTTGAAAATTGAAGAGAGAAACCTTGCACAGCAGTGAAATGAAAATTGAGGGCCAATTCTCTTACTTATAAAACGTTCACATTCAAGTCGCAATCTGTCAAACTTGTCAAAAGTGTTGGTCAATTGATGGTTGTTTTGACAGATTGCGAATGAGATGCGAATGTGAATGTTCTTAAAAATAAGACAATTGGCCCTCAGAAGGCCAATTCTCTTATTTTTTAGCTTGTATTACTAGTTCAAATTGTACCAAATGTCATGATTTCATGAAATAGTCATTCAATGCACTTACATGAACTTAGAGAGTTGTATTGCTGATTCTAATGTTTATAATTCTGTAAAGCCATATTTGTTACGGCCGCAAATCATATTTAAATCAACATACAACCTTAACTTGCAAATTGCAAAAAACGTAAGAAAATTTGAATTTCACGGGCTACCTTAGCGCATCCCCCATCCCACATTGTATTTCACTGCTAGAAGCAGCACAACCAATGCTAACTAATCGTTCCGTGTTATTTCAGTTACGCAGCCCTTATGATGGAGAACTGGGAGGTATCAGCGAAAGCGTATCGCCGCTATACATATCTGCAGCCGAACACGTTTGAAGCGTGGAACAATCTCGCTAAAGTATACGTAAAACAGGGGGACAAAAATAGGGCTTATAGGGCTTTGATTGAGGCACTCAGGTTTAATTATGATAACTGGAAGGTTAGTTTTTATTGTGATCTATTTTTATTTAGATAGATTAAAAAAAAGTACACATCAATATTCCGCCTGGGAATATAGACGTATACGCGTGATGTTATTTTGAAGGGTAGAAATGTGGGTACTTGTGACAGTACACTCACATTTCGCCAGTTATGTTTATATCCCATGTGATAGGGGACGAGGCTTTTACTAGTAACCGAGAACAATACTCAGAAAAAAGTTGCGTCTGCGCTTTGATTCTTTTCATTCGTTTTTTATTCTGGGATTTTAAAATAACAAAATTAAATCTTTTGCAGCTCTGGGAGAACGTAATAATAGTGAGTATGGACACGGGGCACTTTGAAGACGTGATTCGTGGTTGCCATCGAATGCTCGACCTACAGCAAAAGTTTGAAGATGTGGAAGTGCTAGGACTACTGGTGCGAGCTGTTATTCAGGACAGTAAAGATGCTGACGGGAACAGTGCTGCTAGGTAAGATTTATTTGTGACTAGCTTCCGCCCGCGGCTTCGCCCGCGTGGTATGTCGATAAAAAGTAGCCTACATCCTTTCTCAGGCTCTAGACTATCTGTATACCAAATTTCATTTAATCCGGTTCAGTAGTTTTGGCGTGAAAGCGCGACAGACAGACAAGAGTTACTTTCGCATTTATAATATTATAGTAAGGATGGATCATAACAGTAGAAATGTGCTCTTGTTAAAAACTTAATGTTTTTGTATTGAGTCTGTTAATTTATTAATAAGATGTAAATTTTTTTTAGATTGCGGAAACGGGTTTTGGAGTTGTTCGGAAGAATAACGTCGGTTCATCAAAATAACCCCGAAATATGGCAGTTGTACTCAGATTTAAGTGCAACGTATTTGTTAAAAGCGCAACGCTTACTAAAAGCATACAAGGGCTTTACCCAGGTAACAACACTATCAAATAATTATTTCGCAAGCATTCAATTTTCCAATCCAATAAGTAAGAGTATCTTGAACTAATTCTTTGTGTTTTAACTAATATTAAATAAATAATCTTGAATCTTTATTTTTCAGAGTGGCAACTGGGCTAGCAATCCAGACACGTGTAAAAAAGTGATAGAAATGGCGCAGGCCCTTCTCGAACTAAGTAAAAAAGCTAGGGAAGAATCAGAAGACAAGGATATTCTTCAAGCTAATCAACAGCTGTCTTCTGCAAGACTAACAGGTCAGGCGGTCATTAGGGCAGCTGAGAAACAAGACTGGCCTAAAACTAAAAGTGGCTTGGAAGATCTAAAAACGTTGTTTTCTAATGTTACAGAATACATGAAATCAGTTATGTAAATGGTGTTGTTTTATTTTTCTTTTATCGTTTTTACTAATGCTCGTGGGTGTGCAATGCCCTGTTTGATTTTTAGATCTGAAATAGTGTGATTGCATTTATTTATTTTATGATTAACACATCGTCTACGTCCACAGATGTTCTTGTCTCATGAGCCATTACCAACATTTTTTTGAAAGAAAAGGCTGGCTGTGTCACATCTTCACAGACACGATAATACCAATAAGAAATATGGCCTAACAGTCTCCTAAAATAGTTCATTTAGTTTTACGTCGGCAACACTGCAATCAAATTGACGTAACGACGTTTTGTTCCTTAACGAAAAACATTTAACGCGTAGATAGTACATTATTTGACTAGGTTCTATATTATTTAACCAGGGTTCGTTTTATATTTTCCTAACTTTTCATGATTTTAATTGAATTTCTATTATTTTTAACGTAAAGCAAATCAGGGTTTCAGGAGTTTTAGAAAAGAAAACTCCTCGATTCAATCAATTAGTTTGACACAGAAACTAAACGTCGCTGTCATAATTTGTGCGAAGGTTGAGGGGTGTTACACTTTCTTTCTCCTAGAAATTATAATTAATTACCGTGCATGTATAATGGTGCATTAATTATAACTCTTTCACCATGGCTACGGCTAACGACGAGGAGATATTGGAGGGTTTTCTCTGTCCAATATGTAAAGCGGACTTGAAATCCGCCTCTCAACTGACGAGCCATTTCGAGAGTTTACACTCTGAAGAACAGGACGTCCTAAGATCCTTGAAGGATATCTTTGGTAAAGCGAAGAAGATAATATTGAACAATGACGATTCTGATTTGAAAGAGACGTTTGATCGTGCGTTAAAGTTTAGTTACCAGGAGCATCGTTACTTGGATGAGGAGCAAGGTTTAGGTGTGTCGCGTAGTTCTACGGATTATTTGAAGGGAGTGCGGTCTGCGCGCTTGGAGAGATATGCGACTGAAACCAACAAACTGCTGATAAGGCTGGATAAGCTTGTGTGTAACATGCCTAGTGAACCCAGTCAGAGGAAACTACATGAACAGGAAGTGAGTTGAGTGTTAGATATACATATGCTGTAGGTACTTAATGTGCTCAGAAATGTAAATAACTTTACTAAAATTTTGGTTGGGGTGTCTTAACATAAAAATATGAAATACTACTAAAAGTACACATTTGGTAAGTGAGTCGTCTTAGGGGTGGAGTTCTGTTGTCTACTTTCTATATTCTGTCTATTAAGTTAAGTGATTAACTTAATAGATAGATTTAGTTAATATAATTAGAATTTTTCTTGCTATCAATAATAATTACTATTGAACTCAGAATTATCAAAATAATAGAATTAATGAGTTAGTGTTAACAGTTACTGTAGACACCTTGAATTTTTCATATAATGGGGGAGCTATATTGTTTTCATTCATTTAATCTATTTTTAATTTTAACTTATCTCACAGTAAATATAACCTAGGTAATAATAATAAAATAAACCAAAGATAATTTACTGAAAACTTCTTTGATTTATAACAGCAGCTCCACACATGATTGACTAATAATTGGTTCCTCATAGTTTATCTAACTCAACCTCAAAGCAATTATTTAAATTAAACCAATTACAGGCTCTTCTCAATTGTCAAGGAGTCAGTCAGTCAGAAAGATGAAGCTAGTTGCTGATTCCAAGTTTAGTAGGTACCTATGTATAGAGTAGAACGGCTAAGAAACTCCATGGACACTTCAAAATCTAGTTATTGTTACAAATTAGAATTATCTGTACAATAGAACACAATAGTATAGATACACTCTGAGTAACTAATTATTTAATGAAAGGTGCACATACCACAGATGAATACAGATGGTTCATTCCCCATATGGTTATGTTTTCCGTTAATATAATCCTCAAATGTCATGATTTCATGAAAGTCATTCTACAGGATTATATGTACTTAGAGAGTTGTATAGCTGATTCTAATGTTTATAATTCTGTAAAGCTATATTTGTTACGGTTGCAAATCATATTTTAATCAACATACAACCTGACACTGACCTGCAAATTGCAAAAAGCATAAGAAAATTATTGTATTTCGCTGGCTACCTTAGCGCATCCCCCTTAATAAATTGTAACTTATTTCCAGGTAGTCCCCTGGTTAGACGGGTCCTCAGTGAAGCTGTGCCCCAACTGCGCAAAGACTTTCAACCTGACGAGGCGGAAGCATCACTGTCGACTGTGTGGCTCTATCCTCTGCCATGACTGCTCACTGTTCCTAGATATTAATGTAGCCAGTTAGTATGTATTTAATTTATTGTGTAGCAAAGAAAGTGACGGCCTACCTCGACACTTTCATCTGAATTTTATGTGAGTGTCCTGGCACTGTCACTTTAAATCTCGTGTAATTTCAGTGGAATGACGAAGCGTTACCCTCACCTCACATTATCCATCATCATCTGCCTAGCCTTTTCCTAACCATTTTGGGGTTGGATTCCACTCTAACCAGATGCAGCTGAATACCAGTATTTTACATGGAGCGATTGCCTATCTGACCTCCACAACCCAGTAACTGGGTAATAATACAATACCCCTTGGTAAGACTGGTTGTCAGACTTTCGAGCTCCTTACATTATCCGTTAAAATAAAATGCTTGGGTGAATCACCATCATCATGCTCCTGCCCTTATCCCAATTTATTTGGGCTTGGCGCAACATAACTTTTTCTTCTTGAACGAATATCCTTACTAATCCTTACTAATATTGTAAATGCGAAAGTAACTCTGTCTGTCAGTCGGTCTGTCTGTCTCTCTGTGTCTGTCTGTCTGTCTATCTGTCTGTCTGTCTGTCTGTCTATCTGTCTGTCTGTCTGTCTGTCTTTCGCACTTTCACGCCAAAACTACTGTACCAATTTAAATGAAATTTGGTACACAGATAGTCTAGAGCCTGAGAAAGGACAAAGGCTACTTTTTATCGACATACCACGCGGGCGAGGCCGCGCTCGGAAGCTAGTTGAACATAAATAAATTCACTCCTTTTTGTAATGGGGAGCCCTGCGTAGTTTGAAAGTATTGAAACTAAAGAACGCCACCTGATACAATACTTACATTCTTCTTTTGCTTCGTCGACATTTTAAACATGCAAGCCAATTGTGGAGTATTAATGCTCTTACATACAGGGGCGATTCGTCGCGCGACGCGACGCCGCCGCATTGTTCGCCGTGAGAAATTGTTTTGTTAAAATTCGCGTCGCGCGACGAATCGCCCCAGTATGTAAGAGCCTTTACGCACCTGAACATTTTGAATGACAAAAAATAAAGAGTGGGGTTATCAGAAATTATTGAATATTTAAATTTAAACTTAATTATCACTGTTACAGGGGCGATAGTAGACCCATCAGTACCACAGACATCAAACCAGCCGGAACACGAGATAACAGAGAAGAATGGTCTCCGTCTATGTGAGCACTGCTACAATCTCATAGAGTTACGGAAGCAGGTACAAGAGAGTCGGAACGCTAAGACTGTGCTGGTGACTGCGTATGAGCAGATGAGGAGTTTGATGGACAAGGCTAGACCAGATGTCGCTATGTATGAAAAGGTAATTATTTAGTGTGGTTTGTAGAATTTATGTTACACTAAGTGCTGCCTGCAGCGTAGCCCGCGTGGGCCCTAATTCTTTTGCAAAAAAAAAGTAAAGTAAGTTATTCCTTATAACATCTGCCAGTGCAAGTCCCGTCCAAATCGGTCCAGCCGTTTCGGAGATTAGCCGGAACAGACAGACAGAGGGACATTGTTTAATTATTTTTTTTTGTTTTATGTACCGTATAATAGGTACTAATACGTATATATAGTTTTTTTATGCATTTAGTAAAAAGCTGTTATTTTGGCATTACAAACAGACACTTCAATTTTATTTATTTGTAGAGATAGGAAGTTCTAAAATAAAGACTTTAATTTGTAGAATAGTTATGGTACATGCAAAGCTGTTAGGTAGATATAAGTATATCTGTCCTAAGATCGATTTGAAAATATTAAAGGAAAATTAATCATAGCTCTCACTCTGCCTTATCAAAAGTCATTAGCCCTGTGCAGTCGCCCGCGCAGCTGTGTCCATATTTTACGAATACTACAACAATTTAACTACAGTTCTTTTCACGATTTCTATCAAACATCATTTTATCTTACCCATTCTTTTATTACTTACTAGCTTCCGCCAGCGGATTCGCCCGCGTGATATCGCATACATAGCATTTTACTAGTGAAAGATTTTTTTAAATCAGTCCAGTAGTTTTCGTGTTTATTCATTACAAAAATACAAATCTTTTCTCTTTATAATATTAGTGTAGACATCACGTAAGTATCAGTTTTCCATATAAAACCACTAGCTTCCGCCCGCGGCTTCGCCCGCGTGGTATTTCGATAAAAAATTGCCTATATCCTTTCTCAGGCTCTAGACTATATGTGTACCAAATTTCATTTAAATCGCTTCAGTAGTTTTGGCGTGAAAGCGCGACAGACAGACAGACAGAGTTACTTTCGCATTTATAATATTAGTAAGGATGACGAATCCTTCGTTAAGCCAGTTATTCTGTATGTCTGTATTATTTCCCTAGATGTGTCAAAGCCTCTTCGACGGTGAGACAACCTACAACCTGACTGACGTGAACAAGATGCGCGGACGCATTGGCAAGTTGGCAGAGGGCATTGACCTACTGAGTAAGCAGATAGTGACCTTCCCCGCCGAGCCCGGCACCCGACAGGCGAGGTTACAGACTGCTATCAGACAAGCTGCTGCGCATTATATAAAGGTAACATTTATCCTGTATTTCCAAAAGGGTTGGGCCGAGGCGCGTACGTTACGTTCAATATATCTTGACCCATGACGCGATTGGTAGTACTGAATTTTGCAGTCATGTGGTTGGTAGTACTGTCCTGTCAGTCGCCATTTTGAACTTTATTAGTATTGAAACTAAGACTGTAAAATTCAGTGCTATCATTCGCGTCATGGGTCAAGTTATATTCAACGCACTGTAGTAACACTGGACACCCACCTTTTCCTGGTAAGGTTTAGTTTCATGTAATAGGGGCGAGCCTATTGCCATCAACTGGGCACAAATTCAGGGGGCTTTAAACGGTCCCTTTAGCAGAATCATATGAAGCAGAAAATATTATGAATCATCGTAAAATGACACAAACTGACAATTCATAATATGATCTGCGTGTAATTCATGTTACGAAATAATTCATCTGTTTGACAGTTTTCTATGGAGATTCGTAAAATGGTCCACAAATTATGAATTGCTTTTATGTCAAATTAGAGGAATTGCTAATGTGGCCGGTTTAGGCCCACAGATGTGATTATGGTTAATTTAGGAACGTAGTAGTCACAATAATAATACCAGCCTTATTATCCTACTGCAAGGTAAAGGCCTTGGGACGCAAGAGCATTGATCACCATGTTTATTAAAAGCGGATTGGCGATTTGAAACTTTACTGATATAACGGCTCAATTACGCCCTAGCAATATAATTTTTATCTTATACCAACTTCTTTGAATGTCAACCTAATTCTCAACATTCATCATTTCAGGAAGACCTCCTATCCTTACGGAAACTGCCAACTGAAGCTCAAATAGAAGAAGTACGTAGACAACGATATGAGCGAGCGGAAAGACAAATACAGATGGAAAGAGAAAGAATGGAGCGACAGAGAGGGAAACTGGAGGAGCTGGCAGGACCTAGCGCGTCCAGGGTCGATAGCAGTCAGAATGACGATGATAACCCGCTGCTGGAACAGATGAATATCATCAGGGAGTATATTAAGGAGGCGCGGAGGGAACTCAAGTTTGAAGAGGTGAGTCTTTGTGTTAGCCGAATTTTTGGTTCTAGGTCATGCTCATGCCGGTTTCCTCACGATGTTTTCCATCACCGTTTTGAGAGTAGTGGTGATGAAATCTGTCTAGGTTCGAACCCACGACCTGGGCCTCCTCCGCCCGTATGCATGTATCTGCAATAACAGAGACATCGTAGATGTGTTGCCATGCCCATTCCAGAGACATCGTAGATGTGTTGCCATGCCCATTCCAGAGACATCGTAGATGTATTGTTATTCCCATTCCAGAGACATTGTAGATGTGTTGCCATGCCCATTCCAGAGACATCGTAGATGTGTTGCCATGCCCATTCCAGAGACATCGTAGATGTGTTGCCATGCCCATTCCAGAGACATCGTAGATGTGTTGCCATGCCCATTCCAGAGACATCGTAGATGTGTTGCCATGCCCATTCCAGAGACATCGTAGATGTATTGTTATTCCCATTCCAGAGACATTGTAGATGTGTTGCCATGCCCATTCCAGAGACATCGTAGATGTGTTGCCATGCCCATTCCAGAGACATCGTAGATGTGTTGTCATGCCCATTCCAGAGACAAAGCTGTTATGTCCCAAGATCCTGATACTACCCTGCCAGCTTCAGACGCAAGATAACAATGTTCCCGAAAGCAATTTTTTTTACCATCCACGTTCTTAATATATATTAAAAAATGCATTGTCATCGGATAAAACCCATTTTTTAAATTTCAACTCCGTAGTTTAACAGGAAGTGGTTTTAATTCAACTTGCAAGATTTGACTTGCACACTACAAGTACTTATTTATACACTACACTAACAAGGCAAGTTAAATAAAAGCTTGTAAAAACATAAAAATCTTGCATTTCTCACGGCCAAATTCGAGATTCAATCAAATTTTTACACAACGTCTATCGAAATACACCGCAAACTACACGTGACAACACTAAATGTCAAATAATACGTCAATCACTCAAATGAAGATACCAAAGGAGCCTATGAGGTTTTTAGGTCTTGGCGCTAGTAGTACGTAGAATAAAAATAAATATAATGCTGCTGTGACAAATATTTTGCCAATGCTCGTGAAAGGAACAGCTTATAAACATGTTTTGTATCATTTTCGCAGGTCGCAATATTAGAGAAGAACTTGAAAGAACTGAAAAGGGAATATCAACTGCAAAAACTCTCCAACAAGTCCTAGTCATTCCAAATGTATAGATTTATGTATAGTACGTACATATGTATATCACTTTTTGTATTATAATTTATTTACCTTGTCAAGATACACTTTGTTATTATATTTTGTACTTTATGACACATAAGAATAAAGTTCATAATTTATTTGCGAGCTTTTTATTGAATCCTATGATTAAGAAGCGTTCGAATGAGAGATGTAAGCTGCGCAGATTAGTGCACATCAGAACTTCAGCAGGGAAGAGCATGCGATACGGAGAACACATAACATAACATCACGCCTGTAATCGCCGAAGGGTTAGGCAGAAGTGTACTATAGTACACTCACATTTCGCCAGTTGTGTTTAAGTCCCATGTAACCGTGTATCGTGTCCCTGTGTGTCCCCGAAACGGAGAAATATAATTATAAACTGGTATAATGGTAACAAATGCTTCTTTCGTACGTATTTATACACCACATTTCAATTTTTTTTAAGCGTAATTTCATATTAAACCTCTATGTGCTGAGCTATTGCATAAAGACATTTGAATGTCAATAAAATTAAAAATGTACTCTGTGATTTGACATTAAAAAAATATTATTACGAGTCATAACGACTGGAGTTAATTTTATTTGCATCATTACTTTATTTACTAAAAGATAATGGTTGATTACGAAAGTACGGTCGACATTGAAAGCAAATCTTCTCAAAACATGGAACCGTCAGAATATTCTATCCCCGATACTCAGTCGAGTAAGAAAGAAGTGAAGCTTCCCTCCATGGACAAGCGGGTGTTGTACCAAGTTATCATCGACAATATTGACGTCACTCCGGATCCCATCACCAATCCGAAGTATGTAACTATGGATGAATCGCAACCGCACGCCGCTTTTGATGCTAAAGTTCGACTAAGAAGCGAAGCAGCTATTAAACTGTCGAGATCAAAGTCCAAGACGGGCGGCATGGTCCCGGACGGCACGAAGGTGTACGCCACCACTATCAACCTTGACGACATACAAATCGATCACACACTCAACACCGAGGAGGGCGTAGAGCCTAGCGACGGCGATCTTTCCATAGCGCCGTCCGCATTCTATTTACCAAAAATGTACCCCGTTACAACCTATCCACCACTCATAGCCATCACACTGAAAGAAACTGAAACAGTTTTTTTATTTTCGTTACCAAGTTTAACTTACGCTGTCGGAACACCTGAAGGCAATATAATTGAAGAAGAAAATATTTACTATGAGTACATCACTGTCGGAAAAGGGAGAAATAGAAAAATGGTTGGTCAAGAAACTCAAACCAAAGAAACTGTTAAGCAGTCGAGACATACACTTGCTACGAGGCCGGAGAAGAAGAACGCTACATCATTCGCGTCGATGTGGGACATGCACGATACTTACGCACGTATGGCCAAGGTGGTGGCCGAGGAGGAGGAAGACGAAATGGTCATGTATCAATCTGCAGCACGCCATTTGTTACGGAAGAAGAAGAAGAAAATTCAAGAAACAGGCCGAGGTAAAACTTTTGAAGAAATAGCGGTAACGCCGCAATATTTAGATGCAGTGCTTTTGACAGAACGTGTGCTCGCATCATTAGAATATGACGCCGCCCAGAAGACGTTCCGAGGACTCAAACCTATGGATCCACTAGCATTAGACTTGGTATATATTTACACATTAAAACCTTTGTGGACTTACGAATGTGAGGAGTCCCTGAACAAACCAATCGGGTGTATATCTTTTAATCCAAAAAGTCCAAATATATGCGCAATAGCTCATGGAAAATTCGGGTACGCTGATTATTGTACAGGCGTGGTCTGTGTTTGGTGTACCAAAAATCCTCGTGAACCGGAAAGGATTTATCGCTTTGAGGATTCTGTGACGTCAGTGTGCTTCTCTGACAAGAATCCGAACTGGTTGGCATGTGGGTTTTGTAACGGTGATGTGATAATATTAGATATAACTTCGTACACTATTAAGATATTAGCTAAAAGCAAACGTGATACAAATCCTTGCTTCGAGCCAATATGGGTACTTACTTGGCGCACTATAGACGGAGACGAATACGTTATAGCAACTTGTCAAGACGGACGAATCCGTAGGTTGCAAAGTACCAAGACACACGACTTTATTAGTGCAGCCTTGATGCGCGTATCTACTGTCGAGGGAAAGTTAAAGGGCCTGGAAATAGCCAAAACGTGTTTAAAAGTGGACGTTCCTATCACAAGATACCCAGCTGTATTGTGCATGTTATGGCATTCTACTATTGACCACTGTTACTTGGTGGGCACTGACGAGGGCTGCATACACAGGTGCTCCACGCACTACCTCAACCAACACATGGACGTATACCGCGCCCACGCTGGCCCCGTCACGGCCATGTGCGTCTCACCTTTTATGAAGTATTTGTTGGCATCTTCCGGCGCTGATCACGCTATTCGACTCTGGATAGAGGGCTTGGACGACGTCATCATGACATTAACTTGTCCTGCTGCAGTGAGCGGGATCGCTTTCTGTCCAATAAATGCGACTATTCTACTTTCCACGAGTGGGAACTCGCTATCAGTTTGGGATCTTCGTCGAAAAATTCACATACCATGTGCAGAATACAATTTTCCCGCTGATGTGACATTGACTTATGTAAGGTTTGAGGAATCGGGGCAAAACGTCTTTGTCGGTGACACATTGGGTAGACTTCATACGTTCCATTTAGCGGACACACCGATACCTCCGTACGACCAGAGAAAAATGTTGGATGATGCTATAAAAGACGCTCTTTGCACTAGGCCGGACCTGATAAAGCAACTCGATAAACTTTTATTAAGGTTTAAGGAGATGGAAAACTAGATACAAAAAAGGTAAAGGTATAACTGGTGGCTTTTTTAATGGTACCGTAGCTACAAACCCAGAAATCTCACCTCAATTTTTTGCAGTGAAAACTTCTTTAGGCGCGTTGAGCACTTTTTGGGTGAACTAAACACATGGAACTCGCGACATCGTCACGCTTGAAGAAATGAATGAATTTTACTTAGTTTTCACTTCTATTGGCAGTCCCCAAAGACTGCCCCGCATGTTTTTTTTTTCTGTAAGCACCTTTTTGATGGCCGTTTTCAGAGTTCATTACCTAAAGGATGCCAACGGCACCCAATTATTAAAGCCTAGGTATAGCTTGTCCACACTGAAATGAAGTATTTTACGTTAACTTCGCGGCGGCGCGGCGTGTACGTAAAATGCGGTAGTGGGGTGTGGCGTGGACAAGCTAAAACCCCGCCAGCGCCCCGTCTATCTGTCCCAGAGAGCTCAGATCTTTATAAACACAGGTACCTAGCCAGTTGTCACAGAATATGTACACGAGTAAAGTACACGTGTGGCCTTTAAGAAAGCTAATAATAAAAGAAAGACTAACTAGGTACCTACTATGAATTATAATTTTGATGGTAAGTACTGCTTGAGTGAGAAAGTACGAATCTTTTATTTACTTTATTTTATTTCACTTTTATTAAACGAACTACCTACTTTATGTTTAAAACTAGTTACCGATTTATTTTATGAGTATAGTGTTAATAAAAACGCTTGCGAACAAATAACGAAGTTTATTTACCACCCTCTAAGATCAACAAGCATCCGACACAAAACCTTCAACTGTAATTATAATCATCAGATTAGCTTTGTTCATATCTTGAACCCCGGCTAGTACAAAAATGTAAATTTAAAAAATCAAAAACCCGACTGCGTAAAAAGTCAAAAAATGTGGAAACGAGATGCCAATCCCACTTATAACTTACACTTATAAACAATTTCATGCAGTCAAAGCATCTTCTTAAACTTAACAATAACGACTAAGTACTTAATTTTAAAATAACCCCAAACCCAAACCCTGAACTGTTGCAAGCACCCATAACACAATGTTTTGCGTGCGTTACCTACAGTGATTTTTCACACCAAAAATAAAAGTGCAATGTTACTTAATTAGATGTACAGAATGCGTAATTGACGGTTATGTGATGGGTCTTTTTACACCCTGAATGTTAGTTATATCCAAAACTTATCAAACAGCTTCTTGATGATAACAGACTACCTATCGGCTATTTGTTAAGACTTTTCGTAATGTCAGGATTATACCCAGGTCAGTTTGAAAAAAACCGGCCAAGTGCGTGTCGGACACGCACAATGAAGGATTCCGTAGTTGGGATGAAAAAATCCCAAGAACAAACTTAACATTATAGTCGAAAAACACGTTCTCCCATCGTTCCAACTGAATGAAAATGTAAGTTTGTACGCACAATATTGGGAGATTTACCATGATATGACCACAGACTTCTTATAGGTTTTCCTGTAATCTTTAGGTATAGCTCTGTATTTTTTTTTTCAAAGTTTTTGACTCAGTAGTTTCTGGAAATTGGCTGTGACAGACGAACAGACAGACAGAGACACGAGTGATCATATAAGGATTCCGTTTTTTCCTTTTGAGGTACGGAACCCTAAAAAAAGTAATAAATCTGTGTTCCTGCTGTGTTGTACCGGTACCTACATATATTGTCGTATGTGTAAGATATGGGTTCTCCAGAGCATATCGCACGCCGTTCACCCGCGTTGTGCTTTGCCGAGCGTGATTCCGCTTATGGGCCTCACCCCACCGTACTTGTCTGTCGTCTTAATCACGCGCCTTGAGTCACAGTTTTGTTATTATGTGCCATTACTTTAATTGCACTAACTGTTACTTACGAGTATAAATAAGGAGGCATTATGGCTGAAAGAAAGCTGAGAAAATATGTTTTGAGCTGATTTTGTTTTATCTACAAAAAGTTAGTGATGATCTTGTTTTCATGTAACGTGTTCCTGTATAGTTTCTTGGTCCACTGTCATAGGTACAGCAATTATTATTATCAATCCAGTCAGACATTTAAAATTATATGATGTTTTATAGTAGGTACCCTGCAAGATTGTATCTTGCGTTCTCCCTATAACACATCCAATAATCTCATATCAGACATGTAATTACCTAAAATACATATAAGATGACAATCTTTCAAAGTCTCCCAAACACAAAGGACACAAAGACTGAATCAAAAACAAAGCTTAGTCATTCGCAAATTAAATGATGCTACCCACCGTATCAGGAGGCCCTACATTCAGATGTAAAGTTTATCCACCCCGCGACGCTACCGGCGCAGGCGCAGCCATGCGTGACGGTGGCCAGCTCGGCGCAGACAGCATTAGTGTCGCGGGCGCGTGCGCGGGAACACCTGGCTAAAGAGTTCCCTATTACAGTCACAGCTGACGAACTATCACTTGCAAACGCAAAGGGTTGAGCCGGCCAGCTGTTCATCATGAAGAGGATCTTCAACAAATTCAGAGAGAGTAAGTTGAACAGTAACTTGCGTAATGTCAGTTATTTAACATTATGATATAATTGTTACATACATGTGAGCTAATTGATGCTGGTCAAGTAGGTGAGCAACTGTGAGTGTGTTCCGGTGAATTACTGAGGCAGATTTTTAGAGATGCTGTTTCTTTGTTTTTATCAGTATTCATTAATTATCATGATTATGCACACTGCACGGTACTCATTTGAACCTAATATCCGTTTACTTTCAAGACCCCACAAGCCCCAATCATTATAAACATATACTCAAAGTCAGACTCCATTTTTATTCTGCAGAAATGCCGCGGATACACGCATATTTTCATCTCGTCGTACCTACATAACATGAGTGGCCGTCATGTAGCGCGTAAATTAATCGTCTTCATGGCTAGTTCCCGTCGCTGCCATCGTTCGAAACAAAAGCACCACAAAGTTAAAGAGCAACATGGTATGCTATCAGATACTAGAGTCAGGTTAATTTCTACCCGCGCCGCCTACATTTCGTCGGCGCGCTCTGCCGATGAGAGCATGCATGCGCGTGCGTCCATCGATACACGCTGTATCGGTAATTGCATCTCCTTTTAAGAATGTAATAATAAAACTGACCAGGCGACCCGTGGCATATGGGTATTTAGAGCATGAACATTGTAGAAACCATGAGTAATTTTTTTGTTACCTACCTAATTGATTTTAATGGCAATGTTGTTGTTCATTGTCCGTCTTATTATTTTGAAAACGTGTAATTACTATTAAAGTAGGTAAAAACTTTTCTGGTTAAACTGCACGAGTAATTTTAATATCTTGCACACGAAAAATGCAAAAATGTTGAACATATTTCACGAAAGTAGGTGAGTTCGTGCTGCAAAGCGAAGACCGAATGCAATTTCAAGATTGTTTACTGGGCCGCCGCCCGCGTCCCCGTGACAGGACGAGTGTCCACAGGCGGCGCGGCTGCGCGGGCGCAGGCCGAGGGTCGAAAGGTCGTGCGCGCAGACGCGCTCCGCCCCCCTAATTGCCGCGCCCCACGCAAATAAATAATTTTTATCCACTGCGTCGAGATCACGCTCCTTCTTGACCTTAAATTATTGTACGTAAAGCTCTTTTTTCTGAATTTTAATCGGTTTCCCGAATGCCAGTGTAGCAGGAATTCCATGTCGATGCCGAAAAACAGCCGAGCGATGATCGCGCTTTTATGATACCATCGCTACCTACGTCGAATTGTTAATGATACGTTTGGAACTGTCCATAGATGTAATAATTAAACGTTTTGTGATGTAAGCATCTGCATCGAATAATCTCGAAGTCTCGATTCCCTGCAATAGGTAAGTAAGCTTGAGTCAAATATGAGGCTGTGTTTAGGCGCTGTAAAACAAATGATATCATAAACGAATCATAGAGCATTGTCCGAGAAGCATCGTCCACTTACCGTCAGTCTAAACAAATTGCATTCCCTGTTAAGATAAATTATGCGAGATTTTGTAATCCGAGAAGAATAGGAATGTGGCCAGTGAGCTAGATTCAATTGGAAGGGACAGGCCCTTCCTTGGCCATGTCACGTCAATGCGTATACCTTGGACACGCCATAATGTGACGGAACTGCGTCGGGTCGGTTTACCCGTTTAATACATCCTGAACTAAGTAAACAAGACGGTAGACATTTTTGTCTTGACTTTCTATGAAAAATAGCCAACTTACAGTAAATACTTTTTTCTTAGCGTGCTTATCTCCTGCATTATTAAGGAGTCGAGTATTTTCTTCTGTCCACCCGTCGGCGACGTCGCCGTTCACCGTCAACAACACGTTTTTTACCTGACTACGGCGAAGCAAAACGGAGGGTTATGATTTTGACCGGTATGTATGTATGTATGGTTATCTGTTCCCTCATATCTTCTAAATGACTCAACACAATTTGACAAATGAGGTATGGTATCGTTGGAAGCATCTTGATCTTCCGCTGGTATAGGCTATGTGACGTCACATTAAATTGAAAATGTAGCCCTGTGGACAACATACATAACATGAAAAAAAAAAAAAAAAATTATCATACCTACTTATGTTCGGTATCGAATCAAGAGGCTTAATTAGCACATTTAAAAAATATATACATATAAGTATTATAATTATCGGTATTATTATTTGAAAATCCGGAGTCACACGTAATCTGTTCGATTGATGCCCTAACATGTGTGACTCCGAATTTTTAATTTGTCTGTCTGTGATGTCTTGTTTAACCTTTTTAGTTGATTGACTTTTTTTGTCGTGGTTGGGTTATAACTTTTATTTTTTACCTGGATATAATCAACTCTTCATAATCTTCGTATAAATAATTTAAAAGAATTAAGCTTTGTGCTTCCAGTCTCGTTCACTCTGTGTAACTTGCAGTTCCATAGTGATGACCTCACAAACACTGTTGCATAATAAAAGTGTTCAGATTAACGTAATCATCTTCTCTATGGTGGCATACTTTTATTTATTAGCAGTATTGTTATTTTTTCTATCAAGACGTATTTTATCAAAAAGGTAGAGTATACAATAGTTATTGTTGGCTCACTTTCGATGTAGGTACAGATATATTTTGATTGATAACGTACTATGTTAGTAGGTACCTTTATGTATAGATCCTACTAAATGGAAGTACAGAAGTAATGGGTGCCATGTGGGACAAGTAGGTACTTACGAAGGAACTTTAGAATGTAGGTACATTTTTTTTGTACATTTTAAACTCCCTTACACACACAAACACTTTAACGCTTTTTAGGTTACAAAAGCGACTAGTTTCTATGTATAGTTCTTAGCTAACCTAGAAGTTGCATGTCATGGTTTTAATGAGCAGTATTTTTATTGCATTTTTATTCAATAAAATTTAGTGTCCATAAAAACACGGACAACTATTTTGGCTGCAGAAGAACAAAATCAGTTTCAAGAGGTTTCGCTACCTAATTCCACGTAAGTAGGTACTTCTAACACCTTTGTTGCTAAAACGTCCGCAGATAATGTCCTCGGCACTTTGCGTAACACGCAAATCACCATCAATTGTAATGCACTTACTTTGGCCTGAGATGGTAATGCACGTAATAAAGGATTTAAACATAATTGCGTGTCCATTTTGTAAAGATGTCAACACCCCTCGTCAGTGGTCGCGACGGGTGGGCGGGACGAATCGCGTATTCGCGTAGCCCGTCTTGTGATTACCTATTCGCTACAGTCATACTATGGTTTTGTGACATTAGGAAAGCGTTCCACTAACCTCTACGGATTTCGCTTTCTATTGTCAGTAAATTCAACAATATTTGGATTGGACGTCGAATCCTAATATTGGCAGACAAAAAGTGCCACTTTCTTTAGCAAAAACCAGTTTCCACGCAACTAGTTAACAGAATAGTTGGTCTACCAGATTGAGTTTGAGGGTAATGCTGTTATAATTTATGGATAAATTTATATTATGTGCGTAACGGATAAAATTGAAGTCCAGTCAAAGTGTTTAAATGTATATAAGAGCTTTTAAGGGTTCCGTAGTCAACAAGGAATCCTTATATATAGTTTCGCCATGTCCGTCTGTCTGTCTGTCCGCGGCTTGGCTCAGATACTCTTAGTGCTAGAAAGATGTAATTTGGTATGGGTATACTTACATAAATTACGCCAACAAAGTGGTAAAATAAAATCGTAAAAAATATATTTTTTAGGGTACCTCTCCCCTACACGTCACATGGTCATGGTTTTTTTTTTCTCGTCATCCCTATTGTGTGGGATATCGTTGGAAAGGTCGTTTAAAATAATGTGAGTTTGTGAAAACCATTTTTGGATTCAGGGATCCGTTTACGAAATATTAAGCTTTAAAGTGCTAATTTTTGTTAGAGTCAAGTGTCCTTCCTGGCAGCTTAATGGTTGGTTTAAATATGTGAAAAAATTCACAGCAGTCGTATATATAACGAAATTAAAAGGAAAACTATCACAACTAAGTAGGCTCCACAAGTTACCGAGTAATAATCGACCAACATGAATTTGCAGTTGCAAAAATATGTTCTCCCATACAGTTTGTCAACTACAATTTTAAGTTTGTTGGATAAATTCATCCCAACTACGGAACCCTTCATTGTGCGTGGTTGGACATGCAATTGGCCGGTTTTTTTTTAAATTGAATCGATGTACTGGAGCATTCGCATGATCGCATCTACATTTTAGCGTCTGCTATACTTATATGGGGGAATATGTAGGAATACATGCTGTCATTACGGGATGCACTGTGATGCACACAATGCATGATTCGTGCATATGTGCGTTGTATGCGCAGGGCAGCGGTGAGCCACCACATAAATGGCTCTGCAGTAGGCAAGCGTATACTTTACAAAGTTAGGCTACTGGCGAATGTTAGGAACTTGGATACATAGGGAAAAAAAAAAACTATGTCGATAAATTTTAGTGAAGTGGTTATAAATATTGGTAATCTTACGTTTGACTTTCATGTTTTTGTAAGTTTCTCATCAAAAGTTTTAGTAATAACCTTCTGTGTTGCTTGTGAGAGGGCTTGGCGCGCTCGGGACTCGGGACGCAGAATGCGCCCGCGCAGCAATTTTGCCTTTTCGCCGATTGTGGCGTGCAATGCGATGTAGGAGGTGCATAGGGGAAGTACAGTTCGCAGAGCCATCTTACACTAATTACGTAATACAAATAAGCAATTTATAATTTTTCGCTCATTTTAAGCTTTCTGAAGTAAGTAATATTATAAAGTAAGTAAGTTATTATTTAGTAAGTAGGTAGGTATTGATATTATAATTATGTCAATCAATCAATTAGTAATTATTTCTAACACTAGTTTGTAAGCTCGCAATTGTGCTAATATTTGAGGACTTCCCAAACACAAAAAAAAAACCTTACTAATATTAAAAATGCGAGAGTAACTCTGTCTGTCTGTCTGTCGCGCTTTCACGCCAAAACTACTGAACCGATTTAAATGTTGGTACACAGATAGTCTAGAGCCTGAGAAAGGACATAGGCTACTTTTTATCGAGATACCACGCGGGCGTAAGCTAGTTAATATGTATATCGGATTTATAGTTTTTTATTTTATTAATATTCTTTTTGGCACCTCTTTATGCCATGAGCTTTAACCAAATATCAAAAAATATTCAAAAAATCATCTTTTTAACGACCAGTGATGACTATGATGAATGACTCTTGGTAGGTATTTCGAAATAGGTATCACTGGAAAACTAAAATTAGCAACTTTACACTCACAATCGGTTACTTCCTTACATATTATAAAACAAACTCTTCCGCCACGTCTGTCTGTCGTCCTGCACGCGCTAAACTCAAAATAGACTGCATCGATTCATCAATCGATCGATCGATTCGATCGATTTCATGCTGCTTTGACCAATGAATAGAATGGTTCTCGAGTGAGGTTTTAGTATATAATAACCGACATCCACGCGGGCGAAGTCGCGGGCATCAGCTAGTATTACATAAAATAGCAAAATCACGGATCGATGAATACCTACCTAATAATACGAATCGGTGCCAATAAATTGTGAGACGCAGAAACTGTTACGTCTTCTCTTCTTCCGTCTAATTAACAATACAGATAAATATTAAGTTTATTACACAACGATAGAAACGAATAATAAATGTAAGTATTATTTTACTTTCACTTCTAACAGAATTTGAGAGTATCGATGGAGTTTCTTACCCATTCTTTCTCCATAGGAACCTACTACGCTTTGGAATGGGCAACGCTATAGCTTCATATTTCTGACTGACCGATTCATTGACAATTATGAACTGTCAAGGAGTGCCTGTAAATGGTTTTGTAGGTCTCATGTGTGTACCTACGGGATTTGCCACGGGAGTTACCACGATGCTTGTTTGTATAAATAAAGACACTGGCTTGACTACCTACTGTTGTATACTTATTTATTTCCGAAAAAGGTCCCACGAGTGAACAGGAGCACACGGATCGGCCAGTGCGCAGTAACTGGCGATCGCCCATACATACTTCTCTTTCATACTGCAAACCGCTAACGCATAACATTCATACTTACATTGTCCCTACAGTTTAATTGAAATAAATGCTTAGTTTGAGTTTAAATTTCAAATCGGCAATACTTTTGTGCTATCGGCGCAGGCGCAGGCGGCGGGCGCGGCGCGGCGGGGCGCGTTCCCACGCCGCAATTATCGGTTGCCTACACTTACCCTTAATTCCCTGCTGCCCTCCTACCAGTTTCACCACTGATGCTTCACTGACGCGTTCACGAATTTGAGTCACGGACGCACATCATGTGTGCGATTCTAAAGAAGAAATAATTCAAGACTTTCGAGGAGTTTTAAATCGATGAATGCCTGTTTGATTTGAATGGACAGAATGACTTTTGTGGCGACAAAGATAGACTGATAGACCAGGGTTGCGGGGAAGTCCGAAAGGGATACCGGGACCTTGGCAACAGGCAAATGAAGGAGTGGGTTTTAGTCAGTAAAAGTCTGACACGCCCTTCCGCTCCGCCCAGAGCGGGAGAAGTCATTGGATGATTTCCCACCCACAAAAAAAAAAAAAGGACTGTGATAGAATCATTACAATTCGATATTTATGCGCACATCGTGTTGACGTCCACAGGGCTCATCTTAGTTATAATAATTATATTCACAGTCTCATAAAGATTGAGACCTTCGATCGTTATGACTGATAAAGTCAACAATAACTCAAGTTTTACTACGAAACCAAATGACCATGTTAGTAATCCAAATGACCTATTAGAATTATTTATAATTATCACAACTTGTTAGCGGATACATCACAGAATCATCCAAGCACGCTTTAAGTTCGAAAAACAGAATGAATTATAAAAACGTGGCACCTTTCTAGTAGATTTTGGCGAGATAAAGTTAATGTTATTAAGTTTGTATATACCTAAAACGAACGTAGGCGTTCCTAAAAAATATTTCGTGGACGAACATAATGACTTACCGATAATGATCGACATAATAACACGTCCGAACTAATGGCTAGTTCATATTGTAGTTTATATCGTAAATTTTAAATGTTATTATCGAACATCTATAATTTCTTAAGGAATAAGTAGGTACATACCTGAGATAAATGAGCGAACGATACCTATGAAGCGGCCAAGTGCAAATCGGACTCGCACACGCAGGGTTCCGCACCATGCTACAATATTTATACAGTAGTTTAAAAAAAAACACGCATCTAGAATGGGGTACCCCCTTTAATTTTTATGGCGTTGTTAAATTTCAAGTGTCTATCTATTACGGTTCAAAACATACAGCCCTGAGACGGACGGACAGCGGAATCTTGGTACCGTCGCCGTTGGCAGCACCCTTTGGGAACGGAACCCTAAAAAGCCATAAATGTTAAAATGATTACTACATAATTATTATTATTACAAAAAAGGCTATAATGTCACACAGTAACATAAACAATATCAGATACTTATTACTTAATGTTTTGTAATAAATTCGTATGTCAATAACAACAAAATAAATTCAAAGCCGTTCAAGACATTAAAGGTTATTTAGATTAGGGATATTGGAAAAAAAAAATACGTTTATGACAAAAATATAAAATCGCGCTCAACAGTGTGACTGTGAAGTAAAATGTAAAATACCTGAACACTAATCGCCGAATATAACCCTAAAGCTTTTGAAAAGACCTAATTCATACCTACGGATTACATCATACATAGTCGTACATACGGAATACAAGTCACTATAACGAATGCGCAATAATGTCCATTTATGTATAACAGATGCGCAATATTGCCCATATTATTATAGCGGATGCGCAATATTGTCCATATTATGACAACGGATGCGCATGCGCAATACTGTCCATATTATTATAATGGATGCGCAATATTGCCCGTATTATTATAGTGGATGCGCAATATTGTCCATATTATGACAACGGATGCGCATGCGCAATACTGTCCATATTATTATAATGGATGCGCAATATTGCCCGTATTATTATAACGGTAGCGCAATATTGCCCACCGATGCGCAGTAATGTGGAAACATTCGCACATCATAACCGCTCATTTTGAGTCATCTTTAAATTGCGCAGACAAGTAACAACAATAACAAACTCATTATCTCAAAGACAACTGTTTAATTAGTATAAAGCGGTGTTTCCCGTAATCTCTCAATAATAACGTGAGAATTATTAGGCAGAATATCATCTTGATAATTGCAGGACCGTCTAGAATCTAGCCGAATCTAGAAGTTGGAACAATTAGTGACGTAATTTATTATTTATCGGTCATTATATCAAGCGTAAACTTATAAGTATCTCTAAAATATTATTAAGACCGTGAACAAAACTCATCGCCATTCTTATGGGAACTGAACTACATAATGTCAAGCAGACATGACTTTAAAATAAAAACGAGTGAGGCTTACAGTAGTCGCATATGATGTGTTACATCTCACATCTTGGCTGACGTATATATGATACCAGCTGATGCCCGCGTGTTATTATAAACTAAAACCTTCCTCGAGAACCACTCTATCCATTGGTGAAAATGCATGAAAATCGGTGCAGTAGTTTTTGAGTTTATCGCGAACAGATAGACAGACATACGCGGCGGAGGACTTTGTTTTATAATATGTAAGGATGAACAATATTCATCATCATCAACCTGTTTATAATCTCACGGAAAATGAGTTGGTACGATATGACGGCCAACTCTAGCTCCGCGCGCGCTCATTGGTCAAATCAAATAGCGCGCGCTTCCCCGGCTTCCTGTTACACACTTCCGTTTCCCTTTTCACGAAATCACTCACACTTTGCAGTAAAGCGAGAGAGATGTGACACATAAAAAAATAACACATCTCATCATTCTCTTGCCCTTATCCCAATTTTTGAGGTCGGCGCCCCATATCTTTTTCTTCCATACCTCTCTATAATCGTCATTTCAGTAGTCACTTCTTTTCAAGCCATGTCATCTTTCACACAGTCCATACATCGCGTAAAAAAATTTAAATAGTATTTAAAAATCCATAATTTGTATTATGACTTATGAGGTTCTTACTTGCGCGACGGGATCCCCGGCGGGATGCGTGTGCGCACGTTTTCGGCAGCTGTCGTGATCTGCGCGGCATTCCTCCTCATTGTGGGGACACATTCTCCACATAGCGATATGCTCGTGATTTGGGCTTAAACGCATTGTCTTCCGTTTTTACGCTTCTTAAACCACGAAAAGAATACGGAAAAAAATCAATGAAGTATTTTTTGAATACTTGCCAATGGACTGCATTTTGTTATAAAGATGTCTTTCCTTAATTTATATACAGTAAAGTAACTATTTGATTAAAAATTATCTTTTAACATTCATGCGAATGAACTTACTCAGTTTGTTAAATGAGAAAGGCCTCATAAAATAAAGTAAAATGTCGGATTACTTCAATACAACTAAATTCAATTGAAAAAATCTGTAAAATAAACTTGATGGTAGATAGGCAGGTACTGCTGACCTCCGACTATGATATGAACAAGGTCCTAACAGAACCTAAGACACGCAAAAAGCCCCACAATTTCAACTGTATCGAGATCCGAGATTCTAAGATCGAGAGTGAAAATATTTTTCTTTACAAGTTATAAAACAATGTATCTGTGAAGTTAACATAGCATGTTAGTTATTTACCAATAAAATACACGACGTGGGTGGCCCGCGAAGGCGTTTAATGAAAGTAATTAATTTCGTCTACTAAACGATAATAACAGCAGACATAAATACGTTTTCTCGCGGAACCGTACCGTCTGTTGTGTGGCCAGGGAGGCCATATTTTGTAACGAATTGTAAAATTACGTGCGTATTTCAAGTATGTAATAACAATTATTATGTGAGAGCGGTAAAGTAATCCTGGACGCAATAAAACCGTGAAATTGGCGTCGGAGTAACGTACGCGACACAGCCTCAACAAACTGTCTCACTTTCCAATTTCGTGGAATTTAAAACGCGTAAATGTTATACCTGTGGCATTTATTTTATGGTGTTCGTAAATAAAGAAAGTAATAAAATTGTCACCATCTGGGGTAAACAAAAATCGCCAACGACGAAGCGTAGGCTGTAGGTATTTAAGGTACGTGTGAATGATCCGTAATAATTAGAATCTAAAATTATCCTAGAAGATCAAGATCAAGCTATAAAGCGTATCGTCAAATCCTGATCACAGAGCAATCTCTAATTTAAACCAATACGGATCGAGCCAATGCGAAACTCGAATCTGTAAAATAACATGGTTAATCCGGCGTTTTTCCACCCCAAAAAATTCACATGGATTTTACCATCAACGCTGTGACAACGTTATTGACTTCATGTCCGTGAATTCGCCCAAAGCATGGGCTGGATAAAGGCAATTTCAGATTGTAGTTCCGTTTTATCGCTATAAGTACTACCTATACAGTTCAACAGTCATGATTATTCATTGCCAAGGTTACCGAAATGAAATTATCCGGAAAATAATTGGAGCTACCGACACACCCTGCAGAGTTATAGACAAGCTGAAATGGATAGAACAGACGAGTCCTCGAGTGGAAACCGCCAAAGGTACCGGCAAATGAAGCGTGAGACGCCCTCCGGCTAGCTGGACTAACGACCTAGAAGGATAACTGGGAGTTGTGGTGAAGCCTTAGGAAGGCCTATGTCCAGCAGTGGTTAGACATTGCCCAGGAATAGAAACCGAAAGCTAAATTAGGTATCCACCCTGGCTAATGGAGTGGATTCTAGAACATACGTTTCCGTAAACCCACTTTAAGGGTGTTTGTTTTTCGTGATAATCGAAATGACTGAAATAATCTATGAGCATAAACGAATTGACACGAACTACAAAAAAAAAAACATCATTCCTATCAGCTTTACTGTAATCCCATATAGCTTCTTTATTTGACTCTCCAACCTAGGCGAAGGAAATCAACATTTAGTGCACTAACGTCTAATCGACTGAATTGGAACTCTCGTGGTATACGATAATGACAGATTCAGCCAGTCACGGAACAAAAAAGGAGAAAATAAATCGCTAAATATCTCCGTCGGTCGACTAATGCGAAGAAAAGTATATCTGCATTCAACGCGGATTTACACATGCAAATATGCATTGCGTGCATAGCTCATCTCAGAAATCCGCGATGATATATATCTTCGTACACAAAATCCAAGTATTCATCAGCACAATAGAGGCAAATAAGCGTATATTATATTTTAAATACAATATCTATATGCACGCGGGAGGCTCTAATTTATGATGTGTAGTATTTACTATTGTTTTGTTACGGTAAGTTAAATAACGCTCAATTGTAAAGGAATCTCGTGCCTATTATAAAAAAAAACAAATCAAGCACGAGACAAGATAACGAAACACAAACACAGGTGTTTATTCTGTATACACCTCGAAAAGTGTGAGAAGTGTTAAAACGCTTGCCTTTAGAACTTATTGTTTGACTCTTAGCACCTGACAATTAGTGGCTCGTGACTGGCGCATTTCTACAATTTCACCCGATTTCATTAGACACCATTTGCGGTTAGAACATAGATAGTGTATTGACTTATGAAAATTAATGTTTGACGGATGACTCTACCTCTGACCGAATGTTTGCGGCGACTGCAAATCGTGTCCCGAGGCTAATTCGACGTCTTCCACTGCGCTCGCATGAGTGCGCCCACTTTGAACTGTGAGAATGTGGCGAGATTTTTTTAGAGGAGGGCGATGTCGATAGTTTATCAGCACGGGGAGCCAGTGTTGGGCGCGAAGCCGCGGACGGTGGGCGGCGCGCGCTTCGGGATTTATGCCGAGAGACGAGCGCGAGTCGCTGGTGCGCCTGCGCACGGGAGCCGCCGGGTAGTCCGGGAGCGCGCATCCCCCCGGGAGGGCATTGTTTCGCGCACTCGCCCACTTTCATTGTTATGACTGCAACTTGATTATTTATGCCCAATAATCCGCTCAGCTGACTATGGTATAAATTTCGTTATTAATAGTATCCGGTGAGGCATTAAGCACGGCCGATTGTGATTTTTAATCGTTTATTATTTAACTTCCAGAAATAACGTTTAAAGAGTTACCGCCACCGTATAGTGAACGAGTGAATGATTTTGATGGTATTGAAAATCAAGGATTGAACAGTACGGTATGTTTCTTTGAAACAAAACATGAACATTTTAATAACCGTGAATTGCTGTTACAGTTAGTGACTTGTAAATTCCAGAGTAACGCACCGCCAGCATGCGAAGTCTTAGACTTGCTAGCGAACTGCAAGATATCGTCTCTAATAGATGACAACCCCGATACAAGTATTGAGTACGCCGAAATAAGAGATATGGGTCTGTGGCACTCCACACCTTTAGCCCATCGTCATAAATCCAAAATATCGCTTACATGGGTGTTGAAAGAAAACTTAGAGAATGCGAAACTGACGGCTGATAAGTTTCAAACTGAAGATAGAATAAAAAATACTATAATGAAAAGTGAAGTGGATAAGAATCACAATCAGAAGCCAAATGAAATCGAACGTTACAGAAAGTGCAAGCCTAGAGATTTGAAAGATAGGGTCGTAGGACGTAATGAATATTACCATAATCTTCGGTTTAGGAATGCGTGTGAAGAGTTTGCTAACGTGCAGGACACATACTCAGACACTAGTGTTGGCACTGAGGAGTATGTGAGGAAGAAACACAGGCATCGACACAGAAGAAAGAAGAGGAACCAAAGTGGAAAATTTGGATATGACATCCGAGATTTGGATAGCTTCCTTACCGAGGTGAGAAATTATTTGATAATTGATTTACAGTTAAAGCCGTGCCACTGCCAATCACTTAAAAGCTCGTAAGTCGTAACAAATGATAAGAATCCTTTTAAACAAAATAATGTATCACGTAACCCAATTTAATTTGGAATAATTCATCATCATTTTTGGCATTCGTTATTGCGATATTAACGGATCTTTTTTACAAAAGAATTTAAATGCACCTGTAAATCTCGATCATTATTCATTTCTTTGGGTTATTATGACGTTACGATGTAAGTACATACGGTTTTTGTGCGTTACCTCGGAGCATAAACCCGATTGTACAACGTAAGCCGCGAAATTGGCGCAAAATTGGACAACGCTTAAATTGCAAGTCATTTAAAAATTTCGATATCCTTCCGAAGTTTTTAATATAAATTCGGGCGAACAGTTTTGGACTGGCAGATTATTGAAGCAATTTTATTTCTGCGGTATATGCTCGGGATAATGGGCCTTAAGTGAATGTTTTTTAGGGTTGTTATAATGTGGGGTTACAAGATAATCTCGAACGGAGAGGCCATTCATCAGTGCGGTTTATTTAAAACAACAATATATCTTTGTAGGGGTTAAACGTTATGGTGTTAATTGCGCCAGTTCGACGGAACGGCAATACAATATTTCACGAGAGACTTAAAAATCGACTCCCGAGGTCACTATAATTTGTAATGACCTTTCTTAAACATAAGATTAAAAGCTCTTCGGAAAATTATTGCCTGTAGCGTGTGCGGTCAAAATATTTTTATCTTGTTAATTGTTAGGTGCACGCGTCCACGATTGTATTGTCACGTTTTAGCTATCAATCAACAATTTTAAGGTATAACTGTATGAAATATTATGTGAGCAGTAGCACCATTTTGTGTCTAAAATTTAAATATTAATCCTTATCCTTACTAATATTATAAATGCGAAAGTAACTGTGTCTGTCGCGCTTTCACGCTAAAACTACTGAACCGATTTCAATGAAATTTGGTACACAGATAGTCTAGAGGCTGAAAAAGGACATAGGCTACTTTTTATCGACATACCACGCGGGCGAAGCCGCGGGCGGAAGGTAGTAAAACATAAGTTGTGTTGTTTAGCTTTCAACATTTTAAAACACCTATACTTACATTGGAATAAATAAATGTTTGCTGTGCCAGACTCGAAGCCGCCATATTAATATTAAAAACTTATTATTTTTATTTAAAGGACATTCATTATTATTATGTAAAAAAAAATTACAACCTATCCTACATCCCCTCAACGGATTACCGACGTATATCCAATAACCCTGTAAATTAATGTTCTATGCTGAGATTAAAAAAGAATCTCTGACTAGAATTTAGTTATCTGTGACGTACTTTCCCGTACTAGTGCGAGACTGCAAAGTAAAAAGCACGCGTGTTCAATACACTACATAAGTGAACTTAAAAGTGGTGCATAAAGAGTCACTTTTCGTACAAGTGTGTTAAAAACTTTATTTTCATTTTGGTACATATGGTACAAAAAATATTCCCATCGTTTTTTTTCTTTCACGTTTCACATTCGGATTTTACACGATATTGAACAATAATATTAAATACCGCGGTCTTTTATAGTTTTATATTATTTTTTTCCATAAAATTGGGATTGATTTACTACTTTTTTATCAGACGTACGAAAACGAATGCGTTTGGCATTACATATTGATTTGACTTTAAATAAGAATGAAATTTTTAGATAAAAAAATCTAGACCGTCGTGATTTTAAGTTGAAAATTAGAAAAAAATAAAAAATAAGGCTCAAACCTAACCTTAAGTTTACATAACATAACACTCTCTTATTCCGTCAACGTAAATACGGGCCCGTCAGAAAGTAAGTAGTGATCCGTCAACACAAGTGACAAAGTCAATTTTTCGGAAGTTTTCATTCATTCTTATTTCGGTCCCCAAAATATTTCTATTTCCGTAAGTGATACGGTTGTAGTGGTATGTAACCCACACATGCAGACAAACTTGTGAACTGAAGTACCTATGACGTCACACGACTCACACGTCCATTAGTCCGAATTCAGAAATCTACACTCGGTCACACAGAGTACATTTTTATATAGGGTAGTCGGTCACTAGCCGCCACACGCATCACTTGCGTCAATTATATAATCATCTTAATCTTAGTTATTGTTTATAAACCGTGTTTAGTTATAATAACTATATTATTTAACTCATTGTGTAATACCCAATGAACATTTAATTTCATTACACTATAGAACCTGTAATCACATTTTTTTTTGTTGTGGGTGGGAAATCATCCAATGACTTCTCCCGCTCTGGGCGGAGCGGAAGAACAAAAGTTCTATACGGATTTCGTTAGACCCCCTAAACTCCCTGAACCGATAAACGGTTAGGTGTATGTAGAAGGTACACCCATACTTCGTCTGCAGTTATTCTACAAGTACCATGTAATTAGGGCAAACCTATCCATAACAACAAGCCCTGCCTATGATGTTGAAACATTTTTTTATATTTGTAAATCGTCTTCTCAGACATTATTGTAAGGTCTGTAATGACAAATTCCACCTCTGTTGAACCTTCCTTTTCTCCTTACAGGCTTCAATAGACCGTCCCGGCAACATTCCCGTAGTGATCGCGTACCCGAGTACTCTATACCAAACGCAGAAGGACATCCAACAAGAACTGCCATTACCGCTGGGTACAGTCGTGAACGCAGTGTTCAAGAACGAACAGTGGTTGTATGCGCAGACGCCGCATGGTGACGAGGGATACGTGCTGTATAGCGCGTGCTTGCCGCTGGGAATACTGCCTAACAGGTGAGTTTGTGACTGCACTAGGGAAGTAACGCAGCATTCAAGAACGAACAATGGTTGTATGCGCAGACGCCGCATGGCGACGACTAATTCAAGTAAGGTTCAAATAATTGGAAGAACAGCGAAATGATAAAACGACCTTAGAATAACACTAGGATAAATAATGGTATACTTTCATATAAGTACATAGAATTAAACAGTTTTACTTTCGAGCGATTTATTTATACACCTTGTCTTCAAAAACCTTTAAGATTAGCAGACTGTTCATATAATTGCCACTGTTTTTATTAAGGGTCAGCTAAATGCTAATACTATCTCGTTCCAATCGAATAATGAGAAATTGCCAAACTCATTCCACGACACTAACCCTAGTACACACGGCTACCCATCAAGCTATACATTTCCAGTTTATGCTGACCTCGCATTGTACGGGAATCCTATACACCCCAGCTTCAGAACATCTTTCTCCTGCCCTAATAAATTCAAATTTTTTTGGGGTCGGCGCAACATATCTTTTTCTTCATACTTCTCTATTAGTCGTCATCTCGGTAGTCACCCACTTATTAGCCATATCACCTTTCACACGGTCCATCAACAATTAAAATTAAATTAAAATCATTTATTTCAGGTACCAACTTCAAGGTGGGTCTCAGGACCCATATCAGAAAATGTCTTAGAACCAAAAAATCATCAAAATAATACAAAATAATCAAATTCATTATAATTAAAACAATAATTTCATAACAATAGTCTCTTACGTGCGACACTATATTTAACTTGCCTGTCACAGCATTTCGCAAATAAGGACAGTCCATTTCAACCTATTTGCTATCATATTCAGAACGACATTGAGGCTGGCCCGCACTCTGCGCACAAGACGCGCAGCGCTTCCGCATGGTCGCATGAAAACAGTACGTGCGCGCCCATGCGAACATACCCGAAGCGCTGCAGTAGCGAGACAGACCCAACACCGCCCTGGTGCCGTATTATGACGTATTAATGACACTATTTTTCCAGTGTGAGAGTGAGACGGAGCTATAGAAGGCCGATAGCACCATCCTTTTCTCGCCGTGGAATAATCATGGCATTAATACGGCCCCTGAAGGCGTTATTAAACTGAATGCGAAGGATGTTGTAGCTTTTCTGCGTGTCGATCGCATCGATCGGTCTTCCCCTCGTCTTATAGCCTTCCAGATTCATACCCTCTAAAGTTTCCTCACGACATTTTCTTAACGTTCCAGAACATCACCACAAAAGAAGACGCCATGTTGGGAGAGCAGCACGGACATCTACCCGCGTCCATGCGGGAACCTCACGGACAACGAGAAGGAACAGCTACGCGGACGCACGCGCTCCGAGTGCCGCTACCCCTCCAAAACCACACGACGCAAGTCCAAGAACTCGTGCGCAGAAAAAGACTTTGACACCCTATACTTAAAGACCAAATCCGTTTGCTCCAATATTGATAAGATACATGAAAAAGAAAATAGGGACTTTAAACAAGTGAAGAGACAGACTCTGTTAGTAGTGAACAGTGATTATACAGGGAGTGTTTTAAATAATACTTTGACAGTGCAGAAAGGGGATGTGGTTGTGTTAGTGCAAGGTGGGGGCGTGGAAACTGATGTGGATGCAGAGTGGTTCTATGTAAAGAAGAGGGATGGCAGCCAAGGTTTCATCCCGGCTGTAGTGGCAGGACATGGCTATATTTAAGCTTTTTATACAGCAATGGAAACCTCTCTAGTTTCTATGGTTGACATTATACAGGGTGAAATCGAATTCATTGGCATCCTCTTAAGGGGTCATTGTACTCATAATTATGAACAACTTTCACTATGGGACAACCAATAAAATCGCAAAAAAAATCTGCTGTTCCTTACATTTTGACAAGCTATGCGAACATAAATGTAGGGAACAGCGATTTCTGGATTTGTCCCGTAGTGAAAGTTGTTCATAATGATGAGTATAATGACCCCTTAAAAGGGTGCCCACGAATTCAATTTCACCCTGTATTGACACTATGTTGTGGATAAGAGGAAATGGAACTTTAAGTGTTGATAAATAGAATTCAAATTAGTATTTGAAGGTCATGCATATATAAATGTGTCATGCTGTGCTACAATACTTGATGTGTTGCCAGTATAAAAATGTAATTAAAACTAATTAACTTTTACGCTTAATAATTTCCACTTAGCAATAAAATTGTAAATAATAAAGTTTTTTTAAATCATTCATTCATTTATTGTCTGATAAAATTCACCTATTGATAACAGAAAAAAACTTAAACTAACTCACCTATCGGAAGTGTAGGACTTGATCTCTATAATTGAAGGTGGTACAGAGGTCTATTTCTGGGCTGGAACCGGCGATGGCCAGGACTTTGTTGGGAGTTGTTCTCAGGACTGCGGAGTACACTGTGGTTGCCGAGACGGGTAGTTCTACCTTCACTTCTCCGGAGTAGTTCAGTTGGTACAGGTGTTTGGCTGCTCCTCCCGCGAAAACGCAGTCATCGTGGAAGAAAGACACGTGGATGCCGTGGTCGGGGAGGTCAAAGACTGTGACGGCATCCAGGAAGCGAAGGTGCCAGAGAGCCAGGCGAGGGCCGCCACCGCACACCTGACAGATGAAATTGATTAGAATTATGAAGGAAAATAAAGTAATTTCAAGTCAAGAGCATGAGGTTTTGGGTTCCATTCTCGTGTCGGACAAAGTGTTATTGGATTTTTCCACTAGGGATTTCTTTGTAGCAGCCCAAAGTCAGGACTTGTGCCCGGTTGATGACAATAGGCTCGCCCCCAATTACATGAGACTTAAACGTAACTGGCGAAATGTGGGTGTACTAAAGGTACACCTCTGCCTAACCCTTCCGAGATTACAGGCGTGATGTTATGTTTATAAAGTTATTTCAAGTCATATGTATACACGGCTACACATCAAGCTATACATTTCCAGTTTAAGCTGCCCTCGCAATTGTACGGGAATCCTATACAATGCGAGATCAGCATAAACTGGAAATGTATAGCTTGATGTGTAGCCGTGTGTACATAATTTAAGTGTCTGTTTGTAATGTCAAAATAACTGCTTTTTACTATATGCCTATGAAAGTCCTTCGTTTTTTTTTGTCTCTCTGTCTGTTTGTTCGGGCTTATCTCCGAAACGGCTGGACCAATTTTGAAGGGACTTCCACGGGCAGATTGAGAATGTTATAAGGAGTAACTGAGTTCTTTTATTTTAGAAAAAGCTTAAATATAATAAACGTAAAGAAGGAAAAAATTAAGCAGCTTATGAATTGTTGGTAAAATGGCTCATAATAATTCGAATATTTTTGTCCTTCCAATAAAAATTGGGTATCAATTAACATAATTAGATAGGAATCTACTAAAACTTAATAAAAATTAAAATAGGAAAAATGAACCATTATGTAAATTCAAATTAGATCATGGTACAATTTAAAAAAGGATAAATCTTATTTGGTCCCATAGTGTAGAATACCATAATTTTCATTTTTTTTTATTGTTTTTAAACCGATTTATTTACAGAAAGAAATGATTACACAGTTTTTGAAGGCAAAGTATTTTTACAATAAATATATTATGTACAGAGTTTAATATTATTTTCGTTAAGAGCCTATACTACCGCAGCTTAAATTCACTTTTTATCTCGCTCGCACCATACTACTCCCGGACTGAGTGAGAGTGAGACGGAGTGGGGTGCTGGCGGCTGCAAGGCTCGAAAAGTCTAGGTAATAGCATTTTACGGCGAAAATAATGGTAAATAAAAACATAAGACCTGCTTTATAGTTAGTTCAGTTATTATGCAAAGTTTCATGACCTAATTTGAAGTATTTTTTGAATACCAGTGGTTTATAGTTTTTTTCCATCGAGAAAATGTTATGTAATCGTGTTTTCGTCACACATAGTACCTAGCATCAATCCTCAACTTTAACATATATTTATTTCAAAATTAATGGTGTATTATTTTTAACATAATGGAGGATCATGCTAAGCAATTTGACGTTGTATAGGCTATTCAATTCTACTACTGCTAATCATTATAGATAGTGCAATCTCAAGCTATACTCACAATCCAGTCATCTCCTAAGGCAGCGGATCCCACCCACTTGCCTACATCAGGCCGGCCCACTTTGCTGTTGGTATGGGGCTCCACTTTATTGTGACTCTTGCAAGTACGGGTATCCCACAGCACCACTGAACCATCCTCACTGGCTGTAATGAGTTGCTGGTTGCTGTAATTATTATAATTAAAACAATTTAAAGTCAAATAAAACTGCATTTGAAGGATTTCTTTTAACACCTTATGATCTCATGTTCTATGTTAGGGGTTTGGTTTCCGCACTTAGTCCCTAAGGTGGACCATTGTGTGTGGGCCATGGCAGCCGTTGGTGGTTATTCCAACCAGCCCACCTCCCTCCAGAAGTTAACTAAATCTCCTGGTTTGTACAGAACCTCCGTGTAAGATCTGGATGACCAGAGGGTTTCAGTTCTAATCTGGGTGATGCCCGTGCATTCAAAGAGCATGTGCGCGACGGTTTCCTCAGCCTCCATGCACGCTCTGCATAGAGGACTGTCCGTTATGCCTATAGTGTGGAAGTGTTTGTCACAGACGCAGGCTTATGATCTGATATTATGTAAATAAATGAACAGGTATTTATATAATAATATACTCACTTTCCATGAACTGAGTGTATGAAGTCTGTATGTCCCTTCAAAGTAGACACCAGTGTACCATCTTCTAAGTTAAAAACATAAACATTATTGTCACCACATCCTGCATACAGTTTTGCTTCATCTTCAGACAACCATAGACTATTCACGTCAGCTTGTTCCATGGATGATGGTTGTGACGGTATCCTAATGGTCCATGAAGGTTTGCTTAGCTTTGAACTGACTGCATTCTTCCAATCCCATCCAAATATTTCACTTACTGTACCTGCTATTAAAAACTTTTCTGTGCTGACCAAGCTACAGACTTGGCGACCAGATTCTAGAGTGTGCGTGTATTTTGGCTTATTGTAATCTGAAGTGAACAGCTCCGTAACAGGATTAAGGATTCTATCCAGACTGAAAAACAAAGATAAAGGGGTTTATTCATAAACGATGATTAAAGTTAAGTGACGTTCAAACGTCAAAAATGTATGGTTAAACAGTCGCTAATCATTAGGTACTTAACTTTAAGCAACGTTTATGAATAAAGGGTAAGAAGTGGAGTGATGAGCGTGATGAGACTGATGAGAGAGAGATCAAATGTCAAACTCAAACTTTACAGGCACTTTTGGATTGTCAAGCAGTCAGTCAGTTAGATTAAAGGAAGCCCATTCTTATACGTAGTAGGCACCTATGGAGAAGAACGCACGAAACTCCATGGAAACCCATATTATATTATAAATTATATTGTTACAAAATATTAGTGTAGGTAGATAATTAACTAACTACAACACAGAAAATACTCACTCAAAAACAGCAATCTGACTGTAAATATTACCGGCAACCAAATATTTTCCACAAGGTGACAGAGCTTGCGAGAGAACAGTGTTGTACAGAACTTTGTCAAGCATGATTCAAGTTTTTGTTTGCACTCAAATGCAATTTCAATTTATGAATAATAGAGATTATAGGATTGTTTTAGTTTGGTCTAGTCAATCTGGTGTGTAAACAAAACTCAAAACATAACCTAATAAACTTATTCACAGACCCAATAGTAATCTATGCACAGACCTCATTTTATAAACACAGAACCACAGACCAAGTAAAGACACTACAGAACACATTCACATAAACTCCAGATTATAGCGAACACATTTTTATTTGTCAAAAGCATGGTTTTTATACTTTTTAGTCTTTTTTATAAAAACGCCTCAGTAAAGTCAATTGATACCAAATCATTTAGATTAATAGGTTTAATGCTTTTTTCTAAACAAAATGATGTAATGAAATTTTAAAATGGTTTTCAATACTTCATCGTTTCTTTGATTTAGTTGTAAATAATAATGTTCCATGCCTTCTATGCTCTCTTGTTTTTCTCGAAATGGTAACACTGTCACAAAGTCAACTAAACTACACAGAGTACATTTTTGGTCAAATAAAAAATTAAAAAAATCTGAACCAGCCAAGATGGACGTGTGTCATACGAATAAAAATTAAATTAACGAGGTGCTTGTAAATGTTGAGATATTTGCGTAGGTAATTGACCTAAATAACTTTGCAAGTGTGTCTACGACATCGTAGTGAAGTCATTTTGCTTTTGATACCTACATTGTGATTGTCCGGCGCAGCCATACCCCTTGCACAGCATGTCATAAAATTGATTTATGATTTTTAGGTAAATAAACCGGCAAAATGTATAATGGTATTGGTTTAACGACGCCACGGGGCTCCGGTACAAATGGCTATGTGCAAAGAAACTGGGCAGGAGTGCGGAAGACCAAAGACTCGGTGAATTATCGCACCGAAGAAGAAATAGCCAAGTTGGACTCTGCTTCAAATAAACAACCAAACCGGGAGATTCTCGACCATGAGAGGAAGAGGAAGATAGAGGTGAAGTGTGCAGAACTTGAGGACAGTCTCGAGGAGCAGGGGTGAGTAAATCATGTTACTTTTACTTGTGAACCTACCTTGTTTTTAGCTGTTTTTAATATCTAACTTTATGTGACGTAATAGTTTCTGAGTCTTGAAGTAATCAGAAACGTTATTATTGTTCAGTATCTTTTTCATATCATCCACGTCAATCTGAGTCAAGAATAACGTTAATTGTAGTTAAATCCAACAACAAAATACTGAAAATGAGTTCAATGCAATTATTGTAAAAAACATTCTAACATTGCAACTATCATCATTTTGAACTTTCAAATGATTATGCTTTACTTGGTTTTAATATTGCATCAAGTTCAATGGTATTCTCTGATTAAAACAAAGGAAGTAATCATGTAACTTAGCATACACTTATCATAATTATTATAGTCTCGGGAATGCAATATTTGATGATCTAGCATGTCATGAACTCTGGTATCTGCACAACCTTGAGACAAACAGACAAGAAAAAAAAAAAGGAAATACCTACGATATATACTTAGAAGTTTGCTTTGAATTTTAAAGTCTATTAAAATAACTAGTGAATAAAATCTTTGGGCATCGGTTATATCTATATGGGAAGTGTTGATAAGCTAAACAAATATGCTGTTTAATGTTAACAATACCAATGCTTACTACAAAACCAGGAAAACGGATCCCATGTTGAAATTGAATTGCTCTAGATTTATTAATTATTCTAAACCAGCATTGAGGCTTGCAAATTCACATGTAGATTAGCATTCCATTTTAATATTACTCTGTTAATATGTATTGACAGAGTAATATTAAATTGCTAATCTAAACTATTAACCTTTCATCCCTGAGAACAACCCCCCACGATGTGCCTGAGTTGATAAATATTTCAACACTACCAAGACACGGCTATCCCTTTTATAGGTACAAGTCAAAGAGGGTTTACCCGTTGCGCGGGTTTTCCATTTCTTGCAACTGTGCCGGCTGTGCTGTAATAATTAATGAACATAACACTGAAAACGCATACTCTTTAGGCCTGCAAATGTGACATGTCCTTTACTTTCTTGACACCTTGTCTTTTGTTTATTTGTTGAAAGAGAGAAGTATTTTTCTTATTGGGGTGGCGTTTGGCTAACTTTGAACTTTTAATGAAGCCCTTAGCTTAAGGCGTTTTTTCAACGAGTGCTGCTTTTTCAAGGTCCTTCAAATTTCGACACTGAGGCGATAAAAGAAAATCCAATTGCACGCTTTTATTTAGTTATGCACTTTTCATTTAAGTGTCGCCTAGTGATAGTGAAAACAGGCACAAGAGTCCTTATTGTAAAGTATATGTACACAGTCACACAGCTAGGTACGCCCATCGTAAAAGCCCTATATTCTTCACCAGATAGTGCATGACATCGGCTGAAAATCAGCAAAATAAAACTTCTTTTAGATGAGGGATAAAAAGGAAGACAGTGACAGACTGGCAGTCTTCCTTTATGGGCACCTCCCGTTATTTTATCTTTCTCTCAGATAAATCGTAAACAGCCCCAGTCAAACTGCGCGGTTTTCAGTCCAAGCAGAATGCTTGTTGGTATCTTATGCCTGTCTAATAAGATACCCAACTGCGCGGTTTTCAGTCCAAGCAGAATGCTTATTAGTATCTTATGCCTGTCTAATAAGTATTGCAGAACCCATCTAATCTCAAGTATCAATGACAACAACATTCGTTAAGGCCCTGTCATGGAGTAGCTTAATTAAAAGCCTCGAAACGATTCTGACACCTGAATTGCAAACCCAGGAAATTGAAAGTTCCTTACTTAATTGGAGACATATCGAAACGAAATCTCATCACCACCTAACCAAAATCTCATCCAATCAGCCGTGATGAAGAAACAAACGACAAAACACAATTTCGAATTTGTAAAATTTGTTGGCATTTGTAACTCGCGTTGTAGCAGGTTCTCTATTAGCTTTACATGCACTTGCACATGTTCACTTAGGTCACGTTGCCTTATCGATTTATTACTCAATAAAATCCCTTGTTTTATTTTGCTCAATAGAAAGTATCCCCTCTAAGGCTGTACGGATGGATCGCACCCTTGTTTAGGGGCGATGGCCGCTGCGCCGGAGTCAGATCAATAATTCAACAGTGCGAGACTGGGCCACGGGCCACCCTTCGTGTTATATTATTCAATAAGCTGTACCCGTCCGCATTCAATAAACAGTCGCGCAACGAGACCGTCTTATCGGATTTTATTGTTTTCGAAAAGTAATTCTACGCCGTTATAGCGGCTCGGCGTATCATGCACTGGTAGGTATTACACTGAGAAATTTATTATAAGATTTTCATCTACGCTTGCCGGTACGCGGTCGCTCAGTGAGACATTCGTGAATCCATTGGCTGCAAGTAAACCGTTCACGCGCGTTCGGTGGCGCGCGCGTGTTATTTAGTTTTTCGTTTGTATTGTAATATTTATTTCGTGAATAATGAGTGTGTCACTGGTATGGTTGCGTAGGTTGCCGAAGGAGGAGATCGCGGCGCGAGTGGCTGCCTTCCGAGCGAAGCTGTGCACCACCGGCGCTGGAGACAAGGACATGCCGAAGGACGAGTTCGGGAGAGTTGTGTGAGTCATCTTTTATTTATCAATTGGGACTTGGGACTGCTCCAAGTGAAATTGTATTTATTAGACGCTAAAACAAAACCCTTCAAGAAAAAATGTTAAAAGAGTTTTTTTTTTTTTTTTAAAGATAAGTAATATTTTTACTATTTTTTTGGAAGAGGAAATAATGTTTATAGTAGGAAATCATCATCATCTTCATTAATTCGTACTAATGATCACGCTAACATTATAATTTACTGCTTGACATAAATCTAGACGAGCAAAAACCGTCGTGGATCCAGACTATTAAGATCACTTGCGCACGCGCATACTGTGGTGTTGAATGATTAAAAATTTTATTGCAGTTATTATAATTTATCAAGGAGAAAAATACATTATGTGCGATTATCGAGCATTCAATTTAACGCATTACGTTTACGTTTATCGGTTTTTATTTAAGCAAAAAACGTGATTAATTTTCTAGTTGAAATGGGCAGTTAATAAGCTCGACGAAAATAAATATGAAATTGTAGGCATATTAGTAATGCGAACATTAGTGTTCCATTTATAATTTTAGTACCTTTGTCACCAGTCATGTATGATTTCACAGTTTTATATAGAAGCTATCACTTGGGAATTGGGGTCTTCAAGATCGACACATTCAATTTGTCAATTGGTGTGTCAATAAAACAAATTCTCGGCTCGTGTGCGTAAGACATGGGAACCGGACTACGTACTGGAGGTTAGGGATTTTTTCATACTGTATAGGTGGTTCCCTTGAGTACCCATCTTAGAAACCGATTTTTAGTTTGGTTTTCTTTCCTTTATGGTTTGTGTTTAGCAGAGCTAAAAGTATCTGAAAATAATGCCATTCGCTTCAAGATTTTTTTTTACAAACGCTCAACATTGCCAGGTAATCTTATTAATCATAATCCTATGCATGAAGTTAACGAATTTCAGTTTCATTTAATTTTTAATACGTAGGGAAACTCCAGCACTGCTAGAATGTGGGCGAAATAATCGCCGTTTTAATTCATTTGATTGGCAATTTACTACCGTTAAATTAATTTTCACCGGTTATTACTTGTTTAATTAGATAGCCGTGCTCACTTGTAACACTTTTGACGTAAATAAAAATACTTAAGGGAAATGTCATTGGTTCATATGTGAGCTCTATTTCTAATTCCAACATGTCTTTGGCTAAGATAGATCAGAATAGGTAGAAACTTAGGTGAAAAAAAAGTTGAAACGAACACATCAGAAACGACAGTCTTCAATATCATAACTAGATATCCTCAATGGGCGTCCGATCAATACATTCAACCTCACGCAAGAAAACACAATGCAAAATATATTACGCAACTGTCAACTATCATACCAGGAAAAAATGTGCCTCCTCTATGTATCCGAAACTTAAGTGCACTGCAAATTTTCATCCACATTATTTAATGCATGTGCTGCATATTTCAGCCTATAATTTTCCTATTGTTGGTGCTCGTGTCTGGTTTGGTGGCTCTCAATCTTTGGTTTCTGTCTTTATTCTTTATTGTGAAATGGATGCTCATGACCTCGATCTCGCCTGGTGGAAAGAGATGGATGAAATCTACGATGGAACGAGCAAGCCCAGAAGATGCCTGTTCACTCTTGCTTTGTAGGCGGACGGGTTATACGCTGGCAGAGAGTTCCACACTTTGGCTGTGCTTATAATAAATGTGGAGGAGAAGCACTGGGTATGACTAGTCAATATATCGACTAAGTGCGAATGGTACCCTACAGTACGTCGTCTACATTCTCTTTTTTATATATTTGCCTCAATACATCATAAAATGTAGACAATCTATTTGCGTTAGTCCGCCGATCTATTTCAGTTGCTCGACATCAATAACATAATTTGTAACAAGTACCGTATTGTCTCGTAAATGCCAGGTAAACCTTTGTCTTATATAACAGATGGATCGGCAACATTGTAACGTGTTATGATCGGAGTATTATGGTCTTACTTGTCCTATAAAATGGGGTTTGGAAGTCTATGACAAAATGTTTTTCTTTAAAAAAGAAATCGAAAGGGAAGTCTTTTGGGGAAATTCCTTCCGGTTGTCAAGGCTATCGAAAAATGTTTGAAAGAAACCTTAAAATTTAACACGTTTATTTTACGTTAATGGATTACTAACGTTTTAAATTGATTACATTCTAAATAGCGATGAAAGTTTAAATGGGTCCCTTAAGGCCCATTTACAGTAGTTTTAAAAATTTGTTCTGTGTAGAACATTATTTCAAGTAATACGTGACTCCTGGACTTTTACTCTTTGGAAAACCCCTAAAGGTTCAAACACGGGCACATTTTACCGCTCAACGGAAGTAATTGGGTAAGCCAATTACCTCACTTCTCTCATAAAATCGTGGCCAGAATTATTCTGCATAGGTTTTATTATATTTTCTTCGTTACCAAACCGATTAAACTGGGCTCAATATCGGTTAACAACAGGTTAACTTATTGATTGAATATTTCATATCAGAAAAGGTAATGCTACGAGGAAAATATATTACCCTATTCCAAACAGATTTATACTGCTGTGGAACTCGTTTACATGATAATCGGATTGAATATTGTTAAACAAAAATAACAGGTCTTTAAACTTGTCGGTCGATAAAGGGAAAAATATAACGTTTCGCAAAACATTATATACAATTAACACTGAATCCTATATTAAAAATACGCTGAGCGACTGAGCCTCTCAATAGCAAACTGAACACAAAAGTTACCATTCCCAGCCTCAGATCAAATAAAAAACCAAAACGGAGCGCTACGAACAATACAGTGAAGCATGCTAAAACTACACCACCGCTCTGTGCATACACGCTCACAGACACACATTTACAACTATTTACAATGACATTACAATCAAACTACACCAAACTAAGTGCACGAATGTTTACCAAACCGGCCTCACGTCACTGTTGACAGCGCTGTCTTGGTTTTTTATTTGGTCTGACACAAAAGTTGCCATTCCCAGCATCAAGCTTCAATATTTTTAAACCTGTGTGTAGGCACTTATCTAAACTCGCGGACCTCCTCACGTAACCGATATTCTAGGGTCCTTGCATATCGATCGCGGATGACGTCTGTCCCCCGACGACGCACTCCACGCCCCGGTAAGGGGAGACGGCTCACAGGACTTTTAATATGTCGAAGTCCCACCCCGCTGTGCCCCGCTCTCGTAATATCTAAGGTCAGAACAGAATTAAAGGTAATACAGGTTGACTTAAAATTCTTTGACGATCTTTTAAGGGGCGAAAGTACTCATGTATTTGAACCGTGAAAAAAAAAAAAACCACCGACTTCCAAAAGTGGGTTCTTTCTCTTTTTTGGAAAAAGTTTTTTATTTTTCACTTTTTAGTTGTGGTACCTACCCCACACAAATTCTAATACCACTACCTGCTATGTAAATAACAGTGATTGTATCAAATAAGATGTCATCTATATAGACTAAGTGAGAAAAATACGTAATTATTGAAGCTAACTCAAAAACTACTCAAGCAAAGTAAATAAAATTGATATGGGACTACACGGGAAGCACCAGCTTTCAAATAATCATCAAAATCGGTTCACCCAGTCGAAAGATCTGAGGTAACAAACATTAAAAAAAATACAGACGAATTGATAACCTCCTCCTTTTTTGAAGACGCTTAAAAAATCTACATATTTCATACAAAAATTCAATTCTTACTGAGAAAATGTAAACAAATGCTGTTTTTGTCCCTATTTCACGATTTGGCCATGAAGTAAAAGTTGGTCATATAATATTTATGAGTATTTTACCCTCTGAATTGCTAAGGAATTTCAAGTCAGTGTCTGCCTATATATAACAGTAATAGGAGTCAAATCTAAATATTTTATTTCACATAAGCCTTCATGGGCACTTATGAAACGTCAGAAGCTAGGTGCACGGTTCCAATTTTTAAACTGTTTCGCGGAAAAACGTAATTCTGGTGTTTTGAAGGAGATATGTCTGAATGTGCCTGATAATTACGCAATGCGACGCCGACGGCCACTGTTGTTAGCAGTGCCACGCGCGCGAACTAACCTGCTCAGTAAAGCGCCGCTGACGCGTGCCCTGCATACACTGAATGACACTGCTGATAGGATAGATTTATTTAATTGCTCTCTGAATGAATTCACAAAGGTAACATTGTATTGTGTTATGCTAATACATAATTAGTAGCATTAATTGTAATTGATGATTTAACTAAAGACCACGCTACCGCATTAGGATTATTGCCTGTAATGATAGTTGTGTTTGTGATAAATAAATAAATAAACAATTGGTCGTTTCTTATGGAGAAGAACCGGCAAGAAACTCCACGGTTACTCTTTTAAAAATAATTGGCTTTTACAATATTCTCAAATTACAGTGTTAGTAGGCATGGGAGGACAATGTAGGCCTTTCAACAAGTAAGTACCAGGTACTTAACAAAATGAAGATGTTTAACATATCTAGCGTCCACTAAGCCTACAACGTTCTCATATTCACAAAATAGAAAATAATCTATACAGGAAAAGTTTTTATCCACTGCGGAAATTTTGACATATTAACCTTAAACCAGTTTTATTAAACATAATTTTTTTATTTTAATGCGTCTTCATACAAAAAAATAAAAAAATCGTTAACGAAAGATGTTTATTTTAAAAGTGGTTGTATGGCTAACCGGCGCCGGCGGCGCGCGGCGAAGCGGAACGCGCGAAAGTACCTACCTATCAGCTGTGCGCTCGCTCGATTCGCCGGCGTAGGTATTTACGTGGGTTACTGGCCCTTGGATCTCGCTCATTCAAATCAAAAATGCTTTCTTCGATTTCGATCGCCAGTCGGGGTCTGCCAGACCCTCGTGCATGATTCGGGGTTCTGAACTGTCCGTGATCAAGCAGCCTTTGAGTGGCCGCTAAAATGGTCCTTTCATTAGGGACCGCGGGGTTAAGGAGGTATGCTCTCCGTCGCATACATTCTGTGAGCTGCTCGCAAACTTTCACCACTCAGTACATACACTCGCACCATCTCGTAAAACTCGCGGTTACTGAAGTCCGACAACGTGACCGGTAGGTACCAGCACGACACGTGCGGCGCGGCGCTTGCGCGGGAAAGCGATTAGACGCGACGTCACACAACAGCGCGTGCGATGAGCGAACTGTCGGCCACAGGGCACAGCGCCCGGCGCCGCCCTGCCGCCCGGGAGGGGGTTGCAACACCGCCGCCTGTGCGCCGGCCGCCGCACGCGCCCATTGATATTATTACGAATAGTTTGTGTCCATATTTTGCTGATTTTAAGTAGGATAAAAAAACAAAAAAAAGTATTGAATAAATAATGGAAATGTGTTCTATTACTGATATTGAACCACAAAAAAAAATTTGCGCACTGGTCAAAAACTTTTCCTGTATAAAAGACAAATAATAAAAAACCTATTTAAACCAAATGACGTGATTGCTATTACAAATGTAACAAATCTGAATAATTATTATGTCCTGTCATGAGTACATGCCAATAACATCGCATTGAAATCGTGTCATCATCTTCCAAGTCTTTTTCCCAACTAGGTTGGGGTTGGCTTTCAGTCTAACCGGACGTAGCTGAATACCAGTATGTCGATCGACTGCCTAGCTGAACTCCACAACCCACTTACTAGGAAATAGGATACCCTCTGGTAAGACTAGTTGTCAGACTTTCGGGCTTCTGAAGACCCGTAACGACTTTCAAAGATCCACGAATGGCAGGCGGGACCAACGGCATTACGAAATCGAAACAGCGCACTGTAATCGTGTAACAGACAGAAAATAAACCCTCCGAATAAATTAGCAATTTGTATCCAATTTAAACGTACTCGTAGCACGGATAGGCACCGCACTTGAAATTGAATTTTCTACCTCGCCTGACCTAACTTGTAACATACAATAGACGTAGATATATTTAGTAACCTGTTCCGCTTAACTATTCTTCAAGAGTCATAAAAAACCCTGTAAGACTCTGCATCCAGCGCTCGGTGTGGCAGCCCGTCGTGTTCTGGTTTGCAATTGGTCAATCGTCATCCCGAGGATGCCTCGTTGAGATGTGAAACACGTGTCGATTTCTTACAGGGTTTTTTATGACTCTTGAAGAATAGTTAAGCGGAACAGGTTACTAAATATATCTACGTCTATTGTATTTTATATAGGATTTCCGCAAAGTCACGCCTGAATCAATTAACTATCTAACTTGTAACGTTTTGAAATAAACATCCCTGACCTAACTTATGAGCTTAGAATAGTACAGTTGTGTTTTAATTTCTGTACATTTTTCGGTCTGGAAAGTGTTTATTGCTTTATGCTGTGGGTATATTCATGTTACATTAGTACACTGAACTTTTCAATATAATGGTTAGGTAAGTGAGATTCTCTCTCTAGGCAGTTGTAATATCCTATCCTAACTAATATTATAAATGCGAAAGTGAGTTTGTTTGTTACGCTTTCACGGTAAAGCGGCAGATCGGATTTGGATGAAATTTGGCACAGGGGTAGACCATGACATGGGTTAGGACACAGGATACTTTTTATCCCGGAAGTACGTTCCCATTGGATAATTTCCGACATCCACGAGGGCTAAGCCGCGAGCACAACCTAGTTTCACGACATTTACTTGTGCGACATTTATTTTTATTTTTATGATTTACTTGCGTGTTTACAGCACTATTATATAAAATTATTAAATAAATAATTTTGCAATGTCGTGCTTTTCTATAAATATCTGTTTTAAATTGGTGTCATAAGATCTATGTATAATTGAGTCAGTTTTATCAACGGCATCCTACCATAGTTCCAGTCAATTAAAACTGGCTATGGAAACCTTGATTTCAGAAGGCCTTGCCAAACCTACAGACTAATTGTTTTCATTTTAGCTTGCCCTAAATACTTATTGTGGGTGCTGTTTTATTTTAATTAATATCCGTTATATTAAGATGCATCGCGCATTATATAAACAGTACCCGGTCGACCGAGCTCTGTTCGGGAGAAAATAATGAAAATGATTTTTCCAGAAATGAGACCTAGGTAGATAAATTTTTCGCCCCTGTAAACCACTATATTGCAACTTTCATCGATATCGTTAGAGCCGTTTTCGAGAACGTGATTACAAATATTGCTCATTTAATAGTATAGGATAACACTAACAAAAAGCTCACGTATACAACGAACATAAAAGTCCACAAATAAAACATTCCAAATTGTAACAAATCATAACGTGCCCCCTATAAAATCCGAGCACGTACAGAATTTTGACATTTATTTATTAGTCACGCGATCGTGAAACAAATGACCGTTGTGACGGACAGACGTGTATCGTAATTAACGGGAGCGGTCGCGGGATAGGCATAGTGCGTGCCAGAAACCGCGCCTCCGTGCTTGCTTACGTATAGCTAAAGACACTCGTATTTGGCACAAGATGAGACCCGCCTGCCAGGATCAACACTTCGATTGGCAGTCTGGCACTGAGCGATCAGGCGCAGGTGCGCATTGTACGCTGAACGATAATAATTCTCATTTTCGGATGCTTGCGCTCGACTGTGGCAATTATTACTTGTCAATAAAAATATCGGTCCGTTTTATCTTGTTTAGATATGGAAATAAGCAAAAAAAAAAAAATTTATGATGTGTCTCTGTTTAAAGTCATGTCGTACTGCACTTATTTATTTTTGCAGACTTCCTATTACTGTAGTTGATGATAAAACGGTTGCAAAATAATAATAAAAACGAATGAATAGGTATTGTGTTTACATTTTCATAAAAGGGTTGTTTTTTTCCCCCTAAAAAACCGCACGTAACTAAATAATTAAAACATAATACCTCCATTACTTTCCTATCTTGATTGCGCGCGTAAAACGCTTTGGTTCATTAAAATATTTTATGTTTCTAGTTTCCACCCGTAGCTAGCACATACTGTAATAATTATTCAACCACAACACCATATTAGTAAAACCTGGTTGGTAGGCAAACCTTTCCTAATGATCCAATTATAGTTCTGTGTGTGAAAGTTAATTGTTTGCCCCATTCACGGCAGAGAATAGATCCCACTTAAAGACCACTAGACCGACCTAAGTGTGCTCTGTTTCCCTGTCTGAATGCCGTGGATCCATTGTTTTTATACATCTAAGCGATACACAGAAAAATAAGCTATAATTTTCACAATTCTTTCATCTAGCGATCGCATCGTAGACACTGCAAACGTTATGCTAACGCGCGTAGACTCTGTGCCAACGTAATGCTAACGCCGCGTAGACAGTACAAACGTGATGCTGACGCCGCGTAGATGCCTGCAAACGCTCTAAGGTCACGTAGATCCTGTGCAACATAACGCCGTGTCACCGCAACACTAGCAAGACGTGAAATCTACGTGGTCTCAACGCTGATGCTCGATATACTCGCGAAAATATGTACGAGTACATTATTTGAAACCACGGCTACAGCAAGGAACAACAAATTGGGTCAGCGTTTATTGTAAAATATTTTTATTATTTTTGTTATCGCAACTCGGGAAATAAATTAAACTCTAAAATGTGTTTTATTGTTTAAACTAGGTCTTGTTGATTTGGTTCACGTTTTTCTCACAAATCATTTGACAGGTGTATTTACATAATGTATATAGGTAGGTAACTCAAGCTTGGAGCACAAACTTTATGGAATGAATTGGCTTCTAGTATATTTGGTCCATATTCATATTTAAATAAAATAGTAATATTGCAGCTCATATCAAGCTCAATTGACAATAAGACTGTATTAACATAAACAACTATATGAAAGTAGTTGTACTATTAGCTAGTATGAAAAGTAAATCCTTTCCATATATAGGTGCCTACGTATCATACGCAGAATTCAAAACGCGTCTAATGCCAGTGCATTAGAAGTGTATCAATCTTGCTAGTAATCTCAGTAGATTACTAGCAAGATTGATTTACTATTACGACTTGAATGACCGCTCCGGCGACGTGTTTGTTACATCGACACCCATCAATTACCTACAGAACGAATAAATGACTCCTAGGAAACTACTCTAATGTACCGCTGAAGAGAAAGATTCCAACAATAACATTTTACAATATAAAAATAGTACTATCGATCCAAAAATATTCTTTTAGGTGTTCACTTTATTCAATAGCGTGTGCATACGTACTGTTCAAGAATAGAACTAAAGACGCCGCGATATTTTATGTCGTCAGTAAACAGGCGCGACCGCGAATAATCCGATTTGATACATCACTACTAGTACCTACTAATAAGATGACTTTTATAATATACGAGAATATTATAATGGATGGGATGCCTATTAAACTGTCGTTGTAAACAACTTTACTGACTGCGCAGGTACAAATAACCAATAATTGATTAGTCATAACCAAGTTTAATTTCTTAAGAACGGCAGAAGAATTGAAAATATTTCAGCAAATGAAAATAAATTACTTGAGGGTTGCACAAAAGGGTGTGGGGGAAGAGCCCTTTGTGTGGTAGCCGCGACAGGGCGCGTATCCGATGTTTGCGCAGGCTGCGCGCGTCGGCGTGCTTCCTGTTATGGCGCCCAACGCCCCGCAGTAGCGCCGCCGGCCCGCTGCCGGCCGCTCAGAATGTAGCCTCTACGCTCCTCTGCTCAAACAAGTCTTCCGCGGCCCAGCCGCCATGCATTAGTCTAAGAAAAATATTATTAGGATTAGGAAAACAAGTCTTCCATTAGTTAAGTAAGTAGATTAAGATGCAAAGGGGCAGGGCTCCGCGACGTGACGCAACGCAGAATAATAGGGTCGTGTTCGAGCGGCTGTGGCGCGGCACGTTCCAGGCCGTGTTGGCGGGCGGGCGCCGCGGCCGGGCCACTTCGCTCGAGCCCAGCACGGACGCGGCGCTAGCCAGCATGGCGCCGCCGCCCCGCGCGCCGCCACCCCTCGCGCTCGAGCCCGCGCTCCGCACCATCCTTGAAGGCCTTCGCAAATCGTGCTGCTGCCACTGTAACTGTTCCGCGACAGATCGGAACAACTTTAACGACAATTTGCAGGTCTGTCTCTCCAACGATGAGGAGAGGAAGTCCATGCGATCCGTCATAAGGTGTGCACAAAGTTTTATCGATTACCTTGTAGGCCATTGTACTTATTTGGATCAGCACCTAACGAACGATATGTATTCCATTCCACGTTTAATTAAAAGCTACATATTTGCAGTACAAACAGGTATTAATTGAAATATACACGATTTCACACGTTTTAGATATACTATGCGTAGATCATTGATTGTATGCAATGTCAAATGTCAAGATTTATTTTTAATAAAAACATTGGTTTATTCGAGATTGTCATGCTAAAGTTATAACTGTTTCCCTATTTTTAGCGCACTTAGGTGCTGTGCAGGTAAATATGTGTTGTGTTAGAAGGATTTTATTTGATTCTTACATACAACAAAATAGTACTTACCTACCCAGTAGACTAATGGTTTTGTTGGTATATTCCCAGCCTTATGAACGCGGTCGGCTATATTGTATTGTTGTTTATCAGTGTTCGTGAGACGCACGCGGTCGCGGAGGCGCAGCAGGAGAAGAACGCTCGTCTGCGGGACGCATTCGGCATATCGCCGCGCTTCGTGGAGGGCTCGAGTTTGGACCCAGAGAGGCGCGCGCGCGACCACGCGGCTCGCTACCCGCTGGTCAGGACGCCCAGTCATGAGCGCGACGATCACCCGCCCAAGAGGAAGAAAAAGAGAAGGTAGGGCATATTATTTTTTGTAGCATAAGGTCCCATAAGCAAAACTACCGAAAGTACCCGTTAGCATAATAATAAACTTATATCTTTTAACAAAACGTTTTTCAAAATTGTCCTAAAACATAGGTAAAATTGAAATGGTACAGCCATAACACAAACAATTATAAATATGCTGTTTTGAAATGTTAAACAATATGACTAATTAATAAAAAAACATTACCCACCTTCTGGGGCAGTCGGGTAAAAATAATAAAAATGACTATAATGTCTGCCTTTCACAATGGATATAGAAATAAGTTTCTCTGTACCAAGCAGCTGCTCCTCATTGATATAGTTATAAACCAACAGATCCGTCGATCCGGGAAAAGTCTGTTGACATTTTGGCTAGATTGTAAAAAGGCCTTTGACTCTGTGACACATACAACTTAGGGCTCGTGAGGGTTTTAGAGTTAAATAAAATAGATACAACTTCCAGGTGCCGTGTGTCTAGAAGTAGATATAAATATGATCCCTCGCAATCCAGGAAATCTGTTAAGGGTAACGGTGAGTATCCGGATTGAGCGAGGTATGCCTCAGGGAGACAGTTTGGGCTCACTTTGGTTTTGATAAGCACTTCACCATGCTGGTTCGGTGTTTGGATATCTAGGATATTATAGATCCGGTAGTATCCCACTTGCTTTATATGGACCGAAACTGTTCATCAGCGTTCCCGAGACGCAAGCGTTCTCGGATGCGCAGAAGGCGAAGAATGCTCGGATGCGGGATGCTTTCGGCATTTCGCCGAGCTACGATCGACGCGCGCAGCGACTCTCGCCCTCCAGATCGCCGAGCCGTGACCGCGGCAATCACTCACCCGAACGGGGAAAAAAGAGAAGGTATGAGTCTCGCGGTACCTTCTTTTTTTCTTCCTCTCCTTCTTCCATTGTAAAAGGCAGATATATAGATGTTTCTATTCCGTTTATCCTTGTATTATTGTTGTTGTTTTGCTCTTTATTACTCGGATAACGCTTTAAAGAAAAATTAAATATAATTATTTTCTTTCTTTCATTATTTACTGCTGGACGGATTTGGATGTTTGGCACACAGGTAGTCTATGACCAGCACGCGTAGCATGACTACCATAGGAACAGTTACGGTAAAAAAGTAAACTGATTTTGTCGACGGAAGAATAGACAAAATGACAGATAACAATCACAATCTGTCATTTTGTGTATTCTTCTACGCGTTCTGGATGAAAGCACAGGGTGCTTTTTGTCTGGGTTGTAAGTTCCACGCGGACAAAAGCTAGAGCTATTTACATTATTTTATACATATCAAAAATGAAACTTACTTTTTCATTTGTTGTTATCATGACTGTGTTTATGACTGTTTTCTATTCTTTTTTAGGACTGTTTAGATCATGGGTTCTTTTACTACTAGGAAACAACCTAACAATATATCTTTGCTCTATTAGATAGATTTGCTTATGGGACCTTATTACCTATAGCATTGGACAGAGGAAACATTTTCTAAAATCTTCTTTTTTTTAATCTAGGTCATCGTCAATCTGTTGTTTCATTGCTTTGAAACTGAACCAATTTCCTATTTTGTAATGTAGAATCTGGGAAATCCTTGTTCTCGATCTATTTCTTAATTAATTTTTACTTTAAAATAAAACGCTTATCATCCAATGAGGGTTTTCATGAAAATTCAAGCTACCAGTTGGCGCCACTTTGACAAGAGATCTTCCATTTCGACAATGAATATAAAATATATGATGACTTTCATCATTCGTTCATTATTCTGTCAAGATTAAAGAAAGTCCAGGCGCTTTGATACTTCTCAGGTACCCGGCACTGACGTCTCAGTGCTGCCACCTGGTGAACGTCAGTTAAAAAACCTTCATTAGATTGACCATATTCTAATTAAGAATCAGACACTCCTCTTTTATTGAGACTGACTCAATCCAATTTATATTTCAGTGCGTCACCAGAAGCTAAGAAGTTGAAGAAGAAGAAGTCAAAAAAGAATAAAAAGGAGAAGTAAGTTTCCGTCATAAGCAATTTATATACCAAATATTTGTTTATTTATCTCTTTTTGTATAATTTTTGTAAATGTTGGCGTAAATTTCATAGATTACATTTGAACCCAGACAGGTGACGCTTCGGTTGTCAACGAGGCAAGTATCAAAACTTTTTACCGTTTTGTTCTTTTGTTATGAATTCAAGTATCAAATATGTCTGGTCATCATTTCAGTGAAAGAAAAATGTTATGGAACTTCATGAATAGGTATGGTATGAGGTTAATTAATAACTTTTATTATTTTCCTGAACAACGTTATTTTTTATGTTCTTTCCGGATGTAAAGATTTTATTTTATTGCTCTGTTTCAGCGAATAGCAAAAGATAAAAAGAAAGTCTATACTTTTGCAAAAATAAGATGTGCATCATAAGGGGGGATGCGCTAAGGTAGCCCGCGAAATTCAATTTTTTCGTGTCAGGTTGTATGTTGATTAAAATATGAGTCGCGACCGTAACAATATGGCTTAACAGAATTATAATCATGAGAATTAGCCATCCTTTAATTAGAATAATCATCAAATGTCATGATTTCATGAAATTGTCATTCACAGGGTATTTTATTGATGATTAATCCCAACTTTTATCCTTCCTTACATAAATTATAAAACAAAGTCTTCCGCCGCGTCTGTCTATCGTCCTGTTCGCGATAAACTCAAAAACTACTGAACCGATTTGCATGCTTTTTTCACCAATGGATGGACTGGTTCTCGAGGAAGGTTTTAGTATATAACAACGGACATCCACGTGGGCGAAGCCGCGGGCATCAGCTATTAATATTATAATTGCGAAAGTGAGTTTGTTTGTTACGCTTTCACGCTTAAACGGCAGAACGGATTTGGATGAAATTTGGCACAGGGGTAGACCATGACCTGGAATAGGACATAGGATACTTTTTATCCCGATATGTGAAAGCAGCAACAGCTAGTAAGATTATAATTCTACATATAAATAAATATTTAATACGGCCACGAATCATATTTAGATCAACAAACAACCTGAAAATTGCAAAAAACATAAGAAAATTTTAATTTCGCGGGCTACCCTGACGCTTTCGCCTTAAGACAACATACAATTATTATTTGATAATTACAATATTCATTAACAAACACTTTTAATCAACCTATAATGAGTATCCCCTCTGATGAGTAAAGGTTACATAGATTTCCACATTATAAAACATGTGTTATCTTATTTAATCAACGTTAACATAATTACCTTATTACCACAAACCTTATTTAAATTACTTTATTTAATTACACAGCTGTTTTCAATACGAAGGTTGTATCACCACATGTGGTATCTATGGTATATTTATTTGTCATAGACAAGATTCCGGCAAGAAAAAAAAGAAACGCTCCAAGTCGCCTGACACCGAGAGTTCGAGCAGCTCCGATGGACAGCAAGACAGCGACACTGGCAGCTCGGAGGACGAACGCCAGAAGAAGAAAAAAAAGGTAAATAACACATTTACCTACTCCATGTTGTAATGTCGATGCCATACTCTAGCTATTCAGATAGGAGTGCCGCAGTTCAAAGATTATGTTTGGTTCGCTTTAAAAAGAATCCTCTATGCTTAAATACATGTTTACAGATTCATTTGGAACTAAATTCTTAGCTTCGACATTTTACTTTTGTTTTTAAACTTTATAATGTTGTCTCCATGGCAACCTAATTTAAATATATGACTTCACATTTTGTATAGTAAAGAGCAGCACTGATTGCTCTATAGCACTAGATTGATCTTGGAATATGTAAAACATAATCTTTGATTCTTGAGATCTAACGTTACTACTCCGTGTGTGGGGGTTTGGGGCTACAGTCTAGTCAGTATAATGCCACACGATGCCTCGTTTAGATTAACTCGGGACTTTTCCGCGTGTCTCCAGCCACTCGACTGCCTCTCAGACAATGTTCCATCCTTCAGTAAACTAGTATAATGTTATAGTGACTTCGCAACAACCGGTTCGCTCGAGTAGCACATTGCTTTCTTTACTTTTATGTTAATGTGTAACAAACACATTGGCCTGATACAATGAATATGACATTCTCGGCACCTCCTTTGCATAAAATATTGGCTTCACGAGTTTTGGTTTGTGTATAATTTCCTCACACGGCCCTGTCTCCATCCCTCTACTTGCATCGTTCAATTGTCGAACTAACTGTAGCCGCCTCCATTACCTTATAGTTTCCGAGCTTCCGATGTGCATAGCTGGTCGTTCCGCGCGACCTTATGAACGCTCCTCTGGCGGTCCGTGTGGGGCACACGATACGTATTATTTAAATGTCTTCTTACCTCATTTTATTTTATTTTCTGTAAATACAAGAAATAGCCAGTAAAAATTATCTGTTTAACTGTGCATCATTTCATAGGATAGCCATCTTTATCTGAAGAAATAACGTATACTGTAAGTATATCACAAAGCAATAACACTCTGTAAGACACTATGTTAGGTGATACTAAAATTATGTACTCCGTGATAATTTTGGTAATGCATTGTTAACTATCGCATTTGTGACTAACACAGAGATCTTGAGATTACATCAATGTGCGATCGTGGGTCCAAGTGTGCACAGTTACCTTCTGCATGGTGTGTAGTACTTACAAACAGATGGTGGTTTAAACTTGTTCGTGTTACGCGACTGTGTGCTACAAAAACGTGCTCTAATTGTGACCTACGATAACAAGACGGCTATCCCATTGTTACGGACGACAAATAAAACGATTGCAATTATATTTATTTGTCATGCACAACGCTTAGTGTCAAAGTGAATACGCGACTAAACAAATAGTCATCTATTCAGCGACTGAGCATGTTTTCGTACCACACACTAGTTTATTAATATCCAGACTGTCTGATTATTAAAATGTAACTAATCCATAACATTCTCCCTCTTCTCATTTACCCAAAACTAATTAAGGATGCTCCACATGTTTAAATGGTATACAATACCACCACCGTTTGTTAAATAAGGTACGTTACCGAAGTGTTATATTTACATTTGATTTTTGTGTATTACATGTATTTATGATTAATTATGTTGAGCCGTAATGTGTTACTAACATCATTATAATAAGCGAGTAACGCACCGGTGCCAACCAATCAATATGTTCTCTTGTGTTCCCTTCTATCTATCTGTTTATTTATTTACTTTGAGTTCACACTTCGAGAATGTTATGGATACGCAATTATAACATTCTATGAGATCGTCCAGAATAATACACTTCCAAACAAATTACATCTTTATTTATACTTGCTTCCATCAATAGCTTTAAGTATAATTTTATTTTCTACTATTACCTTTTGTTTGATGCCTCTATTTATTACTATTCCTTATTAGAATGCATGTGTACAAGTGATATATTTTTTCTTATGTTTCTTTATTGAAGTTCTTCATCTGGTTCATTTGATGCCCCTGAAGAATTTCTCGTGTAACTTTTAGTGTAATATGTTTATTTGCCATTACCACTATAGTCTATTGTATTGGCACTGGTGTTGTATGCCCGTCTATTGGAACCATGATCTTTACGCTTGTTGTCGAATTTTGAACAGAAAAAGTCGAGCAGCCGGCGACGCGGCAGCAGTGAACCATCGAGCCGTGACAGGTGAGAATACTCCTAACATCGTGATCATATTTATTATTTTAAGTTTCAGCATCGCACTACTAATTATTATATTTTAGTTCCCCAGTGAAATACACGAAAGAGAAGCAACGGGATCGCTCCATCGAAGAGAGAAACAATGATGTCCAATACAGAAAAGCAGATAGGGAGCGCGAGGAGCGAAATAAAAAGTACGACAAGCGAGATGAGACGCCTGTGCGGGAGTCGCGACACAACTCGCGCCGGCGTGAGCGCAGCGCCGAGCGCGACCACTCGCCCGAGTACCGCCAGCGCTCCTACATTACCAAGGTAGAGAATAAGAAGCGTGACCCGTCAGTGGAGTCAGATCGACGCAAGGCTTCCAAGCGATCCAAACGCGACCGCCAGCGATCCTCCCCCGAGTCAGAATCAGAACCCGCCCCCAAAAGCAGGCAAGACAAAAGAAATAAGAAAAACTACACCCGAGAGTCCAGTTCCTCCCCACCGCCAGAAAAGAGGCGGCGGAAGAGTCCCTCTCCAGAATATAGGAAGCGAGAAGACACCTACTATAACAGGAAAGAATCAGTCAGAGAAAATAGTAAAAATCATAGAGAAGACAGAGATGAACGTAGAGTTCCCAGGAGAAGTGAATCTCCAAGTTCTAGACATAGCAGGCGTGAGGGGTCACACCCTAGGAAAGATAAAGATGCCAAATATGAAAAGAATAATAGAAATAATCACGATCGTTATGAAGAACCGCCAACGAAGCGGAAAGATAGGGAAACCAATGATGAGAAACCGCGAAGAAAGAAAGATAGAAGTGTTTCTAGAGAAAAAAGGGATACGTCTCCAGAATATAAAGAACGGTCACCAGTCGGCAAGAGTTACAAAAATAGAGAATCCCGGAAGGACACCGAAAAATCACATAAAAGTTCTCGATCAGAAAGAAAGTATTCATCGTCTGAATCAGAGTCAGAACCACCACCGAAACCGAAATCTGAGAAAAGTGCTAAAAATAAGGCTCGCTACTACAAGGAGAGAAGTGAATCTCCACCACAGAGGGAACAGCGGAAACAAAGCCCGACTTCCGAACACAAGAGGAAAGAATCCCCTCCGCCTAAAAGTAAAGCAGATAAATACTTGAAATCAAGTCGAAAATCAGTAGAAAGCAAACGTGAGAGCAGTAAATCAAGAAGGAAGTCTCCTTCACCAGATGAAAGACCACGGCGTAAAGCGTCCCTCAGTCGGTCCAAATCTCCAACTCCACGGAAAAGCTCAAAAAAGGAGAAGCGGAAGAGTATGACGCCAGTCAAGAAGAGCAAAAAGTCATCTGAGCATCGCACGTCGCCGGCGAGAGGTGAACACAGGGAGCGCTCGGACAAGGACCGGTATCACGAGCGCAAGGACACGAACCACGAGCGCAAGGATGCGCACAGGGACCGCTCCCGGTCGCGCTCGGCGCGCAAGAGTCGCAGCACGTCCAGTCTGAGCTACTCGCCGGCGCGCCGCAGTCCCGAGCGATACCGCGACATCATAGAAAAACTACCAGAAAAAGACAAACGCAAATACATCAAGTCTCCATCCGATCTACAACCCAAGAAGAAGAAGAGTAAAGATTTGGCCGAGAACTACAAACCTAAAGCTGTATGCATGCGCAGCTCATCCAGCGAACACGACGACTCAGAGGTCGAGTTCCTGAGGCTAGACGACAGGGACCGCCAGGAGGATTTAGATATCAAAGAGCTCAATAGACTGAAAGAAAGATTGGCTCAACTTGCTAAAGTGTCGATGGAGCGGAGGAGGATCGAGGAAGAGGCGGTTGCCTCGACGTCGACGTCGCAGGCCCCGCGGAGTACTTCCAAGCCGAAGGAAACCGAAGTAGTTGTTGTCGAGAAACCCAAAAGGAAAAGTGTTAGTCCTATAGTAGAAGCAGTGAAAGAGAAATCTCCAACACCACCTGTAGAAGTTAAGAAGAGTCCGGAGCCTGTTAAAGAAACTCCTAAAGAGAAAAGTCCGCCGGTGAACGTAGAATCTTCGCCGGAAGTGAAGAAGGTTGAAGAGAAGGGAAATGCAGCAGGCGCGTCGGGTGCGCCGCGACGTCGCTGGTCGCGGTCGTCCTCGCGGCGGTCGCGTTCTGCGTCGCGGCGGACGCGGTCTGCGTCGCGGCGGACGCGGTCTGCGTCGCGGCGGACGCGGTCTGCGTCGCGGCGGACGCGGTCTCGGTCGCGGTCGCGCAACAAGTCGTCTCGCTCGCGTTCGCGCAACAAGTCATCGCGTTCCCGCTCGCGGTCTCGCTCTCGCTCACGATCTTCGAGGTCCAGGTCGCGGTCATATTCTTCGTCAAGGTACAGTTTTGTCTTTATTATTGTTTCATTTTTTATATAAATTTTCAGCGAATTTATAAGGTGCACTGCCAAAATGTGCCAAAAAAAATAATAAGGTGGACTTTCCAGAAAACTTTTTATTCCTAGTGTTGTATTTGTATGGTATGCTGAGCTAACACCGCCCGGGCAGTTTTCTTCATAATTGGTATTGAAATCCTGTCTTAGAAAAATAAATTATAATTAAGTACCTACTTAGTGTACTTCGTATAGAAATAAAACTCTTGTTCCAAAAGCGCCATGATTGCTAATGCTTTTGGTGACACTGCCGAGTTTCTCAACTACACCAAAAAAAAAATCATAACCCTCCTTTTTGCTTCGCCGTAGTCGGATAAAAAACATTATTGTGTTGCAATAATGTGCAACTTTTATATACCAGGATGTACTATGTTATTTTTTCTGTGACTTATTTTTCTTAAATTATTACTTGATTAAACAAATTGCCTGGTGTTTGTTGCAGGCGGTCCCGCTCAAGTCGCTCGTCGTCCTACAGTAGTCGGAGCTCTTCCCGCTCGTCTCGCAGCTCCTCTCGCTCCACCCGCTCATCTAGGTAAACACCACCTTTGAGCTCTCCAACTTTTTACACTACTAAACTATTATTATAGTTGGTGCCAAAAAAGGCGGCAGTAGCGGTCATTGACCCACCCATATTTATATAAAGCCAAGTCGTGTGCCCGATTGGGTTACGCATCAGCTAAAATTGTTAACTCTGTAACTAAATTTGTATGAAGTTCGTTATTTAGCTGGTGCTGATGTTCATTAATTTAGTTTAGCGATTTAGACTGAGTTGTCTGTCAGTGAATGGATGAAGTTAAGTTCTTTTATTATGTAATTTCTTTTTCTATTTGAATAGCCTGAATCGATACCTATCGTTGTCCTAAACGGTTTTTACGAATAAAATCGATACATAGTTTGTCGTTCGGATTCCTACGAAGAGATATTAGGGAAAGGGTAATGACCGCTATTGCTACCTTAATTTGCGTTGTTGCAAATCACGAGCTCGCGAAATGTGTCCATATACCATTGATATAAGGTTTAAATTGCAATGATTAATACTCGTGAGATGCAGCAACATTCTCGTAAGTACATACACCAACAATAAAGTTGTGTGTGATTTATTCCTTCTACTCTTTCGTAATTTCAACATTTATTGTAACGTAATAAAAATGTTTTACATCACTTATAAAGTTGACTGTGTTTTTATTGGTTTTGTTTCTTAACCAAATCACTACAGTACCTTCTGATATGGTTTTTATTTGTGACCTGGTTTGGTTTCTTATTTAATGACACTAAATACTGTGTTATTTATAAGTGGTGAAATACTTATTCATTCAGTACCTAATTATTGGGTTTGGAAACGTAAAAGTCAGGGTTTTCATTATAGTACAAACTTTATTGTTGGATATGAATTATTAGCGTGTAACAGAAATAACTTAGAACCTTGAGACAGAGACTAGCAAAAATCGAAATGTTTCAAACGATTCTGTATTCGATTCTACACAAACATCTTTCGAGACTCGCGTTTAAAACGTTAGATGTTCTAAAATGGTCTATGGTTGCGTCATACGAGTCCTAAAACGAATGACATCGATGTGGACTTCGTGGGGGATCAGTGTTCGAGATCTTCAAGGTGCGAATTCGTAAAACATTGACTTTTTCATGACAGCTAGAATCTGTACAGCTGTTATGAAACACTCAAAGGCGTAAAGAAGGGATGTTTTTATGATAAGATATTTAACAACTGCACAGACATAACTATGGTTGTTGGTTTAAATATAGTTAACGTTACTGTGGCACATACCTATTTTATATTTTTTACATCATTATTCAAAATGCAAGAAATGAGTTGTTTCCAAAATAGTTGGTCTTAGTATCTTAGGCCAAAAATATTTTGGAGAAAGTAGATGAGACAATTTTTTTTTTAAATCAGATTATAATAAAATACAAAACGAAACGACTCATTTCTCGAAAAAAAAAGTACCAAAAATATTAACATACAATTTCTCTTTCCGCCAAATGAACTCGGAAAACAATCAATGCATGCGATTGGTATCGATCAGAACAATGACCGGCGTATACGCGGATTACCGTAGATCGACCGAGTCGCGTGCGCGCACGCGCTCTCGCTCTCCCTCCATACCGCGCCGGGCTGGCTCGCCCAGCTTCTTGGATAGGCGACGAATTACGAGGTATCACAGTAAACAAGAACAGTGCTTTTAAATTGAATAGCGTCATGCGATGCTCACATTCGGCCTACATAATTATTTACACCCACTGTCACAAATACAAGAGAAGTCAAATTGAGCCCACCATAATCGACGTACAATGTTCCCCACTACTGGGACACAGGTCTCCTCTTTGAGAGAGTTGTGCACCGTGATCCACCGTGACTAATTGTGCCCAGCACGCCAGTGTAAAGTAATGCGTAAAAGGCAAAGACCGTGTTATGCTGAACACAATTTTGCTTGTCATCTATTTGTGACTGATAAAGACAAAAAACATGTACAGATATAGAGTCTGCTAAAAGCACTGTGTTCTTGTCAAATAGGGATTTTGTAAGTGCAATCAATGATGACATTCTATTTGAATAATAGTTAGCTTCATTTTTTTATCCTTGTGCCGTATTGTGAAGTATTAATGCCACCATTTTTCCAGTGTGAGAGAGAGACGGAGCTAGACAAGGCCGCTAGCACCATCCCGTTTTCGCAGTGGAATAATGATGGCATTAATACTTCATATTACTACCCCTGTACAGTGTTGTTGTCAGCTTGTCAAATGGATGTCACGTTAACTGCACAGTGTGGTTTAACTTTTTTCGTGTGTCGCTTTTTATCCTGATTTATAGGTGTGCTTGTTATTTTATTTTGCGTTTGTTATGTCATATCATGGTAGCTACATAATTCATTTTAATACCATATTTATATTTGCTGTTGAGAGGTGCTCCCAGGTCGATGTTACTAAATTTCATCTTTGTCATTCGTTTTGAAATACATTTTTGCAGTTTTTAAATTCTCATTATTTGAAAACATTCTGTGTAGCTGGGTAACAGGAAGTTTACAAATGTTGAGAAACATATTCTGTTGGAGAACCTTAATACCTACTAACACACGTACGTGGGTCCAAAGCACTAGTAACTCCATGATATGGCATTTTATTCATATTTTTTTCTTTTTATCTATTTTGTTTTTGTTTTCTTTATAGAAAAAAGTCGCGAAAATATAGCACGAGTTCTGAAGACACGAGTAGTAGCTCCGAGTAGTGAAGTGATTGTGCTAGTGTGAATTAGTTTAAGTAATATTATGTATTGTATTAAAATATTAAGCCCTACTTTCACTTAATATATCGCTAAAGCCTTTATTATCTTTCTTATTATAATCTGGGTGTCCATATCTGTATAGAGGCTGACTAGGTTCAAAAATCATTTATTTGAAATATCCCCATTGGCTGTGAATATATTTGAATACTCACTCATTGGTCAGTCTCTTTGCATCATATTTATAACAACATTAGATGTGTGCGTTCTTCTAACACTGATCATACTAACAGGGTGTGCTACTAGTTTTAAGTATTTTTAATACTTTTACTGAATATATATTTTATAAGTAGTAAAATTCTACCTTTTATACGAATCACTTTTATTTTTGGATTCTTTACATGGACTGTTACAAAAATCAAATCTTTGTGATAAACTATTCGAGAAGCTCCAACTGGAATGGGAACATAATTAATAGTTGTTTTTCCTCCGTAGCGCACCCATAATAGATCTTACATACCCGCCAAAAAAATTCAAGTGTAGAAGAAGATAACGCGCCAGTGAGATATTCACGTAACGGGAGTTTACAGAGATGCCCGCCAGGTGTAGACAGTGTGCTATTTATATAGAACATGCTGCAAGTGTGTTTTCTGTTTCAAGATTATTCATTTTGTTTTATCACATTAAAGTTTATTGCGAAATTTTTGTTGTTTTTTTTTTAAATATTTTTTTATTGCTGCATGGTAGAGAAGCTAGAAGTTGTACACAATTTTGAACTCTTTTAAATTGTAGATAAAGAAGCTTTCAGTTATGGATGTACTTTATTATTTACATGTTAAGAATTTATAAAAGGTAAGTTATTATTTCTAAATTCCATCATTCATGGTTATGATTTCAGTTTTTTTTTTGTAGAAGTTTTAAATTACAATTTCTGAGAAATAACGTTGAATAATCAAACAACATAACTTTTAAACAGTTTGAATTGAAAAAAAATCTTAAACGCTTTCAAATACTGCATGTTCATTTAACTATACTAACGCCCATGCCTCCTACTAACACATTAACCGTGACAGCGCGCGCAAGCGCCCCATCCCGTACCGGAGGCCGACGCCGTCGACGCCCACCTCCACGGTCAGCAGCCGGTCCTCGCATCACAGCTGGTCGCGCTCCCCACGGCCTGACAACTGAGAATAACTACCACGCTCACGACATCACGACTCACAACACACGCTTATAATATACTACATAGGAACCCTTAAAACTCAAGCCCAACGATTAATAATTATGCACTTATTTTTACTACAATAGACTTTCTAATCCCATATTCACACTCCAAAAACAAGGTTTATGAGGTTTGAATGTTTGGTCGAATTTGTAAATACATACCGCGTGTAAGGTAGCTGATAAGCCAAATTACATGACTTTTTGATTGATGTTTATCAAAAAATATATTTAAGATATTTATCTAGTCAAATGTGCGTAACCTATCAATTCCTTATTGGAAAAGATTACTTGATCTCTTATTTATTTTGTTTTCTTTTTAATTGTTGGTATAATTTTATTTAAATTATTCTCTAATTTATTTTGGTAAGTAACGAAAATACTCTAGTCGAGAAACCGAGTACCTACATTATAATAAAGTGCAATATATTTTATTGACATCTGATATTTACACTAACTTATTTTATTATTAATTTAATTCTACTAGTCATTTTACAATAAATTATTTTCTATTTGTTGAAATTCTAATAGAATAGGTGATAACTAAATTATTCTAGCCATGTAAGCTATTGTATTGTAAACAATTGAAACTGCTTATTTGTTTCAAATAACCTAAGCAATAAATATGACGATATAATCAATAATAATACTCAAGTGTAACAGTAAAAACAGTTTAATAATAATATCAAAATATACACAGAACTTATACATATTTGGTTTGTATAGAGAATTCTCATCTTAATTAAATGCACTGCGTAAGAATTGATTTTGCAGATTTGAATTTAGTGACATAGTGTTAGGCAATTCCAAAAAACCATGTATATTCAAGTAAAAACCTACTGGTACATAGATAATGGATGGATTGTTGTCAAATAAAGTTCCCTGATACAATAATATTATTTTTCATTAACAAAACATGTTACTTCAATCCCTATCCATATCCTGACGAATATTGAAAATATTACCTCACACAGGACTGATTATAAAATTATCAATACATGATTAGATAATGGAAAATAAAATGTAATTCAACTTACAAGAATTTCAATAATATGTAATTAACCATTCTATCTTATATTTAACACCACTCCTTTGTCATACTGGACTTTTTTAGAAAATAGTATAAAACAAAATGCAAATGCATTAAATGCGTAACTAAGCCAAATAGATTTTGCTTATCAGTACAATAACACTGTCCTATACACACAAGTATCAAGAACTAAACAGACATGTTGACATCACCAGAGAGGTCATCAAATGCTCTCATGCACCCTTGATCCCACAAATGTACGACAGCCACTAACACTTGTAAATATTAATAAAAGATTTATATAGAATGTTCAACATCCATCACAGAATAACATTAATATCCACCACCTTGTGTTGAGTATTAGTTTGTTTCTTCAGTTCTTTTTCTGGCTCTGTTGACGTCTCTTAGTGGCCAGGAACATCGCCCAGCCGAATCCCACAAGATTCATAAATAGAACTCGCAACTGTAACAGTAATTCTTATTTTAATAGAGTACATAGTTGGTATACAAGAATCACCAATCATACGGATGAATCGCACAAGATGAGGAGCAAATTTAAAAATCTATGTTGTGGTTACTAATTCCCACTGATAGACATCACCGGATCATCATCACATGAGCAATTTTTTTAAATAAAGATTAAATATAAAAGATGATGAGCTACACTTACCATAGGAGGCACAAATGCTAGGTTGATAACTTGGAACAAAGTCAGCCATTTCCAATTAGCTTCTAAAACAGGCAAGTACAAAGCTAGGAGCTGCTTCAGTGCAGCTTTGTGGTTCTTGCCCTCAAACCTAGCCAATGTGTACAGTGAAAACGCTTGGATGATAGGTGCAAATATTAATCTTTCAAATATAAGTTTCTTGGCCAGTGGGAATGCAACAACTTCTTCAGCAAAAAACCTCTCAATGAATTCATAAAAGTAATGCGGGATAGTGCCACCAAACAATAATCTGAAATATAAGTGTATTTATAAGACATGATAATGAAGTCCAGAAGGCCAATTCTCTTGCGTAAAACACGTTCACATTCAAGTCTCAACCTATCAAACTTGACAAAAATGTTGGTAAATTGATAGTAATTTTGACAGATTACGAATGAGATGATAATGCGAACGTTCTAAAAATTACGAGAATTGCCCCTCTGTTGTAAGTTCACAAGTAATAAACATCATGATTGTTATGTAGCACTTGGGTAGCATGCTTGCTAAAGCTAAGGTGTGTGGGTGCTTCCAAAGAAATATACTTAATGCTTTTGATATACTACAGAAGTACCTACATCTTGGTTTTGGTGAGCTTTTACGTTAGTTTCTGACATATAAACTAAAACATATGGTACTTACCCATATAGGCCAAAGGCTAAGATTGGATCTATCCTGATACTGTCACCGGCTACTAACTGAGATGCAATGCTGCCAGCTGTACCCACCACGCAGCTGAAATTAATTATTCATACAATTAGCAAAATACATGGTCACAGGTCAGCAAAAATGCAATGCAAAACAAGGTAGACTTTGGAATCAAACTTTGTACAACTACGTAATCTGGACAATAATACGTTGATGACTTCTAATTCATAAATTAAACAGATAACCTACCTTGTAATCGCTTTGGTTTTAATGGGATGTATGTATAAGTTTTGTAAATACGATGCCAGCAAATTCATAATTGGTTTTGACAAGGCCATTTTTGCTTATTTTCAATGAGACAATGTTACTTTGAAGTATCACAGTAAACTCTAAGATCAAATTCGATTATTCTGCACGTAATTACAGAATTTACTGATAATGAAAGTATTTTGTTATCGCTTATCAACAAACGTAGCACTCTACCAAAGAGAATATTCTATTCTATTTTTTTATTATGGCAAGCAAAGCCGACTGGACCATTCTGCCATTGGAAACCAAAGAGAATAGAGAAGAATAAGAATCGTACGCACCACAGAACATACTTACTCTAGGTATCATCAAAACGGCAATGTTTTCCCATTGTTTGTCTTATTTGTTTGAGTATATTTGTGTATAAATATATATAAAATTAGGTGTATAAATTATATTTAATAGGCATATATTATATATTTAATTAAATAAATATTTATTCCTCAATTCTCGCTACTGCACCTACCACTGTTTGTCTCTGCATCACCCTAAGGTTGACTGGTAGAGGCCGCCTCTGTACATCTGTGTGCTTGAGTATTTAATAAATAAATAATAATAAAAATGTTTGTTTACATTATGCAAATTATATTATTTAATTAAATTTTAAATATTTTACTACATGCTAGACTAAGAAATTCAATTTAAAACTTCCTATCACAACACAATTTTCAGTCACAAAATATTTACTTTGTTTAGAAAATCAGTGTTAGTAAACATTAAATTCATATAAAATTGTGTGTTGATTACATATTATAGCCAACCTGTAGCACAGTTAGTTATACAATATTATGGCTTTATTTACAATCTAATTCTCTACTTAATTAATCTATTTTCGATATTTTCTAATTTTCATCATAAAGTTTATCAAGCTGCTTTTGTAAATTGTGTGATGTTACTGCTGGTGTATCTGGCACATGAGAATCTCGTTTAGCAACAGGTGTGCTTAGAAAGTTCATGTGTTCCTTCATTTTCATGTACATGCTTAGAGCTTTGTTACCCATATCAGCTCTCACTGGCGTAATTGGTTTGTTTGAAACATTTGGCATTGATTTGCAAAAGACTTTTTTCCTCAAACACAAATTCTTTTTTGGTATCTTGTAAGATGGAGACTTCGAACATGACTTTATTACCGAACATGACTTACTTACAATAGCTTTTCGTTCTGGACTGGTTTTCTCTATTTTTATAACTTTGGGAGTCTTTTTGGTATCAGTTAAAGTTTTGTCTCCACTCTCACAAGGTTTCTTATCATTAATTAGTTTTCTGACATACTGCAGAGAAGTCAACTGTGACTGTTTAATTTTATTCAATGCAATGATGCTATTGTCTATCATTTTTAAGTTATGCTCAGTCTGTTTTTCAATCTGTAATAAATCTTCAAGTTCAGTGCTCATTTTACCTGAGTTAGCAACAGACGCTTTATTGAGTAGATCACATAATGATACTATGACACTTTCTTCTCTCTTGGTGTTCTTAGTATCTGCGGGTTTCTCAAAGCTCATGATGGTGTTATCATTGTAGACGGCAGAACTTTCCAATTCACTAGAGTGGTTGAAATATTCTTTAAAACTTCTGTACTCTTTGAATGGAGTGGACACTGGTGGTGTTACTGCAGCTATATTCTCTAGTGTTGGTTCCTCTGCTATAACTTTAGTTTTTTCTTCTGCATCATCAATCTCTTTCTCTTTTTGTAAGAAGCTAGCATCACAGCTGGACTTCCAAGATTCATTGGACATGGGGGTGTCAGGTACAACTGGGATCAGCTTTTTCTTTATCAGGGATTTTGGTGGAGGAAACTTTTTGATGGTGGTTTGATTGGAGGCATTCTCTTTATTTGCTAGTGTCATCCGACTGTTGATAGGCTTATTCACACCTGGTGTCTCAGCTATGTTGTTTATGCCACTTATTCTGACATTGGTGCAAGCTGAAATAAAATACACATAAATAAGATACTGTTATATTGCATTTATTTGTATAGTTATTTATTTAATTTAGTACCTTGTGTAAATGTTAATTGAGTTAAATTTTGTAAAACAACTAATAGTTGTACAGAATAAAGTTTTCTAATATAAGTAAGATACTAAATAAAATATCTAGTAGTGATGTAAAAAGTTATACAAGATATTATAAAACTTCCAATTACCTTGTAGTAAAAATAGAGACTTCTTGGGTCTGAATTCAGGCCTTGTGAACTTTGGTGATTCATGAGCCATTGTTGCTCTGATGTTGGATACAGGCTGTAATCAATTTAAAACAAGTCTAAAATGGAGATAGCTTTTAATAAAGCTTAATTTCTTTCTGCCTGAAACCACCAAATGCAATCGCAAAAACTATGGACAGAGAGAGACCAATTTAATAGGTACAGTAGAACAAGCTATTTGGTATACAGGCAGATAACTTGCAACTACTTTAAACAATTTTGTGAGTGTTTTCAGTATTCAACAATCCTTTCATGTATATCTCCTAAGCTCAAAAATTTAGATTACACACACAGTCAAAACGACTTTTGGCAGTGTAGTGGAAAATGAATATATCTTGCATGTATACAAAATAGCTTGTTTCAACATGATTAATGTGAACTTAACTTACTACTTACTTTAGGCTTGGGTGGTTGAAAATTAAGCACTTTTCTGACTGGATTATGTTTCATTTTCCCATTGGCTGTGTGACTCACTGTTTTGTCAACTTTAACTGATGAGTTCCAATTCTTCTTCTTAGAACTTGTGGCCCCCTGGGGGAGTCTCCTGGGAGACTGTCTTCTTAGGGCTGTAACAGACATTGAATAGTACAAGTATGGTATGATAAAATTTGTAAGCATTGAAAATAATCTGGTATTATTTAATATCATTCATTGTAAAGCGCTCAGCCTTGTTTTCATTATTTGTTTACTTACATAAGATGTCAGCTCTCATTTCCGCCATAGTTAAAGGCTTTAAAATTTTCTCAGCGGTTCGAGTGTTCACAATTATTGTTTGGCGAGGCTGCTTCTTTGCAGTCAGAGTCTGCATGCAGTCTTTGGACAGGATACCTATAAAATAAACAATACAAATTGTGCCACTCATATTAAGCAAGCTTTCTTTCCTAGCTTCCAAAGAACTAGAGATATTTCTAGCTAACATTGCATAAAACTGATACAGCGTTACTTGTTGTTACTACACTTAACTTTGAGGAGTGAACAAACATTGACTTACCGCTAAGTCCGGGCAGCAATTCAGCCATTGACTTAGGTTTTATACTTGTCTTTGTATCCATTGTGATAGATTATTATCACTCAGGTAGAAATAATTATATTCTAAAAACAATCCAAAAACAACACATGAAAACATTCAAATATTTTTATTGTCAACCGTTGAATCTGTCATCACAATCTGTCTTGTCATTGTCAAAAAACCGCTTTGATTTGGCTTCAATTTTGAGTTCCATTTTACGTTGAATCTAATATCTGGATTGTTGTGTTCCACGGCACCATTTACCATTATTTCAGGAAAAATCATGAAGTTATCCATAACTACATGGAAAAAATCGAACATTCTATGTAAAAAAACAGAAAAGCCGCAGTTTTTTTTTTTCAAGTAACAATCTCGCGTTTTCTCATATCATCAAAACACTATAAAACAAAACAACTACAAAAAATTTACGACAAAATATATTGAAATCTCTATTTTCTGTCAATGTTCTATACAATTTTTGACAGGAACTAGAGTTTTTAACATGTTTTGTTAGGAATGTTTCGCCAGTGCAAACGCACGGTTAGGATTCTTTAGCAAAACCAGGAACCCATAAAGTTTCATCAATTTCGTCTGTCTGTCTGTCTAACCGAGCGTTTGCACCGTGCACCGGTGAAACATTTACAATAAAACATATTGAAATAACTAGTTCCTGTCAAAAATGTATGAGGGTAAGTAAGGAGAGAGGAGGGGATTCCTAAAATGTATTGTACTAGCTTTTGCCCGCGTGATACGTAGTATCTCTAAGTAGTCTGTGCCCGCGTGTATGTCGCATAACGTCCCACGAGAACGTACTACCGGGATTCTTAAAGTAGGTGATAGACGTGCGTACTTAAAGTACGCGGTTTTTAAGTGTGCGACCTTACTCGGCTCGCTGTCGGTGATACACATGAAACTTGCTCAAAATGTCATTGCGATGACAGACGACGAGCCAAGCCAGGCTACGAGCAAAATTTCAAACCTGTTGGATCGCCGACGAATTTACTCAGCGGTTTTAAAGTCCGCGTACTTAGCATGACACACGGGCGAGTAAGCTCGCGGAGCCATAAGTACGCAAACTTGCTCGCACATCTATCACCCCTTTAAGAAATGCTGGGTTTCCTATACAAACTTTCATCCACTGTATCACCCCCTATAAGATTATTTTTTAAACAAAAAGTAGCCTATGTCCTTCCCCATGATGCCATCTATCTCCTTGCCAATTCGTTCAGTGGTTTAGGCGTGAAAAGGTAACATACAGACAGACAGAAAGAGTTACTTTCGAATTTATAATATTATTGTATAGTATAGATTCCGAGTGAATTGTTGACGGAAAAAAGATCTATAGACCCAGAAAGATGTCCATAAAACACGTAATGGCGAAATGCGAAAAGTCGAAAAGAAACTGACGTTTTGCTGGTAACTCTGTCTAGTGTCAAAACTCAAAGTCAATGTCAAGCTGTTAACTTTTCTACAGCAAAAGTGACGAGATAACTTGACACTCTGTGCCACAGAACTTATTTACTTTCTGTGCAATAATCATTGATAACGCCGGCCTTACTGAAATTCTTTTGTGTTTTATATCAATAATAAAAATGGTGACTACGGTTGAGTTGCACGGGTATGAAGAGTTTGTAAAATATGTTGAAGCTGTAGATCCAAAAGGTCCTCCAGTACTGATTTGCTTCACCGGTGAAAAAATGCCGTCTGGAGAAAGTTGGTGTAGCGATTGTGTTGAAGGTACAAGTTCATAGCTACGAAATTCGTCAAATTAATTAGATTGACTGATTGCCTTTATAACGCCAAATGTCTCTATTGTTTTAAGTTAGAGAATAACGGACATTTATTAGTTTCTTGTCGACTACTAATAGAGAATAGAGCTAAAAAAAGCTACAGATTTTATTACCTTCTTGCTTAGAAGGAGGTCGTATATTTACGAACATGAGAACTCTTTTACACGCCAAATAACAGTGCTATTCTATTATTCATTTTCTTGACACTTACTACCATATTACTAATGACAACAAAAATGGAAGATATTCAAAATTATAGTCAATTTACTGAGTACATTGATAAGTTACCAGGAAAAGGGCCTAAAGTTTATTTCTACCATATTACTAATGACAACAAAAATGGAAGACATTCAAAATTATAGTCAATTTACTGAGTACATTGATAAGTTACCAGGAAATGGGCCTAAAGTTTATTTCTTTTTCACTGGTAAAAGAAAAGATAATGGTCACAGTTGGTGTATTTACTGCCAATTGGGTAAGATGGTACCTACAGGCCTACCACTTAACGGAATAGATGCCAGAGGTAGCTACACGGTGCAGGGAAGGTGTGGCTTGTCACGAGAGCTGGCATTAGCCCAATGATGGGTGTCAACACCCCTCCCTGTTAGGCAGCAACCCCAGGCATCGTCTCATTAAAAAGTAACCCTGTAATAATATATCTTGTTCTTCCTGATATCAGAAATCTTTGTTGACAGCTGAGCCTGTGGTGAAGGCATACCTGAGTGAACTAGACAAGGAAATCATATTTGCATATGTTGATGTTGGTGACAAAGATACGTGAGTATTATTATGAGTGTTTTTTTTAAAGTCAGTTTCTTTCTTTTTTATAATATGTAATCAATTTCTGTCACTTTCTTTTAGGAATTTCATATCTTATTTATTTTATTACATTGTATGACGGGCTGGTGTCGGCAACTGCTCGCCTGAGCACATATTTTGTATACAGTAAACTTTTTCATAATTATATTAACTCTTATCCCATGTCATGTTACCTGGCAGGTGGAGGGACAAAGCTTGCTCTTTCCGGACAGACACCCGATTGAAGCTCATGGTAATCCCCACAATCATCCGTTGGAAGGGAGTCCAGAGATTAGAAGGTTCCCAGTGTAACAAGAGAGAACTGCTTCAAATGCTCTTTGACGATGAGGATTGAAGGCAGTTGCGGTCAATAATCTGGTGGAGTCATACGTAACCTTGTATAAAATATGTATTTTTAAGGAAAGTGGTGTCTATTGTGTAATAAATATTTTTACAGCTTAATTATTCTTTTACGGTAGTAGAAAAGTCTATTTTTTATGACTTGGTATTGCTGTAACGTGACTGGAAAAGGCAAAGAACAGGGAGAATTTGGAATACGTTGGAGGAGAGCTTTGGCAAAGGGCACTCAAGAGACTTGGAACTGATATTTAATTTGTTTTGTACAATAACTATCACTCTGAAATAAGGCAATCAATAAATAAATTGGCACAACAGGCTTATCTCTGCAACACTCGTCTGAGCGATTTTGCGTGACAAAAATTTTATTATCGAAAGTCACCTCTTATCTTGTCCTATTACTCGTTAAGTAAGTAAATGATAAAGAAGTGAGATAGATAGATAGTCAATTGATTCGGGTGAGACGGCAGAAATCCATTAAAAAATACAATAGATGTAGACATTTTTAGTAACCTATTCCACTTCACTATTCCTCAAGAGTCATAAAAAAAGTTACCGTCAGGATGGCTGGACCAAACGAGATATCTACATGAGACCATGAGCACTATTTAAACCCTGTAAGAAATAAACACGGGTTTCATCTCTCAACGAAGCATCCTCAGGATGACGATTGACGTGTCGCGAACCCGAACACGACGTGCTACCACGTCGAGTGTGAATAGTTAAGCGGAATAGGTTATTAAATAAATATCGTCTATTGTATTTATGTAGGTAGTGAGACAGATAAAAAATGCTTATGTAATCAATATTTATTGTACAATACTGATAACTAAACCGTAGATTATTATAATAATTGAGCAATCATTATCTTGTAGTAAGAAGGTATTGAAATTATACACAGACATCAATTAGTCCTTACCCATATTGAAAATGAATATTCATCGTACTTTGAACATTTTTATAAGCACATTGGTTGTAAAACATTAAAAAATAATCACACAATTAAAAGAAAAACATTTAATACTTATATTTAGAGTACCTAGGTACTACTATATTACGACAAAACTAATTAGTTTGTCAACCATTTCATATGTAATCATCGTAAGTATTATTCATGGAGCTGTAAAACCCCCAGATTGTATACCACAAGGAGAACAATAGGGCATAAAACAGTAATATTTTCCTATGATAAATGCTTATTACATTAAGTCAAATGCATCAAACAATCATTGCAAGCATTGGGGACGCCCCCAGTAACAAGATTGCCGAAAGAAGGGGCGTTCCCATCGCGATCATTTTGCTATGATTATGCCTGCTTGTTTAAAAAAACTTGTTTTACCTACTTACATCATTTGATATACCTACCTACCTAGATTTGTTTCATTCCACATACCTTGATTAAAAAAGGCTATGTTTTCCAAACATCATTGGAAACTATCACAGAAATGCTTCCGTTTCTAGAGCTGTATTTAAATGTATCGCATTTGTTCTTAATTTCTTATATTAAAAACCACTTACTTAGAATCTGTATAAAAAAAATATATCTTAAAAAGGAAACTTAAGGCCTATTCAAATATTAGCGATATCTATAATTATCGCTGTCAAACTCAAACTCAAACTCAAAGCATTTATTTCAATTAAACCATTTACAGGCACTTTTGAATTGTCAAAGAGTCGGTCAGTTAGTCAAAAAGTTGAAGCTAGTTGCCCATTCAAATTCGTAGATCTCTATGGAGAAGAACGGGCAAGAAACTCCAAGGACACTCTTTTAAAAATGTATATAGATATTACAAAATCCTGGGTACAGTATTCTTCGTGCTTCTATATGTGAGAACAATGTCAAACGAAAAATAATCAAAAAGAATTCAAAATATAAGATTAAAAATAAGCCCTGGCATATAAGAGATGACCAGTCTCAACTGACGGCGCCCGTTCACGAACATGACACGTGGATCAGCACCATCCAGCTCAACCATTTTGTAGGGAACCGAATGATCCAACACACGCGCCACCATCAGCGAGACATTTAAGAGAGTATGACATACTCTCATCTGCCAGGCTCTTTCAAGTCAACATACAACGTGATATCATATGAAACGGCCCCATGGTACTCACATTTACAAAATTGAAAAAGTGCTTCTAAATTATACAAAATGTCGTGCTCGGTGTCCATTATGAGTAACGCTACCGAGTGCGATAGCGATATCGCTTATACCTGAATAAGCCTTTAGATGGGATGTATAAAAGTACATTTAGATAACTAATTAACTGTCTAAAATCACCAATACTATAAAATATTTGTAAAAAAAAAGTCTAGAACCTATTCCTTATCAAAATATACTTACAATTATTTTGCTATAGTCATAATTTTATACATACATATGAAGGTACGTATTATATACTTTTTATGGAAAATCCAGTGTGACTAAAATGTACGCGAAGCAGTAAAGTCGGTTGTGGGAATATATGCGCCAGCGCAGTAATAATGAAGGAAATGTGTGAAGGTGAATTCAAACATGATACTTAATTTTTGCGAGTCTATTCTCTATTTACATGATCGTTTATTGCTTCCAGTCTAACCAGATGCAGCTGATTACCAGTATTTTACATAGAGCGACTGCCTATCTGACCTCGGTACAACCCAGTTACTGGTAAAACGATACTTACCTTGGTAAGACTGCTGTCAACGAATTACAACTGCTAACATGTACTTAAAATCGACCGATTACTGGTACGGAAAATTATGTGTATGTGTACCGAGAGATTTGCCATGTTAGGTGGCGGGTCATTTGTTCGCCAGACCCGCCTTCGTGCGTAGCGTGTGTGGCCGCGGGTCGCGATGGACGATTCCGCCTATATTTTCATACAAAGCAAACTAAGTACACGTGAGCAGATTAGCTGTAGGCTGCTGTCACAGTATAAATATGGACAGTACAAAAACTACGTAGTAAACGTTCGAAAGTGCACACTCACGCAAACTCGCTCATTGACGAGACCCCAAGCGATTGTCGCGGTGCTGTCAGTTGCGGCGGGAGCCGTGTCGAGACCCGCCGCAGCGCCGCGATCTTTTGAAAAATGGAGGTACGTTATTATTTCAACAAATAGGCCTAGTTTCCTTACTGTCCATATTTACACTGTGCTGCTGTGGAGCGGCTATGATTTAGGTATTGATTATGAACGATCTATGACTTTTACAACCGTTACTGAATTAAACGCCGTATTTGTTCTGACGCTACAAGGCGGTGGTGTTACTGCAGGCGGGCGCCTGCTGCAGCTCGTCGGGCTCGTCGGTCAGGTTGAGGTCTCTCGTCGGAACGGAGATCAGTATGTGGTAGTACACCTTCTTGTTGCGCAGAAACGCGTTCTTATTGTCGAATATCACTGAATCTGTTTGAATATACAAAACATCAATCAATCTGCCTAACCTTTTCCCAATTATATTGTGGTCGGCTTCCAGTCTAACTGTATGCAGCTGAATACTAGTAATTTAAATGGAGCGGCTGCTTATCTGAACTCCACAACCTAGCGTAATACGATATCCTTTGGTAAGACTGGTTGTCAGACAGAGTCAGACTTTCGGACTTGTGATGTCAAAGATCCACATATGACAGCCGGGTCCAACGGCTTTCCGAGGCATCGCGGTATGTAAAAAAGTAGGTCTAGGTAGGTACTTCTGAATATTTATTCAACGCACTCAGGAAAATGAGATATCCTGCGCTCGTTGATAAGAGAATGTAATTCTGTTGGATTGGTAGGTATTGCTAGGGCAGCCCAGTCAGGGTATACTCGCAGGGTACTGACTTCCTGTAGAACAATCATCATAATCGGCCTATAATGTTCCCACTGCTGGGACACATGCCTCCTCTCAGTGAGAGAGAATTGGGCTACAATCTACCACGCCCCAGTGCGGGTTGGTAGATGTCACATGTCTCCGATTTTTTGGTTCTAGGTCATGCCGGTTGCCTCACGATGTTTTCCTTCACTGTTTTGGAACAGTGGCGGTGAAATTATTTACACAAAGTAAGGCATCTGCTTGGGTTCGAACCTGCGATTTACACTCGTATGTCAGGGCTGTTACCACTGGACCACCGCTGATAGGTTGGTTAGACATTAACAAAGTAAGTCAACTGTTAGAACAATTAGTTGATTGATTGTTTGTCAGTTCAATTTGAGAGTTCGCCGCTCGGCAATTTTTCCGAAAGGAACCTACGATGTTTGTGAAAACTGGGATAAACTATTGTCGTCGGATATTTGAAGTGGGATCTAGCGAGGGCATTGTTTTTCAGGACAATTTCGAACTTACAAGTGGCCGGTCCAGTGACGGCCATGACGCCGACGTCGGAGGGTCCCTCGCTGACCTTCTTGGGCCCAAGCACGACGCTCTCGTTACCTTCCTCGTCGCGTCGTTTGATTACGAACTTTATGTCGTGATGGTCTACTCCGCACTCCCATCTGTTATGGAAAGTTTCAAGAGTCAGTTAATTGAAACAATTGTGTGGGTAGTGTGGCATGTTTTTTTTTGTAGGATTCAGCTGCTGGATGCGATGATTATGCGATAAGATGCGATGATTATTTTGAGTTAAGATTGCTATTACAATAGAAAATAACCAGCAAAAGAATGCAACGAGTAGGTAGGTACACACGGCTACACATCAAGCTATACATTTCCAGTATAAGCTGACCTCGCATTGTACGGAAATCCTATACAATGCGAGATCAACATAAGCTGGAAATATAGAGCTTGATGTGTACCATTTTTTTTTTTTTAATGTGGGAAATCATCCAATTTCTTCTCCCGCTCTGGGCGGAGTGGAAGGGCGTGTCAGACTTTTACTGACTAAAACCCACCCATGTTCCTTCATTTGCCTGTTGCCAAGGAGCTTGATGTGTACCTAAAACATAAGTTAGATTTGTCTTGAATCTGTCTGTGTGCTCTTAGGACTGGAACTGGTTCGTGTCCAGTCAAAGGTAAAAGAAGGCTGTAGATAGCCGGTACTCACTTCAAAACACTGTCATTGTCTGAACACAGTAGATCGATGACGTGCTTCTCTCCAGTCTTGATGGTGACTCGCTTGAACTCCTTCTCCGAATCGAAGGTCTGGTTCCTGGAGTAGTAGCTCTTAGGAACTTTACCACCTGGCTTCACCTGCAAACAAAAAAGATACTACTGAAATCTTCATAGGTAGGAATCTACTTCATAATTTATTTACATTGAGAAAAAACTTGATCAAATATGAAAGTGTAAAATGTCAATAGGGACCCCAACTTTTCAGGGATTTCCGTATCTTGCAAAACTGACCCTTTCTACGACACCGCGCCGTCTTAACTGGAAAAACATCTCAGTAATTTTTTGTGATTGTGAATCAGTGCGTCCAATGTGAATTTTGGGGCAGAAAAAAAAGCAAAGTTTTCAGAGGATGTAGGCACGCATATCGCCATTGTATTATAAGCCCTTAGCCCTAAGGGTCATCTCTGATGTAACGCTGCCTATTTCATAAATTCTCTTTTTGTAAATTTATTATTACTTGAAACTTCGTGAAATCAACAGCTCAATAAATCATTGAGCTGTTGGTCAGGATTTCTGGAACTTCCTTACATATTATAAAACAAAGTCCTCCGCCGCGTCTGTCTGTCGTCCTGTACACGATAAACTCAAAAACTACTGCACCGATTTTCATGCTGTTTTCACCAATGGATAGTGGTTCTCGAGTAAGGTTTTAGTATAAGTATAATAACCGACTTCCACGCGGGCATCACCAAGTTTAATAATAAATTAAAAACAAAACAAAATTGATATAAGCACGTAACTTACAATCAGTGCACATCTGGGATCCCCATTCTCATCGACCATAGTCCCACCGTAGTGTTGTGGCAGCTGCTCCTTATCGATCCCGGTGAGCACCTGCGCCTGCCACTTGTTCGCGTCAGAGCCGTAGATCTTTATCTTGGATATCGTGTACTCGTGCATGAACTTCTTGATCACTGAGAATGCTAGAGAGAATACTTTTGGCGCTGGAATAGAAAGAAGATGGAGTTACAGGAGTAAAGAACAAATACGGCAAGAATTTTCAAATCCGACAGTAGTTCCGGAGATTACCAGCTACACTCGCGACAATCTTAGAAGTCCGTTTTGACGTTTCGTTCTCGTACATGTAATAGAACGTTATGCCTTGAGAATCAGTTTTAAGCAATGTAGATAAGTCGTCGATTACAAACTCTCTAAGTATGTTCAATTGATATGTCTCGAGAATCAGTTTAGATGAAACCAATTAATTTTTTCATCGCTACCCGAAACATTTTTATAGCTGTCAAAACGGACTTCTTAGATTGTCGCGAGTCTACATACAAACAAACAAATTTTACCTCTTTATAATATTAGTACTTATAGATTTATTTAATACTTTAAGCACACACAAATGTACAGAGGCGGCCTTAATGCCATATGCATTTTCTACCAGTCAACCTTTGGGTGATGCAGAGACAAACAGTGGTAGGTGCAATAGCGAGAATTGAAGAATAAATAGTATTATTATGAACTAGCATAGCATAGATACACGTACCATTAACAATGTAGCAGACCTTCAAGATCTCGGGATAGTTGGCTTCATACAACTGCAGCAGTGTGAACACCATCTCTGCGGCCGGCTTCCACGCGTACTGCTTTATTGCGAAGCCTTCCAGATCAAATATTACTGTCACCTAGAGATGATAGACACATAACGTCAACCTTGTTTTCTCTTATAGGATTGGTAGGAATCGTTAGTACAGTAGAACGCACGTACGTGGTAACAGTTTGACTTTGAGCTGGCCTATGCTACACTAGTGCGAGGTCAGCTTTATACTGGTTTTGTTACCATGGATGCGGCCTAATGTACAGGTACACCCAGCCCGCTTGGTCACAAAATCCCGTGCACACGATGACCACATCTGTTTACCGCCCCCTTTTTTTTTGTATTTAAGCGTTTCTACAGCGGCCGAGCGCTGCAAGCAGAAATAGTCCTTATGGCGGTGTTCAGATATGTGCGTCCGCGATAGTACATAGATAGGTAGGTAGGTACTAAGTACTAAGGCAAGGCAGGTATATTTTAGTGACTGAAATAGTTCTGACGGTCGAATTTGTCGGATTGTGAGCAGGTACTTATACGCTTAGTACTATCATACTGCAACTGCAACGATTTCATCTTTGTAAGAAGATCTTTTTATTGTTGTTAATACTTACTACTCTTGTCTAAGAACCGGTAAACAGAAGTGATCTTTGATTATTTATATGTCTTAATAAAGTGACGTGCTGTAAAAAAAACTAAAATAAACTGGCCAACTTTTGCATACTGGTGCGCGTGACAGCAACGTCATAGTACCTTTCTAGAGCGCGTGAATTTAGTGATTCGATGAGTTCACAGTTCTGACTGTCTGTCTATCTAGAGACACATGTCTATATTTGGAAGCTACAAACGTTTTTCGAAATTAGTCTTAAAGATGTTCATAATCATCCCCCTCCCCTTGACCCGTTGGTTGGTCCTCCATGTTACTAGGGGTCGGTGAAACACGTTTTCTTCTTCCACTCTCCTATGTCAACCGTCACGCTATCATTCACTCCACTGTCCACTCCCTTCTCTTTCATATCATTCCTTCCTCACACACTCTTATGGTATTGGAATGTAATCACGAGCATGTAAATCAAACATTCAAGCCCAGAAAGGCTGCAATGCGACTTTGTTTTTTTAACGTCTATCAAAAGTTATGAAACGAACCTTCAGTGCAGCCGGGCCATGCGTCTCCGCCTGCTTCTGGCCGGTCGCGAGGTAGTTCTCCAGGTGCCTGAGTATCATGCGGATGACGTCATTCTTGGTCACGGAGTGCAGCAGTCCCCACACGTCCAACCCCACGAACGGGACGATGATTACTGAAAACGAATAACGTAAGTAGGTGTGATTAACGCGGCCGACGAAAAGATGATAAGGCACAAAACAGCTTACTGCCCTAAAATACTAGCTGCACCACGCGGTTTCACCCGCGTCAGTCTCGGTCTTAGGAATATTGAGATAAAAAGTATCTTATGTCCTGTTCCAGGTCATGGTCTACCCATGTGCCAAATTTCATCTAAATCCGTTCATCCGTTTTAGCGTGAAAGCGTAACAAACAAACTAACTTATATATATAGATAGGACTTAGAATTACCTACTTCACCGCCAAGTTAGTAACTTAATAAAAATAATTAGGAACTGGAATACAGAATCTGGATGCCATGCATCTGTGATGTGCATGACAACGAGTGGGGTCTTCCCCTGCTTTTCCTGCACCTGATAAAAGGCAGTATCTACCTACCTAAGTACAGTGGTATCATCAGCACAGTATAAATAATTACTGTATTCGTCTTCATAGAAAACAGCCGAGCGGCCTTAGGTAATTATTTCAAGGTCACTGCCGATATAATACTGACTGCTAGTTATAGAATATTCTTCTCAAAAGTAAGATACCACAGAATACTATGGTATCTTAATTTTGAGAAGAATATTCAATTTTTAGCTAACCTAACTTGTAACTACAGTATAATTTCATCACAGAATATTTTATAGATACTTACCTACATTTCATCGCACCACACACACACACAGACACTATACATTCATCTTATTTCCTAACCTATCCACTTATGTTTGTTGTAGTAAGTAGTCAGGGCCAAGGTTTGATAATGTAGAAATCGAGGGGAAGTTCATGTCGCGGAGCTCCGCTGTATGAGAGTGGCAGTGACAATGACCCAATTGTTTCGCAACCGACGTGCGCGCAGAATGTGAGGAGCCGGTCTGCATAACGTGAGAGAAACGTTCGATTAAAGATAGACTCCTGAGGCTTAACTGATCCCGTGGCTCGGCAAGCACGTAAAAGTGTTGGTCCTGCGCCTGATCTGGTCGTGTCAGATTGTTTACGCATTGTGCAATGTAATATCTCAAGTATACCTGGCTAATCTCCGTTGAGTTTGACCCGCACCCTCACCGAAATTGAGGATATTAAAACACGAAGCGTTCCCAAAGAGAAAAACAATTGGCGGCGCCAAACAAACAAACAAATTAATTACATATTTCTAGCGTGTATTAGGCGCCGCCTCAAAATTTGTTACTTAAATTCGTTTAGGAGCTTAGTTACACTATAACGTTTATTTTTTATTTTTCGCTTTTCAGTTCTTTTTTCGTCGGTTTAATTTTTTGTAAAAAAGATTTTTATTTTTCGCTTTTAAGTTACCAACCACTCCAGGGTACTCCAGGGGGTTACTCCAGGTTAAAGACCTGGAGTTGATGATGAGTGGTTGTGTCTTCAGAACTATGTATGTGTGCGAAATTTCAACAGAATCGGTTCACAGTTGAAAATTCAGTTGGTGAAAAATCAAACAACCCTATTTTTTCTACCTTTAGAGGTGGATTATAGTTTCCAATTTTAAATGGAACCAACTTCGAGGTATACCATTCCCAATAAAAAAAGAATTTTTCAAATCGGACGACTCACTACAAAGTTATGAGTGGTCATAAAAAAAAAAAACAAAAAAAATCCGGAGTCACACGTAATCTGTTCGATTTATAACACGTGTGACTCCGGATTTTTAATTTGTCTTTCTGTGGTGTCTTGTTTATACCTTTTTAGTCGTAGTTGGGTTTTAGTTTTTATTACTTTATTTTTTTTTGTTCTAGAATATGCCGGTTTCCTCACGATGTTTTCCTTAACCGTTTTGAGAGCACAGTGATGAAATAAATTACGTGATGTAAAGTGCCTGTCCGGGTTCGAACTCACGACCTATGACACGTCGGGGCAGTTACCACTGGTCCACCACGGCACAGCGAGTGGATTGAAGAGCGAAAAAAAAACTTACTTGGTGACCCTTCTTTGTCGAAGCCGGTGCTTCCGCTAGGGAAGTGTTTCATTAGAACCTCTGGAGCCTGCCAAGTCTGAAGAGTTGTGTCGATGCCCCACTTCTCTCGCCATTGCGCCGACTGAAAATTTAAGAGAAATACTTAGTATCTAATAATTATAATCAATCAATCTGCTTAGCTTCTTCCCAACTATGTTGGGGTCGGCTTCCAGTCTAACCGGATGCTGCTGAATATCAGTATTTTACATGGAGCTACTGCCTATCTGACCTACACAACTCAGTAACAGGGTAATACGAAACCGCTTGGTAAGACTGGTTGTCAGACTTTCGGGCTTCTGACGACCCGTAACGACTGTCAAAGATCCACGAATGACAGCCGGGACCAACGGCATAACGTGCTTTCTGAGGCACGGAGTACCTAGTCTTAGTAAATATAATATGATTTCTAAATCACTAATAAGATCCGCTTCAGTTAGTTTAAAGAACGGTCTAACAAAAAAATAACAAAGATGCTCAGCTCAATCTTTCGTTACGATTATGATGTATTTCATAGCAATTTTGCAAAAATCCTTACTAACCCTTACTATATTATTGATGCGAAAGTAACTCTGTCTGTGTCAGTCTGTCTGTCTGTCGCGCTTTCACGCCAAAACTACTGAACCGATTTAAATGAAATTTGGTACACAGATAGTCTAGAGCCTGAGAAAGGAGATAGGCTACTTTTTATCGACATACCACGCGGGCGAAGCCGCGGGTGGAAGCTAGTATTATAAATGCGAAAGTAACTCTGTCTGTCGCGGTTTCACGCCAAAATTACGAAACCAATTTAAATAGGTACACAGATAGTCTAGAGCCTTTTTTCATTTCCTTATATTTATCAAAAGCAATGGAGGAACTGAAAAATCGTTTTTTTCATGGATTCATATCTACGTATATCGTGGAAGCCAGTTCATCAGATTTAAACAATAGAATCGTGACTCAGAGCCGTGACTGTTGACGTAGGTAAGCAGACATTTAAATAATGAGGATGAAATACGTCATAGAATAATTATTATGGTGATTCATGTCATTCATGAAAGAACAACCAAAAACCGTGTTTATTTGTTAACATTATCAAAATAGCTGCGTTATTATTTTTTCTATTAAGTAATGTTTATTTACGTACCGTGGAAACAATAATAAAGCCATGTGTAAATAGGACTGTATACGATATGTTTGTATACGTTTTATTCCGGTAGTGTCACAAGTCAAGTCAAACTAGTTTCCTCTAACAGGTACAAAAACTCGTTTCATTTCAATATTCTATCTCGTAGTATATTCTTCTTTTTTTCGTGGGGTTAACGACACCTGGTGTCAGAGTTTTAAAGCCGCCCAAGGGTCTATGACTTGGCTTCACATGCCGTCGAGGAATAATTTCTCAGGCATATATTCATTACAGACGTCCACGACCAGTAGTCGCAGTGACCAGGTAAACTTTAGAAACCGATACGAATAGCGCACTTGGTCGCAACGTCCAACTAGCCGCAGCATATAATAACACTAGACGGCCACGGCTGGCCGGAGTCGTGGCCGTTTAGTGCGCGAGATCCCTTATATTTTTTATTTTCTAATTTCTATCTCAACGTATGTGTATCTTAAAAGTGCGCCTTAGCTCAAACTCAACCTATGTTGGGGTCGGCTTCCAGTCCTAACATTCTGTATCTGTATTCAGCTACAAAATACTGATATCTATTGGTACCAGTATTTTTTTCGTGGACCGACTTCTGACTTCTACAACCCAACTAATGGGTAACTTGATATCCGTTGGTAGGACTGCTTGTCAGACTTTCGGGTTTCTGACTACCCGAAAAAACTTAATAAAATCATAGAAGATTCTCTGGAAAATCGTTTATTCCTGTCAGTCGGTATTTAAGGTAATTATACCTTTAGGGACTATTATCTATTTATCTACCTAAAATCAACTCAAAGGTTCAAGACTATAGATACGGTATATACATACTTAAGGGATCTGGTGCACTAGACGGCCACGACTCATCGTTCGTGACCCAGTCTGCGGCTAGTTAGCCGACTGGCCGTTTGCGACCAAGAGTGTAAATCAATCTATTAATCTTCAATCCCTCTAATATAACGATAAATATTATTCTACCTTCTTAGGCTTAGATCTTACCGAAGTAACCAGGGGGCCTAAACCGGCCACATTAGCAATTCCTCTAAAAGCAGCTCATTTCCTGAATCCCAGCTGTCATTAGCAATTCCTCTAATTTGACACAAAAGCAATTCATAATTTGTGGACCATTTTACGAATCTCCATAGAAAACTGCCAAACAGGTGAATTCTTTCGTAATATGAATTACACGCAGATCACATTATGAATTGTCAGTTTGTGACATTTTACGATGATTCATATTTTCATATTATGATTCTGCTAAAGTGAGCTCGCTGGCATTAAAATAGGTGATGGTTGGCCATTTAAAGGGCTTACGATTATTTTATGTAGTCGTAAACCGGTAAATGGTCAAGTAATGGTCATTATATAGGTATTACCTACATTGTTATTACATAACACTAGAGTTAGTTCAAATTCGGCCTGATTTGCATTTTTGGCCGAAAAAATGAAAACGAAACGAATGTTTTTATTTTGTTTTCGATTAGTGTTTCTATGGTAAAAGTAAAATAAACGTAGTGTCAATGTTTTTGTCGTAATATGTCACGGTTTAAACTGAAATCACACGAAACATTGTCACTTTCCCATTATATACTAACTAGTTTCTGCCCGGTACGTCGTCGGCATTAAATTTCTTGTCGGGGAACAAGAAATCGCGCAAGAAAACGCATCGCATCACCTGTACCAAAATGTCCTTTCTTTGGTATTGTTCGTCGAGTCGTTGAGCTCCTTAAGTTCTGAGTTGAGCTCCTCGGTTACTGACAAATGCTTGCACTGACTGGACAGGTCCTCTCAAATATGTGTGGTTCTTTCCTCAAAAGACCATTTCAGACATTAATCTACATGGTCTGACCATGATTATGTCTGGACTTTAAAAGAGACTTTGAGTTTGTTTCGGCCTTTCTTCTCAGAGTAGTCAGATAGGAAACGCCGACCTCGTCTAGCAAATTTTTTTTTTTTAATATCATGTGTAGAAGTTATTCCGATATCCTATTTACAGAATAAACAATTTCATTTCATTTGTCCGCGCGATTACTACGTTTTCGCTTATTGCGTTCTTTCTGCCTTTTTTACTTTTTGCTCGGCTCGTAAGGGTCCTAGCGTGATGTTAATATAGTACAGCCTCCCCCTATAGCCTTCCTCAAGAATAGCGCTATCACAAAAAAAAAAATGTATCCGACTGGTAGTTCCAGAGGTTAACGCGTTCAAACAAACAAAAAACAAACTTTTCCGCTTTATTATCATGCGAGAAAAAGCATTTCTTTTCAGAATTTTGACTGTGCTTTTAGTGGTTGTGAACTTGTGACTATCAATATGCTCTAAATAAATGAATGATTTTCAAGACACTTATGTATTTTTTCATTTTTTTGGTCGACCACAAAAGCTGCCGAAAATAACCGAAAACCAATTTCGGTTGGACTCTACATAACACCTAGGTAGGAATTGAAACGGTTCTAAAAATGTTTTATGAAAAGCGAAGTATCGCTCAACGATGCGACTGAGATTGAAATCTTTTTTGAATGGACCAAAATTAATGGTTTGGAAACCATCATTAAGGCAAATTAACATTTTTGTTTCATAAAACTCGTGTCGGTGGTTTAACCGAAACTTTCGCATTTAAAAGTAAAAGTAAGAATATACTCGGACAGTACCTACCATCTACAAATTACTCGTAATTACTATTTATCATAATGAAATGAAATGAAATGAAATGAAATTGTTTATTCTGTAAATAGGATATTGGAATCACTTTTACACGTCATATTATAAAATATTTAAAATAAGCTAGATGAGGTCGGCGTTTCCTATCTGACTACTCTGAGAAGAAAGGCCGAAACAAACTCAGAGGTCGCAGTCTCTTTTAAAATCCAGACATAATCTTGGTCAGACCATATGAGGACCATGTAGATTGGCGTCTGAAATGGTATTTTGAGGAAAGAACCACAACGATTTGAGTGGACCTATCCAGTCAGTGCAAGCATTTGTCAGTAATAGTGGAGCTCAACTCAGAACTTAAGGAGCTCAACGACTCGGCGAACAATACCATAGAAAGGACATTTGGGTAGGTCGCATAAAATACTCAAATTGCCAGACCATCGTTAAAACTAACTGAGAACGAAAAAAGAAATCAAAACAAAATTCCACATAGTCCTCACATTTACAATAATTAAAATAATACAATACTTTAAAATTAATCATGTCATTTTGTTGTAATATTCAATAATGTCAATTTATATATAAAACTGGTGATGATTTTCCATAATATTCAAAATGTTACAAAGCTTAGCAGAGCGAGCAGTTCAATCCCATGCTTTTTTGTCTTCTAAATAATCTGAAATTTTATAGTACCCTTTTTTACAAAGTTTGGTTTTAATACAGCTTTTGAATCGTATAATGGGTAAGTTTCGAATGTCAATGGGAAGTTTGTTATAAAAGCGTATACATTGACCCATGAACGAGTTGCCTACTCTGTGGAGACGAGTGCGATGTACAGCAAGATTGTGTTTATTCCTGGTATTTAAACTATGAATATCGGACATTTTCTTAAAATTTGATATATTTTTGTGTACATACAATAAGTTTTCAAATATATATTGTGAGGCTACAGTCAGAATATCTATCTCTTTGAATTTTTCTCGAAGGGAATCTCTTGGACCAAGGTTGTAAATGGCTCGAACAGCCCTTTTCTGTAAAACAAAGATAGCATTAACGTCCGCACCGGTTCCCCAGAGAAGAATCAGAAGAATCAGAAGACTATGAAAATAACTAAAATAAACAATTCTGGCTGTATCTATGTTAGTTATCTGTCTAATTTTTTTAACGGCATAGGCGGCCGAGCTTAGCCTTCCTGACAATTTTTCTATGTGTGGGCCCCATTGTAATTTACTATCAATAGTTATTCCAAGAAAAACTGTCGACTCAACGGGGTCCAATTCTATTCCATTAACTTGAACATGGGTAGATAGCTGCCTGACATTTGGTGTTGAAAATTTAATGAGTTTAGTTTTTTTTTCATTTAGGACAAGATTATTTATATTAAACCAATGCACAACTTTAGAGAGTGCATCGTTAACTTGTTCAAAGTTGACTAGCTGACGTTTAATTTTAAAAATAAGGGAAGTGTCATCCGCGAATAATACGATCTTGTGATTATCCCTTATGTGGTAAGGCAAGTCATTATCATTGTCATAATGAATCCCTGCATCCTAGAAAAGGCTTAGTTAGCATATAACATACATCACACCTTGTTTCCCGAAGGGTTTGGCGCAGTGGCGGATTAAATGTTGAGAGCGTCCTAGGCAAGAACCTCATCGAGGCCTCCTAGCAGCCATATATATATATCCTACTAATATTATAAATGTGAAAGTTTGTGTGCTTGTGTGTTTGGATGTTTGTTACTCAATCACGCAAAAACGGCTGAATGGATTTGGATGAAATTTGGCAAACAGATAGTTTATAACCTGGATTAATACATAGGATACTTTTTATCCCGATATTCCCACGTGATCGCGACTTATGAGGGTGAAACCGCGGGGCGCAGCAAGTATTTTTTTTTTTGTTGTCTCTACCTACTTACCAAGTTTCATCACAATCGGTTCAGTAGTTTATTGCATGAAGAAGTAAGATATACACACACACACACACTTTCGCAGTTATAATATTAGTAGGGAGGGATAATTAAAAAAAAATGTGATAAAATAAAAGTGAAGAAAGCAAGGGGGACCAAACGAACATGGAAATCCATTATGCCTCTCTGGGAAACAGATCTGACTGTGTGTTGACAGATGATCGTTTGTTATCATTAATTTAGTATCTTACCCACTTCTTTTATAAAATCAGGCGTTGTAGGAATAATCAAGAAGGCGGAGCACGCGTCGGAAGCTCTACATCTCTATAGAATTAAATAATCTTTTATATGATGGTAGGTGCATACTCACACAATTAATTTTATATTAATTTTCTTTTTTTTTTTGTTAAAAATCTTCCGCGCGCGCCCCTTTGTATCCTCGAGCCCCTAGGCACGTGCCTAGTTTGCCTTAGGGTTAATACGACACTCACTGGTTTGGCGTGTGCCTATAGTACACTCACATGATTCACATTTCGCCAGTTTGGAACAGCGCGCGAGCCTGTTGCCATCAACCGGGCACAAATCCAGACTCTGGGCTGCTAGTCTGCTACTAAGAAATTCCAGATAGAAAAACCCAATAACACTTTGCTGGACTTGGGGTAGCGCTTGCGGCCATTAAATCAACGAGACAGTCTACCATAACGTAACTCAGTTACTACCATCATGATTCCGTTGCGAAAAAGGGATGATGCTACATGTCATGTATATCTCCATCTCTCTCTGACACTGGAAAAATGGTAGCATTAATTCTTGATAATATGGCCCCTGGGGCCGTATTATAAAGTATTATTGCTATAATTATTCCAATGTGAAAAACCGGCCAAATGTATGTCGAACCACGCACAATGAAGGGTTCCGTAGTTGGGATGAATTTATCCAACAAACTTAACATTGTAGTTGAAAAACTGGTTCTCCGATACAGAATGTATGGCAGAACATGTTTTTGCAACTGCAAATTAAAGTTGGTTGATTATTACTCGGTAACTGGTGGAGCCTTCGTAGCGGTGATAGTTTTCCTTTTAATTTCGTTGTGATTTTTTCACATATCCAGAACCAACCACTTAATTGGCATGGGGGGGGACACTTGACTCAAAATAAAATAGCACTAAAAGCAATTTCGCAAATGGATCCCTGAATTTAAAATATTAAGAAACTCACAATATTTTTGTAGGACCTTTCCAATGAAACCCCTCTTTTATTACTTACCACTTTGTCGGCGTGATTAATTATAATATATATACCCAACCCATGCCAAATTACAGCTTTTTAGTACAACAGTCTTTGGCCTAAACCGCGGACAGACAGACATGGCGAAACTATACGGGTTTCGTATTGACTACGAAACCCTAAAAACAAACAGCAATCATTTGAAATGTCAAATTAATATCTAGGATTAAAAAACGAATAAAAATATATTTCTTGTAAGTAATAGCTATTACTTTATTAAATATATTAAAAGATTGTATTTATAATTATGAAGCTACCGTGTTGGTAACAACGTGCCTCTAAAAAATGATGACATTAATTAAACACAGGGTAGGGTTAGTGGCCAGTAATCATAAAACTTATAATAAAACAAAATAATTCGAATATTGAAAAATTAAAATTTTCAAACAAATTAAATAATAAAACAATAACCGAAATTGGGATCACTCTGTGTAAAAGATTCATTAATGAAGCTACGTAGCAGCTGGCTTACGTTCTATCGGTCCGATCATTTGACGGCATAATTCCTAAGAAATTGCGCGGCATTTCTTCAATTCGCCTACTTTTTGCACATTATTTTCGTTTTAATTTCATGGATGCGATGTTATGATCCCTGAACCCGGCAAATTAACTCTGCGCTACAGTTGCTTAAGAGTACAGGTTGCTCCAAGATGCTATTTTAGAAAATTGTAAATAAATCAATAAATAATAACGTTTAATGAAATTAAAATATTTTAAAGCGGCACGCTGTATAAAAATATATATTTTTGCAATAGCTTAATTAATTACATCTAGTAATAGTTTCGTATTTTGATAGCCATCAAGCAACCGGAATTCGTTGCCTAACCATGGCCTTGAGGTTTCATTTATGAAGCGAGTATTATAATTTTGTGTTTCGTAGTCAAAAGTCGGTAAACCTAAATCTTGATAGACCTCTAGATAATAAAATATAACCATGGAATGTCGACTTAATTTTAAAAATGCTTATTTAAAAAAACCGGTATAATTATGCTTAACCGGTATGCTGTACTTGACGCAAAAACAATTACGTTCGGTTTCGTTTTTTTAATCGGTGTTTGGAAGGGTATTATTTTTTTTTTTTTTTTTTTTTTAGCCTTATTTCTACGGTAACATATTATAGGGGTATTATATTGTGGGAGACTGGTGCCTAAACTAGGCTCAAGGCCTGTATTTCAGGTCACCAGGACTCCTTCATTTAAGTTTAACAAATTATGTTATGTACTCGTACAAATGGTATGCAATTAGGGAAACGTTAACATTTTTTTAAAAGCTTACTAATTATAGTTGCGATTTATTTGTTAGTATGGTTAGTATCAGGGTGGGAGTGAGGTTGAGTGTGTACTGCGTGTATGTATAGTTTGTGTAGTTGGGGATGTGTGTGTGGGGGTGTTGTGCGCGTGGGGGGGGGGGGGTTGTGAGAGTGTGTGACTGTGAGAATAAATTCTTTTTTGTTTTTGATCGTAGCATATTTGCATAATGATGTTTATGTTAGACTGTTAATAAATTTTCAGTGTCATCGTAGTTGAGTTCTTGAAGCCAACTATGTAGTTTCATTTTGCACTTTATTTTATTGAGTTCATAAATAGATATGACCCTATTTACTTTATTGTACAGATACCGACCAAGGTGATAAAAGAAACGTTTTGAAAAAGATGTTGAAGGCGAAGTATGATAGTTCACAACAGGATTAAATCTTCTCTTAGCTCGAGGGAGTGAAGGATTGTACGTTAGAAGTCTATGCTGTTTCAGGATGATTTGTTGAATAAACAGTTGACGCACCGTCAAGACTTTCGCTTTTTGGTATAATAGTGCTGTAGGGTAGCGATAAGGTAACAACAAAGATACCTTCAGAATGGCTCTCTGTGCTCTTTCCAGGAGGGTAGTTTTTGGAGCACCACCCCAAGAGGTGATGCAGTATGTTATTAAAGACTGAGCCAGAGCATAGTATACCATTTTTTTTATTTTATCGTCAGTCACGTTTCTTAGTGTCTTAAAAACATATATCAGTTTTCTCAGACGTTTACTTAAGGTGTTGATATGTTCCTGGAATTTTAGTGTGCTGTCTACTCAGACCAACCAAAATAGAAAGACGGAGCACTAGGTACATCAAACGTGTAGCCACAAAACTATGCTCCTGCAAGTAAACACACAGGCTCACGCACACACCTACACAAAAACTATGCTCATCGCTCCTAGTACGTCACGAGTCGTCGTCTAGTAAACTTCTATAAAAAAATAGAATTATGCCTTCTTGTATAGTGAAAACTTGTAAAAACAATAGCAAATCACATAAAAAGTCTCACGGAATCACTTTTCACATGTAAGTACTTCAAATAACATCGTTTCTTAATTTAGTAAACTATGAATTTTAGGTTACTTGGAACAAAATCCTGAACGAATGAACGAACGAAAACAATGACATTTAAAGTGCGGGGGCTGCCATAATATGATTTGAAATTTCCCCGTTAGATATTTTTTTGTTCGAGTAATTGTATGCCTGTTTTTTATGTATTTAATAGTTTTAGATTTCCAAGTGATATTGAAAATAAAAGTAAATGCTATAAGAAATAGTCTGAATGATCCAGAATGGCTTCCATCGAAAACCAGCGTGGTTTGTTCCGATCATTTTGATAATAATGACCTTTATTCGACTAATCGTGGACTTCGTCGTGTGATCAAAAGCGGATATCCTAAAAAGGTACATAAAATATAAAAAACAAAAATGAGATTTTATCAAAACAGTAATTAAACACGAGACTGTATTTTTTATTTTATTTTAGTTAGTTTCTCAGCTTAGACTAGCTAATTTAAATACTACTGTCCCAAATTTTATTTTTTAGATGTTATTTCCATCGTCTTACGTAATTGCTGAAAACTCAGTTTCACAAAGTTCCGGCTGTACGTTTTTTCAAGTATGTCCTAATTCTTCATTTATCTTCCTAAGGTTTTAATCAAAAGCTACCATTACTTGAGTATTTTTTTTTGTAGGACTTACCAGACTTGCCTCATGTAGCCATTGACGATAGGGCATTACCAAGTTAATCCTCTGCATTTGTACCCGTATGTATTTTCCTGTCTCTTATTACTAGTTTTTACTACAAATATGCAATTTATTTTGTAATAATGTAGTTATAGGACTTACCTAATTTACCCAATGCGGCTGTTGATTGCACGGTATTACCAAGTGCATCCTCTGCATTTGTATCCGTATGAATTTTCCTGTCTCTTATTACTATTTTTTATTACTATTAATTAAGTACCTATTTTTATTTCAAAACAATTTACTTAATGACACATACTCACGACGATGTTATGATTTACGCTTCAACAACCTTATAACTTATAAATTAATTTTTCTATAATTTACAAACCAATTTTTTTTTAACATTCAATTGATAATTAATAGATAGTTCTAAGTGAAAGAGCGGAGTTTCCTAACACAAGCAATTCTTGATTAAAAGGTAATCTCCAAATCATGTATGTAAATGCACTTTGTACTTAATTGTTATTTTATTTTGCGATGTAAAAAAAAATGGTTTTGTTTCGGAATCCTTCCTAACGATTGAGGTACAATACCATACTCAACAATATCTTGCTCGTACAATATTATTCTACCCAAAATATTATTCCCCAAATTATAGGGAAAAACTTTAACAAATGACAACCCTTTTTACACAAACATAGATAAAAAGGTGGCGTCATTTTTGATGTTCGTAATGCTCTGTCTTTCTATTTTGGTTGGTCTGAGGCTGTCTATAGTTAAACCCAGGTATTTAACACAATCGGTTTTGCTGATTTGAATACAAGTGCATGTAGTGGAGTGAGGAAATGCACACGTGTGGGCTATGATAGTGTTTGGCGTCATGGATGGAGACGGTGTATGCTGTTTTATGGAGAAGGTGACGTATTTGGTTTTTTCCGCATTTAGAGTGAGAACATTGTCACGTAGCCAGTCCGATACAATATTGAATCCTGACTGGGCGCACACAAAGACCTCACTCCAGGTGTCTGCAGTGAATAAGAGGGCTGTATCATCTGCGAAAGTTATGACTTTGCCTTTCGGGAGAGTGAGCATACCCAGCTCTTATTATATATAAAGGATTTTTCGGATTTACCGGTTTAGAGCAATAAAAACCGGTTAATACTTCAGTTTTTATTTAGCGCGACATTCTCTTTTACAGACATGCTATTCGTCGAATAAACCGGTTAATACAGGTTAAAATAAAGTTCTCTAAACGTTCGCCGTCTTTAGAAAAGTTCGGTAGCAAACCGAAATAAACCAGTACTAACCAGTATTTTTTAAACCCGTTCCTGGGCTTGCCAGAATGATAAAACTTTGTCTGTCCGTCCGTTTGTGTGTCTACTCCATCTGCTTATTTCAGGAACTACTAATGCTATCGATTCGAAGTTTGGAATGGTTTTAAATATTACTTGGCCTACAAAGCAAGTGAAAGAATATTTAAAAAAAAAGTTATTTTCATTGCAATAGGAGCCGAGAGGGGTTTAAATTTTAAAGTGAGGAAACTTGGTCTGGTCGTGTATCGAATGAAAGAGTTTTATTTTCACATTACAAACATGTTTTTATTTAATTCCACATAATTTTGTACTTTTGAAGAAAAATTTCAATAAAAATACCAAACCCACTTGTCTCTGAGGTTTTTATTAAATTAGAAAAGTTTTTACTTACTTAGTTGTTTTCTGCGAATTTTTTTTTTATTCTAGAAAGTCATATAACAATAAACAAACAATATTGTATTCTAGATATCGCAAACCGTGGTAAAGACTTGTCTTAATTGGTTGAAGGACACCTCCAGGACACAATCTAAGTTTTATTTTTTTTACGTCTGGCGGCGTTTAGTGACACGCAATGTGTTAATGTGGTTTTAATGACATTTTCTGCAAGCTTTTTAATTAAGTAGATGTGTATGTACTTACATCTCTGAGCATTTTTTCTGCTGCCTCTGGATCCCATTGTCTCGCTGAAAATATAAGAAATAAAGTTTAAATATTTTTGTGATGTCTATTGTTTATACCTTTTTAGTTGATTTACTTTTTTGTCGTAGTTGGGTTTTAGTTTTTATTATTTTAATTTCTTTCAAACTCGGCTAAGAATCAGCACTTTTCGAACGTCAAAATTACATAAGACAGTCCCTCAAAACGCATAATCCAATCAACGCCAAAACGAAAGTCAAAGTATTATTTTAATAAAATGATGAATAAATAGTCCGTCAGTTTATTTTAGAAAGTCAGTTTAAATAGATGTAAAAACATTGATCTAATTTGAAATTTATAATTCATGGTCAAGCAAAGGACTCAAATTGCGTAGCGTCTGCTACGCAATCCGCGTAGCGCGTGTGTCAGAAATATGTAGCATTACGTAAAATTAATCTTCGATTTAATTCATAATCTAAACTTTCGCAGTATTTCTAGATGAACTATCAATTCCGAACGAAACCTGTGATCTGTGAGTCGGTCTAAATAAATACAAAAACATTTACTTTTACCTAAAATTTAATGATAACAGAACTATAAATTGTACAATGTACTTAAAATATATCCTTGGTTTTATATACTGTTTCGATGTATAAGTTGTTCTATATTAATGGTTTTTATTGTTACTTAAAGGACTATTATCAAAAACAGCGATTTCTAGACGAAAAGTAGGTCATCAAACTTATGTTATGATTTGTGGTTTTTGAATAACCAAAACAAATGTTTATTAATTTAGAGTTTCAATAAAAGATCAAGTTATAATTAATATGATATTATAATGTTAATTAGTATTTTATATTGTAATTCAATAGTCACAAGTAGTTTCAAACGATTCTCCTAACTTGTAAGTTGATGTCAATAACTTATCTGATTTTACTTTTCGATATCAAATAAGTACATACTAAATTGCTAAATTATCGTATTAAGTTTTAAAATAGTTCCACTATATAAGATTTGTTCATTATTAACTATGTTAGAGATTATTAAACAATAATCTATGACCATCTGCGATTGGTCTAAAATGGCGGCAATGTTAGATGTACTTGAGCAATATTGGGAGACTATAAAATACGTGTACCCGCCAATTCGGGAGCTTCTTTTTGATACAACTGTGGTGAAAGATGGACTACCTACCTATAATGTTCACGTAAGTTAATTGATTATATTTCTTGATTATTGCTGATAGCTATGTTTTTCTGTATGTGTTATAAATATGTCTTATGTGTTAAATTGAATTAGGGAATATTCATGTTCTGTTTCTTCCCGTTGATAAGTTGCTATAACTTTGAGAAATAGTCCCAGAGACTAATGTGATAACAATGATTTATGCTAAAGTAAATATGTGTTGATCCAATACTTTTAAATTAGCTGCCATGGAGTTTCTTGTCCTTCTTCTCCATGATGACCTAGATTTGGAACGGACAACTAGTGTTCTCATTGCCGTATTTAACCGACAAGCCTAATTGAAATAAATGCCTAGTCTTGTCTTTCTATGCTTTTCTTCATAAAACCCTTTCCTTAAACACTATATAGATACATACTTTCATACACAGTAAATAACTAGTAACCATTCTGACACTCAAAACCTTACTAATTAGAGGAATATCATATAATATACATATAGTACTTTAATTTTTAATTCTGCCTCCTCCTCCATCATTCTGACACGTGCGTAGTGCGGGCGCTACGTAATTTCAGTGAAATGAAATGAAATGAAATGAAATGAAATGAAATGAAATGAAATTGTTTATTCTGTAAATAGGATATTGGAATCACTTTTACACGTCATATTATAAAATATTAAAAATAAGCTAGATGAGGTCGGCGTTTCCTATCTGACTACTCTGAGAAGAAAGGCCGAAACAAACTCAGAGGTCGCAGTCTCTTTTAAAGTCCAGACATAATCTTGGTCAGACCATATGAGGACCATGTAGATTGGCGTCTGAAATGGTATTTTGAGGAAAGAACCACAACGATTTGAGTGGACCTGTCCAGTCAGTGCAAGCATTTGTCAGTAATAGTGGAGCTCAACTCAGAACTTAAGGAGCTCAACGACTCGACGAACAATACCAAAGAAAGGACATTTGGGTAGGTCGCATAAAATACTCAAATTGCCAGACCATCGTTAAAACTAACTGAGAACGAAAAAAAAATCAAAAAATATCCACATAGTCCTCACATTTACAATAATTAAAATAATACAATACTTTAAAAGTAATCATGTCATTTTGTTGTAATATTCAATAATGTCAATTTATATATAAAACTGGTGATGATTTATCATAATATTCAAAATGTTACAAAGCTTAGCAGAGCGAGCAGTTCAATCCCATGCTTTTTTGTCTTCTAAATAATCTGAAATTTTATAGTACCCTTTTTTACAAAGTTTGGTTTTAATACAGCTTTTGAATCGTATAATGGGTAAGTTTCGAATGTCAATGGGAAGTTTGTTATAAAAGCGTATACATTGACCCATGAACGAATTGCCTACTCTGTGGAGACGAGTGCGATGTACAGCAAGATTGTGTTTATTCCTGGTATTTAAACTATGAATATCGGACATTTTCTTAAAATTTGATATATTTTTGTGTACATACAATAAGTTTTCAAATATATATTGTGAGGCTACAGTCAGAATATCTATCTCTTTGAATTTTTCTCGAAGGGAATCTCTTGGACCAAGGTTGTAAATGGCTCGAACAGCCCTTTTCTGTAAAACAAAGATAGCATTAACGTCCGCACCGGTTCCCCAGAGAAGAATCCCATATGACAGAAGACTATGAAAATAACTAAAATAAACAATTCTGGCTGTATCTATGTTAGTTATCTGTCTAATTTTTTTAACGGCATAGGCGGCCGAGCTTAGCCTTCCTGACAATTTTTCTATGTGTGGGCCCCATTGTAATTTACTGTCAATAGTTATTCCAAGAAAAACTGTCGACTCAACAGGGTCCAATTCTATTCCATTAACTTTAACATGGGTAGATAGCTGCCTGACATTTGGTGTTGAAAATTTAATGAGTTTAGTTTTTTTTTCATTTAGGAGAAGATTATTTACATTAAACCAATGCACAACTTTAGAGAGTGCATCGTTAACTTGTTCAAAGTTGACTAGCTGACGTTTAATTTTAAAAATAAGGGAAGTGTCATCCGCGAATAATACGATCTTGTGATTATCCCTTATGTGGTAAGGCAAGTCATTTATATAAATGAGAAATAAGAAAGGACCTAGAATTGAACCCTGCGGAACGCCCATGGTGACCGAAGATCCTGCAGATCTCTTGCCATTAACATCGACCCTCTGAATTCTGTTGTTCAGATAAGAAGTCATAAAGTCGAGAGCCTTGTCCCTCATACCATAGTGGTACAATTTCCTGATGAGTGTATCATGATGTACGCAATCGAAGGCCTTGGACAAGTCGCAGAAAATGCCAAGAGCATCTTGCGACTCCTCCCAGGCCTCGAATATGCTCTTCAGTAATTCCACACCCGCGTCTGTAGTTGAACGGCCCTTTGTAAAACCAAACTGTTTCAGATGAAGTAAATTATGTGCATTGAAATGCCCTAACATTTGTTTTAAAATTAATTTTTCAAAGATTTTGCTCAACGTGGGTAATATTGAAATAGGCCGAAAATTCGTGGGATCTGTTGTACTGCCAGACTTGAACAGTGGAATCACTTTACTAAGTTTCATCAGATCAGGAAATACACCAGATGCAATACAAGAGTTAAAAACAATTGCCAAAAAGGGTGAAATAACATCAATTATTGAAGACATGATATGTACTGATAATCCCCAAAGATCAGCAGTTTTTTTTACATCGAGATCTTTAAATATTTCTATAATGTCTTTAGCAGTAGCAATTTTGAATTCAAAAAGTTTGTCACATTCTGGTATACATTCTTTTAGTATTGAGTAAGCAGAAGTGGGAGACGACGATGACAGAGTTTTGGTTGTTAAAATGGGAATATTAGTGAAGAAATTTTCAAACTCAGTTGCCACCTCCACGTCTGCCTTAATATCTACATCATTGATTTTTAGATGGAAGTCACGGTTCCGTACTGTCGTTCTTCCCGTTTCAGAATTAATAATATTCCAAGTTGTTTTAATTTTATTTCCCGAAGATTTTATTTTATTTTTAATGTAAATAGCCTTTGCAGATGAACAGGCTCTTTTAAAAGTTTTTGAATATTCTTTAACAAATTCTTTAAAAGTTTCATCATGATTATATGTTTTTTCATGATACAATTCAAATAACCTCTGCCTACTTTTGTAAATACCTGGTGTTGCCCAATCACTAAATATAACGCGGTCACAAACAGGCAATATTTTTGAGGTGAAAACCTTCCTAAACTCACAATTGATGAGGTTAAATAGTGAAGTATAATCTTGATCCGGGTTGTTGTGATAAGGCAAATCAGGCAGTTTTTCCATTAAATTATTTTTAAATGTTTCTAAGCGATTTTTATTTACAGGAACAAAACTCACAAGTTTTCTTTGAGCTCTGACTATTTTCTGAGGGAAAGTGACCAACTGGCCACAGTGATCAGAATCCAACTCATTTATAATTAAATGGCTAGAAGGTCTTAAGTTTGTAAAAATATTATCAATACAGGTAGCACTAGTGGCAGTTATTCTAGTCGGCTCAAAGAATGTATTGTACAAGTTATATGACTTTAATAGAAATTTAAATTTATTTACTATAGCAGATTTTTCTAGTATATTGATGTTGAAGTCTCCACAGACAACAACTGTTTTATTACTATTACAAGTCTTTAATAATACTTCTTCCATAGATTTCTCAAAAATATCATATGAAGCACATGGGGGCCTGTACACGCTCATTACAATGAACTGCTCAAGCTCAATGCAAGCTATTTCAATAACTCTTTCAACAGAGAGGCTCACAATGTCAATACGTTCTTTAAACTTCATATTGTTACGTACAATTATTAGAGAGCCACCACGTATCATATTAACTCTGCTGAATGAGCTGGCAACCTGGTGGTTGTTGAAGCTGAACATGAACTGATGGACCTTTAACCAATGTTCAGTTACACATAAGATATCTATATGGCTACAGTTCATGAACAGCTCCAATTCTAATTCCTTACCTATCACACCCTGTATATTTTGATGAACTATTTTTAGAGTCTTATTATTACATTTATTTTGATTATTACTAGAATTTGATGGGTGAGATATCAAAGAAGGACTTTTTGTAACATTTTGATGATTGAAAGCAATATTGAAATTTTCTTCATTTATTAAGCAAGAGGTTTTCTCCATTGTCCTATATTCTAATTTAAATGATTATCAATGTCATTAATTGTTGCCAAATTATTGGCAGAATTATTTAAAATGTCACTGCGTTGCTCAAAAGAAGCAAGTTGTTTAGCCAAGTTTTTGGCTGAAATGGAAAAAAAATATGATAGCGACACAGCTATTTGTCTTTTGTAATAGTTAGAAAGATAGTACATAGCACTATTATATCTATCTCTTGTCAAAATCAAATTATTACTTAAATAATTGTTAGTATCAACTAAATGGAACAGATTATTATTGAATGTCCAATTATGTAATGTCATATTTATTTCAAATCTTATATTATTTTCTTCCTGTGGCAAGCTGTTACTATAGGGGAATGTAAACAAAACAATTTTTCTTAAACTAAGATTACACAGAGTTCTATAATATTGGAGCAATTCTCCTTTGTTCACATTTCCCCTATTACCCATAAAAATTAATAATGTAGTGTCTTGGTTAAAGTTACATTTAATAATTTCTTTCATAATATCAAATAAAGAACAACCAGGCATACAGTAATTTATTATGGAGTGTCCTGGATATTCATCTGTCAACAAGTGGCCCAAATCCTTTCCAATCTCATCGCAAAATAATACAATATCATTCTGTTCAATTAGTTCACATTGTTTATTTGAACTATTCGTAGTAGGAAATGTCAAATCAACACAGGGCTGCGGTAAGGTGGTATTGCATGTTGTCAATGAATGGTCCGGTGTATGTGCATAACATGGTGTTTGACACTGCTCACAGTTGTTAGCTTGTGATTTCACCAGCTCATTCATTGCCAACACATATTCCCTCATTAGATGTTCAGAGGTATTATATTTGTTAGTCATTGAACTAAGTTTCTCCTGTAAATGGTCAAGTTCAGATTGCAAGTACTCTGTGTCAATATTGTGTTTCCTAGTACTTTGTTCCAAATTAAAAGAATACATATCTAATTGTTTAAGTAAATTTAGCCTTTCCCTATTAAGTTTAACATTTTTAATAAAGAATTTTTGTCTTTTAACCATCTTTTGTGTTTTAACAATGTATTTATTAATTTTAATGTATTTTTTAAGTTTGTTTTTACTGGTGACTACCCTCATTGAATTACATGCCTTTGAATCATCATCACTTGTCAAATCTACAATGTAAGATGTGTTTGTGGCAGCAACCATTGACGGGGCAACAGGCATCAACTCATTGAACAGACTTTGATTCAGCGAGGCAGTGATGTTATGATTTGTAGTCTGAAGTTCTGTTATTTGACTTTGAGCCTCATGTAGCTGCTGTTGTAATAAATGTTTGTGACTAAGAGCTTGTTCATACTCTATGCTACACTGGCTGAACCCGTCAACAACAAGTTGAAGTCTGTCCCGTTCTTCAATGGCATCAGTGTATTGAGTGTATATCTGAGCCATTTCAATTTTCAACTTCCTATTCTTTTCATGGGCATCAAAGAGCACCCTTTCATTGTCATCTATTTCCTTGTTCAGTTGGTCACAGGACTCTTTTGAAGACTTTAATTCGCTCAAAGCCTGATTGAGTTTGGACTCTTCGAGGCGAGCACGGGCGCTGCGAGTCATAATCATGATTACAATTTTAATAGACAAGGTTTGAAAAGACAAGAAATCAGAAGAGAGCAGTTAGGTAGTTGTGGCAGTAGAAAACGATTCGTTTGAAAGGAAAAATGAGTCAGTGGGTCGTCTTAGATTGAAATTTAGATGTAAGTAAATAAAAAAGGAGTTCTGTCACCAAACCAAACTAAGGTTATGTTTACGTTTAAAAGTTATTGGCATCAATAGGTAGCCTAATTAAAAGTGAACTATGTAACTACTGGTGAAATTATAGTACGTAAACAAACGTATAGCAAGTAAAATAAAAAGTATTGTACCTGCGATCAAGATGACAATGCAAAATTCACTTGTGCCGGTAACTGTCACCATTCACATTGAAAGAATTACACTTATTTTGCACTTGTTATGCGAATCTAATACAAAATACACATTATTATCCTATTTACTTGATGAGTAATTGGAAATAGGCCTTTTAAACAAATAAATTTAATATTTAACATTAAAATTACAAGAGCAAATTTAAATCAGCTGTTAGCTGTAGTGTTGCCACAGGAGAAAAAATCAATCAGTCTACGCCGTAGCGTCGTAGACCAAAGCGTTTTTCCAAACGCGGCGAGTACCTAGGCGTATTATGGCGAGAATCACAACCATACAATGCTACGGCAATTTTAAAGATAGATCCACATAAACGTTGCATAGCGTAAACTTATGAATTATTTAATGACGTTTAAACTTGTCATAACATAAATATTTACAAGTAAGGGGGGGAAAGAACAAAAATAACGTGATTTTGTAAAGTCCTGTTAATAAAATATATGTAAATTAGATAAAAATTTGGTAATCTAGTTATAACATCATAAATACCAAAAAGTAAAAACAAATAACCGTATTTGTTTTTTTTAAACAGGCTTTTATTTATTACTTTTTGGAAGATTTTTTAAAATCGGTTCCTTAGTTTTGAGTTTATTCATTACAAACAAAAAACATAAAGTCATAAAAACTAAAACCCAATTACGACGAAAGCCAATCACCTAAATAGTACATTACTGTCGCGGCCTGCAATAAGGGAATTGATGGACGATCGTGAAAATGAGGGCCGAGGCGAAGCCGAGGCACTCATGCGTGAGTCCATCAATTCCTGATTGCGGCCAAGGCTTGTATAGTACTTTTCTCAAACAACGCGCGGAAATTCAAACTGAGTAAATTAAATAGAAATTCCAGAATCAATGACGAATAACTTTTATTTTTCATGCGCCAATATGTTAATTTGTTTCTTCTTCGTTCTATTTGCAAACCAATTCGAAATTTAAATAAAATCTTTGATAAGTTACCTCCTTGGCTGCCGTGTGTTGAAGTAAAAAAGTTCGTTCCATTTTTAAATAACACGACAGATATGAGTTTTCATAGCAATTTATTTGGCCGCTAATCACGCCAGATATGGATTTTCATAGTAACTTTGCTGGCCGCATCGTCACTTGTTTTTTACCAGTACAGCAATTTTGATTTATCTCGAAGAAAGTTGTCAAAATAATGCTCGAATTTCCAAGCATGTTTGAGAAAAAGGTATAAAAAAGAAACCACAGACAGACAAATTAAAAATCCGGAGTCACACGTTGTTTCCAAGTCCTGGGTTAAGGCTTTTTTATTTATTTTAATCTGCTTAGCAAGTTAGCATTGGTTTCTTGCGCGATGTCATCGGTCATGCATGTATAACGATGTATAACTATAAACCATAATATCAGGATTGTAACATTCAACTTACCTCTGAGCCATCGCAATAGATAATGATCATTGTGTTCTGGCTTGAGAACATCTTTCACGCTCCTTCGGAACTGGAACAATGAACAATATTATTAAAATAATGAAAGAAAAATTAAACTGTAGAATTTACAAAAACCTTATTTATCTATAGGGCTCCGGCTGACCTTGTATTTTGTATATAATAAGGGCTAGTTACACTGCGAATTTTATTCGCGCGAAATTATTATCGCAATTTTGCAACACATGGTATCATAGGCAGCTACACGCACTAGTGATATAAAATTTACGCGGTAAAAAAAAACTATGGTTTGTCACAGATTTGGCGCAGTGCAGTGCGAATGATATTTTGCGGAGAATGGGGTTGCATGTCGCTACACGCAAGCCGAGATAAAAATCGGGCGAAAGGACGCTATATATATATAAGACGTATACATAAGAGATCTACTGTGTGGGAAAAGTTTGATGCGAAATACCACGATTGAATTGTTAAGGTAAGATTGTATGGATATTTATAAATAAAGAAATACATTTTATTAGTTCTCTTGTCCATTGTAGACATGCGCGACAGGTTAAGCTGAGATCTGCATAGAACTGACAAAAAATCGCGAGGAATTTGCAATTCCTTACACTGAATATAAACTCCGTGTATAAAAATCGCGCGGTGAGATGTCGCAGTGCGTGCTAGGCCTAAGAAAGAAACGTTGCTATGCAACCATATTGACGAGACAGTGTACACAAGCTTGTCAACACAAGTCAACACTGATTTTTAAACTCATTTATTTTCGTATTAATCAATTTGAATTACAAATCATGGGAGAAGTAGATAATATATCGACGTTTAGTGCCGATGGCGGCCAGGACACCGTCGGGCTACCACGTATTGTGATGGTGACAGAAGGCTCCGACACATCCATCTCGTCGCCCTCGTCTACTTCTCCGGAAGAAGACAACTGGGCAGACCTCATCAAGTCATCAGAGATACCTCCTGAATACTGGCACATACAGAAACTTGTCAAATACATGAAGGCTGGAAACCAAACTGCTACTATGGTAGCTTTGTCTTGCCTCAAAGACCACGACCTTACAATAGAGGTAAATCAAAGAGCGATACAAGAAATCGGAGGCCTTGAACTACTCGTCAATTTACTGGAAACCAGAGACTTGTGTTGTATTTTGGGAGGTTTAGCTGTCCTTAAAGATATTACTCCGAATATTGAAATAAGAAAGAAGGTGACAGACTTAGGAGCAATCCCGTTATTAGTGGGACTTTTATCGGATCCGGCAAGAGACGTCCAGATTTTGGCAGCAGAAACAATCGCTAATTTGGGGAGAATAAGAAAGAGCAGGAAATTCTGCAGGAAATTTGGTGGCATTCCAAAATTAATTGATTTACTTGATATTAGAGATGCGTAAGTGTAAGTAAATCCAGAACAAATACTTTTTCTGTTTCCTATGATTAAACAATATTATTTTGCTTCAGTGCTTTACAAACACCTCGTGAAGAGTTAAATCTAAATGACCTTCAGTTCTTGGACATCGCAAGAGCAGGAGCGAAAGCGCTTTGGTCGATGTCCGCTTCGCAGAGAAACCGTGAAGCTATGAGAAAGTATGGCATGATACCGCTGATTGCCAAAACGATGAAAACTATCCATCTTGATGTTGCTATCCCCGCTGCAGGTTTATTGCAAATGTGCGCAAACGAAACATCATTCCAACTGGCTATTCAAACTGAGAAGATGGTGGACGACTTGATCAAACATCTAGCGAACGAAGACAAAGATTTGAAGGTATGCAAAAATTAATCGAAATTGGCTTTTAAAGTCAATCAAAGTATTCACAAGGTTTTTCAATTATTTTCGCTCATCCTAATCGTAACAAATATTATCCTAACTAACAAAATCCTAACTAATATTATAAACTACTAGCTTCCGCTCGCGGCTTCGCCCGCGTGGTATGTCGATAAAAGCCTATGTCCTTCCCCGGGATGCCATCTATCTCCTTGCCAGATTTTATCGAAACCTGTTACTTTCGCATTTATAATATTAGTAAGGATTATAAATGCAAAAGTGAGTTTGTTTGTTTTTTGTTTGTTACGCTTTCACGCTAAAACGGCTAAATAGATTTGGATGAAATTTGGCACATGGGTGTGCTATATTGTGTGCAATATTTTTAGACATACTGCAGCTTAGCGATCTACAAGTGCGCAAGCGATGTTATCACGAGGAACATGATCCGTGAAGCTGGGGGGCTGGAGTTGTTGGTGCAAGCTGTATCAGACACCACCAACAGACCAAACAAACCACTAATGGCAGCTGCAACTGGTGCTATATGGAAATGTGCTAGTAGTGAAGCTAGCGTCCAAAGACTAGACACCCTCGGAACCGTTCCTATATTGGTTAGATTGTTGGATGATGAGAACGACGGAGTACTGACGAATGTAGCTGGTGCACTGGCAGAGTGCGCCAAGTTCCCTCCCAATAGGGATAAAATTAAAAGTGCTGGTGGAATTCCGATGCTAAGTAAGTATCCTCTTGTTAACGAAGTTGCTTTATGCTATAGTGGGAAATCTTTTAATAACTATTTATATACAGTATGTTAACTAACAGAGGGCGTTCCCGTTAACCCGCAATAGTATACCATCCACACAAGCTAAAAAAAATATTACCATTAAAAAAAAAAATGTTTTTTTTATTTTTTATAATAAAATATTCACAAAAAATATTAAATTGATACGTAAAAGAAACACACTGTACACGCGCACTTGTCCTTCAAAGTAAGTACGGCAATGTCGCAATTTACCTATGAATGACGGGCCGCGTGTGCGGCGATCTGATTGATGCGCCTAGCCCCGCCCCCTGCTCCCCGAATGTCCACAGGATTTGTCCACCTAATTTTAGTCGGAACTAATCTCGCGCGCATACCGGATGTGCATTTATTTTCGCATTGCAACATCTTGTCTCCTTTCGTCATTCGTGTGTGAAAAATGCCGCGTTATCAGTTCAGTGCTCGGGATTATGTAAACATGGTGCATATTTAAGCTGAGTGTAATTGTGTGATGGTGCTTTGAGGATCCCAATGCACAATTTAATGCGACGAGTGCACCAAAACAACCGTCGGCGATTGCAACAAGCAATGTGTAGAGAGAGAAGGTCAGCATATTGCGCAGTTCAAAATCTAAGTAAGTCTTTCAACATTATTTAAATGTACCTACCTATCATAAAACGTAAAACCTTTTCGAAAAAAGAAATAACACTAAGAAACGACTGTGCCACAAAATAAATAAGATCAGAAAGCCCACTCTTTGCTAAAACTACTTTTATACTCAGGGAGTACCTACCCCGTACAACGAGCGTATTACTTCTGTGGTGTTACACGATTGCTATTAAGTAATTTATTACGAATGCAACTGCATAAAGTAAAAGTTTTTTTTTTTTCATTTCGATGTCATTGCAGAAAACATTACAAAACGTTAGACAGTGATTGCTAACGTGCAATACTTCATTATCATTTAAAAGCTAGCCTAAAACTGAGATTTAAACGAAACTTTCTCTAATACTTAACCGCACACTATTTATGAGCGTAGTTACCTACTACGTTATTTATTTTTCTAACTACTTTCTTATTAGCACTGTAAGGCACCGGAGTCACCGATCTGAGTGAATAGGTAAAACACATTCTTGTACTTGTTCCATGAGTGGACCTTCTGTACTTTTATCTGTTTATTTTGTGGCCGCGAGCCCGCGACCGACGCGACGTGTCGGCAAAGCGCTGCCGACGCGCCACCCCGTGTCCATTACTCGGCCGCTGCGAGCAGAATAATTCGCTGTACTCTGTATTCTAATATGATTGAAACGTGGCTTAGATAGGTAGGTACATGAATTTATGTTTTTACTGTTTGCGAATAGGTTCTTACAAGCCCAAGGGGCCTCAGTGACGCGTTCCTTTGTCAGCCGGGCATTTGAGACGGGTTGTAAAATCAAAACATACATAAATGTTTTATTTTACTGATAACAACACGACGCTGTGTTTTTCACTGTTTTGTTTTTCGTTTTCCGCTGATGCAAGATTGCATCAATCAAAACCGTTGAGCCCCACTGTTGCATATTTGCATCAGTTCACTCACGCTATTAAAATCTCTATTTCTACGGAGTAAAGGGCTAATATCGTCTGTGGAAAGGTACAGTATTAATTTTGCCGCCTTTACCAAAGTCAGCGCTCGCCATTCAGTGCCGTCACGCCGCCCGCCCCCCGCCCGGCCGGCCGGCTCGGTGAGAAGCTCGCTCGGCATCGTGCGCGCGCGAGAACAAAATTGCGACGTTGCCGCTTTGGGCTACGCCACTACGCTAGGTATTCCGCGTTAGTATTTTGATTTTAAACAGGTCGTTTCGAATTTATTGCCTATTTAGTTTTTTTTTTTATTCGGATTTTTTTTAACTCATTTTTATATGCTGATATTTTTATTTGAATCTATTAATGATATAGATTATCGAGTTTAAGGGAACGCCCTCTGTTATTTAACATACTGTATATTATCTGAAGACAAATCAGCAATGTAAGGATGAGGCTATAACTTATGTTTTTATTGCAGTTCACCATCTCAACAACACTCACAAGCCGCTTCTGGAGAACGTTCCACTAGTTCTGATGGAGTGCGCTAAGTCACAGAACTGCATGTTTGAAATCGATGAGCTGGACGGCGTGAGACTGATCTGGTCTCTGCTGAAGAACGACTCTAAGAGAGTTCAAACGAACGCGGCTCTAGCACTGAGCCCCTGCGTGCAGAATGCAGCAGATTCCGGCGAGATGGTCAGATCCTTTGTAGGCGCTTTGGAACTTGCGGTAGACTTATTGGATTCTGATGATCATAATGTTCTGTCTGCCATCTGCGCCGCCATTGCAACCATCGCAAAAGATCAGGAGAATCTGGCGGTTATCTCCGATCATGGTGTTGTGGGTAAACTAGCGAAACTCGGTAAGTACTGGTCTTTTTAATCAATTGGACTATGTTATGAAAGTTTAATGGGGTTTTCGAAATTCAGTCTAATTTCGTTCACAGTGAACACGACAGATGACCACCTCCGAGCTAACCTTGGGGTTGCAATAGCGTATTGCTGCAATTGGGCGCAGAACCGCCAGGAGTTTGGCAAGCGCGGCGCCATCACGCCCCTGGTGAACTACATGACGTCACGGGACCCCAACGTGCACAGGTCCACTGCGCTGGCGCTGTACCACCTCTCCTTCTACTCGCTCAACTGCGTCACTATGCATGCCGTAAGTAGAAATGCCGGATAACTTAAAGGGGAAGACATCTCTCAAAAACCGGCCAAGTGCGTGTCGGACCACGAATAATGAAGGGTTTCGTAGTTGGGATGATTTATCCCAACAACAAACTTGGAGCTCAGATTTAGCTCGATTTTCGTAGAGCTCCAAAGGCCCGTGGAACTTATGTATTTGATATTAATTTCAACTTGAACGCTTTCCTGAGAAAAAGACGGCTTGATGGGCACCGAGGGTCCTATAAGGGTCCCATTTTTCCTTTTGAGATACGGAACCTAAAAATTTACCGTAAAGCTACATAACATTTTTCAGAGTTATTGCTCTAAATTCAGTCCAGTAAGAATAAGACTTTACACTCTTTTTAATAAAGTTAGCGCATTATACAATATGTAAAAAAAAACCCTGTCCGATCCGAAAGGGGCACAAACATAGGAACTGCAATACCATTACTAAAAAATAATAAAAAATGTTATTATTATGGAAAATAAAAAAGTTGTTGCTATTTAAAATTCACATTTTTAGTACACACGGCTACATATCAAGCTATACATTTCCAGCATAAGCTGACCTCGCATTGTATGGGAATTCTATAAAATACGAGATCAGCATAAACTGGAAATGTATAGCTTGATGTGAAGCCGTGGGTACCAAAATTACCCCAAATCCATAACACATCGGGGTCATAAGTTATGACTTGTAGACCCGCTAAACCATGGCCTCCCGCCCCCCATGTAACCAGGTAAAATTACCCATTGAAGAGAAAAAAAAAATGCCACAATTTTTTTTTCTTTTTTCTGTAAATTACTCTCACTTTCATCGTTTGCGTTCCTTTAGAATCATTTCGAAGGACTAGAATACTAGATCGAAAAGAATGGCCAAAAATGCAAAGTACGCTGAGGAAGGGACCACATCCCAGTAATACCGAAATCCCACGATCCGCGATTTTGCGTACGGACACCGACGAGCCCGGACGACGGACCGTGGGAAGGTATACGTGCCGGGTATCGCAGATACCGGAAGCGCGAGTGCGCTGTGGTCTGTGGTCGTCTGCCGTGTGTGTCCGTCTGCAATATCGCCGATCGTGGGATTCTACCATAACTGGGTAATACGATACCCCTTGGTAATAATACAACTGACGGACAAAAAATATTTTTGAATGTCAGGCTTTCGGCATTATCGTGTTATGCATATTTGTTTAAAAATGACCTTATTCTTTACCCTATAAGGGGAACTTTAAACATTAACTTACAAGTATATTCCTTATAGGGTATGTTACTCAAGTACTTAAGGTAAATGGTAAACATCCGAAGCAAAAATGTCGTTCAATAAGTGGAGAAAAACGTATTTATGTCATTTGAGATCTGTAATGTATTTTTTTTCTGCCAAGTGCTGGTCAGAATCGCAACGCCAATACTCAATTAAACTTGACTTTCAAGTGTTAATTGAAACTGAGTGTGATGAATTTTTGTATTTCTTACAGTGTGAAAGAAAGTGTGTAACGCAATTGGGGTTGCCACCTTTCCTGCAACATTTTACGATGCATTAGCATTTTAGGGGTATGAGGAACAGGGTGTAAAGTTTTTTTGCTTAAAAGGTGATCTCTAGCTCACATGTGATATGTATTTTATATGTGCAATAAACTTTACTCATCCACCATAGAAAAGGAAGGATCCTCCAACCAGACGGGGGTGTTGTATCTGGCGGGCAACTGCCCAATGATTGATATTGGATTTTTGTATATATGTTCACTGCACGGTAAACTCTAATTGCGCGATGCAGGATTTTTGTGACGTCAGGATTTTTGTGTAACGTCAGGTCTTTGATGCGTAGTTCGAATGTGGCGATGTAGGTACCGCCACAGCATTTTATTTTGTGACTACATTCATGATTCGTTTTAAAAGTTTTTTTTTATTATAATCTGCTTCCAGGCTGGCGTAGTCCAATTTCTGCTGGAGACAATAGGAGCGAAGGACCCGATACTCCAAGAGGCATCAGCTGGCTGTCTCTGCAACATCAGGAAACTAGCACTGGCTACCGAGAAGGTCAAATTAAAACAGTAGACGTTTATTTATATGCTTTTTAGACATCGACTAGACAAACTAGTTATTTAAATAAATGTTGGGATTTAAAAATGGTTTTGATTGACATATTTCGCTAAATGTAATTCGATTATTTTTACGGAATATTGCTTTGCTTATTAAAACTACACCTGCTGTGAACAATCAATCTGCCTAGCCTTTTCACCTGGCTACGGCGAAGAAAAAATTAGGGTTATGATTTTGACCGGTATGTATGTAACTATGTATGTATGTATTTATGTAAGTATGTTCATCTGTTCCCTTCTATCTTCTAAACCACTTATTACAATTTGACAAAAGAGGTATCGTTAGAAGCATCTTGATCGTCCGCTGGTTATAGGCTATGTGGCGTCACATTAAATTCAAAATGGCGCCCTCTAGAGGACATAAAGTCAGGAACTTAATTTTTTTTGTCTAATCGTACCATGTTGGGTATCAAATGAAAGAGCTTAATGAGCACATTTCAAAAATATATATATATTATAACCCCAAAAGAATAAAATAAAAATAAAGGTAATAAAAACTATAACCCAACTATGACTAAAAAGGTATAAACAAGACACCACAGACAGACAAATTAAAAATCCGGAGTCACACGTCTGTTGATTTATGCCATAACACGTATGACTCCGGATTTTTAATTTGTCTGTCTCTGGTGTCTTGTTTATACCTTTTTAGTCGTAGTGGGGTTATAGTTTTTATTACTTAATTTTTTTCACAACTATGTTGGGTTCGGCTTCCAATCTAACCGGATACCAGTATTTTCCATGGAGCGATTGTCTATCTGATCTCCACAACCCAGTAACTGGGTAATACGATATTCCTTGGTAGGACTGGTTGTCAGACTTTCGGGCTTCTGATGGCCTAAAACGACTGCCAAAGATCCACGAATGAGGAGTCTCGGTATGTAAGGACTATGGGTGACGATCATCCACGGACCAACCCCGGAGTCAACAAAATTTTGACTTATATTTCCACAGAAAATTCTAATTTCAAGCAAATTCCTCAACTAGGTTGACCTATGATATATTAGGTTATCTACGTGTAAATTTGTATTTGATTTTTTAACTATTTGGGATGAAAAGAAAGAAATAAAGAAGATACGTTTATTTGCGGCATTCATGACGCTAAAAAAGGACAAATATACGAAAATAAGTTGGGGAAAATATGCGTCACATTCACGCAAAACGGCCATCGCTCAGCATAATGCTGTGACCCTATGGGAGACAGAGCCCCAACGCTTTTTAGCCTAGTCTGTAACTGAGTGTACATTATGCAATAAATAAATAAATGAATAAATAAATTAAATAACATCATTTTATCTTTGGGCTGATTTTCAAACAGCCATTTTTATTCTTCAGATAAAAGTTATCTGACAATTGAAAATTCGGCCCTAAGTTATATTAGCCTGGATTCTTGTTACGGTCGCGAATATTTTGATCAAAATACAACCACTGACACTGACCTGCAAATTGAAAAAAACGCGGACTACCTTACTTAACGCTTCCCCCTAAGGCCCTATACCCTACCTCAAATTGCTTGGCATGATCCTCCGTTATGCCTAAAGTAGATACTGCAGCATAAATTTTGAAATAATATGTTAAAGTTGAGGATTGATGCTAGGTCCTATGTTTGACGAAAACAACATTACATAAAAAATTCTCTATAGAAAAAAAAACCAAAGTTACCTCTACACCGCTGGTACTATAAACAGCTGGTATTAAAAAAATACTTCAAATTACATCATGAAACTTTGCATAATAACTAAACTAACTATAAAGCAGGTCTTATGTTTTATTTTATTTTACCATTATTTTCGCCTTAAAAAGCAATTACCTGAACTATTCGAGGCTTGGAGCCGCCAGCACCCTACTCCGTCTCGCTCTCATTCAGGCCGCAAGTAGTATGGTGCAAGCGAGGTAAAAAGTGAATTTGATCTGAGGTAGATTTAAGGCCCTTAAGATTTATTAAGTACCTATTTTGTTTGATTATTTACGCGTTGATGATTTATGGTCCGTAGTTTATGATCTAACACAAGCTTAGTTACTTGTTTATTATTACTTATAACGATTCAACAAGTAATTATGGTCATAAAAAATTATATGGCTTGAAATAAAAACTAATTATTCTTGAAGAATTATATCATGGTGAGTAAGTATAATTATGAACAAAGTTCAAGTTTAACCGATTCTAAATTTAGCAAAATACACTTTATGAATTTCAAAATGCACCAACGTCCAACAATTATTGCATTGGATACGGTAAGTAGTGAAATAATCAACGTATGAACGTAAACGAAGCAAAAGGAGTATATAAGGATTGTAACAGCAATGCTATTCTGTAACCATCTCACCGTGAAAACTATGGTGAAGTGAGCGTGGAGTGAGCTGTCATTGTCATCGATACCTACTGATGCTAAGGCAGTGACAGTTCACTTCACCTAAGTTTTCACGGTGAGATTTTTACAGAGTAACACAACAGGTGGCGTTTTGTCTACCTCTATGGGAAAAGGACGTGAGTTTGTGTAAATAGGTAAATAACAATAAAGAAGTTCAAGTGAAGCCGCTCGGCTTATTGGTTGATTCGCCCGAATTTACTCGCCCCAAACGGGCGCATCGACAATTCGACACTTAAATAATATAATTTTTTATTTAAGGCGATTCGCATGACGTTAATTTATTTGTAGCCGAATCGATTTCTGGATTAGTCGATTCGCCTACAAATAAATTTACTTCGTGCGAATCACCATGTATGGTGGTATGGAACTCTTCGACCGCTTCTAGCAAGATAGCATGCAGAATTGTAAGTATTTCGGAACTCATGAACTAACCATGATAATCATACATAAGCTAAACATATCTTTCCTCTTATTCATAAACGTTGCTTAAAGTTAAGAGACGTTTGAATATCATAAATGTATGGTTAAATAGTCGCTAATCATTACTTAACTTTAAGCAACGTTTATGAATAAGATAGCATAAGTTTAAGGGATTTGGTTAATTATCATCTATACTAATATTATAAAGAGGAAAGATTTGATTGTTTGTTTGTTTGTTTGATTGCATTGAATAGGCACCGAAACTACGCAACCGATTTGGCTGAAAATTGGTGGGGAGGTAGCTTAGAACCAGGAGACGGACGTAGAATACTTTTTATCCCGTTCCCGGTAGGGTAGGGTAGGTAGGTAGGGTAGGGTAGGTGGGTACGGTAGGGTAGCTAGGTAGGGTAGGTAGGTAGGGTAGGGTAGGTAGGTAGGATAGGTAGGGTAGGTAGGTAGGGTAGGGTAGGTAGGTAGGGTAGGTAGGGTAGGTAGGGTAGGTAGGGTAGGTAGGGTAGGTAGGGTAGGTAGGGTAGGTAGGGTAGGTAGGGTAGGTAGGGTAGGTAGGGTAGGTAGGGTAGGTAGGGTAGGTAGGGTAGGTAGGGTAGGTAGGGTAGGTAGGTACTTAGTGCTGCCCGTGTGAAGCCGGGGCGGGCAGCTAGTTATTTATAATTCAAGGCGTTCTCACATCATCAAACTCATCAATCACGGTCATTGTTTATTACCTAATCAATGTACAGTACCTATCTTAACTAACAAAGGGCGTTCCCATTAACCCGCAATAGTATAGCGTATACATGCTAAAAAAAAAAATATACAATCGAATAAATATTTACTTTGGACAATTATCATGTACAAACTCGCGTCACGGTTAGTAATTTGAGTATTTTTGAAGATTACTCAGTTCTTAACGACATAAATATAACATCACGCTTAACATCCACATTGGCAGAATTGTACCTACTATGTTTTGTCAGTTTTATTTCAGTCCTATGTGATAGGGGGCGAGTTTATTACCATCAACTGGGCACAAAATTAGCCCCTGGGCTAGTACTGAGAAATACCTGATGGAAAAACCCAATAGGACTTTGCCCGACCTGGGAATCGAAGTAGAAACTCATGCTCAGCAGTACCGCTTGCCAACACTAGACCAACGAGGCAGTCAGTTCTTGTATAAGTTAAAGGCCCGTGCAGACTGGCGCGACGCGACTCTAACAAAACAATTTCTATGTAAACTTATTTATTTATTTCACGATACTTATAACAATTATTACCGGTGTCGCGACGCGCCAGTCTGCACTAGGCTTAATTCGCTTCGGACGTCGATAATTAAAATTTATACAAAAAACTGAGTAACAATGCATGAAAACAGATGAGGAAACCTCGCATTGTGAAATTTTTGATCACGAAGTTCGATCTTTGACATTGAGTTGTACAAATTACAATTGCTGGACGTACATAATGGCTGGTTCAACAAATTATGTACGTATACAATTTGTGGTCATACGTAAACCAACGAAACTGAAGTTGCTTCACTCTTTCAAGTATTATTTATTATTAGCTGCTGCCCGCAGCTTCGCCTGCGCCGACCCTAAATCTTTTTCTAAAATAATTCTTTTTATAACATCAGCGTCAGCCAGTAAAAGTCCCGTAAAAAGCGTTTTACTAAAAAAACAATCAACTGACTTGTTATTTTTTTTGTAAAAATATAAAAATATGGATGAACATACACAAAAACGAACATATAACCTCCTCCTTTTTGAAGAAGTCGGTTAAAAGTCGGTCCAGTCGTTTCGTAGATTAGCCGGAACAAATAGATAGGAAATAAAAAAATAAAAAAGTATTTGTTGTAAGTACCGCTTACTTTCGTATTAAATATATTTTTTACTAATTGCATAATATGCATTATGCTAGTAAAAAGCTGATAATTTGACTTTAAAAACAGACACTTAAATTTTATATAGGTATTTGTAGTATTATTTATTTATTTATTTAAAACTCTTAAACTATCATTACAGGTTTAGAAACCTAATGCGATAGCTTATTATATTATGTAATATACATGCCCTTTACTGATTGACTTGAACGTTAAACTTTTAGGTTCAGTCATATTGTTACGACAGAGTTCAGACAATGGGAATCGATGCTTTCTCATGCCGCAATTTCTTAATTCTGAAACGAGAAAAAAGACTGGTGTTTTCTTGTAGTTAAAATCTCATAACAATAAATTTCAAAGCATTCGTCCTAAATACAAAATGTACTGTTGTGCTATTCTGTAAAAATCTCACCGTGAAAACTTAGGTGAAGTGAGCTTGGAGTGAACTGTCACTGCCTTAGCATCAGAAGGTATCGATGACAACATGACAGCTCACTCCACGCTCACAAAAAATAAAACGCGCCTGTGGGGGAAGGCTTCCACTGTCCGTTCGTCTGTCAGCGGGCTGTATCTCATGAACCGCAATAGGTAGACAGTTGACATTTTCACAGATTGTGTATTTCTATAGCCGTTATAACAACAAATCTATACTAATATTATAAAGCTGAAGAGTTAGTTTGTTTGTTTGTTTGAACGCACTAATCTCTGGAGCTATTGGTTGGAATTGAAAAAATATTTTTGTATTGGATAGTCCATTTATCGAGGAAGGTTATAGGCTATATAACATCACGCTAATTTAATAAAGTTAATAACTAAAGGGGGGACCCATACAAGAAACGTTTTTTTTTTATCTCTTAAAGTATTACAAAATAAAAATGTAGTGTTACATATTATACGGTGGTACGGAACTCTTTATGTGCGAGTCTGACTTGCACTTGGTCAGTTTTTTAAAGTGACCATAACATCAGTTGACTTTTTTGTCGTAGGTAGTTGAGTTTTAGTTTTTTTTTACTTTTAGTATTTGGATTTTTAATTTAATATTTTACATACCTTCTGAGAAAAGTTTTCTATGAATACCCAATTATTCTACCAGCGTTATGTAATGAGGAAGTAAAGTAATCTACTTACTTATACAATTTACGAGTAACTGTCTGAGCTAAGCAAGTAAGCAAGTTCATGAGAGATTTTACACTCATGCATAGGCATTGAAGAATATTGCTTCAAATGTCTTATTTATGCGCGTATGTTAGTGATACTGTTATTATTTAATTTTGATAAAGTTGTGTCCATTACCTTTTGTAATGAGTTTATAATTAGAGGAATATAAGAAATCGTTACAATAATAAAATAGATAATTAGGTACTTAATTAATTAACATAGTATTAATAAAACGCATAAAATGAATTAACAATTCCCGGTTAATTAATTGCATTTGATCGAAAGATAACTCGACACGATTAATATGCAGGCAGAGTACGTAAAGAAAGTAGAACCAACTTTATATATGATGTTAGTTTTATGATTTTAATGAATTTCTTAATCTTTAATTACTAAACAAAGTCCTCCGCTGCGTCTGTCTGTCGTCCTGTTCGCGATAAACTCAAAAACGACTCCACCCTTTTTCATGCTATTTTCACCAATGGATAGAGTGGTTCTCGAGTAAAGTTTTAGTATACAATAATAATCAGTGATCGGAGTAGGTAGATTGATTTTTGGTACTTGCATCATAAATGCACACAGAAAGAATAACATGGATAAGCCATTTTTCCGGAAAGTAATTCCGGTATTTCCGGTTTCAATTAAATATTGTTAATGTTGGTAGTGATATTATTACTACTCAATTCAAAATTAAAAGGAAGGTATCAAAACTAAATTAATTCATTATTTATCTGTTGAATAATAAAAACAATCGAATTCCGATTTTCGATTTCCGATTTTTTTGAGGATGGCAAATCATCATATGACTCCTTCCACTCTGGCAGAATACAATTCCTACATAAGTTCCGGTTTTTTTTTAATAATCCACCAATTCCGGAGGAATGTCCATATTAATATACTATACGTTTCGGATTAATGGACCCAGTTCAATCTACCTACTCCGATCACTGATAATAACCGACATCCACGCGGGTGAAGCCGCGAGCGGAAGCTTGTTATAAATAATATTGATGAATTTATACATTTTAATGGGTTTAAACACGGAATAGATAAATAAGGTTGGAATGGTAATGTGGGCGTGGCAAGCGCGCCACAATTATGATTCGATAATCATAACTCGACCGATTCATTAATTCACCGCGTTTCGTGCGCTTCGGACTACTGCGGAGAACAGAGCTCTGCTTTAAAATGCCGTGTTGTGCAATTATAACTTGTAAAACAAAAAGTCAGACCGCAAGTATAGAGCGAGGGGGTATATCTTTCCATCGGTAAGTCGAAAATAACATTTAATTATAATTTTATTAGTAAAAAACATAAAAATATTCTGATCACTATGAAATTCCAAACATTAACGACATTATTGCAACAAGTAAAAAAAAATATACATTGCACGATGTGTACTCGCGTAATCAACGCAATTACTAAGTCCGCTTACAATGTACTGCATGCGTCGCGTCCTCTTCACTTCAACCATTGACGTTTCGTAGTTTGCCCTGATTGGCCGTGATGCACTGTCGATAGTGAGGTGACCATGTGGTTAAATAAAATCATCGATAGAATTCTCAAATAATATAAATTTACGTTCGACAAAGATTATTTTTGAATTATTTTATATTTAATTAATGATAGTATATTTTTAGTTAGATGTATAATGAGTCAATTAATTATTACAATAATTATTGAACGAATGATACAATATAGTAAATACTTGTAGATGACAGATTTACAGGGAGAAATTGAATTCATTGGCAACATTATACGAGATCATTGTACTCATCTACAAGTATTTACTATATTGTATTTAGTATTAAAATATAAGTAAAATCCAATTTTACTTACGCAATAAATTATAAATTTTAGGTTTCCTAAAGAACCTAACGCCAGGGAACAATGGATTGACGTGACAGGTAGAGGAAACTGGATGCCGACAAAGACGAGTACTATTTGCTCTATACATTTCAGTAAAGATGATTTTATCATTAAAAAATCAGGTTATTTGTAATTAATAAAAGTAAAATAAATATTTCTTAATATTTATTTCATGTTTAATTTTCTCCCATACATTCATCAGATAATTTATCGATAAAGAATATCGGCTTTATCAAGCACTAGCGTGTATGAAAATTTTTATTGCTTTTTTGCGTGTGTGTGTGTCTATGCCTACGAGGGCTTAGTACTAGTGTGCGAACGAATATCTGCCCTGAGATTTATGTGTGTCTGATTTGGTTGTGTGCGAAATATTTGTAAACATAGGAGTGCGTATGTGTAGAAATTAAAATAGTGGGAGACAATGTTGAAGATATATCACCTCCATGTAGTAACGTTGGCTACTGGCTAGACAGAAAAGCTGTGTAGCTGTCTAGATTGAAATAGCCATAAAATTGTTGTATGGTGCTCCATTTTCTACGCTCTTGCTTTTATACCTTCCTAATACACTTACAATATTTTCTGTGGTTTCGCTCTGCAAAACCTCCCCAACAATGGTTATGGGCTCAGGGCAGTAAAGTGAGTTGTGAAAATAATTCGAAATTGTAAAAGATTTGAAAAGTACATGTAGGAAGAAAAATGACTTCGAATGTGCGTATAGAATTATTGACGAAGGACAACTACGACAGTTGGAAGGTACAGGTGGAAGCATTGTTAATAAAGAATGACTTCTGGGAGCATGTAAGTGAAGAAAAACCAAAACCTACTACCGATGCTGATATATCGACATGGAAGACGGCTGACAGAAAAGCAAAGTCTGAGCTGATATTGGCATTACATCCGAGTGTAGTTCGTCATGTAAAAAGGATGGAGACTGCACGAGAGGTATGGTTGAAATTAGAGAGCTTGTTTGCATCAAGAGGACCTGCAAAGAAAGCGAATTTAATGAAAAGGCTCATGTTACAAAGGATGAGTGAAAATAAAAAGGTATGTGAGCACCTTGATTCCTTTTTTGAAGCTGTCGACAAATTGGAAGAAATGGATATAAAAATCCATGATGATTTGTTAACGATCATGTTGCTGTACAGTCTTCCGGGAAGTTATGAAAACTTTAGATGTGCCATAGAGTCTAGAGATGAACTCCCAAAGCCAGAGCAACTAAGAGTTAAAATAATCGAAGAAGATAATTCAAGAGGAAACGCTCAAGTTGATAAAATAGAAGGCGCCATGTATTTGGACAAACATCCGAAGAAAATTACTGGAAAAACATTTAAGTTTAAATGTTTTAAGTGCCACAATTTTGGCCATAAGGCATCGGACTGCACAAAGAAAAAGGAGAAGACTCAAGAAACCCGACGTGTGGAGTCATGCACTAGTCATGAAAGTTGTGAAGCCTTAACCATAAATCATGTTTCAGATGACTGCCGCATCGCTGTTGATGCGAAGCGCCGTCAAGAATGGATCTTTGATAGTGGTTGCACTTCTCACATGTGCAATGACGCGGAAAGGTTTGCTGAGATACTCCCTGCGAGTCAAAAATTAAAATTAGCCACAGATTCTTTGACAACTGTGCAAGGTAAAGGTACAGTTAAGTTATTAGCATGCAATGATGATCGAACGCGTAAAATTCAATTTGAAAATACCCTGTTAGTTCCCGATTTACGTAGTAATTTAATTTCCATCGCCCAGCTTACTGAACGAGGTTGTGAAGTCACGTTCAAGCACGACGTAGCCTATGCAGTTAAAAAAGGTGAGGTAAAACTGACCGCTGATCGGCGAGGTGATTTGTATTACTTGAGGGAGTTGGACGCTTCAGCGTCTGTGGTATGTAGTGAAAGTGTTGATCTGTATCGGTGGCATGAGCGTATGGGACATCTGAATGCTAGGGATCTTATGAAAGTACTAAAGAAATCAGGTATTGATCCGATAAAGATTGATAGTAACTTGCATGATTGTGATGTGTGTGCTAAAGGAAAAATGGTATCGTTGCCTTTTGTGAAATCCAGTTCACGCTGCAACGAGAAGTTGCGAATAATATATTCTGATGTGGTAGGTCCAATGAGAGTTCAATCGAATGGCGGAAATAAATATTTTATTACTTTTATTGACGACTGTACTCGTTGGTGTGAAGTTTATATGCTGAAAAATAAAAGTGACGTTTTGTCAAAGTTTAAGATTTTTAAATGTCATGTCGAAAATTTGACTGGAAGAAAAATTAAATATTTACAAACGGATAATGGAAGTGAATACAAAAATAAAATATTCGATGAATTTTTAGAAAATGAAGGTATTAAGAGACGTCTTACGACGCCATATTCACCTCAAAGTAACGGCATCGCCGAACGGATGAACCGTACGTTGATTGAAATGGCAAGATGCATGATCTTATCGTCAGGTATTTCACCAAGTTTTTGGGCAGAAGCTGTAGCTACTGCATGCTATTTGCGTAATAGGTGCCCAACCAGCAGTCTGAATGGTGAAATTCCGTACGAAAAATGGTTTGAGAGACCTGTGAATGTCAAATATTTAAAAACGTTTGGCACGAAAGTACACGTCTTGGAAAAGGAACCAGGTAAGGATAAGTTTGCAGCACGTAGTTTACTCGGCATTTTTGTGGGTTATCCAGCTGATGCTAATGGCTATAAAATATGGATACCTGAAAGTAGAAAAGTCGTAGTATCGAGAGATGTAAAATTTCAGGAAGGTAAAAAAACTGAAATTGAGTGTAAGGTCTCTAATGAATCACTAATTGAACCACAATGTGAAAAGAGTATTGTTAGAAAGACTGTTGATATAGAAATTCAAACTAAAGAACAGCCGGATGTACCAATTAGTGATGAACCTGCAAGAGAAGTAATTCCATTAGATATTCAACCGAATGTGCCAATGATTGATGAAGGAAGTACAGAGAGTACAGAATCTACTGGAATTGGTGATAGAAACATTACTTTAAGGAGAGGTCCTGGAAGGCCAAGGATTCAGAAAGGACATGTTGGCCGCCCTCGTAAAATATACAACATGGTTGAGGTAAGAGAAAGTAGCGACAATGAGTCATCGACGGAAGAATACGTCGACACTGATGATTTTGCTGGAGCTATTGAAACCACGTTAAAAGAAGCTTTGACATCTGACGAAAAGGTCAAATGGGAGGAAGCGATTCTTTCAGAAATAAGAAGTCTAGTAAATAACGACACGTGGGAAATTGTGAAGAAACCTTCAGATCGTAATATCGTAGGATGTCGATACGTGCTGACGACAAAGCTAAATGTTGACAATTCTGAGAAAAAGAAGGCCAGACTGGTAGCAAAAGGATACAGTCAGCAACATGGCCTAGATTATAATAAGACATTTGCCCCAGTTGCGAGAATTGCAACTATACGCTTGTTGGTCGCCTTAGCTGTCGAAATGGGCATGGACATTGACCAAATAGATATAAATACCGCCTATCTAAACGGTGATCTCAACGAAGATATTTATATGAAGATTCCAGAGCTGCTGAAAGAAGGTTTAGAGAAATTAAAAAATGCAGATGGTGTTAATTCTGCAGTAGGCAAAAAAGCAGCAAAGATGCTTGAAGATATGAAAGCAGGTGGTGACACCTGTCGTCTAAAGAAATCTCTATATGGTCTTAAACAAGCTGGACGACAGTGGAATATAAAACTGGACGAGAAGCTGAGAGAAATGGGATTGAGATCTACGATTAATGAACCTTGTTTGTATCACAAACGCAATAAAGGTGGGTCAGATCTTTTTGTTGTTGTTTACGTAGATGACATATTGATCGCATCGCAAAAGAGAATGTATATAGATAAATTTAAGCAGGAATTGGCCAGGAGATTTGAGCTTAAGGACTTTGGTCAAGCAACCTTCTGTCTTGGGATAGATATAAAGAAAAGTGGCAACGCGTATTTCTTGTCACAAGAGAAGTATATTAAGGATATCTTGAAGAAATATGCTATGGATAATTGTAATCCTATCCTGACTCCAATGGAGATTGGAAATCCTGTTATTAGTGAAAAAGAAGAAGTAAAAGGGAAACAATTTCCGTATAGAGAGCTAATTGGAGCGCTCATGTATTTAAGTGTAGCGACTAGACCTGATATCGCTACCGCTACGGCAAAACTTGCGCAGTTTGCAGAAAACCCGCAGGAAACTCATTGGAAGGCTGCGAAGCGAGTTCTTCGATACTTAAAAGGTACGATAACTCACGGTTTGGCGTTTAAGCCGACAGGGTTATGCATACAAGGGTATGCAGATGCAGATTGGGGTAGCTGTATCATTGATAGACGATCTTTTACGGGTTATTTATTCATTCTAGGTGGTGCAAGCGTATCATGGACTTCGCACAAGCAACGTATCGTTGCGACGTCTACTTGTGAGGCTGAATTTGTGAGTTTGGCAGAAGCTATGAAAGAAGCTGTGTATTTGAATAGCCTGTTGAAAGAGCTAGGTTTATATCAACTCTGTAAGGTAAGAATGCATGCTGATAACTTAAGTGCTATTTGCCTTGCCGAGGATCATGGTATACATCATGCGAAAAGTAAGCACATTGACATTAGACATTTCTTTGTGAGGGATGTGCTACGCGATAATAAAGATATAACGTTGGAATATTTGTCAACTGACAAGATGTTGGCAGATGTCCTCACCAAACCTTTACCTCGCGTAAGACACGAAATACTAATAAGTGCGTTAGGAATGTGTGTGCGAAAATAAAGATAGATACAATTCGTACTGGAGTTGAGGGGGTGTGTTGAAGATATATCACCTCCATGTAGTAACGTTGGCTACTGGCTAGACAGAAAAGCTGTGTAGCTGTCTAGATTGAAATAGCCATAAAATTGTTGTATGGTGCTCCATTTTCTACGCTCTTGCTTTTATACCTTCCTAATACACTTACAATATTTTCTGTGGTTTCGCTCTGCAAAACCTCCCCAACAGACAAGCGGTGACACTGGTCCTGATACAAAATTGGAGCTAGGGCCTTTCCAACCTTATTTATCAATTCCGTGGGTTTAAATATGACTTAGATTTTATTTATGAGTAATGAATGGTACTTCTATTATTAAATTTTAATTAAAATAGTACGATTGTGGTTTGTATTTGAATCATTGGGTTAATAACAGAATTATTAAGTATAATTACTAACAAAAATATGGATCTCTGTGTCAAAACCTTCAGTAAATAAATACATTTAAATAAATTATTTCAAAATTAAGACAATATTGCAAAATTGTTTAGCTGATTACATGTTTATAGTTATGTACTAAGATTTTCTACCTACAGATTTTAAGCCCAGGGAGAAGTGACTCTCCTCACGCACATCTTGCTACAGTAGTGCCTCTCCTCACGCATGTTTCGCTACAGTAGTGCCTCTCCTCACGTATGTTTCGCTACAGTAGTGCCTCTCCTCACGCATGTTTCGCTACAGTAGTGCCTCTCCTCACGCATGTTTCGCTACAGTAGTGCCTCTCCTCATGCATGTTTCGCTACAGCCGTGACTCTCCTCACGCATATCTCGCTACCGTAGTGACTCTCCTCACGCACGTCTCGCTACAGAAGTGACTTTCCTCACGCACGTCTAACTACAGAAGTGACTCTCCTCACGCACGTCTCGCTACAGAAGTGACTTTCCTCACGCACGTCTCGCTACAGTAGTGACTCTCCTCACGCACGTCTCGCTACAGAAGTGACTCTCCTCACGCACGTCTCGCTACAGAAGTGACTCTCCTCACGCACGTCTCGCTACAGAAGTGACTCTCCTCACGCATGTCTCGCTTGTCAGTTGCACAATTATCTTTTAACTACAAAATTAATAATATAGTTAGGCATGCTATTCTATGTATTGCAGTTTCTATTCGTAGCAGTTCAGATTATTACTTCATTCAGTTTCCACTGGGAAGGTAAATGAAAGGAAGGTTGCAATGAGTGTAACGCCAACACCTTTGTAGCGTTTGGAACACAAGTCTATTTGCAAGGACATTGGTTTTGTAATAGTTACATCACTCATAAGCAGTCTTAGTACTCAATAGGCCGTAGGACTTAGCTGAGAAACGAATTTTGCTATTTTGCTAAAGATAGCCGGACCACGGAAGTGTTTTTTTTTTTTCGGTGATATTTAACCCAATACTGACCCGATAGATTTGGAGTCTGATAATACATAATACAACATGTATCAGACACGTGTGGTCGACAGACCATGAAATTGAACAACTTTCAACATGGAACCAATATCTTACTTAAAAAAAAATATCAGCCGTCCCATACATTTGAGTCGAGTGTATTGAAGTTTGGTATGGGACAGTTGATTTTTTTTCGCGATTACGTTGTAGTTAATTGATTCAGGCGTGAGTTTGCGGAAACCTCTACGTCCAGCGCTCGGTGTGGCAACACGTCGTGTTCTGGTTTGCGACTGGTCAATCGTCATGCTGAGGATGCCTCGTTGAGAGGTGAAATACGTGTCTATTTCTTACAGGGTTTTTACGAATCTTGAAGAATAGTTAAGCGGAATAGGTTACTATATATATCTAAGACTATTGTATTTTTTTCCATTACTCCCATGGAGATTTTTTTTCAGTTTGATGGTCTCCCTCTACCACACCCTTAAACTTGACCACATCTTTCTCATACACGCCGTGTAAAAGCACTTTGCTCAGGAATCATTTATCTTCACATGTATATGCAAACTATAAACAAAAAAAAAACGAACAATAATAAAAAAAAAAACCGGCCGAGTGCGTGTCGAACCACGCACAATGAAGGGTTCCGTAGTTGAGATGAATTTATTCCAAGCACAAACTTAACATCGTAGTTGAAAATCTTTTTCTCCCATACGGAATGTATGGGAAAACATGTTTTTGCAACTGCAAATGTAAGTTGGTCGATTATTACTCGGTAACTTGTAGAGCCTACTAAGCTGTAATAGTTTTCCTTTTAATTTCGTTATATATACTACTGCCGGGAATTTTTTCACATATCCAAAATCTGGCGGGGGGGGGCACACTTGACTTTAACTAAAATTAGCACTTTAAAGTTTAATATTTCGCAAACCGATCCCTGAATCCAAAAATGGTTTGCACAAACTCACAATAAGATAACTTACGGAAACGTTATACACTAAATTAGAAGAGAGCACTTAAGAGCAACTTTTCATAAATAAAGATATTTACAAAAAAAAGGCGATAATTGAAAAGCAAAGACACCGACTTCCGAAATCAAAGTTATTTTTCACTTATTAAGTGTTTTTTTTTGGAAGTCGGAGTTTGGAAGTTTTTTGTATGTTTTTTTTTATTTTTCACATTTTAGTTGTGGTACCTACCCCACACAAACTCGAATACCACCACCTGCTATGTAAATAACAGTGACGGAGTAGACGGAGTCACATAGAACGTCGTCGACATATACAGGGTTACTGGTAACTCGACGTATTCCTTGCAGGACGTCATAGTAGGGTTAAAATGCAACAAATTAAGCCACCAAATGTTCTACCGAAATTCAGTAATTTTTTTTGCACTAGACTACATTTTTTATGAAGTAATAGCAAAAATTACAAAAAATTAAATGTTTTGTTAGTGATATTTGCCAAAGTTTTAGGCATTATTGAACTTTTAATTATTAACAAAGGTCTGCTACGGCGTCAACTATGATAATAACTTAAATTTCAGTACAGTCGCGCCGTAAATCATTTTTAAATTGGTTTCAAATGGTTTAATCTGGGATTTTTCATTAAAAAACTAAAACTCTTAACTAATTCAAAAACTACTGAATTTCGGTAGAACATTTGGTGGCTTAATTTGTTGCATTTTAACCCTACTATGACGTCCTGCAAGGAATACGTCGAGTTACCAGTAACCCTGTATATAATATTATGTGGGAAAAATACGTAATATTGAAGCTAACTCAAAAATTACGCAAGCAAAGTAAATATGGGACGACCTCGGAAGCATGACCTACCAAACAAAAAAGAATCATCAAAATCGATTCATAATTGGCGGAGTAATCGCGTAACAAACATACAAAAAAAAGAAACATACAGGCGAATTGAGAACCTCCTTCGTTTTGAAGAAGTCGGTTAAAAATAGGTATAATCAACGTAATTCTAAATATATTTAAATGTCTTTATGTATAATATGCTAGTAAAAATAAAATAATTTAGTAGTATGTAACCTAATCCCTCTGACTAATTCATTACGGCGAATACGGAACCATAATTTAAGCATGGTCGGATTCACACTTCGCGGATTATTAATTAACAGTAAGACGCTAATGTTAGCCAGTATTTCATTTTGACGCATAAAAACCATTTCATTTGGGAGCAATCTTATCAGCCGTTACTTGCGTAATACTAATAACGTTTTACAGGATTGCTTCATTAAAACCCAGTGATAATAAATTATTTTGATGTGTAAAATATTCAAATTGTAACCGGTCTCCTGAAAAACTTACCTTACAATGAATTTGTTTTTTTACTTAATTAAGAAATGGTGACTTAATTTAGATTAGATACGGGGATTGCAGTGTAATTACTGATGAACATGTCAAGATAAGTTTCCTTTCATAGGTAACGTTTACGATGTCAGATTACTTTCCGAAGAGAATACATAGACCATGTGACGTGATAATAAAAACCGGCCAAGAGCGAGTCCGACTCGCGCACGAATGGTTCCGTTCCATTATCTAGTACGAACATTTTCATCGGACCCGCTTATCATCCCACGGGCGCCGTCCTCATTGTGTCACCTTGATTTCACGCGGACTTTTTAACGTCAATATTCATACTTGCACAGATTAGTCATCTGTACTTCGTCGAATCATGCCCGAAAAGTAAATATGTTGGCCAACTATTATCGCTAACTTTTCATGGTCTCGTGATCTCGTGGTCCAACGGGTATTCCCACCTTGAACTACATCCTCACACACATCACATTATGTTGTTTTAGTCTAACTGAGACGTCATGCTAAACTGTGCATAATGCATATTCAGCCTATACTGTCCCCACTGCTGGGACACACGCCTCCTTTCTCCGAGGGAGTGGGCTGGTTGGTGGAAATTACAAGTAATAAAAAAATTAAGATACCTACGCTAATGAAGTGGTAGGTAAGCAATATAGCAAGCGCACAAATTATGCAGAAATCAGATTCGATAAACGTAGTCAACAAATTGTTAATACCAACTCTTATCATCTTATCATTCACGATAAATAATGGATTACAGAGAAATTATTTCTATACCAAAAGAAGGACACAGTCACCTTCGTATTTGGACACACTTCTGTGGAACTATTTTTAGGCGCCAATTAACATTCAAAGCGACAGGGAAACCTTCCGTTCTTGAGAGTTTGAACAAATGTTTGTCGTACGTTACGTCAATTATGTAATTTAAAATGTAAAACCGCTCTTATGTCCAGGAGTTTTTTTGGATTAGCTCCTAAGATCTATAATAAATTACCTAACGGCATAAAAGACATGCCAATAGTTAAATTTAAAACAACTCTGCAGAAATTTTTAACCGAAAAATGTTATTACAGAGTAGACGAATTTTTAAACGAGAAATAATCATAAAACTAAAAACCTTACTGTAATAGTTCCTAATTATATTTTAAATTTATTGTACTAATATTATCTAAGCATGTGGATCTAGTTATTAAGTTCTCAACAAAAAACATTTGTATGCCAATGAAGCAAAACATAGAGCTACTATTATTTTTTTATTTTAATACCATCTATGTTAAACCTATGTTTATAAATGAATAAATGATTATGATTATGATTATTATTACGTTAAAGCTCCCACAGACTAGACGCCCGCGACGCGACACCGATAAAACAATTCCCATGAAGATTTCATAGAAATTGTTCCACTAGAGTCTCGTCGCCGTTGCGTTGCACCTTTCTGCGGGAGCTTTTATTTACAAATGTTGGAGCAAAAAATAGATGACAAATATCTGACGAAACATTACTCTCGTAAAAGTCGTGAGAATTGACCTTCACCGATTTACACCTGCCTCGTTAGAATATTGACAGTTTACTAAGCTGATGGGGCTTGGAAAAAGTCGCGAGTTGGAGCTGGCTACTGAGTTCCGCACCCCTGAGTTTTATTTTTTTTGTAAAACAACAGTAATTTTTTTAACATTGATGTCATTTCTGTCACTATAAAAATATGGACTTCTGTGTAATAGTAAAAGTTTTAATTATTGACATGACGGGCACAGTACTACAGAAATGACTTCGATAGCAAGTTTTGTCAAGTTTTTGCAGAATTACTTACTGCCATCCTTATGCCTACGGTATGAAGTCAAAATCGGTTGAACGGACTGTAAAAAAAGGATTATACCTGTATGACCGCGGACGGGCCGCGCGCGGACCAAAAACTATTGTAGTTAATTAGAAAGTCCTTGAAGAATTAAATGTCTAATCTTATTTCAAATGGAGTATAAACAGGTAGGCACGGCTACACATCAAGGTATACATTTCCAGTTTATGCTGATCTCGCATTATACAGGGTTTACGTAAAATACGAGGTCAGCTTATACTGGAAATGTATAGCTTAAAGTATAGCCGTGTGTACCTATTGTTCACTAACTACAGTAAATCAATTAACTTTCATTTGGTGCCCATAGAGGAGTAGAAAGGCACAGAAGGAAATACGGCTACGATAATGCATTTTATTACAACTCTTCGATCGATCGAGGCTGTCAATGGTTTAACGCACGACAAAAATTCTGACAATATAGCCAATCACAAAATAAAACTAAATGCTTTTTGTATTTAACGTAAACACAAGGAACTCTAAATATACAAAAGTGTCCACGAAGTTAAGTTTGATAAGTACGTAGATACACTTTCTTGCGCAAGCGCTTATTGAGATTGCATTCAAGTAGCGTGTCGTGTGGTAGCAATTCCTGACCTTCGCCAATGAGGTTTTGCAACATGGAGACATTGCGAACCGTTGTAAACAACGGTGATACTGTAACAATGGGTTAGCACCTCCGTGGTTAGCACTGACATACTGAATGTCGTGACGTCAGATTACAATGGGTCCATATACATACATCAATTAGCCTTTGAGTCAACTGAAGTTACTCATTGCTGACATAATGATACTACGATGCAATTATGTTATGCAGATAGTCATTTAGGACTAAGAATATCTGGATCTAGACATGGATTCTAAACAGTATTTGCACGAGTCAGTATGGTTATACTAACCATGTACATGAAGCGTACAGGGATTGAAGAGGTTCCTAAAATACCTGTAAACAACCGGTATTTAGTGGTTTAGGTACCAAGAACCCTAACCGGAACCAAGAACCAAAATTGGAACCAAAAAGATGAATGAATATTGACACTGACAGCCCTTACACGCAGATCGCGTTCAGTTTCATTGGTGAAATTCGCCCTTAATCATACACAGAATATTAGATTGAACAGCATTGCGATTCTGTAACCATCTCACCGTGTAAACTTGGGTGAAGTGAGCGTGGAGTGAGCTGTCATTGTCATCGACACGTACTGATGCTAAGGCAGTGACAGCTCACTCCACGCTCACTTCACCTTAGTTTTCACGATGAGATGGTTACAGAATCGACCGGCTGATAGGGGCAAGTGACAAGGAAGAGTTACAAGAGCCCACCATCTTCCCACAGGCAAGTCAGGGGGACAATGAACACAATGAATGACAATGGGAGCAATGGGTAGCTCGCCGTCCGATAAGGACCAGGCCCGGGTCGATGGCGCGTCGTGTTCCACGCGCGCCTCAAAGAGATGTCAGCACAATTGGCGGGGTCCGCTAGTAGGACCGATGCCTGCCAGGGTTGCGGGAAAGTCTGAAAGGGATACTGGGGCCCTTGGCAACAGGCAACTGAAGGAACACGGGTGGGTTTCAGTCAGTAAAAGTCTGACACGTCCTTCCGCTCCGCCCAGAGCGGGAGAAGTCATTTGAAGATTACCAATCATATTATATTATATTATTGCCTATGGCATTAAGTCCGCCTCTGTACATTTATGTGCTTAAAGTATTAAATAAATAAGATTACCAATCATCAAAAAAAAAAAGAAAGGGGGTCACTTCGCAGACTTGAATTAACATAAACCAATTACCGTGCAACATTTCAAATGACAGATGTGACTGGTTGTCAAATGAATAATAATGCTCATCGATGTACGAAACGATTAATTTATTCAACTTGATTTACTGTAAGAGTTAAGGACTTAAATATTATTCAATTTAAAAACAAATTAAGACATTTATTATTGGAAAAATGTTATTATTCTATTGACGAATTCCTTAATGACAAATGGTAAGTTATTTGACATTGATACTTATTTAATTTTGACATAAATCTTTATTTTCAGTCATTATTTTATACTCAGTTGTTAATGTTTTTGCTTGTTTTTTTCTGTTTTTAGGCTATGTTGTGTTTCGATGTAATTATTTTAATTTATTATGTTGATTATTCTTTTTTTATAATAATTACTAATTGATGATGATGATAATGATGTGAAAGAGTGTACACCTTTGTTTGAGGTAGATTTTTTGAGGAACCAATTATTTATTATTAAGATCTCATGTAAAATGTACCAAAAATCACACCAATAAATGAATTTGAATTTGTATTATTAAGTTGACTCACTATTTTTAACCGACTTCTTCAAAAAGGAGGAGGTTCTCAATTCGTCTGTACGTTTTTTTTTACTCCGCCATTATGAATCGATTTTGATGATTCCTTTTTCGTTTGGTAGGTCATGCTTCCGAGGTGGTCCCATATAAATTTTATTAACTTTGCTTGCGCAGTTTTTGAGTTAGCTTCAATATTACGTATTTTTCCCACTTAATATCTCGACGACATTTTAAGTGACTCCGTCGCTGTTCTTTTCATAGCAGGTAGTGGTATTCGAATTTGTGTGGGGTGAGTACCACAAATAACACAAAATAACATGGGTTAATCTCGTCTTATCCTCGTTTTGACTGTTTATTTGTCATGTCAACATTATATGGTCTAATCAGCCGACAGAATCTCTTCCTTAGAACTGCCAGCTTCATTGTATTTAAATATAAGCCTTTCGAAATACTTATTTTTTTCTTTGTTTTATTAGATCCAATGGATTCCTTAGTCTAAATTAGTGTCAGAATGTCAGAAAATATATTTCTTTGATCAACTGGATCTCAGATATTCTCTATCCACTACAGAATAATGTTTATTTTTAAACTTTTCCAAGTTGATCCTTGGCTTTTCGATACAGAACCCTTCGCTTTAAGAAAGCTTCAACAAAATAAAAATAAAATTTACAGCCAATTTTTAATTTATTAGAAACCTAATCAATTTGTCCGTTTCTTGATACAGGAAGAGCCAGTGTGAGTGAAAGTATAATTTATACAGACATCCATAAATTAAATTATTCATAACTACCGATTAAATTAAATTATACATAGCTACCGATTAGTCTGGTCAACCGTCAACGAATGTTTAAGAACCGTCAAAATAAAATCCATTGCTTCGTTTGAATGCAGGAATGCCTTCTTTATATCACGTATTTTATAAGCTTAGTGCAATACATGTATTCATTGTGAGGTACGAGTATAATGGGACACTTACTAACTTGTGCATTACATAACAACTTATGCTTATGTCAAATTGTCAATCATACAATGTGATAAATAGTTTTAGCTCAGCAAAATTACAACGTAACTTGATAAACGTACTTCTAAAAAATATAACAATTTACGTGAATAATTTATTTTAAAAAATGTAATAAATGTTGATTATTTCGAGAAATAATAATAATAGACCAAAATGTGAAACATAATAAATAGTTAATTATTGAAAAAATGGTATAAAAAAACAATCGTGAATTCTAAAGACTCTCATAGACAGGCGCGACGTGACTCTAGTAGAGCAATTTCTGTGAAAACTTCACGGAAATTGTTCTACCGGAATCGCGTCGCACCATCGCATGGCGCCTGTCTGCGAGAGCCTTAAAACTGGGGTTTCCTAAGACTGCGGTGGCCGCCACATAGCGTCCGCAATTTACCGTCGAATGACATCACTGAAACGTATTTAACTTGGACTTGTAACTTGGTATGTATTCTTAGATCGTTTTTTGATAGCCGTAAAGTTTTTTATTATTTTAGTATACCCAGTGACACAATAATCGCAGTCGCGCAATAAAGATGAATCTAACGGCATATCATTCATCAAAATCGGTTCAGCCGTTTAGTAGTTCCGCGAGTCAAACACATAACCCTTCTTTTTTGGCCTCGCCACAGTCGGGTAAAAAATTGACGTGTATTTATTTGAGCATGTTAGGTTTATTTCAATACAGATGATTAGGTATTATTATCGTCCTGGAAGTTGCGACGCCTTCCCCTAGTTTCCAGGTGCCGTATTATGAAGTATTAATGCCATCATTTTTCCAGTGTGAGAGAGAGACGGAGTTAGACATGGCCGCTAGCACCATCCCGTTTTCGCAGCGGAATAATGATGGCATTAATACTTCATAATACTACCCCAGTTTCCACTCCCCGGTTCATTTGCACGTTTACAACGTTTTTTATTGCCAAATCTTTGTGAAGCCAAACACGTGATGGTTTGACAGCTCATTTATGTGCCGGTTATTTATGTGACAGGTGACAGGGAGGTTCCCTGTCACCTGTCACGTATGGGTTAGAATTTTGATTTAAAAAAACCGTAGTTGATGTCATTACGAATGTCACTGATGTCATTACGAATAATATTTTACTTACTTACTTAGCCTTGTGTTCAACAACTTTTAAATAATCTGATATTTCATGAGTTCTTTAGTCTAAAACAGGCCCATTCATTCTCACAATTAAATATTTTATATGCACTGGATAGGATAAACTTCTTATTCTAAATTAACGAAGAGACTAAAAAAAATATAAACAACTAGCTGCAGTCTGCGCCCCGCGGTTTCACCCTTGTAAGTCTCGATCTCTGTGGGAATATCGGGATAAAATTATCCTATGTCCTAATTCAGATCATGGTCTACCCGTATGACAAATTTCATCCAAATCTGTTCAGCAGTTTTAGCGTGAAAGCGTAACAAACAAACTCACTTTAGCATTCTCTGTCTTTCTCTGCTTACTCAATTCTCTCTCTAAATTGTAGTTTAATTAAAAATGCCATGACCATCGTTTGTTTTAAACCTCCATTTTCATTTCGCATACTACCTATCATGTGATATCACGTAGATCACTTTTTAATGCATCCAAAGACAATCGGGATTCGTTACATGATTCATTTATGCAATGCAGTAGCAGTAATTACCGGGCTTGTGGCTTCTTCAGCTTGTGCAACAATGTAAGACAAGTTATAATCGACTGTTGCTTCTCATCATCGCTAAGTATATATAAAGGCATATCTCGCGTGATTTGTTCAAGGATTTTTTAGAAATTATTTTCTTAAAATGCCTTAGAAGTTAAGCAGCCCTGGCCTTAATGTTATGCAGATCGTGATACCTAATATGCATTTTGGCATTGGTAAAATTTAATATTTATGGGATGCTCAGACCAATTTGATTTGGTCTGAGATGGGATGTAGATAAATTACTTATGTTGAAAATCTGAATGTTAAGCCTCATGCACACTGGCGCGACGCGACACCGATAATTGTTACTTACCGTAAAGTTTTCTGAGAAATTGTTTTGTTTGAGCCGCGTCGCGCAGCTGTCGCGTCGCGCCAGTCTGCAAGAGGCTTAAGTCGGCTTTAATAAGGCACGTTGACGCACGTTGGCGCGGCGTAATAAGGTACGTTACCTGCTTATAATTATCTTATACTTGATTATACATAGTTTGTGATCCTAATATTATATTATACTTAAACATATAATGTTCGCTCCTGTTTCGCACGGTTTTTACGGCTTGACATACATAGAGATTTCTTAGTTATATGTACCTACCTAACTTTAATATTAACGTATTAAGTATATACATAAACCTTCCGGAATAAATTATCTAAACGTTAGTGAAAACCTCACCAAAGTCTGTTGTGTGGTTTAGAGGAACTCAGACATAGAGACAAACGCGAAAAGCGACTTTAATTTATAATATGTATGTATAGAAGATACGTATGTAATGGGCCTCATTAGATGGCTGAAATTCACCTAAAGGGCAATGGAGAGTTCGGAGAAAGCTATGCTTGGAGTTTCCCTACGTGGTCGAATCAGAAATAAAGAGATCCGAAGGAGAACCAAGGTAGCCGACATAGCCCGAAGAATTTCCAAGTTTATGGCTCGTAAAGACAGGCGTGATATCGCGTGCGCGACAGGCAGCGCGGCCCTTGTCGCGCCCGCGATATCACGCCAGTTAGTGGGCCACGCAGAAATCTGTTCTGCGAGCAATGTGGGCGACCTCGAGCGTGGCGACCACAACCAGAAGACGTAGCGTTGGAAGGTGGACCTGTGGACCTGCAGAAGGCACAGAACCGGTCGAAGTGGCGGTGCTTGGGGGAGGCCTATGTCCAGCAGTGGACGTCTTTCGACTGAAAAGATGATGTAATGTAGAGTTTGTCTAGAAACAGGTCAATGACAGAGTTTCACAGTACCTTAGTAAAAGTTACCGAAGTAAAATTATTAATCATTATTTCGGCTAACGACTTCTTAACAAGACCAACACTAACCTTATTACCACAAAACCGTGTTTATCAGTTGTTTAGCTTTAGCCTAAACACCTTATAACCCTTTCACGAGTGTCGGCAAAATAATTGCCGCAGCAATATTTTAAATCTGGCGTGTAATCGATTTGACACAATTATATTTTTATTCTACGTATTAATAGCGCCATTATACAAAAACCTCGTAGGGTTCGTTTGGTTTCTTCATTTGAGTGATTGAAGTATTATTTGACATAAGTGTCGCCACGCGTAGTTTGCGGTTTTGACAGACGTTGCGTAAAAATCTGATTGGATCTCGAATTTGGCCGTGAGAAATGTAAGTATTTTTATAATAATTATTGACCATGCCATTATATTCACAACAAACGTAAAAAAAAAGTATGTTTCGCAAAAAAAAAGTTTGTTTTTCGACTAATAAATGTTTTGATGTAAGTACCTATGTTTTATTTTAATTCTTACTTAGTTATTTTTTATTATTGAAGCGGATGGTAACAAGTGAGGTGAATCCCGCGGGGGATGCCTAGCCCGCACTGGGAATTTTATTCGCGCGGTTTATTTTCAGTGTACGGCATTGTAACGAACGCGAATTTTAAATCTCCAGTGCGCGCACTGGAGATTAGCATAATAATTTACCATGTGTTACAGAATTATGATAAAAGTTTCGCGATTTTTAATCGCAGTGCTGGTCACTTCAAATACAAACTGTCGCTAATAGTCGCGTGGCGAATCCGGCTCGGATTATTTTAATAAAAATGAAGATTATTAAAATAACTCGAGCCGGATCCGCCTCAGTGTTGGCAAAGCTTTAAAACCACTAGGAGCATTGCACTCAAAATAATTCTTTGAAAGTATTGCTAAGTAAACATTTTCAATGAGATGGCACTTGCTATCCACTAAGTATGTAGGTACCTATTGTGATTGTGAATGGCTGTCATTAGATAACCCATAAACGATGGAACTATGATAGAGAGAAAGTATGAAAGTGGCGGCGATAGTGCACTCTCATGTAGGTATTGCGTATCTTTATAAAATTACGTTTTCTTTATAAAATTTCGTTACGTGCAATGTACCTATGTATCAATTGTCAAAATGAAAGGTATTGCGATTGATTGCCATTTTATGCATGTAAAGGCCCCCGTAGACAGGCACAACGCGACAGTGCGAGTGCGATGCGACTTTTATAGAACAATCTGTGAAAGTTTCACGGAAGTTGTTCTACCGGGTGTCGCGTCGCACCTTTACAAATAAAATGACTTCATTTCCAAATGTGTTGTAAAGTTGCAATTAAGCTACATTGTGTTTTATTTTAGTTCTCAGATACATACATATTCATCACATGATGTCAGACTCAGGCGAAAGTAAAAGTGGAGAGAGATGAAAAGAGAAGGTGATTTATTTATTCTTTGACGTAGACTAGACCAGTAAATAAAATAAAATACACCAAGACAAACCAAGCAAGCTACTGAACGAACGGTCAGCAAAAAAGTCAGTTAACACGGTCACTTTTAGGTACCTACATCAAAATGTAATTTGAAAACACAAAACTATTCGATACTCTGGTTTTCAATTGGTAGGTGTTTCATGTAACCAAGAATTTGATTTAGGCACTACTTATAAGGAAAAAAAATACGACAGTGGAAGAGATATACTATGCTACCTACATAGGTAAATATATTTTCCTATTTTGTCTAAGATCGGGTATGGTGTAGATATGATTTAAAAAAAACGAGGGAGGCTTACAGTAGTCGCTTATGATGTGTAACATTAGTCGTCACCATCTGCCGGCCAAATCAAGGACCGCGCGCGCTCATTCGTCAAATCGAATAGCGCGCGCTTCCCCGGCTTCCAAAGCTGTTACACACTTCCGTCCGTTTTCACAATATCACTCCTACAGATTGCAGAAAAGCGAGAAAAAAGATGTTACACGTAGCAGCAAGACAGCCGGTTTAAAAAAATACCCGTTTATTTCGGTTTCCCTCGGTTCCCGGTTTAAAAAACCGGAACCTATATGCGAACGAAACCGAACGTAAAGGTTTTTGCGTCAAGTACCTACACCTACGTCATACCGGTTTGAAAATTTAACTAGTATCCGAGCCTTAGCAGTATTTCAATTGTACTGACTCGAATCTGATTCGAGTAGCGGGACATGATGCGAATCAGTACAACTGAACTACTGCGGTTTCGCTGTCATGATTTCCCGGCGGAGGTGTGCTACCGGCGTAACCGATGTTTGGCGACATTTATATTTCTATGGTTGGCGACTACACAATTTTATTAAAAACGTTGAATAAGTTTTAAGAGGATCGCTCTCCCAAGTACTTGCACAATCCTTACGATTACAATGGTGCCATTAGGTAGCCATCAATAAATACGTAAGTACATAAACACGTAACTATAAATTCAAAATAAAACCATTTCCTCACGGTTTATGAAAGTGTGTAGTAAAAACCTCAAATGTCTGTCGCCGTGAGTTTGTGATCGGTAGTTGTCAGTGTTGACATAACGATCACTGATAAATGATCGCAATGCGCTTGCGTTACCGCAGATTATGACCCAATCGCATGATACGAAAATTGACGTTAATTCTGTTGATAGAGCACGACTGTAGACAATATGTATAACATCATGTCATGCCTGTATTCCCTGCACGCGTAGCATGACCACCGTAGAAACAGGTTTTGTCGACGGAAGAAGACAAAATCACAGATAAACAATCGCAATCTGTCATTTTGTCTATTCTTTTATCGACAAAACCCGTTTCTATGGCGGTCAGGCTACGCGTACTGAAGGATTAGGCAGAGGTGTACGTATAGTACACCCCCATTACAATATCGTACCCACATTATCAAGAATTTAAAATATCTCGCGTACTAGACGGCTACGACCGCGGACCAGGTAAACTATAGAAACATAACCAACGGCCAACGAGCCGCACACCATACAATACCACTAGACGGCCACGCCTGGCCGGAGTCGTGGCCGTCTAGTGCGCGAGATCCCTTACCTACTTAAGGCCCTACCCTACCTCAAATTGCTTAGCATGATCCCCCGTTATGTCAAAAATACTACAGCATTAATTTTGAAATAAATATATGTTAAAGTTGAGGATTGATGCTAGGTCCTATAGTTGACGACAACAGGACTACATAAAAATTCTCGATACAAAAAATAACCAAAGTTACCTCTAAGCCGAACTTTAAACCGCTGGTATTAAAAAAATTCTTCAAATTAGATCATAAAAGTGATTTTATTTTGATTTTTATTACCATTATTTTCACCGTAAAAAGCAATTACCCAAACTATTCGAGGCTTGAGAACCGCCAGCACCTAACTCAGTCTCGCTCTCACTCAGGCCGCGAGTAGTACGGTGCGAGTGAAAAAATAAAAATAAAATCTGAGGTACGGTACGGCCTTAAAGGACCCACTACTCTGTCGCACTCTGGATAAGTATTTGCATAGTTATTAGCTCCGCCGCGCCGCGCCGCAACCACCTAGCTAATTGGCTAACATTTTAAATCACTTCATGAGGTTATATTCTAATATCGTGCGAGCTCAAAAAGAGAAGAAATGCTGCGGCGAATGTAAGCGTGGTGATCATGGCCGTATTATGAAGTATTAATGCCATCGTTATTTCACTGCGAAAAAAGGATGGTGCTATCGGCCTTGTATAACTCCGTCTCTCCCTCATACTAGAAAAATTACGTCATACTACGGCCCCAATGCTCGTGCCTTCTCTGTATGAGGCCTTTGCCCTGCGGTGGGGCAGTAATTAATAGGCTAATTATTATTATTATTTCATATTTTCATAATCGTGATCATGACATAATTTTTAGCATGCTTGGCGTGCACTATTATCGATTTTACTTGCTTATGACGTATATATGGGTATAGCGTGTGCAGTTATGTTGACAACCTCTGCTCGCCAGTTAGTGCGAAATGCAAACATTTTGTAATAGTCAGTTGCATCATGTCGTCTGTCTGTAACTATCGGAGCCGTGTAACAAGTTTGGAAAACGTACTTGGATTTATACTTAAAATCACTTGAATCGGGCGTTTTAGGGGACTGTCATAATTAACTAAATTTTGACGTTCATATAGTCAAGTTTGTGTGTGACTTTTGATTTGGCGCGAATTTATTCAATGGGTTATTCAAATAATGGTGTTCCATTCTAAGAATTTGTTTATTAGTGCAGTTAGTTAGCATACGTATACTAATTGCACCTTTGCACTTTAAGTTTTATGACTGTTTATAACGTAAAAATAACAGATTATTTTTCAATGTCACATCAACACCGATATTACGAATTTATACAAAACTTGCTGCCCGTCCCGGCTTAGCACGGGTAGCACTATTTACCTACCCTACCAAGTTATATAGGCCGTATTGTATTATCGTAAGGTGATTCTAATTTCTACTTACCAAATTGCATTCCGGTTTGAAAGGGGATTATCCATGTTTACGTAATCATCAGACCTGCTGCAACGTTGCATTATCTAAGAGTATGCAATTTTTATTGGGGCTAGTCTGGGTCGGAAGCATTATGCAAGAGTGTATGCATTTTTAATTAAAACTAGTCTGGGTCGGATGATTAAAAGTGACTTTGATAAAGTGGGGCAAAATCTTTGCACTCTCTTATTATATGACTGGTGTTGTATTAAAAACAGCAGGAAGTGTTAAATCAACTATAATAATACACAAGCTTTATTGTGGCCGATATCAAGAATTTGAGTACAAATGGAAAAAAATAATAGGTAGGTACCATGAACCCGACACTGGTTCGAACCTAACCTAAAACCTCGCGTTGGTGTGCGCTGTCTGTAGTCGCGTTTTGGCTTCTTGAACCTAATTAGGTGTATAGTGTCCGATCTAGTAAGAGGTTTGAGACGGTGGTGGATAGGTGATGCTAATAAGGCCTAGCCCGCACTGCGATTAAAAATCATGCGATATTTTTTTTCGCAATTCTATGGTATCCTTAGTATATACACGCAGTCACGATTTAAAATTTGCGCTCGTGACAATACACTGAAAATAAACCACACGAATAAAATTAGCAGTGCGGGCTAGGGCTAGTACAAGGAGGATTGGCTCTTGGCTCGTTGGTCTGGTGTTCGATTCCTAAGTTGGGCAAAGTGTGATTGACTTTTTCCATCACGCATCTCCCTTTTTCTTTCTCAGTAGCAGCCGGGAGTCCGGATTTGTGCCCTATTGATGGCAATATGCTCGCCTCCTATTACATAGGACTGTGGACTTTAAATGTAGGAAAACATAACTGGCCAAATGTGGGTCTACTACAGGTCACCAACCCTTCGGGGTAGAACTGTGAAAGCTATGCTCGAAATCCGTAGTTTCGGCCGAAGTTACGGGAGTTTTCAACTCCCTGTTACTTATATGATTAGTTTTCGGGGCTGAATGAATGAATAACAACACGATTTGAGAGTTGGCCCTACTACCGATAGGTACGGAAAATTTAATTTGACACTTGTTTTGACGGATCGACTACATACATACTTTCGGTCACGCCCGAATCTTCGTTGGCGGACTTAGAGAGACACACCTTATTACTTGAGAGAAGATAATAAAAAAGGAAAAGTTTGACCATCACAGTGCTATTGAGATAATGTAGGTATACCTGTGCATGTAATGTGTATATAACAGACAAGTTGGCAAAAATTAAACAAAGGCTTTGTTTTAATCGAGCACAATCTTCAAGTAGGTAGTTAGGTACTTGCAAGTTGATTTTTTGTGTGTACCATCAATGCAGCTAAGGCACCCACAGACGGGCGCGACGCGAGCGCCGCGCCACGACTCTTGTGGAACAAATTTATGCAAACTTCACGGAATTTGCTCTACCGGTGCGGTGTCGCGTGGCGCCTGTCTACGCCTTTAAAAGGAAATAGGGTCGGTCTTTTTCTCCATAAAAAAGTCATAATTCGAGGTTCGGCTCTCATCTATTTCCTCCTCCAATATTGGACCAATTTGAAAGATATTTTAAATTGAATAAAAAGGATATTTCCTGTGCCCCTATGTTTTCCGTTTTTATGATACATTATCTGTAGAAGCACTAGAACCCTCAGAAAATGCTCAAAATTGCCTGTTTAGACCGCTGTCATCAGAGGCCTATTGTAAAAATTTGACAACTATTAATGAAAAAAGAAAAACATAGGGGCGCAGTAAATATCCTTCTTATTCAATTTATAAAATATCTTTCAAATTGATCCACTATTGGAGGAGGAAATAGACGAGAGCCGAACCTTGAATTATGACATATGTAAGGAGAAATGACCTACCCTATTTCCTCTTAATGTATTCATTTCAATGACACCCTGAACTCGTTTGACCGGTCATGATTATTCAAATTCACGTCAAAAACAACCTGTTTCCGAGATTTTCAAATCTAGCTGCTATATATAATAATTTTGCCTCGCGTTGCCTGGCTTGAAGCATTCATAACTAGTTTGTAGTATACCACTATGATTGATGATATGCTATGACTAAATTATACCTCTTCATGTTTACCTACACATGAGATTATCACAATATGAACGAGATAATTAGGTGCCTACTTACTTATCTAAATAAATTATTTGATAACATATTGTAGGTAAACACAGCTTGGATAGGTAAGTGGATAGGTATAGCAATAACAGTCAAAATTAATGTAGTTCATATTTGTACATAAAGAAAGAAAAACTGTTTAAGTTTAAAAAATAAACGAAACGCACATTACAAAATAAAAATGACATTATAGTACTATAGGTACTCCATTTGAAATAAGATTAGATATTTAAACAAACCTTTTTACAGTCCATTCAACCGATTTTGACGTCTATACCGTAGGCATAAGGATAGCATTAAAAGCAAAAAAGGTTATATTCCAACTGTCTACTGCAGGTGCCATATTTTGTCATGCCACCAACGCAATAGAAGTCAAAATCGGTTGTACGGACTGAAAAAAGGTTTATTTAAATGTCTAATCTTATTTCAAATGGAGTATAAATAGGTACCGAAAACCAATACCGTAGTACCATTTTATATGTACCTACTTACTTGATTCCCTTGTTCTTATTGTGATAATCTCAAGTAGGTAGGTATAGGTCCGATTTAGTATATCTCTAATAATAAATGCAGTTACAGGAAAACCAAACGGAGTCCCTAAAATTAGGAATACACGGAATATTAATTACATAACTTTGTAGGTACCTAATTACCTACTATCACTGATTAAATACCTAAAACCTACGTAACGAGGTATTTTCCTATCTTCCTACTTACACGTATATAATTTTAAACAGTTTTCATAACAATTTTATCTCCAAATCGCTTTATGATAAAAGGATTTTTGTAAATAAAATATGTAAAAGCCTAGGTAGGTAGGTACTTACCTAACGTTCAGAATATTGGTTGCGCTTCGTTGCGTTTTCCTAAGTGCAGTCGTTATCTGCGGCCGATATTGCAAGAGATCGATGAACCAATGCTGGAAGCTGCTGCGCTTGCGCTCCATTCGCAAATAGTTTACTAACATGACTGTACATTATTAGAGATTTTTATTTTTGCGCTTGTGCATGCATGCATGCCTTAACCTTAACCCTACCGTAACCTTGAGCGTCGTATAATTTGCGATGTAAAACAACTGTTTCGTTTTTTAATTTAACATAATACCTGCTATTGTTTTTTTTTAATTGCGTACATATTTAGATTTAGGTAGGTACCAATCTCCTAAATTAAAATAAGACCTTAAATCAAATTCATTGGTTTTGTCAAAGTTAGAAAACAATTTTATGATTATGCGGGAACAATAGTGCCGTAGAGTAATTAGACCACTATTGTTTCTTAACTACAACACTTTTATAACCTAGATACCGATCGATATGAACCAAAGTTGCTGACCTGACAAAGAACTTAGAACACTAAAACAACACTATAACGCGATTTTTTTATCATTTAACTGTATAAACAAAATAAATAAACATCACAGATTCTTTGATAAAAACAAAGTAGTTTTTCATAAAACCTACCTTCATCAACGCGAAACGCTGATCATCATCAATTCCAACAACAGCATTGGAGGAAGGTGCCATTTTCACGATCTGGTACGAGTTTGCTATCGATACTTTGCGATGTACTATCGCGACTGATAAAAATTATGGAGATACGTGCGATACCCACGAGCGCCCGCGGACGAATGATGTGATTGCGTTGAGTGCTGTTGAGTTGATTGCGAATTTACGACTATTACGAGTGCGACTGTGAGTGTAGCGACTTCGCGAGTGAGCGATACTCTTTTCCAGTAACCATTTATGAACTAGCTGCGCCCCGCGGTTTCACCCGCGTAAGTCTCGATCCCGTGGGAATATCGAGATAAAAAGTATCCTGTGTTAATCCAGGTCATAAACTATCTGTTTGCCAAATTTCATCCAAATCCATTCAGCCGTTTTTGCGTGATTGAGTATCAAACATCCAAACACACAAACACATAAACACACAAACTTTCACAATTATAATATTAGTAGGATTTCTTGGCAATAATTATAACGATAATTTATCTGAATGAAATCTTCAACTTTTAGTTACAATCTGGGTGGAACGGTAGAAATTATCGTTACTGGAACTATACGTAACGGTATTTTAACGTTATTCCATAACGTTTTAAGTCCCTGATTTTGAGTGAATGAGCAAGCGTTTCGAATCGCGGGCTTATCGAAACCGAAAGGTCATTCGTGGTAGGGAGTTGTTTGAGCATAGTAGAGGTTTGATACTGCATGTGTCTTGTTACATAAACTTCCATACTTTATATTGTAGCGCACAGAAAAAAGGCAGGTTGGTAACATTAACAAATATCAATTGAAAACCTTCTGGAAGATTCTTTTGTTTAGCTGTAAACTGCCATCTTAGGAAAGGCATTATTTAAATAAAAAATGTTCTATGACCAAAATAATTTATTCACTTAGTACAAATATTAGCCTTATTTACATAAATTCAATAAGTACATCATTTTTAACACAACATGCCTTGATATAGATCTCAGATCCTTCAAGTCTTGGTCATGAAATACCTTTGATTTGATTTTTCTCAAGAAGGCAGTTCTTTCTAAACATTTATGGAATCAATACTCAGTTTTTATGACAGTAATAAATGCTCCGTCCCTTTCAGGCTCTGTGTCATGTACCTCCTGATCACTACCTTCAGGGTCTGATACATCAGAGCCACCACTATCTCCCTCTCTATATGTTCCGAAATTACTTCTATCTGCTGGCATTTCAGCCATCTTGATTCCTGCACGAGCCAGTAACTTCTCAGCTGCATGATGTGCCTCTACTTCCTTCAAATGTGTATTATATTCTTTTTGGAGTTTCAAAGATTCTCCTATGGACAAAACTTTGGCTGCACCATAGACACTTGATGGAGGTGTTGCAGCGGTCACCTCCCAATGTTTGTGCTTTTTCCTTAATACCTCTTTATCTGGATTATGGGCATTCGATGTAGTAGTCTGATACGGTTTGAAGTTCCTCGAAGATTGAGACTTAGGTTTGATCTCCGTTATATCTACTATGTACTTCACATGGGGTAACTCACCAATTTTCAACAAATCTTCAGTGGTTATAAGTGGCTTTTCAGGAGATAATACTTTCACTTGTTTCTCAATAGCTGTTGTTTGACTGAGGATATGTAATACATCTTCTGGTTCACTGTCATCATCAGAGTCAAGATTTGGGTCATTTTTACCTTGTATCTTTCCAACCCATTCTACTTGTTGCACAACATTTTTGTCTACACCACTAAGTTTTAAGTTATCCAACATACGACATGCCTGGTCCTCATCTTGCTTAGCCTTCAGTTCACTCACGATTTTATCATGAAAAGCTTGGATTTTAGCTCCTTTATCAGGTAGCTTGGATATAAAAGATTTATTTTTCAAGAGTTTCATTTGCCTATCTCGTAATTCAATAAGTTCTACGGTGTTCTTTGATGACAAATCAGTGATCTTCCCATCGACTTCGTTTTTTGGCGGCTGCGGTAATATACCTGGTATCCTTCTATTTATTGCCTTCATAGTTTAGGAAAAGTAACTTAGTAACCACAGATTGTCATAATGTTAATGTATATGTTTTTAATTATTATTTCTCAGAAAAAGCACGTTAATTGTTTATCTTTTCTTGTTATTCTCCCAATGACAATATTTTGTGTCATGTCAGTCAATTTGTCAAATTCAGACAGCAGCAAGTTCAGAGTCAGAGTTCAAACGGCATCAGTGTTGCCAACTCCAAAAGTTCAAATTATCGACTTCCCATGTCAAAATTATCGTTTTTTGGGCAAAATTATCGTACAAAAGAAAAATCCAAATAAAAAAAATATGTATCTCGTAAAATTTGAATTCAAATTGCTATCAAAAATCAATAATTTTTTACTAGAGTCAAAGGGGAAGTATATGCCAAGATTCACCACTAATGGCGCTAGCAGCACAAACCTTTAATATGTTTTGTCATAATTTTTTTGTTGATATTTTTATGTTTTCTATTATAATCTAAATTAGATTAAATTATTCTAATCTAGAAACCATTTGTGCATTTCACGTCAGTCTCACAGACTAGATAGTAACTGGGAATGGATGAATAAAGTGCTACTAGGATCTTTTGACGCTTGATAACATTATAACAGGGCGCTGTTGGTAAACATTTGTGAAATTGTTTTGTGATTAATTGTATTGAACAAAGATCCTCGTAAAGCTTTAACAATCTACATGGGTTTCTACATTATTAGAAATAACAATGAAAACATGTTTTTTACCCGACTGCCCCAGAAAGAGGGTAATGTTTTTCGAGAGTATGTATGTTTGTGCCAAACTGTACAGTGTATACATACACACGTCACACACAACCACCGAGAGCTCTTCGTTGTCAATCGTTAATTTGTTGTTGTTGACTGATTGATTGACTGACAAATGACAATTGATTGATTGACATTGACATTTCATGTTTTTTGCTGCATTTGACAAATGACATTTTTTTTTCTTTCTGCGTTTAGTTTTGTCTGACAAATACGTTTTGTTATTGGATCTTTTTTTTTCAGCGTATCTCAAAATTATCGTACATTAGACATTCATTATCGTACATCGTACCATTGGCCAAATTATCGTACGCCCCCATAATTATCGTACGGGTTGGCAACACTGAACGGCATCGACATCGACAACTCGCGGACTGTCAATTTTGTTTTTAAATACAATTTATCAATAGCTTTGATCCAGCATCTTTTTAGTAAAACCGGCCAAGTGCGAGTCGTACCACCTGTGAATGGGATGAATACGCATGCACAGTATTATTTTTATCCACCGCTAAAATAAATGTTTATTTCAAGGTACTTTTCGAAAAAACGAATAAAACCAAAGTTATTTGCGGTGGATTGCCACAAACTATTGACTTAAACAGTAAAGTTACTTAGAAACATTATACTTAATCTTTTTAATATGGGATCCAACAATACCCCTCACGCATATGTGACACTCAATCCTCTCTGCCTACTCCGCAAAGGAAAGTGTAAAGTTATAGCAGTAGTACATTTATTTTATTTAGTTTTCATCATAAAATAACCCATAACTTCATATCTAGCTTAATATAAAAAAAATAAGTAGGTAGTTAACTTATTTTTTACATTTTATTTACAATAAAATTACAAAGTTAAACTTACACATCGCTTTTTAATTATATTTATTTAAAATACAAATTAAGCATATACAGGAAAAGTTTTTATCCACTGCGCAAATTTTGACAAATTAACCTTAAACCAGTTTTATTAAACATATTTTTTTTATTTTGATGCGTCTTAATACAAAAAAATTAAAAAATCGTTAACGAAAGATGTTTATTTTAAAAGTGGTTGTATGGCTAACCGGCGCCGGCGGCGCGCGGCGAAGCGGAACGCGCGAAAGTACCTACCTATCAGCTGTGCGCTCGCTCGATTCGCCGGCGTAGGTATTTACGTGGGTTACTGGCCCTTCGATCTCGTTCAAAGAAATCAAAAATGCTTTCTTCGATTTCGATCGCCAGTCGGGGTCTGCCAGACCCTCGTGCATGATTCGGGGTTCTGAACTGTCCGTGATCAAGCAGCCTTTGAGTGGCCGCTAAAATGGTCCTTTCATTAGGGACCGCGGGGTTAAGGATTCCATGGGCTCGCATTTGAGGTATGCTCTCCGTCGCATACATTCTGCGAGCTGCTCGCAAACTTTCACCACTCAGTACATACACTCGCACCATCTCGTAAAACTCGCGGTTACTGAAGTCCGACATCGTGACCGGTAGGTACAAGCACGACACGTGCGGCGCGGCGCTTGCGCGGGAAAGCGATTAGACGCGACGTCACACGACAGCGCGTGCGATGAGCGAACTGTCGGCCACAGCGCCCGGCGCCGCCCGGGAGGGGGTTGCACCCCCGTGCAACACCGCCGCCTGTGCGCCGGCCGCCGCACGCGCCCATTGATATTATTACGAATAGTTTGTGTCCATATTTTGCTGATTTTAAGTAGGATAAAAAAACAAAAAAAAGTATTGAATAAATAATGGAAATGTGTTCTATTACTGATATTGAACCACCAAAAAAAATTTGCGCACTGGTCAAAAACTTTTCCTGTATGAACTCCAAATCGCATTGCTTGGAAGAGAAACAAAAAAAGACATAATTAAATAAGTTAAAAAAAGTACAAATATACAACAAGAGTTTTCTTACAAATAATAACGTATTGTATGCTAGCACCCAGATAGCTCTCAACAAATTAATTGGTAAAAAAAAAAAAAAAAAAAAAAACAATCATCCCGAACATAGTACCTCCTCCTTTTTTGAAGTCGGTAAAAAGGCGCTACTTTGGCAGTTGGGCTTTTGATGGTATGGTGAAAAATTACCATTTCAAACACCTACCAACACCTCATACGATGGAAAAGACGAGAAAAATACTTTTCAGTACCCAGGGTCTCTGAGTTAAACCGTGGACAGACAGACAGACGGATAGAAAGACGGACTTGGCGAAATTGTATGAGTTCCTTGTTTCAATACTGAACCCTTAGAGCAGTGATTCCCAAAGTGGTCCCCCAGGGGTCCACGGGAGACTCGAAAGGGGTTTATGTAGGCGTGAAAAAAAAAGGGTTCACAAGTTGTAAGTGGGGGTCTACGAAGATTTATCTGGTTTCGATAGTAAAGAACAAAAATGTTGGCTAGGCTTTACCTATCAATGTAGGCAGATAATAATCTACTCAAAAAAATTAAGGGTGCAAAAAAAAAAATATGCAGTATTTTCGGTAATTTTTGACAAATTGAAAATTTGTGAAAAATAGTCTAGTCTCAAGACTTAAAAAAAGCATTTTGAAGCAATAAGATTCTTATTTTCAGATTTTTTGGCTACGGTTCTCATGCAATCGTACAGTTCGATTCAAACTTAATGGCGGCTTGGAACATGAGGCGAGTCGCTGCGTAGTAACAATTTCATGTGACAGCGGGGGTGAGGGGTAGGGTACTGGGCAGCTAAAAGCTAACTTCCGAGCCGCCATTAAGTTTGAATCGAACTGTACGATTGCATTGTACAGAAATTGTATACAATGCAAGATCAGCATAAACTGGTAATGTATTGCTTGGATGTGTAGCAGTGTGTACCAGATAGCGCGAAAAAAATATTGTAAATATTTTGGTTTTTTATCGGTCCACGGGTCCGATATTTTTTTTTTTCCACGAGGTTTGGGAATATGTTAGAAATGTAGCAGCAGGGGGTCCACCGAAACCCGGAAAATTTTGAAAGTGGTCTACGAGAAAAAAAGTTTGTGAGCCTCTGCCTAAATGGGGTGATAGACATGCGAGCGAGTACGCGTACTTATGGCTCGGCGAGCTTACTCGCTCGTGTGTCATGCTAAGTACGCGGACTTTAAAACCGCTGAGTAAGTTCGTCGGCGATCCAACAGGTTTGAATTTTTGCTCGTAGCCCATCTTGGCTCGTCATCTGTCATCGCCGCGAGCCGCCAATTTAACAATGACATTTTGAGCAAGCTTCACGTGTTTCACCGAGGGCGAGCCGAGTAACTTAAAAACCGCGTACTTAAGTACACACGTCTATCACCTACTTTAGAGTTTCGGGGGGAAACTCGGGAAATACAATCAAAGTGTTGTCATATCGTTGTCTTTGTCTGTCAATCAATAGTAACCTTTACCGCCCATCTGTCAGTGTCAATTCGACGTAAATGTACTCTGCTGTGTATTCTTATCTCTGACTATTCTGATCGTATTTCGGTGCAAATACTGAATTTATTTTCCATATTTGTGTTTTGCTGTTTAAATAATGGTTAATTTATGATGTTAAGATATCGGTCGTGTACATAATGTATTAGTTTTATAGTTTTCGTTTTCGAGAACAATAACCATGGAGGACGCTACGGTATGTAGACTATTTTTGTATTATTTATCTATTCTAAGCGTATTTATCGTTTATGTTTCATTTTAGCTTCATTTCTATACCTTATTTGTATAGTTATCTATTAGTGTGTGGTTATCTATGCAGTGTAACAAAGGGTCGTAATGTGTATCTATGTGTTGATAGAATCGATCAATACTTGACCTCTTTTTCAGGTGCCTCTTCACCTGGAGCCTTTCCAACATGGAGAAGTGTCCGATAAGAGGATCTGGATCGGAAATCTTGACACCAGAGTTAATGAGTATGGTTATTTTATCTTATAAACCTATTATTTCTTTGAAATTAGTAAAAAAATTGTTTTTATTCGCTTCTCGTTGCCCATGCACGTTTTGGTTTTCAAAATCATTTAATAAAGTCTACTCGAAGCTGTTTTATGCCAAATATTTATTACATACCTATCATTATTACTCGCTTTGTATCAATAATAAACTCTTTTGGCTCCTATACTATAGTTTTTTTACCGAACGCAGGAGTCAGGGCTTCACACATTTCTTATGCCAATAAAGAATTTATTTATGTAAACCTTCAAGAAAAAAGGGCAAGTTTTCCTTACTACTTTATTAAACATTGTTCCTAACAAATTACCTTTTCTCATTACCGGTATCAACTACTGAAAATGGTCCGTGTGTATGGAAACATCGAGAAGTTTGACATGCTGTTTCATAGAAGTGGTCCCAATGCAGGACAGCCACGGGGCTTTGCCTTTGTCACGTACAAGCTGAGGCAGGATGCCATCAAAGCCATGAACTCTCTGAATGGCCAGATGCTTGGTACAAAAAGGATGAGCGTCAAATTCGCTAAGAACACTGTAAGTTGATGATTAATCATAATAATGTAATTATTATAGGCTTCCGACTTTGAAATGTGTACACCTCTGATCAACATATTCTGGGAAACAAGGCGTGATGTTATGTTATATTATAATTATAGCATTTTTCTAAATATTGAAAATAGTATTTCAGAATACTTGGTTCATGCTTGTTTTTCCAGACTAAAAATCAAGTTCAAATTGCAATTTTATCATTTACATTACACAGGATGTAAGGGACAAGCCTCCGAAGCCTGATAGGATGAATTCAGTATATCATAAGCAATGGTACATTAAATTATTTCAGGAACCTTATGGGAATCCAATAAACCTGATTTGTTTTATTACCTCACACGCAATGTATAGTTACTGTGGCAAAACGCACTTAGCTGCACTCCCCGTAGCTGGAGGGGCGCGCTCGCGTCACGGTATTTATCAATGTAAATTCTGAACTTCATGCGTTGTTCACTATAGTATTTCAACATCCATTGCAGATTTTTTTATTTTAGCTGTTTTCATTACATAATGGACTGCTGCGTACAGAGAATGTAATTTTACATTGAAATAAAGGAATAGTAACTGAAAAAACTATTAGAAAACATTAAAATTTTCCTGAGAAAATTTCCAGTGAAATATGATTAAAAATAAGGAGTTAAATGCTGTTAATTTGTGGAGGGCTGTCCTTAACACCTTGTATTTACTTGAGTCTTTCTGCAGGATGAACAAGAGAAACCTAAACCAGAGCTAGGCATAGCTGTGCTAGCAGGAGCAAAACCAGAACTGAAGCTCAGCAAAAAGACTGCTATCCAATCCATTGAAGCTAAACTCAAGATGATGGAAAATATGAAGGCCGGAGATGACTTTGTCATCAACAAATTAGCTGCGAACGAGACTCCGGTCATTACGCAGTATCAAACGAAGCAATATCAACCTCAGAACAAGTCTGTTACATCTTTCAGAAGACGACATCCATACCATAAGAAGAGATAGAATGGTATTCGGTTAAAGTAATATTGCCTTAATTATTTATTACTGAGCAAGCAGGCGCTACTGTGAAGTTTAGATTTAAGATCACTGTAATCTCAAGCTTTTGCTTATTATATTATGGTCTCATTTTAAAATTAATTTAATGTTTGCTTGACTTGTTATTGGAACAAAAATCAGATATTACTTATTAACTTTATTATTGTATAAAATAATTAACGACAATGACTACCTCGTTGGTCTGGTGGTCGCATAAGTTACTGCTCAGCATGAGGTCATGGGTTTGATTCCCAGGTCGGGCAGTGTTATTGGGTTTTTCCATCTGGAATTTCTTAGAAGCAGTCCATAGTCATTTGTGCCTGGTTGATGTCAATAGGTTTGCCCCCCTGTTACATGGGACTTACGAAATGTGGGTGTACTATACTATATACCTCTGCCTAACGCTTCGGGGATTACAGGCGTGATGGTATGTTATGTAATATGAATCCAATCTAGAAGTAATTAAAATATCTAATTACATAATTATTTTTTAACAAGGGTACGTAACTGCATCAAATAGCGAATTTACTTAGAGGTTTTTTTTGATCGATTAAAAATGTAGGTACCTATTGAATTCTAGCTTTTACATGATGTATGTACAATAATTATCTAGTTCATAATTAACTTTCTTTTAAATTGAATTGATGAAGAAATGCGGAGTATGAGGCAGCGCCCTATTTAAACGCGATCGTTCGACCTTTTTGTTCGGTGAACCTGAGGTAGTATTATGAAGTATTAATGCCATCATTATTCCACTGCGAAAACAGGATGGTGCTAGTGGCCTTGTCTAGCTCCGTCTCTCTCTCACACTCGAAAAATGGTGGCATTATACTTCATAATACGACACCTGAACGCCTTGTAGCGACAGAGCTTTCCGGTTTTTCGAACAATCGCTTTTAAATAGGACGCGACCTCACAGTAGCGTCAAATAATATGTATTGGCACCTATAGAGTTGCTTTTTTTTGTTGCAAAATAATTCTAGTTTCAACGGTAACACGTTACATGTGATTTATTTATAAGTATTACGATAATTAATTTAAATGTTAGTTTTTAAGTTATGAAGTGAAATGTTGTCACAATAGTTTCGAGAGTTAGAAATGTCGATAACGTATTGAGAATTTGTCAATCAGGTTAATATTAGAAAGGAATTATTGTATTTTTGTGATTTAAAAATTAGCTTTTGAAATTGCCTTGTATACAGATAGTTTTAAGCCTTGTACCATCAGTGTGTTCATGTACGTATTTGTTAAACCTATGAAAGTAATCAACGAATCGCTTTTCAGTACACGATACCATGATGGCGTGCGTTATTAATAATACTCATAGTTCAAAATATTTACAGTTACCATAAGAGATTTGTGTGCAGAATGTTGTGAATAAAATTAGCTTTTAACACATTGAAATATCTTTTCTTTAGTCTTCCAAAATTAACGTGGAAGTGTTGCCAACGAAAAGGTTTATTAAACAAGACAAAATTCAATAAATAAATTTTATTATGTAGTAAGCTTATTAATGCATTGCAAAAAAATGTACATCTGTCGCTTAACTATGTAAAAATATATATAACAATCAGAACAAATTGTACTAGTTACCAAAATATAAAATCTATTTCTATCTGCTACAGAGGTTATTTAATATACTTAAAATTCTATTAAAACTAAACATGTTTTAAGTAGAAACCGGTATACGATGGGATGTTTTAATAGTCACTACTTATTTATTGATTTTAAAATAATTAGGAAGATTTGTGCATGTGTTCAACAAATCACTTCTCAAAGGATAATGAGTCATATACATAGCCAATAAAACACATTTTTAGAATGATTCATAAATAAGTAAGCCATTTGTCACAAGCTGTACGGAAAACTAAAAAAGTGATACTTTATCTGAAACATAGGCAGAATATAAATATGTAACAATGTTATCCACTACTTAGAATTAAAACTTAAAAATTAAATCAGAAATTCGTCACTAACGACTAGTAACTGGTACACGAGTAATATACTTTTCTAATAACGGTTATATAAATATACTTTCACTGGTTCTAAAACCGGGGGAGATGCCATTTGATAGTGAGGTGGCCAGTCGTTGCGTGGGACTGGCCATGACCAAATAGTCGTCATCTTCTTCTAATTTTCTCTTCATAGACGAGTACTGGGTTTTGTCACCGCCTTGCTTCTGCCAGTCTTTGTAGTCAATGCATAGTGGCCATATTATTTTACCGGATCTGCGAAAAATAATAGCATTAGCATAATCAGCCTATAATGTTCCCATTGCTGGGACACAAGCCTCCTTTCGGGGAGAGAGAGTGGGCCGTAATCCACCACGGGCCCAGTGCGGGTTGTTAGATGTCGCATGTCTTCGAATTTTTGGTTCTAGGATATGCCGGTTTCCTCACACACTTATATTATTTTAGAACATTGCACCTATAGGTAGGTGTTTCTTTTATGTCGTAGGTGCGTTTACGGTAAAACGTCATGCTAAAATATCTAGATCTAGATCTGGACTACCTATCTGTAGGCCATAGAAACATTTGTTTCAAGCGGGAATCGAACCCACGCAGCAGCTGTTTGCTCACCCACCCATGCCAACATCAATACAATCCTTACATATTATAAAACAAAGTTCACCGCCGCGTCTGTCTGTCGTCCTGTACGCGATAAACTCAAAAACTACTGCACCGATTTTCATGCTGGTTTCACCAATGGATAGAGTGGTTCTCGAGGAAGGTTTTAATATAGAATAACCGACATTCACGCGGGCGAACTCGCGGGCATCAGCTAGTTTTAAGAATAAAATATGTAAAACAGTATAATTTAAAGGTATTCAGATTTGTCATTTTTTTTATACCCTGGAGGAACAGCTAGAAACCAAGGATAAAAACGATACAGGGAAAAAGTGCACTTTCCTTAAAAAAAAAAAAAAAACGAAAGGCACTTACATAGGTAAATTATATGGGTCATAAGGGAACCACTCATCGTACTGCTGCACCGCTGTAGACTGTAACGTATGCCTCGCGTTCTTCTCGATGATTCCTTGGCAGTACACCACCTGGTGCGATCGCGTTATTGACGAGAATGCTCGCGTGACTTGCGGAGGACAGGTCCGGAGGGGATTTAGTGCGCACGTCACTAGTCGAGGTAGGTTCAGGGATTCTACAAAGTTTACGTCTGAAAAAAAAAAAGGTAAATATAATTAGAAAATAACTAAATCAAATTGGCGTATTGAATTCGGTCGGAATTTCTTTACTTTTGAATCGGAAACTGATATGTTTACGGTGAGAGTGGTGCTGTCAGTGGCGAAAAACATACATTTTATATGGACAACAAAGAGCAAAAGTAAGTGCATGCATTAAATCAAATACAGTGACAAAATGAAATAGACCTTACACAACAAAAAATAATACTCACTTTCTTTGTTCATAAAAAGCAAATGATGCTTAAAAGCAACAAGGTAGAAAATCGCATGGCAGATCGCATGAAAGGCTCCATGGGCTTTTAGATTATCACTCGCCGTCGTGGACTCTTGCGTCGCCGATATATAGGAGTGACACCACTCCGCCATGTGCTTCAAGTACTTTATTAACCTTGTGTTAGGTACTCGAACGCATCGAGCGAGGAGGCCTGCTAAGTGGCTGGCTGCTGTTCGGCGTGTGGTTAGGGCTCCGGGGCCGAGCCCTTGTAAGCCAGCCGCTACTATCCATAGGCTGTCTAGAACTCGGTCGGCGCACTGTTGGTTTATTGATATCGTGTATAAGAGGAGGAATTGGACGTGCCTGTTAAAAGAAAGAGTTGGTTTAGTGACAAACTCTAGTTTGATTTTTGACTATGTCTCAAACTCAAAACATTTATTTCAATTAAATAAATAAATAAAATCTTTATTGACATAAATAAGAGTTACAAAAAACAATGAAGCCTCTGAAACCCAAACTAGGGAAAAACTCGTATGTCAGATTTCAGCTCCTTCTTCCAATTCATTACATTATGTTTTTATACGAACTAAGACTTTTATTTAACACGAATAATTTTGAGCATGCAGAAATTACCACAGATATAGTATTTTAAATAATTTATATGTAGTGGGATAGTAGTGTGTGGATGTGAGTTAAACTAATAACAGCATAATCAGCTTATAATGTTCCCACTGCTGGGACACAGGCCTCCTCTCTGTGAGAGGGAGTGGGCCGTAATCCACCACGCGGGCCCAGTGCGGGTCGGTAGATGTCACATGTCTTCGAATTTTTGGTTCTAGGACATGCCGGTTTCCTCACGATGTTTTCCTTCACCGTTTTGAGAGCAGTGGTGATGAAATAATTAACACAAAGTAAACCGCCTGCCTGGGTTCGAACCTACAACCTACAACTAATAAGTCGTGGCCGGTACCACTGGGCCACCCCTGCTCCTAAACTAATAACAGGCACTTTTGAATTGGTCAATCAGAAAGATGAAGCTAGAAGCCCATTCCAAACCATAGTAGGTTCCTATGGAGAAGAACGAGCAAAAAACTGCATGGAATTTTTTTAATATCCTAAGTTTGTTAAGTCCTGCTTACGCTTGTCCTCCGCTCCATTTGAGTATGTAAGTAGTCGTGCTATTCCGAAGTAAAGGTGTGAATTAAGCTGTAAACATTATTAACACCTTATCAAATTGTATTATTGTGGCGGTACCTACATCGCCACATTCGAACTACGCATCAAAGACCTGATGTCACACAAAAATCCTGGCGTCACAAAAATCCTGCATCGCGCAATTAGAGTTTACCGTGCAGTGAACATACATACAAAAATCCAATAACAATCATTGGGCAGTTGCCCGCCAGATACAACACCCGTCTAGTCGGAGGATCCTCCCTTTTCTATGGAGTATGAGTGAACTTTACACCGTGTTTCTCATACCCCAAAATTATCATGTCAGGTGTTTTTTTGATCCACCTTGAATTGTTTATTGAACTAGGAATTTAAAAAAAACCGGATTGACTGGACAGGGCCTGTCAATCTGTGTGGTTCTTTCCTCAAAATACCATTTCAGACACCAATCTACATGGTCCTAACATTATCTGACCAAGATTATGTCTGGACTTTAAAAGAGACTGTGGCCTCTGAGTTTGTTTCGGCCTTTCTTCTCAGAGTAGTCAGATAGGAAACAGCGACTTCATCTAGTTTTAAAAATGTGATTGACGCGTAAAAGTGTTTGGACAAACCCACTTCATCATCTGCCTAACCTTTTCCCCAACTATGTTGGGGTCGGCTTCCAGTCTAACCGGATGCAGCTGAATACCAGTATTTTATATGGAGCGACTGCCTATCTGACCTCCACAACCCACTTACTGGGTAACACGATACCCCTTGGTAAGACTGGTTGTCAGACTTTCGGACTTCTGACGACCCGTAACAACTGTCAAATATCTGCAAATGACAGCCGGGACCAACGGCTTAACGAGCTTTCCGAGGCACAGAGGGGTCTTGGTATGTAAAGATGGTCACCCATCCACGGACCAACCGCAGCAAGCGTAGCTTAACCTGATTGATAGACCCATGCGGCTGTTATTTCTTAGCCACAAGCCCCTCACAAACCCACTTAAAGAAATAAATCATTTATCATTTAAGGAGCGTTTGTCCTGCCCTGGGACACGAATTAGCTGGTATTAATTAGTATTAAGCTAAAAACACAAAAAGGTATTTCACTTACCTAATTCCATATGTAGGTAGTATAATCCTGTCAAACACATTACAGAGTATGTTCATAGTGGGTTCTCTCTCGTCTTCCAACCACTTCAGAACTTCTAGCATGCAATAGTCCAGGGTCTCGGAGACTTCGTCACGGTCGTCCATTTCCATATCGAACATCATCTCCGTTTGAGGTTTATTCTTTTCACTTTCTACTATATTTACGTCTATAATTATCATTCTGGAAATTTCAAAGAATTATGATAGTAATTTTTATTATTATCGCAAAAATGCACACATCATGTTCGAAGTAAAACTTGCAGCAGGTCGATTTGCTGTTTCTGTTTACACAGTGCAAGTTGTTTGTTGTTTGCCGAGTGCAAGTTCAAAAACTTGTTACTGGGCATTAGTGGGAATCATTTGTTTGATGGCTTTTTCAATTAAAATAAAGAAGCCGTAACCTTAGGCGATCCTTATAAAGATTAGCATGAGTTATTCCCATCGAATTCCTTTATCCATTCCCTGCTGGTATCTTCCATAATAAATAAAAATACTGCGGCATTAATTTTGAAAAAAATTACTTACTTATTAATAACAGCCATCATGATTTGTTCTCGTAAGGAAGGGATGTACTTGCTCATCCATATTAAATTGTATATATACGCCCTGTTCACATAACACCCTGCTTTGTAGTATGGGAACTGTTCTATCACTATGTGCATCAAAAGATCACTGGTCCTGTGGACAAGGAACACATAAATAAATAATATCATTATTACTGAAATACCTGTGAACTCAGACCAAATAAAAAACCAAGACAGAGCGCTGTCAACAGTGACGTGAGGCCGGTTTCGTAAACGTCTGCACTTAGTTTGGTGTAGTTTGATTGTAGTGTCATTGTATCTCACTCAGCAAGCACTACGCATCGTAGAAAAGTGGTGCAGGGAATTTGAACTATCAGTGAATCCCACTAAAACTGAACTAGTCATGTTTACCCTAAAACGTACTTTAGGGCCCTACCGCCTACCAAAACTGTTCGATACAGAACTTCAGTTGGCCAACGAAGTCAAGTACCTCGGGGTCACGCTAGACAGTAAGTTAAACTGGAGTAGCCACTTAGACAACAAGCTAAACAGGGCCTGCATCACCTTTTGGCAGTGCAGGAGAATGATAGGTAAGAAGTGGGGCCTATCCCCTAGAATCATACTATGGCTGTACACTGCAGTGATCCGCCCCATGATCGCGTACGGGTCTGTGGTCTGGTGGCCCCGCACCCAGCTAGTGACAGCATCTAACAGACTACAACGCATGCAAAGACTAGCCTGCGTGGCGATCACGGGCTGCATGAGGACTACTCCGACCGCGGCGATTGAGGCCATGTTAGACTTACCCCCGCTCCACCTGTTCATACAGCAGGAAGCGACGATGGCAGCGGTGCGTCTTAATGCAACAGAGCTCTGGGGTAAGAGAGTAACACAACACATAACGAGTTCCCCATTACGAAAGCCATAAATGACCGGGTACCCAAACAATTTATCTTCGATAAAAAATATAGAATCCAACTGCACGAGGATCGCCAATGCGAGGGCTTGCGTCCTGCAGAACTACGCATCTTCACGGATGGTTCTAAAACAGGTAGTGGCACAGGTGCTGGAATCTTCTCGGAGGACTTCAACATACAAATTAGCCACACCTTTGGGAGTCCATAACACAGTTTTCCAGGCCGAATGCATGGGTATTTCTCTTGCCGCTTCGGCCATCATGGCCAGGGAAGTCAGGGACTACTCGATACGTATACTCTCAGACAGTATGGCTGTTCTGCAAGCGCTAAACAGCCACACTGTTGACTCTGGGCTGATATACGAGTGTCACCAACGCCTTAACCAGGTGGGTAGCCTCAATAATATAACCATTCAATGGATCAAAGGACACAGCGGCTCGCGGGGCAATGACGCAGCCGACGAACTAGCCCGAAGGGGGTCGAGCATGGCACCGGTGGGGCCTGAACCCATTGCGCCACTCCCCTTCGGGTACCTACGCTCTCTGGTAAGGAAACGCACTAGGGATCAACACTACAAAATATGGTTGGACCAAGGTGACTGCAGGCAGGTGAAGCAGGCACTCCCTGCCATTGATTACCGCCTCACGAAGCGGGTGCTCCGACTAACGAAGCAACAGCTGCGAACTGTTACAGCAGCTATAACTGGCCATGGGTCCTTTAATAAACACCTCTTTGTCATAGGAGTCACAGACAGTCCGCTGTGCAGGGCCTGCATGGAGGACGACGAGACAGCATCTCATGTGCTACTACACTGCCCGGTGGTAGCCACATACAGGGCAAAGTACTTCGGTAACCCAGGTACCTTACGTGAGATGGTCAGTAACACCAAGGCGTTGCTGGCCTTCTTGGAGGAGCTGGGGTGGATCGAATAAGCGATTTCCCACCCGTACGCAAAATACGCGCTTTGACGTGGAGTTGCGGATACCAGCCCGTTTTACCTATTACCTATTACCTATTATTAGTGTCATTGTAAATAGTTGTAAATGTGTGTGTGTGAGCGTGTATGCACAGAGCGTTGGTGTAGTTTTAGCATGCTTCACTGTATTGTTCGCAGCGCTCTGTCTTGGTTTTTTATTTGGTCTGACCCTGTCAAGAAAGTTCTTTGGTTATTCTCTTAGGTTTTTATTGGATTTGGATCTGTGGGCAAACCTGTATTGAAACTGGTTCAGTTACCAAGTCATTTCTATTGGGGCAGAAATAATATCAATACATATAAATATTATAAATTAAAGTCGCTTTTCGTGTGTGTCCGCGTTGTTCTTTTAAACCACGTAACAGATTTTGATAAGGTTTTCACCATCGTTTAGAGAATCTATTCCGGAAGGTTTATGTGTATTATAATCAGTGATCGGAGTAGGTAGATTGATTTTTGGTACTTGTATCATAAATGCACACAGAAAGAATAACATGGATAAGCCATTTTTCCGGAAAGTAATTCCGGTATTTCCGGATTCAATTAAATATTGTTAATGTTGGTAGTGATATTATTACTACTCAATTCAAAATTTAACGGAAGGTATCAAAACTATATTAATTCATTATTTATTTGCTCATTTTATTACAATTCCTACCTTTTTTTTTTTTGAGGATGGCAAATCATCAAATGACTCCTTCCACTCTGGCAGAATACAATTCCTACATAAGTTCCGGTTTTTTTAAATAATCCACCAATTCCGGAGGAATGTCCATATTAATATATACGTTTCGGATCAATGGCCCCAGTTCAATCTACCTACTCCGATCACTGATTATAATACGTTAATATTAAAGTTACATACAACGAGCAATTGAAGTCTATAATATATTAACTTACGTGAAGTTTTTTTAATTACTTATAATTATGTTGACGAGAGTATATTTTTATATTAACAAGTGATAATATTGTTCATTATCAGCTTTAACTTAGTTATATGTTATCTTTGTGGGTTATTTTGTATTAAGACACGAATATAAAAATGACACGAACAGTATTGATTTACCTTAAAACCTCATTTACACAATGCAAGTTTAGTCAAGAAACTTGCATTGTGTAAATGGGGCTTGCAACACTTTATCAAAACCAATCATTTTCATTATCTAATATTAATTTTATTGAATGTTACTGTAAGCATGTATCATCCCACTCCTGGGCAAAGGCCAGGCCGTGAGTACTACTACACGGTACAGTACTTGCGATCCAGGACTAATGTGGACCACTGGTTGTTTGTTTTTTTGCAAAAGAAAATTGTAGTACAATACAGTGAGGTGCCCAACACCTAAAAATCACATGCATAACATGTAATATTCATACTTTCTCGAGCAATGGCAATGGCAACACAAGACTTGCAATATACCAGGGGCCCTCAGTCGGAAAGGTCATCAACTGTAAAGTAAGTATCTCATATGTTCAAGGGAACTTTTGTAAACGGTACCCAGTGTACTGTCTCAATAACATCATTCATCAAACTCCATAAAAGTATTATTGAAGTTTATTGAAAAGTGTTATTTAAAGCTTAGCTTATAGTACATAAGTTAAATATTGAGCCGTACTTACTTTTCATGAATATCAAAAAAAAAAAGGTAGAAGAGTTGGTTTTTGGAAATAAATCATTCCAATTTTGAGTTTTATATTTACCAGTTTTTTTATGGATCTTTAGAGTTCCTAGATGAGTACATAATCAGTAAGTGTAGTAGGTCAATTGACAAGATATTTTCTAGTTGACTATAAACTAGTTTAGACCAATCTTGGTATGCATTTAAAATTGAAAAAGTTTTATGAAAATACATTTTCCAAAACTTGTCAAATCCCAAATGTACAAAGCTTTCTTACCAATGCATTTGGTTTTTGTCAAATGCAGCATTGTTTCAAGGTGCACTGATTTCTCCAAAATGTTTTGTTGTTGTCTCATTTTCACATGTGTTATTGTTTTCATCAGTCTGTCCAACCCACCCGCTAGAATTCAGAGAAGCTGTGTAAGCTGTGCATTTCCATTTCTTCTTTTAAGAAAGAGGAATCCATGATTACATTACAATATGATACGTCTGTAAAGCCTTCACATCTAGTAAGATTTCTTTATACTGAGCCACAGCTTGACCTCTAACCTAAGCAAAGGAAAAAGTATTTAGCCATAACAATTGAATTCACATTATTAGGCATTGTTGCACAATTTCCCATAAAGTAAATCAAGGTTAAATCAAGGTCCATTTCTTGTGTTTCAATGTGAAGACTAATACAACATACATCTTTTATGCCACACTTACAAGAGTAGACCAGCTGACATATTGCACTAGTGATTTTATGCAATATACATACATACTTAATTAATATTTTCTACAATTTGTACTGTAGTAAAAGGCTTTCTTATTACTTATACAACCTTGCAATAATTATATTTTTGTGCTATTTACCTGTAACTTTATTTGATCAAACCATTGTCATGGAAAATGATAAAATATAAGTTTAGTATGAAGGTGAATACGAGCTAATTTTCTTAGTTTTCCTTAAAAAAGTTTATTTCTTTTTATCAGTCAATGTTCAGGCCACATTGATAACACTGAAAACCACTGAAGGTTAAATCTTCAATCAAACCATATCAGTACGTCACCATGCTGTGGGTCAGGGACATGGTGTAACCACTTATCAAGATTCTTAAATAACATCAAAAAAAGTAATGAAAATATAATAAAATATAAACCCCAAAATAGGAATGATTCGTTTCCAAAAAAAAAACTCTCCTACCTTTTTTTAATGTTCATTGTCAATATAACATGTATGACAACAAAGATGATGTTTTGTAACACTTGAGTATGTAAAATAGATATTTGAATATCTAAATAACATATTCAGTGTTGAGAAACATCAGTATTTTAATTTGTTTTAGTATTGTTTACTCAACTTTACTTTCAATAAGCTGTATAAGCCGGGTCCCTGTAATTTAGGGATGTTGTGAAATGGATTTTTTTTAACAGTTTCACCGATGGTGAATGCCCATAGACATCAGAACAATAAAACTTCATATTGTGTCTCATTCAGTGTCTGCAAAAGCGTTAAACTCAGATTTCAGCTATGTTCCTGATATTGAAAGGCTGTCCAAAATGGGCTTGGTAGTAGTGTCTTTAATTGTAAACGACAATACTGGTAGTGCAGCTGGTAGTGTCCTTGCAAATAAATTATATTTAAAGACACTGAATACTTACATGGGCATTATGGCTACTATGTGTCCAATTATATCATGTATGTGAGACCATTTATTCAAAAGTTCTGGTGGTGGACTATCTTCCCAGTTTTCACCGTCACCTGAAAAACAAAACATTTCCTTCATGTCAAGTTGCAAGTGATTGGAAAATATTGTGAAATAATATTGTGGGAGTAAGTTTCAGTTTCAGCAACATTGCATAATGTTTATAAACAAGATAATAGCTGTAATAAGTAATGTGGGTTGGTTATTCTGTTTAGGTATATGGATATTTAGGTCTTCATTTACAGAAAGTCTCTGCAAAGTTATAAACAAACGCTCAGGTTTATTGACATAAAATTGCACAGTGAAGTAGAGTAGACTTTCATTGTGCAATATTTACAAATGCTCACCTTTGAACAGTGTGACCAGCCGCAACATGACGAGGGGGCAGTGGTACGTGTGTGCTGTCACCAGGTCTAGCACAAACCTGCGGTACAGGTCCACCAGCTCCTCACTCCGGCTCAACCATTCAATATTACACACTACATCCACAAATTGAGTCAAGTCCCGTCCTAACAAAACAACACACGACAGACTGTCATCAAATACTATCCTAAAGTTATCCTCATTCAGAGGATACTCTCGCAAAACTTTCACCAACTCATGGTATGGTCCAGTGCTTTTATTACTGACGTATTTCACAAGTATTTGCTCTACTTGGCTCTTCGTGAACCGTAGCCTCATCCGCGCCAGCGCCGCCTGCCGCTCTATGGTCTTTTGCATCAATGATGCAACACTCTTTGGTGTTACTGCCATCTCTATTTCTTGAGATCCGACGATATTGACTTCAAGTATTCTACTATTTCCGGCTGCCGCAGCAGTTCGGCCTTCTTATGGTTCAAAACTTCACGCAATATGTTGCTACTGTCTTCAAGTGTCGGCAAGCTTTGCGGTGGCTGTTCGTAGCTCGTACTCGGCTTGTTGTACCCGAAACTCGGGTCTGAGGCTTCAGAAGTCTTCTTGTCTTTCAGATAATTCTGCAATCTCTCCAACACCACTTTGTTATCACCTTCTTTCTTCTCCGGACTATAACCCTCTTTGGACATCGCTTTGCGTAAATTTTACATCGTAAAGGGTATACTTTACGAACGTATACTAAAGCATAAAGCACAAGTTATAAGTTGGATGGTTTCACTAGTGCTATTTATATCCAAAATGTTTCTTTTTATGGTTAAAATTAGCTAGGAAACACGTGCACAACTACGCGGAACCAAAACTTGACATGACAGCTGAATTAGGTTGACGTTTGAACATTTTATTTGGCGCCTGAAAGAGAAAGAAAGAGTTTTTATAGGCTCTACGTCTTTAGTAACTTTCAAAGGACATTGACCACCCATATATGGGAGTTGGACCAAGTGCTGCCCAGAATGGACACATAGTGCATTATGTTCCTTGGACATATACTAGTCTGTAAACCAAAGCTCAATAAAATCTATCTCCGGAGTTTTGATAAAAACTCTTTTCTATTGAGTATTTCTTGTTGATGAACACCAACCAACCGGTGGCGCATTTTTATTATATAATGACTGTAATTATGTTAAAACACATTACTATTTCATTTGTGTGCATATAATTTTCATATTAAATAATTTTTAGTGACCATCCATATTCGGCAGTTGTTTGGTTGAGGAGTTCCTATGGCCACATTCCGGCTCCATCATCAGACCCTGGATACAACCTTGGACTATACTAGGTACTTGTCAAGACAAATACAACGAGTCCAAACACGATGGTACTATCTTGTTTGGTTGAGGAGTTCCTATGGCCACCTTCCGGCTCCATCATCAGACCCTGGACACCACTTAGTGTAATAGGACTTTTCAATACTTATCCAATGAAACCACATACGACGTGGCTATCTGGTTTACTTGAGGAGTTCCCGTGACCACCCTCCAGCTCCATCATCAGACCCTGGACACCATGTGAGGCTATAGCATTTGTCAAGATAAAATCAACGAGTTCAAACTCAACGACGCTCTCATTTTTCCAATAATAAAATAAAATAATTAAATAAAACTAGGTAGGGACCTACCTGAAAAACATTAACCTCTCTCAGGCATTATCTTATTAACCCTGGAACCTTTTTTATTTTTTTATTTTTTATGTATGAATTTTTGCAAGGAACCATTTGGAAGCACTCCCATGTCTGGGCAGCATTTGGTCCAAATCGGTCAATATCCTTTTTTGTCGATTTTCAAAGGAAAAAAATAAGAAATATATATTAATGCAGAATCCCAAGTGTTTTAAAAGACAATGTTAAATATTTATACAAAATTGAAGCTCATAGTAGTACACAATCATGATCGAAATGTATATAAGCGTGATCTACTCATAAAAAAAAAGATTATGATTGTCTTACCGTGCGTTTGCACTGGCGAAACATTCAAGACAAAACATGTTGAAATCTCTAGTTCCTGTCAAAAATTGTATGGAACTTTGACAGAAAATAGAGATTTCAACATGTTTTGTCTTGAATGTTTCGCCAGTGCAAACGCACGGTTAGGGATCACGCTTATTCACATTTTGTGTGTGCCTGTGCCGTTTTGTAATTTTACCGCTACGTTAAATGTTTTCTATTGCAACTTGTCTTATTCAAAATTATTTAGATTTCGTGGAACAGAGTGCGATACAGCGATATTGACAGCCAGTTTCTGTTTAGTTATCTGTGGTTTTTCATTTCTCAATGAGTTTGGGAGGGGTAGAATGCGTGTGTATTTCTGAATTCCGAATTTATGCATTAATTTATTATGTATTGTCGTTAAATAGTGTGTACGTTGTGCTATTGCGAAAATGTGTGTTGAATGAACCTATAACTATAGTGTAACATACTTTGCTCAGTTTCTTTCTATTCTATGGGCGTTGATAATCATGCAAAATGGCCAACGATTTGTGGTCATGTACCTGTTGTACGGAGGCTCTTACGTGTTGGTTGCGCCTAAAACTGTCGCCGGAGGAAATAGAGCAGCGATACAGGAGCAAGGAAATAGATAGAATACTAGAGAAGGAGAAACAGACACTGCGACGACAGGTAAAACTATTGTTGCTCGGCGCGGGTGAAAGCGGAAAGTCAACATTCCTGAAACAGATGAGGATTATACACAAAGTGAAGTTTGAGCCGGAACTGGTGCGAGAGTACCAGCATGTGATATACCAGAACATAGTGAAGGGGATCCAGGTGTTGGTGGACGCGAGGGATAAACTCGCCATACCGTGGGAGAATCCGAGGAATTTGGACATTGGGCAGCAGGCGCTACACTTTAACAGCACGTCATCGCTGGACAGTCGGCTGTTCGTGCATTACGCGCCGCACATACACTCGCTGTGGTTAGACAGAGCCATAAAGAGGGCCTATGACAGGCGGAGAGAATTTCAATTGGTAAGTTACAATGTTCAATGTTTGCCAAGTAAACAATGGTACAAGAGGTGTCTTTGTGCGTCCACTGGGGATTCCTCTTGTGGTTTTAGTTTAATGATTACTTATCCCTAATGATTAATTCACAGGTTGTGTATTAATGTGGTAGGTTTAAACACCTTCTGTTAACCAAACATTAATAGGTAATTTTTATATTATCATTAGGACTGCAGTTGATAAAAAAACAAACATGTTATTGTTTGTTTTATTGGTAGTCATTTGTTTTTCCTAAATGATAATCTGGAATATGATCAACTCTGATAATAATAAAGGAAAGTTTTGATATTGTGGAATTCTTTTTTGTCTTATTCCATATTTGATGACTTGGTGCAAGTCAGAGTTGATCAGTTGAATTATTCAGCCTTTGTTGTTTTTAAAACCATTGAGTGAACTTGATAGTTTACTTTTTATAATAGCCAGAACTATTTTAACTAATTCTTAAAGTAGGTCTTATTGCAGGAAATCGTTACACATCTGTACTCCTTCTCGATTTTCTGAAGTGTTTTCCTTGTTTTTGTGATAAATCTTTTTGTGTCTTGCAAAGTTTACGTTTGCTGCTGCCAATTTATTTCTTATCAGAGTTTCAGATTTCTTTGCCTGAGCTTTTTTACTAAGGATAATACAGCTAGGAACCAAGTTTTTGATGATTTGTTTGACAAAAACACAGGTATATTATTTAGAAGGAATGGTAAATCTATATGCACAAAATACAGCATTTTCATGAAATATGGCATACAGCGTAAACCGTAAAACACTAAACACACACAGAAACATGGTATTCAGAAGATGTGTAGTTGTACTAAATTAACTAAAGATTTTTGCAAATTCCTAAAAGGCCTTCCTTTTTTTTCTAACAAATTCCTTCATTAATTACAACCTATCCTCATATAAAAAGTGAAATGATGCAATGCACACACACTTCAGTAATGAGTAAAGTTTGGCACCAATCAAGTAACACATAAGGAATATCAATTACTTTGTTATCATAATGTTTGCAATTTGTATGATGTTTATTCATTGGTTTACACCTGCATATGTAAAATGTGTGCATAAATGTTAATGTTCCATTCTGTTCATCAGCAACTTGTTTTTTCTTTTAAGTTTTATACTTTTGTAATGGGACCTAGGTGATAGTTAAATTAATGAATTTGCTATTGGTAAGGAATTTATATGAAAATCAACTGCTTCGTTGGTGTAGTGGCCGCAAACGCTACTGCTATGCATGAGTCCTGGGTCCAATTCCCAGTTCGGGGAAAGTGTTATTGGGTTTTTCCAATTTTCCCAGTTACAGCCCGGTGTCTGGATTTGTACCCGGTTGTGCAGGCTTGCCCCCAATTACATAGGACTTGAACATAACTGGCACAATGTGGGTGTACACCTCTGCCTAGCCTTTCGGGGAACACAGGCATGCATGATGTTATGTTAGGATTTGAAAATTCTAGTAGTATATTTATTGTAAGGTTTACTCTAAATTATCTAGAAGTAAGAGTATTTAGTAGTTAATAAAAAGTGGCTCTTATGAGGTCATGTGTTAGGTGAATAACAGATATAACTAAATAGTTAATAGTATCTGATAAGACTTTATTTACTGTTTGATTCATGAACGAAGCTGCCTTATGTGCTAACTACCCATTAAATATTACTATTATACAATAATTACTACTGGAAATGTCTTTTCTAAGTTTAATACCATTTATTTGCAGTTTCTACCAAATATTTACAGCTATTTCATGGTCTTGACCAACTACAAACTACTGTAGTCATCGCATTTCAACTTAGTTAACCTAATTATAAAATACTAGCTTCTGCCCCCGACTTCGTTCGCATGGAAGTCGTAAAATACACAAATACTAAAACAACAGTCACATTTTTATAAAACTCCCTCGGCCCCATTGTTTTTGTCTTTTTGCTCGTATCTTAAGGGTCGTAGCGTGATGTTAAATAGAATATAACTTTCCTCATGAATCACTCCGTTCATTGGTGAAAACTGTATGAAAATCCATTCGGTAGTTTTTGAGCTTATTGCGTTCAGACGCGCGCGGCGGGGAGTCTTTTTTTTATTTTATAACTAGCTTCCGCCCGCGGCTTCGCCCAAGTGGTATGTTAATAAAAAGTAGCCTATGTCCTTCCCCAGGATGCCATCTATCTCCTTGCCAAACGGAGAAAAGGTAATATACAGACAGACAGAGTTACTTTCGAATTTATAATATTAGTATGGATATAATATGTAGTGATTTCATAAGAATACGGAAATGCTGTCATACACCATCACACATTTTTCCAACTTAAGAATAATCTAAATAATAGATATTTCCTTCATAATGTGTTTGTTTGTGGTTTCTTTGTTTTATCCACAAGGACTCAATATTACTTTCATTAATCTTCACAATGATTCAGCTACAGAAAACATTATTGTTTTGCTTATTTTGCATAACTCCAAGCATGGCATGACTTCAAGCTGATCACAGACAATTTTTTTGTTTTTGTTTTACCTCCTTTTGATTCAGTAACTAAATTGCAAGCACAAAACGTTAAAAGCCATAAAAAAAATAGCCTTGCATTTTCATTTTCAAATTCCTTTTCCCTTCAGTCAGTAAAAGGGGCCATCCATAATTAGGAAAATATAATTTTATCAAAACTAGTTTCAGAGAAATTTACAGAAAATAAAATAAAGTACCTATGAAAACCTAAATTCTATGTTGATAGAATGGTACTGGTGGTACCCCACTTACAACATAGACTACAGATAAATGAATGAATTTTATCACAATTTATTTAAAACCTGTTTGCTGACACGTTTAGGTGGCTGTAGGATATTCTTGCTCCAGCGAACACTTTGTTTGCCGACTTTTTATTGTTACCTCCTTTGATATAATTTACGTCTGAATCATCTTTATTGTTTTGATTTTTTTAAGTTGGTAGAATTGAAAACTATCAGCGCTCGTGAAGATACGGGCCAATCCGTAATTAGTTCGATGTTCAGAGTGAACCCTCCCGATTAATTCACTTTTCGGACGGGTAAAATCTCATAGGGTGTCGGTCAAATCATGTTGTCATTAATTCTTAGTTCGGGCCCCAAACCAATCTTACGTCCACAGGTGAAATGGTGAAGGAAGCGCCCATAACTATGGCCGAAATGACGGATTACGTGCTTAGGGAGTAGACCTCGGGCGTAAGTTGACGTCTTGTGGACATGATTCTATGGAAAATAACTTTGAGAACGCGCGGCCATAGCGTTGTGTTAGGAGCGCCGCAGCGTACCTAACACGTTCGAGCGTCTATGCTAGACACTAGAGATGCCTAAGTTAACCACGAGATGACGAAATAAACCAACTGTTTTCAAAAATTTAATAAAATAAGTATATGTATTTCGATCGTCGTGCCGTCCACGAGGGTCGGTTCTCGTGAATTATGGAGATAATCTGTCACTCAATTAATGTAATTTAGTTGCGAAACCAGTTTGGGCTGTTCCATTTTTTGTCTTTCGGCATTCGCTCCGGAATCGATTTATGCCCTTAGGTATATTTAAAGTTTAAAGCAGGTTTTAGTCTTGGTATCATGAAAGTTGTGCGTGCTTAGAGGGTCAAATAAGATTGCGACTAATTAGGTTTAGTTGGCTGTTGGCAACGTTTTACGTTTATAAGAACGGCTTACATTATTGATACAGCGTATTGGAAGAATTAAATCTACAGTGTTTATCAGAAAAGTGTGGTCTTTAAGGGTGTGGTACAGACCATGAGCCTGAACAACTTTCTCCATGGGACCAACATCATGATCGCGAAAAAATCATCAACTGTCCCATACAAACCTTCAACACCTACTCTACTCCACCCAAATGTATGGGATGGTTGATTATTAAGCTGCTATAAAGCCCCTAATATCTGTAGTAAAAAAAAATAACACGCCGAATGTATAACCTCCTCATATTTTTAAGTCTGTTAATAAGTATTAATTGTAAAAATTCAGTAATTTTCCAAAAGGCAACATTTAATCAACTTCATCAGAATCTGATAAAGCCATATTCAAACAAATAAAATATTCAAGCAACCTCAGACCAACAAAAAAAGAAAGACGGATCACTGCCTATATCAAACGTGTAGCCACAAAACTATGCTCCTGCAAGTAAACACACAGGCTCACGCACACACCTACACAAAAACTATGCTCATGGCTCCTAGTACGTCACGAGTCGTCGTCTAGTAAACTTCAATAAAAAAAATAGAATTATGCCTTCTTGTGTAGTGAAAACTTGTAAAAACAATAGCAAATCACATAAAAAGTCTCACGGAATCACTTTTCACTTGGAAGTGCTTCAAATAACATCGTTTCTTAATTTAGTTAACTATGAATTTTAGGTTACTTGGAACAAAAACCTGAACGAATGAACGAACGAAAACAGTGACATTTAAAGTGCGAGGGTTGCCATAAAATGATTTGAAATTTTCCCGTTCGATATTTTTTAGTTCGAGTAATTATATGCCTGTTTATTTTATGTATTTAATATTTTAGATTTCCAAGTAATATTGAGAATAAAAGTAAATGGATAGTAGCTATAAGAAATAGTCGGAATGATCCAGAATGGCTGCCATCGAAAACCAGAGTGGTTTGTTCCGATCATTTTGATAATAATGACCTTTATTCAATTAATCGTGGACTTCGCCGTGTGATCAAAAGCGGATATAAAATTTAAAAAACAAAAATGAGATTTTATCAAAACAGTAATTAAACACGAGACTGTATTTTTTATTTTAGTTAGTTTCTCAGCTTAGTCTAGCAAATTTAAATACTACTGTACCAAATTTTATTTTTTAAATGTTATTTCCATCGTCCTACGTAATTGCTGAAAACTCAGTTTCACAAAGTTCTGGCTGTACGTTTGTTCAAGTATGTCCTAATTCTTCATTTATCTTCCTAAGGTTTTAGTCAAAAGCTGCCATTACTCGTGTATTTTTTTTGTAGGAGTTACCAGACTTGCCTCATGTAGCTATTGACAATAGGGCTGTATGTAAATGCACTTTGTACTTAATTGTTATTTTATTTTGCGATAAAAAAAAAAATGGTTTTGTTTCGGAATCCTTCCCAACAATTGAGGTACAATACCATACTCAACAATATCTTACTCGTACAATATTATCCTACCCAAAATATTATTCCCCAAATTATAGGGAAAAACTTTAACAAATGACAACCCTTTTTACATACACATAGATAAAAAGGTGGCTTCACTTTTGATGTACGTAATGCTCCGTCTTTCTTATTTTGTTGGTCTGAGCAAGCAACTTACTAAAAAGTAAAACCTCACAAAGATATAAAAGATTACATCCGTAGCTGCAACCTACCTGACCCTATCCGGAAGTATGAAATATCGGTGATTGCGCTCGCTTGAACTTCCGGCCGCCAGACATTTTCGCGAGTCTTCAGCTTCAACAGAGTATCTCGCATCGTAATATCACCGTCGCAAAGGCAAAGGGTCTCTCAGAAAATATTCCCTTTCATAAAAATGGCAATAACCACGGATATCTACGGCAATAACTGATGTCATATCAATGTTTGCACGCGTTTGAACCGGCTTCCCTAATTAAAACTTTCACTCTTCGCCATTCGATCGTAGTTAGTATAAGCGAGATGTAGGCCTTACAAAGTGCAGTCCATATCTGTATACCAGAGGTAAACTATCGCTAAGTCCATTTTTTTCGAAATTCACTTTTTAATGTCATTGAAACAAACATTTAAAGATCTACTTAGTGGTATACTATATTAAGTACAGTAAAACATTTTTTTTTCATCGCTACACAATGTATCTTTGTAGCTGTCAAAACGGACTTCTTAGATTGTCGCGAGTTTAGTGTTCAAATTGAGACTTACATGTGTACTGAATAATTAGCTAAATGTGACTTAGGATAGTTTACCTCCGGTACACAGATATTGTCCTTTAGTTCTCGGGTTATCGACTTTAGAGACAGCATTTTCGCACCTGCCTTGCCCCTCACTCGCTTAGTTAGGTATTTAGATTAGTAATTTAACTTAATTAGTCATTTTACCCTTTCCTTTATGGGCCATGTATTGCATACGTCCTACTTGAGTTGTGTCGACTTTAATTTAATAGTTGAGTCTATTGTTAAAAATCCATGACAATTATTATACAATATATTTAGGTACTTAATAACTTTAAATTTAAACAATAAAACCACACTCGACTGTCGTTCGAGTTTTTACTATATATGGGGCAAAGATCATACTAAAAAGTTTATGAACACGACTGCTAACTCGACAGACTAGTAAATACCTAATTATGCCATAAACATAATATTGTTCGATATATTATCATTCCAGTCTAGTTGACCATCTGAAGAACGAATTTATTCTTAGTCTTGGGTCGGGCTTAAATAAAATAATTGTAATTGCATTCCTTATCTCGTTGGATTAGTCACACTGGCATTGCGTCATGCCTTCTGTGGCAACGCGTTAGGTGTTCTTCACATGCATTCGAACTAATCATAATGCGTCGATTTGATATTAAGGGGGATGCGCCAAGGTAGCCCGCGAAATTCAAATTTTCTTATGTTTTTTGCAATTTGCAAGTCAGTGTCAGGGTTGTACGTTACCCTGCCAGGGTTGCGGGAAAGTCCGAAAGGGATACCGGGACCTTGGCAACAGGCAAATGAAGGAACACGGGTGGGTTTTAGTCAGTAAAAGTCTGACACGCCCTTCCGCTCCGCCCAGAGCGGGAGAAGTCATTGGATGATTTCCCACCCTCAAAAAAAAAAAAAAAAGGGTTGTACGTTAAAATATGATTCGCGACCGTAGCAAATATGGCCATGAAGAATTATAATCATTTGATTCAGCAATACAACTCCTTACGTTAGAATAATCCTCGAATGTCATTATTTCATGAAATAGTCATTCAATAGGATTATATGATCTCATATGTAGAGTTGTATTGATGATTTTTATGAATATAATTCTATAAATAAATATTTGATACGGCCGTGAATCATATTTAGATCAACAAACAACCTGGTACTGATCTGCAAATAGCAAAAAAGGTAAAAAAAATTGAATTGCGCGGGCTGCCCTAGGCCGTACCCTACCTCAGATTTCATCTCGCTCGCACCCATACTCAAAAATCAAAATCAAAAGTCATTTATTCAAACTAGGCTGAGAATCAGCACTTTTCGAACGTCAAAATTACATAAGATAGTCCCCCAAAACGCCCACCCTTCACCACTTCCTAGTGCTTTAGCTGGGAAGAAGAAGTGGCGCAACAAACTCCCCAGCAGCATAGCTGTCTGTTCAGTTAGAAACAATTGATTCTATACAAAAGTATGCAAAATCATTTACATTACGCAACGTAAAATATAAATCTAATTATTAGCCATATGTCAGCTAGCAAACGCCAATATACCAAGCAAAAAAAAAAAAACTACTACTGTATGTACTCAAGAAGAAATAAAATAAATAAGTAAATGTAAACATAAATTAATTAAATAAAAGCCTCCAGGCAAAAAGGGCGTGCCCGCTTACATATAGCTATTTAAACCTGTAACTCGAAGTTATAATAAATGATAAACTAGGACCATCTAAGTAAAATAAATAAAAAGTTCAGTATTATAACATTAACAAAACCGAGATCAGCAATACTACTCAATACTACTCGCGGCCCGAGTGAGAGCGAGACGGAGTGGGGTTCTGGCGGCTCTCAAGCCTTGAATAGTTTAGGTGACTGCTTTTTACGGTGAAAATAATAGTAATTAAAAAAAAAATAAAAACATGTGACCTGCTTTATAGTTAGTTCAGTTATTAATTATTATGCAAAGATTCATGATCTAATTTGAAGTAAGTTTTTTTTTTAAACCAGCTTTTTATAGTTCGGTTTAGAGGTAACTTTGAATTTTTTTTCTATCAAGAAAATTTTATGTAATCGTGTTTTTTTTTAAATGTAAACGGAGGATCATGTTGAGCAATTTGAGGTAAGGTAGGGCCTTAGTTTTTGCTAGGAAGCCCTGTGACTTCCCTCGTTTGTGGAACACCTATACTCGTATCGCGAATTCGCGATATTTGTCATCGATTGCAAATAACACTAGGTCTGTTGAATTTATCAGTCATTGTTTCTATTTAATTGTGTATGAAGTATGGGGTCTGTGTACGTGCAGTATTCAATTCATTAAGTCATCAAGAACTATGTTATCGTCCATATTCACGGTCGTAACTAGGTCCTATGATTCTAGAAAACTTTTCCAAATAAGTAATTCAAATGTTATCAGTTTTACCAATCACTACATATTATAAAACAAAGTCCTCCGCCGCGTCTGTCTGTCTGTCTGTTCGCGATAAAAAAACTACTTCGCCGATTTTCATGCTGTTTTCACCAATGGATAGAGTGGTTCTCTAGGAAGGTTTTAGTATATAATAACCGACATCCACGCGGGCGAAGCCGTGGGCATCAGCTAGTTCCTACTCTATAAAAAAGCTATTCTAGAATAAGTTTTTTCCAGTCCATGGTTTCCATTTTGAAATGAAAATCCACCCAATTCGGGTCACTAGTTCGAGAACAGAGTATTCACGAATAATTTCCTTTCAAGCATAAAAAATGTACACCATTCTAGTACGTTGGTCTAGAAAAAGTTCAAACTATCGCTGTGGGACTCGATAATCCTAAATAAATAGGTAATAATTATAGTATAGTATGGTTATCCTAACTAATATTATATAACTAGCACTTTGCCCGCGGCTTTGCCCGCGTGTTATTATATACTAAAACCTTCCTCGAGAACCACTCCATCCATTGGTAAAAACAGCATGAAAATCGGTGCAGTAGTTTTTGAGGTTATCGCGAACAGACGACAGACGCGGCGGAGGACTTTGTTTTATAACATGTAAGGATGCAAAAGTGAGTTTGTTTGTTACGCTTTCACGTTAAAACGGCCGAATGGATTTGGATGAAATTTGGCACAAGGTTAGACCTTCTATCCCGATATTCCCACGGGATCGGGACTTATGCGAGTGAAACCGCGGGGCGCAGCTAGTACGGAATATGATAGAAGTGTAATTGAATTCGTCCTAAGTTCATGAGGGGCGTGACCTGATTCCTAACCGCTCATTATCATTCCAATTCTTGGAATCGATCGACGCATTTATCGTTAAACTTTCCCTTTTTGAATGCGGATATTATGAATATCTTAGCGTCTTCAAGGTCCATTGGATTGAGGATAAATCTAAATGAAGGACGCACAAGTTCATTTGAAAGACCTCTTTAAATATATGCGGGGTAATTGTGTAACAACACTAACAATTGCAATGCCTTTCATACCTATTGACAATTCGACAGCATTCATTCCGTTATTTTACAAGCAAGCAAACAATAATTTTTTTCTCAAGCTTCAAATTTTTCATATGTATGAAACAATGCATTAGGGATTTCCTTCAAAATCCTTCGAGGGTGCTAGACTCTCTGAAAAGACGCTGATTTGTTCGTAGATGTACTGAAAATACGCGCAAAATTTTAAAAAAAAACAAGACTTTTAAACAGTTTTTATCCCTGTAGGTACATAGTGTGATAACACGTTTATTTAATTTAAATGAAATTAAATTTCAATTATCAACACGAATTATCGCACTATGTGTAAGGGATAAAAAGTCTTGATTTTTTTAATTTCGCGCGTGTTTTCAGGGTCAACTTTCGTTGGCCAGACTCTATATAAAATCATATCACAATGTTGTTTAAACGACATTGATATTTTATATTTTAGTTGTTTGAGAGTCTAATAAACATTTTATAGCCTGGTGGTTGACTTTAACCTTAGAATTATTACCTTTTTATCATCTCTAAATGCAGTCATACTTCTTTTTTCCCGATGGTAGTTTGCAATATTGTTTTTCTTCAATAAGTGGCCAAGCCAGTCGTGCTGTCTGTGGCTTTGTTGGGGTGTTCAAAGTGCAGTTGTTCGGGCTCTTCGGGCTTGGGTAATGTAAATAAGAATGTGACAAAGTTACCAACGAGGTCCTGAAGTCCTTAATTGTTCTTTCCCAGAGAGTTTTCTTTTTACCCGACTACGGCGAAGCAAGAAGGAAGGTTCATGTGTTCCCTCATAATTTCTAAACTACTCACTATTTGACAAATGAGGTATCTTTGGAAGCGTCTTGATCGTCCGCTGGATATAGGCTATTTGACCTCACATTAAATTGAATATGGCGCCCTCTATAGGACAAAAAGTCATGGACTAAAAATTTTTTTTTTTAATTATCTAATTTTTAATTAATTATCAATTGAAAGGGCTTAATTTGCACATTTCAAAATAAAAAATATATTATAACCCCCAAACTTTTTAAATAAAAATAAAAGTTATGATACTAAAACTCAACTACGACAAAAAAGTCAACTAAAAAAATGTAAACAAGACATCACAGACAGACAAATTATAAATCCGGAATCACACGTTGTAGCGGCATAAATCAAACAGATGACGTGTGACTCCGGATTTTTAATTTGTCTGTCTGTGATGTCTTGTTTACATCTTTTTGATTGACTTTTTTGTCGTAGTTGGGTTTTAGTTTTATAACTTTTATTTTCTCTGGTATGGTCTTCCAATTTTTAACAAAGGCCAATAGGTCATTTATTGTTACTGTTACGATAGTTTGACATGAGACAGAGCCTCATTTTGTCAACGAAAATGCAGATCAAGTTGAAACCCGGCAGCAACTGAACAATAAATTTAACATTACAGCTAAACGAATTAGCATTGCCACTTTCATTCGTCTCACCTCTTTATTCATAAATACAGCGTGAAACCATAAATAAATAAGAATAGTTAAACAATAATTAAGTAATCCCGACCATTACATCCTGGTTTGCTTTCCTTGTCATTGGCGTCATTTTCGCATTCACAGCGTAACCGACGCATCGCTGGTCGACCTACATACCAGTACACCTACCATAAACTGTTCGACTGTTCGTGTCGCATATTGCGAAAACTTTGACTATCTATACAGATTTTCTTGGTTAAATTTAGTTTACTTAGCACCTGTTGATTTGGTATAGTTAAGTTTACAAGTTCAGGTTATGAACCTTTCGACAGTCGTTTTTATTTTTCTTCTTTATTTGTTTTGGAGTTTCTGTCTAAATAGATATGTCAACCCCATCGTGTCTTTTAACATTGTAACATTAATGCTTATAATTCGGTAATTAATTGTGGAACGATCAATATCTAATTCCCGTGAAAACGTATACTAGAAACAGCTCTTCAGGTTAATTACTCGCTCAGTGTCCGTCACGCTAATCATTAGGGATTAATTTTACACTTCCAGTAATTAGGCCAGGCCTAGTAATTAACGTCCTATTATCGCACGGAGTTACGGCATAGCTACCAGATAGTCAGGTGGTCCTATCAAATCTGGAACACCGAGTTCTTGCTTATTCTCCGAGATTAAGTTTTTCCGGGCCAAAGCAAGGCTCTTGCTTGTCTTCCAAGATTTAAAACCGTGAAGAGTTCTTTCCTAGTCTTAATACACGATGTTTCAGTTCGTGTGTCGTTTAACGATGATTGAAACTGACTTGTTAATGTGTCTGCTCGAGTATTTAGCTGCGTGATCGATGCGTTTTTAAAGTGACCGCATATGGCCGGTTTTGGCAACTGCCGGCCATACAGCTGTTTCTAAATCATCTCTGACTGGCGTCTACCACGTAAACATACATATAATTCTCGTGATTAATTTACCAAAGGAAGTAAGCGGAGATTTCAGTAGTTCTTAGTCCATATATTGAAGTTTATCGCTCGGTAAAAGTACATCGAATCATGATTTGCGCGAAATAGCAAGCAGCTGCGATGTAATAAAGTTTTTTCTCACAGCGTTGGAATTTTTATTGTAAACGTAGACATTGTTTTTTTTACTACGACCCGTCCGACCACCATGGGAAATTAAATTATAATAAGCTACGAGGAGTTGTTTGATAATCATAATCTTTACACTCCATCCATTTTCCGTACTAAAACATCCGCTCGCCATACTTCTAATCCAAGCTGTCCGTATCCCATAGATGCTTTCCTATTAGGCCGAAACGTCTTGTAACTTCATCATCTGCCTAGCCTTTTCCCAACTATGTTGGGGTCGGCTTCCAGTCTAACCGGATGCAGCTGAATACCTGTATTTTACATGGAGCGACTGCCTATCTGACCTCCACAACCCAGTAACTGGGTAATACGATACCCCTTGGTAAGACTGGTTGTCAGACTTTCGGGCTTCTGACGACCCGTAACGACTGTCAAAGATCCACAAATGACAGCCGGGACCAACGGCTTAACGTGCTTTCCGAGGCACGGAGGAGTCTCGGTATGTAAAGATGGTCACCCATCCACGGACCAACCCCGGCAAGCGTAGCTTAACCTGATGTATCGACCCGTGCGGCTGTTATTACGTAGCCACGAGCTCCTCTAAACGTCTTGTAACTTAATGCCTCCAAATATCTGAATATCTCCGTTATCTGATTGACCGACCTTCTTCAACTGCTAGCTTGGCTATATCCAGCAATGTTGGCTTCCCAGATCCTCAGTATTTATGACCTGATTACTGAATGCCAAACCGAGGGCCTACACCTAACTTTGACTAAAATATCTCAATGTTAAAACCCTTGCTGCGAAGTTCCAGTTGGTATGGCATAATTGGTTTCAACGACCTTTTTTTATAGTTTTCTACCCTAATCATATGGGATTACAATCAGCTGTGTCCTGGGCCTGGGATTAAATGCTGGACAGTAGTTATTTTTTGTCAAAAAGTTTTTGTTCTTGGTCAAAATTACATTCGTAAACTACTTACTACTATCTGTTCTGGCTAATTTGAACAGGGCCTTAAAATGTGATTCACAGCACATCTGTGATTGTAAAAACGGCAATTGAAGCTGACTCTGATATCACGGAGCATAGCGCAGACGTCATTCTTTTTTATTTGTTTCTTTTTTCACAACACGCTATGAATCAGTATGCAAGGCGTAGTAAAACTATTTGCTAACACAACTGTTTTCATAATCAGTTGCGACAAATTGATTTCATTTACATGATAGCCTTTATCTTGATCAAACAGTGCCTTGGTATCAGGTGTGGTTCCTTATTGTTCTCTTTGGTGTGAAATAGTAAAACCTTTAGTAGTACCTTTGTAGGTGGAAGGGTTTAATTATCGGTATTGGTTTACACCACAATAGCCTCGGACTAATTAACACTAAGTAAACTGTTCCCGTTTCGTTAATGATTATATATTTTTGGCTTTTCTGCTGCGTGTATTGTATGTAACAAAAGACTATAGAGCTTAATTTGTACATCACGTATGTAAAAGCTTGGCGAGAACTCTTAAGATCATGATTTTGAAACTCACAATTCACATCCCGTGACTTTTGCATTAAGTAGTCACACTTGCTCACAGCAATTTACACCTATGTGATTAAGTGACATCACTGCTGACAGTTTAATATTACTTTCAGATAACTGTCAAGGTGTACCTTGATTGCAACTGATAAGTATTAAACATGTGTAAAATAAAGACCACAGTTTTTGTTAGGTGTTGACCTTTGTTGGGTAATATTTGAGTCCCAAAAACATGGAAACGCGTCATTTGTAAATAAAGCGCCGGCGCCGTCAGATTCATGTCTGATTAAAAAATGTTCTAGAATGTTATTATTACGTGCATTTACACCTAACTTTTAATAATTACAAGATTTTCCTCCAGTCCATTAATTCTCGAGCAAGAAATTTGTTTAATAAACAAGATCAGCACCGGAAGACTTCTACGAAGGAGAGTGAATACAAGCATATTTTTTAGCTTAGAATTATTATTTTTATAATATTCTACGTTCATATCTGAAGTAGAATGTTACAGTCTTTGTTATATGTCGTTGACCATAAAGAAACAGTTTCATTCATGGCAGGCTGACCCGGTACGCTTATCGTGAAATAAGTTTCCAACCATTTCTTAGCTGCAAGCTAAGAATTTACAATTTTGCACCGTGGCCGTGGATTTGTGGTGTTTCGGGAGTGATGTATTGAGCATGCGTATGCGCCGCAGGTGAAATTAAACAGTTTTAGAACTAGATCGAGTTTGTATTCCTAGGTTATTAATCCCGCAAGTAGAATTTTGGTACACTGTTCTTATATTTAAAGATATCGTTTTTTTGTCCGATATTGATTTTGCTTTTGAATAAATTTATAATAACTTGAGTATAGGTTTCATAGTTCTCTCTTTCTGTCTAGCCTTATGCCTATGGGGAAACCCCAAATGAGATGTCATTTGCATTGGGTCGTTAGTCCTTATTCTTCGCCAGACATGGATGTATGGGTCGTCGAGACATCTAGTTGTGCAGCTTCATATGCGGTCTTCTGGTCGACTACAATGATTACTGTTCAAAGCACTCAGCTATAAAAAGCTTCCAGTGCCCAAGGAACTGGCGAAAACCACAATCCTATTTTTTACCAAATCCAACTAATCATGCTTTTGAGACTAGTCCGGTCACTTGTATTCCGAAGTTGATCGTAGATACGAGGGTCATTCAATAAATACTTAGCCTACAAAAAGTAAACGAAAATTTTGGAAAAGTGGGAATTTATTTTTCAACATAGTCTCCTTTTAGTTCGATACACTTAGCCCAGCGATGCTCCAACTTTTTTAATCCGTCGGAAAAATAGTTTTTGTCAAACTCTGCAAAATAGGCCTCCGTGGCGGCGATGACCTCTTCATTCGATCCATATCTATTCCCGGCGAGTGATTTTTTCAGATTAGGAAACAGAAAGAAGTCACAAGGGGCCAAATCTGGAGAATACGGTGGATGGGGCAGCAATTCGTAGCGTAATTCGACCAATTTGGCCATGGCAACGGCAGACGTGTGAACCGGTGCGTTGTCGTGGTGACAGCACTTTTTTCTTCGCCAGATGGGGTCGTTTTTTCTTTAATTCGGCGTCGAATCGGCCCAATAAATCGGCATAGTAAAGCCCTGTAATTGTTTTACCCTTCTCGAGGTAATCGATGTAGATCACACCTTGTGAATCCCAGAAAACGGTGGCCATAACTTTTCCGGCCGATTTTACAGTTTTCGCCTTCTTTGGAGCACGTTCCCCGGTCTGGATCCATTGTTTTGATTGCTTCTTGGTCTCTGGTGTGTACCAGTGGATCCAGGTTTCATCGACGGTCACAAAACGACGCAAAAACTCCGCTGGATTCCGCTTAAACAGCGCCAAACACGTCTCCGATGTGGTCTCACGGTTGCGCTTGTTTTCTGGTGTGAGTAAACGCGGCACCCATCGCGCCGACAGCTTTCTCATGCCGAGTTCCTCGTGAGAATATGATGCACTGTTCCTTCTGAAATGCCTAAAGTCTCAGCTAGCTCCCGAACCTTCAATCGGCGATCTGCCAATACGAGATCATGGATTTTTTTAATGTTTTCCTCCGTAGCAGCTGTTTTCGGTGCACCTGGACGTGGTTCATCAAACCGACGTACGGCCACGTGCAAACTCGTTGAACCAATTCTTGACGGTGGCCATCGATGGAGAAGAGTCACCGTACACAGCATCCAAGCGCTCTTTGATTTCGATGCGCGTTTTCCCTTCCAGAAATAGGAATCGAATCACCGAACGATATTGCTCTTTTTCCATTTTTGTAAAACCGATCGACACGTTCGCTTCCATAAGTTGTCAAATTAAAACAAATGAAGGGATTGGAATGAAAATTTGAAAAAAGAATTAAAAAAGAATGTGGTACACTGTGGTAAAACTCTTTTGAAACTACAGCGCCCTCTGGCGATGAGGCTAGGTACTTATTGAATGCACCTCGTAACTCAGAAGATACCCTAACCTTTAAACGCCTTTTAGTACTGTATCAATTCATAGTAAACTTAAATGTAATTTTGGTTCAAAATCAAATAACAAGAAAGTGAAGCGTGTTATTGGATTTGTTGTTGTGTGTCGAATTTAAAGTGGAAAATCAAAGAAAATCGAATTGGCTACGGCTTTTAAGCATTTTCTTCACATTCTATATGTATATCTCTACGAAAAAGGTATTTTTTTTCACATCAAGACTATTTTTGCCCATAAATTCTTGGTGCTGCAACAACAAATTTTCGCCTGTCTAAAGTTTCCAGACGATTGGCCGTAACCATTGTAGCCAGACATAACCTTTCTTTAAAAAGCTAGTTACCGGATTTCCATATCCGGTTTTCCCACATTTTGTTAGGCTTCTTGGAGACTATGCGTATTATTTACGTAGCAAGTAAGCTGATCTAAGTTGTTTAGAGTTAACATCGATTTTCCGGTTGGTCTGGCAACCTTTTTTTTGCAAAACGTTCACATAAAAATGTATTGAAGTGATGTGTGTGTGTACGGCACGCATTCTTGCACCGCAATGCGGCCAGATGCGCCATGGCTGTGCGCTTAGCTTTACAGAAATTTTATTAAACTACTAGTATGTAGCTACTGGGAGGCTCGAAGTAGGTCTCTACGTATTTCGTATAACACTAATGCATCCGGCATATGACATACAAATATGAGAACAACTTCATTCAATCGTTTTTGCGACCGGCCACCTAGAACATCACCTAATCACAGACACACATACATAATTCCGTGCAATTATGGCTTAGCTTTTTATCCAACCTTACGTCATATTGCATTCTTTGTACGACATAAATACTTAGTTCCGGGAAACGCCAAGAATGAATAGATTAATGTACTTAATTTATATTGCATAATGCTAGGTGCTCGTACGATCTCCTTTCTCTCACAACTTATTGCCGTGAAGGTGAATTCAATCGATAATGGATAAAACAATTATAATAAAAACGGAAAATCGCAATTCGTTCGTAGCGTGCGTGAATTTATGCTTTTTATTGTCAGTAATCTAGTTTTTGACGATAACTTGGCTGAATGACGCCTTACTTTTGGTGTTATTGCAAAAAAAGTAAGCCGTTACCTATTTTTATACTCTTTGAACTCTATAAACTGTTGAGACTATGGAGCAGTTTTTTTTTGTTGATTTGAGACTAGAATAAAAATCTAAATCTTTTATCATGTCTGACTGGCACAGGTATCTTGCTTGCTATACAGTTTATGTCATAGACATACATACATACACTCATGCTCTCTTCCCATGGGGGTAAGCAGAAACTACAGAACGCCACCTGCTACGATCATAACATACTTTAATTTTACTTCGTTTACGTTCATTACGTTGCGAGTACTACGGACCTGTCCTTTCTGAAGGACATCACCACGGAGTATGACATCACCAATACGGTCACTGTATATGAATTAAGACAAAAAGGCGTCTTTTCAAATCTTGCAGTTCCATCAACTGGATAAAGCAATTGACTAATCATCAGTTCAACACAGTACGTAGGGATTGTCATAAAAATGTATTTGTTGGGCCAGACATTAGGCACACGTCGAATTCTAATTATGGTTCACTTGCAGAGTACTTATGTTAAGTAATGCATGGTTGATGTAGGTAGCAAATATCTAATGCCGGGTACAGATTGGTGAAACGTAACATGAAATGTAACACTAATATGTCGTCCTACTTTATGCAGTGTAACATGAAATGTAACAACAACTAGGCAAGTTTGTTTCAACTTGTGTTCGCTATAAAACAAAGTAGGTATATGCGAAATTCTCGAGAGTAAAATCACGAATATTGGTACTATTCTTACTTTGTTTTAATACATAGTTTTGGTAAATTCCACAATAATCGTGTCACTTGTTCATTGTGTACGTTTATATTTAACGCAGATTGTCGACGTCACTTACCCACTGTGACTATGACCCACCTGTTAACAATATACCGTTATTATATTTGTACTTATTTAGCTTACATTTTAAACGTATATAGCTATTGGCAAACAGATTTATTTATTTTGTTACATGCCAGGCTTCCTGTGCCGGGCGAAAATAGGTCACTGTTTCTGCTGTGGATATAGTAAGAGGCGACTAAATTGTGTCAGATGAATGAGCAGCTATGTCCACTGTCCACCTGGGGGCTTAAAACGGTCACTTTAACAGAATCATAATAAAATATGAAAATATTATGAATCATCGTAAAATGGCACAAACTGACAATTCATAATATGATCTGCGTGTAATTCATATTACGAAATAACTCATCTGTTTGACAGTTTTTTATGGAGATTCGTAAAATGGTCCACAAATTATGAATTGCTTTCATGTCAAATTGACAGGCTGGGATTCAGGATTTGAACTGCTTTTAGAGGAATTGCTAATGTGGCCGGTTTAGGCCCCCTGGACGCTGTTGTATTAGAATATTATGTGCCATTCTTTCGCTCTCAGTGTTTCGAAGAAGGTGGCAAAGGGATCATTTTGTATCAAGAAGCTAGTCAACCTCGGGTTTTACTGGTTCATAAATTCGATTAGCCGTGTTTTAGTAGTCAATTTAAAAGACCGAGCATGCTCCCCAGAACTTAGAAATCAACAAAGCAGAGAATTATTTATCTGAAAATCAAAACCATGAGCGTCATAAGTTTGAACATACACAATATACTCATTCTGCGAAAAACAGGAAAAAATATCCCAAGAAAGCAAGTCATGAGGAAAAGATTACTTGAATCTTAACTATCGTGTTCGTGACTGTGTGTTTACTGCCACACCTACCTATATATTAACGTTATTACAGCCCGGAGTCTGGATCTGTGCCCGGTTGATGGCAATAGGCTCGCCCCCTATTACATGGGACTTAAACATAACTGGCTAAATGTGGGTGTACTATAGGTACACCTCTATACAGGCGTGATGTTATGTTATATTAACGTAATTCTTCTCTCAATTCCAGAGCGATTCAGTGAGTTATTTTTTCGACGAGCTCGAACGCATCGCGAGGCCTGACTACGTGCCCTCTCACCAAGATATCCTGCACTGTCGGAAGGCCACCAAAGGCATCACGGAATGCACCATCAACATCAACAATGTGCCATTTGTATTCGTCGATGTGGGGGGGCAGCGGACGCAGCGGCAGAAATGGACGCAGTGCTTCGATTCTGTCACGTCCATACTTTTCCTCGTCTCCTCTTCAGAGTTCGACCAGGTCTTGTCGGAAGACAGGTACGTTATATAGAAGATAATGGTTTTTCGCTACGCGAGATAGAATGCTTTCTAGACTCTATTTGGAAAACGTGTTTGGTTCATCCAGATTTTATTGATAAAAAGTACTTATCTAGTTAAGGCGGTACCCTGAGCAAAATAAATTCGTTCCCTCTTTGTAGACATATTTTATTTAAAATAGTAACTCCTCGGTATTATAATGTAATTAAACCCTTTGTAGACTGAATCCCGGTGAGTTACAGTAGTGAATACGCCCAAAGTTTAGAATAAAATCAAATATTGGTTAAAAAAAAAATTGTTACAAAATGTTCATTATTGTCAGTAGCAAAATTAAATAATGTTTACTTTACGAGGAGATGCATGATAACAAAGATTATTTCTCATTTTTATGGTTTCGTTGGAAGGAAAGAAACATAAATACTTACTCCTAAAAAAAAAGAAATGCACAGTTTTGGAATTATGATTATATAGAAATTTAATGTATTTTTATTATTTGATATTTCTTTTTAAATAACAAGTAGATAGCTCCTAAAAACTACCAAAAAAGCGGCTAGAGTGGCATTTTGCTCAGGGTACCGCCTTAAAACTATTCGTTATTTGTTGAAACTGATTGTCATCAATTCGCCCAGGTGCGAATAATTAAGTACTGCAGTGCAGACGTAAGCCTCTTCGGTGCCCGCCTTCCGCATGCAATCTACTCTAGTATAAATACATATTCTATAATGCATATTCATACATTAAGTAATCAACTGATAAAATGCGAAAGGTAATTAGACTTACTGCAGTGTTGTCATAAAGAATTTAATATTCAAATTGCAGTTTGGGCCCCGCCCACGCCACCGTACCATAAAACAGTCGTACGTCAAATTACATACCTACACGTATATACGAAAATAATTAGCGTGTACGAAAAGTGAGGGGGTGTACAAACAACAAAAAATCGAGAGCTATTTTCTATACGAACGAACGAAACCGATTAGTTACGCGCGTCATTCAGGCACATTATAGAATGAAGTTTTCCTGAAGTGAATTTCTTCTTAAATCTTTGCTGTCTGATTCATAACACCTGGATATTAGGCGGTAAACAAAACCTAAACGGGAGTGTTAATCTTATCTATGATCTTAGACCCGTAATACTTCGTTTCGTAATCTCTCTTGCATAGGAGGCAAAACGTTGTCTATCTACGAGTAAATAAATATAGTATTACGTCACGATTGCGAGTTAATGACTCAGGCGTCATGATGGAATCAGCGGGTGTTCGGTGTGACGAGGAAATCACATTTTATGACAGCACCCATGGGGCACGTAGGTATTATTAAGATATGTAGTCATTCTGTGTTTAGGTATGTAATAATGAATTAATAATGTTAACTATCCAGTTTTATGTATACCTATCTAAATTTAACAGAACTGAGTTTGATTTTCAGAAAAATTGCCAGTCAGCCAAGTCTTAAGCCATTCTGTACACACGGCTATGGTGGTATATGCTGGCCTTGAATTGTACGGTTTCCTATACAATGCGAGATCAGCTTAAACTAGAAATGTATAGCTTGATGTGTAACCTAAGGCATACAGAGCATTGTACTGTGGCTACTTAAAGCGCTTTGTAAATTTTTTGGAGTATCCGGCTAGACTGGTACCGACCCCAACATAGATAACATAGTTTGTAAAAGGGACATGTACATGGTGGTACATGATGAAGATAAGATTTTTCAACTCTATCGCAGCTTTCTAGGATGACACATGATTATCATGATCAATGAATGACTCAAAACATACAACCAACCAATTATTGTCTCGAACAGGGTAAATGCTTCTTTGTCATACGGAAATTAATAACCATTGATCATACGCTTGCTCGCTGCGTGATTTCTGATCTTAATCAGGGTTTTCATAGGACTTCACTGTGCCATCTCACCTGACTCGACATTTGAAGCGCATATAACGTCCCCGCAAATCAAATATCGTTTATTTGTCTGTGACACCGGAGGCTGAGAAAAATCACACCGGGTCAGAAAAATTTGGCGTTCCATCACCTTTTACTGAATGCTGAACATCGCCACCAAATCATAAAAAGTGTCATCCAAGCGTTATAAACAGATCGAACCGTGTGGATTACACTTAAGGGTAGTTAAGGGTATACCTGACGCAAGTGCAAAACTTTTTTTATTTGTAGTTTTCCTGTTAGCGTTTGTAAAAAGTAAATGCTGATTGGGTGGCAGCTGATATGTCGTGTAGATGATGAAGGAATACCGTTCATCGATGACATTAACAAGAACAAAGTCTTATTTGAATCTCATTTACATAGCTATGTAGGTGTGTTTGCTCGCGTATTTTCCCACAAAAGATAAGAGCTAATCGCCATTTAGTGTTAACGTTTGTGTTGACATAACGTGCCTTATATGGCACGGTTCAAAGTATCGTGGTGGAAGACATTGACAGGTCATTATACCATGATTAATACTGTGGCGATTTTTTTATATCGCTGCGTGCATATCGGGAAAGAAAAAGCCCGAGAGAGAATTTCCATTAAATATGTGTCATTAAGCAAAACGGTGAAGGAAAATATCGTGAGGAAACCGGCATGTCCAAACCAAAAAATTCGAAGACGTGTGACATCTACCAACCCGTACTGTGCCCAACCGGTAGATTACGGCCCACTCCCTCTCACAGAGAGGACGCATGTGTCCCAGCAATGGAAACATTATAGAGTGATTATTGTATGTGTCGTTAGAGATTATATAATCCTGTGTCTTAATTATATCATTGAATGAGTGAATGAAAACTTTGGACTAGCTATACATTAGGCGGCTGTAGTATTTACTTCTTTGTACAAATTTCAGCGTAGCGACCACCAATCGACCTGACATGTGAGATTACATTGGTGCATTGATGTAATGCCGATTATTACAGTCTGAAAGCATGATAGCGTAAAGTGAAAATTAGAAATTTGAGAGGGATTTGGAGTCCATTACAGTAAAATCCTACGTTTCAATACTGATTTTTTTGGATGTATTAGCGGATGCTGCTCAAACTCAAAACATTTATTTCAATTAAACCAATTACAGGCACTTTTGAATTGTCAAGGGCTCGGTCAGTCAGAAAGATGAAGCTAGTTTCCCATTCCAAAGCGTAGTAGGTTACTATGGAGAAGAACAGACAAGATACTCCACGAACACTCTTTCAAATCAAAACATTGGTAATAGCCATGACATGAAAAATCCCTTACATGCTGACTTAATCAAAAAGTACCAAAAATAGTGTTCCTAGGACGGTGAAAGTCGCGTACGGTAGTAGTCGTGTAAAATGATCGTTACTTAGTTACGGTGTTTAACCTCATGTCTCCGAAAACAAGACGTTTATGACATTTGTTAGTGACCCAGATCGGGTAGCGTGTTCACTACAACCTACTTCGGTGTACCAAAAAGGGCACATTGGAATAATTTTGCGTTTATTGATTGAGATTTGTTACTTTTGAAGTAGGGCCGGCGATGAATTGACTGTTTTTAGGACGTTAATGCCTTTATTAACGTCCTAAAAACAGTCAGTCCCATAAAACAGTCAAGTCCCAGTCGAGTCTCGGAACCTAAAACTCACCCTGAGTCCTTACGCAGGGTGAGTTTTAGGATCCGGGTGAAATTATAAAGTACTAACTTCCGTCCGCGGCTTCGCCCACGTGGTATGTCGATAAAAAGTAGCCTATGTCCTTCCCCAGGATGCCATCTATTTCCTTGCCAAATTTTATCGAAATCCGTTCAGTGGTTTAGGCGTGAAAAGGTAACATACAGACAGACAGAGTTACTTTCGAATTAATAATATTAGTTAGGATGGGAAGCAGTAAGTGTAGCCGATAGTGGCAAATGTGGCAATCTTGTAGAGAAAATGGAAATGCATTTTTGGATAGATTAAGTACTTATAAAATGAAATCATAAATGCATAATTCGGGTTTTCATCACATGTCCCGTTAATTTAAAGTAAAATACAGTTCCATCCGGTTAAACTGGAAGCATCCCAACAATGTTGGGAAAAGGCTAGGCAGATATGTCTCGTTAATTTAAAATCATTATTGTCTGCGTTCTTTCTCATGTAGGATTCCTATTTACACTAATTTCTTTCATTAATTCATCAAAAACATCAGTAAGAAATTACAGACGTTACACGAATACTAAAAATACATAAATTTTATTTCTGTATTCGTACTTATCGTTCATATCGTAAAAGATTTGATGCTAATCAAATATAATATATAATTAAATTATACAATTTTTACTAATATGTATGGCGTAAAAAGATGTGCGTGCTTTTGCGGTATTACGTGCGTGTGTTTATTTACATGTACGAAATTCTTTAATAATATTAATCAGAAAAATTTATGAAAAATTTATGTATGTCTGTCTGTCCAATAATTCCGGGACGGACTAATCATGACTTATCAGTATTATGAGTAAAACAAAACTCAAAACTGAAAAATAACATTAATTTCGGAGGTCGGTTGCAAAAAACGAAAATTAAAAACCGACACTGACTTCCGAAATTAAAGTTGTTTTTCACTTTTTTTTGTTGTAAGTCGTTTGTTTTTTTTTTCTATCCTATTAAAACAGTCTTTACACTTGCGAATCCCCAACAATTCGCTCACATAACTTATGCAACCATAGCCATAAAGTAATCTAACGAAAAGTTTAATTTAGAATTCTATTTCGAAATCAAAAGGTACCCGAGGGATCGCAAACTCAATTTCAACATTTCTGACACGAGTGAAACCGCACCCAAACGCTAGTTTTGTTCATAAACTTTTTATTGCAGCCCTGAAATATAAATTTGCTTAACATATCTTTGGTTCACCCAGATGTATTCCTTTGATGTTGTAAATTTTTTGCGTTAGTACGTAAACGTGTTTTGGTACGCGTGTACGGAATTTTAAAAGGTCGGTTTTGCTGTTTATGGAATGTACCGTGTAGTAAATCTATAATCGCTTATAGGTAGGGAGGAACTTAACGATTACCCAGTAACTGGGTTGTGGACGACTGGCACCATGTAATAATGTATTCAGCTGCATCCGATTAGACTTGAACCCGACCCCATGGTTGGGAATAGGCTAGGCAGATGATGAGGTAGGGAGGAAATCTTAGTAGTTTTCGTAAAGATAAGAATTATCCATTACTGGAAAAAAAAACAGATAGGTGCAACGGGCATTACCAGTAATCAAAGCTTGTTCCTTTTCTGATTGAGAAGAGGCTTTTGTGTTGCAGTAGGTTAGTTGCAAGCACTTGCATTCTGATATCATTGGCATTTGATACATTTTATTTCTAACTAGCTGCGTCCCGCGGTTTCACCAGCATAAGGCTCGATCCCGTGGGAATATCGGGATATAAAGTATCCTATGTCCTAACCCAGTTCATGGTCTAAATGTCAGCATGGTTAAATTAGCACATGGATTGTGCCAATTTAAACTTCATCCAAATCCATTCAGCCGTTTTAGCGTAAAAGCGTAACAAACAAATTACTCATTTTAGCATTTATAATATTAGTTACTGACAAAAAAAAAACATATTCCTCGAGTTGACATAATGACCTTGCACTGACCACACAAAAATGTCCCGCAAAGGTCCCGCAAAGGGAAAACTTGGGTTAAGGCTGTACCCTACCTCAGATTTTATCTCGCTCGCAGCATACTACTCGCGAACTGAGTGAGAGCGAGACGGAGTGGGGCACTAGCGGGTCTCAAGCCTCGAAAAGTTTAGGTAAAAGTTTTTTACGGAGAAAATAAGGGTAATTAAAAAAAAAAAACAGGACCTGCTTTATACATAGTTCAGTTATTATGCAAAGTTTCATGATCTAATTTGATGTATTTTTTTAATACCAGCGGTTTATAGTTCTTTTTAGAGGTAATTTTGTTTTTTTTTATGTAATCGTGTTTTCGCCAAACATCAATATCATCTTAGCATCAATCCTCAACTTTAACATATTTATTCTAAAATTAATGCTGCAGTATTTTCGGCATAACAGAGGATCATGCTAAGCAATCTGAGGTAGGGTGCGCCCTTAAGTATATACCAAAAATAGCAGATGCGGCCGGCTGACATAATTTTAGTTATTATCCTTCGACCACAACCAAAACGAACATAAATAGGAAAAACCAGTTTTAAAATGGCAACTGATAACAGCCGCTACCACAAATTGCTGAGTGATAATCATTATGATTGATTTTCCGTAATGTTATATGAATAATATCCGCATGTCGAGATGAAGGTCGCGATTATGCAGTAACATTGTCATTGAGGACATGTAATTATGTGCATTATTAGTTATGTCGTAACGTCCATTAAATATTTATTAAATGCTGTTTTAGACTGGTCACGGATGCGAATCTAAAAGTTATAAAGATCAGATTGGTGCGACATTATCTGGGTTTAGTATATGTCACGGTTATTGATGTATAACATATTTCCTCTCGCTTTCCTTCCTGCGCAAAATGTGGGAGTGATTTCGTGAAAAGGGACGGAAGTGCGTAACAGGTAGCCGGAAGTGCGCGCTATTTGATTTACCAATGAGCGCGCGCGTTGCTAGAGTTGGCCGTTGGCCGTCAGATGGTACCAACCTATTTTCCGAGAGGTTAGCACTATCGGCGAAGATGTTAGATTTTACACATCATATGGGATTACTATAAGGCTCGCTCGTTTTTTCATATTCAAATCTGTGTGTTTGTTAATCATATGATATTACCAGGAAATTGCCAAACCACGTTAAAAAACTGGTCCTATCCGTAATTTATGTTCATGAATAATTTATTCCGAATGTAAGCGGAAAATGGAACGAATAATATTAATTTACTAATTTTATCCTTCTCTGATTCCAGGAAAACGAACCGCCTAGAAGAGGCGCTAAATATCTTCGACACGATCGTGAACAACATCAACTTCAAGGGCATCTCCATCATCTTGTTCCTCAACAAGTCCGACCTGCTCGCGCGGAAGGTCGCCAGCAAAGAGACTGACATACGCTGGTTCTACCCGCAGTTCGCCGGCGACCCTCACAACCTCAGAGACGTGCAAATGTTCCTGCTCAACATATTCGCCAACGCGCGCAGGGAGCCCAAGACCACGCTCTACCACCACTTCACCACCGCTATCGACACGCACAACATCGAAGTGGTCTTCAACTCTGTGAAAGACACAATCCTCAATCGTAACCTGGAATCGCTCATGCTACAGTGACGAACCCGACAGAATTGCACTTACGGAATTGTTAAATTGTGATATCTACTGGCAATATTCTCACTTCGTGATGCAACCTCGCGATTTTTCCATTATTGTGTTTTTCTATAACTTGCTAAACAGCATAATAGTGTAACACATCTGAAAAGACAAAGAATGTGATTTATTGATGATGGCTAAACGGTCGGGAGAGTGGCTCTTGTATAAATGTAATATGACATGTATTTATTTACCAAATGTATGGGATTTGGTAAAACTATGTACCTTAGTCTAACGTATTGTAATTATAAAATTTGTATATCAGTATATTTATGACCAAAAATGTAGATTTTGCACGTGATGAACATTATTATGATCACTGGGATATTAACGCGCGTTGTTTGTCCGCAAAGGACCGAACACGCTCTAGTGCTGTAACGAAACACGCAACACACAAGTGCGCAATATTATAAACGTAGGGAATTAGACGAAGTACGGTATGCCAGGGGGATTATATGAACTTATGCCGTTTTCTATAACGTTTTCTCAATGATTGTAGATTTCTTTTATATCGATAACACTCTTAATTCGCTTGTGATGATATTATAGTGACGAGACTGACAATTTTGCTGGAGTGAAATTAAAACAAAAATGCCATGTAAACTTTATTTATGATAGTCCTAGTAAGTACTCGATTTTCTCCAAATTTCACGTGTAGTTGTATCACAGCTTGAAGCCACATGTATAATTAATGAATTAGAATAATTAATATGTATTTATCTATAATATTTGCTCCAGTTCAGTTGCCAGTCTCGTTCATATCGTGAATACTTGGTTTTCAAGGTAGCAGTGCCAAGTGTAGCGCTAGTGGTAGTGCCGATTACCGCTGTATCATAAAATAGATGTAGTTACAATGAGATTGCTCTTATAGGGTGCCACGAAGCAGAGGAACACCTTTGCGTTGGGAAGACTTTATATAAATCCCTCCCGGGAGTAAAAATGTATATAAATAACCATTGTTAGAAAAATCGTTTATAATCTGTGATTAAAAGTGTAAAAAGTATTAGGCTGTAAACAGCAACGAAATGTAAGTGTCTCTTGCAATAAAAAAAAATGCTTTTTGACGTTTGACACGGTTGACAAAATGACGCTCAAACTTTTGATTTATTGCGCTGATGTTGGTATCTTTTGAGTCAGGTGTTCTAATCTTACGAGTATTCCGTCCCTTGGCACAATTGAATGCAAAGACGTGTAATCTCACTATAGCTTCTACCACGTATTTTTAATTATAAATTTTGTCTACAATATACAACATAATTATATTTTTAAAGGCGGGCACAAAGGTGTACAACCTTTTGGATAATTTTAATGTGAATTTTACCTGCACTTGCTTTTGTACGTGAGAGGGAATGATCTGATTTTAATTATTATTTTAAGTACAACGCATAATTTTCGATCATAATAATTATACTCATTTAATTTTAAGTCTCATAAGCTTTAGCGTATTTATTTTGAGATCGTCTACAATTATTGTTTATTTACGTGAGAGTTTAGATAGAAATTATCTATTTATTATGTGTACATTTTTATGGATGGTTTACTGAGGCTAAATGTGTAAATACCTCTTAACTTTGTATATCGTTTCTTAGTATTTTAGTTTTTAATAATTTTGGTTAATGTAATGGTCTGATCGGTTAGAAATGAATTACGGATTCTATTTCCAACATCAGTGATAAATTTGCATTTAGTAGTGCCATTGTGTGGTGCAAACAGTGCTGCCACTGGAAAAAGAACATGCCTAACAATATAATGTCAACACCGCCGCGTTCAAATTTTAAAATACATTAAATTATCATCGGCGCAGAAATGATTTTGAATAATATTGTAATAACGCGGATGTAACACAGTGCTATTTTGCTAGAATCCATAGCTTTTGCCGTTTTAGGGATCTCGCTCACTAGACGGCTAACACTCCGGCCAGTCATGGCCGTGTAGTGATATTGTATGGTTGCGTGGCCTTTGCGTGCAAGAGCACGAAGCGTATCGGTTTCTATACCTGTTCGCTGCGACCACTGGTCGTAGTCGTGTCCGTCTAGTCCGGGAGATCCATTAAGACAGTTTGACTAATTAGACTACTGCTATACTGTAATATCAATTAACTTTTTTTGATGCCAAAGGTTGACTAACACCTTGACGCGAAGATAAAACGATAATATTTGTATACAATTGTTAGGTGCTCAATATTGGTATCTGAAATAAAACATGCTATTCAAAGGCCTGGCTTCTTAGAAGAATATCTGTGAATAGTTCCCAACCTGTGTTGAATGAGCCTCAGTGTATTCATAATATGCATTAATAAAATTATTTAGATTATGCAGTGTCCATTAAAATTACTTTTATATTTTTTGGAATTAGAAATTATTAAGACGTAATAAATTCTAGTGTGTCTAAACATTTTAGGATGGCGCTTAAATAATTGCAATTTGAACCTTTTTAGGTTGCAATTTAAGTCCAATTTTGCGTCATCTTAAAATGCAACAATTATCCAAAATATTGCAAGGTTTTGTAGAAATACTATAGGATTGCATCATTTTTCTCATTAAGTAGGAAATACCAGTTTCATCTGCAATAGATTTCTAATATTTGACTCCAAGAAGTCAGGCCTCGATTGTTGTATCGTTGTACAGAAAGCTGCATTAATTGATTACCACCTGTCAGTGGTTTCCAATAAATACAGCCGTCTACAGTCGCGTGCAAAAAGACGTATACAGAATCTGATATTCAAAACGGTTCTCCTTCTAAAACTACTATGAAGTTAAATATAACACAATATCACAAAATTTCAATCAATACTAAGAGGAAATTGTTATTGAATTCCATAAAGTGTAACCATCTTTTTGCACGCGACTACTTGTTTGAAATAATACACAAAGATGAACTGATGTTTTTATGAAGTCGGCAAATGTATTTGTGAGGTGAATGTGGGTCTCAAATTGGTAGCGACTAAGTCGAGGTGTGATTTATACAAAGCTGTTGTAGTTACTGTCGCGTGGAACATATTTTGTTTGTTGTTATTTGTAAAGTTGCAAAGGGAGAGAAATTCGGAAACCGGTTTTAATAATGTGCGTAAATTAGTACAATACGGCCTATAGATCATGGCCGGTCCGAACTTTGTGCAGAGGGCTGCGCAATAACATTTTTTAGGAACCAAATGGTGATATGAGGCGAGTGTGAGTGAAAATACATGCGCGAAAGTTCGGAGAGCCTGTGTTCAGACCGGCCATGATTTATCGGCCGTATTGTATGTACGTGTGTAAAAAAATGCCGAGACTGTGCGCAAACATATTCATATATATCTCGTTTTAGCGTGAGATAATGCGACGACGAAATTTTGTCGCAATGTTAGCCTAGCTGAGTATCACTAAAGTTAAGATTAATCACAGTGCAAACTATATCATAGACCAGAGGGGCAATTCCCGTATTTTTAATGAACGTTCGCATTCGCATCTCATTCGCAATCTGTCAAAAACACTATCAATTTACCAACATTTTTGACAAGTTTGACAGATTGCGACTGGAATTTGAACGTTTTTTAAGTACGAGAATTGGCCTTCTGGCATTGTAGATTTGTCAGAATGATAAGCTCAATTTTTGAATAGCTTGACTAGTCACTATTAACAAATTCTTGCCGACATTGGTCATAGAAGCTCAATTTTTTAATAGTTTTTAAATCCATCACATAGTATTCATACTGCTATGGCAGCTTAAAATGTTATCTGACGTTTTCGTCCCGTTTAATTGCAAAAAAATGACTTGCTGTTAAGAATTCTAAGAACTTATATAATACGCAATAATCTATCGCAATGATCTTTTTATATAATAAACCTTTTTTTAAATTATATAGTTATAATAATACCCAAGGATCTTGATCTTTGTGAACTAAAGATTTGCAATTTTCGAAAAAATCTGTAAAAAACGGCTAAGCGGCCACTATCCGTGTCTATATTTCGCTCATTCGCACAAATACATAATTATACAAAGAAAGAAAGAAAATTTGACACAAACGAAAAAGAACAGCTTGGGGGGAAAATACGCGTCGCGTCCACGCAAAACGGCCACCGCTCAGCATAATGCTGTGACCCTGCGAGACAACACAAAAACAACATGTAACAACACAACATATAATGTTCCACGCAACAGTGGTAGTTGTAAGCTAAGGGTGCCAATCGTATTGCTCGAAATATCCGCGAATGTAACTTAAAATCATCGTTAGGCCTATGGAATATTTCGGTAGTTACCGGAGCCCTAAGCATGTGGTTGCTAAGTTAGTTGTATTTTATGAATTTTAAAACATATGTTAGGAGTCGTTTTACACTCATGTTAACGTACGCTAGAGTGTTGACAATATCTTTTGGAATTCCTCTATATTTTGTATACAGCCCAATATTTATTGTACAGTGTAATAAAACACCATGCATGTATAGTTTGTGGTTTTATTTTATTTCTTCTCATAGAATAGAATAGCTGTCAAAACGCGGGTCGTGTGGGTCGTCAGAAACCCGAAAGTCTGACAACCAGTCTTAACAAGGGTATCGTGTTGCCAAGTTGCTGGGTTGTGGAGGTCAGATAGGCAGTCGCTCCATGTAAAATACTGGTATTCAGCTGCATCTGGTTAGACTGGAAGCCGACCCCAATATAGTTGGGAAAAGGCTAGGCAGATTGCTTGAGAATAGAATAGCTGTGATAGGATATTGTCTTGGAATAAGATCAAACTCAAACTCAAAGCATTTATTTCAACCATTCACAGGCACTTTCGAATTGTAAAGGAGTCGGTCAGTCAGAAATATGAAGCTAGTTGCCCATTCCAAAGCGTAGTAGGTACCTATGGAGAAGAACGGGCAAGAAACTCCATGGAAAATATTGTTACAATATGTGGGTTACATCATTTATGTTGAAATTATACATGTGAGAACAATGTAGAAAGCACGTTAAAAGCGTCCGCAATTATTACATAAAACAATTCAAAAATTAAAATAAGCCATGGCAGCTAAGAGATGACCAGTCACAACTGACGGCGCCCGTTCACGAACATGACGCATGGATCAGCACCATTCAGCTCAACCATTTTGAAGGGAGCTAAATGATCCAACACACAGATGACGCTGTTGGCCATTCTTTTCGTCGCTTTTACGATACCCATGCACGTGTGAAAAAGGGTGAATCTGGAAACCACACGACAGGAACGTGTTTGATGTCATAATGTTTTCAGCCTGTGGTACTAATAATGGCATGGCTTAAAAATGGCCAATGAGTATTTTTTTTATTTATTAAAAATCTGTATTCACAATCCCTTACATAATGTCGTTGGAACCTGCGTTGGATTCCCAGGTTGACAAAGTGATAACTGTTTTCCATCAGGAATGTCTTATTAGTAACGGAGTCATGATTTTCTTCCCGGCGTCATAAATGGGATATAAACCAGGGATGCTGCGGATGCAAATTTTTTCACATCCGCTGGTGCGGATATTTAAAGGCTCACATCTGCAGATGCGAAAAAAGATAGTATTTTTTATATTTTTATTACATATTTAGTAAGTAAAGATAAAAATTGGAGCATTATATTTAATGAAAAGTAATATTACCGCCTTTTCGGGGTCAAGTCTGTTACGCAGAGGTTCATATATTAAACCCGCGCTACTGAACAATTGTTCGCCCGTCCTCTGTTTATAAGATACTAGCTATCGCCCGCGGCTTCGCCCGCGTGGTATGTTGATAAAAAGTAGCCTATGTTCTTCCCCGGGATGGCGGGATGCCATCTATCTCCTTGCCAAATTTTATCGAAATTCGTTCAGTGGTTTAGGCGTGAAAAGTTAGATAACATATAGACAGAGTTACTTTCGAATTTACTTACAATATTAGGTAGTATGGATAGTATGGTTCTATAAGTTTTTGTTCCTCGTCTATAACTTGGTATAGTTACCGACTAATATTATCAAGAGGTGTGAGTTTGTATATAAGGGGTAATTCTTCGGAAATATTATCTGACCGATTCCGAAAATTCATTCACTACCTAATGGTAACCATTATTGAATATATCCTATGACACAGCAATACACTTACCATTAAATGAGCAATATTTGTACATAAATAATTATATTAAGTAAGTATATAATATACTTATTTGTAATCACGTTTTCGAAAACGGTTCTTACGATTTCGATCGAAGTCGCATTAAAGGGGTTTACGGGGGCGAAAAAATCGATCTACATAGGTCTCATCTCTGAGAAAATTATTTTCCTTATTTTCACAGCCTCTGAAATGTGATACAACGTCGGTATAACTGGCCGATATGTTTGTATATTTTCACCCGAGCTTTAACGCACTAAACTGCCTTAGATTAAGGCATTAAAATATTAATAATCCTTTAAAATAAAAAGACTAACGATTTACAAAATAGCGCAGTTTCCAGGCGCCGTGAAAAGACTAATTCCTTTTTATTAATTTATTACAATTGTTGGATATTAATAACGGAGGATTTCGCTCCAGATGTTTCGTATTCATTAGAGAGGGTAATTCCAACCTTTTCACTTAGTGAGTAATAAATTAGTTCGCTATTATTCTTCCCAACTCGTTATTCTTAATGACACTAGTACTCTTTCTAGCTATACTCGTAACGGTATTAAGTTCCTATTAAGAGATGAATTATCATGCATGAAAATTTTGTTTAAAACTTTCTATCAACATTTTATAAGTAATGTAGTAACTCAGACTAAGTGGGAAGTCTGGATTTGTGCCCGGTTAGATGCAATTAGCTCGTTCACATTTCACACATTTAGATAATGTTTAAATACCCATTACATGGAATTTCAACATACTTATTATCTGGCGAAATGTGGATATAGTATAATATTATACACCTCTGGCCCCAGCTCCAGTGAAGAAAGACAGGCTTAATGTTGAATTAATATGCTATGTAGTAAAAATACAGACAGGTGGTATCTACCTTTTCTTTTGTTCGCGGGGGGAAGCTTTGGGGGTTTTGGGGATAAGACAGGGGTGTGGGATTTTTACCTAACTAAAACCACCTCGGTGGTCACCATTTGCACATTTAATTTATTTACTCTTACCACTTACATTCGTTTTTACAGGTGGAACACCGTCACCTACCTCTCAAAAACCGAAACCCACGCTGGGCAACGCCTGTTATGCGGGCCATAGACGTTCAAGGAATTTTATCAAACAGGCTGGTTCAAACAGTTTGATTAAATAGAAATACGAAAATTCATACTTCTTCATGCCATTTGACAACTCATTTTGATCAAATTTACCCACACACATTCATGCCAATTTGACAAAACGGTTTGAACTAGCCTGTTTGATCAAATTACTTGAACGTCTGTGGCCCGCTTTGAGGCGCATCTCTGGGAAGACTGTAAAGGGGGGAAAGGGGTCTCCCCGAAAGCTAACTGTGCAAGTGTGCAGCACGTGACACGCGCCGCCGTCTTCCCTGAGATCACTCAGTAGGCTGACGAAGTCCCCACTCTGAGCGCCCGAGACCCCAAATTCCCGCTTGGCTTAAAATATATAGGTACAAGCAGGGTACAGATAGATAGATACCTACCTACTCATGAAATTGTTATGCGGACAGTGAAGGTACGTATCTAATTCCCCTTCTGCTTTTGTTAAGCAGATACCTAAGTAGGTAGTAGGCACAATAAATCCCGACGCCGAGTTCCTAACCTACCAAAAAACAACCTAGAAAAGCATATCTATTTAAAAAACAAGCAAAGTATTGATGTACACACGGCTACACATCAAGCTATACATTTTCCATTATAAGCTGACCTCGCATTGTACGGAAGTCCGATACAATGCGCGATCAGAATGTACCTACCTATAGCTTGATGTGTAGCCGTGTGTACAGACATACTCGTAGTACCTAGAAAAGCTTTGTTAAGTTTTCCATATGGCGCAGTGTGTCTGTTACCTATATACTCATATTTAAGGGGTATGATTGTACCCCGTTCGTTGCTATCTTTATAGGAGCTGTAAGTATATAAAGGTTTATTTTTGGTACAAAATACCTGAGCCTGAGCTTAGATCTTTGTGGAACCTATTCTAAAACTTACAATAGAATGTATCGTTTGTTTTCTAGGGAATTAGCAGTGGGGTGGACTGAGGTTTAAGTTTGGTATAAATAGGGATTTTAGGTAAAGAATTCTCTTTTGTGGGTACTAGTCCTGTGGCCTATTTAAAGTAGATAAATATACCTATACCTACCCGCTTTTTAAATATGAAATAATCATAATATTTACCAAGGTCCTATTCATATTTTTTAACTACCTGCACCCCGCGGTTTCACCTGCGTAAGTCTCGATCCCGTGGGAATATCGGGATAAAAAGTATCCTATGTCCGAATCTAGGTCATGGTCTAACCTTGTGCGAAATTTCATCCAAATCCAATTAGCCGTTTTAGCGTGAAAGTGTAACAAACAAACTCACTTTCGCATTTAAATATTTTCACTTAGTATATTTTCGGTGTCTCATCCGACTCAGCTATCAACTTTTCGCCCTGCTTATGTTTGCTCAAAAACCCTCTGGGCTGTACCATGAGAATTTGTATAGTTTATGAAGACGGCTGCAAAAAGTACGGACGGCATGTAAACGTGAAAATAAACAAAGAAAACAAAGGAAAGGATCATAAAGAGATTGACTCGTGAAGGATTTGAACCTCCGCCCTCCGATGGTCAAGATTTGAATTATATCGGTGCTCTAACCTACTGAGCTAATGAGTCTTATCACCTCGTGACGAAAACAGCGTTGTCTATCCACATTATGATGCCATGATTACTCATCCCTAAGTCAAAAACAAAGCCTTTATTAAAAAGCTGCAGGTGATCGGTTACGTGATTCTGCCAAACATCTACGTGCATGCCCAATTTCAGTACGATATTAGTAACCGTTCAGGAGTTTCCATGTATGGAGAGGATATTATCCTGGCTGCAGCATCAGGACCATCCTCCACTTGACTTATATAAATGCATTGCCGTTGGAATAGAACAAGTATACAACGAAGGAAAAAAAAAAGAATATACTTAACCAAAAAACAATGAAAAAATGAAAAAATTGTGTTCAAAAAGGTTGACTCGTGAAGGATTTGAACCTCCGCCCTCCGATGGTCAAGATTTGAATTATATCGGTGCTCTAACCTACTGAGCTAACGAGTCTTGTAACTTTGAGTTGAAAACAGCGCTCTTTATCCTCAAAGTGACGTCATAATTACTCATCCGTGCTCACACTGTTCAAGGACTGCCGAGGCGAGGTGATTCACCACGAACCGAATTAAAAAAACATGGCGTAAACTGCATTCCGAGTGAGATAGATTATATATAATAGTGTTCCTGGCGTAGTACGATGCTGTTTTTATTCGAATATGGACTAAGTATTTGTATTTTGATGACAGTTTCGTTGAAATTATAATCTAGATAAGTTGTCAGTGGGAAATGTCAGTGTAGGCACTCTAGATAAAGTTAGTTTCTAATCCCAGATATATATTTTCAAAGAAGATAGTTTTATTTTTGTAAATAAATGATTATCAGGAAACAATAGGCGGATTAAGTTGATAAAAATAATACATCACTGAGTACCTACATAAATACGGTCAAACTTTCTTTTACACAACAAAATGTTATTATTCATCAAATAGGTACCTACCTACATCTAACAAATTCACAAAATTTACCTACTTGCATTTACCTCCTTATTTATCTAAAACATCAGCTGGAGAAAAACCCCTTCATTCATAAACGTTGCCTAAAGTTAAGTAATAATTAGCGACTGTGTAACTATACATTTTTGACGTTTGAACGTCACTTAACTTTATTAATCGTTTATGAATAAACCCCTTCTATTGATAGATATTTGGTACCTATCCCAATAACAAAGAAAGAGATAAATTGCGATTGGTCATTTCAGCTTGTTGTGATCAGACAAACAAAATGATGTCTGTTACTACCGAAGTATGATGTCATCTACTACTTAGGTACTACTAATTTAAATTAATTGAGTAGCTACCCTTATGACGGGAACCAACCAAAAATTTTTTCGAAGGACAGTTATTCCAGCCCAGATCTTATGACCTAGATCAGGTCATGGTCTACCTACTCATGTGCCAAAATTTCATTAAAATCCGTTCAGCCATTTTAAGGCTCTTACATACTGGCGCGTCATGTCGCGCAACGCGACTATCAACAAATCTATTTCTGAGAAACTTCACGGCAGAACAATACGGTGTCGCGTCGCGAAACAAGTTGCGCCGGTATGTAAGAGCCTTTAGCGTGAAAGCGTAACAAACAAACAAGCAAACTCACTTTCGAATTTATAATATTAATTAGGATTCATATCCGTAACACCCACTGACATGGATATTCACTCTTAATACCAGGAGATATACAGACTCGACAATCAACAAGCCTATCGCTTGACTTGCGGTTATAACACATCAATATTACGTCTAATGTGTGCAGAGGCGGACCGTAAGTTTGTGGGGCCCTGGGCTAATACTACTTGGGTGCCTGCCTTATTAATCAACTTTTTGCCATTTTGTCAAAAAAATGTTTTCGATAATGACCTTTCTGCATTTTTGTGCTGCAAATTCCTTTATTTGCTGATCACATTGTAAGATAAATGATTTTGTCGATAGCTTGACATTGTTGTCCTATATTTGTTTTCTTTATACGACATCCTAGAGAAAGAGCGCTCTGCCCGACTGCGAATGACTGCGTTTGCGAGAAAACACCGAAAACAAGCGGCGGGCAATAATAGACGCGGGAAAATACAAAAACAACAAGAGACGGGGAATCCCCCGTTCTGTTCGATAGGCGCGCACACAGTTTAATCATATGACAAGAATTAAAATAAAATTAAAAAAAATTAAATTCACAATGTCGTCCTTTGTCTTCAATGGGGGCTGGGAGCCCTTTGTATCCACGGGGCCCTGGGCTGCAGCCCAATAAGCCCCTAGATCCACCTCTGAACGTGTGGGTAGATATTGTTGATAGTAATTGATTGTAATGCGTTTGACACAATAAGCATGACGTACTGTAGTACCTATGCTGTCTCAAGTGATTGTGTATTTATAATACCGTCGTATTTGTATTATAGTATTTACAGTTCAGCATCATACTAGCTCCTGCTTATATACAATATGTCATAGAATTAAAGCACACCACCAAACTCCCCAATTAGCATATCGTGTTATAATCATAATAATTAAACAGATTTTTTACGTCCTCCGCTGCGTCAGGTGTCTGTCTGTCGTCCTGAACGCGATAAACTCAAAAACTACTGCACCATTTTCATGCTGTTTTCACCAATGGATATTGGTTCTCGAGTAAGGTTTTAGTTTATAATAACCGACATCCACGTTGGCGAAGTCGCGGGCATCCGCTAGTTATGTATAAAATATTGTTTATTTATTAAATTAGCTGTTAAGTACAGTTATACTGATTGTGGGAGAAAATTGTGGTCACATTACAAATCTACGCACGCGCACAGTTGCTAAGGGTCTAGCTTAGGTAACTTCGTCCATTTTGGATTGTCTTGATTGTACACACGGCTATACATCAAGATATACATTTCCAGTATAAGCTGACCTCGCATTGTACGGAAATCCTATACAATGCGAGATCAGCATAAACTGGAAATGTATAGCTTCATGTGTAGCCGTGTGTACAGCGGAAGTGTGATTGTATTTTACGTTAGAGTTTTAATTTTTGTTAGAGTCAAGTGTCCGGCCCCTGCCAGCTAAATGGTTGGCTTTGGGTATGTGAAAAAAATCACGGCTGTAGTATATAATATAACGAAATTAAAAGGAAAACTATCACAGCTAAGTAGGCTCTACAAGTTAACGAGTTATAATCGATCAACTTAAATTTGCAGTTGCAAAATCATGTTCTCCCATACCTACATTTCGTATGGGAGAACATGTTTTTTAACTACAATGTTAAGTTTATTCTTGGCATAAATCCATCCCAACTACGGAACACTTCATTGTGTGTGGTCAAATACGCACTTGGCCGGCTTTTATTTTTTTTGGGATAAAAAATACCTATTTAAAGATGAAAATGACATAAATCAACTCGGTAAACGATTATGCACGCGTAGCATCACCACCGTAGAAACGGGTTTTGTCGACGGAAGAGACAAAATGACAGATTGTGATTGTTTATCTGTCATTTTGTCTATTCTTCCGTCGTGCTGGGACAAACTACTTTCATAATGTGCATTATTCAGTTACACATTGAAGATTTATTGAGAAGATGTGGTTTAGAATCAGCAACCCAGTACCAATTTACTTTCCTTTGTCAGTAACCAAACATATTTATTTGGTAGATACTTTAAAACTTCTATCACCATAGAGTTTAAATAGAGTTTAGTTTACGCTATATATTACGTTGTTTTAAAGATTTTTCAATAGTAATAGGTAGACAATCTGAAATCAACTTAATATGCACAGATATAGAGTTGATATTTGTGTAAATAGAAATGATATCTAATATGGAACTACCATCTTTGTAATCTTAGCACGTGTCAACACTAGAGAAGAAGAAAATTTAAATTAGTTATGAGAGTCATCGATCACCTTTAAGTTGCGAGCACCGCCGGCGACTGCAGTTCGTTCGGTTCGTTTCGTTTCCAATATAAAAATGTAGGTAAATTTATTTGTCTGTAAGTATTATATTTTGATTACGAGTAAAACTGCAGAGGCCCTAGACAAAGTGACATTGTATCAGCGATAACGATGATGGAAAACGCAAAAATGTATAGAACTGACATTAGCTATCGAAAAGCTTATGTCAATCCTGTTGAAAGTCGTTGTAGAAATACGAAACGCTTTCGAAGCGATTTTCACTTGTCTCGGCCCTCTTCTGTTAAGAATAATAGCGATCAAGAATTATCTCTCAAAGCCTACCATGTAAAAAAACGAATAACTTGGTACCTACCTACCCGAAAATAATTTTCAAAATTGCGACATTTTTTGCTTCAAAAACACTCGTAAGTTCCCCCTAACAAGCATTGCAATATCTGGCACGTCATAATACAAGATAGCCACATCGCCCACATCGTTAAACTTTTATTAAAACTTTTCATCTAATTAACTTTTCGTGCCATTTTAATGGTCACTATAAAATATGGGAGGCAAGACTTTGTGCCACTATTAAAGGGTTCTTAAAAGTATTCTACTAATCCTACTATCCTACTAATCCTACTAATATTATTTAATGTGAAAGTTTGTGTGTTTGTGTTTATGTGTTTGTGTGTTTGGATGTTTGTTACTCAATCACGCAAAAACGGCTGAATGGATGTGGATGAAATTTGGCAAACAGATAGTTTATGACCTAGATTAACACATAGGATACTTTTTATCCCGATATTCCCACGGGATCGAGACTTACGCGGGGGAAACCGCGGGGCGCAGCTAGTTTTATATATGTCTCTCGTGCACTACTGGACATAGGACGGCAGTCGGCACCCAATGTTGGATGCAACGAACAGTCCAAGGCATGGCGAAGGTCCAAGGGAAAATTACTGGGTAAAGAGCTTACTTACTCCTAGCATAAACCCACGACTTCCGAAATTAAAGTTATTTTTCACGTTTTTTTGTGTTTTTTCTGGAAGTCAGTTGTTTCTTTTTGTAAAAAGTTTTTATTTTTCACTTTTAGTTGTAGGTACTATAGAGTCACCTTCGTCCTGTCGGGACGCATTTAATTTCGAAATTAAAACAACACTATGTATGTGTGAACGAAAAATTATTGACATTTCGGCGTCATGATTCCATAAACTTCATAAATGAGAATTGGGAGCACAAAAGATAAAACAAAAAAAGAGGGGAGGGGGGGGGAGAAGTTTGTAAAATTGTTTTACCACAGTGTACCTACCTAATCCAATAATTTGTAACATCCCATTTTATGCAAATACCTACATGAATTCGAATTTGAATTTGAAACGTTTATTTTACATCCAGTTTTACCGTTATCGGCGAAGGACATAAACTAATACTTAGTGCAAATACCTACTCGTAGTTAAATCGATATCATTATCTTCTTTAGGAAAGTAGGTACATTAAAATGCTAAAGGTAAAGTAATGTTTTTAAGGTTACCTTCGGAAATGTTATCTGTTGGTCTTTTCTTTATGGCTTCTTCCAGGAAACTCCTGGAGCACTTCCCGTTATTTATCGTGGCTTTAATACCCATTAAAAGTCTAAAGTGGGGCGGTTTTGAATGCTTAGCCATACCTGTATTACATAATTTTATTTTTTAGGGCCCTTTTTGGAACAATACACTTGTTGTGAGGAAAGTTTTGAGTATGGATGTGTACAGGGAAAGATCAATGAAGCGATAAATAGATAATAATTGTGATTGAAAGATGATACGGTTAGAAAATGGGCGATTAAAGGTATCTACGTTCGGTAATATCTACTGTCCCGTTGGTCTCGTGGTCGCAAGTGCGACTGCTGAGCGTGGGGTCCTGGGTTCGATTCCCGGATCGGTCAAAGTGTTATTGGGTTTTTCCATTAGGAATTTCGTAGTAACAGCCCGGAGTTTGGAAGTTGTCGGTGTGATATCCCCGTGCCTCGGAAAGCACGTTAAGCCGTTGGTCCTGCGCCTGATCTCTCTCCGGTCGTGTCCGATTGCCGTCCCATCGGACTATGGGAGTGAGGGAAGAGAGAGTGCAACTGTGTCTGCGCACACACTTGTGCACTATAATATCTCCCGCGCCGAAGGCTAGTCTCTGTTGAGAATGGCCGCCGTGGCCGAAATACGATCTGGAGGACTATTATTATATCTACTGAGATGGCAACTATGGGAGATGACATGAAAATTGGAACAAGCCCTACGCACATGTTTATCAGTCGTCTTATTCAGATAATTTTCCAAAACAACAAAAAATTACCAAAATCCTGACTCATGAATCTGGACAGAAGATTTGTAGGATCTGGAGCCTGTTGTTCACAAACTGAACTAAATTTAAGTTCAGTACATCTTTTTCTTTGTGGAGGAGCTTGTGGCTACGTAATAACAGCCGCACGGGTCGATCCATGAGGTTAAGGTACGCTTGCCGGTGTTGGTCCGTGGATGGGTGACCATCTTTACATACCGCAACTCCTCCGTGCCTCGGAAAGCACGTTAAGCCGTTGGTCCCGGCTGTCATTTGTGGATCTTTGACAGTCGTTACGGGTCGTCCGAAGCCCGAAAGTCTGACAACCAGTCTTACCAAGGGGTATCGTATTACCCAGTTACTGGGTTGTGCAGGTCAGATAGGCAGTCGCTCTATGTAAAATATTGGTATTCAGCTGCATCCGGTTAGACTGGAAGCCGACCCCAACAGAGTTGAGAAAAGGCTAGGCAGATGACATCTTTTTCTTTCTATTTCATTAAGAAAAGACGGAAGATAAATTTTTGTTTAGTCCTGTCAAATTAATCAGCGCTAAATTAATAAATTTCTAAGACTGGTTGTCATACTTTTGGGCTTTTAGCTACCCGCAACGACTGTCACTTTCATTATAATACAATCACTTTTCATTCAATCGGTCTTCATCAAGTCATCGTTCGTTTCAAGCACGAATGTTTGTTATAGTAATTGATAAGCTTTTAACATAATCACATTAACATAGAAAGCGACTCTCTTGGCTTGGCTCCCTTTAACGTTTCTACTAAGCATGGTACTCAGATAAGTACTAAGTTAAATTAGGCACTATTGCTAAGTAATTACTGAACAGCTCTAACGCTAACAAGAAGTACTTGAACAAAGTTTGAGATGAAAATGAATAGTGCGTACCTAAAGTATTACAAGTAATTAAGGTTGACGCTCAGACAGTTTCAGAACCGAAACAATAGCAAAAATGGATATAAAAATTCGTAAAAGTCGATTCAGTTTTTTTTCCAAATCATAACGCCGGATTTTACATTATGAAACTAGTTGCGCAAACTTAGTTATTCATTGATAGTTTCAGGTGTAAATACGAACGTGTTTCGGCTTAGATGATTGTAAGTAAGTACGATTGAGGTTATTTCCCCTTTAGTTTGTTCTAACTGATCAAAGCTACATACGGCTGACTGAAAAGTCGAAGGATAAGGCAACCCTAGGAAAGTTGTGTTCAAGAACAATGTAATTGCCAACGTTAAAATGTGTTTAACAAGAACTAATAATTTGACAAGTCCAAAAGTTTATGTAATGCTTGTGACAGCCGAAACTTGTAAACAAAAATATTTTGAAGTAAACAATTAAAAATACCCATAATTCATACAAAATATTTATATTTATAATTCAATAAATATCCACGTAAAACTCGTTACACAGAATCCTCCACAAATAATTTGCTGCGCGCGGCGGCTCGCAAAATGGTTGGCGTCGATACTTTCGAATAAATGTTTGCACCAAAATTCAGTAATCCCACACTGGGTCGGAGTAAATTAGTTTTCCTTTAAGTCACTGAATGAAGGCCAATTTGTGCAATCTTCGTGCTATTTCGCCATTTGCGGCCAATCTCGGACGTCGAATGTGGTGCGATGCGGGTCAATGCGATTCTGATTAAGTTCAATTGGATTACAGAGACTAGGAGCATTGTGAATGGTTTTGAAAGTTTTAAACGCGGGATACAAAGGTAAGTTATATGTAGAATACATTTTTAAGTTTATCTGTTTCTGGTTTGAAGTTCAGCAGTTAGTAGCCTTTATGAAAATTTTCGAACGGAGCTGTTTGAACTGTTTCGTACATTCTTGAGATTTTTGGAATAAAATGGAGAGGACTATCATGCCCGCGGTTTCGCCCACGTGGATGTCAGTTATTATGTACTAAAACCTTCATCGAGAACCACTCTATCCATTGGTGAAACCAGCATGAAAATCGGTGCAGTAGTTTTTAGTTTATCACGAACAGACAGACAGATAGACAGACACGGCGGAGGACTTTGTTTTGTAATATGTAAGGATGTCGCATATCTAGACTAACCTCAAATTTAATTTGTTTTCAGGATTTCGTATTTTCCAAGCCGTTATAGAAGAGACATCGTACCACATTAGAATGAAAATCACGAACAATATACTGTCTTATTTACTGTAGGTACACATAAGACTTTCAGGCTTAACTATATGTTACAGAAGTGTTGCAGGGTACTCTGTTGCTAGTTAATTTCACTAAAAGGATATACTTCTATGCCTTTGTTTGAACCTAAAGCCGCAGACATTCCCCACACATGCTCTGTGAGTTATTCACAGTATTTCGTGTAAAAACTTCGCCTTATTTACCTACTTTTTTAATATACTAAAACTTTTTAAACGACTTTTATTTTTCTTGACCCTAGTCATAGACACTGGCATAATGAAGAAGAAAAAAGAAAAATAACAGTTTCTTTTTTGTAATAAGTACTGCTTATGGCAATTTTAGATATTTTTTAGGTGAACCTGCCAGTTTGCATCGAAATTTGACCAAGGAGGTTTTTAAGGCAATTGGCTCCTATCATTATTTTAGGAGTCCGTTTATTTTTTACCGACTTCAAAAAAGGAGGAGGTACTATGTTCGGGATGATTGTTTTTTTTTTTTTTTTTTTTTATGTATGTTCACCGATTACTCCGCCGTTTGTGAACCGATTTCAAAAATTCTTTTTTTGTTCAAAAGCTTATACTTCTGTGGTGGTCCCATTGTCACCAAGTCAGGATCTGATGATGGGATCCTAGAGAAATCGAGGGGAACTTTCAAAAATCGTAAGGGCAACTAGTGCATTCCTTCATTTATTCATTAAGTATTTTACAGCACTACAATTTTATGAAGGTCTGGAGTCGATCTGATGATGGAGCCGAAAGACAGTCAAGGGAACTCCTCAATGGTTTACAGCAGATACCTCGTGTTTGGGCTTGATTAATTTGTATTGATAAAAACTTTACACTTTGATGGGTTGTGACTGTCGTTAGGAGTCTGATGATGAAGACGAAAGACAGTCGAGGGAACTCCTCAGTGGTTTACAGCAGATATCTTGTGTTTGGGCTTGATTAATTTGTATTGATAAGAACCTTACACTTGGATGGGTTGTGACTGTCGTTAAGGGTCTGATGATGAAGACGAAGGACGATTAACGGAACTCCTCAACGGTTCACAGTAATTACCTTGTGTTTGGACTTAATTCATTTATATTGATAAGAACTTTGCAACCATATAGGTTGTAAGTGAAATTACAGATCTGATTATGGTCACCTTATAATATGATGATGAGGGGAACTATACAGTGTAAGCAAATGTATAGTGTTCACCCTTATATTCTTGAGAAGGCACGGGAGTCTCATTAGCCAGCCGGTTTCGTATAACATCTAAACGATACTTGCGCTGTTCAGACGACTCGCCACTTAATCGTTTTTGAATAAGATTGAGTCGGCAGATCTTATCATTTGGCGACTCCTGTGACAAATCAGAATGCATGTAATTTCTCATCTGAGATAACCTAGCATGACAAGCTAACGGTGATTCTTGGGAACCGGACATAGCACTCCGTTTGCGATTCTTAGATAGGCGTTCTTTTTCAGCAGTATTAGTCTCTTTAATTCTGTTTTTCTTCATGCGGGTGGCTCCTTTAGTTGGTCTACCCATGATTACAAAAATCAAATTACACAAAAAATGGAAAAATAATAAAACTTTAAAAAAAAATTGACCGACTTAAAAAAAAACAAAACAAAAAAAAAGGACTACTGTACTAAAAACCAAAAGACAAAAGTACTTCTTTAGTAATAAGAGAAAAATAAAAAAATAACTTTAATTTCGGAAGTCGGTGGCCAAAAACTAAAATTAAAAGCAAAGACACCGACTTCCGAAATTAAAGTAATTTTTTTATTTTTCTCTTATTACTAAAGAAGTACTTTTGTCTTTTGGTTTTTAGTACAGTAGTCCTTTTTTGTTTTGTTTTTTTTGAAGTCGGTCAATTTTTTTTAAAAAGTTTTATCTGTGTTATTTAGATGAAAAGGTCTGATTGGTTTGAATGTTGATAACTTTCCAGATCATGTCAAGCATTGCCAATTATTGTATCGAATGATTTTTTATCAGGAATACACTGTATATACATTAAAATTAAAACCATGACCATAGCAGCAATTTTATTAACAACAGTGGAACTCAATTAATTTGTTCATTTGACACCAAAACCGGAAATTATATCATTGTAAATGAATTATGATACCTACTGATATTGTCATGTTTTGAGCCCACACTGGTTTTATATTCGGACAATTTATTTCAATGGTATTCCGCATTTATGAATCGCCCCCGAACACAGTAATCGGAAATTTTATCGTTTGATATTGTACTCTGTTTATTATGCGAAAACTGAAAATGTCTATTTACGGAAATGGAGCGTTTGGTGTTACTTTACAAAATTATATTAAGTCTGCATGTACCTCTATATGTTACGTCAATTTAAACTGCCATAGTAAAGTAAAAAAAAATATTGTCACAAACTCAAACTCGAAGCATATATTTCAAATAAACCAATTACAGGCACTTTTGAATTGTCAAGGGGTCGGTCAGGCAGAAAGATGAAGCTAGTTGCCGATTCCAAAGCGTAGTAGGTTCCTATGGAGATGAACTCCACGGATACTCTTTTAAATCAGAATATTGCGAGCATTCACAATATTCTGGTACCTACATAGATACAGTATTTATATATTTTTATAAAGGGTACTTAAACTAAGCCAGCGTTTAAATTATGGGAGTCAGTCTTCAAACGGGGAGCATGACAATGACACCGTGTCAATGTGAATGTCATTTAGATTTAAGTACTTTTTAACTCGTTACTCGTTGTTTAGGTTATTTTCTTAGCAAGAAATTGGTCTACAAGTGATCTTTAATTGCAGAAAATTAATGACTGTTGAATGGCAGATTAGTAATGTGAAATAGTTGACGTTAAAGTGCCTCGGCACGTCGCCTTTCAAAATAAGGCGTTTTAAAATTCAACAGTGCGAGAGTGCTGACAGTAAGTGCCAAGTGCCACCTGAATAGCGCATCTAAATGACTGACACGTAATCACGTTTGTTTACCTTGCATATTAGTTACAAAAAGTACGGACTTCCATATTAGTTTATGATTCGTGAATGCACATTTCATATTCGACGGGTTAGGTACTTCTGAATGTTCGTCAATTTAGACCAGCGTAACGAATACTGGCTTTCCTCCAGGTGATTGAAGCACGGACTTATTATACACGAAATATTTTCATGTAGTGTTTCCTGAAGGTACCTACCAGCTTTTACAAGTAATTTACCTAAAACAACTGCAGTGCAGTGATATCCTAGTGGTGTGTCCGTCAGACTGCCATGGGTCTCCAGTTCCAACCCAAGGCACGCACCTCTGACTTTTCGGATTCATGGGCGTATTGTACATATATAATTATCACTTGCTTCAAAAACGGTGAAGGAAAACATCGTGAGGAAACCGAGAGAGATATTGCTCGACGGCAAGTGAAAGCAAGTCAGAGGCCCATGGACGGCTTTAAAACAGTTGCTAAACACACCATACGAAGACCTAAAATAACTTAATCATTTAAATAGGAAACACAGTTCAGGCCAGATTTGGACGAGATTTTAATGCAGAAATGGAGATTGCTTTCTGCAGTAACAGAGAGGCCTCCGATCCGGAACAGCACCTCAGTGAGCTATATCGTGAACTCTTGATTGCCAAAGACGTTAATAATCATACGTAAGACTGTATCGACATGCATAAAGAACAGATTACATTATAAGGAATTCCGTCACCCTCTTTTTTTGGGAGCAAGCCATCTCTGTTTCCAACAGCTGCCCCTCTTGAAAGTCAGAATCAACAGGGGTGACTACCAGAAAAGCGTCGAGAGAATGAAGCGCGACGGAACCCGGAGAAATAATTTAACTCACTACTGTCTTGGGACCCGTCACGTAATATATCAGAAGGAAGGGGCGAGTAAGAAAAACCATAGATAACATTTAGAATTAAGTATTCTATTTATTTCATTTCTTATTGATAATTCATTATAATATGCTGTGCACCGATTGACGTCATAACGTCATAACGCCAGCATAATGTCGCAGCATTATGCTGAGCGATAGCCAACTTTATATTTTCGTATAAGTATTTTTCCTTTCTTAGCGTCATGTTTGCCGCAAATAAACGTATTTTCTTTGTTCTTTCATTACTCTCTAGATTCCATGCGCATCCTCCCAATTCTTTCACCATTTCCAATCACCGCAGAACTCATATAAAAAATGTAATTAAATATCCTCTGTCACAGCTCGCCGCACCGTCCATGAAACACCGTCTCGCTGTCGCCGGAAACCGATGATATTTGAGTTGACGCATTGATTGCAGAAATAAATCATTCTTTGAACGAAAGCTCGAAAATGGCGCGAATTAAACGTCGACCTAGAATTGCTTTTTCGCCATTAATTCGGTAAAGGTATTCCGGTAATTATTCCGCGGTTTGATGTGAGATTAAAGCGATGGTGCCAACAAAATGTGAGTGATACATTTCCTATGGGTGAATTATTGCTATTGTAAATCTTCAATTAATGTTTTTTTCCGTTATTTAGGTAATAATTTTAGTTAAGCATGTCGTAATGGTTAAATTTTTAAATATTAATAAGATTAAATCTAAGCAAAATAATTATGCTATGTAGATTTAATTCAACACTAACTTTTTACAATTCTATTTATGAAACATATTTAAAAAATATTATTAATATGTTTTCAGATTAAATTATTTTAAGGCCCACTCGCATGTTTACGAGTAGGTTAATTAAATAAATGTGGAGTTTGTAATTTGGATTTAAGTAATTTACATTTTGACTATTATTTCGCGTTGCGCCATTAAAAAGTTATACCGGTTTAGTTAACCTGACACTTATGTTTTTATTTTTTGAGTTGGGAGTTCCTTTCCATCGATGAAACAAAATAGAGTTGCAATGTCTATGCCCTGATATGAAATCAGACCACAAAAAAAAATTATGAACGAAAATTGAAAGGAAGTACATATTAAACCCATCTCTACTTTCTTGTCTTTGAATTTCATAACATGACATTTCATGTAGCAGTACTATTTGTTTTAACATAACTTACACTAACCCAGAGTTTAGCGACTAACTCGCCCACTTATGTGGGGTAAATATTATATTTAGAAATTTAACCCTAGGTTTACCTCTAACTCTTGGTGGCACAAGATGAATTATTTGAATAACCCTGAATTAGCTGTTAACTCTGAATTATTCAGGGTAACCGATGAACTTCAAATGGCCCTGGTGAATCCGCGAAAATAGCAGAGTACATATTACTTCATTTAATTTCGCCGATGTTTACCTAATCATTTATTACCTGAGAGAATATGCTAATAATAAATGATGTCGAAAACAAAAACAAGACAAAATTAAATGTAGTTCTATAAAAAATACAATCTCCAAAATGGCCACCTTCCAGCTTGAGCTAAGTTTATATTTTGCTGCTATTTGAGTTGAGCAAGTGCTCTTCAATTAGGCATAAGTTGAGTTTGAGACCATTAAAGAAAACCCCAAGCTAGATAACAGGATAGCTCGTTATATTCCGAAATCGCATCGGGACGCATTGCACCATTTCGTTTTGCTTTTTGGAGGCAAAGGGGGTGTTTTGGAGGCACTTCGTTAGCGGAAAGGCTACCAGAAAGGGTAAGAAATCTACGTAGGATATTACGTTCTGTACTGTATGTTTGTTTCATTTATGTCGTGTTAAGTATGTCTTTCGAAGATAAAGATTTAAAATAACGATCCTGACAATTAAATGTGAAGACGTGACGCGACGCTTTAAAACAGAGTCAACCGACAGGGTTACATTATTTATTTACATATAGCGAACTCGAGTATGTAATTTTGTGAATACCTTCCATTACCAATACAGACGCCACTTACTCTAACACGGCTGTAAAAGCACTAGTTTGAAGTGAGAATTTACATAATTTCAGATTCGAATAATGGATTACTGGATGTGAAACACATACAGAGTGAGTACCTACCTCCAAAATAACTTAAATCTCATTATCCTCACATAATAATGCTGCCCGAGTACATCAATCAGGGTATATTGTGTGCTTTGCATGAATACATAATGAAAACGCAATGAAAATCAATTTTAAACTCGATTCCGATGCAATTGATCCGGCCGAATAAGTTAAAACTCGATTGGGAAGCGACGAGATTTACAATGTTTGTTCGACTGGGTTTGAGTTTTTATTGTCAAGTTGAAGTTTGTGATAGGCGAAAATTTAATTTTTAAATAAATCCAGCTATTTTTGAGATGCATAAGACTTCCTCGAATCCTAATCCATACTAATATTATAAATTCGAAAGTAACTCTGTCTGTCTGTCTGTATGTTTCCTTTTCACGCCTAAACCACTGAACGGATTTCGACAAAATTTGGCAAGGAGATAGATGGCATCCTAGGGAAGGACTTAAGTTACTTTTTATCGACATACCAAACGGGCGAAGCCGCGGGCGGAAGCTAGTCATATACATAATATTATAAATACGAAAATGAGATTGTTTGTTTAATTGATTGTTTATTTGTTACGAGTTCACGCTAAAACGGCTGCACAGATTTGGATGAAATTTGGCACATGGGAAGACCATGACCTAGATTAGGACATAGGATACTTTTTATCCCAATATACTCATGAGATCGAGACTTATGTGGGTGAAACCGCGCGGCGCAGCAAGGTTTAATCAATATTTCGACAATTCGAGGCGAAAAAATAAAACAAAAATGTTTATTTTCGTGGTTAGCCTTGCTCTAACCACTATCTAAACTATATGCTTACTGAACTAACTTACACACGAACGTGTTCGTAAGTTAGTTCTAGTTAACTTACCTACTTGAAAACTTCTTTATACTTACCTATTAAAACATATTCTCAGCAAGGAGTTTCTGACCGACTGCCTCGTTGGCCGCAAGCGCTACTGCTGAGTATGAGGTCAGGGGTTCGATTCCCAGGTCGGGTAAAGTGTAATTGGGTTTTAAACCAACTTTTTCAAAAATTCTTTAAACTCTTTGCCAGGTCGACGGCGCTTTGTGTTCCACGCGCGCTTCAAAGAGATGTCAGCACAATTGACGGGGTCCGCTAGGACCGATGCCGCCCAGAGCGGGAGAAGTCATATAATGATTTCCAACAATCAAAAAAAAAAACAAGATTGGGTAAAGTTTTTGGGTTTTTCTGTTATAAATTTCTCAGTAGCAGGCCGGAGTCTAGATTTGTGCCTGGTTGATGGCAATAGGCTCACCCCCTACATGCGAATTTAACATAACTGGCGTAATGTGGGTGTACTATAGGTACACCTCTGCCTAACCCTTCGGGAAATACAGGCGTGATGTGATGTGTATGTGTGTGTGAGTTTCCAATCTAAAAAATCAAAATCAAAATCAAAATCAAAATATTTTATTTCACATAAGCCTACATGGGCACTTATGAAACGTCAGAAGCTAGGTGCACGGTTCCAATTGGTCGTTTCCTATGGAGAAGAGCCGGCAAGAAACTCCATGGTTACTCTTTTAAAAGATAATTGGCTTTTACAATAATTTCGAATTACAGTGTTAATAGTTATGGGAGGACAGTGTAGGCCTTTCAAAAAGTTTCAGATAAAGTTCATAAAAAAAATAAAAATTAAATTGAATTAAAATTAAAAATAAAAGTCTACAGTTCACTAAGCCTACGACGTTCTCACATTCACAAGATAGAAAGGAATCTATATACGATAAATAATATACTACAGATAAAAACCTATTTAAAGCAAATGACATGATTGCCATTACAACTGTAACAAATCTGAATAATTAACATGTCCGCAAAAGCCACTACTACTAAATAGTAGGTACTTTAGTTACTTAGCATTAAGTTACTTAGCATTACCTTTATTATCTATATCTAGGTATATTTACATCCTTACATATTATTAAACAAAGTCCTCCGCCGCATCTGTCTGACGTCCTGCGCGATAAACTCAAAAACTACTGCACCGATTTTCATGCTGTTTTCACCAACGGATAGAGTGGTTCTCGAAGTTTTAGTATGTAATAAGAATAACCGACATCCACGCGGGCGAAGTCGCGGGCATCAGCTAGTAAAGTATATAACAAAGTCGCTTTTCGTGTCCATCTGTGTGATGATTAGTTTATCTAAACTTCACGACGGATTTTAGTACAGTTTTCACCATATCTTAGAGAATTTATTCCGGAAGTTTTATGTGTATGATACATTAATATTTAAATAGCACAAACATTTCCATGTTTGGAAATCTCACCACATCAGTACATTGCAACCGTGCGAAGCAGGGGCGGGCAATAGTAGGTAAATAAATTAAATAAGGACAACGTCGTTTGACAGCCAGAAATACATAAATTGAGTTTTACTTTGATGTAACACATTGTCAGGTGATTGATCCGAGTAAGTCAGTAATATACAGGTGTTCTCATAAAAATATTGCTCCCTGGACATACTCCACAGATCCTTGAAAAATTCATATCGCGCGTCCGTGGAATGCTTTGATTGGTCGAGCAGTAAAATTCAAGCACTCGTAGGTAACTGCTGAAATATTCGCTTCTTTTTAAAACTGCACAAATTAAATTCCTTTGAAGTCAATAAAAAAGGTTTGAATGCTTTTTTTTCTAACTGGATTCGCCTGGATGGATGTCGGAGAGTATCCCACGGAAACTTACTACCGGGATTAAAAGTACCCTATGTGTTAATCCAAGTTTTAAACTATCTGTGTGCCAAATTTCATCCAAATTCGTTCAGCCGTTTTTGCGCTAATCCGGAACATACATCGAGACAAGCAGACAAACAGACAAACGAATAAAAAATCTAAAAACTGTATAATTATATTTTCTAAAAACAATTTATAATTCGCGGGTAGTTAGCGATGCGCGACCACGCGTGCGTCCCAGTTGACGTTGGCAGTTAATAATGATCGGACGTCCCACGATTAATGAATGTACTCAGCGTTATTAGTTATACCATCTGTGATATCGCCCTGTTTGCCCACTGGTCACGAACTTGGGACCTGTTTGACCCCTGTCTATCGTACTTGTGAACTAAGTTTTGGGGACTGTTTCACATAATAATGTTGGGTTGGGATAGTTAAGTTTGGATTGTTAGGGTAGTCTGTTTTGTTAGATTTTTTTAATTTGCTTTGTTGTTTAGTGAGAATGGAGCTCTAACAAACATTAAAATTCAGTAAAATATTGGTAATAAATAATAGTGAAGTAGTCATTGGATAAGGTTAAGTTAGCTATTTAGGGTTGATAATTTCAAATAAATAAGTCAAAGTCAAATAATTTATTTCAAATAGGCACTTATAAAGCACTTTTGAAAGTCAAAAAAAAACAAAGAAATAGAACTGATTCTAGTTGCCCTTTCCAAAAGGTAGTTTTCGTATGGAGAAGAATGGGCAAGAAACTCCACCGTTACTCTTTTAAAAATGTTTTACAATATTTTGTATACATCAATTACATATTAATATATGTGAAGACGATGCACCTAGAATAAGATAAATAAGGAAAATGAACATGATGATAATCCAATTATTAATATTATAATATGTAGGTATTATAAAAGGCACCTTTAGTCTTTGACTCAAAAATTCAAACCAAATAAAAAAAGAACGATTCATAACCAAGTTAAAAACTTACACGAATAAAAATAATTTACTTACGAAACTCGTAGCAGCGCAGCGTCGCTACGTGAACGCGTAGCTGGCGTAGCCTTCACATGATCACGCCGGCTACGCCGTAGCAATACAAATTGACACAGTCATCTATTATAGGATGGTTCTGCACGTGTGGCATGAGAAAAAAAAAAGGAAGAGAACCTTGAATTATGTGAACTTATTTCGAACAGAATAAAATATAGACATCGATTCTATCTACTTAATTCAAATCTTGAATTCATTGTTGTTTCCGGAACCTTGATCAATCAGACCTTGAAAGATTTGTATGAGCTGTTTTTTCTTCACCGGATGTTTGCTTCTCCTTTAATATTGAGAAAACTTCTGAATTGGTCTACTTCCTACGTAGTATTTCCTTTCAAACTAGACAAAATAACTGCTGTCCTTGTTATTGCTAAACAACTCAATATAGATATAAAACAATACAATATCAAATATACTTCAGCAGCTGTGATTTCTAACCTCTGTTTATTTATTTCAAACACTAAAAAAATCATGAAGTAAAGTCCGCAATAAAATAATTAACTAAACGACAATTCCCGAACTTTCACGAACATTCACGATCACATCGCCAACACATCGACACTACCAGCTAATCGCGAACATGCAATATCCTTCTCCCATCAACGGGCTATAATTGGCGCGAACGCGATCTTCAAATACGTCACACAGCGTTATAACGTCACAAATAAAATCCTGACGACGCCATCTTGTAAACCGGGACGTCCAGTTTGACGTGAGCTGTCAATCGGACTAAATGGCGCAAAACGATCAGCTGTCAGGGATCTAGTTTAAGTGGTGACGTTGTAATGACACACTGGGATTGGTATCAAGAATGGATTCTAGAAAGGCTGGATATGGAATGTGGTTTATATGCTCTTGATGCAGTAGTCAGGATGGAACTGAAAAAATTTTTTTTTTTAAATCTCATTGGGAATCAGAATATCGAATTAGATAAAGGACGATATCGGTCGTAAAGGCTGTGAAGAGGTTTAATCACATGTCAAATTGGATAGATTTTTGGCATTCAGCCCGCCCAGATATGTGTGTAAAAAATTATGAATAACAAGCTAAATAAAAATCATTACATATTAACGTAACATCACTCAAGCCTGTAATCCCCGAGAGGTTATGTAGAGTTGTACTTATAGTGGAGTTAGTGTTTAGCTTTAGCTAAATAAAATAATTTAATAATGCTACGGCGTAGCCGACGCGAAATGTCAAAGCTACGCCAGCTACGAGTGGTCGTAGCATACTACGCTAGCTACGAGTCGTCGTAGCAAATCTGTAAGAAAAAAAATCTGACCCTTGAATATTTCGTTAGTAAAAAGTTCCTCAGTCTCGTCGAGCAAATGCCTCCCGTTAATTGAATCTTCCCTATCCAGTATTGTTTATTCCAGAAGTATAGTGAGTTGATGAGGGTGTAAAAGCTATTCAGCCGGAAAGCTGATAGCAAATATGGCAATAAAACGACCATCTTGTATCTACGTATGTTTGGCTTATTTATCTCAATGTTACATGTATTTACATTAGTATTACGTTCAGTATCTTAGGTAATGTTTGGTCTTACTTGTAGGGTTCTAGGATTTCTTTTATTTATTTAGTTTCTAGATGTTGGTACTATACTCAAACAATTTGGCACAAAATATACAGCTCGTAAGATAAGATAGTTAATTGATTCAGGCGTGACTTTGCGGAAATCCGTTATAAAATACAATAGACGTAGATATATTTAGTAACCTATTCCGCTTAACTATTCTTCAAGAGTCATATAAAACCCTGTAAGAAATCGACACGTGTTTCACCTCTCAACGAGGCATCCTCAGGATGACGATTGACCAATTTGCCACACCGAGCGCTAGACGCAGACAGCCCTCGGTGTGGCAACAGGTCGTGTTCTGGTTTGCAATTGGTCAATCGTCATCCTGAGGATGCCTCGTTGAGAGGTGAACCACGTGTCGATTTCTTACAGGGTTTTTTATGACTCTTGAAGAATAGTTAAGCGGAATAGGTTACTAAATATATCTACGTCTATTGTATTTCGTAAGATAAGGTTTTTCTGTTGAATATGCTTGTAGTCAACATCTAAATTATCTGATATTCATTATAAATAATAAATATATCATAAAAATATACAGTATGTTATATAACGGAGGGCGTTCGCGTTAACCTACAATAGCATAGCGTGCAGACATGCTAAAAAAAATATTACCTGAGCATTAAAATAAAAAAATTTTATTGCATAATATTCACAAAAAAAAAATGATACGGAAAAGGAACACTCTGTACACGCACACTTGTCACACTTGTCTTTCTACGTTGAAATACGAGTGTGCGTGTACAGAGTGTTTTTTTTACGTATCAATTTAATAGTTTTGTGAATATTTCACTACTTATATATATTTTTTAAATGGTTGTTTCCTAACTTTGAACATATTGAAATTGTTAAAATGTTTCGAGTACCAGAATAACAGAGATTATCCACGGCACATTCAGAGCTACGAGTATATCATCATTAACGTCTTCCTGTCCTTATCTCATGTTACTTGGAACCAATAATACATACAGACCTATATGAGCGTAGATATAAATGCACAAATTTGTAATTCGCAACTGTAAACTGCAACATCGCAGACACATTACACCTGTTGTACACGCCATGGTTTCTTAACGGTACGACGCACTAGCCGCACCGTAGAATAATCGTGTGAGCATATACAAGCTCACAAAGATTATTCTCGACACGACCGACGACGACGCATACGACGACGGGTGCCGTGCCGTAATGCCGCCGTGTTTGTCAACAAGCTTCCATATAGTGATCAATTAAACACTGCCGACCGTGCCTACACACGGCGAATTTTCACGGCTAAAAAAACGCCTGACAACGGGTGATATTCGCTAATATTAATAACATTGTACATAAACTTTAATACATAATGGATAGGTATTATAGAGTTTTGCTGTATAGTCTTAAAACATATTTCATTTTAATCCTTTCGATTGTTATTTATCGCCTTCCTTTTACATTTGGGGGTGAGACGAGTAAATGTTAATTTTATTTTAAAAGCACTACAATATAATTGAGAGAATATGTGAACCATTTAATTATTATTTATTATTATGTGTTGGATCAGAGATAAGGTGAAGGTCTAGGTCTAATGTTAGTATAGTGAAGGTAGTTTCATCTAATTGAACAGTAGTAACGGATTATTAAGTAAGCGCGGTATTCTCAATGTCAAAGTTAAATAATTTATTTTAAATAGGCACTTATAAGGCCCTTTTAAAACTCCATCGTCACACTTTTAAAATGCTTCTCTGCGTTCAGCGCTCGTTGTGGCAACACGTCGTGTTCTGGTTTGCGACTGGTCAATTGTCATCCTGAGGCTGCCTCGTTGAGAAGTGAAACACGTGTCGATTTCTTACAGGGTTTTTATGACTCTTGGAGAATAGTTAAGCGGAATAGGTTACTAAATATATCTACGACTATTGTATTTTATAATGGATTTCCACAAAGTCACGCCTGAATCAATTAACTAACAATGTTTCTCTAGGCGAAGATCTTATCAATCTGAAAATAATGTCTTGACGCATACTACATATAACTCAAGCTTAACGTTTTTCAATCAGATAAAGTTCAGTCGATAAAGAAACAAGAAGACAGCATAAAATTCTTTCAACCTATTTTACATGTAACCTACATTTCAGAATAGATCAGAAAAATAAAAAACCCCATCACGTCTAGCCCCAATCGTTTCAGATACGCACGCACACATTTTTAGCTCAAATAACTCGATCCAAAAACATTACGTTATCAATAGCAAAGTAGCTAACTCAACTGTTATTTGTGATATAGAGGTAAAAGTACTCGCAGGTGTCGAGTTTAGAATAAGAAAAGGATACCTACGCTCACGCGATGACTCGTTCGATCTGCTTGAATGTGTTCGGACGTGACCGACTTACAAAACCGATCCTTTTACCGCCCTTTTCACGCTCTGATCTTTTTCAATGAACACGCTCCATTGCGTTACGAGTTCAGCTGGTAATACAACCATGTGTCGTACTAACAGCAGTGGTGGTTTAACTGTTTAAAGTACGCACACATTTGTTTATTTGGACGCTCATCTCGTCATGTCAGTTTGTCAGACAATATTGTTTGTGCCAACAATACTCTTTGTAACGAAAGTACACGATAAATAAATACAAAGTGGCTTTTCGTCAAATTAAATATTGACGCTACACTGGAAATATGAAACAATTTTTTCGATGCTGTCCCTAAAAAGACGGGCTTATTTAACTTATGGTAGTATAAAAGGTACTTTGTCAGCATAAAATCGTTGTCTCGCTGAGAAATGTCGTGGATGCCGCCCTTATTTTTCACTTAGAAAGAGGAATTTTGTGGAGAAAGGCAGGTGTTTATACTTCGCGCTGAAAACGGTTCATTTAAAAGACGCGTCGTACAAAAAGGTTAAGACAATATAATTCAGCGTTGAAGGAGCATTTTTGGACGATTAGAAACTAACTTCGTTACGTTTTCAAAGAGATACCTAATGAGTGTTTGTAGACGAAGGTAAATGTTTGCGAAGTCTTCTGTACACTAGTTTTGAACTTCAATATTCGGTACTTACATGTCTGAGTAAATACTCTTTGCATTCAAAATACTCAGCTATTAAAGTATTATCAAATACAAGGCACAGACATAGTTATTTACTGTATGAAAATATATTAAAAATTATACTAAAATAATTGTAGTTTTGTACACCACACTATCCTTACATATTATGAAACTAAGTTCTTCGCCGCGTCTGTCTGTCATCCTGTACGCAATAAACTCAAAAATAATATAATATAATTATTCAATCTGCCTAACCTTTTCCCAACTATGTTAGGGTCGGCTTCCAGTCTAAACGGATGCAGCTGAATACCAGTATTAATTAATTTATAATATATTTTCTACTGTTTAAAAATATTTATGGCAAAGTAAACCTTCATTAAAACTAGTAATGTCACATTTAAATGCTGCCATTGTAATAATTTTTAAAAAGGTTTGATGTGAGGGTTAATTTAATATTGTCTTAAAGTCTATATTTGAATTCCTGCGATGCTGTTTGATGAAAACATACAGTACTTTAAAATGTACCACACATAAAAAAATGCTACGTATAAAATAAGATTTATTCCAGATGAGATTTCTTGTAAAAAATTAAATTAAATGTTATGATGTTTATTTCTGTAAGTAGATCTTGTAAGACACAATTACACGAAAAAATTTTTGCTCAACATTTTAAAACAAAACTAGATGGCGCCGGCATTTCCTAGCTGACTGATCCCTGAGAAGAAATGCTGAAACAAACGAAAAAGTAATCAAATCTGTAGGAAACCTTATTTTCATAAACATTTAAGTTACTTATTTCTTAAATGAGGCGCTAAAATCTTGACCAATAAGTATAAAAAAGAAACAACTTTAAATTATTTAACACTAGCGACCCGCTCCAAGTTGAGTCTGTCAAGTCGTAATTTTTTTTCAAAATCGTGATTTCTTATTCATATGTAACTTTAATATTATCGTATTAAACACATAAACCTTTCGGAATACATTCTCTACGATGGTGAAAACCTCAATAAAATCTATTGCGTGGTTTAGAAGAACAACACGGACATACAGACACACACGAAAAGCGACTTTTATTTATAATAAGTGTAGATTTTATTGTTTACCAAACAGTAGGCGGTACTATTAATCCTGTCAAAGTTATCGACAATTTATAGCAATATTAATATCTTTTATCTCGCCAACCGGGTCCACGTGATAACATTTATTTGGAAAATCCAGGCATTTTGTGCAACTGAAATATATATAAAATATTAAAGTGCGATGCGACACCCCTGTCGATAAGCTGACATTTTAATCCATTCGCGTTCGTGATTTAGATGGGAAAGTGGATTGTTTGTTGTGAAAATCCTTTGTATTTGCATATCTGTCTGGAGCCTGAAGAAATATTCCGTTGGACTGGGCTTTCATAGAATAGAATTTAAATTTTATATCGACCCATAATGGTTTCGTCTTTGTTTGTCATTGAATTCTCATTTGACCTGCCCACACGTAACAGCTCGTTCAGGCATTTTACTGCTTAATTATTTATTTAAATTCCCCTTTAAATATTTGTTATCACTCATTTGTATTATTTACTCATTTGTTTTATTACTGCTTAGTTTTTATTGTCGAACTTGCTAATAAACATGCATTTTGTATTTTTTTATAGACCTAAGTAACGTGCAATAAACAAACTGCCGCTTTAAATTAGTGCCTCTATTTATAGTCTGTTTTAACTTATAGGTACCTACTTTACCTACTGCGAAAAATCGTGTCAGCTTGAATTTTTTTTTCTTTAAACGAACTATCCGAATTTGTGCATTATATAACGAATGCTCACCCTGATTTCTGGCTAAAATATTGTACATCACAATAATTATGCTGCTTTTTTATTTCATCATTTAATTTTGTTTAACATAAAATGCATTTTATTATAATATGGTTAAGAAGTATTTTTTTTATTTCATATCACGCTGGATGAGCTATGTGGAAAATAACCACACAAATAGCTGGATGAACTGGACTGTTATCTTAGCGAAGGGATCCAGATGGTATGCAGATTAAAAGAAAAAAGGGTAGGTAGATCTTTGCTTAGCACTGAGTAATTATAACCCAAATAAACCCCGTGCTATACTATTCTAAACCGACAAGTTCGACGCAATGGCCCCTCGTATGTCCCAGCTTTATTTGTGTAGGTGGATAGCAGCACGGACGGGGGACGTTTAATAAAGAGAATGTAATGCGCAATGACCGCTCGTGATGCCCTTTAGTGTCCATTGTCCAGTGCATCGTGTCCAGGCATTTAATTAAAGTGTACAACTAAATGACGGGACGTTCTCAGGGTATTGTCAAGATGGAGGAATCTTAGGTGGGATGTGTGATGTTCATTCATTCATTCATAATTTTTTACATTGTTTCGAAATGTCATTAGTAAACTAAAACAATTTGAAGATTATTTATACAATATAAAATTGGTTGGCATTTGTTTGGTTTGGAAGCCCGAAAGTCTGACAATCAGTCTTGCCAAGGGGTATCGTATTACCCAGTTACTGGGTTGTGGAGGTCAGATAGGCAGTCGCTCCATGTAAAATATTGGTATTCAGCTGCATCCGGTTAGACTGGAAGCCGACCCCAACATGGTTGGGAAAAGGCTAGGCAGATGATGATTTGTTTGGTTTGGTTAACTAGGTAAGGAAATGCATTGTAATAGTAAATTTTATGGTAAATACACAAAAGTGCGTTTGTGTATAAAAAAATATAATAATTTTTACATTTTATTATCATTCTTTGCTACCTACATAGAATAGAGCTATCTGCAAACCCGGTGCCGAGTTTAAATCCATCTTTTAGTAAACACTTGTAATGAAAAGCAAGCGAAATAGCACTTTTACATTTTTTTGGAAATTAAAAAATGTTGGAAGTTTTCAATTTTCTCTTAATGACTGTAGGAAGGGCCTTGTTATATTTAAGACGTATTTGTCTCCTTAATATGACAAGTTAACAAAAAAAAAATTGGTCGTACAAATATACCTCAGTATTTATAATATGTTAAATTTCAAAATGAAAAAAAAAAAACTAAAATCGAAACCTCATACACCCTGAAAATCACACTACAGGGGTTAAAATACTGTCCATATGTTAGCAGATTTTAGTACTTTCATTCCAACAAAAACTTTTGCGTAGCCCTACCCAACCACACACAATTATGTCTACGAAATTTTCTGTCCTTACTTCTTAAACTTTACGGGGACCCTCGGGCGTCCTTGGACACTTTAACTATATAATTAAGGAATACATATATGTACATAATGTTGGTATATAACGTGATAAACGCAGAGCGGTAGTTAAGAAAACGACCACTGTACTATCAACACCTAAAGTGTCGTATTAGGAAACGTTGTTTGTCATAAAATACTAAATGTAGGTTAGGAGATAGTGTTTTTGACCGCTGTGATATACTTTTTTTTATAAAGCTACGCCTTACTGTTTCCTAAGACTGCAGTGGCCGCCGCATAGCGTCCGCAATTTAACGTCGATTGATGTCACAGAAACGTTATTTATGAAAGTAAGTTGGTATATTTCCCTAGAGAGCGTTTTTTTTTTAAACCGTAAACTCAAACCCCGCTGCCATGGTTTGTATGACAGCTGTCACTGCGGACGTTATGTCGCGCCTACCGCTCTTTATTGTTTGAAAATCGTGTTTGTGACATGTTATTAAATAAAGATTATTTTTGTTAAGATAACTTTGGAGTACAGTCTTTAATATGCCTTTGGCGTAAAAAATGCTCTGAAAACAAAATCTTAATCAATTAAAACTTCAAATGGAACAGTACATATCTGAAAAATTTAATTACTTAAAATTTCTGGCGAGGCTACATACCTATTCCAAATTCGTTTTAGTCCCTTCGGTTAGCAACCGGAAGAATACCTAAATCATACAGGTCGATCTGTGTGTCATCAAGCCACTTCATACACACACACCATAATAACATGCAATTTACTTCCACAATTCCTCACTCCAAAATCACATCTGTCTCCTGGTCTAATATGGATGGCACAATTTGTAGCATAATGATGATAGCTGTGTGGATCCTTAGCGGGCTTTACTGCGGCGTTTGCCGTTCAAGATATGTGGTATTATAATATTCATGTGTGTGCGCAGATGGGAGGCAGCCCTATTCACCGTGCATTAGCCTATTACTGCATGTTCGCGGGATTAGATTAGTTTACTGTGTTGTGACGTCACGGGATCGTCATGTTATTAATGCTCTTTGTGTTGTGGTGAGTGTTGCTGTGATAATGGAGTTTACAATTGTGTTGGAGCTGACATTTAGGTGTGGATAAAAGTGGGCACTTGATTTGTGTGAATTGGTTATAAACACAACATTTACACGTCAACCACAAAATTATGTTTTAAAACTAAGATGAGGTCGGATATTATATCCGCAAAGTGGCAATTTTTCTTTTAATTGTTGTCAGTTTTACAACACACCCCGCGGACTGAGTCAAGAGGGTAAAGTGATATTTTATCAACGACTACTGACCCGGTGAACTTTGTATCACGTGAGCCAAAAAAAAGATTTTTTCGTTTTTTCGACTGTTCCCTTAGGTTTTTCCAAATTTTCTTTTTTCCTAAACCACCACGTATTAAAGCAAACTAAACAAAAAAAACATTAGTCAAATCGGTCGACTCATTTTCGAGTTTTGGCGAGACTAACGCATTTAAATAAATATCGTTGATGGTAAAGTCAGAGATGTATTGGACTGAAATACGTTACCGAAAAGGTTATTAGTTCGGGCAAAGTAGTTACGTCAAAGTGCAAAAATTTGCATAGAGCTGAAAGTACGCATTTTCGGAACACCATTATAAATTAAATGTAAAAAGTCCCAATCGATCCCACATTTCCAAAAACAACCTTCAAGGTCGAATTTTGCAAATATGGGTTTATTGCGTTTTTTAGCCAAACGGTAAGTTTTATGATAAAAATAAGTAAAACAAAAATTGTTGATTTATGCTAAAAATCTATAAAAATTGTTTAAAATTTTTCTCCAAAACGTCATTGTTTCTAAGATATAATGGTTTCCACGTCACATGAGAGGTAGTGCACTCGGCGCGTTTTTTTTTGTGATTTTATTGAAAGGAGATTGTCAAAAAACTTTTTTGACTATATCTGCGTTAAGACTCATTTGACATGGCGCATGGCGGCGCGAGAGGCATAGTTACGAGGTGGCAAAATGAAAAAGAGCACGTCGAAATCGGTAAAATCATCAACTTTCAAAACTCTCCGATAACTTTTCAGGTGAAACTACCAAATGGCTGGACTTATGTCAATCCTGTTGAAAGTCGTTGTAGAAAAACGAAACGCTTTGGAAGCTATTGCCAATTGTCTAGGCTCATTGAACTGATGACTTTCACTAACTCCTATAAACAGCAGGGTAATTGCGTAACACACAGTAGCAATGGCTTTCATTTTGACTGTTCAATAAAATTAATGGTGTTATTTACCTTGTTGAGCAGCCGATGCATTGATTGGATTAGCAATATCCTTCAAAATCATTCAGATTGCGATTGAAAGTGTTTTACGCAATTGGGGTGCAGACGATGATTTTTAACCAACTTCTTCAAAAAGGAGGAGGTTCTCAATTCGTATGCATGTTTTTTTTTTTGTGTGTGTATGTGTATTTTACGCGGCGATTTCTCCGCCAATTATGAATCGATTTTGATGATTCTTTTTTTGTTTGGTAGGTCATGTTTCAGGGTTGGTCTCATATAAATTTTATTGACTTTGCTTGCGCAGTTTTTGAGTTAGCTTCAATATTACATATTTTTCCCACTTATATATCTAGACGATGTTTTAAGTGACTCCGTCACTGTTATTTACATAGCAGGTAATGTATTCGAATTTGTCTGGGGAAGGTTAAATAACTTTAATTTTAAAAGTCGGTGGGAAAAAAACGAAAATTAAAAAGCAAGGACACCGACTTCCGAAATTAAAGTTATTTTTCCCTCTTTTTGTGTTTTTTTTTGGAAGTCGTTTGTTTTTTTTTTTGTAAAACGTTTTTATTTTCGTGTCGAACGTGTCACTGCCTACCAAATCTTTTATGTCAAAGAAACACTTCATCTCTATTTAATTTAAAAGAGAGTGCTTAATTCGCTATTCCCTCGACATTTCGGCGCCATGATTAGTTTCAGTTGGAACGAGAACAGAGCTACGTGTTTTCATTAACTTCAGCAGAGAAATTGCTATTCAATTCATTTTCTATGCATTGGTTTTATAGTTCATCGTTCACTGCGATTTTACCGTGGGGAAGTTAACTAGTTCTTTGGAGTGAATTGATTTACTTACGTTATTCGGTGTGGTTCCTTTGTTAACTATACGACGCGTAATGGAAATTAGTTTATTTTTTAACCGCTTTGAAAAGGAGAAGGTTATGCATTCGTTTTTTTTCTGGTGTGATAAGTACCTACAATAAATAAGTAACTTCCTAAGTACTATCTTTTTTGACCCTTCCCTTTAAAAGTGCTTTTAGCGTGTTAATTTGTTATATTAAGGGCCGATTTAACCAAAGCCAGATAACTTTTATTCGGGGAATAAAATTGACGTCGACAGTTTTTGTATAGAAAATCTGTCAAAAAGTTAATATTTACTCGCTGGATTAGACTCGTATACTAAGGATAAAACTGTGGTCGAATTCGCCCTAACTAGAATATCTTGCATTTTTGGTGCATAGTAAATACCACCAAATTAGTTAAAGTTTGACCTCCAGTAAAAAACAATGTCGGGCAGGTGTAAGTGCTGTCACACTTTTGTTGTAGGGAGGTACCAAAAAAAGCCTAACCCATAAAACCTACTAGAAAAAAACTTGTTACCAATCTATCTCATCTAATACCAAGATGGGTTGTCAAGAAACTTGCCCGACACGTAAGTCCTCAAGATTTCTGAGCGAGATCCAATCTAAGTAATGGGTTGGTCGAACGAGCCATATGTCACACGCCAGATGCTGGCCGAGACGAAATAACGCTGTATATGCGCTCAATTGACACTTCAATCAACTTTGATAGCTCTGGTAATTGATTTAAAAGTCATATTTGAGTCAAAACTGTGAAGGTTTAAGTGATTGGCGTATGTATAGTCACGAGCAAAAATATGTATATACTTAGCAAAATTCAATAACCATTTTTTCGTGGAATAACGATTGCAACTTTGAGATGATATCTATTTCATAATAATATGGGGTCCAAAATACTATGTTCGTTATAACATAAAATTACAATCAATATGGTAGGAGAAAATCACTTTTAAAAGTTGCTAAGTGTATACATATTGGTGCTCGTGACTGTACACATGTTTTTAGGGACTTTGAGAGAATTACACGTGTATTTGAGCAATATGTTGTTCGTAAACGACAGTTCATGAGATGCAAAGCGGTTAACGTCGTTTAAACTTTTGAGACCCAGCTTAAACGTTAGAGCACTGACACACTGGGACGCCATGGCGACGTCGCCGGTCAAGTAATCTACGTATCCAAATAACTCGTATTGAAATGTATAACAGTTAACTCACACAACTACGGTCTGGCGACGTCGCCAATTTGGAAGCGTAGCCACGTCCGACCGACCGCTTTTTTTTTTTTTTGAGGGTGTGAAATCATCAAATTCCTTCTCCCGCTCCACCCAGAGGGCGTGTCAGCCTTTTACTGACTAAAACCCACCCGTGTTCCTTCAGTTGCCTATTGCCAAGGTCCCGGTATCCCTTTCGGACTTTCCCGCAACTCTGGCAGGTCCGACCGACCCCTACAATTTGAGCCTGGATACTCTGGTGACCTGGCGACGTGTAGCCAAGGCGCAAGTATTCTATACACGTAAATTACGCCTCCCTCACTCAGCCAACTGATCGCCAAGAAGGACGCCCGCGTGTTTCTGGCGACTTATTTGGCAACCTCATTTGGCTACGATAGGTAGCTAGAAGTAGCCATGGCTACGTAGCCAGAGACGTCGCCATGGCGTCCCAGTGTGTTAGCGCTCTAATGGTATGTCAATGCGATGACTATAACGATAAAGTCAAATGTTTGAGTCTGAAATGTATGTTACAGTTACAATTTAAATACTGAAATATATCTTCTACACAAGAAGCTCTATAAGGTACTATACTATAAGGTAAAGCTATCAGAGGACGGAAGAGGAGCAGCAGTCTTTCTCGGCACCAGGTGAATGATCAGTGAACATGGGAAAAGATATTTCATGACTGGTGGAGATTTTTTTTTTTTTTTGAGGATGGGAAGTCATCCACTTACTTCTCCCGCTCTGGGCGGAACGGAAGGGCGTGTCAGACTTTTACTGACTAAAACCCACCCGTGTTCCTTCATTTGCCTGTTGCCAAGGTCCCGGTATCCCTTTCGGACATTCCCGCAACCCTGGCAGGAACTGGTGGAGATCTAAATTCAAAGTCAGACAAATACAGGTCGAACCGTGTGAAATAAGAAATTGGAATTTGGGTCATGGCATAATCTAAGAGCTAAAAACTGAGCAAAAATAAATACCTATCCTTACATATTATAAAAACAAATTTCTCCGCCGCCTCTGTCTGTCGTCCTGTACGCGATAAACTCAAAAACTACTGCACCGATTTTCATGCTGTTTTCACCAATAGATAGAGTGGTTCTCGAGTAAGGTTTTAGTATATAATAACCGACATCCACGCGGGCGAAGTCGCGGCTATTAGGTAATGTTTTATAAACTAAAAGACTTTATTGAACCTTGCCGCAAGGGAACCACAGTTTTCGTTAAACCACATTTCCAGAAGAAAGAGCTTATTCCGTCTAGGATTATTAGTACAAAAACGTAGAAAAAACAAGTAACTTGTTATCTTGAACCTCGTTATTATCCTAACTATATTATAGGTATATGTTTGTTTGTTTGTTACGCTTTCACGCTAAAACGGCTGAACGGATTTGAATGAAATTTTAAAGATGGGTAGACCATGACCTGGGTTAGGACATAGTATTTTTTAATGCCGATATTGCCACGGGACTAAGATTTATGCGAGTGAAACCGCGGGGCGCAGCTAGTACTTAAATAAAAGATTGTCTAGTCTCTAGAAATGGCTTAGGTGCTGCTACAATTTTCAGCAAATCTAAAATTCTAAGAAACCAATTACGAAAAGCCACGTGAGGGAAAATTAATATCCCAAAATGGCGAATTGAAAACCGTGATGTATTTAAAAACAAAAACCGGCCAAGTGCGAGTCGGACTCGCGCACGAAGGGTTCCATAACATTATCGATAAAAAAATATTTCAAGAACAAACTTAACATTGTAGTTGAAAAACTTATTCTCTCATACAGAATGTATGGGAGAACATGTTTTTCCAACTGCAAATTTATGTTGGTCGATTATTATTCGGTAGCTTGTGGAGCCTACGTAGCGGTGATAGTTTTCTTTTTAATGTCGTTATATATACTACTACCGTGAATTTTATCAAATATCTAAAACCAACCATTTAGCTGGCGGGGGGGACACTTGACTCTAACAAAAATTAGCACTTTAAAGCTTAATATTTCGCAAAAAAATCCCTAAATCCAAAACTAGTTTTCACTAACTCACATTATTTTTAAACCTTTCCAACGATACCCCACAGCATGGGATCGACGAGAAAAAAAAAACCATCCCTATTTTACGTGAAGGGGAGGTACCCTAAAAAAAATATTTTTAAAACCTTTGAGTACGGAACCCTAAAAAGAGTCTAAACGTTGTGTTTGGGAGTCGTATCACGTTCAAGCCCATGTGGACGCCAGCGGGTTCCGTCGCTTTAGAAAAATGTATACGACGAACGTGACACCCCTGTGATGGAAACGGTTCTATTTTTGAACGCAATCAAAATATCTTTTGGGTTGTTTACGGTTTTCTGAATTGTTTATGATTTGTGCGTTACTCTTATGCACGTACTTGAAACACTAAAGAGAGGAGTCCAGAATCAAATGTGGCATGAAAACACAGATAAAAAAAAAAAAACAAGCATATCAAGTTATATGAGCCATTTTAAATTAAAGTCTTTTCTTTAAATACTGTCGCAATATTATTTTCCAAAATATTATTATTAGATGCAAGTTTTCTACGTATTGCAAAATTTACCTTACAAAAATGTGAAAAATATCGCAAAACATTCCAGATTTTCATTAAAACCGAATTTCCCGGATGCACCACGGTAATTTACGTTCGTGTATACATACATATCTCCTTATTAGCAATGTTGCTTTGCATACCAAGTGAACCGGGTACTAAACCGGGCATGTTTCCGATACGTTGACTATGGAATCTTAGAGGTTGTATCCTAGGAAGTCGATATACGTAGCTCATAGGAGGTAAGACTGTGAGGTACATTGCTGCGATTCTGTTAAACAGTAAATTTATGAGCGTAGTTGTATCTTTTGGGTTCAGCGAAGATTTCTGTTTAGGTACAATTTGCAGTGGTTCAATGGTTTTGGTATTGAACGTTTTGTAAGCAGCTTTCTGGTACATTGAAAGGCTGAGGGCTTTAGCTTCGCGCACATCCTCACCATGTTTGTATTTCAGTAAAACTGGTCACCGAACGGTATAATTACAATGAGGACTGAGCAAAATATATCCAATTTAAGGCCAAAGCCAGAATTTTTTTATTCGAGGAATAAAATTGACGTCTGACAGTTTTTGTATAGAAAATCTGTCAAAAATTTAATATTTACTCGCTGGATTAGATTTATACTAGGGATAAAAGTTTGGTCGAATTCGCCCTTATACGAATAATATTTGTTCCCCGTGGTACGAATCGTGGAGTTCTTGCCTATTCTTCTCCATACGAAACTTCTTTTTTGAAAAGGCAACTGGAATCAATTCTATTTTCTTGTAAAGACGGTCAAACGTGCCTTATATTTGCCTTTTTGAAATAAATGATTTCAGTTTGACTTGGACGTGAGTAACAAAATTAAAGGCAAAAAACATACATAAATATTGTAAAACGTTTCCATAGGCAAAGAAAATGTCAGTGAAATGAATTTTGCTAAAACGATAAAAGTATTGTGAAATCCCTCGTATTTACATAAGGTCATGTGTGTAACAATGTGAAAAATCCCGGGGGCACCCGGGGGGACGTGAACACAATACACACGTCAACTGGGGTCCCGGAAAGAGGAGCTAAGTCCGTTAAGGCTTGGGAGGATTCTGTCGGTTTTTTGTCTATTTATCTCTGAAGTTTTTGTTGAAAATAGAAAACCATGTTCATCGTTACGGCCGCCCCACTTTGAGTTCACAAATGGGCCACCGAGGGAGAAGTTGCATCATAAGAAATAATAGGCACCTGGAGTTCGCTATTAAGAAAATAAAAAATAATCTACCATATTTTTAAGCAAAACATTAAAAAAACGTGGCCTTTTCTTCCTTAGCAAAAAAAAAGCTGGTTAAAACATTATTTTTCAGTTTTTATTTTGTTATTAGTATTATATGTTTCACGAACTGTGTTCAAATAAACGTTATTCATTCTTTCTTCTAGCTATATCTTCCAAAGCTATCTTTACCTATTTTTCAGTAAATTGTGGCTATTTGACTTACATATTATGTTTATGTACGGCTCTCAAAATTTACCTAACAAGTGGACTTTCTCCCTTACAAAATACTACACCCGACAATTTTATTAACATTAACAAACAACATAATCTAACCCAAATCCCGCCATCTATTATGCCGTAGTTTGGCATCGTCTGTTGTGGCAAAAGCCGTATTGGCACTGATCCCTTTAACGGCGTCCGTGGTGCCATTAATCGGCCATCTAATTACTGCCAACCTTTGGCAGTCTCGTCGCTTGTCAATACCAGCTTATGAGTGAATTTCACACGAATTATGAAGCTACTAAGCGATAGGATTTATGCGGGTTTGCGGTCTTGAAATTCCGTATCGTGAAATATAGTTTTAGACCTGAATATTATGCTGTGTCAGTATGATTAACTGTGGGAAATATTAATAACAAGCTTTTACCCTCGCTTTTGCTCCCAGTGGTTTAAAGGTTAGACCCCATATTAATGGTATTTATGATTTTAATTCCATAAAAAAATTTGATACGGTTGCGAATCGTATTTAGATCAACATACAACCTGAAGGCGTCTCGTATTTAAGAAACGTTTACATTCAAGTCGGCAAAAGTTCCAAAATGTCACAAAAGGTATTCTACTAAACCAAATAAAAAAACCGGCCAAATGCGAGTCGGACTCGCGCACGAAGGGTTCCGTACCATTATCTATAAAAATGGCAAAAAAAAAACACGTTTGATGGGAGCCCCCTTAAATATTTATTTTATTCTGTTTTTTAGTATTTGTTGTTATAGCGGCAACAGAAATACATCATCTGTGAAAATTTCAACTGTCTAACTATCACAGTTCATGAGATACAGTCGGACAGACGGACAGACAGACACCGGAGTCTTAGTAATAGGGTCCCGTTTTACCCTTTGGGTACGGAACCCTAAAAGCGAAGTCAAACAATACATGTCATAACAACAATGTTAATGTCTTATTACATGTAACTAGTTACACAACAATAATTATGATGACGTTACCCTTCCTCATTAAGGGTCTATACCATAGTTTTAAATATGACCACAACTTTCTGATACATGCTGAGAGTGCATGCAGAGAGACAGCCAGAGAGTTTATGATAATTTGTAAGAAAAATAAGGATATCAGTTTCGTCCTTTCTAAAATAGTCCAACATAAAACACATTGCAGCGTCATTCCGAAATAGAAGCACATGACCTCTGTCATTTGCGAAGCATGTCTGAAACGAGAACGAGCTGTTCCGAGCTATTCCGAGCTGTTTCGGTGCAAGCTGTCCCGGCTACCGGCTACGTGATACAGCTTGTTTTGTTTCAGAGGTGACGCTGCTCAGCTGGCTAGTTTAATAAGTTTTGTTGTCTTGTGTTGGTTCAGTTTTGTGAAAGCTTGAGAGAGTTTCATTTTGAAGGTGATTTTTTTTTGCTTTTTAATTAAACGTTTGTTAAAGTCAAATTGTCGTTAGTCTGTCTGGAAATAATTAATGAAATGAAATGGAAAGTAATGAAATGATATAAAAACTCACAATGCCACCATCTACCTATTTTCATAAAAGGTCATAGTGCAGTATTTCAAAGAAGTAGCACATTCACGCGGTCACTTGGAATAATCAGTTGGAATGGCGTTCTTCCTCAAACTTAAAAAGAAGCTATGAGAAGCTAAGCTTTTCCCGGGAAAGTTGAGTACTCCTGTGCATAGAAACAAAAAAAAATCTAGACACTTATCCTGTAAGGTTTTTTTTACAGAAAGCCAGAAACACGAACACAGGCCCTAGCATGAATGCGGGTCGTAAAAGTACCGTGAATTTGAACAATTTTTTTAATTGAAATTCTGTTGCATTTTGGTTAACATTTTTGCAACAACCACAATGATGCGTCACCCATAGATATGAATAACGTTTACCACGCGCGTTCCTGCTAGCCCACAGAAAAACTGGGCCGTATAGAATGCTCTATAATAATAAATAATAATTAAGGAGATTCCTCTCTCTGGAGCCCTGACCGTCGGGTCGGTAGCTTGGACCCTATACCATTGGGCTACTATTTTTGAAAGAAAAGAAATAAAGAAAAATAGGTTTATTTGTCACAGAAACACGTGCATACAAAAAGATAACTAATCAGCAATATTAAACAGAATAGATCTAAATACAAATATAAGATCACGAGTTTACAGATAAGTAATCGGCATCTGCACGTCATGACTGTGACAAGAAGGCTTCCACTCAGCATGATGCTGCGCTATGGGGGCCCACAGCACAGCGCTGATTTTCAGTGGTCACCCGAAAAAAACGTACGGAAATCAAGTCAGGTTCAACGATTTGTACAAAATAAATAGGTAATAAATAAAATAAACAGTACTTAGAATATAATATAACTTTAAGTAAAACGAAATAGATGAATAAATATGATTAAATCAGCAGGCATCACTGTGAGTACATAAATAAATAATGAGGGTACGTACGTGAGTATATACAGTTTTTGTCTCGCTCACACCCTTACCTTCGCGTCGCCGCCGTCAGTCGCCAGCGCACGCGCTCACTATATAAAGAATAAAGTTGCATTCCCCTATTGCGTCTATGCGCTTGATGACGTGCTAGTGTGTGAGTCACCGAGTCGGGTCGGCCGACAAGCTGCGGCGCGGCGCAGCGCGGCGGCGGCGGGCGCGGCTCACGAGTCCTGTGAGGTCACACGACTTAAGCTACTACCGCCAACCGACACACCGTCATGGCGTCAGTGGGAAACTGGCTTGCGCTCGCGTTTTAGTCGACGCTCACAGAATACAATAAATTATGTATTTACATAATTATGTCGACGCTTGATCAACGTGACTAACGTGAAATGTTTTTGACTGCCGACTTATTCTTCTCAGCAATTTAATTAATCGAAACAAAAATACAGCTCTATAGGTACTCTAAATCGGCTTCCTCCAAAATGTGAGTTCCATTTCCAATGAAATTTAATATCAACGTGATCGCAGTTTATTTTCAAGGTGCCATTTGCCATCTGTGTTTACTTTTACAATTTTGGTTTTGTGGAGACACGACAAAGTGGTGATGTTTTGTTTATAGTTGTTATGTGATACGTAAGCTGTTTTTTTGGCTGTTGGAAAGTTTATAATAGCCGACAATTTGGTTTAGTCTATAGATATATCTTTTACAATAAGTATTCTTAAATTGCGATCAGGAAGATGCCTGGATTGACCTCGTGATTTAGAGGTTATAGGTCTAAGTAATTAACGAATTAATATAGTATAAAAGCTGCTAAATATGTAAATTACTTACAAAAAAAAAAAAAATATTACTTAAAGATGTTACAGCCAGCAACATAAATTAAAAAATGAACCATTTTCGCCGTTTCGGATGATGGAAATTTCTAAGATCGACATCAAAGAAAGCTCTTTAAAGACAATCATTTTCGTATTCCTTTTAAGTTTAGTATAAAATCAGTCAAGGAAATCCCCGAACAAGCAACCACAAACCATGAAATAAAGATTTTCCCGAAGCATTATTTTACAGTCTTCTAGTTTGTATCATAATTTATAAGAAAAATCCGTTTTACAAATTATTTTGCTCCTGGATTATCCCACTCTATACTCTATTTAAACCATGTTAAAGTTGATTATAAGTTTCGTGAACTGCAGATGTAGTTTGTCGGATCTAAAACCCTTGATTTCGCGGCTGACTGCCCAGACAAACTAAAAATGGACAGCGGTACGTTGCGGTCGCGTTGCGTCGTCCCAATATTCATAAATCGCGATACACTTCTGAACTTTTACTTAGTTTGCTTTGATTGTATCGCTAACTTGGAGCAAGTGGGCGAATATATCGGAAAGTATTGAGAAATGAAGCGGTTTTGTAAAGATATCTATTGACAATCGTTTTTATGGGTCATTTTATCTATATAAATTGTGCGAAAAGTTTGTATTTGGCTGAAAAATCTTACGTTTCTCGCTCTATAGCTAGGGTTTCGTAAGACTGCGGTACCGTCAAAAAGCGGCCGCAATTTTTTGTCAAATGACGTCACTGAAACGTTATTATAATATTTATGAAAGTAAGTAGGTGTGTTTCCATATAGAGCGTTTTTTGACAGCGTAAAGTCAAACCACAGTGCTATCATTTCATGACAGTCCATACTGCGGCCGTTATGTGGCAGCCACTGCTCTTGTAAGATTAAAAAAGAAACACCATATAAGGAATTAAAAATTAACCCAAGAAGAACCAAATGAGTAATATTCAGACGTGAGAATCGGCTCAGTCATGAAAGTAGGACGAACAAAATCAATTTCACATATGTATTAGGATTTAGGATGTGATTCCCAGTACCAGGGTTGTCGAGGTCAGATAGGGAATCGCTCTATGTAAAATACTGATATTCAGCTGCATCCGGTTAGACTGGAAGCCGACCCAAATATAGTTGAGAAAAGGCTAGGCAGATGATGATGCTGATTAGGATGTGAAGTAATTTTCAGGGGTATTAATTGTCCAGGGTTGCGGGAAAGTCCGAAAGGGATACCAGGACCCTTGGCAACAGGCAACTGAAGGAACACGGGTGGGTTTTAGTCGGTAAAAGTCAGACACGCCCTCCTGCTCCGCCCAGAGCGGGAGAAGTGATTTGATGATACTCACACACAAAAAAAAAAATGGAAAAAGAGGGGTATTAATTTTATTTCTGATGTAATGTTGATGGGCTCTCCAGTTTCTCGCACACTAAACGCAGGTCAGGAAAGATCGCAAATAGCCGGAACCACCTAGTGTGACGAAGGCTTTACCTACTGTATACTAAGCTAATTTAATTTCGAACCGAAAGCAAACTATTTAATTGGTCAAATGTATTTTGGGCATGTTGTGAATACATCGTTAATTGCCATTGAATTGATTGGAAATCATTACGGAGTTGTTGACAGCCCGTAGTTACAGCATCATTTGAATATTAGTATTGGACAAAAGAGCGGAATTACTGCTGGCGGTTGTGCTAAAACAATTGTTTTAATTTATAGAGACACTTTTAGAGTTAGCTCTTCAATCATAGATCCGATTCTTGACTTTAACACCACTGAAATAGAAATAATATATATATACAGTGTGTAACAAAAACCCTGGCCGATCCGTGAGGGTGTTGTTAAGAATCATACTGAGAGTCTATTTATTTGGTGTTTTTTTGGAAAAAAAAAAAAAATTCGCCGCATTTTTTTTCAATGGGGGCTTTTTCCGGTTTATTACATGGGGCGCGGGCAACCGTTGTTTAGTGGGTGTCTACAAGTCATAACTTATGACCTCTGTATAACTATATAATTTTCGTACTAAAAACATGAGTTTCTAATTATGTGTATATTACATTATTGTAACACGAATGGATCTTGAACATGTCAAAATACAAATCATTTAACAATGTGCTATTTTAAGTTTAGCTTGTGGCGGCATTTATCGTAAAACGTCACATGTGAACTATGCATCTCACGGCGTCACCCAAAATTATGCATCGCGCAAGCGGCGTTATCCGCGCGGTTGGCATATATCCTGAAACCCGATGAAAACTGTTGGTCAGGAGTCGGCCTCTGTGTCGGCGGATTCCCCGTTTTCTAAGGAGAATGCGGACGTTTACAACCTTTACTATTTCTACAAGCTATTGTAGTAGGTACGAGTATTTGTTTTTAAATCCTTTAGGTACTGCGCACTATCCCAGATTCCGGGCTGCTTCTGAGAATTTCCTTATCAAAAATCCCAATTAGAGATATTTTACCCGTCCCAGGAATTTAACTCCGATCCTTAGCACTCCCACTTACATTCACTAGATCGGGTCTTCCGAAAAACCTGTAAAACCCTTCAATTAGATTGAAATATGCTATTATAGCCGTCGACTTTACAAATATTGTTACAACGTGGGTAGGTACTTCGTATATGACTAATCTTACAACCTATATAAACACAATATTATACAGCGTGTAACAAAAACCCTGTCCGATCCGAAAGGGCCACATAGGTACCACAATAACATTACCAGAAAAAAAAAAAGTTTTTGCAATTTGAAATTCACGTCTTTAGTACCAAAATTACCCAATTTTCATTATAAATTAGCAAATTTTCTGCAAAGATCATATGTTATGACTTGTAGACACCCGCTAGACGCCCGCCGCTCGCGCCCCATGTAAAAAACAGGTAAAACTTTCCATTAAAAAGAAAAGGCGAGATAGACTTTAAGTATGATTCTTAACAACACTCCCTCATGGATCGGACAGGGTTTTTGTTACACGCTGTATACCTAGACACGAACTTATGTTAATTTAAGTCTCGTGTCGGACTCAAAATTATCACATGGAATATACGGTATGTATTACAAAGGTGTGATCTTTAAGGGTGTGGTACAAACCATCAAACTAAACAACTTTCTCCATGGGACCAACATTATAATATATTCCAACATTTGGAACCAACATTTGGGTCGAATACCTATTCGAACCAAATGTATGGGACAGTTGATAATTTTTTCGCGATTACGTTTTTGGTCCCTGGAGAACATTACGATGTTGGTCCCATGGAGAACATGCTATGACACGTGTAAGTATTGTTCTCATTAACCTAACTACGTGTAATATCGATCTAGTAAATTGGGACCGTCTGAAGCATACGCAAACAGTATTAATCTTTTAAGGTGCCTTAAGCTTCTAATGCGAAACGGTATCGGTAACAAAGCCGCGTCGAGGTATCTTAGATGTAAAATAGAATAATATAAATGTATGGAATATAAAGCAGGAATCTATATTTGGCGTTTTTCTCAGAATCCGTTTACGTAGGATGAATTTATGGAACAGTACAGCCAGTACAGGGGGACTAAGCTCTACAGGACCTATAGCTCCATCTCTTTCCCCCACTGAAGTAAGATTAAAATAATACTGCTGTAAGCGGTGGTGGTAGGCCCGCCAGGTGTAGTGTTATGAAGTATTAACGCCATCATTATTCCACTGCGAAAACAGGATGGTGCTATCGGCCTCGTCTAGCTCCGTCTCTCTCTCACACTGGAAAAATGGTGGCAATAATACTTCATAATACGGCACCTGGCTGTTGCTTCAGCTGCGTATAAAAAATCTATTTTGAGTGTCTATAGAATATGTACAAAGTATTTTTTTAGACGGCTTTCATTTCGTATTCGTGAAATGGTCTCCTATTTTTTTTGCGAAATTCGAGGAAAAGGGCAATGGCCAGCCAAAAAATAGAATCCTAAAACTGGACCAAACAGGAAAAACTGTTGAAAGTAATTTGAGTGGTGACAACATCAACTAGTTAATTAAACAGAAAATGATTAATAATGAACCTAGTGTCAACAAAACGACAGTTATAATTACTTATATATGAAACTACTCGCTGGGAAATTAAAATTAATATAATGTTTTGCTTCCATCCATTACAAGTATTACTTTATCGTCGGTCACCGAAGCATACAACATAAGAAACAAAAATGTCTCCAATAAACAGTTTCAACTATTTATTGTTAATGGAGAACTTCTTCGGAATATATAGAAATTATTGTAACCAGAAAAAAACAAAGAAATGTTTTATAATCTTCTTAATATTCGTCCAGATTATGTTGTACACTATAATTGTCATTAATGAATTATATTTGTTGTTAGGACAGGCCGATTACAATCAAATCAATTTAATTTTTGCTGGTCTTTCAGCATCTGCCTATTTATCCTCCGTGACGTCCGTTATGACTGGTATTTGTTACAGCCGCGCTTTTACGTCATATTATAAAAATATCAGTCGTGTCTCTGAACGCTTTAAAGATGACAAGAAACTTATAAGCTCTCTAAACAAAACATACTGGGTCAGCATTGGGTTTATTTTATATTCTATAGCGTTTGCTATCTTCAGATCTGTTGATACTTTTCTAAAGTTCTCACAGTTAAGTTTGTTAATTTTCGTTCCAATTTTGATATCACAAACAATTACAAGAATTACTATAGTATGTCAACACCTAATGTTGTATGTTGTTGTTATGATTGTGGTTCATTTGTTCAAATGCTTGACATCGTTGGTATCAGCCGTTCAGGAGACTTTAGGGAAATTTGATATTAGTTCGGATGAACAATGTGAAATCACAAGGGAACAGATTCAAGGATGGGTTGAATTGTATCGAGATTTAGCTGACTGCTGTGACAAAGTGATGCTTTGCTTTGGAGGTCAGGTATTTAAAACATAATAATTATAACTAGAGGTCACAGATAACTGTGATAGACATGTATCTATTTAATGCTTATTTTTGCATCATTTGTTACATAATGGTATTCTTATGTTTCAGTTTTTCTTTTCGATCATATTGTCGACATCACACTGCATTTTGATGTTGTACTATGTTTTTTACAATAATGTTTTAAAAGTAAGTACCTACCTACATACATACTTACTGCAAAAATTCTTTAATTTTTATGAGCCGACACTCGATTCGATTCGATTTTTATGACTACGTCTTTATTCAGGCCTGACACATTTTGCTATACTCTTCCGGCTTGTAGGTACTGATGGTTCGAAATCACCAAGTCTGTCAACAGAGAGATCCATAATGCTGCAGCTAAGTATTTTCACCTATTTTGAAGAGATTATGTTTTTAGGGTTCCGTACCCAAAGGGTAAAACGGGACCCTATTACTAAGACTCCGCTGTCCGTCTGTCTGTCTGTCTGTTTGTCTTGCACCAGGCTGTATCTCATGAACCGTGATAGTTAGACAGTTTAAATTTTCACAGATGATGTATTTCTGGTGCCGCTATAACAAAAAATAGAATAAAATAAATATTTAAGGGGGCTCCCATACAAGATACGTATAATTTTTTTGCTCGTTTTTATAGATAATGGCACGGGACCCTTCGTGCGCGAGTCCGACTCGCACTTGATTAAAATAGGTGGCAATACTTTGCTCGTCACGATTCTGCTCCACTTTGTTTGAAAATAATCTAAAGTAAAACCGTTTTAATTTTCCTGGCCTTTTCCCAACTTAGTTGAGGTCAATCTCCAGTCTAGCTGGATGTAACTGAATACCTCTAGGACTCGGCTTGAGCTACTTGCTCAGATCAGGTTGTCAGTCAAGTGAGGATAGTTTTTGAAATTACAGATTGGCGTCACCGAAGAGTCTACGAGAGTCTTTATCGTTCTATTTGGTTACGTATCAGTGATGGTGATGCCATTAGTTGCTGGGCAGATGGCGAGTAACCAAGGAGTGGAGTTTCGACGGGTGTTGGTTCAACTTTACAATAAAATGATTATTGGTAAGACTATTTCTATTAATGAATAGATTTTGGCCACGACTTCTTCCGCTTGCTGGATTCTAACGCCCGCCCGCGTTATTACTTTGTTTTCGCTTAGTGTTCTTTCTTTTTGGTCGGCTCCTAAGGGTCATAGCGTGATGTTACATAGCCCATAACCTTCCTTAAGAATTCGGCTATCCAATGCCTAAAGATTTTTTCAAATTTGAAAAATGTTCCGGAGATTACCCCCTACATTAAAAACAAATATAATTATGTTATATATTATACTATACTATAAATTTTTATTTAATAAAATAATAAATAGCATATGTAATAAGTATAGATTTTGTCGGCAAAATAACTCGCGTAAAATTCACTTACCTTTTGTTACAGATTCAGGTGAAGCTGAAGTGAAGTTGATAAAGGACTTTATACGTTTGATAAAGAAGAATCCAATGGAGATCAAGTTGTTGTCTAACATTCCTGCTGGGATGTGCTTACTGCCCGTTATACTCACGATGGCTGTCAACTATCTCATAGTTATGTTGCAATTTAACCATATTATTTAACCATTACATGGTAGATTTAATAAAATTATATATACATATATATTTATATATATGTCGGAGCGGCCGAGGCGGGACGGGACTCACAGTGATCATCAGAAGGGTTATAATTATCAATTAAATTGTTCATTATGCAACAGTTTGTCTACTTCGTAGGCAAAAGAAACGCGTATAATCACTCAACTAGAAAAGTTCAAAATCTAAATGAATTACTCGTAGAAGGGCGCATCGAGTCCGCGGGTCGCGCTCAGTCTCGTGGTCTGAATGTAACTGACTGCCTGATCCAGGCTCCTCTGATGCTAAACTCTTATCGTCTTAAAACTTTCTCACGGGAAAACTAAGCCGACCCCCGGCCACCTTCGACGCAATAAGATTTACGTCGTCGCCTTTCTTATCGGAAACAATTATTCATTATTTAATATCAATAAGCTCTTGGCTCTAACAAAGACCACATTGATCTTGAGAGTTAGACAAGGTGTGACTGACGCCTTCGTCTCATGCTGATAAGAACTGAACGAGGTGTGAGTTGATACCATCATCTCGCGCCACGACATATATAATATAATTATATCATTCTACATTCGTCATATTTATGAGTGAATTTTATTTCATTTTGTGTTAACTTTATTAAATTATATAATTATAACTTCGGATGGATTTTAATTGTTTACTGGCAGTTCGTGGCTAAGTAATAACAGCCGCACGGGTCGATCCACCAGGTTAAGCTACGCTTGCCGGGGTTGGTCCGTGGATGGTGGAACATCTTTACATACCGAGACTCCTCCGTGCCTCGGAAAGCACGTTAAGCCGTTGGTTCCGGCTGTCATTTGTAGATGTTTGACAGTCATTACGGGTCATCAGAAGCCCGAAAGTCTGACAACCAGTCTTGCCAAGGGGTATCGTTTTACTCAGTTACTGGGTTGTGTAGGTCAGATAGGCAGTCGCTCCATGTAAAATACTGGTATTCAGCTGCATCCGGTTAGACTGGAAGCCGACCCAAACATTGTTGGGAAAAGGCTAGGTAGATGATGATGGTATGGAACCCTTCGTGCACGAGTCCGACTCGCACTTGGCCGGTTTTTGTTTTTAAATACATCACGGTTTTTAATTCGCCATTTTGGGATATTAATTTTCCCTCACGTGGCTTTTCGTAATTGGTTTCTTAGAATTTTAGATTTGCTGAAAATTGTAGCAGCACCTAAGCCATTTCTAGAGACTAGACAATCTTTTATTTACTACCACTACTACTTTTTACCACTTTAAAAAGACATCAAACGAGCCACCATGTCTCTCCACAAAATCCCACTACGTTAGACCTAGCAATCAATCTCAAAAATCCTCTCATCTAGCCAATCACGTAGAACTGGTAGCAATCAGTAACGAACCACTAGTTCCGAACATGGATTAAGTTATCCAATGTAATCGAATTTATAAAACCAGTGTTGGCGGACTCGTCACGTTTATTGGGCCGCCCTATTTTCAGGCACGTGGCGAATTGATTAACTATAACGGTAAATATCTATATTTATACTAATATTATAGACTAGCTGCTCCCCGTGGTTTCACCCGCCGGTTAAGGCGGTACAAAATAAACTTGAGCATTTGTTCTCTCTTCGCAGACTAAAAATCCCGGTGAGATACAATAATGAATACGCCCAAATTTTTTGGTTTAAATCTTTATAAAACCAAATAATTGGTATTTTGAAAAAAAAAATGTTACCTAATGTTCATTATTCAATTGTCTATCCATTAGTGTCAGTAGCAAAATTAAATAATGTTTACTTTACGAGGAGATGCATGATAACAAAGATTATTTCTCATTTTTATGGTTTCGTTGGAAGGAGATTAATGAAACATACTACATTAAAAAAAAAAAAAAGAAATGCACAATTTTGGAATCAAGATTATGTAGAAATTTAATGTGTTTTTATTATTTGATATTTCTTTTTAAATAACAAGTAGACAGCTTCTAAAAACTACACAAAAAGCGGCTAGCGTTGCGTTTTGCTCAGGGTACCGCCTTAACACCATGCTCTTGGGGGTCGTAGCCTGATGTTAAATAGTATACAACCTTCCTTAAGAAATGGGTTATCAAATGCAGAAATCATTTTTCAAACTCCGATTCAAACACGTCCCAGAGATAAACGCGTTCAAATAAAAATAAAAACAATCTCTTCAGTTTTATTTTATCTACATCATCCTAACTATTATTATAAATGCGAAAATGAGTTTGTTTGTTTGTTACGCTGTCACGCTAAAACTGCTGAACAGATTTGGATGAAATTTGGCACAGACCATGACATATTATGATACCTTTTATCTCAATGTTCCCACGGGATCGAGACATATGTGGATGAAACCGCGGGGCTATATTATAAATTAAAGTAACTTTCCGCTTTTAGAGTATTTATTCCGATAGGTTAATGTGTACAATACGTTAATATTAAAGTTACATATGTATAAGAAATCTCGATGTTTTGTTAAGTCCATAAAACCGCGCGAAGCAGAAGCGGGTCGCTAGTAGCTATACATATTATATACTAGCTGCCCGCCCCGGCTTCACACGGGTAGCACTAAGTACTTATCTACGGCGCATCTACCTACCTACCTACCTACCTATTCTACCTACGTACCTACCTACATACCTCCCTGCCTACCTACCCTACGGGGAATGGGATAAAAAGTATCCTATGTCCGTCTCCTGGTTCTAAGCTACCTCCCCACCAATTTTCATCCAAATCGGTTTAGTAGTTTCGGAGCCTATTCAATGCAAACAAACAAACAAACAAACAATCAAATCTTTCCTCTTTATAATATTAGTATAGATTAAAGGCACCATCGACTAAAGAATTTATTCCAGAAAATGTGTATACGTCAAAATTCCGCCAATGTTGGCCACCAACACTGGCCACCAATGTCGTCCTTCATAATGTTTTAATTTGAATTACTTCACCGTTCTTTATACATTAAAAGAACTCTCTCAAAAGGAGGAAAACTGGAATAAATCGCGCTATAAAACGAAAGCCATGTTTTTAAGCTTCATTGAACTTGAATTTTTCCCTTGATATTTATTTATAAGAGTTATTTATGCTTATAATACTCGTTAAAGAGAATTTTTACGGTTTCAAACAAAGTTTGTTTGGGGGCAGAGAAGGTTTTGTATTAATTTTTAAAACGTATTTTATTTTTTTATTTTTGCTGAGTAATGTATGAAGCAATAAGTACATGGGAGTAAAGTTTTATACACAAACAAGCTTCAGCCCGCGGCTTCGCCCGCGTGGTATGTCGATAAAAAGTAGCCTATGTCCTTACTCAGGCTCTAGACTATCTGTGTACCAAATTTCATTTAAATCGGTTCAGTAGTTTTGGTGTGAAAGTGCGACAGACAGACATTGCTACTTTCGCATTTATAATATTAGTAAGGATAGTAAATAAATACAAGCAATACAATTAAATACAAGCAAAAGTTTCATAAGGTTTTAAATATAATATCTCTCCGTATCTGTTCATTCATGTAAACTTTTTCAACGCGGAACATCCGACATTTTAACTAAAATACATAATTTACTTTAATAAACGTAAGGTTTTAATTAAACCAGATTAAGATTTATGGTTGTTCGTATTACGTAGTCAGTATAAAAATGTAATTTGTTCTGCGAAGTTATCCTCTTTAGGGTTCCGTAATCAAGTACTTACTACAATTTAATGAGTAATAAGAGACCTACTTACATTTGCAGTTGCAAAAACATGTTCTCCCATACATTCCGTATGGGAGAACATGTTTTTCAAATACAATGTTAAGTTTGTTCTTGGTATAAAATTCATCCCAACTACGGAACCCTTCATTGTGCGTGGTCAGACACGCACTTGGCCGGTTTTTATTAATTTTGTTTCCCGTTTGGAAGTGAGGCAACTAATTTGATTTAGTAAGTGCGTATATTACTTTATTAACTTTACTGAGTTACGGGATACTAGCTGTTCTTGTGGTTTCGTCGACGTGTAATAATTTTTAATTTCTGAGGTGAGTCTTCGTCGCAGAAGTCAAGCAACCTGTCGGTCTGTCAAAATATTTATAATCTATAACGGGTGTAAAATGACACTTAACGAAGCCGAAAGCCACTTGTTATTCCCGTAATTGTGATAATTTTTTTGCTCTGGACCACACCTGGTAACCTTCTGGTTACGTAGATATTGAAGGTCAAAGTTCCAATTTTTTCAATCAGAATCCGTGTTTTTACGATATGATGATTTTAATGTGACTTGTATCAAGTAGTCTAAACCCACAATGACATTTAACACTTTTCCAATTATTATGCAACCTTAATTGTTAAAAATATTAAAATTACGTCTACCTACAATTTAAATCGCAACCTCATCTCAATTTCTCAAGTTCTCAAAGCATACAAGCCTTCTTAATCAGGTCTCGGAAGTCGTAACTCCGCCCAGAACGTTTCGTGAGAGAAATTTTGATTCAGTCTCATTTATCGGACCCAGCAACTTGCTACGAACCAAATTAATGTTTACGGGGCCTTCATAAATTAAGAGACATTGATCAAAGGTTCTCTTACAAGGCTCTTGATTAAGAAGCTCTTGAATATATTTGATTTTATTTCATGTTTGGTTCGTAAGTTTGACTCTTGGACGAATAAACATTAAATTTTTGCCCGAATTAAAGGTTTTTAATTAGGTTCTTGAGTTTGCGTAAGATGAAATGCAAAATGGCGGTCTCGTTACTGAAAATGTTGGTATAATATAGTTCAAATATGCCACGTACTCAGGGCGACGATACTCGTAAGTACGATATTATACCGTGAAAAGTTGCGATCACATTTCAAAATCCAACTGCTTATAAACACGGTTAAAAACAATATTAGGTCATATACAGTATATTTGCCTAAATAGTTCTGAGGTCCTAGACAAGTGACAATCGCTTCGAAAGCGATTCGTATTTCTACAACGATTTCCAACGGGATTGACATAAGCTTTTCGATAGCTTTTGTCAGTCCTATACATTTTTGCCTTTTCCATCATCGTTATCACTGATAGAATGTCACTTTGTCTAGGGCCTCAGGTTAACAAAAAGCAAAGCGATTGTTAATTGATCTGACTAACCTTTATAGAAGCCAGATATTTGTAGTACACCACACCACACCCAATACCACCAACCCAAAAACGCCAGGAATAACTCTGCCCAACCCTTCGGGGAATCAAGGCGTGATGTTATGTTGTGAGTGATACCAACACCACAGTTGGTTTTATAAGTAGTCGGAACGACATCTTTAGCGCCCTTTGATAACAGAATGACTTCATTGTTCATGTTGTTAAAACGTTCAAAAAAGAGAGAGAAGTGTTACCTCGTTGGTCTAATGATGGCAAGCGCTACAGGTGATCATGAGTTCCTGTGTTCGATTCCCGAGTCGGACAAAGTAGTTTTGGTTTTTCCATCAAGAATTTCAAAGTCTGAATTTGTGCCCGGTTGATGGCAATAGGCTCGTCGCCTATAACATGGGACTTAAACATAACTGGCAAAATGCTTACTGGTACACCTCTGTCTAACCCTTCGGGAATTAGAGGCGTGATGTTATGTTATGTTCACTGTTCAGGGGGCCTACCACCACCGCTTACAGCAGTATTATTTTAATATACATAACTTCAGTGTAGGAAAGAGATGAAGCTCTACAGGACGTATAGCGCTATCTCTTTCCCCCACGAAGTAAGATTAAAATGAAACTGCTGTAAGTTGTGGTGGTAGGCCCCCAGGATCTCATGGCGGCATGGAGAGTGCGATTGTCGCAACCCAGTGCTGGGCACGCCACAATTGCGGCGATAAGTCCCCTCTTTGAGGAGTGGCTAGAGAGGCGCCACGGCGTCCTCACCTTCCGCTTGACACAGGTCCTAACCGGACATGGCAGCTTCGGGAGGTTCCTGAGTAGGATTAGGCGGGAGGAAACACCCGGGTGTCACCACTGTGTGGATCGCCCGGAGGACACGGTGGAGCATACGGTGGAGGTATGCTTGGGCGGAGCACCGCCGTGTCCTCGTGGAGGTGATTGGCGGCAATGACCTCTCGCGTCCGGCCCTGGTCCAGGCCATGGTACGGAGCGAGAGGGCATGGGAAGCCGTCACCTCCTTCTGCGAAGCAGTAATGCTCGCGAAGGAGGAGGCGGAACGCGTGAGGGAGAGGCAAAGTTTGCGCCCTCACGCCCCTAACCGCCGGCGCTGGAGACGCCCTGGGCGTCGGGAATCCCAGGCGTATTCCCAGCCACCATAGGCGTTGGCTTGCGGACGGCGAGCAATGGGTAGCTCGCCGTCCGATAAGGACCAGGCCCGGGTCGATGGCGCGTCGTGTTCCACGCGCGCCTCAAAGAGATGTCAGCATAATGGACGGGGTCCGGTAGGACCGATGCCTGCCAGGGTTGCGGGAAAGTCCGAAACGAATACCGGGACCTTGGCAACAGGAAACTGAAGGAACACGGGTGGGTTTTAGTCAGTAAAAGTCTGACACGCCCTTCCGCTCCGCCCAGAGCGGGAGAAGTCATTGGATGATCTACCAACCTCAAAAAAAAAAAAAAAACCCCCAGTCCTACTCTTTACTGAGTCACCGCAAAGGAAAACGTATTTCCATTTACAATACATCCAAATCATGAAGAAAGAAAATCCTTTTAGTCAATCTAGCAACAATATCGAACACAGGAAGGTTGCATAACGGAAATTTGAGACTGTTTACCCCTCAGGCTTACCCAAAGGGATAGAATGAAATATGACTGCTTTCCCACTTAATCAAGACAACGAATCTATGATATGTAGGGATAAAGCAAGTGGCTCGCTGTATTGTGAAGAGATTGATTGATATCGTTGAGCTGAGGTAGGGTTGAGCTGAACAATGATTGGTGTATGCGTACCATCTGTCCAGACAGTGCAACGCCATTATGGCCTTTCAAAAAGCTAGATGTTAAAATGAAATCACTCCTTGTTTCCCCGAAGGGCCAGACAGAGGTGTACCTATTATAGTACACCCACATTTCGCCAGTTATGTTTAAGTCCCTTGTAATAGGGGGCGAGCCTATTGACTACCCATCAATCGGGTGAGCCATCAATCGGGCGTAAATTCAGATGCTACTGAGGGAATTTCTCAGATGGAAAATCCAATGACACTTTGCCCGACCTGAGAATGAGCAAAAGCTAGATGATGCCCTAAATAAACATAACTAATAATATAATTACAAGATTTTTTTAAATGAGTTGCCGTGCAGTTTCTTTTTTGATTTAGCATGAAACAACTTGCCAAAACAACTCCTGGCTGCGCTGATCCTAACGGAGCTATTTCGGTTGTAATATGACAGCCTCGTTTGCAACCGCTATTCCTGGGCATGAGTTCCTGGGTTCAATTTCCAGTCGGGCAAAGTGTTATTGGGTTTTTCCATCAGGAATTTATTAATAACTGGAGTGTCTGGTTGATGGTGATAGGTTCGCCCTCTATTACATGGGACTTACAACATAACTGGCGATAAGTGGGGGTACTATAGTCACAGAATAAATAAGAGTTATTTAGTCTTGTGCTATAGGTACAACTCTGCCTAACCCTTCGGGGGTTACAGGTGCGATGTTATGTGGTAAATATGAACTGTCGGAACATACAATACAGTTGTGTGAACGTTTCTAACCATGTTACCCACAAGACATAATTCATCCTGACTGTTTTGTATTCGTTTTTTTAATAGAAAAGTTAGAATCCTCGTAAATCTACGTTTCTCTTGTTATATAAACTGCTTGTCGAAGGCAGAAGTCGCTGTTTGGATGGCTTTACTTTCATACTTTACCAACTTATAATTTTCGCTCATATATTAAATTCAGAACTCCTATTGTAAAGGCGTAAGGTTCATGATTCCTTACGTGTTCGTTTTAAGGGATTTTTAGTGTTCTGGTAAGTATGTATTTCAATTTTATCACGTTTTTACTAGTCCCGCTGCCGACGTGACTAACTAGAACGTTTTAATGAAAACAACATGTAAATATCGTAGTTTTTTCATTGTGTTGGCTTGTGTTAGCTGTCATACAATGGCTCAGACCAAATAAAAAACCAAGTTTCGAACAATACAGTGAAGCATGCCAAAACTACACCTCCGCTCTTTGCATACAGGCTCACACGCATACATTTAAAACCATTTAAAATCAAACTACACCTCTCTAAGTGCACACATGTTGACTAAACCGGCCTCACGTCATTGTTGACAGCGCTCTGTATTGGTTTTTTATTTGGTCCGAGTACCTGCAATGGTAGAATTTGTATAAAATAATATTTATATGAAGTGTTTACTGGAGAAGTGGATTAAAGTAATTTTGTTAATTGATTTTCTTTGATCGGGAAACTTGAATTTGTGTTCAGAAATAGAAGTTTTGTTTTTATTTGGCAGGGTAAAATGATCGCTACCGATTTGTTTTTCGACCTATAGAAAATGCTCTTTCTAGGGCCTTGTAGAAAGTAGCATAAGGCCAGGGCCACGACATAGGGCGGTGCGTCCTACGGTTCGTCTTGCGGTGTGGGGCGGCACTCTAGTGTTCCTGTGCCGCTCCTCTCTTTAAATTACACTATGGAGACTGATACCACGCTCTAAATAACTTCTAACATTTTCTCGCCACTGTCGCAGACGCAGGTCGCGGACAACACGATCCAACATCGCTTACTCTCTCACCCAATCCTTACTTTCTATCCAAATTATGATAACAAGCGTCGAACGTGCTGATCAAATTACACTCACATAAAGTCCCCTTCCGATCCCAATTCAAACTCCTTCAACATAACTGAAGCTCAAGCTTCCTCAAAACATAATTTGTACGGAACTCAATTTTAAACACATCGGAGTTACCAAGAAGGTTTTAAACAAAATTTTACTCGATATACAAGAATAAAGTTTTGCCTCGTCAAGTTTAGGGGTATTAAGCAACTCTGTAACTTGCCTTGTTTGAACTAAATAACCTTGGTTCTAGGAATTGAGTAAGTATGATATAAGTAACGAGGATACTTATTAACTTATATATGTAGACGTACAGTCAGTCTCAATAAGACGTATACAGTATACACGGACAGAGAACCATTTTATTTATGGTAGTGAAGGGTGGGCGTTTTGGGGAACTGTCTTATGTAATTTTGACATTCGAAAATTGCTGATTGTCAGCCTAGTTTGAATAAATGACTTTTAATTTTTATTTATTTATTATTTCGTTTATTTCATAAAGTCACTTATAGATTACATTTTTAAATATTAGAATATAAAAATATAAAATACATTTAAAAATATTATTTATTTATTTATTATTAGGCTCTTCAACAATGAATACACTATTACTTTATATTACTTTACAATTTATACATTGCAAACTTAATTCTAAGCGCCTCATTTATACATTTATTATAAATTAAAGTCGCTTGTCGTGTTTGTCTGTATGTCCGCGTTGTTCTTCTAAACCACACAACAGATTTTGATGAAGTTTTTACCATCGTTTAGAGAATTTGTTCCAGAAGGTTTATGTGTATAATACATTACTATTAAAGTTTTTTATAACTAAGAAATCTCGATGTTTTGTCAAGTCCAAAAAACCGTGCGAAGCAGGGGCGGGCCGCTAGTTACGTATAGAAAGATATTGTCTACTACCACTGTTGGGCACAGTCAAAATCGATTGAACGGACTGTAAAAAGGTTTGTTTAACCTGTATGACCGCGGATGGGCCGCGCGCGGACCAAAAACTAGTGTACGAGTAGTTCATTAGAAAGTCCTTAAAGAATTAAATATCAAATCTTATTTTAAATGGAGTACACGAGGAGGGGGCTTAAAACGGTCACTAGCAGAATCATAATATGAAAATATTATGAATCATTGTTTGAATTGTCTGAACTGACAATTCATATTATGATCTACGTGTAGGTACTACCTATTTCATATTACGAAATAGTTCATCTGTTTGACAATTTTATATAGAGATTCGTAAAATGGTCCACAAATTATGAATTGCTTTTATGTCAAATTAGAGGAATTGCTAAAGACAGCTGGGATTCAGGAAATGAACTGTTTTTAGAGGAATTGGTGATGTGGCCGGTTTAGGACCCCAGGTAGCTACTTAGTTGTTTGTTTGGTTGGCTATACTATTACTATATCGGGATATGAGAGTGAGGGAAGAGTGATGGATTGATGGGGCAATCCGACACGCCCGGAAAGAGCCGCGTGTATGATACCTATAATAAGGAGTTAGTGTTGTATCAGTGTAATGGTATGTATTGTTGTTGAAAAAATAAAACTCTCTTGGCTGTACTGAACTGATTACCTTTTAATAAATTGCTAATTGAATTAATGAAAATTATTACACCCACGAACGATGCCTTCTAAAAACTGAATGCTTGTGCGCTTGTCAGTGTCATTGTCACTGTCACTGTCAATCAAACTGTCATTGTGACACAACTTTTTTCGTTCCAGTCACTACACACAGAACTCTATATCATAGACCACTATAAAATCACTACACCTACATATTATGGGAAAAACTCAAGTATCATTTATTCCCAGAAACATAATATCTACTTTTTTATAAACCAACAGATCCTTGTTTTATTTTGTAAAAACTTTTTAAGCACATGAACTTTTGACAATACAGAGAAAAAGGGTGTTTTCATACTCAGTAATGAAAAAAGTTCACGTGGAACAGCTTTTCACGTGGACCAACTTGGTTTCGGTGATGATAACTATTAATAAAATGTGTTTTTATTATTATACAGTCAAAGCAAAACTGTAGTATTTGGGATTAAATAGCTCATGGCTAAGTAATAACAGTCGCACGGGTCGATCCATCAGGCTAAGCTACGCTTGCCGGGGTTGGTCCGTGGATGGGTGACCATTTTTACTCCGTGCCTCGGAAAGCACGTTAAGCAGTTGGTCCCGGTTGTCATTCGTGGATCTTTGACAGTCGTTACGGGAATCGTTGAAAGTCTGACAAACAGTCTTACCAAGGGGTATCGTACTACCCAGTTACTGGGTTGTAGAGGTCAGATAGGCAGCCGCTCCATGTAAAATACTGATATTCAGATGCATCCTGTAAGACTGGAAGCCGTCCCCAACATAATTGGGAAAAGGCTAGGCAGATTGGGGTCAGATATTTTGCAAATGAGTGGGCAAATTCCACTTGATGTAAGCAATTTTATTTTATTTCACATGGATGTACATCTCTGTCTAGTATTTTTCCTGTAAATTTATAACCCGATGGGTTTCTTATGGAATGTTCGGGAAGTCTGCCAGCTTCCGGCATTATTGACTCCACTTCGAGAGTTTTACGTCGATTTTGTGAAAGTTCCATCGGGATATAAATCAGGGAGATTTCGTTGCTGTTGTAATGCCGGTTGGTAATTACTATTAGTGTTGTAAAGTCAATCAGCATTATTTAGTATCACATGAGCTAATGTCGTATCGCTTGTTCCAACACGAGAAATCGAAAGTTATCTAATTCAAATCAATCTGCCTAGCCTTTTCCCAACTATATTGGGGTCGGCTTCCAGTCTAACCAGATGCAGCTGAATACCAGTATTTTACATGGAGCGACTACCTATCTGACCTCCACAACCCAGTAACTGGGTATTAGGATACCCGAGAATTACCTAATTGTCATTGATAAATAGATCATACCAATGTTTTATCGGTTTAGGCGCAGAATGCCCAATTCTCGAAATGGCACATGGGTCTTGAATGGACAAATTTTCATAATTGCTAATTCTCAAAATGCCTATTTTTTAAATTCAGAATACGAAGAATAATATTTCATTTAACCTACCCTTAAGGCTCGTGCAAACTGTGGCGCGATATCGCGCCTGTTTGTGGGAGCCTTTACCCTACCGCTAACTTACCTTAACCCTATTTTTTCTTGCTCCTATTAAATGGGACTTCAAAAGAAAAATCCATAAAAAATAAAATACAATTATAAAAAGAACAAAATACAAGTTTGAAAAGCTTCCGTAGCAACAAAAAAATATTTTCCTGGAACAAAACTGATATAAACAAACGATTGCCGTTTTCATATGTCTCGCGTAACGACGCATGTGCAGCATAGGAAAAAATAAAAGGTTTTATCGCGTCGGGTGTCACGGACATACTCTAACCATGAGGTTTTACGTATCAAAAAGTTTTACGTACCGAGAAGGTTGAAGCCGAATGTAGTGCAAAATTCAAAACGGCCAACTGTGAAATAAACGCATGACCAACCGCTGTGAATCTGTATTTTGACAATGGTTATTCCGAAAAAAAAACAAACGGACTTGTGTTGATTTTTAAATTTCAATCTAGTCCAGATAGAACTCACGTTTGTTTGAAACGGATTTTTAGGCGCGGGTTCAAAAATGGATATGTTGATTTTGCTACTACTATGAATGTTTTTTTTTGCGCTTTGTTCAAATATTCAGTAGGTACGTAATACAAAACCAAACGATTTTACATTCAATAACAGCGTTTCGCATTTCTCTAAAAAAATGCGTAAAAACACTAACCTTTTTACCACAACACCTTTTAATCACGACATTTATGTATGGAGTTTGACATAAAACTGACATTAGACACGCGTTGATAAAGTGTCTAAGTTTTTATAGAAAGACCTAGGGTCTTACTTCTAGAGTCGTGCTCCGAATATCTCAACTCCTAATAGGTATAAAAAATTACTACTAAGTAAGTACATAAAGCAAATATACACTTATTTGCAATCTTCCATGCAAAATGTGACAACACACAGCAGCTGTCGTCTATCAGTAATCTCGTCGTCGGTCGTCATTTGCCAAAATGTCACTCCATTACAACTTACATTTATTTTTCTAGTCCGGGCAAAGATAATACGCTTTTCATCCTGTGCAAATGTGGTGCGGCGAGTGCACTTAGGTATATGAATAACTTTAAAATGTGGACGAACACAACTCGACTCGTTGGAAGAAAGAACGCCATGTTACTTTTGTTCCATTTTTGAATATATATTTTTTAACCAAATTTTTTTATGGCTCTCGTTGAAATTTTAATGCGTTCATATTTTGAAATTGTTCGTTGTGATTTTCGAAGCTGAATATTTTATTTATGTCCAGGATTTTCGTAACAGCCAGATCGGAATAACAAAAACTTTTCGGTAAGTAGAACAATAACAGTAGTCTGTTATTCCGTTATTTCGAGTGAAACCAGAAGCTCGTTTATCATGGTTGACGGATTTCATACGCACGAGCGTCTCCTTTATGTAGGTACGCGTGAGAATATTCCCGGTATCAAGAGAAAACAAACCACTCAATCCTTAAAAAAAACATCTTTTAACTAAAATTCAATTAGCTGAATTGAATTATTATAGGGTATTTTTTTTTATCAATGTTCAATATCCAAGAAAAGAGGTTTATACCAAGTACTTTGTAGGTTATTCCGGGCTAAAGTGATGACGATGTAGAAAAACATAACTACAAGTAGGTAAATAAATTTTAAACTTTACAGAAAAATCCTTCAGTAAATAAAATACGTGTAAAACGGACAAATAGAAATAACCACGTAATCCAAGAGGGCGTCAATCATAATTTTAATAAAATGCCTGTATTATGTATTTCCCTAAAGCAGCGATATTTATACGTGTTTTCTGTGAGCAAAGCCGGGCTCAACGAGATCTCAATTTGTAAAGACAAAGCCCCTATCCATCATCCGAAGGGAGCGAACTGAAAGAAAACCCGCCTCACCAATTTTTACAGAAAGAAAAAAGCTTGGGTTCCGTGTAGTTGAGTTTCAAACTAAAAGATTATTGGAGTAGGTAACATGATTATTTGTCCCTTTTTACTATCGTTAGAAGTGTTAGAGGTATTAGAACAATTATTTATGGAAACAAATTTTAAGTTAATATCAGCAAAATGGATCGCAGTATAGAAAAAAAATAAACCGCCAACTGTCACTAACGAGACACAGTTTAATTAAAGTTGATATCGGTCTTTATAAGGTTAATGTCAAACTGACATCTGTCAATTTTCATTGAATTGACGTATAATTTTTTTTTCATAGATAAAATATAATTCGCCGTCTTACTATCCCAAGAACCTTGTCCAAGAATTTGCAAGCAATTACGAATATAAAATATGTAAGTTCTGATATCCTCGTGCCTCCAAGTTACAGTCGTGCCCTGAATAACTTATGCGAGTCAGCGGACGTGGGTAACTGAATACGACTGCTTCTAACAATCAGTTAGCCATTTTGAACAAGTATATTTATGTGCAGAAGCTAGTACGGTATAATATGTGACTTGTGGCCGAATGTAAACGCAAGTCAATTTTAAATCGCCAGTCTCATGCTGTCCTTGTCAATTTAGGTTTATTGAAGAGACAGAAAATCTTAATTAAATGAGGTATAAAAACTCTTTGGCTATTGACGTCAAGCATGAGTCAACATTTATCATAGAAACATTCAAGTTTATTAGTTTAATCATCAACCATCTCTTTCAAATTCAGGCTAGTTTATATTCTACAATCCACAAATATAAAAAAAGTTTTTTTTTTATTATAACAAAAAATTAAACTATCGACGTTTCTAAAAAAAAAAGGTTCTTACCTAATTAAATGTTCTACGCAAGTTAAAGCCATGATTAATAACCACGGAACCCTAGAGAAAAAATAAAAGGTCGTGTTTCGGCTGGGCCGAAGATTATCACCGGATAAGTTTGATCAATACCTCAGCAGCTATTGGGGAACTGCCGAATACTGAACTAAGCCGAGTCCGAAACTAAGCTCTATTTTTTCAAGGATTATTTTTCTTTTGATTTTCGATTGCGTTTGTCAAGTTGTTGATTGATTAGTTTGGAGAGATGTTTGTGTTTATTGGATTAAATATTTGATTGATTTTTTTATTTTATTTATTTATGTTTTCATGCACAACATTGCAGAATAGAATTCCAAGTCATTATACAGCAATTTACGAACTAAAAAGTGACACACCTACGTAAGTAGGTTAGGTAAATACAATTTAAAAAAATACTATAAAGTATAAGTACATGTGAATACCTCAAAAATCAATCTGCCTAGCCTTTTCCCAACTATGTTGGGATCGGCTTCCAGTCTAACCGGATGCAGCTGAATACCAGTATTTTATATGGAGCAACTGCCTATCCGACCTCCACAACCCAGTAACTGGGCAATACGATACCCCTTGGTAAGACTGGTTGTCAGACTTTCAGGCTTCAGACGACTCTCGTAACAACTGTCAAAGACCCTCGAATGACAGTCGGGACGGAGGAGTCTCGACATGTAAAGATGGTCACGGACCAAACCACAAATCACTTCACAATGTGGAAAGCACGGAATAGATAAATAAGGTTGGAATGGTAATGCGGGCGTGGCAAGCGCGCCACAATTATGATTCGATAATCATAACTCGACCGATTCATTAATTCACCGCGTTTCGTGCGCTTCGGACTACTGCGGAGAACAGAGCTCTGCTTTAAAATGCCGTGTTGTGCAATTATAACTTGTAAAACAAAAAGTCAGACCGCAAGTATAGAGCGAGGGGGTATATCTTTCCATCGGTAAGTCGAAAATAACATTTAATTATAATTTTATTAGTAAAAAACATAAAAATATTCTGATCACTATGAAATTCCAAACATTAACGACATAATTGCAACAAGTAAAAAAAAATATACATTGCACGATGTGTACTCGCGTAATCAACGCAATTACTAAGTCCGCTTACAATGTACGGCATGCGTCGCGTCCTCTTCACTTCAACCATTGACGTTTCGTTGTTTGCCCTGATTGGCCGTGATGCACGGTCGATAGTGAGGTGACCATGTGGTTAAATAAAATCATCGATAGAATTCTCAAATAATATAAATTTACGTTCGACAAAGATTCTTTTTGAATTATTTTATATTTAATTAATGATAGTATATTTTTAGTTATATGTATAATGAGTCAATTAAATATTACAATAATTATTGAACGAATGATACAATATAGTAAATACTTGTAGATGACAGATTTACAGGGAGAAATTGAATTCATTGGCAACATTATACGAGATCATTGTACTCATCTACAAGTATTGACTATATTGTATTTAGTATTAAAATATAAGTAAAATCCAATTTTACTTACGCAATAAATTATAAATTTTAGGTTTCCTAAAGAACCTAACGCCAGGGAACAATGGATTGATGTGACAGGTAGAGGAAACTGGATGCCGACAAAGACGAGTACTATTTGCTCTATACATTTCGGTAAAGATGATTTTATCATTAAAAAATCAGGTTATTTGTAATTAATAAAAGTAAAATAAATATTTCTTAATATTTATTTCATGTTTAATTTTCCCCCATACATTCATCAGATAATTTATCGATAAAGAATATCGGCTTTATCAAGCACTAGCGTGTATGAAAATTTTTATTGCTTTTTTGCGTGTGTGTGTGTCTATGCCTACGAGGGCTTAGTACTAGTGTGCGAACGAATATCTGCCCTGAGATTTATGTGTGTCTGATTTGGTTGTGTGCGAAATATTTGTAAACATAGGAGTGCGTATGTGTAGAAATTAAAATAGTGGGAGACAAGCTGTGACACTGGTCCTGATACAAAATTGGAGCTAGGGCCTTTCCAACCTTATTTATCAATTCCGTGGTGGAAAGTATTGATTACTTTGTGGCTGCATCTACATCGCCACATGCGAACTACGTATCAATCTGACGTCATGCAAAATCCTGAATCGCGCAAGCAGTGTTTACCGCGCGACTAGCGTCCGCAAACGTCCCGACATCAATCGTTGGGCAGTAGCTCACCAGACACAACACCTGCCTGTTCGGAGGATCTTCTATATTCTATGGAGGATGAGTGAACTTTACACCCTGTTCCTCATACCTCCATAACATCACAGTTTACATTATGTAAGGAAAGCTGCGCTTATTAAATAACATACTACTTAAATAATATATAACTTAGGTACTTGGCTTCGTTCTTAGATTTATGTACATACTTTGAAAAAACAAACAACCTCTTTGCCAAAGTCCTAGAACTTAAAACAAAGTACATAAGTACCTACTGGAATCGTTTAAGGTCAAGGAAGTAGGGGTCTACGTTATGTGCGTAAGGTACACGCGCTTTAGATGTCTAGTATATAAGTTTATTTATTGATTTATCCTTTTGGAAACTCAACAGCTTATTAATTAAGTTACATGAATTAAGAATACCCACCCCACCATCAGTGAACAGCCAATGCAGTTGCGTTAAAGTCACTAGCAAGTGAAGTCTACACGTGCTGCTCAGTGATAGTGAGGTGATGACAATTATCACTTAAACCAATTACAGTTTCACGGCATTCATAAAACTAGCTTAACCAGAAAGTGGTGTAAGAAAAGTTAAATAATAGAAATATACCATTAAGGTATATTATTATACAAATTTAATTAAAAGAAAAACAAAAGCAAAAACAAAATGTTTAAATGCGAATCGATAGTAAGATTCAATTTAAGTACAACCAGCAATTAGAATGCGCAAGCCATTGAAATACTTAAGTACTTATATCTACTCGTATATATTTAAATACAAAATGAGTTATACAGACTTGAAGAGAAGTAGACAGAGGCTTTAGAGGGGCTTGTGGCTAAGTAATGACAGCCGCATGGGTCGATTGATCAAGTTAAGCTAAGCTTGACGGGGTTGGTCCGTGGATAGGTGACCATCTGGCATTTTTACATACCAAGAGCCCTCCGTGTCTCGGAAAGCCCGTTACACCGCTGGTCGTGGATCTTTGAAAGTCGTTACGAGTCATTAGAACCCCAAAGACTGACAACCAGTCTTACCGGTATCGGGTAGGGGTACCCAGTAACTGGGTTGTGGAGGTCAGATAGGCAGTCGCTCCATGTAAGATACTGGTATTCAGCTGCAACCGGTAAGACTGGAAGCCGAACCCAACATAGTTGGGACAAGGCTAGGCAGATGATGAATACATGTAAAGGCTGGCTCGACTGACTTAAAATGTCTAGCATTAAGTCTACCTACTTCTGCATGAATAGTGCAAATAAACGCAGTAAAGCAAACCAAACTATCGTTAGCAATCCTTGCCTGGTCTAGTTAATAAATTAACTCTGTAATTAAGTTTCAGTGCTCCAGCTGAATTGAAAAAAATACATCTGTCTTGAGAATCTGTGTGCATAAGTTAGTAAATTACTTAATTTAGTTTCTTCTGCTTTCAGAGCGAGGAGTATCATTTGCAGCTTCTTTAGATCCACACACAGCTGATGACAGCAAGTAGGTTTTTAATTTTTATAAGCATATTCAGCCTATCATGTTCCCACTGCTGGGACACAGGCTTTCTCTCTGTAAGAAGGAGTGGGCCATAATCCACCACGCTGGCCCAGAGCAGGTTGGTTAGACTGGTTGTCAGTCTTAACGACTGTCAAAAATTCGCGAATGATAGCCGGGACCAACGGCTTAGCGTGCTTTCCGAGCCACGGAGGGGTGTTAGTAGGTAAAGATGGTCACCCATCCACGGCCCAACCGCAGTAAGCTGCTTACTGCGATTCCATAGACCATCGCGAATCCATCGGCCCGTGCAGCTGTTATTACATAGCCACAAGTCTCGTCTTTTTGCATGACTTGTCTTTAGAAAGAGTCATATAGTTTTATAAACAATTACATCATACAGACGTCACGCAAAATCCTGTATCGCGCAAGCAGACTTTACCGCGCGAGGAGTAAAATTATAACATACAAGGTCCCGGTCAAAATGTAAGGAACAGTTTTTTTTTAAATTATCGACGAAAATGTCAACGCTGGTGGGGTCGAATCATTCATGGTAACAGTTTGCACATCTATGCCCCTTACTGCATAAAATCCCTCTCATTTTCAATTTAAAATACCATAGCTTAAACATAACGTATGCTTTAACATTAGTAGTCAATTCTAAACAAAATAAATAATGCCACTTAATGCTGATGGATTGCAGAGTCTGTCACATGAAACAAAAATTATATTAGCAGCCATAATATGAATACTAAATTGTGTTATGCACCAGAGATTTATATCGTTAGATATGGCCATACCGCGTCAAAAGATAGTCACATTGACACCTCTGACACACAATGACGCAGTGACTTGACTTGAACGTCATGGAAACGCTTCATAATCATGTCATGTGTGACACTTCTCAGTATGGACACTTTTTCACGTGACTAAGTACGGTGAGGGCAAATCTAGCGATTTAAATCTTTGATATACATCACATAAATAATTTTAAAGTGTTTACGAGTCGAATACACGATGAGATCAATAAATTAGAACTCGCAAACGATGTATTAGGTAAATTGTGTTCGTGCTTAAGTGATTTATTCCAGGCTTCAAATGGATTAAATGCTGTTCTAAATATTTTCAGAGATGTATAGTCAACTGTCAAGCAAGTGAAAACAAGATCTTGTGCTATTCTGTAAAAATCTCACCGTGAAAATTTAGGTGAAGTGAGCGTGGAGTGAACTGTCACTGCCTTAGCATCAGCCGGTCTATTCTGTAAATCACCGTGAGAATTTTGGTGAAGTGAGCTGTCAATCCCTAGCGTTAAGTGAAGTGACAGCTCTCTTTAAGCTCACCTTACCTAAGTTTTCACGGTGATATTTTTACAGAATACCAGTACAGTAGGTATCGATTACAATGACAGCTCACTTCACGCTCACTTCACCTAAGTTTTCACGGTGAGATGGTTACAGAATAGCAATGGTGCTAATTATTTTTATTCGGGGCTGTTTGGGGCCTTTAGAAAAAGTTGTTCATAATAATGACTTTTCAGGCTAAAAGTACAATTCTGAAGCCGACTGCAAGTAGCAGCAGCAGGCGACGTGTCGCTGCGACACTGCTGGTTTTTATGTATTTCTATGAAAAACCTTCCGTAGCTAGCGACACGATATTTCATAGAGATAGTATAAATCAGTAGTGTCGCGACGACACGTCGCCTTCTGCTGCCTGCAGTCGGCTACGGAATTGTACCTTTAGGCTGCGAGCCTATTGCCATCAACCGGGCACAAATTCAGACTCCCGGCTACGACTAAGAAATTCCTGAAGGAAAATCCGAATAACAATTGCCAGACCCGAAAAAGGGAAACAAAAACGAATGCCGTATTTCAGTATAAATCATGACCAGGAAAATGTCAATCGGGATGTCGCTCGCAATAATTGAATAAATAAAGTACCTTTGAAGCGAAGATAATTTTGTTTGATTCGAATAAATTATTATGTACGGATGTGCAAGGATGTGGAATACTATTATGATATTTCGGATACTTTTTCCGATAAAAGATTGAAGGAACTCTTCTTACTTTTAAACTTTTATTAGAATTAGAATTATATAGAAAAAGAAAGGAATTGTTAGACATTACTTATTCTCCTGCCAGGGTTGCGGGAAAGTCCGAAAGGGATACCGGGACCTTGGCAACAGGCAAATGAAGGAACACGGGTGGGTTTTAGTCAGTAAAAGTCTGACACGCCCTTCCGCTCCGCCCAGAGCGGGAGAAGTCATTGGATGATTTCCCACTCAAAAAAAAAAAAAAGACATTACTTATTCTAGGTGCCTCGTTGGTCCAGTAGTCTGAACTGCAAGCGCTAGGTACTGCTGAGCATGATGTCTTGGGTTCGGTACTCGGGTCGGGCAAAGTGTTATTGGGTTTCTAACTGGAATTTCTCAGTATACCATCCCGGAGTTCGGATTTATGACCGTTTGATGGCAATACGCTTGCTACATGGTACTTAAAAAAATCTGTCGAAATGTGGGTGTACTATAGGTACACCTCTGCCCAAACCTTCGGGTAAATAGGGCGCAATGTTATGAGTTGATATTATGTTATTTATTCTAAATTATATTAATTTTTTCATATATTTTGAAGTGGAAACATAATAACATGTGAAAAATATCAGCCAATATAAAATGTTCAAATATTTTCAGCAAAAAAATACTTTAGACATAAAAAAGTCATTATGACCCGGTAACCTTTGATATTGGCTGGCGGCATCTTTTGCAACAATATCACATGTAGACATAAAAGACTCGATAACGCGGCACACGGCTACGTGAAAAGAATTTAGTCTTTTAATTGTCCTTTTTAGTTTCTAGACAAAAGGTACAATATGTGTTTCAGGGAGAAAACCTCTCTTATATATAGTACCTCACATTGCTTAATATGATCCTTTGTTATATCAAAAATACTGCAGAATTAATTTTGAAATAAAATGAGGATAAAGTTCAGGATTAATGTTAAATACTATGTTTGATGAAAACAGGATTCCATAAAATTTTCTCTATAGAAAAAAAAAACCAAATTTACCTTCAAACCGAAAAATAAACCGCTGCGCGCTGGTATTAAAAAAATACTTCAAATTAGATCATGAAACTTTGCATAATAACTGAATTAACCATAAAACACATACTGTATGCTTTTTTTTGGTTATTACCATTATTTTCGCAGTAAAAAGAAATTACCTAAACTATTTCAGCCGTGGAGCCTCCTCCCCGCCGCTCGGTCTCGCTCTCACTCAGTCCGTGAGCAGTATCATGCTAGTGAGATAAGGAGTGAACTTGAGCTGAAGTGTTATGAACTCTCAATAACTTTTGTTAAGTTGGTTTAGTAAGAGCACCTCTGCTTACCCCTTCGAGGAATATAGGCGTGTTGATATATTATGTTATTTATGTTGCAAGAAAAATATTGATAAAAAATGCGGCCGTTCTCAAACAAAACTACTCCACACATAGTAGGTGCTTTTGTTGTCATTCAGCAATATACAGAGCAGTGAGCAGTGGTAGCTCAGTGGCAACGGCCCCGACTTACGATTGTAGGCCGTTGATTCGAACCCAGACAAGCGCTTTACTTTGTAGTGTGGTGAAGGAAAACATCGTGAGGAAACCGGCAAGTCCTAGAACCAAAAATTCGAAGACATGTGACATCTACCAACCCAGACTGGGTCCGCGTGGTGGCTTACAGCCAACTCCCTCGCGAAGAGAGGAGGCCTGTCTCCCAGCAGTGAGTACATTATAGGCTGATTGTGCAATATACAAAGCAACGGGCAATAAGCACTGGTGTTCAGAATATTCAATTTAGATAAGAAACCAGTTTTTGAAAGTCTCCTTCGAAATACATTGAAGTAAATGGCCCATTGGCACCGTCTATGCTACTCTGCTACTCGTTTAATTCCGTAAAATGCATGTTTGCGCTCGTGTTGGCTCGGCAAAGTTCGGAAATTGAACATTGTGCAGTTGATTACGTAACGGTAAGTGTTCGTTTTTTAATTTATTGAATTTTTAATTGCCCTTCAATTGTACAAGGTTTTCTCTTACTTTCATAAGTAAATAGTACCTGTGGTAGTACCCTGGCCCGGGACAGCTTCTTGGACTAAATTAAAATGAGAATGAACTTTCGCCGCTTAGTGCAGGAGCCGATTGCTCAGCTTTGACCTTGAGCTGAATCAAGGTAGGAAGGAATAAAAAAAAAAATTGATGCCTATGATCGTTACTAATCAGACGGATTGCGTTCTTGCAGTTTGATTGCAGTTCAGTACGACTACAATACTCGTAATGTAGGTACTGGTAACTGCATTCAAACTGCTTTGAAGTTGGAGTCCAGTTCAAACAGTTGAAATGCAGTCCATCTGATGGCAGCCTTACATTTCCCATACGGACGAAACATCAAGCAGTCCTTTGCTTGTGGATTTTACAAACGTCTTTATGCAATGAGTGGATATGCTCTAGAAATAGGCAAGGAAATACAACAAAAAACAAAAAAAAAACCTATAAGGTTCGTACATTTTGTTCTCAAGAGCATCTTCATATCACAATGAGAATAATATCGGTCAACAAATGTTGTCGTAAAACCGTGCACTGCGCGGCCATCCCCTTGAGAAATGGACGCGATTTTCTCACAAAAGAGCCCGATATTATGTCACATGACTGTCCAAAGTTAGCTCTAAGCCTACACCTAATACCGTCCAGCTTACACTGACCCTTCCAATCTTCATAATTCAATCAGAATGGGGAATATTTGGGGGTCTAAGTAAAATGGTGACTTAACTACAGAATGACCATCGATATATGAAATGGTGATGAAGTAGGGACGAGTTTCTTATAAGAAAATGAAGTACTTAGGTTTTTAGAGGGTATCAAGTCTAGGCTTTACTTAAGGACTTGATATTATACGTTAAAAGACTGTGGTTGTAATATTCTAGGGACTACCCAAATATGTACAAAAACACGCTATTTTTGTCATCAACACATTTGCAAAGGATATTATATATTTTCCAGTGGCTTGTTTACACACACTGTTTTTTTGTTTACTCCAAAACTTTTTTCCAAAAAAACTTGAGAACGGCATAAAATGTTCAAAGTGAATAGATTTTTTTTATTGGTACAGAAATTTGTTTCAGTGTAAATAATATTGTTTCAATTTAGTAGATCAAAGGTTCCGGAAATACGCGGAAAGGTACACGACTACCACGTGCTTCAGTTATTGAACTCAGAAATGTACGTACATTTTTTTAATTTTTTTGTTATTCAGGTAACTTACAGCTAACTTATACAGTGTTCTTAAACAATATAAACATGAAGGCCATTCACAAGTTTCCACTGAAAAACACAAAAAATAAAAAATAAAAAATAAAATGTCGGTACAAAATATCTATGACATTAATTAAGAACTAAATAATATACACATTTATTTCTTTGATAAATCACTGTATATCAGTTATGGTGAAATACAGAACTTACATAATTATATTTTAGTAGCGACGCCCCGTCTTTTCATCCGCATATGTCTCGATTCCATAAGAATATCGGGATAAAAAGTACCCTAAGGCCTAACCCGAGTCATGGTCTACCCATCATCCAAATTCGTTCAGTCGTTTTAACGTGAAAGTGTAACAAACAAATAGACTCACTTTCGCAATGATAATATTAGTTCGGATTTATTCGCCAATTATTACAATGACCACGATTACAATAAAAAAAATTATATATTATTTTTGCATATTTACCGTGGTCATGAGAATACTTTTTTTTTCGTGTGGTTACTGGTGTCAGAGTTTTAAAGCCGCCCATGGGCCTGAGACTTGGCTTCACATGCCGTCGAGAAATATATCTTTATTTAATTTCCACACGATTTTTTCCTTCACGAGAAAGTCCTCCGCCGCGTCTGTCTGTCGTCCTGTTCGCGACAAACTCAAAAACTACCGCACCAATTTTCATGCTGTTTTCAGCAATGGATAGAGTGGTTCTCGAGTAAGGTTTTAGTATAATATAATAACCGACATCCACGCGGGCGAAGTCGCAGACATCAGCTATACTGTAGGCATCTATTTGCATTTGGTTTTGTAATAAAATGTGGTCTCCGAGTTACTATTAACATTGCGCTGTATGTTTTATGTAAGTAGTTATATTTTATATATATATCAACATCTATATTTACTAATATTATATTTATAATAAAGCTGAAAAGTTTGTTTTTTTGCTTGAACGCGGTAATATCTGAAACTACTAGTCGGGTTTTGAAAAATTCTTTTCGCATTGGATTGCCCAATACTTGACAAAGGTTATAAGCTATTTAACATCACGCTACGATCGTTAAGATAAGATAAGATAAGATAATACTTTATTTGCCAAAATGTAGGTGTACAAAGTAGTATGACGTTATTATAAATGTGAACCATTTACATTCTACCATTACATGGAGGCTTAGGAGCCAAGCAAAAAGAAAAAACTTTTTTAAAGTTTTATATTTTTCGCTTTTGAGTTACCATCCACTCCAGGGTACTCCAGGGGGTTACTCCAGATTAAAGACCTGGAGTTGATGATGAGTGGTTGTGTTATCAGAACTATGTATGTGTGCGAAACAACAGAATCGGTTCACAGTTAAAAATTCAATTGGTGAAAATCAATCAACCCCATTTTTTCTACCTTTAGGGGTGGATTATAGTTTCCAATTTTAAATGGGACCAACTGAAAATCAATCAACCCCATTTTTTCTACCTTTAGGGGTGGATTATAGTTTCCAATTTTAAATGGGACCAACTTCGAGGTATACCCTTCCCAATAAAAAAAGAATTTTTCAAATCGGACGACTCACTACAAAGTTGAGTGGTCATACAGAAAAAAAAAAAAAATACTGTTCGACTTGAGAACCTCCTCCTTTATTTTCGTCGGTTAAAAGGTCAGAAAGAATGCTAGGCGAAAACAAAGTAGGTAGGTGGCGATTATTACACGCGGGCACAAGTTGATTAACTTATACCTTCTTAATTTATAATTATTTTAGGCCTCCTTAGTTTCCTGATTCATAATTATTTTCAGCTCACTTAACCTTCCTTACGTCCATATACGGTGTATAATTTATACCCATTATAAATGCAGAGTCGTTGAGAACAAACACATATTGTTCATTCCAGAGTGTTTGTTTAGGTACCTACTGCCATAAAACAAGAAAATATAGACGCGACACTTTCATATCGAAAACGTTCTAAATCCCTAGCTACACTGATGGCCCTGTTGATCTCCTGGACGTCAGCGCGACTGCGTGGGTTCTGGGTGCAATTCCTAGGTCTGGTGAAGTGTTATTGGGTTTTTCCAGAAGGTCTTTCTTAGTAACAGCCTGGAGTTTGAAAGTTAGCGGTGTGATACCTCCATGCTTCGGAGAGTACGTTAAGCCCTTGGTCCTGCGAGTGATCTCTTTGCAGTCGTTTCGGATTGCCGTCCAATCGGTCTATGAGAGTGAGAAAAAAAATGTGCTCCTGTCTGCTCACACACCTGCTGTGCTATAATATCTCCCGCATCGCTGGCGTCTCTGAGGCGAAATTCAGTGTGGCGGCCTCTAAAACAGGGCCGTAGCCAGGAATTCATTTCGGGGGGGTTAGGATTACCAACTTTTTTTTCGTTTCCTATCGTTTATTGAGACAAATCGATATAAAAAAATTGCGAGTGCAGCGTTCTCGAAATTAATATCATCCCACTTCGAATAAGTTAGGTTTTCTTTCTCTTCGATCGTTCATACAGAAATATAAGTAACTTTATCGACTTATGCAGAAACGTTTGAAAATTAGGAGAATATAGGATCTGTAGGGTGTAACAGCGAGCGAAGGGAGCTCGAAAATTTTTGCACCCCGCCTGGAATATCTCAGAGAATGCTGAAGTTGCAGGATAATACAAAGTCAGAGCTTTCTCTTACTGCTATTGTAGATTATAAAGTACGCCTATGCGAAATACATTACAATTATCTGTATACGGAGTATTACGGAGGTACCCTAACGGGTCGTTCCCTGTATTGAGATTCTGATTTCACGTATTTTTCGGGGGGGTTTTGAACCCACAACCCTCCTCCCCCTGAATACGGCCCTGCTCTAAAATGCCTACAATTTGAGGCGTAAGAAACGTTCAACTCACTAACTTGTATCGGCACAGGGTAAGCTTGACCATCGACAATATTGACAGTGGTGGGCGTGAGTAACGGTTGATAGGTAATTATTTCTGTGGGATCGCGCACCCACAAAGGAAAGTACACGTCGCTTCTGTACATTTTTTTAGTTCTATGGCAATACTTATTGTTTGTTTTTCTCTTCAGACCAACCCTGAAGTACGGTGACATTGTTTCAAAGTATTGTGTAGTGTAGGTAGGTACATTTTGTAAGATTATGAGTACCTACTAATTTTTAATAAGGTACCGAAGTTCACTTACTTGTGCAGGCTTGGATCACAATGGTGACAAGACGAAAAAATAAAATTTTCAGTTTGTTTTATGTGGCTCAGAAAAAGTGGCTTACTTATATATTTTGTAATGAGTTAAGACGATGGCTATTTCATTTAATTATGAGTTGGCTAATAGGCACATGATTAAATGACAGGCGATCAAAATATCAGCTCAATCAATTAGCCTAGCCTTTTCCCAACTACATATGATGAGGTCGGCTTCTAGTCAGACTGGATGCAGCTGAATACCAGTGTTTTACATGGAGTGACTGCTTATCTGACTTCCACCCTTGGTAAGACTGATTGATTGTCAGACTTTTAGGCTTTTAACACCCGTAACGACTGCCAAATATCTACGAATGATAGCCGGGATCAACGGCTTAACGTGCTTTCCGAGGCACGGAGGAGTCTTGATATGTACCTAATGGATGGACCCATCCACGAACCGACCGCGGCATGCGTAGCTAAACCATCGATTGACTCGTGCGGCTGTTACCGTTTAGCCATGAGGTTTTTAGGGTTCCGTAGTCAACAAGGAACCCTTATAGTTTTGTCATGTCCGTCTGTCTGTCTGTCCGTCTATCCATCTGTCCACGGCTTAGCTCAGAGACTGTTGGTACTTGAAAGCTGTAATTTATTACGAGTATACTTATAAATCACGCCGACAAAGTGGTAAAAAAAATCATGTTTTCTTTTTTACTCACCTGTCCCTTAGTGTGGGGTGTCGTTGGAAAGGTCATTCAAAAATATTGTCAGTTTGTGAAACCATTTTTGGATTCAAGGATCCGTTTACGAAATATTAAGGTTTGCAAATTTTTGTTATAGTCATGTGTCCCCCCCCTGCCTGCTAAATGATTGGTTTTGGATATATGAAAAAATTCACGGTAGTAGTATATATAACGAAATTAAAAAAACTGTCACAGTTAAGTAAGCTCTACAAGTTACCGAGTAATAATCGAACAACTTACATTTGCAGTTGCAAAAACATGTTTTCCCATACATTCCGTATGGGAGAAAAAGTTTTTCAACTACAATGTTAAGTCTGTGTTTGGGATAAATTCCTCCCAACTACGGAACCCTTCACTGTGCGTGTCGAGGTCAGTTTTTAATTAAACGTTCTTTTTATGTTTCATACAAATAGTTTTTCTAATCCCTGTCGAACCACAAACAAATTACTATTCATTTTACAAAATCCAATAACTCAAGGTGTCTACAAAGTCAAGAGTTTGCTCTGGCGCAGACCAAAAACAGGCACTCAAGAGAAAGAGCTCCTTACAACGGACGCTTAAATCATTCCTTCATTTAATTAAAACATTTCATCTCGTTGCTTTTCAATATTTTTTACAGTAACAAAAATATTCAATTTTCGTCCGCACTTATTTTCAAGTGCTCCCAGGATGAAAGTTAAAGAGAAATAATGCCTTATTGTGAATTTTCTTATCAAATTGTTGAGGCAAATAAAAAATAAAAAAATTCAAAATGGCTTATGCCCAATAATATTGTTGCGCAGATATATGTATAATATCACTAGCTTTTGCTCGCGGCTTCGCCTGCGTGTTCGTCAGAAATTATTCCAATGGATCATACTACCGGGATGACAAATCCTAACTCAGGTCATGGTCCAACGCCTGTAATCTGTTCAAAACAAACTCACTTTTTCATTTATAATACTACTACCCAAACTATTCCTAATACTAGCTGATGCCCGCGACTTCGCCCGCGTGGATGTCGGTTGTTATATACTAAAACCTTACTCGAGAACCACTCTATCCATTGGTGAAAACAGCATGAAAATCGGGGCAGTGGTTTCTGAGTTTATCGCGTATAGGACGACAGAGGCGGTGGAGGACTTTCTTTTATAATATGTAAGGATTATATACCTATATACAGGGTGAAATTGAATTCGTGGACATCCTCTTTAGGGGTCATTGTACTCATCATTATGAACAACTTTCACTATGGGACCAACCCTGAAATCGTGAAAAGAAAATCAACTGTTCCTACATTTTGACGAGCTATGCCAACATAAATGTAGGGAACACCAGATTTTTTTCTCCTGACAATTCTTCCGGTCTGATTTAAGTATTGTCCCTCGTTATTTAATAGAATCCTTTCATTTATGTCCGTGCGCTTATAACACTAGAAGTGATGAATGTGTCCCTGCACAACATAAGCTACTGCCTAGAATAAGGGGCTCGTGGTTAAGTGGCTAAGGTGCAGGACATCTGTTAGTTGTACAGCCCTACGTGCTGTGGTTGGGTGACCATTCTTTACGCATCATAACTCGGAAATAGCAATTAATCATTTCTAAAACGTCTTCATGCTTTTAGTTGTGTTTGACAAGACGAAAAGCCAAACTTTATTTTTTTTGAGGTTTGAAAATCTTTAAATCACTTCTCCCGATCTGGGCGGGGCGGGAGGGCGTGTCAGACTTTTACTGACTAAAACCCACACGTGTTCCTTCAGTTGCCTGTTGCCAAGGATCCCGGTATCCCTTTCGGATTTTCCCGCAACCACGACAAGCCAACATAAACATGGCATCTGACATTGACAATGATATTATAGATTTAAAACAATTGTTTTCAACGTTAATTCGTGTAACAGGCGGCCGAGTGACGATAGTTATAATTCTGAAGTGTTCCGCGCTGATTTGATAACATCTCATTGCGCTCTCGCTTTGCGGTGAATGTGTCATCAACTGACGTGTAAATGAATGAATGAACGAATGTCCTCACTGTGACTGGTTGTGTAGATACAGCTGTTTTTAGAGTAAGGGTCGGCTCAAACCGCGACGACGTGAACGTACGCAATTGTTCAAAAGTACGTGCAGCGACGCGACGCTGCACGTACTTTTGAACAATTATCGAATTTATTTCGTCACAAAAAGGTTTCATTTCAGTGCGAGGGTTGACACGTGTTAAAGTACGCTGAGATGTGCGGTTCTGCACAGCGCGTGTACCTTATTGTGTAGTAAATAAATTCGATATTGAAAAGGATCATAAAAAAGTGCGCGTCGCTTCGCTTCTCGGTGTTAACTGACCCAAAAAAAGGTGTTGATTGAATATTTTTAGTATTTTGAGAAAGGGTTGGGTAAGACCCGATTCACCACCTTCTGATAAGTTCAGCGGGGTAATTACCCAACACAAAATGGCTTTCCTTTTGACAGTTCAAAAACATTCGTTGCCTTTTATTTAGGTACGTAGTTGAGCAGACAAATTTTTCGAACTGAAATGAAGCAATGGATTAGCAATGTCCTTCAAAGTGATTCAGATTTTGATTGACAATGTGTTACGCAATAGAGTGGGTGCCATATTATGAAGTATTAATGCCACCGTTTTTCCAGTGTGAGAGAGAGACGGAGCTAGACAAGGCCACTAGCACCATCCCGTTTTCGCAGTGTAATAATGATGGCATTAATACTTTCTAATACTACCCCTGGTTAACTTTTCTGGTCGATGAAAGAGGTAATTAATTTTTAGGTACGATTATAAGCAAATACATCAGGTAGTTTCAGTTACTTACTGACTAAATATAATAATTTGTTATAAGAATATAACCCTTCTTTGCAGTCGGGTAAAAATATTTAACGATTGATGACAACCGAAATACTTGCTAAATAAAAATGGTCATTTATGGACTTGAGTGATAATAGTTTGCTAAAAACGACTGTTCAGAACAATACATTTATAATCGTATTACAAAACAACGCTCAACGAAGCTCAATGAATACAATTCCATCCAAAATCTTCATTCAAATAATGTATTCATCTAAATATAATATTGCAAATTTTGATACATTGCTGCTCCAAGACAATACATTTAAAATCCTACGCAAGGATTCCTCATTCCTCTGGACAAGAGGAATCCTCGTTTATGCTAAAATTAAATATTTTTGCGAATAAAAGCTCGTTGATATTAGCAAACGTTGTGTATTTGAACAAAGGGCAGGTTGCGGCGTTTCATTCACACACCTTCCCTAAAGTAATGGCGGACACATGGTTTGAATCCGTGGTAAGCTTACGTTTTTCTTTCATGGTTTTTTTCTCCAAGGCATAAGAATAAAATACAATAGACGTAGATATATTTAGTAACCTATTCCGCTTAACTATTCTTAAAGAGTCATAAAACCTTATAAGAAATTGACACGTGTTTCACCTCTCAACGAGGCATCCTCAGGTTGACGATTGACCAGTTGCAAACCAGAACACGACGTGTTGCCACACCGAGCGCTGGACGCAGAGTACTACGTTTCTACGTTACTCTGCGTCCAGCGTTCGGTGTGGACCAACCCGCCTACCTCTACAAAATGAAAAAATGGTTTTCCAAATTGGTCTGCAATTGAAAAAACTATCGATTAACTTATACTTAAAAAACACAGACGAATTCAGAACCACCTCCTTCTTTTGAAGTCGGTTAAAAAGGAGCCTGGGGTAGTATTATGAAGTCTTAATGCCATCATTATTCCGCTGCGAAAACGGGATGGTGCTAGCGGCCTTGTCTAGCTCCGTCTCTCTCTCACACTGGAAAAATGATGGCATTAATACTTCATAATACGGCACCTGTACTGTTATCTTAATAGCTTAAGTAAAATCTGGTTTAAAAACATATTAGCATAATTAGCATGACATCCTTTTCAGCAGTATGTACAATATTTTAACAGAGGCGTCTATCGCTCCAGGTAACATTTGAATTTCTCTTTTAATCCGGTTTTTATCAAAACGAATATTAAGCGCTCTGAGAGTCGTTACATTACACTAACTTCCGCGGAATCTTATTATCTAGAGCATTATAGTGTTATGGGAACTCAGTGATAAGAGAACTCGGGGATAAGGTGTTTAATATAGCCATTTTAGTTGCTAATACCTGGAATAAGCATTAAGATAGACGTAAGCTTTGATTCAGATATAATGGGTCCGTTAATGATTGTCAAGTTAACTTATACTCCATTTGAAATAAGATTAGACATTTAAATAAACCTTTTTTACAGTCCGTTCAACCAATTTTGACTTCTATTACGTTGATGGTATGACAAATGGCAGCTGCAGTAGACAGTTGTTATTGTGTAACCGTTTTTGCTTTTAATGCCATCCTTATAGAAGTCAAAATGGTTGAACGGACTGTAAAAAGGTTTGTTTTAATGTTTAATCTTATTTCAAATGGGGTCTAGGTTTGTGGGACTGGAATAATATTTATTTACTAGACTTGACTACTAAATCTAGCCTACCACAACAGTTTGTGATAGTCTCGAATTTTAGTAATTTATTATGGAGTACGAAAAACATCAGTCTATAGTGGAAATGTCGTTTTCCCAAACATGCTTGGTACTTAATTCAATCATTATTTTGACACCCTTCTTCGTGATCATCGAAATAGTATCGTATTACTATCGCGGCCTGCAACTGGGGCATTGATGGACGGCCATTAAAATTTAGGCCGAGGCGAAGTCGAGGCACACATTACGTGAGTCCATCAAGGCCTGGTTGCGGCCAAGGCTTGTACAGTACATTTCTCAAATAATGCGCGGAAATTCAAACTAAGTAAATTAATTGTTATATATTCCGGAATCAATGACACAATAATTTAACTAAATAATGATGTGGAAACCTTAAGAAAATGATGGAAAGCAAATAAATAATTAATGATGTGGCAAAATATTACGTTAGCTTATGTTATGATAATGGTTGCTTACCTATAATTTGTATGTTACCACAGATGAATACAGATGGCTCACTATGCATTTTAGGTATGAAGCTACAAGTAGGTCGCGCCTGCCTCGACTTGTCGAATTCAGTGTGCTAATCCTAGTCAGAAGATATAAGAGTTGCGCGATAGAAAGAGAGGCAACTTGTAGGTGAATAGAACTATAGGTAATTAGCGCTGTGCGACCTGAATTGCCCTTTATTCTGTCGTAGCAAGAGTCACTTTTTATTTAAATGATTTTGCGGAGTTAACCATCTGTATTCATCTGTGATGATACATGGAATACATTCATCATTGAATTTGCAACATGCAAAATTAAACCACGCTTTTCAGCAATTTACTCAACACTGTGTTACAATAAAATTGGAGCCGAATCCGACATCAAAGAGGTTTTATTACGTTCCCGCATGTCCCAAAGGTACAATATTTTGTTGTTTTGATATTTCCCCAAAAATACGATTATTTCCCGTCTCGCTCAACATGTCCAATTTAAAATTTGTCATTGTTCCCTCCAGACGTATGTTGTTGACTGTTGCTGAGCTTTGTGCCCGGTGTAGGTACTCGTACCTACACAATTGGATGATAACGCGACTGTTCGGTGCGGTCAGCAACGTAACGATATTTTTGCGTTGCGGTTTGCGATAAATGGTATAATTTAGCCTTGTGTTACCGCACCAGATTATAATCTGTTTGCACCTTTTCATTTTAATTTTTAATTTTCACGCGTTTATTTTAACTGTCGTAGCTTGTGGCTCTTGTTTTGAAGACTGAGTGATTATAACAATAAGTTATTTGTTTTGGTTGACCTAATTTAAAATAGGTACGCTGATCAAAATATTAGCCATTTTTACCGACTTCAAAAAAGGAGGAGGTACTATGTTCGGATGATTGTTTTTTTTTTTTATGTATGTTCACCGATTACTCCGCCGTTTGTGAACCGATTTAAAAAATTATTTTTTTGTTCAAAAGCTTATACTTCTGAGGTGGTCCCATTGTCACCAAGTTAGGATCTGATGATGGGATCCTAGAGAAATCGAGGGGAACTTTCAAAAATCGTAAGGGCAACTAGTGCATTCCTTAATTTATTCATTAAGTATTTTACAGAACTACAATTTTATGAAGGTCTGGAGTTGATCTGATGATGGAGCCGAAAGACAGTCAAGGGAACTCCTCAATGGTTTACAGCAGATACCTCGTGTTTGGGCTTGATTAATTTGTATTGATAAAAACTTTACACTTTGGTGGGTTGTGACTGTCGTTAGGGGTCTGATGATGAAGACGAAAGACAGTCGAGGGAACTCCTCAGTGGTTTACAGCAGATATCTTGTGTTTGGGCTTGATTAATTTGTATTGATAAGAACCTTACACTTGGATGGGTTGTGACTGTCGTTAAGGGTCTGATGATGAAGACGAAGGACGATTAACGGAACTCCTCAACGGTTCACAGTAATTACCTTGTGTTTGGACTTAATTCATTTATATTGATAAGAACTTTGCAACCATATAGGTTGTAAGTGACATAACAGATCTGATTATGGTCACCTTATAATATGATGATGAGGGGAACTATACAGTGTAAGCAAATGTATAGTGTTCACCCTTATATTCTTGAGAAGGCACGGGAGTCTCATTAGCCAGCCGGTTTCGTATAACATCTAAACGATACTTGCGCTGTTCAGACGACTCGCCACTTAATCGTTTTTGAATAAGATTGAGTCGCCAGATCTTATCATTTGGCGACTCCTGTGACAAATGAGAATGCATGTAATTTCTCATCTGAGATAACCTAGCATGACAAGCTAACGGTGATTCTTTGGAACCGGACATAACACTCCGTTTGCGATTCTTAGATAGGCGTTCTTTTTCAGCAGTATTAGTCTCTTTAATTCTGTTTTTCTTCATGCGGGCGGCTCCTTTAGTTGGTCTACCCATGGTGATTACAAAAATCAAATTAAACAAAAAATGGAAAAATAATAAAACTTTAAAAAAAAATTGACCGACTTCAAAAAAAACAAAACAAAAAAAAAGGACTACTGTACTAAAACCAAACGACAAAAGTACTTCTTTAATAATAAGAGAAAAATAAAAAAATAAAAAAATAACTTTAATTTCGGAAGTCGGTGGCCAAAAACTAAAATTAAAAGCAAAGACACCGACTTCCGAAATTAAAGTTATTTTTTTATTTTTTTATTTTTCTCTTATTATTAAAGAAGTACTTTTGTCGTTTGGTTTTTGTCTTTGTGACATCCACTTGCGGAGTTAGCTTATAGCGTAGCTACTAATTCTTTTCTACCGTACTGTATTAGTTGACAGGCTTCATATACTTACCTACCATTGCCAAAATAGTGAAACAAGACCGCCACAAAAACCTTATTATCAGATATATACAGACAAAACATCAATACAAATGTCAATAATAGTGTCCGGATCACCGCACACAGCTGTTGGTGTCCGACCCTCGTCCAGCGCGACCGGCCGCCCGATCGCACGCGACCAGATCTGTCAGGAGAGCGCAAACTATCCGTTTCAGAAAGTAATCATGTGTCTGCGGTGCTAACTGACGGATGGTTCTTTCTGTTGAGTGTCAGTTCTTGTTTTCCTTGTTTTTTGTGGGAATTGGCGTGATAATGAGCCATTTATGGTTGAACATGATACGGGTTAGGAATGCTATTTTCCTGGAGCGTGCCAAAGCCGCTTTAGCGTAGAAGGCGTCTTCGACCGTCTTCGAGCCTTAAAAACTCATCTATTTTTACTGAAACTTAGGTAGATACTTAATGAATCACTATGTGTGAAAAACTGTTTTTAATTTTCAGTATCTTAATAATATATAGGTGGCGTACTAAAAGTTTCTCAAAGTGAAGACATTTTCACTTCGTAAGCTATGTCACACTCCGTAAAAGGACAAAAGAACATAATATTCAAAATTATATTCAGTATATTTTTAGAGAGAAAACTTTCCTTAAAAAGTCACGGTCAAGATATTTGACTTGAGTTTTGAACTAAACTGTGGAGTAACAATGTCTCTCTAGGGCCTAGTAACGAGATAACGTTTCGTTCAAGATGTTTATACAAAGTAAGAGTTTTAAAATTCAGCTGAGAGAGCTTTGTGGCTGAATAAAAAAAATAATTTTGATTTTTCGAAGTCAATTTGTTTTTATTACTTTTTGGGGTTTAGTATAATAAATGCAGGGATGTTCAAGACGGTTGGGCTGAATTCATAATACTTACTATTATTTTAAAACAGATTTTGGAATAGGATAATAATATCAGCAATGTTATACTGAGCTCGTGGCTAAGTAATAACAGCCACATGGGTCGATCCATGAGGTTATGCTACGCTTGCCGGGGTTGGTCCATGGATGGTACCATCTTTACATACCGAGACTCCTCCGTGCTTCGGAAATGGTCCCGACAGTCATTCGTGGATCTTTGTCAGTCGTTACGAGTCGTCAGACGCCCGAAAGTCTGACAACCAGTCTTACCAAGGGGTATAGTAATACCTAGTAACTGGGTTGTAGAGGTCAGATAGGCAATCGCTCCATGTAAAATACTGGTATTTAGCTGCATCCGGTTAGACTGGAAGCCGATCCCAACATCCATAGTTGGGAAAAGGCTAGGCAGATTGATAATAATAATAGGCTGTTTCTCATAGGTAGACGGCACGAGCTTTGATCACCACGCTCAAGACTGGTTCGCGATTTCTGACTTCAGTATATTGGTATAGGATTTGTGACTTTTTACCAACTTTCTGGGCTCTTTTCCAGTATATCACGCATCTGTCTGCTTTTATTCTGTTTCCGTTGCATGAGACAGCATATTTTATTTGTTTCTACATTTCTCAATTAATCAATAACCACGTAAACTTTTTTTTTAATATTTGAGCTGCCTGTTTTCTAAAGCTTTGGTTTCCTAAGCGGTGTCTTGGGAGTTTACCGCAAACATAACGCCGGTGAACTTTGCAATAATTATGTATGTATGATGTATTAGCTCTACGAAAAGTGGATGGAGTCGAAAGTGTCAAAATACTTTTGAAAATGACGGATTTTTGTGACGGAAGCTAAAATATGACGGAACTGCTTTCCTAGAAAACCAAAGCTTTAGGCCTGAATTCCTCTTACGCTGTTGTTGGCCGCGTACGGTCGGTCGTGTACGCGTAGCAACGTAGTACGCGCCGCGGACGTCAGCGTCGCAGTATGGTGCTATATAGAACACAATGTATTATATGCCCCCACGACCGACGTATGCGACCGACATCAGCGTAAGAGGAATTCAGGCCTTACAGTTAATTACAATTTTTTTCATGAAAGAAAATATTTATTATATAATGGACCTTTCAGGTATGTTTACTAGAAAGATAAATTACATTTAAGATCCGGATTATCTACAGAGAAATAGATTAAGCTGGCTGTCAACAGGCGGAGATGAGATAGTGAGATTAATTCCCAAGTTTCCCCACAATTTGGTACATGACCTGTATCGTTTGTATTTTTACGGCATACATTTTATCTTCGCGGTTTATTTATTGCTAGCGTTTGGGGTTTCGAGACAATATCGTTCAAACTGTTTTAGTAACTTGGAAATGGGATGTTTAGACTCTTTGCAGAGAGACAGTCGTTGATGATACTTGGCAACCGTTTTGGTAAAAGAATAATGTGTAACATATGCGTACATTTTCTTTTTTTTTAAATGTTTTTAACACAATTTGTTAATAAACTGCCACGACCCCCCCTCTTATGATTTATTTTGTTTTGTTTAAAGGAGATTTCTTTTACTTATTTTTTTTAAATTTAATTTATGGTACCTACTTTTATCGTTTTTAATTTGTAGAAGCTTTTAAATGGCAATTGTAAGCGCTATTGTACATAAAATACCTTTAAAAATATTACATTGTAAGCTTTCTGAAGAAAAAATTAATTGTGCATAACATAACATCACGCCCGTATTTCCTGAAGGGTTAGGCAGAGTTATTTACCTACTGAAATTATGTTATCCCTAAAATGATAAAACCTATCTTAAATTAAGCACAAAGAAATCATATCCTATTTATCATTATCATCTTATTGTTTTCTCATCGTCAGGAGCAAATAAAATAACCTTTTAATATCAAATTTTTTTTAAACACGGAAATTCAGTAAGTTATACCAGGCGTAATATAAATAACTACACATTCCCTGGTTACCCGGGTCAAAGTGGTATTGGGTTTTTCCATCTAGAATTTCTCAGTAGCAGCCCGGAGTCTGGATTAGTGGCCAGTTGACGGCAATGGACCTATTAAAACATATAATTTAAACATAACTGCCGAAATATGGGTGTACATTGCCTGCACCTGTGTCTATCCCTTTGAAGGAACAGGCGTACGGTTACGTAAATATGTTCATATAAGCTTGACATATGTCATTTATATTACTGCTCATATTCACGTACAGTGACATCACATGAATTTGATTCCAATGCTATTGAAATAGTTGGGACATCGCTCCAACTGTGTAATTGGCGTCGCAGTTATTGCTGCGCGTCCACGAATTAACAAACTATTATTTTGTGATTGGTATTTGGTTAGCAAATGACGGCCATCCTCATCATTTCAGCCGAAAGACGTCTACTGCTGGACATAGGCCTCCCCCAAGCACCGCCACTTCGACCGGTTCTGTGCTTCTCGCATCCAGTGGATTCCCGCTGCCTTCACCAGGGCATCGGTCCACCTTGTGGGGCGCCTTCCAACGCTAAGTCTTCCAGTACACGGTCGCCACTCCAGAACCTTTCGGCCCCATCGGCCATCTGTTCTGCGAGCAATGTCACTTGAATTTGGCAATACTTCAGGCTATGTAAATGACGCTATTATCATCAAAGTGCTAACACGTTCGACAAGTTTTAACATGAATTTAAAACAGGTGATGTCTGTTGTGTATGGTATTCATGGATGGCATAATAATCGTTAGTTATCATCATCTGCTTAACCTTTTCCCAACTATGTCGGGGTCGGCTTCCAGTCTAACCGGATGCAGCTGAATACCAGTATTTTACATGAAGCGACTGCCTATCTGACCTCCACAGACCAGTTACTGGGTAACACGATACTCCGTGGTATGACTGATTGTCAGACTTCCGGGCTTCCGACGACCCGTAACAACTGCCAATATTTAAAAATTACAGCTGGGACCAACGGCTTAACGTGCTTTCCGAGGCACGGAGGGGTCTCGGTATGTAAAGATGGTCATCCATCCACGGACCAACCGCGGCAAGAGTAGCTTAAACTTATCGATGGACCCGTGCGGCTGTTATTACTTAGCCACGAGCCCTAAATAATCGTTAGTGTTTGATATTTTAATGTGTAGGCTGGCGTTTGTATTGTTGTCATCCTGTTTAGCACACTTATCTAAAGGTTAACAAACAGGCGCGATATCGCGGGCGCAACAAGGGTAGCGCTGCATGCCGCACCCGCGATATCGCGCCAGTTTGCACGACCCTTAAAGCTAAAACAGTTGTTTTTAGCACTGCCTTAATTACTCACTTATTTACAAGGAGGATGCAAATGTAGCTTTAGCAACCAGGTGCTGTATTATAAAGTATTAATGCCACCATTTTTCCAGTGTGAGAGAGAGACAGAGCTAGACAAGGTCGCTAGCACCATCCCGTTTTCGCAGTGGAATAATGATGGCATTAATACTTCGTAATACTACCCCAGACTGGTTAGTGTCAAAAGGCGACTTTGCAGATTTTTCAACAGTTTAGTTTTTCGATCCAAAGGCGATCTAGGTAAGTATTCCAGACTGAATATTTCTGGAACATGTTCCATAAGAGGCAGCCTGGGAGAGGCCTGTCCAGCAGTGGACTGCAATAGGCTGAGTTGATTAATCAATGTTTCTATTATAATATTGTTCGTGGTTTATAACAGATTGTCCAGATTCCAGAGTTACGTCTCTATCGTCGGGTATGTACATTTTCTATGCTTTAATTGCGCTTAAAAGTCTCTCAAATACCAGAAAAATGCGTTAGAAACAAGAAAATAAACACTTCTACAGCAGGCCAGCCCTATAAACAGCCGACAGGATATAACGTTATATCCATCTAGGCTTGCAGAAAAAATATCGATATTTTTAGGCGATATTTATTATTTTGATGTATCGACATATCGATATTTTTAGGCGATATTTATTATTTCGATGTATCAAAATGTATCAAATATGATATATTTCCAATAGCAACACCGTTGTCGTCACTGACTACAACCGCTGGAATTTAGAGCCGTAAAAAGTAAACTTTTTCCTTGTTTGGTATAAACATGAATAAAAAACAAATACAATTGAACTTCACAAATATTTATCTCAATAAAAAAATTAAAAAATTCTCCGATAAATCGTTTTTTTTTTCGATTTTTTCCTAAACTATATTGTTTTTTTTTTTAAATATCGATACGACATAATTATATCGATATTTTTTGGCACTTCTCGCATCCCTATATCCATCTATTCGAGTACTAGTCCAGATGAGAACATAACTTAACCCTGCGTACGACGCACGCCGCACATCTCGTCTAGAAGCACCCTTAGCCCAATATTCTGCGATGTCTGGTTTTGTATATGACAGAACCTTTACGATATTTTACACATGTTTATGTGTGACAATGAATTTCCTTTTGGGTGTGTGTGAAGCCTTTTTGTTGTGTATACGTTGCGAGTTTTTGGTTGTATTCAGTTTGAGTTGTGTGAACTTGTGTGTGATTTGGTAATGTTTCCGATTTGTTGTACTTAACGTCCTAAAGTTAATATTATAAATGCGAAAGTGAGCTTGTGTGTTTGTTACGGTTTCACGCTAAAACGGCTGAACGGATTTGGATCAAATTTGGCACAGAGGTAGAACATGACTTGGAATAGGACATCGGATACTTTTTTGTCCCGATATTCCCACGGGATCGAGACTTACGCGGGTGAAACCGCGGGACGCAGCTAGTAAAACATAAACATGACGCCTGAGTATTACCCGAATGTTTAGACAGAGGTGACAAAAATAAGACACACACATAACATCAAATTTAAATTTTATTAATTTACCGGTGTTGCCAACAGGTTGGACGGGCCATTAATGCCGCACTGGCAGGCCATTTTGACATTTTTAAATTGACATTTTATTTTATTTTTATACGATTCTGACATTTTTATAATTATTATTATTGTTGTCAATTTTAATGATTATTTTTTAAAGAGTTGTTGTTTATTGAAATTTAATTTAATCACTATTTTATTTTGGGATTTTATCTGTTTTGAATTTATAATTTGAGTTTGTAATTTAAATGTATGAGTTGTAACTATAGACTAGAATGATGTCTGAAATAAATAAATAAATATTTAGACGATGACGAGTCTTTTGCCATACACCGGTCACAAACATAGAAGAAAACCTGTTGTTAAAAAAAACTGGCTTTTTCAAAGTCCAATAAAACTTCCGAACCCGGTAAACTTATAATTCGAAATGAGACAACTGGAAATTGTCATGGACATCATAATTTACCTGCCTAATAGGAGCCTTAAAAAGATCACAGACATAGAATTTAACGTCACTGTACACAAAGCCGACAGGTTCTCACGCTTAAAACAGATGACGCCAGTGTTGTCACTAATCGTTCGGTAATGCCAGCCCCTGAGATAGGGGTGCGCTTGCAAATTTGTTAATCGCAATTTGAGTAGCTTTTGGAGCATCCCCTTATCGTGCAAACTTGCTTACCACCCGACCCCCTTAGGCTGCCCTTCCACAGAGATGTGGTAACTAAGCGGTGAATTTAAGTTACGCAACTTGTGTCTATTTCCACCAGAGCTAAGTGGTGAGGGTAAGATAGATGTGCTATGAAGATGGGTATATAAAAAAAAATTTGTTGAACTCATTTACACCAGAGATAAGCCACGTCCACTCTATGAAAATCAAACGATCCTATTGGTTATTGGGTATTGGTATCATACTCATCCATCGCTATAGTGTGTTCAAAAAATGTAATGATGAAACTGTAAACAAACCCTCCTAACCTCAGGTAAAATTCTTACACAGTCAATCACTAAAGCTAATTTATTTAACACATTCATCTGTTTCAAATTCATATATCACCGCTTTTACCAACAGTTATTGTTTATATAATTATCATTAAATTGTAATTGAAAAATATCGGTGCAAATTGAGATTATAAAATTAATTTACTTACCGAAACAAACATTTTTTTACGGTGATTAAAAATTTGAATTTCAGGTTATAATCAAATCAAAAGACAATTTGTAGGTGACGCTACAAATTGGGATCTAAGATAATATGTTTTCTGATCCTTTGTATTAATTTTTGGAACATAATTATCATACGCAGCTTGGCACATCTCTGGTGGAAAGGCAGCCTTAGGTAGATTAGAGGCAAAGAGATTAGATTTCCGAAATAATGAGAGTCATTCGCGGTAGCTGTGTATTGTAAATATGCTGGAGGGATGTTGGGAAAGATGACGGAGTGTCTTTACCTTTCAAGTTGGTACTTTTTATTTATCCAAGTGGCAGAAGTGGTGAAGGACTCGTTTAATTAAATTCAATCTTCTGCGTTTTGTAACTGTGATTAAATACTCCAGAGGTACTTTTATGAAGTACTTTCGGGAGTTTGCACATTTCATTGATTTCATTACTCCAAAGTTGAATGTCTCATGTTGCTGTGATTTTAGCGGCACCCATGCTTTTCTTACCAGAAGCTAGCTTGTTTTTTTTATTCGGTTATATCCACTAAACTAAACACAATCTAAGAAGTCCGTTTTGACGTTTCGTTCTCGTACATGTAATAAAACGTTATGCCTTAAGAATCAGTTTTAATCAATGTAGATAAGTCGTCGATTACAAACTCTCTAAGTAGGTTCAATCGGTATGTCTCGAGAATCAGTTTATAAGAAGCAATATTTTTTTTCATCGCTACACAAAGGATTTTTATAGCTGTCAAAACGGACTTCTTAGATTGTCGCGAGTTTAGGACTTTATTTGTTCTGCTGGCCAACAAACAAACACGAAAGTTTACATTACGGCGATTCTTGGTAGAATCTAGACCCACAGTTTTATCGGGCTTTCATGCAAATGGATTAAATATGCTTGCCATTAAAATAAACATCCTTCTGATGAGTAAACACATTTCAAGAGTGACTTATATAAATTTTACGCGAATTAGCCATAATTACACAACAAAACAGTGTGGTTCCGTATCTCGGAGATCATTAACGTAAACTTTATCACCCTGAAGTGACATGCGTATAATTTACGGCCCCAGCAGTAATTTGTCATTTACTGTCAGCGATATCAATGCAGAGACTTTGATATTTAAAACAATAGGTAGTGGAAGCCAAGAGGAATATTAATATTATTTAAAGTTATTCGTTGACGAAGAAGCTCGTGATGGACTGACGACCTTAAAAAGTTGGTTGGGGCAGACTGGATGCGGAAGGTGGAGGACAGGGTGTTGTGGCGCAGCCTGGGAGAGGCCTATGTCCAGCAGTGGGCTGCGATAGGCTGATTTGATTTGATTGGTTGAAGAGACTCGTGGATAAATAATAACAGCCGTACAGGTCAATCGCTTGCTGCGGTCGGTACGTGGATGTGAGACTCTCCATTACATATCGCGACTCCTCTGTCCCTCGGAAAGCCGTTTATCTCGGCTGTCATTCGTAGATCTTTGACAGTCGTTACGGGTAGAAGCTCAATAGTCTGACAACCAGTCTTACCAACAGGTATCGGTTACCCAGAAACTGGTTTTGAAGGTCAGATAGGCAGTTGCTAACATGTAAAATACTAGAATCAATTCTATTTCTTTGTTTGTTTTTCATTGACGTTCAAAAGTGCATTTTATGTGCCTATTTGAAATAAATTATTTGACTTTGACTTTGACTTTGACTAGTATTCAGCTGCATCTGGTTAGACTGAAAGCTGATCCCAATGTGTATAGTTGGGGAAAGTCTAGGCAGATTGATTGAGTTGACGAAGAGGCAGGTTGTCAAAATGTACCCTATGGATAGTGGTCAAGCAATGCGGTATGTCATACCAAGGGACTCTAAACTAAGTGTGATTTGCTTTATCATTGATTGGAAAACCTGCTTAAATTAGAGTGTATTATGTATAAAACGTGTATCACAATGTGAGGTCATATTTAACGTGGAGACCAAAGGTAGCCCGCGAAATTCAAATATTCTTACTTTTTTTTGGAATTTGCCGGTCAGTTCAGGTTATACTCGTATCATGATCAAAATATGATTCGCGACCATAACAAATTTATGTATGTAATAAATATGTCTATGTATGAATTATAATTAATTAGACTCCTTAATACATCTCTCTAAGTTACAATTGGTCTCAAATATCATGATTTCATGAGAAAGTCAGGTAATAGACCAAGATTTTGATCAAGATATCACCTGACACTGACCTGTAAATTGCAAAAATTTAAGAAAATTTAAATACGAAATTCAAATTTTCTTACGGTTTTTGGGCTTTCTTTGCACATCCACCTTAAGGGTGTGGTGCAGACTAACAAAATGAATAACTTTCTCCATGGGACCAACACAGTAATCGCGATAAAAAAACTGCTGTCCGTCTTAGACAAAACTTCAATACTTACTCGACCCAAATGCATGCTTACATTGGTATCGTTATTTACTGCATATAATTCAGTAGGTATGTAACTTGTTTTGTTTGATGTTAGAGTTTAGTCTGTTTGTGGCTTTATTTTCGGTTCTGTGTTTAAAACAATATTGTTTTCGGTTTGGCATAAAGTGATTGTAACTATTATTTTAGTATGGGCATGTGTTTAATCGTACCGCAAATATTTCCTATTTTGTTTTCCTTAAAATATTATTGAACACTCTAATAATGATTCGACATACGCAAAATACGCGCTTTGACGTGGAGTTGCGGATACCAGCCCGTTTTACCTATTACCTATTAATGATTCGACAACCCAGTTTCTGGGTAACACGATACCTGGTTAGACTGGTTAGACTGGTTGGACTGGTTGTCAGACTAAAGGACTTCTGACGACCCCTAACCCTAACAACGAGCTTTCAGAGGCACAGGTGGGATTGCAATATGTAAAGTCTGATTTAAATTAGTCAAAGGTAATGGCGAGTGGTGTGTGCAGGTACAGTGGTGAGTGATGTTGTTGAAGTGAGCCAAGTTTACTCCCTACTGCCCGATCGGTTTACACTTTAGGGGTATGAAGAAAAGGGTGTAAAGTTCACTCATCCACCATAGAAAAGGGAGGATCTTCCGACCAGACGGGTGTTGTGTCTGGCGGGCAACTGCCCAACAATTGGTGTCGGGTTCTTGTATATAATATGTCCATTGCACGGTAAACTTTAATTGCGCGATGCAGGATTTATGTGACGTCAGGATTTTTGTGTGACGTCAGGTCTTTGATGCGTAGTTCGCATTTGGCGATGTATATACCGCCACAACACCACTGTACTTACTTACTGTACTTATCAACTTCGCTAAACACTTGACCAATGTAAATCGGCTTTATGGACGGTGACCCATCCTGGAACTGGCCGCGGCAAGCTTAGCTATAACCTTCGATCGATCCGAGCGGCTGTATTTAGCCACGGGCTAAGAATTAAATACATATTAATATTAAAGAAAGGATTAGAACCTAGCAACTAGTTCGCCAGGTAACTAGTATTTTAAATTAAAATAAATGTGCCACTCCATTGCAATCCTACAACCCAGCCATTTTAAATGCTCTATTTTAAAGATAAATGACGTCAGTGCTACATTGGTTTAGTTGGTGAAACCACAGGGTGCAAGGTGTTTGAGGGTTGTCCATTTACAACAGATAATTACACATATTACATAACATTACGCCTGCATTCCCCGAAGGGTTAGGCAGAGGTGTACTGATACACCCACATTTCGCCAGTAATGTGTCCCATGTAACATGGGGCGAGCCTATTGCCATGAACCGGGCTCAAATCCAGACTACTGGCTGCTACTAAGAAATTCCAGATGGAAAAACCCAATGACTCTGCCCGCCTCGGAAATCGAACCCAGGACCTCATGCTCAGCTGTAGCACTTGCGACGAGGCAACAATATATGATACTAGCTTCCGCCCGCGGCTTCGCCCACGTGGTATATCGATAAAAAATAGCCTATGTCCTTCCTCAGGCTACCATCTATCTCCTTACCAAATTTTGTTGAAATCCGTTCAGTGGTTTAGGCGTGAAAGGTAACATACACACAGACAGACAGAGTTACTTTCGAATTTATAAAATTGGTATGGGAATGTCATTTAAACAGTTACCTAATCATATTATACAAAAATAATGTACTTGTAACATCTAGATTACCCGAACTTTCTCCTACGCGAAGTCAATGTCACAGACCGAGTTACGTCCCAGGAATCTAGAGGATTAACCCTTTGATGTGAAGACACACATTCAAAGGATCTTGTGATCGAGTTTATGGCTCCTTGCACATCGGCTTATGTGACCGGTTAGACACAGTTCGACACTCACATACGACTTACGAGTACATTCAAATACCTTACAAAATCAATCTGCCTAGCCTTTTCCTAACAATGTTGGGGTCGGCTTCCAGTCTAACCGGATGCAACTGAATACAAATATTTTACATGGAGCGACTGCCTATCTGACCTCCACAACCCAGTTACTAAGTAACACGATACCCTTGGTAAGACTGGTTGTCAGACTTTCGGGCTTCTGACGACCCGTAACGACTGTTAAAGATCGACGAATGACAGCCGGAACCAACGGCTTAACGTGCTTTCCGAGGCACGGAGGAGTTTCGGTATTTAAAGATGGTCATCCATCCACAGACCATCCCCGGAAAGCATAGCTTAACCTGATGGATCGACCCGTGCGGCTGTTATTACTTAGCCACGAGATCCTCAAATACATTACAGCTATGCAAAATTGATGACTGGTGGCGCGCAGCCCTAACAGAATGGTTTCGGCAACCATTCTGTTAGGGCTGCGCTCCACCTGCCACAGTAGAAGGAGCATTGGCAGACCTAAATCCAGCACCCTTATTGCGTAACACAATCTGAATTATTTTGAAGGATATTGCTAATGCCATTGTCTGCTCAACAACGTAAATAACGCAATGAAAGGTGTTGAACTGTCAAAATGAAACCCATGCTACTGTGTGTTGCGTAATTGTTCCGCAGTTGGTCAGACGAGAAACGAAGCGATCGAGAGACCGCGGGGAAGATCTGGATGAGACTCGCATAGACCAGGGAAGCATGCTACAAAAGGGACCTTGGAAGGAGGCCTGGGGGCTTAAAACAGTCACTTTGGCAGAATCATAACAGGAACATATTTTGAATCATCGTAAAATGTCACAAACTGACAATTCATAATAAGATCTGCGTGCGATTCATAATTAAGAAATAATTCATCTGTTTGACAGTTTTCTATGGAGATTCGTAAAACGGTCCACAAATTATGAATTGATTTTGTGTTAAATTAGAGGAATGGCTAATGACAGCTGGAAATTCAGGAAATGAATTGCTTTTAGAGGAATTGCTAATGTCGCCGTTTAAGGCACCCGGTACTCAGCAATGGGTGGAACAAGGCTACCAATGATGATGATGATGCAAAACACAATACCGATTTCTCGTTAAATAAAAATTTAAACTTTCAGAAAAGACTTATTATTCCATTTTAGTATGGTTTCGATAATACTATGTTCGTAACTCCATGAAATATCTGTCAATACATTAGGAGAAACACGCTTTTGAATTTTACATTCAAACTCAAAGCATTTATTTAAAATAAAGCATTTACAGGCATTTTTTAATTGACAAGGGGTCGGTCAGTCAAAGAGATGAAGCTAGTCGCCCATTCCGAAGCGTAGTAGGTTCCTATGGAGAAGAACGGGCAAGAAACTCCACGGACACTCTTTTAAATCAAAATATGGTTTCAAAATATTGGTTAATTTTGTCTAAATTTATTTAATTTAATCTAATATTATGTGTAATTAATTAGTGTTGACCGGTATCTCGTATGCATCGTGCAAACTGTAAGTAAATATCAAAGTCAAAGTCAAAGTTTTTATTTGTGAACATAGGTGCAAAAATAGGGTTTTTATATAAAGTAGGTAAAGAGATCTCTATGTTTTGTCGTTTACTTAATAAGAAATTATACATAAAATACGAAAATTAAGAGAATTTTTGTTAAAATTAAATGACAAGCCAGATCGAAGCTAAATTATATCATAAATATTCTTTTAAAGTCAGTATGTATGTATCTATTATATAGCATATTATACATATACATATATATATATATATATCTATTAAGTACAGTATACTGTATCTATTGGTAAATTTAAGTACCTACTTATTATTTTGCACTAATGACAACCCCATTTTTTATGTCCACGCAATCACTGTCCATTCTAAGGTTGCCTGGAAGAGATCTCAGAAAGCGATAAGGCCGCCCATTGTATGTTTTGTAGTGTTAAATATATTTATTTTCGCTATGTATTTTCTGGTGTACAATAAAGTATATATAAATAAATAAATAAATAATTAAACAGAAGTTGGTTATTAAAAAAATAACTTTTTTGTTACAATATTCTTACATGCCATGTCTTTGTATTCCTTGATATATTATATTTTATGCAGCCCGTTGTCTGTTAAATTACCTTCTCAATCACCCTTAGTTAAAATCACACATAGGGCACCCCTGGCCGTTATAAGGGTCGATTCCATTAACGGCCCTGGTCCAACGTGTCACCTAATTGAATTCCTTGCATGGGCTATTGCGGCCTTTGCCGTGATTAAGACGTGCCGGTTTTAGGCGTAAATTGCTTGTTTATTCGCCTATTGTCGGACGGAGGGTCACCCGAGTTGATTGATGTTTTTGATAATTATACATAGTTAATTAATCCTACTAATATTATAAATGTGAAAGTTTGTGTGTTTGGATGTTTGTTACGCAATCACACAAAAACGGTAGAATGGATTTGGATGTTGACGTTCAAAAGTGCCTTTTATGTGCCTATTTGAAATAAATTATTTGACTTTGACTTTGACTTTGATGAAATTTGGAAAATAGATAGTTTATAACCTGGATTAACACATAGGATACTTTTTATCCCGATATTCCCACAGGATCGAGACTTACGCGGGTGAAACCGCGGGGCGCAGTTAGTTATACTATAAATATTTTGTGACTAGGTTGAAATCACTGTTGTGTTGCGTATTTGTTTTTGTAAAGGGTCAGCTGAATATTCTATTACCATTGTTCAGCTGAATTTAAATTCCAACTTAATTTATACAAGTATAATTATGGCCCACTTGCACCATGAATAACTAAATGCATTCAGCACTTATGGCGGCATCTACATCGCCACATGTGAACTACGCATCTCATTGACGTCACGCTAAAATCCTGCATCGCGCAAGCAGATTTTACCGAGCGACTAGCATATATTTATTTATTTATTTTGGGAAAACAAACAGTATGCTATAAGTAAAAGTACGATCCACTACGTTTCCACATGTTAATAGTTTATATTAAATACAGTTTTAGTAAAATGAAGTAAAACGAATAGATACCTAACAACAATAAAAAAAAATTGTTCGACTAGCATATATACAACTTCCCGACACCAATCCTCGGGCCCACCAGTTATTCCCGGCTGTCATTCGTGGATCTTTGACAGTCATATATAGCTCAATATGTTCCTAACCAAAGCGAGCATGTTACATCTGATATTCCTGAAATATTCTGATTTTATATTAGAATTCGCTTCCACCTGTCGCCTAGAGCTGAAATTGTTCTTTCCAAGGTAAAAGAATTCTATTCAATTTTTTTAGATATCAAGTTACTCGTCATACTCAATAAACGAAGTTATTAACCGACTTCAAAAAGGAGGAGGTTCTCAATTCGTCTGTATGTTATTTCTTTTTTTTTCTGTGTCTGTTACGCGATTACTGCGCCAATTATGAATTATTGATTTTGATGATTCTTTTTTTGTTTGGTAGGTCATGCTTCAGAGGTCCCATATAATACGTATTTTTCCCACTAGACGATGTTTTCAGTTACTCCGTCACTGTTATTTACATAGCAGGTAGTAGATTTGTGTGGGGTAGGTACCGCAACAAAAAAGTGAAACAAAAACTTTTTACAAAAAAAAAAAAAAAACAATCGAATTCCAAAAAAAAAAAAACTCAAAAGTGAAAATTTACTTTAATTTCGGAAGTCGGTGGCAAAAAATTAAAATTGAAAACCAAAGACAACGGTTTCCGAAATTAAAGTTATTTTCCTCTTTTTAGTGTTTTATTTTTTGGGATTTCATCATGTAGCAAACACGTATTTCATCACCACTGGTGCCGTATTATGAAGTATTAATGCCATCATTTTTCCCGTGTGAGAGAGCGACGGAGCTAGACAATGCCGCTAGCACCATCCCGTTTTCGAAGTGGAATAATGATGGCATTAATACTTCATAATCAATGACTATAGCTCGTGGCTAAGTAATAACAGCCGTACGGGTCGATTCATCAGGTTAAGCTACGCTTGCCGGGGTTGGTCCGTGGATGGGTGACCGTCTTTACATATCGAGACTCCTCCGTGTCTCGGAAAGCACGTTAAACCGTTGGTCCCGGCTGTCATTTGTGGATCTTTGACAGTCGTTACAGGTCGTCAGAAGCCCGAAAGTCTGACAACCAGTCTTGCCAAGGGGTATCGCATTACCCGGTTATTGGGTTGTAGAGGTCAGATAGGCAGTCGCTCCATGTAAAACACTGGTATTCAGCTGCATCCAGTTAGACTGGAAGCCGACCCCAACATGGTTGGGAAAAGGCTAGGCAGATGATGATGATCAATGATTATATAGTTCATAATACTACCCCTGCTCTCAAAAAGGTGAAGGTTATAAAGGAAGATATTAAAAAAACAAGTTTTTTCTGCAAATATGAGTAAGTCTAGGTAGTAGCCAATACCGACCTGCAAACTCTTTCGAATTTATAATGTCAGTAGAAACTTTATCTGATAGTACATATTTACTGGTTGTGTTTGCAAACCAACTAGTTTATTAAAGTTTGTACTTCTTTGACAGAAACACAAACATATAAAGTTGTTGCTGGTATTGGAACTATTTTACATTGCGGTTTATCAGTACCGACGGCTCTACAGTTATCAAGTTACAAACATAAATATTGACGATTCGAACTTTCTATTTGGATTGATATCTTGTTTTATTTGAAGCTAGCTTTTGCCCATGGCTTCGCCTGTGTGGATGTCGGATATCGTTCCACGAAAACGTACTACTTGGATACTTAAGAAATGCTGGGTTTCCTATACAAACTTTCATTCCCTGTATCAGCCCCTATAGGATTATTTTTTGAAACAAAAAGTAGCCTATGTCCTTTCCCAGGATGCCATCTATCTCTTTGCTAAATTTTATCGAAATACGTTCAGTGGTTTAGGCGTGAAAAGGTAAAATACAGACAGACAGACAGAGTTACTTTCGAATTCCTGGTTTATTTGAAACTAGCTACCGCCCGCGGCTTCGCCCGTGTGGTGTTTCGATAAAAAGTAGCCTATGTCCTTCCTCAGAATGCCATCTCTCTCCTTACCAAATATTATCGAAATACGTTCAGTGGTTTAGGTGTGAAAAGGTAACATACAGACAGACAGACAGACAGAGTTACTTTCGAGTTCCTGTTTTATTTGAAATATCATTCATAAATTACAAACCTTAGGAATTTAACTCATTAACTGGCCTCGGGGTTTGTGCCCGGTTGATGGCGATAGGCTCGCCCTCTATTTTATTTTATGTACAGTCACGGACTTTAATTGATGAGCCACTTGGCACTGCTCGTATTTTAGCCATGTAACGCAAATCGGGCTTAGTCGGTTATACTCGTACATCCAGACATGGAAAGTCATGTCTTCATATTATAGAAGAAGAAAATTGTATTTAATATCTTTACCTGTTGGCTAACCTGAGAGGCAGAACTACAAACTTGACAGCAGAGTGACTACCCAAAGTCAACCAATTGCAGGTCTAGCAACCGTAACCTAGCGACGATTGTTTTAGCGTAGCCATAGTAACGTTACCGTACAGAAAAAAAATAATTAGTCATTTCGACAAATTCGGAAATAATGTCTCTGACATCGACATTTCAACGGTCACTATCTTCGGATAGGTTTTCAGAATTATCGAGTTAATGAGCTCTGATTCAAAGGAGATCAGTATCAAATAGATTGGATAAACAGTGTATTTATTTATCATTGAAAACTTATTAGTCAACCTCTATGGACAAGACTATTTCCGATTACTAGTAATTTGTCATCTTGTTTATGAGCATGCGATTGTAAGTTCGTGTTTAATCGTGTAATCTCGTGAATGTATGAAACTGCAAAATTGAAAAGTTTGGAAGTGGCTCATCAATTAAAGTCCGTGACTGTACATGGGACATACAACTGGTCAAAATATGTGGGTGTACTACAGGGCCGTACAGGTGTCCCCCTTTACTGCCTAATCCTAATACCAGTCGTGATGTTATATTTTGTTAAAAAAAAGTTGTATATCCTTACATATTATAAAACAAAGTCCTCCGCCGCGTCTGTCTGTCATCCTGTACGCGATAAACTCAAAAACTACTGCACCGTTTTTCATGCTGTTTTCACCAATGGATAGAGTGGTTCTTGAGGAAGGATTTAGTATATAATAACCGACATCCACGCTGGTGAAGCCGCGGGCATCAGCTAGTAGTGTATAAATAGTGATAAGGTGTGTACCTTTTTATCTATTTGGACAATATTTAATTTAAAGGAAAAGAAAAATATGTAATAACCTAAACTTATTTGTCGTGAATTCGGAAGTTAATTATCAACTTTTAATTCGATACCAGGTAAAAAAAAAACAAACCAAGAATGTATCAAATACCTACACTCAAATGCAAATCTGCCAGTTTGTTACCAACCTCAAAAAATGCCTAATCTTTAAGCATACTACCTGAAACTCGGTCGCGTGTTGGAGTTGTCTTGGCAAGCAGGTCATAAGTTCGAAGGTAAGCTTGCACTGGATGTTGGCTCGCCAACTTTGTCCACCACAATTAACTGGCGAGAATTCGTGATCTCTTTGGTTCTTACTACGGGAAGAAGTTGGTTTCGAGTTGGTGGTGGCCATTTAATTTACTAATCTGTGTAGATGAATTTGCGCTTTCTCGTGCAAACTGGCGCGATATCGCGGGCGCGACAAGGGCAGCGCTGCCTGTCCCGCCAGCGATATCGCGCCTGTTTGTGGGAGTCTTTAGGCTTTTAGAACCGATAGATACATTCTATACTACATTTAGAACGATACGTACATTTTGAGTATGAATGTGGATGACCAAAGAAGCAATGGATGGACTGTGTGAAAGGTGATATGGGGTGACTACCGAGATGACGACTAATAGAGAAGTATGGAAGTAAGGGACTTATATGTTGCGCTGACCACAAATAAATGGGATAAGGGCCAGATAATGATGAGGTACGTTCGCTTCTGATCTATGATACGGTGTAGATCTTGTTCTTAGTAAAATAAATTATTGATCCATTTGTACTCTCAGACCAAATAAAAAACCAAGACGGAGCGCCGCGAACAATACAGTGAAACATGCTAAAACTACACCACCGCATACATTTACAACTATTTATGTACAATGACACTACAATCAAACTACACCTCACTAAGTACTCATATGCTTACGAAACCGGCCTCACGTCACTGTTGACAGCGCTCTGTCTTGGTTTTATATTTGGTCTGAGTCTGTAATGTATATTTTTAATTGTCATGAAGTGCGAGGTCCCGGTTCGCATTCGGTCAGCAAGTAGTGTTCTCTAGGAAGTTATTGTTCGTTGTCAGTGGTACATTCTGGGTGCTATTAAATAGTTCGACACTCTCTACGCAGCGACGTCTTGTTTACTACCGAGATCCGACGATCGGCGATTTTGCGGACGGACACCGACGAGCCCGGACGACGGACTGTAGGAAGGTGTACTCGTACGTGCGGGGTATTGCAGATATCAGAAGCGCCTCGGTGCGCGTTGCGTGGCGGTCTGTGGTCGTCTGCCATGCGTGTCCGTCTGCAATATTGCCGATCGTGGGATTCCACTATACCGTGTACGACTTAATTGCATCACAGTATAGTTTTATGCAAACGGTAGAAACAGTAAAAAATATACCAATTCAACCGTAACAAAAATATAGAGTGCACATCGAGTTCGTAACGAGATAAACTAGTAAAAACTGATAGTACGTAGTTGTTTGGCGACCGGCCAAAGTAAGTTCTCGGTGGGCGAGAGGTGCATTCCAACCTGGGCTTCACTAATGATACCCGTTTAGGGGAAACGTACACTGTGCGGGAAATCGCGCCGCGACAAACTGTGTTAGGCGTTTGTTTTGCATGATCAGTGGGCTTAAAACGGTCACTTCAGCAGAATCATAATATGAAAATATTATGAATCATCGTAAAATGTCACAAACTGTCAAGACAACTGAATTCTCACAACCAGTCTTACCAAGGGGTATCGTATTACTCAGGGTTGTGGATGTCAGACAGGCAGTCGCTGTTCAGCTGCATCTGGTTAGACGGGAAGCTGACTCCAACATATTTAGTTGGGAAAGGCTAGGCAGATTGAGTTTACAAATGTTGTAGATAAACTATGTTAAGGGAAGAAAAAGTTAGACTATTCTTAATTGCAGACCTTTCTTGAGTAGAGCACATGCTTTTTATCCAGCTCTGTGGGCCTACGACGCGCGACGGTCACATTAGCAATTCGTCTAAAAGCGATTCATTTCCTGAATTTCCAGTTGTTATTAGCAATTCCTCTAATTTGACACAAAAGCAATTCATAACGTGTGGACCATTTTACCAATCTCCATAGAAGACTGTCAAACAGACGAATTATTTCGTAATATGAATCGCACGCAGATCATATTATGAATTGTCAGTTTGTGACATTTTGCGATGATTCATAATATTTTCCTATTATGATTCTGCCAAAGTGACTGTTTTATGACCCCGTAATAATTGGGGAAGTTTAAAAAAAAATTAAATAGCGTTTATTCGTAGAAATAATTTCTTACCACCTAATATTACCTCTGACAAACTGCACAGCAGTTTGTTGACAGACGTAGCTCCTTTTTGATGAGACAGAGAGTGCAGAAGCTACATCAAATAGCCTGATATAACTTCCAAAAACGTTGTTGTCAAAAACACTACTTAAAAACTGCTCGCGTCAAGTACTGTTTAATCCAATACCCGCCGATCCCAAAGAGTTGTGCCACGCAAGACAAAATATTGCAGCAAATGGCTGCATTATTGTTCGTTAAAAATTTATTCGCTATAAAATTGGATAAATTGTTTGTTAAATATGTTGATATATTACTGGATATTGCCAGCGAAATACAATAGGTGTAGCTATTCTTGAAATGGGTCATTCGTTTTGAGATTTAAATGTGTTTTTTACTTTCGTATTGATGGATACTTAGACAGTATTTTGAAGCACTTCTTTTTTGCTTTAGCTGGTAGATTTACATGATTCGTTTTGTACCTTAGTTTAATGTAGGTGTACTTAACGTGTCGTCATTAGCATTGAGTACGGTAGCGTAAATCATGTGAAATTTGTGTTTTGGTTGTTACAAAGATAGCCTTGGCGAGAGGAAAACGTGAAACAGTTTTAATTCGACGCATTCGCGTTCTTTACTTACATAACTTATTTCTAGTGCTTATTTCTCGATTCTGCAGTGTTGCCTTAAGTACGACAGCCGACTTAGTAAGCTTATAAAATTGACGTGACCTAAGACCTTCTATTCAAAGGAGCACTAAAGACAAACTTCAGACAGACCTGTCAAAAGTCAAGACAACAACGTCGCCAGACAAAAATACATTAACAACATAATTTAATCTGCAAAATTCCGCCTGCAATGAAGCAAATGACTCAAGTTTTGTCGCTTGCTTGTGCCGTCCGCAGAGAGAGCACAAAATAGAAAGGAACAGAAGGTTGGCTCCATACAACGAGCGAAAACGCACGCACACTTAGACATGCTTCACGTACGTACATACACCTATTTTTCTTTCTTTCTTTCTTTTATAGCGAATGCAACACGCAATTATACTTTTTCTATTGCCATCGTGCAGGTCAACCTATCAGGCTGTCGGCTGCTAAACCGGACTTTCCTGTGGGTGCCTCAATAAATTAAGGCCTCCAGCGAGGACATTAAGGCCTCCAGCCAAGGCATACAATTTAAAAACTAAGCGACTTCACGCTATGTCACCCCCTATGGGGTACGGACCTCGACCTAGGGCGGCAAGGCACAGGCTGGATCGGATTGAGATTAGTTTAGGACGAATTTTAATGCTAGAGTTCCAGCAGCTCGGGCTGTATCGAGGAAGGATCGTTGCGGGCGCACAAGCGACTGTCAATTGCTCGAGATAGACCAAGATCTTCGTAAGTCGATCGGTGACGAAATGTGAGTGTACTATGTAATCTTAATTACAGGCGTGATGTGATGTTATGTGTTGTAAGCAGACCAGCTTATACTGGTTTTGCCAAAACTGACGAGCGTGTGTCGCCTTTGTGTGCGTGCGACTATTTTCCGTTCGTTGTAAGAAGCCGACCTTCAGTATGTATCTGTTTTGTGGCGTGGGGGTTAAACCGATTACATCCTGCGGCCTGAACTCGATAAAGAGATTGTAAGTGGGCCGAAATACAGTAGCGTAACTAGCCCATATTTGATGTTTTTTTTTGCTTGGTTGGAGTGAGGTAGTATTTTAAAACACGCGGGTACGGTAAGTTCAGAAGTGGGAAATTGGCCGTTTCCAGGCAGAGATTTAAAACCGGTACGGATTTGGGGTACGGTTCTTCATTTCGGTTCTTAAACAGGTTCTTCTTTTCGGTACGGTTCCTGTTCCGGTTCCGTTCTGGTTCCAAAGTACCGGTTTCAAAGTATCGGTTCCAAAGTACCGGTTCCATAGCACCGGTTCTATAGCACCTATTGTATAAAGGTTCTTGAAAGAAGGGATATTATAAGACGCTTGACTGCGGTACCATTTCTTTCAGTTCGCCCCCGTACCTCGCCGCTATCTTAGAAAGATAATGCGCTGAGCGGCATAGTTTGCATTGGTTCGAACTCGTCTTAAAGAAGAACCGGTAAAATAAAGGTTGCATACAGGTTGCAATTTAGGTTCCTGGTTCCGGTAAGGGTTCTTGGTACTGGAACCACTAAATATCGGTTCTGTACCGGTATTTTGGGAACCTTTTCAATGCCTGTTTCCAGGTAATAAAATGTTGCATTGCATAACATCACACTTCTTTCTCCCGAAGGGTTAGACAGAGGTGTATAGATAGTATACCCACATTTCGCCAGTTATGTTAAAGTCCCAAGTAATAGGGGGCGAGCCTATTGCCGTCAACCGGGTACAAATCCGTGCGACTGTTATTATTTAGCCACGAGCCCCTCAATGGAAGAGTTAGCAAGTCTAGATTACTTAATGTGTAATTAGCGCGCGATAATTCCAGTATAATTTAAAGTTCTTCTACTGTATCATCAATTTACAGTGCCCGCTAACTAATTTCTACGGCCATTACGAATTTTCTATGAAAACTTTCAAAAACATCTGACTTTGTTTGAATATTAAGTAGGCGAGTTTAGAGTGATTTTACGGCGGTGTTTTGAAGTGAGTTACAGCACTTTATGATTATGCAAACTATTTTATTGGTGGCTCGGGATTTGTGACTATATTTTAAAGCCAGTAAATGTCGAGCGTGAAATATGAATTAGAGAGATTAAAATGAAGAGATGTTTTTGGGTTACTGTTCCATTAATCCACCCCAAATAATCCACCCTGAGGTGGATACTCGGAAATGTATATTACATTTGTTTTGTACCTACACGGGGTACAATGTTATGGGACAAAGGTTGTTGACAATAAAATGGTTCCTTGTCCAGATTTGTTTATTTAGTTAAAAAAAATATCATGTGCTACCCGAAGATATCTTGGAGAAAAGTTCCTCTCAGTGTGTGTGTTGGGTCTTTTAATGAGTTCGAAAGCACAAGATATATAATGGAAGTACAGAAACACAGTAAACATGGCACAAACAGGTAAATCAATAATTTATTTAAAACTATTACGACCAACAATATCTTTATGGGGCTGACTGTACTATGTGTTGACGATTTCAGAGCAATTAACCGCTCAACTGTTGATTGGCCTTTAAAAAGCCGATAGCAATTAAAATTCTATTGTGTCTCGTTACTGACAGTTGGAGATTTAAGTTCGGGTGGCACATGATAGTTTTTTCTATAAATAAACAAATCCATGGCGTTTACAAGAACATGCTGTGCACATAGAACGAACATGATACTAAACAGAAATTGGGATTTCATTTCAAATTCTGAGATCTTCGAATGTTTTCTTTTTTAATGTACTGCAGGTATTTTTATTGTTTTTTTTTTGTATTTTAATTTGTAGTTATTAATCATTTTTTTGTCAAGAGGCTCTTAGGGTTGTTATATTTGATTACCATCCTAGTTATAATTATGTTAAATTAATTGAAAACCTAACCCAGTTAAGTACAAATTTCCATATTACTAAACACGCGTAAAAAGTAAAAAATGTTTCCATCCTACACAAATAATTAGCGCAAATAATCCAGGAAAGTACATCAAATAAAAAGTACAAAGACACAAAATTTAATTACTGTTCCGCCATATTTAATTTTAACGTCACCGATTTAATAAAAGGAAAAAAATGAGCAAACTCAATTACTCACAGTACCGTACACAAATGCGACAGTATTAAAATATCTACCTAGCGGCTTCCAGTCTAACCGGATGCAGCTGAATATCAGAATTTTCCATGGAGCGACAGCCTAACTGACCTCCACAATCCAGTTTCTGGGTAACACTACAATACCCCTTGGTAAGACTGAGTGTCAGATTTTGGACTTCTGACTACCCGTAGCGACTGTCAAAGATCTACGAATGACAGCCGGGACCGAGTCACGGAGGAGTCTCGATATGTAATGCATGGTTACCCATCCACGAACTGACCGCGGAAGGCGTAGATTAACCTTCAATCGTGCGGCTGTTATCATTTAGCCACGAGACCCTCAAAGGCGACAGTATTCAAAATACGTAATAATTCGCATACCTAGACGGTGAAATATCTACATTTCTTCGGTACAGTGGTGAACAATGCGCCGGAGGGCGGTACGCGATCCGGATTAAACCGGTAAATTGCGTTAAACCCCTCACTGTTCGACGCCGATAGAGAGCTATGAGTGCCATGGCTTTTGAGCTCAAATTGCGCTCTTTACGGCCCGATTGTACGTGTACTGTCAGGTTCAAAAGAACGTTACTTTGAGTTTCCGAAAACTGAAAAGTCATCAAACAGGAGTATATTTGGGGTACAATCATGGTGGAGTGTACGCGAAAAAGCACCACTTTTTCGCGTTACCTCTATTATGATTTTAATTGATGAAGGAAAGAAATACAGGTGTATAGAATTGTAGGTTAACTCGAATCGACGAGAACACAACATACACACTACGCTTGCCGCGGTTGGTACGTGGATGGGTGACGATCTACCCAAGTACCCCTCCGTGCCTCGGAAAGCACGTCAAGCCGTTGGTCCCGGCTGTCATTTGTAGATTTTTGACAGTTGTTATTTACGGGTTGTCAGAAGTCCGAAAGTCTGACAAACAGTCTTACCAAGGGGTATCGTTTAACCCAGTAATTGGGTTGTGGAGGTCAGGGGGCCTAAAACGGCCACATTCGCAATTCTTCTATAAGTAATTCATTTCCTGATATACCAGCTGTCATTAGTAGTTCCTCTTATTTGACACAAAAGCAATTCATAATGTGTGGACCATTTTACGAATATCCATAGAAAACTGTCAAACAGATGAATTATTTCGTAATATGAATTACACGCACATCATATTATGAATTGTCAGTTTAGTAGTAGTAGTGACACTTTACGATGATTCATAATATTTACCCGACTACGACGAAGAAAAAAGGAGGGTTATGATTTTGACTGGTATGTATTTATATATGTATGTACGTAAGTAAGTATGTTCATCTGTTCCCTTCTATCTTCTAAACCACTCATCACAATTTGACAAATGAAGCCCTCTAGAGGACAAAGTCAGGAACTTAAAAAAAAAAATTGTCAAATCGTACCATGTTGGGTACCAGGTGAAAGGGCTTAATGAGCACATTTCATAAATATATATATTATAAAACCAAAAGAATTAAAAAAAATAAAATAATATAAACTATAACCCAACTACGACTAAAAATGTATAAACAAGACACCACAGACAGACAAATTAAAAATCCGGAGTCACACGTAATCTGTTCGATTTATGCCCTAACACGTGTGACTCCGGATTTTTAAAAACCCAATACAATAAATGCATTTGTCGATACTAACATCTATAACTAATTACAAACAATGTATTCCTTGTAAATTCACTCAGAGAACAACAGAATTTGTCCGTCTCACTTGCTATGAGGTTGAGCGTGCGCAGTGCACGCTTCAGCGGCGCCTCCCCTAACTGGTTGGTCCGAGCGCGCGGCTCCACCAGGAGTGGTGGCTGCCGTCATCGCCACACGTAACTGTCCAGCACACATAGATTCACCTGTCCTAAAATACTGGTATTCAGTTGCATCCGGTTGAACTGGAAGCCGACCCCAACATAAATGGGAAAAGGCTAGGCAGATAATGAAGTTTATAGAATAGACCGGTAGCAGTCATGAGAATATTAATTCATTAGGCGCGGGCCACACAGAAGAGACGTGAGACGCGACTCAAACTTCATCTGGCACAAAACTTATAGAAAAGACAGGACGCAGGCGCGTCGCTTTGCCATCTGCATACTATTGCCGCGTCTGCGTCCCGTCCTCGTCTCACGTCTCTTCTGTGTGGCCAGCTCCTTAGAGGCCTTTTTCTAAGGCGATTGGCACACGGCACCGCGCACCGCCGCGGTAGGTTGTCTCATGTCACATCCGCTGATGCCTAACACACGTACTTACACCGCCCGATCGCGCGATCGAGTCGGTAGAGACCGCGGCGGTGCGCGGTCCCGTGTGTTAATCGCCTTAGACGCGAATGTTCTAGATTGATTAGACCCTTAGTTGTATTTCGTAATTGATAGGTACAATAAACAATTCGCATTTGGGGCGAATATTTTGAAGTAAACCTAATTTCATTCAGTCTAATTTGGTTGGAGATTTATTCGAAATAGGTGGCTCTGAATTTCGTCTAATTGGTGAATAATGGAATAATTTAGTATATTTTGTTAATGGTTTTTTGAGTTGAATACTTGGCCTTGTCAATTAGTTTTTAATGAAGATAATTTGAGGCCATGAGAACCATAGTGGCCCAACCTATTTTTACAATATTGAGTCTATGATTTTTTTCCAGTTAAGTTAATTAAAATATAAAAGTAATAAAAAGTATGTATACGAAGAGTGCTGCTAGTTGATTAAAAAAATACTTTTTTTGTTTTCAAAAGGCATGGCGTCATTTATAAAGATGCGAAGTGTACAACGTATTGATAGCTACTTATAAAATATTGCTATTTTGCTTTCTTAAATATATGGACGATAGGTTTTTTTAGGCGAAAACCGAATAAATCGTTTGTAATCCTTTATTATTTTCCATAATACTTTCCGCTTTACTCTAGTCCATAATGCGGGTACGTCAAACTGTTCAAGTTGTTGTTTGCATGTAGTATACAGAATTGATAAACTTATATTGCTTGGATGTGTGTATTTTATGTGCGTTTTGTTTGTGCAGAATAAATATTTTTTCTTTCTTTATTGCTTTTTGTTTTAGTTCATGATAATTCTGCCTGATGGTCGAGCTTGATATATAAAATAAATACCTAGAATTTTTTTAAATTAAAAACTAAATATACCTATCTGAGGGGTAATTTCCACTTTCATTTCCCACTTTCAGTACATTTGCGCCGACCACAGTAGAAATCTACGTTCATCAAGTAATCGTCTTCTTCATTGTCCCACTCACCGTACTGACTTCATTCACTCTTCCTTCTTCGTTCAATCTATCTCTCTGTGGAATGCGCTCCCTGTGGAAATCAGGATGGCAACCAACCGATTATCCTTTAATGTTAAAGTTCGAGAGCACATTCGCAAGAAGCTGGCAGGTATCATCACAACGGTAATGTTTTCCCATTGTTTGTCTTATTTGTTTTAGTATATTCGTGTAGTTATGTGTATTTATTTGTTCTTATATTTATATATATTTAGGTATTTAGGTTTATATTTATATATATATTTTTTTTTTTTCTTTTAATAGGTTAACGTATTTAAATAATATTTATTCCACAATTTTTCGCTATTGCCTACCACTGTTTGTCTCTGCATCACCCAAAGGTTGACTGGTAGAAAATGCCTATGGCATTAAGTCCGCCTCTGTACATTTATGTGCTTAAAGTATTAAATAAATAAATAATAAATAATTCCCGTAATTTTTACGAACATTCGCTGTCGCATCTCATGCGCAATCTTTCGGAAATACAATCAATTTAGCAAAATTGACAAGTTCGACTTGAATGTTTTTGATGTGCGAGAATTGACCTTCAGGAATACGAGGTCCCTCGACAATATCTAGCTCAATACCCAAGTACCCTCCTTCTGGTTACATAACCAGAAGGAGGGTACTTGAAACGTCGCACAATGCAAAGTGGCCGACGCCGCGTGTGCCAAGCTGTCGACATGACAGTGTGATCTATTGTGTGTTACAACCTTACCGGCATGGTACAGTCAACCGACTTTTCACAGATATTTTACCTCTGACAGCAGTAAACAGCAACCTTATTGTAACAAAAAAAACTTCCTTCCAAAAAAAAAAACACTGCATAGTGAAAAATAACTTAAATTTTGGTAGTCGGTGTCTTTGCTTTTTTTGAAACCGACATCCGACACAGCTTACTCAAAAAACTATCCAAACAAAATTAATAAAATTTATATGGGACTACTTAGGAAGTACATATAGGTACACTTTCAAACAAAAAAAGAGTTTCCCAAATCAGTCCAGCCGTTTCGAGGATTCGGGGTACATACATTAAAAAAAAAACGATTCCGACGACTCCTTTTTTTGAGGTCGATTAAAAATAAAGACAACTGTGATTTTGAAAAACAAATAGTAATACAAGTCTTGTTTTAATCTGTACTCTTCAATAATTTCTTACAGTTAGGTCAGATTGCTAGTCAGTCGTAAATCTCTTCTAAAACTGTTCATCTGTGTTAAACACTTTCCTTGTTGACTGTACGTCATTGTTGTGTTGTTGAATCTTAGAGTTGTGCATTGGAATACCTTGGTGTCATACGCCATCGATGTGCTATCGTTAACACACGATGTTTCCTATGTGACGATTTAATGATTTTTCAAAAAAAATATTACTTGCATTGCTTAGATACTACTTGAATAGTTTTATTTCTGTTGGATAGGTAATTTTTATGTATTCATATTAAAAAAATATTAGAAACCTACTTCTCAAGACACAAACCGGTGTTGGAATACAAAGGAAAAGAGTTTGTTTTATAAACCAATCCAGTTGTTAACTTTCCTGACCCACAGAGAAGATTTTTTCCATAAAAAATCAAATAATTTTGGAGAGTTAGAAACTTAATTCACACAAAAAAAACCTTCTGTAAACAATGATATCAATCGAATAATAAACATCGAAAGCGCGTCCAAACAACCCATTTCGCACCACTTTATTTTCTCAAAGTATGATCAGATTAATGGTTTCAGGAAGAGGCCCATTTGTGTTTTCAGGGACTGCCGGACCCCTATAGGGACGTGACTACTCAACGAGCAATAAATCAAATGGATCGATACAATCGAAAGAGTCGAGGAATTGGATTCGTACTCTAATTTATAGAGAGTTTATCTGAGGAAGGCGGCGAATAGAATAATAATGAGGTACAAATAGGTAAGCTATTTTGTAATTATCCATTCGCTGGCTGAAAGATGGTGATAATGTTCATTCGGTTACAACAAGGCTGATTATAATCTAAGTCAGTATATTTTAGTCTGTGCTAAATAAATGTATTTTCTTTCTGTCTCTCTCGTTTTGATCGGTTGATAAAAATAACAAAAGCCGGTTAAATTGCGGAATTATGAATTTTGTCAAACATTAATTAAAATACAGATTGCAACTGGCGTCTGGAATTTTAGAGTTGTGCCCGGTTGATGGCAATAGGCTCGCCCCCTATTACATGGGACTTTAACATAACTGGCGAAATGTGGGTGTACAAATGGCGGTAGTTTACCTCATTTTCCTTCGGAGAATGCATGCGTGCTGTTGCGGTAAGTATGTATGTATATAATTATATATATATAAATTAAAATCGACCTTCGGGTAGCCCTGACTCCTTGGTTTTCAGATATTTATGTTGATGTTTGATTTATTTACGTATAACGGGTGTAAAAAGACGCTTAACGAAGCCGAAAGTCACTTGTTATTACCATCGTTGTGATATTTTTTTCGTTCTGGACCATACCTGGGAACCGTCTGGTTACGGAGGTATTGAAGGCCAAAGTTCCAACATATTAAGACGTTTTTTAAAGAGAGCTTGAACCGTTGCATGTAGCCATAAACACAATGTTTTGCGTGCGTTACGTTGCGCAACACCGTAAACAGAGAATTTTCACACCAAAAATAAAAGTCGTTTCCCAGCAATTATTGTTGTGCAATGTTACTTAATTTGATGTACAGAATGCGTAGTTGACGGCTATGTGATGGGTCTTTTTACACCCTGTATAAACCACGGCCAAGAACCTTTGCATTTTAACTGAACGTTACACGTTAAAAATATTTTATCAAAAACAGCATTACAGAAAAATTAACTACCTAACCACAAATACGACATACCTAAACCAAAATTACTCTATCCCAACCACTAATTAACCATGTATTCAACCCATCCCCCACCCACCCCTGTCCACTTTCAATGGACATTCTCATTAACACCATCATCAACCAGCTAATGGGTCCGAGCCCTAATTTCCCGTCGTGTGAACCCGGCGAAGCGTGGTCGACAGATAGTGTGACCCTAGCCTTAACATTTCAATTGTTTCTTGCTGACCAGCCGTCCGCGGCATTTGTTCGCAAATTATTATATATTGGCGTTTTAGAAAAGGCCTTTTTTTGGTGTGCGTAGTGTTTAAAATCGACTTTTTGTAGAGAAGATTTAGGGGGATGATTTGTGTATTTAAGTGGGAAATGGAGGGTATGTAAGTTTTTGCTGGCGTATGTACAGTCATGGACTTTAATTGATGAGCCACTTGGCTCTGTTCGTATTTTAGTCGTGTAATGCAAATCGGGCTTAGTCAGTTATACTCGTACATCTTAACACCGAAAGTCATGTCTTCATAAGAAGAAGAAAAATAAATTTAATATCTTTACCGGTTGGCTAACCTGAGAGCCAGAACGACAAACTTGACAGCAGAGTGACTACCCAAAGTCAACCAATTGCAGGTTTAGCAACCGTAACCTACCGACGATTGTTTTAGCGTAGCCATAGTAACGTTAGCGTACGGAGAAATTTTAATTAATCATTTCGACAAATTCGAAAATAACGTCTCTGACATCGACATTTTAACTGTCACTGTCTTCGGTTAGGTTTTTAGAATTATCGAGTTTTAATGAGCTCTGATTCAAAGGAGGTCAGTATCAAATAGATTGGGTAAACATTGTATTTATTTATCATTGAGAACTTATTTTTCAACCTCTATGGACAAGACTATTTCTGATTACTAGTAATTTGCCATCTTGTTTACGAGCATGCGATTTAAGTTCGTGTTTAATCGTGTAATCTCGTGAATGTATGAAAAAGCAAAATTGAAAAGTTTGAAAGTGGCTCATTAATTAAAGTCTGCGACTGTACCTACTATTTGCCTTTCAGCCAACTGGAAAAACATTAGTTGTAAGAACAATTGCTTAATATTGTTTTACGTTATGCTTCGCAATCCAAGCCTCATATAAAAACTAACACTGCCAACAGATATATATTTTAATCTCATGAATTATTAACACTACGCTTGACATGAAGGTCATACCAAAAAACACGGCGTAGCCCCCACGTAGCTCGTAGCTCGTAGCATGAAGCACGTAGCGCCTACGCGTAGCCCCACATCACGGCTCAAAGAGATTAGCGGTCCGGTTTTATTGCATCCAAAAAGTTCAAAATTCCCTTTAAAGAGCCGTATCCACTGGGCCGTTCCTGTTATAAAACGTGACGGTTTTATGTTGCATCGCACGTCCTTCTGGCAGCCGGTGTCGAGCTCTAAACTTTGTTACTTTTTAAAGTACCAGAGTTTCATTGTAGACAACCCGTGATTTTATTACCGCGAAAGTGTCGTGCGAACGAGACTTCGAGAACTTTCCGAAGGACATTTCGATGTTAATTGCGAGCTCCTGGGTGGTGACGATAGCGGTATGTTACCGTTCAAATAGGGATTAGTTAAAGTTATTGTGCGATGATTATAATAATTATTGTAAAATTGAATTAGTTATTATTATTTGGGTTGATGGGTTGAATTTTAAGGATCTGCCTATCATTTTGAGCGTCATACTAAAATAAATGAGGCTTTTTACTAACTAACGTTCACCTAAACTTTGTCTCGTTATTCTGCATTATAAATATTAAGACATTTCATTGATTTTGACAACTTGATATTGACATTACAGTGACTAGGTACCTATTCATAACACTAGGTTTTGCTCTCGGTTTCGCCCGGTTTTTTTTCGCGGATAATATCCCACGGGAACGTACTACCGGGATTAAAAGTACCCTATGTCACGCGCATAGACGCAATAGGGGAATAGGGGAATGCAACTTTGTTCTTTATAATTAAAGTGAGCGCGTGCGCTGGCGACTGACGGCGACGACGCGAAGGTAAGGGTGGGAGCGAGACAAAAACTGTATATTCTCATGTAGGTACCCACATTATTTATTTATGTACGCACAGTGATGCCTGCTGATTTAATAATATTTATTAATCTATTTCGCTTTACTTAAAGTTACATTATATTCTAAGTACTGTTTGTTTTATTTTATTTATTAATTTATTTTGTACAAATTGTTGAACCTGACTTGATTTCCGTACGTCTTTTTCGGGTGACCACTGAAAATCAGCGCTGTGCTGTGGGTCTCCTTAGCGCAGCATCATGCTGAGTGGAAGCCTTCTTGTCACAGTCATGACGTGCAGCTGCCGATTATCTATCTGTAAACTCGTAATCTCATATTTGTATTTAAGTAGATCTATTCTGTTTAATATTGCTGATCAATTATCTATTTTGTATGCACGTGTTTCTGTGACAAATAAACCTATTTTTCTTTCTTTCTTTCTTTCTTTCTATGTGTTAATCCAGGTTTTATATCCAATTCCGTTCAGCCGGTTTTGCGCCAATCCAGAATATACATCCAGACAAACAGAAAAACGAACGAAAATCTATATTTTCGGCTCATAACTCATTCCCACAACTCGAAGCAATTTTTTTTTTAAATTTTGTTTTTACAGTTTATTTCCGTTTTGACTTCGTTACTATTTTCTAATTATGTATAGATAACAAAAGAACTTGATAAAACAGTATTCTCGCAACATTTTCGAGAAAATTATGAATATCCGAGAAAAGATAGTTAAAAAGATATAGCAAGTTTGTTATGCTTCCACGAGCAACTGACAGAACCTAATGAAGTGAAAAGGTTACTTCAGTTAGAGCTTGAATTTTTTTACGTATTTCGGACGAATTGGTCACACGTGTACACGCTCCTTTATCGGTGACACGTGCATGTCGGTAAAGAAATCTGTAAGGGTTATAGTTATAGAGATATAATTATAGTATAGAGTGCGCGCAACAAACTATGAACAGTAGACACGGGTTTGAACAACACGACGTTCCTCACCACACTCACTCACTTGTCAGTTAGAGACTCATTCATTTGTATGTCACAGTGAAGCGGTACATAATGTTATTTTCAGGTGTTGGGACATTTAATCATTATGTATGGGACATTTGAATTACCTCTTGTATGTTCTACCCAACACTAATCTATAGCTCACTTGTCTACGATGCGCACTAAGCGATTTGTGCAATACGTGCACTCTATGTAATATTATATCTCTATGGTTATAGTGTTTTGAAAATGAAAAGCACTTTGTGGTACATAATCGGATACTGCGATGGCTGTTACCGCGTGCTACTACTGTTCATAGGAAGATTTTTTTGCTTTTTATTCTTTGTGAGATGTCGTAATGGCCCAGTGATTAAGGCCTCGCCTCTCATACGAGGTTGCGGGTTCAAATCCGGGCAAGTACTAATGCAAAATTCATATTTATGTACTTCATTCGGCCTAAATTTCGTATATCATTTGCCTAGCTTTTTCCCAACCATATTGGGGTCAGCTTCCAGTCTAACCGGATGCAGCTGAATACCATTATTTTACATGGAACGACTGCCTATCTGACCTCCACGACCCAGTTACTGTGTTACACGATACCCCCTTGGTAAGACTGGTTGTCAGACTTTCGGGCTTCTGCAGACCCGTGACAAATGTCAAAGATCTATTATATAATTACAGCCGGGACCAACGGCTTAATGTGCTTTCCGAGGCATGGAGGGGCCTGGGTATGTAAACATGATCACCAATCCACGGACCAACCAAGGCAAGCGTAGCTTAACCTGATCGATCGACCCTTGCGGCTTTTATTACTTAGCCATAAGCCCCTTGTATATATAAGTATGTATATGTATGTTTATGTATGTATATATATATATATATATGTGTCGTATGTATAGATGTACCCATCTTGAGCAAACGTGATGATCAAAGCTCAGACTTTCTCTGTATCAGAAGAGGACTTAGTCCTGTAGTGGAAAAATAAAAGGCTGGTATTACATTACTTATACAATTCTTTATTGTCCAGAAAAGGCTAGGGTGACATTTCCCCTAAATCATTTTAAGTGCAGGTACTAAAGCTGTTCTGGTACTTAGGTCTCACGTCTGTGAATACTAGTATGGTTTATTTCTCACTGCAGTATATATAACGTGCCGCTACAATGGCGACCTTAATTTAACACACGTATACGATTTCGCGTATTCATTTTATGAAAATATTTGAATTTCATTTAACATTATTATTTATTGATTTATTTACAATTTTCTAAATTACCATCCTGGAGCAACCTGTACTTAAAGAACTGTAGCGAAGAGGTCATTTGGCGGGGTCACGGATCATATGTCGGCGAATAGAAGGAAAGCCGCGCAATTTCTTAGAATTTATGCCGAATAAGGATCTTGACCGTTAGAACGTCTGTCGAACGCCTGTCGTCTGTCGAAAAGTGCTGATTCTCAGCCTATTTTTAATAAATTACTTAACTTATTGTTTATAACCTTTATTTTAGTTTTTATTCCCTTTTTTTAAAGTTTGTATTATAATCTAAAAATTGAAAATCTTCTTTTGTCAGTCAATAATTAAATCAAGAAGAGATCTTTTCGGTTAACAATTAAAATTAACCTTAAACTTTCTTGAAACCATCCCAAACTCCACCGAAAGCAATACTTGGCTTGATCGACGGGCTTTTTTTTTTGTATCCGACACTGTCGGTCCATCTCTAGTAGAGATATACGAAACCGGCGATGTTTACACGGCGTCAACGTAGACTTGACATCCTGAAACAATACCAAGCAAGCCAATCGGTATTTTATCGGATACATTTCCGAGAGTGTGCATTGGAATGGCTTAGTTTAATCCATCTTGGCTGCTTCACGTCTATTCGTAATCTGAGTGCGTCGTCTTCACACGTAATTATATAATTGATGTATACAAAATATTGTAAAACATTTTTAAAAGAGTAACGGTGGAGTTTCTTGCCCATTCTTCTTCCATACGAAAACTACCTTTTGGAAGGGGCAACTAGAATCAGTACTATTTCATTGTTTTTATCGTTCAAAAGTGCCTATTAATGTCCCTACTTGATATAAATTATTTGACTTTGACTTTGACTTTGTCTCACAATCATATGGTACTACCAAGTACCGCTACATACCTATATTCTACGCACTTACAAAGCCTTTTTGCATCGCATTCAAAAGACTACGTGTCCGTGAGTCTCGGTGTCGGAGAGGGGAGTGGGCCGTAATCCACCACCCAGGCCCAGTGCGGGTTGGTGGATGTCACATATCTTCGAATTCCAAAGCACCCAAGACCAAATAAATTACCAAAGTAGAGTAGATAATGTAAATCAGTCCTTATCAGCTTAACACAGGTTCGTTAGAACTTAATGTTCTACACAGTATATTTAAAAGTACGTTAGAACATTAATTACTTTGCACAAAAACCGTACCCTAATATATCGTGGCGTACCTTGCGTCTTTCAACCACAGACTAAAATAATAGTGCCCTTTTACGAAGACTATTATCATTATTACCCACGTACTACGTGAATGGGTATACCGCTAGTTACTGCTAATTTTTTTATCTAGTTAGCTGATTTAGGTTCGTTTGCACGACAGGTTACTAAGTCAGTTCTGCTCTACTCGTAACAATCGTTTGGTGAATTAAGTACTAATAAAATAACGTAGCATAAAAGCACATATCTGTTACTAATTTATCACTAACAAAGTATGGACAGATATATTAGACTAAAATTTAAAAAAAATATTTTAACAATTAATTTTTTAACTGTTCTCTGTTAGGCGATATATCCCTTGAAATATGTACGCATTATTATGAAGCTGAGTCCTTCTTATCGATTAGTGTTTTACCTTTTTATCCGATTAGTGTGTGGTTTGTGTCGATAATAATGATGAATATTGAATGACGAAAGTATAACGTAACATAGCACCACGTCTATAGTTCCCGATGGGTTTAGCAATGGTATACCTATAGGTTACCCACATTAGGCCAGTTATGCTTAAGAGGAAATAGGGTTGGTCTTTTTATGACAAAAAGTCATAATTCGAGGTTCGGCTCTCGTCTATTTCGTCCTCCAATATTGGATCAATTTGAAAGATATTTTGTAAATTGAATAAAAAGGATATTTACTGCGCCCGTATGTTTTCCGTTTGATGATACATTATCTGTATTGTTCTATTTCTCTTTAAGTCCCATGTTATTACATGGAGCGAGGGCGAAGGCGAGGGCCGACAGGGGGCGAGCCAATTGTCATCAACCGTGCGCGAATCTAGACTCCAGGCTGCTACAGAGAAATCCCAGATGAAATAACTCACCCAACAACTCTTTGCTTGACCCGGGAATCGAACCTTGGACCTCACGCTCAGAAGTAGCGTTTGCGACCACTACACCAAGGAGGCAGTAATTATATATTTTTTTCTGGAATTGTTGCCGTTTTTGTAAAGATGGCGGGATTCAATTTCTTACTCCAATAAAGTTGGCAATGGAGTCGTCTGTTCATTATATTCAGAACTAATACTGTGATCTAGGATTGCATTTTATATATTTATCTAGTCGCATGTGCGAGTTTAATACCACTCACCAAGCACATTTCGAAAGTAACCTTGGACTGCTGCAAATCATTTCGTCACAGAAAATCTTATTAGCACTGCCTTTTTTTTTTTTTTTGAGGGTGGGAAATCATCCAATGACTTCTCCCGCTCTGGGCGGAGCGGAAGGGCGTGTCAGACTTTTACTGACTAAAACCCACCCGTGTTCCTTCATTTGCCTGTTGCCAAGGTCCCGGTATCCCTTTCAGACTTTCCCGCAACCCTGGCAGGCATCGGTCCTATTGGACCCCGTCAATTTTGCTGACATCTCTTTGAGGCGCGCGTGGAACACGACGCGCCATCGACCCGGGCCTGGTCCTTATCGGACGGCGAGCTGCCCGTTGCTCGCCGTCCGCAAGCCCGCGCCTATGGTGGCCGGAAATCCGCCTGGGATTCCCGACGCCCAGGGCGTCTCCAACGGCGGCGGTTAGGGGCGTGAGGGCGCAAACTTTGCCTTTCCCTCACGCGTTCCGCCTCCTCCTTCGCGAGCATTACTGCTTCGCAGAAGGAGGTGACGGCTTCCCATGCCCTCTCGCTCCGTACCATGGCCTGAACCAGGGCCGGACGCGAGAGGTCACTGCCGCCAATCGCCTCCGCGAGGACACGGCGGTGCTCCGCCCAAGCAGGGCACACCTCAACCGTATGCTCCACTATTAGCACTGCCTGAAGTCATAAATCAGAGGAAAGGGGCTTAGGTTTCCACCACTAGCAAGTATCGATAAAATAATATCGATAGTCAACGACGACGGCGTTATTCAGAAAAAGTCGATAAAGTATGTAACAGGTCGCGTTTCGTCCTTCGACGCGAAAATAATATCCTAACGATGTTACGTTTGAGTTTTTAATGAAAATTAAAACGTGCTTTATGAAATTATTTCTGTCAATTTTAATCACAATAACGCTTTAATTTATTGGTTCTGATGAAATTCGTAGGGGGCCACTCTTAATTAAGACTTATTAATGAGTCTTTTTTTAATATTTTGTTTTCTTATTATTAACTTCCAAGATAGAATTATTTTATTACTAATATATACCGAAGAAAAAAAATTGTAAGTTGTTTCAAGTCGTAAAACTAATGCAAGGCAGGGTGGGTCACTAGTTATTTTATTTATATTTCAAACTAGCTTCTGCCAGTGGCTTCGCCCGCATGATCATCATCATCTGCCTAGCCTTTTCCGAACTATGTTGGGGTAGGCTTCCAGTCTAACTGGATGCAGCTGAATACCAGTATTTTACATGGAGCGACTGCCTATCTGACCTCCACAACCCAGTAACTGGGTAATACGATACCCCTTGGTAAGACTGGTTGTCAGACTTTCGGGCTTCTGACGACCCGTAACGACTGTCAAAGATCCACAAATGACAGCCGGGACCAACGGCTTAACGTGCTTTCCGAGGCACGGAGGAGTCTCGGTATGTAAAGATGGTCACCCATCCACGGACCAAACCCGGCAAGCGTAGCTTAACCTGATGAATCGACCCGTGCGGCTGTTATTACGTAGCCACGAGCTCCTTCACCCGCATGATATCTTTATAAATTATACCCTATGTTACTCAATGATAATACTTATAGCATTCAAAGTCAAAGTCAAGTCAAAGTCATTTATTTGCTTTAAACGTGGTACATACAAAGGTGGTAGATAAAATAGTATTCTTGAGCGTTTTATTTTTTATTCTTGAGAGTTTTGTGTTTTTTTAAATCGGTCCAGTAGTTTTTGAGTTTATTCATTACAATAAAAATACAAATCTTTTCTCTTTATGGTGACAGGTAATTAGCGACCGAACCTTAAAAAGAAAAAAGAATCAGTTGTTCCCTACATTTTGAGGAGTTATGCGAACATAAATGTAGGGAACAGAGGGCCTAGACAAGTGACAATCGCTTCGAAAGCGTTTCGTTTTCCTACAACGACTTTCAACAGGATTGACATAAGCCTTTCGATAGCTTATGTCAGACCTATACATTTTTGCTTTTTCCATCATCGCTATCGCTGATAGAATGTCACTTTGTCTAGGGCCTCAGCTGATTTTTTTTTCGCGATTTCAGGTTTTTTTTTGTTCATAATAATGAGTAAAGTTACGTGTTTAAGTATCGGTCATCCTATACATTAGAATAGGTACGTGATAATTCCGTATAATCAGCCTATAATGGCCTCCTCTTTGTGAGAGGGAGCGGGCCGTAATCCACCACGCGGGCCCAGTGCGGGTTGGTAGATGTCACATGTCTTCGAATTTTTGGTTCTGGGACATGCCAGTTTCATCACGATATTTTCCTTCAACGTTTTGAGAGCAGTGGTGATGAAATAATCTACACAAAGTAAAGCGCCTGTCTGGGTTCGAACCTACGACCTACAACTCGTAAGTTGCAGCCATTACCACTGGGCCACCACTGTTCTCCTCCGTTCCTCTCATTCCGCACAATCAAAGTATTTTATTTATGTACTTCCGAATTGATAAATAACGTTTAATTGCTCGCACTGCGTCCTGTTTACTTAGTAAATAAAATTATGTTTGATTAACTGCCTCCGTGTAGTAAAAATCTAACAGATGTAAATAAACTAAGTAAATAACTCGTTCCCAATATCTTGAGTACTGGATATTAGTTTTCCGACTAAAATATATGAAAACACTAGCTGTTGTCAGTGACTTTGTCTAGGGATGCAAGAAGTGGCAAAAAGTATCGATATATATCATATCGATATTAAAACAAAAAACGATCTAAAGATGTTTTTTATTTTTTTTTATTCGTTATATATATGTCGTGGCGCGAGACGATGGTGTCAACTCACACCTCGTTCAGTCCTTATCAGCCTGAGACGAAGGCGTCAGTCACACCTCGTCTAACTCTTAAGATCACTGTGCTCTTTGTTAGAGCCAAGAGCTTATTGATATTAAATAATGAATTATTGATTCCGATAAGAAAGGCGACGACGTAAATCTTATTGCGTCGAACGTGGCCGGGGGTCGGCTTAGTTTTCCCGTGAGAACGTTTTAAGACGATAAGAGTTTAGCATCAGAGGAGCCTGGATCAGGCAGTCAGTTCCATTCAGACCACGAGACTGAGCGCGACCCGCGGACTCGTTGCGCCCTTCTAATTCATTTAGACTTTTTCTAGTTAGGTTGATTATACGCGTTTTCTTTGCCCACGAATTAGACAGATAGTTACATAATGAACAATTTAATTGATAATTATTACCCTTCTGATGATCATTGTGAGCCCTGTCCCGCCTCGGCCGCTCCGACATATATATATTTGAAAAATATTATTGCATTTGTTTTTCATTCATATCATGCATACTAAATTAGGAAAAAAGTCTACTTTTTGCGGTACCTGCATCAATATATCGAAATAATAAATATCGATAAATTGAACAAGAAATACGGATATAGCGATACATCGATATTCATCGATATTTGTTCTAACTAACTTCGTCTGCGATCTATGATTAAAAGTAGCCATGTCATTCTCCAGGTCCCAGGCTATGTATCTGTCAGATTTTATAACGATCGGTTCAGTGGTTTGGTAACAGACAAACAGACAGAGTTAGTTTTGCATTTATAATATTACTAGCTTGTGCCCGCAACTTCATCCACGTGGTTTCTTATTCCCCCGACTGACCGCATCGCATAGTATCGCCCGCCCGCGCCATTACTCTGTTTTCGCTTAGCATTCTTTCTGACTTTTTTCTTTTTGCTCGGATCCTTAGGGTCGTAACGCACCTTCAAGTACCAAGCAAGACTCAGGCTACCAAATGCCACAAGAAATTTCAAATCCGACTGGTATAGTTCCAGAGATATTAAGTTGGTTAAAAAAAAATGGTTGTTTCATAAAAAGTGCAATACCTACGCGGTTAAAATGTAAGGAATTGCTAATTTTTCTTTTAATAACCGACGAAAAGTTTCAATTTAGGGGATTCAGAATCATGTGCTGAATCCATTTGCGCGTCGATGTCCCTACCACCATGTACATGTAGGATTATTTTTTTACGAATTGGATAAGATTTTCGTGGTGACAGTTGCTTATTATGACAGGTGGAATCACCTTGACGGATGCAAGTCACTAAATTGCCACCCTGTATTAAAACAGATTTGTTATAATCTTATTAAGTACGGAAGTTAACCATGCGTTTTATTTGCGTTTATTTAGACAACATTGATATCGTGTTTAGAATAAATGTAACTCAAATAGATGCACTTTAAGCTAAAAAAGTCACTCAACTTCAAGACTCTGGGCTGGCACGACCGACAAACATAGCGTGCGCTCCAGTAATGAAATTCTACAGTTCAGTTGTTGTGCAAACACGGAATTGAGGACAGCACTATTCTGCGATTGTACAACCCTATTGTGCCAGTCTGTGTTTTCTTTGCACGTGCTCTTATCTCAGATAAAGTGTTTAGTTTGAGGGTTGTAGTACTTGTAGTTTTAGGTATGAATTTGAATGAACAGAATATAATAGATATTTATAAATATATTATATTGTTTTGAATGGTGCTCGTGGCTAAGTAACAACAGCCGCACAGGCACGGCACGATGAATCAGGTTTAGCACGATGAATCAGGTTTAGCACGATACGCTTGCCGTTGTCGGTTCGTAGATGGGTGACTAACTTTACATTAGATGGGTGTCCAGGGACTGGGGACTCGGGGTCGTCTACCGCCCCCTATCATATAAGACCCAAGGTGGTGGCGCGTAATGTTCCACGCGCACACCTCTTAGACATCGCGTACACCTCACTCCCCCCGCTTGACCAGATGGAGCCCGCAGAGGCAGGCCGGCACCAGTCGGGGGTTGCGTTGAAGAGCGCTTAAGTGTCCCCGTAGCCCCCGGTGCAAGTGTGCGAGGGAGCACGGGGTGGTTTTAGTCAGTAGAAGTCTGACAGACCTCTCCGTCCGCCACTGGCACATCTATGAGGATTTCTTAAAAGTGAACAAAAAAAAAGCAAATCGTCAGGATCTTTGACAGTTTTTACGGGTTGTCAAAAGCCCGAAAGTTTGTCCGCGGCTGAAATCGGAACTAATCGTATGCCACCGTCGTGTTGTATAAGGTAGGTCAAATTAAGTATAGAATTATTTAATTAATTAATATAAGATTAATAATACGTTTAAATTATTAATATAGATTTAATATTTTAAATATTATCAGAATTAAGCACGCCAGGCACCACCAGCTGCGCGCTGACTTATCAGCGAGCACGCTTAACATAGGTATGTCAATCCAACACAATTTTAACTTTCCATCATCGTGATCACTGTTAAGGCTCCCACAAACAGGCGCGATATCGCGGGCGCGACACGGGTAGCGCTACCTATCGCGCCCCCGATATCGCGCCAGTATATATGAGCCTTTATAAGCCATTATTTACACAACATTTTAATTAAATTATTAGTTTATAAGTTCTTTAGGTAAATTTTTTTTTGACATTCCTTCTCGTACCAACCTTAATCGAAACTCTTCTTTAACACGTCAAGTCCAATATTTTTTATAGCCACTGCATTCCTTAATTCATCACCCCCATAATGTAATAGTGTCATTACTACACTAGCAATAACTTGGTGGGGCAAATTGGCAAGGCTGCCATAAAACCCAGTTCATTGTAAAAATGTTCAGGTCGTTACATAAATCCTTATTACAGACACCTGGTGTTTGTTGCAAGGATACCATATATACTCAGATACACGTTGTTAGGGCTGAGTTACATTGCCCAGGTGTGTGAGGAGTGGGGTTTGATTTTCATTATCACCCGAGTGTTTTTTTTGGTAGTTATCTTGATCAAGTGTAAATGTAAGAAAAGTTAAGTAAGGATCCGTTTCTTAAGGTGGTGGTAGGTTTTAAGTCTGGCAAATGCTTGTGTTACCAACATCATAACTAATATTATAAATGCGAAAGTGAGTTTATTTCGCCGGTAGCACACCTCCGCTGCGAAACCATAGCAGCGAAACCACAGTAGTTCAATTGTACTCGAATCGGATTTGAGTAGTGGAACATGACGCGAGTCGATATGATTTCGCAGCGGAGGTGTGCTACCGGCGTTTGTTTATTTGTTTGTTACGCTTTCACGTTAAAACTGCTTAACGGATTTGGATGAATTTTGGTACATAGGTAGACCATAACCTAGGTAAGGATGTAGGATACTTTTTATTCCGATATTCCTACGGAATCCAAACTTATGCGAGTGAAACCGCGGGGCGCAGGTAGTTACTTATTTAAGTCTTTTTGGGGAAATAAGTGCCAAACAGATACTGTATTAAGATTTTAGTAGTATCCACGTAATTATTTTTGTTAGTTTTTCTTGCAAAAGTTTTATATGAAACTCCAAAACATGTCTCATTCACTCAATAGTATTTTTAAAGACAAATGACAGTGGACCTTTTCATATCAATTGAGTCCAATAAACCTGTTTATATAATCAATACTAGCTGATGCCTGCGGCGTCGCCCGCGTGGATGTCGGTTATTATTTACTAAAACCTTCCTCAAGAACCACTCTATCCATTGATGAAGACAGCATGAAAATCGGTGCAGTAGTTTTTGAGTTTATCGTGAACAGACAGACCGACAGACGCGGCGGAGGATTTTGTTTTATAATAATGTAGTGATACTTTACTAAAATACTTCTCAAAAAACACGAGAGACGAAAGTACGAATTGGAAGAACGTGTGGGAGCGAAGAGGAATTCAGAAAATATAAACGAAAACTTTTCACATCTTTCTTGTTAGCTAAGTGGTCCAACCGTTTAGTGGCCATTTTGACATATTTTTAATCAAAACAATCGTTCGAAAACGTCACCATTTTCCTCGAAGAGAATTCTCTTGTCTTTTGCTCTTGAAATTGGAAAATGTATTGGATCTGTTGTTATTGAATAAGGTTTTTATCTTTTTTGTTTTGTCTGCTTTCATTAAAATAGTAATTGTATTAAAATTCGGTTTAGTTTTTGTTTGTAAGTTTTCTTTTGTTGTGGTATTACAGTATCTTTCGAGAATTTTTGATACTTTTATTTTTTCTTTCAAATAGTAATAAATTGTCTCTTACAGTTCCAGTATACCTAACTTCTTTAAGCTCATTGAATTGTCTGATGTTACAGCTTATAGTACACTAGCTGATGCCCGCGGCTTCGCCCTCGTGGGTGTCGGTTATTATATACTAAAACCTTATTCTAGAACCACTCTATCCATTGGTGAAAACAGCATGAAAATCGGTGCAGCTATTTTGAGTTTATCGCGAACAGGACGATAGACAGACGCGGTGGAGGACTTTGTTTTATAATATGTAAGGATGCTGTAATCTAATACTTAAAATAAACATGTCTGAATATCCCGTCCAATAAATAAACATGTCTAAATACACATTTTAAGTGAAACCAATAAATAAAACAAGCCGTAAGGGTATGTATTTATTGGCTGTTCAGAGGTGGATGCCCTTCATAAAATTGGTGACCACGACCTGGTGTAATGGGGAACGTTTCAACTTTCCGGGGTAGGTACTAATGTAAGCCAATTTATTAACACCGCTTGCAATTTTGCACTTAAAATGTGTGGTTAGTAATAACTTATGTTTTAAATGATAAACAAACATTTTAGAGTTAGTCCTGTTTTGCGAAGTTGATTATAATTGGTATTGAAAAATGTAGGTATATTAAGCGTATCGATAAAAAGAAGAAAACAAACTTTTTTTTTACGTTGTTATATAATAACAGCTCTCTAGATCGAATTTCGACCATGGCGACCAACCAATCTTAGCGTAGACTAGCCTTCGGCGCGGTAGATATTATAATGGACAAGTGTGTGCTTAGACACAGGTGTACTCTCTCTTCCCTCACACCCATAGTATTATATCGATACATAGTTTTTGTATCAAAAGTTTAAAGTTCCTTCATCATAAGTTCCCATCATAGTCTGATTATCTGACAAAAAATTAAGGCAACAAACCTTGTCGAAAATGGAGAAGATATTTGCCTGATATAACAGCTGATGACGCTGACATTTTACAAAACCTTTTTCTGAAGTCAATTTCCTTTACAAATATGTATCAACAACAATTGTGAAACATCAGAGTAAAAATCTTACCCACGAGCTGTAGTGCCAACCTTGCGGAAAGGAAAGGTCGAAGATATTGTACAACTTGCAATCATATTCAGATGGGTTCTTCTGTAATTGAAGCAGTTTCTACGTCAACAATTTTTGGCGCGAATGTCCCAAAAGGTCTAGGTACCTATCTATTTTACAAAGAGGGGCTAGTGGCTAAATAATAATAGCCACACGGGTCGATTGAAGTTTCGTACTTTTCTTTCCCGCAGTCGGTTCGTGTATGGGTGACCATCAAATTACATATTGAGACCCGTCCGTAAGCACGATAAGCCATTGTTTCCCGCTGTTTTCATTCGTAGATCTTTGACAGTCGTTTCGGGTGGTCAGGAACCCAAAAGTCTGATAACCAGTTTTACCAAGGGGTATTGTGTTACCCAGTAACTTGAGGAGGTCAGGTAGGCAGTCGCTCCAAGAAGAATTCAGCTGCATCCGGTTAGACTAGAAGCCGACTCCAACATATTTGGGAAAAAGCAGGCAAATTGATCCAGTTTGCTAAGAATGGTTTGAGTAAGCTGATAGAAAAGTTATTCGGTTTTGCGTGAGTTATTATCAATTGAGTTTGGTAAATCTTTTCTTAAAGCTAACGTAGGTACATAATATGAGCGAAAGTTTTTGCTTCTTATAACTTTAGTCTTTTAAATGCAGTTCCATTGTTACCGAGTTTCAGTTCCACGGCTATGCTACGCTCGGTTGCGTGTTTGTTCAACAAATGTACCGTGCGGGCGCGGCTAACGTGCGCACTCGAGAACTTTTGTGATAGTCAATTGTCATGACAATATAAAAAACTTTTAACAAAAAAAAAACTGACTTCAAAAAAAAAACACTTAAAAAGTGAAAAATTACTTTAATTTCGGAAGTCGGTGTCTTTGCTTTTCAGTTTTCGTTTTTTGCCACCGACCTCCGAAATTAAAGTTATTTTTCACTTTTTAAGTGTTTGTTTTTGGAAGTCGGTTGTTTTTTTTTTGTTAAAAGTTTTTATTTTTCACTTTTTAGGTGTGGTACCTACCCCACACCAATTCTAATACCACTACCTGCTATGTAAATAACAGTGATTGTATCAAATAAGATGTCGTCTATATAGACTAAGTGAGAAAAATACGTAATTATTGAAGCTAACTCAAAAACTACTCAAGTCAAATTAATAAAATTTATATGGGACCACACGGGAAGCACCAGCTTTCAAATAAAAAAAGAATCATCAAAATCGGTTCATCCAGTCGAAAGATATGAGGTAACAAAAAAAAAAATACAGACGAATTGTTAACCTCCTCCTTTTTTTGAAGTCGGTTAAAAAGTCATCTATAATTAAATGATATTGAGTGAAGTAGGTATCTATTAAACTTTCTAAGTCTGTTAAAACCAAAGTGTTTTGTTTTGTCCACAGTAGATAAATAAATCCACGCTCCTATTGTGGGAAAACCAACTGGACTGCCGTAATTAGAGACAGCTAAACAGTATGACCACCTTATGCTATTGTTGAATATTCCAAGAACGCAACATTGACTACAGTATCCCGAAGCCTACCAGATCTCTTGCGTCACCAAGAAGACAATACAGGACCTTACTGTAGCCCGACACTAAGAAGACAATACAGCAGCCCAACCTTACTGTAGCCCGAACTTGGGCCATCAATCATGACCAAGGACCCTAAACTTATGGCTATTGTAGCGCCCCCTACCGACGCGATTATCCCGTTTATTATTGTTTGGACTCTTTTGTTCAGTTTGGCTGGAGGTTTTATCGTGACACAGACCGCGACGTGAAGCGACGCGACGCTATCGAAATTATTTTCTTCACGAGCAGGTATAATTTCAGTGCGAGGGTTCACACGTGTCAAAGTACGCAGAGATGCGCGGTGCTGCGCAGCGCGTGTACACACGGCTACACATCAACCTATACATTTCCAGTATAAGCTGACCTCGCATTGTACGGTAATCCTATACAGTGCGAGATGAGCATAAACTGGAAATTTATAGCTTGTGTAGCCGTGTGTACCTTATTGTGTAGTAAATAAATTCGATATTGTATCGGATCATAAAAAAGTGCGTGTTGCTTCGCGTCTCGGGGTGAACTGACCCTAAGAAAAGTCGTTACACAGAGTGTAAAAAGACCCATCACGAAGCTGTCATCTACGCATTCAGAATTGCTATTCTGTAACCATCTCACCGTGAAAACTTAGGTGAAGTGAGCGTGGGGTGAGCTGTCATTGTCATCGATACCTACTGATGCTAAGGCAGTGACAGTTCACTCCAAGCTCACTTCACCTAAACTTTCACGGTGAGATTTTTACAAAATAGCACAACTGTACGTTGAACTAAGTAACTATGTGCAAAAAAAATTACTGGGAAACAATTTTTATTTTTGGTGTGAAAATTCGCTGTTTACAAAACATGGTGCTTATGGGCAACATGGCATGCAATGATTTAACAAGGATCGTGGGAATATTTAAAGTGAAGTTAGAACATTTCAAACAAAATCACTAACAAACTGACTGACAGATTGCGATTGTTTATCTGTCATTTTGTCTACTCTTCCGTCGACAAAACCCGTTTCTACGGTGGTCATGCTACGCGTGCTGTATTGGAAGTTATTAAACCAAAATATATGATCATCTATGATTGTTTTAAAATGACGGTAGATGTTTGACATAAAGTGACGTTTGTAGGATATAAAAAGGATTGTAAGGACGTTATCGGTTCAGTCGACGCCCCTCGCTACGTGAGGAACGACGTGATCCACCGGGACCTCGGGATCGAGGGCCTGGATGAGTTCGTGCGGCGCCTAGCGAAGGGGATGTTCGCGCGTGCCGACGCGTCTGCCTGGCCTCATGTCAGGCAGATCGCACCGCAGCATGCGCGCCCCCCTGACGCGAGGCCCTTGCCCCGCGACCTGGCTGCGAACAATGACGCCATACCACCACCGGATTGACGCCTCGGGTAAGCTGCATCCAGGTTACACGCAGCTCACCCGTAAACAATGAGACTCCACAGATGTACTCATACATCTGTTGCGTGGTGTGTTCTAGGTTAATATAGGCATATCACGTAACAACTCACAGACAACCATCACTCCACAGACGCTATATACACATCATGTGCGGGCGCGACGCGGGCCGCGACGCACATAACCACTGAGCGGCGGTATACTACAACACAAGCCGCTCATACATACACTACAGTCTCTCCCTCAATCCGCAAACGGCTAGATCTGTGACCGGGGCGAGGGGGAACTACATCTTTACTCTGTAGGAGCGTCGAGTCGGCATCTCCGTCGCTGGTCGTCACCCGCTGGGCCTCCCCTAGGCAACTAGGGGTCTCACCTGGCGGTGACAGACCGCCGAGATGTCGTGAAGAAAGCGGCGCTATGGATATAGCGTCGTGGCGCGCCTACAGAAAAACACTTAGCAACCAATCTCACGGACGCGTTATGTCATAACGCGTCCGACTGATGTCACCAGCCGCAAATTCAGGCAGACAAAGTGAGGGGCCCGTAGTGGCGGGCCACAGTATAGCCTCCGCGGGCAAGGGGCGAAGCCCCGATCCCGCCCGCCACGTCCCCTTGCGGGGACGTAGCGAATTCCACGACGATTATCGGTTCAGTTGCTCGATAGATGTCCAGTTGGTTGGTTCTAGTGCCGTTGTTGTTTGGAATAGACTGGCAGATGTTACGTAAGTTAAGTAATTTGATATTATACCGTAATTATTGCTTAATATGATTATGTTGTTGTGTATGGTTTACTATTGCCAACTTTGATAATATGTAAATTGTATAACGGAATATTCATGTTCTTTTCCTTGCTATTTTTATAATGTTGCTATTATTCCGATAGAAAACTGTAATACTGTTTCCATGGAGTTTCTTGTCCTTCTTCTCCATGAAGACCTAGTTTTGTGAACGGACAACTAGCTTTCTGATTAAATACTGACAAGTCTAATTAAATAAATGTTTAGCCTTGTCTTTCTGTGCTTTAATTTATGAAATCCTTTCCCTACAAAACATATTCAACAGAACTTTCATACACAGCAAATAACCAGTAATCATTCCGACACTAAAAGCTTACTAATTTGGGTAATACCTATATAAATACTTATAGTGCTTACCGCTCCTTCTGACACGCGCAACAATCTATGGACAGTAGACACGGATTTGAAGAACACAACATTCCTCACCACACTCACTCACTTGTCAGTTCGAGATTCATTCATTTGTATGTCACAGTGAAGCGGTACATAATGTTAATTTCAGGTGTTGGGACATTCAATCATTATGTATGGGACATTTGAAGTGCCTCTTGTATGTCCAACCCGACACTTATCTATAGCTCACTTGTCTACGATGCGCACTAAGCGATTTGTGCAATACGCGCACTCTATGTAATATTATATCTCTGTTTTTACCTATCACAGGTAAAATTAACTTACGAATCTATTTATATGCCCAGCAACCTTATTGCATCATACACAATCAACCACAATCTGAATTGTTTTTTAATCAATGCATTACGTTGCTATGCGTACGCGACCGACTTCAGCGTAGGAGTTACCATACGTTTAGTATTCTTTGTATGGAACTCCCCACTGAAAAGCACAAGTGTTGAAATTTGTATAGGCTGACATGAACAAGAAATTTTAAAGAATCAGATAAATAAATAGGTAATCTAATGGAATGTTGGGACTTAGGATATTACAATACCTGAATTTTCTACGTACCAAGGTAGTGTAGGTACAATAGGCCGCATGTCAGTGGTAACGAAACTATTACAAGCTGATCTTATTGTATTTCACGTTCTTAAAATATTAAGTATGTATTTTTATAACCTAAGCTGTTTACAAAAAAATTAGATTGACCCTCAAAGTCATGGCAGAACCTTAAGCCATGTTGTGACGTCACTGATGTTTTGACAGTGAAACTTTACCCATAAGTTACCTGAATTTGAATTGAGATTCGAAGATAATTATCATGTTTTGAAACAATAAACTCAATGGCATTCATAGCAAAGTTCAAATTCTATTGCAGCCAAAGTTTTTAAGGACCTTTTCTCAATCAAAAATCATTTAATATTACATTTAGGTTAAGTAGATAGTCGAGTAAGTGACGATAGAATATAAATTATTTGAGATTATAATTCAGGGTATTTTTTCAAGGTTTTTTGTTTTTAATTTGATCGAATTTAAGTACACACTTGCAAATTATATTATATAAGGCTTGGGGGCGGGCTGTGACCATGTTCCTCTTCTTCGTTCATGCCTTCCAGGATTTGTTTCCGGCCTTCGGCTGATGAAGCCCGAGACGGCATCGTTGAACGCCTCAGCTGAGGAATGAAATATTAATTATTTTAAACCGACATTTTTCATTCACAGGACACCTAGATATTCTTCTTTTGCCATCTGCTCAACAAAAACCATTTCAGGCACAAATCTACCTGCTCCTCACATGATCTGACCAAGATTATGTCTGGACTTTAAAGGAGACTTTAACCTCTTATTTTTTTTGAGATTGGGAAATTTTCTTCTCTTCTTCTCCCGCTCTGGGCGGAGCGGAAGGGGCGTGTCAGACTGTTACTGACTAAAACCCACCCGTGTTCCTTCAGTTGCCTGTTGCCAAGGTCCCGGTATCCCTTTCGGACTTTCCCGCAATCCTGGCAGTAGACTTCCCTAACCCCTGAGTTTGGTTCGCCATTTCTTCTCAGCGGTAGTTAGATAGGAAATGTTGACTCCATCTAGCTTATTATTATTATGTTTTTATATTCATAAGCATACAGATGTACAGAGGCGGACTTAATGCCATCGGCATTTTCTACCAGTAAACCTTTGGGTGATGCAGAGACCAACAATGGTACCTACCTATACTCCATTTGAAATAAGATTAGACATTTACACAAACCTTTTTATAGTCTTTTCAACCGATTTTAACTTCTATACCGTAGGCATAAGGATTGCATTAATAGCAAAAAAGTTTACACAATACCAACTGTCTACTGCAGCTGCCATTTGTCATGCCACCAACGCAATAGAAGTCAAAATCGGTTGAACGGACTGTAAAAAAGGCTTATATTAATGTCTAATCTAATTTCAAATGGAGTCTTATAGGTGCAATAACGAAAATTGTGGAATAAATATTTATTAAAATCTAAGGAAGGATATGCCTATTAAAAATATGAATATAAAGGACAACACTTTATTCGTTTTAATCCTCTTAAGGGGTCATTGTACTCATCATTATGAACTCACTATGATACCAAACTTGAAATCGCGAAAAAATAATCAGCTGTTCCCCACATTTTGACAAGCTATGTGAACATAAAAATATAGGTAACAGCTGAATATTTTTTCGCGATATCTCTGTGCCGTAGTGAAAGTTGTTCATAATGATGAGTAAAATTACCACTTAAGAGGATTAAAACGAATAAAATTTCACCCTGTATAAACCTTATTAATAATAAATAACTATGAATAAATATAAATACACATAAATACATGAATATATTGAGACAAATAATGGGAAAACATTATCGTTGTGATGATACTGCCAATTTCTTACGAATGTGCTCTTTAAAGGATAATCGGTTGGTTGCCAATCTGATTTCCAGGGGGAGCGCATTCCACATAGAGATAGATTGAACGAAAAAGGAAGAGTGAATGAACTCAATACGACGACGTATAAAAGTGATTACGATATCCTATTTACAGAATAACCAATATCATTGAATTTCAATAACAATGATTGCATTTCACAAATATGTTGATACTTTTTATTTTATGCAGGTGCTCACAATTTATTAGAAGAAATATACACCCTTTTGAAAAAAAAAAAAACGGTTACCTTAACAGTCATTGGCTTTTCTATGGATAATAATATTTTTAATATTTTTACTATGTCATTAGCATAAATGACTAGTAATTTCTTATTATCAATAAGAATATCGTTTTTTGGCTACACCCCTTTTCCAGCAACGCTATAATTTTACAAGCTCTTATTGCTTTTTCTGCCATTACAATCGACACAAAGATATGTTTTAAGTCACAATAAGGCTGGATTATGCGACAAACATAAATTATTCTACTAAAAAGACTCTTTATTAAGTGCCAGTAACATAGTTTGGCTATTAAAACCTCTTTACAAATAAATGATTACCAATAATGTAAAAAAATCAAAACTGCCAGTTTTTTTTGGCAAAAGGGTGTATATATTGTAAGAAAACTTACAATAGTTTGGCGCTTAACACTTTTCCGTAATCTTTGCAATTCCTCTCTTCTCTTACGCTGCAGAAAACCAATCTGAAAGAAATAAGTTAGACGATGAAAAAAAAATTGGGTAAGTACTCAAACGCCCGGCAACTATGGTTGCCCCAAAAACCTAATAACACTTTGCGCGACCTGGGAATCGAAGCCAAAACCTCTTGCTCAGTAGTAGCGTGTGCGACCACTAGACCAACCAGTCAGTCATTTAGATATTTTATGATTTCAAAATACCCAGCAATACTGTTGCTAGTGTTTACATAATAGGAATTTATTTATAAACGTTACTTAAAGTTAATGATTAGCGACTGTTATCGATACATTTTTGACGTTTGAACGTCACTTAACTTTAAGCAACGTTTATAAATAAACCCCTTACTGTCGTATGTCGTCCCCACATAGTATGTCCGACGCATTCTGAATGGTCAGCTCTACTGCCATCTGACTAACGAGGTAAGTACTATTTATTTATTTAATACTTTAAGCACACACAAATGTACAGAGGCGGACTTAATGCCATATGCATTTTCTACCAGTCTACCTTTGGGTGATGCAGAGACAAACAGTGGTAGGTGCAACAACGAAAATTACCTAATAATTAATAATAATGAATAAATAATAATAACGAATAAATAATAATAATGAATAAATAATAAATTAATAATAATAATGAATAAATAATAAATACAACCACACGTCCTGATTGACCATCTAATCACGTGGGGGGCGGACACACGATTGAGAAATCACTGGCGTGGCTAACGTGGCTCTGGAAACCCATTCAAAATGGAGACTCGTTCAAAAAGAAAACGTATAGGACCGCTGCCCGGGGGCGATCGCCGGGGCGCACCTGGAGCTGACGCTGGGTGTCTCAGCATGCGAACCGTCAGCGGTGAGGAGTTGAACAGGCGGGCTCCCACCGACAAAGATGCTACAGCCGAAATCACTGACGATGGTGACAGACTGACGGACAGGACAAACACCCCTGTAGAACCGTATAGTCCAAGCACAGTATCTTACACACCTTCTAAACCATCGTCACCATCCATACCGTCATCACCCATACCATCATCACCTCCCATTATTAGTTTAAATACAATCCCACCCACTCCGACCTTAAATGTTGCGCGGGAGGTATCTACCTTTTTACCCGTGTCCACCAAGGCTGGAAAAGCAAGAGTTCGCATGAGATGGAGCAAAGAAGTTAACCTATTCATCATGCGAACTTACCTGTACATCACTAAATTAGAGACCGACTTCACCACGTACAGAAAACAACTGCATGAACTTTTTACACGTCAATACCCAGAGATTACAGTTACAGAACAGAGAATTTCAGATCAAAGAAGAACAATAGTAAGAAATAAGCTCCTGTCTCAAGAAGTAATAGATCAGTTAAAAGACGAAGTGCGTACACAACTACTAGAAGAATCAGAAAATATTGAAGGCACAGTCACTGCACAACTAACACAAAACGCATCGGAGTATAACCAACAAGAACAACCACAGTTGTACACTCAATCACAACCAATCACACAATCTCAACCATACTTTCAATCACACGCATATTCACACACCACGCATACATCCACGCAAACCGAAAGTATAACAATAATGTTAGAAAATGAAATAGAGACCCTAACCGATACCAATCAAAACCAGTCCACACACATACGTATCCAAGAAATACACGATAAATTTAAAACAGCTCTCACTCAATATTCCGGCATGGACCCGGCCGCTCGACCAAAACTACCCAAACTTAGGTACACACCCAAACTTTTTCACCTCGTTAATTTATTTAATCAAAATATCCTTAATCAATATATTAGCGAAGAAACTCAACTTATAGACGTACATACCCTGATATATTGCACAGCATTAGTTATTTCCGAAGAACTTAATTTTAAAATCACAGAATACATGGGCAACACAAGTCAAAGAAATGTTAACAAACCAGCTTGGCAGCAGAGACTTGAAAAAGATATAGAAAAACTTAGAGCAGACTGTGGTAGACTAACCCAATATATTAATAACAATAGATCAAACAAAGTAGTTAAGAATGTTGAAGCAATATTTAAAAACATGGCTACCCACACGAGACACGAAAACGACAATAGAAAACCAGAAGAATTCTTGGATACATTGAAACAGAAATTATCCTTAAAAGTTCACAGGTTGAGAAGATATAAAAAAGCAAAAGAACGTAAAAATGATAACTCCTTGTTTGTCACAAACGAAAAGAACTTTACAGAAACCACAAAACACACCCACAATTGAAAACAACGTAGAATTACCATCAGCAGAACTACTAGAAACATTTTGGTCTGGAATATGGGAAGAACAAGTGCAACAAAATGAAAAATCTGATTGGATAACAGACGAAGAAACAAAATGGAGCTCATTAGAAGAAATGGAATTCGTTGAGTTAACCGAGTCTGACATAACTAGTATTACAGCGAGACTACACAATTGGAAATCCCCTGGTATTGATAAAATTCATAATTATTGGTATAAAAAATTAGAGTCATTACACAAAGTATTAGCTAAAAATTTAACAGAAATCATTTTAGGGAAACAAAACATTCCTGAATTTATTGCTACAGGAATAACCTACATGTTACCAAAAACCCAGTACTCTCCACAACCTTCTCAATACAGACCAATTACATGCCTACCCACAATATACAAGATCCTAACGTCAGCAATCACAACAAAAATTAATAAACACATAGAAAATCACAATATAATAGCAGAGGAACAAAAAGGATGCAGAAGGGGCCATATGGGGTGTAAAGAGCAACTGGTTATAGATTCAATAATCCACAAACATGCCACCACTAAAAATAGAAATCTACATTGCACATATATAGATTATAAAAAAGCATTCGACAGTATTCCACACTCCTGGTTAATTCAAATATTACAAATTTATAAAATAAATTCAAAAATAATAGACTTCTTACAGAATATCATGTCCCGTTGGAGAACTACACTCCAATTAAATTACCGACACAACGCTATTACTACTCGGCAGATATCTATAAAGAAGGGTATTTATCAGGGAGATTCTCTGAGTCCTTTATGGTTTTGTCTCGCTTTGAATCCTCTGTCCAATCTACTACATCGCAGCCAAGCCGGATATTCCCTTAAACATACTACAGATGAAACTATTATCTCACATCTTATTTATATGGACGACATTAAACTATACTCAAAGTCTGAAAAAGACATGAAAAAATTAATAGATATCACGACAGAATTTAGTAAAGACATCAACATGCAATTTGGTTTAGATAAATGCAAAACAGTACATATAATAAGAGGTAAAATAAAACCGGGTGACTATCCTATTAACAATACAGACACAATCACAGCAATGGAACCAACGGATTTATATAAATATTTAGGGTATAAGCAACTCAAAGGTCTAGATCATTCAGCAATTAAATACACATTAAACTCAGAATACAAAAGAAGAGTGGTCGCAGTATGTAAAACCCAACTCTCCGGAAAACATTTAATTAAAGCGTTGAACACATATGCAATCCCGATACTGACATACTCATTTGGAGTGATCAAATGGTCCAAAACTGACATACAACAAATAGAGAGAACAACACGCACCACACTCACTAAACACAATAACCTACACCCTAAATCTGCAATAGAAAGACTGACCATTAAACGGCAATACGGAGGGAGAGGCCTTATAGATGTCCATCATCTTTGGCAGAAACAGATAGCCAAACTAAGAACATTCTTCCATTATAAATCACACACAAGCAACATTCATAAAGCCGTAGTTATAAACGACATCAGCTACACCCCACTTAACCTACACGAACAGATAGATACACAACACACTAGTAATGAAGATCCACATAAGCAAAAGATAGAAGACTGGAAAAAGAAAGTATTGCATGGACGGCACCCCCATGACCTAGAACAATCTCATGTAGATACAATAGCATCAAATAAATGGCTTAAAATTGGTAACTTATTTCCGGAAACCGAGGGTTTTATTATTGCAATACAGGATCAAATCATAAATACTTAAAACTACAGGAAATTCATTATAAAAGACCCCACAATAACAAACGATAAATGTCGCAAATGTCACAGCCAACCAGAGACCATACAACACATAACAGGGGCATGCACAACACTCACGCAAACAGACTATACACACAGACACAATCAGGTAGCAAACGTCATCCATCAAAAACTAGCACTGAAATATAAACTCATACAAGACACAAACACTCCCTATTATAAGTACATACCACAAACAGTTTTAGAAAATACCACACACAAACTCTACTACGATCGTGCCATACTAACCGACAGAACCGTTCACTATAATAGACCAGATATATAACCCTTCAAGATAAAGTTAATAAAGTCACATACCTCATAGATATTGCAGTCCCCAATACACATAATTTACAAAAAACAATAGGAGAGAAAATTAGTAAATATGCTGAATTGAAAGAAGAAGTGACCAGAATTTGGAGACAGGAAAAAGTCTATGTAGTACCCATTGTTGTCTCCACGACGGGTGTTATACCCAATCACCTCCACCACAGCCTTAAACTAATAGACCTAAAAGACTCAATTTACATAACACTGCAAAAAGCCGCCATTTTAAACACCTGCAGAATAGTTAGAAAGTTCATGCAAATTGAGGAAAATGAAATCAATACAAACACTTCCTAAAAAAAAAAAAAAAAAAACCACCTACACACACACGCTACTTTGACTTGGCTTGGCCCGTTAATTTAGCTTAAACTAGCCAAAGAGCTAAGAAACAAAATTTGTTTACCAAAAATAATGAATAAATAATAAATTAATAATAATAATGAATAAATAATAAATTAATAATAATAATGAATAAATAATAAATTAATAATGAATAAATACCCCACCGCCGTATCTCTACGTTGACGGCGTGGTGGTGCTTGCGTGCTCCGAACTCTAGGTCTGCGCCGGTAGAGTTTACTTTGCCGGAACGGGTCTGGGGTGAGGAGCCAGACTAAGAGAGATACAAAAACCCGCAGGGCAGTATGCGGCGAGTTGTTGGGCAGTAGCGATCCCACGGACCCTACCTCCCGGGAGAAGTCTTGTTCCTCATCTTTGGCTTGCCTTTATTGGCCGGCTGGAGTGAACACTGACGAGGAACAGAGCTCCCACCTCATTCTTGCTTTGATTGGCCGGCTTGAGTGGAGATTCGCAAGAGCAAATGTGCTCGGAGGAAGGAAGTATTCCAGTAAGATGCTGGTAGGGATCTTGACCGTACTTCCGGGATTGTCCCGATAGCCGTGACATACCTCTCCACTCCTCTTAAGCACCTCAGGATATGTTGCCCCCTTGTCGTTACGACACTCTGTGCTAGCGACCGTTTTCGGGGGCCCATTATTGAGTGTGCAAGTCACCCCCTGCCATTTTATCTGTGTATTTTATATAAAACATTGGTCAGGCAGGGGCCATAGTCTCCCCATAGTTCAAGATAACCAGTTCACTAACCCACCCAAATCCATAATCTAATATCTTTGTTTCCATAGCTTGCAATAGTCCTACACCAACCGGGGGTTGTCCTTGGGTGCACTTGCATAGTGCATACAGGGATAATCGTCGGTTGGTGCCTCATTCCATTAAAAACATCTAACGGGCCTCTGCGAGTTGGCTTCGGCCCCTCGTACGCCTTCCAAAAGACCGGGACCCCCATGGTCCCGAGATATGTAAACATGTATAAAAAATTAATAAATAATAATAATAAATAAATAATTAAGTACTACAGTATGATAAATATAACGTTACGTTATGCGGGCCATAGACCTTCAAGTAAAAATATTAATTGATAAAATTACTTGAACGTCTGGCCCGCATCACGAGAGAATATAAAAATGTTAGAAATACGTAAATGTTAGAAATACGTAAATGTTAGAAGTACGTACCCTGTAGAGTATCAACGCGATGACGATTAAGATGCAGAGACCGACAATGACTGCTATAATGATCGTCTCGAACGGCACCTCTGCCTCTCGCAGCGCTATGGTGGAGGTAATGCTAAAAAAAACATCTTGTATTGTCAACGCAGGTTACAAACTTAGCGAAATATTAGGTCTTTACCTATGAAATTGCCGTTCTGCAGTACTGGCCATTTCAAATCAAAATAATTTTTGTTTGGCTAAGAATTCTAATTTCAAATTAATTTTATTTTAAAAACATGGATTTTTTTTTCCAAAAGTAGTCATTTCTTTATTGATTAGTGTTACATTTTCATCGCATTTCAACCTTTTTCGTCATCATGGATACGTTAAAAATTCGAGTAATTATGGAATATGAGTACCTTCGTGGCAGCAACGCGGCACAAGCGGCACGCAACATCAACGACGTTTACGGAGCTAACACTACAAACCAACGCACCACCTGTTATTGGTTTGCTCGCTTCCGTTCTGGAAATTTCGACCTGAAAAATGAACCTCGCGGTCGTCCGAAGACTTTGGTCGACAATGACGAATTAAAGGCGATTGTGGAAGCTGATGATACACAATCTACGGCTGAATTAGCAGCAGCTTTCGATGTTAGCGTCAAAACAATATTGGTCCATTTGCGTCAAATTGGCAAGGTAAAAAAGCTTGACAAATGGGTGCCCCACGAACTCAATGATCGCCAGCGCGAAGTACGCGTCGAGACGTGCCTTGCACTGCTCAACAGACACACAAATGAAGGAATTTTGAACCGCATTGTTACCTGCGATGAAAAATGGATTCTGTTTGATAACCGCAAGCGCTCAGCAAGTTGGTTGGATCCTGGTTCAGCACCTAAACAATGCCCTAAACGAAAACTTACCCCTAGAAAACTGATGGTCACTGTTTGGTGGTCTAGCGCCGGTGTGATTCATCACAGCTTCTTACCAAACGGGGTGAGCATTACTGCAGATGTGTACTGTGAAGAACTGAACACAATGATGGAGAAGCTGGCGCATCTCCAACCAGCATTGGTCAATCGCTCGTCTCCGCTGCTCCTGCACGACAATGCGCGACCTCATACTGCACAGCAGACGGTCTCCAAGTTGCAAGAACTGGGGTTGGAAGCTCTCCGTCATCCGCCCTACTCACCAGACCTTGCGCCTACAGACTACTACTTTTTCCAGAATTTGGATAACTTCTTGGCGGGAAAAAAATTCAATACCCGAGAGGCAGTACAAAATGCCTTTGAAGAATTTGTTGCCTCCCGTCCAGCTGATTTCTTTAAGAAGGGCATCAATAAACTGCCACTGCGATGGCAAAGATGCATTGATTGCATGGGTGATTACTTCGATTAATACAAATAAAAAATTCATGAAATAAAATTCGTTTAAATTTTTTCATACAAAACGGCAATTTCATAGGTAAAGACCTATTATAAGATACTAGCTACACCCTGCTGTTTAACCCGCATAAGTCTCGATCCCGTGGCAATATCGGGATAAAAAGTAGCCTATGTCCTAATCTAGGTCACGGTGTACCTATGTGCCAAATTTCATCCAAATCTGTTTAGCCGTTTTAGCGTAAAAGGGTAAGAAACAAACAAACAAACTCATTTTCGCATTTTAATTATTAGTTAGGATAGATCGGCGAAAGTGAGTTTGTTTGTTTATATAATTGTTTGTTCTGCTTTCATGCTGAAACTGCTGAACGGATTTGGATGAAATTTGGCACATGAGTAGGCGTGACCTGGGTTAGAAAGAAATAATAACGTTTATTAGGCATAGGATACTTTTCATCCCGATATTCCCACGGGATCGAGACTAAAGCGGGTGATACTGCGGGGCGTAGCTAGTTATTCATAATAGTTATTTACCTTTTAGCTATATTGTAGTCATCAGTAGGTTCTAGTTTAATAGCTGACATTATCGTAACATTTTTATCTTTACCGAGAAGTCCTTCTGAAAAATAAAATTAAAAAAAGAAACATCAGATTATGAATATCAGAATATAGCCTGCACCCTAATAGCGTAACACGATCAATCATCAATTCATTGCTTTATAAGTTCAAAAAAAAATCTGCTCAACAATGTAAATAACGCAATGAATGTTGTTAAATTGTCATAAAAACGTTTTACAAAAAAAAAAAAAACAACCATCTTCTAAAAATAACTTTAATTTCCGAGGTCGGTGGCGAAAACCAGAGTCACCGACATCCGAAATTAAACTTATTTTTCACTTATTATTTAGGTATTGTTTTTTTTTGGAAGTCAGTTGTTTTTTTTTTGTAAAAAGCTTTTATTTTCACTTTTTAGTTGTGGTACCTTCCCCACACAAATTCGAATACTACTACCTGCTATGTAAATAACAATGACGGAGTAACTTAAAACATCGTCCATATAGACTAAGTGGGAAAAATAAGTAATATTGAAGCTAACTCAAAAACTATGTAAGCAAAGTAAATAAAATTTATATGGCACCACCTCTGAAGCATGACCTACCAAACAAAAACAGAATCATCAAAATCAATTCATAATTGGCGGAGTAATCGCGTAACAAACACACACAAAGAAAACATACAGACGAATTGAGAAACTTCTGCTTTTTGTTCTCGGTTTAAAATGAAACAGTGAAAATGTGTTACGTAAATAGCAAATCTTTAACGCAGTTTGGAAATCAAGCAGAAATATATTGTTCCAGCAATGGGTTGACGAAAACTAAAAAAAAGTGTTGAATGAGGTTAAGATCGAGAGCAATAAGAATTTCACTAAGTGAATCGAGTCCACAGGATCAGTTTATCACAAAACATCACGCCTGTAGGTCCCCGAAGGGTTACGCAGAGGTGTAGGTCTCCAGACACTGCTCCAGTTATGTTTAAGTCCCATGTAATAAAGGGCGAGGGCGAGGGAGTGGGGGAGGAGCTCGTGGATAAGTAATAACAGCCGCACGGGTCGATCGATCAGGTAAAGCTGCGCTTGCCGAGGTTGGTCCGTTGATGGGTGACCATCCTTTACATACCAAGACTCCTCCGTGTCTCGGAAAAAATCAACTTGCTGTATTTTTGGCTAATGATATAAACAAATTAGTTTTTTTTATTTTATTTGTTAGATGCAGTTGATCAGACTTTCAGAAACCGGCTTGCCCGTTATGAGGCTCCTATTGGAGTCACTGTGTTTTTTCAAAAATATAATTTTTTTAATCAACCGGGACTTTGAATTATTTTTCTGTCATGATTCTTACCAAGAGTTCCTTGTAAAATTTTCATCGGTATAAGAACCTTAGCAAATTCCAACTTTGTCATCAAACTTTCTACCAGACATTTGTAAGTCATTGACGTCGCATTTTGTAATTCAAATGAGCAGGCAGTATAAACATTCGTCGTGGAAAAGTATACCTGAAAATAAATGAATTTAATTATATGTCAAATATTAAAATTCGATATGGCAATAATAATAACTAGTATTTTATCTAACGAAGGGCGTTCCCGTAAACTTGCAAATTTACAGCGTCATTACATGCTAAAAAAAAATTACCGTAAAGAAGAAAAAGTTTAGTGGAATAGTGGAGACACACGTAATCAGTTTGATGTATGGCCCTTACACGTGTGATTCCGGGTTTTGAATTTGTCTGTCTGTGTTGCCTTGTTTATACCATTTTAGAACACTTTTTTGCCGTAGTTGGGTTTTTGTTTTTTAACTTTTATATGACGTGTAAAAGTGATTCCAATATCTTATTTACAGAATAAACAATTTCATTTCATTTCACATGGAAACGACCCATAAAAGATCGCAGCTTAGACCTGGATGAGGCTCACACAGACCAGGCAAGCATGGCGCAAAAAGTAGTAACAGGTAAGGAGGTATAAGCAACAGTGGATGATACAAATTCAAACGCGTTAACATTATTTAAAGAGAATTTCAATAAAAAAAATAAAAAAAAAATAACACCGACCAATTAAGAACCTCCTCCGTTTTGAAGAAGTCGGTTAAAAATGAAACAATTTAGCTGAACCGTTTTATTTACCATTTTAGGTAACGGTTCTGTACCTCAAAAAGAAAACAGTTTTTTTATTTTAAATATGGATTCTATTGTTACTTACTGTGACTGCATCATATTCAATGAACGGTTGCGTCTGCAATGTTACAAGAACTTTAAGCCACACCCAGTTTGTCGGACCATTGTTTGAGATCTGCAATAAAACAAAACCGACTTTTATTAAACTGCAAGTGAAACAAAAAAAAAAAAAACGTTTTGATACCAATCTCAAAATGCATACTTAAATTCAGGATCCTTCGTGCAGAAACGATTTTGGGTACCATCAGTAGGCTTAAAACAGCCACTTTGACAGATTCATAATTGGAAAATATTATGAATCATCGTAAAATGTCACAAACTGACAATTCATAATATGATCTGCGTGCGATTCATATTACGAAATAATTCATCTGTTTGACAGTTTTCTATGGAGATTCGTAAAATGGTCCACATATTATGAATTGCTTTTGTGTCAAATTAGAGGAATTGGTAATGACAGCTGGAAATTCAGGAGGAATTGTTAATGTGGCCGTTTTAGCCCCCAGGTCGTCTCTACCAAATACCTTATTTGATAATATCTGCTTTTCATGCTGGGCATTGTCATTGCTTGGTCTAAGGAGTACAGCAGGGCTATTTAAAAATATTTAGTTCATACTTACACTACAATTGATACGATATTTTCAATTTTTTTGCCTGCCCTCGTTAGGTCTTACCATCCAACCGCATTCTCCAGGCTCCTGTTACCTCATGATCACGATTGTAACAGCTTCTAAATATCGGAATCGTGATTCAACTAAAAACCCTCGGAAGAGAGGTGATGGTTAACGGTGTGGGAAAGAGATGAAGCTCTACAGCACGTATAGCTCCATCTCTTACCCCCACGAAGTAAGATTAAAATAGTACTGCTGTAAGCGGTGGTGGTAGGTCCCCTGGATTTTGGTCTTTGTCGGCACCGACAGCTCCTCATTTCTGGCTAGACGGATGATTACAGAAAAGTTTTAAAATTCCTCACCGTATAAACGTGTTTTATCCTTTTGCCATTTTCTTTTATATCCTTCTCCGTCATCTTAACAATGTTACCGATATCAGTCTTTCTGAAATCGACGAAAAGAGTTTAGAAATTATTTAAAATCTTAACTATATATCCATACTAATATTATAAATTCGAGAGTAACTCTGTCTGTCTGTCTGTATGTTACCTTTTAACGCCTAAACAACTGAACGGATTTCGATAAAATTTGGCAAGGAGATAGATGGCATCCCAGGGAAGCACATAGGCTACTTTTTATCGACATACCACGCGGGCGAAGCCGCGGGTGGAAGCTAGTATAATATATTTATTATTACTATTATAAATGCGAAAGTGAGAATGTTTGTTTGTTTGTTACGCTTTCACGCTTAAACGGCTAAACGGACTTAAATGAAATTTAGCAAAAAGTTAGACCATGACCTGGAATAGGACATAGGAATCTTTTTATCCCGATATTCCGACGAGATCGAGGTCGACTTATGCAGGTGAAACTGCGGGGCGCAGCTAGTAATTGATATTTTAATTTTATTAACTGAAATAATTATTATAACAATACGAACCCCATGGCAGTAATTCCTCTCGGATCAGCTTTTACAGGAATGGCAATCGTCTTGTTCTGGGCGACTGTTTTGATATCATTACAGCGATTATATAGAACCATGGTGATGCTTATACTTTTGTCCAGGTTCGTAAGATGGATCATCTCCAGTTCAATTTGACCGGTTGTCTGTGAATATTACAAGAGATTACATAAATTATCATAGAAATAACCGTCAAGTCGGACGCAGACTCCTAGAGTCGAATGTTGGACCGTCAAGGGGTATCATCGAGCCTAAGTTCCCCAAAAGGTTAGGAAATGAATATATACACCTATACACATCCTCTCATAGACCCTCAATGCCTTGAAGTGCACGTTTGAATACGATCATAATACTTCCATTGGAAAAAAATTAGATGATTCGTAATGCAATAATGAAGCAAGCGAACGTACCCAATGTGTTTGGTTCCAGAGGGGCTTTGGCGGCTCGCACTTAAGTGTGTCTCCATCAGTCGAGGTCTCGTACACACAGCCTCCCGGCTTGACCACGTTAACACCGTCGATGTGCACGCGCACGCACGAGTCATACGCCACCTCCCCGCCGTTGAGCACAGTGATATGCATAATTTCTATGACACTCGAGCCAATTGTGTACGGGTGCACATCGTTACTGTAATCACGAAATTGGCTACAATTAGGTGTCAATCATCGCACACGAATAGTTAACCTTTTTTAAGGCTTTTAGGGGCTTGGTTCTAGCCGATGAGACTGGCTGAACTTCTAAAATATGTACCTACAGTACTATAGATTTTACGGGTGGGAAAGCTGATCGTAGCATGTGGTTAAGTCTTTAATTTTAGTCTCATCTTTTACCTCAGCTATTGAGTTGGTGGTAGGGCCTGTTGTAAGTCCGCCTGCCTCGCTACCACCATCTTGTCTAAGTCTTTCAGCTGTTAGGAATAAGATAGCCAGTTCCTCTGTGGTTGAGGATTCCGGGTGAAGCTCGCTTCCACCTTCGCTTACCATCAGGTGTGATGAAGGCCAAGAATATCACCGTTGTGGTGATTAATAAAGTTAATCTGCTACATGGTGTCAGTTTAAGAAATTATGTGAAAAATAATTATTTGTGCCCAAAATATACAGGGTTACTTGTAATTCGACGTATATCTGTCAGGAGCTGATAGGCCAGAATGCAACAAATTCAACCCTCCATATCTGTACGACCGAAATTGAATAGTTTTCGAGATATTTGAATTGTAAATGTTTTTCGCTAAGGTAAGGTAAGGTTTTCTAAGCTTACAGAATAGGCCAGTTGTTTTAGTTATCTGTACGATTAATGTCATAGTATTTTTTTTGACGACACAACATTTTTGAAAAAAAAAAAGGAAATATTTTTCTATCGCTCTTTATTTTAATTATTTTGTTGAATTAAATACTTTTAATTATGTTCGTAGCTTAATTGAAGTGCCAGCTATGATATCATTTTTTAATGGCTATCAGCTCCTGAGGGATATACGTCGAATTACAAGTTACCCTGTATACATTTAATCCGAAAGTCGATCCAGAGAAAGCTGATCGCTGAAGATTCTTTAAGGTTTAGGGTACTTACTAAAAACTGATATAAGGTATTAACTCCAACTTCGGCACACAAGTCTTCCCAGCGCACTCGGCTGCCCACAGCGATCCCTGGATGGTCAAAACACTGGTGTCGCTTAGGATCACACGAGAGCTTTTATAATCCTTCAGGTTCCTGGGATCGTTTAGCAGCTCCGAAGTTATCGAGTAGGCTATTTCCGTTTCGTATTTGCCTTCCTTTGAAGAAAATATTATTAGTATTTATTATGCTGGCAGCAGCACCTAGCATGCCAGAGAGATATTTCTCGATGGCATGTGAAGCCCATGGGCGGCTTTAAAACTCTGACACTAGGTTATTCACTAATCACACGAAAAGAAAAAGGAGAAGCATTTAGTTTTACCTTGTCATCATTCTCATTTTATGCCAGAAAGAGGAGTGAAGTTCAAAGAGTCAGGCTACAGATTGTCCCATAGCGATTATGCAAGTAATTTAAAACATACATACATTGTGAGTCAAGAAATTTGTTTTTTTTTGTTCGTTACTTATTTTACAATTAATAGTTGTTGCGTTTTTTTTTGCGGGAACTTGGAACGGATAGCAAGTTCGAAAATGCTGGTAGTGGGGTCAAAAACCGTGTGAATAAACCACGAGAAACCTACTATTCTTGCAAAACACAAAAGAAAAAAGAGCGATTTCTGCTTGAAAAAAGCACAAAAAATAATTTATCTTATAGTTTGGAGCTAAAAAAGCGATGTTCACAAAGTAGTATTGTGGATAATGACGTCACATCATGGCCCTGACGGTAACAGACGTTGGAATTTAGAAAATTGTTGAAGTTTAATATTGTTCTTGAGCAACAAGCAATAGTTAAAGAGTTTTAACACTATTATTTTGTTTACATTATCGTCCTATATTGATTACTTATGTGAAAAAAAGCAGATTCCCTATTTTATTGTTGCAAAAAATGTACTCACTAAAGGTAAATTAAACGGAACTCTTTTGCAGTATTCAAATTGTTTATTGTCCAGCTTCGTGGTGAATGAAACGTGGCCTTTCTCATCGGTGCTAGTCAGCTTAGCGTGGTCGTGGTTCATCTCCACCGTCGTTGATATACCTGACATAAATAGAACATTCCGGACTCTTAAACCAGTAGGTACACAACCTCTTAAAATCTCACCGGGAAAACTTTAGTCAAATGAGCTGTCAATAGCGCCAATCCCTAGCATCAGCTGGTCTATTCTGTAAACACCTCATCAACGAGTGACAGATACAATCTGCCTAGCATTTTCCCAACTATGTTGGGGTCGGCTTCCAGTTTAACCGCATGCAGCTGAATACCAGTAGGTATTTTACATGGAGCGACTGCTTATCTGACCTCCACAATCCAGTAACTGGGTAACACGATACCCCTTGGTAAGACTGATTGTCAGACTTTCGGGCTTCTGATGACCCGTAACGACTGTCAAAGATCCACGAATGTTAGCCGGGACCAATGGCTTCACGTGCTTTCCGAGGCAAAGAGGAGTCTGGACATGTAAAGATGGTCACCCATCCAAAGACCAACCCCATTAAGCATAGCTTATCCTGATGGATCAACCCTTGCCGCTGTTATTACTTAGCCATAAGCTCCTCGAGTGACAGAGATGACAGTCTAAAAGGTGTTATAATACATAGCATGGCATATACTTACTCGCTGTGATTAATTTCGGCAAACTCGGATATGTTACTGTGAAACAAACATCGAATGTAAAGTCTGTTATACCAGCACTCGTGCGCCCCTGAAAATAACAAGTTAATGTTAAAAAAATGTGTACAAAATGCAGAGGGAATTCACCGCCATTTTGAATTCTTGGGCCGTATATACGGGAAAAAATGGATAAAAGGCCAAGTGGATGGATAAAAGGCCAAGTGGCTGGATAAAAGGCTTAAAAGGCCAAGTGGTCCAACTAACATTTAGCCAATTGAGTTATGTGCGTTTTGGCATTTATAATCCTTATTATTAGCCCTATACTATTAAATGAGCAATATTTGTTTATATCTATAATTATATTACTATATATAATTCGTAATCAGGTCCTCGAAAACGGCTCTAACAAATTAGATGAAATTTGCATTATAGGAGTTTACGGGGTTGAAAAATTGATCTAGCTAGGTCTCATACCTGGAAAAATTTGTATAGTTGTACTTTTAAAATACTATGTACCTGTAACTTGGGGAATTGCGCTGATGTCTTCACAACTACTGCTGCCATGCATCGTAAGAGCACTACTGTGTCTTTGTAAGGCGAGCCAATTGCTAGTTCTATATAAAAAACACGATATAAAATCAATAAAGAAATAATAACATTTATAAGAGAGGTTTTAGATTAATCTGTGGGGTGGTAAAGCGTGTATTCAGACACGACGGAAACCGCGCAGTTCTGGACCCGCGTGGGTCCCGCGCGGTTCTGGCACCGCGTGAAATCCGCGCGGTTTTTATTAACATGAGTATCTTCATATTCGGTCAGAAGTGGTAATTTTTACATTATCTTTAGTACCTACTCTTAAAAATTAAGGGAAATTTAATTTCTAAGAGCATTTATTCAACAGAGAAAAAATGATGTAAATTACCTTTGCATCCATTCTCGTCATAATCTAATAATGGCGTCAGACTCATGCCGAAAGACTCGGCGTAACTAGATTCAGGCTCGATCTTCTGCAGGTATTTTAAGTCCCTGTCTGCCACCTTATCACTGCTGAGGGCGGCGCCACTGTACAAGTAAACAACGCCACGGCCGGCTTTCTCAAAAGGAGCTCCAATTGCAATTTCTGTAAAATAGAGCATAGAAAATATATTTTGTTGCTAATAGCTGCTGTACGCGGCTTCGCCCGCGTGGACATCATTTCTTTTTCTAAAATGAAAGTAGCCTAGGTTACTCCTTATAACATCAGCTATCTGTCCGTCAAAAGCGGTCCAGCCGTTTTGCAAATAAGCTGGGACAAACAGACAGACAGACAAAATAAAAATATAAAAATCTTTTTAAAAGTACTGTATGCACTGTATTCTTTCATATGCATTTAGTAAAAAGCTATTATTTTGACATTACAAACAGAAACTTTAATTATATTTATTTGAATGTATGTGTATAAAGTTGTGACTTGCCCTAGGTAGACATACTCGTTCACAACTTCGAGAAGCGACCCTTCGGAAAACCTCAAATGGCGCAAATACTCCAATCTTATTAGAAATTTTATAATCCAGCCATTTGGGGTCGAAACACTGAGTGCATGAGGTCCGAGGCCCCACTTAATTTTCTAAGACAACGCCAAGCGGTTGGTTGACTCTTCACGTGACCAGAGGGCTGGCCTATTTTTTTGGGTAAAGCCCAAAATTGAATTGAAAAATTGAATTAGATTTGAAATTGTTAAATTGAGTTGAACTGGCATACAACGTGGCTATGCTGCCGCGTTGTATGCCAATTCCGATTCTTGTTGACACGTTTTTGATAGCGGTGCGGACGAATTTTCTGCATCCCTGTGATTCTTTTCATTCCCTTTTTACCGACTTTAAAAAAGGAGGAGGTACTATATTAAAAATACCGATTTTAAAAATTCTTTTTTTGTTATAAGCTTGTACATATTATTATTATTATTTTAAGACTTAGCATTTAAATGATGTAAACTATGTATAATTAATAGATATTATTAACGATGAAATTTTATTTTTATAATTTTCCCCAGTAATTGGCGTTTTCGAGAATAAGGTATTTATAGAATTGTCCGTTTTGAGACTTAGTCGTTTATAGAATTAGCCATTTCGAGAATAATTCCAATAAAGACTCATTTGCGATTTTGAGAATTGGGCATTCTGCGCCTAAATCGATGAAATGAAGAGATGACTTACTGAATAGTGCACTATTTTCCTAACGTATAATACCGATGGGATAAACAATAGCGCTTAATGAAGTTTTGGTTATGACCGTATATCTCAGTACAATTACTACTACCACTGTAATCAAGAGATCATAAGGAACAAATCAACATGCGTTTCATAAATGTACACCACAAATTTTGGTGGGCCTGATCTCCGAAGAAAATAAACTATCTCCTTTTTAAATAATAAAAGTCTTACCGTCCAACCTGTCGCCATTTAAGTCGCCCACGTTTACAATTGCACTACCAAACATTGATCCAGATGCTTGACCTTCAATTCTTCTACGAAACTGTGGCGCTTGCTGCAAGAAATATAAGGCAAGTTAATATAAAAAAAGTCTTCATGAAGAGGAAATTAAAGATGGAGGCAACTCACATGGTGGGTCGACTCCCATTATCATCATCTGCCTAGCCTTTTCCCAACTATGTTGGGATCGGCTTCCAGTCTAACCGGATGCAGCTGAATAGCAGTATTTAACATGGAGACACTACCTATCTGACCTCCACAAGCCAGTAACTGGGTTATACTATACCCCTTAGTAAGACTGGTTGTCAGACTTTCGAGCTTCTGACTACCCATAATGACTGTCAAAGACCTACAAATGACAGCCGGGACCAACGGTTTAACGTGCTTTCCGAGACACGCGAGGGGTCTCGATATGTAAGGATGGTCACCCGTCCACGGACTGACCTCAACAAGCATATCTTAACCTTCGATCAATCCATGCCACTGTTATTATTTAGCCACGACTTGTCGAGTTTTTATTACACAGTAGAATTATCAACTATTACATTTACCGCCACTTCTATCAAAACTTTATAGTTAACAGAGTTTTTAAGAAGAGCCATTACCTATATAAGATTTGTCCTGTCCATACTAATCCATACTAATATTATAAATTCGAAAGTAACCCTATCTGTTTGTTTGGCTGTCTGTCTGTATGTTACCTTTTCACGCCTAAACCACAGAACGGATTTCGATAAAATTTGGCAAGGAGATAGATGGCATCCCGGGGAAGGACATAGGCTACTTTTTATCGACATACAACGCGGGCGAAGCCACGGCCGGAAGCTAGTATAAAATAAAAGAAAAATTACCTACCATTAAAAGGACGATTGCTTACTACCAATAAATGATAATAAATAAAAAACTACTTACTTTAAGCGTTAAGGCCAGATAAACATAAACAGCTCCCACATTATAGTTATCTTTCGCGGCATAAGTAGGTGCGCCCACGAGCAGATCAGTCCTTTTGCCAGCCAACCTGGCAGCACACAGCACCGCTCCGAACATTGAACCTATTACTCCAGTGTCGACTTTCTTGTCCAGTTTACGAAGGTATTTAATGCCTTTGTAGAATGCTACCTGTGAGGAGGAAGTATGTTCAAAATAATCTCACTTCTTTATTAAGGTGGATGCGCCAAGGTAGCCCGCGAAATTCAAATTTTCTTACGTTTTTTGCAATTTGCAGGTCAGGTTGTATGTTGATCTAAATATTATTTCATGTAATAGTCATTCAATGCACTTACATGAACTTAGAGAGTTGTATTGCTGATTCTAATGTTTATAATTCTATAAACCCATGTTTGTTACGGCCGCAAATAATATTATTATTTAGATCAACATACAACTTGACACTGACCTGCAAATTGCAGAAAATTTAAGAACATTTTAATTTCTCGGGCTACCTTTGCGCATCTACCTTAAGTTCCAATATATAAAGATTGCATGCTATAAGTTTACCTCTCCAGAACCATACGGCGAACCGACGGCATAAGACAAGTCCTCTTTGACAAATGCTCCAGAGGCGACGGCGTAGCCTGAAATAACATTTTAATTATAAATTTCAAATTAGCATGAACTAATCGTCAGAAAACAATTAATTCTTAGAAGATAATGTCTTCAAAGGGTGCAAAAGATACATTTGTACAAGACACGTGACTACAGTGGACCTTACACGTTCAGTGCCGGGAGCCCTGCTGGAGGGCTCTCTCTAGTCGCATTTCCGATGCAAGGAGCCTCATGGAGGGCTCATTTGAAATGTAGGTTTTTTAAGCAAATACCGCATTACTTATGAAAATAAAATCAGGCGTATATTTTAGCAAGATTTATTAGGTTCTAAAGTTCAAGAACATTATTTTCATAAAAAAATTCTACCTGACCGGGTTTTCCCACCCCTGATACCCTGATGACGGGTATCAGGGGTGCAAAACCATTTTCACGGTTTCAAAAACATTCACTAAAAATGCTTGAGATCAAATGCTTGCTTTATTGTTGAAAGTGTGTTAAGATAACTTAAGGCGCATGCAAGTAAAGTAATGTATGCAATCATGTAAAGCCATAGGTCGCTGGTTCATATCCGGCTCGAAGGACCACAAACAGCATGTATAATAAAATGCTGTAGTTTTTAAGCAGTAAACTGTATTTCCAAGATTAATTAGGATAATTTTAGACAAGAGCAAAAGTACCATATCACGGACAAGTTTCAAGAGGATTCTACCATTAATGTTGCCAGTACACAAAAACTAATATAAAAATGTTGCTAGAGCAAATAGAATATATTTTTATGTTTAGATTATTCTTAAACAAAGTACACGTGAAGCTTGTAACTTTTAGCATACACGGGTTGTGGACGGCATGCAGAGTATTTTGAGAGCAAAAATACTGGTATTCAGCTGCATCCAGTTCGTCTGGAAGCCGACCCCAACACAGCCGGGACAAGGCTAGGCAGATGATGAAAAAGAAAAGGCAAGTGTAAAAAAAAGTCTTACCAAAATTAAATTCAGGAATATTTCTACTTGTCCTGATTAGCTTCGGAATATCTCGTGGCCGTTCATAAATCATTGCTCGACCTTGGAATGAATAGAAAAGTTTTAATATTAAATAACCAGCATCACAGATAGTAGAAAACATAGGAACGAGATGGATGAATAAAACATACTAAAGACTGAGATGAATTTAAAACCTCATAAAGAGACACCAGTTGAATTCGGCCCGCGCGGTAATTCCACTCCATCTTAGCAAAATATCAGAATTTTCCGAAAGTAAAACGAATAATCATGCATCTGGAATTACACGCGCGAAATCTCGTTTTTTCGCTTTTATTAATTATGTCCCTAGTATGTCCCAACCATTATACTTACCGTGGAACATGCCGGGGCCGCCAACTATAACCGAGTCATCGCTAGCGACGTCAACACTCCAACCAAATGAATCCATGGTTGCCTCTGCGAAACATACAGAAGCAATTTTTAATAAAACTTATAAAGCTTACCGTTTTACATCGGTGATCGGGGATCTCAAATTTTTTACAAATTTAGAAAAAAAAAAAGATGTATTTCGAACGGGAATGTTATGAGGGTCAACTAAAAAAAAATGTTTAAATAATTCGTTTTGAACTTATTTAAATAAATATATTAAAATTAGCCCATGGTAGAATCCTCAGCTAAAACTGCTTTTTATCTCGCTCGCACCATACTGCTCGTTTTTCTATAGAGAAAATTTGATGGAATCGTGTTTTCGTCAAGCATGGTACTTAAAATCCTCAACTTTACCATAATAAATATCGAAGATTATAAAAGTTGAGCGATAATAGTCTCTCAATTGATTATTGTAGTATTAAGGTGAGGGTAAACGCCGGGATGCGCTCGCTAAAGTGGGGCGTCACGTGGACAGAGTCGGGTTAAGGGAAGTGGCTGAGCGACGAGTCAGTCTTGTGAGGGCAACAAACGGATGCAGACCTCCACTTCTCCTATGCGAAACTGTCGGTTTGCCCGAACGAAGAAAGTAGTGCGCGAACATTATTAGTATTGTACCTGCTGTGATGATTATTGTGAAAGGAAAATACTGACTGATTTGCTGTATCATCGTGTTTTATTGTAAACCTGCACTATGGAGTCCATACTACCGAATCAAGATGATGACGGCACTATCGCTGACGCCGTCATATATTCATTTCGAAATTATTGCAGCAATTTTTTTTTTCTTCTATTTAACTTAGTATCGTGCTAAGCAATTTGAGGTAGTAGAGGCCCTTTAATAATAAAGTGATATATTACCCATCGGCGATGGCGAGTCCGCGATTCTCTCTTCTTCTCTTATAGTTCTTCTTTCGGTAAGAACAGTTTCCTTGTGTGAATGTGAATAGCATCTGCCTCGTGTTACATATGCGCCAAAACCTATAAGGAAAACCCGGTTAATTGAACAAGGCTATATTTCATTTTGATTAGTGTTTGTGGGTAAGTTACGAGCTATATCGTTGATATTTTGTGTATTCATGACATGTTTTTAAAGTTTCCTTCTTTTAAAATTAGAATTGTGTTTATAAACTTAAAGAAGTATGAGGAACAGGGTGTAAAGTTCACTCCTCCTCTATAGAAAAGGGAAGATCTTTCGACCAGATGGGGGTTGTGGCTACTGCGCGACGATTGTTGTCGAGACTTTTAATATGTTACTCTGCTTCAGCGATGCAGGATTTTTCGTGACGTCAGTGTGATATGTAGTTCGTATGTGGCGATGTAGACGATGGTTTTGCTGTCGGTTCTGTCACAACGTGCCACATTCTACTGTGATTGACGGAACACCTTCCGTCAAATGTGATGATTTGTATCTGAATCTACATATAGTTGTTCCAAGGATTTTTTGCCGTGCGGTCAAAATCGGAACTAATGCCATCTTGTTTTTTTTAATATAGCATAATCAGCTTATAATGTTCCCACTGCTGGGATACAGGGCTCTTCTCTCTGTGAGAGGGAGTGGGTCGTAATCCACCACGCGGGCGTGCGGGTTGGTGGATGTCACATCTCTCGAATTTTTTGGCTCTAGGACATGCCGGTTTCCTCACGATGTTTTCCTTCACCGTTTTGAGAGCAGTGGTAATGATATTAATAATTTACACAGTGTAAAGTGCCTGTCTTGGTTCGAACCTACGACTCGTAAGTCGCGGCCGTTGCCCATATGAATTACAGATATTGATGTAGAAATTTTACATAGGGCGACACAATGGGCGGTCGTATCGCTAAAAGCTATTTTTAAAAGATAACCTTTGTATGAATGAGAGAGAGCAGGAGAGACAATGCTCCGGGTTATAGTCTGTGGTGTACAATAAAATATATAAAACGTATACTTATTTATATATAACTAGCTGATGCCCGCGATTTCACCCGCGTGGATGTCGGTTATTATATACTAAAACCTTACTCGAGAACCACTCTATCCATTGGTAAAAACAGCATGAAAATCGATGCAGTTGTTTTTGAGTTTATCGCGTACAGGACGACAGACAGACGCGGCGGAGGACTTTGTTTTATAATATGTAAGGATACTAGCTGCGCCCCGCGATTTAACCCCGTAATTCTTGATCCTGTGGGAATATCGGGATAAAAAGTATCCTATGTCCTATTCCAGGTCATAGGCTACCCATGTGCCTAATTTTATCCCAATCCGTTTAGCCGTTTAAGCGTGAAAGCGTAACAAACAAGCAAACTCACTTTCGCATTTATAATATTAGTTAGGATACAAAATAATGATGTAACAAGAGCAAAGATGATGATTAAGAGATGGTAGTGTTTTTTGATCATGTTGATTAATTAATAAATGAACAAGCGAGTAATATAAATTTAAAAAAGCAAAAATAGGGATGCTGTTTTTTTACTTCCCCGGACGAGTCCCGTCACAGTGAGCTCTGCGTCTTCTTTCTACATTGAACACCATTACAGATGTTATAAAATTAAAAAATTGAAACTAACCGTAATCAATTGACTTACGAGAAGTATACTCCGTATATCTTGGTGCGCACATCTGAAATAAAAATAAAAATAATACATAATAAAAAAGGCAGAGGTCTTAAATTATAACGTTTATCAGAAATGTGTGGTCAAATTTTAAGGGTGTTGTCTCAGACCAAATAAAAAACCTAAACGGAGCGCTGCGAACAATACAGTGAAGCATGCTAAAACTACACCATCGCTCTGTGCATACACGCTCACACACACACATTTACAACTATTTACAATGACACTACAGTCAAATTACACCAAACTAAGTGCACATATTTTTACGAAACCGGCCTCACGTCACTGTTGACAGTTTATTTTGGTCTGAGGGTGTGGTAAAGACTATCACACTGAACTACTTACTCCATGGGACCAACATCGTTATCGCGACAAAAATTATCAATCGTCCCATACAAAACTTCAATACCTACTCGATCCAAATGTATAGGACACCTGATTATTTTTTCCCCCACCACACATTTCTGATACAGTATTTTTATCTTACGAAGCGCGCGTTTTACTTGTGGTAACTAACTGCCAGTCGATTCTGTAAAAATCTCGAAGTGAGCTTGGAGTGAACTGTCTCAGCTTTAGCAACAGTAGATATCGATAAAAATGACAGCTCACTCCACACTCACTTCACCTTAGTATTCACGGTGAGATGGTTACAGAATAGCAATGCAGTACCAGAAACGCTTATTTATTAGCTGCACTGGGCGACGCCATTACGTCAACGCCGGCTGTCACTAAAAACCAGCGTTGGGGCTCTGTCTCGTATAGGGTCGCAGCATTATGCTGAGCGATGGCCGTTTTGCGTGGATGTGATGAATATTTTCCCCCAACTTGTTCTTTCTTTGCATCATGTGTACCGCAAATAAACGATTTTTCTTTCCTTTTTAGGGTTCCGTACTGGAAAGGGTAAAACGGGACCCTATTACTAAGGCTCCGCTGTCCGTCCGTCAGTCCGTCAGCCCGTCAGTCCGTCCGTCCGTCCGTCCGTCTATCACCAGGCTGTATCTCATGAACCGTGATAGTTAGACAGTTGACATTTTCACAGATGATGTATTTCTGTTGCCGATATAATAAAAAAGACTAAAAAACAGAATAAAATAAATATTTACGAGGGCTCCCATACAATAACCGTGATTTTTTTGCCGTTTTTTATAGATAACTAGCTGATGCCCGCGACTTAGCCCGCGTGGATGTCGATATTATGTACTAAAACCTTACTCGGGAACCACTCTGTCCTTTGGTGGAAACAGCGTGAAAATCGGTGCAGTAGTTTTAGAGTTTATCGCGTACAGGCAGACAGACGCGGCGGAGGACTTTGTTTTATAATATGTAAGGACGGTACGGAACCGTTCGTGCGCGAGTCCGATTCGCACTTGTTCTTCTTTGACTTTTATGAGTAACCAAAAAACTTACCAAGACGTAGTCTCGCCCGGCCTTGACGGTCGCTCCGAACCAGAAGTCATGTGTATAACTTTTGCCATCTGAAATAAGTATTCATATTATTTATTAAACTGTGAGTGTGCATATTTTAGAGGGGCTCATGGCTCAATAATAACATTCGTGATTCGATTGAAACGGTTTGATTGCCACGGTCGGTTCGTGAATGGGTGACCATTCATTATTTAACGAGACTCAGTGCCTCGGAAAGCACGTTATGGGGAATTCGCTAATGTAGCCCGCGAAATTCAAGTTTTCTTACGTTTTTTGACTTTATAAGATCGTCAATCGTATTGAATGACTATTTCATGAAATCATGACATTTGGTGATTATTCTAACTTAAGGAGTTCTATTGCTGATCCTAATGATTATAATAGGGAATATGCATGTATTTTTTTAATATTTTTATTCTATAGTTTACATCGACAAATAATAGTTTTAAAAAAATCGAAGGAATAAAAGCAATTTAAATTACTTAAAAATAATGTTAAAAATATCCAACCGATCCGGGCTATTCAAACGCCCTCCATTTGGCGCACTTGGTGTGGTGACGTCACATTCTATGAAAACAAACAAGCAACTGTCAAGTCAATGTTAAACACTGCTTTTTGTAGGAGTGTTTGACATTGACTTGACACTTGTTGATTGACTTGACATTTTGATTGTTGTGCTAGATTGTTACGTCACATCCGCACTTAGCTTTTCAAGTATTTGAATCACCCGCAGTTTTATGGCACTTTATAAAAATTAATTTCTCGCTCAAAAAGAAATTTTATTCAAAAATATTGATGGAGCCATATTTCTGAAGTAATATAGTTTATAAAAAAAAAATACTTGGCCCTTATTTGAATCACATGCATATTCCCTATTCTGTAAAGCCATATTTGTTACGGTCGCGAATCATATTTTAATCAACATACAACCTCATCCTTTTTTTTTTTGTGGTTGGGATATCATCAAATGACTTTTCCCGCTCTGGGCGGAGCGGAAGGGCGTGTCAGACTTTTACTGACTAAAACCCACCCGTGTTCCTTCAGTTGCCTGTTGCCAAGGTCCCGGTATCCCTTTCGGACTTTCCCGCAACCCTGGCAGGCATCGGTCTTAGCGGAACCCGCCAATTGTGCTGACATACAAAATCATCCTGACTTGTAAATTGAAAAAAAAAAAACGTCAGAAAATTTGAATTTCGCGGGGTACCCTGAAGCTTTTGCCTTGAACCGTTGGTCCCGTCTGCCATTCGTTGCTCGTTGACAGTCGTTACAGGTAGTCAGCTCAGGCTCAAATCGCCATCCCCAGAGAATAAAATGATAACTACAAAAACGCAACTTTTCAGGAAAAATAAAAAATAAAAGTTTTCGTCGCGTGCTCCTTATACATATAATGGACGTAGAGAGATTATAGTTGGCTTTGAATAAAGGTAATTTTTTTTCAAACACGCTTAAGTATCAAAATAGAGATATTATTTAAAAAATAAGAAGTTAGTCAAAATCAATCATCGTTTGAGTTGTGTATTGCCGATTATCATTTTATTCTCCGTATCAGCCCGACCAGAAGCAGATATTGCACTGTTTACTTATAATTTTACTCCACGGATTTCTAGAGTGCAAGTGATGATGATAATACTTTAATATCGTCTTATTCTCGTTAATATTGTAAAAAAAAAATCTGTTAAGTGCATTTATCATTATCTAGTCCAATATTTTTTCACTAGAACATAATTCTATGACTGTTTGTCACACTAAAAATTGGGAATAAATTTTGATAATATTGTATCAACACTTTATTCTCGTAATTCAAGGGCTGTGTTAAATCTTTGAATACTATTGTAATATTTTGTAACTTCGTAAATAACTGTATAAAAATTACGAAAAAAATTTAGCACCCACAGATCCCAAAAATTACATAACACCAAAACTAAGATAATGGTAGTTATCATTTTATTCTCTGGGGACGGCGAAATGTCTGATAACCAGTCTTAGCAAGGGGTATCATGTTACCAAGCCGACCCCAACACAGTTGGAAAAAGGCTAGGCAGATTGATTGAGTGTGCAGATGTGCATGTTTATTGATAAAATAATCTTCCTTTGTTTTATCTAAAGAAGTTCTTACCTCTTCCCGTGTCCCTCTTAATAATATTACCCCTTGAAATTTTGGCGCAAGCTTCACTTCCAATATTGCAGTCATATACTTCTCCAATGTCGGATATCCTCGGCGCACTTATTACCAATCTGGAATGACCGAAATAGATTTTCCTTAAATTGTATTATTGTTCTGTTACGGAGTAATATTAGGTATTGTGGAGATATACAATATAATTTACACCAAGAGGTAAACAATAGGTCATGTTCATCATTATAATATTTTAAATGCCGACGATTTAACATGACATCGAGGCATGTTCTACTTTAGGTATTTTTGTAAAGGGCTTTAAGACAACTGGAATATTATCTTATCCCTTTCTAATAATAGGTATAGTGAACCTCGTTATTGCGTTACCATTTTTGACAACAATTCCCTGTAAATTGAAACTTAGAGTCGGAGCCACCACTGAAGTCCTTTTGACGCGGCGACGGCACGGCGCGAAACCGGTAGAATAACTATCGTGAAGTTTTCAAAGAAATTGCGGGACCCTTTAAAAGGTGGTAACGCAGTTATGAAGTCGAATGTACACAAACTTAACTGTTTAAGAATACTACTTACGTTTTATCAGACTCATCGTAAGTGATGCTGTAGCCGAAATACGAATTATTGCGATTATTTTTTGTTGGTGGTTGAAAAACTTGCTTTATTCCTGTGTAGTACAGTGCAAACGCGCTTGGCCATGTCGCCACAGCTAGGCACACCCAAATAAGTACTAGAAAAAAGATATTTGTTTTGTAAAATATGAGTACAGTCACGAGCACTAATATGTATACAGTTAGCAGCTTTTAAAAGAGATTTTCTCTTACTGTATTGATTGTAATTTCATGGTATAATGATCATAGTATTTTTGAACCCCTATTATTATGAAATAGGTATCATCTCAAAGTTACAATCGTTATTCCACGAGAAAAACGTTATTGAATTTTGCTGAGTGTATACATATGTTTGCTCGTGACTGTACACACGGCTACACATTAAGCTACACATTTCCAGTATAAGCTGGCCTCGCATTGTACGGAAATCCGATACAATGTGAGATCAGCATAAACTGGTAACGTATAGCTTGATGTGTAGCCGTGTGTACATACAATAGATTTGCATGCTCTTAAAATAACATTCGGGAACAGGATATATATGTTTTACCATTTTATTAACCGACGAAAAAAAAAGGTTCTCAAGTCGAAGTGTATATTTTTTAATATTTTTTTTGGCATTTGGTGAAAATAGATTATTAATCCGATTTGATGGATTTTTGCGGGATGTTAAAATTATGACATGGCATTGCTAATTTCATAGTTTTCTGACCCAATGACTACTCGTTGGGTCAGAAAACTACGAATATAGTATATATATTGTATAGAAAACTATTAATCCAAGCACTCGCACGCTTTTTGCTCCAGCTTGTTCTGAGTTTCATACATTCTGTCATAATATACCCACGCTCACCGTATGTGAGCATATACAGTCAAGGAACAAATATGTTAAGCACCTTTAGGTTAATTTTAAATTGCGCCTGTTTTTCCAACTACGTCATTGTGGTGAACATTTTGAATGAAAATTACAATTCGAAAAAGTGGCATGTCCAAGCTCTATCAATGGGAAAAGAATTTGTTTGAAAATCGCATAACGGGGATCCGCTAAAGTCAAATTTTCTTACGTTTTTTGCAATTTGCAGGTCACTGTCAGGTTGTATGTTGATTAAAATATGATTCGCGTCCGTATCGTAACGTAAAATGTTATGTAATTTTAAAGGCTGTACAGTCACGGACTTTAATTGATGAGCCACTTTCAAACTTTTCAATTTTGCAGTTTCATACATTCACGAGATTGCACGATTAAATACGAACTTAAATCGCATGCTCGTAAACAAGATGACAAATTACTAGTAATCGGAAATAGTCTTGTCCATAGAGGTTGACTAATAAGTTCTCAATGATAAATACATACAATGTTTATCCAATCTATTTGATACTGACGTCCTTTGAATCAGAGCTCATTAACTCGCTAGTTCTAAAAACCTATCCGAAGACAGTGACAGTTGAAATGTCGATGTCAGAGACGTTGTATTCGAATTTGCCGAAATTACTAATTAAAATTTCTCCGTACGCTAACGTTACAATGACTACGCTAAAACAATCGTCGCTAGGTTACGGTTGCTAGACCTGCAATTGGTTGACTTTGGGTAGTCACTCTGCTGTCAAGTTTGTAGTTCTGGCTCTCAGGCTAGCCAACCGGTAAAGATATTAAATATAATTTTCTTCTTCTATATTATGAAGACATGACTTTCCGTGTCTGGATGTACGAGTATAACCGACTAAGCCCGATTTGCATTACACGGCTAAAATACGAACAGTGCCAAGTGGCTCACAATTAAAGTCCGTGACTGTACATCTCTGAACGGACAGCGAACCGAGACTATCTCCTTAAACAACTATTGTTCTACGAAATTAGACCTTTAAAACTATGCTTATATACATTTATTGTATTGCTTGTTATTAGTTTTCGGGTACCAAAACGCCAATCTTCCTTTTGTAAGAAATTAATATTCACAGTATCGATTACATTTTTATCTGACTTCCAAAAAGGAGGTTTTATACGACTTGATGTTTTTTTTAATGTAGGTATTTTCCTCGATATTTTCGTCAATCGTGGACTGATTTTGAAAATTCTTTTTTCATTTGGTGGAGAAATTTGTACGGTAGTCCCATATTTTTTTTATTAATTTTGCTTGGGTTGTTTGTGAGTTAGGTCCAATAATACATATTTTTGCCACTTAGTCTATGGGGATGATGTTATAATAAGTCACTTTTATTTACATAACAGTTAGTGGTATTCGAATTTGTGTGGGGTTAGGTACCACAACGAAAAAATGAAAAATATAAAAGTTTTTAAGTAGGTACAAAAAAAAATGATTCCAAAAAAAAACAAAACCTAGGTACATAACAATAGCTAGGTGAATGTGTGTCGGTTTTGAATTTTCGTATTTTGCCACCGACTTCCAAAATTAAAGTAATTTTTTACTTTGTAGTGTTGTTTTTGGAAGTCGGTCTTTTTTTTGTACAAAGTTTTGCCTCACCCACATTTACCTAGCTATTGCTAAGTAGCGAAAATGATAAAAAAAAAAAAAAATATCGTGTTACTTTAACTGTTATATTTTTCAATTACACAACTCGACGAGCACCTTTAGTAACAAGGGTAATTATGGGCAATATTCCCATGAACTACGACGCAAAAATATGACAGACGGTAAAAAATATATTTCAATAAAAATAAAAATAAAGATTTTCATTAAAAACAAAAACTTACAATTCATGGTTCCTCTTAACAATCACTAGTCCACACAGTAATGGCTCTCAATCACGACAATATGATTTTTCCTATATTAAACATAGTTATTTATTATCCTTGTTTCAAAATAATGAGGTCATATAGTATTTTTAATTATTTATTCTGATGTCATTGGTGGGTACATATGGCTGGAGTCCAATGGTGATATTATAGAGGAAAAGCGCCGTGAATCAGTTAATTTGCCGACATAATATACATAGACTCACACCTGTTCCCCATGGGGGTAGGCAGAAACTATAGAACGCCCATTCATACTACTCTATCAAAGATCATGTCGTACTCGCGTTTAAAAAAATAACAGCCGCATGGGTCGATTCATCAGGTTAAGCTACGCTTACCGGGGTTGGTCCGTGGATGGGTGACCATCTTTACATATCGAGACTCCTCCGTGCCTCGGAAAGCACGTTAAACCGTTGGTCCCGGCTGTCATTTGTGGATCTTTGACAGTCGTTACGGGTCGTCAGAAGCCTGAAAGTCTGACAACCAGTCTTGCCAAGGGGTATCGTATTACCCAGTTACTGGGTTGTGGAGGTCAGATAGGCAGTCACTCCATGTAAAATACTGGTATTCAGCTGCATCTGGTTGGACTGGAAGCCGACCCCAGCATAGTTGGGAAAATGCTAGGCAGATGATGATGACTCGCGTTTAAAAAAAAGCGCCGGTTAAATGTACAAACAGTTTTAACCAGCGCTTTTTAGGGTTCCGTACCCAAAGGGTAAAATGAGACCCTATTACTAAGGCTCCGCTGTCTGTCTGTCCGTGTATCACCAGGCTGTATCTCAAGAACCGTGATAGTAAGATAGTTGACATTTTCACAGATTATGTATTTCTGTTGCCGCTATACAACAAATACTAAAAAATAGAATAAAATAAATATTTAAGGGGGCTCCCATACAACGATTTTCTTCTCTCGGTGAGTATACTCATCACCTAATTTAGTAGCCGTTCAACTTCAATAATTATGCATGACGTGCTTACCTATAAGAAATTGGTACACTTGTTTATAAGTCTATTGGATGTATCATATCATTGTATCAGTGTATTCAATTGTTGGTGAGCCAAATAAATAAAATAAAAATAAAAAACAAACGTGGTTTTTTTTGCTTGTTTTTGCTTGATATTGATAACGGCAACAGGTAGACGCTTGAAATATTCACAAAATATGTAGGTATATATTTACTTTAAAAAATTAATAATTAAATTGAAATAAAACAAATATTTAATTTTATGTATATGTAATTGTATGGGGGCTCCCATACAACAGATATGACTTTTTTGACTTTTTTATAGATAATGGTACGGAACCCTTCGTGCGCGAGTCCGACTCGCACTTGGCCGGTTTTTTAAAATCAAATCAAATAAAAATGAATGATTAAAAAGCTTTGATTTTATTGTATTTTAATTGATCTTATTTGGTTTTTTTTTCTATTCATTTATGTTTACCAAGGGTGGTTATTTACCTGAAATAAATGAATTTATTATTACTTCCTTTATTTAATTTTTATAATGTAAATTGCATTTTAAATATTTTTTTATTAAAAATGGCATTAAAAAAAATTACTTATATTATTAAAAAGTATATTATATTATAAGAAAAAATATATTATTAATCATTTCTGCTGGAAATTTGTTGCGCCACTACTTCTACTCAGCTAAAGCACTAGGAAGTGGTGAAGGGTGGCCGTTTTGGGGGACTGTCTTATGTAATTTTGACGCTCGAAAAGTGCTGATTCTCAGCCTAATTTGAATTAATGACTTTTGATTTTATTTATTGTTTACACGTCGCTGCGTTGCCGTATACATCCGTCTTAAATCCGCCGCGATAGGCTGAGTTGATGGAATACCGGCCTCAAAAATCAGTTACAAATAAAACAAAATGTCAAGTCACAACAGTACAGCCGGTCGATTCTGTAAAAATTTCGCCGTGAAAACTTAGGTGAAGTGAGCTTGGAGTGAACTGTCACTGCCTTAGCATCAGTAGGTATCGATGACAATGACAGTTCACTCCACGCTCACTTCACCTAAGTTTTCACGGTGAGATGGTTTACAGAATAGCAATGCAGTATGTCAAAGTCAATAGATGGGCAAGTGCACACTTGCCCATCTGATGACTTTGACATATTGTACATGCTTTCACTCGTTGCTAAGCGAAGTATGTACAGTCACAAGCACCAATATGTATACACTCGGCAAATTATATACGTGATTTTCTCCTACTGTATTGATTGTAATTTTATGTTTTAAGGAACATAGTATTTTGAAACTTATATTATTATGAAATAGGTATCATCTCAAAGTTGCAATCGTTATTCCATGAGAAAATCGATATTGAATTTTGCTAAGTGTATACATATTTTTGCTCGTGACTGTACTATGATGATGATGTGTATTTATAAATATAAAACGTTACCCTGAAAACCCGCACACATTGTCACTGTAAATACTGAACAATAGCTGACACACTTGAGATTATCTGAAACAAGCCAATCATGGCCTAGACATGGTATTTGAAGGTACTTAGCATTCCTACTGTCTACGCAATGTATGATAACTATAAGTAGGTACTACCTAAAAGTAAAAACCGGCCAAGTGCGTGTCGAACCACGCACAATGAAGGGTTCCGTAGTTGGGATGAATTTATCCAACAAACTTAACATTGTAGTTAAAAAACATGTTCTCCCATACATTCTGTATATGTTTTTGCAACTGCAAATTTAAGTTGGTCGATTATTACTCAGTAACTTGTGGAGCCTACTTAGCTGTGATAGTTTTTCTTTTAATTTCGCTATATATACTACTGTCGTGAATTTTTTCACATATCCAAAACCAACCATTTAGCATACCACTTGACTCGAAACAAAAATGAGTAATTTAAAGCTTAATATTTCGCAAACGGATTGCTGGATCCAAAAATAGTTTTCAGTCTCATTATTTTTAAACGACCTTTCCATCGATACCCCACACCATGGGAATAACAAGAAAAAAAAAACCATCCCCACTTTAGGTGTGGGGGAGATACCCTAAAAAAAAACATTTTTTACCAAATTACAGCTTTCTAGCACTAAGCTAAGCCGCAGACAGATAGATAGACAGACAGACGGACATGACGAAACTATAAGGGTTCCTTGTTGACTACGGAATCCTAAAAAGTAGGTAAGTACCTACAGGACCACACAACTTAGATGTAGCATCGAAAAAATCTACGTATCAATTTAACGAATGTATTTGGATATGTGACTTTACAAGTTATTGCGCCACCTTAACCACAGTATAAATTAGTAACAGTACTATATTGTCTTCATAGAAAATGACGCGCTTTGAAATCTAAGTGTATATTTGTATGCAACAGTATTGACTGCACGGCAGTTACGCACGGACGCGGAAGGTTTTGTCTACCGAGAGGCCGTAGTAGGTAATTATTTCAAGGTCACTGTCGAGACATAGTACTGTTACTATTTAGACTGTAAAATAACTTCGATTGAGATTTATTTAAAACTTACCACACAGTTAAGTATCGCAATAACAAACAATCCTAGGAATCTCTATAGTAATGTTATTTATACGTAAATAACTGTTATCTTTTTAAATATAAGCCCTAAGTGCGGGCAGCGATCGTTTAGTAATACGTTAACTAGCAAAATGATATTATTTCACCTTTTTGTTAGTTTTTTTTTACTAAATACATGTCTGACGGAAAGTGACGGTAATTTTAATTTGTATAGCAATCATAGAATCTATCATATACAGGGAAATAAGGACGGAATGGATAAAATGGTGGACTTCCTCATGAAGAATTATGTGAGTATTTTTTTGGTTTCCGATCTTAAAAGGAAATCTGAATTTTTTAATTATTTAATACTTTAAGCACACAAATGTACAGAGGCGGACTTAATGCCATTTTTACTACGTATACTCTACACACTTGGCGCATGAGAGGTACCTAGACTGAAAAAAGTTTAACATTTTGACCGTTATGACACTTTCTTCCCTCTAGCTCTTAATCGCTAAGTAGCTAGTGCTGGGACACCTGACACAGATTAGCATTGTGGACGACAAGCCTGAGCCTTTAAGAAAATAAATATTAGGTCTTATTAGGCCTATGAAATCAGAGTTTTGTATAGAAAATTTAAAAGAAAGCTGCATTTTGCATACTAACATTTTCTTAATTTATATATAACAATAATGAACACTAATGTTTTAAAACTTTTATGCACTACTGTTTAAAAACTAAGATAACGCGACAAAAAATAAGTTTTGGCTAAGTTAAAATAAATAGTGGTAATTTCTGCTAATAAAATGAGTACTAATTTTTAACGTATTTTTTATGTTTAGAAAACTATATGTACTATGGTTTTTTTTACTATGGTGGTCATTATTCGATATAATACAAAGCACATACAACTACATTGATGAATATTTTAAATCATAGAAGTGACGAGGTTCTCTATTTGTGAGAAAAAAAACGCGAATACCAAAGGTGCGAACCCAATAATTAAATTTTTGTATTTAGGAGTTGCCATACCACTCGAACACAGCAAAAGGATGTCATATGCTGGTGGCGCCATCCTTGGTGCCAATTGTGGAAGATATCGCTAAAAATGAAGGCCTAACTTCTAAAGTGATCCTCGATGATTATTCTGAGTAAGTAGAATATGGATGGCTGATAAATAAATAAGCCCTTTATTCTGAAGTTTCAACATTTTTAACATCTACACACTATAAACTTAAACAAGTACTCTAAAACGTCTCTTTTAAAAGCCTCTGTGGCGGTACCTACATCACAACTACGCATCAAAGACCTGACGTCACACAAAAATCCTGACGTCACAAAAATCCTGCATCGCGCAATTAGAGTTTACCGTGCTGTGAACATATATACAAAAATCCAATATCAATCATTGGGCAGTTGCCCGCCAGACACAACACCCGTCTGGTAAGAGGATCCTCCCTTTTCTATGGTGGATGAGTGAACTTTACACCCTGTTCCTCATACTCCTAAACCTCCTTCAACGATTTCCACGTTGCCTGTCTTAAGCAACCCTTCTCCAGTTTGGTCCTGCTACCAATTTTATTTTGTCTGCCCACCTTGCGTGTAATCTGCCTCGTCCTCTTTTTCCGTCTCTTGGGTACCATTCTGTGACTCTCTGCTCCACTTCCCCATTTTATCGCGCATCATTTGTCCTGCCTACCTCCACTTCTGATCAATTCGCATGAGTATGTCTGGATTGCTGATAATATATCTTCATGCATTTAAAATAGATATAACCACTTGACAACAAGTGAGCCATCCAGTTTACTGATTTCATATCAAATTATATGTTTTGTGAAAATATTTAATCTCGTATTCATTTATCACCATCACCAACATTTATAGACCGATTTCACCCACTGCTGGGCATAAGTATAAATGACTGTATTTACTTACTTATTTACTTACATATTATTAAACAAAGTCCTCCGCCGCGTCTGCCTGTCGTCCTGTACGCGATAAACTCAAAAACGACTGCACCGATTTTCATGCTGTTTTCACCAATGGATAAAGTGGTTCTCGAGTAAGGTTTTGGTATATAATAACCGACATCCACGCGGGGGAAGTCGCGGGCATCAGCTAGTAAATAATAAATAAATAAGTTACTCTTTCTTTGTGAGAATATCCACGCTCCTGTGCCAGCCAATACTTCATACATCGGTTTGATATATTTCAATCAATCCCATAAAAAAGGGATCTGCGTTGCTATTCTGTAACCATCTCACCGTGAAAACTTAGGTGAAGTGAGCGTGGAGTGAGCTGTCATTGTCATCGATACCTACTGATGCTAAGGCAGTGACAGTTCACTCCAAGCTCACTTCACCTGCGTTTTCACGGTGAGATTTTTACAGAATAGCACAACAGATCAGGAGTACTGGTGGCTACAAAGTTCTCTTACGATACTCTCAATATTGCTGCAAATTATAACCAGCCCAGGGATGTTAAAGACGTCCAAACGCCTCCTGCCGGAGGCTCTATGCGGGGGTCGTGCGGTCCATGGCCCTTTACGGGGCACCGGTGTGGGCGCGTTCCCTTAGGCTGCGGCCAGCACGCCGGTTGAACGCGTCCCAAAGGGTCATGGCCATTCGGCTGGCCCGGGGATACCGCACGGTCTCCCGTGAGGGGGCGAGCCTCCTTGCCGGATTACCGCCATGGGATCTGGAGGCGAAGGTCCTCGCGCACATCTGGGAGTGGCGCGAGGAGGTGAAGCGCCGGGGTGTAACTCCGCTGCCGCGAGAAATCGCGGCACAGCGGACAGAGCTCCGGCAAGATCTCATGGCGGCATGGAGAGTGCGATTGTCGCAACCCAGTGCTGGGCACGCCACAATAGCGGCGATAAGTCCCCTCTTTGAGGAGTGGATAGAGAGGCGCCACGGCGTCCTCACATTCCGCCTGACACAGGTCCTCACCGGACATGGCAGCTTCGGGAGGTACCTGTGTAGGATTAGGCGGGAGGAAACGCCCGGGTGTCACCACTGTGTGGATCGCCCGGAGGACACGGTGGAGCATACGGTTGAGGTGTGCCCTGCTTGGGCGGAGCACCGCCGTGTCCTCGCGGAGGCGATTGGCGGCAGTGACCTCTCGCGTCCGGCCCTGGTTCAGGCCATGGTACGGAGCGAGAGGGCATGGGAAGCCGTCACCTCCTTCTGCGAAGCAGTAATGCTCGCGAAGGAGGAGGCGGAACGCGTGAGGGAAAGGCAAAGTTTGCGCCCTCACGCCCCTAACCGCCGCCGTTGGAGACGCCCTGGGCGTCGGGAATCCCAGGCGGATTTCCGGCCACCATAGGCGCGGGCTTGCGGACGGCGAGCAACGGGCAGCTCGCCGTCCGATAAGGACCAGGCCCGGGTCGATGGCGCGTCGTGTTCCACGCGCGCCTCAAAGAGATGTCAGCAAAAATGACGGGGTCCAATAGGACCGATGCCTGCCAGGGTTGCGGGAAAGTCCGAAAGGGATACCGGGACCTTGGCAACAGGCAAATGAAGGAACACGGGTGGGTTTTAGTTAGTAAAAGTCTGACACGCCCTTCCGCTCCGCCCAGAGCGGGAGAAGTCATTGGATGATTTCCCACCCTCAAAAAAAAAAAAAGAAAAAAAAAGGGATGTTAAAGACGCTAAATATTTATTACTACCCCACGGTTTCACCCTCGTAAGTCTCGATCCCATCGGAATATCGGGATTCAAAAAAGGGATAAAAGTATCCTATGTGTTAATCCAGGTTATAAACTATCTGTTTGCGAAATTTCATCCAAATCCTTTCAGCCGTTTTTGCGTGATTGACTAACAAACATCCAAACACACAAATGCACAAACTTTCACATTTATAATATTAGTAGGATAGCAGGATGAGACTGGCAGCCACGAATCGTTTATTGGCTGCCAGTCTCTCAATAGATTGTAAAGCACTGTATCTATTACCTTGATGATACTAATCAATATCGTCAAGATGTTCGCTACTTAGAAGCCAGCCTATAGACCGAGTGAATAATTTCGAAATTCCTGAAAACGCTTGCCGTCGACGGTAATCTCTCAACTGTCTTTGCGTACCAAATGCATAGGTATCGTGCATCTCCATTTTGTTAGTGCGAGGTTATGTGGGTACCCAGCTTAAAATTACCGTCGACGGCAAGCGTTTTTAGGAATTTCGAAATTAATCACTCGATGCTGGCTTCTGACGATATTGTTTAGTATCATAAAGGTTATAAAATAAACATTCGTAATAAACGAAGCAATATCTTTAATCTATAAGTGGTTAACTTGAAGAAATACAACGAAGAAATAAAGATAAAAATCGAAAAGTATGGCACAAGATGAAAATTGAAAAGTATGAAAAAATATCAAAATTGAAAGTAGATAATGGTTTGGTCATGTTGAGAAGATGAGTTAAAGGCGACTAACGAAAGGTATTTACAAGGCAGATGTGAGTGGAAACGCCGGAAGGGAACGCCCTAAAAGTACTTATAGTGACCTTATTAATGATTTTTAACCGACTTCTTCAAAAAGGAGGAGGTTCTCAATTCGTCTGTATGTATTTTTTTTTTGTGTTTATGTTACGCGATTACTCCGCAAATTATGAATCGATTTTGATGGTTATTTTTTTGTTTAGTAGGACATGCTTCAGAGGTTGTCCCATATAAATTATATTAACTTTCCTTGAGTAGTTTTTGAGTTAGCTTCAATAATTACGTATTTTTCCCACTTAGTTTATGTAGATGATATCTTATTTGACTCCGTCACTGATATTTACATAGGGTAGTGGTATTCAGATTTATGTGGGGTAGGTACCACAACAAAAAAGCGAAAAATACTAATCTTTTTACAAAATAAATACAACCGACTTCCAAAAAAAACATTAATAAAAAAAAGGATTTCGGAAGTCACTGGCAAAAAACGAAAATTGAAAAGCAAAGACACCGACTTCCGAAATTAAAGTTATTTTTCCCTTTTTTACTAGTGTTTTATTTGGAAGTCGGTTGTTTTTTTTTTGTAAAATGTTTTCTTCAGAAAGTTCAGGTGCGTAGTACTCACAACCGGGATGCGTGTATGACCATGTATGAACTTAAACGATGCAAAAGGAGTATGTAAGGATTGTAGCTGGTGCCGTTCTGTAGTTTCTGCCGAAAAGAAGACATGAGTTGATGTATGTATGAAATATCAGCTTTTCAAGCTCTCGGAAGTTATTCATTCAAACGAAAGAGAGAGTGAGAGAGGGTGAGAGTTGTTTTCTCTTTATTCTTCGGTTGTTAATCTTACTAATGTAATTTTCTTAAAGATTGATTCGCATCGAAAAAAATAGTAGACGATACAATGATGGCTTCTCTTGGACTGCTTACTACGATGTTGATGACGTAAGTACTTAATTCAAGTAATACTTATCTGTACTTTTTAAATCTTTTTTTCTTAAGACTAACCCCTTTATTTACTTAAATGTAAACGTTACATAATAAAGGCTCGTGCAGACTGGCGTGACGCTACTCTAACAAAATAATTTCTATGAAAACTTCACGGTATAACAAATACCGCTGTCGCGTCGCGCCAGTCTGCACGAAGCTTAAAGTTAAGAGACGTTTAAACGTCAAAAATGTATGATTAAACAGTCGTTAATCATTACTTACCACTCTAAATAAAGCGCAAGAGCTACTCTTATCTACTGAGCATGAGGTTTTGGATTCGATTCTCAGGTCGGGCAAAATATTATTGGGTTTTTCCACCTGGAATTTCTCAGTCGCACACCGGAGTCTGGATTTGTGCGCGGCTGAAAGCAATAGGCTCGCCCCCTATTCCATGGGACTTAAACATAATTAGCGAAATGTGCACAACCCTTTGGGTAAAGACGGCGTGATGTTTATATTATTAAATTTCAGATTTACGGCTACCTTCACAACATGAGTAAACAACACTCGGAGTGGGCGCAGGTGGTAGTCGGTGGACAAAGTTACGAAGGTCGGCAGATCTTGGGGTTGCGGATAAACACCCCGACTGACGAGGAGAAACCAGTCATGTTCATTGAATCAGGCAAGTATTGGTATCAAAAATCGGTATTATATCTAGTCAAACTAGTTTTGTAAAAGAATACTAGCGACCAGCCCTGCTTCCCTCGGTTTCCACGAGTTGAACAAAAAAAAGTATTTTTTTGCCAAGGGTTATCGTATTACCCAGTTACTGGGTTGTGGAGGTCAGATAGGCAGTCGCTCCATGTAAAATACTGGTATTTAGCTGCATCCGGTTAGACTGGAAACTGAGCCCAACTTAGTAGGGAAAAGGCTAGGTAGATTGATTTTGAGAGATAAAGGCTTGGGTGCCAATAGGAGGCTGTCGGTAGAGGTAATATTTAACGCACAATATACGGAAAATTAACTACATAGTTGGAACCCATGAAAACCTTTCAAAATGGGACACCTGTCATTATGTAACTGGCAACTGGTACCTACAATATTACAGGCATGAAACACTTCGCCACTTCAAAAATAAAAGATGATCACGAATACTCGAAATTCAAATATTCTTTTCTTGCATGACCATCGGTCAGTATTATCATAATGACATTCGCTATATTATGCAACCTCTTTTGGAACACTGCCATCTTTAACGCAAAAGGCGCGAAAACTGACACAGCATTTTTTTTTATTCGTCAGGCATTCACGCACGGGAATGGATCACTCCAGCCACGACGACCTACTTTATCAACGAACTTCTGACCAGCAGTGACCCAGAGATAACATCAATGAGGGACCAGTTTGATTGGCATATCTTTCCGACTGTCAATCCTGATGGATACCACTACAGTTACACTAAAGTTAGTCGGTTTATGCTTATAAAATGGTTAAGACGCTGACAACAGTTAAACCGCGGTCACTATCGGATTGCATAGAAAAGAAAGAGAAGCGCGATGACATAACGCTTGTAATTTATTGCAAAATATGAAGCAATTATCTATTTATTCAAAAATGAGTTGAATATTAAAAACAACCAAGTTCTGCATTCAAATAAGACGTTCTTGTTATTTATCAAAATACCAACTTACGTTGTTATTTAATACAGATATTTTGGCTTAGAACTCACGGTAAAAGGTTTACCATGATTAATTTGTGTCGAGTTTTTGTTTTCAAAACGTGTTTTGGTAACATCCAAGTTCTGAGAAATATGTTCAAGATTAACATATATTTTTCCGCTACCGCAAACTATATAGATTTGGCAATTTGTTTGTTTAAGCCTCAGACCAACAAAAAATGGTAGACGGAGCGCTCCGAACATCAAAAGTGAAGCCACAAAACTATGCTCCTGCAAGTAAACACACAGGCTCACGCACACACATACATTAAAATTATGCTCATCACTCCTAGTTCGTCACGAGTCGTTGTCTAGTTAACATCAATAAAATAATAGAATTATGCCTTCCTGTGTAGTGAAAACTTGTAAAAACAATAGCAAATCACATAAAAGTCTCACGGAATCACTTTTCACTTATACGTACCTGAAAATAAAATCATTTTTTAATTTAAATAACTTCATATTTTAGGTGACTTGGAACAAAAAATCTCAACGAACGAATAAATGAAAGCAGTGACATAAGGTGGGAGGGTTGCCATAATGTGATTTCAAATTTTCCCATTCGATTAAACCAATTTAAATTATGATTTCTAATTTCGAGTAATATATTCCTGTTTTGTTGTTTTATGTATTTATATTTTAGATTTTCAAGTAATACTGAATCTAAAAGTAAATGGATAGTAGGTACAAGAAATATCGATGTATTTTTTTTTGTTTTTGTTTCGGAATGGAAGTCCTTCTTAACAATTGAGGTATAATACCATACTCTACAATATCTTACTCGTACAATATTATCGTACCCATACAATATTATTCACCAAATTATAGGGAAAAACTTTTACAAATGGCAACCCTTTTTACACACACATAGATAAAAAGGTGGCTTCACTTTTCATGTTCGGAGTGCTCCGTCTATATATTTTTGTTGGTCTGAGGTTTAAGCCTACTTTTACCGGTTACCTGTTGTCAGGGCCATAATGAAAACGAAAAATTTATAGTAGGTAGGTACTATTTATAATGGGTTATGAAATGGTTATGAATCAAACTTGCATGCCATTTGGTCAAGGATAATTATTAATATCCTGTTATGCCACCTTGAACATTATTAATGCCAGTGACTTCCTCATAAAAATTCTACCTAAAAGTGTGGGCAAAAATATATGGCGTAAGTATATGCTAGCAAATAAAAAAAACTGAGTAAATTAAGTAAAAATTCCAGAATCAATGACGAACAACTACAATTTATCATGCGCCAATTTATGTTCATTTTCTCAAACATGCTTGGAAATTCGATCATTATTTTGACAACATTCTTCGGGATAAATCAAAATTGCTGTACTGGCCAAAAACAAGTGACGATGCGGCCAGCAAAGTTACTATGTAAATCCATATCTGGCGTGTTTAGCGGCCAAATAAATTACTATGAAAACTCATATCTGTCGTGTTATTTAAAAATGGAACGAACTTTTTACTTCAACACACGGCAACCAAGGAGGTAACTTATCAAAGATTTTATTTAAATTTCGAATTGGCTTGCAAATAGAACAAAGAAGAAACAAATGAACATATTGGCGCATGAAAAATGATAGTTGTTCGTCATTGATTCTGGAATTTCTATTTAATTTACTCTCTTTGAATTTCCGCGCGTTGTTTGAGAAAAGTACTATACAAGCCTTGGCCGCAATCAGGAATTGATGGACGATCGTGAAAATGAGGGCCGAGGCGAACCCGAGGCACTCATGCGTGAGTCTGAGTGATTTTATTTAAATTTCGAATTGGCTTGCAAATAGAACAAAGAAGAAACAAATGAACATATTGGCGCATGAAAAATGATAGTTGTTCGTCATTGATTCTGGAATTTCTATTTAATTTACTCTCTTTGAATTTCCGCGCGTTGTTTGAGAAAAATACTATACAAGCCTTGGCCGCAATCAGGAATTGATGGACTCACGCATGAGTGCCTCGGCTTCGCCTCGGCCCTCATTTTCACGATCGTCCATCAATCCCCATATTGCAGGCCGCGACAGTAATGTACTATTGTTTCTTCTATACTTGAAACAGTTCTATTTGCAAGCCAAATCGAAATTTAAATAAAATCTTTGATAAGTTACCTCCTTGGTTGCCATGTGTTGAAGTAAAGACTTCGTTCCATTTTTAAATAACACGACAGCTAAGAGTTTTCATAGCAATTTGGCCAAACACACCAGATATGGATTTTCATAGTAACTTTGCTGGCCGCATCGTCACTTCTTTTTGATCAGTACAGCAATTTCAATCAGTACAGTGATTTATCTCGAAGAAGGTTATTATTATTTATTTATTTAATATACAACTCCTTAGATCTATCTTTACAGGTTACCCTAATGCGATAGTTAAGTACACTTATATCATATAAACTAAAGTCACAATAAAATAAACAGACAATTAACTTAATTACAACATAACACCCTAGAGGTCGCCAGGGTAAAGTCGCTCAGTGTACAAGAAAACAAGTCTGTTGTTAAAATAATGCTCGAATTTCTAACATGTTTGAGAAAAAGCAGATTTTGCGTTAAGTATTTAAACAAAAACGAAATCTGTTCTTAATAAGGGGACAAAATAAATCTAAAAATATTAATGTGGAAACAGGAAAATTCCAATTTGAAGTCACATTGACCATTGTTGATAGGTATTACGAATTTCAGGACCGAATGTGGAGGAAAACACGATCGCGCTCAGCAAACGGATGCTATGGAGCTGACCCCAACCGGAATTGGGACTATAATTGGATGAGTATGAACAATATTTTATCTATACTCCATTTAAAATAAGATTAGACATTTGAATAAACCTTTTTTAAAGTCCGTTCATACGATTTTGACTTTTATTGCGTTGGTAGCATGAAAAATGGCAGCTGCAGTAAACAGTTGATATTGTAATAACCACAATTTTTTCTTTTAATGCCTTCCTTGTGCCTACGGTATAGAAATCAAAATCGGTTGAACGGACTGTAAATACGATTTATTTAAATGTCTAATCCTATTTCAAATGGAGTCTATGTACAAATTTCTTCGTGTTCTTTTGTTTTGACAGAACATAAACTTTAGATATTTTTTCCCAATGGCCACAGTAATCGTAGCGTCAGAGTTGCAGAGTAATTTTCACAAAAAAAAAATGCGTAACATCACGCCTGTAATCCCCGAAGGGCTAGGCAGAGGTGTACCTATAGTACCTTCGTATCCAATTTTGCCGGTTATGTTTAAGTCCTACGTAAAAGGGGGCGTGCCCGCTGCCAACAACCGTGCACAAATCCAGACTCCGGGCTTCTACTGAGAAATTCCAGATGGAATAATATAAAAACACTTTGCCCGAACTGGGAATCGAATCAAGGGCCTTATGCTCAGCAGCTAGCGCTTACGACCACTAGACCAAGGCAGTATATTATTATTTAATTATCTATTCCAGATTACAGTTCATCAAACAACCCATGCAACTATCAGTTATACGCTGGATCGAAACCATTCTCAGAGATAGAGACCAGAACACTGTCTCAGTATATATCTGGACTAGAAAACATGTTGGGTTATATCTCGTATCATTCTACAGCGCAGACATTGCTTCTGCCATACTCCGACTCCAGCGAACATGTTGATAATTATGATGATTTGGTAAGAATTTCTAACGGAATTTTCTAAGAGGTGCTCATGGCTAAGTAAAAACTGCCGCACGGGTCAATCCATCAGGTTAAGCTATGCTTGCCGGTTGGTCCGTGGATATGTGACCATCTTCACATACCGAGATTCCTCCGTGGTTTGGAAAGCACGTTTAGCCGTTGGTCCCGGCTGTCATTCGATGATCTTTGACAGTCGTTACGGGTCGTCAGAAGCCCGAAAGTCTGACAACCAGTCTTGCCCAGGGGTATCGTATTATCCAGTTACTGGGTTGTGGAGGTCAGATAGGCAGTCACTCCATGTAAAATACTGGTATTCAGCTGCATCCGGTTAGACTGGAAGCCGACCCCAATATAGTTGGGAAAAGGCTAGGCAGATGATGACTACTTTGTACACCTACATTTTGGCAAATATATAGTCGTTACGGGTCGTCGGAAGCCCGAAAGTATGATAACCAGTCTTACCAAGGGGTATCGTATTACCCAGTTACTGGGTTGTGGAGGTGACTCCCAAACTAAACTTCGACAAGTGGTTGGTAAGAATTTCTAAGAAATAGATCTGAGGGCTAATTCTCTTTCTTAAAAAACGTTCACATTCAAGTCGCAATCTATCAAACTTGTACAAACCTACTTACAGAAATAACAATCATTTATCATTTAAAAATAAGAGAATCGCCCCTCTGTTTTGTTATCTTGAGTGGACACCGCGATTTGGCAAGCGCACTGAAGGATGTTAAAGGATATCGTCAGGCAAGTTGGAACGATGATCTTTTCGGGAAGGCTGGTAATAGATGAAAGAGGCAATCTAACACAACAGTACAGAGGAATAGCAATCGCTTGGAAAGCGTTTCGTATTTCTAAAACGACTTTCAACAGGATTGACATAAGCTTTTCGATAGCTTAGGTTAGTCCTACACATTTTTGCCTTTTCCATCATCGTTATCGCTGATAGAATTTCACTTTGTCTAGGCCCTCTGATCACATTATCAGCCTATACCAGGGCAATACAGGTAGGAGGTCTATTAATCAATGGGTGGGACAAGGCTGCCAATGATGACGATGGTGATCAGTCAACTGACTGCTAAAAGCCGACGATATGTTTAAGAAAGAAAGAAAGAAAGAAAGAAAGAATAATATTTATTTGGACACAGATCGTGAAACACAATATACAAATATAATAAAAAAGAGAAAATAATGTTTTAACAATAATGTGTCTCACGGCTGCGCCAAAAAGGTTCATTTCAGCATTAATGCCAGACAAATGATGCTTAGCACAACCAGTACGTCATGGCAGCGCAGCCACAGGATAGACACATGGCAATCACTTTCAAAGCATTTCGTATTTCTACAAAAACTTTTAACAGGATTGAAATAAGTTTTTTAATGGCTTATGTCAATATATTTTTTTGGCTTTATCGCTGACAAAATGTCACTTTGTTCAGGCTGTCAGGTCCTCCCGCACTTACTGACACCGAGAGCATTCACCTATAATGTAAAAATCCAAGATTCGATTTTGAGCTTTACTATAACACCATTACAATATGGCCGATATAACTTGGCAGATCTGAACATAGGTACATGAACTTCCGCGCATGTTCTCTCACTCACACTCGCCTCATGTCACCATTTGGTTCCCATAAAATGTTACTACGCAGACCTCTGCGCGAAGTTCAGAACTGTCAAATTCGTTTCCCTCACTCACTGATGTAATGCTTGAATCTGAACTGTAAAGGTGAATGCTGTCGGTGAGGGAGTCTTTAGAATCACAATCTCATTTTCATAAGTAATTTCAGAATGATTTACTCCTTTTTGCAGAAGAAAATCGGTGAGACATCTCTTCGTTACGGCTATGCCGTGAATAAGGAAAAGTACGATGGGCCGGGAACAGCTGCCGAAATTTTGTGTGAGATAACTTTATAAATTTTCATTTTAATACTTATTACCTGCCATTTGCATTAGACTGCTTGAAAAGTGAGCTTGTTTAGAACTTTTCAGTTGCAGTCCTGTATATTTGACAAACACAGTTTAGAAAAGATACATAGATAGATAAATGTGAAAAACATGCAATTCTCGGCTTCGTAAATGGTATTTTTACCTTTTATTTTTTATTATTATCCACTTGCTGATGCCCCCGGCTTAGCCCGCGTGGATGTCGGTTATTATATACTAAAACCTTCCTCGAGAACCACTCTATCTATTGATGAAAACAGCATGAAAATCGGTGCCGTAGTTTTTGAATTTATCGCGAACAGACAGACAGACAGACGCGGCGGAGGACTTTGTTTTATAATAATGTAGTGATGGTAGATTTTTTTAAATTTGGTTTTTTTTTTCCACCTCTGCCTCTGCCTAGGTTAACCTGCGGCTTCGCAGAGGTCTCTGATTTCCGCCTCCAAAGATGGCCTCCGTTACAACCCTAGTATCTGCAATTATATTATTTTCTTTTAGACAAGGCTTCAGGAGGCAGTATTGACTGGGTGCGTCACACCCAGGGCACTTCTCTAGTCTACGTGTACGAGCTTCGAGGAGTTTACTTCTACTGGCCTCCCAGCAGGATCCATGAGCAAGGAGACGAGGTCACCCAAATGATGGTCGGGCTTGTTAAGGAGGCTCGTAATTTGGGTTATTTTTAGGAAAAAAAAAAACAATTTTCTAAATAAGTTTGTCAAAAGGCTTTGATTACGAAATTAACTATTGATTTCTTCGTATACCTGAACTTTTAAATAAAAAGTGACAAAAATGTGTTGTATCATTTTATCTGACTACGGCACAGACGTTATTAATTTTAAAAGTTGCATTCCTAAATGTGTATACCTATGGTTGTTCAAAAGCCGCCTGAACAGATTACAAAAATTAAGTTTAAATTGGATTAGTCTTGATTCGGAATGTGTTTATGGTCTAATGAAATGACAATATTCAAACAAGATGTCAGTTTTTTCCATCATATTCTCATTACCATCATTATGTCAGCCGAAATACTTTCAGTACTGTGTATACGGTATGATACTCCCTGGCCGCGCTACAGTGGAAAATTATACATACATGTTTCCACAAATGTACTATACGGTACGAGTACGTGTAATGAAAATAATAGGGAATATGCATGTGATTCAAATAAGGGTCAAGTATATTTTTTTATAATCTATATTACTTCTGAATTATGCGTCCATCAATATTTTTGAATACAATTTATTTTTGAGCGAGAAATTATTTTTTTTTAAGTGCCAAAATACTGCGGGTAATTCAAATACTTGAAAAGCTAAGAGCGGATGTGACGTAACAATCTAGCACAACAATCAAAATGTCAATTTCAAACACTCCTACAAAAAGGAGTGTTTGTTTTCATAGAATGTGACGTCACCACACCAAGCGCGCCAAATGGAGGGCGTTTGAATGGCCCGGATCGGTTGGATATTTTTTTTTTTTAATTTAAGTACTTTAAATTGCTTTTTTTCCGTCGATTTTTTTAAACTATTATTTGACGATGTAAACTATCGAATAAAAATATTAAAAAAATACATGCATATTCCCTATTGTACCTCAACGAATAATGAAATATAATGAAGTTTTGGTGGCGCGGCTGGGGAGTATGCTCCCTGGCCGCGCCACCAAGAGTTATTAGGCGTACCTGAACATGGTATACACTAAATAAATGTACGCAATATGTACTCTTCCGTACGCTATAGAGATTCGAACATTTTATTACCTTAGAAATCATAGCCTTGCGTTTGTGGCGCGGCCAGGGAGTATGCTCCCCAGCCGCGCCACCAAAACTTCATTATATATCATTATTCGTTGAAGTACAATTATTTTCATTACACGTACCGTATAGTACATTTATGGTACAAATTATCTAGATACATGTCTTTTTAATTTTCCACTGTGGCGCAGCCAGGGAGTCTCACACGATATAATATATAGGCCTCTCCCAAATATCATCAATACAACGCATATTGAATGCACTGCCTGCATCTGTTCGCTATATCTTTTACCGCATGGGATTTAATGTAAAACCTGGACGATCTCTTCATGCAGTCACGTTAGAGCAGAAATTCATTGAGTATATTTAAAAAAGATTTAAAAAACACTAGACAATTTTAATTTTATTACTTACTTTATTAACTGAACAGATTTAAATAGTCTAAAAGGTACTTATTTATTTAAAAAAAGATGTTTTGTTTTATTTTCTGTGGTCACTTCTCAAAAACAATGTGTTAAGGTTTGTCATCATCTACTAAACCCACGTTGTCTTTGGTCGTCACTGGGCGAGCTTCCTCGAATGGGCAGTCATCATCCACGTCCATTTGTAACTGAAACAAGAAAAAATCTTTTAAAAAACTTGATAACACGAGGTGTTAGATAAATTTTCGCCATATCTTGGTTTAAACAGTTTCGAAAAATGTATAAGCTTTTATCTCGTAAATCCCATCTTTGAAAAAAAAACCGGCCAAGTGCAAGTTGGACTCGCGCACGAAGGGTTCCGTACCATTATCTATAAAAATGGCAAAAAAATCACGTTTGTTTTATGGGGCTCCCTCCTTAAATATTTATTTTATTCTGTTTTTTTTTGTTGTATTTGTTGTTATAGCGGCAACAGAAATACCTCATCTGTGAAAATTTCAACTGTCTGTATTTGTTTGAAATATCCGTTCAAAAATCTGAGATCAAACGTGATGAGTATTATCTTAATACGAAAAACTGATTTCCTCAACTTATGTTTGAAGTAACACCATTACCAGGGTTGAGCTCCATATGTTCTGAGTTGAGTTTCTCGGTTACTGACAAATGCTTGCACTGACTGGACAGGTCCACTCAAATCTGTGTGGTTCTTTCCTCAAAAGACCATTACAGACATTAATCTACATGGTCCTCATATAGCGTGACCAAGATTATGTCTGGACTTTAAAACAGACTGCAACCTCTTTGTTTATTTCGGCCTTTCTTCTCAGAGTAGTCAGATAAGAAACGCCGACCCCATCTAGCTTATGTTTTTTTTTTAATATGACGTGAAAAAGTGATTTCGATATCCTATATAAAAAATAAACCATTTCATTGACCCCAAAATAAATTATCATCAAATAATTTGTTTTTGTTTTATAAATATTGATTCCCATCATGTCAAGTATTGAAACAATAAAATTTAAACCGTGTAGCAGAAAGCAGTAAAAATATTTTAGACAAAGAAAATTGAGCTTACGCCTTCTGTCGGTCCATCCAACGCCGAAGTATGAGTGTCGCGCTTCTGTAAAAAAAAAAAAAAAAATTAAACATGGCGCTCAATGATTGTACCCTCCACGAAAGACGGGTTCAAAATTAATTTATGCTAAAAAACAGTATTAAAAAAACGAAAATACTTTGAAATCAAAAATCATTTTTTTTAATTTCACTTATACCTACATGGGCACTTATGAAACGTCAGAAGCGCACGGTTCCAATTGGTCGTTTTAATTTAGATACTTATGATGTTATAGTCTTAGTAACAAATGTACCTAATACAATACTTCAATTCGTATATCTGTTGCACTAACCTGACGCACCGGGTATGGCAAATGTATATATACCCAATACGCCAGTATGGCGCAACACGGTTTATATAACTGATGCTCTTCAGAATGCTGTAATACACACTTCGCATCATGGACGCAATCCTTTTTCGCAGGATGGAATTGTAACCATCAGTATGTGCTTCGGCAAACATTCCTGAGGCCCTACACAAGGTGACATTCTATCAACGATAACGATGATGGAAAAGGCAAAAATTTATAGGACTGACATAAGCTATCGAGCTTACTCGTATGTCAATTCTGTTGAAAGTCGTTTTAGAAAAACGAAACGTTTTGGAAGCGATTGTCACTTGTCTAGGCCCTCTGATGCACTGTAGTACTGTGACAGCCTCAAACAACAACCTGAAGGTATTATACTGAACTCTAAGGGCGTTGTATGCCCATTGTGTATCCCACAGATAAATAGAGCGATTTGAAAGTGTTAGAAAAGGGTGCTCTGCATTACGAAGAACTTGCCTTCATCAATATTATTATGTATTGTGTATTATTATGTAGGTTTTATTTATTTTTTACCCGACTACGGCGAAGAAAAAAGGAGGGTTATGATTTTGACCGGTATGTATGTATGTTCATCTGTTCCCTCCTATCTTCTAAACCACTCATCACAAATTGACAAATGAGGTATCATTGGAAGCGTCTTGATCGTCCGCTGGCTTATAGGCTATGTGACTTCACATTAAATATATAAATATGGTGCATAAAAATGGCGCCCTCTAGAGGACATAAAGTCATGAACTAAAAAAAATATTGTTTAATTGTACCATGTTGGGTATCAAATGAAGGCTTAATGAGCATATTTTCAAAAATATATATGAAAAATAATAAAACCCAAAAAAAAAACACTGAGTCACACGTGCATAAATCGAATGTCTGTCTGTGGTGTCTTGTTTAAATCGTTTTAATCGTTTAGTCGTAGTTGGGTTTTAGTTTTTATTACTTTAATTTTTATAACCTAGAGCAGCCCAATACTCACAACACTTTTTCTTCTTACACTCTCTTGCAACACCAGTAGGTTTTGCTTTTGTTTTCTTCGGAAGAATCCGCACTGGAAAATGAGTAAAAAAAAAATCATTAGACGTACAAAAAAAAAAAAAATATTGTAGGTACACATTGGAAAAGCTTTGATATTTTATTTCTAGTAACATTCCGAGCTGTCAGATGTTATCCTGCTTCTTGTACACACGGCTTTACATCAAGCTATACATTTCCGGTTTAACCTGATCTCGCATTGTATAGGATTTCCGTACAATGCGAGGTCAGCTTATAATGGAAATGTATAGCTTGATATGTAGCCGTGTGTACAGATATTTTATTACATGGCGTACCTAAGTAAGTTTACATCACGAAATGTCTCAGCATTATGCTGCCTTTATTTTCATTTTACTTTTGTTTTTTTTTTTTTTGATTTTGATGAATGTGTTGAGTTTAATTGTGATCTTCCTGGATGAGACCCAATAAATACTTATTTTTATTTCTTTTTTTCTAACTGTCTCATGAACCTGTGATTATACTGACATCTATACCCATCGGTACATAGTTACGCTGCTCAAAACAAGTGCGTTGGAGAAAAAGGTAAGACGGTGGTGGTATGAACTTACCTTGTAAAGAACAAATGTCAAAATAGCCAGTATAATTAACGCAACTATAATGGCTATCAAAATAATTAGCCATTTATTACTGGCCAGTGTGATTTCCTTTTGAATTGTTATCTCAGTTAACGATCTAAAAATAAAAATAAAACAGAATTAAACTCCATTATCTAGTAGTTTATAGTTTTGATTATGTCTGCTGCATGTCAGATGAGCTGTAGTGGGTTAAAGGAATCTCTAGGTCAGTGGGGACATCGTGACAGACCCAGGCAAAGACACCCGGACGAGCTTGATCGTAAAATGAGGAGAAGAGGTATGTGAAAAAGGAGAGGTGTGTGGAAAAGTGAGAGGTATTTGCAAAATGTGAGAGGTGTGCAGGAAAGTGAGCATTATGTGCAAAATGGGAGAGGTGCGTGGAAAATGAATAATTGTTGAGAAATCGCAGAAGTGTGAGGAAAACGCAGAGGTGTGTGAAAAATGGAAAGGTGTGCAGGAAAGCGAGCATTATGTGCAAAATGGGAGAAGTGTGTGGAAAATGATTGTGTTGGAAAAATGCAGAAGTGTGGGGAAAATGCAGAGGTGTGTGAAAAATGGAAAGGTGTGCAGGAAAGTGAGAATTATGTGCAAAATGAGAGAGGTGTGTGGAAAATGGATAAGTGTTGAGAAAACGCAGAAGTGTGCGGAAAATGGAGAGGTGCTGCAGTGGGTAAATATATTGATTGTGAGGCATGGTGGCCACAAATCACCACGCTTGCAAAATACGGTCTGGCAATTTAAGACCATTATAAAGTCCAGGATTAGGAAGCTCGCATGGACTTTTACGAAAACTGCACTATTTTTACCGTTAATAAAATAAGCGATAAGTAATTTTTTATAGTGAAAATGTAGTTAAATTTAGAACTTACACGGCAAATAACTTCGGGACTCGATCGGACAGAAATAATATTGATGTAGAACTTATGTTCAGTTCTCCCCCTTTGAGATAACTTTCTGTAAAAAACTTCACAATTAGAAATGCATGGCCTGGGTTAGGACATTAGATACTTTTTACCCCGATATTCCCACGGGATCGAGACCTACGAGGGTGAAACCGCGGGGCGCAGCTAATGATAGTATAAACATTTACTTACTCAACCGGCCTGCAAATATCTCCGTAGTGCCGATGATTGTTTGCGTCGTATTCGGCAGAAGTAACTCCAGAGTGCAGTTGAGTATGATGAAGCTTGAATTTGTTAGATTATTTGTTTCGCAATCAAAATCCGTCGCTGAAATCTAAATATAGAAACACATTATTATGTGCAAAATAAAGTACTACCATTTAAGTTTTGCACCTCGGCAATGATCGTCTAACTTCAGAAGAACAAAGGCGCGCATATAGGTAATGTATTCTGTGCTAACTACTAATAGTTCTTAAAAAATATGTTTATGAGTAAGAAATAAGTAGATAATAGTGGTATACACTACAAGACTTTAAGTACTTTGAGAAAGATGAATAAATTGAGGTTCTATATAAATATATAATAAAAAAATATTTTGTAAGAATACAAAAACTTGGAGGAGCTCATGGCTAAGTAATAACAGCCACACCGGGTCGATCCATCAGGTTTAGCTACGCTTGCCGGGGTTGGTCCGTGGATGGGTGACCATCTTTACATATCGAGATTCCTCCGTGCCTCGGAAAGTACGTTGAGCCGTTGGTCCCGGCTGTCATTTGTGGATCTTTGACAGTCGTTACGGGTCGCCAGAAGCCCGAAAGTCTGACAACCAGTCTTACCAAGGGGTATCGTATTACCCAGTTACTGGGTTGTGGGGGTCAGATAGGCAGTCGCTCCATGTAAAATACTGGTATTCAGCTGCATCCGGTTAGACTGGAAGCCGACCCCAACATAGTTGGGAAAAGGCTAGGCAGATTTTGGCAAAATCTGTCTCGGTACTTACGTTGAACGAATTAATGTAATGTTTCTTTAGCATTTTTACAGTGAATTTTACCCACTTCCATGTAATACTGCCGTTGTTTCTTATCTAGATGAAAAACAAAGTAATACGTTAATACATTAATTTTAGGTAACCTAATGTAAATAAATATTAAAGGCATATTTGGCCAAATAATGGTCAGAAGCAGGCCGATTTTGTTTATTTTATTAGGGTTCCGCATGTCCGGATGAAAAAACTGAACCCTTATAGGATCACTCGTGTGTCTGTTTGTCTGTCAGGCTCCGAATCTAATAGACTGATTAAGTTGAAATTTTGTACTCATATCAATTACTAGGACTCAGACACGGACGTGTTATGTAAATAAATGAATTTTGAAACAGGGCGGTCTCTTTTCGGTAACATATAATAAAATTAATAAAACAGTTTTGCGAACTGTGCCATGTCAAATAAAAGGGCTTACTGTGATAAAAATAATTTCAATATGTTATATAGTTTTTAAGTTATTTAAGGAAAATAATAAAAAATAAAAAAAATATATATAGGAAAAAAATCTATACTTATATACAATGGAAAATCTATAAGAAGTCTATGGTTTTTGACTACCTAGCTACTACGGGTCTATAGATAGCCTGTGACTGACAAACAGACGTAGGTATGTACTGGTTACGAAACCTTAAAACGACGCGTATTATTTTATTCAAAACTTACCTGGTATTCGTGATGATCGTAAACAGTTGTATTTTCCAAAATCTGTTTGTCTGTGATGTTCAGCTTGTGAGTGTCCCTGCAAAGATTGGAATTGCTTAAGGTTATGTTGGACCATCATACGAAAAAAACTGCTACTATCCGAGCTAACAAATATCATGCAGGTTGCGATTAGGCACCATCTTCACGGACGAGTGAATCACAGCGGTTAGTCTCGTCACACTATGCTGTCAGAATAAAAAGAAACTCCATGGTCCAATCTCTATAAGGTGATATCATTATGACGACAATGATATCACCGTATGGCAGCGCGTGACTATCGCCGGGATTCTCTCACCCATCGAGATGACGCTATACAACTTCAAATTGCTTAGCATGATCCTCCGCTATGTCGAAAATACTGCCGAAAATATTCCCGAGTGCCTGAAAAAAGCTGTTGTTGTCCCTGTTTACAAATCGGGCAGTAAAGATCAAGTGACAAATTATAGACCTATTTCCCTGCTGCCTGCTATGTCTAAAATATTAGAAAAAATTATGAATAAAAGGCTGTTCAAATACTTGGAAGATAAATCAATTTTATCTAAACAGCAGTTTGGATTTAGGCCTAAAATGTCAACAGACGATGCCGTGCACCATCTGACTAACTATCTAGCACAAGAACTTGATAATGGTAACCACACAGTAGGAATCTTCCTGGACCTCGCCAAAGCTTTTGATACGGTTTCTATTCCTATTCTGTTGCACAAGCTTGAAGCCTTAGGAATCAGAGGCACCCAGCTAAAATTATTTAAGAGCTATCTAGTAGACCGTACACAATGCGTAAGGATTGGTAATGTTCTCAGCGATACTGAAAAAAACACGTCTTTCGGAGTTCCCCAAGGAAGTATTTTAGGGCCTACACTATTTTTGATTTACATAAACGATCTTTGTAACCTAAATCTAGATCACGGCCAAATTATTTCTTATGCTGACGACACTGCCCTTCTTTTTTCGGCTGACTCAGAAGAAAAAGTCTACAAGCTTGCGCAACATGGATTCAATATTGTTATTAAATGGCTTCAATACAATTCACTATCACTTAATGAAGACAAGACAAATTACATTAAGTTTTCGATGCGCAAGCAAACATCAACATGCACTACCTCGACATTATATGCTCATTATTGCACAATTCCTACAGATAACCAATGTGTTTGTCCCAACATTAAAATGACAAATACAACCAAATACCTTGGTGTTATAATAGATGAAACACTTTCGTTCAAACAACATATTCAAGCTTTAAATAATAGAATTCGCAAGTTGATATTTGTTTTTAAAAAGTTACGCTATATTGCTGACCCAAAAGTCGTTAGACAAGTATACTTAGCTCTATGTCAATCAATATTAACTTACTGTATTACCACATGGGGTGGAGCGGGTAAAACAATGTTACTAACCATCGAGAGAGCTCAAAGGGCGATTCTCAAAGTGTCTACTTTCCGCCCTTTCCTTTTCCCTACTAACCTCCTATACAAATCGTGTGAAGTATTAACAGTTCGACAACTATTTATAATGGGTATTGTATTAAAGCAGCACACAGCTCTTCCCTATAGCACTGCAAATACTAATAAAAGACGTAAAGATATAGTTTGTCCACAAAATACAACAAAACATGCTTTTGTGTCCAAATTTTACCTGTACCTCGGTCCTCTTCTCTATAATAGACTTAACTCGAAAGCCAAAATTTATTCCCTGAACTACACAAATTGTAAGAGAATTCTAAAAGATGCTCTCCAAAGTATGTCTTACGAAGATACAGAGAATTTACTAATTGTGTTAAAGTGAATATACTTATGTAAAAATTTCAATTATGTTAAGTGTTTGTCAAATTTAGAAACTCAGAGTTAACTTGTTTATTATTTATTTATTTTATAACTCTATTTTTAGCTCTTCTCGCCTGAAACACAGGATAACCTAGTTCAGGCACGTAAGTCTTAGGAACATAATTTACATTTAAGCAAAACTGTACTAATTTTTATGCCTTGTTATTTTTTGAATAAAATATTATTATTATATTATTACTGCAGCATTAATTTCGAAATAAATATATTATGTTAAAGTTGAGGATTGGTGCTAGGTCCTATGATTGACGAAAATACGATTATATAACATTTTATCAATAGAAAACAATCCAAAATCCTATACCGAAATATAAACCGCTGGTATTCAAAAACTACTTCAAAGTAGATCATGAAACTTTGCATAATAACTGAACTAACTATTAAACAGGTCTTAGGTTATTTTATAATTTTTAATTACAGTTATTTTCACCGTAAAATGCGATTACCTAAACTATTCAAGACTTGGAGCCAGCACCCACTCCGTCTCGCTCTCACTCAGTCTGCGAGTAGTATGATGCGAGCGAGATAAAAAGAGTATAAGATTTTTTTTTAAATAAAAAATTAAATAAAAGAAATGTGTTTTTTTTTCTATATCACTCACCTATCATTGAATACGCCATCTAAATTTAAATTAAAGGGTATTCTTAGTGTCATGCTACTGTTATCAATTTCTTGGTTACAGTTTTCATACAGAAACACTTGGACGAGGAGATTTTCTGCATCGTTCGTTGGTTTTGTCATGTTCAGCTTGAGATCTATGGAGTACTGTAAGAATAATATTTTTTGTCAAATTATTGAAAAAGCCCACATGGGTTATGGTACAATCAACCGCATGTCTCTGGTGACTTTGATAATGCGTTTATTTGTAAGGGCGCAACCATGGCCGTATAAACCAACAGGCAACAATCTGACAATTTTATAAGTTTTTTCATAATTTTCTGCGTTACCAAACAAAACCTGTCTTAAAAAATTGACAATTGCGGTTTATCGATGACTTTGTGAGATATTGACTTAGCCCACGTCCACACGGCAGTTGTATACTGCATTTTTTATTATCATAACTAATCCCATAGAAAAAAAAAAAAAAAAACCCGACTGCAAGAACACAAATGAAAAGAGTAAAACAGTCATTATAATTTATAGAACTTTGGTATTACAGGCCACAAACCAATAACTTAACTATGGTGTAACTTTTGTTTGAACCGCCTGGGATACCAAAATTCTATCAAAATGGTAATTATTTACTTCTGTATCCCTCCTCAGTGGTTTTGGTAGATAGCACCTGTAACCTCTTTGGTAAGATTCACAGTCGACTCGGGACAGCGGTGCACCAATCACGCGCAACCAAACGCAGGCTGAATACGAGGCGTTACCATCGTTTCGCACTTTTATCGTTACGGTCTCGTTGGCAGTGGAACCCAGTAAGTATGGGTAGCTGTAATTAAAGTTTTCAGTCAATGGAGCTAAGCTACAGTACAATTTTTTTATTTTTGTATTCTTCCGAACACTAAAACGAGGGACGTTGGAGTTTCTTGCCCATTCTTCTTCATACGCAACTACCTTACGGAAGGGCCAATTAAAATTATATTGACGTTCAAAAATGCCTTTTATGTGCCTATATGATTTGACTTTGCTCAATTTTTAAGACACGAAGCGTATCAGAGGCCCTAGTGTGAGTTTCTTTTAACCATCTCGACTTTACGCATCGACCGCGTTCGGCGCTCCGATTGGCCATTCATTGGCCTTCACTGGTAAAGGGCCAATCGGAGCGCCGAACGCGGTCCATACGTAAAGTAGAGATGGTTAAAAGAAACTCACACTAGGGCCTCAGCTCAGATCGTGATGTGAAGCGAAGCGTCGCTGCGCGCACTCTTTAACAATTATCGAACTTATTTTCTTCACAAAAAGGTATAATTTTAGTGATGCGCGGTGCTGCGCAGCGCGTGTACCTTATTGTGTAGTAAATAAATTCGATATTGTATCGTATCATAAACCGCGTGGCTTCAGGTCTCGGTGTGAACTGACCCTTAGTCTATTTTAAATGATTGATGTGTAACATCTTTCCTCTCGCTTTCCTGCAATCTGTGGGGGTGATTTCGTGAAAAGGGACGGAAGTGTGTAACAGGAAGCTAGGGAAACGCTCGCTATTTGATTTGACCAATGAGCGCGTGCGGTGCTAGTGTTGGCCGCCAGATGGTACCCACCATTTTCCGAGAGGTTGGTACTGTCAGCCAAGATGTCAGATGTTACTCATCATGCGACTATTGTAAGCCTTCCTTGTTTACTAGCTGATGCTGATGTTCGCCAGCGTTGATGTCGGTTATTATTTACTAAAACCTTCCTCGAGAACCTCTCTATCCATTGGTGAAGACAACATGAAAATCGGTGCAGTAGTATTGGAGTTTATCGCGAACAGACAGACAGATGCGGCGGAGGACTTTGTTTTATAATATGTAGTGATGTTTGTTTCTCTTACCTGCCAGACCACAGAAGTTTCAAGGACAGCTTGGGAATACAATCGTTGCCTTTACAATGTCGGGACACCTCTAAACTAGTGTTCAGTTTACTGTATGGACTCGCGTCAACCCACGTATTGTTGAATTCTGTTCAAATATAATTATGTTGTCGTTATTTCCTTTCTTCTGGTTTCTACGCAATTGACAACCATGTTTTAAAGATTTAATTTTAAAAATTAACATCAAGTCTTGTTACTCCGAAGGGTTAGGCAGAGGTGTACCTATAGTACACCCACATTTCGCCAGTTATGTTTAAGTCCAATGAAATAGGGGTGAGGCTATTGCCATCGACCGGGCACTAATCCAGACTCCGGCCTGCTACTGAGAAATTCTAAGTGAAAAACACAAAAACACTTTGGCTGACCTGGGAATCGAACCCAGGGCCTCGTACTCAGCGGTAGCACTTGCGTCTTAAATGCAGTAAGCTATGAGGCAGTGTATATAATAAAAGTGATTGATAATAATAATTGGGATTGTCTACATATATTCTGGCCAGATTAATTAATGAATTAAGTACCTTCCATATTTTTGTCGGACAGGAAATTGTTTTGTATTAGTGCTGTTGATTTAAAAGTGTAATCGCCTGGCTCCTTGTCTTTCTGCAAACAATACAATAATACAACAAAATGTAAGGAAAAGCCAAGAACTGCGTTATTGTCGGGTCCTGTGTAAATGTAGCTTTAGTCACATGTATTAGGAAGAGTTCGTGGTTCAGTAATAACAGCCGCACGTGTCGATCTGTCAGGTTAAGCTACGCTTACCGGGGTTGGTCCATGGATGGGTGACCATCTTTACATATCGCGACTCCTCCATGCCTCGGAAAGTACGTTAAGCCGTTGGTCCCGGCGGTCATTCATCTTTGACAGTCGTTACGGGTCGTCAGAAGCCCGAAAGTCTGACAACCAGTCTCGTTACCAAGGGGTATCGTATTATCCAGTTACTGGCTTGTGGAGGTCAGATAGGCAGTCGCTCCATGTAAAATACTGACATTCAGCTGCATCCGGTTAGACTGAAAGCCGACCCCAACATAGTTGGGAAACTATGACAGACTTTTGGGTTTCTGAGAACCCGTAACGTCTGTCAAAGATCTACGAATGACAGCCGGGACCAACGGTTTAATGTGCTTCCTGAGGCTCGGAGGGGTCTCCTTAAGTAATGGATAGTCACCCATCCAAGAACTGACCGCAGCAAGCGTAGCTTAACCGTCGATCGACTGGTGCTGCTACTATTATTTATCCACGAGTCCCTCACACACGGACACTCGTTCATTCGACGCTGTTCCATCATGTTTTACTAGAAAAATATCAACACTGTAATTAAGATGCCATGGGATTGGACCTTTGCCCTTACCGTGCAAATAAAAAAGTCAACTAACAAACCAACCAACCAACAACATCAACCAAACTAGATACAGTGCATAAGAGCACCCCGAGCTTGATGAGGCCCACTTATCGCGATATTTCTTTGCCACTTAAATTCCTAAATTAATTCTACGGCTATTTGATATCTTTCAAAGAGGCTCGCAATAAAAGAAATGTATTGGAAAACAATTGAATAAGTCCTTCAATATGACAATTTGGTATAAAACCGAGAGTTAATAAAAAAAGTCGGGCTTTTAATATTCGGTGCTAGGCATAAAATTATACTGCTCAAACACACTTCTTCTTCTTTTCGAATCGATGGTAAATACATAACATAACATAACATCACGCCTGTATTTTCCTGAAGGTTTGGGCAGAGGTGTACCTATAGTTCACCCACATTTCGCCAGTTGTGTTTAAGTCCCATGTAATAGGGGGCGAACCTGAAATACATTAGTATTATCTTAAAGCAGAGGTGTACACACGACTACACATCAAGCTATACATTTCCAGTATAAGCTAGCCTCGCATTGTGCAGAAATCCTATACAATGCGAGATCAGCATAAACTGGAAATGTATAGCTTGATGTGTAGCCGTGTGTACATATACAGCAAAATCAGAAAGGTATGGTCATAAGTAAGAGGTCGTCCTATACATTTGAGTCGAGTAGATATTGAAGATTTGTAAGGAAAGGTTGATCATTTCTACGTCCACATTTCGCCAGTTATGTTTAAGGTCGTACCCTACCTCAGATTTTATCTCGCTTGCACAATACTACTCGCGGCCTGAGTGAGAGCGAGACGGAGTTTGGTGCTGACGGCTCTCAAGCCTCTAAAAGTTTAGGTAATTGCTTATTACGGTGAAAATAATGGTAATAAAAAAAAATAAGAAAACATTAGACCTGCTCTATAGTTAGTTCAGTTAATAAGCAAAGTTTCATGATCTAATTTGAAGTATTTTTTGAATACCAGCGGTTTACAGTTCGGTTTAGATTTTTGGAATTTGGATTTTTTTTCTATCGGGCAAATTTTATGCAATCGTATTTTCGCCAAACATAGAACCTAGCATCAATCCTCAACTTTAACATATATTTATTTCAAAATTAATGCTGCAGTATTTTCGGCATAACGGAGGATCATGCTAAGCAATTTGAGGTACGGTAGGGCCTTAAGTCCCATTTAATAGGGGGCGCGCCTATTGCCATCAACAGGGCACAGGTACAGAACACGGGCTGCTACTGAGAAATTTTCGATGGAATAACCCAATAAGAAAAAAATTATAAAAATTATAAAAACTGTTTATAGTATTTACCAATTCAACGGTGACATTCTCGCATAGGTTTTTTCTGTCTTTGTGGCAGTTGTAACAAGACATGTCAATGACAATATTAGGCTGCTGTACGATGGCCGCTTCACCGATAATACTGTTTTTGATGGTAATGTCTGGAAGCAGAACATACATTATCAAGTATTAAGACCACAAGATAGAAGGTGTAGTATTGTAACCTTGCATTGTGTCTATAAGTCTGTTTTTTTATCACATACTAATTTGACAGGTGCAAATGTCAAACTCAAAATTGAAAAAAAATTAAAACACAATCACTTGAATTGTCAAATGAGTCTACGATATTAAAAAAAGCAGACTGTACATAAAACGTATAAAACTTGAATATTGCCATCGCCCATTGTATATTTTGTAGTGTTTTTTTTTGTTACATATTTTTTTGGTGTACAATAAAGTATATATAAATATAAATAAATAAATAAAACTTGTCGAAAACGTCAAAAAAGTGAAAACAATATATTTAACAAGACATCTCTGAAAAAACGTCAATACGTGTAGGTATGATACATGTTTTTTATACATGTTTATAACAAGTCTATTACAAGACTTGTTTTAAACAGGTACTTATCACAACTTGTAACATAACTGGGGTGTGATTCTGTAAGACCTCATTCTATACTTCAAATCTGAATCCGCTGTGAGTTTCTTGATTGGCATTCTAAAAACTCGGTTGATACACTAGCGCTACCCTTGCGAGCGTGGCAGCGAGTTGAACTAAATTGACCGTGAAATTTTGATATATATATAAAGTATGAGATGACGTAAGAAGTGGCATTCAGTAAGGTAATGCCCCGTCAATTCGACGCTCACTTCGCACTCGAACCCGAACACATTTTGAACCTTATGCGAAGTGAGAGTGAATAGCGATGTGAGATGCGAGTTGTTGTTTGAATTTTACAGAATCGACGTACTGTTCGATAACTTACTTCCAATCATATCAACTGGTAGTTTAGGAAGCTGCACTCGAGCGCATACTTGAACAGTGAAAAATGTATCTTGCTCTCTCACTATCTGTGAACAAAATATTTCATGTTTAATTCAACGATTGTAAGTAGAGGTAGTAGAGAGCAGTGGTGGCCCAGTGGTAAAGGACGCGACTTACGACTTGTAGGTCGTAGGTACGAACCCTGACAGACACTTTATTTTGGGTAAATTATATCATCACCACTGCTCTCAAAACGGTGAAGGAAAACATCGTGAGGAAACCGGCATGTCCTAGAACCAATAATTCGAAGACATGTGACATCTACCAACCCGCACTGGGCCCGCGTGGTGGATTACGGCCCACTCCCTCTCACAGACAGTAGGCCTGTGTCCCAGCAGTGGGAAATTATAGGCTGATTATGATTACGAAGTAGGTAGAGGTAAGCACACTAAATTTAAATCACGTACTTCAGTAGGATCTCAATAATAATCATTTAAAAAATATAATTAGGACATTGCGATTTAACACAAATATTAATACTAGCAGCGCCCCGCGGTTTCACTCGCATAAGTCTCGATCCCGTAGGAATATCGGGATTAAAGTATCCTATGTGTTAATCCAGGTTATACACTATCTGTGTGCCAGATTTCATCCAAATCCGATCAGTAGTTTTTGCGTGAAAGAGTAATAAACATCCATCCATCCATCCATCTTCACAAACTTTCGCGTTTATAATGATGGAGTGCATGCGAAGTCAAAACTGAGTTGGGCCCACTGGCAACGCAATAATCACTAAATCTGTTCAGAGCTAAACATAATTATTTAAAATATCAATCCGTCTCTATCTTGAAGTCGATAGAGATGGATTGATATTTTAAATAATTATGTTTAGCTCTGAACAGATTTACGACGATTGAAAGGAACAGAATGATGTTTCAAATTCGTTTATCGCCGAACGTATTAAGGGCGGGTTGTTTCACGGGCCGGTTGTAAGTGACTTGAAGTGTAAGCGTGCCTTAGTCTCAAATCAAGGCTGCGTCCTGGTAATGATTATGTGCAAGTGGAAACACAGCATCAGTTGTCACAATATAGTTGGAACTATAGATAAATATGAGCCTATGTGATGGTGGGTGTTGTCAGTATGGAGCTGAGCATGAGGGTTTGATTCCCAGTTTGGGCAAAGTATTATTGGGTTTTTCCAACACGAATTTGTCAGTACCAGCCCGGAGTCTGGATTAGTGACCGGTTGTTAGCAATAGGCTCGCCCAAGTTTAACATGGGACTTAAACATAAAAGGAAAAATGAGGGTGTACTATAGGTACACCTCTGCACGACCCTTCGGGGATTAGAGGCGTGATGTTATGTTATAACAAGGAAACAGTGTCTATCAGAATAATCCCTTCATTGGCTCTTCCAACTGTCGCTTCACTAACAAGACAGACCTACATACCTGCTCGCCAATTAGTTGGCTAGACAGTGTCACGTTGATCTTCTGCACGCATTTGAACAGCAACACTTTACTTGACCCCGGAGCACTTGCCGCCAATTCTATTGAACAATATGAACGAAGTATAAAAAAAAACTATAGAATAAGATCTAAAACAAGCAAATGACAAAAGTTTTTTTCCTCTGTGTAAAGTATATTACATTAATTTGCTCTCGGGGAGAGGGAGTGGGCCTTAATCCACCACGCGGGCCTAGTGCGGGTTGGTAGATGTCACATGTCTTTGAATGTTTGGTTCTAGGATATGTCGGGTTTCTCACGATGTTTTCCTTCACCATTTTGAGAGCAGTGGTGATGAAATAATGTACAAACAGTAAGGGTTCGAACCTATGACTTGCAACTTGTAAGTCGTGGCTGATACCACTGGGCCATAATTTCTCTTCTGTGTGTTAAGGGAGAAATTGGTATTGTGGCGGTATCTACATCGCCACATGCGAACTACGCATCAAAGACCTGACGTCACACTAAACTCCTGACGTCACATGAATCTTGCATGTGCAGTGTAATGGACATATATACAAGAACCCGACATCAATCGTTGGGCAGTTGCCCGCCAGACACAACACAAACATCGATCGTTACATAAATCCTGCATCGCGCAATTAAAGTTTACCGCGCAATGGACATATTATATCCAAGGACCCGAGATCAATACCCGTCTGGTCGGAGGATCCTCCCTTTTTCTATGGTGGATGAGTGAACTTTACACCCTGTTCCTCATACCCCTAAAGTATAATGTTAGTACTTTCCGGATAAGCGCCTCCACAAAGAGATAGATCATAGATCATAAGATCAATATTCATAGATCCTGCTTTTATTAACTGTCTCATTCATATGTGACCTTTATTAACGTATATTCAATTTTAGAAATAAAGAAAAAAGGTAAACGTATAAAATATGCTGATATAAAAAGTATAAGTTAAGTAGGTGCAGGAAGATTACAAACTAAACTAAGTATAAAACACTCATTTTTATATTCGTATGAAACGTTTGCTCACATTCGCTTGTACGTTTATGAACATTATGCGCTGAGAATAAGGTTCATATTCATATGAACCTTGCCATAAGACCTTTAAGCTACTACTATTAAAAATAGGTTTCTAATAAACTGTTTTTATTCCCACCTTCACATCCATTCTCGTCAACATCATCAATAAACTGAAGACTGAAGCCGAGGGTCCTGTAAGACTCCCTCTGGATCCGCTGCGTCAGTTTCAAGACTGACAGCTGAATACCCTTGTAGTCTTGGGTCTTCATCAGGGTATTGTAAACTTCGTAACCGGACAGTATGTAAATGGCTCCACTGCCACTTTCACACTTCTCGTATGGCGCGCTTACTACCAGTTCTGTAAAGTTAAAAGTCATTTAAAATTTCGGACTTGTAAACTCCTTACATAATTTCTTACACCTTAGACATTCAATTATTTACTTAGAGTCAACACTACCTGAGCTCAAATTCACTTTTGATCTCGCTCGCACCATCCGAAATCAAATCACATACATTATGACGCCATTTGCAAAAATTATGCCACATTCACATTATGACATAACTTTTTTGCCCCGTATATCTCTTTGCTCTTGAGGAGCTCGTGGCTAAGTAATAACAGCCGCACGGATCGATCCATCAGGTTAAGCTACGCTTGCCGGAGTTGGTCCGTGGATGGGTGACCATCTTTACATATCGAAACTCCTCCGTGCCTCGGAAAGCACGTTAATCCGTTGGTCCCGGCTGTCATTTGTGGATCTTTGACAGAGAAACCCGAAAGTCTGACAACCAGTCTTGCCAAGGGGTATCATATTACCCAGTTACTGGGATGTGGAGGTCAGATAGGCAGTCGCTCCATGTAAAATACTGGTATTCAGCTACATCCGGTTAGACTGGAAGCTTACCCCAACATAGTTGGGAAAAGGCTAAGCAGATAATGATATCTCTTTGCTACATTATACGAACCTGGTCTGCCGTCACCATCAATGTCTTTCGCAGCGATTGCGGTGCCGAAGCGGCCAAAGTAAGTAATGGCGAAAATTGATCGAAGCCTTTTCGGTTCATTGATAGTTCTCTGAGGACAACAGTAAAAAAATAAAAATAAAAATGTATTCAAGTTAAAAAGTAAAATTATGATTTACATTAATTACAAACGAAGGAACTTTAATTCTAGCTGTAAAATTAGACCAGAGGGGCAATTCCCGTAATTTTTAAGACCATTCACATTCGCATCTCATTCGCAAACTGTCAAAAACACAATCAATTTACCAACAGTTTTGACAAGTTTGACAGATTGCGACTTGCATGTGAACGTTTTTTAAGTACGAGAATTGGCCTTCTGTCTGATCTAGGTTTATGAAAACTTGTATGTTTCAGGCCATAAATAACAGTGGGCGATAGGTAAATATTATATCTATTCACCATGTATTCAGAAAAGTGTGGTCATATTTAAGCATGGGGTACAGAACTGGTATTAATTAATCGGTTGGAACCATTTTAGCGCTTGAAATACGTGAATAATCAAATAAACTTGCACCATAACTCTCAAACTAGGCAACTTAATTCCAGAGCGTTAAGTGAGTCAGGTTGGCGCCGTGCGACCTTGTCAAGGTCATTGTCAGACTTTTTTTAAACTACATTTTGACAGCTGACGCGTGAAAGGCAAGCAATTAATTTCCCTAACTGTACCAATTAAAACATTATTGTGTATCTTACCATGTCTCCTGTGGCACCTATGTAAATATGTAAGGCACCGCACTCTAAGCATTCGTCGTCAGACTGCGCAGGCGCACCCACTAATAGTTCGTCTAGTCCATCTGAATTGAGGTCTGCAGCGGTCATTGTCGTCCCGAACATTGTGCCAACAGCATTACTATGCAACTGAATGAACTTCAGATTTGTCTCCTCCGCGCGATTTCGGGCCAACATAGATAGCGAATGATCGGTCTTTAGATCGAGGAACGATATCTGAAAAATTAATAGGTAAATGAATACTAGTATTAAATACTATCATAAATACTGCGTATGTTAAAAAGGTTTGGTCAAAATTTTGGGTGTGGTACGCACGGCTACACATCAAGCTATAATTTCCAGTATAAGCTGACCTCGCATTGTACGGAAATCCTCTACAATGGGAGATCAGTATAAACTGGAAATGTATAGCTTGATGTGTAGCCGTGTGTACAACCAAAGAGAATTAAACCAATAACTTCCTCAATGGTACCAACATAGTAATCACGAAAAAATAATCTGTCATCCATACAAAACTTATATACCTACTCGACCCAAATATATGGGACGACGTTGATTGCTTTTTCGAGATACTATTTTATTTCTGTCTTCTGACGTCAGATATTAGCAGTGCTGACCGTGTCTGAATAGACTTTAAATCGCTTACTTACAAATTCGCCATTTTTCGAAATACTATACATAAAGTAATATATTTCGAAAAATGTATAATATAATTAATGTATAATATAATTATTATATAGGTCTGTATAATGTGCACAAATCTATAAAATAAAATATATATAAAATACCTTTTTTTCAGTGGCTTACAACTTTTTATAAGTTTTGAGAAATATAATTTAAAAAAAAAATTACTATCGTGCGATTATTGAAGTTGTGAGTGGTACGAGTAATTAGGGTGAAGTTTTTTAAGGTGTACGTGGATAGCCTTCTCCGAAGCTATAAGAAATACTTAGCGAAAAACACTGAAAGGTGTCTCGGGGCCGATTTTCTTACTTTAAGGTCTCATTTGATTACTTACAACTCCTTCCATATTTTTCTGTAGCATACTGAACGCGTACACTGTTTTTTTTGAAAAGAATTTTCCAGAAGTGAGTCCAAAACCTGCAATAAAATCAAATAAATTATAAAATATTACAGATACTGGGTATTTTAATGTACAATCTTACTGATCACCGGCTCTCTTAGATCAGAAATATTAATTTAGTAACAGATAAAGTCAAGATATTAATATACAGGGTTTAAGGGACAGCCCTCCGCAGACTGATGGGATGAATTCAGCATATCATACTAAGACGACCGGCACATCAAATTATTTCAGGAACGTTATGGGAATCCAATAAACTTGATGTGTATTATTACCTCACGCGCAATGTATCTTTACCGCGGCAAAACTCACGTAGCCGTACTCTCCGTGTCGGGGGGAGGGCGCGCTCGAGTATTTAAACATCCATTGCTGTTTTATTTTTTATTTTAGCTGTTTTACTTACATAAATGGAGTGCTGCGTACAGAGAATGTAATTTTACATTGAAATAAAGGAATAGTAACTGAAAAAACTATATTAAAAAAATGAAAACTTTTCTGAGGATGATTCAAAATAAGGAGCGGAATGCCCCCTGTTAATTTGCAGAGGGCTGTCCCTTACACCCTGTATTAAGTCTAAGATATGTCGTGCACTAGACGGCCATGACTCCGGCGAGTCGTGGCCGGAGTCAAAATAACCGAAAAACCGAATATCGGAGTTAAAATTGTACTTTAAAATAGTTTATATTTAAGTATTTCGAATATCGCTAGTCTATGTCCGGACACACTGTATAGTTTATCAGTCGCTGCGACCACTGTTCGTGTTCGTGGCCGTCTGGTGCGCGAGATCCCTTAGAAAGAAGGTAATAAGCAGTACCTACAAAAAAACAACACACAGTAGGGTATGACATAATAATACATTAACGGGTACAACTATTCACATGCGATAAATTATTTATTTTTAATTTGTATTTCACATTTCCAAAGTATGCATTTACGTCTTTAGTAAAACCTAGCATCTGCCAAAGTCTATTGGTAAAAGCCCGTAAAACTGTCTTATATGATTCGGTAAATTTAAGGATTTACCATACTGTATGACGAAAAGAACAAGTGCATCATAATTTTTTCATCCGATAGACTTCCATAGGCCATAGGCCATAGGCCGTAGCATCTAACGGATTCCCGTAGCCCTCACCAGGTCATCGGTCCACCTTATTAGTAGCTTATAGTTTGACCGAGGCCGCTGTTCCGTGCCTTAGGAATGCGTGGCAAAGCCGGGGGCAGCGTTGACGAATGAGCAGCGAGACGGCATGAGTGTTGACGAATGAGCGGCCCCGCGGGACTGCTCCCCCGTCTCGCCATGCACCATCTACGGCGCGAAACAGCGATCTCGGTTAAACTATAGTGAAGAATTGTTAGTACTTGAAGTAGGTGTGAAAGGTTTGTCCAATAATGAATCTTTTTCGCATTTCAGCTGGCTTTCCACCAAAGCTTCATATTCAAAACGAAGCAATTACAAAAATAATTGTTTTTCCTAGGCCATTAAAAGGCACTTTAGAATTGATTCTAGTTGCCTTTCAAATGGTAGTTTTGCATGAAAAAGAATAAAAAAGAGTCTTTATTTACTCTTTTAAAAAATATCAATAATTTGTTAACATTAATTTACCCTCTCTGCTCTGATCACCCAGCCTTAGCGCTAATAATAATAAAGTGCGGATTAACATTACCTATATTCCAAAAAGTCGGCAAGTAACTTGTATACAATTTCTTGTCTGCCAATGATTTGACATCGTTATAAGGATCTGACGCGCGTAAGTAGGAAATGTCTCCATACAACGACGTTTTCGCTATCAGTAACATATCATTCTCCTCGTCAAGTAACGTAGACCAACCAGTTCCACCAGTAAATCTATCTGGAAATAAGATTTTTGTTTCAGATTTTAATAATTAATAATAACATTATGCTAGCTGCGCCTCGCGGTTTCACCTGCATAGGACTCGATCCCATGGTAATGTCGGGATAAAAAGTATGTCCCAACCCAGGTCCTGATCAACTCATGTGTCAAATTTCATCTAAATCCGTTCAGTTCAGCCGTTTTAGCGTCAAAGACAAACAAACAAAAAAACTCACTTTCGCATTTATAATATTAGTTAGGATTTAGCAAAGTATTCATTGGATTTTACACCAGCTATTGGAAGAATATAATGATAAATATAAAATAATAAAAAAAATCTTAGATTTTTATCATCGTCGTCACCAACCATTCTCACTATTATTACTCTTTCCGGCCATATTTTTTAAAACCACACCATTAGCTGTTCATTTATCAATCACAATTGAAAATCAAATAATGATTAGAGAATGCTCACCAATTTAAAAAAAAAGCACTATAGTTTAAGAACTCTACATTCTTTATATTAAATATTTTAACAAACAACACATTTCTTGTATGGGACTCCCTTTAATTTTTAACTTATTTAATTTTTATTATTTGTTGTTATAGCTTTCATAGGATAGTCATACAAATTCTGTGTACATTTCAAGTGTCTACTAATTACGTTTCAAAAGGTACAACTCTGTGACAGACGGACGTGTCCCGTTGGCTACCCTTTTAGTACAGAACCTTAACAGCAGAAAACAGGAATACTTACCAACTTTTAAAGGGGTTCGTATTGTTTTGAAATTTTTCTTCCTTGCACTGGATTTCAAGTAATACTCTAAAAGGCCTTGATAGCGATGTGTATCGTCATGGTCGTTATGCACGAAACACGTCCCAAAAGCATCAGTTACTACAACTTTACCTCTTTGTTCAGTTGCATTTATATCTGTCGTCCATAAAGGGGCACATGTCTGTGAAATAAAAAGTCAGTTATAATTAAAAAATACAAAATATTTGGGCATAATATTTTTATTTGTAACGCCGCTTTGGTGCATTTTGTGGGAATGATTTAGTGAAAAGGGACGGAAGTGTGTAACAGGAAGGCCAGGAAGTAGTAGTATAAGTTAAAGGTATGTATAAATATTTTTGTTAGTAATATATATATTTTTGAAATGTGCTAATTTAGCCTAAATCTAAAATATGTTGTCAGCAGGAAAGTACTGTATGCCTTATATTACGCACTGGCTGACTCAATTGTTGGTTATGGCTTGGGTGGATGTGGTCTTACATTCCCTATACACTTAAATAAAATCAAAATAAAACAAAGAAAACATTAAATAAAAATTATGAAAAACTATTCTCAATTTGTAAAGTACTCCCGATTCATCTTAAAAGTAAGTTAAATATGACATACTGAATAATTCAATAATCAATACCACAAAGTATAGCGTAAGCATAATTATGTACCCAACCCGTTTATCTAAGAAGAAGACACTTGGTGTTCCCAAAGTAACAAATTACTTTGGTAAGCGCACAAGAAGGTACATGGTACTAACATTAGTGAATGAGCTACCCTCAAAACTGATATCGCATGTCAAGTCTAAGTACCAACTTAAAAGAGTTCTACAAAAACATTATCTCTCATTGTGTCCGTAGGTATGTCTGTAACAAACCTCACGCTAGCGAAAATGCCTTCTTGGAAAAAGTGAGATTTTTGATCTCTACTGTAGGTATATGTATTATTGTATAGTTTACTTAGCATTAATTCATTTTTAGCACATTTATTTTCAAAATTCAAAATTTATAATCCATTGCTAGACGAGAACAACTGCCGACAAACTGTTACGCAGTTTGGCAGACCTTAGGTATGTTATTTTTAATACAGATTTTGGAATAAATAAATAAATTAAAAAAATAGCCCTTTCATTTGATACCCAACATGGTAAGATTAACATTTTTTTTTTTAGTTTATGACATTATGTCCTCTAGAGGGCGCCATTTTTCATTTAATGTGACGTCACATAGCCTATCACCAGCGGACGATCGAGATGCTTCCAAGGATACCTCATTTGTCAAATTGTGATGAGTCGTTTAGAAGATATGAGGGAACAGATGAACATACATACCTACATACATACATAACCCTCCCTTTTTCTTCGCCGTAGTCGGTTAAAAACTGAATAAAAAGGTAAGCAAAAATATACTTACAAAAAAGTATTCATTTGTTGCAACTATCGTAGAACCCATATGAAAGTGTTGGTTAGGATATTTTTCTGAAAAAAATAAATTTTTAAGTATGTTTTTCATATTACTTCATCAAAGGTTAAAATTATTCTTAAAAAATAAATCCTTTCGCGTAATTAGTAGGTTTTCTGTTGAATAAGGATTTTTAAACTCAGTATCTCGGTATATAGGTAGATATCGGTATATAGCGAATGGCTGAGTAGGTGCCTATCCGAAAATACCGTATGTTAAATATAGGGGCGTTCCCATAAACTCGTCAATCTAAAAATATCGGCATAAAAAATAAATACGAAAAAATCCGAATTAAAAAAATTAATTAAAGACAGCTAACTATAACTTTTAAATGGTTGTGAATTCAAATTTGGAACAATGTTTACACCAAAATGAAAAATAAATATTATACCTTATAGAAAATGAAGATTAACAGCAATATATTATAATGAAGAATATTCTATCTATCTATCTAAATGACGGCCAGTATGTCAGCTTCAAAACTACTTATAAACCTTTTCTTTGACAGATCACATTTTGATGTTTACGGCCTTTATATCTAAAATAGAAACGAACAGTTGCAGTGGCTCCATTAGGAGTTCGGGAGTGTATGTACCGATCCGGGTGTATAGTAACGGGCACATACTTAGTTATTACTTACCAGTATTATATTCGGACGGGGTGATATCAATATCTTGCTCTCCACAAGAAATGTTTTGAAATACCCCTGCGTGTTCAAGTTCACAATTGAATACTTTTCCAATGAAGTCTGCTTTCGGGGCACCGACAACTGTCAAAATAAAGTTAGAGTACTACAAACAATCTAGAACCACAGGTTATGAACTGCCGATCTTTTCTGTAAGAAAGAGAAAGAAAAGAAGAAAGATTTTTGTTGATGAAAGATTTTTGTACCATCTTTCCTCTTATTTTTCTGCAATTTGTGGGAGTGATTTCGCGAAAAGGGACGGAAGTGCGTAACAGGAATCCCCGGATTCCTGTTACACACTGTGTGCACCTCATGGAGCCGTCATCAGACCCTCGACACCAAGTGTAATCTATAGGACTCATTAAAACAAATCATATGAGCCCAAACTCGAGGGCTTTACCACTGAAGAGTTTTATCCACCTCCTGGCTCGATCATCAGACCCTCGACACTAAGTACAATCTATTGGACTCATTAAAACGAATCATATGAGCCCAAACCCGAGGGGTTTACGAGTAGCCACTGAAGAGTTCCATTATCCACCTCCTAGCTCCATCATCAGATCAGCTCCAAGATTCCAAATTATAGTATCGTTATCCAAACTACATATAAATGCAATGTTTCATTTCTATACGACAGTTAAAGTTGATGAAAAAGATTCCGTTACGTCCGTTACGTCATTACGTTTCGTCGTACGTCGTTGTCTTTATGGGTTCATTCGAAAACCAGCGTCAGACAGTATCTGTCTGGCATTAATGCTGAAATGAACCTTTTTGGCGCAGCCGTGAGGCACACACTATTGTTTTAAAAACAATATAATACTTTTTTTTTTTGTTCTTCGTATTTTGTGTTTCATGAACTGTGTCCAAATAAACTTTATTCTATTCTATTCTATTCTATTCTACGTCGATGTGAATGTGATTCTAGAACGCCGAAATCATTTTAGCGAAAAAAAAAACTAATAGGTGACGTCTATGATTGCCATTCCTCACCGTGCATGAATTATTTTAACCGACTCTGGGTTTTTGGTATATTCAGTAGCATTTTCCTTTATTTCGGAAGTCGGTGTAGTGGCAGGCAGTTACCATATCATAATCCATATAGACTAATTGGGAAAAATACATATTATTGAAGCTAAATCAAAAAGTACCCAAGCAAAGTTAATAAAATATAATTAAACTAGCTGATGCCCGCGACCTCGCCCGCGTGGATGTCAGTTATTATATACTAAAACCTTACTCGAGAACCACTCTATCCATTGGTGAAAACAGCATGAAAATCGGTGCAATAGTTTTTGAGTTTATCGCATTCAGGACGACAGACAGACGCGACGGAGGACTTTGTTTTATAATATGTAAAGATGGGGACCACCTAGAGATAATTATACCGTATAAAAAAAAAAAAATTGTATACCCGTCTACATTTATGACGGAGTTATGGCCCGAACATAAAAAAAATGTACTTTAACATCCGAATTAAGAACCTTCTCTTTTTTTTTTGTCGGTTAAAAATACAACGTTTCTTACCTAGGGTTTCAGAGTCATTCCTATAGGTCATAGCAAAACCGAAATCTGAGCCATTTTCCACTTCTGTAGACTGGATGACCACATTTGATGGTTCATGGAAGAACATACCAGTAGCGCATTGTACTGCTTGGACTACGATCAGAGCAGCTAACATTTTTCTTTCTGTAATGAAACATAACAACAATTACCAAGCAGTAGGCACCATCCTACAAAGCGTGTCGACCTCAAATTTTATCTCGCCTGCACCATACTACTCGTGGCATGAGTGAGAGTGAGATGGAGTGGGGCGCTGGCGGCTCTAAAGCCTCGAATAGTTTAGGTAATCGCTTTTAACGGTGAAAAAAATGGTAATTAAAAAAATATAAGACCTGCTTTATAGTTATTTCAGTTATTATGCAAAGTTTCATGATCTAATTTGAAGTATGTTTTTAATACCAGCGGTTTTTAATTCGGTTTAGAGGTAACTTTGGATTTAAATTGTTATGTAATCGTGTTTTCGTCAAACTTAGGACCTAGCATCAATCCTTAACTTAAATATATATTTATTTCAAAACTAGCTGCGCCCCGCGGTTTCACCCGCGTAAGTCTCGATCCCGTCGGAATATCGGGATAAAAAGTATCCTATGTGTTAATCCAGGTTATAAACTGTCTGTTTGCCAAATTTCATCCAAATCCATTCAGCCATTTTTGCGTGATTGAGTAACAAACATCCAAACACACAAACACATAAACACACTAACACATAAACTTTCACATTTATAATATTAATTAATTAATAAGTAGGATAGTAGGATTGAGGAGCTCGTGGCTAAGTAATAACAGCCACACGGGTCGATTCATCAGGTTAAGCTACGCTTGCCGGGGTTGGTCTGTGGATAAGTGACCATCTTTACATATCGAGACTCCTCCGTGCCTCTGAAAGCACGTTAAACCGGTGGTCCCGGCTGTCATTTGTGGATCTTTGACAGTCGTTACGGGTCGTCAGAAGCCCGAAAGTCTGACAACCAGTCTTGCCAAGGGGTATCGTATTACCCAGTTACTGGGTTGTGGAGGTCAGATAAGCAGTCGCTCCATGTAAAATACTGATATTCAGCTGCATCCGGTTAGACTGGAAGCTGACCCCAACATGATTGGGAAAAGGCTAGGCAGATGATGGCAGATGATGAAGTAGGATAGTAGGATTAATGCTGCAGTATTTTCGGCATAACGGAGGATCATGTTAAGCAATTTGAGGTTGGGTAGGTAAACCCTTAATAAAGTCTGACTACCCAGTTGGACTCCTGGTCGCAAACGCGACTGCTAACCGTGGAGGCCTGGGTTCGATTCCCGCGTCAGGCAAAGTGTTATTCGGTTTTTTCGTAAGGAATTTCTTAGTAACAGTATAGAAGTTGGCGGTGTACATAATAAGTAGATACAGCATATTCAGCCTATAACCTATCTTATTTATCTTTTATATACTTAGATAATTTTCTATTTTGTGAATGTGAGAACGTTGTAGGCATGTGGACTGTAGATTTGTTGAACATTTTCTATTTTGTTAAGTACCTGGTACTTGTTGAAAGGCCTACACTGTCCTCCCAATTTAAAAATATTGTAAAAGCCAATTATTTTTAAATGAGTAACCGTGGAGTTTCTTGCCGGCTCTTCTCCATAGGAAACAACTAATTGGAACCGTGCACCTAGCTTCTGACGTTTCATAAGTGCCCATGTAGTTTTATGTAAAATCAAATATTTTGATTTTAATTTTAATTTTATAATGTTCTCACTGCCGGGACACATGCCTCCTCTCTGTGAGAGGGAGTGGGCCGTAATCCATCACGCAGGCCCAGTGCTGGTTCGAGCCTTTTCCCAACTATGTTGGGGTTGGCTTCCAGTCTAACCGGATGCAGCTGAATACCAGTATTTTACATGAAGCGACTGCCTATCTGACCTCCACAATCCAGTAACTGGGCAATACGATATCCCTTGGTAAGACTGGTTGTCAGAGTTTTCGGGCTTCTGACGACCCGTAACGACTGTCAAAGATCCACGAATGACAGCCGGGACCAATGGCTTAACGTGCTTTCCGATACACGGAGGAGTCTCGTTATGTAAAGATGGTCACCCATTCACGGACCAACCCCAGCAAGCGTAGCTTAACCTAATGGATCGACCCGTGCGACTGTTATTACTTAGCCACGAGCTCCTCTCAATCAGTATAACTAATTTAATAATTTATCAATGTTTTATACGTAACGAGCGACCCGCTCCTGCGTCGCACGGTTTTTGGACTTGACAAAACATCGAGATTTCTTAGTTATTATGTAACTTTAATAGTAACGTGTTATACACGTAAACCTTTCGGAATAAATTCTCTAAACGATGGTGAAAACTTCAATAAAATCTGTTGCGTGGTTTAGAAGAAGCCGGCCATACAGGCAAACATAAAAAGCGACTTTAATTTATACTATGTACAGATAGTAAATATTCAGTGTATGTGTTATGATTATAATTAATTATTCTAATTGGGGTGTTTGGAGGTGTATTCATTCCAGGTTATATTTTATAATATAAAAAATTACGTAAACTCTGATTGGTTCCGTATAGGTTTAAAATAAAATCACTTACATGCCAAATTTTCCTCGTAATATTTGATTAAATCAATTAGTTAATCACTTATCTATACATAAACATGATACCATGATATTTTGCTACGCGTTACTCAAAACGACCAGTTCAGGAAATTATGAATATTACAACTGCTTTGAGTAAACAGGCAAATCGTACTGTGATTCGTCGTTGCAAGTAACTCGTATAGTTGTACGGAGTAAATTGAAATATTTCCTGTTGTACGTACGGGTCGATTGAACATTATAATCAAATACTTACTTTACTATACTTAACTTTTTATTATTTTTAACCGAGTTAAAAAAAGAAGGTGGTTTCATGTCCGTCTGTATGTATTTATTACCGATTTCTCTGTGATTACTGAACCGACTTACGTGATTCTTCTTATAATTAGTGGTCCTATTAAATCTCAGACCAAATAAAAAACCAAGACGGTGCGCTGCGAAAAATACAGTGAAGCATGCTAAAACTACACCAACGCTATGTGCATGCACTATACACGCTCACACACACACATTTACAACTATTTACAATGACACTACAATCACCAAACTAAGTGCACACATGTTTAAGAAATCGGCCTCACGTCACTGTTGACAGCGCTCTGTCCTGGTTTTTTAATTGGTCTGAGTATTAAATAATAACTTTGCTTGGTTTTAGTTTAAGAGTAAACTTCACTTTGTTAATTTTGATGATGTTATTCTTATAATAAATTCCTGTCACTATTATTTACATAGCAAGTAGTGGTGTACGAATTTGTGTTGGTTAGGTACCACAACTAAAAAGTTAAAAATAACTTTAATTTCAGAAGCAAATAAAAACGAAAAAAAAAAACATAGACTACCGACTTAGAAATTAAAGTCAGTCAGTTGTTTTTTTTTGTGTAAAAAAGTTAAAAGGGTTACCCGTTACGCTCTCCTGGGCTTGTCCGATTTGAAGTAGACATGCATGCTTCCGTGCTAGCACCATCTCCGCAATATAAAGAAGTAATGAAAATATCAATTATAAGGAATATTTAAAATTATAAAAAATAAGGTAAATGCGAAAAAATAAAACCCAGTGACAGAAATAATAGGAAATCTCAAAGAATAAAGTTCTCTTGAAATGAATACTTAATTAAATCCATGATGATATAAACATTAATAGCATTCATAAGGAAAAACAATAAAAGGTATTGTGATAAGCTGCCACCACATACTACACAAAAGACTATTGTAAAGCCGTATGTTAAGTCATCAAGGTATCTCCTATATTAAGTAAATATTGAATACAAAATAAGGTCAAGGAAATTGACTACCAACTTAAATTGTCCATATAATCAAATCACGACTGTCACTCTTTGACAGTTGTATGAAATTGCAATAACACGGCAAAGGAGAATGCTCAAAATTGTATTGGCAAAAAACCAAGAATCGACAAAAAAAAACTTATGTAGAGCATTCACTGAAGATCTTCTTCGTCGTTCCCTCAATGCTGAGGATCGCGACCACATATGACGCGCCTCCAAGCTATGCGGTCTTCTGCAGTGTGGACCGCTTGGTAGATGCTGCCTCCAGCAACCTTCTTTATCGCGTCTGACCATCTTGCCGGTGCTCTACCTTGAGCCCGTTTTCCTTCCACCCGGCCCAGTATCAAAAGCCTTTCCAGAACATGCTTAGGTGAACGCATAATATGTCCGAAAAAGCTGAGGGCACGCTCCTGGCATACAGTAGATAGCCGCTTGGTGATGTTGAGTTCCTCCAGTATGGATTCATTTGTTCACTGAAGATACGAAATATGAAATTAAAATATTCCATGATTGGCTATATAATTTTCTTGCTTTCTTCATGTAAATAAAGTTGGTTAGCAGTATACCTATAGAGAAAACTGCACAAATGAAAAAAAGCGTAGGTAGATAATTATTTATTACAAAAAATACATTGCTGTCGTGATCAATTAAATTAGTATCTAAAAAATCAGCTGGTTATTGCAGTGTCTTCATGCTTAGCATAGCCGAGATAATACAACATGATGATTACAGGCGCACAACTTCCCAACGTACGACGACCATGAATGCACGAACAGAGATGTTTTGCGATTGCGTTTCTTTTATTACTTCTTGAAGTGTATAGAGTATAAGTATAATAATATTCTAGATCTAACAGGCCCTCGACTCGAATCAATTCAGACTCGTGAGTAAGTCTTGGAAAGTGTCTGAGATCAGGATGATTAGCTTCTTATCTTAAAAACGTTACACTTTTCCGGTTCATAATAGGCTCATCTACATGTTTGGCTGTTTTTTTCTACTGATGATGCTCGCTATCTGGTTAGGGTTCTTGATGTGAAGGCTGCTGCAGTTCTATATTCATTACATTCGTCGCTGTTTTGTAGAAATAAATGTTTATTTTGAAATAAATATTTATTTTATTTTTAGTTTATTAGCACTCACTTTCGTGACGTTTGAATGGTGGAATATGTGCAACATAACCGCATGGTGCACTACCTATCTCTTTTTAACCACAATAAACTATTTATTCAACGCTTTCAATTTTGCCGCTTTATGAATACTGTGACGCTTATGGTGTTTTTTATTTTGAGAAACTAATTTCACCTTTTGTATAATTATACCATAACATATTGTTATATCAAATGTGAAATTAGTTTCTTACATTTAATACAATACATAATAACATTGTAATTATCGTACATACATGTTTCGTTCGTTTGTTTAATCGACACTGGGTTTTTTGTTTGGGCATTCTCCTTTAACTAGTGTCTCAATTTGCTTAGCAATTAATTTCCCTGCCTTTATATTATAATTATTTAATGAACTTTTTGATAGTTAGACCATCTGCATTGGCGCAATTCTTTTCTTTGATAAATAGATTTAAACTGGTAAATAACCTTACAGGTGACTGTTATTCCTGTGAATAAATTTTTGCTGTCTGAAATAGGAAAAACCAGACAAAAAATAAATATTTATTCACAGGATAAGACCAATACTAGGTACCTAAAGTAGGTTGCGTAGATAAATCGCGGTTTTGAGTGTTCTCAAATATTAATTTAATACTGCAAATTAATGAGATATTTAGGTGTATTCAATTATCTATTTAGTTTGAGGAATAAATGGTCTTCTGATGGTTCAAAAATCTGCCTAGCCGTAAATGCAATCCTTATTTATAATAAACTCAAACTTAAAGCATTTATTTCAAATAAACCAATTACAGGTACTTTTGAATTGTCAAGGAGTGGGTAAGTCAGAAAGATGAAGCTAGTTGCCCATTCCAAAGCGTAGTAGGTTTCTATGGAGAAGAACGGGCAAGAAACTTTAATATATAATTACTTTAGTAGAAATTTGTGAACAAATAAAGTTTAGCTTTAAATTTTATTGAAACTCCTTGAAACACGTTTCCGAATAAAAGTTTTAATTATGAAACACCTCTCTCCATCATGTATTCCGTTCGTTAACTTGTTTCTGTAAAATATATTGAGAGGTAACATTAAATGAAGTCGTTAAGTCTGTGAAGTTTTACCATATCCCTGGGAGAGACAATTCGTTTAAACTTTCAAAAATGTTTAATTTGTACTAAAAAGTAATTTATTGAATAAATTAAGTGAGTTAAACTAGTTTAAATTTTTAATTGGGACTGCTTTAATTGGGTTATTCCGTTTATCCACCCCAAAAAATCCACCCTAAGGTAGATACTCGGAATCGTATGTCCAACAATTCTCCCTAGGCCTAGTTGGATTTGCGGGAAAGTCCGAAAGGGATACCGGGGCCCTTGGCAACAGAAGGAACACGGGTGGGGTTTAGTCAGTAAAAGTCTGACACGCCCTCCCGCTCGGCCCAGAGCGGGAGAAGTCATTTGAAGATTTCCCACCACAAAAAACATTAAAAAAATAGGCCTTGTTGGATAAACGGAATTTATAGGCTTAGGGTAAATTCTCGGACTTACGTTTCCGAGTATCCACCTTAGGATGGATTTTTTGGGGTGGATAAACGGAATGACCCCTTTAATCTACCATGTATACCTACTAGGTAGGTAGGTATTCATAACCAAGTTAAACCAGACCTAACCAAGTTAACTGGTATGCAGCGTAGTACAGATATAGATACATACCATCAAACTGACAACTTTTTCTATGGAAAGAAAGAAAGAAAAGAAAAGAAAAGAAAGAAAGAAAAATTGTTTATTCTGCACAACTAAACGCACACATTACAAAATAAAAGAATGTCATTTACTTAGTACCCAAAAGCCTCGTAGCCTCGTCGCTTATATGGGACCTGATAGTACCAAAATGACACTCATCAACACACACTAAGTGGAATAAAACCGGCCAAGTGCGTGTCGAACCACGCACAGTAAAGGGTTCCGTAGTTGGGATGAATTTATCCCAAGCACAATCTTAACATTGTAGTTGAAACCTTTTCTCCCTTATGGAATGTATGGGATAACATGTTTTCGCAACTGCAAATGTAAGTTGGTCGATTATTACTGGGTAACTTGTAGAGCCTACTTAGCTGTGATAGTTTTCCTTTTAATTTCGTTATATATACTACTGCCGTGAATTTTTTGACATTATCCAAAACCAACCATTTAGCAGGCGGGGAGGGGGGACACTTTCTATTAAAAATTAGCACTCTAAAGCTTAATATTTCGTAAACGGATCCTTGAATCCAAAAATCGTTCGCACAAACTCAATATTTTTGAATGACCTTTCCAACGACAAGCCACACCATGGGACAGGCGAGAAAAAAAAAACCACTTGAAGTGCATGCGTTTTTTTCCTTTTTTTTTTTAGTCTGTTAAAAGTGACCAATGGCCACGGATAAATATAAGGCCCAGTTCAATATTACAGTATCCACAGTCAATATAAATAAATAATATATTGACTGTGACATCGGACGATACGGCAATATTGACTTAAGAAACGTTATAGGAAACCATTATAGACAAATAAAAAATCCGGAGTCACACGTAATCTGTTCGATTTATGATCTAACACGATTTTTTATTTGTGTGTCTGTTGTGTCTTGTTTATCTGAAGTACTATTGAGGACATTGCATGAGGGACATCGATTTTCTTGTAGTGTGTCTAAGTTGAAAATAGTTGCGTGCGATAGGTAAAGAATAAAAATTTAAACGCTGTTTAAATGAAAAATAACTGTAATTTCAGTTTTTTTTTTGGATCTTTATATTTTGACTTAGATCTGTTTTGTTTAATTTAATATTGCTGATTACTGTTATGTCTTTTTACGCACGTGTTTCTGTGACAAATAAACCTATTTTACTTTCTTTCTTTTAAATCGGATACATTAGTTTTCTATTTTAGTTTTTTGCCACCGACTTTCCAAATTGAATTAGTTTTACACTTCTTCTGCTTTTTTTCACTTTGTACTGATTTATTTGGAACCCGTTTGGTTTTTTTTTTTTTAATGTTTATGATTTAACGAAGATCGTATGCAAACTATATTTACTATAACCCAGGCAAGTAAAATGTATGGAAATATTTTGAAGACGGTTTTAAAAGGTGCACGATAACGTTATAACTTATACGTATTTCCATGCACTTTTTGGTCATGACGTGGTCGTCAACGAAAATATCAAGACGTAAGAACTTATACAAGCGCACACTCTCATACAGTTGGAGAGATGAAGCCGATTCTAAACTCGTGAAATTTCTTGAATAAAATTTTTAAGAAGTCAAGAACAAATCCTTAAAATATCCCATCAAACACGAGTTAACACACCACAAACTAAAACCTCCTAAAAACAAAAAAAAATGTTCCGAACAAAACGGGCGAAATTATCTTCTTTACGGCAAACATCGTAAACGGGGATATTGTTACAGAATTTTAGTGGCCATCACTTTCAAGTCCCCACTTAAATAACATTTTCAGTTCACAGGACTATTACTGAATTACACTGAACAGCTTTTTACAGATTTTCATGAATTGTTAGAGGAAACGTGGCTATGAATACAAATGGTAAATCCACAGAGCACCGAGAAGCCTCGGCGGCCACTGCTAGAGGCGGCATCGTCAACATTTTTCGTACAAAGCAAGCCTGTTGCCTGTTTGTACTTCCGGTCACTTGTCCATAAAGGTTCATTAGAAAACCAGCATCAGACAGTATCTGTCTGGCATTAATGCTGAAATGAACTTTTTTGGCGCAGCCGTGTGGCACACACTATTGTTGTAAAAATATTATTTTTAATTTTGTTATTTGTAGTTTGTGTTTCACGAACTGTATTCAAATAAACGTTATTCTTTCTTACCCTGTCACCGTTTACTCGCACTATGAGACAAATGGCGTATAAAAAAACCAGCGAGCCTTACAGTAGTCGCATAAGATGTGTAACATCTGACATCTTGGCTGACAGTACCAACCTCCTGGAATATGGGTTGGTACCATCTGGGGGCCAACTCTAGCACCGCGCGCGCTTATTCGTCAAATCAAATAGCGCGCGTTTCCCCGGCTTCCTGTAACACACTTCCGTCGCTTTCAAGAAATCAGACTGCAGGAAAGCGAGAGCAAAGGTTCTACACATACAAAACGAACGGGTTCGTTTCTAATGATAGTGGTTTTTGTGGTTCGGTGATTGATAGTGGTTCATGAGAGGAGTTGTGCGTTCAACGCACTTTCAGCGACACAAAGCCCAGTCTATTGTGTATTGCCGTCTCTCTAGACGCTGCCGATCCGTGCTCTGTGTAAATCGGTCTAGTGTTCTAGATTTATATTTTCTCATCGGGTCATGTCTTGCCCTTTTTGTAAGGGGTAATGGAATTTTACGAGCAGTTTAATACGAAATCATGATTGTGAGGGGACTGTCCGCCATATGAATTTAGCTTTGGAGTAGAACCGACTCGTATGGGCTGACGCCAAACGTCATGACGCTCTCATAGATATAAGTTATTCCTGAATTGGTACAAAAACTGGATATAATAGGTACCCTTGTACAGATGAGTTCGTGCTCAGGCATTAGATAGAATAGTTTTATTATTTTCTATTGCATTTACAAAAGGTATGGCTATTATTTTAACTTACACCCTTTAAATATCTTTCCAGATTTATTACAAGTGGTATAAACTGTGCCTTCTCTGACAGTGAAACAGGCATTCATGTCATTCATAAGCTTCCTGGTCATCACCCTCAGCCTCATCACCCCGACCCGCTGGGGAATCCCCGCAATCACCACAATGCTGTGAAAGTGCCGACTCACCGCGAACTATGCGACACCCGGTTCCGACTCACTGGAACCTCAACTGGCACTGGCAAGCATCACAAGATATAAGACTCAGCCCACTGTCGACTACCGGTCTCCGGAGGGTAGTGATGTGGCGGTATCTACATATCGCCACATGCGAACTATGCATCAAAGACCTGATGTCACACAAAATCCTGACGTCACACAAAATCCTGCATCGCGCAATTAGAGTTTACCGCGCGGTCGAGATATTATAAACAAGATCCCAACATCAATCGTTGGGCAGTTGCCCGCCAGACAGGACACCCGTCTGGTCGGAGGATCCTCCCTTGTCTATAGAGGACGAGATATCTAAACACCCTGCTGTACCTCTAAACTATGTATGTATAATGTTAAAGATTTTAGATTTTACTTCTGTATTCCTAGACTTGGCACTTGAGTTTTTACTAATAACGAATCATGTATTCTAGTCAATGAGGCTTATGTGGCTAAGTAATAACGATTGACCAGATCGATCGATCAGGTTCAGCTACGCTTGCCGTGGTTGGTCCGTGGATGGGTGACCATCACCTGACTGCATACCAAGACCTGCCTCGGAAAGCACGTTAAGCCGTCGGTCCCGGCTATCATCCGTGGATCTTTGACAGTCGTTACAGATTTTCAGAAGCCTGACAGTCTGACAACCAGTCTTACCAAGTGGTATCGTATTACTCAATAACTGGAATGTAGAGGTCAGTGGGTCTAGACAAAATAAATGACAATCGTTTCGAAAACGTTTCGTATTTGTACAACGACTTTCAACAGGATTGACGTAAGCTTTTCGATAGCTTAATTTATGTAAGTCCTATACATTTTTGCTTTTTGAATCATCGTTATGGCTGATAGAATGTTACTTTGGCTATGGCCTCAGATACGCTGAGGCTAGGCAAGATAATGAGGTGATGATTAGATGACGTCTAATAGAGATGTTTGCAAGAAAAACACATGCAATTTGACCTGAAATAAATGTTGTTATGGCCAGGAGAATTATGTACTTATTCTCGTCAGTAAGAAAAGGTACTGTTCGGTCCTTAACCCAGCTATAGGGAAGCGACCCATTGTCACTATTAGCTCAGGTACCAACACACGTGTTACTTTTTACGCGACGATTTTTTATCGGGCGCTCTATTTTCAGCTCTCGGTGTTGGGCCGAGCATTGAAAATCCCACAGTGAGCAACAAAGCGCGTCAAAAATATTCAATGTTGGATTTTCAACTCTCAGCGCTAAGCCGGGCGTTGAAAATCCAGTGTGCGATAAAAAACCGCCCTTGGGTACGAAGGCTTATATATTCCACTCCCAGCTCAACGAGATGAAGGATCTTGACGTTTAAGGGTAATGTCCTACTTAAAACTGACTTCCTGGCATAAAACAGCTCTAAGCAAACGGCGATAATATCTTCAAAACTTTTTCGATATACATTGCGCGCTTCATTCGTTTCATCGCTGTCAAATTCGAAAATTTCTCACAAAAAACGCAACGGAGTAAGAATAGGGTGTAAGTCGTTTTGTATAGCGATGGTCGAGGGTCGACAATTCCTGTCGAATTTTTTTATGACGTTATTTTACTCTAGGGACATGATGCGACAAGTATGCAAAATTGGCTGCGATATAAAATGCTTGGCGGATGTGGTAATTTTAATTACTTGGCAGCTTTAGATCATAATGAAATAGAATAACTGATAGTATTGCTTGTTTTGTGGTAGTTTCGGAGAAACTATGGACGTCGTGGTTCTGGTATTGTAATGTCAAAGTCAAAGTCAAATCATTTATTTTATAGTAGTACATATTTTTTCCTAGTTTATTTTTAGTAGGCCATTAAAAGGTACTTTTGAACGTCATTTACATGAAAATATAATTGATTCCAAAAGGTAGTTTCGTATGGAAAAGAATGGGCAAGAAACCCCATACTAAGTTACTCTTTTAAAATGTTTTACAATATTTTGTATACATCCTTACATATTATAAAACAAAGCCCTCCGCCGCGTCTGTCTGTCATCCTGTACGCGATAAACTCAAAAACTACATCACCGATTTTCATGCTGTTTTCACCAATGGATAGAGTGGTTCTCCCGTAAGGTTTCAGTATATAATAACCGACATACACGCGGGCGAAGTCGCGAGCATCAGCTAGTTAATTGTATAATACTAGACCTATGTGAAGACGTTGTAATCACGTATACATATCAAGCCATAATTTTCAGTATAAGCTGACCTCTCATTGTTCGGAAATCTCATACATTGCGAAATTAGCTTATACTGGATATGTATGGCTTGTTATGAGGTAGCTACGTGTGCACCTATTCCATATTCAAACCTTGTTGCCAATTTATATTATTTCCACTTAGACAAATATTAATAATATGGTTGTGTAAAAATTTAGTCTTTTTAACCGACTTCTTCAAAAAGGAGGAGGTTCTCAATTCGTTGGTATGTTTTTTTTTGTCCATTGTAAAAAAATATACTGATTAATTGTTGTTGTTGTTAAAAGCATTAAAAATTGGTAAACCACACTAGTTTTGGTTGTAAGAAACACAGTGTAAAATCCGAAGCGCTCTTTAAAAACTGTGAATTTACATTCGCGTTTGATATACGATTCAAATGATTGTGCATTTGCTATGAACCCAATAACACGAAAAATCCATTGGAAATCTAATTAACATAATTAGGTTTGTTAAGCAACGCTGATTACCAGTAAAATTAAAATAAGCATTGAAACCCAGCATGTGCAGTATACAAAACAGCATAGGTACCTACTCAAAACGAGAAAGGAAAAAAATGTGAGGAAACTGGCCTGTTCTAGATCCACGACATTTGAGGTTTAACTCAAACTCAAACTCAAACTCAAAGCATTTATTTCAATTAAACCATTTACAGGCACTTTTGAATTGTCAAAGAGTCGGTCAGTTAGTCAAAAAGTTGAAGCTAGTTGCCCATTCAAATTCGTAGATCTCTATGGAGAAGAACGGGCAAGAAACTCCAAGGACACTCTTTTAAAAATGTATATAGATTTTACAAAATCCTGGGTACAGTATTCTTCGTGCTTCTATATGTGAGAACAATGTCAAACGAAAAATAATCAAAAATAATTCAAAATATAAGATTAAAAATAAGCCCTGGCAGATAAGAGATGACCAGTCTCAACTGACGGCGCCCGTTCACGAACATGACACGTGGATCAGCACCATCCAGCTCAACCATTTTGTAGGGAACCGAATGATCCAACACACGCGCCACCATCAGCGAGACATTTAAGTGAGTATGACATACTCTCATCTGCCAGGCTCTTTCAAGTCAACATACAACGTGATACTATATGAAACGGCCCCATGGTACTCACATTTACAAAATTGAAAAAGTGCTTCTAAATTATACAAAACTATAGTTAGCAATGTACTTTGGAGATTAATATAATAGAATTTAAATACAAAATAAACATTAAGTTCCTAATGTCAGAAAAAATAAAAAATAAAGGGGAAGCCACTCTTCCAAATATAAAAAATTTAACTATTGAGCCCAAGTGCCTGTGGAGCAGGACCAGCATTAAGCCAAGCATTTTTATCTACGATATAATCATCCAACTTATAATATGCTTGTCTACATAGTGTGCGTTTAATGCATGTTTTAAATTTCTTCTCATTTAGTTGAAGAATATCGGGTGGTATTTTATTATAACATTTTACACAGTACCCCATAAAAGAAGTATGTACTTTAGACAATCTGAAACGTGGTTGATCTAATTTGTTCCTATTTCTAGTGTTAAAGTTATGCCTGTCACTTATCTTACTAAAAAGATGTAGATTTTTCCGAACATACATAATGTTTTCATATATATACTGACAAGGAAACGTCATGATGTTAATTTTTTTAAACAGTTCCCTTAGAGATTCGCGTCTGTGGAGATTGTAGATGGCTCGGACAGCCCTCTTTTGCAGTATAAAGATAGAATCAATATCTGCAGCCCGTCCCCACAGCAAAATACCGTAAGACATGATGCTATGAAAGTAACTAAAATAGACCAGTCTTGCGGTATCCACGTCTGTTAGTTGGCGGATTTTCCAAACAGCGTAAGCGGCTGAACTTAGTCGCCCTGCAAGTGATGTTAAGTGAGGACCCCACTGCAGTTTTGAATCAAGCGTGATCCCCAGGAAAACTGTCTTTTCGACGAATTCTAGTATCTCCCTATTCAGTACAACGTGACATTCACTACTTCTAACATTCGGTAAAGTGAATCTTATGCATTTCGTTTTCTTCTCATTTAATACCAAATTATTTATAGTAAACCAATTATGGACCTTTAACATAGCGTTATTTACGTCGTCAAGCTCCTGTGCATGTCTATTTACTTTAAAAATCAGTGATGTGTCATCAGCAAATAACACCATTTGTGGTCGGTTTTTTAGTAGATGAGGTAAATCATTTATATATACTAAAAAGAGGAATGGACCTAATATCGAGCCCTGTGGTACACCCATTTTGACTTTTAAACCCAATGAATTCACACCGTTTATTTGAACTTGCTGCAGTCTATCATTCAAATATGATTTTACTAAGCTAAGCGCAAGTTTACCCAGTCCGTAATGCTCAAGTTTCAAGAGCAGCGTTTCGTGATTCACGCAATCAAAAGCCTTAGATAGGTCGCAAAAGATACCTATTGCATCTTGTGCCTCTTCCCATGCCTTAAAGATGTGTTTTAATAAGGTGACACCGGCGTCGGTTGTGCAACGTCCTTTGGTGAAACCATACTGTTGATCGTGTAGGATGTTATTACGATTAAAATGATTGAGCATTTGATTTAACATTACTTTTTCAAACACCTTGCTGAAAACCGGCAAAACTGATACGGGTCTATAATTATTAGTGTCTTTGCTGTCCCCGGATTTGAAAAGTGGAATAACTTTACTGTACTTCATTAAATCTGGGAATACCCCTTGATCTACACACAAATTAAATATTAAAGCTAAGTAGGGTGCAATTGTCTCAATAATGGATTGACAAACTTTAGTAGACATGCCCCACAGATCTTCGGTAATTTTGATCTTGAGTTGCTTAAAAGCTTTTACAACGACCACAGGGTTTATATGTTTAAATTGAAATTCCACAGGACAGGCTGAAACACTTGCTCTTAATAAATCAATAGCAAGTGAGGGCGAGGAATTTAAAGTTTCCGTAGTTTTAATTGGAATATTGGTAAAGAAGGTTGCAAATTCTTGAGCAACATCGATGTTAGCGCTAATGAGACCGCGGGCAGTGTCCAGTGTGTAATCAGTATTATGTCTTTTGTTCTTGTTAGTTTCATTGTTAATAATTTTCCAAACTGTCTTTATTTTATTGTCTGCTGATTTAACCTTGTTGCTAATGAAAGAAGCTTTAGCTGCTTTGCATACTATTTTAAAAGTTTTAGAGTAAGTAGCAACATACCTATTAAAAGTTTCCGTGTTAATATACGGCTTAAGGCCATACAGTTCAAATAATACCAACCCGTACCTACTGGGCTTGTGTGTATTACGGTTCACTCCCTCTTACAAAGAGAAGACCTGTGTCCCAGCAGTGGGAACTCAGAAAAACTGTTCCCATACCTACTACCAGCCACCCTGCGAAGATCGACGCTCCAACTAGCCTGATCGCCAACCTGGCGTCCGATCTTACGTTTGCCGATTCGCGGTCTCCACTCAAGAACACGTTTACCCCAACGGTCATCGGTTCTACGGCTAACAAGGCCGGCCCGTGGCTACTTTAGCTTGCTTATTCTGTGTTGACAACTTTGGTTCTCTTTCGGACTTTACTATACAATATGTAAAAAAAACCCAGCCCTATCCGAAAGCGTCACATAGGTACTGTAATAAAAATACCAGAAAAAAAAAAAGTTTTTGCAATTTGAGATTGACGTTTTAAGTACCAAAATTACAACTTGATAGGGACTTGATAGCCATTAAAACCTGGTCTGACAGGTTTGGGGTAGCAGTAAACCCTAAAAAGTGTCAGGCGATCATCATTGGGAGTTCTCGAAGTATTATTAAGTTGGATAGTACAACCTTGCCACCAATCCTCTTCAATGGTATGATCGTTCCATTTAGTAGTGACGTGAAGGACTTAGGCTTGCACATCGATAGTACCCTAAACTGGCGTACTCAAGTCGCTAGGGTCAGCCAGAAGGTTACTGGAACGCTGCGGACTCTGTACCGCTTGAAAAACTTATTGCCATTGAGTACGAAGACAATGCTTGTGCAGTCCTTAATTTTCCCTATCATTGATTATGGTGATGTGTGCTACTATGACCTGAATGCAGATCTTCTCGACAAACTTGACCGCCTTCTCAATAATTGCATTCGATTCGTGTTCAATCTGCGTAAATATGACCATGTCTCTGCGCATCGATCGCTTCTAAAGTGGTTGCCCATACGTCAGCGCAGAGAGCAAAGGGCGCTAACCACCTTGTTTTCGTTTCTTGTCTCTCCCACTTCCCCTAGTTATCTAGCTCCCCACTTTCAGTACATTTGCGCCAACCACAGTAGAAATCTACGTTCATCAAGTAATCGTCTTCTTCATTGTCCCACTCACCGTACTGACTTCATTCACTCTTCCTTCTTCGTTCAATCTATCTCTCTGTGGAATGCGCTCCCCGTGGAAATCAGGATGGTAACCAACCGATTATCCTTTAAAATTAAAGTTCGAGAGCACATTCGCAAGAAGCTGGCAGTATCATCACAACGGTAATGTTTTCCCATTGTTTTTCTTATTTGTTTTAGTATATTCGTGTAGTTATGTGTATTTATTTGTTCTTATATTTATATGTATTTAGGTATTTAGGTTTATATTTATATATATATATACATTAATTTTTTTAATAGGTTAACGTATTTCAATTATATTTATTCAACAATTTTCGTTATTGCACCTACCACTGTTTGTCTCTGCATCACCCAAAGGTTGACTGGTAGAAAATGCCTATGGCATTAAGTCCGCCTCTGTACATTTATGTGCTTGAAGTATTAAATAAATAAATAAATAAATACAACAACTTCATTAGCAAAAAAAAAATACAAATTTGTTATTTCATTAACAATGCTTTCATTATTGATCGAAGGCTTTCAGGATATTGTTGAGGCTGCCTCGTTACTGTAGTGCGTCGGAAATGTTTGCGCAAGCCCGCACCGACGGCTTCCATGCATTATACGCAAAAAAACGGCGTCGCTGCTGAGGAGAGTGAGGGGCAGTCGGAACAGTATCCTGAAAACTGTAGCCGAGAGCTTCGGCTCGCCGATTGTTCAGCAGTTTGTGCAGAGGTTGATTTATACTAACACTAGGCAATAAGTTATTTTTTGTTTGTTACTAACACTATATGGATATTTGTGTCCGAAATAAAAAGATTTTATTTATTTATTAAAACTTTATGCACAAGTAAAAAAACTACTGTACAGCGGCGGACTTAATGCCTGAGGCATTTTCTACCAGTCAACCTTAGGGTGATGCAGAGACAGACATGGTAGGTGCAACAAAAGACAATGCATATAACTTAAGAAATAGTGAATACTAAATAATACATACATAGATACATACATAAATTATAAACAAAATAAACTTAGTCAGGAGAAATAACGACAGGTAGAGGAGAAAACGAATCCATCTAATTAACGCTGGGATGATTCTGCCAACTTCTCGATTCTTTCTTTTCGATTTTCATTTTAATTCAATAGCAAATTTTATACAGAGGTCATAAGTTATGACTTGTAGTCACCTACTAAACGACGGCTGCCCGCACCCTATGAAACCGGGTATAACTCCCCATTGAAAAAAAATGCGGCGAATTTTTTTTTTCTTTTTTCCAAAAATAAACCACGTAAGTAGACTCTCAGTATGATTCTTATCACCCTCACAGATCGGACAGGGTTTTTGTTACACGCTGTATATAGTAGTAATAGGACTGTGAATTATTCTTTGTATATTTTGTGTAAGTATGTACATTTGTGTGCTTAAAGTATTAAATAAATAAATAATTATTAAATATAACATTCGGAATGTGGGTGTAACTACTATTCCTTCGGGAAAACAAGGCGTGATGTTATGTTATGTAATAATAATTCAAGCAATATAATACAATAAGAATAAAAACATGCTATAAAATCATTAAGTATTTAAAAATAGGTTATAAGTATTAATAAGTTATCATTCAAAAACTAATGAATTTAAAATAAATAATAATAATATCAGATTTTAATAAGTGATTGTGCGTCATAAAAAATTACGTATACCTATAAAAAATTAATTCATTTGAAGTAAAAAAATTACTTAGGTATACCTACTTTTAATTCAAAATACAATTCATAGTAATGTCACAGATTAAAATGATGATTATAAAAAAATCGAATCAAATAATAAAAATCATAATAGAACACTCGTGTTTTCAATGAAAAGCGGTCCATTAGAGGGAAACACTTAAACCAAAAAGACGGAGACCACTGCACAAAACCAATTTCATTTTTTCTGAATAGGGTTCCGCATGAAATTGGGTCTTACAAACAACGTTCGTAGAAAGTATTATTATGTATAATCTACGAGCAAACGTTATCTAAAAATTACCTCTATTCTTTCATATGTAAGTGTAAATTTACCCAACATTTATTATGTATGGTAAGCAATCTCCGAGCTACGCATATGTTCTTTTTATTTTTCAACGAAGCCACGAGGTAATTTTGTCGCCGGATGAAAGTCAGGCAATTGTTTAGATATTTTTTTATAAAAGTGTGTGGGACCACGGGTTATGTTGCCTTTATCTACAGTTTTTTCAGTGTTAAAGATAATTTGCTGCTAGCTATAGTACTTTGTTACGATGTATTAACGTAAACAAAGCGAAGGAATAAGTAAGAATCGTAACAGGTGAGGTTCTGTAGATTTGTTTAAACTGTAATATAATGTATAAAGTCTTACACCCCATTTACTTCTGCCGCCAAGCAACATTAATTCTTTATTTAAACATGAAGGGAAACGTCAAAGAAAAAAAAAATGAAACAAAGATATAACAAACGTCATTTATGAAGAGAATTAGCTCTTTTTAAACGTCAAAATTACATAAGACAGTCCCCCAGAACGCCACCTAGCATCTCTCCCCTGAATCTGTAAAATTAAAGAAACTTCCAAACTTCAACTTTACGGCTTACAGTAGTCACATAATATGATGTATAACATCTAACATCTTGGCTGACATTACCAACCTCTCGGAAAATGGGTTGAAACCATCTGACGGCCAACACCAGCACTGCGCGCGCTCATTGGTCAAATCAATTAGCGCGCGCTTCCCTGGTTTCCTGTTACACAGTTCCGTCCATTTTCACAAAATCACTCTTACAGATTGCAAGAAAGCGAAAAACAGTGTCTAAAATGACACAACACAATATGAGTCTGAATTTATTCATTTTCCATCTAGCTCGTAACCCAATTTGTTTTAATTACCGGCAGGCATCCCACATTTTCTTTGTAAAATATTTACATACAAAAGCTCTCGTGCCAGTTACATTATCTTTATTCTATTTTGGTTCCATAATATCTTGTATAGCTAACAAAGAGTGATGAGTTCTACGTTTAAATATTTAAAAAAAATCTGGAAATGAGAATTTATTTCTTACTGTAATCCATTAGGACACTTTCATACTTAGCGTTGTTTATCATCGCGTAGACGCCACGTGGCCGCTGCGTCAGCGTCGCGTTAATGCAGCGTATACATTCCATGAACGCCTATACTATATGGCTCCTTACCAATATGCATAACTACGGAAGAAGACACGATAGCCATCGGAAAAGTTCATCAATCGAAAAGAGATCACTATGTTTTTTGTCCTTTATATATGCACACCTCCCAAGGGCTTTTCTTTCGTAGCATGCAGGTTTTTACACAAATTCCCCAGAGGGTAAACAGAAAACGAAAATACATTTTCCGTATAACCTTTTATTGTGAAAAACCTCGAAATGTAAATAACGCAATACGAGGAATGGATGCGTGTTACATTCGTCATTTCTTTGCGAACGGTTTTTCGGGTAAATGTGACGTATGGCGGCCATTTTGTGCTGATTACGTTAAAATGTTTCGCGGTGATTGCACTTTGAAAGCGTATCGCGACAATGACATACTTTATTTATTTTTTGTGTTATATTTTTGTCGCGTATTTTAGGGTTTTAGCCTGCTGCCAGCTGCAGGATGTGTTGGTTACATGAGTTAAATATAGAAGAGAAAAGTCTTGCTCATTCAGGAAAATTGATACTTAATAAAAAAAATCATGTTATAGCCATTTTATTCAACTGTCAAATAATTGTTGTTGTGGTTAACTGAAATTACAGATAATTTATGTAAGCAGGCAATTTGTCTCACAATTAATTTTCCTGAATTGAAAAACACTAACACAGGAAAGGGTAAAATCAGTTCCTATATGTATGCATTGGACAAAACAAATGCAAGGTTATTTATTTTCTAAAATCTGGACTCATATTGTTAGTGTCAAAAATGCAAATTGCAAACGAGTACTAAACTAATGGTTATTTATCAATGTATTAGTGCTTCAATTCAATTTCATTAAATAATGAAATTGAATGGACAAACATTGAAAACCTTGGTTGCTAGTAAGACAAACCTAATTTAGATCATCCTTTTTAGTCCTTTTCATCTGAAATATCAATTTGTAATTTGATTTTACATACTCATATTAGAAGATTGCACTAGGTACTGCATCTGAAGGTAACTGATGCCAGTATGTTCTACTGTAGGGAAATACGTACAAGTGGTACGGCAGTGGGTACATACATTTCTTTTGTTTTTATCTGGTCATTAACATCAGCCAAACATGATACTTTAACATATTTAAAAAAATTGTCAACACTACCTACTTCTTTCTCGTGTGGTTAATGACTAACCTGGTGTTGGAGTTTTTATACCGCCCATGGCCTCTGACTTGGAAGCCAAGTCAGAGGCGCCCATGCCGTCGAAAAATATCTCTCAGGCATGGGCGTTTCCTCACGATGTTTTCCTTTACCGTTTTTGAAGCAAGACCTCACACACACCCTCACACCAAGATAACGCTCCCAAGCGTTACAGTACTTACCAAAATTAAACTCTATTACTCTCTATTTGACCACACCTCATCATCATCATCATCATTTCAGCCAAAAGACGTCCACTGCTGGACATATGCCTCCCCCAAGCACCGCCACTTCGACCTGTTCTGTGCTTCTCGCATCTAGTGCATTCCCGCGGCCTTCACCAGGTCATCGGTCGACTTTGTGGAGGGCCCTCCAACGACGCTACGTCTTCGGGTACGCGGTCGCCACTCCAGAACCTTTCGGTCCCATCATCTGTTCTGCGAGGAATGTGCACTACCTACACTGGATGTGGAAAAGGCCTGATTTCATAGCATGTGCCTCCTTAAATTCCTTTCTTGTCAAATTCTGGTTCCTCTGCGGGGTAATTTTGGCTATTCAACAATTTTCACTGCGTCGTCAAACAGACATTTTTTTTTACATAATATGAATCAATGGCGTATGAATTTCCTTTAAAAAGTTCCGCATAGTGATGGAAAGTGTGTTACACAATTGGGGTGCTAGTCTCGAAAGAAATATTTTGCTATTTTTAGGGTTCCGTACCCAAAGGGTAAAACGGGACCCTATTATTAAGGCTCCGCTGTCTGTCTGTTTGTCTGCCTGTCCGTCTGTCACCAGGCTGTATCTCCTGAACCGTGATAGTTAGACAGTTGACATTTTCACAACAATTCTAAAACAACAAATACTAAAAAACAGAATAAAATCAATATTTAAGGGGGCTCCCTTCAACAAACGTGATTTTTTTTGCTCGTTTTTGCTCGATATTGATAACGGCAACAGGTAGACGCTTGAAATATTCACAGAATATTTAGTTATATATTCAATTTTAAAAAAAAAAATTAATTAAAATAAAACAAATATTTAAGGGGGACTCCGATACAACAGACATGATTTTTTTGCCGTTTTTATAGATAATGGTACGGAACCCTTTGTGCACGAGTCCGACTCGCACTTGGCCGGTTTTTTTTCATAACAAGTTTGTAGAGCTAAGTTCTTTTTACAAATAAGTGTATTTCAGTATGCTAACATGTTTCATCTTAGATGTGTATAAGCTTGAATTAAGTCCTATCTTAGAGCGCGTACAGAATATAAAGCCCGAAGGATCCCTCCAAAGACTTCAGTCTCGCACGAGTAAGTTTATTTTTGCTGAAACTCTCGAAGGGAAGATCCTTCTCGTATATATTAACCGATAACTTTACGAGGGTAGTATTTAGTTGTAGGTTCTATGTGTAGCTGTGTTGGGTTGTACGTTGGGAATATATGCGAGAAATTATAGGCAGTTGATTATTCGTTCGGGGTTTAGAAGTAAGTTTCAATTGTGAGGGCGAGATTTCGGTATTTTCAATACAATCGTAAATTCGATAGTGTCTTTTGCCGGAGAATAAAAGGTCAACTAAAAGTAGTATCTTACTAATATTGTGAAGTTTGTTACTCAATCACGCAAAAACGGCTGATCCGATTTAGATGAAACTTGGCACACAAATAGTTTGTAACCTAGATTTATAGTTTATAACACATAGGATATTGTATTTCGACAAATACGAGAGCAAAGTCGCGGGCAAGAGGTAGAAATGTATGCTAATAAAAAAACTATCTTCGCTTTTTGCCATAGACTTCTGAAATTAAACTTGTTTTCCACGTTGCGGTGTTTTTTTTGTTGTAAATCGTATACCTACCACTACTTGTTATGTAAACAATGTTGTTTTCCTAAAAAGCCTTCTGTCAATATTGACAGAATGTTTTGTAACATGTCAACACTCACAAAGTGGAATTAAATACATATTATTGAAGCTTACTCTAAAGTTACAAAAAGCAAAGTTAATAAAATTTATATGAGATAACCGTGTGAGCTACGAAATTAATAACAATAAAAGAATTGGGGAGAAATCGATGAAAACAAAAATACATTGTAGGCGAACATAGAACCTCCTCCTTTTTCGAAGTTGGTTAAAAAACACGATTAGGTACGGTCGGAGATCTCTTTCAGGGTTGCGGGATAGTCCAGCCAGGGTTGCGGGAAAGTCCGAAAGGGATACCGCGACCCTTGGCAACAGGCAACTGAAGGAACACAGGTGGGTTTTAGTCAGTAAAAGTCTGACACGTCCTCCCGCTCCGCCCAGAGCGGGAAAAGTCATTTTATGATTTCCAAACCTCAAAAAAAAAAAAGACAGCGGACCAGCGGTCGGAGATCTTGCTTGACGTAGTTTCTCAAACGATTATGATATTAATTTGTTTGAAAACCCCGAAATAGTTTGGTTTTAAATTTTATAGTAAGTAGGAGCCAATTTTTTTTTATAGTCATTTTCCCTCACTTGTCCCATGTTACTTGGCGTAACACGTCTTCATCTTCCACTCTCCCCTGTCAACCGTCACGCTATCATTCACTCCCTTCTCTTTCATATCATTCCTCACACAAATGTGTGCATTGTGCCTCACACAAATGTGTTTTAACCTATATTTAAAATGATCCAAATAAACGAATGACTTTAGCGATCACAGCCATAATACACACTCGGCTAGTTAATCGCTTTTAACAAAACAAGAGTGGTATTCATAATTTGTTGGAAAAATCTTCGAACCCCTAAAAAAACCGAATAAAACTTTACACAATACCTTAATACTTATTATAAAGTCTATTATAAAGTCGTCTATAATAACACCGCAGTCAACACAAAGTCGCAAAGATTTTATCAATAATTCAGGAATACTCCCAAAGATGTTCTTATTCAGCGACCCCAAGTTTGTTTTGTTTTTAACAATGTAAAGACTAAAGTTTGACAAACTTTGTGTATTAAAGGTTTTAAATAAGGTTGCAAAGTGGAATAATGAAGTAAATGTGAATTCGCAAGGATTTTTTGCTTATCTGTATTCCTCTAGCGACCGGCACACACTTGCAAAGTGTCCACTTCAGCCGTGTAGACACCCATAAGGAGAGGCTTATATCGACGGGCCACTGTATAGCCTCCGCGGGCGAGAGACTAAGTCAAACGACCCCGCTCGCCACGCGTCCGGACAGGGGCGATGCGACGTCTATAGCGCACACGTTCGAATTTCGAAATTTTATTTGGATAAATTAAATACAATAAGGGTCACTTGCACCATATATGTTATTCTAAACGAATTTAAAATATCGTCCTATTTCTGACAATCTTATGAATATGAGATAGACAGAATGTGTTCTAGAAACGTTTAAAATGCATTTAGTGAACGTCACTTTTGTTTCGTGGCACTTTTGGGAACATAGCTTTTGTTGATCATAATAACGTTATAATAAAATTATTGAAAGAAGCGAGCATCGCAGTAACATTTCAGAAAAAAATGCAATGGATTCGATAAACTCTACTGTTTTGATGGCCGGTAAAGAATAATACATTTTTCCACTCTAAACATTTATGTAGGAGGACGTCGTGGCTAAGTAATAAGCAGCCATACCGGGTCGATCCATCAAGTTCAGCTACGCTTGCCGAGGTTGGTCGGTGGATGGGTAACCATCTTTACATACCGAGACTCCTCCGTGGCTCGGAAAGCACGTTAACCCGTTGGTCCCGGCTGTCATTCTTGGATCTTTGTCAGTCGTTACGGGTCGTCAGAAGCCCGAAAGTCTGACAAGCAGTCTTACCAAGGGGTATCGTATTACCCAGTTACTGGGTTGTGGAGGTCAGATAGGCAGTCGCTCCATGTAAAATACTGGTATTCAGCTGCATCCGGTTAGACTGGAAGCCGACCCCAACATAGTTGGGAAAAGGCTAGGCAGATTGAAAGCATAATGTATGTAGGTAGATTTCTTCTCCACCAATTCCACAGCACATTTTGGTTCCCGCAAAGCAATCGCGCCAAAACTTCGATTCAAAGAGGTTTTGTTCCAAAACCGCAAACCCAATTGGTTCCCGGCTTTATTCTCCATCTCACCGAACACAATCAAGTAGGAACAAGGCAATACCCAAACTCCAGGGAATAGAAAACACACAGACTTCAGTTTAACGTTAGGTTTGTACGTTATCCAATTACCGTCTCACTAAACCTTGGTTAACACATAAACTTAGTTTACAGTTGTACGTTAAGGAGTTCCAATGTAATCATCCCATGTTTACGGGTCAAAGGCTGCGGACAATCTTATCTGTTTGTTTTGATGGACGAGGGGTCATCAAATCTTTTTTTTTTGTCGAGTTATACTAAAAAGGGCGTTCCTGTTAACCTGCAATAGTATAGCGTTCATACATGCAAAAAAAAAAAAGACTTAAAAAAAACTGTTTAAAAATATCCACAAAAGTATTAAATTGTAAAAGAAACACTCTGTACAAGCCACACATGTCATACTTGTCTTTCTACGTTGAAATACAAGTGACACGTGCACTTGTATTTCCGTATCAATTTAATATTTTTTGTGAATTTTTTTTTTGAAAAATAAAAATAAACTTTTTCTTATGGCAATTTTTTTTTGGATGTATTGACGCTGTACTGTTGCAGGTTAACGGGAACGCTCTTTTTTAGCTAACACACTGTATATTGCTACCCATCACGACTGCGGAGTTTCGCTAGTTAATTTAATTTGACCCTGTATGTATATGGCCGACAATTCAATTTCATCACCTTTTAGGTAGACCTCTAACACTGCTAACAGTATTTGGTATATTTTGGTGCAATAGTTATGGCCGACGGTTTCTGCCTCAAAAGCTTTATTTGTAACAGTTTATGACCTTTGTTATACACAGGAATTTCCATCGTTGAACAGGGTGCTCTGAATCAATGAGGATAACGAACGGACAAAGGATAGTGCGCACACAAACAATAAAAATACAGGCTCTTTAATACTTTTAAATTTTTCCTCTAAATTGGATACGCATGGCAATATCAGTGCTATGAATTTCGAACAGTGATAAGAGCCATATTAGACTATCATAGAAATCTTGTTACGTCATGTAGTCTTATAAACAACTAGCTGATGCCCGCGGCTTCGCCCGCGAGAATGTCGGTTATTATCACTCTATCTATCCATTGGTGAAAACAGCATGAAAATCGGTGCAGTAATTTTTAAGTTTATCGCGAATAGGACGATAGACAGACGCGGCGGAGGACTTTGTTTAATGTAAGGATATCATCATCTGCCTAGCCTTTTCCCAACCATGTTGGGGTCGGCTTCCAGTCTAACCGGATGCAGCTGAATACCAGTATTTTACATGGAGCGACTGCCTATCTGACGTCCACAACCCAGTAACTGGGTAATACGATACCCCTTGGTAAGACTGGTTGTCAGACTTTCGGGCTTCTGACGACCCGTAACGACTGTCAAAGATCCACAAATGACAGCCGGGACCAACGGTTTAACGTGCTTTCCGAGGCACGGAGGAGTCTCGATATGTAAAGATGGTCACCCATCCACGGACCAACCCAGGCAAGCGTAGCTTAACCTGATGAATCGACCCGTGCGGCTGTTATTACTTAGCCACGAGCTCCTCAGTTTAATGTAAGGATATATCTATCTATATAACATTAAATTAAAGAATTTACAAATAAATACAAAAATAAAATGACAGGCGTCGAAGTACTCGTCCGCATCGCTGTCATCCAGAAACGTGTCCAGAAGACTGGCAGCACTGGCATTCATAAAAATATGATCAGAGATGTAAGACATCACTCTCTGTAAGGGGATAATTAGTTTGTCATGCTGCTCAGTTATTTATCATTTCGTATAAGAAATTTTCCGGGAACGTGAAGTTTTCAGCTCGTTTACTCACATCCCTAGGGAGCATTCCGTAATTCCTTTCCGTGCGTGACTTGTTTTAAAATTTCGCGATCGTTTCGCCTTCACGAAGTTTGCTATTTATTTTGAATGCCGCGAATTCTGACGAAAGTTTAATTATAAACTAAAATAATAACTTCTTTTTCTGACTTTGAGGTGTAGCAGATATTCTGGAAAAAGAAGTCACGACTGCCTCGTTGGTGTAGTGGTTGCAAGTGCTGAGCATGAGGTCCTGGTTTCGATTCTCGGGTCGGGGAAAGTATTATTGGGTATTTCCATCTGAAAATTGAAAAGCAAAGACACCGACTTCCGAAATTAAAGTTATTATTCACTTTTTTTGTTTTGTTTTTGGAAGTCCATTTGTTTTCTTTTTTGTAAAAAGTTTTCTGCCCTTTAGAAGCTTTTGGTATTTTTCGGATTTGCTGTAACCACAGCAATCATGCAGTTAACACCAGAAATTATCAATACTTATCTATCTTGTGATTTTATCAAAACATCTACAAAGAAAAACAGTAAAACCCACTATCAAAAACTATTAAGCACCTGCAGGAAGCATCTAACATCGCAATCCATAAAACCATTAAAATATCACAGATTGGGAACCACCGCGTGCCTGATCGACCGTTTTATGTAATAGGTCCCTTGTGGCCGATAAAATGGCCGTAATAGCCCCTGGCGGCCATGACAGGGAATAGCGGCCTCATTTGTACTAAACTAGGACGCTTAAGGACCATTCTCGTGTATTAAAAGGCTAAGTAGCCACTGATTAATCCGCCAGACAAAGCCAAGACTCACGTTCAGTGGATTTTTATTATGGTGGGTAGTTGGTAACTACTACTGGAGAGGGGCTCGTGGCTAAGTAATAACAGCCGGATGACTCGATCCATATCGTTAAGCTACGCTTGCCGGGGTTGGTCTGTGGATGGGTGACCATCTTTACATACCGAGACTCCTCTGTATCCTTGACAGTGTTTACGGGTCATCAGAAGCCCGAAAGTCTGACCACCAGTCTTACCAAGGTGTATCATATTACACAGTTACTGGATTGTGGAGGTCAGATAGGCAGTCGCTCAATGCAAAAAACTGGTATTCAGCTGCTTCCGGTTAGACTGAAAGCTGACCCCAACATAGTTGGAAAAGGACTAAAAGGACATAACAGTGAGAGGAACTCAAAACATCACCCACATAGGCTAAGTGGGAAAAAAAAGTATAATTGAAGCTACCTCAAAAACTACGAAAGCAAAGTTGATAAAACTTATACGGGACCACCTCTGAAGCATGACTTACCAAACAAAAAAAGAATCATCAAAATCAATTCATAATTGGCGGAGTAATCACGTAACATCATCATCTGCCTAGCCTTTTCCCAACCATGTTGGGGTCGGCTTCCAGTCTAACCGGATGCAGCTGAATACCAGTATTTTACATGGAGCGACTGCCTATCTGATCTCCACAACCCAGTAACTGGGTAATACAATACCGCTTGGCAAGACTGGTTGTCAGACTTTCGGGCTTCTGACGACCCGTAACGACTGTCAAAGATCCACAAATGACAACCGGGACCAACGGTTTAACGTGCTTTCCGAGGCACGGAGGAGTCTCGATATGTAAAGATGGTCACCCATCCACGGACCAACCCCGGCAAGCGTAGCTTAACCTGATGAATCGACCCGAGCGGCTGTTATTACTTACAAATATACAAAAAAAAACATACAGACTAATTGAGAACCTCTTCCTTTTTGAAGTCTGTTAAAAATAATGATGATGAACATAATGAAATGATTATGATAATCCCTTTGTCATCTAAGATGAGATTTCTTGATTGTTCGATCTTAATTTACGACGAGCTGCTTTACGACCGAGTAATCACTAATAAATCCCGTCACAATCATTACACATTATCTAGCGATTGTAGTAGGTATAATAGACAATGATAGTCGACGTCAGAAGCTGGCAATGTTACCCAAATTGCCTGATATATTGCTGAGGTAATTGCGCCAGTTAAGATTAATTAGCAGCTTGTAGGCGAATACGTATACACCCTGGCCGTGTGTTACATACTTTGGGGAATTCCAGTTAGTTATACAGAAATCAGAAACAAACAGCAACAAACAGTTTGTAAGATCACAACTATATAAATAAGACCTTAAATGAACCATGTTTTAAAGAAAATAAATATATTATATTCTATTCTTCTTCAAATGAAGCTGGCACCTATCTATATCCATAACCATACATCTTTTTACATATTATAAACTAAAGTCGCTTTTCGTGTTTGTCTGTATTGTTTCGTTGTTCTTCTAAACACGTTTCCGGATGACAGCGATGCGGACGAATACTTCGACGCCTAAGGGTGCCTTTGTTTTTATATTTATTGGTATAGTTAGTTAGTCCTTTTAGTTTTTTAATTAATATAGTATAATAAGTTACCCAAATTGTATATTTCACCTAATTAATTGATTAATTTATTTAAATATTTGAATAAAGATATCATAGACCAGTTTAGAAAATTTATTCCGGAATGTTTATGTGTATAAATACGTTAATATGAAAGTAACATTTAACTAAGAAAGCTCGATGTTTTGTCAAGTCGCTAGTCGTAAAAACCGTGCTCGCTAGTATAATATTATAAAAATAAAATCAGAATTTTTATTTTAAAATTTAATAGGCTAAAGTACAGGTTTTCACGAGAATTAAAAAAAAAAAATTACCCAGAAATATTGGAAAATTGGGGAAAACTGAAAGTACGTATATATGCGATTTTTTTTAACAGGACAACATCACTCGGGTACTCGGATCAGCTACTAATTATAAAATACAGTAGCTTTTTCGTATCTGTCTATGATCTCTGATATCTGATGTCTGACCGCGTAGTCCCAGTCCACGTAGTTTTCTCGCATGTATATACATTAATATTAAACTTACATACAAGTTGTAAATAGCGTAGGAAAGTAGGGGATCGCTAGTTTGCAATATAAGAGGTGATTAGTCGTGAACACACGGCTACACATCAAACTATACATTTCCAGTATTAGCTGACCTCGTATTGTACGGAAATCTTATACAATAGAATCTCAGCATAAACTGGATATGTATAGCTTGATGTGTAGCCGTGTGTACATCATAACTGTTTAATAATATCGGAGTAGTTATTCAAATAAAAGCTTGTGGCTACGTAATAACAGCCGCACGGGTCGATCCATGAGTTAAGCTACGCTTGCCGGGGTTGGTACGTGGATGGGTGACCATCTTTACATACCGAAACTCCTCCGTGTCTCGGAAAACACGTTAAGCCGTTGGTCCCGGCTGTCATTCGTGGATCTTCGACAGTCGTTACGGGTCGTCAGAAGCCCGAAAGTCTGACAACCAGTCTTATCAAGGGGTATCGTATTACCCAGTTACTGGGTTGTGGAGATCAGATAAGCAGTCGCTCTATGTAAAATACTGGTATTCAGCTGCATCCGGTTAGACTGGAAGCCGACCCCAACATAGTTGGGAAAAGGCTAGGCAGATGATGAGTTATTCAAATAAAAAATGCATGATATAACATCACGCCTGGGTTCCCAAAGGGTTGGGCAGAGGTGAATAGTACACCCACCTTTTGCCATCAACCAGGGAAATACATACTGCGGGCTGCTACTGAGAAACTCCCGATAGAAAAAACTCAATAACACTCTGCCAGACCCAAGACCTCTCGCCGAGCAGGATTCCAAAATATCGAATTATTCGGTCAAAATTTCCCGGGTAATTATTGCCTCATGAGCGAGCAAAAACAAGCAAGGAATTGCTTTTGCATTACAAAGAAAATATCGTTTTATTCGAAACTTTTTTAATATTCATCCACCAATTATTATTGCATAAGTTTTCAATGCTTTACAGATAAAATATATTATAATCCATTTAAATGAGCCATTAAAATTATGAATCTAGTAGTGATAAAATAGGTATGTCCTGAGGCAATCGGTAAGTAGGCTTAGGGTGCGTTTCTACTGAAGCGGAGACGAGCGGAGCTAAGCGGAGACGGGCAGGAATCGTCCAGTCACAGGCGAGATGAGAATTTCAACCAATGTGATTGATCGATTTCTTCAGGTTTCCGCTTAGCTCCGCTCGTCTACGCTTCAGTGGAAATGGAAACGCACCCTAAAGGTACAATTCCGGGCAGCAGTGCCTGCAGTCGGCTTCGGAATTGTACCGAGCAATTGTAGCAGGCGACGGATCGTCGCGACACTACTGGTTTCCATGTGTTTCTATGAAACACGACGTGCCGCTAGTTATGGAGGGTATTTCATAGAAATACATTGAAACCAGCATTGCTATTCTGTAACCGTATCACCGTGAAAACTTAGGTGAAGTGAGCGTGGAGTGAGCTGTCATTGTTATCGATACCTACTGATACTAAGGCAGTGACAGTACAGAATAGCAATACAGTAGTGTCGCGGCGACACGTCACCTGCTGCTGCTTGCAGTCGGTTACGGAATTGCACCTTAATGCCCATTTTCAATAACACTTTCGCGCTGTTGAATTTTCAACATTCGTTGCTCAGCCGAGGGTTGAAAATCAAACAGCGCGCTTTTATTTAGGCGTCGTTTAGTATTAGTGAAAACAGGCATTATTATTCATCATTAAGTTATACCATTATGAACATTGCTAGTCCCATTTTGTGGTTCCGTTATGTTGAAGTATGTCGCAGCGGTTACCAAAAGCTCGATTATCGGTTGACAGCTAAAACTGTAGTTTCGAACATGTGACTATGATTTATTTTGTTTCCGTTTTGTAGCTGTTTTGGCGTTTGAGCCGGTTTTAGTCCTTCGCGACGTTTTTTGTGTTATAAGCGACAAGGGTTTGTAGGACTGTTGTGTTTCGTTTTTTGTTTGTGTTGGATGGCAATGTTTTATGAGTAGTCATAAGAGTAGGTATGGTCGTGTGTAACATAAGTTTTTTTTCTATTTTTTGTCTTGAGGAATGAAAACTATTATTTTAAGTTCAGTTTTTCCAATATTAGTGGGCACAAACGTCCATAAATAAAAAAATAATTAAATCCATTCATTAAATAATTTCCATAAATAAAATTAGCGACATGATAATATACCTGTTTATATACTAACTGATTATATACACGACTAGTTGCTGGCCGCGGCTTCGTCCACGTTGACCCTAATTCTTTTCCGAAAGCACGTATATTTAAAGTTGCCTATGTTACCCCTTATATCATCAGCTAACTACCAGTCAAAGTCTCTTCAATATCAGTACAGTACAGCCGTTTCCGAGATCACCCGGAACAGACAGATAGACAAAAAATTTGCTGTTATTTGGATTACAGTAGACACTTAGATTTTATTTATTTGTATAGATTATATAACTAACTCAGAATCCCTTGGTAATAAGTATAGTTTGTCTATTTTGTAGGGACTAAGACTACCAGCTCTAATCAAACTTTCATGGCCTTTACCCTAAATCAGCGCTAATTAAGCCAGAGTAAAGCGCTTCAGAAGCTGCCATTATATCAAACCATTCACCAGCCATCATCATTGTCCTGCCTAACGAAGTAGGCCTGTCTTTGACACCTCTCAGATGAGATGAAGGTGATGTCAAGTGGGCGAGCGAAAAATAGATAAGTACCTAACGTGACTACAAGAGCTTTGGGAATAATTGGGTTGAATGAAAGTAATTGGGATTGATTAAAATATGCGAGAGTGGTATTGTGGTGCGTGTTTAGATTTGTATCAGTTTGAATATATTGTGATGCAGGTATAAATATCACCTTTTTTAGCCGACTACGGCGAAGAAAAAAGGAGGGTTATGATTTTGGCCGCTATGTATGTATGAATGTATATGTACCAGTCTTACCAAGGGGTATCGTATTAACCAGTCTTACCAAGGGGTATCGTATTAACCAGTCTCACCAAGGGGTATCGTATTACCCAGTTACTGGGTTGTGGAGGTCAGACAGGCAGTCGCTCTATGTAAAATACTGGTATGTAGCTGCATCCGGTTAGACTGGAAGCCGACCCCAACATAGTTGGGAAAAGGCTAGGCAGATTGTATGTATGTATGTATATATGTATGTATGTAAGTATGTTCATCTGTTCCCTCCTATCTTCTAAATCACTCATCACAATTTGACAAATGAGGTATCGTTGGAAGCGTCTTGTTCGTCCGCTGGTTATAAGCTATGTGACGTCACATTAAACACATAAAAATGACGCCCTCTAGAGGACATAAAGTCAGGAACTAAAAAACAATATTGTTTAATCGTAGCATGTTGGGTATCAAATGAAAGGGTTTAATGAGCACATTTCAAAAATATATATATTATAACCCCAAAAGATAACAAAAAAAGTTAAAGTAATTAAAACTAAAATCCAACTACGACTAAAATGGTATAAACAAGACACCACAAACAGACAAATTAAAAATCCGTAGTCACACGTAATCTGTTCGATTTATAACACGTGTGACTCCGGATTTTTAATTTGTCTGTCTGTGGTGTGTTGTTTATACCATTTTAGTCGTAGTTGGGTTTTAGTTTTTATTACTTTAACTTTTTTTATTACTTGAATTTTTTAATAAACGTGGAATAAAATTACTCTCCATACGACCGTACAGAGCAAAAATCTGCAAAAAAAAACCTACGAAAATGTGAACTCTGAATATATTCACTTAAATTCATAAATTTTTCAAGAAATGTTTGGCATTTTACTCCGGGGTTTATTTTTTGTAAGTGGATTTACCATAATACCTTATTCAGCCTAAAATGGTCCCACTACTGGGACACAGGCCTCTTCTCTCCGAGAGGCAGTAGGCCGTAATCCACCACGCGTGCCCAATTCTGGTGTGTTGGTGTCACATGTCTTCGAATTTTTGGTTCTACGGCACCCCAGTTTCCTTAAGATTTTTCCTTCACCGTTTTGAGAAGATTGGTGATGAAATTATTGACACAAAAGTAAAGTGCCTAGCTGGGTTCTAACCCACGACCGCCACGACTCGTAAGTCGGGGCCGTTACCACTGGGCCACCACTGCTCTAAGTGTTTTCTGCTGAAAGTGGATTTAGGTTAAATTAATTGGCAAGATCGGTTTTGGCATCCGAAGCTTATAAAGAAACCATGTTATAATTAATATAATCGGACTAATAAAGACAGCCATCATGGATCTTTTCGTCCATCTGAGATTTTTGCCACTCAATACTTCCAAAACTGCGGTATTATAAATAGGTACACACTAAACACACAACAACTAAACAAATTGAGTCTAGAAAATATTTCCCCGGCGATCCCAGCAGTGGGATTCACCTATTAAAGAACAACAGCACTTCCAGTTCACAATTTGCGTTATGTCCACACAGTCGATTGTTCTAGAAAAGTTAAATTAAAACTGTCTATGTGAGCTCGGAGGAAGCAAATGTAGTTTTCAAGGGGATCGTGATTTTAAGTTTTGAAACAACCTGTATTGGTGGCGCTTGTCTACTTAGTTCAAAATTTTGATTATTTTTAAACTTGACTGCATCTCTGATTTGGCGGTCATAATTGCAACTTTATTTTTCTGAGAGTGGGATCTTGGCAAGTAGACGTGGCGGCGACTCGACGTGGCGGGACTTTACGTCAAGGCGACTCGACGTGGCGGGACTCGACGTAAAGGGAACAAATCCCATTTCGGATAAAGTGTTTCGCAACCTCTGAAGTTACGATTATTTACCGATGAATGGTGTTAATGACGATGATATCATTAACTTACAAACATACATAAATAATCAGCATATAATGTTCCCACTGCTGGGACACAGGCCTCCTCTCTGTGAGAGGAAGTGGGCCGAAATCCACCACGCGGGCCCACTGCGTGTTGGTAGATGTCAAATGTCTTCGATTTTTTTAAATTAATTTAATGTACCATTTTTTATATTATACAATCTGTTACTGAATTAATGCAAATTATAAAAGTTATATACTGCATCGATTTTTCTGTTATCTTCATTATAGGTAACTAGCGACCGCCCGCGGCTTCGCCCGCGTGGTATGTCGATAAAAAGTAGCCTATGTCCTTTCTCAGGCTGTAGACTATCTATGTACCAAATTTCATATAAATCGGTTCAGTAGTTTTGGTGTGAAAGCGCGACAGACAGACAGACAGAGTTACTTTTGCATTTATAATATTAGTAAGGATTTTTTTACCTATCTCAAAAATAATTAAAACTACGTAAATTATACATTCGCACTTCCGCAGTACAGTTAAACAAACCAAAATGGACGAGTTTCATATTACGCTAGACCCTTATGCGCGTGCGACAGTGTGCGTGCGTAGATTTGTAATGTGACCACAATTTTTTTTGTTTTACGCGATTCCTCCTCCAATTATGAATCGATATTCATGTTTTTTTTTTTATTTGATAGATCATGCTTCAGAGGTGGTCTCATATAAATTTTATTAACTTTTCTTGCGTCGTTTTTGAGTTAGCTTCAATATTACGTATTTTTCCCACTTAATCTATAGACGATGTTTTAAGTGACTCCGTCACTGTTATTTACATAGCAGGTATTCGAATTTGTGTCAAAGGAGCTGAAGCATGACCTACCAAACAAAAAAAGAATCAATTCGAAATTGGTGGTGTAATCGCGTAATAAACATAAAAAAAGAACATACAAATGAATTGAGAACCTCCTCCTTTTTGAAGTCGGTTAAAAATGTGTTTTATTTGGCAATGGCTTCTACAACATTCAAATAGAATTTGAAAGATTCAACTTTAGATATAAAGATTGAGGAGGTAACGACAGTTGGTGCGTTTCAGATGCACAAAGTTTTGTTTTCACAATATGAAATGGTTTTTGAATTGAGTCAGTTAAAGGCTCTCACATACAGGCGCGATTCGCCGCGCGACTCTAATTTTAACAAAACAATTTCTGAGAAAACTTCACGGCGAACAATGCAGGCGTCGCGTCGCGCGACGAATCGCCACAGTATGTCAGAGCCCTAAAGCAAATGCTCAAACAAAGCCCCCCAAATTCACATTTTACGGCGTTTTTTTGCAAGTATTATAATGGTCGTATGTCAATTTATCTTTATTGAAATATTACAATAGAAATCTTTAGTATATTTATATTTGAAAGTAAACAATTACTTTTTATTAAATAACTTGCTTTCGCCTGCGGCTTTGTCCGCGTGGTATTTCGAAAAAAAAAACCATATGTCCTTTTACAGATCAAGGTCTACCCCTGTGCCAAATTTCATCCAAATCCGTTCCGCCGTTTTAGCGTGAAAGCACAAACAAACAAACAAACTTACTTTCGTATTTATAATATTAGTTAGGATATTATTTAATATAGTTAGGATTAGGGTTAAGTTATATAGTCATTGGGGTTAAGTTATAGTTAGGATTTTTTATAGTTAGGATTATTTGTTTGTGCTCTCATCAAAACATTCAGATGACGTTTGATGCTTTCAATCTATTCATGAAGTAGTAATTTGCCTTTTTTTATCTTAGTCTACACTGTCCCACTGCTGAGAAAATCCATCCAAGCATCCTTTTTCAGGGCCACCTTTATCCAACTCTTGTGGTATGCGTCTGTCATACTAAAGAATAATAGTTTTATTTTCAAAAGAATTGAATTGATTGACATACGGTCAACTCTGTATGACCCATTGTTTTACTTGGAAACTGTCTTAAATATTAATTTACTGTATTTTCATTCAATCCAATTCCGTATCATGGTGGAGTCCCACGATAGGCAATATTGCAGATGGACACGCACGGCAGACGACCACAGACCGCCACGCACCGCGCACCGAGGCGCTTCTAATATCTGCAATAGACGGCACGTACACCTTGCCACGGTCCGTCGTCCGGGCTCGTCGGTGTCCGTCCGCAAAGTCACCGATCGTCGGATCTCGGCATCACAAGTACACTCGAAAATAACAAGTTCCAACTTCGTACTCGAAAAAACCGTACTCTTTCACACAAATACGTTAATTACTCGATGTCTTTTAACAATTTAATTGAATTGGTTTATAAAACAGTGCGGTTTAAGCCCGAAGTCACTTTGCAAACAAAGTTAGATTAGTTTGCACACTGTCCCACTTCCAGCAGGTACCTACCAAGGATATATCGCATGCACATTTTTTAATGACAAAGTTTCGAATCACTCGGGGATATCTAACTGGAAAATAATGGGTTTTCTTTGCAATTGCTTCGGAAAGAAAAATTGCGGGTTCCCCTCGGATCCGAGTATCACCTGTAAAACTTGTTTTATTTTTATGTTTATTTGTAAATTATGCGCTCGTTTACACGGTAAAGGTATGAAAATTGAGTGTACTTTTGAGTGGTATTAAAGTGGAGGTAGAGAGTAGAGTGTATTTCTTTAAGTGTTGCCAGTCACACTTACATTGCGTCGTGTCGTGGTCATTCCATTTGTGGCGCGTACGAAAGACCTCGTCGGGCTATATGTATAGAGCAACTTTACTAGGAGTCTGTCCATTTTCAAATTAATATAAAATGCTGTGTTTGGGAATGACAACTAATTGATTATCATTTGAAAATACTATTGGAGCTGCTGAAGATTGTAAGTCTATCTTTGGATTGTATAAACTCAATGATCTCCTTTGTATTATATTATATAATTGCATAGCATAAGTGTGAGTACTATGTAATAGAGAGTTACCATTTACCAGGTAATATTTCTTTCGTTGACTTGAATGTGCCCTGGCGGCTGAGAGTATGCTCACTCAGATGTCTCGCTTGTGGTAGCGCGTGTGTTGGATCATTTAGCTCCCTTCAAAATGGTGGAGCTGAATGGTCCTGATCCATTATTTTCGTGAACGGGCGCTGTCAGTTGGGGCTGGTCCTCTCTTAGCTGCCATGCCTTATTTTTTTTGTTCCCCTTTGTCTTTTTTAACATCATTCTCACATTTAATTATAAATTCAGCATTCATGATGTAACTAATATTTTTGTAACAATATAAGTCATTTAAAATACTGTCCATGGAGTTTCTTGCCCGTTCTTCTCCATAGGTACCTACTACGCTTTGGATTGGGCAACTAGCCTCATATTTCTGACAGACCGAATCCTTGACAATTCAAAAATGCCTGTAATGGTTTAATTTGAATAAAATGCTTTGAGTTTTTATTTTATTGCATAAAACCAATGTACTTTTTATTTTCTTTTCCTTTCATTGGTAAAAAGTTGTAGGTATATAAGAATTGTGAATTAGATATTGGGATTTTGTTTGGATATCATTTAATTGGCTTTCAGAGCTCTACGGAAACATCCGATTAGTATTCCGTGCAGATACTAATTTTAACACAGGTTCGACCTTGGTTTAGTAAAATCTTTGTCGATACTATCCTGTTATTCCTCGCTCTACCAAATACCGAAGAAAACCGAACACAATATATTCTTACTGCCAAATGTAGGCATTCGAAACAACGATTTATCTAAATTTTTTACTAAAAAGCAACACCGAAATGCCTTCTTTTAAATTCGTCCGTTAACACGAGAAAACGGAGGAAATATACGAGCAGCTAAATCCATCTAGCCAAACTGGGCAAAACTGGGAAAACTTGGGTAAAGTTTTTAAGCTGTAACTGTCTGCCCATTTGTTTGTCTTTTGCAGAACTATTTACGGGACACTTTCTGTGTTTTTGTTGATAGTGAACAATATTAATAAATTAAGGTTTTTTACTTCTTATCTGCAATTTAGGTGTAGATGTGAAATGTGAAGTAGTATTTATATTTAAGACTAGATGCCACGTTTTTTCTCATATATTATTACCAAAATTAAGATTTTATTTATTTTTTGGCCGTTCTTTTGGGTTTTTCCTTATTGTCTTTATGGATAAAACGAGCCAAATCAAAAAAAAAAAATCTTTCGAACTAATTTCGAGCTTTTGCGAGACTAACGCACGGCAATTGATTTTATATATATGGAATAATATGATGAGATTGTAGGTTATTACATTTTTTCACTGACGACCGTTATCAAGCGGTTGAAGCCCAAGAATAGATTTTTTAAATTAATAATGATATATTAAAGATTTGGAAGGAAAAAGGGAAGGCCTTTGCCCAGCAGTGGGATATAAACGAATATACTAGTCTTAAACGTACCTATCTCATTATCTAATACAGAAGACGCGAACTTTGATCACCACTCTTGCTCTGATTTCAAAGTTTTGAAATTCTGAAATTTGGTTCCTCACACAATATTCTTCCACTGTATGTTAGATTGTCTAGAACTTAGAAAGTTCATGAGAAAATAAGAAAAATATCACAAACAAAAAAAAAACATGACATATGTCACGCCTGTAATCCCAGTAGGCTTAAACAGAGGTGTACCTATACACCAGCATACACCCCAGAAAAAAAAAATTGAACTTATTAATACAATCAAATTGATGATCCAAAGACACCAGAAGTATAGCCCTACAGAAATTATGGATATCAAAATGAGTCACAGAATTCATGAGCAATGAGTTTGTTACTCAACGAGTAAAGTTTTTATTTGGACTATCTTTTGATAAACAACGTTCAATTCATGAAGTCTTTTGTTTTTCTTCTGTTGTTATGATGAATGAACTAGGGTAGTGATCCAGAAAGTTTATGATGATTTCAATGAAATGCATGGATTTACGAAGATTTTTTTATGTAACTAGCGGACACGGCAGACGTTGTCCTGCCCGAACAGCGTCACGTACCGGATTCATTTGTATTTTTCAACCATCCAGGGACCCACTCAAATATACACAAAAAAATTCATCCAAATCGGTCCAGCCGTTTAGGAGGAGTTAGGTGACAAACACACGTACAGAAGAATTATATATATAACTAGCTGATTCCAGCGGCTTCGCCCGCGTGGATGTCTGTTAATTTATTTTCTAAAATCTCCCTCGTGATCCACTCTATCCATTGGTGAAAACAGCATGAAAATCGGTGCAGTCGTTTCTGAGTTTATCGCGAACAGACAGACAGACACACGCGATGGAGGACTTTGTGTTATATTATGTACTTAAGGAAGATTATATATAGATAAAGATAAAGCGACTTGAACGTAGTTCGTCAACTTGTAGAAAAATAAATAGTTACTAGGAATCCTTACCTAACCTAACAAATAAAAGAATAATTTTCTTGTTTGTAACTGTACTATTTATATCCATGTTTTCAATTGATGTTATTTATACTTAAACAAATATCAACCTTATACTGATACAAATTAAGTTGATTTAAGCAAGACTAATAAGACAGTCATAAGTTTTTTTTGAAGTTGTAGCGCAAACTGAACCTTATGCTAAAGTTGCTAAAGTTAGTTTTCCCAAATATCGTATTTGTTTACATGTTTGGAAATGAAATTGCGATCGTAGAATACGTTAAATGGGTAAAAACATAAAGACGGACAGACAGACACAATAGAGTCATTACATAAGTGTTTGCCAATAATTTAAATTTAGGATCTTTAAAAAAAAAATATTTAAATCGGTTCACAATTGGCAAAAATATTGATGAAAATACGCAAAAAAAAAAATACATACAGACGAACATAGAACCTCCTCCTTTTTGTAGAAGTCGGTTAAAAATAGTCTCATCATGGACCCTTTTGTGTAGACTTCTCTTGTGGACTGTAGATTTGTTGAACATTTGCTATTTTGTTAAGTACTTACCTAGTACTTGTTGAAAGGCCTACACTGTCCTCCCATACCTAATAACACTGTAATTCGAAAATATTGTAACAGCCAATTATTTTTAAAAGAGTACTTAACCGTGAAGTGCCCATGTAGGTTTATCCTTACATATTATAAAACAAAATCCGCCGCCGCGTCTGTCTGTCTGTCGTCCTGTACGCGATAAACTCGAAAACTACTACACCGATTTTCATGCTGTTTTCACCAATGGATAGTGTTTCTCGAGTAAGGGAATGTACCCAATCTCGAACGCACGGCGACAGACGTGTCTGCGATACCCCGCACGTACACCTTCCAATGGTGCGTCGTGCGGGCTCGTCTGTGTCCGTCCGCAATATGGCGCACCGTCGGATTCTACCTTTAGGTTTTAGTATAATATAATAACCGACATCTACGCGGGCGAAGTCGGGAGCATCAGCTAGTGTGAAATAAAATAATTTGATTTGATTTGATTTTCAAGCATAGTTTTCCCACCTTGAAGAACTAAAGTTTTCTATATCCAACGCTTAAATTCAAATGTATCCCCATCTTGAAACAACCCCATTTCAGACCAGTTATACCTACTCCACTAGATTACACCTACTCCACTAGATACTTTAGATAGTAACCATACAACCAGTTTATCCGGTATCAGACGGGCTTAGCAAGTTCCCTCATAAATATGGATACCCATCTCCATATTTATAGTGATTGTTCAACTGTAGAGTTTTGGTATGTTTTAGTAGGTAATTGGTAACACTTCAATTACAACGCATACTAATGGGTTCTGGGTAAATATTACGAAAATGTGGGCTTTATTTTGTAACTTCGTAACATCAAAGAACTTGGTTTAAATAAGATTATATTTTGAATATATTTTGCTTTCATGCTGTAAAAATGTGAACACAAGTTTTCCAGTGAGCTATTCAGTCTCAACGGATTCATTTGTAGGTATACCTATATTAAAATTTTCTCCGTTTTTTCATATTTACGTATTAACAGCCGTATCCATCAGGTTAAGCTACGCTTGCCAGAGTTGGTCCGTGGATGGGTGTCCGTCTTTACATATCGAGACTCCTCCGTGCTTCGCAAAGCACGTAAAGCCATCGGTCCCGGCTGTCATTCGTGGATCTTTGACAGTCGTTACAGGTCGTTAGAAACCCGAAATTCTGACAACCAGTCTTACCAAGGGGTATCGTATTACCCAATACTGGGTTGTGGAGGTCAGATAGGCAGTCGCTCCATGTTAAATACTGGTATTTAGCTACATCCGGTTAGACTGGAAGCTGAACTCAACATAGTTGGGAAAATGCTAGGTAGATTTGATTGTAGATGAAAGGCTATGTCAGTATCTTACCGGCTATATCCATAACTAACTTTTGCCCGCGACTTCGTACGCGTGACGGCCCACGACGTCGCATCCCATCGCCCGCCCGTACTATTACTTTGTTTTCGTTTAGCGTTCTTTCTGGCTTTTTTTTATTTTTGCTCCACTCCTAAGTATCGTAGCGTAGTGTTAAAAAGCTTATAGCCTTCCTTAATAATTGGGTTACAAAATGCAAAAAGATTTTTTCAAATCCGACTGGAATTGCGGCGCGTCCTGTCAGCTGCACTTTACAGAGGGCCTAACACCACCGCTTAGAGCAGTATTATTTTAATACTACTTCAGTGTAGGAAAGAGATGAAGCTCTACAGGACGTATAGCTCCATCTTTTTCCCCTACGAAGTAAGATTAAAATAATACTGCTGTAAGCGGTGGTGGTAGGCCCCCAGGAACGAATGAACGCTAGTGATGGCGCCAAACACTTAGCCGAATTCTAGGCCGAGTTCTTTTAGATTTCCATTGACAAGTTAAGAAGAAGAAGTACGATGTAAAATACTGAGTGCCAATACAAGAAAGAGTAGGTAGAGTGCCAAGACAAGGAACGCATGCCTTTTCTGAAACCTCAAGCACTGCCATCAAATGTTTTCTGCATCAAAGTGCATGTTTCCATTACATTCCGACATTTAAACTCACCCCAATTTATAGTCATTACCATAGAAACGAGTAATAAAACACCAAATCTGTCACTCCGGCGATCATCACGGTTATTTATGTAATCCATTTGCGTATAATGGGCACGGGAAATGCGAGAAAAACGATACCGCCTGGTCCAATGACCGTTTTATTTGTCAGGTTGGTACATAAAACGACCTATCAAGCTATACCATCCAGTATCAGCTGACCTCTTGTGGTATGGAAAGCATACACAATGCGAGGTCAGCTCACACTGGAAGCTATAGCCTGGTTGATATGTGGTCGTTAGTACCATATCAGATTATGCATGACGGTCTTATTGTATCGAGAGTGGGTTGTTTGTCCAATTTTGGGTGATACGCATAAATTCGGTGAGTTTTATGCCAAAAATAGCTATTTTTATGTAAAGAAGAATGTGTTCAAATGGCTTAGGAGATGGCTGCATTTGAATAGTCAATCAGCTTTTATTGTAACCACTGCTGGGACAGAGGCATCCTCTCTGTGAGATTTGTGGGAAGGAGTGGGCCGTAATCCACCACACGTGCTCTCTGCGGGTTGGTAGATGTCAAATGTCTTCGAATTTTTGGCTCTAGGACATGCCGGTTTCCTCAAGATGTTTTCCTTCACCGTTTCGAGAGCTGTGGTGATGAAATTATTTACACAAAGTAAAGCGCCTTTTAGGGTTCAAACCTACGACCTACAACAGCTAGTAAGTCACGGTCGTTACCACTGGGTCATCACTGCATCTGAATATTTGACTTCTACTGGCTGTTTTGGGCGACTTATCTATACTTTGTAGTAGTTCGCATAAAACTTTTTATCCCCCGAACTGAATACAAAATAGTTTCTCAATCGATGTCTATATCATAAATAAAAGAAACTATCGTAGGTCATGTTTTTAACCGACGAAAAAAAAAGGAGGAGCTTCTCAAGTCGACATGTATATTTTTTTTTGTAAAAAAGTTTTTATAACTAGGCTGCGCTCAATGAGTGATTTGTATTTCTCTTTTATACTCTACAAGGTGAAATTTTATTCGTTTTAATCCTCTTAATGATCACATATTGATGAGCTATGCGAACATAAATGTAAGGAACAGCTGATTTTTTTCCTAATTTCAGGATTGGTCCCATAGTGGAAGTTGTTCATAATGATGAGTACAATGACCTCTTAAGGGATTAAAACGAATTGAATTTCATCCTGTATAGATAAGTACCTGGTTGACCGAGCTCTGCTTGGGTAAAAATTGATAAAACGATTTTTTCCAGAAATGAGACCTAGCTAGATCGATGTTTCGCCCCTATATTGCAACTGTCATCGAAATCGTTAGAGCCGTTTTCGAGAAAGTGATTAAAAATTTATACAGGATGAAATTTTTGTCGTTTAAATCTTCTTTAGCTGTCATTGTACTCATCATTATGAACAACTTTCACTATGGGACCAACCCAGAAATCGCGAAAAAAAAATCAGCTGCAGTGTTTTCGACGGAGGATCATGCTAAGCAATTTGGTTTAGGTTTAGGTATTATAGACTCTTAAGTTAAAGTTAGATATTTACCAGCTTAGACTAAATTAAAGGTACAAAAAATGAAACGCCGAAATAAATACGAACAATTTATTAATAAACAAATTTTAATAGTAGGCTTGTAAAAGGACGCACAGCGCCATTGTTAGCACCCACGGTGAGGTGCTGAATGCTGGAGTACCGCCCTGATGCAGCTCAGCTAGGCTTTCACCTGGTAGAGAAATAGGAAGAGTTAAGCAAAGATAATAGAGGCTAACAGATAAGTTTGTGACCATTGAAAAAATTGGTTTTAATATTTCTTGAGTCGGTAGCAAAAAAGTAGCTGCGACCTTAAATATTTCAACTTCTGAGGGTCTACCACCACCGCGTACAGCAGTGTTATTTTAATCTTACTTCAGTGGGGGAAAGAGGTGGAGCTTCCTGTAGAGCTTCATCTCTTTCCTACACTGAAGTAATGTTAAAATAATACTAATGTAAGCAGTGGAGGTAGGCCCCCAGGAGAAGCGAAGGAATATGGTTCAATCTAAACATAATAAAATCATAAATGCATTAAGCGGTACTTGAAGTGACACTTAGCAAGTTAGGTGTTCTATGACTCCTTTGTGTATGAAGCTAAGAACTGCATAATAAGTGCTCGGCGACACGACGCCGGTACCGCGCCGCCGCCGCTCGGACGCAGAACAGTTCCACTTGATTAATTAAAGTATTATAAAGCGCGTGCTCTTTTGCAAGCGGCCGGCGATCAAGCGGAACGATGCTGCGTACGCGCGGCGGCGGCGCGGTCGCAGCGTCGTGTCGCCGAGCACTAAGTCAGCACAAGATGAGCGGTTCCTAAAGTTGGTAAAAAAACGGTGCAACCAATGATGACTTAAATAATTTTTATCTTAAGAAATATTTAAAAGTGTAAATATGAAGAAGAAGAAATAAATAAACGACATACTTAAATAAATATCTCGCTGTTTTCATATAAGTAGCTGTTTTATACAATTAAAATACAGTAATTGTCGATTTTCGCCTAAACTCGGTCTTCCAAATACAGTGAGCATTTCACATAAATATGAAGCAAAGGTTTCATACCCAAGTCTCGATGTTTATCCAACAAAGCATTTTTTTTTAGGAAGTGCATCTTGCATGTCAATCTACGAGTTTGTCGGCTGCTTACCATGGCTATCCTGTAGATGCCTTATAAATAAGGCTCCAGGCAGGGGCCACCAAACCCTGAACAACTTACCTTTGATAACGTGCAGTATGACATGCGCAGGCGGCGGCGACGGTGGAGGGGCGCGTGCGATCGTGCACGTGTAGCGTCCCGCGTCGTCACTGCGAACGCGCGCCACGCGCAGGATCGAGTTCGCGCCGTTTGAACCGAACTCGGTTCGTACACTGATATAGAAGAAGATGTGTGGTTAGAATTGATGAGAAAGCAGTAAAGTGTTTTTGAGATGACGAAACACGATGTAGGTAAAACGCCATTATGGCGCCAAGGAGAAAATGACAAGTCGTAAGAATTTAGCTTTGCAACCTTGCATCATAAGTCATTAATGATCAGCTCGTGAACAGAAGCACCGTACGTATGAAAATAGTTGGACAATCCGGAAACTTACGCATGAGTAAAATAATCATTATTATTTTTTTAAACCCTTTTGATATCGGCTACAGATCCTGATTTGTAACTAGCCAGGATCTTCCGCTTTCTTGGCGATCAGCAACCAATAATAACGACGTCATTTCCATTACAAAAAAATATGTATATTTTATTTGTACCAATAGGGAATATGCATGTATTTTTTTATATTTTTATTCGATAGTTTACATCGCAAAATAATAGTAAAAAAAAATCGAAGGCAAAAAAGCAAATTAAAGTACTTACCTACTTAAAAAAAATGACAAAAATATTCAACAGATCCGGGCTATTTAAACGCCCTCCATTTGGCGCGCTTGGTGTGATGGCGTGACAGTCTATGACAACAAACACATTGACATTTTGATTGTTGTCATAGACTGTTACGCCACATCCGTTCTAACCAATGGCGTCGCTTTTCAAGTATTTGAATTTTCCACAGTTTATTGACACTTTAAAAAAAGAAAGAAATATTATTAAAAAATATTGATGGATGCATAATTCTGAAGTAATAGTTTATAAACAAAATTAAAAAAAAAATATAATATTGACCCTTATTTGAATCACATGCATATTCCCCATTGTCTGCTTCTACACACCTAATCCCTCCTCTAGTAGTGTCATCATTGAGGAGGTCATCCTTCCTATACCACAGCAGGGAAGGACCTCCTTCCATCTTCAAGCCGTTGACCTCACACCGCAGGGCTACGGTGCTGCCAAGCTCGCACACTTGTTCCGACACAGCTGCGCCAGCGCCATCAACGATACGGACTGACACTTCTGTAAAGTTAAGGATTTTTTCACGACACTTTTAGAACCAAATGGAGTATGAGTGAGAGAACATAATATTATAATATGTGTATTTTTATCTCTTTTTTTTTTTGTTGAATGTGCGTTTTTTATGTGTAAAATAAAAAATAAATCTTTTTTTTTTTTTAACTTACGCGGAAGTTCGAAGTTCCTATGTTCAGACCGGCCATGATTCATCGGCTGTACTGTACCTATGTGTTTATCTTTTATATGTTTAGGCGCAATTACTTTTAATATTTTTCGTATACATTAAAATGTTTATTAAAAACACAACTAACTTTTTACACGAGTGATGACTTACTGAGCCACTCTAATCCTGTAATATTATAAACTAGCTGATGCCCGTGACTTCGCCCGCGTGGATGTCGGTTATTATATGCTAAAACCTTACTCGAGAAATATCTTGTTCATTGGTGAGAACAGCATGAAAATCGGTGCAGTAGTTTTTGAGTTTAACGCGTACAGGACGACAGACAGACGCGGCGGAGGACTTTGTTTTATAATATGTAAGGATGTGAAATGTGAAGATACTCAATCACGCGGAAACCGTAATACGGATTTGGATAAAACTTGGCACATAGTATTGTAAGGAGTTTCTATGCGAGGCGCAACCTCGCGTGGTTACAGGCTGGTTAGAGGGCAGCCGTGTGTTTCGAACGTTCCAACAATTTGGATTAAAATATGTTAGGAGTGCTTTTTTTTGTTTTAGTTTGTCAGTCTAGTCTTAGCTACCGAAACGTGTACGCGTTTCTTATAAAATTAAATATTAAGAATAAACCCCCTTTGAACCCTCGCCGTCTTTGGATTTGCCACCTCACACACACCCTCACACCAAGATAACGCTCCCAAGCGTTACAGTACACACATGTCCTGGATAATCTTCCATCTCAGTAATGTGATCCAACGGCTTAATTTGCCACCTCCACGTGGGTGAAGCTGCGGCCAAAAGTTAGTCTTGAAAAAGCTCAGGAACAGCTTAGTAAACAAGAACAATAAAATAATTGATAACGAATTACTGAAGTCAGAACCTTGTAACCTTTTAAAACATTAGCAAGTACTTAAGAAAAATAAAGCTTTTGAGGAACTGAAAGAACAATTTCTTTTTTCAAGTTCTTTGTTGTTAATCCAAATGAAGTTCCGTTTAAATTGCTTCAATGGCTTTTGTTAATCATCTGCCTAGCCTTTTCAGCTCACTTCACCTTAGTTTTCACGGTGAGACTTTTACGAGAGAGACCAACTGGTATGTAAAAGAAATGGTGAAATTCAATTTACAACCTAGTAAGAACCGCTTTGGTCAGTATTTTCCTTCATTTCATCCACTAACCAGGCACCCGAAGTGTCACCCTTGCTGTGCGAGGGGGGTGGGCGGACAGTTGGCAGTCGTAGTGCGCCGCATCAGTAGGACGCACCTCCCGTACTTCTAGCCTCCAGATGTCTGGAGGGATGAAGCGGGCTGAGTACCTGGGAAGGACAACTTTGGATATACTTTCTGAGAAACTCACAAACGGTTACCTACTACTTATAATATTAAAATAAAAAAATTATAACGTAGACGTACATAATATATATTGGCGTATTTGTAGATGACAGATACATACATAATACACAGGGTGAAATTTTATTGGTTAAAATAATCTTAAGAGCGAAAAAAATTAATCAGCTGTTCCCATGTTTGCATGGCTCGTAAAAATGTAGGGACCAGCTGATTTTTTTTCGCGATTTCGGTGTTGGTCCCTTACTGAAAGTTGTTTATAATGGAGAGTACAATGCCCCCTTAAGAGAATTAAAACAATAAATTTTCACCCTGTATAACGTTGTAAAATAGTAACCACACCCCACCGCAAAACATGAAATCATTTCCATTCATATTTTTTTTTAATTTTATTATTTATTTCCGAGTTTCGCCACAGAAAATGAATGGCACCCGACACTGTTTAAACATTTCACCACGTACCGTCGATCATTCACAAAGTTTTCCTTACAGCGAATAAACAAACTTTCAAAAGAATTCTCAAGGAGCGCTCTAAAATTCTTCATCATACATAATTTCACAGTTAGAAAAGTATACGAAACTCTGCTTATCCTATAAGAAGATACGCTTATTTATATTTTCGTTTCCTCAACTTTGTACGGAGTTTATTCAAGAGCAATATATTAAAAAGTTTCAAGAAGCCGTCAAGATAATTGAGTGCAATACGTAAATGTTTTTGTTTTATTAACTTTGTAAAGTTCTACCTGTCATCCGCAGTATACTGCTGTATACCCGTCGTTAGCAGCTCCATCGGCTCTTCATCGTTTTTCCGCCGCACCCACGATACCTGGCGAACATGAATCATTGTGTGCAGAAAAAGATAAACTTCCTTAAAGATAACCAGCAAATTATAAAATGATAGATGATGAAATTAAGAAAGAACGGAAAAAGATAAAAAATAAAATAATGGAAGCGAATGAAATTTAACAAGAAACATACTTATTACCAGTTTATCATGAAGAGCGTCCACTTTGCAGTCCAAGTGAGCAGTGGAGCCCACTAGGGCTTCAATCTCAGGCGCCGCCGCCGCATAAATGCTGTTCCCATTTCCGACCCTGAATTAATGGCATCTTACTTAAACACAATTATAAACTCAAAAAATCCCAAAGTTACTCTCAGAAACATCAAAGGTGTTTTCAAACTGCTTAACTTTGAACTGTTTACCTATATATCCGTTTGCGAAATTATTAAATAATTTGAAATGCCGCAAAAATTTCTCCTCCACAACGTAGAAGACAAATAGATGGAAATTATGTTCCAGGAACTTTTCTTTCAACGAAAACATTTTTGGTAATTCCGTGCTTACCAAATTTTATATTCGTAAAGTTGGCTTCGAATGTTTAAAATTTTATAATATTCATCATTACAGTTCTGCTCCTCGTTGAGTCAACAGAATTGAATTAATTTTGGCACTGTCGTTTTGCCAAACCATTAGGCGTGGGCAAATATGTTTTTGTTATAGTTGACCAAACATTAATGTTGGTTCATCAATTTTATTGTTAACATTTGTATTGTTGATAAAATAGGTACATATACAATTTATTTGTCATTCCTCCATTTATAATTCTTTTTATTTATTGTGGTACAGTAATCGTATTCTAGGTGCATCGTCTTCACATGTAATTATATAATTGATATATACAAAACATTTTTAAAAGAGTAACGGTGGAGTTTTTGCCCATTCTTCTCCCTTTCAAAACTACCTTTTGGAAGGGGCAACTAGAATCAGTTCTATTTCTTTGTTGTTGACGTTCAAAAGTCCCTTTTATGTGCCTAATTGAAATAAATGACTTGACTTTGCCTTTTCATTCGACTTATCGAGGATATTTTTTGAAATATTAATAACTGAATATTATTATTATGAAGGTACTTACTTCTCATTCCTATGCTGATGTGTATTAGAGTAAGTATCGAATATGTAATTAAGTAGCGGGGCACTTGATCCAGTCTCCCCTGGTTTTCGTCTCCTCTCCATACTCGACGGCGAGTGGCTCGACGGCACAGACATTGCCGTCGCCTCAATATACCGTCTCATATCGCTCGTAGTCACCTCTATGAATGTTCTTACTACATTCACGACCCTTCTCTTTCTATTCTTTTTATTATCAGCTGGTGAATCTTCCTTTACTTTGTCTACGATTACTTTAGCACCCTTATTAGATAAACTAACATCGCTTTCACCAACCTGATCAACATTCTGGCAGCACTCAACGTGATTCTTATCTATACTCGTCGGATACTTGAGATTGTTGTATAAGTTAAAACTATGTGTTTGATTAACACTAGAGTAATTAAAGTTCTCGCCAAGTTTGGTTTGATTATGTAGGTCAGAGTTGGTATGTAACATTTGATAGAGTTTGTTTATAGTTGGGAGGGAGCCTGTCTCCTGAAAATTGTTGGTTTCGTTCAATATCCTTGAGGCTACGTCAGCGTCGGTGCCTGAAAATGGAAATGTAAATTTTAGACTCGATGTACAATCAACTATTTGGGTACACTTTAACCTATTGGTTGATAAATTAACTGAATGTTTTGTGTTCGGTTGTAACCACTTTACCCTGTTTGTTGACTCTCAAAAAATTGTAACAAAAGATGGTTCCTACGAACATGTTTCAATCTTGCATGAAGCTGTTTCTGAGGTTAGCGTGGGTAATTCACTGGAATTAATATTTCATACTTCTTTTTGTCGCTTTATTGCGATTTCAGGGATAGCAAAAGAGCTACGTCAAGTCGTGCACACACGAACGAACTAAACATAGTTAGCACGAACATCGAACACGGAACATTTGGTTCGTACGTGTGAACGTAAAATAGCGAAGCGAACACGAACGAACACAGTTCGCCCTCAACCGCCTCGCTCTCTTTAGTAGCCATGGTTACGAAATTGGATCGCCACGAACTTATAACGAACACGAACGTATTTGACGAATACAGTGTTTGATGTTCGTTAGTGGTACGCACATGCGAACAAAGTGTTTGATGTTCGTGTTCACTATCTCCTTGTTCGTTCGTGCGTACACGTCTTCAAGTTTACGAACCTACACTGTTTTTCAAGGACTAATTTAAGCTTCTAAATTCAATCATCTTTTTCAACATAGAATCACTTAACAGATTGATTTTAAGGCTCAAGCAATTTCCTCGCAAAGAGAGACTTCCACACAGTTTATTTAAAATCCCTCTAGAATTAAAATATCATAAGGACACTTAGGAATACAAGCTAAGAGCTTCTGAGAATTAGCAATTTAATTTGTTAGACGACGCGTAATGAAAATAATTTTTAAATGGTCCACGGCTTACGAAACGGGACCCTTTGAACATACTTCCTTCAAAATAAACAATTTTGAACGGCGATGAATTTGTAATGCTCTTGAGGGTCATTTGGAATCTTGGCTTTATGTCTACAAAGTACCAGATGAAATACGAGAAAACAAAGGAGGCAACGAAATGATTCAATTTGGAGAAATATTGTATGTAAATCAGAAAGTGGCCGATCACGATAGGAGCAGGTTTTGACAGTTCAAATTATGTTCAAGTTCAAGACGAGAGAAATAAAAAGGATATTGAGGCCTTATTCATATGGTAACAAGTAGATACGAAGTCGTTGCTACCATCCAGAACCTATTTGAACCACCATCAATTCTAAGAATGTTCATCTATCTCGCATTGTAATTTATGTCTGTCTTCATAACTCAACATAGTACAATACAAAAATAGTAAATAGAATTATCAAAAGATAGTGTTACTAGTAACAGTGCCTGGGCGACCGAGCTCTGCTCGGGTGAAAATACGGAGAAAACTAATTTTCCCAGATATGAGACCTAGCTAGATCGATTTTTCGCCCCGTAAACCCCTTTATTGCAACTGTCATCGAAATCGTTAGAGCCGTTTTCGAGAACGCAATTATAAATATTATACAAATATTGCTCATTTAATAGTGTGGCGGTACCTACATCGCCACATTCGAACTACGCATCAAAGACCTGACGTCACACAAAAATCCTGACGTCACAAAAATCCTGCATCGCGCAATTAGAGTTTACCGTGCAGTGAACATTATACAAAAATCCAATATCAATCATTGGGCAGTTGCCCGCCAGACACAACACCCGTCTGGTCGGAGGATCCTCCCTTTTCTATGGTGGATGAGTGAACTTTACACCCTGTTCCTCATACCTCTAAAATAGTAATAAAAGTCGTAGAAACATACCGTGGTAGATCACGGACGACTCCCTCTCTCAAAGAGGAAGTCAAATCTTACGTCAGCGGGGGCATTAAGACTGACTTGCTAGATTAGATTATGTTTATGTAATGTTACTTCTTTTCTTCAGTTGCTTTTCTCGTATACTTTCTAGTAAAAATGATAGTAAATGTGTTCTCACCTCGACAGGGTAGTGCAGCAAGAGCGGCGAGCAGCAGCGCCGCTGTGGCCGGCGCGCACATCGCTGCTACATCATCATTGACTCTGCAACAAAATTTAACATCATCAACATTTGTATGTTAACTATTATTAGGTGGTAAACAAAACAGTAGGTGGAGGAGCTCGTGGCTAGTTAATAACAGCCGCACGGGTCGATTCATGAGGTTAAGCTACGCTTGCCGGGGTTGAACACGATATACCCCTTGGTAAGACTGGTTGCCAAAATTTTGGGCTTCTGACGATCCGTAACAACTGTCAAAGGTCTACAAATGCCAGGCGGGACCAACGGTTTAACGTGCTTTCCGAGGCACAGAGGGGTCTTGGTATGTAAACATGGTCACTTATCCACAGACCAACCGCGGCAAGCGTAGCTTAACCTGATTGCTCACCCGTTCCCACCCCGGCCCCTTTACACCCCCTTTATTCTAAAATACAGTAACGCTGCTTGACTGCTAAAATTGAAATGTTGGTAGGCAGGACTTCCCCGGACGAGGTCCTTCACAAACAACTTTACTTTTAGCAAAAGTATCTTTTAAACATTTAGGACTAAGTATTGTACGTATTTTATTTTTGTTATTTCACTTTACGCTGCACCGGTTGACATCACCACGTCAATGCCGCTGAAAACCAGCGCTTGGGCTCTGTCGCATAGGGTCGCAGCATTATGCTGAGCGGTGGCCGTTTTCCGTGGATGTGACGTAAAATGCTTTTTCGCATACCTATTTGTTCTTTATTTGCGTCATGTTTATTGCAAATAAACGTGTTTTATTTCTTTATTAAACGTTCGATAGCTTTTTTTTACCTATTCAGCTCACACCACTTAGAATTTTAGATATTTCGACTAAGGGTAGTTGAGAAAATAAGTAAGTATAATTTAATAGAAAATTTCTACAGTTTATGTTAAAAATTACAAAGCTACGGTCCGCTAGAGAAGTGTTTTAACATAAAAGCAACATTTTCTCGAACTTTCTTTTATAGGTACCTTGTAAAATTATTATTCACAAGTACTTTCGACTTCTACGTTTTTGTTTCCCAAAAAAACGCTCTCTGAATAATTTATTAGCTGTAGGTACGAGATTCAATACATTTTAACTTTTACGTAAACAAGCGGGGATTTGGGGAGATCCATAAGGATTTCTGGATGTACATTTTGTTCGGGTCCATGGAGGAATAACCTCCGCGGTATTGTAAAATACGAAGTTTAGGTTTATTTTTGACATTCTCAATATCTCTATGCTACCTGGCGTAGGGTTTACCATCCGTCTGGATTTGTCCGGACCTTCCCTGATAAGGGAATTTTTAAAATTTAATTACCTATCTGAATACTGAAACAAGTAAGATTTTAAAAGTAAAATGTCCAGACTTTCTTGCAATGTCCGGCTTTTAGTCCGGACTTTTCTTTATAAATGGTAACACTAATCAGGCAGGAACGGTTGAGTGGATTTTTCATTTTCTTTTATTTGTTAGTGTGGAGAAAAGAACAACAACCTTTTTTAATGACAGTCCCTTTAGAGATCAAAGATTAAATTAATAGTCGCCTTGTAATCCTATTTTATTGTTTTAGGACAAAAATTCTCATACCCGTTTAATTCATAAGCTCAGACCAACAAAAAAAGGTAGACGGCGCGCTCCGAACATCAAAAGTGAAGCCATAAAACCGTGCTCCTGCAAGTGAACATACGGGCTCACGCACACACCATTTATATTCCTGTTTTCTTTTTTTATGTATTTATATTTTAGATTTCCAAGTAATACTGAATCTAAAAGTGTAATTTACATTATTTACATGTTCTTTGTCCATTTGGGACAAAAAAAAAATGAGAAGCAAATGAAAACAGTAGGTAGGTATTAAAATAAAGTACACCTAATTACTTATGAATTTAGGTTTGTAACAGTTTATATATTGCATATGTATTGCTTATTAGCTGTTTTACATAACCGCTAGCAGTTTTACAAAACAGTTCCGTTAAATGTAAAACAGCCGCACAAACGTTCAGCTGTTTTACATTTAACTCCATTCCATTGCGTTACGTTTGACAAAACTGCTGCCCACGTTAAGACGTAAAATAATGTAGAATGGCTTATATTCAGTCACAATAAGCGTTTGGTGTGGCTTCTAATTCCGTATCGATCGCAATAACTAAGCTACGGCACCCTGACCAATTGGTTTAGGTTAGGTTACAACTGCGCGAGCCGAGCGAGCGTAGCGAGCAGTTGGCAAGCGGTACTTCTAAGTTGGTAGCAGTTACTTGGGTATTTAGTATTTTTCTTTCATAAAACTATAATCATAAAACTCTGCTTATTTCATATAAAAAATTGTCTTTAAAATCACTGTTTTCACTTGAGTTAGGGTAATTTTCACTCATATTACTTGTTTGATTTATTTCTGTTTCTGATGCCATTATAGTTGTTATGACACATAGGGCCACGAACAATAAAATTTCGAACTAAAATCTACAATCTGATGTTTAATTCCACACTGTTTTACTTAACTTGACCCGCTGCATTGATAAAACGCATAACGTTTATGCAGTATTCTGCGTGGTAAACTTCAGTAATTATGTAAAATCCCTAAACATCATTCAGCTGTTTTACGTAACACACTGAACTCTTTTTCACGGGATTTTCATGCGACCGACAACACATTCTAAAACTGTTTTATTCTCCGAATCGAACTATCCAATTCCATTCGATCAGGGGTTACATGTGGGTGCAATATTTGCTCTTGGTTCAATTGCTTTGCATTTTTCTAAGTGCTAAGGGCCACTGAAGGTATAAAAATAATAAAAAATTCGTATCGTCACAATTCCGAGTTTAGGTTCCACAAACACTACCTTAAATCGTAACAACTATTCTGATGAATAAAATTAATCATATCTTTAAACGCCAACGTGTTAAAACTTCAACATTATATTCAGTTTTCCCACTCCCCACAATATTAATTAAAACATCACTCCTACCGTAAGAAATAATTAACTCGTTTAAGAAAATAATAGCCTTTACAAGTACCAACAAAGCTCCGTCTCACTAAATGGCACGAAGTGTTAATTGAATGCCACCAGTACTTTGACCAAGCTTGGGCGACACTGGACTACGCTTGTCCAAATTGGCCTTACAAGTTGGACCTCCCAAAAGTTCTCGAAAGTTGGCCTCTGGCAGTCGAGAATCTGAATACAATATGAGCCGGTTTCGTCGGAAGACGTAGAGTGTTTGATTAAATGGTGTAGGTATATGATTTAGTTACAATAGAACTCTAGTCTGAACGGTAATTAATTACGAAACAGGTACTTAGTCTCAAATATAATTTACGGCTTTGTTCGTATAACGTGATTGTAAAGCCTCCTGTAATTACTTCTAATTCTGATAGTGGCATGAATATGAAAGCTATTGGGATTTATATTCCATGCAACGAATATGAGGTAAACGTGACGTCTTAAAAACATATTTTTTGACTATATAGCCCATAGACGAAATCTACTGCTTATTCGAATTTCGAGCCTCACTCAAGTGACAGCACAATGCTCCAAATTGAACTCATTTGTTTATATGAGCGTCCACTAGCGCTTTGATTAATTTTTCAATATTACCGTAAGTATGGAACGCTACAGACTTGTGAACTAGAATATTAATAATTAATTCAATTCAATTTAATTCAAAGAGTTTATTTATGAACATGGGTACATAAAAGGTCTTAAAAATATACCTACATTTTAGCGTGATTTCTATGTTCCACCAATGCAATTGGTATACAAATAATTCGTTAGATATATAATTTTAATAAGTACTTATTCATGCAATAATACCTAATAATCCAAAGAATTTAATAAGATTAAATACTTAAACGATTTCAAGTGTCTAAGACGCTTACTAACATAATTCAATAATGTAAATAATGACAAAAAAAAAATTGTTGTAACCGTTTTAGGGGGAAAGTTTCTAAATACCTTTTTTCATCTTGGTAAAAGTATGTAGGTATTCGGTGTAACCATATAAAATAAAGCATTTCATTATCAATATTTTATTTCACTAGTTAGCGATATTTCATATTACCATACAGTATTGCCAAATTAATCAAAGCAGCGAAATATTTGACAGCTATTTTGCAACGTTGCCCACTTTCAGAAAGCACGCTATTTATTACTATAGTAAATTCGAATAGCTTATAAAATCTCGACTTCATACGAATTTCAAAATAAATAGCACAATATAAAAGTAGAGTTACCTAGTCATAGACTAGCGAGCCTCGAGACTTCTATCTACATTCTCGAAATAATATATCTTTTGATACATTTGTTACCATCGGCTGACATTCGATTTAACTTATCTTTTCACCTCCACTTGCCTGTATGTTTGTATTTTTTATTTATTTATCAGGTCTAAAAAGAAAGTTAGAAAAAGTATATTTTTATTTAGGTATCAAACTTGATAAAAAGTATATTTTTATTTAGGTATCAAACTTGATACAAAAAATAGTTTGTCTACGCGCTGTGATCGATTGTGCACGTACCTCAGGGACTGGATTCAATTCCAAGATAAAAACCTTCTAGAAAGTGATCTGAGCAGGATTATTTACCTACAGCTGAGTCCGCCTAGAAAGTGTAGGTATAGTATTTTATTCAGATACAGTGGCGTAGCTAGGCGAGGGCGAAGAGGGCTCTCGCCCACGGCATCGCACAGGGCCTCGCGAGGCCTCTTTAAATCCGATGCCACCAGACTTAAAATCCCCGTTTATTTTAAATCTAAAGGTTTTGTTGAACCTGAAATAACAACAAAACATAACTCCTATTTTTACGCTTTATAAAGACACAGTAGCACACCAAGCACACACCAAGCAAGCACACCTTTTACGCGTAGCACTATTTTATCATCCTTTGTATTGCAAGACACTGACGAGACTGAGGTAGATACGATAATTATGAGTTTGAAGGACGACTGTGCAGTTGGTTGGGATAACATATCAAATAAAATTATTAAACAGTTCAGGCACATTTTGGGGCCGCCACTAACTTATATTTTCCAAAAATGTTTATCGACAGGTCTTTTCCCCGAGTGCCTGAAAAAAGCTGTTGTTGTCCCTGTTTACAAATCGGGCAGTAAAGATCAAGTGACAAATTATAGACCTATTTCCCTGCTGCCTACTATGTCTAAAATATTAGAAAAAATTATGAATAAAAGGCTGTTCAAATACTTGGAAGATAAATCAATTTTATCTAAACAGCAGTTTGGATTTAGGCCTAAAATGTCAACAGACGATGCCGTGCACCATCTGACTAACTATCTAGCACAAGAACTTGATAATGGTAACCACACAGTAGGAATCTTCCTGGACCTCGCCAAAGCTTTTGATACGGTTTCTATTCCTATTCTGTTGCACAAGCTTGAAGCCTTAGGTATCAGAGGCACCCAGCTAAAATTATTTAAGAGCTACCTAGTAGACCGTACACAATGCGTAAGGATTGGTAATGTTCTCAGCGATACTGAAAAAAACACGTCTTTCGGAGTTCCCCAAGGAAGTATTTTAGGGCCTACACTATTTTTGATTTCATAAACGATCTTTGTAACCTAAATCTACATCACGGCCAAATTATTTCTTATGCTGACGACACTGCCCTTCTTTTTTCGGCTGACTCAGAAGAAAAAGTCTACAAGCTTGCGCAACATGGATTCAATATTGTTATTAAATGGCTTCAATACAATTCACTATCACTTAATGAAGATAAGACAAATTACATTAAGTTTTCGATGCGCAAGCAAACATCAACATGCACTACCTCGACATTATATGCTCATTATTGCACAATTCCAACAGATAACCAATGTGTTTGTCCCAACATTAAAATGACAAATACAACCAAATACCTTGGTGTTATAATAGATGAAACACTTTCGTTCAAACAACATATTCAAGCTTTAAATAATAGAATTCGCAAGTTGATATTTGTTTTTAAAAAGTTACGCTATATTGCTGACCCAAAAGTCGTTAGACAAGTATACTTAGCTCTATGTCAATCAATATTAACTTACTGTATTACCACATGGGGTGGAGCGGGTAAAACAATGTTACTAACCATCGAGAGAGCTCAAAGGGCGATTCTCAAAGTGTCTACTTTCCGCCCTTTCCTTTTCCCTACTAACCTCCTATACAAATCGTGTGAAGTATTAACAGTTCGACAACTATTTATAATGGGTATTGTATTAAAGCAGCACACAGCTCTTCCCTATAGCACTGCAAATACTAATAAAAGACGTAAAGATATAGTTTGTCCACAAAATACAACAAAACATGCTTTTGTGTCCAAATTTTACCTGTACCTCGGTCCTCTTCTCTATAATAGACTTAACTCGAAAGCCAAAATTTATTCCCTGAACTACACAAATTGTAAGAGAATTCTAAAAGATGCTCTCCAAAGTATGTCTTACGAAGATACAGAGAATTTACTAATTGAGTTAAAGTGAATATACTTATGTAAAAATTTCAATTATGTTACGTATTTGTCAAATTTAGAAACTCAGAGTTGACTTGTTTATTATTTATTTATTTTATAACTCTATTTTTAGCTCTTCTCGCCTGAAACACAGGATAACCTAGTTCAGGCACGTAGTAAGTCTTAGGAACATAATTTACATTTAAGCAAAACTGTACTAATTTTTATGCCTTGTTATTTTTTGAATAAAATATTATTATTTTTTTTTTTTTAAATGTCTTTCACATATCTCGGGACCCTGGGGTCCCGGGCCTTTGGAAGGCGTACGAGGGGCCGAAGCCAACTCGCAGAGGCTCGTTAGACATCCATAATGAAATGGGGCACCAACCGACGATTATCCCTGTTCGCACTATGCAATGCAGCCAAGGACAACCCCCGGTTGGTGTAGGGCTATTGCAGAACATGGAAACAAAGATATTGGACTATGGGTTTGGGTGGGTTGGTGGACTGGTCATTTTGAACTATGGGAAGACTATGGCCCCTGCCTGACCAATGTTTTTAATATATTTAAAATACATAGATAAAATGGCAGGGGGTGACTTGCACACTCAATAATGGGCCCCCAAAAATGGTCGCTAGCAGTGTCGTAGCGACAAGGGGGCAACATGTCATGAGGTGCTTGAGAGGAGTGGAGAGGTTTATTATTATTATTAGTAGCCTTTCACTTGGCCAATCAGATGACGCATTACATAATTACAAATGAATTGGAAGACATCTATCCTAATGTTTACATTGCTATTAGAATTATGTTGACTATCCTATAAGTACAGCTTCCGCAGAAAGAAGTTTTTCTAAGTTAAAAATTATAAAGAAACAGTATGAAGCAGAACCGACTGTCTGCTTTAGTAATACTATCAATCGAAGCAGATTTAGCTGCAAAAATCAATTACAAATCCTTACTAGAGGACTTCTGTAAAACAAAAAACCGAAGAACATTACTTTTGTAAAAAAAAATCAGTTAAGTTATTAAAAAAAAACCTATTTTCAAATCTATATGTTTTTCAATATTCTCCTACCGCGTATTTATATTTTTTCACTATCAGGTACGTCGTGCCAAAGCATGTTTAGTAACCGTGCGTTTGCACTGGCGAAACATTCAAGACAAAACATGTTGAAATCTCTAGTTCCTGTCAAAAATTGTATGGAACTTTGACAGAAAATAGAGATTTCCACATGTTTTGTCTTGAATGTTTCGCCAGTGCAAACGCACGGTAAGATAGATTTATTGGGTAGATCTTGGGAACGAAAGAAAAAGGGCCTCGCTGATGCAACTTTGCCCACGCTACGCCACTGTTCAGATATTGCAGTTCAATCCATAGAGGACTTGTGAATAAACGAAAGTTCCGCCGGTTCATAAATGAGTAACGGTTCTTAATTAAAACAAATACTCTATCGATCAAGCTCGTTAAACCATTGTTTCGTTATTTTCGAAAACTAAACATAACTCAATAAAAATATTGACGTTATCGATGTTCTTGTTTTCCTTGGCCACACAGCAGTACTTATAAAGACGTCAGTCTCATGCTGATAATTTAAAAATAAATAAATAAAAATAAAATAAAATCTTGGTTGTCTATGCACGAATGTCAATCAAAGCAGTGAAACAAGCAAAAATAATTGTTATCTGTGGTCATCGTTTCCACCCGAACACGTGGGGGTATCAGATTTATAATAGTAATACAAGAATTTTTTAAAGTCTAGTTACGTGCAATTTTATAAACTGCTTTATATAATAAACCCATGTAAATTGTAATTTTATCAAAAACACAATAAATAATAAAATATGGCGCCCAAATCCAACATTCCACCATGGAGGTAAGTGCCACAGTAGCCTCCACGACTGATAACACATAAATCATTGAAATAGAAGTTCTTCAGAAAGGTCATGTGTATCGCAACCGGCCTGCATGTATGGTCAGAGGCCCTAGACAAAGTAACATTCTATCAGCGATAACGATGATGGAAAAGACAAAAATGTATAGGATTGACATAAGCTATCGAAAAGCATATGTCAGTTCTGTTGTAGAAAAACGAAACGCCCTCAGATGTATGAACTTAAACGAAGCAAAAGGACTATGTAACTATGTAAGGATCGTGGCAGGTGGCGTTCTGTTGTTTCTGCCTACCCCCATGGGAAAAAGGGGTGAGATTATGTAGGTATGTATCTATCTGTGAAAATATTCCCAGAGCAGCAGCAATCCATCATCTATTTCAGCTGATGCGTATGTTAAAACCGTTGATCCTTTTAATTCCAATCTGTATTTTTATAAAGAGCCGTACCAACCACGAACTCGTTTTACAGACATGAGCGCTTTTATAGTTAGCGTCAGGGCAATATTATTGTGGACGTCCACGTCCATCTCACGGCATCACGATAACTCAGGGAAGTAAAATGTATGGAAATATATGAAGACGGTTTTTTCCATCCACGATAGCGTTATAACGTGCAAATATTTCCATACATTTTATGGATGTGGACGTGGACGATAATATCGTCATGTTAGAAACGATAATGTAGGCACATTCGCTGCGCGAGCTTTTTTTACGCCACGAATAATCATTCACGAAACCAGCACGTAAAAATACAGCGCGAAACGAACCGTTTAGTGAGTAAGTATGTGATTCCACAAACGAAAAAGTAGCTGTGCTCGCTAACGAATGTTTTTAATACCTACCTTCCTATACAAATAAAAATGAATGTTATGGACGTTGTTGTTATTTGTTGAAATGTTGTTGTTGTTGTTGATATTGAATAATATGGTGAAATTCACCATATTCAATATCAACTCAAAGAAGTTTAAAATTCATCAAAGTTAAAGCGATCGTAAAACAAAATAAATACAGGAATTACGTCAAAATAACGCAGCGAACTGATGGAGACAAAAAAAATACCATTACCATAAATAAATTATTCAAAGCATAATTCTGTTCCATAAACCTTAGTACCACCTTAGACGGTTCAACTGGAAGACGCATTGCATCTCACATAATCCCATTTGCTTCTGCGCATAATGAGGTTTTAAAGAAGTGGCTTAGACGGTAAAGCTTGCGACGAAGGCTTATATTTAATACATTTTTTTACTCAACAAATCGCAAATCTGCTTAAATTTTAGCATAAGCTAAGATTTAAGCAGATTTGCAATGGTATTGCAAGTTATAAAAAGATATTGGATACTTATTTGTTATTCTTTATGATATTTTTGAGACTAAACAGTGAGATTCCTCTCACTGTTTATGGAAATAATCAAACCATAATAATATGGCTGTGGTAGAAATGGATGGTGCTTTAAAAATATATGCTCTAGAATCATTATCCTCGGGGAAAACATAGAAATACGAATGTTCTTATGGAATGAAGGCCAATAGCGTGATCGTTTTTCCTCTTAATAAATCTTCTCTTATGGGTAAACTATGAAGGAGCTCGTTACATCGAACATTTACAACATAGATTTTTATGAAACAACATAATATCAAAAAAAAAAAGAAGAAAAATCGAACTAAAAAGTAAAAAATAAGTTAATTAAAATTGTCATTGCAGTCGTTAAGTTCGATTTTTAGCAGGGTAGACATGTTTTTGAATTATTTATTTTAATTTTATATATTTTACGGTTCATAATTGACTAAAATATCGAAGCGCTAAGCTACCGGCCGGTACGCGCGCGTATCCAAAAAACACCGAAGCTAATTAAAAAGTCCACGAGCGCTTCATACATAAAAAAAAATACATGAAGTCGAACATACTACCTACTTCTTTTTGGAATCGGTTAACAAATTGATAAGACGTCATTATCATCATTTCTGCCGATTGACGTCCACTGCTGGAAATAGGCCTCCCCCAAGCACCGACTTCGACCGTTTGTGCTTCTCGCGTCCACCGGATAATAAGAAGTAACTTTACCTAATGAAAGCTAGCAAATCCTAAGGCTGTCATAATGTAGCCTCGTATGTCGTTTATAAACGTACATATCTTCGCCTAATCTCGTCGTGAAGCGGGACATAAGTTCAAACTGCTCTCATTAGTATAATTCCAGTCTTTAGTCTGTCACCCATGTTCTTATGACAAATGTCTACTTGAACAGTTAAGTTCTGATGGTATTGTTGTAAATGGAGAATAGTTCTGAAATCGGGCAACAATGTTTCAAAAAACAGGGGTTTAAAGGGTTCCTACATACCTAATGCAACCATGACAGTGTCTGACTGGCTTGACATTTTTTTGCCTTTTACGGTTCCGTATCTCAAAAGGAAAAAACGCAACCCTTATAGGATCACTCGTGTGTCTGTCTGTCTGTCCGTCTGTCACAGCTAATTTGCTCCGAATCTAATTGACCAATTAAGTTGAAAGGTACAGATTTATGTATTTCTGTGACTCAAACACGGACGTGTAACGTAAATAAATGAATTTTGATTAAGGGGATCGCTTTTGGGGGCCAATTAATAAAGAGGTTTTCAAACTGTAGGTACCGTGTGACATATCCTCAAAGGGCCTATCCTTATTGTGAGGATTATTATTGCTTACTGCAATCAGTCGGTCAACTATAAGCAGATGCTGAGTAAGTAAGGCGATATAAATAAAAAAAAATACGTGATTTGATCACCCATCCGCGGATAAACCTCAGCAGACGTTACTTAACCTCGAAGGTCGACCCATGCGGTTGTTATTATTTAGCCATGAGCCCCTCTTTTCCACCAACCACATACGAATAAAAAATTCCCTAGTGTCTGTCTTCACTCACTCGTTTGTTTGAACTCCAAAACTTAACGTGTAACTTAACCAAACAAGTCGTGATCAAGTTTGTTTGAAATTAGTATTTTATTGCCTCATCAAACAACTTAGTTTGCATTCTCTTGATAAACAATTAATTATCTTAGAGACTCTTGATGTAATTAGATTAGTTGGATGCGCGTGTATCAACACGTACTTAAGTACTGTAGACTCCGAGAGAGTCTATGGCACCGAATCGAGTAAAACACTTGATAGTTTAACTAATTATATTAATTAATGAAAATCAAGGATACATTTTATATTATATCACCCGTCATCCAGCCTCAGGCCGTCTCTGAATATCTTCCTATTCTATTTTTAACTAAATTGTTGGAACGTTCAAAACTCACGGCTGCCCTCTAGCCAGCCTGTACCACACGAGGTTGCGCATCGCATACAACCTCCTTACAGTACCTTTTTTTTTTTTTTTTTTTTTTTCCGGGGTGGAAAATCCTCATGGATGTCCTCCGCCCTCGGGTGGGCGGAGGGGTCTGTCAGACTCTTACTGACTAAAAACCACCCCGGTGTTCCGACTCACACCTACGCCGGGGGTCGCGGGAACTCCTTACAGTACCTAATGTAAGTACTGTGTTAGTAGTTTCTAGTAGTTCTTGCAAGTAGATCCCATGTTTATTTTAGACGTGGGATCTAAAGAACATACAGTATGTTAATTAAAAAACCGGCCAAATGCGTGTCGGACTCGCGCACGAAGGGTTCTGTAATATTATAAAACAAAGTCCTCCGCCGCGTCTGTCTGTCGTCTTGTTCGCCATAAATTCAAAAACTACTGCACCGATTTTCATACTGTTTTCACCAATGGACAAACTGGTTCTCGAGTAAGGTTTTATTATATAATAACCGACATCTACGCGGGCGAAGTCGCGGGCAAAGTGCTAGTTATCTATAAAACCGGCAAAAAAATCACGTTTGTTGTATGGGAGCCCCTTAAATATTTATTTTATAGTGGCAACAAAAATACGTCATCTGTGAAAATGTCAACTATCTATCTATCACGGTTCATGAGATACAGCCTGGTGACAGACGGACAGCCAAACAGCGGAGCCTTAGTAATAGAGTCCCGTTTTACCCTTTCGGTAAGGAACCATAAAAATAACATAACCAAAAAAAATTTTTTTGTGTTAATATTTTTTTTGCATATTGTATAGACGCTATACTATTGCAGCTTAACAGGAACGCCTTTCGTTAGATAACATACTGTTAGTAAATTTATTTATTCTTCAGAAAGCTTACAGTATCTCTCAATATCTTTAAAGTAGGTTATGTACAATAGCGCTTACAGCTGCCATTTACAAGCTTCCACAAATTAAAAACTATGTACCTAAAATTTTAAAAAGAAAAAAATCATACTTACTTATATTTTTTAAGATAAAAATTCAAAACAAAATCATACACATAACAAATTCTTCTTTAGAAAAAACAAAATAAATTCTTCTTTGAAATAAAAAAGGTTTTTTCTTTGCTTTTCGTAGTGTCCGTCAAGCGTCTATAAAAGTTATTGCTAAGAACATAATGTACAATAAAAGGGGAATTGAGAACCTCCACCTCTTTTAAAATCGGTTGATAACGATCCTATATCTACCAGACATCCACGTATTAAAACCTAAACACGTGATTTAAGGAGGTTCCCGTAAATGGTAATTCAGAGTTCACTCTCGAGATAAATAATGGTAGCTTCTTTTGCTATACTAACTTGGTATTCTACTAATTTGTTTGATTTAAAATCCAAATAAACTTTATTTGGATTTTACCTGGCATAGAAGTTTAACCCAAGACCGCTTAGCGGCTCCCGCTTACGAAAGCACTGAAGCGGCTGGAAAATTTTGTACACCTTTCGAAGTCTAAATTCTCGTCTATATTTCGAGAGTCGGGCCTCGGGCTAAGGGCTTTAACTCAAAGCTAACTGTGTTAGGTAACATAACAGACGGCCGTGTATTTCCTTTGCAATTTTGTATTTTTTTAAGTGTTTCCTTGCCATATTTGCTTCGGGAAGATTGACTGAGTACGCTTGTGTAAGGTTTTATTTTCTACTAGCTGTTGCCCGCTACTTCGTCTGCAATCCAGGATGAAAAGTAGCCTATGTCTTTCACCGGGTCATGGTCTACCCATGTGCCAAATTTCATCCAAATCCGTTCAGCCGTTTTAGCGTGAAAGCGTATCAAACAAACAAACAAATGGTGGTTAATCCAACCAGCCCACCTCTCTCCAAAATTGATTAGCTAGACTAGCTAGATTCTCCTGCATTACTATAATAGTAATCTATGATTACTATTCTGTAACCAACTTACCGTGAAAACTTAGGTGAAGTGAGCGTGGAGTGAACTGTCACTGCCTTAGCATCAGTAGGTATCGATGACAATGACAGCTCACCCCACGCTCACTTCACCTAAGTTTTCACGGTGAGATGGTTACAGAATAGCAATGCTGGTCTGATTAGAACAACTGGGTGACCCGAAGGTTTCTGATAGATCGACTATTTAAGAAAGTTCTTCAACAAATGTTATCAAATCGTAAGTAAGTATATTAATTTCATTCCCTACCATCTAAAATTTAAGCCTGATTTTCCGATTCACCTCAGCACCTCGCAAGGAGCTCATTCAATAGAATTGCTGAAGCAGTAAATAGAATAGGTATCTATTAGTAATTTTGAATTGAACTTCAAACTGCGACGTTAATGGAGATTCATTGTAAGATGTAAATTGTCGCTTCCATTCGCTTTCAAGATGTTTTGTCGGATAATTCAAGTTGAAAATTGTGTTAGGAAACCGATAAATACGTATCGTCTTTAAATACGGTTTTAGGTGCTTTCTTCGGTCCTTTTGTTGATTTAAATGTGTTGGTGTGGGAAGTTATTGTGATCTCATTTTGTGAATATAAAGTTTTGTAAAGGTCCTAAATCTAGAATGATAAGGAAAGTTGTTTATCTCCACTAATAATTACAAAGAGAGAAGATTTGTATTTTTTGTCTGTAATGAGTAAACTCAAAAACTACAGAACCGATTTAAAAAATTCTTTCACTTGTAGAATGCTATACTAACACTGAGTAACATAGGCTACAATTAATTAAGATATCATGCAGGCGAAGACACTGGCGGAAGCTAGTTCTTTTATAAAGTTTCCAAAGAAAGTTATATCTACCACTAGTTTGCATAATCGTCTTAGTTTTTAAAGGTTCAGCCTATAATACTACTGAATTTGTGTTCGGCGACACGACGCCGCCACCGCGCCGCGCCGTTCCGCTTGATTAATTAAAGTATCATAAAGTGCGTGCATTTTTGCAAGCAGCCGGGATGGAATAATGGTAGCGGCGCGGTGGCGGAGCAGTGGCGGTGCAGTGGCGGCGCGGTGGCAGCGTCGTGTCACCGAGTACTTATGGTCTCATGTCGCGTTCACACGGCGATGATCAGAAGCATAATTTACTGTATAAATGCGGTCACATAGCAGTTCATATTGGCTTTGTTTTGAACCGTATACGAACAGTGAGGTGTTCACGTGTGATCGAAACTTTTTACCGTAGAATATCGTATTTATCGTAGCCGTGTAAACGTGACCTCACAATTAAATAACTGGATTAATAACTCAATATTCATTCACAATTCAATTCAATTCAATTTCAATTTTATTCAAGTGACCATGTCTCATTTGTTAGTAAACTTATCCAATGTTAGTAATTTAAATAATTCGTATTGCGTATTCGAAATTCCAATAACTACTACTAATTCACGACATCACTCTGTTCCACGAAACAAAATCAATAGAGTGAAAACGTCAAAATAAATTCTCTGCTACACGAAAAATCAGACAGCCTCGAGTGTATCACAGACGTATTTGCACAGGATATTTAAACAGGAAGGAGCTAACAAACGCCTACGTCACGTCCACCGGAAGCGCTTGAAATACGGCTAGAGACGTAGCGAGCGCAGAGCTGAAATTCAAATATAGAATATGCATGGCAAATATTGCAATTCCAGTATCATGCAAGCAGTAATGTCCTTACAGGTAATTGATAAATAAAACCACACCATTTGTTTATGAAATAACCAAGGTTTTATCTTGCCACTGTCATGTACTATCATACTAATATAATACTGATTCGATTTGGTTTCCACTCGGAAATCCAGCAGCAGAAACAATACAAAAGTGCATTGGGTATCCCGCATCGCTGTGGAATTATGTTCTAACTAGTTGTGCCCCGCGGTTTCACCTGCGTAAGTCTCGATCCCGTGGGAATATCGGGATAAAAACTATCCTATGTCCTATTCCAGGTCACCGTCTAACCCTGTGCCAAATTTCATCCAAATCCGTTAAGCCGTTTAAGCGTGAAAGCGTAACAAACAAACAAACTCAATTTCGCATTTATAATATTCCCGCGGTTTCACCCGCGTAGGTCTCGATCCCGTGGGAATATCGGGATAAAAAGTAACCTATGTGTTAGTCCAGGTTATAAACTATCTGATTGCCAAATTTCATCCAAATCCATTCAGCCGGTTTTGCGTGAATTTGTAACAAACATCCAAACACACAAAAACATAAACACACAAACACACAAACTTTCACATTTATAATGTTAGTAGGATAAACTAGTTTCCGCCCGCGGCTTCGCCCGCCTTGTATGTCGCTGAAAAGTACCCTATGTCCTTCTCAATTATCAAATTTTATCGAAACCCGTTCAGTGGTTTCGCTTCCAATTAGGAAAACCTAAAGTCCAGCCAAAGTTAAAATAAAGTCGTTAAAGACCCAAATAACGTTCCAGAAAATTTGAGTACCGATTGAGTACTTATGTAATTAGTGTATCTAATAGCAATATGCAATCTCCATGTTCCCGATGTAATTTCCCGAACACACATAAATCCTCGTCTCCATGCTGCAAGCTCTCGATGCATCCATACCATCTGCTTACCCATACAATCCCTTATTTATGCCATCCGGTATAGTCTACATCACTAATTGCATTACAACCCACCCGACATTCATTCTTAACTCAAAGCACTAAAGTTCATTATAGTAAAAATGTCTCGCAACTTACGTCATTTGCGTGTTTAGTTGCTGTTTTGCAGTAAGTCGTCTTTTACGATATGATAAAATTAAATAAGCATTTTATGCAAGATTAGCTCGTGTTAAGCTGAAAGCTATTGCTGGAGCTAGAAAAAGTAGGGGAAATTATGTGAGTGCTTATGTTAGCCATAGCTTAGTTGTGCTGGTTTGCTGTTTAAATTAGTTTGCTTACATAGAAGCCAATCAGGTTCTCTTGTGAGTTTGAAAAGGTGGGTAAGCCATTTTACGTTCGATTCACCTTAGTTAGTTCCGCTGCATTGCTGACTGTGGCTAATCTTTTCAATATACAGCTAATTTCGTATATTTCATGCTGTTACGAATCATAGACTTAAGTCTGGGAAGCTCTTCACGCCACTTTTTTTTTCAGTTAAACACTAGGAAGTAGTGATGCAACAAATACTACTTTTACTAATACGAATACCGATTTTACTAATTACCAAATACGAATAGGAATTCCTGATTCTACTATAGCTGTTATTTATTCTTTTCATATATAAATATTTTAATTTAATTTAATATTTGAAATTAACTACATTGTTATTTAAAAATATAATAGTTGCAAATGTTTGCGACAAACGATTCCTTTTTCTATCTGTATATTTCCAGCTGTTGAAAATAGCCTTTCGAAGGCCACTGTGGAAGGTTTTATCGAGAAACATTTTCGCAATATCTCGCAACGCAATATCTTTAGGGGATTTCTAGGAAGTAACTAATTACGAATGTCATGAAAGTATTCAGCGAATACGAATATTCGGTAATTTGATGGTATCCGGTGAATACATATATTCGTATTCGTTGTAAGAATAAGAATAATTTATTTGCAGAAAATACAGGTGTAGTAGTTATTGCAGAAATACAATTGTAAAAGTTGGTAGTTTAATGTACAGTCCATATTTTGCCTGTTTAGGGCATGCAAATTAATTTTACAGTAATATCTAACAGGTAGGTACCTACTTATTTTAATAAGATATAGGTGCAGAATTTTGAATTGTTGAATCACTACTAGGGAGTGATGAATGGCGAGGGTTTTGGGGGTTGTCTTTTTTTACTTTTGTCGGTGGGAATTGTAGAAAGATAGATACAATAGCCTCATTTGAATGAACGATTAAATGGAGAAATCAATTTAATTAACGTATTGTTTAGTTTATTCTTGGAAGACAGTAGCTAGACAATTAATGTGGAAGTGATTCCCATTAAATGAAAGAGCAATTTTTTGCCTACAATGTAAATTCGAAATAAGTTTTGATTTTACTTGTGAAATACTAAAAAACATTAAAAAAATGTTAGTTTTGCCTCTCTTTAAAAGTTACGAATTTGAGTTGTTTTCTTTTTTACTCGAGGCACTGAAATCTAGTGATTTTTATTCTGCTCACAAATTATTTTATAAAAATATTATTTCAGGAATAAAAATATATCATATTTCAGGACCAGCCAAATCTTTTTAAATAAAATTGTTTGGTAGGTATGTAGTTAGCTTTTGTTCCATACGAAAGAATTTTATAAGTGCAACGGAGCATTTTTCTTCATTTGGGTTACAACGCTTGGCGCAACGCCAACTAAATTCTTTAATTATTTCGACCATTTATGTTTTTTATTGTTTAGTTTTCAACTATAATTATTTTTAAAAGTATAGTTTATGTAAGTACATTTGCGATTTTAATCAATCTGCCTAGCCTTTTCCCAACTGTGTTGGGGTCGGCTTCCAGTCTAGCCGGATGCAGCTGAATACCAGTATTTTATATGGAGTGACTGCCTATCTGACCTCCACAACCCAGTAACTGGATAATACGATACCCCTGGGCAAGACTGGTTGTCAGACTTTCGGGCTTCTGACGACCCGTAAGGACTGTCAAAGATCCACGAATGACAGCCGGGACCAACGGATTAACGTGCTTTCCGAGGCACGGAGGAGTCTCGATATGTAAAGATGGTCACCCATCCACCGACCTACCCCGGCAAGCGTAGCTTAACCTGATGGATCGACCCGTGCGGCTGTTATTACTTAGCCACGAGCTCCTCAAAAAGAACATAAACATAACATCATGACTGTATTCCCAGAATGTTTAGGCAGAATGGCACCTATAGTTATATACATACATGACTATATGTGAAAATCCTTTCCCCCGTTATGTTTAAGTCCCATGCAATAGGGGGCGAGCATATTGCCATGAACCGGCACACATTTTGACTGCACATTTTGCTGCTGATAAATTCCAGATGGAAAAACCCAATAACACTTTGCCCGATCAAACCCAGGACCCCATGCTCAGCACTAGCGCTTGCAACTACGGGACCAACAAGGTAGTCATTAAAGAAATGATTATAAAATTAGGGTGGTTTATGGATTTAATTATTTTTGCTTTGAATTATTTAGGTACATAAATTTTCGCCTCTTCAAAATATACTTTGTCGAGCTCAGATGTAGAGTTTGGTAAAACCCTTACTTAGTGGACTTATACAACCAATCTGCCTAACCGTTAGTTAATTGATTCAGGCGTGACTGCGGAAATCCATTATAAAATACATATAGTTTATACAACCCGAGCGCCGAGCACCGAGCGCTGGACGCAGAGAGCCCAGCGTCCAGCGCTCGGTGTGGCAACACGTCGTTTTCTGGTTTGCGACTGGTCAATCGTCATCCTGAAGATGCCTCGTTGAGAGGTGAAACACGTGTCAATTTCTTACAGGGTTTGTTATGACTCTTGAAGAATAGTTAGTTAAGCGGAATAGGTTACTAAATAATATCTACGTCTATTGTATCCCTAGCCGTTTCCAACTATGTTGGGGTCGGCCTCCAGAACTGGATGCAACTGATAAGTCTTAATTTTAACCAATAACGATTCGTTAATTATAGGAATCGGCCATTAGTCTATTCAAATCATTATTATAATTAAGAGACTGTATCTGACAATAACATTATAATCATTATTATCACACTTTCAGAGTACAAAGTTGAAGGGAACTATAAGTAATCAATTCCAATCTTCGTAATAGAGAAACATCAAAGCATACATAGCACAAAGTCTTAATAAACTAGAGAAATAGGTACTTACTCATGAATGTAGCCTCTTCTTTGTGTATGTCGGTAAATAATATTATATCTGACGGAGGGGGAGTTGTCTTTTCGTAATTATCTGCCATATTTTAACTACTGTGGGCGTACTATGGGTAATGTTTGTTACTGCGCAATAAGAAAAACCGTCAGCAGTTCAGAGGCCCTAGACAACGATGATGGAAAAGCCAAAAATGTTTAGGACTGACATATTAAGCTATCGAAAAGCTTATGTCAATCCTGTTGAAAGTCGTTGTAGAAATAATACGAAATGCTTTAGAAGAGATTGTCACTTTTCTAGGCCATCAGATAAAATTATAGCAATTCACACGCTCACTGAAGATACACGACACAACTATAAGGAACGCGCGATAGTTTCTAAACGTGTTCATTGCTTGACCGCCACCGACCAACTCCTGTTAAATCCGGTCGAGCGTTATGTTGTAGAGTCTGTCGAGCACCACTAGGTGGCGCTGATGCCCGATAAGTCAAATCAGTGACGTATTTCCGACATATATTTAAAAATGTTTTTCAGCATTGATGTAAGTAAGTAATACTCTCTTCATTAAAGAATATCCCCTGATCTCTGTCCTGGGTTCGTTTCCCGGGTCAGGCAAAGTGTTATTGGGTTTTCCCATTAGGAAATTCTCAGAAGCAGCCTGGAGTTTGGATTAGTGCCCAGTTGAGGGCAATAGGCTCGTCCTCTCCTATTACATGGGATTTAACATAACTGTAAAAAAACGGACTTATTAGGTAGCGCTATAGCGGCGTAGCGTATTCGAATTGGTGCTACAACAGAGGAGCCAACATTACGGCATAGGAACTATTTGATGAAACGCACTCTAGAGCTAAGTTAAATGTAAAATGGTAGGTTATTACATTTTTTGTAGTAAACGAATAGAAATCCCCTCCGAATCAAAATTCCCATAGCGTAATGCAAAATTCCCAAATTGACAGCTGTCGAATCGGTCGTTGCAAAACTCATGGGGCGTGAGTTTTCGAAAACTCGCGCCCCCATGAGTTTTTCGACCCCTGCCCTGCAACTCGATTGGTACGGTGTACACTAGACTTTTTGTGCCAGGGGACAAAAGACAATGAATTGAAGCTGTCCCTTGTCCAATTAACAGAAATTGGGTTTGTTTTTTCTAAAGGAACATATTGGGTATGCCCACTTCAGTAGTTCGGTTCATAATCGTTGTTTGCATTCCTCACAAAGAGAAAATCAGTAGGTACTTATGAAGACCTTGGTGTCAAATTGAAAAATGTGAACTGTATCTTGAGAATTAAAGAATCTTTAAACCTAACTTATGTTTTACTTACTCAGTTACGTTTTTTCCCATGGGAATAGGCAACTATTTGGAATAAATGAAAGCAAGCAAGCCGAAAGAACCTTTTACTTTATTATTCTTTAGTCAAATATTCAATCCAATTTTGTTATTATTCCGACAACGCTAAATATGAAAATATATTTGTATTTTCCACTCTTTTCCAAGCATCTATAATAGGTATAAAAACCAATAGTAGAATTTCTACGAAAAATCTTACTAGTATTTAGGCATTTCGTACTCTACTTTGATCCAAAAATACGAAATCCTACAAATTTTAGATAAATGAGGAAAAAATCCAGGACATGGCTTATATATTTTTTCGTAAATGAAGTACATAAAACACACATGTGGTCCTTATGTATGGCTACGGCACAATATGGTCATCGGTTCTCAAAGGTCAGGACTTTATTTACGAACGTACAGAATATAGCCCATTTATGTTACGAGTAGGTTCCCATTTTTTCTGGAAAAAAATGGGACGATCTTTTTTGAGTATAATTAAAAAGAATAGCTAGTAAAAACTGCTTATTCCGTGGTCACGACGCTTGTAACAGCGTCAAAATATCGGTAGGTATTTCAATTCAATAATGTCATGGAGGAAATCCCGTAAGTGACAATTTATGTGTAAGAAAAAAAAAGCAATTTAATGAAGCATAATTTGCCAATCCCTGTCTACCATTATGAACTTCGCGGAGGGAAAATAGTACGTTCTGTGGCGGAAATAACATAAATTAAATCACAAGCTTCGACGCGTTCTTGTAGAAATAAACTGATGAATATTCTACTCAAGGTAGGTACTGGGTACCATCTTCACATTAGATATTCTTACACTCGGTTTCTGAATTGAGAATTTGAAGTTGAGAACTTGCCAAGCATTTTTTTTTTTTGATGGTGGGAATTCATCGAATCACTTCTCCCGCTCTGGCGGTAGGGCGTGTCAGACCTTTACTGACTAAAACCCACCCGTGTTCCTTCAGTTGCCTGTTGCCAAGGGCCCCGGTAGCCCTTTCGGACTTACCCGCAGCCCTGGCAGAACTTGTCAACCCTGCTAGCATTACTCCTCTCTGATTTCTACTCTAGAACGGTGGCAGATTACACTGATCAATTTTGAATAAAGAACTTGATATTCATGCTTGAGTTTTGATCTTTTTAAAAACGGGAAGCGTTCTAATCTCATCATCAATCTGTAAAAAAAAAAAACGAGTTTACTTACATTTTTGTAACACAGTAAACCTTAAGCTTGTGGTATTGAGTGTCGCTGAGATTGCGAATAGATCTTGAATGTTTTTAATCGGGAATTGAACTTCAGAATCCTTTTAAAAAAAAAATTGTGCCCATAATCTGCCAAGCCTTTTCCCCACTATGTTGGGGTCGGCTTCCAGTCTAACCTGAATACTAGTATTTTTCATAGAGCGTCTACCCAATTACTGGGCTGTGGAATTTAGACAGGGCGTCTGAACTCCACAGCCCAGTAATTGGGTAAGACGTTATATACCTCTTGGTAAAACTGGTTGTTAGACTTTCAGCCTACTGTTTTTCTTTTAAAAGGATAACCGAATTAAAAAAAAATTACTGATTTAGTACGTGCTTCACAGTCTGCTTCCTACCCACTATGTATTATTTTATATGGATCATTCCATTCTAAACCATAAAAGTTAACCGTACACCTATTTTAACGGTTTACTCTAAACATTGAATCGATTAAATTCCGCAAATAGGCATGTAAAAGTCAATCGACTAAACTGCGTGGTACCGCAGTGAACATAAATTTTTAAATCCATTACATTATGTATCCCGCTCGAAGCCTGCCAATAAATTCGTAAGAATCAACCTTTCTGTAATTTATATTAAACTACCTAGGTAAGTATATAAATTACAAAATGGTATTTATTTTACCAGCTTTAAAACTTTTTTTTTTTGTTGAAATATTTATCAATTTTTTTTTTATTTAATCATTGTATTTAATTTGTACGCTAACAGACATAAACTTAATTAAATGAAATGACATTTATTTATTTGCCAGAATATAGGTACTTACATAATAACATAATTTTAGTTTTATAAAATAATTTTAGTCTCAGTATATTCGACTTATCAGTCGTGTAAATATTTCTAGTCGGTACATGCATAGGTAATAATAATCATGAAATTACATCAATGTCATTATTAGTCATTCGTTCATAATAAAATTTACAGTCTTGCTCCGCTAATATTAATAATTTTATTCTATTAATAATGATCTGCCTAGCCTTTTCCCAACTATGTTGGGGTCGGCTTCCAGTCTAACCGGATGCAGCTGAATACCAGTATTTTACATGGACCGACTGCCTATCTGACCTCCACAACCCAGTAACTGGGTAATACGATACCCCTTAGTAAGACTGGTTGTCAGATTTTCGGGCTTCTGACGACGCGTAACGACTGTCAAAGATCCACAAATGACAGCCGGGACCAACGGCTTAACGTGCTTTCCGAGGCACGGAGAAGTCTCGGTATGTAAAGATGGTCACCCATTCACGGACCAACCCCAGCAAGCGTAGCTTAACCTGATGGATCGACCCGTGCAGCTGTTATTATGTAGCCACGAGCTCCTCTATTAATAATATTATGTATTTTTAATAACCTAACAATCATAATGTCTAACATTTGGATTTTCTCTTATACAGGTTCAATTCAATTGACGAGATTGTTTTGGAGAAGTGATGGTTTTGTAATATCTAAATACGAAAATACAAAAATAAAATGGTAAGTATGTTGATTTTTTTCTTGAGGGGTTCCGTCGTTCATCGACCTGCACCTGTACTCCTGTACTGGAAGTATCAGTTAGTAAAATCTTTATGTTTTGTTTTATCATTATTAAGATATCGACCCATCCTGCCTGCGGAGTTTTGCTAAGTAATTCAATTTAACTACGGCGTATTATACCTTTTTCTCAACGTGTTTTTTAATCTTAGTGGAGCTATTTTCCTATCACATACTAGCCGACTTTGCTCTAAACTTCACCCGTCTGATGGAACAAAAATCCCAAAGCGTTCCTCGTTTGTCGTAGATTTATTGTTGTCTCGATTTTTCAATCGCCGCTTCCTCATGTTCAATATTGTCTGATCCGCGCTGCTCTTCAACAAAGCCAACAATATCAGCATAGATAAAAAAGTTTAAAAATTACAAAGCTCTTTGATAACTTCCGAAATTCCTCTTACCGTCAGCCCCGAGCGGTCTGTTATATAACAGGATATGTCCCGGAACGTTCGGATGTATGGAGCTCCTACGATAAAGGGAAATTGTTCAATACAATTTTATGCTTCAGTTTTTCGAGTGCCGTCGGTTGGTCCACTCACTTGAATGTTTTTGCTAAATAAGTCATCCGATTACCGTCCTTTTCTTTTGGACGTCGAATAAACGTCACCGTCGTCAATTTTGTATGGCTTTTAAAGTGCTCCTGTTGTTTTTTTTTTTTTTAAGTGCCCTTAGTTTCCCGGAAAGACATATAAAATAAAAGTGCTTGAGCACGACTCGCTGTAAACTTTTTGAATTTTTTTAGAGCCTTATGAATAAGGCTTTCGTCGCAAATTTGGCACTTTTTTACTATATATTTCTAGATATATCATGAAAAATATCCCAGTCACGTTTAGGGTGTAACCTAGTTTTTACCCGACTACGGCGAAGAAAAAAGGAGGATTATGATTTTGACCGATATGTATGTATGTATGTATGTATGTAAGTATGTTCATCTGTTCCCTCCTATCTTCTAAACCACTCATCAGAACATGATAAATGAGGTATCGTTGGAAGCGTCTTGATCGTCCGCTAGTTATAGGCTATGTGACGTCACATTAAATGGCGCCCTCTAGAGGACATAAAGTCAGGAAATTAAAAAAAAAGTTTAATCGTACCATGTTGGGTATCAAATGAAAGGGCTTAATGAGCACATTTCAAAAAAAAATATATATATATATATATATATATATATATATATAAAATATATATATATATAAGTAATAAAAACTAAAACCCAACTACGACTAAAAAGGTATAAATAAACAAGACACCACAGACAGACAAATTAAAAATCCGGAGTCACACATAATCTGTTCGATTTATGCCCTAACACGTGTGACTCCGGATTTTTAATTTGTCTGTCTGTGGTGTCTTGTTTATACCTTTTTTAGTCGTAGATGGGTTTTAGTTTTTATTACAAAAATTTTTTTTTGTCATAAGGCTGACTTTGGCTCTAAATAGCTATGAAAGGGGTAAATGTAGGTAAGAAAAAAAAGCCTTTAAACCCCAATATGGATCCTACAAAGAATACACACACAGAAATGTAAAAAAAAAGTGAGGGGTCGGAGGAGCTCCGTTAGGACCGTAGTTCCTTCTCACGTAGGATTTAAACCAAAAACTAAATTTTCGCAGCTGCCGTCTTGGATTTACATTTTGACTTCACGATCGCCTTAAGCACCCTCGAAAACTATGAAAACGACACTAAGGACGAAAAATATTAAAAAATTCGAAGCCGCCATCTTGGATTTTCATTTTGATCACACAATTTCACACTTTCACTATATTTGGGTGGAACCAATTTTATCTCACGACACTGTAATCACTTTCCTTTTTTCTTTTGTTTTTCTCTGCCGGCGTTCTCTCTCTCCCTCTCTCTTTCTTTCTCTCTCTTTGAATTAGAAGAAGACAGTCGCAAGTATGACCACTTTTAGCGTTACATTCTGAAAGTTTAGAAGCCGCGTAAAACTTCGTTCCAATATCTAATAAGTAGTATTTTGTACTGTTACCATGTAATATTATTAATTCTTTTATGAAAACCCTTTAATGGCTACAGGAACACCGTTCACTTTGAATTACGTAACACCAGACTAAACCGTTATCTTTTATATTGGTTTAAAAATAGAACAAAATCTTATGCCGTTTATTATCCTCAAAAAGCGACGAGATCTCTTCCAAATTGTAAAAGATTGTAAAGACAGTATCTTTTATCTTTACCTTTGAATATTTTCTTAAAAGAAAGGTATTAATGTTCATTTCCACGCTTAAAACCCAGATCGTGGTTAATTTGAATAAAAAAGGCTTTTTGGATTGTTAAGGTTTAGTGATTTTTCTTTTTAAAGTAGCATTTGGTGTGTAAATCCGAGTTCACTTTGTTCACCTTGTTATGTGTCCTTACTAAAATAAATCAAGTAATATAATGTACCTAACTCGTGCAATTCAAAAGCAATTCAAAAGCAATTCAAAATCTATAGACCGTTCGTCAGTTCCTCTGTTTTACCTTTTTTTTTTTTGTGGTTGAGAAATCATCCAATGACTTCTCCCTCTCTGGCCGGAGCGGAAGGGCGTGTCAGACTTTTACTGACTACAACCCACCCGAGTTCCTACAGTTGCCTGTTGCCAAGGTCCTGGTATCCCTTTCGGACTTTCGCGCAACCCTGACAGGCATCGGTCCTACCGGACCCCGTCAATTGTGCTGACATCTTTTTGAGGCGCGCCTGGAACACGACGCGCCATCGACCGGGGCCTGGTCCTTATCGGACGGCGAGCTACCGATTGCTCGCCGTCCGCAAGCCCGCGCCTATGGTGGCCAGGAATCCGCCTGGGATTCCCGACGCCCAGGGCGTCTCCAGCGGCGGCGGTTAGGGGCGTGAGGGCGCAAACTTTGCCTCTCCCTCACGCGTTCTGCCTCCTCTTTTGCGAGCATTACTGCTTCGCAGAAGGAGGTGACGGTTTCCCATGCCCTCTCGCTCCGTACCATGGCCTGTACCAGACGCGAGAGGTCATTGCCGCCAATAGCCTCTACGAGGACACGGCGGTGCTCCGCCCAAGCAGGGCATACCTCCACCGTATGCTGTATGCGTATGCTGTTTTACCTGGGTTTCTATCTGAAACTAGTAAATTGATTTCAAAAATTCTTTCATTGTTTGAAAGTATCTAAATGGAAATTATTTGAAATTGGAACACCTGGGGGCCTACCACCACCGCTTACAGCAGGTTTATTTTAATCTTACTTCAGTAGGGGAAAGAGATGGAGCTATACGTCCTATAGAGCTTTATCTCTTTCCTACACTGAAGTAATATTAAAATAAACCTGCTGTAAGCGGTGGTGATAGGCTCCCTGATAGGAATAATAACAGAAAGTCTAGTCTCTAGACAATAGATTTGAGATATTCCATTTAGGGCACCGATTTAAAACGCATTTGAGCGAACGGCACCTAAGCTGTTCCACTTACGGCACCGAAAAATTTGTTTAGTGAATTCCCAGCTGTCATTAGCAATTCCTGTAATTTGACACAAAATCAATTCATAATTTGTAAACCATTTTATGAATCTCCATAGAAAACTGTCAAACAAATGAATTATTTCGTAATATGAATTGCATGCAGGTCATATTATGAATTGTCAGTTTGTGATATTTTACGTTGATTCATAATATTTTCCTATTATTATTCTGCCGAAGTGGCCGTTTTAAGCCCCCTGTTCGGTGGAACAGTATTGACAAAGTCAAACTGAATAATATATTAAAAAACCGAGGGTATTATTTGTATTTTATGTTAAGTCGAGGCAAATAAAACACTCGTATCTTTTCTCAAAGTATATTAGCGTATTCTTCCTTTTCAAGTATTTAAACGCACGTAACTCAAAATATTTATATTTAAAAGTCCGTACGAAAAGATTTTGTGAGTAAATCATCATCTGCCTAGTCTTTTCCCAACTTTATTGGGGTCGGCTTCCAGTCTAACCGGATGCAGCTGAATACCCGCATTTCACATGGAGTGGCTGCCTATCTGATCTCCACTGAAAGAAGAAGAAGACTGAAGACTGGTTGTCTGACTTTCGGTCTTCTGACGACCCGACGACTGTCAAAGATCCACGAATGACAGCTGGGACCAACAGCTTAACGTGCTTTCTGAGACATGGAGGAGTCTCTGTGTGTAAAAATGGTCACCCATTCACGGACCAACCCCGGCTAGCGTAGCTTTATAACCTGATGGATCGACTCGTGCGGCTGTTATTAGTAATAACAGCTGCCAAAAAAATAAATAAAAGTGTTCATTCAGGTTATATTAGACGCTGTAATAAAGCGAGGTGCGAGTGCGATCTCATTCCGATCTCGAAGGGAGGTGAAATTATGCTAAACGAGTCGATGTTACTGTAAAGCTACGTTCAGAGGGCCAATCCTCGTAATTTTTAAGAACATTCGCATTCGCATCTCATTCGCAATCTGTCAATAAAAACTTTTTAAAGTTAAAGTTTTTATTTTTCACTTTTTTGTTGTGGTAGCTACCCCACTCAAATTCGAATACCACTACCTGCTATGTAAATAACAGTGACAGAGTCAAATAAGATATCATCTATATACACTAACTGGGAAAAGTACGTAATTATTGAAGCTAACTCAAAAACTGCTCAAGCAAAGTTAATAAAATTTATATGGGACCACACGGGAAGCCCCAGCTTTCAAATTAAAAAATAATCATCAAAATAGGTTCACCCAGTCGAAAGTAATGAGGTAACAAACATTTTAAAAAAGCAGACGAATCGATAACTTCCTCCTTTTTTGAAGTCGGTTAAAATGCAATCAATTTATCAACATTTTTGACAAGTTTGACAGATTGTCACTTGAATGTGAACGTTTTTTAGCATTAGAATTAGGTAGAATTGGCCTTCAGACTACAAATAACTACTAGTTACTTATGCAATATAATGTTAACTTCTAAATATTTAACCTACATTTAAGATACATGTCACATTTAAGATACAGGGTCATGTACTCATAAGTTTTAGCCTAGTCTGTAACTGAGTGTACTTTATGCAATAAATAAATAAATAAAATAAAAATAATTATAAGTTAGATAATTATGGAAAGTGAAAGAGATGTAAAATAAATTAATGCCTTATAAATAATTTTGAGAAATAGATAATTTTGAGAAATAAATATCTTTAACCGTAAATATCCTTTTAAATGAGCAATCCTAACAAATATTATAAAGCGACTTTGTTTGTTTATTTGTATGTTACGCTTTCCCGTTAAAACAGCAGAACGGGTACATGAATTGACCATGACCCGGAGAAGGATTTATGACACCTTTTATCCCGATATTCCCAAAGGATCGGGACATATACGAAACGTATGTGAAACCGCAGGGCGCGGCTACTATTCATATATTTGTAATCACATTCTCGAATACGGCTCTAAAGATTTCGATGAAAGTTGCAATATAGTGGGCTAAAAATCGATCTAGCTTGGTCTCTTAATTATTCGGGAAAATTAAATAAAAAAGTAGTCGAAGGTAAATAGCACCGATCGCACCCTTACACTGAAAATAATAATAATTTCACAGCACGTAAATTCAGTAGCGATCACTTTGATATCAGTGGGGCGTCTGTGACGTAATAATAATTGCTAGTGATGTTACCGACGCAAGCAACCGTTACATTTAGTTTCAAATCGATTTCGCTGTAAAAATTATCCTTTTTTTATCGATTTTATAGCTTACATCAGTTTGAGTTATAGCTATGTGAAGTAAACTCTTAAATTAAATGGCTAGGCTGGTAAGGATGATAATGACGTCTTTGAACCACACCTAGAATGAACATTAAAATAATCATAATTTTAAAGGTCGAGCCCGTAATCAGACCAGCACCATAAAGTTAATTGAGTAACACACGATTAGTCACAATCTGTTTCATTTTGACTGTTCAACAACATTCATTTCGCTGTCGAGCAGATTTTTTTTACAAAAATAAGTAAGTATATGAAGAAATGGATTAGCAATATCCTTCAAAATGATTCATATGGTGATTGATCGTGTGTTATGCAATTAAAGTGTTGTTTAAAAAGGGGTTTCCAAGCAATTGTGGAACGAAAGGTGGAGTGGAATGCCCAATAATATCCTACTGAGAAATTTTTGGATTAGTGCTGCAACCATGCATCAACTGCTAATCCAGTTTTCTTTTAGCCTTTCCATTTTCTTTCAGCTATTAACACACCGATTGTTGCCTTCTTGAACCATAATTACAATTTTCGAAGCACTCATTTGGATACCCAATGCCTAGCCAGAACCCACACCGACCAAACTCCAAATTAATCTAACATTAATTAATACCATGTTGACCCCGAAATCAGACACCCGGAAACACGATTAGCATTTCCATGACTATATTAAAGGGGTTGGAAAAAAAAAATTGACAGTCGTCCCGATTACGTGTCGTGTGGGGTGAAGGGAATAGGAGGAGGGGGGGGCTCTAACAAAATTATGCTAAACGACTCGATCCTTTCCATGTTATATGGAAATAACAATTTCGCAGCACATAAATTTCGTTGTTACTGATGATATCTGTCACAATTTATATTTTTTCTTCCTTGGATATGGAAGCAGCTTTTTGTCAAGTACCTACAGTAGGATAGTATTTTTTTTAAGGTCATGGTAAATGGGTTAATGAATGTATGATTTTCCAATCTAGACACCGTTGTTATCACTATCAGTTTTGTGTCCCAGAGTGTCATGGGGACTGCCGACATAAGTGAAAACATCATCATCATCATTTTGTTGCCCTTTTTTTTTTTTGGTGGGAAGTCATCATTTGCCTTCTCCCGCTCTGGGCGGAACGGAAGTGTGAAGTGTGAACGGAGTGAGTGTCAGACTTTTACTGACTAAAATCCACCCGTGTTCCTTCAGTTGCCTGTTGCCAAGGTCCCGGTATCCCTTTCGGACTTTCCCACAACTCTGGCAGGCATCGGTCCTAGCGGACCCCGCCAATTGTACTGACATCTCTTTGAGGCGCGCCTGGAACACGACGCGCCATCGACCCGGGCCTGGTCCTTATCGGATGGCAAGCTACCCATTGCTCGCCGTCCGCAAACCCGCGCTTATGGTGGCCGGGAATCAGCACTGTAGTGGTATTCTGAAAAAATCTCACCGTGGAAATTGAGGTAAAGTGATCTGTCACTCCACCTGACGCTAGGGATTGACAGCTCACTTCACCTAAGTTTTCACGGTGAAGTATTTACAGAATACACCGGCTGTATCCCCACAAAAAGAAACAATACCTAATGTAAAAAAAACTTAAATTTGGTTTTAGCGCCATCTATAATCTATTGCCTAGCATTATGCGAATCCATAAGATTACCTCCTAACCTACCAAAAATCGCTCAACAGACCTAAAGAAGTTTCACATCAAAAATGAGATTACGAAAAAAATGTAAAAAAAAAAATTGATGAGCCCTAATTGTTGCGTTTAAAACGCCTGTAGGTAGCTGATAAATCCTTGAGTAAGTTAAATTGACCTTAATGTTGTTCTTTTCAACCTTGTGTCCTAAATAACTACACCAAACCACTCTCATTTAAGAACTCTCTCATAAATTATTCTGATTTATTCAATACAGCCCTAAGTAATTAGTCCCTCATTCGATTAATCGAATTCAACAGAATTTAATTAGCTCCGTCCCTAGCAGTACCCACGTTCGTAATAATTACGTATGAACATGCGTAGGTATCATCAACGATTCGTATTCAACAAGCGTACCCTTAACAACGTTTTCACATGCTCATATTGCTCATTGTTATCTTGTAACGTGTCGTACCTAACTATGTTTTATAGGAATCGATACGATTTGGGCTTTTAGGCAAATGGTAGAGGAATATGAATTTGGGATTCAGAACGTTCCTATTATTCAAGGTATCTTTGACCTAAAAGTGACATTTATTACTTTAGTTGTATGAGGAACAGGGTGTAAAGTTCACTTATCCTCTATAGAAAAGGGAAGATTCTCCGACCAGACGGGTATCGTGTCTGGCGGGCAACTGCCCAACGATTGATGTCGGGATCTTGAATATAATTATGTTAATCGCGAGGTAAACTCTTTGCGTCACGTCATGATTTTGTGTGACGTCAGGTCTTTGATGAGTAGTTCGCATGTGGCGATGTAGATGCCGCCACACTACTATAGTAGTGCATTGCATCGCATCGTAGTCATGTAATTATAATTTCATGACTACGGTAGATCAAAGGAGTGTTATATTTTAACAAGTTATGTTTATATGTATGTACGTTCTTCTGTTCCCTCGTTACTCCTAAACTGCATACTTATTGTATTTTGACAAACATATCGATAAATGATGCCTAACCCCAAAATAATTGAGAGAAAAATTTAGTTAAAAACTAAAACCCAACTACGACAAAAATTCTAACTAAAAAGGTATAAACAAGACATTGATGTCGATATTTCTTGCGGTTTTCGTCTAGTCGGAGTCACACTTACATGACTTAGTAATGAAATGTGACTCCGGCTACGTTATACGGAAACCGAAAAAGATCGACGTCTGTCTTGTTTCGTTTGTCTCTTAGGCAGTTGTCCTACAGCCGGCGACAAAGCGTCTAACTATCGGCTATTATCTCGCTCAAGAAACGTAAAATAGATATACATTCTGTGTAAATAAAAGAGATGCATTATTTAATTGTTGATCGCTGACTGTTCACACCGCCAGCGAGTACTCGCTCGTCCAGTTTCTCGCTGAGTGACAAGAGCTATGAAAGATAATAATCGCTGAGGGATATTTGCTCAGCGATGCTCGCTTTCACGCCGAGAGACCAACCAGCGGTTGAGCGAGTGCACTCGGACTCTAGCGATAAAACTATCGGAATTACACACTCGCTGCTCGACAACTCGTTTTCAGTTGCTAGCTCTACTCGCTAATCGTTAATCGCCGGCGGTGGGACAACTGCTTTATAAGAGAGATTTCTTTAACATGAACTTCTTGAACTGTCTAACGGTACTCAGATTTCTCTTTCAAATGCTCTTGTCTCCCTTGTTTCCCTTTCAAAGGGTCACTGTGATCACACCTGTGGGTGTGTATGTCACCTGAGGTCACCTGTGATGTGTTCATCTGGATGCGATTTCAGTTAAATTCTGCATTTCTGCCGATATGTTGCGATTCTTGTAACGTTGCAAGACTGGGCTTTGACACGTGTTTGTTGACTTGCACTTGCACAGAGGCAACAACAGCCGTCGATAACGCGCCGGTCGTGTATTGGATTACGGTGCTCAGATACACGAGCGACAAGTTGTCGTCGGCTGCAGTTGCATCTGCCGTCGACACCGCCGCTCGTGTGTATGAGCACTAAGAGCTTTTTCGGAGATATTGGATAGCTACGAATTCCTCGGATCATTAAAATCAGTGTGGCTTTATGAGCCTGAGAGAAAGTTCTATTATTTTTATTAATTTATTTCATTTTAAATTAATATTTTTAATTTAATACATACAATACATTTTTAAATATTTTTATAAAAACATTTAAAAATATAAAAATAGTAGCCCATTGGCATCAGGATCAGTGTCGAAGCTGCCGATGGTCAAGGCTCTAGAGAGAGGAACCTCCTCACTAAGCGTGCCGTGTTCAGGAGTACTGCTTTCTGAATTAAACCCTTGACCCAGCTTTGCAATGAGAGCCTCCTGAGGTGGTCGAGGCTCTCCGCTATTAGGCCAGTAACCGTAACGTAAATTATTCATTATTATCCTTAAAAAGGGTTGAAAAGATTAGACAAAAAAAATGATGTTTATGACCAAGTCGATATAAAGCCGTGAATTCACAGATAGGTATTTATGGCAATAGACAATATTGCTAAAGAATATCTTGCCATTCTTGTGTATTTAATTTAAACAAAATGGCTTTGTAAATACTGATTGAATGTATATATTTAACCAAAAACCTAATTAAACCTAATTCTATGTTTTTGTGGCACCGAATGTAGCATAGGCGCAATTATTCAATGTCCTTAAGTGACTAAACCTATTATTGTATCTATTCAAACTCCAACAAACCATAATAACTCTATTGGTAGGGTTGATACGACGCAAACACCTCACAAACCATAACTACTTTAACGCCTCTTAATATATTAGAAAATGTATTCAAACGGACACCGTTATTATTCATACAAAGCTTATCTTTCCCTCGCAGTGTCCTGAGTCTGAGGAAGTCAGTTTTGCATAAACATGAAGCCAAGTCGGGCCAAGTGTTAACCTAGTTACATATGTGCAAAGTAGGCTCTTCGTGGCTAAAACGCAATAAAATTCCGGTAAAGAGCCGTGATTTGTTGCGACTTAACGGTATGAGATTAAATTAACAACCGACTCGCTAGTGTGCGTCGGGTTTTATTTTGTTGCTGGCCAGTTATTTTGTAAATAAATGCGAAATGGCTTTATGGCGATTATGGGTTTGATGTGATGTGACTTACGCAAGATTCAAAAGCGATTTTCTCCTGAAGTATTGATAGAAATTGTATGATGTTACGAACATAGTATTTTTGAACCTTTAGGAGTATGAGGAACAGGGTGTAAAGTTCACTCATCCACCATAGAAAAAGGAGGATCCTCCGACCAGACGGGTGTTGTGTCTGGCGGGCAACTGCCCAATGATTGATATTGGATTTTTTTATATATGTTCACTGCACGGTAAACTCTAATTGCGCGATGCAGGATATTTGTGATGTCAGGATTTTTGTGTGACGTCAGGTCTTTGATGCGTAGTTCGAATGTGGTGATGTAGGTACCGCCACAAACCCATACTGTTATTTATTAAGTCTTTTTAAAAGTTTTAATAGTTATTTTACGAGGAAATCGCTTTTGAATTTTTCAATAAATTAAGGTATTTATGCTCGTGATTATACAGGTGACTATGCCAAACCCATGATCGCCAAAAGCCGCTTTTCACATTCAATTACATAATAACAAACCGACGCACTAACGAATTCGTTGTTAATTGAATCTCACACTATTCACAACAAATCGCGGCTCTTTACCGCTATTTTATGAAATTGTATTGTGTCCAATTAGTTTAGGCAACACTCTTTTCAAATCTCATTGGGCCAGCTTCTTGAATTAAATTTTCGAATAATACATTTAGGACGCGACAGCCATCTTAGCTCTAGGTAAAACAGAATTATTGGGACATGCCGATATCCCAGGGATAAATCCACCGCCCTCTCGGGCTTGTAACCGTTCGTAACTGTTGAATATTTATTTGTATGACAATCGGGACCAACGATCGTCGTACCTCGTCCACTAAGATCCGTTATCCGTTCTAGGATTCACTACATAAGCCTGAATAAATGACAACTTTACCTTTCTTTTACAGCCTTCAAAAATAAGGCTTACGTCTTACGTTTCGATTTACGTTTTTTTAAACATTTCTTACTAGTAGTCAGTCCAGCTCGTGGCTAAACAGTCGCACGGTTCGATCAACTGTTTAAGTTACGCTTGCTGTGGTCGTTTCATGGGCGGGTGACATATCGATGCCCCTCCGTCCCTCGGACGCACGTTAAGCCGTTGGTCCCGGCTGGCATTCGTGGATCTTTGACAGTCGTTACGGGTCGACAGTAGGTACCACAACTTAAAAGTGAAAAATAAAAACCTTTTACAAAAAGAAACAACCGACTTCCAAAAAAAAGTGAAAAATAACTTTAATTTCGGCAGTCGGTGGCAAAAAATGAAAATTGAAAAGACCGAAAGTCTGACAACCAGTGTTACCAAGGGGTATCGTATTGCCCAGTTTCTGGGTTGTGGAGGTCAGATGGGCAGTCGCTCTATGTAAAATACTGGTATTCAGCTGCATCCGGTTAGACTGGAAGCCGACCTCAACATAGTTAGGAAAAGGTTAGGCAGATTGAGTCAGTCTCCGATTCAGTGGTCCCAGAACAATAATTGCATTGATAATCATTGTGTTATTGTTAAATTACCTTCAATATAGGTTCAACCAGGAATAATTTAATCGAGTTTACCTATCGACCTTAGGGCCTAGAGAAAAGGCAATCGCTTTCAAAGCGTTTAGTTTTTTTACCATGACTTTCAACGGGATTGACATAAGCTTTTCAGTAGCTTATGTCAATCCCATACATTTTTGATTTTTCCACCATCGTTATTGCTGATAAAATGTCACTTGTTCAGGCCCTTTGGTTATTGTAGCAACATCGAGGTATTCCACTCAGAGCACTGATTTCAACAACACTTGTCCGAACCGCATTGGAGCACTTCCACTAACAGCACTGAAACAAAATTTTGATGAGTGTGGTTCGGTGGAACACCACACGAACTGTATTTTGCGATAAGCTTTTTTTTTTCAAACCATTAGCCTCACTTCACTGATCAATCTACCCGCGATATTCCCAAATAGTTTCACAAGCAAATTCACGTAATTTCCTCTGTGGTACACGTTAATTGTGTGTCAAACCTGGTACTGATTTTGATACTGATTGGGTCGGCAAGTGATTGATTTTCAATTTGTCGATGTTGCTACATGACAACTATAATGTCATTTAATATGACAGCCTTCAACGAGACATACCTATTAGTATAGAAGTGCGTTTCATCAAATACTCCACTGTTGCAGGACCAATACGAATAAGATACGACGTTACCTAGGTCCGTTGTTAAAATTTAACAATGGAGCCAACCTTTTTGCACGTGAACTATTTCATGGAACGCACTTCTAACTATTTATGATACATTTGCATATAAAGAAAGCTTCCTAATAAATCTATAATAAAGTACCAATACATAAAATAATTACACAGGTTACTGGTTAAGAGAGTTTTTTTGCTGTTTAGCTAATACACCAGCCGAAAGACGTCCACTGCTGGACATAGGCCTCCACCAAGCATCACCACTGCAATCGGTTTTGTGCGTCCCGCATCCAGCGGATTTCTGCGGCCTTTACATGGTCATCGGTCCACCTTGTAGAAGGCCTTTCAACTCTCCGGTACGCGGTCGCGACTCCAGAATCTTTCGGCCCCATCGGCCATCTGTTCTGGGAGCAATGTACCCCGCCTACTAAAGTAGTATCCAGATGTGCAAAACTTGAGAAAATGGACCTAGATGTAGAAATTTGGACCTGGTTGACCATACTCGTATACTTCAGAATCTGCACTATATCGGTTTTTTTTCTGCACTAATAAAACGGGTAACGTTTCCGAGGAACTTTGTCTAGCAATAAATCTGACAGCCTCACTTACACAGTAGCACACCTCCGCCGCGAAACCTTAGCAGCGAAACCGTGAACATGACGCGAGTCGGTACAAGTACAGTCGCTGGTATGGTTTCGCGGCGGAGGTGTGCTACCAGCGTTAACCTTACCGTGTTATTCAATGGCGTTATAATACTGTGTAGGATAGTCGTCAACTGGTTTATCACGATCTAAACAGTGTACGTTGGTCGTCCGGCGGGTGGCGAGATGGGACAACGATATACGCAGGTCAATTGTGGTGGTACTAAACATGGCAACAAAACAATGTCATATATCCTCCAAACGAAAGTTTATTCGCAAGAGAATCGCAGTTAAATTTATTCGCCTTGTGATTGGTAATAAAAACTTATTACCTACAATTGAGGGACGGAAAAGATTTCGTTAGATGATCAAATTATAAATGTTTACTATACATACATACACATCTGCCTCATTGCCTCGTTGTTCTAGTGGTAGCAAGCATTACTGCTGAGCGTGGAGTTTCTTGCCCATTCTTCTCCATACGAAAGCTACCTTTTGGAATGGGCAACTAGAATCAATTCTATTTCTTTGTTTGTTTTTCATTGACGTTCAAAAGTGCCTTTTATGTGCCTATTTGAAATAAATTATTTGACTTTGACTTTGACTTTGAGCATGAGGTCCTGGGTTCGATTCCCGGGTCGGGCAAAGTGTTATTGGGTTTTTCCATCTGGAATTGGTCAGTAGCAGCTCGGAGTTTGTATTTGTGCCTGGTTAATGGCAGTAGGCTCGCCCCCTATTACATGGGACTTAATCATAACTGGCGAAATGTGGGCGTACCATAGGTACACCTCTGCCTAACCCTTCGGGGAATACAGGCGTGACGCTTTTGCTTCGCTACGTTCATTCATCTGAGGGCCTAGACAAGTGACAATCACTTCGAAAGCGTTTTGTATTTCTACAACGACTTTCAACAGGATTGACATAAGCTTTTCGATAGCTTATGTCAATCCTATACATTTTTGCCTTTTCCATCATCGTTATCGCTGATAGAATGTCACTTTGTCTAGGGCCTCTAGAGGGTCAGCCGCGCTCGACGAAGGCGAGCATCACTCATTGGGTGGTATATTTTGAGAGATTATGCATTTTACCGTGGCTGGACTCTCCGACCTACCAAATTGCTGACTCTCTCTCTCAAATAAGTTCTTCCAAGAAGAGAACATGGTTTTATACAAAGTACAATAGACGTTGATATATTTAGTAACCTATTCCGCTTAACTATTCTTCAAGAGTCATAAGAAAATCTGTAAGAAATAGACACATGATTCACCTCTCAACGAGGCATCCTCAAGATGACGATTGACCAGTCGCAAACCAGAACACGACGTGTTGCCACACCGAGCGCTCGGTGTCGATTTCTTACAGGGTTTCTTATGACTCTTGATGAATAGTTAAGTGGAATAGGTTACTAAATATTATCAACGTCTATTGTATTTTATAATGGATTCCCGCTAAGTCACGCCTGAATCAATTTACTATCTTTTATTCAAAGAACAAGAGCTAAATAACTTCCCCCTCCTTTCCGTCATACTAATCAAACAGTGACCGAAACAGATGGCTATAAACGCTAGCTCATATATTATTCAGTGGTCGTTTCATCCACTTTTTATACGGTTTCAGACGCCAGTGACGGGAACCTTAAATATTTTATATGCTAGTTACTCTTGTACGAGCGATTGCGATCGTATAAGACGATTTTCAAGAGTTATTGGTCAGATTTGCTTATCGCCCTTTGTAATTTAATTTTTTTAAATTCAGAATTTTATGAATTCCGTAGTTGGGCTTAGAGCTTAAGAAACATAAGCTTTTTACCCGACTACGGCGAAGCAAAAAGGAGGGTTATGATTTTGACCGGTATGTATGGATGTATGTAAGTATGTATGTTCATCTGTTCCCTCATAACTTCTAAGCCACTCATCACAATTTGACAAATGAGGTATCATTGGAAGCGCCTTTATCGTCTGCTGGTAATAGGCTATAAGACGTCATATTAAATTAAAAATGGCGCCCTCTAGAGGACATAAAGAAATTAACTTAAAAAAAAAAAAATGTTTAATCGAACCATGTTGGGTATCAAATGAAAGGGCTTAATGAACACATTTCAAAAATATATCGTCGTCGTCGTCGTCGTCGTGAAGTTTAAAGTAAACTTTAAACTTCATTTCCCAAAAGTACCATTTTGGCGCTTTAGCATTTTCACCTTTCCACTGACGATATATATTATAACTCCAAAAAATTAAAATTGTCTAATTTCGGATTTTAAATTTGTCTGTCAGTGGTATCTTCTTTATACCTTTTTAGTCGTAGTTGGGTTTTAGTATTTATTACTTTAATTTTTTCTATGTCATTTTTGGTGGACAGAACTGTCGGGTTTTTTTTAATGTGTGGGTACCGACATAATTTACCTACGTTAATTCCAAATAAATATTCAGGTACTTAGTGATTTTTCACCAAGACCCTTTTAAACAGCACTTGAAACAATGCACACCTCTGCCTAACCCTTCGGGGATTACAGGTGCGATGTTATGATGTTATGAAACAAGGTAAAAAGTTCATTTACACGAGCCACGTGTACGATATTACTTTTCTCGTGAAAAAAAACATTTAAGTACAGCATTCACCCTTAAATAATACGAATAAAACCCACCTGCACTCCAAGAAATTCAGCCATGTAAACACATACCTTGAATTTTATTTAAAAAACTTGAGTTTCCTTTTATTTTTCCTATACCCGTTTTCTTCGTTAAATAACCTGTCTCTACTTAATTCTATATTTTTTCAGCCATTCAGTCTGGCGCCCATAAATTACACAAGCGTGGGATGTCCAATTTAACTTTAATCAGAACCACAAAGTAAAACTTCAATGAAATTACTCTCCTGTACAATACAACCAAAAAGTTTTATAACCCCAATCGAACCTTTTAAAATTCAGACACGTGTAAGAACGCACACACACAAATTCTGGCACGTGCCGACATATATAAATGTATATAGGTACCTCGCTACAACAAGGAACATTTGGAAGCAAAAGAGATAACCACAGAACAACATAACCAGTCCTCCAACTAGTTCACGCCTGTCTAACTTGTCGATAAGTTAGATACCGCCATTCAGACCTTTTTAACTTGAGCAGTCGAACCCCAATGGACGATACCTCGATAACATAAACGGTTTTGGAGGCTGCCGTGTAAACTTTGGAATAATGATTTTTGTTTAGGGCTGTCCTATGTTGTCCGTTTTTCTAACCTCGGAAAACGGAAAAGAGGATTATATTTTGCCTGTCTGTCGGTCTGACATGGAGTTTTTTTTCTCAGGTTGAGGTAACATGGTTGAGATATGAATGACTAAAAACGATACCCTCATGCTGGTGCAAAAATTTTAGTTTCTAGTTTATATTCCATGGCATTCAGATGTCGGTACTGAGACTGTTCAAACTCCAACAGAGCTATATAAAGGCTGCGCGAGAAGCCTTTTGTACACTGGTCACATCGTTGGACAATAGTCCAGTAGTTGGCCTAGTTGGGTTGTGGCTCAAAAGGCAAGTCACTATATATTAAATAATAATATTCAGTTATATCCTCGCTCCAATAGAACTCGATACAAGAACGCGAGTCATCTGATTACTATTAAATAATAGCTCCTTTTGGCTCCTAGTATAAAATGCCCCGTAATTTTATGTAACCTTGACGAAAATGAAAATGGCCCCATAATGACTGATTTTCATTACAGATAAGTGAACAAAATAGAAAAAACATAAAATTGACGATTAATTAAACCATCAAAAGAAATCATTTTCTATTTGTAGCCGAACCCGGAAGACGAAAAGACGGTATTGAGTTACCAATAAAAAAAGTAGCAAATTTTTTTTTCAAAAAAAGATGTTTCGTTTTCCATGAAAAGTCCTTTTCACTGCGTCATTATAAATTCGTTATTTCGTCGGAGTAAAAGCTGGTAAGGCTGGTCACAGATGATAAAAAGGACAGAAAAAGAATTAATGTGCTTGGTCGAGCGAAAAGGGCGCACCTAGCTTAAGGGCCACGGAAGGTAAAAGGCTGTTCCGTTGCAGAAAAGTGGACCGGAAAACCTTTTCTCCAGTATATACTCGTAGTTACCTAGTTTGGTAGTAGCTATATCTATTGAAGCTTCAGTGTATCTGGTAGAAATTCTATGTAGTTCAATTAAGGCGAAAGCTTCAGGGTAGTCCGCGAAATTCAAATTTCGCTGGCTACCGTATGAAAAAACAATTTCAGCCGCCGACTGACTGTCCTTTGTTTTTCATGCATTTTCATAATCGGCGACTTTACCCTTGGCGTGAAGGTTTTTTTTATACGCCTGGTCTTAAACATTTGGAATGTCTTTGAGAATTGCACACAATTTTATAATAAGTAGACATGCTCCTTTCTTTCCGATTCCAATTTCTTCAGATCGATCTCATAGTATGACGTTCTAAAATTTTGGATCAGAAAAGTTTACAAATATGTTCTTATTTTAAGAAAGGTGGGTGGCTAGTATTCCTTTTCAGATACTGAATTCCGGATGTCACCCGGCCTAAATGATACAGAATCGGAATCAGAAAAAGTCCAGACGAGAGTGTGAGCTTCAATCAATGAGTGAAGATAGAATTGGAATTTTGTATCTAATGAATGAACCTTTTGGTGAAGTTTAAAACAGGCAAAACAAAAAAAAAGATATACGTGTCAACTTGAGAACCTCCTCCTTTTTTTTTCGTCGATTAAAAATATAATGAAATGGGATATACGTGCTGTAATTTTTGGCTTACCCACATAAAACAGACATGAATATGTTAATTATTATAATTATGTAATTATAGTTAATCAATCTTGATAAGTATTGACATTGTACGAGTATATCTTTATTATTACGTAGTTAGCACCTCTAGTGTATGTGCACGCATGCGTTTTGGTGTTGCTATTATTTATTTTTTATGTCACCGTGTATGTACCCTTATTTGCAAAATAAATATCTTATCTTATAAAATATCAAAAACGAATGTTTTAACGGTACAAGGAAGCACCTGTAAAAATACATCGACGCAGAAATTACCGGCCCTTGGTTCATTTAAATTCATTAATTCTACCCTTATTAACAAATTCGGACAAGCTCACTGCTCCTTCTAAATGTTTTTGTTCGGAGAGGCTTTCTCTATGAATGAAAATAACTTTTGTGTTTCATTAATTTAGGTAAGTCCCTATCTTTTTTTGTTTGGTTTGTAATTCTGTCGAAGGGTCATTAGCGCCCGGTAACAATATTTTTGTATAGATTTGGAAAATATTTTAAAATATTGCTTGTTGAATTCCAAACTTAAAATGTTAAATAAATTATTTTTATTTTGAAAACAAATGTTGGTTGTTCGAACACTGTTATTTGAAAATATTGTAAAAGCCAATTATTTTTAAAAGAGTAACCGTGGAGTTTCTTGCCGGCTCTTCTCCATATGAAACGACTAATTGGTACCGTGCACCTAGCTTCTGCCGTTTCATAAATGTAGGTTTATCTGAGATAAAATATTTTGATTTTAAATGAAATGGACAAAAAGACCTGACGAGGACAGTCGGTGAACGAATATAAGTATCCACTTACCTAATCTAGTAACCCACACAGGGCAGGTTGGATACATTTCTCCGTCCAGCAACCATACAAATAAAATAAAATGGGTCATCAAAAGAAACAAATGACGTCTAATTCAACAAAGTCCAGATACAGTCAATATTAAACTAAAAAGGTACCAAAAGCACTTCAACTCATTTAATGTTCAATATATTCCATTGTTTACTATTCATGATTTCCGAGTATATTACGGAAGACTTTATTGTATTTTTTAATAGAATCGGGAGTAAATATAATTTTCTAAATAAAAGAGATTATGTAGGTATGAGGTTAACATTAGTAATAGAGCATCCTTGTAGTGGCCGTTTGTAAAATAAAATAATAAACTGTTTCACCGAACAGCACAAAATTTTGTTTCGGTGCCGTAAGTGGAATAACTCCGCTAAGTTGCGTTTGAAATCGTTGCTTTAAGTGGAATACCTGTTCTGTTTGTATCCATTAAAAACACACGTCCTCCAATAAACTATATTCAAAACAAACACCCACTCATACAATATTTACGTCATGTAACACCTTTAATACCTCCAGATATTTACCACAAACGCCGGTAATACCGCATTATAATCGAAACAATGTTTATAACAATGTACTGGGTACTAAAACGCGAAGTATTTTGTGGTTACCGCAGAACTTTGAACGCTAACCGAAATGGGCTGTGTGTACACTCAACGATTAGTAAAAAGTATTAAATATCTGATAAAAGGTGACGATGAAAATACTAAAAATATCTACCTAAGTACATCTAAGTATACTAATCCATTGATGTATAACAATTATATTATAAATGCAAAAATGACTCTGTCTGTTACCTTTTCACGGCCTAACAGATGCACGTATTTCGATGATTTGGCACACAGGTAGATCCATGACCTGAGTTAAAGTCTGTTTTTTAATCTCGTAGACTAATTTGACAGGTGCTAATGTCAAACTCCAAATTGAAAAAACAAACAACAATCACTTGAAATTTCAAATTAATCAATTGAAAGTTGTATGAAATGGCTTAAATACGGCAAATTGGCGTAAGTAGTGTGATAATTAATTGATTCACGCGTGACTTTTAAGGAATTCCATTATAAAATACAATAGACGTAGATATATTTAGTAACCTATTTGGCTTAACTATTTTTCAAGAGTCATGAAAAACCCTGTAAGAAATTGACACGCGTTCCACCTCTTAACGAGGCATCCTCAGGATGACGATTGACCAGTCGCGAACCCGAACACAAAATAATGCCACGCCGAGTGCTGGACGCAGAGTACGCGGAATAGGTTACTAAATACATATACAATCTACTTCTATTGTATTTTGTAAGTAGTGTGTGTCAGAAGTAGGTTGGGTAAACAATCTTTTAAAAGTTATATTGATACATTCCAGTTCATATTTTCGTGAAACCACACGTTTACAAGGGTAGGTTCTGCGGTTATAAGCCTTTGACGAGTTTGTGGCTTCACAAACTTATGATTGACTAATATTATTATGTAAGGTTGGTTTTGTTCACCGCCTTGTTAACAGAACTTTGTTCCGATTCGTTGGAATTTCAGAAGCTGAGGCTGGAGAGATATTTTATCTCGCTCCAAGAAGTTACCGGGAAAAACAATTTTGGCTGTTTCTAGGTAAAAATGCTCTGTAAGAAATTATAATAATAATATAAACTTTTTCGTGGATGAATAACTAAGGCTGACCTGTATGCGGGTAATCAAACTTCAAGACATAACAACCGTTTCATAAAATTTTCAAGCATCTTATAATATTTTATACTTCCTCTCGCTCACTCAGTACTATCATCCTCTCATGTATGATTTCCCGATTAAAAACAGCCAACTTAATTCGTACCTAGTCTTCTGTCTTTTCGTGTGGTTAGGGACTAACCTGGTGTCAGAGTTTTAAAGCCGCCTAAGGGCCTCTGACTTGGCTTCACATCCGTCCAGGTATATATCTCAGGCATGCCGGTTTCCTCACGATATTTTCCTTCACCCTTTTTTTAAAGCAAGTGATAATTATACAATACGCACATGGATCCGAAAAGTCAGAGGTGCGTGCGTTGGGTTCGAACTCGAGACCTATGACTTGGCAGTCCGATGGTCACACCACCAGGCTATCACTGCTTAGCGCTGCTGCGTAACTAGTAAAATAAAAAAAAGAATGACGCCGATAGATTTCTTTTTTAGATTTTTTGTACCTTTATTAAATAAATTGAACGTCGTGTGGAGATATATGATGCTTCTTGCACATAAATATCTGGTCTGTGATGGTCGTCATTCTCTTGTCCTTATATCGATTTATCAGAGGCGCTGCAAGTCTTCTTCAATACTTACTTCTCTATTAGTCATCATCTCGGTAGTCACCCCCTTTCTAGCCATATCACACAGTCCAGCCATCGTTTCTTTTGCTTTCCCTACTTTTATTCTATCAGTCCACATTCATATACAAAACTCTCCTCACGATATTTTCCTCATTCCTCCGCATCACATACCATGATAACCGATTTCCACACAACTTTTCAGTCACCGGTACCAATTACAGAGTTCCTCTTAAATACTCATTCTATCCATTTGCGTTACACCACTCATCCCTCTTAGCATGTTGATCTCAACTGCATGTAATTGCCTTTCATTCATCTTATGTGTGATATCCAAGCAAATATATAAATAAACCAATCTCAGAAAGCAACATTACTGCATGCCCACTACGTCTCCCCAACTAGGTACCCAATAGAGCTTGGTTCTAATACCAATGTATCGCGGTCGGCATAATAGGTACCAGTATTAACAGTCAACACACGTCACAATTTAATATCGGTCCTGTATACTAATTGTTAGTAACAACAACTATGAACAACTGTGGACGTGGTGGGTAGTTTCAACTCGTTCCACTAATCACACTAAATTGTTAGAGTACACTAGTAATAAGTGCCTTTACTGGTGATTAGGGATGATTTTAGTTTATTGAAGTGGCTATTAATAGCTAGAATTTGATGTATCGCGTGTCTAGGGTAGGTACTCTGTATGATTGTGGTTAGCGTGTGATGGAAAATTATAGGAAAGTAACGTAGTATTTCGTAAGTTTTAGTTGTCGTAAAAGGTGACCTAAGCCAGGTTTAAAAGAACTCATTAGCCGCCTTTACACGTATGTACGCTCTTTAACGCGTGAAAGGGCTTTCGCACAGGAAAGAGCGCTCATGTAAAGATAGAAATCGAGAACGAGAATGCGCGTGCGCCGCCCGCTCGCGCATCTCCTCATACTTTGCATGCGTTCAAGTCTGTGCGCTTTGAACATAATTTACACGCCCGTTTTTGTGAAAATGATTGCTGTCGTAAAATGGCGGACATTAGAGTATGGAGGAAGGATCTTATTACAGAGTTATTGTCAGTATACAAGTTTCATGTATGCCTATGGAAAACTTAATCCGAGGAGTATTAAAAAAATTATTTAAAAAAGTTCCTACGAAACGTTAGTCAAGTTTTGCAAGGATAACGGAATGCCTCAAGCCAACAGAGATTTTGTTTCGTCAACGTCTCGGCCCAATAGTTCACATCCGACTTTTTTGTAGAACGTCACCAATGAGATCGTTTCAAAACGTACTCTGGAGTTTCCATCGACATCCACTTTTTAAAAGACTACTTGTAACATAATTAATTAACTTATATTATGAGTATATGTATATCGTTAGCATTAGATACCTACACATAATTCTGCTAACCTGAAACAGTTCAAACATGTAATAAAAATTAAAAATCAACATGTATTTTTTTTATAAATGAATTGGACACAAACTTTTCTCATACGAAGTGAATTTCCAAAAACCTGAAAACTTGGTTCGTTAGTTAGTTATTGTAAATGCCAAGTCTATGGCATTCCGAATAACTTTCTTGATTTTTCGGAACGGTTCTAACGAACTAACTCGCAAAATAATTCATCCTTTGATGGTAACATTTACAGCAAGAAACTATTTTATTTACTCAAAAGATATCTCTTTCAGTTTCAAAGTAACGCTTGTGCTAGTCTCCAACTTTGGTCATTATTCGCACCAGTTTCTTCAAGAACAAAAGTGGACATTGGCAAGTACTTGTTATTAAAACTGCTAGGGTTATTCAAAAGGAATTAATTTTATACTTCTGTTGAAATTATAATGTTGGTTTTCTTTGTCAAATAAGTAGATGCACGGGCCGTTTGTGCACCGCCACCGTCTACGGGCTACCAACGAGAAAAAACGTGACGTCCCAGCGGTGTTTTGCGGCGGACATAATGTATGTATCGCTACGTCAGCGCCGCGCCATTGCATTATCTCGTTCTCGTGGCGGTGGACAAACGGCCCATAATTTTATTTTTTACGATTTCCAAGGTAAAATACTTAACAAACTAATTTAAAGTCCTATGGTTAATTGTTAAGCCGAGTACAGAAAGTAATCTAACAATTCATTTACCAAAAAAATAGCCACGGAATAACAGTTTTGTTTTATGATTTATGAACATTATAATAATCATAAAATAAGATATTTTCAAAAACATTTTAAAAATTCTAAATCTGGGACTCAATCATTAACAGCAAGGATTTCGTTCTTCAGAACTCACGTTTTTGGTTCCATATTTTTTTTTCTGTATTACTGAAAGTAACGATTGGTCAACTGATAAAATGATTTTATTTCTGTACCTAAGTAGGTTTGAGCTCGTGGCCAAGTTATAACAGCCGCACGGGTTGTCCATCAGCTTAAGCTACTCTTACCGGGTTGGTCCGTGGATGGTGGACCACTTTACATACCGAGACTCCTCCGTGCCTCGGAAAGCACGTTAAGCCGTTAGTCCCGGCTGTTATTCGTGGGTCTTTGACAGTCGTTACCGAGTTTGACAGTTGAAGCCCAAAAGTTTGACAACCGGTCTTACCAAGGGGTATCATATTACCCAGTTACTGGGTTGTGGAGGTCAGATAGACAGTCGCTCCATGTAAAATACTAGTATTCATTTGCATCCGGTTAGACTGGAAGCCGATCCCGACATATTTGGGAAAAGGCTAGGCAGATTGACCTAAGTAGGTTTGTAAAAACACTATTACACGTCAATTATATTTTTCATAAAAAACTACACAGATGAGGTCAGCGTTTCCTATCTGACTACTTTGAGAAGAAAGGCCACAGCAAACTCAGAGGTCACAATATCATTTAAATTCCAGAACTTTCCATTTCCAGAGGAACCGAACATTAGTCAATACATTAATAGCGATTCTATTCCACTTTGCCATAAGCACCTACTTATGCCTAATGTATGTAAACATATACAATAACAAATATAACAACTGTAGCATAGCACAGTTATTATTTAAATTTAATAACTATGACGTCACTATTTCATGGATTTAAATAGCCCCGTTAGACATGCTATACCGTCATTATGTGTGGGAGTGTACTTGGTTGAATGTACTCGTACCTGATTATATTCTAGGTCGTAGATGAAGAAAAGTTATTGTTTATGAGAGAAATATGAATGTACACGACGACGCCAGAGCCACAACGGCGCCGGAGCGGACGTTTCTGCCTACGAATGATTATCGACCATGCGCCGCACCAGGACGCATTATTTTTAAAATTCACGATATTTTTTTACGACTTCACAAAACATCGAGATTTCTTAGTTATAAGTACATAACTTTAATAGTAACGTATTATACATATAAACCTTCCGGAATAAATTCTCTAAACGATGGTGAAAACCTGATCAAAATCTGTTGCGTGGTTTAGAAGAACAATGCAGACATACAGACGAACACGAAAAGCGACTTTAATTTGTAAATGTATAGTGTATTCTTCCTTTATGTTTTGCAAAAGGAGACTTACCAGAGCCCACATACCTCATAACACAAACAACCACAGCCACCACGTCCCTCTACACACGCACTAATTACCATAATGGAGCCAGCTTGTACCAACAAGTTCTTAAACAACTAGTTACTAAAATTACGTCAACTGTTAACATAGGTAAGCAAACAGTTTGTAGTATCCCCTACGGGCACTCTCACACTGAACTGTAACTTCACATTAACGTAGTCGGCCCTATTAACCTCGGTGGTGTGCATCTGTGCGTGTGTGTAAATCTGTCATGCCATTTTTAGAAGCAAGTCAGTCAACAATGATCGAATTGTTGTTTAAAATACCATATTGTTTAAATACGGAAACCCAAATCTATCGAAAATGTCCGCAGCGATTTTATCTGTGACTCAGACCAAATAAAAAACAAGACAGCGTTGTCAACAGTGACGTGAGGCCGGTTTCGTAAACATGTGTCCACTTAGTGAGGTGTAGTTTGATTGTAAAATACAATAGTACGTCTATACCGCTACCCTAATCCGCTTAACAAATTCCTCGAGAGTCATAACAAACCCTGATGACGATTGACCTGGACGCAGCGAAACTCTGCGTCCAGTGCTTGGCGTGGAAACACGTCTTGTTCGGGTTCGCAATTGGTCAATCGTCATACCGAGGATGCCTCATTGAGAGGTGAAACACGTGTCGATTTCTTACAGTGTTTTTTATGACACTTGAGGAATAGTTAAGCGGAATAGGTTACTAAATATGTCTACGTCTATTGTATTTTATAATGGATTTCCGCAAAGTCACGCCTGAATCAATTAACTAGTTTGATTGTAAATGCTTGTAAATGTGTGCGTGTGTGCGTGTATGCACAGAGCGGAGGTGCAGTTTTGGCATGCTTCACTGTATTTTTCGCAGCGCTCTCACTTGGTTTTTTATTTGGTCTGAGATCTATGGTAACGTGGTAACTAACATGGAATTCTGTCACTACTGCTGTATCCGGTTCCCTTTTTGTTAGCTAATTTAGTCTGTCTTTGTAAGTCACATTTGTGTTATGAAAACTCTTGTTGTGCTAGGGCGGCTATTATTTCTAAATAACCCAACACGTATCGCAGCTGACTGATTAGAGCTGCCTATGAAGACTTCATGATCAAACAGTTTTATATACCTACCGGGTTTGGAATATTTATCCGAGTAAAAGATGACATTTCTGAATACACTTATTATTTTATCCTGCTTTAAGCACAGTATAAACAAGGAACAGTATTATATCTTCATTGAAAACGACCGAATCGATGTACCGATGTGTGATGTGTAGTTTTAAGGTGTCTTTTTCTGCTACAATGCCAATAAACGCATTTTTCTTTCTTTCTTACAAAAAAAAAAATCCATGTATGAACGCTATTCTATTGCGGGTTAACGAGACGCCCTTTGTTAGTTAATATACTGTCTATATGTATATGATATGATAGTAAATGGTTTGAGTTTGGCTAAAAGTTTATGGAAGACAAAGACATGTTGCCTCGACTCCAAATAAATTGGTACAAGTGCACGAGAATGATGAAATGCGAAAGTAACTCTGGCAGTCTGTCTGTATGTCTGTTACCTTTTCACGCCTGTACATTTTCATGACATGGGTTAGGACATAGCAATCAATCAATCAATCAATCAATCAATCTGTGGCGAACCAACTTATTATCTATGGTTCCCACCTTAGAAGAACCTGACAACGCTGGTTGGTCAAGGAGATTGTCTATTGTTCAATGAGTTTTGGGTTTGGAATCTACTAAACCTGTAAAACTAGATTATTATCGTATTAAAACTCTGTGAACGTGTAACTAACAATATTATCCTGTGTTTGTGTGTACATTTGTTCCGCTGTCACTTGGATACTGTGCTGTGTTTTATTAAATACACGTCTATTGCAACTGGACTGAGTTTCATTCAAAGGGTGCCTTAACGCGCCTAAAAATCAAAATATTTTATTTCACATAAACCTACATGGGCACTAACGTCAGAAGCTAGGTGCACGGTTCTAATTGGTCGTTTCCTATGGAGAAGAGTCGGCAAGAAACTAAACGGTTACTCTTTTAAAAATAATTGGCTGATACAATGTTTTCAAATAACAGTGTTAGTAGGCATGAGAGGACAATGTAGGCCTTTCAACAAGTACCAGGTACTTAACAAAATAGAAGATGTTCAACAAATCTACAATCACTACAACGTTCTCACATTCACAAAATAGAAAAGAGTCTATATAAAGGACAAATAATCAAAAAGTAATAAAAAAAACCTATTTAAACCAAATGACTCGATTGCTTTTACAACTGTAACAAATTGAATAATTATCATGACACTTTTATCCCGGTAGTTCGTTCCTGTAGAATAATTTCCGATCTCCACGTGAGCGAAGCCACGGGCAAAAACTATGATAAATAAATACTAATAAATAAATAAAAGCAAGACCAAAATCAATATTACACTACCATATTAACGGTTGTAAGGATTTTTCTAATGAAACCACTCGTAAACCAGTTTAATAGCAAAGAGATATTTATTGTCCTTTTTGCACAATGACACCTTAACAAATTACACACTAATAATGATAAAACAATAACTAATTATGACCGCCCGATATCGGTTCCGCGATGGAAGCCGACCGTGCAAGCCAGAGAGCGTTAGACTGCCCGAAACCGTTCCGAAGGAAGCGTGTCCGTGCGAGCCGAACTGAGAAATGGCAGGCGTGCAGGCCCTTATATACACGTTGGGCGCGGCCGGCGGCGGCGGCGGGCGCGATAGTGGGGCACGGTGAGAGGGAGCGCGCGCGATACGACGTCGTGTGTTGGTAGTGCTACAGTCTCCCCCTCTGTCTCCGATGACGACCCGGTGAGGTATACAGGACTTAAGTAGGCTGCTGCTGCTTCTTTGATGGTCTTCCGCGGGGTCGAGACTTGGCAGATGTTGCCAAGGCCTCCGGTGGAGTTTGCTTCTTCTTCCGCGGGCGACCTCGCCGGCGTAAGGGTAAGACCGGCTCGGGCAGCGTAGCTGATGCCAACCCTTGATACGGACGCAGGGCTGAGGAATGGTACAACCCTGCAGTCTGGTTTGGAGTGGTAGGATCAGCAATCTGAAAAGAAGATGGTCCATGAATGGTTTTGATAATGTATGGGCCATCTCGGCGAGGCGCTAGTTTAGCGCTAAAACCCTGTGACGATTTGCTTAGCGCATGAACATCAACCATAACTTGGTCGCCAGGCTGATAGTTAGGACATGTCTGGCGTCTCTTATCAGCGTATTCTTTTCGCTTCTCCTCTTTCATCTCCTGTATTTCATGGGCTCTTTTTAATGTAGAGGCCATCATCAATAACTTCGGCGTTATCTCGGGAACAAAATTTTCATTTTGTACTATGTGTCGCAGATCATGATTTACGTCGTCGATCGTGCGAAGATCTCGGCCAAAGGTTAAGTAGGCAGGCGTGTACCCAGTAGATGAACAAACAGCTGTGTTCATGGCAAAACGTATGCTTGGCAGATGTTCGGCCCAACTGTTATGGTTATCTCCCACTAGTATGGCCAACTGTGTTTTTAAATCTCTGTTGCGTCTTTCGACGGGGTTTGTTTCAGGATGGTAGACAGGGGTAAAGCCGTGTTCGATGTCCAGACAGAATGTCAGCTGCTGCATCACATTACTGACGAATTGAGATCCGTTGTCGCTAATGAACCGTCTTGGTGTGCCATACCGTAGAATGATCTCGTCCAATAACACTCTAGCACATTCCTCTGCGGTTGCTTGCTTCAATGCGAATAACTCAACCCATCGACTAGCCAGGTCTTCTACAATGAAGATCCATGTCTCATCTTTAGCCGTCTTAGGTAAAGGTCCAAACAAATCGAAGGATACGACTTCAAACCTTTGGTTAAGAGCCGTGGTTTGGAGCAGGCCCGCTGGTTTGAGATTGCTTGGTTTATACCGTTGACATTGGATACAGTTCCGGATATATCTTTCAATTTGGGTTCTCATCCCCTTCCAAAAGTATCGCTTAGCAATGCGTTCAATAGTTTTCTCTACTCCATAATGACCGGCGGGAGCTTCATCATGATACACACTGATAACTTTTACTTGCTCGTGCTTAGGAACAACTAGTTGGGCGTTTTCAGTATCATTTTCTGATTTGTACCTGTAGAGTAGTCCCTGATTCATAAGATATCCTTTTGTACTCCAATATCTTCCCTTTTCGTATTCATTTCCTTCTAGTTCGTTAATTATTTTCTCGATGTCTTTATCTTTTAATTGTTCCTCTCGTATTTCTTTTGATTTCTTCCTTGGCATATCAATTATTATACTGCATACTCCACAGTCTTGTTTCATTGTAGGATCGCAATTAGGGCGTGACAAGGTGTCAGCGACAACATTTGTTCTTCCTTTTATGTATTTGATCGTCAGATTATAGGGTTGCAGCTGCAGGGCCCATCGTGCTAGTCGACCTGTTGGGGACTTTAATGACATAAGCCACTTCAGGGCTTGGTGATCGGTTAGTACAGTAACATCCGTACCCTCGATGAAACCACGAAATTTGTTCACCGCCCAGATTACAGCTAGTGCTTCTCGTTCTGTGGTTGAATAATTTCTTTCAGCTGAAGTGAGGAGGCGACTAGCATATTCAACTGGATGCTCATTTTCCCCCTCCCCCTGCACCAAAACAGCACCGATCGCATAGTTACTTGCGTCTGATTTAATCGTAAATGGTTTGGTGTGATCGGCTTGGATCAACACAGGCGCCGTGACTAATAGTTTCCGCAGCTCGTGAAACGCTGTTTTCTGATCATCTTCCCAGGACCAAACAGAATTCTTCTTCGTCAAACGGGAAAGTGGTTCGGTAATCTTTGCAAAATTAGGGATAAATCGCCTATACCATGAACACATCTGCAGAAATGATATCAAATGCTTTAAATTTGCTGGTGCAGCCATATCCACTATGGAAGCGATCTTGTCTGTATCCACCTGAAGACCGTCAGGCGTTATATAGTGACCTAGATATTTGACCTTAGAACAGAAGAAAACACATTTTTCCTTGTTTGCTGTGAGATTGTACTCATTTAAGCGATTGAAGACGTCTTGCAGGTCTCTGAAATGATCATCCAGGCTGGCCGACATGACTATTAGGTCATCTAAATAGATGAGGAGCTTAATGTGACTGAGGGTTATACGAAATCTATCCATAAGACGCTGAAAAGTCGCGGGTGCATTTCGTAAACCAAATGGCATTCTCAAAAATTTGTACATACCGAAAGGTGTGATGAAGGCTGTCTTTATTTGGTCTTCATCCTTAACATGAATTTGCCAGTAACCGGCGCGTAGGTCTATGGTGCTCATGTAACGCGTAGGCTTAGCACTGTGTAGGAGATCGTCGATACGTGGCAGTGGATACACATCTGCAGTCGTGATCGCATTCAACTGGCGGTAATCAACACACACTCGTGTACTGCCGTCTTTTTCGGAACAAGTACGACTGGCGCTGACCACGGTGAGGAACATGGTACAATAACTCCTTGCTCACACATCTTCTGTATTTCTACCTTCAGGATTTGCATCTTAACTGGTGATAGCCTATATGGTGGAACAGAAACAGGCTTGTGTGATCCCGTATCAATGATGTGTTCAGTCTCTGTTGTTGGCTTGCCATTGGATACGAATACCGCTTCATTCCTCTCAAGGAAATGTTGTAAGCGCTTGGTCTCTTCCCCCGTCTGCAGGCACTCATGGCTGCGCATGGAAACAGAAGAGATCTCAGTTCCTGGGAATAAACAAGCAGAGTCTGGTGACAATTCGACATCCGCGTTATCAATGTTCCGACGGGCATCCTCGTACAGAGCATCAATAATTGGAGAGTACCCGTCGAATAATACTGTTCGTGGTCTCTTTGGTGGAGTCGAGAATCCTATGGGTATCAGAGGTCCATACGGTCGTTCCAAGGCTTGCTCTGTTGCTCCAGGCACAATAGGGCCACTTCTGTGAGGGGAGTGAGGAGGTGTCATCATGTGGATAGGCGGTTCCTGATGTTGATGTGGACTGACTTTTGTCATATCAACAGGCGATATACCAGGACTGGGTGTTTTCATCATTGGCGACTCCATTGCTGGCAAGCACACACTGGATAAAACACCCGCAATATCCCTTGACTCTTCCGGAGTCTCTGGATTCAGTTCGTAGATCTTATGTGGCTCATCAACGAAGTGACAGGTTCGTTGGGGTAGGTCTAGGGATAACATTGCATCTTCTATGAATCCTACGCCAAGTAGTGTTCTGTTTTCCCGAGCGCCAGGAAAGATTACGAAGGACGTAGTTACACCTCTGCCATAAAGATTGACAATTGTCTTAGCTGTAAGGACGTCCTGCTTCTTTGGTACTCCATCGGCTAGTGTTACGTACATAACCTCCCTCTCAAAACTTACGCCCTTTTGTTCCAGACGTTTGTACAGTTGGTAGGAGGCAACGCTCGATTTGGCACATGTATCGACATACGCTATGCCAGCCATCCCCTCGATGGTGACAGGCACTGTGGGGCGTGGTCGCACATCAGCAGTCATATTTGCCGAACAGAAGCAAAAGTCAACTGCCGTTAGGGACTGCTTGTTCTTGCACTTTGGGCAGCGACTGCGTATTACTCCTGGCTCACCACAGCCATAACAGGAAAACTTTGGTTTGTCCTCATTTTGGGTGCTTGGGGTGGTCTCCGATTTAACAACAACATTTTGCTTGTCTGTGTCCTCTCTTGCCTTCCTTCTACATATCTCGGCTGTGTGTCCGGGAAGACGGCAGTAACCACAGCGTACCTTATTTTGTTTTTTATTATTTTTATGTTGTGTAGTTGTATCTTTATCGTGTAAATATCCTGATTCCTTTTTTTGATTAGTTTTCTCTATTAGTGTTCTCTCAATATCCCTTGCCTTGTTCAGTAGGTCGTCAAAAGTTTTTATAGACTCCCTACAAATCTTCTCCCTTACAGTGAATTTAATCTGGCCAAAAATGAGGTTGATCTCTTGCTGCTCCGTATGTGGCTCTGACATCTCAGCAAGAAGCGCCCGTTTCTTGGCAATGAAAATCTCCGTTGGGGTCTGGTTATCCTGTTTAACACCAACTATCTCCTGATAGATTACATAGTCTAATTTCTTTGGGGCGAAGGTATGGCGCAAGCGTTCTTTAAAAAGTTCCCATGACTTCACATTGCTTTTAACCCCTTGCCACCAAATCGCTGCATCACCGATCAGAACTAATGGTAGGCCTTCTAGAGCGTTCGTATCGGATATCTTTTCCACTTCCTTAAACACTGTCACTGCTGCTAAGAATGCTTCAACTTCTTCCTTTGAACCTCCGAATTTCGCTGGGCATTGGGCAAAGGTACTCCTTCCTCGTGTGCCGGTGGTGATTGCGAGGATAAGCTCCTTAAACTGGCTGTCTGACATATTGATTGCCATTTCTTCTGGTGAACTGATTCCGTATCGGACTGGTCTACGAGTAGGTCGTGGCCTTAAATATTTTCTATCTTCGGCCCCACGTTGGGCGCCACTTGTAAGGATTTTTCTAATGAAACCACTCGTAAACCAGTTTAATAGCAAAGAGATATTTATTGTCCTTTTTGCACAATGACACCTTAACAAATTACACACTAATAATGATAAAACAATAACTAATTATGACCGCCCGATATCGGTTCCGCGATGGAAGCCGACCGTGCAAGCCAGAGAGCGTTAGACTGCCCGAAACCGTTCCGAAGGAAGCGTGTCCGTGCGAGCCGAACTGAGAAATGGCAGGCGTGCAGGCCCTTATATACACGTTGGGCGCGGCCGGCGGCGGCGGCGGGCGCGATAGTGGGGCACGGTGAGAGGGAGCGCGCGCGATACGACGTCGTGTGTTGGTAGTGCTACACGGTTACAATCTATTGAAGGTTAGCGATAAACTGTCAACACATTTAGATTGACTGAAAACTTTACTGAGAGATTCACAGATAATTAGAAGACTTTATTTCGTAAAGTCAAACATTAGTTGGCAATAATAAATAAATTATATCAGTCGCCAGGGCATTAATGTTGCCTTTCAAAGTGCTTTCAAAGGTAAATAGTATCAATAACGAAACGTTGTATTTTAATGGAGAGAAATACCTACTTTTTAATTCCTTTGTAAGAAAATATCTTAAATACTTAAATGATTTCATTACAAGCCACTTCTGGAAAGCTTTTAGAGTTCTTTTACGATGGTGTTTCGTGTTAATTACCTTCATAGAAGCTTCTAAATATCTGTTTATCAAGATTTTATCAGGATAAGTAAATTTTGAATGATTGATTACTTACTTTTAGAGAAACAATGCGTGATTTTTTTGTATATGTAAAATAAATTCTAACATTTGTTGTGATCTTGTGATGTTTCATAAAAACGAACATTTCTGAATAATACTTCCTTTCTTCAGTTTCAAAGTTTTAGGCCCAGATCTATAAACACCACTTAGCAAGTGACTTAGAAATGTTCCCGTGTCTATCTTGAAATTGTAATTTGACAGACAGTGAAAGGAATAAAGATAAAGATACGGTTTCCTAGAAAAGCGGTGGCCACCACACAGAGCGTCTGCAATTTACCGGTGAATGACGTCACTGGCCTCAGTCTTTATTGTCATAGGAGAATTCTATTACATTTATTTCTTTTAAATCAAGAATATTATCCGAACCAAACTTTTGAGTGCGTTTCATCAAATAGTTGCCTTGACGAAATGTTGGCTCCACTGTTAAATTTAAAAAACCGGCCAAGTGCTAGTCGGACTCGCGCACGAAGGGTTCCGTACGATTATTTATAAAAACGGCAAATAAAATCAAGTTTGTTGTATGGGAGCCCCCTTAAATATTTATTTTGGGGTCCCGATTTACCCTTTGGGTACGCAACCCTAAAAACGGACCTATTAGGCTTTAGCAGCGTTGTGTATTCCTATTTGTCCTACAAAAGTGGAGCCGACATTACGACATAGGAACTATTTGATGAATCGTTCTCTATGACTAGTCGTGAAGAAAAATAGCCCGTCAATAATTATAAACGAGACTACGCACAGTAAAATTAAAATTAATTAAAATTAACGATTCAATTATAAAGACAATTAACTCAAATATTATTCTTGAGGGCCCTCAATTTGTATTAAGTAATATTACAATTAATAATAAGGAAGCGGAAGTTATAATTTACGAATAGAATAACTTTGGTGTGAATATATTATTTAAATTATGAAACGGCTTGGAGAGAAACGTGTTTTCGTTTCGTTTTGTTTATGTAAACACGCAAACACGGTGACGTAACCGAGTGCAACAGCGTGATATCAATCTTGTAATGATTTAATCTTCTTCATTATGAGAAGTACCATGTTTATTGCAGTGTAGGTTAAGCGGTGATAAACAGTCAGTAATGGATCTGTGTTATAGAATAGGACAAAAAAAAACGTAAAGAAACAACAAAGTATTGTTACTTTGTCATTAGTATTGTTGTTTTGCAAACAACTTCAACTGACACGGTAAAATAATATCACCAAGTACAACAGCGTGATACGTGATATCATAGTTTATTATTTTAAATAAACTGTACTATATAAATTACTTGATAACATCAAGTAAACGAAAACAATACAATTACAACGCAACTCTCTGGTATATAAACAGTTACATGACATCCCCGAGTGCAACAGCGTGACAACGTTATTTGTGTGACGTGACGTGCGCGTCCGCAACGCTTCGCACCGTACCTAATAAATGACATGCGGTTTCACGCTGCAGTGTTCCGTAAATATTTGTACGTCTTTGTGTTTGTTGATGTAGAATTTACGACTTCATTTGAACGCTTTGTTTATGTGATGTATAAAATTCTTGGAGATTTTTGAAGTCATTTCCTTTACCTTAGATTTTTAAATTATTGGATGGCAAACAAGCCAGCATCAGGTGAGCCATGGCTCACCTCATGCAAGAAAGATGTCATCGCCGTCTATGGGCATTTATTTATTTATTTCATAACCAATTCTTACATTTTATTGAAATGTATTAATTTAAAATAAAATAAAATTATGAAATATAATTTAAAAAAATGGATACATAAGTTTGAGTGACCGGTTTCAAAATTGCAAATTCAATTAAAGGACAATACTCATAAGGTTTGGAAAAAACCCAGGCCCGGCGCAAACGGTACATTAACACCGATAAAAATGTCAAGAAAAGAGAAAAAAGATTTACAATACATAATTATGTCAATAAAATAAAATGAAAAAGGTTAACAAGCATAACAGTCCCCTAGATATACACATCACAGCTGAGATACTCATCATTTGTTATCTGCAATACTACTGCAGGCATCGCAGATTCACAAATACGTTGCTCGACAAACCAGAATACAGCAGAAATAGTCTATGGTAGTAGTACTTCCCCGGACGAGCTCTCTCACAAAGACTGTGTTTCCATATGAAGGTACGCTTTTGGCCCAGCAAAAGCGTACCTTCAAGATACAATTTACACAGTGATTTCGAACATTTTATACAACAGCGTGACAGTTTTTATTGTGTGACGTGACTTGCGTCGTCGGCAGCGCTTTACACGGTGGCTAATAAACGACGTACGTAACAGGCGACAAATGTTGAACATCTATTTATGCTAACAGAAAGATTTTTCTAAGAGGAACGAATTTTCTTTTTACGTAGATTTTTTATCTGACGCTATTTTCGTAACTACAACATGAAAGAATTTTATTGTTTTTATCAATATCATGCCTGTATTTCCCGGAGGGGATGGCAGAGGTGTACTATGGGACACCTAAATTTCGGTAGTTATGTTTAAGTCCCGTGTAACAGGGGGCGGTCAACCGGTCACAAATCCAGACTCTGAGCTGCTTCTGAGAAGTCAGAACCTCATGCTCAACATAGCCCATACAACCACCAGACAAACGAGGCAGAAAATAATAAAATAACAACACTACTTTACTTCAGAAGATATTTCTAATTTATTAACTTAGGTACATTGTTAGTTGAACTTTAAGAAGCTGTACCAAAATAACTTAATAATTGTTTTCAAAGAACACAATAGTTAAGTTATAAAGCGAAAGACTATTAATATTATTATACTGAAGTATTATACATCAGCAAAGGAATTAAGTCTCAAACTTTTATAATAATAATATTATTATATGGACTTTATAAGTCGACCGACTGACTGGGCGACTGAGCTCTGCTCTGGTGAAAATAGAGAATACTCATTTAATATTATAGGATAGTTCATACTGTTTCCATGTATAGTACATCCTAATTCCATGCTGCCATGTCATTATTCTAAGCTAGCCATCATAATTTAAACTTTGGGCGACCGAGTTCTGCTCGTGTGAAATTAGAGAAAACGAATTTTCCCAGATATGAGACCAGGTAAGATCTATGATCGATATTTCGCCCCCGTAAAACCCTATATACTTTCATTGCAATCGTAGAGCCGATTTCGAGAACGTGATTACAAATATACATAATACAAAACAAATATTGCTCATTTAATAGTATATGATAATATTATAACTACTTGAGGGATACTACCTAAACTCCTTCCTAAATCAATGTATTTGATTATGAATATTCATACTTAAAAGGTTATTTAAAAAAAACTTAATTCTGAAAATATGATACCAGCTACGCCTCCTTTCCTGCCGTCTGTGCCCCAAAAATGCACCAAACTGACGTCCGCGCTGCCTACCGTCGACGCCATGGAATTTGGCGAAGTTTTGGGCCCACAAAATTGATTAAACTGTCGTACCATCGACACGAATCACGACACGAAGTCATTTTCAAATTATACATAACTAGCTGCGCCCCACGGTTTCACCCGCGTAAGTCTCAATCACGTTAATCGCGTAAGGCACAGTAAATATCCTTCTTATTCAATTTATTAAATATCTTTCAAATTGGTCCAATATTGGGGAAGGAAATAGACCAAAGCCGAACCTCGAAATTTGACTTTTTGTATGGAGAAAAAGACCGATCCCATTTCCTCTTCAAGATTATACTTTACTTTACTACCGATTAGGCTGCTGCAGCTGTGGGACGCATTGCTGCTCTTTTGAGCCCCTATGCGAGTAATTACGTAACTTTTTTGATTGATCTCCCCAAGTATCTTAAATTAACAGTACGTGATGAGCAAGAGTGGGTTAAGTATTTGAAACCACCATCACGTTACGAGGGTTGATGGTGGATGGATTCTGTTTCTAAAATATCAATCCGCGGTGATTTGAAGTTCTTTCTGCATATCATTACTAGCTACGCCCAACGGTTTCACCCGCTTATACAAGCCGGTGAACTGTCTCGATCCCGTGGAAATATCGATATAAAAAGTATCCTATGTCCTAACCCCGGTCATGATCTACCCATGTGCCAAATTTCATCCAAATTCGTTCACCCATGTTAGCTTGAAAGTGTAACAAAAAATAAATAAACTCACTTTCGCATTTATAACATTAGTTAGAGTTAGAGGCTACCGTAGAAAAATAACTGGAATTTGATCAAAAACTAATTTAAACAACGTGATTCAAGACCACGTTCCAACAAACTAAATAAAATACCCACAACTTGTTATTAACAGATAAATAAGTGCTGCAAACATTAAGACTAACGACATAACTTCGCCGTTGTATCTGGAGGTACTTAGTAATCCGCAGAATAAGTTTATAACAAGATAACAAATAATAATAGACTTAGGTTTTGAATCGCGAGTTTATCTCTGAGCCTATTATATATTTTCTGTATTCTTATAATTTATTGTATTATGTTTACTTTAATCTCTTGTTTATTTAGTTCTAACTGTTGCCCGCGATTTCGTCTGCGATTCAGGATTAAAGATTGAATGTAGCCTATGTCCTTCTCCAGGTTAAGGTCTAGCCTTGTTTCAAATTTCATTTAAATCCGTTCAGCCGTTTTAGCGTGAAAGCGTAACAAACAAACTCACTTTCGCATTTATAATATTAGTTAGGATTAAAACGAAATGTACAACATAACTAATTATCTCCAAAAAACTCGGTACTTATCTTAATTATCAATTCGTTAGTAGTGATAGCCTAGTGGTGTGACCGTCGGCCTGCCAAGTCATAGGTCTCGAGTTCGAACCCAAACCACGTACCTCTGACTTTTCGAATTCATGTGCGTATTGCATAATTTTATTGTCACTTGCTTTAAAAACGGTGAAGGAAAACATCGTGAGGAAACCGGCATGCTAGAGAGATATTTCTCGACGACATGTGAAACCAAGTCAGAGGCCCATAGGCGGCAATAGTAGTTGTGTTAAATATTAAAAAAAAAATTAAATAAAGATAACTCACTATTGTATGACATTCAAAAAGACTACCACATTATTTTAAGTCCGTTTAAAGAGATTCGAGGTTACCTCTACTGAACCCTATTTATTTTATGCGAATGTATCTATTGAATAGAATTATTATTTTCTATATTCCTAACATCAATGCCTAACGGTTTATTTATGAAATATGGATCAATTCGGTTCATTGTAGCGGAAACAACGTTATCTACCTTATTATTTTTATGAATACGAAGAATGCTTTTTCTTAGAAATACTCGTATAATTTCGATACTTTTCTTGTAATAATTATGATGTGATGTTAATAGCAGGAGATTTAGGTCTAAATAATTTCATTTAGGTATACAGTAAGTATGTCGCACATTAATTGAAACCACGTATAGTATTCTACGTTATGTATTTTGTTTTAAACAATTAAAATAATAAATAAAATAATGATTAACATTCTAGCCGTGGGATCATTTTTTCGTGTTAATATTTATTTATCAACATTAAACTTAATTTGTGATTATTTGATAAGAATACCATATTATAGTTTGTGTTGAATTGTTGATACCATCGCCCGGCGCGTGTCTATCTCGTGCCAATGTTAACGCTATTTATTTTGTTTGAAAAATTTAGTTTTCCATTTTAAAGTGAAATTGTTTATTTTATTCATTTTAACTGACTGATAACAACTTGTAATGTCCGCTGTACATAATGTGATAACCTAATCGCCACTCAGTATGTTTTTTTTTCAGCATTTTATAATTATGTCGTACTTATTTTTGCGTAATTGTAAACGAATTTAAAAGTGTTTTCCTTTAAATGGACATGGACCCATTGAATGGGATGTTAAGGCATGGGTCTTAAAAGTAAAATTGAAAGCCTAAGAGCACGAACGTTTTCAATATTAAAAGTTCTCTTGACGACATCTAAACAAAAAACATTGAAACACAAAGAAAGAATCGTTTCCGTAATAACTGACGAAATAAAACAATAAAAGGTTTTCCTCCGCCTCTTTCTTCAATAAAAAGTTCATTTTAAAAAACAATACCGGATATAAAACTGATTACTTACCCTAATATACATATAATCCGTCAAAGGAGAATCGGCAAGAATGTATGAAAGCTGGTCTAAGCACCAATAACAACCACACATATATAATTAGATAGGTATTTTAATATAATTCAATAACTTCTATGGCGGCTCATTCCAAATCGCTGGGTGAAAAGTTATGGCGATGTTTCGCATCGCAGGATTGACCTGGACGCTAGATAATGGAACCTTTGAATAGTTAATCACTTTTGGTGATCATAGATCGTTACACCCACCAAGCCAAGAAAAGATTAATGGAATTTACCATTCATAACAACTGCCATTTTGAAACAATTGAGAGTTCTAAATTGGAATAGTTTTAAATTCAGATTTTCATTTCAAATTATTTTTAAGGAATTTCTATGTTTTGAACTTTCTACGTTTTTTTTTCTGTTAAATAGGTCAGCTCCAGAATGGTCGCCTTTATAGAATTGCGTCAGACAAAAAGTAAGGACTGTCATCAATCAAAAAATCATGACTTACCGAATGTCAATCTGTATTTGTAGCTTCCATTGAAAATCATAGGAATTTACTATTTAGTAATTTTGGGACATTTTCACATCTGTATGGGATGTACCAGAATAAAGTCTTGCACAAACCAACAATGAAAGTTAAACCCTGACCATTATTTTAATTTAAAAAACAAGATAAAAAAGAAATAAAGATAGGAATTTTACAGTCCTTCCTAGAAATAAACAAATTCTCCCATTGGGAACTACCGGCTACCGTAAATTGAATTCGATTGCGTCATCGTAGGTTTTCGGCACTATTTTTTAGTTTCGGTTTGGTAGCGCAGGGATCAAAAAAAAAGAAATAGGTCCTAGCGCAGTGTTGGATATTTGGAATAAAATCTTTTCTAAAAAGGTTTTATTCCGAATATTGAGAAACTTGAAAATAATGTACAATTTGATAACAGTAAGTTGTCGATTTTTGTTTGACATGAAAATATAAAGAAGCTAAAACAGTTTTAACAAAAACAATTATTTTTTTTAAACAAAAAACCCGACTTCAAAGTGCTATAACTGTAAAGAGAAAAACAAACATTTAACTTTGTTTTATGTAAGGTATTGCAGGCCGACAGTCAAAAGTTACACCATATTTCAGGTTAATGGTGTTTTTTGGTGTGTTTTTATTAATGTGTTTATAAATGTTGAAAACAAAATTAAAAAAAAATACCTCGTTGATAATATTACTACCACCATCACTTCTACTACCCTATTATCTCATATGCCGGTCATAACCACAAACCTCAACTCGATAGTTCTACTTCCTTCGTATGAGCCTGAAATTGAAGCATTGATACTTAACCTAAACAATGACTATGCCATCGTTTGGAACGCCATTCCTGCTAAGTTCGCTAAACTAGCGAGACATAATTATCATTGTTCCTCATTAAACGAAACTGTGCATTTCAGAAGGAGTCTTTCCACGAGCGTTCAAAAAATCTTTGTTAACACCAGGGAACAAGAACGGATTAAAAGACGATGTCAAAAGCTACTGGCCTTATTCGATTCTTTTGACAACGTCTAAAATATCAAAGAAACCGTCCGATGACCTTACCCAGTTTGGTGTTAGGTCAGGAAGAAGCACTGAGGAGGCTGTCGGGCAGCTTGTGAATTATGTTACATCACAATTGTATGCCCGAAAAAATCCTCAAAATTCCCTGCATGTTACTTGACCTAGCCAAGGCTTTCGATATCGTTTCCATACATATTCTTGTTGAAAAGCTGAAACGGATTTTTGGTCGGGGAATGGCCCTAAAAATGTTTCAAGACTTTATCTATGATCGCACACAGAGAGTGAAAATATGAGAACAGGAAAATGTTAGCTCAGATGCCCTGATCACACATGGCGTACCACAGGGTAGTATTCTTGGTCACACACTCTTTACACTTTACACTCACACATGTAGAACGACAATATAACTAACAATCGATAATATCATTTTAACTTCTCTTTTTACTTCACTGCCAAGGAAGGGTTCTAGGTAAAACATATAAGGGAAAATAAGTAAAACCTCGAAAGTGACATTCGATTCGATTCGATTTAGTGCGATAACAATGATGGTAAAGTCAAAAAATGTATTCGACTGACATATTGATACCTCTGGGCTCAAAGGGCGTATAGCACATTCTTTTCATTGTGCTATACGCCATTTGAGCCCAGAGGTATCGATATGCTATTGAAAGCTCATGTCAATCCTATTGGAAGTCGTAGAAATATGAAACGCAATGAAAGGTTGCTTTGAAAGCCGCGTGTGCTTTGAAACGCAGCGATTGCCACTGGTCTGGGTCCTAAGGTACTGTTTTAATAAAAAAAATCTTCTAGTCACCCATTTTTGCGCCGATCTGGGGGCCTACCACCACCGCTTACAGCAGTATTATTTTAATATTACTTCAGTGTAGGAAAGAGATGAAGCCTCTACAGGACGTATAGCTCCATGTCTTTCCCCCACGAAGTAAGATTAAAATAATACTGCTGTAAGCGGTGGTGATAGGCCCCCTGTAAGACAGGAGAATGATAATGATTGTTCCAATGCTTAACAAAGATTTTTGAGGAGACCTTTGTTCAGAAGTGGGACAGTAACGATATCATCCGAAGCTTTAGAACTAACCATGATATTTATTTCTGTATATTGGTTTTAACAAACACTTTTTACACGTCAAAAAAATATGACATTTTAATTTAGGTTGGTGTTTCCTGACAGACTACTTAAACACCGAAATCAAGCCAGAGGTTTTCTTCACGTATCGATAACAATCTTTGACAATCGTGTCCATAAATCGAAGAATTACCTATAGAGATTGTAGTATCACCAATACTATCAGTAACAATATGTAAATTTATAACAAAAGTGTAGTTTGGAAATTAACGACCCATTTATGTCCACCGCGGCTAAAAGTAATTACTTAATTAAGACTAATAATGTTTAAGGGACAATCGCGTGCGGTTTCTAGGTGTGTTTGTTCAACTGTGACTCTAATTACCTTCAAATTGTCATACGAATGTTTGCGGAGCCAATTAAAATGTATATTTAATTAATTATTTTATAAAGATAGGAGAGATACCCGAAATATTATTTGTATTAAATTGCAAAATCGTGAAAATAATTTGCATAAAATCGCAAATTGTTTGAAAATGGAAGAACTATTTATTTTTATGTCCTTTTGTTTTCGTATTTAATTGTATAGTTTGTAAGTTGAAATTTAATTTAGTATTCGATTGTATATTTTATTTAAGATTTGTCTTATATGGTTTAAGAAAAGTATTAAATGTCGAATAAAAACAATGCATAAAAAATTATGTTAACAATATTTAGAAAATGTCACTTTAAAGTTCACTGAAAAAAAAGTTAAGGTAATTAATTACAAACAACGACTGCAATACACATTCAATTTATTAAAATATACAATATAATAATAATAATAAACTTGTTAAAAAAAATTACAACTATCCACTTACCCCTAAATATAACAACAACAATTCGTTCACACAACACTAAACAACACTGAATCTTTCCCGCGCACAACTTTCCCACGAACCGGCTACGCGACTACGCCGCTACGAAGCTACGTGTAGCGCGCTACGCCACCAGAAGTCGACTGAGTGCTACGCATGATATTTGCTACGCCGTTACGCCTAGCCGATGATTGATACTTAGCGAAACTATATTAACTTGAATATTACATCAAATATTTTATACTTTATGAAAGAACAAGTTTCATCTTATTTGGTTTCTTTGTATGAAACTTTGTACATTATGAAGAATTTTCTTCAGGGAAAATAATTAAACTTGCGTAATATTGGCGTAATATGAGGTTATTATGACAATAGGAACTTTGTTAATAAGGATACTTTGTTAAGTAGTATAGCCTGAAAAAACAAATTTTTGGTAATTTCGGTGTGTGTAAACTGCTCGCTGTATGTTGGTTGTAATTTTAACAATATCTTTGTAAATTAATTTTTATTTTCAAGAATTTGAAACTGGAATAAAAAAAAGTATTCGCTTCGTGTTTATCGCGATTTCTACTCACTGTAGTAAAATAATATGAACAGCTCTCTCAAAAAAAAAACAGAAATTTGCGTTTGCAAAGAAGGATGGTAGGCCTCATGAAGTTGGGCACGCCACAATTGCGGCGATAAGTCTCCTCTTTGAGGAGTGGCTAGAGAGGCGCCACGGCGTCCTCACCTTCCGCCTGAAACAGGTCCTCACCGGACATGGCAGCTTCGGGAGGTTCCTGAGTAGGATTAGGCGGGAGGAAACGTACTGTGCGGATCGCCCGGAGGACACGGTGGAGCATACGGTTGAGGTATGCCCTGCTTGGGCGGAGCACCGCCGTGTCCTCGTGGAGGCGATTGGCAGCAATGACCTCTCGCGTCCAGCCCTGGTCCAGGTCATGGTACGGAGCGAGAGGGCATGGGAAGCCGTCACCTCCTTCTGCGAAGCAGTAATGCTCGCAAAGGAGGAGGCGGAACGCGTGAGGGAGAGGCAAAGTTTGCGCCCTCACGCCCCTAAACGCCGCCGCTGGAGACGCCCTGGGCGTGGAATCCGCCTGGGATTCCCGGCCACCATAGGCACGGGCTTGCGGACGGCGAGCAATGCGTAGCTCGCCGTCCGATAAGGACCAGGCCCGGGTCGATGGCGCGTCGTGTTCCACGCGCGCCTCAAAGACATGTCAGCCCAATTGGAGGGGTCCGCTAGGACCGATGCCTGCCGGGGTTGCGGGAAAGTCCGAAAGGGATACCGGGACCTTGGCAACAGGCAACTGAAGGAACACGGGTGGGTTTTAGTCAGTAAAAGTCTGACACGCCCTTCCGCTCCGCCCAGAGCGGGAAAGTCATTGGATGATTTCTCAACTTCAAAAAAAAAAAAAATCCTCATGAAGTCATGACACAAAAAAATCCTTCAAATGGGTTAGGGGACAGTCGGCCCATAAAAAAAAAGTATGATTATGCTCGCTGCCATATTAATTTCTACATAAATCAAGAAATAAATAAGTCTTTTAAGTTTTTACCGAATCACTCACTCGCAAAAACACTTTTAGACATCAATATTATAATTAACTTTTGTAAAATGAATATCTATACAATTTCTATTTTTCCAGCACAAAAAATCTAGAATATTTTAAATCTTTCGTCGAATAACGTAATTCGAATCTAGGTTATTATTAAACGCTACAAACTTTCTAACAAAAGCATAATATTTCGCTTCGCAAAATTAATTAGCAATATTGCGGTCATCAAAGTGTTCCGTTTAATTAGAACACGTAAGGAAATGTCACAGAATAGAACAGAAGGTCGGCTCAAAGTTAAATAGTTACTACAGATGTTAACTCCATACAGCGAGTGAAACGGCACGCCATAGACACGCTTCTCGTATAGAGTGTGCAAGCGCACTTGCGACTGAAATGAAAATCAACATTAAAGCTCAAAACATACACAAGGCGGGGAGCGTGTCGGGAACGGGTCGGGTGCGGCGCGGCTGGCATAATAAAACTGTAATTCAAGGAATTATATGGACGACAGAAAGCGGGCGCGGGTCTATTTACAAAAAATATTTTGATTGGCGATGGATCTCTGTACTATGAAGATTTTAAATATTGTTATTTTAATTTCTTTAATTAATTTAAATTCATTAGAGAATTAATTTAAATAAAAATTAAAAAAAACTTGAATAAGGAGAATATCATCGCCTGTGTACTCTACACAGGCGATGATATTCTCCTTATTTAATTTTTTTTTTTAGTTATTTCATGAACCTATATCCTTTTCCCTCGTAGTAGAAACAATAACTTCTTCGTCCGTGTCCGAATCACCCGACATTTTCAATCACACTGCAACCGCTGCCGCCTAGGTAGGTACGCCCGCAACCGAACCGCTGTCGTCCCGCGCCCGACCCGCTACCGATGACAGCGCGGCTTCCGCGAAGAAAACGACCCGACCCGCTCCCGACACGCATCCGCCTTGTATGTGTTTTGAGCTTAAAATATATCATCAAACGCATGTCAACTGCTGTGATATGTTAATTGAATATTATCAACAGCCAATCAGGAGGGAAATTCCAGTATTTTAAAAAACGTTCCCATTTTTTTTTTTTTGACAAGTATTTGGCAATAATTGTTGCTGAGATGAGATTGCGACTGGGATTTGAATGTATTTTTAGTAAGAGAAAATACTCCTTCTAATTATTTAGCATAATTAGCCTATAATTTTTCCACTGCTGGGACACAGGCCTCCTCTCTTCGAGAGGGAGTGGGCTATAATCCACCACGCGAGCCCAGTGCGGGTTGGTAGATGTCACATGTCTTCGAATTTTTGGTTCTAGGACATGCCGTTTTCCTCACGATGTTTTCCTTCACCGGTCTGATCACTTGAGATGTGCTTAATATTTACTGCGTTGCTTTTCTTTCCAGGAACCGAGTGATAGAATCAGATCGTCGGTCGTACATAAGCGTCCATGTGTGCGTGCGCCTCTGTGTGCTCGTTTGTATGGAATCAACCTTCTGTATCTCCATACCATCTATTGGGTGGCAAAACCTATCCTTCTAAGTAAACCAATTCAGTTGGGAGTTTTGTAAATTCTTCGAATTGTATTGCAATGTTTCACAAATAATATATTTCCTAACACCTACGCGCTGAAGTACTTATTTTTAAACTTATTATTACGGTTTTTTTTCCCCGAAGGGGTGGGCACGCCCATATTACGGCCCACTTTTCGGTAGATAGTACGCCCACATTTCGGCGTACTGACAAACAATGTTTTAATATAATATTTTACTGGCATAAGTTCCAAGGGCCTCGCACAAACGCTTGCCGTAAATGTATACCCATGTACGCATTGGTGCTTTTCTAATGCGACGATTTTTTATGGCGCACTGGATTTTCAACTCTTGGCGTTACTCTGGGTGTTCTAATTGTGCATGTCGCAAATTAAACCAAAATGCTAACAGATAGTTGTGTTTTCGATTAAAAAATCTGTTCAGCCGTTTTAGCGTGAAAGCGTTACTAATAAACAAAATCACTTTCGCATTTATAATTAAAAAAGTTAGGATTATACACAATAAATTATCTAAATAATTGTGAAAACCGCATCAATATTCGTTGTTTAGGTACTTTACAAGAACAACGCGGGCACACAGACAGACATGAAAAACGACTTTATAATAATTATACAATAATAATATTTTTTTAAACATTGTTACAATTATTACCTTAAAATTATTTGAACATATTACTTACTTAATTCTATCTGTAACTGTTGGTGACAATCCTTTTGGTAATGCGGTAGTCCCCAAACAAGTCAGTGCCTGTATCTTGGGGACGTGAAAAGTAAATTATGATAGTATATACAGGGCGTCCCACGGATATGCCACATGGAGGGAAAGTACCTTGAATATTGTAGATGGAAAATTTTACTGAAAGAAGACATTATTTGAATTTAAAAAACAATTTAAACTGCATTCATAGATATTTAAATAACTACATGGTTGAACCGAGAATCGAACCCGTTACATGAGAAAAATAATCATCCTGTAGCTTTATCATACCGATCGAAAGGCTTTATCATACCGATCGAAAGGCTTCATTATAAGGATTATTTTTTGCTAAATAACATAGTGTCACAAATAAAAGGAAGACCATGAATTTTAACATTTTTAATAAAAAAAAAAAAAAAATATCAAATGCTCAAAATGAGTCCTTTCCTGTTGAATACAAAATCGCACTCTTTTGATTATTTCGCTCCTTGTCGATTTTTTGAGCTTGTTGTGGTGGATAAGGAATGAATGAATAGGGAAATGATGCGTACTTCTCAAGTAGGTATATTTATTAGTAATAGGTACTTATGATAATTTCAGTTGTATGTCCTTACGGCAATGTCAGCTTTTCATTTTTCTGAACAAAATTTCTCATCAAATGTTAAAATTCATGGTCTTCCTTTTATTTGTGACACTATGTTATTTAGCAGAAAATAATCCTTATGATAAAGCCTTTCGATCGGTATGATGAAGCTACAGGTTAATTATTTTTCTCATGTAACGGGATCGATTCCCGGTTCAACCATGTAATTATTTAAATATCTAGGAATGCAGTTTAAATTGTTTTTTTTAATTCAAATAATGTCTTCTTTCAATAAAATGTTCCAGCTACAATATTCAAGATACTTTCCCTCCATGTGGCATATCCGTGGGACGCCCTGTATATTATATAGTTAGGATAATTAGGAAGTTAGGATGTATAGATGTTTTCGCACAAACATCTACCTACTACAGTAAACAAAAAACTTCGGGATCTAGTTAGTGAGTTATTAATGATTTATTTAGATACAAAAACAAAGTTAGGAAGAACAATGGAGTTAGGTGGCAGTAGTTAATTGATCGATTAGGTAACTGTTTATTATTGTGTTACTCATATTATCTTCTGGGAATTGTTTGTGAAGGTTTGTTTATGTTTTTATGGAAATACAATTAGAGAATGAAACTATACTGAAACTAGGTTACGATTTTTACGTTAGTAAATTTTCATGTCATTATTTTACTTAGAGATGTTTTTTTTTTGTTTTTCTTTAAGTTTGATTTAAAGCCTAATACAGTTGTGAATTTAAATCACTGCCATGACACATGCATATGTAAATTTATAAGTTCTTATTGTTTGTAGGTATATTGAGAATACTCTTTTTCACACAGTTCTGGGTCATCCTGGGGCCGACCTGTGAGTACGTCAAATCTTGTTTCTGAACACTGTCCGGTCCGGTCTTTTTCCCGTTCTTGACAAGACAATGAGTCCGGGAGGCCGGTCAGGATCCCGACGTGGCCCTAATATATGTAAACATATCGTAACACCACGCCTATTAGTGATCCCCCAAGGGTTGGGCAGAGGTGTATAAATACACAGGCCTTCAAAACTTTGTACCACACTTTTAAAATTGCAATTTCTCCTAAACTGTAGAAGCCAGAGTTTTTAATTAAAAAATGTTTTATAGCAAATTTCATCAGCTTTCTTGGAAATTATAGTTTATTATATATAAGTAATGTTTTTAACTTAAACCAAATAATAACCATTTTTAACTTACTGGCAGAAAACTCAAACAACATTTATAACTACAGTTTTACGCCATAGTTAGATTTTTTTTTTTGACTCCTTTTCTTTGATTCAAAATTCATCGATCAAGAAATAAATGTGAAAACATAAAAAAAAACGAAAAGAGTCAAAAGTTGCAACAATTTGAAAAGGAGTGTTTTTTGTTTAGAAGGTTTTTTAGCCATTCCTTAGAAGACGGTTATCGACAATAAAGTTTTTATTAAAAAAATATATATATATCTTGTGTAATTTAAAAGTTATAGCAATTTTAGAAGTGTGATACTTTTGACGGCCAGTGTAATATATTTCACGAGCACTCACCCACCTTTTTAGACAAGGTGTAATTAAAATAACTGAAAACCTCTTAGAAGTCATTAAACTATAATAATATAACAAGTATAGTAAGTTTTTCATAATTATATTACGAACAACTTTCACTGTATCCAACGTTGAAATCGCGAATAATAAAAATGTGCTGTCCGCTATTCTCACTTTGTCAAGTTATGCGAACAAAAAATAATGGAGCAGCTGATTTTTTTTTCATTATTTCCGGTTTTATCCCATATTAAAGTTGTTTATAGTGATGAGTACAATGCCTCCTGAGAGATTTTCAGTTATTTTAATTACACCTTGTCTAAAAAGGTGGGTGAGTGATATTAGGTACACCTTGTATGTGAATAGAGCACCGTAAGATTCTGAGAACCGTTAGTTTTTACTCTATCGGTATTATTTCCGCTAGCTTATAAATTGAGTAATGGGTAAAATGGGTTAGGTTAGAATCGTGATCAACCGCGCGCGAGCCGAGCGAGCGGAGCGACAGGTGCCGCGGCAGCGGCCGGCGAGCGCTACTTCCAAGTGGCTCGCAGCTAAGCAGGCTATTTAGTATTGGTTCATGTTGCGTTACCTCGCAAGCAAGTTTGATACCGGTTCACAATTTGTAGGTTTCCCATGGATAGACTAAAAGCCATCGATTCTCCCATGTCGTTTCATACAGAATATTACGGGGCAAAATGATTATGTCACCAAAATTTTTTATTTGGCTAACACAAAATGCTACTGAATCAAGGAAATTCATCAAGTCACACAAAAACAATGATTTTTATTAATTCCAAGTAGGAAACTTAAAAGTAATAATCAAGTATTCATAAAAAGACATGAACTGACGCAAAACAGGAGGAGGTATTGGAATTTCATGAGTAGCAATAAAAACAGCTCAGTAAGTACCTGCCTATCCCATTTGTTTCCAAAAAAACACAGCACCTTATTAACCGCACGGACGCAACCACCCAATGGGGCAACCAAAAGGAAAAAGTTAACAAGTCCATGAGAAATTAAATTACCGGGATGTTGTTTTCTCAGCAGAGATGGGTTAAGTGCTCCTCGCATCGTAATGGCAATGTTCGATGGTGCTTATTTCGGGTACCTTGTTGATTCAGAGGTTGAAGAGTTTTTGGGGATCCCTTCCGTGTTTTAGGGTTACACAGTGCGCAATTGAATTTAAATGGACTACGGTGTTTTTTGCTACGAAATAACGAAGTGTGTGTGAATTGTGAAGGTGTGAAATGCGAATTGTTTAAGCCTTTGTCGGCTTTACCCGGGTTATTCCACTCATCCCCATTAACAATCCCCATCACTGACCGAAGGATCCAGGCGAGACACAATGGCTAATCGTTTCACAGTTTGTTGATAAATTACAATCTGATATTTGTAAAAACTTTTATCAATCTTAACTTACTTTCTTCATTGTTTTCAGATCAGGGGGGCTTAAAACAGTCACTTTGGCAGAATCATAATAGGAAAATATTATGAATCATCGTAAAATGTCACAAACTGTCAATTCATAATATAATCTGCGTGCGATTCATATTACGAAATAACTCATCTGTTTGACAGTTTTCTATGGAGATTCGTAAAATGGTCCACACATTATGAATTGCTTTTATGTCAAATTAGAGGAATTGCTAATGACAGCTGGAAATTCAGGAAATGAATTGCTTTTAGAGGAATTGCATTGCGACTGTGGCCGTTTTAGGCCCCCAGATCGCAACATTAAAAACTCTCTCACATAAACAAGAGTAATCATGAAACTATCACATCTATACTAAGTCGAATTTTGAACATAGTAATAGGTATTATTCAAAGTTTCTTCAATAATATAAACCTATATCGATTATAAATTAAAGTCACTTTTCGTATCTGTCTGTCTGACCGCGTTGTTCTTCTAAACTACGCTACGGATTTTGATGCGTTTTTCACCATCATTTGGAGAATTTATTCCAGAAGGTATATAAATTAATATTAAACTAACATACAGCGTGTAACAAAAATCCTGTACGATCTGTGAGGGTGTTGAATCATACTAAGAATCTATTAATGCACTGATTTAAATATTAAAAAAAAAAAAACAGTGATTATATTTTTTATGGGTTTTTTACGGGGTCAATACACGGGGCCCGGGCGGCTGGCGTTTAACATTTAAGTCATAACTTTGACCTTTGTAGAAAATTTGCTAATTTATAATGAAATTAGTGTAATTTTCTTACTAAAAACGTGAATTTTAAATAGTAACAACTTTCTTGCAAAAACAAAATTTTTGATTACTTTTTTGTAATGTTATTACGATACCTAGGCGCCCTATTGGATGGGACAGGGTTTTGTTATATTTTAAAATTAGCGGTGTGACCACGAGTCCGTAACCCAGGAAAATCATTGCTGTTAGTCACACTAGTGCTACAACCTGGTGTGACCACGAGTCCGCAACCGTTGTATAATAGGAATTTTTGATGTTTTGTCAAATCGTAAAAACCGTGCGAAGTAGGGGCGGGTCGCTAGTAAGTAATATACTTACAACCTTTTCATTCATAATCTCTTTTGAAACTTTTGATAGTGTTGATCGGCTTTTATCGCTAACTGTGCCAGAAATAAGCTACTTATAGAGTTCTAAGGGTGTATTCATGTAGAACGCTGGTAACTGGCGCCAATATTCCACCGCCTCTCGGCGCCGACAAGTGCTGGTTCTGAATTACCTAGTATTTGAGCTCACAACATCTCGAATACGGTCTGTCTTTAAGAGCCCTTACTAATGAAACAAAAACTTTACTTAGATACATATTTAGAAATACAAGGCGTAGGTAGGACTTGGAAATACAAGGCGTAAAATCTTGATTAAATTAGTTTTAGTTTAATTCGTTCTATTTCCACCCTTAATTGTCTAACGATCTATATTTTTTATTTCATTTATTGAGTTTAGGATTCGCAGTTCTATTTCTTCATTGTATAAGTGTTTTTTGAGCTCTCATTGTTCCGACGTCTAAAATCGATAAAATGAACAAAACTGATATGCTAAAAGTGTGATAATCCCAAATGTTTTCATTTTCTGGCAGTTATTTTTAAAAGACGGGGCCGTTTTTTGTTTTTTTATTTAGAAATCTTTTCTGGCAAAATTAACAAACATCTCTGCCCGCCACGTCACAAACGTCATATTATTATTAACTAGCTGCATCCCGCGGTTTCACCCGCGTATGTCTCGATTCTTATGTCCTATTCCAGGTCATGGTCTACCCCTGTGCCAAATTTCATATAAATCCGTTCAGCCGTTTTAGCGTGAAAGCGTAACAAACAAATAATCAAACTCACTTTCGCATTTATAATATTCGTAGCTTCCGCCCGCGGCTTCGCCTGCGTGGTATGTCGATAAAAAGTACCTTATGTCTTTCCCCAGGATGCCATCTATCTCCTTGACAAATTTTGTCGAAATCCGTTCAGTGGTTTAGGCGTCAAAAGGTAACATACAGACAGACAGAGTTACTTTCGAATTTATAATATTAGTATGGATAGTTAGGATTATTTTTGACCTAAAGCTACTCAAAAATTCGAATTAAATATAAATACGTGGGCGTATATTTGTGGTTAAGGCTGCGGCTGTACTGAATTGAGTTAGGGGTCGAATAAACACTGTACGATTCTTGTTCGCCGAAATCCATTTAGTAACGGTCTCGGGTGCCCCGCTTTATAGTACTGAGGGTAACAGGAGATTGCATAGATGCTGTACCATTGATAGGAGTAGTTGATTTCAGTTTCAATAGTACCTACGTGTGTATTGTTGTAAGCCTAACCCCGTCACCAATGTACGCAATCAATCAGTGTTGAAAAAGAGTTGCCTTGCTTGAAATTGACAAAAGTAGAAATTGTCTTTTTTCACTTCTTACACGCGTAACATGACAACCATAGAAACGGGTTTACTACGGGTTTTGTCGACAATAGAAACGGGTTTTGTTGACGGAAGAATAGACAAATTGATAGATAAATAATTTGTCTATTCTTCCGTCAACAAAACCCGTTTCTATTGTGGTCATATTATGCGTGCAGTTTACTGTTTGACATAGATCTATTTAACATCAATTAGGTAGCTTCCAAATTCTCTATATTTGGAATGAAAAAGCAATTTGTTGTTTATTATTTAACCCTTCGTATCCATCGTGAATCCACGCGGGACACAATGGATTATTAATTGTTTCTGTAATTACGGCATTCCATCGGTTAATAGCCAATTGAAGTACGATCATGGCTTGCTTTAGGTGCTGCTCATGTTCTGAATAATACTTTTTACACATTTTATGCCAAATCAAAATCAAAAGTAATTTTATTTAAATTAGGCTGCTTTTATACGTCAAAATTAAATAAGACAGACTGGTCATTTTCTTTTTGCTGAAAAGAGATAGCAACATAATTACTAAATGTTATGCTCCATGAAACGGCATATGAAATAGCGTTTACTTGTAACTGCTTTCAGATTGTCTATAAACTCATATCGCATACTAAATATAAACTTTGTTTTTATTTCGGCGCCTTTTCTTTTTACAGCATCGTCTAGACACAGTTTTGATATTGGACTTTAAAAATGCAGTCTAAGTGTTAAATTACGAGTTGACTACAGTTTAAAGTTTTGATTGGATTGAGTTTTCGTCACCTTTATTAATAGAGATAGAGATTTAAGCAGTCATTTTGTTCTATGAATATTGAATATTATTTTTATTCGATATTTCTTTTCTTAGCTTCGATAGTGCTGCAATCAATCTTGGGTCGGGTATCGTATTACCCAGTTACTGGGTTGTGGAGGTCAGATAGACAGTCGCTCCATGTAAAATACTGGTATTCAGCTGCATCCGGTTGGACTGGAAGCCGACCCCATTATAGTTGGGAAAAGGCTAGGCAGATAATGAGCTGCGATAGTGGTACCTATATGATAACTTCAATGTTTTTTAATGCACAACTGTTTTACCAAATAATCACATCAATAAAAAAAAATAGATTCTATTAAATAATGCTTTTCTGTTAATTCCTAGAAAAAATATGAGTAACATAATATTTTATTGTGCATCTTTGTGGGTTTTTAATTAGATAGATGGTCTGCACGAGTTTCATCCAAATGTATCTTCTGTAGGTCGTTCACCCACCTGACTATTATTCTGCCACCCCTCTTTCTACCGTTTCCACCCAAAACACTTATTTAAATCATACACCATTTATGTCATCACTTCTCTAAACGTCTATATTTTAAAGATATTCGCACATTTCAGAAATTTTCCCAACACTCAAAACACGGTAACCATGACCTACAAGTCAATTCATCGCACCCGTCAGCCGAGGTTATTTCGAAAGTCGATCTCATGTCATTCACTTATGGGGCTCATATGTCATCCGACCCACGCAACCCTTGTCTAATAGCTACCCATGGAAAATACTCCATAACCTTGACATCATAAAGAGCGGTTTCGGAAGAGGAGATTGAAATATTATCTCAATGGATAGATAAAACATGTTTTCTTGGAAATATATTACTGTAAAGAAAAATTGGTAAAGGAGTATGAAGGTGACGTTCTATAGTTTCTGCCTTGGCGAGAAGGCGTGATTTTATGTACCTATTTTTGCTCCATGGAAAATAAGTCAGAAACGTCAGAAATATGTGCATTACGCGAACATAAATGTAGGGAACAGCTGTTTTTTTATTTTCGCGATATCAGGGTTGGTCCCATAGTGAAAGTTGCTCATAATGGTGAGTACAATGACGTCTTAAGAGATTTCGTCTGTAGAATATGTATTAATAACTGAGCTTTGAGTTTGAGATTCGACTTAAATAACTACATATAGAGGAATTTCTATTCAGCGTTTTATTTGACAGACTATACATTACGCACTCAAATAAAATATTTATTTCTTGAAACTTGAAACATTGTGATTTATTTCATGAAACTTGAAACATTGTGATTTCAGTGCTAATTCAAAGTTAAAAAAATCGCTGTGTCCCAGCAGTGGGAACATTATAGAAAGATTAAACATTGTACAATTATTGTACATACAATGCACTGTACTTACGCATACATTTAAGAACTGTATTAAAGGTACCTATCATATTGGGCGGTATCACATTAAAAATTAAAACCTTTTTTTTTATGTTGGAAATCATCAATTACTTCTCCCGCTCTGAGTGGAGCGGGAGGGCGTGTCAGACTTTAATGACTAGAACCCACCCGTGTTCCTTCAGTTGCCTGTTGCCAAAGTCTCGGTATCCCTTTCGGACTTTCCCGCAACCCTGGCCGGAGAGTTATGACACGTAAGTACTAAATAACAATATCTGAAAGCTTTGTAACCATTAAATATCTTGTCTCATATGATTCCTCTACATTTCACAGTAAAAAGAATTCACCTAGCTCCTGAAAAGTCGCGACAAAATAGTACCAACCCACAAAGGTCAAACGTTTTCGGAAATTGATTTCAGAAGGTCGCCATTGGATTGGCGATCGTAGTATGTTTTATGTTTTTAGTTTACGCTGGCTCTTGTGGTTTCTAGATAAGCTGAAACTATATTGCTTCAGTGGTTTTATCGTGTACCTAGTATAGACTGATTTATGATTATTTTTATAAAGGACAGTTTTCAATACTTAAGAATTCTTTGGAAAGTTTTGTGTATATGGGTTATAAGAATAAGCCAGATCAAAGGAATGATGTGAACGAATATATATGATAATTATGGCTAGAAAGAGCGTGAATATGAGATAGTGAAAGAGATGTATGTGTGGAACTCCTCAAATAAAACTCACTTTTAATCGCACTTCACTTTTAATCGACTTACTTGTAACACGGTTAGCAATAGACTGATTCCCAGAGCTAACGCGCTACGCCGGCAACCAACAAGAGTGGGGACCGGATGTAGCGCGCCACCTCGTTTGATAAAACAGTATTATTAATAAATTAAATCTAATACAATCGGAACCAATTCAACAGTTCTTTTAAATAAGTATTACATAACACAAATTAATTGAGGCATAACTTTAAATGTAAAATCAATGTTTAGCTAAATGGATTAAACAAAACATAAGTAACGCCATCTAGTGGTATAAGATGACAGTCATATCCAACGTTAACGACTGTCATCATATACCAACACCAATAATTAATGGGTTTATACTTCTAGATTCAATAAACTATCCATTATTAACTAAATTCTAACATATGGGAGAAGATTTTTTGATTCTGTGTCAACGACAATTATATTTGAATAAGAGCAAGAAGCTGTTAAGGTATCTTTTCTTTATTTTGGCCTGATTTTGTCGCACTGCGGGGCTAAGGGCCTCTCCTTATTCCTTCCAAACCTCCCTGTCTTGTGCGATCTCTGGCCATGTTGACCCTGCAAACATCAATAGAAAAGATCGTCAAACCATCCTTCGCAGTGGTCCGCCTCGACGGCAATGTCCGCGATGCATTCGTTTGACGTGTCCGGCCCACTCCCACTTAAGCCCGGCTGTTTTTTCTCCAATATCTGTTACATAATTTATGGAGCACAGGATTGTATGTCTAACTCGATTTGTATACATGAAACCTATTAAGCTGCGCTTCAATACCAGTGCCTAAGAGCTTAGGAAACTAGCAAGGTCTAATCACATGACAATAGCCAACATTGACAGCTAGAAATTACTGTAAATAGAATAATAATATGAACAGTTGTTGCTAACTAGCCATAACTTTTTGAAGCCAAAAATGTCACAGTATTATCACAAATTCCCGACGCTAACAAAAGCAACTTCCATCATTTATCATCAAGATATCGTCTCGAAAACTGCTGAATCATTTTTAAAGATTTCCAAAGTCAAGCAAAATTAATATCCAAGAAAATTAGCAGGTCACTTAGTATTCCGAAGCACAGATTTTACCGAACTGCCAGTACATATTGTTCCGAAGAAAATTTAGTGGCCATATATCAAGAACACAAAAGGCTCTGCACAATAAACCTTTGCCAAGTTGAGAAGTTGTGTTACAAGTGAGTTGCAGCCCTAATTTTGGTGGCAAGTTTTCGGGTACTTAGGGCAGTTCGGATTATTGATTTTTTTTCTTTATGCCCCATGTATTTTAGCCTTTGGGTACGGAACCCTAAAAAATACATTGAAACCTAAACTCGAAGGCCCCTTCCATTCTCAACATCTATCTATACAGGATGTAACAAAAACCCTGTCCGATCCGAAAGGAGCACATAAGTACTGCAATGAAATAACCAGAAAAAAAAAAGTTATTGCAATTTTAAATTCACATTTTTAGTACCAAAATTACCCCAATTAGCAAATTTTCTGTAGAGGTCATATGTTATGACTCGTAGACACTCGCTAGACGACACATAAATAAACTCTCAGTATAGTTCTTAGCAACACCTTCACGGATCGGATATAGTTTTTTTACACGCTGTATAGAGACATTTAATCATGTGAGGGCCATTTCTTTCGTTATAAATCAATATGATAGCGTATGATATATAAAGTAAGTACGAGTTTTATTGACTGTTCATCTCTCAGATAATACTGAAGTAGTTTGAAGTCTTCGTAAATCTGGTAATTTAGTGTTTTGTGACAAATATTTTCTTCTCATTTCAGGTAAGTATGAGAAAAGATGGTCGGGGTGCAATAGGTACATTTTTGACTGAATCATATCATTATCGCTAATTATCACTTTGTCTAGGCCCTCTGCTTAGGTTATAACTAAGAACCCAGAACCAACAACTTGAAAGTCGTAGCTGTTACTACTCGGTCACAGGTCTACCATAAAATAATGGTATGTACAATACAGGCTAAAAATTAACTAGAGAACTCACAAATAATCCAATAATCATAATCTAAAAAAAATCGCAGCCGCCATCTTGGATTTACGTTTTGAGGTATCTCTCTCTCTCTCTCTCTCTCTCACAGACAGACAGACAGACAGAGAGAAAGTCGCATGGAGGAGGCGTAATGCTTTCTCGTTTCGTGATAATTTTTGCCAGTTTACTCCAATCGCAAGCCGCGTTAAAGAATTGCGTTCCAAAAGCTCATGCAACTAAAAAGATTATTCAATTAGCAAGATTGTGTAGCGGGACTGACTTAACATTTAAGTGTGACAGACGTTTCAAGTTTTAAGTATCGTATCTACTAAAATGTTCTTTTTACCATCGGGTAAAAAGAACATTTCTAACTCTCCTTTTTGTTTCGCCGTAATCGTACGGCGAAACAAAAAGGAGAGTTATGATTTTGACCGGTACGTATGTATGATCATGTGTTCCCTCATATCTTCTAATATACTCGTCACAATTGTACAAATGAGGTATCGTTGGAAGCGTCTTGATCGTCCGCTGTTATAGGCTATATGACGTCATATTGAATATGGCGCCCATTATAGAACTTAGCGAGGAAACAAAACAAAACAAAAAAATTGGGGGCCGTGTTTAGTTTCATATTAAATACAACAAAGTAAAAATTCGGAGTCACACGTATCTGTTTGATTTATGCCCTAGCACATGAATGTGACTCCAGATTTTTAATTTGTCTGTCTGTGATGTCTTTTTTATACATTTTTTTTATTTGAGTTTTTTTGTCGTAGTTGGGTTTTAGTTACATTTTAATAGTAAACAACTTATTGTTTATCGATACCGAAATGGCTTTGCCCATAAATGGTTTCATAATTCTTTGTAAACTTTTATGTTACACCTTACGTAAACTTGATAGAAAAACTTTGACTTTGTTCTAAAAAAAAGTACCATAAAAACAAGCTATCAGTAAAAATAAATCCAGTATTAGAAAACTTTCAACAATGCAATAATTATACAAAACCAATTCAATTTGTTGTTTTTTCTGTGGAGATATGAATAATTTACAATTAACTTTTCGAACGGGAGCCGAATAAATTATATGTACCTAAGTTAGTCGGTTCACGTAGGGACCTCGTTGAGGGCTCGTCGCTCCTTAATGTCCCGCGTCACGTGATGTGTAATAATCACTTTTTAGGATTCCGTACCCAAAGGGTAAAACGGGAACCTATTACTAAGGCTCCGCTGTCAGTCTGTCCGTCTGTCCGTCTGTCCGCCTGCGGCCAGGCTGTATCTTATGAATTGTGATAGTTAGACAGTTGAAATTTTCACAGATGATGCCATTAAAACAAAAAAATACTAAAAAACAGAATGAAATAAATATTTAAGAGGGCTCCCATACAACAAACGTGATTTTTTTGCTAGTTTTTGCTCGATATTGATAACGGCAAAAGGTAGACGCTTGAAATATTCACAGAATATTTAGTTATACAATATTCACTTTAAAAATAAATAACAAAATTAAAATAAAACAATTATTTAAGGGGGGCTCCCATACAACAGAGATGCCGTTTTTATAGATAATGGGACGGAATCCTTCGTGCGCGAGTCCCACTCGCCCTGGGCCGGTTTTAATATATACATATTAAAAATACATTTTGAACTCGCTGTAGGTTTTAACTGGCTTGATCTTGGGACTAATTGGAACATTGTCCAAACGGGTCGTCAGGTGGGAAAGGTCAGCTCAAAACTCCAGACATATAACTGGGGTTATAGGAACCTACCTAATATTTGCGGTTTTGACAAATTACGGTGTTGAATGGCATTATTATTTTGAGTATTTTAATGTTTGTCCTCTAGCATTTTGACTTGTTCAGGGGGCCTACCACCACCGCGTACAGTAGTGTTATTTTAATCTTACTTCGGGGGGGAAAGAGATGGAGCTATACGTCTTGTAGAGCTTCATCTCTTTCCTACACTGAAGTAATATTAAAATAATACTGCTGTAAACGGTGGTGGTAGGCCCCCTGGATAGCCAATTTGTTTTATGGTTTTATTAGCAGAGGAAAGCAAGCCGTTTTCACCTTATTACCATGAGTTATCATCGTGAGTAAACCGGCATGTCCTAGAACCGAAAATTCGAATACATACATCCACCAACCCGCACTGGGCCCGCGTGGCGGATTACGGCCCACTCCCTCTCGCAGAGAGCAGGCCTGTGTCCCAGCAGTGGGAACATTATAGGCTGATTATGCTACCATGAGTTAAATTAATTAAAAAATACGCATTTTCGTTTATCTTTACTTCATAATTTTTTATGTTAAACCCCGTTTCCTAACATAATAATTGTATTGTATATCGGTCTGGTGGCTGCAACTCCACAACCAAGCGCGTATTTTGCATAATGTAATAATAAGTAAAACCCTAACGAATACACTACATTAAAATGTCCGCGAAATCCTTCGTATTTCATTCGCTATCTCATTTTAAAATACAGCTATCTACAAAAGGTACTAACGAGTACCATTAACATTTCAAGGGGTCCATTGTGGTACAGAAACTGTCAACGTAACACCATTTAATTTCTAGCTAGATATTATTTTACATGTTACGGGTCGTCAGAAACCCGAAAGTCTAACAACCAGTCTTGCCAAGGGGTATTGTATTACCCAGTTACTGGGTTGTGGTGGTAAGATAGGCAGTCGCTCCATGTAAAATATTGGTATTCAGCTGCATCCGGTTAGACTGGAAGCCAACCCCAAAGTAGTTGGGAAAAGGCTAGGCAGATGATGATGATATTTATTTTACATGTTATTGGGTTTTTCCATCAGGAATTTCTCAGTAACAGCCCTGAGGTCAGGGATTTGTGAGTGGTTGATGGGAATAGACTCGCCCCCTATTACATGGGACTTAAATCTGTGGCCCTAGTGAAAAGGGATCTAAGTCCAAAAATGCAACTTTACAGGAGACGCAAAAAACACTCCGCGCACTTCAAATTGCGTGTTTGACCTCGTGTTTGTTACATATAAACCGCTACCAAATGAAATACATATGATGTTTTTTATAGGTAAATAATTTATGCTCTTTATTATTATAGAGTTATTTTTTATGTAAAGTTATTAGTTTTTAAGATAGTGACTTATACTAACCACAAAATAAATTCCTTGAGGGTATATAATAAGTTATACCCCTTCTTCCATATGTTAAATGTTAATTCACACAAGTGAAAATGGATACGCATTTGGAATGATTATGTTAATACTAATCTCAACAGAGTTATTTTAAATTTTTTCCCTATATTTAGGTGAAAACGGATTTATGTCTAATAATACCATTACTCACTAAACCATTTTTAAGAACCAGGTGTTGTTGTATTGATAAACACCAACCAAGTTAAAACGTGGGTAATTTATGTTAATTTAGATTAAAAACACAAAACATTTTTTTTATTTTTCCGTTTAAAAGAATACAAAAGTACTTGAAACCGACTTTTGTAGTTTTGTTGGTGTCAGTTGGACCCTTTTACACAAGGTAACTTCTTTATTTTTAGAGATAGCTTAGATCCGTTTACATCTAACGATAGAGCATTTTTTTCTGATCGCTTCTGTATACTTAACTAATTTTCCACAAAATCGGAATTATACCCCTTTTCACTGGGGCCACAGAATTTATACTATTGTTTTAATTTTGAATCCGTGTGTCGTGAAGGTCCTTACGATTCGCAGGATATAAAATTAATTGGTGCACTTATTAACTAAGGATAAGCTACAAGTATCAAATCTGTTAGATAAATTCATACAAACTCTGTTCCATTATTCCTGAAGGAAAGTGTCAGGATCTTCAAAAATCAACTCGTGGCTAAATTATCGCTAAGCTACGCTGCCCGCGGTCGGTTCGTGGATGGGTAACCACCCATTCTATATCGAAACCCCTCGGAACGCACTTTAAGCTATTGGTCCCAACTGTCATTCGTAGATCTTTGACAGTCGTTACGAGTAGTCAGAAGCTCAAAAGTCTGACAAACAAGTCTTACGAAGGGAGATCGTGTTACCCAGCTAACTACACTCCATTTGAAATAAGATTATACATTTAAATAAGCCTTTTCTACAATCCGTTCAACCGATTTTGACTTCTATTGCGTTGGTGGCATGACAAATAGCAGCTGCAGTAAACAGTTGGTATTTTGTAACCTTTTTTGCTTTTAATGCCATCCTTATGCGTACGGTATAGAAGTCAAAATCAGTTGAACGGACTGTAAAAAGGTTTGTTTAAATGACTAATCGTATTTTAAATGGAGTATAGATTGCAGAGGTCAGATAGGCAGTCGCTCCATGTAAAACACTGGTATTCAGCTGCATACGGTTTGACTGGAAGCCGACCCCAACATAGTTGGGAAAAGGCTAGGCAGATTGATTAACATGGAAATTATGTAAGAGTGTATTCAAGTCTAGTGTAAGCTGAAATACATTTCCTTATCTCCTTTAACAGAAACATAAAGACGTTACTATTGAACGTCAGGACAAAGACGAAGATGTATGGTACCTAATGGATCAATAGAGCAATAATGGCTCGGAATATAAAAGAGCACTGCGGTTCGTATTCAGACGGCGTCCGGACAAAATATGAAATACGTTGTACGCCTAGTCTTTGAATATATCATTCAAGTTGTAAGCCATGTTGGCAGGTTTTAGTAATAAATAAAAGTGGCTTTTAGTGGCAAACTTTTTCACAGCCTCATTTCCATCACAATTACTTGAATGTTTTATTGTTTAATGGCAATAGGCTCGCCCCCTTTTACATCAATCAATCTGCCTAGCCTTTTCCCAACTATGTTGGGGTCGGCTTTCAGTTTAAGCGGCTGCAGATGAATACCAGTATTTTACATGGAGCGACTGTCTATCTGACCTCCACAACCCAGTAACTGGGTAATACGATGCCCCTTGGTAATACTGTTCAGACTTTCGGGCTTCTGACGACCCGTAACGACTGTCCAAGATCCGCTTCTCGTGACCAAAGCGCTGGCTTTTACCTTGGTCAGAGGCTAAGCATTGCGATACAACGCGGCAATGCCGACAGTCTCTTGGGTACATTACCAGCCGGAGGAATTTTTTGACGCCATATTTTAATTAATTGTTTATTTGTACTTATAGTTAGTTTTAATCAATAATTTAATTTAGAACCTAAAGTAAATAGTTAGTTGTATTATGTATAATTATATTGTTTTAACTTAGGTAAATAGACAAAAAAGTTTCCAATAAAAAATATAGATCGTCTTTCAGATAAGATCTAAATAAGTCCATAAAATTGAGTGTTCTGATAAATTATGTTGGTAGATTCTATCATTAATATCTTAAAACCATTTTTATAAGCATATTCTGTTTTTACTGTTCTGTTCTCATAAAATTTTCTGAGTGATGACTCTAGATACTAATCAATGATATATGCACATTATAATCATTTTAATGATTGTGAACAGTCTTGATAAATTATTTTGTTATGTTAGTTAGCATAAGTGCTCACTTCATTCCGGAGTAAGAACGAATGTTTGTTCCACATCAAATTGTAAGAAAACAAAATTATGATAACCATTGAGAATATAATGGGCGTTCACAGAAATTATAGTTCAGCTGGAAAATATCACAAAATTCTGATTTTAATTCGTATTACTTTTGAAATTGTGGTTCCTGTAGCTGTTTTTTTTCAAAACTTCGTCGTTTGTTCTCCAAGTTTAAGACTCCGCGAAAATGTTACGTCGCTGATGCTCATATTTCACGGGGCTTTTCTTCTACATGGTTTCAGCATCATAACGTGTGCCTTTCTAAGCTCGCATTCTCACAAATTATTTATAAATAACTTCATGGAAGCCCAATATTGCTTCCGGAATGTTGACATATACAAAAAATATATTAAACAGTTCAAACTAGTCTTTATATTAGCCTCATCAACGTTTAGTTTTGTAAGCGTCATTTTGATAACTCTCAGAATCCGTAACTCATTGACGACTGTTGATGAATGTTACATAGTGTTATTACTGATAGAAATATACATTGAAATACGTAACATTTTAGAAAGTGTTATATTTCACACTTATATTTCTATAATACAAAATTATTTGAAATCTATGAACACGCGTATATGTGACATTAAAGAGAAGTATACTGTAATAGAAAAGAAACAAAACTCGCTTATGAACCAAGATAATGATCTGACGGTGGCCCAAGTTGATGAGTGGGGGAAAAACTACCAAAGATTAGAGAGTTGCAGCAATTCACTATCTGAGTGTTTCAAGAGTCAGGTGAATATTACATTACGTAAAGTTATATTACTTTGTTACCACTACCCATTCCTAAAAAGAAGTCAACATAATAAAATTAAGCCTAGAACAGAATATCCTACTAATATTATAAATGTGAAAGTTTGTGTGTTTATGTGTTTGTGTGTTTGGATGTTTGTTACTCAATCACGCAAACACGGCTGAATGGATTTGGATGAAATTTGGCAAACAGATAGTTTATGACCTGGATTAACACATAGGATACTTTTTATCCCGATATTCCCACGGGATCGAGACTTACGCGGGTGAAACCGCGGGGCGTAGCTAGTATGTATATAAAACTTCATCAATTGTTTTTCAGATGCTATTTTCAACTGCTTTGTCATCGGTGCATTATATTATTTCAACGTATGTGATATTCAGAATAATTTTACCGCATGTAAGTATAAATTAATTATGTTATAATGTATTTGTTGTTTGAAAAGAGTTCCTACTCAGTAGTTATGTGACTTCCTCTAGATTCTTTGAGTTGTCATCACAGTATGCAATTCCCTCCCTGCACACCTTTACCCACCATTACCTGCCTACCTTTTATGCAGCCACTCTCTTGTCTCATAGCTATCTGCATTCATCGTTAATACTTCTTCCTCAGCATCATACGCTCAATTAATAATGAATGATTAATTTCTTATTCTCTTTTCTATTCTCCGATCTTCCCAATTATTTCTTTACACAGGTAACGCAATATTACGTGAGTGTCTTGATCACATTACAAGGTTTATTATATTCTTGGTTTTGTGCATATTTAATCTTCACTTCTGGTCAGAGACTTATAAATGAAGATGTAAAATTCAGAAGAAATTTGGCCAAATTATACAGCTCGTGGTCAATAAGTAAGTGATATTTTTTATAATAAATATTTTAGTCATAACTATTTTTGTATATGTAGCATCCTGTAATAATCTAACGGTGACTAGAAGCACGGACTGGTCAACGAGAGGTGACCTAGTGAGTTTGAACACCATCCATTAACTCTATTAACACCTGAGTTGGTGAGAGAGATAATGGATGGTGTTATAATTCCCCAATCTACACGCTGAAATTTTAATGGTTGTTTACCCGCGGAAAAACGATTTGCCCCAAGTAGTACTATTGATACATAGAGTTAAACTTAAAAAATATTAATGTTTTTGTTTTAAAATAATTTAAAAAATATGCATCAACTCGAAAGTGTGAGAAACAATAGTAGTTCACTAGACATTGCGTAGTTCTACTCGAACAGCATGCGCGGCTGCGCGGTGCCGACAAAGCGAAGAGCGATTTGTAAATGTTCAGAGCAAAATAAGCTGTCGTGCGTAGTGATACGGCATAATCTAGTCCGCACGCACGCGGCAAGCGCCCACGCACCCCCGCCCCGCGCCGTCGCCGGCACGCCGGCTCCCGGCCCCGGGTGCTCAGTTGTCCCGCGCCGACCGTCGCATCGCGGCGTACGTGCATAGTGCGATCCGAAACGTGATTTGCAAAAATGGATCGGCATTATAATTTATTCAAATTTCGAGTACGTCGCAAAGGCACAACTGTACACTAGGGCTCGTTATAACTACCACGCTGCCCGGTGACGTTACGCGGATTCGCAACACTTGGAGTCGCTCCGTCTTCGTGGAGTTCTGAACCCCTGATCTTACCGGCGACATAGCGGCTACTCGATCATTGGCCATTCTTGGGAATCGACTTTTAATATCGTAAGACGTGACAGAGACACTTTATTGAAAAACAATCAAATAAAACGTGCTCGATTGTGTATGGAACGCAGTGGCTTGCACTTCGAACAATTACTATGTTACCGGGAAGTGTAAGTACCCTTGTTAATAGCAAACATTTAAAAGTAGGTTAGTTAATTAAAATAATTGTAAATAAGTTGATTCCAATTTTTAAATACACCTTAAATACTTCATTATCTAATTCAGAAAATTGTTTTTTGTAAGATATTAAACTTGTTTTTCAGTTTCGTGTTCAGTAAGTTGTAGGTAAAAAAAGTATTTATGACGGTCCTAAGCCCGTAAAAGGGGAAAATTGGAATAACAAATTATCTTTCGTTAACTCAGGAGTAGGTAGATAACAGCTGTAGCGCGAGGGTCAACGACCGCGCATCGCTCGCGTCTCGCGCAGTCGGGCATTTGCGCTATATTACTATTGATTCGAGAACGCTTTCGAGTTTCGTTTATCACAATTATAATATAATAAATCTGTCATTTTGAACCCTTTTTTTTTAGTAATTATATATCAATTGTACTACCAAGACAAAATCATTTCGCTGCGGAAAAACAACCATTAAAATTTCAGCGTGTATATTGCGTACATCCTATAAATAAAAGTCGCTTTTCGTGATTGTCTGTATGTCTGCGTTATTCTTCTAAACCACGCCACAGATTTTGATGAGGTTGACGCCATCGTTTAGAGAATTTATTCCGAAAGGTTTATGTGTTTAATACGTTAATATTAAAGTTACCTAATAACTAAGAAATCTCGATGTTTTGTCAAGTAGTAAAAAACTTACGAAGCAGGACAGGGTCGCTAGTATAGAAATAAATGTGAAAGAGATGATGTAACTAAAAGAAAGAAACGAACGCCGAGACGCGATTTGATTCACTCTGCTTCCAGCGCTTGGTTTGGCAACACATCGTGTTCTGGTTCGCAACTGGTCAATCGTCATCCTGAGGATGCCTCGTTGAGAGGTGAAACACATGTCAATTACAGGGTTTTTTAGGACTCTTGAAGAATAGTTAAGCGGAATACGTTACTAAATATATCTACGTCTATTGTATTCTACAATATGTATACATCAATACGTAATTTGACTTTCTTTTCTATATCTTTCAGATCCAGAAGCTACAGAAACCAATCATCTAAAAAAATTAATAACTTTTATAAAGATACATCCAATTGAAATTAAGTACACCGAGAAAATAACATTGGGACTGTACCTAGTTCCGACAGTTTTATCTTTCTCCGTCACTTACGTGATTGTTGCCTTGCAATTTAACCATCTCATTTAAATGACTTAACGTCTGAACGCTGTGGTTTATTAGTTAGCTTCCATAATATAAAAAATCTAGAAACTTAAATAATTATACTTAGAGAGAAATATGTAGGATTATATAACAAAATTTAATAAAAAGGGGAAGAGCTCATTGGACATCAAAAAATCCTCCGCATCGCTATCAATGGGAAAAGTGCACAAAAGGCTGGCAGATTCTTTGGGCTAAAAATAGGCCAGCCCTCTGGTCACGTGAAGAGTCAACCAATCGGTTAGCGATGTCCCGAAATACTCGATGAGCACTCACACCCCAAGGCCCTAGTGTTTCAACCCCAAACGGCTCAAACATATAACTCCCAATAAGGTTGTTATATTTGCACTCGTTTGAGGTTTTTTGCTCCTGTTGCAGCTGCCCCAGTACAGCCCGCCGTGCTAGGAAGATGGGATGGTGCGAGGGTGTCGACACTGGTTGCGTCCCACACCAAAAGTCTACCCAACTTCCAAGCAATTATGGTCATTCCGTCTGGCCTCTTCCCACCGTCGCGTACCAAGCCATTGGGTTCTAAAAAAGCAGATAATGTCGATAATTGACAACCCCATTTTTTATGTCCACGCAATCACTGTCCATTCTAAGGTTGCCTGGAAGAGATCGCAGAAAGCGATAAGGCCGCCCATTGTATGTTTTGTAGTGTTAAATATATTTATTTTCGCTATGTATTTTCTGGTGTACAATAAAGTATATATAAATAAATAATAATGCTGGCGTGCCGTGCCATCCGACCAGCGCTCTTGCTGCAGGATAGGCCGTTGTGTCTGAGGCAGTCGACTCCTCCCTTCATCGCATTGACAACGATGTGGAGCACCGCAAGGAACGCCCAGACGCGAACATGTAATGAGCTGGAATATGGTGTCACCCAGCATAGTGCCTATGTTGGGTGACGGTAGCACATGAAGCCAGAGGCGTAAGCCAGGGGCGTAAGTGTAATGCGTATAGTTACAGAAGTAATGAGATCCTATTTCTGACATATATTATGTACTTACTGAATTGCACTTATAGAATCGACCAGCGTAATATACATCAGAAAAGGTATTTGTCATTAGCGTAGGTATGCGTATTTCTTATTACTTTAGTCTCATAAAGATCATCAATCAAGATTATTTATCAATAATGTATTCACATAAGTAATGATTTTGAATATGATCGGTCGGTACAATTTTTTAGTAACGATTTTGTAATTTTTCGTCATTTTCCGAGTACGGACGAATATTTGTTTCACGTCAAAATTTTAGAAAACAAAATTATGATAACTGCTGAAAATATAATGGGCGTTCACAGAAATTATAGTTCTGTTGGAAAATATCACAAAATTCTAATTTTAATTCGTATTATTGTTGAAATTGTGGTTTTCATGACTGTTTTTTGTCGAAACTTCATCGTTTTTTCTCCAACTTTAAAAACCCGTGAAAATGTTACAACGGTGTTGATCGCCTATCACTTGGCTTTTCTTCTAAATGGCTTCAGCATCATAACGTGTGCTGTACTCAGCTCGAATTCTCACAAATTATTTATAAATAACTTCATGGAAGCCCAATATTGCTTCTGGAATGTTGACATATACAAAAAATATATTAAACAGTTCAAACTAGTCTTCTTAATAGCCTCATCAACGTTTAGTTTTGTAAGCGTCATTTTGATAACTCTCAGAATCCGTAACTCATCGACGAATGGTGATGAATGTTACATAGTGTTATTACTGATGGAAATATACATTGAAATACGTTACATTTTAGAAAGTGTTATATTTTACACTTATATTTCTATAATACAAAATTATTTGAAATCTATGAACACGCGTATTTGTGACATTAAAGCGAAGTATACTGTAATAGAAAAGAAACAAAACTCGCATACGAGGCAAGATAATGATCTGCTGACAGTGGCCCAAGTTGATGAGTGGGCGATAAAGTACCAAAGATTAGAGAGTTGCAGCAATACAATATCTGCGTGCTTCAGGAGTCAGGTAAATATTACGTTACGTAAAGTTATGGTAACTTGTTTCTCACTAACCACTCCTGTACTAGGTACTGTGAGGTTGTATGCGATACGCAACCTCGTGTGGTACTGGCTGGCAAGAGGACAGCCGTAAGTTTCGAACGTTCCAGCAATTTGGTTTTAAATATGTTAGGAGTGCTTTTTTGTTTAGGGAGGGCTTGTCTAGTCTTAGCTACCAAATAGTGTACGCGTCTCTTATAAAATTAAATATTAGAAGAAACCTCTCCCTCTTTGTATATAAATGCGTAGTGGCTCTCTGGCTAGTACATCAACAGAATGTATACAAAATTTCATCAATTGTTTTTCAGATCCTAATTTTATCCGCTTTGTCATCAGTGCAGTATATTATTTCAACGTATGTGATATTCGGAACAATTTTAAGCCGCGTAAGTAGTTATTATTGTGGTAATGCATTATGTAACTCAGTTGGTCTCTTCTCCCATACATCTCTTTCATTTGACATCTTCCCGGCCATATTACCAACTTTCATAAAGCCAATGAATGCCTCTTTTTTATTGGTTTCAACATCAAAATATTTGTTCCTCATTTCTTCGCACCACATGTATGTCTATTTGTTACGGTTTCACGCCAAAATGGCTGAACGGATTTGGGTAAAATTTGGCACATGGGTATGAATTGGATAAGGACACATAGGCTTGTCATACTAGATCATAGACAAAGTCGCGGGCTACAGCTAGTAAAGAATAAACGCTCTTCTTTTTTAGAGTTCCGTAGTCAACAAGGAACCCTTATAGTTTCGCCATGTCCGTCTGTCTGTCCATCTGTCCGTCTGTCCGTCCGTCTGTCCGCGGCTTAGCTCAAAGACCGTTGGTACTAGAAAGCTGTAATTTGGTATGGATATACATATAAAAGACGCCGACAAAGAGGTAAAAAAAATTGCAAAAAATATATTTTTTATGGTACCTCCCCTTCATTTAATGTGGGGATTGTTTTTTTTTTTTCTCGTCAATCCCATGGTGTGGGGTATCGTTGGAAAGGTCGTTTAAAATAATGGGAGTTTGTTAGAACTATTTTTGGATTCAGAGATCCGTTTGCGGAATATTAAGCTTTAAAGTGCAAATTTTTGTTAGAGTCAAGTGTCCCCCCCCCCCTTCCAGATAAATGGTTGGGTTTGGAAATGTGAAAAAATTCACGGCAGTAGTATATATAACGAAATTAAAAGGAAAACTATCACCGCTACGAAGGCTCCACCAGTTACCGAGTAATAATCGACCAACTTTGATTTGCAGTTGCAAAAACATGTTCTCCCATACATTCTGTATCGGAGAACCAGTTTTTCAACTACAATGTTAAGTTTGTTGGATAAATTCATCCCAACTACGGAACCCTTCATTGTGCGTGGTTCGACATGCACTTGGCCGGTTTTTATTCTGTTCTAAGCTTCTTGATTTTTTCCTTACACAGGATACAGCATATTACGTGAGCGCCTTGATCTCATTGCAAGGCGTATTATACTCTTGGTATTGTACGAATTTGTTATTCACTTCTGGTCAGAGACTTCTAAATGAGGGACTGAAATTCAGAAGAAGTTTGGCAAAATTATACAGCTCGTGGTCAGTAAGTAAGTGATTTTTTTACAAAACATATTGTTTTTATTATAATAATGTGATTAGCAGCATCTATATTACTTATTGCAAATTATAACGGCGACTTCAAGCATAGACTGGTAAACGAAAAGAAACAAAAACCGTTTCTTTGACTTTTTGGCGTTACTTTGGCTGTTACTTTTAATGAAGAAACTGGCCGTTAGTGAGTTTATCTACACCCATGCTATAAATCCTCTATAAAAGTTTCTGAAACAGTTAGCTTATTGCCAACATTAAAACAGCCAGTGTCATAGTAACCATAATATCATCCAAACGGGTGTTATAATTTTGTACTACATAATACAAATCATTTAAAAAAAGAACATTGTCATGCAGGCGCGTTACACTAACAAAGCACCGTAAATAAAAAATAAAAACTTTTAGGTTATTCAAATTCGAAAACGTTGAATTCATGTGCGTATCCTTCCATTTTTGTTCGATATTAGTATTGCAAACCTTTTATAGAGGATTCTTATAATGGGTGTTGATTAAGTCTTGTATGCAACTGTAAATAATTAGTTATTAAAACACTCATGTGATACTATTATCAACCCACATTCGTATTTTAATACCCCTTATTATATAACAGTTGCATAAATAACTATTAAATACTTTCCATTAACTCTATAGTTGCTAAGTCTCTCAATGAAATAAACGTTCACGTTTATTTCTCCTTCAGGAGATGATGTAAGCCTCGATGCTGCCACAACCACAAGGGTGAAAACATAGGTTTTAATCATTTGTGTTAGAAAGAGAAAAAACGATCCTATTGTGTGTTATTATGACGCAAGCTGGGAAATGAATATTGACATTTGTTATTCTATACTTTTCAGATCCAGAAGCTCCAGAAACAACTCATCTCAATAATTTAATAATATTTATAAAAATACATCCAATTAAAATACAGTACACCGAAAAAATAACATTGGGATTGTACCTAGTTCCGACAGTTTTATCTTTCTCCGTCACTTACGTGATTATTGCCTTGCAATTTAACCATCTCATTTAAGTATTTTGTGATGATTTTGTGTGAAAATATTTAGACAGTTAAAAATATGTAATAAGATTTTTTATAGCATAAAATTCAATCTACCTAGCCTTTTCCCAACTATGTTGAGGTCGGCTTCCAGTCTAACCCGATGCTGCTGAATACCAGTATATTATAAGGATATATGTCCTCTGTAAATACGATATCCCTTGGTAGGACTGGTTGCTAAACTTTCGGGCTTCTGACGACCCGTAACGACTGTCAAAGATTTATGAATGACAGCCGGGATCGGCTTATCGTGCTTTCCGAGCCACGGAGGAGTCTCGGTATGTAAAGATGGTCACCCATCCATGGACCAACCCCGGCAAGCGTAGTTTATTAACCTAATGGTTAGACCCGTGCGGCTGTTAAAGCTTGCTGTTAGATACCTACATAAATTATAGTTGTGATTCAATTATTGATGTTTTAAATAAATAAGTATGTCAAAATTTTGTGTGCAAAATTGAATTTAAATACAGAGTGTGATAAGATTACAATAAATGATTCAGTAAAATAACTTCTTTTCTTTGTTAAGCGCATTCCATTTCACAATCTGCTGATCATTAATTTACAATCCTATAATGGACCGGTCCACTCGAATCTGTGTGGTTCTTTCCTCAAAAGACCATTTCAGACACCAATCTTCATGGTCCTCAAATGATCTGACCAAGATTATTTAAAAAAAAGTCAAAGTCAAAGTATTTTATTTGTTGAACATAGGTAATATGGTACATGGTATAAAATTTGCGTTGTATCACTATGTTTTGCCTTGCAAGGCGTACAAATTAGGCGTAAAAAAAACTACAAACTAAACTACTAACTATTTCCGGATTTTTATAGTCACATTGACATTTTATCTACACAATGACATGAAAATTTACTTTGTAAAGTATTATATTATTTTAATTATTTTGAATGTGAAGACTATGTGGATCATTTTTGTATTATTTATTTTTCCTTAGATTTAATTTAATTAATCATGGTCTGGCAGTTTGAGTAATTTTTGGGGCCTACCCAAATGTCCTTTCTTTGGTATTTGTTCATCAAATCGTTGAGCTCCTTAAATTCGGAGTTGAGCCGCACGATTACTGACAAATGCGTCTGAAAACTAACTGGACAAGTGGACAAGTCCACTTAATCTGTGTGGTTCTTTCCTCAAAAGACCATTTCAGACACCATTATACATGGTCTTCACATGATCTGACCAACTTTTATGTCTGGACTTTAAAAGAGACTGTGTGACCTCTGAGTTTGTTTCGGCCTTTCTTCTCAGAGTAGTCAGATAGGAAACGCCGACCTTATCTAGTTTTATAAATATGATTGACGTGTAAAAGTGTTTGTACAAAACCTACTTACGGAAATAAATCATTTATCTTTTAATGAAGGTTTCTGAGCGATTGAGGCCATACCACGCACGAGCGATTTTTATTACGCACTGGATTTTCAACGAACAACGCACTGATAAGCGCTGATAGTTGTAATTCCAATAGGCCAGGAGCACGACATAGGGCGGTGCGCTTGTGAAACGGGGCGGTGCTCGAATCGCTCGAATGTTCCCGCGCCGCTCAGGAGAACGGTGAGGACTCCGCAAATTGCTCTTTGGCGATTCATACCACGCTCTAAACAACTTCTAACATTTTTTACCGACTTCTTCAAAAAGGAGGAGGTTCTCAATTCGACTGTTTTTTTTCTTTGTATTTTTGTTACGCGATTACTCCGCCAATTTTGAATCGATTTTGGTGATTATTTTCTTGTTTGGTAGGTCATGCTTCAGAGGTGGTTCTACATAAATTTTATTAATTTTGCATGTGTAGTTTTTGAGTTAGCTTCACTAATTACGTATTTTTCCCATTTAGTATATGTAGATGATGTTTTAAGTGACTCCGTCACTGTTATTTACAACGCAGGTAGCGTGAGCTGTAATTTCGTGGCCAAGGGGACAGTGTGTTTTTTGACGTGCTGAGATGCACACTGTTGGATTTTCAATACTCGGGTCAACACGGACCTTATTACTACAAAACCGTGTTTATCAGTTGTTTAGACTAAACACCTTTTAAACACGACATTTCTGTATGGAGTTTGACATAAAACTGACACTAGACACGCGATCAACAAGTTTACGTCGCGTTATAAAAACGCCCGTGCGTACCTAGGCTTATTTTATGTTTCGCCTGTCTTCCAAAATTGTCCACAATAATAATACATTATTCAGGTATTCAATAAGTGAATATCAATCAGTAGATTTACATAATTGCCTTGAGAAGTCCCATGTACCTTAGTAACTCAATTAATTGGTCAAGGCATCATAATGAGGCTTTCCTTCATAATCATAACGTAATTTTATATTATCACTAGCTGCGCCCCGCGGCTTCACCCGCGTAAGTCTCGATCCCGTGGGAATATCGGGATAAAAAGTATCCTATGTGTTAATCCAGGTTATAAACTGTCTGTTTGCCAAATTTCATCCAAATCCATTTAGCCGTTTTTGCGTGATTGAGTAACAAACATCCAAACACACAAACACACAAATACACAAGCACACAAACTTTCACACTTATAATATTAGTAGGATTTGGTACAGTATTTAGATTAGCCGCGTCGCGTTGGGAAAAAAATAGCGTAATTATTGCAACATGTTTTTGCGTTGCGGGAAACAATTTTACTGGCAACATGGAATGTTGCAGTGGTGCTGGCAACATCCTAATGTTTCATTTTCATGGTAAACACAAGAACATCTCTTAGTATGTTGCTAGCAACAATGACGCGCAATTATTTTAAAACATTGTTTTTTAAAAACAAGTAGCTGATGCCCGCGGCTCCTCCCGCCATATTATATACTAAAACCTTCCCCGAGAACCACTCTATCCATTGATGAAAACAGCATGAAAATCGGTGCAGTGGTTTTTGAGTTTATCGCGAACAGGATGACAGACAGACGCGGCGGAGGACTTTGTTTTATAATATGTAAGGATACAGGGCAATAACGTATACCAACGTCGCGTCATCGCCTGTATCTAAATACTTACGTGTGTTTTTGTATTGTGAGAATACAAATTAGCAAGTAGACGTCGACACTAGCCAGTATTGACTGACGTATTTAGAAGCAAACGTGTCAAACTGTATAGTGGTTCATCCTAGAGTCTCTTAGAGGACAGATTGGTAGGCAAAACCAGGAATAAGCCATTTTTATCCAAGTCAATATCAATCAAACTTGGTACCTCAAATCAAGATGTGTGCTGCCTCGGACACAATGCGACATGCAACTGTGACAGCTCGAAGACTAGACGCAACGACAGGCCTACAGCGATAATTCTCATACATTTTGTTAAAATCTCCATGCAGGCTCAGAACTCTATTACTAACCCTCCGCTGTACGTCCGTCCGTCCGTCCGTCTGTCAGCGGGCTGTATCTCATGAACCGTAATAGGTAGATAGTCGAATTTCTTACAGAATATTAAATCAAATTTTAAAATTAAAGGGGATCCCCTTCCAGACACGTGTTACTTTTGGCGTTTTTTTTTGCTTTATATTTTACGGTGGTAAAGGACCCTTTGTGTGCGAGTCCGACTCACACTTGCTTTGTTTTTTAAGAGACCATTACGTAACAGTCTAATGTTATTTTCAAAAAACCCCACTCTAATATTTTCTTTTTGTCCTGATGGCTCTCTCAGCCGCCCATTTCCCTGAGTCACACATCCAGGTGTCATGCCTGGGTATAGTAAAAATCCTTTTTTCGGCAGCGCAGTCAGCGTTAAACGACGTGCATCTTCCATTAAGAGAAAAGTGGAAGAAAAGCTGAGGTAACACTGAGAGATTTTAGGAGATTTTTAAAAGGACGCGTAGTATCTTTATTTGAAGTCTCTATTTAATAAAAACGTAGCGGTTTAATAGATAAGCTCAATATTATTATATATTCTTTATTACATTTTTGTCCGTAAAGATTAAATTTTTAAATATTTTTATTGATACATTTAAAAATATTAAAAATAGTAGCCCACTTGTATCGGGAACAGGGTCCAAGCTACCACCGGTAGTCAGGGCTCCTGAGAAAGGAACCTGCTATCGATATTATTATTATTATAAGCCTGTGTTGTCCCACTGCAGGGTAATAAAAGCCTCTTTCAACTTTTCCCGGTCTACTACGATTGTGGACCAATCCTTCAAGGAGTCCAGCTCACCCCGCCATCTTTTTCTGGGCCTGCCACGTAGTCGTTCCCTGCTATTTGGGATCAATAAGTCTTGGCTAATATGGTTCATTATATTTATACCTAAATACCTATCTGGTTATCGTAAAAACCGACGAAAAAAGAACTGAAAAGCGAAAAATAAATAACTTTAATTTCGGAAGTCGGTGCCTTCGCTTTTCAATTTTCGTTTTTTGACACCGACTTCCGAAATTAAAGTTATTTCTTTTTCGCTTTTCAGTTCTTTTTTCGCCGGTTTAACTTTTTGTAAAAAAGTTTTTTATTTTTCGCTTTTGAGTTACCATCCACTCCAGGGTACTCCACGGGGTTACTCCAGGTTAAAGACCTGGAGTTGATGATGAGTGATTGTGTCATCAGAACTATGTATATGTGCGAAAATTCAACAGAATCGGTTCACAGTTGAAAATTCAGTTGGTGAAAAATCAATCAAACCCATTTTTTCTACCTTTAGGGGTGGATTATAGTTTCCAATTTTAAATGGGACCAACTTCGAGGTATATATACCCTTCCCAATAAAAAAAGAATTTTTCAAATCGGACGACACATTAAAAAGCTATGCGTGGTCATACATAAAAAAAAATAAAAAATAAAAAATTACGGGTCGACTTGAGAACCTCCTCCTTTTTTTTTCCTCGGTTAAAAAGTGACAAAATGACAAATTAAACGAAATTTTTGTGTCAGTACCTACTTCATAATATTGTTCTAGAATTTATTTCCTTTTGACTATATATAATCCAATAATTGACGTGTCGCAGAATGATGAAAAATCTTCGTGTTATGCGCTTAGTGTGCTCTTGCCTTCTGATGTCTAGTCACAGGACAACATTTGTGTAGCATAATGACTGCAACGCGTAGTAAAATGAAAACAGCAAATCAAATCCACTCAAATGCTTTACGAGATTTGGTCAAATATTTGTGTCCGATGCATCTTAACTTGTTCACAATGCAATAAGTTTCTATAAGAGAAAGAGACTACTTTCATATCTGTGTATTTTTAGTTCATTAGGATATCGCAATACTGAGTCAATAATGTCTAACGAAAACTTGAACAAACGTGATTCACATTAGTATAATTATGTAGTAATTCATTTAATTTTCCTAGCATCGTTAGTAGGGCATTGCATGATAGTACTATGTAAGCCTAAATGGTAGAGAATTGAATAGAATAGAATATATTTATTTGCTTTAAAATATGGTACATTTAAGGTCTTATTTATATAGTTGTGATATTACATGTTTCGGCCATGGACTAGCATACAAATATCTAAACATGTTAATTACATGTATCAACACATTTTATTTTAAATTATAATTATAACATTGGTTATTAGGGTTTCGTATCAACTTGAACACTTGCCAATAATATCTATTTATAAGTACGAGTACTTAATTAAAACTCAGTATCATAATATCTTATATTTATCTGTTACTTGTTTATCAAAAAAATCTTTTATACTATAAAAACAGTTACCAATAAGCCATTTGTGTAGGAGAAATCTGCATGAAAGTAATGCGGACCTACACCCAACCGAGGAGTGCACCGAACTGCGCAAGTCTTCCAGCACCCCGGCCAAAAGCGGCTAAAGAATACCGTGCAGTTTTAGTTAGTATGAGTTTGATAGCCCTCCACCTCAAATGTCCATCCATGACGATGACCAAGGCCTTAATAGTCGAAGATAGAGTTATTTTCAGTAGGTACTAATTTTGTATGAATTTGCAATAAATAAACACTGCCACAAGACGAGGTTACCAACGAATTATTACATAATCAGCCTATAAGACCTCTTGTTAACGACAACGGATTCCGGTCCGATTTTTATCCGATTTTTATCCGATTTTTATAACGGACGACGGAGCCGGCGAGCATTGTTCAATAGGTTAGTGTGGGTGTTTGTTAACGCCTGTCGGTCCGATGCAGTGGACCACGTCATTTCATAGAAGTGTGTTGATGACGACGACGACGATGACGACGGATGTGCGCCCGTAGACAAAAACGGTCGTTAACAAGAGGCCTAACGCGCCCACTGCTGGGACACGGGCCTCCTCTCAGTGAGAGGGGAGTTAAGGGAGGGGAACAAATTATTAGCGACAACTATAGTAAGTGTGTTAAAAAAGGTCACAAGCTGTGTTTATCCTTAACAAAACCCAGTTATTTTACTGTTTAGCTCTCAACTACGCTCACCTCTAATGGAGACTGTACAATGGCATGTGAACGATGTTTTTGTGGTGTTCTTTTTGCTACAGTTATTTATATAAAATCCTAATGAATGCCTTCAAAGCTCTCGTTGCACTAAAACGTTGGTGCACATATGTAGAGGATGTGAAAGACAGTTAGTTATTTTTTTTCATTTCCAGGGTTATTTGTAATTTGTCGGCAAGGGGATGTAGGAGCGGTCATTTGCAACCAAATGAGCCCTTATGATCCCTACGCAAATTTCAACCATTTTCACGCAATTTCACATTTTATAATTTATAATGAATGAAATAAAAATCAAATGTCAAATTTAGTATTCCAAAATGGTTGAAATTTGCATAGGAGTTTATATTTTTTGCCGATGGAAAATCCCAGAACACGGCCACACTAAATAAAATGTGGGTATTTCAGATCCATTAAGTTTCATTAAGTTTTTATTTCAATTGCAATAAAATACATAATACAAGGTCAAATTAATTCAAAACTTCGTAGACATGATGGATATCGACACTAATACAAGATAAAAAAAAAAAAAAATTTTTTTACTGCTGGTAGTTTTTGAAGTCGGCGTTTCGAAAATCTTCTTTTTATCATCATGGTTTAATAACTTCCAACACAGGTAACAATAAGCAAATCTTATGTAATGTAATAGTTTTAAAACATTATAAGGTATTAAAGCAATTTAATAAAAATTATTCGTAATTCTTAAATAAATATCAATAGAATATCAACATTAACTGACAGTATTCTGACAATCGTTGAAACGGTTTATTATATTAAAATAGCAATATAAAATCTAAGATATGCTACCAGTATCATTAAATATTACGTAATAATTTATACTAATAACATATGAATGAATTTTATAAGTTATGTGTTATTTTTAGGTAAACACAATACCTACCTAGTCAAATTAGGTACTTTTACATTAGTCCCAAGTTTCGTAAATATGACAAATGTCACTTTTGAACAAACAATTTTTTAATATTAAAATAACCTCGCAACACGAATAACCTAACAAGCGCGAGTCTCTCAGCGAGTTTTCTGCCAAGCAAGCGTCACTAAGCGAGTAATCTCTTAGATAGCTCTTGTCGTTGTTACAAACGAGTACTCGCCGGCGGTTTGGAACAGTAAGAATTATTAGGGTTCCGTTTTTGCCATTTGAACCTCAGACCAAATTAAAAACCAAGACAGCGCAGCGCTACTAACAACACTGTGAAGCATTCAAAAATTTCTCCTCGCTCTGTGCACGCTCACACGCACACATATTTAACAAAATTACACCTCACCGCACAGTCTCAGACCAAATAAAAAAGCAAGACGAAGCGCTGCGAACAATACAGTGAAGCATGCTAAAACTACACCAACGCTCTGTGCATACACACTCACACATTTACAACTATTTACAATGACACTAAAATCACGTGCACACATGTTTACGAAACCGGCCTCAAGTCACTGTTGACAGCGCTCTGTCTTGTTTTTTTATTTGTTCTGAGCGCACAGTAAAGTAAGTTCACACAATCATGTATTATGAAACCGAGCTCACGTCACTGTTGACAGCGCTGTCTTTGGTTTTTTATTTGGTTAGATTCGAACCCTTATTACAAGTGCTATTAGCAACTATTAAAATTTAAATAAGATGATTGAATTGCAAAGCTGTTATCACATAAGATAAAGAAAGAGATAGAACTATGGGTATCAGGTACTTTCCAAGATGTATTTTATTGGTGTATTCTATTGTAATAGGATTTATTCGCACAAGTAGATTTAAATTCTTTACACTCCTCGTTTCCGGCGCCGCTGGCTCTGAAATTATAGACAGTAATTTAAAAACACGGCATAACATCAGCCCTGTATTCCCCGAAGTGAGAGGCAAAGGCGTACTTTCTATACGACCACATCTCGCCAATTATATTCAAGTCCCATGTAATAGGCGAGCTCGTGGCTACGTAATAACAGCCGCACGGGTCGATCCATCAGGTTAAGCTACGCTTGCCGGGGTTGGTCCGTGGATGGGTGACCATCTTTACATACCGAGACTCCTCCGTGCCTCGGAAAGCACGTTAAGCCGTTGGTCCCGGCTGTCATTTGTGGATCTTTGACAGTCGTTACGGGTCGTCAGAAGCCCGAGTCTGACAACCAGTCTTACCAAGGGGTATCGTATTACCCAGTTACTGGGTTGTGGAGGTCAGATAGGTAGTCGCTCCATGTAAAATACTGGTATTCAGCTGCATCCAGTTAGACTGGAAGCCGACCCCAACATAGTTGGGAAAAGGCTAGGCAGATGATGATGTAATAGGCTCGCCTATTGCCATCAACACTTTCCCCGACCTGGCTATGCAGGACTTCATGCTCGGCAGTACCGCTTGCGAGCACTAGACCACCGGGCCACGTAAAGCGAGGCAATTTGAAGAGTTTATTATTTTTCGAGGAAACCGAGAATCCATGTTATAAAAAAAAAAGTCTAGTCTGCTGCGCTGCGGACGCTACGGGCACAAAATTAGCGGCGGCCAAGCCGAGCGATGGCGACGGCGCGGCGCGGGGCGGCGCAGTAACGAAAACAAAGGCATAGCGTTCTTGTATTTATTTTCCTTGTTGACTACGGAACCCTAAAAATAATAATATACAGGAATTATACTTACCTACTGATAATGTGCTGTATAACTTTGATAGTTTTCTATGTGTTTTTGACCATTCGTTGACTATATTTTGACCAGCGCAAACCACGACATATGTACAAAATATATAAAATAATAAAACATACATTATGTTGACACCGCCGACATACTGGTCTATGCTCTGTGAAAAGAAAACTTGTATTTAACAAAAATTACTGACTATTAAAATCATTTGAAAATCAAATAAATCTGCCAAGCCATTTCCCAAATACATATGTTGGGGTTGGCTTCCAGTCTAACCAGATGCAGTATTTTACATGGAGCGACTGCCTATCTGGCCTCCAGTTACTGGGTAACACGATACCTCAGGGTAAGACTGGTTGTCAGACTTTTTTGAAAATCATTGGAATCTAAATTGAAGGCTAAAGGAGTTTGTCCACTACATCGTACCATACCATGACCGTGCTATGAACGTATCAGGCACGGAAAGAAATATGACACAGACTATGCCCAATAGAATGTATCAACAGCGTATCATACCCGTGGATAGGGGTTTTAATGACCGTAGACAATCCGCGTATTATCCGTGTGTCATATCCATACGGTAAAAGTTCACCAGTGTTTTTGCGTTAACCAGATGCGTCAAGTTGAGCGAGTGAATATTTTTGCTAAGAAAATGATTTCCTATACCTGTACTATTAGAAAATTGTCCATGAGAAAGTTGGCAATGATCTATAAAGTGAAAACAATACCATCAGACGATTACGACGGTACTGAGTTCAAGCCTGTTTAAAAAAAAAGACAAATCGAGTGAAAATATCAGATGCACGGAGCGTGTTCGACCGGCAAAATATTCTCGCCGACAATTTTATTGTTGGCGCTACTTGTGCATGGTGCGCGGCGGCTTTGTTTGGTGACGGAACGGTCTAGTGGGCATAGTCCCATACTTTTCAATACAATTTTTTTTTTGCCTGTCACGTTACTAGCACACTCATGGCATAATACGGTGTAGTGGACAGACTCTTTTATAGATACTAACATTTGTTAAAATTATGCAGAATATCTCGTAAGCCGACGAAACAAAATGTACAGATGAACAGACCAATGCAAATCTCATCTGAAACGCACATAAATATATTATTATTAAATCCGTGAAATTATCATAGTCAATGACGATGAATAAAAAGAATAATGTACTGTAATTTTTTTAAATGAGTCTTGTTATTTGAAAATTCCTACCTATTAATTATCAACTCACTATGTTGCTATAGAGAAATAAACAGAAAAATGTACTGTATTTTTTTTTTTTTATATTTTTGTACACTTCGGGACCCTGAGGTCCCGGACCTTTGGAAGGCATGCGAGGGGCCGAAGTCAACTCACAGAGGCCCCTTAGACAATTTTAAATGGAATGAGGCACCCACCTACGATTATCCCTGTTCGCACTACGCAAGTGCAGCCAAGTAAATATTATTATGAGTCTTGTTAATTGATAATACCTACTTATTCATTATCAACTCACTATGTTGTTAGAGAGAAGTTTGATATGCAACAATGATAAGATAAGATAAGATAATGCTTTATTTGCCTTAAACATGGTATAAAGGTGTTACAGTTTGGTAATATAATATCGTCCACATGTTTAGCTATACAACATCGTGTATCAATTGCATGCAAAATACTTAGAATCAATTAGTAAGTAGAAATAAAATGTCAAAGCTATAAAAAATGAGATACACACTTGTCGGGTAACCCAAAATATTTACCTGAATTTTAAAGCACATTGAAAGGTTCTTGCTGCAAATCGAAAAACATTTGTAAATTTTAGCCCAATGTTCCACTTCTATAACGCGTAAAATCTCATTATTTCGTCTTCTCTCTTTGTATAATCTCTTGTCAATATAATCATATTTCGTTTGAGTGTACGATATAAACTGGTTCATACATTTCAAATAAGATTGTAGCATAGTTATAAAAATGTATAACACGACATGTTCCAACATAAACCGTACCTCAAGCATCATTTCTACCACCACCAACATGAAGTAAGGCAAAAAGAACGGTTCCCCTTGCAAATAGTATCTAGTTGTCATTTTTATTATTAAATTGATTGTGCAAGTAAAAATAAATATTGATGAAGCTAATATAAAGCATATCTTCAGCTTTTTCAAGCATTTGGTATAGGTCGGTTCATTTCGGAAGCAATTCTGCACGCTCATGTAATTAGTTATAAAGATTTTGTAATTACTCGAGCTTTGGATGCCACATAGTATAATTAAGGTACCGCTGAAGAGAACCACAAAGTGAAATGTTATTTTAACGTGCGACATAAAGTTTTCGCCTTTCACGAGATCCTCAGACAATCCGTTCACTCGGTTACAGAACAAAAAAACAGTGAGAATAACTTCCACAGCAGTACGAATTACAATAAGAACTTGGCGTCTTTTTGGGAGGAACAAGAAATTTCTGTAAACGCCCACTATATTTTCAGTCATTATTAACATGTTTATTATTTCATTTTCTGCCATTTTAGTTGTTTTATTCACGATACTGGCCGAGGAATGGATTAACTATTGGTCAAATAACTAGACGGACGTTGGAACAAACCAAGTCGTGTCAAGACACTTATTCAAAATTGGAACGGTACAAATTATAATAATTACATAACATTTAATGGTTTACCCCGCGCGGTACACCCGCGTACCAAAAACCATTGTAGTTAATTAGAATGTCCTTGAAGAATCAAGTTATATGAAATGAAATGTAATGAAATTGTTTATTTCAAACCAAGCACACAAATAGTAGGCACAAGTCCATATTATGTTAGTAGGTAGATACTTATAGCTATGTTAGTAAAATTTAAAATAATTATGGAAATTTAAAAAAGATATATGGGAGAAGAGGAACAAATCAATAACATTAATATAATTGCACCTAGTTTCTATGGCATACCAAGGCCTATTTTCCACGACAACGCAAGTTTTTTGAGGGTGGGAAATCATCAAATGACTTCTTCCGCTCTGGGCCTTAGCGGGAGGGCGTATCAGACTTTTACTGACTAAAATCCACCTGTGTTCCTTCAGTTGCCTGTTGCCAAGGGCCCCGGTATCCCTTTGGGACTTTCCTGCAACCCTGGCAGGCATCGGTCCTAACGGACCCCGCCTATTTTGCTGACATCTCTTTGAAGCGCGCGTGGAACACAACGCGCCGACGACCCGGGCCTGGTCCTTATCTGACGGCGAGCTACCCATTGCTCGCCCCGCGCAAGCCCGCGCCTACGGTGGAAGTTGAAGTACCCTTGATGTACCTACAGTCGGACAAAGAGATCGTTATACCAGCAGCTATCTTGCAACTAGCGAGGGAGCAGGTACTCTCTGTGATAGCTCTTAAGGCTCTTACATACTGGGGCGATTCGTCGCGTGACGCGAATTTTAACAAAACAATTTCTCACGGCGAACAATGCGGCGGCGTCGCGTCGCGCGACCAATCGCCCCAGTATGTAAGAGCCTTTATCGTTGCAACAAACAAGTACTTATTCGCCGGCGGTATGAACAGTCAGCGAATACCTATTAATATAATGTAGGGTAATCATTTTTAGGGTTCCGTACCCAAAGGGTAAAACAGGACCCTATTACTAAGACTCCGCTGTCAGTCTGTCTGTCTGTTACCAAGCTGTATCTCATGAACCGTGATAGACAGTTGAAATGTTTACATATGATGTATTTCTTTTGCCGCTCTATCAACAAATACTAAAAAACAGAATAAAATAAATATTTAAGGGGGCTCCCATACAACAAACGTGATTTTTTTGCCGTTTTTATAGATAATGGTTCGGAACCCTTCGTACGCGAGTTCGACTCGCACTTGTCTGGTTTTTACAACTGTTATTTAAACATTAGGGAGCTTATTATATCAATAGAAAAATATTATGGACAGATATTTTATTTTTCGTTGGTTGGCAAATTAGTATGACAGTAAAACATGAACAGTAATACAAATTACTAAAAAAAAAAAAACAACAAACTTCCAAAAAAAACACTAAAAAGTGAAATTTAACTTTAATTTCGGAAGTAGTTGTCTTTGCTTTTCAATTTTCGTTTTTGCCACCGACATCCGAAATACATGGAAGCAGTTAGGGATAGTTTGAGAATTGTTTTTAAATGAAACTAAATATTTGACTTTTCAGTAATGATCACTTTAATATAAACCAAAGTGAAACACCTACATTTCAAGCGCAAAAATACAAACAACAAAACAATTACAACAGCAAATTACAATTCGTGTAAAATTAACACAAACCAGCCAAGTGCGTGTCGGACCACGCACAATCAAGGGTTCCGTAGTTGGGATGAATTTATCCCAAGAAAAAACTTAACATTGTAGTAGAAAAATATATTCTCCCAAACACTTCAACAGCTATAAGTTAGTATGCACAATATTGAAAGATTTACCATGTTATTTTATAGGGTTTCCCGTTATCTCTAGTATAGAAAGAACTATTTTCTATATTTTTTTTTCAAAATTTTAGGCTCTATAGTTTTTGATCAAAAAATTGTCTTAAAATACAATCTTATTTAAAATTAAAAGAAAAAAATAATTAAAACCCTCATTTGATAAGTCACACGGTACAGTTACAAAACTTTTTTTGTTCTTGGTTTGCCTTCCGACAATGGCCCTTATATTACATGTCCGTGTTAGAGACACAGAAATCTATATGCATTCCAAATTTCAACTTAATCGGTCCATTAGATTCGGAGCCAATTGACCATTACAATATAATAATTCCTCTTTCTTCTCTCCATATACAATATCTTATCTATTTCTTCAGCCTTCTTTACAATATCCGATACACGATCATTAATAGTTTTCAAAAAATAATGTAGCATAATGTAATACAATATTTTCTAAAATATGGCGGATTTCAACATATAATAACTAAACACCACAATCAATAAATAATTGAATGTCAATCTTGTGCCCTCTATATATACATCTTGTTAAGTGTTTTTGTTGCAAAAATAACTATGCTGCTACAACAATGTACTACAGTAGTTGTCATTAGAACAGTTTTCAATTTTTATACATAATTATTTTTATAACATTTAGATTCACAACTCAACTCATAATAATGAAACCGCTTATGAAATTAAAAGAATAAAATATCCCCATTACAGTCGAAGGCATCCTTTTACAAGTTAGAGTAAATGATTTATACGAATCTATATTAATTAAAAACACAAATGGATAAACAAACACTTCAAAAAACAGTATAATTATGATGACAGTTTTCTGAATATTTCCAAGACAGTAAATATTTCTGTAAACACCCATTATGTTTTCAGCTGTTATTAACATGTTTATATATTTTTTTTTAAAGATAACTAGACACTTATCAACTTGGAAAATAGCTGGCAGTTATTAATGATAATAAACAATTATTCAAATTATAATTAAGTTTAAAAGTTCCATTGCTTTGATATTATCATCGATTCGTATCTTCCAGCGACAGCCATTTTTATTATTATTTGTATATCGTATAAAATGTAAAAGCATTAATTAAAATTAATAACTAAGAGCTTGGCTGACTATTTGTGTATACTTATATCATGGTAAATATTGCTGAGGCTACAAACAGCAAAATTTATGACAATTTACAACACTGCAAACACGAAAACTACACACATTAAAAATAAATTAAACTAAAATTTGGTTATATAACATGGTTAAACTGCAACATGACAACAATGTATGTAGCAGACAGCGATAACATCATGGGAAACAAGTACATTCCCAGAGAAAAAGTACCAAATTTTATGACAATAGGATTCGTCGTAACTAAACGATTTAGATCCTTTAGGTGTCTCGTTTTAGATTTTTCACGATCTGAAAACGAAAAATAATAAAATTTGAGGAATCGTAAACATTCCTCTGCAAAGGAATAATATCTGTGATTTTGTGGACGGACACCGACGAGCCCGGACGACGGACCGTGGGAAGGTGTACGTGCAGGGTATCGTAAACATCGGAAGTGCATCGGAGCGCGGTGCGTGGCGGTCTGTGGTCGCTGGTCGTCTGCCGTGCGTGTCTGTCTGCAATATTGTCGATCGTGGGATTCCACCATAAGAAAGAACGTCAAGTCATCTTTCCTGGATTTATAAATAAATAAATAATAAATCAGCATTTATTTCAGAACCACATTCCATATTTGTTAGTAACAATGTAAGCTTATGAAACTAGTGTTAGTAACATAATATATTCTAGGCTGCGAGCGTGAGGCACGCCGATCCTGGGGAATGTCTACTTGACTGCGTGCAGTCGTATCCACCGCCCCAAGATCGGAGAGTCCCACCTATCAGCCAACACTCTAAGAATGATAACTATAAGTTATAATTTCAGCAAATAATTCCAGAAATACATGAGTAAATAGACTTACGAGAGGACACTTCACACGCAAGAATCGCCAAAGCCTTGTTGAAAGTATTAAATTCATTTTGCAACTTCTGACCGGCAACTAAAAGAGTGAACGTAGCTGAAATGTGGTATATTAAAGCATACACGATGTTTGTTGTTCCGAAACTTCTCTCTAAGTCCTGCAAATAATATTTTCATTTTATTCTTCTCTGTTACTTCAAACGAGAGCAAGAGGTTTGATTGCTAGGTAGGAAGATTGTTATTGGGTTTTTCCATTAGGAATTTCTCAGTATTAATTGCCATTATACAACCAAGTAATAAGCTTGCCAATACTACAATGAATGTTATTTAATTATTTACTACGGTAGCATTAACTTTTAAATACGTTACCTTTTTAATAATTGCGTTAAAAATTCCATACATTGAGAAAATACACTGCACCATGGCTACACCGAAGGAAAACAAGAGCTGAAAACAAAGTTACTTTAGTTTACTAATGTATACATTTATAATAATATTATATCATAGTTCTATAATTTATATTTTATGAAACATAATTGTATGAAAATAAGAAATATTGTTTTTTTCACTTTCGGTAATATCAGACAATATTTTTCTGGCTATGTCAGTGCTTCTCACATTAAACAATAAAAACATTACAAATAAAGGGCTAAGGATGTACCCTTGAAGAACACCTGTCCGTTTTTTATTAAATTCATAACTTTAAAAGCATTATACAAAGTTCAGTAGTTTTATGAGACCAATTCTATATTGCAATGTAACGTAGATAAAAATACTTTTCGTGCTCACTCTATCGAAGGCCTTACTTTGATCAACGAAAGTTCACATCGGAGCAATTTTGTGTTAGTAGTAATAATATAATAATTCCTTTATGTCAGGCAACTAAGGCCCACAGATAAAATACACAAATTATGCTTACAAAGTCATATTAAAACATTAGGCACTAGTAATCTATTAATAACTAAGTAGTACGGTGGATCGGCGGCGTATTGCACTGAGTCGAGGTGTCATGTAGCCTTCCGCGAAAACGCCTATACATGAACCCCTTCGGCCAAAAATCTTCCTTCATAAACGTCTCCAGATGATGAGTCCGAACGCGCACCACTAAAGTTTTTAAGCAATTTCTCGACTTTTAGGGTGAATTTGGTCTTTATCAATATGTACTCCACGGTCTCCTCTAGCTTCGTGGAGTGATGGAGACGTGAGTACTAGACGGGCCAAAGTGTGAAAATCACGTCTATATTAAAATGCTCTGGTAGGATAAATGCCTACTTTTGATTCGAACCTTACCTGTATTTTGTAACGTGAGTTAAAATAAAATCTTACTCACCAGTTCTTTATAACACACTGATATATTTTTACAGCAAGCCATGATGTGTTGGTACTTTTCTCTCCAGCAATTCACTTTCCCAGGCAAATTAATGCATTCCACATCCGTGTCGAGGCTAATTTCATTGGTCTCTTCCTCATTGTACTTCTTTAGTATATCATTTACAGCATTGTTCAAACATTTGAGGTAATCGTAAGTGCAAGTTATAGCGCAATACACTACTAGATGTTCTAGCGTGTAGCGAATGTCTACCCATAATTCATAGAGGACCAGTAATAGGATTTCTCTCAAAAGATATCTGTCCATTAAATACCAGTTAACGAGTCTTACCAGTAGAAGTATGATAGCCATCGCAGTGAACACCATGAAGCCAACCAAACATTTGACCTTTAGTTTTTTCTCAGAATTTTTATAATGTCCTTCATACTTGAAACAATTATGGAGCTTCCGCAGATTCTCGTAGAATTTACTGAACGATTCCGAATTTACAATTCCACCAATTACTATTACGAAGCTTTTTAATAGAATCAGTAACTGGAACAGATCTGCCACCAACTTATCTTTATCGCTGTAGTCAAAATTAATGAAATTCGTCAAGATGACATTGTTCACGGTAATGGCTACAGAAAGGGATAGTTCAACGACGATACGCGTAACTGCTACAATCTTTTGACTTTTATTTAAACTCAAGTAGTTTCTGTAAACGCACATAAAATTTTCGCCATAAATTAAAGTGCAGAATAAATTCATGATGGCGACTGGAGTGACACTCGTTCTAGAAAGGCACTGTGTTACGAATGATGGAACGTGCGACCTCATTAAACTTAATGTAGAAACATTTTCTTAATCATTTTAGGTACTTGTCCTTATGAACAAACAAATACGTTATGACTTTGCCGCTGTTAATCCAAATAAAATAGAAAAATATTAATGTCCCTAGGTGACACTTCAAGGTTAGGTAGATGAAGATTAATTTGATGTTTTACAAAGTATGAAAAAAGGTTCATTATTGATTGGTAGATGTTTAGTAATTAAAGATATGTACCCACGGCAAAAGAGTTAAGTAAGCAGTCACGCACACTACGAAACTATATCGCTACTGTGCGTACTGCTCACAATGACAGCCACGCACACATCGCATTCGTAGAGTGAAGTGCTAACGTCTCCTAAATCATTGCACCTATGTAATTGAAACTGTAACATGATTTTGCAAATAATTATAGTTGCTCTCGTGGCGCAACAGTCGTGTACTTATTGGAAGAGGTCGCATATATGTATGCACTGGCCTGTTGCACATGCCTGTCACCGATTCAAATTATTATAGTTACGGCATATGTTTTTTGTACTGTGTCACTTGACTTGTGAAAAATATTGACCACGAAGTATACTTATTATCTGTCCACTGCTATTGCCTCTATTTTTCCATTACTACTCTAAGTTGACAAAAACTTTTTACAAAAAAAAACAACCGACTTCCAAAAAAAAGTGAAAAATAACTTTAATTTCGGAAGTCGGTGTCTTTGCTTTTCAATTTTCGTTTTTAGCCACCGACTTCCGAAATAAAAGTTATTTTTTCAATATTGAGTGCTTTTTTTGGAAGTCGGTTGTTTTTTTTTTGTTTGTAAAAAGTTTTTATTTTTTTTATTTTTCACTTTTTAGTTTTTTATTTTTTTATTTAGTTGTGGTACCTACCCCAAACAAATTCGAATACCACTACCTGCTATGAAAATAACATTAACAGTGACGGAATCACATTAACATCGTCTACATAAACTAAGTGGGAAAAATACTTAATATTGAAGCTAACTCAAAAACTACGCAAGAAAAGTAAATATTATATGGGACCACCTCTGAAGCATAACCTACCAAATAAAAAAAGAATATTTAGCGGAGAAATCGTTTAACATACACAAAAAAAAAAAAACCTACAGATGAATCGAAACCTCCTTCTTGAAGAAGTCAGTTAAAAACACAGCGCAGAGACGCCTCAGCGGTTTCTGCTAAAGGTGGCACTATGGTGATAGATCGCGCGGTCTATGCGGTCTTCCATAAAAAACCAAGCATGTCACCGTTTACTTGCTCTACGATACAAATGACGGTTAGAAACTGACGGCTAAATGGCAGGAGTTATGTGATAGCAAGTTTGTTATTGGGATAAATTCATCCCAACTACGGAACCCTTCATTTTGCGTGGTTTGACACGCACTTGGCCGTTTTTTTATTTAGAGTCGTCCCTATCTCGAAGAACTCTAAAGGAAATTAGTTTCGGACCTTATTTCCTTCTCTGCAACCTAGACGTTTGATACGTACTAAAGACCGTAATTTATTTATTTTTAGTCGAATAAATTCGTGTTTTATAGAGCGAAGAGAAAACGTAAAAGCCGCTGTTTTCTTATAAGTATTTTAGGACAATTGGATTTTTTTGTGCCTCCTGCTCATTGTATAGACAGAAGTAGCTATGTCGTCGACATATGAATGACTTAATAAAAGCTCGGTGTTGGATTTTCCACGCTCAGCTCAGCGCCAAGAGTTGAAAATTCAACAGCACACTGAATAGACAAAAATGGGAAAATAAAATTTCCATAAGCAGCGCAGTGGGCATGCTTTTAAGCGTCGCCTAGTGTAAGTAAACGGTATCAGATGCGGTGGGGGTTGCCTACGATGAAAGAAATAATTAAGTAGACTTGTCCTACTCAACCTGTATGAGAATTAGTAAATATCTCCTCTTATCGTCTTAATAATTATAATATTTGATGGCCTGTCAAGTGATCATAAATTGTTAACTAACAAAGGGACTTCCCGCTAACCTGAAATAGTATAGCGTCCATAAACGCAAAAAAAAAAAGCTAAAAATAAATAAAAAATATATACATACATCATCTGCCTAGCCTTTTTCCCAACCATGTTGGGGTCGGCTTCTAGTCTAACCGGATGCAGCTGAATACCAGTATTTTACATGGAGCGACTGCCAATCCGACCTCCACAACCCAGTGACTGGGTAATACGATACCCCGTGGTAAGACTGGTTGTCAGACTTTCGGGGTTCTGACGACCAGTAACGACTGTCAAAGATCAACGAATGACAGCCGGGAGCAACGGCTTAACGTGCTTTCCGAGGCACGGAGGAGACTCGAAATGTAAAGATGGTCACCCATCCACGTACAAACCCCGGCAAGCGCTAGCTTAACCGGATGGATCGATCCGTGCGGCTATTATTACTTAGCCACGAGCTCCTACTCGTATATATATACATACGTAAGTAGTTAAATATTCACAAAACTATTACATTGATACGTAAAAGAAACAATATGCACACGCGCAAAAAACAAAAAAATCTTTTTTTTTTAATGTTTTTTTTTTTGTATGTATGTACGCTAGACTATTTCAGGTTAACAAGAACGCTCTGCGTTAGTGAACATACTGTATAATTTATGAAATGTAATAGGAAAGTCTAAAATCATGACATATGTAATTAAAGTATAGTAATTCATACACACCGTCACATGCACAGCAAATGAATGGAAAAGGAGTGAATGATAACGAAACGGCTGACAGGGATGAATGGAAGAAGCGAGATAAAATAAAAAAGATAAAAGTAGATAAAACGAGCTAAGGACAGTCCAAAGAAAAAGTTCCTTGCCACAGCCGAATGCCTAAGCCATTAGGTTCAAGGTGACAAGAGCACGACGGATGATAATTATCTTTAATAAGAGCTGTGAGCCCCACTCTGGTTACTATGACTATTTGTGCCAGGTTGTTGGGATATTTGCCGCTGTGACAGCGATCGAAGAACGTCTCGGTCTTAAGTTCGGTCAACAAGTACTGCACGAGTATTAGCCAGCCCTTAGCTATCTTATGGTAACAGTTCCACAGCTTTATTATGGGTCAGTAACGGCGATGGTTAATGGAGTGAAAGTACAAATAAGGCTTACAATATTTAATGTTAAACAACGTGACTTATTTTATTGTTCCATTTGCACATGGAACGTACATTGTAAAATAGGTACTATTAATTTTAAACAAGGCACAGTAGTAAAATTTTATCCAGCCAGCAATTATGGACGATCGTGAAAATGTGGACCGAGGCACACAATGACCAGATTGCCAATGACCAATGATTGAGTCCATCAATACCTGATTGCGGCCAAGGCATGTGGATGAAATGTGGATAGTGCTTTTTTCAAATAATGCGCGGCAATTCAAACTAAGTAAATAAAAAATCCAGAATAATGACGAGACACGATAATTTTTCACGCGCCAGTATTTTCATTTGTTTCTTCTTTACCGTAAGTAGCTATATTTGCAAGCCTCAAATGTTTTATAAGTTACCTCCTTGGTTGCCATGTGTTATAGTAAAAGATTCGTTTAATTTTTAAATAACACGACAGATATGAGTTTTCATAGTAATTTATTTGGCCGCTAAACACGATGATAGAATATGGATTTTCATAGTAACATTGGCGGCCGCATATTAACTTGTTTTTGGCCAATAAATACAGCAATTTCGATTTATCTCAAAGAAAGTTGTTAAAATAATGCTCGAATTTCCAAGCAGATTTGAGAAAACTATATTTAGCCTATAATTACAAATAACAAAAGTAATGAGATAAGTATTAGTTACGTAGTGATTAAATACGAGATCATTAAATTACCTACACTAAATCTCGTATTAATTATTTCATCACCACTGCTTTCAAAACGGTGAAGGAAAACATCGTGAGGAAACCGAAATGTCTTAGAACCAAAAATTTGAAGGAGTGACATGTACCAACCCGCATTGGGTTCGCTTGGCTTACGGCCCACTCCTTTTCACCGAGAGAAAGGCCTGTGTTCCAGCAGTGGCAACGTTATATTAAGCTGAATAAGATATGTGTCATGCTCATGACATAATAATTTTTAAGGGTATGAGGAACAGGGTGTAAAATTCACTCATCCATCATAGAAAAGGGAGGATCTTCCGACCAGACGGGTGTTGTCTGTCGGGCAACTGCCCAACGATCGATGACGGGTTTTCTTATATATGTCCATTGCACAGTAAACTTTAATTGCGCGATGCAGGATTTATGTGACGTCAGGATTTTTTGTGTGTTTTTTTCAATGCGTAGTTCGCATGTGGCGATGTAGATACCGCCACAAATTAAATAACATGATTAAACTGTAGCAGAACTATGACATAGTTGACAGCCAGTGTGAGTATAACTGGCAGTATGTACATCCCAGCAGGAATGTTAGATAATAGCATGATCTCTAGTGGATTCTTCTTTATCAGACGTATAAAGTCCTTTGTCAATTTAACTTCGGCTTCGCCAGATTCTGAAATTATTGACACATTTTGAATAAATTAATTATTTCTTGCGAAACATGTGTACGTGAAGTACACTCACATTTCGCCAGTTAAGTTTAAAACTTATAATAATTTGACCCATGACCTGTTCCATCAGTTATATTTTTCTATTTTTTTTTTTTTAAATCAGCTTTTATATATTTTTTAATAATCTTACCAATTATTATCATTGTATTATAAAGTCGAGCCAACACTCTGTGTAACTTTCTCCCATGGTTACGAGCCAATTGTCCAGCAAAAACAGGCAAGAGCGTTACTGATGCATAATTAAATAAAGCAATTATCACTTTCTTCATGTCATCGGTGTATAATTCCTTCTAAAATACACAATAAAAAATAAAATGAATATTGCCATAGGCTATTTTTTGCTCCAAATCATAGCCTAGCTTGTAAGCAAGGCTATGGTTAGGAGCAAAAAATAATGTAATTCTACACAAAACAAAATGTAATTCTATATACAGAATGAAATTTAATTCTCAAAAATAAAATATCCACTCCCTACATTTATGTTCGCATAGTTCGTCAAAATCACAGCACAGCAACCAATAGCTGATTTTCGCGATTTCTGGCTTCGTCCCGTAGTGAAAGTTGTTCATAATGATGAGTACAATGACCCCTTAAGAGGATTAAAACGAATAAAATTGTATACCGGGATGTTACATCAAACGATTGTTATCTGACCTCCACAACCCATCAATATAGTTTAATAGTCTTACTAGTCTTACACAGCACGTCGGCTTCGGGTGAACTCGGGCGGCAGTCGCCCCGCATCGTCTGCTATTTATTACGTAAGACTTACATGTGTTTGTTTGTATATGTTATGTCGCAAAATACTCACATTTGAACAAATTTGGTAAATCATCAAAATGTAGTTGGGCATTGACAAAACTAGCGACAAGAAATACTGAAACATAAGAATTGAAATAAAGCTACAATAACGTAACATACAATATCTAGGACACTAATGGATTAAAAGATCGATTAACTTAATTCCAAATACCAGTATCTACCTGGCGTCCAAAGCATAGCGTCACTTTGTCGCAACAATTCGCTAAATCCCGATACAGTTCAACCCATACATGAATCTGCTCACTCGTGACAACACATTGCTCATCCGAACTAATATCACAGTTCCCTACTCTCTCCCGAACGGCTGATATCAACGAATTCAAGCTATTGGACAAATTAACTACTATCATAATAACAAGAAATAACATTATTTGCTGATAAACATTCGTAAATCTCATAATCGTTTGAAGTGCAAAAATGAGAGCAACAAAAAATTCATTCATTTTTTGGAATTTTTTCAAAACATCCAAAGATCTGATGATAATGAAGACAATAAATAATAAAGTAAAGAATACAGAAGACCAGTAAATTTTCTTTAGGGATTTTGTTAAATTTATGTCATATTTAAACCAGTCAGAGAGATGACTGATACTTCTATAATACGACATGAATGCACTGCTGTAACAGATGCCGGTCACAATGGATGACACGGAGTTTATAAAGGCTGAAGCAGCAAAAACACAATAAATAACATTCACTTGATCAATCACAGCATCTCCTATTAACAAATAATACACTTTAATAGCAGTGACAATAGAGTATAAGATGGTCTGGAACAATATTTTTAAAATTATCAAATATATTGTAATCTTCTTCTGGTTACAATATTTTCTGTGTATGCCTATAAGAGTCTCCAGAAACAAAAAATTGTTCAACCACTTTAATGGAGACATTTCTATTAGTAATGTTGTGTGTTTCGTTGACGACGATAAAGTAATGGTTTTAATGGACGAAGGCAAAACAATTTATGTTATTTCAATTTTCCATTAGTTTGTTAAATACATAGTTTGTTGGCTGTCAATAATTTTAATGACACAATGTACGTTTTTTTTTTCTTCATCAGTGCTGCGGTATCCACTAAACTATATATGAATAAATTAATGATAAGCAGACGGCCTTGTTTTTGTTAACGCTTATAACCAACTTACAATTTTTGTATGTTAGATAATTAGATTGTTTAGGGTGAATCTTGCAGGCTGAATTAAAAACACTTCCTCTTATCCTACGGAGTTGACATTTTACATGTTGGTTCATTTCTAAAGGCAATGCATTTGATGTTAACCTTGACCTGATTGGCCACCCAGGATTGACTCCAGACAAGGAAACTTCTCAACGGTCAACAGTACAGACACTTGCACTTTAAGATAAGCCTCACCTCAAAATTTTAAAGAAAATATTAAAGTTTTACGTATATAATACGTTTTAGTTCAATAAAAGCTTATTAAAAGAAATATTTTTACTTATATTTTATTTTTATTGTTCGTTTGTTATTGTTATCAACTTTATCCCCATTTTTTCAGTATTGGCGTGAACGCGAGGATCGGTAACATTAACTAAATAGATTCCTACTACCTTCCTACAGGCTTGTAGTTAAGTAATAACAGCAGCACGGGTCGATCGATCAGGTTAAGCTACGCTTGTTGCGGTTGGCCTGTGGATGGTCACAGATGGTCATCATCTGTACATACCAAGACTCCTCCCGGTTTGGCATGGACTTAATTAATGCTACTTTGACGTGCTGTGGAATGTTCTCCCATGCTTCCAAGATGTCAGTTTTCAGCATACGCCTCAGCTCATTCCATAACGTATGTGCTCTATTAGATTCATATCAGGGCTTCTTGGTGGCCATTCCATTAATGCGATGCTCGACTCGGTTGACTCGTCTATTGCAGTTGAAAATCATCGTCAGGTCCTTGTGTTTCACATCTGAAATTATGCTGAGCTGAGGACCTTTTGGCATTATAATTATTGTTTTCCGTTTTTTATAGTTTTAAGGTGTATTTTTCTGCTGTAAGAAAAGCATTTTTCTTTGGTTTTTAGGGTTCCGTACCCAAAGGGGAAAACGGGACCCTATTACTAAGACTCCGCTGTCTGTCTGTCTGTCCTTCTGTCACTCGGCTGTATCTCATGAACCGTGATAGTTAAACAGTTGAAATTTTCACAGATAATGTATTTCTATTGCCGCTAACAAAAAATACTAAAAAATAGAATAAAATAAATATTTAAGGGGGCTCCCACACAACAAACGTGATTTTTTTGCCGTTTTCATAGATAATGGTACGGAACCCTTCGTGCGCGAGTCCGACTCGCACTTGCCTGGTCTTTTGATTATAAACTATCAATTTAATACAAATATTCAGGATGATAAGTAGCCTATGTCTTTCTCCAGGTCCTAGGCTACCTATTTGTCAAATTTCATAACGATTGATTCAGTGGTTTAGGAGTGAAAAGGTAACAGACACACAGAATTACTTTCAAATTTATCAATACTTTTAATATTATCAAAACTTATTATCATGAACCAAGACGTTTTCAGACATTCATTTAAACACACACGATTACACCTGTCAATTCGTTTTTAAATATTAAACGCTACCTAACATTTTGCAATAATATTGTAATAATTTCACTGCATTCCTAGACACCAAATGGTCCGGGGTGTATTCAGTCACAGTAACACTATAACATTCATAAAATAATAAGAACAATTTTGATAAGTAATCTGTATAGCCTTTTTCCAACTATGCTGGGGTCAGCTTCCAATCTAACCAAATGCAGCTGAATACTAATACATTAACCAACCGTCTATTTGACCTCCACAACACACATTATTTTGTGAAAAATCCAATAAACAATCGTTTAAACAAATATTCTTTTGCTTATGATACCGCGTGCGTCATAGATGATATTTTCGTAAACATGACAATAAGACTATCACAAGATGTTTTAAAAAATATTGCTATATTATGATACTATATAAAATTAAATAATATGCATAAACTGCAACATAACAATGAGTGAGTTGACTGTCATCGTGAGTATAACTGGCAGCAAGTACATCCCAGCAGGAATGTTGGACAATAACTTGATCTCTAGTGGATTCTTCTTTATCAAACGGATAAAGTCTTTTATCAGTTTTGCATCAGCTTCATTTGAATCTGAAATAAAATATCAGCCATTTTTCATTATTCATACGCTAGTAAGTAAACAGCAGTTTTGGTTCAGTGGTCCAGTGTTCATTTGTAGATAACTAACTGTTGCCCGGGCCTTCATCGGCGATCCAGGATGAAAGTAGCCTCTGTCCTTTTCCAGGTCATGTTCTACCTATTTGCCAAATTTCATCCAAATCCGTCTAACCGTTTTGGCGTGAAAGCGTAACACACAAACAAACTCACTTTCGTATAATATTAGTATAACCTTATATAGCCGGGGAACGGGTCTAAGAGAAACGCAGGTTCTTGAGAATTACACTATACTCATAAAAACACAAAGAGTTACAACAAATCACCTTACAATCCAACATCAAACAGAGTTATTGTCAAGAGCGCGCGCACATCCGCTCGATGACGGTAGCTCACGGCACACTGACACTACGTTGCCAACCAATCTAACTTGAGCCTTCGCGGGCGCCCTCCGACGGGCGGCCGGGTCTGGGTTGCCATTTATACGCTGCCGCACGCTATACTTACCAATAATCATTTTAATGTAAAGTCGAACCAGCACCCGGTGGAACTTCACTCCTTGGTTACTCGCCTTTTGTCCAGCAATTAATGGCATTATTAATACTGATACGTAACCAACTATAATTATTACAACCATAAACTCTGAGATGTTTCCATGGTGTCCAGTCTGTAAATATTAAAACCATTTATTACATTTTAAAAACTATGACTTGATTAGATTGACATAGGTAATAAAGTAGTCAGAATCTTAAACAAAATTGGAAAAATACTTACATAAAAAGGATTTATGTAAAATTTTTGGTAAATCAACATAACGTAGTAAACTAAACACGACATTAGCGAAAAGAGCAACTGAAACAAGAATTACACTATTAACGAAACCATTTCCGTAATATAAATCGTAATTAGAAGGATAAAAGAGACGTGTGATGTTACGCAAATTGATATAATTAGAAAAGAGCACATAAAAGGAAGTCTGAAACTTATACCAGTAACAGGACGGTGTGCGAAAATAAGTTGTTATAGTATGGGCATTCGATGTGAAGGAATAAGAAACGGAATGATTATAGAAGTAAAGGAAGACCAAGTGAACAATGAATCAATTTTTTTTTTCATTGGTTTTGTCTCGTTTATTTCAATACGGTAAAATATATACATCGGATAAAATTCACTCAATTAACTAAAAAAATAACTAACTATTTACATTACATACTAAATTAAATTACTGATTAAAAGTAACTATACAAATAAAAAATTGACTGAATGAATCAATTATTGCATGAAACATGATGTCGTCTTTTATACAATTGATATATCTGTTTTTTAAGTTGTCATACCTTTAGAAGAAATCTCAAAAAGTAGAAGATATCTCAAAAACAAAATAGGTAAGGGCAGAAGGATAATGATTTAATGGATGGAACTTGGTGAAATAATAATATGCTCAATGTAATTGAGTCAGAAACACAATATCTGGCGTCCAAAGCATATCGTCACTTTGTCACAGCAGTTTGCTAAATCCCGATACAGTTCAACCCATCCTTGAATCTGCTCACTTGTGATATAACATTGCTTATCCGAACTAATATTACAGCTCTCTACTCTCACCTGAACGACAGATATCAAGAAAGTTAAACATTTTGACAAATGAAACATTATCATAACCGTGCGTTTGCACTGGCGAAACATTTACGATATAACATGTTGAAATCTCTGTTTTCTGTCAATGTTCCATACAATTTTTGACAGGAACTAGAGATTTAAACATGTTTTGTTGTAATGTTTCGCCAGTGCAAACGCACGGTTATAACAACAAAAAACATGAGATGCTGAAATAATATTGTAATTCTTAAAATACTTTGTGATGCTATCATGGAACTCATAATTAGCAGGTCTGAGAGTGAGTGGAACCTTATTAAAACTTCCACAGACCTGAGGATACCAAACACGATGAATATAACTAAAATGAAAGTTATGCTTAACCAGTATATCTTTTTTAGAGGATTAATAATTTTTTTGTAATCTTTAAATCTTTCAGAGACACGACTGATGCTTCTTAAATATGATTGAAAGGCGCGGCTGTCACTGATTCCGGATAGAACAGATGAAATTGCAGTTATATACACTGAAACAGCATAATTATCCGCTATAAGCTAAATACATTTGCATAGGATAGTAGTCATTTTTTCTTAATAAAAAATATACTTGTGTTATAAGGAGAATAGTGTGGAACATAGCCTGAACCAAAATTTGGAAAATTATAAGACATTTCTTGATATTGTTCTGGCTGCAGTAATTCCTGTATATGCCTAAGAGATTCTCCACAAGAAATAAATTGTTCAACCAAGTTAACGGAGGCATGTTTGTTTGAATGTTATGTGCCTCGACAACGACAGTATATGCATAGTTATAATACACGGTATAGTGGCAACATATGTAGTAGCTTCCTAAGTAATTGACAATTAATCATATATATGAGGACACCACATTACTTGAATGGTTCTTTAATAAGTAAAACACTACTTTACCAATTATGACAACCATGTGTAAATTTTTTTTAGAAGAAAACATAGCATTTACCCATTAACCTTAAATTTAAAACACGCAAAATAAGCGCTTGGACTTGGAATTCTAAAAATCAACCCGTTAAACAATGCAACACAAAGTTAAGAAATGATAAACGTCAAAAAAAAATGGTTAAGCAGATGTTAATATTTACTTAACTTTAAGAAACGCATATTTAGAGGGGTTAGTTCTCTGTCTAGCCTTGTCCCGACTATTTTGGGGTCAGCTGCCAGTCTAACCGGATACAGCTGAATACTAGTACATTGACTGACCGTCTATTTGACCTCCACAGCACACATTTGTGAAAAATCCAATAAACAATCGTTTCAACAACTACTCTTTTGCTTACGATGCCGCGTGCTACAGTGAGGAAGAGTCAATGAATAAATAATTAAGAATCTAACCGTGTTTGGAAGGAAAAGACACAAGGAAGTCTGCTTGGCCCTCTCCACTCTTTACAAGTTATACAGACACTATTCTCACCTACATTTCTCTAGAAACGCGAATCGTTATCCAATTAAACAAGAAATTATACGAAGTTACACCTAATATGAAATATGACTTCCACCAAGGGTGAAAAAAAAAACATTAACGGAACGGATGAACAACGATCGCGGTTCGAATAATTATATACTTGAAATTATGAGTATAGAAAATCCGCCGACACTGTTCCTGCCCGTAGCCTTATACATATAAACATATTAAGAGAAGATAGGGTCGGTCCCTTCTCTATACAAACGCTCTCGCCTATTTTCTCTCTGGTTTATGACCTTAGAGCAATGATTTTTTTATAGTAAAATAAATTTCAACTAGTTCTATGCCCTATGTTTTCCGTTTTGATCATACATTATCTTTAGAAGCACTAGAACCCTCAGAAAATGCTCAAAATTGCCTGTTTAGACCGCTGTCATCAGAGGCCTATTGTACAAATTTGACAACTATCCATGAAAAAAGAAAAACATAGGGGCACAGTAAATATCCTTCTTATTCAACTAATAAAATATCTTTCAAATTGGTCCAATATTGAAGGAGAAAATGGACGAGAGCCGAACCTCGAATTATGACTTTTTGTATGGAGAAAAGACCGACCCTATTCCTCTTAAATGCAAATATTTCTTTTTATATTAAAACTTCGCAAAACGAACGAAAAGGTCCTTAGTTAAAACATACATTTGTAGCAACATACATAAATAATTTGTGGAGGGTAATTCTTTTTCTCTCTAAATCCCATAATATACCGTTGGAAGCCCTGAAGAAGAATTGTCATTATTCAGTCACGCGACGGATTTAGTCCGAGCTACATTTACCCCTGATTTTCCATGGTTATGTCTCATACTGTTGTTAAAAATAAAAAAGCTTTTTATGTGATATTTTTCTTCGTTCGTTTTTAATGGTTTTCTATAAAAAAAGATAAATACACTCTATTTTAATAACTAAAAAATGGTGTTATCCTAACTAATATTATAAACGCGAAAGTGACTTGTGTTTGTTTATTACACTTTCACGCTAAAACGGCTGAACGGATATGGATGAAAGGCACATGGGTAGACCATGACCTGGAAAAGGACATAGGCTACTTTTAATAGAAATACCACGCGGGCGAAGACGCGGGCGGAAGCTAGTTTAACATAAAAGCGAAAATCAAGAGAAGTTTTGGAAAGTATACATGATTGCATGAAATACTAGCTCACAAATTAAATACTTACTTTAAAAAAACAGACAGTTACATGTTACAGTACATGTGACAGTTAAGATGCGTAAGTAAAATGTATACCTATTCTGATGCTGAGGTCCAAATAATACTCGTATATAAATAGGTATCCTTCTAGTGACCCGTCCCTGTTCCGCACGGTTTTATTGCTTCACAAAACAGCTAGATTTTGTTTTTAATTGTAAGTTCAATATGAATGCATTAGGTACACATTTAAACCTTCCAGTATATTATTCTCTAAATGATAGTGAAAACCGCGCCAGTATCCGTTGCGGAGTTTAGAAGAACGACGCTGTCACACAGCACAAACGAAAAGCGACTTAACTTTTTATTTATTTATTTATTTCCAATTTATGATGGATTGTGTGAGGAATGATATGAAAGAGAAAGGAGTAAATGATAACGTGACGGTTGACAGGGGAGAGTGGAAGAAGAAAACGTGTTGCGCCGACCACGAGTAACACGGGACAAGGGCAGGAAGATGATGATTTATTACCAATTTACATCTATCATTACAGGGTTACGAGTACCTATTGCGATAGAGTACTTAGCAAACTCTTATCCTATAAAATTTTGTAACTTATTACAAATAAAGCATTCTTTGTCAACTCACTCAAGAGAACAACAGAATAGGTCCGTGTCATTAGCTTTGAGGTTGAGAGTGGGGAGTGCACGCGTCATTGGCGCCTCACTTAATAGATTGGTCCGAGCGCGCGGCTCCGCCAGCAGCCGTGGCTGTCGGCATTACCACACGTACCTGTCCGGAACACACAAACCTATGTGCCCTAAAATCTTTATCAAGTATGAAGTAAAGATATAGAAGTGACTTTATTTTACAAATCTAACTAGGACACCTAAGTATTATAATCATCATTTCAGTCGAAAGACGAGTACTACTAGACATAGGCCTACCCCAAGCAACTAGGTGTAATCAAATCAATCAATAACTACCTCGACCACTTAACTGACTCCTTTCCTGAAGTAGTTAAGCGGTCGGCCTATTGCTGGTACTGTCCAAATAGTATAGTGTTACGTTTCCACACCTGTTTGCTAAATCCCGATACAGTTCAACCCATTTTTTAATCTACCCCCGTGTGATATCACATTGCTCATCCGAACTAATATCACAACACCCTACCCGCTCCTGGCTGATATCAATGAATTCAGGCATTTGGTCGAATGAAACACTATCATTGTAATAACAAACAATATGAGTTTCAGAATTGCTACAGTAATTCTTATAAAAGTTTAGAGGTATGAGGAGCAGGGTGTAAAGTTCACTCATTCTCTATTGAAAAGGGAGGATCCTCCGAGCAGACGGATGTTGTGTCTGGCGGGCAACTGCCCAACGATTGATGTCGGGTTCTTGTATATGTTCATAGAGTGGTAAACTTTAATTGCGCGATGCAGGATATTGTGTGACGTCAGGTCTTTGATGCGTAGTTCGCATGTGGCGATGTTGAAGCCGCCACAAAAGCATATGGTACAAAAGCTCAACTAAAGGAAATAAAAATATATCCGAATAACCCTCTATTTCCTAGCCCATCGGGGAACACAGACGTTATGGTATGTTACGAAAATACACCAATTTACTTTAATAATTAACGTTTCAGTGACGTCATTCGACGTTCAATTACGGACGCCATGTGGCGGCCCCCACAGTCTTAGTAAAATCTTAAACTAAAATATAAAATAATATCACTTTATGTTTTTTTTATTGACTTTTGCATAAAATCGTATACTTACATGATCATACATTTTCGAAAACAAACATTATTATATAACATTATTAAACTGCATTATAACAATTATATAATTGGCAGCCAAAGTGAACACAACGGGCAGCATGTACATTCCAGCAGGAATGTTGGACAACAACTTGATCTCCATTGGATTCTTCTTTATCAAACGTATGAAGTCCTTTATCAATTTTGCTTCAGCTTGACCTGAATCTAAAATGGAATGACGTAATTTAGGTATAGGTCTGACCGGAGCCGCTGTTCCGCGCCTTAGGAATGTGGGGGGCAGCGTTGACCAATGAGCGGCGGGCGGGCGCCGCGGGCCGTGACTTTTGACAAATTAGCGGCCTGCACTGCCTCAAGCGCGGAACAGCGGTCTTGGTCAAACTATAGTTCCCGTAAACTTAGAAGTCTAATGTTAGAAAAATATCATTCGAAACAGTCTCACCAATTACTATCATTGTATTATAAAGTCGAGCCAATACTCTGTGGAGCTTTATCCCTTGGTTACGAGACCATTGTCCAGCAATGATTGGCAGCACCATTAATACTACGAAACTAAATGCAATAAATAATGCTCTCAAGTCTCCTTTCTGTAATTGATAATAATAAATTAGTCGAGTCAAATAAGCAGAATTCTCCTTGGTTGTGAGTATTAGGCGAATAACACACACACTTTTGCTTTAGTAAGCGTTTCATACGAATGTAAACCTTATTTTAATGCCTGTAATGTTCATATTCGCATAAGCAAATGTGAGCAAGTGTTCATTCGAATTTGAAAATTAATGCTATACAGATAATGTTTACATTCGTATGTGATGCTTACTTTACCTCGCACTTTAAAGACAGTGTGGTCAGTAAATTTTATCCAAAGTGGGATAGCGCCGACTTTGTGTGAGTGTGGTTAAAGGCTCAAAACTGAAAATGACGCTCTTGGCGATATCTGGTCGAGTGGATCAAATCTGCTTAAAACACACCGACCTCCACGACTCCGCGGAGATAAATGGTCAGACAGACCGTATAATATTCGAAATTAATTGGAAAATGTGCTTTTATGCTTATTTTAAGATATATAAATTTATCGTGACGTGTGTTGTATGATTTCAAGCCTTTGGCGCAAGTAAATCGTTCCGTGTGTGGCTAGCATTAACTAGCGTAGACTTTCCCAAGCCTAAAGTGCAAATAAATTGTTACGTGTGTGGAGTATTAGTATTCTTACATGTGAAACATTCTTGTTGCACTGCTGGTTCACCAGCAACATGTAATATGTCATTGACAATATGATTGAAAAGAAATACTGAAACATGAGAACACAATTAGAAAGCAATAATATAACGGATGTAAAAAGACCCTTTAACGAAGCCGAAGGTCACAACATATTCTTCTCATAAATGATTGCTTTTTTTTGGAGGTTTTTTAAGTTTAAACTAAACTTTAAATACCCCACGTCTTTCCTTTTGTTGTACACCTTCAGTTACTCGTCAGCAGTATTTTGCGCACTACGGTAATATAAGGTAGTACACACCAAAAAAAAAAAGCTTCTTGCGCAATGATACTTAGTTTAGTGTACAGAGGCCCTCCCTAGTGTGAGTTACTTTTAACCATCTCGACTTTACGCATCGACCGCGTTCGGCGCTCCGATTGGCCTTTTACCACTGAAGGCCAGTGAAGGGCCAATCGGAGCTCCGAACGCGGTCGATGCGTAAAGTCGAGATGGTTAAAAGTAACGCACACAAGGGCCTCAGAATGCGTAAATTTCAGCTTGGTGATGAGTATTTACGCGCATTCCATTCTAGGCTAAGGCACAAAGTATCACGAACAGCTGCGGCGGATCTGTCAAATAAAATAAAACACAACTAACTAGAACACTTTATAATAAAAATGTACCTGGCGTCCAAAACCTTGCGTCAATTTTTCACAGCAATTTGCTAACTCCCGATACAGTTCCACCCATTCTTGTATCTTATCCCTTGTGATATCACATTGCTCATCCGAACTAATATCACAATTCCTCTCATTAACGGCTGATATCATTGAATTGAAGCATTTAATCAATTGAACAACTATCATTATTAAAAAAAAAAATACAATTTTCTGAAAAACTACTGTAGATCTGATTAAAGTTTGTGACACAAAAACGGAAACAAAAATTAGCATATCCGTATCTCCGTCCATATGCATGTAATTTATTAAAATCTGCGAAGATCTGTACAGAGATAATACCATACATAATATTGTAGAAGTGATGCTGAACCGGTATATGTTCTTAATAGCATGTATAAACTTGTCATCTTGAAAACATTCAGAAACACTGCTGATACTTCTAATATAAGATATGAAGGCACGGCTGTACCAAATACCGGTCACGACTGATGATATTGAGTTTGCATAAGATAAAGCAGAGAAACCACCATGCATGAGTTTAATTTGATTAAATTCCTTTCCTCCTAACAAGAAATGTTCATCACTAATAAGGATTATAGTGTGCAGCAGAGTCTGAACTAATATCTGACCAATAATCAAACATTTCTTGATCTTCTTCTGGCTACAATAACTCCTGTATATGCCTAAGAGATTCTCCATAAACAAAAAATGTTTTAACCACTTTTTTAATTTCTCCATTTTGTGTTGGTTGTCTTGCTAAAGTTCAAGTATTAATGAACGGAAATTTTTTGTTACTTTAATGTAGGTAAGTAGTTTACCACAGTAAAGTAATCATCATTACGCTACAGCTGTCACTAGTCAAGTACGTTTTACCAATCATTTATCATCTATAGATAGATTCTGTATTGTATGAACACCGTATTATGGATTTACAAAGACAAATAAAGTCACGAAACAGGGATGGAAAATAAAAAATACCGTCACATAATATGTAATAATTTTATAAAGCCGAAATTGAAGAAACACACACCTACAGAAAACTGAATTAATAGTACATTGTGATACAAGTGTGCTCTATTTGCACACGCGTTTCATATGACGTTTTTCAACACACTTGCAAGGAAAAAAACTTGTAAGAACTTATGCTACAATAACGTACCTCACTGTAGTGATGGATTTATAAAGTTTAACTGACCTTTGTTTCCAGTTACATACTGACTATCCGGAATTTCTTTTAAAAACATCTACGTCGTTTGGTGACAATACTTTAAATTTTGTATTTTTGATAATAATTGCAACAACACAACGAAAACGATAACAAATAAATTTGTGGAAAATGGCGCGCTGGTTTTGTTTTTTCCGCTAGCGATGCGCGCGCGGGTGTAAATAAAGGCACTGGTAATACCGCTGAACAGCTTATATAAAAATATTTATAATAATGTTAATTATACATAATACGCAAATGGGGTTAGGGTAGTGAACAATATATAATTTGATGAAATTTTAATAACATTTTAATTTAAAATATGGTAAATTATTAAAATATGGTAAATAACATATTATGTTAATTTATCATATTCAAAATCAAAATATTTTATTTCACATAAGCCTACATGGGCACTTATGAAACGTCAGAAGCTAGGTGCACGGTTCCAATTGGTCGTTTCCTATGGAGAAGAGCCGGCAAGAAACTCCATGGTTACTCTTTTAAAAGATAATTGGCTTTTACAATATTTTCGAATTACAGTGTTAATAGTTATGGGAGGACAGTGTAGGCCTGCCTTTCAAGGAGTTTCATGTAGGTAGTTAAAAGAAACTGAAATTGTTCCATAAAAAAAAAAAAAAAAAAAAAGGTCTACAGTCCACTAAGCCTACAACGTTCTCACATTCACAAGGTCTATTAGAGGAGAATCTATATAAGATAAATAAGAAACTAAAAATAAAAACCTAATTAAACCAAATGACATGATTGCTATTACAACTGACATACACTGATTTTTCATTTATTTACACAGTCTGAAAAGAAAAGAAGGCATGAAGTTTCTTTGATGAGATTATAAAAAAGCGCAAGTCTCTGCTCGGGTGTAAATAGAAATGCATATTTATTAGTAGGATAGTTCATACTAATTCAATGTATAGTATCGCACTGACGTTTAGTTTCTCGGTGTCGGTTTTTTACCGCCGACTTTTTATTAGTGTTTTTTTTTTTTAATCTGTTGTTTTTGTTTTTGGAAAAAGTTTTTGTTTTTTTTTCACTTTTTAGTTGTGGTACCTACTAAATAACAGTGACGGAGTCAAATAAGATGTCGTCTACATAGACTAAGTGGGAAAAAAACGTAATTATTGAAGCTAACTAAAAAACTACGCAGGCAAAATTAATAATTCAGGCGAACATAGAACCTCCTCCTTTTTGAAGAAGTCGGTTAAAAAAGATTGATGGTGTTTCGTCTGACAAGTACTATATTTCAAGAATAACGAATGCAGCAAGGTCGTCTGAACAGACTGGCAGAATGACAGACTGGCAAATGGCCATAAATAATAAAAAAAATGTATATTATATTGAAGTTGTAATTTAATTAATTAATTGTACAAAAAAAGAACAATAATTATGACATTTGCAAAAATTTAGGTACTATATCAAACAACATGGTTAAACTGAAGCAAAATAATAACATAATTTGACAGCTAACATGAGTATAACTGGCAGCATGTACAGCCCAGCAGGTATCTTGGACAATAACTTGATCTCTATTATATTTTCCGTCGTTATACATTTTAGAAATGGCAATTTTGTAAAAAGAAATAAAAATGTGTTTGTTATGGTCTCGGACACCAAGAAAGGTCCCGTGAGAAGTCAATACAAAAACCTCTTAACTGTCGGTGGCTATAAAACAGCACTACTTAGAAAAAGTATTTTCTGCATGGGTCCAATAATATTTAATAAACTACCGGACAGCATAAAAAGTGACACCCTTCAACAATTAAAAAATAAACTCCAGGCTTTTTTGATACAGAAATGTTATTATTCCATAAGTGATTTTTTGAATGACCCCATGTGTGACATCTCAACAGTTTGACATTATTATCCGTAACAATTTTATGCATGATCTGGACCTGTTAAAATGACTTATTAATTTATTATCTGTTTCGTAATTTTTGTATTGATGATGACATTATTTGTTAAATTTTGCATGCCAAAACTCAGGCAGAATGTACCCGGCTCACTATATTTTTTATAACAACTTTTTTGTACTATACCTACATTCTATGCGAATAAATGATTTGATTTGATCTAGTGGATTCTTCTTTATCAGACGTATAAAGTCCTTTATTAATTTCGCTTCAGTTGCATTTGAATCTGAAATTAAATGATGTTATTTTTTTTAAACATGCGTACACAAATTCACAATCGTTTAGATATTTTTAGTAGTTGCTTTGACAAAAAACGAGCGAGCCTTACTGTAGTCGCATTATGATGTTTAGCATCTGATATCTCACCTGGGTAATAAGCAACATTAAAGGGGCGGGGCCTCGTCAAGGACGTTTCTGATGGCGCACCGCGCGCGCTCATTGGTCGAATTAAATAGTGCGCGCTTCCCCGGTTTCCTGTTACACACTTCCGTCGCTTTTCAAGAAAACACTCCCACAGATTGCAGGAAACCGAGAGCAAAGATATTACACATCAATAATATTTCTTACCAATAATGATCATTGTATTATAAAGTCGAGCCACCAATCTGTGGATCTTTATCCCTTGCTTACGAATCAATTGTCCAGCAACGACTGGCAGCATTATCCATATTACGTAAATAATTACGACATAAACCATTTTCTCAGCCGCACTGATGTCCCCTTTCTGTAATTTATAAAGAAATCAAATCTAGAAAGCTTCAAGTATTCTCCTATAAATATTAATTTAAAAACGAATAGTCTTTAAATAATAATAATAATGTTCATGACTGTTTGTAGAAAGAAGGAGGGAATGAATCCTAGAGCAATAAAAAAATTGTCCGGATCGCTGTCAACAAGAAACGATACCAAAAGGCTGGCCGTATTACCAGCTGTTTAATATTTTATGTCTGTTGTTAGGCTTGAAGCCTCTCTCAACTAATATTCTTGAAAACACCAAGTAGTTAACATACTTCCATTTGAAATACTTAAGTAAAACATTTGGTATGTCAGTGAAACATAATGTAATATTGACAATACTAGCGAGAAGTAAAACTGAAACATAAATACAATGTTATTACTACAAAACAAAACAGGCAATAACTCAGTAACGATATATTTAAAAATATTTATCATAGCATAAAATCACCCAAGAATGTATTCCGTGAAGAGTTATACCAAGGTGTAGCTGTAATAACACCCACATTTGGCCAATTATGTTTAAGTCCCATGTAACAGGGGCAAGCCTTTTGACATCAACCGGGCACAAATCTAGACACCGGGCTGCTACTGAGAAATATCAGATAGAAAAACCCAATAACACTTTGCCCCTCATGCTCAGAATTAGCGCTTCTAACCAATGAGGCAATTGTTTGTCAATGTCAATAAATTCCAACTACAAGTACCTGGCTTCCAAAGCAGAGCATAATTTTTTCACAGCAATTTGTTAAATCCCGATACAGTTCAATCCATTTTTTTTGTCTGTTCACTTGTAATATTACATTGTTCCTCGGAACTAATACCACGGCTTCCCACTCTCTCCTGAACGGCTAATATCAACGAAATCAAGCTCTTAAACAAATGAACCACCATCATAACAACAACATACAACATGAGAGTCTGAAAAACCACATTAATTCGTAAGATAGTTTGCGATAACAAAATAGAAACAAAAATATGCTCTTTGGTTTTCGGGAAGCTTTTAGACTCTTCCGTAGATCTGTAAGCTGTATTCACGATCCAACATAATGTCAAAGTAATAACAATAATAACGGGCCTCTGCGACTTGGCTTCGGCCCCTCGTACGCCTCCCAAAGGTCCGGGACCCCAGGGTCCCGAGATATGTCAAAGACATTTAAAAAATATAATATGTTAAAGACATTTTAAAAATAATAATAATAATACCATTTATTTCAGGCGAAACAGGCCCATAGAAAAATACCGACCCAGTATATTTTCTTGATAGCTTTATTTAATTTCTTGTCTTCTTTGAACCATTCAGAGACATGGCTGATGCTTTCGTAGTATGATTTGAATGCGTTACTGTAACAGGTGCCAGTCACGACAGATGCCGAAGAGTTTATTACATACTAAGACAGCAAAAAAACCACGAATTAATTTTAGTTGATCGTAGTCACCTTCTTCTAACAACAAATTCAGTTCAATTGTGACAGCTATTGTATACAACGTGGTTTGTAGAAATATTTGGAAAATAATAAAATATTTTTTAATTTTCTTCTGGCTTGAATAATTTCTGTATATGCCTAACATATTTTCAATCAACATCATATTGTTCAAGCACTTTAATATCGTCATTTTGTATGTGTACCTTGACGAATACTGACTGTAATAGTTTTAATGGAAGTAAGGTTAAACTTTTATATTTGATGGTTATTTAAGTAACTGAGTACCGCATTATAAATGAACCCAACAAGATTAATGACTTTATCGGTCAATTAGAAATACTGCATTCACAAATAACTTCAATGAATCTTTAACAATAGTGGTGGCTAAGTGTTGATGGTGGAAAGTGTAGTTCGTAGGTTCAAACCCAGGTAGGCCCTTTACTTTGCGCAATTTATTTCATCACCATTGCTCTCAAAACGGTGAAAGAAAATATCGTGAGGAAACCGGTATGTCCTAGAACCAAAATTATTTATTACCTAATTTATTTATTTATTTAAAACATTTATTTCGGACCAGGTCCATATTCTTGTTAGTAACAATATACTTAATAACTAATGTTAGTATTCAACACACAACACAAATTAAACTGCGACATGAAGCCGCATCCACCTCTGTAGCATGGGGGACTCCCCCCGATCTGCAAATACACCCAGTATAGTGCATTCTTATATTTTTACATTTACTATTAAGAAAGTGACTATTAAATTAATAGACTCTAATGATGAGACACATTTAATACCTACGTTATTTTCATTATCTCTTGGATCATCACATTTCTATCACCCTGGGCGGTTTCCGGTTCGTGTTTATTCCTATTTAGAGCCCTGTTGCCAAAATGCAAAAACGGAATCCTTGTAATATCGTTACGTCAATCTGTCCGTCTGTCAGGATGTGGCAGCCATTTTACTAGGAGACTACTAGCATTATGTCGATGCAAGTTGGAAAGAAGGCGTATTTTGTGCTCCAGATTATGACGTAGACAATAATGTATGATCTAAACAATTATGTAATTATTAGTTTTTTTTGAGATATGCGATATTATTTTTAATTACAGCCGCAGTTAATACTTTTCTTGTAGTTGCTCTGTACAATTATATGTATATTCATTTTTATAATGCTGTGGTTCTTATTGACTGATACGAAACAAAATATAATAACTAGGTATAGGTACTGCTCATAAAAAAACCAATCCTGTTATTCGTAAAGTATTCACTGAATCGAATGCAGTTTATTACATACTGTAGACATAAAAATCCCTTTCAAAAGTCTGGCGCTGTTCAAGATTTACGTTCGGTCCGAAATCACGAAGCTAGGCGTCGGGAAAGTAATGACTTTCGAAATTGCCTATCTTACTTTCGACAACCAATAAGTGGTAGCGCAGCATACTGTCGCTTTGTCTAGTCGCTGTAACAAGCTGCAGAGTTGTCGTTTGAATCTGCGTTTTATCGTTACGACTAGACGCGAAGCGGTCTTATACGTCTGCGACTAGTCATTCGTCGACATCATTTTCTTTGAGTATTCGACGCGTATGGAAAACATCGCAACAAACGTATCCATGTTGAGATTCGCAATACAAACACACGTGTACCTTCGTCAGCGCTCACAGCAAAACTGACGCTGACCTATCGCATGCGAGGTGTGCGCGTCCACCGTGCTAGTCGCTGTGAGAGCGCATGTCTGTTGTTGCGACTCGGCAACTCGACGCCAAGTTTGCGGAGCTTTGAACAAAATATATGAAAATCGTCGGCCGCAGCTTGTTGTTGCATTTTCAAGTAATAAGGGAACATACGTTTTTTTTTTATCCGACGGACTGATAACCTCCTCCTTTTTCTGAAGTCGTTTAAAAATGGAACGAACTCTTTACTTCGACACATGGCAACCAAAGACGTAACTCATCAAAGATTTTACATACATAATATGATGCCTGAATTCCCCGAAGGGTTAGGCGGAGGTGTACCTATAGTACACCCATAAAAAGAATCAAAAATAAATAATCTAATGAGTAATAAGAATAAAGAATCAAAGATTTTATTTTTCGATTTGGCTTGCAAATATAGTTGTTTAAAGTAAAGAAGAAACAAATGAATATATTGGCGCGTGGAAAATTATCGTTATTCTTCATCGTTTCAACAACTTTACTTTCAAATAAAATGCATAAATGCTCCTTAGCGTGAATTTCCGTGAATTATTTGGGAAAAATACTATAAAAAGCTTGGCCGTAATTCATTGACTCACGTATGTGTATCAATGCGTCTTTTGCCGGCCGCTGCAGTAATGTTCTATTATTAGTCGCTTTTCATTCATCATCAGGCCGTTACACTACATTAAAACGTATAATAAAAGACTAGCTAAATAATACGTATATTATTTATTTTATGTAACAGTTTTTCGAAAACTTACAGCTAAACACTTTTGCACGAATGAGAGTAACAAAAATAAGGCCAATTAAAAGTTTTCACAGATATAGAAGAGAGCTTATAAACAAAAAATATTTGAGAAGGCAGACAGTATTTTGAGTAAAAACAAATTGTAATGATTATTTTACGTGATCAAAAAACAAATCACAAAGAATCCTTTTTAATATCTAATGCTTTGTGAACGTTGTCTAAAGGTATCTTGTTAAGTCCATCGTCAAATATATTTAATGGAAGCACATAGTCTGGATGTTAGAGCATGTTGTACGAGGCTTAACGGCCTCGCCGTAGAAGGCAGGATATTATCTCGATGATAAAGTGCAATAAAAGCGGAGTTACAAGCTCAGTTGAGTGGCGCTTCTTGAGGCGGCGCCATTTTGTAACTAGACTGAAAGCGAATGTTAAGTACTAAAACTTACTTTATTGTTTATGTTTAGAGCTTATTTGCTTGCTTGTAATGTTGTATTGTTTATTATGGATGTAATTTGTTGTTATTGTTTTTTTATGTGTAACATCTTTCCTCTGGCTTTCCTGCAATCTGTGGGAGTGATAAGGGACAAAAGTGTGTAACATTAAGCCGAGGCAGCGCGATTTGATTTGACCAATGAGCGCGCGCGGTGCTTGAATTGGAGCTGGAGTCAGATATTTCCAACATATTTTCCGAGAGATTGGTACTGTTGAGATGTCAGATGTTACAACACATTATAAGCGACTACTGTGAGGCTCGCTCGTTTTTTCGAGGACAGATATGTAGCCTGAGCCTTGGAGAAGGACATAGGTATACTAATTTACCTCCTAGACATTTGTTAAAAGAGTTGTGTGTTCTCTACCGATCATTATTTATTTCTCCTGACAAATTTTATTCTATTTATTTTATGTATTCCTTAAGTTGCACCTGCATGTTTCCTCTCCGCATCACCCTAAGGCCGCTTTCACACTAGGACGTTAGCAGCGCGACAGTAGCGCGGCAAAAGCACAATCCTTCACATTTTATGAATAGTACGTCGGTCTGTCTGTCTGTCTGTCCGTTTGTCACAGCATATTTGCTAAAAATTTGGTACACATATGTATTTCTGTGAATAATTTGAAGGAATGCGCTTCTGCCGCGCTACAGACGCGCTGCTAACGTCCTAATGTGAAAGCGGCCTAAGATTTATCTGCCTTTGTACCTCCATTATTTTATACCATAAAGTTTTGATAAATAATAAAATAATAAATGGGAAATATTTAAATGATGATCCTCTAAAAACTTATTGACCTTCAAATGATGGGGTCACTTTAAAAATATTTTCAGCTTCTAATAATGAACACTTTTCTAAAATAATTGAGCCTGTTTTTAACTTATGACCCTTTCTCACAGTTGGTAGCAGTAACTAAGCACCCCGACCAAATGGATTAGGTTACAACTGTAACCAACCACGCGCAAGCCGAGCGAGCGAAGCGAGCAGTGCCGCGGCAGCGTCCGGCGAGCACCACATCCAAGTTGGTTGCATTTACTTGGATATTTATAGTTTTCGGACCCCAAAATAATCATTATTGAAATTCACAAAAAAAGGCGCAATCATTATAATAGAGTATTGAATAATATTATTAGGAGCACAAAATGGAAATTATAAGAGGTTCGATTAAATACATGCCATATTAAATACACGCCGGCGAAGAACACACTAGAATACCCTATAAACCTGAATCACAACCACCAATTACAAGATAAAATATCGGAACATTTATAAGCGGCTTGAGAACAAACAAGGGGCGCACGCAATCTTAACATCTAAGTACCAAAGTGTGATTTCCTGAAAGACTTACAATGTTAAGGCCTTCACAGCGACGAGAGCATTTTAGCAAATTAATTAAATCTCGAGTTATCCCTCCCTCGGTGGGAAGAAGACGGATTACCCTCAGTCTGTCTTGTCTTCGAACGCACCGACCACTTAATATGTAACCGATTTCATAATTAAGGCGGTGTTGCGAAAATTGGTGCAAAATATAGATACCAATATTTTCAGTGTTTAGCTAGCATATGTGAAAAAGTTTCGTTAATTGGAATAAATTTTGAATTTCGCTTTTCATTATACGTGAACCTCAACGCCGGCTGTCACTGAAAACCAGCGCTGGGGCTCTGTCTCGCATAGGGTCGCAGCATTATGCTGAGCGATGGCCGTTTTGCGTGAATGTGACGCATATTTCCCCCCAACTTGTTATTTTCGCATTTTTGTCCTTTTTTATCGTCATGTTTGCCGCAAATAAACGTATTTTCTTTCTTTCTATCAACCTGTCGAATTTGCTAACTAAGCACCATTTTCCCGGTACGAATCCTGGCTATAGTAAAACTCCACTATAAATGTCTCTTTTCAATTTCACAAAGTGTCATGGTAGGTGGTGACCGCCATCTGTAAGAAAGAAACCAGAGCTGTCTCGGGAACGAATAGAACTGAAATGACTCACTCTCATATTATTTGAACTACTTGAGAACTTAAATTATTTTTTCTCAAACATGCTCGGAAATTCGAGCATTATTTTGACAACCTTCTTCGAGATAAATCAAGATTGCTGTACTGGTAAAAAACAAGTGACGATGCGGCCAGCAAAGTTACTATGAAAATCCATATCTGGCGTGTTTAGCGGCCAAATAAATTACTATGAAAACTCATACCTGTCGTGTTATTTAAAAATGGAACGAACTTTTTACTTCAACACATGGCAACCAAGGAGGTAACTTTTCAAAGATTTTATTTAAATTTCGAATTGGTTTGCAAATAGAACAAAGAAGAAACAAATTAACATATTGGCGCATGAAAAATGATAGTTATTCGTCATTGATTCTGGAATTTCTATTTAATTTACTCAGTTTGAATTTCCGCGCGTTGTTTGAGAAAAGTACTATACAAGCCTTGTCCGCAATCAGGAATTGATGGACTCACGCATGAGTGCCTCGGCCCTCATTTTCATGATCGTCCATCAATTCCCTTATTGCAGGCCGCGACAGTAATGTACAATTGTTACTGTCACAGGCCTGTTTATTGCTACTGTCACAGCCCTGTTTTAAAAAACAGGAGCGTTACTTTCATCTTCTTATCTGAAGATTGATATAGTTCTCGTTTTTCTTCATTAATGAATAAAATAAAAATATAATAAGCCCAACTTAAGTAAAACTATTTATTGTATACTAAAATATGGCTTCGAAAAATTCATCCCCATCGCTGTCGACTGGTAATTTATTAATTACTAGCTGCACCCCACGGTTACACCCGCGTAAGTCTCGATCCCGTGGGAATATCGTGATAAAAAGTATCCTATGTCTAATTCCAGGTCATGATCTACCCATGTGCCAAATTTCATATAAATCCGTTCAGCCGTTTTAGCGTGAAAGCGTAACAAACAAACTTACTTTCGCATTTATAATATTAGTTAGAATACCATAGCATTGCCACGTTCCATGGCAATGCTAGAGCAGTGGTGGACCAACTTACGAGTAGTATAGGTCGTGGGTTCCAAACTCACTATACTACGATTACTTTGTGTAAATAATTTCATCACCGCTGCTGTCAAAACGGTAAAGAAAAACATTGAAAAACATGTTCTAGAATCAAAACTTCGCCGACATGTGACTTCTTGACTTTCTTTTCTTTTTTCATCGGTCTCTGACTTGGCTTCACATGCCGTTGAGAAAATATCTCTCAGGAATGCCGATTCCTCATGGTGTTCTCCTTCACCGTTTTTGAAGCAAGTGATAATAATTATACAATACGCACATGAATCCGAAAAGTCAGACTTGCGTGTCTTGGGAGACCTTAGACAGTCCGACCCTACAAAATACTTTTTCTGCAAGAAATACAAATTAAAAAAAAAACTGAAAAAAAAAGAAACGTGTGCGTTGGACGGTCACACCACTCTAGTTAACCAAACACCTCACCCACCACCACCACATCTCTCACTGCTCTAATAAAGGACTTTATTTTAATTATTGTGAATGTGAAGACTATGTGGATCTTTCTTTCTTTTCTTTTTAGTATTAATTTTTCCTTAGTTTTAATTAATCATGGTCTGGCAGTTTGAGTAATTTATGCGGCCTAACCAAATGTCCTTTCTTTGGTACTGTTCGTCAAATCGTTGAGCTCCTTAAAATTGGAGTTGAGCTGCACGATTATTGACAAATGCTTGCACTGACTGGACAGGTCCACTCAATCTGTGTGGTTCTTTCCTCAAAAGTCCACTTCAGACACCAATCTACATGGTCTTCACATGATCTGACCAAGATTATGTCTGGACTTTAAAAGAGACTGTGACCTCTGAGTTTGTTTCGGCCTTTCTTCTCAGAGTAGTCACATAGGAAACGCCGACCTCATCTAGTTTCAAAAATGTGATTGTCGTGTAAAAGTGTTTGTACAAACCTACTTACAGAAATAAAAATCATTTATCATTTATCATATTTTGCCAAAATTAATCAACCCACATCAAAATTCCTGCAATGAGTTTGTACAATTAATGTTGATTAATTTTTAAATCTATTCGAAGCTTAGTTTTGGATGTTTATTGCATTGTTGCATTGTTTTTGCTGGATAGTAATATAAAATTGGAATATTGGATTAGTTGAGGTATATAACGGAATTATTAATTCGTCAAGCAATTTCTTATTAGCTTAGGTAAGTTTTGGCACGCGCACGGCCCATCTGGTAGAAGAGATTTTGGGTTGGTTCAGTTTTCCAGAACTAAGCTCAAATGAAAATGGATTAATTCATAACCTGAGTACATAGATTATAATTTTAAAACAATTCCATGTTAGTACCGTCCATTACACATAAAGATAATAATACAGTACAGATGAATTTCGCGATACCCTAAAAGTGTATCCACCGGAAAAATTAGAGCAAAGCGTTTTTCCGCCATTTTTTTCGTTTGAAAATCTCTGACTAGCGTTAAACGCTAAATGACATTAATGCTGGTGGCGATTCAGCAGTAAATCGTTAAAGCTAGGCCAACAAAAATGTGGATTTAGCTTGATTTATAGACTGGAAATCGCAGTTTAGTTTATACTTCTACGGTTTTGGTCTGAGTCCTTAATACAGTAATAGACGACCGGCTTTTTTGTTTCGGACAAGTACCAATGTCACTTTCTAAATTCAGTATTTTCTAAGTTTATTTTAGACATCACTGACATCGATGAAGGAAAATATCGTGAGGAAACCCGGATTTATAGTTAATATATAGCTGCTGCCCACGGCTTCGCCCGCGTGTACCCAAATTATTTTTTCTTAATATGATTCCTTATAACATCAGCCAGTGAAAGTCCCGTCAAAATTGGTTCAGCCGTTTCGGAGATTAGCCGGAACAAACAGATTTTTTTTAAATTGTTGTTTTGTTGTTATACACTTAAGTACCTATCTTATATAGGTACTTTCATAAGATTTTTTTTGAGTAAAAAGTTATTATTTTGATATATGCAAACAGACACTTCAATTTCATATTTGTGTAGATGAAATCACCAACCCGTCTTAAACATTGACGCTTGATAAAGGATAAGTACTTTCATCCCGGTAGTAGGAGCTGCGTGGCTAAGTAATAACAGCCGCACGGGTCGATTCATCAGGTTAAGCTACGCTTGCCGGGTTTGGTCCGTGGATGGGTGACCATCTTTACATATCGAGACTCCTCCGTGCCTCGGAAAGCACGTTAAACCTTTGGTCCCGGCTGTCATTTGTGGATCTTTGACAGTCGTTACGGGTCGTCAGAAGCCCGAAAGTCTGACAACCAGTCTTGCCAAGGGGTATCGTATTACCCAGTTACTGGGTTGTGGAGGTCAGATAGGCAATCGCTCCATATAAAATACTGGTATTCAGCTGCATCCGGTTAGACTGGAAGCCGACCCCAACATGGTTGGGAAAAGGCTAAGCAGATGATGATGACTTTTATCCCGGCAGTACGTTTCCGTGGGATAATTTTCCAACCTCCACGTGGGCGAAGCCGTGGGCAAAAGCTAGTCATAGTATAGAACTATGAAACTATGAAAGTACGAAGAAAGGAGCAGTGGTAGCCCAGTGGTAACGGCCGCGACTTACGATTTGTAGGTCATAAGTTCGAAACCCATAGGGCGCTTTAATTTGTGTAAGTTATCTCATCACCGCTGCTCTCAAAACGGTGAAGGAAAACATCGTGAGGAAACCGGCATGTCCTGGAACCAAAAAATTCGAAGACTTGTGACATCTACTTATCCGCACTGGGCCCGCGTGGTGGATTACGGCCCACTCCCATTCACAGAGAGGAGGCCTGTGTCCCAGCAGTGGGAACATTATAGGCTGATTATGCTATGGAAGTATGGATACGGTATATTATATATTATGGGTAAGGATAGACAACACCCGACCGTATATAACACATGGAATGATTTTAACAACTCAGTTTTTGTACTCGGTACACTGATTTATTTTGTTTATAATGAGGTGTAGCCCTCGTTAGTAGATAATGAGGGATATGGCAGGGTACTGTATGATATTTTTTTGCGTCCATTTGAAATGGACACGGAAGAATTAATTAAACAGAACATGGTCGTATTGCTAGCTATGAAAATTAAATTAAAAAATTCAAACAAAAAAAATAGGACTAAAAACGTATGAACATATTTTTTTTTTGTTTTTTGTTAGCGTCATGTTTGCCGCAAATAAACGTATTTTCTTTCTTTCTAATTATAATTAAATATTTTGACATTTGCCAAATATTATATACTACTTAGCACTAGTGTTTAAGAACGCGTACTTATGGCTCGGCGAGCTTACTCACCCGTGTGTCATGCTAAGTACGCGGAGTTTAAAACCGCTCAGTAAGTTCGTCGCGATCCAATAGGTTTGATATGCTCGTAGCTTGCCTTAGCTCGCCGTATGTCATCGCCGCGAGCCGCGAGCTACCAATTTGACAGTGACATTTTGAGCAAGCTTCACGTCTGTCACCGACGGCGAGCCGAGTAAGGTCGCGAACTTAAAAACCGCGTAATTTAAGTACACACGTCTACCACCCACTAAAAATAAGGCGCGGGACACTGAAGGGACGCGTCAACATTTGACATTGCACATTTGCATCAAAATAGGTATCCAATTATCCATCCCTTGCACGTGAGTGAACTTAACTGATTCAGTAACAATACCTAGTAGGTTCCTAACTATATAACACAGACTGCTGGTTGTCAGAATACCTTTGAAGCTATACCAATTACATGCCGTCCATTGTACTGAATACCAAATATATCCCACACAGTTTGGAAACTATTATTATTATTATGTTAGTCACACAGTAATGTAATTGTTAATTAAGAATTGGTCTGATACGTGTTGAAGTTGATTAAACATAAAATTTAAGTAAAAATATTTTTTTAAACAAGCTTTTCAATGTACCTAGCCTTTTCCCAACTATGTTGGGGTCGGCTTCCAGTCTAACCGGATGCAGCTGAATACCAGTATTTTACATGGAGCGACTGCCTATCTGACCTCCACAACCCAGTAACTGGGTAATACGATATCCCTTCGTAAGACTGGTTGTCAGACTTTCGGGCTCCTGATGGACCCGTAGCGACTGTCAAAGATCCACGAATGACAGCCGGGACTAACGACTTAACGTGCTTTCCGAGGCACAGAGGAGTCTCGGTATGTAAAGGTGGTCACCGAATCACGGAACAACCTCAGCTAGCGTAGCTTAACCTGATAGATCGACTCGTGCGGCTGTTAATACTTAGCCACGAGCTCCTCAAGTTTTAAGGAACTTAAAAGTCTGCAGCCTCTTAGTCATGATGGACTTTAGAAAGAACTATCATAATTATGAGGAAGAGGTTTTAAATTCAACTTGCAAGATTTGACTCATACATACTAAGTAGATAACTAACAAGGCAAGTAAAATAAAAGCTTGTAATAAAGACGGACAAATTCTACCTGTATACAGGGTCAATATAAAATTGGCTAGCGAAACTGCAGATGGGTGTATAAAATATCTAAACACGATAAAATAAAATATAAAAATATAATTATGTTTTCAACGACCACTAATAGTGATGTTACTTGAAATATGAGTTGAGAAAATCTGTTATCTTTTGCTTTGATGTGTCAGATAGCGATACCCATCAAATCAGATAGAGGAAGTATAAAATACAATAGACGTAGATATATTTAGTAACCTATTCCGCTTAACTATTCTTCAAGAGTCATAAAAAACCCTGTAAGAAATCGACACGTGTTTCACCTCTCAACGAGGCATCCTCAGGATGACGATTGACCAATTGCAAACCAGAACACGACGTGTTGCCACACCGAGCGCTGGACGCAGAGTGAATCAAATCGCCCGTCACCCCCACCCTTATAGGATTGCTGCTCGGCGCAACGCGGCTTGGATCGTTATCAGTGCGATAAGCGCGATAAGGGGGCAAACAGTCGTAACAAAGGTGACCTTGGATTACTGGTATTTAATTCGTTCAACAGTGTAACGTTCGCTGTATTATTTTTTACGATTCTACCTCGAACTATCTTAAGGAAGTATAGGTACTCAAAAAAAAAAAAAAATTAAACTGATATTTCAAGTGACTTCATTAACTGCGGTCGAAGACCTCACAACAAAAATCATCTAATTAAGGCGGTGGTACCCTGAGCAAAATAAATTCATGCCCTCTTTGTAGACTGAATCCCGGTGAGTTACAGTAGTGAATACGCCCAAATTTTAGGATAAAATATTTTTTAAATCAAATATTGGTCACTTGAAAAAAAAAATTGTTACAAAATGTTCATTATTAAATTGTCTATCCATTAGTCTCAGTAGCAAAATTAAATAATGTTTACTTTACGAAGAGATGCATGATAACAAAGATTATTTCTCATTTTTATGGTTTCGTTGGAAGGAAAGAAACATATAGGTACGCAGGCCTTTAAAAAAAAAAAAGAAATGCACAATTTTGGAATTAAGATTATGTATAAACTTAATGTATTCTTATTATATGATATTTCTTTTTAAATAACAAGTAGATAGCTCCTAAAAACTACCAAAAAAGCGGCTAGAGTGGCGTTTTGCTCAGGGTACCGCCTTAATTTCATTTTTGTTTGATACCCATCACGTATGTGGAGTTTAACTAATTTTATTTGACCCTGTAGATATGGCCATTTTGTATTTTATCTTGATGGTTTTATATTACCTAGTTTTTTTTTACAAATAATTGCGATTACATTGGACTGCGTCATATACCTACTTAGTTCTCAGTAACGATTAAATTTATAATTTCAAAAAGGTTTATAATAATATCAGAAAATAACTTGTCATTCTATATTATGCAAAAATACCACAGACAAAAATGGATCCAATTTCACATAACAACGCCGAACCTCCGAAGCCATTCAAAAGGAAATAGACAAAATAAAAAATCGAAATATGATGAGATATTCAAATGTTATGTAAGTTCGCTGAACAACATTAGGGAAATCGGTCCCCACGGACTTAGGATCCACTAAATAGATAGATGCAGAAGGTCGGATATGACGTCGATATGACGACAGGATATATGCCTACTAAACGGTCGCAAACCGCGTCCCGACAGAGGTGACCTTGGTGGCTTAAAACCGTGCAGATGATGGTTTACTACCAAATTTGAAACAGCTCTGCCGGTCGCCAACAACGTCACCTCTGACGGGGACGCGGTTAGCAACCGTGTAGCAGGCACTTTAACGAAGCCGAGGGTCACTTGTTTGTCCCGTTATTATGAACAGTTTTACTCTTCTGTTTATGCACAATCAGCCTATAACGTGCCCACTGCTGGGACACAGGTCTCCTGTCTCTGAGAGGGTGTGGGCCGTAATCCACCACGCGGGCCCAGTGCGGGTAGGTAGATGTCACATATCTTCGAGTTTTTGGTTATAGGCAGGTTTCCTCACGATGTTTTCCTTCACCGTTTTGAGAGCAGTCGTGATGAAGTATTTTATACAAGGTAAAGCGCGTATCTGAATTCGAACCTACGACTTACACCTCGTAAGTTGCGGCCGTTAACACTGGGCCACCACTGCTCTCGCCTTCTGATTACAGATATTGAAGGTCAAAGTTGCAAAATTTTTTGACGTGGTTTTACGAATAATCGCATAATAAGTGTAGATAAACGTTCAAGTAACTAGCCCTAATGTGCATGTGCCTGTTTTCCCTGTTTTTATGGAGTTAACCTTCTGTACAAAATATAGTGTAAGATCGGTCGTCTCGAGAGACTATGTGGAAATAGGGACGTGGGAACTGGACTTTAGACGTGGACGCGGGACGTAAAGTCCCAGTCTCTTATGACGTCAGACGTGCTCAATCGAATGGCAAAAGCTTTCACATTATGTTGGGAGTTTATTCTTTATATTTGAGTTGAAAACTTGGAAGTGTTGATTCGTTTTTGGAGAAATGTTTATATTACTTTTGGAGTAATTCCTAATTTTAAAATTAAGCATGTATTCATGACTTCGGAAGAAATAAAAATCGATAGGACCGATCTCTTTCGAACCAAGATATTATATTTCAGGTCATTTCCTAAAATATACAAAAAAGTAAGAAAAATTGTTTATTGCCCACAAACTAAATGCACATTAAAAAAAAATGTCATAAAATACAAATTCATTCATCATTTTCACAAATTAGCCAAAAGGCTTGTATTCAATATTCAAAAGTAATAAAAGTATTTATATAGAACTAGCTGATGCCCGCGGCTTCGCCCCCGTGGATTTCAGTTATTATATACTCAAACCTTCCTCGAGAACCACTCTTATCCACTGGTGAAAATAGCATGAAAATCTGTGCAGTAGTTTTTGAGTTTATCGCGAACAGGACGACAGCCAGACGCGGCGGAGGACTTTGTTTTATAATATGTAAGGAAGAGATCAAGCAAGCAAGCAAGCAGACAAGCTGTAAGCTGAAAAATCTTCGAATTCAAATTCATTTATTGCCTTATTGCAGGTCGTTTTTATTACATTTTAGTTAAATTTTTTCTTTATCCACAAAAGTCCAAGATGTATACTACGAGTACCTCCTACATACTTGTGATCCTACAACACAACTTAATTTCACCAGGAACTCGATTGTACGCCGAACACGTAGGTGAAATTCAATATATTTTACACTTACAGGGAATTGTCACCAAGGGTGGTTCCAATACTCGTATGTACATAGGAATAAGTTTTATTTACATTTAAATAGCTCTGCCTGTGAGCCGCTTATTTTATAGGGGATGTCTGCGCCAACCTTTACGTATGAGTTGATTCGATTATATATAAGAAAATGTTTATTTATAAGGTAGTTTCTACACAAATACTCGAGGAGGAACTCGTGGCTAAGTAATAACAACCGCACAGGTCGCTCCATCAGATAAAGCTATGCTGGCCGGGGTTGGTCCGTGGATGGGTGACCATCTTTACATACGGAGACTCACTCCTCCATGCCTCCGAAAGCACGTTAAGCAGTTGGTTCCGGCTGTCATTCGTTACGGGTCATCAGAAGCCCGAATGTCTGACAACCAGTCTTCATAAGGGGTATCGTATTACCCAGTTACTCGGTTGGAGGTCAGATAGGCAGTTGGTCCATGTAAAATACTGGTATTCAGCTGCATCCGGAAAGACTGGAAGCCGATCCCAACATAGTTGGGAAGAGGCTAGGCAGATCGATTGAGATACTACACAAATACATAGAAACCGATTAGGTGATGTTTGTTTTGAAAACTAGATTTGTATGGTCGACAGGATAGTGTGAGACATTTAAATTTTGGGTCAATGAACTAGTTCTTAAGACAGCTCTAAGAACAGAATTCTGGGGAAGATAGATTCCCTAGCATTCTGTACTGTACCCGTAAAAATATATTAAAACTAGCTGCGCCCCGCGGTTTCACCCACGTAGGTCTCGATCCCGTGGGAATATCGGGATAAATGTATTCTATGTCCAATTCCAGGTCATGGTTTATCCATATGCCAAATTTCATCTAAATCCATTCAGCCGTTTTTGCGTGAAAGCGTAACAAACAAACACTCACTATGATGTTAGGATTAGGATAAAAAGACTGGCTAGAGAGTTCGCCACTTGCATTAATTTATAATAGTACCAAGACAGATTCGCTATTAAATATACACTGGCCTTCAAAACTTAGTACCACACTTTTAAATTGTAATTTCTCCTAAACTGTAGAAGCCACATTTTTTAAATGAAAAACGTTTTATAGCACACATCAGCTTTCTTGGGAATTATAGTTTATTATACATAAGTAACGTTCTTAACTTAAACCAAAAAATAGCCAAATTTGACTTACAGACAAAAAACTCAAATAACATTTATAACTACAGTTTTACGCCTTATTTACATTTTATTTTGACACCTTGGCTTTTGAATCATAATTCATCGATCAAGAAATAAATGTGAAAACTAAAACAGAAACAATAAGAGCCACAAGTTGCAATAATGTGTTTTTGTTTATAAGGTTTTTTTAGCCATTCCTTAAAAGGCGGTTATCGGCTATAAAGTTTTTATATAAAAAAAAAATTGTTTTTGTAATCATTTTTATTTCGAATCATAGCTTGTGTCATTTAAAAGTTATTGCAAAGTCAAAGTCAAATAATTTATTTCAAATAGGCACATAAAAGGTACTTTAGAACGTCGATGAAAAACAAAGAAATAGAATTGATTCTAGTTGCCTATTCCAAAAGGTAGCTTTCGTATGGAGAAGAATGGGCAAGGAATTCCACCGTTACTCTTTTCAAAAATGTTTACAATATTTTGTATACATGAATTATATAATTATATGTGAAGACCATGCACCCACAATAAGATTACTGTCCCACAAAAGGCAAAAAAAATTATAAATGGAACAATGACAAATAAATCAGTTATGTGACAGGTACATGGTGCTCACATATTTACAAACATTGTAAAAGTTTACGATATTACAATATTCCTAACATCTTTACAAGTAATACTAATAAGTCAGTGCGTGATTCCAAGCAATCACAGAGTGTAAAAATCTATGACATACAAATAATAAAATATACAACTAAATTAGCAACCAGTTTGATTTTGTCCAGACTCTAAATTGTCCTATGGAGCAAGACCAGCATGTTTCCAAGCATTCTTATCTTGGATATAATCCTCTAATTTGTAATAAGCCTGTTTACAAAGTGTACTTTTTATATGAGTTTTAAATTTTCTTTCATTTAATTGCAATTTTGGTGTTGGAGTTTCTAAGTGTGGTAGGTACTAAGTTTTCACGGCCAGTGTATATGTAGTAGGTTGGTACAAAGTAGTAAGTGAGAGGAGGTAACTTTAACTCCACAGAAAAAGTGAACAAAAAATTCAATTTAACTCTGTCATCCCTGAATGAGGAATAAAAGAGGCTATTGACAGATTCATGCATTTTATCATCCCGCGCCAGACGTGGCGAAGGAAAAATCCGTTTAGAATTCGAATTTGAAAAATCTATATTTTAATGGACTCAAATAGGCTAGTTGGCAGTAAGAAAAATATCTTATGCATTGTAGGTATAGGTAATGGTTCCGAGCTAAAAATAAAAAAAACATCTACATGTTTTTGTAAATGTTTTTTTTTTTTCACTTCCGGCACGTAACAATTATCGGTATACAGAATTATAATCATTAGAATCAGCAATACAACACCTTATGTTAGAATACTCCTAAAATGTCATGAAATTGAATAGGATTATATGAACTTACAGAGTTGTATGATTATAATTCTATAAATAAATATTTTATATGGCCCCGAATCATATTTAGATCAACATACAATCTGATACTGACCTGCGAATTGCAACAAACGTAAGAAAATTTGATCTTTGCGGGCTACTGAACTGACTCAGTTCAGATTCAGCAAAATTATGTTGTAACTTATTTTGTGGTGTATCTTGTTTGGGTACGAATATTAATGCAAGTTTTGAGCACTTAAACAGAACGTTTAAGAGCTACGTGTTCCATGCTTCTACTTCACAAATTATTTGTCTAACGTGCTACTAACATTATACCTAGTAACGTTGTAAAAAAAACATGGACTTGTGACGGCATCTACGCATCAAAGACCAGACGTCACACAAAAATCCTAACGTCACACAAAAGTCCTGCATCGCGCAATTAGATTTTACCGCGATGAACATAAATAAGAACCCGACATCAATTCCAGGCAGTTCCCCGCCAGACACGACACCCGTCTGGTCGGAGGATCCTCCCTTTTCGATAGACGATGAGTGAACTTTACACCCTGTTCCTCATACCTCTAAAGACTTTTTAAACATATCTCCTTTAAGACGTTACCTTACCTTGCAGTGCAAATCTTTTCATAATCTACCTGAGACATCACATGGGTAATTCCCGTATCCCAATCCGTCAAAAAAACCTCGTAATTTACCTACATTATTCACAAGTCTTCGACATTGATTGTCGCTAAAATGATATTACTACTTGAATTTGAACATTTTCTAATTACGAGAGGCCTTCAGGTATCAGCCAAGTTAAACCCAAAAAGAACACGAGTATTTTAAATCAGGATCCAGGACAGTTACAACTTTTAAAACCATAAATCCCTGACTTTTGTAGCTGCCATATACCAAATTGCATTACGACCTACATGTTATTACGCTGCACTACCCAGTTCTCATAAATGTGACTCGAATCTCTGCTTGTTCCCGAGAGAAAACTGTGCATTTCCTACATAGGTAATGTATTTACGGAAAAATTGATAAGTATACAGGCTCTTACATTACTATTGCTGTGTTTTTTTTGCCAACTTTTGTATCGTATAATTACAAGTAAGTCACAATCTACCTAGCCTTGTCTCAACTAGTTTGGAGTCTCTTCCAGTCTAATCGGATGCAACTGAGTACCAGTATTTTACAAGGAACGACTGCCTATCTAACGTCCACAACCCAGTTATTGGGTAACACCACGGATATCTATGGGTAACACGATACCCCTTGGTAAGACTGGTTGTCAGACTTTTAGGCTGCTGACTACCCGTAACGACTGTCAAAGATCTATGAATGACAGCCGGTACCAACGTATAAACTTGCTTTCCGAGGACGGAGGGGTCTCAATATATAATTGAAGGTCACCCATTCACGAACCGACCGCGGCGATGAGAGTACTCGGAACCGGAATCAAGGTTAAGATACGCTTAACCTTGGATCCGGTTCCGAGTACTCTCATCTGACTTTTTTGAAGAACATCACCAATAAGTCAATTACTACCGAATAAAATACAGGCGTAAGAGCAAATGCGCATGTAATATACAGATAAAGAAAAAAAATATGCTAAACACCAACTTTGAATGAAAATGACAGTTCGAAAAGGTGTCATGCGCCCGATATGTACTATTATACTTTAAATTACCTCCTTGACCGTACTTACCTTCATAATATTTTATCTAAAAATTCTTATTATTGTAAGTAGCCTGTATACTAAACAGTCTAGTCGTGTGTACATGGTACAACGTCACATTGAATGTATTGCGTTACGAACGCGAGCTCGTTGGCGGCGCTCTGAGGTAAAGTTGTACACAAATGTTGCAATTTAGTTTAATTTGTGTGCGACAGGTTTAAGTGGACATGTTTAATGATCGTTTATTATGGAACTAACTTACCGCGTTGTCGTATTGTTTGGGTAATATTTAAAACTTTTGAGAAAATTAACTTGAATATTTAGGTTTTCACTGGTTAATGGATTTTCGACTGAGAGCCGTAGTTGCCCAGTGGTAACATGTGTGTGATAACAGTGTACTTAAGAATTGTAGGTCGTGGGTTCGAACCCAGATGCTGTACTTTGTGTAAATAATTTCATCACCACTGCTCTCAAAATGGTGAAGGAAAACATCGTGAGGAAACCGGCGTGTCGAAGACATGTGACATCTATCTACCCGCACTGGACCCGCGTGGTAGATTACGGCCCACTCCCTCTCGAAGAGAGGAGGCCTGTGTCCCAGCAGTGGGAACATTATAGGCTGATTATGAAAGGATTTCTTAATAAAAATTTCTTTATAAAAGAAAATGTGGGTAGACCCCCTTGTTTTTAATTTTTTGTTTATGATGCAAAATTATTGAATATTCTTGACCTAACCAGACTCATCAGAATCTACTAGAAGTTTACTTTTTTGGTCGTTCTTCTTAATCAATCTGCCGAGCCTTTTCCCAGCTATGTTGGAGTCGGCTTCCAGTCTAACTGGATAACCCTTGGTAAGACTGGTTGTCAGACTTTCGGGCTTCTGACGACGCGTAACGACTGTCAAAGATCCACGAATGACACCCAGACCAACGGCTTAACGTGCTAACGTGTGGTCACCCATCCACCTATCAACCCTGCCAAGCGTAGCTTAACCTGATGGATCGTCCCGTGCGGCTTTTATTATTTAGCCACGAGCGCCTCCCAATTATTTATGATCAAGAACCAAAATATTAAACTCGATAAAAAAACATCAACTCACCTTTAAGAACGTGAAATACACCGTCATAATTACTGTGTCAAAGTATGTACATACCTCTTTATCAAGCACTTTGACTTGCAAACCAGCTTACCCACATAATTGTTACGTCCTCATAAATAAACAATATAAAAAAGGCCCGTTCAATCTGGCAACGTCGCATCAGTCTTATACAATGTTTTCCTTGTTACCGAAGCTGTAGTGTAGCGCATTTGTTCCCGGGGCACGTCTACCATCCCGGCCTTGTCCCGGGATCGTCCCCTCCCTTATGCATCAAGTGTGACGGGAACTACTTGCGATTTTGCTATCTAGCTCTATTTTGGTTAGAAGTTTCGGTTTACCTGTTCTAGTAACTGTTAGAAGTTTCGAGTTAACTTGTTCTTGTTTAGAGCGGGGTTACTACATATTATTCTAACTTATATTATAAATGCGAAAGTGAGTTTGTTTGTTTGTCATACTTTTACGCTGAAACGGCTAAACGGACACTTTTTATCCTAATATTCCCACGGGGTCGAGACTTACGCGGGTGAAACCGCGGAGCACAGCTAGTAAATAGATAAAATATGAAAAACATCCAAACGGTTTTTGTAAGGCTCTAGGTACAACTACTAAAAACAGCACTCTCGCTAACAGAAACTAATTACAACAGCCATTTTGTTTACACGTCAAGAAAACATGATATGGGGACATGAGAAGATATTGAACAGAGGCCAAACTACACAGTATAATGTAGCTGTAATAGATAACTATCTATTACAACTATGTTACCAGCTCCTTGAATAACTATTCAAGGAGCTGGTTTAGTAGTATACTCCCAGATTACGCCAGTTATGTTTAAGTCGCATGAGAAACACGGGAAGTGTTATTGGGTTTTCCATCCTCTCCGTACCTCAAAAATCACTCTACATCCCAGGGTCCAGTAGTAGGTACTCGACAAATTGTACGCGTGTAATAGGCATGCAGAATCTAAAAGTCTTATATATACAAACTCACCATTGTGAGACCATTCACACGTTTGTAAATTAGTAGACTTGGCCCCCTGATCTGAATTTGTAATATTAGTATTTCCTAGTCATTGGATTCAAATAGTCAACGTAATAAAATATTTAAACTTCACTAGGTCTAAATACCTATTTAAAATACAAAACCCCTTGTACAAGTAATAGTAGATAAATTTTATTTTATGAACAATTTTTCTTTTAAATTGGTTTATACGTTGTGTTATGTATATATATATATATTTTTAAACTATCTCATGCACGTCAGCAGTGAGGTCGCTGTCACTAATGTCAACTGTCAGTTATCCATGAATGGCGCCTGCACGAGAGGGTTTGTGTGGTTAAGGGCCAGTGTAGTGATATAATCAGCTTAAATACGGGATCAACAAGATTCTAAAAGTAGCTTTTCCAGTTATTTCCGCTTGCATCTCGCTGACTGGCTAGTATTTTTCCAGTTAGTTCCGCTTTCGCCTCGCTGACTAGCTAGTATTTTTCCAGTTAGTTCCGCTTGCACCTCGCTGACTGGCTAGTATTTTCCAGTTAGTTCCGCTTGCACCTCGCTGACTGGCTAGTATTTTCCAGTTAGTTCCGCTTGCACCTCTCTGACTGGCTAGTATTTTTCCAGTTAGTTCCGCTTGCACCTCGCTGACTGGCTAGTATTTTCCAGTTAGTTCCGCTTGCACCTCGCTGACTGGCTAGTATTTTCCAGTTAGTTCCGCTTGCACCTCTCTGACTGGCTAGTATTTTCCAGTTAGTTCCGCTTGCACCTCGCTGACTGGCTAGTATTTTCCAGTTAGTTCCGCTTGCACCTCTCTGACTGGCTAGTATTTTCCAGTTAGTTCCGCTTGCACCTCGCTGACTGGCTAGTATTTTTCCAGTTAGTTCCGCTTGCACCTCGCTGACTGGCTAGTATTTTTCCAGTTAGTTCCGCTTGCACCTCGTTGACTAGCTAGTATTTTTAGCACAATTGGCCTATTCTCATACATTACATCAATAGGAGAGGAAAATAAGCTTTGGCTACTTTGGAAACCGACTCCAAACTAGCTATGATAAAGCTAGACATCATTAATATAAAAGCAGTGATAGCCTAGTAGTGTGATCTTCGGACTGCCAAGTCATAGACCTCGAGATCGGACCCTAGACACGCACCTCTGACTTTTCAAATTCATATGCCCATTGTTTAATTATCACTTGCTTCAAAAAAGGTGAAGGAAAACATCGTGAGGAAACCGGCATCCCTGAGAGATATTTCTCGACGGCATATATGTGAAGCCAAGTCAGAGGCCCATGGGCCTGAACTCTGACATCAGGTTAGTCACTAACCACACGAAAAAAAAAGAAGATTAATATAGTACCGAAAACCATTGTCGACTAACTACTCTGTTGACTAACTACTCGTGTAACTTAGGGTCGTATGACGAATTATGATAGTCGACACGTCTGCCTTAATATTGCTGGAATTATTATTAGTCCACCAATATTAATGAAGCCAAGGCAGAGCGAGGAATTTAATACATTCTGTGATGTATTAGTGTTGGTAATTCAGTTAGTATTGACTAGTTTGAGTTTATCTATTTTGCTAGTATTACGCTGGAAACAAGACTTGTTTAGTTTACCACAATTATAATTAAAGTAAAAATACGACATACCGTCTTACTTCCACGTGACATGTAATAGTATGAAATTTTGCAGTTTTTGAAGATCGAATGTTGGGACTAACCAACATTCGATCTTCAAAAACTGCACAATTTCATTTTAATAGATTTAATTTAAGATAGATTACTAAATCTATGTAGCTGTTTTTACTTATAATATCATTGGTTTACCAGTAGTAAAAGTATGAAGCATGTATAGTTTCAATACTTATTTAGAAGCAGTACCTAGGCCGCATTCGTTTTTCAATTGGTGTGATCTTTCCCCTTTTTAGGGTTCCGTAGTCAACAAGGAACCCTTATAGTTTCGCCATGTCCGTCTGTCCGTCTGTCCGTCTGTCCGCGGATTAGCTCAAAGACTGTTGGTACTAGAAAGCTGTAATTTGGTTTGGTTTAGAGTACGTTTGTTTATTTTTGGAAAATATCTAGTGAAAGTTGTAGCTAAGTAATAACAGCCGCACGGGTCGATCCATCAGGTTAAACTATGGTTGCCGGGGTTGGTTCATGGATGGGTGACCATCACGAGATACCGAGACTCCTACGTGTCTCGGAAAGCACGTTAAGCCGTTGGTCCCGGCTGTCATTCGTGGATCTTTAACAGTCGTTACGGGTCCTCAGAAGCCCGAAAGTCTGACAAACAGTCAACCAAGGAGTATCGTCTTACCCAGTTACTGGGTTGTGGAGGTCAGATAGGCAGTCGCTCCATGTAAAATACTGGTATTCAGCTGCATCCGGTTAGACTGGAAGCCGACCCCAACATAGTTGAGAAAAGGTTAAGCAGATTGTCTCATGAAAGTTGTGGAGTCTCCTATTACAGGGAATTTCTTACTTAAATGGTGACTCCAAAAGTCCTAAAAAAGCCCACACAAGGATTTTTTTTTTTAAACGAGATATTTAAAAAAAACAACTCACAATATCTCGCATGTATTCCCCGATGAGTTAGACAGAAGTGTACCTTCACAACCACATTTTTAAATTCGTTTCAAAAAAATAAAATTCATGAATAACCTGAAATTCAAAAATTCGACAGCGCTTTGTTATTCAAAGGACTCAATTCAAACTAGATTATTTATTGTATTGTCTAGGTTTACCCATCTATTGTTTTGATTCCTTTTGTCAAATTGACAACAACGTGGAATTTAAATTATGTTTTGTCATAGGTACTGATTACTGAAGACAAATAAAATGAATTAAACAGACAATGAAGAGAGATTCAATAACTGCGTTAATAAATACGGCGTTTTCGTTTACGGCTAAATGGAACAACATTTTATGGTAAGTAAAATTATTTAATTAATTCTGTAATTAAAATATCTTAATTAAGCCCTGAAATCGCACCGAAAAATTTAACATAATTTTAATTCCTCTTGTTTAAAATGTTTATGCAATTTTTCGACTAGCATTTTTTGTGTTCAACGAAAATGATTCAGTCAGTAAAAGAAAAAAATAAAAACTAATCATATCAAAGACCATTCATATCAAAGACCACCATATGGAAGCCAGACTCAAAGAAACTCTACGAAAAAGCGAAGCTCAATAAAAGTACCTACTTATAAAAATTTGAGGATCCACCTTCAAAAAACACACGTAAACATCAAAGGCCAAAGACAACATTACTTCCAATATAGATATCCTCTTCAGTGAAGCCATAAAATGAAGAAAAAAAGAACTTAAGCGCTCCATACAGGTCGTCGGGACAAGAGGGGAATCGATTGGCCTACCCCTCCAAAGAAAACCCAATTTTATAGTCTTTAGGAATAGAATAGAATTTCCTTTGTCAGGTTAGGACCATAAGCAATTGTGATTTTTTTAATATCAGCGTCCGAAGCTGGTAACTATGAGACAGACAAAGCGCGGCAGGCCGCATCAATCTCTGCTGTACCTAATATTGTTGGACTGAACGACATTGACTGATGGTGGCTGAAGCCAATATTAAATATCGTGCCAACCGTCTTCATTTAATTACAATGTAATGAATAGCACGAAGATTCTGTTGCTGGTTAGAGGGAACCGGATTGAATAATGAAGTTGGTGTTATAGGCAGTGGTTTTTCTTTAAGAATAAATCCTCAAAGAAAAGTCACTGTTTGTTTCCGGGCGTTTTCCGATGTTTGAGTTGAACTAAGTATATTATAATCTTTAGTAATTATTGTTTATCTTTTTCTTTTTATGGGGTACTGTGTAAAATGTTATAATAAAATACCACCCGATATTCTTCAACTAAATGAGAAGAAATTTAAAACATGCATTAAACGCACACTATGTAGACAAGCATATTATAAGTTGGATGATTATATCGTAGATAAAAATGCTTGGCTTAATGCTGGTCCTGCTCTACAGGCACTTGGGCTCAATAGTTAAATTTTTTATATTTGGTAGAGTGGCTTCCCCTTATTTTTTTATTTTTTCTGACTTTACGAACTTAATGTTTATCTTTTATTTAAATTCTATTATATTAATCTCTCAAGTACATTGCTAACTATAGTTTTGTATAATTTAGAAGCACTTTTTCAATTTTGTAAATGTGAGTACCATGGGGCCGTTTCATATGATATCACGTTGTATGTTGACTTGAAAGAGCCTGGCAGATGAGAGTATGTCATACTCACTTAAATGTCTCGCTGATGGTGGCGCGTGTGTTGGATCATTCGGTTCCCTACAAAATGGTTGAGCTGGATGGTGCTGATCCACGTGTCATGTTCGTGAACGGGCGCCGTCAGTTGAGACTGGTCATCTCTTATCTGCCAGGGCTTATTTTTAATCTTATATTTTGAATTCTTTTTGATTATTTTTCGTTTGACATTGTTCTCACATATAGAAGCACGAAGAATACTGTACCCAGGATTTTGTAATATCTATATACATTTTTAAAAGAGTGTCCTTGGAGTTTCTTGCCCGTTCTTCTCCATAGAGATCTACGAATTTGAATGGGCAACTAGCTTCAACTTTTTAACTAACTGACCGACCCTTTGACAATTCAAAAGTGCCTGTAAATGGTTTAATTGAAATAAATGCTTTGAGTTTGAGTTTGAGTTTTGAGTTTCTTAATAAATTACACGATAATTATGTACACATGTAAGATTTGTATTTTGGAAGATTTGGTCAATATGTAAGTACATAATAAAACGCTCGTCATATGACTACAAGAATTCAAAATGATTTATTTCTAATTTTTCTCGCTCAAAGAAGTTTGATCTTTAGGAATATGTACCGAAACCTTAATTGCTCAGCGACACGATGCCGCGACCGCGCCTCTGCGCTACAGCGCCGTTCCGCTTGATTAAGTATAAAGCGCGTGTACTTTTGCAAGCAGCTGGCGATCAAGCGGAACGGCGCGGCGTCCGAGCGGCGGTGGCGCGGCGTCCGAGCGGCGGCGGCGCGGCTTCCGAGCGACGGCGGCGCGGCGGCGGTGCGGTCACGGCGTCGTGTCGCCGAGCACTAAGAAATTCTAAACACAGAATAAGAAAAAAAAACGAACACAATAATTCAAAAACAAAATTCAATATTCCAAATTCGAACGCGTCTCACAAAAATTACTGACTGAATATACTGCCTAACCTAACCTATTATTGCCAGTGTATTGTAAAAACGACAAAGCTTTCCACCATTACCAAGAAGAAACGAAGAAAATAAAACAGAGCCACCTTTGTCACACTTCTATCAAAGATTCGACAAATTGAATAAAAAGTCTCGTCCTTTGTACTGAAATCTCGAAAACAAGACAAAGTCGTAATGTAAACGTGTTTTTTTGTCTCCTTTTTGCGAAAAAAGACGCCCTGTTTAGTTGAAATGTGGAGGGAAATAGATGTCAGGACTTCGTTTTGGGTTGTTCAATGTTCACGTGAATTTGAATAAATCGATGTGTGAAGGGAGTTGATTGGTTGTGTGAGATAGTTTTGAATACGGTAGGTATTTTATTAGAAATTCGGGAAAGAAATTATTTTCTTTTTATCAATCGTCAGCAACTGTAATTTAAAATAAAGAGTTACTTGTGTTAAGTAGTTTGAATTTTTGGCAAAAAAAAATATATTATCGTAAAAAAAATCCATTGTCTTCGGAACTGAACCAACTTGCAAAATTACAACTCCTTATGATATGAGGAAGTGGTTTTAATTCAGCATGCAAGATTTGACTAATACATACTAATTAACAAAGCAAGCATTATGTAAAAACACAATTATAAATAAAATTAATCCTAATTAATATTATAAATGCGAAAGTGAATTTATTTTTTGTACGCTTTCACGCTAAAACAGCTGAACAGATTTGGATGACATTTGGCACATGGGTAGACAATGACCTGGATTTGGGCATAGGATACTTTTAATCCTGACATTGCCACGGAATTGAGACATAAGCGGGTGAAACCGCGGGGGAAAGTGCAGCTATAAAACAAATTGGAAATATCGAATCCGTCTAGCTTATTTTCACTTCACTTTGATATCCTGTTTTCAGAATAATCAATTTCATTTCAAACAATCAAATATAAGTGTCAACAATCATTTTTCATTACAAAAACATGACTTCACTGATTCACTTGCCCCTAGTGAATTAACTTAACAATCCCCTTCTACTACTTAAAACCGCAATTTACGGTTATTTCAACCGACAATAATAACATCGATAATCTAATCTCGATTACGGTCACGGAATTAGAATAGTTTCTATAATGGAAGGGGTAATGATCCAGTTAAAGTTTGCCGCTTAGGTTCAGCCGCCGACGCTTCCAGTGAAACAAGTTCAAAACGACTTTTGCAGCACTTGTGTTATAAAACTGCAATTAACTACAGTCCCCGCTGTTTTCTAATTAAATTCTTATAGATATTGGATTAATTTTGCTTTAGACTTTGTTGAATTAATTAAAATTGTAGAAGGACTATTCTTTTTTTTTTCACCGTCGCCGCCGTCCGTTTTTTTTTATCGATTTGTCATGCGGGTCTTGCCTAACTTTGGAGCTAAAAAATATTTCTGTCTCACAGTCTCCAGATAAGCACCACGGTATCTTTTAAAAAAATTGCAAAATGGGAATGGAATCTGTATGAAATTATGTCCAGATTAATGAAACAGAACTTATACGAAGACGGTAAAATCTATACTTACTTAATACCTACTTATTATAAAGAGGTTGTCATCATCATTTCAATCGAAAGACGTCCACTGCTGGACATAGGCCTCCCCCAAGCACCGCCAAGTCGACCGGTTTTGTGCTTCCAGCATCCAGCGGATTCCTGCGGCGCGATAGTATTTAGGGGGAAACCTCGAAACTACTCATCTGATTTCAAAAATTATTTCACTGTTTGAAAGCTACTCTATTGCCGAGTGCTATAAGATATGTTTTACGTTAAAAAAACGCGGACATAGTTGCGGGCAGAACCTATAGTATTCCATTAAACTAATACGGTATTAGTTTTAAGTGTATTTTAAGTGTATTTCAGTAGATGGGTATTACTGAAATACACTTAAAATCAGAGTGCGTAATCACATTCCAAACAAGCCTTTAGTAATTATCTATCAAGTTATTAAATAATTATGCAATAACTTAATATTAATCAATTTCGCCTCACAAAATATTTCAAAGCTTTCACTGTGCTAATTGCACAGAATATGAAAACCACTAATACTGAACGCATTAAATTGGCTAAAATTCCACAGTGTTTTGAATTGGAATTGCATATACAGGGTGCATGGGTAAACGTGGACGTGGGACATATAATATTATTGAGCCCTCCTTCAATAATAGTATTATTATTTTAATTGCATTTTAAAATATAAAACATTTTAAAATATAAAATTATTTTAATAATTATTATCGCAGATGCGATAATTATGTTCGACGTTTATCCAGTAAATTGAGAAAATAGGATTTTATATTTGACCTGATTTTCCAATGTACCCACTGTGGATACTCCCATTTTTGTGAGTTTGAACTTCTAAATTTGAAATTTTGAAGTACGAAGGGAATCGGATCAGGATAAGTACGCACGGTGCCCATAATGAAGTATTCATCCACCCGAACTAAATGGTCGAGTGGATGCATTCTTAATTATGGATACCGTGAGTACGTTCCTGCCTCAAAAAAGTCTTTTAGAACAGTCTACGCATGTGCGCCCTTTTTTTTAGGGTTCCGTACCTCAAAAAACGGAACCCGTATTCCTATAGGTAAGGGTTCCGTTTTTTTTCGGGTACCTCCCCTACACGTATTGTGGTGATGTTTTTTTTTTTCTCGTCAATCCTATTGTGTGGGGTTTCGTTGAAAAGGTCGTTTAAAATAATATTGAGAGTTTGTGAGAACCATTTTTGGATTCAGGGATCCGTTTAAGAAATATTAAGCTTTAAAGTGCTAATTTTTGTTAGAGTCAGGTGTGCCGCCCCTGCCCGCGAAATGGTTAGTTTTGGATATGTGAAAAAATTCACAGCAGTAGTATATATTATAACAAAATTAAAAAGAAAACTATCACAGCTAAGTAGGCTCTACAAGTTACCGTGTAATAATCGACCAACTTACATTTGCAGTTGCAAAAACATGTTCTCCCACACATAGGGAGACAAGTTTTTCAACTACAATGTTAGTTTTTTCTTTGGATAAATTCATCCCTACTGCAGGACCCTTCAGTGTGCGTGGTTCGACAAGCACTTGGCCGGATTGTAACCTAACTGCAACGAATCTCATTATGAGGTTAATGTTTTTAAAGTGTATTATGAAGGTGAATAATTCCCTTTTTACCCGACTACGGCGAAGAAAAAAGGAGGGTTATGATTTTGACCGGTATATATGTATGTTCATCTGTTCCCTCATACCTTCTAAACAACTCATCACAATTTGACAAATGAGGTATCGTTGGAAGCGTCTTGATTGTCCGCTGGTTACAGGCTATGTGACGTCACATTAAAATTGGCGCCCTCTAGAGGACATAAAGTTATGAACTAAACAATTTTTTGTTTTTAATCATACCCTTTTGGCTGTCATATTTCAAACATAGCACATTTCAAAAAAAAAATATTATAACACCAAAAAAAAAAAAGTAATAATAACTAAAACCCAACTACGACAAAAACGTCAACAGACAAATTAAAAATCCGGAACCCAGCACGCAATCTGTTCGATTTATGGCCCTAACCGTGCGTTTGCACTGGCGAAACATTCAAGACAAAACATGTTGAAATCTCTAGTTCCTGTCAAAAATTGTATGGAACTTTGACAGAAAGTAGAGATTTCAACATGTTTCGGCACGGTAACACGTGTGACTCCGGATTTTTTATTTGTCTGTTAATTTTTTTGTCGTAGTTGGGTTGTAGTTTTTATTACTTTAATTTTTTTATATAATTATTTTATTCGTTACCTGTGAGCATGAATTTTCATGTCCTGTAGTGAGTCCCTTGTTTGCCCAGTCATCCCGTACTATTATTGATATTGTTTTCCAAGCTAGTAAGCTGTGGCATGGACCGCACGATAAATCTGTGATTCTCTCTACATATATTGAGAGTTTAGTGCAATTTCAACAATTTTAATAAGCGATGGATTTTTCTTTACAACAGCCAGCACCCCAATTGCGTATTACACGATCAACTAACGAAGAGAAAATATGGGTGTCTAATCACTCATTTTAACAGCTATCTAATTGCGTAACACATTTTCGTGAACGATTAATAATCTGAATCGTTTTGAAATAGACTGCTAATCCAATGCTTCATAAGTTCGAAAAAAAATCTGCTCAACAACGTAAAGAACGCAATGAATGTTGTTGAACTGTCAAAATGAAACAGATTATTAATCGTTCACAAAAATGTGTTACGCAATTATTTAACTGTTCAAATGGGTGATTAAACACCCATATTTTCACTATGAAATAAGTTAACAATTCTAGGGTTTTTCTCGTAAATTGACATCACATAACATCACATCTCCGAAGGGTTAAGCAGAGTACCGTGTACACCCACATTTCGCCAGTTATGTTTAAGTCACATGTAATAGGGGCGAGCCTATTTGTTATTTGAGTCTGTTTCAAATCGGTACACATTATTATGTTTTACTAGCTGTGTCCCGCGGTTTCACCCGCGTATGTCTATATCCCGTGGGAATATAGGGATAGCACGTGTCCTATTCCAGGTCATGGTCTACCCGTGTGCCCATCCTCTCCTCTCTAGAGTAGGGAACGTCGCGGAGGCTCGGCGCCGGCGTCGAACGGTTCGCGTATTTCATTTCGTGATAACTTCGAAATTAAATGTCCGATTTGAATGAATTAAAAAGTATTTTACAGCTACATTAATCCCCTTGATGTCAAAACTATTTATTTGAATAAGAATTAATATTATGTTGATAACACTACTTCGCAAACAATGCTATACTTTCGAACTTTGAATACCATAAAAAAAGGTTATAGTGAGTCAATCTTAAAAGATGGACATATGCTGTCGCGGACTTTTTTTAGAACTTTTAAAGAGAAACAATTCGATCATACATAATATTTGCGTAACTTAAACCGTTTACGAAGCGCACGCAACGGAAGCTCTCAAAAAGGAATATTTTTTTACGTTTTTGCAACATTTTTCATTTATGCTCCGCTCCTTTTGTCGTAGCGTGATGTTATATAGCCTATAACCTTCCTCGATAAATGAACTATCCAACACAAAAAGAATTTTTCAATTCCAACCAGTAGTTCCTGAAATTAGTGCGTTCAAACAAACAAACAAACTCTTCAGCTTTATAATATTAGTATAGATTACCGAGGACTCCATTATTTAGGGCTTTTGAAAATACTTTTCATTCTGATATAGGTCCATAAATTCATACAAAACTCTCTGAAAAAGTATAAAAATACTCTAAACCTTCCTAAAGAGAGAGTACCCTAGGTAATTTTATTATTTCTTGTCGAATCCAAAAATGTCGTTGCCTGGTCTGCAGTGCGCCTGTCAGTACCTAAAGATATAAAATTGTCACAGTCATACAAGATAAATACAACAACTACCACGAAGTACAAAGTTCGAGGGCTCACCTTGCTGCGTTGCCGTCACCACATGACGCTGGCGGAATAGTCGACGTAGGCTCAGTTGCCACACAAGAAAAAAAAGAAAAATACATAGTTAATACATATTTTATCTACGGAATAACAAGAAGTATTGTGCACATCTGGGTCGTGTCTATGGTATGACGAGTATTGTATCTGACAGCTCAGTGTGGCGGGTAAAACAAATACAGACAAAAAATGCGTACTTGAGTAATTGTAAGTTTTTCTATTTTGTTGTTTTTGTATGGATAACTACTAACAGGCTTGCCTGTGAAGTTTTTTTGTATACATACTGGAAAGTTTCACTTATGGATTTGTTCGCAACTTTTTGACACAATTTTTAATATCCGAGCTAGTTTTTCCTAATCATAAAATGCGGTTTAAATTATGTCGAGTTGCGAAAGGAATAATTTATATAAGGATTATTGGACATCATGCTTCAGTCTTTGTAGGCTGAAGCATGATGTCCAATAGACTATATAGGTTCGCAGAATTCACAATATTACTGTATTTTTTATTACATAAGCGATAAAATCTTTTTATGATGGAACATTGAGTATCTTTGTCCTATGTTCGACATTAATTCGAGTTTTTACCATGTACTAAGTTTTAAGTTTGAACCAAATGTTGAAATAACAATCTTTGTTACTTGTTTTGTAGTAATTTGTTAGTATACGTTTGAACTCAGCTGATTTAGGTAAGAGTGAGAAAGGACAATGCAATGCTTGCAGGAGCAATGCTTTTCCTCGACAGGATTTTTTACATACAATAGGTACTCGTATGAAAAGTGTGATTATGAAAATTGCGATTATGAAAATTGTGATTATGAAAATTGCGATTATGAAAATTGCGATTACGAAAATTGCGATTATGAAAATTGTGATTGTGAATTTTTTTAAATGGTGACCTATTTACGGTTTCTAATCGGTCCTTTTCACGATAACGTATTTGTAAAAATTTGTTTGTGAAAACATTACCTTTTTGCGAAAACACAGACAACAATAGTTAACTGATTCAGGCGTGACTTTGCGGGAATACATTCTAAAATATAATAGACGTAGATATGAGTATTATATTTAGTAACCTATTCCGCTTAACTATTCTTCAAGAGTCATAAAAAACCCTGTAAGAAGTCGAGACGTGTTTCACCTCTCAATGAGGCATCCTCAGGATGACTATTTGACAGATTTGACTCTGCGTCTAGCCCTTGGTATAGCAACACGTCGTGTTCTGGTTTGCGACTGGTCAATCGTCATCCTGAGGATACCTCGTTGAGAGGTGAAACACGTCTCTATTTCTTGCAGGGTTTTTTATGGTTCTTGAAGAATAGTTAACCGGAATAGGTTACTAAATATATCTACGTCTATTGTACACACAACAATTACGCACCCAAAAAAAACGCGTTCACTTTGACCACCAAAACAATATCCATTCCAACAACAAACTTGCCAATTTTGTGTATTTATTGGCATCCATATAATAAGCACATTAAGTACACCACACCTTTTTGTTGCCGATAGATTTTATGACGTCGTAAATGGTGCTGAAAGGTTCGTATTTGGTCTAAAAGTGCGATCATGGCCGGTCGATAATAGTCTATAAAAAGTAATAGGAAGGTGTATCGTGAAATAATATTTAATTAGGTAGAGAGATATGTTTTATTTTATCTTTAGTATGGGTGATAAATGGCTGTTATTGATTTCTTATGGGCCTTTGGTTAACTCTGTTTTAGGGAGCAATGTTATTAAATATCACATTCATAGAACGAAAGAGCCCGTGGCTAAATAATAAAAGACGCACGGGTCGACATGCCACTGTCGGTTCGTGGATATGGTGGATGGGTGACTATCCATACTAATATTATAAATTCGGAAGTAACTGTCTGTCTGTCTGTATGTTACCTTTTCACGCCTAAACCACTGAATGGACTTCGACAAAATTTGGCAAGGAGGTAGATGGCATCTTGGAAGGACATTGGGTACTTTTTATCGACATACCACGCGGGCGAAGCCGCGGACTAAAGCTAGTCCATTATATATTGAGATCCCTCTGTGCCTCGAAAAGCATGTTAAACCGTTGTTCCCGGCTGTCATTTGTACATAAATTGACTGCACGTCTGTGGTACACCGCTTATGTAACCAGTGTACGCAGGCAAATTGTATTGAAATTCAGTACAACTGTACGAATGAACGTAAATTTATGATTTAATAGGTAATTAATGGGAATGCCTCGTTGGTCTTATACTGCTAAGTGTGTAGGCACTTGTTTTTTTTTTCACGGTGAGAAATCTTCCAATTACTTCTCCCGCTCTGGGCGGAGCCCCGGGCGTGTCAGACTTTTACTGACTAAAACCCACCCGTGTTCCTTCAGTTGCCTATTGCCAAGGTCCCGGTATCCCTTTCGGACTTTCCCGCAACTCTGGCAGGAAGCGTGTAGGCACTGGGTTAAAAAACCCCACCGAGGTTAAAAAACCTCGGGGTGACCACTTTTTTTTACTTGGCAAATCAAACAGTTTTGTTTTAGGTGGCCGATGATAATTTTCGCGATATTTAATCCATAACCAGGAATGTTATTTAGTTTTTATTTTTTTTTGGAATCAAATCCATTTATTTGCTAGAACGTAGGTTTACAATGCATGATCTTAAAACTATCTGGCCCCTTTACATTCTACAATTACATAAGTAACAATGTGTGCAAATATTTAATTTTATAATGCACAATGCTTTTTTTTTTTTTTTAAAGACAACTAGTTTGAAAAAAAAAAAAAAAAAAAAAAAAGTTTATTGCACATATAAAATACATATCACATGTGAGCTGGAGATCACCTTTTAAGCAAGAAGATGCTTGTGTTAGGTGACTCCGCTCTTCCACTATCTACAATGCGGGTATGCAATTTAAAAACAAAAAGATAAATGAAAAAATACAAAAGGATGCGAACTAGTGTGATATTAGTGATGTATGTGAGTGAGTTTTGGAGTATGCATGTGTGTGTGTGGGTTTTTGGGGTGCGTGTGTGAATTGAGGTTGTGTGTGCGTGTGTGTATGAGGGTGTGTGCGTGTGTAATAATGTGAGTGTGGAATTAAGTATATGAGTTAATGTATATATAAACTTTAGGTTTTAGTTATTTATTAGGTAGTTAGGTACCTAAAAATATAAAGTTACTTATAACATTATATTTTCTTTCTGTTCCAGTTTTGGCAGTGGGCTTCTTCTTCGGGACCACTTTACCACCCACTATAAAACAATTCAAGCACATTCAAAATATGCATGAGAAGAAACCGTACATTCGGGATAAAAGTAATACGCATCACAAATATATGAAAACTAGACATTTATACGATTACAGTGTGCGTGTTAAAACTAGCATACATTATACCCGTATGCTTTTGTAGTTTTAAAAGCTGGTATATATTTCCTGGCGCAATTTGCAAAGCCACGCTCGCCTTGATTTATATACCTAGAGAGTCCAACACCTCTCCGTTTTTTAACATAAATTCGTGTTACTAAAACAGGGATATGCAAACGAACAGATTTTTGTAAATTTTGGTTTTTAAAAGCGCCTTTTTTACGGTAGTGCTGGGACAGTTTCTGGTACGTACCGGAAAATAGTAGCTAACATTCGTGTGAATAGTGTTGTAAAAATAAGCTCGGGAAGTGGCTCTTTTGAATTGGGTCAGTGATATCAACACTCGATTCCTTTTTTAAACTTTTATGCTTACTCACCTAAACTGACTTCCGTTACTTTGAATGGGTTTTACATGTTAAGCCTCAAGCGGAAGCATACTTAACAAAAAATTAAAGTAATAAAAACTAAAACCCAACTACGACTAACAAGGTATAAACAAAACACCACAGACAAACAAATAAAAAATCCGCAGTCACACGTGTTAGGGTATAAATCGAACAGATTACGTGAGACTCCTCCTCATTTGTCAAATTGTGATGAGTGTTCTAGAAGATAGGAGGGAACAGATGAACACACTTACATACATACCGGTCAAAATCATAACTCTCCTTTTTTCATCGCGATAATCGGGTAAAAAAGTACATATACATGATGAAATTTAATTCATGGGCATCCTCATAATTATATAAGATCCACATAAATAAGACCCGTGCGGTTCCCACGCGATTCTGAAACCGCGTGGATCCCGCCGTATCGTAACTCGCGCTTATGTTCGCATAGCTCGTCAATATCAAAATCTAAAAATCTAAATCAAAATATTTTATTTCACATAAGCCTTCATGGGCACTTATGAAACGTCAGAAGCTAGGTGCACGGTTCCAATTGGTCGTTTCCTATGAAGAAGAGCCGGCAAGAAACTCCATGGTTACTCTTTTAAAAGATAATTGGCTTTTACAATATTTTCGAATTACAGTGTTAATAGTTATGGGAGGACAGTGTAGGCCTTTCAAAAAGTTTCAGATATAGTTCATTAAAAAAAAAAAAATATAATTAAAAATAAAAGTCTACTATCTAGGGAACAGCTTTTTTTTTTTCGCAATTATGTTTGGTTCCATAGTGAAAGTTGTGATGATGAGTACAATAACCCCTTAAGAGGATGCTCAATTTCACCTGGGAGGTGTTAAAAAATTAACTTTATAAACTTTAAGAGGTGCTTTAGACCATCTAACTACATAACTTTTACTACGGGACCAACTTTGAAATCGCGAAAAAAAATCTGCTGTTCCATACTAAAGTTTAATAAATACCTACTAATAAAAAACCTACCTACTAATACCTACTAATAAAAAACCTACCTACTAATAAATACCTTCTAAACTATAAGGAACAGATGATTTTTTTTTCGCGATTTCTGTTTTTGTCCCATAGTAAAAGTTATTCGGTTCGATGGCCTAAAGCATCTCTTTTTGTAAATTTTTTTTTTTAACAACTTTTGTGTTTTATGGATATATCCTACACCATTGTGTAGCTTCCCATTACTGAAAGTGTGGCGGTATCTACAATGCCACATATGAACTACGCATCACACTGACGTTACGCAAAATCCTGCATCGACTAGCATATATATACAAAGTCCCGACATCAATCGTCGGGCAGTCGCCCACCAGAAATAACACGTCAGAGGGCCAAGTCTCACAATGATGAGTTTTTGACAGATTTGCCATACAAAATCTGTCAAAAACTCATAACTGCGAGATCATTGACACGTTCGTAAATTAGTAGGCTTGGTCGGAGGATCCTCCATTTTCTATAGAGGATGAGTGAACTTTACACCCTGTTCCTCTTAACTAAAGAAAATAATTTTCGGAAACGGATCAGTAGTTCCGAACTACTGATACCTACATACAAACTCACAAATTTTACTTGTTAGTATAGAGATATTATAATATTTCTACTGTTTCTGTGCCATAGATAAACTAAAATCGATAGGAACGTGAGGCAGCATCAATTTAGTCGCGTTTACTTGTGATGCAGCACCTATTCAAAAACACGTACACATTTACCGACAGCTCCCTTTGGCATATAGACTATCAGAACAGCTGGATTTGCACAGACTATCAGAACAGCATTTGCACAGACTATCAAAACATTTAGAACTCGAACTTTTTATAATAAACTACGTTCCAATTGATAATATTGCGCTTTAAAAGGAGATTTTATGCTTTAGAATATTATTGACTCAATTGTTTCCTCAGTATTCTATAAAAGTACTTAGTTTATACCATTAGATGATTTTATTATTATTTTTGACCGATTTCCAAAAAGGAGGACGCCCTATTTTCGTATCGTAAGTTTTTTTTTTTTTTTTTGATATATCTATCGATATTTTCGTCAATTGTGGACGGATTTTGAAAATTCTTTTTTATCACTTTGATTATAAATAGGCAAACTATGTAAGTGCACGTAGACTAAACTCTATTAATGTTTTTGTGGACATGTCGCTGGAGTGCCATAATCCTAATTAATATATAGTTTGTTACACAATCACGCAAACACGGCTGGACAGATTTGGATGAAATTTGGCAATTTGACCTGGGTAAGAACATAGGCTATTTTTCATCCTGGATCACAGACGAAGTCACTAGCAACAGCTAGCAAATAAGTAAATTATCCTACGGGCAAACTATGTACTTAGAATAAAAGGACATTCTCCGGTGAAACGGTATAAAAAAAAAAAATCTTTAATGCAATTTCTGCCACGAAAAAATTTGTGAAAAAAAAACCAATGATAATTTTTTTTTTTTCTGAAAAATTATTTCCAAATTAAAACAAAACCGTTCTTCATCATCAGTGTACTCGGTTTCTCATCACTATGTTGGGGTTAGTTTCCAGTATTTTACATGGAGCGACTGCCTCTCTGACCTCCATAACCCAGTTACTGGGTAGCACGATAACCCTGGGTAAGACTTGTTTTTTAGCTTTTGGGCTTCTGACTATCCATAACGACTGTCAAATATCTACGAATGACAGCCGATACCACGCTTAGCGTGGTTTCTGAGGCATGGAGGGATCTTGAGATATAATGAATGGTCACCCATCCACGAAACGACTGCAGCAAGAGTAGCTTAACCTCCGATCAACCCGTATGGCTGTTATTATTTAGCCACGAGCCCTGTTCCTACATAAAAAAGACATATTACTGGATATTTGGTGCACCAACAGTACCTAAATACACTACACAACACATCAGCCAGTAACATTCCCACAGACCTCCAAAGACATTTAACAAAGTGACAGTAGACGTAAGACAAATAAATTAGCCATGTCGTTGTCGAGACATGTCGTGAGTCGGCAAATATTGGCCCAAATGTTTGTGACACATGTCTCTTAGACCAAACGGGTAAAGGAAAATGCTTGATGTTAATAAATAATTTACGTGGATGTTAAGGCGCTAGGATTCGTGACGAGAAACATTTCGGGCTGAATTTCGAGGCGCAATGATATTAAACGGGAAATGTCATAAAAAGTTAGGTATTTTCGAATTATTCAAAAAAGGCACTTATTTGTAAAAAAAAAAACTAAGACACCCAGCATTATCTAAACTCACGACAATCTAAGAAGTCCGAGTTGACGTTTCGTTCTCGTACTTGTAATCAAACGTTATGCCATGAGAATCAGTTATGTAGATAAGTCGTCGATTACAAACTCTCTAATTATGATCAATCGATATGTCTCGAAAATCAGTTATTAAGAAACTATTTTTTTTTCCACGGCTACACAAAGTTCATTTATAGCTGTCAAATCGGACTTCTTAGATTGTCGCGAGTTTAGTCAGACACAACTAATGTGTAGAGATTTAACACTTATTCCAGACGAGATAAAACAGCTGTAAAATAAAGACACCGTTGAAACCTTCACCCTTTTTAAGACCTACTTTCCAGCATAAAACCTACTTCTTTGTTGTTGTTTTTTTTTCTTAACTAAAGACACTGTAGACGGCCATAATCTAATCTGACGAGTCACTTGGCCGTAATAAATGAGGGAATATTTCACAAGAACTAGCACTGCGGCAGCTAAGCTCGGTAATGGAGGCTTGTTTTCATTATATTTACTTTAGATGTATTAAAACTTCTTTGTTTATTGCGGCAGCTTATTTAAAAAAAGGAGGAGATTATCTCTGCGCTGCGATTATCTCTCGCCCTATGGCACGATGACATTTTAAGCGATAAAACAACATTTGAATTTGGAAATTAGAACAATTATCGAGTTGAATTCCAAATTCGAATTCGAATTAGCAATAATGGCATTGCTTTTAGCTGCTACCTATGACGAGCTTTCAGTTTTTAATTCCATTTAAATCATTCACCAATATTTCAACAACTTTTGATTTCCACAAGACCAAGTTTATGGACAAGACTGAATAAAAAAAAATATGATAACTCAATGGACTAAAATTGGAAATTAATATTCTTCTAGATAATATTTTTTCTGTTCTTTTATTCAAGAAAACACTTTTATAACAAGACGAAAATTACTTCTAAAGTAAGTAAAAAGTTTGAAAATGCGAGAATTTATGATGGATAACTACCTGAATACACTTCGTGGGACGCTTTGAGACGGAACGGCTCAAAACTAGTTTCATTGTTCCACTACTTCTGAATAGTAAATATTTCTGGAGAATTTCATCAAGACTCGAGTGTTTCATCTTTGAATGACAATATACCATACACGTGCTAAGGAGAATTCATATTCATTTTGTTGTGTGTTGGCATTTTTTGTAGGTACCGTGTTAATCAAATAATAAAAAATACTTATATTTTTTTAAATAAATAATTGATCTCAGTTCAGAACTTTACTATGGAAGAGCTGATTTTTGCCGCGTTTCCATAGTTGTTCCCGTAGTAAAAGTTATTCAGTACGATGGTCTAAAGCACCTCTTAAAGTTTGTAAAGTCAATTTTTTAACACCTTAAGGCTCTTACATACAGGCGCGATTGTTGTGCCGTGAAGGTTCTAAGAAGTTGTTTTGTTAAAAGTCGCGTCGCGCGACAAGTCACGCCAATATGTAAGAGCCTTCATTTATACAAATCTGCTGTAATACAGAAAATTGACGGCAAATGTTTTAGATAAACAAATATTGGACACCCACTTTCAGAACTGTATATTTTGCGCTGACACGTGATAAACTGTTGGTATTAATAGCATTCAGAAAGATACATGTAGTCAATGATTTTAAGCCGAAAATACCCTAGTGTCACAGTATAAATAAGTAGCAGTATTATAACTCGGCAGTGACCTTGAAATAATTCCTACGGGCGCTCGGTAGATAAACCTTCCGCGTCCGTGCACTCGGAACTGTTGCGTACTAATATACACTGAGATTCCGAAGAGCGTCGTTGCGTGCGTTTTCTGTGAAGATAGAATACTGTACTTATTTATACTGTGCTAGTGTCTACGGCATCAAAACCGTCACGGTTTAAAAACAACAATCTAGATTAGGTACTCTAGATTTGTGGGGACAACACACGTTCTGAACAATACACCGCTCAATGTACTCTGGGCTAGCCGCTGTCTCTCATTCAGGTCACTCAGTAAAGGCGAAGTTCCATTGTTATTTTATATTTTTTCCGCCGTTTTTTCTGTCTTTTTTGACTAACGAACTTTGTGGTTATCGTCATCATCTGTAAAACCATCGCCGTCTCAGACCAAATAAAAAACCAAGACAGAGCGCTGTCAACAGTGACGTGAGTCCGGTTTCGTAAACATGTGTGCACGTATTGAGGTGTAGTTTGATAAATGTGTGCGTGTGAGCGTGTATGCACAGTGTGGAGATGTAGTTTTGGCATGCTTCACTGTATCGTTGTCTGGTCTGAGTTCGCCGTATCATATGCCGGCTGCAAAGAAGGGTTATGTTTTTCGCGTGTATCAATGTCTATGTATTATGTCAGTTCAATCTCAGATATAATGCCATATCAGACAATCGATATCGAAAAATGAAAATCGATATTGTTTTGATGTTTTTGTTGTTTCAGTGAGGTTTTTCAATTTTTTTTTTATTATTAACCTTTCAGCGAGTTTTAGAATATAACTTTAAAAAAAAATTGCGATTTAAATCAGCAGGGAGGAAGCCTTGTCTAAATTTTCTCTAAATACACCAAATACGATACAGTATTCGATATCTACGTAATTTTCGTTGATAAACTACAGTAATTTACCAAAATTTAATTCGCAGTCAATGTGAACCCGTCCTAAAAGCCATTCAGAGCCGATTGTCCGGACAAATCACGCGGTAAGCCTCGGATTTTGAATTACGAAATTCTGAATTTGAATTGGAATTAGAGCTCTTGTTATTGTTGCACGTGAACTAAATTGAAGGCTTCGATACAACGTTATGTGATCACCTTGATTTATTGGCTTTCAATTATTATAATCCGTTATTTTGGCTGAATTTAATGGGAAATGTAGTGAAAAAAAATGATTTTGAATTGAGAAGTTTGTGAAAGTAAACATAAGACAGTCTATTTTCGTGTGTCATGACCGTGTTGTTCTTCTAAACGCAAAGGATTTTTGTGCGATTTGCACCATCATTGAGAGAATTTATTGCAGAATGTTTTTATATAATAATTTATTTATAAAGTCACATAAAATAAAGGTAGGTATGTAGTACGGAGCTACTACGTAAGGTCGAACAAACATGTTATGGGTACGCCAGGGGCAAAGCGTCATGTTATCTATACGATTATGTCTGTGCGTTCGGTCGGTTGCCCAGCTGCCCTAAGGGCAGATAACACTAAGATTAGGTACTATTGCAAACAACTAGTTGCTTTGTTGAATTTTGCACACTAACGGATGCATTTTAAAATCATTCGGCTTACACATTATTGCATATAAATAGCTAGCTTTTTTAATGTTCCACGTCCATTTTGTTAGCGAGACGTCACAGCTGATTTTCGAAGCAAATAAAACTGTGAATAACACAGCTTGGAGCAGCCCAGCCAAGTCGCTTCAGTAATTGCTCAGTCACTTAAACGTCAGTACGGTTGCTTATGTAACCGTGACTACAAATCAAGTGTGATGTGGTGGCTTGAGCAACTGATGAATAGGGAGGTGACAAATCCACTAATTGGTTAAGCGACAGGGGAATGTGTGATCTCCTAAAGGCAGCTTATACTCCATTTGAAATAAGATTAGACATTTAAATAAGCCTTTTTTACAGTCCGTTAATCCGATTTAGACTTCTATTGCGTTGGTGGCATGACAAATGGCAGTTGCAGTAGACAGCTGTTATTGTATGACTGTCTAACTTCTATGCCTACGGTATAGAAGTCAAAAACGGACTGTATAAAGGTTTGTTTAAATGTCTAATCTTATTTCAAATGGAGTATAGAATCCTAGATGTCATATATTTTGTATAACACCAAACCCTATTTTGATATGAAATTAAATCGATCCTAGCAATAGAGTGTTACCAGCTGTAAATGACAAATTGTTGACGAATCTGCTGATATTAAAAAAATTAAAGTTATAAAAACTAAAACCCAATTACGACAAAAACGCCAACTAAAAGTAAAAATCTAGAGTCACACTTCGTGTTAAAATATAATTTTTGATTTTATTTTTTAAATTAATCTGGTTTTTTTAGTTCGTGAGTTTATATTCCTTAAGAGCGCCATTTTAAATTGAATGTGTGTAAGCTACCAGCTGACATCAAAGCGCTTCCAACGAAACCTCATTTGTCAAATTATGATACGTAGTTTAGAAGTTATGAGAGAACAGATGAACATACACGATGAGTAGTTTAGAAGTTATGAGGGAACAGATGTACCCGCATACATACATACCATTCAAAATCATAACCCTCCTTCTTGCTTCGCCATAATCGGGTAAAAATGGATACAATATGATGAAGACGAGGCCCCAATTTGTTTGGATACATTATCTATCTATAGACGATGGACATACTTTTTAAATGGATTGCTATGAAATGAATTCCTCATTCATCCTATTATTGACTTCTTCAAGTTTCAGTCACGTCACAATTCCACTCTCAACCAAAACCCCCGATAATTACATTAAAATCACAAAAAAACCCGCCTGTCTCGTTGGCCGCAAGGGCTACTGCTGAGCATGAAGTCCTGGGTTCGATTCCCAGGTCGGGCAAAGTTTTATTGGGTTTTTTCATCTAGACCAGACCTGGTTGATGGCAAAAGCCTCGCATAGGGGGCGAGGCTTTTGCAATTTACATGGGACTTAAAACATAACTGGTGGAATGTAGGTGTACTATAGTACACAGAGGTACGGTTGCGCAGAGGTGTACCTATAGTACACCCACATTTCTGCAGTTATATTTAAGTCCCATGTAATAGGGGGCGAGTCTATTCCCATCAATCACTCACAAATCCCTGACCTCAGGGCTGCTACTGAGAAATTCCTGATGGAAAAACCCAATAACATGTAAAACAAATATCATCATCACCTGCCTAGCCTTTTCCCAACTATTTTGGGGTCGGCTTCCAGTCTAACCGGATGCAGCTGAATACCAATATTTTACATGGAGCGACTGCCTATCTTACCACCACAACCCAGTAACTGGGTAATAATACAATTCCCCTTGGCAAGACTGGTTGTCAGGCTTTCGGGCTTCTGACGACCCGTAACATGTAAAATAATATCTAGAAATTAAATCGTGTTACGTTGACAGTTTCTGTACCACAATGGACCCCTTGAAATGTTAATGGTACTCATTAGTACCTTTTGTAGATAGCTGTATTTTAAAATGAGATAGCGAATGAAATACGAAGGATTTCGCGGACATTTTAATTTAGGGTATTCGTTAGTACCTAACCTTTCTGGGCTTACAGGCGTGATGTTATGCTAAATCACATAAACAGGCCGCAAATCGTTTCAAATCACGTCTGGATAACAAACAAGTTAATTCTGAAACGACATCGGTTCATCAATTAACTGAGGGCATTAATTCGCGACGGATAGACGGACAAATGGGCTCTAATTGCACGCTCCCGCGTATTCTGCCAGCCAGAGGGCCTAGACAAGTGACAATCGCTTCCAAAGCGTTTCGTATTTCTACAACGACTTTCAACAGGATTGGCATAAGCTTTTCGATAGCTTATGGCAGTCCTATACATTTTTGCCTTTTCCATCATCTTTATCGCTGATAAAATCAAATCAAATCAAATCGAAAGTCATTTATTCAAACTAGGCTGAGAATCAGCACTTTTCGAACGTCAAAATTACATAAGATAGTCCCCCAAAACGCCCACCTTTCACCACTTCCTAGTGCTTTAGCTGGGAAGAAGAAGTGGCGCAACAAACTCCCCAGCAGCACAGCTGTCTGTTCAGTTAGAAACAATTGATTCTATACAAAAGTATGCAAAATCATTTACGCAACATAAAATATAAATCTAATTATTAGCCATATGTCAACTAGCACACGCCATATACCACCCAAAAAAAAAAAGAAACGAGAACTGTATGTACTCAAGCAGAAATAAATAAGTAAATGTAAACATAAATTAACTAAATAAAAGCCTCCAGGCACAAAGGGCGTGCCCGCTTACATATAGCTATTTAATACTGTAACTGGAAGTTATACATGATAAACTAGGACCATCGAAGTAAAATAAATAAAAAGTTAATTACTAATAAAATTAACAAAACCGAGATCAGCAAGACGACCAGTCACCACAAGCAGCACCCGTTCACGAGCATAACGCAAAGATCAGCCATTACCCCCCTCGCCATATTTGAGGGAAGGAGACAACCCGACCCCCGACGCTACCGCAAGCTCGTCACTTTGTCTAGGCATGGCAAGGCAGCCATATATATATATATATATTTATATATATTACATATACAGGGTGTCCAGTAAATTTTGTAAAACTGTAAATCCGTAAGATTTTGCTGAACATATATTGTATTGTATTGATAGGTAGTGACCCAAGCTATCACCCCCTGCAGTATGTCGTGCTATTTACTGGACACCCTGTATAAATATTATTATATAAATACTAGCTGCGCCCTGCGGTTTCACCCGCGTAAGTCTCGATCCCGGGGGAATATCTGGATAAAAAGTATAATTTGTGTTAATCCAGGTTATAAACTATCTATTTGCCAAATTTCATCCAAATCCATTCAGCCGTTTTTGCGTGATTGAGTAACAAACATCTAAACACACAAACTTTCACATTTATAATATTAGTAGTATAGTAGGATACAGTATTCCTTTGCTGCTAACTTTAACAGAGTGTAGAGAAAAGAATAGGAAAGGCATATAAATAACATTACAAGTTAAACATCTAACAATAATTCGCGCCGGAATGTTTACTTCTTTAGAAAACGATGAAAGAAAATCAAGACTCATTGTTCATTTAACTTTTCATCGTCCATTATCACGAGGGTTAAATACTGCCTATTTCAAACCTCTCCCCTCAGTTTACATAAAGTTTAACAATATTTTACCAAGCTAAACTGTACTTATCCATTTTTACCAAGTTAGCTAATCTAATTCCGATTCCAACGACATAGTTTTGTAAACATCTCCGATACAAAACTTAAGAGTTATCGTCATTACTCGTATAATCTCAAGTGGTCGAACACGGTATCAGGTTACAGACCACTCAGAAGTAGGCTTGACGAAACTGCGCAAAGCGTCCGCGCAGCCGTGACGGATGAGAGGTGCTCTAACACACATGAATATCTAAAACTCAAATTCTGGAAGAAAATATATACTTTAATAATACATACTTTCCTAAGTATGAAGTACCATACTACAAGTATGTGCCCGACCCAGTTGTCGAAAATAGTCACGCCACATTTTACTAGGATCGATCTATCATCACTGACAGGACTATTGTAGCCAATAAGCCTGATATTGTGGTGATAGATCGGCGATAGCTCCGTGCAATGATTGTTGATATCGCTGTCCCTCGTGACGAGAATCTCGTGAAAGCTGAGAAAGATAAAAAAAAAACAAGTATCTTGACATAGCACACGAGGACGGGACTGTGGGACGTGGACTTTGCAATCATTGTACCGATAATCGTTACGGTCAATGGCTTAATAGCGAAGAGCCTCGACCAACATCTAAGGAGGCTCTCATTGCGCTTCTGGGTCAAGGGCTTGATTCAGAAAGCAGTACTCCTGGACACGGCACGCATAGTGAGAAGGTTCCTCTCTCTAGAGCCATGACCACCGGCAGCTTGGGCCCTGATTCTGATGCCGATAGGCTACTAGTTTTTATATTTTTAAATGTTTAAAAAAGATGTTGTTTATAAAATATTTAAAAATGTAAGGATTATGTATTTTAAAAGAAATAAAGATAATAATACATACTTTCCTAATATTAACAAAAGTACCTAGACATCTTAAAAAAAAATTAAAGAACCCTTGAAGAAATATAAAACTGAAGTACCTATGGTGTTAGCTTTATTGTACTTGAGTAAAGATGACAAAAAGAATATAGAAAAGACATTGTAAGGAAAACGTTACACTCCTCTTTGGGCAGTCGTTTAAAAACAGAAACCATTCGGCAATACGATCGCTATATACCAATTCAGAATTATTTCAAAAATGGTGTCTCACACTAGAATTTCTCATTATATCGCGTGAGCTTGTTCATTTAGGTTCATCCAGACCGTGCGAGCTATGCGCCACAAATGTTTTTTTTTTAAATATTATGTCAGTTATCTCATTCTGAAGCACTAGTCTGAGGCATGCGTTTAATGCGTGGCTTACCTTTCAAAGCACATAAACATTGTTTTATAATGGTAGTTATGATTGGTTGTCCAAAAAAGCACCGACATTGAAATAACTGGACTGATTAAAAAGTTTATCCATGTTATCAACGATGTTACATATGACACAGCATCACATTACAGCCGAAATATGTCCACTGCTGAACATAGGCCTTCCCCAAGCACCGCCACTTCGACCGGTTCTGTGCTTCTGGCATCCAGCGGATTCCCGCGGCGTTCCAACGCTTCGTCTTCCGGTACACGGTCGCCGCTCCAGAACCTTTCGGCCCCATTGACTATCTGTTCTGCGAGCAATACCACTGCCACTTAAGTTTGCCAATATTCAGGCCTGTTACCTTGGTTCTCCTACGAATCTGTTCATTTCTGATTCGATCACGCAGGGAAACTCCGAGCATAGCACTCTCCATTGCCCTTTGGGTGACTTTCAGCCTTCTAATGAGGCCCATTGTGAGTGACCACGTTTCAGTGCCAAAGGTCATCACACACTGGTCAATAACGTTTGTCTTGCTTTGGCAACGTATAACACGCGTACACTCCGACATAGAACGCATCTACATCGTATCAAAAATACCTCTAAACCTACTTAATTCCCGTCTGTTTTGTTCAATAAACATAAAACAGTGATCCCCAACTTTCCCCCATTCGCCGAGTAGATAGAATGCATTCTACAACCAATCAAACTTTACGATTGTACACCGATTCCCGGGATTTTTTCCCGCGTTTCCGAACGTCATAAAAGAGAAATTGTTTCTTTTCCCATTTTCCAATAGGCACAAGTATAAATATTTATTGCATGAAAGATAGTAAGACGTCAGTAACCTACTTATTCCGTCGTTTATAAAACATTTCGTAAAGATAATAAAGTTGTTTTATTATTCAACAACTTTTAGTACATTTCCGTCTTTTTTGGTTGAACATGGTAATGGTTTTGTTATAAATGCCTAGTTTTCAAATACATAGCAAAATCCTACTAATGTTATATTATACCATTCGTATTTATGATATATTATACACAGAAGTTGCTGGTGTACCTATATAAATAAATTAATAAATAAAATTAATAAATCCTTACTAATATAAACGCGACAGTTTGTGAGGATGGATGGAAGTTTGTTACTCAATCACGCAAAAATGGCAGAACGGATTTGGATGAAAGGCACACAGTTTATAACCTGGATACTTTTTGTCCCGATAGTACTTTGCCGTGGGGTAATTTCCGACAACCACGCGGGCGAAGCCGCTGGCAAAAGCTAGTAGGCTATGAACCTACTTAGGTTTTTATTAATTCATTAGGTTTGTGGCGGTACCTACATCGCCACATTCGAACTACGCATCAAAGACCTGACGTCACACAAAAATCCTGACGTCACAAAAATCCTGCATCGCGCAATTAGAGTTTACCGTGCAGTGAACATATATACAAAAATCCAATATCAATCATTGGGCAGTTGTCCGCCAGACACAACACCCGTCTGGTCGGAGGATCCTCCCTTTTCTATGGTGGATGAGTGAACTTTACACCCTGTTCCTCATACCCCTAAAGGTTCTTCAAATAAAGTACCACGTACTTTACTTGAAGCCACGAGGCTTCAAATAAATTACGTGTAACACGTGTGATGATTCTAGCAGCACGTGTCGCGCATTGTATTTTTGGCACGTGTACACAAAACGAGAATGAATCTGAAAAAAAAAACAATTCCTAGAACTCTTAAGCACTTCGAATATTTTAATGTTTTTTTTTTTGCTTGTACAAATATCTGATACGGATAAGACCCGACGATCATAAATGTTCCAAATTCAGTGTTGTCTTCTAAATTTAATGTATCAGTTTAATCATTTTAAAAACCGTGCGAAGTAGGGGCAGGTCTCTAGTCAAAATATAAAAACGCGTTTCAGAGATTCATAACTTATCAATACAAAACTGGGCCTTTTGGAATTCTGTATGTGAAAAATTCAAGGGTAATTTATGATCGCGACGAGATCAAAATGCAGTACGGGTCCGTCATCCCTTACCCACTTTATTGCCATCCTTGACCCCCAGACCCGAGTCTGGACCTCATATAAACTAGAGCGTGTGACATGCCCCTTATAAATGAACGTCCCAAATCTTTTAGCTGTTTCTTTATTGCGGTACGGATTTGAATAACGGATAGAATGAAAGTAGATCCAGATCTTTTTTAAATATAATTTAAGGACATTTTTGAGTGTGAAGTAGTGTTTTGAGTTTTTAGTAGTGTGTGGTAGTGTGTTTTGTTTTGAGAGATGAATGAAAGGCAATTGCATGCAGCTGAGATGAGAATGTTAAGAGGGATGTGTGGTGTTACACGAATGGATAGAATATGAAATGAGTATATAAGAGGAAGTCTGAAAGTGGCACCGGTGACTGAAAAGTTGTGCGGTAATCGGTTGTCATGGTATGGGCACGTGATGTGAAGGAATGAGGAAAATGTTGTGAGGAAAGTTTTGGGTATGAATGTCGATGGCTATAAGAGTAGGGGAAGACCAAAGAAACGATGATGGATGGACTGTGTGAAAGATGATATGGCTAGAAAGGGGGTGACTATCGAGATGACGGCTAATAGAGAAGTATGGAAGAGAGGGACGTGTTGCGCCGACCATACATAAATTGGGACAAGGGGAGGAGAGTGATGATGATGATTTTGAGTGTGAAGTCGGAACGTAACAGTATAACCTTTTACAATACGTAAACTTACGCCTTCGTCCCAAGGGGGTAGGCAGAAACTACAGAACGCCACCTGGTACGATCCTCATATTTTATAACAAGTTAACGAAAAGCATTAAGCATCTAATAAACGATTTTTTTACAGCTTAGAATACTCTCGATCAAATCACCTTTCAACAAAACCAAAAAAATCAAAATCGGTGCAGCAGTTTGGCAGCTACGATGGCGCCACGGAGCACAAAACCAACTGGTTTTGTGCTCCGTGGATGGCGCAGACAGACACACAGATACACAGGTTAAACTTATAACACCCCTCTTTTTCCGTCGGGGGTTAAAAACCAAATATACCAATAAACAGTCTCGAAAAAAAAACATGCTTAAACCTTGTTTAGGAAAGAATACTGAGTTAAGCAAAATAAGACAGTAACTTTGTGCAAATACAGTATTGTTTAAAAAAAAAAGAACTATTTTCTGGGTCCAAATAGTAACTAGTAGCGGCTCAGACCAAATAAAAAACCGCCTAAGTGCGAGTCGGACTCGCACAGGAAGGGTTCCGTACCATTATCTATAAAAACGGCAAAAAAATCAAGTTTGTTGTACGAGAGCCCCCTTAAATATTTATTTCATTCTGTTTTTTAGTATTTGTTGTTATAGTGGCAAACAGAAATACATCATCTGTTAAAATTTCAACTTTCTATCTATCACGGTTCATGAGATACAGCCTGGTGATAGACGGACAGACAGACAGACAGATAGATAGACAGACGGACAGCGGAGTCTCAGTAATAGGATCCAGTTTTACCTTTTGGGTACGGACCCCTAAAAACCAAGACAAAGCGCTGTCAACAGTGACGTTAGGCCAGTTTCTTACACGTGTGCGCTTAGTAAGGTATAGTTTGATTGTAAATGTGTGCGTGTGAGCGTGTTTGCACAGGGCGGAGGTGTAGTTTTGGCATGATTCACTGTATTATTCGCAGCGCTATGTCTTGGTTTTTTATTGGTCTGAGCTAGTAGGTATGTGCGCACTGCTTCGATACACGTTACACAAGTTATACAAACAGAATGTTACTATACCAACCAGTAAGCACCCAAGTTATTGATTACCTACGTCAAGTACATCTGTAAGTTAAAGTTACAACTTAGCTGTAGAATTCATAATCGCGGCTCCATCTTAGCAGCAGCTTAACACAACTTAAAGTCAGCAAAACTGTATCTTGGTAAATAATCAAGGTACACTACAGTGGAGCTATACTTGGCGCTTGTTGTATAAATAGAGATTTCAGTTAAGTTACAGATATTAAGTTATGTACAGTCACGAGCACCAATATGTATACACTTATAGTTTGCGCCAAATAACCGTGGAATAAAAGTCATTAACCCCACTTGTCTCGAAACTTAAATGCAAAGAAAAAAATATGCCACGTGCACGCACCAAGGACGCCTCGTACCGCGATACGTTTGTTTAGATCGTGTCAGCGATAGTACCGTAACATTTTTTCGTATCGTTTTAAAATATTGGAATACATTGGTAGAAGGCGTCAACGACTTTTATTCCACGGTTATTAGGCGCAAACTATAGTAACTTTAAAATTTTTTTTTCACCGTATTGATTGTTATTGTATGTTATATGGAACATAGGATTTGGAACCCATTATGAAATAGGTATCATCTCAAAGAAGCAATCGTTATTCCATGAGAATATGGTTTTTTAAATTTTGCTGAGTGTATACATATTTTTTCTCGTGACTGTACTCGTGAATGTAATTCTTTATTCTCGTGGATATACAAGGTGTACATACGGGTACACATCAAGCTATACATTTCCAATATAAGCTGACCTCGCATTGTACGGAAATCCTATACAATGCGAGATCAGCATAAACTGGAAATGTATAGCTTGATGTGTAGCCGTGTGTACCAACAAGGTGTGGTCAAAAAGGTTGCAGTACATACAGACTATTGAACTGAACAACTTTCACCATGCGCGAAAAAACTTCAGACGATTCAGTTGGGTTGAATTTTGTATGGGACAGCATTGCTATTCTGTAACCATCTCACCGTAAAAACTTAGGTGAAGTGAGCGTGGAGTGAGCTGTCATTGTCATCGATACCTACTGATGCTAAGGCAGTGACAGTTCACTCCAAGCTCACTTCACCTAAGTTGTCACTGTGAGATTTTTACAGAATAGCACAACAGTTGATAATTTTTATCTTATAGTAGCCCGTAATATGACGCTACGACGTAGCGTCGGCCATGATGTTACCGCTACGCCTGCTACGCTTTCGTAGTAGATAACGCTACGCGTCGAGGCGATATGATTGAACACTTTTTTGGTCTACTTGTAGTGCTTATTTACTTTCGTTTTAATTTCGACTAGCAGACGAATCATATCAATGTATGCTTCCGCTAAAGTTTTAAAAACATATTATCAAATTACAGGAATTATAAATGTTAACGAAGCAAAAGGAGTATGTAAGGATCGTAGCAGGTGGCGTTCTAGCGTTAATTTCTGCCCACCCCATCGGAAAAAAGGTGTAGGTGAATAAATATATGTATACAGGATGACTGAATCTGGACCCACCATACCTAATCCGCATATAGAGGAATTTCATTTTCATTTGCTAATTATTAGGCTTTACTTTCCCTAACTAAAGTTTTATAGTTTAGGAGATATGTACATTTTTATTTTTTATTGAGATTTTTCCAAAATTCATTATTTTAGTATTATTATTATTTTTATTATATAAGATAGAACGTACGCTTTAAAAACATTTTTTTTTTAATCTTTACTTTCAAATTCAAGTAAGGTTAAATAATTAGTACACACGGCTACACATCAAGCTATACATTTCCAGTTTATGCTGATCTCACATTGTATAGGATGTCCGTACAATTCGAGGTCAGCTTATACTGGAAATGTATAGCTTGATGTGTAGCCGTGTGTACATGACCTTCTCTATATGCGAATTTTCTATCCAGATCCTGATCCAGTCACCCTGTATAAGTACGTCTGAATGATTATAGTCTATCGTAAAAAAAAACGACATTCGTTTTAATTAAGGTTTTGGACCAAACTCGATGTCGTGATAAATTACTTTATCCTAGGTCAAATTACGAGTAGTTCGTCCTACGTAGGTATGTCAACTCGATAAACCCAATAGGGGTTGACACTTTGGAACTAATCTAGTCTGCGTGTACCCATATACCGCAATAAAATTACTCGAACCTTTAGATTTATTAGATAGAGAATTTATTAATACCTATACTTGTACTTAAAATGAGTCACCCATTCCATATTATAATATTTAATTTTTAGTCGAATGCAAAAACTCTTCCTGTTTTTGGAGTCTGTTAAAAGTGACTAATTCTGGAACCAAACATTGTTTTTTAACAAATCACCTGATACTTACCTATATATATATATATACATATACTTTTCTCAAACATGCTTGGAAATTTGAGCATTATTTTGACAACCTTCTTCTAGATAAATCGAAATTGCTATACTGGTCAAAAACAAGTGACGATGCGGCCAGCAAAGTTACTATGAAAATCCATATCTGGCGTGTTTAGCGGCCAAATAAATTACTATGAAAACTCATATCTGTCGTGTTATTTAAAAATTGAACTAACTTTTACTTCAACACACGGCAACCAAGGAGGTAACTTATCAAAGATTTTATTAAAATTTTGAATTGGCTTGCAAATAGAACAAAGAAGAAAGAAATTAACATACTGGCGCATGAAAAATGATAGTTGTTCGTCATTGATTCTGGAATTTCTATTTAATTTACTCAGTTTGAATTTCCGCGCGTTGAGTAAAGTACTATACAAGCCTTGGCCGCAATCAGGAATTGATGGACTCACGCATGAGTGCCTCGGCTTCGCCTCGGCCCTCATTTTCACGATTGTCCGTCAATCCCCTTATTGCTGGCCGCGACAGTAATGTACTATTTCTCAAATATGCTTGGAAATTCGAGCATTATTTTGACAATCTTCTTCGAGATAAATCGAAATTGCTGTACCGGTCAAAACAAGTGACGATGCGGCCAGCAAGATTACTAGAAATATTAAAATAAAAATTCCATTCACCTACTCTAATATAAGTCTCTTCCTTTACCTAATTAATAATAGTCTCCACTTTATCTACTTTAATATTATTCGTTAATTTATTTAAAAATAATATATCTTACTTAATCTAGTTTTAAAATAATGTACCGAAACAGTTACTATTTAAGTCATTGAAAATATTATGTCTTATTTTTATTTAGCTTCTTATAAAATTGAAGTCTTCTTTTAAAATTTTTGATGTAAATTGATGGCCTGAAACAGGTTCTCACAAACCTAGATCAGGCAGGTTTATATTACAGCTAGAATTAAAGTTACCTCGTTTGTAATTAATGTTAATCATAATTTTATCTTATTGTTTTACTTGAATAAATTTTATTAATTTTTTATTTTTATTTTTTCTGAAAATCCATATCTGGCGTGCTTAGCGGCCAAATAAATTACTATGAAAACTCATATCCAGGGCTTGAAATACCGTTAAAAATATGGTATCGGTACAGCCTTCTGATGCAGATATCGTTAACTAATAAGTAACGTTATATCTGGCACATTTTAACGTTAAACATACGTAACAAATGTGGGTGTATAGGTACACCTCTACCCTTTGGGGAAATACAGGCGTATGTTATATTACAAAACTCTAAAGTTGACTACCAATTTTTTATTATTTTATCTGAAAAAATAACAACAGGTTTTAATATTTATTTGACAAATCAAACATTTTACTTACAAAAATAGTTGTTGTTTTATTTAAGGTACGCTTTCATGCACTTTTTGCGCAATTTTCCGGAAGAAAGCTCAATTCGGCATTATGTACCGCTTGCACTAACTCTGCCACTGCTAAACAAACCAAAATGATGGAAAGCGAATTGAATAAACAGAAGAAAATTATAGAAAGTTTTTTGAAATGAAAACTTCTTTATGCGCGTTGAGCTATTTTTTTCGTGCTGGCCAGTGCGATTATTCTAAAAATGAGGTTGGCGCACTGACATGACATAAGTATTCATGCATTATCAGTGGACCCGGCCGTATAGAAAATTATTGAATAGAAAGGTTGGAATTTTAAAAACTCTTTCCACGCTAGCGGATAAAATGCACGTTTGCACTCAGATTTCGAATGGTAAACAGACTCTTTTCGAGCTTTCGGTGAAAAAGAATTTTATTTTAGTAATTATTTATTACATTTAAAATGTTTTAGAGAAACATTACCTTTCAGAGTCCCAGCTGTGAAAACACCATTGGCCGGATACATTTAGACACAAATCTAATTAACCACAAATGTTATTAGATTACAATTAAACCTACGCAATCCATAATTAATTACTTGCTCAATGATCCGGCAAATAATCTGCGATGTGAACCAAAGTTTGGTGACATTAACTCGGATACCCTCTAATGTATAATTGTCACATTCATCATGCTTAGCGTCCGATATCTGGTGGCAATAGAATGAATAACTGTGTGAGTATTTCAATAGTACCTATTCTAGTTCATAGGCGTTTGATGACGATTTATAATTCCAAGATAGGTTTTTTTCAACCTCATAAAAAAAAAAATACAGTTCCACTGCTGGGCAAATTATAGAGAAGATATAAACTACGATCATCACGCTTGCTTACGAATTGTCGCTTTCAGAATCATTAATATAAGAGATTTCGTGACAACTTAATTTCAAATGAAAAATAGAAAATAATAATAGATAACAAAAATATAGCCCCACTGCAAATGCGTCTTCTCTGACAGAGAAGGTATGAACATTGATCATCACGCTGGCTCAAGGTGGATTGGTGACATCAGAATGATTAAAATTAGCACACTTGTAAAAAAACCAAGTCCTTTGTAAAAAAAAAAATTGCTTGTACTTTTTTTCTTTTTTTTTTTGAATTGCTTTAAAATTATCTTAATCGTTTGCTTAAATTGCTTTAATGCTTTAATTCTGTCAATTCAATTGTATAATTGCATTTTACCCCAAATTGCATTGCATCTATTTCCTATTAATTTGTATTATGAAATGTGTAAGTTTCTATTTATTTTATATTGTCGAGACCTATTTTATTTTATTATTGAGGGTTGTCTGGTTATAATTACTTGAATATTTTAATTATAAACATTTTCACACCCTCTGGCATAATAAAGCACACTCTTTATTATACAACGTGCCGCGACAATGGCGACATTAATTTAACACACGTTTACGATTTCGCGTATTCGTTTTATGAAAATATTTGAATTTCATTAAACGTTATTGTTTATTAATTTATTTACAATTTTCTTAATTACCGTCTTGGAGCAACCTGTACTTAAAGAACTGTAGCGAAGAGGTCATTTGCCGGGGTCATGGATCATATGTAGGCGAATAGTAGGAAAGCCGCGCAATTTCTTAGAAATTATGCCGGAATATGCCGCCGACAAAGGATTTTACCGATAGAACGTAAGCCAGCTGGTAGGTAGCTTCATGAATGAATCTTTTACACAGAGTGAGCTCAATATTGGTTATGCTTTTATTATTTAGATTGTTTGAAAATTAAAAATTAAAAAATTTCGAATTATTTTATTTTATTATATTTTTTATATTTACTGACCACTAGCCCTACCCGTGTGTTTAATTAATGTCGCCATTGTAGCGGCACGTTGTATATATATACCATTATTATTGTACCTATATTAAACAAATAATAAATGACTTATGACTTAATCAATCAAACCAATAACCTATAAAAATAAATAACACTACACAAATATATTTTCATCCAAAATAAATCCACAATTCAACAATATCAATCTATCACTCACATGAAATCCCAGATTAAATTCTTTATTACAGATTTGGCCAATAATTTGGCACAGAGGACGCCTAACCAAATAATGGCGGTCATCAATAAAGGCCAGCGCTCCTCCCCATTTGTTATTAGGGATTTTTCATCCTCCTCTAAGGAAATGAACAAAGGATATAGATAGTTTAAGGGGGGTTTCGGTGAAAGGGAAGAAATCTAAAAAATCGTATATATAAACAAACTAACCTACCCTACCTACCTACCCTACCTACCTACCCTACCTACCTACCCTTCCTACCTACCTACCCTACCTACCTACCCTACCTACCCTACCTACCTACCCTACCTACCTACCTACCCTACCTACCCTACCTACCTACCCTACCTACCTACCCTACCTACCTACCCTACCTACCTACCCTACCTACCTACCCTACCTACCTACCCTACCTACCCTACCTACCTACCCACCCTACCTACATAAGAACCTTCTCCTGACAATAACAAACAAAACCAAAAAAAAAAGTGAAATCGGTCCAGCCGTTCACGCGTGATGGCGTGACCAAGGGAAATAGGGATTCATTTTTATATATATAGATTATACGTTTTGAACTTTACAATTCAAAATACAAGCCCTGTTGCATTAATGCCTTATCCCTTTGCAAGTAGTTTTTTTTTTTCTAGAAGTCTAGATACAGGCTAAATAAAATAGAATTCATTTAATTCAGACAAAATCCAAAATACAATTCACAATACTGCCACAAAATCAAATAAAGCATTGTTGTTTAAATAATGTCGAACTGCTCCATTGATATATACGTTAACATAATCCAAATCATACAATTTACACATTATTTCATAAATAATCATTTACTATGAATGCGGCGAAGATGGACTTCACAACTACATAGCAAAGTCATTTTTTTATATCTTTCTATGACCTTTTCCTTCATGGGGACTGCCGGCAAAGTGAAAATTTAAAACTGGTATTAGCGCCATCTAGATTCTCTAGTACACAACTACGACGCGAGCATGTCGGTGACGTGAATCCATAAGTTTGTCCCATAACAATAATTGCTCAATGCGCCTAAAGAAGTTTCCACTTCAAAAACATTAAAAATGCCTTCGCAAAAATTCGCGTCCGGAAAACACACATTCGCGTAGTGGAAACCAACTCTCAGTTTGCCAAATGGATTCCTTAAGAAGTCCCTCCAATATAATAATGGTCTATACGGTAAGGCACTGCTATATATAACGTCGCTGAGCTACCTAATTCATTGACTTAGCATCGGGGTCAATGATTCACGAAGTGATTTGTCGTGTGGCTGAAATCGGTCGACGTAAGTGGATGATTAATTTTCAATTGTATACCTACCGATTTAGGTGTTTTGTTTACGTCAATAGCTTCATATAACGACATAAGTAATACTAGCAGTAGATAGTTTTGTTAGGGGCACATGTATCCATTCTTCATTCCGAATATAGTATTTTCATCCCAAAAAGCAACGCGCGCTTTACTTGTGGTTATCAAGTGTACGCGGAAGAGGTCCCGGTACCGTCCGAGACACAGGTGAAGGCATGCTGACGGTACTCGTCTTCACGCACACATTCACAGCATGTTTGTACATTTAGTTACCAGAAATAAAGCGCGTGGTGGTTCGTGATATAAAAAATAGATGTACTTTTCATCACTTCGAATTTTCAATATAACCAACCCGCACTGGAACACTCCCTCCCACAGGGAGGAGGCCTGTGTCCCAGTGGGTACATTAGATACCGCGTATGCATACCTACTCTACTAGGCATTATATTTGCTAGGGTTAATATTTGCTGCCCAATATTCATATAGAATGCCTGTTACAACTCTGGATAAGTTCTGGTTAATTTTTTCGGCACAAGTTCCATAAATTATTTGATACAAATCCTGTGCCATTTGCTAATATTATCTGTAAGGTACTAACCTAGTGCCTTTTTTGAACATTGAAACAGGGGCATTTTTACGGCATGCATTTAATCGAAACTCTAATAATTCCCATTTTGCGCTTCTAAAAATATTATTGAACATACTGATTGCCTCTTTTTTTGTGATCCTCAAATAATTTCTATTTTGAGGTAACCTGTTTAGTCGAGTAGCTTAATTACTGCGACTAACTGTGAAAAAAGGCCAGAAAGGAGAACGGCAAGCGTGTATGAAGGTTTTGTACACCTAAAAAAACTCGTGTTTAGCCACGAAACATTTACATTTAATAGGTAAAAATATTACATAACTGAGGCTTTTATTCGTAGATTTTATAAAGTTGGGGTTCTTAACTTATATGCATTTATAAGAAGTTAGGTTATGTTTTATTTTGTCTCCCACATAATCGCCGCCGGGCCGGGTGCAATAATTATGATCATTAGAATAATGAAAAACGTCGCCGGAGCGGCTCGGACGTTTGAGTGGACATAAGAGTCTTTATTGACTTGATAGTGGTTTCGTACTTTCTAGAGGTAGGTAATCGACAGTTGAGTTTTGGGTTGAGTTGTTGTTCTTTTATGTTCCTTTGAATCTATAAAACTACCTACTTTTCATTTAGAGGCCATACTGTCAGGTGGCTAGCTTAGCGAATAGCGACTGAAATCGTCACCAAAATCAAAAAGTGGTTCAGCGATTTATGCATGAAAACGTAAAACAGAATTACTCTCACATTTGTAATTATTATTATGGAACTTAGCTCAAGCCTGACTTCACTACTTGAGTAGGTAATAGGTAGGATAGGTAATATACTCGGAATAAATTAAACAATAATTTTCATATCATATAATGAATTTATTATATTCAGCAGGTCTACCTACTACATTCTTATAATAACCTCATCTAGAAAGGGAGCTGGTCGCGTCATACCTTCATGGCGAGCATACCCTAGGTACCAGACGATACTCATAACATGTGAGCAGCACCCTACAGTTCTAAGCCCCACAATGCAGTTGCAACAATAACTTGTTATTGCTTCCCGTCCATTCATATTTCTTTCGATTATAATAAAAACAAAGTACGTCTTTCCTGATGAATGGCGAGATTTTATTTTTGCTCGAAGCAACGAAGGATTTGTTCCCTCCAATCCAGGTATTTGATCTCGACCCACTTCCAAGGAGTATATGCCATGAAATCGAAAGTGTTCACCTACATATGACCGTGCCTGTCTAATCTGATAGGTGCCACAAGCAAAAAGAATTAATTCGTCCATAGATAGTCTTGGGAATGCCATGGTTGTGCCATCAATAGAACGAAATATTGCATTGCGTCTGTTTAAGTTTAGTTCTGAAACTAAATCAGCTATCGTATTTTGGAGGAACATACGTTCATGTATAATATTCACAAACGCCTCTGCATTGAGAGAGTCGGTAAATTGGGTGGCAAATGCGTTAAGTAGCGCAGCAGCTATTTTAAAATCATCCATTATGTGTGTACAGGCGCGATTAAAATATTCGTGACGGAATATTTTAAAGTCTCTTTTGAAACGGCCATTCACAGCCTCAACCACCCATCTGTTTATAGTCACACAGCGTGACCTGTTTGCTTCAAGCGTGGTCAACTGTGAATGACCGTCTTCTTTGGTTTCTGGCATATGGGCTATATAGCCTTTATCGTGCAATGCATCCATGCAATCCCGAAACCCGCGATCTAAGATAAAAATATCATTTTCATTATAGAAATTATTAAAATCCGGTTCATCTAACAATTGGCGCATTATTGTCGCATCGTTTGTCGTGGCACTATATGGACCTCGAACATCAATGATGTACCCATTACAACAGCACATAATGAATGGTTTGACCAAATTCCTGTATTTATGGAGGGAATATGTATCCTTTTGAAATAAATAGTTAGAACTTTTTTGAGTATATAAATATGTTGCATCTGCAATGGTAATAGCTGGGTTTTGCTGAGGTGGGACATTAGGGTCACAGAAAATACCATCAGCAACAATAGAATTTTTTGCTGCCACTTGCTCCCTTGTCATGTGGCCAAATCCTATATATCGGGGCAAATAGTCCCGTAATATAATATTTCTAGCCACAGACATTAATGTTTCCAAAGTTCTTCGGGGAACTTGAAAAAGACAGGCTAACCTGTCTCCAGAGTCTCCTGTTCTTAATTTGCACAAAAGTGCTGTCAATGCAAAACTACCCCGATGCATATTTTTAAGGTTGGGTATTTCATCCAAAATCTGTTGGTGTTGCCTCTTCGTGAAACCTATAAAATACAGGACTTGATGATCAGGGTAGTTTTGAATATTTTCATAATTCACATTATTTAAACCTTCCATTAATATAAATACAATTTCTTCAATGTAGTCGGCTTTAAATGTATCCAGGCTATATTCTGCCGAGTACAAACTCTCATACTGCTCATTTTCTATGTGTTGTCTGCAGATACGTGCACCTCTTGGTATAAAATAATTAAAATGTAGCAATACACGGCGTCGAGTGTCTTCTGGTATAGAATGTCGCTCTAGCCCACTGCATTCTTGAAAAATGCAATGTCTTGGCGTTTCAGCTGCTCGTCTCATATTAGGCAATGAAATAAATTGAGGTAGCTGTTGAGGTATCTGAACAACATCATTCTCATTTACATTTATTTGAGGATACTCTATTTCTTGTGCACTTCCCCAGCATGCACGACAGAGTTCATCAAAAGGTGGCATCTGAAAAAAAAAATTGTCTGAATCTCAACAGGTATGTGATGTTATACCTAAATACCTACATTAGTGCATGTAATACTTAATGATATTTACTTTAAAATCCACGTAATGTTAACATAAAAAAAACATAAACATTAACACTTTACCTGCTGGTTTTCCATCAAGTGGGAAATCGTTTCCATTATCCTCTGTTCTTCCGTGACAGATGTTTGTCTCATAGTGGCAAGCAAAGTATTTCCACATAGACAACAGGTTGCGTTTGGATCAGGTTCACTTTGCACAATTGGATTTGTAGATTGGTTGTCTGCCTGTGGTGGCACCGGTGGTACATCCCTAGTTCTTGATGCTCGAAGCCAACATGGTACACAAGCCTCATCATTTTGGGTGAGCTAAAATCAAATGAAATCATGACAATTCCTGGTAGTCTGAGACTATTTACAATACTACATGTAGTTAGTATGGTGACATTAAATTGCTTTATACATACTGCAGGCCATTAAAAAAATATTTTTATAAATAAAAACTATACGCTACCTGCTGTGGTTGGATCCATTGAGATATAACATTCGATATTCTTTGTCCTTCTTCATTTGCTCCATCAACTAAAATTCTTCGTCTATTAATCCTTAATATAGATCGTCCACATATAATACAGACATGTTGATGACCAACTTGTCTTCTGGGTATATCATCAGAGGATGTTGACCCGTGTGTTGCTAGTTGCCAGCAAGCATGGCAAATATGGTCTGATGGTGTCAACTAGAAATAGACAATTAAAATATACTCAAGTTATTTATCTTATCTACAACATATTTCATGTGTAGGGATGTAGTTGTATTTACAGATTGTACTTTTGTTCAACATAATTATGCATTGACATATGTATATTCGACTGATAGACAAGAATGTTCATGGAATTGTGTACATACAGCTTATAGTTATAAATAAAGTTCACTGCAGCATTAAGGCAGCATTAAGTGTCTAACCAAACTATTCAAGCATACAGCGCTAGACCGCTTAAAGAGTCTATTTGATGTGACGAATATGTTCAACATGACAGTGCAGGCTGTGCAGGAAGTGCCTGTACGGCTGTGCAATTCAGTTTAACAAATTGAGTGTTTGGAACGCATCATATAGTACATATATATCAATGTAATTATTATACTATGTTTAGTGTTCTTATTTTAACTGAACATTTGATGTAATATGTGGTTACATTACAGTTTTATACACTATGGCCTATAACCAAGAAGAAGAGTAAGAAGTCATTATGTCACATGTTACACAGTAGTGAAATATTATAATAGTATTTATACCTCTCTAGGATATGTCCATAGCCGAATAGTGTTCACTAGAACATCACTCTCATCTGTCAGAGCGTGCCGCCTGATGCGACTCAAACGAACGTTACAATTAATGCATTGAACATTCGGCATTGTTGTCACAAAATGATAAAACACTTCACAAACAACTCTGCGCCTGAGCAAAAAAAGTGTCCTTAACACTAAGCGTCTTTGTCGCAACAATAATAAAACCGTCTTTCCGCGAAACAATCACTTTCGTATACGGAGGAGCAAAGGGCTCGACTCGACGTAGATAAAAGTTATGATAGCTAATGTTTCGAAAAGCACAATGCACATGAAACACAGCAAAAGACGATCACACAATCAACAGCACGAACGCCATTAACCATTGAAACGTCCCGATCGCTACAGCGCGAAAAAACCATTTGACAAGATAAGGTGACAATCTGTCATCCATCTGTCAAAGTATTTTTTTTTTAATATTGCATTCGTGTATCGATTGATGAGTGGCAATCGATTATAGAGACAAAAATATGATTTTGTATTATTTGACAAGAATCAGTTAATTATGATAACTAAAATCTTACATTAGTGCTGATTAATAATTAATTATCTCTTCTGATATATTATAATAATAAAAAGACGTTAATTATTCGGTTTAAAGGTTTAACAATTTATTACTCGATTTAATCCATGCATTACATCCATTCCAGCTGCGTTTTGTTGTCATTTGTTTTGCGTTTTGTTCTATGTTACATTAATTAAGGTTTTTTCACTATTCCCAACTTTTAAAAATGTTTTGATTATTGTAAAATTAACCATTTTAGTTGGTTATTAAATTGTTTAAATATGAACCCAAAACAAACATTTTAAGAGGTGTACGTCAGCTGCCGTTCTCCTTTAAAAAAAGCTTAATTATTTAAAAAACGCTGCGTCATTAGAAGAGCAAAAATTTTTTAGAGGTTCTTTAACTTTAAAGCATGGATTTTTAGAGGATCAGATAAATATTTCCCCCCAGTTTATTAGGTACCAAAACCGCAGTGCTGATTTAAAAATTGCAACATGTAGTGCGGAAGCAGTTAATATGTCGCCGTAAAGTAACAGTGCGATAATGACCGCACATTTGCCAGGCATGGCAATTTGGGCAATTCGGCCAATCCAATCCATTTGGCCTGGATTTGATCGCTTCGAATGATAGTGATTCGATTGCCAGTACGGTCTTATTTGTGCTTGTAGAGATGCTATTGCACCCTCTTCTGGCTAAACAATTACTCCATTACCTCACCCCATAAAGAAATGGGATAGCATCAAGCTGACGATCATATGATTATCGGCTTGATGCTACTCTGACAGTATCTGAAGTGGGCTGGCAGTAACTTCTATGGGATACTGTCAGCTGACGTCATCATATTCCTGTGTAAAAGCCTGCCCCATAACTTGGATGATATAATGTGGACACAAAAACAAAAAAATGAAATCATACAGTCAAGCCGTTTCCCAACTACGTTGGGGTCGACTTCCAGTCTAACCAGATGCAGCTGAATACCAGTATTTTACATGGAGCGACTGCCTATCTGACCTCCACAACCCAGTAACTGGGCAATACGATACCCTTTGGTAAGACTGGTTATCAGACTTTCGGGCACGGATATCGTTTGGGTTTCTGCGACCCGTAAATACTGTCAAAGATCCACTAATGACAGCCCCGACCAACGGCTTCGATTTATTTTTTTGCAATTTCAGGATTGGTCCCTCAGGAAACCTGGAAGGAATCCTGAAATTGCAAAAAAAATCTGCTGTTCCCTACATTCACGTTCGCATAGCTCGTCAAAATGTATGGAACAGCTGATTACTTAGTTTATCGCGATTTCAGGGTTGGTCCCATAGTGAAAGTTATTCATAATGATGAGTACAATGACCCCTTAAGATATTTCGTGTATGAAAATATATACCTTATAAAATTAATAACAATAGAGAACAAACACGCTGACACTTACGATATTGACTGGCTGATACTGCAAAAAACTTAAAAAAAATAATGAATTTCTTGGGCTACCATAGCGCATCCCCCTTAAGCTTAGAATACGAGGGTAATAACACTAAAAGCAGTGCTTTTACCTTAAACACTTAAAGAATCCAAACCCAGTCTCTTACCATTTGTCCAGAAAACCTCGCTTCAATACCGGAAGACTTACGAGTCTGTTAGTTTCAATCTCGAGTCGCGGATCGAGCGTAAACGATGATAAATACTGAATCGCTGTAAACAGCGTTGAAATATCCTTGTTTAGGATTCGGAATCTTCGCTGAAATACGAACCTTCCGTGTTCTGGATCGAGAAGTCGATTCCCCATAGGAACAAACATTGGTCCTGTCTACAGATGTTTGTTTCGTATCTGCATCTGTGCGATGCTTTGGTATGACTATTTGCAATTGTAACTTCATACTTCATCTTGCATTTTTGAGTTGCCTTGGATTTTTTTTATAACCATCATACTCGAATTTTGTTGCTGGTGGTGTGTGATTGGTTTTTGGGTAATGTTTCTGAGTATGGAAATTGGTGACGACATATTGTTACATTTGGTTACCACTTATGAAAACAAATGAAAGTGAAAGTGATAATAATACGTACATATTATAAAACAAAGTCCTCCGCCGCGTCTGTCTGCCATCCTGTTCGCGATAAACTCAAAAATTACTCCACCGATTTCCATGCTGCTTTCACCAATAGATAGAGTGGTTCTCGAAGAAGGTTTTAGTATATAACTTGGCGGGCGAAGCAGCGAGCATCAGCTAGTAATATATGATATAAACAAGTGACATAAAAAATATATTTTAAGAACCAAAGTTGATCTGAAAGCTAAATAAAAGGATGAAATATTGTAAGTATTCGATCACAATGTTATTAATAATTTTATAGAAAAAGTTTTTATTTTATAAATATTTTATTTGGTAGCTGGAAAGACGAAAAATATGTTATTAAGTAATTTAATTTCCAAATCACGTAAAAGAATAGAATTATCTAGGTATGTCTTGTACGAATATTTTGTATGAATGTTCTAAATACAGAAAGGTCACAGCCCTCAGACTCGTTTTTATTATATTTGATGAACTGCGAAACTCACTCAATCTGCCAAGCCTTTTCCCTACTATGTTGGAGTCGGCTTCCAGTCTTACCGGATAAAGCTGAATACCAGTATTTAACATGGAGCGACTGCATATCTGACCGCCACAACCGAGTAATTGGGTAATACGATACCTCTTGGTAAGACTGGTGTCAGACTTTTGGGCTTCTGATGACCCATAAAGACTGTCAATCATCCACGAATGACACCCAGAACCAACGGCTTAACGTGCTTTCCGAGGCACGGAGGAGTTTCGGTATGTAAAGGTCCATCCACGGACCAACCCTGGCAAGCGTAGCTTAACCTGATGGATCGACCCGTGCGGCTGTTATTACTTAGCCACAAGCTAACGGCGAAATTCACTAGAATACATAAAAAAACTTCTTCATAAACTATTAAGTAATAAAACATACCTTTTAAATGCAAAATACCGCATAATAAATTTCACTTTGAAAAGGAAGTATAATAAACATGCAAATGGTTCAAGATGAGTTTGGAAAATGAAGTCCAAAAAAAGCCGGCCAATTGCGAGTCGGACTCGCACACGAAGAATTCCGTACCGCTTTAATATTTGAGCTAAAAACGCCGAAAAAAGCACGTTTCTTGTATCCCACATTTTTTAACAATATTTAGACAGTTGAAATTTTAACAGATCAGCGGGCTGTATCTCGTGAATTGTAATAACGGTTTATGAGACAAGAATTGGAACCGATTTAAAAAAACACCGGTTAATACCGGTTTATTTATTCACCTCCGAACCTTTCTAAATAATTTATTTTAACCTAATTAACCGGTTTATTCGACGCGCAGCATGGCGGTAAAAGAGTTGCAACTTATGACTATTTGTGAGGATGCCGCGCTGAATAAAAACTGAAGTATTAACCGATTTTATTGCTCTAAACCGGTAAATCCGACAAAATCTGATTAGAAAAACGGTTCATGCGAACGAAACCGAATATAAAGGTTTTTACGTCAAGTACATCATACCAGTTTGAAAATTTAACCGGTATCCGGCCCTGAGATAGGGCCCGCTGACAGCCGGTTTGGCACCCTTCAGGTACAGAACCCTAAAAAGCGAAATGAACATTACTTAGTCTTACAGCAACCATCCAAAGGATTACTGCTCACTCAAAGACTTTGAACTTTAAAATAGAAAGCTTTACTTGGGGATGTGTTAAAAAAATATGCTGTCAGTGCAGCCAAGGTTTTCAAAGATCCTTCGTCTGAAACTGCGTAAGTAATTACTTTTAGTGAAGGCCACAAAACCCGTTTTTTACACACACATTTTTTTGTCGTAAAGAACTACGTTTGGTTCGCCGTATGTAGGGATGGTCGACAGTGTTATATAGATCACTTTGGAAGATTGTTGACAGATATGGCGGCACTACGACACGGTGCCATCGTTAATTTGTCCTACGGTGGTTTGCCGAGTCATACACAAGCTCGAACTATTATTCTACGGTACGGCACGCGCGTCGTACCGTAAAGAAATGGGTGCATTTCAAAATTTCGTCTGCTGGTAGCCTGCTTAGACCAAATAAAAAACCAAGACAGAGCGCTGCGAAGGATACAGTAAAGCATGCCAAAACTACACCTCCGCTCTTTGCATACACGCTCACACAGACTACAATCAAACTATACCTCAGTAAAAATACACATGTTTACGAAACCGCAAGGAGAGATCTCGGTATGTAAGAATAGTACGCCGGACGTGGGGTCCACGGACCAACTCCGGCAAGAGTAGCCTGCCTGTGGCCTGATGGATCGACCAGTGCGGCTGTTATTACTTAACCACGAGCTTCTCTTTTTTAACCGACTTCTTCAAAAAGGAGGAGGTTCTATGTTCGTCTGTATGTATTTTTTGGAACTTTGCTTGCGTAGTTTTTGAGTTAGCTTCAATAATTACGTAATTTTCCCACTTAGTCTATGTAGACGACATTATATTTGACTCCGTCACTGTTATTTACTTAGCAGGTAGTGGTATTCGAATTTGTGTGGGGTAGGTACCGCAACTATAAAGTAAAAAATATAAACTTAAAAAAAAAACGACTTCCAAAACGACACTAAAAAAGTGAAAATTAACTTTAATTTCGGAAGTCGGTGGCTAAAAACGAAAAATGAAAAGCAAAAACACCGTTTCTGAAACATTGTTTTCAAGTAGTGCACTATCTATACTTAATATTATAAAGAGGAAAGATTTTTTTGCTTATACCGAATAGGTTCCGAAACTACTGGACCAATTTTAAAATTTTTTTCACCAATAGAAAGCTAAGTTATCAGTACGTAACATAGACAATAATTTATTTAAAAAAAAATTAGAGATCCTTAAAAAAAATACAAAAATGTTACCCAAAGTAGCAAAATCTTGCCTATAAAATTCATTATTTGGCGTGCGCTGAGAAAACTCAAAGTCAAAGTCAAAGTCAAATAATTTATTTCAAGTAGGCACATTATAGGGACTTTTGAACGTCAAATACATAGAAATAGAACTGATTCTAGTTGCCGTCCAAAAGGTAGTTTTCGTATGGAGAAGAACGGGCAAGAAAAACCACTCTTTAAAAAAATGTTTTATAATATTTGGTATACATCAATTATATAATTACATGTGAAGACGATGCACCGAGAATACATACAATTACTGTACCACAATAGGTAAAAAAGAATTAAAAATGGAGCAATGGTATTATTGATGATACATAAAAATTATGTACTACATGATTAAAGTACTCATTATTGCATACTTCTATCACAGCTAATGTAGGTATAATTCTAATCTACCTTCATACAAGCACGTATAGATACACTATACCTATACATAATTCGAGGCGTAATGCGCGCAACAGAAACCGTTATGGCCTCTACGCTTACCGTGAAATTGAGTTCACTTCAAACAAAATAAATGGGAGCCTAGCATATCAACGTAAGAGGGAATTTAATGCAAATTAATATAAACGACGAGACGTTGACAAACGATCGTGGGAGAAAGTGTATTAGAATGTTCGTGTTCTAGGGCACTAATTGAATATTCGCTTTGATTTTTTTTTTCTGATATTACTTAGCCATCTTGAGAACAGCGCAATCCTAATCTTAACTATATAATATATCATAAAATAATATTAATATTTAATATAATATATATTATAATTATATATAGTAACAAGCTGATGCCCGCGGCTTCTCGCCCGCTTGACAAATTATATACTAAAACCTTCCTCGAGAACCACTCTATCCATTAGTGAAAACAGCATGAAAATCGGTGCAGTAGTTTTTGAGTTTATCGCGAACAGACAGACAGGCAGACGCGGCGGAGGACTTTGTTTTGTAATATGTAGTGATAATTAAATATTATAAAATCGAAAGTGAGATAGTTTCTTTATTTCTTTGTTGCGCTTTCACGCTAAAACGGGTGAACAGATTTGGATGAAATTTGGCACATAGGTAGTCCTTGACCTAGATTACGACATAGGATACTTTTATCCCGATATTCCCAAGGGTTCGAGCCTTATGCGGTTAAAACTGCGGGGCGCAGCTAATATTTTGTTTATAATAAATTAGAAAGTTTGTTTGTTTATTTGTTACGCTTTCACACTAAAACGGCTGAGCGGATTTGGATACAACTTGGCACATAGGTAGACCATGACCTGGAGAAGGACATAGGCTATTTTCATCCTGGATTGCAGACGAAGTCGCGAGCAACAGCTACTTGGATATAATTTGTACTTTTAGATGGAAATCTTAGCTTACAAAATTAAGACATGTTCACCTCAAGACGTCCACAGAATCCTATGAAGTTCTAAAACCAGATTTAATTAAGCAAACCCCAAAATGAAACGACGAAAAACTTTGAAAGAAGCTCTGAAATTAATGAGGTGCTCGGAAATTCTGCGCCACTAAAATTTGAGGGTCGCCTCCTCGCGCAGCCAGAGTATGTGACCCCCGTGAAGCCATTTATTCTGCTAACTTCTTCGCGAATCTTAAGTATTCGAAGTAATAGAGAGGTCACTTTATTTTGGCTATGCAGTGTTCTGGAGGTTGTAAGCAAAAACTTAAATTAGTGGCTGTAATACAGGTTTTTGAATAGGAGGTCACGTTTTAGGGGACTCGTGTTAAAGTTTTAAGATTGGGACATATGTATGTTGAATTAAAATCTACCTAGCCCTTTCCCAACTAGATTGGATCGACTTCCAGTCTAACCGGATGCATCTGAATACCAGTATTTTACATGGAGCGACTGCCTATTGGACCTCCACAACCCAATTACTGAGTAATATGACACCCCTTGGTAAGACTGGTTGTCAGACTTTCGGGCTTCTGACGACCCGTATTGACTGTCAAAGATGCTGTTGAATGAATGGCAGGACCAACGGCTTGACGTGCATTCTAAGCCGGCGGCGTCCATGCCGACTAAACGGAATGTTGCCATTTTCAATATTATATTTTATTTATAAACATTCACACTTATTTTATTTATTGTATTTCTTCTATCTTATAAATCAGTTTCAATTTATTATATTATTATTCTAGCGTATGACACTCGTGGGTTGCAGCTGAAAATCAGCGTCAGGTACACTTTGTGTTGCCATCTGACATTATGCTGAGCTGAGGCCCTTTTGGCATTCTAATTATTGTTTTCTGTTTTTATAGTTTTAAGGTGTATTTTTCTGCTACAATGCCAATAAACGCATTTTTCTTTGTTACGTACGTAAAGATGGTCACCCATCCACAGACCAACCCCAGCAATCATAGCTTAACCTGATTGGTGACAGCCGTAAGGGTGTGCGGCTGTTATTACTTAGCCACGAGCTAAGCTATAAGATGATTATTTAAATAATGACGTCGTTTATATTTTATTTTAGTCAAGTTAGGGACTGCCTCTTTATTGGAGTGGTTGCAAGTGCGATTTCTAAGGCCGGGGCCACGAAATTGGGCGGTGCCTCTTGCGGCGTCTTGTGGCGCGAGGCGGCGCTCGAATGTTCCCGCACTGCTCTCCTCTCCGCAAGTCGCACCGCGGCGACTCATGGCACGCTCTAAATCTAACAGTTGTTTTCGTCACGGTCGCAGGACGCAAGATGCAACGCAAGTCGCGCGAGCGAGCGGTGATGTGGTGGCCAAGGGGTAAGTGTGGGTTAATTACATAAGCCCGTATTAAAGAACCTGACTCAAGACTCAAGCATTACTTAAAACTAGTTTCAACCAATCAAAAGGCTTTAAACGAGTTTTAAGTAATGCTAGAGTTTTGAGCGAGGTGTTGTACGGGCCTTAGATTCCCGGGGAAATAATGTTATTGGGCTTTCCTATTTTATTCTTAACTAGCTGATGTCCGCGAATTCGCCCGCGTGGATGTCGGTTATTATATACCAAAACCTTACTCGAGAACCACTCTATCCACTGGTGAAAACAGCATGAAAATCGGTGCAGTTGTTTTTGAGTTTATCGCGTACAGGACGACAGACAGAAGCGGTGGAGGCCTTTGTTTTATAATATGTAAGGATAGCTATGGTACTGAATTCCAATTTAAGTTTAATGAAAACCTGACAGGCAAACGTTTTTTTTTTCAATAAATATATATATTTTTAAACATTTATGTCTGTCAGGTTATCTTGTACTTATCTATAGTTATATTTCGTGTATTTATAGTTACCTTGTTCCTGAGAGAATCGTAGCTAAATAGCTTCGATTCCCTTAAGAACAAGATAACTGAAAAACTACATAAATAATCCATTAACCTAACCGTAAAATAGAGCTGTTTTTCAACCTGATTTCTAGTCCCGATGGGAACGTTTACACGCACGTTCGCATTAAGCCGCTGACAAACAGTTGTCGACCATTAATAAATGTAATAGACATGATGTACAGACTTGTGATGTTTACGTTACGTTCAATGGTGTGTGTTTGGCATACATGTAATTGCTGTGTCAGTTTGTTAGTGTTTTGGGAATGTTTTTGATTAATTACACGTTTTGTTTCAATTTTAAAAGGATAAAACATGTTACACGTCCCATAAAGTAGAACCCTCCTCGTAAAAACCACGGCTTTAATATGTAACCGATAAATCAAAAATGTCCATTGTGTTCACTGGATGTACACAGGCGCTACTGCTGAGCATGTGACTCTAAGTTCGATTCCCAGGTCGGGCAAAATCACCTTCCGCCTGACACAGGTCCTCACCGGACATGGCAGCTTCGGGAGGTTCCTGTGTAGGATTAGGCGGGAGGAAACGCCCGGGTGTCACCACTGTGCGGATCGCCCGGAGGACACGGAGGAGCATACGGTGACGGTATGCCCTGCTTGGGCGGAGCACCGCCGTGTTCTCGCGGAGGCGATTGGCGGCAATGACCTCTCGCGTCCGGCCCTGGTCCAGGCCATAGTACAGAGCGAGAGGGCATGGGAAGCCGTCACCTCCTTCTGCGAAGCAGTAATGCTCGCGAAGGAGGAGGCGGAACGCGTGAGGGAAAAGCAAAGTTTGCGCCCTCACGCACCTAACCACCGCCGTTGGAGACGCCCTGGGCGTCGGGAATCCCAGGCGGATTCCCGGCCACCATAGGCGCGGGCTTGCGGACGGCGAGCAACGGGCAGCTCGCCGTCCGATAAGGACCAGGCCCGGGTCGATGGCGCGTCGCGTTCCACGCGCGCCTCAAAGAGATGTCAGCTCAATTAGCGGGGTACGCTAGGACCGATGCCTGCCAGGGTTGCGGGAAAGTCCGAAAGGGATACCGGGACCTTGGCAACAGGCAAATGAAGGAACACGGGTGGGTTTTAGTCAGTAAAAGTCTGACACGCCTTTCCGCTCCGCCCAGAGCGGGAGAAGTCATTGGATGATTTCCCACCCCAAAAAAAAAAAAGGACGAGCAAAGTGTTGTTGGGTTTTTCCATCAGGAATTTTTCAGTAGTAGTTTGGAGTCTGAATTTTTGCCCGGTTGACAATAGGTCCGCCTCCTTTTACATGGGACTTAAACATAACTGGCGAAATGTGGGTGTACTATAAATACACCTCTGCCTAACCCTTCGGGGATAACAGGCGTGAAGTTATGTGTTCAATGGATGGCCCGTACCTGCCATTCCCCTTAGCAAATCATATTCATCTTTTACCCGACTACGAATAAGAGCAAAATTCAGCATCACAACAAAGTTTCGACATATTATTGTTTGTAAGCACCTGCTCACTCGAGACGAGTGTTAATCACAATGTAAATTATACCTCCTAACCTACATAAACAGCTCACACATTTGCTGTAAATTACATGTCATTCGGAGGTGTTAAGGGGGATGCGACAAGGTAGCCCGCGAAATTCAAATTTTCTTACGTTTTTTGCAATTTGCAGGTCAGTGTCAGGTTGTATGTTGATCTAAATATTATTAGCGGCCGTAACAAATATGGGTTTACAGAATTATAAACATTAGAATCAGCAATACAACTTTCTAAGTTCTTAAAAGTGCATTGTATGACTATTTCATGAAATCATGACATATGGCACTTTCAGTTTTTGAAAATTTGAAAATTTTAATTTCGCGGGCATCTTGGCGCATCCACCTTAAGAATAACATCTTTTGAGTCAGGAACTTCAGGTAATGTCTGTCATATAAAATATGAGCATGAGGTGATGTTCCTAATATACTTGCAAAGTGAGTATCTTCTTCTATAACATGTAAAAAATAACTTATGACCCTTGAATGGGCTCAATCAGACTTTATAATAAAAGATTAGTGGACTGTATTAAAATAGGTGTAAAACCACAATATATGGAAGACAGTACAAAGAAATGCCAGTAGTGGAGCGCGTCCGTGTGCTGAGTGATGTGGCGGGCGCGCAGTGGTCATTCGTAGCAGGTTCGGTACCCCGAGACCCCGCAGTGAATCACGCGCATAGGTGATGCGCTGACACCCCTTTTGAAAAGCTAATTTTTAATGGAATTGGGGTACTTTTGGTAGTAAAAATGAACATTTTAAACAGCAATAACTTTTTTATTTTCAATAATAGTAAGATTTTTTATTACTTTTTCAGACAAGTTCGGACAAGTTTTTTTGTATTACATATTTATACATATCCATGCACGTCGCTTCTTTGTGTTTCAATATATGCGATCTCGCACGCAGAAACTCTTAGGATACCGTCGCTGATTTTTGCGATGCGACGTCGCAAAGCAGTTTTTTGTACCAGCCCTAAGAACGTTAATTCCGGGAAGTTTATGTGTCTAAAACATAGATCTCTATGTCGTTATTGCGGGTCGCTAGTGACTAACAAGAATAATTTGCCTATACTAGACTGTCTAGCAAAGACAGTCTGTGTGTAGTCTTGACAACAGCAAACACTTTTTTTCTTTTAAAAAAAACTGTCATAAATAGGAAAACTTTCTACTTCAACTCATAATTCCGTGCATTTTTCGAGATCGAAAAATTAAAACCTTAAAGTAAATACTTTCCTACCTCATTACAGCTTCCCTGGAAACCACACGATATACTAACAAGGGGTTTTTATATCCGTGACGTCATGAAAGGGGAGAATGTAACACTTCATCACTCGACTTCAGATATAATCGCTTTAATGTTACGAGTATTATTGCGGTGAGCCGCGTTTCCTTTGTTTAACTTGCTTAGTGTTATAAGTACCGTGTTATTTAGACTCTGTAGAGAAATACCGCAGCCGAACCGTGATCACAAATACGATTTACGAGCGTGCACTCTAAACCCGAGCAAGCAAGCAGCTCAAGCTACCATCAATGCTTCAAGTGGCAAATGTTGCCACTTGAAGCATTGATTTGTGGCGTAAATACGCACACCTTTAAAGGCTCCTACAGACTGGTGCGATATCGCGGGTGCGACAGATAGCGCGAACCTTGTCGCGCCCGCGATATCGCGCCTGTCTGCACAAGCCTTAGCGCAATTGGTGATATGACGTCTTCCTATGAAGATAACTTTTTGATGTGGCAATTACTTCGAAGAATTAGGAAAAAAGACGGTTCTAGATACATCCTTATAATTTTGGTTGCGAACATTTTGGTTACAAAACATCCAAATTAATTAAGCAACTCTTCTATTACCGTAATCTTGTAGTTCGACGTTCGACGCTTAGTCTACGAAGCGTATGCTGGGATGCAGGAACGCACTGACAGCTGCTTATGCTGCGGCGCAGGCACGTGGGACGCAGATATGCTTCTTTCCTGCTCTGCTTCTGGTTGTAGAGCCGGCACTCAATCTTGGAAACGTGCGGCGCGCATGCTGTCACACAGCACACTGCACCGAGTAGCAAATACTTCTAGCTAAGAAGACTAGCTTAACCGACGACGGACGTGGCGCGTTGGTTATACCTAATAAAGTGGCCAGATTTGACTCGGCTGCTTCAGAAGAATGGTACTGTTTTAAAAACATTTCGTAATATGAAACACGATTCGAATTTCTAAAGTTCATTCGAAAGCTTTTGTTTTGAAACTTTTTGTAGTTCTGATTATATTAAAAGTCGTTGAACGTGATAGGAATCCCTTACTACAAATAATGCGAAATTATAGGCACAACGGGTGCAGGCTTTTATAAACACGCTTTTCTATTCACAACATAGCATCACGCCTGTAATCCCAGAAGGGTTAGGCTGAGGTGTAGGTTCTCATAGTTACACCCACATTTCGCCAGCTAATGGTTTATGTCCCATGTAATAGGGGGCGAGCCTTTTGCCATCAACCGGTTCTGCTGGCGGGCACTATCACGGGACACTGCTCGCTGAACAAACACTTCCACAATACAATAGGCATTCGTCACACAATAGGCATTTAGGAGTATGAGGAACAGGGTGTAAAGTTCACTCATCCACCATAGAAAAGGGAGGATCCTCCGACCAGACGGGTGGTGTGTCTGGTGGGCAACTGCCCAATGATTGATATTGAATTTTTGTATATATGTTCACTGCACGGTAAACTCTAATTGCGCGATGCAGGATTTTTGTGACGTCAGGATTTTTGTGTGACGTCAGGTCTTTGAGGCGTAGTTCGAATGTGGCGATGTAGGTACCGCCACAGGCATAACGGACCGTCCTCTATGAAGAGCGTGCATGGAGGCCGAGGAAACGGTCGCGCACGTGCTCTTTGAATGCAGGGGCGTCACTCAGATTAGAACTGAAACCCTCGGGTCACCCAGATCTTACACGGAGGTTCTGTACAGACCAGAAGACTTAGTTAACTTCTGGAGGGACGTAGGCTAGTTGAAATAACCACCAACGGCCGCCATGGCTCACGCATAATGGTCCACCTTAGGGACTAAGTGCGGAAACCAAACCCCTAACATAGAACATAGAACTGGGTACAAATCCAGACTCCGGACTGCTACTGAGAAATTCCAGAATACGTTTCTATTCAATACAACAAAAAACATAAGCCAAGATTGCCAATCCTATACGATTACATCCGCCATATACACCATTTTCCTTAAATTTATTTCTAAGCAAAATATAAAGTGTGCACACACGTCCCAAACTCCTGCATAAAAACTAGTTTCACCTTCCCCGTAGGCGCCATGTTCTTTAATCTATTTCTCAATTTCCTGACACCGTGGTGGGATGAAAACACACCGTATTTCCTGCTTACAATGTAAACAAAAAAATGAAGAAAATACCGTATGAATAACTTTAGTAGTTTCATATTTTGGAGTCAACAGCAATCGGCTTAGAATACAAAAAAAAAGCTTTTTTACTGCAGTCGTATGAGCTTAACTTAACATAAACATGCAAATACTGTAACCTTATGTATAACTACAGATTTGAGCCGTTTGGGGTCGAAACGCTCGGGTAATGGGGCCCGAGTGCGCGTCTCCTTTTTAAGGAAATTTCTCGCCGACTGGTCGACACTTCACGTGACCAGAGGGCTGGCTCGTTCTTTGGTCAAAGATTTTAGCATTGCCATTCAGTGTGGGCAATGCTGCCAGTCTTCTAGGGAAGGTTCTGGATGACAGCGATGCGGACGAATACTTCGACGCCTAAGTGCCCTTTTGTTCTTGTATTTATTTATATAGTTAGTCATTTAATTTGGTGTGAGATTGTACTTTGTATAAAGATTTGTCATCTATGGTTATAATAATATAATAATAAAATGACAAAGTTTTTCAACATCAATAAAAAACATAACATATCGCCTGTATTCCTCGAAGGGCTAGGCAGAGGTGCACCTAAAGTAAACCCACATTTCACTGGTTATATTTTCAGTCCCATGTAACAGGAGGCAAGTCTATTACCATCAACCGGGCTCAAATCTAGACTACGAAATGCAACTGAAAAAATCCAGATGATAGAAAGCAATAACACTTTGTTCGACCCGGGAATCGAACCAGGAACCTCATGCGCAACAGTAGCGCATGAGATCACTAAACCAACGAGTCGGTCACGAGTGTCGTTGAAATATCTTATTTAATGCGATAAAAAATATTCCTATAACAACAACATTCCTCTGGAGACACTTTCCATCTTCATAATCATAATTTCACTAATAAGTTTAAAGGTACGGACTACACTTAGTAAATTATGATCACACTGTCAAGCCATCCATCAAGCACAACGGCGGGCTATCATCGTATAAACAAACTAAATAAAGCACACGAAGCAGGCTTCTCTTGTGAGATTAAAAAATATAGGTTACTAGCTGCGCCCCGCGGTTTCACCCGCGTAAGTCTCGATCCCGTTGGAATATCGGGATAAAAAGTATCCTATGTGTTAATCCAGGTTATAAACTATCTTTTTGCCAAATTTCATCCAAATCCATTTAGCCGTTTTTGCGTGATTGAGTAACAAACATCCAAACACACAAACCCACAAACACACAAACTTTCACATTTATAATATTAGTAGGATTATATAGCTCTTAACATAGGTAATATCTTTTAATATAGGTAATATCTTTTAATATAGGTAATATCTTTTATATGAGGGGTTGGTTATGCTATAATAAAAATTTAATAGGCAATATTTAAAAAATGCAGAATTTCTATAGTTTTTAACAACCTAATTTAATAAATTAAATGAACATAAATACCGTATACGCTGATTCCCCGTATGTCAAGTATAAATCAGAATTATTGCCAATAGTTGTATAAAACTCCCGGCAATATTTCTAATTTATGCTTTATAACAATGATAATAATAAGAGTTTCATTAATTTGCTTAAAAAAATAGCGTGAATGTGAGAAACAAAGTTATTGTAAAAGTTTGTCAAAACATTGCGCGACAAGAGCGCGGCAGCAACACGCGACATTTGCAGAACACATTTCTGCCACGCTTTAGTGTGGACTAAAACGACGAATCCGAGACGCCGCGCACTTCAATGGGTATGAAAGCGGTTGCTTGTGTCGTAGCTCTGCTTATAATTCATTACATACACAATTACTGACGAATGTTTTCTAAAAATATTTGTGCGCGGCAGACACGAGTTCGCGCGCGGTAGACGTCCAGACACAGCGCGGAACGCCGCGCGCGGCAGCCGCGCAGGATTACCGCGCAATATTTGGACACACCTTAATATCTAATTAACATCACGCCTGTATTCCCTGAAAGGTTAGGCAGAGGTGTTCCTATAGTACACCCACATTTCGCCATTTATTTAAGTCCCGTGTAACAGTGGGCAACCCTATTGCCATCAACTGGGCACAGATCTAGCCTCCGGGCTGCTACTGAGAATCTCCAAATGGAAAAACCTAATAACACTGTCTGACCTGGGAATCGAACTCGGGATCTCATGCTCTGCAGTAATGCTTGCGACCACTAGACCAACGAGGCAATGTTATAAAACCCACCCACTAACACACACACTAACTCTAACACACACACTAACATTCACACACACACTAACATTCACACACCTACACTTACAATCATTCAACACACAATCATTATTCATTTTCCCATTTTCATTATTAATTTTTTTGAAGCTCTTTATTATTTTATTTTCTTATTTAGGATTAAGTTTCTAATCTTTTTAAATTATTCAATCTTTTGATACCTACATTTTAACATTATCTTGACTCTACTAAGAGAGCCGGGTGATCTGTAACTCAGGACCCTCCTACCACAGACACCTTTCTCTATTTAAGATTGTGCATCTCATTACCTTGTGTCTGTAATATGATGTTGAGATAAATAAAGATTTATGATTATGATTATGATATCAACGATCGTTTACAATATTAGGTACCTACTCACATGCATGTTCCAGTACAATCCAAACAATATCCCATAAAAAGAAAATAAACAGATAAACACAACAATTACGAAGGTTTTTTCCTACTCAACGCGGAACCCTTACAAACAAAAACAGAAAACTCCGCAGAGATTGGAATCCAGTTAGCGAACCAAAAAGTAAAGCTTCCCAAACGAAATCGGCGCTTCTTAATTGACTTTTGTCGTTGTTTTCCAATGTGCCAATATATATTCCAACTTCATAATTTTTTGATAAAACTCTCAACAAAAAGGGATAACCGATAATTATTTGAAAAACGAAATCAATTCACATCAGCTTTTATTTGTAACTGGCATTTTCACTGGTTTCTAAGGAAATTACTTTATGTACCGTGCTGAATTAATACGAATTTAATAAAACAATTACGAAATTTTTCATTATTACACCACAAGATAAGCAGTGGAAGATAGAATAAAAAAAAAGATGAGTAACGAAATGTTTACAGTTATATTAGAAGTCGGCCATTTCAAATTAACTTCAGCATACTGCTAGTATCCTAAGTATGTGTTCATTCAGAAAATTGTCTACCGGTGCGCCAGACTTCACCCAAATCCGTAATTTTTTATTCAATAGGTAACAAACAATTTCATAAAGTTGACTTTCGAATTTTTTTATTTTTTAAATAATTTTGATTGGAAAAAATACCACCAGAAAGGAGGTGGTTACTGCACTCGGCAGACTTTAGTAATTACTGGTCCTTAGAGACAAAGTTAAAAAGTCCTGAGTCTTGGCGAGCTTTCCTAGGAACACGATGATGTTTGTTTTTCCTAGACATTTGTTCCTTTAACTATGCCTATGACGTATCCATCGGTATCTGGAGAGTCTAATCATTGTTTAACCATAATATTGCACAACAAGATAATTACGAGTATCAAAGCGTAGTAAAATAGGTACGCAAAAATATACACAAAATATTTCCTCTCACACTCTTCAAAACACCGAAAAAGATCCCGTTATTGTAAAATTTTACTAATGAAACAGTAATAAAATTATTCTGACGGACAAACACGTACCGGGCACCTACCATATGTTACGGTAATGGTTCATATATTTACTTTAGCACCAGTATTTCACGTTCATATGCAATGCAACGTTGCAGAATTGCAGTCTGGACTGATCCATTTTGGTAGGAATAAACGTTGGCTTTGTTTGACTGCAAACTTTTGCTGCAATAGATGTCATCATTATTTCTGTCGGAAAATGTATCTGTATTTAATAACTATTTTTTTACCGGAATAAAAAATGGAGTAGTATTCTAATGCAACGCAGTGTCCAAAACGACTAGAATGATATTTTACAAAATTACTTTTGATGATGAGGGTCTAAGAAATAACAGCCGCACGGGTCGATCAATCAGGTTAAGCTAGTTGGTCTGTGGATGGGTGACCAGGTTTACATACCAAGACCCCTCTATGCTTCGGAAAGCACGTTAAGCCGTTGGTCCTGGCTGTCATTTGTAGACCTTTGACAGTTGTTACCGATCGTCAGAAGCCCGAAATTCTGACCACCAGTCTTACCAAGGGGTATCGTGTTACCCAGTTACTGGGTTGTGGAGGTCAGATAGGCAGTCGCTCCATGTAAAATACTGGTATTTAGCTGCATCCGGTAAGACTGGAAGCCGACCCCAACATAGTTGGGAAACGGCTAGGCAGATGATGATGACTTTTGAGTGATGAATATAAATGTTGATGAATGGAGCGGGAGAGGAAGGCCAAAGAAAAGATGGATAGATTGTGTGAGCAATGTTATGAAAGAGAAGGGAGTGAATGATAGCGTGACGGTTGACAGGGGAGAGTGGAAGAAGAAAACGCGTTACGCTGACCACAAGTAACATAAGACAAGAACCAGAAGATAAAGATGAATTTTAATAGAACACGAAAACCAGAAAATAATAATGGAATAATGCTGGTGAGCGAGCTTGACTCCGTCGACTAGCAAAAAATTAAAATAATAATAAATTGGATATCTTCTTTCTGTCTCAAAGCAATTTCAAGAAAACAATGATTGATAGTTTGTGCGACGGTTAAACCAACATAAAATTTGATTCGTACCTTAGCAAAATTATTAAGATAGTATTTAAGTGTAATTTTACTTACCCCCCCCCCCCCTTTTTTATATACTTGTAGTGTTAGATCACTAAAATAATAATAATTATGTATATTATTGAATTACTGTAAATTAAATTATACCATAATGGAATAAAACAAACAAATACCATCTTCAGAAATGCTAAGCCCGAAATGATAGATTTTCTAACGTTTTGAAAACCATCACAAAGGTATGTAGCAGAAATAGTTTTATATTATCGAAAGCGAATACGATGTTATTTCGCCCGGACGTATACTAATGTGATTTTCAAATATGCATACACAATTTATCACTTTTCAAGAATGTATTCTAAAGTGGAACGTACCTAAAAGTCTATTTGCAATCTAAAACTGGTTTTTGCAATAATTCAATTAACAGAGCACGAAGCACAAAAAAAAACTGCATAGCCTTTTCCCAACTATATTGGGGTCGGCTTCCAGTCTAACCAGAGGCAGCTGAAAACCTACTAGTATTACCCACTAGTATTTAAACACTAAAACCTCATGGTAGGGTCGTGTTGTTGAATCAAAGATAAATAAAGCATTATGTAAGGTATTAGTGAAATGTGACTCACTTCGGCGGCTCTCCGATATTTATTTTGTTAATGTATTTTGATATTCCAATGTATACTGTAATGTTTGTGTACGTACTCCGTGTACATCACACGCGGCGTCTCCCACGAGTATTACAAGGCTTTTACATCATATTGGACTGTGTCGATTGAAAAAACAGATTGCAGATACAGGTACTTATTTATTTATTGTGTAAATACTCTTATCATATAACAATATTTGAGAACTGCGCGGGGTAGCATGAATGTGTTTGGTATTTATTTTATAATGTACTAGTGGCCAGCCCCTGCTTTGCACGGTTTTTACGACTTGACAAAACGTGGAGATTTCTTTAAGTATTACTTATTTGATATATTAATGTATTCTACACAGGGTGTAAAAAGACCCATCACAGCGTACTTGACGGCTACGTCAACTACGCATTCTGTACATAAGTAATATTGCACTAAAATAGGGAACATGCATATGCATATAATCATCAAATAAGGGTCAAGTATTTATTTTTTGTTGAAGTTGGTACTTTGGCCTTCAATATATCCGTAACCAGAAGGTTCCCAGGTATAGTCCAGGTAGAAAAACATGATCATAATGACGGGAATAACAAGTGATTCTCGGCTTCGTTAAGCGTCTTTTTACATCCATAACTTACCGAAACCTCCCAAAAAAATTTATCTAAATGATGGTTAAAACCGTATCAAAATTCGTTGCGGAGATGAGAAGAAGAACGCAGTCACACAGACAGACACAAAAAGCGACTTATTTATAATATGTATAGATATAAGATACAGAAGATAGATATAGAAGATGGATTATTTATCGCCATTTATCGCGATTTTTATAGAAACAGATTCAAAGACTTATAAGTCATTATCTATACATACGTATAATAAAACAGTAGAAACCACCGCGGTGTGTCAGTACATTGAAAAAAAAATGTACATTAAAAAATAGAGGGAGTAATTAAAAAATTGGAATAACACATACAATACAACATATACCAGCAATTTTTAGAATTATTTTCTGTCTGTCTGTTTGTTCGCAACACGCTGTGCACAACTTCTGAGCTTTAACCTAACAAAAAGTGCTAGTAGTCATAAATATTATCTGGACAAAATTATCCACATAGATAACCAAGCAAAAAATATCCTTACCTGGCTGTTCAGAATTACCTACCTCAGGATTCGAGTGTTCTGAGGTAGGTATTCTACTTATTAGATATTATTGTACGAACTATTTTTTGTGACATTTTTACCCGGCTACGTTAATGCTTTCACTTATCTTCAAAAACCTTTCGTTTTCTCTTTTCTACACTCAAAATCTAAAAACTTACTACTCAAAACACGAACGTTCAACCAAACTACCACCACGCAACCGCTTCAAACCAGTTATTGCGTACATTAGTTAGCTAATTTGGAGAACAGCCAGGCAATCTCGCCTCTCTTGTATCGGTGGTACAACGACTACTTATCATGCCACAAATGAGGCCCGATGTTCTACAAGCTGAAGAGGGCAAACTTTGCCTAGGATCGTGTTAACTTTGCCCGGAAATTGGAGTTCAACTTTGTTAATTTGTATCTTTTGTTGTATTTTGATAAGGATCTTTGCTGGAGGAGCAGGGTTTTGAATCAGGAAAGGATTTATCTACAGCGGAAGGCATAGTCGGAATTAGTTTTGTACATAATATCATAAGATATACACGGTGATTTTTAATTCACTGTTAACCTTCACGGGCGTGAAAGTACTCATGATTATGAAAAACTTTCATTATGAGACCAACTCTGAAATATCGAAGAAATATCAGCTGTTTAAACAAAAACGCAATATTTACACGATCAAAATGTATGGAACAGATGTTTTTTTTTGCTATTTCGTATTTGGTTCCATAGTGTCAGTTGATTATAATCATGAGTACTCCCACCTCCTGAAAGGTTCGCAGTGAATTCAAAATCACCATGTATAAAAAAACTGTCATTTAACATACATGACTGTTTAATTGAGGTTAATAACGATATTTTCTATAAAAAAAGAGCAGATTTTCATAATGAATTCTGAAATGATGCTTGGTCAGAAATTCCGATTTAAAACTACATAAATTGTATAATATAAGTTAGAAATCTATTATGACCCTAGTTTTTATTTTTATATTGAAATAACCTTATACAATTTAGAAAAAAACTTTATCACGAATGAAACCGTTAACATCTATTGTAGGTAACTACTAGGTACATATATAACCAACCTACTTGTTTCAAAAACTCGTTTTATCTACAAAACAAAAGGAGATGAAATGGAAAAGGTTTTCTTGGCTCACATAAAGAAACCGAACATGTGCCTTTTAACAATGCCCATCAAATGATTGAATAAACATCAGAGAACCTTTTTTATGCCAATATTGCGATATAATAATATCTATGTACTTTCTACCAGAACATTCTCGAATAACGCCCCATTTACACGGTGCAAGTTTATTGCCTATGGTATACCATAAAATTGAAGCAACAGTGGACTGGCACTTTCTAAACAATACGTACAATCGTTGCACTATACGGGCAAGTTAATTACCGTTCAGAACTGGTATAGGTGTAAAATGCATGTAAAATAAAATCACACGTACAATAAAATCGTATTCAATTATGGCATGAATATTTTCTATCATTTAAAGTTTTAAAAAACCTTGAGAAGACGTTCAATAAAATTGAATAAAATAGTTGGCAGCGCAAATACGAGCAATAAATTGAATCAATTGTACAAGGACGAGAAGCTCTCGTGTTTAAACGAGGCAACACTTGCATGTAATAATAGCCTTGGTGTAAATAGAAGTCGCATGTAATTATTGAATGGCAAAACTTGCATTCAATTATTGCATGCATTCTTAAATGTCACCAATTGAAGGTGCTATGAGGCATGCGATTATTGCTCTTGAACGTTCCAGAAACTTGCATCGTGTAAATGGAGCTTTAATGTTGGATGTTCCATGTCACTGTCCGTACCGGTCATTCAAAGTTTGAAGATATACGAACTCATTTGATAAGCTGTCAAATATATCCTGCTTTTTTACTTTTTATTTGTTCCCGCTCTTTTTCGTTACTCTCTTGTAAATTTTTTCGTTCTTTGACTGTTAACCTCAGACCAACAAAAAAAGAAAGACGGATCATTACCTATATCAAACGTGTAGCCACAAAACTATGCTCCTGCAAGTAAACACACAGGCTCACGCACACACCTACACAAAAACTATGCTCATCGCTCCTAGTACGTCACGAGACGTCGTCTAGTAAACTTCAATAAAAAAAATAGAATTATGCCTTCTTGTGTAGTGAAAACTTGTAAAAACAATAGCAAATCACATAAAAAGTCTCACGGAATCACTTTTCACATGGAAGTACTTCAAATAACATCGTTTCTTAATTTAGTTAACTATGAATTTTAGGTTACTTGGAACAAAAACCTGAACGAATGAACGAACGAAAACAGTGACATTTAAAGTGCGAGGGTTGCCATAATATGATTTGAAATTTTCCCGTTCGATATTTTTTATTTCGAGTAATTTTATGCGTTTTTTTTATGTATTTAATATTTTAGATTTCCAAGTAATATTGAAAATAAAAGTAAATGGATAGTAGCTATAAGAAATAGTTGGAATGATCCAGAATGGCTGCCATCGAAAACCAGCGTGGTTTGTTCCGATCATTTTGATAATAATGACCTTTATTCAACTAATCGTGGACTTCGCCGTGTGATCAAAAGCGGATATAAAATTTGAAAAACAAAAATGAGATTTTATCAAAACAGTAATTAAACACGAGACTGTATTTTTTATTTTATTTTAGTTAGTTTCTCAGCTTAGTCTAGCTAATTTAAATACTACTGTACCAAATTTTATTTTTTAGATGTTATTTCCATCGTCCTACGTAATTGCTGAAAACTCAGTTTCACAAAGTTCTGGCTGTACGTTTGTTCAAGTATGTCCTAATTCTTCATTTATCTTCCTAAGGTTTTAATCAAAAGCTGCCATTACTCGTGTATTTTTTTTTGTAGGAGTTACCAGACTTGCCTCATGTAGCCATTGACGGTAGGGCTGTATGTAAATGCACTTTGTACTTAATTGTTATTTTATTTTATTTTGCGATGTGAAAAAAAATGGTTTTGTTTCGGAATCCTTCCTAACAATTGAGGTACAATACCATACTCAACAATATCTTACTCGTACAATATTATCCTACCCAAAATATTATTCCCCAAATTATAGGGAAAAACTTTAACAAATGACAACCCTTTTTACATACACATAGATAAAAAGGTGGCTTCACTTTTGATGTACGTAATGCTCCGTCTTTCTTTTTTTGTTGGTCTGAGCTGTTAACATCGAAATTAAATTTTTATATTTCTCATCCCATGACGCTACGAAATCTGTGACAAATGCGAACGTATTTAATTCTGGACACGTAGGTCCGTGCGGCATTCAGCGGACTGTTTTAATGGCGGACATGCGTATGTCCGTAAATCACTTGGCGAGTTCATAATTCTGTAATATACTAGCCTAAAACGGCCACATAAGCAATCCTTCTAAAAGCGATTCATTTCCTGAATTTCCCGCTGTCATTAGCAATTCCTCTAATTTGACACAAAAGCAATTCATAATGTGTGGACCATTTTACGAATCTCCATAGAAAACTGTCAAACAGATGAATTATTTCGTAATATGAATCGCACGCAGATCATATTATGAATTGTCAGTTTGTGACATTTTACGATGATTCATAATATTTTCCTATTATAATTCTGCCAAAGTGACTTTTAAGCCCCCTGATGCTACAAATGCTGCTACTAAAATATTTGCTAAATAAGTAGGTTTATCTATGGTTAAGAAAATACTTAGCCTTTTACTCAGACTTTATGGTGAGACCACCTTTCATACAAAATGCCAATCCATATTATTTCTTTCTCCTTTCATATTTTTTCCTTTGATCTAAGTAGGTAAAAGTTGACTGATAGCCGCCGGAAGGATCCTGTGACCTTCGCATAATATTCTTGTATGTAGAAATTATTTATTTGGCTGCCACAGACAGGAAACGGTTGATTGATATCGTCGTGTGCCAAATCTTTTACTGTTTTTTTTTTTAGTATTGTGCTTATATGTTACCTTTTTGTGTTGGATTTGGGGATTTTTTGCATACTTTACTAATTATATTCTTCATTGCTTGTAGTTTTTCATATTTCGGAGCAAACGACAAACTAACTTCAACAAAATGTTGTCACCTTTAGATTATCCGTTTAATGATAATTATTGTACCTATATTCTTTGAATAGTAACTATAACTGGTTTGCGAAGTTTATATAGGCAGTCGCTCCATGTGACACTATTTTTGTAAACACATTACTTTTCATTTTGTTATTTGTATTTTGTGTTTCACGAACTGTGTCCAAATAAACGTTATTCTTTCTTTCTTTTCTTTCTTTTCTTTCTTTTCTTTCTTTTCTTTCTTTTCTTTCTTTCTTTCTTTTCTTTCTTTTCTTTCTTTTCTTTCTTTTCTTTCTTTTCTTTCTTTCTTTTCTTTCTTTTCTTTCTTTTCTTTCTTTTCTTTCTTTTCTTTCTTTTCTTTCTTTTCTTGCTTTTCTTGCTTTTCTTTTCTTTCTTTTCTTTCTTTTCTTTCTTTTCTTTCTTTTCATTCTTTTCTTCCTTTCTTTTCTTTCATGGAAAGTACTGGTATTCAGCTGCGTACGGTTAGACTGGAAACCGACCCCAACATATTTGGGAAAAGACAGATCTTCTCTCAAATAAAGACCATGATACTCCTATGATTTTTGTTTACAATGTGACTCGTTGAAAATAAGCTACAACAATTACATTTAATAATAATAATATAACTCTGCGATCATTGTGCCGATAGTCGTATCAGCCAATGGCTTAATTGCCAAGAGCCTCGACCAACACCTACGGAGGCTCTCGTTGGGCAGGTGGGTTAAGGGCCTGATTCAGAAAGCGGTACTCCTGGACACGGCCCGTATTGTTAGGAGGTTCCTCTCTGTGGAGCCCTGACCGGCGGTAGCTTGGACCCAGTTCCCGGTGGGCTACAATTTTTTATATTTTTTAATGTTTTATTCTAATATTTAAAAATGTAATTTATAAGTGTATTTATGAAATAAATGAAATAATTGCTTTATTTAAAAATAAAACAAAAAAACACAAAAATATACATTAAAATAATATATTATATTTTCACTCTGGTTTTAACGTCATAAATAAAACCAAGATAAAATAATCAGGCTTTAAAACGTGCCTGTGATTTCAAAAACATTTTCTAAACTCCCTGAAGCCCGTTATCGAATAATTCATTGAAGATAAAAAGAATAGGACTGCTTCGTACTGTAAAACCGTGTGATTTATAACGATAAAATAAATTCTACCGATAAAATTCTCTCTTTGTTTCAAAGTGGAAAAAGATTGGTATTTGATTGAAGTTAGGCTTAGGTATCTGTTCTTTTTCTTTTAAATTAAGCAATTGAATTGAAATCATCTTTTGTTTTTAGTGTAATAATACGAGAATAAGAGAATAAGAATAAATATATATTTGGACACAGTTCATGAAACACAAAATACAAATAAAATATAAAAAATATTTCTACAACAATCGTGTGAGCATCACGGCTGCGCCAAAAAGGTTCATTTCAGCATTAATGCCAGACAGATACTGTTTGAAGCTGGTTTTCTAATGAACCCATAAGGACAAGTGACGGGAAGTACATACAGTTTCAACGCACCTTATAAATAATTATAGTATGAATAAACTAGTAATAAAAATACATATTAAAATAATATATATAATTACAAAAACAAAACAAGAACGGTCTCAGCAAAAAAACCTGTTTGTTTTAGTGATTAGATCGGTAGTTACGAGTAGTAATACCTATTTGTATTTAAATTGGGATTTCGTAGGGGTATCGTATTACCCAGTTACTGGGTTGTGGAGGTCAGATAGGCAGTCGCTCCATGTAAAATACTGGTATTCAGCTGCATCCGGTTAGACTGGAAGCCGACCCCAACATAGTTGGGAAAAGGCTAAGCAGATGATGATTTAAATTGGGATTTAATCAGGATTCCTTAAAAGCCAGTTGTTTCAGAGATACGAGATTTTCAAAGCTATCATAATGTTTTGACGTTAATACGCTTATGGGAGTAAGTCGAGTATTGTTACTCCGTCGCAGTAAGTTCTTTTTACATTTTTTTTTTTATTAGCCTGTATTGTGTCCCACTGCTAGGCAAAGACCTCCCCTTTTTCCTTTCACATCTCTCTGTTTTGTGCCATTTCTGGCCATGTTGGTCTCGCAAACATGATTAACGTCAATGTGACGTCACACCACCTTCGCCGCGGTCTACCTGGATGGTGATGTCCTCACTCAGGCATCCAGTGAGTGTCGATCTTTGCCCATCTCTCCGGGTGCATTCGTGCGACGTGGTTGGCCCACTCCCACTTCAGACTGGCTGTTTTTTCTCCAACATTCGTTACTTGAGTTATGCTAGTATTGCTTACTTCTAATCTAGTGAATACAGATCAATGTTCGCGGTACATACGGCTAAATCAAGCTATACATTTCCAGTGTAAGCTGACCTCGTATTGTACGGAAATCTTATACAATGCAAGATCAGCATAAACTGGAAATGTATAGCTTGATGTGTAGCCGTGTGTATACCAGCGCATTCTTACGTTTCCGCAGGATTATTTTTTCTAACATTACATTACAAAGTACATATTTACACACACATATCAAATTGAAATAGTTCATCATCACTTCCCAGGCTTGACCAACAACCTCATCCTCGAGAAACTAATCCCTACTACCCGCCGATCACAAACTGCCACTGTCACAAAAGTCTACTGCACTGGAACCCCTTTCATCATTTATGTAAGCACGTAGCCTTTAAGTGCATTAAACCATTAAAGTGACCCATACTGCAGTAATCCATTTAGTGAGACCAGTAATACGAGTCACTCGGGATGATATGCAGCAGATACATTTTATTTTCTAGGTGATTGTACACACGGCTACAAATCAAGCTATACATTTCCAGTATAAAATGATCTCGCATTATATAGGATTTCGGTACAATGAGAAGTTTGACTTTGACTTTGACTTTATGCATACGGTATAGAAGTCAAAATCGGTAGAACGGACCGTAAAAAGGTTTGTTTAAATGTCTAATCTTATTTCAAATGGAGTATAAGTCAGTAGCTACATGGCTACTACGGCGTAGCTGTCTCCGCTACGTGGGCTACGCCGTCGTAGAGCAGCTACGCGTCGAAGTTTTGTTCTTAATCTTTTTTGTTGGATTATCTTACACTATATTAAGTATATTACAGTAGGTACAAATTTATAACCAATTAGGCTGTTATCTAGAGAGATAAGAGAGTTTTAAAAGTGCTACTTATTTTTTATTTTTTTCCCGATATCTTTTTTTATATTGGAGATAGTTTTGTACAAAATTGGCCCTTATTGGAGTCATTTCCGGGTAACAGTAATAGGCTCAACCATTACAACGGACTTAAATACCTATAATTAAGTGAACGGATACTTGAAACACTTCTGAGAAAAAGGCTGACCTTTAATACAAGAACCTCTTTTAGTCAGTTTTATAAAAGTTGTATAACACGTTGAACTAGACCGTAAGTTTTAATTCTTCATTAATTAGGCGGGATAAAGTTTTAGCTAGGACTTTCAAAGGTACGTGTTTTGATTTCTAATGCCGACCAACTACTATAAATACAGGGGTGGATTTTTGGGACGGTACCAATAAGAATAGGTACTTTAACCGTTGCAGCTAAAGGAAAACAGTTTAAGGACGTTAACTTTTGTTGTGAGACATTTTGGTCTGCATTCACAGATTTAAAAACTATTTACAAAAAAAAAACAACCCACTTCCAAAAAAAAAACACAAAAAAAGTGAAAAATACCTTTAATTTCGGAAGTCGGAGTCTTCGTTTTTCAATTTTCGTTTTTTGCCACCGACTTCCGAAATTAAAGTTATTTTTCACTTTTTTTGTGTTTTTTTTGAAAAATGTTTTTATTCTTCACTTTTTTCGAAATTCGAATACCACTACCTGCTGTGTAAATAACAGTGACTGTATCAAATAAGATGTCTACATAGACTAAGTGAGAAAAAAAAACGTAATTATTGAAGCTAACTCAAAAACTACGCAAGCAAAGTTAATAAAAATTTATATGGCACCACACGGGAAGCACCAGCTTTCAAATAAAAAAAGAATCATTAAAATCGGTTCACCCAGTCGAAAGTTCTGAGGTATCAAACAAAAAAACAAAAAAAATACTGACGAGTTGATAACCTCTTTTATTTAAGTAGGTTAAAGAAAACTACAGTCAACAAGAAAATGAGCAGTTTTCACAAAAACTTTTTTAGATGCCAATCGACCCTGTTTCTGTGCGGAAATCGGTTGGACATCAGTTAGTTGGTATGAACACGTGATGCGAAGGAATGAGGAAAACGTTGTGAGGAAAGTTTTGGGTATGAATGTCGATGGCTGTAAGAGTAGGGGAAGACCAAAGAAACGATGGATGGACTATGTGAAAGATGATATGGCTAGAAAGGGGGTGACTACCGAGATGACGGCTAATAGAAAAATATGGAAGAAAGGGACGTGTTGCGCCGACCATACATAAATTGGGACAAGGGGAGGAGAATGATAAATCGATCCTGTTTCATAAAAGAATCAAAACACTCTATTGGACTAACTACGCTTTGAGTACTAAAAGAAGGTCAGAAATCACAAAAATCTTTTTCCATACTTTTGGTAGGAAAGAAACTCCAACTTAAAATTCTATGATGGACAAACTAGCCGAAAATAAGCTCTGTATACCACTTTGTAATGTTCTAGAAAATTACGGTTTGGAAATTAATGGCTGTTTATTTCATTAATTTTACTTATTAATTTTACTTATATTTTACTTATACCTATTTTACTTATGTTTTACTTATATATTTTACTTATTAATTTTTTTTACTTATGATTTTTTAGAAGCCTATTTAGATTAAACGTGATTAAAATAAAACTCTTATTAATTCATTCTAAGTAATAAATATCAATAAAAACAATATCTAAATGGTTAAAGGTCTAACGGTCAAATGACCGTAGCACGCACTGGGCAGACGCTGAAGCTCCGTCGCAGTGTATTCGATTCGACGAATTCATATAAAATGTACACACCGATATTTCTGTCGGAGCACGGTCCGTCCACGTTCCAAACACGGCCCTGTTATGTTTGAATAGACCTTTAAGCGCATAGGTACTATCAAGCGAGAGGTTCTGAGTTCGATTCCCACTCTTCCTGCACTATTACTGTAATCCGCCCCAAGGTTAACAGGAATACACATCGGTATAAATAAAAATAAAACTATATTTGTAAGTAAATGTATGCCCCAATAAACACCGAATCACATTAGCGTGATTGTGGAGCATTCGAAAAAACCGCATCAGTCAATGTCAAGGATCGAAAGCATCTGATCTGATTAGAGCCAGTGATTGATGCCACCAGGTGCCGAGACCTCATCAATAATCTGAGACAATGACATGACAACTGACGATTTTATGTATTTTTGTAGCTGGCAACCTTGTTTAAGAAACTACAGTTTTATTTTTACCCGACTACGGCGAAGCAAAAAAGAGGTTTATGATTTTGACCGGTATGTATGTATGTATGTATGTATGTAAGTATGGATGTATGTATGTATGTTCATCTGTTCCCTCATATCTTCTAAACGACTCATCACAATTTGACAAATGAGGTATCGTTTGAAGCGTCTGGATCGTCCCGTAAAAATGGCGTCCTCTAGATAATATAAAGTCATGAACTAAACATGTTGGGTATCAAATGAAAGGACTTAATTAGCACATTTCAAATATATATATACAGGGTTACTGGTAACTCGACGTATTCCTTGCAGGACGTCATAGTAGGGTTAAAATGCAACAAATTAAGCCACCAAATGTTCTACCGAAATTCAGTAGTTTTTGAATTAGTTAAGAGTTTTAGTTTTTTAATGAAAAATCCCAGATTAAATCATTTGAAACCAATTTAAAAATGATTTACGGCGCGACTGTACTGAAATTTAAGTTATTATCATAGTTGACGCCGTAGCAGACCTTTGTTAATAATTAAAAGTTCAATAATGCCTAAAACTTTGGCAAATATCACTAACAAAACATTTAATTTTTTGTAATTTTTAGCTCTAAAACTCTTAACTAATTCAAAAACTACTGAATTTCGGTAGAACATTTGGTGGCTTAATTTGTTGCATTTTAACCCTACTATGACGTCCTGCAAGGAATACGTCGAGTTACCAGTAACCCTGTATATATATTATAACCCCAAAAAAATTTAAGTAATAAAAACTAAAACCCAACTACGACATAAAAGTCAATCAACTAAAAAGGTATAAACAAGACATCACAGACAGACAAATTAAAATTCCGGAGGCGCACGCAATCTGTTCGATTTATGTATATTATGTATTTAACACGTGTGACTCCGGATTTTTAATTGCAGATGCAATACCAAATGCCATATCTATACCTACCTACAAAAGGTTAAAGAGTGATTATAGCATTTAAAAAAAACATCATTTTAGCCACAAATTAATTAAAAGTACTTTGAAAATCCTAAATTTTATAATATAAATGCGAAAGTGAGTTTGTATGTTTGTTACGCTTTCACGCTAAAACGGCTGAACGGATTTGGATGAAATTTGGCATATGGCTAGAGCAGGACCTGGAATAGGACACAGGATATTTTATTTACGGTAGTACGTTCCCGTGTGATAATATCCGATCTCCACGCGGGTGAAGCCGCGGGCATAAGCTAGTACGCACAGCTACACATCAAGCTACACTTTTCCAGTATAAGCTGACCTCGCATTGTACGGAAATCCTATGCAATGCGAGATCACCTTATACTGGAAATGTATAACTTGAAGTGTAGCCGTGTGTACATAGTAAATTGTTTTTTGTAATAGGTACCTATTTCCATTTTAATCAGAACAAACGTGTCAATACACTCATTATTCTGTGATAACATAACGTAAACTGATATAATATTTTATAGTCAACAACCCGTGTGACGGATGGGTTTTCCCATCGGCAAAAATGACGAATTCTCCATACCAACTTTCATCCCCATTTCACCTCTATAGGGAATAAATTATTCAAAAACCTTATATAAGGAACTCTTGTGCAAAATATCATCTTTCTAGACCCAACCGATAAGGCTGTGCATAGTATGTCATTGAATTTAACTTTTGATGTGTAATATCTTTCCTCTCGCCTTCCGGCAATCTGTGGGAGTGATTTCGTAAAAAGGGACGGAAATGTGTAACAGGAAACCGGGGAAGAGCGCGCTATTTGAGTTAACCAATGAGCGCGCGGGGTGCTAGAGTTGGCCTTCACATGGTACCAACCCTTTTTCCGAGAGGTTGGTACCGTCAGCCAAGATGTCAGATGTTACATATCATAAGGTGGATGCGCCAAGGTAGCCTGCGAAATTCAAATTTTCTTAAGTTTTTTGCATTGAATGACTATTCATGAAATCATGACATTTGGCACTTTCATGAACTTAGAGAGTTGTATTGCCGATTCTAATGTTTATAATTCTGTAAATCCTTATTTGTTACGGCCGCAAATCATATTTAAATCAACACACAATCTGATACTGACCTGCAAATTGCAAAAACGTAAGAAAATTTGAATTTCGCGGGCTACCTTAGCGACTTAGCGACCTTTACCTTAGCGACCTTAAGCGACTACTGTAAGGATAGCTCGTTTTTTAAAAATAAGTACTTATAATTAAAAGCATTATTAAGTATCTATACATTTTCTTCTAAAAGGGAAAGAGCAAATGCCCCCGATGTGTCCAAAAATATAAGAAATAATGTTTTTGTTCACAACGTTACAATGAACGTTATTATTACTACAACGTTATTATTCGCGAAATATGGCTACCTGTTACACAGTAAATTAGAACAGCCAACCGTGAAATGAGAAAATCACATCGCGCCGCGTACATTACCACCGCCATTCCGGGAGCTGTTATCACAGGAACTGCACGATTCCAGCACATAAAGGAACTTAAGAAAACTCAGTGTATTAATAACTAGAAGTTTAACAGCCGAACACGCTGAAAGTCGCTCGGAGGCTCTCATTAACGTTCGCCGCGCATTCCAACTTTGCGCTACGGTGTGCACGGCGCCCATCTTAATCAAGTCGAAGTTTGCGGGCGTATTAACGAACAATGAAACTGAAACGTGTCACCATTGTTGAATGAAACTCCGGCTTATGACTGAGTGAAACTCTTAACAACGATAATTAGAACGGCGAACCGCTCCGCTGGCCTATTGTGTCGAGGAAATCATTATAACACAACCAGCGGGTCGTGACCCCCCCGTAGTTCAGATGTATCGCGGAGCAGGCGATATCTAAGGGTCAACACTCATCGGATGAAGCAAACTGGGTAAATACCCCAAGAATTTCCTATAACGGTGCTTATTGTAACACCTTCCGTTTTTGTGGAGTGAAGCGAATTTTACCCCCGGGGGTGTTCGTAAATTGAGGGTTTGGGGAAATAGTGGGTTCTGCTTTTTATATTAATTAAAATCGCAATTAGTTTGGCCATAGATATATGGAGCTTGAGCGCTGTGGTGCGCAATTTTTGTGAGAGGAAAGAGTAAGTGGGCCGTAATCCACCACGCGGGCCTGGGCCCGCGTGGTTGATTACGGCCCACTTCCTCTCACCGAGAGGAGTGTTTCCCAGCAGTGGGAACGCTAAGGGCTGATTATGCTATGCTTATGCTGTGGTGCGTGTGCACACTATTTTCATGACTAACTTGAAACAATTTGAATTTAATTTAATCCGTCTAATTGAATATAACTCCTAGGTACCAACCGGATGAAACAATTACTTGGGTTTATTGCCGACAAAAACTTTCAAAAACTTCCCAATACACCAAAGTCTTACCTAAAACCAAAGAAGAAAAAGCCAGCAAAAGCAATAACAATGTTAAAATCCCAAGGAATCGCACATACAAAACATGACCCCTGAAAAACTATTCAACACGTACGACAGTACTTCCGCACGTCACTATCCACTATAAGTCATGTGTCCGTGCGTGATCAGCATCTGATCCTCAAACTGTTCATAAGACGGGCGATTTACCCCATGACAATGTCACATCGACCGACCGCGCGCCGACATAATGAAAGGCCCGATTTACCGGCTCAACGGACAAGCCGACAGGACGCCGCAAAAAAAAGATACTTAACACCCCTCAGGAGAATCACAGAAATCGATCCGATTTTCAATAAAAACTTATACGAAAAAAAACAATCGACTTCCAAAAGAACACTAAAACAGCGAAAAATTACTTTAATTTCGGAAGTCGGTGTCTTTGCTTTTCAATTTTCGTTTTTTTTGGAAGTCGGTTATTTATTTTTTGTGAAAAGTTTTTACTTTCACTTTTTAGTTGTGGTACCTACCCCACACAAATCCGAATACAACTACCCTATGTAAACATCAGTGACGGAGTCAAATAAGATATCATCTACATAGACTAAGTGGGAAAAATACGTCATTATTGAAGCTAGCTCAAAAACTGCGCAAGCAAAGTTAATAAAATTTATATGGGACCAACTCTGAAGCATGACCTTTTTTTTTTTTTTGAGGGTGGGTCATCCAATCGTCATCCAATGACTTCTCCGGCTCTGGGCGGAGCGGAAGGGCGTGTCAGACTTTTACTGACTAAAACCCACCCGTGTTCCTTCATTTGCCTGTTGCCAAGGTCCCGGTATCCCTTTCGGACTTTCCCGCAACCCTGGCAGGCATCGGTCCTACCGGACCCCGTCAATTTTGCTGACATCTCTTTGAGGCGCGCGTGGAACACGACGCGCCATCGACCCGGGCCTGGTCCTTATCGGACGGCGAGCTGCCCGTTGCTCGCCGTCCGCAAGCCCGCGCCTATGGTGGCCGGGAATCTGCCTGGGATTCCCGACGCCCAGGGCGTCTCCAACGGCGGCGGTTAGGCGGTGAAGCATGACCTACCAAACAAAAAAAGAACCATCAAAATCGATTCATAATTGGCGGGAGTAATCGCGTAACATACACACAAAAAAAAAAACATACAGACGAATTGAGAACCTCCTCCTTTTTGAAGAAGTCGGTTAAAAAGAAAAATCATGTGAAACCCTATGAATTACTTCGCCAACATTTTCTTTTTTGCTCTTGGAAATACGTATGAAATTAGATAACTTTCAAACAGAGACTAATATTCGTTTGGGGGATGCGCTAAGGTAGCCCGCAAAATTCAAATATTCTAACTTTTTTTGCAATTTGCAGGTAAGTATAAGGTTGTATGTTGATTAAAATATGATAAGCATAAAATTAATCATCTCACTCCACAGTAGAAAATGCGGTTATATAGTATAGTATTCTCTTTATATAATTAAAGGTCAAAACTTTTCAAAATTTCGGATACCTAACCCGGAGGCACTGAAATTAAATTAAGCCCCACATTCGTTGGGTATTATGTTGTTATATGCGTACGTGTATATGGTTTAATTTGCTGCCAACATAAAGGAAATTACAAGGGTCCAGCTAACTTTAAATCTTATTTAGGCGACACGAGGAAAGATTAACTGTTTCGAGTGGTTCAATTAGGGACAGCCCGCCGACTGGTAATGGAGCCGTCGAGTTGTGTGGCCATGATGGATTTTCTATGTATGCTTCAAAACATGTACATGTTCCAAACATGTTCCTGGGTCGTTAATAGGTAGTTAACAACGTCTTTATTCCAGAAATAAACAGAGACGCGTCTCGCTAAACCTAAAATAAAGTCTCTTTACTTTTTATTATAGGGACACTTCCAATAATCCAAAATGGTTCCAATTCGGTATTCATTGTATATTTTCTTTATTAGGGATTAAATTATTGGGTCGTATTGTAGACCTGTTTTCATCAAAATGATAACTTCGGTCTTATTCGCAAAAAATATCTCGAACATTGGATATTTTGTGAATCACCATTTAGTTGAATTCAAATTATTGTCATTTACTAGCGTATCGTTCGTATTAAAATGTGGATTTAACCGTTTAACAAAATGTCCATGAAAGTAAAACAAGTGACATTAAATTATTCTTTAAATTAATAAAGTAAAAATACAAAAATCGCAAACAATTTCTATTTATTTTGTTCCTTAAAATATTTTTATACTTAACTACAGATTAGTACTTAATTAAATATTCGCAAGTAAACATTTTTGGTCTCCAATAGATTCCTATACTAGTATCACTAACCGTCGTCGCTCAATCGCCCTCAGTAGTCCAAAATATCAACCAATTCCGATATAATACAATTTTAGTTTATGAATTAACCAATACTGCACAAAACTTGGTTAGAATTAAAGTTTTAACTAAACCCATGCCCTATAAAGACTGAGCCAGACCTATTCACCCGAAATCTGGGTCAACCCTTAATCCAACCAACGATAAAAGTTATAATGATAACTCAGACCAAATAAAAAACCAAGACAGAGCGCTGTCAACAGTGACGCGAGGACGGTTTCGTAAACATGTGTGCACTTAGTTTGATTTTAGTGTCATTGTAAATAGTTGTAAATGTGTGTATGTGAGCGTGTATGCACAGAGCTTTGGTGTAGTTTTAGCATGCTTCACTGTATTGTTCGCAGCGCTCCGTCTTGGTTTTTTATTTGGTCTGAGAATTATAATAAAATTATGAAGATGCTGGGACCTCTTTTTCACAAATAAAGCCGAAATTATGGGTACAGTCGACATCGTTTAGTTTCCCGTCATTCTTAAAGATGGAGCCACAGAGCTCATGACCTAACGCGTTATTTGGCTCATTTTCCGACCATTCACTGTAGCCCGCTTCTTCTAAAGTTTGATCTGGAAAAAAATAAAAGTTTTTATCATATTTTGACCGCGACTACCTTCAAGTGGATTTCTGTTAGCCTAAATTTATCAGTAGTATTCTCATGTATTATGAAATCTAATATTAATGTAATTAATGAATGTAAAAAAATGATATGTTGAATTTATTTCTATATAATTTTAATCATAATTTTAATTGGTATGTGTGGAATTAATAAAGCTTTTTTATTTATTATTTATTATTCTCATGTTAACTTTAGAAAGTAGTTGCGCTTTATTATAATACTAGCTGCGCCCCGCGGTTTCACCCGCGTAAGTCTCGATCCCGTGGGAATATCGGGATAAAAAGTATACTATGTCCTATTCCAGGTCATGGTCTACCCCTGTGCCAAATTTCATCTAAATTCGTTCAGCCATTTTAGCGTGAAAGTGTAACAAACAAACAAACTCACTTTCGCATTTATAATATTATGAGTTAGGAAGGATTTCAATTCAAAACTAGAAAGGTACTAAAACCCACACGGAATACAATATTAATTGTCGAATAATATTTTCTTAGTGCATCCCTAAAAGGGTGCAGAGATGCTAAAGAGTATGTTCCTAAAACGAACGACTTGCCATAAGTATTGAATATAATTATGTAGATGACTTGACAATGGAGAATGACCAGACCCCGTATTGCTATTTGTTCGGCTGTGACTTATGTTGATAATTCTTGTTTTAAAATATAATTATTTTATCTATTAATGCGAATCTTTAAATTCTCCGCATAAAAAACATCATAAAAGTATTCGTTTTTATTTCAATTTCCTATTTTAGCCATACATAGATAGTTTTTTTTCGTGTCCAATGTCGTTGGCATTCAAAGAGCATGTAAGCAATGAAAATTTCTTGACTTACGCAAATCGTTACGAATCGTAACAAAAATTTAAATAGATCAAATAGACCTCTGGTTTTAAAAATAGATCTCTAAAAATAATTGAAATAAACACTCACTAAAAATAGTCTTAAACACCACGGTAGCATTTCCAACAGGTTTATTGGCTCTAAATCCAGCAAAGAAGAAGTAGAAAGCCTTAGATCCTCTGACATTCTCCTCTGTATTCGTAAGGTTGAAGATAGCATCATGTTCAGCCTGGGAGTTGACCACCAGCAGGTGAGCACCTTCAGCCTCGCACTCGGAGTAGGCCTGGCTCCAGGTGAATGGAATCCGGGGGATCTTGTAACAGCTACCCGCTGATGAGTAGTATTTGTAGTCTGGAAATTAGAAGGGGATTTTGTTAGTGGTCGGCAAGACCGGTCGGGAAGTGGTAGGCCACTAAAATTCTTATTGAGTAAATAATTAGTCCTCCAGAACGTATTTCGGCCACGGCGGCCAATCTCAACAGAGACTAGCCGTCGACGCGGAAGATATACAACGTGTAACGGAATAAACGCAAGAGCTCATACACCCCAATTAGAATATTAAATTATAAGACTAAAATAATATCTGTAATTTAATTTAATTAAACCACACCTTAAATTAACTATTTTATTTAACGCGCACTACACATAGGATAACTATGAGAGCTACAAATTTGGTTATTCATTTAAATAGCCTTTATTCCTTTGAGATAAGGCTTTAGGATAAGGATTACCTTAAATAAAATATGTTATTACCTTGTTATGACGCAGTGGTTCAAATTTCAGTTAAATAAAAGATTTTTTCAAGAAAAATTAACATACATTACAATGACGGAAATCGATTCAGAAGCCGATTCTAAGCAAACTACTTTCAGGTCTTGCGCTTATTCTGTTACACGTTGTATAGTGCACAAGTGTGTGCGCAGGCACAGGTGCACTCTCTCTTCCCTCTATTCTACCTTATTTCTCTTCTCTTCCTTTTTAATTCCTTGACATTATTGATTACTTATTACAGTTACAGTTATACTTATTACAGTCCTATTGTTGAAGTGACCAACTTCTCAGTCTTTCAGGAATTACAGGTAGAATACCTATTCAATTAGAATTAATAACTCCGAATTTTATAATAATCTCCTCAGAATTTAATAGTAGTTCCGCAAATTATCTTGTTTTAACACAAAATAACAACAAAGAATAAAAATGAAATAAAGTTAAAAATAAAGGGAGAAACGTGTTTTCAACAAAGTATTTAAAAAAAATACGCTACATAAACTGTAGCGTATTTTTAAACAACTATGTTATTATATACTTTAGTAAAAAACATACACGGTAGATATTTTAACAATGTTTTACGGTGGTACAAAACCCTACTACGTGTGGCCGCTTTTTCACACTTACCTTTTCCATAAACACCACAGTGCTGATCGTAGGGCGCGTCTTGGGCAGCCACTTTGCATATGAACGGCAGCTCTCGGAAACACATCATAGTCTCGATTTCGCCCGACCGAGTCGCCACGTCACATCGTCCTACATTGTCGACTTCAACCTCATAACTGCTTGCTGGATTCACTAGAATCATTATAAATATGGTGTAGGTAACACTGTGAGTAATACAGATTAGTAAAAGATAAATATTTACACAAATATTGTAAAGAGAACTGGGGATCTAAAACGGCCACATTAGCAATTCCTCTAAAAGCAATTCATTTTCTGAATTTCCAGCTGTCATTAGCAATTTTTCTTATTTGACACAAAAGCAATTCATGATGTGTGGACCATTTTACGAATCTCCATAGAAAACTGTCAAACAGATGAATTATTTCGTAATATGAATCGCACGCAGATCATATTATGAATTGTCAGTTTGTGACATCAGATTTGTATTTTCGTTTGTAATGAATAAAATCAAACATAAACGGGCCGATTTAAAAAATTATTTCACCAGTAACATGCTATATTATCACTGAGTACAATCAATCTAACCGGATGCAGCTGAATACCAGTATTTTACATGGAGCGACTGCCTATCTGACCTCCACAACCCAGTAACTGGGTAATACGATACCCCTTGGTAAGACTGGTTGTCAGACTTTCGGGCTTCTGACGACCCGTAACGACTGTCAAAGATCAACGAATCATCAGTGATTCGTTGATCATTATAGCCTATGTACTCAGGTACATAGGCTATAATTTATAAAGATATCACGAGTGTGAAGCCGCTGGCGGAAGCTAGTATTGAATACGAGCAGAAGAATTATAATTCACTATTGCAGGCAATTAAGCATGCAATCATCAGTGACCACTTCAATAATCAAAGATTCTATCACATTATGGTACTATGTACTTATGTAGTTAATCATGTAAATATCCATGTTCTATACAATGAACTGAAGTACGAAGTGTTCGGCCCTTTTGTACACACACGTTTTTCTTGCCGTGAAAAACTACGGTTTATTGGCCGTGTGTAGGCACGGTCATCAGTGTCGTATGGATCACTATGGAAGCTTGTTGACAAACACGTTTTTTCTACGGCGCGGATTATACGCCGCGCCGTTCCTTAAAGAAACCATACCGTGTACAAAAGGCCTTAGGTAGATTTTTTTTTACACCTCTTTTTTAAATATTTGGTTTGAAATGTTGGAATAAACTTAATCCTGCTTACGACAATGGTATTCTATGTTGTTCCATAAGAAAAAGGAACTTATCAGCAAGACTGGAGATACGTGCACTAGACTAACTTAGGTAAATACCTATTGGCCTTCGTGTTGATTTATTTAACACCCCCAACTTGTTAGAGTTAATGAGGCACCAAAGGAAAAGCCATTTTAAGGATTCCAAATAAGTTATAAGTAGTTTCGCCATGTCCGTCTGTCTGTCTGTCCGCGGCTTAACTCAGACACTCTCAGTAAGCTGTAATTTGGTATGGGTATACATATAAATCACGCAGAGGTAAAAAAAAATTGTAATTTTTTTTATTATTTGGATACCTCCCCTTCGCGTGCACCTACATTGTGGGGATGGTTTTTTTTTTCTCGTCAATCCCAGGTTGTGGGGTATCGTTTGTTTATTAAGTAAAATAATGAGAGTTAGTTAAAACCATTTTTGGATTCATGGATCCGTTTGCGAAATATTAAGCTTTAAAGTGCTAATTTTTGTTAGAATCAAGTGTCCCCCCCTCCTGCCAGCTAAATGGTTGGTTTTGGATATGTGATATAATTCGCGGCAGTAGTATATATAACGAAATTACAAAGAAAACTTTCACCGCTACGTAGGCTCCACAAGTTACCGAGTAATAATCGACCAACTTAAATGTGCAGTTGCAAAACATTGTAGTTTTTCAACTACAATGTTAAGTTTGTTGGATAAATTCATCCCAACTACGGCACCCTTCATTGTGCGTGGTTCGACATGCACTTGGCCGGTTGTTTTTATGTAATGGGTGGTGTGTTTTACTAATATTATTAGGTAGAAGAGAGAAGTGTGATAAACACGCGCGGCATGATTCATGTCCTTACACGCCGTGCGAAGCTTACTTAAGAACCATAATTATATTTACTTACAATCAATAATAGGATGCTCCTCAGCAGATTCATGCCCTTGTCCATCATCGCCCACCCAAACATAGTCCCCAAGGTCTGGAAACTTCTTGAACATGGAATGCAGCTGTATGATGTCGTAATCTGAAGCCGGGATCATCAGCTGAGCGCCCTCTACATTGCACAGGTTGTTGACCTGCCAATGTCGGACCTTCTCTATGTGAAACTTATAGAAAGCATCAGTTTTCTTATTGTAGACATAATCTGTGCGGTATTGTTTAGTGATTTTTGGTGAGGGCGCCACTGTTGATGCTGTAATAGGTATTGGAACGTTAATGTGGATAGAATTGACTATGAGACACTGTAACCGAATGAAGTTTACGGTACCTAGCGTTTGTAATTTTGAACCGGTGACATGTGATATAGGTAGGTACATGATCAGGCAGCTAAGGGATTTCCTCATATGTATAATTGGCATTATTATCGTCTTGTCTGTCCTCCCATAACTATTAACACTGTAATTCGAAAATATTGTAAAAGCCAATTATTTTTTTAAAGAGTAACCATGGAGTTTCTTGCCGGCTCTTCTCCATAGGAAACGACCAATTGGAACCGTACACCTAGCTTCTGACGTTTCATAAGTGCCCATGTAGGCTTATGTGAAATATTTTGTTTTTTTTTATATCTTGTTCATAGCCTAGCCTTTTTCCAACTACTTATGTTGGGGGCCGGCATCTCGTCTAACCGGATGCAGCTGAATATGTACCTACCAGTATTTTACATGGAGCAACTACCTATCTGTTTATGGTATTTATACATATAAATGGTGAATAAATCATGAGTATTTTATGAATAAAATCAGAAGCTGGTGGGTACTCTGAACTCAGACCTTGATCTTAACCTACGCTTACAATAATATCTGAACTTTAGCTATCGTTTATAATGCACATAAAATGTAATTCACACATTACGCTCATGACAGCCAGTTTATAATAGTCTTTTCTCCGAGACGTTATCATTTGTTATTTATTCAATTAGTTTGTTGCGGCGATAATTTAGGTACCTACTTTATTATTTTCCTTGGTGACTTTCCTTGCTTGGTCAGCTGCACTGGTATGTATATCTCATTCACACACACATATCTCATTGTTTTCAATATTTGAAACAGTTTAAAATAACGAAATAAATATATTTTTCTCAAACATGCTTGGAAATTCGAGCATTATTTTGACAACCTTCTTCGAGATAAATCAAAATTGCTGTACTGGTAAAAAACAAGTGACGATGCGGCCAGCAAAGTTACTATGAAAATCCATATCTGGCGTGTTTAGCGGCCAAATAAGTTACTATGAAATCTCATATCTGTCGTGTTATTTAAAAATGGAAAGAACTTTTTATTTCAACACACGGCAACCAAGGAGGTAACTTATCAAAGATTTTATTTAAATTTCGAATTGGCTTGCAAATAGAACAAAGAAGAAACAAATGAACATATTCGCGCATGAAAAATGATAGTTGTTCGTCAGTGATTCTGGAATTTCTATTTAATTTACTCAGTTTAAATTTCCGCGCGTTGTTTGAGAAAAGTACTATACAAGCCTTGGCCGCAATCAGGAATTGATGGACTCACGCATGAGTGCCTCGGCCCTCATTTTCACGATCGTCCATCAATTCCCTTATTGCAGGCCGCGACAGTAATGTACTATAACATAGAATCATAAATTCATGACATTTTCATTAGGGCACTCAAATTGAGGATGCCTAGCAGGCATAGACTACCAGTTTGAAAAAGCCACCTTTGAGAGTAATTTCCGGTTAATATTTAAATAAATACCTACTTAGATCGATTTTTTTTTATTTTTATTTAAAAAATCTTTTACCTCATTAATAGCACTTTTTAAGATAGGCGTGAATTTACGGAAATCCATATTAAAACACTGATCGCCGGACGCAGAGGGGTCGTTGAGAGGTAAAACACGTGTCGATTTCTTATAGGGTTTTTTATGACTCTTTAGGAAAGCAAAGAGGAAAAGCGGTAGGATAGATTAAAAAAAATTAGGTATTTGAGGAAACTATCGTTGTTGCGAAGATGCGCGTTCGGTCGATAAACCAGAAAGAAAACAGGCGAGAGCGTTTGTATGGAGAAGCGCACATTTCCTCTACTAAATACAGCTATGCATAATCAGCCTATAACGTTCCCACTGCTGGGAAACAGGCCTCCTCTCGGTGAGAGGGAGTGGGCCGTAATCCACCACGCGGGCCCAGTGCGGGTTGGTAGATGTCCCATGTCTTCGAATTTTTGATGCCGATTTCCTCACGATGTTTTCCTTCATCGTTTTGAAATCATCTACTTAACATGTAGCTACTAAATACTACGTCCATTGCATTTTTTTTTTCGCACTTTTTGACATAAGTTAACACACTTGTCAATTTTTTTCTGTTATTAAAGTCATTAGTAGAAAGAAAACTTACACAATATAACACAAAGCACAAAAATCACGTATTTCTCCATATTATCTAGACAGTCGGCCGCTCCAAAGATGGTCTAGGTACAAACAACAGGCCCTGACCACAGATAAGTACATTTATTATTATAATGCAAGTAATAAAGATAGTGTGAAGTTGTCATTAACTGGAATAGACCGTGACGTCAGCGTGCGTGTATTGTTTATTCGGCGACTCTGCTCAGCGGGTCCTAGTTTCCATTCCCAGAACGGATCGTCGCAGAAGTGACTGCTAAGCATGCAGTTCTGGGTTCGCGGGTCGGGCAGTGTTAAGCCTGATACACGGTGCAATTTAATTGCCACTGGCATACCATAAGTTGAAGTAACTATGTACGGCCCCGTTCCCACTACATTGTGACGACAGATTATCGTGTCGTTAAAGCGTCGTGACTTGTGTATTTAAATGGAGGTGTTGAAGACCTGTCGTCCACGACTTTTTCAACCTTAATTAAACGATAAATTTAATCGTCACGACATAGTGTGAAAGCACCTAAAGTTGCACCGTCTAAACAGTCTTGACGACGCGACGCAAGTCATTTGTTGCTTTAATTTTATTGTATTCCACAGGCAAGAAACTTGCATCGTGAAAATGGGGCTTAAGAAAGAGAGAATAACATTTATTTGTCACCAGAGCAGTTCTTAATTGCGTAACATACAATAGCTTGGGCTTTCATTTTGTCAGTTCAACAAAATTCGTTGCATTATTTAGGTTGTGTTATGGTGGAATCCCACGATCGGCAACATTGCAGACGGACACGCACGGCAGACGACCACCGACCGCCACGCACCGCGCACCGAGAAGCTTCCGATGTCTGCGATACCCCGCACGTACACCTTCCCACGGTCCGTCGGCGTCGTCCGGGCTCGTCGGTGTCCGTCCGCAAAATTGCCGATCGTCGGATGTCGGCATTACAGACAAATTTTTCAAACATATGTAGCAATGGATTAACAATATCCTTCAAAATCATTCAGATTGTGATTGAGAGTATGTAACGCCAGTAGGATGCAGTTCATGAAACAAATTACAAAGTGGAAATTAAGTAAGCAAGTAACCTTCTTTACTTTCTTTTCACTATTTTTGAATGAATCATGTTAATTGAACAGAAGAGCTCGTGGCTAAGTAATAACAGCCGCACGGGTCGATCCATGAGGTTAAGCTACACTTGCCGGGGTTGGTCTGTGGATGGATATCCATCTTTACATACCGAGTCTCCTCCGTGCCTCGGAAACCACGTTAAGCCGTTGATCCCGGATGTCATTTGTGGATCTTTGAAAGTCGTTACGGGTCGTCAGAAGCATGAAAATGTGACAACCAGTCTTACCAAGGGGTATCGTATTACCCAGTTACCGGATTGTGGATGTCCGATAGGCAGTCGCTCCATGGAAAATACAGGTATTCAGCTGCATCCGGTTAGACTGGAAGCCGACCCCAACATGGTTGGGAAAAGGCTAGGCAGATATATATACAGTATGTTAACTAACTAAAATATGCGTCACATTTACGCATAACGGCCATCGCTCAGCATAATGCTGCGTCCCCATGCGAGACAGAGCCCCAGTGCTGGTTTTCAGTGACAGCTGGCGTTGACGTGATGATGTCAATCGGCGCAGCATACAGTAAAATAACAAAATAATAAAAAAGTAATAAAAAATAAAATTTAATAACGATATGTGTAATTATGAAGATGCTGGGACCTCTTTTTCACAAATAAAGCCGAAATCACGGGTACAGTCGATGTCGTTTAGTTTCCCGTCGGACTTCAAGATGGAGCCACAGAACTCATTACCAAACAAGTTGTTTGGCTCGCTCTCTGACCATTCACTGTAGCCAGCTTCTTCTAAAGTTTGATCTGGAAAAAGTTTTTTTTTTTTAATATTTTGCCCGCGACTGCCTTCAAGTGGATTTCTGTAAACCTAAGCTAATCAGCTTTTCTCATGTTTTAGAAACTAGTTGCAATTATTATAATTTATTTGTATTCAAAAATAGAAAAGTAATAATTGTCGAGTCATCTTTTCTTATTGCATACCTTTGCATTAGTGTGGAATGTGTGGATATCTATCCACACAACCGACACTTATTGAAAGGATTTAACAATTTTCACGAAAATCATTACCAATCGTAACAAAAATAAAAATAGATAACGATCTCTTAAAATAATTGAAACAAGTTAAATTAAATTTCAAATATAAAAAACCCCCGACAAAAACAAAGCATCTAATAAACGATTTTTTTTTTAGTATTGCTATGAACACTCGATCAAGTCACCTTTCAAACAAAACCAAAAAATTCAAAATCGGTTCAGCCGTTTGGCAGCTACGATGGCGCAGACAGACACACAGATACACGCGTTAAACTTATAACACCCCTCTTTTTCCGTCGGGGGTTAATAAACCCTTACTAAAAATAGTCCTAAACACCCGCGTAGCATCTCCAACTGGCTTAGCAGCTCTAAATCCAGCAATGAAGTAGTAGGTGTGCCAAGATCCTCTGACGTCTTCCTCGGTATTCGTAAGGTTGAAGATAGCATCATGTTCAGCCTGGGAGTTGACCACCAGCAGGTGAGCACCTTCAGCCTCGCACTCGGAGTAGGCCTGGCTCCAGCTGAATGGAATCCGGGGGATTTTGTAGCAGCTACCCGCTGATGAGTAGTATTTGTAGTCTGGAAATTAAACGGGAATTTTCATAGTGATCGTCAAGGTCTGAACTTAAGTCTCGATCCCGTGAAAGTATCGAGATAAAAGTACCCTATGTCCTAACGTAGGTCAAGGTGCCATGTGCCAAATTTCATCCAAATCCGCTCAGCCGTTTTAGCGTGAAAGTGTAACAAACAAACATACTCACTTTCGCGTCTATAATATTATTAATTAGGATATAAAATATAAATAACAGCTGCACGGGTTGATCCATCAGGTTAAGCTACGCTTGCCGAGGTTGGTCCAAGGATGGGTGACCATCTTTACATACCGAAACTCCTCCGTGCCTCGGAAAGCACGTTAAGCCGTTGGTCCCAGAAGTCATTCGTAGATCTTTGACAGTCATTATGGGTCGTCAGAAGCCCGAAAGTCTGACAACCAGTCTTACCAAGGGGTATCGTATTACCCAGTTACTGGGTGGTGGAGGTCAGATAGGCAGTCGCTCCATGTAAATTACTGGTATTCAGCTGCATCCGGTTAGATTGGAAGCCGACCCCAACATAGTTGGGAAAAGGCTACGCAGATTGATAAAATATAAATATACATAATTATAAGTTAGGATTTTTATTTTTAGGGTTCGATCCCAAAGACGAGACCCTATTACTAAGGCTCCGCTGTCCGTCCGTCCATCCGTCAGTCACAGGGCTGTATCTTTTGTACCGTAACAGGTAGACAATTTTCACCGAGTGTATACGCACGGCCACACATCAAGCATTTCCAGTATATGCTGAACTCGCATGGTACGGAAATCCTATACAATGCGAAATCAGCATAAACTAGAAATGTATAACTTTATGTGTAGCCGTGTGTACTACTGTGGCCGCTATAACAACAAATAATAAAAAATAGATACAAATTAAAGGGTTATACAAGAAACGTGTACTTTACTAAAGTATTAAAAAAGAATACAATGTATATTTTTTTAAATACTTTATAACAATGTTTTACGGTGGTACGGAACCCTTCGTGTCGCTTTTTCACACTGACCTCTTCCATAAACACCACAGTGCTGATCGTAGGGCGCGTCTTGAGCAGCCACTTTGCATATAAACGGCAGCTCTCGGAAACACATCATAGTCTCGATGTCGCCCGACCGAGTCGCCACGTCACATCGTCCTACATTGTCCATATCCACCTCAGTGCTTGCTGGATTCACTAGAACAGTAAAAGGAATACTGAATAATTTTAGTATAAAATAAAACCAACCTATTATCACTAGGCATATAGATTATTACGTGAGACGTGTGATAAACACGCGCGGCATGATTCATGTCCACGCCGCGCGCCGCCGTCGTTTAAAGCTAACTTAAGAACCATAGCTATATAATTATAACTTACAATCAATAATAGGATGCTCCTCAGCAGATTCATGCCCTTGTCCATCATCGCCCACCCAAACATAGTCCCCAAGGTCTGGAAACTTCTTGAACATGGAATGCAGCTGTATGATGTCGTGGTCTGAAGCCGGGATCATCAGCTGAGCGCCCTCTACATTGCACAGGTTGTTGACCTGCCAATGTCGGACCTTCTCTATGTGAAACTTGTAGAAAGCATCAGTTTTCTTATTGTAGACATAATCTGTGCGGTATTGTTTAGTGATTTTTGGTGGGGGCGCCACTGTCGAAGCTGTAATAGGCAGTCGAACGTTAATGTAGATAACTGGATAGAGTGGACTATGACAAACTTTAACTGAATGAAGTACCTAGTGTTTGTAATTTTGAACCGTTGACATGTGATACAGACATAGGTTGCCCCACGGGCGAGAAATCGCGGCGATAGTGTGGCCGTGCGAGAAAATCGCAGTCAGTCTCCCCGTGCCATCAAATTCAATAGAAACTCTATAAATCAACCTCCACACGGCGTTATAATCACTGCGATAATTTGAAGGCACAGCGTGACTATCGCCGCGATTCTCTCGTCTGTGGTGATGGCGCCTTAGGGTAGGTAGGTACCAGATTAGCACGCGTAGCATGACCACGTGTTATGTCGACGGAAAAATAGACAAAATGACAGATTGTGACTGTTATTTTGTCTATTCTTCCGCCGACAAAACACGTTTCTACGGTGGTCCAAGCGGCTAAGGGATTTCCGCATATGTATGTTTGGCATTATCATCGTCTTGTTCATAGCCTAGCCTTTTTCCAACTACTTATGTTGGGGGTCGGCCATCTAGTCTTAACGGATGCAGCTGAATATGTACCTACCAATATTTTACATGGAGCAACTGGCCATCTGTATATCAAAGGTAACAAAACAGTTTCTACATTTCTGTTCGCATAGCTCATCAAAATGTAGGGAACAGCAGTTTTTTTGGCGATTTCTGGGATGGCCCCATAGTGAAATTTGTTCATATTGATGAGTACAATGATCTCATGAGGATGCCGATGAATTAAATTGCACCCTGAAAATGGTGAATAAATCATAAGTATTTTTTCAACAATAAATATATTTAAATATTACCTTATAGCAGCTGGTAGGTACCTACTCTGAACTCAGACCTTGATCTTAACCTACGCTTACAATAATATCTGAACTGTAGCTAGTCATATAAAATGCTCATAAAATACAAATCACATATTACGCTCATGACTGCCAGTTTATACCTAATAGTCTTTTCTCGGAGAGGTTATCATTCGTTATTTATTCAATTCATTTGTTGCGGCGATAATTTACTTTATTATTTTACTTTGTCAGTTTCCGTATCTGGGTCAGTAGATCTCATTCACACACATAATATACCTTTATCTACATATAATTACATAAAAAGGTGTTAAAACACTCATGTGGTACCAAACCCAAATTCTCCATACAAAAAGTCATAATTCGACGTTCGGCTCGAGAGCCGAACGTCGAATTATGACTTTCCTCCTCCAATATTGGACCAATTTGAAAGATATTTTATAAATTGAATAAGAAGGATATTTAATTATTTACTGTGCCCCTATGTTTTTATTTTTCATTAATAGTTGTTTTTATACAATAGGCCTCTGATTACATCGATCTAAACAGGCAATTTTGAGCTTTTTCTGAGAGTTCTAGTGCTTCTACAGATAATGTATCATCAAAACGGAAAACATAGGGGCATAGAACTAGCTGATATTTATTTTACTGTAAATCATTGCTTTAAGGTCATAAACCAGAAAGAAAACCAGCGAGAGCGTTTGTATGGGAAGGGGACCGACCCTATTTCCTCCACCAAAATCCTCCCTATTGCCCATACAACAGTTGCATAAATAACTAATACTTATATCACTTTTTTATTCAAATTGAGTAAATTAAATAGAAATTCCAGAATCAATGACGAATAACTATCATTTTTCATGCGCCAATATGTTAATTTGTTTCTTCTTTGTTCTATTTGCAAACCAATTCGAAATTTAAATAAAATCTTTGATAAGTTACCTCTTTGGTTGCCGTGTGTTGAAGTAAAAAGTTCGTTCCATTTTTAAATAACACGACAGATATGAGTTTTCATAGTAATTTATTTGGCCGCTAAACACGCCAGATATGGATTTTCATAGTAACTTTGCTGGCCGCATCGTCACTTGTTTTTCACCAGTACAGCAATTTTGATTTATCTCGAAGAAGGTTGTCAAAATAATGCTCGAATTTCCAAGCATGTTTGAGAAAATGATAGTTATTCGTCATTGATTCTGGAATTTCTATTTAATTTACTCAGTTTGAATTTCGACGCGTTGTTTGAGAAAAGTACTATACAAGCCTTAGCCGCAATCAGGAATTGATGGACTCACGCATGAGTGCCTCGGCTTCGCCTCGGCCCTCATTTTCACGATCGTCCATCAATTCCTTTATTGCAGGCCGCGACAGTAATGTACTATACCCAAAGATGCAGAGTTTGAAAAAGTTGCCTTTCGAGAGTGGGTAGGTAATGGTTCATATTGAAATAAATACTTAGTCGAATGTTTTTTTTTAAATACTTAAGTAGGTACTATTAATCTCACTTATTAGCAAAACTTAACTTACTTGCCCATTTTTATATTATTAACAAAGTAATTAAGTAGAAAGAAAACTTACACAATATAACGCAAAGCACAAAAATAACGTATTTCTCCATATTGTCTAGACAATCGGCCGCTCTCGAGATGCTCTAGATACAAACAACATGCCTTGACCACCGATAAGTACATTTATTATTAAATTTCAAGTAATAAAGATAGTGGGAAAATACCGTGACATCAGCGTGCGTCTTTATTCGGCAACTCTGCTCAACATGAAGTCCCACCCATATTCTAAGTCGTAACCTCGAAAGCTCCTCGACTCACCACTCGCTCGAGGAGACCTTAAGGCGTGCCTCGAAAGATCCTCAAAATCGGTATTCATAGACGTAAGACTGAGGAAATTATGAGGTGCCTCGAATGAGTGTGAGTCGAGGTGATACGTCACAAAAACGTCATTGTTTGGAATAATATTCCGTTTATTATGTTGGCTAAACTTTTTTTAGAACAGTCTGTGAGCGCGTTACCTGTGGCTTTCAACTTGAAGTGTCACATTTGTCTAATTAAAGTAGAGCAATAAAAATAAACAAACTCTAATAATTTATCCACTTGAACCAAACACCATGTCCTGGGTAAAAATAAGGAATTGATTGACTGATATTTTGCAAATCTTCGCAAACAATCTGAAAATACATTACCAATTTAAGTAGGTTAGGTAACTACTGTATTTATTAAATATAAAGAACTGTTATCTTGTGTGCGCAAAATATGTTAACAACTTACTTGAAAGTTTCCTGTTGCATAAAATCGTAAAACGGCTAATAAGTACTTGGATTATGGGTCGAATTGGCAATCCACGTCTGTTACCACCAATATCTTGAAACAAAAGTGGTAACAAAAAGTTCACCACAACATCTTTATTAAAGCGAAATCTAATTTTAAATTCATTTTCATCATAAAACTCGATTGGATTTTCTGCATCTCGCAAATAGCGTCGCGATATGTAATTATATGTTTTATCGTACACAAATATTCAATAAACTCTTCAAAAGACATTACGAAATGTGATAAAATACGCTTTATTTTGGTTAAAAGCTTCCTCAAGGTAGATGCCGACGTACCTTATATTTGACAGTTGGTTCCTCAACTCGAACTCACCTCGACTGAGGAAATTGTTTAACATGAGGAGTAAAATTGCAACTATGAATATCAAACTACCTAAGTGAGGTTGAGTCGAGTCGAGGAAATCATGAGGTTTTGACTTAGAATATGGGTGCTAGATTCCATTCCCAGAAGTCCATAGTGGTCGTCGCAGAGGCGACTGCTTAGCGTGTGGTTCTGGTTTTGATCCACGGGTCGGGTAGTGTTAAGCATGATACACGGTGTTGAAGCAGCTAAGAAAGTTCCACCATCTAAACAGTGTATTTGGCGGTGCAAGTAATTTTTGTTGTTTCAATTTTATTGTGGTCCACAGGCAAAAAACTTAAATCGTGAAAATGGTACTTTAGAAAGAAAGAATAACTTATTTGGCACCAGTTCGTGTTACAATTTTTTTTTTTGTTTTTTTAATGTACAAAGTAAGCAAGTTCATACCTATACTCCATTTGAAATAAGATTAGACATTTACATAAGCCTTTTTTACAACCGATTTTGACTTATATTGCGATGGTGGCATGATTTTCCATACCGCCGGGTCCACTGTTCATATTTATTTCATGTCAGTGAGCCAACCTCATCTTCAAAAAGTTTATATAATTTTCTTCTGCATATTTAATTCACTTTCCATCATTTTAGTTTGTTTAGCAGTGCAGAGTTAATGCAAGTGGTACATAATGCCGAATTTAGCTTTCTTCCGGAAAATTGGGCGAAAAGTGCATAAAAGCCTACAATATTTGTTCAATGCATGGAGACACCATTTTCCTCGCTGTAGTGAGGTGAAAAGTTGTTTGTTTCGCTCGGTAGCAAAGTTTTTTTGCGTTTCGTACCTTTGAAATCCTCGCAACGCTCAGGATTCTATATTTGAACCATTCCTTCGCTTGCTCAGGTTTCAATACAAGTACTCGCGCCAAAAAACAACTTTGCAGCCTTGCATAACAAATAACAATTTTTGCGTCATCAAATTCTATGGCGCTTGACACGACACAGTTAGAAGTTTTCGTAAGCGGGAGTCGCATCGAATCGGATAGTTTATCATTTTCAATAAGTAGAAAATCCAAAGGGTAGCTCCAGTTTTAAGGTAGAAATAAAAGTCACGTATATAATTATGCAGTAGTTTATTGTTACAATGTCGCTGGCCGGCCCTCATCGCTACCCGGCTCACGATCTACGCATACGCCACCCACCACACAACTAGCTACACAACACTAAACATTCATATTCAATTAATTATTCAGGAATACAAAGCTAAAGTTTAACAACACACAAAAAACGACAGAAATTCCGATTATTTTAAAAGTATACGCAATATTCATAGCAATTTGAGCAAACAGCACTATGGATTACAGATACAAAACTTATCAAAATGCAAGAGTATTACGGAAAATGGAAGATTATTTATTTTCAAAATTTCCATCGCTCAATTTCGTAATTGTTTCATTTAATGACAGCGTTACTAATGTGGTGTAATGGCGTATTACGCTACAAAATTATTACAATAGTTTTGGCAGTTCGCAACAATGGTAAAATGCAACTAGTTCCGTACACGACAGAAACATGTATCATTTATATTTACATTACGTTTCTGGGTCGCTGTACTTGTGAACAAACTAAGTCACAATACTAACGCCCGTCGTGACTGTTAACTCAAACCATTCTATACATTACAAAATGTTAAAAGACAATCGTAAAGGAAACATTTTCTACTAAGTCTTATAGTGAACGTTGTGTCTTGGGCTTTACATAAAAAGAATCGATACAGCCATTTGATATTAATATCTAAAATTAACTTAAACACGACTATCAGTGCACAAAGTATCTATTTACATTACGACTGGTAATAATAGTAAGTAATTAAATCAAAAGTCATAATAATAAAAGGAAGAATACAATAATTTTCTCTAATTATTTTGTAATTTTTTTTAACTTTTTTATATATTCTGGAAATTATAATACAAAATTAAAGTGGGATTACTGAACACAAACTAAGGACTGAGTCGATCTAATTGTTAACACGAAACCTAAGAGTTTTACCGCATTACCACTAATATTTACATGACATATAAAGAAAGTGTGAATTCCTCAGCTTGCGCGGGAGCATTCGAGTGTGCGATCACTTAAAATTAAGAGAAAAGCCTTGGCTGACTGGCCGTAGGGTACAAAGTAGAATACAAACATGACGTCCTACAACTAAAGATCACTTGTGTGTAAAAAGAACAGTCGTGTACTTAAAACTTAAAATAATACGAGATCTCTGAAAGTCTGGAAACGCAATACGTACAATTACATAAAATAAGAAGCGTGTTCGTTTAGGCGCCGCCATACTGTGTGCTCGTCGCACGGCCTTATCCTCCGCCGGGGTGAACAGTCAACAAAGTACGGATAGCATAAATAGTCTCATAAAGAGATTTAATAGATACTTGAAATTCGATTTTGCCTCCAATTGGATCTAAATTTTTTTCGTATTTTCATTTCCAGTTTATAAAAATGCCAATAAATCACCTCTTGTAAGATAGACAAAAATGCTAAGTATACACGTGGACCTGCTTTTTGAAAGGCAAGTGGTCTAATGACATTAATAATTTGCCTTTACATAATGAATAGATAATGCCATCCACGAGTGCGTGAGCCACTCTTACACGCCCACGCTTAAGCCTCGGTCACACGCAGCGAGAACTCGCTGTGTATCAGGCTATTCGCTCGCCTAGATTCGTTCGCCGCGAGTTGAATTCGATTAGAATTGAGCATGTTCAATTTTACCCTCTGCGAAAGCGCACTCGCTGTGTGACAAGATACTCACTGCGAGTAGCCACTACGGTCAGCGCGCCTGTCAGTCGAAGATTGTCGAAATTCTCGTGTAGAACTCGCTGTGTATGACAGGCAGGCAGCGAAAACTAGTGTATTCGCTGTGTGTGACACAGCTTTACAGAACAGTCATCGTGTTTAGGAAGAAGAGTGGGGCGCGTCTTCGTGGATTGCAATATCTATATTGGCCTAAAAACTTCGCCACTTTGCATGGACTGTTCCTCTGTTGATTATCTTAATGAAGTACAATTTCATCAACACCTCGCAACTGAACACCCCAATCTAACAATATTCGTCTACTTATTATATCCTTATTTACATACATTCAAACGTCTTTTCACATCGGAGGACACGTAGTGTACAGCAGTTATAATAATGAAGCAAATTTCTAATAAACCAATGACGATAATAATTACCTAACGAGCTCTTGTATATTATATACAGTACATTGTACACGTCGAGTGCGGGGTGAGGGGTGCGGGGGTTCAAAAACTACGCGTTACGGATCACAGTGACAGTTATCTGAGATAAGGCAAGGTGGGTCCGTCGGGGCTCGCTTGTGTGTGGTTCTAGCTGTCACACACTATGAAAAATTGTATTATCTGTTAAGGCGCTGATAACAGGCAAACATTCAAAGTAGGTTTGACAAACAAAAAAATTGCCAAATCTATATAGTTTGTGGTAACCGAAAAAATATATACGTTAATCTTGAACATATTTCTCAGAAATCGGTTTTTACAAAAACAAGTTCAAAATGAATCTCGTCTCTTGTCTTACGTTGGTATTTTAATTAATAATAAGAACGTTTCATTTGAATGCAGAACTTGGTTGTTTTTTATTTTCGATTACTCAAATCATTTTTGAGTAAATCATTAATTGCTTCATATTTTGCAATAAATTACAAGCGTTGTCCCATCGCGCTTCTCTTTCTTTTCCATGAAGTCCGACAGTGACCGCCGCTTAGCTGTTGTCAGTGTCTTAATCCTTTATGGGATAAACACGTTACACTAGTCGTGGTTGGACCTCAAGGGAAGTCAAAGGTGAACGGGTTAGTTCCCGTAACTTGTTATGTCTTGTCACGTACATTTAATTCATATTACTGATTGATTATCACGTTTCTGAAAAATTTATCAAGCCAGTTATCTCAGTAAATCTGCTGTGAAATTTCATGTTAACAATTGGTTGATCGAAATACGGCAAACCCATCATATAATACACCATACGATACTGATATCATATGATACTGTCAGAATGTCTGAATTTTTGTGAGAAGAATGCATGTCTGTGTTAATTAAATTATATGTTTAAATAGTGTAATTGGATTCGGCCGTTCTATTTAAAATAAATAAATAATATAAGATAGTATGAGAGTTCACAGCTGATTCAATTGAAAACGGGGATAATGGTTGTTTATTTAATTTTAATTTTAATAATTTAAATACTCCAGAAAAGTGATTACCGTATAAACAAAGTGAGTGTAGTGTGTGTGGCAGCTAAAACCAACGCAAAAACGAGCGCTCCTCCTTTGTACCATCAAAGTCTCGTACAAACCGCTGCCCGACCTCATAACTATATACAATCTTTACTACAAACAAACGCAAAAACTGTAAATATGTTACTATAATATCTGACTACCCTCTATTCACAGAAAAGGAGATATAATAGTCACGCAGCGGTCTGTAGTAAGACTAACCTACATGTTGTGGGCTTGCTACATCGGTTTACATCCCGTACCATACTAGACTAACATTAATACTATGCATTTATTTACAACGTTTTTTTATTTTTTATCTTTTATATAGTTTTGAACTAGTTTTAAGGCTACGACGTCTGGCGACATTCACACAAAGTCCCTCTATGCTAGATTACATGTTAGCAGCGTGATACAGTAGTGAAACTACTTAAAAATTAAATGGAAACATCAATTTTGGATGATACGCGGTGGGAATGGAAGCAAACGCTATCTTATAACTTGACAACACTTGAAACTGCATCATCTGCCCAGCCTGTTCCTCACTATATTGGGTTCGGCTTCCAGTTCTGGATGCAACTGACCCACCAATATTTTACTTGGAGCGACTGCCTATCTGACCTCCACAACCCAGTTACTGGGTTATACGATACCCCTAGGTAAGACTGGTTTTCAGACTTTCGGGCTTCTGACGACCCGTAACGACTGTCAAAGATCCACGACTGACAGCCGAGACCAACGGCTTAACGTGCTTTCCGAGGCATAGAAGGGTCTTGGTAAGTAAAGATGATAGTCAACCATGATAGATGATATTCGATCTAACCGTGCGGTTGTTATTACTTAGCCACAACTGGCCACAAGCCCCTTGAACACTTGACAACTTGTAAGTAGATATTAATATCCAAGATTTTTCCTGAAAAATTGACGCTATTCCTTGCTGTCGAGTATTTAAGACACTGAATGATTACATTTCCACCGTATAGTTTATATTATGTAAGATTACCAATACCAATAATTAGACAAAACGACGTAACTCACGCACACTAACACATCCCAGTACAGTAATGTCAAACCTCTAATAAAACTATTAAATGCGTCAAATACACATGTATTCATTACATTTACAAACACTTTGCTATAAAATATCTCACTACTGCAATGATAGTATGTGAACATTACTCATACATTTATTTTATTTACTATTTATATTCATTGCATCGAGTAAATTAGTAGTTTAATATATCTAAAACTATTCTAACCTACCTACGTAAAAATGTTCAGTCGATGTTACATACAATGGTGTTTACGAGTAAGCTTAGTAATTATAATACACAATAGGTCGGCTACAGAAGATAGTTTCTAAGAGATTCGTGTTCGAAATCCATTTTTAAGTATGAAACTGTCGCCTGTAGTCGGCCTATAAAGGAGATTAATAGAGAACACATATAAATCAATAAATCCGTAGTTATAAAATTAAAATGTCAATACGCGTTATATAATATTGCAACGTTTATTGCTTGCAACGTCCGTACGAAACACAATCAGGCACACACTGACACTATGTCACACTTACAATTACATGGAATCGCGGAGATAAATGAAACATTACCTAATTCTACGCGAAGCGTTCCTTTAACTTTTTTATCGCGCCGAAGGTGGAGGTCATTGACCTCTATCCTTCGCTAGCCACCTATCCATCATTAATTATACGCATGTTATTCTCCAAAACCGTTCCTATCTACGTTCTGCCGCGAGGGCGACACGTTTCGTTGTAAAAAAAAATTGTTTTCTATCAACATTTTATCTTTTCCCATGCTTTGCTTCCCCTTATCGATTATATCCACAGTATACCAGCCATCTATACTATTCTACACACATCCACTACACGCTACGTTACAAGTAAATATCAGAAATGAATAATTTTTGGTAGTGACGTCGCGAATCCGCTGCTTTTTTGCTTTGCTTACGTCAAAAATGCACGTTTGTGGAGACACTTGAAATGTACGTTTTTTAATTGGGTAGGTGTCATTTCTTTCTTAAAATACAATCAATATTTTGAGTAAAATTCATGGTAGACAAAGTAAGTACCGCAGTTTACAAAGCATGTCGGTAATTCCATATTTTTTGCCAATTTCATTTAAGTTTAGTTACACAACTAATTTCAAAATGTCATCCATTTTGGAAGTCTGTCTACCCAATAACAGTATGAATGCTCCACAAGGTATACATAATATTGATACGATGCGCGTAATTTAATGCCTTCTAGTTACAGCGATGAGGTATGGTGCGGTATTTATACAATCCAAAATTTAATACATTTTAAAGTAAGTTCAAATCAAAACAAAACCACACAGTTTGGGAAGAGACCAGACTTGTGTGGCGTGTGGACTGCAACTGAAATTTGAACTCTGTTCCTCAGGAAATAAGAGAGAATATTGACTGTACATAGACGAGAATGTTTAAAGGAAAAATGTTCAAATTCCAGTTGATATGTAACTTCAGTGTTAAAGCGAATTCGTATGCATTAAATTCCTTATGAAAGGCTTCAGTTTATAGCAGCTGCCTTTAAAAAATACAAATGTTACTTGCCAGCTTTCATCAGTGTAAAATGGTTGGTTTTTAAAATATTCATACATTTAGAAATAGAAATCACGGTTTATTTTTTATTTTCTTGATACATTCGTGAATAATACTAATTACATTTACATATTAAAGCGGATTTGTGAATAAATATTTTCAAAACCAACTATCGCACATACTTCCTCTTCAAACTACAATTTGTTTACATTTCTGTGGCATTGGGTAGTAAGTGCCTCATAGCAGAATCGACCTTAAGCTGATAAATATAAAGGTGACTAATTAAAGGTAAAAAAACATGCGAATTCGCCAAACCACCAGTCCATAACCGACCTTACATTGCCGTAAATAAAGTCAAATATCGTTTATCAGAGGTTAATCAGGCGTGAAATCGCCTCACCCAACCATCAATCCATAATCGACCTTATTCATCTGTAACAAAGTCGACTATCGCACCACCGAGCCTGCTACAATACGAGTTCGCCCAATAATCCATTATAATCCTTGCGTCCGTTACAATAAAGTCGGTTATCGCGAGTCAGTGAATACGGCGCGTCGCTTGTCGAAGCCGCGCTTGGTCTCGCGTCATTCCCACTGGTGCGGCGAGGGCGGCAGCTCGGACGGGTGGGCCACTGTGGAGCTGCAATGGTACAGAGTCGGCCATCGTTAGTCATGTGACGCACAAGTGCGTACCCACACCCACGCCACTTGCTTGCATGTTGGATTCATTGTAGTTTTAATCAGATTTTAGCGAGACAAAAGGTATATACTCGTATCAAACGTGAACTGCATTTTTTTCGGGAATGGACCTGTTCAAATACTCATAGCGCAACCCAAAATACATTTTCGACGCATTTTGTTTAACGATTTCTAAAGTTACTTAGAACAGCGCAAATAATTTTACAACTTTACTTTCCATTACAAAGATTTCACTGATAATCCGTCTTGCGCTTTTTACAAGCTTCTTACTAATCTCACATCGCTAATCCTTATCATGAATCCAACATACAGAACAACATGCATTTATAATCTTTGAACAAAATCTATGATAATAAAAGAGAAGTCTTATAGCAAAACTGCATCACAAATCAAACGCTACAGTAACTACTGAATAAAAAATTAATGAAAATTCACCACAACCATGTGCTTGGCACAGTGCTCATCTGATACTACGCATGCACTACGCGGCAACCCTAACAGAAAACAACTTCACTTCTTAAATATCAACCTTATGTCAATGAGATAAAGTTCATATTCGAAGACATTATTTTCTGCTAGGGCTGACAAACCCACTAATCGTACAAAATCAAATTCAACCTCCGTACTGAAGTTTCTTCAAAATCGAAACTACTGTTTTTTGTCGATTTTGGAGAAATTTTGCCTCATACTTGAGTTCGGTTCTCAATAAGTGGGATAACCCTGTCCCGGGTAAATGAAAACCAATAAATATTCCGATAATTTAATCAACATAACGATATTCATGGCTTGTATGTTTGAAGTTTTAGTTCACAAGCTTTTATTGAACTTTCTGTCTTGCACTAAAAGAAAAACAAACACAAACAGGCACCGAACTCAAGTGCGAAGCTTTCACAAACGCATGCACTGCAACCGAACCGTTAGGACGGAGCGAGCACTATCTAAAGATCAACCCTTTTGAAACGAGACGACGGTCGAAGGCAACAACGCCTCCTTTATAAGTACTAAAGTTCCAACTCAACAACAAAGATATAGATTGTCTATGCTTAAATTGTGCGCCCCTCCATTAAATTGCGTACACATTGAGGTTGGACTTCACCAATGAAACTGAACGCGATCAGATACAGCTAAACCAAGTTCAAAAGCTGTCAATGTCATCATTTCAATACTGACACTGACAGCTTTTGAACGCAGTTTAGAAGTGCTGATCGTGTTCAGTTCTATAGGTGAAACCGGCACTAAATGTATTTTTATACACGCAATACACACAAATTATTCGCCATCATTGGTCCCTCAGTCACCGGGTCGATATGAAAGTCAGAAATTGAGATTTTTTATTGAATTAATACTTGTTAACTCAAATAAAAAATAGAACTAAGTGGAGGGGCGCGCAGTTTTAGTTTAGACGGAATCTCCAGGCGTGTGTTGCCCGTCCGGCGCGCCACGCGTCGTGCTGACGCCACTACAGGGATGCGTGCGTACGCTTACTGAGCTCGCTCCACGCCTAGGCGGCGCACAGAAATATCACGGGCGATAGCAGTAGATATTTTGCCGCCGTCTTGAAAGGGGAACAAACTTTCGCTTTCGAACCCGCCCTAGAGCTGTCGCAAAACACACAAAAAAGCAGAATTAAAACTACCGTACGGGAGAGAACAGCGGTGCTAGTGAAGCGGGACACACCACCATTTCAAGAGGGTTGATTTTGCTCGAAAACAGCGGCGTATGTACACAGAGAGCGCTCGAAGCGCGGGGAGCGAAACGGAACGTAAGGAAAATAAAATGGTAAAACAACCCATGCACAAGTCGGGTTCTAGCAAAATCGACCCGTGTGTGAGTGTTACTGTACACAAAGAGGCACAACTGTTACCTACGTTACAATACTACAGTTGGCGGGAGGGGAGGTCGGGAGGGATGCGACATGTTCCTGCGACCACCGGCCGGAGCGACACTACGCGCTATGTACACTTGTACTACACGGTACACTGGTACACCGACACACGTGCACACACTAACAGACTCGCACCGTGCCACACTCAGTTGTGATGACTGTTTGCTTTCTCTGATTTATTATCGTAAACATCGCCAGACGTGCGGACAACACTGGAAACTTTACAAATGTCATTAAAATCTTTAAAAAAATACTACTATGTTACAAAACGCGCAAAATAAATCGGTAGCTGGAAAGAAGGAAGCAACATTTTAGGGGTTACAGTGCAAGAGCGCAGCGCTAAAACGACGCTTCGGGCGAATCAAGATTTCAATAATTTTTATTACAGGCAGTGTTGTCTGCACGAGTTTTGGTTACAATTGGCGTGGCCCATATGGGTGCGGGTGGTCGCTAAGGCGTGTTAGGTTACGTATCGCAAAGAAATCACCTAGTGTCGGTTGGTTGCGGTTGGTTGCGGTTGGTTGATGTTGCGGCGCCTTACCTTGCGAAGCTCTTGAACGCCGCCGACTGTGGGTTGATGCACAGTGGCACTCGAGACGTCTGCAGCTGTTCCGCTATGAACTTGTGTATCTCCTCTGAAACATTTGTGTGCGGGACTCGTTAGCTAATGAAAAGGTGCAACACGTTATAAAAGGTGATAAAAAAAAAAAACACAATCTACACTTAGTAAAACGTACGCCTCTCACAAGTTATACGGCGTTCAACCTCGTCCTTTTAGTTCACAGCTTTAGGCGTATGATACGCCGGTTCGCTTCCATACGTATAGTCTGTTCTAAAAGTATCAGATGAAAATGTAAACAAATGGATCAGAAATGTACCTGTAAATGTCAATTTGTAGTGTCACAAAATTGAGTGCTTTGAAGCAAATCAAAGGAATCAATTTGTAAGTGGCATAAATTGATTTGAATACTTAAACCCGAAATTCTAATTAATTTTGAATTACAGTAAAGATGTTTTCTATTTGACAAATGCGATTAATTTTATAACCTCAACTGTCTTCGATGGTTTTTCAATAACAATTTAATAATGTTATTCAAACAATAATTGTTGAAAAGTGGTGAGATATACTTAAGGATGAAATCTTCTCAATGCAGATGAATGTATTATTCCCTTTAGGGCCGATTTAACAAAGCCAGATTTGATTTCTGACAGTTTTTGTATAGAAAATCTGTCAAAAATTTAATATTTACTCGCTGGATTAGACTTATACTAGGGATAAAAGTTTGGTCGAATTCGCCCTTAGTGAGTAATTGCATAAGAATTTAACCTTAAAATGGTTTGTTTACACTTTTATCAGATACTTTTGAAACAGACCACAGTACAATCTAACAGTAAAAACTCCATTCCATCATACCTTTAACCTGATGCACGCTAGTGAGCTTCCTCTCCCAGCCGTCGTGGAAGGCGTGCGGCGCGACGGGCTCCAGGTCGGGCGAGTAGTGGCGCGCGGCCGGCGGCGCGCTGTAGCAGCACTTGCACATGCACGAGTGGTAGCGCAGCCGGCCCTCCTCCAGGTACGGGTGCGCCAGCGCGTCCACGACCGAGATGCGCTTGGCCGGGTCGAACACTAGCATCTGGAAATTGAGAATTTGCTATTTTACTATAGAATTTTGCAACGTCAAACACCTTGCTGGGTTCTAGGAGAAAATGTCGTGATCTGACCAAAGACATAAGACGTCCCTCTTGCTTGGTGATTTATTTGTGAATACAGATTATGTACACAGGGTGGTAGTCTGAGACAGGACAATACAGGCGGGTACCTATCCATACCTATTTTCTTGTGCTAATATTTTTATTTATTTATTATTATTAATTTTACTGCCCCATCCAAAATGATCAAACCTGTTTACAGTTCAAGTATACCCGACAAGTTTTAGACTCGAATGAGAGTCATTATTCCTGGTGTTGTTACTTGTTATAGAAGTCCGATGTCCACAATGTTCATATAACAATACCCTTTATTTCCATACACATATTATTATCTGATACTGTAATGTTTAGATCTTTAGATCTTCTGGCTGCCTATATCTCATGTTACTTGGATTCGGTGTAAATTATTTTCTTCTTCCATTCTACCCTGAGCTGTCGAATTTATTCTTAAGATGTGTATGTTACCTGCGCGAGCAGATGCACGGCCTCGTGCGTGGCCTGCACGGACAGCGTGTAGAGCGCGGCGAGCGCGGGCGGGCGCGGCGCGCGGCGCAGCATGTGCGCGCGGGCGCCGGCGCACGCGTGGCGCATGTCCTCCAGCGAAGGCGTGCCTAGTAGTTCTGTTATCAACTCCAGCTGGAACACACAACCTCAACGTTACAGCACGTGATGAAACAAACTTTAAGTACCATCCACCCTTCTAAAAACTTTAACTCCCAAGGTATCAAAAACCGGTCACGGGTTTTAAGGATGCTTTCAAATCTTATGTTAGCTCTGAAATAACAGAAACAAATCATGAAAATTGACAAGATCAAAATATATAAACTTTCAGGACGAGATATATAAAGGTGACTTAGCATGTGTACTGTGGCTTATGCAAGCCACACACGTTATGACTTATGATATTCTTGCGCAAAATTGGAGTTAATTTCATTCATTTTAAAATATAAAATGTCAAATAACTCGACAATGGTTAGCTAACTGATTCAGGCATGACTTTACGGAAATCCATTATAAGATACAATAGACGTAGATATGTTTAGTAACCTATTCCGCTTAACTATTTTTCAAGAGTCATAAAAATCCTGTGAAAATTTGGTTTTCTTACAGGGTTTTTTTTTTCCGACAATTTTGACATTTGCATAGGGGTCATACGGGGTCATTAGGTTTCAAATGACCTCGCTTATTTCCTCTTAATGGATTGTCGCCATATTACCAACTAGCTGCGCCCCGCGGTTTCACCCACGTAAGTCTCGATACCCTATGTCCTATTTCAGGTCATGGACTAACTTTATGCCAAATTTCATCCAAATCCGTTAAGCCGTTTTAGCGTGAAAGCGTAACAAACAAATTCACTTTCGCATTTATATTAGTATGGATATCCCTGTATGTCTGCCCGGCGTGTGTACGCCTTGTGGCTAAAGCCTAAAAAATTGACGGATGGCTTTAATTAATTTCGCAAATTAATATAACACCTTTCATTTTATAGGTCGACCCAAAAAAGTTACGTTGAAAAAAAGGAGGCCAAAAAGTAAAGAAACTTTATGGTTTTGTTAAAACGTGAATGTTAACGAAATCACGTGTTTTAAACAAAACTTTACAGGAAGGAATTAATTACGGCTTTCTTATGTAACTTTTATTTATGTGGCCTTTTGTACATAGAGCAGGGCAAGGGCAAGTCAAACGAGTTTTTGGGGAAAAAACTCTAGGGTTATATAACATAACAACACACCTGTATTTTCCGAAGGGTTAGACAGAAGTATACCTGTGTCTACACATATAAATCTATCATACATTGATAATGAACTAGTTATATAAATCTAAATATAACCATAAACGGATATGTACTGGTTACACCCCATTCTTTCTCACTACACAGACCCTACACCTACTCACTACATACACACACACCACACACACATCCCACACTCACTCACGACACACACAGACATTTTGCACCTCACCACACAGATAAACGTTTTTAAGGTTCCGTAGCCAACAAGGAACCCCAATAGTTTCGCCATGTCCGTCTGTGTGTCTGTCTGTCTATCCGTCTGACCGCGGCTTAGCTCAGAGACTGTACTAGAAAGCCGTAATTTGGTATGAGTATACATATAAATCACGCAAAGTGGTTGAAAAAAAAAAAGTTTTTTTTATGGTACCTATCTTCTCTCTGAATTTTTTTAATATGACGTGTAAAAGTGATTCCTATATCCTATTTACAGAATAAACAATTTCATTTAATTTGCTTTGGGGTGGCATTAATACATACCTGTTGTACAGGACTCTGAGCCTGGAAGAGGATCCGTCTTCCAAGCAGTTCCCCGAATATGCAGCCCACCGACCAGACGTCTACCGCAGCCGTGTAATGGTTCGCGCCCATCAGGATCTCAGGTGCTCTGGAAATAAAAACAATTTTCTTTAAACACAAATTTAAATAAAACACACATATCTTTTTATCATCCCTTTTTTTTTTTTAAGGCCTCAATTTTCCCAGTGCAAGACAAAGGCCTAATTCCAGCAGTAGACTGCTGTAAGCTGATAATGATGAGGCTCTCCATCTAGGGCTATTTGGGACTAGACTTTATCAAAGGAGTTCAGCTCTACCCTTGCCACTTGGCTGACCATTAAATTGGCCAGATATCTTTACTAATTTGTGTAAAAAAAAAAGTGTTTAACTGATAAATAAAGTCAAAATACCATCTATATAACTGGTTCCTTCTTAATCTATTATAATATCTTCTTAGTCTTTGCGATATGACGAGCCAATACCAGCACAGTATAATAAAGTAACAGTATTACGTCTTGGCAGTGACCTTGAAATAATTACCTACGGTCGCTCGGTAGATAAACCTTCCGCGGCTGTGCGTAACGGCCTAGCACTCGAGACTATTGTCTATAGGGTTTATACTGAGATTTCGAAGCGCGTCGTTTCGGCCGCTTTCTATGAAGACGTAATACTGTTACTTATTTATACTGTAGTACTATAGTACTTAAGATATTATACAGATGCTGTTAGTGTACCTTTATAAATAAATACTGTGATACCAGCGTGATTCAAATTTCTCAAGATTTTTACTGACCAACTTCTTCTATTGGTCGGACCTCAAATCCGTCTATTGATGTTGATGTCGTCTAAGTTACTGTCTTTACAGAAATACGAGTATGTATGGGATTTCCATCATCGTAAATACGTATATCTCGTACGGTGGTTTTATTAAAAAGAATCCCTGTTGCTTTGGTAAATATTCTGACTATTTGTCAATTAAATATTCCAGAGACAAAAATAAAAGTTTGAAGAATAAATCCGGGAAACATTTGTACTTAGGTAATTAAATCTGAACATTTAACAAGCTTCTTCCTTCTAATTTTGAGAAGGCTTTTTCGTTAATTACAGCGATTTTCGTGGAAATCGTATCTTTGAAATGTTTATATTTATGGTAGGTAGGTACCCAAAACAGAAAAATCTTGAGGTCACTGAATCAGATCTAATGGGTCTACCACAAGCACAAGCTTCACCACAGTTCTGCCTGCGCAATCCGGTTTGTACACGGAACACCGTGCGTGCAGTTGGTAAAACTGTATCACATGCAGAACAAAACTGTATCAAGCGAGAAGCTTGCGCAGGCAGAACTGTGGTGAAGCTTGTGCATGTGGTAGACCCATTACACTGTTTGTCCACAACTGCGTGAAACGAGATTACCCCGCCATAGTAAATATACTGTCGCTACTTCAGCGTTGTTATCTCGTTCTTACTGACGTCCCGTTTACGGTGCGGTCGAAAAACGGCCATTGGCTATAATGAAATCAATCTCGCGCCACAAGGACTCTTATTGCAATCTTAGTTCACCGAAAACTTTCAGTTGAAGCTGTAAAGAAATCCCAAGCGTCAGCGGGCGTGTGTCGCGAGTCGCGTGTAACTAACTTATAAGAGTAGGGATATAATAAAGAGGACGACTTTACAAGGAACGCTCATTTGCCAGGCACAAGCGCATGAATAATAAACTGGTTGTGACACCGAGACGAGTAAACAAAGCCATTCCATTTTATACCATTTTATGCGTTTTCAATAAAGCTAAACAATATTTCCAATTTAAAATTTAATCCGTCCGCTGAAAACGTGACAAACAAACTGTGCGTGTATAAGAGATGTCGGATATATACCAATTTACATATATTTCAGTACATTTGGTTTATTTATATTCATTTGAATGCGGTTGGAAACCGCATTCATTTGATAAGCTCAAATGAAATACAAAATACACAGGGGAACGGGTTTACGTTAGCAAACAAGGGCAAAAGAGGGTATTTGTGAAAATATGGTGAGTATCTAATCTGTATGAAATGCGCTCGAGCGTATGAAATGTTGGCACCGAGTCACCGACCGTGACTTCTGTAACTACAACTACCATCAAATTAAGGCTCCCACAAACAGGCGCGATATCGCGGGCGCGACAATTGTAGCGCTGCCTGTCGCGCTCGCGATATCGCACCAATTTGTACGAGCTGTTAACATGCACGTGAACTATTTTGTCGAAACCAAGGCGCACCTACTGATGTTTTCGGCACAAACGCTGTTGCGGCCGTCCTACTTTCAAAACTGCGGTCAACGGAGCAGGTCGTTCATTCATTCACTTTTTATTCATTCAACACCACGAAACGCTTCGTCGCACGTTTCGAACAGTTCGTGAGAATGGAGCAAGAGTAATCGTCGTAACCGATTCTAGGGAACAAACGTCCAACAAATATGGACTATTGAAAAAAGGGCTTGTACAAATGATGACACTTAAGTGTGTCCGGTGGACCCAAGAACAATCAGTGCCGCTATGGACCTGGCTGGCGAATCTTTTCAGCGCTGTACGAACTTTTGTTTCGAGATAGGTTTTTGAAAATATACTATAACAATACTTCCTTATCTGATTTTGTTTTTTCCTGTTATAAACATAGAAACGCACTATTTAATCTGATATTAGATTTATTTATTGATGATTACTACATGAACAAATAACCGGTATAAATGTTCCGGGAAAGGAAAATCCGTGTTTCTAAGAACAGTAAGAACACAAACACGTTGCGATGTTTAAATAAAGATGAATGTCTGACGATATTTATACAAAGACGATTGATTCTCCAAACAACTCTAGGAGAAACAGTAAAGGCTCTTACATACTGGGGCAATTCGTCGCGCGACGCGACGCCGCCGCATAGTTCGCCGTGAGAAATTGTTTTGTTAAAATTCGCGTCGCGCGACGAATCAACCCAGTATGTAAGAGCCTTAAATCTGCAGATAGAGGTGAATGAAATATTAACCATCTTGGAACATGTCAATAGAGATAATGATACTCATGTGAATTTAAGAAATATAAATCCTTGCATATTATAAAACAAAGTCCTCCGCCGCGTCTGTCTGTCGTCCTGTTCGCGATAAACTCAAAAACACTGCACCGATTTTCATGCTGTTTTCACCAATGGATAGAGTGGTTCTCGAGTAAGGCTTTAGTATATAATAACCGTCATCCATGCGGGCGAAGCCGCGGCCATCAACTAGTATAATATAAAATAACCGTGTTTAAAATTTACTGCCATTTCAGTCTAGTCGTCGCAAGCGCTACTGTTGAGCATGATGGTCCCGGTTTCGATTCCCGGGTCGGGCAAAATGTTATTGGGTTTTTCCATCTGGAATTTCTCAGTGGCAGCCCGGAGTCTGGATTTCTGCCGAGTTGATGGCAAGAGCCCCCAATTTCATGGAACTTAAACTGGCGAAATGTGGGTGTACTATAGGTACACCTCTGCCTGACCCTTCAGGGAATACAAGCGTGATGTTATATAATCCTACGTGATGTTATGTAATCCTAATCCTAACTAATAGGTAGGTAGGTAATAGGTAATACGGGCTGGTATCCGCAACTCACGTCAAAGCACGCGCTTTGTAGGATTAGTTAGCGCAAAATACGCATTTTGCGCTAACTAATCCTACTAATATTATAAATGTGAAAGTTTGTGTGTTTATGTGTTTGTGTGTTTGGATGTTTGTTACTCAATCACGCAAAAACGGCTTAATGGATTTGGATGAAATTTGGCAAACAGATAGTTAATGACCTGGATTAACACATAGGATACTTTTTATCTCGATATTCCCACGGGATCGAGACTTACGCGGGTGAAACCGCGGGGCGCAGCTAGTTATATTATAAAACAAAGTCCTCCGCCGCGTCTGTCTGTCTGTTCGCGATAAACTCAAAAACTACTGCACCGATTTTCATGCTGTTTTCACCAATGGATAGAGTGGTTCTCGAGAAAGGTTTTAGTATATAATAACTGACATCCACGCGGGCGAAGTCGCGGGCATCAGCTAGTAATTATTATAAATGCGAAAATGAGTTTGTTTTTTTTATTTTTGTTACGATTTCACGCTATAACGGCCGAACGCATTCGGATGAAATTTTGCACAGGGGTAGACCATGATCTGGAATAGGACATAGGGTAGTTTTTATCCCGATAATCCCACGGGATCGAGACTTACGCGGGTGAAACCGCGGGGCGCAACTAATGGAAAATAAATAGAAAAGCAAAAGAGGTATTTAACCCTGAATGCTGTCCTCATTTGACAAAACTCCACGGCCACCTCAGAAACGTACTTACTAATGACAGATGCTCACACAGAGGTATTCAAAATTTTAGCATTTACGTAATCGCACACCTACGTCAACCTACGTTTTAGTTAGACTAATAATTATGTTAACATTTACTGGTGGTTTTGTGTAAAAACATCATACTAACTACGTTTAGATAAAACTAACCGCGTCTTATTAACTTTCTAGCCTACCTACTTAATCAAAATTTTGCCCGTGAACATCGTTAAGTTTTTACATACCTAATTATAATAAATCAGGCAATTAAGGCTCTTACACATTGGCGCGATTCGTCGCGCGACGCGATTTTTAACAAAACAATTTCTGAGAAAACTTCACGGCGAACAATGCGGCGGCGTCGCGTCGCGCGACAATTCGCGCCAGTGTGTAAGAGCCTTTAGACAAGGTGTTCCTTTACAAATCTTATAACTCTAGGGTAAATAATGAGACCATGATGTCAAAGAAACAGCCGGTGTTCATTTTTTTTTCATTTTTCATTCTAATATTTATGTAATTCGACAATGTCACGATTATTTATGTAAAACACCCTTACGTGAAATAAAAAAACATTTAATTAATTCATTCATTTTGTCCATTTAAAAAAATGTAGGTAGTCGCGTTTTCTTAGCTTTTGATTGGATGGTTTGAATGAAAATGATTGACTCGTATTTATCAATGAAACTAAGATACACATTACACAGCTCAGACCAACAAAATAAGAAAGACGGAGCATTACGTACATCAAAAGTGAAGCCACCTTTTTATCTATGTGTATGTAAAAAGGGTTGTCATTTGTTAAAGTTTTTCCCTATAATTTGGGGAATAATATTTTGGGTAGGATAATATTGTACGAGTAAGATATTGTTGAGTATGGTATTGTACCTCAATTGTTAGGAAGGATTCCGAAACAAAACCATTTTTTTTACATCGCAAAATAAAATAAAATAAGTACAAAGTGCATTTACATACAGCCCTATCGTCAATGGCTACATGAGGCAAGTCTGGTAACTCCTACAAAAAAAAAAATACACTAGTAATGGCAGCTTTTGATTAAAACCTTAGGAAGATAAATGAAGAATTAGGACATACTTGAACAAACGTACAGCCAGAACTTTGTGAAACTGAGTTTTCAGCAATTACGTAGGACGATGGAAATAACATCTAAAAAATAAAATTTGGTACAGTAGTATTTAAATTAGCTAGACTAAGCTGAGAAACTAACTAAAATAAAATAAAAAATACAGTCTCGTGTTTAATTACTGTTTTGATAAAATCTCATTTTTGTTTTTCAAATTTTATATCCGCTTTTGATCACACTGCGAAGTCCACGATTAGTTGAATAAAGGTCATTATTATCAAAATGATCGGAACAAACCACGCTGGTTTTCGATGGCAGCCATTCTGGATCATTCCGACTATTTCTTATAGCTACTATCCATTTACTTTTATTTTCAATATTACTTGGAAATCTAAAATATTAAATACATAAAAAAAAACGCATATAATTACTCGAAATAAAAAATATCGAACGGGAAAATTTCAAATCATATTATGGCAACCCTCGCACTTTAAATGTCACTGTTTTCGTTCGTTCATTCGTTCAGGTTTTTGTTCCAAGTAACCTAAAATTCATAGTTAACTAAATTAAGAAACGATGTTATTTGAAGTACTTCCATGTGAAAAGTGATTCCGTGACACTTTTTATGTGATTTGCTATTGTTTTTACAAGTTTTCACTACACAAGAAGGCATAATTCTATTTTTTTTTATTGAAGTTTACTAGACGACGTCTCGTGACGTACTAGGAGCGATGAGCATAGTTTTTGTGTAGGTGTGTGCGTGAGCCTGTGTGTTTACTTGCAGGAGCATAGTTTTGTGGCTACACGTTTGATATAGGTAATGATCCGTCTTTCTTTTTTTTGTTGGTCTGAGTTACACAGATCGAGAGTCTAATGTTAAGTTATCTTGAAAAAAAAAAAAAATGCCAGTTGGTTGATTGAAATTTTAAAAATCAACTATGTGAACGATGTGCGTCAATTATTGGCCAAAATTGGTGTGTTTTATAACTAAAATCACCCTGTAACAGACTCAATTTGGTTCATATCAAACTTCAAAATTCTAACCATAGCAATTCTGCATACCTGTAATATTGCGTGACGACTTCTTGCGTCATGTTCTTGCTGGCATCGGGCTCTTCAACCCTGGCTAGTCCGAAGTCGCAGATCTTTAGCACGCAGTTGCTGTTCACCAGTAAGTTGCCAGGTTTGATGTCCCGGTGGAGAATGCGAGCTGAATGCAAGTACTTCAGACCTGGGGACAATAGGGATGGAAAACTGTATCATCGTGCTTGTAGAAGCATGGTAATCAATGCATCAATGCTTGGGTGATTTGATAAAAATGTCAGTAGATATGAAAATAGAGAATGCTCATTTAATAGTATAGGATAGTTAATACTAATTCCATGCTGCCATGTCATTGTTCTAAGGTAGCCATCTTGTTCTAAACTTTGGGTACTTATTTATATTGTGCTTTGGGCGACCGAGCTTCGCTCTGATGAAAATAAAGAAAACCAAAAGTTAAGGATTGAAGCTAGGTCCTATATTTGACGAAAACCCGAATACATAAAATTTTCTCGATAGAAAAAAAAAACAAAGTTACCTCTAAACCGAACTATAAACCGATGGTATTCAAAAAATACCTCAAATTAGGTCATGTAACTTTGCATAAAAACTGAACTAAGAATAAAGCAGGTCTTTTGTTTTCTAAATTACCATTATTTTCACCGTAAGAAGCAATTAAGTACTTAAACTATTCGAGCCTTGAGAGCCGCCAGCACCCCACTCCCTCTCAGTCAGGCCGCGAGTCAAAACAGACAAAATCTGAGGAAGTGTAGGGCCTTAAAGATCTATGCACTCACAGGTACAAAGCAACAAAGAAGATTGAACGCAACCTGAATAAATAGCGACCATTTCATAATGCATTGTATAATAAAACAGGAAGCTCTCAGAATTTCACTAATGCATGCTCTTCTATAAATTCACCTTTCAAACAGGAAGAAAATCAATATATACATATTTTCTAAACTGAACTAGTGCAGGAGGATCTGTATAAAAGTTTTGCTCAGGGAAGGAATGAGGAGTAAAATGGAAATCTCAAAATTCAAAGTGCGTTTTTGCCTAACAACGAATTTCTCCATATATACTCCAAAGAAAGCGAAAGTGCGAAGCGAAGCGAGGAGCTCGTGGCTAAGTAATAACAGCCGCACGGGTCGATACATCAGGTTAAGCTACGCTTGCCGGGGTTGGGCCATGGATGGGTGACCATCTTTACATATCGAGATTCCTCCGTGCCTCGGAAAGCACGTTAAACCGTTGGTCCTGGCTGTCATTTGTGGATCTTTGACAGTCGTAACGGGTCGTCAGAAGCTCGAAAGTCTGACAACCAGTCTTGCCAAGGGGTATCGTATTACCCAGTTACTGGGTTGTGGAGGTCAGATAGGCAGTCGCTCCATGTAAAATACTGGTATTCAGCTGCATCCGGTTAGACTGGAAGCCGACCCCAACATAGTTGGGAAAAGGCTAGGCAGATGATGACTCCAAAGAAAGCGAATATCGCGTGATAATATTGCGTGGACAAGTGGCAATACACTACTTAGTAATAAATATCTAAACCAAAGCATTAAAACTGCAACATCCTAGTCCGAATACCTGAGTCGCTTGTAAACATCATTGAAAATGGATATGTGTGAAAGATCAATGAATTTATTGTCCATTGTGTAGACGACATGCTCTCAAAGATAACTGCTAAGATCTACATTTTGACCGCTTTGAGTTAGTTTTTAATCAAAAGTTTTGTATCTTGTGGACCCTGTTTATTCTGCTCTAGAAAGGATGTGGCTGGACTGATCCCCAAGGTGGTTATTTTTAGGCTACCGATCATATTACTAGGTCACGTTTCGTGTCTGGCAATAGGGATGTTGACAAAAATTGTGTTTTGTCGGTCTTATACAGTATTAAAAAATATTGGACACGTATTTTTTCTTTTCTCTTTTTAACCGACTTCTTCAAAAAGGAGGAGGTTCTCAATTCGTCTGTATGTTTTTTTTAAATATATTTGTTACGCGATTACTCCGCCAATTATGAATCGATTTTGATGATTCTTTTTTTGTTTGGTAGGTCATGCTTCCGAGGTCACATATAAATTTTATTAACTGTGCTTGCGTAGTTTTTGAGTTAGCTTCAATAGTATGTATTTTTCCCACTTATAATATCTAGACGATGTTTTAAGTTACTCCGTCACTGTTATTTACATAGCAGGTAGTGGTATTCGAATTTGTGTGGGATAGGTACCTACACAACTAAAAAGTGAAAATTTCGCTTAGCGAATTTTTTTTTGTTCAGGTCCTAAACGACGTACCGTGATGTTATAGCGATAACCTTCTTCAATAATAAGACATGAATGCAAAAATATTTTTTCTAATCCGACTGGTAGTCCCATAAATTAGTAACACGTTCAAGCCTCCAGACACGACACCCGTCTGGTCGGAGGATACTCCCTTCTCTACGGAGGATGAGTGAACTTTACACACTGTTCCTCATCCTCTATTTATATATATATAATTATATTAATCCTTACATATTATAAAACAAAGTCCTCCGCCGCGTCTGTCTGTCGTCCTGTACGCGATAAACTTAAAAACTACTACACCGATTTTCATGCTGTTTTCACCAATGGATAGAGTGGTTCTCGAGTAAGGTTTTAGTATATAAACCGACATCCACGCGGGAGAAGTTGCGGGCATCAGCTAGTATTAGTATATATATATATCTATCTGTAATAGCTAATCTGTATCTGTTCATCTGCCAAGCATAGAGCGTTTTCTCCTTTGCCGTTCATACCTGACATTGGAAAACCCAATGACGCATACAAGCTGATTTGATAATGATGATCATAAGCCTATTGTGAGTACTCACAGGTCACGTTTCCCGGCAGGCATATAATATGTCAAGCTGTCCGATAGTCACGTGACCCAATGCGTTGTGCTTATTGACCCAAATCTAACGGGGGCTGGGAATGACAGAAAGAGTTCACAGACAAAGTTACTGATGACGTGTTTCGGCTTGTTTTAGACTTTACTTGACGTTTATATCATGTTATTTCGGATCCGATACGTCACCGGCTGGTAGACAGGAACTGGCAGTAAAATTAAAGGAAGTCGGTTTCTTTTTTTTTTGTAAATAGTTTTTATTTTTCACTTTTTAGTTGTGGTACCTAACCTACACAAATTAGAATACCACTACCTGCTATGTAAATAACAGTGACGGAGTCAAATATGATGTCGTCTACATAGACTAAGTGGGAAAAATATGTAATTATTGAAGTTAACTCAAAAACTACTGAAGCAAAATTAATAAAATTTATAAGGGTCCACCTAGGGAGTTTACCCTTTCGAACAAAAAAATTGTAAATTGGCGAAAATATCGGTGAAAATACACAAAAAAAGACATACAGACGAACATAGAACCTCCTCCTTTTTGAAGATGTCGGGTAAAAAAGAATCCCAAAGCTGAAGCTAAGATAGTCGCTACGTACTGGTCGGAGAAAAAATGAGTCACCGACACGCGAAGAAGATGGAGCTAAGATATGCCAGCCATAGTTCATAAAGGAGTACGTTAACATAAGTACAACAAATCGAAATAAATTATATATAAATACAAACTTAATTAAAGTACGGGATGACGATGACAGCTGCTGTTGAAAAAGGACAATAAATCGAAATGGAACTGGACGACGGATTGCGAATGCACTTAATAAGTTATATCCGCGGACTGAGCGCTACCCTTTTCAAAGTTGGCAGTCAGGTTTTCAAAAAGGCATTAACCGCAACTCTGTTATGCTACATCTTTTTTCGAAACTTCAATATTGAAGCGCTAATCCTCTAAGTGACCTCTGCCTAAGACTTGATCTTATGTCTTTTATATTTGATCTATCCCATCATCTTTATCGTGTCGTTTACACAACATATTATAAAAAAAAATATTGGCCAAAAACTTTGCCACTTTCACGGCGTCGACGGTGGCAGCGCAAGGGTACTTTGACTGCCTTTTTTGGGGCACAAGGACTATCTACCCCATATTATATAGTCCTCCAGACCGTATTTCCGGCCACGGCGGCCAATCTCAACGGAGACTAGTCTTTGGCTACCCCATCATCATCTGCCTAGCCTTTTCCCAACCATGTTGGGGTCGGCTTCCAGTCTAACCGGATGCAACTGAATACCAGTATTTTACATGGAGCGACTGCCTATCTGACCTCCATAACCCAGTAACTGGGTAATACGATACCCCTTGGCAAGACTGGTTGTCAGACTTTCGGGCTTCTGACGACCCGTAACGACTGTCAAAGATCCACAAATGATAGCCGGGACCAACGGCTTAACGTGCTCTCCGAGGCACGGAGGAGTCTCGATATGTAAAGATGGTCACCCATCCACGGACCAACCGTAAAAGCGTAGCTTAACCTGATGAATCGACCCGTGTGGCTGTTATTACTTAGCCACGAGCTCCTCTTTGGCTACCCCATATTACTCTGAAAACATTGACTGGCGTTTCCCAAAAAAATTTCCAAGAATATGAACCGTCAGAGTCAAGTTGAATACCAGCTGCGTCCACAAGGTATGGGTGCAATATAGAGCCTGCATGAATAGCTTTATTAGCTTATCATTTTATCGACACAAACTATTCTCATAAATCTCGTGCCAACAAGAGAAGTAGAAGATACAAATATATTGTGTGTGTGTGTGTGTGTATAGTAGAACAGCTACATCTCATTAGACGCGACATAGCTCGCTCCGCTTAGCATTGCGTTTTCTCAAACGTGACATAGATAGAGCCTTTGAAACTTATTACAAGTAAATATGAGATTTTAGAGTTCGCTAGCATGGGCAATATAACAGTATTTGTTTAGTCTAATCTAAAGCATTTGTAGCGTGTCGTTATTTCGTGAATGTAAATCTATAAAAGTCGAAAAAATCTTACATCAGTTAGGGATAATAGATTTTCCTATTCAGAAATACCAGTGTTCGGTAGCCTATCTCACGTAATCCGTAAGCCAACTATATACGAAATTCCCAGAAAAAATATGAAGTTATTAATTTCCAAAGATATCTACTTTACTACAATATCCTCTTTTCGATGTCATATTGAATTTATTTGCCCAATTACCAGAAATTTTCAATGCTCTAAGTTCACATGGAATCTTTGAATGAAGTTATGTTTATGTTTCCTAATAACACCTTGCAAGACTGCTGCCTTATTCAAACCTAATTCATAAGATTCATGAATGTTCATGAAAGCAGAAACTGAGAAATTATACCTAACATATCTTCATGAGTTACATTACAATTGTTGCTACTTGGTACGCATGTCGTGTTGAAAACTTGGTCCTCGCTAGTAACTTAACGAAGCTCTACGAACAGTATGACAAAATAAATTATGTACTAATGAAAACAATATCAATAAACTTGGCAACTTGACAATATTAGGAACTCAACGAATCTAAAACATGTGCAACCGAAACACCATAAAAAAATATGGTTCTACTCCTTTTACAAGTTATCCAATCAGTTCAGAGGTCCGTAACATTCGGACAATTTCTGCAGGACAGCGTCTGACAGTCGGGCATTACGTGGAAGCTAGCGACGCCCCTCAATGCTGTCTGTGCCAAAACAAATTAACGACACCTCGCCGCGTCGCAACGAGTTTAATTTCCCAGCGGGTGTACCGCAGTTTTCACGTACACGCAACTTGGCCGAGTTTTATCATAAAACCACGCAACCTGGACGAAATGAGCTAACTTACTTCGCGAAATATCGTTGCTATAATTATAAAACTGAGGCCCCAAATTTCACACATTATCTCACGAATGCCTCCGTGTATTAAACCACGTAATGAAACACTTTGAACTCATTAGCAATGAATTGCCGTAAGAGCTAACGGGGAATTAAGTATGAATGTAATTTTGAGATACCTCTCAAAGGAATCGTCGTGTGACGTTTTATCCATTCGTCTGCACATTTCCTTTACAAAACAAGAGACCATAAAGATAAACTACCCGTAACCAAGCGAAACGAAATAGCTAGCAAGTCACAATCTATAATCTACTCACATTTATGCCGAGTCTGCCACAAAATTTTCATAATATTGCCTCAAAGAGGGCGTAAAAACTTGAGAGAACAAAACAGCAATAATGTAAGGGGGCGAGAAAAGTAGCGCTTAAATGTTGTTTACTGAGAGGCGAGTCCATTACTTGCAGGTCGACGGCCGCACGCGCCCGCGCAGCCGACCGCGACGTGGTCCTGACTCCTAGCGACCACACTAGGGGACAATGCTCCGCCAACCACCACTGACCATCGCCATTACACTTTAATTGTAACCCCGCAATGGCACCCAATCAAAGTTTCCGCCACTCCAACATTAATGACTGCTCGTTCGCTGAGTCCAATTCTTTCCCTTTCACCGCAACCATAAAGTTCGTGTAAAGGACCCTATTAAATATCCAATAAAAGTGTATTTATAGTGAGAAGGAATTCTCGTAAACAAAGGAGGACCGACGAGGAGTTAGTCAATAATGGCTTTCATTTGAAAATCGCCAACGAAAATCAATGCTCCCGGAGATACAAGTACAATAGTAACACTTAACAGTAAATCGCTTCACACCGCAATGTTTGTTCACGCGCAGTGACGTTGAACAAACAAGAGTTGAGTTTGTCTGCGCGTGAGTCCCGATCTCACGCTCCCGGCTCCGGTAGCGGATGAAGCTTTCTCAATTAACGCCCCAACGCGACGGAACTGGTGCGCACCGTTAGGGAGCCGACGTCAAAGACAAGAGGCTCATCAAAGCGCCGCGGTCGCCATCAATTATGAAACCAAATTGAATTAGGAATCTCACTTTATCAGTGCTCCGCTATTTATCACAAAAGAAAGGTGCCTTAATCTAAAAAGCCATTTCTGAGGACACCAAAATGTCAGTGGTACTGTTATTGTTACCTCATATATGAATATAAATTTAACATTCCAACAGAGAACCGCTTGGGTTATCTTTCAGTCAACTACGATAAACTAAACTTCCTGGAAAGTTATTGGAATAAATCACGACATAACTGCATCTCGCGTAGATAAAGAAATAGCTTGTGGTCGCTAGAAAGGTTTCTGTGGTTTATTTACAGACGCACAAGAAGAGATTACGAGTGTAACGCTGTCAAGGATGAGCACCGATACAATTATGTCAGTGTAGCCGTTTGGCTGTCCTCTGACGAATTATCCGGATCACAGGACTGACACAGTAGGATTTCGGGGAACATGTATTTGGAGATTATAATGTCATGTGCATCCTGCTAGAAACCGTCCTCACATATCACAACGTATTATAGCGCTACATAGAGAAATAAGGGCACATTCCTAAATGTTTTAATAACATTAATTTCCTAAGTAGTGTGTACACATTCATATATAAAACGTGGTTTATTTTGCAGATGCGACAAGACGGTCTGAAGAAAATTCCATTAGAGCGAGCGAACAAGACACCGGCAGGCCTTCCCACTTAGGGGTTTTTCCGTCGACCGGCGTCGTCGCCTTCGGTTCCTTCGTGTTCTATCAATACATTATTTTCTTGTGCCAATTCCTTTATCGTCGCAATTATTTTCGAAAATGTCTCCAAATCTAATTCTGTTCAGACATCAGACTCGATCCAAACGTGACTTTCTTTGCAAATATAGAAATTCTATTCAACATTTTCCGCAAGCGAGCGTAGAATGGTCAGCGGCGTGATTGAATTTTTAAATTTATTCTTTAGAAAAGTCATTGGAGGTGGCGACAGAACGGAAGCCGGCTATTTATCAGAGCAAATCCTCGGTAGCTTACATTATAGGGGTCTGCGTGGTGATTTCTTAGAGGAAAAACCTCGCGTATAAATAATATTAGAGGGTAGACGCAGGTCGTGAGCATCGCCGCGCATTTCCATAATTCTGCTCGTTACCGCAGCGCCGAGGCCACAGCCACCGCGCGCGATCTTATCTGTTCTTTCCCGACTAAGCAAAACTAATTAAACGCCTTTCGGTGGAATTGACGCGGTTTCTTCAATTTGATATAAGTATGTAAGTAATTAAATATTATAAGATGTGTGTTCTCAATAAAGAACCTTCAAATCTTGTCAACAAACTGAACACTCAGTTCGCGAACGGATTTCATACAACTTCCGAGTCATTTGCATACCTTGTGGATATCTTTATTAATCAACGATCATCATTCGCTCGTTGATGAATAATTACTCCATTGTTTAATGTCTTATTACGAAAACCTCACTCGCATACTCAAAATAAAGAAGCGCGTTACTTAATAATATTTAAAAACTGTGGATGACAGATGAGAATCCTGTGAGTGTAACATTCGAACTACTCGTATATAGCAGATATGGGGCTGAGCCCCACCGTGGCACCGCAATCCATACATAATTAATATCAGCAGGACAACTGGACCGGCGCGGCGACCGGGCTCGCCCGATTAGCATAGCTGCCCGATGTGCGCCCTTGCACAATGGTGCATGTCCGAGACGCGCGAAATATGCACAACTGCTTACTATGCATTTGTTACGTATAAGTCAAACTGCATTCTGCAGATTCCGACATCTCCTAGCTGCCATTAGATGAAGTACCATCTGTCTCAGTCGCATTTCCTGAATAATTGACGTGAGCTCAGCATAAAAACTTTTATGCTTTTATGTATGAATTGCAACAAATGTGATGCTCTGGGATAATGTAGAACATAATGTATTTTTTATTGACCCATTCCTCATTACTCGCAAGTCGCAGGTTAGACGTGGGTTTCAATAAAACGCTTCCCCTGTTCGTTGGACGCTGAATGAAACAAAAGCGACGAGCAAGTTTAATCTAAAGAGCACGCAGAATATTAAAACTATCCGAGTCACGTGTCACCCTTAATCGCGATGGTTGCATTCATATACACGCACACTACCCATATTACTAACCGTTTCCTTAGAAGATATCACGTGATGCATTCAAATACGCGGATGCAGTATCGATTACTTCTCCGAGCTGTATCGCGATTAAAAGAGTTGCATTTAGTACAGGAGTGCGGTTGTCTATGTGATTTCAGTTAAAGCGGAGCCATCTAGGCGGTGCAACTATGAACTTTTTAATTAAACGCGCCAGCCGAGGCGGTGGGGGCTTAACGACCACATTTTTCTAGATTCCCTTCGCGCGTTCTACTCCCGGGAAATCTCTTGGCACTGCACGAATAATTGCACAAATTAATAATACGAAATCGGGAGACCAGGCGACGGCTGCGAGACGATTCTTTTCATCTGCGAAAGTGGATTACATTAGCATACATAGTGAACGGTTTTAAAAGTTTGAAGTGGGCTTAATGGTGACAGAATTAGTCGTCATAAAGTGTTTTGAGCATTGGAAAGGTAATGTAGTAGTTTTTATAGCACCACGGTTTGTCCGGAGTGAGGGGCTGGAAGTTGGTACCACTTGGGAGTTTTAATTGATTTACGGCAGGTGGAAGTGGGCGTGTTCAGGCTATGAGACTCAGCGGCGGCGCTGTCTCGGCTCGAGCACGAGCTGGTCTCGGAGGAGCTCACAGCTCGGTTTGTTTTAAACTCGTATTTATCGGGGCGCACAGTCCGAACTCGGCCGCAATCAACTGCCACTGTTTACTAAGCTGCTGGGCAAACGGCCCGACTTCATCCGCCTCCGGACGTTATAGCCCATTTCCCTCATTTATATAAATGAATGTGCACTGAACTTAAAGTGTTTATTGTTCCGTCAAGTTTCACCTTGGCATAAGTACATAGAATGCAGACATAGCTGATGGCGTGCTAATGGAAAAAGTTGGATACTTTGAAGAGACATCAACTAAAAAAGTTTCCATTAAACATTCGATCATAAAGCGAACTCTATCTTATAAAAGCGTCCTAGGATACGAAATACACGCACGCGTAGCATTGTGAAAGCTAATAAAAATAAAGTAACCATAAATTAAAAATTAAAAAATACCCCCGACAAAAACAAAGCATCTAATAAACGTATTTGTTTTGTAGCTAAGAACTCTCGATCAAGTCACCTTTCAAACAAAAGCAAAAAAATCAAAATCGGTTCAGCCGTTTGGCAGCTACGATGGCGCAACCAGACACACAGATACACACGTTAAACTTATAACACCCCTCTTTTTCCGTCGGGGGTTAAAAACGTATTTGCTGAAGCAATGTTCGACACTTGTGCAGGAAGTTTGAAGTTTAAAAGTGCAGCTTGTCAAATATTAATATAATGTCGAAAAGCCGATGTGCTCGTGATATTTTTCACATTCTAACTTTTGCGATGACACCGCTAAACCTCAAAGCGTATAGGACCAAAGAATTGGCGACAGGTGCTACATGTATTTAAATTGGAAACTGGTTCAGAATGTTGTGATCTTCTATATATTACATACATAGACTAGCTGACGCCCGCGGCATCGCCCGCGTGGATGTCGGTTATTATATACTAAAACCTTTTTCGAGAACCACTCTTTCCATTGGTGAAAACAGCATGAAAATCGGTGCTGTAGGTTTTGAGTTTATCCTGAACAGACAGACAGACGCGGCGGAGGACTTGTTTTATAATATGTAGTGATAAACTCAAAAGACCGAAAGGGATACCGGGACCTTGGCAACAGGCAAATGAAGGAACACGGGTGGGTTTTAGTCAGTAAAAGTCTGACACGCCCTTCCGCTCCGCCCAGAGCGGGAGAAGTCATTAGATGATTTCCCAAACTCAAAAAAAAAAAAAAAACCCTTCTTCCCATGGTAAGCAGAAACTACAGAAAGCCACCTGCTAGGATCCTTACATACTCCTTTTGCTCCGTTTATGTTCATACTAGTCATCTGGTGATCTTCTAATGTAAATATTATAGCAAAGTGTCATTTATACGGGCGTCAGTATAATCGTGATCGATGCTAATTAATGATGGATGGATATTGCCGTGGAAATTCGCTTTGGGTAATTAATGTCATGAATAATGATAGCTATTTACTATATATCATTAGTCTATCGAGTGCAACTACGCCCTTCGGTTATTGGATTCTGGTTCCATGTTAGGCAAAATATTATTCATAATTCAACTAAGATTACTAGGATTCGGTATTGCAAATCCCGATAGTTAATGGCAAGGTTGCCATGATTAGTGAAAGTCTTGCCTAATTTTGATTGTCTCAAAATTCTACCAATTTACTTCGGTATGACTAGGTACTGATGATTATTACTATTCCACACTTTTTTTTCTAAAATTTACAGAAATTACAAAAAAAAACGAATTCTCAATGAAATGTGAAACGAGATATGAAATTACGAAGCCGAAAATATAATATTTAAGTATCAAAGTAACGGACGGGGTTTGCATATTAATGAGCCATGATACAATGGATTGAAATGTACGGTTTGTGACCACCCCTAGCATGAATCAGGCGAGCCAAATGTTATTGCCCCGTTCCGGCTGTAGCAGTAATGCGCCTATCTAGGGTTGTCGAAAACCCTTTCATTTTTACAATCTCGCGGCTTCCGGTGATACAAAATCCCTCGCTTTAACGTGCCAAGGAGTTGTTCTTTAAAAAAGTTTTTAAAGAAATAATTTCTATTGTTTGAAACATTTTCAAGCTGCTGGAATTTTCCTCGATAGTAACAACACGGATAGGGCTGCCGGATGCCAGTCCCTGATCCTGTAGTTGTGAAAGTCTCGGAAGGCCGATACGTGCATATATACCCTTTCAAATGGACCATTCGGACTGTATAAGTGTGCACCCTTTCACCACCATTATTACAAAAGACCATAAAAGAAAGATATTCGTTGCTTGTTCGTGTTGTGTTGTGTTGTATGTTTCGACACAAAGATTTCAAATATTTAGATTAAAATATTCACAGAACTGTTTTACCATTTACCGATTTTACAATTAGTTGATGTAAATGAATCTAAACTCGGTAAATGGTAATGGTATTTTATATGTTAAACATCATGTCACTCGATTGTAATAACAAATGTCAGAAGTTATTATAAGTTTATATTCGACTCATTTGCATTCGATTCCCATGTCGATTACGGAGCGTATCACTTTGTACTATATCACGTTATGAGAATTATTAACACGTGCACTTATGACACATGCTACTATGTAGGTAAGTTTATTTAATTGTGTAAATATGTATAAGCTTCTACGAACTTAGCACTAAGCAAAGGTAAAAAAAAGAAAAGCTCACACGATTCAGAACATTTACATTAAATGTAATAAGTACCTACTAAAATTCCCTACTATTACGACATTAGCCCCGCGTGGGCGCCATTAGGATTTGTTTAATTTTAAGTATCATCTAGACACGTACACTAATTAATATCGGTAGCTAATCATAATATTGGATTTGAACGAAATAAGGTAGGTAATAAATAAAATTCAAACATAACATACCAATCGAATCGAAATTCGAATTAGAAATGAAACGTTTCTACAAATCTACACGATCTACGCTATTTGCCAAATCATGCAGTTTCCGGCACTTCGACCAAACATTATATAATCAATCACATATATAGCCGTAAAAGGCGATTTAAAGATAATGACAACGGGATGGGCAGATATTAAGGCTACTTTTACAATATTATGTGATCACTTCGGTGCTACGCTGTATACAGTTCATATTTTTTCAAGCCATTGTGTGGAGATTATGGTCCTAGAAAAACTGAGGGGATGGTTCTTTTCAGCGTTTTTCTCTATGACAGTTTAGAATCTCGAATCACAATGGCTAGAAAAACAAATCACTCTATTTGCGTTCACGGAAGATTTCATAAAGTTAAAACAGTAGTAACATATTAAATTAATATAAACTTATAAACTCACCTCTTAATATCTGGTAGAGGAAGACTTTGATGTGGTCGGCGGACAGATGTTGCGGTGACACGATGATCTTGTGCAGGTCGCTCTGCAGCAGCTCGGTGATCACGTAACTGATATGGACTGGTCAAGGAAACTGTTGTGTGGAGACATTGAAGAATAACACAAAGAGGAAAACTTTAATACTAAACAAATTCGACTATCTCAAGTAGATGAACTTAACTATAAGAAAACAGAACAGAGAGAATAATTTTATCTTAAATCGCACTTCGGCACCGACTTGGAATTCTCGGAAGATATTGATTGAATTTCAGTATGAAAATGAAAAAAAAAATTGCCAAAAAGTTAATTGAATCTTGATCAACCAGATTCAAATTACGTTGTTTACATATAAACAGGGCTTATGTAAACATTGGTGTACAATATGTCGAAATTCCATGCAGAAGCGCATGACTGGCACTAGGCATTATTCAGCCGAAACCCCAAAAGGGTGGTTACAGGACGACCTACCACCCGCATGCCGGTTGGAGGACCGGTCCGGTGCTCCGTCCGGCCGGATCCGAGCCGTCTCGCCCGTTATCTCGCTTATCTGCAGCACGCCCCTCGTGACCATTATCAAAATTACAGGCCGACCGTGGTACGCTTCGCACACTTGTTGCGGCCAAACTACATTACAACTTCAACGTTACGGGTGGAATTTCAACGAATTGTAATTTGGGAACGGACCCACTGTGTATTGAAACTAAAGTTGTAAATGTTACTCACATAACGTATGAATTTAAAGTCTATATTAGATTCAAGACTAGTATTCCCTGTTGCGATCTAAAGTTTAATATAATCCAATTAGCAAATTGCTGCGTGAGATTATACAAACTCTTGCACAAATTGTTTTAGAGCAATACAGTAACATAGCACTGGCTATAAAATTGTGTAAGTGGCCGTTATTTAATCCGTAGCGATGAATATTGTGGTCGTGAAGCACGAAGCGTCTTGAATAACGGCCATAAAGCCTACACTCGACCTTAGAGCTGACGCATTAGCACTGGCTGTATAGAAACTATCGTGGATATTAACTTATACAATATGTACGCAGACGATGTTCGTGGCATTTAACATGACGCTACCGAGAACAGTAATTTGAAGCTGATACCTTACATAAAAGAAATGATGTAAGTTTATCTTGTGAACAACTTGACGGATTGGGATGACCTTTTCACGAATTCAGTGGTGTATATTTAGTTCTAGAAAGAAAAATATTTAAGTAAGAATAAGAACATTTATCATTTAATTTTGTCTACCACAGTCAGTTATTTTATTTTAGTTCCAATCACTATGAAATATTGGATTCTAAGAGTCTGACCTTGGAATTTCACCATCCCTCATTAAAGGTAAATTCTCCCCATACACATACTTCCCATGGGGGTAGGCAGAAACTACAGAGCGCCACCTGCTACGATCCTTACATACTCTTTTTGCTTCGTTTAAGTTCATACATCGGATAATCTATGCGGTAAACCACATCCCTCACTTCAAACCGTGGCTATTTCGGAATCCGGCCTATGGTTTTAGAACCGACTTTCTCTTACTATTGAATAATTCCCTTCTGTCAAAGATCTTTAATGTCAGCCATACAAAGGGATTTACTCTCGTCTCGAAATATAGTTACCGTACCGTTATGCTCATTCTCAGGTGGCAGTAATCTCTTGTCACTTCGTTAAGTGTTATTGTTGATGGCCTGTGATCAGTCGTTTGAAGATATTTCTGGCTCGTTTATAATAACCTGCTTTCTGTCTGTCACTCTAATCATCAACGGATATTTCTAACCTGAATATTCTTATGGACCTCTTACCTACGAAAATTCGTTCTCTCGACATTCGTAGGTACTATACAAAATACTCTCGGATGAACTTAACCAGAAGTCGTTCACTTTGTAAAGGACACCCGATAAGATAGGCCTCTATCAAATCATATATAGTGTCATTATGAAACTCTTTGATGATAATATATCTCTGAAATACCCTCGCATAGGCTTGATGGTTGATGCTATGAGTATGGCTATGGTATGGCTTGATGGTATGAGTCACGTGAATGGTATCCGAGCCTTGTGTTTTATTATGAACCTAAAAAAAAAAACAAGAAGTAAAGGCAGATGCTCACGTACTCTTATCGATTTTGTAGTAGAACCACAGAACCGTACAAATAATAAAAGCGTGTCAAATGTTTGCACGGATTGACAGGTACGTGCACACAGGTACTTGGAAATTGAAGGGGTAGTATATGGTACTGACATAATTCCAACGTTATTCGTAAAATATATGCCACACGTGAATGAAATAAGTTTTTCAGTCGATTAAAAGGGATCAAAACGCGGATAGGCGAATGTCCACTTTTACTAGTATTATTAAAATCACGCGATCACTGATCACCCTGCCAAGTGCCGCAATTATGGTGTTATCTCCCCTAGGACCGGTCGTTGTAACGGTCGACAAGGGAGGCCTTATATCCAGCATTGGACATCTACGTAATCGCATAAACATGAACAATATACTAAGAGAGAACAATGAAAACATGTTTCTCTTTAAAAGTTTTATCGTATTTCATCACAATTCCAAAGTTTTTAGCACAATGTGTTTCTTTGACTTTATTTACATTACAATGAGAAGACAAATTATGGTACTTGATGAATGAATTAATTTGTAAGTTGAACCTACATTTACTTTGAAACTCGTTTTAATTGAAGCGAATATAAACTTTTTGTATTAATATCTTTGAAATTTTGTTTTTTTTCTTCCCATTTCCCCTGCGATTTGCGAGCAATGAGAAAAGAGGAAAAAACAGTATTTAACCATTACTAATGGGTGTTTGTGTTTACCCGACTATGGCGAAGAAAAAAGGAGGGTTATGGTTTTGACCGGTATGTAAGTATGTTCATCTGATCCCTATCTTCCTTCTATCCTATCTACTAAACCACTCATCACAAATGAGGTATCGTTGAAAGCGTTTTGATCGTCCGCTGGTTATAGGCTATGTGACGTCACATTAAATTAAAAATGGCGCCCTCTAGAGGACAAAAAGTCAGGAACTAAAAAAAATATTGTAAATCGTACCATGTTGGGTATCAAATGAAAGGGCTTAATGAGCACATTTCAAAAATATATATATTATAAACCCAAAAGAATTTAAAAATAATTAAAGTAATAAAAACTAAAACCTAACTACGACTAAAAAGGTATAAACAAGACACCACAAACAGACAAATGAAAATCCGGAGTCACACGTGTTAATAAATAAAACAGATTACGTGTGACTCCGGACTTTTTGTTATTTTTTATTTCAAGTGCTAGACGTAGAATACATTTTAATATCTTTAAAGCGAGCTAGCAAAGCGAGATACTTGTCCCCTATTACTTTGGACCTAATGGAAACCTCAATGAGGTGTAAATATACGAAAAGTATCCACTTAACTTAACGTTATTACCAGTGTAAAGGTGATATCGGAGTATTAAGACAAAATATGGTAGTCATCTGGGAACGGATGCAATTTAATTAGTCTATAGGCACAGACAAATACTTCTAGGGGTAAAGTAAAGATTTCATTCACGTCTTCTTAATTTCTCTGATAAAACTTGTTCTTAATGTTTTGCACTAAGAGCTCGTAAGTTTTACACCAAGCTCACATTACTTCATCATCTGCCTAGCCTTTTCTTTGGGGTCGGCTTCCAGTCTAACCGGATGCAGCTGAATACCAGTATTTTACATGGAGCGACTGCCTATCTGACCTCCACAACCGAGTAACTGGGTAATACCCTTGGTAAGACTGGTTATCATTCTTTCGGGCTTCTGACGACCCGTAACGACTGTCAAAGATCCATGAATGACAGCTGGGACCAACCAACGGCTTAACTTGCTTTCTGAGCCACGGAGGAGTCTCGGTATGTAAAGATGGTCACCCATCCACCGACCAACCCTGGCAAGCGTAGCTTAACCTGTTGGATCGATCCGTGCGGCTGTTATTACTTAGCCACGAGCTCCTCCAAGCTTACATTACTTATCACCCTAAATAATGGTGTCTCAACCTTGATTCAAGAGCAACCAACAAAGTTCAGCCAAAGCTTTCAAATGAAGCAACGTATTCAGATCCCTTTTATCTACAACATTTACAACACTTATGATTAGCCCACTCTGACCACCAAAATGTCATTTGCAGGTAGGTACACGTCCACACGGCTACAAATTCGATTTAAACTTAATGGCGGCTCGGAACATGAGGTGAGTCGCTGCGCAGTAACAATTTCATGTGACAGCGGGGGTGAGGGGTAGGGTACGGCGCAGCTAACAGCTAACTTCCGAGCCGCCATTAAGTTTGAACCGGTCTGTATGCATTTCCAGTATAAACTGACCTCGCATTGTACGGAAATCCTATACAATGCGAGATCAGCCCTAAACTAGAAATGTATAGCTTGAAGTGTAGCCGTGTGTACTTGTAAAATAATGGGGCACAATCAAAGAATTATACCAAAAATATTTGAATGCGGGTAGTGAGGTCACGTAGGGCTGCGGTCGGTTGCCTAATCTGTATCTATTCGAGACCCCACCGAATCAAGTCGCCGCGGCATCTTACCTTATCTATAAAACAGAATATAGAATTTAGAACTATTATTGCTGCTTGAATGTCGAATGTTTGACAATTTTGTATATTATTACCTACATTAATAATGCTTTAAATTACTTACACGAATGCAGTTTGATTTAAATAGGATTAAGAATGCCTCAATGATATTGAAAAGTTATTGTAACCATTTGAATGAACTCCAGTAAAGTAAATTAAATAATAATAATTATATTTGTAATGTAATTTTTATTCTAAATTAAAGTAAATTAAATAATAATAATTATATTTGTAACGTAATTTTTATTCTAAATTACGTAGTGGTGTACATAATTATGTAGGTATAGGTAAATTTAAATTAATTTTTAATAGGTAATTGAAGGAATACGTTAATGCATAATACGTCACGTTCATATAATCATCTTTTGTAAATTAAGACGTCTACAAATACATAATTCACAATTATGTAACACGACATTTACGCATCATAAAAAAATATTAGAACTATCAAAATGTTATCAGAGAAACAAAAAATTAATAGGTAAATAGTTTTACTAAGATTAAACTATGAATACGGACATAGAACTTAGATGTGATGAGAGTTAATATAGAGGATGTTCAATGTTCATATTGCCCATCATCATCATCATTCGTCAACGCCGAACGATGTCCACTGCTGGACATAGACCTCCCCCAAGCACCAACACTTCGACCGGTACTTCTCGCATCCAGTGGATGTATATTGCCCATACCCAGTTTATTTTAGCAGTAACTTATCCTTCATAGGCAGCACTGAGCAGAAAAGTCAAAGTATGACAAAATCAACCGTTTTTCAGATACTAATTTTACCGAATACCTAATACTAAATACGTAAAGTTATTTCGTAACGTGATTAACTCCATTCATACTTTTATTGAATGGAAAGAGTGGCTAATGGCTCCTTGACATAAAAAACAGCGTACAATTTGCGTAAAAGATTACACGATTTGGCATGCGTCGGCTTAGATTATAGTTGAATCGAATTTACTATTGCCAATAAATTCTACTGCATTTTTTATCATAGTATTTTTTTTTGCTATTTGGAGAATTTGAATCTCAACGTTATGCTATCCACAAAGGAATATTCGCGATGATTCCAATATTCAAATTCCTTCAAATTAAAATCACTTGATAGGCAACTCGATTCGCGTCCTATTCTATTCATAACGGGCCCAAGAAATTCTCAGAGACATTACATCCAATTCTCCAACTTATTGCAAGAATAACTAAGCAGTAAGTACCTCCACCAAATTACGTATTCGCTTGCCATATCAATTTATTTTCGTGAGATTGTGAGCACAATAAGAATTGGCAACAACGCGGCAACGCTGAAGAGCGGCCGGGCCCAGGGGCTCACGGACGGTTTTGGGGCTACACCCCTGTGTCGGGGCGGTAATTATTTACTGAGGGGCTGAGATTCCGCCCCCGCGCCCGCAACCCCCGCACACCCCTTACCGCCCCATCAAACACGACACGGTGGATAGCGTATATGAGAGGATACATTTTTACGATACGGGCTTTAGTTTCATTTCTCATAGTTACGAATTATTTGTGTGTTATCAGCAGCTATACTTTTTATATTATAAATAAAATAAGTAAAATTTCTGAGTTTGTATGTAAGTTGTAATCTTCGGAACAACTGAACCGATTCTAAAAATTCTTTTCACTAATGGAAAGCTTATAGTATTGCCGAGTGTCATAGAAAATATTTTATATTAAACAAGAATTTTCACGCGGCGAAGTCGCGGAGAGAAAACTACTTTTAAATAAAATTGGAGTGTGACTAATACCTTTATACCCTCAACAAGAAACTTTGTAAACTTCAGAAAATAGAGCCTGAAAATGAACGAGTACTGACATTTTAACTGTCAGCAGTATGTTTTCGCCGTCGCCATTTTTAGTTCATTTTTGTTAAAAAGATTAGATAGCCACAAAAAGTTCTGTGAACTGTTATCGGATAGAAATAAATGGGTGGGCAAGTTTGTCCATAATATTGGTGAGCCTTCTAAAATCGTTCTTGTTTACTTTTAACTGCATTAATTATATTCCGTAACAACGAATGTAAAAGGTATTTAGGCTACGCAAACATAAAGAAACAGTGGAATACACTTGTGTTCATAAGGCGTAGGAGCATACATATAAATTGTTGACTGAAAGCCCGGATGTCCTGCAGCTGCGCACCCAAACCCGACAACCGAATACGTTTGTAGACACAAAAAAAATCCTTTACAACACAAACTTGATCCCCGGCAAAAAAGATATATTTATTCGAGCATCGATTAGTCAAATAACTCGTTATCAGACATCTCTGTTCGCGACTGATAAATCATTATAACCCTAGGCATAAACAATGAAAGGGCGGCACAGAGAATATTGAAAAATTAATATGCCGTAAAACGCTTTTGATCTGCTACAAAATTACGTATTCATAAATTTGTTATATTACAATCCGTATGCGAAATCAGTGTCACTAGCATCGGTGTTCACGGTATTAAATATTAATACGATACATTAAATAATTATTATGCAATGACCTTTTTGATAATTCAGCGTCACGATTACGCGTATTTTATGTTCATTTTGTTATTCATTAATATTGTGTGCAATTTCAATTAAACTATTTCAGATTAATGCATTATTGTTATTATTTATTCGATTTATATCGAACAGTCACAAAAATTGATTGCTCACGCACACTGCGTTCATATAAGTGGTTTGTATTCTATTGTATGCGAAGGAATTAACATAACTGCAGTTTCTGTTAGTCAATGTTGACGAAATAAAACGCTTAAAAACAAACTTATAAAAACAAAGTTGTTTGCTTAGTCAATCTTCATCGTGGGCTATAACTCGTGGGCGTGACACGGTCTACATGAAAAATAAATTTCAACATTTTCCGCAGACAAGACTTTACCTTCAAATATTTTATGTTCTACAACAAAAACTCGTCTTTGTTGGGTGCCAAATCAATAGAATAACTTACAATGCAGAACTGTGCAAAAACATGTAAGGTGCATAATAAATCTCCCAGGTAATTTTCAGAAATGGCATTTGTGTGGTAACATTACACCATCGACGTAATACGAATGGTAATATTCACTTCGACAATACTTACGGGTTTCCTACTGTTTACGAAAGCGTAGAAATGGTCCGCTTTAACGCACATTACGGTTTGAGTATGTTTAAGCCATTGTTTCTAGCTGCAGACCGGTAGGACTGTGCCTTACACAAAGCACGGGTCGACATTGCACTTCGGTGTCTCACTCATAATTGCCGTGTCTAATTTTTGAATATTCTCTTCACATGCATATTATGTAGAACACGCTTTAAACAGTCCTCCCGCAATTTCAAGCTCGCCATTGTGTTTTCTCCTCATCCTTTTTACGGATAGGAAAGGTACAGATGACATTGATGGATCATCGACACCGGTTTATTGAACGAAAACCGGTTGACACTAGTTGCCTGTCATATTTGCATAGAACGTACCTACTTGAGATATGGAAAACATTTTGTTCGTGACTAGAATTATTTCCTAAGACAGCAACAACAAAAAAAATGGTACATTTATAAATTGTTGAAGAAACTCATTCAAAAATATCCGGTTATAAAGCGCGAATTTATCAGGAAATATATCAGCGAAAATTGAAAATTTGTGAAGACTGAAATGAGTTGATGACAGAATGGAGAAAATATAATCAGTAACCGGTCAGTACCCTCGGAAGAGACGCAAGAAGTAAATCACGGATATTTAAGATGTGTCGAAAGACATCCAGCAATGTCGGTGCAAATGACCATTCCGAAGACAGTACGTGGAAGGGAGACGTTGATAAATCGTTCTCAGCAGTGTTTGCTGGACAAACGTACTGATCAGAATACATTTTACTCCATATGAAATGATGTGAAAGGCTTCTTTGTCAAGCATGAATGAGTAATGAGCTCTCTCCAAATACAAATGATAAAATTCTTGGGAACTCGAATTCTTATAACTCTGGCTTAAGTCCACTGTAATGATATTAAAGATACAACTGTGTTTGGTTATGTGTTTAATTAATTCACAGTTTTAATTAATGTTTACAATACAGAAGTGAAAACAGATCGTGGTAAGTAAATAAAAAAGTAGATATACGAATAATAGATAACGTGGGTAAACGAATAAAAATGGTTTTTATTCTCGATGTTGGAAACAAGAAATTGTAACAAAGAAATCCATCCAAAATGGAGTCTGAATACAAAGTCTGCAGGGCAACAAATTTTCAGATATAGCCTCAAGGATATTTGCGAGCATTGCGGCCAGCAAACATAACAATCCTGTTTTATAGTTTATACTAACCGGCTAGGATAACAAATCAGTAATTCATGACGACGCTAACTGAAAATGGTAACGTAGAATTCAGTATTTCCAAAAGTTTTGTAGTTAAAATCGACCAAAAGGTACGGCAGAGAACCTAAGCCTCGATAAAATTGTGAAACATTGTTCCCAGTGTATACTTTCGCTTCTATCTCTAATCTTTTCCCCACGAAATCCTATGAGGAAAACCGTGCCAGATCGCCAAACCCATGTTCCACAAATCTTCCTTTACCAAGTTTTGTGTTCACACAAAAATATATAGAAACAACATAAATAAGGCAACTTTGTACCTTCGTTGAGTATGATTGGTGTCGCTCCTGATATTTGGGTTATTATTGTGGCTATTCGAGTCCTCGCTGTTCTCGGGGTACTTCGGCCACTATACATCAACGTCGCGAGGGATCCAAGGACGTTTGCGCAGCGTATCATTCGTCAACTGATACCGCGTTGATCCCGTATGGGACGCCGACAATAGGTTTATTTGTTTTAAACACAGATAGTTTCAAAAAAGGTTTGGGGTGTTAGTGCTGTGATAAAACTCTACTGTTGCTTTCAAAGGCATTATTTGGATTAAATGTTGCAACTTTAGAACGTACCTATATTTACTAGTGCTAATCTACGTCATACTTTCTATGTTCAAGATAAAACTATATAAGTACATAATTAGTAGAAATGTCTACGAAAGAAAATAGTGTAACAAATCTCATTTTTCTAGCAACCCTCAAGCAATCTGATGAAATATGTCATGAACGTAGCCCTAACAACCAAACACAACGAAATTAGAAAATTCCCGGAAAAATAATAACGAAAGCTTATAATTCAGTTTACCGACAAAATTATTACAGCAAAAGGAGGTCACGAAACACGAACTCACAATTAATGTTACACACGACTAAACAAGAAGAAATTCACATTATTTACATTGCGTCCCCATAGTGATTGTTAATCAAAACGGAAAAAAATATAATCATATTTCTGTGTGGCTTAATTTTAAATGAATATTAAAACACGTCGGGTAAGTTCGGGGCAAACACGCCAAGTAAACGTAAAAGCGGGCAAAGGTCGGACGTTGATGAATAGCGGCTTACGGACGGATAGATGGAGTGACCGGACCGATGGACACAGCGACCGCTCCGGCGCCGCGTCTAGTTGTCGTGTGTTGTTATTTTTGCCTGGACTCTTAAGGAGGTTTTATTAATCCCCTTAGACGCTTAAAACGTTGACACTTTCATGTTCAACTTTTTAGAAGAGCTTAAATCTTAAGTAATGGAAGATAGAAACTTTAGACAATACTTTGACAGTCTGAGGAAAGGTATTGTCGCAAAGATTGATTCAATTCCGATAGAAAGCTTAGAAAGGGACTTCTGTAAATATTTTGACAACAACCTTAGATTATGACTATTTAGTATTCTAATAAACAATGGTATCTACCGAAATCCTTATTAAATGCGCCTTTGGAACTCGTTCTCTAATATATCTAGCTACAGACGATGCCTTTACCGAAGGCGGACGAGCGGCGGGCGTCGGATTATATGATACTTTATTAGGAACAAGCCTCCGCGTCTAAAGTGCTTGCTTCATATGCCTCCCGATATTAATTTGACATGTCCTTCAGCTTCATTACCAACTACTGTTAAAGCGAGATAAGGCCATAGAAACATAAAGTTATGAAAACGATGGGAACCCACACATTCCGTGTAAATGCTGCCATAAAAACCAATGTTTTTAGTGAAACGAATGTGACTAATCCGATGAATAATAAAACTTCAAAGCACGCGATTCCGATCCGACGTGACGTCCGGTGGAACATGTTAACGCGGTAATAACACCATGATTAGTAAACAGCGTGATGCTTCCCAATTATGTAGCTGCATTAGCTTATTAACCGAAGTTTCTAACAGAATAGTCAATGAAGCACGCCCATTAGACGGCGGGGAGGCGGCGCCGATCGCGGGACCCAACGAATTTCCGCCGCTGTTTCTTTATTCCTCTCACAGCGGGATTTTCCGCAGGATGCTAATCTACACAATGGAAATTAACTGGCAAAGAAAAAAGGCCCATATTACAAGCTCATTTCCATTTATAAACATGACAGAACATAATGTGAAAGCTCACTACAAGGTTGACCTTAAAACTCTTCAGTGCTAACTTTCGCGAATGTAACAAAATTACGATCGTCTGAATACGACTGTGGATTTATCCGTCCCTGAATAGGCAAAATACTTTGGAGGACTGTGAGAAATATGTTTTATCTGAAACTAAATATTTAGAGCATTACGTTCTGGTAAAACCTACTCAGAACGTTTTACCTTAGAGTTTCTAAGTCGTGACTTTTACCAGCAACAAAGACGACGAGAATGTGAATTTTGGGTTTATACGCTTGTGCTAATTGAGAAAACTTGGATTACAAACAGTAATACTTTTGAATAAGTTTTAGGTAAATTGAATCTCAAGAGAGTAGTCATTACATGACATACATCACATTGAATACAGTTAACTCAGCTGAAGCAGTAAATTGGTGGCGTAAGCTGTCGTTGACAACATGCAGCAAACATGCGCGCCATGTCCTGTGTATCAGAGCACTAGCACTCGCACAGTATGCGAACTGCGAGCTGCACCGCCCGCAATAATTCCGAGTAACGAAGTCTGCATCACATGTTGAAATATACCGTCCAACATTTCAAAACTTCAGGAGCGATTCCGAAATACGCGAGGCAAAATATAAAATCTTGCGTTGGTTAACGAACACAGGTGGCAGGTGGAGATTGAATGCGACATGATACTCTTCATTACCGCTACATGAATACATTTGCATTGCGAATGAGACGTCTGTTTTCCGTGGAAGTACAAATTTTGAATACACTTAACCGTAGCAGTGCATTTTATAATGGATTTAACGCTTCGGGGTGGAAAAAAAGTTGATTTGGGAGCCGCAATACGGTAGCGATTATCTAAAGCCTATCGGGCAAGGTTCCAAGACGTCATCGAGACGGGGCCGCACAAGGGGCTACGCCAGCGCTGATCTCGAGCCTGCGAGCCAAGAAGCCTCTCGGTCACCCCGTGCCAAGTACCGACGGCATTGCGAACCCTTAGCGGCGTCTGCCTCAAATTATTCAAAAACATAAAAGGTAATTCCAACGCTCTTTACTGACATGAATTGGAGGTGGATGGCATTAAAAAAATATTGTAGATATTTGGCAGATTCTTTCTCAGTATAGTCATAATTGGTTTTAGTAGATATTTCAGCCTGGGAAATAATGCAGTCACATTCAGAATTAACAATAATTATCACGATGAGAACTAATTCTGTAGCTCGATTAATCATACAAGGGAGCACGTCAGTTGGCGAGTGCTAATCTCCATTAATCGATGACTGATTAACTGTTTTGGGATTTTGTTTAGGTGTAAGAACGAACATGGTGCGCACATGAGTACGGAAGCGGTTGGGCTCGGGGGGAATGTCGGCGACATACGAAACAGTTCGGAATTGTTGTTACTGCGAGCGAAAACACGACACCACTCTCAGTCCCACGAGAATACGATGCGAGGCCAAAAGTAGCAGCTTTAACGTAATGTATAACTTGATGCATTACTGAGTCCGTTGGAAATAAGAAAATTAATGGGGACAATATTCCGTAAAATTATTGTCCAGGAAAAATGAGATGTCTAGGATATAAATGTTCAACAGACAAGATTTTCCGCACAGTTCGATGTAAAAATGTTGGCTCGTTAAATATTTTATCAGGAACTCTCCGTGCGAAAATTCTTGCGTAATCGGTTAAATTCCCAGCTTTACTCCCAATATTAAATCACAATCGTGATAAACATTAATACAAAGCGCCGCGGGAACATTTTGAGATATGGACACACTGATACTACTTTGAACGAAAACTCAAATTGTGCCAATATAGATTAGTGGATAGATTAGCCTTGGCTGAAGCATCTATACCGGCTGAGCTGACAGGATAAGTAACAAAAAGTAATGGCAAACAGAAGAGTACAAATTTAATCTAGGGTCTAGCCAGGGCTCGAGTTCCCGGGAGGGCGTTAGCGAAATTGCCAGAATACATTAAAGGAAGGGTCGCCCCCGTCCTATCTCAACAACTTGCAACTAAGCTACGACATAAAATCTCTCTGAATCACAAATTTTAGTCGCACTACGGATTTTATGCTTTTTATCGTTCACATTCGTGCTGAAGTGTAATTAATATACTTTCTATTTTGCGTACACAATAAGAGCGTGTATTATGAATTTATGACAGAGGCTATAACTCTCAGAGTTATATCATTGAAAGACTTAATGAAGTCGTGGAAATATCATAAAGCGGTTATTTACGGCGAGATTCCTTTACCTTAAACGACGGTGCGGTAAATAAAACCATGGTTTAAGAGGAAATAGGGCCGGTCTTTTCTCCATACAAAAAGTCATAATTCGAGGTTTGGCTCTCGTCTATTTCCTCCTCCAATATTGGACTAATTTCAAAGATATTTTATAAATTAAATAAGAAAGATACTTACTGTGCCCCTATGTTTATCTGTTTTCATTAATAGTTGTCAAATTTGAAAAATAGGCCTCTGAATACAGCGGCCTAAACAGGCAATTTTGAGCATTTTCTGAAGGTTCTAGTGCTTCTACAGATAATGTATCATCAAAACGGAAAACATAGAATTAGTTGATATTTATTTTAATGTAAAAAATCATTGCTCTAACATAAACCAGAGAGAAAACAGGCGAGAGCGTTTGTATGGAGAGGGGACCGACCCTATTTCCTCTTAATGTTTCACGAAGGCCTCCACATTATGTTATATGCGTAACGTCATTTTTAGCATGCTTTTGTTGGCAGTTTGCATTGTTCTTTGAGTATGTCCCGATATGGTTGTTGCAATGTCTCACACTTGTATGATGAAGTAAAAAACTGTCGAATATTTTGTAACACGAGAGGCAGTAACAGTTGGCGTATCGCAAAGTTCAAACCAGCGGGGCAATTCTCTTATTTTTAAGAACTTTCACATTCACATCTCATTCGGAATCTGTCAAAAAAACCATCAATTTACCAACATTTTTGACAAGTTTGACAGATTGCGACTGTAATGTGAACGTTTTTTAAGTACGAGATTGGCCTTCAGTTCGTTTTTTCAATAGTCAGGCGTGAAATGATATTTAATACTTCTGGTAAACGCATCAGAAAGCGGTTGAAAGAACCTCAAATTTTAAAGCGCCTATAAAATAAAAATTATATTGCTCGGAATACTTTTATAATGGCGTACGCACCGGGGAAAGCTCTAATCTAACACCAAGCAACGGATTTTACTGCGCATCCTACAAGTTTTAGTACCGTTTTTATATGGACGTCAAATTTTTACGATTTTTGTTCAGTGCGCCTAGGCTTCCGCGGCGTCACGGTCCATGCTGGCTCATTTTTCTCTGACCTATAAGGCCTTTGAGTGCGTCTTTCAAAGGATAAATAAACAGCAGCAAAGGTACATAAATAACGCTACCACGATGTACCATAAACATAAAGCGTGTTACGGGTTACCGTACCCTTGACGATCCGATATCCGACCAGCACACGACTCGTGAACCACACAAATACCATTTCGGGGAACTAACTTTCATTTTATATGGGTACTTTTGGAATGCAAACATCTAGAAACCATTTATTTGATCAGGTACTCTTTCAAAGTCGGTAAGTGCTAAAGTTCTTTCTGTTTACTGAATATTTTATTAGGTACATCAAAAGCTGCATATTGATAAGGTAATATTCAGATTATCAACTTGCTTGATAAGGTTTGATGTTATGTTACCTATTTATTTTGACTTGGTTCGTTTTTTTTTGCGTTTGGAATGATAGCATGGATTTTCAGCATTTGATCATTGGAAACAAAAAATATTTGGACCCAAACAAAATAATTTCATTTTAAGAGCATTATGACCATACTAGCTTCCACCCGCAGCTTCGCCAGAGTGGTATGTCGATAAAAAGCCCTTCTCAGGCTCTAGACTATCTGTGTAACAAATGTGATTTAAATCAGTTCAGTAGTTTTGGCGTGAAAGCGCGACAAACAGACATAGTTACTTTCGCATTTATTATATTAGTAAGGATTTCACAGAAGATACTGACATAAAACTGGTAGAAGACACATACCGTTGTAAACCAAAGGCAATATATCCAGCAATAATGTTTACTATCGAACGTTGAACTGAACAAAACATGATGGAAGCTACTGAGCATGAAGCCCCATAATACACACTTAACATCACGGTAATTATACCTAAAGTTGTGAGTAGATTTATAAAGTGCTACTTTAATCCATATTTGGCATAAAAGGATTGGAAATTGATTAAAAGCCGCGATATACAGCGAAAAGGCTATCATATGTATAGCCGATGAGCTACAGTAACCATTTCCCCGCCTTTTTCAATTAGCGCGGAACAGTAACCAGCCGCCATTCTGTTTTTCTTTCGCTTCCAAATTAGTCGCAAGTGGCGATAATTAGAGATAAGAGCATTATAAATTAATTGAAAGCTGTCTAAAACACGGACATGTGCGAAACTAAAACATATGGTGAGAACATGCAAGGCGTAGTTAGTAAGCCGAGTGGGGACGACCCACGCGGCAAATTTCCAACACAGTATGGCGCGATATTTTCTCTACACGACTTAGAATCGGCGTCGTTTGCTAGGGAGTTATAAGTTGAAGGTTTTACTTCAAATACCGTGACTGAAGAAGATGTGAAAGTCTGAAAACTGAGTAGGTACGAAGATTGTTTACGTCTGATTATATATGGAATGAATAGATGCATAATTAAGCAATAAATATAGCTATAAAGCCATGCTGAAATTTGAAATATATATTCATGCTAGTGAAATTACTAGGATTTCCGTGTACATGATTCGTTTCTGAATTTAAAGCGATACCAGTATACGATTTGCTGGCAGACATGCAATATAAGAATGCAACTTCAAACTGTATAAGCTCGGAAGCACCAAACTGTTATCACTGGCCAAATTATGGCAAGCTTACAGTTATTAGGTACTAGCTTCCGCACGCGGCTTCGCCCGCGTGGTATATCGATAAAAAGTAGCCTATGTCCTTTCTCAGGCTCTAGACTATCTGTGTACCAAATTTCATTTAAATCGGTTCAGCAGTTTTGGCGTGAAAGCGTGACAGACAGAGTTACTTTCGCATTTATAATATTAGTAAGGATTTGGTGGGAACCAATGTAGCACATCAAAACCAGATGAACACTGTGTCATTCATAAATCTTTAAACACAACTAAAACAGTATTCAAGCCAGGCCATAAACTACCTGATAAGAAAAATATTCAACAGAAATGAATGATTTATACAGAATCAAATGAACGCAGTGACATGAATGAAGTCATAAACAGGACTGATACAGTAGGTATATTCTGCTCATAAACTATTCAATAAGACACGATGCAAACCAGATGAAGCGTAGAATTACATACATAACATCACTAACATTAATGATCACTGACTCAATGATCATTATTGACTATACGACAGTTGATATACTGGGTATATACCAATATATTGTAATAATATTCTGATTCAAAAGAGTGTCCGTGTAGTTTCTTGCCCGTTCTTCTCCATAGGAACCTACGCTTTGGAATGAACCCCTTGACAATTCAAAAGTGCCTGTAATTGGTTTATTTGAAATAAATGCTTTGAGTTTGAGTTTGGGTGTCCCTGGAAGTATGAATCAAATCGAATAGGGACGTGGGCAAGGTGATTTCCAAACTTTCTAACCCAGAGAATCTCGGTGCAATTATTGACGGTTTAAAAGTTATGACCAACTTTCAATCAGGACTATAATTTTTTTTTTTCAGTTCGTTGTAGAGTATTGGCTCTTTCGTGTGGTAATACTTTTACGTAGCTTTTACTGCAAAAGCTTTGATCTGGCAAAAAATTTACTCGATTTTCGAGCGATTTTCATGGGAAAAAGTTTCACTAGCGAAACAAACTTCTCAGGGTTACAAAGTTTAGAAATGACCTTGCTCATGCCCCTATTCGATTTGATCCATACTTCCAGGGACACCCTGTATTTCAGTACGACTAGTTACATATTGGAACGGGTAAACAAACACGTTAAAAAACAGCTGAAATAACTACCGATCCAAGTTCTAGGCATGCAGTAGAAGCTGTAATGATTTTCTGGACTTTATTGTTAGCAACAACATAGCCTTTCTTTTTACGACTCCGTCCACAAAAGCGCAGACGAAACTGGGAAAAATCACCGACACAATGAGCTCAGTGACTGCGGGATGTGAAAAGTAAGCAATCCGAAGTTTGTGGTATTCATTTTTATTGTGGATTGTAAATATTTCAAATAGCCGCCGCAACTCGTTTTACTTTCACAAATAACGCAGCTGTTTGTAAACATAATTTTGCACTTGTGCTTTAAAAATCACGATGTTGTCATGAATATTAAATATTTAAGGGCCTGAGTATGACGGGTTGGTTTTGTAAACGCAACGGTTTTATGTTACCGTCTTTTTCATGCAAAATAAGAGTTCATTTGAGCCATTATCCAAAGTGTCCTACGCTAATCAGACTAGGCTGTTGTCGACCACAAAGCGAACTTGAATAAAATAAAGTAAAATATTATCTCGTGAATAGTAAAGAGTATTGGTATCGGAGCAGGATCTAATATATTTGCGAGAAGTAAATAAACTCGAGTCGAGAGTACATTACTAAGCATCCAGCTGTCTAAGTAAATCGATCAGCCTCTCAGAGTACAAGTTTGCGAGTGTAGCCAAACATAAATTATATTACTGTACCTGTCTACTCGATATCAAGTCTCCGTTACGAGCCCATCCACTTTGGGAGCAAACAGAATTACTACGACTGAGAAGGACATCACAAATATCCATTAGGATTCCGTAGGCAGAAGATGAAACCTTAGTAGTTTGTTGACCGATTATAGCGGGACTGTAACTGCAAAGAAATAAGTATGCGAAAAGGAAAATGCATCAACGAAACAGGAAGCGATGACAGACCAAATAAATCATGCAAGAAAAATGCATAATATGTGGATATTTATAAATAAATAAAATGAATTTCATCATAATGACTTTTTTCCGGTTATTCAGAGTCAACACATTTCAAGTGAAGGCTAAGCCGGAATGTTCCTAGAATCTAAAGACTTGCTCAGGTGATGAAAAGTGATGAAAAAACAGTGACAAAGTTTTACTAAAAGAAAACTTATTCGACTTTAACAAAAAGATAAAACTGTACGGTAGGAAGAGACAGTAAATGAAACCAATGACTGCTGAGAATATACTGAGTTTATTACAATAATAATATGATATATAAGGTGTCTATAATGACAAAGATTATAATAAGTAGAGGGGACCGTACACCTCCCCCCTTATAAGGAAAAAAAAAAGAATTACAACTAATTTTTTTTTTTTTTTTCAACTAAAGGTACACATCCTTAAACTAAAGAGAATGATACATTTTAGTGCGATTTTTATGTATTACATCAAGCTTATTATTTTTAATAATTTCCACATTCGGTGTTATATCTCTAACAACCACGTATGGTCCTGAATATACACTTTCTAATTTTTTACCTACTTCATTTCTTACTAATATTAAATCGTTAGGACTATAAGTTACTGGTCTGTTGTTTTTATCATACTTTTGTTTTCTTTGTATTTTACTCTTAAGCAAATTGTCTCTAGCCGCTTTTTGTGACAACTGCAACCGAAACTTTAATTCCAGCGGATAGTTATCGTAGTTATATAATGGCTCTACTACATTGGAACTTAAGTTACTTGGAAGAGAGCATTTTTTCCCAAAAATCAGTTCATATGGTGTAAATTTGGTCTCACTATGTACCGAGGTGTTGTACGAAAAGCACCAAAATGGGAGCCATTGACTCCACATTTCGGGGTGACTGTCACATTGAATACGAAGAAATGAACCTAGATGTTTGTGGGAGTTTTCTAAGGCACCTATAGATTGGTGGTGATAGGCTGTCGAGTTCATTTTATTAATGTGTAGAAGTGCACATACCTCCTTCATGGTGGATGATATAAATTCTGTGCCTCTGTCCGTTGCAATCTCCTGTGGTATACCATAGCGCAAAATAAAATTATTAACAAACGATGTTGCTACCTCTGTTGTGCTCTTAGAAATCAGTGGATAGGCTTCGACGTATTTAGATAATTCGCATTGTATCGTTAATATGTACGTATAATTATTGTTATCTCGGTCTAATGGTCCAACAATATCTAAATATATTTTTTCGAATGCAGTCTTTGCTGTAGACGTAATAACCATTGGTTCTTTTACGGGTATTGAATGTTTATGCCTTTGACATTTGTCGCATCTCTTCACAAATTGATTGACGTCCTTTTCTAAGCCTGGCCAAAAATAATATTTTTTGATATTGCTCAACATTCTCCTCATACCTGCGTGACCACTGGTAGGCAGGAGATGGAAGTCGTTTAAAATCACCTTTTGGTCATCTATATTTTCTATTCTTACTACGTCTTTTAATATACATATTCGCGGAATTGTTGTACTACTGCTTTTTTTTATCTCGTTTAATAACTTTTGTGTAAAAATATTATTTGTTTTAGTTTTCACGAAGTATATTTCATTTATACCTATTTGTTTACACGATGTATCGAGTTCTCTCACAAATTCGGCTGGCGTAATTTGCGATGGAGAGTTTTTGTATTTTATATAAAGTGTTTTGATATCAGGTATATAGCAAAACGTTCTACTTTCATAACTAATATATTTTATTTTTCGCAAGCCGTCTAACTTTTTTTTCTCTATAAATATTAACTCCGTGTGATCCTTTGGTTTGATGTGTGCCTCCACAACTTTTGGTTGTTGTGGCCAGTCGTTGCTATCGGCCACGGAATCTGTTATAGTCTGTGCTTGCTTTCGTTTTTGAGCTCTTGTCATAACACTTATTAACTTTTCACTCATCTCTTTTAAATCTTTCGATGTCATATTGATTCGAGACAAGGCATCTGCCGCTGCATTATCTGTACCTTTTACATATTCAATACTAAAATTATATTCTTCTAGTAAGAGCCTATATTTCATTAACCGGCTTGAAGGGTCTTTCATATTAAATAAATAAACTAGGGGCCTGTGATCTGTTTGAATTTTGAATGGTTTTCCATATAGGTATGGTCGAAAATGTTTTATCGCCCAAACGATTGCTAACAGTTCCTTTTCTATTATTGGATAATTTTTCTCTGCCTTGTTTAGACTCCTACTAGCGTAAGCTATTGGCTTAAGATCTTTGTTAGACAAAATGGCACCGGTTGCATAATTTGATGCATCGGTTTGTATAACAAACTGATTTTCCTTTGAGAAGTCCGGGTATTGTAATACTGGTGGTGAAATAATACATTCTTTTAATATTTGAAAGGCTTCCTGACAATTACTATCCCATGAGAAGGGCACGTTTTTCTTGCTCAAATTATTTAACGGTTTTGCCTTCTTTGCAAAATTCGGAATAAATTTCCTGTAGTAATTAACAAATGCAATGAATCTTTTGACTTCATCGAGGCTCTTAGGCTGTGGATAGTTTTTAACTACATCTATTTTTGATGGGTCGGGTAATATTCCGTCACCAGAAACCACATGGCCTAAATATAATATTTGTTTCTTTAAGAAATCGCATTTTCCCGGATTTAACTTTAGATTAACGTTTCGCAAACGTTCAAATACCTCTTGTAAGTTCTTATTGTGAGTATTTAAACAGTTTCCAAAAATTATTAGGTCATCCATATAGATAAAGCATTTTTCATATGTGAGGCCCGCCATGGCCATATTCATCATGCGGGAGAATGATCCTGGGCTAGTTTTCAATCCCATAGGCATACGCACCATCTGGTACTGTCCTGAGCAAAACGCAGTATATTTCCTACTTTCCTTTTCTAATTTTACGTTATAAAATCCATTATATAAATCTAAATGAGTGAAATATATACTTCCTGATAAAGCATCTAATATTTCTGACATATTCGGAAGGGGATATTTATCATCTTCGATCAAATTATTTAGTTTACGGTAGTCTATGACTAATCTTAATCTCTTCTGGCCACTGTTGTCTGTCTTTTTTGGCACTAATAGTACAGGACTTGACCAACTACTATTACACTTTTCAATAATGTTATCCTCTAATAATTTATGTACCTGGGTTTTTATTTCGTTCTTTTGTGAATGTGGTAACCGATATGGTTTTGTAAATACCGGACTAACGTTCTGTTTTAAGGTAATGCTATGTTCGTAAATATTGGTTGTCGATAACTTGTCTCCCGGTAGGTAAAAAATATCCGAATACTTGGCACATAAATTCTCGATAGACACTTGTTCTTCTTTATTTAAATGCTTAAAATTTAATTGTGTAAATAATTGCTTGACTCTTGCAGCGTTCCTATCTGATTGTTGAAACGAACATAAGGTATATTCGCATAATTTATGGACAGTCGGCTCTATATTTGTCAAATTTATTGTGGTTTCCGTAGTATTTAATATTCGAATCGGCACTAGACCATTGCGTGGAATAGCTATAGAACTTGCTAAATAAATACCTTCACCCAATTCTTTTGCACATATTACGCATTCTTCAGTCATATTTGTTTGGATATAGTGTATTGATTCACTTCTAGATGGTATTTTCCAATTGTTTTTGTAATTCTGCACAAACGGTAAGTTAAGTTTCGTATTGTAGTCTGTCCACAAAGTTAAATTATTATTTTTTAAATCGATGATCGCGCTATATTTCTCTAAAAAATCCTGTCCAATGATACCGTGCGCTTTACTTGGCAATGTATCAAATACATAGAACTTGTGGTTAAAATTTTGGTCATGGCTATGTAACTGTAAATATGTGTATCCGATTGCATGGACTTTACCACCTATTCCGTTTATAATAATCTTCTCGTTATGGATAGAAAGATTTTGCTCGAGCGCATGTTTATATTTTAAAGCTGAAATGGTAGCGCCCGTATCAAGTAACCAAGTACATGACACGTTATTTACTGATAACTTAATCCGACAATTACTATTGGTCGCTAAAATAATGTTGTTATTCACGAAAAAACTGATTTTCCTCGATATCATTTTGCAATTGATTTTCATTTGTTTTTCCATCAGAATTTTCATTTGGTTTTTCACTGTCGGCTACACGCATACGTTCGTTGCGTACCCACTGATTTTCACGTCTATTATAATTATTATACCTACCTCTGGTTTGCCAGGGTCTCCGACCAGACACACTTCGTGCAGACTGCTGTTGCTGCCAACTACCATTAGGAGTTTGACCTTGATAGTTTGGATTTCGATTTCCTTGGTTTGAGTAAATCCTGGTATCGAAACCAGTCCGTGATACACGGTTGTAGTTTTGTCTTCCTCTATAGTTATAAAAATTATTACGATACATACCCATAACGTCTCCTGATGTTGAGGCTGTCTCGGTTTCTTCGTCCTTGGCTGCTTGTATTGCGTCCTTAAGGGATGTGTAATTTCTAGCTGCAATAACGGTACTGAGCCTACGATTACGGAGTCCGTCCGTGAATTTTTTTATTGCAAATTTTTCGTTAACGGGTTTTAATACATTGTAACAATTTGAGTTACCATTGGATTGCGTAATCGTGAGTTCTGTAAACAATTCTGTTATTTCTTTCCCATAATCTTGAATATTTAAATCATTTTGCCTAATCTGTTGTAATTTATTTTGAATGGCTGGGGCTGATTTCTGAGGTATAAGTTCTGTCCGCATATCTTTAATCAGATCATCAATGCTTAAATAATTTTCTTTTAGTTTTAATTTTGCACTTTGAGATAATCTACTCTTGAGTACGAATGTAATCAATTTATTTTTGCAATCATTATCTTTTAGTATGGATGAATAATATTCAATGTTATCAATCAATTGTTTGGTATGAGATTCCTCATCCGTCATGGGTGATAGCAAAGATAAGGCAGTTTTTAAATTAAACAATTCCATGGTTACACAACTATTATCCTCAACCGAGTCTTTAAATTCTCCACTAGTATCTGATACTTCCTCCTCTTTGCTTTCTCCCGAACAAAGATGCGCTATTGTACTATAAAGTAATTGAAAATCTGTGGATATGTTAGTTACTAATTCTGCGTCAACGGAAGATAATTTTCTTTTTGCGATATCGTTAGTTAACTCATTTATAACTATTATATATTTTTCATATAAATCCTTAGCTTCTTTTAACTTCTGAACGATAATCTTCCCTTGGCGCCTCTGAGGTCCAATTTTAATCAAATATTCTCTTATAGATTTTAAACTCTGATACAAATCTTTTAAAGTTCTACTCATAACTTACCAGGGTCGATATTCATCTGCCCAGTTATTATTTGCACATAAATGTTACAACTTAATTTAATATTACAACTTTATTTATCGTATAGTCCACTATAATGTTCGCATACTCCAATTTTATTCTGTTCCAATACTTAATTATTTTGCAAGCAACGTGATTGTGTTGACGTGGTATCGCCGCAGTTTGTTTTTTTTTTTTTTTTTTTTTTTGTTATTTATTTTGTTATCTCCTTATTTATTTTCCGCACTATTACTTATTTCCACTGCACTGCATTTATTTTTATTATACGCATATTTTATTTATTATTTTCATTAAGCACTCCGTATTCGCTTAGGTTTAAACAATTCCAGCTGTTTTCATCTCATCAGCAGCGGTGCGGCGGCGAAAATTGGAGAGTCGTAGATTATTTCGATTTATCTCCTGTTGCATCCAGCGCGTATGACATTTTCTATACACTCTGTATATGAAGATTAGTAGCCCAATACCAATCACCAGGGCAATAACTGTTAGGATAATATTTGCTGTACTCAGATGAAAACGAATTTCTTCGACAGTCGCTTGGTTCGATCCTCCAGCTGCGTTCTGTGCCAAGATAACTTCTTCATGAGACTGAGATGAACCCATTTTTATGATTTCCCGAATATTTTGCACCAGTTCGTGTGACATAAACCACCAATAAAATTATTTTATTCATATTGGAAGCACTTTGCACTAAATCCACTAATTTGTTTTACATTCTTTGTCCTTATACGGTACGGCGCCAGCCGGCGCTGGCCGGGTGGTGTCAAATACGCGACGCTCGGATAGCAGATTCTTTGCGCAGGGTCGCCATGTACGGTAGGAAGAGACAGTAAATGAAACCAATGACTGCTGAGAATATACTGAGTTTATTACAATAATAATATGATATATAAGGTGTCTATAATGACAAAGATTATAATAAGTAGAGGGGACCGTACAAAACAATGAAGAGATAACGGGATAAGTCCTACACGCGTTATAGGATACCGTAGAAACGGGTTTACGGGTCGACGGAAGAATAGACAAAATGATAAATTGTGATTGTGCATCTGTCATTTTGTTTATTCTTTCGTCGACTAAACCCGTTTCTATTGTGGTCATGCTACGCTTGCTGATTGCTGAAGGATCACTCGTCTAGCTAAGAATTATCACTTAAAGATCACTAAAGATCATTGCATAGATAATAAATTACATAACATAACATCAACCCTGTATTCCCCAAAGGGTTAGGGCCCTATAGTACACCCACACTTCGCCAGTTACATTTAAGTCTCATGTAATAGGAGAGGGGGGATAGATAATAATAATACTCGTAACTAATAATCCTTAAACAAAACTTGCTGAAATAGAAACTCAGCATTAACCCGCCATGAAAAGCTTATAAAAGGCTGGCTAATCTGCGTATTATTAGTAAACAGATGACGGCCCTGCATGGATTGGGGAGCAATTAACAGTGCCGGTCGACCGTTAACGGTGGTACGCGCCCGAATGCGACCGCCATAAACTGTGATCTGGTGATAAATTCTTAAATACTCATATAAATAATACACATGGCTGCGAACTGCAATAAACCGTTAGTGTCGGGATTATGGATATATTCGTATATGGGATGAACTTATAAATTATAGAAATGTTGTGTTGAAATGGATTCTAATTCTTGATGCCATCTTGTACAGGATGTGTGGCGGTATCTACATCGCCACGTGCGAACTACGCATCAAAGACCTGACACCACACAAAAATCCTGACGTCACATAACTCCTGCATCGCGCAATTAAAGTTTACCGTGCAATGGACATATATACAAGAACCCGAAATCAATCGTTGGGCAGTTACCCGCCAGACACAACACCTGTCTGGTCGGACGATCCTCCTTTTTCTATGGTGGATGAGTGAACTTTACACCCTGTTCCTCATACAACTAAAAATGTATCAGAAACTCGTGGTTAATGTTAAAGTTGTGGTACAGACCAATAAACTGAACAGCTTTCTCAATGGGACCAACATCGTAATGACGAAAAAATAATCAGTTGTCCCATACAAAATTTAAATACTTACCTACTCGACTCAAATGTATGGGACAACTTCCATCCATCTCTGCAGTAAAACGAGAAGCTGATACTCATGTGTTTTTGTTTCATTCCAATTCAGCAAGAAATATAAAAAAATTCAAACAAAACAAGACTCGATCTAGTCCAATATATCCTCCGGTCATTGCAACGACCACTCTGATATTAAAGCCAGAACAATAGCAAGGAAAAGCCAACGAAAACAGAATCCCGTACAGTGTACGGAACTCCCGGGCTTTAATAAGAAGTTATAGTCGACATAATGTTTGTTTAGGAAGCATTAACATAGACGTGAAGGAAATAAACTCGTACAATTATTTTAAATGGCTGCAATTTTGAAGGAACTGGGAACACTGAACCTAATAAAAGTTACTGGAAATGTATGGAAAAGTTTATAAATTGGCCCGTAATTTACAAAAGATATAAATGCGAAACGGATTATAGGCGTAATGTGGGTAATGGTAACCATTTTAATGGTAAATTAGAGTGAAAACGGTGGCTACCTTTCTCACTCTAATCTATTATTATATTAAAAGAAAACGGCCTAGAAGAATATTTATCCGATAATGATGTTTTAAGAGTTCGCAGTTATCGTGGAAATATTCGGTCTCTGGTCCTTATGGTTCATTCAATACAAAACTTCAAAGACTTTTCTGGTTTTAATTGTGTATATTGTTTTTGGATAGGGAAATGACACAGCACGGATCTTGCCAAATTTCTGTTTCACGTTTCTACTACACTATAAATTCTGAACAAAATTATCGTCCCACACTCGGACATAATTTAGTGTAAATCTTCGGATTATTAATTAATAATATAAACAAGGTATTAATAATAAATTGATTACACGTGTTTAACTTATCTGACCTTTGGGTATAAATTAAGTAAACTTTTAAATAAGCGCTACTGCCACATGTAATAGGCAAGTCTATTACGAAATGAAAACCGGAATGCTGCATACATAGAAGAAGGCCCTCGAATTGGATTTACGATAAAAGAAAAATTGCAGAAGAGAAGAGAATTAACAAAGCCCGTGTTTGTAATTTATGCCTAAAGATACACAAGAGCGACTCATTTCGAGATGCGAATTACGACGCTGAGTCGACCTCTAACGAAAATGTTGTTTTTTTAATTGGTCCTAAGGTACAAAAAGCTACTATGAGCATACAGCCCGACAGTCATCGTCACCCACCTGTGTGTACCGAACACACAAATAGTGCACACTATCCCCTTATATCATTTATTCATCCCCTCTGGATGATCCATTTTAGCGGTCAGTAGTCTGTATTGTAAACATGTAGGGGAGGCTTTGATCAGCAGTGGAAGGCTACTTTATTCATCCAATTTAGTTTTGGAACGCAATTATTTACAAAGTTTGTACAAATTGGTCAATCAAAAGCGTTAAAAAACTGGTTTTATTACGATAATGTTCGCTATGGCAAGTCATCAACAGCGGTTAATTTTCTTTTCTCAAACATGCTTGGAAATTCGAGCATTATTTGACAACCTTCTTCTAGACAAATCAAAATTGCTGTACTGGTAAAAAACAAGTGACGATGCGGCCAGCAAAGTTACTATGAAAATCCATATCTGGCGTGTTTAGCGGCCAAATAAATTACTATGAAAACTCATATCTGTCGTGTTATTTAAAAATGGAACGAACCTTTTACTTCAACACACGGCAACCAAGGACGTAACTTATCAAAGATTTTATTTAAATTTCGAATTGGTTTGCAAATAGAACAAAGAAGAAACAAATTAACATATTGGCGCATGAAAAATGATAGCTATTCGTCATTGATTCTGGAATTTCTATTTAATTTACTCAGTTTGAATTTCCGCGCGTTGTTTGAGAAAAGTACTATACAAGCCTTGGCCGCAATCAGGAATTGATGGACTCACGCATGAGTGCCTCGCCTTCGCCTCGGCCCTCATTTTCACGATCGTCCATCAATTCCCTTATTGCAGGCCGCGACAGTAATGTACTATTCTTGTGACGAATGACACGGGAGACAATGAAAACAAGACTATCTTTTGTCACGCCTGTTTTGCTTAACGTATAATAAGCATTCCTAACATTATTTTATCATCAATTGTAGAATGTTAATATCTGAATCATCTTTGAGCAGGTCTAGAGATAGCAAAAAGAGTTAGATAATGAGGTACTTTGAGCACCGGCGCAAAAAAAATAAAAGTTCAAGGACGCTTCTAAACTCACAGTTACTTATCTAAAGTGTTTTCGCAAATTGGAAAATCCTGATTATTCGATCCAATTATAGGCTTGGCGATAAAAATTAAATATCGATGTGCAAACAATAAAAATCTAATCTTTACATTCGCTCGCAATTTCGAACAAAGCAAGGACAGTGTGCCGACACTTCGACACCAAATCCTTGGAAGTGCACTGACGTCACGCGTGTCAATGTTCCATCATAAACACATTGTGGGAGTGTACGTCCATGTGTGAATCAGGGCAGACTCATGCTCCTACATCAATAAAAAACGGCCCAGTGCGTGTCGGACCACGCACAGTGAAGGGTTCCGTAGTTGGGATGAATTTATCCCAAGCACAAAGCCAACATTGTAGTTGAAATTTTTTTTCTTCCATACGGTTTGTGTGGGAGAACATGTTTTTGCAACTGCAACGTCTGTTTTTCATCCTGTCCATCCAAACGTCTGTTTTTTCACATATCCAAAACCAACTATTTAGCTGGGACGGACACTTGACCCTAACAAAAATTACCTCTTTAAAGCTTAATGTTTCGCAAACGGATCCCTGAATCCAAAAAATGGGTTCGCAAACTCACAATATTTTTGAACGACCTTTCCAACGAAACCACACATCAAGGGAGGCAAGAATAAAAAAAGTTCCCATTTTAAGTGTAGGGGAGCGACCCAATTTTTTTTTTTTTTCTTGTCTTTATATTACCACTTTGTCAGCGTGATTTATATGTATACCCATACTAAATTACAGCTTCCTAGTACTAAGAGACTCAGAGGTAAGCCGCGGGCAGACAGACAGACGCACATGACGAAACTTTAGGGTTCCTTGTTGACTACGGAACCCTAAAAAAGTACACGTTAAAACGCGCGACAGTTTCTCTCTAGTAACGACCCCCTGGTGACGAGGCAAAGAGGCTTAGTTACGTACAAACGTCTGCATTTGCGAGATAGTTTATGGAGGGCTCTAAAAACCTAGCTAGAATAATTTACAGCATTTACACAGCACCATTATTTCTGTAAATTTCAGATGTGAGATTTGTATACGTGTAGCCGTGAAGTCGTGGTTGCCCTTAAAGCAAGAACAGAAACTAAGATCTAGATTTTGAATACAAATTTGGTGAAAAAACGTTACAACCTGCACCCAAATTACGTAATACACGATCAATCACAATGTGAATCGGTTTGAAACAAATTTCTTATCCATCGCCTACTAAACTCAAAAAAAAAAACCATGCGGGGCAGTCTTTGGGGACTGCCGATAGAAGTGAAAACTAAGTAACATTAATTCATTTTTTCAAGTTCCATGGTTTTTGTTCACCCAACAAGCGGTCGGTGACGATGACGCGAGTTCCAAGATTTTTGTTCACCCCAAAAAGTTTTCACTTCAACAATCTGCTCAACAACGTAAATAAAGCAATGAATGTTGTTGAACTGTCAAAATGAAACAGATTAGTCTTAATCGGTTACGAAAATAAGTTACGCAATTAGATAGTTGGTCTAAAATGAAAAGAAAGATAAAAAAGTAAATTAGTTTAGCAAAATATGAAGAGTAACGAGAACATAGGACCGGATACTTAACAGCTGTTCATAAAAGGCCTCGAACAAATAGGAAAGCCCTTGATTTGGGCATTCATGGAGTACGATGAAACCTTTGAAGCGTGCGTCGTGTGACGGGACGTGACCTATTGACTTTCAATCAATTCTCTTTCGTCCATTTATGAGACCGTCGAATGGCGTGCCTAATAAAGTATAATAGATAACAGGCAGACAGACGTCTCTCGGTAGACACTCGCGTGATTTCTTTTTTTTTACAAAGCGGTACATTTTACGCGCGCAAATAAATCAAGAGCAGGATGAATGTGTGATGTGTGTTCGTATCGTAATTTATTTTATAACACATGCCAGTCATAATGAATAGAGAATAAAGTTGAAAAAACTGAAATTGAGTGACAGGGTGCGATAAAAGTTTCAGTAGCTTGCTTACTTGAGTAACCTCTATGCAAAATTGGTTTTCTGACTACTTGGTTTTATTTTTCTTACTTACTTTGAGCCAATGCATAACTTTACAACAGATTTGCGTTAATTATAACTTCTCTATTCGTACTTTTATATTAAGAGAATATTAGTGGGCGGTACAACCTCAAAGCGATTATCAATTGCTAAAATATCGTCAATTATGCAAAAACAGCATCCAAAATCTCATTAAATGGCATCCCTATGTAGGTAAATAGGCGATAGCGTGTCTAGATAACAGTAATCTGGACAGCGATCTCAATTTATACTTCACAATACAATAAAGTGGTAGTTAGCGGGGCGATATCGGCGCGAGAGCACGGCCGGCGTGACGCGGCGAGGTTAAATCGGGCCAGGCGGCCCACGCAAAACCGCTAATTAGGAAGCGCACGCGCAAGGGCGCTGCACCGCCGCGCGCTCGATGCGCAGGCGACTCCACACAACCGCTGAAACAAAGACAACCACCGCCGGACAAAAGAAACAAGCAGTTGAACAAAAGAAACTGCTCATGTAACAAAAGAAATGGCCAGAGAACAAAAACAATGGCGTGGCGGAGGAAACACGAGGAGTATGCCACCTTGTTTTCAGGCACAAAGGGTGTTGTGTAAAATTATTATGTTTTGTTACGAATTCTGACGTGTCCGACACTGACGAGCGCCAAGAATGGTGTGTTTGCATTCTATCAGCCATAAAAAGAATTTATGGAAGAAACTTCCTTATGAGACGTTATAAATCTAACGGAACGCATCAAGAAACTTTGACGTTGAAATGATTAAGGATAGGGAAAATGCGTCAATTCTAAACCGAGGAAGTTCAGACTAGAATATATGTTCAATAAAAACTGTTACAATAGGGAACATCCGCGCGGTGCAAGAAATACTTTAGTTCGAATCTCTGTCGCTCTGGTGCCAATTTTCCTTTTTTCCATTCTTTGTTTTCGGGCTGTTGAGTTTGTACGAAACGACGTCGGAATTCATTACTTGGAGCCGTCATTTCAGCTGTCATGTTTCACTGTGATGTGAATGTTTTAATACATCTCCGTCGACACTCGTGTGTAGATGAGGTCATTACAGGTAGCTTAATGTAAAGCTTCTGAGAAGACTGCATGCGAGTGGTTGACTCAGCAATTGGGTACGTTAAGCCTCGCAATAAAAACCATGTGAGATTATCGTCACTACTTTGCCGTTGCACGCTTTATATTGCTTCTTAGTCATCTCGGACGATCTAGATAGTATTATCAAGGCATGCGGATTTCATAAATACACTGATTGTAATGATATGTGGAAATGCATTACCAGTAAACTAACGCCATGATAATGAACAGTAGAGACCGCATTTCCTATCCCCATTATCTGATCTAATAAAAGCTTCAGAACAAAAGCTACACACTCTATTTCATGAAACGTACGACAACACACCTTTGTCTGACCCTTTGGCGACTGAGATCGTCCCACGTCCTAGTTTTCCAATCCTTAAGAGTAATCTCGAAGTCAAAGTCAGTAATAAAACCTTGTTTGTCATGCTGGTGGATAATGCATCCACGCTGAACAAGGCACAAAGAGACGCAGCACATAACTCCACGGAAGCACTTACTTCTATTTCGGTGATGTGAAAGCCCCCGAATATCGCGCCGCGAATATAAACATCTCATCGGGTACTCCGCCGTATCCTCGTCTGTTACTGCTCTACGATTTCGGCACTTCGCCACTATCGGTTCTAAATACGGGGAGGAAATCGAAACTGTTTGCTGGAACTGAACTTATTTCCGATAATGAAAATTCTACTTCAGCAGACATTTTGCTATGATGGGGTTACTCCTTTGAGCCACAATGTGATTGTGAAGCTTCACCCCACAGGATGCCTGACATCTTGTAGTGCTCTCTGAATAATAACACCTGCACCAAGAAAGAGCTTTGCGAGCCTATGACGACGTGGCTGAATTTTGGTCGAAACTCGTAATAATTTGGAATCATCGATACGACGAAGAGTTATAAAACTTACTTCGGAGCTATGTGGTATCGGTTAATAACACCAAATATTATAACATTTATATCCATATAGATTATCTACAAAATCATTACCAATGATAGGTAAATCAACCAAGGTAGCTCCGGGAAAAAGGAAATAAATATGCTCATGTCACGAAGCTTAGTCAGTGGTTTTTTAACAAGATTTTCCCCGAAAACGTTAATCGACCCCGCACTTGTCGCTTATACATTAATAGATTTTTGTGAAGACTGACCAATAATTTTACTGAATTGATTAGAATAATACATTTCTGGACATAAGAAACGATTCGACTTTTCGATCAATAGTCTTATTTTCCCAGAATTATGACGTATGTTTTCACGTTTTTAAATCTGTGATTCGATGTAAGTTGTAGGTATTCGATCTTCATTTTTAAGTAGGTAACATGATGTCAATGACTACGTATTCCACAGAATAAATATTCCATAATAAATATTAATTATTCAATAGACGTACGATTCCTATTGTCGAATCTCCAATCTGTCGGAGTTTTTTTTAAACTGCTGGTTTATTTCTCTACCTGTGTCAGAATTTTTTATGCTAAATTCCATCACCGTCTTGTTTACGTTTTATAATTCGTTGTTACCTAACGCTTATTTAATAAGGGAAGGAATACTTTTCCGGACTGAAGGACCGATTATGGAAAAGAACAAAACAGTCTGTTATCCTTACTAATATTATAAATGCGAAAGTAGCTCTGTCTGTCTGTCTGTCGCGCTTTCACGCCAAAACTACTGAATCGATTTAAATGAAATTTGGTACACAGATAGTCTAGAGCCTGGGAAAGGACATAGGCTACTTTTTATGGACATACCTCGCGGGCGGAAGCTAGTTGATTATAGAACAGAAAGACAAAACATTTCAATTATTTCTTAGATCGCAGTAGATTTGAGTCACAAAGAAGTTAGAAGAAGAGTCACAAAGAAGAAGTGTGAAGAGGTGAGTTATGGATAAAGCAAACAATCGTTTTTTTTCTCTTTGTAACAACGTCGATTAAAACCAATCTTCAGTCCACGTCACACATGCTCACGTGGTTCATCAAGCACGGTAGGTACATTGGCATTCAATTAAACTTTACGATTCTATCAAAGGCAAGTTTCTTGTATTACAACTTGTACCGAGTGTTTACCTTTTATTATTGAGTTGGAACGAGACAGGCATAGCGCAGTCGGCGAACGAGAGCCATTCGAATTTCAATAAAACTTGAAGGGGAATATAAATCGGTGTAGGGTAGCACCCACGAGATATTGTGTTCCCGCCAACTGACGCGCACACGAACCCGAAAAATAATAAATGACATTATGGCGCTAATTGCACTTTCCGAACACATTTGTCAGTCTCAGTGTTAATTCAATACACATCTGCCATTCAGATATTGCCTATTAAAATCAATCGAAATGTCTATTAATATAATTGCCGGTCATTATTCAATAATATACGCCACCATAAACCGTGAAGCTGCTGTGTGGGTTTATTTTCTCTCCTAGTTTTATGGTTATTTCGAAATTGGCGAAAATAATGACGTTTAAATATTCATGTTCGAAGCTGTCACAGGCCGTAAACTACCAGAATTTCGCTTTAGGCTTGCAGGTAGATTTCATGTTTGAATTATTTCTGGTAATTTGAACATGTTAAACGGAGGTAGCTTAGATCGATCTGCACACGCCTAGATTAGGTGTTAATTATTCATCCTTAAAGTCAGGGAATCAAAGCCAATTTGTTACATTTTTTTTAAATAAGTTATTGCAAACGGCGTCATCTTTAATGGAGAAAAATACTAAGCCGTAAAGATCCCACCGAACCATAAAAAATCAAAATAGAGTACGCGATATAAAATTTGAAACATAAAACTGACAGTTACTCGGTTGGATATTTATAAGGCAGTTGAGAAAGATAAATTGTGGCTGTATCGACCTATGACAAAATTGGTAGTAACGCGAGACCCGCTGAAAATTGACGTCTAACACTTAGAAGATCAACCTCTCCTGTCATTCGATTTGACAACGTGAAATTGAAGTACTCTCCAGCCGTAAAAAATATATCATAATTAGTTACGTTTCGGTGAAATTACTTTCGTAACTAGTTGCTAAAAGGTTGAGAGGACAGAGTCCTTAATCATTTAGTAAGAATAAGTTTAAAAGTAGACATAAATAACAGTACCTAAATCAAAATGTCAATACAAAAAATGGGCGTTGAAAAGTAAATGAGAACCAACCCATAAACATGTTTCACGCCCTTGGCACGTCGTTATCTACAAGCAAATACGAATGTCAAATCATGTCAGACGTGACAAATTACCGTAAGTAGGTACGGCACACGAAAATTCACAATAAATAATACAAAATCAAAACTTTCAATTCGCCGCTATAAATCATGGCTGCAGATAGAAATCGAACAAAGATAAAGTATCAAGCCGCTGAAGCGCTGACAATTCAACGAGTAGAACTCAATAACGTTGCAGCGAAGATAAAATATAAAACACTGGATCGTTTGTTGGGCGCTTTAGCGGTTCCGGCGATTCTAAGTAGAAATGCAATCTTGGAGGACTCACGGCATCACGTGTGAGGTCAATGCGCCTACGTTCACCGTTAAAACGAACCCGTCATACGATCGTTTACGGCAACATTTATTTAGTAATGCTACACTATCTATACAGTAAAAAGGATACATTTCCTGGAAGAAGTCGAGGCTAGGCGGCTGTAAGATGTCTAACGCCGATAAGACCTGCAAAGATAAAGCACACATTAGTTGGGCGTCCAGTCCGCCGCGAACGTTTAGCCCTCATCAGCCCCTCGCTGACACGTTATTAGTGGTCGCACCATTAACACTGAAGCGGTAACTCGTTTTAATGCAAAATACATGTTTATATGAGGAGACAAACGCTCACCAACCGCAAACAATACCCGTTGATCGATAAAACACAGTGAAAATGAATAAATTATGAAGAGAACGCACATCGCATTATCATTATTTCGTGATAATGCCCAATATATACCCTATTATCACAATAAAGAGGTCTGAGTCAGGTGAATTTATAGGTATCGAATCGTGTTATTACTGGTAAATTGAAAATGCTCTTGGTATAATCACTAAGGGAATAATTATAAAGCGCAGGTGTGAATGTAAAAGCTTCAATTAACATTCATAAAGCGATGCCAGAGGCGGAAGGTCCCCCTAATGAAACGTAAAAAACAAACGCATCTATAAAGTGTACCAATTTAGTCGCTGTTAATAAGTCTTCGTGGGAAACAAAACAACTAGTTGAACAGAAGGCTGTTTTTGAAACAAACAAGTTTAATGTAAAGGATGGTGAAGTTTTAAATGTCAAAGAAATGGAGCAATCTGGCAATTGTTTATGGAAGAAAATTTGTTCGCGGCCAAATGTTGAAATGAAATATTTATGGATGTTTTTGGTATCAGGACGTGATTTTATTTATAGAGGAAGTATGTGGGACGGCTGGTATTCGCGACACTGGCCCCAGTCTCCAAGTAATCTATTATCTGAATCTAGGCAGCTACTTACACATGCCTGTCTAGATTAAGCTATACTTTCGTAGTAAGCAATTCTATACAGGGTTACTGGTAACTCGACGTATTCCTTGCAGGACGTCATAGTAGGGTTAAAATGCAACAAATTAAGCCACCAAATGTTCTACCGAAATTCAGTAGTTTTTGAATTAGTTAAGAGTTTTAGTTTTTAATGAAAAATCCCAGATTAAATCATTTGAAACCAATTTAAAAATGATTTACGGCGCGACTGTACTGAAATTTAAGTTATTATCATAGTTGACACCGTAGCAGACCTTTGTTAATAATTAAAAGTTCAATAATGCCTAAAACTTTGGCAAATATCACTAACAAAACATTTAATTTTTTGTAATTTTTGCTATTACTTCAAAAACTAAAACTCTTAACTAATTCAAAAACTACTGAATTTCGGTAGAACATTTGGTGGCTTAATTTGTTGCATTTTAACCCTACTATGACGTCCTGCAAGGAATACGTCGAGTTACTAGTAACCCTGTATATATGTATACATCGCAGCGGTATCATAATACGGTGAAACTTGGTATGCCTAGTTTAAATATCTGAAGACAAAACTTCTAGTGTTCGTGAAATTGGTAAAATATTTGAACGCTTAGTAAGTTTCAACGGTTACGTAACTGCTGAGAGTTATAACGTTGATTAAATAGTTTGTTCAGCAAATATTTCATTTAACAACCGTGATATAATAATAATCATTGGTTTTATCCTGATTTAATACTAAATGATGATCATTTAGTTGGCAATCCGTAATTAATTACAGATTATTAAGGTACTGAAATCATGATAAAAGAAAACAGTTTTGATAGCGTCCAAGAACGATGACACACTAACCCAGCAGTCGACAAAGAACCAAGACAATTTTCTTGCGATGAAAGTGCGTCACGATACAATGCTTATACTTATTTTTTTTCAATTGCAGCTAATGTCCGTTTTGCACTCATTTCACAGTAATCCTCAATCATAATAAACGCTTAGCTAAGACAATACATAACCTAAAAGACTTCGTTTGCACGAAATTGGATGTTCCCACTGAAAAAGCCTAAGTTTTCAAATGTCCATTTTGGCGATGCAATGTCCTCCTGGCATCAGTAATCAGAATCAGATTCTGATTCCTCCTGGAGATGTCGTAAATCATAAGTAAATGATTATTTACGAAATACCCAGGTTTAAGATTACAAAGGAAGGTAGTAGTTTACTTACGTTTTCGTGTTTGAAGAAGCAGAGCATCTTGAGTTCTCGGAAGACGCGCTTTGAGGAGACGAGCGACTGGAACACATTGGGCAGTTTTTTGAGTGCCACCCGCCGGCCATCGCGAGGGTCTGTCACCGCCCTGAAACAAGAAACAAAGTACATTGTTATTTATTTCTTTTAACATAAAACGGCCAAGACAATTTATTTAGTTAAAAATAATGACAAATACTATAACATAAAGTATACAAATACTCGACGGTCATAAGCTGATCTGCCTCTGATGTTGCTAACGAATTTAGCTCGGATGTTCCTAACATTTTTAAATATCCATTGAAAAAAAATTTGAAACATCCGATCTAAATTAGACAGTTGAGAAGTAAGATGAAGTTGGTCCTTCGAGTAGTGAAAGGCGCTAAGGATACAATTATTATCAAAATAATCTTCATCATTAATGAGAATTCGTTTTCTTTCAACGATGAAGTGCATAATTAATAAGTAATATGTGCTGTCCCATTCAGGGTATAAATATCATTTAAATATAATCGCAATTTCAATGAAATTAAGGACAAGGATGACATAAATATCATGGCCTACCAATGATAATGAGCAGTTCTCATTTTCACTACAGACTTATGACATTATGTCCAACAGTTTTAGAGTATTTTCCAGCTGTGAAATATAATCGTTATTTCAATTAAATTAAGGACATGGATGTCAATATCATTGCCAACCATCAACCAATGATAATAAGCCAGTTCTCATTTTCACTACAGACATGACATTATGTCAACAGTTTTCAAGAAATTTCCAGCTGTGAGATTTTAGCTTGCACTTTATCATAATTTGTGGATTTTACAGTGGATATAATTTACCTACTTACTTAAACAAATGCCAGCAGGCGACTTGTAAATATTAGTAGGGTAAATTATATATTTTTATTGCGTCAGCTGGCTCACCTTGCGGCTATGGGAATGCAAGGAAAACATACACACCGAATTCAAGTGTTGTTTTATTTATTTAGGTAATGAAATACTAAATTTAATTCGCTTTGATCAAAACTGTACGGCTAAAAGAGCATCATTCAACATTTTCATAGATTTGAACAAACCGAGATATACATAGATTGAATAGGAACGCTGCATTGCATTGTAAACAATATGTTTAGAACGACAGAGTGTTCCATTAATACTACATGTTGATTAATTTACAAAATACAAAGACACGTTCACAAACATTAACATTCCGAAATTGCATTATCTTCCTATTATAGACGGTCCGGTTTTCAACAATACTCGATTATCATAACAATACGGGTTACTTACGAGTTTACCCAGTGGTTCGTGATATGTATTGACATAAGCATCGGAATCCAAAGTTCAGAATTAGCATAACAAAACGCTTGTCCCTAGAAGGTGCAACTGTCATCCGCATGACTACAAAGATATCAAATTAAGTGCCGTACTGTATTTATATTACTCACTAGCACTTAGACTGCGACTTCGTCTGCGTGGATTTCGTACAAACCCCAATTTATTTTCTAACTCCTTCTGCTTTAAACGGTTGTTTTTTTTTTTAAATAATCGCGTCGCCCGCCGCTCTTTTTCTTCGATTTTGCTAAGCGTAATTTCTGTTTTTAGGGTTCCGTACCCAAAGGGTAAAACGGGACCCTATTACTAAAACTCCGCTGTCTGTCTGTCACCAGGCTGTATCTCATGAACCGTGATAGTTAGACAGTTGAAATTTTCACAGATGATGTATTTCTGTTGCCGCTATAACAACAAATACTAAAAAATAGAATAAACAAATTTTTTTAAGGGGGCTCCCATACAACTAACTTGATTTTTTTGCTCGATATTGATAACGGCAACAGGTAGATGATTGAAATATTCACAGAATATTTAGTTATATATTCACTTTAAAAATAAATAATTAAATTAAAATAAAAAAAATATTTAAGAGGGGCTCCCGTACATGTTTTTTTTCCGATTTAGAGATAATGGTACGGAACCCTTCGTGTGCGAGTCCGACTCGCACTTGACCGGTTTTTATTTTTGCTCGGCTCCTAAGGGTCGTAGGGTGATGTTAAATAACTTATAGCTATTTATTATCACTTTACGACCCTTAGGAGCTTATAGCTTGTAGCTTATCTTCCTCAAGAATTGGGCTATAAAATGCAAAAACATTTTAAAAATCGACTGGTAGTTCCAAAGATTAGCGCGTTCGAACAAACAAACTATTCAACTTTATTATATTAGTATAGAGTCTTTATTCAATATCCCGCCGACTAACGGCGGTTATATTATTTACTACGTTGAATTAAACTTTTCTATTTCAATCCAAACAACAGCAGTGTTTTCGATATAACACCAAAGAAATTGAACCGTTCGAAAAGCTTCGGAGCTCTGAATCTGTATAAAGTATAATTACGCCGAAACTTGTTCGGACAAAAACGGAGCTTTGAGAATGCAATGTATTGTGGAGGCTGAGAAACGTACCCTCGCATTACAGAGTCCCGTTAGGTCTGCCCTTGCGATTATTATCGTTCGGAACGCCAGCCCGATAATATCCGTCGCGAGGGAAATAGGGATGCCGACCGGCCCTGAGAGCAACGACCGAACCCTCGCGAGCTAGCCCCGGGTAACATTCAGAAGATTTCAAATTACGGATGTCACAGATTTATCGCCTGCAGAAATACACCAAATAGATGAGAATACGGAATACAAGTAATCGTTTAGGACCACGGTTTAATTTGATTCCTTTTGTCCGCGCCTACACGTTCCGGCCGATTTTCGGATTTCTATTGTAGCTTTGTTATTCGCTTGAGTCGTGTGTACCTGACAATGATAAAGTGTACAATCAAGAATGGTGCGAATTCGAGAAGTATTTAATGGAGAACCAGTGTGCCGCGGTCATGACCTAAGTTGATAATTTATTTGCAGAGGACAAATAAAAATTATAATCAACCGCTCTTTTGAGTAAAAAACATGTCCTGAACAAATAATAAACCTTCGATTAAGCACCTCATTTCGCAAAAGATTCTCTCCAAACTGCTGTTCAGCATTGTTAAAGTGAATAAAAATAAAAGTTATAAAACTAAAACCCAAGTACGACAAAAAGTCAACTAAAAAAAGATATAAACAAGACATCACAGACAGACAAATTAAAAATCCGGAGTATATATTATTATAAATCGAACAGATTACGTGTGACTCCGAATTTTTTATTTTTCTGAAAAGAAAAGAAGAAATCTGAAAAAGTTATGAGGGAACAGATGAATGAAGATACATAGATACATACCGGTCAAAATCATAACCCGCCTTTTTTGCTTCGCCATAGTCGGGTAAAAATAATTACATATCGGAAGAGATGTGAGAGAGCTTTTTGTGTTACGAAAAACTGTTCAATAAACAATATTATTTTGATATGTATGCACATACAGGGTGTATTATTTAAGTCGCTGACGTTCAATTCGGCAAGCTGAACAAGCATTATAAACAAAGGCCGGAAGTATCCTAATTGAAACAGTGGCCGCGAGTAACACTTTTTAACCGACTTCTTCAAAAAGGAGGAGGTTCTCAATTCGTCTGTTTTATTTTTTCTTTCAAACAACCGCCTTACAAAAACACACTAAAAAGTAAAAAATTACTTTAATTTCGGAAGTCGGTGGCAAAAAACGAAAACTGAAAAGCAAAGACACCGACTTCCGAAATGAAAGTTACTTTTCACTTTTGTGTTTTTTTTTTTGTAAAAAGTTTATTTGTTTATGCTATAACAGTCCTGCAAGTTCAATAAAACTTCTATAGGAACTTTGACATGCATTGAAATCAGTGGAGCGAGTATTCATGCTGGGATGGGAGGACGAGTTCAGCTACTCTTTGAAAGGTCGTTTTTAGAGCTATTTATTGCCTGGCAAATTTGTCAACCGATTTAAGCTCTTGAACAAAAAAGGTCGATTAGAGCAGTGGTGGTCCAGTGGTAACGGCTCTGACTTACGAGTTGTATAGGTCGTAAGATCGAACCCAGGCAGGCGCTATACTTCGTGTAAGTAATTTCATCACCATTGCTCTCAAAACGGTGAAGGAAAACTTCGTGAGGAAACCGGCATTTCCCTAGTGTTAATATCTCTCTTACCTTCACAGCTTCATCGTATACCAGCAACATTGTGGCGGTACCTACATCGCCACATTCGAACTACGCATCAAAGACCTGACGTCACACAAAAATCCTGACGTCACAAAAATCCTGCATCGCACAATTAGAGTTTACCGTGCAGTGAACATATATACAAAAAATCCAATTTCAATCATTGGGCAGTTGCCCGCCAGAGTCAACACCCGTCTGGTAGGAGGATCCTCCCTTTTCTATGGTGGATGAGTGAACTTTACACCCTGTTCCTCATACTCCTAAAACATAAACATTAAAAATTATGCGTCCAAAATCGTAATTTTATGGTTACGACAAACTCCGCAAAGAGCAATTAAACATATAAAATACGACCATTGCAGGTCCTCAAAGTGTCGTTTCTTTTTACGGTTTTTAGCGATCATTTTGAACAGTAACAAGTAATTGTTTGTACTTGACAAGCAGTCCCAGGGGCAACGTTCATATTGTCCCAGTCACAAAACAAATAATTCAGGCCTGTTTAACCTCCGTGAATTTCAAGGGAAAAAAAAAAGGAAATTGTGATGGTAAAATGGTAGGAACAAGTGGGTTTGCACAAGGGGGGGGGGGGGGGGGAGTAGGCAAGTAGATAGACAGTATAGATAATATAATAGATATTAAAAATAAGCTAGATGAGGTCGGCGTTTCCTATCTGACGACTCTGAGAAAAAAGGCCGAAACAAACTCAGAGGTCGCAGTCTCTTTTAAAGTCCAGACATAATCTTGGTCAGACCATATGAGGACCATGTAGATTAGCGTCTGAAATGGTCTTTTGAGGAAAGAACCACAACGATTTGAGTGGACCTGTCCAGTCAGTGCTAGCATTTGTCAGTAATAGTGGAGCTCAACTCAGAACTTAAGGAGCTCAACGTTACTAGATACGTTTTGCTTTCAGTGTTTTCGAAAGTCTAGACTTTTTATTTTTACTGTGAATATAAAGTAAGGGTGAAATTGATGGGCATCCTCTTAAAGGCTCATTGTACTGAACAACACTAATTATGGCACCAAACCTGAAATCGTGAAAAAAAAAAAACTCTGCTGTTCCCTACATTTTGACGAGGTATGCGAACATAAATATGTAATGAGAGTACAGAAATTTCATATCTCTCAAAGTTTGAGTCGTAATGAGATAAAAATAGGCTTATTCGAAAGGTAATAATATTGTCTACCGTCTTCATTACAAAGCAATGTGTTCACAATTCCAAAACTTTTGAAAAAAAAAATGTGAATGTAGAAAAAAAAAAAAAATTATGCAATTCAACCAATTATTGTAAATTACTACAAAAACACCCCCGACAACTTTTAATTTTTTTTACTAGATCGACAGATTTGGAGCTAAGCTACAAATCTACAATACACCATAAAATTCACAATTGTATGTCTAATACTTTAAGAGTTATTGTTGTTTCAACATAGCGAAGGCGCAAGCTTTGTGCTTTTTGCAAGGCAATTGTCGGAAACCTAAACAGGAAACGATTAAAAAAGAAATTGTCATTAAAAAAAATTATGATTAAATTTGTACTTTAAAATAGTTTATATTTAAGTATTTAGAACATCGCTAGTCCGTGTCCGGACACACTGTATAAACCCAAGCTAAGTTCTCGCAGACAGGCGCGACGAGACAGCGCGGCGCAACTCTAGTAGAACATTTTCCATTAAAACTACATGGAAATTGTTCTACCAAAATCGTGCACCGTCGTGTCGCGCCTGTCCGCGGGAGCCTTTAGCACGGGCGTTTTTTTTTATAGGGCACTGGATTTTCATGTTTCCGTATTGAGCCGAGCAATCGAGAATCCAGCATCAACTCTCGGCGCTAAGCAGTGCATTAAAAATCCAGTAATCCAGTGCGCGAAAAAAATCGTCCGTGCGTACGAGGGGTAAAGGTTCAAGTAGTGACAGCCCTTATGATTCGTATACTGGTGCCGTATTATGAAGCATGAATGCCACCATTTTCCCAGTGTGACAGAGAGACAGAGCTAGACGAGGCCGCTAGCACCATCCCGTTTTCGCAGTGGAATAATGATGGCATTAATACTTCATAATACTACCCCAAGTACTAGTTCACAACAGTTACTACTTTTGCTCAGCCAACTTTGACAGTAATTGAGCAAGTTGCAATTTAAAAAGTTCGAGCTGCTACCGTTTGCTTTAGCCGAGTAAAAACAGATCTATAAACGGTTATTAATTGCTACACCAGATACGGAATGGCGAACGTTAATTCTGGCAACAAACGTTAAAGAATATTCTTTATTAACGATGTGCTTTTTTATTAGGCAAGGTGTTAATAAAAACTGCACATTTACAACGGTTGAAAGTCTTGCATGTCTCTGTCATGTTCTTGGCAATGGAAGGAGACGTCAATAGAGTTATCAAAAGTTAATTGTAGACCGATACCCGTGTCGTGTAGTGTCAAAGAAATAATAGAACAAGCCATTTTCTTTTAATGAGTGTTGTAAAAACGGCTTTCTTATGGAGAGAAGATGGGCAAGCGACTAACCGTATTGATAATTTCAAACTGTTATTAAAATATCCGACACATCAATCACGCTTTTGGTCTATGGTGGTTTTCATAACTCCATTCTTCGCTCTAATAATTTAAACTCCTTTTTCATTCGTTACTGTTAGACTTATCATTTACATTATCCTGCTCTTCCCAATTTATTTAGGGTCAGCGGAACATGTCTTTTTCTTCTCAGAGGTACAGGGAACACGGTGTACATATCACTCATCCTCTATAGAAAAGGGAGGATCCTCCGACCATACGGGTTTTGTCTGGAGGGCAATCGCCCGACTATTTTGATGACAAGTCGCGCGGTAAACTTTGCTTGCGCGATGCAGAATTTTTCGTAACCTGACGTCACGAAAAATCCTGTGCTGCGTAGTTCACATCCATACTTCTCTATTAGTCGTCGTCTCTAATTTTACATACCAAAAGACATTATTTTCCAAGTTAATCACTCTCATAAACAACAACTTATAATGACCGTGGTCATAGTCATATTAGTTCTAACAACGGGAATCCATTTCTGTGACATTTGTAACATATCGTCGAAATGGATTCCGAATAGGACTGAAGTTAGACAATTACGCAGCGGTCGCTCGGTCATTCCGGATTCTCATTACTTACTACCCCCCAAATGTAAGACCGTGAATTTTCCTTCTGTTATCAAACAAATACTCGAATAAATGTTCAGGATATCTGTATTAGGCGGCCTGGCACGCAATATCTTGACACTGGCAGGTATTTGTCAAGTTACTTATAAAATTTTCCACAATATGGGATACTTGTCTGTTCTGGTTCGAAATTCGGATAGCAAGAGAATGATGATAAATTAATTTGATCTGCTCTGACTTTCGGTACCTCAGGTCGCTTGTCCAAGGGGATGGTGGAGTAGACCGAGACGTAACGTGCCGGATCAACTCTGGATAGATGAAATGGCGACAGGTCACAGGAACAACTTGCGACACACGGATGCCCCTCAAGTTAAAGGGGGAAATCTATAAGTCCGTGATAGTGAAGGCCTGTCGTACCGTATGGAATGCTGGGCCGTGAAGAAGACGGACCAAAAAAGAATGCATGTAGTAGAGATGAGAATGTTGAGATGGATGTGTGGAGTGACGAAAATGGATAAAGTAAGAAATGAGTTTTTAAGGGTAACTTCAAAAGTGGCGCCAGTGACAGAAAAGTTGAAAGGTAATCGTTTGGCTTGGTATGGGCACGTGATGAGGAGGGAGGAAAACGCATGTGACGAAAAGAGTGATGAAGATAAATGTTTATGGATGGAGCGGGAGAGGAAGGCTACAGAAAAGATGGATGAATTGTGTGAGGAATGATATGAAAGAGAAGGGAGTGAATGATAGCGTGACGGTTGACAGGGGAGAGTGGAAAAAGAAAACGTGTTGCGCCGACCACAAGTAACATGGGACAAGGGCAGATGATAATGATGATCAATTAATCATTCAAGTAACGAAAGCACCTGTCAACCCAACACTTCTTTTAGTATCAAATGTTGTACCATAGAGATCAAACCTAAATAAATAGGAAACAATTAGCTATCTCAACAACCTTGATAGAATCAACTACGAAACTTTTTAGTGTAGCTGAAAGTTAACAGCAAAAACTTCCTTACTACGTCCACTTAGCAGTACAAGAACAAATTAAAAAGAAACAGGTCGACCGCTTCTTTCATCCCTCGCAAATTGGATGTAGGTACTAAGTAATGTAGTTACGTGTTGTCGCTAGCTAGACTATTCGTAAAACTCCATATCCTTATCCAGGGTAAAGCCGAACAAAATTCGGACCGAAGGACCATTAACCTTCGGTCCGAATTTTGTTGTGTTGAAGTATTCCCGTTTGAGCACCTATGCACAATGAGTATTCGCATTTGAAATACCTTTGGTACACAAGGCATAGCATAGGTACTCAAGGCATAGCATAGGTACTCAAGGCATAGCATAGGTACTCAAGGCATAGCATAGGTACTCAAGGCATAGCATAGGTACTCAAGGCATAGCATAGGTGTTCAAAAAATAAGTGCTCAAACGAGAATACTTCATTAATTTTACCACGCGGGCCCAGTCATGACACAATCATATGAATTTATGGTTTCTCATGATTGTTTTCCTTCACAGCTTTGAGAAATACAACCATTTAACAAAACCAACACTTCATGAAATTATCAATTCTAAGATCTGGCCATCATCATCTGCCTAGCCTTTTCCCAGCTATTCTGGGGTCGGCTTCCAGTCTAACTGGATGCAGCTGAATACCAGTATATTACATGGAGCGACCGCCGATCTGACCTCCGCAACCCAGTAACCAGGTAATACGATACCCCTTAGCAAGATTAGTTGTCGGGCTTCTGACGACCCGTAACGACTGTCAAAGATCCACGAATGACAAAATGATTCTAAGAACTAGCCATAATTATACATGTCAAATGTCTTCAAATAAATGTTTTGTGTTCGTTTGTCTTACGAAAACGAGGTAATTTTTAATCATACAGAAGTTTTTATGAAAGTTATCATACGATTAGTCAAATGCGATTACTGTATATCGTGCTCTGCGCTTTAGCATTCGATCGTGTGTGTAACTAGATTAAGGGCCAAGCAAACAAGCTCTATATAATTGTGCACGGCCGCTGTGCTTTCGGTTAATTAGCAAACACGGACAGTTAACCGGCTATAATCCAATAACGTGAGACTAATAGTCTGAACTGTAGTGTTAAGGACTATTCACGACTGTGTAGGCTATAGATGTCTAACGGCAAATTCTAGCACAATCAAAAGCTGTCAGTGTCATCATTGTTGTGGAATATTGACACTTGCTGATTATACACTTGCTGTTGAACGCGGTTTAGATATGCTGATCGCGTTATTTTCATAGATGAATTCGCCCTAAATATTCAGAAAAGGTAGGCCATAGTAATTCAGAGAGACATCTCATCTGTAATGATACCTAATCTTTAATAAATAATGATGATTTAATAAGTATCTAAATAATTTCTATAATGTAATTTTGATGAATATTGTCACGGTCTATGCACCATCTCTTCCTACCAATTTGTACGCCACGATATGCGGCTGAACATGTTAGAACTTTTCTGTACCTATCTGTTATTATCTTGCATGCAATGTATCCATGTACACCATGTTTAAACAAATAAAATTTTACTTACTTACTTACTTACTTACTTACATCATCTCAGAAGTCAGAACTACGGAATGGTTATTAGATTTCAGTAAGGCGGATAACACAAGATACTTTCGATTATGGTAAATAAATAAATAAATATTGAATTGGGTAAAACACTAGACTTTTACCATTCTGAAACACAAGAGGAAAGGGTTATAGGTCTGAAACTGAGGTCTGAAACTGATAAGCAACGTATTGGCAGCTTGCCAACAGCGGCAATGCGATAAAATCAACTTTTAAACCTACAAAATTATTACGTCTGCCTCGTTCGTGTAATGGTTACGACAACTACTGAGTATGAGGTCCTAAGTTCGATTCCCGGGTCAGGCAAAGTGTGATTGGATTTTTCCAACTGAAATTTCTAAGTAGCAGCCCGGAGTCTGGAATTGTGCCCGATTGATGGCAATAGGCTCGCCCCCTATTAATTGGGATTTAAAAATAACCGTCAAAATGTGGGTATACTAATCCTAACCTCTGCCTAACCCTTCGGGAAATACAGGCGTGATGTTATTTAAATTAATATGCAAGCATTTTTCAAGCAATGCCACAAAGTAAAACTCCTTGACTCATAAGACCAGTAAGAATGTGGTTTTGAAGTCAAGATTAAAAATGCGGTTTTTATTAATTATGTATTACGAAGACTACTTAGAATTATTGTTTAATTTTACTGTGAGAACAAAATGATTTCAACAGCGCACTAATTTAATCCGTTTTTATCTAGTTATTTACTTAAATGTATGCAACATTAAAGTCTTATTTTGAAATTATTTTTGTTATTCATATTACAAAATGCGTATTTCAATTTCGTGTTCATTTTTCAGGATTTAACATAATCTCATTTTGGAATAATTATAATTCAAACCTTTACGTCATAAACAACACGTAGCCTTTTATCATATTCTCAAACATGTTGTACAATTGTGTAAGGTTTAAAACACATTTATTTTAATTACTGTGGGATACAATCAAGATTTTCTTTGTAATTTTTAGTAATCCACTTGTATGCATGTTATGGGAATTAAGGCTATATTACAATCAAGAACACAAATGACAGTGTATTTACAAATCAATTTGACAAAAAATCTAAGTACATTAGACTTTTTTTTAAAGCACCAAGTAGCTAATTAATCCATCTGAAACCTGATTAAAATTAAAAGGTCGAGAAAAAAAATTAGTTTTAAGGAAAACTCCTAAATAATAATCTAAAATTACCGGAAACGATAACACCCAAATGTTTTATCAAACCCTACGTTCGAACCATACACATAAAACTCCGCCATTCCTAGTACAAACAAAAAGCTCCGGAATGGCTAGTTAACATGAATATTTCCCTAACGAGCAACACACAATGCTCGTATTCCTTTTGAAAAAGCACCTAAGGCACCTGCAGACAGGCACGACACGACGGTGCGTCGCGATACTGGTAGAAGAGCTCCCATGAAGTTTCCATAGAAATTGTTCTACTAGAGTCGCGTCGCGCTATCGCGCCACGCCTGTCTGCAGGTACCTTAAACGGTGCATTTCTATTCCAGTGTTCTAATATTCAGGTGGCGACATCTGGGGGGTGTGGGTGGTTCCTATTTTTCTATTGTAAAAGCGGTAATTACGAAACGGGCGGCCGTCTTTTCGATAAATATTGTATGTGGCGTGTGTGGTTTGCCTTTTGTGTTAGCCAAATTAGGATTATTGGGGCTGCGATTTTTTATACTAATTGGCTTTTTATTTTAAGAGACTTAAGAGTTTTCCCTTCAAAATGCATACCGTGTTTATTATACATAGACGTGTGAGTAATGGCAATAAGCTAAGTAGGTACTTTAAAAGAATATGAGTTTCTACCAAAAATTATATCATTTCAACAATAAAAGGTGAAGAGATTATTTACATCTATGTAAAAAGCAAACTTGAGTCGCCCTAATATTAACAGCTGTATGTAAATTGATGCACCTACAAATGTCTCACGTTTGGCCTCTACATACATCTTGGAACCTTCCATAATATTTTACTACAGGTGTACAAACGTCAAAATGACCCGTACCTACATACTTAATACAAGTATATCGTGTACATGCGTACCCGTCAAGTACTCAAAACACTTCTTCAAACATAGCAAATGTAGGGCTTTATATTCAGAGCCACGAACCACGTGGAGCAAACAAAAAGAATGACCGTACTGCCATACGAGTACACTGTGATAACACGGCGAACCACGGTGTAACGAAATCCGTGGGACAATGAGTGGAGGCGCCTGTGTAGACAGATTTACATTTAGCTTACGCTACAGACTGAAAAGTTAGTCTTCTGTGCCCATTATGTGCTTACGAGTAACAACATTAAATTTAAAAATCCGTATCTAAAAGTAAGTAAAATGTATGTATCCGAATTGCCGATATAATAACCAACCAGTTTGAGAATTATATTTTCGATATTAGCTTTTCATCTTTTTTTTGATTCAGGGGATTTGGCTAATCAATTTTATATATAAGTGAATAAAACAGAGTTTTAGGTGAAATTCTACATAGCACACCAACACAAAAGCCATCTTTACTCAGCTGGTGTTCAAAATCAAAACCAAACAAAACCGATAAAATAGTTTTTCACATCAATAATCCCTAATTGATGTGAAAAAGTAACTAGAAATACTTTTCTCATCATGGCCGAGTTTCCCAGTGCAAAAATATATTTTAAAAAATTACCCTCCTTCTGGGGCAGTCGGGTAAAAAGAAAGGAAGTTACACGCTTAACGTAAAGATGTATCAAGAATTTCTTTCTTGCATATTGCATTGTCCTTTTAACATTATTTATTAAGTTAACAATTCAAATGAGAATGCTTGAAACTATAACGAGTTTTTTATTGAAACCATAATATTCTATACACATAATAATGTTAAATAAATTATATACACAATAATGTGCATCGTCTTAAACCTCACTTGGAATTATATACCGTGTACAAAAAGACCAATCATGGAAGTTCAGCTACTGATAACGTACAAAGTTCCGGCAACCGCAGAGGCGCGACGCGACTCTAGTAGAACAATTTCTATGAAAACTTCATGGAAATTTTCTACCAGAATCGCGTCGCACCCGTCTGCGGGAACCTTTACAATTGAGAAATGAATGAGGCAATGAAACATTTTGAAATATCGCAACCTGTAACACATCGTAATTAAAACTGCAAATACATTTATTTGATTAGACAGGAAACCGACCCCGACATAGATGGTAAAAGGCTAGGCAGATGATGATGAACCGATACAATGACATAACTGTTCAACACTTGTTTATTAGAGAAGAATGACAATTGAACTCATAACTATCAACATATGCCTAGCCTTTTCCCAACTACGTTGGGGTCGGCTTCCAGTCTATCCGGATGAAGCTGAAATACCAGTATTTTACATGAAGCGACTGCCTATCTGACCTCCACAAACCCAGTAACTGGGTAATACGATACCCCTTGGTAAGACTATTGTCAGACTTTCGGGCTTCTGACCCGTAACGACTGCCAAAGATCCACAAATGACAGCCGGGACGGGCTTAACGTGCTTTCTTTCCGAGGCACGGAGAAGTCTCGGTATGCAAAGATGGTCACCCATCCACGGACCAACCCGTGGCAAGCGTAGCTTAACCTGACGGATCGACCCGTGCGGCTATTACGTAGCCACGAGCTCCTCAATTGAACTCTTAACCAAAACAGATTTAAAGTGTTCGCTACTATCTGCCCTTCAAAATGGTCGGACTCGGGAGAAACGAAAAAGAATGGGCCTGATAACGCAGGAAATTATCAAGTTATGTCAAAAAGATAAAGCGGACATAAAAAGGGATTTGATAATGAACTCAAACTCGGTTTTTAGGGTTCCGTACCCAAAGGGTAAAACGGGACCCTATTACTAACACTCCGCTGTCCGTCTGTCACCAGGAGGTATCTCATGAAGCGTGATAGTTAGACAGTTGAAATTTTCACAGATGATGTATTTCTGTTGCCGCTATAACAACAAATACTAAAAGTTAAGGGGGCTATTTAAGGGGGCTCCGATACAACAAACGTGATTTTTTTGCCGTTTTAAGAGTTCCGTAGTCAACAAGGAACCCTTATAGTTTCGCCATGTCCGTCGGTCTGTCCGTCAGTCTGTCCACGGCTTAGCTCTGAGACGTTTGGTATTAGAAAGCTGTCATTTGGTATGGGTATACATATAAATCACTCAGCTTTAAAGTGCTAATTTTTGTAAGAGTCAAGTGTGTGTGTGTGAACCCTCCCCCCCCCCTGCTGCCAGCTAAATGGTTGATTTGGGTATGTGAAAAAATTCACAGCAGTAGTATATATAAGGAAATTAAAAGGAAAACTATCACCGCTCCGTAGGCTCCACAAGTTACCGAGTAATAATCAACCAATTTAAATTTGCAGTTGCAAAAACATGTTTCTCCGATACATTTTGTATGGGAGAACAAGTTATTCAACTACAATGTTAAGTATGTTGGATAAATTCATCCCAACTACGGAACCCTTCATTGTGCGTGGTTCGACATGCACTTGTATAATGGTACGAAACCCGGCGAGTCCGACTAGCACTTGGCCGGTTTTTTTAAACTTGGGTACTTACTTACATAACTGCTTTCCTGCCTCTGGCTCTCGAAAGATATGGATATCTCTGCGTGACTTTACAGTCTTCCCTGTTTCAGCTTTTCCTAGCTATTGTAAAGGGACTTTGAAGAATAATAGGCTCAAGTAGCTTTGTTAAAAACTGGTTAGCAGACGTGTTTTCTGGTTTGTCGAGTCGCGTGCGGTTCCTGATGAACGCACGAGCAGTTCTTTTCAACACGACACTGGCAATAAGCCAGAAACTTGCAAGGGTAAAGAAGATAAACTAAGGATGCTTTGTGTTGTCACGTCACAATGTATGACCTTTCGGATAAACCGGAAACATCTTGTATGACGGAAACTCTGACGTGTAAATCCAATACACTGTAACTTGAGTTATAGTGTTTTGCCTTAATAGCGCTCATTTGATTATTTCGAGAGCAATTACATATCCCCATATTATTCTTTTTATTTTTTTTCATTCTATTGTATGTAGTAGGAGATATGAGCACAAATTAAACAGTGTACTAAAACATACTCATCATCTCACCTGCCTAGCCTTTTCCCTACCATGTTGGGGTCGGCTACCAGTCTAACCGGATGCAGCAGAATACCAGTATTTTACATGGAGCGACTGCCAACTGACCTCCACAACCCAGTAACTGGGTAATACCCCCCCTTGGCAAGACTGGTTGTCAGACTTTCGGGCTTCTGACGACCCGTAACGACTCACAGATACACAAATGAAAGCCGGGACCACAACAACGGGACTAAAACATACTAAGAACCAAAAAAAGTTTTAAAAGCCCTTTTCTCGAAATAGGTATTTCTGAGATACAGTGTTTTGGATTCACACGTCAGAACTACTACCGCAACTTGAATAAAATATTTTTTTTTCTCTCCATTACTAAGTCTACATCAAGATCGAGAACGTACAATCCACCTCATAATCCATATATGAAAACCCAAACAAAAACTGCTATAATAATTTTTACTCTCCCTCGATTTTCGAGCTTGGGCGCTGAGCGCTTAAATTCTCATACATGCCGCCGCCCGACGTCGAGGTTCGTTCAAATAACTACGGACATAAATACGTGTGCTGTGTAAGTACTGATATCGTCTAAAGCTGAACGCGTTCATTCATTTTTCTGGCGAGTAAGAATCCACGGACGGCGGCGCGCGATAAGCCAGCGAATGCCCGCCTACATTTCCTAAAGCATCGCGATTTCATTGGAAATACAGTTTTGATGAAGACGAATTGAATATCACGGCGGAATTTGTTCCATTCATTTGAAACGGAGAATTTTCAAATTCCGGAACTGAAAATATCTCATATTTTAGATGAAGCTGTGAATTTAAATTCGGATTGACTTAGTGACCTTACTTTTAAAATATAGATTGTGTTTAGTTCCTGTATCGATAAAAATAATTTTATAACGACTGATCCAGCTAATGTGACGTGTGCTTATAACCTCTATTTTAATGTTAGATAGATATAAATTAATTTAAAAAAATGATATGTTGTACAGAATTTGAAATGGCGTGCAAGCGCCCGTAGGCGTCATGGCGCCAAAACTTTGTTTCCGCCCTTATTCGGCTCGCCTCCCTCCTACACCCTCGTTTAATGTCTCTCATTTAATAAACACGCCCCTTTTTCTGCCTAGTAACAGTAGGCAGAAAATCAAATTCACAATTTTCCAACACGTTTCTTCTGAAATTCCAATCAAATGAGGTCGCATTTGAAAACTTTGATAAAGAAACAATAAACGTTAAAAGAATATTATCAAGTGCACGTAATCTCGGAAACGTAACCGTCAACTATTATTTCAGATCACAATATCGGAATTTAAAGTGAAATATCCATTAACTTCTACCGACACTAACCCCAGTTCATGATACTGCTGTTACGCAAAAAAGGTCATAGTCATTGTCATCATCACCTAAAACGCTTCACAAGTATTAATGCAGTTTCTAACTAAATCACAATCGCCACATTGCTACGTATCAAACTGAAGGGTCTAAGGGCACATCAGTATACTTTTAAGTGTTACATTACAAGTTAGTACCAAGACATTACCTAAAACCGTATTACATCTTACGAGAACCATATTAAATAAAAGTCGTTATCGAGATGGGTGTTAGGGCATGTTAGAAGACCGTGCGTATCTGAACAGAACCCGCAAAAAATGTAGCAGGCTATTTTCTAGGTAGTATAAATCCACTAGGATTTGCTTTCCGAAAACCTTAGGGGTTCTTAGCTAGCTATTTTACTACCCGTGCTAACACTTCTTTCTCCTTTTCCCAATAGATGATGTTTTTGTGTATTTTATGAAGTAATTTTGAGAAGATTTTCATCATGTTATATACAGGAGAGGGATATAGTTTGCAGTAAGCAAGTTGAAGTGGTAGTGGGCGGGTCGTCTGGCGAAAGACCGATAGCCGTTGAAGCTAACGAGTGCTAGTGAAAACGGCAACTTGACAAAAGTGGAGTGGATGCTCCCTGTAGGTACTCCATAGACCGATGACCTGAAGATGGTATATTGGGTGGACTATTATGAGAAAGGTTTGATGGCATTTTTCTTGTCACTTACGATTAGGTATGTTCAGTTTTGGTTTCCTAGCACCCAACTTTCACCATATCAACAGTTTTCAATTTCATTCATTCCCAAATGTTTTTTTTTTTAAATTCATAAACGAATCTAATGTACGGATGAAAACATCAAATTGCTGCTGCGATAATCTTAGAAGAATACAGGTAAATTACTGTCAGAAATCGGGGTAAAGCAATAAAATTTTACATTGGAAGTTGTGTCGAAGTTAAGCAATAATTCACAATGAACGATTAAAAACCCTGGCTGAATGTCGACATTTCATTGAAATAAAACCAGCTTTTCTTATTCCATCGATAGGATTTTTTGCGTCCATTGTAAAGGAGAAATGGTTTGTGAATCGACAATAAGAAGGTACGTCTTTTATCTCCGGGTATTTGTGCATAAAGATGGAAGCGTAAATAAAGGCTAGCGTAAGGATGGGACGAACATCTTTCATTCAATTCAATATTCAAACGATTATGTGAACATGTATTCTTCCTCTTTCTTTTTCGTGTGGTTAGTGATATTAACCTGTGTCAGAGCTTTTATTATATATCTGTTTTATATATCTATGTTTTATATATCTGTTTTCTCATGATGTTTTCGTTCACCGTATTTGAAGCAAGTGATAATTATACTATAATATTATTAGTAAGTACGTATTTTTAGTTTATGAGAACAGAAACCTGTTTCCCTATTTTGGCATTATGTACGGTACCATTTTAAAAACCACTTAGTACTGTGGTTATTCTACTTGTCAACCAGACCGGTAAATCGTTGACCGCACTCAATAAATTGTTTTAGCCCAAATTGCAAAATGATCGATCGAAAATAAGAATGAGGTTGGTTTCGTGTGTAAAACTTGATGTGCTCCTTAAAAGTAAAGCAGCTGGTACTTGTAATAAAGTAAAGAGGTTAGCAATAATGATATGATACAGAGAATAAATAGGGAGGAGCCAATTTCCCGTGGGCGGAGTGACGATCAGGTTGACATATTTATAGCCCCAGTACTGAACAAATATAGCCATGCGGTACCCACATAAAACACTGGGCACACGCGAGCCGCCGCTTATCACACGAAACCTTTTGCTGTTAACCCCAAAATTTCGATAAATGATAAACTTGTTTAGAGGACGAAATATTAATCAACCATTTAAATATCAGTCACGTCACGTCACGTTACCCTTGAAGTTAAATAAGAATTCATTTCTCATGGAAAACTTGTGATATTAATGTCAAAAGTTCAATGCCAGAGACCATAATAAGCTCAACGTAGTCATAATACATACACTACAAAAAGTTTGCCACTTACAAGTGCAATGCAAATTGCAATCGAACACTCGCACTCTGTAAACGAACAAATTTAAAAAGTCATCAATCGAATGTGCCAGAAGCGAAGCAGTATAACCCGGTTATAAAAAATAAATAAAAAATGTTTATAAAAGGGAAATTCCGCAAAATACGACCGAAAAGCGGTTTGAAAGCGAGCTGGGCTAGGAGTAAAACAACAAAAACAAAATGTTGTATCGAGTGGGAGCCGGCAGGAAGTCCACGCGGGGAAGTGTGTCAATGTCAGCGTATCGGGGACTTTTTTACACGGTCTCGGTGAATTATTGTACACCGAGCCCTGGCCAATGTCGAGCGTAAAGCACTGTCAACTATGTAGGCGACACGAGCGGGTCTCACGTAAGCTCACGACCTCAACAAAAAAGGCTGATAAAGCCGAGCCCCAAGATTTCTAAAGGCAAAAACTTATGTAAAGAAACGATATTGTATTTCCAAATAACCCACAGTAATTCCTTGACCTTATATCAATTCGGTTAAGGTAGGCTTAAATGTCCGAACAGACCTACATGTTTTGGAGAAAATTAGAAATAAACAAGTAACTTATAAAGTGAAGGAGTTGTGGTAGGGTCTGAAGGGGATTTACATAAGATTCCACGATTCTAAAAAAAGATGATGTAAGAGAGGTCGAAAAACTGGGGAATGATGAGAAACGATGGATATTACGCGAAAACAAATGGGACGCTCAATACCAAGGCCCTTTGCTGGGCCTGTGTTCTATTTCGGTGTTCAGTTATCTACTGTGTAAGTGTATGACTAACACAAATACCAATTTATATTTAGCTGTGTACTGTGGCACTCAAACCTGGCACCGCCCGGAAGTCGTTACTACATTGATGCTTGACCTATCATGCAGGAATAATTGCTGGAAAACAATGAGCCTACCAATTTCGCATGAGGTTAATCAATACAGCGGCCCTTTCATGTGAAACTGTTTTATAGATTGGTTTTAATTACGAAATAAGTCGTAAATGAATAAGGATTACTTATTAGTTCATAATGTTATTTATGATAAGCTTGTTTGTAAATTCTCGTTGACCAGGACAATAAAGAGTGATATGAAACGTTGCTACGTTCTTCAGTTTGTTGAAATTCTGGTCCTTTAGTTCGCATTTTATTATTTCAAGGCGAACGTAAACGGATGAAAAGTACGTTTCAAAAGGCCGGGTATTACCTACATCCGTATGTCAGCTCAAATGGGTGCGGAGCCCAAACGCACGCCCTCGTTTCACTTCTACGTGGGGCTTCACGACTCCATTCGATTCGAACCAACATTACGCACGTACCTGGGCTATAGCCCCGTCTATATTTCTTCGTTTTATCTCTTATCCCAGGCCTCGGAAGGAAGGTAAGTAGTGAGAACTGAGTTACAGTAATATCTGAAGTAAACTAGTTTGTTACATGTCGCTATAGAGTTCTATACTGCATAGCAACGCCAAGTCTCCAACACGTGTAATGTGTGATTGAATACCAAGGTTCAGGCGAGACGGGAATGTATCTGGTTACGATACAAAGTTGCTTGATAGATTGGCACGTGTAAGTGGGCTAATATGCGAGCCTCCCTATGTCTAGACGTGATTTTCTTGTTCAAGCAATATTTACTAACTCTAACGTTACCTTGAATATTCTTTCTTGTAATCCGACAGTTTTTAATCAACGTCAATCAATATCTAAAGAATATTAATGGTCTAGTACGTTCAATTTTAACCTCAGATAACGCAGACAAAGAGCGAACGGTTTTTGAAATTTGTTCTCAGTTTCACGAACACAATTTAAAAACCGCTTCGATATAAAAGTTCTACGAGAAACGTTTCTGCTGAGTACAGGCGGGGTGGCAAAAAGTAATCGACTAATCGCTACCCTTATACTTTCCAGAAACCGCCTGTCTGTTGGTAACGGCTCATCTTGAGTGCCGAAAGTTTCACGCCAACGTATAAGACGCTTAAGTGCCGATACAGAGGGAAGACTGGAAGAGTACCCATCGATGGCACGGAATATGGGGCATGCATAAGTTAAAGGCTTATTATAATACCAACGGTAAATGTGTTGCCTTGTACTTATGTAATATTGGTACGAGACCATCGATAGAAGTAAGTATAAAAATAAAAGTAGCACTTAATATTCCTCCTCTGCTAAATAGAACTCGTAATAGGAAAATGTGAGAAAACATGGGTGCTGCTACATTGTCATAATAAAGAAGGAAAGTTAACACTTATGGAAATAGTAGTAAATGTAAAACGTGTAGAACTTATTATTGCTCTGCTAAATGATACTTGTAATTGGAAAACATGTGAGACGTGGGTGCTGCTAATATTATAAATGCGATAGTGAGTTTTTTTGTTTGATACGCTTTCACGCTAAAACGGCTGAATGGATATAGCAAATGAGTAGACTATGCCCTGGGTTAGGACATAGGATACTTTTTATCCCAGTAGTTCGTTCGCGTGGGATAATTTCCGAGTTCCATAGCGGGCATAAGCTAGTTGTCATATAAAATTCATGAAAATTCTAGTTACCATAATTTCAGACACACTACATGAAATGCAAGCAGGAATATAACTGTGTGAAATCTTGCACTGTAATCAAAATAATCTTGTACTACAATTGCTAGAAATGGGTTCACCACAGCAACGACATAACTACATATGTATCTATTTATGAGTTTCAAACGCTACGCCCCGGGCGTAGGGCCGTTGTCGCTTCACACTCATAAATCTCTTCGTATATTATGTAAATAGTACCAGAAGCCGCTGTAATTATAAAACAGGAGCTGTCAGCTGTTTAATGTTAACAAACATTAGGATTTAATCCACGCTCCAGCTTGTTATCGTATGAAATGTCGCGGAAGACTAATGCAGAAACAAATTAGGAAGCCAGGATTGTAATTATAAGTCTGACGATGGATTTAAAACGTTATCTAGCTGAAGGTTATGCTTTTTAGAATTAAGGCCCTTACATACTGGCGCGAGTTGCCGCGCGACGCGACACCGCCGCATTATTCGCCGTGAAGTTTTCTCAGAAATTGTTTTGTTAAGAGTATACTACAAACTAAAAGTGTGAAATGATTTGTATTAGAAGGGGAACTTTTATCATTGTGATCACGTTAACTTATTAGGTACTATAATAAAACTTTTTAAAAAAAATTGACCGACTTCAAAAAAAACAAAACAAAAAAGGACTACTGTACTAAAAACCAAAAGACAAAAAGTACTTCTTTAATAATAAGAGAAAAATAAAAAAAATAAAAATAACTTTAATTTCGGAAGTCGGTGTCTTTGCTTTTAATTTTAGTTTTTGGCCACCGACTTCCGAAATTAAAGTTATTTTTATTTTTTTTATTTTTCTCTTATTATTAAAGAAGTACTTTTTGTCTTTTGGTTTTTAGTACAGTAGTCCTTTTTTGTTTTGTTTTTTTTGAAGTCGGTCAATTTTTTTTAAAAAGTTTTATTATTTTTCCATTTTTTGTGTAATTTGATTTTTGTAATCATGGGTAAACCAACTAAAGGAGCCACCCGCATGAAGAAAAACAGAATTAAAGAGACTAATACTGCTGAAAAAGAACGCCTATCTAAGAATCGCAAACGGAGTGCTATGTCCGGTTCCCAAGAATCACCGTTAGCTTGTCATGCTAGGTTATCTCAGATGAGAAATTACATGCATTCTCATTTGTCACAGGAGTCGCCAAATGATAAGATCTGCCGACTCAATCTTATTCAAAAACGATTAAGTGGCGAGTCGTCTGAACAGCGCAAGTATCGTTTAGATGTTATACGAAACCGGCTGGCTAATGAGACTCCCGTGCCTTCTCAAGAATATAAGGGTGAACACTATACATTTGCTTACACTGTATAGTTCCCCTCATCATCATATTATAAGGTGACCATAATCAGATCTGTAATGTCACTTACAACCTATATGGTTGCAAAGTTCTTATCAATATAAATGAATTAAGTCCAAACACAAGGTAATTACTGTGAACCGTTGAGGAGTTCCGTTAATCGTCCTTCGTCTTCATCATCAGACCCTTAACGACAGTCACAACCCATCCAAGTGTAAGGTTCTTATCAATACAAATTAATCAAGCCCAAACACAAGATATCTGCTGTAAACCACTGAGCAGTTCCCTCGACTGTCTTTCGTCTTCATCATCAGACCCCTAACGACAGTCAGAACCCATCAAAGTGTAAAGTTTTTATCAATACAAATTAATCAAGCCCAAACACGAGGTATCTGCTGTAAACCATTGAGGAGTTCCCTTGACTGTCTTTCGGCTCCATCATCAGATCGACTCCAGGCCTTCATAAAATTGTAGTGCTGTAAAATACTTAATGAATAAATTAAGGAATGCACTAGTTGCCCTTACGATTTTTGAAAGTTCCCCTCGATTTCTCTAGGATCCCATCATCAGATCCTGACTTGGTGACAATGGGACCACCTCAGAAGTATAAGCTTTTGAACAAAAAAAGAATTTTTGAAATCGGTTCACAAACGGCGGAGTAATCGGTGAACATACATAAAAAAAAAAAAAAAAAAAAAAAAAAAAAAAAAACAATCATCCCGAACATAGTACCTCCTCCTTTTTTGAAGTCGGTAAAAATTTACGTTACTGCTGAAATATGTGATATGGACCAAAATTATGTTTGTAGCGTGTATCGGTAATGTAAATGCTTTCAGAATTCTCGGTTACAAGAGACAGCCCAGCAAATTGTTACCTCAAACAATGAAAAGTTTTGGAGAATGGATCACGGGATCAGTAGGTTTCTGTCATAGCCGAAATCGGGATGTAATTAATGCGTGTTTTCGAAAACCGCAACATTAATTATCGTCGCTGTCATATCAAAATGTCGTATTGTTTAAGTACCTGTTTCAGGAAACACAAAAAGCTGTTTTTTTTTATAGTACTGTGTAAAAAGTAACTTTTTTTTTGGGAAATTGCATAAAAAAAACAATAAAAAAACATACGACATTTTGATATGACAGCGACGTTATGTTGCCATTTAGCCAAAAGTAACTCAACCATGATGGCCCTGTGGTTAAAAGTCGCCTGTGGTCAGGTCTTGGACGAAGTTATGGGTTCAAATACGCCCAAGTTCCAATGTGACTTTTTCAATTTATTTGTGCCGACTTTCTAAGTTTATCTTGGACTACACTGACATCGGTGAAGGAAAATATTGTGAGGAAACCTAGACTTATAGTTAACTAGCTGCGCCCCGCGGTTTCACCCGCGTAAGTCTCGATCCCATGGGAACATCGGGATAAAAAGTATCCTATGTCCTATTCCAGGTCTACCCATGTGCCAAATTCCATCCAAATCTGTTAAGCCGTTTTAGCGTGAAAGCGTAACAAACAAACTCAATTTCGCATTTGTAATATTAGTTAGGATTATGACATAAGTTTGAAATCGCCGTCACAATGCTTATGCGGTGTCTCTTCTGTGTATGAGGAGAGATCTTTGCCCTGTAGTGGGCCATTAACATGCTGGTATATTATTTACGTCACCTTCAGTGTATAATTAAGCATAGCAGCAAGACATATCCTCGGTAAATACAATAAGAACAGCGTAATATTATCTGAGGAAAAGATCCGTTAATGGAGCACGTTTCTGAATGGTAACCAAACAAAAGAACTTTGCCTTTTGTGTTTCATCAATAACAATACTGTGATACGAAATGGCCTTCTGTATTCGGCTCCAGGAATTTCGCACAAAACTGAAATATTTGGCGCTTTAGAGGTATAAGGAACAGGGTGTAAAGTTCACTTATCCTCTATAGAAAAGGGAGGATCCTCCGACCAGATGGGTGTTGTGTCTGGCAGGCAACTGCCCAACGACTGATGTTGGAATCTTGTATATAATTATGTTGATCGCGCGGTAAACTCTCAATTGCGCGATGCAGGTTTTTGTGTGACGTCATCATTTTTGTGTGTCATCAGGTCATTGATGCGTAGTTCGCATGTGGCGATGTAGATGCCGCCACAGCACTGATAAACAAAATTTCGCAGTAATCTGGGTATTAAAGGAGTGGTGGGTTGTTTATCTTTTCCAACAAGATGTCAACTCAAAGAAATGGGTCACTTACTATAGTGTTGATAAGGTAAACTTATCACCAGTTATTGGCAACTTTAAGCCGTGCAAATATTACACTAGGTAGGTTTGAAAATGAAGATTTGGTATTTTATTGACTAGTTTATTTATTTCCGAAATGCACTAAGGACCAATATTTTCTCCGTACAAAAGGTCCAGCATTATTTACATCCTTTGGTAATTACAGAATATTTTATTGACCATCCACATATACCCACCGACACGTTTACTTCCATGTATAGCGTCTATTTAATACAGGTATCATATATAATAACTTTATGAATCCTCACGGTCCAGGAGTCAGCCAGAAACTTGATATGACGAGTGCGGTTACAACCGCCTTGCTTACAAAGGACGGTTACTACATACTTATGTAGATATAAGAGAGGAATACAGTCTGCTTCAAAAATTTAGTTATACAATATGTTCCGAGGGTAAATCCTGTAGATTGTTAATCAAATAAGTAATTAATTGATAACTTTCAGGGGGTTGTCTATTGTATTTCCAATTTTTTTATCGATAAACTAAAGTGTCATAATTTTATTGACCTAATCATCATTTGTCCGAATGATAACTTGCCCGAACTTATTGTCACATAATATCACACACATGCCATAAAATTTAAATCCCTAAATACATTATGCCCTAAATTTGTTTATCATAAATATTACATTCAATAATATACAAAAGAATTAAAACCGTTCTCAATAAAAAGTTATGTCCTAAATTAAAATTATTACATATATGACTTTATTTAGTCAAAAAAAAAAGTCAGCTCGGTGAGGAGCTCGTGGCTAAGTAATAACAGCCGCATGGGTCGATTCATCAGGTTAAGCTACGCTTACCGTGGTTGGTCCGTGGATGGGTGACCATCTTTACATATCGAGACTCCTCCGTGCCTCGGAAAGCACGTTAAAGCGTTGGTCCCGGCTGTAATTTGTGGATCTTTGACAGTCGTTACGGGTCGTCAGAAGCCCGAAACTCTGACAACCAGTCTTGCCAAGGGGTATCGTATTACCCAGTTACTGGATTGTGGAGGTCAGATAGGCAGTCGCTCCATGTAAAATACTGGTATTCAGCTGCATCCGGTTGGACTGGAAGCGGACCCCAACATGGTTGGGAAAAGGCTAGGCAGATGATGACATATATGACTTTATTTCATGCAAAATTCGATTATTATAGTAGTCGATATTATGACAGAATAGTTTTAGTAAAGATAATTATGTTAATTATGACAATTAGTACCTAGCATCAATCCTCAACTTTAACATATTATATGTATATTTATTCCAAAATTTATGCTGCAGTATTTTCGACATAACGGAGGATCATGCTAAGCAATTTAAGGTTGTAAAGGTTCTTAAGTCAGTAATTGGTCTTCTGGTACAAATAACAGCAAAGATTAATATCAACCTAGACTGACATTCAGCAGCAATATTGAATTCAAGGCAGTTAATTATGTTACAAATTATTAATGTACCAATCCACATTGAGGCCGGCGTACTGTACTGGAAATAATTAATTTAACTAAACAAATTATTGAATTCGTAAAATTTGCAACAACACTTACCGGCGTAAAATAAATGATAATGATGTTGATGTGTGAAGTTACTACCATAACCGCCCAATCAGACTCATTAAGGCATCTGATTGCTTATTAAATTAAGTTTATGAGGTCAATTGTAAAGACAATATAACATCACGCCTGTAATCTCCGAAAGGTTAGGTTAGGTTACGCCCACATTTCGCCAGATGTTACAGGGGACGAGGCTAATGCCATCAACTGGGCGCAAATCCAGGGTTGTTCCCAGAGGTCCTCAGTTAGAGTCCGGTCTGGTACTGAGAAATTCCAAATGGAAAAACCCAATAACATTGCCGGACCTGGACATCTAACCCATGACTTCAATGCTCAGCAGTAGCGCTTGCGAGCCCTAGACCAACAAGTCAGAACGACGTTTAGGAAAAATGAACAGTGCATAGGTACCAAATCCCAGTTCTAAATCAAACGATAATATTATTCAAAACGATGGACAATAAATAATAAAAGTGTATAGAACTACACAGAGCACTGAACGCCTCAATTGCGATTTTATTATGATTGACAAAGCTGTAGTGGGCAAGACGTCACAATGACGCCCGCGCCTGCGCCGACTCACGCCTTCTCGACGTCACGCGCCCAGCTGATCGCACGTCGCACCTACTCGACCGGTGTAAACAAATCATAGTAACGCTCCCACGCTCGATTCGCGACTACATGATCACGGGCACAGAATAGGTCGCATTAATATTTAATCAAACTTCGAACGCAAATCGCGACTTCACACTGAATGAATCATTATGATCTAGTTACCAATTATGTGGAAAGCCGGCAAACTTCTCGGGAAGTCGTGACATATTACACTATCAATCAATTGTCGCTCACTTGAACATTTAATAACCGACGTGCGACGTAAACTTGTCTCAACGCAGTCGGTCTATGTCATTTGTTTCGCGCGCGATTATTATCTAAGCGATAGGTTCCCAAACCGGTCACGGTCATTATATTTGGCTGGTAACAAAAAATGTCGTCATTATAGTGATTAACAACGGGGTCAACAGCTACCGGGCGTCGACATTCGCGTCAGAGAGGTACGAACTAACTTATTGTTAGATATTTAGGTTAACCAGCTGGTTTGCATATGGCGGATAGATGGTTTAGATAAAACATCTGCCAAGCAACACAATAGGGAACTTAAACATAATTGTATCGCGTAGGTGTGTACACATTGAAAATTATTCAGCGAGGAAAAATGCTAATACAGAAGCTTTTAAGGTCATCGGTTCATTAATCTCTAAAAGCGATAGCGATACCTATCATGAATCTTGATATTCTAGAATAAATTAATTAAAAACATGTAATGGTATTTGACAGCGTGTAATTAGTATCTGAACTGAAACATGAAGCAAAGTATTTAAAAAAAATAGTACAAGTAACGAGACCGAATCCGAAATCTGTTCACAAATCAGAACTGTTGCCGGATTGGTCGATTAAACTAAAATTGTACTATTAAACAATAAGCTAACTAATAGAATTTCCATGTCGCCGAGTGTGGTACAATCCGTACAACTATACAAGGTAAAAAGCGAGACGTTACAATTACAGCACAGCGTCGAGCCGTCATCGTCATGGCCCATGGTAACGATACTGGCGATTCTCATCGAACCGCGGCGCGCGGACCGTGATTCCCTCGAGCGGACGTTGCATTTGCATACAGACCGACGCGCGACGTGCTATTACAGGCTATTACGTACATAGATAGGTACATACCATACCTTAAAATTAACTCAGGTAAATAATACGATTTGATAAACTCTAGCTAATCTCATAAATCTCCGTCTCGAACGTAGACGGCTATTCAAGTCATAATTAGATTACTTCTTATGAAAAAAATCATATAAGTATCTAATTAGCTAACATAATTTATTAACAGGGACGTCTTCGTTCAATGTAATGCAATTTGTGCGTAAAAGTTCAGTCACCATTCGCGAACAAATTAGTTTAATTATAGTACCAGAATACAGTGAATAACGCAGATATAAAACAGTAGATAAGCGAGTGGGCAAACATGAAACAACGAGCATTGAAAAATAAACAGAGCAAATAGTCGACGAGGACGAAGCGCACCTGCCGTTCTGGTCACCACACCTGCACACCTGCGAGTAGCGACCAACCTTCATATTGTTGCTATACAAAAAATATTCCATCAGTTACATGCTTAGCCAACTGGGAGTCACTGATATAATTACAAGCAAAAAAGCGTGAAAAATGTTGTAGTATGAAATATTTAGCTTCAAAAATACACTACTCTGTAGCCGTAACGGCGAATAAATTGGTAAACGCCTATCTAGGGAATGTTGCCGTCGTATTTCATAATCCAAATCATATTTCAGCGGAGGCGGGCGTAGTGGCGACCGAAGAAGGCGAGGCGACACGCTCCGAAGAAATATATTGCTGGCTCGGTGAGGCGCAAGGCGGCGAGGCTGCGAACTACGCACAAGATATCTGCCATCTCCAAGCGAGGCTAGGCCTTGTGCGGTTTATCTCGCCCGACTCGACGCCGTTTGGGAAATTGCGTACACAGCAAACAAAGAATTGCACATCGAGATAAGGAACCGGAGCATATCGCGCTTGTGAACGCCCCTCGACTCCGTTCGCCACGCCTGACTGTAATAATTTAACAAACGAACACCGTTATTTCCCCTTCGATACTCTTCCTCAACGTAAAACACTATCGCTATTACAATGTAACAAACAAACATGACATTAATGCAAAAACAGAAGGCTGGCGTAAATTATAACGTGTAATCGAACCTCTCCCGCCATTCTGGTGTATTAGATAACACGTTCGTGACAGTGGGCTTCACTAAGAGATTTCTCAACATACTCGAGTTACGATCGAATTCTACCAACATGTTAATAAATAAAACATTATGTGGAAAACCTACAGAACATTATCGGTTTTCCAAGACCTTGATGCGATGTAAGTAATGCGGAAGGAAGCTCGATTTAAGTTTGATAATCCGCAAGCCGCTGCCCGTCAGAGATAGGGCAGTTTTCGACGAGGGTCGGGAGAGTCCGCACGGACGCTCTTTGGCATTGGACGTTTCAAAGGAAGCTTAGTCCGAGTCGACACAAAAGAGTAGCCGAGTTTTGGGCCGACTAACAAGCTTAAAATTTAAATGTTAGCAATGTGGAGCATGCGCGCGCTGACCACGGTCATTCGATAACCACGCCGTCCGATCCAATGAGTACTTAACTAATATTTCATCGTTTACACATGCAAACGTGCCCGAGCTGCCATTGTGTGTAAATCTAAGCACGTCGACCTAAACAGATTAATTCCAAACGTGCTGTATTTTATGTCAATCGATCGAATAAGTATTTAAATGATTTATAAAACACGAAATTGTAACGAACGTATAAAAGTTTCAGTGGCCACGCAATGCGAGTCGTCTGTATTTCCCAAGGGTAGAAATCCTCAAATAAAATAGCAGGAGCCGAATGCGACATCTTTCATGGCAATCCCTTCTTTCGGAAATATCACTGTGTGAGGAATTTGGGGGCTTTGAGTGACATGACTGCCTCCACTCGATGTCTTTTAGGGCGACGCTCCGTAGGTACTAAGCTTGGGGTAGATGTGGCTTTTACTGTTCCGTGTACGTGTACAATTAAGATACTTTGAAATAGCAAAATCTCGCGTATGAAAGGACCGTAAAACTGTCTCGTTCAGCAAGTAACTGAATTATCATTATTAAATACACATCGTTTCGAATAAATATAAGAAGAAGCAAAATAAGATAGGAATTTATTACAATATTCACTTTTAAATTTCCACATTCATATTCTGCTTCCTTGATCCTGCTTCAAACTTATTGGAAGACGGATGTCGATATAAAAATAACATTACAGGGTAGATACTGAAAGTGTATGAGAAAAATATAGTCCGCCTATAAAGTTACCGTTTTCTACTTTAACGGCTGCGTAACGTCGGAACCGTGATCTCGTGTTTATGGGTAGAACACCAATAGAAGTGTTGGGTACAGTGGAGCTACCTATAAATTTCTGGTGCACGTATTCAGCCACCGCGCGTCTCGACTCAAGTCACAAAGCGGAGTCAAGTTACCAACAGAAGAACACGTCGCGGTCGTCGAGCTCGCTGGGGAGTGCGGGGCAGGGTGTGGTGGAGGGGGTGAGGGGTACACTCAGCGACGTGACATTTTCGCAAACAAGCCACGAGGAGTGAGGCAGGGGCGCCGTGAAATTTGCAACCTCGGCGCCAGCCGACATCCAACCGGCCGCGACGCAACGCCAAGCTAATGGGGGAAATCGATGAATAAATTCGGTAATCCGGGTCTCACTACACTCGTTGTCCGAAAGTAGATTATCGTTAAAATGTGCACATAAACGAGTATTTCCATTTCCATGTATAATGATGGGGAACGTCATTACATCAGGATCAGCGGCAACCAAAATAAGGGAAGGGGCGACAATATTTCGATCGGGTGTTGTGTTCGTCACAGAATCTTAATCTGTTTTCTGAACTCCAAATAAGTACACGTAATAATCCTTATGCAGAATAGGAAAAGACGATTAATTAAGCAACAGTTAATAGCTATCAACTGTTTATATTGACGATATTTGAATAATAAGGTTTTTAAAACATACATTTACGCACATTGAATCTGTTCACATAATATATGTGTTATTTGTTTCTGTTTATCTAGCAAATTAATTTATGTAAATGGAATAGAATTTACCCTCTTTCCCTTGCCAAAACAAGAATAATCACTTAGGCATGAGACGTTACGACCTAACATTAAGTGAGTAAGTAGAACGTTGTATTAGACTCTCACAATGATAATTCAAAATACAACACAATGAAAAATGCACGAGAAAGCAATTTAAAAGAGAAAAAAAGCCCTCCTTCAAAAACAAAATGTCCTTGAATGGATAAAACATATTTAACACCAGCTCAAAGAAATCCATCTTAATAACTTAATCGCTAGTCCGTGAAAAGGACAAAAATACAGCATAAAAGGACCAATAAAACAATGGTATTTTTTCCTCCAACGCAAAATGGTCCGCTTTTATCGTGAACGGCTTACGCGGCAAGGTACCAGGACGGTATAAAACAGAGCGATGTAATTAAGAGAAAAGATTAAGGGGCAAACCCACACCGGACACGCCTTAATTATTACAAGGGACGTTTATAAATAATACAGAATTCTTTTAGAAATTTTTCGTGTTTTCAGTTTTCGTTGTAAGTTCCAAGAGCTCGGAAATCAAAGAGATGTTCTCTTTTACCATGAACTAACACAGGCAATCATTAGTAAGTCAACCGATACCTTAAAAGAGATGTTTCTCAGATGCTTAATTATTATACTACGTCAGAGACGCCTACGGACTGCGATAATGCAAATGAAATCGAGTCTTATATTATCTTAATGAACATCAACATAAAAACTAGTGACAAGTTTATTTGATTTAATTAGCTCTCAATGTCACATCATTTGGCTGAGTAGATAATGTAAAAAGCATATAATTATACTAGCTTCTGCTCACAACTTCGTCCGCGAGAAATTTCATATTCCTATGGCCCATCGCGTTGCATCGGATCGCCCGCCAGCTCTTTTCGCTTAGCGTTCTATCAGACTTTTTTTTTCTTTTTGCTCGGTTCCTAAGGGTCGTTGCATGATGCTAATTATATTCCATTCCTCAACCTATCCTAAAATTAAACGATTCATGAGTTACGCTAGTTTATCATGAATTTCGAGCGTATGTCCCGAATACTAGGGGCCTTCATTTATTTTTGCGTGGGCGTTAGAACTTAGAAGTATGGATTATGTTAATATTCCGGACAGCAGCATCTACATGTGCCTTAATTAGATACTTAACTTCATTGAATTTACCAATATCATTCACCTTAAAATCTCAAGAAGACGAGCACAATTTCACTTTTCAGTTGAAAAAGTGTTGATTGCTATCAAAATGAAAAGAGCATGACCAGAAAACCTATCGCAAAGAAGTACTCAAGAATGATGTTTTGCAAAACATTGGGCAATATTTCACGTAAAACTAACCATTAATAAGATCGAGATACGAAATGTAATCGAACACTAGGCACATCTGTTCGACTGGCTGGCGATATCAATTAGTTATTAGATTTTACTGCTAATGCAGTAAATGTACTGCAATAGGCTCTTAATTACGGCATCTGACAATTTTCCAATGACAAAATATGGGAAACAGTCCGCCTCTCGAGACAGAAGTAATAATTATCACTTATGAACTGTCTGTTCCGTGAATTAATTACTTGTTGGGACAAAAAACAACTTCTCATTATGCTCGCATGTTTTGAATTTCAAGTTTATTCAAAATTCATCTTTAGTCTTAGTCTTGTCTACCTGCTATTATTATTTTTCTCAAATATGCTTGGAAATTCGAGCTTTATTTTGACAACCTTCTTCAAGATAAATCGAAATTGCTATACTGGTTCCAAAACAAGTGACGATGCGGCCAGCAAAGTTACTATGAAAATCCATATCTGACGTGTTTAGCGGCCAAATAAATTACTATGAAAACTCATATCTGTCGTGTTATTTAAAAATGGAACGAACTTTTTACTTCAACACATGGCAACCAAAGAGGTAACTTATCAAAGATTTTATTTAAATTTCGATTTGGTTTGCAAATAGAACAAAGGTGAAACAAATTAACATATTAGCGCATGAAAAATAATAGTTGTTCATCATTGATTCTGGAATTTCTATATAATTTACTCAGTTTGAATTTCCGCGCGTTATTTGAGAAATAGTACATTACTGTCGCGGCCAGCAATAAGGGGATTGATCCATCAATCCCCTTATTTCAGGCCGCGTCAGTAATGTACTATTGGTGGTCAGGTAGTTTCACCTCAAGTCCATCTACTACTATAGTAGCGTGTGCTGTAAACAAATTAGTACCGTTTCGTAAACTACGTAACGGCTCGGCGTCAATAAAATGCAGCAAAACACGAATACTATTTGTTGTCTTCACGTTTTTGGAGGTCATCGGAACTCGCCACATCGCCTGAACACTACGGGTTTATAATTGTTCCAATATCCGCGAACAAAGAATAACTTTTTATTGAACTTTTTACAAGCCAGGTAAACCATTAAAAAATTCGTTAAAGAAACTAAAGGCTGCACCTTAAAAACATTTCTAAGGAAATCTTTATAACTTTGACTGATCATTGGAATTTAATCGCTTCGGCTACTTTGCGGTTTCATACTTCAAATCTCTAGGAATATCAAAATAACAAGTTAAGTGGAAAATCGAAACTCTGTCACTTGGAAAATCGCACGAATTTAAAATTTTCCCGTTATATGCGCGGCAAAAACCCAGCAGTGCGAAGGCGGAACGTCAGTTACGGGTTCCGTATATATTATTTGATCAATCTTGAGATTCCTACATAGCCACAGATGAATACAGATGGTTCACTTCGGAAAATCCTAACTAATATTTTAATTTATTCATATATTTTATTTTATGCGAAAGTGAGGTTGTTCGTTTGATACGCTTTCACGCTAAAACGGCTGAACGGATTTGGATGAAATTTGACCTGGAGAAGGACATAGGCTACTTTTCATCCTGGATCGCAGACGAAATCGCGGGCAGAACAGCAGTCATTTAAATAAAAAGCGACTCTTGCTACGACACAATAAAGTGCAATTCAGCTCGCACAGCGCTAATTACTTACAATTATATTCCCCCAGCTAGATGGACCGACGACCTTAAAAGGTGGCTGGGACAGACTGGATGCGGAAGGCGGTGGACAGGGTGTCATGGAGCAGCTTGGGAGAGATGTCCAGCAGTGGACTGCGATAGGCTGAGTTGATTGATTGCATTCACCTAGAATATGCCTCTCTTTCTATTAGTATCGCGTAGCTCATAGATCTTCTGACTCTGACTACGTTACATTAATTTAACCCGACAAGACGGCCCCGCCGCGTACTTGTAGCTTCATACACAAACTGCGGAGTGAACCATCTGTATTCATCTGTCACATAGCTAATGCACAATAGTCATGAATGTGTCTTCACATAACCATCGATAAAAACTTACATAGCGGGAACATGTCCCGCAGACAAGGAACAGTAATATTAGAAACATTCAACGAACAGAACATGTTACCTATCCACACTTACAACGACGCAAGCATGACATACAACGTGTAACAGAATAAGCGCAAGACCTGAAAGTAGTTTGCTCAGAATCGGCTTCTGAATCGATTTCCGTCATTATTTATATATGTTAATTTTTCATGAAAAAATCTTTTATTAAACTGAAATTAGAACCACTGCGTCATAACAAGGTAATAAGATATTTGATGTAAGGAATTTTAAGCCTTATCTCAAAGGAATAAAGCCTATTTAAATGCATAACCAAATTTGTAATACGCTCATACGTAGCTATCCTATGTGTAATGCGCATTTAAATAAAATAGTTAATTTAAGGTGTGGTTTAATTAAATTAAATTACAGATATTATTTTAGTCTTATAATTTAATATTCTAATTGGGGTGTATGAGCTCTTGCGTTTATTCCATTACACGTTGGTGTGTCACTTAACATTCAATCTTGGTAATAAATGGATATATTCACAGATTCAGCCAAAACAATATCGAGAATTAGAATATGTTTCGTACCCTAATACAAACACTACTGGAAAATAAACGCATTTTATACTTGGATAAATTTGGTCATTTTGGTCGGCTTACTTGAAAATAAGCTAGTGGTTTATTATGATTCAGGTTAAGGCTGTACCCCACCTCAGATTTTATCTCGCTCGCACCATACTACTCGCGACCTGAGTGAGAGCGAGACGGAGCGGGGTGGTAGCGGCTCTGAAGCCTTGAAAAGTTTAGGTAATTGCTTTTTACGGTGAGAATAAAGGTAATTTAAAAAAATCTAACACGTAAGACCTGCTTTATAGTTAGTTCAGTTGTTATGCAAAGTTTCATAATCTAATTTGGAGTATTTTTTTAATACCAGCGGTTTATAGTTCGGTTTAGAGGTAACTTTGGTTTTTTTTTCTGTCGGTAATTTTATGTACTTAATCGTGTTTTCGCCACACATAGGCCCTAGCATCAATCCTCAACTTTAACATACATTTATTTCAAAATTAATGCTGCAGTATTGACGGCATAACGGAGGATCATGCTGAGTAATTTGAGGTAAGGTGCGCCCTTAACAGGCGCTTTATAGTTTCGGCGTGAGAATGAGTCACCAAACACTAAAGTCGGCGTTCGTGCCTCGACCGACATGGCACCAAATGGGGATTGCATTTCATGATAGTAACTTGATGGAATGAATGAACAAAATCGATAACATGTCTGCCAAAACTGTTGTCCCATCTCACTAAAAGTCCCATTAAAAAACGTCGTTAAATCCTCCGAAAATTGAGTAACTTGTATAATGCGTTTGCAAAACGATCGCTATATCAATACTATGACGATATGATATTTCCTCGGCACGCAAACCTGTACTTAAATAACACATTTCACTGGGGAAACAATCGGTACCGCTACATGTCAACTACATCCTTATTTGCTGACGATTGTTTAAAAGTGAGTCTTATCTTCGGTGTCATAAGTCATAGATTGGTTTGATAAGATGGATCTAAGTAAATGGAGCTCGGCCAAGAGGTATCGGAGGTAATGTAGGCAAATTCTCAAATCCCGATTGTGGTGTGGGTGGCCGTAAACCTCCGTGTGAACAGCAAGCCAGATATAGTCTTTGAGATAGTTAGGATTTGTGAAATAACTGTTTGTTACTAAATGTTAGCCGTGACCGGTTGTACGCGAAATACAGATTTAACATTAATATTGAAAAATACTTTTTACAAAAAAAAAAAAAAACAGTTAAAAAAAAACACTAAAGGCTCTTACGAGCCTTAAAATGTGAAAAATAACTTTAAATTCGGAAGTCGGTGTCTCCGTTTTCAATTTTCGTTTTTTACCACCGACTTAGTGTTTTTTTTGTAATACGTTTTTATTTTTCACTTTTTAGTTGTGGTACCTACCCCACATAAATTCGAATACCACTACCTGCTACGTAAATAACAGTGACGGAGTCACTTAAAATGACGTCGAGATAAATTAAGTGGGAAAAATAAGTAATATTGAAGCTAACTCAAAAACTACGCAAGCAAAGTTAATCAAATTTATATGGGTACACCTCAGAAGCTTGAACTACCAAACAAAAAAATAATCATCAAAATCGATTCATAATTGGCGGAGTAATCGCCTAACAAACCAAAAAACATACAAACGAATTGTGAACCTCCTTTTTGAAGAAGTCGGTTTAAAAGACACGAACGGATGTACACACGGCTACACATCAAGCTATACATTTCCAGTATAAGCTGACCTCGCATTGTACGGAAATGCTTGAAAAAATATAGCTTGATGTATAGCCGTGTGTACAGTAACCGAAATTAATAGTTAAGTTAGTGCCTTACTAGAGCTGTGGTTGAGAATAGAAGCTTCTTTTCATTGTTGATTTAACAAATAATTTGTCGTTCTTTTATTCAATTTACATTCCGCTCACATAAAAACAAACAAGTCATTCCCAATTGAATTCCAAAGCCCTTATTAATTTCGAAATATGCAACATAATTCAAGTTGATAACTACCATAACAGGCAATAGACATTTCCTTGGCAATAACAGATAATCAAGAATGTACGTAGCACTACATTAAAACCATTAACAGCCGCATACATATAAACATAAAGTAGATAACATAAATGGTATAACATTAGATCTGCACAATAACACACATGATCGTAAGAATTTATACTGAACGCGGTACTAAATTCCATGTTAATGCAAAAGTAATGTAAACTACGAGTACGGTTCCGCAAGAGTATCGATACTTTTATATTCTACTCGATTCTTGTCAAGTGATATTCCATTAGTATCGTAACTTCACGCAAATACTCGATACTTATAATGAACATTGTGAGTATTGTGACGTCACTTTAGTTCAGAAGGTTGTTTCTTGTTAGCATGTTGAGAAAATGTTTATTATTCATGAGAACTGATTAATTATATAATCAGGATTAGAAGTTGGACAAATAAGTAGATTGTTTTTTTAGATTTTTTTACTGACGAGTATACAATTATGTAATACTTAATATTAAGGGTATCGATACTTTTGATTTGATACCCTACTCACGGGTTGTTCTCCATCAGTAAATTGAAGCCCGTTTACACGGCAGCGGTTCGTTATTTTTGTTGGACTGTTAATTGCATGATGCGTTTTTGTTTGGGGAGGCGGATGTTTGTTTGAGGACACTGATCACACAAGTTGACGAGCCGATTCCCGTAAGTGGATTCAAAATTCGAACGAGAGAGAGAGAGAGAGAGAAATCAAAAGGACTAGTAGCGCCAATATATTAAATTGATCTGGAAATAGAAGGCTCTGGAAAATCGGACCGTTTGCTGCGTTGCACATCCACATTGCAGTGTATACGAACCTTTGTCTTGCCTTTATGAGCTGTTTACAAAGTAAGTTCTATGAGGAGGTTTTACCACCGGTATGTTAGCAGCTTCCACTTCTAGCTTTTATTCTTGCTAGGGGTATGTAAGCAGAAATTCTTTGGGTTTAAAGTTTTGTATTTAAGAGCTGACTGAAAGTTCTAGTAGTAATGTCACGGTATTGGCTATTCCGATACGTAATGAATTGTTTAGATAGACCCTTTAGAAGTATGACTCTATTAAAATATCGGGCCAAGAGCATACCAAACGCGGTGTCTTGTTAGCACTTTATAGTAATGTGAAATAAACAATTAAATTCCAAATTGATATGTATCGCAATAACAGGTGCGCAAAATTACAAACAGTTTTAAACAAGATATCGACAAACATGCGACATTCCTTAAAATGATAACATTAACATAATTTTTATTTTTATTCTGCTTTTACTTTGATAAAATTGGAGATTAAGGATTTGAATTACTTGTGCAAGGGCCATAATACACGTCTGTTCCGTTCACCCGACAGGATATAAGTAATACCAATCCATAGAGCGGTGGCACTGTGGCAGATGGGCAGGTGTTCGCGTGCCAGCTGTCACGGCCATTTTCTCTTCCCTCACCACAGCACCTGTGTCCCCCTCAAGGGAAACCAACCAGTATTTTACGTGCTCAACAATGTTTCTCGAATACATTAAACGATATAGGAATATATTTTTTCAATTTCTACACGTCAATATTATTTTTAAAAAAAACTAGATCAGGTCGGTGTTTGCTATTAAGACTACTCTGAGAAGAAATACCGAACAAGGAAACAGGGAGTATACCTACATAATTCCTTTATTTATGTGTGTACCTTTTGTTGGAGATCCTAAATGTATGTATATCTATAAAACAAAGTCGGATTAGTTACACCAAACGGCTGGATATTTATGATCCTTGATTTTTTGGATTTGTCTCCGCCCCGAATAGCAAAATAAGTATTAAAACATCTAAAATATTCACGATGTGATTTTTTTCTTGTGAATTTTTCACCGGACCTAGGTCCGATGGAACAATTACTATGAAAACTTTAAGGAAATGGTTCTACCTGTGTCGCATAGCGCCTGTCTGCGCGAGCCTTAAAGCTAGTAAATAAATAATCTTGGTCAGATTATGTGAGCAATCCGCGTCAAGAATATCGGAGTTTGTAATGAAATCATTTAATCCAATTACATTGGGGAATTTAACGCTGTATTCGTAAATCTTGACACTTAGAATTACTCAATTAATTTTCTACTTGACACATCGTTTGCCGTTGTACAATGTCCAATGAATCATTGAAACGATGCACAAATAATAAATGGTTTAGTGATATGGATTAATTAGTAAAAGGGTAATTAAACTCACAATGGACGACTTCATATGGACGAAATGTGATACAGAACGCGATCTTACCTGTAACAAAAAGGTAACAAAACATTAGATGACAGTAGCAATATTTTTACCTAAATATTGTTTGTACCAACATGAAGGATTAACAAATTTTGCGATACTTAACAAAACTTTGGAAAACCCTAATAACACTTTGCCATGCTTTCTCAGTATGGCAGCAGGCCGAAGTCTGGATTTGTGCTCTGTAAATTGCATTAAAGGGTAGGTACCCTTGTCGCGCCCGCGATATCGCGTCAGTGGGGGCGTTTAGGCTTGCCCCTTGTTACACGGGACTTAAATAAACATACCTCAAGGCTCGTGCAGACTAGTGCAACATGTCGCGCGACGCGACACCGGTAATTGCTCTACCGTGAAATTTTCTCAGAAATTGCTTTGTTAAAGTCGCGTCGCGCCTGTTTGCGGGAGCCTTAACTGGCGAGATGTAGGTGTAGGTACTAATAGGTACACCTCTGCCTAACCCTTCGGGAAATACAAGCGTGATGTTATGTTATAAAATAATCATGTACTAGGTGGTGGTCTGTGGTCGTCTGCCGTGCGTGTCTGTCTGCAATATTGCCGACCGTAGGATTCCACCATAACATAGCGTAAAAAAACTGCGCAGAAGTCTCACGAAAAGTGAACATGTAATGTTTATTAGTCTGCTGTATTCTGCAATCGGCAGCCTTGTGCATCCACTTAGCATATTAAAATAATAAATATTCTGTGTTTATAACGCTAGCAGGTAAGTTTTATTTTTCACGAGAATAGTAGTAACCGGTATTAATCAATCTGCCTAGCCATTTCCCAACTATGTTGGGGTCGGACAGACTGCCTATCTGACCTCCACAACCCAGTAACTGGGTAATGCGATACCCCTTGGTTGTCAGACTTTCGGGCTTCTGACGACCCGTAACGACGGTCAAAGATCCACGAATGACAGCCGGGACCAACGGCTTAACGTGCTTTCCGAGACACGGAGGAGTCTCGGTATGTAAAGATGGTCAACAACCCCGGCAAGCGTAGCTTAACCTGATGGATCGGCTCGTGCGGCTGTTACTTAGCCACGAGCCCCTCCTAGAATAGTAGTAGAAATTATTTAGTAGATAGTAATTCTTGTTGCGAAGTAAGTATAATAAGACTGATTAGACCTTGATATATATTGCGCAGGAGATTAAGACGGCCGTCCATTAATCCTTACTAATTATTATAAATGCGAAAGTAATTCTGTCTGTCTGTCGGTCTGTCGCGCTTTCACGCCAAAACGACTGAACCGATTTAAATGAAATTTGGTACACAGATAGTTTAGAGCCTGAGAAAGGACATAGGCTACTTTTTATCGACATACCACGCGGGCGAAGCCGCGGGCGGAAGCTAGTTCTTCCATCCTTTCTTTTCTGTAATGCTTGGCTATTTCATAAGCCGTGCTAAAAAGACTGAAAATATTACGAAATAACGCGACAGAGGAATAGATATATTTATTTAGAGCATGGAGGACTTACAGCTAATAAAAACAAACAAGAAAGGGAACAATAGTCACCAGAGAGCCAATTACAAATCCTCACGTATAGAAAATAAGATAAAAAATTGTGGTGTGAGCACAGAAACAAAAAACACACCGCTTTAATTAAAGTGAAGCTAAAAGCACTAAACATAGTTGGCTTGAAATTATAACTAAAATAATACAGAATATAATAAAAACAAAAGCATACAATATAAACTACTGCTACTTGAAAAATTTCAGGCTTAAGCACCTTCTGGCCGAATTCACACTAATTGTGAATGGATCAAAATCAAATTCCTTGCATATATCATTGAAATTTCTGCTTGCACGCACAATATAACTGTTCTGCCTATAATTCGAAGATGTATGAGGTACACGTATGGGTGGATAAAACCGAAATAATTTACTTGGCACATTAAAATAAAATTTTAGACAATAATTCAGGGATATCAATATTGTTATTGAGGATTTTTAACAAGAATAAACAGTCAGCAATTTTACGTCGATCTACCAGTGGAAGCAGGTGATACTTCTTACAGAGTCCAAGATAATCAGTTGAGTGATATGGGATATATTTGACATGCATCTGAAAAGATACGAAAATGTCTCTACATATAATTTACATACATGTGGAGAATATTGGAAGTGGTCCTTTTACCCTCGCATGCTAACAAATGTCAAAAAGACAAAGGTTAACGGATATTCTTTTATATTTACACATCCCATGCGGCAACAGACACAAAGTATTCGGCCGACAGAAGCGAGGTTGGTTTCATGAACATTCATCCAAGTATGTTGAGGACAGGCTCTTTCCAGTCTAACAAAAGAGGCAGACCTATCTATACTGATTTATAGTTGCATTTTTACACTTAAAGGCTCTTACATACTGAGGCGATTCGTCGCGCGACGCGACGCCGCGGCCGCATTGTTCGCCGAGAGAAATTGTTTTGTTAAAATTCGCGTCGCGCGACGAATCGCCCCAGTATGTAAGAGCCTTTAATCGCAGCGCCACTCCTTCTGTTTGCATATAAGGCGCGGGACACAGACAAGTGGCGAGTGGTGCGGGCGTGGCGACGTTGCGTCGCGGGCGTTGCGCCGGTCCTTTCATATTTCATACAACATGTATAGGAGCGACGAGGCGCGGAATAAACACAGGCGGTGCAACGCCCGCCTCTTGTGTAATGTCCCGCGCCTAAAGCGCTGAGTAGACGATGGACAATTTCTCGGCGACGATAGAACATATGGAAATCAATGCCATAACGCACACGTAAGACAAATAGACTGCCGGGATTTTCTTACAATTCTAAATTTTCCGCGGAAAAAGTGTCCATCGTCTCCATCTGCTCAACGCTTTACTCGACAACCTATTACCCGATTTTTATTCATAGATGATCTCGGGAAAAGTTTTAGAGCAATTGGAGCCGCGAACACAGCTAATTATGCAAATGGCAGCCGAAAATTCAGACTGATAGGTAAAACTCAGTAACTGAGTGTATTGGTTCGTTTAAAGGTAATTACGAGGTGGTTACAGTGTCGGTCGGGTGGGGGTTCATCGCTCCCGAGCGGAAACGGGCTGACGGTAGCACTAGCCCTTCCATTTGTGAACAAGTAAAAACTTCCTCTTTAAGCCTCGTGCAGACTAGCGCGACGCGACTCCAACAACACACTTTTTTATGATCCGATACAATATCGAATTTGTTTATTTACTACATATACACAATAAAGTACACGCGCTGCGCAGCACCGCGTATCTTAGCGTACTTTGACACGTGTCAACCCTCGCACTGAAATTATACCTTTTCGTAAAGAAAATAAATTCCATAATTGTTAAAAAGTGCGCGCAGCGTCGCGTCGCTTCACGTCGCGGTTTGAACTGACCCTTAGGAAACTTCACAGTATAACAATTAACGGAGTCGCGTCGCACCAGTCTGCATGAGGCTGTAACGACTATAGTTCCATAGAGAAACAATCCTTCACATACGTACGGCCATTACACTACTACTTTTTACACATCATCTAAATGAGGTTTTTCTAAAATGCCGTTCACTAAGTGGCAGCATTGAGAGAGCAAAAGTGTCAAAGCGCCTATATTTTCTTTAGTCGTGTCGTGACTGCATGACATGATGAACGCATGATGAACGTTATCACATATTTTTTATTTCATTGTTGAAATAGAAGGCCTCTTGTCAAAGTGGCGCCGACTGGTGTCGTGAATTTTCATGAAAAGCCTAATTGACACAAATTATTCGATACATTGTGTTTCAGCATTTCCGGTTTTAATGAAGTATTTAGCTCAATAATTAAGATTAAAAGAAACTGAAATGTTAATGACTGACTTTTCTCGCTGACTGTACAAAAGTATTCACAGTTACACACAGGGGACCTAAAAAATTGACCCACTGGTGTTTACAACTACTCGATTCGTTAAAAGTCGTTCAAGAAAGTCGTTTTTATCGAGAAAAAGTGACGACAGCTTATACTGATACAGATCAAGTACTAAAGATATGGTTTACCTTCGGATATGAAAATTATTTGATTCGCAAAATACAGTCAAGAGTTTCAGTAGTACCCAAATTAAAATGAACAAACTCACTAGAAAGTACGAAATTATGAAAGTATCTTACATTTATTAATATTGTTTGGAAAGTCGTAAATATAACAGATAAGATACAGCCAACTAAATTAATGAAATCAAATACGAGGTTTGATAAGATAGTCTGTTTGTCTGTCGCTGATTGCAAGTTGTATTCAATTCAGCGTTGATTACGCGCTAAGTGCACTACGGTTTGCGTTAACTGCTACACTTAAGCGTTCAACGGACTACCTATTAGTATTTAAGTGGACTATCAAAGTAATCATTATTTTACCAATGACTATGTGTGGAAAACAGGCCTATCATGTAATTTTTCAATCACGTTTTCTACTATACAATTATTCGACAGTTTAATGGATATCCAATAGTTTATGTCTGTTTTAAAGCGAGGAACAGGAAAAAAACTCTTTAAAAATAATTCTACTAAACCACGAGTTACATTTTACCCCACGTAATACAATATTGTTGAAACAACAAAACAGTTAAAACCGAACGCAAGCAGTGAAATGAAAATAATCTATGTTCGTCGTTAAAACATAACAAAAAACCACAATAGTTAAACCCGGTCGTAAAATATTGTTATTAACAAACTACAAACTAAGTAAGCTGACCGTTTTTGAATTATATGATTATTCATCTGTGGTTATAAATGTAGAACTAATAATAGACACTAATTATAATCAATCTGTAGTACAGTTTAAACTTTGTACATTAAATTGAACTTAACTGTACACATAATCTGCGTAGCCGTTTCCCAACTATGTTGGGCTTGGGGTCGCCTTCCAGTCTAACCGGATGCAGCTGAATACCACTACCTATTTTATATGTAGCGACTACCTATCTGACCTACACAACCCAGTTACTGGGTAACACGATTCCCCTTTGAAAGTCTGGTTGTCAGACTTTCGGGTTTCTGACGACCCTTAAGATCCACGAATTACAACCGGGACCATCGGCTTAACGTGCTCTCCGAGACACGGAGGGGTCTCGGTATGTAAAGCTGGTCACTTATCCACGGACCGAACCAAGCAAGCGTAGCTTAACCTGGTCGATCGACCCATGCGGCTGTTATTAGCCCCAAACCCATCCTCTTCAAGTTGAACTTAACTGTACTCGTACTGTAACCATAATATTAACAGAGGTATAAAAAATATTTGTATTAAGGCTCGTACAAACTGTCGCGATATCGCGGGCGTGACAAGGGTTGCGTTGCCTGTCGCGCCCGCGATTTCGCGCCAGTTTGTACGAGCCTTTATAAATAGCGTAGGCCTTGGAAAAAAATTAAAGTCTCAAAGCTCCCGCAGACAGGAGCGACGTGACAGGACTGTTTCATGTTTTTTTTTTTTTTCAAAATAATAATAATATAATCATATCGCATACTATATTTACATAAATTTTATTGATTACAAAAAGTTTCTCACGACACATTATTCACCTTTTCAAGTAGGTACTTTGTAGGTAGACATCAGACAAATAGATTTTTTCAGAATCATGCCTAGGTATATAACTTATTAATTATAAGTCGTAGATTATAAAAGTTGAGCGATAATAGTCTCTCAATTGATTATTGTAGTACTAAGGTGAGGGTAAACTCCGTGACGCGCTCAATGCAGTGGGGCGGCACGTGGACAGAGTCATGTTAAGGGAAGTGGCTGAACGACGAGGCAGTCTTGTGAGGGCAACGAACAGATGCAGCCCTCCACTTCTACTATGGGAAACTGTCGGTTTGCCCGAACGTAGAAAGTAGTGCGTGAACATTATTAGTATTGTACCTACTGTGATGATTATTCTGTGTTTTATTGTAAACCTGAACTATGGAGTCCGTATCACCGAATCGAGATGATGACGGCACTATCGCTCAGCCATCGCTGACGCCGTCATATACATATATTACTATCTGATGCCTGCGACTTCGCCCGCGTGGATGTCGGTTATTATATACTAAAACCTTACTCGAGAACCACTCTATCCATTGGTGAAAACCGCATGAAAATCGGTGCAGTAGTTTTGAGTTTATCGCGTACAGGACGACAGAAAGACACGGAGGCGAGGGACTTTGTTTTATAATATTTAAGGATTTTGGTAAAATAATAAAATGTATGGGTACACGTACACTGCTGGCCGTTTTTCCTGTACTTATCGAATGTTCATTTATTTCAGGAAATTGTTTAATTATTATTTGTTTAGGTAGCCTTATCAACCTACATTTTAGTTTTAAGTTAATTTAGCTGATATTTTACCGCATGCTGTGGCCTCCTGTAATTGAAGGAATGCATTGCACAAAAGTATTTTTTATTTTTATGTAGCCTATTTGGTTGAAGAAAGAAAGAAAATACGTTTATTTGCGGCAAACATAACGGACAAAAACACGAAAAATAACAAATTGGGGGAAAATATGCGTCACATTAACGCAAAACGGCCATCGCAAAGCGCTCAATCCTTACATACTCGTATTATATTACTCGTATAAAACAAAGTCCTCCGCCGCGTCTGTCTGACGTCCTGTACGCGATTAACTCAAAAACTACTGCACCGATTTTCATGCTGTTTTCACTAATGGATAGAGTGGTTCTCGAGGAAGGTTTTAGTATATAATTTGTCAAGCGGGCGAAGCCGCGGGCATCAGTTAGTAATAAATAAAAACCTTAGGAACGTATTCAGCTTAGATTACAGATATAACCCAAAAGACTTCCAGTCTTCCTGTTTCAGACTCTTTAAGGGTTTTTTGCCAACTTTGATGGCATCGTCTCAGTGTAGTAATAAAAGAGTTGCTGCACATAACAATTGACATTTTGAAGCATATCGCGAACCGACACCATTATAAGATTTCCGCGATAACCAGTTTATATTAATCGCGTTAATCATTACTTAAACTTTCACAACTACTTTAAATACAATTACATTATAAAACAACGTTATCAATGAGGTAATAATTTGTTAAGTTAGCTCTACAGTTTCCGAGTAATAACAATGATAATAATTCTGTAGTGGAGGCGGGTATTGGTAGCGCTCGCGGCTCTCTTGTGAGCGATAAATACCTAGTAATTTAAAGTCTATTGAGAGATCTGATTAGCGCAGCTGTTACTATGTAACGAAATGTATTATTATGATTAAAATCATGTGTTGAGATAGTCCTTGGAGGTTGCATGTTGTTCAGACTCCATGGTCTGCGGCCGCTGCTATCAATCACCTCACCCCCTCGGTCCCGCCGCCCCGCGCGGTCCGCCCACCCCGCGCCTCGGCCCGCTGGTGATATTTTCACAAGATCCCTCCTGTAGCGGACTACGCTTATTTGCTATCTCGCGCAGCTGGTCGCTACGTTTAATTCGGTGGATACAGACTTAATTGGAACTCACCAGGGAGCAATAAATAATACGAGAAAGTTATAATTCATACAATTGTTTCATTATGTAATCCGATAAGGTACTTAGCCTTAATTCCCATAATTAATTGCTGAAGGTCAGCATTGCCTTCAAAGTTCAACAAAGCAATGCCTCGATTCAAATACATTACAAAGACTCTTTTGGAATCGCAAACTATTCTTGGAGCACTGAGTGGTTTCTGCAAAGTTGCTCGTGTTAACGGGGTTAAAGTTTTATTTTTTCAAGACTGGGTTAATAACGTGTATTAAAGTGGAATGGTCCGCCGTACTGCAGCTCAGTGCGACAGGTAACTGGTAAGCATACTTATAATGGGTACAATTAAGTGTATAATGGTGGCGGACGGCGAGACGATTAACCCAGAGACCTTTGTGTGCGGTATCGCGATCAGCTGTGCTCTCGGCTACTTGGCAACACTGCAGCACGACGCCCCGACCTACTTAACGGTACGAATGCGATACCAAAAGACTGCCTACCGCCTAGCGGCCTAACCACGCCAGGCCAGTACCATTAGGTTCAAACTCAATCGCGTTACGTAAAACTATCATATATCAAACTAACACTAAAACCGTCGACGTTATCGTCTGCTGTCATAAATAGAATATTAAAACGTTGATTGAACGTTAAATCATCAGTTCCTGCTTTCGCAAATTCTTGCTGTTCAGCAAATTACACAGAAAAATCACATTCACGAACAGGTACTAGGTTAGAGAGCACTTTTTGCTATAAATCAAGTTATCACGGAACGTTGGACAGTTATATGGGTGACAAAGCGTATTTTGAGTAAATAGATTTTTACAGCAATTCGAGGGAATACATTAATTATGCTCGATGAAATAATGGTAGAGATTTTCATTTCAAGTATTATTGGGTTTTTCCATCAGGAATTTCTCAGTAGCAGCCCGGAGTCTGGATTTGTCTCCGGTTAATGGCAATAGGCTCGCCCACTATTACATGAGATTTAAAATATAAAAAAAGTAATAAAAACTAAAACCCAACTACGACTAAAAAAGTATAAACAAGACACCACAGACACACACACGTGTTAGGGCATAAATCGAACACATTACGTGACTCCGGATTTTTAATTTGTCTGTCTGTGGTGTCTTGTCTTACCTTTTTAGTCGTAGTTGGGTTTTAGTTCTTACTACTTTAATTTTTTTTGGGGTTATAATATATTTATTTTTGAAATGGGCTCATTTGTGCCCTTTCATTTGGTACCCAACATGGTACGATCAAACAATATTTTTTTTATAAGTTCCTGTCTTTATGTCCTCTAGAGGGCGCCATTTAATGTGACGTCACATAGCCTATAACCAGCGGACGATCAGGACGCTTCCAACGATACCTCATTTGTCAAATTGTGATGAGTGGTTTAGAAGATAGGAGGGAACAGATGAATCTTCCTAAATTCTCATTCCTATTAAAATTTTATTGTTGCCATAAATGTTTGGTTGCTAAGCAGGAGTAACAAAGAGTTGGTTAACTAAAGGAGACGCGATGCAAAACACTTGGTTACGTGTATAACATTGTAGTATCAGAGGACCGTGCCAGCTTGCCGGGCAGTGGCAGTTAACCTACATCCATTGCCAGCACCTAGTGCGGAAGTGATCGCGGACCGAGTCACCGCTGTGCCTATTGATTAGCATAGATTTCAATTAGTTAAACTGAATATAGAAAATATACTTCCATAAATTCAAATTGACGGAAGTATGTGTGACTAGGAAGCGGTTTAACTGTCCGTGACGCATAGATCAAAAAAGTTATGTATAAAACTAAAACCCAACTACGGCAAAAAGGTATAAACAAGATATCACAGACAGACAAATAAAAAAATCCGGAGTCACACGTAATCTGTTCGATTTATGCCCCCCCCAACATGTGTGACTCCGGATTTTTAATGTCTGTCTATGATTTATATATGATACTTTATGTCGTCTAGATAGCGCCATTTTCAATTTAATGTGACGTCACATAGCCTATAACCAGCGGACGATCAAGACGCTTCTAACGATACCTCATTTGTCAAATTATGATGAGTCGTTTAGAAGAAGAAAACAGATGAACATACATACTTATATACATACCGGTCAAAATCATAACCCCCCTTTTTGCTTCGCCGTAGTCGGATAAAAATTAAATAAGATTAATATCAAAATTTTCTTCGTAAGACGTCGTATTTTATCAATTAGATAGTTTATACGTTTATACAGTTTAGAATTTGCGTCTTCCTTTAAAACAGTAAGTGTATTTGGTATGCAATAGCATCCGCGTTTGAACATCCTACATCGTGCAATTGGCAGATGAATAGCAGTAATATTTATTGTATGCAAAAATAACACTGCTCATGTGTCTCTGACTATCCTTACGGTTACCATATCCTTACATATTATAAAACAAAGTCCTCCGCCGCGTCTGTCTGACGCCCTGTACGCGATAAACTCAAAAACTACTGCACCGATTTTCATGCTGTTTTCACCAATGGACAGAACCGATATCCACGCGGGCGAAATCGCGGGCACCAGCTAGTAGATATCTATAATGACAACTACAGTCACCAATAGTCTGTCTGTGTATGTTTTTAGGTCCAAACAAAATACCTGAATAAACTTTTACAGGTCATTATACTCATGAATATGAACAACTTTCACTAAAACTGAATCAATCAAAACTTTGTTACTAATTTGTTCAAAAGAATTGAAACTTTGTTGACGTTTATGTTAACAAATGGTTTTATTTACACAACACAGAAAAATACTGTATTTAATAAACACAATCGGAAAAAATATGAACGATTCGAATATTTTTGACGTTGGAACATAAATAGATAATAAAATTAAAACTTTAAGTTTACTTTCTTGGATTAAAGTAATCAAATTAAAAAAAAATCTTTCTATTTAATTTGAACTCGAGGCTTTTAATTGCAGTTAATTATGAAAAAAAATTATACAAGAAGAACATTCGGTTCGGCACCAGAGTTATTTGTGTCCGTGAATATTCTCCTTGCGAGAACTTAGCTGTTCAGTTCTCGAGAAACTTATAATAAATTCTCTTACATTTCGTATAAATTCATTATCTACAAAAAATCAGCTTTAAAAAAAACATTATAGGAAAGATAAATATACAAAAATCATAACCCTCCGCCGTAGTCTGGTAAAAACAAAAAATAACCATCACGATTTTCTTGGAGCAGACTTTGATTTTGTAATTTATCACGTTTTTGATCGTTACTTGGTACCAGCAGTTATACAGTTGTATATGATTGCTTCCTGCCCATCATAATTAATTACTATTTTTAAATTATTTTAATTTAAATTCTCCATGTTCTGAAAATATTCTCCGTAAAGAATATTCCAGAGTAGTCTCGATCGGAGAACATTGAGAGAATATTCTCTCAACCCATCACTACCTACTATATAATATTACTATTTATATACTACCTACCTACCTACTATATAATATTACTATACTATATAATAATATTACTACACAATTAAAAAGATAATCAGGTATCAAGAACATTTTACATAAAAAATATTAGTAGTATTAATCTACATTGCATAATGATCCACAATAAGTTCCTTAATTAATTTCTCACGAATGACTAATGTTTAGATTATTCGAGCCCAATTTCAACAGGCAAGCATTTACTTACGAAATATTGAGTTAGTTTGAAGTTATTGTGGATGAGGGTGACTCACTCCGAATATATTTTAATTGTTTGCCTGACCGGTTGCAGGTATGCATCTCGTAAGATATTTGGTGCAACTTACAATGAGAAACGGGATACCTTAGGTATTTTATCTACACCCATGCTATAAATCCTCTATACAAGTTTCTGAAACAGTTAGCTTATTGCCAACATTAAAACAACCAGTCTCATAGTAACCATAATATCATCCAAACGGGTGTTATAATGTTGTACTAAATTTCATAATACAACTCATTTCAAAAAAAGAATATTGTCATGCAGGCGCGTTTCAGTAACAAAGCAATGTAATTAAAAAAAATTAACTTTTCTCAAACATGCTTGGAAATTCGAGCATTATTATGACAACCTTCTTCGAGATAAATCAAAATTGCTGTACTGGTAAAAAATAAGTGACGATGCGGCCAGCAAAGTTACTATGAAAATCCATATCTGGCGTGTTTAGCGGCCAAATAAATTACTATGAAAACTCATATCTGTCGTGTTATTTAAAAATGGATCGAACTTTTTACTTCAACACACGGCAACCAAGGAGGTAACTTATCAAAGATTTTATTTAAATTTCGAATTGGTTTGCAAATAGAACAAAGAAGAAACAAATTAACATATTGGCGCATGAAAAATGATAGTTATTCGTCATTGATTCTGGAATTTCTATTTAATTTACTTAGTTTGAATTTCCGCGCGTTGTTTGAGAAAAGTACTATACAAGCCTTGGCCGCAATCAGGAATTGATAGACTCACGCATGAGTGCCTCGGCTTCGCCTCGGCCCTCGTTTTCACGATCGTCCATCAGTTCCCTTATTGCAGGCCGCGACAGTAATGTACTATATTGATTATTCGAATTCGAAAATTTCGAATTCATGTGCGTCATGTCCCTCCATTTTTGTTCGATATTAGTATCGCAAACCTTTTATAGAGGATTCATATCATGGGTGTAGATAAAGTCTTGTATGCAATTGTTAATAATTAGGTATTAAAACACTCATGTGATAACCCCACATTCGTTTTTATATAACCCTTATTATATAACAGTTGCATAAATAACTATTATTTAAAGTAGCGAAATACTACCTCTATTTGTAACCTACCTTGGCAATTACTGGTATCGCATTTGATAAGATTGACAGCAGGACTCACAGAGAACACTGGGGTGGTTTTAGTCACCGGGGTGGTTTAGTGAGGTAAAAATCCCACACTCTCCGGTTTTAACCCCAAAATTTAAAAAGTGTTTTGTATCCCTGAATTGGATTGATGTTTTAATATAAAACGCATAATTTTGGCAGGTTTTTACCTAACGAATAAATACAATATTTATATTTTTTTCTCTTTTACTGATGGCAGGAAGAAGGAAGGAAATTCATTAGTAAAATGTAGAAGCATTTTAGAAGTTATAAAAATCAATGTCGTGAAAATATTGATGTTAACTTGCAAAATATACGTTTCTTCTTTATAATTGTCAAAAAGTTGTCATTCAAGCTAAAGAGTATCAAACGCATTTTTTTATCGGCCTTTCGTGGGGCCTTACAAACACAGAAAAGAGTATTTTTGTAATTTCGTATACTTACCTTGGTCCTACGGTCTTTAATTCTTGTTTTTATCAACCTGTTTTGTTCCACCGTTTATTAATTAGTTCTTATGGTGCTAAAATAAACGTTTTTTTTTTTTTAAGTTCGTTTAAAAAACAAATATATAAAAAAATAAGTTAAAAGTGACCTAATTAAACTAAAACTACTCCTTAATTTAAAATTCTAACTAACACACTTCACCCATAAAACAAAGATCATAGGTACACACGGCTACACATCAAGATATACATTTCCAGTTTATGCTGATCTCGCATTGCATAGGATTTCCGTACAATGCGAGGTCAGCTTAAGCTGGAAATGTATAGCTTGATGTGTATTGTGTAGCCGTGTATACTATACCTAATCTTTCACACATAGTTAGCCTCGCCTCGTATGAATTACTAACGACGGAAGATTAACTTTATGTTCTATGAATATTAAAACCAAGTGCACACACGTTCCGGTACATAGATCACTTTAATTACAGACAAAGTAATTAAGTACTAAAGAAACATACCGTATAGTAAGAACAATACCTTCAGGTACTAAGGACTTACGGACTGCATAATCGCGTGATAATATCGATTATTGCAACAGATAATCGATTTGAATTTTGAACCGATTGTGGACTGTACAAGTTACGAGGTTCATCTCACGATGCATTCGAGAACCACGCAAATCGAATCGATTATTTATTTTCGAATAGGTTGTATAGCGCTAATGCTCCTTGACTTGAAGTCCATGACAAAAGAGTTTATTCATATCTATAAAGGCTCTTACATACTGGCGCGACTTGTCGCGCGTCACGACGCTGCGCGCCGCTGCATTGTTCGCCGTGAAGTTTCGTCGTGAGAATTCGCGTCGCGCGACAAGGCGCGCCAGTATGTAAGAGCCTTAATGGCAGGTGAATCAGCGATCCTTTATTATGTGTTCCAAGTTCCGTATTCTGTGAACTCCAAGTCGAACGTGTGAACCGGTGCGACTCGAAGGTTATATTAATTTAGCTATCGTATTTGAACTAAAAATATTAAACTTACTTACGATTGAAAGATAAAAGACGTGCACGAAGCTAATTTAATAAAATTCTAAGTGATATGTAGTCAGTTTAATTAAGCATGTAAGTAATGTGCCTTGAATTAAATATTAAATGAGAAAATATTTTTGAAATCGGCTAATATAAAAAGGGCATGTCATTAAATTGGTGCTCAAAGCATTTTAACGTTTGGTAAACATCTGTCCTTGGTTCCATTCTTACTGAAAGGTCGCGAAAACTTGAAGGGCGCAGTTACTGATGAATGAGCAGGGCCCTAAAGGCCCGGGCGGGGCGAGCAGAGGGGCGCGCGGGGGAACCTACGCTCACACCCCACTTCTCAGATCAACAACCCCGAAATCTTAATCAAAATAAGCTGAGCGGACGCTGAGAAAGGTTTTAAGAGAAAAAATTTAATTAGCAAATGTGCACTGAGCAAATGATGCTCTAGTTTGAGTTGTCACTGACGTTAACGACGCCGTCAAGGACCGTGACAGTAAATCTCGCTTCCGCTCTCGAAACATAAAATTCATCCGCCGACTCAGCCGTACGTCTACCTATATTAATTACGAGACCATCGCCCGAATAAAACACAACCGGATGCGCCGGTTCGTCATCATTTCGAGTTAATTTATTCTAATGTGCCTTTTTCGCAGCAAGGCGCATGGGCGGGACGGGCGAGGCCCACTGTGAGCCCAGCTTTATTTTACAAACTGGGTTCATCGCATCGCTTTACCTGATGCGGTTTCCGGCGGGCATTCCAATCACTCCTCGCGATCGCCGAACCCCGAAATGGGATCGCATCATAGATTTTACATTTCGGAGCCCTATAAACGAAAATGAAAAAAAAAAAAACAGCACTTTCTATAGAAATACCAAGTTTATTTGCCCAAATATAAAAGTGGTGAGTTCATTATAGAAACGAATGAACACAAAAGGCGAACAGCACCGTAAAAGCATAATTTCCTTCATAGTCTTAGTGCACTTTACTCGTGTAAAGGGCAGTTAAATCGTCAGAGGCCGGTGAGAAGCAATTTACGAGCGAGCACGAAAGTTAATAAACAAACCTAGCCTTTGAAGATCCGATAGGCGAGTTTTATAGTATCAGTATGGCGCTTTTCGGAAATTACAAAATACCTCCCATAAGCGATCCCTTTGGAATAAGAGTTACTACATTATCGTCTTGCAGAGACTTTTGTCAGCACATAAGTTTGTATGTTAAGTTGTAAAGTACTTAACTCGTATCTTGTTCGCGAAGCTGAATGTTGTCGGTCCCTACTTCCCTAGCGTCATACATAAATTAAGTGAGTTTACTTTGCAATATGGTCCAAGGAAAGAATAATAACTCAACATAAAAATGAAATAGACAAAAATATACTCTGGATAGCGGCAGACGTGACTCGTGGGACACGATCACACGACAGGAGTGGTATATCGATTCCCTTCGTACTTATAAAATAGGGAATAGGATCTTGAGCAGATAAATAGGTCATTATTTGTAATTTTCAGAGGCCGCATTATGAAGTATAAATGCCATCATGATTCCAGACCGAAAAGAGATGGTGCTAGCTCCATCTCTCTCTTGCATTGGAATCATTATGGCATTAAAACGTCATAATACGGCACCTGGTCCTCTGTAGTACAATTTGTTAGAACTCAATCTTAACCCTCAAAAGGAAACCTGAAAAATACCTACTAATCTTATTTATTCGACAGGACGAAGTTTTCTGAGACTTTCTAACAAAGCCCGACTCGACACCAGCACATTCTTATTACCTCCAGTCTCCAACGCTACAATACTTCAGGATCAGGGTCTCCTTTATGCCAGGGTGATACGCGATCGGAATGTGCCTTTGTCAAAGGACCATTCTACGGTGACGAAATTCGGGTTTGGGTTTTGTCTACGTATAATTTTTAGCCGTGTACCTGTAACAAACCAGTTTGTAGTCCGTCCGTTCGGTGAAGATCTCGACATCGGTAGTTACCCTCTTATCTCGGTCCCTTCACAATTACCTCTGTTCGCCGCGGCCACACAAAAATTACGGAGATTAACTAATCACATCAAATTAAAATACATGAAAGCGTTCACACCTCCGCCCCGCCCGCCGATCCGGTATCAGCCCATATCAATGAGTAAGCATTTTTAGGAATTATTTGTTGCACGCAACACTTATTGAAAATGAAACTTAGAGTCTGGTCGCTCTGGCGTGACGGAACTCACTAAGAACGTAAATACTATGAACCGAAACCACAATGTTATCGATAAATGGATGCTGTATAACACGTAGACTGTGGGAAAATGTAAGTGGAAACGGTTTCCCAGCAGCCAGACACTTTGGAGCGGAACTATAAATTCGTTTTAATAGCAATTGTTTTGTTGAGTACAGGGCGCCGAAAAAAAATCAATACAGCCCCGTAACGATTACGATAGGGTAAGTGTGGTGCTCAAGAGTGACGTTGAAAGTATTGTGGGGCTTTATTTTTATTATTATTGAAAACAAGCTCTGGTAGGTGGGTCTTTGTACGCAGTTGGCCTGGGGCCGGGCATCGATCGCGTGGCTGCGGTGAACGCACCCCAAACCCGGAGCAGCGCACCCGGCGAGCAGCAGCAGGGGCACGTTATTCACATCGCAAAAACCCTCGCCCAACTAATGATAAAGTATCTCCGCTTTAGCAACGAAACATAGTTGCGCTCTCTCAAAACCTTTGAGACGCGTTTTTGTTTTCAACATTTCACAGGCCACGTTCGTCATAATTTAAGAACGAAGTTTTCGAGTGGTTTAGGGCAAGCATGCGGGTATGCGTGTATAGTTAATGGTCGTGCGACAGACAAAGTCCCTGTCCCTGTGGAACTAATGACCACTTAAAACGAGAAAATTACGCCACGCCGTCGAACCGCATAGACCGGGCAAGTCACGAACTGCCCGTTCAGTGAAGATAAAAGGAAAAAAAATATCTTGAATTTTAAATTCGTAACGCATTAGGCGGCGATATAAAAATGAAATTTTTCGAGTTTCGAGATATATTTGAGCTGGGCAATATGTGATCGGATCTTTTTCCATGGAAGACGTTATCTTGTTTCGTTTCGTTCCTAGACGGTGGAGAGTCCGGGAGCACAAAAACTCGCGTCGGGATTAATATCCAGCTGCGTTGGTCCCGAGTGCGGTGACCTCCAACGCATCTGCCGCCTCGCTGCCTGGCTTCACTTCACACGTATCAAACACAAATCTACCCCGCTCATTGCTCCGAGTATTTTATTATAATATTTTATTAATAACTAGCTTCCGCCCGCGGCTTCGCCCGCGTGGTATGTCGATAAAAAGTAGCCTATGTCCTTTCTCAGGCTCCAGACTATCTGTGTACCAAATTTCATTTAAATCGGTTCAGTAGTTTTGGCGTGAAAGCGCGACAGACGGAGTTACTTTCGCATTTATAATATTAGTAAGGATAAAACTAGCCTCTAATTTCGATGTGTAAGCAAACAAGGAAAACTGTCACGTTTTCAATAGCTGTGACGTAAACAGGGAAACGTGTGTTTTGGTATCATGAAGTTCAGTATTTAGCTGAACCAAATCGATAAATACATTTTAATCCTATTCTATTCTAAAACTGATTCAGCTAAGATTCGAACAATGTCTAAAAAAACCGGCCAAGTGCGTGACAGACCACGTACAATGAAGGGTTCCGTAGTTGGGATGAATTGAGGCACTGAGAACCATATAGTGGCCTAAACCAGTGAACAAGCCTTTTGATTCCCATAGAAAACAAAAACAGTATTTTTTTAATCAACTAGCACTCTTCAGAATACATACTTTTTATTACTTTTATACTTTAATTAACTTAACTGGAAAAAATCACAGACTCAATATTGTAAAAATTAGTTAGGCCACTATGGTTCTCATGGCCTCAATTTATCCCAAAAACAAACTTAACATTGCAGTTGAGCAAAATGTTCTCCCATACGATCCAATTGCAAATGTAAGTTTGTACGCACAATATTGGGAGATTTACCATGTTATTTTAAGAACATAGATTTCTTATAGTTTATCCTGTAATATATAAGTATAGAACAAGGCTCAGTAGTTTCGGAGAAAGGGGTGGGAAAGGTGATATGTCACACGGTTAAGTTTGCTAAACTTTAATTTTTTTATTTTCTAATTTGCACCCCCTATGCGATATGCTCATTACGCAGTGGCCAGTCTACACTGGCCACTGCGTTTGATTGATATGCTTTACTATGCATACTATCCATACTAATATTATAAATTCGAAAGTAACTCTCTCTGTCTGTCCTTTTCACGGCTAAACCTCAGACCAAATAAAAAACCAAGACGGAGCGCTGCGAACAATACAGTGAAGCATGCTAAAACTACACCAAAGCTCTGTGCATACACGCTCACACACACACATTTACAATCACACTGCAATCAAACTACACCAAACTAAGTACACACATGTTTACGAAACTATGGCCTCACGTCACTGTTGACAGCGGTCTGTTTTGGTTTTTTATTTGGTCTGAGGCCTAAACTACTGAACTGATTTCGACAAAATTTGGCAAGGAGATAGATGGCATCCTGGGGAAGGACATAGGCTACTTTTTGTTAAAAAAATAATCCTTTATGGGGTGATAAAGGGGATGAAAGTTTGTAAGTATAGAAAATCCAGCATTACTGAAGTATCCTGGTAGTAAGTACGTTCCTGTGGGACGATATCCGACATCCACACGGGCGAAGCCGCGGGCAAAAGCTAGTAATATTATAAATGCGAAAGTGGGTTTTTTTGTTACGCTTTCACGCTAAAACGGCTGAACACTTGTGGATGAAATTTGACACATGGGTAGACCAAGACCTGGATTAGGACAGGATACTTTTTATCACGGGATCTAGACGTATGCGGGTGAAACCGCGGGGCGCGCGTGCTTTTTTGTCACCATGAAAGGACGTGACGCTTTTGACATTGAAAAACTTTTCAATGGAGGCATAACGAGTACAGTCACGAGCACCAATATGTATACACTTAGCAACTTTTAAACGTGATTTTCTCCTACTGTATTGATTGTAATTTTATGTTTTAAGGAACATAGTATTTTGGAACCTACATTATTATGAAATAGGTATAATCTCAAAGTTACAATCGTTATTCCACGAGAAAATCGTTATTGAATTTTGCTGAGTGTATACTTACATATTTTTGCTCGTGACTGTACATATCGTTCGGGTTTGAGGGTGAAGATGTACTAAAGATGTACAATTTTTCGCGAAGGGACTGTGTTGTGGATAAATGTCATAGAATGAAAGTTCCTAAGATCGGGATGTAAATCCAGCATCAGATTGACTTATTATCTGATCTAAAGTTCAACTAATCTAGTTTATTAAATACTTTGTACATAAGCGACGTAATTAAGTAACTAAGTTATTGTTAGTGGGTTAAGACAAGACAGTGTTTTGCAAGATAAAAGACAGCGGCCTATATCTTTTTAAGGCTCGTGCAGACGAGCGCGACTAGCCGACGCGTCACCGGTAAGGCTGAGGCTACAATAGGCCGCGACGCGACTTGCGATTGCGACACATGAGCAATTAAAACAAATAAAGAAATGCTCACGTATATGGCTACACCGCTGCGGTGTATATAATATACGCAGGTCGCGTCGCGGTCTAATGTAGCCTCAGCCTAATTGTTCTTCCGTAAAGTTTTCTCAGAAATTGTTTTGTTAGTCTGCACGAGCCTTTAATCAAATATATCAAGTTTGTTTGCCAATATTTAATTAAAATTATTTTAAATCAACAATCGGTACATTCAGAACATGTGTGACTTCAATGAACTCTAAAATTCTGTTTATGAAACCAACTTCTTTGAAAATATCCCACATGGTTTTATTCTGTTAATTGGGCAAGAAATTGGAACTTTGTTGTCAGGAATAACTTTCAAAATTAGTTTTAGTTGTCAGTTTACGTCGTAAAATGGCCGTTAATGTGGTCATAAAAGGCATCCGCAGCCGTGTTCAGTATCATGGTCTACGAGTCCACATTCTAGTGTCAGTTACGTCGAGTAGAACTTGATTGTGAGAATTTTCATTGTGTGAGAGACGCGCCCGCGCCGCGGCGACACGGAAACTAACCCAGTAACTTGATATCAACGCACTCAGATCTGGAATTGATCACCAGCAGGGGTATTATGAAGTATTAATGCCATCATTATTCCACTGCGAAAACGAGATGGTGCTAGCGGCCTTGTGTAGCTCCATCGCTCTCTCACACTGGAAAAATGGTGGCATTAATACTTCGTAATACGGCACCAGAGCCAGTTACAATTCTTTGGTTAAACCAGAAACGGATTCCGTTTGACCAGCTATTCAACACTTTAGTATAACTACACCCTGTATTTTGATCTACTTTCTAAAGGATAATTATCTTTTATATTCGTAGGACAAAATAAATTATTAATTAACACCTGCACTGACTATTAAATTAAATTCGAGTTAGTGTGGGTTATGTTCCTAACGCTTTGAACAATAAAAACGCATTCAGTAGTTATTTCAATCACGTCCTCAAAGATGCGTTGGGTTATCCAAAAGGACTGCAGGCGACCGAGATTTAACACAACGCTTAAAAAAACATTTTAAAAAGTGTATGCTGCTCGACGTAAATGCGACTGAATGGCGTATTTTTTTAATATCTGTCCCGCACCTGTAACTGTGCTATCATCGCTTCAAAAAATATATTTTGTGTTTCGAAAAATATGAAATCGGATTTCGAGTTATGAGTTGGCGCATTGTGAAACCAATTAATTTTGATTTGATCGTTAATAAACGGAGGTACGCAATCGAAACATTTTTTTGAAATCACTTACTTTTATGATGTACACTGGCATCGCTACAATATTGATCATGGATGCTTACCTGAAAAAATAACAGAAGAAGATTAGCACATAGACTCAAAAGACCAAATATTTTTTATATTAAATCCAAAACCCAACACATAAGTTTGAATTAACATAACACTAAGGTCCTATCTAGACTTTCCAATAAAAGCTAGCTTAGACGATAGACAGGACACAAAATCCATGGGGCTGCGCACCACGTCAGGCGACGTAAGACGCGACATTAATTTGGAGTCACGAAGCGGGTGTGAATGCAATCACAGGCGGGAAGCTCATTCCGCCTGCATCTCCGGCAGTGCCTGCATCGAGAGCAGTTAAATTAAGGATTCCGAACGAACCGAGGCGACGACGCATTGGAACGCGCCCGCCATGTCATCGCGCGAATTTACAACGCGAGACGTATATGGGCGTTACATCCGTTTCAGAACTAGCTCGCTTGGCAGAGTGAATGTGTGATACTGTCACGCTATGGGACTCTTTAAATTGTTTGAATAATTTCAGTAAGATTTTTGCAAGTTGCGGAGCACGCTCGAGTGGATTGAAATTGCTTTTGGGTTGGTGTTTCACATTTTAAAGGATAACGGCTTAAAAAGTGCACTTTGCTACGATCAGCGATACTTTCGAAGGTGTTTTAGGGATATGTTCATCGCTTTGTCAAAGATGAAAGACGAACACATGAAAGACACAGGACCTACATAATACTGTAGACATTTTTGCGTGCATGAATGCCATGCAACTATTGCGAGTATTTTGCAAGTTAATTGCATGTTTGATAACATAAACACTGTTTAGTATTTAACGCGTAATTATTTAAAGCAAATCAATTTCTTTATTTTACATCGTGACGCGCACTGTCAGCTTTCCGAGCTGAGTCTGTATTATTTTCTGATATTCTAAGGACAAATTCGACCAAACTTCTATAACTAACGCAAGTCTAATCCAGCCAACTTTTTTTTTTTTACAAATTTTCCATACAAAAACTGTCTGGGCAGACGTCAATTTTATGCCATGGACAAAAGATATCTGGCTTTGGTTAAATCAGTCCTTAATACGAAATAGTCTTTATGTCATCAAACATATTGTCATAAACTTATAACATACTCGCAAAGGTTGTATCTGCATGGTAAAGCCATCCAGGCCAAAATCTCTACAGTAGGTACATATGATACCACTTGCAGAACTTTACTAATTGCATAAAGCATAGACACTAGATGCCGTTAAATCCAGATAGTCGCTTTTAAAGTCGGTGCAGGAGAGGAAAAGAGATCAGTGTCGCGCGTGGAATATTCAATCAACGACGCGCGACGGAGCTCCTCTGTGGGGAATTAGAATGAGATCTATTCCGCAAGAAATCCACGACAGGGGAACACGATGGAAATATATTTAGAATACAATAACACAGGCCGAATATAATCCAGTACTTAAAGCAGTACAAAAACGTATAATCGAGCGGTACGGTAGAGCATACGGAGTTCGGACAGTACAATTTTGAAAAGGATTTTTTGCTGTGAGTAGTTCAAGTACAAACGGATTTCACATGCATTAAGGTAAATTAGCGCAGCGAACTCTGGGAGGTAAGTAATGTGTGTCAATGACCTAATGACTACAATTTGGTGGGAAGCATGAGTGATGTCATAGTATTAACACCGCAGTGACCAACTGTATCCGGCTGTCTAACGGTCCTCGAGTTATGAGGGAAACGTATTAACAATACACGCTTAAACATAACGTTATAAGCTCAGTGTAGATTATTAAAGTTGTTAAATTTTATGCCCTAAGAGCTCAGAAGTAATGGAAATCCATAGTTTTACGTTCCAAGGAAAATTGTTTCCAGTTATCTTGCTAGCAAGTCAGTCCAACAAGCCTTTACACAATTTGTAATGTGTTATTCACAAAGGTTTAACTGAAAATTTGTGGTGTTTGAAATTGACTAATCACCCGGTGTAATTATAATGACCAAAACCGCACAATTTATTGTGTAGGTACATTACGAAATGCTAGAAACGTTAAATCCTTTGTTTTCAGCAAAAACGGCGTAACAATACGCCGATTGGCACAAAACCATATGAATTCCTCATTTGCCTGCTTGCGTACTAACAAATGGGAGATTTCACAATTACCGAAGACAAAAACTACGAACAATGAGCAGTCAGATACAGTTATCGTTGATATTAACATCGGGCATTCGTCGACAATGCCCGGCCCCGCAGGAAGGCCGTGTTTTGCAAGCGGCCAGGTAGGCAATTTGACATTGTGTAAACGTTTTCACATGGGAGCCGAAAACGGAAACTTGGGTCACGCTCCTTGCATACAAAATGCGATAGAACAGTCCTCGGCGCCAAAGAATATGATTAAAACTGCGCGCTCCGATCTCCAGGGCTGCGACATTACCAACTAAGTTAATTTAGAAACACAAATGAGCAGCAAGCCTTGTTTAATTCATAGCCTTCTAACTTTTAAATTCAAAAACATGTTTTGGAATATTAATGTTTGTAAGCAGAATACAAAATTTCAGCTTCCCATTAAAATAAAAAGACAAAGAAGTGAATTTGCGTCCTTTGATTATCGAGGTGTAACTGTAGACCGTTCACATTCGAGTCCTGTAAAAGCGACTGAACATTACTGAACAAACAAAATTAACGAAGTGTTGCCTCATTAGCAGTCTCTTAGAATTACTAACACACATTGGAAATAGTTGCGTCGATGTTACATAAGTAGGGATCTGACTTCATTTATGAGGTCAGGTCAACTCCATGCGATCCAGAACGATAAATATAGTAATAACTTGGTAAGCCTTAGAAGTACACCCCGGGATATTTGAAGCATATGTAATATGTGAGGTCAACACCATGTCCCAGGGTTACAGACATGACGTGACAAACCTTATAAGTGGTGGAGTACACGACCTTGTTAATATAATTGTAGCATCTGTAAATAGACGGTAGTGAGTCGTCAAAGTAAATACCAGGGCAACAGGACATGGCGGTGTTCAAATGTTCATAAATTCGATTAGGAAGTGATTGATGTACAGGCAGGGGCAGGGGCTGGGACGCCGTGTGCGGTCCCCGTGCGTCACACACGCACAATGAGATCCGGGAGGAAACTAGCGACGTGCGTCGAACCACATGTGTGATCGAAATCAAGCAGATGAAAAATAGAAATTTCATGTTGGCGTTTTAGCACTTTTACGTCTAATGCTTGTCTCTTTTTGCAAACATGTCAGTTAAAAGTGACACATTAAATACGGCAATCTGCGATACATTATCGGCATGTGGGAAAAACCTGCAGTGGTGTAATGTAAAACTGTATCAAGCTATATGGAGTTTTGAGAATTGGAAAAGAGCCTGATAAAAACATTACGTTTAACAGGCCATAACGACCCAAAATATAAGAAAATATCTTATTCAAAGTTACCAAAAGCGACTGAAGTACGTGGTAGTAGGTGCGGCAGTTTCTAAAGCCCCCGGGGTGAGACTGGATACAATAAAATATCCAGTAGGCTCCCATCCCATCGCCCGCGTCTAACTTCCACCTCGATGGAGGCAGGAGGGTAATTTGCAACCCGTGAACGAAATGAAACGTAATGACGGTTTAATTGTTGACGATATTTTCCAAATTTCCCTTTCTGGCTTACGCTGGGGGCTACTGGAACTATTATAAGGAAAATCGATCCCAAAACGTTAAATTATGCTAAATTGTTGTTAATTTCACATTATTCTTAGTAAAGTACTTAGTTTTGTATTACGGAATAGGCAGAACTCGGCCTTGAGTTAACGGCCGGTACACTGCGATGACGAAATAGACTAATGATTTAATAAGGTTAATTGTGCATTATTTCAGCTAACACTGAATAGTAATTGAACTACGCAAGATGATTTTGAATTGGCAAATAAATTGATTGATTTAATTGCTTTATTATTTACTAACTGTTGTCCGCGACTTCGTCTGCGGACCAGGATGAAAAGTAGCCTATGTCCTTCTCCAGGTCATGGTGTACCCTGTGCCACATTTCATCCAAATCCGTTCAGCCGTTTTAGCGTGAAAGCATAAAAAACTCACTTTCGCATTTATAATATTAGTTAGGATTTATAGGCCGTTTTCATAGGATATTGAATGGTAACATAAATATTCAAGTCGATAACCCGAAACGCTCACATTAAAACTAATTATATATTTTCGTAGTAAATATGAATGAGATCGACGAATAAAACATTTTTTAGGGCTACTGCTGATAGTGATCAAACATTAGGCGTTTTATGGTGCAATAAAGCAGTATCTAGCGCAGAACGCATGATACGTTCCGTCGACAGTTCCAGTTAATACCGGACTGCCAAATAGCATGAACTGCGCACTTACTCGCTAATTGAACCCACGATAAAAATAGCGTCCCCCTGTATCGTCGGGGAAATAATAATATTAGCGTGTGCTATTTCCGATGCAAAACCGAGTCCGCACCGAATGTCAATGGCACGTAAACGGCGTGCACGCACCGCCGAATGTTCAGAATCTCTGATAAACACCGCGAGGTTGAGTGACCCGCGTGAACCGCGGAACCATGGGGAAGCCGTGTCCAGTAAACTGTTGCCAATTAATCGCACTGCGACGACTATCATTAGAGCCCGTGCGATACCACCCGTTTTGACGTGAAGCCAAATCATTGGCATTGTTGTTTCACCTTTCCGGTCTGTTCCGATTTTTAACCGACTTCTTCAAACGAAGGAGGTTCTCAATTCGTCGGTAAGTATGTTTTTTTTTATTGTGTGTTTTATACGCGATTACTCCGCCAATTATTAATCGATTTTGATGGTTTTTTTGATTGGTAGGTCATGTCATGCTTCAGAGGTGGTCCTATATAAATTTTATTAACTTTGCTTGCGTAGTTTTTGAGATAGCTTCAATATTACGTATTTTTCCACTTAGTATTTATGTAGACGACGTTTTAAGTGACTCCGTCACTGTTATTTACATAGCAGGTAGTGGTATTCGAATTTGTGTGGGGTGCCACACAAATTCGATGGTGTTTTTTTTTTGTAAAAAGTTTGTTTTCTTTTTGTAAAAAGTTTTCCTGAAGCGTGTTCTAGATTACTCCCATTGAACTACTCCCAAAATTACCCGTAATATACCGTACCAATCGTACGATTACAGTTCCACAAACATGAGATTTCTAAAAAGCAGATATTACTACTACTGCCTGCTCGGAATAATACTACAATTTGTACAGGTATTTAACTGACAGTACAATTACGGAACAAACACAAAACAGTCAGCTTTGTCAGTCGTTGTCTGCCGTTATAGGTTGAAACTTGTACAAAGAAGCGTAAACTTGTGAAATAGCTCAACATTAGAGGCAATAAGACTACATTTGGCTTTCAATTGTTGTTTTGTTCTGTTTAGAAGTAAATACTGGTGCATTTACTTGATTGCCGTAGATTTGAACGATGGCTTCTGAAGTTCGGTTGACGACAACGATCTAATTTGGTGCTAGACAATGCTATCAAATATGGCTTCGAGTGCGTGAGAAAAATACGTAGATATACGTACGAAGATAAGGACGACAGACGATACACGTGCCTGTCAAGTAACGAGTACTACTAGAAACTTCATCGCTTGTTTTATAAATAACGAAGGAATGGTGGCCTCGGCTTTGTTCCTAAAGAACTATCCGAGGCGAGTATTTTATACCCCCATAATTGACTAAGTACCCAATCATTGTTGCTATGTGTTGTGTCAATAGGTGACTCGACAGTCAGAAAAAAAAAATTGTAATAAAAACTATAACCCAACTACGACTAAAAAGGTATAAACAAGACACCACAGACAGACAAATTAAAAACCCGAAGTCACACGTGTTAGGGCATAAATCGAACAGATTACGTGTGACTCCGGTTATTTTTTTTAAGTTCTTGACTTTTTGTCCTCTAGAGCGCGCCATTTTTATAATGTGACGTCACATAACCTATAACTAGCGGACGATGAAGCCGCTTCCAACGATACCTCATTTGTCAAATTGTGATCAGTGGTTTAGAAGATAGAAGGGAACAGATGAACATACTTACATACATACTTACATGCATACCGGTCAAAATCATAACCCTCCTTTTTTCTTCGCCGTAGTCGGGTAATTAAGTAATAAAGAGACTCAAACCTGGCATAAATTCACGATTGTCCTGACTTAGAAATTAGATGCTATGATTGGCAATTCACAGATTTGATTAAGGGTTCTTAACAATGTAATATTGGCTACTGTTCAACGTCTATTGCTTCATTTGTATGGACGATCGTCATCATCTTCCAGCGCTTGTCTGTTACTTGGGGTCGACGCAACACGTTTGTATGGACTATCATAATAGTAAATATACCATACGGTAGTTGAAATGTGGCCAAAATCGGCCCTTAGTAGAAGCTACTTGCGAAATTCAGGTTAATGCCTTTCAACATTTCTCTGAAACGCCCTTTTATCGGCAAATAAACCTAAATTCTGTAATGGGTACAACATGTGCCAGTATTTTCAATAATAACATATTTTTAATGGACTTTTTACTGAGGCAATATTTTACTCCAAAAATTTCGATGCCTTCTCTATTACCAAAACAGGCTTATCAACAACTTAGTAAAGATAGCTGGAAACAAACTTGTTATGCGAAAACACACAGCGTGAATCGTGACGTCATTGCGTACTACGCGCTCTGGATCAAGGGAACAGATAAGGAAAACTGGATTTCATAAAGTTGGAATTTGTACGTTGTTACGGCAAATGGAATAAACAGGAGCTACGTGAAGGTATCTCGATTCAAATAAAAAATAAAACAAAGATGTCCTTCACTGAACCTCCACATAGAAATACCGCCGTAATTAGCGAGCTTGGAAGATGGAATACTAATTTTAGCATGTTTTAAGAGCAAAGGAGGATGCTGCCATCCTTTTGACACAATTCCTTACTCGCCTTTCATGACACCAACGGCATGGAATTTACTGAATAGCCCCGAAGGGGTAGCCTTTCCATTGCACAAAATATTATAGCTACATCGTCAATAAGGATGTAGTGTTAGTATGGATCTAGGCAACTAGAAATAACGTGATATGGCGAAACATAAATGTGCTAGATACGGCAGTTACTGTACATAAATTGTGAAATTGATGTTCCCTTAATCTATTTGGGACAAAGATATTGATATTTATTCAATTTATCCAGCAGGTGACTAACCTGCCGTGACTTGATACCGAAGCTCCAATATCTATTCAGAATATTCTAATATCTTTATCAGAGCGAGCCTAAAATCTTAATCCGATATCAGTCAATCTCAGCTCCTTTCTCATGACACCAATTATCGCTCGACGGTGATGGAGCAAAAAACCTCTGTGGTTAATGGCTGACTTGCAACTAAGTGTTATCTCAGGTCACACAACGCGGGGAGTCTCGAGAGCTTCATGTTCAAGTGTGACTTTGAACAGTAATCGAAGACAGATGAATTTGGAAGATCTAAATTAAGTTTTAACTAGAGTAGCATAGTAAGTAGTATTTGTATAATTATGTTGATAGTTGTAAACGATCTCACAAATTCTAGGTTCAGAATATCGATAAAACTTGCGCATCAGCGAGAAGTTTGTTTTTCAAAACTCCAAAACTGCAAAGAAGTGCACGTCGAAAAGTCGTCTCCATTGCTTCAAAAAAGCTCGAAGAACTTCACAACTTGGTTGATATTTTTGCAGTTGCAGTCTTCGGGTGCATCTAAACTGAAAATCTTACAATAGAATTATGTCACGCACGATAGCCGGCAGGCGGACTATAAGTTCCCCGTGACCTGGTTAGGCTGTAAGCAGGCCAGTTCGCTGCCGGTACTCATGGCGATGCCGCCGTTATCTCGTCTACTTCACACATGTCATCTGTACATTACTCAATGTATCGAACGACCAAAACTTTTTCAGTTTCTAAACGAGTTCGAACTCAAGTTGCACTAGATCGCAAATAATCGTGTTTGACGAATTTGGACGATGGATCCATAAGTTGTGTCGTACTTTAATCTCATTATGCTGCTAATTCCTTCAGATTGGAAACTAACATGAGTGCCGATAAAGGAACAGTCCTTAGTTTATCAGATCTCCTTGCCAACCCTGTTGTAACGAGATTAGCAAAAATGGATTCTATTGTGTTGAGCAGCAAAAGGTTTCTAAAGTTATTACTTCTTTTATTTAGCGTTACGGATTACGGAATCGTTTTTATACAAAGAAGGATGTGGCAATGAAATGGGTTAGGATTTCGAGATGTACAGATATAAGGAATTACGTGGGCTAACTACGTAATTCCTTGCTAGATATGATTACCTACTTACTGCTTTGTTCTATTTTCATTTTGGGAAATTCTATTAGTATCATAATGGGTTGAAGACTACGAGCAAAACAATGGTACGTGAGCGTATGATTGAGTTAAGCCGAGAAACTCGACGGCTTTTCAAGGGGAAACAACACAAACAAAAACTGTCTTAATAGTCTCGATTCGGAACAATATCCGTTCGTTTCTGTCATGCTTTCTTGACCTGTACTCCATTTGAAATAAGATTAGACATGTAAACAAAACCTTTTTACAGTCCGTTCAACCGATTTTGACTTCTATAACGTAAGTATAAGGATGGCCTTAAAAAAAGCAAAAAAGGTTACACAATACCAACTGTCTACTGCAGTTGCCATTTGTCATGCCACCAACGCAATAGAAGTCAAAATCGGTTGAACAGATTGTAAAAAAGGCTTATTTATATGTCTAATCTTATTTCAAATGGAGTATATAGACCTGCACGTAAGTACCTACATTCAAATAACGCCAATTTATTTGAGAGAAGCATTAGTTTAGTAGTTTCTAAACTACTTTTTGTGAACAGACTGTCAACTTCGAATTCTCAAGAATAAATACTCGAACTTCCAAAAGTATTGAGGTCTGACTTAGGCAGGTAGGTAATCGAAGAGTTATTCATGCGATCAGTAACAGGTAAAGAACCCTTATGAAACCGCCATCGCCAATAAGCAATCTTTTGATGCTGAAACATGAAAAAATGGATTTGAGCGGAATCAAAATATTCTCGCTTATTATAAGAACTTGCTCTTATTTTATAGGCACGGAAAGAATAAATTTGGTGTTCGACATCAAGAGCGCACTTTTAATCAAGTGTTCGACAAAATGCGTTCAAAACTCCATTCAAGAGCGAGTTTGCCATAAAAGCGGATGGATGGATCAAGTTTTTCAACTGGCTCGAAGCAATTAGCCACGGTCAGCAGGGTGGAGAATGAAGGCGCGACCCGAGGCGCGGCAGACCCCGCGCAGCCCGATCAATCAGCCCGCACGCTTGTGGTAATTAATTTACTATAGGCCGTGCCCATCCTAGCAGACCCGACCTTTAGATTCATCACCTTGAATTGTCGGTTGTCCTCAATTGGCATGCAGGTAGTGCGAGCACCGAATGTTATCGTCTGATATTGCTCGATATTAAATTACATGTGAACGTGTATGCAAGGACGCAATGCAATGCTGTTTTCTCTTTGTGTAGATAGGTACCGATATGTATACCTATATTGTGTATTCTCTCGAGACGACTGATTTCTGTTTTCTATGAGACAGCAGTTTGCTAATATTATTTGTGAAGCAACGTATGTCTGTTTACATTTTAACACATTCGCAAATGATTTCACAGTTCAGTGATCTTGTCATTCGAAGGCACCAAGTATAGTTGGCATTTACAATGTCAAGTTCTTAATATAGGCACTTATTTAACTATTTCAGGTCAACAGAAAATTAAACATCTCGGGCGCATTGATCGCTTGCAGAATTCCTTTTATTGCGGCTTTCTACTGCGTATGCTACTCAGTACAAGTTGTTATGACAGCGCGCTATCGTGATTGTCTTGTCACCGCCGAGCAATGACGAAACGGACTCGTTACATGCGAAGATGAGCATAACGAGAGTAAAACTGCATTTTTTCACTAAAAGAAAATAATTATTTAGCCTAGCTGGCGTATTTTAAGTAGGTGAACACAAATATATCTAAATACAGAAGCCAGGACCAGAATAAATTAAAACACTCAGAAAGGAGAGAAATAACTAAAATTTTAATGTTAAGGAGTCTCTATTTGCATTCAACGGGCGAGTACAAGGAACGAGGGTTAGAAGCAGAGCAGATTCGGTTTTTAGGGCTCTCGACTGGCGATCGACGCGGGCTCGGAATAATCAGGCGTGCCTCCCCTCGTCGCGGTCGTTCACACACAATCGACGCGGCAAGCGCCATGAGGGACCTACCTACGCACGACGAGTCGACACAAAGCATCCACCCATACCTAACAACCGCTACCCCCGATGCACGAACGCTGCACTACTTCAGGGCGCTCCCACTGTGCTCGTGCTCGAACTCGTATCTACAGCCATCGACTTAAGGGCGAATGTAGCTTACAAGGGGGAACCACGCACTCACTACCTCCGTTTCAATAACAGATATCGAAGCCATTCATCCAAAAGCTAGCTAAAGGTGCGAGCAATAAAGCACAGTTTAATTTGAGTGACTTCGGTCGTCCGGCGCAATGTGCATTCGATTGCGGGCAACATGAATATTGAAAACCGCTCTTATGTCGTTCGCGCTAAATCGAATGCCCGTCGCCGGCCGGTAGAAACTCCACGTGTTTACAGAAGGCAACTGGTGCAGATTAGACTGGTGAACTGCCTAACTTCAGTGCAATATAAACTTTTGATAAACTTTCAAAACTTGTTTAGTTCGACGACTGATGTAAATAAAGTTAGCTAGAGTCATAAAGCGGTCCTGCTCGTTAAAAATGGAAGATTCGAAATGGAATCGTAGCTTTCTAGGTTTAACGGTTGCATCGTGTTCAGAGGTAGTAAAACGAACGTCGGTCGTTGAGACTAGTAATAATTGCTTAGTGCGCTTTACTTATCGACGAGTCGAGTAGCACTTAGGTAGCGACTACACGATGCTGAGGATAACGGTACAGTCTTTGTTTCTTTAAATTGCTTCGGGATTTTAAGACTACAAACACGGAGATTGGTGCCGTTCGTTCGTAGTTACAAACGTGAGAATACGCCCCATACTTTACGGCGCCAGAAATTATAACCACTTCACCACTTGAGGTATTTGTAGCCAGAAAACAATGTAAGCGAACATTTGGCAGCACTTAAGTTCTAAATTCCCGTGTGTTACATTCGCTCTTAGATTTATGGGATAGTCATATAAAACTTTTGAGTGTGGCAGAGTTGTAGCTCGTAAAATCGGAGTCGGTAAGAACGACAATGTAAGAATTCAGTTTGTAAAATATGGTGCATGAATGCTCACCTCCCAGCTGCTATGTGATTGTTCTTAGGAGCATACTACACTATACTTTTTCAAGCCAAATATTGAATTAACAAAACATTTTGAAAAAATCTGAATTATAAGAAATTTTTATCTCTTACTTGAAGTTGAAATGATGAAAAGCAATTTATCATTTAGTTTTCAGTCAAAATTAAGCTAAAGTAACAGCATAGGTAATTTAAATTTCACTGCTGATTGACTTTGTAGTTATTTTCCAGCAGCGATTGCTTGCTTCCTTTTCTAATGTAACATCTACATTCAGCATGACCGCATTAAATAAATAAAAATCTTTATTCCAGGCAACTTAATCCATAAAAAACACAAATAAAAAAAAATTGGCAATTTAGTGATGAATAAAAATAAAATTGTTAGTGGATGGAGAGGGAGAGGAAGGCCAAGATGGATGGATTATGTGAGGAGTTGTATGAAAGAGAAGGGAGTGAATGATAGTGTCACAGTTGACAGGGGAGAAAACATGTTGTGCTGACCCCAAGTAACATGGGACAAGGGCAGGAGATGATGACAAGATAATATGATGGTAGCAAGAATGAAAAAATGTACCACCCATCTTTTTAAACAAACCACTAGGTTCATTAGACTTAGCTAAGCATTTATTAGGATACTAGCTGTGCCCCGCGGTTTCACCCGCATAAGTCTCAATCCCATAGAAATATCTGGATAAAAAGTATCTTATGTCCTAATCCAGGTCATAGTCTACCCATGTGCCAAATTTCATCCAAATCGGTTCAGGTGTTTTAGCGTGAAAGCGTAACAAACTTACTTTCGCATTTATAATATTAGTCAGGATTTCATTTTATTATCATATGAAAAATACATTACCTGCCCTCTAGTAAAACAATGTCCTTGTATTTTATAACAGGGTTGGTGGAGATGGTTACAAGAAATGTAACAACCTTCAAAAAGAAAGGTTTCTTATAGCTAAGCCTTTAATGTAAAGTTATAATTTAGAAAAAATTTGATCAAAAAATGACACAAAATAAAAACATGATTGAATGATTGATTACATGATTTGCAGATCACCTTTTAAGCAGGAATTGCTTGTTTTAGAGAGACTCCGCTCTTCCATTTAGCATTATCTATTAATATGCAATTGAATCTAAGTTATGTAAAACAAATTTTGGTGAGCAATTTGTGTAATTTTATGAGGGTTGGTTTACTCAAAGGGAAGGTATTTATCACATTAAATTTTATTTATGACTAGCTTCCGCCTGCGGCTTCGCTCGCGTGTTATGTCCATAAAAAGTAGCCTATGTCCTTCCCCAGGATGCCATCTATCTCCTTGCCAAATTTTGTCGAAATCCGTTCAGTGGTGTAGGTGGGAAAAGCTAACAGACAGACAGACAGACAGATAGACAGACAGAGTTACTTTCGGTTTTTTAATATTAGTAGGGATTATAAAAGTTGAGTTCATACCCAGAACCTGAATGTTAATTTATTATTGTTCTATTGTAAAAACAATAATTTATGTAGGTACCTACATCCCTATCTAGGTTTTGTACAATGTTAGTAAATAATGTTCCTAGGCACATAATTTCCTAATTAATGCAATCAGAGAACTTACTTTGTAGCTAGGTAAATAATAATCACAAAGTTAATTAAAAAGTACAATGGCAACACAAGTTCCAAGGGTACCCGGCCTTACTCAGGTTTCTGGATCTATTGTGTATTGTGTGAACGTAGCTGAACATACACAATATTCAAAGATCAACTATCAATCACAATGCGATTAGACAAAAACGCAAAATCCGTAAGCCAAATAAAATGGGATGGGTTCAAATTACAAAGGCCCAAAACCTAAAGATTGTTCACAGTATAATAGCAGATTACTACTGCAATCCCCCCAAGTCACGCATGCTTAAAGTTAGCACCACGAACAAAATTGATAGACACTTCATCAATTACTTTTGAATGTGACGCGCGCAATTTGAAAATATAAACAACAACAAAATTGACTCACCATACAACACCGAAGGCGCCGTAGCCGATCGGGCGGTCGGGCTGCACGTCTGTGGGGATGGCCGGCGTCTGGTAGTAGGGCGCCGCTGCCGCCAGGATGGCGCCCTGCGGCGCGCTCTGCGTACCGCCCTGCATCAGCGACATGGACACACTCATGGAGACGCGAGAGTGCCGCGCGGGGCCGCTTACAGCCGCCATCCAACCGCTCAGCGGCGAGCCGTCACCGCAGACTCATCACACGCCGAACCCTACGACTTCGACACTGCGCTCGATCACCAGACCTCGCCTCCCAGTGGACACACGACTATATCACCGGTTACTTCTTTATTATTCATGCTCGATTGACTATGCGGGAATCACTAAACAACACACGGAAAGACGATACACCAGTTATTTCACGTTTGTGAGGAAGTTTCAGTTGTGGTTGCAAGTTGCTGTGGAGTTCGCTTCTTCCTGGACAAAGGATGAGACCGAGATATTTTAGTCCGCGCCGCGCACAAACGTCCACGCGGCACGAAAATCGAGCGAAACTGGTTGAAGGGAAGGGGAAGGGGCGAAGGCGAGGGGAGTCGCGAGGACGCGGTCTAAAAAGAGACAGAAACTAACAATGGCGGCGACGCGCGGTTAACAGCTGGGAGAACCAATGTGCGTATTATTCCTTTGTTCCTTTGTAAGACGACTGTATTTTATTACTTTTGTATAAATGGGTGAAAATATAATTTTATTTTACTGTCTCTAATAATAATAAAGAAACGTATTTAGAACATTTTATCATAGCATTTTGTTTTTTTTAAATTGGCGCTAGTGCTGTTTTTTTGCTATTGACATTGACAGAAGAGGCCAGTGTCAGTGCAGTGTTGCCGGTTTAGAAAGTTAAAATCAAACTTTTACACAACTTGTTTTTTTTTTAATGAAGATTCGAGTCAAATACTCACAGTTATTTTTACTCTGTCATTCCTGATAGTATTATAATATGACAACATTGGTAATTCAAACTAGGATCTTTCTTTTTATTAGCGTCAAATAGCGTCTGTCTATCCGCTCACGCAAAGTAGGTTGATATTGCCCTGAACGAGACGTGTCGAATTTTAACGGGATGCCTAACCGTGCGTTTGCACTGGCGAAACATTTAATACAAAACATGTTGAAATCTCTAGTTCCTGTCAATGTTCCATACAATTTTTGACAGGAACTAGAGATTTAAACATGTTTTGTCTCGAATGTTTCGCCAGTGCAAACGCACGGTAAAACCAACTGCACTCAACAAGTTCTACCCGTTAGCCGGTATCGCTCCACCTGTCGTACAGATGGAAGATACGTAGTGTCTCTAATTAGTCTGTGGATGGAAGTCACCTGCTCGTGAGCCAGCGCGATTGAAAAATATAAGCAAGAAACCGATTCCCATCTCCGTCATTTCCTCTACGAATACACAACAGCCCCGGGTAGACTTAAAAGCCGAAAGGGCTATCCAAGACTAACCGCTTAAGAGATTGTAGAAAAAAAGCATCCGTCACCACTCGACTTCCCGACACCAGACTGCTGCAAGAACAATCTAGGGAAATGGGGGATTATTGACCCAATCGACACTCAGTGCGTATGCGGTACCTAACCTAACCAAACCATGCCCCATATGTTGGCATGTCCATACACGTAACGTACGTCTGTGAGTATGCCACTGATGCCACGATTAGCATGGCCACACCTCTTAAGTATTAATGTTCTGTGGGCCACATAGTGGGCCCAAACTCATTTAAAACAGATATCTTTGTATCGATTATAATGGCAGAAAAAGCAATAAGAACTAGTAAAATTGTAGCTCTGCTGGAAGAGGAGTGTAGCCAAAAAACAATATTCTTATTGATAATAAGAAATTACTAGTCATTTATCCTAATGACATAGTAAAAATATTAATATTATCCATAGAAAAGCCAAAGACTGTTAAAGTACCCGTTTTTTTTGCAAAGGGGTGTATTAGTATTGTTTCCGTTAGATTATAAACTGCTGAAAAATGTGAAGCGGGTGTTAGATTTGAACTGTGACCAACCGCGCGCGAGTCGGTGAGCGTAGCAAGCTGTACCACAGTAGCGGCCGGCGAGCGCTACTTCCATGGACTACGGACTGCAATCTATTTATTAAACTTGCCTCTGCATCGCCTCAATACTCTATTCTTCCGCCAGCTTGTAAATTATACCGGCCACTTGTGCTCTTTTGGGATACATTATGATACTCATACAAAATACGGTAATGTTCATGGGCATACAAAAAAGGGTATTAATAAAACTTCTCAATAATAAATATCAATTATTTTATCACAGAGAATCACATTGTGTTATACAACATATTTACGTGGCTAGTACAAAATATCCCTTACAATGATCCTTGTCTATGCATATATTAGTAAATACTTAAAAGTTTTAAGTAAAGTTCAATTAAAAAGGGAAACACTATTACAAAATACTATCTTCGCTGAACAGTTACTGCAGAAAAGTTAAATGACAAATGTAATGTTTTAATGCTTTTAATATTGCATTTGCCATTCTCAATAAACAAATAACTTTTCTGCAGTAGACTTTTCTTGTATACAATGTTAATAAAATTGTTTCAAAGTAATTGCACTAAATTAACAACGAAATATAAATTTTATACAATAAAATATCCTGTTTTATAGACTACAGACAAATAATTACAACACATAGGGACACAAAATCTATGTTAATATTGCAAAGTATAACTATTGAAGACCTTAATTGTAAAAATATGATGATCATAAAACATTATAGTGCCATACTAAAGTGTAGATTACATTGACATAAAATAAAGCCTCGTATTCATCATAAATTATATTACAAAAATCAATTGCCGTGCTTTAGTTTCGAAAATGGCTCGACCGATTTGAATAAATAAAAAATATTGTTTTCTTCGCCTCAATACTTGACCACTCCAGTTTAGGAAAACAAAACCCAAAGGAACAACCGAATCGAAATTGAAATTTTGACAGGACGTCTGACGGGTCAGCTAGTGGTGAATATAAGTTGCAGAACATTATTGCAGCAGAATGTTTTGTGGAAAAATGTTGCCAGCAACATGAATAATTGCAGGGTTCCTCAACTTTTTTTCAACATGAATACGAGGCTTAAAAGTCACATCTATATTGTTTCCTAACCATATAAAACATTGTACAGTCTCGTCTAATAATATGCTTACACATTGTGAAATTGAAAAAGATCTCAGAAAAATTAAAATATTGCGGTTCCAATCCAGCATCGTACACGTAATAGAAGAGAAACTTAAAGAATTAGAGATTTCGTGTGAGAGCGAAAGAGAGAGAGTGTTATATATTTTTTCTTTCTCATATAACAAAAGTGCCTAAACGTGAAAAGTCCTTGAAATTTCACTCTCAATTGTCATCCATCTTTAAAAAAATGTAATAGACGAGGTTGAAGATTCTATGTTCATACATATTATTACAAATTACTGTAACTTATTAAGTTTCTGATGTGATCTTACTTGTTTGGTTATCTCAATACCTTAGTTTAGATTGCATTATTTCGTATGTACTAAAAAACAAAAAAATAACCTCATAAAAATGTGATCCAGAATACGAATTTTGATTTCAAAATGCCAATAAGAAGCCAAAGGTATGTACTGTATGTACAGTCACGGACTTTAATTGATGAGCCACTTTCAAACTTTTTAATTTTGCCATTTCGTACCTTCACGAGATTACACGATTAAACACGAACTTAAATCGCATGCTTTACGAGCATGCGATTTAAGTTGGTGTTTAACAAGATGACAAATGACTAGTAATCGGAAATAGTCTTATCCATAGAGGTTGACTAATAAGTTCTCAATTATAAATAAATACAATGTTTATACAATCTATTTGATATTGACCTCCTTTGAATCAGAGCTCATTAACTCGATAGTTCTGAAAACCTATCCGAAGACAGTGACAGTTGAAATATCGATGTCAGAGACGTTATTTTCGAATTGGTCGAGATACTAATTAAAATTACTCCGTACGCTAACGTTATTATGGCTACGCTAAAACAATCGTTGCTAGGTTACGGTTGCTAGACCTGCAATTGGTTGACTTTGGTTAGTTATTCTGCTGTCAAGTTTGTAGTTCTGGCTCTCAGGTTAGCCAACCGGTAAAGATATTAAATATATTTTTCTTCTTCTATAATATGAAGACATGACTTTCCGTGTCTGGATTTACGAATATAACCGACTAAGCCCGATTTGCATTACACGGCTAAAATACGAACAGTGCCAAGTGACTCATCAATTAAAGTCAGTGACTGTACATAAATAGGTAAATAAAATAAAGTACAATTCTAATACGTTATTGTCTATATACAATACAATACACCTATTTATACATTGGACTGGATTATTTAGAATTCAGTTTTAGATACCGATTTACACCGTGAATAATACACGCTATGGGTAAATAACGATCTAGGTTACAAACGTACATTCGTTCTACATACAATGTTATAAATAATTCGTATCAGTAATGTGGGCTTCGAATTATCTCGTATAGTTCTTTATTTAGGCCTGATCTGCATAAAATATCAAGACTCGAAACAATCTGGCCTCATCACTTTTCAATTCGGTTGTGAAATATTACAAAAATCTAAAAACATTTAATAGATGCTAGTAAAATTAAGTTACTGGCCTTTTAAAGGTAAAGAAATTGCATTAAAATGGTGCAGCAGCCACACGAAATTTTTGAAAAGCTTAACCTATTTATAAGCAACATAATTTCACACATTACACTATACAAACCCCAGTCCCAGTCTTCAATGTACTCCATTTTTGCATTTGCCGGTATTTCTCTAGGCAAATATATTTTTGAGATCGTCGGTAATATAAAGAACCAGGTGTTTCTGAGCAGCTTATGAAGAATCAGTTCTGCTGTCTCAACAATTAAGTCATTTTAATTTACTTAACATTATTAGTTCCAAAGGATTACGTGAGCACATTATTATGCTCACTGTACTCAACCTATTTTTTCCGAAGTGAGCGTGATATTCTTTGGTTAAATTTTATTTATTTGTGAACGAACAGTAAGTGTACTGTGCAGAACAAGGCCATAAATATGGAGCACAGTTTAAAAAAAAGATAAGCCTAGAGTGCGTTTCATCAAATAGTTCCTATGCCGTAATGTTGGCTTTACTGTTATAGGACCAATACGAATACGCTACGCTGCTAAGACGCTACCTAATAGGTCCGTTTTTTAAAATTTAAGTGGTGCCAACATTACGGCAGAGGAACTATTTGACAGGGTTGCAAATTTATGGGGATTTCCACAAACTGCGTGGAATCTCAAAATGATTGGGGATTATGTGGGGATTTTAGCAAGTCAAACCAATATTACATTACAAATATCATTTTACTACCTACATTCTCCGATATGGATCAGTCATCCAGTAAATTCCAGTCTAAATTTATATTTTTTATGGCAACGTTACATAAATTTCAATAATTTTGAGGGGATTTTGTGGGGAATCAGGATTTTGCTCTCCCCAAATTCGGGGATTTTCACCATTGATTTTGGGGAATCAAGAAAATCGGCATTGGCAACCCTGCTATTTGATGAAAGCACTCTACGAGAGCGGCGTTTTTGTCGCCAGTGTAACGGTTTCTTTTTAGCTCGATTTCTGTCAATATGTTTCTGTTTATGTCGATGATACGCCAGAGAAGCAATTCCTGTATTTTTAAGAACGTTCGCAATCTGTCAAAAATACAATCAATTTACCAACATTTTTTGACAAGTCTGACAGATTGGGACTTGAATGTGAACGTTCTTAAGAACGAGATTTGGCCTTCTGGGTACTGTATGCAAGTTACAAAACTGTAACTTCGTGCATTTGCGCACACATTTAAGTTGAAACGAAATTATGTAAAATCTCATCATGGCCCACACAGCTTTATAATAGTTTCTAACACTTGAAAATATGATTAAAAACGTGAAAATAGTGCGGTGCATCCACATTGAAAACTTAGTGTGACGTAAGATTTAAAATGTCGTTTGAAATTGCCACAGATCCGTGTTTTATTAAGAACGATATGAGTATATAATATTTTGTACCTATTAAAAAAATGTTGCCATGTTGGTAAACTTTAAGAAGACCAGCTTCATAATTTTTTGGTGAATACAAGGAAAACGCACCTCTATACATTATTAATGACCTCATAAAGGTCGAGTATTTAAAAATTGTTCTGTCCTGCGATTTGGTTTAGTCAATGACTATTGTCTTTGGCCGTTTTCACACTGCTAGGATAACGACACCGAGATAGTCAGACAATATGGGCCGGCGCACACCTGGCGAGGCGCAGCGCGGTGCGGTTGTCACTGTCAAACAAATATCAACGTTGCATACATAAAAATAAAGTAGAAAATAAATAACCTGAGATGCGCGCTTCTTTCCGCTTAGACGCGCTCTCAATCTAATGGAGGTTTATTTATTTTCAACTTACGCAAGGTCAATATTTGTTTGGCAGTGACGAATGCGCTGCGCTGCTCGTCGCCAGATGTGCGGCGGCCCTATCGGGACGATATCGGTGTGTGACCCGATGTAACCAACAGCTTATTGTCATGCGGTATGCCACAGCAGCCTCAAACAGTCGCGTTGCGACAGCAAAAGCTTGCATCGCCGTGCGGTTCCAAAAGTGTAATAGTGTATTCGAGGTAATACTGGCAGCAGTCAACAAGTGCACTGTACCGTTCGCCGATATTGGCCCGACAATCAATGTCGGCGACGATACCGGCACTTCACCGAGTCACTGACACAGTGTGAAAGCGTTTAGTGGTAATTGTGTAACTACCAGTCCGACGATATCGTGTCTTTATCGTTATCGTCCAACGTGAAAGCGCCCATTAAGGTTGAGCTCACACCTCGACAAAAGAGTATTATAACTGTTATGTCTATTGTCGACCAAAAATGTTTTTTTGCGATGCACTCACTACTTATCATTGTTTTGATAGAGCGAAAGTCTTTTGTCTGGGTGTGCTCACAGCTTTAACCTTTGGTTTCTTTGGAAAGGAGATCCGTCATAAAACGGCCGTCATGAAAATCTGTAATTTTCGTCAGTATGTGACATTAAGATGTCAAAAAACGCTCTGTATTTGGACAGCCGTTATTTTGTGATCGTTCACCGCTTCTTGGGAAACCAAAGCTTAAGGATACAATCCTTTTAAATTTGGAACATCCAATAACCATTCAGACTTGACCACATTCTTCGTAAAATATTGATATCCAATAGTTTTAATTCTCCGCTTAAGATAGTTCAAAGCCAGTGTTGCTGTTGACTGCGTACCGTAGTTTATCGCGTAATGTGCTTCGCTTCTGGTAGTTTGGCAGCTTGAGGAGGTTGAAACAGGTGGAGGATGTGGGCAGACGGTTCAGGGGATCCTTCTTTCGAATTGTGAAGAAGCCTCGGATTACGCTGCCTGTAGAGAGAAAATGTTTGTATGAAAATATTGTTTTGGATCTTTGGGAAACAACATAATATTCAAAATATATTTTTACAATATCAGAATTTTCGAGGTTTTGATAGTTAAGCACATACATAACAAATATGATAATTTCCAATTTGCGATGCTGACTCATAACATTGTTCATTTTATTTATACTTCGAAATATCACAAAAAGAATAAATGACAAAAATAGTGCAGTGCATCCATAATTCCACATTCAAAACTTAGGAAAGTGTGACGAAAGATTATAAATATAATAATACCAGCTGCGCCCCGCGGTTTCACCCGCGTAAGTCTCGATCACGTGGGAATATCGGGATAAAAAGTATCCTATGTCCTATTCCAGGTCATGGTCTACACATGTGCAAAATTTTATTCAAATGCATTCAACCGTTTTTGCTTGAAAGCGTAACAAACAAACGAACTCATTTTCGCATTTAAAATATTAGTTGAAAAATTGCCTCAATTAATATGAAGCTTTAAGTAATTAACATGAGGTTTTTCGTCAAGTTACCTATTGTGTCACCTGTGTCTTCATCGTCGCCCACTTCAACGCATCGGATAGAGAATGGTGGCTTGAGATGAGCGAACCCAAGGACTGGCGGCTTCGAGCATGACGTCACGAACTGGAAACGAGAAACACACTTTGTTTGCAAAGAAATAAATGATTTGATTTGATTTGAATATTCATTTAATAATTTCCGTAATATAGTTCTTTTTCGGGATTCTAAATAATTTAACTCGATCATGTACTGAAATAGGAATAAATGGATTCGCGACTTTGCCAGATGTCGAGCTTACAATAAAGACTCTGTTGGAGGGATAAAGCTTTGGCCAAATCTGCGCGATCAAAGCGACTACGAAGCGGGAGCATCAAAACTGCGAAACTAATCGTGAACACCTGCGTGTCTACTGCGGTCGCGTAGGTGTGCAGGTTTGGCCGAAGTTTTAAACCGTTGCCGTTTATCTGTACCCCACATATTTACAGAAGACGTTTCATGTCACGGAACGCCGTAGTAACAGAGGCCCTAATGTGTGTTTCTTTAAACATCTCGACTTTACGCATCGACCGCGTTCGGCGCTCCGATTGGCCCTTCACCAGTGAAGGCCAGTGAAGGGCCAATCGGAGCGCCGAACGCGGTCGATACGTAAAGTCGAAAAAATTTAAAGAAACTCACAGTTGGGCCTCAGTACTATAACACGCGGTGCGAGATGTGTAATCCGCTGTAGTACCTACTGAGTACGTCACATTACTGTGTGTCACATAGTGCGTCACCTTGAGGAACATGCCGCGCTCGTGCTCGGAGAAGTCCCGCTGCAGCACGTCCCACAGCCAGCACACCACGCGGTGCGAGTCGTGGAACCCGCCGTAGTACTGAGTATGACGGCGTAGGTCGCGCAGGTCTAATGGCACGTTGTCGCCGCTTATTAGACGTTGGAGCTGCGGAATAAACATTTAAATACATCCTTAAAAGCGTAGAATTTTACAAACGAAAGCTTCTGACAAATCTACGCAGCAGAAGAACTTCGAAGTGAGGCTGTCGCAACGAGGCGATATTCGTAGACCAACTTAAATCGGTTTACAAATTAAATCACCATCGTATCAGGGGACCGATAAGGCCTGTTGTGCTGTATGGATCGGAATTCTGGGCCGTGAAGAAAACGGACGAAAAAAAGAATGCATGTAGCGGAGATGAGAATGTTGAGATGGATGTGTGGAATAACAAAGATGGATAAAGTAGGAAATGAGTATATAAGGGGAAGTTTAAAAGTGGCGCCAGTGACTGAAAAGTTGAAAAGTAATCGTTTGGCCTTGGGCATGTGATGAGGAGGGAATGTCGATGGATGGAGCGGGAGAGGAAGGCCAAAGAAAAGATGGATGGATTGTGTGAGGAATGATATGATAGAGAAGGGAGTGAATGATAGCGTGACGGTTGACAGGGGAGAGTGGAAGAAGAAAACGTGTTGCGCTGACCACAAGTAACATGAGACAAGGGCAGATGATAATGATGTATCAGGGGACGGACAAAAAGTTGAATGGTTGTCAACTTTTGACGTGCAAGGCGCTTTAATTATATGATAAATGTACAATACACTACGCCACTCGTAAAGTCCGTTCGCACTAAAAAAACATAAAAAGGTAGGTCAAATTGGCGGAGAATAATAAAAAAAAATATGTGAAAAAATTTACTAACCTCTGGCGTAGAAAACAGCGATAACCACTCTGGGTTTATGATGGTTCTGAATCCTTTAATAAAGGCGTTTGTTTGGTCTTTGATCTGTGTGTGCATTCTGAAGTGCGCCATCAGATGGATGTAGTTTATTCTGAAATATTCAATACCACCTGAATATCATGCACAAAAAACTTCTAGGCCATTTTGAGACGACTTATCTTTATTTATCTCACTATAGAGAGATATTTCATATCCTAAAGCACAAAAAAAATATTAACAAATTTATAAAACCAGGTAAATATTTGACACCTATTTGCGACGTTGCCAATTTTAAGAATGCATACTTTAACAAAAAAATAAATTGATGATTTTAAACAGGATCTAGTTTCTGTCCTGACTTCGGCCCGCGACGACTCGCGTTCAACGCGCCATAGTGAAAGTTGCTCATAATGATGAGTACAATGACCCTTTAAGTGGATTAAAAGGAATAAAATTTAACCCTGCATATCTATCGCGCGTTAACTGTTAGCGCGATGCAGGATTTGTGTGAGGTCACGTCTTTGATGAGTTTCATGTGGCGATATAGATGGCGCCACAAATTCGTCGTTACTAGTGATGGATTAATTAGCATTCGCATTCATTGTTAGTACGCGAATGCACTTTTAGCATTTAGCAAGTGAAATGTAGTTGCGAAATTCTGTGAAGTGCTAAGTGAATTTATCGCTTCGTACTTTTTTATACTATCATACGTCAGAGCGTCGACGCACACAGCGGTAGCGTGCGCTCTCCATCGCACCTACAGGAAGTCGGGAATACTAAATCTTATCGGTTTCACGTGACCGTGACCTCGTTCGCGAGTGATTAACAAAATTCACATACTTCATTATTATCAATTATCGTCATAATAGCTATTAGCATCGCAATAACAATTATCATGCTAAGACTCAAGAATTCACATGCTAATGAAATTAATGCAAAATCGCATTAATTGCCATTACTAGTCGTTACGCTGAGGAATTCATGTAACTTACTTGTTTTCATTAGTAACTGGAACGGCTTTGCCGCCCGGCACAAGCTCGTGGGTTACTATTTCTCCTAATCTCTCTTCATCCACCGAAAACGTAAGCTCCAATGAAGATATATCGCCCTAAAATAACAAAAATTCTTAAATAAGTGCGACTAGTCAAGACATGGTCTAATTATTATAAAACTAGCTGCGCCCCGCGGTTTCACCCGTGTAAGTCTCGATTCCGTGGGAATATCGGGATAAAAAGTATCCTATGTCCTATTCCAGGTCATGGTCTACCCATGTGCCAAATTTGATCCAAATCCGGTCAGCCATTTTAGCGTGAAAGCGTAATAAACAAACTCACTTTCGCATTTATAATATTAGTTAAGATTATAATGGTTTAAGCTTTGTTGGGAAAAGTGTAGTTTTAGTTAGGCACAATCAATCTGCCTAGCCTTTTTCTTTTTCAGGTATATTGGGGGCTGAATACTATTATTTTACATGGAGTGATTGCCTATCTGACCTCCACAACCCAGTAACTGGGTAATACAATACTCCTTGGTAAGACTGGTTGTCAGACTTTCGGTCTTCTGACGACCCGTAACGACTGTCCAAGATCCACGAATAATAGCCGGAACCAACGGGTTAACGTGCTTTCCGAGGCACGGAGGAGTCTCGATACATAAAGATGGTCGCCCATCCTCGGACCAACCCTGGCAAGCGTAGCTTAACTTGATGGATCGACCCGTGCGGCGGTTAATACCTAGCCTCGAGCTCCACGAGTTGTAGTGAGGCACAAGAAAGGGAAAATAGGCCAAAAAGGTCTTATTTTCTTGTCGATGGTACACTTCTTCGTAGTTTTTATAACAGTTAACAGTTTTTATAACTAGCGACCCGCTCCTGCTTTGCACGGTTTTTACGACTTGACAAAACATCGCGATTTCTTAGTTACATGTAACTTTAATATTAACCGTATTATAAACAAACTTTCCGGAATAAATTCTCTAAACGATGATGAAAACCTCATTAAAAGCTGTTGCGTCGTTTAGAAGAACAACGCGGACAAACAGACAACTACGAATAGCGACTTTAATTTATAATATGTACGAGATATACCCGCGAAATTTGGCGCTGTTGCACGTTTGAGAGCAAATTATAACTTTATAACTAATGGCGGTTGGACGAAGCGTTTATTATTCCACGTACCTGAAAATGTTTGATGTATGTAAGACTCCGATAGAGGTCGCGGTCGAGTGAGGGCAGCTCGTCGATCCAGCTGTATAGCGCTTGTTGGGTTTGTCCCAGCACTTGACTCAGGAAGAATGAGGCGAATGGGACGTCCACTACTATGCCCTGTAACAAACAAATTATTTAACTAAAAGCCGTGTGCCCGATAGTATTTGCCGGCGCCAAAAATGACGAACTTCCGTAAAAACTTTTTTTATCTATTTAACTCTTATAGAGGAAGAATTTTCAAAAATCCTTTGTTAAGGGGGATGCGTCAAGGTAGCCCCCGAAATTCAAATTTTCTTACGTTTTTTGCAATTTTCAGGTTGTATGTTGATTAAAATATGATTCGCGACCGTAACAAATATGGATTTACAGAATTATAAACATTAGAATCAGCAATACAACTCTAAGTTCATAAAACTGTATTGAATGACTATTTCAGGAAATCATGACATTTGGCACTTTTATGAACTTACAATTTCATTTTTTTAAACCCAGCGGTGTACGCTATGCATTGTCTGTCAGTGAATGAATGATTTTATTTTGTCTATTCAGCTGCATCTGGTTACACTGGAAGCCGACCCCAGCGAAAGGCAGTTTTGATTTTATGAAAAAAGTTTGGAAAACAAAGCTTATTGTTTAGGCACCGTAACTTCTCTCAATGAGAAGACTGCTGATAATATCATTATTTAGAACAATTAATAATGGATGCTTCGCTCAAATTGCGGCACGTTCTTTCTCTCAAAGTGCACATTTATTTTGCCGATATTGATTTTGAGTGACATTGAAATTACGCAAAACTACAATTTTGACTAAATAATCCCACAAACCTCATAGACAGCTTTCCCCAGCATTCGTCCAATAAACTCGAACAGCTGGAGATGATTCTCTTGAAGACAGGACGTAGGTGAAGGGTACAAGCGTTCCTCACTCGTCACACGGAACAAGTTCAGTGACGGGTCGAATACACGTTTTATTGTCTCTTCCAGGAATTCTGCAAAAAGATAAGTTTGTGGTGCGGGCAATACAGATACTCAACAGCGTGTCTCTGCGATTGGGTATCTTTACTTGCTCATTGGCGGAATTCCAGAGGGTGACGCTTAACATGTTGTCCTCTGTCTGACTTGTGCTGGTATTCAGTCGTTACTTGGGACTATTAATCACTCACGTTAACCAACGTATAATTTCGACCCCTGTTAGTCAATATATACCTATACGACAATATAAAAACATTTCATGTTTGTTGGTGGTGGTGGTGTTTAATTGGTTTTTAGGTGACGTCTCTGAGTATAAAAATTGTGACAACGTATTGTTGAACAGTGTATTGTTGTATTGGGTTCCCACCTGTAAAAACTAATGTAAGTGGTACGAGTAAATAAATAAATAAAATTTCTATCTCACGACTGTATTTTGTAGAAGTGTTGTTAAAGGAACATCATCATCTGTCTAGCCTTTTCCCAACATGTTGGAGTTGGCTTTAAGTCTAACCGGATGCAGTTGATTACCAGTATTTTGCATGGAGCGACTGCCTATCTGACCTCCATAACCCAGTAACTGGTAATACAATACTCCTTGGTAAGACTGGTTGTCAGACTTTTGGGCTTCTTAAATTTTTCGTCGTTTTATTCCGGTTGGTCGCCACTATAAATTGGTTGAGACCTTTGGGGGCTACTTTATAAAAGGAAAGCTATATTATAGCGTATAATTATTATAACAGATAGTGCTATCAACAATGACCGCCTCACTCCGCTACGTGCGGAGCGGGGCGCGTCTTCGTGTCTGGCACTACCTATATATGTTTGTACCTTTGAACACTCCGTCCTGGTCGATGCCCGCCTCGTCCAGCCCCTGCTCGTTGATGAACCGCACGCGCACCGTGCCCTTGAGCGCGCGCGAGGGCAGCGCGGCCAGCTGCCGGTAGCCGTCCTCCACCAGGCGCGCGCGCCGCACCGTCACCAGCGTGGAGCGCCCGCCGCACGCGCGCTCCGTCAGGCCCAGCACCACCTGGCGCCGGGGACGGACATTTTGGGACTGGAAAACTCACCACTCTATGTACAGTCACGAGAGACTTCGTCTGCAATCCAGGATGAAAAGTAGCCTACAGTAGTCCTTCTCCAGGTCAAGGTCTACCCTATGCAAAATTTCATCCAAATCCGTTCAGCCGTTTTAGCGAGAAAACGTAACAAATAAACAAACTCACTTTCGCATTTATATTATTAGTTAGGATGAACGGCTCGCCAATAATATCGGATTGCAAGATTCATCCATTAATTAATGACGGCAAATATATGTAATAATTTATGGAACACCAAAACTATCCGGCGAGATAAGAGACATAAAAATATAGGATGCTGCATCTGCGTCATAAATATGTGTCAATGCAATATTAACGGACATGTCCTGCGACATAAATATCTGCCTGTTCAGTTAAAATTATCTGACATCACTTTGGGAGTATAAAAATCTGACATCTTTTAAAATAGTATAATCGACCTCGTGACCACTTTACCCCTTGACAGTAAATTGAAACTGCACTAAGTTTTTAACTATACAACCTGTTTTTTTTGATATCCCATAACTCTAGGGTTATATTCTGTAGGTAAAAATAATACTATAACTCCTAGAATAGGTGGTCCAAAAATGCATCGTTTCGGAGATATCATCAATCATAATTAAATTAGGTCAAAAATTGTCACCAGTATGACGAATCTTTACTTTTGCGAGGTTGCCAAACTTCGCAGTAGTGTAGTAAAATAAAAAGACCCTCGATGTGTCTAGGTATCTAAGTTTCATTGATAAATACAAGTAATTCATTTTTATTCAAACCAATCATTCATATTTAAAGCTAAGAAAATGCGACGTTGTCATATTTCACGTAAGGGTGTTTTACATTAATAATCGTGACTTTGCCGAATTATTTTGTATGAAAAATGAAAAAAAAAAAATTACGAAGGATTGGAACATAACTCATATGCCAGTTGATTCTTTGATATGGCCTCAATCATACCCTAGAGTTATGGGATATCAAAACAAACACGTTGTATAACTGTAACATACAGAAGTTTTATGACGACGTGGTGCCACTGACAGCGTTCAAGCGATGTTATGAAATTTAATCACAAGTTAATGAACTATATTAATGAAGAATCTTATGTCTTCTGAACTTGTATAAATAACGACAGTTTTCTAATCAATATAAACAAGATCAAAAAGGTTTCTAATCTAGATGAAAGTCCTAAAGAAATTGATTCCGACGTAAGCTGTATTGCTTTTGAAAAGACAAGTAATTAATTTCATCTCAGACATCTAATCTGGTCGCGAAACATTTTATCTGGTCCGCAATATTAATAATACCTTTTAGGTTCTCGTAGTTTGTTGTGAAGTGGAAGTGCTAATCTATATTGTTTGAAACCGGATCAAACGAAACATCCCCTTTTATTAGGCGACGCAATTACGTGGTCGAATATTAAGGAAACTTCTTTATAGGAGTCAGTTTTTAGACTAATCTCTTTATTAATGCTTGGTTCCTATAAACATCAACCAATCGTTTTTGTTATCAATGGTAGCATTTCTAATTGCCTAACTGGACAAATAAATAGATTCGTAAGGTAATTTTACCTGTGATAGCTACTTCCATGTGGGAGGGTCTACTATTCAAAGCTATGAGGTCCTTGCTTCCATATTGGTTACGATACAAGAGTCTTAATTTTAACCAATAACGGTCCCTAAATTATAGGAATCGGCCATAAGTTAATTTGTGTTTTGTTTTTGTCTCGAAATTGCTTACCTTTTCATCGGCGACGGCACGTCGGAATAATCTGACACGTTCTCCGTGCGCTATCATGTGAGGCGTTTTTTGTACTAGCACCTGAAAATAATAAGCACAAAATAAAAGCATATAAAAGTGATTATTTTCATGTTAACGAAACTAACTAACTTTAAAATAAAATGCCTGTAGATTCGTTAAATGATTGGCTTGGAATTGATATTTCCCACTTTCATAATAATAATACAGGGTGAAATTGAATTCATGGGCATTCTCAGTCAGGGTCATTGTACTCATCATTATGAACAACTTTCACTATGGGAACAACGCTGAAATCGCGAAAAAAAATCAACTGTTCCCTACATTTATTGTTCGCATAGCTCGTCAAAATGTAGGGAACAGCAGATTTTGTTTTCGCGATTTCAGAGTTGGTCCCATAGTGAAAGTTGTTCATAATGATTAGTATAATGACCCTTTAAAAGGATGCCCATGAATTCAATTTCACCCTGTATAGTTTACGTAAGTGGTGCAAAGGGTTAGAACTCACTGCTAGCCGCTCGGCGGTCTCACACATCTTAGCCATTGCGCTATTGCATTTGTGGACATTGAACATTGATTTACTTTAAATAATTTTATTTTTTGTGAATATTTTCAACTTAAGGTAAAAAAGTGAGCCTTACTTTTAATATTTGCATGCCAAAATATGGCGAAATGTGTCATCGTACAAGAATACTATTTTATCTACCATCTTTGTATTACAATATTTAAAGCAAATAAATGACTTTGAGCACTTCTGTCTTTTACCCACTCTTACTGGTGGTGAAGTTAATTTATCGACTTACGTATAGAAAGTTCAGAACAAATTAAGATTTTTTAGGATGTAAAAGCGAGCGAAGCGAGCTCGAATATGTTGGCTACGGAGCGGCTGGCTAGAAGAGTATTTTACTTGTATAAAGAAAATAATGTGAGGCCATGGCCTGCTCTTGGACATAGGGAAATACGCCACTGACACTAAACGTTATTATTAAAAACAATTACTTACTTGCTGAGGCTTCTTGCCCTTCTCAAGGTCAGCCATGAACTGTCCCTCGCGTATCTCCCTCACGAGCCAGTGGTTAGCGGGCGTGTATGAGCGCCGACAGTCGCGACGGTATAGGACTAGTAGAAGTGTGTGGAGTGAGCTGAACAGCTCGTTACTTTGGATTGTTTTGAGATCTGGGGAGTGGAAGGCTAGTGTTATAATTACGCATATTTGCTCGCATTTTCTGAATGGCTATACTCTATTGGAAATAATATTAGACACATACACCTTTTTTACAGTCCGCTCAACCGATTTTGACTTCTATTGCGTTGGTAGCATGACAAATGGCAGCTGCAGTAGACAGTTGGTATTGTCTTATCTGTTTTGCTTTTAATGCCATCCTTATGCTTACGGTATAAAAGCCAAAATCGGTTGAACGGACTGTAAAAAGGTTTGTTTAGATATCTAATCTTATGTCAAATGGAGTATAGTCCGTTAGCTCACACATTTATTAATGTCCAATGATCATTGAGTTATACCGCGAAGCTTTTACCTTAGAATAACTTTAATGTAAAACAAGGATAAATAGCGACATGCATGGTCTTGGTTATCGACATTCAGGGAGGCTTTCAGTCATACTATCATCACGGCGCGCTAGTGTGTGGCCAGGCCCAGATCCGAAGTTACGGCACAGATGATTAAAGATGGTTTACTCCGCAAAATCATTTAAATAAAAAGCGACTCTTGCTACGACACAATAAAGTGCAAATCAGGTCGCACAGCGCTATTTACCTACAGTTATATTCACCTAGAAGTTGCCTCTCTCTTCTGACTAAGTTACGCCCACTGAATTCGACAAGTCGAGCCCGCCGCTAACCTACTTGTAGGTTCATACCTAAAATGCGGAGTGAACCTTCTGTATGCATCTGTGGCTACGGCAAGGATTTTATAATTTAATAAAATGAGCGTTGTTAAGGGCTCACAAATAATTGCAATAGAGTTACTTACCAAATAACTGTCCCATAATGGATTTGTAGACGAACATATTGAGGAACTGGGACATGTTGATAAAGTCTTGTAACTTAAACGGATTCTGTTGCTCGTACATCTCCATATCGTCTAATATACTGGAAAAAAGTAATCATCACATTTATAAAAAAAAAAATTGGTAAAAAAAAATGGTAGTTTAACTTATATTCTTTTTTCGTAAAACCATTATTCGATAAATTGTGCAAATCCAACTGATTCATTTTTTGTAGACTTGTTATTGGCCCAGAAAATGACCACTGAATATTTTTTTTTTTTTGTTGAAGTATTTCTTTATCCAATATATTGCGCTAAAGAAGAAAACATCTAATACTCACGTAACATAATGCGTCATGCAGTCTGCGAACAGTATCAGCATTTGGAACTCCGGCGCTGACGCCTTCGTGTTAACAGCTAAGAGATCGAGGAAGGATTTCAGCCCACAGTTTGGTCCCAACGTGCACAAGAATTGCCATAACGAGTATAATATTTCGTCTTGATTACATAACCCTGGAAAGAAACAAGATGGATAGAATAAATCAACTTTCTTGTACATCAAAATTATAACACTGCTCTTTTATCTACTACTAGCTTCCGCCCGCGGCTTCGCCCGCGTGGTATGTCGATAAAAAGTAGCCTATGTCCTTTCTCAGGCTCTAGACTATCTGTGTACCAAATTTCATTTAAATCGGTTCAGTAGTTTTGGCGTGAAAGCGCGACAGACAGACAGAGTTACTTTCGCATTTATAATATTAGTAAGGTTTTTTAGGGTTCCGTACCCAAAGGGTAAAACGGGACCCTATTACTAAGACTCCGCTGTTCGTTCGTCTGTCTGTCTGTCTGGCCGTCTGTCACCAGGCTGTATCTCATGAACAGTGATAGTTAGAAAAAGTCAGTTGAAATTTTCACAGATGATGTATTTCTGTTGCCGTTATAACAACAAATACTAAAAAACAGAATAAAATAAATATTTTAGCTCCCATACAAAAAACGTGATTTTTTTGCGGTTTTAAGCTTGAAGGGTTCACCACATCAATGAAGCGTTTGCGTCCAGGAGAGGATGATGAAAGTACAGACCCTGCACTATTTAATCTGACATTATAGTTGAATATGGAACACTCTCTTGTGTTCGATCTGTCAAGTGTGCTAACATTATCCAGTACGATAATCTTCTAAATAAATTAGTTACATAAAGTATTTGCCCTTGTTATCATTTCATCATAACCGCATAAAGGTACGGAACCCTTCGTGCGAGAGTCCAACTCGCACTTGGCCGGTTTTTTATATTTTTAATGACACGACGCTTTGTGGCGTGTTAATGCCTTTATTAGAATTTTATCCGCAAGTAAAAAAAAATCGACACGTGTTTCACCTATCAACGAGGCATCCTCAGGATGACGATTGACTTGTCACGAATCCGAACACGACGTGTTGCCACACCGAGCGCCAGACGCAGAGAAAACTAAAATGAAAACTTACCTGTAAGTATGTCAAGTTTGACTTGCGTCATAGTCTGCAGCGCCGTGTGGTACATGGAACATATGAGAGCCGCTTTGGTACAGTCAGGGGAACCTAACTTTCTGTAGTGTTTGTTCGCGTTGGATCTGAAAAGACAACAATTTACTTACTTAAATATCTATAAACAACTCTGCTTATCGATTTTGAAGATTTAAAAAATTGTGGATATCGTTAGAAGCGATCAAGGGGTGTCAAGAGGATGACAGCAACATTTTTGAAGCTCATTGTAATTGTAATCACTCAGTGAATTAGACAAGTGGGTTGATTATGGCAATGTTTCATTCGGACAAGCAATTATTCAAAGATTCTTTATTTTTTACTAGCGACCCGCTCCTTCTTCGCACGGTTTTTACGACTCGACAAAACATCGAGATTTGTTACTTAAATGTAACTTTAATATTAACGTATACACATAATAAACCTTCCGGAATAAATTCTCTAAACGATGGTGAAAACCTCATCAAAATCTGTTTCGTGGTTTAGAAGAACGACGCGGACTTACAGACAAACACGAAAAGCGAGTTTAATTTATAATATTAAGTACTTATAGATTGGAACGGTTTATTGTTTTACTTTTCCATCTTATAAGATTTGTCATGTTTTTAATTGTTACTTATAACATCGCCTTGGATGATTCTGTAAAGGTGTTATAATTGTGATTTAAATAAATAAATGTAGGATTAAAATTACAGTGCTAACTAAGAAATGTTAAAAGAATTGCAAGAGTTTCTGAACGGAATGACTGTTGAGTTTATGAACGAAGGGTTGAGTGAAAGGGAAAGTTGAGAGTGAGTGAGTGAAAGGAGAATGATTTAATTTGGAATTCTAAGAAGGGGATTCGAAGATGGTGGATTGATTTTTAAGAAGGAAAATGTAAAAGATTTCAATTAAAGAAGAAACGACATTTTCATTTTGAACCCTGTCCTACATAAATAATTTTTTTTTTTTTTTTTTTGATTATTTAAATTTACTTTAAACAAAACTCACTCACCTGTTAGTCCTGGCCTCAATAGCCCTCCTAATAATAGCAGCAGGATTATTGCTCTGCACCGGAGTGGAGGGCTGCGAGGGTCCCGCCCCCTCCTCCCCCGTAACCCCTGCATCTATCATCTCTTTCAGCGGAGTTGCCAACACTTTCTTCAACATCGGCGCGCCCCACAACAATGACAGCTGTGTCCGAAGGTTGCCCATCGCTGGCGGTAGGTAACTGTCGAAGCTTTGAGAGAACCAGCCCAGGATTGGATGCCAGTTGCTGAGGTTCCCCTTTTTGCATACCACGTATTGTTGACAGGAGTCAAGGAAGCGTGTTACCACCAACTGCAGAAGAAAATATGAAATTTAAGAATAAGATCAAGATCCGCGACTACGTTTGGTTTAGGCAATATAAAAAATAAAACAAGTATTTACTCTTTTTTTTTGTAAATGGCCCAAATTGATCCAGCAATAAATTTTACATAATGCGGTTATTCTAAGAACCAAACCAAAGTTATCAGTCAGCAAATTAGATACGCTGAACCGCTTCCATCATGGGTGCTCATAGTAAACATGACCCTTTAAACCATAAAGCACGAAACCTTTTTGCTAAAGAGCTCTACCTACAATGACACTTATGAAAAAAAATCTCACCACAAACGTCGGATGGTAGGACTCGATCTGCGCGTGCTCTCGCTCGGAGTGCGCTAGTTGCACCAAGTTGGCTAGGAGACACAGCGCGTAGTTGCCTTCCAGCGTGTTGAACACTATGCGCATGTTCTGGTCTGTGCTCAGGAACTCAAGGCATTTGTCGAACATCGAGTAGCAGCGGAATGAGGACATCGACTGTAAACAAAGCATAATATATAAATATCAGCTCAAAATCATCTATACTCCATTTGAAATAAGATTAGACATTTAAATAAACCTTTTTTACAAACCGTTCAACCGATTTTGACTTCTATTGCGTTGGTGGCATGACAAATGGCAGCTGCAGTAGACAGTTGGTATGGTGTACCGTTTTTTGCTTTTAATGCCATCCTTATGCCTACAGTATAGAAGTCAAAATCGGTTGAACGGACTGTAAAAAGTTTTGTTTAAATTTCTAATCTTATTTCAAATTGAGTATAGTTAATTATACTTTTATTTTGTACTGGAATCGAAATCCACATCACGTAGAAAATGTCAATATGACCAGCCATTACGCCTATCTAGCCTAATTGTTTAGTTTTCAGTAACGGTAACAAATCGGAGTATGAAAACTTAATCAGCAAATGATGGTAAAGTTTGAGAATTCGGTCTGCCTACTGCATTCACCTCTATTTTTATTTAGAGCTTATTTAAATAAATAGCATTCGTTTTAGTTATGTAGCATTCTTGGGCAACCAAGCATGCCACTACCGTTCTGACTGACAAATACTTTTACCATATCAACTGTTCTTAGACAGAATGAGCTGATAAGATAGAGAAAGAAAAAGAAGACTCACCTCAGGCGATATCTGCTGCATATGGTATACTAACGTTGGTACCGACAGGATCTGTATAATATACATGGTAAGCAGTTTCTCTGAGAACTGCGCAGACACCAGCGGTCGTAGCGACAGCGTCACTATGGCGGTCAACGATATGTTTTTCAAGTAAATCTTCTCGCGACAAAGTCCCCGGAGTAGGAGGGACTGGAACAGATAGAGAGTAAGGATATTATTATCATCGTCATCATCATAACAGCCGAAAGACGTCTATCGCTGAACACAGGCTTTGACTAAGCATTATCATGCCACAGCGACAAGTAAATACAAATTGTTGGTTTGCCATTATCTATATCAGAAACTGACCAGCATTGAACACACCATATTTACCTACTTATTGTTTTATAGTTTGACCGGAACCCCTGTTCCGCGCATTAGGAATGCGCGGGGAGGTGTGGGGCGGCGTTGACCAATCAGCGGTGGGCGAGACGCTGCACGCCGTGAGCTTTGACGAATTAGCGGCCTGCACTGCCCCCCGTCTCGGCGCGCATATACCTCTGGCGCGGAACAGCGGTCTCGGTCATACTTTACATTGCCTTACATAAGGTCTGGTGGATATGACAGGCATAATGGTATGTTAAGATCTTTGTAAAGTATTTGTAAAGAAATCGTGAATGAGTGCTGAAACTGCTATAAAATTGAGCATTTTTTAAAATAATTTGTTTCAATGACTATTATTTATCACACCATGAACAACATTAATGAACCCGTTACTTAACGGAAGACATTCATAGATAAGCTACAATCTTAGTAATTACACAACCAATTACATGTGAAACTATTAATTAGTAACAAAATAGCTTCTTCAAACAAATTATATAAAGTGATTAGTTTAGCTGCTAATATCAGTAAACAATCGTAATACCCTTGTGACCTACCACATACATTATGTATCATATAAAATAGGAACACTATGTATTTTAATATTCATAACAGTAACTGATAAAACTTGCACAAGAATCATGCAACATTGTGTACTACCTATACAAATAAATAAAATTGAAGTGTCTGTTTGTATTGACAAAATAACGGCTTTTTACTAAATGCTTACGAAAGTAAACACAGTACCAATAAAAAAAATAAAAAATTGTCGCTCTGCCTGTTTGTTCTGTGGCGGTATCTATATCGCCACATGCGAACTACGCATCAAAGATCTGACGCCACACAAAAATCCTGACGTCACATAAATCCTGCATCGCGCAATTAAAGTTTACAGTGCAATGGACATATAATAGATCATATAGTAGATAAATACGTGCCTTATATTTTTTTATTATCTGACTGACGGACTATATAGTTTTTCTTTACCCAGTCAACCTCCCTATTGCGGTCGCCTGTTATGCAGTATCAATTTACATGGTTACTCGTTTAAATTGACGACAAGCAACCATCAATTGACACGAAATGATAGCGACACAAGCAATTGCTTAGTTTTAATTGATTTGATGCAGTCTGATGTGCTTACCAGAAACATATTTTACATAGATTGGCTGAACAGTCTTGTGTGTTTGGTTATGAGATGCATTAGCTAAGGCATTGCATTTTATACAAAAAATGAGCGAGCCTTACAGTAGTCGGATATGATGTGTAACATCTGACATCTTGGCTAACGTATATCATCATCTGTCTAGCCTTTTCCCAACTATGTTAGGGTCGGCTTCCAGTCTAACCGGATGCAGCTGAATACCACAATTTTACATGGCACGACTGCCTATCTGACCTTCACAACCCAGTAACTGGATAATACGATACCCCTTGGTAAGACTGGTTGTCAGACTTTCGGGCTTCTGACGACCCGTGACGACTGCCAAAGGTCCACAAATGACAGGCGGGACCAACAGCTTAACGTGCTTTCCGAGGCACGGAAGAGTCTCAGTATGTAAAGATGGTCACCCATCCACGGACCAACCCCGGCAAGCGTAGCTTAACCTGATGGATCGACCCGTGCGGCTATTATTACGTAGCCACGAGCTCCTCCTTGGCTGACGTACGTATTATGACATAAAATTATAAACAATTTTCATCGTCATCATCATTCTGTTTACAACCTCTCGGAAAAGGGGTGGTACCATCTGACGGCCAACCCTAGCACCGAGCGCGCTCATTGGTCAAATCAAATAGCGCGCGCTTCACTGGTTTTCTGTTGCACACTTCCGTCCCTTTTCACGAAATCACACAGCTTGCAGAAAAGATGTTACACATCAAAAATGTATGCATTAGTTTATTTCTCTCTCTCGTCTCTTTACATTTTTCATCATTATCAACTTGATCTTTTATATTGATCATCAGAACATATTAAAAATTTGGCTCTTAACTATTCCTGAAGTTCTATTTACTTACAAAATAAGAAGCAGCAAAGAAACATGTACGTGTGTCATGCAAATTATCCAATTAGTGTAAGTGACATTGTTCCATCAGGGGATTAGAGTTAATTAAGCATACGGGATACACTATAGCTAGGTGCTTAATGTTATTTTGTGTTTGTATAGGCATGTTTATAATTGCGGATCAAGAATGTGTCCCAGGACAATACGATGCTTATTTAGAAATTACATTAACTACTGCAGATTCGACCTCATTTGTTACCTAGTTTTCCGTCATAGGGTTCCGTACTCAATGGGTAAAACGAGACCCTATTACTAAGACTCCGATGTCGGCGGTCGGTCACGTCGGTCACCAGGCTGTATTTCATGAACCGTGATAGTTAGACAGTTGAAATTTTCACAGATGATGTATTTCTGTTGCCGCTATAACAACAAATACTAAAAAACAGAATAAAATTAATATTTAAGGGGGCTCCCATAATTCTTACCTTAATTCTTTTGCCGTTTTTTACGGAACCCATCGTGCGCGAGTCAGACTCGCACTTGGCCGGTTTTAAAATATGATTGATGTGTAAAGGTGTTTGTATAAACCTACTAACAGCAATAACCATCATTTATCATGATCACCTCTACTATAGAGGATGTTGATTAATTGATTTACAATTTAATCCGTTTTACCATAAGTAACCCCACTTGAAAAATAGCAATTGCTTATCAGTTATCATATATTGTTATCTCACCTTCAAAGTCAAATAATATCCCTTATGAAACAGCGAGCCCATGACATTAGCACACAACTGAGTCATGCCTCCCCGCAGCTTCTCAAAGTTCTTTAGTCGCGTAAGAGCCCATGTGTTGTTTGCGGTGAATGCTACCAACGTGTGGAGGTGGACCAGGATACTCTGCATGTCTATGGGAGACTCCGGCTTCAACTCTTCGAGGTATAAGCAGCATTTGTATAAGAGATCCTTGATGTGAGCTATCCAACGGAGACTGCAAATATTTAGAAGACATAAATGAATAGTAAGAATGGAAAAAAAAAAATATTATCCTACTAATATTATAAATGTGAAAGTTTGTGTGTTTATGTGTTTGTGTGTTTGGATGTTTGTTACTCAATCACGCAAAAATGGCTGAATGGATTTGGATGAAATTTGGCAAACAGAGAGTTTATAACCTGGATTAACACATAGGATACTTTTTATTCCGATATTCCCACGGGAGCGAGACTTACGCGGGTGAAACCGCGGGGCGCAGCTAGTCTTTACTAAAACTAAAAGTAAATACAACTTATACTTATTCCACGTAAGAAATTATGAATGGGTTTGAATTTATGCTTTTTATAAGTATTATAGCTCAGACCAAATAAAAAACCAAGACAAAGCATTGTCAACAGTGACGTGAGGCCGGTATCGTAAACATGTGTGCACTTAGTTTGGTGTAGTTTGATTGTAATGTCATTGTAAATGTGTGTGCGCATGTATTCACAGAGCGGTGGTGTAGTTTTAGCATGCTTCACTGTATTGTTCACAGCGCTTTGTCTTGGTTTTTTATTTGGTCTGAGGTAAATAGGTATGCCAGGCCATGGCAGCCTCTCAAAAGATTGTAAAGTAGACCTCAGATGACCTTGTCTATCTAAAGGTCGTATTATTATGATTCAATTCTTGCAAAAAAATTCAGTCATCTGTAATAAAGAACAATTGGCAAGTAAACAATACATTATCCTTATTCATTTGTTCACACATTCATAATAAATGCTAAATAAACTGATATGTCTGTTACACATTTCTGTGAATTAGCCAATTTTAACTAATCACACAGAAGTCAATTAAACGGTGGCAATTTTATACTGCTGCCACATACTGTTAAAGAACTAGATAATATTTCCATTATAGTATCATTTAGAGATTTCATTATTTTTTAATCAATATTTGTAGTGTTTTAAATGTTACTACTAACTTTAATATCATAAATGCGATAGGGTTTGTTTGTTACGGTAAAACGGCTAAACTGACCTGAAATAGGACATAGGATAATTTTTATCCCGATATTCCCACGGGATCGAGACTTACGCGGGTGAAACCGCAGTGTGCACCTATTTACAAATAATTGCATACCATGAACAACATACTTGCTTTCTAAGAGGTAAACATACCTGTATTCCTTATTCAAGAAAACACCAACATAAGACATTTTAACTGACTCCGAGTGCAAACTTTGAACAATGTACTTGCACAATTTCTCAAACCGTTTGCGGTCCCTCTGCTGCTTGAAAACAAGGAACAGTCTACACGTTACTTTGTAGACTTCTAATGCTGGAATCAGTTCTAATGGCTGAGGCGGTTCTTCCTGTGGAGTTGCTGGGTCCGGCAGAAGCTGGTCGAAATCATTTCTATAAACAGAATGTATGGGTCAATATCCTGGATTGTGTTATATCTGGGACAATTTTTTTTTATTTAGAAAGCCTTTGGTTTTGGCAATATTATCTGTTATTGATAACAGTTGAAATTACGAAAATCTATAGCAATATTCTTTTTGAATGGCTATTACTTTATTTTTATATACAACACAGAACTCACAGAATACGTTTCAGGAATCTCTGTCTTGCGAGCCATCCCCGTATGACTGCCTGGACTGTAACGGCATATTGTTCCCGCTTCTTCTCAAGCGCACGCTCCTCACGAGCCGCCTTCGTCTGCTCCAGGAATGAGTCCTTAGTTGTCAGAGACTTGGAGAACATCTTCAACCGATCCTATCGTACACAACACAAATAATTCGCTTTGTTCCCTCTAAATACCTGTCAGGACATCAAGCTGCACCAACGCATCGTTTTAAGAAAAGCTATCGCACGGTAAGCATTGTTATTGACTGTAAATCACTCTAAACCGACTTTTTAAATCATATTTGCAAAATAACAATTGATTTTATTAGATATTATATGGTTTATTTTAGAGAAGCCCTTCGGGTATAAATTTGTTATTTTGACATTGTATTACGGTGTTGCCGTTGGCATTATATTTTTCCCAGCACTTATACAATTGTAAAAAGGTAAAAACATCAAAATAGACATTATCATTCTTATTACCAATACTAGTAAATTAATTAATTGAATCGGATCGAAATCCTTTGTAATTATGTAGTTCTACTGTTCTACATAATGTTATATAAACTTAGTGTTAAAAAAAATGCTATTTGACTTGATATTTGTAATAGCAACATTGTTTATGTTTGGTGTAGCAAGCTGCTTTCTGAATTATTCCCGAGTATGTTCCAAGAGTATTTGAGGAAAATGTAAACAAATGGAACAGAAAACGGGAAACGTGATTTTAAAAACGCGACTTAGAATTTCGAAGAAATCACCTTTAAGATGTTTTCCATTTGACAATAATAATTGAGGTTCGGCTTATAGCTAAATTTTTATCGACGATTTTTCAATTACGTACTACTTCATACTGTTACTCAAACAATCATTGTTGGAAAAACTGGTGAGATATAAAGTTGAAACCGTCTAAATAAGAATTAGAAGATAAATGTGTTACAAATTCCCTTTAGTAAGTAAGAATAAAAACCTGAACAGGGTTTGTTTACACTTTCATCAGATACTTTACTATTAATTACTTATTTTTTATTGAACTACTATCGGTTAGTAACTAAGATATTCCATGCTTAAAAAATTTGATAAAAATACTAAAAGACTAAGTAACCTCAGGCAGCTACACTTATGAATTAGAAGAAAAGTAATAGCGCTTCTAAGCTCTAACTATTGTCTATAACTCCCTCATCAGCTGGGAATTTTTATTAGGCTGGCAGTGATAAAAATATAGTTTATTATTTTTTTTGGGCAAAAGTATTTTGTATACCTACAGCCAGAAAATAAATTTGTTAACAAAATAATATATTGCTTTATTAGACGACAGCACAGAAACCGTAAATATGCCGTAATTCAGTGATACAATAAAATGATCAGGAAAAAAAAATCGGCATAGCTCAGCTGCACAACACTTTTTATAAGTAGGTACATACTTATAAAATGTTTTGTGCAGCTGAGCTATGCTGATTTTTTTTAACTTACTACACTACTTACACTCGGCAATCGAATGAGAGACTAGTTTTTTTTTTTTGTGATCTTAGGGTTTGATTTATTTGCTAGTACCACAATATGTCGCATAAATGGCCGTATTTTGTTATTGTGTTGACTTAGAAGCTTGATTTCTTAGAGCTCCAAGGGACCGTAGGCCTACATAATTTGATATTAGTTCCATCTTGATACCTCCACGCGTCCGGTCCTAGAGAAAAAGGGTCTTGAAAGTTATCGAATTGATGTGATGGGGTGATCTTTTTTGACCACTCCTTGACAAATCAAAATTGGTAATTGAAATAAATGATTTGAGTTTGAGTTTCTGTTTGATTCCTCGGATATCAAAAGGGATGAAAAAAAAAAACAATGCACTTGAGTGTGGGGGTAACTCTACGTCCTATGGTTGGATCCCTAATAAAAGATTATGATGTTTCTAAGAATTCTAAATGACTATTTACCCAACTACGGCGAAGAAAAAAGGAGGGTTATGATTTTGACCGGTATGTATGTATGTATGTTCATCTGTTTCCTCCTATCTTCTAAACGGCTCATCACAATTTGACAAATGAGGTATCGTTGGAAGCGTCTTGATTGTCCGCTGGTTATAGGCTATGTGACGGGCGCCATCTAGAGGACATAAATGAACTAAAAAAGAAAAAAGTATAATCATACCATGTTGGGTATCATATGAAAGGGATTAATGAGCACATTTCAAAAATATATATATAATAACCCCAAAAAAATTAAAAATCCGTAGGAGTCACACGTAATCTATTCGATTTATGCCCTAACACGTGTGACTCCAGATTTTTTATTTGTCTGTCCGTGGTGTCTTGTTTATACCTTTTTAGTCGTAGTTGGGTTTTAGTTTTTATTACTATAATTTTTTTTAAGTCAATCAGTTTCAGATTAGAGATACCTAGTTTCGGTGTTTTTCATAATTTTTCTCAAGTAATATTATAAAATACGAACTGATTTTTGCCGTCGGTAAAATCATTACCTACTTACTGTGCATGCGTAAATATTCCTCCCAACTACGGAACCCTTCACTTCACGGGTTTTTCAGCTTTACGGGGGCACCACCGTTTGCCCTAGATGAAACCGGGTTCAATTCCCGAAACCTCGAAATGTGTATGAGTATTTTTTTTTAAGTATTTCTTCGTAGTTTTGACGACAAGGTTCCTTAGAATTTTCTATATGTCCAATAGATTCAGATCGTCCATAGAATCCCATGCCATAGAGTAGGTACCATACAAAACTTTTTACAAAAAAAAAACAACAGACTAACAAAAAAAACGAAAATTAAAAAGCAAAGACACCAACTTCCGAAATTAAAGTTATTTTTCACTTTTTTGTGTTCTTTTTTGGAAGTCGGTTGTTTTTTTTTGTAAAAAGTTTAAATTTTTCACTATTTAGTTGTGGTACCTACCCCACACAAATTCGAATAACACTTCCTGCTATGTAAATAACAGTGACGGAGTCAAATAAGATGTCGTCAACATAGACTAAGTGGGAATAAAAATACGTAATTATTGAAGCTAACTCAAAAACTACGCAGGTAAAATTAATAAAATTCATATGGGACCACATCGGGAGTATACCCATTCGAACAAAAAAATAAATTTGTGAATCGGTTCACAATTGGCGAAAATACCGATGAACATACAAAAAAAAAACATACAAACGAACATAGAACCTTCTCCATTTTGAAGAAGTCGGTTAATAAAAAAGGTGCTGTCCACCGAATTTAGTCCCATCAAATTAGACGCCTAATGACATTATACTCGTAAGTAATGACATAACTCCTTAATTCCTTCATTCCAATTTTAGTGAAAGCGTGGGAACCAATCACTGGCTTACAGGGGCGTAGCTACCGCCGTATTTGCCGTATCAATTATACGGGGCCCCCGGGCCACGGGGGCCCCCAAAGTGTAAGTAAGGAAAAAGAATAAAAACTTTCTAATTTATTTTATTTTACAAATGACAAAATTCTATAAAGCAATTCCTTTTTTTCCCGCCTTAAGCGTGCGTTCAAAAGTTGGCAACACTACATCGTTATCCCGCCATAATGCGGGACTTCCCCGTTTTACTTACTTCATCTTCAACTCAGCGGGGAATCCCCGGGAATCCTTCATCGATATCGCGATGTACGTGTACGTTGTTGTACTTTGCATTGGATGTTAAACCACGGAGTGCAGTGCACTGTTTATTTACGCGCTTTATATAAATGTGCATTACATTGTAATTCAGTACAAACAATATTGTTCTTCTGGTTTAGCAGTATTAGTAACGATTTGTAAAAGAAATGAGTGAAAGGAAAAGAGATTATCCCAGCGGCGCTGAGAAAAGAAAAATTAAACAGAAAAGGGACGAGGTTATAAAAAAAGTGCCCAAAATTTCTTCATTTTTTCAGAGACAAGATACTGTGAGTGATTTAGATTGGAAAGGTAAGTACTACACTACTACCCAACCCATTTATTAGGGGCCCGTAGTGATAAACAAGGAAATCTTTTAATTTCGGTCTGTCCATCTGTCCGTCACAAAAAGTTGTCTCCCCCCTCGATTTTCCCAATTATACTGTTTTTAGGGTTCCGTGCCTTGATTAAAAAAAACAAAATTCTAACTTATCTATAGGATCGATTTGTTTTGTTGTTTGTTTATCAGTCCGTATCGTATCGTTAATTGCGTGTTGAGAACTTCAGATGTGCAGACTCGCTTTCGGGTTCTCGTTTTGTATGGCCACTACACTACGCGCTGCGTTTAAATAGCACGCAGGTGTATAGTAATGCACGGACGGGCTGCAGGTGATTTTGTATCTACTAATAGGTACGAGCACAATCCGCGTAGAATCTGTGTGCGTCTGAACTGAACACTCTCTAACTGTGACCCTTAGTAACGTTATTTATTTATATATAACTCTTTTTAGTTTAGTATCAAAGCATTCGTATTTATTTTTTAACAATTACTCGTTTATTTTTAGATTCTTCTGAAGCATGTTCTTCGTCACATATCCATCCGGAAATAGAAGAAAGCCAAGCACATACTTTATCGGATGTCCATCCAGAAATTGAGGAACCCCAAGTCAACGATTCTGATATATCTGCAGATAATGCAGATTGTAATATAATTTCATCAGATAGAGGAAATTTTGGTGACAATTTAACTGAATGCGAACGAAAAATAATTTTTAAATTGGGTCCATTTAAACCACAAGGACCATTTCCAAAAGTTTCAGAAAATAACCGACCTTTTTCAGCTTATTATTATTCATATTTCAATCAGGCAGGCATAAAAATTATAAGACCATGGTTATGTTATTCTAACGTTTTAAACAAACCGTACTGTCACTTCTGTTGGTTATTAGCAAATCGTCAAAACAAATCGTACTCCTCTGCTTGGGTTAACGGTGTTTCGGTTAGAAGCAATTTCACACAAACTATTCTTGACCATGAAAAGTCACAGCAGCATATTAGTGCCTCACTCTCTTATAATAATTGGTTGCAAGGAAATACCATCGATATTCTATTGAAAAGTGAAATCGATAGTAAAATTACATTCTGGAGAGATGTACTGCATCGTATAATTAATGTTATAATTACTTTAGTATCTTGTAATCTACCTTTGAGGGGGCATGATTCTGATTCTGGCAATTTTATGGCAATTTCACGTCTGCTATCTAACTATGATGCAACTTTAAAAGAACTTTTTCTAAAACCGAAAGGTGAAATAAATTATTTAAGCCCTACGATTCAAAACGAAATTATTAGTTTGCTTGGTACTAACGTTAGGAACAGTATTATCTCAGAAATTAAAAAAGCTCCATTTCTGACAATAATTCTGGATACAACACAAGACTTGTCAAAAATTGACCAACTATCTGTAGTTTTTCGATATATCTCGGTTACAGAAAATGATGATAATGTGCCTAAAGAAATAAAAATCTGTGAGTCCTTTTTAGGATTCATAGCAGTAACCGATTGCAGTGCTGCAGGTCTGAAAACTGTCATTTTAAATTTGACTAAAGAATATGGAATTGATTTGACTAAATGTAGAGGACAGGGATACGATGGAGCAAATGTTATGTCGGGTGTGTATGGAGGATTACAAACCCTAATAAAAGAGCATGCTCCAAATGCCGATTATGTTCATTGTGCTGCGCACGCTTTAAACTTGGTTTTGAACGATGCTGCGAGACATGCTCGTGAAGTATCGACTTTCGATAATTTAGAAAAAATATATACTTTTTTTGGCAATAGTATAAAACGCTGGGCTATGCTAAGTGACGATTCATCTGAAAAATATTTGATTACCCTTAAAAAGGTATGTCCTACCAGATGGTCTTCTAGGAACGACGCTTTATTAGCAGTAAAGAAAAATTTTTTACTAATCATGAAAACTTTGTACCAACTAAATTTAATTTCAAATAAAAAAGATGAACGTGAAGAATGTAAAAGTATAATTAATATTTTAGAGAGTTTTGATTTCTTAGTGCTCGTTACATTTTTTTCTTCACTATTTGAAATTATTAATCCTGTTTCTAAAGCTCTACAGCATGATAATAATGACTTACAGAAATCTAGTATTTTATTAAGTAATCTTTTAAATAGACTGTGCCAATTAAGAAATCAGAATTCATTTAATAGTTTGCTAAATGAATCCAAAGATTTAGCAAAAAAGTGGGGGGTAACAACTGTTTTTAAAAACAGTAGGCGAAAGATAACGAAGCGTTTTTTTGATGAGTTATCACAAGATGAGAGAATTTCCGACCCGGAATCCTATTTCAAAGTCAATGTATACTATTGCTGTTTAGATATATTAATTTCTCAAACTAAAGAAAGATTTCAGAGCCTTTGCAACCTGAGTAGTATATTCGAAATATTACAACCGGAGAAACTCCTATCTTCTTCAAGCGAAGAGATATTAAACGCTTCCGGAAAACTGTCTGCTAAATACAGTAAAGACATCTCACTTAATCTTTGTGACCAATTAAAGGCTCTAAAAACATGCTTAAATTCTGAAATTAAAAAAATTTATTCCATTAAAGAACTCATTGAATTATTGTTAGTAAAATTCAATAGTCTTGCATCCAGTTTTCCCGAGGTAATCACAGCATGCTTTTTATTCTTGACCCTTCCAGTTACAACCGCAACGGCAGAAAGAAGTTTTTCAAAATTAAAACTAATAAAAAATTACTTAAGAACTTCGATGGGACAAGAACGGCTGTCAGACATCTCACTATTGTCCATAGAGGCAAAAACTTTAGAAAAACTAAAATCATCATCAGCCATAAATGATTTAATAAATCAGTTTGCCGATAAAAAGGCAAGGAGAGTGAATATTTAAAATTCGATTTTTATTTGTAAAATGGGTAAATTATGTGATAAATAAATATTACTCCTCACAATATTTTTTTTCTTTTGTGAAAAATCTTTACCTCCATATAAGGGCCTCCAAAAAAATTTTTATACGGGGCCCCGACAAGGCACGCTACGCCACTGCTGGCTTATCTATATAGGTAATAATTTCTCACATACACTGAGCTTTGGTAGTAAGGTATACCTATCGACTTAGTCACAACGTTCCTGATAACTCATTATCTGTTCTGCAGTTCAGTGATTAACGTCCGGTGATTAGCAGTGAGTAATCGAATAGCAACCATTGTGACCAGTGGTAGGAACAATGCTTGCACAATCTGATAAGTGATAAAGTGCCTGGCATGTAGGACTTGTGAGTTTTGTACTTAGTAATGATAAAGGTGATTAATCATTTAGCATAGGAAGACGCTCGACTTTAGGTTTGTCTTAAAATGACGAGTTGAACGAGTGAGAAGGTTGGAAATATGGTAGGCGTGCTAATGTGTGGTGTCTACCCTTTCACGTGAAAGAAAACAAGTGCGAGTCGAACTCGCGCACGAAGGGTTCTGTAGTATCCTTACATATTATAAAAGTCCTCCGCCGCGTCTGTCAGTCGTCCTGTACGCGATAAATTCATAAACTACAGCACCGCTTTTCATGCTGTTTTCACCAATGGATAGAATGGTTCTTGAGTAAGGTTTTAGCCGACATCCACGCAGGCGAACTCGCTGGCATCAGCTAGTTATCTATAAAAACGGCAAAAAAATCACGTTAGTTGTATGGGAGCCCCCTTAAATATTTATTTTATTCTGTTTTTTTAGTAGGTAGGTATTAGTTGTTTACACATACTAAGAAACAGAATAAAATAAATATTTAAGGGGGCCTAACGTGATTTTTTGCGGCAACAGAAATATTGTGTCTATCTGTGAAAATTTCAACTGTCTAACTATCACGGTTCATGAGATACAGGCCTGGTGACAGACGGACAGACAGACAGACAACGGGGTCTTAGTAATAGGGTCCCGTATTATCCTTTGGGTACGGAACCATAAAAATAAGTATAGAGAGTGTTGCTAGCGTCTTTCTATAATTGTTTATGTAACTTATTTTCGTAACAAATTAAGACTAATCTGTTTCATTTTGACAGTTCAACAAAATTCATTGCGTTGAGCAGATTTCTTTTTCGAACTTATGAAGCAATGTATTAGACATTTGTTTATTTACGTAACTCTTGCCTACATCTATTACAGATTTGTGATCCAATGCGATAGAGTGGCCTTACATGCTAAATCCTTAATCTATATCCTATAAATTACATACTATATCCTAAATCTTAACCTAGAACAAAATAGCTAGATAGATATAGTTTATAGCTTCTTATACTGTAAAACCTGTCTTATCTATGCATTATGATATAATATTATATTACTCATTTTTTTTTTTCTCTTTGTTCGTCACAATCGGAGCACCTGCCATCTAATCTCTTCACCACCCTTGGTTGACTGGTAGAGAATGCCTAAGGCATTAAGTCCGCTTTTGTACCTCTTTTTTGGGTGCGAAAAGTTTAAATAAGTAAATAATAAAATAACATATTATATATAATGCAGCTTTTGCGAATTCACTCAAGTTGCACCCTAATACATTCACCCTCTCGTGAACGTTCACCACACATTTGTTTCAAACCGATTCAGATTGTGATTGATCCTGTATTACGCAATCAGGGTGCAGTGCAAGCGCCACAAATTGCCGCAAATTGTGGCGCTTTAACCGATAGTGATAGAATGCCGCTAGCGGTACTCTATACCTACCTAAACTTCCTAACTTTGATTTCGGAAGTCAATGTCTTTGGTTTAGAATTTTCGTTTTTTGCCACCGACTTCCGAAATTATTGTTGTAGTTTTTTTTTTTCAGAAGACAGAACGTGTACCTTTTAAATTTATTCGAGGAAAGGGCACTGGATGGCAGAATGTGTACCTACTGTGTGTGTTTGTGTGTTTCATGAGTATGGACGACGCGAAAGGGGCGTGTGTTAAGATCGTAACGTGTAGCCAATTGTGGGTCGAAGAGGTCTGCATTCAGAGATAAATAACTTACTTAATATGGTTTTACGTTTGAGATATGATAAAATGTTAACCCTCACGGTTAGTGTTTTAATATTCTCCCAGTCAGTAAGCAGTTTTACAAATTATATATTGTTGGTTCAGCAAATAGCAAAACCATTTTTTATAAACTTTACGCAACAGTTCGGCCTACTATGATGCCTGTGAACCGAAGGGGGTGATGGAGAAATAAAATAATAATAACCGGCGGTGGTAATTATAAAATAATAATAGCCGGAGTATTTTACACGACTGCCCAAAAAGGAGTGTAATATTTCAGGGTTCATGTTTACCTATGTATCACGTTTAACACATTAGGGAAAAATATTGAATTGATTTAAGTACATCATCGGAAAATAAGATAACATAACAAAGGCTTGTTTATCAGAAGAAAAAGATTAACTCTCTCTGTCTGTCACACTAAGGGCCGATTTTTCAATCCTCAGATAAAGAATCGAATAGCGTTTATTCCACAGATAGCAAGATTCTGGATTTTTCAACAGTCAGATAGTCAGTACCTTTTTTTTTTTTTTTTTTTTTTTGAGGGTGGGAAATCATCCAATGACTTCTCCCGCTCTGGGCGGAGCGGAAGGGCGTGTCAGACTTTTACTGACTAAAACCCACCCGTGTTCCTTCATTTGCCTGTTGCCAAGGTCCCGGTATCCCTTTCGGACTTTCCCGCAACCCTGGCAGGCATCGGTCCTATTGGACCCCGTCATTTTTGCTGACATCTCTTTGAGGCGCGCGTGGAACACGACGCGCCATCGACCCGGGCCTGGTCCTTATCGGACGGCGAGCTGCCCGTTGCTCGCCGCCCGCAAGCCCGCGCCTATGGTGGCCGGAAATCCGCCTGGGATTCCCGACGCCCAGGGCGTCTCCAACGGCGGCGGTTAGGGGCGTGAGGGCGCAAACTTTGCCTTTCCCTCACGCGTTCCGCCTCCTCCTTCGCGAGCATTACTGCTTCGCAGAAGGAGGTGACGGCTTCCCATGCCCTCTCGCTCCGTACCATGGCCTGAACCAGGGCCGGACGCGAGAGGTCACCGCCGCCAATCTCCTCCGCGAGGACACGGCGGTGCTCCGCCCAAGCAGGGCACACCTCAACCGTATGCTCCACCGTGTCCTCCGGGCGATCCACACAGTGGTGACACCCGGGCGTTTCCTCCCGCCTAATCCTACACAGGTACCTCCCGAAGCTGCCATGTCCGGTGAGGACCTGTGTCAGGCGGAAGGTGAGGACGCCGTGGCGCCTCTCTATCCACTCCTCAAAGAGGGGACTTATCGCCGCTATTGTGGCGTGCCCAGCACTGGGTTCCGACAATCGCACTCTCCATGCCGCCATGAGATCTTGCCGGAGCTCTGTCCGCTGTGCCGCGATTTCTCGCGGCAGCGGAGTTACACCCCGGCGCTTCACCTCCTCGCGCCACTCCCAGATGTGCGCGAGGACCTTCGCCTCCAGATCCCATGGCGGTAATCCGGCAAGGAGGCTCGCCGCCTCACGGGAGACCGTGCGGTATCCCCGGGCCAGATAGTCAGTACCTGACGAATAAAGCTCGTAACTGAGGAATAAAGTTAACTGTCCCTTCAAACCCCAGATAATACGTTATTCTAGGGAATAAATATCGTTTTGACGTTTGTTTTGAATGTGCTTTGTCTCTGCGTGTTTTCGTGCTCTTATGTTATTGAAAAGTTGGATGTTTTTGATTCAATTGTCGATAGTTTTTTTTTTACAAATCTCCAAATATCACTTTTCTTACGTTTTCGGGACGACATTATTTTAACAATTTAAAACCACTAGGCTCAACTTATAGTACCAAGTCGAAAACACAGTTAACACACAGAAAATTTGTTTGTTACTGATCCTTTTTAGTTAAATACATGCCCACTTCTATCAACTTACCTACAAACAAAAATTAAAAGGTCGCCACAATAGCTGACCATCTGTGGATTTAATCAAAAGCTAAGAAATCTCGTCAAAATGTCAAACATAATATGTTTTGTTTCTATTCTTGTCTAACACATTGAATACTGTATCTGTGCATCTCGCTTACACATAAACAGTGTGAAGTTGGTTAACAAAGACTATGGATAACTATTCTACAGTTAATAAACGATTGAAAAATTGAAAATATTTATTCGCCTGATAAACAGCCAGATAATTTTATAATCTAGATTTAACGACGATTACAACGATTTAACTGAGGGTTGAAAAATCGGCCCTAAATCTCTCCATGGCGACTAGACCATTCTGTATTCATAAAGCGAATAATGAATAATCTACTAGGGAGAACATGTCAACCTAGACTCTAGGCTGACATACTAGCCACTCTAGGCAGTCGGAGTCTTAGACTTTATAATTATCTATCTGAAGTTTTCATCTAATTCGATACGTAACAAGCACCTACCTACTTACCTTAGATATAAATAAGTATTAGAATTCAGTACGTATAACATAATATTTATATAGATGAGGTAACCTCCAGGATACGTACCAGTAAAAAAATAGGTATACCTTTATTTTCTTAAACGTAACTTTTTTTTTAAATGACACAGATCTAAATTCCGTTAAATGCTTAAGTCGGAGCAATCCGAATCGAATCAAGAAAGTCAATAAATAAAACGGTTTGGTCGCGGCACGTTTGCTTTCTCCGTTTTTTTGGTCGATCTTTCTTTTTGCGGAGCCGAGGATGAGGGAAACAAAAGAAGACGATTAAACGCTTGTCTTGTCGTACAAGCTGTTAATGTCAACTATAGAGAATGGATTGTTTATGTAGTTTTGGGTTCACGTTATGTTTTCTGAATTTTTTACGCACTCGTGATATAAAAAAATCTGTACCTAATTGAAAAAGGCCTAATTGTATAACTACCAATGAATCCTTTTCGGTACCAATAAGTTGTTAATACAAAATTACAGAACCTACCACTTATTTCTTAACAAAAAAATACAATAAGTATTACAATTTATCTCAATGATAAAATGAATGGGAAAATTTTACCAGGATTTTTTTAAGCACTACCTATTCTTTATTCAGAGTAACAATGAGACTCATAATGTTAGTAACAATAAAATAAACTTACAACTATGTTAGTGATACAATTAAAACAATTACACAAAGCGCACACAACATAACAATCACTGCTTCAGTAATCCAGCCGAAATACTGGAGCAACGACTCACAAAACAGTAGTCCAGCCTGTCAGCAATCATTCCCAGGACTATATGTGTATACCTATACAATGTGTAACAGAATAAGCGCAAGACCTGAAAGTAGTTTGCTCAGAATCGGCTTCTGAATCGATTTCCGTCATTATTTATAATATGTTAATTTTTCATGAAAAAATCTTTTATTTAACTGAAATTAGAACCACTGCGTCATAACAAGGTAATAAAATATTTCATTTAAGGAAATTTAAGCCTTTATATAAAGCCTATTTAAATGCATAACCAAATTTGTAATACGCTCATAGCTATCCTCGTTTCATGTTTAGTCAGGACGTCTATTTTATAAAAAATAACTAGGTGTGGTTTAATTAAATTAAATTACAGATATATAGAATATTTTAGTCTTATAATTTAATATTCTAATTGGGGTGTATGAGCTCTTGCGTTTATTCCGTTACACGTGTAAAAGTGTATGCATACAAACATCGTTCATCGTTACAGTTTACGATAATTTTCATTAGGTATACCCTAACTATTTTGGTTCAGTAACCGAGAAAAAGGTACTCGTAAAATCGTCACATAAGATTTTTCAGACTTCAGGTGGTTAAAATAGCTTGCCATGGTTTGACTGATGTTTATTTAACACAATCATAAAATGTTCTATGTTTTAGAAATCTTCAAAGTCACCTTTCTTTCTACGGAAGGTCTCACCTGTCGGCACCCTGCTCTGACCCAACATGGCTTGCTAATTATACTACCTTAAAATATTATACTCCGTTATGATAATAAACGGTCCTGTCATACAGTTTGAAGGGTGAAATGTTTTAAATACAGGTTATATAAAGGACGAAAAGACATATGATTATGTCTTTTATTCATCGTTACTTTATTTATATTTTTTAAAGCTTTTATTTTCCGTTTTGTTTTCTTTATCTTAAGTTTCTGAGCACTAAAAAGTTAACCTATCTATCTCACACTATAATCCACAGTCCTGCACCCTAATTGCGTAATACACGATCTGAATCGGTTTGAAACAAATGAGATACTTAATTCATTTTGGGCTGAATATAAAAAGTGCCGGCCAAACAAAAAAAAAAGATATATTCCGTTAGAACATGCTATTCTCTTCACTTTTCACTATCGGACCAAAACTGTAGGGCAATTTCCTGCTCTGTTATGCGATTTTGAAAAATACTTATTGTGTGTGTTTTAGTTAAAATAATTATTAATAATCTAATTATAGTAATAACTGAAGAGAAAAACTTAATCTTTCGGAATATAGTTTTTTTTTTTGTTTGGCGCTTTCTCATTTACATAGTCCAAAAATGTATGGACGGTGACTGATCTCCTTTCTAAGCCATTGCTCCATAAGTATAATACTTAAATAACGCAATAAGTGTTGTTGAACTGTCAAAATGAAACAGATTAGTCATAATCGGTTAGGAAAATAAGTTACACAATAAGCTAGCCGGTAAACTATTGGCTGAAAAACTTTCTAGAAGATATTAAATATTGTTCAGCGTTAGTTTACTATTAACTCACTTTAAAGCTTTTGTTTTCTTTACAAAAGTTTTATTACACAAAGAATTTTCTTATCCATCTCTCTCAAACTACAACACAGCCCCGGTAAAACTGTTTGCAGGAAATGATCTACTTACAAAAATATTGTTCAGAGTGGAAAAAAAAATTAACCCACGTCCGGAGTGAAACCAATCGTTCAGCCACTGCGCTAACCGTGGCATTCATATTCTAAATGCCTTAGGGGAAAAAGTTGCCGTAGGAAGTTTAAGAGCGGCCCATCGAAAATCAGGACAGGTTCAAAGGAATGCTATCCGTAAAAATTGCCTTGGAATACCTACGCTTGAATGATACCATAAATACGACACACATGTTATGCCTCTAATTTAAAAAGTTGTAGTTAAGTAGGTACTATAGAGGTTTTGTTTGCTTGGCTTTGCCAACCAACTTCCATGAATGAGAACAATGTTTCGTATTTAGAAAAATGGAATAGAGAGTCAACTCGGCTACGCCGTAGGTGATTATTTATGTTCCTTGAGCATACAGAGTTGACAGCGCCCGTCTGGATCTAAAAAGTAATTTATTAAGGAAATAATTAACCTGTAATCTCTACGAACATGTGTTTCATTCAGCTTAGAGCTTGTTCAGATGACGCGAGTCGAGCCGCACGTATACAATCGCGCGGTTGTGAGATAAGTACTAGTGAGTGGTTCAATTCCGTCCACATACAGTCCCGCGTTGCTATTCGCGCGTAAATAGCGCCCATAGAACGTGCCACCACACTCGCGCGTAAATCGCGTCACCTGGACAAGGTCTTAGAGCTTACGACTCTTATAGTACCGACTTTACAGATTCAACGTTATCATTCAATGATCAATGATCACCATATTATTAGAAAAAATTGTTTAAAAAAATATTGAGGTATACCTAAGTTAGTAAGTAGATGACCGTTAAAGCGGCTTCATTAATTCATGTTCTTGCATATTAATAAATTTAATTGTTACTAGGTAACTAGGTATAGCAAAACATCAAAAATTAACCATTACAAAAGATATTGTTATTTTAAGAATGTAAGTTGAATTATAACAAAATACATTGTAAAATGCACAAAACCTGTCAGTGTTTAAGGACAGCTGTTATTAGTCAAATAGCTATTTGTCGACACGTGCATGCACTTACAGAGGAGGGAATATAATGATTCGACTTTTTTATGTATGGTAACGATTACTCCTGCACTTGTTTTGCAGGTATAACCTTCGGGATTGAGATCTGGATTATATAAAAAAAACATAAAGGTTAATATGACCCAATTTACCTATAAAAAGCTCTCATTATAATTTTGTGTTGTGTTTTATTTTTATTGTACCTATTCGTTTTGGTTGGCATGTGTATGTATTTAAATTTTTTTAATTTGTTTTGAATGACATTTATATGTATTTAATTTTATTTGTTTGAATGACATCTGTAACTATGAATTTGATATTCTTGACATACACATGTAAGTATTTTAATTGTATTGGATTTTTAATGAATTGAATCTTTGAGTATTATGTTATTGTTTATTGTGTATGTGTATACATATAATTATCAATTTTTATATTTTTCATCGTAATGTAATGAAATGTAATGGACTTTGTCTGAAATAAATAAATAAATAATAACATAAAGGTGCCTGCTCTTTTTCTAAATTTATTTAGTGCAAGCTGAGTTTACAAATCCCTTCAGTCGTTTTTACGGGATTGAGTAACAAACATCCGAACATATAAAAACTTTCACATTTATAATATTAATAAGTAGGATTCAAGGTAATCTTATTGATTGACTCGTGTTTCAAGATCAGTGAATAAATACTCAGTTCCAATATCAGCAGTTAAAGTCAACTGCCAGTCATGGTTATATTAATTGGTAGGTACATTCTTGGGGCTATCTGCCAACTTGCCGCAAAAGAATTTCAGATAAAATTCTTTAAATATACTGGTGGCTCACTAACAAAATAACACACCAACCCGCTAAAATGCTTTAAGAGGAAATATTAATTAATTAATTTAATTAACAAATACAGGTGACATGGTTTAAAACTTGTTGCCTGTTCCTAGATCTAGCCTGAAGTATTTACCTAAGTAAATACCTATGTATCTACGTGACACGAAATAGTTGCGTAGCAGACCTACGTTTCGGAATTTAGTTCATTATTTAATGCGAGGAATGCTATAACAAGATCAATTATCAATAACAGTATTGATTTACACCTGCTGGAGAAAAAATGAAGCCTCGCTTTTGTAAAACTGTTATAAAGAAAATAAATAAATTGTAAAGCGTTTGATGGTGCGGTAATGAGGATTACTAATTACCTTAATTGTACTTGTTAAATTAACAAACGAGTTGAATTATTTGAATATACAAGTGTAGCTTTTTCAACGCTACATTTGGGTAATTAACTATTCACAAAAATATTACCCTTATGAACCAAGTTTTATGATACCAATCAAGAAATAAAAAAAATCGATTGGTAAAGTACTTACGAATAGATATTTTGTTTAAACTTGCCATGATTGAAATGCCTTCAAAAAGTTACGTAATTAGTTCACTGAAAAAAAAAAAATATATAATCTGCTGATAAATACGCATCGTAGGCGTAGCAAGAAAATGCTTGTAATGAAAAACATTTTCCTAATTTAAACCTAGCTAAAACCCAACAATTTAATTTAAAGTAGTTATGTACAAACCTACCTATTATAATCATTAGGTACTCGTATCGTCAGCTTCTCACGAAATTTATACGGGACCACCTGGAGAGTGGCGCCTTGTGGACCCCCAAAGTCGTTCAACACACATATAAATATCGAGAAAACAACCTTTATTGCAGTCGGTCAACTATAAAGTAACTTAGGTTATTATAACTGAGTCATATTGTGGGATTTAGATAAGAAACTTAGTTTTAAAGTTACGTTTAAAATTCACAGGTGTTTTTCAAGTTGAATAACTTCAAAAATGATCAAAGAAGATCATAATAAAGGCGTTATGTAAATCCCACTCAATATAATATAAAACATCTCACACGCATGTTTTCAAGTCAGATCCATTCGGAGCAACAATAGGCCTTCATCGATATTGCGCCTACGCATCGAATTCGAATGTCAATCGTAACAATCGAGCACGATTACCTGTCAGATAAAGGCGGGCGGAAAGCTCGAGGAAAGCGCCACAAGGCAATTCGAGCCGCGAAGGCTTTGACTGCCGCCGCCATTAGTCCGCGCTCCGCCAATCAGGCGAAAGGGGCGGGGCCTTGCGCACGCGCCGCCCGCTACGCAAAACCGATTCAGTGTAAACGCAGCTGTCGCTCCGTAGCCACGTATATTTGTCCTCGTTTCCCTACTTCGTTTGTTTTTAATTATGAACTTTTTGTGAGACTGCGGTGTGTATTTGTGTTGTATTTCTGAACTTTGTAAGGAGGTCTTATGTATTTTTAGAGACTGATTTGATGATGTTATTGTGAAGTGACTGCCGCAGTGACTGTTTTTCGGTGTTTGTTGTTGTAACTGCAAGATGATGATGGATCAGGCTCACTTCGGAGAGTATTTGCTGAGGCAGCAAATGTTGCACGCGGCGTCGCTCAGTGGTTTGCGTAAGTTTCAATTTCTTTGTCATGAGTTATGGATTGACTTATACTGTTGCGATATCCCTAATTTATAATTTGGTTAAATTTAATTGATTGGATATTGTATTGAAGAGAATATTACCTAATCAAATCAACTAATTGACTTTATTAGACTTAAACCTACGTTTGAGCGAAGTATTGATAAGATCTCACATAAATAAGGTAAACACACTGATGATTTATTTTTACAAACGAAACCTAATCTATCATTTAAATTATAAAGAGACATATCATATTTGTAGCATACACACGTCACTATGTCGTCCCATTCTAAGGTCTTTGGAACTCGTTTCTTTAAACTATAATCGCCCAAGCTTGACGTCAGCATGAATAATATCATAAACATGTACAATTTTGATCACAGTTTGCGATAAACAGAATGTATGAATATAATCACATGCAAATGTATTTTTTTAAAGTTGTTCTTGTTTATAGGATAAACAATCATTATAATAAACCATGTTTGTCTTTTAAAACGGAAGTAAAATGCATGCAAAGTCAAAAGTAAATGTAATTTATTTGTCAGAAAAACGGAAGTCGGTACCTATAAGATGTCACACATTTAAAAATATATTAAACTATTAGATTATCCCTACCTACTCTAACTAATTTCAGAAACCTTTCCAAGTTTTCTATTTTACTCGTTTATGTTTTTAAGTTAAACCTTCCAGTTTACAACCTCACATAAAATTAGTTAACCTTTTTATAATTTGTATTGAACTTATCACTTCATTACACTTAATTTTGTAAGAAATTTATAATCTCTAAAACAGCCGTAAAAATATTGCGATAATGAGGTATGAAGTAATTAACGAAACGCTAGAATATGCTAATTAATCGCCAATTAAAACAAAGTGACAGCCGTTAACACACAAAATTATAATTATCATATTAAGTCGTGTTTTAATATTTCTTCAAAATTCTATTGGTCGTGTCGTACAATCTTTTGCATTTATTATTTTAAAAATTATTAGTTAATAAAATATGTAGGCGTTATCATGAGTTATGGATTGACTTATAATGTTGCAATATCCCTGATTTATGATTTGGTTAGTCAAATATTTTAGAAGATGTTTATTAGTAACGCTACCATCGCATACGAAAATACACAATTAAATACTTTCATAAGCATCCAATTTTGACATTAGATATAACTTTAAATATTCCATTCCCACCAACTTAAAATTCCTCCGAACGCGTAAAAGAAAAAAGTTCGCAGGAAAAGAAAAAAGAATCTTATCTTTATTAGTAAAAGAAACATGATGAGAACAACAAATACGCCTAGCTCGCGGTGGTCTAACCGTGCAATAGAATTGGGGTCTATTTCAATGGCGTACGCTAAACAAATTATTTGATTAACGCCATACAATAACAAAACGTTTGGTTAACAGCTTTATTTCGAGTTGCCGGAAACAATGGACCGTTCAGTTTGACGGAAAAGAAATAAAAAGTTTTTCCGATAAAAATCATGTGGGTAAATTATTTTATTGTTGCAAACTATAAAACGTTGAAATATATTTAATTTCCAAAAAAAACATGTGCCTAATTTATAATGCAGTCATTGAGTCATTAGTGATATAATCATAAATTAAATTACGATGCGCGAAAAACAGAAACCTTTTTTATACATTGGAAATAAACTATTAAAATAATAATTTGAAAAGTATTGAATTTCTAAGATATGTAAACCATTATGTTATATTCTTATAAATATTTTAAACTTTTCAATGATTCGACCACTGTCTGCTAAAGCACTGGAATGTTTATAGATCCTAAAGGGTGGAGACCTGGTGTCCTGAAATACAGGCCCCAAGCCTAGTTTAGGCACCAGTCTCCCACAATATAATTACTGTATCCACTTTTATATAGAACTATGTATTTAATTTTTATTGTGGCGAGAAATAAACATTATTCTTATTATTCTTATAATATTACAGAACAAGGTACAATAATTGTGTTTATTAGATTAAAAAAAACAAAATAATAAAAACTCCAACAAAAAAGATGATTTGTGATAGAACGCGTTGAAGTCTTTTCTATGGGTGCGGTAAACAGTACGACACGGCGTAACCGCGTAGATTATGAACTTTTTTTTTTTAACTTACATAAAATCTATGTCTTGTTTGATGTTTTAAATATGCAATTATTTTTAGGCAAATTAATATATTTTTCATGTTATATTGGTTTGTACTATGTTCTCCTAATTATGTGCAATAGAAAACCAAAGTTGATAAACTAAAAAAACATATTTATTCATTAAAATGGTAACTATTTTCCGTATCCCTCTGTATACATCCATACAGTACCTTTTCTGTATGCATATAGAAAAAATATATTTTCATGTCTTGAAAAATCGTCACTTAAAAGTTGCTGAAACATTTTTCACCGTTATCATTTTTCCACTCTCTCTCAGTAAACCTGCGATAACCCTTTCAAAATCGTTATCAAACAAAAAATTATACCTGCACGCAGCACAAAGGAAATGCACTAAATAGGTGCTGAAGTACACGTGACACCAAACATTCGGTAATACACATAATGACCCCTCTCACCGTGCAGGCATGTACTCATTCATAATGTTTTTACTCCATTGTTTGAGCCAGGGATTAAATAACGACGGTTTTTCTGCATTTAACCTATAGGGTAAAAGGTATAATTCATGTCTGTTACGACTTCCGACAATAGTTGGTTTTTGCAATAAATATTACGTGAATAAATGGCTTCAGGGTTGTTGTATGGGGTATGACATGGTGGTTAGAATTATAATTTATTCAAAATGGTCTAAAAGGAAATTATTTTCATTTCAGATTCCCTAGAGAACAACCAATAACGGGTTCCTAGGGCCTTACCACAAAAACTTAGACAGTTGTTCAACGCGTGTTTAATGTCAGTTTTATGTCAAACTCCATATAGAAATGTCATGTATAAAAAGGTGTTTAGGTAAACGCGGTTTTGTGGTAATAAGGCTAATGTTTAAGATGGTCTCATTTTCTTTCCATATTTTCAGTTCGTTTTATTTAAATGTTAATAGTGAAGGTCGCTTCCACCTTTGGCCTGATCATCACTTACCATCAGGTGAGATGCAGGCCAAGAGCTTCCCCGTTGCGGCTTAAAAAGAATATTGTTTGGAATTCATTTGGGGGGGGTGGGGGGTTGTGATTGCCAAATTTCTGATTTCAAAGAGGGTAAATAAAGAGTACAGATTTATAAAAAAGTGGATAATTATAAAAAAAAAAAACTTTTTGCGGAATATCATACATACGATTCTTTTTTTCAAGTTTTTTGTGAATTTCTCTCTCAGAATTTAAATTGATGAAGAGATAGTTATTATCAATTTCAATAAAGCCCTGTTTCTCTCTTCCCGCCTCTTTGCAATCATGACCAAAAACAGGGACATCATTAACCCTTTAGTTAGACCACTTAGCATAACTGGGTCGCTATGGAGAATACAGGCGCGAGCGAGCGAAGCGAGCTCGGAATGTTTAGAATTCCGCTTCGAATAAGTTAGGTTTTTAAAAATACTCTTACTGCTTTTGTAGATTATAAACTACGCCTATGCGAAATACACTACAATTATCTGTATTAGAGTACATAGGTACCGAAGGGGAGGTCGATTTCTGGATTGAGATTCTGGTTTCCCAGATTCCGGGGGGGGCCAAACACCCCGCCAAACCCCCCCGTGCCTACGGCCCTACTAGTATGTACTTAGGTACCTACACCTAGTATACCTACTTTGTGTCCCCTTACAAAGGCTACATCGTAATTCTACCTATTAAGATCTAAAGGGCGTCCATTATTTATTTTTGAGAAATAAATTGAGATTCCTAAACTTAAATGGCGAGTTCTTGCTAATCGACCGGTTCGTCACATTGAAAAAAAGGTTTTCTACTTAAATACTAAATACAATAAGGTGTTTAATCGTTTGACATATCCAATATGTCGCACAAAACCTAGAAAATGGAAGCGCACCTGCTGCAAAATTACAAATGATATAAAACCCTATGTTCTAAGTTTTACAGGTTAAAATTGAATGGTGATATTTTACATGGGTGGTAGATAATTTTATAGAAATGTAGGTAAATATGTACAAGTTTGGCTCCCTTCAATATGTCATTTAGGGCGAACTTTACTAAACTTTATACCGAGTCTTATCCTGCGAATAAATTTTTGAATTTTTGTCAGTTTTTTCATCCAAAAACTGTCATACGACAATTTTATTCCACGCATAAGATATCTGACTTTGAAAAAATCAGGCCTTTAATCAAATTGCATAATGTCACCTGTCGTTGTCCAAACTTGTTGACTCACCTAACACACATATCTCAAGATAGGCTATTTAACATTTTTGACATTATCTTCTGATTAAATAACTGTTGTAAGCATACATTACATGACTATGATTACTTAAAAATAAATAATGATTAGCTTATAGCAAATAATTATGATGTAAGTAGAAAAAGTGAGTTTGTTCGTTTGTTACGCTTTCACACTAAACCGGTTGAATGGATTTGGGTGAAATTTGGCACATGGGTAGACCATGACCTGGAAAAGGACATAGGATACTTTTTATCCTCATATTCCCACGGGATCGAGACTTATGCGGAAAACCGCGGGACGCAGCTAGTGTAACAACTGTTGAAAGTTCATTTTTGCTAAAAGACCTAGTGGTCAGTGGTCAGTGGTCTCAATGATAAGTTTTTGACAGATTTTGTAAGGCAAATCTGTCAATAACTCATCATTGTGAGACCACTGACACGTTTGTAAATTAGTAGACTTGGCCCCCTGGTCAACAGTTTAAAGTCTGTAATCATAATTATATAGACAACATAAGAAAAATCAAGATTTGCCTTTTCACTGGAACGTTTAAAACCAGAGACTTACTTCAGGTAGGTATTTCTATTTACAATAACTTTCTTATATTCAATAATGACTTCACCTGCGACCCAGGATGAAAATTATCCTATGTCATTTTCCAGGTCTCCATGTGCCAAATTTCATCCAAATCCGTTCAAACGTTTTAGCGTCAAAGCATAACAAACAAACTCACTTTTGCATTTATAATATTATTTTAGGCTATTTCCAAAGGACCAAACCGAAATCCGGTGCACATACCTACATTTCATTGAGCTTCAATCCATTCAGCACGAATCGAGATGATCACTCCAGCCTCAACTCAAAGATAATTGCTTGTTAAAGCGGCCCAGAGTTACTGTCATTTGGAACCATCAATGTCGCGTCATCAAATTATATCGGAGCCTCGTATGTTAACTTTTTGTTCCGAGCTAAAGATATTTATGTATTTTTTATTGATGCACTGTTTTTGTACGATGGGTTGCAGTTGGATTCAAATTATTTTCTAAGGATTTGAAGGTGAAACTTTTAATGATTCTGGCTTAAATTTTAAATGATAACTTGAATGTAAATAATTTTTTTATCCACGTAAAAGGGCGCCTATATCGCAAAGGAAAAAATAATAAAGGTTTTCTATGTATTTACATGGAACTAAAACATTGCCACAGAACCTACATGAGCGGAGAAAACTTCCATATTTCCAGTTGCATTATCATATTATCGACAAATTAAGTACAAAGCACATCATGCATGGTGGGCTTACATTTATTATAATTATATTATTAATTTATACTTAGACATAAATGAATATTGCGTTCAAATATCTCCATAAACTCCAGTATTTATAACTTACAACGCATACAATATTTTTACATCGGCGCTTTGATCCGCGCAGCGCAAGGCGCCCGTCGCGTCGCCAAAACTTCAATAAAAATACAATATTAAACATCATCAAATGTAAAGAAGAACTCACACCATCATGCCAACCATAAGTACACTTGAATGTGAACTTTATCAACCTTAAAATAAGATATAAAAAGAAATGTAACAATTCGAGATCATATCTCTGGTCTTTCGAACATTTTCTTCATATTACCTCATTAGTGATGTTTCCATAGAATATGTTCGGTTATACGAGCGAGTCGGGATGCTGAACTAACGAGTGTGTATTAATTAATAGAGTCGTGAATGATTGCAGTGTCACGGACAGTTACATACCTCAGTTTATTGAATATCATTGTAACGGTGACTCTGGGTAGATGTGCAGTTTTGTCTTAATTTGTCTGTATCAGATACTGTTTAATTGAGTAATTTGTATAATAAGCAAAACTTTGCTTACATTATTTTCACAGTGGTATTTTAAGGGAACAAGAAAACATATTTTGCTGTATGTCTTATTATCCTTACTGATATTATAAATGCGAAAGTAACTCTGTCTGTCTGTCTGTCGCGCTTTCACGCCAAAACTACTGAACCGATTTAAATGAAATTTGGTACACAGATAGTCTAGAGCCTGAGAAAGGACATAGGCTACTTTTTATCGACAAACCACGCGGGCGAAGCCGCGGGCGGAAGCTAGTTCTGTATATATGCGTACTCAGGTCCAAGCTAAGTCTCAGGCTAAGTGTTCATCGTCATAAAATTGTAATTGTCACACATTTTACACTTTACCATATTCAGCCTATAACGTTCCCACTGCTGGGACACAGGCCTCCTCGAGGTATTCCGTGAAGCACACCCAAACGAAGCACACCCAGACGAAGCACACCTAAAGTATTCCACTTAGCACACCAGTAGGTGGGCTTCGAATAAAAATTTAAAATAATTAATTTCCTATTCCACGAAGCACATCTACGAATATCACTCGCATAGTGCGGGGACTAGGAAATAAAAATATCGATAGAAGAAAATATTTATTATTTAAAAGACTAACTTAAAGAACAGTGCCCACGTCCCATACATTAAAAAACCTGATACTGAAAGTTTATGTATAGTTCTGAAGTATAGTAGAAACACTACCTGTAAGTTCAGAGAATAATGTCCTATAGTCATTTTTACGGTTGAAACGCTACGAAGTTCAAAAAATATTAATGTTACTTTTACATAACATTTATGTTATTTATGTAACGTAACATTTAAGTTCCTTTATTTTAACAACTTCTTCCATGCTACTTAATGTGAGTAAGCCATTACACCCTTTTTTAATACACCGCTACAAGGCATTACCGTTTTTATAAATCTTGTGTTTACTATATTGTTTGTTATTATACACTAACACTTGTGTCCCCTTCCGGCCAAGTACGTAAATAATAGATGGGTTAAAATTTCTACTACATGGACCTGCCATCGGCTCCATTATTTTTATTGAATAAATTGCACGAAAAACAGAAAAAATAACAATAACAAGAAGACCGGCGCACAATTGCATACACTCAGTCCGTGACGTCGCGATATGCGATAGTGTAATGAGAACTAAGCATGTAAACAAGTTCCGGAAACGCTTGGCTAAATTCGGGTTGGCTTGGGAATTCAGTGGCGGGCGCATGCGGTGACTATTAGCGCAGAATACATAATAGTACTACGTACAGAAGGGACACTCCCTTCCCCGCGCTCATATTAAATACCGCACCTCACCCCGCACTTCGAGGTATAATGAAAGATGTTAGATATTTAAGTTAGTCTTTTAAATAATAAATATTTTCTTCTATCGACATTTTTATTTCTTAGTCTCCGCACTATGCGAGTGATATTCGTAGGTGTGCTTCGTGGAATAGGAAATTAATTATTTTAAATTTTTATTTGAAGCCTACCTACGTGTGTGCTAAGTGGAATACTTTAGGTGTGCTTCGTCTGGGTGTGCTTCGTTTGGGTGTGCTCCACGGAATACCTCGCCTCCTCTCGTTGACAAGGAGTGGGCCGTAATCCACCACGCGGGCCCAGTGTAGGTTAGTAGATGTCACATGTCTTCGGATTTTTGGTTCTAAGACATGCCGATTTCCTCACGATGTTTTCTTTCACCATTTTGAGAGCAGTGGTGATGAATTTACTCAAAGTAAAGCGCCCGTCAGAGTTCGAACCTACGACCTACAACTCATAAATCGCAGCCGTTACTACTGGACCACCGCTGCTCTACACTTTAGAACCTAGATTTTTATGAGACTGGAAACCTTTTCCAAAAATTTAGAGCAACAACTAGATTGAATATTTACGGATCTATCAATCAAATTTTTACCTCTATGTAAGATATTAAAGCTACAGTTTATACGGCTCATTTTTAAGTAGGTAGATAACATTATCCGTTTCTAAAAAGCCTGACCAAAAGCCAAACTACCTACATCCTTTTTAGTTCAACATCTATACAATCAGAAATGTTTTAATTGATGAAGCGAATCTTACATTTGTCGGCATTTCGGCAATTACAGAGAATGGAAAAATAATCTTGTAACTCCTCAGATTGTAACATTCGTTAAGCTTCTTAAGGCTCTTACATACTGGCGCGAATTGTCGCGCGACGCGACGCCGCCGCCGCCGCATTGTACAACGTGAAGTTTTCTCAGAAATTGTTTTGTTAAAATTCGCGTCACGCGACAAATCGCGCCGGTATGTAAGAGCCTTTTTACTCCTTTTGATTTCAAAGTTGGTCCTTAAGTAACAGCTGTTAATATTCATGACTCTTTTGAGTAGGTACCAATAGGTAAAACTGCTACGATTTGAATATTGTGTCCTGTAAGACATTTCTTGTATAAAACAAAACTAGCGACACGCTCCTCCTTCGCACGGTTTTTACGACTTGACAAAACATCGAGATTTCTTCGTTATATGTAACTTTAATAGTAAAGTATTATACACATAAACCTTCCGGAATAAATTCTCTAAACGATGGTGAAACCCTCATCAAAATCTGTTGCGTGGTGTTGAAGAATAACGCGGTCATACAGACAAACATAAAAAGCGACTTTAATTTATAATATGTATAGATATGTAGTCATTGTTAGTCTAACATACTGGAGTCATGGTTGGTCCGTGGATGGGTGATCATCTTTACATACCGAGACTCCTCCGTCCCTCTTAAAGCACGTTAAGCCGTTGCTCTTGGCTGTCATTTGTGGATCTTTGACAGTCGTTACGTGCTGTCAGAAGCCCGAAAGTCTGACAACCAGTCTTACCAAGGGGTATCTTATTACCCAGTTACTAGGTTGTGGAGGTCAGATAGGCAGTCGCTCCATGTAAAATACTGGTATTCAGCTGTATCCGTCTTACCAGACGGGAAGTCAACCCCAACAAACTTGGGAAAAGGCTAGGCAGATTGATGCTTCATAAGGCACTTTAATTTTTCGTGTATTGCAATCGTTAGCAGTCGTTCAGACAAACCATAACTTGAGACATTCCTGTAACATGTCCGCAACATAAAAAAATTATATACTACAATACCTGCCATATATTGGAAGGTACATTAAAGGAACCGCCCACGCTATCATAAATTACAATTTAAGTTTGTGAATGAATATTTTTCGCAATATTATACTCAGGGTGACGCCTTGATTACTTGAAATGTCGTATTCCGTGTCATCCATTTATAATTAAAGATGAACGGATATTATTTTGACAGTATTCAAACTGAAATATTGATGAAGGAAACGGTTTTTCGATCAGATCGTTGATATGTCGAGAACAATCTCTGATGTCATACGAACCGATATCGACAAAATTAGTTTAATGTCAATTGGTTTCACCATAAATCACTGAAATACCTACGCTGGTTTTCTGTGTATTGTGCGCTTTTATTAGTTTTAACGGGAGGATATTATCGTGGACGTCAACGTCCATGTCATGGCATCGCGATGGCACGGAAGTAAAATGTATGAAAATACAGTACGTTATCTAATTAAGAGCGTTTCCGTTAACCTGCAATAATATAGGGTCTATACATGCAGAAAATAAAAATTACAATTAGAAAAAAAAAAAAAAATGATACTTAAAAGAAACACTCTGTACACGGACACTTGTCACACTTGCCTTTCTACGTTGAAATACAAGTGTGCGTATTCTGTATACGCACACTTGTATTTTACGTGTAAATTTAATAGTTTTGTGAATACTTCACTACTTATATTATTTTTTTAAAGTTTTTTTTTAATGGTAATATTTTTTTAGCATATATGCACGCTATTCTATTGCGGGCTATCGGGAACGCCCTTTGTTAGTTAACATACTGTATACGAACGCTTTTAAATTGCCGTCTACCATATCGTTATAACGTGCACGTATTTCCGTCTTTATGGACGTGTACGTCCACGAGTATAGTCACATTAGAAATGATAAAAGCGCATATTTGATGGGTTGTAGAAATGGAATTATTACATCGCATAAATAGTTAAAATCCACGGGGAAATCTCTTCCATAACATTGTTTATCAATTACAAAAACTTTTATAATAATTGACATATAGCTTAAAGGCTCCCACAAACAGGCGCGATATCGCGGGCGCGAAAGGGGTTGCACTGCCTGTCGCGCCCGGGATATCGCGCCAGTTTGCACGAGGCTTAATGTTGTTTAATGTAACACGATGATAAGTTTATGCATATTTTCATGGTTATTCTTACCTCAACAGCCTTCCCCATCGTAAACTGATATTTCCTGAATGCATTACCATTTCTTCATACAAATTAAAATTTATGTTTGAACATTTTTATCTTACATCTTAATTAGCTAAAGATAATGTACAATTATCTTGAGTGTACACTGTGTTAGTGTCTCTGCTTATTATGACTGTGACAGGACATTATTTGAATTTTAAAACCAATATTAGTTTCAATGTAATATATATATGTACTTACAAACACTTAACGCCTTCGGGTCTTAATATAATACTCTAATAGAGAGAAGAGAGAGAGAAAAGGTTAGTTTTTTTTTTCTCTGTCTACCGAATTATAAATAAGTCAATCTGCCTAGCCTTTTCCCAACTGTGTTGTGGTCGGCTGCCGGTCTTACCGGATGCAGCTGAATACCAGTATTTTACATGGTGCGACTGCAATAAACTCCACAACCCAGTTACTGGGTACCACGAGTACGGCACCCCCCCGGTAAATAAGTATATTTGAAATAAACACTAATTTCTAGAACTTATAATAAATAAAAAAACAAATATTGAGAGAACTTTATAAAATCTTGTACTTTTCAAAATGAATAAATCATTATCCGCTTATCTGATCTCTAAATATTTCAGAAATAATCGTCTCCGAATTTATTATGTATCTAGTTTTATATATACATAAGAGATTAGCCAGTCCAGTTGGTACAAATGCAAATAACTTTGTAATTTATTCAGTACTTTAGCTGATAATCTATCTATACACTATGCTACTGATTTAGCTATTAACTTTTCATATCTCAACATCTTTTAACGAGTTTTTTTTGTTTTTTATCTGAATTAAGTTTCAAGTGCTACGATTTTATGAGTACTATTTATTAACTAAGCAATCATCACAAAATACCTTCATTAACTCTTCAGTGGCAATACATTTATACTACTCGTAGTTTATGATTTTTTCATAATAATGTATACCTAGACGGCAAAAATGGCTATTTTAGTACTTACTATAATTTTGGTAGTGCTACGAAAAATGCTACGACTTTTGACAATAATTGCATGTTTCAAATATGTATCGTACATAATATCCTGTATTTTTTTGTATAAATATGTAGTATTATTGACACAAATAACAACGTCCATGCTATGTTTGTAGAGCACCGCGTGGGCCCGGACGCCGAGCCGCCGGCATGCGAGGCGCGCCTGCTCAACGGCGACCTCTGGCGGCGCTTCCACGACATCGGTACTGAAATGATCATCACCAAAGGTGGCCGGTAAGTCAACAAATATACCTAATAGCTTTTTTATGGAACCAGCTGATTTATTCTGTAAAAATCTCACCGTAAAAACTCAAACTGAAAGAATTTACGTGGAAGGCACTCCGCGGACACAGGTGAAGTCAATTGTCAATAGTGTCAATTTCTAGAATGCTATGGCATTTCAAGCTCACTTGCCACGGTCCAATTTTTACAGAAGAGACCGACTGATATTTTTCTTGAAAAACCAGAAAATTGCGTAGCAGCGAAAATTATACGAAATTTTTCTTGAAATCTTTCCTAAGAAAACGTAGGGAAACATATAAGTACCTCAATCTGCCTAGCCTTTTCTCAATGTTGGGGTTGACTTCCAGTCTAATCGGATGCAGCTGAATACCAGTATTTAAATTTAAGAACATTTAAGTATGTAGATAATTATGAAAAGAAACATTCACAAAGTGTTCAGATGTGATCGAGTATTTTGTTATAAAAAGACAACTTGGAAAACCTAATGCAGAATATTATAAGACGGCGAGGAAAATTGAAACCATAATACCTTTATTTTCATTAAGTCCGTATAGGACCAAAAAAAAAGTCACCCACTCGAATATACCACCCACTTCTCCTTCTTACCTACTCGTAACTTCCCATGTTCAATACTTATGCTCAGCTCATAGTAAAAATCTTCGTTCTACCAACAATCGTCTTCTACGATGTCCTTCTCTCCACTCTTCTTTCTTCGTCCAGGCGGTCTTTCTTTGGAATACGCTCCCCCTGGACATCAAGACGGCAACTAGTCACATATCATTTAAAGTAAAGGCGCGTGATCACATTCGTAAGAAGTTGGCAGAATCATCCCAGCGTTAATTAGATGGATTCGTTTTCTCCTCTACCTGTCGTTATTTCTCCTAACTAAGTTTATTTTGTTTATAATTTATGTATGTATCTATGTATGTATTAATTAGTATTCATTATTTCTCAAGTTATATGTATTGTCTTTTGTTGCACCTACCATGTCTGTCTCTGCATCACCCTAAGGTTGACTGGTAGAAAATGCCTCAGGCATTAAGTCCGCCGTTGTACAGTAGTTTTTTTTACTTGTACATAAAGTTTTAATAAATAAAATAAATAAATATACAGGTGATAAAGATAACAGTTTAGGGATTTTTTTATGTTCTCTATGTACTTATTATGTATACGTAGTTGCACCCAGTGAACTGGAAATGTGACTCATGCTCTTTTTTTCTCAACCGCATCGAAGGACCAAAAAATATTTAGGACCAACTTGTAGGCATTGCGCATCAGGTAGCGATATTTAAAGTACATTATTTAGGTCATGATTCGAATGATAGGGTAATATGACTGATTACTGATTGGTCAGTGAGAAGTAAAATAAAACAGCTTTTCAGTTTCTCTTCAAAAATGACTGACATCGATGAAGGAAAACTTCGTTTGGAAACCTGGGCTTACAATTCATGATTTGCCTAGCCTTTTCCCAATTTTCCCAACTATGTTGGGGTCGGCTTCCAGTCTAACCGGATGCACTATTAATATAAGTCTGAAATCGCCAATCCACCCTCAGCAAATGTGGTGATCAACGCTCATGCCCTCTTCGTGTAGATAGATGCTTTGCCGTGCAGTGGGATAATAATGGGCTGTTATAATTTTTATATTTACAATTTTTTTTGTTTTATTGGCAGTCATTTATTATCACGTCGTAACGTCACGATGGAGCACAATTTACGCAACGTTAGCCGAGTTATGTGGCTAAAATTAGAGACAATCGTTTAAAGTAATAATTCGTTCGCTTTATATGCGAATCGTGAAAGACCACTTAACTATGTGAAAGGGGCTCAGAAATTATTTTACGCCACACTTAAGCGCCGCGGGCCAAATTGATTATTAAAACATAAATTCTTCGAAATTAAGTGAACTTGGTGGGTCTGTACTAGTTTTTGGTTCGGTTAGCTTGCAGCAATAAGTTTAATTATTTTTTTAATAATGCCTCTACCAATAACTATTTTGTTCACACGATTACTCTTTTTGTCAAATATGTGGTACAAAACAAACACTGTGTGTATTTAAAGTTTCCTAGCATTTTAATTTCCACAAAACACCGTCCAATTCTTGATACCAATTTGTTTACCATCATGGCGAATAATAATGTTTTTAATTGTTTTCCATGTATAAATACTTGATATAGATATTTAATTGAGAAATATTTCATAATTTTCTCCTGTCCCTGCTATTATCGGCGTTTCGTGGGAAGGCGCGCGCCGCCCTCCGCCCGCCCTGCGCGTGCTCTGGTGACAACGCCACCTCGTCGCCCGCGACATTTACAATTCATTGAAAAAACTTACGCCTAACTATCGACACAATTAAACGATGCAGCTGTCGGAATCCAAGAATCGAATACACAAAAACATATAACTCGTAATAAATTACAAAATAATAACAAAAACTTAACGAAAACCCATTAGGACTGCTGAATCTGACGCGAGGCTTGTTAACGGATAATTTGGGAGACGGGGCCGGACCTCCGTCATAGACAAAACAAACAGCTGCCCCGGCAATTTGTGCATTTCTCTAAATGGCCGAGCACAAATTACACCTTATTATAAGCTTGTTTGCTTTACGACGGTACCCCTACAATTATATTTTTTTCGTGATCGATAATGTGGGTGCGAGCAGTGAAGAAATTACACAGTCGTCGCGATCTCGGCGCCTCCGCCCTTCCTGCGAGCGAGAGCCGCGACCCACCACGAGGCGCGCACCGCTCCGCACCGACCCGCACCGCGCACCGCTCATTACGCGCCGCATCTCGTTATTAGCAGATGGCAGCCTCGGGGGCGACTCGTACTCAGCTAGCGACTCGGGACCGGAACATTACACGTAATAGTTACAACTGTCTAAGTTTCTCACAATCAACCGCAGATTGACTCGTTAGATATTTATAATATTTTTGGATACGTAATTGTTTCACGGTAAAGAACGGAGGTCGACCACCATAGCCGCGCGCCGCCAAAAGAAAGTCCGATCAATAATGAGCATCACGTCCGTTCGACTTCTGACGGAATTAAAAATGAAAATATTCCGTAATTAACGGCGTGTAATTAGCGTTCGGGGACCACATCGTGTCGTCGACCACTCTCTTATTAAAATGACCGGTAAAAACTAGACGCTGGTCGCAAACGAATAGCTGTCGTGCGCGATGGCTGTAGCGGCGCGCCTGCGCACTGTCCCGGTTTTTGCTCGGCCAGTAATTAGCCGGGTTCATCTGTGCTCCTGTCATCTCCTACACGTTTTTTTGGCGCGGCCGCCGGCGCAGACCACCGCGCGCCGCCGCCCGGCTAACATTCCGATAATTTACCGCTTTATTCAGCGGTTGGTGAATCTCGTTAGCTTAGCTGGCCGCGCCCGTCTAGAGGTCACTTTTGTTTGTTTTGTATTAACGATGCCGCGTGAGAGAGGCCGGGGGCGCGCCGGCGCCGACCCTGGCGCCATACGAATCGAAATGGGTCAAAAATATTTCATGCATTTCTCGTATTGAGCACTAGTCGAGGCGGTGCGTGCGCGCAGTAATTGAGTTATTCTATGAGCGACCATCGGTGCTGGGAACTGGTAACATTGGGCGAGTGTAACTTGATGCTTTTAGTTGTTGTTCAAACAGTGTTAAAAGCTGTTCTTTCGGTTCTTTATCTGGTTTGGTTCGCGGAGTGGGGCTGGGTTTGGTGGGTTAATTGTTTGCGCAAACAGTGGATTTGGGCGGTTCGTTTGTGCAAGCGGGACAGGCGGCGTGTGTAGTCGGAGTTAACACCTGCCGCGCTCGGCGGCCATGCAATAGCTTTATGTGTTAACTTCGGATCTGTGGAACAGCCATCTCAATTTTACCACCTGTGACGAACTGTAAATTGTTTGGTATATAGGAAGGCTAAGCGGCAGCATGTACTTCTTTGTTTGCTTTTCGACAGGTTTATCCAGTGTTCGCATCTATCAGGTTTAGGCCTAATAGCGCCAGGAGTTTCTCAAATTATTTGAACGTTTGGTCACCTAAATTTTGAAACAAATGCATTGTTTTCGCATATTTGTCTTGTAAACCATATTTAGATAGTCTAGTAAACATAATTGTAAAACGACACCAGCTATTAAAAAACAATAATCATATTATCAACAACTGTAGGCCCACATGCAGCCGGTCGCGCGCGCAGCACAATAATAAACTGGCTAGATATGCTGTCGGCGACACGTCCCATCTGTTCCACTGCATGTTCAGAGATAATACTTAACCCTCAATAATCGGTGTACAAACAAACACTGGTCGGAATAGAGTAGGTTATTTATTTTTTCTCAAAACCGAAATATGACAAATGGGCGAGTCGGCCGCGGCCGCCGGCGCCCTGCGCGCATCGCTCGCGTGTCGTCGCGCGGACCTCCCGCCATTTTAAAAACAAACACACAACACAAAAACTCGTTATTTATTCTCGTGTTATTCGTCGGGAAGGGCGCGCCCGAATTCGCTTGAAAAAATAATAAGTTATAATTAAAAACGTCTGCTCACCTTGGGTACTAGCGCCACGCTCTCGCCCTAACAGAGCTCATCATTATGGACTCACATCACTCACAGTCGATTCCTGAACGTGAATTACGCCAGTAATTGACGTTTACCGCCGACTTTTACGAGATAAAAGTGTAATCACATCTCAAATCTTCGTCCAGAAATCATATCTAACAAACGAGCGTAAGCTCATTCCGTCGCTTGTTTTAACAGAAATACCGATTAATTGATTCGATCTGTGTCGTAATTAAAATGGGTGATTAGGTTGCGCGGGGAGCGGCGCCGGCGCCTCAAAGCGTCGCTGGCAACATTCCTTTTGTTTTACCACGGGTCGTTTGTCGCCTGCGCGCGCGTCCCTGTGGGCGCGGGCGGTGCGCGAGCGGGACGTGCGCGGGCGCCGACCGCCTGCGGCGCGCCGGCCGCCCGCCGCGCGCCCCGCCCCAACCACGCACCACTAATAATCAGATTATGACAGTCGCCGTCTTCCGACGATCTCCTCGCCACTCGTCACTCCTCCAGCTCTCGCCACCGCCTGACGTTAGAAACTCTCCTAACTGCTCCGACGTGCCAGATTGAGAGATATCGCGACTGCTAGCGCTGCACTGCTACGGAACTGACATAATGCCTCTTCGTTTTAGACTCCGATAGCAGCGGGAGGTTACTGAATGCCAGTGGGAAATTAATGAAGGTCCGGCCAGTTAGCTCGGAATTTGTTAAACCTTTGCCCCTACCTGCAGGTTCTGTTGACATATATTCTGCTTACTAATTAAGCACACATATCTCTTTTGTGTTTGCCTATACAGTTCTTGCCTTTTGCTCTACTTCATGTATGATCAGGTTGCTAGAAGCTTTCACTACTGCAACATCATAACTGCCATCTGCTACAAACGACCCTTTCCCCAAAAAGAGGCAGTCCTAACAATTTTCTGGACAAACAACCATTTATTAACAGGTAAACAAAAACTATAATTTGAACCATCTTAGTAATTTTGTTAGAGTGCCCAGGTGTCGATTAAAAGTTTCTAAACGTCAAAACGATTACCTACAGTTGTAAAGTGAAAAGCAATTACGGTAAACATTAGAACCCTTTAACTCATAGAACGAATTGTTTGGTACAATTTTATGTTGATAGAAAACGTTTACAGTAATGAAGGCTTAGATGAAACCTTTAGAAAAAATTGTCGCTGTAAAAACGTAATGTCATTGTATGTAATGGGTAATTCCGGATAGAAGGACCAGGAATCTGAAGCACGCGCCGAATAGTCGCGCCGCTTTCGAGCGATCATATCGCAATATCTTCAGGGAACAAACCACACACCATTCCTGACATTTGTTTAAATGAGCTATCCATCGCTTGCATCTGGTCCGTGTTCGTGGCAAGTTTTCCTGTTGAACCATCGTTGTGTCTCGCGCAATGAGAGAAATCCATCATAGTTCCTCGAGCCCAAAGTTGAGCGATCAACAGAATGGCACAGTCATCGCCGGCTCCCGCGCCTTTTTGTCCCGACACAACCTAAAACAATCGACAATCGAGGTAAAAAACAAACACGAAAACGATAATTCGAATTTAGAATATAAAAAATATGCGTCCGGGCATCATCGTGGAGCGGCGGATGATTCGTTTTTTGCCGGACGACAGACAGCGGCTCTGATGATAATTTCTCATTAGGTTATAACATTTTTGTCGGTTGAAACATCGTAAATTCCACGAATAATTTAGGGAAGAAAGTGGTCGTGTTGAAGATGTTTTGTTTTTATGGCGCCAACGAGCAGCTCGGGTTAGATCGGTATCTCTCGATACAAGCGTTTAACCCATGTTACTCGGAACTCGGGAATTATTCTCACGGAGTCCGACTGGCTTCGCTACCCAACAAATTGTAATGTGAGCGAATGAGACAACTCGCATTCTTTTAGATGACTTCTTTGATGCAGAAAAAAGTAATCATGTGTTCCGATACGCCATTACTTTTTTGTGAGTTCAAGCTTTGGGCTTGTTTCTTTTGATCTAAAACAAACAGTTGTTTTCGTCTCCTTGATCTGATACAAGGGTTGTTTGTTCGTTTACTATCAATATACCAGGTTACGTTGTTTGAGATGACATCTGACATTGGAGGACATGAAAGCATTCAGTGTGTAACGTGTTTGGTCCTACGTGTCCATAATGCGTCTCTTAGAACCCGTGGTGATTATGGGTCGAGAGTTGTTAAGGGTGCGTCGTTTATCATAACGTGCTCGTAAAAACATGGGAACCCACGTACAATGGTAGCGGTCAAAAAAAATGTTGTGATGAATATGAATTTGTTACATTTCACGCAAGATTTGTCGCCAACGAGCCGAGTGATCTATTTTTTAGAATGTTTGATTGTAAATATTACGTGTTTTGGAGCTATTTGCCGTACGCCCAGATATATTCATAATGCGTGTCCATGCAATGATTTGGATGGAGATTTCATGATTTATAGCACAGATGGTCTCTATGAATCTATCATTGAGCAAGAGTAAACACGGCTACACATCAAGCTATACATTTACAGTTTCTGCTGATCTCGCATTGTACAGGATTTCCGTACAATGCGGGGTCAGCATATACTGGGAATGTGTGTACCTAGATTACTCTGATTACTAAGTTTTTACATTGAAAGCTCGTCTTTAAATGTCAGTAACTCGATAGTTGTTACAAAAAGGTTACACCGTGGCGACAATGACGTGTGACGTTGTGAAGTGACTGAGACTGGGAGGACGAGGAGAGGGAGGGAGGGATGCGAGCCACCCGCGCTCGTGCGCCGATAGCATCGGGAGGCCGCGCCCGCGCATCGCGACATCACGCGCCGATGTGTATCGCGCACGGCCACCGCTACCGAAACCTCAGATAAGCGCATTGGGCGACTCTGGGTGCAGACGGACGCACGATTCTCAAATAAATGTGTCGCTTCGGCGTCTAAGTGCACGCTGTGAGAACATGACTGATTTGGACATGAATGTTGACGAGAATATGTAATGGCGTCGAGATGCTCACAGATAGTTTAGTCGGAGCAATAAAGAAGAATGCTTGTTACATCATCTTTCCTAACGCAAAAAGCACTAGCGTTATGTGGTGTTTGTGGCTTCACGTCTCCTACTCTCAACTTTCTACCACTTGCAATTAAACTCTCGCTCGATTGTCATTCACGTCACAATCCAGAAAATATCTATCTAACTACAGCATCATTGATATCAATCATAGTCTACGCAGAAAAATGCCAGTGCATGATACTGTAAGTAGGTAAGTACATGAGAATTGAAAGACAACTGCATGCGCTGCAATTAGTGGCGAGCAATGCGTTCGAGATTAAAGTCCACACATATTAGTTGAGACGTGACGATGAGGCGACATCAAAACACATTTCTGTGAAATATGTAACAAGGGTTCAATGTCAATAGTGTACTGGATGTCGCAACGCCCACTAATTGCGTTGATGACGCGGCCGCGGCGCGTTTGAACCCGACACATTACGCCAGCCTTGGCGCGATTCCCAGTACCTACATGACTGTCATGTGGATCTTGTGGGAGCGATTAGCGACAGTGTCACAAAAGGACCAATCGAGCGACATTAGAGTTGACTTGTTGCAATGGGGACCAAGTTTGGAATCGTAGCGGGCTTAATGATGGTCCCGGTTCTCGATATAGTAAGCTGCTCCGTGAATATTTTTAAGATAAGCAATGTATGATTAAATACGTTGAGAGACAGTATTTCTTTAGAAGGTACAGTTATGGCAATAATGAAAACTTTTTGTCATGAATTCGGTCGAACATTAATCAAGTCGAAATAATAGCATCGGGTGACGTCACGCTCAATCAAAAGCGTCTAGAAGATAATGGCGTAGATTCACGAACAGTTACAGAAATAATGGCTTGGACTAATACGCGAGCCGTTCCCTGCTTGTACCATCCACACAGAATTAATATCAATTAACACACGCGGGCTTAATTGTGAATCGGGCAGCTCGCGTGCGGCGGTGCCTTTGTCGGCGCTAGTGATCCCCCCTCTGCGCCTCCGTGCGTGTGCGCAACTTTAATTCGCAGCCTAACCCTTTCGCTTCTTCGAAAATCCTAAAATACTGGCGCCATTCTCTGTGACATCCGTTAAAGGATAATGAACTCTAGTACTATGAAATACGGTTGTGATTAAGGATGATGGTGGTTCTAGAGATCGCGGCATCACGGTACGATGAGCGGAGATCCTGTGCTTGATTGATCGCTGCTCGTTTGACTGCCACTACCGTGTTCGCTTATTGTACTTGTGGTTAATGGTTCTTGTTAACTACTGCAAATTAGTTGCAACGTATATGGCTTAGTGGGCGATCCAAGTCCCAATAAAAAGAACGGGAAATGAAGCAGTCTACAGAAGATTTACTTTCAGTACCTAATCAATGTGTAGAGCTCTCTTTCGTGAGCGACTTTCTTCTAAACGGCACTGAATACACTACTACATTTCAATAATTGACATCCAGGATCTTTGGTAAACGGCATCCGAAGCAAATTAACAACATAAAACGATAGTAGTTTTACGAGCTTTCGTGCCAAGGGTTTACCTACACGAACAAACAAAAAATATGACAAATATTAAAATTCAACAGTTACTATCAACAGATCGCTATTATCTTAGATAAAATCACCGCGTTTGTGGCGATCATCAATTCTTTGCTTATATCACAACTTTGACAGGATTATAATTAGAAACTGTCCGTTCTTTTGGGTTGTCCTTTTTAATGTCGCTAGTTGGGTCCCATACTGCGCTCGCATTTCATTAACTCAAAATGTAAAAAAATTGGAAGTTCTCATAAAACGGTGTGATTTATGCCGGCTCGGGAGCTAACGAGCGATCGCCACTGGACTGGGGGCACGCCACGACCCACACGACTCCAATGGAACTTGAACTGCATTCGGCGGACATAAGGACCAGTTTTGAAACAGATCCTGCGACTCAACCCAAGAATTGTTGATCGGACAATTAAGTTCAACGTGTAATGCAATCGAATGGTTCTCATTAATACTTATTACTTGAATTGGTTTTGTTTCAGTTTGATGACTAGCTCACTTTGTTATACGAATCCAAATTAGCATTTGATTTTGGTAAGGAAAAAGCATTGGACAATAACGAATCGTTCATCAATGCCACGCTCCATCGACGAAGTTATTCGTACAGTTTTTTGGGCCGGTATTATATCTCTAATTATTTTTTAATTATCGGCGAATTCTTTAATCGTTTATTCGTCATGAATTACCGAACTGTGTATTGGCGAAACGTAATCTTAACGATCTGTTGTGTTGAGTTCAGCGTCAGGCTCATAATAGGCTCTAGATGCGGCGGGTAGATAAGCTTTGTATTGGGGCCCGGCCGCGCTGCGCGGCGGTCGGCCCGTCGTCGCTGGTTGTCGGTCGTCGGCTCTGGTACCCACTGTCAACTAAATTACTGCGCGTTTGTCGGTCCTTCCATTCGCAATTTACGAGCAACAAGCTTTGTGCCACGCGTGAATGCCGCGGCGCCGGCGCCCAAAAAGGTGCTGAATTAATTCCGTACTTTCACCGCGACGACATCCATATTCATTTGAAATTTGAGTGTTTTTACGTAAGCCCCATACTACGAGGTATTCATACAACAATCGTGTCCAAATGTGGTGTTATTTTGTCCCCTTTTATTTAATTAGGTATGCTAAAAATTTACATGGATTTCTTTGAAGAGTTCCATAAATATCACCTTAAATTTAAGGTGATATTTATTTTATTTAAGGTGGTAATTAATTTATTGTCTGATTTTTAATTTTAAGACATATCCTTATTAAGTAATGACTTTAATTAAGATTATACCAAACCGCCTGATAACAAGTAGGTAGTATTCAAGTAGCTTACATGACTTTGTATGATAAATTTCCAAAGCAGTTCTGCAGCGAAAATTGATACTGCAGCATTATCAGTGTATAAATAAACATACTGAGATAAAACAGCCGGCGAATTCATTTACTTATGCGGTAATAAAACCAATCGTCGACTGGCGTAAGATCGGATATTAATTGAGGCGGTACCCTTTAGAGATACGTTTACAATCAGCGAACGGTGCAGTAAAGCGAACTGGGTGCCATTGAAACTATGCTGGACGGCAACTCATTGGCTAAAAGGGTGCCGATGTGGTGATTAAACATTTCCAATTTCTGCAAGAGCGGCGTTCTTGTTCAGGGTGGTTGTAAATTTGGCGACGAGATGCGCATAAACATGTCGCGCAGGTGCGCGCGCGCCGCGGGCGTGCTTTGTGCGAGCCGCCCCGCCCCGCTACCTATGCACTGCGGCTCCTAGGACCAATTGAAATATTACTAGCATTACCATCACTACACATACCAATAACGCACCAGTTGTCACAATAAATGATGACGTAAGCTTCCATACATCATGCGCGGACTGATTCAACATTCATTCTGCTACAAATGTCAAGATTGTATAATTTTCAAATTAGGTATTGATGAAGCACGAAATCGATAACTATTATAATGGCGATACAGTCAATTTTGTTATAAAACAAGGGTTGTTGAGGGTGCAGGGAACAAGGTAGCCGGTGCAATATTTTTTGCTACCACCTGCAGCCGCCCAGCAAAAACTAGTCAATAAAATAAATCTTTTTTGAACGCGATCGTTATGATTGAAGGTGCTGTCGCTGATTTTAAACAAAGGACGACAGATAGAGGTAGCCATCAATATGCTAATACATCGTTACATCTCCCGAGATGATTCCGTGGCTTTTTTGTGGTCGTGCCCAAATTGGTTTATTTGTTTTGTTACCAGTATATTTCTTTATAAGTGTAGTTTGTTTGGTTTGCGGAGGCGAGCTCTCGTAGCATATGGGAGTGGTGCGGGAATATATTTTTTGTTATGACATTGAAAATATTTGTGAATTTTAGAGCAAACAACAGAGTTTTCTGAATTCTGTCGACAGCATACTTTCCGGTCGGAGTCTATATTTAATTTAAATTAGTTGGTACATCCTGACTGCCCCTAGTGCGTTATTGCTGATTCATAAAGTTCGGTGCTGTCTTAGTTGCCCACTTAAGTGGGATCACAATGAGCATGCGGTGCGCATGCGCGTGGTCGTCAATTGGTTGCGCAAGAGTGTCGCTCACGAGTGCCTAGAGTCGTGTTTGTTCGAACACACACGCCGCTCATTACGGCGATGCGTCGATTACGTCGTAAGCAGCCGTTTACGCGTTTATAATCACGCAGTAAAAGGTTTTTAGCAGTAGTAGCACATTATCTGCGCGCACGTCAACCGCCTATCGCGATGCCGAACCATTAAGATAATTTACATATAATTATGTAGTTATAGAACGTGAACGTGAATAGGTTTAAGAAATATTACGCACAGACTAAAAAGCACATAGCCTATATTCGTTTTATTAATTCTCAGAATATTATGTTGTAAAAAACAACCTTGTGCACTAAGCAGTTGACCATTTAACTATAATTTAGTTGCAGATTGTAGATAATCGTGTTTTGATGATTTAGGAACAGGATAAAGAACGTTGAATACAAATGTTTGTGTACATATTATGTAGCGGGCGAGCGAGTCCGAGCAAGCGAGATTCACACGGGCCGCTCTCACAGTCAGAGTGAACAATTTGACACTTCCAGGTGTATGATTTTTTATGTGTCCAGACAATGGCGGGGATGTTTACCGAGGCCCACATCTGGGCACAAGAAAAAACCGGCCGGACTTCTCATAAGAGCGTTAATAAGCGCGGGTTAGGCGCTGGATACACAGCCCGAGTATTGTACACTCGAGTTGTTTATCCTTCGAGTTACTCCGAAGTGAAACGCAGATGTCTTGAACAACGTGTCGTCTGTGCGTTAACGACTGTCTCCCGCTCCTTAACATTGAACTTGACGATAAAAAACTAATGAAATTAGCAGTAAAGATAACTGCCAGGCGAGAGGGGTAGGTTAGTGATGACGACGTTGAACAGTAACCAGGGACATTAAAGTTTACAGACGATGTCTGTCAGCTGACGTGTGTGAGCTACTAAAAATACCGTCAGGAACGTTCAGTTTATCACGTTGAGTCGGTACATAAGTGTCGTTGTCGGCCCATCAACGTGCGACCGGTCGCGCTATATAAGTAGGTACAATCCGCAACGAATCGGTCGACTCCAACTCCAACACTTCGAGTGCGGATGCTAGAGCGGATGTGACAGTTTCTTTGACCGCTGTTAGCGCCTCCGTGCGGCAATTGGCAAGTTGTTACCGATTTACGACCCACTCTAAAGTTTATTCAACGCGATTCTGGTGGTCCCATTGTGTTCCCTAAGTCCCTTCCCACCGCCGAAGCCGCGGCTTAGCGCGAGAGGCCTTTTATGGCGGCCCCGTTTTTATAGTATCTTTATTTCATTTGCATTCTCGTTTAAACTGTATCTTAAACAAAATTCCATAACATAAAACACTTAAAATAAAGGGGATGTCAGGAATCCTGATTGAATTCGTTAATCAAACGTTAAATGGCCCAGAATCGCGTTATAGTAGGTTGTATCGCTTAGTTGTGGAAATTAGATAGTGCGTTCAGGCGGCAAATTTTTCATGATATTTTGCGCGTGGATCGTCACCTCTTTGTCGGCACGCGGGGCTTTCAAACGGCTCGATAAGTGGACGGGGCGGCTGATAAGAGGCATCTTACGAACGAACGGTAGCCGAGTGAAGGGATTTGTCAACGTACGGTCAACACGCGACGTCGATACCTAACATTGTGAACACATATTTGTGTTTGGTCTGTCTTCTCTCGCCATGTTTGACGACATAAGGACTGATGTAAACATGGAACGAGTGCCCCAAACGTTACCTGCAGCAACAGTTGTTGGAAAAATAACAGCTAATCTATACAGTTAAACATTTTTTTAATGACAATATTATTGTCATTAAAAAATGTTTAACAAAAACATAAATTCACGTATGTTGAAGAAAGTAATAAATTAGCGAACAAAGTTGCCTATTAATCAACCGCTAAGAATGTAATCGTGGAGAAGATCTTAATACCGCGTGATGAGCGCGCGCGCATCAAAACCGAATGATTTACAGATATTTCATGTGGCTGTGACGTTTAGACGCTGTGTGGGCAGATGCGTTGGTGGACGAACCACTTACAATATCCGACACACATTATATGTAAAATTTACGTTGTTTCAAACTTATTATAACAATAATAATGAGACATGTTTATATTTCAATAGGTAGATCGTTTCCTAAGCGGAAACTGAGCATTAAATACCGTTTAGAACCTACCTAAGTAGTGTACTGGACAAGACATAGGAACACAAATATTAGTTGTTAATGTTACAATGTTACTTTTCATTCCGGAAAACTATTTAGCAGTTTTCCTTTCAGCATATTTAGTACAGTGTATTTAGTATTAGTTGGATATCTAATTTCATGCTTTTCCTTACAAGTTACCTATCTATTGTTACATTTTGCTCATGCAGGGTGTAAGGGACAGCCCTCCGCAAATTAACAGGGGGCATTCAACTCCTTATTTTGAATCATATTCCATCGGAAATTTTTTCAGGAAAGTTTTCATTTTTTTATCGTTTTTTCAGTTACTGTTCCTTTATTTCAATGTAAAATTACATTCTCTGTACGCAGCACTCCATTTATGTAAATAAAACAGCTAAAATAAAAAAAACAGCAATGGATTTTTAAATACTCGAGCGCGCCCCCCTCGACACGGGGAGTTCGGCTACGTGGGTTTTGCCGCGGTAGCGATACATTGCGCGTGAGGTAATAATATAAATCAGGTTTATTGGATTCCCATAACGTTCCTGAAATAATTTCTTATACCGGTCGTCTAAGTATGATATGCCGAATTCATCCCATCAGTCTGCGGAGGGCTGTCCCTTACACCCTGTATTATTTCTGTTACATACATTTTCGCTTGGGGAACCAAAAATATATAGAATATTATACAGAAGAATTTAATCGATATTAGCATACAAAGTATTGATCTTTCTGTCGGTACTAGGGCACTACTCACGTAAGGCGGTAGCGGCGATCGTAAACTTTAAATGGAGGCTAATTTAGTTTGTTGTTAATTGAGCTTCTGTCGGCGCGTTATCTGCGGCTGCATTAGTGCCTCCGGCCGGCGCAGGCGCAGCGCCCTCGCCGCCACTGATAACAACGCTGTTATGACTGATGGCATGCCTATGTGATGTGATACGCGAATAAGGCTGGCTTGTTTGTTTTGTGTCTGTGGTTGATGGAAATGGTCAGTTAATTTTTCGTTAGCGAACGTATGCCTCGCATGAACTGTAAAAATAAGGCAATCTAAGTAGTAGGTACCTACTTATGGATTTGTTTCTTTTAGCAGTAAAGTTCACTGACTCTAACTGCTTGAAACTGTTTTTTGGGATGATGTCAAAGTTTTATAAAACCTTTAGCTTCTGATTACAATTAAACATTATATTAGATTATCATCATTTTCTTGCCTCATCCCAATTTATTTATGTGCGTATGGATTGAGGAGCCATGTCTCATATTTAAACAAATTCCAGGATCGCGGCTACAAAATTGAACAATTTACTACTAAATATTGGCAGTACCCGCGTTTAAATATGAGACATGGCTCCTCAATAAATACACACACATTAATTTTCGAATGGCGCCACATTGCTGCTTCTTCCATACTTCTCTATTAGTCGTCATCTCAGTAGTCAATTTCATAATACATGCAATTAACGTTAAAATGACACTTTGATCCACTGCCGTGCAAATAAAAAGACTCACTGTCCAAATACAATTTACACTTCTATCCAAATTAACCATCCATTAGTTGGAAGTCCGAACACATCTGACAAAGATTAGCCACCACCGCGGTAGGCACACATAGTTCCACAGTCCACATAATTTCATCAAGGTATAAATCGACGGACCCACAGCGACCACCGATAAAGACGGCGCCACCAATATCTCTCTTTATGACACTCTTTATGGTCGAAACAAACGGGTGCCAAAAGCCCTCGTTGGTAACACATTTACCGCTATCACATTTTTATAAACCTGATAACGTATAAGAAGGAATGTAAACCTATATGAGTGCTACCGGAGAGCCGTCACACGTTGACTTGTAATTCTGTTATCACATATGGAGATTCGTAAAATTGTCCACACATTATGAATTGCTTTTGTATCAAATTAGAGGAATTTCTAATGACAGCTGGAAATTCAGGAAATTAATCGCTTTTAGAGGAATTGCTAATCAGGCCGTTTTAGGCCCACTCTTCGAACCGGATGATGACATTTTTTAAACGTAGAAACTATGTCGCTTGTCTATAATTCGTCTAGTCTGTTTTAATTGGTTCTTGCGAAATGTATGATTACCTAAGCCAATTCAACTTTCATGGCTAGTCACCGATATTTTGCGTGGAACTGGGCTACGTGACTTATGGGTATCTTAGGATTGTAAAAGTCAAACAGTTTGGCCATGGTAATGTAAATGTTACCATGGCCAACTGGCTTGGGATTGAGCTGCTCCATTTTCTCCAATTTTGTTATTTTTTAACTTATTGAATTTTGTTATTTTAAGTGACTTTTTATTTTATTATTAACTTATACAATGACATGAATGTTTACTTTGTAAAGTATTATATTATTTTAATTATTGTGAATGTGAAGACTATGTGGATCTTTGTTTCTTTTCTTTTTTAGTATTAATTTTTCCTTAGTTTTAATTAATCATGGTCTGGCAGTTTGAGTAATTTATGCGGCCTAACCAAATGTCCTTTCTTTGGTACTGTTCGTCAAATCGTTGAGCTCCTTAAAATTGGAGTTGAGATGCACGATTATTGACAAATGCTTGCACTGACTGGACAGGTCCACTCAATCTGTGTGGTTCTTTCCTCAAAAGTCCATTTCAGACACCAATCTACATGGTCTTCACATGATCTGACCAAGATTATGTCTGGACTTTAAAAGAGACTGCGACCTCTGAGTTTGTTTCGGCCTTTCGTCTCAGAGTAGTCAGATAGGAAACGCCGACCTATCTAGTTTTAAAAATGTGATTGACGTGTAAAAGTGTTTGTACAAACCTACTTACAGAAATAAAAATCATTTATCATCATTTATCATGTAATTAACTAGGGAAATATGGACGACTTAATTCCGTAACGTGATAATAACATTAATGATAACTTAACTTGGTTATGTAGAGATTTCTCAGAGCTACTTATTTCTTTAACTAATTGCGAACTTGCAAACACTAGATAAGTTTTCGAATTAGCAATAAGCACGAAAGATACAGAAATGGTCATCTTTCTAATAGTGGTAAGCGCATTGATTCCACGTTGTAGTTTTAGGTAGCCATCCCCAAGCCATCATATATTTGCGAAGTCCGTGCTCCAATCATTATTTCTATCTCTCTATCAATATTAATCTCCACCATTTAGACCTGCTTGTATTATTTTTAAAACAGCAACGTTACTTAAAAATGTTCTTTCGTGCTTGAATAATCAACAAAACTTTAAAAAATATTCACCTTATAACAAACTAGCGACCCTCTCCTGCTTCGCCTGGTTTTTTAAAGTTGACAAAACATCGAGATTTTTAGTTATATGTAACTTTAATATTAACGTATTATACACATAAACCTTCCGGAATAAATTATCTAAACGATGTTTGAAAACAACATCAAAATCTATTGCGTGGTTTAGAAGAACAACGCGGACACACAGACAAGCACGAGAACCGACTTTAATTTATAATATTTATGTATGACACCTGTGTATGACACTAACAACCACATACAATAATCCTCATCTTCTTTCCAGCCGCATGTTCCCATCCCTCCGCATATCGCTGGGCGGGCTGAACCCTCGCGAGGAGTACTGCGTCCTGCTGGAACTGTCGCTGGTAGGGCGGCGGCGCTGGCGCTGGGCGGGTGGTGCTTGGGCGGCTGCGGGTGGCGCAGAACCTCAGTCCCCGAGACGGCTGATGCTGCACCCTGACTCTCCCGCACCTGGTCATCATTGGACCGCCAATCCCGTGTCGTTCAGTAAGCTGAAGCTGACGAACAATACAATGGATGCGCAGGGGCATGTAAGTGTTTTCAAATGTATATTTCTTTAGGTATTTTTCCCTCGTCTTCGTTATATGGATTGGTAGCTGTTATGTGTACAAATATACATATTGGAAGGCCTATGTCCAGCACTGAACGAATGATGATTCCTGTTATGGATGTGCTTACCCTAAGGCAGCGTATTGTAATGAAGTCTTTAGAAAGCTCTGCATGGTTCTCACTCAATGACTGATTGATTTTAATGATTGCAATTAGGATAGTATGCTAACAATATACTTCGTAGAGAACATCCTAATATCGTAGGACTATCAACAGAAAATATCATCTAGTCGTCTAAAGAATATCTGATCAGTAACATATCAAAAAGACCGCTCCTACGATTCTCAGACTTCAAGGAAAATCATACATGAGTTTAATATCCATAGCAAAAACTGTTAATTACAAATTATAATCCTCTCTAATCGTGGGAAATCAATACTAGACTAAGCTATTGTATTGCAAAAGAACATGACTTTCCGACGTAATTGGTTTGCAACAGCCATGCTTCGAAGAAGGTGGTAATATGTCAAAGGAACCGCATTTAATGTTGCAATGTTCGTGTACGTTATAATTCAAATCGGTTCACTAGCTTAGTTTAACGGACTTCTGTTAATATAGACGCAATAAATTTTGCAGCAATACGACTTATGAAATGGTTTAGAAATTCACTTCCATCATTTGTATAATCGCTAGTCAAATTAACGTTAAAGAACCTTAGTTATAGGGGTTTTCTTGCTTGTTGTCTTCGCACGGGAACATTCCTTCAGATTATCTTTTACTAGCCGCACCCCGCGGTGTCACCCGCGTAAGTTACGGACCCGTGAGAATATCGGGATAAAATAAATCCTTTGTCCTATTCCAGGTCATGGCAAATTTCATCCAAATTCGTTAGCCGTTTTAGCGTGAAAGCGTCACAAACTCACTTTCGCATTTATAAAATTAGTTAGGATTATAATGTATTGTTTCAAGAAAATCTAGGAGTACGTTCGCACTGAGAACTGTTTTACCAAATCACCAGACCGTAAACAACGAGGAGGAACCGCGTAGTAAACGCGTAGCGGCGCAAACATCGCGTAGTGTCGTAGAGGCCGCGCGTAGTAGCGTAAACGCCGCACGAACGCCATTACTTTCGATCGATACAACTATATAGGATAGGACACACTAAAAAAGCATTGTTGGTAAAACCAACGCTCTATTCGCAGGCATTAAGTAGTACCTCGAGGTAATTTCCTCGTGTACCTTTCACGTAAAAACAATGCCCATTTCACTAAAACTCTATAGCTATGACTAGCTGTCCGTATTCACACAAATAGACCCGTTATTGCCTCAATAGTTTACCAAAAACTTCACATGTTTTAAAACCAATAACTTTGAGACACAGGCTGCAATTTGTCAGTAGCACCGTGACACGCCAGTATCACGCTTGACGTCACGCGTCACTAGTCACCCCTATAGATAAGGGGAGTGATGATTTGCAACTCTGGCATCCAGGAATGTGTGGTGATTACCAAAAGATACTATTGTTTTGAAATATTTTTGAGTCATTAGCAGATATGTCTGGTCCCAAATTATAGGGTACTTAACTTGGCATAGTCACTTTTTGTTAAGGTTTTGCGTAAGGGCCTAGAGTGTGTAGTTTCTTTGGAGTAGTCATTAATAAATAGATATGTTATAAAAAATAGTAATCATCATGACCATCTCAAAGAAAATCTATCACGAAGCAATTGAAAGCATTAATTGAAAGTCCGTAAATAAAAAAACTGTTCAAACTAATAAAAGAATGACGCAAACGGCAAACATTGGCTCTATTGTAACAAAAAGTTTCAATATTGGATACAGTTACAAGTACAGCCTTCGCCGAGCATTCCCGCGCTCGTGACTCTGCCTCATATATCGTCTTTTTGAAAGGAAACGCCTCTCGCGCAACCACGCCAACCACTTCCCATAAAAAGCTCAATAAAAACTGATTTCAACCTTATGTTTGTTGATATAAGATTCGAATGCAAACAACCCGTTTTGCGATGACGTAAAAAAGATAGTTCTTCGCGATATCTCATTCGAATTACAATCTTAAGATGATGTTATAAAGCTGAGTGTACAATATCGGGCGTTAGTTCATACACGCCGCGGGAGTCTGCGTACAAAGACGTCTATAAGCATTTCGTCACTTGAACAAATACGCTGAAAGGCATTGTATGATGTCTTTGTAGCGGCAACTAACTGTATTCCTTTATGCGGACGCACAGTGGAACGAATGTATGGGAGCGGTTGGACGTAGACATGTCCGAAAAATAAGAGTAAAATTATGACAAACTAATGATGCCATCTTATTCGATTACTTAATGCCTTCATAAATTGTGGTGATGAATTTCTTCATAACTCCCATATTTCGGGAGTAATTTGAGAAAATGTGAAATTTTACTATGAAAATGAGTGTATTGAGCTCTCTCCCTCCTGATTCCGGGCTTGTTTCAAGTAGCGGTCTCTAATATCGTAATGCTATTACTAAGAGCTATATTTAATACTAAGACACATAGTGCGCCAAATGTGCACTTTCTGGGATAAAAGGAAATGAAAATTTAAAAAAAAAAACGTTTTTTCCCCATTTGTATTTACTTTAAACCGCAGACAGACTTATTAAGAGGTCTATAAATATATTATATATATACAGAAATATATATTAACAAAAATATTCACAAGAACTGATGAGAGTATGACTTTTAAGTAAGTTGATAATAAATTACCTAGTTTCATTAAAAGTACAATAAATAATTAAGATGTAAGCTCTAATTTACTAAGTTACACATTTTAAAACAATAACATCATTTAATTATCTTCGTCATCATCATCATCATCAATTAATTCAAATTCAGAATCGATGTCCGCTAAATCATTTATGTTAACAAATTCGATATCACTTTTCTCAGAATCCGTAAGCTCATAAAATTCCTTAAAAGAAGATTTTTTTACAAACTTATTTCCTTTTGGACGGATACTTGTAACAAGTGGATCAGAAGACAGTAAAAGATTGTGCATAATATCTTCATTGCATGAGATACTGCTATGCTTTCGAGAATGCCCCTCTCTATATTTTCTAAAATCTTTATTTCTAGCCTCAGATGCCTCTTCGGATAGAAAACCAATGGGCACAATTGACATGTTCTGAACTATGTCTGGCCCATGCATTAAAATTTTATGAAGTGAAGAAGGCATATAATACCATGGGTATAACTCCACGTAAAGCTTAGCAGTATCAAAGCAGAACTCTCGGAATTTAGTTACGTTGATCTTCTCTCCTGATGAAATACACTGCAAGATCACACAGATTTTTCTTAAAAGCATAGCATCTATTCCGGTCAGTTCAGCAGATTTAGTGTAGTTTTCAAAAAATCTCCTTGCCGAGTTGCCATTGTTGGTGGATCCACTGCCTTGTTTCACAACATCGAGAAGTAAGCCCGTTTCTCTTCTTACAGCCTCTTGAACTCTTTTCTTCCTGTCATCAACTTGCCTTTTTGCTATATCACCCCTTACTTGCCATGATTTTATGTCTAATTTGTAGGAAATGTGTAATAAGCATTCCATTGAGCGAATCCAAGCGTGAAGGGTGCTTAAGCTATATTTATACATGTCCTCGTTTGCGTGTTTATCTTTGATTAACTCTAAATTATTCATTTCTTTAGGACAAGCCTTGCATATGTCACACACTGAAGCTGCTGTATTGGATATAATGGAATGAATTTTACCATCAATCATTGTCAACAGCAGTTGGTGTTTGACACTAATTCCATCAGTGATGGTGGATGGAGTTAAGGCTTCAATCTCTGCTTCGATTTCAGCCATCTCTCTCTGCACATTTTCTTTGGTTTCCTTTATAAACTTAAACAATATTGGCCGGCAAAATGAAGTGGAAGATGGTCGCTCGTTTTCCCAAATTGTTACACCTTTTGAGACGAGCCGCAGTGGTACAAGACTAATCATAAAATTACTAGCAAGATCGATTTGCTCATCTTCACTCGTCCTTTGATGATAAATGCTTTGGCTAGATGATCCGTCAAAACCCCATTTGCTGGTCAATACGAGCTGTTGATTGGGATCAACAGGGGTTTCTAACGACCTAATAAGTCTTCTTGAGGTTAAATCCATCAAGGCTTGTAATTTGATTTTTGCAGAGCTCTCTGTAACTGTGAGATCTTCTTTGGCCGGATAGCACTTAATTTTTTCTTTAACCAACATGTAGTAACTCGGGTATTGAAGAGCTCCTTCTTGAGTGTTGAAATCCCGAAGAGTGTTATAGCGCCATTTCGATAAGTTCATCGATACATAAAGAGCCAATGCCTTCAAAGGGGATATTTCCCGTACCTGAATTGATTTACCTTCAATGAAGGCTTTGATTTTTGAGGCCTCTTCTGGATTCTCCGTCAAGTATTTCATAACATAAGCTGTATCGCTTTGTCCTGCCTTTTGAAGCGCCCTTTCGGCCGAAAACATAATTTCAGCGCTGCTACTGCTGCATGAAAGACTATCTTCAGTGGTGCGTCTTCTTTTTTGCCGGTTATTAAGGTCCTCAAAAGATTTACGAGGACTAGGATGTGTACAAGTTGAAGCATCAGATTTAGCAGGAGAAATTATGGGCTCGATGACGTCACTTATATTTTCTGTAGAAGGTTCCATATTTTCATTCTGTAATTCCGGCCATTGAATTGCAGCCTGTAGCCAAATCTCATGTTTCTTCCGAAACTTATCTGTGCTTCTTCCAGACTGTGTCCATTTTGCATAAATGCGGTAGCAAAATCGACGACACCAGTCTTTTAAACTTGTTTCAGCACTTTCACATAACTGAACACAACTGTTATCTTTTAAAACACTGAACAAATAGTTAAAGTCGCGTAAATCTTTATGTGCGCGTGCGCATAAAGCAACGTGAATATCAAGATTTGTATTAAAATTTGGAAAATACATTGCGAGATTAGCTTGGATACAACGAGGTGTAAATCAACACTGATTTTAAAGTTACTAATAGTGACCTATTTATATAAAATCCAGGTATCCCAGGTATCCTTTGTTAAATATTGCAAGGTAATTAGTTATTGTGATAATTAGTAAATGATGCATGCTAAATTAGTGTATTAAGAGCCATTTAGTAATTAAATAATAGCAATGTTCTTATCAGTAATCATTAGTGCATCAGTTTTATATGTAAACCTTAAGTCCCTAATTATATATCCTAATTAGCTTATATCTTCTCTAATTGGCTGCTCAGAAATGTTATTGTAATAAGGTAAACCTTTAGAAAAACGGTTTTAATCAACAAAATAAACAAAAAATTAAAAAATTGTGTTATAAAATAAACATCACTCTTTATCCCAGAAAGTGCACATTTGGCGCACTATGTGTCTTAGTATTAAATATAGCTCTTAGTATTAGCATTATGATATTAGAGACCGCTACTTGAAACAAGCCCGGAATCAGGAGGGAGAGAGCTCGATACACTCATTTTCATAGTAAAATTTCACATTTTCTCAAATTACTCCCGAAATATGGGAGTTATGAAGAAATTCATCACCACAAGTTATGAAGGCATTAAGTAATCGAATAAGATGGCATCATTAGTTTGGCATAATTTTACTCTTTTTTTTCGGACATGTCTACGTCCAACCGCTCCCATACATTCGTTCCACTGTGGGACGGTGTGTTTAGACAAAGCGGTTGACGCCTCGATTAATGACGACCTGTGATGCTTTATCCTAGGTTTTATAATTTTTATACAATGTTTGCACTTACTGTTTGTAGAAACTGCCTCGGAGTGACAGTTTACGACTGCTCTTGATGCATGTTTGACTGTTTTAATTATATAGCCGTAATTCCAGAGCGATAAGATTTTTTACAATGTTTGCAAAGATTTTCAGAGTTGGACTAGTTTAGCCGGGTAGAAGAATGTAATGAGAATATTAAGGAATCACAAAAAAGCGAAAACCTTCAACTAAACATTTCAATTAACCTGACCTACCTACATAAAAGCTGGTTGACTATCAAAACAAACATCGTTCATGGCTATCAGTCACAAAGCATCATAACACACATTATTATGACGGGTAGGGCCAGCAAAAACTGTAGGCGGGTACGCCTCAGTGCGTGCGTACGCTTCGCTGAGGCACCGGGACCCGGGATCGCGGGAGAGCGGCGCGGCATCTTTGTGCACCTACCCTAACAATGCACCAGCTACTGAGCGACGAGGAGCCAATCAATTCGCGTGGAAGATATCCTCGTGTACTGTGCACTTGAGGACTTACCACCTGTGATAAAAAGAGCCACCATTATACATTGTGTCCATACCCTTTGTTGGTTATTTTTTAGCGAAAACTTCAGAAGGTCGCCGTGTGAAAGAGTATGGGCTCACGACGGATTAATGTTTAAAAATACTTGTATTGAAAGGATTAGATGTCTAGCTATTTCTAAACGAGATAATTATGAAAATCGTTAAAAGTTAGATTACCTATCGAGAGTATTTCATTATTCTCACACAATTAGGAATAGTTTCATATTGATTCTGAGAATTAAAACCAGTCGTGGTAGAAAATTATAGGAGGTAATAAGGTGATTAAATTGGTAGATATTTTATAGTCAAATAAAATCAAGATTCGTAGATATCGCGTCAGACCGCTATTTCTCAAGATTAAATGATATAAAATAATATAAAGATCATGTTATTTTTATACGATTTGTTACAGCCGTTAGCTCGCTCTATCACATATTTTCCGTTCCCGTCAAGGAAAATTATCGAGAAGCAATTGTTATTAATGTTTTTACGAAAACTCAAAAACAATACTAAATATCGAATCGAAGCCGTCGGCGTTTTTAAAGCTTGAGTCACAACACAGACGCGCTTTACGGAACTTTTTTCTACAAGTTTTTTTCTAAAACAGAAAATCCACACATAAATAGCAATAAAAATTATAACAAAAACGGCTAAACATCAACTTTTGTGGCGCATTAAGTTTATCAGTACAAACGATCGGGTTAGCGAGGCGGAAGGCCAAGGGTTCGAGCCCCGAGTCTTGCGGAAACCTACCCCTTATCTGTAGCGTGACACGATTGTGGCACTAATTAGTGATAGACACGTGTTTCTGAGAGATTGCAGATAGAACATGATGTATGTTGAGATTACACATGTCTGATCGTCTGAGAAGAGACAACCTTTACCACTGGGCCACCACTGCTGTAAATAAGTATAATAATGATGTTTAGCGCTATAAACGTATTTAGTTATTCATGGTGCAGATGGAAGTCGTTGTTGGCAGGTCTGTATAACTATATAATTATATACTTTTTTATATACAAATTGTATTTACATATATACAAATTACAAATAAAAATATAAAACTTAATTTTTTGATGCCCAATGAGCTCTTTCCCTTTTTTTTATTTTGTTATATAATGTGTACATACTATACATATTATACATTAAAGTCGCTTTCTGTGTTTGTCTTATGTCCGCGTTGTTTTTCTAAACCACGCAACAGATTTTGATGAGGAATTCACCATCGTTTAGATAATTTATTCCGAAAGATTTATGTGTATAGTACGTTAATATTAACGTTTAAAAATAAGGAATCTTCATGTTTCGTCAAGTCAAAACCGTGCGTAGCAGGCCGCTAGTGTACAAATAAGTAGCTATTACCGTACGACGTTTAAATCACAGAATTATTTATCGTTCTCTAAAATGATATCTTACTCAAATTCAGTAATTTATAGATGGTGTTTATCCACATTTTTGCCCCCGGCGTTATTTAAAATGTTTATTCGTGAATCAATAACGTTCCTCGCGCCGCCCATAGATTTAATCACTGATAGTTAAATTTATCGAATCTCTGACTATAACTGTGTGTGGTTTAAAATGCGCCATTTTGAAAAGAAACAGTAGGTATTTTATGAGAACTAGTCTTTATTTATGGCTAAACAAAGCTTTGCTCAAAGGTGGTCTTATAATTTTACGCAAAAAACAATATTTTTTCCAATTTCCGATTCGTACTTTGAGCCTTCTCTCTTAGTTCCAGCATTTCTTGATTTATAACTAAACTAAGCAATGTTCAAAGGTGGTTTTATAACTGTAGGTAAACAAGAATTTTGCAGTTTCCTAATCCTACCAATTTGATAACTTTTAACTATCTCTCATAATGCTGGCATGATAATTACTAGTTAGTTTTTTACTCAAAGGTGGTCTCAATTCTGTAGTGTTGTCGGTCAAAATGAATACTGAAATTTTATATCCCTACCAATAGTTTCTAAGGATCTGGGTTCCTACGTTCTCTTCTAACTCAGATGACAACAAATTTTTCAAACATTCCAAAACGCGATCTAAATTTAGTACTGGGATTGTTACTAGGTTTAAACCATGACTAAATAAAACGTTATTATAAAATGAAGTTTATCACTAGTTCTAGAACTATCTATAGTACTAAAGTTAGTCCGCTGAGACCCCTAGTTTATCTTTGGTACTAATTCATTTGACGTTTGCGTGGCGTCTTGGTTATTGTGTTATTTTAAATAAAAATCTTAAAAAAGCATGATCGACTTGTGGATTTGGAAGATTATGAGGATATGCTGGAGACGTTTCGGCGATCTTACAGTCATCGTCATCGTGTGAATCCGTTTGAATTGAGTGACGGAGATTTCAGATATAAGTATAGGTTCACAAAACGTTTTGGTGGAAAAATAGTGGATCTTTTACGTGAGGATTTATCCCACGACTCTCGAGGATGCCCATTAAGTCCTGAAGTGCGAGGGGATTCGCGCATTACGCAACTGGGCTCGCCATGAAGTTAGTAACCTTGGTCAATGCTAACCTAACATTAGAGAAATCCAAATAAACTAATATTATTATTTAACTCGTAGATTCAAGACGATACAGCTGATTTACATGGTGTGTCTCAGCCAGTTGTCAGCAAAACATGTAAAAAAGGTAGCAGAAATTTTTGTCACGGATGTCCCGAAGATTTATTAAAATGCCCATCACTTTATATGAATGAAGAAAACATTCGGAAATTCCGCAGTATTGCTAATTTTCCTACAGTAATCGGGGCAATAGACTGTACTCATATAAGAGTAAAGCGAGTAAATGCTGATGGGGGTCAATTATATATTAATATGAAAGGATTTTGTTATTTTTCTTTTGTTGTTCTATTTTATAATGTAGCTCACGACTTAACCAAGCACAAGTAACTCACGAACTATATAGGATTGTAATCTGTGCTCACGAACAAACCACGTATGTAACAGTAAAGTATTGTTAAAAATAATGAACACAAATAATTCATATTTATTTATTAGTATAGGACGCAACACATCACATAGTTCTCAAATTACGCGCGCCGCGCCGAATGTAAGTCGCTCCACTTCACGCTAGAGGTGTTGAAAAATATGACAACTTGATTATAAAAAGCGGGTCAAAAGTACAACTTGAGCTTGTTCAATATATTGTAACATAAAGAAAGAACAATTTATGACCTATTTTAAAGTTGATAAATAATTATTTAAGCATTTCAAGTGTTATTTATTATATTATCAACATTTAGAGAAACAGAACGTTGCTTCAAATAAAACCTACGTGAACGAATGAAAGAATGCCATTTTCTTTGGTGAACCTTCTTTCTATCCTCGAATAGTCTTCGTTTTGTAATCGTAACATGTTTTAAACCTAGTACTAGCTTTATTACCGTAACAATCCTAAACCTTTTAGTCTTGGTTTAAACCAGTACTTTTGCACTTTTTTGTAATAAGTCCGATATGTTTTCCCCGATTGTTAAGGCGGAGGTTTATCTACATACATAGCATATCAACTAACACCAAGTCATTTTCCTAAGTTCGGAAAATATATGTATTATTTTTATCAACTCTATGCGCGTTCTCACAAAAAGCTCTTAGAAAACACGAAGAGTGTAAACGAACACCACTCTTATCACTTTAATCAAGGCTTTATCAATTAACATGATCACTATCCTCCCGGACTTCTACGTCGCAAAAAACTCCCGAACTTCACCAGACAATCTGAAGGCTGTATCTTTTTGATTGAACACACCTCGCTATGATCGACGAGCTACCGAACGCGGCTGACTTTGTACTGTCTATCTGTCAATCTGTCCGGCATATCGGGACATTGTGGGAATATTTCAAATATTAGTTCTCGTCGTGTCAATGTAAGTCCATGTGTGATGTAAGGCATTTCCGGGACTGACAACAGACGGCTAGAACCACTGAAGGCAGAAACATGAAAGTGCTTATGTTCCCTATATATTTTTGCGCGCAAAAAGCATTTTCCATTTTTATTTCGTCATCATAGAGCTTTGGTTTATGGAGTGCAACTTATTTATTTTTTTGATGACTAGCTACGCCCCACGGTTTCAACCGGTTAGGCTCGATCCTGAAAAAAATCGGGATAAAAGTATCTTATGTCCTAACCCAGGTCATGGTCTACCCATCTTCCAAATTTCATCCAAATCCGTTCAGCCGTTTTAGCATGAAAGCGTAACATACCAACAAACAAACTCACTTTCATATTTACTATTACCTACTTAGCATTTGTCCTGATAGGATCGATTAGCTTTTTTGTTGAAACTCATTGTTGGTTTCAGAATATATGATTTGATTATACATGCAACTTCTTCCTTACATAGCGTACTTGTCCTATGATTTGCAATTTTCGCTGAAACTTATTTTTTTTTCTGAAAAGTTTAAGAAGGTTGCATACTTGCAATTGTGTTAACTTGCCATTGCTCTTTGTTCTCCACCACTATAATAATATACAACAATTGAGTTCAATAAAGTTAGCATTGTACTTCCATACGTCAGCATTGTAACTTGGACGCAGAACAATGGCACTCGAAAGTAACAAACAAAATATTAAAAAAGTACCAACTTTTTAACATTATCACACTTTTACTTAAATCCTCTTTTAACTATTAAGATTAACCTTTCAAAAAATCCATAGACAATACAGTGTAAACCCTTCTACGTTTGAAGTGGTTGCAACGGCGCCCGCGCATTGCCCAGGTAGCGTTATTCGCGTCAAGTGGGAGATAAGCCCTTACACAAGAGCGACCACCAGAACGACGCGACAGTCGTGTCGCCAGACACTGTAGACCTTAGGTACTGTTTATTCTTTGGAGATTAGATTGGATGTTTTAGCAAGTCGAAGAATTCTCTTAGGTGTGTCAAAGTTTAGGAGCAGTTTTTTCTCAGGGAGCTTTCATAAGAGAACTTGAGACTGGCCAGACATCACACGCGTGATTGAAAATTATAGTACCTACCTAATTCTAAATCCTCCTTGAGAATGATCTGAATGATAATAAAAACGCATGAAAATCTACCTAGAAGTATTTTACAGACAGAAGCGACCGTAAAATGAAGTAGCTATTTGTATACCTATTAAGCCATGGTGTAGGCATTTTGTCTTGGTAATTCTTCCTTCAACAGTTGGTCTAAAATAAAATAACTTACAACACGTAAAAGAAACACAAAATATTTTAGCATTCTTGAAAACTGCTAAAAGAAAATTGGGTTTCCGAAGTAAGAGCTTAAAATCTCTTATATAATAATTAAAGGATTGTGCCGTAACTATAGCACTTGGGTTCACACCAATACCTAGTGCATATAATTAGCCTATCATTTTCCCAGACTCAAGCCTTATCTTTCTTGGCCTTAAACTACCAAATATCGGGCCCAGCTATCTATTGCGTGCCTGCCAGGGTTGCGGGAAAGTCCGAAAGGGATACCGGGACCTTGGCAACAGGCAACTGAAGGCACACGGGTGGGTTTTAGTCAGTAAAAGTCTGACACGCCCTTCCGCTCCGCCCAGAGCGGGAGAAGACATTTGATGATTTCCAAGCCTCAAAAAAAAAAAAGCTATTTATTGCGTAACTTATTTTCATAACAGATTAAGAAAAATTTTTCATTTTGACAGTTCAACAACATTCATTGCGTTATTTACGTTGTTGAGCCGAATTATTTTTCGAACTTATGAAGCAATGGATTAGACATTTGTTTCAAACCGATTCCGATTCTGATTGATCGTGTATTACGCAATTAGGGTGCAGGGTGGATTAAAACAACTAATTCACGAGCTCTTGCTCGCCAATCTGATACTGACCCTTTAGTTATATAGGTTACTAGCTGATGCCCGCGACTTCGCCCGCGTGGATGTCGGTTATTATGTACTAAAACCTTACTCGAGAACCACTCTATCCATTGGTGAAAACAGCATGAAAATCGGTGCAGTAGTTTTTAAGTTTATCGCGTACAGGACGACAGACAGACGCGGCCGAGGACTTTGTTTTATAGTATGTAAGGATTGTAGGTTTTTTGGGCACCAACTAACATCTTTCTCCTCTTCCAGATGGTCCTGACCTCCATGCACAAGTACCGTCCCCGGGTGCTGGTGGTGCGAGCTCGTGATGCCGCCGCGCTCGCCTGGGGTGCGCCCCACGCATCTTTCTCCTTCCCCGAGACGGAGTTCATTGCTGTCACCGCTTACCAGGTCTGTACCACGTCTACTTATTTAGGTGACTCTGTTTCTGAAAGTCTATTTCATTTTGTCTGGCAGCCACCAACATAACAACAAGAAATAAAATAAAAAATATTGGTAAACATCACTAAAGCCTTAAAAAATCAGGATTTATGTACATATTTATTGCGGTATGATCAGCAGTTCCAGCTAAAACACCTGCGGTAAAATAGACGAGCGTTTTTTTATATACTTTAATTTTAAAAAAATATTTAGGCTTTTAGAAATGCGGACATCAATGTCGAAATCGTATAATTTCCCTAGTATGTAGGTATGATTTTTGTCGTAGCGGTCGTAGCTCGTAGCAAACTATAAGCTACGATAAAACACAATGTTAAGCAAGATTACGACCCTCACTCAATCATATTAAAACGTACTATCAATAGGACATCAAGGGAATACCTCACATGATACGATCGCACCTCTAATTCTCAGAATACGTACTACGATTCTACGAACCCCGTCGATTCGCACATACGGATTGACGTCGGCATTTTTTTCGCTACACCAGGCGCCAAAGCTTTTACGAAAATCGAACATAGGTTGGTGCCAGTTACATCGACAAAAAATAAGATTGCGACGAACGGGCATTGTGTAAGGACTCTTAACAAAACAATACCGACTAATTTGGGGTTTTTGTTCAAGCGGGTTTGTGAAGCATTGTGGGCTGTTCGGTAAAACTTTGAAGTGTATCAGGTTCACTACAGTTGCTTTTCTGCAGAAGCTGAACAGTGAATTCAAGCGGTAAATACGGTACCGAATGATATCATAGCTTTATGGAAAACAATTGATTGAGCAATGTGAGCAAACGTTCAGTTAGAATTTCCCATTGTGATTAAAGTCACACGATTTGGATTATACTTTCGTCGGGTTGCAGACAGAATGTGCGTTGCGTGACTCACAAAACTAAACCAATACATTTTGAAAGAACATCTCTCTGCATCTGCCTCGGGCAATAAAGTTGCGGTACAATTTAATTCCATTTATTAAATCTGGCCAAAAGCTTTTATATAAGTACCGAGACACAGTCCCCCGCTGTTTGTTATCGCAAACTAACTACTGGCTTTCGCGTTCATCGTACCGTGGCCATCCCTTGCATAATCCCCGGTCGTAATTAAGCAGCGGCTTTCTTTGCCCCGCGGCATCCTTCATGTTGACTGCAACGAGGCGCGAAAGTTTTTTCGCGTCCATTTCTTCGGAAGCTTTGTAGGATTATCCGACAATTGTCCGGCTAACGGGACCCTCTCTCCGACAATGGTCGGCGGCGTATCATTGCGCATTATCCCCGACAGGCGACCGCTCGACGGCTCAACCATTGTTGCGAATTATCAACGAATTACAAATCGTCTTTGGAAATGCCGCCCCTTTATTCGAGAGCGTAACTAGGTGGCACACCAGTTCAATTACAACAACACAATACCCTAATGTTGTGAATTCAATAAAGCACCGTCATCTTTCCAGCTTGTCATCGCGTGTTTGCTAGTAAATTATGGTCCTATCTGCTAGCTAAATAAACCAAATTTACTCAGACCCTAATTACACAGTTCTAAAAAACTGGCGACAGTCGCCAATATGTGAAATAGTCACGCAAAAAGAGCGACGGCAGGTTTGTATGGTGACGTCACGGGCGACAGGGCGGGCCAGGGGCGGCGCCTGACTACTCTCAAGCATCACGTTTTGCTAACCGACCGACTTAAAAAGTGCACTTTGCTCTGCTAATAACAGGCTTTTAGCACTCTCCGGTGTTTCACCGGGCTGGCGGTTATCTGGTGGAGCAGAGCAGGGCTCCCGCCGGCGCCGCCTTATCACGCCGGGTAAACAATCGTTACAAGTGACTTCACGTATCTCAAACTTACTATTTGCGTTCAGGATTTCGCTAGATAATTTCGACTTTCGATTGCAAACACATTTTTGGGCGAGACGCGAAAAAAAACATGTAGAATTTCGTACGTCTTATTCAATAAGGAATATTGTGTTGTAACTGTCACAGTCACTTACGGAAACCACATAGGTTATCGTATCAGATTTCATGTTACGGTAGTATTTAGTGCTTTTGCCGCGTGTAACTGGCGCCTAGTAGAGTAGTTCGCTCGTAACAGCCGAGCGACGGGCGGGCGACGTCGCGGCGACACGGCGACACGCGAACATGCCATGCTAATTGGCTTGTCGCCAAGTCCACGCCACATGTGCGACAATTATCCCTTACAAGCTATTAGCGACGCCGGGATTTATGCGGAAACGGATGTTGAAAAGACATACTGTAAATGAGATAAGGAGATTACCGTGTGACGCGTCAACCACGAATTTTTGATAGGGATAGATAACTGAGGAGTTGTGACTTGTGAGAGCAACACATTACCGCTTTAAAATGTGAACGATATAATCAATCATTGGCAATAATTCTCAACTTATGAATAAATAAGACAGAGACCCTTTTGCTCGAGGTGCATTTTTTTTACACACTATTTTTGTTTGTCCACAGAATGACCGCATAACAAAGTTAAAGATCGACAACAACCCTTTCGCCAAAGGCTTCCGAGCGTGTGGCCAGTCCAAGTGCAAGCGGAAGAACCCTGACTCCGGCAGCGAGGGTAACCCAGAACCTACTACCGAGCCCAGCGAGGCCAAGAGACCTTGTTCTGATGCTGCTTCCTCGTGTTCAGAGGAGGGCAGCTTACGGTCTTCATCACCTAGATCCCCGCCTTTAGTGGAATCCCCCGCTCCACTTGTCACCCCGCCAGAAAACATAACACCTCCACCACCTGCCTTCTACCCCCCAGAGTTACCGTACCTACCCCTACACATGCCCATGCACCTAGGTCTCTGGCCCGGCAGCCCTATACCTAGCGGTTTCTCGTGGGGCCCCGCGCTGCCCCCGCCCCCGCCGCCGGCGCCTTCGCCCCCCGCCGCGCCGGCGCCCTGCCGACGGGTAAAAAGCTTCACGATCAGTGCCCTACTCGGCGAAGGCTGACGATCATATTTACACATTTCTTCTGGATATAAATGACTAGAATGTTAAGTGTTGACAAATATTATTCCCTTCGCGAATGGACGTTACTTTTTGTATGTAATTTACGCCATGTAGCTATTCTATAGATAGAGTACTTAAATTAAAAATATTAATTAAGAATGTTAACGCGACAGGGATATTCGCAATACCTACTTACCATAAATTTATGTAAATAATTATGATTTGAACATAGTCTTATTTTAAACGTTTAATTAATAAAAACTCTACTTTATACCTACCTCGTTAAAATAAGTACCTATTGAATATTGTATTGTGATAGCAGTGCCTTAAGTTTGTATAAAATGCTTAAATAAATAATTTAATTAGTCATATCATAGGCAGTTTCGTTAATAAACGTAGGTACCTACCCAAAATATGTGAAAATGATAGGTAATATACGTAGGTTTATTTACCTACTCCGTTGTGTACTCGTAGGTATCTAAATTACTTCTAGATTAAGTTAATTCTAGAAAGTATACTTTATAATTTTATATCAGAAATGTCTCTATGTAAACTGTACATATAATGTAAATAATATCAGTCAACAGTTAAGTAATTAAAATATATTTTTTATATGATTTAGTATGGCATTTTATTTTATTTACCGTCACCCCATTAGCATAATAAAGGACATTAAGAAAGGTGTTTGATACTTATAACTTTTCACTAGGTTTATGCAAACAATATACGAAACGAACGTTTTGTTTAGGTACTTAATATATTATACACAACTCGCAATTAGTCTGGTTGACAGATTTATCTATGGTTCAGTCCCAGATAGTTGAATAATGTATTCATAGTTTTTGGACTTGCACGTTTACCGCATATTCATTTTCATACTGTTTAGTTTTATTTAGAAAAGCATAGGTAATAATATAAATTAAGTAATCCCCCGGGCCAGGGTTCCGGCCACTTTCTTACCAGACACTCAAGTTTGCCGGATCTGTGGGGAACCAATACCTAAGTAGGTGCTGGCAGCACCATTAGGAATTCAGGAAATCTGACTTACCGCGCGCGTGCCCTTTAACTCAAACCGGGGGTGTTCTAATGCTACAATCTGATTAACTCCATCATGCAATCTAGAGTTTATTGAGTTATACATTATCACCTACTTACCTAATAAGTAGTCCTCCGGACCGAATTTCGGTCATGACGGCCAATTTCACCGGAGACGCCATAGTGCACTAGTGTCAGTGTGTGCAAACGTGGTGCAAACACAGGTGGACTTCCCTTCTTCTCTTACTCAGAAAATAATATAAGTAGTCCAACACTACTGGAGAAAGATCAAGCGCAAGATCAACTGCCTGTAAGCAGTGTGACACCATCGTGCTTCGGAAAGTACGTTATGTTAAGAGCTAACTTAGAAATAGTTCTATGCGCGACTCAGCCACATCAGCCACAAACCCCGTTGGGCACAAAAAAGTAAGATAGGCAGGTTCCCTATAGTTAGTTATCCTTTTGTACTAGCTGACCCGTCAGAATATTGTCTTGTCCAAACTTGAATATGTAGTTTAAAAAAAATCCAATCACTCGGAAAACTTTTCTTTTCTCAAAAACTTTATTCGGACTCAATCAATCTGCCAATTCCCAACTATGTTGGGGTCGGCTTCCAGTCTAACCGGACGCAGCTGAATACCAGTAATTTACATAGAGGGACTGCCTATCTGACCTCCACAACCCATAACTCAGTAAAATAAGTACGATACGAAACTTTATTCGGACTATTAAAACCAAAAAATAACCAAATCGGTTCGGCCGTTGTCAACTTCTCAAGTGATGCGCTTAGCTCCAACGAACAGCATTTTAATTTTAGGATTAACTAAAAAACGAAACCCGGTTAAGGATCACTTGTGTTTCTATCCGTCACAGACAATTTGCTTCGGATCTACTGGACCAATTAATTGCTGTAATTTGTAGTAGGTGTAGATTTTTTTTTACGCGCGGTCCGCTTTTGTCAGAATAGCAAACGAAGTCCAAGCGGATGAAGTAGCAGGCCGAATGCGACATAGAGCAAAGTACCCTCCATTTTTCATAGAAGCAGAAAATAAGTAACGCGCGAGCCATCTATCAGAAAAACAGCTTCGGCCGCGTAGTTTTGCCTTCCCAAGTGTACAGTAGCGCCATCTATGGAATTATGGTAGAAGTATTTCACTCTCGGCCTCACTGCCCAGTCGTCCTGTGGTTCCTTACTTATGCGTGCATGCGTCCTCAGACCTTTCATTTGGTCTGAGGCATGCGTCGTATACAATCCAAATACAATTATATTATTTGGATAAGTACTACTTGCTCCTTATCATAAATCCTAATTAGTATTATTAAGTAACAGATTTGAATAGAATTTGGCTCATGGGTAGACCATGACCTAGTACATGGCATGGCTGGCTAGGATAGGGCATGGCATGACATGGGATACTTTTTATCTCGGTATTACGTTTCCGAGGGATAATTTCAGACCTAGACGCGGACGAAGCCGCGGGCAAAAGCTAGTATAGCAATAGTTTAAAGATTGATTATATTTATGACAGGTTCACTATAATTATTATCCAATTCTTGGGTATTATTCTGGCTCAAATAAACTGAAGTTTACAATTTATAATTTTGATATATTTGACTTTATAGGATACATACACACAGAAGAGGGATTAACACAATTATGTACAACAAATGCATCTAACAATGTTTTAACCAGTAATAGCATTTTATATTAATTTGCCACTTGCAAAATGAAATAATAATAATTTGTGATTTTTTAGAAAAATATTGCACTCCTATTCTAATATAGAAGAACATTACTTGTGTCTGAGATAAAACACATACCTACATTACAAGAAAATACATTCAGACATTAAAAATGTAATTACTTTATTCTTATTTTGTTAGACACCAATCACTATGGCGAGTTTCACTCCTATCCAGCAACAAGGTTTTGAAGCTCTGAACTTAATTCATTGGCATCAATGTTGACTTTAGCATTAGAAGCAGGTGCAGGTGCACTGGACTCTCTGTTGCAAGCCTTCTTGTGCACAAACCAGTGCAGGCGCTGGCACTCCCTGTCACAGTACTGCACAGATTTGCACTTGGAGCACTTCTTAGCTGGCTTCTCCTCTCCACAAGTGCTGCAGTAAGGGATGGCATCAACAAAACCTCGCTGACCATTGATAGTACAGTTGATCACTGACAGTGCAGGGGGGGGATCCTTACTGGTCAGGGAAGACACCATCTGGTGGAAGGTTGTGCATTCTCTGAAAGGAAACTCCCGCACACAATCTTTAAGGAATGTATCCATCAAGTCCAGAGAAACTCCATCTTTGCCAGGCTTCAACAATTTCTTGGAGAATACTTCAACAACATCATGTTTCTTTTCATCTTTATCAGTATTTGTTTTCTTATCTCTAATGTTATGTATTTCTCTAAGAACATAAGCTAGGTAGTGGTATTTAAATGCCATCACTTCGTTAGTATCACCACCTCGTGTCATTTCCTTCTTACACAACAGCTCAAGTGTTTTAATAACTTTTTCAGCATTGTCAAGTAAGGTAGGTATGTGTTGAAGATTAAGTGCCAGTCGCACAGGGTGAATGTTGACACCCAGGACAAACTTGTGAAGAGGGTCAACTAAGGCTGCAGGTAGGTAAGGTTCTGTTTGTTGTCCTTGTATGACACTGAAGTAGGCTATTTCGCTGCGAGGCACGTAGTTGTTGATGGTTGCGACGGTGTGGTGGTTCCCAACGAAGGCCGCCATCTGCGAGGCTGTGCGCCCGACCGAGTTCGTGGCGATCGACTTCGCTCCGGCGTCCAGGAGCAGCTTGCACACCTCCGAGCTCCCTGACAGGGCGCCGAAGTGCAGGGCCGTGTAGTTGTACTCATGCTTGCCAGAGTTCACGTCGGCACCCTGGAAAAGGTGATTGAATAAAACAATAAATTAGTCACACCAAAACAAAAGTGTCGTGCACTCGTGCCAAAAATGTCAATGAAAGTTACGTACCCTATCGAGCAGCAATTGAACCATATCCTTGTTGCCCTTATAAGCGGCGTGTTGCAGTGCAGTCATACCATTTTCGTCAAAGAAATCGACTGTCCCTTTGTGTTGGGCCAAAATATTCTTGAATTCTGTCAAGTCATTTTGAGCTATGGCATCGAATACTGTTTTTTCAGCACCAGGTTTTTCTTCATTTTTCGCTTCCATATCGATTTTCTGAAAACTTCTACAATATCGAACGGAAAGATGCTACCAGAAGCAAACAACCTATAAAGTCGACTGTCAAAGTCAAAGTCAATTAGTCAACTTGACTGACAGTTCTAGTGCTGTTGATAATAAATAGAGATTTCCAGTGTTGTAGTAAGTAGTAATAGACAAGTCATAGTCGATTTATAAATTTTAAAATATTTATAGTTTTCTCGTTTTTCTTTGTTTTACCGTATGATATTAAAAACGCTGTCTCTAAAGACAGTCGTCATTGTGGCTATTTTTGTGACCACAAAACAGAGCTGTCTTTCGAAAGTACTTGGTTGTCGCTGATGTCACTACTTAAATGGAACTAATATTTTATATAATCTTAGCGAAATAGGGTACTAATATGAATTAAATGTACTGAGTTTGACTGGTTTTTTTTATCTTTCTCACAGCTCCTACACATGCAATGCCACCCAATTCACTTTCTTTTATTTCTAGAGAACCATGTTTATTGGACTGTATTTCCTCAGTATAACCGTGCGTTTGCACTGGCGAAACATTCAAGACAAAACATGTTGAAATCTCTAGTTCCTGTCAAAAATTATATGAAAAATTGACAGAAAATAGAGATTTCAACATGTTTGGTCTTGAATGTTTCGCCAGTGCAAACGCACGGTTACTAAACTCAATGCTTACCGACAGAATACAGTATAACACTGCATACTAGTCTGGCAAATGAAAGTTGACCCTGAAAACACGCGCGAAATTTAAAAAAACAAGACTGTTTATCCCTGTACAAAATGCGATAACACGTTTTAATACTTGAAACTTTATTTTATTTTAAATGAAATTAAATTTCAATTATAAAAACGTGTTATCGCATATGCAACTTGGAATCTTACTGGATTGGATATCCAAGTAGGTACACAGAAAAAGACCTGTTAAACTGGGACATAACCTATGTAGTTCCGATTTAGTTTACAAGTATTCTGATGAACCAAGTATTGCCAAGTAATGCTCTGCTTAGGACTTAAGTATAAAATGCAGCTTTATGAGATCTTCCAGGCAATCGTAGTGTGGGTTTTTCTTTGGTCTGTTTTGAATTATGTTCACTTCTCAGCCTAACCGTGCGTTTGCATTGGCGAAACATTCGAGACAAAACATGTTTAAATCTCTAGTTCCTGTCAAAAATTGTATGGAACATTGACAGAAAATAGAGATTTCAACATGTTTTGTCTTGAATGTTTCGCCAGTGCAAACGCACCGTAAGTACTATAACTTGTATAATCACGTTATTTATCCTAAAAATAAAAATTCATTCTGCTCCCCTTAACATAGGTGATCAGAAGAGTTGAAGAAAACAATGTAATGCTTTGTAGAAATGAGAAAAATGGTAGGTTTTTGTAATAAAATTCGATTATTATAAGTATAAATTTATTCTAACAATCAATAGTCATAATGGCTGGTATGACTATTGATATAACATCAACAGCTATAAATACGTGTTACATCTTTACTATACCAATACAATACTAACATACAGAATATTTTAAGCTAAAATGACTAAACAGTGAATACATACTTCATAAATTACTCAAGAGGATATGCGAAACTTTACTGATTTGAGTAAATATTCCCAACACTAATATCATCAATCATAATTCGAAAGATCGAAAAATCACTATGTATCAACACCAAGAGAATGTAAGAGATAAAATTCTACACTACACATCAAGTAAGCTGAAGTGTAGCGCCTATGGAGCGTGTCACATTCCTAAAGTAATGGAAGATCCATTGATATCCAATCATTTATTTCAAAATCGTTGTACAATTCATCAGTCCGCATTGCCCATGACGGAGTGATGAATAGTAATTTTAACCAAAGAAACAACGAAACATCTGAAACACACTTACAAAAAATGGAGCACATAAACATTGAGTTTAATCACAACATTTAGAGATAAAATTGGGGATAAACATGTTAATAAGTGTATATTATTCAATTAGACATGATATTATTATTAGCATTAATAGACACAGCCTACAGCCCTACAACCAAAGTAAACTATGTGGGTATATGAACTTTCAGTTCCAATACATTTATTAATTTAGATACTACGTTTGATTCAATTACTATTTTATTGTTTCTATTATCTACACAGCATTTAATTTTTCTTAATCCTAGTTTAATCGCTATTTTTTTAATAATATCCATAAATGTTATAAGGTTTGAATATATTTGTGCTACTTTGGTAGGTACTTTTTTGCGCCAAAATATATTGCGCTAAAACGACAGACTGTCTACTTATTCAAAATTATCTAAATCTTATCATATTTTATTTTTATATTCCTATTGTTAATTTAATAAACAGCCACATATTTTGCTTACATCTAGAAATATATAAAAAAACAAAATCCTACATTATTAATGCTACAATACACGTTCAGAATTTTAAATTTACACATCCATAACATTAATTATTAACTATAGTGGGAAGGTGATACTTATAATAATAAATTTGGAATTTTTAAGCTCATTCACAAAGGTAGTCGATTAGTAAGCCTATTTACTTTTCGCAACACTTAAAATTGATTTTCATGATTGCCAGTATAAAAAAGAAAATTGCTACCATGTTTATAATCGAAAATTAAAATAAATTACAAAATGGGTAGGTATTTATCTAAACGAAGAACCATGAATATGTTTTAATTAAGTTGTAAAACTAACGTTGAGTTCTCGAAGCGTTCAAGAAGCATATTCTTTCATAATAATAATTGTTCCAGCGTCAACCTTAATGCTTGATGGGTCTATAACTAAACTACAGCTAAAACATCGACGGTTTGCTGAATTGTCGGTTAATCTTACAGGCGTGTAACTTACGCGCGAAAAGTTAATTAGTCTAAACTATTATTTAATCTTAAGAACATTTTAAAATACTTTAATAAAGGTATAGACACAAAATTAAGAAAACTTTCTCCTAATTAAATACAACATAGGTAGGTACATATCGTCGACCTAATTCTAATATGGCGTAAGTCAAAATTGACAACTGTTCAGGAAGCGAAAAAAACGTTTTTATTATATGACGTTCTTAGGAAACTTCAAATTAATGTTCTACCGAAAATATGACTAATCGTATCTGCTTTATAATTTTAAGGTTTTATTACATATAACACCTTAGATTGATAAAAATCGGACTTATGCCTTATTAACATTAACTTTTGTGTGACTTACTGTTTATTGGAATGAAAATGAAAATAAAAATTGGTACTCAGTAAAATACTTTTATTTAAATAAGTATCAAAAAAACATAAAATCAATAGCTATGCAACGCTTATTTGCAATAATAAATTCTTCTTCAATTATCATAACACACAGCACCTGTGAGATCAAAAACCTACCCATAGAAAATCTTTACAAAATAAAATTTAAGAAATTCTTAATAATATTAGTAGTAGTACTAAAACGTCTGTCGTGGATGGCTAACAAAGGAATGTGTTTAAACTAATAAACTGAAAAAATCTCTTTAGCAAAAACAAAATATTCTTATAAAATAAACACAGCCCACATAAAAAATAATGCTCAAATTAAAAAAGATCTTATCTATCAAAGAACAAACAAAACTTTTTTTGCCATTCCAGTCCAGTTCCTTCCAGAAATTGTTAAAAATGGTTTGTCTGTCATCTTCTGTAAACAAAGAACAAAACCTTTTTTTGCTCTTTTGGCAAAAATCTGAGTCACATGTCGAACCCATTTTTTCTCAGCTCTTGGAACATCTGAAGTTATTACTTTATTTGAATCCCTCGCATACCCAAGGTAAGATTCACCTCGCATTCTCTTCTCTTTGGTCACATTTTTTTTCCAAACTTCTGGCAGTTCATGCTTGTTGCGTTTAGGGACATTAGCAGTTACAGCAACATCATGTAGCTGATGAATCGGTAGATTCTGTGGAGGTAGAAATGTTGGAGCAAGAAGGGACAACAATAACTCCTGCAGTTGTGTCTATAACTGGGTAACTCGGGAGCCGTGGTCGTCCATCGGTCTTCTGAGAATGTAGAAATACTGGAGCAACATGGGACATCAGAATCTGTAGCTATGGCATCCACAGTATCTATACCCATCCAACATCTGTTGGATAAAATATCAGCGGGCGTCATCGTCGTGAAACATTCTTCTGGGTAAGTTAAGGCCTGTGTGTGAAATGGGGCTGCCAGATAGTCTCTCTCTGCAATCGCATCAATGATAAAATGAGTGGAAGTATTAGTAACCGTGGTTGATGTACGCTCTTCTGTAGAAACAGGAAATGTCAAGCAAGACGGTATGCGAAGAATGTCTGGGTTTTCTGACGGTACATTTTCATTTATTTCTTCAAGAGCTCTTCATTTGGTTTATAAATAAGGACATTTTCCAAAATGTTTATACCGCTGTTCTGTTTCCTTTGTATTTACTACTTTGATACTGTTGGTATGCAAAATTTCCATAGTTTCATCAATAGAATCATCATCAGCATCCGAAAACTCCACTTCCATTTTACCAATCTGAATAATAAAAGTTAGTTCGAATATCTCTAAGTCTGCTTTTCAAAGTGGAATTACGAGTATTTAATCTGAATTATTGCGAAAGCTGCATTCATATTTAAACAGTATTAATAAAATAACATTAATACTCACCAGATAGTTACAAAAAACATTCACATAACACTTAAAAACTATTTTAAACACGCAGCCACGTGCACTTGACAAAAAATTCTATGCAAAAGGATGACTTATGCTTTATTCGCACTACAAAACGTCGCCCTGAGATACTATGTATTGTTTCAAACGTTCTATCTCTTTTTTTTCTATACAGATATTGAAAAGTAAAAAACGAGATAGATGTAGTTTTGATCACTCTACCTAAATCGCAAAAAAACGTTGTTAGGCCAAATTTTGACTTACGCTTTATTAGAATTAGGTCGACGATATATTATAATTATTCGAAAAATTTACAGAATATTAAAAAAATTTGAATTTAAGCAGTTACTGTACCTATCTCATTATGTGTGACAACATTTTTTGCTCGCTGACCTGCTCGTCTGGTCAACCGAACTATAAGTCCCTAAACAAAAAAAAATAACAATTTATTTTGTGATCTATACTTACTAGAAGAAAGCTATTTTAAACTCTGAGTATCATATTGTTAAACAATTACCATCACTACTTACCCTTTCGACTCCGCCTTCAATGCTTACCACGCAACAATCTTACAACTAACATTGAATTCCTTAGTCTTAGGTACATCACAAACGCTCAAAGCTTGAAAAAGGAACACGCAAAATTATAGACTACTCATACTCGGAGTAACAAACAAATGGAGTGCTAAGGGTCGTCTTGCATTCCCACGACGCCGATATTATTTGTTCTACAGCCGCGTCCAGACTTCGCGAGTCATTCGTTGATGCGGCAAATGCTCACAGAGAGCACAGCTTGCAGGTTTGTGTTGCAAATTAATCGATATCTCGCGATGTCTGTACGCGGCTTAACTTCCATTTCCCATGACATCAGAAGTGAGCTCTAGGGTGAAACAGCACTCCTTGTTTCTTCCTCATCTTTGGTACAGCGCCCGACTGTTGATGCGGCACACGGAGCTTTGGAAAAAGTTCGCTTTATCTTTATAGAGCGCCATCTCTGTGGGTTGTGCATGCGTGACAGTCTATGCCAAAAGCTCCATGTGTGATAATAACGGTCGCGTGCTGTACGTCTTGCTAGACGTAGTAGACGTCGAAGGAGAGCTGAGCTCAGACGAGTGCGGGCGGCGGCGCGGCCTGCGGGGGCGAGTGCGGGGGGGAGGGCGCGGGGGGGGGCGAGGGCGTCACGGCGGCGGGCGCCAGGCGCACGCCGCCGCTCTCCGAGACCACCATCCCGTTGTGAACGGTGCCGTGACCTTCTGTGTCTGCGTACGGAGTTGTCAGGATGCGTAGACGCTGCAAAGAAGTTGATGAAGTTAGGTACTAAATTTTAAATACGAAGAAAAAAGGTTACTTAGCTAGATGATAGAGCCTGAAATCCATTTGCTAAAAGTAATGTTTTGGGTAAAAGCATAAATTCCATGCACCCAAAACTTTACACTTAAAGTAATTTATGCCAAAAACAAATGAGACCATTCTGAGACTGGTGACAGACTCAGAATATCTTAACTCTGACTACAAGGTTATTTTGGCGCGTGGCCGCCATCGGAAATAACCATATTTTTTTCATTTATTTTTTCAACACATTTCACAAAACGATCACCCAAATGTTTATCAATGTTTGCCAAAAGATCTGTGTAGCAGTATATGGACCTAAGTACAAAGTTCTATGGAAGAAAAATACAAACTATTTAGGAGCAGACCTTTAACAAACTCCACAATTAAACTAAATGGGCGACATCATACCTCGATAAAAGTTCCTTTCGTAGTAAGCAGCTTATAAATAGCCACGGTTGGAATGCACATGACACTGGACCCAGCTATGGCCCAACCCAGCGCATTAGCCCATAATGGGTAGATGTAATTCTCGTATCTTAGCGGTTCGTAGTCCAGGAGTCCGTAAGCGATGATGAAGAGGAGGAATGCAGGAGCCGCGAAACGCCAGCAAACGCGCCAGTATAGCCCGGGACGGAAACCTATCATGTCGCGAATGTCTTCGCAGAAACGTTCCGTACCTGGTAAAGAGAAATAGAGTACGATTTTTCAAGCCACGTAGAATTTGGGAACTCGGAGAAGTCGAGATGGGTTTTCGTTAGGTCTAAGTTAAGTACACCAACGCATTTGTTCTATGTTTAGGGTTTGGTTTCCGCATTTAGTCCCTCTAAGGTGGATCATTGTGCGTGAAAGCCAACACCAACGCACTTTTTTTTGGTGCACTCGGTTTCCGCTACATGGTAAACATAATTCAGCGGTACCAGTTTGATTTAATTCTTCAAGGACATTCTAATTAACTACAATGGTTTTTGGTACGCGGGTGTACCGCGCGCGGTCATACAGGAGGTGTAAAATGCGAGGGTCTCTTTCTTGTACCTTGTCGTCCCAGTCATTATGATAATTTTTTGTAGTGTAATATATCTGGGAACCTTCTGGTGACGGAGATATTAAAGGTCAAAGTTCCATCTGATTTTGACGAAGACAAATTTTAAATTTAAATACCCATTTATAACTTTTGTACCGTTGCATCCACCCACAATGTTTTGCGCGCGTTACATTGCGCGCTGCCGTAAACAGTGATTTTTCACACCAAAAAGTTGTTTCCCAGCTATAATTTTATTCTCAATGATACTTAATACTAATACTTGATAATAATACTTAATTACTTAAACGGGTAGAGTCTGGCCAACGAAAGTTGAGACTAACGAAATTTTATTTTATCTAAATAAAATAAACTTTCAAGTATCGACACGAATTATTGCACTAGGTATTTATAGGGTTACAGTCTTTTTTTTTTTAATTTCTCGCTTTTTTTGTCTCAACTTTCGTTGACCAGACTCTATTTGATGGGTCTTTTTACGCCCTCTATACATATAGAAAAAATGCTGATCAAAAACAATTTAGGGAATCAAGTACCAAAACAATAGACCATCAGAAGTTCAGAACTCAAAAATCAACTCACCATATATCCAAGACACAGCAATAGCCTCAAAGAACACGGCAATTAAGATGGAATACCCTGCAGCATATCTGTCAAGCAGTTGGAAGAAGTAGAAGCCTCCCTTGGTGCAGGAAGCCAGGCCAACGAAGAAGTACAGAGTGAAGAGACACGCCACGAAGATCTCGCGGTGACGACCGATCGGAGGAAACTCGTCGCTGAGCGCGGTTATTATTGCCTCGGACCCGCCGAACTGAGTGGTAATAAAAGATTTTTAAGAAATTTTTCTTTATTTGTTATCGTAAGGTTCAGTTTGTAAGTATATTTATGAGTTAATTGTGATGTTTGGGTTTGAGAATTTGAAATAGTTAGAAAAAAATATATCTAAGTACTCGTACGTCTAAAATTGTAACATAGTGTAATAATAACCAAGGTAATTATCGAGAACTGTATCAAAATTCATAATTATAAATGTGAGCATTGTATCTACTTGTTTTAAATGTATGATTATTTCTTTCTCAAATTCTACCCATAGTACACACGGCTACACATCAAGCTATAAATTTCCAGTATAAGCTGACCTCGCATTGTACAGAAATCCTATACAATGGGAGATCAACATAAACTGGAAATATATAACTTGATGTGTAGCCGTGTGTACCACAAAACCGTGTTTATTAGTTGTTTAGCCTAAGCACCTTTAAAACATGACAGGAGATTGACATAAAACACATCAAACACGCGTTGAACAAGTGTATAAGTTTTTGTGGTAAGGCCCTACATGTTCTTAAATGAGGCAAAAATTATTTAAAAAAAGTACTCAATTTAAATAATAGTAATGCAGAACAACAGTCAAGTACCACTTACAGAGCTATCCAACCCAAGTGTAAGAAGCATCATGAAGAATATCAAAGCCCAGAAGGTAGACCCCGGCATGGTCGCGATGGCAGCCGGGTACACCACGAATACAAGGCCTGGTCCTTCCGTAGCCACGTCTTGCACATCCCTGCCTGAAGCGTGGGCCATGTACCCAAGCACGCTGAAGATCACGAAGCCAGCAATGAAAGAGGTCGCCGAGTTGATCACGCTTGTCAGAATGGCGTCCCTGAGAAAATTTTTAGCGTATAGAAGGACCAGCACCATAGAAACAGGTTTTGTCGACGGAAGAATAGAGAAATTGACAGATTGTGATTGTTTATCTGTCGTTTTGTCTATTCTTCCGTCGACAAAATCTGTATCTATGGTGTTCGCGTGCAACTATTAATAATTTTTGATAATTGGTTAGAAATATTGTGTACTCACTTGTACACGTTGTTGTGATACTTATTGTAAGATGCATAAGCCAACAGTACTCCAAATCCAGGTCCCAAGGAGAAGAACACTTGAGTCGCCGCATCCACCCATACCTTGGATCCAAAACATTTTAAAATCAAACCATTTTTTTTCTTACAAACTATGCCTGGGATTACAATGTTAATGGTTTTCATACCTGAGGTTGTGTGATAGCTTCGAAGTTAGGACTCAGGTAATACTGAATACCGGTGGCGGAGCCAGGGAGGGTTATGCCACGAACCAAAAGTATTAGGAGAACAGCGTAAGGAAAGAGAGCCGTGAACCAAACAACCTGGAAAGAAAGCATGAGTATTTCAACATATAATTGAACTAACTGTTGTCCGCGACTTAGTTTGCGATCTAGGACGAAAACTAGCCTATGTCCTTCTCCAGGTCAAGCTCTACCCATGTGCCAAATTTCATACAAATCTGTTCAGCCGTTTTAGCGTGAAATTTCATACAAAAGACGATTATGATACGGTAAACATTGGCTATATCTACTTACATCATAATATAAAAGTTGTACGTACTTTTCCAGAAGTGCTGATGCCCTTCCACAGAGAGAAGTAGCAGATGATGTAGACCGCTAGCAGGCAGAGGGCCATGTCCCATTTGATCGCACCTAAGTCATGAAGACCTTCGCTCCCTTGCAGTTCCAAGATGGCCCGGCTAAAATCATATTGTGGATTTGAAATAACTGAAAAAGTGGAAGAATTTTTTCGTTCTTATAAACAAATCTTACTTGAAGTACTCAGAAGCAGCCGATGTAAATGGAGTTGTTTGCGGGGGGGGAAATAATCCTGAAGAGCTGTTGTAGCGTACCCGAGTTTTGTTGGAAGCTTCCCAGATTGCTTCGAACTGCGGGAAAGTCAAAGATTATTTTTATATCCAAAGTTAGTTTCAAAAAGTACTGCGCTGCCAGCATGTAGTAAGCTGACCGATCGCATCTGCTCATGACCTGCACGCGTAGTATGACCACTTCTATCTGCTCTATGGAAAGTGCATAATACCTCTAAACGATTTATCTATCTATCTCTTCCTAGACAAAGTGACATAACCTTCTTTTTTTATTTTTGACGTCGCGCTGTATAAATCTTTCTACAAACTGTAATTTTGCTTTTCGTCCTTCTGCTTTGACGGTGGTCATGTTTCACATGCTGATTCGAATACTTAAGAAGATATTAACCGAAAATTATTTACACAAGACATATTGTTACGAAAATTACATAGGTAGGCTCTTAAGTCTTTACTGAGCACGGGCTTATGAACGTACGTATAAGAACAGAAAAAATAATATCGCAAATATAAACGTTTACGGTTAAAAACTCACAGGTCGGCAAGCAGGCGTATTCCATTCATTATCGCAGTTGGTCCAGGGCAGCATGGTGGTGAAGGAGGCGAAGAAGAACCGCAGCGCCCACGCGATGATCACGTTGTAGTAGAAGTCCACGTAGAACGCTATCAGAACTACCGCGTACCCTATGCCTATGGTGATAAGGAGTTGGTTATGGTAAAAAGAAGATTGAAAAGTGTTCCGTCCTTAGGTACTTGGGAGAAGGCTAAGTAAACAAATGAATATGTGCAGCAGTGGATTGCACCAAATTCTTAAACACAATTGATTTAAATCATAGAGAACGCTTCTCTGAGATAAGATGACAAATCACTACATATTATAAAACAAAGTCCTCCGCCGTCTGTTCGCGATAAACTCAAAAACTACTGCACCGATTATCATGCTGTTTTCACCAATGGATAAAGTGGTTCTTGAGGAAGGTTTTAGTAAATAATAACCGACATCCACGCGGGCGAAGCCGCGGGCATCAGCTAGTATGAAATAAAATATACTAGAAGATAATATAATAATTGATGATTATTCTACGGCGCCACACTACAGTACACATTCCAATACTTACCTCCCTCATTATTCCCATAAGGATGAACAGTACAGAAATAACAGGTTGGTAGAGCCCTAAATAAATTGCGTTAAAATTCAATTGTTCTATTACTAAAGAGGTCTTAAAAGACCTAAGGAATTACCAAGCTTCACGAAAACCATTTCACCAAAACAATGATCTATCGCGCAAAAGTACCTACCTACTCAATTCGTTTCGTCAAAAAATACTTTCACTCAGAGCGGATTTCCAGCACCTTTCCGGACCATTACCAATTTTATTTCTCTTCAAAAATCATATCTTGGTGGGAGCCACTCAGGGTGCGAGACGTGACAATCGCGTGAAATGAAATCAACGGGCATAAGCCGGGCTCGCAAATCTACCGGAGCCTTTTGAGACCGTATGGGACGAGCACTTAAGGGGAGCCCCGAGAATGGTGTCAATTATGGGTGTTAAGTGCGGGGGCGACGTCCGACAAGACCGCGATCTTGTAAATGACGTGACCCATGTTTTGCATAAAAGTCTTGCAGTTGGATGGATTGTTTATTGGAGCGTGTGATTTTTTGGTCCTTGAGTCTGCAAGCCGTGGGTATAAATAATGGAAGTATATTTCTTCTTTGTAACGATTTTAAAACTAACTGCTTAAACGCAATAGCTGTAAAGTGTGGCATGTAGTTCAGAAGTTAGTGTCTGTTCAACGCCGAAGTTTACACTAGAATTTTACACTAAACTATAGGATACAGTCTGATAAAACTTTATCGACCTTTTTGATACAGAAAGAACAAGGTAACTTTAGAGTTATGTTAGTCAAAGCTGATACAACCTCTTTTATTTAATCACAGTGAACTAACAACCCAGACATAAGCAGGTATAAGCAGCTATATAGGCAAAAGAAGTCTGAAACCTCATTTAATTCTTTGTTCGTCGTTTTCATGCTCAGCTATCTAATTGCGTAACTTAATTTCGTAACTGATTAAGACTAATCTGTTTCATTTTGACAGTTCAACAACATTCATTGCGTTATTTACGTTGCTGAGCAGATTAATTTTTCGAACTTATGAAGCAATGGATTTGAAATTTGTTTCAAACTGATTTAGATTGTGATTGATCGTGTACGCAATTAGGGATCTGTACCTAACTCCTTCGTTCTTTTTAACCAAACTCTATGTAGATACGACCCATAGCTACAAAGCAGTCAGAAAGTTAAGTGGTGGGCACTATAACTCTTGATCGCCAAATGCGGCTTCCACCATACCAATGACATTAGCCGACGGGACGTGACCGGGCCGCAATAAATCTAGCGTATGAGTCGCACGTGACCCCATAAAACTGAGCCAAGTAAAGAGAAATCGTGCCAATTTAAAATTAAACCCACTTAGACGTTAGTTTTGAATGATGTGATGTAACAAAAAGTTATTTTCTGCGTATAATTTATTTTAAAAAATCAATCCGCCTAGCTGTTTCCCAACTATGTTGGGCACGACTTCCAGTCTAACCGTATGCAGCTGAATACTAGTATTTTACATGGAGCGACTGCCAACCCAGTTACTGGGTAGTGATCTCCACAACCCAGTTACTGGGTAATACGATACCCCTTGGTAAGACTGACGACTCGATCCGTAACAACTGTTAAAGATCCACGAATGACAGCCGGGACCAACGGCTTAACATGCTTTCCGAGGCACGGAGGAGTCTCGGTATGTAAAGATGGTGGTGGCACGAGCTCCTCTATAATTTAATTTCAATAGAATTATTTTATATTCAATAGTATAAAGGTCAACTCTTAGATACCGTTATATAATCAGCAGAAAATACCTTCTTTAACTATGTTAAGCATTCATTGTGTAGTGTGGTATGTTGAAACAATGCGGGATATAGTTATTCGCATATCATCTGTTTTACGACCTAAATATTATGCATTCAAGTGTAAAAAAGTATCCTTAAAATTAAATGAATAAACAGTTTCTTGATTACTGGAAAAAAGGACTTTGGTCCTTGTTTCCACTAATCAAGAAACTGTTTCGATTACCAAGATCAGAACCCTAATTGCATAACACATTTTCAAGAACAAACCGTGAGTTTTGAATGATATTGCTAATCATTTGCTTCAACGTAACAACGTAAATAGCGCAATGAACTGTCAAAATGAAACCCATTGCGATCTATTGTCATTTAATGTGTTACGCAAGTGGGGTACAGATCAGTATTGCTGAAAGTACACACCTAAAATGCGTTAAACTGACACTTACCTTTAAAGAGTGGAACTAGTCTCCCCCAGCAGGTAATGGCGCCCTTCCGATGGAACTGCCCCAGTGCCAGCTCCATATAGAACAGCGGGATCCCACCCACCACCAGCATGATGCAGTACGGCACCAGAAAAGCGCCTGGGTAATAAGAATAAATATTAAGATTACCCCCTTAACCTGTATGACCGCGGACGGGCCGCGCGCGGACCAAAAACTATTGTAGTTAATTAGAAAATCCTTGAAGAATTAAATAAACTTCATTCTAGAACGGTGCTATCATTATTTCGTCGGCATCTACCACGGTGACATAAGTAGACGCTTAATATTTCCATCAACTACGTCCCTGCCATTGTTCTTTAATCTCTGTTCAAAAGTGAGAATAACCTGAACACAAATTCATTTTTCATCGGAATTCATGACCAAAAGTTCTGCGATTCTGGTGGTCCACCTCTATGGTGGTCATTTACCAAATTTCGTTTTGGCAGAGAAAATCTTTAATGATGAAAACTACGAAGACAATGTAAAATCTAGTCAGTCAAAAGGTAATTGTTGCTGCAATGACAATTGCATGCATGGTCCAACACATTTCGCCCTAAATTGACATGCAAATATTAAAATAACAAGGTGCTAATTTCAATAAGCAAATCTCTAAACAAATGAACACAATTTATTCATAACTAAATTACTAGTACCTACATATTGTATAGTTAATACCTATGCCTCCTGAGAATATACATCCATTCATTCATATTTTTTTCAAAAAAAAAGCCGCAAAATTAAAAAAAATATCTAAAGTCCTTTTGTTTTACAAATCCAAACTTATATTTCCAATAATAACGTAAATTTTTCAGTCGATTTCCCCCGAAGAGTGCCATCGCAATCTCAGATCTATACTCGCAATAATTTCATATCGGCCCCGAGAGAGAGGGCGACGTAAATTGTCCTATAATTGGCCTTTTAAGGATTTGCTTCCAATACGCTTTTATGAAACTTAAGATGTTCAACGTTCGAGCTCATTTATATACAGTAATTATATAGATAGGTATGTGTTAGTAATATAATAAATTAGCTTTTGTCAAGCGCTAAAATTGTTCTAATGAAACGGGTATCTTTTCGTAACTTACTCGTAGCTAGAATTCAGACAATTTATGTAAGACATCTAAACAGGAAATATTGCGAAACCTTAATATTATTTTTGTCTTATGATGAGCTTATTTTTTTTAAATTACATTTAATTTAATAGACCTCGACATTTCTCAAAAAGCTTTGTAACCTTCAGTCGTATTAACTCGCATGAGTTATGTTACATTACATGCAAGTAACAAGTAATCCTTACATAGGTATTATAAAACAAAGTCCACCGCCGCGGCTGTCTGTCGTCCTGTACGCGATAAACTCAAAAACTACAGCACCGATTTTCATGCTGTTTTCACCAATGGATAATAGTTCTCGATTAAGGTTTTAGTATACAATAACCGACATCCAAACGAGCGAAGTCGCGGGCATCAGCTAGTATGGTACAAAATTCTAACGAATAAAAAACTTAGACAGATTTAACAGCTTGTGCCAAACTAGGCCCAGCTGTATCTTGGTGACTCAGACACTACACAGATTAATACTGTTATGTGTTCATATAGTGCATAATTTATGAAAGAACTCTACATTATGACGTTTATTTTTCGTTCTCATAATTATCATCATCATCACTATCGATAACATAAAATAAATCACTCCTGTATTCCAGGAAGGGTTAGGCAGAGGTGTAGGTACAAATTTCGCCAGTTAATTTTAAGTCCCATGTAATAGGCGGCGAGCCAATTGCCATCAACCGGACACAAATCCAGACTCCGGGCTGCTACTGAGAAATTCCAGATGGAAAAACCCAATAACATTTTGTTCGACCCGGGAATCGAACCCAGGACCTCATGCACAGCTGTAGCGTTTAAGACTACTAGACCCACGTGGTCTATCGATAAAACTTTACAATTCCGTAACCTGCAATTATTCCTAATTATCTTAAAGTCCGTTAGGTTTCCTCGAAAAAGTGACAAAAACGAGGCCAGTAAAAGGATGAAGTGTGTCTGCTGCACGTGTGTCGACGAGTTCCAAGTAAACAGTAATGAACCACGAGCACAATTGCTAAATGACGAACTTCCGTACACTTTAATTGGGTAAGTATAATGCCCAAGGAACCCACACAGTCGTTTATCTTACAGGGCACTGGTTTAGCAAGAATATACAGAAATGTGTATTTGACAGGCTGCAGATAGAAAAGTCAAATTCGGGTCAAAAAAGGCAGTTTTTAACGTCAATTTAACCACTGCTGTACCATATATCCTTACATATTATAAAACAAAGTCCTCCGCCGCGTCTGTATGTCGTCCTGTTCGCTATAAACTCAAAAACTAGTGCACCGATTTTCATACTGTTTTCATCAATGGATAGAGTGGTTCTCGAGGAAGGTTTTAGTATATAATAACCGACATCCACGCGGAAGAAGCCGCGGGCAACAGCTAGTATTTTTATAATAGGAGATAGTGCAATATGTAGTCGGGTTTTAGTATATGTATAATTTGGCGGGCGAAGCCGCGGGCATCGGCCAGTAACACATAAATAAATAAAAAGTCACGCCCTTTTCCTGTGATGGTAGGCAGAAACTACAGTACGCGACCGCTACAATCCTTATAACTGTTTACCGATCTAAAGGTACTAAATACAACATCAGCCATTGTATTTTAACAGGTCAAGTATCAACGAATGTAGGCAATAGATACCTAGAACTAGCAGAGAATGCAGAGCAACAATATGTACGTCAAAATCTGCCACCTAAAAGAAATCATTCTGCTTAGTGCTACTTAATGGTGCCTAAAAACTACAAAGCCAATATCTCGCTATAGAACTTCTTAGAAAGCCGAATAGAACTTTGTAGAAAGCCGAATAAAATTTTGTAGAAAGCCGAATAGAGCTTTGTAGAAAGCCGAAACAATTCTAGGCAAAAGAAAAAACTATAAGTACATCTACAGAGTAATGCGTCTTAAAACCTCTTTGAGGAGGTAGGGAGAAATATGGCAAGGATTTACTTTATTGCCGGATGCAACAGGTCGCGGATAAGAGGGGAATGGAGGACATTCTGACCAAGTTTCTGTAAGTCGACGACGGGGAGAAGTGACTTCGGAGAATCTTCGTGTCTCTTAAGTGAGGGGATAATGGGGCTTTATGGAATAGTGCGGCTTTTCGGCATGATAGGGTGATTTAATTTTAACTGTTGCGCTGCTGGTCTTTTGAAAGATGTTACTTACATACATTGTGCAAATTACAAAGCAAGTCCTTTTCAAATTGATTGTATTGAAAGATACATAGAGTTTTCAGGTATGGTAGGTTCCTTATTTGAGTATTGTGAAAATGTATTGAAATCATTGATGTAAGTACTAAAAATTTAAATTGAATCTGATTTTAAAGGGAAAAAAAAGTAAGGAAAGGGAAACACTTACCTTCTGTCGCCTTTTTTTTACCGGCTTCTAAAAAGAGGAGGTCATCAATTCGGCTAAACTTTTTTTTTATAAGTACGTATTTTAGCGATATCGTCGCCAATTGTATCTTGTTTTTAATTAATCCTTTTTGTTTGGAAGAGTATACTCCTGAAATGGTCCCGTTTAAAATTGGTGAAGATCTGACGACGACCTTCGGAGATAGACAATGTTGAGAATTGAATATTGTACACTTATATTACAAGTAAATCAGTAAAACTTAATTAACTTCTTCAGCAAGTATGACCATCCTACAGAAATGTGTAGACCAGCTTAAAAACTAATTTCCTTTTAAAATCGCTACAAAAGAAAACCTAATCGGCTCACGATGATTTAATTTATAGCTACATTTTCTTCGAATCTGTTACGAATGTTAGAATGGTAATCGAATCGCCTTAGTTCCGAGAGCCCGGGAGGTCCCCGCGGACCGAAGGCCGGATCATTGGGTATTACGAGATTACCGCCGATAGGGCTCCATTAAATCATCCACACCGTAAGGCCGGAATTGTTTCCAACTGAAATGTTTGTGGAATTGTGATTTATAGGCAGCTGTATTTCGATTTCAATATTGAATTAGATATTGGTGATAAGTTACTTTAATAGGTGCTCATCGAGTGTTCCGAGACATCGCCAAGCGGTTGATCGACTCTTCACGTGACTAGAGCTGGCCAATTTTTTACTAAATTCAAAAAGGAGTAGGTTCTCAATTCGATAGCTTGTTGTTGTTTTTTTGGATTACTCCGCCAATTATAAATTTACTTGAATGTTTTTTTTTTGTTTCGTACGTCATGCTATTGATGTGGTCTCGTATAAACTTAGCTTGAGTAGTTTTTAAGTCAGCTTCAATAATACGTATTTTTCCCACTTTACCTATACGGATAACGCACTGTTATTTACGGCAGCACGGAACTGTAATTTTACGGATATTATCATTATTATCATACAAATTGAATCAAAGTAGGTAGGTATGCAGTTTAAATTAGAAAAAGCTGTCGCCGTCTCGTAGATACACTACAGTCTCTAAATTATTTTAAAACTATTCTGTTTAAAAATTAAACAGACTACGTACATGAAACATCTCAGCGTCGTAATTCTCATACGTGGTGAAGTTCTCATTTTGCAAATAATTTTGTACCTACCTGCCATCATATCATATCGTAATGTAATCTAGACTTGAACATTTATACTGCATTTGAAATAAGATTAGACATTTCAATAAACCTTTTTTAAAGTCCGATCAACCGATTTTGCTCGCGCGCGGTTGGTCACAGTTCTAAACTAACCTATTTCACCCTATTCAAAATGAGGAATCATAAATGTTTTCACCATTGTCTAATTATCTAGTCATAGGAGATTGAAAGTCTCTAGATCTGCAAACAAAACAATCAACGTGGTAGCCAAAACTGTCACATCAAGAAATAATTACAGCTTCGTAATAGTGTATAGTGGTACAGTCTACGTTAGCAATGATGGATGGCGAGGGTCACATGATGAAGTGGCGCCCCAATCAATTAGTACGGAACCACGCTATGACCGAACACGGCTATAAATCAGAACCATTCGGAAGGGTTAGTAAAGTCGGCTGTGGCTATCGAAATGTTGTAGATAGCTAAATAATACCTTCAATTATTACATTTGTGTTGATTTGCACGATGATAGCAGCGGTGGCCCAGTGGTAACGGCTGTGACTTACGAGTTGTAAGTCGTAGGTTCGAACCCAGACAGGCGCTTTACTTTGTGTAAATTATTTCATCACCACTGCTCTGAAATCGGTGAAGGAAAAAATCTTGAGAAAACCGACATGTCCTAGAACCAATAATTCGAAGACATGTGACATCGTCCAACCCGCACTGGGCCCGCGTGGTGGATTACGGCCTACTCCCTCTCACCGAGAGGGGGCCTGTGTCCCAGCATTGGGAACATTATAAGCTGATTATGATAACCTAATACAGATGAAGAGGCAAGTGCAACAACGAAGATAAACCGTCAAAGAAAACAAACTTAGTAGAGCATATTTTGAAACTACCTACTTACTGGATTGTTTAGTTCAGTGTCGGATATAGTAGGTATATTAAGTACCAGTACTTTTTATTCAACACTAGCTTCCGCCAGCGGCTTCACCCGCGTGATATTTTTATAAATTATAGCCTAGCCTCAGTGTTAATGTAACAATCTCCTGGTGAAAGAATTTTTGAAATCGGTCCTGTAGTTTTTGAGTTTATTCATTACAAACAAAAATACAAATCTTTTCTCTTTATAATATTAGTTAAAAATTTGTTTACTTTTCACTAATATCACACACAAAAAATATGGCACAATCTAATAAAAATTCGTTATGGAGTGTAGAATCTTAATTTACCCAAATGTCGGTAGTATTCAGATACACCAAGTAAATAACGAAGCGACACGCCAGCAGCCATTAATAGCACCTCATCGGCCATTCTAAATAAATTTCCTCTTAGTGTGAACTGCTCAATACAAGATCACATTTCAACAGTTCAAGAGAATTGCCATTTAATTAGATCACGGACAGGCGCGGCTCGATCGGCCTTTGCGTTGCCGAGATAGGATGACCTCCCCTCTCCATTATCTTATTACTCGCTCCCATTATTACGTTACTAATTTTCCTGCACATCGAGGAGCTAACTTAGTTTTCTCAACGTAAAGGGCGCGTTTTGATTGTCAATTACTGGCTCTTGGACGCCAAAGGATGGTGCGACGGACGATCAAAGCAACAGCGGATACAATTAAGTATGTGGCTGAAACTTTGTTAGGAGCGCAAGTATTTTCAACATGGTCTTTAGTGTATAAGGTTTTGTAATAAGATCAGCATGTCTTTTGTGCACAGGGTTTTTTAGCTGCTGGGTTAGTAATAGAGAATTATTTTTAAGAAACACCTCCATACTTTAATCGTTTCAAAACTATTACGGTTTTTCTTTTTTCTACACTAATATTGTAAAGAGAAAAGATTTATAATTATGTTTGTTCGTAATGAAACTCGAAAATTACTGGATCGATTTTATAAATTATTGAATGTTATGTTATCACTGAGTAACATAGACTATAATTTATAAAGATATCACACGGGCAGAGCCGCTGGTATATTTCCTGCATCAACAAATTATTAGCATCTTTAAATCTGAAGAATGTTCCTGTAGCTTTCTGTGACCAAGTTTTTGAAGTAACTCTTTGATTTAGAAAGTATAAAGTCGTAAACCGCATCATACCTATCCTACATAGTACCCTGTGGTAAGCACCGTCGGAACAATAATATAAAATATTGTAGTAAGATTCCGGAATATGAACAGCCGTATAATATTTAAACACCAATGCAAACAAATCTCATTTAGTCGTTTCCGGGCCTTTGACTGGCCATCTCTAGCCTGAAGCACTTCATTTCCGTTTCAGCAAAGACGCGTGGAGTCTGGCCATGGCTTGCCATATCGCGCCTTGTCACTTGCCATGTTTTGTCTATGAAGAAATGGTGGCAAAGTTCTATAGCTGTGGAATTCGAATTTTCATTTGTTCACACTCGTATCGAACCGTGCTATGCGAAATTAGTTCGAACAAAAGATAGCCGGTCAGGGTAAGTAGAGAAGACTGCCTTGGAGGCTCATGTAAGACATTTAACTGCTTCGTTTTAAGTTTTACTTTATCTTTTCTGGCATGCAAATCTGTCTAGCATAACGTCTTCATTTTGCATAGTGCTAGTTAGTTTCAAGTATACTGTGTGTTGAGTGTATAACGCTATTACATGAGTACTTCACCGCACACTGGGCGAATGTGAAGCTTCAATTAGCAAGCCGCAGGTGTAAGCGTAGTGCAGGCCACTCGAGGCGCTGCATGAGGCGAGGCACAAGCCGCACAAGGCGTACGATTGTTAACCGCCTATTATGCCTCGAGTGCCCTACAGCCGGTGTTAGCGTGCACAGTATTCCATATGAGAAAATGAATTCAGGATTCATTTTCTCATATGGAATGGAATGAAATAGTTTCTGATTTATGGAGTTCGTACGATTTGATTTAGAAATTATATGAGAAAAATAGATTACCTATCTCTTCTCTCCACTGTGTGTTTGGCGACAAAAAATAGTGATGAAAATCCGATGGCGACAAACTTAGTTCAGTTTTAAAGATATCTAGTCCAATTCTTCTTCCGTAATACTTAAGTTATGTAAGTTTGTGTCGAATATAAAGGAAAAAGGAATCAAATAAGTAGCAATTATTTGAATTTATTTTCCAAAATACTAGAAAAATTCAATCAAAACGGAAACACATCTTCAAGTGTACCGTCTGAGCATTTATGACGTGACGGAACTCGTCGGCGAGACGCGAGGCGCACAATTAGCGACGCAAGAGGCACTTAGTGCCATTCAAGGCACAACCACGCCACTCTAGACACCGACACCGCGTTCTAGAGCGTCTAGAATGGATCATTAGGTTAAATGATTATAGAGCGAGCAAAATATGGCTGATTGGAGAGGCATGTGATGTACTTATTGGATTGACATCCGGATGCCGAGTTTGGCCGAAGGTCATTTAACTTTTTGAAAATCTTCGATACCACGAGCAAAAACAAGATCTTAGTCCGTAAAAATGCTTTTGGAAGATTAACGTAAGATTTCAGATTGTAAAATGAAATGAACGGTACACAATCACCACTCGCTATATCAAAACCAGATTTGAGGCAAAATTAATGTAGTGATTTTTCAAAGAAGATATAAGATTTTTTTTTTAATGTAATTTCCTCTTACAACTCTCGCCAAACGTTTACCTAATCGATAGCAACGTAAATTGAGAAACTGAAGACAGTACGAATTGACCAATTTATCGGTTGGGCCTCCAGCTCCTCTTTGGTTGGGCCCTTGTGTCGTAGGTATACGCTCGTACTAGTATTCACATCGCCCTAAAAGAAAATTTAAAAAATACTGTTTATAAGCACTTACCGCCGCCATTCTTGTAACAGAGGTAAGGAAAGCGCCACACGTTGGCGAGGTCGACGGCGAACCCGATGACCGACAGCAGGAAGTCCACCTTCTTGCCCCATGTCTCGCGCTCGCCGACGACCGGCGTTGGCGTCTTCAGCGCCATCCTACTGCCCGACCACAGGAACCCGCCACACCCTGGGAAAGAAGAAAAAAATTAAGGTCATTTTTATGTCGCTACTTACAACAAAAATTACATTACTATGTCAAGATACAGAATAGAAAAGAAGATTCACTCCGCAAAATAATTTAAATAAAAAGCGACTCTTGCTGCGACACAATAAAGTACAATTCAGGTCGCACAGCGCGAATTACCTATAGTTATATTCACCTAGAAGTTGCCTCTCTTTCCATCGCGTAACTAACTACTTATGAATTGGCCCGGCAAGACGAGCCCGCCGCGTACTTGTAGCTTCATACCGAAAATGCGGAGTGCGCTTTCTGTACTATTCTGTGGTTAAGATAACAATCGTCTACATAGACGAACTGGAGTAAAAACCTACTTAATATTAAATCTAAGTCGAAAATAAAACGTTTGTTACGTCGGTGAATGTATGTATACTCTCATCTCCTTCGGGCCTGAGTAGTCCACACCGTTCTTCTGTAAGTAATATGTGGTAATTCTTTTGAAAGTAAGTAGTTAGGTAGTCGTTTCGGGGCTTTTTCGCAGGGTGATCAATACCAGTGTAGGTAATGTACAAAACAATGTGTATTCCTAGAATTGCCTTTCAATTGTTTTTCGACACCTCTCAAGTCTGTCCTGGGCCACCAGACTAGTGACGTGATTATTGCTCGTAATAATATTACATCAGAAGTTTATTCTCTACAATAGGTGCTACAGCTGGTGCTATAATACAATTTCCTAACGTAGCTGCAACTTATCTTGAATTAAAAGAAAAGAGAGAAAGAATCAATAAAAAACAACAGATAATTATTTTCAATTCTTGAACGTGATTTTGAACTAAGTTAAGATAAGTTATGTAAGCATTTCTTCTGAGTTTTAGGTACCTACGAACATACACAACTTAGTTTTATGTATTTATATCGCAAGAAAAATCGACGTCGGTTTTATGATTATTTGAAGCCATCAATTTAAATTTAAATCTAATTACATCGTGCATAAACTCAACGCCAATTTAGTTGTACCCCGTTCAAAAGAAAATAAATCCTATTTTATACACGTTAAAACAGCGCACCAACCAAACTACACCACTTGACCTTTTATCCGAGTGTTAATTAACTGGAAGCAGAAATATCGCGAGTGTACCGTGGCCCTCCATTACAACACGACATAATGAAGTGACAATGTTATGACGCGCCGCGTGACCGAGGGCGCACACTTCACGCTCGCTGACCGCTGACCGCACGGCTTTCACGCAGGGTTGACGCAGATTTTAGAATTTTTTAAAGAATTTAATTTCACTTTATATTTTTAAGATGCGTAACTCGTGCAACAGGTAAAGTTAAGGCCGACATAAAAAAAAAAAATACTTTATTAGTAAATACCATAGCATTTTTAAATGTGGAAAAAATTGTTTTGACGGTAGATTGCAAGTATTGTTTCTCCTATTACAACAAGCATAGTAGTGGCACCTATACCTAAATACAGGCAGATAATTTGCAGTTCTTGGTAGAACTAACTTTACTGACCACGAAGCAGACACATCACACAATAGTTTAACAATTGCCGTGAATCATCATAATTATGGTTCATCGGTCGAGTCAAGTGATTCCTTCAATGTAGTCCGCGAAATACAAATTTCTTACCTTTTTTTCCTACTTGCGGTGCTATTTTACACTGTAGGTTGGTTTAAATTCAATAAACGGCAATTCGTGATACAGTAAATTACTAAATTATCATCATTGAAAACATCAATACAGGCTATCGAAATTATATTTGCTGCAAATCTTTATACTTTCACGAAATATAATTTCCATCAAACATTATTTCAAAATACTAGTAAAAAAATTGTTTATTTGTCCTGTATGAAGTCGCAAAATTGTGCCAACCCTAGTGCAAGCTCTCTATACAGTACGTCCGAGTGGCTGTCACGTCCAGCAAGCGGTCCGATTAACTGATGGTAGATTTAGCGACGAAAAATCGTATGTCATCGCTACAGAGGGCACCACTAGTCGACAAATTGAATTTCGAATACGACGCCGCGGACATTTAATACGGAGCATTTGAGTGGAAATATGCAGTACTTATGCTGCATTGGAAAGATTTCGAAATTATTGTGACTAGTATAAGATTTTGCCCTACATTATTTTTTACTAAATCTACTTATTTGTACCTCTATCCTTATCTCATATTTCTGTGTTTTCCTTACATCTAGTACTTACTTGGAATACTTAATTCTTGTACCTACTTAATTTAGCGTTAAGTTTATCCATGCTAGAATAATAATATATTTTATTATTAGGTATTGCGTACTCTAGAAGTACCTATAATGTTGTAGATATTATATTTTTTTTAAATTTTGTCCAACTTTATTCGTTAGCCACCAGCAGCAACAATAAATAATATTCTATTCTATTCTAAAAAGTGCTATATTGTTGGACGTGACTGTACATATCAAGGAAAAGACAAGAGAAAATCTAGAATGTTATGATTTAAAGAATATACACACGCAGCCTTAAGATCAAATCCGACAAAGCTGCTTATCAGCTTTTTGTATTCTTACAAAATTACAAAAACATTTTATTATTTATTAATTTATTGTGAATAAAACACAAAAACAACTAGTTATTGAAGTATAAAAGCCCATTAACCTATTTTTTATTTATTGCTACATGATATTACATACATCAACCATTTTATTTTGTTTTTAAAGAACCACAATGTTTGAGTTTAGATCCTTACTAATATTATAAATGCGAAAGTAACTCTGTCTGTCTGTCTGTCGCGCTTTCACACCAAAACTACTGAACCGATTTAAATGAAATTTGGTACACAGGTAGTCTAGAGCCTGAGAAAGGACATAGGCTACCTTTTATCGACATAAAACGCGGGCGAAGCCGCAGGCGGAAGCTAGTTAAAAAGAACTTTAATAAAATAACTTGATGAGAATCAAAATTAAGAATCAGTTTTTTCATTTAATTGGTTAATGTTTACTTTATGATTAACTCAGTTGATAAAATGAATTAAATTCCCTGAAATTATAGTAACCATCAATTAAAAAGAGACTGAATGATATAGTAGAACGGACGATAATATTAAAAATTCATCGTAATCGCAACAAACTCGCTGGTTAGTTGGTCAAAACTATAAGTATTGAATGACGAGGTTGGGCGAAGAGTTTGTTAAAATTCAGGTCAAGCTGGGCTTTTTTTTTAATGTATTCATTGGGATACTCGTAAAAAACCAGTTACAGCTACATAATATTTAAAAACTTGAAGGGTAGCCGTATAGTGACGCCATGTTTACCTACTTGTTATATCCGCGGTTGGTAGCAATTTTTTTTTTAAATCTAGCCCATTCTTAAACCCTTACTTCAAAAACTGATTACCTAGAGTTTTTTTAAGCGTTAGTGTTTTTTTAAGCGGTTTTGTAATGGTTCCGCAGACAAAACGGAACCCCAACCAAACAGGCTGGAGTAAAAGTGATGAAAATGTTTAAAAAAAAAAAAATCTATGGACTAATTTATTATTTTTCTCAAATCAAGTTATTTTAGCAAATGATGTTTATTGTTATCTGGTAAAGTAAAAAAGTCTTAAAGACTTTCAAGCGACCGCCAGAATTGACGCTTATTTGGGGTACACACTTACATGTCTGTATATGCATATGTAATGCTCATTCATGTATCTCGATACCTAATTCTGGCAAAAGATTTTTCACTTCATCTTTGCCGTTTCCTTTAACCATCGCCAAGGTGTTTGGCTTATTCACAATAGATGCGTAATTTCAAAAACCCCCTAAAAAAATCCGTAGTGGAAAAATCGGGTTACTTTGCAAATCGCCAAATTGAGAACTTTTCGAACGAAGAAAAATATAGGTGCCGTGTTAAGTATCCTCGTAAAGTATAGAGCTCCGTGGTTTATTGGCATGTATTTTGCGTGTATACTTCACAAATTATATCAAAGGCATATTTCGTAAAACGTCTTCTTGCAAAAATTAGAGTATTTTCCGATTTGGTAATTAATTTTGCGCCACCTCTATAGTTTCCCCATTGCATGTGTATGAACGTTACAGCATTTTGAAACGACGTGTTTAAGTACTACGGATTTTTTGTAAAACGTCCCAAATACATTGACTGTTTTCTTAGCTGTTTGATCCTTCCGATAACCGCAGAAAAGGAGCAACAGCTCATGCCAATAATAAGTAAGTAAGTTTTCGTCTGGTGCGAAGAGAAAAATTTCAACCGCTCTTGAGAGAATAATAAATCATTATTTAACAAGAATTCAGAGCAATTTTTATTAATTTAATGGGCAAAAGAATTCAAAATATAAATAAAATAAATATATTATTTAAAAAGTGTCCTGGCATTGACACGAAACAAAATTATATTCAATTGAAGCTAAACCACTCGCAGGAAATACTTTACAAGCTGAAGAAAGCAAAAATAATTTCTTTACGAAGTTTAACGTAGATAAGAAGTTGTTTTAAAAGTCCAAGTCAAGTCATATCTTTAACTTATAATTTAATCGGACACCGTTTATCTTAATTTCAAGTATTTTTAGATTTAAAAGCAATCTTATTACAAAGAAACTTTCTTGCGCGATTACAAACTTTTCATTTTGCATGTTCGCTCTGAGAAAGATATGAAAACGTCTCCCACAAAAATGTAACAAGTAAATATTCAAAATATTAAACAAAATATAATTATAAGGTACAAGTTATATAAAATAAAGTAAATCTACGAAATAATAAAAATTGGACGAAATTACGATTTAAAAAATGTAATCTGCCAAAACTTTTTACGAGAATCTGACCTATAAAATCTATTGAGATCTACAACCAAATTATTACAAAAGATTTCTTTTGTAAAAGTCCTGTCAACTATATAAAATAATATAAGGCGTGTTACTCACTTGCGTGTCGGCGGTCGCATTGCCGGCGCCATGTCCGCTTGGCGCCGTGCCTTTGCCAGAGTGACGGGCGCCGCGCCGCACTTGGCTGGCGCTGGGCGTCATACGGGAACAAGCCACGCCCAGGATACAGTCCTGCTCAGTATGGAACGGGACTTATCGGGCCTGAAAGTAGGACAGCGAAGTATATTGGAAGCCTTGGATATTTGAAGCTTTATGAAAGCCGAGAATGTTTTAAGTAAATGGGAAAAAAATGTGTTATTCTTACTGACTGCATCAAAGATCACCAACATTTTGCCACAACTTAACTAGGAGAGCAGTGCTCACCCACACGTTTGTACACATAGTAGGTACTTATTTTGTAAAACTGTATCATTATTATACAATCCTATGTTTGAGTAAATAAATATTATTATGGTCGTTTATTTAGTTTCTTTCTTACTTATTTACATTTTTAAATATTTCTTAACATAATAATAATACAAAAATATTCAAATAAAAAAAAAAAATGTAAGTATTTTAACTGCAGCGCAAAATGATTCGATAGCAAACTTGGTAGGGGAATAGCCCACAGTTGGGACATTTTTCTTGAAATTTTACCAACATGTTTGAATCTTATACAAGATAGAATCTTAGCTTGATGAAGACTCATGAGATACTTATCGTAGCCCCATTAGGTATGAGACACATTTAATTTATTCATTCCAACCACTTAGGATGTTGATGTTGTGCAAGATAATTCAAATTATTCCATAAGTGCGTACCTAAATTAAGTAGCTAATCGGATAGGCTTTGATAGAATATAATACTTAATTATAGCCTATACATTCTTTATATAAAAGTAATCAATTAGTGGAGGGCGGGCGGGCCGCCCTACTTAGCGGTGGGCGGGGCGGCAGATGCCACGCCCCGCCAGATTGCCGCCCACCTGTCTCAATCACGACTTGTCGCTTCACATGAACACTTCTAAGATTCCACTTAAAATGATTTGTCAATATGTATGAATGTGTGTGTGCTTCTGTTACAAATGATTTTCCTAAGTGGGAAATTGGTCATGTTTTATTCTATGAAATATCAAGGCGCATCTACAGAATATTATATAAACCCTACAGAATATTTTATTAGATATCTGCACGCCTGTTTAGGTAGGATATGGTTTAAAGAACTTTTATTGTATGTACCTATCACCTCATGTACCCATTTTCTGGCAAATAAATGATTTGATTTGATTTGATTTACAGCGGCTACAACAGTCACAGAGGATAGTGAAAAGAAGTAAGCTAACTAATAAGTTTGATAACATACATACATTAACGTGTGTGTGTTATCAAACTTATGGCTTTTTCCAATGGGGGTAGGCAGAAACTACAGAACGCCACCTGCTACGATCCTTACCTACTCCTTTTGCCTCGTTTACGTTCATACATCTGGTCATACGCGCACGTCGGTTGCGTGTACTACGCACCACCTAAGTTTGATAATGATACTCGAAGAAGTCGGTTAAAAATGAACAAAAAAGATATTTTTTCTTATTTTTCTGTGTACTTCGTTATTAGCGTGAGATTAGAATAATTATTTACAGTCAGCTGTGATGCTACCTTACTTAAAATAAATAAGGGAAAATAAAGTCCCGGTCAGCAACGTGTTGTACATACAAATCGCCCGCTAAGTAGGCCTGTAAATGCTTCACAGCTTAAATGCCTCATCTCAGTTCTCTCACATTCTCTGCACCAGGTTTGATCAACACTCTTGCTCATATGTGTCCGGGTCATTTGAGGTGTTGCTGATATAATGCTATACTTTTATTTATTTATTTACTAGCTGATGCCCGCCAAATTATATACTAAAAACTTCCTCGAGAACCACTCTATCCATTGGTGAAAACAGCATGAAAATCAGTGCAGTAGTTTTTGAGTTTATCGCGAACAGGACGACAGACAGACGCAGCGGAGGACTTTGTTTTATAATATGTAAAGATATTTTAGCGCAATTTGCAAAAGAACATTGCCAAACCGGGCTGGTAATCTATGGATAATATCAACAAAACATGAACATATTGAACATACTTCATTTTCTTTGTTACTACTCAAATATCGTTCAAGATAAAATGTAAAAAATGCAGGTCATTACCTGATTTTAGCTTATGGGTAATTTGTATTATGTGAAATGTTTGTATAGGTGAAAAAAGTGTGATTAAGAAATATTTATTCATCTTATTATTTAAGAAAAAAATATAGAGATACGACATTTGAGTACTGCTTATTTCTAAAGAAATTTCCTCCAGCAGACCTGCAAAATTGAAGAAATGAAAAAGAAATGTAGACAATACAGTGTGTGAGAACACCGACTAATATAAAGAGCTACGTTTGCCAACAAAATGCTTTGCAGTTTTGGCGGAGGTAATAAATAAATGTTGTAAAAACATTATGTCTATGAATTAAAGTTTTTCATTTCATTTTCATTAGACATTGGTATAATGAGTGGTAGCGGACTTCGCCATCGGCTACGGCGTAGTACGACACAGAGTGAGACTACGACACGTAGCGGACTTCGCTACAGGTTACGGCGTAGTCCGACACTCAGACTATTAGTCGTAGCAGACTACGCTGTAGCCTACGGCGTAGTACAAGGCGCAGTGAAACTCTACGACTCGTAGCGGACTTCACCATCGGCTACGGCGTAGTCCGACACAATGAGACTGTGAGTCGTAGCAGACTACGCTATAGCCTACGGCGTAGTACGATGCGCGTTGAGACATTACGAGTCGTAGCGGACTACGCAGCTTACGGCGTATGACGAAGTGGAACTTTAGTAGTCAACCGTACCCAAAACGAAGGTAGCAAGCACTAACAGAAATCAACGCGTTAATGGAGTTCAAAAATTTCGACACATCTGTTGGGGTCCTTAAAGATTGTGGAGAAACCGTCAATCTATCGTCGTCTGTCCTAATCCCAAGTTCCCAAATTATCATTCTTACATAATTATTATAAAACAAAGTCCTCCGCCACGTCTGTCTGTCGTCCTGTACGCGATAAACTCAAAAACTACTGCACCGATTTTCATGCTGTTTTCACCAATGGATACAGTGGTTCTCAAGTAAGGTTTTAGTATATAATAACCGACATCCACGCGGGCGAAGTCGCGGGCATCAGCTAGTTTTTAATAAAATTTTCGTAAGTGATAGATTTGTTTTATTTTCATTTATTTCTTTGCGGTTGGTATATTTATAACTATAACTCTGTGTCCGCGGTACGTCTGGGGACACCAAGCAACATTCTATTAACTCGTGTACCTACGTTAGTTGTTATTTTAAATCCTAGAGCTTATGTTTTAACCTGTATGACCACGGACGGGCCGCGCGTGGACCAAAAACTATTGTAGTTAATTAGAAAGTCCTTGAAGAATTAATTTGCATATTTTCTCTAACCAGATTTTAAAAAATAATTTTTAGTCGCAATAATTAGGTAATTTACGTATTATTCACTGTGATATGCATCTAAGTAAGTGACAATGTATTGAAATAAGCCTTTGTTTGGAGCGTGTCTGATTTTTGCTTGGATAAATCAATAATAGAGTGTAAAATGCTGTTTTCAAACAGTATTCCGTCAATTTACATGTAGATTCAGAAATACGTAACTACTAATATTGATGGTAGATATAGATATGGCGCAGAAAACTTCAAAAAATGACTGCGTTACTATTTCCAAGTTTAATTAAGCGTCACCTTGTATGTGTACTTTTTACGTCAAATAATTAATTTATTTAATATTTAATAGAATAGAATACTCTTTATTATGTACACCATAAATAATACAGATACAAATGTAGAAATTTAACATAGGGTGACACAATGGGCGGTCTTATCGCTAAAAGCGATCTTTTACAGACAACCTTTGGATGGATTAAAGCGCGAAGGAGAGATAATACTGCAGGTAGTCAGTGGTGTACCATTTACATACATACATAAAGCACATACTTATCTATATATACTTATATATATAAACAATAAAATAATAAACATGAAACAGGAGGAAAGAGCTATATTTAAAGACGATGTTTAATGAGCGTGTAGTGCTAGGTACTTCATAGAAACTTAATTAGGTTTAGTGTTCGTTTCCACTGAAGCGGAGATGAGCGGAGCTGAGCGGAGCTGAGCGGAGCTGAGCGGAGCTGAGCGGAGACGTGCAGGAATTGTCCAATCACAAACGAGACAAGACACGCGATGAGGATTTCAACCACTGTTTATGAGATGTTGATTGGGGACGCTAACGGACTTTATTTCAGTTTTTTTAATAAAAATGATGGAAATGTAGGTCGGGTTAACGATCGCTATTGCCATGCTAAAATGTAACAAAAGTTGTGTTGATGTTTTTAACATACAACCTAGGGACCATTCAAAATAATGGCTGTCCTTTCTGCTTTAAAAGAATTCATCAATGTGCATACCTACCGTGATAGGTACTTTCGGTAATTGCTGTTGACTGCATCATCCATACCGCCACTCTATCCACAGAAAACCAAGGCAACAATCACATTCTGGACTGAAAGTAATTAAGTAGATAAAGATGCTTAACTATGTATCTGAATCCGTTCGTATACGTAGGTGTTTATTTGTATATAAGTAGGTACGGATTTTGCGCTAACTCTCTAATTTCGATTCCGTCTTGTCGGTGTAATTAACTACAAACAAATAACATCGAAATAACTATTTTTTCAATTAAGTGCGAGTCAAATAATTTTGTTTCGTTCGTTCCTTAAATAATTAGGTTTTTTTTTTAAATAGATATTTAAAAAAAGAACGGTGTTAGTTATACTTATATTATAATTATACCAGCCAAGAACCAACACATAAGTTGTGGTGTTGTGGCATAGAACCTTACAGCATAGCCATAATCTATTGATCCTTGGGGTTCCGTACCTCAAAAGCAAAAAAAAACGGAATTTTTGTTATGATCACTTCGTTGGCCGTCTGTCCGTCAAGACCTTTTTCTCAGGAACATGTGGAGCCAGATAACAAGTCAAAAATATTAAATAGGTACTCATATTTACGGTCCCTTCCGATTTCGGTTCCGTCGATCCTTCCTAATGGTTCCGCCCGAGCTCTAAAAATGTTTAACTCTGTTTTACCCTACGGTTTGACCTGATAATAATTTATTACTTGTCTAACATAATGGCTTTAAAAAAAACTGTTGTAATCGAATTTAAAATTCTACCATCCAAAAAAGAAATATGGCGTATGGCAACATTAAAGCTGTCAACTCTCATGTCCCTCGTCGTTGATTGGATGTTGCCACCCAATCATTTTTCGCGAACTACCAATCAAAAAGCTACAGGCACTCGTAGAAAAGATGTCGTCGCAAGTGTAATAAGTGTACTACACTTGAACATTTTCCGATCATATATCAAACCAAACGCAGTTGCATTCACTTTTAGTAACAATAGCGACTTAACTTAGTGTTATTAATTCTGCTAAGTAGTGCTGCAGGTACGCCCAAGAATTTTGTTTAACTTTCTCTTCTCGTTTCGTAGACCCATGACAGCTAATCCTTGACCAGTGTTTTTTGTATTTGTAAATAAAAACAAAGATGTGGATTATTATTACTCAGTGGGTACTGCTTACGTCGATACTTGATAGGAGGAAAAGTGTTATGTTGAATTGTTGACGTAATCACCTTGGGTACCTATTTATTGTTGCATGTCAGCTGATTATTGAAAATTACCGAGATGAGATCAAATTGGGAGAAGAAAAGTATTGTCGACAGAGCGATTTCTAAGTGCTAATTTTTTGCTTAGATATGGCTGATGAAATGGATCCTTGCGAGTGCCTGTGGAACCATGAGATGGCGATGCGTCGGCTCATCTCTTTGGTGAGTTATTTGCCCTTGGAAGTTGTATGATGGAATGTAATTAAAGTGGGTGGACCGCTGAGTATGTAACATCCACGTCAACAATACGCTCAAAATATTCCATACCTCATTATTGTTTCTGCATATGTTTACCAACATAGTTGTTTTATTGCATTGTTTGTTGGTAAATATTGGTTGATGATAATAATATGACCTATATTCTTGCCTGTAGAAATAAAATTGTATAAATGCCAATAATTAGTTACCTATGTGAAGCTATTTAAAAGTTCCTTTTTATTTTCAACCTACTTCATGGCCATCTAGAAAAACCCATAAAGTTGAATTCTTATTAAAATGCAAATTGAGATATTATAACATTCACAGTAAGTAGTTTACTATGATTAATTCTACTAGCTATTGTTGACAAACAACCACAGTTAATTCAAAACAATAACTGTATGTATTGTTAATATCAAAGATCAAATAAAAAAAAATCTTTGCATATCTATCACTATATCAGCTGGTCACATAATTACACACAATAGTCAGTGCACTTAATTATTTTTAGCCAACAAACTTGAAACTTAACATCCACCCATTTTACTTGTGTGAACTTAGTGTGGACTTCTTATCTTATATTTCATATTAATATGCACAAGTGTATGCTGGATTTGTGCCTGGTTGATGGCCATAAGCTCGCCCCCAATTACATGGGACTTAAACATAACTGGCGAAATATGGGTTTACTATAGGTACACCTCTGGCTAACCCTTCAGGTAATACATGAGTGATGTTATGTGTACGCTGAAAGGTTTCTGAAATCAAAGATGTGGTGCTGTAAGAGCCAGCTGAGCCTGGCTTGTTTAGTTCATATTTTAATGTAAGGTAATTGATTGGTAAACCAACAACAACTTTTCATAGAACTGGATCCGAGACAGCAGAGACGGAGAGACTACAAAAAAAAAGTTTGCTGATATGATTCCAATGCTTGCTTGCAGCCACAGCTGTAGTTTATTTTGTAGTTTGGTGATATAAACCTACATTTAATTCAATAATATAATTTATGTCCATGAAGAAGTTCTTTTCCTTAACTTGTAACAGGAATATTCATTAATATTCAAATAGTGGCTGACTATAATAATAACATTATACAATTAAGACTCATTTGAGAAGAATTGAGGAATAATGTGTTGTCCTAACTAATATAAATTCGAAAGTAAGTTTGTATGTGACGCTTTCAAGCTAAAATGGCTGAACGGATTTGGATGAAATTTGGCACACAGGTAGACCTAGACCTGGAGAAGGACATAGGCTACTTTTCATACTGGTCCGCAGACGAAGTCGTGGGCAACAGCTAGTAGGTAAATAAATGTACCTACGCACATAAAATATTGACAAACAAAGAACACAAGCCTCAGCAAGTGTGGCAAAAGGAGCAAACTTACCCTGTTTTGAAAACAACATAAGTGGGTAGGTATGTAGTAAACATCCTCTTAGTTTGAATTGACTTGATGGCTGTTTAAAAACAATGTTTTTATTTAACACATTAATTTATACAATTGTTGCCAACTATATCAAACCATTACCTCCTATGGATGTGGAAAAAATTTGAAAACCTTGTTATTTTAGGAAACAATAACAAAGATTATTAGCTTCCTTTAATATTTTTTCTAACAAAGAAATAACGAAGTCCTAATATATTTTATATAAGATAGTGAGCTCGTTTGTTTATTTGTTTGTTTGGTAAGCTTTCACGCTAAAACAGCCAGGTAGGTAGTTAGGTATACTATGACCAGGGTTAGGACATACAATACTTTTTATGCGTATATTCGCACGGCATCGAGACTTGTGTGGGTGAAACCAATGAATTTAAATAAAAGAAAATGTCATAGCCATACTCAGACCAACAAAAAAAGAAAGACGGATCACTACCTATATCAAACGTGTAGCCACAAAACTATGCTCCTGCAAGTAAACACACAGGTTCACGCACACACCTACACAAAAACTATGCTCATCGCTCCTAGTATGTCACGAGTCGTCGTCTAGTAAACTTCAATAAAAAAAATTGAATTATGCCTTCTTGTGTAGTGAAAACTTGTAACAACAATAGCAAATCACATAAAAAGTCTCACGGAATCACTTTTCACATGGAAGTACTTCAAATAACATCGTTTCTTAATTTAGTTAACTATGAATTTTAGGTTACTTGGAACAAAAACCTGAACGAAAACAGTGACATTTAAAGTGTGAGGGTTGCCATAATATGATTTGAAATTTTCCCGTTCGATATTTTTTATTTCGAGTAATTATATGCGTTTTTTTAATGTATTTAATATTTTAGATTTCCAAGTAATATTGAAAATAAAAGTAAATGGATAGTAGCTATAAGAAATAGTCGGAATGATCCAGAATGGCTGCCATCGAAAACCAGCGTGGTTTGTTCCGATCATTTTGATAATAATGATCTTTATTCAACTAGTCGTGGACTTCGCCGTGTGATCAAAAGCGGATATAAAATTTGAAAAAACAAAAATGAGATTTTATCAAAACAGTAATTAAACACGAGACTGTATTTTTTATTTTATTTTAGTTAGTTTCTCAGCTTAGTCTAGCAAATTTAAATACTACTGTACCAAATTTTATTTTTTAGATGTTATTTCCATCGTCCTACGTAATTGCTGAAAACTCAGTTTCTCAAAATTCTGGCTGTACGTTTGTGCAAGTATGTCCTAATTCTTCATTTATCTTCCTAAGGTTTTAATCAAAAGCTGCCATTACTCGTGTATTTTTTTTTTGTAGGAGTTACCAGACTTGCCTCATGTAGCCATTGACGATAGGGCTGTATGTAAATGCACTTTGTACTTAATTGTTATTTTATTTTATTTTGCGATGTAAAAAAAATGGTTTTATTTCGGAATCCTTCCTAACAATTGAGGTAGAATACAACAATATCTCAACAATATCTTACTCGTACAATATTATCCTACCCAAAATATTATTCCCCAAATTATAGGGAAAAACTTTAACAAATGACAACCCTTTTTACATACACATAGATAAAAAGGTGGCTTCACTTTTGATGTACGTAATGCTCCGTCTTTCTTATTTTGTTGGTCTGAGTAGCCATACCATTATCCTACATAATATAAATTATTGAAATCTGTCTAGGTCGCATTTTAAGCTTGAAAGCCAAACATTGTACCTTACTGGTTGGACGTTAATGTTTGAGCAGTTAGCATGTAAATCTATCATACAATTAAAATGTTAACTGGGTTCCTTATCGCGTCTGATACCGCCATTTTCATGGTTGTAATTGAAAACGTTGTTCCTAGCTGCCTAGTCATTATTTTTCCATGCGGTTGTAGAGTTTGAATTCACGTAGCTAACAACGTATAGGTGTGTGTCATAAAGGCATCGAACATTGCGCGGCAATCGTGCGCGGCTGCCGCGCACGTCTTGCCGCCCTGTGTTAGGACGACTGCCGCGAACATTTCTTTCTAACAAACATTCGTCAGTAATTGTTTTTGAACGAATTATAAGCAAAGCTACGACACAAGCAACCGCTTTCATGACAATTGAAGTGCGCGGCGTGTCTCGGATATGCCGCGCAGTACTACCGCGCAAACATTCGTTGGTTTAGTCCGCACTAGAGCGCGGAAGGAATGTGTCATGCGAATGCCGCGCAATGTATTGACACACCTTTAGAATCATGGCCTGTGGCAGTGTACAGTAAAAAATCCAGTATAAGCTGGCCTCCAATTCTATTGAAACTCCGTACTAGGCTAGGCCAGGTCATGGTCAAAGTGTTTCCACAGACGTGCGGCCTACTGTACAGGGTCAACGCCATCTGGTTTTAAAATCATGCCCAAAAAATGTACGTGTCTAAAGTTTCATTTCATGACCTACTACGGCCCCCAGTCCAGCAATCGACCAAAAAGTTTAGGCTTTTCTTCCGAGCCTTTTCGGAATTGGCTTCCATTGTAGCCAGAATGTCAATTACATCTGCGGTACACAGTTTCTGTGGATACCGATCGATGTCGATGTTCTAATCTAAACGCTAGTTTATTCACAAATGACAGAGATTTCTGTTAGCTACGTAATAATCGGTCAGGTTCCGGTTCACATCTTGTTACGGAAAGCGGCAAAACTTTCTACAAAAATTATCTAGGGTTTTAGTAAACTGAATGTCTTTCTGCTATTTGCAGAAACCTGAATTCACTCTATTTGCCATGACACAGATTCGTTTCGGTCTCTCAGACTGAAACCTTTTTATAGGACATGACGTGGTGTTACTCGCTAGTGCATCAGATGTTCTGGCGAACTGATATTGAGGATTTCGGATCTTCTATAACATCGGTATGACCAACACGCATTTTCAGAAAGCCTAAGTAATCCTCCACCAGCTAGATGAAAACTTATAAACTCACGCAAACAACTTCTTGTGTGTCTTTCAACATCCGTGTTAACGAAGCCGGATCGGTCCTGATTGTCTACGGATGTCATGCTCTACGCTACGACAACTGAAGAATATTGTTTACTATTGCAGCAATACACAACAAAATTGCACGTGAGTAACCTTAGAACAATGCACACATTCTGTCGTTGTTTCTCATACATACCATGTCAGGACGAATGAAAACACTGGCAATCAGGGCTTGAAATACCGTTAAAAATATGGTATCGTTACAGCCTTCTGATGCAGATATCGTTAACTATTAAATAACATTATAATATTTAACGTTATATCTGGCACATTTTACCGTTAAACATACGTAACATTAAAATCTACGGTATGGAAAATTTTATCGTTATGATTTAGTTTTGTAACCGTCGCGTCGCTCTGGTAACCGTTAAAAATTTCAGACTGCATCGATGCTAAGACTGTGCCGTACGACTATTTGCGTGTATAATAGGTATTCTCTTTGCTATTCTGTGTTGCGCTTGTTCTTATGAATATACTTGGTTGGTTTGTCAGCCGGCCGCTTTTGAGAAAACGGGCCGGCAACGTCGCATAAAATAACAAAAATAATACCGGTAACGTTTTACCGTTATTTTTACAATAACATTAAAAATACCGGTATTTTTTACCACAATTTTTAACGTTATTATTATGTTATGCTACCACATCGCTACCACTAACGCTACCAAATCGTACCGATATCCGGATATCTCTACGGAAATACCGTTACTTAACGTTACTTTTAATGTGAATTGGTAACGTTTTCAAGCCCTGCTGGCAATACCAGTGCGTAGGTGTATTTTGTAACGATATTATGTACGGAAATTTTCTGACCCCTCTTAAAAAAAAAGGGGAAGAGGGTCGGTTTATGCTGGTCACTGACTGTACCTAAACATTTTATTTTTGTCAAACATAATTAGTAGTTATGGGCTTTATATGTATTGCCAATCAACTGACTAGCTCTATTGACTAATTGGATAATATGCATTAGATTGAATTCTTGTTTGTAGACTGGGACGGACATTAGTTAGCGAACTGACAACCCCACTCTGATATTGTAGATATCCTGTGTAGAGAGCCTGTCAATCAAGCTTTATGTGTAGAATTACCTACAATGCATCTCCATCAAGAAGGCTCATATCATTCCACTCAAATCATAGGTCCCTTACGCCATTTTTACCATGCCAACGTGAAATTTTCGTACTTCTTTAGAAGGACGCCTGGAAGGGGTTGTAGTTGTCCGAGGGAAAATTCTCTTTCAGCAATAATATCAACACTGAAGAAGTTTTAAATATTATAGGTATTCCGGTGACACCGTCCGTGCAATTAATGCAACTCAAACGAAATATGGATTGTACTGTCGGTGCAATTCGTTGCAATTTTAGTGCATAGGTTTCTTAAGATCAATATATAGTGGTCCTCTATCCTACCACGATACTGTACCTACATGACGTATCATTGCAGTTTTTTAAACGTGTGGTTTTTAAACTATTCAGTTGACGTGTACAAAACTTCGGTATTGAGAGCGATATTATCAGTGTGTGTGTCAATGTTATGATAATGCGTCCGATAAGATTGTGTTGCAACTTGTAACGTGTTCCAATTATGAGCACGCACTTTATTAGAAGTACCTAACAACGCTTCTAATGCGTTTAAACATTTATCAGAGAATTGAAGGACTACTGCAGAAGTGTTAATAATTCAGGGTGGGCCAACTCCGTTTCGATACATTTTGTTAAGAGTCTATAATACATCAAATTGCTTAGCATGATCCTCCGTTACATCGAAAATATTGCAGCATTCATTTTGAAATAATGTTGAGGATTAATAATTTATTACTTACTATGTGAAAATACGATTTCATAAAATTTTCTCTATAGAAAAAAATCCAAAGCTACCTCCAAATCGAAAAATAAACCGCTGCGCTGGTATTAAAAAAAAACTTCATATTAGATCATCAAACTTTGCATAATAAGAATAACTGAACTAACTATAAAGCACTATGATACTATGTTTTTAAATTACCATTATTGTTGCCGCAAAAAGAAGTTGCCTAAACTATTGGCGCCTTGGAGCCTTCTCCCCGCCACTCAGTTTCGCTCTCACTCAGTCCGCCAGCAGTACTTATCGTGCGAGCGTGACGGAGTGAATTTGAGTTGCGGTCTCGCTGGTGGTGGCGCGTGTGTTGGATCATTTAGCTCCCTTCAAAATGGTTGAGCTGAATGGTGCTGATCCATGCGTCATGTTCGTGAACGGGCGCCGTCAGTTGTGACTGGTCATCTCTTAGCTGGCATGGCTTATTTTAATTTTTGAATTGTTTTATGTAATAATTGCGGACACTTTTAACGTGCTTTCTACATTGTTCTCACATGTATAATTTCAACATAAATGATGTAACCCATATATTGTAACAATATTTTGATTTAAAGGAGTGTCCATGGAGTTTCTTGCCCGTTCTTCTCCATAGGTACCTACTACGCTTTGGAATGGGCAACTAGCTTCATATTTCTGACTGACCGACTCCTTGACAATTCAAAAGTGCCTGTAAATGGTTTAATTGAAATAATATGCTTTGAGTTTGAGTTTGGTATTATGGAATCTTAAGCAAGATAATTCTTTTTTATCTTTTTTTCATACAAAGAAAGAAAGAAAAATTGTTTATTCTGCACAAACAAAATAAACAATTTTTCTTTGTTTCTTTCATACCGTATAAAACTTTCTGTTACGGTCGAATAATACATTTTTTAAAGGAATATTTTAAGTTTTACATAGATCACAATATTTTTGCAAAATCTTTTTTATATTTAACGTTCATAATTTTGATATGTTATTAAACAAGTAGGTAGACAAATGAATTTCGCACTACTATTGCACGTGTAGACGTCCAATTTAATGAATGTGTGTATTTCAGTACACATACGCACATATAAACAACACGGAAAGCTGCAATGAACAAACAAAAGATTCAATCTAAAATGACCTTGGATTATGCCTAAAATAAGACTAAAGAACTCGTCTCTTTAGGCAAAGCTGGTTTTGATAATATGAATGAACCATGAGGCGGACGTAAATAAAAATTATAGATACGAAGATGGATGATGAATTTTGTTCTCCCTCAACTACGCGAATTCGTCATTATAATGCGACAGCTCGACCGACAGGCATGTTTCGATAAGCACATAATCAATTCCGTTGTACATACCTACATTATATTCTGCACTACGATGCAGAATAGGCTGAACTATGAAACCTACTTTAAATTCTAGAATTATAAAAACTACTTATTAACGAGCAAAGACAAATATTCATTTTTAACCGACTTCCAAAAAGGAGCAGGTTCTATGTTCGTCCGAATGTTTTTTTATTTTTTTTATTTAGTTTGGTAACTAGTTTTCGAGATTAGTTTCTACAAGTAAAGAAATAAATATTTACGTCCTAACTTGATTTATATATACAGTACTTGTAAAGAGTCATTCATACAATTCCAAGTTCAGTAATGTATTAACAAATCAACCGAATTATAAATATTCCATGACTCCAACAAATACCTTTAGGAACTTATTTACAAACAAACGCAGGAAATGGATTTCGTCGACAATGATTCTAAAATAATTTAACGTTCACGAAATTAATGCTTATACGTGAATTTTAATTACTCAGATAGAAATTTTTATTAGATTTTCTATGACGTAATGACTATATACGCGTTGGTAGTTATGAAGTTTTTCAGTAGGTACCTACCTAAATGCTTAGTCCCTAACTTTGCAAAAAGGAAGTTCTCGGCGAGTCTAGACTGTTATAGCCTGTCGATTTTACCTCGATATTGAGACATTCACAAAAAAAAATTGCCCTTATGGGCTGTTCCCACAACGTGTCACGAGTGATTCACCAATCTGAAATGTCAAACAGATTGACATGTCTTAAAAACGTTGACTTGCGATGCAAGCACACGGAACCTCTGTGAATTCGACAATATGGAATTAATTCTTGTTAACCATTTAGTATAATACGGTCTATGGAACATATAAAATACTTCATAGTGTAGGTTATTAATATTTACAGCAGTTTATTTCCATAAAACGTGTGCATACTATGAAGAAACAAACATCGAAGGCATCTGCTACTACGCCCACTTACTACATAAATGCGAGTTACTCTTTTTTCACAAATCTTTTTCTTTCTCCCAGCTCCGTCAGGGCCAGTCGTACTGCACAGATAGTGAGTGCCTGGAAGCCATGCCTGGGCTCCCTCGGCCCGAGTCGTCTGCAAACAGCTTCATGGTAATGTTCCTCATGATGGCGCTCGCGCTTGCCATGTATGCCATGCGCCCGCGCCGCAACCAGATACAAGACGCTGCGAAGCCTACGCGCAATTCTCAGGTAAGAAGATTTAAGATATTCTTTCATATCCTTTGTAAACATTGATGGAATTACCTATGATGTCTTAACATTAGCGATAACTCACGCTCGCATCATTTTATTAGCAAAATGTCACTCGTGTTTATTTACTTACTTAATTTAGTTTTTAATAACCCCTGCGCAAATGTCGATTGATAATGTCACCTCAAACAAAACGTTCTGCTTCTGATGAGATCGACACCTTTTGACTTTATATTTCACCTGTGTGCCAGATGATTTGTAATATAATGCGCTATTTATCGAAGAGAACTGAAATAATGCATCTAATACTTATTTATTATCATTTAGTTTTTGAGGAAAATGTATTGTTACGACTGTTTACAAAACATGTTTTGGCAGATTTAAAAATAAACTGAAATTTATTAAAAAGTCCATAAAAATCTTTTTTATTATCAAGTGTAGCAAGCAATCGTCCACCGCTTATACAAATATCCCCACCAGGCAATTCGTGAACAGACCTTGAATGTACCGTACGCGGCCATTGTGTTATATAAATACGATACAGTATCGTGACTAAACGACTAAAATTGCCGACAGCGTAAAACCTATTATGTATTTACAAAAAAAAACCGTTGTTTTTTAACCGACTTCTTAAAAAAGGAGGAGGTTCTCAATTCGTCTGTATGTTCGTGGAGTAGATACCACAACAAAAAAGTGAAAAATAAAAACTTTTTCGTTGTGGTTCCTTCCCCACACAAATTCGAATACCAACCTGTGGGCCTAAAACGGCCACATTAGCAATTCCTCTAAAAGCATGTCATTTCCTGAATTACCAGCTGTCATTAGCAATTCCGCTAATTTGACATAAAAGCAATTCATAAGATGTGGACCATTTTACGAATCTCCATAGAAAACTGTCAAACAGGTGAATTATTTCGTAATATGAATCGCACGCAAATCTTAATATGAATTGTAAGTTTGTGACATTTTACGGATGATTCATAATATTTTCCTATTATGATTCTGCCAAAGTGACTGTTTTAAGCTCCCTGCTATGTAAATAACAGTGACGGAGACACTTATAACGTCTTCTACATTATACTAAGTGGGAAAAATACGTAATATTGAAGCTAACTCAAAAACTACGCAAGTTAATTAAATTTATACGAGATCACCTCTGAAGCGTGACCTACCAAAAAAAAAGAATCATCAAAATCGATTCATAATTGGCGGAGTAATCGCGTAAAATACACACAAAACAAAAAAACATACAAACGAATATTGAGAACCTTCTCCTTTTTTTTAAATTAAATTAAATAATACTGTACTTTAAACTATGTTCATAATTTTGCTGATATTTTGAAAAAGTCGGTTAAAAACAGTGTATTAGTGTACAGACATACATTCGGTCTGGGTCATGTCGCCGAAAATGTTCCTCATCTTAGGGTATAGTATAAGGCAAAAAGTTGGATGTTGGGCCCAAAATTCAGATACGCGAACTGCGTCACTCAGTCACAAGGTCATCAAGTGCACTGGTAACAGGGCATGCGGCGGGCCTGATCAAGAAAATGGAAGATAGGCCATTGTCTGTGGGGAAACCCCAAACGCACTTGAGATCTGAGTCGTCTATAAACCCCCATCTGTGGAGATTGTCTTTGCTCCTCTCGACTTGGGTTCGAAGTCTATTCAAAGATTTCCAAACGGCCATATTAATGTGCCCTGGTGGAAGGCTCAAGGCTCCTAGATGGTTTGATAAATTTTCCAGGGGGTTTTTACAGCTCCCGCCATTGATTGCATCTAACTGTGGAGGCGTTGGCTGGACTTGCTAGACCCACGCACCCAAGAAAGCTTTTACGGCTTTCCTCTGGGGCACTGAGACGTAGTTGTGTTGGGTGGCGTGAGTCAGCTTGTAGCTTTCCGCTCTCGATGCGGTTGGCCATCCATCGGTTACTTGTTAGTCGCTAATGCTATGCTACTTTTCACACACAAATGATCAGAACAAGGTAAATAGCAGCTAAACGGAAGAACGGAGCAAATAATGGCTATTGTTATTTCCTGTTTAATCAGCTAACGAAACGTAAGAAAACGCGTTAAAAAAAAAAGTTGCTTGCAGCAAGTCTGTAATAAGTAGTAATAACACATAAAAAAATAAAAAAAATTGTTTCATAATAATTATGCTATTATTATTTTCTAACTAGAAAAAACTGCTTAGTCTTGAGAACATGGGAAGTTAATTGATACAAGTTCCGTTAATGAGACCTAATTTATTGTTATCGAATGCCCTTGAATTTTTCTAGAGTAACGGCATTTTTGGATGGTTACCATGAGCCTAACACATTTGTGCAGTTACATTTTAAAAACAGAGATAAATATATGGGGTCAGTGTGTCCGCGTACAATATTCAAACTTATCATCGCCCTGCCTATGCCAATTTTATCTTTTAGAATAGGTCTTATTCTTACAAAAACAAAATAAAGCACATCTTTATCCAGAACACCCCCTGGTGAAACTAATTTGTCAGTAAATGACATTTTCTAATTTTTTCCTGACTCCCTGCGTCTTTGTATTAAAATGGAAATACAAGTATTCTACCGTCTACCGCTGGCTGTGAGGAAAATCTGGTTATATAAGAGCAAGCCAAAAAACCAGTCCATACCAAAAAACAGGCACCTTTTTTGCGCATGCGCACACTTTTGATTCTGTGCAGTGTCTATGAATACTACAAGCCTTTTTGCATTTGTTTCAAGCAGTTATTGTTAAGATAATGAGCTAGCAATGTTATTAGTAGTTGAATTCACTTGTTCGAATCTCTCATTGCAACAATGGCAAAGCTACAAGTCACATAATCACTTATATTGACAATGTGCTAACCCTGAAAGTAAAGACTCGAAAAAGTAATATTCCACCAAACAAAAGAGCAATAACATTATGATTATAAAATAGCATAGACCAGGAACTAAACACCGACGATAAGCAGCCGATATTATTGTTTTGTCGCGGTTTTTTTTTCAGAATTAATAGGCATCATACATATTAAACACAAATAAATAATCTCCTACGGCCATGCGAGTGTGGTCTTTGACCTTTAAAACGGTATTAACTTTGTAAAACTTGATTATTCAGATACACACACTACATTCACTTCATATATCGTTCAAAAATATAAAGACTGATTGAAACATCGTTTTTAGGGTTCCGTACCCAAAGGGTAAAACGGGACCCCTATTACTAAGACTCCGCTGTCCGTCCGTCCGTCTATCTATTCATCTGTCATCAGTCTGTCTCTCATGAACCGTGATAGTTAGACAGTTGAAATTTTCACAGATGATGTATTTCTGTTGCCGCTATAACAACAAATACTAAAAAACAGAATAAAATAAATATTTAAGGGGCCTCCCATACAAGAAACGTGATGCCCGCGACTTCGCCCGCGTGGATGTCGGTTATTATATACTAAAACCTTAATCAAGAACCACTCTATCGATTGGTGAAAACAGCATGAAAATCGGTGCAGCAGTTTTTGAGTTTATCGTGTACAGGACGATAGACAGACGCAGCGAAGGACTTTGTTTTATAATATGTAAGGATGGTACGGAACCGGAATAAAATGCAAAATAAAAACCGGTCAAGTGCGAGTCGGACTCTCGCACCCTTCGTGCGCGAGTCAGACTCGCACTTGGCCGGTTTTTATTTTTCATTTTATTATTAACCGACGAAAACAAGGAGGTTCTCAAATCGACGCGCATATTTGAGTTTTTTTTTCTATGTATTGCCACTTGCCACGTATAACTTTTTACAGAGAGGCTGATTTTGACGATTATTATATTGTACACACGGCTACACATCAAGCTATACATTTCCAGTATAAGCTGATCTCGCATTGTACGGAAATCCTATAAAATGCGAGATCAGCATAAACTGGAAAAGTATAGCTTGATGTGTAGCCGTGTGTACGTCGTCTGGTGACCGATAGCACAGGTATTTTATGGCATTTTCGGCCACCCGACTTACCCTTTATTAGAACAATTAAATTCTTGTCCACAATTAAATTTGTCATGAGATAATGAAATAAAAATTATTATAATTTGTCCCCAGGATCACGACGGCGCGCCTCCAACGCCTCCAAGAATATAGAACAAGGAGTCCATCGTCAAAGGGTCACGCTAACAATGAATTCCAGTAATATATAGTGAATGTACCGCACCGAGTTGTGGACAGCGAGAACGTCATCACAACTTAAGTGTAGATGTATAAAATCTTGTATAGGTATTATGTACTGATAAGGTTATTATAAACGATTGGAAAGTTTCGATAAAGTAAACAATTTAGTTCGCTGTTGCTGCCTTGCCTTTGAAATTAAATTTAGAATACATAGAAGGCGTCACAATAATAATTCTTATGAACGTGGAATTTATGGCGGTTTAGGAATGAATTGCTCCATTGCTCCCTAATTTATTGTAAACTATTTATGTATTTATTATTTTCTTTTATATATCATTTGGTGCTATATTATTTTTTCGTCTATTTATATAAGCCTACAATAGTATGTGAAACTGTTCTAAAACAGATGTTTCTTTGTTTAACATGTTCTGTAAAAGAACAAATATTTTAATAATTTACCATATGCACGTCAAAAAATACTATGTATATTTTTATTACGACATGAAAATGTAGTACGGGAGCTATCGTTGCAATTTCTCTTGTGATTTTATACTGACCGATTCATACTTGTAGAATAATATGCAAATCATAATCAGCAAAATAGCAGTCAGTTACTGCATCCGTGGTGGAGCTAAATATAAGGAATGCATGAACCTGTTAAAAAAAGCTATCGTTAAAACTCTTTTCATACTAGTCTATAATGTACAGTATGATCTTTCGGGCTCATACTGTGCATTATAGATCTATCTATCTATGATCAGTCGAAAGTGATTACAAGCCATACACGAGAATATTTGTTCAGAACCATTGGATTGTAAAAATTACGAATATACTAATCTAATCAATAATAGCATAAAGTAGGTATGGGTTGTAATTAAAAAAATTCTATGTCTCCGTCTTTCTAACTCGTTCACCTATTTTTTTTCTGGCTTTTAAAATCTAGCAGTATAAATTATTGACTGGTATGAACTGCCTTTCCAATAATATTTCTAATCGCAAGTTCAATCTTTCGTTACCGTTAATTCCACAACTACATGCGTGACTGACCGTTTTATTTGCCGTCAGAAACCTATCATTGTTACTAATATCAGCCGGTATAAAATGAGTTTCTCAAAGTAATGGTAGCTCCTGTACTATTATTAGCATCACAGTAAGTGCAATACTATTAAAATTAAATCTCAAACTGTAATCAAGATCTGACTTTTATAAAGTATTCATTATTAGTAAAGTGTTGTCAAATTTACATTGAAAGTACCTGACGTGATAAAAGACATTTGTGGCATGAAACTGTTATCGAGATTATTTTTTTGTCGCAATTACATAGTTCGAGAGTTGCAATATGCTGCCCGTTATTGTTTGTTGGATTATATAATAACCCTCTTGGTTTGCGAATGCCAAACAGCAGCGCTGGCCAATTACTGAGCGAAAACAAATTTCTGCGGCTATAAAAGAATTCATTTTACGAGATCGTAATAATGTATATAATTAATTGGGGAAATATGATTTCTCCTCAATCGTGATAAAAACCTCATACAAAGTTGTTCAAACCTTTGCCTCTGATGCAGATAACGTATTAAGTATTTGCAATTTTCTTATTATTTCTGCTTGAGTTACACTTAGTATAAAAGTGAGATGAGAAAAATAAAATATACCACTAATATACGTCATATCATATGAACACACACAAGGAGATTATTTTTCCACAAAAACTTTAGTTATTTTTATTTTTCGAGTCTAACTAATATATTCCACTAGTTTTAGTTAATTCACTCGGGTTGGGTAATATTTTCAACCATATTTTATTTCTGAGTTATATTATTGATTTATGCATAATATTCATTATCCATATTATGTATATTACTGTATTTTGACAAAACCGATCGAGATTATATTTATCGAGAATAATAAATATAACTGTGAAAAACAAATTGGTTTTATTTCCTACAATAAAACCCAAGATTCTTATACAATATACAAAGACGACCAAACTAGCTTACTAAAATACGCCCGATATAACTTGGCATGTCTGAACATAGGCGCAAAGGCTCAAAAGACCATTTCAGACACCAATCTACATGTTCTGACCAAGATTATGTCTGGACTTTAAAAGAGACTGACCTCTTCGGCCGTTCTTCTCAGAGTAGTCGGATAGGAAACACCAAACTCATCTAGTTGTAAAAAATATGATTGACGTGTAAAAGTGTTTGTACAAACCTACTTCCTTTACGTATTATAAAACAAAATCCTCCGCCGCCTCTGTCTGTCGTCCTGTACGCGATAAACTCAAAAACTACTGCACCTATTTTCATGCTGTTTTCACCAATGGATAGAGTGGTTCTCGGGTAAGGTTTTAGTATATTATAATAACCGACATCCGAAGTCGCGGGCATCAGCTAGTACAGAAATAAGTCCTTTATCATTTATAACTTTCGCTCATGTTCTCGCTCCACAATCGCCTCATCACCATTTTGGTTCCGAAAAAATGTAACTGCTCATCCGCATGCGCGAAGTTCGGAACTGCCAAGGTATGAGCAGTATTGTACAGAACTACAGATAATTAACAGTTACGACATTTAGCTAATTATTAATTCAGCTATTTCGTAGTCCGACTAGTCAGAATCCAACGAATGAATACGTGCCACAGAAACTGAATAAAGTACGCAATGATAGAAAAACGATGTATTTGGGTGATAAAAGGAAATGAACATTGCAAAATCCGAATTCTGTTAATATGAACGTGAAAATTGTCTAGCTAAAACATTACCCTTCTTCTGGCACAGTCGGGTAAAAACTTGGTTAAAATGTACTTACAACGGATTATGCTAAAACGCACCAAAGACTGGTAACTTAAAACGACTATGTAATCAAAAGATATTTATAAAATATTGCTTCTCATCCAAAAATGGAGTTACACTATTGAGTAGTATAAAAAATACGTTACCTCAATTTACAATTACTCTTTAACATCATTTCCGTGCAAACACATTATGCGCACATTATAAAACTTAGAACAGTTCTGTCCCCTGCAGGGGTATGTCGCTATCATGAGTCCTGTATCCTGTCTACTTCACCTTTTACCTTTTTCAATAATGCACTTATTTTCTTGTACTTCCCAGTGGAGTTTGGTAGATTTTCGAAATTAATGACGTCACAAATGTCTTTAGCAAATTTGTCGTCTGTGGGCAGTTTGAGGTATGAGGAAGCGATATTCATGACTGGTGTTCCGAAAAGCGTTCCCTTTACGTGGCCAGGTTTTGAGTCAGGGTTGCCGAGGACCTCAGATACGCTGTCTTTTCTTTTATCCTCATTGTCATTATTAACTTCTGGAATGGTTGATGAAGATGTAGAACCTTCTTCATCAACTGATTTAGAAAATTGTGGTTGACTTGATGGTTCTTCTGTTGATTCACTTGTAGCTTCTTCTGTACCTGTGGCTTCACTCTGAGTTTCTTTACTCGTGGCGTCAGTTTTAGGTTCTTCTTGCGTGATAACCATTTCATTGTTCTCAGGATTTATGTTTTGATTACTTTCAGCGTCAGTTTTAACGTTTTCTTCTATGCTGTCATCTTTTACATTCTGTTTTTCGTCAACATTAGCAGTGTCCATGTTAATGTCAATATCGTCACTTGTTTTTTCTTCTATATTCTCCTCTGTGGTGTCCAGTATACTTATAATGGATGTGTTTGGCGTACCGGCACCTTCTAATGCATTTAGTAGGAGTCGTTTCTTTTCTTCTAAGTCGTCTAAAGTTGGACTGCCGCGTCCACTGCTTTGGGATTTGTCCTGAAAGATTTTAAAGTATTGTATGGATTATAGGTGGGTAGGCTAAAGGCGCCCAATTACAACATAATATTAAATAAACCACCAAACTTGTGTTCTAGTTTTCAAGCCTTTGATCTGTGAATCTACGCTTGGTTTTTCAAATAATAAATACAATGTTTCGAAGATAAGGACCATCCAGTAGTGGACGAATATAAAAAGAAATCTACAATAACTTACATCATCCTCGTCAATAGTAATAAGATCGGTGACAGGAATGGGTATGTCCCCAATCTTGATGACCTCTATCACTTCGATGTCATCCCCCGAGCTCTCCGGCTTGTCGTCCGCGGGGGGAGGGGGCGGCGGCATCTGTAGCGGGGGCGGGGGCAACAGGGGCGGGGGGGGCGGCGGGGGCGGGGCCTCGTCCGGCAGTGGGGGGTTTGACGGGAATTCTGCTACTTCTGTAATGATGTTATAAAAAAAGCCAAATATTTAGTTTAAAAAAATCTGAGAGCAACTTGGTAGTAGCGCTCACTCGGCTTGCTTATTTCACCCAGTTTTTCACCATTTTCTAATTATCCGGGATTAATTCGTATTCACGCGAAAGTAAAAACAAGTTATCAAATCACCCTGCAACAAAGATAGATTTGCAACTCACCGTCTCCACTATCGAGTTCCATCTCTGCTTGTCCCTCGAGCGTGTTGTTAGCGGAGGCCGACGGGAAGAACGTGAGTTTCTTGCGCTTGTACGCCTTCATAGCGTTCGGTGCGAGGAACTGAAGCATCGTCATCTTGCTGTCCTGCTCTGCCATCGGCGGCAGACCAAATTCTTGGGATTCCTGAAAATTGTATTTGTGGAAAATAAGGTAGGTACCATCTATTAATCCATACTGTAATGTGGAAGTAGCTCTCTGTCTGACCTTTTTATGCTAAACAGATTTCTATGAAATTTGACACACGTAAGTCTTAGAACATGACCTGCTCATTTTCGCAAACGATTAGGACTAATCTGTTTCATTTTGACATAAATTTGAGTGTTGTTCATCTTCATCAAAATTTATTGCGTTATTTACGTTGTTGAGCAGATTTTTTTTAAGGATTAGCAATCTATTTCAATTCCTTTCAAATTGAGATTGATCGTGTATTATGCAGTTAGGTTGCTGGGTTAGCATATATACTTTATATACCCATAGTACGTTCCCGAGCGATAATTTCCGACCTCAACGAGGGCGCAGCCGAGAGCAAAGGCACATTAACTAAATAAAACTAAAAACTAATATCTATTTTTTTTTTGTGTTCTTATTTGTAATACAGAGCACGGCTTAGTAATGTCCTGAAGGACTGTGCATGCTGTGGCCTTTTGTAATCAGAGTGAGGCCAGACATAAACTGATTTTTGTATGACTGTGACTTTTTATTAAGTATACATCTTTTGTTGGAGTTCTCCAATAAATAGTTAATTGAATCATTAGTTCTCTGTTGGATTACCTTTTGAGTGGTATCTTACCTCTATATACCGCGAACTGGCTGGTACGTTGAACCCAGGGAAGTCAAGTATCTTTTTGATGTCAAACTTGTCTTTGGAGCCCGGCTCACTCACCTCACCCTCTTCTTCCTCAGGTTCTAATATCGCGCTACCCTGTAAATAATTTGACATAACAACACGCTTGTATCCCCGAAAGGTTAAGCAGAGGTGTACCTATAGTACACCCACATTTTTCCAGTTATGTTTAAGTCCCATGTAAATGAGGGCGAGCCTATTGCCACCAACCAGGCACAAATCGAGACTCTGGGCTGCTACTGAGAAATTCCAGATGGTAAAACCCAATAACACTTTTCCCGACCCGGGATCGAACCCAGGACTTCATGATCAGTAATAGCGCTTGTGACCCCTGGACCAAGGAGGCAGTGAAAATAAATTTATTTGATCATGTGAACAACATTTCTTCCGGGTGGGTTTCAACATTTCAGATGAAAATAAAAAAGATGTTTACTTCTTTAGTCTCATAATATTTTCATATATACCAAGTCCGTGTCTCTAAGAACGAGCCCGTAGCAAAAAAATTCATAAAGAAGAATTTACTCACATTTTTACATGTTTTAATTGCGCAATATCTTTATGACTCTAATTATAATATGTAAAACGAAGATCGTGTTGATTAGCGTCAGACTGGAGGCGTCTAGCAGTCCACTGCTGAATATAGGCCTCTTCAATCTGATGCCAATCAACTCGATCCTTGATTCCCGATCTTGCATACATTATTATAAGCTGACGATGAAATTACTGAGGATTCGCTTATGAAAAAAGATTGTTTGTTTTGCATTTATAGGCAAAGTTTACATGTTAAACAGCACTAAATCCCCTTAGCCATAATTATTTTGAATGACGAAAGTGTCACAGCCCGCGAAATTCAAATTTGTTTCTTACGTTTTTTACAATTTGCAAGTCTGTATCAAGGTGTATGTTAATCCTTACTAGTCCTTACTAGTATTATAAATGCGAAAGTAACTCTGTCTGTCTGTCTGTCGCGCTTTCACGCCAAAACTACTGAACCGATTTAAATGAAATTTGGTACACAGATAGTCTAGAGCCTGGGAAAGGACATAGGCTACTTTTTATCGACATACCACGCGGGCGAAGCCGCGGTCGGAAGCTAGTCTAAAATAAATGATTCGCGGCCCACTCCCTCTCGTTGAGAAGAGGCCTTTGTCCCAGCTACCGCTGTCCCAGCAGTGGGTACATTATAGCCTGATTAGGGGCTATTACCCTAGTCAAATTTACTTACCGTTGAATCAAACATAGTGATGCCAGAATGGGATATCCTGGCTTCCTCAAGCCATCCAGGCGGGTATCCCAGTAACCGCATACGGTAAATATGAAGTGGCAGCTCATGCCTCTTTAGTCCTAGGGCATGCCGAAGCTCTCCAGATATTCTACCAGGTATTAGATGCCCATATTTCTGTTCATCTTCTACATGGTATCGTCTGTAAAGATCCATAGACATTTACTGAATTTAAAGGTTATTTTGTGACTGACTATTGTTGAATTATCAATTTATATATAAAAACACTTTTTATAACAACATATTTTCTCCGTCTTGTGCAAAATGAAATACTTGCAGTGAAAATAAAAGTTTAAAGGCTCCTGCAGACAGACGCGACACCCCGGAAGTTTATTTTGTGTGATATTAAAATATATTCCTCCCTGTAATTGTTTGACTGTGACAGTAAAAAATCTGTAACTTAAACTACAGGTTTAAGTATAAGATTTTTTACCATAATAAGCAATAAACTTTTGAAGTTGACAGCTACGCTATGTAAGTATTTAGTGCATTCTGTCATAACCTACCCAACTCTAAGTGAATTCATGGCCTTTCTTTTCTCTGCTATTCTAGCGTGATCTCTCGGCAAGGGGCACTCTCTGAGTTGATGACTGCCGTCACAGTTGAAGCAGCACGGTCCTCTCCGTAGGGGCGGAGGGGATGCTTCCTTGTCAGGGACATTTGTTATGACTGTTGACGATGCCTGAAAACCACAAGTTGGATTAATTTTAAATAATTAATAAATATTCATACTTTTTAAAATTTAAAAAAGAAACATTATTTTGGTGGTGGTTTAATATCGTTGCTTGTTATGAAATACAATTATTTACAATATAGTTTGGCCAAATCAAAATGTTTTTAATTTTTAGAATCACTGGTCTATATGAGTGTGAGTGTGTAAGTGCATATGTAAACTAGCCATAAAAAAACAATGAGTTTTACACTCATAACCAAAGCTATTGACTTCCATCCATGTCCATGGCTTTTATTACAGCACTTGAAAACATGCAAGATAACATGGGTACCTTTAACATCATGTTGTCATAAAATGTTTAATAAATTAAACTAAAAGTTTTTTGTGCAAAGATTATCTTGATTTATGATCCATAGAAATAGAATGTGCAATTTTACTATGTCTGTGTATATGAGGAGTGGCAAGGTATGGTGACGTATTAGAATAAGGTAAAGATTTCAAACATTTCTAATGATTAAAAATATAAACATTAACAGATACATATTTTTCAACCAGTATTAATGGATTTTCCAGGTGTGTTTAATAATAAAATAAATCTAAGTTATACTAGGTACTACAAATAATAAAATAGCAAAGCTTACCTGACTGTACCTAGGTACAATATTGGGTCGGTCAGCACATGGGTCAGTGTCCACAAAGAATAAACTACTTTCTTCCTTAATTTCAACAATTTTTTCAATTAATTCCGGTTCAATTAAATCTTCAGGCCAGATGTCAAGTTCTACATCTGTCTCAGAATCAGACCCCAAACTCTCTCCTTCATGAAGCTTGATCAAGTTTAACATAAATGCTTTCACCTGTTCCTTATAATTTCTGGCCATTTTACTATCTTTAAATCGCACTGTTACTAAGGGCGTCCGATTTTCGCAGCCCTCCACACCTAGGTCACTATTACCGGGAGAATCTATTACAATATCCTCGTTTAATATAGTGGTTTTTGAACAGTCGCTACCAATTTTCTTGACGCTATCAACTTCATCAACTGCCTGTTTAGAGCTGGTACCTTTTGGAGTACTTTCAATAGATACGTCGCTCAGCGTTTTCCCTCCATTATGCATCGTCTGTAGAGTCATGTTATCGCTGACGTCCTCGCTTGGCTTATCTACATCAGATACTTCTAAACTATTTTCTGCATTACTTTCTTGGTCAGTTGAGGTAGCGTTTGTACTGTTTACCGTCTCCAAACGATTTATTTTGGGTTCTTTAACCTCATCTTCACTGCTGAGTACGATGTCCTCGTTGTCCAATTCATAAATGATATCATTGACAGCTGCTTTCCTTTTGGCCATGATAAAAAGAATAAGTCATCAAGATGTTGTTTTACCCTCGAATTAACAGCTATCTTTTCATAAATTGGAGTCATCAAATAATTTACACAAAACACAGTGATATTTTGACTTTGACAAATATTGCCTATTTTGACAAGTTGGTTTATCGTTATCCTTTACCCCACCGAATACCATAGAGTCTTAAAAGATTACCCCATGGAATTAGTATGTACCATACGTACGTACGAACGCAGTAGCAGTACCAGTGAGTACGTACAATTTTGTAACAACAAATCTCTCATATAAGGAGGATGCGCTAACCGTGCGTTTGCACTGGCGAAACATTCGAGACAAAACATGTTTAAATCTCTAGTACCTGTCAATGTTCCATACAATTTTTGACAGGAACTAGAGATTTAAACATGTTTTGTCTCGAATGTTTCGCCAGTGCAAACGCACGGTAAGGTAGCCCGCGAATCAGGTCAGGTCAGTATCAGGTTGTAATTTGTATGTTGATCTAAATATGATTTGCGACTACCTTAGCGCATGCCCCTTAACTTACTCATGTTTCGTGCAGTGCAGTGCCAACGCAAATCAAAAGGAGATGAGATTTGTTTCATGTGATGATGTAACTCACCGTGCGTTTGCACTGGCGAAATATTTCCAACAAAAAATATTAAAATCTCTAGTTCCTGTCAAATTGTATGGAACATTGACAAAAAATAGAGATTTCAACATGTTTTGTTTTCGCCAATGCAAACGCATGGTCAATATGACAAGTTTCAAAACAAAAACTCACCGTGACAAAACATGTTTAAATCTCTAGTTCCTGTCAATGTTCCATACAATTTTTGACAGGAACTAGAGATTTAAACATGTTTTGTCTCGAATGTTTCGCCAGTGCAAACGCATGGTTATAGAGATGTTGAATATTTTCTGACGCACATATTCAGTCCGACATGCGAGAATGAAAGCCAAATTGAATTCAAAAGACTTGAATTCAAACTCTGAAATCTGAATATCAGTCACAGTAAAGAAAAATACAATAAATATTATTTTTTAGGTTAGGATCTAAAAAAGATTCGTAAAAGATTAAAATGTCGCTTTTAGTTCGAAAACTAGCACGAAACAATCCCAGAAACATTATCACAGATGCGCAAATACTCGTTATATCATGCCGCAAGTTTAGCATAGTTCCATCTATTTACGGTAAGTCCATTCACGTAACCATTAAAATATCTTACTTATTAAATACAGCTCGAAAACTCCAAACAATTTCATTTACTTCTCTAATTATCCTTTTGTAGATGGAGAACAAGACCCAGCTCCAAAGTTCTTCTCATCGAATGTTCAAGTTTTATTGAAACGATTGACTCGACCCGACTACAATAGAGTATTTCGTAAAAGGACCAACCAAGGGCTAAGTATCTTAAAGACACCAACTTATAAATTCTTAACAAATGAGGAACTTGAAGAAGAAGTTGCTAAAGCCAATGAAAGGGCCAATAGATTGCTACAAATGCCTCCTGTTGTGAAGGTAAGGAAAATTATAATTTTACAAGACTAGCTGCGCCCCGCGGTTTCACCCACGTAAGTCTCGATCCCGTGGGAATATCGGTATAAAAAGTATCCTTTGTCCTATTCCAGGTCATGGTCTACCCCTGTGCCAAATTTCATCCAAATCTGTACAGATATTTTAGCGTGAAATTATGATTCTCCAAAGTTTTACTTATCATTTTCAGATCCAACAACACGTTGAAGACATTCTGTCTAAAGACCCAGCTCTGGTGGGCTATGATACAGCAAAGTTAATATTTACTGACATCACTTTTGGTGTGGCTAATGAACACAGATTTATTGTTGAACGGTAAGCTTCTTTCTCTTAAAAAATCGATTCTCCCTCTTCCTATAAAAAAAAAACCAAAATTTATTTAAAAAAAATTAATGTTACTTTATGGTTATCTTCTTTATCTTGGACCCTATTTCTGCTAGATACCATATTTTGTCGTACAGCAATCTCGGGACCATTCTCTCACCCGGTTGTTAACAAACCTAATCATTTTTACAGTGATCCTGATGGCTTTCTTCGTAGCTGTGATCATGATGTCAGAAAAAGATTGAACCAGGTATACATAAATATTAATTTGCAAGCTAAAAATTTGCAAAGAAAGACCATGGGAAACCATTTGTTCTTTTAATTTTAAACCACTGCTTTCCCAAAACTATTCAGATTCACACTCTCAGTATGCTATACACAGTATGAGAGTTACCATCTTTTCTTTCCATTTATAAAATGTAGCAATCTTGGAATATAATTTTTCAGAGCAGCTTTTAATGGGACATTTTTTCTCCAAAGCGTTGAACACTGCCTCCCCCAATAAATTTAGTTGGTCTTGTGTATATGAAGAAGTTCTTACCCCACCCTGTATTAATTCCAGGTGTATTTCCCACTCCATGGTCGCAAATTAAGGGAACCAGTAATGTTCAGTGATGCAGACAAGTTCAACAGCCTACTGGATAGAGAGCAGTATGAGTTTGTACTGGACCGTGCGTGTGTACAATATGAACCTGATGAGCCTTCGTACCAGAAGGTGACCAGCATCACATATCAGCACCTTGATAACAAGAGCAAGTATGAGCTTTTGAGGTGAGGAATTATTTCTAGTGTTGTGTATACTATTTTAATGCAATTTTTTGGGATATCAATCACACACAAAAATCGCAAATACTGGATGCTTATCTTCCAAAGATACCAACTGTCCCGTCGCCATTTTGATGTCAGAACAGTAGTCAATTTCATTTACGTAGTTTTTTGCAGCATTTTAGTGCTAAATGGATGTCTAATACAATAGAAAATGTGGATCAAGCAGCAAGCCAACAATGAAAAAACTTCATGCAAACATAATGCATAGATTTACTGCTATTTAAATATGTCAACATCCAACTCCAGAGCAATCACGTACAAGCCTATACTACTAATATTTTTGTAATCTCTAAACATCAATCCAAAACATTTTCGTATTCGTTTCAGATCAACCCGCCACTTCGGCCCGCTAGTATTCTACTTGACCTGGCACCAGAACATGGACAATTTAATGCTGGAACTACTGCAGAGCGGCATTGTCAGGGAGGCGGTACTTCTAACAGCGTTGAGGCAGGATATCCATGGCGATGTGGCTAACGGCGATGTAGCTCGATCTATCGCGCAGCAAGTGAGTGTGTTTTGCATAATTTGTTTAGTTTTGTCACACTCTCACTCAATTTCTGAAAGTCGAAAATCAAACTAACTCTGTTGGCTTACTGAAATAACAATAGGAAATCAATCACTTGCCACGAGATTGCAGGGTACGCGCAAGCGCGCTCTAGCTAGGACTCACAAAGAACTGTTTTCTATCTGCATCCAATTTAAAACTTTATGCTACTGAAAATAAAGTTAATTATTCAATGTTGTCAAATACTCCTCTTATCTACTTTGCTCTCGTTATCGGCGGCGCTTTAAGTAGTGTTTTAGTAAACACATGCTACTTTACAGATACTACCCACACCAGTGCAGCTAACGAAACCCGAGACCCTCACTGAAGAAGACATCCAGCTTGACAGCAAATGTGTAGAATGTTTAGAGAAGTACATCATCAGCAACTCTTCAATGAAAAGCCAACAAGAATTGGCTCTGCAAGGATTTAGGGAGCATTACCAAAAGCTGATTGACCTCAGCAGAGGCTTGCAGAAGGCACACGGCAAACAATAAAGCATTTATGTAGTGAACTAATGTATAATGTATGTAATTAAAGGAATAGTTAAGTTTGGATTTGTGTTTTCATTGTTAGGACCTATTTTATTTTGTCAAAGCGTCAAAAGCCTAGAATTGAAATGCAAAAAAAGTGACGAGCACTATATTGGCCGTTCCTTGACGCTTGGTGCGACCTCTGGTGGCCAAGTTTGCGACGGTTTTTAGAATTACCACATTAAAAAACCTAATTGATAGATGAACATTTTAGAACAGGAAAAAAACTGTGATGTCGGCAATGGATGTCAGTGTCATTTTTGTACTCAATCAAACGCACACTGTCGATCTGTGCTAAGTATTTAATTAATTGATATTTTTTACACGTTACTAGTTTTAAAACACTATGCCATATTATCATCACCCACGAGGTTTTACTCCACTGCCGGTATTGGCCGACAAGAAAGCTAGAAAGAATGGTCTTCGTCATGCTATCTTCACATCGAGGTTAGACAGTTACGTTGGCGAATGGAAAAGCGATTTGAAGGAAGGTAAAATGGCATGGCATTCAGGTTTTTTCTCTGACAAAGAAGCCCACATAATTTTATAAAGATAGAAGGTCAATCCATATTTACAGGGTCTGGGCCTTCCGAGGAAAGTGACTAATCATGGCATCGGTAAGGGCCTACCCAACCTCAAATTGCTTAGCATGATCCTCCGCTATGCCGAAAATACTGCAGCATTAATTTTGAAATGTTAAAATATGAGGATTGATTCTAGGTCCTATGTTTGACGAAAACACGATTATATACATCAAATTTTCATGATAGAAAAAAAATCCAAAGTTAGGTAGGTACTATCGAAGAACTTCATATCTTAGCAGTTTCAAAACAAAATCCCGTGAACACGATGACTACATCTGTTACCGCCCGGTTCTATAACGGCTGAGCGCTGCAAGCAGAAATAGTCCTTACGGTGCATAGATATGAACTTCTTCGATGGTAAGTACCTACCTCTAAACCGAACTAATAACCGCTGGTATTCAAAAACTTCTTCAAATTAGATCATGAAACTGCATAATCACTGGACTAACTATAAAGCAGGTCTTATGTTTTTTTAAATTACCATTTTTTTCACCGATTACCTAAACTCGGGCTTGGAGCCGCCAGTACCCCACTCCGTCTCGCTCCCACTCAGGCCGCGAGTAGTATGGTGTGAGCGAAATAAAAAGTGTATTTGATCTAAGGTATTAATACATTCACTCTAGAAGCATGAAATTTTGCATAAGAGTTCCTTAGATAACGAAAGTGAGCTCTGAGAAAGGATTTTTGAAAATGCACCCCCTGAAGGGGTTAAATAGGGTAGGAAAGTTGATACATATAGAAGTTCGTCATTTTTGTTGATGGGAATGCCATTCGGGCTCACGGCTTGTTGCAATAGAATTTATGACGGCCAGGGGGCAGGAAGGTCCAGACCCGGGCGGCGTTCAGTGCGACCATCAATCACCCGAATCGTTACATAAAAGCCTTTCGGTATTGAATCTGATGATTTTTTTGCTCGTTTTTTACCTAAGTATGGTCTTCTCTTAATCTTAGAGCACTTTTTGTCCTTTTTAAATTGAATGTACAACTTTTGGTCAACAAACCAAATGTCCACAGGCAAAGGAAGGTTTACCACGATCGGTGGGATGTTATACGAAGGTGATTGGTATGCAGGTTATAGGTACGTGAATTTAATGATGTCATTTATTTATTTATATATAATTTATAATTTCTACAATTGTGCTATGTTCAAATTGAAACGCTAGTACGTGCAGTTCCTATAGTAAAACCTTCTATAACTGAGAAAGACGATCAAGAGTTGCATAGCAAGAATAATAACAAACTACTACGTACTAGTAAGTACGTACGATTAATTTATCTGCCAAGTAGAGGTGTCTCATCTTAGTAAAATTTCCCTTCACAAATTTTTTGGACAACAGGCATCATAAAATCTGTAAACGCCCAACTAATCCAGCTGTTTTCCATCATTAGACACGGTTTCGGCCTACTAAGTAAATCTGCCAAGCATATTCTTTGATTGGAAGGCCCCTCATTTGAAGACCATCACAGGCATCTTAAACTCAGTCACTACCAGCTATTTTCCATCATCAGACACGGTTCTGAGGGCCTAGACATATACAAGTGACAATTGCTTCGTAAGCGTTTCGTATTTCTACAACGACTTTGAACAAGATTGACAAAAGATTTTTGAAAGCTTATTATGTCAGTCCTGTATATTTTTGCCTTTTCCATCATCGTTATCGCTGATAGAATGTCACTTTGTCTAGGGCCCCTGATCTGCTCAGTAAATCTGTCAAGCATGATGTTTGTTGTGTTACCTATCTCTATAGACCTCTGCGTTGCCACCAACGACGCTGTGGAAGTGGCGACGTTTTGGGTCAAAAAGGTCTGAAATAATGTCGTGCCAGCGTCCAGCGCAAAGTGAATTAAACCTAGTCATTGGTCCAGCGTCAGGAAGAAGAAGTGTTTGTTTTCTTTAAACATTCATTTATTGGAAGTCCCTTCATTTGTATACATAGGCCATCACCACAGGATTCTTAACTCAGTAAACATCCAACTAATCCAGCTGTTATTCACCATCAGACACGGTTTCGGCCTGCTCAGTAAGCGTCAGTCCAATGGCACGTATAGACTCGTGTACCGGGGTGAGTGGGTCCGAGGAAAGATGGAAGGCCCCGGCTGGATGTACTTTGAAAACGGAGATGTATACTTAGGGTTCTTTAAAAAGAACAAGAAGTGTGGTTACGGAAATATGTGGTACTTTAACAACACGTTTTACGGCGGCTATTGGAAGAATGATGAGAAAGACGGTTTGGGCTTGTTCCTGCTAGGTGAGTTCTCAATACATAGCAACTACTGACAATGAAAACTTTGTCAACACTTGTAAGTTCTAATATTTCATAGTGAACTCATCTCCTTGCTTGTTCCGTGCGGGAATCGAACTTGCGACACAGGACAGAAGCCAATTTCACTCGACCTCAAATGAGCCGTCAAACAAGAGGCCTCCGATTCCATCGCCTGAGATATGAGTTACCTACGACCTATAACGAGAGGAACCAGGTCACACACCTATACGTTTATCAACCACGTCTCCCGAAGTTCTACGTAAACACCGGAAGTAGCACCACATGCGATGAGGCTGCACATGTCGGCTTAATAAACGCAACCATACATACCTACCTAATTTAAAATTGCCTTCTTTTGTTCTCATATCAGAACATTTTATAAAGTTCCCACGTTATTAACGATAGGTACACAGATTGTTCGTGGTACAGTCGACAAAATAAGTTTTTTTTAACAGCTTTTGTATAGGGCCTAGGTACCTACCTAATTATTAATTGACGAACTGTGTCAAAGACTTGACTCAGGCGCAGATACAGGACGGGGGGGGAAGAGGTGCAGTTGCCTCCTCCTGGGCTTCGACCAAACTGAGTCTAAAACTCTACATTGGACATAAACATAGTTTTATAACCTGTATTTTTACTTTGTATACCTACAGTATATTACTAAGACAGGTTGTAGAAGTCGAAAAGGGGGAACATTGTTGAGTTTACAGGAAGGCGTTTTTTTAAAGGGCTTTCACGGCTTTAGAAATCCCCCCAAAGCCCCCGCCCTTCCAGAGAGACATTTGCCCCCCTTGAGCGAAAACTTAGATCCCCGCCTGACTTGACTTGCAGCCGGATGAGAGCAGCCAGAGGACCGAGTTGAATGTCGTGCGATTGGAGAGGCCTATGTCGAGCAGAGAGGACACCTACTAATTTATGCACACCAAAGTTAAGATAAGATCATTTATTTGTCCAAAACATGAGTACACACATGGCATGCAAGATGTTACAATTAAATTATATCAGTCATGTTTACCTTAACGGCGTACAAATATGTAAAAGTAGGTTACATAAATATCAAATAATTATAAATTTATCCAATCAATTATCTAAAAATCTAAATTAGAATTTAGAAATTAAAATGTCCTACAGAATAGTGTCATCAAATCAACTCGTATTATATAATAAAATTAGGCAATGTCAAAGTAATTAGGAATACACAAATTAGATTAATTTATCATTCAAAAATTCGACGGTGCTATAGTAGACTTTCTCAAAAATAAGGCTTTTTAACCTACTTCTTAATTTTTCCGTTGTATAAGTATTCCCTCCAATATTTTGGCAACGCAGAGTTGGCGCCATACAGTATATACTTTTACGCAGTAGAGCTGTCCTAGATCTAGAAATGCAAAGTTTACTAATACATTGTCGCTTCCATTTCTAAATATTTTATATCAGAGTCGCGTCTATTTCGAATTACTTTATCTGATAATAGGGGGAATAGATAGCCGCACACACGTTACTAAACATCTAACTAATATTATAAATGCGAAATTGAGTTTGTTTGTTTCTTTGTTACCTACGCTTTCACGCTAAAACGGCTGAACGGATTTAAATGAAATTTGGTACATGGGTAGACCATGACCTGGAGAATGACATAGGCTACTTTCCATCCTGGTCCGCAGACGAAGACGCGGGCAACAGCTATTATGCTATAAAATTATTTAGGTACCTACACTAATTAGTAGTATGCAAATACGTACTTTGCACACTTATTCCCTCTTTCGTTGACCGTACATACACTTTATGCTTGTTTATTTTTTATGTCCTTACTTACGACACTATCTGGCCGCAAACAGAAAACGGGTGCAGATACGAAGGCCATTGGGAGAAGGGCATCAAAAGCGGCGTCGGTCGATTCTACCACATGAATACTGGTCAGCTTCAGGAAGGATGCTGGATTGAAGATATTTGTGTCAAGTCTAAGATGTCGGATATTATTATAAGACAAGCCTGTGAGCGGCCTACACCGTATCCTATTCCACTGGTTAGTTCCATCTCTGTAAGGTCAACTTAGCGAAACTGCGTAGACTACAGGTATCAATAACTGTATCAGCGGTCATTGACCCCAAAACAACCCATCAAATCTTGTTTTGTTTTATCATAAGTTTAGATCATCATCTGCCTAGCCTGTTCCCAATTATGTTGGGGTCGGCTTCCAGTCTAACCGGATGCAGCTGAATACCAGTATTTTACATGGAGCGACCGCCTATCTGACCTCCACAACCCACTTACTGGGTAACACGATACCCCTTGATAAGACTGGTTGTCAGACATTCGGGCTTCTGACGACCCGTAACAACTGTCAAAGATCTACAAATGACAGCCAGGACCAACGGCTTAACGTGCTTTCCGAGGCACGGAGGAGTCTCGGTATGTAAAGGTGGTCACCCATCCGCGGACCAACCCCGGCAAGCGTAGCTTAGGCGATTCGCACACTGCACCGCATTACGCAGCGTAGTGCGGGAGTGCGTGTTCTTACGTTGCTTGAAAGTATTTCTCTTTGTATTGAAAACACGCGTAGTGCAACACACAGAAAACGCATTCACGCGCAGTGTTGTGACTTCGTCGCCACGCATCCCGCAGCGTATAGCAGGCTAGTGTGTGAATCGCCTTAAGCAGACGTTTTTAACACCTGTCAATTATCGGTATTAGGTAGGTACATAATTTTCAATAACTCTTTGTGTTTTGATAACAATACCTGTTACAAGGCGTACCTATTGTTATGTATGACAATTACTATCGTCTCTCGGTTCTATATTCCTACTATTCTCCATCGACTGAAGGTGGAATATTAATTAGGTAGCTACGTTAACAAGGTCACTTCAATTACCAATCGATTTTAGGGCCCAAAAGTAGGTTTTCCTGACTGGAGCAGTCATCAATTCTGTCCCTGATCTACGGGCAATCCACTTTTTGCGCACAGCACGCTTAACATGACCACAATAGAAACGGGTTTTGTCGACGGAAGAATAGACAAAATGATAGATAAACAATCTCAATCTGTCAATTTGTCTATTTGTCTGTTCTTCCGTCGACGAAACCCGTAGAAAATCCGTTTCTATGGTTGTCATGCTACGCATGTAGAAGGTAAATATTGATTGACACTAGACCACCAAGTACCAATGTACCAAACTCCTACTTACGGACAGGCTGTAGGTACTGGTTTTAATAGCTCAGTTGAAAAGGTTCACCTAGCCTATTTTTTATTACCTAAAAGGCCTATCGGTGGTTCATTACAGCTCGCTGACGTCACAAATTAATCGGCTGGTGGAGGCTGTTTGCATAATTTTTAAATAGAAACCTACACTAACCTTGCAGATACTTAATAAAGTTAATTTACTAATCAGAGTAATCGGCCTTAACCCGGGATCCCGGTACTATTTGGACGAACAGTAAGCGACTGGACTGGCAGACCTCTCCGCCCAACTCATGCCGAGGACTTCCACACGAGAAAAACAATAGATCCCGGCATTCCCGGCACAAAATATTAACTCTGTACTTACCCAACTTTTACTAAAATGACCAAGGTATTATACAGGGTGATTGGAAGCTAGTTGCAAAGTCATAAGGGGGTGATAGTTGACACCATTTTGAGCCATACTTATCTTAGACGAAGTACGTTTTTTTTATTTTTAACATTTTTTTTTTTGTTGAAATAAGTCAAATTTTGTCCGATTTTTGCCAAGAGCGCCCCAGTTAAAGTTGAAAAAAAAAAACTAGACACTTTTGATGTCATAGAATACATAAAAAATTTGAACAATTGGCGTAGTTTGTCTTTATTTTATTTTATAAAATAGCCTCAATCTTTCAAACCTTTTATGCTCAAAATGCTCCAAAGGGTGTCAAACTGTCACTCCCTTAAGGCTTTGCACCCAGCTTCCAATCACCCTGTATAATACTAGGTCAAATTAAATTATCTAGCAAAACTCCGCAGACGTATTTGGTATCGATATCTAAACATATGATGAGCTCGTGGCTAAGTAATAACAGCCGCACGGGTCGATCCATCAGGTTAACGGGCCTACTCTACCTCAAATTGCTTAGCATGATCCTCCGTTATGTCGAAAATACTGCAGCATTAATTTTGAAATAAATATAATTATGTTTAAGTTGAGGTGCTACACGGAATTGATAAATAAGGTTGGAAAGGCCCTAGCTCCAATTTTGTATCAGGACCAGTGTCACCGCTTGTCTCCCACTATTTTAATTTCTACACATACGCACTCCTATGTTTACAAATATTTCGCACACAACCAAATCAGACACACATAAATCTCAGGGCAGATATTCGTTCGCACACTAGTACTAAGCCCTCGTAGGCATAGACACACACACACGCAAAAAAGCAATAAAAAATTTCATACACGCTAGTGCTTGATAAAGCCGATATTCTTTATCGATAAATTATCTGATGAATGTATGGGGGAAAATTAAACATGAAATAAATATTAAGAAATATTTATTTTACTTTTATTAATTACAAATAACCTGTTTTTTTTATGATAAAATCATCTTTACTGAAATGTGTAGAGCAAATAGTACTCGTCTTTGTCGGCATCCAGTTTCCTCTACCTGTCACGTCAATCCATTGTTCCCTGGCGTTAGGTTCTTTAGGAAACCTAAAATTTATAATTTATTGCGTAAGTAAAATTGGATTTTACTTATATTTTAATACTAAATACAATATAGTAAATACTTGTAGATGAGTACAATGATCTCGTATAATGTTGCCAATGAATTCAATTTCTCCCTGTAAATCTGTCATCTACAAGTATTTACTATATTGTATCATTCGTTCAATAATTATTGTAATATTTAATTGACTCATTATACATCTAACTAAAAATATACTATCATTAATTAAATATAAAATAATTCAAAAAGAATCTTTGTCCAACGTAAATTTATATTATTTGAGAATTCTATCGATGATTTTATTTAACCACATGGTCACCTCACTATCGACCGTGCATCACGGCCAATCAGGGCAAACGACGAAACGTCAATGGTTGAAGTGAAGAGGACGCGACGCATGCAGTACATTGTAAGCGGACTTAGTAATTGCGTTGATTACGCGAGTACACATCGTGCAATGTATATTTTTTTTTACTTGTTGCAATAATGTCGTTAATGTTTGGAATTTCATAGTGATCAGAATAATTTTATGTTTTTTACTAATAAAATTATAATTAAATGTTATTTTCGACTTACCGATGGAAAGATATACCCCCTCGCTCTATACTTGCGGTCTGACTTTTTGTTTTACAAGTTATAATTGCACAACACGGCATTTTAAAGCAGAACTCTGTTCTCCGCAGTAGTCCGAAGCGCACGAAACGCGGTGAATTAATGAATCGGTCGAGTTATGATTATCGTATCATAATTGTGGCGCGCTTGCCACGCCCACATTACCATTCCAACCTTATTTATCTATTCCGTGAGGTGCTAGGTCTTAGGTAGGAGGTTGCTAGGTCCTATATTTGACGAAAATACGATTACATAAAATTTTCTTGATAGAAAAAAAATTCCAAAGTTACCTCTAAACCGAACTATAAACCAATGTTATTCAAAAAATACTTCAAATCTCTATCTTATTTTTTTTTTTTTAATTAAACGAACTAAATATTTTTTTTTTTTTTAAGTTTCTTTTTTTTAAGATAGGGGTTTTTTTTTATCTTATTATGTACTTAAAATTAGGTAAGTAATCCTCAACTTTACCATTTTATTTATTTCAAAACTAATGCTGCAGTATTTTTGATAAAACGGAGGAGGATCGTGCTAAGCAATTTGAGGTACTATAGACGCTTAAGCACATGTGATTCTATCACCTAAGCTATGAACCTACTTATAAGATTTTTATGACATTTCAACAAGGTAGGTAGGTGACTAATACTACAGGTATAGTCGTACATATAAACAGTAGGTACCTATACTATTGCTACTTTAAACGTCCAATCAGCGGGGTAATTGCATAACACACAAAAAATGCCAATTGATCGCAACGGGTAGCAATATCCTTAAAACCTCTCGGATTGTGATTGAAAGTGCGTTACGCAATTAGGTTGCCGAATTTATAAAGACAGGCAATTTACCCTAATAATTTTGTACACAATGCGCCGCGAAGAATAATTCGTCAACTCGTCTTTCATGCCTACGGCCCATTTAGGACGACTTGCAGAAAATCAGATCGTCCTAAATGGGCCGTAGGCATGTAGGACGATTTGACGAATTACTCGCCGCGAAAAGTCGATAACATCGTGCATCGTAAACATTGTTTTGAACTGCAAAAAGTTTTCAAGAAAAAATTGCGTCGGAATTCTTTGTACTTAAATATTTTAGCTACAATAGTAAATTAAATTATCTGAGAAGCGAGCGCTACATCGTCATAGAAACTCATTTGTGCTTGAATTATTTATTTGAAAGACTAATTGCATGGCAAGAAGTGTCGATCACAGTATACATTTGGCGCAAAATAGAGTAGCAAGTATGGCGTAAACGGGATAGCTTAGGTATGCCTTGATATGATACCACACGTATGCGAAAAAAACTGGAAAAATGTTGAAAGCTTTGTAGGTAGTCCCAATGGACTATTTTTTACAAGAATGGTAGGTATTCATTGCGTACCACGTAACTCCGAAAAGTGATTGTAATACATCTCTGGCCTCCTTCGGGGAATATGGGCAAGAAGTAACGATATGTTCAGGATCTCCAGTTATCATAAAGAGGCGACTTAAAGGAATCATAATATAGCAGAGTGGTAAATTTCCTTGTTTGTTTACGGACTGATGACATCATCCGAGCGCAGCGAAATCAAGTTTTGGCTTAAAACTTGATTAGAAGGACAATTCTACTTAGTATCTCTGAATGTATGTATGTGGCCGATTGATTTTCCCTAGAAAGCCTTATAAAGCTTAATCCAAAAATTCCGTTTTAGTTTTCATCAATAACGGCACCTAGACTCCCTGAGCCCATTTTTAGGGTTCCGTACCCAAAGGGTAAAACGGGACCCTATTACTAAGACTCCGTTGTCTGTCTGTCTGTCCGTCTGTCACCAGGCTATATCTCATCAACCTTGATAGTGAGACAGTTGAAATTTCACAGATGATGTATTTCTGTGGCCGCTATAACAGTAAATACTAAAAAACAGAATAAAATAAATATTTAAGGGGGCTCGCTTAAAACAAACGTGATTGTTTTGCCGTTTTTATAGATAATGGTACGGAACCCTTCGTACGCGAGTCCGACTCGCAATTGGCTGGTTTTTTTAAAAGAATGAAGGCGTAGAGTGAAACCTCATATTATTATATGGTACCTACATACTTAGTTTCGGACTAACCCATCCGACCACACGTTTTGGACAATGCAACCTGTAGGTTACACCAAGTCATGGGGGCCAGCCGTCTTATATTTACACATTTAAATGCTAATATTTTCTTTTACAGCAACAGTTGAAATCTCCAAAGGCTCTTCTGGAAAACAGTGAGTTGTGGATGCTGCAGAAGGTAGGAGATATAGACAAAAACCTCAAATATTGCATCGACAAAATGTATTAGGTGTTTTACAAGATCATCAAAAATAACAACTTTGTAAAATATCCTTACAAAATTCTACAGGTTACCTTTAGATGAACATTTTATATACTTAATGCTAAAAATTATATATTAACAGATTTATTAATGTCATTCATTATTATATCACAGTACTTATTGGATTAAGTAATAAATACAGTCAATATCATATTATTGCCCTACGTTATCGGCTTATAATTATATATAGGTACTGTATACAAACTCGTTTCTAATAAAATTAAAGTACACTGGTTTGGAGTTAACCGATCCAATACTAATGACTTGACGACTTCTAATCACATGAGTACACAGTACGACACAACTTGGATGTATTTGGTTATATGACTTTACAAGTTATTGCGTTTGCGTAAAGATCATTTTCACCTAAGGCAGTAATAAAAATTGGAGATTGACAAGGCGCAATCAGTTCGGATGGTAATCGGTTTTACGAATTTTGCCGATGCTACCTCTAAGTTGTGTCGTACTGTATCTGTTGGTCTCCTTTGTCATTTGGTATACGAATTAATTACTTTAAAATTTACATCTTATAATAGGAGCCTTTTTATAAGATGGTATGGACACCACATATTGTCCATTTTTGCCGACTTTAAATGTGCTGTGGGCCCGTATATAGCGCGGGAAACGTGCGGTTAAGGGGGATGCGCTAAGGTAGCCCGCGAAATTAAAATATTCAGTTTTTTGCAATTTGCAGGTCAGTATCAGGTTGTATGTTGATTTAAATATGATTTGCGGCCGTAACAAATATGGATTTACAGAATTATAAACATTAGAATCAGCAATACAACTCTCTAAGTTCAAGTCAGTGTTAAATGTCATGTTTTCATGAAATAGTCATTCAATGCACTTACATGAACTTACGAGACGGGCGACCTTAGCGCATCCCCTTAACAAGACTGAAGCTCGCGGTATACCAGAAAATATGATGTCTAATCGGCACCCTAACTGCGTAACACACTTTCAATCGCAATCCGAAGGATTCTGAAGGAAACTGCAAATCCATTGCTTAAAATGTTTGAAAAATTTGTCTCCTTCACAACGTAAGTCTTGTTACGCAATTAATGTTGTTGAGCTGTCAAAATGAATGGCATTACAATTTGTAATTTGTAAAGTGTGTTATGCAATTATAGAAGTTACTATTTAGTATTTATCGTCAAGCATTATTTTGTAATAATGTTACAATTATATTGCATACCTTTTGATACAAAAGTAATTAGCAGAACTATTACAAAGTTGATATCTATAAGTACCGACATGGTGTCGTGATCCTAGTTTTATCGCAATTTTTATTCGGGCACGTTTACAGTTTAATAGTAATTTAACGTGAGACGGCCTTACCTAACGTTTTCCAGTTTAAATGACAAAATAATGTAGTTAGGTAGGTAGCTACTTATTAAAACAAACACGTTTCGAATTGAATCTGGATTTTTTTAAGGGGATAATAAGTATAAAAATACCTTTGTGTTAAAAAAAATTATCGAATTTCGATTTTCTTTTTGATTCGTTTTCGGAATTTCACCCACTTTGTGGGCTTCCACCTTTTCACTTTTCCATATTATTGGGAAATATCATTGTGGCGTCTCGCACCTGTGGTTGTAACGTAACTCCTGTGACATTTACGGTACATTAGCCGTTTCGATGTGATGTGAAGCCTCGGAGCGATCACGTTTGACTCAAATGTGTAGTCATGCATAAGAATACCTAGCATAGAATACGTGGAAAATGTCAAGTCAAATGATGTAGCAATGAATCGGTTAACATTTCAATCATATACCTAAAGTATATTTTGAATTTTTTATTTACCTAATTTTGTCTACTTAGTGAGCGATTGAAATTTTACTATCAACGAATTAAAATGCAAGCGTCTGTATGCTTGAAGCATATGATTTTCCAGTAGTAGATAGAGAAGTATTTAAGAAAATAAGTAAGTAAGTATTAAGTATAAATGATTACCCAGATATTTATCAGTCAGAAAATATGACCATGTACATACAACCCTTAAATTCTTATTCAATAAAAGATTTTAAAGATAAAATAGCACGACTATAGTTGTCTGAATACAAGCTGAAATTTACTTATTACGTAAGTTTTCTAGACCCTACATTAATTTCTACCAATCTACCACAAACATTATTGCAACACATTTCAATATTCATTCATTGTAAGTATGTATTCGGAATAATAAGTTATTTGAAACATTAATCTGTGTTGTAAGCAAGTCTAGAAAATATGAGTAAGGGTCTATCCACAAATATCAGGAACTCTTGAATATTTGGTCTCAATGTCCTAATAGGAACCAGAAGTGTCCCGGGCATGCCATGATGTAAAAAAACATTTGCTCAATCGATCCGACTCCGGTCCCTGACCTGGTACTGTGTGGATAGAGCTTAGGGCGAATATACACTTGTCAAGGCTGGTAGGTTGCAGCAGGCTGGGAGACATACCTGCCTGCGCCAACCTAGCCATTAAGTAGTCCGTAGTCTGCCTAATAAGATACTTACATCTTAAAACGTCAATACCCAAAAATATGATGACGAAAAACCCAGTTCATTAATGAAGACGAAACCTATGCCCAATAAACTATAGTGAGTAATTAATACTGTACCAAAATCTATACAAGCTGAAGTGGCAGTGGGCTGGCCATATTTGACAAAGGACCGATGCCTGGTGAAGCAGACGTGTCCTGGAGTGGAGACCGCGTATCGGCAAGCACGGTGTGGGACGGCCCCCAGGTAGATGGACCGGCGGCCTTACAAAGCTGGCTGGGTCTGACTGGATGCCAAAGGCGGACGACATGGTGTTGTGGCGCACCCTGGGAGAGGACATCCAGCAGTGGACTGCGATAGGCTGAGATGATTTGATTGTTTGTTTGAAAACTAAATGATTGCATTCATGGGGAGAGAGAACTAGCATTGATCGCTTTTTAATAAAAATAAATCCTGATGGGGCAAACCCTCTACACTATTTTCTATCATGAAACTATTTGAAACTTCATGATTGATTACCTACCTAGTCGTTTTTCCAAGATGATGCTATGTTGATTTATACTGACTGTACTTCTGACCCGATTTAATCAAAACACACGGTATTAATTACTCATTGCATAATCGATTAGCGTTCGTTTCGCGTTCATCGAGCAACATTGGATTTATGGGTCTTTATTGAGCTTTGTCCTTTATTTAAAATGTTACAATTATGATTGTATTTACAGAGATTCGTTAATCATTATTAAAACTAGTTTTCTATACATTTGATTTTCTACTACCTGTATTTAAATGAGATTTTATGTAAAACAAAGACAATATTAAAATACATGAGATATTATTTTACTCGAAATTGTTTGTAAACTGCTGCCAAAAGTTAATAAAAACGCATGACATTTAAAAAATAATATATGGAACGTCATGTGACTTTAATCAACGCGACGTTCACCACGAGATAATAACGAATCGCGGTAACAACGGCGGAACTTGAGGATCATAAGCACCAAAATTAACTCGAAAGAGCTATTTTCTGATTAGTCCCAATATCCCATTTTAATAGGGGGGCCCGTGGCAGAGTTATTTAAGTTATTTTTCCTATAACGTTAATTAGCCCCCAAGTTACAAGGCTAGAAGACACGTTGATACCGCAAAACTATAATTATATTACAAAAAAAAACAATGGAACACACGGCTACACATCAAGCTATACATTTCCAGTTTACGATGATCTCGCATTGTATAGGATTTCAGTAGGTATAATGCGAGGTCAGCTTATACTGGAAATGTATAGCTTGATGTGAAGCCGTGTGTACAAGGCTTAAATATAGGAATAATTGCGGTAGCTCACACATATTTGACAGTCATTAGTGAAGTTTGTCAATAGTCACGCTGCCGCGCTGCTACGCTAGGTTTTTTTAAACCCTTTACCAAAACTGAGCAACAATAGCGCTATTAAGTGTGTTATATCCTGTAAGTTGGCACTCAATAAGTACAATCTTAACATTCTAAGTACGGAACTTACCTAAATAATCAATGGTGTACACTCACAAACAAAAGGTAATAATAACATTCCAAAAAGGACATAGTACGCACACGTCGACGATCACACAATGCGACTTTGGTCGAGCAACGTCAAATTATTCATACGAGCATCGTGGTCACCCATCTCGATCTGTTCTTTGAGCAATTCAAGTTCTTTGATCCCGGTAGCTGTGACTTCGTATTTGTGCCTTGCTAGGGACATATAGAAATGTATGGCGAATGCTAGGAACACAATCATGACTGGAATGAGGACGACGCAGGCGGACCATGCCGCGGTCGGACTCAGGTCGTAGAACTTTACCCAGCAGAGGATAGCTATTTCTATGAGGAAGAGTATGAGGCCTAGAAGTGTGGAGAAGGCCCAGGCTATCTCTATGTACCAGTGGAGTCGTTCGTGCGGTGATTCGTGGACCAGTGATATGCTGTGGAGGTTTCCGACAGCTTCGATGTTCGGCAGGATGCATGTGCTTATCATTAGCGCTAGCATGTGGACAGCTACAAGCAGAGTCGTACACACAGTGAAGGCTACTAACATCTCGTTAGGCACTTTCGTGTTTTCTGGCGGATTTAGTTGCACCTCCACCATCGCTACCTGTTGACAACGATTTCTAATTAGATTCGATGTCGATGTAAACTGTTTGAATATCCCGACACGATATGGAACTGAACGGTTCTTGGGTCCGATTCCGGGGTCGGGCAATGTTTTATTGGGTTTTTCCATTAGGATTTTTTTAGTAACAGCCTGGAGTTTGGGAGTTGGCGGTGCGATAGTCCCGTGGCTCGGAAAGTATGTTAAGCCGTTGGGCCTGCGCCTGATCTCTCTCCGGTAGTGTCGGATTGTCGTTCCATCGGACTATAAGAGTGAGGGAAGAGAGTTTACCTGTATCTGCGCAGACTCTTGTGCACTATAATATCTCCCGCGCCAAAGGCTAGTCTCCGCTGTGATTGGTCACCATAGCCAAAATTCGGTCTAGAGGACTATTATCATGTTAAGGAAATATTTTGTCTTGATCGTAGACGCGATAAGAAACAATATAATAATTGATTAATTAATTATAACACAATTTAAACCTCATTTTAAATACACTGCGATTATTTCTAAGGTTAAATCTACATTAACCGAACAGTTGAACACATCCATTATGTTATCGCAGAAATGCACTACCATTGTTAACGATATGAAGCACTAATGTGCATGAGTCGGCAGTTTATAAACAAGTTCTAGCGAAACCGGTTGCTTGTTTATGACTAGCTATTGTCCGCGGTTTCACTCCCGTCTCAAGGAAACTACTACATATATTATCTACATTTTAATTTGCAATTTGCAGGTGAGTATCAGGTTGTATCTTGATCAAAATATGATTCGCGACCATAACAAATGTGTCGGAAATACGTCACTGATTTGCCTAATTGGGGCGCCAATGCCGCCTAGCGTCACTCGACGGAGTCTGCTACATAATCCTCTACCGGAGATAAGCAGTTTGTTGGTGGCGGTCTAGCAGTGAACACGTTAAGCAACTTTCGTACAGTCCTACAGTGTTTGAATTGCTAGTGTAAATAATTTGATCGTAAATTATAATTTGATCAGAGGGCCTAGACAAGTGACAATCGCTTCGAAAGCGTTTCGTATTTCTACAACGACTTTCAACAGGCTTGACATAAGCTTCGTCAATCCTATAGATCCTTTTCCATCACGTTATCGCTGATAGAATGTCACTTTGTCTAGGGCCTCTGAAGTGCAAATGGTTTTTCTATTGCGCAATAACCAACACTATCCCATATTACGTAGGTATGGCTAATAATAAAGAGAGAGACCTACCCTCTCCGTCATGTATTTGCAGAATTAGAATCATTAATGCATCTCTCTAAATTAGATTTGTTCTATAAGAACTTTTCCTTAAGAGATTTGTTCTTATGGAAAACATAATAAAAAGCTGATAAAAAATATAAAAAAAAAATATCCCGGGCTACGACTGCGGATCCTGAAACTGACAATTTTCGTAACCTTCTTTCTAAAATGCCCTTCTATCACGCAACGACAGAGTATTGGATCACCGTGGTTTTTACAAAAAAGACGGGGAGGGAAGTTATAAAAAAAAAAACATGGTTCCAGTCATAGGATACACGGGATACACCACGGGAGCGAAGCCGCAGGTTAAAACCTGCTTACAAAATTACTAGGAACGACGTACCATAGCGAATCCGGAGAGCAGTGCTGAAGTCTTGCTGGAAGCTTTGAGCTTGGCTCGGCTGAGCTGAAGCTTCCTCCATGATAAGTAGGCTGGCGTGTGGAGTCCATCTGCCGACTGAATAGGAGTCTCGCCCGACATCACGCACCTGTGCTGCTGCCAATATCATAACTCATTAACATTTTAAACTCAACCAGGTACATAATCCAACACCTTGTTATACGTATTGTAAGACTGATTTATGAACAGCGAAATGACTTTATAAGGGCCATCATAATTATAACACACTGGCGATTTGCGAGCGTGTTTCCAGTGAGGCGATTGTTCAGCGTGCTCGCTGAGTAGGCGTAGCGAACACGCCTCGTGTTCGCCGCGTTTGCCTGACAAGACCAATTGACGTGAGTGTACAGTTACGAGCACCAATATGTATACACTTAGCAATTGTTAAAAATGTTTTTCTCCTACTGCATTGATTGTAATTTTATGTTAAATGGAACATAGTATTTTGGAACCCATATTATTATGAAATAGGTATCATCTTAAAGTTGCAATAGTTATTCCCCGAGAAAATCGTTATTGAATTTTGCTGAGTGTATACATATTTTTGCTCGTGACTGTACAAGAGAAAGTGAGACAAAGGGGTGTACAATTTTGTGAAAACGCGCAGAACACGTCGCGTAGTCGCGGCTAACTCGCTTCGCACACGCGCAGAGCACGTTCACATATCGCCTGGAAAATCATGGTTTAGATGGAGGCCTCGTGGAGACTTGAAACGGTATTCACAAGTAATAAATAATATTAAATCTGAAATTTGTATTATTTTAAATGTCCATAGCCATTGATAAAAGCTAGTGATTTCCGCGAGAAGTCCCGGAGTAGTGTGTTTATCAGTTTATAGGTATATAAATACAAGTACAACATAAATACAAATGTATAAAACACAACGATTACACATCAAATATGTACGGGTATAATACATAAATATTTTTAAGACAAGTTTGATTATCTACAAATAAATACATGACACAAAAATAATAAATATAATATCTGCGAAGGTAATTTAATCGCGATTTGCGCTAACAACTGATTATTAAGACAAAAATTATTTACTTAAAAAAAAACAATAAAAACCCATGGGACCACCATGACAAAAAACGTTGTAGTCAACCACACCTGTTATTATTATAAACAAATTATAGATAATTACGAAATTGTCACTGAAGCTACTGTTTCTTAGCAGAGCGGTGACCGCCACATAGCGTCGGCAATTTAACGGTGAATGACGACACTGAAACGTTAATTATGAAAGTTGGGTGCTTTCCTAGACAGCTTTTTTGACACCCTAAAGCCAAACCCCGGTGCCAAATTTTCATGACGGCTATCACTGCGGCCGTTATGTGACGGCCACCGCTCTACTAGGAAACCGAAACTTATTGCAAGACTTGTAAGTTTTAAGAAACAGGGACCTGCGGGTAATTTCGGAACACACAGAGATATGACTTTCTTTGACTTTCAACGACATTCATTGTTTTTTACGTTCTTAAGCAGACAAATTTTCCGAAATTATGAAGCATTGGATTAGCAATTCCTTCAAAATCATTCAGATTGTCATTGAAAGTGTGTTACGCAATTAGGGTGCTGGCTGGGGTCGGATAGGGAAATGTAATAGCTCAGATTCGAAAAAGAGATAAGTAGAGCTATTTATATGACGTATAGATAGTGCTATCCTTTTTTGCACACGAACAATGAGTGAAACTTACATATACGGCCCATTTTATAGCCAATAGGAGGACTAAGTATAAATCTATAGATCCCAGATATGAGTAAGTAAAAATACCAACTACCACGTTAACTAACGCATTTATGATTGTTAGGTTGAAGATTAACTACATAAAATGTAGGCATCATACTATAGAAAGCGTCTACTAAATAATATTACACCTAGCAACACACCCCTATATGGGCCAGCGCCAGTTTCAACTGCCAAAACAATATCAGCCCTGCGACTATTGAAATAAGCTCGAAAATAAATAATCTTAAGTAACACCGTGCCTCTGCCTGCTGTGATCGTCTCGCAGACTATTTGTATTGTAGACTTTATTTCAACTGCAGCAAGGTTGATATTTTTTTGGCACTTAATAAAACATTTACGGCGGCACAAACTTACTACTATGCTATTAGATTTGTGGAGCTATGACACAATTACCGTTTGTCATAAATAGGAAGTCAATTAAAGGCCAGAAAAAAAAAAGGTCTTTACACAAGCATTTAGGCGTCCTTCAAAATCCTTTTTCAATCAAATTGGTAAATAATATCAGCTGTATTCAAATGTTCATTGCATAGTAATAAGACTAACGGCTATTAAATCAATTAGGATTTTAAAATTCCTTTAGATGTTATTTAGAAAGCAGTTCCACCAAGCCCTTATTACAGCCAAGATTTCATCCATTTATCACATCAGTCAAATATTTATAACTACCTGACCCGACACCCGACAGACTTTGTCCTTTCTAATTATTCTTTCAGTTAGAAAAAATGTATATGACTATTATGAACATTTTAAAACAAAAAAAATAGCCAAATTGGTTCAGCCATTCTCAAGTGATGCGCTTACCAATGAACACCATTTCATTTTTATTATATAGATTTTACGGTAAGGGTTGCCAGCAACTTAGTTTTATAGCAATTTTAACAAAAATTAAATGTGGCAACCTTTGAATGTCCAGTTGAGGTTATAATGTGTTAAGAATCCTCAAAAAATGTTATAAAAAAATCTGTATGAGCCAATTCATGTCATTATATCAACTGATTACACATTATAGTATGTTTATGTTTTGATAAGGCTTTGTATGGCATTGAGATAAAAAAGCTGTAAGTACTTTATGCCAATCTTATTGTCCTTGATATTAATGCATATTATATTATTATCTGGAGAACTTTCATTATGACAGCAAATTTTTCCTCACCGAAATAAGAAATTATTTAGTGAATAAACATTGTACAAACATCATAAGTTTACACATCAATCACACTGTTTAAGTTAGATAGGAATGTCTTGATTTTTGTAAGAAAAATGGAACGTATGAATTACATTAAAAACTGCTTCGGATTAACCATTTAAACACATTGTTTCAAAACCACCATATGGCAAAGGCTAATTTTTCAACATTTAGATAACTTTCATCTGAGAAATAAATCTGTGGTGTGATATATGGTGTCTCCACTCAACTGTTGATTGACCTTTAGAAGATTAACAAAGAATAACAATTAAAATTCTATTGTGTCTCGTTAGAAAGAGTTCGAGGTATAATAAGTCCAAAAATTTGAATTTACAGTATGAGCATAAGTATGAAACTTACAAAATCCTACAAATTGGAATAATTAAGTATAATAAAAATAATGGATGATATTTGCATGTTTACTGTGCTAAAGTTAAATTTTTAAACTGATTGGATAAATATGGACAAATTTATTCTGATAATATAGGTTGTAGAAGCTTGTTTGTATAAAAATGCTTTTGATACAAATATAATTTTAAATGTTTGGTCAAAAAGTGATAAATACTTATAACTTTTCATCACATCACACTGATATGTATCATATACTTGGTATATATTTGGTGTTACAAAGTTATTTAAACATAAAAAATGTATTCTCATTTGATAAAATTAGAATTTTTTTTAATGACCTATTTATTGTTGATCAGTCTGTCTGTTACATGTAGATACTTATAGCAGCAGCAGACTTACAAAGAATAGACAAAACAAAAGTAAAAAAATAATAATTAAGGATGATATAAAAACAGAAAATGACCAATTTTAGAGTTATCATGGTAGATAAACACCACAGAAATATTGCAGGAAATTTATGTGTATCAATATTATAAAAGTTATCTGACAATTGAAAAATCAACCCTAATATATCAAGTTACAAAATAATACTCTTTATGCTTTACACAAAATGTGATATATGGATTTGTCTAAAAAACCAATGCAATGCTGAAGCCCTGATTCCAATAACAACCATTGTCAACTCACTCTTGTTAGATAATGATAAGTAGTACAATCTTCTGCTTCAGTGTGCCAGAAAACTGATCAAAATGCTCGCTAAATACCTGTCATCCACTCCTTTGTGGAACAAAATAAAAAAAACAATCAATAAAATTAATTTTAAACACAAACTTCATTACTGCATGCAATAATATTAATTAATATAAACTAAAAAAAATGTTAATGGAATTATAATATGTGAATGATTCATAAAATAATTCTTCAAATACTTAAAATAATTTTAAAACCACATGTTGACAAATAATAAGTAACACTAATTATTCAATAATTTAGCAAAGTCAATATAATATTACGGTAAGGTTTTTTATATGAATAAATATATTAAAATATTAAACAGTAAGTAACATAGTTAGGATATGACAAAATCAATAATAAGCTGGCGACTGTGTAATATCTCATTAAACGAAATTTATGTAACATAAAATAAAATCACACCTTTAAACAACTTACATCAAACTATGAACCAAAATGTTGAACAACCAAATTCAACTGTTTATCACTATGAATATATTTAGTATAAATGAAATCACTAATAGTCACTTTGTTAAAATATTTAATGAGAATTATTAGAGCATTCTAACTAAACATCCGTGTGAAGTGCGCCGCACTACCACACGACTGATATTCCAAAAGAACAACAGCTAGTAAACAGTAATTATAGTTGTTGTCATTTGCAATCAAATTATTTTAAGCATACGAATGTATCACTATATGTAACTAAAGTTATATCATACCTTGCTTAACTTTGGACACCAGTTATTAGAAGAACCGTATTGACCGCCTGGCAATGCAGAGTGGTAATTATTTCCAGCTGTACTGGCTGACCAAACCGACATACCTAAATTATTTGCACGATAGTCCTTCGAATTCAGTCGACGAGGTCAGTATGGGTCTCTATGCCTTTACTCCATGTAAATAACAGGTTACTTAATGGGACATTACATTTTTCACGAATTTGAACATAAAAAATGATGCCTTATATACGGTACAAGAGATGTAATGTATTTATTTTTAATAGTACAAAAAAAACTACTGCTATTCCATCTCCATCCTAAAAACCGTAAACGTCATAAACAAAATGCCAATGATGACAGCACACTGTCATTGTCAATTTGTCAAAATTCACTTATTTCCTAGGGAATGATATTCTCGCAAGTCTCAAAGAATATTTATAACAAAGTTGTAGTTAGTCATGTTCAGTTAATTGTATTTAATTAACTGATATTCCTATAGTTTTCATCTGTAAATTGTTTTTAATAATGTTTCACTATACAATGTATATTATGCTATTATTGCCGTTATGGACAACATTCCTTCAATAATGTATAGTTTTGTCTCGGTCTGATACGTGTCAATGGAGAGAAACAGCATCATATAATAGAAAAGATGTTAAAATAACACAATATGGAACACGCTCGTAGAGATGGAGGAGAAAAAATCGAGTTCATTTTGTAACGGTACTGCGTCTATACGGGAGTGTCCATGAAAAGTCGGGCAAACAGGCTAGCGAGAATGATAAGCAAGTGACAAGTGGACGATTTGTTCGAGTAGTGGATAATGTAGGTCGATTAGTAATTTGTTTTGGCTATTGTGGACTGAGGAATCGCGAGTCAAGTGTAGCGTGTGTGTAAAAAATTTATGCTGAACTCAGTATTGTTACCGTTGGTTAAGTGGCTTCCCTCTGTGTCACGATGGCCGAGGCTGCAGGTGCCGCGAGCAGTAATCCCAACGCGGAGATCATTCGGGGCCAGGTGTTCGAAGTGGGCCCCAGATACACTAATCTACAATACATCGGTGAAGGCGCCTATGGCATGGTTGTGTAAGTACAGATTGGATTACGTTAAAACCACTGAAGCTTGCGAGTTACAGTGTGACTCTACACCAAGGTACAATAACTTTTTATGTAATGTTAAAGTACAGTTTGTTTTGTTTCAGTAAAAGTAAACTTTGTAGATTGACAGCTGGTGCATATTTCTATATTGGTGTGATATTGAAGTAATTTTTTGAGCATATTATTTTGCTGTAGAATATTTTACAGCAGGATGGTTTAAAACCTGCATCTAAAATCAGCTGGTTCAAAGAGTTTGGGTTAAAAATTTAGAACCAGGCAAACAGACAAACATCTTTTTGTTCAGTAAAGAAAGCAATCATTTATAATGTTCCAAAATAGGGACCTTTTCTTGCATAGTCTAGGCTATTTACTACAGACCTGAAGCAATAATAAAGTTTACTTGAAGAAAGAAAAATTAAACTAGAATTGAAGTTCTAATTGAAGTGGGACCGCTTCAATTAGAACTTCAATTCTAGTTTAATTTATATATATAAATACTGTTGTTATTTGCAGCCATTACTGACTTACACTGACTGACCTGAACCCAAAGGATTCTTCAGCAGTTTATGATTATTTTCATTCAAAGGTATTTATAAAAAGAAACCTTAGCTACAGACTTCATATACCAATATTCAATGTGGCAATCCATTGAATATTGGCATATTTTAGCAGCTTATCATTCTTTTTAGAAGAGGCGATGATGCATTGATACTTGTAGACAGTAACATTCTATCAATTTATCAATTTCAAACATTATCTTTCAAGATAGTGTGTAATACACTTAATGATGCACATTGTTATAAATGTGGAAATTGTACTAGGCACACCTTTTACGTCATACTACACATGCAACAATATGATAATCAGGCAAAAATGTAGATATATCTGATGAGGGACTATTACTTAACCGGTAAACATCTTAACTTAATAACTTAGATGTAACTTAGCTATACGCACGCTCCGGCCGGTTGTTTACCACTAAGACCAGGTTTCTAGAGTTCAAGAATAGGACCTATATTGTATGTTATATTTTTAGAAATATTTAAAATAATAGGTGTTGCTAACAACATGTAATGATATGTGAACCATCACTGCCATCTCTAAGCAATCATTTCTGAGCAGCTAAGACAAACATAAACATGAGTCACATATTAAATTCATAAATGCACTACAAATGTACCAAAAGTGCATGTTTATAAAATGTTTGTCCAAAGATTGCTCAGAATTGATTGTAGAGAGATGCCACACCATCAAAATAGGTGTCTCAAAATTGCATCCCACATTGCCAATTTGCCATATGGACTTTTGACATCAGAAAAGAACCTAGAACACTTCTTTTGTCCATGCAATCACTTCAGTAGTTAAGATTGAGGCTAAAAAAGTCTCTTCTATCACATGAAGGCTCCACACTGAAAGCATAGAACAGTGGTTCTTTTGATCTTCTTGTATGGTAAAGATGTTCAGTGCACCAAAGGGTTTGATGTCCTAAAGCCACCAGAAAATAGTCACAGACAGTGACAGTCCACAGCGTGGACTGTCACTATCTGTGACTATTGTGCGTAGCTGAAAGCTTTTTCGTTGTGGATGTGGAGTCCACAACGAAAAAGCTGGTTCATAAAAGTTGTTCACTCCTAGTGGATACTAGGAAGATTGAAGACCAGTCTAGGCGGCTTTCTTTGTAGGATCCAAAAACGCAAAAATATACACTGCCTGAATTATCAGCATAGCATAGAAGGTCAAAGACGAGCAAAGGTAGCAATGGATCAATGATCTGCAAAAGGCGATGCAGCGGGAACAGACTCGATGCGAAAGTCGGGGAAACGTCAGGTAATTTGGCGCATTTTGGATGCGGCGTTTGTCCCAGCCACCTGTTTTCAAAAGTAAACCTTGGCCCGATGCGATCATGGCCTTGTTACACACGTCCCGTAGTGTATCGAATTCGCAAGGACACAATGCGAATTAAGCGAAACAAATGTCGGTGGCACATTGTCCATGGGCCATGTCTAGTTCGGGTGTAGGAACCTGAAAACATACCTAACTACTACCTACTTTATTAAAATAATAAAAAACTATGTTGCCACATAGCATAGTAAAAGATCAAAACACAAAATAGTGCTGGATCTGTATCAAACGCCCAAATTCTGTCGGTCACACGTCACACATGCCAAATTAAACCAATAGTCACTGAGATAACGACACATTTACAAATACTTAATGCTAATCTCGGATTTGGTTTTGACCTTGTATTTAGCCCCCTTACCTGCATACCGCGTGTTAACAAGAGCTCAGCATGTTTACACACCTTTATGAGTCATTATAAATATTATTTGATAAGGTAGGTCTGTTTGCATTTCAAGTGAATGATAATGTGTTGGTCGGTTAGTATGTCATTTTTACAAGCTTTATATTAGCTTGCTCTGTTCGTATGTGTTTCCGGGTACCTACTCCAATTGTCATCCATTTTTCATTCAAGCAGTTCCTGGCCTCCGATTGAGCTGAAACTTGGCATACAACTACCGAATTTTTCCGAAAAATGTATATTATGGAGCTGGTTCGTTTATCGAGCCGGAAATTGGGCATAGGAACTCTTCAATCAAACAAGATAGCACCATCGTGTTTGGACTCATTAGTTATGTATTAACAAGTACTTTGACACTAGGTAGTGTTCAGAGTCTGATGATGGAGCCGGAAGTTGGCCATAGGAACTTCCCATCAACCAAGATAGCCTCTTTGTGTTTGGGTTCGTTTGTTTTGTCTTGGCAAAAACTATAGCCAAAAGTTTAGTCCAGGGTCTGATTGTAAAGGTGGCCACAGGAACTCCTCGACCTTACCAGATAGCCCCGTAGTGTTGTGCTTCGTTGATGGTGATAGAACAGATATTTAAACAAATTCTAATGCTTAAAGTACAAAATAAAATATAAGTAAAAATCTTTTTTTAAACAAGCTGATGAACTAAAAAGTACTAAATAAAACTTACGTAAACATAGAAGTTTAATATTTTCTTAAAAACTTGAGGCTCATTTTTATGTGTAAGAAGGACATTTACGCGTGAAGCCGTTTAAGAAAATAAATTTAAAGAAATTAGTAAGTACTTTTTAGTTCATTATTATACTTGTTTTAAAAAAGATTTTTACTTATATTTTTTAACATCTGTGCTTATCTTGATAAGTACTTAATTGTTTGATAAAAATATTGAGTTGATAACCTATAAAAGCAACCGACTCGCACTGGCTGACGGATCACTTACATAAAGTAACCACCTGCAGAGAAATAGCGGATACCCATGCGGAAATGTACGCGAAATACCGCAGAAAACTCTGGTTCTTATATTTGCAAGAGTGTCGCAAAATATTGCCAAAAGTATTTCGACATGTTATCCAGCTTAATTCAAGGGCTCGTTTGTAAACCGACTGAAATCTGAGGAGTTTCGGAATTTTACCCGCAAAAGCGTAAAACTATGCGTAGACACAAAATCGCTGGAGAAAACCAAATTTTCAAGCGATTAAAAAGTTGGCTTCGCTCAGGTTTGATCTCTCAACAACATAAGTACCTACCACACCTCTCAAGTGCAATGAATATTAATATTATGCTTTAATCAATATCTGATTTAAGATACAAGAACAGCAACGTTACTATAGCTTTGTTATTGTTAGTCATTCAGTTTATTTATTTATTTAAAATAGGTACGCCAATGGCGTCGCCATCAGCATATACATTGTACATTAATTAATGTGTTTCTATAGTATGTACATAGTACCAATTACAGCTTTACACGACATTTACATTATACAACTAGGCAGCATGTAACTTCTGTTGAATATAGCTCAGGGCAATAGGGATGATGCCGGATAAAAAAAAAACTTTTTAGTCCGTCAGTCAGATAATAAAAAAATATTAGACACGTATTTTTAAGGTTTCGTAACCAAAGGGTAAAACGGGACCCTATTACTAAGACTCCGCTGCGCTGTCCGTCCGTCTGTCTGTCTGTTTGTCCATCGGTCACCAGGCTGTATCTCATGAAAGCCACTCTATCTCATTGGATCGGTAATGGTAGATGTAGGCATGAGTTACGTAAATAAATAAATGAACCGTGATAGTTAGAAAGTTGACATTTTGACAGATGTATCTATTTCTGTTGCCGCTATAACAACAAATACTAAAAAACAGAAGAAAAAAAAAATATGGGGCTCCCACGCAACAGACATGATTTTTTTGCTAATGGTACGGAACCCTTTGTGCACGAGTCCGACTCGCACTTGGCCGGTTTTCTGCTTTATTACACGGCTTTTTCCACCGGCTGACTTATTGCGAATCTGCACCCTAATTGCGTAATACATGATCAATCAGAATTGGAATCGGTTTAAAACAGATGTCTAATCCATTGCTCCTTAAGTTCGAAAAAAAGTCTGCTCAACAACGTAGCTTACGAACTTAAGGAGCAATGGATTAGACATTTGTTTCGAACCGATTCCAATTCTGACCGATCGTGCATTACGCAATTAGGGTGCTCGTTTACATGAAATGGACCCACTGGCTGGGTACGAAATTTCGAGACACTGGGTCCAGCACTCCCATCGTATAAACCAGGCATAATCGACTGCAATCAACTTTTGGATTGTCTGACTACAAGTCACGATTGTTTGAAGAGTGAATTTTGCAACGCACCTGACGTAAATTTCTGAAGATCACCACCAATAAGGTTACTATAATATTTATGTCCTTCTGGGCCTCAGACAGAACAAATTTTGGTCGGGGTTCTGGGCGTCTCTTCACGATGTTACCACTCACATAATAATATTTGCTTTGTAGCGACCCTAGTTAACTTTCATTCATGTTCTCAACATGACCCAACCATCTAAGCGTTCTCTTTTTAATTTTCATCATATGATTTGACATAATTTGTCAAATCTTGAGTACATATAGTTCTCGTTTTACTTTTTTTTTTTGTGTGGTATATTGGCCTTTGCTAGCGGACATATGGCTAATAATTAGATTTATATTTTTGTTGCGTAATGTAAATGATTTTGCATACTTTTGTAAAAATCAATTGTTTCTAACTGAACAGACAGCTGTGCTGCTGGGGAGTTTGTTGCGCCACTTCTTCTTTCCAGCTAAAGCACTAGGAAGTGGTGAAAGGTGGGCGTTTTGGGGGACTGTCTTATGTAATTTTGACGTTCGAAAAGTGCTGATTCTCAGCCTAGTTTGAATAAATGACTTTTGATTTTTTTAAATCATCGTTTTCAGAGACTCGTCAGACTTTTCAGGAACCGGGTGTAAGCGTCTCGGCAAACATGCGATTGACGTAAACAAATTCATTATTATTTCAAACACGTGTCTCATTTTTACCAGCAGCTGGTTTCTCGACCGTTTACAATTAGTCTAACGTAACTAAAATAGTTCGTATTTCATCCAATTCTCATTTTATGAAACGTAGTATTGATTGGGAAATAAATTGCGAAATATCTTTTACTTACTAGCTTTCGCCCGCGGCTTCGTCCGGTACTACCGGGATAAAATGTATCCTATGTCCTAACCCAGGTCATGGTCTACCCATGTGCCGAATTTCATCCAAATGCGTTTAGCCGTTTTAGAGTGAAAGTGTAACAAACAAAAAAAAAATACTCACTTTCGCATTAATAATATGAGTTACTTGAGTTAGGATTATAGTTAGGATTTAAAAGTTGGCATTAGAAAAGTTAGAAATGAAAGCTTAGAATAATAACGCATAGAAACCTAGTACGAGTGCAAAAAGTGAGGCAAATAAAACTGAGCCATAGCGGCTAACTTCTCTCGGCGAGCTGTCAATACTCAGTCACGTTCCGTCGAACGCAGCTCGCGAGCAAATAATTTAAAATGACAGTTTGTAGCATGAAGGGATGTCATAGCACTTCTGGTGCCGTATTATGAAGTATTAATGCCATCATTTTTCCAGTGTGAGAGAGAGACGGAGCTAGACAAGGCCGCTAGCACCATCCCGTTTTCGCAGCGGAATAATTTTGGCATTAATACATCATAATACCACCCCAGGAAAACAAAAAAAATGTGATCAAATTACATTTCACAAGTAAATACTAACATTTTATACACAATTTTTACGTAAATTGCTCATCAAACAAAAATTCTAATGACCTAACTTATCACAATACAGTGTTGCTATTTGTGAGGAAAAAAATACCCACATTGCTTTCAATTTTGTCATGCCGATAATATTATTATAACACATCACATCACACATCAAATATTCTAAACGCATTGAACGATATCCCATTCTTCATGCGATTAATGGTTCATTTATTTCCTTTTATTTTTAAATAAATGGAATTTTACCTTCCGTAAAAATATTATGTCTTATTACATGCAAAATTATCTTCATCTTATCCAGTTCCTGATAATATAAAATACTTATCTTGATTTGATCCAGTAACATAGTAGTGCGTTTTCCCATTTTTTTGTGGGTAACGGCCTGATAATTGTATCACTGAAAGCTCTATTTGTGTGCGTTGAGGAACGTAGACACATTCGGCTCACGCACACAAAGAAAATGAAGTGGATACATGATATCGCTCGTATTTTGTTCTAGACGCGGCTTCTATGCGTTATTATTCTAAGAATGATAGCAATAGACTCGCCCCCTATTCCATGGGATTTGAACATAACTGGCGAAATGTGGGTGTACACATGGCTACACATCAAGCTATACATTTCCAGTATAAGCTGACCTCGCATTGTAAGGAAATCCTATCCAATGTGGGATCAGCATAAACTGGAAATGTATAGCTTGATGTGTAGCCGTGTGTACTATAGGTACACCTCTGTCCAACCCCTGGGGAGACAATCGTAATGATTTGTTTATGTAAAAGTTGACAGATGGGGTTGTGTTCCCGTATCTCCAATAGTGACCAGTCGCCATCATAAAATCATCGTCACGGTTCATTCCGGTCACGTATCTGCTCACTCAATATATCACAATAATCATTTCCTAATAACGAATTCTATTGTTTGCTATGGTGCTATATTAATATCAAATATGGCAGCGATATTAACAATCTATGTAAAGCCAGACAGACATCATATTTATTATTTCTATTTCATTTATGAACGGAGGACCTTGAATCTGCTTTAGAACTAGCTTTCCTGAAAACTGTTTTTAAATCCATGTTATGCATTTATGTGTCTCCAGCGCAGAAAGTTTCTAAATCTATACATATAAGTAACTCTGGGCCTGTGTTAACTGCACCTATCGGTCACCGACTCCTAGCGATTACACGGGGAATACTTGCATAAGTAATTAATAAAATAGTAAAACTGTTTGCGAAGTGGTTTTTACGGTTCCGTACCTCAAAAGGAAAAAACGGAACCCTTATAGGATAACTTAGTTGTCCGTCTTCCTGTCCGTCTGTCTGTCTGTCACTCTGTCAAAACGCTTTTTCTCAGGAACTCGTGGAGCAAGTTGAAATTAATATAAAATAATTATGTAGGTCTATGGACCCTCGGAGTTAAAAAAAATATCAAGCTTTTAACTCAACGCAATAAAAAAATACGGCCATTTATGCAACATATTTTGATACTCTCGAATAAATCAAACCCTACAGGGTACCTAAGCCACTTCCCGTTGACCTAGAATCATTAATCATTTAGCAGGTAGCAAGGTCTCTCAGCACATGTAAAGGAAAATGTCCGAAAATCCTTAATTTGTTTATAGTTTTATCACACTTTTTTTTGTGATGACATACTTATACACTTGCAGTTGGAGAATTGACCGTGGTTTATATCGATGTTTTTCAACTACAATGTTAAGTTTGTGTTTGGAATAAATTCATCCCAACTGCGGAACCCTTTGTTGTACGTGGTCCAACACGCACTTAGCCGGTTTATTTTATTATACACGGGGTCATTTAAAATTTTGATGTCAAATATGGTGTCGCGCTCGAAGACAAAGACCATTCCTCAGAAACTACGCTCTAAAGTTTTCTCAAACTACTACAAAGGACCAAACTTTAAAATGGCTAACCTTAGAATGGTTTAAGCATTATTCTTGGTAACTGGCATTCCTTTACCATAGGTATCTTACTCGTCTCATCATGACTTTTAGTTAAAACAATTCGTTCTTCGTGACGTCATAAAAAGAAAATCGTATTCAGAAATACTCGCCTTACGTACCTAAAATCAACACCTTTTTAGTAAATCCAAGGTGTACTTGTCAGGACAAGCGTCTGCGTTCCTTAATCACACGCGTAAAGATGGCGACGGTCTCGTTATTAGGTTCTAGTCTTTACAAATTAAGTTGCCTAGCAACATTGAATAACCTTCAGGCGTTGATGAAGTCGCTATTTCAAAGGCTTAAAGCAATTTACTTATGCCGTAAATTGCCACAGTACTGAATTAGGCCTAGATTCGGAATGCTACGCTTTATCAAATGTCTGGCATTTTTATGTAAAATACTGGTTTTTCCATTATTGTTTCTCTTTCTGGATAAAAATAATGACGAATACTTATCAACACAATCAAGTGTAGTTAATCTACTGCATAATAAATAATGGTAGACTGTGACTCACGCGTGACGTGGTGACGTGTTCCTTACGCCGATTTTGCGAGGATAGCTAAGGATTCGTGCCACACTATCACATGCAAGTCGGAAAGTCTCACAGCATTATTCAGCTAAGCTTGAATCATGTTAATCGTCTAAGCTGTGCTCAAAAACGAAATATAACCGTCTTCTTATTTTCTTACTAGCTGCTGCCCGCGGCTTCACCCGCGTGGACCCTAATTCTTTTTCTAAAGTAAGTTACTCCTTATAACACCCGCTCTCTTCCAGTGGAAGTCCCGTCAAAGTCCCAAAGCAAAGTCAGTCCAGTCTTTTCGAAGATTAGCCGAAACAAACAAATAGACAGAGAGACACAAAAATAAAAATGTTATAAGTACCGTATATACTTTCCTATGCATTTAGTGAAAAGCTGTTACTTTGACATTACAAACAGACACTTCAATTTTATTTATTTGTATAGATAATTGAATCGTGTATGTCAGTGTATAGATATAGAATAAGAACCAAATAGTTCAGCGATTCCCAGAAGTTTGAAACAAACTTGGCTCTTTTAATGTTGTCGTCCACCTTTTGATAGGTTTCGGCTGGTAAACAAACTCGGAGCATAAACTTACATTACTTTTCTTTCAAACTTCGCCCTTCGCACTCTTTAAGTCCGAAGTGCTTACTTAAATTATTTCGTCTGTCTTATTCTTGCCAATCCTTGTCATAGCCATTCACGTCTCTGAACGCTGTATCTGCTTTGTTGTTTTCTCAACTGAATATAAGTTCATGAATAAATAGCGAGAACCTTTCTGGAAGTTGTGTGCAAGCTAGCATCAATGGCGAGTTGGATAAAGAAGGGTCGAAATTACGTTTTCGTTTGATTCATTTGGGTAGCAGAAAATAAAGGAGAGATTATTTCGTCTTGTTGTTATTAAGAATTAATAAGGTCTGTTGCTAAGTTGTATGCTAAGCTCTGTGATGGTATTGTATTCTGGGGGCTTAAAACAGTCACTTTGGCAGAATCATAATAGGAAAATATTATGAATCATCGTAAAATGTCACAAACTGACAATTCATAATATGATCTGCGTGCGATTCATATTACGAAATAATTCATTTGTTTGACAGTTTTCTATGGAGATTCGTAAAATGGTCCACACAATATGAATTGCTTTCATTTCAAATTAGAGGCATTGCTAATGACAGCTGGAAATTCAGGAAATGAATTGCTTTTAGAGGAATTGCCGTTTTAGGCCGCCTGGTCTGTCGAATAATTGAAATGTTGCATTTGAGTAGACGACTCCCATCTCGACGAGCTCACAGTAGTTTATTCCACGACGCTACTCCTCTTGCTGGCAAGTTTAAAGCCTAGCCCAGTCCCTCAATGCTAAACAAGGCATGAACTCTTATTAATTTCTCACTCTGTTAGCTCTGGTGCCATGATTTAGTCGTAGTGAACTGCCGTTCCCCTTGTAATTGCTCTGACCCACAATGGTGACTGACAACCGAACTTCTATTGTTTATTTTTAATTAATTTTGTTTATAAATCGAGTTGAAGAGGAATGTTAGTATAGAATTTCTTGTTCGTTCTTCTCCATAGGAATTTACGCTTTTGTGCGTTTAACTTGGATTTAAATTATGACGACAGCGTCATATTTTAGCCTACAGAGGCTGTGACGCTGTGTAATTAAAATAAATGGATTGTTATTGGGGTAGGTGGTTGTTTTGCAAGTTAGTAAGAAACTCAACTCTGTTCCTCTTTTAATATCAATATTGTGGCGATTTCATTGATGAGAATTAAGCGTGTGTAGGTGTTACCGGATTCCATGCTGTAGTATTATATTGAATTGACCTATTGAACAATTATTACATAATTGTGTGTCATTGTAGAAAGCAATCTTATGACATACTTAGTTGTTAAAATAAAATAATAAATACACCGTTCTCTTCATGACCCATTACTTGGAGAAAAATGTGAAATTTAATTTAAATAGCGAAGAAAAACATGAAATATGATATATAAAGTTAAAATCTCGGCCCCATCCAATCCCATTGTTTGCTTACGTATGGACAAGGACATAAGCAAACTATGGCATTGGGCATCGTATTTCAAAATAAAGTAGGCTATAATTTCGCTACAGACATTTTAAATTAATCAAAGACAAATAATAAGAAGGCATACACAAATGACATGCTATTATTGGCACGACGATCGGCGAGCGAAATCGGAACCACTTATGAACGTTGTTCGAAACATGGACGATTTAATATACTGTTACTGGAATTGTGGCTAGTTTAGGATAGTTTCAAAACGGTTTAATAAAGGTTAACAGATGAGGGCAAGCGATAGGTCTTTTAACCTATCCTTGCGTAGCACTTGTCTCCAACGACTCTTCGCTCAATATTTCATTAGCCGCCTGTGTCGACCGAATTTTTCTCAGTGATTTGGAAGCTTGACATGAATAAAACATTCATGTAACACGTGACGGTTCCGTTGTTCCAAGCATCCATAGACCATTTCTGCCAGCAACTTACCTCAATCATTGATAACGTTGGAAACTAACTTTTTACAGCGATCGCTACAATAAATGAACCTTAATTTTACTAAGCGTGGAATGTTCGCGTCCTCCTAGCTGTGACGCCTAATGTCCGCCATTCGAACACTGATCGCTAGTTATTAAGCCTATGAAAGGTTTTGCGCCGAGACCGTCTTTTGTTCTCTGTGAAATTGATGTCTGGAATCCAGGCAAGACAACGAGTGACATTTAATTAATTGCCAGTACAGCTTCATGGATTGTTTTTATAGCTATGGCTACACATTAATAACGAGGTCGTGTTTAGTAACTGCGTAACAGTTACTGCATGGGCGCTGACAGTAGTGACAGTATTTAGGGACCGGTGCGCTCGGGTACCGTTTACGGAAGTCGCGTCGTACGTTTGGCCGTAATACAATGACTCATGATGATTGTACTGACGAATGACACTAGTTTAGCTATTTTAATGTTTAGAAGGAACTGGGTGAATAATGATCAGGGTTAAATATATTTCAGGGTTCATATGTTTAGTAGTGAATAGGTCAACGAATTACCTTACATTGTTTATTAAATGTAGACTCCACTTGGCAAAACTACCTACTTACCATTAAGAGCTTAAACAATAAAACTTTAAAAACGGTAACAGGAAAATGGAGAAGCTTTGGGATTGGCGGACGATCTTAAAGTTTTAAATTCACCCGTTGACTATATTGACGTCATAAATAAAGCCCACTTTGAATACAAGGAAAACTTGTCCGAAATAATATTTAATGTTTTGCTAGTAAGTATTACCACATTCATAAAATATTATGGCGATAACCAAATAAGTAACAAAGAGGATCAGCACTATAATTCCAATATTTCGCGATAAAAGCTTTTCTCCGACACACAATTTTCTTTTTCTCTCAATGTTCAATCTCGTGTCAATATGTTGTATGTCTCATTGATTTGGCAGTTACATCATTTATCGCGGATCTTCGGTGCTAGGCGTTATTAAATTTTCCTGTTACGAGTTTGTTGTATGGAATTACGGATGTCAGTTACGTGCTTGAACCGCGATCGTCTGTGACTGTGACGGCCATTGTTTACGAATATTGTTGTTTGATGATTCATCCTTTATTTTTTTCGTCTAGTCTAGTGGCTGGAGCTCGCGTGTTTAGTCTGCGTGTGGAGGATTGCTACAGAAGTTCCCGAATCCCACGTATTCCCGTGGAATTTGTATAAGCTGACATATCTTTCTTTGTGTTTCAAAATAACACTTAGAACTTCATCTCTTACCAATGAGTGGCGTTTGCTTTCTGTCATCATTTATATTTGCTTGTTCTCAATTATACCCTTTTCCCTAAATAGAAATCTCGTCAAAGTCCGTTCACGCACCCATAACACTTCAACAAGAATGGTTTTTTTGACTTCTTTATAATGTCCAATATACCTACCGCAATTGTCTTTTCCGGGTTTTACCATAGCGATGAAGAAGATATACCTAACAGAATTAAGTAAGAGCTCTAAGATTTTCCTGTGTGCAAATCCTCACACAGCATATTAAACGCGTTTAATAAGGAAAACAGCGGCAAGATAACAGAAAGGGAAATAAATAAACAGGTAACGGAACCATTTTATTGCAATCCTTAAATAAGGATGTGTATGTATGTGTACGTAAAAAACATATAAATTGATCAAGGAGTATTAAATTATGTCGTCCAAATATATTGAGACTCACGTTGCTTGTAAGTAAAATTACTCGGGTTTACCAACTGGGATCCGACAAGGGTCTGATGCGGGTCTTACATCCAAACACGGAGATAGTAATACCTACAACATTAATTAATTAATTACCATTACATTCATGTTAGTTTGGTTTATTAAATTATTGTTATAGTTTGCAGAATATACTTTGGTATATGTTCCAAATTACAAAGCTCTAGCTTGATTGAAAATGGACTACTTTTATGATTGATGATCTTGCTAGTCAGAGGGTTCCCATTTTTTTTACTGCGTCATATAGCTAACCTTATGAGTTTTGATTACTTACCGCTTTTTATTTATTTATTAAAACTTTATGCGCAAGTAAAAAAACTACTGTACAAAGGCGGACTTAATGCCTGAGGCATTTTCTACCAGTCGACCTTAGGGTGATGCAGAGACAGACATGGCAGGTGCAACAAAAGACAATACATATAACTTGAGAAATAATGAATACTAATTAATTCATACATATAACAAAATAAATATTTTTGGCGGTCGTTTTGTGAAATAAACTTGGCCTGAAAATGTTGCAAAGAGCGCTCCCGATCGTTTTTGCCAGAATTTGTATTTGGGAACCCTCGTAACAAAATTCTTCCACTCCGCAAAAATCGATATCCAAGTGTTACAGGAAAATTACTGTAAAAGGGAATTTATAAGTATCATCTTGGGTTAATCGTTATTGATAAGATAATAGCCGATGACGTAGAACATTGGAACACGTATAAATTCCGTTATCGCGTGCCTGAAACACTGCCTGGGGTGTGGCAGACGAAAGTAAAAGTAACGGCCCATTAGGGTCGGCTCCGCGGTGCGGTGGCTCAGTGGCAAATGCCATATTTTTATGATGCCATTAAGTACAACGATATCATGGTGTTGCTGAGCAAACATTGAGGAAAAACTATTTATAGTTCATCGTTTTGATGCCGGTCGTTGTAATGTCAGATATTTAATTTTAATTTTAGAACAACAACAAATGCATCTAATTAGTAAATGATGTGCAGACAGAAAAAATATAATCTATTGTTAGATTAAATTAAAAACCGGCCAAGTGCGAGTCGGACTCGCGCACGAAGGGTTCCGTACCATTTTATATAAAAACGGAAAAAAAATCACGTTTGTTGTACGGGAGCCCTTAAATATTTGTTTTAATTTAATTATTTATTTTTAAAGTGAATATATAACTATATATTCTGTGAATATTCAAGCGTCTACCTGTTGCCGTTATCAATATCGAGCAAAAACTACCAAAAAAATCACGTTTATTTTAAGCGAGCCACCTTAAATATTTTATTCTTTTTTTAACCCCCGACGGAAAAAGAGGGGTGTTATAAATTTAACGTGTGTATCTGTGTGTCTGTCTGCGCCATCGTAGCTGCCAAACGGCTGAACCAATTTTGATTTTTTCGGTTTTGTTTGAAAGGTGACTTGATCGTGAGTGTTCTTAGCTATAAAAAAAACCTTTTTAAATGCTTTTTTTTTTTGTCGGGGGTATTTAATTTTTTAATTTAATTTAACTTGTCTTAACAGATGCTGTTTAATAAAGCAGAAAACTATGAAAGAAACTAGTTAAATTAAACAAGAATTTAGGTTTATACAACGTGTTTTTTTTTATATCCCATAACTCGAGGGTATGATTGAGGCCATATCAAAGAATCAACTGGCATATGAGTTATGTTTCAATCCTTCGTTATTTTTTTTTTTTTCATTTTTCATACAAAATAATTCGGCAAAGTCACGATTATTAATGTAAAACACCCTTACGTGAAATATGACAACGTCGCATTTTCTTAGCTTTAAATATGAATAATTGGTTTGAATAAAAATGAATTACTTGTATTTATCAATGAAACTTAGATACCTAGACACATCGAGGGTCTATTTATTTTACTACACTACTGCGAAGTTTGGCAACCTCGCAAAAGTAAAGATTCGTCATACTGGTGACAATTTTTGACCTAATTTAATTATGATGATGATATCTCCGAAACGATGCATTTTTGGACCACCTATTCTAGGAGTTATAGTATTATTTTTACCTACAGAATATAACCCTAGAGTTATGGGATATAAAAAAAAACAGGTTGTATAATCAAGTTTGCCAATAAATTATTCATTCATTGCGATGATGACATAAACAGAAATAATAATAAGATTAAGGAAACATTTGGATCAAGTTTTCGATAAGGATGAAATCAACACTATATCGGAAGGTAAAACCCACTTCATATTTCAACGAATTTCTCACACACATTTCTTGCGAACCGTAATTCCGGAAAAGGGACGAATAACCTTATTTCTCGAAGGAAATATTTTCAAAAGCAATGAAGATTGATAAATTATTGAGGAATATTATTTGTTAATTGACATAGGCTCTCCTCCAAGTGTGACCTGGTGAAGGTCGCAGGAACCGGCTAGATGCGAGAAGCACGGGATTGGTCAATGTCCAACAGCGAACGTCTGAAATGATAATGAGGTGACATGTAATTCAGTGCATATTGAATCGATTTTCTGTCTCCTGTCACAGTATATTTTAACAAGAAGCCCATTTGCGAAGTTTCTTAGTAAATAAAGTTTTTGCTACTTTCAGTGTCTTAGTTAACGATAATGCGCAAGACTTGCACCCTTGACTGCTCAAGTGTCTGCATAAATATAACTTAAGTACTTTCACAGTGATATTATATTTGTTAAGAATATAGCACGTCGCTTGAGGAGATACTCGTACATTAAAAATAGATCCCAAAAATATGAGCGAAAATGTTGAACAGTTAATTTACCTTTTTTTATAGCAAACGGGACATATTTGGAGAAGCAATTTCAGCGTTCCGCATCATAGTTCTGCAAATATTTATTGCGATTGAGTAAATAAAAAAAAATAGTTGCAAATAGAGTATTTTGTCGCTTTAGGAATTGCAGATTAAATTAGGTACTCACTGGTCACAGGAACTAAAATGGCGGCTCACTGCGCGGAAGTCACTAATTCGTCAATACAAAGTGCACAGCTTAAGTTTTAAACTGCTCTTGATGTAATAATATTTTATTCGTCTAAAAGGTTCTGCGAAATGAATTGTAGTGGCCCATTACGACTTAGCCCGGATAAAATATATGACGTATGACGGACTTTGTTGTATAATACATATATATCCGGTGGGTATAAAATGGTGGAGAAGTTTTTGTGCGTTAAAAGCCTCACCGTGAACCAAGTAAGGGCTCTCTTAGTTGTATTTTAAGAGTTATATGTCTAGTCGTCTATGTTGAATTGAAATTAGTATCCGTTACTATTAAGTTACCAATATTTGTGTATAAAACAAAGTCCTCCGCCGCGTCTGTCTGATGTCCTGTACGCGATAAACTTAAAAGCTACTGCACCGATTTTCATGCTGTTTTCACCAATGGATAGAGTGGTTCTCGAGTAAGGTTTTAGTATAATAATAACCGACATCCTCGCGAGCGAAGTCGCGGGCATCAGCTAGTTATCTACAAAAACGATAAAAAAATCTTGTCTGTTGTATGGGAGGCCCCTTAAATATTTATTTTATTCTGTTTTTTAGTATTTTTTGTTATAGCGGCAACAGAAATCATCTGTAGAAATTTCAACTGTCAAACTATCACGGTTCATGAGATACAGCCTGATGACAGACTGACTGACAGACGGACAGCGAAGTCTTAGTAATAGGGTCCCGTTTTACCCTTTGGAGACGGAACCCTAAAAATGGACTCTATTTTGATATTTTAGGACGGGTTTTGTTTTGCTCCACTTATTTCCACAAAATTTTGGAGCGCTTGCGAAGTAGGTAGGTTCCCTATAAAAGTTACTGCTAATTTATCAAAGCATAAGCAAAATATCTGAAAAAAGGGAGGGCGAAAGATTACTGTCGCGGCCTGCAATCGTTTAAACAATATCTTTGATAATTACCTCCTTAGTTGCCATGTGTCGAAAAGTAAAGAGTTCGTTCCAATTTTAAATAACACAACAGATATGAATTTTCAAAGTCATTTATTCGGTCGCTAAACACGACAGATATTTAAATTAAATCATTTATTTCGACCAACAAAGGGTCATAGAAAAATACACAAATTAAAAACACACAAATACACAGAACAGAATTATAAACTTCGATTGCTCAGTATGTGAACCATACAGCAATGGTTCAGGTACCGACAATCGAACCTCTGCGCGAATGCCCTCAGGATGCCGCTGGAGCTAGCCCGAACCATGCGCACCAGGGATGCACACCGTTTTCGCATAGTAGAATAGAAACGGTTTACTTGCGACTCGGCGAACATCCCTGATGCGCTGCAGAATCGGGGCAGCCCCATCAGCACCCTGAATGCATTATTATATTGCACACGAAAGGCGTTGTACTGTCCGCGCGTGTATGAGACCCACAGGCTACTCGTGTAGAAGGATGTACAATACGCTCTGAACAATGTTATTTTCATTTCAGTGGTACAACGAGCAAACCTGCGGGCCATCATATTCGCCCTTACAGACAACGCCCTGCGTTCTCGCTCTATGTCTGCATCGTCCTTCAGATCAGAGGACATCATATGTCCGAGATATTTGAAATGTTCCACCCTCTTCAGTGGTGTTCCACATAATTTTATGGGAGGTATCGTTGCCGGACATTTCCCTCTAGCCCGAAAGACCATGCATTCGCTTTTCTTTACATTATAAATCAAGCCATGGCTGTGGGCTGTGATATAGATTTTCATACAAACTTTGCCGGCCGGGCGCTCGCATGTCTTCGACCATTACTGCATTTTCGATTTATCTAGGAAGAAGATTGTCAAAATAATGCTCGAATTTCCAAGCATGTTTAATAAAACGCTATTTAAACTTTTCTTAAAATATGTTGCCACCATAAAGACCGCCCATTTCAAGTTTGCTTTTAGATGAGATTATATGAAAAGTTTTCTAAGAACCCCTTTTTATTGCGAGCACGTTAGAAGTATTTCTCCATATTATTTCTCTTTTATAAGTTATCCCGTTCTGGGCTCTAATGCATATTGTATTAAGGGTGGGCCAGATTTGCTGACTATAATCCCGTCTCGTATAAGTACCTATTTTTACCCGACTGCCCCAGAAGGAGGGTAATGTTTTTTCATCTGTGATTTCGAACATCGAACTGATTCGAGGCTCAGCTGAGAAAAATATTTATGTTTGATGTACATCCTAATTGCCAGTGTTTTACGATGTAATAGGATTACAAGTACCTTTTTTTTTAATTCACTGACGGACAAAGCACAGCCTAAATCGGTGGATCGAAAAGCCTGAAATTCGGCATAAGAGTTAGTACAAAAGCTAGCACTAAGGAAGGATTTTTTTAAATTAGTGTGGCTAAAAAGCGTACGATAGTTTTTATGGAACTTCGTCGGTTTTGCCGATGGAAATGACTCCGGGCACACGGCTCGTCTGAATAGAAAATTTTAAGGGAATTGAATAACAAATGTTGACGCAAATGTTGTTTTTACAGTTTATTTTGTTCATAACATATTGAATCACTGAGAGGAATACAAGAACATGTGCTCTGCTTTGACGTTGATTACAAAATCGGTCAGCATTTTTCCAGCCGGCTGAATGTTATGGTGCGCACATGTTTTGCTATTATAATCATTAGCCATTAGGCTAGGTGTACTTACACATGAGTTTATTTTCAATATTTATAAAACGGTAGACTCATTCAAGACTCATTTGAACAGCCAAAACTGATTTCATTTTAACCGTCTTTAAAGTAGGGATGCATTGATACGCATCTTGGCCGATACGATACCGATACCAATACTTATGAATACGTATCGGCGAAACCGATAACGATGGTTAAAAAGACTGACTATTAACAAAACCAAAATATTAATAAACTTACAATCACAAAAATATTCTCCATTAATAATAGAAATTAACATGAACAAGGTTTTTTTTTACAAATCATTCTCGAGATTTGCGGAGAAAGACGATTTTGCAAGTCCGTTTGAATGAGGCCTGCTATAGAATATAGTGTCTCGGATGCGACAGAACTCATTTGGAAACTAAAGTACTTTGACGCCAATCTTTTATACGCGTTTACTTAGGTTTTTAAAACGTTTATTTGAAATGTATCGGTGTATCGGCAAATAAGCATCACCGATACTGACGTATCGAAAAAATCGAAATATCGCCGATATATCGGTATCGGATGCATTCCTACTGTATGTTGGGGATTTTCAATTCGAAATGTGTATGAATTTCACAACCTTTTAGGTACCTATTTGATTTACTTTCTTGTCTGTCTATTTGTCTGCTTTGTATCTTACAAGTCAATTTAAACCATCTCCTCGTGAGTTCCTGATATCCGCGCAAGTTGTTTTTTTACTGAAAAAAAAAAACAGTTTTTTTTTTAAATTACATAACTGCTTACAATTTTTTTCTTGTAGAAAAAACAAATGGGGTTCTATATTATTATGTCATTATTTATCGATATGAATTATGTTTCACGGTTGCCAAGAGCTTTTCAGATTAGGTCCAATGTGTCAAACAAAATAATTTATAGTGGTCATTATTTCACAGGTCCGCGCACGACAATATAAAGAAAACAAAAGTTGCTATCAAGAAAATATCACCGTTCGAGCATCAGACGTACTGTCAGAGGACGCTAAGAGAAATCAAAATCTTAACTCGGTTTAAGCATGAAAATGTAAGACCCTTTATATATTTTTAAAATTCAGTATCTTTTGTTCAATTTATGCTCAGAGCACATTGGGCAGGGCACAAGAACGGATGGCCGATGGGGCTGAAAGGTTCTGTAGTGGCGACCGCGTACCGGAAGACGTGGCGTTGGAAGGCCCCCCACAAGGTGGACCGATGACCCGGTGAAGGCCGCGGGAATGCGCTGGATACGAGAAGCACAGAACCGGTCGAAGTGGCGGTGCTTGGGGGAGGCTTATGTCCAGCAGTCGACGTCTTTCGGCTGAAATGATGATCATGATGATGCTCAGAGCGGTGGTGGCCCGGTGGTGACGGCCCTGACGTACGAGTACGAGTTGTAGGTGTCATGTGCTCTAAGCCAAACAGGCGCTTTACTTTGTTTAAGTAAATAATTTCATCACCACTGCTCTCAAAACAGTGAAAAAAAACATCGTGAGGAAACCGGCATGTCCTAGAACCAAAAATTCGAAGACATGTGACGACTCGACCAATTCGTACTGGACAACTGTACCCACGTGGTGGATTACAGCCCGCTGCGTCTCCTACAGGCCTGTGTGGCTGTGTCCCAGTGGGAACATTATAAGCTGATTATGTTACGCTCAGAATCAGAATGAATCGTTTTAGGGGTATGACGAACAGGGTGTAAAGTTTACTCAACCACCATAGAAAAGGGAGGATCCTTCGACCAGACGGGTGTTGTGTCTGGCGGGCAACTCCCCAATGATTGATATTGGAATCTTGTATATAATTATGTCCATCGCGCGTAAACTCTAATTGCGCGATGGCGGGATTTATGTGACGTCAGGATTTAAGTGTTACGTCAGGTCTTTGATGCGTAGTTCGCATGTGGCGATGTAGATACCGCCGAAGTTTTTTTGAGGTGAAAAGTTACAAAATATCAAACACAAAAGGCCTACCCTTCTTATATATCCCTTATATACCCTAGTATTTTACCCTTAAAAAAAGACATTGAACGACTAGTTTCTTTGTAAAGATAATATCAGATAGGTCTGATATTATCTTTACAAAGAAACTAGTCGTTTTATTTATGTTTAAAGTTCACTATCATTATTAACTTTTTACTGATCGAAAATTACATGAAAATATGGAGGAGACTAATATAGCAATTTTAACAATGTTTGTTCTCTTTCAGATTATTGACATTCGAGACATTTTAAGAGCTGAATGCATAGACTCAATGAAGGACGTTTACATCGTACAATGTTTAATGGAAACGGACCTTTACAAATTGTTAAAAACACAGGTAATCCTAACTAATATTATAAATGCGAAAGTGAGTTTGTTTGTTTGTTAAGCTTTCACGCTAAAACGGCTGCACGGATTTGGATGAAATTCGGCGCATGGGTAGACTATGGAGAACTGCTACTACTGGAGAAGGAACTACTACTGCAAGAACTACTACTGGAGATGGCTATGTCTTTCTCCAGGGCAAGCTCCTTTTCACCCCGGACCACAAACGAAGTCGAGGGCAACAGCGAGTAAAATCATAATTGCAATTTTTGATCAACTTTATTAATTAAAGAGTTAAACCAATATTTTGTTTGAAACTATTTGAATAAAACCTTAATTAATCTACGTCACTCGTTCGATTGAAAATTTCAATTTATTCGTTCGAAGGAGGTCACATTCTGTGTCCATTTCATTTAATATTTTGTTCCAGAAATTAAGCAACGATCACATCTGTTACTTCCTGTATCAAATCCTCCGCGGGCTGAAGTACATACACTCGGCTAATGTTCTTCATAGAGACCTGAAGCCTTCCAACTTGCTGCTTAACACAACATGTGATTTGAAGGTACGATATAAATACACTATAGTCTGTCCAAGGACTGCCTTGTTTGTCTAGTGGTTGGAGGTGCTACTGCTGAGTATGAGGTTCTGGGTTCGATTCCCACGCCGGGCAAAGTATTATTATGATTTTCCATCAGGATTTTCTCAGTAGCAGCCCGGAGATTGGATTTGTACCCGGTTGATGGCAATAGGCTCGCCCCCTGTTACATAGGACTTAATCATAACTGGCGAAATGTGGGTGAAGGTATTGGTACACCTCTGCTTAACCCTTCGGGGAATACAGGCGTGATGTTATATTATGTTTGTTCAAGACACGACGGGTTGTATGACGCATGCCAAATGCTTGTTTTAGGTGTGCATATCACAAATCGAAAGTTGGTTATTCGATATATCGATTTATTACAACAATTATTTACTACATTGATTTAACTGTGTTAAGGACATTAAGACATATACATATAAGGAAAAATACTGGTATTGAGCTGCTTCCGGTTAGACTGGAAGCCAACCCCCAACATGTTGAGAAAAAGACTAGGCAGATGATGAGCAAGCAGGTCTTATGTTTATAATTTTTATTTTTTATTACCATTCTTTTCACCGTAAAAAGTAATTACCTAAACTGTTCGAGGTTTGGAGCCGCCAGCATCCCACTCCGTCTCGCTCTCACTCAGGAGAGTAGTACGGTGCGGGCGAGATAAAAAGTGAATTTTAGCTGAGGTAGTATAGCTTATACTGGAAATGTATAGGTTGATGTGTAGCCTTATGTACTAGATAGTATACAATACTCCGGTGTCATCTTTATATCTATGAGACTGAGGAGCTATAGGGTGAAGGGTGCTTTACCAAAAGCAGGGCTTGAAAACGTTACCAATTCACATTAAAAGTAACGTTAAGTAACGGTATTTCCGTAGAGATATCTGGATACCGGTACGATTTGGTAGCATAACATAATAATAACGTTAAAAATTATGGTAAAAATTACCCGTATTTTTAATGTTATTGTAAAAATAGCGGTAAAACATTACCGGTATTATTTTTGTTATTTTATGCGACGTTGCCGGCCCGTTTCCTCAAAGGCGGCCGGCGGACAAACCAACCAAGTATATTCACAAGAACAAGCACAACACAGAATAGCAAAGAGAATACCTATTATACACGCAAATAGTGGTACGGCAGTCTTAGCATCGATGCAGTCTGAAATTTTTAACGATATCCAGAGCGACGGTAACAAAACTAAATCATAACGATAAAATTTTCGATACCGTAGATTTTAACGTTACGCATGTTTAACGGTAAAATGTGCCAGATATAACGTTAAATATTATAACGTTATTTAATAGTTAACAATATCTGCATCAGAAGGTTGTAACGATACCATATTTTTAACGGTATTTCAAGCCCTGACCAAAAGTGACTGTCAGACGTGTTATTTATCACTCACTTTCGCTTTGTTGTTCATCCTGTTTGGTATATTCATAAAGGCTCAAGCTACATAAGCGGGTGCTTCATGCCTCCTAGCATGAAGCGTAGTTCTAAAGCTGAGTATACACTAGGGCATTTTGTCGAGCACTTCCATGTAATGTAACGTTCTTACGAATGGTACAATACAAGCAAAAGCTCAATTTAAAAAAAGCATTTCCTAAAAATACTTTACTAGGCTTGCATGAGTTCACGTTCAGTTTATTTTAGGACATGAAAAAAAAATTTGGGTCCCTGGATGGTTTGGAAATACATTTGGACCCGGTAGGTGGCGCTGTTCCGGCAGGACAATATCTGCCAGGTCCGCTAGTATACATATAAGGTGTATCTTTTCAAACACGAAATCCTACTAATATTATAAATGTGAAAGTTTGTGTGTTTATGTGTTTGTGTGTTTGGATGTTTGTTACTCAATCACGCAAAAACGGCTGAATGAATTTGGATGAAATTTGACAAACAGATAGTTTATGACCTGGATTAACACATAGGATACTTTTTATCTCGATATTCCAACGGAATCGAGACTTACGCGGGTGAAACCGCGGGGCGCAGCTAGTCTCTTAATAATTGTACTCATCATTCTGAACTTTATTACTTTACTAAGCACCCCTGACTAAGATATATTCAGCGATAGGCTTCCCGGATTTAGAAAGAAAATCACGCTATCATTGCCAAGTTGTTTTTAATTTTAATTTCGTATTTTTTTTTTTTGTTACTTACGTTAGTCTATCTGACTTTGTTTTAGTTTATTTTAGTTTAGTTTTATATACGAAACTGCAAAGCAGCAAGATTTTGTCCAACCATTCAATGCTATGTACGCCGTAATTGTCATGTACATTAGTCCTTTAGTTATTAAGATTATTTATATTATAAGTTTCATGTACGTGATGTGGCCGTGCTTTTTAAAATAAATAAACAACTTTCAATATGGGACCAACCATGAAATCGCGAAAAAACAATCAGATTTTCCTTACATTTATGTTCGCATAGCTCGTCAAAATGTAGGGAACACGGATATATGGTAGGGAACAACAGATTTTTTTTCGCGATTTCATTGTTGGTGCCTTACTGAAAGTTGTTCATAATTATGAGTATAATGATGTATATGTAAGTATATTATGTATATGAATACCTGTAAATAACTAACAACAAACCCTCGCATACTCTATTGTCACTCAGTAGTTTCAACTTAAGGGTGTGGCGACCGATGAATTGTCCATACAAACGTAATACCAAAATCATTTGCAATTTGAGCATATTTCCACCATATTAAGTTGATATTCGGATTTAGACAGTATTTATCTAGGTTCCTACAGCTTTTTTTTTTCCAAAAAACTTACCTAAAATGAAGTTTAAGCGAATTGAATTTCGCACATTTTTACAGAGTAAATGACATGTTTTCATATTGTTTTTTCTGTATTATAAACAACAATATTTGTAATATTGTTTCAGCAGAAACATAGCTTACATTATCAAGTTACAAATTATAGAAAAAGAATTGGAAATACATTAAGTTTTCATTCATCATTTTTGGTATTACGGAACACATCTAAATTTCTCATAAAATTTCAATAGCCAGTATTGCTATCGCTTCACGCGTATGTCAATGTGTGCGTGGTCGTACAGCTTACGGTAGCTGTGTGTATCGCTTCGATAGGCACATTAAGCAACTAGCGCAACGGGCGCCGGGGGTTGAATGAGGCTCGTTCGGGGTGTTTGTTGTCAGTGTTAGACGATTACTTTAAACTTTTAAAGTACTGTGCGTGCGTAATTAATTATTTGTTTGCTAAATTTGATTGTAATCTTTCTGACACAGACCTATGCTACGAACTTGGATTTTGATTTGCCTTGTGATTTGGTATCCAGTAACCTACATTCTTACGAACTTTTTTTTGTTTACGGACTTCGAATATTATTGTTTACGATGTGGATTTGGTTGAAAACATGGCCTCCGAACGGAGGGATGTATCTCACAGTAAGTATTACCCAATGATAAGATGATAAGATATGATAAGGTTATAAGTTACCTATAGGTACTTTTTTAGCTAAGTACTAATTGTTTACATATTTACAACTTAGCCCAAGAAAATAAAGACATTTTTTTCTTGCTATTGTCGTTTCTATCTTTAAATGACATTTAGATCTTATCCGTTTCATACTAATATTAATTGGAAGGTACCTACTTATGTGTCTAAAGAGCATCTGTGAGCTGTGGGCTCAGCTAGGGTTTTGTAGTTTTTACGTTACGTATTTGTCATAAAGTTCATTATGCTTTGACCCAATTTCGTGAAAATAAACTTCATTCCGTACCGCGGCAATGTAAATTGAGCCTTATCGTGAGTACCTACTGGCCGAGCCCGCCGAGCCGGTATAAGCTGGTTTCTCTCCGTAGGCGACGAACCCGCCATCTCAGCCGTCAAGCAGTCAAGCTTGTAGTAGTGTACCTATCATAGCGCGGTTGAATGAAGCTTTGTCATGTCACTGTTCCGTTTCTTTACCTACTCATATGACCGAGCGGGCGTCATTATTTTAAAGACACTGGTGATAACACTGCTTGCCACTTGACTGTGATAGGGAAGGTGTGTATTTACGCGTCTAGGTTTTTACACCAGGTATTTACTTGCTGCGGGAAAGTCCGAAAGGGATACCGGGACCTTAGCAACAGGCAACTGAAGGAACATGGGTGGGTTTTAGTCAGTAAAAGTCTGACACGCCCTTCCACTCCGCCCAGAACGGGAGAAGTCATTTGATGATTTACCACCATCAAAAAAAAAAAGGTATTTACTTTCAAGTACGCCGACCAAGTGCGGACCCGAAATACTTCAAAGTATTTTGCTCCGTCGACCCTCGACGCTATTCTGATCCTTATTCGTATGTTGGATAAGGATCAATGTTCTGTGTAAGTATTTTTACTTTAAAGGTTTGGAAGTATATTTTTTTGTGGACGCAATTCTGCTCCTTATTTATATTACATTACGAATCAATGTTCTATGCAAGTATTTTTCCTTTAAAGTTTTGGAAGTATTTTTTTTTGTAAACACGATTGTGCTCTTTATTTATATAAAGTTACGGATCAATGTTCTATGCAAGGATTTTTCTTCCACCAAGGCTTAGTTAGAAGTTGGACGTATAGTTTTTTGCATACACGATTGTACTCCTTATTTGTATCGTCTTACGGATCTATTTTCCATGCAGAAAGAAAATACTTGAAAGTATTTCGAGCCCTGGTTTTTGGCGCTGGTGTCCAAAGGTGGACGTACTTGGAAGCCCTAGTACTCGATTTTGCAAGTACGACCCATGTCTACTGTGATGTTTGTCCAGCGTATCCGGGGTAGGGTGACCATACAATTTGATTCCGGATTTGTCTGAACAAGTGCGGCTTTATGGCCACGGTCTGGTTTTTGCTCGGACTTTTTTGTGAAATTCCTATTACATAAGTAAACATTGATAAAACAAAAATAAAAGTTCAAAGTCGTTGTAGTTTATTTAATCATTCTAGGATTTTTATCTTTACTTTGGTGATCCTTACCTTGGGGAAGTTGCTCCGATAATAACTTGCTTGATAACTAACTGGCTAATCTTTTTAAAATGACAGGACCTATTCGGATATTGCCCGTGTCGACTTTGCCTGGTGGGATTTTAATATTATTTATACATAATAAAACTTCTTGCCGTTTGATTACAGTTGATTATCATCTTATGTATGGTACTGTAGATAACATAAAGTAACAAACCAAATCTTATAATCAGCGTGTTTTGTGTGGATCTTTGAGACTACGTATGTATTCTGATTACCATAATTGTATTTTTTATAATACGTTCAGTCGATAATATATGGTCACCCTACACGACGGATCGATTCATATTGAAAAACAAATTGAATCAATGTCTCTGATGTTAGAACATAACTAGGTAAATAAATGTTTTTTCTAAACACTTGTTTTTTATTTTTATTACTCTTAGCTCAGAATTATCCATCTGCCTAGCCTTTTCCCAACTATGTTGGGGTCGGCTTCCAGTCTAACCGGATGCAGCTGAAAACCAGTATTTTACATGGAGCGACTGACTAGTAAGTGGGTATTACGATAACCCTTGGTAAGACTGGTTGTCAGACTTTCGGGTTTCTGACGACCCGTAACGACTGTCAAAGATCCACGAATGACAGCCGAGACCAACGGCTTAACGTGCTTTCTGAGGCACGGAGAAGTCTCGGTATGTAAAGATGGTGACCCATCCACCGACCAACCCCGGCAAGCGTAGCTTTACCTGATGGATCGACTCAATGCGACTGTTATTACTTAGCCACGAGCTCCTCTCGCTCTTAGCTCAGAACGCTGTTCTTTATCTGAATTTACATCGCGTAAATATAAATTATTAGAATATTTGTCTTTTACTGATACTTTGCATAGTAGTACCTACTTACACTTTTATTATTCGACTTGTATTCATTATTTACTAATAACAATATTTAAAGTCTAGTAAAAAGGAATAGGTAAGTAGTACTGAAATAGGAAAGAAAAAGCCGGCCAAGTGCATGTCGAACCACGCACAATGAAGGGTTCCGTAGTTGGGATGAATTTATCCAACAAACTTAACATTGTAGTTGAAAAACTTGTTCTCCCATACAAAATGTATGGGAGAACATGTTTAAGCAACTACAAATTAAAGTTGGTCGATTATTACTCGGTAACTGGTGGAGCCTTCGTAGCGGTGATAGTTTTCCTTTTAATTTCGTTATATATACTACTGCCGTGAATTTTTTCACATTTCCAAACCCAACCATTTAGCTGGCAGGGGGGGGGACACTTGACTCTAACAAAAAATTGCACTTTAAAGCTTAATATTCCGCAAACGGATCCCTGAATCCAAAAATGGTTTTCACAAACTCCCATTATTTTTAAACGACCTTTCCAACGATACCCCACACCATGGGATTGACGAGAGAAAAAAAACAATCCCCACTATAAATGGAGGGGAGGTAGCCTAAAAAAAAAAAATTTACCACTTTGTCGGCGTGTTTTATATGTATATCCATACCAAATTACAGCTTTCTAGTACCAACGGTCTTTGAGCTAAGCCGCGGACAGACGGACATGCGAAACTATAAGGGTTCCTTGTTGACTACGGAACCCTAAAAAACCTTCGTTTATTCAAGTGAGACCACCCAAAGGAAATAGATAAACATATGTTTATTGATTTCCTTTAGGGTTAAAATAAATAAAAATAACAAATTTTAATAATAAATACCCCAATAATTTATATTTACGCGACGTGTGTGTGTCAACTTTAGCGCCGTTTGTCGGTTCATTTGCCCCCAAGGCCACACACGATATCGATGTAGGTTACCTTATTTGAGATCTACCTATTAGATTTTCTTTACATGGCCTAGATCTCGAGATATCCTAATAAGTTGAGATATTGGCATGGAAAAGAAATTTCCAAAAAACGCATTACTAGTCTATGCATTCACAAACGATTCCCCAAAGTAGTCAACAAAAATAAAGCAATTATTGAACATACCTAATTACTAATAATAAATATAAATGCCGCACAGTGGAACGAATGTATGGGAGCGGTTGGACGTAGACATGTCCGAAAAATAAGAGTAAAATTATGACAAACTAATGATGCCATCTTATTCGATTACTTAATGCCTTCATAAATTGTGGTGATGAATTTCTTCATAACTCCCATATTTCGGGAGTAATTTGAGAAAATGTGAAATTTTACTATGAAAATGAGTGTATTGAGCTCTCTCCCTCCTGATTCCGGGCTTGTTTCAAGTAGCGGTCTCTAATATCGTAATGCTATTACTAAGAGCTATATTTAATACTAAGACACATAGTGCGCCAAATGTGCACTTTCTGGGATAAAAGGAAATGAAAATTTAAAAAAAAAAACGTTTTTTCCCCATTTGTATTTACTTTAAACCGCAGACAGACTTATTAAGAGGTCTATAAATATATTATATATATACAGAAATATATATTAACAAAAATATTCACAAGAACTGATGAGAGTATGACTTTTAAGTAAGTTGATAATAAATTACCTAGTTTCATTAAAAGTACAATAAATAATTAAGATGTAAGCTCTAATTTACTAAGTTACACATTTTAAAACAATAACATCATTTAATTATCTTCGTCATCATCATCATCATCAATTAATTCAAATTCAGAATCGATGTCCGCTAAATCATTTATGTTAACAAATTCGATATCACTTTTCTCAGAATCCGTAAGCTCATAAAATTCCTTAAAAGAAGATTTTTTTACAAACTTATTTCCTTTTGGACGGATACTTGTAACAAGTGGATCAGAAGACAGTAAAAGATTGTGCATAATATCTTCATTGCATGAGATACTGCTATGCTTTCGAGAATGCCCCTCTCTATATTTTCTAAAATCTTTATTTCTAGCCTCAGATGCCTCTTCGGATAGAAAACCAATGGGCACAATTGACATGTTCTGAACTATGTCTGGCCCATGCATTAAAATTTTATGAAGTGAAGAAGGCATATAATACCATGGGTATAACTCCACGTAAAGCTTAGCAGTATCAAAGCAGAACTCTCGGAATTTAGTTACGTTGATCTTCTCTCCTGATGAAATACACTGCAAGATCACACAGATTTTTCTTAAAAGCATAGCATCTATTCCGGTCAGTTCAGCAGATTTAGTGTAGTTTTCAAAAAATCTCCTTGCCGAGTTGCCATTGTTGGTGGATCCACTGCCTTGTTTCACAACATCGAGAAGTAAGCCCGTTTCTCTTCTTACAGCCTCTTGAACTCTTTTCTTCCTGTCATCAACTTGCCTTTTTGCTATATCACCCCTTACTTGCCATGATTTTATGTCTAATTTGTAGGAAATGTGTAATAAGCATTCCATTGAGCGAATCCAAGCGTGAAGGGTGCTTAAGCTATATTTATACATGTCCTCGTTTGCGTGTTTATCTTTGATTAACTCTAAATTATTCATTTCTTTAGGACAAGCCTTGCATATGTCACACACTGAAGCTGCTGTATTGGATATAATGGAATGAATTTTACCATCAATCATTGTCAACAGCAGTTGGTGTTTGACACTAATTCCATCAGTGATGGTGGATGGAGTTAAGGCTTCAATCTCTGCTTCGATTTCAGCCATCTCTCTCTGCACATTTTCTTTGGTTTCCTTTATAAACTTAAACAATATTGGCCGGCAAAATGAAGTGGAAGATGGTCGCTCGTTTTCCCAAATTGTTACACCTTTTGAGACGAGCCGCAGTGGTACAAGACTAATCATAAAATTACTAGCAAGATCGATTTGCTCATCTTCACTCGTCCTTTGATGATAAATGCTTTGGCTAGATGATCCGTCAAAACCCCATTTGCTGGTCAATACGAGCTGTTGATTGGGATCAACAGGGGTTTCTAACGACCTAATAAGTCTTCTTGAGGTTAAATCCATCAAGGCTTGTAATTTGATTTTTGCAGAGCTCTCTGTAACTGTGAGATCTTCTTTGGCCGGATAGCACTTAATTTTTTCTTTAACCAACATGTAGTAACTCGGCTATTGAAGAGCTCCTTCTTGAGTGTTGAAATCCCGAAGAGTGTTATAGCGCCATTTCGATAAGTTCATCGATACATAAAGAGCCAATGCCTTCAAAGGGGATATTTCCCGTACCTGAATTGATTTACCTTCAATGAAGGCTTTGATTTTTGAGGCCTCTTCTGGATTCTCCGTCAAGTATTTCATAACATAAGCTGTATCGCTTTGTCCTGCCTTTTGAAGCGCCCTTTCGGCCGAAAACATAATTTCAGCGCTGCTACTGCTGCATGAAAGACTATCTTCAGTGGTGCGTCTTCTTTTTTGCCGGTTACTAAGGTCCACAAAAGATTTACGAGGACTAGGATGTGTACAAGTTGAAGCATCAGATTTAGCAGGAGAAATTATGGGCTCGATGACGTCACTTATATTTTCTGTAGAAGGTTCCATATTTTCATTCTGTAATTCCGGCCATTGAATTGCAGCCTGTAGCCAAATCTCATGTTTCTTCCGAAACTTATCTGTGCTTCTTCCAGACTGTGTCCATTTTGCATAAATGCGGTAGCAAAATCGACGACACCAGTCTTTTAAACTTGTTTCAGCACTTTCACATAACTGAACACAACTGTTATCTTTTAAAACACTGAACAAATAGTTAAAGTCGCGTAAATCTTTATGTGCGCGTGCGCATAAAGCAACGTGAATATCAAGATTTGTATTAAAATTTGGAAAATACATTGCGAGATTAGCTTGGATACAACGAGGTGTAAATCAACACTGATTTTAAAGTTACTAATAGTGACCTATTTATATAAAATCCAGGTATCCCAGGTATCCTTTGTTAAATATTGCAAGGTAATTAGTTATTGTGATAATTAGTAAATGATGCATGCTAAATTAGTGTATTAAGAGCCATTTAGTAATTAAATAATAGCAATGTTCTTATCAGTAATCATTAGTGCATCAGTTTTATATGTAAACCTTAAGTCCCTAATTATATATCCTAATTAGCTTATATCTTCTCTAATTGGCTGCTCAGAAATGTTATTGTAATAAGGTAAACCTTTAGAAAAACGGTTTTAATCAACAAAATAAACAAAAAATTAAAAAATTGTGTTATAAAATAAACATCACTCTTTATCCCAGAAAGTGCACATTTGGCGCACTATGTGTCTTAGTATTAAATATAGCTCTTAGTATTAGCATTATGATATTAGAGACCGCTACTTGAAACAAGCCCGGAATCAGGAGGGAGAGAGCTCGATACACTCATTTTCATAGTAAAATTTCACATTTTCTCAAATTACTCCCGAAATATGGGAGTTATGAAGAAATTCATCACCACAAGTTATGAAGGCATTAAGTAATCGAATAAGATGGCATCATTAGTTTGGCATAATTTTACTCTTTTTTTTCGGACATGTCTACGTCCAACCGCTCCCATACATTCGTTCCACTGTGTGCCGTGTGGACTCGATGAATGAATGGCAAGTATAGCTAACAATATCTATCTATCCACTCACACACAGTTACACACACACACGGCGGCACACCGCTTCTCCCGCCCGCGTTCATTTGTCAAACAGAGATAGCAATATACCTAAAAAACTTTCGCTCGCATCTCGATTTGTAGTTGAGAGCCGTTTACGGTGGCCTCTTAAACAGAATTGCAAACTCAAAGCGACCGCAGTATTGTATGTATTTAATGATATCATTATTAACGGCAGGCGCAATATGGCGGCGTATTTACTCGAACAGCTTGCTAGCGGGAGTTATGCTCTTTCATTACTTTTCTGCAGTATATTACGAGTGGGTTATACAGTTTTATTTTTTTTTCAAATATTCGGACTGGTAGAGAGAAAAGATTCACTTAGGACGGTAAAACAGTAAATAATCAAAAATGTAATTTATAAGTATTTAAATGAAATAAAATAATCACTATCACTACATATTATAAAACAAAGTCCTCCGCCGCGTCTGTCTGTCTGTTCGCGATAAATTCAAAAACGACTGCACCGATTTTCATGCTGTTTTCACCAATGGATAGAGTGGTTCTCAAGGAATGTTTAAGTATATAATAACCGACATCCACGCGGGCGAAGCCGCAGGCATTAACTAGTTAATAATAATTTATTTATTCAAAAGATAACTAGATCCAATTAAAACAAAAATACTTACAATTCTAGGTAAAAAATTTAACTTATAAGCTATGTTGGTACTTAAATTCTACTACCGACAAGGTTTTTACAAGAAGCCTCATTATGGGGCTTTCATCAGGCCCATCAGCAATAAGACAGTTTGTGTGTAAATGAGAAAGTATAGGTCTTTGGACACTTATCAATCTCGAAACTATTACATCTAGACGTTATAAAAAAATGCTTTGTCTTGGTAAACATTAACTCCACCAAAGTTCACAATTTCTCAGAATGAGAGAAGGGTCAAAAAGGACTTCAAATTATTCGTGTACTCGGTCGGTTTGGGAGGCCTTGGCTTGGCACACCCTGTGCGCAAACATCGCATATATATATTTGCAGCTAGGCTCGCACCGATGACAGAGTACAATAAATACGACGTAATAAGCAATTAACAAGACAGTGTTGTCGACAAACAATTTACAAGTGGAATATTTGCTTTGTCACTTCACTATTATCGCACTGAACGAGGAGATAATCCCTCCATAATAATAATACGAATCAGTACTAGTACCCACTATCATAGCAAATTGCCAAACGGATACTGACAAAATGTCGCAGTGCTCAAGTGAAACCCGAAAAAGGCCGGAAATACTTTCAATTCCCATAATATTATACAATTTCAAGCTGGGGAAACCACTGCCATAGCCACTAGACTTAGCCAGTAAAGATTCCGGATGACATTCTTCTGCGTAGATTTTCCGTGACCTATTTAAGTGTCATTATGGGACGTAGCGGTCGAAATATCTAATGCCGTTTTCAAATTCTCCCAAGTGGCATAACGAGAGACTTTCAGGAAAACCTTTTTAAGTACCTCTACCTACTTCTCCATCCTTACTATTAATATTATAAATGCGAAAGTAAGTCTGTCTGTCTGTCGCGCTTTCACGCCAAAACTGCTGAACCGATTTAAATGAAATTTGGTACACAGATAGTCTAGAGCCTGAGAAAGGACATAGGCTACTTTTTATCGACATACCACGCGGGCGAAGCCGCGGGCAGAAGCTAGTAATACATGTTTCAAATGGCAATCCTTTTCCAATTACCCTGGCTTGATTAAATACCTACTCGTTGCGATCGGTCAATTTATGAAATTATCAGAGAGAAGGTGTCGTCTACAAATTGAATAATATTAATAATACCAACCTGTTACTGGTCCACAACATAGCAAATGCCTCTTGTCATACACAAAAGGTAAACACGGCTACACATCAAGCTATAGATTTCCAGTATAAGCTGACCTCGCATTGTACGGGAACCCTATACAATGCGAGATCAGCATAAACTGGAAATGTATAGCTTGATGTGTAGCCGTGTGTACAAGCATTGATCACCACTCTAGCCCAAGACGGGTTGGCAATTTCAAAAATAAATTAACTATAAGCCCAGGTTAACTCACGATGTTTTCCTTCACCGATGTCTGTTATATCCAAGATAAACTAGATTTAATGATGAATATTTGTTGACAGATTTGCGATTTCGGGCTGGCACGAGTCGCTGACCCTGACCACGACCACACCGGCTTCCTGACCGAATACGTGGCCACTCGGTGGTACAGGGCACCTGAAATCATGCTTAACTCGAAGGTAAGTGGTACTTCAATACTTGAATATTATGTGTGTGACTATATCGAATGCATCATAATTATCTTTGCAACTAGGCGTTTCTCGAATGTATACACTGCGTTTGGTTCGAAAAAATCATTTGTACGTACCATAGAAGTTTTATTGGTGTCACTTTTATAAGCGTTTAGTGCCCCGTCGCCATAATTATGATCTATTTTGGGAGAAAAACGTTATATAATGAACGATCGTAATGACTTTTACAATTACATAAACAGTTAGTACTACACATATGTACATTCCCGACCTAGAACGGAAATTAACAACGTTCATAGCTTTATTACCTACTTCATATGCACGTAATGTCAACGTTGCACGGTTATGAGTGTGCTCTCATGAAGTATCAGACAGAGTTTGTCACAAACTGAATATAGTGCGACTTTACGAAGTTGTAAGTACAATTCAAACCATTTATTACGTGTCATCGAGCTCGGAAGATTATTAACTAGAAAAAAAAAACTCCTAGAATGTATTCCATTTAAAACATTTACTTTTGAACTGTTAAAGAGTCGATCTGGGGTAGTATTATGAAGTATTAATGCCATCATTATTCCACTGCGATGGTGCTAACGGCCTAGTCTAGCTCCGTCTCTCTCTCACACTGGAAAAATGGTGGCATTAATACTTCATAAAACGGCACTAGAAACTGTAAACTAGTGGTCCGTTCGACCGAAAGCGGTCTTTGGAAAGGGACAGGACAGAAATCTCTTTCTCACACTGAAGTAAGATTCCATGTTCTATGCTATAGGGTTTGGTTTCCGCACTTAGTCCTTCAGGTGGACCATTGTGCGTGCCTGAAGTAAGATTAAAATAATACTTATACATCATTAATAATACTTATTAAAAAAAATCTGCTGTTCCATACATTTGTGTTCACTTAAATCGACAAAATGTATGGAACAGCTAATTTTTTTTTTCGCGATTTCATTGTTGGTCCCATAGAAAAAATTGTTCAAAATGATGAGTACAATGACGCCTTTTCGGGTTTAGCGTAAACAAAAACTAATGTTGTATAAGAGGTGGTGGAAGGCCCCCTGGACTCTAGAATAAAAGGACAATTCAAATCTTACTCCCAGTTTCTTCATCAAAAGTAACAGCCAAAGTAAGAGTCTACTGTTCCTTTGCACTGTTCTATTTTCAATCTTCGGCGCTGAGGCGAGGGTTGTAAATCCAACTTTGGCTGTTACTTTTGATGAGAAACTGGCCGTTAAACTACACTTCTTGCTATGGCATATGACCAGTCCCAATTGACCGCGCCCGTTCAACCAAAATGCTGCATGGTTCACCATCATTTAGCATTATTATAAACATAAATAATACACATGAATTATTAACATTAAAGGAGACTGGGCAAAATTGGTCTATGAACCACTAGAGATTTGTACAGTCGGGGAAATTAATTGTTGTGCAGATTGACACACATCGTCAATTTGTAGTGTCATAGCCACTTCATACGACATTCAGAGAATGACAACTGTGATTTAAATTTACGGACAATTTAAGTTAATAGTCAATTTGGCTCACTAAACGATATTCCCTGACTTTACATAATATATATTAAAAACGTAATTCGCCTATAATGTTCTACTCACTGCTGGGACTCCGACCTCCTCTTTGTGAGAAATAATAGGCTGTAATCCGACTCGAGGGCCCAGGGTGGATTCGCGTATGTCAATTGCCATCGATTTTTTTATTCTAGGACTTGCCAGTTTCCTAACAAAGTTATCCTTCAACGTCTTTATAGCAGTGGTGATAAAAAAAATGCACAAAGTAAAACGCATGTCTGCCTGGGTTGAAATATTGAGAAAGGGTCGTTGCCAAGACACCAAGTCACTACTACTCTTTAAAACAATGTTAACCAAAATCTGTATTGGTTCATAGACAACTTCCCATACAACTTTGCCCTGTGTCCTTTGTTTCACTTGCTAGCTTCTTACAATATTTCAGGACGAAGGAAAGGGTGTATGGGAATCTAGCGCGTGGCGTTCTGTAGCCTTTGTCAACCACCTTGGGAAAAAAGGCGTGAGTCTATGTATGTGCATGTATGTCTGTATTTCAGGAAATGGAAACTTCTCGTCATAAATCCAATTCGTTAAAAATTTATGAAAACCGTTCCTGAAGTTTAAGCTGCAGCAAAACGACAAACCATATATCTATAAGGTGTATCTTTTCATACACGAAATATTTTAAGGGGTCATTGTACTCATCATTATGAACAACTTTCACTATGGGACCAAATTTGAAATCGCGAAAAAAAAATCTGCTGTTTCCTACATTTTGACGAGCTATGCGAATATAAATGTAGGGAACAGCTGATTTTCTTTTCGTGTATGAATAGATACACCTTATATAAATAAATAATATTTTTCAATAAAACAGCTGTAAGGCGCTTACAAAAGCTTCAACAGCAACGTTAAAAGCAGTAAAATATCCAAATATAGCACTAGCTTTTAATTTATGTTTGCAATATATTGCGCCATTCAGAACCGCCTCGCTGTTGGCGCCATTTTGATAATACTCCTCTATTTCCGACAACAAAAGCCTACCGTCACAGAGGACTCCAAGCTGTCTGCTGTTGCCTCCGACCTTTTAGGCTTTTGACAGACTGAACAATAAAACATTGTCTTTATTATAAAGTGCCCTTTTCGGTTCGTATTGTAAAGCCCTTCAAGCGATGAAGCATTCAGAAAAGTAGGACGAATAAATGCCTACTTTTATGAATATTAAAATACCATTTAATACAATAAATAACTTCGAGAAGACCATCTTTAGATAATATATTTTGGGGCATTAATTTGTTCTTAATGTCTGCAAAAACCGCTTAGCAACGAAATGTTGTCGTGAGATAATGTTCCTTAATGACTTGGGAAAATAAAAGGTCTGGCGTACTTCGCACATTATATTGATTGGAAATTTTGCTGATAATATAAAAACTTGTTTCAACGGGCCGTAGACGCGTCGAACAAAGCTAAAAGATCACTCGAAAGTTTAATATCTGACTAATCTTACGTGGGTATTACACTATCATATCTATGATCATAGATATAATGAAATTGTAAAATAGACATATTATTATTGGTATATCGGGGTTAGGGGGTTATATTACACTATCATAATATTATATCATTTACCTATCTACGAAGCTCACAAATTACCCATAATATGTCTATTTTACAATTTCATTATATCTTTGATCATAGAGCTATGATCATAGATATGATATTGTATTACCCCCCTTAGATGGTTGCGTCTGTATTGACCAAATCCTGGGTGAGAGCCCTTTAGAAAATGCGTCAGCGTTTTTCGTGAATTGAGATCTGTTATCTCACCCGAAGAGGCGAGATAGAGATCCGCAACCCTCACTAAGAAATTAGATTTTTTTTATATGTAGTTCTAGTATCTATATTCATTATGTATTATTTAGAGATGTAGGGAAGAGCTTAGTTAGTAACTTTCAGTTTCGAATTGTAATTTTATTTATAATATCGGATCTGCTGCGACAAAACTCTTAACCAAGTGCGGTAAACTGCATTTTATTAAACGATTTTTTCAAGATCAACGGATGTATAAACAAAGGTATCATGGACTCGCTCCAGGTTGCATTTCTAACAGAAATTTGGTCGCAGCAGACGTGGCTTTAGTCCTACAATACAGAGATCTCTAGTTTTCCGTTGCATCTCTCAATAAAGCTGTAAAGAAAGAATCTTATGACATCATAAACCAAAAAAATAAGTAAAGTAATACAATTCCTTGTCCATAGGGTTACACTAAGTCGATAGACATCTGGTCGGTGGGCTGCATCCTGGCGGAGATGCTAAGCAACCGGCCCATCTTCCCCGGGAAGCATTATCTGGACCAGCTGAACCACATTCTGGGCGTACTCGGCTCGCCCAGCCAGGAGGACCTCGATTGTATTATCAACGAGAAGGTATATTTCCATATTTATCTTATTTACCAGGTTTTTTCTGCGTACATTTTCGGTATGAAGCAGGCAATTGGAAGTTTCCCATACAAATTTTGTTACTGTCTTGCGCCCCTTAGTAACAAACAATTTGTAAGAGAAGTCGTAGTTTAACAAGAAATAGTATTATTGTATTTGATGAGTATTTGTACTACTTTTAAATTTATGTCCGTACTACATACGTTTACTGGTAGATATACCTACGTCATTTAAAGTGTAAACACGTGAGGAGCCGAGCGGTGTCGCGGGAAAAGATAGGTAAAATAAAAATAAAGTTAGATATATAGTTTTGTCAACGCCACAGAGCCGGCGAAATTGGTTTCTGTTAAAACTTTCCGGGTAGTGTGTGTTTAGGTTCCTTTTAATGTCGCACGTGAGGTCAGGCCTATATGTAGGTACACTCCAACTATTTTCTTAGTATCCCTCGGAAATCATCGCATTTCCGAATAAAACCGAATGCTAATTTCCATGTGCATCAATTATTAGATTTATCGTGTACTAGCTTTTGCCCGCGACTTCGCCCGCGTGGATGTCGGAAAATATCCCACGGGAACTTACTACCGCCCGGGATTGAAAGCACCCTATGTGTTAATCCAGTTATCTAATTGCGTAACTTATTTTAGTAACCGATTAAGACTAATCTTTCATTTTGACAGTTCAACAACATTCATTGCGTTATTTACGTTGTGGAGCAGATATTTCTTTTTCAAAGTTATGAATCAATGGATTAGAAATTTGTTTCAAACTGATTCAGATTGTGGATCGTGTATTACGCAATTAGGGTGCAGGTTATAAACTATCTGTGTGCCTTTCATCCATATCCGTTGGGCCGTTTTTGCGCCAATCCGGAACAAACATCCAAATAAACAGACAAACGGACAAAATACTTAAAAATATATTTTCGGCATCAGACTCATTCCCACACCTCGTACTAATTACTTATTTTCAAAGTATTTAATGTACAGTGTTGACTTAGTTACTATTTTATTATGTATCCCATTTTCCGCAACACGGGCAATATTTCCGATATCTGCGGGCTGCTACAACATAATGATAATAATTATGTAGTCGGTGGTTTAAATATTATTGTATCATTACATAATGAAGGTATTATTCAAGTTAAGTCAGTTGTTAACTTACAAAACCCTGAAACACGTACTTTACATTTTTTTGTTTTAAGTATTAGTACCTACCGTACCGAGTTTTGAGTTAATCCGACAGCGCGTAAAAATTTTTACTTACTTACTTTGCCACCCCGTTATTGGTCTATGTGAAGGATTGCTTAAAAAACTAAAAGTGACAATCTTTATTATTTACTGTGGCAAGTATTGCCAAGTTTCAAGTTTAATAACTAAAGGAATAAGGGCGACTTTCCAAAAACCCTTTCTTAGTGGATTCCTACGTCCTAATAACTATCTGTGTGCCAAATTTCAGCCCAATCCGTTTAGTGGTTTGAGCTGTGACGTAGACTACCCATTTTCACCCCGTTAGGGGTACATTTGAAAAACCCTGATACACATTATTCTTCATTTTTCGTTTTAAGTATAAATACTGAGTTTCGAGTTAATCGGACAGCACGTTAAAATTCTTCTATACAAAATTTGACACCCCCCAATCTTCGTTTAGGGGGTAGTTTATAAAAACTAAAAATGACAAACTTTATAATTTACTTCGATAAGTATTCGTGCCAAGTTTCAAGTCTATTAACTCAAGGAGTAAGATTTTTCGTACAAACGAAATCCCCCCTTTTCATCCCTTTAAAGCTAGAATTTTCCAAAAACCCTTTCTTAATGCACGCCTAGGTCCTAATAACTTACTGTGTGCCAAATTTCAGCCCAATCCTTTTAGTGGTTTGAGCTGTGACGTAGACTACCCATTTTCACCCCGTTAATGGTAGATTTTTGAAAAACCTGAATACACATCATTCTTTATTTTTGGTTTTAAGTATAAATACTGAGTTTCGAGTTAATCGGACAGCTCGTTAAAATTCTTCTATACAAACTTTGACACCCCCCAATCTTCGTTTAGGGGGTAGTTTATAAAAACTAAAAATGACAAACTTTATAATTTACTTAGATAAGTATTCGTGCCAAGTTTCAAGTCTATTAACTCAAGGAATAAGATTTTTAATATTAACGAAATCTCCCGGTTTCACCCTCTTAGCGGTGGAATTTTGAAAAATCTTTCCTTAGTGGAACCTTAATCTTCATGAAGAACACACCCTCCAAATTTCATGTCTCTAGGACCAGCGGTTTAGGCTGTGCGTTGATATCTCAGTCACGCTTGCCTTGTATATAGATTCATCATTAAAATAAAATAAACTTTGATTTTGCAATGTCAATTCTAATGACTCGACTTTGTATATAGGTATGTTTTGTTCCAAGTTCTAATTCATATTACTGAATTATTACTGTGGCATAGTATGTAAGACTATTATGTGTGTTCGATGTACTGAAAATAAATCTTATAGTATTCGAAGTAAGAAGACCGGGGAAATATGGCTTGATTGAATACCTGTCGGTCTTCCTGGTTTTCCTTAAGGGTATTTTCTATCTATAAAGGTTCATCATTAACCAAATCGGACAGATTTATATGAAACGAAATTTTGACAGCTGCTTCGCCCGTGTAGATGTCTAAAATTAACCCATGGGAACCTACTACCGGGATAAAAAGTATCCTATGTGTTAATCCAGGTTATAAACTATCTGTTTGCCAAATTTCATCCAAATCCGTTCAGCCGTTTTTGCGTGATTGAGGAACAAACATCCAAACACACAAACACACAAACTTTCACATTTATAATATTAGTAGGATGTATAATAATTTGAATTCAGAACTAAGTACTTTATAGTTGTTTTGTTTTGATTTCCGTGTGAACTATATAGAGCTGTAAAACAATTTACCTTAAACTATTTCCTCCCATTTTTTTAATAAATTACATTGAGTTAAAAGAGTTTTAACAACTCTATATATTTCCAAGTCGATTGAGAGCGTCCGGTCTGTACCAAGTGCAAAGGGCAACTTATAGAAATCTGACAACTGACGAAACACGAAGTTTGCCGAGGGACATTAAGAAAAAAGTTGTACTGTACTTGCCAATTTTGTCGCAAAATAATTTTTTAGAGCCCCTGGAGCCTTTTGTGGATAAAAAATAATGTATAGACTCAGAAAAATATGTTCGTTATTTGTGATATGTGTTTGAAAGAGCGAGATTCAGAAAATGTAAAAGGAATAACCTAAATTAAATAGAGAAAAAGAAAATGACGCGTAATTCGATCAACCTCCTCTCTAAATATGGCGAGATGAAAACATGAAAAGATTTTTCCCATAGGATTCGCAAACCATTTATTTTTGCTCCTTATTTATGTTTATCTGCAGCCAATATACTTACAGATGAAAGAGAGACATACGGCCAATTCTTCATCAAAAGTAACAGTCAGCTGTTCTTCCGCGCTGTTGAATTTACAACCCTCGCCTCAGCGCCGAGGATTGAAAATACAACAGAGCAAATGAAATGAAATTGTTTATTTCGTAAAAAGGATATCGGAATCACTTTAACAAGTCATATTAAAAAATAAGCTAGCTGGAGTCGACATTTCCTATCTGACTGACTACCCCTGAGAAGAAATGGCAAAACAAACTCAGGGGTCAAAGTCTCTTTTAAAGTCCAGACATAATCTTGGTCAGATCATGTGACGACCATGTAGATCCGTGTCTGAAATGGTATTTTGAAGAAAGAGCCTCGCACAGATTGGACCTGGCCAGTCATTGCAACCAGTTGTCAGTAATCGTATAGCTCAACCCAGGGCTTAAGGAGAAGGACTCAAAGAGATGTCAGCACAATTGACAGGGTCCGTTAGGACGGATGCCTGCCAGGGTTGTGGGAATGTCCGAAAGGGATGCCGGGACCCGTCAAGCAACTGTAGGAACACGGGTGGGTTTTAGTCAGTAAAAGTCTGACACGCCCTCCCGCTCCGCCCAGAGCGGGAGAAGTCATTTGATGATTTCCCACCCTCAAGAGATCAACTTACATACTTACAGTACTTGGAGAGCAGTGGTGGCCCAGGGCGCGACTTACGAGTTGTAGGTCGTAGGGTCGAACTCAGACTGGCGCTGCTCCCAAAACGGTGAAGGAAAACATCGTGAGGAAACCGGCATGTCCTAGAACCAAAAATTCAAAGACATGTGACATCTACCAAACCGCGCAGGGCCCGCGGGGTGGATTACACCCACTCCCTTTCACAGAGGAGGCCTGTGTCCCAGCAGTGGGAATATTATAGGCTGATTCTGTTATGTTATGTGTACTTACATCCATGCTAATGACAAAAGAATGCATGTAGCGGAAATGAGAATGTTAAGATGGATGTGTGGGGAGTGACGAAAATGGATAAAGTAAGAAATGAGTATATAAGGGTTGGTTTAAAAGTGGCGCCAGTGACAGAAAAGTTGAAAGGTAATCGTTTGGCCTGGTATGGGCATGTGATGAGGAGGGCGGAAACGCATGTGACTAAAAAAGTGATGAGTATAAGTGTTGATGGATGGAGCGGGAGAGGAAGGCCAAAGAAAAGATGGATGGATTGTGTGAGGAATGATACGAAAGAGAAGGGAGTAAATGATACCGTGACGGTTGACAGGGGAGAGTGGAAGAAGAAAACGTGTTGCGCCGACCACGAGTAACACGGGACAAGGGCAGGAAGATGATGACTTACATCCATGCTAATATTAAAATTCGAAAGTAACTCTGTCTGTCTGTCTGTATGTAACCTTTTCACGCCTAAACCACTGAACGGATTTCGACAAAATTTGGCAATGGCATCCTGGGGGCACTACATAGGCTACTTTTTATCGCCATACCACGCAGGCGAAGCCGCGGGCGGAAGCTAGTAACTCTATATACAACCGAGAAAATACAGCAGGTGTATTCAACGTTTTTCATTTCGTACGTAGGTGGTAACAGAAAGACACACTAGGCATAAATACATAGACAAACATCACCTCTGTTTTGTTAGAGCCCTAGTCAAAACATCAAACAAAGGGTGACTGCAATTTATGGCCACGCTCTTTGTTTATACGTCGCGAATAGCAAATAGTTGCATTGGGCTTAGAGTTTTTATAAAGAGTATAGTATCTTTGCAGGGATCCTAAGTGCCAATATCACCAATTAAACTTAACGCGATTAGCAAATCTTACTCCGTTCAATAGCTTTCAATGTCAATATCCCACCACAATATTGACAAAGGCTCGTACACGCCACTTTGTGTGTGTGTACAGTCGGCTTCAAGAAGATTATGTACATCGACTTAATTGTCATTGCTCCATTTTTAATTATTTTTACCTATTGTGGTACAGTAATCTTATTGTGGGTGGTGTATCGTCTTCACATGTAATTATATAATTGATGTAGGTATAAAAAATATTGTAAAACATTTTAAAAGAGTAACGGTGGGGTTTCTTGCCCATATATCTCCATACGAAAACTACCTTTTGGAAGAGGCAACTAGAATCAGTTCTATTTCTTTGTTTTTGACGTTCAAAACTGCCTCTCATGTGCCTAATTCAAATAAATTATTTGATTTTGACTGTGACTTTGACAAGAATTAATTTCACTGTCTACAATTTGTCTCCCAAAATACTGTATCAATGTTTAACTACAATAATTAAGTACCGAGTGTGTAATACGTTTTGTGGCTACACATTGATACAATATTATGGAATAAAGATTGAACAAAATTTAATTAATTCCTATCGATGTCTATGCATTTGTGTTGGATCATTCCATAGCGAAAGTTGTTTAGTATGACAGGTACTCGTAGAATCACCCCCTTGCATAAATGTCGGTCACTAATTCGCCACCCTGTATACCTTATAACTTTGGGATAGCACCATCACCGATACTTTGGCGTTGTAGTTATTCGGCTGAATATCATCACATACGTTTACATGCAATTCCTAGTTTTTCCGTGTAATTTTCTTTCTTAGGATTCATAACTCAAGTACCTTACATTCGAGAGTATCTACACTAATACATGCATTACCTAGTCTGTACTAGGAACGAATAGTATAGTTACGGATGTATGTCATGCCATTCACATTGTCTCCTAGATTTCGTACGTCGTGCACATACTCGTACAACGGGCAAAAAGGGAAACTTCGATTCTTTTCTTGTGAGATTGTATGAACTTTGACCATAGATAAAATTCAAGTCAAGGACAACGAGTTTTCCTAATGTCGGAGCGATCCTTATTTTCTTTTGACCAAATACATTTAAAACGATATTCCCAAGCTTCCAGATGTAGTAAAAAAAACTGCTAGCTTTACAGTAGTATATGACGTAACATCTGACATCTTGGCTGACAGTATCAACCTCTCGAAAAATGAGTTGGTACGAGTACCATCTTATGGCAAAGTCTAGCACCGCACGCGCTCATTGGTCAAATCAAATAACACGCGCTTCCCGGCTTCCTGTTTGTTACACATTTCCGTTGCTTTTCACGAAATCACTCCCATAGATTGCAGAAAAGCAAGAGGAAGGAAGATACACATAAAGCATAATATTACTAACTTCGAATTTTTGCAGTCCGTGAATTTGATGGTGGTCCAAACAACTATAAAAATAAAATACTTTTAGGCTCATTTGCACCACAAATCACTAACGCCAAAATAATTTAAAACATCGCTCTGTTCCTATCAATTGTTTGAGAAGCAAGAGGGAATGGTGTTCTAAATATGTATAGCGCTGAATGTATTTATTAACTCTTTCTCTGTAACTTCTAGATAGACAGTATAAACATTATAGATTATTGGTTTACTGTTACCAAGGTTGATAATATAAAAAAACATAGCATAACATCGTCACGCCTTGTTTCCCCGAAGGGTTAGGCAGAGGTGTACCTATAGTACACCTACATTTCGCCAGTTATGTTTAAGTCCCATGTATTAAGGGGGATGCGCCAGGGTAGCCCGCGAAATTCAAATTTTCTTACGTTTTTTGCAATTTGCAGGTCGGTGTTAGATTGTATGTTGATCTAAATATGATTTGCGCACGTAACAAATATGGATTTACAGAATTATAAACATTAGAATCAGCAATACAACTCTCTAAGTTCATGAAAGTCTCAAATGTCATGATTTCATGAAATCTCGACATTTGAGACTTTCATGAACTACCCTGGCGCATCCACCTTAATACATGGGACTAGGACTTAATAAAGGGCGAGCCTATTGCCATCAACCGGGCACAAATCTAGACTCCGGGCTACTACTAAGAAATTCCAGATATAAAAACCCAATATCAATTTACCCGATACAGGAATCGATCTCAAGACCTCATGCTCATCTGTAGCGTTTGCGACCACTACACCAAAGAGGCAGACAAAAAGAATGAAAAATTAAGCAATTACAGTAAAAATAATGAAAAATTAAGTTGATAATATAATACTTACAAAGACCACAAAACGTGTATGAACTTTCATTTACGTTCATCCGAGGCTTTGCTCGGAAAAAGAGGGCTTACGGTTTAATTAAAAAGCGTTGTTACATTTTAAATAACACGTATTTACCTGATTTACATAATCCTTTTAGTTCAATGAAGTTGGCAACGAATATTTATTGAATTCAGTAATTTTCCAGGGGTTCTATGTTCTATGTTATGGGTTTGGTTTCCGCACTTAGTCTTTATTAAGGTGGACCATTGTGTGTGGGCCATGGCGGCCGTTTGGGGGTTATTCCAACCAGCCCACCTCCCTCCAGAAGTTAACTAAGTCTCCTGGTTTGTACAGAACCTCTGTGTAAGATCTGGGTGACCCGAGGGGATTTTCCAGGGGTTGTAAGTTTTTTTTTACGAACTATCGTGTTATTGTGTGATCATACAAAGTGGTGATTTAGTCACCTGCATCCGTCAAGGGGATGAATCTACCTGTCATACTGAACAACTTTCGTTATGAAACTCATATCGACGGCGAAGTGCCAATTACACCTAAATGACAAAGTAAAAAATTTACACAAATTGAAAAAAACGTTTCATTTCTTAATAAGTTGGTTAAGGTGGCAGGTATTGTCACATTTTAATTTAATGCTGTTGCAACAAAAAATACACTCAAGAGATTTCACTAAAACATGCGAATAACGCCTATAAATTCAAAACAATGAAAAAGTGAATTTCTCGAAAAACGACAGTTAGGAGTTATTGGCACTTCGCCGTCGAATTATTACTTTAAATCACACATTGACTTATTACTTGTAAAAATTTTAGGAAAATCATCTACTTTTACAATTTTTGTAAATATATAAGCACCATATTGTATATATTATCACATAATTAATTTATCTGTCATTGCTTGATTTTTCATTATTTTTACCTTTTGTGGTATAATAATTGTATTCTAGGTTAGATGTATCGTCTTCACATATTAAAAGAGTAATGGTGGAGTTCCTTGCCGATTCTTCTCCATACGAAACTACGTTTTAGAAGGGGCAACTAGAATCAATTCTGTTTTCTGTTGATTTTTGACGTTCTAAACTGCCTTTTATGTGTTTCTTGATATAAATCATTTGACTTTGAAAATTATGTACACCATATAAATTATAGATAAAAAATTGTATTTGAAAAATTTATTAATAACTAGCTTCCGCCCGCGGCTTCGCCCGCGTGATATGTCGATAAAAAGTAGCCTATGTCCTTTCTCAGGCTCTAGACTTACTGTGTAGCAAATTTCATTTAAATCGGTTCAGTAGTTTTGGCGTGAAAGCGCGACAGACCGACAGAGTTACTTTCGCATTTAAAATATTAGTAAGGAATTAAGGATTAGTAAGGATTCCACCCTCACAAAAAAACTAAAATGTATTCTACATTTGTATAGGCTCGGGGCTACCTGGAGTCCCTGCCATACAAGCCGCGCGTGCCATGGGCGGAGCTGTTCCCGGGGGCCGACGGGCGTGCGCTGGACTTGCTCCACCGCATGCTGACCTTCAACCCGCACAAGCGCATCACCGTCGAGGAGGCGCTCGCGCACCCCTACCTCGAACAGTACTACGATCCTAATGATGAGGTATGTAAAGGAGTGCTACAAGGAAATTTTAGGGCCTGAATAACACTTTCTAGGGGGCGATCGGTAAAGATTTGTGAAATTGTGTTACAGAAATTGTATTGACAAAACAAAATGGCGACGTTCCGATTTTGGCTACGAGCCTAAATAACCCTTGTAGCGTTGTAAATAGTAGATAAGCTAGTTTGTTAATAATAGATGTTAATCCATCTTCTGAATAGGTTAGGTACTCATTAAAAACAGAGTTTATTTAATTCATGTTTTTTTTTGTTTTTTTAAATAATTTATTGTCTGGTGCCCTTTTTGATTTGACATTTTTCGTCACCAATGTACCACCATCTTTAAACTTTCGAACAACATTTTTGTCCTCATAAATAACACAGTTTTTTCGTAGGGATTGTTATTCAAAACATTTCATTTTCACAATGAATAGATGCCTGCTTTGTTCTGGCAACCAAGTTTCACTAATAAGGTGTGCACATTACCATTATTTTGTAAAAAGTCTCTAAAAAAGCAAGTTCTGCTAAATCCAAACACAAACCTATAAAGTAAACAAACTAAGAAACGCTGTCGAACACCATTCAAATTTGAATTTCGATTACAGCCCGTGGCAGAGGAGCCGTTCCGATTCGCAATGGAACTCGACGACCTTCCCAAAGAGACGCTCAAGAAGTACATCTTTGAGGAGACCTTACTATTCAAGAAACTCAACGAAGACGCGTAGAGTTACCGTCACCAGGCGACCGACGGATATGTTCGTCACATGCGAGACCCGGATTTCCTTCGACACAAACGGGCCGCCCCGACACGTCACAGCATTATATCATCGACATCTCTATCTTATCTTTACAGTGCTTCACGATTAACCCAGTAACGAATAATTCCTAAGAATATCTGTTGAATGTTGTTAATTTAAGGATAAACATAACATAATATTATGGTAACAGGAAAACATGGGGAAAACAGAACTCGTATGCAGATGTGACGCAACCCGGGTCTAATTATGTGGGTGGATGATGTGGTTCTAAGTTATATTCATCGCCTCGGTCGTGGTTGGTTAACCAAAGGTGAATAGTTAACCAACATGTCACAACATTCATTAGTTACGCGATTCATGAACTCGCTACATTTTCGGGAAAATCCGTACTTTTTGTTTAATGCAGTATGTTATGTAATTTAAATTATGACTGTTAGACTCAGAGCCAGGAACCAGCAGTTGACAATTGAGCTTCCTTTTTTCTATTTCTAAATAATATGTATTTTAGCCGTAATGCGGTAATAGTAAATGTAAAACAGACTTGAACATGACTTCGTTTCATGAGCGTAACTTTTTGTATGCTATAGTGCTTTTGTGACCCATTTTTTCGGTCACTGAACGTGTCTCGACTCTGAGCCCAACTTAAAAAAAGGAAACGATACATCCAAATGTTTGTATTGAACGTTTGAAACGTGGCTTTCACAGCGCAGTCTCTACTTTTCATTTCTTAGTAGTAATCGCTTTCAATGGCGTTCAATAAAGTATTTTTGTGGCGGTATAATGCATAATAATATTTTTCTTATTTTAAAACTGCCAAAATATGTAATAAAAATTAATTCTCGCTTCACATTTTGATTCAAAGATTATTCGGAAACATGACGTCTGTAACGTAGATTTGTGTTTGGAAAAATCGTAACGGTATGATCGGTCAGAGCGTAGTTTTAATAGGTATATATTAATGCGTAGCAAACTTATAGTATAATAGATAGGACTTTTCTGAAATTTATAAACGTTAAACATATACCTAGTCGTACAAGTTGTAAATTGTGATGTTCGTCATAGTGTTGACGGGGATCGATATCATCGGAGGTATTCTGCAGTATTACATGTCGATAGCGTAACGTGTGAGCTATCGACGACACGGGAGCAGGCTTCACGCTCGCATCGACATCTGAAGGAATAGAACTGGTCTCATAATGGCATTCAATGATTGTATAGCGTGCCACCAGACACGAATCGTACTCCTCACAGGAGAGATGGAAATCTAGAGAGTGTATAAATAATGTAAATGCTACGTGCGGGTATCAGTGCGAACCGTGGCGGACTGAATAGTGCGGCCTCGGGAATAATTTCCTGCTCGGCTGTGACGTCACCGCGTACTGGTACGTCGCTACGTACTCGTACGGAACCAAACAACGTGGACAGCTAGCGGTAATGGACAACCGATGTAAATATTTTTTACATTTCGACTAAATGTATTTTAAAGTGTCACAGAGTAATAATTTCAAGCACCACGTTATTATTCATCAATTCTAATGTGATTTACTTACGAATAAATGTACTTTCTCTTTAGCGAGGTGTTCGTTGGAAAACTTGCGTGTTTCAATGATTTTGTAATAATAATTATCGTCTTCCTTGTATTTGCATGTTAGCGCACAAGATAATTTTAGAATAGTTATTCTTCATATCAAATATTTTAAAGAGATGTTTATAGATTAAATTAAGTTGATGAGAGTGCGATTAATGGGGTCGCCGTATCAAGTTTTTCAACGAACGGGTGCGGGCGACGCTGCGGGCGACGCTGCGGGCGGCGCAGGGCGCGGCGCCGCGCGTCTGTTGTTACATCTTCATTATTGTCTCTAAAATGTTGTTAGGATCGAGCCCGGATAGTGGCGGATACTGTGCGGATCTCACTCAGTTTGGGCGATCGATCTACTTCTGTCCTAAGACTTGAATACCGTTGTTTGTTGAAAGTATTATAGAGAGATCTTTAGCTGCAAAACGTTTGTCATTCTATTTTTTTATATTTCAGTACATAAACATGTTTTTCGTTGGACGAAAATATATCTCAAGAATTATCTTGGGATGTATTACGTGTTGTATAATTGTAAAAGTCATAGCTTTACGCGGTTGATGCTACACTCACGGGCTAACTGTTTTAGGTGGATTTAATGCTGAAATGATTCCAAAACACGGAGCATAACCGCACTTGATGTAATCAAAACAGTTCGACCAAAAACAACAACGGTTTTGCCGACAAAATTCAATTTGAGCGTGAGTTGGCGAAGCGCCGGAGCTCGCCACCGGGAGTGTAGCGACAGTCCTGTCAGAATAATACCGCATTTACTGTTCCATCGACATGATATCGAGTGTTTTTTAACTAAAACCAAAATGAAGTACCTTGTTTGCGAGGCAATAAGTCTATTTGTACAGTTCTTTTTCTAATTTCTACATAAGAAACGCTTGGAACTATGTAATATCAACTGTATTTTTAGATCATACGCGAATGATTTGTAAAAAGACAAGCTTATTTATAGTGACTAGTGTTTTAACTAAGTGGAAATCGTCTCACTGACTGTCTAAATAACTTGTTAAATGTTTTCATTGTTTAGATTGTAATAATATCTAGGAACAAGGGGTGGATATTACATTAACCTGTATGACCGCGGACGGGTCGCGCGCGGACCAAAAACTATTGTAGTTAATTAGAAAGTCCTTGCAGAATTAAGACGCATTTCGGTCTGCGGTCAAACATACATTTTCCAATAATGTCAGACTATCACTCGGAAAGCCTTTCGGATAAAGTCAGCCAGTCAGTAAACGTTAAACTTCCCTTTACAGATACAATAACTACCTCTTGTTCCTCGATAATCTCATGACGCATATTTCAACCATAATTTAATAAATAGCATCAGAAACTAGGCTGAACTCCGCTTTGCCGCGACATGTTAAAGTTTTTATTAAAAATGGTTGAAAATATAAAGCTAATAAAAAATAAACCTATTTCACCACATTAACTTAAAAATAAGTATTTAAAAAAAATGAAGTTAACTTGGAGAATGAATAAAAATGTGGGGGAATGGGCGTTTTGAAATATCTCCAGTAACACACATGACTTCCCTTGCTAGTTAGTTTTCTATACAACCTCAAAAACATCATAACATCAGATTACTATCATGTATTTATTGTTAAAATATGAGTGTTGCCATATTTTCTTAAGTCATTATGTACAAATTGGATATTGTAAGATCATTTGTTATCTGTCAACAGTTGAATATTACGAAAATAAATCAAATCAAATGAGGTAACTTGTTTAATTAATTTGTTCCCGAAACTGAGACCTTGTCGACTGAACGAGAAAGGTAGGAAAGGTTAACAGAAATCTGTTAATGAAATACAAAGTAAACAAGACTGTTGTTACAAGCTTCGTTCAATGCGTCGAGAAATGGATCAGCGAATTTTAATGGAGTAAAAATTGCTTTTAGAACTACTAGGGAATGCTTTCACATTAATTAGAGGTTCCGAAGTACCTACAGCGCCTGGGGAGTACACGTTGGCTAATGAACTCGCCGCAGATAAAACCGAGGCTTGTAAAATACTACGTAGTAATTAGAAAGCCTGGCTTTTGTTATAGGTACACATATATACTTACTATAGATAGTGATTTGAAAAACGATAGGATGATATTCCGTCATTGTTGGTTTTAAAAGTAAGTGAGTATATAAAACGCTCTAATATAGTGCCTCAGTTCTGAAGATTTGGGACTATGAAATTTCTGGGGGCTTTGGCAGAATCATAATAGGAACTTAATATGAATCATCGTAAAATGTCAAAAACTGTCAATTCATAATATGATTTGCGTGCGGTTCATATTACGAAATAATTCACCTGTTTGACAGTTTTCTATGGAGATACGTAAAATGGTCCACACATTATGAATTGCTTTTGTGTCAAACTAGAGGAAATGCTAATAACAGCTGGAAATTCAGGAAATTAATTGCGTTTAGAGGAATTGCCAATGTGGCCGTTTTAGCCCGCTGATTTCTTTGAGTAGGTACGGGAATTAACAGCGGCTATCGGATTGCGTAACACATTTTCGTAAACGAGTAAGACTAATCTGTTTAATTTTGACAGTTCAATAACATTCATTGCGTTATTTACGTTGTTGAGCAGATTTTTTCGAACTTACGAAGCAATGGATTAGCAATCTGTTTCAAAACGTCTCAAATTGTGATTGATTGCGTATTACGCAATTAGGGTGAGGGTCTCTCACCGTCTAAAAATAAATATTTTCTATACCTGTTGAAATGGACAGGTTCCTTTGAAAGAAAGCGGTAAACGCTTACTCACTAAGTTTTCCGGAGACTTCGAACAGTAATTTACCAGCTTTAAGCTTTTGTGTTACCCATTGAAAGGAATTTAATCAAAAAACATCACGAACTTTCGAACTCAATTAGAACCCTTAGGGTTGCCGGTCGCTATTCTCGCGATATTAAAGTCCGGGATAACGACTGGGTTACTGCGCGGCAACCGTTTCATTAGCATGTCTCGCCATGCCCATAAAGTCATGCTTGTTAAACCTATCCTACTAATATCCTACTATCCTACTATCCCACTATCCTACTAATCCTACTATATAATTTTATAAATGTGAAAGTTTGTGTGTTTGGATGTTTGTTACTCAATCACGCAAAACCGGCTGAATTGATTTGGATGAAATTTGGCAAACAGATAGTTTATAACCTGGATTAACACGTAGGATACTTTTTATCACGATATTCCTTCGGGATCGAGACTTACGCGGGTGAAACCGCGGGGCGCAGCTAGTATAACTATAAAATAGTGGACCCATTAAATGCCCAATCCATCTCTATCTTTGATATTCCAAGGTTTTGATTCAAGAAAATGCTTAATCGAATTATCAACTCGGATCCGAAGCTTAAACGATTCATAATGGGTAAAGTTTTGCTTAACACTCGCACTTCCCGGGCGCGAATAAGGAGCATTTTTAGCAAGTTTTTTTGTTATGTATACCTACACAAAATAACGCCTTTTCAAGGAATTCGTAGCTAAATAATAACAGCCACATAGGTTGATCGCAGGTTACCCTACGCTTGCCGCGGCTGGTTCGTGGATGGGTGAACCATCCATTACCTACCTATCGAGACCCCTCCGTGTCTCGACAAGCATGATTCTAATGTTTATAATTCTGTAAATCCATATTTGTTACGGGCGCAAATCATATTTAGATCAACATACAACCTGTTACTGACCTGCAAATTGCAAAAAACGTAAGAAAATTTGAATTTTGTGGGCTACCTTATCGCATCCCCCTTAACCCGTTGGAGCCGGCTGTTCGTCTCTGTGGTTGGTGACATTCGTTACTGGTAGTTAGCTGCCCAAAAATCTAAGGTATCGTGCTTCCCAGTAACTGGGCTGTGGAGGTCAGATCAGTCGCTCCATGTAAGTACATAAAATATTGGTATTCAGTTGCATCCGAGAAGCCGACCTCAACATAGTTTGGAAAAAGCTAGGCAGATTGAGACACAAAATAACGCAACATTTCTTAACAATATTTCAATCTGAAACACGTAAAGTATTCGCTATTTCAATGGTTAGGGAGTACTTTTCTCTTCGAAGCATAGCGTTTTATAGAATTTCTGTTTTGTAAGAGCTTAGTAAAGTAGGTGCTGAGTTCACGAAATACTTAAAATCCTTTTTAAGTTTACGTTACAAAGGTTAGATTTGCATAGCGATACCTGGGGGCCTAAACCGGCCACATTAGCAATTCCTCTAAAAGCAGTTCAGTTCCTGAATCGCAGCTGTCATTAGCAATTCCTCTAATTTGACGCAATTCATAATTTGAGGACCAATTTACGAATCTCTATAGAAAACTATCAAACATATTATTTTTTTTTTCTCTTTGTTCGTCACAGTCAGAGCATCTGCCATCTAATCTCTTCGCCACCCTCGGTTGACTGGTAAGGAATGCCTAAGGCATTAAGTCCGCCTTTGTACCTCTTTTTTGAGTGCGAAAAGTTTAAATAAATAAATAAACAGATGAATTATTTCGTAATATGAATTACACGCAGATCAGATTATGAATTGTCAGTTTGTGACATTTTACGATGATTCATAATATTTTCATGATTGTGCTAAGTAAACGTTTTAATCCCCCTGTTACTTACACATTATTTTTGTACATACAGTGCTACCCCTGCTAATCCTAACTTAAAAATGCGAAAGTGAGTTTGTTTGTTTGTTACGCTTTTACGCTATAACGGCTCAACGGATTTGGATGAAATTTGGCACATGAGTAGACAATGGCCTGCATAGTACGCGGCACAGAAAAAAGTAAAAATATAACTTAAAAGAAAATACAATAATAGGTACATTGTGGAAACCCTTTTCTCGTTGCAATATTAACCCAACGCGTAAAGTGTTTGCCCCGATGTCGTCCATTAGAGAATTTCAACGTAATAATGAAAATGTTACATGAGTTAGGTAGGTACCTACCTACAGATATTTTCCGAGCCGCCATTTTAATACTGGTCGTTGCCCGTTTATAATAGGGACATTATTTTAATTTGTGTGTACTTTTTATTTTTTTTTGTGTCTAGGTATTGTTTGTGTGACGTTGGTATTTCACTTTCAGTTTTGATACGGACAGATTGATAAAACCCTGACAGTTAGTCAGGGTGTTTTTAATAACAGGGGATTGCTGCCACACGAGATCAGAGGCCCCAGCAAGAACGCTAAATGTAACTTAAATTTGATCGATTTTTAAATCGATAATACTACTAAGAACTATTCTATTGCATTTTGCTTTAAAATTTTGCGGCAAGCACAGTAAGTATCACAAAGTAAACATTATATGAAAACGAGTATTTTCAATTTTAAAATCGTTCAAATTTACGTTACGTCTACTCCGTGCGTTCGTGCTAGGTCCATAGGACGGGTACCTACCGGACTGCGCCCGGGCACTGCGGAGGTTATGTTTTTCATACAAAATTACTTGTGATCTAAAATCTCAAATTGTCCAATAACTATGAATATAACTTCCCCCAGCATGGCGCCCAGTCCCTTTTTCCCGTCTCATATTATCTAGGAGTCGTGCGACAAAAGCTTTGTTGCCACTTCAACGGACAATACCGCGTGATTAATTGGGTCCCCGATTGTTTTGACTGTCTTATCTCACACTGGGCTACAGTAGGTACCCATTTGTCGTAGCTATGTGTTTAGAGGAGTATGAAATAAGTAAAATAATAATCTGAACACGAGAATGCTGGTTGTAATTGGCCACTGTGTAAATCCGAGGCTATTTGTAGGTAGATACTTAAGATCTCAGACCAAATAAAAAACCAAGACAGACCGCTGCGAACAATACAGAGAAGTATGCCAAAACTACACCTCCGCTCTGTGCATACACGCTCACACGCACACATTTACATCAATTTACAATCAAACTATACCTCACTAAGAGCACACATGTTTACGAAACCGGACTCACGTCACGTCACTGTTGACAGCGCTCTGTCTTGGTTTTTTATTTAGTTTGAGCTTTAGATATATTGTATGCAAAAGCTGTTGGTGTACCCTTTATAAATACTTAAATAAATAAATCGTTAACGAATGTTACAGTAGGTAAAGTTTTCTTTTTTGGAAGATTAAAATGTGAAGTGGCTGTAGTGTAGTGTAGTGTGGTGGTGTGTGTAAAATCATCTTTAAAAAGGTCGTTTAGAATGTCCATGACTGTATCATTGAATCTGCCGGGCGTTTCTTCAAATCAAATCAAATCGGCGGGCGTTTCTTGAGATGCATAGCGATTTTGCGCTAATTCTTCAATCAACAACTCAACACATATTAAGACACAATTATTATATACTACAATTATTATATAATAACAAATATTAAGGTACGATAATTTATAATTTATGTAGGTAATGCTTTAGATAATATTAGATATCAAATATTATAATCGCACGTATACTTTAAAATCTTGTAAACATTTTACAGAGTGGTATCACGATCTTATTTCCGGCGCCACATTTGGACGAATCAAACGATGATAAAAAAAGTTTTAAAAAAAACAACCGACTTCCAAATTAAAGAGACTACCAAGTGAAAAATTACTTTAATTTCGGAAGTCTTTGGTTATTTTTCGGTTATGCATCTGCACTGAAAGTAGGAACAGTTTGACCCAAATAACTTAGACCTTTAGGTATCCATCTCCGCTAAAATAAATGGAAAGTCCAGATTGGAAATTGTGTTTCGACCAACACTACCTATCAACTTTTCGGCTGAGCAAATATATCTGCGTCGACTCCCGATACATCATAGGCTTACAATCGATTAGAAAAAAAAAACATACGAAATATAAGGTTTATCATAGTTGCTGTACATAGGTATTTCTTCCTATATTCTGTGTTTATAGTAGTACCTACCTATTTATGAGTCGCTATAGGCGTTATGAAGATAACTAACCGCCTAGCTATAAACCATTTTATGGACCATAACACCAATTTAATATTCCATCTATTTTATGTCGATTTCACCAATGCGTTTTTATACCTGTGTATAGAGCTTTAAGACTAAAACAAAAAAGATTTCGTCCTGCCATTATCATCATCTCTCTTGCCACGTTGGCCGTTGCTTGCCCGATGCTATCCATCTTCTTGATATATTCTCTAAGTAGCCACAAACGACGCCCGCGAGACGTGATCTGAGTGGCCATATTCGTAACCAAGGCCGGCAAATATTTATGTGCATTCACCCACATTTATATCCCCAAAGCCAAATAAAAATCAGTGCTACGCTTACAAACTCCACAAAGAGAAAAAATATTTGATATTTTCACTTTGGTTCTGTCACAAATAATACTAAAATAGTTTCGTTTCTAGTTTCCCAATGGAATGCAACTGGATCCAGATATACGTGTTTGTTTAAAACCGTATGTTCAATAGCTGTCGGATATAAACAATCCTCATATTTTCCCTTTGCGGGCGAAATAGTTTTCACACTGGGATTGCATTTCCAATATCGGCGTAATCCGTAGCACGGCTACGGGCTACGCGTTCCGTAGCCTCGTAGCTTAGCTCAGTAATGCAATCGTTTCGCTCGACTTGGTGGTCTTGGGAACGCTTAGCTTAATTAAAGGCTCAATTTTCATGAGTAGTAAATCCAGCTTTACGAGAAAAATATTAAGAAATGGTGGCATATCATGGAAAACAGCTGTTTCTGTTTTACTTACCTATTTTGTTTTGGTAGTTTGCTGTAGTAGGTTTCACTATCAACGCAAAAATAATCAAATAAGTATGCAAAAGCAAATTGTTTAGCCTTCCTTTATTAAATATTACATTAATTAATGCGAACTCAAGGTAACGCGGTCATGGTCAATGTTTTTCTTTATTATCTTTCAGCGAAAATGAAATCAGAATTAATTTTAACGTATTTTTCTACACAGCGTTTAGGTTCATTTTACTGGTTCAATTTCATAAACATTTTCAGCAAAAATATCTAATTTGGAGAGTAATTTGATTGCCTCGAGTAACGCGGCTCGAATAGGGCTATATTTTATTATACCTATCTTGCGGGCTTTCCTTCGACTCGCGTTTGATTAATTATTTGTTTATGTAAGGTCCAGCTAGACAAGTCCAAAGGCGTAGATTGTTAAAGATATCTTATTATCATCTTTTTAGCATCTTGCCATCAATATTTTGGGTCGGGCCAGAACGTCTTCTTGTTTCATATGTACATCTTTATAAGTCGTCGTCTCAGTAGTCAACCTCCATCTAGCCATACAGGGTGTAAGGGACAGCCCTCCGCAGACTGATGGGATGAATTCAGCATATCATACTAAGACGACCGGTACATGAAATTATTTCAGGAACATTATGGGAATCCAATAAACCTGATTTGTATGAACATATACAAATAATACCTCACGCGCAATGTATCGTTACCCACGTAGACGCAGTCCCCGTTGCGCGGGGAGCGCGATCGAATATTTCAACATCCATTGCTGTTTTTTTTGTTTTAGATGTTTTATTCACATAAATGAAGTGCTGCGTACAGAGAATGTAATTTTACATTGAATTAAAGGAATATTAACTGAAAAAACGAAAAAAATATGAAAAGTTTCCTGCGAAAATTTACGGTGGAATATGATTCAAAATAAGGAGCTGAATGCCCCCGGCTGTCCCTTACGGGTGTAAGGGACATGTATAATCTTTCACACAGTTCATTCATCGTTTCTTTGGTCTTCCCCTACTCCTGTAGCCAACCACATTCGCATTCCTTTTCTTCCGCAACAAATACTCTGAAAACAAAGATATCTCATTATGTGATCATCAAAATCCGGATAAAAGATAAGTTAATGATCAGAATAATATAAAGGATTTAGCAGTCAATGTCCAAAGAGATTTTAAAAAAAACATTAGTAGGTACCTATTAGCAATATTTCGGATTTTACTACTTTTTAGGCTCATCGTAATTCGTACAGAAATGGTTTTGCTTAGGTTGTCAGAATCAGCACTTAGTGCTGATTTTGACAACTTAAGATACAGATTATACAACCTAAGATTCGATATAGCTTGCAAGAGCAAGCTGTATAGAAGCACGCGTCCCTCGTAAACGAAATAACTTTTTTTGTTGTTTGTCGCATTTTTTATGAATATACATAAAGAAAGCGCTCGCACAAATTCTTTAGTGGAGTTTATGTTTAAGCACAGCCACGTAGCTGATTTCTTAAAAAACGAAAGAAATATTCGTAAACATGTTTGAAGATTCCAACTTAAATTTTTGATTCCAACTTGTAATATTTTTTCGAAACAGGCATTGTCCGATGTATTCGTTCGGTAAGTAATAATTGTAAAAACGACTCACCTATCAATTTACAAAATAGACCTATTTTGAGAATATGTGCGCATAACAAACATGACAGCTAAAAAAGCTTATAAAACAAAAGTTATTCTTCACTATCCCACTGCTGAGAAAGCAAAAAGAGCACGTTATTGAACTAACAAACAAAAGAAAGCTCGACGTGTTAAAAATAAGATCATTCACCGTCCGTACCTAAAAGGTGAAAGTGCTGGTCAAACAAAAAAAATCTCTATTCCGAAAGAGTATGTTTTTCCCTTCAGTTTTTATTACTACAAGCTATTTTAACTACAAACAAAATACCTATGCATAATGAAAACAGTTTTTTGGCAAAATTCGCACAGGGAACAGCCCCTACAGGTTTGGCCCAACTGTGAACAGTGAAGAGAATAACATGTTTTAATGGAATATATAATTTGTATAATAATAATATATAATATAATAATAATTAATAATTTGTATAATATATAATTTGTATTATTTAGGATATGTATGTATATGTGTATCTATTTTAGTATATTGTATACTTATTTTTTTATTTTTTTTGCACCAACGACAGCCCCATTTTATGTTCAGGCAAATCACTGTCCATTCCAAGGTTGCCTGGAAGAGATCGCGGAAAGCGATAAGGCCGCCCATTGTATATTTTGTAGTGTTTGTTTTTTTCCTTTTGTTATATATTTTTGTGGTGTACAATAAAGTATAAGTATATAAATAAATAAATAAATAATTTATTTTTATTTGGCCGGTACTTCCATAATTTAGCCCAAATTAAATGATCTCCTTTGGCTACCATTTTATACCAGCACTGTTTTATGCTCCGTATTTTTAATAATTCTCGTATGTACTCCTCGATCGATAATTTAGTTATCTGCGAACGAGTCCCGATCCCGACTGATAAATGAGACGAAGCGATCTCTTCGCTAATAGAAAAAGAATCGAGCATTTTCTACTTCTATCTCACAGACAATTTAAAACATGTATTTCAAATTGTAGAACAAAAGAATCGAGTTGGCTGAACTTTTTACGTTGGCATGTCGATGGAAATTCATAAAATAATATGAGAACTCGTTTTGTTAATTTCATTGATTCAGCTAACAAGGTTTTGTGGGACTGTTTTACGTTACACATACCACGACACGTACGTTGATGTGTTACGTACCAACATAAAATGACACCACGCGTATATTCCCCGAAGGGTTGGACAGAGGTGTAAATAGTAACATACACATTTCGCCAGTATAATAAAAAGAGGGTAAGTCACAGTGCTATTACCTTATGCCTTGTAGGTAATAGTATTTTTAAGGCGGGAACATCCTTTTCAGTGAGCGAACTTTGTGTATTCAGCCAGAAGACATCCACTGCTGGTTATAGGCCGTGACACCCACGTGTGTACGCAAAATACGCGCTTTGACGTGGAGTTGCGGATACCAGCCCGTTTTACCTATTACCTAGGCCTCACCCAAGAATTGCTACATCGACTATGATGTATTTTTATCGTTAATAACTAGCAATAATAAAACATTTGTTTGCACATCGTCAGTGGAAAGGCGAAAAAGCTAAAGCGCCAGAATGGTACTTTTGGCGCTTTAGCATTTTCACCTTTCCACTGACTACATCATTATATTTCTTATATTTGTGTCTAGTCTGATAGGCTGTCGCTCCATGTAAAATACTGGTATTCAGCTGCTTTCGGTAACCGCCTAGCCACGGGACGGGCGGCAGGAACGGCGGTGCGGCAAGCGGTGCGGCGGGCAGTACATTTGTATTCATTTGTTTTAGTCGTAGCTCGCTTCGCCGTTCGCACCGCGTGAAAATTCGCTGCAGCGGAATGTCCCGTGGCCAGGCGATGTGACTGAAAGCCGACCCCAATATAGGTGGGAATAGGCTAGGATTGATATTTTTGTATGAAACAAGCAAAGACAAAGGGCAAAAACATGTTCCAAGGCGAGGCCTGTATCTCCCCTTAGCGGAGTTCGGATGAAAGGTTTGAGATAATTTCAACAAAGTATAAACAAAGCTTCTCAGAATTCTGGCAAATACCCCTAGGCGGTGTAAATTGTACATTTATTACACAGTCAGACCTGTGATCCTGTGTTTACGGGAAAAACTTTCTGCCTTATTTCAGAATCCAAAGAGCATAAAGTAACTCCTATTAATTTACTGAAAATCAAATTAACCATCTTTAGAAAACATTTCCATTATCATGGTTCATCTGTTCGGTAATATCATTTGGCAATTATATGCAAATGAGAGACGACCTTCAATCATATTTCAATCTCACTGAAAATAAGTGTAAGATAGAAATGATTACTTACTCAGAAAGTGGAATTTTTTTAAGACTTGACATCAAACATTTACGACTGCAAAGCACATAAATATATTCTACCGACTGACGATAAAATTGTCATGCTTATGGAAACATTATTTTATTAAATCACTCTCTGAGCCCGTGGCTACGCCTGCGGATTACAGGGACCGCTGACAATGCGAGCTACGCCGTAGCAGGCCGTAGCACTCTGCGTAGCGACACGCAAGTGCTGGCGTAGCGTGCATTTATAACAAAAGCAAGCATTGAACTTCTTTAGAAAGAACATACTGTATTTATCTATATGATACAGTATGTTCTGAACGATGTATGAATAGCAGTATGTGATAATTAACCAGTCAACAAGGTATAGCGGGGCAGACTGCATATTAGGCTTGTAGTAATAACCCAAAACGTTGTTCATAAAAAATCCTTACTGAAATACCGTAGAATGGTAACGTACGTAAATAAGTTCGAACGAGCTTTTCAAATGCATTCACGGTCCACAAAATTGAAACGGTACGTGGAATATTTACGTTTACGTTACGGGCATCGAAATAACGCGGCCTGATGCTCAATTCCGATTGCGGTAACCCTTTGTTTTGTACAAACGGCTACACATCAAGCTATACATTTCCAGTATAAGCAGACCTCGTATTGTACGGAAATCCTATACAATGCGAGATCAGCATAAACTGGAAATGTATAGCTTGATGTGTAGCCGTGTGTACATTTTCGGCGTTTTAAATATTTTACACGGCAGTGGTTTTACGCAGTTCATAGTTAGAGGCTGAATGTTATGTCTGACATGGGTGAATCGATTGATCGTTTCGGAATGAGAAAACGAATACGATAACAAAGAAGCAAGAATGTCAGAGTCATGAGAATTTGCTTCTTGCGTGAATGTGGAAATATGAAAACTTCTATTGTTCAAGATAGTTTTATGCATGAGTCATCTCAACAACAGTTCATCTTATAGATTTACTTCGCGTAATATCTTTGAAGGTGAGAAGCACGCGTTAAGTACCCCATAGCCCTCCTTTAAGACAATAAGTCGCTTTTTAATTAGGAACTCCGGAAATTAGGACGGTATTAAGAGTTTTTATGTCGCACTCACGCTAAAATACGCTGCAACTACTTTCAGGAATAATTAAAGAGAACTCGGAGGGACTTACGACTCTTTTTTGATGTTTAGAGACCGTTCAGTATGTATGCCCCAACTGCGCAGGAGGATTAAACCTATCGTGCGCTTTCATGTATTCTTTTGTTCAGTAATCTTGAATGTAGCGGGTAATTTCAATGAAACCAACAAGTATGATATTGACAAGTAATTTCTGTCTTCACTGGGTTTTGAACCCGCAACAGCATAAGCATAATCAGCCTATAATGTTCCCACTGCTGGGACACAGGCCTCCTCTCTGCGAGAGGGAGCGGGCTGTAATCCACCCCGTGGACCCAGTGCCGGTTGGTAGATGTCATATATCTTCGAATTTCTGGTTCTAGGACGTGCCAGTTTCCTCACAATGTTTTATTACTCCAAAAGTCAGTGTTAACTGACTTTCTTTGCTTACCGTATCTACGAATATTCGCTTTAGCAACCAAGAAAAATAAATTCTTAACTGACATAAAAACAGAGAGAACTTTAATGAAAATGTGTGAAAAGTTTTTAATTCTGAAGAAGTTTTGAAAGTTGAAGGTTCATTTATTTATCTAATGTCTTTCATTATAAGTGATATGTTGATCTTAAAAGTCAGTCTTCTCAGATTATTTTTGAGAATCTTGACAGCATAATTATGATATAACTTTTCACCTCTTTAGGTTACTCAAATTCAAATTTCAATAACCTAAAGCGAAATAAAGACGATGATCGTGCGGGGGATGCCTTTGGCTCAAGTCTAATCGATAGCTATGCTACCAATATGTTCAAATGATGTAAATAATACAATTTATGTTCAATTTTAAGTTATTTTTTTCAGTATAATAGGTAAATCAATACCCTTTAAAATAATTACTGAACTCTTAGCTCGCCGTCCAACTCCATAACTTCTTTGTATTGTTTATCGTCTAATAATTCAAACAAATCAATTGATAACTAAAAGGCTGATAAGCACGTTCCCAAGGGTATTCCGATAAAACTTTCCATGGATAAATGGAAAAGGAGTTTATGGAAGTTTAATGAAAACCTACTTGAACTCTCTCGAGCGAAATGCGATATTGTGAGAACAAACCACCAGTTTTCGATTAATCTTTTTTTCTTTAAATGGGATTGGCTGACGCTTCACCGCTTTTCGAAAAAAACTACGTGTTTTGTTGTTATTTCATAATGTTTTTATTATGAAATCTAACAAATCTGTTTAATAAATTTCGTAATAGTTGTACCTACCCATCTCTTAACACGTGTTAACAGACTATTATTGCCCAGGGCTAACTGTTTTATCGGGAAATCGAGTTTAGCCGGTAACATGGAACCCACGTATTTGATAATATGCATAGGTACATTACATAACATATTTTATTTACCCAGTACTTTTTTCCATTTCGTTCTAACATTATACATTATATTATTTTCACAATAAAAGTGAATCAATCAAAATCAAATCAAAAGTCATTTATTCAAACTAGGCTGAGAATCAGCACTTTTCGAACGTCAAAATTACATAAGACAGTCCCCCAAAACGCCCACCTTTCACCACTTCCTATTGCTTTAGCTGGGAAGAAGAAGTGGCGCAACAAACTCCCCAGCAGCACAGCTGTCTGTTCAGTTAGAAACAATTGATTCTATACAAAAGTATGCAAAATCATTTACATTACGTAACATAAAATATAAATCGAATTATTAGCCATATGTCAGCTAGCACACGCCAATATACCACCCAAAAAAATAAATAAAACGAGAACTATATGTAATCAAGCAGAAATAAGTAAATGTAAACATAAATTGACTAAATAAAAGCCTCCAGGCACAAAGGGCGTGCCCGCTTACATATAGCCATTTAATGCTGTAACTGGAAGTTATACATGATAAACTAGGACCATCGAAGTAAAATAAATAAAAAGTTAATTACTAATAACATTAACAAAACCGAGATCAGCAAGACGACCAGTCACCACAAGCAGCACCCGTTCACGAGCATAACGCAAAGATCAGCCATTACCCCCCTCGCCATATTTGAGGGAAGGAGACAACCCGACCCCCGACGCTACCGCAAGCAGTGACATCTAAGGGAGCATGACGAACCTGCTGCTGGTTGCTCAGACAAAAAAAAATATAATTATCAATTATTGTTGAGGTCGCTAGCTAACCACATATTGCAATACAACTCATATAGAAAACATTGTAATGAGTAGATTATGTCAACAATAAATTAAATTAAAAATAAATTGACTAAACAGACCAAATAAAATAGAATAAAAATGTATATGAACTCATATAACCTGTCAGTGGATAAGCTAATTCTGGAGAAAGAACACAAACATTGTCTTGAGTTAATCACAGCGTCCAGCTACTCTTATCATTTAAGTAGTCGTTAATAGAGTAGTACGCCTTTGAACAAAGGTTGCATTTTACTTTTGCTTTAAACGCATTATAAGGCAAATCTAGCAAAGAAGAGGGTAGCTTGTTATAGAAGGTTATACCAAGTCCAACAAATGAGTTATGAACCTTATGAAGCCGGTGAAAGGGAACTCGTAGTTTGTCCTTATTCCTAGTATTAACACTGTGGATATCACTGTTTTTAGTGTATAAGTGTATATTTTGCCTAATATATAAGATGTTGGCGAGGATGAATTGTGAAGTCACCGTGAGAATACCAATCTCTTTAAAAAAAATCTCTCAGAGAAACTCTGGCACCTAGCTGGTAAATTGCTCGAACAGCTCGTTTTTGCAGCACAAATATATTTTGAATATCAGCAGCTTTGCCCCACAGCAGAATACCGTAGGACATAACGCTGTGAAAATAACTAAAATAGACTAACCGAGCAGTATAATAAGTAACTACCCTTTCTGATTCACAAAGATACAAGAATACCGTAAGGAAAACCTTTTTTGGAAAGTGAAAAGTGTTCGGAAAAATTATTCAAGAGAAGAAAATGGTTACGTGCGTGTTAACGCATAAAACACAAAATTATCCTATTGTTTTTTCAGGAAAATTGCGGAGTAACTTAATTATTTTTTTACAAGTCCTGGTAAACTATTTAAAACAAAATCTTACGTCCTACTGTTGCTAATCTGAATTTACCAATAAAACATTGTTTCAGGTACCTTTGTTATACGATAACAAACAACTAAGCCGTATATTGGAACAGACAACGACCTCAGGCCTATAGAGATTACCAAACCGTTACGTAAGGGTATAAATATTCATGTTTACTAAGCAAATGCAAAGTTGAGCGAAACTTCTAGAGGGACTTAAGACGGGCACTTAATGAAAATGGGTCCGCAATCCATTTTTTTTATTTAGGTCATTTGATATAACCGTGTTACACAGAACAATAGAAATTTTTATCTGTATTATTTCGAAACTTTTTAACCGATTTTTTCGATAAGGAGGATTTTCTCAATTCGTCTGTATGTTTTTTTTTTGTGTTTTTGTTACTCGATTACTTCGCCAATTATGAATCGATTTTGATGATTCTTTTTTTGTTGGTAGGTCATGCTTCAGAGGTGGTCCCATAATTTTTTTATTAACTTTGCTTGCGTAGTTTTTGAGTTAGCTTTAATATTACTTATTTTTCCCACTCAGTCTATGTAGACGATGTTCTATTTGACTCCGTCACTGTTATTTACATAGCAGGTAGTTGTATTCGAATTTGTTTGGGGTAGGTACCACAACTAAAAAGTGAAAAAAACGAAAAGTGAAAAGCAAAGACACCGTCTCTGAATTTAAAGTAATTTTTCACTTTTTAATGTTTATTTTTGGAACGCGGTTATTTTGGAAAATGTTTTTATTTATAATATCACTAGGTTTTTCCCACGACTTCGCGGGGTGTAGGTCCGAAATTAAACCACGGGAATACTACCGGGATAAAAAGATATCCCATGCCTATATCGTGTCATGGTCTATCCGGGTGCCCTGTTGAAAGGCGTAACAGACAGACTAACCGACAGACAGCCGTAGTTACTTTAGCAAGTAATAATAATGTAATAAAATATGAACTTCGAACTTTACCTTTACCTTACCTTTGACGTTCAATTTGCTTACCTACTGTAATCTATAAGAAGTACAGATATATTGTAATAAGACGTAAATGTCGCAATCGATTAGGAATTGAACAGCCTTGATTCGGAGGTCCACTTCGGTCGGCAGTATTAGATCCCTCAATCGTAATATAAATAGATGGGGACCATTACCCTCTTTTGATGGCCGTTGTTGTTAACCTGATATCCCAATTTTATGGTAGACAGACACCTAAATCTGTTTTATTAGTGCGAAATAGACTCAATCTGCCTAGCCTTTTCCCAGCTACTTTGGAGTCAGCTTCCAATCTAACCGGATGCAGCTGAATACCAATATTTTACGTGGAGTGACTAACTATCTGACCTCCACAACCCAGTTACTGGGTAACACGATACCCTTTGGTAAGACTGGTTGTCAGACTTTCGGGCTTCTGACGACCCGTAACGACGGTCAAAGATCCACGAATGACAGCCGGGACCAACGGCTTATCGTGCTTTCCGAGGCACGGAGGAATCTCGGTATGTAAAGATGGTCACCCATCCACTGACTGACTGCAGCAAGTGTAGCTTAACCTGATCGATCGACCCATGCGGCTGTTATTACTTAGCCACGAGCCCCCCAGCCTAGTGCGAAATAGACTATCTGCCCGTTTAAACGAATAAAAAGAAAACTGCTTTCGTGGACTTCTAATTTGCAAGAAAAATACTTTCGCATGTTATCAATAACTTATTAAATTGAAAATAATCTCGGAATCTTTGATGTAACTCTCATTAATCATTTTGACTTCAGAATTGGTATCTAAAATGAGATACGAAATTATCTCTGGCCATATAAAAAGCAACATCTTTTTAACTTTTTTGCCTTTTATAAAATATCATATCTGTACAGACCTACATATGTAATTTCTTTGCCGCCGTCATAGTACTTAATTAACGCAAGAATATTTTTGACTTTGTGTAGGGTCTTACGAAAGAACCTTTTTGTGCTTTGGTATGTATAATTTCTAGAGTTAAGATTTTTAATAAGAAAGGTTCATTTGAATCCCCCCGATTCGCGAACACAAAATAACTTAACACCGCCATAGAATTAGAGTCTAGGCCGAAAACTATATCTCCCACCACCGTTTTTTTTTTTTGAGTTTATTAATTCTTCAATTGACTTCTCCCTCTCTGGCCGGAGCTGGGAGGGCGTGTCAGACTTTTACTGACTAAAACCCACCCGTGTTCCTTCAGTTGCCTGTTGCCAAGGGCCCCGGTATCCCTTTCGGACTTTTCCGCAGCACATCACCCTAAAGATCCCAAATTCGATACAAAGACAGCCATGTCACCAGTCATAAGTACCTATAGGTACTCCATTTGAAATAAGATTAGACATTTGAATAAACCTTTTTTACAGTCCGTTCAACCGATTTTGACTTCTATTACGTTGGTGGCAGTATCGTGTAACCTTTTTTGCTTTTAATGCCATACTTATGCCTACGGTATAGAAGTCAAAATCGGTTGAATGGACTGTAAAAAGGTTTGTTTAAATGTCTAATCTTATTTCAAATGGAGTATATACACGTCAAAGACAGCTTCGGCCTCGGTCTTTATCAGTAGTCGTTTGTTTTGTCTTAATTATTTCACCCCGAGATGATTTACGTACTCGTGCCTGATGGTTTCTCAAGAAATTGAATACGAATGATATTATTGTCACCCCGAAAGTTGGTTAGTTTGAAACGCGTTTAATATTCTGTTACATACCTACCTTATTTTATAAAATTATCTATTTCTATTCCTTCTATGTGTGACTTACATCACTATACCTACCTACGCTTCAATGATGCTAGATCGTGATCCGTAGCCGATTCATAGATGCAACAAATTTTGTAGATTTTACCTATGACTCGTTTAGGTAATGACTGAGACACTGATTCGAGTTCGTTTCTCGAATGGAGCAATACGTAGGGTTAAGGCTCCCACAAACAGGAGCGATATCGCGGGCGCGACAAGGGTAGCGCTGCCTGTCCACCCGCGATATCACGCCAGTATGAACGAGCCTTTATGCAATGCAGTTTCGGCTTGCAAAAATGTATTATTAAGCACGTTTGTAAACCGATTTATAAATAATTACGTAAAAATTAATAAATAAATCAATAGTATTTTTAAATTTTAATAATTTATGTGCCCATTGATAAGACGACATATCAATTTCAATTATTTGCTCTTTTCATGTAATTATAGCGGTGTTTGGCTTCCTTTGAGCCGTTTCCAAGTTGACATGGCAACTAGTTGTTCAATTACTTGCTCCAGAGAGTCAGAGAGGGCATTTACTTAATCTCCTGGAGATATTAAAAAAATTGCTGGAAGGATTTCATTTAGGCATCGAAAATACTTACGTAGTTTTAATTATCGAAGAAAATAAGTCAAGTAGAACTAGAAAAATTAAAAACCATAGAAAGACTTCTTGAAAACATTGAGGTTAATAAGTAGACTGTACATGAGTTCGTTTAGTTAAATGCCTGAAATTGTAATTCTACTTATGTCCAGGGTGTACGTACAATAATAAGAAAAAAATAAACATAATATTGTAATATGGATAGAGTAAACAGAAAAAAACAACTATTAGTTAGAATCATAATTAACGGAGGTTGCTTTGTTTTCAGTTAAAAGTTAAGTAAATTTCTTGCCCATTGTTCTCCATACGAAACTACCTTTTATAGGGGGCGACTAGTATCAATTAAGTTTACGGCACCCACTAACTAGATTATACCTTTATGCTTGTTCTTTATGTATTTTTGCCATGTAATCTAGTCCTAGTTGAACAATAAATCTTTACTTTACTTTATATCTGTAGACGAAAAAGCGTATTTTCCTCCACATGGTTTCCGGTTACCAGAAAGTAGGGCTTGGCGCCCATGGGGGCCGTCAGAACATACTAAAAGATAATAATAGCACGGAGTTTCATAACAGTATTCACGTATGAAATTGTTATGACTATGATAATAACGTTAGAAAGGGAGTGAAGTAAATGTAGGAAATTAGTTAAAGAACACAAAGGAGAATATTCAGCGTGCATACATTTTTGGTCTAAATGTGAAAGAGCCAAACAAAAAAAAATCTATATTCCGAAAGAATACGTTTTTCCCTTAATTTTTTAGAATGGAACCAAACGTGTAAGGTCGTTCTCGTCAAGTTACGTGAATTCGAAACAGCACTTTTTTATACTTATTCCAAGAACAAGCTATTTGGTATACAGGCAACATAATAATATACTTATTCATTTTCCGCTACACTGCCAAAATTGGGTTTGATTGTGTGTGTAATTTAACTTTTTGAGCATGGCTTAGGAGAGTGACGTAAAAGTATTGTTGACAGTTTTCGAACTCATTAACATAACAGTATTTGTGTTATTATATTCCCCAGAGGGTTAGGCAGAGGTGTACATATAGTATACACATATTTCGCCAGTTCAATTATATACGAGTATTAAATACATTGATTCAATTCAGCCACGCTATTGCTATCATACAGGCTTCTTTTGCTAGTATATTGAAATAGCTCAATTATTCGATTAATGCGGCTATAAACTGTACCTTTTTTTTTTTGTATATTAATTTTAAAAAAAAATAGCCCTACCTAAAACATATGTATCAATAGCTTGGAGCTGCAATTTGGCCTGTACCTATCTAGGCACCAAGAGTTGTGATGATATCACAACCTCTATCGGGAGCGACATTCGGGACCGACAAAATGACTGTTTTTTTTAAATTAAGTCAGATTGACGTCAGATTTTTATTGGTTTTATAGGTCAAGAGACGTATTTATTTTAGACCGTAGGTTCAGGGACTCTAAAGGTCTTCTTGAAGACCGGTTACGTAGTGCATATGCCGGAGACGAAGCACCCGCGGGAAACCCAGCTTACCACAGACCAAGCCAACAAGTCAAGACTTGTAACCATTTGCCGTTGGGGGGTAGAAGTCTTCAATGGACGTTTCAAAAGAGATTTTCGCCTATTGAGAATCCCTACGATGGACTTTTTCAGAAGTGACCCAGCTCAAGAGGTACGTGTACTGGATGGACAAGATTTGTGGCTCTTAATGCCGAGATCCGACGATCGGCGATTTTGCGGACGGACACCGACGAGCCCGGGCGACGGACCGTGGGAAGGTGTACGTGCGGGCTATCGCAGATATTGGAAACGCCTCGGTGCGTGGTGCGTGGCGGTCTGTGGTCGTCTGCCGATCGTGGGATTCCACCATTACGGTGGAATCCCACCAATCGCACCGAGACGCATCCGATGTCTGCGATACCCCGCACGTACACCTTCCCACGGTCCGTCATCAGGGCTCGTCTGTATCCGTCCGCAAAATCGCGAATCGGGGGATTTCGGTATAAGAGGTCGCATACAATCGAGACACGTTCAAGCCTACTACCTACTACCGAAACCTACTACGTGTACATAGCTGTAGAGACAACTTTAAATGGACGAGAGGCAATTCCTCACTATTATTGTAGCTGCAACATAGGCAAACACACATTAGGATGTTGTGCTCACATCATGGCTATAACTTGGTTTGTGAGGTTTGCGCGATATGAACCACGAATAATTACACCGGTCGAAGGTCTAGAAAATATAATATTCTAGCAGGAGGAGCTTTGACCGAGTTTAGTAGAGTTTGTTTTGTTTATTATTATCTTTATTGTATTATTTATTTTAATTATGTATACACGGCTACACATCAAGCTATACATTTCCAGTTTATACTGATCTCGCATTGTTTAGGATTTCCGTACAATGCGAGGTCAGCTTATATGTAGCCGTGTGTGCTTATTTAAAACGGTATTATTTTAATTTACTGTTTTAATGTGAAAGTGAAACCATTAAATAGTCCTAAAACCAGTTAACTATTTAAATCAGTTAATATTAGTACTGTCGAAAAAAAAAACTATTTCGCATACTGTAGCTATGTGGAGAATAACCCTAGAGTCTTAGTTTCACAGTAAAAAGTGATAACTGTAATGTTTACTGGCATGTAAGCTAATACTATAATTAGATTACTACTTATTATTCTTTTAAGTAAAACATACTGAAAACAGTATTTTTCAAACTCTTATAACAGCGCAGGGAATGGCCGTAGCAGATTTGGTCTGAAAGTGAAAAGTGAAGTCATGTCAGTGTGTCATGTTCTAACGGAATATAATTTTTTTTTGGCTGGCTTTCTGGCTTCTATAATTTAACCCAAAATGAATGTTCTCCCTTGTAACGTGGTCTTGGAATATTTTTGAACCGAGTGTTTTGTGACTCAAGTCGATAACAACAACCATTAACTGTAATCAAGTGTTGGTCTTTATTCTCATAAGGTCGTCTTCGGACTGATAAAAATAGAATGAAATAATATTTTATAAACCTACCTTTAAGAAGAAATTATTAAGACTTTTTACCGTTCATCTTTTAGTGCAAAGTCTTAAAACTTGGATGATGTTAAAAAGTCAGTTAACAGTCTAGTCTAATATATCGTTTACAGATCTCCACGCGACCAAAGCCGAGCACAAACTCGTCTTTAATAAAAACTCAGTGAAACAGACCCTCTCGCTCCGAAGCGCCGGGTATGAGCCCAGAAAGCCCGGTGTGTGCTCAAGCCGAAGAGCACGGATCCTCTGCTATTACATTTATTTCCCGGACCTTTTTTCGTAGACCTTAAATTACGTCGTCACCGTTTTTTTGCGGGAATTTTATTTTTAATTTCAGTTACATATTTTTCCTTGTTTTTTTTGTGTTTAACCGACTAAGCTCAAAATATAGCTGAGCTTATGGCAATAAAAGTTGCACTGAGACTGTATGATTGTGAGAACCGTTAGTTTATAATCTATCGATCGATTGCGAAGTATTTATATCTACAAATTCTATATCCAGCAGTATAAGAGCATGTTTACATTAATAGATTATTCAGTTAATACCAGATTCTTTTGTAATTCCATTTATGGTTGCGCATTGATCCCGATTTGGGAGACAAATGAATGGGATCCACATTAATTACTTACATATTACTGCGACCTGGTGAGGGCCTCAGGAATCAGCTGGATGCGAGAAGCACAGAACCGGTCAAAGTAGCGGTGCTTGGGGGAGGCCTAACACCAGCAGTGGACGTCTTTCGGCTAAAATGATAATGATGATATATTCATTAATAACGGAGTTTCTTGCCGAGTACAGTAACCAGAGTGGTACATATTTAGGATATAAATTGCACGAGCTAAGCAAGACAATAGAATTAGAGCATTTGTTTTCGGGTTAATCCGTGTATGAATAAATATTCGGTTTTCCACAGATTGTATCAGTTTAAAAGAAAATAAGAAAATGGTAAGCTTTTCCGCAATAAGTATTTAAAAGATTACGTTTACGAAACAAGTTTTTTTTTTTTTTACTAAATTCGCAAGCCTCATTTATCTGCGGATTGTCTGTAGAACCATTCATCTATAAATTGTCTAATCGAAAGCAGCCTTGAAAATGATATCCAATATACTTTCGTAAGATTTATCTCGGAGATAGATTTATCTCCTCCCGCGCGACGGCTCGACTTAAACTTTCTAAGATTAGCACCAGGCTGAACGCGGATTACACGTATAGTCCATTATTGTCAGAATTCTTCTATTTTTTACATCATATCGGGTTACTACCGAATTATACCTTCGTTTTAGTGGACAACGGTTTTAATTCTGGCTTTCTTTTTAAACCGCTTTATTTAAAAAGAAATGACTGGCGGATTTTAATTGCAACTGTCGTAATGATGCATGTAAAAATCACAACAAAAATATTCGCCATTTAAGTATTTAATTTAACGACATCGTGCGTTATAATGAGAACTGTTAACAAAATACGTTAATCCGAATAAAACAACTATTGTTCCCCTCGGATTTAATTAGGATTTACCTCATTGTCCACAGAGCCTTTCAATAAATAACCTGTAAAATGGACGGTCAAAGAGGAAATTGTCCCAATAACTGCATTGTTGTCTGTTGCCAAAAGGACGCCGCTGCCCGTCGCTTCATGAACATAATCCTTTAATCACTGTTTACGCCATCCATTGGTAGAAAAGTGGTCATGCTGTGACGTAAACAATTCAATACGGGGTGGAAATTTGAGATCAGGCTTTGAGGGCAGCAACCTTATCCCGCGGACATGAGCTACACGCTCAAGCGACATGCGTCTTGAAAACAAATAAATGAAGTTATTTTAGAGCATGTACGAGTCACCACGACGTGACTTGCGGAGCGATAGTATAGTCACGCGAAAGAAACAACTGACGCTTGCGCGAGTCGCTTGACACAAGCCGCGTCTGAAGTCGCATCGGAAGAGGTTGCTTGTAAGGAGACAACATATTAGGCATGAGTTATTTCCATCTGCTTTAGTTTGATTTGCAAAACGGTTGTCAAGGGACTCGAAAGACTTAAATGCATCCCAATGTGCATCAATACGAAAAACTAGCAGGGTCACCTCAATAAATCTGCCTAGCCTTTTCCCAACTGTGTTGGGGTCAGCTTCCAGACTAACCGGATACAGCTGAATACCAGTATTTTACTTGGAGCGACTGCCTATCTGACCTCCACAACCCAGTAACTGTGTAATACGATACCCTTTGATGAGACTAATTTTCAGACTTTCAGCCTTCTGACGATCCGTAACGACTGTCAAATATCCACGAATGACAGCCGGGACCAAAAGGCGTGGTATTAGGGTCAACTATTTCCCTGTAATAGCAATTAATATAATATTCTGGTTGGTTTGTGTTACTTAAATATTAATTGACGGACATTGTTACATACACGATACGTTAATTAGTATTTCCGTGACGTCAGACAACATTGCTTACCGTCCTACGAGACGCTAAATTCCCTTCATATAACATCTAATATTACGTAGAATACCAAACACTTTCCAAAATAAGTAAACACTGGAACAAAGCCGCCTCATTATGAAAATGGACGAGCGGCCATAACTCATCATAAAGTGTTTAGAAAAAAAACTCAAATCTAATTCTATCGCAAAACGTTTAGAATGAGGGTCCGTATAAAAACGGGCATCATTTATCTTTTAATTAATCTTTATGTTAATCCTGCCGTTTTGTACTGAAACGGGCATTTTAAGTATTCGCGTCGTGGTTTCTCTGGGTAATAAATTGTATTGTTCAGTGGACAAGTCTACTTCTGTTTACCGACTTATTTTTTTCAGATGATGTTATCGAAGAGAAACGCGGTTTATTTGATGCGTTATATAGTATTTGATCTATCCTATCGAGAGGGTTTACGGTTTAAATAGACAATTATAATTCGATTCATCGGGACGGAGAGTCAATTGTGTACACCATGCCCGCGAGACTAACGTTTACCTGGCTTATAGTATGTCGCTGTTAGTCCTTGTAAAGCATATGCTTTTCGATTCTGCGGCTTTATTTCGTCTCTTTTTGCAGCTGTTTATGAAAAAATTATTATCGAATATCCACTGTCTGATAAGAATTTTATATTCATACCACATGCATATAAAGAAAAAAACTTTTAACAAAAAAAAAACAACCAACATCCACGTTTTTTTTTTGGTAAAAGTTTTTATTTTTCACTTTTTAGTTGTGGTACCTACCCCACACAAATTCTAATACCACTACCTGCTATGTAAATTGCAGTGATTGTATCAAATAAGATGTCGTCTATACAACGCGTAACGGAATAAACGCTAGAGCTCATACACCCCAATTAGAATATTAAATTATAAGACTAAAATAATATCTGTAATTTAATTTAATTAAACCACACCTTAAGTTAACTATTTTATTTTACGAGCACTACACATAGGATAGCTATGAGAGTATTACAAATTTGGTTATGCATTTAAATAGGGTTTATTCCTTTGAGATAAGGATTAAATTTCCTTAAATAAAATATTTTATTACCTTGTTATGACGCAGTGGTTCTAATTTCAGTTAAATAAAATAAAAAAACATGAAAAATTAACAGATATAAATAATGACGGAAATCGATTCAGAACCCGATTCTGAGCAAACTACTTTCAGGTCTTGCGCTTACGCTTATTCTGTTACACGTTGTATAGACTAAGTGAGAAAAATACGTAATTATTGAAGCTAACTCAAAAACTACTCAGGCAAAGTTAAGTTTTTAAGTGGTCGGGTAAAAAAAAAAAACTGTTTTAATAAAATTTATATGGGACCACACGCGAAGCACCAGCTTTCAAATAAAAAAAGAATAATCAAAATCGGTTCACTCAGTCGAAAGTTCTGAGGTATAAACATTTAAAAAAATATATACAGACGAATTGATAACGACGTCGTTCTTTTTACGAGGTCGGGTAAAAAAAAAAAACTGTTTTAATAAAATTTATATGGGACCACACGCGAAGCACCAGCTTTCAAATAAAAAAAGAATAATCAAAATCGGTTCACTCAGTCGAAAGTTCTGAGGTAAAAAAAAAAAAAAAAAATACAGACGATTAGATAACGTCTTCCTTTTTTTACGTCGTCGGTTAAAAAAAAAAACAAACTGTTTCGTAGCAAACGGTCCTGTTCAATATTTACAAAATAACATTCGATGGTATTTGAAGGACACAATTTGAATATAAAACATCGTATATTTTTATAATTCATGGCCTGGTCCCGATACAATGTTCCAACGATGCAATGCAAAAGTTTTGTTAACCCATCCACGCGAATTTCACCCCTAATGCAATACTGTTAACACCATTTTGGAATCTAATTTCAAGCAATTGAATTTACACGACGAAATGATATAACGATTGAACAATTCTAATTATGAAGAGTTACGAGTTGTTTGAGTTAGTTTAGAATTTTAAGAAGTTATGCAACAATAATCATTATTATTGTTGCATAACCTGACATTGACATAACCAACTTTTTGCGCTCCTAATAATTGAAAGACTCGATTATTTGTTCAAGTTCCTGTCACAATCGGTACTCAATCTCTTTCAATTGATATTTATTTATCAAATATTTTGAACAACTTCGACGGCTTTGCAATCTAAACTATACCTTTGTTGTGAGCGCTCGTAGACACTATTACTACGTCGTAGAACGCGCGTAGCCGCGTAGCAACGATGGCGGCAGAGCTACGAACGACACCACGAGTAAAAATAAAAAGAGGAAAGTATTTTACATGAACAAGAAAAGACTTATCTCAGGTTTACTCAAAGGATATTTACTTAGGAAATTGAATCAGCTTTCCACAATAAAGCTAGAAGATTAGGGTAGACATGGAATTTATCAGAAAATATTTTATTAGAATATTATTTTTATTGTGAAATAAATGGAAGTATCTGAAGATGTTTCTACATTATGTATGATACTGGCTGTTAGCCCCGATTTTCTTCAAGTACTAACTTGAATCCCTTAAGTTCCGAAAAAAACTTTCCCTTTATTGTGTCCTCTGCACTCTCGACTTCATGTCAATAAAGCTGTCTATAGTTCTCGTAAACCTTTGTTGCTACGCCGTAGAGAGCGCGTAGCACGTTAAGTTATATTAAAGGGATTTCTGCTAAAAACTTGCTCAATATCGTGTTTACCTCATCAAGGTTATTATTGGAAGTACTTAACAACTCTAGCGTACCCAACACGTGCAAACTTCTCTGTAAACATTTTCGCCCCGTTAAATCTAAATATAGCATAATTCTGCCTGGTAACATGACCTGGATAAGAAATATGATCCAAAACACAGCTTTCCCGGAATTCTCGCTCATTTTCCGTGCAGAACTAAAACGGCACAGCATTATTTTCATGTGGTACATCACTAATTGGACTGCTCAGAACGAGGCACACGACGAAAATAAGTCATCTGTGGGAGTAAACAACATCACACCTGTAATTCCCGAATAGTTTGTGATATGTCTACAAATAGTACACCCACATTTCGCCAGTTAACTTTAAATTCCATGTAACACCCCGGTGAGCCTATTACGGACGGGCGACATGTGGGTTTTTTTTTGGTTTTCATCATACAGAAGCGATTTTAGTTTATTTTTGTACGTCTACGCATTTGCTTTGAAATGAAATGAAATGAAATTGTTTATTCTGTAAATAGGATATCGGAATCACATTTACACGACAAATAAAAAATTAAAAAATAAATAAGCTAGATGAGGTCGGCGTTTCCTATCTGACTACTCTGAGAAGAAAGGCCGAAACAAACTCAGAGGTCGCAGTCTCTTTTAAGGTCCAGATATAATCTTGGTCAGCCCATATGAGGACCATGTAGATAATATCTGAAATGGTCTTTTGAGGAAAGAACCACACAGATTTGAGTGGACCTGTCCAGTCAGTGCCAGCATTTGTCAGTAACCGAGGAGCTCAACTTAAAGCTTAAGGAGCTCAACAACTCGACGAACAATACCAAAGAAAGGACATTTGGGTAGGCCGCATAAAGTACTCAAACTGCCAGAACTGATGTTCTGGCAGTTTGAGTACTTAAAACTGAGAAAGTGGAGCAAAACAATAAAAAACAAAAAAAAAATGATCCACATAGTCCCCACATTCACAATAATTAAAATAAAATAATACCTTACAAAGTAATAATGTTATTTTGTATAAAATATTCAACAATGTCAATTTGTAGTTATATAAAACTGGTATATTTTAATGATTTTAGATAATAATCAAAATGTCTAGGTTTTATCAAGGCTTAGCAGAGCGAGCAGCTCAATCCCATGCTTTTTTGTCTTCTAAATAATCCGAAATTTTATAGTACTTTTTACTCGTCTGCCAACAAAGGGTTATGTTTTTCGCGCGTATCTTGTATGTATCTTTTTTAAATCATTCTATACTTTGCACAATATAGTCTGCTACAGACGGTTCGTACTTTGATCAAGTCAGACAGAACCGTTTAATGTCAAAACAATATCTCATACGGACAAAAGCTAACATTTAGTCTGTGTAGTCATAAACAATTAATTATTAACAGAAAATTTTCCTTTCCCTAATATTCAAGTGAATAAATTAGTAATCATAATAGGTACCGCACTGTTTACTGCTACTGTAATATTCATGGGCCTGATACGAGTATTAATGTTTACATAAATAGGAAGAATCGCTCGTTTCAGACCTTTGATTCATGGGAAAACGGAATTTTAGTACGGGCGTAAAGATTATGTGCTAAACCTTGACAAAATAGCCTGCCCTAAGCCATAATGAAACAATATGGCCTCTATTTGAATAATGCGTTATAGTTTCAGAAAAGTATTTTTCCACTATTATTGACTAGTCAGGTTCAGTACCTAACGTAAGCGTTAAATAAAACTAAGATCGCGCGCACGATAAACATGCGCGCTGTCGGCACTGGCGTGCTTATACTTCTAACAGTAATATTTAAAATATGACATCTATATTAATAATTTAATCTTATAATAATATTATTTAATTAAATAATTCTATATTTATTTGACCTTACAGGACGGCAGCATTCGATTTGTTTCGATTTCAGCCGCGCGCAAACTTATATTGCGAGGAAGGTTCGGATACGGGTTAAATTGACGTAAAATTATCTTGACGTAAAAACCTTTACATTCGGTTTCGTTGGCAAATACCGTTTTTTTTAAACCGGTATTTGGCAGAGTATTATATAAAAACTTTTCGGATTTACCGGTTTAGAACAATAAAAACCAGTTAATACTTTAGTTTTTATTCAGCGCGGCGTCCTCACTAGTAGTCACAAGTTGTAACGCTTTTACCGACATGACGCTCGTCGAATAAACCGGTTAATTCAGGATAAAATAAAGTTTTCTAAAAGGTCGCGTTCTTTAGAAAAGTTCGGAGGAAAACCGAATAAACCGGTATTTTTTTAACCGGTTCCGAGCTTGCTTGCGAGCACTCTTTTTATTTGACGCTTACGTTGCCGAATGACGAATTTAACGGATTGATTAAAGAAGACAGGCAGTTCTTTCAATCATCATTCCCTTCCGCATCAAATATCCCGTGTCACCGTAGTGCGAACTCATCAGTCCACAGCGTCAGACCGTTGCTTCCCTTTCCCGGCCATCGGTTGACCGCCAAACAATCCAATAGCACTGACAGCCGTGATCGATTCAAAATAGCAACTGCCTTGATACAGTTGTTGCGCTAGAATGACAGATCATTTAGCTAAGTGTCGGGACATTGTTACGTAGGCCGATGTGGAATTTTATTCATAATTTAAATAGCAACTTTTTGCCCCTATTTACATGTTTTTTTAAAGTAAAACCTTATCTGGAACAGAAAAAAATACCACTGAAAATAACCTAACTGCAAGACTCAACCTGAGTACTCAACAATTGAAAAGGACATTTCAAGAGTCTACTTGAAGTAAATTGTTTGATGAAACTAAGAGGTAAGTTGTTAGTTTTAATGCTTAAAGTGCGAACACACATCAGCACTTAATTATTACTTAATCCTAAATACCTCCTGCAAACTAAGATAATAACGTAAACTTAGTACATACGCATGAACGAATCACCTTTGAGATACTCACAAGAGATAGATTGAGGTTACTTAGACGCCGTGCATACGTTCTGTTCTGTCTAATGAAATATTACGGGCTAAATTGAAACATCTATCAAGTTTAATACATTTTATGATACTTAGCGTGAAGGTTGTTCTGATGATTTATTGAATTGAGTATTCTCTATTTAAATCCCATAAGCAAGCAGGAGTGTCAGTCTACATCTTATCATGAGGGCCACACAACGTCAAACATTAAATGAACTACGAAATTATAGTTAATTGATTCAGGCGTGAATTAGCGGAAATCCATTATAAAATAGAATAGACGAAGATATATTTAGTAACCTATTCCGATTTAGGGGGATGCGGCAAGGTAGCTGGCGAAATTCAAATTTTCTTACGTTTTTTGCAATTTGCAAGTCAGTGTCAGCTTGTATGTTGATTAAAATATGATTCGCGACCGTGACTTCCCGTAATTCGGCTACCCTGGCGCTTTCGCCTTAACTATTCCTCAAGAGCCGCGACCCTGTAAGAAATCGACACGTGTTTCACTTTTCAACGTGGCATCCTCATGATGATGATAGACCAGTCACGAACCCGAACACGACGTGTTGCCACACCGAGCGCTCCCTACGAAATTATAACATTAATACAAAGAGAAGCTTTTATTGGGTAAATCGATTTTCTGTTGAAGCTATTTCACCAAGTTTAGTAGGTATGGTAATATTACCCGTACTACCATGCCTACTAAATATTATAAATACGAAAGTAACTCTGTCTGTTATACAGACGAAGTCTCGGGCAACATAAAATAAAGTCCCGGGCAACATAAAATAAATAAAACATTGAAAAGAAAGAGAACTCATATTATTATTTATTTGGCCATTTTCTTTGGGATTTGAGCCCACAAAACAGTAATAACACAAGTAATGAAACATCACATACAATGATACAACTGTCACAAACATAAAACCAATTATATTTTGAACTAAACAGAAATAATGGGCTTGCCACAGGTTACTTTCAAAGTTCCCTGAATAGCTTATTTTGTTTCAAACTTTATAAACATTTGTTCTCTTTTGGCTTTCGGGCTACACTACGGGGCAGGTATCAATACTTCCGCTAAATCAATCTGCCTAGCCTTTTTCCAACTATGTTGGTGTCGGCTTCCAGTCTAACCAGATGCAGCTGAATACCAGTATGTTACATGGAGCGACTGCCTATCAGATCTCCACAACCCAGTAACTGGGTAATACGATACCCCTTGGTAAGACTGGTTGTCAGACTTTCGGGCTTCTGACGACCCGTAACCACTGTCAAAGATCCACGATTGACAGCCGGGACCAACGGTTTAACGTGCTTTCCGGGGATCGATATTGCCGCGAACTTCTTGTAATATTTGAGGTATTTGTTCCAACGCAGACGAGGAAGCTATTAACTATTAATCTCAGTCAAGAAACCTAAAGAAACCTTTTTTGGTCCTGTAGAAGAAATAGATATTTACAGTTAGTTGATCGCTGACTGCTGACACCCGGCGGTGTGAACAGTCAGCGAGTACTCGTTGAGTCACAGCGATAAGAGCTATCAGAGAGTACTCAGCGACACTCGCTTGGCGGGCAGAATTCTGAAATGAAATGAAATGAAATGAAATGAAATGAAATTGTTTATTCTGTAAATAGGATATTGGAATCACTTTTACACGTCATATTATAAAATATTTAAAATAAGCTAGATGAGGTCGGCGTTTCCTATCGGACTACTCTGAGAAGAAAGGCCGAAACAAACTCAGAGGTCGCAGTCTCTTTTAAAGTCCAGACATAATCTTGGTCAGACCATATGAGGACCATGTAGATTGGCGTCTGAAATGGTATTTTGAGGAAAGAACCACAACGATTTGAGTGGACCTGTCCAGTCAGTGCAAGCATTTGTCAGTAATAGTGGAGCTCAACTCAGAACTTAAGGAGCTCAACGACTCGACGAACAATACCAAAGAAAGGACATTTGGGTAGGTCGCATAAAATACTCAAATTGCCAGACCATCGTTACAACTAACTGAGAACGAAAAAAGAAATCAAAACAAAAATCCACATAGTCCTCACATTTACAATAAGTAAAATAATACAATACTTTAAAAGTAATCATGTCATTTGGTTGTAATATTCAATAATGTCAATTTATATATAAAACTGGTGATGATTTTCCATAATATTCAAAATGTTACAAAGCTTAGCAGAGCGAGCGGTTCAATCCCATGCTTTTTTGTCTTCTAAATAATCTGAAATTTTATAGTACCCTTTTTTACAAAGTTTGGTTTTAATACAGCTTTTGAATCGTATAATGGGTAAGTTTCGAATGTCAATGGGAAGTTTGTTATAAAAGCGTATACATTGACCCATGAACGAGTTGCCTACTCTGTGGAGACGAGTGCGATGTACAGCAAGATTGTGTTTATTCCTGGTATTTAAACTATGAATATCGGACATTTTCTTAAAATTTGATATATTTTTGTGTACATACAATAAGTTTTCAAATATATATTGTGAGGCTACAGTCAGAATATCTATCTCTTTGAATTTTTCTCGAAGGGAATCTCTTGGACCAAGGTTGTAAATGGCTCGAACAGCCCTTTTCTGTAAAACAAAGATAGCATTAACGTCCGCACCGGTTCCCCAGAGAAGAATCCCATATGACAGAAGACTATGAAAATAACTAAAATAAACAATTCTGGCCGTATCTATGTTAGTTATCTGTCTAATTTTTTTAACGGCATAGAATCATCTCGCTGAGAGACTCGCGGTTGGTACATACGCATCCCAGCGAGTAATCGCTCGTCGCCGTCGCGCACTCGTTGCTCGTTCGACGCCAACTCGCTTTTAGTTAGTCAGGTGAGACTGGTGCCCCAAGCAGTTGGTAGGAGAGCACTGCTCAGTTGCAGATCATTGGTATAACCACTTCTTCTACCACTACTGGAAATCACCTAAATAGATACATCAACCTACAATTTCTTAAAGCTAGCCTTTAAGAAATGCTTCATTGTATATTCTATACTTTGTATTAACTATACTATTTAATGTGATTAATATTTGTATATTTGTTATCACGTTCTCCAAAATGAAAGTTGTAATATAATAGTTTACGGGGGCGAAAAATCGATCTAGCTAGGTCTCATATCTGGGAAAATTCGGTTTCTCTATGTTCACCCGAGTAGAGCTCGGTCGCTCAAAGTTTAGAACAAGATGGCTGACCTTAGAATAATGACATGGCAACATTGAATTAACATGGTATTAGCATGAACTATCCTATACTATTAAATGAGCATTCTCTATTTTCACCGGAGCAGAGCTCGGTCGCCGTTATTAACATTCAAATATTTTTATCATATTTCTCCTACAAAATTAAATAATAACAATGAGAACGTTACAATAATGGTAAGTATTTATAACTTCCTTCCTTGAAATATACAATTCAAAGTTTTCTGTTCATCTAATCATGTTCCTCCGAGAGTACCCATTGAAACGCTGCTTTTTCTATTGAATTGAGTTTCTTGAAATATTTATGGTCGCAAGCGCTACCTGCTGAGCATGAGGCATAGAGTATGATAAGTATATGGCATGAGGTTTGGGGTTCGATTCCCAGGTCGGGCAAATTGTTACTGGGTTTTTTCATGTGGAATATCTCAGTAGCAGCCCGGAGTCTGGATTTGTGCCTGGTTAATGGTAACAGGTCCCTTATTACATGGGACTTAAACATAACTGGCGAATTGTGGGTGTACTATAGGGTACACCTCTGCCTAACCCTTCAGGGGAACAAAACGTGATGTTATGTTACTTTCACATAAGAGTAAGCAGCATTAACGTTCCAAACCTCAGAACAGCATACGCACAGGTTGTTGTTTTTTTGTTTAATGGCAAGCAGATCAAAAGACAGAGTTAGACAGACAACTTAAATAAATAGTTAGTATTTCTTAAGTAGAATTCTATAAACAGAGCTATTCTCTTATTCGTCTCAAAATACTAAGAAAATAAACTATAAAAAAGGCTAACCTACTTTCAGAAATTTTGTTAATTGCAAAGATTTAAATTGCTATTTTAATCACTTAAAAAATTGTCCATACTGAGAAGAGTGAGCTCACACATTCACACAATAATAAATAGCGGTTCCATGAAAATCAAGTCACTGCGTCATTGTGTGTGAGAGAGACGCGAGTATCTTTTACACGGTAAGCGATTATAACGATTTCATCTTTGGGCGTTTATGAAAAAAATTCAATTTTCTGTTGGAATTCATATGAAATCAAAGTAATTTCTCAACATAATTTATATTTTGGTTGATCTAATGATAAGTAGTCCCGAGGATGGGATTATAAGGATTTATATTGTTTATTATGTTTGAAACAAACATAAATAATCGAGTTTTAAAATTATTTTTTCAGTTATATGTATGTATGTATTCGTTGGAATCCCAACTGAAGTCGGCTTGAGGTCGGCTTCCCGGCTTAACGGATGCAGCTGAATACTAATATTTTACCTGAAGCAGCTGCCTATTATCTGACCTCCACAACTCAGTTCCTGTTCTCTCAGTTCCTGGGGCACACTGTAACACCCTTGGTAAGACGGGTTGTCAGACTTTTGGGCTTCTGACTACCCGTATCCACTGTCAAAGATCTATACTTAGCATAGTCGAATGAACAAGAAATGATGTAACTATTAACTCTCTAATATCTATATATAGATACGTATACTCTCAGACAGTATGGCTGTTCTGCAAGCGCTAAACAGCCACACTGTTGACTCTGGGCTGATATACGAGTGTCACCAACGCCTTAACCAGGTGGGTAGCCTCAATAATATAACCATTCAATGGATCAAAGGACACAGCGGCTCGCGGGGCAATGACGCAGCCGACGAACTAGCCCGAAGGGGGTCGAGCATGGCACCGGTGGGGCCTGAACGCATTGCGCCACTCCCCTTCGGGTACCTACGCTCTCTGGTAAGGAAACGCACTAGGGATCAACACTACAAAATATGGTTGGACCAAGGTGACTGCAGGCAGGCGAAGCAGGCACTCCCTGTCATTGATTGCCGCCTCACGAAGCGGGTGCTCCGACTAACGAAGCAACAGCTGCGAACTGTTACAGCAGCTATAACTGGCCATGGGTCCTTTAATAAACACCTCTTTGTCATAGGAGTCACAGACAGTCCGCTGTGCAGGGCCTGCATGGAGGACGACGAGACAGCATCTCATGTGCTACTACACTGCCCGGTGGTAGCCACATACAGGGCAAAGTACTTCGGTAACCCAGGTACCTTACGTGAGATGGTCAGTAACACCAAGGCGTTGCTGGCCTTCTTGTAGGAGCTGGGGTGGATCGAATAAGCGATTTCCCACCCGTACGCAAAATACGCGCTTTGACGTGGAGTTGCGGATACCAGCCCGTTTTACCTATTACCTAACTCTCTAATAGAGAATTCCGTAAAGTTAAAAGTAGATACTTTGTACTTAAATATCACTTAAAAACTCGTTGATATTGCCATCGCCAAGCGTCAATGTCAGTATCACTTAGTGTAGGTACTTATAATTGTGAGAGAGCCGGTCGTTAATCAAATGGACCTCGATAGAAAAGCGACGCAGGAAAATAAGGTCAGCTTAAAATTACTTTGGTTACTTACCTAGGTTACGACGCGCAAGTTTTTATTTAAAGTTTAATGACAAAGCCGGGTTTCATTCCGGAAAGTTTTCTTAGCTGTCGATTTTAAAAGGTGTGGCAAACGTTAAAGATATTTCTAATATAACAAACACAATGTCTTATCTCGAGTTCTATATGAGATTCATAACAACTTACATGTGCAATGACACAACGAACAGAGTAGTTTTCCCCAAAAGAAATACTTTTACTGACTAAACCCTTCCGTGTTTCTTCAGTTACCTGTTGCCAAGGGCCCCGCGGTATCCCTTTCGGACTTTCCCGCAACCCTGGCAGAAAACGAAAGAACTTACCTTAAACCCCTTTCAGAATATTTCATCAGTAAAATATTCGTGCAAATTATGCGAAATACCTTCGTATATTTATATATATATAATTTTAACTAAGTGCAACAGAGATTAATGAGTAACTTACTTAGTTATGTCTGGTTTGCCCTCATTTCAGCATACCTAATACAAAAGAGACCAGTAAATAGGTAGTTAGGCGAGAAGGCGACGCCGACGGGCTGTAAACTCATTAATATTTAATGGATCGTTACGTTATGTTAATTCAATACTGTCCATAATTCACAAAAAGATTACATCCTATAAGCGAATTTTTTTTCGACATTTTATGTTAACTTTACTAGAACAGAAATTCGTAGGTATTCGCGTCTGTCTGTCTGTCTGTTCGCGATAAAATCAAAAACTACTGCACCGATTTTCATGCGGTTTTCACCAGTGCAGTGGTTCTCGAGGAAGATTTTAGTATGTAGTAACCGACATACACGTGGGCGAAGCCGCGGGCATCAGTTAGTAAATTATAGGAATTACGGCCAATCATTTTGATTAATTAAATCAAGACGTGATGTTTCAGCTAAAAGGAAGAATATTCTTCTTCTCTTCAGTCGGTATGGAGGACGGATATACTTCGTAATCACCGATACGTTTACTACGCGTGGTTACGTATATTGATATTGGTAAAAATACCCCATGACTGTTCATTTATCGGACCATAATAAGGCCATGTTGATTTGTACCATAATAAGGCCATGTTGATTTGTACCATAATATGGCCATGTTGAGTTGTCCATTGGGAACGGTAAAACCGCTATTTATATTTTCAATATTTTAATTGGTTGCATACATTTCTCTCATTTACATTTAGGAGCCGCATAATGCATAACTTTCGGTAATATTATGTATCGAGGTCAGCAATATTATTCAGTATCAAAATACTAGCCGTCTCGCGTTAATAAATCACCATCAGCTTGATTTAATGTGTTTCTCGCTAGCCAGCTTTTGTAAAACTCGGTACAATACAATATTCGTGTGACATATTCCCATGCGGATCATAACTTTACATAGTCTTGACGATTTATTTTTTGTGTATTTGTAGTTACTGTTACCCGGTTGGTCTCGTGGTCACAAGCGAAACTGATGAGTGTGGGGTCCTAGGTTCGATTCCCAGGCCAAGCAAAGTGTTGTTGGGTTTTCCATTATAGATTTCTTAGTAACATCCCGGAGTTTTGAAGTTGGCGGTGTGATACCCCCGCGCCTCGGAAAGCACGTTAAGCCGTTGGTTCTGCGTCTGATCTCTTCGGTAGTATCGGATTGCCGTCCCATCGGACTATGAGAGTGAAAGAGTGCGCAGACACAGGTGTACTCTGCACCTGTGCCTGCGCACACACTTGTGCTCTACAATATCCCCCGCGCCGAGGGCTAGACTTAGCTATGTTAATTATTCAGATTTGTTACAGTTGTAATGGCAATCATGTCATTTGGTTTAAATAGGTTTTTATCTGTAGTATCTTATTTATCGTATATAGATTCTTGTCTACCTTGTGAATGTGAGAACGTCGTAGGCTTAGTGAACTGTAGACTTTTATTTTTAATTTTTTTTAATGAACTTTACCTGAAACTTTTTGAAAGGCCTACACTGTCCTCCCATAACTATTAATACTGTAATTCGAAAATATTGTAAAAGCCAATTATATTTTAAAAGAGTAACCATGGAGTTTCTTGCCGGCTCTTCTCCATAGGAAACGCCCAATTGGAACCGTGCACCTAGCTTCTGACGTTTCATAAGTGCCCATGTAGGCTTATGTGAAATAAAATATTTTGATTTTGATTTTGATTTTGAGCTGAGGTTGGTCTCAGTGGCCGAAATTTGGTCTGGAGGACTACTTGTAATTCCAGATACTCTGGGCTCCAACGGCGCTGCAACAATTCCTATATCACGACGTTATCTTAATAAGTGGAGCCATAAATATAAATTGAAGTATCTACTATATACGTCGTGCAATATTATAGTACATCGAAAGTTATTACTCGTATGTTATTCAAGTTATAAGCTTGTTATCATAAACATCACCAGTTTATTACATGCAGTATAAATTTTATGTCGCTATCCTTACCTACTAAGTGCATATCGTATATTCAAATAAAAAAATGTCCATATACTATGAATTTATTCAAGGAAAGTGGCATTGCAGAAACATCAGCCTGTATAATATACGATGTATGTACTTATCCGCCCTTTTGGTTCATTGATGACGTAGGCGCCAATCCCCAAAACACAAATGCTTTTAAGTCCAGGTTCCGATTTCTGATTGGGCTAATGTGTCCATTAAGCGGAGGTTTTTCCGTCCGAATTTGGACAAACAAAAGGAGAACTGGCCACTAATAAATGCTTGGAAATGTTTGCAATAAACAACTCAAGGGATTATAGGTACAACAGGTTTGAATTTCAATTAGGGCCCGATCAAACGTACCATGCTCAACCGCTGCTTGCACACAAAATGTGGGCAATTAGTGGTTACGTGTGAATAGTGTTGCTGCACCTTCTTGCAGTTGCTTTGTGGTAACTACAAAATTACGGTGTGGTTGCGTTGTCGCTATAAGTTGCGATGTGGTTACGTTGTGGCTAATGTTTGCAGACAGACAGATCGTTGTGTTTACGATGTGACCGGCCACTAGTCGCTGCTGGTTGCGTTGTGACTGCGACGTGGCCTTGATGTGGTCGATATCGCACATAGGTTGATTTTAACAGCCAAATGTGGTCCGTGTGAATAAAATATACCTACATTTTTATACAAATTAGTGCCCGTCGACGTGTTGTCCATGTGATGTGGTTTGGGTCGTCGTGGTGTGGTTGTGTAAGTGTGATCGAGCCCTTACCTGAACCATTAGTGAGTCGGATTAAATTCTGACGTAATGACTCATTAGTCTTTGTTAAAGCTTGAAGCACTATAAATGAAAATAGCAATTAGGTACCAGCTTTTACAACATTTATTCTGCGATGCAGCGAATTATTACCGAGAATAATAATCATGAGCTCCAATGTTATTAAATACAACGCAAGAGCTAAGCGTAAGAGCTTGTTTGAACAGAATACTAAATCAGGGCTCGAAGAGGATTTAATAAATTAGCGTAGCTTAACTCATAGCACGGCAACGCCCTTGAGAGAGACGTATGTTGAATTATTCTGAGTGGCAAAAATAGTGTAACTGAAATATTCAAGGATTTTAAAATGTTTTGGCAACAATTTTTTTAGTTAACTCATGAGCCCATTACATGTTCTCATGAAACAGTAAATATGAAAGCTCGGTAGAATTTCTAAAGAAAACCTTGCTTACTTACTTCGATCCCCTTCAAACACTGTAGTTATATCTAAATATATATAACTCAAAGGTGACTGACTGACTGACTGACATAGTGATCTATCAACGCACAGCCCAAACCACTGGACGGATCGGGCTGAAATTTGGCATGCAGGTAGATGTTATGACGTAGGCATCCGCTAAGAAAGGATTTTGATTTGAGTTATATATATTTAGAGATAACCGACATCCACGCGGGCGAAGTCGCGGGCATCAGCTAGTGTAGTTATATGTATGTACTCAGGTTCGTTTATTTTCTTAATTATGACCAAGCCGAAGCATCGGAGAGAGCAGACTTTGTAAAAAAAAAAATACTAGCAGCTATATGGAGTTCGGTATTAGTAATAAGTAACCGAAACTAAACCGTGCATGACGCTGAATCGCGTACTTATACTCGGAGCTAAATCGCGTATAGGTACTTGTACTCGTAAGATTTCACTTCTATCTTGTGATCATAAGCACATAACCTCTAATTTTACCTGCTGTGTACCCACGGATTATCAATTACAGGTACCTAATGAAATGATAGAGATATCTCGAAACTGTGGAAACCGTAAACCTATTATACGATAAATAGACAAAGCAGGCGTTTTGAATAGCGATCAATTTGCCTTTATCTCTGCTGAATATTGCATCAATCCAAACGTGCGAACCGGGATTAAATTGACAAAGTGGTTACCGATAAATTACTCGTATCTAACGTACAACACTAGCTATTGTGTTTATCGATATTGTATTACGAGTATTTGAATATTACTTGCAGTTCGATAATCGGAACATCTGAATGAAAGATGAAAGTTGAATATACACTTTAGAATGAAAAATGTTCGAATGAACGATTTACCAAATATTCGAGTTTTTAAAGAGGTATTCAACGAGTAACCGACTGAAATATACTTACTTCTGTCATCATCAATATCTGCCTATCCTTTTCTCAAATATTTTTGGAGTCGGCTTCCAGTCTTACCGGATGCAGCAGCTGAATACCAGTATTTTATTGAGCGACTGCCTATCTGACCTCCACGACCCAGATATACTTCCAAACATACTTCCTTACATATGTATGTAACTAAACAAAGGTTAAAAGTTGAAACATCATAAAATGTTACCTACAAAATGAAATGTGAAATCCCTACACAACAAAAGCTTTAAACATGACTTTACGAATTACTTTAGCATGGCTAGTTTTATATTATCCCTAGCTGGAGGCAACGGAAAAGCTTCGACAGGACAAACATTTAAACGTATAATGTTGCACAAAGTAACTGGCTTTGAACGTCAGAATAATGCAGTGGAAATGGTACAGAGTGCGTTTTTTGCACGAATCACGTTTTAATAACACATGAAAGGGGTTGACTTGTTTGACGAAACGCCATGTAGAAAATTTCACAATATAAAAATGATTGTGTTGTGCGAGGACCGGTTATCGTTTCAACAGGTTTCAACCTTGTTTTTCGACATGACAAATCAAATCAAATCTAGGCGCGGTCCGAGGGGGGGGGTCCTGGGGGTCATAAACCATTCAAGCTGTCGAGAGACTGAATAATTTACGTACTTATCAATTAACCATTTACCTAAAAATATTCCTCGGCACCAATGGTGACACCCCCCAAAATCTTGGACTGCGACCGCGCCTCATCAAATCAAAAGTCATTTATCAAACGTCAAAATTACATAAGATAGTCCCTCAAAACGCCCACCCTTCACTGCTGAAGTAGCCAAAGCCAAAGGCCAAAGCCTGGCACTCCTAGCAAAAGCCTCTAGCAATGTCCACTGCTACCAAACTTTTAATTTAGTTGTACCTAGTAGTAGGTTCACACGGCTACATAATATAATCAAAGAATTTATAATTCTTTCTCAATTGATTTTATAATTCCTATTTCATTCATTCTACTACAGCCGGTCTATTCCGTAAAGACCTCACCGTGCAGGTGAAGTGAGCTGTCAATCCCTAGCGTCAGGTGGATTGACAGCTCACTTTAAGCTCACTTCACCTAAGTTTTCACGGTGAGATTTTTTACAGAATACCACTACTGCTGTCGCGGTGGAATATTGGCTGCGCAACTGCTGATAGTGCAATAAATTGATATCCAAGTCAGGCAGTGTTTTGGGTTTTACATTTTTTTAATTTTTTATTATGGTATTGGCTCCCTATCCCAAAACTTCCATTTTGATTTAACGTTGAATTAAATTGCGTATCCATAAAACCTACTTTGTTCCATTTGAGAAGTATTTAAAATAATTATGACGAAAAGCAGCACCCCGTTAAGCCAGGAACGTAATTAGTGTATAGAATTTATCAAGCTAGTATTAGAACCCCTCGTCAGTCTTGGGATTATCCTACGGAACTCGTAATTACCCCCACGTTGACTGGATCTAACCATCCATCATGCGGATTATTTATAAAATGTAGGAAAAGGCGACCGAGCAAGTTTTTAAATTACGGATACTCACAAAGTGGGGGAGTTAGCGGGTTGTGAGCTAGAACCATGTAATTTAGTTACTACTAATGACGTCACGTCTCCACCTCCCCTGGTTATATGAAATAATTATTATAAACTAGCTGCCCCGCCCTGGCTTCGCACGGGTAGCACTAAGTATCTACCCTACCTACCTACCTACCCTATCTACCTACCCTACCTACACCTACTAAACGTACAAACCTTGCCCTGAGAATAACGAACACAACAAAATAAGAATTATCCAAATCAGTCCAGCCGTTCTCGAGTTTTAGCGTGACAGCAATTCATTTTTATTTACAAGAAGATAATAATATTCCCAATCCGTTAAGGGAAAAACGTGCTCGAAATGAAATCCCAGTAACTTATATAAATCACAGGTTCATTTAAACAAATAAAATATCGTAAAAACAGACACAAGTTTGCAATAAAATAAAATAACGCTGGTTAAACAATTGAATACGATTTAGATGTATGGTATCGTATAGCCACAAATGAACATGTTCGGTACTACATAAGTAAATCACTTTGTTTGCATTTATTTGTAAATCAAATTTATTTATGACCACTAGCAATAAATGTGGAATGAGCAATATAATATAAAATAAGCACCTATGTTACTTTCGCCGACAAATTACAATGCGGTCTGTTACGTTATAATACAAATCCATTTATATTTTTAAGAAAAGCATTCAGTGTTTTCATAGTTTCAAAATATTAAAATTTACTTTGTAAACAGCTAGCCAAGTATGTTTAATATGTGCAAGTATTCATTATTTCTGTCTGCAAACCATCAAAAACTTTCAGATTTTTTTAATAACATAGTAGTACTAGCCCCGCGGTTTCCCTGCCAGGGTTGCGGGAAAGTCCGAAAGGGATACCGGGACCTTGGCAACAGGCAAATGAAGGAACACGGGTGGGTTTTAGTCAGTAAAAGTCTGACACGCCCTTCCGCTCCGGTCAGAGCGGGAGAAGTCATTGGATGATTTCCCAAAAATGCCCCGCGGTTTCACCCGCGTAAGTCTCGATCCCGTGGGAATATCGGTAAAAAAGTATGACCTATGTCCTAACTAACCGAGGTCTTGACCTACCCATGACCCTCATCAAAATCTGTTCAGCCGTTTTAGAAAGAAAGAAAGAAATAAAAATGCGTTTATTGGCATTGTAGCAGAAAAATACACCTTAAAACTATAAAACAGAAAACAACCATTAGAATGCCAAAAGGGCCTCAGCTCAGCATAATGTCACATGGAAACACAAAGTGTACCACCTGACGCATAGCATGAAAGCGTAACAAATAAACAAACTCACTTTCGCATTTATTATAGGACTAGCTGCGCCGGCCTGCGCCCCGCGGTTTCGCCCGCGTAAGTCTCGATCCCGTGGGAATATCATGTCTGCGGAGTTTCGCTAACCAATTTAAGGCGAAAGCTATATTCTATGAAATCATGACATTTGACTTCCGAAATTAAAGTTATTTTTCACTTTTTTGTGTTTTTTTTTAAGTTGGTTGTTTTTTTTTGTAAAATGTATTTTTCACTTTTTAGTTGTGGTACCTACCCCACACAAATTCTAATACCACTACCTGCTATGTAAATAACAGTGACTGTGTCAAATATTAAGTAAAGTGTCTGAAGTTAGAGATCTGGGCATCATTATCGACTCTGAAATGAAATTTCAAACACACACCGAAACCGTAATAAATAAAAGCAATAGAATGTTAGCATTTTTAAACCGTAACACAAGACAATTCAGTAATTTGACAGCACTGAAAGTTCTGTTTTCTGCATTAGTTCGTAGTCATATAGAATACTGCTCTATCGTCTGGTACCCAGTACATAGTATCCATATTCAACGCATCGAAAGAGTTCAAATAAAATTTATAAAAAGACTCTCTTATAAGGCAGGTATAAGGAATACAGTTAAAAACTATGAAGATAGACTGAATCACTTTAAAATGAAATCTTTGCACTGGCGTCGAGATTTTGCAGGTCAAATTTTCTTATTTAAGATATTAAATCAAGGCGTGGATTGCTCACAGCTTCTATCTTCAATTAATATTAATACGCCCCGGTCGTCAGCTAGACTTCATAATTATAAGCCTTTTGCTCCTGGTGGCCGCAAAACCAAGTACGGGAAAAATGCCCCCCTTTCCTATATTCTCAGAAAGTGTAACGACATTTTTCACGATTGTGACCTCGACATATTTTCAGGCAGCATCACAAAGTTTAAAAGAGCTTTGCTCAATAATATGTAATTATTATTGTATAGTGAGGTCTAATTAAAATGTTGCGCTTACCTATAATTTAGATGCATGCAATTCTATTGTATTTGTTAATGATATGTTTTTTGAATGTCCTTGTGTGTATTTAGTTGGTTTGCCTAAATAAATAAATAAATAAGATGTCTACATAGACTAACTGAGAAAAAAATACGTAATTATTGAAGCTAACTCAAAAACTACGAAAGCAAAGTTAATGAAATTTATATGGGACCACATGGGAAGCACCAGCTTTCAATTAAAATAGAAACATCTAGATCGGTTCACCCAGTCGAAAGTTCAGAGGTAACAAAAAATTAAAAAAAAAAAATACAGACGAATTGATAACCTCCTCCTTTTTTTGAAGTCGGTTAAAACTATGTCGACATCCATGAGATAAACAATGCGTCTTGAAATGGATCAGTACTCAGTAGCCTTTGTATATACTTTTTTATTGTTTCTATCTGAGCGGCTAAGTGGTAACAAAGCGCTCGGCGATATTGTATTTGCACACTTTGTTAGCCTCATAAAATCGTTCAACAAAACTTTTCTTATGTTTCATCAAAGCTGGTAATCATCTAGCGAATATAATGAAATTCTAGAAGTTTTTTTCGTAAAATGGACGCTTTACTTAAGCAATATTTTTTTTATCGTATTTTAGCCTTAAATATAAAAATATAATTTTAGACTCGTCGCAATGTTTAGACAGTTTTTTTTTTTAAATATGCTGTTTCATAAATTTTTTTTGAATTCATGATAACAGTTTGCGCGTTGAGGTCCTTTACATCCTGTATTTCTCTCTAATGCCGCGGCCGAGGTTCAGGTCCATAAAGCCTACAAAGCGTAGCCGTCGTAGCGCGTAGCCGCACCACCGCGGCACCGTAGCCCCGGGCTACGATTTTTAATTAAGTCCAAATAGCACATTGTTGGCGCCGATTTAACACTTCTATGCCGTCAGCGAAAAACGAGATTTTTCTCCCGGGTAAAAAGATCCCGGTTCCGATTTATACTTTTATTTGATTTACTTTGTAAGCCGAGAACTCTTTTATGTTCGGCGATATTACAAAATGGTTGCTAATATATTTTATTTTTATGTTGTAAACGTCATAATGCAAGAACGATAATACTTAAACCTTTACAAAGTCTACCAACAAGTACTACTAGTGGATGTATTTCAGTATTTGAGTCAGTTCTACACAACAATGGTAGGTGATTTGATTGTGTTTAAACTAAACACAATTACGCTAAACTTGGTTTCCAATAATTGTACAACAGTTTAAGCAAATTGGCTCTAATTGGTGAGTAAGGACATACTAAATGTTCACAATTAATGAATATACCTACTGCATTAGGTAATCGATTGATTGTATGCTTTAAACGTAAGCTCTTTATAAATATATAATACATATCATTATATTATACGACTGTTAGCGTAAATTTGAATTTAGACGTTTGATTTATATTCGTATCTACCTTCTGCCCGGGGCTTCAACTGCGTGGAGCCCATCCAGTTCCGTTCATTAAGTCGTGAAAAGGCCACAGACAGTCAGTTCCTTTCGCATTTATAATATTAGTGTAGGTCTAGGTAACTTTTTAGTAGCCATTCTTGTTAAAATAATGGGTACCTCGTGCCTTATAGGCTCAACCGTTACTGGAATATCTAAAAAGTACCTCCTCACTACGAAACTGGGTAAGTGGGCACAAAAATTACCCTCCTTCCGGGGAGTTGGGTAAGAAGACCACACTAATCCATTGCAAATATAGCAGAGTACACGCACATCTCTAGGTACAGATATAAACTATGGAACCCTACACTGCCCGTGGTCTACCGGTTTTCATCAATTTTATTATTTTTGTTCACACATTGTGTCCTTTTATAATACTACTTTTGTAAAATACTTAGAATTAAAATGTTCGTTTTTATGCCTCGTTAGTCTAGGCGAAAAGCAATTTTAATTTATAATATATAAGTAGATTACAATACAATACAATACACAACAAGAATAAGACTAGGGCCGTGGGGTTCGAGTGCTCATCGAGTATTTCGAGACATCGGCATCGCCAAGTGGTTTGTCGACTCTTGACGTCACCAGAGGGCTGGCCAATTTCTAGATCAAAGAATCAGCATTGCCATCCAACGTGGCAATGCTGCCAGCCTTTTAGGCACTTTTCCCACTGACAGCGATGCGGAAGAATTTTTTGACGCCCTATGAGCCCTTCCTTTATATACATATATTTTTTTCTCTTTGTCTATAACGTTAGAATTACATTTGTTTGATTATTAAAACCATATTTTAAGAAATTACGAATTGAATTTAAATTAAATTTAAACTAAAAAAAAAAGTAGATTACACAGTTACACAAGAAAAGTAAAGCAGACCGAAGGATTCCAGCTACTCTCGGGAATATTATTATTCAATTTTGTTCACCAAATATTGTATTATATATCCGAATACTCTGAGAGCAAAACCACACATCTCCGGTAAGAATAAATATACACATTTCGAATACAGCTTCGCATATTCCCATTTTGTTTGTTATTATTTATATCCATATCCCAGTTGAGCTGCGGATATATAATCTATTATATTATATCCCTAAACCTATGTATACTATACATAAGTAGTGTATATTCCGTCTATGTGTACCTACCTCATTACGAGATGACTGAACGGAATTCCATAAAACTTTTACTGTAGTTTTAGAATAATCGTTTTATATTATTCTTAGCCATTATCTATACTAATAATATTATACAGATGTAAAATTTGGATGTTTGTATTGTGTTATCTACGGAACTAACAGTCGGATTTGAAAATTATTTTTGCATTGTATAGCCCAATTCTTGAGGAAAGTTATTTAACATCACGCTACGACCTTTACGAGCCCAGCAAAAAGAAAAGAAGTCAGAAAGAACGCTAATCTAAAACGAAGAAATAAAACGGGCGGGCGATGCGATGCGACGCGGTGGGTCGGGGGTCGAAATTTCACGCGGACGAAGTCGTGGGCAGAAGCTAGTATAAAACAAAGTCCACCGCCGCGTCTGTCTGTCTGTCTTAACGCAATAAACTCAAAAACTACCGAACGGATTTTCATACGGTTTTCACCTGTGGCGGTATCTACATCGCCACATGCGAACTACGTATCAAAGATCTGACGTCACACAAAAATCCTGACGTCACATAAATCCTGCATCGCGCAATTAAAGTTTACCGTGCAATGGACATATATACAAGAACCCGACATTAATCGTTGGGCAGTTGCCCGCCAGACACAACACCCGTCTGGTCGGAGGATCCTCCCTTATCTATGGTGGATGAGTGAACTTTACACCTTGTTCCTCATACCCCTAAACACCAATGGACGGAGTGATTCATAAGAAAGGTGTAATTAAGTGTATAATTCATTATCGTTTTGTGTAAATTCGCTGAAATATGACGATGAATGTTGAAGATGTCGGAAAAAATCTTTCCGACTGGGAGCTTTATTGGCGTGGTCCGCGTAAATCGTAAGAGATACATAAAATTAATATTCTAAAGGATTGTACATCTTAAAAAGTTCAAAAAAAAAATCCGCAATAGCAATATTATGTCTATCTTCCAAGGATAACTCAGAGTACCATTTTTATCTTTCAGAATTTGATAAAAAATTCATTGTCCTTCCTTTTAATCCCGGTACTACGTACCCGTGGGGTATTTTCCGACAACCACGCCGCGCGGGCGAAGCCGCGGGCAAAAGCTAGTGTACTTATAAAACACAAACCTTAACATTGTACTCACAAAAAAAAGTAAAAAGAATTTTCAGAATACGCTGTGATTTTAAACACAATGTTGGTGAAACTTGAAAATGTCTCGCACTTTACGACTGTTTGCGTAACACACTTCAAGTCAACTGCTGAAACATAGATAAGTTTTTTTTTCATAATGATAACATTTCCCTTAACTTTCTGACAACTGGTCGCCTGGCTGTAATCACAATAGACGGTTGGCTGGGTAATTGCGCGGGTCAAAAGTATGTAGCTCTGAATGGTTGAAAAATCCTCGTTCGCTTGAGCTCGAGTAACGCAATAAATGTGTTGAATGTTACGTAATTTGTGCAGGTAACCGCACTTAGAGTATTGCAGGATTATCGAATTGTGAGTCAACTCACAAAAACACAAAACATAACATCACGCCTGTAATTCCTGAAGGTGTCAGCAGAGGTGAATACTACCTCCACATTTCGTAAACTTTAAGTTTATTAAGTTATTGCTATTAACCCGGCAGAAAGACTTAACTTACTAGATTTACTGACAAAAAGTTCGAAGGACCCACTCATAAGCTCTCATTTATTTATGTTTACGGGAGAAATAAGCTGGAAACATTAAGATACTTACCTTTCTCAATCCTTGGCAAAACAGGCGTTGAGTTGCGTAATAGGAAATGAGAAACCATGCCGCACTCACATGAAAACCATTAATAATATTACGATTCAATTTCAAATAGCCTTTATTAGTAATACAATTTATTTAAATTAAAGCTTTAGGCATCAGAATTCTCCAGACTGCTTTGCTTGTATAGCCCTCCCTCGGGCTTTTCCATAGATCACGGTCGTGAGTTTTTCTCCTAAATGTCCTTCCCGCACTAGTTCTAAAATCATCTTGCCATCTTTAAAAAAATTACGACGAAGATAATTTAATGATCTTCCTCTTTTCCTTTTTCATTAACTGGGATACCATTATTACGATTATTAACTATGCTAATATACGAACAATTTGAAGAATAATAGTATTTACCTAAGCCAGAGGGGTAAACATAGTCATCGACGATATTTTTCCCGTTCCTTGGGTGCCACGTCGCCGACCCATCCGTGACCCCGTGACCCCGTGACGTATGCTCTTTCGTGTGTGTACATTTTCTATGAATCGATGTTTCCAAAAATGGTCGTTCCGTTCCGTCCGGGTACACGTACACGATACATTTATGCAGCGACTTTAATGTTGCTGGACGTGACCGTGTCAACAATTGCCGCCTCCTCAGAATTCCTCCCTCCAGCGGGCACTGGTTATAAAATGAGTTATAAAGTTTAATAAAGACTACTACGAAAGGCTTTTACGTTACGAAATGACAAAAGGAACTCCAAGTAATAAGCAAAGCTGGAGGGCAGCTCGTTTGAATAGCCTGTTGGAGCTTTTCTGCTCAAATAATTATTTAAATAGTTTAATATTAACAATTTTAGATAAAATTACTACATAATATAATGTCGTATATTACAAAAGTTGAGCGATAATAGTCTCTCATTTGATTATTGTAGTACTAAGGTGGGGGTAAACGCCGTGACGCGCCCAGAAGAGTGGGGCGGCACGTAGACAGAGTCGTGTTAAGGGAAGTGGCTGAGCGACTAGTCAGTCTTGTGAGGGCAACGAACAGATGCAGACCTCCACTTCTCCTATGCGAAACGAAAAAGTAGTGCGTGAACATTATTAGTATTAATGTACCTACTGTTATAATATTATTCTGAAAGTGAAATACTAAGTGATTTGGTGTATCATCGTGTTTTATTGTAAACCTGCACTATAGAGTCCGTACCACCGAATCGAGATGATGACAGCACTATCGCTCAGCCATCGCTAACGCCGTCATATACATGCATACATAAACTCACGTCTTTCTCCCGGTGTGTATGCGCAGATGTATGAACGTAAACAATGCAAAAGGAGAGGTTCGTATTATAGGAGGTGGCGTTCTGATGTAGTGTCTGCCTACCCCCATGGCAAAAAGGGGCGAGTTTATTATATAACTTTTTGCAATAAATGCCCTTTGTGAGAACACTGATTATAATGTCAACTGTTCATTGTAAGAACTGTTCAGTCTAAAAATGAGAAAAAGCCACTAACTTATCATGAAATATTTCCGAAACCACGCAAGATAGCTTCTTCAAGTAAAAAGTAATATTCAAATGTATTGCGCAAAAAAAACACCTATAAAACTGTTCTCAAGATTTTTTTACTTCATATAGCTAACTTGTGTGGTTTAGGAGATATTTCTGTTAGATTCTATGGCACTTTGCAAGTGGCTTTTTATATTACTCGTTACGTCTGTGTATTTATTTAAAATAGAAGAGACGTGTCGGGGTCGTGGGACACACGGTTGGAACGAAGTTCCTATCGCTTTTTACCCGACTACGGCGAAGAAAAAAGGAGGGTTACGATTTTGACCGGTATGTATGTATGTTCATGTTTTCCCTCATCTTTTAAACTGCTCATCACAATTTGACAAATGAGGTACCGTTGGAAGCGTCTTGATCGTCGGCTGGCGACGTCACATTAAATTGAATATGGCGCTCTCTAGAAGACAAAAAGTCATGAACTAAAAAAAAAAGGTTTTTAATGAGGCCATGTTCGGTATCAAATGAAAGGGCTTAATTAGCACATTTCAAAAATATATATTCTATAACCCCATTTTTTTTTAAATAAAATAAAATATATAAATCTAAAACCCAACTACGCCAAAAAAGTCAACTAAAAAGCCTGTCTGTGATTGTTGTTTATACCTTTTTGGTTGACGTTTTTTGCCGTAGTTGGGTTTTAGTTTTATAACTTTTTGTAATGAGTTAGACCGAAAAATTTTACTCATTTTTTAGGCTAGCTCTCATTCGCCAATTTTGCAGAGTACCTACCTATAACGTGCGATAAGGAATATCGTTCCAAGAAATGTCGATAAGTAAATACAAGACTGGAAAAACAATACTAACATCATAACGCTAAAGAAACTCGAAACTCTTACAATATTTTTTACAAATAAAAACCCGACATCAGAAATTGTAAGTTATTTTTTCACTTTTTTTAGTGTTTTTTTTTTTGTAGAAGTTTTCTTATAGTAAAATGTTTTTATTTTTCACTTTTTAGTTGTTACCTACCTCACACAAATTCGAATACCACTACCTGATATCTAAATAACGGTGACGGGGTAACTTAAAACATTGTCTATAATTATACTAAGTGGGAAATATACGTAATATTGAAGCTAACTCAAAAACTACGCCAGTAAAGTTAATAAACCACCAGGGACCACCTCTGGAGTATGACCTACCAAACAAAACAGAATCATCAAAATCAATTCATAATTGGCGGAGTAATAAGGTAAAAAACACACAAAAAACAAAAAAACAAAAACGAATTGAGAACCTCCTCCTTTTTGAAGGAGTCGGTTAAAAACGTATCCAGCAAGTATAGTAAATGGTTTATAGAAGCCGGGCAGCTGAATACCAAGTTTGTAAAGTTATATCGTCCGGCGACAATCCAACTTCGATGTGAATTCAACTGCGCTGTTTGATCTCTTGGGACCGCTAGTTAAGTGCAGGCGTCAAGTTAGGGCTGTCAAATATTGTTGTTGTTGCTTGCTGAAGTGTCCGGCTTGTTTGTGAACTATATAAAATCACGTGGTCTCTGAAAGGTTAGGCCAAGATATATCGCACACTCTTCTTCTTTTCGTGTGGTTAGTGACTAAACTGGTGTCAGAGTTTTAAAGCCGCCCATGGGCATCTGACTTGGCTTCACATACCGTCGAGAAATATCTCTCAGGCATGCCGGTTTCCTCACGATGTTTTCCTTCACCGGTTTTGACGCAAGTGATAATTATACAATACGCACATGAATCCGAAAAGACAGAGGTGCATGTCTTGGGTTTGAACTCGAGGCCTATGACTTGGCAGTCTGACGGTCACATCACTAGGCTATCACTGCTCTTACAGCATCACTGCTCGTACAACATCACTGCTCGTACAACATCACTGCTCGTACAACATCACTGCTCGTACAACATCACTGCTCGTACAACATCACTGCTCGTACAACATCACTGCTCGTACAACATCACTGCTCGTACAACATCACTGCTCGTACACTGACATTGCGCCAGTTAAGTATAAGTCTCATGTAATAAGAAGGAGCCTATTGCCATTTCGGGGCACAAACCCAGGCGACCTGCTTCTGAGAAATTCCTTCTGAAACTACAATTTACGCCAACCCAGCGCAGCGTCGGAATTTAACCCAGGACTCCACATATGGCAATCAAGCTTGCGACCAGAGATGTTGAAGGTCAAAGTTGCAACTTTATTTGACGGTTTTTTTACTAAAACAAGACATGACACATTCAGAAACGTAACTGAAAAAAATATAAGTCATTCATTTTATATGAAGTCGTCACACACAAAACAAAAAGTCAAAAGTCAAAACGTTTATTGCGCACTAAGTGATGATGACAATGTTGGTGACATCATTGTCATTACCGTTGCCGGAATTTCAGTGAGGCCCAGTGCGGCCCGGCCACGTCCCTGACCCGGTATGGACCCATGCGGTTAGACCACAAAGCGGTATATACCTCAAAGGCCAAGGCTGAGGGGCTGGCTAGCGATAACCTGTCAGTTCCAACACATTGCACTATGACGTGACCTGACTCCTAGATATTACAAGCGTATTTCAATTCAATTTATTTATTCAGCAACAATTCACATTGCTTTCGAATATAGTTCCAGCACGAATGAGTATTTTATTTTTAGATGAACATATACAAATATATAAGAATACATCAATTAAAATGAGAAAAAATCAATAGTATTTTATCCTATGCTATTAATTGAGCAATATTTGAATATGTCGCAAAAAGATAGTTGATAGTTGTAGTGGGAGCTAGTGGCTAAGTAATAACAGCCGCACGGGTCGATCCGTCAGGTTAAGCTACGCTTGCCGGGGTTGGTCCGTGGATGGATGACCATCTTTACATATCGAAACTCCTCCGTGCCTCAGAAAGCACGTTAAGCCGTTGGTCCCGGCTGTCATTCGTTGACAGTCGTTACGGGTCGTCAGAAGCCCGAAAGTCTGACAACCAGTCTTCCCAAGGGGTATCGTATTACCCGGTTACTGGGTTGTGGAGGTCAGATAGGCAGTTGCTCCATGTAAAATACTGGTATTCAGCTACATCCGGTTAGACTGGAAGCCGACCCCAATATAGTTGGGATAGGCTAGGCAGATTGATTGCAGTAAGATAGTTGAAGCCGTGATATAGTTATATACCTAGTGATATAGCTTTATAGCGAAATATAATTATGTGACAGCGGTTCATAGCTGTCGGAGTGCCCTAATTTTGTTACTGCGACCAATTTCGACGTAGTAATCGTTTTGCCGCGGCACCGCTCGCTTCAATACTTCGGCTCACGCGTAGTTAGTCACAGTTCTTACATAACCTAGTTGGTCGGAGTGCCATAATAGTAATATTACTAGATCGTGCTCGTATCATAGTTACATTCCTAGTAAGACAATTATTATCCGCTTCCATATAACTATATCACGGTATATAGCTATATCCCTAGATATATAATTATATCACGGTTCAGCTTTTGATTTCAGCACACGGACAACGACATAGCACAATAAAATTCCACTTTAGACCTCTTTCAATCATGCAAAAATTCCATTTTAACACCGAACGAACGGGTCAATGACCGCCGAGCCCGATCCCGCCGGCGCGACCCCGTACTATTTGCATAATATTACTGCTAAAACCTTTTATAAAAACCATTAAACTACATGATGTTTTGCTGGTACAAGTAGTGACGAATTAGATTCGTCATTCCTTGTTCCTAAATCAACTCAAAACTGTGGCTTCACTGATATGTGTGAATCGACCTTAAATAATAGGAAAATGATTATTTTATGTATGAAGGAATATTCCATAACAATGAAATTTTAGTTTCGGATACCCCGGGGCATGAGGAATCTAATTTTTTTAAGGATGTCGTCATTTTGTTAAATGTATATGTATTATTTAACAAGAAATGGTTTTTGATAACACTAATGAAACATTTAAATAACGTTATTAAAAACAAGAATTAATAAACAGTTATGTGATATTGTAATTTCACCATCCATCGGACATGCGATAAAACATAACAAATGAATATCAACCCCCGAAATGACCTCGAATAACCCCGACTCTTGTGATACTATCATAGCTATACAAGTACAGGCTATGTGATAGACGCCAGTTGTCACGCGCTGCTATCGCATCTCGGATATTTCGATACCCACTGAGTATAGTACAGAAGGAGAAATTTTGAAAGTAGCTAAGGAATTTTAGCATACTCATAAACGGTTACTATATAAGGTGCTATAAAAATATCTGCCACGGCTTTAATGGGAGGTAGTATTGTGTTTAAAGATTACAATAGTGAAGAAATTTCGTACCTCGGCACAGTTAAATCAATTTGAGAAAATAAAGTACCTAGTTAAATAAACATTGACTCTACTCTGCTTAACGTACTCGTAGTTCACAAATTGCGCGCGATGTGTCGCTTCGTCAATGAAAACAACTGCTATCTCTTTCCATCTGTTCTGTGAATGAAAACTGAAATCAGCTGACTAGTTCGTCACTATCTAATCTACTAGGTACGCAATAATACGCAGGCAAACAAGTGTTTTAAAAGTGCAATTTCTTACCAGCTACCGCATTCTTCCAAAAAACTGACGTAAATAAGATGATAAACTTCCCATCACACTTAAAACAGGCTTTGGACTGTCAAGTTAGTGTAAGAATCGCAATATGATGACTCACTCGCACACCAAACCTCTGCTGGTATAAGTTTACTGCACGCGCAGTTATGGAGTTACACTCGCGGTAGTACAATACCATTTCAAGATATTGACCGTCGTCTGGGTGGCATTTTTAAAGAAAGCGCGCTCGATATTCCCGACGTTGACCGCTAAAACTAACTTCCGAGCGGGCGGGCGGGTGACTGGTGGGCGACTGGCGGGCCGGGCGGTCGACTAGCGCATGCGACGAACGGGGTAGTGCGGGTTAAGGTGGGGACGCACCGGGCTGCACTTTAACGAGCGAGTGGCCAGCGCGCAGCGGCATTGTTGAATAAGAATGGCAACAGTGTATGAACGGCGCCGGCGTTTCGCGAATTGAATTCGGTGCGGTGCGGCAACAGCTTATTAAGTCTACGGGATGGTTTTATGCCAATAAATCAATATTTCAATTAATAAATATTTTTTGTATGAAAAAAAATATGACAAGTGATCAATAATTTATCTTTACTATTGTATTCTATAAACACAATACTGTCTCCCATTGCAGCCGTGGCAGATATTTTTATAGCACCTTATAGTCAAACAGCTGTATTTTAAAACGTTACCACGAAAAAACCCATGACAAGATACGACGCTCAAAGACATATTTTTTGTTGTAATTACGTTGCATTCGGTGTCGATGTTGTACATAATTTGTATGTTATGGGGTAGCAAACAAGCCAGGTGGCCCGCCTCATGGGCCCAGCCAGTATGGACACCTGCAACACCAGAAGCATCGTAGTTGGGTGATTGCGTCCAGAGACAAAGCTACAAAGTCTTGTATGTCTGCAATTATATCAGCACCTCTAAATCGAAACACAACAACAGTGGGCCAATTATATCAGCACCTCTAAATCAAAACACAACAACAGAGGGCCAATTCTCTTACATAAAAAAAAACGTTCACATTCAAGTCGCAATCTGTAAAACTTGTCAAAAATTTTGGTAAATTGATGGTTTTTTTACCCGACTACGGCGAAGAAAAAAGGAGGGTTATGATTTTGACCGGTATGTATGTATGTATGTTCATCTGTTCCCTCCTTCTTCTAAACCACTTATCACAATTTGACAAATGAGGTATCGTTGGAAACGTCTTGATCGTCCGCTGGTTATATGCTATGTGAAGTCACATTAAAATAAAAATGGCGCCCTCTAGAGGACATAAAGTCAGGAACTAAAAAAAAAATTGTTTAATCGTACCATGTTGGGTATCAAATGAAAGGGCTTAATGAGCACATTTCAAAAATATATATATTATAACCACAAAAGAATTAAAAAAAAATTAAAGTAATAAAAACTAAAACCCAACTACGACTAAAAAAGTATAAACGAGACACAGACAGACATAGACATAGTTTTTATTACTTTAATTTTTTTTAAAGATTGCGAATAAGATACGGTTGTGAACGTTCTTAAAAATATGGGAATTGCCCCGCTGATCTTTGCGGCACACTTATAGCCGTACAAGGATCATTTGCCGCGCAGCCAAAATCGTAACTAAAGCCGCCATCTTGTTTTTTCAATTCAATTTCACAAAACAATTTAACAAATGTTTACCAACGGGCTCCTGCCAACATAATTTGAGCGACAAAAGATTCTTTTAGCAGGGTATCTCCTACTCTTTCGCTAAACTCTTTATTGACCTTCTGGAGACTCTTTGGTACATTCGAGGACGTGTTGTACCAAGATGTGGCCGTGTTAGTACACAAACCATTTGACGAGCCTCATTAATATTGTGATGGTTATCCGTGTGTTACGAGCATTAAGTTGATTATGTTTACTGAAGTACTTGTATGTTTTGTGGTAATTACTTACAGAGTTTTCTTAGATAGATTGTGTTAGAATCTCTCTTTATTTGTCTTAGAAAAATTATTCTTATTTGCTAAATTAATTACATTATTTAATCATTTACGTATTCCACCATTTCCAAATGTATAATGATCTATAGGACCTCATATAACTATTAACAGAAATAAAAAAAACATCGTACAAAATAATAATCTCAATCACTTAAAATAAAACTGCAAGACATACAAGTTAAATTAAATTTGAAATTTTAAAAACCCCCGACAAAACCAAAGCATCTCAATTTTTTTTTTATAGCTAAGAACACCTGATCAAATCTCCTTTCAAACAAAACCAAAAAATCACTTTAGCCGTTTGGCAGCTACGATGGCGCAAACATACACACAGATACACACGTTAAACTTATAAAACCCCTCTTTTTCCGTCGGGGGTTAAAAAGCAAAGAGTAGCGAACCTGTCAGCTGCTACGACAGCGTAGCCGGCGTAGCAGCGACTCCACTTCGCTACTGCTACGCTATGCTACGCGTCGTAGCAGTGTAGACGCGGTTCAACAAACAAAGAAAAATTTTTTTTTTTAAGAGGCTTTCCTTCAGTTTGACTAAAACCTTGATAAACATGGTATACCGATCAAGTTAATATTGCCGTAGCCACGCGCTTGGCTCGACGCCAAGCCACTCGAGACAGTTTTCAACTTCAGGTTAAAATTCCGATGACAATCTTTGCATTACAATTTTTAATTAAGTATTTATTTGTCATCGTCACACTAAGAAGAAGTACAAACTTAGCTCTCAAAGACTTACTAAGTACATAAATCTCTGTAACATCCAACATTTATGATTGATTGGGTGATATACCAACAAAAGGAATTCGCTACGTAAACTAGGCCAGAAATCTACTTTTTCTCAAACATGCTTGGAAATTCGAGCATTATTTTGACAACCTTCTTCTAGATAAATCAAAATTGCTGTAGTGGTAAAAAACAAGTGACGATGCGGCCAGCAAAGTTACTATGAAAATCCATATCTGGCGTGTTTAGCGGCCAAATAAATTACTATGAAAACCCATATCTGTCGTGTTATTTAAAAATGGAACGAACTTTTTACTTCAACACACGGCAACCAAGGAGGTAACTTATCAAAGATTTTATTTAAATTTCGAATTGGCTTGCAAATAGAACAAAGAAGAAACAAATGAACATATTGGCGCATGGAAAATGTTAGTTGTTCGTCATTGATTCTGGAATTTCTATTTAATTTACTCAGTTTGAATTTCCGCGCGTTGTTTGAGAAAAGTACTATACAAGCCTTGGCCGCAATCAGGAATTGATGAACTTACGCATGAGTGCCTCGGCTTCGTCTCGGCCCTCATTTTCTCGACCGTCCATCAATCCCCTTATTGCTGGCCGCGACAGTAATGTACTATTGAGTACTTGGCGTATTGTATGATTTGTAAGGCATATTAGGGTTCATATTAATGGGGACGAATGTGCATCTGCTGTTTAAGGAAATTTCTTGCCGACTGGTCGACACTCCACGTGACCACAGGACTGGCTCATTCTTTGGCCAAATAATTAACATTGCCATTCAACGTGGCAATGCTGCGAGTCTAGGTACGTGTCCGAATGACAACGATGCGAACGAGTACTTCGACGTCTAAGTGTCCTTTTATTTGTGTATTTGTATTGTTATTTAGTCATTCAATTTAGTATCTTGTAAATAGTTAATTGTGTAATAATTGTAGGTATATACTTAGGTTGGAAAATAATTAATAATAAACCATGGTGAATAAGTTTATCATGGTGACATAAGTCAAATGATGGGATCGTGGTATAAAGTCAGCTTTATTTTCGACGGTGACTGCCTTTCTGCCGCCAGGCTGCATTTCTGTTTTCCCGTTTGACAGGCATGGACTGGTAAATATCAAGACTTGATTTGCCAACTTTAGTAACAAATTAAAAAGGATTTCAACTTTGTCTCCAAAGTTGTCAAGGCTTTGGCAAACACGTCTCAAGTAGGTAAAAATTGTGATGAGTACTAGTGGTTTAGAAGATATGAGGGAACAGATGAACATACTTACATACATACATACATACTTACATACATACTTACATACATACCGGTCAAAATCATAACCCTCCTGTTTTCTTCGCCGTAGTCGGGTAATAAAAACGGTGACCGTCTTCAGTCCCATAATAAATGAGATTCGATACATAGCATTCTTTCATCCGGCTAAATTTGGCCATTTATAACACGTACTTTCCTCGGGGCTACGATAACAATTGATCAATTATTGGTTTATTATTCCCTGGAGCACATTTGTGGATAAATAAGATTAAATAGAGTACGTTCGGTCAATGATGTACTAATGACCGTACGCTAGTTAATCTTAATGTGTAGTGTGGACATAGCAACAACACTAAAACTTACTTATTTATTTAATTTACCTTACTTAATTTATGTAGGTACACTAGGTACTAACCATTTTAGGGTTCCGTAGTCAACAAGGAACCCTTATAGTATCGCCATGTCTGTTTGTCTGTCTGTCTTTAGGGGTATGAGGAACAGGGCGTAAAGTTCAGTCATCCACCATAGAAAAGGGAGGATCCTCTGACCAGACGGGTGTTGTGTCTGGCGGGCAACTGCCCAACGATTGATGTCGGGTTCTTGTATATATGTCCATTGCACGGTAAACTTTAATTGCGCGATGCAGGATTTACGTGACGTCAGGTGTTTGTGTGACGTCAGGCCTTTTTGATGCGTAGTTCATATGTGGCGATGTAGGTACCGCCACATGTCTGTTATTTGTTTTCTCCGTGGAGATATCCTCATGGATACCTACTTGGCTGCCGCGCCGTTGGTATATGAAATACTCATCTGCCGCCAACCTGAGTTGACTGATGTCAACTACTCTACTAGAAGTCCCGTGTGAACGGCCACGTTCTCGAGTCCTCTAGTAGGTAAATTAAATGGATATCCATATCAATCAATCTGCCTAGCCTTTTCCCAACTATGTTGGGGTCGTCTTCCCGTCTAACCGGATGCAGCTGAATACCAGTATTTTACCACAACCCAGTAACTGGGTAATACGATACCCCTTGGTATCCATATAATATCATAAAAACCACATAAACTAAATGAACTGAAATCAATCAACGATCCTTTGTGTATTTTCGTAGAAACGCAACACATAACACCAGCTTTTCCAATTACAAGATCAAATAGTAAGTGTTGGTCATTCAACCATATTATTAGATCACACGAGTAAGATGCCACCACAGACCAATATATTTGTCTCTGAACAGTTCGACCGTAGCTTTTGGACATATATTTATCGACAGAAATGGGCCGCAAATAAGTAAAATATCGTACCTGAGTCCGTAACGTCGTCCATCGTCCAAAACATTCGTTTGACAAGATTGGTCATCTAATAATTTAATCAATTTCAGCTCAGAGGGGGCTAAAAGAATTTAGTGTGATTAAAACAAGTAAGTTACAGTATTTCGACTTTCGAGAGGATGCAGCCATGGCTCAGTAATCCATCGCTATTAGTAGCACATTCACAATCAAAATGACGTAAAACTCAATAAAATATACCTTACCTTACGGAGTTAAGAGTAACATTGCAATGACTTATTAATGGTTTTACGTCGATCGAGAATGTAGATGACGGAGAAAAAAAAATTAAAGTATAAGTAATTTGTCATGGTTTACCTACAATGCAGGTGGTAAAAAAGTTAAAAAAAATACTAGTTCCTTCACATTCCATACGAACAATGATTTCTTATTCGATTATTTTACCAATCCAATAACGTCAAAATCATGAAAGCGTTCTCAAACATTATATCAATACAACCGAAGTATTGTAAGTAGGTATTCTAATTTGAATTCTTGTACAAAGACAAACACTAAGTAGTTCTTTTAACTTTTTATTTCAATTTCTAATGTTAAAACCTGCTTTGTTGAACACACACACAATGTACCTAAAATGTACATCGTTCCACTTCAAACAAATGCTTTTAAAAGGAGATTTACGAAATAAGTAAAACATTTTATTTACGATCCATCAGAGACTCGCAATTTCTGGCGTACCTAGATTTTCTTTAAACGAATTTCGGAGGCGAACAATATCGGCTATTTCGAACATCCACACTCCATAAATATTGTTCGTATGTGAAAAAAATCAATTCAGCAGGAGAGCACTTTGAATTTGAAATACTTCAATATGTCTTTAATAACTTGCGAAATTAGCTGGGTTTTGCTACTTTTGATGAGATTTTTTTAAACTGAATGCTTTTTATAAGAAAATGCTTTTAATGAAATATGTAAATCCTCCTAGCTTTCGTTTACTTAGAGTACTAACAAAGAATTCAGCAAAAAATCTTAGATTCACAACACTTTAAGGCATAACACTTATGAGAATCTATACCTCATATAAAATGCTTTGTCCTGAATGACTGACTGACGGATCAACGCACAGCCTAAACCGCTGCGCGCTGATCGTAGAGACCTGAAACTTGCAGGGTGTGTTCTTTGTATGATGACGTAGGCATCCGATAAGAAAGGATTTTCTGAAATTCCACCCCTAAGGGAGGATTTCGTTTGTATGAAAAATCTTATTATTACATTTTTAGAGGAAAGTACGAAATCTACGCGGACGAAGTCCGGGCAAAGCGCTAGTATTTAATAATTCCTTTAAACTAAATGTAATATAGTCCAATAATGTAATAATCTCTATAAAAGTTCACTCTCCATAGAATTTAAAATGATACGGGTGGCTGAAAAGGTTTTAGGGAATAAAAAATCGGCCAAGTGCGAGTCGGAGAAGAGAGAGATATTTCTCGAAGGCATGCGAAGCCAGATGCCCCTGGGCGGCAAGAAAGAAAGTCCTCTATAGAACGCGTAGAAAGAGATGAAATAAAAGTTCCTTGAATTTAGCAATTCGATTTTATTTTTTAACCTACTTCTTCGAAAAGGAGGCGTTTCTCAATTCGTGTTTTTTTTTGTATATCTGTTACGCGATTACTCCGCCAATTATGACTCGATTTTGATTATTCTTTTTTTCTTTGGTAGGTCATGCTTCAGAGGTGGTCCCATATAAATGTTTATTAACTTTGGGGGGGTTTTTGAGTTAGCTTCAATAATTACGTATTTTTCCCACTTAGTCTATAGATGATATTTTATTTGATTCTGTCATTGTTATTTACATAGCAGGTAGTGGTATTCGAATTTGTGTGGAGTAGGTATCACAACAAAAAAGTGAAAAATAAAAATATTTAAAAAAACAGACTTCCAAAAAAAAAACGAATAAAAAGGGAAAAATAACTTTGATCCGAAAGCAAAGTTATTTTTCCCTTTTTATTAGTGTTTTTTTGGAAGTCGGGTTTTTTTTTGTCTTCAGGGTAGTGAATACAGGATTAGGTGATCTCTAAACAAGTCGAGGATTAATTTACATGTGGCAGCCATAGAATTTACTTTGACGATACTGGCCTCCCAATCTGAGCGAAAAACGTTTTAGAAGTAAGTATAAATAGTGCCATCCACGAAGATGCGCCCCCCTTTTCTTCCTAAACGCGATTACTGTAGGTTAGCGTGGGGCGCGTCCTCGTGGATGACCCTATCTAAGTAATTCCATGGATCGCATTTTAATATCTCTGATATTAATTTTCGTATTGAAAACTTTGATCCTTCTTTTCGGCAGCAACATAAAAGATTCGGCCATATTAATACTAGCCCCGTTTTTCATAAAAGTGACTTTGATAAGCCCTCATAGATCTTGGCCTGTCATTGTTGTTCTTTTGAATTAAACGAAGGGAATATATATTTATAAAGATTTGGATATGATAGATTTGCGAATGAAGGGTACATTGTTGGATCGTATTGAGAGGAAAATGATACTCGGTGTAATTCCGTAGGTTACTGTAACTAAGAATTTTCTGAAGGCAAACATAAGAGAGTGTAGTGGAAAGCATCCTCTAACGTGATAAAGAGAGTTTAGACCAAACGAACATAATTATAACCAGAACAAGAGCTTAGAGCATTCTTTTGTTGATTCTTGACATTTGAGTACCCAAAGAGAGAACTACGAAGCAAAATTCTGTCCCTGTTTAACAAAAAGAATTTGGGTGAGTATAACAGCCTTATAGCCAATTATATTTTCGAGCCGTTTGGGGTTGAAACCCTAGGGCCGTGGGGTCCGAGTGCATGAGCACTCGGACCCCACGGCCCTATGCTATGAAGCTTGTTTAATGAAATTTCCAAACGGCTATTTGACACTTCCCGTGACCCAAGGGCTGGCTTTTACCTTGGTCAGAGGATAAGCATTGCCATACAACGTGGCAATGCCGCCAGTCTCTTGCGTACATTACCAGCCGACAGCGATGCGGAGGAATTTTTCGACGCTATATTCTAGTTTATTGTTTATTTGTATAGTTACTTTTAACTAAGAGAGTTGTATATATATAAATAGTTAGTCTGTACATAATATTAATTATGTTATTTAAAATTTGTAAAAATAAATGTTTACAAATACATTATAAATATTTGGGTGAGTGAGGATAGAATACCTATCTTCCTTTTTTATATCTATTTGTCCTCCATTTTTATAGATTTAGACAAAACGTGCAAACGAGCGAATGCGTTGGTGTGTGCATTCGCTCGTTAAGTCTAAATCGACCTTTTATAAAACGAAACCAGAACGCCAAAAAGAACGATAACGACACAGATTCTACATAAAATACAGTTCAGACTATATCTTATAGCAAACCATGAAAATATACGATCGTTTCATTGACGTTGTCAGCGTCTATTCATTGCAGTTCGCGGACAAAGCATTTGACTTGCTAATTCTGAACTCCGTCATTCGTTCGCCATTTGTACTGCCCTATTACTGCGAGTGGACATGGACATACGTGCACAATTTAGGCGTCACTGCTGCCAATTCAACTCGCTCGGCGAAAATTGATTGTCAAAGGCCGGAGTTCCACTGTGAAACAGAAGACCGTTCAGAAAATAGCTCGAATTGTTACAGAAATAATTTGATTTTTATCCGCTCTTGAAAGGCTGTTTTTAAGTAATTTGCAAATAAAAAGAATTTGCTCGGTTTAGTGTGTTTATATGCGCTAAGTTTAAACAGAGGATTACCGAGAATTACCTAACTGAAAACTAAATACGCTCCAATGTTTTGCTAAGTAACATGTAGGTACCTATTGTTGAACATTTTGGTTCATGTATATATATAATGATAAGGCACTTTTGCGTAAAATATATTCAAATTCAGTTTCAACTCCATTAGATAGTCAGATTTTAAACACGTACTGAGGTATAATTTCCCCAGTAGGTAATACTAAGGGCTTTGTGAGCCAATTTGTCCGAATACACAAAGAAAATAATAAAATAATAAAGCAAATCGAATAACCCAAAATTGAAAACGTAGGTAGGTACATGTCCATCCAATTTAATAGAGATCATTTGATGAAGTGTTCCACCATTTTACGAAATGGTTGTATTTCATGACATAACATCGACCGCTGGTCACACCATGATGTGATCTGGCCAGATCATTGAATACTCAACGTTTGACGATAAGAACAGCTAAACGCACGACTACTTACTTCAAGATGTGGCCAAACATTAGTAATCATAAATCCATTAAATCGTAAAATAGTTAGATTATCCACCGGTAGAGGCGTTGCTGTATCTTTGTTTTTGTTGAGCATCATGGCGGCGGCGGTGTCCTGTCATTTCACCAAAAATTAATTTACTTGACATTGTAACGATTGCTTGATTTGATAAAACTTAGTAAACTATTTCGTCGGTATCTATCACGGTGACATAATAAGCATCCAAATCCGTTCAGCCGTTTTAGCGTGAATACGCTTTCAACAGCTAACAAACAATTAAATAAATTCACTTTCACATTTTTAATATATAAAAAAAGAGATTGTGCTCCATAGCCTCCTTTCTGAAATTCAGGTACCTACCAATCGAGCCTTACAAAACTTTCAAGACCAAGAAGAGGAAAGCTCAATTAAAAAATTTGTAGGATTTAACAAACGAACCTTTTAAACTTTCTGTATAATATTGAAGTTATATTTGACTGCTCATAACTTTTAATTGCTTTGGAGTACACAGTGGGATCTGATAGAAAATATTCAGGTTAATTTTGAGAAACGGTAAGGTAAGTATTCAACCTATTAATTAAGCACAGGCAAGCTTCTCATAAACGAGTCGACAATTCTATTAAGGATCGGTTATAGGAAATCGTGTTATGGGTTTTGATAAGTTTATATAGAAAACATAAAGTAGTAGGTACACACGGCTACACGTAAAGCCAGTATACGCTGACCTCGCATTTTGTACGGAAATCCTATACAATGCAAGATCAGCTTATACTGGAAATGTATAGCTTGATGTGTAGCCTTGTGTAAGTACCTACCCACGAAAAAAAACGCGTGGATAGTTGGTCAATAAAAATAAAAAGAGTGGGGTCAGGGGACGTCAGGAACGAAGTTCCTTTACGATTTAAAACAAAAATAAAATTTTCGCTGCCGCCATCTTGGATTTACATTTTGACCAAATTCACATTTCTCTCTCTCGCATGCAGTGTACTCGGGCCGATGTGTACAATTTTATTAAATCCCACGACACTGTAATTTTCTTTTGTTTTTTTCTACTTACACGACAATATACCTAGGTACCTAACTCGGTTGCTCGCTTCACAAGGTAGAACCCAAGAATTAAGGTAAAATCAAACCAACGATTCCTTTCGTGCCAGTATGCATGTTGAGCAGTTTATATTTTCGAGTTGGGAACCTACCTACATGTGCTTCCGACAAGGTCCGATTGAAACCGGACGTCACCGGACGACCGACAGTACCTACTGTGATGACTCTTTATCTTACCAGCTAGTGTTGTTTGTTACTTATTCGATGAAATACCTAACGTGTCTGACATTGTGTCGTCACATGGTAGATAGTAGGTAGGAATGTCTATCTTTAGAAAAGAAAAGTACTGAAATAAAGCTTACTTTTTATTGGAAAAAGCATTACCGTAGCCGCGTTGGTGGGGAAAAGAAAAAAGAAATCTTATAGAAATCTCACGACTTATCAAGTATAAAGGTCCCGAATACTTGCGACATCATTTCTCTCCATCGCCGTGGGTGTGTGTGTGACTGATGGATGATGTAATAGGTTGAATGGGTAGGGACCAACATTGTTAGTGAAGGCATGATAAAGTATTTGACTGTTGATAATTCTTCATTCTGGCAGCCTGGCCCTGGACGAAGATCCGCTTTGCGGGCGCAACGGAAAGTGTGCTTATTAACACAATTTTTCCGTACTCAAAGTATGCCAAAGTGACCCTATAACTAAGGCGGCTGTCCGTCTGTCTGGCTATCACAGATTCACAGGGCTGTATCTTTGATCCGTACCTAATAGATATTATAGACACTTGACATTTTCACAGAGATAGCCGCTATAACAAAAAATAATTAAAGTTTAAAATAAAAGGGGGTCCCTATACAAGACAAGTTTGTTTTTTTGGAATTTAACCGTTAATAATCGCTATTGGGAGAGCAACTGTGTGTTTGCACTGGCGAAGCATTCACAACAAAACATGTTGAAATCTCTATTTTCTGTCAATGTTGCATACAATTTTTGACAAGAACTAGAGACTTCAACGTGTCTTTTTTAACCTACCTACAATTTTTTTTCCGCTGTTTACTAGGGCGTTCCACGGATATGCCACATGGAGGGAAAGTAGGTACCTTGAAAATTTGTAGATGGATCATTTTACTGAAAGAAGACATTATTTGAATTTAAAAAACAATTTAAACTGCATTCATAGATATTTAAATAATTACATGGTTGAACCGGGAATCGAACCCGTTACATGAGAAAAATAATCACCCTGTAGCTACATCATACCGATCGAAAGGATTCATCATAAGGATTATTTTTTGCTAAATAACATAGTGTCACAAATAAAAGGAAGACCATGAAGTTTAACATTTGATGGAAATGTCAAACTTAAAATACAGACATTACATCAGTGTTGCAAAAGTTCATGATTTATCGTGAGATCTCATGATTAGGCTATTCTCTCACGATATCACCTAGACCTTGTTGTTAATGATAGTTCATACACACATGACCACATTCAGTTAGATTAGATTTATTTTATTTAATAGTATATAGTCCTCCGACTAAATCGTGTTTTTTAATCTCGTAGACTAATTTGACATTCCAGGTGATTGTTTGTTTTTTCCTTAAAAATCAATTTGGAGTTTGACATCCGCACCTGTCAAATTAGTCTACGAGATTAAAAAACAGACTATAATTAATTATCTGTGATAAAGTCTGTGTTACCAGTATTATAGTTATCTGTGGGACACTGTATTCCCATATTCCGTCAGACGGGCTAAATAGGTAATATTTATGTCCTGTCAAAAAGTCAAAACTAGTTTGTTTACTTTGTTTGTTTATTAGGTTATGCGAAAACGGCTGAGCGGATTCAAATGAAACTGCACTTAGGACCTTGACCTGTAGAAGGACATAGGACACAATAATACGACAATATCACCTTTTGTTGTTTTTCTACAGATTTTTATTACTAAACAAAGAATATAAGTAATACTAAGTACTAACATAAAATTAAAATAAACAATGCCTCCTGTTAGAACTAGCAGGCAGGCGTACAAACGACACGCATATTCTGGGCCGCGCAAGTCGTTAAAACGAGTTCGAGGTGGATTGAGAAAATTTTACAATGAAGAGAGGTACAGTAAACATGCATTATTAGTTCTGTGTTCGACTTCTTCGTAAAATACTACCAAGTTTCTACAGAAATCCATACATCCATGAAAAACCACAATTGGATAGCCGGTTACCGCCATTTCACGACCTCATATTCTGCACCCAAATTTTCTCATTCTGTTGACAAAAGTTTACATTCGCCTCTAACGTGTTACAGCCGTTTGAAAGTTTGGCGTTGTAAAGAAAAGAAGAAGAAGCCAACGAATGAAGAAGTCGTCACAGGTAGGTAATTCTAAAGTGTTTTTATCTGATCTTGCATGTCTATTTTACTTGTTACCTACTCGTAAAAGTGACACTACATTATGTAGGTTTAGGGTATATCACATTTTGACTTTTTTCTTTTCATAGTTACTCAGAATACACAACCAAGCACTTACACGCGTGTAAAATCAAAAATCCGCTTAGAGGTCACCTACAGTGCTCCTAGCACTAGCATAAGCACAGTGACAGCTGAAACTGTGGTTGGACAATCAAGCTTCGTTGAAGTGTGAGTTACATTTATTTTGAACATGATTAAGTACTTTCACATTTATAATATTCGTATGGATTAAGTACTAATATAAATGCGAAAGTCCGCCCCTAAGATGACACACAAAGTAACTCAGTCTGTCTGTCTACTATCTTTTCACGTCCAAATCACAGAACCGATTATTGTTTGACTGATAGGTAGCCTGGAATATGGAGATGGATATAGGCTAGTTTTCATCCTGAATATTGGGAAAACACCTTGTGTGTACTTAATAGAATTTAATTGAGTTATCATCACATATTCACACACAATATTCATCATTAAGGGTAGTCAGAAGGCCAAAAGTCTCGAAAACCTGTCTTACCTGTGGTCAGAGAGGTTGTAATCCGATAAGCAGTTGCTCCATGTAAAATACTGGTATTCATCTGCATCCTGTTAGACAGGAAGCCGACCCCAATATAGCTAGGAAACGGCTATGCAGGTGATGATTCACACAATAGTGTGATGACTTTCAGTGACAGTACAAAAGAGTTGCTAATACACAATGGTTTGTTTATAACAGTTTTTTTTTTACAGAGTACAAAATGTGTCTGAAATTGAGATGTTGATAGTGAAGTTAGAACCTCCCGAATACTACAAGTAAGTAATAATTATCATCATCAAGTTTTCCTTATCATCATTCTCCTGCCCTTAGTATATTCCCACTGCTGGGACACAGGCTTCCTGTCTGCGAGAGGGGGTGGGCCGTAATCCACCATGCGGGCCCAGTGCGGGTTGGTAGATGTCACACCTGTTCGAATTTTTGGTTCTAGGACATGCTGGTTTCCTGGTGATTAAACAGTTTACACAAAGTAAAGTGCCTGTCAAGGGTTCAAAATTACGACCTACAACGTCGCGGACGTTACCACTGGGCACCAACCCCAAATGAACTGGGAGTAGGGCAGCCTCATCCCAGTTCATTTGGGGTTGGTGCAACATGTCTTTTTTTTTTCATACATGTCTATCAATCGTCATCTCGGTAACCACCATCTTGGCAATGACAACCGATCTCCACACAACTTTTCAGTCATTGGTGCCACTTTCAGATTTCCACTATAAACTCATTTCTTAATCTATCATTCCTAAAAATTTACAAAGAATGAACGAAAGTGTATGCTTATGTATGCATCAATCAATCTGCCTAGCCTTTTCCCAACAATGTTGGGGTCGGCTTCCAGTCTAACCGGATGCAGCTGAATACTAGTATTTTACATGGAGCGACTGCCTATCTGACCTCCACAACCCAGTAACTGAGTAATACGACACCCCTTGGTAAGACTGGTTGTCAGACTTTCGGGCTTCTGACGACCCGTAACGACTGTCAAAGATCCACAAATGAGAGCCGGGACCAACGTCTTGACGTGCTTTCCGAGGCACGGAGGAGTCTCGGTATGTAAAGATGGTCACCCATCCACCGACCAACCCCGGCAAGCGTAGCTTAACCTGATGGATCGACCCGCGCGGTTAGCCACGAGCTTATGTATGCATGTTTTCATTAAAAGAGAGGTCTGATTCCCAGCAGGTGAAACATGATAGACAGTGTAATGTAATGTATAAATATTTTCCTGCGGAGGGCTCGAGGGTTCGTTATTACAGCCGCACGGGTCGATCTTCAAGGTTAAGCAGCGCTTGCCGAGGTCGGTCCGTGGCTGGGTGGCCATCCATTACAGACTGAGATCCTTCCATGTCTCGAAAAGCACGTTAAGCCATTGGTCCCGGCTGTTATTCGTAGACCCCAGCATAGTTGGGAAAAGGCTAGTCAGATGACGATGTATATTTTTGTGCAGGCAACATACACAAGGCGATTCCTCGACTAGCAATCGACTCACGGAAGAATTAAATGAGTAAGTACATAAGTTAGGCACTGTATTATGGATAGATATAAATTTAGCCAAATGTCCTTAATTTGGTATTTTTCGTTGGATTGTTCCTTAAGTTCTGAGTTGAGGTATACAATAATGACACATGCGTGGACTGACTTGACCGGTTCACGCAAACTTGTATGGTGCTTTCTTCAAGAGACCTTGACATAATGACATTAACGTACATGGTCTTCATAATGATCTGGTCATCATAATATAATTGTATGGACTTTATATGAGACTGCGACCTCTAAGACTGTTTTGGTGTTTCTTCTCTAAATAGTCCGATAAGAATACAACCCCATCTAATATAAATGAAAAAAAATGATGTTTAAACGTTTTATTTTAACTAATTTTCAAAAGAAATGTCATTTATTTAGGTACCACATTATCATCATATTTATAATAAAGTACAAGTTAGTAGTACTAGTGCTGACCACGAAGCCCTGGGTTCTATTCCCGGGTCGGGTAAAGTGTTATTGGGTTTTTCTATCTGGAATTTCTCAATAACAGCACGGAGTCTGGATTCGTGCCCGTTTGATGGCAATAGGGTCGCCCCCTATTACATGGGACTTGAACATAACTGGCGAAATGTGGGTGTACTAATAGGTACACGTACCTACACCTCTGGCTAACTCTTCGGGGTTTACAGGCGTGACGTTATGTTATCTTCTTTGTTTCAGAAGCGGTCTGTTAGGAGAGGCTGAAGTTAGAGTGGAGAAAATAGAAATAGGAGAAGAAGGATTTAGTTAATTTTTGTATTGACAAATGTACGTAATTTAATGATTTGTCCCATTTGTCATTCGTATTTTCTTTGATAGTCGTTACGGGTTGTCAGTAGCCGAGGTCAGACATCCAGTCTTCCGAAGAGGTATCGTGTTACCCAGTAACTGGGTTGTGGAGATCAGATAGGCAGTAGCTCCATGTAAAATACTGGTATTCAGCTGCATCCGGTAAGACTGGAAGCTGACCATAACAAAATTTGGAAACATCTAGGCACATTGATTTCAAAATTAACGCAAATTATTCGATATTCTGGTTTTAGTAGTCAAGAATTTATTTTATTTTAATATTTAGTATGATCTTTTTAGATATTTTTTTACCCAGAAATCGCGAAAAAAAAATCAGCTGTTCCCTTCATTTTGACGAGCTATGCGAACATTGTAGGGAACAGCTGATATTTTTTTTGCGATTTCGTCTTTAGTCTCATAGTGAAAGTTGTTCATAATGATTATTGATGAGTACATGAGAATTAAAACGAATAAAATTTCACCCTGTATAAATTATACAGTATGTTAACTAACAAATGGCGTTCCTGTTAACCCGCAATAGTATAGCGCTCATACATGCTGCATACGTTTAAATATAAAATATAAAAAAAATAAAGTAATAAAAACTAAAACCTAACTACGACTAAAAAGGTATAAACAAGACACCACAGACAGACAAATAAAAAATCCGGAGTCACACGTGTTTGGGTATAAATCGAACAGATTACGTGTGACTCCGGATTTTGTGAGCCCCCTTAAATGTTTAGCGTTTTATAACTTTTATTTTTAGTTAAATATTTTTGGGGTTATAATAAATATATATATATATATATATTTGAAATGTGCTATTCAAGCCACTTCATTGAAGAGGTACCCAAAATGGCAACATAAAAATTTTTTTTTTAGTTCATCTCTTTTTGTTCTCTAGATAGCGCCATATTCAAGCCTATAACCAGCGGACCATCAAGACGCTTCCAACGATACGCCATTTGTCAAATTATGACGAGTAGTTTAGAAGTTATGAGGGAACACATGAACATTAGAAGTTATGAGGGAATACATACATACAATCATACATATGCCGGTCAAAATCATAACCCTTCTTTTTGCTTCGCCGTAGTCGGGTAACAAAAGGCTAATAAAACGAGGAAATTGTCTTAGGCACGATGAGTTTGCAAGCGAATAAAATAAACGTTATTTAAATGAAAATTAAAAATGAATCTGTTAACTTTAAGGACGCAAAGTGGACCCGACGTCAACAATCCTGTAATCGAATATTCTCCCGAGTCAAAAGAAAGGTAGGCACACACTTAAACAGCAATTATAAAGTACGACGTCCAGTGTTCTCATAATTGATGGAGACTGGGGCAACTTAAACTCATTAGTTGGGTCGCTTCGCGAGAGATAGCATTCATTTCATCCTAACAAATAAAAATGAAACCGTAATTTCAAGTCTCTAAAGACTTTGATAAAAGTTATGAGGAAATTCCGGGAATTCAAATTAGGAAAAAGAAATCTAGAGCTAATGAAAGAAACGAGATAAAATGTTTCCATGAATTTGGGACAACTCACGTCAATCTATACTAATATTATAAAGCTGAAGAGTTTGTTTGTTTGTTTGAACACGCTAATCTCAGCAACTACTGGTTGGAATTGAAAAAATATTTTTGTATTGTATAGTCCATTTATCGAGGAAGGTTATAGGCTATATAATATCACGCTACGATCAATAGGAGCGGAGCATAAATGAAAAATGGTAATTAATTATTTGCGAAGAAGTTTTATCGACATAATATTAATTCTTATTCAAATAAATAGTTTTAACATCAAGGGTATTTATGTAGCAGTAAAATATTTTTTAATTCATTCGAATCGGACGTTTAATTTCTAAGTTATCACGAAATGCAATACGCGAACCGTTCGACGCTGGCGCCGCGCCGCGCCGCCGCGACTTTCCCTACTCTAGAGAGGAGAGGATGGGCACACGGGTAGACCATGACCTGGAATAGGACATAGGATACGTTTTATCCCTATATTCCCACGGGATCGAGACCTACGCGGGTGAAACCGCGGGGCACAGCTGGTAATAATATATATAATTTATGTTCTCAAGGCGAGAGATTTGTGAAATTGGATCATACAAATTACGATCATACAAGCAATGATGTTTTCGATTTTCTGAAAAATTCTGTTTTGCTTTTACAAATAGGTAGGTACATAACTGTAGATTGTTTAAATACCAGCCTCACGTGTTAAAAAAAAACAGACAATTTGCCTTTTAAAATGTTTTTTTTTTAATACCCATTATTTTTTACGATATTCTATCTATAAAGTGCAATTAACTAGCTTTCTATGTGTATTGCAATTTACTAATGTAGGTAAGTACATATTTATCTTTTTGCGTTCTGCGAACCTCGTACGCGTATTCATCGTTTTTGTGCTTTTATATGAAGCGAGCTTGTCATTTCGTTAGGTGCGTAGATCACTAAATTAATCCATTAAAATTAAATTACCGTCGACCACGAACAGCATTATCTACATTATTAAGGTTTAGATAAATAGTACACACGGCTACACATCAAGTTATACATTTCAAGTTTATGCTGATCTCGCTTTATAAGGGATTTCTGTACTATGCAAGGTTAGCTTAAACTGGAAATTATAGCTTGTAGCCGTGTGTACATAGAGAGTTTTCTGGCGCTCTCATGTTTGGTTTATGCGGGTCTAAAATTCCTGAAATAAGTACATAAGTAATTAAAACATGTGAGCGAGCACCCATGGAAAGAGAGAATTACAATATCCACATAAAAATATTATTGGAACATCGTCCTAATTTGCAGTCTCACGTTATTCAGAAGATCGAATCTTCCCACAAGTCGGGTTGTGCCGTTTGTCAGCCCCGGCTAGACTTTACGATCCTCCAGAGGCAGAAGGCTGAGGGACTTGGTGACTTTTGGCTTTCCCAAATGTAGATAAGTACCTATTTACTTATCCATATGAGAGTCGGTAAGTCGGTAGCCGATTCCTTTTTTCACAAATTAAACTAAATTTAAGTTCAGTGCATCTTTTTCTTTATAAATTTTAGTTTAGTCCTGTCAAATTAATCAGAACAAAAAATGAAATAATCAAAATCGATTCATAATTGGCGGAGTAATCGCTTAAAAATAAACATACAGATGAATTGAGAACCTCCTCCTTTTGAAGAATTGGTTAAAATAGGGAAGCTCCACAATTGCGGATGCGGATGCGAATATCCGCAACATGTTAGAGCATCCTGCTTTCTTATTGCTTAAGGTGGATGCGCCAGGGTAGCCCGTGAAATTCAAATTTTCTTACGTTTTTTGCAATTTGCAGGTCGGTGTTAGATTGTATGTTGATCTAAATATGATTTGCGCACGTAGCAAAAATTAGATTTACAGAATTATAAACATTAGAATCAGCAATACAAAATGCGCAAATCATATTTAGATCAACATACAATCTAACACCGACCTGCAAATTGCAAAAAACGTAAGAAAATTTGAATTTCGCGGGCTACCCTGGCGCATCCACCTTAACCTTGAATATACGTTAACCACAATAATGCGCCCTCTTCCGTCTAGATTCCCTTTTATGAAGCGAATGTGCCTATCGTTTATATCAATTTGATCCATGTAATAAACGCAATAGCCTGGCTATGAAACTCATAACGATTTTGTTTTTATATACTTTCGACCTTTACTTTTATGTCTACATAGCTCGATTCATTATTTACCTTCTGGTGCTTTTTTTCAATTTATTTAACTGATGTTCTAGTAAAAATCACGTCACATCATTCTGCCACGGCTTATTTTTTTTTTATTACTTACGCTTTTGTCGTTCTGAATGTTTCTCACATGTATACTTTCAACATGAATGATGTACTCGTCCAATAGGTATTTTGAAACCATATTTTGATTTAAAAGTGTCCGTGGATTTTCTTGCCCGTTCTTCTCCATAGGAACCTACTAAGTACGGTTTAGAATGATCAACTAGCTTCATCTTTCTGACTGACCCCTTGACAATTCAAAAGTGCCTGGAATTGGTTTAATTGAAATATGTTTTGAGAATCTATACTTAGACAAAGAAGACCCACTACAAAGTCGAACTTTTCTGAAACTCGATACCCACATTACCCACTCTAGGATTGATGACCTTCACGAAGTTGCACATGTATCTATCTAATAGGGATAGGGGCTAGCCCTTATTATCCAATACCCGGAGACAATTCTATTCCGCAGGGTTGCGACTAAAATAAGAACAAGGTGAGAATTTTGTAATAGAAATATCCAATAACATTATACCCGACATAAGTGACCATAATAGAACCATTTTATAAAGAATGGTTTCTCTCTACTACTACGCAAAATACGCGCTTTGACGTAGAGTTGCGGATACCAGCCCGTTTTACCTAAGTACTTAGATAATATTATGACGGGGAACCTAAAAAATTACAATTACTTAATGAATATTGACAACACTGATGGTTTAGTTCGTTAATAAAAACATTTTCCAAAAAAAAAAAACAACCGAATTCCAAAAAAAAACACTATAAAACTGAAAAATACCTTTAATTTCGGAATTCGGTGTCTTTGCTTTTCAATTTTCGTTTTTTTCCACCGACTTCCGAAATTAAAGTAATTTTTCACTTTTTAGTGTTTTTTGGAAGTCGGTTGTTTTTATTTTTCACTTTTTAGTTGTGGTACCTACCCCACTCAAATTCGAATACCGCTACCTGCTATGTAAATAACAGTGACGGAGTTAAATAAGATAATATATCATTTACATAGAAGTGGTAAAAATACGTAATTATTGAAGCTAACTCAAAAACTACGCAAGCAAAGTTAGTAAAATTTATAAGGGACCACAAGGGAAGCACCAGCTTTCAAATAAAAAAAGAATCATCAAAACCCAGTCGAAAGTTCTGAGAAAACACACATTAAAAAAAAAATGCAGACGAATTGATAACCTCCACCTTTTTTTGTCGGGTAAAAAACAACTTGAACGTCTTTGTTTACCTAGTAATGAAATTATATCAAGTACAGTCATGTTACCTACCTATTTATACAAAGAATGTGGAGTAGATAAGTGTGCGATAAATCCCTCTTATTTCATCTGTTCATTAACACCACAGTTTTACGAGTATTTGCCCAAGGAGAAGAGCGAAACGCGGGGCGTCCCGTGACGTCAGCGACCGTGACCCAGTCTGATCGCTCCTACCCCCAACCAAAACCAACCTACCCGTGCGTGACATCAAGTCTAAATAATTATTTTTCTTGTACCTACCCAATAGAATAGACTAACAAATTACAGATCATTAATGAAATAATGAATGTAGATTTATGGTGATACAATGGGAGGCCTTATCGCTAAAACCAATCTTTTAAAGATAACCTTTGGACGAATTAAAGGGGGAAGGAGACAATACAAACATTTACATACACATTTAATGCATGCCATAAAGCATATTATCATGACTAGACATCGGAATTTATGCATATAACTCTCAATTTACGGCGTTAATACTTATTTTAGCTTTTATAATTCCCTATCGTGCATAATTATTTCGTTTATAAGCGGGCTGCAGGACGTACGGTACGCATGTGGGAGCCTACAGCAAAGGCACAGGTTTATAATACCTTGCGTTATACCCTGCGTGTAAACAGCTATCTTCAGAAATGCCGCAAAATTTCAAATTTTGTCCTGTGACGTCAGTTGACGTAGAGAGGTCGTTGTTGATAAACGTCACTTCTTGTTTTCAACTACAGAACAAGTTTTTAACTACTTTATTCTTGGGATAAAATCATCCCAACTGCAGAACCCTTTATTGTGCTGGCTGGTTTTTTATATTTATTTCCAATACAGATAGATGGTAATCGATTGGAAGTCACTTAACAAGCAGTAGGGGAGATGGACGTAGCCTAAACGTTTAAGTAGGTCAAGGATAGTAGGTACATTGTAGACATTTTACAATCATAGTACCTATTGCCCTCACAAACCGGAAAACCATTGTAACGACAGTGAGACTTCGTAAAGCTCTTTTTATTAGGTAGGTGCCGATGATAATTATTACTTTTTACCCGACTACGGCGAAGAAAAAAGGAGGGTTGTGATTTTGACCGGTATGTATGTATGTAACCATAGCTGGGCATTAACTCGTTAATCCGTTAATCGTTAATTAACGAAGTTAACATTTTTATTAACGGATTAACTTTTAAAAATGTTAACGGACACGTTAACTTCCGTTAATATCCAGAAGTCCGTTAATCCAATGCCTTATATTTATCGCGGCACCGCGGCGGGGCGCGAAAAACAGGTTCGTACAAGTATGAAACGACAAGTGCCAGTCGGCGCGTGGCAGCGAGTGAAACAAAAACAAAACTAGATATATTTTGCCGGCGCGTGCGAGTGAGAAAGAAAACTGCGAAGAGATTTGTTTCGTTTAATCATTTCATTACTTTAACCTGTTAACTTCCAGAACCTAAACAAACAGGTTTTATAAGTTCACTAACGCAACGATATAAAGATGCAATTTTACACATATTAACGGATTAACGTTAACTTGCTTTAATTCTTCCGAAATGTACTTAACGCTTTAACGTTTAACGAAGCTAACTTTATTTGTAGCGGATTAACGATTAACGAAGTTAACTATTTGATTAACGGTGCCCAGCTATGTATGTAAGTATGTTCATCTGTTCCCTCCTATCTTCTAAACCACTCATCACAATTTGATAAATGAGGTATCGTTGGAAGCGTCTTGATCGTCCGCTGATAACGATTCGCGGATAACTCACTCTCTCGGATCTCGTTAGTTGGAGGTTTATTTAAGTTGTTGAGCAGACAATTTGTTCAAACATTATGAAGCAATGGATTAGCAATATCCTTCAAAGTGAATCAGAATAAGATTGATCGTTTGTTACGCAATTAGCTGCAGGGCAATGATTTGCCTACGTACCATCTGGACAGCACTACGTTTTAAACTTACTTACATAGTTTCTCACATTGACTTTGAATTTGAATCGCCTGACAGAGCCTTCCTGATTTACTGTATGTTTGTATCTGTCAGACTTCTTTGATAGTGTTTGATAAATACCTATTTTTGACATTTTATAATATTAATTTAATTTTAGTTAAAATATTAATTTTGATAATTCTTAATTTCGTATACTTATTATATTTTTTTCACATTTTCATTATAATGAATTCAAAGGTTAGGCCTGAGCCAGACAGTGAAGAAGATTTTAAAACTTGTTTTATGGAATTATACAAAAGATTTAACAGTCCAGTTGTTGTTACAATCGTTAAAGAATGCTCACAGCGTGGTAAGATAATTCCCGCAAGTTTAAGGTCTCTATCTAAACATATCAGGGATAGTATTATGAAGTATTAATGCCATTATTATTCCATTGCGAAAACGGGATGGTGTTAGCGGCCTTGTCTAGCTCCGCCTCTCACTCACACTGGAAAAATGGTGGCATTAATACTTCATAATACGGCACCAGGGCCAGTATTAATGTTCTGTGACCAGGGCCATGCCCGGGATGGAGGAAGACCGTGCTCCGTAAGGGGCTCAAAAAAATATCGGTGTGTAGTGTAGGTACATTTTATTAGAGTTGTAACGACTAAGTAGTGATTTGGCCGGATATCGGATGCCCGATGACCAAACGTCATGCATGTTAAAAATCTACTTTTTCCGAAGCGGGTTCGATATATGAGAATAAACGAATTCGCTTATTATCTTTAAAGGCCGAAAAAAATGTTTTCATATATCACAATTTGCCTTTAGTAGATTTCAAATACTTTGATTATAAGTTGCTACCCTATTGTCCGAATTAAAATGATTTTATTTGTTTACTTATAAGTGGTTACAGACCAAAAATGTTTTTTGTTTTTAATAAACAGTTTGCTTTTCGAAATGAGTAGTACTTATTAATTATATTTTATTACGAAAATAAGACCAAGTATCCGGCTAGCCGGATATCCAGCACAAGATGACAATCTGGCCGTGAGCAGGATAGTAAAAAAGGCCGGATAGGCCGGTCATCGTATAGTGGGCGGATATCCTTTGCAACTCTACATTTTATTTTATACTAGCTTCCGCCCGTGGCTTCGCCCGCGTGGTATGTCGATAAAAAGTAGCCTATGTCCTTTCTCAGGCTCTAGACTATCTGTGTACCAAATTTTTTTTTTTTTTAATCGATTCAGTCGTTTTGGCGTGAAAGCGCGACAGACAGACAGACAGAGTTACTTTCGCATTTACAATATTAGTAAGGAAGTATCCTTACTTTCTTACTAATATTATTAACTCATTCACAGACGTGTCTGGGCCGACGACGACGGAGCTTCAGCGCTTGCCCTGTGTGTTTCACGGCACTGCCACGTCCCGGCCACGACCCTGATGAAGTTAAAGTCTTATGAGTCTATCCACACGGATGTGTGGTTAGCGTCAGGCACTGCTTGCGGGAATTTTAGGATCACAGCACAATTTACAGCATTTGTTTTAACCCTTTTCCATCTTTTTTATTTTTTAAACTTTTGCTGTAAAATACCTATCATACAGTACAGCACAGCGTCGTGTAAACGTAGGCTTATACTTAAACCATGTTTTCTTTCTCTAGATAACAAAAGCCAGAAGACACGTGAAATTAAAACAAAATACAAACGCGCTACTATTGATACTGATGCTACAGTTGCCTCCTCAGCAGCCTCGGAGTCAAGCAAAGGTGACGACCAAACTGACGAAGCCATTTTGCCAATCACAGCTACATACGACACTGAAAATCGTCTTTCAGCTATACTGATTGCGAAATTTAAAGAAGAGACCATACCGAGAGTTACAATGCAACTATTAGCGTTAACTCTACGTAACTATCAAAAATTAAATAAGTTTACGATCAAGAATTGCCGCATCGACATGTATGTCGTACACGAGCTTGGTAAGATGCTTCCTTATACAACAATCACCGATGTATGCTTAGACGACTGCCCACTAAGACAAGCTAATTATGAAGAACTTTTACAAAACACAACATTTCTTAAACATCTATCGCTATGCAGATGTAACATTAATGATGCAGTGTGCGAGAGAATAACTTCTACGTTACACTATTTAAAATCTGCGGAAAATAGTTTATTAACTTTGAATCTAACGTCAAATTACATAGGGGATGAGGGAGCTAAATATGTAGCACAGGCTCTTCGAAGTAATAGACATTTGCGGTATTTGAATTTATCTGATAATCATATCAGCGACGAAGGTGCGAGCCTTATATTTAACAGTTTTATAGAATTTCCCTTGACTTACGACGAAAACATGAATAGAAGACAACGATATATGGTTTACTTGAAAAAGAAAAGCGATATATACATGGAGTGTTTACATAAAATCGGTCTGTGTCAAAAATCGCCACCAGGAAGCACTCACTCCAACGCTAATAAAGCTCGATCACATGATAAAATACATGTAGTGCTGCCACCACAAAGAGCTTCTCATAATCCTTTAAAACGTAAATCTATAAAAAGGGAGAGCACGAAAACCCTTAGTCTGAGTGCTCTGACTGAAGATTATATACCCAAGAAGGCAGAATTTTTAGCCAGCGAATTGGTTGGACCGTTTCTAGACCCATTTTGTACAAGCAGTGTGAGGATTAAAGATTACCCACACTGTATCGGCAACTTCGTATTGTGTTATCTGAACTTAGCATACAACAACTTGACATATGTGAGTGTTTGCAAGTTGCTATCAGTCGTTGAATATCAGAAAATGCACTACAAGCCCGGTGCAAGTGGTCTCATGAAAGTAGTTTTGGATGGTAATTCTTTACCCGTCGCTTGTACTGAATTGATGATTATACAAAAAATGCTAAACCAACATGTGACATCTCTTCAACGCAAGAAAAGTTTCAACAATAGAACATAGGTTCCGTACCTAAAGCATGCCATCGAGACTATGGGGTTCATTCATAAACGATGATTAAAGTTAAGTTACGTTCAAACATCAAAAATGTATGGTTAAACAGTTGCTAATCATTACTTAACTTTAAGCAACGTTTATGAATAAAGGGGTATATTACAAGATTACGAAGCCTACACTCACCAACTGTCTGAAGGACAGATGAAAGGGTTTTCGTATTTGATGTGGTAACATAACTTGAGGTGTTAAGCATGCAGAAAAAAACAGTATTCCTAACATAAGTGACACAAGAGATGATTTCGAAAGGGACTACAGAAAATCACATAAGTATAGAAATGCTTCTTGATTTCAAGTATAGCTTATTTAATCTAAATGTTTTAAAATTGCTACTCTATAATTACAATTCTATGCCAAGCCTTCCCTTCTCTTCCAGTCACTTTTCATTTGTGCCATTTTTTTCTTTTTATATTCTGTTTTTCTGTGTTTATTAGTATCCAGTCGTTTTTGCTGGGCAGTAATGCTATCTTCGCCATTCAAGTCCTGGTCTAACTTGGCTATTAGCAACTCGCGTGCTTTCTTTCTGTTTTCGTCTTGACATCTACTTGTGTGGCATTTAATTACTGTACCTGTTATGAGAAAAAAAATACATTGAGAATTCAATATTTTCGATTCATGAGGAAGGTTTAGTTAGGTGTACCTAAACCTCATGAATCGCTCTGCACTTAGGTGAAAACCATTTGATGATCCATTTGGTAGTTTTTTGAGTTTATCACATTCAGATAGACAGAACGCAGCGGGGGGACTTTGTTTTATAATACACATAATGTAAGAAAAAACATAGCCTAATTTTTCCCTATGATTATCCAGGTGAAGATCAACTCTTTCAAAATATTTACAGCAACATTACAAAAATCAAACACAGAAAGATAACACACACACAAACAAAAATCATAAAACATTTTTATTCTTATTTATGAAATTGTGATGCATATATTACCTAAAATTAAAAAATATTATATTCATGTTAATTACCTGTAGGAACATGTGTTAGAACTACACAGTTCGAATTTTTATTAACTGCAGAGCCTCCTGGTCCACTGCCCCTTATAAACTGTTCAGTCAAGTCACTCTCATTGATCTTAGGCAATTTGGAGTAATTAATGGTGTGTTTGAATGCAACACACATGCGGGACACAAGCCCAGCATGTGGGCAGTACAGCCTGTTGAGCAGCATGTTAGACAACAGCACCGCGTCTTAACAGTGCTTCACCTTTCTGAAATGATTAAATAAATTATGTAAGGACACAGTTACATACTTCAACGTTAAAGTATGGTTTAGCAAGGTATGACCTAAGTTTAACAGATGTAGGCCCCACGGCCCCCAGGGCAAGTTCATAATAAGAAGTGATTAACTGTGTGTTAACTTGTATACAAATGATGGTGAGCTTAATTTCAAGCAAGCCCTGGTAAAATCTCTTAATATTTCACCTAGGGATCATATAAAAATATCATCAGTCTACGTCTAAATAAAAGGGTAATGAACAGATATGAAAATGGATATTTACCTCGTACGCAAACGTTATATCTTTAGGTTTAGTCAATGCTTTGTTTTTCCTAAATTCGATGGCAACTCTGCGTCTAAAGTACGCCGGATCAGTCAGTGTCAGCGACTTTGAATACAATATGAGATGTTTGTAAAGTTTCAGGATCTCTGTCCTTGTAACTTGCATGTTAGTTATTTATAAGATAATCTTCGACTGCAAAACAGTTTTCATGTAGATGTATAGCCAAGGTAATAATAATAACCTAAAAATAAAAAATGGAGTTGTTTCTTGAAAGATGGTTGACATTGACACTTGATTGATTCGGTGCTGACGCCCTGACGGTGCGAGTTGGCGTTGGGTTACCAGTAGACAGCTACTGCCAGTGCCACTGGCATGACAGTAGCTGGACTGGACTGGTCACGAGTGCGAGCTGCTGGCGTCACAGAGCTACAGAGGCCCTTGTGAAACTCACACTAGGGCCTCTGCACCTCTATACTCGCATGTCTCGTGGGTCTCGCTCGATCGTTGGACGTATCATGTCCCGTGCAATGTTCTCGCAAAATACACGACACGATTATAGTTCATCATAACACAATAAAAGCTGTTACAAAAATACTTAGTGCTGAAATACTTCGAGTTACATGTCATGCACCCAGAGTGCGCTTGAGCATACGAGCTTATACTTTCATTTTGTTAAAAAGTACATAAAGACGAACATAGATAGATCCGCCTCCTTTTTGAAGAAGTCGGTTAAAAATGTGTGAGTTGGCGTCCGAGTTTCCAAGTGGCGTGGTGAGGGAAGGCGCGTGGCTAGCAAAAACAAAAAATGTTGTAGTAACCGTGCGTTTGCACTGGCGAAACATTTCAAACAAAAAATGTTGAAATCTCTAGTTCCTGTCAAAAATTGTATGGAACATTGACAGAAAATAGAGATTTCAACATGTTTTGTCTTGAATGTTTCGCCAGTGCAAACGTACGGTAACTCGATTGTGAGCTACTAACCGACTAATAGTAATTCGCATGATGAGGTCACACAACTCGCCTCGCAGCTCGGATTGGCAGGAAGTGCTTCGAAACACTCACAAGCTGAGCCATACGCCCTATTTATAAGTTGGATTTGAGATGGTTGACGTTCGGCAAGCGTGTGGATTCAGCGTAATGTGAAATTATTTGGGAATCCCCGATACTGTCAACAATATAATGACACTTATGGCTAGTGATGGGATCACAAGTAAGATCGGTAAAATACAATCCGATCAAAATTATTACAGATTATTAGATGTCCAACCGAATGTTTGGTTTTGTCCAATAAGTGGCCTAACCTTCGGCTCCACCGAAACTGGCTTTCGCGATCTGTCGACTTTGATAGAATACGATACGAATGACTGACAGTGACAGTTGTACAGACGCACATAATTAGTAATAGGGTCCCGCTTTCCGGAAGATTTATATATGCTCTAACGGCAACACCAGGTGCATCTTTGCGACTCTTCGTTCGGTCGCGATACTAAAATGACACGTTTCAGTGATTACTTTTGCCGACTCAGTCCGTTTGAGTATGGTTAAAAATCCGTTTTATAACGATGCTGAATTTTTTTGCGAATAGATAAAGCGTTATCGCTGTATCGACCTTCCGAAAACAATCAAATCGCTGATTACTGATGCGTCCCTGATGCTAACAGCAGTACATATCTATGTTTGTTAAGGCACTTATTTAAGTTAGGGCTGATTTTTCAATCATCATTTTGTTTACACAGTTTTTTTTAAAGCATTGCAAACAGTTAAACATTCGGTATGTACTTACTACCTATATATAAAAGTACTCTGTGGTATGTACGCACGACTCACGCACGAGTGCACGACAGCTAATAAGTTGGTATAATCTACACGCTATAACTTTATAGTATCATCCGTTAGCAGCTGATGTACTTAACCGTTTATCCAAACCATAGATTACTATTTGATCCAAACTATTATAACTAGGATCAGAGTTACATTCCAAATCATACTTATTGAAGTAAACATGAATGACTATTGAATACAGACAAAACACAACCAAATATCAATAAGTTTGATTTGAACGATATCGATAACTAATATAACTCGATTTCAACAATCGATTAAATGACTAGGCACCACACCACCCTAGTATTTATTTATTTTTACGAAAAAGAACCGAGTGACGACAAAGCAAGCAGTCATAGAAACTTTACTCAAGTGAATCAAAATAAAAATAACTTATCAAAATCAAGAATCACCATAAAGACACGACTCAAAGAACTAGCTAGACCTTTTTTTATTGTTTTTACTGTGAGTTGTGTCTGTGTATATAGTTTATTTTTGAACTAAAAATGATGCAGCGAGACTCTCAAACCTGTGCAGTAACCACTCAAACACAAGGAGTAAGTGTAGAAAATATCATCGGGAATAGCGACGCTATGAACTTTGATATGATGTCAGAAATTGAAAAAGAGTTGCTGGACAATCCCAACGACATGATATCACTTGTGTTTCTTCTGTACGATATACCAGATACCGCACTGCAACATCTAATTGTGTTCCAGCGAGTTTCCAACGATGCCGGCATTTCCACGAATTTGAACATGTTACACGAGTGGTTTAGACATGCTAAGCACAATCCCAACTGGAAACACGAATTCGTGGAGGCCCTCTTGATTTGCCAACTATACAGCATTGTCAGAAAATTAGGGTTTAATGTACCTTCAGCACGCAGGTTTTATCAGACTGACTTCATTACTGTTAAAATGTATGTAAACCCTCTGAAAAAAGCCTTGTATAAATTGTGTGAAAGTGTAAACTCGGACAATCTTTTGAAATTGAAAAAGGCTCTTCTGACATACGACATTGATACAACAGAATATGACTCCTGCGAGCTAGTGTTCCTGAAGCTCATGAGTGAAAAGTTCATTACAATTTACCAATATCAGTACAATAAGAGGGTGTTGGGCTTTAAAGTAGATGTAGACAAACTTATTAAAATTGTGAGGAGTCTACCGGGATTGAGGAAAATAGTTTTAGAAATAGATATGTTGCAACAGTCAATGAATGATGAACCTAAACCAAGTGTAACGGTTACTGCAAGTACTCCCTCCCAACACATGAAAGTAGATGAATCAAGGCAAGGACAAGCTGATCAAGATGAATTTAAAGAGGGTTTTGATGATCTTTATGAATTGCTTGATGACTTGCATTTAAATGAAAATATGTCACATGAAGCTTTAAAATCGGACCGGAAGCAATTAGATATTGACTGTTATGAAATTAAAAATCACGAAAATGTTGGAACTTGTGTCATTATAAATCAAGAAAATTTTCACCCGTCAAAGAGTAGTATCGAGCTTACTGGTCCATATACTTCATTGGATAAGCGTGTTGGCTCTGACAAAGACCAAATGGAGTTAGAGAAGACAATGAAATCATTAAACTATACAGTGATCAGTGCTACGGATTTAAACCACAAGAAAATGATTGAATTTATAATGGATGTAGTAAAGAATAAAGTAAGTGAAGATGACAGTATTTTCATGTTGTGTATACTGTCTCATGGGGTGAAAGGACATGTGTATGCAGCAGATTCTGTGAAGGTCAAAATGGATGATATTCAAAATATGCTGGATTCTGACGCTGCAGCGAAAATACGTAACATTCCCAAGGTGCTGATAGTTCAAGCCTGCCAGGTTGATGAAGACTATCCTGTTCTAGTAGCTGATAACCCAAAAAACAGTTACGATTTAAAGAAAACGAATTTCCTCATCTACTATGCAACAGCACCTGAGTTAGAAGCATACAGAGACGAGAAAAGAGGATCAATATTTATTCAGTTATTATGTAAAACAATTCGTAAGTTTGCTTATGTTGAGCGTGTACTTGACATTTTTACTACAGTTAATAACCATGTTACATCAGTTTGTAAAAACGTAGGACGTGAACAAGTACCAAAATTTGAATCTACTTTAATAAAGAAGCTTTACTTACAAATTCCTCAGTAAATGTAACATGAATAGGGATGATGCTTGGGTAAAATAAAGAAATTCTACCTAGTCAGTCAGTCAGTTAATAAAAAAATATTTGACATGCATTTTTTGCTGTACCTTATTAATAAAAAATGACTTAGATATACACATTAAAGTTGGGGAGTGTGGGCTTGCTACTTCACAGTGCTTTGTCACCATCCCTATTGTTATTGTTTTTGTATATACCTTGGAATGAAAGAAAAACATTTTTATAATAATCTTCATGTTAGTTTTATGAAATCTATTGGGTTGATGAGAGGTGCAATAATTATTGTGATACAGGTACTAGTCTGTTTTTTAATCTCATAGACTAATTTGGCAGGTTCAAATGTTAAACTCCTAATTGAAAAAACAAACAACAATCACTTGAAATGTGAAATAAGTCTATGAGATTAAAGAAACAGACTTTATGTGACAGATATATAAATGCATTTTTTTTTATTTGTATGTGAACTGAATTTGAAAATTGAATGAAATTATATTATGACATCAATCATGTCTGTGCAATGTATATTGGAATCTGTATATTATAAATCATGAATATATTTTCTTATAGAATGTTAAGTTTATCAATTTGTTTCTTGCTGACATATTTTAGGACCCTGGGGTCCGGACCTTTGGAAGGCATATGAGGGGTGGCTGCCAACATGCAGACGCATGTTCAATTTCATTTTTGCTTTATTAATTATTACAGAATCAAATAATGCACCTGGTCTTGTACTCATACCAGCAAAATAAAAACACATACCTAAGCAATATTTTCTATATTAATAGCAACATCTGTTTTCGTGTAATCCAACACAGCAGCTTCTAACTTTTGTCTTTCTTCATCAGTTTTTAATTTAGCCCACATAGAATCTAAATAAGCTCTCTGATGCTTCTGTATAAACTTAAAACTATGTTTTAGGGTGGCACCAACATGTAGAGTATTCAGCTTAATGTCCAGGTTTCCTATCTTGGTAATAAAAGGTAGACTACTAGTTACAAATCTATGTGGCCCGTGTCTTGATCTTATAATAGCTATCCTGGTATTTTCATTACAATATTTTGTTAAAAATCCATTAGTTACAGCAGCAACACCAAAGTCACCATGCAGTAACTGAATTTTTCCCAATACAGTGTCATGGAATATTTTTGGCTTCAAATGTAATGGTTTATCTTTAGACACATATGGACAAACTATTTCAACAGTTATGTATCTGAAATACAAAGAATATCACAATTAAAAGCAAAGCATTAAACAGTGTTTTGAGTGTTGTTAGGTCATTTTCGTGCCTGCTAATATCTGCTCCTGCTATCAGTGAATTTGGGGCCGGCACGATACTCTTCTTACCATCAACTCTAGTTTAAACATAACATCACGCTTGTGATCCCCGAAGGATAAGGCAGAGGTGTAGCTACTTGAGTACACCCACATTTTGCCAGTTAAGCAGTCTACATTTAATTTTATTGTAAATTAAAAAAAAAAAATTCATTACATTTCCCACACAAAATTAAATACCGCACCTGTTTTTAAAACGAACCATTGCTCTTTTTCAATTTTACACTAATATAGCAGACGAACTAAAAGCTAAAACCCTATAATAATATAAATATTACTCTATGAACCACAGACTACTTAGAGATACTACGTATCAGACGACCCACTCCCATAGAGAAAAAATGGCTTTTATAGGTTGTCAAAAGTTGGAAGAATAGAACATGACAGTTCGTTTTTTTTTTAATTTAGGTGTTGAGTTTTTGGCAAAGGCTCACCCAGAATGCCTCAATTACCCCGCGCTGAACTATGCTATGAACTAAAATCAAAACAAACCACAGAGTACAGCGGCACTGTCATGTTGTCATCTGTCAAGCTGTGATTTTCACAGAATATGCGACGATTAAGGGTGCGTTCCGAGTTACGCCGTAATCGATTTGGGCGTGCTAAAACCCGTTCCCAATTAGCATAATCGCGATAACGATGTCCCGTGAATCGTCATAGATGACGTCATGACATGCGCCATCTTGCGATAACGCCGACCATGCTCTAAAATATGATCACCGTGAGCGCTGTCAATGTGGATGTCAAATAGTGTCATAGTGACAGTTGTTCTGTTTTGTTTTGACTTTTTGAGTCGTACCAATAGTTTCAAAATTGTGAAGAAGAAGACGTTTGATGTGTATATTGTAATAACCATGAGTATTCAAGTGAATATCATGCTCACATTAGAGCAATACGAGAGGGCTAAGAGAGGTAAGTGCTGAATTTTAGCTTACTTGCAATTCTTCCCACTGCTCAAACGATTATGATGCAAACGTTTTACTCATCACAACTGCTTAGCTGTCTGTTTGCAAAAGCTTTCTTACAGTTTTGAAAGTGCATACAACCACTCTTTAGCTATTGTCTTCTGATCAATCATAAATGTTTACTTAACTGGTTCTTGCTGTTTACAGATACTGAATATGTACAGTAATTGGTGACTGTACAGTAATTGGTGGTATGGATGACTTTAATGCAAATATGCCTAGCCGAGAAACAGAGTCACAGCTGAATGAACCAACAGAACAATACGGTAAGTATTTTATATTATTATCTGAATGTGCCTGTTGTGTTTGCATAACATATCATGTTGACAACATTATGTGGTCACTCTTACTCCAATACTTAATCTATAACAAAAGTAAGATAAAAGTGTTCTATGGTTTTGTCTTATTAGTATGTTGGTTAATTGCTCTCAGATTCTATCAATTTAAAGTTATAAAAGCATTTTCTTTAGTATATAAAAATATTCTATATTTTATTCTAGGATATGATTATCTATGTGCCAAGTTTCATTCAAATCATCGCAAACAATATTATTGCAGTGTTAGTAGGAAGTACCTTCTTAATATTATATTTTTATTTCAGTAGATCCCGAGTCACCTTCTCTATTCATTTGGAACGGGGCATGCATTTTGTTGCTACTCACATTATACAGTGAGCTTATAGAACATTTTGAAAAAATGCATCTTAAGATGGTGTATGACATCATAGCAAGAACAATGTGCAACATACAATAATAATGTTACTTGCACCCAGTGTCAGTCAAAACTAAACAGTTTAAAAAACATTATAAAAAGATAGTGGATCACAATGCGACATCTGGAAACGATAGGGCAACATGGCCTTACTTTGATGTAAGACTTTACTTTGCTTTTTTTGGTTGTTAACCCGGAACTGATTCATTTTGCAGTTGTAGTGTAACAACAACAATAAATAAATTTAAGTTTTTTAAAGATCTAAGTATAGATATAATCAGCACCTGTTTTATTATTAGTAGCACTACTTGTGATTTTTTATTAGTTTTTAAGATTTGATCAGTACCTGATGACTTAGTAGTATACTGTGATTGTTTATTAGTTATGATTTGATCAATAAGTACTTACCTGTTTTAATTAGTGGTAAGTATAGATACTTGTGATTTTTTATTTGTTTTAAGATTTGATCAGTACCCATTTGAAGATTTGAATAGAATTATTTTATATTATTCTTTGAATACCTGGTAAAATTGTGAATTTTATTAATGTTTAATTGTACTGTATGTTTGTGATTTTACATAATATTTACTATAATAGATAAGGAGTTAATTATATAAGTACTTTTGTTACTGTTGTACTCTTTGATATTTTTCTTATATTAGCATAAATAATAATTAGGAAAAGAATGTCGCTTGTAGCGCGAGTAGGGTACCTGAGCTTCAGTCTGATTATACTGTGATTCTAATTGATTGTTAATAAAAATGTTCTATTACTATTATTGTTGAAAATTATTTGCATACCCATCCCAATACATGGCGCTATGGTAACAAGTTCCCTTCTCATATCTTTTAAATACTTACATGAATAAGAATAGGTATTAAAAAAAAAGAAAATCTACTTGCCAAGAATGAATTTCACATTTACTTACCTATCAGTTGCAATACTATATACAATTTAAGTTTTAAGTATCTAAATATAAAACTTATTCAAATGATAAAGGATGTTATAAGTAAAACTACAAAATAGACCATAAAATTAGATCATTTATTCAATGTTAAGAAGTTTAATTACACTGTCCTATTGTCCAATGTTTGTCGCTTGCGCATCCCTTCTTCTCTCCTCCCGTTGATGCTGTCGGTAGTATTTGGCGACCAGAGTCAATAGAGTCAGCGAGACAACCAACAAACTGATGCGTTGAACTTCCATTTTCAAAAATATCCAATCAGTCTTTCTCGTGCAAGGTTTGAGGTTATGTTTATGTTATGAAGTTGAGCGAGGACTGCGTGAACGCGTTCACGAGCGTTTCGAATTGATGACAGCTGTCAGCTGTCATAATCGTGATATCTAAAAGGGAACGCAAGATAACGATGTGAGCGCTGTCAGCGATTATTTTCTAATTCGGAAAGCGGCCTAAGTGATATTCTTGATAGTTTAAAAATGTTTTAGTGTACTAAAACGTTTTTTTTAATCCAACTAAGAGCTATGGTCGTATGAGATTACCTTTAATTTTTTATCACCAGCATTTTTTCTAAAAACCTTTCATGGGTCCGAGGCTTTATAAAAATGTACTCTGTGGCTTTTTTGCAATATTGTCTTGACCGAGTAATAGTGTTCTGTGGCCTTGACTTGACATGAACATGACTGAAGACGACATGCTGTAGGTTTTTGAAGTGTTACAGCAGCGGCAAAATTGAAAACTGCAATTCTGCTAGCAGAACTTATTTTATTTTATGTATTCATCACATATTACAAATAATATTGTTATACTCACAATCTTCAAGGTATCTTTGTAGAGAAATGCTAATTTGGAAAAATTTCCTCTTGATCAAAATAGAAATCACTATAACTTTATTTGTGTTGACATTGCCGTGTTTATCATTACAGATGATAGCTGTACGGCAGCTAAAAAAGTTCAAAGGACAACAAGGTTATCTCATGAGACTTAGTTTTATTACTTGATGATATGTAATATCTACAACAATATCAAGGCCGTTTTATGAATTTGCTTTTGTCACCGCCGCGGTGTCGATAAAAAACATTCACTCTGTTCAACTCTGTTGTGAACCAGTTGTGAACATTGTCCTAGGTACAAGGTGATGTTAAACATTTCCTATCATTACGTTCTACAATCTGTATATTTTACATACTTAATTGTTTATTTATGCAATAGCACTGTACCTAATTACAAGTTATGAGTAATTGTTTTTATTTTTTTTCTATTGATTCTTATTTTTTTCAGAGTTGTGAAGGAGTGCATACTTCCAAATGAGTAGAGAAGTTTATTTTATTGGTGTGGATGTGGGCTCAGGCAGCGTACGAGCAGCATTGGTTGATGATAAAGGTCATATCATAAATGCATCTGTAAAGGAAATTCAGACATGGAAACCTAAAATCGATTACTATGAACAATCATCAAAGGACATCTGGGATTGCTGTGTATTTGTCATTAAGGTAAGATTGTGTTATATATTTTTTAATTAATTTAGTTTTTCTGCCAATCTTAATCTTTAAGTAATTAAATTTAAAACTGGCCAAGTGCGTGTCGTACTCGCGCACGAAGGGTTTCGTACCATTATCTATAAAAATGGCAAAAAAATCACGTTTGTTGTATGGGAGCTCCCTTAAATATTTATTGTATTCTGTTTTTTGTATTTGTTGTTATAGCGGCAACAGAAATACATCATTTGTGAAAATTTCAACTGTCTAACTATCACGGTTCATGAGATACAGCCTAGTGACAGACGGACAGATAGACAGACAACAGAGTCTTAATAATAGGGTCCCGTTTTACCCTTAGGGTACAAACCCTAAAAAGTTTTGAAAATAACTGAAATTGCAACAAGCTATCCTGTTTCATAAGAATTACCTTGCTTTTCAGAATGTAGTTGCAAACATAAATCCTGCAAGTATTAAAGGTATTGGATTCGATGCTACGTGTTCCTTAGTGGCCTTAGACAAACATGGCAAGCCACTATCAGTAAGCACATACAATAATGAGCAAAATATAATAATGTGGATGGACCATCGAGCACAAGCTGAAGCCGACTTGATAAATAAAACTAACCATGACATACTCAAATATGTTGGTGGAAAAGTGAGTCTCGAAATGGAAATGCCCAAACTACTCTGGTTAAAAAAACATCTTCCAAATAAATGGGACGAGTTTGGATACTTCTTTGACCTGCCTGATTTCCTAACATGGACAGCGACAGGTTCATTGAGTCGTTCGCTTTGCTCATTGGTCTGCAAATGGAATTATGAATGCTCTATTGATGGAAAACAGGGTTGGAACACAGGGTTCCTTCGAGATATTGGATTAATGGACCTAGCTGCAGATAACTTCAAGAAGATAGGCAATAAGGTTTTAATACCTGGAGAGTTTTGTGGAGGTTTAACAGCTGAGGTTGCAAATACTTTGGGACTGAAACCGGGTACTCCAGTAGCTACTTCCATCATAGATGCACATGCTGGAGGCTTGGGCATGATAGGAACGCATGGTGAAGGAATAGATAAAGAGATGTCTTCTCGTCTTGGATTAATCTGTGGGACTTCTACATGTCATATGGCTGTAAATAAAAAAGCTGTTCTAGTACAAGGCGTATGGGGCCCGTATTACAGTGCAATGGTGCCTAGTATGTGGTTGAACGAGGCTGGACAAAGTGCTTCAGGGATGTTATTAGATCACATAATATCAAGTCATCCTGCTGGTGCTGATCTGTTGAAAGTGATGTCTTCTGGCGAGTAAGTTACTTAATTACTGCTCAGGGGGCGAGCACGGCCTTGTGACATGGCTTGAGCGACACATTTGATATGACTAAACTGTGGTAAATGTGTGACTCGAGCCATGTCACAAGACCGTGCTCGCTCCACAGTTTTAGTTTTTAAGAATGAAGTAAACCTATTATTTAAATATTCCAGTACCCGCAACCACTTGAGGGGATTATTATCAAAAATGGCAAGACTGGAAGGATACAATGACGTCAGCTATTTGACAAGGGATGTTCACATCTGGCCTGATTTCCATGGCAACCGCTCGCCGCTGGCCGACCCTTCAATGCGAGGCATGATCTGTGGACTATCAATAAACAATAGTGAAGCTAACCTGGCGCTGCTTTACCTGGCCACATTGCAAGCGCTGTCGGTAAGTGGCGCACTTTCAGTTTCATTTGACTAATATTATTTCATAATTAGCGGCGACTGTGGCGTCACTTAAATAATGTAGGATCGTGGTAGTAGGACTGCCCAAGATTCGCTGACTGGCAATTTTATGATGGCTTGAGCTAATCTGATACGTACATTTCGTAACAATACGATCGATAAAAGAAGAAGTATCCAGTCCTAATAAAATAAATAAGAATAACGTTTATTTAGACACAGTTCGTGAAACACAAAATACAAGTTACAAAATAAAAAATAATATTTTTACAACTTACAAATACAACTCAAACATAAGAGTAATGTCACTATGCAAATATTCGTATGAACTCTAGAAGGTACCCAAGGAAAAGATTTAACTTGTGTTATGGGTACCAGCATTCTGCAATTTCTGCAAAGCATTCAGCAGATTGCAATATAAACGTCGTAAACACTGATAAATACTTATCCATATCTTTATTGCCAACCTTGGTTTATATCAGTGTGGACAAAAGTTATGTAATAATATAAAGGCATGCCCATTTCCCATGCAGGTGCCTACCCGCATGGGAAAAGGGCATGCCTGTGCTTTGCTTTCTCATTTCTAGGCAGAAATGAGAGAGCTTCATCTATTTCTGATTTAAATCAAATCAAACTTAATGGCGGCTCGGAACATGAGGCGAGTCGCTGCGGAGTAACAATTTCGTGTGTCAGCGGGTGTGAGGAGTGGGGTACTGCGCAGCGAAAAGCTAACTTCCGAGCCGCCATTAAGTTTGAATCGAACTGTACTTGTCTTAACATTGTATGATTATTTTGATCTCAGATTTGATATGTTCAATACATTGTTTCAGTACGGCACGCGGCATATCATAGAGGCGCTGGTACTGGCAGGGTACGAGCCGTTCAAATCGTTGCTGGTTTGTGGCGGCATCACAAAAGATCCACTGTTCGTACAAATACAAGCCGATGCCGTCGGTCTGCCCATTCTAAGGCCCCAGGAGAAAGACTCGGTTTTAGTTGGGTCTGCAATTCTAGGAGCTTGTGCTTCCCAGTACTTCAACAATGTACAGGATGCAATAGAAAATATGGGTGGCACAGCAGACGTGATACCACCTAATATGGCCACCAAAACATACCATGATAAGAAATATAGAGTGTTTCTGAGAATGTTTCAAGATCAGATGAAATATAAAACTGTCATGAGTTCTAATCTTTAGGGATAGAAAGTTTTCTTCATCATATTTCGGATTCCAGGGTGTTTCTTAGTAAGTAGTAAGCTGAAGTTCTATTCAATTTATTTCTTTTGTTACATGCATATTAGATAAGTAGGTATTATACATCTATAAAATACAGAAACCGAATTGGTTTTAATTTTTGTCGTGCCATACCTACTATCAGACGGACCCTATCTCCTCGGACAATCTCAGACCATAAAGTAGGTAGGTATAGTCCTTCCTTCCAGTTATTTTACCTCCTGATTTTGCAATAGGGTGGATCCGCAGTTGTACCCCCAAATAATTTTTTTCTTACGTTTTGCTATTTGCAGATCAGTTTGTTGTATATTGATCTAAATATGATTCGCAACTATAACAGACTAGCTTCCGCCCGCGGATTCGCCCGCGTGGTATGTCGATAAAAAGTAGCCTACTTATGTCCTTTCTCAGGCTCTAGACTATCTGTGTACCAAATTTCATTTAAATCGGTTCAGTAGTTTTGGCGTGAAAACGCGACAGACAGACAGAGTTACTTTCGCATTTATAATATTAGTAAGGATAAGGAAGTAAGGATTATGTAGGTATTCAGAATTATAATCATTAGTATCATATACATCTATCTCTAAGATAGATTTGTTCATTAAGAACAAATTTCTTATGGAAAAGGTCGGATCAAATCTAACTTAGAGAGATATTTTCTTATGATGACGAGAGGACATTTAACTTGCACGCGACCTGCTCGCTAACCGCTCGCGAACATGTCTAAAAGGGATGATAGACGCGAGCAAGTACGCGTACTATTGGCTCGGCGAGCTTACTCGCCCGTGTGTCATGCTAAGTACGCGGACTTTAAAACCGCTGAGTAAGTTCGTCGGCGATCCAACAGGTTTGAAATTTTGCCTGTAGTCCGTCTTGGTTCGTCGGCCGTCACTGCTGTGAGCCGCCAGCTTCCAATTTGACAATGACATTTTGAGCCAAGGAACATAAACTCACATATGGCGACGCACGCAGGGCTTGAAATACCGTTAAAAATATGGTATCGTTACAGCCTTCTGATGCAGGTATCGTTAACTATTAAATAACGTTATAATATTTAACGTTATATCTGGCACATTTTACCGTTAAATATACGTAACGTTAAAATCTATGGTATCGAAAATTTTATCGTTATTATTTAGTTTTGTTACCGTCGTTCTGGATATCGTTAAAAATTTAGACTGCATCGATGCTAAGACTGTGCCGTACGACTATTTGCGTGTATAATAGGTATTCTCTTTGTTATTCTGTGTTGTGCTTGTTCTTGTGAATATACTTGGTTGGTTTGTCCAACGGCAGCCTTTGAGAAAAAAATTAAAGTAACAAAAACTAAAACCCAACTACGACTAAAAAGGTATAAACAAGACACCGCAGACAGACAAATTAAAAATCCAGAGTGACACGTGTTAGGGCATAAACCGAACAGATTACGTGTGACTCCGGATTTTACTTATTCTTATTCCGGATATACTTTTTTTTTTTAATTCTTTTGTGGTTAGAATAATAATATATATATATTTTTGAAATTTGCTCACTAAACCCTTTCATTTTATACCCAACATGGTACGATTAAACAATTTTCTTTTTTAAGTTCCTGACTTTATGTCCTCTAGAGGGCGCCATTTTTAATTTAATGTGACGTCACATAGCCTATAACCAGCGGACGATCAAGACGTTTCCAACGATACCTCATTTGTCAAATTGTGATAAGTGGTTTAGAAGATAGGAGGGAACAGATGAACATACTTACATACATACCAGTCAAAATCATAACCCTCCTTTTTTCTTCGCCTTGGTCGGGTAAAAACGGGCCGGTAACGTCGCATAAAATAACAAAAATAATACCGGTAATGTTTTACCGCTATTTTTACAATAACGTTAAAAATACCGGTAATTTTTACCACAATAAAAATTTTAACGTTATTATTATGATATGCTACTAAGTAACGCTACCAAATCGTACCGATACCCAGGTATCTCTACGGAAATACCGTTACTTAACGTTACTTTTAATGTGAATTGGTAACGTTTTCAACCCCTGGACGCACGTCTATCACCCACTTTGAGGTGTCCATACTATGTTGCACGCGAACCGCACTGTGACACTGGGTCGCGCCTGCGAAGGTGTGGACCCGCCGTTATAGCAACGAGAAAAAGAACACTTCCGCAGTTGTTGCCCGCGAAATTCAAATTTTCTTACGTGTTTTGCAACTTTCAGGTCGCATTGGCCTCTATTAAATCCGCTGATGCCTAAAAGGGGTGATAGACGTGCGAGCAAGTACGCGTACTTATGGCTCGCCCGACTGTAATCGCCGCGAGCCAAATTGACAATGAATGTATTTTGAGAAGCTTCACATGTGTCACTGGCGGCGAGCCGAGTAAGGTCGCGAACTTAAAGACCGCGTACTTTAAGTACGCATGTCTATCACCCACTTTAGTCTTGCTTGATGGTTTGACATCCACCGTGCAACTAGTCGCTATTTTATTTATGTAGGTAGGTATATTGTTAACCAACTAAAGTTAGAAAAATGAATAGATCGGTATTTATCATTTGTTATTGCGATAGTTTTTTATTATTACCCATTAAACTAGGTTTATTGTCTTTTTTAGAGTAGAATAACAAAATAAGTAAGCTTGCCTTTTATCGATTAGAAATCAACTATCCGCAGTACGCCATTGCACGCACTACATCACTAGTGCCTACTCGGACGAGGCCGTACGAGAGGAGTAGGTTGGCAATATTTCGGGCGGAGCTTGGCTTTTTTAGTTAGTTTTCTTCTGCTTACGTTAGCAAAATGATATTTATAATAGATTATTGTAAAATTAAGATTTCTCCGCTCGAGTACTTGAATTAAAACAACAATTAGCAAGAGTGTCAATATTGACAAGCAGGTATGTTTATAATCCAGCCAAAGTAAAAATAACACAGTCACCACATATTTACCATCTTAATAACCTCTTTTTAAATTGACTGGGTTATATTGATCAATAGTTTTCGTAAGACTACAGCATAATTTTCTTGAGAATTGAGGATTTCACTTTTCCTATGTTTTAGGTCAAAATGTCTAAACGTACGGCAGATGACGGCGGCAATGGCAGTAGCCAGCCACCGATTAAGAAAGTTCACTTTGAACCCCATCTTATCGGCCCTGTATCCACTTTGGAGGAAATGGACATAAAAGTTCTTCAGTTTCAGAATAAAAAGTTGGCCCAGGTACTCAACGTGAAGTATTTTTGCATGTTAATTTGCTTATTACTAGCATCTCTATGTTGTTTCGCAGATTCAATTAATGAGAAACATGTCATGATCAGCTGTTTATCAACACCTAATTACATTGCTTTTATGTACAATTATGACAACAATGTTAATGTTTTGAAACATTAAAGAGTTTTCAGCTTATCTGTATATCACAATCTTCTTTTGGCTGCATAATAATCTATGTACTTGGTAATAGCCCATTGTAATATTTCTTTTGTATTGATAGTTCATGGCTAAAACATGAGTTGGGAGAGAATTATCTCATAATTCTCTCCCCAAGTCATTCATCTACTAGAATATCACTCACACAATGTGAGTGATAGTCTAGTAGGTGGCATAACAAATGTTTATTATATATCCATGTCTATTATACTTTCTAAAGTATATTGGCCTAACAGATGAAAATATTCATTAAGGCTATGGTCGATTTTGGCTGTCATACATGTAAAGTATGGACCAATATAAAACTGTTTAGGTATACAATCCATTTTTTACAGTTCATTTGTTATTGGATAGTTGGTAGTATGTTTCTGTTCATGTGTTGATGGAATTGTATCATTTCTCAGTAATAATATTATTAGAGATTACAAAAACACTATGCGTTGTACTCTACAGGTGTACTCAATAAAATGACAACTAACAGTTTCAAGTCAGTCAAGCAATCAACATTAACCTCCAAAATTTCCTCAAAACCCCATTAACATAAGTCCTGGTACAAACACCTGGCTTTGCAACTGCATTGCCTTGTGCAATTAGCTTTTAGTCAAACAAACTTAACATCAAGGACATAATAATATAAACAACCTCGCAACAATATAAAAAAGAGTTCTCAAAATCATAACTTTTCCCACATTTCACAATAAAGGTTTGAATATGCCTTTAAAGATGCAACTGCAAACAGATATTAAGAACACACTTAAAGATTCGAACTCCCAAAATTAGTGATTTAATTTTCTAGAATCTAGAGTACAGTATATATATGTATAGCGTTTTTAGCCCATGCTGTCACATTCCTGGACACTGCCCTACCCTTCTCTCAATGTTATGTTTCTTCTTGCCTGTTCCTGAAGAAGTCACACTCAAGAGGTCATTATAAACTGAGCTCAGCCAAAGTAATCATATTAAAATGGATCCTTCCAGAGAATAGAACAACGCCATAGATGTGAGGCGGAACTTCGTGCCAGGATTGAACAACTCGAGAAGAGACAGACTCAAGATGATGCAGTGCTGTGTGTGGTCAATCGGTACTGGAATCTACTCAATGAAGATATCAGAGTACTATTGCAACGTTTTGATGCAGAGACTGCGGATGAATCGGAAAACAAAAGTAAGTTGTGAACTGATCTTTGTTAATAATCTAAAACAGTCGTTTTCTCCTGTTCTGTACCACTCGTGGCTCAATTTCTCCCCCCAATCTTTTCATTTCTTTCCATTCCATGCTTCCTATCGTAATCCACTGCTGGACATAGGCCAATCCCAAGCTACCCCACAACACCCTGTCCTCTGCCCCGCCTTACTCATCCAGTCTGTCCCAGCCACATTCTTCAGGTCGTCCGTCCATCTAGCTCGGTGGTGTCCCACGCTATGCTTGCCGATACGCCGTCTCTCTCTAGGACTCGTCTGCTCCACCTGCCATCGGTCCTTCGACAAACATGGCCACCCCACTGCCACTTCAGTTTGCATACTCTGCGAGCTATGTCGGTAACTCCGGTTTTTTTCTGATTTTATCCTTGAAAGAAAATCTGAGCATAGCCCGCTCCATAGCGCGCTGAGCGACCTTGAATTTGTGGACCAGCCCGACTGTCAGTGTCCACGTTTCGGCACCGTATGACATAATGGCCAGGACGCATTGGTTGAAGACCTTTGTCTTCAAAGATTGCGGAATAGGCGACGAGAAGACTTGACGAAATTTCCCCTCTATTACTTAAGTACTTTTAAAATACTCGATTGATTTTTGCCATCATTAAGACAATTTCTTGAGGAACTAGAATAAACTTTTACAACACAGTTGACATTATTTTGTTCATTTAATTACATTGTGTTTAGGATGGTCACTTGTCTGTTTTTGATACTTAATCAGACGTAAATGCTACCTATTATGTAAATATACATTTTCTTAAACTTATCCTGTAAAAGCCCTCTGCTATTCTACTCTTTTAACTTAATCACTTGCTTGCTAAGCAGAACGCCTATGTAAACGGGCTTGGGTTTTTCAGAAGTCCAATATTTCTGTGTGTTTAAAAATGGCATATTTTTTTCCTGGAGTCAAAAATGATTTGCCAAACAGGTAAATACAATCTGGCTGCATTTACTATGACCTATTTTCAACCTTGGGCAATGCACTTTGCATTGCCCAAGGCTGGTTCTCATGTTTTCAAGGAGAGTGCAGTGTGAAAATATTATTAACTAATTGTGTCTGATACTAGGTTAAGGTCAACCTATACTGTCCTCAAAACCATTGTGTGTAATAACTTGACATTAATTTATTTAAGAAAATACAAAATGGGTAACCTCCTCCTGAGGATTATATTAACATACACATCACGCCTGCATTCCCCGATGGGTTAGGCAGAGGTGCACCTATAGTCAAACAAACCAATAACCTGAAATATGGTGTAACTTTTGATTGTCCCCGCCTGCAATACCTTATATAAAACAAAGTACAATGCTTGTTTTTCTCTTTTCAGTTATAGCATTTTGCAGTCAGGTTTTTGTTTTTTAAATAATTTTATAATATGTACACACTTGTCCCTTCGGGAATACAGGCTTGATGTTATGTTTGATCCTAGAGTAAAACTTATCAACTCATCCTCAGATGAAAACGAAGCAACAACTTCGTTCCTGATGCAGTTGTCTACGTGGGACAAGGAAGAGTTGGACGCTCAGCTTGCTAATCGTGTGCAAGTGAGCAAGCGAGCGGTCGCCAAAGTGTTGCAAGCGTTTGACCGTCTGCAGCAGAGGAACGATAAGATCTGGCGAGCAATCAAGGGCGAGAGTGAGGGTAAGTTTTATGGCTATGAGGCTGGAAATAGTATCGGTCTTTTCTCCATTCAAAAAGTCATGATTCGAGGTTCGGCTCTCGTCTATATTCTCCTCCAATATTGGACCAATTTGAAAGATATTTTATAAATTGAATAAGAAAAATATTTACTGTGCCCCTATGTTTTTCTTTTTTCATTAATAGTTGTCAAATTTGTACAATAGGCTTCTGATGACAGCGGTCTAAACAGGCAATTTTGACCATTTTCTGAAGGTTCTAGTGCTTCTACAGATAATGTATCATCAAAACGGAAAACAGGAGCATAAAACTAGTTGGTATTTATTTTACTGTAAAAAATCTTTGCTCTAAGGTCATAAACCAGAGAGAAAACAGGCGAGAGCGTTTGTATGGAGCCGACCCTATTTCCTCTTAAGTTTAAGTTACGTGTTTTGACATTATTTTAATCTTATGTTGGCAATTTATGTGCTTCAAAATCATATTTTGAGATCTGGCTATCGGGTCGATATTCACAGCAGTTGGACTTCAAACGTTGTCTTCAGCGTGCTAGTTTTTACTGGAGCGATACGTTTAACGTATTGATCAATCAGACGACACCTTAAGGGCGCACCCTACCTCAAATGGCTTAGCATGATCCTCTGTTATGCCGAAAATACTGCAGCATTAATTTTGAAATAAATATATGTTAAAGTTGAGGATTGATGCTAGGTCCTATGTTTGGCGAAAACACGATTACATAAAATTTGCTCGATAGAAAATATTTCCAAAGTTACCTCTAAAAAGAAATATAAACCGCTGGTATTAAAAAAAAATCTTCAAATTAGATCATGAAACTTTGCATAATAATTGAACTATCTACAAAGCCGGTCTTATGTTTTTTATTTTTTTTAAATTACCGTTATTTTCACCGTAAAAAGCAATTACCTACACTTTTCGAGTCTTGAGACCCGCTAGCGCCCCACTCCGTCTCGATGTCACTCAGGTCGCGAGTAGTATCGTGCGAGCGTGATAAAATCTGAGGTAGGGTACAGCCTTAAGGGCCTCACTTGGCGAGGCGCAGCGCAGCGCGGTTGTAAAAACAAAGAAATATCGACCTTGCAACAGTTGAAATAAAGTAGAGAATAAATAAACTTCAATTAGCGCGTTTCAGGTTATTTATTGTCGACTTTATTTTAAGGCAGGCAATGTTGACATTTTTTTGGCAGTGACAATCTCGCTGCGCCTCGCACGGTGTGCGCCAGCCCTAAGTGTCATCACAGAAATACGGCATTATTTTCTTGGTTTAAGAATTCCTTCCAGGATAGTTGATTATTCTCGTCGAAACAAACGCGAGAACATTTTTTCTTGACGTAGATTAGGAGAAGTGTCTTACGGCGTCGCAATAAGGTTTGTTTGTAAGTTTTCGACAGCAGCACATGATAACTAAATAGATAAATTAGACTGGATATTGTTACGATCTCGTGAACCATGTTCAATATACTTTCAGAACCCGCCCCCGCCCCTATGTTGGATGACGTTATCCGCGCGACCAACGAGGAGGTGACGGTTGAAAACCGGCGACTCCAAGCTCTATGTACCACCTTACACGAGAGCCATCATGCCATGACCCTGAGGGTGGCTCAGCTGCAGGATGCCGTCAACAGCCGGGACACGGAGAACGCTGAGCTCAAGAACCAGATTGATGATCTGCAGTATGAGTTGATGAAGGTTTGTTAAACATAAGTATATGTGTGTCCTTTATTCAGTAATTGCATAATATACTATTTGTTTACTACGTTATAGTTTATGCTGGGTTTTGTATAACAATATGTTACTTTACAATTTGATAAAGATAGTTTTTCACACAGTATTTTACATGTAATTCCCACAGGTGCGATCCCGCAACGATAAGCTAGAAAATCATCTCGCCGAAGCCATCGAGAAGTTGAAGAGCTACCACCAGTCGGGCGCGCCGGGCGGCGCGGGCGGCGCGGGCGCGGCGGGCGCGGCCGGCGGGCCGGCGCCCGGCGCCCCGCACGGCGCCGCCGCCGCCAAGCTGGAGGACGTGGCCGCCGAGCTGGAGGAGCAGCGCGAGCTGGCCAACAACCGCCTGGCCGAGCTCGACCGGCTGCATCGGCAGCATCGGGACACGCTCAAGGAAGTTGAGAAGCTGAAGATGGATGTGAGTAGGCTAATTGTTCGTGTCAATTTGATTGAAAACTGTCTGCATCTTCATGCGGTGGTTTTAATTACATCGGTAAATAGTCATTCAGGAGCTCGTGCTAAGTAATAACCAGTGATCGGAATAGGTAGAGCTAATCTACCTAAAGTTCAAAGAACAGAGACAAAAAAAGTGGAGACTTCCTTACGACTAAAATATTTTTTCGGGACTAATGTCGGGATTTCGGGACATCACATAAATTATTATTAAAACTGTTGGGTCAAAATCACCAAGGTGGAGAATTAGCTTTGTCAGCAAATAAATGTCAAAATTTGGTTTATTTAAGCAAATCGTTATTGTAAATATTACATAACTCAACTCATATTAACTGTACATAATATTTTATACTGCAAAAGTAAAACACATTCATTATTATTTGAAGAAATAACTACAAAAAATCATTTCGAGAACGCGTCCTATGTAGCAATCTTCAGAAACTAACTTTGGAAATATTCATAAAATAAAATAAAGTGAAAAGTTTTTCTTACTTAATGACCTACAATTTTATCTTATATAAATTAATTATTGTTATTATTAAAGAAAGAAGAGAAATTAAAGAAAATCAAGTCAAAATATTGTGTCCGGCAATGTAAGCGTCATTTAAGTGAACGCAATTTTGATTCTCAGTAAAAATTTAGTTTTTGAATGAAACTTATAGTTGTGTATGGTACAGTGATGTGAACGATGTAAACAAACGGCTGTCGAGAGGGTTTTCGCTAAAACAATTGAAAATAAGTGGTAAGTATCTTTCAATTCATTATTTATAGAGCGTACATCAATACGTCATCATACCGGGAATGCGTTTCTCAACTTGAAATATTTAAAAATACGTTTTGTAGAGTTTTATAACAAATAGTAACCTGAAATATTTTACATTATCAAAGCCGAACATGATCTCAAAGGTGGAAGTCGTCAAAAAAGGGCGCGTTTATTTAAAAAAGTCATTTCGGGAACGGTCATTTCGGGACCGTTCCCGGACTTGACGGAGCGTTCTCGAAATGATAATGACGTTCCCGAAATGACTTTTTCAAATAAACGCGCTCTGATAATATAACTATTGGTTAATTAATTTAGCGTATGTTGTGCTAACATATTTTTTAATATATGATTAATATTTTTTAGCAATATGGAGTCTCATATGGCAGAAAAAAGAAAAAAAAAGTCCGAAAAAGTAAGTTAAAATAAATAGTTCGGCTTACTTGCGACAACGAGAGAAAGCCAATGCCAGGAAAAGGAAATTGTTAGATAAGATGAAGGAGGAAGAGAGAAATTAAAAGGGCTAAGGATAGAGCGTACCTACTATCAGAATAAAAAAGCTGAAAAGAAAGTTAAAAATATTGATGAGATGACTGAGAGAGAAAAGCGAAAGCAGAGAAAAATTTGGAAAGAAGCATAAAAAAAAATGAAGAAAAAAAAGAAGAAGGCAATATCAAGTATAGTAAACAATACTCCACCCCATTCTGATGATGAATTAGCTGCAGCACCTTTAATAAGAAGAACAGTGGGAAGAATTTTTTTTTGGAAGGATAGATACAAAGCGTACCCTAAAATAAAACAACAAGAGAAAACAATTGCTTACATAAATATGAAATATAAAACTTTAAAGAAAAGACTAAGACGAAAAGAAAAAAGAGACCAGGAAAAAGTTCAGGTACCAACAACTCCTAACAGCAAAGTTGACGCATTGATAAAAAAGTCGAAGTGCGTCCTGAAGTGCGTAAGAATCTTTTATTCAACGATGTACTGAATGCGCAATTAAAAGAAAAGGCCTGTACTTTAAGAAAAAAATTCAAAGAGGTCCCTCTTTAGATTTTAACCGTTAACACATTTTTGGAAGACTTCCCAGTCTTCCAAAAATGTGTTAGCGGTAACATGGTACGGAAATATAAATTGCTTCATATGGCTAAGACTTTTTTGCCAAAAGCGAGAACCAGTACATCGATTCTGAAGTCTGTAAAAAAAGTTATAAAAGTAAAGTTATATAAATAATAAAAGTTTTATATGATTATTTAAAATTTCTAATCAGCTGTGTACAGCAAGTAAAAGACTGTAAAGTGATTTAAGTTACGTTTTTGTTAGTTAAGAACCTTATGCCAAAATAAATAAATAAGTACGACGTACAAAAACATTGCTTATGATTTTATAAACCTAAATTGTATCTATATTGTCATTTAGGAAACACACGCATCATTCTGCGAACACCTCATCATTTCCGGGAACATCACTAAAATCACAGATAACACATTATTATTTTAGATATTTAAAAAAAGGCCCTGGTAATATTAAAATAAGGCGAACTTTTTATAAATATAGCATGTTAATTTATATATAAGACAGCGATATTTCTCATATTTAGATAATTTAAACAAAGAAATAGTCATAATTAGCTCCATTTGCACTATATTTTGCTTTTTAACGTCTTTATTGGCAAGTTCATTACATTTTTTAAATTTCTATTTATAAATAACTTAAATCCGTTATTGAACAAGGTAAAAAATCAATACTTACGTTGTATTTTTATATTATTATAAACCTCACAAAAACGTTCCCGGAATGATATTTTTCAGAGATAGTTCTCTTTAAAAATAAAATTACAAGAGTGTTAATCAATTCTGTGCTCTGCCAACGTAAATATTGTTTAAACATAAGTTTAGTGATCATTTAGGCTGATCATCAAAGTAATAGCTGCTAAGTAAATTCATCATAAAACAGAATTTGGAATTTGCCACCTTGGTGATTTTGACCCTGTTATGTAAATAACATTAGCTTCTGCGCTTACTTACATCGTTCAAACGAATATTAGATTATTAGGAGATTACCTTAATTTTTTTTAAACAATAGAAATCGTGCATACTTTTTTTTTTAAACAGAAACAGGAAATTAATTCGATAGTTGTTTTACTTTATTAATTTTAGTTGTACTTAAGTAATGTTCTGAAACCCGGGACATTAGTCCCGAAAAAATATTTTGTCGTAAGGCGTCTCCACTTTGTCTCTGTTCTTTTTCGAACTTTAGGTAAATTAGCTCTACCTATTCCGATCACTGGTAATAACAGTCGCACGGGACGATCCAACAGATTAAACTACTCTTGCCGGGGTTGGTCCGTGGATGGGTGACCATCTTTACATACCAAGACTCCTCCGTGCCTCGGAAAGTAGGTTAAACCGTTGTCATTCGTAACTCTTTGTCAGTCGTTACGGGTCGTCAGAAACCCAAAACTCTGACAACCTGTCTTACCAAGAGGTTTTGTATTACCTAGTTACTGGATTATGGAGGACAGATAGGCAGTCGCTCCATGTAAAATACTGGTATTCAACTGCATCCGGTTAGACTGGAAGACGACCCAAATATAATTAAGAACAGGCTAGGCAGATTGATTGATTGGTAAATAGTCATTTAATATAATAAGCATTATATAATTATCAGCGTAAGGTGATATTTCTAATCTTATGATTATCGGGACTACGCTCAAGAACCTTTTGATGTTCAAAACAATGCAAACCATCGTCGTAGTACGACAAAGTTGATCACTTTTGAACTTTGTCACATTACACTCGTTACTTGACTATTGATGTACTTGTCTTTGTGTCACTTGTGTATTAATACGCATTAATGTGGCTGTAATCTATTATTTTGGATCATATAATAAACTTGCTTCGCACGGTTATTATTCTTTATTATATGTAAGATTAATATTTATGTACAAATACACATAAACCTTCCGGAATAAATTTTCTAATCGATGGTGATAACCGCATCAAAATCCGTTGCGTAGTTTAGAAGAACAATGCGGTCACACAGACAGACAAGAAAAGCGACTTTAATTTATGAGATGGGACATTAGAACCGTGCCCCACCTCATAAATACGTACAGCTTGGCAAAAAAGAGTTTGGAAAAAATGAGGGTGCCACTACCGTACATAGGTCACTTCAAATGGGAAATGCGTCAAAGAATTTAAACAAATAGTGAAAAACGCTGCTTGTACTGACTTTAAAACCTACTAGCACTTGTCGGCAAAATAGTGCTAACATCATACTCGTAGGTCTGCATTACTTATGTAAAATATTTAGTTTCATTTGTCACCGCATCATACTCTTTTTTGCCAAGCTGTACGTTCATAGTATTCATAGGCCGTCTGTACCACCCTCTTCTTCCTAACTAATATTAAAAACTAGCTGCGCCCCGCGGTTTCACCCGCGTAAGTCTCGATCCTATCGATACATAGGATACTTTTTATCCCGATATTCCCACGGGATCAAGACTTGTGCGGGTGAAACCGTGTGGCGCAGCTAGTAACTAATAAACCCTCTCTTCCCCAGATCCGCCAACTGCCAGAATCTGTGATAGTAGAGACAACGGAATACAAGTGTCTTCAGAGCCAGTTCTCTGTTCTCTACAACGAGTCTATGCAGATGAAGACTGCACTTGATGAGACGAGGCTACAGCTGCAGAACGCCAAGAACTTGCACATGAGACAGATTGAGATGATGGAGGTTCGTTAAGAGTATAATTATTCCTTATCATTTTACTTTGGTCATCCACTTCTTCATTGTTCAGCAGAAAGATGTCCACAGCTGGACATAGGCCTGTGGCGGTATCTACATCGCCACATGCGAACTACGTATCAAAAAACCTGTCGTCACACAAAAACCTGACGTCACATATATCCTGCATCGGACAGTTAAAGTTTACCGTGCAATGGACATGTATACAAGAACCCGACATCAATCGTTGGGCAGTTGCCCGCCAGACACAACACCCATCTGGTCGGAGGATCCTCCCTTTTCTATGGTGGATGAGTGAACTTTACACCCTGTTCCTCATACTCCTAAAGGCCTCCTCAAGCCTCGCTACATGGACCGGTGCTGTCTTCTTGCATCTAACTAATTCAAAAGGTCCAGTTCAGCACCAGGACAGGGTATCTTACGATAACGTAGCGTGGAACAGCAGCCTAATTATATAGTGCACTAGGAATAAAAATACTTTTCATTAAGATAATACATTAATATTCATTACTTTTATTGTCGAGCAGATTCTTCTTCATAACGTTGTGAAAATTTAAATATATGTTTAGCCCAAAATTCGGGCACGCGAACACCTTTCACTGTGGCAGTCATAATATCCTCAAGTGCACAGCATGACCACCGTAGAATCGGGTTTTGTCGAAGGAAGACTAGACAAAATGACAGATAAACAATCAATATTTGTAATTTTGTCTTTTCTTCCGTCGACAAAATCCGTTTCTATGTTCTGTCAGTCATGCTCCGTGTCCTGGTGACGGCATACGGCCCAAGATGGAAGGTTTGCGGAGACGCCGCAGAATTATATACTTGAGGCTCGAGTCGTCCATAAACCCTCGTCTGTGGAGATTCTCTTTGCTACGGCCGACTTGGGTTCCAAGTGGCCACGGTAACGAGTGCCCTGGTGGAAGGAACTCTGATGACGAGGAATTATTCAAAAATAAAGTAATTTCTTTTTTCGTGCTATGAAATGTACTGGATTGATATTCCGTGTGTTCTGCTTCGCTGGTGCAGGCTTTAGAAGCTTCCAGGATCTGGAAGTCTCGTTAATGTGGACGATTGAGATATTAATTCTCTCTAATTTGTTGCTTTCAATAAATAATTTATTTCTTTCAGAGCGAAGAACTATCAAGACAAAAGACACTGAGAGCTGAAATGATTCAGCTAGAAGACGTATTAGGCCAGCTCCGGAAAGAATACGAGATGTTACGCATAGAGTTCGAACAAAACCTAGCGGCTAATGAACAGACGGGCCCTATTAATAGGGAGATGAGGCACCTCATCACTTCACTGCAGAACCACAACCAACAGCTGAAGGGAGAGGTGCATCGCTACAAGAGAAAGTATAAGGATACTAGTCAGGAGTTGAATAAGGTGCGTAGTTTAAAATATCCGCTGATTTTTTATTGTGCATAAAATTTTTCGTTATGCACTGTGCAATGACGCACCCCACTACCGCATTACCCATAGAAATCCGCATAACCGTATATGTACGTAAACGCTTATGTTAATTCATTACTCATCATCCTACTGCCCTTACGACAGTTATTGTGGAATATTGTTGAGATTATTGAACTTTACGAGTTATTTTTTTAAATGTAAATGGCAAACTTAAGAGGCAGTGGGCAGGGCACATTGCTCGCAGAACGGATGGCCGATGGGGCCGAAAGGTTCTGGAGTGGCCACCGCGGGCCGGAAGACGTAGCGTTGGAAGGCCCCCCACAAGGTGGACCGATGACCTGGTGAAGGCCGCGGGAATGCGCTGGATGCGAGAAGCACGTGGCGGTGCTTGTGGGAGGCCTATGGCCAGCAGTGGACGTCTTTCGGCTGAAATGATGATGAAATGGCAAATACAGTGCTTTGTATTTATCCTGAAATAACGGAGTTTTATTATACGTTTATATCGAAACAACGAAAGGCTGATAGCCTTTATTTTTCTAATGCCATAATTATAGATTTACGGATACGTGTACGGATACGGTTATAGATACGGATTTTATGCATTTGCATATTTGCATATGCAAAGCATATAACACTATTTACGGCTTTAATGCATATTTTAGCCTTTTTTCGCAATCGTGCATATTTCGTTTAGTAGCGGGAGGTTCGTATGGGGAGCCTACATCAACGGCACAGGACATACGCTGGTGTCTCCAGAAATGGAGCCAAATAAATTTTGTCCAATGACGTCAGTTGACGTAGAGGTCGTTTTCGGCGTACAAATTAATACCGGTCGACAAAAGTCACTATGCCCTCGAAAATTTGGAAAAATACTTAATTGTATAATGTCACAAAATCTATGCATAATTTTAAGAATATTTCGCAGTTTTTGTACCGTCTTTATAAGACCAAATATGATTTTTCAGTTTTGCATTGTGCATATTTCGGCCTTTGTGAAGAGTTTTAGTACATATTTTGGCCTTTTATAGTGCATATTTGCATGTATATTTTGGCACTTTATTAGTGCATGTAATCCGATGTCTAGTTATAATAAATAGAGAATAGACTCCATTAAGTTGCCATTTTAGTATTGCTATACTAAAATATACGCGTCTAGGCAGTGAGGCACGCTTACCACATTACTGACTGTATTATCTTTGTCACGTCATGAGCTAGTCTTATATAATTTGTGCTAATACGAGAGAAGAATTTTCTCCAATGACTGTGACATCTAAAATTGTGTTCGTTGTTCAGGTGCGCAAGGAGTTAGAGGAGGCGGGGACTCGCGTGTCGCTGGGAGGAGACACCGCGGATGAGAAGCCACACGCGCTCAAGAAAGAGGAACCCGACCCCGAGGTACGCGTTTACTATCAATATTTCTACTACTAATTAACTAACATTTGGTGTGGCGCAGTTAACTTGATAGATTCTTATCAGGCAATTTACACATTTCTACTGTGCAATTTACGTGCACCACATACATATCAATGCTTTTGAGCATCGTAAGAAATTCGAGTTTTAGGGAATATGCATGTATTTTTTTTTTTTTTTCTAGTTACATCGCCAAATAATAGTTAAGAAAAATTAGACGGCAAAAAAGCAAATGAAAGTACAAGCACACATTGACATTTTGATTGTTGTCCTAGATTGTTACGTCACATCCGCTCTCACGTCGGTTTTCAAGTATTTGAATTTCCCACAGTTTTTGGCACAAAAATTTTTTTTTTCTCGCTCAAAAATATTGATTGAGGTATAATTCTGAAGTAATGTAGTTTATAAAAAAAAAATACTTGACCCTTATTTGAAGCACATGAATATTCCCTTCAAGTGGTCGGAAGTGCTATTGCTGAGCAGTCTTGGGATCAAGTCCCGGGTCGGGCAAAGAATGGATTGGAATTTCTTAGTTGTAGCCGGGAGGAAAAAAAAAAACAGTTATGCTAGTTGATTCTTTGACATAGTCTCTTTAATAAAATACCCTAGAGTTGTGATATCAAAACACTTGGTTTAAAAGATAAATAAAATAATAAAAATCAAAACCTATTTAAACCAAATGATATGATTGCCATTACAACTGTAACAAATCTGAATTAATATCCTGTCCACAAAAGTCACTAATAAATAGTATTACAATTGTAGGTAGGTATATAATGTCAAATAATGAAAAGTCTCGCTGGTGGTGGCGCGTGTGTCGGATCATTTAGCTCCCTTCAAAATGGTTGAGCTGAATGGTGCTGATCCATGCGTCATGTTCGTGAACGGGCGCCGTCAGTTGTGACTGGTCATCACTTAGCTGCCATGGCTTATTTTAATGTTTGAATTGTTTTATGTAATAATTGCGGACGCTTTTAACGTGCTTTCTACATTGTTCTCACATGTATAATTTCAACATAAATGATGTAACCCATATATTGTAACAATATTTTGATTTAAAAGAGTGTCCATGGAGTTTCTTGCCCGTTCTTCTCCATAGGTACCTACTACGCTTTGGAATGGGCAACTAGCTTCATATTTCTGACTGACTGACTCCTTGACAATTCAAAAGTGCCTGTAAATGGTTTAATTGAAATAAATGCTTTGAGTTTTTTGAGTTTTGATATATATATCCTTACATATTATAAAACAAAGTCCTCCGCCGCAACTGTCTGTTGTTCTGTACGCGATAAACTCAAAAACTGCTGCACCGATTTTCATGCTGTTTTCACCAATGGATAGAGTGGTTCTCGAGTAAGGTTTTAGTATATAATAACCGACATCCACGCGGGTGAAGTCGCGGGCATCAGCTAGTAATATATATAATTGAGTATTGTGTCCCTTAGGGTGAAGAGGGCAGTAGCGGCGCATGCGCGGCCGGTAAGGAGCACGCGCGCGCCAAGCTGCAGGAGCAGGAGCAGAGCATCAAGGAGCTCAAGCAACAGCTCAAGTACGTGCGCATCATAATGATATCATCATTAATACTCTCCGCCAGGGAAAGCGAAAGATTATGGCGGTGTCTTACCAACTTAACCAACCATCATATGGCGGCCGGAGATCGTTGTACAGTCACGAACACAAATATAATAACAAAATTCAAAACAGATCTTATCGGAACAACGATTGCAATTTTTTGATACGGACTATTTCATAAAGTTCATTACAACATAACATTAAAGGAGGAAGAGCATGTGGCTAAGTAATAACATCCACACCGGGTCGATCCTTCAGGTTAAGCTACGCTTGCCGGGGTTGGTCCGTGGATGGGTGACCATCTTTACAAACCGACACTCCTCCGTGCCTCGGAAAGCACGTTAAACCGTTGGTCCCGGCTGTCATTCGTGGATCTTTGACAGTCGTTACGGGTCGTCAGAAGCCCGAATGTCTGACAACCAGTCTTACCAAGGGGTATCGTATTACCCAGTTACTGGGTTGTGGAGGTCAGATAGGCAGTCGCTCCATGTAAAATACTGGAATTCAGCTGCATCCGGTTAGACTGGAAGCCGACCCCAATATAGTTGGGAAAAGGCTAGGCAGATTGATTTTGACCATAATTATAACACTATAATAATTACAGTAAGACAAAAAGTGTGTTTGTGATTTGTGCTTGTGACTGCAATCCCTTCAGCGTCTGCTGCGGATAGGGAGGGAGGATGTGTCCTGCTTCCTTTCCACCGCCTTCTTTCCGACCATCTATGTTCCATTTTAATGCGTTTAGTTTCCGCACTTAGTCCTAAAGGTGGACCATTGTGCGTCGGCCATAGCGACCGTCGGTGGCTATTCCAACCAGCCCATCTCCCTCCAGAAGTTGAGTAAAGTCTCCGGTTCTGTTCAGAACATCTGTGAAAGATCTGGGTGACCCGAGGGTTTCTGTTTTAATCTGGATGACTTCCGTGCATTTCCGACAATCACTTCCTCGCAAAAGGAGGCGACGGCGTCGGACACTATCTCGCTCCCGACCATATGAATTGCACCACGTTACTTTATGGCGAAAAAAGTGAATCATGGGCGAAAAAAAACAATGTTTAATTCTTCAAGGACATTCTAATTAACTACAATGGTTTTTGGTCCGCGCGCGGTCATACAGGTTAATAAATAGTTTTCCGTTAACAGAAAGGCAGTAAACGAACAGAAAGAATTGAAGCTCCTACTGGACATGTACAAGGGTGTCAGTAAGGAGCAGAGAGACAAGGTGCAGCTCATGGCCGCCGAGCGCAAGGCAAGGCAGGAGCTCGAGGACCATCGGCAGAAGGCTAAGATGGCACAGGTATGTCTAACTGACTTGTCAAGTCCAACTCTCAGAGTCCACTGCTGAACATAGGGCTTTCCCAAATTATGCCAATACTCCGTTTCTCAGCCTTTTACATCCAGTCTTTCAAAGTCACCCATGGCAATATTTTGACCAGAGGCCCTAGTGTGAGTTTCATTTAACTATCTCGATTTTACGCATCGACCGCGTACGGCGCTCCGATTGGCCTTTCACCAGTGAAGGCCAGTGAAGGGCCAATCGGAGCGCCGAACGCGGTCGATGCGTAAAATCGAGATAGTTAAATGAAACTCACACTAAGGCCTCTGTAGAGCAGGTGGCCCAGTGGTAACGGCCGCGACTTACCGAGTTGTAGGTCGTAGGTTGGAAACCTGACAGGCACTTTACTTAGTGTAAATTATTTCATCACCACAGGTCTCAAAACGTTGAGGGAAGATATCGTTAGGAAAATTGCCGTCCAGTGCGGGTTGTTGGATGTCATATGTCTTCGAATTTTTGGTTCTAAAATTCGAAAACATGACATCCATCAACCCGCGCTGGGTCTGCGTGATGAATATTATGGCCCACTTCCTCTTGAAGAGAGGAGGCCTGTGTCCCAGCAGTGGGAACATTATAGGCTGATTATTCTAAGGGCAGGAGAATGATGGGCCACAAAAATACCTCCGTGCACTAGACAAGAATACCTCTAACAATACATTTCTAACCTAGGAAAGTAAGCGCGAACGTCGCCTCGCAGACGAGGATGCCCTCCGGAAGATCAAACAGCTAGAGGAACAGAAATACGAGCTTCAGAAGCAGCTGTCGTGCGCCAGACCTAACGCGGACCCGCTGCACGCCTTCACGCGACCCTTCGCCGGATCACCGGTATGATATTAACAGCATGTGGCCGTACTTAACCAAAGCAATCGGTCGCGCGAAAACGCAATCGTCTCATTCTTAAGTCGCTCATTTGTTGGGAAAACCGGAAGCCGGCTCTGTCGGCGCAAACACGAGTTCCGGTTCGCCGAACAAAATGAAAGCGACGTTCTCGTGTTCGCTCGACGATTGCTTTGGTTAGGAAGCGGCCTAGGCATCATTATGTTTAACCTAGCGACACATCTATGGAAAATTCTGTAAATACATATTTTTTATGGCCGCGAACAATGTTTTGATTAAGATACAACCTGACACTGAACTACCGCGGGCTACTTTTGCGGATCCATCTTCAATATGTTTAGCTCTAAATGCATTTAGTTATTTTTTGGTGCGAGTGGGCGTTAATGTTATACTAGGGCCATTACAAACGTAAAGTTAGAGATATCAATCATTATGTCACTGCTCCATAAGTGTCGGTAAGTTCGATTAAGAGGTCCGATAAAAATCGTTTGTAATGGCGCGAGTATAGTAGCTTGTAACTACTTAACAATAAGGCGTGTACGCGCTAACGGATAAAACATGGTGTAAACGAACATCGAACACGGAACATTTGGTTCGTACGTGTGGACGTAAAAACACCATACGACTTGTGTTCACGCTCAACCGCCCCGCTCTCTTAAGTAGCCATGGATACAAAAATGTTCGATGTGTTGCGTCAAATTTCTCCGATCGTTTTTGGCGAACAAAGTGTTCGATATTCGTGTTCACCATGTTCTTGTTCGTTCGTGCGTACACGCCTATACAGTCCCTCACCAACCCTAGGTTTCTGAAAACTAAACTATTCTGTTATTAAATCTCATTTTGACACGTGTCGACAGCAGATTTACTAATTAGAAACCTGATTAGGCTTCCAGAAACCGATGGTAGCGACAGTTCAAACAGGTAGACTTTTGTCTACAAATTTTAATGTACTAATGGGTGACCTTTTTTGTTTCATCATAAAAAGGACAGTCCAGTATGAACGGCTCAGATGGTGTTGTACGACTCGGACCAAATAAAAAACCAATACACAGTGCTGCAAAGTATACAGTGACGCATGCCAAAACAACACCTCCGCTCTGTGCATACATGCTCACACATTTACAACCTTTCACAATCAAACTACACCTCACTAAGCGCACACATGTTCACGACACCAGCCTCACGTCACTGTTGACAGCACTGTCTTGGTTTTTTATTTGATCTGAGTTATACGACAAAATTATCTGAACAAAAAGAAAACTTCTAACTCATCCCAACCGTAATTCTGACAAAAATTTAAAATTATCTACATTCATATAATAAAAAGTACTTATTCTATTCCAATCTATTATTTTGACCAGTTTTCTTAATTGTTCAGATCATTTTGAATGTTCATTCCTAATATTAAATCAGCTGGCGAAACGTCACAGACATGAAAAGTTAATTCGGTAACTTCAAGTTACTTCACTTCCAGCGGCCACTGACCCCTAATCAGCATCATTCATCATCATTGACTCAAAATTATGAGTGCCGAAATTTAAAAAGAAAGGAAGAGGAGGTTTTCAATTCGTCAGATTTTTTTTTTTTTGTGCATTTGCATAGTTTTTGAGTTAGCTTCAATAATACTTATTTTTCCCACTTAGTCTATATGGATGATGTTTTAAGTTCCTCTCACTGTTATTTACGTAGCGCTATTCGGATTTGTGTGTGATAGGTACCACAACAAAAAAGCGAAAAATAACTTTAATTTCGGAAGTCGGTAGAAAAAAACGAAAATTCAAAATCAAAGACACCGTCTTCCGAAATTACAGTTAGTGTTTTTTTTTGGAAGTCGGTTGTTTTTTTTGTTTTATCGTCATTAGATATATAGATATCTAATGACGATAAAACAAAAAAAACCTATCACCTCTGTGGAGTTTTGCTAGCTAATTTAATTTGAACCTGTATTTTAGGGCCGCTAAGCACCGACTTAAGCCGATCGACAATGGCTCGTCGCTTCATCGTATTGTGCGTATCAAGCATAAGTTATGCTGTACAAACGTCGAACTTCCATGCTTTGGAATGAGAACCTTACTGCTATGAAATAAAGAAACTTTTATTATTGACGTGCGACTGTATCCTAAACTATTAATATTATTATATTTGTAATCACGTTGCGTTCTCGAAAGCGGCTCTAACGATTGTGATGAAAGTTGCAATCCAGGGCAATACGGGAGCAAATAATCGATAACCTAATTCTCATTTCTGGGAAAATTCGTTTTCTCTATTTTCACCCGAGTAGAGCTCGGTCGACCAAGTACTTCTAATTTAATAATAATATTTATTTATATATTAATACAAATTTAATAATAATTAATGCAGATAAATGCTTGGTTCCAAACTTCCAAATACGCTCAGACGCTACTTGTACAGTCACCATCACGTCTGTAGGCACAATAGGACCGTGCAACCGCCTTTATTTCATAGCGGTACAGTAAAGACTACACGCCAATTGCGTAACACACTTTCAATCACAATCTGAATGATTTTGAAGGATATTGCAAATCTATGTTTGAAAAATTTGTTTGCTCAACAACGTAAATAACGCAATGAATGTTGTTGAACTGTCAAAATGACAGCCCAAGCTATTGAAAGTGTGTTACGAAAATACCCCGCTGATTTCCACGATGCGATTGCTTATGGCATACCATAAGTTGAAGCAACAATAAAAATTGCACCGTCTAAACAGTTTTTAGACTGCAAATAATTTGTTACTCCAATTTTATTGTCTATGCCTTAGGAAACAAACTTGCATCGTGTAAATGGGGCTTTAAGGCAGTTTTCATAACCCAAATGACATACGGTCCACCATAACATACGATGACGCGACAAGCCTTACTAATCCTTTTTTCTCCATTCTCCTTTCTAGGTCTTGCCATAACTGGAATAAACTAACTAAAAGGGCGGAATAATAAAAAAATAAAGTATTTTTCCACTGCACAGGAGGAGGAAGCTCTCCTCAATGAAATGGAAGTCACGGGGCAAGCGTTCGAAGATATGCAGGAACAGAACTCGCGGCTCATACAGCAGCTGAGGGAAAAAGATGACGCGAATTTCAAGCTGATGTCGGAGAGGATCAAGGCTAACTCGCTGCACAAGCTGTTGAGAGAAGAGAAGCAGTTGTTGCAGGAACAGGTATGTTATACATACATACAGTCTTCTTTCTTTTTCGTGTGGTTAGTGACTAACCTGCAGGGCTAACATGACACACGACAATTACTCACTCTCGCGTGAGTAATTGTCGTCTATTTCTGTTACTTTTCTCGTTTTCTGGCACGAAATACTCGACTGGTTCTGTCAAACTTGATGTTTTCTCGACAAACCCTAACATGGCACCTAAGTTTACTCGAATTTTGACATTTCAACACGAGATCCGATTCGATTTTCGATTCACCGATACTTATTTTAGTCATAATTTTATTTTACAATATTATTGTATAAAATAATAATGTATTGTTTACTAGTTGCGCCCCGCGGTTTCACCCGCATAAGTCGAAATCGTAGGGGAATGTCGGGATGAAAGGCATCCTATGTCCTAACCCAAGTCATGGTTTACCCATGTGCCAAATTTCATCCAAATCTATTGAGCCGTTTTAGCGTGAAAGCGTAACAAACAAACTCACTTTCACATTTATAATATTAGTAAGGATAGTTAAGATTAGGATATCTTTGGTTGGAGATACTAAATAAATAAATATTGTCTTTCTTTGCCAGGTGTTAACCCGCGACCAGCAGATAGAATCAATGGGCGCGGTGGCACGGCGGCTGGAGGAAAAAGAACGATTGCTGCAAGCGACATTGTCAGCTGTAGAGAAAGAACTCTTGTTACGACAACAAGCCATGGAGATGCACAAGAGAAAGGCCATCGAGTCCGCACAATCGGCGGCTGATTTGAAGCTGCATTTAGGTGATTAAAAAAATACTTTTCATGAACCTGCAACGTTCTGACCGATGGGGTCCTTGGTACCCCGGGTCCAGCAAACTGTTATTGGGTTTTGTCAATATTTTTTTTTCAAAAGAAGCTGGACGTCTAATTTTGTGTTTGGTCTATGTCAATAGACTAATAACTCAAACTAATAAGGCGTATTACATGCTGCCCTACCAATCCAATACACTGTAACTTGTTGCTGTAACTCAACTAAGTAACAATCTTTTGGATTGGCTCGGCAGCATAGGAATGAAACCTATCGTACTGTACAACTCTGTCCAACCCTCTAGGGAATACAGGGATGATGTTATTATTATAAGTTCTATCATAATTCATATATTAACCGAAAAATAATCTTTACTTACAGAGAAATATCACGCGCAAATGAAGGAGGCTCAGCAAGTGGTGGCGGAGAAGACGAGCGCCTTGGAAGCGGAAGCGTACAAAACAAAAAGACTACATGTAAGTTAATATTTATCGAGCTGAATATTCTTCAACTTGTTGATCGAGTTCAAAATATTCTTCGAGATTTAAGATTTATCGAGGAACATGTTGAACATGCAGGTTTGGCCCCATTAGTGAGAAATGTAACAACTTTTGTAGTTACAGCAGTTTCTAATCCTTTTTATTACTTAGCCTAAAATATGTGGAAGCTGACATTTGTCCTTTTGTCGTACTAAGCTCCTTTCTCGACATTATTACTTTGTAAAGTTTTATATTACTTTCATTATTGTGAATGGACAAGGTGGATTTTTTTTTTCCTTTCTCCGTTAATTTTAATAATGGTCTGGCAGTTTATGCGGCCTACCCAAATATCCTTTCTTTGGGATTCGTCTACAGCACTCTAGCTACACGTTTATTGACAAATGCTTGCACTGACTGGACACTGGACAGGTCAACTCAAATCTGTGTGATTCTTTCCTAAAAATACCATTTCAGACACTAATCCACATGGTCCTCATATGGCCTGACCAATGTTATATCTGGACTTTAAAACGACACTGATCCCTGAGTTTGTTTCGCCGTTTCTTCTCAGGGATAGTCAGATAGGAAATGTCGTCTCCATCCAGCTTATTTTATTTTTATATGACGTGTATAAGTTATACCGATATCCTATTTACAGAATAAACAATTTCATTTCTCACATATATTTTTTCCTCTTGGGCCAGTGATGTTCAATTTATGTTTTGCGTGGCACTTCCAAAAATAACGTTAATTTTTTTGCACTTAGCTTACACAGTTAAACAATTGGTTAACCGAAATTCAATTTATAACATGCCCAAAAACCATTTCGCATGGTGTCGTGCTGTCGTGTGATACTTTTCCAGTCATTATGCAACATTACTATTTCCCCACTATCAGGAGGAGTTGGCGATACTCCGTCGGAAGGCGGAGCGTATGAAGAAGATGGAACAAGCCGGCAGCAGCATGGACGAGGTGCTGCTAGAGGAAATACGAGAGTACAAGGAGACGCTCACGTGCCCGTCCTGCAAGGTATGTACTAAAACGTTATCACATATTGGACTTAAAATTTATAAGAGCTAAATTGCTTATTCATTATCATCATGTCAGCCGAAAGACGTCCACTGCTGAACATAGGCCATAGGGAATTGCTTATTAGTCTAAGACTATACAGGGTGAAACTGAATTCATGGGCATCCTCTTAAGGGGTCATTGTACTCATCATTATGAACAGCTTTCAGTATGTGATGTACCCAGGATTTTGTAATATCTATATACATTTTTAAAAGAGTGTCCTTGGAGTTACTTGCCCGTTCTTCTCCATAGAGATCTACGAATTTGAATGGGCAACTAGCTTCAACTTTTTGACTAACTGACCGACTCTTTGACAATTCAAAAGTGCCTGTAAATGGTTTAATTGAAATAAATGCTTTGAGTTTGAGTTGAGTTTGAGTTTGAGTGAGCAAACCTGAAATCGCGAAATAAAATCAGCTGTTTCCTACATTTGCACGAGCTATGCGAACATAAATGTTAGAAGCAGAAGATTTTCTTTTCGGATATATTGTGTTTTGAGTCGTGGAAAAAAAAAACGATTGGAGTTTGTCAAATTCTTCAGCCTACTCTAACCTTATCGTATCTTACTTGGATCGGTGCAAAATGTTTTCTTGTTCTGTTCTCCTCTGTCAGTCGTCGCGTTATCATTTACGGGATTGAAAATGAAAAGGGATTTTCATTTATGTCATTCCTCAGATAATGCATCCATCTTTTGGAAAACTTATTATTTGTCTGTAGATGTGCCATAGCACATGAAGTTTTTGAAGAGTTTGGTTTTGTAGAGCGTCGTCACTCGTCTCTATCAGGGCCTTATATTATGTAACTTGAAAAAAATTCTTCCGTTGTTGTGTTACCACGAGTTTACAGTTCTGAGCCTAACGTTTCTCTCGCAGGTAAAACGCAAAGACGCAGTGCTAACGAAGTGTTTCCACGTGTTCTGCTGGGACTGCCTGCGCACGCGCTACGAGACGCGCCAGCGCAAGTGTCCCAAGTGCAACGCGGCCTTCGGAGCCAACGACTATCACCGCCTGTACCTGTCCACCTAGACTAACCAACAGGTTATTATCTTTACTTCATCGGTCAAACTAGATCTTTATTGTTATTATTCTCATCACAGAGGCTACTGTCCAACAGTCGGCCTCAACTTAGATAAACGTGCAATTGTACCTTGCCAAAGGAGATTGGTGAATCGGATGTATTGTAGACTCACGGAAGTGAGTGCTAGTAGTTCAATATGAACCTTGTGTACTGCAGCATTTGGTTGCGAATTAGTGGATCAGTCATTTTTTGACTTGGAGAAATGTTTTTGTCTTCATTCGGGATCTCTATAGAACCGGGTTTGGATCTAACACTTGCTACACCTTGCGTTTAATCAAAGTTACTAGAAACAGGCCGGATTTCCTGCCTCCACCGAGCGTTCTCCATGCTTGGTGCCGCGCTATGTTAAAAATAAACTAATTATAATAATAGACAATTGAAAACTGCTATTTAACACGTTATATTTTATTGATAAAGTATCGCGAATACAGTATAAAATTAACTGATAATGTACAGTATATTTATATTGTGTGATGTCGATTGGATAAATATATATTTATATTGAATTGTATAAATATTTTAAATGTTTAGATTGACGTAACAATGATGACTTCAAACTAAAGTGTAGATTTGAATCGAAGTTAGTTGTGGGCATCATTAGCCTATTCCGAAAACGGAAGATAAAAGTGTTGACAGATGATCTCAGGACTACCTCCGATGATTACATGGTGTTGTAGCAAAGTATGGCAAGTATTAGATGGGAGCAGTATTGAACAAAATGAATGTTTTCATTGAACAGGGAGAGATGTACTGTAAGAGTGGCGAGTTTGTAGAGCTAATACTGATTATGAGCGTATTGTCGGTGCGTTTAGGCTCTATTTTGCATGTTCGTAAGATTTACGTATGCATGTTGACTAAAAATAAAACGCTCGTAAAAAAGTATTTTCGCGCGAACCTATTTGTTTCAGTCATTTGCAAAATGGCAACCGTATCATGTGTTGCCATACCGCCTTGCAACGTGCTTTTACGCTCCAAAAATACGCTCAAATCTTTAAGGGCCCTTGGGCATGCCAGCGTCCAATGTCGAGTTCGAGAAAGTGTTGAACCGTTAGATTGACGATGCTCAATGATGTTGATATAATTCTTTAGTTGTTAACTTCATTGAGCGTTAAAAGAGTGTGAAGAGAAGGACAGCATATTCTGAGGTTAGGGCGAGCGTTGACGGCAGTTTGTTCGAGTAAAACTCAAGTGTTAAACCGTTGAAATAATGTGCGGCTCGTGTTAAACAAATACAACATTCAACATTGGTGAAAACTCGCCGTCTGCGGAGGCCAGACAATCGATAGTAAATACTTTCTAAAAATAAAAGACGAAGAGAGTTTCGTCTATAACTATCTGTGACTAATGTGTTATAACTCATATAATTACAAAACTTGATAGCAATAAAATGGTTAACGATACAATGACGAAGCTTTTGAAAATATTTAATATATTTAAAATTCAAATGCACGTCAATTAAATGTTACATGTTCATTCCTTGTCTATACATGTTATTTTTGTATTAAAAATAGCTTTCCATGTTGAATATGAATTACATTGCGTAAATGTATCTTAAGAATTTAAATTTGCATTTCGCACTCCTATGTATATTGGATACATAATTCTATTGATGTTGTATATTAAGGATAATATCATGAAATCGAACAAGTGGATATAGTTTATATATCTATATTTAGTAATTAATAAATATACTTATTGTTAAACAAATTCTTGAGGTTAGTGTGAATGTGGTGATAGTGCGAGATGACTTATTTGTACTGTAGTTAGGAAAATAGAATTTAGCTTACAGCCCACTGACTGATATATTTGTATATTTAAGTTAAACATTTTGATCGGGCTTGCACTCCTGCTTTACTAAGCCGTCGATAGAAAAGCCAAATAAAGTCAGCTTTTAACAATTTCAAAATGAACTAAGCAATCAAAATTCTGTTAGGTTAATTACGACTAAGAAGGTTTTTGTTTAGAAAAAATAACATTTTCACTAGGAAAAATAGAAAATAAATAATCTAATTAAAATGTCTTTTACACGTGCGTAAACTTATATGGATAATGTAATGGGTTAATTATAATAACATATTAATTTACTGTTGTAAAGTTAAATCGCAGGGGAACAATTTATTTGACAGTATTGAATGAATTATCAATAGAGAATCGCTTTATCTATGTTTTAGTCTTCGTGTTAAGTTTCTTCTATAACTATGCAATAATTACCGAAGTCCCAGATTTTCACGCGATTTTCTGTAATTCTGTTCCTACCTATAGTTAGAGGCATCTCTGTTATAGTGTTAAAATATTATATTGTATTAACTACAATCGTTGGCTCTCACTCAATGGCCACAGTTGAATATGCGGGCATTGTAGCAATTATGCTATTATTAAATGTATATCTGACTGATCAATGTTATTGTGCGCGTAGCAATTGGATTACTTCTAGTAATGTTACATTCATTACTTTGTTACTTAATACGTCACAACTATTGTCAGTGTGTATATTTTGAATTATTTAATAAATCACTTTCTCAAAAAAATCAAAACATAAATGTGTACAGTAATAATAATAAGCCTTTACGCGTATTTGGGTTCAGTGTTCAATTCGAGACAACGGTTGTGTGACCCCTTTTGTAGAACTGTCTATGGACACCAAATCTGTCTTCAGTTTGCATCGATTAAACACTGTTTAGTAATCGCCAGGTAAAATACTCTCACGAGTGTTTACTGTTGTAAATACGGATAAACTTTATATGACCTTGAACATGACCTTTGTCTAATTATTGTTGTATTTATATTGCATAAAGTGGCAAACTTACGAGACGTAAACTGTACTTCTAACAATTTTTGACAGTTACGGTCAAGGTCTATTCAATAATTTGTAGACAAACCGTAAACTTTTTTGTAAAACAACAAGGTTACTAAAGTGTTTATTTGACGCAAATTCAATACAGCTCTGGCGGGCATGTACCGTGTTACAATAGCGTGGTGATTTCACGCAACCGGCGTCTCGAATTGAACCAGAAAAGTGAAATACGCAGCCATTAGGTACTGTAATTTTCTAAAATCAGGTAGATTCAACTATTTTGACTTTCATTGTAAAGTTCGGTGTAAAAACATATTTAATTATTTAATGTTCAGTGGAAACTATATAACTATTTAAAATGTAACATTAATGGACTACGTCGAATAAATGTCTCAACAAATAAATGCTTTGGTCTATTTTTTTAACGATTCTACCTGTGCTTCTGCCTCGATAATGGTGTAAAAAGTTTTTAAAGAAATCATAAATAAAACTGCAGGAATGACGCTCAATATATTTTATTTATATTTACATACACTAATGTATTTACATCGCATAATTTTCACGATTTAATTCAAAATAAATTCAAGTTCACCTATGATATTCCACTGACTTGGGCAGTTGGGTGTTGGAATAAATTCTGTATCGATATCGATAATTTGTTTAGTATATACCTAATGATTACGTATCATTAGCACCTGAAGCAAGCGACGAGGATGGACGAAGCGAATCAACTGATTTTGTACTATTTACAAAAAGCGTTTGCATTTTTTTTATACAGTTCATGTGTTGCATATTAAGGATTTTAAGCAATAAAAAGTCATTTATCTAAAACAATAACACATTTTACCAAACTTCAACACGACAGTCAACGATTCGGTCAACATAAATACAATATCAGTCTCATTTGTTACAATTTTGTCTAACTTGCAACGCGTTTTGATTTTATAAACTGTGTACATAGCGTACAGTACTATACTAATTGTCAATGATTGTGGTATGGTTGCCTAGATTTAATATTAATAAAAAGAGGCAACACAATACTTGTATATTATCATAATATGGATTGCATCGAAGTAAATTTCTACATTTAATTTATAAGACAATAGATTTTTGATAATAATTTAAATGTAAATCGAATAAAAATATCGAATATTATTGACTAGATCAGAAAATTAAATATTGTGATATACTTGTGTGGTACCATCCAGATTATTTACATTTTATTTTAATATCATAAAAATATGGGTTCTGTAATGTCGGCTGGCTACGGATGCGGCTTTTGATATTACATCGCACCTGTATCTGACTTGAACAGTATTTTTCGATTTATATAATGCTCTAAAAGTAATAATGTGTGCATTAAGTAACGTTTATAGAGGTGGGAGAGTCAAATGTGACCTAGTTATAGTCGATATTTGTGACGTAATATTATGGTTTGCTGAGGCGAATAAAAATAGATTTAGACCCAAGATCAGCATTAAAATATACTACAAGAGCTAACACTAATGGCACTTAAAATACTTTAGTCATCGAGTTGGGAACGGATGACATCAGTATTCCGGACGCGAAGATTATATAACGCTAAATTCGCTTACAGTGCAGCATTTATAAGGAAATGTTCTAACATAATACTTAAATAATACGGTCAAAAACATTAGAAAAGTTCAGCTTATAAATAGTACATTTTATTCAAAATCATACAATGCATTTGCAATGATTGAAGAATTGAGACGAAACGTTAAATGCAAAAAGGAATGAAAATGTTAATGCTTAGTCTAAAAATTGTACAGAAACAAAAGCAAAGTAAGTTTATATTATGACACTACATTGTTCTATCGTCAAGACTTGATCATTGCATTGTTAGCGGAGCAACTTTCTGAAGACTCACGCTTTCCTTGCGAATTGAGATCCATCGAACATGATTAGCACTACATATACTTCGTGTAACAATATTAGTTCAACATTCCTACTTGCTTCATTGTACACACGGCTAAAAGCTAAGTACGCAAGCAACACGCAATATCGAGTTATTTCAGTATTTTAAACATAAGTTTAGATGAAACCTGGATCATTTCGGACACCGAATTATTCAGCTAAAAGCAAAAGTTGCTTGCATACTTGAACTATTTTGTGTACTTGGTCATGAACGTTTTCACGACTAGACTGTCTGTTACAGTGAAATCATTCATTCTACGGCAAAAATTTAATTGCCAGTACTTTACCTAGTTTTCAACGTTCTCTATGCACGTCGGTCCTATATTCTAGTCATAGACTACGCAGGACGGATGACGTACTTCCGCGGAGGGCAAACATAAGCTCCGCAATACTATATAACAATTCAATCAAGAACACTAGTCTTTTACTATCCTTAGCTACAATAATTATGACAAAAATGGAAGTATTATCAGGGTTCACGCGGAATCCGGAGAGTGCAGCTCGGTAGCTGCGATTAAGTAGATCGAACAACAAATGTAAAGGAGGAAGCTCAAAGGCGGAACCGGCGACAACGCAACTCGTTTTAATTCATCAGTTATTCTATACAAGTAGGAAATTCAATAAAGTAGGTTGCAGCCGGCTCTGGCTGTCGTGAGATTGAGCAACGTGACTGGCGGCCAGTGTGCGCGTTACGCCGTGCTCTGCAGCGGCGGCGCCGCCAGCGGGCCCGGCGCGGGCGCGGGGGGGGGCGCGGCCAGCGGGCGGGGGGGGGGCGCGGCCAGCACGAAGGCGAGGCGCTCCAGGCGCGCGCGCAGGCCCGCCAGGCGCGCCCAGCGGCCCGGCGCGCCGCCCAGCGCCGACAGCGCCGCGTCCAGCGACACGTACAGCGCGCGCCGCTCGCTCTCGCTGCACGCCGACAACTCCTGTGACAAATAATAATGAAAGTTTGATTTTTGAATTAAGAAGAACAAAATTTAGTTCTAAAATAAATATGTCAATAAATCAAACCGACGACCGACCGGCTTCTTGTATGCAAAAACAAAGTTGCTCATTCCAAAAGTTCCATTTTGTTTCTAGTTTTGAATTCTGCTAGAAATAAGGAAGCAGTACCGTTGTGCTTTCTTATTTTTATGCATTTTTCCCTTATCTTTATACAATTCTCTTCTAGTGTTTAGGGTGTACGTACACAAGCAAATAAATACAGGAAATATTTTTATTGAACACATACCTCCTCAACAGCTTCTATATCATCCTCCTCACCTGCTTGTGCCAGCTGCTTCTTGAGCGCCTATAAAACAAAAACAACTGTTATTAATATAAATACAATATTATAGTTAGCGGCAACTTTCGTAACAGCCGCGGTCATAAAATGTGGGAGAGAGAATAACACGAAACTGAGTAGATTTTAGGGATTCCGTCCTACTCACACGTTTTATAACCGTGACTGTCATAAATATAGTGTTTAGTTCATAATATGCAAAATTAAACTATTTTTGCAGATGACATTGCAGCAAAATCGCACATTTTTGCGTCAAATTTTATGTTACTCAAAAACACCAGTTTCCCTTTACGTAGTAAACTATACATTTTTAGCCAGTTCTATATACAGCAACATAATTGCGTTATTCACGATCAATCACAATCTGAATCGGTTTGAAACAAATTGCTAATCTATTGCTTCATAATATCGAAAAAAATAAAACTGCTCAACAACGTTAATAACGCAATGAATGTGGTTGAACTGCCAAAATGAAACAGATTAGTCTTAATCGGTTACGAAAATAAGTTACGCAATTAGATAGCAGGTCTGCCGGTGTCTATGTACAGTTTGTGCTCGGTCAAGTCGGGTCAACGGTCAACGCTGCAAAGCTATGTAGAATGTAGTCCATACGTTCTCTCCTCTCACGATCTCAATAGTAATCATGTTAAATGTAATTTTGGTGTAATGGGGGCCAAATGTGTGAAGACTGAAACAAATTCATACTTATATATAATATGCGAATCAATTTATATAGCCTACAAGACATTGCATGTATGCAGTTGCAATGAAAAATAAAGGATAACATAAAATGAACTTTGGGTGCTGTAATAATAATAATCAATACTTTACATATTCAGGGATCTTCCGCTGTTATTTACACCCTTTTTGATGTGTAATATCTTCAATTCAGATTGAAGTGATGTGAATTTAAGACGTGTGACAGACTTAAGTTAAAATTCATGGTCTTCCTTTTATTTGTGACACTGTTATTTAGCGAAAAATAATCCTTATGATGAAGCCTTTCGATCGGTATGATAAAGCTACAAGGTGATTATTTTTCTCATGTAACGGGTTCGATTCCCGGTTCAACCATGTAATTATTTAAATAGCTATGAATGCAGTTTAAATCGTTTTTTAAATTCAAATATTGTCTTCTTTCAGTAAAATGTTCCATCTACAATATTCAAGGTACTTTCCCTCCATGTGGCATATCCGTGGGACGCCCTGTATAATCTATAGGTACGTCAGCCAAGATGTCAGATGTCACACATCATATGCGAGTACTGTAAGGCTCGCTCGTTTTTATTGTTAAAACATTTGGCATTTAGTCATTAATGTCGGTGTTATATACATATTATAAATGGTTCGGGGAGAGAACATAAGACGCGCTGTGCTGTGTATCTATAAGCCGTGAGAGGTATTCAGCGTAGAATATAAAAGTTTAAAGTTTATTAACCTTGGCGCCTTATTCTTGACTCGAGATCGCCAAGCAGGGCCTGAATGGTGTAAATACCTGTTTCATATTAAAACAGTTAACGGTACTAACAATATGAGGATATTGTTAACAGTATTCGGGTTTAAGACATGATGTTTATCAATTTGTAAAACATACATAATAGAATATATAAAATGCATATATAATTTTGGAGTAAAACTTTCTATCACCATTAAAAGATATAAATTATATATATATTTGAAGTGAAAACTTCTTCAGGCTCGCTGAACGGTTATTGTTAGGGGGGTAAACTATACTTTGGATTCGCGTCACCGACATGCTCGAGCCGTAGTGCTCTACTATAGAATATAGATGGCGTTAATACCAGTTTTTGAGTTTTCACTTCTTTCGGAATTCCTCACCGAAAGACAATTTTTTTTAAATTATTAAAATACGAAATAAATATATCACACAACATTTAAGTATGTATGTACTTCAATAATAGCGTGCACGTAAGACATTGTACCAAATAAATACATTGGCATACAAATAGATACTTGCATGGTGAATGAAAATCGGCTTTGCATACAAGTTCATATAAAGTTGCTTGCTGAATTCGTTTTGTTTAATAACTATTGCTTGATATTTTATTATCGTCAGAATGCACACAGTAAACAACTATTGCTTAATATTATAAAATCTCCTTGAACAAAAACATACGATCAGGTTTATAAATAGCGTTGTCTCTCTGAGTGAAAGGCGTATAGTGGGACTGCGGTTTATATTCCTATTCGTGAAGGAGCTGAGTTATATATTCTATAAAAAAACACATTGTATACTCACTTCAACGGAATGCCGGTACTGTTCCATCATATTCTTACTGGCGTCCAACTCTGCTAGCTTTTTCACTACAACGTCAGCTACATTTTTTTCGGTAATATCTATTTTGTCCCTGAAATAGCGATACGGGGGTTGGATGTGAATAATGCATGGTTTTTATACTATTAATTAATTGTCTATTTTAGTGAGTATTCAAGTTTTGCTAAAAATAGCATACAATGATATATTTTGTAGACGTAATTGGCTAATTAATATTGAGTAAACACCCAAAAAAATACATACACAAAATTAGCTATTTATGAAAATGATGTTCTTGGTATAGCATATTAATTAAGGGCAATATGACTTCGGAATATTACGAGTAGATGATTTACACTCATTTCGAGTAAAAGTGTTCTTATTTTACATTTAACCGTAGGTAGGGTTTTGTAAAATATTAAGATGCAGCTTGAGACTTGTTACTCATATACCCTTAGGCAGGTCATACCGTCGCTCAGTGTAATGGGTCTGACGGATATAGCCTCCAGGGACATAACAGTCCATTCACGCTTATTTAATCTCTGGTCAGAGTGACCTTTATTATCGATACCATAAGGTTGCTGTTGGGATGCTGCCGTCAGGAGTAAAATAATTGTGAAAGGACTGCAGTACAGTAGTGATACAGTTGATTCGTGTTATAAGTCCACCACAAGAATGTACAGGGGCGCAGGAGGCGCAGCGCGTGCAGCAGGCGCGACAGACGCGCGTCCAGCGCCAGCGCGCGCTGCAGCAGTATGTACTGTGTACTCACTTGAGCGCAGCAGCAAGCCTGGTAGAGTCCGGGTCGCCCCTCGCGGCCGCGCACGCCGCCGCGAGGCGCAGCGCGTGCAGCAGGCGCGACAGACGCGCGTCCAGCGCCAGCGCGCGCTGCAGCAGTATGTACTGTGTACTCACTTGAGCGCAGCAGCAAGCCTGGTAGAGTCCGGGTCGCCCCTCGCGGCCGCGCACGCCGCCGCGAGGCGCAGCGCGTGCAGCAGGCGCGACAGACGCGCGTCCAGCGCCAGCGCGCGCTGCAGCAGTATGTACTGTGTACTCACTTGAGCGCAGCAGCAAGCCTGGTAGAGTCCGGGTCGCCCCTCGCGGCCGCGCACGCCGCCGCGAGGCGCAGCGCGTGCAGCAGGCGCGACAGACGCGCGTCCAGCGCCAGCGCGCGCTGCAGCAGTATGTACTGTGTACTCACTTGAGCGCAGCAGCAAGCCTGGTAGAGTCCGGGTCGCCCCTCGCGGCCGCGCACGCCGCCGCGAGGCGCAGCGCGTGCAGCAGGCGCGACAGACGCGCGTCCAGCGCCAGCGCGCGCTGCAGCAGTATGTACTGTGTACTCACTTGAGCGCAGCAGCAAGCCTGGTAGAGTCCGGGTCGCCCCTCGCGGCCGCGCACGCCGCCGCGAGGCGCAGCGCGTGCAGCAGGCGCGACAGACGCGCGTCCAGCGCCAGCGCGCGCTGCAGCAGTATGTACTGTGTACTCACTTGAGCGCAGCAGCAAGCCTGGTAGAGTCCGGGTCGCCCCTCGCGGCCGCGCACGCCGCCGCGAGGCGCAGCGCGTGCAGCAGGCGCGACAGACGCGCGTCCAGCGCCAGCGCGCGCTGCAGCAGTATGTACTGTGTACTCACTTGAGCGCAGCAGCAAGCCTGGTAGAGTCCGGGTCGCCCCTCGCGGCCGCGCACGCCGCCGCGAGGCGCAGCGCGTGCAGCAGGCGCGACAGACGCGCGTCCAGCGCCAGCGCGCGCTGCAGCAGTATGTACTGTGTACTCACTTGAGCGCAGCAGCAAGCCTGGTAGAGTCCGGGTCGCCCCTCGCGGCCGCGCACGCCGCCGCGAGGCGCAGCGCGTGCAGCAGGCGCGACAGACGCGCGTCCAGCGCCAGCGCGCGCTGCAGCAGTATGTACTGTGTACTCACTTGAGCGCAGCAGCAAGCCTGGTAGAGTCCGGGTCGCCCCTCGCGGCCGCGCACGCCGCCGCGAGGCGCAGCGCGTGCAGCAGGCGCGACAGACGCGCGTCCAGCGCCAGCGCGCGCTGCAGCAGTATGTACTGTGTACTCACTTGAGCGCAGCAGCAAGCCTGGTAGAGTCCGGGTCGCCCCTCGCGGCCGCGCACGCCGCCGCGAGGCGCAGCGCGTGCAGCAGGCGCGACAGACGCGCGTCCAGCGCCAGCGCGCGCTGCAGCAGTATGTACTGTGTACTCACTTGAGCGCAGCAGCAAGCCTGGTAGAGTCCGGGTCGCCCCTCGCGGCCGCGCACGCCGCCGCGAGGCGCAGCGCGTGCAGCAGGCGCGACAGACGCGCGTCCAGCGCCAGCGCGCGCTGCAGCAGTATGTACTGTGTACTCACTTGAGCGCAGCAGCAAGCCTGGTAGAGTCCGGGTCGCCCCTCGCGGCCGCGCACGCCGCCGCGAGGCGCAGCGCGTGCAGCAGGCGCGACAGACGCGCGTCCAGCGCCAGCGCGCGCTGCAGCAGTATGTACTGTGTACTCACTTGAGCGCAGCAGCAAGCCTGGTAGAGTCCGGGTCGCCCCTCGCGGCCGCGCACGCCGCCGCGAGGCGCAGCGCGTGCAGCAGGCGCGACAGACGCGCGTCCAGCGCCAGCGCGCGCTGCAGCAGTATGTACTGTGTACTCACTTGAGCGCAGCAGCAAGCCTGGTAGAGTCCGGGTCGCCCCTCGCGGCCGCGCACGCCGCCGCGAGGCGCAGCGCGTGCAGCAGGCGCGACAGACGCGCGTCCAGCGCCAGCGCGCGCTGCAGCAGTATGTACTGTGTACTCACTTGAGCGCAGCAGCAAGCCTGGTAGAGTCCGGGTCGCCCCTCGCGGCCGCGCACGCCGCCGCGAGGCGCAGCGCGTGCAGCAGGCGCGACAGACGCGCGTCCAGCGCCAGCGCGCGCTGCAGCAGGCCGCCCCGCTCGCCCTCGAGCGCGGCGTCGCACGCTTCCGCTTCGGCTTCCGAGCGCTGGCGCTGGGCGATGGCCGCTGATAATGTGCGGAGAGACTCGCGTTCTGATACTGATGCTGATTCTCCGTCTGGGGGAGGAGGATAACATAAATGATACTAGCCTATTATTGTCCCACTGCAGAGTAAAGGCCTCTTCTCAAACAGAGAAAAAAGGGGGGGAGGGGATACTATCCACTTTTATAATAGACTAAAAGTGAAGTATCATGCGTAGTGGTAACTATCACGTTGACCTGCTCTGCAAATGATTGTAATGGTAGCCTCTGCATTACATTTTATTTATTATTTTACATGGTTTGCTTTAAATCATTCCCATACCTTTGTCGTCCGCGTAGAAGTCTCGCTCTGGCGACAATTCGTCTCCACTCCACGCGCCTGCGCCTTCTGCACCTGACCACCACTCTTCTGCGCATTCTGAGGGAAAATGACACTCATCAATGAGTTGTTAGTGTTAAACAAAAAAATTTAAATGAAACCAAGAAAGAATCATTATCATGATAAATTATCCGTTTACCCTATAAAGTTACGATGATTAATATACATCAATATAATAAATATTGTTTATTTTTTCTGTTGAACGTCAGGACTCATGGCGGTTGCGGTCATAAAATATGCGAGTGAAGGGTGGTGAAATTAAGTACGAGATTTTTAATGTGTCATAATTATAAGTTCCTCGTTCTATGACCACGGCTGCCACGGTTTTTGGCGAATACTACAGACAGCCTTATATTTACCGGGGTCAGTGACTAGACAGGGTTCAGTCTCAGAATCCAACAGGTCAGCAGAATTATCGTTGTCATCGGACACGTGCGAGCGGTCGTCGTCCTTGCTCGGGACAGCGGGGGCCGCTGGGCCCGCGGGGGTGGCGGGGTTGGGGGCCGCAGGGCCCGCGGGCGTAGCGGGGCTGACTGGTGCTGGCACACTGCGCAGTGCTCGCGCCACGTTGACCAGTAGGCCGGCGCCGGCCACTTCCTCCTCAGGAGATAAGGCCTCGCCACTGTCACTACGGCTATAATTAAAATGTGTTGTTATTTTCTTGCGGTAAAAGAAACCGTATCTGAATCGAATGTTCTGTATTCAGAAGATAGTGTATACAAGGTTAAAGTGAATTAATTGGCGAAACTTCACAGATTTGATGGGCAGCGTTTTCTAATCATAGTAAAACAAAACCAATAACATGTTTTTTTATTAGCACGTACAGTTCGCGTCAAATATCTTTTCCGCTCTGAAGTAGGCTACAAATGAGTGCACAAGTCAATTTTAAATTTTACGTGTGGCGTCGGGGGAACCCCGTCAGCAACGAAGTTCCTTCTCACGTAGGATTCAACACAAAAACAAAATTTTATCTACGATGAAAAATTCAAAAAAAAAATAGGTGCCACCATCTTGGATTAACATTTTGACCAAATTCACATTTCTCTCTCCGGCATGCAGTGTACTCGGGCCGATGTGTACAATTTTATCCCATGACACTGTAATCATTTTCCTCTTTTCTTTTCTTTTTTTCTGTCGGCGTTCTCTTTCTCTTTTAATTAGAAGAAGACAGTCGCAAGTGTGAACGCTTTTAGCGTTACATTTTCTGAAAGTATACAAGCCGCGTAATAGTACATTACTGTCGCGGTCTGCAATAAGGGAATTGATGGACGTCGTGAAAATGAGGGCCGAGGCGAAGCCGAGGCACTCATGCGTGAGTCCATCAATTCCTGTTTGCGGCCAAGGCTTGTATAGTACTTTTCTCAAACAACGCGCGGAAATTCAAACTGAGTAAATTAAATAGAAATTTCAGAATCAATGACGAATAACTATCATTTTCCATGCGCCAATATGTTAATTTGTTTCTTCTTTGTTCTATTTGCAAACCAGTTCGAAATTTAAATAAAATCTTTGATAAGTTCATGTGTTCTATGGTTCATTTCTCATGTGTCCTATTCTAACATCTCACTTTAAAATAGAGCTGGCTTCCCAACAACATGGATTCTGCACACAAAGATCCACCACGACTAATCTAACTCTTTATGTCAATGACCTCAGTAAACTTATCGACTCTCGCACACAAGTAGATTCCATTTATGCAGACTAGCAGTGCCTTCGACAAGGTCGACCACCAGATCCTACTGCAGAAACTTTCTAACCTCGGCATATTCGGCCAGCTTCTCAAATGGTTCGAATCTTATCTGACTGACAGAAAACAAAGGGTCGTAGTAAAGGGTCATCAGTCTTCCTTTTATCATTCTACTTCTGGTGTCCCACAAGGCTCCCATATGGGTCCGATATTGTTCTTGGTATTTGTCAACGACATTGTGAACTGCATCAAACACAGTGAATGTTCACTCTTTGCAGACGATGGCAAGTTCTATAGGCAAATAAATTCACCCAGAGATATATCCTTGCTTCAAGAGGATCTAAACTCAGTGCAGAACTGGTGTGTAAAGAACAGGATGACTCTTAACGCTGAAAAGTGTCAACACATGACCTTCACCAAAAAGCGAAATACCCTTCCATCCTCGTATTCGTTGAATGGTCTAACGCTGCAGAAGGTTGACACAATTCGTGATCTGGGAGTCTGCCTTGACAGTCAGCTCACTTTCATTCCCCACATAGACAATATTGTCAAAAAAGCAACTAAAATGTTAGGATTTCTGAAGCGTATCTGTCGCGACTTCAAGTCTATTCGCACCCTCAAACTTCTCTACTTCACGCTCGTGAGAAGTGTACTGGATTATACATCGCAAGTGTGGAATCCTACCTATCAGGTCCATATCGATCGAGTTGAACGTGTCCAAAAAGGCTTCACTAGGTACCTGCGTTATAAATCGAACATCTGTCCCAACACAGCTAATTACTCTGAAATGTTGAGTCACTTCAACCTTACATCCCTTGAAAACCGCCGAAAGATTATGGATCAAACTATGCTTTTTAAAATTGTCAATGGACTGATTCATGTTCCACAACTGCTGGAAGACATAAATGTATCTGTTCCCCGTAGTAGTCAACCCAGGTCCGACCGCAAAATAGATGTGTTTGCACCACTTACAGCTCGAACCAACCTCGGGCGATCAGCGCCATTGAACCGTTTCGTGAGGACATATAATGAAAACCACACTCGCACCAATAGCATTGACATCTTTTCCAACACGCTGGCTCAATTTCGCAATAATCTTTTACGGCAACTCGTGGATCGCTGATTGCTGACAATTGATTTTGTTTAATTCCATTTTATAATTTGTTCTGCATTTTATTGTTACAAGTTATTAAATTCTTAACTTCTTAATTACCTACTATAATTATTTAACTTAATTTGATTCATTGATTGTATTTTTATTGTTTTACTTGATCTTATTTTTGTTAATTTATTTGATTTAATTATGTTTAACTTATTGATTTTATTGTTTTTATTATTTTAATTATAAATAGGCAAACTTTGTAAGTGCTGTGCACACCTTTAAGTGACAAGTTCGCTGTAGTTTATAAGTTATAATATGATATGCTCTCTGTAAATGTTTTTGTGATCTAGTCGTTGGAGTGCCATAATAAATAAATAAATAAGTTACCTCCTTGGTTGCCGTGTGTTGAAGTAAAAAGTTCGTTCCATTTTTAAATAACACGACAGATATGAGTTTTCATAGTAATTTATTTGGCCGCTAAACACGCCAGATATGGATTTTCATAGTAACTTTGCTGGCCGCATCGTCACTTGTTTTTGACCAGTACAGCAATTTTGATTTATCTAGAAGAAGGTTGTCAAAATAATGCTCGAATTTCCAAGCATGTTTGAGAAAAAGAATTTTGTTCCAAAAACAGTAGCGCGCATGCTCAGCCTAGCTTCAGAGCCGCAAAAATAATTGACGCGAACTGTGATGTCCTACTGAAATAACATTTAATTTGGAAAGTATTTGTTTTATTTCCCTCTATTCTTTTTTAACTATAAATGTTAGTTATATGTGACCTGTAGAGCTCGTTGTGGTACACGGTGGGCTCCAGGTCGGCGGGCAGGCGGTAGGCCACGTGCACGGCGCGCGTGAGGCGCGCCAGGCGCTGCGCGAGCGCGTCCAACGCGCCCAGCGCGCGCGCGCCGCCCCGCCCGCGCGCGCGCGCCGCCAGCGTCTCCTGGCGCCGCTGCTCGCACATGCGCACGAGCTGACGACATTCCGCGCGCCTGAAGTCAAACGAGGAATTGAATATTTATAAGGATTAAGTAATTATGTCAATACACGTATGCAGGGCGGTGGAAAATATACGATGATTGCCGAAACGCATTCTTTTCCTGGGAGATCTGTAATTATATAAATAATATAGTACCTTCTATCGAGATCAGCATTAACCCTGGCTAGTTCCGTCTCGGCGTCTCGTAGCGAGTCGCTCAGGGCTCCGGTCTCTGCCGCTAGGAAGTCCTGCATCTCGGCCGCCTCGCGCTCCGCCTCGCACAGTCGCGCCTCCGCCACCCGCGCGCACTCGCGGGCACTGCACGACTCCTGAGAACGAGATTTTAGAGCTTAAATAAATCTGGAATTTCTGGTTAGCTAGTAGACAATTCTTTATGGCATTAAGTCTGTAAAATTATGCATAACGAAAATAAGTAAATAAACGTTGTGTCCCTAATAATGATCTTGCGCGCGCGCAAGTATTGTCAAAATCCAGAACTTATACGTAGAGTATAACGTAGACTTCATTTTCGTGTGACACAAGAAATCCTTCACAAGAGCACACTTTCTTGACATCCATTTAACTGAGCTAGAAAACCAACCAAGAACATCAAGTTGTACTAACAACGTGCAGTTTGTTGCATTGTTCCCGCAGTGCGTCTATTTCGGCGCGTTGCTTGGCGGCAAGTTCTCCGGTTGAACGAAGTTGTTCCTCCAATGCGCGCAGGCAGCCGTCTGCACCTGCGCCGGCGCCTGACGAGCAAATAGTTGAGTTGATGAATTGCATTAAAATTGTGACGTCATATTTGAGTTTGCCTGGTTTCGGAATCCAGGAAGAAGCGTCGAAATAATTTTATTTATATAACATTTATCTCGACGAGGGTTGTATGGTTGAATACAACCCTCGTCGAGATAAATCCAAAATGCTGTACTTGTTGAATACATGCGAGCACCCGGCCGGCAATGTTTGTATGAAAATCCATATCTGTCGTGTTTAGCGGCCGAATAAATTACTATGAAAACTCATATCTGTCGTGTTATTTAAAAATGGAACGAACTTTTTACTTCAACACATGACAACCAAGGAGGTAACTTATCAAAGATTTGTTTTTTTCGATTTGATAGAGCTGTATAAAGTAAAGAAGAAACAAATGAACATACTGGCGAGTGAAAATTATCGTTGTTTGTCATTGATTCTGGTAAATATAATTAAGTAAATTTACTTATTTAAAATTCCCGTGCATCATTTGGGAAAAGTACTATACAAGCGTTGGCCGCAACCAGGCGTTGATGGACTCACGTATTTGTGGCTCGACTTCGCCGTTGCCCACATTTTCACAATCGTCCATCAATGCCCTTGTTGTTGCAGGCCGCGAGCCTGCGACAGTAATGTACTATTTTTATATTATCTGCTGGTTTCCTGGGTGTGAATATAGCCACATATGATAGCAATATGTTCAATTCAAAGCACGGAAAAACCTATACAATAAGTTATATTATAAGTATGTTTACACAGGTGGCGCTATTTTGATAAACGTTATCGATATACTCCAATAAGACATGCAATAAACTGTTATTTCCTTAGAACATTAAGTACATTTAGAATTTATTATACAACTGATAACGATACATCGTGGCAATAAAGGAAAACCATACCTATACATAAATATACCTCGATAGCCTTAAAATATTAACACACCAAACTGCTTTTAAAGGCTGTTTTTCTGATTTCTGCAATCTGAGGCTCGCCATGACATATAAAGAGGTCGCATCGGTAATTAACACGAGAATTGAACCGGAATTGATCAGAGTTTAACTTTTATTTGTGTGGTGTGAGGTGTTGACCCCAGTGACCTCATTACACTAAGGTCTCCAAATGTTTGCGGATCATGCATTCGTAATTCAAACGTCCGAACGAATTTGAATGAATGAGGTCGCATTTCGCTCATCGTGAGCACGCAAGTAAAATCTATTTCTGGCTAGTAAAGCGCGTCCAACTTATCTGTGCAGACGGCAAAACACAGAACTAAAACTTAATGTATCGAATTTGTCATGCTGTTCCATTTTTCCTTGACAAGCAGCGCTACCGCGAACTGCACACTTAAACTGGTCATGCTGTAGCTACAACTGGCTAGTTCAATGTTTATTTGAAAGCAGCACCAAAAAGTTTGTTCTGCATTGTCTATAGGTAGTGTTTCCCTGTTCAAAAACGGTCATAATCATAATGGTTAAGAAAAAAGTGTTGCACTTACCATATTTTTTAAGTATGATGAGTTTCGTTCATTTTTCTTATGTCGAGCCAACGAAATAAATGCGTATTGTTGCCTTTTCATTAATATATGACCCAGTTTCAATACAAAGAAATAATAAACAATACAAATATCTAAAGTACGCTACACGACAGACGGAGTCTCTACACGGAGTCTGTAAAGGCCTTTTTGCTCGACTACAGATGAATAGGGGTGTCGCATGAACACTTGTTATTTATAAAAAGCTAAATAATAATGTTTTACAAGGTACAAAAACCTTAGCAGCTGCGAGTGTCATTCTGAACAACAAAATGCTCTTTTTTGGTAAACAGACCAAACTCATTTGAGGCCGAGATATCTAAGTTTGGCACACTTTGTCGCGGTCTCCTGGCGGCGACATGGGCGGACGGATAATATTTTTGCCATCGCGGATAGGACCTGGATGGGGCTGGCACAGGAGCCTGGGGATTAGCACAAGGGGCCTATGCCCACCAGTTGGTTTAAGTCGGGCTGGGGATGATGAGAACATACTACGTCGGCTCATAATAAATTGGGATGATAGCAGAACGATGATGATAAACAGCAGTGAGAGAATGAAATGTACGGTCACTAAAGAAGAAATCCAAGGTTGTCAGACTCACCAGCACCGGCTAGATCCAGCAGCCTCTGCGAGTTTCGGTCCAGTTCTGCGATAGCCGCGAGGCGCGCCGCCCGCTCGGCCGCCAGCTGCGCCTCGGCCCGCTGGCGCCGCTCCCGCTCCTCGGCAGCCGCGGCCAACGCGTTGGCGAGTCGAGTGGCCTCCGCGTCTCGCGCGCTCGCCTGCACGCCGCGGTGACAACGAGTCACTTCCACGCGACTGGAATGCACATTACTCATTAGTATAATAAAACTTATGTTTGATCGAAATTATGAAAACATCTCATTGCAACCTTTTATTATGGCTTTGCACCGGAATTACATTCAAATGTATTTCACAAAAAATATATGAGCTAACATACGTCCGCCCGTAGTTACGCTAGGTTAGGTGAGCAACGATCAATTAGATTGTTTTGCGAAACAACATCATTACGTTTTATGAATAGGCAAGTGACTTACTTCTCAATATTTGGCACAATCCCTGCCAGTGCTGACTCGATGTCAGTTCCGATCAGCACTGTCTGTGAGGTCTTCTCTGCGTAGATGCGTACTCGCGTTTTGATGGTGGACCGAGAGGAAGCGGAACGTGTGACGGTGGGACGTCTTGACGAGGGCGGAGTACCCTCGTGTTTCGGAGAACCTTCTGGCTCCGCATCACGCCTCCTGCGAGGTAGAGTCGCATATTTGTCGGCAGCCACTCGTGTCGCGTTTGCGTCCGCTACAGTAGTCAACCGCGGTCCGTTCGCCGGCCATCTTTTCTCCTCACTCGGCGAGTTCGGCGTCCGGCACCGAGCTGTTGAGGTTTTGGTAGGTTTTGCACGCAGCGCGGGACTCTCACGAACGAGATTTGGCAGGTCGGCTGTAGGCCGGATGCGAGGTTTCGGTGTGAGCGGTCGAGGCTTTTCTGGTGGAGTTGGTTTCTCCCGACTTCTAGCACGTTCACGGGTGGCCAGGTTAGGACCGCGCGGCGCCGTCACGGGTCGCGGAGCTCCCGAGCCGACAGGTGAGCTGCGTTTCGGCTCAGCGACGTTGACATTGACGCGACGTCGGGGGCGCGGCGGTGCGCCGGCAAGTGACGAGCTCTCCGAGCCGCAGCCGGAGCCGCATGACACTACACTGGAGGCGCACGATCGGGACCCACCGCCGCTGCTGAGGGCACGACCGCAGCCCTCTACTCCGCTGTCACTGCCCGCTGCACCAAGAGCCAACTCATCTCCTGCTGGCAAGCTATCTAGATCGCCCAGCGACCTTGCGTCGTCGTTCGGTTCGGTAACCTCGTGTTCTACAAAAGGCTCCTTCACCAATGGTGCTAGGCACTTCGCTTCCGTATTCACAGTTTCAGCAACAACAACGATCTCTTCTTTTTTATTTTCACTTTCTTTTCCGTCATTACAACTATTCTTATTATCATTTTCGTCTTTAATATCTACATTTGTAACACTAGTAACGAGGTTCTCTCCTTCCGGCTTTGTCTCTGTGTTAGGAACATCTACATTAGGCTGTACGTCGACTGTCGGCGGGCCGGCCTCGCCGGGGCAGGCTGTGCTCTCCTCGTCCATGGCAAGTTAATATCACATGTTCTGAAACAAAACAAACGAGGTCCGTTGAGAAATTAATGTTAGTTAGCGAAGTGATCGGCGCGCAGTAATCAGTTCGCTGCAGCGGTATTGTGGGCTGGCGTCCATTGTGCGCCGGCCCTTGGGCACGGCTGCACTGGCGCAATCTCGGGGGAGCTTATTGCTATTGTTCCGGGTGTCACCTATTCAAGTACTGTCTATGCTAAAATAACTGTGAAATAAACAATCCTATATCATATTATTATTTTATTGTTGCGATTAAACTGGCTTATGATGCAAAAATTTTACAGAAACAACTAATTACGTATAGGTATGACAAGGTTCACGGCTTCGACACAGGTTTATGGCTTCACGTTGCGTTCGCGTCCGTAAAAATACCTACTTGTCCGACCGACTACATTTAAAACTTGTACTAGTACAAGGCATTCAACTACATAAAAGCCGAGAAGTGGTCTCGGCAAAAAGCTTGGTATCAGAGTATCAAATGGTGAAACGAGCAACAATGAGCAAAACCTATCGACGTATTGTGTAGCAACTATGCGGAGTAAAGAATAGTTCTCGTGAACGGACCTCCAGTCGGCCTCGCCTATTCAGACGTATCTGGGTGCAATCTAATGTTTTGCGTCAGGGTTTCAGAAAGAAATATCTTCCCATGTATAACAACCTCAATATTTGTGACAAACGGCAGTAAAATTAATTTATCGATAGATTGTCTTCGTGGATATTGTCAATAACGCCCAATGTCTAGTATAAAAATTTTAGACTATAAGTATTTGAAACGACGACCGATAACAATGACGTGATTGCTCATATTCAAACATACTAAGCAGAACTCTTAGCCACTTAAGACTTGATACGTTATCGGCTATAGATTTAGCAAGAATGTAACACATTTTTATGTATTGGAAGCACTGGAACTTAAACATAGGTGTAACTTGCCTACTTGAGTCACAACAAAACATTCAAGAGTGGGTGTTCTGTTATCAAACTTGTTTGTGTTATGAACAGATTAATTTGAAATGTTGTAAACTTGAATATACTACCATTCAACTGTTATAAAATGTTAAAACCATGTTGCTCAACATCCTATACAGACCCATTCCCTTCTATACTACGTATTGATACGTGTAAACCAATGGGGATACGGGAACAGGGTCATTGTACTGCGATTTGCTGGGGGGCATCAAGGCGCACTATTCAAACACTCAACTGAGGCTATGGGCACCTATACAACGTGTTCACTATTCAATTTGTCACGGTAATCATGTAGCGACGCGCCGTGTACGCACCCACCGATAAACATAACTAAGGTTTATTTTTATACCGGCGATATAACATACATACAACAGACTTGTTGCTGGCCATTAATTAATCTAGAAAGGCCACGGCGAAGGTCTAAAGTCGTTGCCTCGCGTTAGAAAAAAATGCGTTGGCTGCAGAGTAAACAGATGAGTAATAAAAAGCGCATGAATAAAACAGCTCTTATGCTAAGTGCTTATGCTAAGTTTATAGCAGACACAATAACGATAAAAAGACACAATCGATATGCATTCATCAAAATTGCCATCGACAGTTTCCACTTGAACGACTTTCTTGTAGATCACGTTTAAAATACAAATAAGCTATCTATTGCTTTACTTGATATTCAGAGGGGGGCTGATTGCGCCATGCCAGAAACGGAGCACGTAGACATAGCGTTTTTTCTTCGAGAAAACATTGGATTTCTTTTAGAGGCAAAGGTACAAGTACTTTTTATAACCACTACATCAACGTTTTATGATACGGAGATTATGATTCATTATTATTTTTTATTTGATGCACTATTGGGCCATAACTTCCGAAGATAGAACGTATGTGTTATAAAAGTGAAAATAATCTTTATGACTTGGCATACTGGATAACCATTAATACAGGTCTTAAGGAGCTTTATTTTCACTTCTCTTTCCAGGTTATTTACCTATTTTAAATCTATCTAATTGAAATCAAACTTAAACATTCGACCAGTATATTTTGTGGACAGCGACTTTAACTTTACAATTTACATGCTTTTTCGAAACCCACCAAACTTTATTGCCGAGTAGATTTTAGTTCGCCAACTGTTCTTTTTCCCAATCTATGGGAATTCGTATCTATATTTTCCGAATCGAAAGTTATGGTTATCGAGAGAACGTCAAGCCCACACGGTCATAGCCTTTAAAATTGAGTAGCATAGTAAAATTTGACGATCCCTACCGTACTAAAAGTCCGTTATAGGTCCCGTTAAGAGTTGTCTCAGACACGACATGAGACATCAATCAATACATCTAGATACTCAATATAATTTCGCTTATGTACCCAAACCAGACGTTTCAGGTATTTGGCTAGATTCCATCTCTAGGCGTCAGTTCGCCGACATAGTTCAATTATTGCACGCAATTTGTAAACGCGTACTAACCAACTGCCTACAAATGTACAATCAGCAATACATAATTTTGTTTTGAAAGCGAATTGCACGTAAATAAAATACATATCTTGGCCACAATTTAAATAATAACACGCGTGTCTTGACTTCGTGGCCATATCTTCAAACGTCTACAAACAAAATGTTAAAACTAATCTGATTTTCTCTTCTTTGAACAGTTTACTTTAACTCAAACAAATATTTATTCCAAAACAAATGTTTAAAAATACATCAAAGTTCCAGTGTTGGGTACGGTTTGTAGTACTAACTACCTTAATGTCTATGCGAGCAATATCTTATTCAGATGTGGCAGAACACAAAAATAGAAGACTATAAATAATTTTAATCAAAGGCGGCATCGCTTACACTCGAGAATATTTTTTGCCAGGCAATCATTTATCCAGTTCCATTTATCAAAAACTTGTTTGACAATGCTACCTTAAAGGAAAGAATAGGTTTCCATTTATGATATTCAAATTATGATAATCTCAAACACATTCAATAGATTCGCATAACAGAGTATATTTGTGTGTAAAAATGTTTTATCTCATAGTAGTTTGAAACGAGTTATGCTCACAAAGAACCTGCCAAAAAGCAACATAAAACCACATTTGGTTTTAAAGCAACACTTTTAAGACTACTTGAAACAGCAGTTCATGTTTCTCCGTCGACCTTTATGGTTTACACGGGACATGACGCAGTTTCATTGTATTTTATTCCTTTATTTCCAAATAAGTGTGAAGGTAAAACACATTATGTTCGTATTTACAAAGAAGTAACATAGTCGATAATATTATTAAACAAGGACGGTATCATGCCAGAGTGAACAAACAGCGCTGATGCATCTCATCTGCCGGTGACATATTGACAGTCTCTTCTCCGAAAGAAGTAGTCAATACTAGTAAACATTTTCCCATTGATTGGCACTACAGTAAACATACTGTCGTCATCAATCATGTCACGTTATTCAACGGAGGTTCTCACTAACTTAGCATAAAAAGCCATGCAGTGCTTAACATCGGCTGAAGATCTAGGCAACACGTACGGAATAAATATGGAGGTCTGGGAACAAAAGAATAATAGAATTTATCGACTGCTTATCATCCTGAGTGTCGTAAAAAAACAAGCAAAGGATAGGAATACTGCTCTGCGCTGGATATTAAACGTCCCGACCACTTAATTCTACACAGAGTGATTAAAACTTACAAGTGCTCCAAATGCGGTTTAATTAGTGCTTTCGTACAAAAATCTTGTGCCAAAGCACGCAACAGGGCTCTACTAAAACCTCTAGGAATCATAAACGTAATTTTATGTATGTTCTCTATAAATAAGCAGCACATTAGGCAAATGAAGTGGTGTAACAAATCTACATTCTGACACGGTTTTTGCTGAAACGTATATTATAATTAACTAACGTAGATAAATGATAGGTTGGCGTGCGTTGAAACAAAAACAGAATGCTAACGACAAAATGAGAGCAACAAAACATTCTAACAACATAGCACAGACCTTGCAACATATGTGTAAAAAATACTCGTAACTAGTAGAACTTGATTGCAATGGCTAAGTCCGTCATTTCTCGAATTGAATTACAGATAGATACCTGCCATAGACCTCAATAAAAACAGGATTTTGAGAGGAAAAAGTTTAATGTCAGGTTTAACTCAAGACTCAAACTGCTAAAACGTGTTATCAGTACTTATCTGTATCGTAGCACGTACCGTAGCGCGCCTACGCATTTTGGCTAGGTCCCCAAATCCCGCTACGAAGAAAATTAGAAATGTTGCCCATATTCTCAATAGCGAATATGCATGTATTTTTTTAATATTTTTATTCGACAGTTTACATGGCCAAGTAATAGTTAAAAAAAAATGGACGGCAAAAAAGCAATTAAAAGTACTTAAAAAAAACGTTAAAAATAGCCAACCAACCCGGCTATTTAAAAGTGGTGCGTCACAGTCTATGACAACAAACAAACAAGTGTCAAGTCAATGTCAAACACTCCTACAAAACACATTTGACATTTTGATTGTTGTCATAGATTGTTATGTCACATTCACTCTGACCAATAGTGTCGTTTTTCAAGTATTTAAATTTCCCGCAGTTTTTCGGCACTATCAAAAAATTAATTTCTAGATAAAAAAATAAAAATAAAAATTGATGGAGGCATAATTCTGAAGTAACATAGTTTATTTAAAAAAATACTTGACCCTTATTTGAATCACATGCATATTCCCTATTACTCCTTCAACAGACTTAATACTATCATTAGTAAACTCTTCATGTATTTCCCCCTTATGCCTTTACCTAACGGTGATCAAAGACGTAACATCGTAGAATTAAAATTCGTTTTCTTACATCAAATTGCACCAGGAGACTATAAAACGTCGGCCATTTTATGTTCATGCAATTGGCACGTCCTTCCGTGTCATAGGTGGACGAGGCAAGGTCGTTACTCCGGCTTCGATGCGGACGCGTGATTTGGCAAAGTTTTTATAAACCATGGACCGGGGCCGTCAAATTGAGCGACGCTACATCATCGCAGAATATAGTATCCGAATTCTACGTTCCCAATTACTACGGATATATTTGAGATGGTTGAAACGTGAGTGACACCAGCATGATGATGCAGCAGTGATGTGTCTTTTCAGTTTACAAAAAGCTTTTAAAGATAACCTAAAAGCTCATCAAGTTTGTCCTTTTCAAGAAAATTACAATATTTTATTACTATAATAACATCATCTTGGATATTAATTTGACGACATCCATTGCTAAACAAAAGTCTTCAGTCATTATAAATTTGTGGTTGCTTGCTCCTAAACCAAATTGGTTAACCTGACAATAATTTCCTTTCGGATGCCACCCTATCCGCCTAGTTACCGATAGCTCATTTTATTAACGGCGTCTGTTGCCACGCATAAAATTATTATGTTGGCCATAACAGGACTTGGGGCTTGGCCCACGTCCCCTAGGGCTCGGCACATTTACAGCTAATGCCTTGTCGTTCGTCGCCATCACTGAAACACCGATACATTTTAATGTTCATTTTATGAGCTGATGTTAAACAGATACGTTGAAGTTTAAAGCCCTACCCAAAAGCTTCACAATCTATTTATCTTTTGTCTGACGATTTCTTCGAATGAGTCTGAAAATAAATTGGAAAATGGAAGTGAGTGAAGTTTCACTTAAGAGTTGTGTCTTATTCTATATAGTTTTTTTTTTGTTGAAGAGATGATGCTTCTGACTGAGAAGAAAAGTTAATTACACGATGCTTTGATATCAATCAATGTAAACAAATATTTATTATATTTTTAATTTTAATATTTTATCGCATTATCCTACCAGGTATTGAAACATATAGCTTCAAAAACAAGTGTATAAGTACAACAATGGGTCTATTGTAGTAACCCTTTCGTTTTGCCATTAGCGGATCAGACAGGGTGGGACCGGAAATATAGGGTTCGGCTTAGCGCCAGGCTAGCCCCATTACATGACTAAAAACCTGTAAATGGAATAAAGAGTTTGGAACTTTGTTAAATTCTTCGCTCTGTACGTCATCTTTAAGTTTTGAGGAAGTCCTTTTGAGATTTTTTTTATTAAATATGGTCTACTGTATATACCTCTGCCTAACCTTTTGGGAATTCAGGCGTGATGTTATGTTCTTTTGCTTTCATCAAATAATCACACCCTCTTGATTTCAAAACATTTATGTCTTTAGGAAACTTATTGAAAAATAGAAACAATATATTTTACCCTTGAAAATATTATAGTCTGAGACGTTACCATGGTTTCCCGCCTATTGTCAGGTTCCGCTTTCCAGGGAACTGGTCGAGCAATACCGGACTTGCTGCCTTGTCTTTGGTACAGCGAGTTTCTGGTTTTAGGCAGAGCGACTGTCGCCTGACTTTCACGACAGTCGGAGAAGACGGGTTTGATTGGTATGATGCAGATGCTAAGGAAACTCTGAACATAGTAGGTATACGTTTAACGACTTCCAAAAGAAATAAACATTGCTAGTTCATTAATTGGATGAAGCTAAGTATATGGATTACGTGAACAACAACGTATCGTCTCATAATAGCAACTTCTCAAAATGTGAACCGGTCGCAAAATGTCCACTTCTCACAATGTCAAACAAGTCAATAGTTTTAGACAGAATAATGTTGAACTTTCTGCCAAAATCCCAACCAATAGTTATTTTAGCGATGGTTGTGATTTGTGAAACAATTTGTCACATCAATTAACAAGCTTCCACGAACACCTTTTAAACTTAGTGACGTTGATCACAAACAAAGCTGAAAGCTTGACGTATTATTCTGGGATGAATTCAGGATAATTTTGTTCATCATCAATTCAAGTTATTTTTCAGATTCATTTAATTTCAATCTTCATTCATGATGTTCAGTTTAGTGCTGTGAGTTGTGACGTCACCTAATGAATTGTTTAACTTTTTTTATAAACATTAATGGATTAATTATCTGGAGAATCTGGACAATAAAATATTATGGAAGCCATTTTATCGTAGATTATACTAATATTCATCGCGTGATACATGTTATCAAATAACGTTATTAAATTGTTTTGGTTCAAATACAAACAAAATAGTTGTTTATTATATTTTTGGCAACCCACGCACGTAGAGTTTAAGCAAATTAACTTTGACAATGGCCCCATATAATTCGCAATTCTGACTTATTCTTTCGACCCTCTGTCTGCCCTATAATATGGCCCGTGTCATACGTCGCCCCTATGGCATTATTACAGAATCTGAATGCCCCTATAAATATAACTTATTTTTTCAAGAAACGACGTCGGTGAGTAGTTTTCTTTGTTTAATGTTGTAACAACAACATTTCAATATGATATTTAAAATACTATTTTGAGATTACATGAATTTGTAAAAAGGTGTAACAAAATCTTAATGGTATAATAATAATGAATATTAATAAACGTATTTCAATATTAATCTTTAAAGCATGTTACATAAAGTAGAGTTTTGAACGCGTTATACACAAGCATTAATTAAGCTTAAATAATGGAGTTTAACTTAATCAGTCTGGTTGTCGACTATAGGAGGTTATGGGAAAACGATAAAACTTTCGAACATATTGTGATTGGCAAAGATAAATCATCATCATCATTTCAGCCGAAATATGTCCATTGAACTGCTGGACATAGGCCTCCCCCAAGCACCGCCACTTCGACCGGTTCTGTGCCTCCCGCATCCAGCGGATTCCTGCGGCCTTCATAAAGTCATCGGTCCATAAATAAACAAAAACAATTATGAATTCAGTCATTGTTTGTTCAATTCAATTATTTCTTTGTTTTAATGAGCATGTTTCGTGTTAGGTTTAGAATGTAAACATGTAGCATACCCATTTAAATTCCGCTCTTCCTAAGCAAGCAAGCCCATTAGTCATTCAATTTGCAAAACGTGACTTTTAAGTTAGAGATTATTTATTGCAAAACTGATTTTCAAATATTCGTGATGTTTTCAATAGAAAAAGAACTTGCAGACAGTTTTAAAAGGAATAAATTGAAAGAACCGCAGTTACGGATATCGCAATGTAGCTATAAACAAAGTACAGAATTGCATAGTCTGTGACAGAGACAAGGTGAAGGCTATATCGACGGAATCATAGCGTGTCAAGTTCAAATATTTGTGTAATCGCGGAACAACGGGAATGTTGTCCTAGCCTAACCAACAATTTTATTGTTCCCATAAACACTGATTCCCCTAACTTAGCCACCCTCGCTCTTCGACTACACACTGCGAATGCGAAATTGCTTACTCACATTGATTTTTGGGGAAAAGCCTGGTTTAGGTCAAAATTTTCACACGACTGTATTGTACAGCGATGCATTATTCATTGATCAAAGAGCAATAAAATACCACATCTTATGCCGTATACATGTAACAAAGTACTTAAAGTTACATGTGCATTATTATTGCGAAACATTTCCATACAAATAATAATTTGCAGCCAAGCATTTGATAGTAGCAGCGTTATCCTTATGCTACGTAGGTAACAAACATGACCGCAACAAAATTGAAGAATAATATTTAAAAAAACATACATATATATATGTAAAAGCAGTATGTGTTGTTTAGACTTTTGTATGAACAGCAGGTAAATCGTATCAATGTCGTCAACTTCGGACCAGAAATAATTTATTTATGTATAATGCATGTGTTTAAAAAGTAAGTTACACCCTAATGTCATATTGTATGACCTTGAAACTTATATGAATATGTATCTAAAGTATCTATTCAAATTAAATGGTCCGATATTGATAAACGCATTTTATCTGATAACACCAATTTAGATGTTATCGTTTACAAGTTTTATTGAAAAAGAATTTCATAATATTACTTAGGTCCACTTGTGGACAGATATCTTTATGAATATAAAATTAATATGATTGCTACTGAAGTTTATAGTTCCCCTAGTTAATTTACACGCCTACAGTTTAGGTATTTATTGACATTTGTGCCGATCGAAGACACTGAAGTGGTTTTTATCAATAAACTTAATTTAAAAGTATTATTAAGTGGGAAAACAAACTCCAGCCAGAACTTACCTCAAAGTTTATAGAACAGAAACAGTCTAGTCCAGACTATCAGCTAAGCTATCAAGCCAAACGGATTCAAACAAACAAACAACTGCACAGTTCCACAGTAAAGTTTCAAGGAGTCAACTGAAAGCAAGTTCGGAGGAAAATCTTATCGTAAACACGTCAATATCCGAGACGGGCGCGAATGGAACTACCTAATAAACGGGCGAGCAATGCCGACGACCGGAGGGGCGCGGCGCGTCACCACATGGAGCCGATGTTAAAAACCCAACAATACACATGTGACTTTCTCTATTAACATTTTTAAACAAGCAGAAGGCAGACATAACATGGCATCGTTATAGCTGCACGCCCCACACAAGATTATCAGCCTTGCAGCTGTGGGCATTGAAATAAAAACAAGTATTCGCATCAAGATAGCAAGGAATGACGAAGTAGACGATGCTTGAATCCCATATTAATCGATGTTGATAAAACCAAGCTGCTTTCCAAGCAACGTTTCAAGAGATGTAATTAACTTTTGTGACATTTTAATGTCATGATGAAGTGAAGAAGGTTGTCGAAAGCACTCAGAATTGAGTATAGGAGAAAGTTTCAGAGTCAGGAATGGATGGGCCATCATTTGACATTTCACAAACTTCTGAAGTCTTTTCATCGTCAGACTTGTTAGAGTCTAACCTTGTCCAAACCATTACGTAATTCTATTGAAGTCGTAATTATCTTAAATTGGCAATCTGTTGTGCTTGGACGATTCAATTGCGTGCAATGTGCAGCACAATGAGCAAGGATTGATCGGATACGCAGAGCGATCTCTTCAGATGCAACAACAGACTTTCCGCTAGCTTTATTTGCAAACATTTACATGATGATCTTGAAACAAATAATATTCATGATTATGTAAACGAGTTGCATAAAACGATCCAAAATACTTTGTTCAGTAACGTTTACATCGAGATTAAATTTGAGTAATAAAGATTAGCATTTAATAATGATCTTTTTGTTCGAGAAGCTGGAATGTCTGCAGTAACAGTGGTCCTATGAGTCATCTCAAAAAGAAATGTACCTATCGGTAAACTTACTTTGGATTTTTCTTACGAAATATGTTAAAAATATTGTGTGTCTGACATTTATCAAAGACAACATAAACATTCATTACGATGAAAATGAGGCATCAATATACACTTTGTAGATAGATACAGAAGCATTATGCTAACTAAATACCCGTCCGTGGGAATACGGCACATCAGAGCTAAGACTATACTTATACATACAGTGAATCGTTTGAATGTCTAAATAAGCTTAAGAGGCTTTAGAAAGTTGGATAGTTTTCCATAATGTGTGAAACTTACGTTGTGGTTATATCTAATTGACAAGTAACATAAAAAAACCGGCCTAGTGAGAGTCGGACTCGCGCACGAAGGGTACCGTACCATTATCTATTTAAAAAAAATTAATTAATAAAAACTATAACCCAACTACGACTAAAAAGGTATAAACAAGACACCACAGACAGACAAATTAAAAATCCGGAGTCACACGTGTTAGGGCATAAATCGAACAGATTACGTGTGACTCCGGATTTTTTATTTGTCTGTGTTTTATTTAATGTGACGTCACATAGCCTATAAACAGCGGACGATCAAGACGCTTCCAACGATACCTCATTTGTCAGATTGTGATGAGTGGTTTAGAAGATAGGAGGGAACAGATGAACATACTTACATACATATCGGTCGAAATCATAACCCTCCTTTTTTCTTCGCCGTAGTCGGGTAAAAACGGCAAAATAATCACGTTTGTTGTATGGAAGCCCCTTAAATATTTATTTTATTCCGTTTTTAAGTATTTGTTGTTATAGCGGTAACAGAAATACATCATCTGTGAACATTTCAACTGTCTAACAATCACGGTTCATGAGATACAGTCTGGTGACAGACAGACAGACAGAGGAGTCTTAGTAATAGGGTCCCGTTTTACCCTTTGGGTACGGAACCCTAAAAAAGACGCCGCATTTCAGACAAACCTATTCACGCTCAAATAAAATAATACTACAGAAGCCACTCAGAAAACTAGCAACCATTTCTATAGGAGTTCAATAATTTTTTTTGTTTCGAACTTTCCACGTCAATCCAATCGACCAACTACAGGTTTTCCTTCGAAAATCACTTACTAGAATAGAGCTGTTAACTAAAATCAGCGTTAAAACAGGTCCATTAAGTTGTTCAGACAGCAATATCCTGTCCAGTCGAGCCTATGCAAATACCGTTAGCCGACAATTTAATTTTCCTTGCCTATCGCAGCCAAGGAGGGCGCGCCATGACGCGATTGAATTTCGATTTTGCCTCCCTTTGAGCTTATTGATCTCGTTAATGAGCGGGAAATCAAATCGCCGGTGTGAGAAGGCAGCTGTGTCGATTTGAAATCAATCGCAAACCGCTTTCCAATCATCTGCGAACGTGATTGGAAAATCACAACATTTCTTAAAAATGTGCCCGTGAAATTGTGACGCAATGTCGTAAAGATACGTTAAAATTAAAAATCTCATAAAACAACCTTAATGGAGTTAAATACGTAACTACATAACGATACAAGAATAAACGCTCAATGCTCACTTAATGCAGTTTCATTGGCAGTTTTATTGCCAATCTGGGTCATAGCGTTTACACGAAACGCTATTTATCAAAGCTGATAATTTTCTTTGAAGTTCTCAAGTGTTTGCTGGGAGTGATCGATGCCCTTGACCGGTGTGCCGGCCATATGGCGTATGCGCTTTGATTCTCGACTGGTGAAACGAGTGCCATACATGGCAGGCTAGTCGTGATCATCCAGTACGACCTTGCTTGCACGTGAGGTGTTAAACCGGACCCAAAATAAGGTCAGGTGCCGTGCCGATGAGAGATATTTTAGAGTGCAATCAAAAACGGTATTTTTAAATTGGTATTCAGTAAATTTTGGGCCAGAGTGTCCCAACATATATTTGGTCAATAAATGCATTTATTCATAGATGCAATATATTCTGAATGCAAATGAAATTCATCGCATCGATGTCAAAAGATTCAATGCTAAAACCAATTGATGATGCGCTTATTAAATTCTGCAACAGCCTCAAAACAGATTCTCTTAAGACCGGTTTAAGACTTAAGATGGAATTCAACAAGCCAGGATCTTATGATAAGATTCTTACAAGCTAGTTTCCAAGTACAAAAATTAGGACCATGGAATAAGAACCGCAGATCCACATGAACACTCTTAACCGTGACGCAAGAGAGAAGTTGATAGCAGTTATAACAAAAGCTAATTAGCAGCCTTATATAACGGTGAACATCTGTGTTAATAGAACGTTTTGTATTTTAAATACAAAGAATTTTTACACTGACACTCGATCTGCCAAGAATGGTGTTATAAACATAATTTATATCAACATCGAGCATATTTTATAATTAACTTGCATCAAAGGTGACCTTATTAGGCATGGTTATAAGTCTTTTGAACGCTCTGACCTCTAAGGGGGGTTCACTGCAAGTATCATAGCAGTAATTTAATATTTTAATGTTTTTGAGAAATGTTTTTATCTTATTCCAGTCCAGTCTAATAAATCTGTCTTATGTACCCATTTTTGTCTTCCAGACAATGAAACCTTTCTTCTTTCATACATTTTATTCAGTCGCCCAAAAAGTTCAGGATTTCTGAATTTGCCACCATTATAGCAAATTCATGGACTTCGAATATTGTGTCTAGTTTCATTTCATATTAAGTTTTTAATAGACACAAACTCGTTAGCACTGTAATGCTATTCGTTACAGTACAAATCCACAACGAGTCACCGCTTGGCTCCATGGAAGCGGAACGAGTGAGTCGATTCGCGAATGAACTCGATACAAACACCACGCGACATTCAGACGTCGGCGTCGGCCCAGTTGTGGGCCTGCATCCGTGTCATTGTGTGAAGTGACCTGGGCATCGCCTGCAATCAGATCCTCAGGCACAGTGCGGAACCGAGCTTCACGGGTATCGAGTTCAATCGTCTATTGATTCATACGCCAGATTGTTGGTCACTTCACTCGGGAATGCCATGGTGTGCGGCGATAAAGGAAAATTACTTTATGCACTTCAAATTTATAGGCAACGGTATTCTTGTACGATTGCGTGCGTACACATACGTTTGTAACTGCTTCTCGAGTTAACCACACCTTGAGGGAAAAGAATGAGAGTAGCAAGCGCATACTTCCCAAACTGGGTTGCTGAGATGCGAGGTAACAACTTATTTATCAAGATAAATGCTTGTTGCTGTTGAAAATAGTGGATCCAATTTTTTGAATGCATGAGCTTCTATGAATATATCAGTTACGGCCCAGTGAGTGCTTGTACTGTAGTTAGCTAGCCAACAATATCAATAGTAACCTAAATTATTCCTATCGGTTCTTGTCTCCATATTTTTCCAGCATTTCAGACCAGTTTGGAACAAAATTCCAGTATAAACACCATTAATAAGGTGACCTTTAAAGCGCCAGCTATCTAACATCAAGCTGTAAGGACAATTCTGACATTTTATTTTTTACTTGGTGCCCACTGACCTTAAATGCCACCAGCTCAAATTAACTGAGACATTTCCTTCTATTGAATGGGTTTGTAAAAAAAGATAGGTCATTAAGACGAGGAATGGTTATGTAACCACCCTTTTCCGAGGCGCTTAGTAACCTCGAGGGCACTCGACGACGTCAGGCATCTCGCGTGAAGAAGCCTTCAGTATACCACTTTATGTATAAACAACGTCTTAATAACTTCAAATAATTCCATTGAAATTACCCGAAGCCCTTGACTTTGAAACTGCGCAATATAGCTTCAAAGTCCTCTCAAACTTCGGGGTCTTATGAAAAATAGTATTTTGCCTCCGGTAAACTAATTAAATAGCTTTGCAATGAAAGTTAAACAGAATTTCAAAACGAAATTCCTGTCCAATAAGGTAACAACTGAAGCCTGGGCGCCTGAGTGGATAAACACCGAAAATGTAAAGAAATATAATTGGCCATGTTAGTTAATTGATGTGAAATGTAGCAGAACGAAGTAATTTCTAAGCGATTTATTTGTTCACGAGTAGTGAATGAAAATTTTACTTTAATAAGCAAAACGTTCGTTCCAAATGGAGAAGGATTTACAGGAACGGGTGAATCTAATTATATCTCCCGTCTCGTCGCGTGCCTAGCGTTCCAATCCTGAAGATGGGACACTTGTAAGTATGTTGAAATATATCTATGAGCCGGCCGTCTGCGAGATGCTAATAAGAAATATCCTCTATGTAATTATACTAATTTTGTACATGTAAAAAGTCCGCATTGCTGTCAGAAGTTTCTTCCTAACTGCAGCCTAACTTTTTAATATATAAATGCGAAAGTGAGTTTGTTTGTTACGCTTTCACGCTAAAACGGCTTAACGGGTTTGAATGAAATTTGGCATATGAGTAAACCATGACTTGAATTAGGACAAAGGATACTTTTTATCCCGATATTCCCACGGGATCGACACATATACGGGTGAAACCGCGAGGCGCAGCTAGTTTTCTATGACTTTAATTCCGGTAAAATTCATTCCAATTTCTCTTCTTTTCGATATTACATTTTCTCAGGAATGAGAGGCAAAGCCACCATTTATTGCTCCGTACAATTTGTAGGAGTCAGCTAAAGACTGGTTGCTGTTACTCCTAGGTATAGCTTTACGATCCATTGGCATTTTGTGCACTCTTGCAATTTCACACTCCACACATTTTATTATTACTTTACGATTACGATGCCTCCAGTGATTTTAACGGTCCCCTGTTGGAATTTGCGCTGTAAAAGGAAAAAGAGCATTGAGTGTCCCCACATGTTCAACATTCTTGGATAAAGTGCTTATAAGGACATAGCCAAAACAAATTGCTGTAACAGTTTCATCTTGGCGCTGTGTCTACATTTTAGTAGGACAAGCAACTCCGGGAACCTCCGGGAACTAATAAAATATGAAAATTATGGAACGTCGGATATGACGAGGATTAGTGTTCCAGCGATATTTCATTTCAGCATGTTTGGACTGGACTTTAAAAAGGCGATGCTCTTACATGTTGGATGTTGCTGCGCTTCCGCATACCGGTCGCTCTATATTGAAAAGCGCCGTGTTATGAGATGATTTACAACTGACTTTAATATTTCAACTAGCCATTTGCCATAACGTTGAATGGGCTTAATGTATCAGTGGCATGGCAGCCGTGAAAATTCGGAGCTTGAGTTCATTGAGCACGGAGTCATTTATTTAGTCGATGCCATGTTTTAATACGCCTGATTAATTAAGCCTATTATAATTTGTCACCAGATTAAACACCGGAGAAATGTAAGGAAATCTGAACATTTCCACATTCGTAGGAAATAACTGAGTAATGATCTGTCAACCTCCATCTTTAGCACTACTATCAACAGAAATATAGGTTCACCAACTGTCAGCTATCAAAAAAAAGTCAACTGAAGTACAAGGGGAATAAGTAATAAGCAGATAATTTCATACCTAGTAGTTATGGGGCTATTATAAAGATAACAGGGTTAGATGTTAGATGGTTGTCAGTAATGGTATAATCGCCTTTGACCAGAGACGGTCGGGTGAAGGCCAGTTTCCCAAGCTGCGGTACAAAAATACATTCAGTGCGATACGATAAAGTTCCATACAGTTCAGAGTGTAATATAACTTTCAAGATAGCTGTGTGGAGCATCTGCTTTAGCGATTAAACTCCAGAACGAAATAACTGGAATGTTTTCACAATCATCTCGCTTGACACGTGCATGTATAGAGAACGTTTTCCTCTTTTCTTTAGGATAATACTCCTCTTATCCACTATCCGCTCAGCTTCACTAGGTTTGGGTCATATTCTAATTCGGTACGTAGTTGCAGAACGAACCTTTTCACAGTATGTCCATAATACAACTTAGTCGTAAGTTTCTTAACTAAAACAACATAAGTACCGAAAATGCTCCAATAGTAAGAGCCCTTGAACACACAAAGGAAAAGTTTACACGTTCCACTTTGTAAAGCACCAAGAACACAACGCTACGCTACAACAGTCCACAAGCACCCTAATGCGCATGATTCGCTAAATAACCGACTTCCGTTAGCGCCAGGCCAACCAGCAGCCAGTACCGAGTCCGACCACACGCGAATATCTATTCATTATGGACACTTAGCAGATAATACGCAGAGAGAGCGTAAATCACCACGTGCAAGCAATAGTTTACTATCGGTTTTATAAACTGTTTGTGTTCGAGTACAGATTCGGAATCCCAGATGCATTTAGTTACACCTCAAATAATTTTGTACCATATTGTTTAAGAGAGATCTTGCCAAGACATTCGTCTGGAGGAAAACCCAAGTGAATATATTAAGATAGATAGGTAGAATACCTACTAATATAGTATTTTCTTGCGAGAAGGTTTTTAATGACATGACAGATTTGGCAAGAGATAGCAACGTCAGTGTAGACATGTCAATCAACAGCTTACTCCTGCACCTGAATGAACCGTTCAATAACCGTTGTTTTAATAATTAAACGTTCAAACTAAATATAAAAAGATGACGTAGTTGTTCAATAACAGGAAAGTCAAATTGCTACAATAAATAATAATGTTAATAAAATATACATTTGTAATCAACACACGCTCGAATGTTTCGTTTTATTTGAAAATAATGACAGCCGGAGCAACAAAAAAAAAATATTTACAATTTGAACTAGGATTGCACAATAACTTGATGATCAACAAGTTATTCATTTGTTACCTAACTCATCAAGTACTATTAAGTTTGCAATAAATGCAGACAAGCAACTCACAGATTTTTTTTCTTTAAACGATACTATTATATTTCTCCATATATTTCCAACAAAACAAATCCAAAGCAAAAGAATGTCTTATATAAATTAACGATCCTATGCAAGTATTTGATATAGAAGCGATAAAAAATTAAGAAATTGTTGAAGTCTCTAAACACGCAACTGACACGAAAATATTTATAATATCAAATCCATTACGTTTATGAGTTATTTTCTGCAAAATTATCTTCACTGTGAAGATTTCTTTTTAGGAATACTGAGAGATACTTAACAAGTTTACTGTTGTATCAAATCCAATTACGCTGAAAAAGAATCCACCAAAACAAGTCAAAATGAAGCCACGCATCCGATAGCTACACTGGCCAACATAATTAATAAACACATGTAGGGAAAAAACTCATTTATCTCCACCAAAATAGATGGCCAGCAGCTGTGTCAAGAGCACGTGTTTTTTGTACACAACCAGGGCATCACACGTGTGACCCCGGATAAAACATTAACGAGAAAACCGGCAGTCTTGTCAGAAGGGAACGCTATTAAGCTTACAAAATATATTTGAGAAAGCATAAACCCTTTTTGGGTAAGACGTAGGAGTTTAAGAGAAAACGGATTTTCGTCAACAGCTACTTATTTCTTGACGTATCTTGCAAACTAGCTAGACTAGCAGTGGACTTTCTTGACGTATCTTTCAAACTAGCTAGACTAGCAGCAGACTTCCTATTACCTATTGTAATGCCTCACGAAAGACGAACAGTCGAACAGGGCCCGTAACTTCACATCCATGATTTTGCAACTAGTTTTACTACGATACTTTGACTCTTATCTTTTATACCAAAAGTTTCTACACTGTACGGGATCATAAGTGTAATTTTATGCATAACACACGCGTGAATCGTGACCCTAGCTAAATCGTAACCGTAGACCGAAGACCCAAGTTTTATTTTATTACACAGTTATAAAAGATACTTTGTAAAATCCAAAAGCTACATAAATAGGGTTAGTTATAGAAGACCCTGCTACAAAGGCAGGCTAATGCTTAGCATGAACTCCGAGAAATATAGTCCCATTTATCAAGCTAAGCAGAGCAAATTGTCTGAGATAGTGGTCAGAATTTATTAGACGTTTGCTTAATTTCGGCCCATCTATTTCAAGCTTTCGCCATACATTTTAGTTGATGGATTAAGAATGCCATGAAGTTTTAACTGGGCGATCCATGAATGAAACTTAATTTGGCTGTCTACTACTTGACTACTTCGGTCGTTAATAGCAATTATGTAACAGTTCCTACAGCAATCAATTCCTGAAATAGAATATCTGACACATGAATCACTCCTCGCCTGTTCGAAAAAGGTGCTAGAGAACCGTTTATGGCAAGGACTCTTCCTCCAAGTTCGTTGCTCTTTTGTTTTGCATTGTACCGCGACCAAGTCTGCATACTGATCAATGGTGCTTATATTCTTTTCTTTCTGCAGGGTTCAGACGATTGCAACATACCGCTTTAGGTTATATAATTGCTTTTTTCTCTGATATCTTTACACTGAATGTTTTAGCGATGATTACCGAGTAATGTCCCGTTATTGCTGACCGTCCATATGCAATACTGTGCAAATGCTTTTTGGTTCTGCACAAAATTTTTGTTAGGCACGAAGATTATTTACTCTAAATTGCCATCGGTCACCCAAGCTCGTTAAATGTTACATCACAAACGATCACAGTGATTGGTGGTTACGAGGAGTGCATACAATGGAAGTGCCAAAGGCGCAAAATGGTCGACTACATCCGGGAAAGCGTGGCCGACGGGGAAACGATTCAATTGGCTTGCCGTAAACGTCTTTATCACTCACATTATAATGCAACAAACAAAAAACAATTGATAATGGCCAAATTTAATTTAGCGTCGTGGTTCATTTAACTCACATGTTCCAGCTACTAACGCCTATATCTTTAATATACATCGGAGCAACCACCCGAAAATAAACTAAGTTGACTCATAAATATCATCCATGAATCGGCTGTGCTTTTGTTATGGAATAAAGGTTACCTAAAATGGATGTTCCCGTGAGGTTCGACGTAAAAGGTCGCGTTACAATAACCTATTGGGGTAATAAAACTTTTTGGAAAAAGCTTACACAGACGCGACGGCGACAGCGAGGAGAGGAGCTCGTGGCTAAGTAATAACAGCCGCACGGATCGATTCATCAGGTTAAGCTTCGCTTGCCGGGGTTGGTCCGTGGATGGGTGACCATCTTTACATATCGAGACTCCTCCGTGCCTCGGAAAGCACGTTAAACCGTTGGTCCCGGCTGTCATTTGTGGATGTTTGACAGTCATTACGGGTCGTCAGAAGCCCAAAAGTCTGACAACCAGTCTTGCCAAGGGGTATCATATTACCCAGTTACTGGGTTGTGGAGATCAGATAGGCAGTCGCTCCATGTAAAATACTGGTATTCAGCTGCATCCGGTTAGACTGGAAGCCGACCTCAACATGGTTGGGAAAAGGCTAGGCAGATGATGAGACGCGACGGCGACACTGAGTTTGTCGCGCGATCGACAAATTGGTGTAGGTTCCTAATATGTGACATGGTGTCATATAAATGTTGGTAGTCAAATCAAAGAAGGAAGAACCAAAATTACTACTAATCCATAAAGCAGATGTACATACAAAGTAAACAGGCACACGCCCAAAGTTCGATAGTAAACCGCTATCGTTTTACGATCCGACTCCCATTTCTAGACGATAAACAAATCCGTACGTCTGGAAAACATGATGCTGCACAGAAATACACGCCTGAATACAAACAAAGTTGCCTTCGACCTGACTTTGAAACTATAGTTGAAACAAAAATAATATTGATGTAAGTATTGTAAAAATATAAACCCTATCTGACATCATCGGAGAGTTGGCGGAATGGTGCCAAGTAGGAAACCGATACATCAAACAAGCACTTAGTCGATGATGCAAATATTTTTTTAGTTTAGCAAGAAATTATAAACGGAGGCAACGTTCATTATTATAATGAATATTGCAGCAACTCTCACAGACAAAGTTCAGACAATGAGCCAGACGGACAAAAGAATAATGGTATAACTTATGTATTATGCACGTCCCAATAAATTATCATCAAACTAAGCTAACGGTTGGGAAGACGAGGAGTGCTTTGTAAATAAATACATCGATTTCAGACACAGTTCTCAAGCTTGGGCTGATTCAATTAAGTTTGCCATCGACACGCTAAGGAGAAAATTTTCAAATAAATACATACAACTTTAAAGAGAGAAAAGTTACGTCAGCTTTCTCTCTAGATACCCATAGAATGATCGCTCAAAAATGCAGTCAGTTAAATAATATTCTATTTGCCAAATTAATGTTGAAAAAAGAAGTCTCGTGACAAGGCTTTCAGCTCAAGAATCTTAAGAAGATAATTTGCGTCGTGACATTTAAAAATATGACATTGAGCGAAGTGTGGCTGCTGACGAACCTCGTAAGTGTGGAACAAGCTTCAGACTCTCCGGCGTCGTCTGTGTTACCCTAGACGCGACACCACTTCAATGGAAAATAGGCCACAGAACGGCGAGAATACTTCGCTACGGGAAATTGTGAGGAAAAAGCTTGCGGAAACCCACGATGGTAACAAACGAGGAGTTTTTAGCGATCTTCCGCATCTACGACTGCTACAAAATGTGATGCATTATAAACTCGAAACCAAACGGCTCTTCCGAATAGCGAGAAGTTTTTACTGATTTATATCCAATTAAAATTTCAACAATACGCCGCGTACTTAGCAAAAAATTCACGGATCTAAATCTAGACTCGCGGGAGGCAAAGAGAATGGCGTCATCGCTCAATATGGCTTTTGGAACGTATATTTCATCTGGTGTTAGATGGATTACTTTGACGATGGCCACATTGGTTTGGTCGAAAAATAATTTTAACTTCGGTAAAAATTCTACTGCAAAACTAAACTGCTAAGAAATTTTTATTGATGCAGGGTTTACTGTCGAAGGAAAACATGCCCCTTAGATCTTAAATCCTAATCAAAGCAAAGTCTTACAAGGTTGTCGCTCTAAAAACGATCTAACGGGTTCGACGCCCGATCGCCAATGTTGAGTTTATTCATTTACGAACTTCTTACGAGTACGTGCTGCAAAAATAAACAAGTCTATCATATTATACCTGAAGATATTTTTGACTAAAGGTTTATAAAAAAGGACTTTCGAGGTGCTAAATAACCGGGAGTTGTCTCGTAAGTGATCGGAATTGGATTTTTTAAGATGAGTTAGTTGATTAAACATATACATAGATAATCCAGAAAACTGCAATATCTTTAAAAAATTGCAATGATTATCGGAAATATCTGTGTAACTACCTCATCTTAATTGCCAGTAATGCCCTCTTTGATTAGAATGAATCGAAAAGCACTTCTAATGATATTTCCATTGTTGTCATATTGAATGACACTCTTGAACATTCATTTTACATGTTTATCGAAGTGCAAGAAAACATTGTGAAGCAGATGCATACTTCTATTATGTTTGTAATTATTTACTGATCCGGTTTCGTCAACAAAACACTCACTTTCGAACCGGTCTCAAAACGGGCGCCGCACGTCGTCTTGCGCCAACTATTAGACATTGCAGACCTATTATATTATGTATATCTAAACACGAGCAATTAATGTTCAATAAATACTGAATATCAAACAAATAATACCTACAAATATAAGGACAATAAATCCATATCCGCAAAAGCCAAACGCAAAGACGAATAATAAGAACGCTGAAAAACATAAATAAACTACAAGTACTTACATGACACCAAAAAATAAAACAACGAATGTTTAGTCCAAAATCCGGTTAGCACTTCATAAATAAAGTCACAGCGTAACACAAACGAGCTGATCAAGTCCTTTAGAACATGAAGTGAACAGCGGAAAAACCTATAAACATTAGGAGAAGTAAGAACAATAAGCACAACGCACGCGTCCAGTTCAGACGCGAGGGTGAACGTGACTGCATGGTTACTGCTGAACTAGCGATGCAACCAAAAGAGAATTAGACTGCAACTACGAATACATTTGTTATAGGCTGAACAGAAAATACTGGAGGAAAATAAGACCAAAAGCGAATGTTTTGAAAATGTTTAACGACTTCTCCAAACATTCCAAATTGGACCGCAGATTATTGAAATAACCCGTATGAAATTAGAATTACACAATACTGATATGTTATCAAGGTCCTATAGAATTTTCGGTTTGAACCGATAGGGGACTTCAAAAAGGAATAAGCTCAAGCTCCAAGCTAATTTTACCCGGACGTTTGACGGGCCGTATCTAGATTGAATGTCGGTCCACATGTACGTTGATAAACTTGGCCATTTATTTTGTTTCCTTTTCATATTAAATTGTTATTACAAACACGAACTTGTATCTATACTCTTCGTATAAATCTACAATTGGTGGCAATTTTGTGAAAGAAATTCTCAAATTACTTAATTGCAGTGAATTGCGCCTTGCGACAGGAACCAATCGTGATCTTTCGTAAAGCTTGCTCTGGTTTCCTTTTGTTACAGAAACTATATTGGAAAGTGCCAAACCTGATCTTATCCAAGCTTTCAACGAGCTTTCATGTTTGTTTTGTTATATTCAAATATATTAAGTAAAAACCCCGTCCGGGAGCAAAAACTTAGATTAGCGATCGGCGCGTACCTATAGGCTTTTAAAAAACTAATTGCCTCGCAAGTCGCAACTACCAGTTTTTTCAATGATTCAGGATTTCGGTCTAGTCCAGTGATTGCATACTATTCTAAAAAGAAACATGTAAGTCTAACAATGAATAATCCTAAACCGTTAGAGTTACTTGATTTGGAAGAGGGAAACATAAAACAGACAGAAACAAAAATATAAAATGAATAAGGATAGTGAGAACTGACGCCGGGAACACGTGGCACATGACAGGAAATTGTTAAGGCGTTAGCGCAAGTAAATGGACGCATTGTGAGATTGTGACGAATTCGCGCCGCATTGGATGCAAATGCAATATGATATTACCCTACAATATAATACAGACACACAATCATATAAATCTCATGTGATCTAACTTGTAACGCAACGCAACGTGACTGAACGTATGACTATAGACCTATATTCGCACATTACGGCAAAGTTTACCCGGAGTTTGCGCAATTCCGGGGAAACTAAGAATAGACCTCAGAACCCGGAAACAGGAGGAAAGGAAACGTAGAAATGTTGGGAAATCGTTATTTTTTATCAGTTTCACGCCTACGTGGCTGCGTCTCGTAAGGAACGTTCGGAAATTGAAATTTAATGTATTTTGAGCGACATTTTCGGGTGGCGCCGGCGGTCGGGTGACCCAGATCTGAGGTCTGCGGCGGAGCCTGCGTACACCGCATTGAGAGGTCAGCGCGTTGCACGCAGCACAGTCCATGACACCAAAATAACGCGTTACTTGTATTTATATCGAAATAACAAGCATATACTCGTAGGTACCTACCTACCTAGGTAGTTGAACAAGGCAATGTCGTAAATGAGCTAGTAGAGCATGCAACTGATTTTTTCTTCCAACAAAGATAACGTAAAAAGTAATTGCGATAGCTAATAGGTAACTTTACTTTCATACATAAATCCAACACATGGATTCATCCATTCCCATAGATACCTATGGGTATCCATACTAATATTATAAATTCGAAAGTAACTGTCTGTCTGTATGTTACCTTTTCACGCCTAAACGACTGAACAGATTTCGACAAAATTTGGCAAGGAGACAGATGGCATCCTGGGTAAGGACATAGGCTACTTTTGATCGATATAGGTACCACTCGGGCGAAGCCGCGGGCGGAAGCTAGTTACCTATATATTTCTTCGATATTACGTGATCACGTGAACACGTACAAATGGTAGGTAGATACTGACAGTTGATAATTCTCACGTGGGATAAAAAATCAATTTTTAGCTATTATATGCTTTGTTACACAGTTCCCATTGTGTAGGTGAAAGTTCATAATAAAAAATATCTTGTTCCGCATATGAGTCGTGTTACCCCCAATTACATAGTGCTCTATCTATAATTCCAGCCCAGATTAAATCTCATCGTAACATTGGATATTAATAAATAGTTTCAGCATTACATCCGCATCCAGTTAATTAATAATAAACTATAACGTACCTATGTAATTAAACTTTTTCTTTGCCAGTTATAAACCAAGGCAGTATTGACTTAATGAGAGTATGTTATATGCTCGGGCAATGTGAACAAATACCAAATAACACGTTCGAATGATATTCAAATATTCCCACAGCGGTTTATAACAGCAAGTCATCACTAAATATATCATTCGAGGCTTTCACTGGAGCAATTTGATGCGCAATCAGCGCGGGTGCAGATTGTGGGGCAATTAACCAGTGCGGATATACTCGTACGTCTTTATGGCATACGCATCTTCCTGCCATCGAGGAAACGTTTCGGTTGTTGATCGAACTACCCACCATATGATGCGACTGTTTATTTTTAATAACCTAAATTCATGGACCCAAAATTATACGACCAGTCGGATTAATTAAATACTCGTTGGAAAAGTTTTGGTTATTGAAATAACATTTACCTATGTCCAACTGCGGACAGTCTGAAAAGTTTCGATATTAATAACGTTTTCTGAATAAATAATTTCCTTTTGATTATTCAGTGTTTCAGCAACCTATAGCTACTTAACTGAACTACAACCAAACTTTGTTCATTCAATTAAGTTGGCAAAACTTTGGTTTTGATAACAAAACTTCTCGTTATCTGGGATCTATCCCGTCTTTCTTACCACCAAGTCGATAATTTCACGCGAACCTATTCAATTAGTTCAATGGAAAGTGTTTGATCCAAGTTGACAAGGTTGTTACGTAGTCAATCTTTCTCCCATAGAAACTTATCGCCAGTAGCGAAAGCGATGAGCAAGTCTTCACGTAGTTTTTCCCACACAAAAACAATAGAATGCTTTCTATTTTTAAGTAACACTTGCCCAAAAGTTGGAAAGAATTTCTTGTTTCCTTACTCACGAATAAGATATGCAATCTTTGCTTCTGCTGGAATTATAAAACACCTTGCTGAGTTAGGAACAGACAGTATTCTGCACCCGTACTCTGACAAGATTATTTTTCAAACCTAGAACAGTTGAATCCTTGGAAATATTTAGAACACCAATTCCCTAGATAAGTTCATTGTTTGTATAGGCAACTTAGGCCTATGCTAAGCAATATAAATGTCTGTGGACTGGTATAATTCAGCAGTTGCTTGTAAATTCAGTGCAGATAGCAGTCTGCCCGGGAATTTCATTAGTCTAGTTCATGTACCTATTCATGAATTACCAAGTGTATGTTGGGGTAAAATTTCGAAGCCACTTCTAAATAAAATCATCCAAAAATGTTGATAAGTCTTGCAAATTCATTGTTTTCGTGTCCTCAACATGAACTTCAATCGCAATAACCTTGACAAACGTATAATAACTAACATCAAAAGTAAACTAAACAAATTGTAGTTGAATGGACTGTGTCAACATACTTTTTCACACCTCTTTATTTCGTGATTGGTTGCTGATTAGCACGCACAGTTGAGAACTAGTGTGTGTATGTGATAGCCTGTAGCCATCTTCTTGGAACTAAAATAAAGTGTTTTAGTGTGAGCAGCACAATATAAAAGATCTCTACTGGACATATTATTATTAAAGAAGTAATAGCAAGTATTTCGGAATGAGATATCTATAAGACGAAATCGAGACAAGGAATCATTCGGGCAATGCTCCAGGGACAGCGTTCAATAGGATCCTAAATTGCAATTATTTGTTACAGTGAATACCAATTTCTCTGCTATCCTTTTGGCATGCATTTTCATGTATGTCCCGGGTTACGTTAAGATGTTGAAATAGCAACAACTTCGTGTTGAGATATGGACCAAAATAGTAATATGTAATTCCTCATCATTCGTTGACTACAGACAGAAACTCATGTTTAACAGAGCTTGTATAGCACGTTGAGCTGATTTATACGACAAAAAACTATGAAAATATACCCTCTATCGCCTATCGAGTGGAGTGATATTCCAGGAAGACTGCCGTAGAAAGTGCTAGAGTGTCAAAAGACTGCTAATTATAACCGAGCGCGCGACGTTCCGCACATACCTGCTCCTCCAGCCGACAGACACACAACAAAACAACTTGAATCTATTCACGTCAGATAAACTTTCAAATCGAGCGAGCTGCAAATGAACCATTAATCTAACAGCCTCTTGAGAGCCGATAGATCGTAGGAAGAGTGTTTTAAATCAATTGTCAAGAGTCGAGAGCCATGGTTTAGGCAATTGATGATGGATTAAAATGTGTTTATGGTTTTCCTAAATTAGGTTCTGTATGAGTATTGCTAGTCACTGGTTTATTAAATATTTTTAGAACTTCGTTGGGAAATTGCAACTAAACTGAAAATGCTTGCGCTAGTTTGGTTTGCGAAATAGTTCAAAAGGTTTGGAATACCCAATTGATTCTGTATTCCAATTTTCGATCCCAGATTGCCTTAGCTGTTGATCTAGTGTCACTTCCATTGAAGATAGTAACTCCTGTCCTGTCCACACACAATGCATGGAGTTACCTATGTATATTCGTTATGTGTTCGACAAACTAATGCATGACGTCCGTCCGTCGGGATTAATCCGATTTATGTTGATGTACAGTTATTTACGTGTTTGATTTATTCGAGAGTTCATATTTCTATATTCAAAAACATCGGATTGTACCAAGGCTATCACGATTACCAACACGTTAGGTTTATCGAATATTGGTATTAATTTAGCATTACCGAAGCATTAATACGTGATTGGGATGTTGGAATAGCTAGAATGTGTTACAACTGGTGTGTATCTGCTTATCGGTAGTTCGTACGTGTTCATAAGAGAAATAGATACAGGTTTTCCTTGTAGCAAATGTTTTATCCTTTCCATGGCCGCGGTACACCGTTTTAATAAAAATAAGCATTTTGTGTAAAATTACCTACTTAATATTGTTGGGCTTCAGATAATGGCGTCTGAGTAGGGATTCGGGGTTGAGTGAAGGGTGGCCTAGCGTAGCCGTCAAAGGGTTGAATTGTCTGAAACAAAGTTTGACTCACGGCTTACATTTTTGGGATTTTTTGTAAGAAAAGTTGCCCAGGAAGTGGTTTAAATGTTAGCATATATTTTGATAACCTACACGTGTAAGGAATATGACACTGAACAAGAAAAATTGATTTCTTTTAGGAAAAGTCAGAGTAAAGTAGCATGCAGTAGGTACCTACCTATTAATTCTAATAATAAGAATTAATAATGCTTTATGGTTTCTATCAATAAGCCATAAATCTGGGTCGCCGATATGTTTAATGACGCCCACATTGGTAACACTCACAATTGAGACCAAAAAATATTTACGTTATGATTTCTCAATACCAGAAAAGATTTCAAAAATATATGCGAAACATTTTGAGCGAATCTAAAGTAGACCATTATCAGAATGAGCATGATTCACAGAAAGGCGAAATATAAAGTTTCTGAAACGCAATAAATTAGATTTGTCGTGAAACCTACTGATGACTGGAAGACACGAAACGCCTCTTCTTCAGACTACGTGTTTGGCGAAAAATTGCGTGCTGTCTGACTCCATATCGTATTTCAGTCCAAGGTCACGAGAATACACCATATCATTCATAATCTTTTCATGCCGACGGTGACTTATCATTGTGGCAATCTCGCTATGAAAAAAGCATTATCTCCGCAAAAAAACAGTCTCAAACCAGTTGCTATATGCAGAACACTACATGCCTTATTCGTTTTGTGGAAAGGAACACAGTCACAGATAATATCAATATCGTGATTTAAACTTGTGCTCATGTAGAAAGTGCGTCCGTCGTTAAGGCGCCTTTAGGAGTCGAGCCACTCAGTAAACAATCACAGCTCACCCACGCCAGAACCGCCTGAGTTGTAATCAAGCCTAATTTAGGAACAATAGAACATTTTCTACAGTTATTTAGAAAAACAAGATTTGAATATTTTCCTAGAAGAGTTGGCATTTTTTAATCAGAGTAATAGAGTAACTGTTCCGTTGACTGAGTGCTTTGAACTCAAGTCCTCCTAGTGTCAGGGCAGATATAAATCCTCTGTGGTCTAGAACTCTAAGAGTGCAGCGTCCATGACTGGCGACCTCGAAATTGGCTGCGCTTCGTCAATGTAAGCAAACGTGGCGAATGGCGAAAGGTTAAATGGAAACGTGAACAGCTGACGTCAGAATTGCCTTGTTTCAAAGGAGTCTTTAAAACAAATGTGCGTTAAAAATTCGTTCTGCCTACTGCATAAAACGAAGACCGTGCCTGGTTATTGCCTATCCGAAATTGAAAAGAGTAAATGGAATGAAACTGGTTTCTACACTGGCATGCTCTGAACATTGTCATTTGGAGCCTCTGCAACGTATTGCACAAGCAAAAGGTAATCGCACTTTGAGTGCACGAGTTTGTACCAAAATATTTTGCTGGCAAATTGCGTTACATCGTAGATTGCTGCACTGCTAATGTTGCATGTAATTGCGTGGAGGTGACACACAGATCTACATCTCTCTTGCAACACCTCAATCTCAACACGTCAATTTATAATACATAATAGGATTGTGTGTAAATATTCAGTAGGGGAAATGTGTCGCCTGGAAGTTATGGAGGCAAAGACGAGGCTTTTACAGTGCTGGCAGGGACATAAATCTGAAAATATCGCGCTTTCTCAAAGTAGGTAAATGATCCTAGTATTTGCCAATGGGTTCATTCACAGCTTTCGGGATTGTGACAAAGTATGTTAAGAGTTCAAGTGACCTATTTCGTAGGCCAATCTTAAATGTATTTGCTCTACAAATGTTATGCATGATGGTGGCCTGTGCTTAAACCTAAAATACGAATAAATTCCTTTTTTATTATGACGGGTCTTCTGCCTTCATCATTTTTTTTTTTTTTATGTCTTGGATGGCAATCGTTACCGTACAAAACTAACAATTTAAACAATTTTGTATCTCGCTTGATCCATTGACAAAGACGGTATTTAGTTTGGTGACAATGCCAAATAAACGCCAAGTTAAACGATAGAATAAAAAAAAAATTCTCCTTGTCCCTTGTAATTGTAGTAGCAGACCTCGACAATAAATTGCAAACTGCCGATGACTGACTGATGAGAAAACAAAAGAATCGCAACCACAACAGTCATGGATGGCCAGCGCAGTGATTAGAACAACGTTGAGAAAATAACACTTACTAAATTCGACCTAGATACGCGTTGGGAAATTTGGACTTTTGGAATATTTGTTTTGTTACAAATTATTCCTACGGCCACTTAGCCCATGCTGCAAGGTTTAAATAATTTGTACCTACCCTAAGAAAAGACTTTCGAACTATCCATGATATCCATAAGAGGCAAATATCGTCATATAAATATGGCCAACAGCATCCACTCAAGCTCTAGTAGCTTCCTAGAGCGATTACCAATTTGCTTTTGAGACAGGGTGTTCATCATGGACACTGGTAGTTGATGCTTATTTATTGAGCCAAAAACTTTCAGCTTCGATACTCCAAAGTTTTGGGTCATGCAGGATACAACATTATCCAGGAAAGATGGATGGATACGCTTTGAAACACAAACATTAAAGAGCAGAAATATCCACCAAGCAATGATTTTACGATTTAAATTATATTACTCGATGACTAGGCTTAACTACGAAATGTCCTACTAGAGATTACCACGTAGTACCTATGTACCAGTTCGCGAGAACGAAAGACAGATGCGCATAATTAACTGCGACCATTCTCTTTAGAGAGACAAAAGAAGAACGTCTTCTGAGAACACTCGATAAATCACAACGATACCTACCTATGTGCTGTGCAGTGCATGCTTCTTGTATAAGTCCATATGCTGCTTTACGATGACGTCCTGGTTTGTTAGGCGATTTTCTCAGAGATGCTAACTTAAATACACCGGGAAGTGCAATAAAAGTCATTTATACTTAACTCGTAAATGGCCTATTTCTAAATAGCTGTGAACTACATATCTATGTGTATGCAACGTATAAGTGTTAGCTGTTAATAGCTCAATTAGTAGCGTAAGTTCGGGCGGGTCGGCAGCGTCGGCTCACATTTCAGCACGGCCGTTATGGACGAAATACGTTAATATTGACGCCGAAAATACGCGTGTTGCGTCACTGCACTAACTAACGCCCTTAATCACGCAAGCCACGCGGAAACCACACATGAAATACGTATTCCAACTTATCATTTCAGAAACTCGCTCGGTAATAGTAGTTTGCATTGTTTTTATTACTTCCCAGTTAGTACAGATGGTAATGGGAGCCCGAGCACATTTGTAGAGATCTGATAAAGTTGCTTTATTTTCCATATTATGGTATCTTTCAGGTTTGTGTAACATTATGTTATGGGAATTTCTAGGATCGTCTTGAGGCTGTAGATTGTAAGACATCGTTTTAATGAGATTTAGCATTGTAAACAGCTCATGCTTGGTAGTGGTCGATATCAAGAAACTACGAGACAACAGGGACGTCTGGATTCCATCCTGGAATTTTTCGCGGCGAACCATAGCAGCAGTTATTAAATGAGCAATATTTGTAATCACGTTCTCAAAAACGGCTCTAACGACTTAGATGAAAGTTGCAACAGAGGGGTTTTCGGGGGCGAAAAATCGATCTAGCTAGGTCTCATATTTGGGTAAATTCGTTTTCTCTATTTTCATTTTCACAGCTCGGGAATGTGATACAAATACAACGTCTATTTTCATCCGAGCAGAGCTCGGTCGACCAGGTACTAGTTATAATATGGATTGGATTATAATATGGACAGGCTTAGAGGTGCTCCAACTTGACATAAAATGGAGTTTACCAGGATTGTTAATACATGAGGATGTATGGATTGTACTTAACATAGAATAATAGCAGAGGCTTTTGGTTGATGTAAAAACTACTCCTTTTTATACCTGATATATACAGAATACTTATGTTTTCTGTAGTAAACATTTTTATTACAACTTTAATGTACAAAAATGGTAAGTTTATGTCACAGACAAAGTCACAATTTCCATGTTAGGTTTCATGGCAAAAAAAAAAAGAAATAGAATCTGGTATGTTCTTTCATATTTCAGTTTTAATAAATTCATATATTTTTTTGAACATTAAGTATGATCTTTCTACTTTGGTAATGGATAAAAAAAATCCTCTACTTTTTTATGCATTTTACAAGCACTGTAGGAGTTTGTTTTGATAGCTTAATTCTCCATCAGTTTGTTGTTAAATTTTTGTCAAAACTGAAGCAATTGGTGCTGAAGTGAACTGCAATTATATTGTTAACATCAAATTAGAGGAAATAACCAACAATACTGAGCTACCCATGGCAATTCTTTAAATTGTTTACATGTGAATAGGTATTGTGTTAATTAATAATTATACTGATATTGAACTGACTCATATTGAATGAAGGTCATATTTATTTTATTGTTATTTAATAATAATAGGTGGCCTTATCACCGGTAGCTTGGAACCTGTTCCTGATACCAGTGAGCAACTGTTTTTTATAATAGTAACTTAAATTATGTAAAGTGAAATAAAGAAAATAATAAAACCATTGTTTGTTTTTATTGACCTTGTTTATTTTGTATTTAATTAAGCATTCATAAAGTTATTATCTTTATGTGCATTGTAATTGTAAAGTACTACTTCAACTTTTTTTATTTGTTTTAATGCTTGTTGTAGATAGGGGTTCAAATTAAATGTGCAATAAGGCATTTTGCATACAAAAAAAATAAAATAAATATAGTACATAGAGTCTCTTGTGAATATTTTACAGGAACTGTATGAAGAAAGGTCTCTAACTGGTTGGTAAAAATTACACTAATAAAAATGGAAAAAAAAAAAATGACCTCTTTCACCTCCTTTTTTAATATGTACATATTATTATTATTCTTTTAAGTCTGTTAGCGTATATATTATAGATAGTTAATTGATTCAGGCGTGACTTTGTAAATATTCATCGCCTAGCCTTTTCCCAACGTTGGGATTGGCTTCCAGTCTAACCGGATGCAGCTGAATAACAATATTTTACATGGAGCGACTGCTTATCTGACCTCCACAACCCAGTAACTGGGTAATACGATACCCCTTCGTAAGACTGGTTGTCAGACTTTTGGGCTTTCAGGGGAATATTATGTACTTAAATAATCGTGTTTAGTAATAAAACTAAATTGAAAACTAATAAAAAAATCATTATTGTAGGTAACTTAACGTGCAGTTTCCTATCTTTCTTTAGACCTAGATATTGTGTGAAATAGGTAATAAATCTAACCTGCACTGTTTAATTTTATTTCATTGTGAATGAGATTTTTTAATAAACAGCTTAGAAATTGAAAATTCTCAGACATTATCTCAAATAATATTTTAACTTGAAATAAAAAGCAAGTTAAGAGTATTGATTATTTGAAAAGTAAAACAGTAACTAATAACATAATATAATCATAAAAGTAAATTAAACTGCACCTATTCTGGTTTAAAAGTAGCTTTAGCGGCTTTTTATTGCTCTATACATATAAATTCATATCAATTTTATTCATTTTATGTTATACTTCAACTGAGAGTCGAAAATATGGATACCAAAAATACAAAGATGCTGACAGAAAATGTTAATAAAATTTAACAATACTTACATACCACATGAAGAATCCCAAATGCATCACTTTGTTTTAATTGCCGATTACAGTTTATCACAATTATTGGGAAAAATAAATCCCACAGTGTGTGTAAAAGTATGTAAAAACTTATAATTCAAGCATCATGACACTACTACTTACATTATTTACTTTGACTTTGACATAAAACAAAACGCTAACGGAACTCGAAATTGAATGATTGGAACATGGATTGGAATGAATGAAAGGCACCACAGAGTACGTAATACATAGACATAGGCACGCACGCAGTGTTGCCTGAAGCAAACCAATCAACGCCAAATCGATTTCTCTATCAAGGGATATGGTACTCTTTAAACTCGACAAAATAATGAAATAATTAATTTTGTCTATAAAAACTAATGTTAGCTACACAGATACATAAGCACCGTCTTTACTCCTAGGCGAATCATTGGCGATTTAAAAATCTCAAGTCTACACACGGACACGTCTGCCGCATGCCGACACACTGTAGGCCCAAATAGCACAGAACTGGTGGCCTGAGAAAGCGAGTCGGGGTCGCGGCAGACCACGTCGGAGATGGCGGGACGAGCTGGATAGGTTAATAGGTTCCATCAACACTGGAAAGAGGACGCGCGGACCCACAAAAGATGGAGGGAGTGGAGGGAGGTCTTTGCCCAGGAATGGGACAGAGTAGGCTAGGAAAAAAAAGTCTACACAGATTATTGACAGCCATTATTTAGTCACCATTGCGAGAGATGTTGTATAAAGTATAAACTGCCAACAAAATAAAAGCTTGGAATTTTCATATTATAAGAAAGAAAATACGTTTATTTGCGGCAAACATGACGCTAAAAAAGGACAAATACACGAAAAATAACAAATTCGACGAACAATGCGTCACATTCACGCAAACATAATAATTATAACACATAAAAACACGCCTCTATGAACCCCGAAGGATTATGCAGGGGTGTACCTACTGTACAAAAACATTTCATCAGATAAGTTTAAGTCCGAGCCGGCTAAAGGTGTGAGCATATTCCCATCAACCGGGCACAAATTATGACTCCGGGCCGCTACTGAGCAATTCAATCAAACTCTCAGGACCTCATGTTCAATAGTAGCGCTTGCGACTTGCGATCACTAAACCAACGAGGTTCACGATCAATTCTAATCAACATAAACTAGGTACATAAAAGAGCGAAGCTACATAAAGTTAAAAGAACTTACGGTTAAGAGAGAACAATTTTATCAAAAGAATCGATCGTCTTGATCGGAGAATCGATTATTCCCAGCATTTTATTCTATTCGTGCCTTAGATTCGTGCTCATCCCTTTAGTTTTTTTCTACTTAATTCCAATCGAACCACCTAGCTAGATAAGCCGCTAGTTTAAAGTAAAATAAAAAATGACGCAAAGTACGATAGTTAAAAGCATTTATTTTCTTAAATGGTTTTATTTTACCCTTTACTTATTTTCAGTATTTCACTTGCCTACGTTTTACTTTGTATTTCAATGTTGCAAAATTAAAAACTGTTGATTGACAATATTTCTTCTTTGATTTGACTTTTGTTTGGTTTGAGAGTTCGATTGACATTATATTGACAATAGTTCTAGTTCTATAATTTTGGACTTCTTTCTGTCTGAATTTCGGAAAATAAAAATGTTTATTATTGCTTTGGAAAAGAAGCTTTAACGTGAAAAGTGTTATCATAAATGTTGAAACTAATTATAAACAATTTGTTTAATAATTACGTTATAAAGATAGCACTCCATGATCACTTTCTTTATAAGTGAAAACTAGTTAAATTATTTATATTAGTCTGTAAATTAAGTTGTATTTTTAAAGTGATAATGATGGAAGCAGACTCCACAACATACGACAGTAGCGCAAAAACAGAAATAACCGAGCCTACTCTACCATTTAACACATTACCTGGGTAAGATATCTTCTAATACTTTCAGTTGTGAATAGAAAGAGAAAGCTATTTTTGACTTCAGTAAGTACTTTCCAATTACATACTATCGTAACTGCCTCGTTGGTCTATCTAGTGGTGTCAAGCGTTACTACTGAGCATGAGGTTGTGGGTTCGATTCCCGGGTCGGGCAGTTTTACGTGTTAGTCCGCCACTGTTTATAATGTGAGCTCATGTGCCAGCCATGAAACCTCATTGGAAGGTTTTGTTTCTATTTCCAGTAATCTGCAGCTGTACAAGGATTTCACAACCAGCCATGGTGACCAGAGATTGGAGTGTCAACTGGTGGAAAGGCTGCAAACATTTGGACTTTTGCCTAAAGTAATGAAGTGTCCTTCAAACAAACCTGACTGCAAAGTCGTTTGTAGGACCGCGAGAGTTATAGACAGGTAAGCGGTTTTTAACCGACTTTGATTAATGTCCAATTATTTACCCATAATTATTTATTATTTCCTTGTAATCACTTCAGAGCATCTAAAAAACCAAGACACAGCGCTGTAAACAGTGATGTGAGGCCGGTTTGGTAAATGTGAGGTGTAGTTAGATTGTAAATGGTTGTAAATGTGTGTGTGTAAGTGTGTATGCACATAGCAGAGTTGTGGTTTTGGCATGCTTTACTGTACTGTTTGCAGCACTATGCCTTGGTTTTTTATTTGGTGTGAGTTTAGTACAAGCTTCTTTTTAAAACGAAAAGTCCACTGTTTAAAGTCTCTATTTCATGAGATAATATAAAATAGGCCTCTTCCACACATTTTAGGTCTTATTTTAAAATGTCAGAAGCCATACATCAAGGCTGAACCATAAACTTACCCACTAGGATTTGCTTGAAGAGTTGCTGTTTCTTAACCTATGTTCGCCCACTGCTGGGCAAAGGTCTCCTCCATACTTTCCACTTTTCCTTATGTTGTGCCTTCTCCGGCCAATCGGTCAGGAACAAGCCTGCATCATCCCGCTAGTGTTGAGGACTGCCCCGGTGATGACGTCCAACATCAGGCTTGTCTTAACTTAACAAAATACTTCATAGATCCTAGACAGTAAGTTACTTTGTTTTCTCAAACATGCTTGGAAATTCGAGCATTATTTTGACAACCTTCTTCGAGATAAATCAAAATTGCTGTACTGGTAAAAAACAAGTGATGATGCGGCCAGCAAAGTAACTATGAAAATCCATATCTGGCGTGTTTAGCGGCCAAATAAATTACTATGAAAACTCATATCTGTCGTGTTATTTAAAAATGGAACGAACTTTTTACTTCAACACACGGCAACCAAGGAGGTAACTTTACAAAGATTTTATTTAAATTTCGAATTGGCTTGCAAATAGAACAAAGAAGAAACAAATCAACATATTGGCGCATGAAAAATGATAGTTGTTCGTCATTGATTCTGGAATTTCTATTTAATTTACTCAGTTTGAATTTCCGCGCGTTGTCTGAGAAAAGTACTATACAAGCCTTGGCCGCAATCAGGAATTGATGGACTCACGCATGAGTGCCTCGGCTTCGCCTCGGCCCTCATTTTCTCGATCGTCCATCAATCCCCTTATTGCTGGCCGCAACAGTAGTGTACTATTCTTTATCCTAACTATTAAAACTATTGCCTAGAGACTTTTAAACTAGATATCTATGTTAATTGGTTTGGTTTCCGCACTTAGTCCTAAAGATGGACCATTATGCGTGAGCTATGCCGGCCGTCGGTGGTTAGTCCAACCAGCCCACCTCCTTCCAGAAGTTGAGTAGGTCTCCTGGTCTGTTCAGAACATCTGTGAAAGATCTGGGTGACCCGAGGGTTTCTGTTCTAATCTGGGTGACGCCCGTGCATTCAAAGAGCATGTGTGTGACAGTCCAACTAGACATATTATTTGTATGACATAAAACCAGCTGTAGCAGTAAATTTTTGTTTACTTTCCAGAGTGCAATGGATATGTGAGGGATGCACCAAGAGGCAGCCGATAAGGACCGGCTCCTTCTTCTTCCGCCTGCAGTGCTCCATACTGCAAACAATGCAGATCATACTGGCCTGGAGTGAAGATGCTGACGTGGATGTGGCTGCAGCTCATTTTGGTAAAATTAGAAATGTAGTAGAATTCATAGATTTACATGGGACTTAGAACATAACTGGCGAAATGCGGGTATACTATAGGGACACTTCTACAAACCTTGTGTTATGTAATATGTACTATTTTTATTCAGTTATTTAGTAAATAAGGGGATGCGCTGTGGTAGCCCGCGAAACTCAAATTTTCTTAAGTTTTTTGCAATGTTCATATAATCCTTTTAAATGACTAACTCATGAAATCATGATATTTGAGGATTATTCTAACTTAGCTAGTTGTAATGCTGATTCTAACGATTATAATTCTGTAAAACCATATTTGTTACGGTCGTGAATCATATTTTAATCAACATACAACCTGATACTAACCTGTAAATTGCAAAAAACGTAAGAAAATTTGAATTTCGCGGGCTGCCCTAAAGCTTTCGCCTGAAGCTGATATTGCAAAGAGAAAAAATAACATTGGAAAAATAATAATTCTATTACATTTTTCATGCTATCCATAACAAGTTTGAGGTAAGCCTTTATGTTGATGTTATAATGTGTTTGTTGTAGGTATACATATACAATATTGCTTACAATTTGTTTTCAAAAGCGTCATTTGCCATACTTTCACTGGAAAAAGCTGCAGTTTTATATCCACAGCATCTGTTCAAGAGTTAAAATAAAATGCGTGCTACATTATTATAAAACTAACATATATATTTTTTTTAGTACCACATGATATACAAAATTATATGAATTCTCCAGCTAGTCCATAACACATCCTTAATTCCTTTCAGGTATAAAACCAAAAATAGCTACTCTAATCTTCGACCGCCTTGACGAGCTAGCGATTATAGAACAAAACAAAACCAGGCTGGGCGGTGAGAACAGCGTGGTACTAGCAGAGATGTACCCAGACTGTGTGAACAGACTGTCCCCTGATACTACAGACCAGCCACATGTGCATAGGATATTGATGCTTGCTGACACTAATGTAAGTCACAGTTTACTTCGGCAGTTTCAGCAGTCTACAGTCACGGCTGAGAAACGGTACTATTTGAATGTCAAAATTTCAAAAGTCAGTCTCCCAAAACGCCCACCCTTCACCAGTTCCTAGTGTTTTAGCTGGGAAGAAGAAGTGGCGCAAAGAACTTTCCAGCAGCTCATATGTCTGTCCAGTTAGAAGAACTCGATCCTAACTATTCCCAACTAATATTATAAATGCGAAAGTGAGTTTGTTTGTTTGTTACACTTTCACGCTAAAACGGCTGAACGGATTTGGATGAAATTTGGCACAGGGGTAGACTATGACCTGGAATAGGACATAGGATACTTATTATCATGATATTCCCACGGGATTGAGACTTACGCGGGTGAAACCGCGGGGCGCATCTACTAATATTATTAATGCAAAAGTGAGTTTGTTTGTTTTTGTTACGCTTTCACGCAAAACGACTGTACGGATTTGGATAAAATTTGGCACATGGGTAGACCATGACCCGGAAAAGGATAAAGGCTACTTTTCATCCTGGATCGCAGACGAAGTCACGGGCAACAGCCAGTTCTATATAAATCTCTCTTAAACTTATAACAAAATGTCCACGGATGAACGTAGGCACTGACTGGAAGGGTCAGATCAGATGGGGCCAGAGCTGGTTGTCATCACTTCTCTTTAATTATGAGTAATTTGAGTGGAATACTGGCTTTATATTAAGGCTCCCACAAACCAGGGCGACGCGACTTTAACAGAAAGAAAAAGACTATTACTACATAATTATTATAAAACAATAACCCCCCGCCCCCACCGCTTCTGTCTGAACGCGATAAACTCAAAAACTACCGAACGGATTTTCATTCGATTTTCACCAAGAGTGATTCATGAGGAAGGTTTAGTTAGGTGTAAAATTAGGTGTATAATTAAGGTTTTATGAAAATGGGCTGAAATATGACGATGATTGTTGAAGCCGACTGGGAGCTTTTCTGGCATGCGCCTAGGGATAATGCTAGTTAAGGATTTAAAAAAAATCTTTAAACAAAAAAAGTTTGTTTTTGTATTTTATATCCTATTTATCTTTCTCTTCTCTTACAGCATATTCCTACATGTTACTGGTTGCATCTTATGAAAGATGATAACAAAAAAACTGCAAGTGGGACTGCTGATACTCAGGTAATATTTTATGCCATCCATTACATATCTTTTATAGTAAGTTGGTTTCTCAGTTCAAAACTTGTGTAAGGGTAATGGTAAGGGGGAAATGTTATTGGGTGTTATAACTGCAATTTCTGATTGGAAATGGCAGTATTTATTTTATTTTACATACATACATAAACTTACGCATTCTTACCATAGAGAGGTGGGCATAAACTATAGAACGCCACCTGCTACGCTCTTTACATACTCCTTTCGCTTCATTTACGTCCATTCATCCATTACTTTTACATAAAACAGCTATCTTCTAATTATATTAGCTAAAGATAAGATTAGACCAACATTTATAAACTCATCTGGCAGAACGGTATAAATAACTGCTGCCAGGAGGAGTGGTTTCCAATTAATTTGACACAATGGCCCCAAACCATCACCACAGCTACATTATTATTACAATTTGCCTACATGGCGACTTTGTTTAACATGAATTTGTAATTTACAGGCTTTGACATCTGAAGTGGCAGAAGTAGTACGTAGAGCTGTGATACCAGGCTCCTTAGTGGTGACGGGGAACAATGTACCTATCATTGAAGGCTCCTCCTCCATACAACAGCTGTTGCAGCACTGCGATGCGGATATGCAACACTTTTGTAAGTAAACGCTGTATTTCATAGTAGCTTATCTTGAATACCTTTTAAAAATTAAGCTGTAGGTACTCAGAACGACATCAATTATCTCTTTTTTTCATTTGCCAAGTTGTGAGGGAAGGTTCAAAAAAAAGTTATACCGGAATGTTTTGTACAAAATTTATGCAATTAAAATGTTTAAATATTTGTATGCCAGTCCATGGTTAAACATGTAAGATCATAACTATATTAATAAATGTACCATGTTATAAAGCAAATAAATATAATCTATTCTATTCTTTAAATTCATGATCGTTTCACTTTTACCAAGTGATAATATAATAGATTCTTCAAATAATCAAGATTCAACAAATTTATCATCTATTCCCCAGTGAGTACTCGCATCTGGCGGCAAGCCGTCACAGTGTGCTGCGCGTCCCGCTCAGTCTGCAGCGAAGGCATGCCGATAGTATCCTGCGCAGCTATAGTACAGCGGTACCTGACCACTGCGCTGTACAGGCTAAGACACGACGACGGCTTCTTTAACCATGTGCTCGGTACTATCATTGATGAGTATACTGATAAGTACGATAGCTAACATCAGTATGACGTGAGCTTATATGTTTTGGGCAGAGGTAATGAAGAGTAATTCTCGTATTTAAAAAATGTTACTAAAACAATCTAATCTCAGTGTCAATACGTATAAAATTACAATGTAAACGTACCTATAACAGGTACTATTAAAGGTGCAATCGCCTTCATTTTAACAGTGATTTGCTCTGAAATGAGATTGAGACTATATTTTGAACGTTTTTATACGTGAATTAAGCACCATGTACACGGTACAAGTTTCTGAAACGTCGTATGCTATCCATAAAGCCCGTTCAGTTATTGCCATTCAAGAATTGCATGCAAGTGTTTACACGATTGCGATTTCTATAAAATGGCATGCAATCATGGAATTCAAGTTTTACCTTTCAATTATTGGATGCGACATCTGTTTACACCAAGGCAATTATTGCATGCAAGTGTTGACTCGTCTAAACACAGAGTTATACGTCTCACCCTTGTACAATTGATTCAAGTATCACCCGTATTTGCACTGCCAAATAGTTTTATTGAATGTGTACTCGTGATTTTTTTGACTTGGTGCGCTCATATTTGAATGAAATAAAATTTTCATGCCAGAATGGAATACGATTTTATTTACGTGCTGTTTACACCTATACCAGTTTTAACTGCAGCTAACTTGCCCGTACCGTACAACAATATTGTACGTGTTGTTTAGACGGTTATGGTATGCCACAGGCAATAAACTTGCACCGTGTAAATGGAGCTTTAGTCTTCTGGTTTTTTTTTTTTTGAGGGTGGGAAATCATCCAATGACTTCTCCAGCTCTGGGCGGAGCGGAAGGGCGTGTCAGACTTTTACCCACCCGTGTCCCTTCATTTGCCTGTTGCCAAGGTCCCGGTATCCCTTTCGGACTTTCCCGCAACTCTGGTTTTTGCCTAAGGTGTGATATGATTCCTACAATGTAATAGTTATTCCAGATTTGACATTTTTGTAGCGTGATATTTCGAGCACAGGAGGTGTTAACATAAGGCTGTGTATGATTTTGAAGAATTTGACTTATGTCATAAATGTGTGGATAGTTATTAAGGTGTTTGATATTTTCCTGTTATAAAATGATTACTGTTGTACACTACGGCCGTTATAACTTGGCAGCTCCGAACTCCGCGCAGAGGGCTGCGCAGTCATTTTTTTTGGGACCAAATATTGTCATCATTCGATTGCGAGTGAGAGAACATGCGCGAAAATTCATATTGCCTATGTTCAGAACTGCCAAGTTACAACGGGCATATTGTAAGATACATAATTATCATTGAGTTGTCTTTATCCAATAAACCGTTTAATTAGTTGAACACTGGATCACCACTTGTTAATATATTGTCTGAATAGCTTCATTGATTTCAAATGCTACGCACACAATGTAGTTTCAGACCGACCGTAGTTAATATTTTATCGTACATTTTTTTTTGTAGGTAGGGCTGGACTTTTATTTTGCTATAACTTTACACTTGTAATATTTACTGTGTTGCGCAGTTTCGTTAACGCGTTGCGCAGTTTTGTTAACGTATTGCGCAGTTTTGTTAACGTGTCGCGCAGTTGCATTTGCCCACTGTTGATTAATTTTTTAATAACTTTTAACAATCTCAGTTATTTAAAAAACTTCCATTGTACTCATGTTAAGATATTAATTTAGAAATAGGATATTAAAATAATTATAGTAACTTAGTGCCTTTATAATGTACTGTCTTCCTAGGTGCCTTGTGGTTGGATAGTGTATTTTAAGTTTATTTTTGTTAATGTTTTATTTTATTTGTTTGATACTTAAACCTGTCATAATATTCATTGAACGTGTTGTGAACGAAGAAGTTGATATTATGTTTGTGCTTTTACTTATAGTAATTCAAACAAAATACATTTACAGTTTGCCATCTCTGCCTCCTTTGAGGATTATTCATATTATGTGTTAATAATAATAGTTTTAGGTGTGCTCAGTGTGCACCTTCGTGCAACAGAGTTTTGTAACAATGATGTAACTATGTAAGTATTTGGTAATTTTGAAGCACAAAACTCTTCCCGAAATGTTTTATAACATATTACCTTCGTTATTATATTGTCTAATTAAAGCAGTGAAAAATAAGTCTGAAATAAAAGAAAGTATTTTTGTACAATAAAACATTGTTTTTTTTATTTAATTTAACATTTTCACCATGAATGCGGAAATGGAAGAACTGGAAGTTTATGAGAATGGGCCTGTTTTCAGTTTCTCCGGATGGGCATTTTCCACGAGATGAATAAAAACTGGCCAAGTGCGAGATCACGCACAATAAAGGGTGCCGTAGTTGGGATGAATTTATCCTAAGAACAAACAACATTATAGTCGGAAAACATGTTACATTCCAGCTGCAAATGTAAGTTGGACGCCTATTACTTGTTAACTTGTAAACCTACTAGTTTACTTTTTAACTTCGTTATACTGTGATTTTTTATAATGTGCACATATCGAAATGAGGGAATCTATGGTTAACGGCAATGGTATGGTTGACGGCAAAAATAAGCAAAAAAATATATATATATATTTTTTTTTTTTTTTTAATTTTGTTCGCTACGGTGTAACTTTTAAACTAAATGATCTATCACGATGAAACAAACTCCGTAATGATTCGAAGTAATAAGGCGTCCTTATAAAACTTAAAAAAAATTGTGGTAAAAAATCTGCCCTCAATTGAGGCCATGAGAACCATAGTGGCCTAACCAATTTTTACAATATTGTGTTTATGATTTTTTTCAGTTAAAGTTGAGTCTATGATTTTTTCCAGTTAAGTTAATTAAAATATAAAAGTAATAAAAAGTATGATTACAGAAGGGCGCTAGTTAATAAAAAAAAATCTGATTTTGTTTTCTATGGTACTCAAAAGGCTTGTCCATAGTATTAGGCCACTATGGTTCTCATGGCCTCAATTGAGGATAACATGTTTTTTTTAGCAAAAATCGGTTTTTTTACCCGACTGCCTCAGAAGGAGTGTTTTTCGAGAGTATGTATTTATGTATGTATGTCTATTTCTTTGGCACGCTCTATAGCCTAAACAGCTTGATGGATTTTAACATACGAGGTGTCGTGAGGTTCGTCTTAATTGTGGGAGTGCCAAGGGCTATCAAAAAAAATGTAAATACAAAAAAAGGGAGGGAAAGGTTTTTTTTTAAATTACATCAATATTGGTTAAAATAAAAGATAGTAATGAGTATATTCCAAATACGTAAATTAATAAAACTGAAAAGCTTGAAATAAAACAAATTATTTATAAAAAAACAAAAAACCCGACTGCAAAAAGCTTTAATCTGAAAAGAGAAAAACAAGCATTGAACTTTGTTTTTTGTAAGGTATTGCAGGCGGGGACAAACCAATAACCTGAAATATGGTGTAACTTTTGATTGTCCCCGCCCGTAATTTGTTTTCATCAATTTTTACAATAATCGTTACACCGCGCACAGCGGTTACACAAAATTTTAAAAAATTGGTAAATATCCCAAAAATTAAAACCACACGGTATGTTTATTGGCTTTTAGGATTGAGAAGGTAGGTAATTACCTAATAATCCAGGTCGTATAAACTAAAGATAAGGCTAGGCTGATACTTGCCGTAGGTGAGTATATGTTCCTTGGGCTCATGACTTACACAGTTCGTTACATACTTATTTTTATTTTTTTGGCCATCAATATTTGCTTGATGAACATCGAGTCTGTCGTTGGTACTTATAACTTACCTATAAGTAATTAAAAGCAAGCAGATTGGCGACTCAGCCGGAGTACCGTTGTCCCGAAGTTCCTGTTATCTGAGAAAACTGGACGATTTGCATGGGAATGCAACGGTATTAAAGAAATCACTTTGCATTTTACCTACATTTTAAAACCAGTTCCCCAATCTATTTGGAGCTTTTGCAGAACGGCATTCGGCAGCAGAGATAAATAAGGAGAACTTTCACCTTTTTACACGAAAAAAAAAACCACAGACTACGATTAAACTTTGTGCTATGGACAGATTTCGCCATAAATATTATTTTGAAAAGATATTAAATAAATCATTTCAAAATAATATAGTAATAATAAGTAAGTCTTGTATATTTTGTGTTGCGAGAACGACAATTATATTGACGAGTGATTCAGATAGCAGCTCAGCATAAAACACTTCACCGCTGTAAAAATCAAACAATAAGTACGATCTGGATGAGGTCTAGGGCTCCTAATTTTTGGCACATTTTCTGGTTCCAACGACTCATTTAACATCCTGCTTTACGGCAATTTTACAGCGAGACTATTCAACCGACATAAAATAAAACTAGGTGTGGTAGAAAGTAAGTAAGCCAGACCTGTTTGTGAAGAGCTAACAGTTTCTAGCTCTTGTCTAGAAATCTGGCGTGTCGTTAAAAGTGTGTAAAGTCGATATCTTAATAACTGTTAAGACTGTTAACCTTTCAAGTAGACAATGAGTTTATGGAGAGAGTGATGGCATATATGGCACTCATAAGTTTTATGGAAGGTTTTTATATAATATGCAAGTACCTGCACAAAATCCACGGATGCCAAGAAAAATATCTACATTTTAGCTGCACTTTCGCCTAACATAATCTGGTCGATTATAGGTGCCTAAAAAGCAATCTTTGCAAAAGTACAACAATTTGTTTCAGTAACTAAGTGGGTAGGTATGTGCTGTGCAGTACATAGACTACTATTATATATTATTGTGCATGCACTATTTAGGTCTTCATGTTCTTCCTACTTCCTAATAGGTAGAGTAGAACTGTATTGTATGTATTTTGTCTAAAAAGTAAATATTTGTTTGTAGTAGCATGGATAGAGTTTGTCCAACGAAAGCTGACCACGAATTATTATCTGTTGAATATTTTACTTCACTTCTAAGTAAAATATTACATGTCGAATTATTATATAAATATGAAATACTGGATGTAATTAACGCATAATTACATCCAGTATTGAATACATACATTGTCTTGAATAATAAATAGTATCGACTGCGTCAACTGCGTGTAAAGCTAGCTTGGACAGCTTTCGTTGGACAGACTTTAGCTAGGTTTCACATGTTTACTTACGTAAAGATGGTCGGTAAATATTTACTCATAATCATTTTGATACGACGTTATCGTAACAGTCTCTTTCAATACAGCATCTTTCCCCCAAACAATTAGCCCAGAAAAGGGCAAAAAAAGTAAAATGTATCCGTTTTACCGTTTATCGGCGATGATACGATGCCGATGGTGCAAGTAGGTGGTAGATACAGTTAGTTGAAAGCTGTCCGTGGCCCATCAGCGACAGGTTGGTCCACCGCACCCGATCTGTGCCACCGGACGCCCATTAACTTATTATTAATTGGTATTAACGAGAGAGTTTTTTTTGTTTGATCAGGAAATGTTTGGTTTGTTTAAAAGCTCGACTGTCTGGACATGTTTGTGGCAATGATTTATACCAAAACTTTTGTTTGAATTCAAGTTGTTTCAGGACTTTCAGGGCTTTATAGATAGGTAGGTAGGTACGTCTGTTTGAAAAAACCTTCACACTGTTATAATATAGCATGGAACCACCTTTGCGGAGCCAACTATATACATTCTGAAAACTTGTATGAGTTCTTCATCCAAAATTCTAAATAAGTACATTTCTAGCCCTTCGTTCATTTTCGTTTCACTGACGTTCGATTAATGACCAATTAAATAACTACTTACCTTAAATAATTTATGATTCTACGCGCCAGACGTCAAGGTAAAATTTAGTCGTCTAGGTACCTATGCCTGGTCAAAATTAATACGACGTCAATTCTTTTATCCGTTTGGTTTTGCATTCGATAGCAGAGGTTAACGGGTTATTGGGTTGAGTCGACGGCCTCATATTATTTATCAATACCTACTGTTCTAAAAATAGAATGTAAACATAACACCATCTGATAAATCGTACATTGGTACATTGTACTTAAGTACTTACGGAAGGATAGGGTTACTTGTTATAGTTAATGGGAATTAGTTGTAAAATAATATCCGTGTTAACATAACGGATGATACCTGTATATACCTGTATTTATTACACAATTCTGTTGTGTTAATACCAGTTTAACTACGACGGGTCGCGCGGTTAGTCGAAGCCGCGTCTGGCTGTACCGCTATCTGGGCAAATAAATAAAAGATGCAGCGGAGAATGGATACATAGCGGGTCCCACAGCCGCAACCGAAGTTCAGTGCGCCCACAGACACCTTCCGCGATGGTCAACTACAGACGATTGGTATGCGAGGTGGCGCTGATGGCCGCGATGGTGGCGGTAGTGACAGCCGCGCCAACGCCTGACTGCGCCATGAAGCACTACGACCAGCGACAGAATGGTACGGAGAACTACAGGCTGAACATCGATGGTGTGGTGATCGCGGTGGCCCCCGCCGAGTCCTTAATCTCTGCCCTCGGAGACATGGACGACCTTCTAGATCTGGCTATGGAGGAGTACAACACTGAGTACAAACCCAAGCCACCCCATGGTTCTCCGTCCGAGTCACCGTCGATCCAAGTGATTTCTCTGCCGGTGCCAGAAGTGAAGCCACAGGAAGAGAAACCCGCGGAGGAAAAGCCGCAAGAAGTGAAGCCTGAAGAACCAGCGAAGCTCGCGGAGGCTGCATCCCCGCTGAGTGATGTCAGCATGGGCAACGAGATGAAGATCCAGAAGAAGGACGCGTCGTTGAGGAAACAGGAGAAAGCGCAAAGGTAAACTAAAACTTAATCTAAACAACAAAACCTCACATAAACTACTTAAAAAAAAATCTCGTGGTCTAACTCCTGTGGAACACTCAGAAGTCAAATCAACTCAAAGTGTAGTGTACGCCACTTTTTTTTACAGTCGAGATTCTATTTCTAAAAGCTCATTGTTTACATTTTATTGGTTGTGCATGATTCTTTAATAAAAACTTTTGCGGAAAACCAAAAACTGATCCATTCTATGTTTTTCTTTTTATTCTCAGATAATCGCGAAAATATATTTATCAGGTAAAAATCTATTCCTTTATTTTGTTATAATTTGGAATCATGCAAAACGTGTGCAAAACTATTCATTAATTTGAAGGAACTTTATTTTAATTTTGTTTATGTAGGTATTATTATGTCCTTCAGATATTAGATTTTTTTTAAATAATGGTTAAACGGTTTCTTATGTATGTTAAATGAAATGATCCCTATTTTATTTAAAATAGGGGTTTGTTAGAACCACTATTCATTTGTTTATTTCGTTCACAGACTGAAACATCGCCTAGCAAGCTTCCTGATGCCGCTACTGAGAAAAACCCGCCATCATTAACGACAAAAGAAGAAAAATGTGATCAAATAACGAGTAATCAATCGTTTTGTGGATTAATGCCCGGTTCCTATATCCGAAACGAATCTTTTCATATAGGTACCGATGGTAAAAGTTAAATACGAAACTTTGCCTTTTGTAAGCCTCGTCAACGTACTTAGAATTTTCTAGCAAAATTCGCTATAAACACTGCCTCATTATGGGTGAAAGTACCTAAGTACAGTTTTAGTAAAACAACCATTGGTAAAATATAGTAATCGGGCGTTAAAAGTTCAGTTTATATTAGTTAATTTATTATATTGTACGAAGGCATAGCCATGGAAAGATGCATTTATAATTTATATTAGTTTGTAAGTTAAATGTCTAGGTACGTAAGCGTGTACATTGTTTCGTTGAACATAAATAATAATTCTTATTGAAAAATCCCTAAACCTTTGTTTCTTTGGATCCCAAAACACAATAAAGTCAATAGGTATATGACTCACAGCTATCGCGTTTTACAAACAAAACATCCCTGCTCACAAATATGTCTGTTAATTGAAAGAATATTTAGAATGAAAGCTACTGAAAATCTCAATGATATAATATGTCTAGACTACCCATATTATTGATGAGATACCTACAAAGAACCTGTTATAACTTCAGTGAGCCATTAATAATTATTCACATTGTTTGATACGATGAAGTTCGCATACGTCATACTTAATCAATTTGTGAAATAGTAACCCCAATAAATAAAATAGATTAAAAGAAAAACTCAAAAGCTTTTTAATCGTATAAATGCATTACATAGGTACCTAGCCTACGATATAGCACCCAGTCTAAAGTCAAACCTTATTTTTATTTTTAGCTTTCTGTTATAATTTATTTATTTAATTTATCTTGACGACTTTCACTTCATTATTAAAATCTTTTAGGACTTCTCATGCACACACAAACCGGAGTGCCTGAACAGATTATTTTTTTCTGTTTGATAAAACTTAGTCGAGTAATCTTTCGAGGTACGGTACATACATACAAGTACGCCATACAAATATTGGTTACATGCGGGAATTGAGCCTGAGAACTGTTGTAGCGCAAGCAATGCTCTCGAACTCTATCAAGCTTTTAATCGAACTTTGATTTTGACATGACTGGTCCAAATTAACTTTGAAAACCATGTTATGACCATGTCTATTGCCCTGAAGATTCCTCTACAAACAAATAGAAACATTATCATCGACATTTCAGCCGAAAGACATCCACTGCTGGACATAGGCCTCCTCCAAGCACCGCCACTAGATGCGAGAAGCACAGAACCGGTCGAAATAGAGACAATAAAGTATTTACTAGTAACGCATTCTGAATACAAAAACCGCAATGTTCACCACATTTACGTCGGTGCCAGGTGCCATGTGCGCAGTTGTTGCGATTGGCAACTCGAGATCTCGCTTATTCAATCTGGGGTCAAGATTGCCCATCGAGATCTCGCCCCGGATATCTGGCCAGGAACTGAGATAAAAATCAATAAATTAGCCATTTAGGAACTACTTTTGAAACGTCTCGCTTTGTTTCAATCGTGTATTACGTGTAGGTATCTTGACGTGCATTGATACGCCATTAATCAGCAATCGAACTCTGAACCTAAACGATGCATTAACTAGAATTTCTTAGAACGATGACATCTAACAATAGAGCATTTCATAAGTTCATAGAATGAATCTTTTATAAACAAACCCATGTGTCAAGCAAGCCTCGTCTATTCTACCTAATTCATATAAATATATTAATTAATTAGGTTTAATTGATGGATGAATAAAGATTAGTCGAAATATATGAAACCTAAACTAAACCAGTGATATGTGTCTGTAATTGCCTCAAAAGATAAGTAAAAATAAATCATAAATGATTTTATTTATGTTTGTACAAAAACTTTTACACGTCAATTATATTTTAAACTCTAGATGAGGTCGGCGTTTCTAGAAAAAAGGCCGAAACAAACTCAGGGGCCAAACTCTCTTTTAAAGTCCAGCCATATTCTTGGTCAGATCATATGAATACCATGTACCTAGGTGTCTGAAATGATATTTTGAAAAAAGAACCACACAGATTGAGTGGACCTGTCCAGTCAGTGCACGCATAATATGTCGCAGTAATCGTGCAGCTCAACTCAGAACTCAAGGAGCTCAACGAATAAATGTATGGTTCCCTTCATTCTTTTCATCATCTTCCACGGGCTTACTAGTTCCCCCAGATTCTTTTCTCCAGTGTTTATCTCTTCCTCTAGGAAGCTAACTAACGTTCTTCTGACGGCAATTTAAAGGTATCGGTGTGTGGTTTAATTAAGGTGGATTTGCGAAATTGGAGTTTTCGCGAGCTTGGTTTTGGTATTCAGAATGCGTTACTAGTAAATACTTTATTGTCTCTATTTCGACCGGTTCTGTGCTTCTCGCATCTAGTGGCGGTGCTTGGCGGTGCTTGGAGGAGACCTATGTCCAGCAGTGGATGTCTTTCGGCTGAAATGATGATGATAATGTTTCTATTTGTTTGTAGAGGGATATTCAGTTTTCGACATGGGTTTCAAAGCTACAACACACAAACCATGTTTTCCCGAAGGGTTGGGCAGAGGTGTACAGTCACGAGCAAAAATATGTATACACTTAGCAACATTCAATAACCATTTTTTCGTGGAATAACGATTGCAACTTTGAGATGATACTTATTTCATAATAATATGGGTTCCACAACAGTATTTTCGTAATAACATAAAATTACAATCAACACAGTAGGAGAAAATCACTTTTAAAAGTTGCTAAGTGTATACATATTGGTGCTCGTGACTGTACCTATAGTACACCTACATTTCGCCACTGAAGAAATTACCATCCATTATTATATTTTTCTTACGTTTTTTGCAATTCGCAGGTCAGTGTCAGGTTGTATGTTGATCGTCATTCGCGACCGAACAATAAAATTAAAATCATACAACTCTCTAAGCGAGATTGACTTAAAATGTCACGATTTCATGAAATAGTCATTAAATAGAGTAATCTGGGTTTGGAGAGTATTGATGATATTGATCAAGATACAACCTCACACTGAACTGTAATTTGCAAAAAAAAATAAGAAATTTCGCGGGCTACCACTGCGGATCGACAGCAGATTTCTTGTTTGTAAGAAAACCTTATTTGAGTTCACTGACGAAAGATGCTTACTAGTCTCAAACGATAATAAACTGTATCCCTATAAAGGTAGTGCTAGCGTCAGCTGCGTTCTATAAGGAAGTATAATGTACGTGAGCTGTTAAAATAAGTACTGCCATAAAAGGTTATCTGTATTCTTAAACCAGAACAACACATTTTGGGAAAACTACGTCATTGCGAAGAAAATAACGGGGCAGAGCCAAAGGATTCGAGTTGGTATTTGCATCATGCGTGATTCTATTATCGTCTGTTGGTCTTTTGCGCAGTTGAAGAATTACCCGAGTTGGGTTTAGAATGTTAGATCCTATCTGTACATCGAGTGTGCAGGCGAAACTCGGTTATCGTATCGATGACCCGCGGTCACTGTCACTCGCGAGACAAGCCCTGCGGTTCCACGACACTCCACGACACGACATTCACTACTTTCCTGTTTGTTTTTACGAATATGTCCATCAAAAAGTCAGCTAATGTAGAACGCGATGCTTCACAAAAGTCCTAGATTTCTCTATGACCGTGTTTTAACTGTCGAAATCAGACATTCACCATAGTTGGAAAACAGCATTCTACGGCAACGGCAACTATTACAAGTACAGTATTGGAACCTATTGGAACAATGGAATCCAACGTGAACTATGATGAGTCATCATGATGACTCATGTAACCTAAGTTAGGAAACATTGATATCTCACTGTGGTCATTAAATTCTAAATTGATAATTAACACTTAGGCGTCATCCGTTGAATTAGGTTCACCATACAGTATTTATGTCGTATTAACCGTTACAGTGTGCTCGTTTCGAACGTCAGACTGGTTCGCGGGTGGCTGGTAAAAGCGGCGCGGGAGCATGCAGCGCGCAGTCAGCGCATGTGAGATCTGTCGCGCGCACGCACCATCATGCTCCTAGCATTCACCTGTCTTCTCGCGACCGCGGCCGCCGCGCCCGCCTTGTACGACCAGCGCCAGGATGGCGAGCTCAACGTGCAAGCCGACGTGCAGAATGTGGTGTTCCTCGTCGCCGTCCCCAAGAAGTTCGAAGTCCCGCCCAGCTTCTTCGACATGTTCTCCAAGAGCCACAAGCCGCTGGACAGGGACCATGACATTCAGGAGAGATCTAATGTTCGTGTGATGGAGGCATTTGTGGAGCCGAGCACGCCGTACCGCGTTGAGATCGGAGCAGGAGACAGGTCTGCGAGCGACGCGCGCGCCGTCGAGGTAGTGATCGCGGGCCGGCGCCGGCTCGAGTCCGACTCTGACTCTGACGAACAGGACGAGTTCAAGCTGTTAGGAGCAACGGAAAACTGTGGCCCGGAGCGCATGCGGGATCCTGTGACCCTCATGTGCCAGGACCGATCCCCTATGGAAACCAGCGCTGAAACGGAAATCCAAACAAAGGAGAAGGATGGCAAAGTAGAGTCCCAACCTGAAGTTGTTGTTGTTACGTCATAGTTCTCGATCTCTGTGGTTATTGTATCTATAGTTAATTTATTTCCAAATATTTTCGCCATGTAATTTATTTATTCTTAGTTTATAAATTAAAACCTTTTAATTTTTATCAAGTGTTTTCTTTGTGTTTGATGACAACTTTTAAAATGAAACCGTCTGTGTTCAATGGTATTGATAGAGACAAAATTATTATCTTGGCTTGATTATTTCTGCATTCATTGTTATTTTTGAAAATGGGGTCAAATCTGCACTTGGGTGTAATGCAGATTTCATCGAGTTTACACACCCTTATTAACTGAAATGCTCTTTCACGAGGCCTCGTAACTTCACCGATAAGACTGTACTGAGTATCAGTATTTGATCTATTAATTTATTGACTTCAGTATAAGTAGCTGAGGTATCTATTGCAACATACATCTTCTCTATATTATACTTAGTATAGAAATAAATCTGTTTGACAGCTATTAGAACTAGAATTATCAACTGAATTATTTGTTTTACCAAGATAGTGTAATCTTTCATAACTATCTATTGCATTGTATACCTAAGCAGTCTTGTAAACGATTGTTCGCTCAAACTAAATGAGCCCTCAAACATAACGGTCATTCGCTGTCTCACCTCGAAATGGATGCAAGAAATAATTTTCCATGGGATATACGAGATGTGAAGCCAGAACTGGTTTGTCAACTTGCAAAATACTTTAAAAGTAAGTTCTAGGGTCATATTAATAATTAATTGAATTGAGACACGTTAATGGTTTTTGAAGAAAGGTCGGTTCTATAAAATATTGGTAATTGTATCATACTTTATGAAAACTAAAGAACACTTTCGTTTTATTTTATCGAGTTAATGTTGTGATTAGAAACTCCGTATCTAAACCTCATTTAGCTCAGTGGGTTTATTAACATAATTACAAAAAGACAAATGGGCAGACTACATTGGCGACATACCTACTCTAAATGGCCATACACGGCCAGTGACACTGGCACAAAATCGAACAACGCTAGACTTTAGAGATTGTCTCATGCGTCATGATCATCAGTGATGATAAAATGACCTTCAAAGGAAGGGACATTTTGTTTATAATGTTCTTAGATCATACTGAAAAGGGCCTCCCATCTTAGATTGCATTCTGCTATGCATGATTCCCATAGTTCTTCAAACGAGCTGGGAATGTTGCAATTTCACAAATAAAACGTTTGAACATTTGCTTTAAAAACGGATACAGTTTGATTTCCATGTGTGTGAAAGTGAAAAAGAAATCGAGGATGTGCGATAAATTAAATAAAATAACAATAAAATAAATAAATATAAAAAAAAAAATGCGAAAGAGCTCAAAGAAAGAGTTTTAACCAGTTGCCTTTATTTGTATTTTTAGAGTAAGTATACCTAAGTTTATAACAAAAGAACTGTAGTTTAGCCCAAATACATAATTTATGTTTCAAAACACGATTAACACGATATTAGATACATGACAGTTTTTAGGGTTCCATACCCCAAGGGTCAAACCGGAACTCAAAAATCCTAGCCTAGGACTTTTGGTTTCTCATCTCTAATTGCTGCTCCGAGAGAAGTTGCTTAGAAGCGAAGGTTATTTGATTATTTCTGTTATTGGCAAAAAAACTAAATTTTATTTTAACTTCCCGGAACGGAGTGGGTCGCGTCTTCGTGGATGGCACTATATCTATGCTACACTTTTTGCTATGTACTCGTATTTTCTGGTGTACAATAAAATATATATAAATAAATAAATAACTTAAAGGTGAATGAACGATCAAACCTTTTCAATATTCTTTTTTTCTGGCATGTCTGCAATGTCCTGTCGCACGGTGGGCTGAAAATCGGCTTTCATAGACTTAGGGATTTCAATTTGCAAGTGCTGGTTTTTATGCTGGATATCGCTTCTATTAGTCATTACTATGTAGAAAAATGACACCCGAGTTAATTCTGCCCAAAAAAGAAGGAAATATTTTTTTTTACGAAAAATTTGTATGAAGCTAGTATGAAAAATTGAATTATCTCCTAAACGGTATGTTTAACCGTAATATCCTTGGAGGTGGTCATAGTGCTAATTATTTATGATTTTTTGGTTGCCGATTTGACGAACAATTTCAAGCAATTTTTTTTTTTAAATCGTCAAAAAAAAAATATTTGTTTTTACATATGAAACGATTCCTTTTAGTGTTTATGTTGAAGAACACGGACTTTTAACTACACGTAACATAAAATAGTATCACTCCTATATTTCCGAAGGAGTTGGCAGAGGTTTATAGTACACCCACACGTAGACAACTATGTTTGAGCTAGATATTTATCAACACATCATGAGTTTTAAAACTTTTCATACAACCAAATTACCAATTGTTTACTCTTCTAATGAGTCCGAAAAGAAGTGATTAAGTAACTACAATGATTAGGTCTTCTAATGAGTCTTTATAGGTGATTTAATGATTTTCAATATCTCACGACAATGCCAACTATGGATTACATTCAACTTTTCCTGATAAGTAAGCTAATTTGTTAATTAGCAGTGCTATGAGTTCTAAGAATAGTTAGTGACAATTATAAATTGGATATATCCAATCTGGATGCTGACTCAGAATTGGAGTCTGACAAAGAGAGAGTGATAAGGAAAATTTGTAAAAACATTATATATGTACATATTTGTAAATTTGTATTTGAGTGTGTTTGGGTTTTTTTTTGTTATAATATTTAATGATATTTTGTCTTTTTTTTTATTTATTTTACTTTATTTTACAAATGCTTAGTATTAATTCCTTAAATTAAATTATTTTGTATATAATATAACTTTATATGTTACTTAAATAAGAGTTTGATAATCTTTTTTTATTTAAATTAATAAAAATGTGTCAAAAAACAGCAATTTTTTTTGTTTTGTGTTTTCTTAATATTTGGGTTAATAACATATCGAACTTTTTAACTTAGACACTAAAAGGGATCGTTTTACATGTAAAAATAAATAAAAATATTTTGACGATTTTTTTAAAAAAAACGGCATGAAATTTTTCGTCAAATCGGCAACCAAAAATTCATAAATAATTAGCACTATGACCACCTCCAAGGATATTACGGTTAAACATGACGTTTAGGAGATAATTCGATTTTTCATACTAGCTTCATACAAATTTTTCGTAAAAAATTTACATTTCCTTCGTTTTTGGGCAGAATTAACTCGGGTGTCATTTTTGTACATAGTAATGACTAACAGAAGCGATATCCGGCAAAAAATCAAGCACTTGCAAATTGAAATCCCTAAGTCTATGAAAGACGATTTCCAGCCCACCGTGCGTCGCGAGTAACGCGCTTTGATCTCAGGCTTAAGGCTTCTGAAGGAACACTGGTGAGTTTTAGTCAGTAAAAGTCTGAAACGCACTTCCGCTCCTCCCAGAGCGGGAGAAGTCAATTGACGACTTTCCACCCTCAAAAAAAAAAAGGCTTAATACCTACCTACCTCCATATAGTTTTTTTGTAAAAGCTTTTTCGTGAAATTCTTCTTTCCACCATGTCATTTACAGGTCATCTTCAATGAAATTGTTTATTATGTAATTATATTATATGCCTGATCATCTCTTACCATCAGGTGAGATGCAGGCTAAGAGCTTCTGAGTAGTGCTTACAAAAAGTACAAAAGCACAGACACGCGCGCGTAGTAGTGTTTTTTAAGTACAGGTCTATCTTAATCCTAATTAAACTAGTTTCCTTTCAAATCCAAAGGTTTCTTAGAAAACCGGACATCATTTATCTTATTAGTAGTACTTGTATCCGGTGATTTGATTAAATTGCTACTTTATTGCAAATCGCTATGGTCAATATGTTAATCATTTAATCAAACACTTCTTTTTTTTTCTTATTTGTATGTAATTTAATATTAACGTATATAAACAAGCTGAATAACTATACTAACTATTTACATTATATACTAAATTAAATAACTGATTAAGACTAATTACCCAAATAAACGATTGACGTAAGTTGAAGAATTGAGTGTAAGATTAATTTTTCGATGCCATATTTTATGGCGTCGAAAAATTAATCTTACACTTAATCTTCGTAAGAACGAATTAGAACTTTGACAGCCACCCGGAAAATAATCGGCTTACCTACCTACTTCTAGGTACTTACTTAAAACCTCAATGTCACTTTACCGGGCTTCAGAATCAAAACCATGTGAGTCTCACGTACCTACGGCATCGGCAGTTGCTCTATCGACCAATACCTACGTTGAACAAGGGTCGGTCTTTTCTCCATTTAAAAAGTCATAATTCGAGGTTCGGCTCTCGTCTACTTCCTCCTCCAATATTGGACCAGTTTGAAAGATATTTTATAAATTGAATAAGAAGGATTTTACTGTGCCCCTATGTTTTTCTTTTTTCATGAATAGTTGTCAAATTGGTACAATAGGCCAGTAGGCCTCTGATGGCAGCGGTCTAAACAGGCAATTTTGAGCATTTTCTTAGGGTTTTAGTGCTTCTACAGATAATGTATCATCAAAACGGAAAAATTAGGGGCATAGAAATAGTTGATATTTATTTGACTGTAAAAAATCATTGCTCTAAGGTCATAAACCAGAGAGAAAACAGGCGAAAGCGTTTGGTGAGGGGACCGACCCTATTTCCTATCGAATCAAATGATTACGAAATTTTTTCTTAGTTTCCAATAATCCGGTCCTGTGCAATGATCCTAGGATTTTCTCAAAGATTGGACTTTATACATGAAGACATTGAAATTATTATGTACTTACTGAGATACTTTTTTTTATGTAACAGATGAACACACAAACTATATTCGTGTGGGAGCGAAGGGCTACTTCTTCCCGAAAACCTTCACCGCTGAAGCTGCGAACATCTACAACATGGAAGTAAGGCCTAGTGACGTTTTCGTCGCCAGTTACCCTAGATCAGGTCAGCCTTTCACCATACTAACCACTTACCTATACTTTAAGGTATGATCCACTGATTTCTACATATAGTTACTATAACACGTCTTAACCGTTAGGTAATAACGGTCAAGACGTGTTATAGTCATTTTCAGAAAATTTACACAAGGAATGTTCAAGTTTACCTTCGTTATGTTCTGGAGCTAGGATTAGGTTAACTAGTGCTTTTTTCCAATTCAAAATAAATTTTTAATTCACATTTTGAAGTTTGACGATAGGTAACCTAAAATATTAAAGTTCTATTCTACTGTTCCTACAATATTAAAGTTCTACTTTGTAGGTAAACCAACTTACTTGCAACCACCTGCTCCAAAACATTGAAGCCGGAGCATGGCTTTAGTCAAGCTCCAAAGGTAGTTTATCGAACTGTATAAACAAACATTTTACTAATAAAGACCATTCAGCGATATGTTACTCGCGAACCACTGGTTATAAAAACTGCGATGTGAATAAAATGACCTCTGTTGTACTGCTTATTAATAAGAAAACGTAATTAGCCATTGTTGCTGGAAGCACAATCAGATAACTTAACAACAAGTTTGCGGTTCGATGTGCTATCGTGTCCAGAATTTTCACATTTGCATCTTTTGTGTTGGGAGCGTAAATAAAGATGGATTATTTTAAGGTTTTTGCAGTGTTTTACGGTAACCGTTCATTATCTACTCGAATTTAATGCCGTTAAAAATCACGACAATAAAATATTGACTGCAGATCCTGTGGTATCCTGTAAACTTTACCTTAGAACTAAGCATCCACTAATTGAAAATGTTCCTCCCCTCTTGACCTCTAGCTGTTCGCAAAATTTGGCAGACGTGAAAAGCTTCTATTTAAATTTATATACCTCTACAGGCTCGACGTGGACTCGCGAACTAGTTTGGATCGTCGCCAACGATTGGAACTTCGCCAAAGCGGAGACCGTCCCCTTGTCTCGAAGGTTCATGTTTCTGGAGTAAGTACATATTTGTATCAAGTTTGGCGCTCTCATTTTCTCAACATTTTACGCAGAACTTGTGTGGCATACAAAGTGAAACTGTTTTCGTATTGTAAAGCAGCACAATGGTATTGACCTTCAAGACCTTTGACAAAAATAAACTGTTTTAGTAAATAAAATGTATATTTTAATGTTATGTTTCTAAGGTTTCCCACACTCGTACATCCATTGATGAGGGACAAAGTCTTGAGTGAGACCGCGGATGCTGCGAAGATCGAACATCTTGAGACAATAACTCGTCCGGGAACCCAAAGGTTGTCTCAGGCGGAGTCTCCACGCTTCGTATACACCCACCTGCCTATTTCCTTGCTACCACCATCCTTGCTGGATACTGCCAAAGTGGTGTATGTGGCGCGGGACCCCAGGGATGTGGTGGTATCCTTCTTTTACATGAACAGGTTGCACAGGTTGCTCGGATACTACGGTGACTTCAAAACTTTCTGGTATTTTTTCGTCAGCAACTCGAGTAAGGATAATTTCAAATTATTTAAATTATAAGTAAACAGAAAGCTATAGCAATGTTGCAGGTCTACAAAATTGTTTTCTCAATAAATGTAGGTGTTTATTCTGACTTTATTTCTAAACATTCTCAACGAATAAACACCGATGGGTATTTAATATTTAATTTGCGTAGGTTATTCGACTTTTTTATGTTGACTCTTATCTTTAGGTACCTATGTATTTGCAGTTTATTGGACGCCATATTTCGACAACATCAAAGAAGCTTGGGAGAAGAGACACCATCCAAACATGTTATTCCTTTTCTATGAAGACATGTCTAAGGTACCGCTATTTTTGCATAAAACCTGAATACTTACACGAGATAAACTTAGAGCCAGTCTATTTAACCGAATGCTTCGGTCGTTCTAATATTAGAAAAGGCATTATTCAGTACTTATATAATTTTATTGGATGTCTGGTAAAATCGATAAACTTCGTATGTTCTTTGTAAAATGCTTTAAAGCTACAAAAATCACGAAACGGCGCCGGTGTTTATCTACCTGTGCATACAAAAATATGGAATAGGTAGATTGAAATCAGCCTGTGTACAAGAATCCTTTTTTTTAATATTTAGAACCACTAATCGAAAAAGTCAAATTAGAGATAAATAATAATGGCCTCAGAATACCACCTTGAGGCATTCCATAGGTTTATTTTTATTATTTTTTGTTTGACAATAAAACATCGAGTTATCATAAATAATTTTGCCATCCAGGACCTACCTTCAGTCATCCGTCGCGTAGCCTCCTTCCTTAACAAACCTTACACTGAGGAGCAGGTGACCCGCCTCAGCCAGCATCTCAGCATTGACAGCTTCAGGGCCAACAAGTCTGTCAACTATGACATCATGGATGAACTGGGTCTCCTGAACCACGGAGAACAGCCGTATATTAGGAAAGGTTGGAACTGGTCGTCTTTTGACATCGATTCCCAGTCAATTGAAACGTCACTAAGGTTGAAACTGTCGTAACTGTCACTTATACAAAATTAAATAGCCCTTGTTGTTTTAAGAAGAGTAAGTGACATTCAACGTTTGGGCACAAGTTTGGATGTTAGAACAATTTACGAGGTCGACTATACATTTAATTACCTATTGTTTTTTTTTTTGTCATAGCGTTACTTTGAGCTATTTTAAATGTATTGGTCCATTGCCGGCTATTTTCAAGCCTGTAATTTCATTGCCAACTAGTATATCATAATGCTTTGGCCCCTAAGGGGGAATAACGTTGTTGATAGTCAATTCACTGTTCTATGTATACATAATTACTTTGTAATGTATCATTTTATTTTAATTATTGTGAATGTGAGGACTATGTGGACAATTATTTTTATTTTTTGCTCCTCTTTCTCAGTTTTAATGATGTTCTGGCAGTTTGAGTACTTTATGCGGCCTACCCAAATGTCCTTTCTTTGGTATTGTTCGTCGAGTCGTTGAGCTCCTTAAGCTCTGAGTTGAGCTCCTCGGTTATTGACAAATGCTTGCACTGACTGGACAGGTCCACTCAAATCTGTGTGGTTCTTTTCCTCAAAAGACCATTTCAGATAATAATCTACATGGTCCTCATATGGCCTGACCAAGATTATGTCTGGACCTTAAAAGAGACTGCGTCCTCTGAGTTTGTTTCGGCCTTTCGTCTCAGAGTAGTCAGATAGGAAACGCCGCCCTCATCCAGATTTTTTTTATATGACTTTCAAAAGTGTGTCCGATATCCTATTTACAGAATAAACAATTTCATTTCATTTCATTATGAGAGGATTCTTGCCTTGACTGGACAATTAGGTACAGCATTCTTTATTACAATTTGATTTTTATGAATCTACCAGCTCATCTTTTTTTTTATTTCAGGTAAGACAGGCGGTTGGCGCGACCTCTTTGATGAGGAGATGACGCAGCAAGCTGAGCGATGGATAGAGGACAACCTGCGAGATACTGACCTGCACTTCCCACACATGAAACTTTAGATACAGCAACAAATTTATTGATGTTTATACATGTTTAAAATTTTTATTGATAAATGCAGTAAAAATAATAAAACAAATTATTAAAAAAAAAGCAAAAAAACCGACTGCAAAACCTATAACTGAAAAGATAAAAACAAGCATTGAACTTAATTTTTGTAAGGTATTGCAGGCGGGGACAAAAAAATGTTACACCATATTTCAGGTTATTGGTTTGTAACATTACCTTCCTTCTGGGACAGTCGGGTAAAATACAATGTATCAATTGACACTGGAGTTGCTTTGGTAAATATCTATCTATCTTATCTTGTTTTGCTACTGCTGCACGCTTAGATACCATCATGTGCAGTAAAATATCCGACTTTTGGGGTATTTCTAATTTTGCCGGCACCATAACGTGGCGCGTGACGACTCAGCCCAGGAGAACTTTTCAAGGATTTTTTAAGATAAGTGACTAAGTTGAATATTTACCTGTTTATGTACTCCTTGAGTAACTTGTTTATTTAATAATATCCATTCTACTCGTGATCTCAATATACCGCATAATCAGCCTATAATGTTCCCACTGCTGGGACTCGGGCTTCCTCCTTCTGTGAGAGAGAGTGGGCCATAATCCACCACGCGGGTAGAAGTAGTAAGTCGCCGTTACCTCTGGGTCACCACCGCTACTCTCAATATGATCAAGCCACGGAACCTTTTAGTGTGCTTAAACTCGCGACAATCTAAGAAGTCCGTTTTGACAGTTATAAAAATAAATTGCGTAGCGATGAAAAAAAATTGTTTGTTAAGTATAAACTGATTTTCGAGACATATTGATTGAACATACCTAGATTGTTTGTAATCGACGACATATCTACATTGATCAAAACTGATTCTCAAGACATAACGTTTTATTACATGTACGAGAACGAAACGTCAAAACGGGCTTCTTAGATTGTCGCGAGTTTAGTTCGACACGCACTTGCCTTATCGATATGTTATTGTTGGTAATGTCCTGAACAAAGAATACATACGTCCCATCACTACAAACCGTATGCAGGTGCCGTTCGGGGACTGGAAATAATATTAATAAACTGTTTAGTGTTAGTGGAAGTGCTCAGGTGCGGTTCGGGCAAGGGCTGTTGAAATCAGTGCTCTGAGTGGAATACCCCTTATTGTGTCAGTAAGTTACTAAAATATTGTGTTTTGCCCACACCAACAATGTTTTTTTAAGGAACGCAGGCTGTTTTTATTTTCCACGATTACATCAATAAACAGCTATTATTATTGTAAGATTAATTACCTATTTAAATCTTCGTCGCTCCTCAAAAGACAATGGCTTTTAAGCATATCGCATGATCAGCATTGAAATCTTAAAATATCACAATGTCTTTCACACCGTCATGCCGTCATGAAAATACGTCTGTTTTTAATTAGTAATAGAATCAAAGAATAATGAGATAATAACACGTGAAAATAATGACAAACGTTTATTAACATAGGTACTAGCTGATGCCCGCGGCTTCGCCCGCGTGGATGTCGGTTATTATATTCTAAAACCTTCCTCGAGAACCAGTCTATCCATTGGTGAAAACAGCATGAAAATCGGTGCAGTAGTTTTTGAGTTTATCGCGAACAGACAGACAGACGCGGCGGAGGACTTTGTTTTATAATAATTTATGTACGCAAATAATCAAAAGTGTACAAAAAATAATGCATACTTGGTACTTATAAGGCATGAGAGATATTTTTATTTTTAGTCGTTCATGTCCATTCCCACTGTCCTGTTCTGGTAGGTTTAATAAAAATTTAAATAATGGAAGAACATGATCATTTACGTTTCCCGTTTGATTTCAAAGAGATTGAAGCAGAAGAGAAAGCGGAGAACAAAAGGTTGTTCAACTGTAAGTAGATATTTATTGGTTTATCAAAGTTTCGCGTTCATAAGTAATCGAGATTGATCGATAAACAAAACATCACGCCTTTATTCTCCGAAGGTTTGGGCAGAGACGCACTTATAGTAATACCCACATTTCACCATGTTAAAGGGGGCGAGCCTATTCCATCAACCAGGCACTATCCAGACTCCGGGCTGCTACAGGAAACAACTTATAAAATACACACCAAATAAATTTAAATAATAATGAATGATTTTTTTTTGATGATTTTATTTTAATTATAAAATTGTGTGTATTAGCATGTATTTAATACATATTAATAACACCAATTTACAGTTTGCTGTTCAGTCTTGATGTTTATTTTAGACCCGAGCATCGATTTGATCCGAGTGGGACCGACGGGCTATGTGATGCCTAGAGCATACACAGCCCATGCTGAGAACATCTACAACCTACCCATAAGGCCTAGTGACGTGTATGTGGCCAGCTACCAGCGTGCAGGTAAATTTAATCTTAACAACAACTTATGTATTTAAGCAACGATTTTGATAGTGTAGATACTTACAAAGTACCTAGAGAGCTGAAGAACCCATAAGAAGCGGGGAATATGTTACTAGAAAACGTAGGTACCTATAAGAGGTAGATCTGAGAAAACAAGGATTAAACGTATAAACGACGATATGACAAATCAAGAAGTTATGTACAACTGATAATTGTGCAATGGCGGCGTAAAATGGCCAGGCAGATCACGATATGGCGATCGGACCACGACATATATATTTTTGAAACCAAATATTTTTTTGCGAAAATACAATAAATATGTAAACTGTGCTTGGATGAGCAACACCCACATTTCATACTAGCCTGTGTTCTTCGACAGGCACTACGTGGACTCAGGAGCTGGTATGGCTGCTAGCAAACGATTTCGATTATGAAACGGCATTAGCTGTTCCAATTACTCATAGATATCCCTTCCTCGAGTAAGTACTGCCTTCATGAATCTCTCAAAGTCATGGTTTGATTTTCTTTTTAATGAACCTACTGCTGATATGATAATTCTGAATACGTGAATAGGTGATATGCGTAAGAGAAATAAATATCAGGCGTTCGTAAGTTGTAAAACAGCAAACATGTGTATTTAATGAATACATACATAACATCTGAAACTTCATCAATTAATATTATCGGTTTCAGAATTTACATGTACTACACCGAATGGAGGAACAACTGCTTGAAAAACATCGACAAGGTGGAAAGCGTAGAGAAAAAAGAAAAACTTTTAAAAATGCTGGAGGTAATGGCTCAGCCAGTGACGGAGAAACTGGCGGCGATGCCATCCCCCCGGTTCATCAAGACGCATCTTCCGATGAGCTTCCTCCCACCCGGTATAGTGGACACGGCAAAGATGATATACATAGCTAGAGATGTTAGGGACATCACCGTATCATCCTACCACCATGCTAAGCTTTTCCGAGTAATTGACTTCGCAGGCGAATTTAAAGATTTCTGGGAGTTATTCAAGAAGGATCGTTGTAAGTATGAACTATTTATAATATTTAACACAACTAACAATTTATCTATGTACTAAATACAATGAGTTTCTTCATCAAAAGTAACAGTCAACTATTCGGTAGTGAAGAACAATTGACTGTTACTTTGGCTGTTAATGAAGAAACTGGCCGTAACTAATTAACTATATAAGTAAATAAATTCAAAAACAAAAGGGCACAAAGGCGCCGAAATGAGGTTGGCGCTTTTGTTCGGATGGGGCAGTTCATAGTTGATTTTGTTTTAGATATACTGACACCATATTTCGAGCACGTGAAGGAAGCTTGGGATATGAGAAATCATCCGAATATGCTGTTCTTATTCTTTGAAGAACTTGCAAAGGTATGAGCAAATATGACCCTTGTTATAAATCTAAGTATACATAAAATAAAATCGTAGCGAGGTCAAAACTGTACAATGAATATTTTTTAAAAAAAGTTATTGCTACAAGGTCTGGGAACGATTCTAATGCCGAAAATAGAGTTTTTAGATTTTTTGTCTGAATGTATGTTCCAGCATCACGCGTTTACTACCGGATAGATTTTATTCTTTGCATAGATATTCCCTTTATGTCTGGTCAGTCTGTTGGCTATAATTATCACGCTATTTGCTATGGGGGATGAGCAATATTGCATTATATTCGTATTCTTCTATAATTTACCGCTAATTGTATAAAGATGAGCCAAAAGTTTAGAATGTCGCAGATAGTTACTTTACTAATTACGGGCAGGTATCTTAACCGTTGTCGCTACAACAAAACAGTATAGAAGGCTGTGTACTTTTTATAAACATCTTGATATGCATTCACAGATTTTGAAAAAAATTTAGCCAGCAAGATAATAGGCCATTTTTACAAAAACTTTTTTTGAAGTTAATCAATCCTGTTGCTTATAAGGATTAAAAAAATCTAGTGGACCACCTGGGGTGTGAGTACAGATACAAGAATTCATTAATCAGTGTATTAATGTCGTGCATGATAGTATAATATACAGGAAAGCAGGCGTTCATTAATAATATAATTCACTAAAAACGAAAAACTTCGCAACCAATGAGAAATTGCTACTCAAGGCTGCGAGACGAGCTACTTTCAACACTGTACGTCGCTTGCTCCTACGTCACCTGTCCTTCTGAGTCTCTTTAGGAGCGTCGAGTCGGCATCTCTGTCGCTGTTCGTCACCCGCTTGGCCTCTCCCAGGCAACTGGGAGTCTCACCTGGCAGTGACAGACCGCCGAGATGTCGAGAAGAAAGCGGCGCTACAGGATTTAGCGTCGTGGCGCGCCTACAGAAAAACTCAATGCAACCAGACACACGGACGCGTTTTTAAAAACGCCGCCGACAATTTGCCGCCAGCCGCTACAGGCAAACATAGTTGAGGTCCGCAGTGGCGGGCCACCGTACGGCCTCCGCGGGCGAGGGGCGGAGCCCCGACCCCGCTCGCCACGTCCCCTGACTGCAGTTGACTCTCTTTATATTTTGGCTGCTGCGACCAAACCAAAACGTAGTATACAGAGATTTTTTATAAAAAAGTGGCTGTTATTTTTGTAGGTACATACATGGTGGAGTATTACGTAAATATACACTATATATAATATACATGAAATAATACCTCATTTAACACTCGTGGATGTATTTTTTCTTCTCTCTCTGCCAGGATTTACCAGCAGTCGTACGTCGCGTGGCAGACTTTCTTGGTAAAGAGGTGACTGAGCAGCAAATGTCACGTCTGTGCGACCACCTCAGCTTTGAGAACTTCAAGAAGAACAAGTCTGTTAATTACGAGGATCTGAGGGAGTTCGACGTGATCTCGCCCAACGAAACTTTTATTAGAAAAGGTAAAAGCAGTTTTTGAAGGTGTTATACATACAGTCTTATCGACTTCTACCTCGCGATATTTAAGAGTACAGAGCACGAAGACTCCTGGGCAGCCAATCGTCGCAGAGCACGAGCTCTGCGTGAAACACCTCCTCTAGACACAAAGACATTAAATTATATAAGTATTTATCTGTCTAGACACTTCGTTTTTGGAGTTATTCTTAACTTGCACTAGAATAATTTGTTAATACCGGTATGGTATTTTCTCAATTAGTCAATGCTTTGTAATTATATTATTATGCTAGGTCCACTTACTTTGTCACGATCAATATACAACTTACTATAGTTGCACTAAATAACAAGCAAACGGTACTTGTGAGCTGGAACATAATGAAACATTGTCGCCGTAAGTTTTTGAGAACCGTTAGTTTATAATTTTTAGGTTTTTAGGTTTAGGTTAGATTATAAAAAGACAAATTTTGAACTGGGTGAAATGGGATAGGTTATATTAGAACTGTGATAAACAGCTACTTCGAAGTTGCTCGCTAGCTGCGAGGAACTAGCTACGCAGGCTATTTAGTATTGGTGCAAGGTACGTTACGTCGCAAGCAAGTTTGATACCATTTCACAATTTGTCGGTTTCCTATGCATATATTATAAACTATCGCAAAATGGTGCGTTAAATTGTAAATGGTTTGTTGCAGAAATATATCACCGATAGATTATAAACTAAAGAAGTTCATAACCATACGGTGACATATACAACCATATACTTGTACACACGGCTACTGCACATCAAGCTATACATTTCCAGTTTATGCTGATCTCGTATTGTATATAATTTCCGTACAATGCGAGGTCAGCTTATACTGGAAATGTATAGCTTGATGTGTAGCCGCGTGTACGTGCCATCTCCAATATTACCTAATGTTTTTCAGGAAAAGCTAACGGTTGGCGTGACTACTTCGACGAGGAGATGACACAACAAGCCGAGGAATGGATCGAAACCAACCTGCGAGATACCGACCTGCGTTTCCCAAAATAAACATTAAGATGAGCGAAACTGTTAAATACTGTATTTACTGTTTAAAGTTAGCATGTTTATTTAAGTACTTCCACTATTATTCTACTAGTTTTATCTGCCGAGTTTAAAGAACTCCATATAAAACGGATATTGTATCTAAAACAGCCCCCAAATTAGAACATCACCTTTGGCACCGAAGAGATGGCCTACATGCAAATAGTTTCGATTAAGATTCTCTTTATCATGCGAAATACAAAACACATGATCGCAACACATGTTCAATACCTAGAACATAAATTATCTTGTACCAAATTCTTGTAAAAGACATGTGATGATTACAGAATTGAATTACTTGAATTGAATTGGACGATGCGAGGAAGTAAGGAACATAATGACAAGGATGTAGATAAATTGTCTTCATGAAAAGACTGACAGTTAATATTACTACCTATGTTATATAGATATAATTAAGTACCTACACGGTACATATTTGAACTGCAGTGAAAAATATTTGCAGTAAGATTAGATGCGTTCTTCTCAGTAAATTCAAAGGGGCTACAATGTAATGATCTATATTCTATAATAATATTATGAACAGATCGAATTTTGTGAATTTGTGTAAGTAAGTATATGTAGAGGGTAATTCTCCAGAACCACAGCTCCTATTTGAAAAATTCTTTCACCATTTGAGATACATTGTACTAGATGGAAATAGGCTCTAAGCTCTCAATAAATAAAAAAGAAACACTTAAAAATACTATCTTTAGCTCAGAACTTGCGCACAACGTGGTGTCGTGAACAGAATACCGCCTTCACATATAAATTGCACCCGAGCGAAGCCGGGGCGGGTCACTAGTCTACATTAAAATAGGTAACTTAACGCTAGATGCATTGTCATGGTTGTATATTATGTGCACGCGATGTTATAAAGACAGTTTCCCAAGATTTCCAATTGAGATAAGATCAAGTTCATCTCAATATAATTAAACTCGTAAACGTAATGAATGGATAATACTATTAACATCATCAGCCTTAGAGAGGAATTCCCTGCTGGACATAGGTCACATAGGCCTTTCCAATCGCAGACGTTTTATTTTTATGACGTCTATGGGCGTTTACTTACTACTTACTGTCTCTACTTCGTCTACTTACTGTCACCTTCCGGCTCCCAGTGTCAATCAAATCCCGAAATTACAATGACAAAATTCACTTACTCATGTTTCTTTATTATATTTATTTCTGAGTCCTCTTCCTCATTCATTATTGTATGTTTTTAGGGTTCCGTACCCAAAGGGTAAAACGGGACCCTATTACTAAGGCTATGTCCGTCTGTCTGCGGCTTAGCTCAGAGAATTTTGGTTCTAGAAAGCTATAATTTGGTATCGTATACATATAAATCACGCCGACAAAGTGGTAAAAAAAATCGTAAAAAATATTTTTTTTATTGTACCTTCTTTACACGTAAAGTGTGGATGGTTTTTTTTCTCGTCGATCCCATGGTGTGGGGTATCGTTGGAGAGTTCGTTTAAAAACAATGTGACTTTGTGAAAACCATTTTTGGATTCAGGGATCCGTTTGCGAAATATTAAGCTTTAAAGTGCTAATTTATGTTAGAGTCAAGTCCCCCTGCCAGCTAAATGGCTGATTTTGGATATGTGAAAAAATTCACGGCCAACTTAAATTTGCAGTTGCAAAAACATGTTGAGAACAAGTTTACCAACTACAATGTTAAGTTTGTCGATTATTCATCCCAACTACGGAACCCTTCATTGTGCGTGGTTCGACATGCCTTGGCCGGTTTTTTTATTTCCAAATCGTTAATTTAATATAATAGTTCAATAATATACATCTAACACTAAAATAATAATAATATATGCAGGTAGGTATATAAAAAGGGGAGAAATAATCGCTTACTCATTAATTTCCATTAATGAGTAGTGGCAGATTCCTATAATTTACGGACCGATTGGTTATAAAATTAAGACTTGTATCTTTACCAATAATGAAGCGAATACTTCAAAGCTTTGGTAGTAGACCCTCCCTTAAAGAAGTAGCTATCACAGGTAAAATTACCTTAAGAATCTACGTACAAGCCCAGTTTGGCAATAAAAAAAACTACCATTAGTACAGTCACGAGCAAAAATATGTATACACTCAGCAAAATTAAGTTACGATTTTCTCGTGGAATTACGATTGTAACTTTGAGATTATACCTATTTGATAATTGATAATAATAGGGGTTACAAAATACTGTGTTCGTAATATCATAAAGTTACAATCAATACAATAGGAGAAAATCACTTTTAATAGTTGCTAAGTGTATACATAGCAGTGCTCGTGATTGTACATAAAACGAATAGTTTATAGGAACCGAGCATTAGTAACCTAATCAGTAAAAAAATATGTCACTGAATAATAAAAATTTGTAATTACTGATGAATTTCTTCGTCATCGGTCATTGACTTGTTCAAACTCGCGATAATAGGGCGTCTGCCCTATTGTGACCCTGGTGACTATAATGGCGACAAATGTCTTAAGGCAGTGACACATTTATATGTGTACACTTATCTTCTTAATTTATATTAGGACCAATGGTAGCCATGAATATATGGTTTTCAAGCTGTGTTCAGGTGAATGCGTCGGGGCAGCCTGAGAAATTATAATTTTCTTACGTTTTTTTGCAATTTGGTCAGTATCAGGTTGTATGTTGATCTAAATATGATTCGCGGCCGTATCAAATTTTTATTTTCAACACACTTGCTCGTAAAGTGGCTCTTATTGAACCGCTTTTAGGTTTATAATGCAGTGTATTATGAAAGCGTGCTTTTTACTTTCTATTATCGCACTAGTGCGGTAATGTGCGCCACAGATTACTTTTTACTAGTCGGAGTAATGACATGGCAGTATGGAATTAGTAAGTACTATCATGGCAGCATGGAATTTATATCCAATAGAAATTGTTTTTGGTGAAGCTTTTTACCAAAGACAAGCGCTCAAAGGCAACGGCTTTGTTTGCCTATTGTCTCGGAAAGGGTAGACTCGTTCCGGAAGGTGAACAGTAAACCTACCGTAATCGGTCTGGTCAATTCACTATCAACATGGTTGAGTGGTCTAAGGTTGGACGTTTGCTTTGAGGAAAAAGAAAATCAAAAAATACATCATAAAATTCATAAACTCGTTTCGCCAAGTGTGTAACTGCCCTAATATCTACGTGGGTATCAGTTGGATCTACTACTTACTCAAACAATACATGTTCATATATATCTATCATATTAAGACAGCCTGTGTCTTCAATATTACATCCAGTTACGAGTTAGTCTGTACATCCAGTAACTAGTCTAGTAACTAAGTATATAGTCATAGCACGGGTTCAGAAAATCTCAACCAATGTTTTAAATAACAAATACCCATTATATTTTATTTGGTATCAGTTCATACTTATCTAATAATATATTACTTTTATCTGACGACTTCTTCAATATTGTTGTATCAACTAAATATAACACGGTTGCTGTTAGAGTTTAGAGTACATTTAAAAATCAAGTAATATTGGTTGAATTATCAGGCTAGGATAAAAACGTGTTTTTACTGAAATGGGGAATCAAAATGGTGTTCCACGGTTTCCTTACGAATTTGAAGAGCTGAAGCTTGAAGAGAAAAAGGAACTAGCGAGATTGTACGCATGTGAGTACTTGATCTTTTTAAATAATTTTTCTCTTTGTTTATTTACTGCTTGTTATGTTAATAAATCGATTTTAGCGGTTAAACAGAAGCCATTAGCTGATATTAGGGACTTAAATTAAGTATATACTACATAAATTATGATACAAAGTACGTACTCCCTCCGCCACGTCTTAAAGTTGTTTTCACAGATTATTTATTTATTTATTTATTTATATATACTTTATTGTACACCACAAAAATATATAACAAAAGGAAAAAACAAACACTACAAAATATACAATGGGCGGCCAGATTATGTATTTCTATTTCCGCTATAACAACAAATAATAAAAATTTCATAAAGTTAACAATTAAAGTGGTCCCCATAAAATTTTGGTTTTGAAAATAAGATCTTTCCCTGGCTTGTGTCAATGTCTAGAACTCATTGAGTAGAGTACAAATTTATTTTTTAGGGTTCTAAACCCAAAGGGTAAAACGGAACCCTATTACTAAGACTCCGCTGTCTGCCTGTCTGTCTGTCCGTCTGTCACCAGGCTATATCTCATGAGCCGTGATAGTTAGACAGTTGAAATTTCACAGATGATGTATTTCTGTTGCCGCTATAAAAACAAATACTAAAAACAGAATAAAATAAATATTTAAGGGGGCTCCCATACAACAACCGTGATTTTTTTGCCGTTTTTATAGATAATGGTACGGAACCCTACGTGCGCGAGTCGGACTCGAACTTGGCCGGTTTTTTTAAATATTTAAAAATGAAGAAATAGGTGCCGTTAAACTTGTCAATTTTGGACCATTTTTGTACGAGCTCTATCGCAACAACTTAACAAGTTAGGAATTTGAAACTTTTGTATATCATGTACCATATATACTGTATTAAATCAACAAATGTTAAAAACGCCGATTCATAAAGTATTTTTCAACACACTTGCTCGTTAAGTGGCTCTTATTGAGCCGCTTTTAGGTTCATAATGCAGTGTATTATGGAAGCGTGCTTTTTACTTTATATTACCGCACTAGTGCGGTAATGTGTGCCACAGATTACTGTTTACTAGTCGGAGTAATGACATGGCACTGGCAGTATGGAATTAGTAAGTACTATCATGGCAGCATGGAATTTGTATCCAATAGAAATTGTTTTTGGTGAAGCTTTTTACCAAAGACAAGCGCTCAAAAGCAAGTTTTTATTTAAAAAAAGAACCATAAGCAAAAAGAAAACCCATGCCTCCCCATGGGATTTTTTTTTACCATAGCTAAACGTCAGTGGGATACTATAAATTGAATTAGTATGAACTATCCTACTAATAAATGAGCATTCTCTATTTACACCCGAGCAGAGACTTGCGCTTTTTTCCGATAAGACCACGGTTGGCACGCGCGCAGGCCACTTGACCCGCCCCGACGAATCGTGCTGGCCTGCCCATGTGCCACCGCGTTCGCGCGGAATTAATATCTGTCATTCTGTTCTATTAAATAAGGGTTTATATCGTCTGTGGCTATTTCAGTCTATATTGTTCACTACCCTAACCCCATTTGCATATTATGTATTATTAACATTATTATATTTTTATATAGGCTGTTCAGGGGTATTACCAGTGCCTTTATTTACACCCGCGCGCTCATCGCTAGAGGAAAAAACAAAACCAGCCGCCATTTTCCATAAATATTTGTTAACTTTTTTGTTGTGTGGTTAAAATCATTATTAAAAATGTCGATTTCACGTAGGGGAGAAGAGCGTAAATAATAATAAATAGATTTGACTCCACCATGGGACGTTTAGTTACAGTAACATTTTTTTTTGTAATTTTTTCTTATTCAGATCATATTTTTTTGTATAGGCTGTCTAACGGTGTTGCCAGTGCCCTTATTTACACCTATGGAAAAACAACACCAGCGCGCCATTTTCCATCAATATTTATTATCGTTTTCGTTGTGTGGTTAATTATTATCATACAATACAAAATTTAAAGTATTGTCACCAACCGACATAGAAGTCTTTAAAAGAAACTCCGGATAGTCAGTACCTGGCAACAAAGGTCAGTTAAACTTTATAAATCTATCATCTCTATAGTTACGTTATTGTAGCATAAGTTCTTACAAAAAGTCTGTTTTTTTCCTCGCAAGTGTGTTGAAAAACGTCTTATAAAACGCGTGTGCATTGATTATTACACTCTCGGCTACCTTATCGCGCTCGCCGGTGGCTTGCGCGAATAATACCGCCTCGACTGTAATATCCAATAGAGCACAATGTACTATTATTTCAAAACCGACGATTTTCTGCAACTGAAAAAAATACTTAGTTAAGGTGGATGCGCCAAGGTAGCTCGCGAAATTCAATTTTTCTTACGTTTTTTGCAATTTCCAGGTCGGTGTCAGGTTGCATATTGATCTAAATATGATTTGCGCCCGTAACAAATATGGATTTACAGAATTATAAACATTAGAATCAGTAACACAACTCTCCAAGTTCATGTAAGTGCATTGAATGACTATTTCATGAAATCATGACATTTGGCACTTTCATGAACTTAGAGAGTTGTGTTGAATCATATTTAGATCAACATACAACCTGATACTGACCTGCAAATTGCAAAAAACGTAAGAAAATTTGAATTTCGCGGGCTACCTTAGCGCATCCCCCTTAAGTAGATCTAACTTCGAGAAAGAAGTCAATCGTCGAATCCGACTCGGCTGGGCGGCGTTCGGGAAGCTGCGTACTATCTTCTCGTCTCATATATCACAGTGTCTCAAGACCAAAGTTTTTGACCAGTGTGTGTTACCAGTGATGACCTATAGCATTGAAACGTCGTCCCTCACAATGGACCTCACTAGAAGGCTGAAAGTCATTCAAAGGGCAATGAAGAGGGCTATGCTCGGAGTTTCCCTGCGTGATCGTATCAGAAATGAAGAGATCCGTAGGAGAACCAAGGTAACCGACATAGCCTGAAGTATTGCCAAACTTAAGTGGCAGTAGGCAGGGCACATTGCTCACAGAACAGATGGCCGATGGGGTCGAAAGGTTCTGAAGTGTCGACCGCGTACCGGAAGACGTAGCGTTGGAAGGCCCCCCACAAGGTGGCTATCAGGCCATCAGGCCATTCGCTGCATACGAGAAGCACGAACCGGTCGAAGTGGTAGTGCTTGGGGGAGGCCTATGTCCAGCAGCGGACGTCTTTCGGCTGAAATTATGAAATAAATACGGCGAAACAAATCATTATGATATATTTAGTGTTTAGTTTACTAGTATATCCGCATTGTACCTAAAAAAACAAATATTACATATTTTGACTTTGGCGCCGATGACGCCGTAAAAAACGCCGCGGCGCGGGCGGCGGCGTAGCGGAAATCATTCGCCACGCCAATCGGGGCACACCTCTACTGGCAACTAACACTGTGACAGGAGAATTTTATATATTAGATATATCATCAATTCATCATTCATCACACATATATATTATAGTAAATTGTACTTATATACTTTTTATTTGCACCAAAGACACCACTTTATGTCCAAAAAATCACTGTCCATTCCAAGGTTACTTGGAAGAGATCGCAGTAAACGATAAGGCCGTCCATTGTATATTTTGTAGTGTATAAATTTTGTAATGTATAAATGTCAGTATATAAATAACGTTCCTTAATAACGTAACATCACGCCTGCAGTCCATGAAAGGTTAGATAGAGGCCCACATTTCGCCAGTTATGTTTAAAAGTCACATATAGATAAATTGTCAAAAAAACTAAGCTCCGCACTCAGACCAACAAAATAAGAAAGACGGAGCAGTACGTACATCAAAAGTGAAGCCACCTTTTTATCTATGTGTATGTAAAAAGGGTTGTCATTTGTTAAAGTTTTTCCCTATAATTTGGGGAATAATATTTTGGGTAGGATAATATTGTACGAGTAAGATATTGTTGAGTATGGTATTGTACCTCAATTGTTAGGAAGGATTCCGGAACAAAACCATTTTTTTTTACATCGCAAAATAAAATAAAATAACAATTAAGTACAAAGTGCATTTACAATACAGCCCTATCGTCAATGACTACATGAGGCAAGTCTGGTAACTCCTACAAAAAAAAATACACGAGTAATGGCAGCTTTTGATTAAAACCTTAAGAAGATACTTGAACAAACGTACAGCCAGAACTTTGTGAAACTGAGTTTTCAGCAATTACGTAAGACGATGGAAATAACATCTAAAAAATAAAATTTGGTACAGTAGTATTTAAATTTGCTAGAAAGCTGAGAAACTAACTAAAATAAAATAAAAAAGACAGTCTCATGTTTAATTACTGTTTTGATAAAATCTCATTTTTGTTTTTCAAATTTTATATCCGCTTTTGATCACACGGCGAAGTCCACGATTAGTTGAATAAAGGTCATTATTATCAAAATGATCGGAACAAACCACCCTGGTTTTCGATGGCAGCCATTCTGGATCATTCCCACTATTTCTTATAGCTACTATCCATTTACTTTTATTTTCAATATTAATTGGAAATCTAAAATATTAAAAAACATTTTATTATACTAAATTAACTAAAGAACTAACTAACTATACCAAAGGAAAACATTATATATAAAGGAAGGGCTCATAGGGCGTCAAAAAATTCTTCCGCATCGCTGTCAGCGGGAAAAGTGCCCAAAAGGCTGGCAGCATTGCCACGTTGGATGGCAATGCTGATTCTTTGACCTAGAAATTGTCCAGCCCTCTGGTCACATGAAGAGTCGACCAACCGCTTGGCGATGTCCCGAAATACTCGATGAGCAGTCGGACCCCACGGCCCTAGTGTTTCAACCCCAAACGGCTCAAAGATATAGCTACCAATGAGGTTGTTATATTTGCGCCGTTTGAGATTTTCTGCACCTGCAGCAGCCGCCCCAGCACAGCCCGCCGTGCTAGGAAGATGGGATGGCGCGAGGGTGTCGACACAGGTTGCATCCCACACCAAAGGCCTACCCAACTTCCAAGGCATTATGGTCATTCCGTCTGGTCTCTTCCCATCGTCACGTGCCAAGCCATTGGGTTCTAAAACAGCTGGCACCCCGGCGGTGACAAGAGCCCGACGGATGATGTCATTAATGCTTGCGTGCCGTGCCAACCGACCAGCGCTCTTGCTGCAGGAAAGGCCATGGTGACCGAGGCAGTCGACACCTTCACCGCACTGGCAGCGATGCGGAGCCACGCAAGGAGCGCCCAGACGCAGACAAGTAGCGAGCCGGAAGGTGGTGTCACTCAGCATAGTGCCTATGTTGGGTGACGGTAGTGCCTGAAGCCAGAGGCCCGACTCCCATTCACCCACAGCCAGCAGGCGGGCACGCTCTGCAGAATTGGTGGACGTATTAATAAGATTATTCCGTAAATATTAAATACATAAAAAAACAGGCATATAAAATTACTCGAACTAAAAAATATCGAACGGGAAAATTTCAAATCATATTATGGCAACCCTCGCACTTTAAATATCACTGTTTTCGTTCGTTCATTCGTTCAGGTTTTTGTTCCAAGTAACCTAAAATTCATAGTTAACTAAATTAAGAAACGATGTTATTTGAAGTACTTCCATGTGAAAAGTGATTCCGTGAGACTTTTTATGTGATTTGCTATTGTTTTTACAAGTTTTCACTACACAAGAAGGCATAATTCTATTTTTTTTATTGAAGTTTACTAGACGACGACTCGTGACGTACTAGGAGCCATGAGCATAGTTTTTGTGTAGGTGTGTGCGTGAGCCTGTGTGTTTACTTGCAGGAGCATAGTTTTGGGGCTACACGTTTGATATAGGTAGTGATCCGTCTTTCTTTTTTTGTTGGTCTGAGGCTCCGCAGCATACGCTGTTAGAAAAATTCGTAATTTAACAGACATAGAGACAGCCCGTTTAGTGAACTTTAGCTATTTTCATAGTGTAATGTCGTACGGTATTCTGTTGTGGGGAAATGCCGTCGACATTCAGACTATCTTTGTTTTGCAGAAAAGAGCTGTTCGATCAATTTATAAATTAAGTCCGAGACACTCACTCAGAGAGAAATTTAAGGAGATAAATGTAATGACTGTGCCTTCTCAGTATATTTTTGAAAATCTTTTATATGCCCACAAAAATATTAAATTGTTAAAAAATACAGTGATATCCATAATATAAATACTAGGAACAAACACAAATTTGTTATACCTGCAACAAGGCTCAAGAAAATAGGTGGCTCGTTCAGATGTCAATGTATACGCTTTTACAATAAGCTTCCAAGCCACGTACAAGATCTAAGCCTTAATAAATTCAAAACATTTATTAAACGTAAGTTGTGCCAAAAAGCGTATTAAGTATACCATTAAAGATTACATTGAGGACAAAAAGGCTTGGGATTGAGCTGCTCCAATTTCTCCAATTCTTTTAACTTATTGAATTTTGTTATTTTTAGTAACTTTTTATTTTATTATTAACATATACAGTGACATGAATATTTACTTTGTGAAGTATAATATTTTTTATTTTTTTAAACTATTGTGAATTTGAGGACTATGTGGATCATATTTTTTATTTATCTGGCAGTTTGAGTACTATAGGCGGCCTACCCAAATGTCCTATCTTTGGTATTGTTCGTCAAATCGTTGAGCTCCTTAAAATTGGAGTTGAGCTGCACGATTATTGACAAATGCGTGCACTGACTGGATAGGTCTACTCAATCTGTGTGGTTCTTTCCTCAAAACTCCATTTCGGACACCAATCTACATGGTCTTCACATGATCTGACCAAGATTATGTCTGGACTTTAAAAGAGACTGTGACCTCTGAGTTTGTTTCGGCCTTTCTTCTCAGAGTAGTCAGATAGGAAACGCCGAACTCATCTAGTTTAAAAAATGTGACGTGTGTTTGTACAAACCTACTTACAGAAATAAAAATCATTTATCATTTATCATGCAAAACTGTATTGTAAAATTATTTTATGTTCTCTGCAGCCGAACCGGACTTCGTGAGTTTAGGTCCTAAGAGGTATCTATTCCTGCGGCCGTACTGTGAAGAAGCTGAGAATGTTTACAACATGCCGCTACGGCCCAGCGATATCTTCGTGGCCACATATCAACGATCAGGTAACCCTTTTCTCCAGCTGATTGTGTGTGACCCGAAATATTTCCCTTGGACTCTTATTCTATTATTTAGTTATTCTTGTTAATTGTATCCTTCAGGTACCACGTGGACTCAGGAGTTAGTTTGGCTGCTAGTTAACGATTTGGATTACGAAACGGCAGCAAAGACACCGCTCACAGAGAGATACCCTTTCTTGGAGTAAGTTAATACTTTTTGCGTATGTCTAAATTTAAAGGAAATTTTAATCATTTATTTGCCACAGTTACCGATTTTGGAACCAAGATTCTTAACCATTCGAGGCTTTATAATTTGCGAATTTTTTTCATTGAACAGATCAAAATACGGAATTTAAATCGCTACTATAATATTTGAATACATCATTCACAGACTATTCATGTTCTTCAATAAAAAATGGCAAGAAAATTTACTGGAGAGGTCAGAGGATAAAGAGAAGGCTCAGGCTTTGATAGAAAAAATTGCTAAACCTGCAACGGGGAGGCTGTTGGCAGCTCCATCTCCTCGCTTCATCAAGACGCACCTGCCCATGAGCTTGTTGCCCCCCAAACTCCTGGACACTGCGAAGGTGGTGTATGTGGCGAGAGACCCCAGAGATGTGGCAGTGTCATGCTTCCACCACTCCAAGTTGTTCCGAGTGCTAGACTTCCCAAGTCCTTTCAAAGATTTCTGGAATCTGTTTTTAAGAGGACTTTGTGAGTATGATATTTCCGAGTTTATTTTGTAATTACTTATCTCTACCATGAGGTTTTCTATTTATGTCCTATCGAGGTCTAAAAATGTTTATCAGTTTTCAAATAAGATTCTTTACCACACTGTGTAGTAAAGTCCAAAATGACACAATACCATAATGACATTTAACAAAGAAAATAGGTTTGAATTTTGAACCATCGACCTTGTGACACAGATGTGTGCATGCAATTATAAGCCTTAAGGTGGTAAACATTCTCAGACCGCGATCGTCCATGCATAAGTACCTAAAAGTATTCTTATGATTGTAAATACTAATTGTACAATTTCATTAACATTTCAGTTACTGAGGCTCCATTTTTTGACCACGTAAAAGAAGCGTGGGAGTGCAGACATCATCCGAACATGCTGTTCTTATTCTATGAAGAACTTATACAGGTACAACAACCACTCAAAAAGCACTGCAGAGCTTTTTTAAGGCATCGAGAGTAATTCCATAAAATACCACTAATCGTATAGCACCACTTAGTTGAGTTTCGTTAATTTCAGGACCTACCAGCGGTTATCCGTCGTGTTGCCGACTTCCTAGGCAAAGACCTAACAGATGCTCAGATGACTCGTCTCTGCGACCATCTCAGCTTCGAAAACTTCAAGAAAAACGAGTCTGTGAACTTTGAAGAAATGAGAGAATACGGCGTTCTTTCCCCTGAAGAAGAGTTTATTAGAAAAGGTTGAATAATTATTTTAATATTGGACTTTGTATGTTGAACAAAGGCAAAGTTATAATTTTACCATTGTGTCCAGACAAGAATGGACCAACAACTCAGGACTCCTGCAAGTCTTTTTGGTCTCTATCCTCTTAAGATTTATTTAGAAACGAGGCCTATTTCAAAACAATAACAAAACAGGCCCCCTGTTTCGTTGTTGTGTTGGAATAACCATAAAGAATTATCTAAAAAAGGAAGGGTAAATCAAATGATGAAATTATGTGCTTGTTATCAGGTAAAGCAGGTGGTTGGCGCGGCTACTTTGACGAGGAGATGACACAACAAGCTGAGCGATGGATAGAGGACAACCTGCGAGATACTGACCTGCGCTTCCCTAATTTATAATGTAATTAACTATCACCACTTGAGTTATTCAAATAAATAATTACCTAATTACAGTACTTACAATAGTTTTCACTTGACTACCAAACTAACTTCAACTGACTATTAATGCCAAAATACTTAACGACTACTACGAGTGTTTCGCTACGACTGCTACGAGCGTTTGGCTACGACTGCTACGAATGTGTGGCTGAGACTGCTACGAGCGTTTCGCTACGACCGCTACGAGCGTTTGGCTACGACTGCTACGAATGTGTGGCTGCGACTGCTACGAGCGTTTCGCTACGACTGCTACGAGCGTTTGGCTACGACTGCTACGAATGTGTGGCTGCGACTGCTACGAGCGTTTGGCTACGATTGCTACGAATGTGTGGCTGCGACTGCTACGAGCGTTTGGCTACGACTGCTACGAGCCTTTGGCTACGACTGCTACGTATGTTTGGCTACGACTGCTACGAGCGTTTGGCTACGCCTGCTACGAGCGTTTGCTTACGACTGCGACAGCCAAACTTCTGAGGAGCAATTCCTGTAATTTTTAAGAATGTTCGCATTCGCATTTCTTTCGCAATTTATAAAAAATACAATCTTTTTACCAACATTTTTGACAAATTTGACAGATTGCGACTTGAATGTGACCGTTTTTTAAGTACTTGTTTGGGAATTGGCCTTCTGGTTCTTACATGATATTAAAGGGCTTGTTATGTTATCTACTAAAATCAAATATATTTCTTTGTTTTTCATTGACGTTCAAAAGTGCCTTTTACGTGCCTATTTGAAATAAATTATTTGACTTTGACTTTTTTTTCAAAGTGTAAGTTTTTTGTTTTTTACTTTACTAGAAAGTATCGTCAGTTCACCGAAGAAAAGAAGTGGGCATATTTTGGCCTCAGAGTGACGACATTAATGACCGTAATAGACATCATTCTAATGACGCTGATTAGTGAACGCAATAGATGTCATCTAATGAGGGCCGTTCCTGCCCGATAAAGCCTTTTCAGCAGCAACAGCACGCTTAGCATGACCACAATAGAAACGGGGTTTGGCGACGGAAGAATAGACAAAAAAGATTAAGAGGGTTTTAGTTTTTATTACTTACATTTTTAACATCTATAAAATTCCACTGTTCAAGTATTTTTTGTATATTATCTTATGTCATTCAACGGTCACTCTTTCACTGCCGCACTTACTCCTACAGGCGTCATTCGTGATCAGCCTTTAAGCCTGCAGCAAATAAAACCAATCAATCTATATCTTTGCAGTTGGCTATCTATTTTATCAAAGCCTCCAACTGTTGCCATACACGTCTACCGATAACAGAGCGAACAAAAACATAATAAGATTAGATACATAAATTTTCCAGAAGAAATCTAAATGATGAATTAATGATAAGGTAATGGACGGATTTTGATGTGGTTTTCAAATGAAAATCTGTTGCGTAATTAAGAAGAAAGATGTCAACAGACAGACACGAAAAGCGATTTGAGTTTTTACTATGTCAAATAGATAAAGACTATGCTCCACCTATAAAAAAAACGATTCTATGGCTCCGAAAAGCATTTCGAAAGAGCCACCTTTAGGTTGCTTCAGCCCGTGCGCCCGTGCGCACTTGAAGCAGCCAGCAAGCCCGTTGTTAATTTATTATCATAAAATTGAAAACATATACTAGATTGCTACTTCGATATCTACAGATATTTGCGGGTGGACACTTACCACAGCAAAGATAAGTTATAAATATTTTGACAATCCAGATATTGTAATAGTCTCTACATTTATTTCATATCTTGCAGTTGTGTTGTGTCCTTTTACAATGGCAGAACAGAAAGAGTTACCGTTTCCGTATGAATACGAGGAGCTGAAGCCTGAAGAAGAAGAATTAATTAAATCATATTTTGGCTGTGAGTTATTTGTATTTTCACGTGTTTCTTATAGGCATTAAATTCACGGTCCTAAAATCCCAGGTGCTGAAAACAAACAAATAGATAGACAACCCTCTTCTTGCCATAAATAAAGGTTGGTGAAGTGACACTGGTCAATTTGTAGGCCATTTCAGAAGTACTGACTTTGGTTGTTGAAGATATAAGATCCACGATTCAAGGATTCGATCTCTCACGGTCTTAGGACACAATTTGACCAGATAAGATACGCAAAGCGGTTTTGGGGCAAAATGAGGCTTATAATGCTTAGGCTGTGAACGGAAAATAACTGCCAATGATAAAGATAGGTTTTTTTGTCATAAAAGACATCAACGATTTTATATCTAAAATAGCTGGCAATGATGTACTTATTATGATTGTTCCGTGTTTCCTCCAGTCATGCCTGCAACCTACATCCGTCTGGGTCCCAAAGGTTACGTGGTGTTCAAACCTTACAAGAAAGATGCCGTCAACATCTACAACATGCCCCTGAGACCTAGTGACGTGTTTGTCTCCAGTTATCAGCGATCAGGTAGGTAACTAGTTACCAAGGTGGTCTAGTGGCAAATAAAAAGGATTTTCCTGAAAAATTATGAGCTATTCGATCTCCATTCGTATTACTCAATAACATATTTCTCTCTTCCCATAAAATGCTACTCTTATCTCATTTATGAATTTCTTATGTAGTTAAATTACTTTTCAGGAACCACATGGACCCAAGAACTAGTGTGGTTAATTGAAAATAATTTTAATTACGAAAAAGCGGCAGAGATACCCCTTGCCCTCCGATACCCTTTCTTGGAGTGAGTGCACTAATTAAAATTTTATTCTTATACGTATTTATATGGTACGGAACTGCGCCAAATAAACATTTTTCTTTACTTTATACAGCGTGTAACGAAAACCCTATCCGATCCGTAAGGGCGTTGTTAAGACCCCACCCTACCTCAAATTGCTTAGCATGATCCTCTGTTATGCCGAAAATACTGCAGCATTAATTTTGAAATAAATAAGTGTATATTAAAGTTGAGGATTGATGCTAGGTCCTATGTTTGGCGAAAACACGATTACATAAAATTACATCGATAGAAAAAAAATCCAAAGTTACCTTTAAACCGAATTATAAACCGCTGCTGGTATTAAAAAAATACTTCAAATTAGATCATGAAACTTTGCATAATAACTGAACTACCTATTAAGCAGGTATTTTGTTTATTTTGTTTTTTAAATTACCATTATTTTCACCGTAAAAAGCAATTACCTAACCTATTCGAGGCTTGAGAGCCGCCAGCACCCCACTCCGTCTCTCTCTCACTCAGGCCGCGAGTAATATGGAGCGAGCGAGATAAAATTTGAGGTAGGGTAGGGCCTTAAGAATCATACTGAGAGTCTATTTATGAAAAAAAAGAAAAAAAATTGCTGCATTTTTTTTTCAATGGTGTCATTTTACCTGTTTATTACTTGGGGCGTGAGCGGTCGGCGTTTAGCGAGTGTCTACAATTCATAACTTATAATTTATAATGAAATTGGGGTAATTTTGATATAAAACGTGAACTTTAACAATAACTTTTTTATATTCACAAAACAATTTTTTTTAATTACTTTTTGGGAATATTATTGCGGTACTTATGCGTGATCTTTCGGATCGGACAGGGTTTTTGTTACATTGCTTTAAAATACTTTAATATATTTACTGTAGACGTTAAGTTACGTATTGCTAGACTTGAAACTTAAAATAAATGATTGCAGCGGCTTCATGTTCTTTGACGAAGACACAAAAGAAGAATACATAGACAAAATCGCGAAAACAGAAGAAAACTTTGACAGAGAGAAGTATTCAGAATTGATGACCTTCTTATCTAAGCCAGTGAGTCCATTGCTGGCTGCAGCTCCATTGACGACTACTCGCTTCATCAAGACACACTTACCTCTGTCCCTGCTACCCCCCAAACTCTTGGGTACTGCGAAGATGGTGTATGTGGCGCGGGACCCAAGAGACGTAGCCGTATCGTGCTACCACCACACCAAATTGTTTAAGTTTTCCGGCAGCCAAAGCGGCTTCAAAGACTTCTGGAACTTATTCCATAAGGACCTATGTAAGTAGAGAAAATGAACAGTGTGCAATTGCTTCTCATAATGACGTCCTGTCCTTACAGTGACAAATAGATCTAATGGGACCTATTAGGTCTTAGGCTTGTTCCATTGGCCTCTACATGGCGCACGAAAATGCGGAGCCTTTGACGGAGCTATGGCACAATGAGCTCGACTAATTGGTAAAGTAGTCGAAGTGACGACTTTGCCCTGTAGTAAGGAATCATTTAACATAATTTGATAACACAGCATACTTTCACGTTCCCAATTTCAGTAGGTTAAGTTCTGCGTTGATGAATCGGTTTAGTTATAGTATAGATTTTGGAACCCCCAAATCTTACTTAGAAGAAAACATAATAAATATTTTGTAATAAAGTGTAACTTCTCTTCATTCACAGTTTCACTGACGCCATATTTTGAGCACGTCAAAGAAGCTTGGGAGAAGAGAGATGATCCGAACATGCTGTTCTTGTTCTATGAAGATCTTTCAAAGGTAATAAGGGTTGACTGGTAGAAAATGCCTCAGGCATTAAGTCCGCCTTTGTACAGCTTTTTTTTTACTTGTGCCTAATGCTTTAATAAAATAAATAAATAAAGTTTTATGGCTTTCCGAGTTAAGCAGAGTTATATATAAGACAGACTACCTGATAAAAAATACCTGGCAAAATACGCGCTTTGACGTGGAGTTGCGGATACTAGCCCGTATTACCTATTAAGACTACCTGATGCCCGCGGCTTCGCCCGCGTGGATGTCGGTTATTATATACTAAAACCTTCCTCGAGAACCACTCTATCCATTGGTGAAAACAGCATGAAAATCGGTGCAGTATTTTTTGAGTTTATCGCGAACAGACAGACAGACGACTTTGTTTTATAATATGTAGTGATGATTAGATCTTTGATAACATTATCATGGACATGAGTCGTATCAACAGTTGTCAACACACAGAAATGCACAATCATTGTTTGTACGTAATTATTGTGTAGTGTGGCAACAAGATTAATACATAAATCCACGCTTTTTGAAAATCAATCGGTGGCGTAAGATCCTTGATTTTGGAAAAACACTTAAAATATTTTTCCTTGCACATCTTCCATGGTAATACGCAATTAAATTTAAAATAGACGCATACGCTGTTTAAAGCCAGAAAGGTATGTAGGTCTGTTTCATGTCCGTAGAACGAGTCCCTACTAGTCTTCGGGTAGGGTTGCGAACCGGGACTCAAATGATCATGGCGGGCCATTGGCAACAGTGTTCATTTCTAATCTCCATTAAAATAAAACCGGCCATGTGCGAGTTGGACCCGCGCACGAAGGGTTCCATACCATTATCTATAAAAACTGCAAAAAAATAACGTTTCTTGCGTGGGAGCCCCCTTAAATATTTATTTTATTCTGTTTTTTAGTAATTGCTGTTATAGCGGCAACAAAAATACATCATCTGTGAAAATTTCAACCGTCTAACTATCACGGTTCATGAGACAGCCTGGTGACAGATGGACGGACAGCGGCAGCGGAGTCTTAATAATAGGGTCCCGTTTTACCCTTTGGGTACGGAACTCTAAAAATAAAAAAACCGGCCAAGTGCATGTCGAACCACGCACAATAAAGGGTTCCGTAGTTGGGATGAATTTATCCAACAAACTTAACATTGTAGTTGAAAAACTTGTTCTCCTATACAAAATGTATGGAAGAACATGTTTTTGCAACTGCTAATTAAAGTTGGTCGATTATTACTCGGTAACTGGTGGAGCCTTCGTAGCGGTGATGGTTTTCCTTTTAATTTCGTTATATATACTACTGCCGTGAATTTTTTCACATTTCCAAATCTAACAAAAATTTGCACTTTAAAGCTTAATATTCCGCAAACGGATCCCTAAATCCAAAAATGATTTTCACAAACTCCCATTATTTTTAAACGACCTTTCCCACACCATGGGATTGACGAGAAAAAAAAAAACAATCCCCACTTTAAATGTAGGGGACATTTAAAGTGGGGATTGTTTTTTTTTTACATTTAAAGTTGTTTTTTTTTTCTCGTCAATCCCATGGTGTGGGAAAGGTCGTTTAAAAAAAAATATTTTTAGGAACCTTAAAAAAAAATTTTTTTTTCAATTTTTTTTTTCCTCTTTGTCGGCGTGGTTTATATGTATATCCATACCAAATTACAGCTTTCTAGTACCAACGGTATTTGAGCTAAGTCGCGGACAGATGGACATGGCGAAACTATAAGGGTTCCTTGTTGACTACGGAACCCTAAAAACCCATAAAAAATACACTTTAAATTATGTTTTAGGACCTGCCTGCGTCCATTCGCCGAGTAGCAGACTTCTTCGGCAAGCAGCTGAACGAGGAACAAATGAATCGCCTCTGCGAACACCTGAGCATCGAAAACTTTAAGAATAATAGGTCTGTGAACTATGAAGAAATGAGGGAAGTAGGAGTCCTCGCCAAGGACGAAACTTTTATAAGGAAAGGTTTGTAGTTTTTCCTTCAATACTACTGAGAAATTTCACGCACGAGGATTGATCACCATCGGTAGCATAATGCTACACGACGATTGATCAATCCTCGTACCTTCTCCCTATGATAAGTGGCCTTTGCCCTGCAAAAGGACAATAATAGGATGGTATTAATGTGTGCTACCAAAGTATACAGCTTATGGTTATATATTTTTACATAACATAACATCACGACTGTAGGTATTCCCAAAAGGATTAGGCAGAAGTGTATACCTATAGTACCTACTCCCACATTTCGTCCGTTATATTTTAGTCCCATGTAATAGTGGGCGATTATTGCCATCAACCGGGCACAAATCCAAATTCCACGCTGCTACTGAGAAAATTAAAAAAACCCAATATCACTTTGCCCGAACTGGGAATCGAACCCAGGACCTCATGCTCAGCAATAGCGCTTGCGATCACTGAACGAGGCAGATCGAACTTTATACTTACCTTGTTATAAGTTCATTGGTCGTGTGCAGATCGTAAAATTACCTTTTTTTTCCAGGTAAAACCGGAGGTTGGCGTGCATATTTCGACGAGGAGATGACACAACAAGCTGATCGCTGGATCGAAGACAACCTGCTAGATACTGACCTGCGCTTCCCACAAATGAAGCATTAACAGATGTTATGAACAAAGGGAATTGTTTTATTTTATTAGGTACCTATTAAAATGAATAAATTATTTTATTTCCTATTAACGTTTTCCTCTAACACTGCGTCTTACAGGAAATCGTTATGCACAGTTTTTTATTCCTTATTTCTACGAAACGCGAAGTGAATTGGCAACAGTCAATCTGGCCTGAAGGCCGCTTCTGCCGATTCTCTTTCACGCAGACAGACCCATAACTCGAAAATTGCCTTTAACAAGCACCGCTTTTAGTTACACAATGAATAATGTAGTTCTTTTTTAATAAAATAAAAAAAATGCAGTGTATTTAACACGCGTACTTTTAACTTCGCATTCCCGCAATTGTGGGGCAGTAGCCTACCAGACACAAAACCCGTCTGGTCGGAGAATCCTCCATTTTCTATGGAGGATGAGCGAACTTTATACCCTGTTCTCCATACCTCTAAGCCATCAACCGGGAACAAATCCAGACTTCAGACTACAGGTTTTAGTTTGACTACAGGGTTCAGAGACTACAGGTTTTACCTTCTTGGATGAAGGAATTGAAGAGACTCGCAAGCTCTCTCAGGATTACTGGCCGGCCCGCTCTAAAGCGCCCTGTTGCAATTCTGTTATCATGTACTTAAATTACTCGATTACGCCGATTACGCCATTGACGCCGACATCGCCGGTAAGAAAGGAACCAGCGCGGCGCGGCGTACATGTCTAGTAAGTACTTAGTTACTGTTTACGACTGACATGGGCGCAGCAATGGCTGCAATGGTTCTTTAAACTAGTTAGTGTACCTATCGGGTAAGGGCGACCTTCGCCATCCTATAGCCTCTCCTGGACTGCTGATGAAATTTATACCGAGTTGGAAGGAATTAAAGCAAAACTCACAGGATCAGAAAAATAAATCCAATCAATAAAGCAGTAAAGTCTACCTACTTATAACCGGTGAGTGACATTTTCTGGTAGTGTAGGTACTTAGCTAGGAAAAGCGTGATTTTTTGGATGGTACATACCAGTAGGTAGTAGGAATCTGAATGCGATTCGTAACTTGGGTCACTATTTATAAAAAGAATTCATAAATTACTCGGAACATTCAATATCTATGATCTAAGTAAATATAGATGATAATAATATGCTAATGTTGGTAGACAAACTTGTGTGACTACCTTCTTGTGGTGTGTGCGTCATCTGTTCGACATCATGAGAATTTTCACTCGAGGCAGACTTAATTAGGTAAGTCAGGGTAAGTCATTAACCCATGTAGCTAAATATAATAAATAAAAAACGCCTTTAATTTCATGCATTACTACTTTACATCTTACAAGTGCATTTTCAGTAATTCGGTGTAATAATTAGGAAGATGATTTGGAAAGGATGTTGGATCATAAAGCTCCCTTCAAAATGGTTGAGCTAAATGGTGCTGATCCATGCGTCATGTTCGTGAACGGGCGCCGTCAGTTGGGACTGGTCATCTCGTAGCTGCCATGGCTTATTTGAATTTTTTAATTATTTTTGTTTTATTTTATAATTGCGGACGCTTATTAGCGTGGTTTCTACATTGTTCTCACATGTATAATTTCAACATGAATGATGTAACCTATTATTTTTTACAATTTTTTTAGTTAAAAGATTTTCCGTGGAGTTTCTTGCCCGTTCTTCTTCATCAGTACCTACTACGCTTTTTAATGGGCAACTAGCTTCATATTTCTGACTGAACGACTTCTTGACAATTCAAAAGTGCCTGTTCCATGCCTGTGCCAGGTTTTGAAATAAATGCTTTGAGTTTGAGTTTGATGATAAGGAAGGGAGTGACTACTGAGATGACGACTAATAGAGAAGTACGTATGGAGGAAAAAGACATGTTGCTGCCGACCACAAATGAATTGGGATAAGGGCAGGAGAATGATGATGATCAGAAAGATCAAGACATTGTTACTTATACCTATATTTCTTACATTTCATAGTTCAATAAATTATTTAATATAGCCATAATAAACATTTTTGTAAAATTCTTTAGCAGTTTTTCACAAAGTGTTTTATAAATAAAATAAAACAAAATATTTAAAAACAAAAAACCCGACTGTAAAAACCTATAATAGGTAACAGAAAAGAGAAAAACAAGCATTGAACTTTGTTTTTTGTAAGGTATTGCAGGCGGAAACAAACAAAAGTTTCACACCATATTTCAGGTTGGTTTGAACAAAAGCATGAACAAAAGCAACAAATGGAACTATAGGTCAACTAAACTTTGCCTGAAGTCAGAAGTGGAAAGGACTGAGGGCCACTACTCAAGGAAGTAGGTAGCTCCTTCCAATACAATCGAAAATGACGCGTGCGCCGATCTAGCACCTTGAGATGCATATTAAAATGTAACCGGCTGCACCGCGGTGCCAGTTGTTGATACACAACTACACAAGCAAACAAATTCTTAAGGGCCAACAGCGTGGAACTGCTTTACCAAGTTATTTCGACCAAAAGCAGGTTGTGTTGATTCGAATCTCGCAGTACTACGCCCACAGTCTCAGGCGCTGCTTGTGCGCACTGTGTATCATTTGGAACGGAACAATTATTTTGACACGCGTAAATAAATATTTCTTGTTTTGTAATAAAAAGACATCGATATCTGATCATTAGAAAGTATTAAAATGGATCCAGAAAACCAGTTTCCTTTGGAAATAGAAGATGTGGAGCCAGGACTGACGAAAAAATTGTTGGAATGTTTTACTGGTAAGCTACTTAATATACATGGAAGAATTTCTTTTGCCTGAACAAATGAGACCATGGTTTAGTTACATACAGTTAATTTAGTTTACAATAACTTAACTAGTTTTATTAAGTAGGTACCTAGCTGCTTAAAATTCGTCACGTTTATTACGATAGTTACTCAGAAACGCTTTGTTTATTATTTTCTATAAATAAACACAATAATTTATTAAGATGGTATAAAGTTAACGTTTACAACACCAACCTAGCTTATATATCGGCTCATTATGTTATCATAACGTTTATTACAGTGATTTATTTCCTTAGGCTTTGAATTAGTTATTGTTAATCAACACGCATTATAAGTACTTACATAAATTACTCACCTAAAGTGTAATGACCAAATGCCAAGTGTAATGCCTGCCATGTCTGTCTCTGCATCACCCTAAGGTTGACTGGTAGAAAATGCCTCAGGCATTAAGTCCGCCTTTGTACAGTTTTTACTTGTGCATAAAGTTTTAATAAATAAATTAATTAAATAATGACCGAGAGTACGCGTCGCCGTTTAATTTTAATTAGACCCGTTGAGTTGCTGTAGGGTTCTAGTTGAATTAACCATAAATGAATTTGGTAATAAAATGGGTTCCACAGGGAGTTATCCTTGGCCCCTTTCACTTCTGTCTTTATTTGTTTGGAAGAGACTTGATAAATTTTTGCCTCACAGATGGAACTGAAACTTTTACTATTCCTTCAGACATATTGCCACTGGTTACTTGATAAATAACCGAATAGGTACTTACATATGTAAAGCTCTAACCATAGCCGTAATGTAATCTAACATTATTATTTTATCAGTTCATTGACTTTGTTACAATTTGTAAAGTGGGACAATAGAACACTGGTAATTTTAAGTTTACTTTGTGTAACCATATCATAGCATCGTCCCATTCGTCGTTATGAATGAGTAATTTCACACAGAAGAAAGTTATGACAGAAAGGTACCGCGAAAAAATATTTAGGTCATGTTTTTTTTTTCATTATATTTTTCGCAGAACAAATACCTAATGGCAGCACTTTTGAATTGTCAAGGAGTCGGTCAGTCAGAAGGATGAAGCCAAAACGTAGTAGATTCCTATGGAGAAGAACGAGCAAGAAACTAACCTTTTTAGGGTTCCGTAGTCAAAAAGGAACCCTTATAGTTTCACCATGTCCGTCTGTCTGTCCGTCTGTCCGCGGCTTAGCTCAAAGACCTTTGGTACTAGAAAGCTGTAATTTGGTATAAATATACATATAAACCACGCCGACAAAGTGGTATTTTATTTTTTTAAATATAAAAGTATCCTGTGTCCTATTCCAGGTCATGGTCTATCCATGTGCCAAATTTCATATAAATCCGTTAGGCCATTTTAGCGTGAAAGCGTAACAAGCAAACAAACAGACTCACTTTCGCATTTATAAAATTAGTTATTAAGTTAGGATTACAACTACGCTTTAGTTTACCAGTTTGCTCGATAGATGGCGTTATGCAAATGACGCGATTTTGTGAATCGCGGTGTTAAGATTTTCTACTAGTTAGGTTCAGGGATTCGTGTGCAAAAACATGTTCTCCCATACAGAGTGTATGGGAGAACATGTTTTTCAACTATAATGTATGGGTAAATTTATCCTAACTACGGAACCCTTCATTGTGCTTGGTTCGACATGCAACTGGCCGGTTTTTTAAATCAAAATATTGTTACAAAATTTTGGAATCTAAAACTGATGACAGAAACTATTAATGAGAAATAACTCGTTGATTTCATAATAGAATGAATAACAGGCGCGATATGTAGATAAATGCAATTTATTGAATCAATTAATTGAACCACGTCGTAATTGCGGAAACTGACTGCAAGGTCTACTAAATTGGTTTCCCCGGACGTAATATTTTCATTCACGGTGATTGTAGGTATCAAGGTCCTATAGAACAAATCGTGGCAATAAGTCAATTTTATATTTTTAGCTCTTTTCGATGAATATAAAATCAATCAAGTTTTAATTACTTTACAAATAGAATACATATCTATAATGTTAGGTGATATAATTATCTATTATAGGTACTTATGCTGCGGTCGTTACCACGAGTAGGTACTTAGGTACAAGCTTGTAGGTCTCATTTGCAAAATAATCTTTTCCGATGTGTGCAGCTAAACACTTGTTATTTTCCTAAATCCAGGTGAGATGACAGGGTTCGTCCGCGTCGGCCCAAAGAAATATTTCTTCCCACAAAAATACAAGCAAGAGGCTGCGAAAATCTACAACATGCCGCTAAGACCAAGCGATGTTTTCGTCACTAGTTATCCACGATCAGGTATTTACTGTTTAAAATTACTTTTCATAAATAATCTTGTTTCTTTTTAAGTTTTTGGATGGTAAACAAGCAGGCACCTGATGGTAAGTGCGCACGCCATCACCGTCTATGGACCTCTGCAATACTGCTGCCGATGCCACCCCAGACAAAATTGCAATACATTCATTAGAAGAAAGATTTAAATGATCCCATTTTGTTTTAGGAACTACATGGACGCAAGAGTTGGTTTGGATGGTAGCAAATGATTTGGATTACGAAAGATCTAACGCCACGCCACTGACTGAACGTTACCCCTTTTTAGAGTAAGTAACAACAAGTAAGATTACTAAACTATCATTCAAGCATGTCCATCAGACGATTTATTATGCACGTTGGAAGGGCTGCTAAAAGTTATCTAAGTATTTAGGTAAGGAAGAACATCCCACGTATCATTAGAAAAAAAAGTACTACTTACTACTCATCTACAAAGCAGTATTAAAGCCTGTCTAGACATACGGAACTAGCTGAACCCCCTGCGAAGAACTCAAATGTGGAAATTCTCCAGAGATTTCAAAATAAAATTCTGAGAATAACATCAAATGCTCCTTAGTTTATGAATACCTCAGAATTACATAAGCATCTACAAATCAGAACATTAAAAGAGGGAATGGAACGCAAGATACATTCACCCAAACATCGAATAACGTCACATGCCAACATCTTATTAGCACTATGGCTAAGGGAACCAATATCAATGAGAAAGCTGAGCATGAAATATTTATTTGTGCAACAAGAGAGCAAAGTCGTTTTTTGCTGCGAGTGAATTTTGAATTTTGAATCCCGAGTAAGAGCGAGTGATTCTAGTTCAAGGACACGAGACGCAAATAACTTTGTTTTCGTGTAAAAAATACAACTTTTCACCTCAGCAGCGAGAACATATTAGGGGAACATATTAGGGGTTTAACCGTATAGTTCGGAAGCGCCCCCGATTGGACCCGAACACACAAACCTCCGCCGGCTCGGTAGCGGGTCCCATTGGACCCCAGAATGACGACATACGACACCCTAAATTATTTGTGTATATATTTGATATGCTACCCATCAAATCTTATAAATGTGCGTTAAAGAGAGTTTGATAAAAACTCATTAAGTGAACGCCATTTAATCTTTCTTAATTAGCGCGCAAGTTAATTAATTTACCTTGTATAATTCAAGACTGTCAATACGATAATCGCCATTTTGATGACAGTGGTAGTCGAGGCTAAAAAACATAAAAATTAGACATTTCGAACATCCAAACTCCACCACAGGGGCAGTGAATTAATCATTAAATTATTTGACAAATTCATTCATTGTTCAATTAAATAAATAGTGGTAATGAAGTTTTGTGTTTCCAAAGTCGATGTTTCGCGTCAATCGTGCGTGTTATCAATTTTGCTTTCATATACGATTTAAAATGTGACAAATATTATTCAAAATATTATAAACAACTACACAAAGCCCAGATCTTAACATAATATAAGAACACAATCCAATAACACGTATTATTCATTACCACTGGGGTACTGTTTAAAATGTTACAATAAAATTCCTCCCCACATACTTCAACTGAATGAGTCGAAATTCAAAACTTGTATAAAACGCACACTATGCAGGCAGGCATATTATAAGTTGGAGGATTACATCTCTGATAAAAATGCTTGGCTTAATGCTGGTCCTGCTCCACAATCACAACTAACTAATTATCATTCGAAAATACTGTTGGAGCTGCTGAAGATCGGAAGACCATCTTGCATTGTATAAACTCAATCTCCTTTGTATTATATAATTGCATAGCACAGGTGTGAGTACTATGTACTATTGAGCTACCATTTACCGGGTAATTTGTCTTTCATTGACTTGAATGTGCCCTGGCGACTGGGAATGTCATGCTCACTGAAATGTCTCGCTGGTGGTGGCGCGTGTGTCGGATCATTTAGCTCCCTTCAAAATGGTTGAGCTGAATGGTGCTGATCTATGCGTCATGTTCGTGAAAGGGCGCCGTCAGTTGTGACTGGTCATCTCTTAGCTGCCATGGCTTATTTTAATTTTTGAATTGTTTTATGTAATAATTGCGGACGCTTTTAACGTGCTTTCTACATTGTTCTCACATGTATAATTTCAACATAAATGATGTAATCCACATATTGTAACAATATTTTGATTTAAAAGAGTGTCCATGGAGTTTCTTGCCCGTTCTTCTCCATAGGTACCTACTACGCTTTGGAATGGGCAACTAGCTTCATATTTCTGACTGACCGACTCCTTGACAATTCAAAAGTGCCTGTGAATGGTTTAATTGAAATAAATGAGTTTAAGTTTGAGTTTGACTTGTTTTTATCTCTCGCTTTTTTCATATCGAAGCAAAAGTGACAGGACAAAGTGAAATTCAAATCTATCGAATTTTATGAGTAGACCCATGACATGTTCTCGGCATTTAGAAAAAAAAATAATTAAAAAGTTACTTTGTCTCACGCTCGCAGCAAATTCGAACTTTGCTCACTGTATGTAGACAGTAAAACCTGCTTGTTTGAGGTGCTGAGGTGAAAAAGCCATTACGCCACCACATAGGTGACTTCACTGAATAAAGCTTAAACAATTTAAAGAGGCAGATTCTTCGCTGGAAGAAAGGACCTCAGCAGTCAACATCCGCACAAAAAATCTGCTAAAGGTTTACAACCGATTGCAATAAAAACAAGGATAAAAAGAAAAATTTAAGTATTTAGGTAGGTACGGTCAGTAACAAAAAACGGTTAAGGTTAAAAATAATTGGTAATTAGGTATACATATACTTGATCAAGACAACTTTCTGTCTTTTTGGTTTTGTCTCGAACTTCGGAAAGTATAGTACAATACTGTTCGATTCAAACTTATTGGCGGCTCGGAACATGAGGTGAGTCGCTGCGCAGTAACAATTTCATGTGACAGCGGGGGTGAGGGGTAGGGTACTGCGCAGCTAAAAGCTAACTTCCGAGCCGCCATTAAGTTTGAATCTATCTGTACCTACATAACAGATGATATATAAGTAACTAGCCAAATCCGGACGGACAATGTTGACGCTTTCTCTTATTATACGGCTAATATTTGGTCTAACTGTTTTGCCGATTATAACGTGTCATAAAAATTATAAACGTTATTTAACTCTTCCAGGTTTTCAATATGCGTGCATCCCGAAAACAAAATAAAGTTCATTGAAGAAAACAGTCACAGCAAAGAGAACCTGGAGTTACTGGAAGCGGTCTGCCAACCAGGCACCGAACAGCTTGCTGCAACAACATCGCCGAGGTTCATTAAGTCCCACATGCCTTTATCGCTGCTGCCTCCTACATTACTCGATGAGGCGAAAATGGTGTACGTAGCCCGGGACCCAAGGGATGTCGTTGTGTCGTTCTATCATCTCAACAGACTGATGAGGACTCAAGGGTACACCGGAGACTTCAAAGCATATTGGAATTTCTTTATACAGGACTTGCGTAAGTTTGTGCTTTATTATTGTAGGTACCTATAGTTTAATTTACTGCTACAAGGAAACAATTAATCACTACATCGTCGATATTATTCATATCATATCCGTAATTAAAACAGATTACTATGCGGTCATTATACCGTAACTGTAGAACTGGACGGTTCAGAGTTAGATTCTTCTAAGTTGGTGGTGGAGTGAAAAACTTTCTGACATCTTTAATATTATCCTGTGAACTGGATTGGAAGTGTGCGGCGTTGAAAGGGAGCCCTATAATCGTTTATCGACCCCCTAAGATATAGGCATATGTCTATTATGGGGGTCACAGTCTTCTTGTAGGTACAATCTTAGATTTGATTTTTATTTATTTATTTATTTGAGGGCAACCAACAAAGCACACATCAAAAATACATGTATAAGAACTCATGTTGAATTTAACATTTTAAGGCTGCCACGGCATGCATTAAACATTGCTGAAAGAATTTATTTTATCGGCATGCTCGCGGAATAAAGAAGAGATAGATATCCTACTTAAGATATCTAGGTGTTATGTAATATTTAGTCATGGCCCCTTTGTTTTTTATTAATTTTATTTATTTTTATATACCTTACCTTTTCTTTTTAACCTTTGTATTATTTTTTTATACTATAAAGTTTTTGTTTATATATTTAATGATATCTAAGCGTTCTGCCTTAGACCACTGGACACCATTCTTTGAACATCTAAAAGAAGCCTGGGAGAAGCGAGACCACCCCAATATGCTATTCTTATTCTACGAAGAACTTTCAAAGGTAAGTTTGATTACGTTTTTTTTTCCGGAAGAATATGATTTTATTATAAATGTTGAATATAAACGAAATCACTGCTGCTTAACTAACGCGAGGCCCTAAGTTCGATTCCAGAGACAGGCAGTGATAATTTGGTTTTTTCAGAAGCAAAAGGCTGTCTGAGGCTTGGGCCCGGCTCGCCAACATTAATAATACATGTGTAGTTGGCATTGTTACAAAAACTTACCTACTTACAGTTACAAGGATTTTGCACTCAAATGACGTTGACAGGGTAGCACTCATATTTTCGTGAAATGTGTTGAAAAAATAAGATGGCGTCGTTAGTTCCGATTTAGGTCACGCGCCAATAGATGCTTGTAAAGCTTTATATAATAAATATATGTAATATGTATAATATTGTATGTAACATAATATATAATATACATAATGCGTGATGTTTAGATAATAATAAAGCTGTGTTATTTCTTTATCAGGACCTGCCGACATCCGTTCGCCGTGTAGCCAAGTTCTTCGACAAAGAGTACACAGATGAACAGATAGATCGCCTGTGCGACCACCTTTGTATCGACAACTTCAAGAACAACAAGTCTGTCAACTATGATGTTATGAAAGTGCTCGGGATTCTGATACCCGGCGAACAGAGTTTTATCAGAAAAGGTACTCTATGAAGTCGAACCTTGACCTTTTCTTTAGCGATAAAATTAGGCTTCAAGCCGTTGATCCCGGCTGTCATTCGTGGATCTTTGACATTCCTTACGGTTCGGTTACTCGGTACTTTCGGTACGTTAGAATCATCAATTATTATTTACTTTGATTTTGACGATTTTTTCTTTCTGTAGGTAAAGCCGGAGGATGGCGCGACCACTTCGATGAGGAAATGACTCAGCAAGCTGAGCGATGGATAGAGGACAACCTACGAGATACTGACCTGCACTTCCCACACATGAAACTTTAAATTAAAATACTAGCTTAGAAAGGAAAGAACATAAAAGGGTGATAAACATTTATTTCAGTAATATACTATGTTCCAGTTTTCTTTGTAACACCATATTTTAAGTAGGTATACATGGATATTGAAAAAGCACTAGCAATAAGTAAACAATGCTATTTATTCCAATTATGTTTCAATATCATTCACTGTGTCCGGTAATAAAAATTTACTCATAAATAAAACAATGTCTCAGTCCTTCCTCACATTTTAATTAAATAATACGGTTATACAAAGAAAATAAATTAAAAGCCAGATTTAATCAATCATTCGTTGGTAATATAAAATTCTAAAACAGACTTATAATCATTATAATGGATAATAACCGTTTAAAGCCGGAGCGGGGCGAGCGGTCGCGTTCGTCCGACCGCTCGCTCCGCTCCGCGTACAACGAATCGGCAACGTACACGTCTATAAAAAGCGACTCTATAATATAAAATTGGGAGCAGACTCCCGCACCTAACGACTCGCCGCCTCGAACGACGTTAAAACTATCATACACTTATAGAAAATCACAAAATTCAAGCGGAAATAATAGGAATCGTTTTTGTTGTGTTGTGCCTACGCGATGACGTCAGGCAGCAGCGCGTTGTCGGCGGCCGGCGGGCTGGGCGGCGGCTTGCTGGGCGCGGAGCCGTTGGACAGGCCGTTCGACACCACCTCCTTCTTCACTGTGTCTGTTGTTCTCTTTGTTACGGCCTTCTTCTGGCCGGTGTTGCCCGACTGAAATGAACAACGATTCATATAGGGTAGGAGTTACACACAAGTTTTTATATACAACACTTCACACACATCATATGCCTGAAATGTACAGAACGCATGGTGGAGCTCGAGGATCAGACGGAAAACAAATTGACCAAACGTGGGGTTTGATATAGTTATTTGTTAGCAAGGCTGCAAAGTTGTTTTTGCATAGCCATAACTACTAAGAAGAGTGTACTAGGCTCACCTTAGGGAGCGCGGTCCTGGGCGGCGCGGCCTTGGCTGTGATGCGTTTATTGGCGAGATCCTTGCTCTGCTTGTCCAGTGGAGCGCGCGGCGCCGGCTTCGGTGCGCTTGGCCTAAGAAACATTACACACGGTTACTCTCTCAATGTTTAGACATATTATAAATTGAAGTCGCTTTTCGAGTCTATATGTCTGTGACCGCGCTGGTCTTCTAACCAAACAATGCAACGGATTTAGATGCGGTTGTAAGCATCTATTAAATATGTGCTACATTAGAAATCGCGGTACTTCATAACTAATTGCTTGAGGGACTGACCTGGCAGGGGGCGCAGCCGTGGCGGCGGGCGCGCGGGGCGTGGGGCGCGGCGCGGGCCGCGTGATGGGCGCAGGGCGGGGCGCGGGCTTTGCAGCTGGTTTCACGTCCTTAGCGTCACCGTTCGGGATCGGCTTCCTGTCGGCAGGTCTGGGCTGTGGCCTGGCCGCGGACAGCGCGGGGCGCGGGGCTGTGGCTCGCGGCGCGGCGGGCTTGGCGGCCGCGTCGGCCTTCAGAGAGGTGGGCCGCGCGGCCGTCGTCGCGGGCTTGGGCGCCGGCCGGGCTGCAGGGGCCGCGCGCGTCGTCGTGCTGGCCGTGCGCGCGGCCAGGGGTGCCGGCTTGGCAGCCGCGGGCTTAGTGAGCGAAGTGCGCGTGGGAGCAGCCGCCTTCGCGGGCGTCGGCGCCTTAGCGACCGCTGGGGCGGGCCGCGCGGCCGACGTGGTAGTGCGAGCGGTCGGCGTAGCGGGCTTGCTGGCCGGAGTGGCAGGCTTGACCCCGAGCGTGGTCTTGGTCGCCGAGGGCACCTTGGTCGCGGACGCGGGCGCCTTGCCGGGCGTGCGGGCGGTGGGCGTGGTGCCGGGCCTCTTGATTGGCGCCGGAGTGGTAGCCGTCGGTGTGCGCGCGGGTGTTGCAGATTTGGGAGCGGACCTCGGCGTACGCGAGTCTGATTTGGCGGTCGGGGTCGTGGGCGACTTTTTTGCAGCGGTCGGCTTAGCCTTGACCGCAGCCACGCCTGCAGCGGCGGCCGCACCTACCGCGGCGACTGCGGCGGCCGCGATCGCGACGTCGGCGCCGTGCGGAGCGGTGTCGGCGGCCATCGGCGTGTCGCTGAGCGGCGCGGCGTCGAGCCCGAGCGCGGCCGGCTCCACGGCGGGCGTGGGCGGCGGGGTAGCCGCGGCCGGCGGCTGGACGGCCTCTTCCAATTGGATCTCGCTAGTGACAGGCACGCAGATTTCCTGAGCTCTGGACTCGGGAATACCGATGTCGACGTCGGTGACGAGTTCAAGGCGCGAGTGCGGCGCGGGCTCATCAGGCAACAGGTCGGGCGCGGGCGCGGAGGGCGCGGGCGGGGAGGGCGCGCGCACTTGTGGCGCAGGGGAGGCCAGACGCGTCTCGATGGAGGGCGGCGGGGACGCGCACGGCAAAGTGGCGCACTCGGCGGGCGGGAGCACGGGCTCCAGGGGCGCGGGGGAATGTGCGGGAACGGGAGACTGTGCGGGCGCGGGGGACTGTGCGGGCGCGGGGGACTGTGCGGGCGCGGGGGACTGTGCGGGCGCGGGGGACTGTGCAGGCACACAGGCTTCGACGGGCGCGGGAGACTCCACGCGGAACGGGATCTCCACTGGCACGGGGGACTCCACGGGCAGCGGAGACTCGCGCGGCAGCGGCACGTCGGCCGGTAGCGGGGAGGGCGCGGGCGAGGCGTCGGCGATGGTTTTGAACGCTTCGGTGTCGATCGACTGCAATGGCTCCACGGCGCTCGGCAGAGGAGATTCAATTGGCATTGGTGACTCGCTCGGTAGAGGAGATTCCCTCGGTAGAGGAGATTCCCTCGGCAGTGGAGATTCACTCGGTAGCACAGACTCGCTCGGCAGCAAGGATTCACTTAGTATCAAGGGCTCACTCGGTAGTGGGGATTTACTCGGTAGTGGTGATTCTCGCAACAAATCAGACTCTGTAGGCAATGGTGAGTGTGCAGGTAGTGGCGAGTGTGCAGGCAGCGGGGACTCAGTCGGCTGCAGGCTCTCGACAGGCACTGGAGATTCTCTGGTAGCTTCAGACTCGATCGGTACTGGAGACTCCTTTGATGGAATGATTTCGCTTGGTAATGGAGATGGAGAGTCTCCTGGCAGTGGAGACTCGCTAACTTGCACAGTCTCGGCCTGCAGCAGCGTATCCTCCGGTAGAGGTGACTCTGTTGGCAGGGACAGCTCCGTGGGCAGAGGGGACTCACGTGGTAGCGACTCCTCCGCTTGTAAATGCGACTCGTTCGGAATCGGAGACTCACTTGGAAGAGGGGACTCCGTCGGCAATGGAGACTCACTGGGAAGAAGAGTTTCAGCTGGAAGAGGTGACTTAGACGGCAGAGGAGACTCTGCTGCCAGCTCGTCAATAATAGCGTGTGAAACTTCTGATGTCAGGTGGTCAGTGTCGAGCTTAATTTCAGGTGCTTCAAGTGCTGTTTCTATCTCACAAATAATTTGTTCAACATTTTCGGTTTCTTCACAGACTTTGCTAGCTGTTTCACTTTCAGTGTCACCTGCAACAGAAACTACCACTTGTTCACATGCTGATTCTGCTATTTGTTCAATATCTACATGTTCCACTGCAACAATTTCATCAATATCTGTAACAGGTTCTGGTGATTTTGATTCTTCAGGTTTTGATTCCTCGAGTGGTGCAGGAGATACTGGAAGCTGTTCAGTAGAATGTGCGTGTTGGATGTCTGTAGGTACAGGAGAGGCCACTTGCTCGGACTCAAGCAAATGGTGAGATTCTACTTGATCATCATCCTTCATGTCATCTAAGTTTAACTGTGGTAGTGTTTCAACACAGGGTGAATCTTCAAGTTTGCTTTCCATTTCAATGTCTTGTGATGTCTCTTTCTCACTCTCTGAGGGGTCTTGTGTCTCATCATTTGTAAATCCTAATTCTGAACTCTTGCCATCAGGTATTTCAGGTATTTGTTCAAAGAGTAACTTGTGAGATTCGGGGGTGTCTGTTTGCAACACGGTATCTTGATTGATGTTGGTTGATTCAAATTCAATATTTGAATAACTTTCGATATTGTTAGAGCTAGTAACATAATCCGCGAAATTATTTCCTTGATCGAAGTTACCGATATTTTGTGGGAGGCCAGGCCTGTCTTCAAACCTGATGATGTCATTGTTTGGTTCTAGAATATCCCTCTCTAATTCTGACAAATCTGTGTGTTGATCTGGAGAGATGTTTTCTTTATCATTTTCATAGATACCGTTTGGCTGGATATCTTCATCATCACTGTCAGGTAAGGGTTGGACAGCATTGAGATCAACATGATGTGATTCATTTTTAGAGAGCCTCTCACAAGTGTCATCATCTTTTTCTTGGTAGAAACTCATACTCATTGGATCTCTTTCTTTATTTTTCAGCCTTTCAAATAGTTCCTCATTGCCTTCAACGGCAAAAGGATTTGTTTCTGTGTGTGTCTGGAATACCTGAAAATTTAAAATAATTGTAACTGTAATGCATGTTTATTCAAACTGCACATCCTGTCATAATTCTTACTTAATATTATAAATGCAAATGTGAGTTTATTTGTTAAGCTTTCACGCTGAAATGGCTGAAAGGATTTGGATGAAATTTGGCACAGGGGTAGACCATGACCTGGAGAAGTACATAGGCTAACTTTCATCCTGGATCGTAGATGAAGTCGCGGACAACATCTAGTTACTTATATTCCTACTTCTCCGACTAATCTGAACAAGAATTAAACAGAAACTTTAAAATAAATAAACTAAAAGAATTATTAGGGTAAAAGGCAAATGAAAATTTTAATTTCTGAGATTATCTTTGAAAATTGCCAGCATTGGTTATTATAGATTACTGTCATGCTTGCAAAAGAAATTGGTACTTTTATAAACTTATAACACCAAATAAATGCAAATACACACCAAAATAAAGACCACAAAAAAACATTACCCTCTTTCTGGGGCAGTCGGGTAAAAAGCCTCACTTGCCTTTTACGACGAACATCTGTCTCGTGCTAGATTTAGGCTACAATAACAATAAAAGAAAGAATTAAAAACAAACCTGAATATTGCAAAAGTCAGTAGTGTCTTTCTGTATTCTCTCAAAGTCTTGTATGAGACCACTATCCTTGACTTTATCAGGTTCAATGCCAACATTGAATCCAAAGCCCAAACTGTCCATGTTACACATATCATTTCCATTCAAGTGTTCTTTAACGGCTTCGTCTAGTGATACATTCTGAAAATAAAATATATTTTATGAGTCATTTCATTGGTTAGCATGATTGTAATAACTAAACTGGATATGTAAGAAACTTGTTACATTAGACTGTTTATTGTATGCACAGATGCCTGTATTGTTTGGGTAACCTAAGCCATTCATCTGTGTCTGTTATTGCTAACATTATGAAATCAAGTAAAACTTACAACCTAATTAATGACATAATAATTCTAATATGGTAATTTTACAAGATTGATAAAGTACTGAATTATAAACTATTAGGAGAGACAGTTGATGTTGTAAACTATATCTATAAATATCAACTTCCATACCTAATTATCATACAATTTCATAAAATCTAAAACTAATACACTTTACAACATAAATTGTCTTAATTTGTCACCACTATGTTATTACCTACTTATATAACTTGTTTGAACATTTGGAGGAAAAACTTACATTTAACACAAAGCTCATGTATCGTAATTCTGTGTAATAATTATACTGCAATCCTTCTCATGTTTCAGTCCTAATGACCATAATTGAGTACACATTTTATCTGAACATTAATTGAATTCATGTAAACGAGGACCATGAATTCTCACTTCTCAGCAAGAACTCCTAATTAAACACAATTTCGGCCATCAAAAAGTTAGTCACCCAAATTGAAGGATGGCAAGGAAAGCCATCCTTCAATTTGGGTGACTAACTTTTTTGTGGAACATTTCTTGATAACTGTACATTATTTTCTTTCAACTAAAGGTTATTACACTCCTTTCAAATAATCTATTGTTACTAATAGCCCACAATTCCGCATAAATACGATAATACAGCAGCTGATAAGAAATATGTAAACTTTAACTAAAGCAAGTCATTATAACAATAGAAAATTCTAGTTTGTGTTCATGAAAGAGGTAAGTTGTGGCCCTGAGAATACCTGATTTAGGTACAAGACATGGAGCATAGCCTCTGTAGTTATGTAGGTGTATATTTATAAACGTTGCTTAAAGTTAAGTAATGACTAGCGACTGTTTAACCATAGATTCACTAGCTTTAAGCAATGTTTATAAATAAACCCCATAATAGTTACTCACACTCAGACAGTTATTTGACAAATAAATTAGACAAGCCATTTTTCTCACACTCTCACTTGAATCGGCATTTAAGTGTTTATAAAACTTTCTCTTTTGTAATGTTAATTAAACAGTCACATTACATTTTCATTAACAATTACATTACCTACACATGGTGAATATTGTTCTAGAACTTATAATCAGCCTATAATGTTCCCACTGCTGGGACACAGCCCTCCTCTATCTGAGGGAGGGAGTGGGACGTAATCATCCATGCAGGCCCAGTTTGGGTTGGTGGATGTCACATGTCTTTGAATCTTTTATTCTAGGACATGCCGGTTTGCTCACAATGTTTTACTTCACCGTTTTGAGAGCAGTGGTGATGAAATAATTTACACAAAGTAAAGTGCCTGCTTGGGTTCGAACCCACGATCTACTACTCTTAAAGTTACGGCCATTACCACTGTTCCTAATGAACTTTAACAAATAAAAATAATGAACAAAGAATACTCACATGATGACCATTAAGCTGATCACAGTTATCCAAGTCTAATAATTCTGCTGGCCTTACTTCAGCTCCTGTGTCAAACTGTGCCTCATCCGGGAGCTCTATGTCATCCATCGGCAACGGCTTGCGAGGCGACTCTGCGAGCAGAACGTCGGAACCAGTCACGCTCCCAGGGATGAACACTGGAGCGTCAGGGTTCAGTGGTGAACTGTTCATGTCTACTGAGCTGCTTTCCCAAGCCGACTGAAACATGGTACAAACACATCAATGAATACAGAATGTTCTCCCTACATAACCTACAATATGATTTCTACTTGCTAATTTATTCACAAACTGTAATACAGATTGAATCATGATTTGAAGGTCAACATGAATAATACTCTCTTTACCAAAGCTATGGAAGTCATTGGAATAAAATGTATGAAAATACTCTAAAAGTTTAGTCTACAAACTACTTGTAGAAAGTTATTGTTAGGAACTTTATTTTCTTACACTGTCAATGTTTCATGTTTCGGAATGCCGATGTTTGTTCATTCACTGTAAATACACACATCGTGGTCGTACAAACATACTTATCTGGATTAGATAGTGTCGTAATATACATAAATGAGCTCACATTATCCTGGCAGGGTGTTTCGGAGCGCGGCTGCTCGTCGGGCTCCTCGCTGGGGTGCTCCTCACGCTCGCCCTCGCCCTTGAAGTAGTTCCACTCGTCTTCGGAGTCTTCGCCACTCTCAGCTACATTATCCGCCACAGAACCGTCAACGTGGCCCTCCTCCACTGCACACAACACCAAGAACACACTGTATTAATGATATTTACAACACTACAATAGGAATTTGCTGAACACCTGGCGACCAAGCAACATGCACCCCTCCTCTCGCAATTCACGATATCAACAGGTGACACACCCTTGACAGAAAAAAACTCATTCGTTCGATTAGAGACAAAAACATCAGCTTTTGAGCTAGCCGCAATATATCATGAACGCCGGTGTTGTTTACGAGCGGCGTGCTAGCAACGTTATTTTACCGGTCGTCGCGATTTCAAACTCGCGAGACATTCGCGGACGCCATTTCGAGAACGAGAACGGCCAGCGGAGACACGCCCGAGATCGAACTTGGACAGTGTAGAGAACATGTGAGTGAACCTCCGGGAATCCTGCGCTCACCGACCACCGAGGGATGCGCCTTCGGGCGAACCGATCTATTTCCAGAACACCGCTCCGCATGAATCAACACAGAAATAACCTTTCACAAACCGTTCGGTATGTGAAAATAATCAACAACATTCGCTAAAAACCACATACCGTGAACGGTAATTTCACTTCACAGATTATTATCTTCACTGGCGGTGTAATATACGAGCCGTAAAAATATAGACAAAGCCCCGATTACAATAGTAGCAACTTTCGAGAGTAGCACAGATCCGTTGGACGTTCAATGAGCGACTGCGAGAGGGACGAGGCGAGCGAGCAGGACGGCAGCGGCGCGAGGGCGAAGGGGCTGCGGCGCGCGGGGCGTCCGCTTGTACCCGATAGGGATGCCGTGTCATTTTATAATTCCCTTTTTATTATTATCCTCTTTGACATAATAATTATTTACTTAGCCTTAGTTTTATAGATAATGTAAAAATAGATGTTATCATAGTCAGTTCTTAAAATGAGCTGACTATTATTTGTAAGACTCTAGTGCCAATAATTTTATTATGGACGTAAACAATAACATCACCCCTGAATAATAATTATGACCACGAGTAAATTACTCGTGGTCATAAATCAACGAACTTTCCAAAGGGTTAAAAAACAAGATAGGTTTTGAAGGTATTTAGCCAATGATGTAGGTATTTAAGTAATGTATTACTTACCTTTATAAAACTTCATTTATTGTAGGTAGGTATATAACGAGAAATTTTTAGTGAAATGCATAATTACGTAACATGTTATGCCAAAGATACCTCTATCTAATACCTAGTGTTTATTTTATGATGTGTAAACACTTGCAGTTGGGTTCGTAAGTAAAAAACCTTATGTATTCGTAACAATCATTATCACATTGAAAATCTATAACATTTTCGTAACTAGGTAGATATCTACCTAAAAGCTAACAGGCGCGGTGTTGGAGTCATTATTTTATTATGAAAGTCGGCTTTTCACGATCTTTATCATCAATATATAAAAAAAAAACATAAACGAAAATGTTTCCTATTCGCCAACAAACCACAAAAAATATATATTTTCGTCTCTCATAGCCTGTTCGGGCGAAAGCACTCATTCCGAACTTCCAAGTTCTACATCTAATCTGAATCGATCGATTCATCTGCATACAATCGCTTCTACAAAATATACCCGATGTAAATTGTACACTGGCTACTTACGGACGGACGCAGCGCGGCATGGATGTAGGTGAATGTGTGTAACAATCAATAAAGCGTGACACACACGATTCTTTACTTTTTCTTTTGCTCTTATTGAAATGTGGCTCATGAGTGCGAGGCTTGAGAATACTTGAGATTAGCTTCCTAGCGCATTTCATATCAACTTTGTGTCGTGTTCAATATTCATTGTAACCGACAGCGATATTTATTAAGTTTAAAATAAAACGGGTTTTAGAACTATCGTCTATCACAAACTACGTTATTCTAATTATAGCTGTGATGACAAAGTTCTTGGACTATACTTTGTTCATGAATCAAAAATAAATTGAAAATATTCTCGCATGATGGTAAAAGGCACCAACAAACTGTTTGTCATCATCCCGCAAAATCTTGCGTATATGACTCGAGTCGTGTCATGCATGAGGAACTGGGGTATTATGAAACGTGAGGTATCCGGCTAGGCGGCTACCTGTCACTCGTTCAGAGTAACAAGTCATGATCTCTAACCCGACGCGTTCCGGCTTCGAATCATGCCAGAATTAAGTATCGCTATCGACGAAGCTACAAATTCGGGGACACATTTGGTAATGGCTAAAGGGTTTGGCAGGAAGGTCAACAGTTCGCCCGTGACCGTCCCGGAATTAGGTCAGATGAGATATGGGCCGACGTTACTGCAGTGAGATTCGCGGAATTGGGGAGTTCGTAATTGTTTACTTCTCCTGTGTTCTGTGTGGTTCCGTAAGAGAAACAAATTTCACGTGCACATAAAACCAGGACAATATTGTTGTAATGTTCTGCGTAGAAAAAAACTAATCGCTAAACGGAAGCTAATCGCTCGACTACTGCACCAACAGTGTTGTGTAAAGGAGAATGAAACATTAAGCCTGTGATGCCAGAACCAGATTCTTATTAAAACAAACGGTACTTACGAAAAAGCTACTTCTGTCGGCAAAAAACTTGATAAAAATGAGGATAAATGAGGATTTAGGGATGTGATAGATTTCAACTCCTTTGAGCATGATGAATTTAGAAGTATTTCTTTTACATGACGTTAGACAGAAATAGCGCAGCACTAAAAATAAGGATTGAATTACTCACCAGCATGTGCAGGTGGGGTAGGCGGTTGTGGTTCTTGATTCCTCGCTTCCGCGTCTACGTCATCTGCGTCAATATCGACGGCGGTCTCGGGGCCGAGGTCTTCACTGTCGCTATCAGAGTTGTCCACGCCGTTGTCTGCGGCCTCTGCCTCGGCTTCAGCCTCCGCGCACTCTTCGGCCTCGGCGTCGGCGGCAGCCGCGGCCGCGGCAGCGTCCACCTGCCGTCGGCACGCCTCCGTCTCGATGGTGAACGGCGGAGCGTTCATCATCGCGTTGTCCAGCCTACGTTTAATTAGGTTTTAATAAGAGGGCAATTAAACAAGTGTTTTGCGTAGGAATATTATAACAGGTAAACCAAATGTGGATGAGCAGCATTGGAGCACCAAAAAACATTATAAATATATGTTACTCAATATCGGCTGTAGATGATAGGGCCTGCTTAACTTAAGAACTACTAAATACTAAAAGCCCCTCGTTCCCAGAGTCTTATAATCAGGCTTATCCATTAATCCTTCACACAAACAAATTTCACTGATTATGGAAATTACCAGAAATCATTCATTCAAATAACGTCTGCAAAACAAAATAATATCCCGCTTATTATTCGAAGAAAGTGACTTATTAAACTTTCATTTTCAAGACTCGTGTTAGAAGAAATAGGTAGGCTGGCAACATCCAAGGTCGTCTGCTTCAAGATAATGTCATTTGTACGTCTACATTTTTATACGAGCTCCATACGTACGAATTACCTGTAACCGGTTGACGGCCGATATCGCTGGAACTGGTATTTTTGACGAAATATTTAGGCAGGGGACTTCCAATGTAGACGTTATTAGCTAATTTGATGACACTGTACATGCCTGCACCCAACATAAGATGACATCATAAAATGATAGCTTGGACTAAAAATAGGGATTATTAATATCCGCCCGTGACATGTGATATGGTAATGCCATTAGCAACAAGTTATAAAAGTACTAAAAACAGGTACACACGGCTACACATCAAGCTATAAATTTCCAGTTTAAGCTGACCTCGCATTATACGGAAAACCTATCGAATGTGAGATCAGCATAAACTGGAAATGTACAGCTTGGTGTGTAGCCGTGTGTACCTATTGTCCTCAATCAGTCATATCGTTTATGCCTTTCGAACTACGACTAGGCACCTAAAATAGTTACGGGCTATGGATATGAGGAGTGAACACTTTCGAAGCAATACTTGTGCGTTCTATTATTACATCAAAATATGACCCTGACGAAATTCTTTCAGAGTCAATGCTAGCAAAATTCTTTCTAGTCATATAAAAAGAAATGAGAATTAAAATTTTTGGAATATTTTTTAAGTATTTTAATCAGACATGTAGTAGCTAATAAGAGGATATGAGGTATACAGACAGACAATGTTTTAAAACACAGGTAAATCCTACTGCTTTTCTTGTCGACTGTTGTGCTGAAGATCTTAATGGTCTTATATCTATGACGGACGACTCAGGGATCAAGAGGACCTTCAGAATCAGATATCGTCGAAACAGAAGAGACCAAAAAGAGGCAAACAATGAGGCTCACCCAAGATCCATGGGCGGGCGGTTGTCTGCGGCAATGTCACGCGGGTCCTTCAGGAACACCACGATTATGGAGATATTGTCGGCGGAGCCCTGCCGCTTGGCCTGCACGATCAGACGCTTCGTCACCGCCTTCAAGTCATCTGCACAAAAGAAAATACATCTTCAAGACACTGTATATGGTCTGTTATAATTTTGGTAGATCTACAATAAAGCATCATCATCTTGAAAGAAAAACAACGACCAATTAAAATCTTATTAGGCATAGTTTCCACCACAAAGAACACATTAAGTACCGGAATTTCTTAATAGTGTTATTATCCTTAAAATATCTATGTGTCATCTAGCACAAAGCTTAAAGTGTTGCGAAGTCTATTATGTCTGCAATTTGTTGCGGCACAATGGTGAATAGTGCCGACGGATATGGAGTAACCATGTTTATGTTTCGATTTGCCACAGCGCTGGCTGTATGTGAGGATGTCCTTGTTCTGTCTCAAGCCTGTTGCGCGTGAGTCACTCCCTCACTGGCCACTGCACCGCTATTGTGCCCCATAACACCAGTACGTGATAGGCCTTCGTTGATATGAAAGCCGCCGCGCCATTCCTTTTAGGTATTTTGCATTGAGACATACTGTAGAATAATTACACTGACCTTGATTCGACCGAGTTATTTAACCCTTATCACTTTCATGAAAATACGAGTGGTAAATTGGATACATTATGTTAAATTCTCAGGAGAACATTGTCACCGCGGCTTCAACACGGTTAATAAAAAACATTTTTGTAGGTCATTTTAGAACAGTCAAACATTGCGCTGTCTGCGAATATAATTATTACGGGCTCCACCTTGTTTTTTGCTACATTTAGGTCGTTATAATAGTTATTGAAGTGTTGGTATCATGATAGGCACACATAATTTAATTAGTTTACACGGGTTGTTTCTTTTTTCTGTGGAAGGTAACTAGACCAGTATAATAGGCGCGCCCTGCCGCAGGGCGTGTCTAACTAACTGGAATTTAAAAATATATACCAGCAGTTCGTGCAATGATGTGCTTCACGCGCCCGTTAGTTCGTCGTCTAAGCGCACGCCTTGACTTTGCTCGCTATTTCGGGGCGCGGTCGTCGCCGCCGCCCTTGCTTTTTACCCTGTTTGGTCTGGCTCGAAGCCAACCGCGCCCCGTCTCCTCTTATTTCGACATAAGTCCGTAGAAAGTTGTTAATTTGATTTATATATCCAAAATATATTTCGATGCTTTTTTAAGCTAATAAAAACTCTTATGACTATGTAGGTAGTTTCGTATCGGATGCGTTTTAGAACTTCGCATGGTCAATGGTCATAAAGTAAGTTTCCCCGTCCCAAGTTGTAAAAAGTAGGTACAATACGGCCGATATAACTTGACAGTTCCGAACTTCGGAACTAAATGGTGACATGAGGCGAGTGTGAGTGAGAGAACATCCGCGAAAGTTATATATGCGCCTATGTTCAGACCTGCCAAGTTATATCGGCCGTATTTTACTGTGTAATGTTTGAGGAATGAGTTTTTCTTACGGTGCGCGGAAGCGGTAAATGTTTATTAGTTAGGTGTATCATGTCGATCGTGGCGCAAGTAGCTCGCAGCGGTCGAGGTGATCATTGCGGCGATTACTGCCGCCGGCTAACGGTGGTGCGGATGGAATGCACGTCGTCGGCCATTGTTCCCTACACTACAACTCGAAGCAAAAACCGATCACGGCCCATCGGCGCATACTAAGCCCCGCGACCGCGAACCACCTGCCACTGACATTATGAAGGAATTTCTATAATTGTTGCAGCCGTTATTGATAATGTAACTGCAAGCTGGTTTGTGGGATTTGGAATTAATTTACATTCAAATCTGCAATGTATTGTTTGTAGCCGGAGATTATTTGCAGAGCTGGATTCTCATGAATATTAATGGTATCACGAATTCACGATGTAGATAGATAATTGTAGTAGGTCGGAAATCAAATGTAGAGTAGAGAGCAGAGAGAGCAGACGCCCAGTGGGAGGGTCGGGGGGAGGGACCAAGTGCAATTTTCCAGCAAAGCTCGGTGCACCGTGCAAAGCCGGCCGGCAGACGGTAGACGGCAAAGATTATTTCCATGTCCGCTGGCTACACAATAAATGTAGCCTCTATTATGATTACGACCCAGTTAAAAACAGTTATTATTGGTACTCATTGAAAACTAAATTACCATTCCAGGTTCCGGATTGCATATCTAAATATTTATGGAATACCTTAATGGCCCGGCTGGCTGCCGCAATACTTCAATACATACAAGCAAAACAACATTAAATATTTTGGCACCGTTTCGTTTTTGGAACAGAAATAAATATAAAATAGTTTGTTTGCATTCAGCTCACAACAAACAAGTCGGCATAATCTGCAACTAAGCCAAAACAGAAATTGTGACACTATATAAAACGAGAATAAAAGCCACCAATATTCAAATTAAAAACCTGAAAGATTTATACACTTTGCTGAACATAAAATGAAATTCAGCAACGTAGTACTTTTTATTCTATGATGCACTAAAAGCTTCGCCCGCATTAGCGGCTGAACTATGTATACAGGTTTAACAGGAAAACCTCAACAAAAAAAAAACTCCGGTATCCTCCCTTTCATGGGGAGGTAGACTGCACAAAATGAAATCTATTCCAGCTTTGAATTTTATTCAGCTTTTTACGACGGGGCTTTAGAAAATAATGTGCATTCAACTATCTATAGATACAAAATGTAATTACTTTTGTAAGTATGCTCTTTATCAGAAAGCAGTATAACACATGTTTCAATACAACAATGATGGGTTTGATAAAAATCGATTAGTGTTCAAAGAATAAAAAACATATTCATAATGACATTCATTATTCTGAGAAAGATATCGATTTAAAGAATGATACATCGCGGTTGGACATAGGGCACAAAGATTTCTTACTACAGAGCTGATTCCAAGAAGGTATAGAAATCGCATAGATCGTTCTGTGGTATGAAGAATACGAGCAGCGCCGGAATGTGAGTGCATTGTGCAATGTAGGAGCAGGAATCAAACCCTGGCGTCTGCGGTCTAACTGTACAGTCGATACGTGTTATATCACTACTATTTTACACATTTTTTCTACATTTGTATCTGTATTTTTTATGGTGTACATAATAAAGAGTATTCTATTCTATTTTATCCGCAATTGCGGAGCTTCCGCATTTATGTAGACCTCGACACGTCCGCATCCGGATCTGCTTTAATCAATGCGGAGCTCATGCACATGCAGAAGTGGGTCGAAAAGAATCATAATCAACAAAATGGAAATTATAATCATTTAAGTCATCAATAAACCTAGCTCTAAATCGTCACATTTTCACGAAACAGTAAACTATATAGATTTTTAATTATAATTGCCGCGAATTGAATTGTTATCAACATACAACGAAATGGCGCTGGAATTTACAAAAAAAAACTTAAGAAATTTTCAATTTCGCCTTTCCGCCTTGACCGTTCCCTTAAAAAACTTGAGCCACCAAAAATCTGCATACGTGGATGTTAAAAAAATCTGCTTCCGCAACATGCCTGCTATACATTACAAACTACTTCAGATAATTCCTGCAAAGATATCAGCAAGTACTCTACTCATAGCCCGCTTACTCCATACGCAGCGTTGGATCCACTCCCGCTGAAGTGTTAATTAAACGTATACGTAAATAAGCTTGTCGAGTGTTAAAGCAGCGAAGGGAGGATGCTGGCTGTTATTTACACAAGCATGATGGTAGGCAAACAAACTTGACAGGACTACTTAGAGACGAACGACTTTGGGAATGAAAATACACAGTCTGTATAATCGGCTCCGATGAGACGGCGCGACATACGACAAACATCAGACGTCTATCGCCGCTAAAAGCTTTCGATAGAGCATCGATACAATTAACGTTAAATTATGAGAACCAGCCATTTGTTCTCGAGCACAAAATAAATACCTCTTCTTCTTCCAGGATTATTACCTAAACATTCTTAGACTCTACGTAATAATTAATATGCAATGATTTATGCATACATAATTAAAGCCACCTATTTGCTAATCAATGAATTAATCGCGATTATAGAAACCTCTCTAATTGTTAGTGCGCACAGCCAAGCGTAATGAAATTGACTGGGAACTTTCGTGCACGCTCAACGTTCATCAGTTGGCCGGTAATTGGTTTACAGGCATGCTTCGCAAAGAGTTATATGGAGTTATACGTGGCCGTGCCACCGGGGACCCTTCTAATTAACGCTCGCAGCACCAGATTCGAATGCTCTCGTAATTGGGAGGCTGCTGGGCTGTCTATGTCGCCACTCTCTCGCCACTACTCGCCACTTTCATGTAATCTCCCGTCGCGTTTACCACTTAAAGGTTTTCCAAGACGTTTGTTAACTAAATTGAATCTAAATCTGATTCTTATTTAAACAGGCTAACTTTACAACTACAATGTTATCATAGAATAATGATCATAACTTTTCGGAAAGTTCTCTCCGTTATTTCCACCGGATTCTGAGAACCCTTTATAACGACAATGAAAGGAGAAAGAATATCCCATTAAAATAACATTAGCACGTATTATGCTGTTAATGAGGTTAGCCGGATGGAGAGATTGATAGACAGACAAATATTCTAACTTGCATGGTTTAAATAAATATCATACTTTGGAATTCATTAACATTACCAACCTAATACCTACTACATATTCATTTTCCTTGGAAAAGGACATACAATTCTACATATTTGCGGAGGCAGTTCAAAATCAAAGCTAAATATGTAACAAGAAGACAACTGAACATTTATATGTTCAGTTGTCTTCTTGTTATGATGCAACATTTGCAAGCACTTCCAGGCATCCTGGCCACATGTGGCATAATTTCACTAATCGTGCACAGAGGAAATGTGGATCAGAGGGCTGCGTCTAACACAAAGCGACCTAAATATTAAACCAGTGCGGTGCATGTGAAGTACCTACTATTACCTACTTGCAGTGAAAGATGAGAATCGTGTCAATTGCTGAATTTGCTGAATATAATGTTCCGGGAAGCTGGTTACATTGTTAGGGCTACAAACTGCAAAAATGACGCACGTTCGTAATACGGGAACTGGAATAAATCCTACATGATGGTTACGTAGGTACCTACTTGTGTAAAACGTACAGCATTATTGATCGTGTATTATTCCGGGACAAGTATTGTTATGGGCTGTTTTCCGAGTTATTACACAGTTTAGCATTTAGCGCAGGCGACTGGTCCAGGCTGTGGAGCGACAAATCACGCCTGCATATCGCATTTATATGCAAAAGTTTCGATCCCACGCAACAAGTACCACTTGTCGCCCTCGATATTGCCCGATGCAGTCCTATTCAAACGCCTGCTCATTTAATTAGTCACTGCAGACATTTATGTAGATTACCTATCAAGGGTATGAGCTATTTCAGGAAATGTGGTTAATCAAAACATAAATAGCGATAACCAGGTAAAATTTATCGGAAAAATTCAAGGGAAAATGAGCAAATTATCAGTTGTTTTGAATCACCTGTGGATAAATTTACTTTGACGTTTGGCGGTAAAAATTTGCGGCAATGCGTTAGCGAAAGACTAATTAGTTTTATGTAATTAAACGAGCATTGTCGTTATCTGATAACGCTGCCTCCGCATCTTTATTCCCATTACAGGTTAATAACCAGATAAAATAATAGCAGCTCTACTTCGTCCACGTTCAACTCGCCAAGTGTCAATGCACTCGCTTCGGACATACTCGGGCATTTTGTATAGGTACTATGTAGTTTAAAACAATTTTACATCCACCTGTACAGAAATTGTTTGATATAACGTCACCGCCTTGTAATGGCTTTTTGTAACTACTTCATAATATCATATTGGGGTTGGCTTCAAGTTAATCCGATGCGGTGGATACAATCTGATGAAAGGTCATTTCTTAGCAGGGAACGAGTATTTCGACGCTCGTGTCGAAATGACAGAGACGTACAAAATAAAGTATTAAACCAGCAGTTTGGTTCTCTGAACTCTGACAATTCTGACCGATAACGGCCTGATGTCAATGCTCAACGAGGCCCTCTATAATGGATCTCGGAGAACGTTCACCCATCTAAGACACAACCGCAGGAGGAAGAACGAATTAACTTTGCAGAACTGTAGCATTTTTGCCACAAGTTCTCGTTTTCCCCCAAGTTTCAGAGAACCAGATAACAGTACTGAGATTTGAAGTGCTCACGCACTAGTTCGGATTAGTGGAAAGTGCACGAATGTCTAATCACGAATCGATGTGGTCGGCCACTGACCTTTGGGAATTCTTGAAAATCTGTAAATTGTAAAGATTTTTTTTTTGCAAATGTATTTTTTTAGCGCACAATTTTTTTTGCATCCTTTTTGTGCATGTGCTTAGTTAACGTTATTATAATAAAAAATAATTTAATTAGCTATAAAGGCTCCCACAAACAGGCGCGATATCGCGGGCGTGACAAGAGTCGCGCCCGCAACATCGCGCCTGTTTGCACGAGCCTTAAGAGGAAATATGGTCGGTCCCCTCTCCATACAAACATCTCGCCTGTTTTCTCTCTGGTTTATGGCCTTAGAGCAATGATTTTTTACAGTAAAATAAATATCAACTAGTTCTATGCCCCTATATCTTCCGTTTTGATGATACATTATCTGTAGAAGCACTAGAACCCTCAGAAAATGCTCAAAATTGCCTGTTTAGACCACTGTCATCAAAATAAAATATCTTTTAAATTGGTCCAATATTGGAGGAGGAAATAAACGAGAGCCGAACCTCGAATTATGACTTTTTGTATGGAGAAAAGACCGACCCTATTTCCTCTTAAAGAGTGACTCTAAAGAAATTCCTAATACTCGTATAAGTCAGAATGTAATTCTTTCGTGAATATTATTTTGAACGTATTTAGCACAATATAAATACATGAAGCGATATCAGAAACTAACTTATCTGATGTTGATAAGTCCGATTAATTATGCAGAATGACATGTTGCTGCACCTTTTTCTTTTGATAATTGAAGTACTTATCTCCTTTTACGAAAACAATGAGGTAATAAGGCAATTTCTTCAAAATTAGGATAGCAACCCATAAACTTTCACCAACTGGTGTTATCATTCAGTTCATTCCTGCCCTTATAAGCCCTAAATGTGCGAGTGAGGTGACAGGTGGCAAGAAGACAGCTGCTACTATCCGTGTTTACTTTAATTAATTCCTTTATCAAAATACGGAAAAGGAATATGTTGGAGATTTAATTCATCTGTTTTCTGCTTTTGTAAAACGAAAACTTAAGTAGGTATAAAGAATTTATCTCCACAATGTGCACGAGCAATCTTAAATGAATGCGTAGTTGTATGAGGAGATAATTTGTTTGGACGGTTTGCCACCGAGGTCATCTCTGTTTGTCAAGTATGATTCATCCATGTGAACGCGATAACTCATATTCAGCTATCTGTTGTTTAGGCCCGTTTTATATGAGATTCTATCGATGTACCTATAGCGAAAGTCATATTCTTTTCCATTACCTAAAGCTGATTGATTTTTCCAACAGGTGAACACTAGAGTGAGTTCGCGGCCCATTTATCGGATACGTACATAAGTATTACGTATATTGATAAAGTACGTACAGTTCAATAAACGCTACAAGCGGTCAGTCCGGTAGGTGCTAATGCAAAATTCTTGTAGCGCGGCAAATATTTGTGAGGGCGTAGCAAACCAGCAGGGATGAAGTGTGGACGAGGCGAGGTGGGGACTGACAGGGTTGACAATTCAATCGTGACGTGTACTATTTTCGTCGCGACACGATATTTCACTCTCCTCATGAATCCGCAAATATTTAGCCAACATTCGGAAATATTTTGAAGGTAAGCTTATAAATAAGCGTTGGATTTGCCGTTTTGTTAGCAGGTAGGTGTATGTTTATACCTGAGCGTTGCTAAAATTGTGCGAATTATGACGTCCTATAGCTACTTCAAGCCTTCCAGGAAATATGGACTTTTTCCAAGAGCAAATGCAGATGTGCAGCAGCGTGTCAAAATGACAGCCCTATCGGTAATTGCATTGCCAATATCGGCAACATGCGCCGGGCGGGCGGCGCTCTGCGCGTCTCTTCATCTGTTCGGCCTGGCTTCGACGCAATCATTGCAATTTCCGAATCCTACATACACTCCGGTTATCGAATTATCTCGACCAAATTGCAGGCTACTCCCCAACCCTGATTACAAATAAAGATCCTATAAAGATAAATAGAAACGTCGAATTGGAAACAGTATAGTGCACCCATATTGAACACCACGGGTGGTTTATTAGAATCAATCTATTGACTGTCATTTAGATTATGTCGCATCTCAAAATTAATTACTAGTAAGCTTGTTTCAACCTTTCAAATTGTGTACAAAAGTATCAGTACCAAACTATAAGCTATTAATATACCAAGAAAAAAGAAAAAAGCATTGCGCCTGAGATGGTTTTCTATCGAAATCACTTTGATGATGTACAAAGAACACTTGTAAGACATAAACAAACATCGCCTAGAAATAAACGGATACGCATCGTTGGAGTCCCGACCGATGATTGCGAATTCTTGTACCTGTTACATTGTACTGCGACAATTTATTATTAGGATTTATTACCTAATACGTTGTGATTATGTATTCGTAACAAGATTGGCCAATCCTAGATGGCGCTTACGACGAATTAGCACACAAAATCAAGTAGCACCGTCGACAGCTGCGTAAATATATGACACGTTTGCATTGTGTACTAAAAACATTTTGAGTAGGGTATGTACAACGCAGATGTATTTATCAAGATACTGAGCTGAAACAGCTTATATTACTGATGATGATAGCGATAATTTATAATTACCGTCTTCAAATTGCAATCTTGCAACCTTGCAGAAGGAACACCGGCCGCCGGTTGTTGACCTGTTCGGTTAAAAATACCCGCGTCTCCCTCCCACGCCGGGTCAAGGGTATTACGCTATTTTATGCTGCAAGCTTCTTAACTTCTTACCCGGTTCGCGGCGGTCAATAAAATCACGGGTTTTCTGGTCTGTAAGTAGCTTAACTTCATGTATTGGCACATTATGATGGGTTTTTATTTGGTCTAGGAAAACGAAATCCAAATGTTTCATAACTTTTTGGTTTTCCAAATCTTGGAAAATTGCATCAGCTCTTTAAATACACTTACACCCTGACTATAAAGGTATTAACACAGTTTCCTCAATTTATCATATGAAAAACTGTTGGGATTTGAATCGTTAATCGTTACGTTACTGGTTGCTGGCCTTGATATAAGCCAAAGCCAGGGTATCTCATTAACAGGCTGAAGAGATACTGCGGTTAAATATGGTACCTATGTTCTTTACGTACATATCTACAACAAATTATTTGTAAGAGGCCGCATTAGTGCCTTAGGATCCTACTAGTGACAGTATTTAGTTCTATCTGGTCGCCCTATAAGGTAAGTAGAGCGTGAAGATGAGCGGTAAGTAAAATAAAATTAATTACACATAAACATTAATTCTTAGCCGGGAGTTTAAATGTTAAGATCTACTCACGAATGAAGGAAAGTTATCATTTCGTGGATCTGCAAGACTCTTCATCACGACACAAATCGTGAGAGAAAGACTCGAGCCACCAGATAAACAAACAACAGCGTCTGCACCGTATTTACTGAATGAAAGTGAACCGATCGATTAAAGAAATGAACGTTTTCGAAACAATGGGATTAGTTTTGGGTAGTGAATGTGTTGGCAGTGACACGGATTGAAAATCTGTCAATGAGTTCGCTGGGTGTAGATTTCAAATGGTTGACAATGACAAGTGAGCGGTGCTTTCTCGTAGACGGAGTACGTCGGTGGGCGCTCGCCTGCGCCTCCTTTACATACAATCATACAATGCAAGCGCCCCACAGCCTGGCGCGGCACAATGCCCTGTGGCGGCCCACATCGCGATTGTCTGACTCACCGCGGCGCCGCGACGCATACGGGCTTGTTTACACTCAATAAGATTAATAACACACTCAAAAGTGGCTCCGTGAGGGATTTGATACATTAATTGGCGAAAGCCACTGCGAAATCCGCGCGAGAGTTTACGATCAGACGAATGACAGGCAAGATTTAAATTGTGAATTTCGATATCTCAGTACTGCCACCAATAACAGAAACTGTGTTTGTGAAATGTATTTTTATTTACGAAACATATAGGTATGTTGGTGTCAAAAGAAATATGTTTCGTAAAATATATTTCTGACTAAAATTTTATTGTTTCAAAATACATAGACAATTGTTCACGCTTGAATTTCATACGGTTGGAAAAATAAACAATTTGGAAATAAAGTGGGCATGGTTTGACCTAACCAAGTCCTTTACAAATGCTTTAAAGAGACATGAAGAAGGAGTAATGTGTTTATCTAAATCAATGTCTCAATCTAAACCACATACAACTACTTCACGGCCCAGTGAAGCACGCTTGTAGCTTGTAAGTACATTCAATGAGCCGCAACGGAATTAGGGATCCACATATTCACACATAAAGGTAATGTAAGTTGTTGAGTAACTTACTCAACAAAACGCTTTTGCTAAAGAAATATTACGCAGCCAGGTGGTGATTCACCGCCAAGTCGTAATTGCTATACACAAAAACGAGGTTCGATAACAATAAGTTATCGTTTCGGACAATTAATTCTACTATTCAATTTAGAAATATCCGTCCTGATTGATTGTAATGTTTGTTTCAGAACCTCAGAGAAGGATTAAAATTTATTGCAACAAGAATGTAGAAGTAAATTACGGAGTAGTATTTCTATTCGTTGATGTGGCTAAACTAAACATAGTTGGTGAAATGTTCAACAAAAAGAGTATTAAAGTCGCAATCATTTTAGATATTGCAAAATAAAATGGTTGATTGTAAAGTAAGCAGCGGAAACTGCAAGCCGGCCAAGGTGTTGTCGCCAGTATCCTGTGTGACGGGACACGTACACACGCAAATTGTATGAAACAACATTATACATGCTATACCACAACCGCAGGCGCGAAGATTATGCTAAAAATAAACATTTATTATGGGGCTTTATATCGTACGTAAATACTCTTTGATCTTCCATGTTATACAAATTTTCGTGAAAAGTTACCGTTTTCATATTGGCGCTGTGAATTTGAAGTTACTGACTATCTATCGGGTGGTATGATGTTAAATGGTTGATTTCATCATTATATTATAAACATTTCAAGTTATTTGTGAGCGATTGGTCAAATGTTCATTATAATTATGTCTTTGAAAGTTCGGTAAGTATACACCTATTGAAAGCTTGCTCCTCTCACTTAAGTAATCCATTTATAACTGTTTTGTACAACACAAAAGTTACTTCTAATTAGTACTAATCTTCAATTACTGGTGTAATAGAAGCGTTGATTCCTGCAATTACTGTTAATAAATCAAATCATTTCTAATGAGCATTATGAAAAATGTTCCCGGTTTCATAATAAGCACTATATGAATGGTTAGAATGTTGAAAACTGTTGATGTTCAGTTTAATCAAGTAAGCAGGTCATAAACAAGTTCTGAACATAGGGTTCCTTCACACACCGTTACAAAGAATGGTTGAACGAAGGGATATATATATAGTCATAATCACTTGGTGGATTGTTGATGGTATCCGCTTGGGAGGCCCTACAAGAGATTATTCATCATGTAGCTTAGCTAGTATTTTCTAGTGCATATGATTTTTTTTTTATCAGTGCAAAGAAACACTTTTATACCTTTGGATTCATGCAAAAGGATCTATGGTGGTATTCAAATCTTGTAATGGCACATAATTCCTGATGAAACATTAACGTATGAAACAGAATTAAATGAAGAAATTACTGGAATAAAGAACTCCTCATCAAAACAAACGAGAAGTAAGGATTCAGCCAATTACTTTCAAACATGGTAAGAATTGAAAGACGGCCTTTTAAGAACAACAGTATTACATCGCCATATATTGTAATTAAGTCGTTAACCCATACTTGTATCCAATAACGTAATTACGAAGCGTGATGTAATAATAGTCTACATAGCACAATGATCGAAACCAACCGTGGGAATTCATGGAATGTTTTGATAACATTGACCGCGCGGAGCGTACTCGGAACTTGAGAGTTAGAATTAAGGCTAGCGACAAATCGGAGTGGAAAAACGAACAGAAAAAAAGGAATTAATAGTAAAATTCGCCTGCTTTATGCTGCTGATCGTAGCATCGTCCCAGACGCGCGTTTTCCGCCAATAGGTATATGGCTCTTTTGAAGCATTATGCGAAAACTGCTATGATGGTGAGCCGCTGCGTTTTTAACCGACTTCTTCAAAAAGGAGCTGGTTCTCCATTCGTATGTATGTTTTTTTTTTTTTTTGTGTATGTTTCGCGATAATTATGAATCGATAATGATGATTTATATTTTTGTTTGGTAGGTCATGCTCCAGAGGTGGTCCCATAATGCGTAGTTTTTGAGTTACCTTCAATAATTACGTATTTTGCCCACTTTGTCTATGTAGACGACATCTTATTTGACTCCGTCACTGTTATTTACATAGCAGGTAGGGTGGCAGGAAGTCGGTGGCAAAAAACTAAAATTGAAAAGCGAAGACACCGACTTCCGAAATTAAAGTTATTTTTCACTATTTTGGTGTTTTTTTTTTGGAAGTCATTTGTTTTTTTTCCGCTTAGATTAGACCCTAACCAAATACGGATTGTATTCATCTTACGAAGTCTGCAGATACGTATTTTTGCGTGATACACGAACGCGTACAGACAACTGCGTGCAGAAGGCCGAGGCCAAGAGAAATCGATTCTAACATCACAATGATCCATTGGGGTCAGATAAAATGCAAAATATTAAAAAATACCCATGTATTTTTACACATATTTCACAAGACTTAATATTGACTACATCTCCAACATAAATCATTCAAATAAATATATAGAAGTACACAGCCAGAAAAAAAAAATTGAGGACAAAATGGTTTTGATACTTGATTTTAAAAAGTTCGATTACTCATTTCCTCAAAAGTTGTGTTATGTGTAATTCTACGAATCGCAACAGTCTATTGGACACGGGAATTCAATGTTTACCGCAAATAAAACAATAGCGTACGAAGTAGAACGTAACCGTTCACCTAGTGGAGGTATTTTAGTTGCAAGTACCTTTTCCAATCGTCCTACAGCTACAAGGTCAAAAGATAAAAGTTTCTAATACATAATTCAATAGTGACTTTGTGACCCACGAAGATCAGACGAAAGTCAAGAAGATAAACCGTTGTGAAATGAATTGGACTTCGTTAAGTAAACAACGACTTGAGTTTGTATAACCAAATTACATTATTCTTCAGAAACAAATAGTTAATTCTTTAGAAATTCAAAGCTTGTTCAACAACAGCATAAATCTGAAAATAATAAGTTAATAGTTATTCGTTCATCGTATTGAAAGAACGTACTCTCACACAGTAAATACCCTACAAGCCGTTCGCAATAACATCGACCGTGCTAGTTCTGACCCTCTGAAAAGCCTATATTACTGGTTCAGTTACCAGACACGTCCATTTTGATTAGAAGTTACTAAGTTGTCAGCGTAGATATTATCTAGCGAATTGGTACTTTAGCGAGCCTGCAGATCCAGTTTCTAAGTTAATAAAAATATACTCGCATCAAGATTTACTAAGCCAAGTAATCTATCTGAGGCTAAAAGCTCCGGCAATGGATTTTCGATTGACGCTTATCTCGGTATACACCTAATTGGGGCTAAACTACGTAGGAAAACACAAAATGGACATTCATTAAGCAGCACTTGATTTATTGGTTGAATGTAAAAGTATAATTTCGTGTCTGAATTAATAAGGCATTTATAAATTTGGACTACATTGAAGTTAAAATATTCGGAATTTCTGACCAGTCCCACCTAGTATTAAATATTTAGGTGGTATTGGGAAAACGATACATTAATATCTCTTTGCTAAAATGCTTTACAACAGGGAATTGCATGATACGGCTTTATAAAATGTGATTGAAAGTTACATAGAAATGGAAGCAAAAGTGTAAGCGGACACGGGTCGTAACGATTAAATTACAAAAGAAAGTCCCTCGTCACACCTCATACAGACAGAAATAATCTAGTTGCAAGATTGGATGCGTTCAATATTGAAAGCCGGTTTTAAATAAAATTGTGGAGTAGTCTCCAGCAGCGAAGTGCATTGGTAAAGCACTGACAGAATTATCGAAGCGTTCGCAGTGTGGGGAGGCGGTTATTTCTGTACATTTCGCGAGAACTGTCGTTAACATCCAAGATATTATGGCCGGCATAACTTGTGAAACATCGGCTATGCTGTGGACAACGGGCAGCGCTCTCCAAATTGGATCCTAAGCAACGGTCGGGATTAACACCTTTGGACACGTTAATATATTGTAAAAAACACCAGATTTTCGTTGAAAATCCCAAGTAATTTCAAGTTTCCTTGCACATGACAAAACAAATTAAAACAGCCGCACTTAAAATACAAAATGACATTCACCAGTGTTGAGCACTTCAAAGCGCAGTTTAACTGCTTACTTTGAACGTTTCTAAATAGAAACCATAAAAATTTGATGGCAAGCTATTGCTTTTTGTCCTTTTATCAAAAAATTACCCGACATCCTGCGATTTACAAGAAGTTCAGAATGCTTAAGGAAAGTAAACAGGCTACTTTTTTCAGGCAATAAGGCTTTTTATAGTAACACCAGTATATCTTGCACAAACCGGCCTTAAAACTCTTCGCCAAAAGTAAAGATTTGCATCGCCGATTATTTCTTCTTTATCGTCACATAAATCAAGGACAAGTTATTGCAATTACGACAGACTGTCAGGCTGTGCTGCACTGGTGGTAAGTACATTACGAAACCTGCACGCAACGCTGTGCCAACAAAAACTTTCTGCCCAAAGCCGACCAACTGGTACTGTTCAATCTGAGAAATCATGTCCTTCTAGGGAACCGAGAGACATACAAGTACTTCTTGGGAACATTCTCGCGAGAAAGTATTGGGTACAATTGAAATATACGAACAAGCGGAGCAAGCACGTAGGTAATATTTATATACTCGTGTAACGTAAGGAGGAGGGCGGCGCAAATGGAGCGTGTCTCGATGCTCGCTTCCACTCGCATATAAACACGTGGAATGCAAAAAGACCACAAGAATCACGGAAGAATGCGTCGCCGCTCTGATGACGACAGCGACGCCTGTTCTATGCAGATACCAGAACAAAACTAAATTTGAATTCACTCATACACAAGTATGCATTCAGACTTAGCATTTCACTTGGCTGATTTGAACTCTGAACGTATCTTTGGAGTAATTATATTTATTTCTGTTCCATTAACAGTACTGAAGCCCTTCCCACAATTAAATACGGTATAGTTAAAGCGCGTGGTGATGTCATGGATTAATTAAAGGAATTTTATAATGTGACAGTGACACTCGAGAGGGCTCGCCTCTACATGTAAAAATGTAGCCGCACGTTAATTGCAAACCACTGGTTGGTCGCCATCATGGACAGACCAGAGCTGACTTTAACATAGTGAGAATGTTAGGACATACCGTTTTTTATGTCTTTTATAACTACTGAATGACGGAATTTAAGCAGAGTAAATAAATCAGGCGAAAAGGTTGGGTTGCCAAATTGTTACATTCAGCTCAATTTATCAAATGTGTTATAAAAACAGTGTCGTCGTAATTCCCAAGTGTTTTAAAAGCTTATGAGACAAACTATGAAATAAAACTGTTTCTAGAGCGATCGGAAGCAATACAGGACGTATAAAATAGACCGAAGTATCTATCCATTTTTCGCACTGGAACTGTGTAGGCTGAAACTTCCCAATATGAGACCAGCTCGGTTCCAGAACCCAATTCTGATATATCTACAAGCGGCAGCGTGTCAAGCCAAGTTCAAGAAAAGAACTGGCGCACAGTGGAACGAATGTATGGGAGCGGTTGGACGTAGACATGTCCGAAAAAAAAGAGTAAAATTATGCCAAACTAATGATGCCATCTTATTCGATTACTTAATGCCTTCATAACTTGTGGTGATGAATTTCTTCATAACTCCCATATTTCGGGAGTAATTTGAGAAAATGTGAAATTTTACTATGAAAATGAGTGTATCGAGCTCTCTCCCTCCTGATTCCGGGCTTGTTTCAAGTAGCGGTCTCTAATATCATAATGCTAATACTAAGAGCTATATTTAATACTAAGACACATAGTGCGCCAAATGTGCACTTTCTGGGATAAAGAGTGATGTTTATTTTATAACACAATTTTTTAATTTTTTGTTTATTTTGTTGATTAAAACCGTTTTTCTAAAGGTTTACCTTATTACAATAACATTTCTGAGCAGCCAATTAGAGAAGATATAAGCTAATTAGGATATATAATTAGGGACTTAAGGTTTACATATAAAACTGATGCACTAATGATTACTGATAAGAACATTGCTATTATTTAATTACTAAATGGCTCTTAATACACTAATTTAGCATGCATCATTTACTAATTATCACAATAACTAATTACCTTGCAATATTTAACAAAGGATACCTGGGATACCTGGATTTTATATAAATAGGTCACTATTAGTAACTTTAAAATCAGTGTTGATTTACACCTCGTTGTATCCAAGCTAATCTCGCAATGTATTTTCCAAATTTTAATACAAATCTTGATATTCACGTTGCTTTATGCGCACGCGCACATAAAGATTTACGCGACTTTAACTATTTGTTCAGTGTTTTAAAAGATAACAGTTGTGTTCAGTTATGTGAAAGTGCTGAAACAAGTTTAAAAGACTGGTGTCGTCGATTTTGCTACCGCATTTATGCAAAATGGACACAGTCTGGAAGAAGCACAGATAAGTTTCGGAAGAAACATGAGATTTGGCTACAGGCTGCAATTCAATGGCCGGAATTACAGAATGAAAATATGGAACCTTCTACAGAAAATATAAGTGACGTCATCGAGCCCATAATTTCTCCTGCTAAATCTGATGCTTCAACTTGTACACATCCTAGTCCTCGTAAATCTTTTGAGGACCTTAGTAACCGGCAAAAAAGAAGACGCACCACTGAAGATAGTCTTTCATGCAGCAGTAGCAGCGCTGAAATTATGTTTTCGGCCGAAAGGGCGCTTCAAAAGGCAGGACAAAGCGATACAGCTTATGTTATGAAATACTTGACGGAGAATCCAGAAGAGGCCTCAAAAATCAAAGCCTTCATTGAAGGTAAATCAATTCAGGTACGGGAAATATCCCCTTTGAAGGCATTGGCTCTTTATGTATCGATGAACTTATCGAAATGGCGCTATAACACTCTTCGGGATTTCAACACTCAAGAAGGAGCTCTTCAATACCCGAGTTACTACATGTTGGTTAAAGAAAAAATTAAGTGCTATCCGGCCAAAGAAGATCTCACAGTTACAGAGAGCTCTGCAAAAATCAAATTACAAGCCTTGATGGAATTAACCTCAAGAAGACTTATTAGGTCGTTAGAAACCCCTGTTGATCCCAATCAACAGCTCGTATTGACCAGCAAATGGGGTTTTGACGGATCATCTAGCCAAAGCATTTATCATCAAAGGACGAGTGAAGATGAGCAAATCGATCTTGCTAGTAATTTTATGATTAGTCTTGTACCACTGCGGCTCGTCTCAAAAGGTGTAACAATTTGGGAAAACGAGCGACCATCTTCCACTTCATTTTGCCGGCCAATATTGTTTAAGTTTATAAAGGAAACCAAAGAAAATGTGCAGAGAGAGATGGCTGAAATCGAAGCAGAGATTGAAGCCTTAACTCCATCCACCATCACTGATGGAATTAGTGTCAAACACCAACTGCTGTTGACAATGATTGATGGTAAAATTCATTCCATTATATCCAATACAGCAGCTTCAGTGTGTGACATATGCAAGGCTTGTCCTAAAGAAATGAATAATTTAGAGTTAATCAAAGATAAACACGCAAACGAGGACATGTATAAATATAGCTTAAGCACCCTTCACGCTTGGATTCGCTCAATGGAATGCTTATTACACATTTCCTACAAATTAGACATAAAATCATGGCAAGTAAGGGGTGATATAGCAAAAAGGCAAGTTGATGACAGGAAGAAAAGAGTTCAAGAGGCTGTAAGAAGAGAAACGGGCTTACTTCTCGATGTTGTGAAACAAGGCAGTGGATCCACCAACAATGGCAACTCGGCAAGGAGATTTTTTGAAAACTACACTAAATCTGCTGAACTGACCGGAATAGATGCTATGCTTTTAAGAAAAATCTGTGTGATCTTGCAGTGTATTTCATCAGGAGAGAAGATCAACGTAACTAAATTCCGAGAGTTCTGCTTTGATACTGCTAAGCTTTACGTGGAGTTATACCCATGGTATTATATGCCTTCTTCACTTCATAAAATTTTAATGCATGGGCCAGACATAGTTCAGAACATGTCAATTGTGCCCATTGGTTTTCTATCCGAAGAGGCATCTGAGGCTAGAAATAAAGATTTTAGAAAATATAGAGAGGGGCATTCTCGAAAGCATAGCAGTATCTCATGCAATGAAGATATTATGCACAATCTTTTACTGTCTTCTGATCCACTTGTTACAAGTATCCGTCCAAAAGGAAATAAGTTTGTAAAAAAATCTTCTTTTAAGGAATTTTATGAGCTTACGGATTCTGAGAAAAGTGATATCGAATTTGTTAACATAAATGATTTAGCGGACATCGATTCTGAATTTGAATTAATTGATGATGATGATGATGACGAAGATAATTAAATGATGTTATTGTTTTAAAATGTGTAACTTAGTAAATTAGAGCTTACATCTTAATTATTTATTGTACTTTTAATGAAACTAGGTAATTTATTATCAACTTACTTAAAAGTCATACTCTCATCAGTTCTTGTGAATATTTTTGTTAATATATATTTCTGTATATATATAATATATTTATAGACCTCTTAATAAGTCTGTCTGCGGTTTAAAGTAAATACAAATGGGGAAAAAACGTTTTTTTTTTTAAATTTTCATTTCCTTTTATCCCAGAAAGTGCACATTTGGCGCACTATGTGTCTTAGTATTAAATATAGCTCTTAGTAATAGCATTACGATATTAGAGACCGCTACTTGAAACAAGCCCGGAATCAGGAGGGAGAGAGCTCAATACACTCATTTTCATAGTAAAATTTCACATTTTCTCAAATTACTCCCGAAATATGGGAGTTATGAAGAAATTCATCACCACAATTTATGAAGGCATTAAGTAATCGAATAAGATGGCATCATTAGTTTGTCATAATTTTACTCTTATTTTTCGGACATGTCTACGTCCAACCGCTCCCATACATTCGTTCCACTGTGTGGCGTCGCAGCAGCCGTGTGTTATATTACACGAACCATTTGGAGCTACTTTTCACCCCTCAATAACTCAAAATCTATTAACATACACACAGATTTATTTATTTATACCCCTTAGATTAACTAGAACCCCAAATTTCATAAATACAGCTCAAACGGATCTCAATTCCTTTGTCGGCGATGTCACTTATTCTTAAAATTGAATTTGGCTCCCATTTGCACATTTATGTTTTTGATTGGATGTATTTTTACCCTAAGTATTTTTCCATATCATAACAACTCAATATTTCTTAGAAAAGTACGTGTCTACACATTAACGGGCAACTTTTCCTGTAAAAGAAGTCGGTGTTGGTATTGTTTATAACCATGGAGCAATGACGTGTTGGAGTAAAAACTGTAACAATATGTTTGAAAACATGCCACAATTGTGAATCATATCATAGTGATTATAATGATTGATCTAATGTTCTTCAAACTGAAAGACCAACAAAAGCTTTGACTTCCTTAAATATAAACACGGAAGGCCAAATCTTCGATATATATTTTAGCCAATACTTTAATACTAGAATTCTTTGGAAATAAAACATTATTAAGTCCAAATTCGTCTTGCTTATTTATTTCTTTGAAAAAACATCAAATTTATTAGCTGACCTAAAGTTACGATTGAATCACTAAAGCACGCGACTCTATTTGTTAATGCCGCCCAACTGAATGATGCATTGTTCTCGCTAAAATTATTGAGGATAATAACGCATACGTTATTTTTAGCACTACAAGAAATGGTCAGCGTCGAATTTGATTCACCGACTAAGTAGAAGTACACAGTATAAAGAAACCAACGTATCTAAAGATAGAAGGAATATATGGCTGGTATATAGTATACCCACTGAATTAACATACTTTGGAGATCCGAATGGAAAGTATTGTGAATACTGAAAATGACTCAGCGAGGGTTACGTGTCGGGTCAGGAGGATGGCGAATATGTGGGCGTGGAGGTAACTTGTAACAGAACCTGTTTGGGTCATGCAATTCATGCGCTTCTATATAAATCCCTGAGCTTTTCTGCAATCGACTAAATGCAGGCATAAATGTATAAACCGAGACCGGGTGGTGGCCTTCGGCTATTTATATGTCCTTAGACATTCCTTTTTCTCTGATAATAAAAACAAATCACACGTCAAACGCTAATAAAGCGGGCATGCCACCAACAATGATTACAGACGTTACCGTTATAAATTAGATAACAGGAACAGATAAGAGGATATTAAACGATAAATAGTAATAGGAAAATTACACGTTACCGCGTTCGCGTTGTCTATAAGGCTTAATAAATAATGTATCATCGTGGCAATTTCCTTGAGGGATAAGAAATCATTCAATGATTAGCGAAGCTTCATATCAATATTGCCTGGTAGAGTACTTCGTGCATGTAATGTAAACTAACGTAATGTAGTGGGTGATGAGTGAAGCCATCAATCATGTCCTCAAGCATATAGCTTACATATAGAGGTTAACTTAACACATACAGAGGTAGTTAGAAAATGATTTAGAGCCCGAACTAGAGATAAATCGTTCACACATAATTAGCAACATCATTTTCTTGTTCGACACATATCACCGGCGAGTTATCACCCATTCGCAGCAACAAGCTCGCCAAAGATCGGATAATAATTAACGGCGAGCTTTCAAACTGGAGTGCAGTAAGATATTCAGGCAGCCTACACGCCGGTTTTATCCCGCGAGTGTCGCGTGGGAGGACAGTGTGAGTTATCCTGCAGACTCGCAGTAACTAGCCACACGATAACACTGCCAATACCACGCCTTAAACATATACAAATTAAAGTTAAACTACTACTTAAAACCCCGCCTTTATTAAAGTTCTTAATGAATGCCATTCTGTAGACTGTCAAAAATGTTCGAGTTGAATAACTACGTCGATCGTGGGCCGCATGTAGGAGTTCAAAATTGATACTGAAATTAAGTTCCGTTTCGTTAAGCAGAGAGCGTTATTTAGTAGTCCATTGTTTTTCGAAAAAGCTTCATTGTTCTGTGTCGAAATAGCAATCAAGTGAGATACAAGTTTCTGATTACATTACATCAATGCCAGCTTAATGTAATTAATTTGAATTCTGTGAAAGTACTCGGAAGCGCGACGACGCACAGTGGAACGAATGTATGGGAGCGGTTGGACGTAGACATGTCCGAAAAATAAGAGTAAAATTATGACAAACTAATGATGCCATCTTATTCGATTACTTAATGCCTTCATAAATTGTGGTGATGAATTTCTTCATAACTCCCATATTTCGGGAGTAATTTGAGAAAATGTGAAATTTTACTATGAAAATGAGTGTATTGAGCTCTCTCCCTCCTGATTCCGGGCTTGTTTCAAGTAGCGGTCTCTAATATCGTAATGCTATTACTAAGAGCTATATTTAATACTAAGACACATAGTGCGCCAAATGTGCACTTTCTGGGATAAAAGGAAATGAAAATTTAAAAAAAAAAACGTTTTTTCCCCATTTGTATTTACTTTAAACCGCAGACAGACTTATTAAGAGGTCTATAAATATATTATATATATACAGAAATATATATTAACAAAAATATTCACAAGAACTGATGAGAGTATGACTTTTAAGTAAGTTGATAATAAATTACCTAGTTTCATTAAAAGTACAATAAATAATTAAGATGTAAGCTCTAATTTACTAAGTTACACATTTTAAAACAATAACATCATTTAATTATCTTCGTCATCATCATCATCATCAATTAATTCAAATTCAGAATCGATGTCCGCTAAATCATTTATGTTAACAAATTCGATATCACTTTTCTCAGAATCCGTAAGCTCATAAAATTCCTTAAAAGAAGATTTTTTTACAAACTTATTTCCTTTTGGACGGATACTTGTAACAAGTGGATCAGAAGACAGTAAAAGATTGTGCATAATATCTTCATTGCATGAGATACTGCTATGCTTTCGAGAATGCCCCTCTCTATATTTTCTAAAATCTTTATTTCTAGCCTCAGATGCCTCTTCGGATAGAAAACCAATGGGCACAATTGACATGTTCTGAACTATGTCTGGCCCATGCATTAAAATTTTATGAAGTGAAGAAGGCATATAATACCATGGGTATAACTCCACGTAAAGCTTAGCAGTATCAAAGCAGAACTCTCGGAATTTAGTTACGTTGATCTTCTCTCCTGATGAAATACACTGCAAGATCACACAGATTTTTCTTAAAAGCATAGCATCTATTCCGGTCAGTTCAGCAGATTTAGTGTAGTTTTCAAAAAATCTCCTTGCCGAGTTGCCATTGTTGGTGGATCCACTGCCTTGTTTCACAACATCGAGAAGTAAGCCCGTTTCTCTTCTTACAGCCTCTTGAACTCTTTTCTTCCTGTCATCAACTTGCCTTTTTGCTATATCACCCCTTACTTGCCATGATTTTATGTCTAATTTGTAGGAAATGTGTAATAAGCATTCCATTGAGCGAATCCAAGCGTGAAGGGTGCTTAAGCTATATTTATACATGTCCTCGTTTGCGTGTTTATCTTTGATTAACTCTAAATTATTCATTTCTTTAGGACAAGCCTTGCATATGTCACACACTGAAGCTGCTGTATTGGATATAATGGAATGAATTTTACCATCAATCATTGTCAACAGCAGTTGGTGTTTGACACTAATTCCATCAGTGATGGTGGATGGAGTTAAGGCTTCAATCTCTGCTTCGATTTCAGCCATCTCTCTCTGCACATTTTCTTTGGTTTCCTTTATAAACTTAAACAATATTGGCCGGCAAAATGAAGTGGAAGATGGTCGCTCGTTTTCCCAAATTGTTACACCTTTTGAGACGAGCCGCAGTGGTACAAGACTAATCATAAAATTACTAGCAAGATCGATTTGCTCATCTTCACTCGTCCTTTGATGATAAATGCTTTGGCTAGATGATCCGTCAAAACCCCATTTGCTGGTCAATACGAGCTGTTGATTGGGATCAACAGGGGTTTCTAACGACCTAATAAGTCTTCTTGAGGTTAAATCCATCAAGGCTTGTAATTTGATTTTTGCAGAGCTCTCTGTAACTGTGAGATCTTCTTTGGCCGGATAGCACTTAATTTTTTCTTTAACCAACATGTAGTAACTCGGGTATTGAAGAGCTCCTTCTTGAGTGTTGAAATCCCGAAGAGTGTTATAGCGCCATTTCGATAAGTTCATCGATACATAAAGAGCCAATGCCTTCAAAGGGGATATTTCCCGTACCTGAATTGATTTACCTTCAATGAAGGCTTTGATTTTTGAGGCCTCTTCTGGATTCTCCGTCAAGTATTTCATAACATAAGCTGTATCGCTTTGTCCTGCCTTTTGAAGCGCCCTTTCGGCCGAAAACATAATTTCAGCGCTGCTACTGCTGCATGAAAGACTATCTTCAGTGGTGCGTCTTCTTTTTTGCCGGTTACTAAGGTCCTCAAAAGATTTACGAGGACTAGGATGTGTACAAGTTGAAGCATCAGATTTAGCAGGAGAAATTATGGGCTCGATGACGTCACTTATATTTTCTGTAGAAGGTTCCATATTTTCATTCTGTAATTCCGGCCATTGAATTGCAGCCTGTAGCCAAATCTCATGTTTCTTCCGAAACTTATCTGTGCTTCTTCCAGACTGTGTCCATTTTGCATAAATGCGGTAGCAAAATCGACGACACCAGTCTTTTAAACTTGTTTCAGCACTTTCACATAACTGAACACAACTGTTATCTTTTAAAACACTGAACAAATAGTTAAAGTCGCGTAAATCTTTATGTGCGCGTGCGCATAAAGCAACGTGAATATCAAGATTTGTATTAAAATTTGGAAAATACATTGCGAGATTAGCTTGGATACAACGAGGTGTAAATCAACACTGATTTTAAAGTTACTAATAGTGACCTATTTATATAAAATCCAGGTATCCCAGGTATCCTTTGTTAAATATTGCAAGGTAATTAGTTATTGTGATAATTAGTAAATGATGCATGCTAAATTAGTGTATTAAGAGCCATTTAGTAATTAAATAATAGCAATGTTCTTATCAGTAATCATTAGTGCATCAGTTTTATATGTAAACCTTAAGTCCCTAATTATATATCCTAATTAGCTTATATCTTCTCTAATTGGCTGCTCAGAAATGTTATTGTAATAAGGTAAACCTTTAGAAAAACGGTTTTAATCAACAAAATAAACAAAAAATTAAAAAATTGTGTTATAAAATAAACATCACTCTTTATCCCAGAAAGTGCACATTTGGCGCACTATGTGTCTTAGTATTAAATATAGCTCTTAGTATTAGCATTATGATATTAGAGACCGCTACTTGAAACAAGCCCGGAATCAGGAGGGAGAGAGCTCGATACACTCATTTTCATAGTAAAATTTCACATTTTCTCAAATTACTCCCGAAATATGGGAGTTATGAAGAAATTCATCACCACAAGTTATGAAGGCATTAAGTAATCGAATAAGATGGCATCATTAGTTTGGCATAATTTTACTCTTTTTTTTCGGACATGTCTACGTCCAACCGCTCCCATACATTCGTTCCACTGTGCGACGCGAAGTAATGAAGTCAACTAACTACGAGATATACAACAGACAAAACATTGATTTAGATATCTTCGCCAAGAGTTAATAATATGTCAATTAATTCAGCAGAAACCGAGGTTTCTATGGCGTTTATCTACTGGCGTTTAGATAGCAATTTGATATCTACGACTTACGTTAATACCATTTACAGCTGGACTAATCTTGTAAGAATATAAGTGCAGAAACGAATAAGCTAGACCTTGAAATGGGGACAAGTACCACCAAACCACATCACATACTACAGATAACCAATAACGAATATAATGTTGAATCATACATGTATGTGAAGTTAACATTTCTAGGATTGGTATTCAGGGCGCATCTTACGACGTATAAATACCAACACATTATTAAACTAAGTTCCAAATGCGCTACACATTCCGGCGCACATCCACTCCGGTCAACGACTTCGATGAAATCGGATGCAAGTGTTTCGCATCTTATTACAATAACATGTTACAGAGATACAATATATTGAATGAAAGGAAAACGTAGGTCAATCGACTGTTTACACACATGTTGTTAAACAACAAAATCCATCGACTTCTAGAGTGGTTGTAGAAAGCTGTAGGTAATTGAGGAATTGCAATCTTTAATGCATCACGTTTCTACTCGGACCCAGAGTTGGCGGACAGAGCAGAAAAGTAAGATTTGTTGCAAATGTGTTTAATTTTTCCGTGGGTTTCATTGCAATTGAAACTGCGGTGGTGATGCGTTCTGCGACCACGTAGTAGAAAGTAAGAAATGGGGCGAGAGGGCAAATCGCAAACAAACCTGACGTCACTCGGCTGATTCATCCAATGCTTGTACAATTTCCAAACGCACGGAGAAAAGCTATTATAGAATTGGACGATACTCAAAGTCAACTGAATGTAAGAGCATAAGGGTACCAGTTTTTACAACACTCCAAAACGAGATCGTGACGGCATTTACTGCAGCGAGTGTAGGTCCTTTCACAAAGTGGCGCGTGACATTTAAAGTTACCCGTGACATGATTCACGATTTCATCTCTCAGATCTTTGAATACCTACGTTGCCATTTAGCTTTTGAGACTAGGCTAGGCTTTATAAGCAACCACTTGTTTCTTCAGCCTGATTTCTAACTCGATGACCATGGTAGAGGACATGTTTAGACAAGTAGGAAAGTAATGAATGGTATTATGTCATTGTTTACGAAAATTCGGTCGCGAATTTTCGCGTATGTTCCACATTACGATCCATATGATCACATTCACAAAAGATACATTACTGGAATTGCTTTAATTCATTCTTATTTAGCCTTGTATAACAAGCAATCATTATCTCTAATAAGAAAAACAGAAAATCTAGAGTTTTCACGGAATTAGCGGTTAGTCAGTCGTACAGATAATAAACTTTTTATATTACTTCTTACAATACTAACCGACCTCATTAGTTGATAGAAAAAGGTTTTCCTTTATCGGTTGATGTAGACGTGCAACACTGCATCGAAACGACAATCGGGGATTGGCCTTCAATTGTTGCCAATAGATTTGGATAATCATCCATAGTGTCACCGGCGCGGCGCCGGCTGCCGGTGGAAATTCCGGGTCGAATGTTCCAGACTTTGTCTTTGACAGACACAATACGGAAGCACGTTGTGACAGAATTCACAAGCCTGGTCCGATTTATAGCCTGGTAGAGAAAAATTTAGTTTTCAACGTATCAATTTGATAAAGTTGCCTTTAAGTGAGTAAGTGACGATTGGCACGTAACGACTCTTGGTAGACGGCGCGAAGCTGGTCGCTCCGCAAGCTGTCGTAATTGCAGCCATTAAGATGAGTCACGCTTAGCGACGCGCCTGAGCTCCGCCTATTTTATCAAACGCGATCGTTAGATCGACGCCTCTCTGCACACTTCTTTCACTGTTCTTTGTAACGTGTAATGGCTATTCATTAGATTTGAAAGAGATTGTAAATTGGTGCTTTTTTGGTAATGTATTTTAGGGTCTTGCCTTACAACAAACGTGTATTGGGTTAGTCAGTTTTGACCATGACAGGTGGTTGATAGCGGGCCAGTGGGCAGTGTGCAGAGTTGCTGCAGCCGCAGAGAAAGCGTCGGTCGTTGTCGTTTCCGCGCGAAGGCCTCCGGTAATGGCGAGCCGAAGCCACGCTCCCCACGGATGACGTCAGCGCGACTAATTAGCAGGCAAGCGCACGCCACACGCTCATCCAGCAGTGCTTTGCGCAGCTCGCAGGAAATCGCCGCTTACATCATCTTGCTACGTGACCCGCCCGTTACTCTATTGTCTAAGTATACCTAAATAAGTAGTGCTATATTATATTGTTCCATAAAATACAATTTTATTACTCACTTTTATTGTAAGTCCAAGTTATTTTTTGCTGAGTAACAGGTGTGAACAAAATGTTCAGATCAATTAATTGGAGGTCAGGTGTCTGGCTTCTTGTTGTATTATGTTTTGCTGGTGGTAGCAAACAAGCATGTTCTGAATAAATAACAGCAAAAAGAAGGCTGTGAACAAACGGCGACCAGTCGTCGCGACGCTCGGCGCCGCGCGCTTCGACGCTTTCAGTGCAAAGACGCGTGGATGTGTAATTTATTATTTTGATCAATTTCAGTTTTCGATGAATGGAACAGCGTTTGATGGAAAACCGTTCTGCACAGTCCAAAAGCTTAACAAGCACATTCTCTACTTAGCTTTCCAAAGAAGGTAGAAAAGCTCTCGAAAGAGCTGCCGTCTCAACTCCCAAGCGTGCATGATAAAAGTGAAGACTGTGGTACCAAAAGGTACAAATTCGGCCAATAACAAGACACAACAGAACAAAAACGCGTTTTGTCAGTCAACCTGAGATAGAGGAACACCATAGAAATATCTATGAGTAACCGATATTTAGCAATTTGTCAACGAGTGCCAATCTCGGTCCTACGCCACAAATTGGCTTTATTAGAGACACGTAGACTTTGTGGGCATTCTGTGTTCCGTCAAGGGGATACTGAGGCATCAATCACCCTCGACTCTTTTGAAGTGCGCCCCACGCCCGAATCGTTATTGACCAACGTAGCTACTATCAATCTTGTCACTTCTCCTTTTTCCAATAACATCTAGAGTGACAGACAAAATGAAATCAAGCTGCTGAACTGTTACGGGGAAACGTTTATTAGAAAGCGATGTTTACTTCGAACTACTGACAGGACCTTTACGTTTCCTAAAACATCTTGTACATACTGACATTTCCTATGAGAGGTGCAAAGCGGCGATAAAAACAGGGCGTGAAGGAACTCCTCTAAATATGGCGCGTTTATAAATAGCTCGTGACGAGCACCAGAATGGAGATTTTGAGCGAAATAAGCCGGCAGGCGTACAGTGCGAGAGAAACAAAATAAAATATCGCGTGACATATGACAGCGCACTAATTTAAGTCCCCGACCGGCGGAGGGCCAGTAAATCAAGCCGCTCCCGTGCACGAAATGTAAACATGGGTATGAGCGAGCACGCCCCACATGCAACAACACCTCGGATCGCGTTAATAAACCTGACACATGAATATTAATATTCACAATTTTGCCGGCAAGTATCCTGCCGTTAGGACAAAACTCAAGTAAGTACAAGATCATAACGGAATGCGTGAAGAATATCCAGGTGCGCTCTGTTTATAGCTGCATTTATCTTGTGCAAGTGTTCTTACACGATGTCCAACGGACATCGCACACCGGATAAGGAGTTTCAAAAATAGCCCCGGGCTACAAGGTAATCTTTTCAGCATGGCTTTACATAATTAACATATAGCGGAAAACTGTTTCAAATGAAGCTATTAAGATTTTATGTTATAACAATAATTGCAACATTGTTTTATCTATAGCTTAGCTTCCATTTCTTCCGGATTCGAAGTAACGTGTTCTTCACATGTACGGATTACATAATTATTACGGAACAGTACGGACTACGGATAAATAAAGCGTGGCATAGGGCGGTGAGTTGTAGCATGCCACGAGCCACGTGTGGAACGCACGACTATTTTTAAGGAATGTAACACTTGTGTATAACTATAGATTACACGCCTTAAATCGGAAACAGTTTTACTTTCCCGAGACACGCTTTTGTGTTGACTCTACTGTAAGGTCCGTGGAAAAAAAACAAGCGCGACGTTAATGGCGTTCTTAAAATATGGTGCTTTGATAGCAGTTGATGTCAGTTCTGGATTTTTTTATTGTTATGTCTTTCATGTTTGTTGATTTAAGTCCAGTAATGATTGTCGTGCGAAGGAAAAACCTAACCTTACTCGATGTTTATTTCTTTTCCATCATTTCAATAATGCAAATACAAACATTTCATTTCATGATGACCGCTAAGCACGTCTGGTATACAATTTTGGTAATTTGCATAAAATTATTCTTAATTACAAGATCACGTTTTAGCATGTCCATGTGTAGTAAACCCGCAAAAAAAGAATGTACAAATAGAGTTAATTTATATCGTGTTAGTCTGGAGTCGCAGTCACGACTCGCCTATACGGCTATACCAGACACCATTACTCACACGAGTATACAGTCCGATTGCGACCGGGATAATGAAAACTACTCTATAGAATATAAATAACATCGCCGACAGTTATTAGAAAACTAATTAATAAAATAAAGATAAACACTACCCATTGAAAGTAGAGAATCAAAGTGCAGTGTGTATAAATAAAAGTCACATAATTACTTCGGAAAAATTGTTATTCCATCATCCGTCTAAAAGAAATTTGAGTGCAAATGCCGCAATTACACTAGTCTCTTTGAGTTAGTATAAGTACGTAATAGTAGTAGTTATGCAAGTAGTTGTCGGCAGCAATTAAAGCTGTGATCCACTTCAGTACACTAATGAGCGGCCCAGTCAGCCTCCCCTCGCGATGTCGAAACTGACTCGGCTCCGTTTGTTAGCTATAACGCCAATTAATGTAAACGTTAGCACCGCCAGTTGCTTTCCACTTACTTTTACGAATAGACGCTAGAAAGCTTGTCATTTTGTTTATTGTTTATCGATGACTAAGACATAGAGGAAAGCCGCACTCGCGTGCCAGCTCACTCCGACGTGTGCTGTTGACTCGAGTAAGATGATCCTCTTGAATATAAGAATATTTCCACAGCGCACAACCTATTTGTTTGACAAACACTTCAGTAGCCGCTGTTTATTACCTTATTTGCTTGTGTTTCTGTGACTAGAGTCGAATTAAATGCAGCCTGTGCAGCTCTACATGGAGCTCATAATTGATATAAATAGTAGTCCGCGCCGGAGGACATTTCCTCACGTAGCAAGTCTATTGCCAGCCTTAATTCAGGGAACGGTGGGTACGTGCATGCAATCTAAAATATGCACCCATGCCCCATGGCCAGTCTACTACTCTTATGAAGCGACGTAATAAATTCGATAAGTAATACTGCTTCTAAATAAACAAAACACTGTGTCACATTGTGAGGAAAAATAAATGCTATTTCTGGCAAAGCTTTGCCACAACTGACGTATAACCAATGAAGCAAACAATGATTTTCAAGGACATGTAAGTAACGATTACTTTTGGTAACATTTTTGTTTTTATACTCTTCTATCAAAACCCAATTATAATAAAGCTGCTGAAGCTGAGGTTTGATAACGTGTGATACAACTACAACCTGCGGCCACTTGATGATTTTCCAAGACATTCGGAGAGATCTTATCATTTTCATAGCAGTTTCTGAGTAACAGACGAGAAAGTTAGTTACGAAGAACTATGTACGGTGAAATGACAAAAACGAAAGCATCTAATTATACTACATACTCTCTATTATGTATAATCTTAAAGAGTATGCATAAAGGTGGTAGAAATTAGTATGAAGAGTGGAGATCACTTTGCGTGACGCTTGATACAGAACATTGTAAAAGCGGTAAAAGTCCGCGCCATATTGCAGTTTATATCATATTTACATAAATACTAAATTACTGTACAGTTGTTTACTCCGCTGTACCAATCTGGATGTTAACTAACGCACATGAATGAGAAATTAAGATCAGCGCGATAGTTAGATGCTATTAAACAATACATCGAAATATCCAATCAATTATAATTAACTCTGGTGTTTTTAATTAACAAGCCCAGCATAATGGATATTAAAAGCTGAGCAAGAAAGGAGCAAGAAGTCTCAGCGTTGTGATGTGACTTTCTAGAGCCAGTTTTACACACGCAGGGAGGTGTTAAAAGTATTCATTGCAATTCTTTCGCAGAGCAAGGGAAGAAGGGATAACATTTTCGCATTTATTAACGACAATAGAACTCCCACGAGAAATTCCCGGATCCAGGTGGGGTGGCAAAACGCAGGGGTCGTGCGATATTACACCGCCATTATAAAAACGTGTATTCTAGGTAATTCCATAAACTGCAGTAAAAATCGATAGCGCTGATAACTTGCAATGAGGTGTCTGATATCGTAGGCAATTGCTTGATAACGGTAAGAATCATTGTTGAAATTAATCCGCTATGAAAATTGTAGATAGTCATATCGATATTTTTATGGCAAGAGTCATCTCTGAAGTTTCAGACAATAATAGCCATGTCATAGTCTGCCAAGTGAATTCATTGCATAGTGGAAATAATCGCACTGGCTTAATATGCTTAAAATTGCAAGTCTGGTGTCATTTAGTTTGTGTACAACTACAAACTTTAATGTTCATAAAAATAAACATGAACCGGTACTTTGAAAAGCCGGTGACATGATGTGAAATACAGGTACTCGCTGCTGTGCCTCGGCGAATAAAGAGGCGAGCCTGCAAAGCGAAAATTTTTAAAAGGTTTTTATGAAGCCAGACTAAAACAAAATTGAGAATATTTTCAGTGCAGGTTGCCCCAGGTCGGCACTGCGTCCAGGTCGTATAATGCAATAAGTTATTCATGATTGTGGCTAGTGAAGTACACTATGTACTGTGTAGGCGCGGTGCACGGCGCGCTCGAGGGTTGAAGCGGGTCAACGGCCGCGGCGAGACGTGACGTCACCCGCCCTACAGCTGTCTATGACGTCACTTCACCGCCCTGCGCGCAGTCACAACAAACCAAAGCGTGTTCTAGTCCCTAAACTTATGATTCAATCTCGCATCGGCTAACAATGTGGTTACCACATGTCCTCGTGTATGATATTAAAATTCGATATCGTGTGGTTACTTAGTCACATGACGTAAACGAACACTTGTGTCTCGATGAGAACTTTATTAGACTCAATTTCGGCAGCTGATGAAACAAATACGTAGTTACCGACAGTGGTTTTGACACTTCGATTAGACCACTACATGTTTTTTGACAGTAAGTACTTCCTCCTACACGTTAGGTTTATTTATTGCAACTGAATATAATTTCAACAACCTAGCTTTGTATAACTTTATCTTTCAGTGTCATAAATTTACCAAAGTAAAACGCAGTACAATACTTAAAGACTGTGTAAGTGATTAATTGACCGCATTGGCAAGACGAAACGCATTAAATGGAGATCAACAGCCATAGAAAGTACCGTAGTGGTGCCTAGCGGGATTGCCGTGATTTCTCATCATAACTGGCGAGAGCCGTCTCACCCGCGCCCGGTAACACCGAATTGTGCTCTCGAATAGAGAATATTTCACGTGCAACTGTATCTAATGACGGTACGAATACGAACGGTAATAGTCTGGGAATCCGGCCCACAAACAAAGTTTTTAACATGTAGATACTAGATTATAACGAACAGATAGCCTAAACAATGACTGTACAGGCCAACAACACTAGTATGCAAATGGTACTGAACAATGTTTGGATATTGCAAAAACCCTCTCACTCGGTGAATCGTTCACATGATCGCACTGTAGTTTCCCAGAGGTCCCCATTTAAAGATTTGAATCAGCTCAGTTCTCGCCACTGCATATGATTCATGGCTGCTGTTTTTGTAATAGCGCCGAATACCTACTTTGAACGATGAGCCATCTTGAATACCATATTGCGCGGCTGAGCCCCACAAAAAATAATACACAAAAGGAATAATAACTCTCATCTGACAGATTCAGGTTGTATTATTTTATATTGCATTTAAATCTATCACAGTGAAATTGATTTTGTTTATCTTTATGCAATTTATTTGGCTTTGTATCGATAATTCGAAATGTATCGTGGGATTTTGCATAGTTTCGGCCAAAGTTTTAAGTAGACTATAGAGATTGCCATGGCGCATACAGGACGATTGAAGTAGCATACGTATAGACATGTCGCGGAGTGCACCGGGAGGCATTAGCGCCGATCGATCAGGTGGTCTGCATTACGACAGCTCAATAGGACATACATCTATCTCGTGCAGTCTGGCTGGCCGGCCGCAATGGGGCCGATTGCACTCACACCGATATATCGCTAGAAAGCCACATGTCACCAGAAATGGCAACCAACTCATTGCAAAATAAGAATACAATTTTATGTATTAGCTTTTTAATTTTTTCCTGAGGTGTACTTAGATTCTAAAAAGATGCCAAGACGCAAAATATTGTTTTCTATAGCGTCAACTGTCGTGAACTATCTTGGCATTTGCCCTACCTTGAAGATATAATTCTTTTTCATCAATTACTACTTATCTGAATTGGCATTATTCTAATAGATAACAATGGGTCGGGGTTACTTTTATTAATGAATCGAATGAATCATACGGCATGTAGTTAGTGTTGCCCAAATTCAGTCTTGGTCTTGCAGTCTTGGTCTTGTTCTTGCGTTTTTGCAAGACCAAGACCAAGAACAAGACCGCGTATTTTTAGCAAGACCAAGACCAAGACTGACCGTGCAAGACTTGAGCAAGAACAAGACATAGCCTGCAAGACTCTTGCGTCTTGCAGCTAGGACTTAGCGCTATTTCACTGAGTAGTTAGGTGTAACAGTTCGGTGTATAGGTAGGTACGCTTAGGAATTCTATGAGACGCAAAAAACTGTATCAAAGAATATGAAAAACTGGACCTATGCGCATTACGACTAATACCATAAACATAACGAATAAAAAAATATCTATTAAAATCAAACTGAGTGCATGCATAGTTATGTTTTAACCATCGGCACTTTGATAATGCGGCATCAAAGGTTTTGTACTTACTTCTCAAAGAAATTTGCCGCTTTTCGGAAGTACATGGTTATGATACACGCGCCGGCGGCTTCTTTTGAAATCTAAAACAATCGTTGCCGCCACGCCGAAATCATAACATTTGTGACACTATTTGATTGCCGCCATAGGGCGTAGGTATACTCATGCAAAATAATTTCGAATTTTTTTAAGAGTAGATACCTACAGGTGTTCCAAAGAATAAATAAGTTTCAGAGTGCTTAGAATGAAAATGAATACATTATACTGATCACGCAAGTAGTATTATGATTAGGATAAAATGGTAAGGATAGGTAGTAGATGTCATATTAATTCATTCTAGTAAGTATATATTATAATATTGATTACTTATATGGTTTTAAACTAATTACTTAGGTACTATTATTGTACATTTAGTCATTATATTTCTTAAGTTTTTACAAGAAAAAATAGCAAAAAAGTGTTCAAATATCACCCGTTTAATAAATATTGTAGCCACTTTTAAATATACTTGAAACGTGTAAAAAAATTCTACAAAACTAATAAAATAATATAAAAAGCGTAGGTACTTACCTACTAATAAAATAAAAAGCCTGCGATAAGAGTTTTGTATTACTTACCAGCCCGAATATCTCTGAGAGAGATGATGAGAGTAAGTATTTACTAGCTGTGCCCGCGACTTCGTCCACGAGGAATAGTAACTTTGGAGGTATAGTGACGTTCAGGACTTATTTATTTATTTTAAAACTTCTGTCATCAAACATACAAACGAACTCTTCAGCTTTATAATATTAGTATAGATGTACGCCAAAACATTCACTTATATGTAAAGAATAGTGATTGGCACTAATTCTATTTTATTCACGCGTCGCGTCTGTACAAGTAGGTAATATTTAGTGTGTGTTTGTACGCCGCACGCGGCATTGTTTGATTTGCGGCGGCATCCTTTTCATAGAGCCGGCACGTGGCGAGGCGGCGCGGTAGAAAGCAAGGAAACGTACTATAAATAAAGGAATTATTTTAATTCCAGTCATTTCCAATTGAGCTGTGCTTCGAGTCTAACTTAATAATTATTTTTACTAATTCTCGTTGTTTTCTAAAAACGTATCACGTGTACAATTTAATATGAGTGACGAAGATTTAAATTATTCTAGTCCGAGTAACGAGAGTTTGAGTCACAGATCTAAAAGACCCAAAAGCAAATTTGAGGAGTTTTTCGAAATAATTCATGCATCCCAAACTGCCTTCTGTAAATTGTGCCAACATAAAAAGATTGAAATAAAAATGAAAAACAGAAACACTTCAGGCTTAAGGAAACATCTAATATCTTTCCACAAAAAGGAATCAGAAATATTTCTTCCTGTTAAACCAAAATTAAGTGGAGATATCACAAGCTTTTTAGTAACCGCTGGAAGAAGTGGACAGGTAAGAATATTTTTTTAACAGTTAAAAGAATTTTAACTCCGCGTCGCTATTCATGCGATACTTTCAAAAACGCCATTAACTTACGTAAGTATTTTTGAGTTAGTGGTGTTTTCATCTAGGGGTGCGACATATTAAGTATGTAATTATCGTCTTAAATATTTTTTATAAACACCCATATTTTCATTTAATCGGCCAGTAACAACTAAGTACTTTATTTTGGTAAATTACAGTACAGTGCAACCTTAATATAACAAATATCAATTTAACGATTTTCTCGATTTAACAACAACAAACCTCCTCCTCTTATACGCTCAAACCTAGTATGTTTTAAATAATAACACAAGATTTATTGTTTTGTTTCAGTCGGAAAACAGCAGTGACAACATCACGACAGCTACAGTTGATTGGGTGGTGAAAAAATATCTTCCCTTCTCATTTTTCGATGACGAAGCTACACAAGTATATTTTCGACGTATTTGCCCTAATATGGTGTTTCCTAAAAGGTCTACACTTAGAAGGAAAGTCAAAGAGCGATTTGAAGAGCTCCAATTGAATCTCAAGGAACGACTTCAACAATTATCATCTAAAATGTCTTTTACCATTGATGGGTGGACGTCAATTGCTGGTAGGAGTTACTACGGGGTTACTATTCATTATATAGACAACGAATGGAAGTATCAATCTGTAGTTCTTGATTTTATACCATCACGCGGTCGACATACTGGGGAAGATATTGCAACGATTTTCCATGAATGTTTATTGGAATATGGCATAATTGATAAAATACAAGGTATCACGGTCGACAACGCAACTGCAAATACCAAATTTATGTATGAACTGGGCAAACAGCTGCCGCCACACTTTGATTCAGACAATCAACATTTCCGGTGCTTTGCTCACATTTTAAACCTTGGTGTACAAGATTTATTAAAGACCTTAGCATTACACTGTGAGTCTGACACTAACGCGCAAGATCAGCAGTACGAAGACTATGCAGACGAAACTGAGGATGAGGAAGATGAAGAATCTGCACCAAATATTGCTGACTCGCGTACATCTGTAACAAAGTTACGCAGTATTTCCAGTAAAATAAAAAGAAGTGAGATAGTGAAGAAGAAGTTTCAGTCTGCTTGTGAAGCAGCTGGCGTGCCATCAAATCTAAATGCCATTCTTGACTGTCCAACGAGATGGAATTCCACACATGATATGATTGGATTTGGTTTAAAAGTGAGAGCGGGCATTGACATATTGTGCAGTTCTGTCACCGAATTAAATGATTTTCAAATCACAGCTAATGAATGGCAGGTACTCGAAAAATTACATAAATTTCTAATAAACTTTAAACTTTTAAGTACAAAACTTGGTGGAGACAAATATGTTACATTACCGCTAGTCATTGTATCATTCAATCTCTTGCTAGATAAAATTGAATCCATGGTAAAACAGTTAGATGAGAAACCTAATCGATCTGAAGTGGATGAAAGGCTCATTCTAGCTTTCCAAGCAGCTCGAGACAAAATGCTTAAACATTACAAGAAGAGCAACTGGATTTATTGTACTTCTTTAATTTTAGACCCAAGGCATAAGGCTCAGACTTTTGACCTGACAATGTGGGGGAAGCAACTTAAAACAGAAAGTCTGCGCAAGTTCAATGAACTTTATGAAGAATATAAAAGTCTACACTCACTGAACAAATCTCTGGAATTACCAGAAAAAGAAAATAAAGTATGTGATGAAGATGAAGACGTAATAGACTTTGATAAACTCTATGAATGTCCCTCGACGTCATCTGGATCTTGTCTTCAAGGCTTAGTGATAGACGAGTTGGAGGAGTACCTGAGAAAACCAAGAACTGCCAGCTCGGAAGACATTTTAGATTGGTGGAGGACGCATGAGACAGAGTATCCGATTTTATCGAAAATGGCCCGTGATTTTCTCTCAATACCTGCAACTTCAGTACCTGCTGAGAGGTTATTTTCTAAAGCATCATTAGTAATTAGAAAACACAGAAATAGGTTAAGTGATGAGTCAGCCAGATGGTTACTTTGTATTAATTCTTGGTCAAAAAAATTGATATAAAGTATCATAACCTAATGATAAAGCTGTTGATTTGTGTTGTATTTTATTTTTTATTCAAATAAATGATAAATCGTAAAACTCTTTTATTAAATTTCTTATAAGTTGAGGGTTCAATCTCTTTCTAGACAGATAAGTATTGTTCTTTAAAATACAGTCAAGTTATTGTAATTAATTTGTTTTTTTACATGTTTTAGCAAATGTAAGCTTATAAATCATAAATGTTTATTAAGAAACAGTTACTTCCATGGAAAACGACATATAGGTCAGTTGATTTTTCGAATTTCTTATCAAATCTTCAGTTATTTATTAATCTGCTTGATCTTTACTATGGCTATGTTAATTCAAGCTCACAATGTTCCAATTCTAATACGTTTTTCTAAGATTTAAAGTAAACTTTAATAAATAGTAATAGACTAATAGGTAATTGCAAGACTTGCAAGACTCTTGCTGCAAGACCAAGACCAAGACCAAGACTGGGAGCGCAAGACCAAGACCAAGACCAAGACCAGGTGTATTGGCGCAAGACCAAGACCAAGACTGGCTAAGTCTCGTCTTGTTCTTGCATTTGGGCAACACTACATGTAGTAAATGTTCTCTCAGAGGTGAGAGGTATGTGGAAGACGATTATGGAGCGAATGTGATGAGATGATACACGAGTACATTTAGATAACTTATTTTAATTGGTATTGGTGCCGATTTTGTTGTTCACAAACTAAATTAAATTTAAGTTCAGTGCATCGTTTTCTTTCTTTTTCATTAAGCAAAAGGACAGAAGATACATTTTAGTTTAGTCCTATTAATCAGCGCGTCACTACTCCATACAAGTTTATATTAAAAACTTGCCTACTAAAATTACGTCAATTTACGTCTGGCGCTGATTAATTTGACAGGGCTAAACTAAATTTTATCTTCTGTCCTTTTCTTAATGATATATAGAAAGAAAAAGTTGCACTGAACTTAAATTTAGTTTAGTTTGTGAACAACAGAATCGGCACCAATATGTAATTTAAGTTACATACAGAACTTAATGTACTTCAGATTCAGGTTGCATGTGCAAAGTTGTTACGTGTTGGTGAATTGTTGATGATCGTAACGGCTCCAATCCTTCCGCTAGCCGGCTATGCATGTTTACGACACGACTTTATAATTAGAAACTATGCAAAAACTGAAGCAGAATTCCAGATGACGCGATTTTTGTCGCGCGACATTTTATTATTAAGTACACAAACATAATTAAGCACGCGATTCGCAAGCCGCTCGGTATAAGCGGCTCTCTTTTATAAGGTTTCTGTGCGTTCAGAGAAAACTATTCTTGAAACTTTATTACTATACTGGTGACTTGGTGAGTAACAGGGTTAGCAATTAGGATTTGGACAAATTAATGTAAAATTGTAGATACGGAATTAGAATCAGTTCTTAATTGCGGAGCAGAACCACGCTGAATGAGCGCGAAATAGCATTAAGTCCGTCGTGCAATAATCCCATTTCCACGGTAGGTTCGTAGACCTCCGCGTGCGGCAGCGTCCGGCGCAGGCGGCGCTGCTGCGGCCGGCGCGGCCCGGACGGCCGGCCGTCATGTCCGTGCTACTTGCTACCCACTTGGCGCTTGCGTGCTCGCGCCTCCGCCCAACGGGAATTGCATTAATTAATCTAATCGAAAACTAACCATTCACTGGACCGTTTATTATGGCACCGCTGTCTACCATCTTGCTCTTAGGGATTAGTTTAATTAATTAGTCATGCCACTCGTGCCGCTATGAGTACACGCTGTCACGCAAAGCTTTAACCACCCACTCGATGCTTGACTATTTGTGATTTTAATTGAATTTTTCATACATAAGTGAAGGCGCGCACGCATATAAAATGAGATGTAGCTCTCTTTGGTCTTCGAAGCTGAAAAAAGTTGTTTTCACAGTTGTCCAATCATACATTCTCATCTAACAATTAGTATGAAGATAGTACTGTAACGCTTGGGAGCGTTATCTAGGTGTGAGGGTGTGTGTGAGGTGGCAAATCCAAAGACGGCGAGGGTTCCAAGGGGGTTTATTATAATATTTACTTTATAAGAGACGCGTACACTGTTCGGTAGCTGAGCTAGACTCATCAACTAAAACAAAATGCATTCCTAACATATTTTAAACTGAATTGTTGGAACGTTCGAAACACAGGGCTGCCCTCTAGCCAGCCTGTACCACGCGAGGTTGCGCCTCGCATCCGAACTCCTTACAGTACAATAGGTGTTAATTAATTCCAAAAGCTGAATACCTGTACACAACAGGTACTTAACATCTTAAATTTTTAGTCTGCCAAATAGCTGTCAAACATACTAAGGGTTAACCCTAACACTGCAGAGAATTCCTACAATCAACACCACCAATCACTCAAAATGTTAGTTGAAAAAAAAAGCACCACAAAGAGGTTATGTGAAAAGCCGGCCGGCAGGCGGCGCTAGATACCGGCGGCGGCGTTGCGAGGGGCGGGCGGGGCGCGCGGGTGAGGTCGCTGTCTAGTGGCTAGACTCACATGTGTCAGCACAGGGGTGCGAGCGCCGCTGGTCCTGGGCGGGCGGAGTCACTAAACTGAACGTCACGGGGGCTCGCAAAGCGTGCGGTATCGCGGTGGCCGTTCGCGCGGCCGGTGTCTCGGGGACTGGCGAGTGGTGCCGCGCGAGCCCGGTGCAGCGCCCCAGCGCACCCCGCCTCCCCCCCGACGCCCGCGCTATGCGCCCTCCAGATGCTACCGCCTGTCACCGTTCACAGAAACCTCCAGAATCCACTTCTTGCAAATCCCATTTCTGGAGTGCTAGGTCGACAAAAAAGTCACGATTGTTTGGGAAAACCCCAAGAATTTGACAATTATGAACAGACATTTTCGGTTAAAATAATCGCTCTCCGTATAGGTCAAAGAATATATAATGTGTGTTTTAATTCTCTTTGGTATAGATATACGATTCAGCATTTTTTTGACACACATTTTATACTCAACTATGAGTATATCTCAAGTCTCAAAAGTTGCGCGACGCTGATAGTATAACTACATCGCCGCTGGAAGATGGCGACCATCAGCCGACGACCCCGGCGGCCACGCTCCGCCGCGTCTTGCGCCGCCGGCTCGCCGAAACTTCGCACTTCACTTTTCTACAAGGAACAGTTCAAAGGCGCAAGCCGTGAAATTACCGTAAAACTGACGTAACTACAGTCGTCAGTCACTTCACTCTACTAGAGACAATTGTACAAACAGAAATACAGAAAATGTTGCATTTTGATTAGCAATTGAATCTAGGTAGAGTAGATCCAAAACAAATAACTAGAGGTGATTTACCAATATCGTCGTCACATCTATTTAGATCCAAATGGAGCAATACACTACCCGTTCAGTTACACTTAGTAACAGTTGTTATGAATACAGCTGCAATTTATCCATGACACCCTCATCACATTTTAAAAATATACACAATTGCAGCGTGCAGCGAGTCTATTTTCCTGGTGCTTTCAGCGAAAACTCTAACCTAACCAACCATATAGACACAACTCGAATGATAACATTAATACACATCATGTAAGTATGTTTTCTGAGCCCAGAACATACTTTTAATAGCTCTACAGATACTTTGCAATTAAGAAACTTGACGGACGCCACTTCTTCCAGACCTTGCCAAACTGCCTATCCCTCAAAGAAAAACTTTTAAAGAAACAGTTGGTGCATAATATATAGGTATCATAATTTGTCATCGCAGCAGAAAGTGAGGAATTCGAAATTAATTCAGCATTTTCCTGCATCCGTAGCTCGACATGCCAATCTTGATTAACATCTAACTACAAAATAGTTGCGAATGAACAAGTGCCGTGTATAACTTGCATTAAATTACCTCTACTCTCATGGAACAATTAGCCTTTCTAAAGCCTTGCTTTCGCGCAATCCAAAAATATAAATGTAAGCAGTTTCTTGCACAAGCATAAAATTTCGTTTTGATATGGATGATTAGACGTTAGTAGGACTTTGATATCAAATTAATTAAAGTCTTGGAGCGTGCGAAAAACCATCCATTTCCATTTGACAGTCGGTTATTGAACGATGGTGGGTATTAAGTATTCGTGGATTAACCAATCTGGTAAACAATGGAGACATTACGAGTTGGCCGGATAAGGTGAAGTTTGGTCCACATCGGGTCGTGCTGAATTCCGAATGAGGCGGCGATGCTCGCGGCGCAGTCGACCCCACGCCTCATAAATGTCTAGTTGGAGCTATTATAAAGTCGACATGAGTCATGCTTGCTTCAATCAAACAATATTTTGCACAATCCATCGATAGAATCGTAGAGCAACATAGTTTCTTCCAGACCTTTGAATGCACTGCGCACAGCCATCCCAGGAAACATGCTTCTAAATCAATGAGTTATTGTCAATTAATATGAAGTAAAATATAAAAATGGACTGAAAGCTATTCAATCAACAGTATTTGTCTATATGATAACATTTCTGTACAGTACGTTGGGCGGATGTCACGGCGGCGTCTTTATTGAGTGGCGATAGCCTCAGTCGCCAATTATGGGACATTACTCATGCGTGTGTTATTTATTAATAAGAGTAAGTATTAAAGAACATCGACAGCATACGACAAGTTAGTTTTAACAATTATTATAAGTTCCATAGGCCGTAAGTCTCCTGAACGATGACTTTTACATCTGCAATAATTTGGAGGCCGATCGTACAAAAATTGTTCGGTCATTCAACTGGCGTTCGCAAAAACAACAGTCTATTGTGGAAGTGCGTCGCACGAACCGTATCGTGGTGGCCAGCGCACACATGGTAAAGCTGGCCAAAAATGAACTCAAATAGAAATTAAACGTTCCATGTTCAGGTAAACATTTCTCACCTTAACCGCACAGACCGTATTTTCCAGAGATCCCATCCTGTGAAATTCAGGAGGATTTCGTTCTAAATTCAACAAACCGCAAATGGCTTTCACCGGAGGATCGGTTGTCTGGCCACTGGCATGGCAGCACAATGGCGTAGGGCAAACATGGATCAAACTGAACAGAGTTCGACAAACACAGACTGTTTGGCAAACGAGTACCATTCCATGCAAATTTTTATTCGACAAAAAACCTGCTTTGCGATTTCGAAAATGAAAAAGCCCAACCATATATGGCGGCAGATTTTAATGTATAGCAGCTTATCCTGTGAATGGAGCGACAATATAAGGCGCATATGACTTGCAGTGTATAATCATTTTTGTTTACTTTTGACGTTTAGCCACGGGAGGCATGATGTGTGTTCTGCTTGACAGATTTCGCTGAGAGAATAAAACGTATTTTAGTAATCAACATGCAAATTGAACACATGTGGTGTAATAACAATTGTTTCTCGCCCCTTTATAAGAATTGCTGACCACTAAATCGTCTGAGTGCATAATCTATAGTAGACATAAAGGTGCTAAACGGGCCAATATTTTCCACGTTATGTGTAGCTGCTGTATCGTAAGAGCTGGAAGTCATGGGGATAAGCCTTTGCCCAGCAGTGGGATGATGCAGGTTGACAGTAACTAGTAACCAGTGTGGCTGCAACCGCAGTAGAACGCAACGAGTTGGTCCGTAAAGTGTCTCACGTCACATCTGACTGAAATTATTATAAGTACTTAAAACATTTTTGAATGAGTCTCCTAACAGGTTGATATCTACATAGCATAGATCAAGGAAGGATACTCAAGGTAGCCCTAGTTAAATTTTTAACGCAAAATTATTTGTTTTAGCAATAGTGTTAAGACACATTGAGTTCAAATATTTATCTTTTTCCGGTACCCAATTTACTTCATTACTACAGCATATAAATTAATTGAAAATAATTAAGCCCAGTAAAATGACGTAAGTGAACGCATGCAGTCGAGCTATACTGGGAGTGGGCGCGATGCATTCTGCAGCATTGTTCATGTGTGAACTCAATTAGATAGTTTCGCTCTTCGTGACAGACTTACATGCCGACCACGACGATAGTAGTACTAATAGGCAGAGAAGAAACCTCGTGATACTACGGTGGAGACTGGTAAGCCGGGCTGCGCAGACGCCTCCGTAACCACGCCCACTTTCTCCCTTGCAACATGTAAACTGAGCTTACATTACGTTTCAACACATTACATGTCGTTAACCTCTATACAAATCAGTGTTTACATTACTAACGTACCTCTACTTAAAACATCAACTGAGTGCTAATCAACACTTCACAGAGTTGCATGTATACTGCAGATAATAAATAGGTAGTCTTCATTAGGCACCATAAAATATAATGTAAGCTCCTACGATATAGTGGTATCCATTTGTAATATTGTAGAATATTTTTCTGATGTTTTACCATACGACCGATGCTAGAAAAACATTGTCGTCATTAACATTAAATCACTCAATTACTGTCATAATAATAAATGACAATGGTTCTACAAGGCTGTGATAATGAAAATTCAACAATAAATAAAGGATATGAAAGGAGAACACACGGCATTAGGGTCAACCCACCTGACACCAGTGCAGGCAAGCCCGAAGGGACTCGGTCGGATAAAACGATCGTATAACCGGAGTAGACAGGTCGTGGCCCGGTCCGTATCTGATCCGCAATTCCATTACATAATTTATGGAGGGATTCGATGTCCTCTTGTCCAACAGCAAATGTATACAGTACCATAGTACTCTGTTTTCATACCAAAAACTGTTCCTAACAAAACGGTATATCTCGGAATAATTCATGAGCTATCCTTGCGAAACGAACTGCTAAAGAATTGGCAATAAAATTAAATAAGAAATTTAGACCTAAGACCAAATAAAAAACCAAGACATAGCGCTGCGAACAACACATTGAAGCATGCCAAAACTACACCTCCTCTCTGTGTATACACGCTCACACGCACCTAATTACAACCATTTACAATCAAACTACACCCCACTAGGTGCATACATGTTTACGAAACCGGCCTCACGTCACTGTTGACAGCGCTGTCTTAGTTTTTTATTTGGTCCGAGATTCAGAAAAATTATAGGAGAACGGAAACTGAAATAGCTCTACTATTTATAAATAAACCTCAAACCAAACTCCACATGTATAAATGTTGACACAAAGTTGGTAAGGTCAACGGCTGACACGTCGCACATAAAGTGGTTGTAACATATGATCACAAACGCCTATCATAATGTGCAATCTTGTTGTCACTGATATCGTTAGTGATATGAAACAGCGAGCGACTATGCCACCCACGTGGCCCGGAACTCCGGAATGAGACGCTGTATATTTGGCCGCGATCCAAGATCCAACAGACAATTTACGACGAAGTAAAATTAAAATGTGCAATGTTTCCATATAACGCGTCATCGACGACTATGTACTTGTAGTCATCGTGATGATTCTACACTTTTATTTAAATTCTGAATACGACTTAAGCTGGAGGATTCTCATAGCCCGCATAAATTGCGCCTCTGTAATCCCCCGTTATTCGATTGAAAGGATTACGGTGTTCTTTATCAGCCCTAGGAAGGGGACCGGTTGTAATGACAAAAAGAGACAAATTGAGGAAGTCAGTCCTCGCCTCCTTTTCACAAGGAATGAATGTTTTAATTTTAACTGGAGCTGTGCTATTTTTAACTGCTGTCGGATTAATAGGTCAGCACAATTATACAATGGGATCGCAAAAGAGCATGAAGCGTTTGTAATGGGAATTGTAACAGGAAAACTAATAGCGAACAAAAATAACTATATGAAGGAAAAATATTTATGATCATCGGATTTGTATTGATAAAGTTTTCTATTGTCATTTTTCCAATGCATACATAAGTACTTAATGTACAAATAGAGAAGCTTAACAAATCGCCTCAACTTTCCGCGCTTTATGTATTAGATACAAAAGCATAGTATTAAAACTTTATCAAGAGTCTCAGATTCTAAATACATTTGTAATTCTAAGTTCGCAAGTGTAGTGTAGTACTGTAGACTCTGGGAGAGTCTACGGCACCGGATCGAGTAAAACACTTGATAGTTTAACTAATTATATTAATTTATGAAAATCAAGGATACATTTTATATTATATCACCCCTCATCCAGCCTCAGGCCGTCTCTGAATATTTTCCTATTCTATTTTCAACTAAATTGTTGGAACGTTCGAAACCCGCGGCTGCCCTCTAGCCAGCCTGTACCACACGAGGTTGCGCATCGCATACAAACTCCTTACAGTACCGCGGCGCGGTGAGGACTAGGGGTTACACAATAAAAGTGCGGATGTCAAAGAAACGGGCGGGTGTAACGAGCGAGCCCTCCTCGCGAACAAGCTCTGCACTTTTATTGCGGACGCACCCCTCGCACAGCGAGACCACTCGACTGCGAAATACATAATCATTACAGATAAAGGATCCCTCCGACAATATTGTGGCAAGTGCACTGAATTATTAAAATTTTGTTTTAATATGGTGATGAATTGCGTCACGTCTCATTTATTTTAGGAGTTCAAAACCATGAAATCTTGCATGAATTACGTTACGCTGTCAGCAACTCCGAATCTTTTGCTTAAAACCATTGTGAATCAGAATAGCTCATGAGATTATACTTTGGAGAGTATGCAGACAAACCCAAACTATTAAAATTCTGTATTTGCTTAGTTTTAGGCATTGCTTTCTACAAACATATGTCATCTAGAATCACGCCTGCCAAAACTACTTTCTATGAACTATCAGTGCCAGATTGAGTTTATCCAGTGTTTCTCTAACTATTTTTAGATTCGAATACAAAAAATAATCGAGTGGTAGGTGTGATGATGAGCAGGCCATTAGTGAAGCGATGCATGCGCCGGTCACCGTCCGTCGTGTTTACAATGCAAATCATCGAGCGTCGCCTGCGCACCTCGCTCGCGCAACGCATCCAATCGGCTGACATGTCATGTGGAGCGAAACTACCCACTATACTTTCGTAGGGAACAAACGAACAAATCATATATATACACTTTCGACTGGCACTAAGAAAGTATAATTAAGTGCGTTTAATTAAGTAATTAACTGAAAGGCTTTCTACTATTCATAGCATTCAAACGACATGTTTTTTTTTTTTTCTTTTATGTGATTCGTACACTTGGAGATTGCGCAAAGCTTAAAATAAGTTGCTTGATCTTTTGCGAATGAGAATTTTTAGTGGATGCTTTTGTAGCAATGTATTGTTTTTATCTGAATTTAAAGTACTATAGATTTAGGAAAGTGTACCATTTTACAGTGCATTCTACCGAGGATGTCGTCCTCGTAGAGCGAAAAGTCACTAAGTCGAAAAATAGCCAAAATGACTTATCAATGTTACTAAAATCAACATTTTCTTCTCTAAATATCTGTCTAGCCGTCATTTTTGTAGCTGCCCCCGCTTTTGTTTTAAGAAATGCTTTTCACGTGTTTTAGCTCTTATAATATAAAATTTATTTTATTTCCTTCAAATTAAAGCTAAAAACATAAAGGTTTGTAAAGGTAAGCCAACGTTATAACGATTTTTATTTTCAAAAACTTTAACTCTCATTATCTCAAAACACGATTTTTCGACTTAATGACTTTTCGCTCTACGGGGACGATATAGAAAAGGGCCATTCTTGTCTACAATCTCTAGGCGTAAATGCTAATGAGCTCGCTATAGTCCACGGTTTGTTTAGCAACTAGGGCTCACTCTCATTAATCAATACACACATTCTCTTTTAAACGCTACGTTTACTTAGCATTTTCTTTTGGTAATTTCGAACAATTTTATCCGCTAGTATGTCAGAGAGGTACAGTAATTGTCCAAGAGCACAATTATCTTTATTAAGTGTATTTAGGCCGGCAGTTCCTGTAATAACCTTAACGATACATCGTCTTTTATAATATAACATGTAAGCAACTATAACGTGTGAATGACACTTCAACGACTTGAACCGTAAAACGGTAGGTACCTAATGGCAGAAAAACGGGAAGAGCTTTAGCGTTTGGTAGAGTGGAGATAATTGATAATGAATACACCTTTACCGAATATAAAAACATTTCGTGTTTTGCTTTAGGCATTTACGGGCGTAAATAAAATCACACTTTCCTCTGTGAAGTGTATAACAGATCTATTGTTTGAGGCTAAGCACCAATTTAAACCTTATTTGGCTGCGAGATAGGGTCCAGTATGAATGCTGATACAATCAGCTGAGTGACAGATTGCCTCTGGTATATTTACAAAGCGACCCCTTCACTCAATCTGCTACTATAAAATTACCATTTGCGTCAATCGTGTTCGCATGAGATGATTAGCAGCAGATTCGTTCTGCCTCTTTCTGAAATTCTGGTGCTGTCAAAACAGACTTTTAACATGACTGTTTTGCTAAACAATAGCTTATCGTTTGCCTGGTTTTTGAGACCGTGTCTTACTCGACCGAAAGGTTAGCTTGTACTTAACAAAGATTTAGAAATAGAGCTACACATAAATCAATATCCAACCAACCCAACATTTAAGTTTCAGTGCAGCACTAAAATACCCAGTATCCGTACAAATTGTCATTAAAAAAATACATCCGTATCGTATCATATTCTTAGCAAGATAATGAATGAAAGTTGGCAGATAACGAAGATTTGTCCCACAGTGTCAAGGTCACCGCGTTTTGGACCGTGCTGCCAACTAATACACAAAACACTGCGTCGCATTCGTGATTTATAAGAACAAATAACTTTGTTTAGTTTAGACATTCAACACATTTTCAACATTCTTTGAGTCGCGGACGTGGTTGGGTTGGGAGTTAATAATGAGACAACAAGACAAGTGTTCTTGGTCATATTTTATCCGTAATACCTTCAAGGAATAGTCTTCTAAAATAAGATAAAAGATGATTGATAAACAACCTGACTCTACAAAGTGCACTAAATTATGCGACAAGAATAATGTTCTCTAGCTAAACTAATTGAAACCATTAGCAACACAAAACGTGACAACATTTCAACAATTTTCTAAGTTATTCAATTAGTTTACAGCACTACTAAAGCTAGGAACGCACTGGTGCGTGCTTGTCCACCCAGCGTATCAATCGTTTATCGCTCTATCAACATCTACACACAATGTTATCGTGGAGGCATCGCGACGACCAGACCGCGGGCCGTCAACACAACCACACACGATTTGCACCCAATTTAAGATGCATTGTCAACACAGCTATCCAACAACAATTTGACAACACTTAAGAGTCATATGATAAGCTCGTAACTTCAGACAGCCCCGCTAATAGCTAATGTCAACATAAATTCTCTTACATGACAGGCGACTATTATGTTTCCATGCGAATAGTATTGCAAGTGGAGAAAGTATTATGAGAGGACTTACATCTGACCAATGACACAAAAAGCCTACTTCAATGGGCATAAGGGTCAAATGTAAGCCTTGATGTTTCGCAATAAGATCTATATTAAAATGACCATAATACCCGAGGGTCTTAATCCAAAGCCCCGGGGTGTATTAGTGACGAGTGGCCTCCCCTATTTGAATACGCCGCTCGCGACAGTTTAAACATTTAAATCGCTTAATCCAATGAGACGGGTCTGCTGCCCATCGAAGCGTAAAACTGAAAGGACACGAACGGATTTGAGATTTGATACAAGCGTACAAATCAATGGTATGACAGCGAACTAGAATTTGCAGGAATGAGATCATCGATTTCTGCACTGGAAAGTTAATTACAACGAGAATAGATTGCATATTATCGTGAACTATTTCCTGTTCTCTTATAATTTTAACGCAATTGGAAACTACTGTATTTACATTCATTTAGAAAAGTAATAATTAGAAAGGCTTCGAATCGGTGTCGAGGGAAGGCGGGGGCGCGGCAGGGCAGGGTTGCAACAGGGGGCAAAACAAAGTATCAAATTTCTCCACTTCCCCACTTCCGATGCAATTACGACACAATATTGTGGGGCTGTGGCGGCGCGACCTGACCGCAGCCCGACTGAAATCTAGGCATAGCAGCAATCTCGTTACGGAACATAAAATACACTCTTATTGTTCGAGCGGTTTTTTCGCAAGACCTATTCAAACAAAGAAACCTGTGAGTACCTAAGTACCGGGTCTACAGGTGTTTGCTTTCCGTTTGAATACACCTCAACCGTAATGACTCTAAACATTAATCTTCATAATTTGACTGCGAAAAAGGAAGAAGAAACGTTTTAAAACAATAAACTGTAAGCTCTTAAGCATTTACAAAAGTAACCGACGAGACATTTCTCGGGGACTTTCTCAAGTCTCCTTTTTTGACAGTGAAGTATGGTTGTTCACCTGTTACCTCATTCTCCCATAAAACGATTCTAAGAGGATTTAAGTTCTAAAATAACTGTTTCGTTAAATTAAATATCCTGTTAACTAGAATATTGGATTAATTAAGATATTGGTTGAGTACAAAGCCTAGAGAGTGGCAGTTGGTGGGTTGAGGGGATCCCTCCGACATTAAATGCGATGATAACATAATGCGCTGACAGGTCGGATTGTTACATTATGAAGCATTACTGCACCCTATTTTTTCCACAAAGCTGACAGCAACATTCAGCTTACAATACTGTTAATTTTCGTTCAGGTAAGTATATTACGACAATTTTAGAAACGTGCAAAGAACAAGACATGTGAAATGGAATATTGACTGTTTAAAAAACCTTTAAACAATCTTACATAGATGGCCCTTTTTAAGCAAGTCTGATAAAAGTCTATCCCTGTATTACAGGTTAATAAAACTGCAAACAACACCAGTAAGTATAAGTAATTTAAATACTGGAAGAGTGAGGAATCTAATCGACAATTTGAGCTGAAAACACACGTTTTCCCCTCCGTTACAATTATTAAAATGAAATCTCACACAAACCCTATTTCGTTCAAAAGAGGCACAATACAAACTTTCATATTTACAAAACAAAGGAAAATTCTTTTGAACAACGAGAAAGCACTTATCGCCGTGAGCGTCGCGTTAAAGACACTTCACAGAGATTTGAGGGCGCCAAAGTTATTGTTCTAACCATAATACTTAGACCCTCCCCGAGCCCTGACTACGGGCTTCATCGAGCGGGAGAACTGAGGACCGAGGAACACGGGGGGATAATATGTGTCAAAGATCTCCGCTGAATGTTCCAACGAGGGCACTCGGTTCACGAGCGCACGCGTCATAATCATGTGACCCTTGACAACATAATCACACTTCATTCGTGCCAACTGATGCCGTCAGCCAAGCCATTTGTTACCTGATCTGTTGTCATTATGCGACAAAAATTGAACATCAATACAGTACATTAGGTGTTTTTCAACGAGTCATTGTTTTGCGGCGATTCTGTAAATAGCTGAAGCGAATCGGATGGATGTCTACGAAAAGGTATTCATATTTCACATGAAAACATTGCAGGTTGCTTGTTTTGACGGGTAATTGTCATTTTATTCTGTCTAGTGAGCCGCGGTGAGTCACGTTATTGTGCAAGCATGAGGCTCAAGGTCGGCGGCGCGATTGATAGATAGCAAACACCGCATAAACGTAAACGGACCTGTTTCAGCCGTAATTAATACTGCACACGTAATAATGCATTCACAGAACGCTTGCAAAATTGCACCTGGCGTTAGCAAACGTAAAATTGGAGTAAAGATAAAATCTGTGCAGACATGTAAATAAATGGTGTCGTTACTCGGGCATATTGCACAAACTAAGACATTATTCTTTGCTTATTTTCCAAATAGGGTGATTAACATTGACTATACAGAACATAACCGACATAATGCACCTACTCGACCGTCTTTTCCGACCTAATTACACAAAAAAAACCTTTCATCCAGTCACTACCACTTACCAGGATCAGCCGCTAGCTGCCTGTACACTGACAGCGCCACGTCGTCCTCACTGACGAAGTCCCACAGGCCATCACAGGCCACCACCACGAAGTCTTCGTCGCCATCCAACTCCACTGTCGCGATCTCAGGCCGCGCCGTCACGTAAGGCTTGTATTGTGCGTCACCTGGACAAAACGATTATTTGTATAACGGCAATAGAAATACACAATCTGTGAAAATTTCACCTATTACGGTTCATGAAATACAGTCCGCTGACAGACGGACGGATGGACGGACGACCGACAGTGGAAGTTTAGTAATAGTGTTCTGTTTGGCAACGGGTAGTCCGGGTACGGAGCTCTAAAAAAGAAAACACTAAAACGTGAAAAATGACTTTAATTTCGAAAGACGGTGTCTTTGGGTTTTAATTTTCGTTTTTTGCCACCAACTTCCGTTGTTTTTTAAGTGAAAAGTTTTTATTTTTCACTTTTTAGTTGTGGTACCTACCCCACACAAATTCGAATACTTTTTAGTTGTGGTACCTACCCCACACAAATTCGAATACCACTACCTGCTATGTAAATAACAGTGACGGAGCAACTTGTTATTTTCGTATAATTTATCCTTTCTTAGCGTCATGTTTGCCGCAAATAAACGCATTTTCTTTCTTTCTTAACTTAAAACATCGTTCATATATACTAAGTGGGAAAAATACGTAATATTGAAGCTAACTCAAAAACTACGCAAGCATAATAGTTAATAAAATTTAATTAAATATGGGACCACCTCTGAAGCATGACCTACCAAACACAAAAATAATCATCAAAATCAATGCATAATTGGCGGAGCAATCGTGTAACAAACACACAAAAAAAACATACAGACGAATTAAGAACCTCCTCCTTTTTGAAGAAGTCGGTTAAAAATATGCTAATATAAGGTTAAAGCCAAATGCAACCAAGTCAGTGGTTTAAGAAACAACAGGTTACACCTTGCTATTAGTTTAACGCCTTCGTGCGCCGCAGTAATGGTTTCACTAACAACTTTAAGTATACTTGTATAGTAAACAACCTCATGAGTAAGTACATTCAAAGTGTAACGACACTACATTACGGCCGATATAACTTGGCAGTTCCGAACTTCGCGCAGGTTATCAATTCGTCTGTATTTTTAACCAACTTCCACAGAACTTTCGACTGGGAGAACCGATTTTGATGATTCTTTTTTTATTTGAAAGCTGGTGCTGCCCTTGTGGTCCCATATAAATTGTATTAACTTTGCTTGAGTGTTTTTTAAATAAGCTTCAATCATTACGTATTTTTCCCACTTAGTCTATGTAGATGATATCTTATTTGACTCCGTCACTGTTATTTACATAGCAGGTAGTGGTATTCGAATTTGAGTGGGGTAGGTCCCACACCTAAAAAGTGAAAAATAAAAACTTTTTACAAAAAGAAACAACCGACTTCCAAAAAAAACACAAAAAAAAAAAAAACAACTTTAATTTCGGAAGTCGGTGGCAAAAAACGAAAATTGAAAAGCAAAGACACCGACTTCCGAAATTAAAGTTATTTTTCACTTTTTTAAGTAGTAAAAGTTTTTATTTAGGAACCAAATGATGACATGAGGCCAGTGTGAGTGAGAGAACATGGGCGAAAGTTATATGCGCCTATGTTCAGACCTGCCAAGTTATATCGGCCGATGGTACTTAACTAAGGCGCTGAGCAGACGACGGACAATTTGGAATCGTATTGAAATTCCGGCATTTTGTCCGCGTGCGCGCTAGATTTCTATACGATTCGCAATTTTTTGCGTATAAATTGTCCATTAATCGCTAATGGCTATAATAATAGAAAAGAAAACTGATGTGAAATATCGACATCAAAAAGGGGGACGTGCCCTAGTTATACGTAAATGTTGAAGGGCTGCATTTGGTAAACAAATGAATATTCATGAAGCTTATGAAAATATGTGATTGTAATCAAACACTAAAATACCGCAACTCCTATATCTCCTTATAAGTACTTTATAACTTTCTTTTTAACTTTCTTGTTTTATCATAAAATATGCCCATTGACAACTCGGCAATACGATAGCTTCACATTAATGAAAAAATTTTTTTTATATCGAATCAGTTACGTCCGAAGATTACCTCCTGCTACATACAAACTCGCTTACCTCTTTATAATATTAGTATAGAAGTATACATATAGCATACACGTGAAAACGACAATGTGGCAGCAATATGAGCATCCGATACAAGTCAATCCGTACCAGATTAATCTTGCGTGAAAATCTGAGGATAAAGCCTCGGTGAGAAGGGGGATAGAGTAAACGTCTCGGGGCTTAATCTCCCAAGGAATGCGGAATCGATGAGTTTCATCCCGATACGTGGGGATATAAGGCTCCGAACAGAGCTGTGAAGAAAATGTCAACATTATTATGTTACTATGCCGTTGTCGCCCTTTAGTGTCCTTGATAGGGATGGGATTATTGATATTCGTCGATAATTTCTATGAATGTAGCTAATAAACATACTATAAGTTTAAATCAATAAAATTTACAAAATAATAAACACTCGCTCGATATTAAAAATTATTGGTAATCACTACCTAATTTGCCAATTAAAGCCGACGATTATTAATAACTAAATTATTCAGCTGCTAATGGCATTTTAAAATATTATAATTAACAGAAATATTGCACTACCAGGTACGAAACATTTGCTAAACGCTGTCTTAACCTCCACTTACAAATATTATAAGAAATTAGAAACGTATTTAAAAAAATATTTATAATTAATACTTTTTTATCGACACTCGACACTGCACCTCCTTGCACTAGTGCATCCCTAAACAGTGCGTGTCCGAGGTGATCGATATAGCGGTATAGTGCAGTGGGGTCTGGGGTTGTTCCGAAGGGAGTGCCTCACGCGAGGGTGGGTCCCGGCTGGCGACACGGCGGCGCCAACACCGCTCAGACATTCATACTATTGTTACAAAGAAAGGCGGAGGTAAAAAGCAAAGTCAACAAACTTAAAAAATCAATCCCATATCTCAAGTTGGAAAACTGAAATTAAGTAATAGTTAAGTAAGCTATGTATTATAAGAAATAGAGGTCCTTATAGAAAGAAAAAGAATAGAAAATAATTTCAAAATGAATCTAATTTTAGTAAGTTAAGGGTCCTAAAGAGCACTAGAGTTAGGTACCCAACACTTTGAATAGAGCTTGTGTACAGTAAGAAGTTGCTCGTTTTTAAAATTAAAAGGGAGCCACACGTTTATTTAATATCAAAATGTTGTTTTCGTTCGACCTTTTGTTCACCATGTTGACCATCGCAACTTTGAATAAGTATTCTTACCATACTCGTCATGAATGGTGTCCCGACAATTATATTCAAATATGACATGCGTGACATTGATATTATTTTGATGACTCATAATATTTATTAGGTATTGTTCCTTTCAGTGCTTGTTTAGATTACTTTTTATTGTTCTGGTTTTTTCTCTGCATATTCATGGTCAACACTTAAGGTCATAGCTTTCGATATAGCCACTAAAATCATGATTTTATTGCACGCACTGTAGAGGTAGCTATCTGATTATATTTTATTTTACTTGACATCATAATAATTAGTCATTGTCTGAGTGCCTGCCTACCTAGTATCTAAAATATGGTTCGACCTAGATCAATCGACACACAGAATGACAAGACAATAGAAATATACTACGCTTTATAAATCAGTTTAGTTTTAGCTTTGATTTATTATTCACTACTACCCTAGCTATTAACTATAGATCAACACTTATCAAAACTTCTAATAAACACTACTCTAGATCTGGTTTCCGAAATCATAATAGACGATCGATAGCACATGCCAGACCACTAAGCCAAAAGTTGTAACAAATGAATAAAATAAACAGCAGGAGGCTAGCCCCCCAATACCTATAGGACTTCAGACAGTCATCGACAAATGCGAACAGGAATACATGTGTGTGTAATGTCATACTTAGCAAAATATCACCCTCGAAATTGAGATTCAATAGAGCCTTGGGTGCACGGCATTAAGGCATCTCGGGCAACCCTAACGTGTAACTTCATTGTAAAACAAAACCGCCAAAAATTAACACGAACCCGTCTATTCATCGCAATCGGTAGCATCATTAGCGTTGTTTTACCGAATAAAGGCACGTCCCATCTGCGGGGTTCGTATTAACAGCTTAATGATCGGCACACGCCGCCGCCGCTCGCATCCCGCGTGAGAAATGGCTCGCACCCGCCCGCCGATAACAATAAAACGACCTATTAACTTTCCACTTTCACGCCTACAAGGGAGCTGAAACCCTTTTCAATGTTTATCATGTTTGTTTTTGTATTGTTGTTATTGATATTTGCTGTTAATATCACTATAAACATTTTTGTACTTAAGAATTTTTTGAGATGCCAGCCTAATTACGAGTATATGCAGTAATTTGTACTTTTCTATTCCTTTGGTAGGGATAAGATGATTATTTTTTGGAAGGGGCTGTTTAGACCTTGACCTTAGCAGGGGTCGATTATAGAAGATCAATCGATATTAGAAGGTGGAAACAGACTGTTATAGAGAAACTTGGACAAGTTTCAGCAGTAGTCTGAAATAGGCTTACTTGAAGATCTCTTGTTCTTCTCTTATCTACATAAATATGAATGGAATGCTGTTCGTTGGTAAGCGCATCACTCGAGACCGGCTGGACAGATTTGATTAGACAGTTTTTTATTGTTCTCATATAGTCAGAGTCCGAAAAAAAAGATTCGAAAATTTTCAGTAAAACTTTCAATTTCGGGAAAAACTGAGACTGCTTTTTCCAATAGGATTTTTGTATGAATTATTATAATACTAGCTCCACCCCGCGGTTTCACCTACGTAAGTCTCGATCCCGTAGGAATATCGGGATAGAAAGTATCTTATGTCCTATTCCAGATCATGGTTTACCCATGTGCCAAATTTCATCCAAATCCGTTCAGCCATTTTCTCGTGAAAGCGTAACAAACAAACAAACAAACTCACTTTCGCATTGATGATATTAGTTGGGATTAGTTGACAATAAAACTGGCATGGCAAATTACACCCATCAGCCCTTCTATCTATCAAGTTTAATTCTACATACTATGTTCATAAGGGTTAACGGCCAAGCGAAAATTCCCACGAACCATCCATTTCATATCTACATACCTAGATATTTAACTACCATTCCGCAAAATCGTCCCTAACAACTAGTGCGAAATGATATACATCTCTTGCAAATAAATTTCCTTTGCCGCAGAGCCGCATGAGAATAATCACATGGTTAAAAAATAATGAAAAGTCTGCCAATTAAGCCGACTTGATAATTGTACTGTAGGTAATTTGCGTCAACGGGAGGAATATCATGTTGTTCGAGTTCTTGTTAAAAGGACGATAAAAACATGGCCGGCAATACGGCCATAGTAAAAGTTTATGTTGACTATAAACGTTAAATTCGCGCCGCGCTCTCGTGAAACTGTCGTTCGGAACGTAACGCGGACTTTTACAACGTATTACGACGTAAAAATACGCATTTTGTTCGCTTGTTTAACGTGTGAGTGGATTGGAGGATTTCGGAAGGATGAGAGTAGAGTTCCCAGGTCGGGCAGTGTTATTGGGTTTTCTACCTAGAATTTCTCAGTACCAGTGCGGAGTGTGGATTTGTGCCCGGTTGATGGCAATAGGTTTGCTGCCCCTATTACATGGGACTTAAAACAAAACTGGCGAAATGTGGGTGTACTATAGGTACACCACTGACCATCCCTTCGGGGAAACAAAGCGTGATGATATATGTGAGAGTAGAGTAATCATTTTAATTTTGGATAAGGCACTTGACCAAATGAGCGCCTGATCGCTAGTGAATAATATTGTGGCAAGATGGAGTATGCTTGCCGAGTATCCCAAGTTTAAACATAATTTGACAAAGTAGAGTTAAAATGAGTACACAGATGAATAAGTAAAAGCTGGGCAGAAAAAGATTGTTTAAAAACTTCAGGAACAAGAAGTTCACTATTTAATTTGAAATAAATAATAAAACCTTTAAAAAAAAACAAAAAAAGTGAAAAATTACTTTAATTTCGGAAGTCAGTGTCTTTGCTTTTCAATTTTCGTTTTAAGCCACCGACTTCCGAAATTAAAGTTATTTTCACTTGTTTTGTGTTTTTTTTGGAAGTCGGTTGTTTTTTTTTTTTGTAAAAAGTTTTTATTTTTCACTTTTTAGTTCTGTTACCTACCCTACACAAATTCGAACACCACTACCTGATATGTAAATAACAGTGACGGAGTCCAATAAAATATCGTCTACATAGACTAAGTGGGAAAAATACGTAAATATTGAAGCTAACTCAAAAACTACGCAAGCAAAGTTAATAAAATTTATATGGGACCACCTCTGAAGCATGACCCACCAAACAAAAAAAGAATCATCAAAATCGATTCATAATTGGCGAAGTAATCGCATAACATACACACTGTCTGTCTGTCTGTATGTTACCTTTTCACGACTAAACCAATGAACGGATTTCGATAAAATTTGGCATGGAGATAAATGGCATCCCGGGGATGGACATAGACTACTTTTATTGACATACCACGCGGGCGAAGCCACGGGCGAAAGCTAGTACTTCAAAATAAGGACCCAAAATTGCTTGCTCATGTTATATGCATCGTCCACAAGCATCTTAATAGCCTTAATCCTAACTAAGATTAAAAATGTGAAAGTGAGTGCGTTTGTTTGTTACGGTTTCACGCTAAAACGGCTTAACGGATTTAGATGAAATTTAGCACATGGGTAGAACATGACCAGGAAAAGGATATAAGGCTACTTTTTATCCTGGGTCGCAGCTGAAGTCGCGGGAAACAGCTAGTTTTAAGATATTTCCACTTACCGATAGCTCTGGAGACAGCCAGTTGTCCGTTAACCCGCCAAGTTCCCCAGTACATGACTGTGCCGCCAGATGACTCTATTCTATCTCTCTCGTCCTGCAAACATAGACTTATTGTAATATTCGTCTTAAAACAAAGGTTCGGTTGGAAAGAGGTCTTTATTATTAGCTTATGGCTGCTATCAGACGGACTGCATTCTTGCAGTTTGAATGCAGTTTAGTACGATTGCTATGCTTGTAATGTACTGGTAACTGCATTCATAATGCAAAATTTGCAGTACAGTTGAAACAGTTGAAATGCAGTCCGTCTGATGGCAGCCTTACGGCCAGTCTCTTCATCAAAAGTAACAGCCAAAGTAAAAGTCAACTGTTCTTCCGCGCTGTTGGATTTACAACCCTCGCCTCAGCGCCGAGGATTGAAAATACAATAGTGCAAAAGAACAGTTGACTGTTACTTTTGATGAAGAAAGTGGCCGTTAGTGTCCCACTGCAGGGTCAGTCAGTTACAGTTCCACGCCTAGCAGTTCGTCACATCATCATCATAATCATAACATCACGCCTTGTTTCCCCGAAGGGTTGGGCAGAGGTGTACCATAGTACACCCACAGTTCGCCAGTTATGTTTTCCTAGCAGTTCGTCTAGTAGTATTATCAACAAATCTTGAACACAGTTAACAAATGCGTTCATTTTATTCGTAGAATGACGTGCCGTGATTGGCTTAACTCCGCCCAGAAGACTATCATCGAAACTAAAAAAGGCGCTGCTTCGTTGGTAGTAGTAAGTACTTAATATTTCCTTATTTAAAACCATTTATGTACACACATATAATACAGACATGAAGAAAGGAACAGAACAAGTTAAATTAAATTTAAAAAACCCCGACAAAAACAAAGCACCTAATAAAAGTTTTTTTTTTTTGTAGCAAAGTCAACGTCAAATAATTTATTTCAAATAGGCACATAAAAGGCACTTTTGAACGTCAATGAAAAACAAAGAAATTGAATTGATTCTAGTTGCCCATTCCAAAAGGTAGCTTTCGTATGGGCAAGAAACTCCACCGTTGCTCTTTTCAAAAATGTTTACAATATTTTGTATACATGAATTATATAATTATATGTGAAGACCATGCACCCACAATAAGATTACTGTCCCACAAAAGGCAAAAAAAATTATAAATGGAGCAATGACAAATAAATCAGTTATGTGATACATGGTGCTCACATATTTACAAACATTGTAAAAGTATACGATATTACAATATTCCTAACATCTTTACAAGTAATATAAATAGCTATGTATGTACTCTCCATCAAGTCACCTTTTCTAACAAAACCAAAAAAATCAAATTCGGTCAGCCGTTTGGCAGCTACGATGGCGCAGACAGACTCACAGATACACTTATAACACCCCTCTTTTTCCGTTGGGGGTTAAAAATACGTACAAAGGCAATGCTTATTTCTAAAGAAATCTCTTCCAGCATACCTGCGATAGTAAAGTAGATAAAAAGGGATGTAGGCAACAATATTTATGTGGATGTGAGACTCCCGGGAGCCACGTAACAATAGAATAATTTTATCTAATTAGTCACCAATTGACAGATTAAATAAGGTCGCTAATATGAAGTGTCAGGATTGGCCCACGGTGTATTTGTTCCTCAGTCATACGTCAGATGTGACTATACTCTATTTGAAATAAGATTAGACATTTAAATACACCTATTTTACAGTCCGTTCAACCGATTTTGACTTCTATTGCGTTGGTGGCATGACAAATGGCAGCTGCAGTAGACAGTTGGTATTTTGTAACCTTTTTAGCTTTTAATGCCATCCTTATGCCTCCGGTATAGAAGACATAATCGGTTGAACGGACTGTAAAAAGGTTTGTTTAAATGTCTAATCTAATTTCAAATGGAATATAGATGAGCATCCTAATTGCGTCACACTTTTTCAATCACAATCGGAGAGCTTTGAAGGCTAATCCATTGCTTCATTGGTTTACAAACTTCGTCTGCTCAACAACGTAAATAACGCAATGAACGTGGGTGAACTGTCAAAATGAAACCCATTGCAATCAATTTTCAATTTATGTATGTAACGCAATTACCCGGCTGTGCCATTTCAGTTTAATACCGTCTTATTAGGAACTATTTATTACCAATTACTTTCTATCCATTTTAGTATTTATGTTAGTGTTGATGGACTAATTTCCAATTACAATTATGAGTTATTCACACCCCGGTGATACACTATTTCGAACTTCCGACGGCAGACATAAAAATTTGTCTATAACTATAAATTCCTATGGCATTTATCATTAAATGGAACATAAAATTTAACAACATGACTGTTGAAATGGGAGTATTTTAGTGTCACTGAAGGTAATAATAAAGAAATGTGATTGTAATAACAAACAAATTGCAATTATGATTGCTTGCCAGTCGAAAGTTTTGAGAAACCGATTAGTAGTGCTGTGGTCTATTTTCCTCATAATATTATGAATATTTTAGCGAAATATTAACACTAACTTCCTTACTAATAAACGTATTATAACAGGTGAATAGTTACACACCGATTTCTCTCTTTCAGTCGTTAGTAATTTGACTTTCGAAAGAAGAAGACAAAGTGTTGTGTTGCTGACGCTATACAACGTCGATCCGAAGGGTATCGTATTACCCAGTTACTGGGTTGTGGAGGTCAGATAGTCAGTCGCTCCATGTAAAATACTGGTATTCAGCTGCATCCAGTTAGAATGGAAGCCGACCCATATATTTGGGAAAATGCTAGGCAGATTGATTGATCATTGGATGGCATGAAATGCGTACCTGTCGGCCGGGCTTGTGCGGTCGCACGAGCTGCATGAGGCGCATGCGCTTGGCGAGCAGTGCCAGCGAATCTCCCGCCCATGCTGCTAACAGTCGGCGCCCGCGCACCGCAACCGCTACTGCTGTACTACCGCCGCATGCACGCTGCGAGGATAGAAAATGTAAGAAAATTGTTTTGCCGAATAAATGAAAATCATTTATTTGCTCTAAATGTGGAAGGTACAAAATTTGGTAAAAAAAAATATTAGCGCAATGACACATTTTGCCCTAATATTGACATGCAAATATAAATCAAGTAGACGCTTATTTCATTACTTTATCAATTCAACCTATAAATTAGCACAATCATTAATCTTTTTTTCTTTACATTACATATTTTATATTTGTTCAGTCCATATCTGCGTAACCAATAATAGGTCTTGTTATAGGCTTTAAGAGAGATTATTTAGATTACATTTAAAACAGGTTGGTTTAAAAATTTATCTAAATAATCGTGACGTAGTATGTACTTTAATAGCTTTTTAAGAAGCGCTTTGTCCACATTTCTAGAATATCTAACATAATGACATCCACAACAATATTTATCAGGTAAATTTCCGCGTCCCTACGTGACCGCGATAATCTTATTGGAACGCTATAATGTATTCAACAATAAACCGAGCATAGAATAGCAGTTTAAACAAAAGAATAACAAGCGAACGTAGCTAAAGGTACCTACCTACGCTTACTTAGGCAAATAAAATCCTCCGAAATTATATTTCTTCTGCTACCAAGGAAGGGCTAATTGGAAAAAGGTGTTATCTGACAAAAATAAAAAAACCGACTTTTATGCATGAACATAGGTTTTAACTGATAAAATAATCAATCTAATCTAAGATGTTGGTACTAATATTGTATTTTAAAACTATACGCTTTAATTGCTAAGTTCATTTGATTATTTATTATTTTCAAAAGCTCATTACCCCTTTAGAACTATTTGCCAGTTAACACCTTTGTGCACTTAACCCTTGTCATTGCACTAAATTGTTCGATGATGCGAGACGTCATAGCGTCAAAATTGCCGAGAATTATATTTTACCTGCTCGTGTATATGCAGCTTAAGAAACTCACAGATTTCTGAGAACTACGAAGACAAGACATCTTAATCAATTTTATGCAAGGTTTTGCTAAGGTTGCATTTCAGCGGAGACTGTAACTGGTTTTAATGGTAGACACAAATCACCGAAATATTCGGGGTTTCGTTTTCAAGCGTTTGAAATTAATGTATAGTCATAGTCGCCACTTCTGAAACATACCAACTATTTTTTTTCCGCTGTCTACTATATTTTTCAAGCATGGCTTCGAAAATACTATATCGTATATACTATACTACATACAAAACTCTCCGCCGCCTCTGTCTGTCTGTTCGCGATAAACTCAAAAACTACTGCACCGATTTTCATGCGGTTTTCACCAATGGATAGAGTGGTTCTCGAGGAAGGTTTTAGTATATAATAACCGACATCCACGCGGGCGAAGCCGCGGGCATCAGCTATTTTGATATAAAAAGTTGGCAATCCTACGTGCAAATGACATTCAACCCAGACTGGCAAGAGGTCGACGATACCTACTTCTGTACTATACATTGCACGTCGCGTAAAGTATTAAATGAGTATAGTTAACGTCTTTTAAAGCCTTTCAAAATCACAAACTGGCATGTTCTTTACATCATACGTATGAACGAGTATAGATTAAAAGAGACTACCGATTTTCTTGAGTTTTATATACAGTCGTTGAAAGCAATGGCAGGTATCTTATTGGTAGGGTCTGTTCCAAAGTATCTGATGAAAATGTAAACAAATTGATCAGAAAACGAACCTGTGGATGCCAATTTATAGTGTACGAATTGAGTCCATTGGAATATAATTTTAAATTTAAAAAAATGTTGGTTATAAGATCAATAATTGATCTTATAACCTAAATTTTGTGAATGATTTGTCAATAACAATTTATTCATGTTCTTTAAACAATATTGTTGGAAATTGAAACGTTCTAAATACAGATGAATGTGTCATTAAATCCCTTTTATGGGTAATTGTGTAATAATTGAACCTAAACAGGGTTTGTTTATACTTTCATCATGTACTTTTGGAACTGACACTAATAGTCTACTTCTTAAACTCTGAATGAATTTTAGTTTATCCTCATCTAGTTTTCTGAACCAGTTCGTTGAACAAACCAGTAATTACCTCCTGATTGCTCTTGCGTATGAACTCAGCATCGGTCTTGAGGAAGGCGTCTCTCATGGCTCGTCGCAGGTCGGTGCTGAAGTGCGGACTTTCCACCACGTACTGGTGTAGATGGGCCGCGCAGTACGTCGCCGCCGCCGAGCCGGCGTGACCATCATACACCGCGTAGAAACTTGTCGATTCTGTCGTCTGAAAGGATCAGTTATTTTATTAGTATAACTGCTTTTTAACCGACTTCCAAAAAGGAGGAGGTTCTATGTTCGTCTGTATTTTTTTTTTTTTTGTTTGTGTTCATCGTTATTTCCTTTTTTAGTTCGAAAGGGTATACTCCCGAGGTGATTCCATATAAATTTTATTAACTTTGCTCGCGTAGTTTTTGAGTTAGCTTCAATATTACGTATTTTTTCCACTTTATCTAGACGATGTTTTAAGTATCTCCGTCACTGTTATTGGCATGGCAGGTATTGATATTCGAATTTGTGTGTGGTAAGTACCACAACTAAAAAGTGAAAAATTCAAAGTTTTGTAAACTGCCCGGTGGATTCCACATACAGGACGAAGTACTTCGGAAACTCAGTTACCCTCCGTGAGATAGTTAATACAACACATACACATATTGCCGGCCTTCTTCCACCCGTACGCAAAATACGTGTTTGGACGTGGAGTTGCGGACACCAGCCCGTCATAGTACTACTACAAGTAGTATAAATTGAGACTTTAACGAGTACATGAAACAACGACACAATTTGACCTTAGGTAATAACTTTATTTTTGTACGGTCTATTCCCACAAACAAACCGTGAAAATAATTTTGTGGATATAAGTATAAGACTGCTGTAAACTTTTATAAATAAATAAATAATAGGTACTTAAAAATAATAATGCTATGCGAATGGCCTGTTTCTTCCCTTCTCGATAAGTTCTTTTAAACCTGTACCTATCCAGACAATGTGAAACATCCCCTTAACTTTAGAAAGTACTTAAGATATGGAAGGATGAAATATCTGTTAAAACAAATCGGTATACGAAGCCTAAATATGACATTGTTTAAAAAGCAACGAGAGTGATAAACTGGGCATAAATGAGATGAGATGATGTGTGGCTGAACGCAGTGGACCCACCATCTACTATCTACCCATAGTATTAAAGTAAGTTACGTTACGTTACGTTACGTTACCTCACTATTTTTACCCGACTACGGCGAAGCAAAAAGGAGGGTTATGATTTTGACCGGTATGTATGTATGTTCATCTGTTCCTTCATATCTTCTAAACTGCTCATAACTATTAGACAAATGAGGTATCGTTGGAAGCGTCTGGATCGTCCGCTGTTTATAAGTGACGTCACATTAAATGGCGTCCTCTAGAGGACATAAAGAAATGAAAAAAAAAAGTTTTTTAATAAGATCAAAAGAAAGGGCTAAAATTAACACATTTCAAAAAAAAATTATAACACCAAAAAGATTAAATAAAAAAAATATTTAAATTAAATTAGAAAACTAAAACCCAACTACGACAAAAAAGTCAACTAAAAAGGTATAAACAAGACATCACAGACAGACAAATTAAATATCCGGAGTCACACGTGTTAGGCCATAATAAATCAAACAGATTACGTGTGACTCCGGATTTTAGGTTTTAGTTTTTAACTTTTATCTAATCAATAAATAGTGTCGTGATTTCTTTGATTTATATTAATACTGAATTATAATATCCACTGTGGCAACACTGTCAAAGTACAAATTTATTGTAACAAACCTTTAAATATATTTTCACTATGTCAACTCAATGTACTATTTTACTTTGGCAACACTTAGAAATAACGGCTATGATATTTTAGGGGTATGAGGAACAGGGTGTAAAGTTCACTCATCCACCATAGAAAAGGGAGGATCCTCCGACCAGACGGTTGTTGTGTCTGGCGGGCAACTGCCCCTACATTTGATGTCGGGTTCTTGTAATATGTGCATTGCACGGTAAACTTTAATTGCGCGATGCAGGATTTATGTGACGTCAGGATTTTTGTGTGACGTCATCTCTTTGATGCGTAGTTCGCATGTGGCGATGTAGTTACCGCCACAATATTATCGTTATTTCTGGATGCGGCAAAAGTCATTTTAAATGAAAAAATTTAGTGCAGAGCTAGTCGTCGTTTGTTTGTGACATAGTACAGTTCTGCGGAATAAAAGTGTTAGCAAGTAAAAGAGTGGTTTCATTTTAATAGGTAAGGAAGTAACAATCCATACCAACGTCGTCCACAATGCACCGTACGGTACTTTGCCCTATACATATAAAATCATAACATGCGCCATTCATAAGTACTAGGAAATCATAAACTTATGCAAGGCGCATTCCAGTGCCCAATATGAAAATACGTACTATATGATATCCTGGGATTATCTTTGCGCTATTGTGACTGCCTATTATGTAAGCGGTCTCGCTGCAAAATGCAAATGTTCATCAAAGTGAAACACAAAACAATCAAAATTAAGCTGTACGATGTACAGCCTAATTTGAGTTTCTAATTTGAAGATTCGTGTACGACCACTTTAAAAAGTAATAAGAGCTAGGCAGTCCCAGAAATGGGGCACTTTTCACCAGTGTTTTATTAACTGGGAGGGGGAATAGGTGAGCCAATGGACTCCGAAACGCATTGTTCTCTATTTTTTTTTCCGTTTTATCATCACCCAAACAAAACTCCAACGCAGTTTCGACACCTGCAGGATAAAAAACCATAACTTACATCAATTCCAAAAAGTGCTTCTAAGTTCCCGATTTCCACATGTCGGTCTTCCATGACGCGACGTGAGTTCTTGGTGGCACATGAGACAGTCTTAAGATCGCGTTGGTCAAGGGGCAGTGGGGGTGGCAGGGTGTCCAACTTGGAGTTGTCCAGGTATCGGAGGCAGACATCGTTGACGCGAGCTGTCACCGCTTGCATTAGCCGCAGGGCTATGTACACTGAAATACAAATCATTTGTTTGCTTATAATATAATGTAGGTATATAGTTATGATAGAATTTTTGTTAGTAGGTCTGATACATTCCTCCTTACGGCATGCGAAATTTCCAAATAATGAGTAGATATATGAATTACCTAATAATATTGTTACTTATAACAAAACAATTAATAATATTGATAAGAATTAATAATATTGTTATAACAATATTATTATCAACTCTTTTACAATGAGGTATTTGTTTGTTTGTATTTGTTTTTTTTAGGTGTTTGTTTGTATGAACTTGGAAAACAGTTAAATAGCTGTGAGGAGTTGTGTCAACAGGATTGTCGATTTGTACGACAACCGGGCTACGGCTAAGATTGCAGAGTTACTTATACTAGTCTACATATTATTAAGACGGAGCGGAGTTCTTACTCTTTCAAAATCAAAAGTCATTTATTCAAACTAGGCGAGACTCAGTACCTTTTGAACGTCAAAATTACATGAGAGAGTCCCCCAAAAAGCCCGCCCTTCACCATTACTTAGTGCTTTAGCTGGGAAGAAGAAGTGGTGCAATAACCTCCCCAGCAGCACAGCTGTCTGTTCAGTTATAAAAACTTGATTCTATACCATATTCTTAGTAATTAACATCACGAAACTCAAAACATAAATATTCAATTCAGTTCAGACGTACGCCTTTGGAGGGTACGTCAATCCGTCAGTCCCTGAGGTAATAATTAATATCCAATTATCCATGTGAGTATCTAAGTTGTTGAAGGCAATGACTGGATACAATAAACTATGCTAAGATATTTTCAGCAAAGAGAGGAAAATGTTTATACGCTTATGACCTTTTTTTTTTTTTTTTTTTTTTGTTTTTTTTTTTTGAGGGTGGGAAATCATCCAATGACTTCTCCCGCTCTGGGCGGAGCGGAAGGGCGTGTCAGACTTTTACTGACTAAAACCCACCCGTGTTCCTTCATTTGCCTGTTGCCAAGGTCCCGGTATCCCTTTCGGACTTTCCCGCAACCCTGGCAGGCATCGGTCCTATTGGACCCCGTCAATTTTGCTGACATCTCTTTGAGGCGCGCGTGGAACACGACGCGCCATCGACCCGGGCCTGGTCCTTATCGGACGGCGAGCTGCCCGTTGCTCGCCGTCCGCAAGCCCGCGCCTATGGTGGCCGGGAATCCGCCTGGGATTCCCGACGCCCAGGGCATATACGCTTATGACCTGTGTTTTCTTTCGTGTAACTCTCAGATGTTGTTTGGGGAAAGTACAAAGTACTTTGGTGTACAGTAATTGTGGTCGGCGTGGAGCCATATGAAAACAAGGTTAACTGTTTTAATTTCGCTCACTAAATGTAGGAAAATATACAATTAAATCATATTTCAAAACGAATCCAGGATAACGTTTCGTGCAGGAAAATATACAATCGATATAATGCAGGATTGAATATATTCCTGTGTGAATTTCGAACAAAGAGAGTGGTAAAACTGGTTAGAGATGCCCGAAGTGTGGCTTAGCGAGGGCAAAGCAACGCTTCTCAATGCCATTCTGTCTACTATTGCGATATTATACAATTTTCATTAGTCATAATAACAAACTATTATCTTTGACTTAGTAGGTACGTAAATCAAGGATACAAAAGACTTTTTGAGGCGTTTAATTTACATAACAGTCTTTTCGACATGTTGTCTCTGTGGCTTTTAAATATCATCAAGATGTGGTGGATCTGAGACTATCTATTGTAGTCACGAGATGAACCAACACTTACTTACATAACACTGCATATAGTTCTACTGACGTCTTACAAGGAAATAATATTCTTTTCCTCGACGCAAGAATTTCTAAAACTATATTATGTTGGGTAAGTATTACTTATTCACAATTATATTGTCATTGATTAAAAGGTATCCGTGAGTCGCGTGCCGTCATGGATATTATCGATACTATATTCTAATCCATCGCTAAAACGTTCATTCAAACACGTATTGATATTCACCCAAGGACCCTTTTCAACTACTGACATACGTCGAAGCTTTACAAATGAAGCTAATTAAAACAGGACAATAATGAATGTAAGAGTCAGGATAAACAATGAGTGAAGATTACATTCATGTCTTCGTGCCCTTTCCTGCTATAACATCTTCGTATATGTTCATGTGACCTCTTTCTTCAAGACTATGACCGATGCACTATAGAGCTGAGGTGCATTTAAAATTAATCGGGCGAATTTCGATTAGATTATATTTAGACTAGAGTTGAGTGGACCGAAAGCCGTCAGTGTAAATGACGTAACACAATAACCACGAGATTGTATGATATCATTATATATACAGTCCTCAACTAGGTGCTCTAAACAATACTAACATTACGCACAAACGCGCCTCTCTGTGAGATGGTCACTTTTCTTGTAATAGATTACGCAAGTACAAATAAGATTCTTGCCAAGTGGTTTTGTTCCTCAATCGATACAATTATGGTTATTACGTCGAAGCATCTAAACATTTGATGGATAATAGAACATAAAGGGTTACTGCATATGAGGCGGTTTCAGAAACTTGTTTTGGAGCAACATTGGCATAAACTTCATGTATTGAAGCAGGATTTATGATTGCGGTATATATTCAAAGAAGAAGCTAATTATCACAATATTGATTCCCTTATAGTCGTTTCTCAATGACATAGAATAGTTAAGTAGTAGAAAAGAACCAACCATGAGCTAAACGAAATCTCCTGAAGTAAGACAAGTGAAAGATCGATATCATGTAGGATGTCTATCCGACTATCCATTACTTCGCAGCGGATTCAATCGAAAGGAGTAACGCATGAAGCTTCCATAAATAAAGAAGAGAGCGTATCCTACACGGAATAAAATATGGGACGCGTTTATATCTGTCTGTGGCGGATGTTTTCAAGAACTATTAAACTGAAAGGAATTATATTGTTCTTTGGAAATGGAGCGAAGATGTAAACGTTGCCTTCGTCGGCAAAGGATGAGACTTTATAGCAGGTTGTAACTAAAATCCATCTAAACAGTAAAAATCTTTAGATATGGATGCGTTGCGAAAGTGCTAGTTTCCAAATTGTACAAAAATGGTCATTTTGATAACGTGAGAAAGGTTAATTATCAATACTCCCATAACAGGCGTTCTATGAATGGAGAGTGAAGCTAGAAAGATGTACAACATACCTGAATCGTCAGATTTGTACCCAAATTCATTAGGTTGTTTCTTCGATGCTACTTGCACCTCGTCAAGTATGATCCGCCGCAGCGGAGTCATCAGTGTCAGCGGACATTGTCTGGAAACAAATTACAAATATTTAGTGACATATACAAATATTGCGAAAAACATATCATACACAGCACGGATCATTCTACGAAAGACTGGTATGAGTAGGTATACGAATAAAATATTTTCACAATCTACACCACGAAAATCGATCTGCACTGAGAACGTGATACGTTTTCAAAGGTACTTTTTTGGCATGGTTGTAAATTAGTTACCTGAATGAGTACAGGTATTTTCCATCCGAGAAAATTCATGATATTATTACTAGGTACACATACACCAGCTATCATGGCTTATGAACTAGGATATAACGGTAAAAAGTTCGGAATATCCAGGCTGATCAACAAAATGCCACCTTGGAATAAAGGCCAGACTCCAGAGGACGACAAACTGCAATCATGTTATCACCGGGGTCGTTCTGTCCCTCCCGATCCAATACTAGCAGATGAAGGACATTAGTGGACGTGGCAAGCTGATATAAAGCGTAAAAGTGCATAAACCAAGTCTGCGAGCAAAGCAATTTTTAGAACAGTGATGAAAATAGCATCTACAACAGGATTTCTTTAACTTCATGTAGGAACGCAGTACCTGCTGAGTACATAGACAAAACAAACAAAGGTTGGTCAGGCTTCGCAGAAAAACATTGGGTTATCTCAAGATACCATGATTCAAAAATCTAACAAAACAATAAAATCGAATGCGACAAACTGATACCGCTATCATTTCGAACGATAAAAGAAAAACTTGTTTTTATTCAGCAAATGACTTCATAAACTGCAGCAAAAAAGTTTATGGTATACCTACAATAGGTTTTTTATTCAGCTGCATGAATATCCGGGAAGCCAACAATGGCCGAAAGTGCTAACAGCTGTGAGAGGTAAAAAGCAGCCGCTAAATGCGTAACACTCCTCAGAGCATAATTATCACGTCTACATCTCTGTTGCTATTTCAAAGCTTTCCAAAGAATTGGGTTTTTCTGGTACAACTTTTTAATCTTTCCAAGATCGACAATACAATAAACTTTTTTTTTTATCTGTCATCTTTTCCTGTGTTAGGCAAAATTGGTTCTTTGTGTTTTTATTTCCTCCATAATGAGAAAAACTAATACATTCGTTTTTCTGCAACAACTACTTAGTTGAGAATACAAGGCAATCCTAGGCAACTGAAATCTGCGTAAACATTTGGCTGCAGCACTTCCAAAAGAACCAAGCTTGTGGAAACTAATTATTCTAAGGCTACATTGTTCAATGAACGGTGCAAGCATGAGATTTTTTTAAGGCCAAGGAATACTACAATATAGATATTTTTAGGATTCTGACTCGAAAACTTTACGCAGGTGTGAAATAAAGGCTGATTATTGGATACTTATTACATTTTGTGTTGTAGATATTTGAACGGATTTTTCAAACTGTCCGAATTTCTATAGCGTTTTGATTTAATTTCGAAAGGTGTTTTGAAGTGTCTATATGCAGAGACTATAATGTGCAGTGGAGCCCACTCTTCCACTTTTAGGCGAGACAACGCATTCATTTATTACTCACGCACCTCAAAAGCTGTATCTACCTGAAAAACACAGTTATATTGCAATCTATGTATTTTATCTCGCGTAACTAAATCAATATTTATAAAACAGGTGAACCTGATAGTAAAGTACATAATACATGAGTGTAAGTACATGCCTAGTTTACAATTGAATGATGTTGATAAGATAAAAATGTTTTCTAAACGGTCAGTACCCGCTTGTGCCGCTGGCAATCAGTGGGCAACCTTCAACTGCTTATTATGTATTATTTCAACCTCCACCATGTTTTCTCACAATAGGTTCTCTCGTAAGACTTCTAGTTTAAAATAGTATTTAAGTCATTGCATGGTGCCGTGTGGTACTTGGCTACTTGCTAAGAATAGAGCAACGAATCTTCTCTTCCGTGGGTGGCGCAAGAGGCCAAGGCGACTTAGGAATTCAGGTAGACAGGGCCGAAGCAGCATCCTTCTTAACTTTGCGGAAACCTGTTTTTCTTGAAGATTGCGGAGTATAGACGGCCGTCGGGTCATATAGCAACAATAGTTCGCCTGATTAAAATATCGAATCTGGCCGAGAAAAAGTGGGATGTGAATGTTCAGTCGGTAAAATAATGCATTAAATGCAATTAAGTGAACAAGGTGTTTCATTGGACAAAAATCCCCTGAAAACACGCTTGAGGGAATAATTAGAAGACAGTATTTTACAACTTGAGAGCGCTAGAGATGGAAAACAGACTAGCAACAACCGATATGTTACAGCCAGAAGATATACATAGTAAAGTAGATAACATAGAATATCGGATCAATGAAAACAGTTGGTAAACAAACCAGCGGGCATTCACATCGCTGGAACATATGCTAGTTCCCTCGGTTTCGTTGCCGTTGTAGTTATAAAATAAAATGCGGACGTGTACGTCTGTCTGTACAATACATAAAGAGGTCGCTGACCCCGTTCTTAAAACGAATGCATGTACATACATTCTCTCCGAGTTGACACAATATTTCAGACCTTACTGTCGTATACTAAATACCGTAGATTATATTATTTATTCAGATGAACATTGCGCGACTGCACCAGCATGAGTTTCCTTAGTACTCCGCTAAGATATGAAAAATATGAACCGATGTATTTAACGCAGGCGGTATCAACTAAAATGACTTTTCATATTTGCGTAAGAATCTTTACAAACAACCAAAAATATGCACGAGATAATTAATCAGATGTAAGGCACTCGTGTTCTGTTTGAAGCGGGGTTTGTTTGTTTGGTAAACAAACAATTTTGCCAAATGCCTTTCGGCAATTAACTGTGAATATTTGAGGAGTAAACAGTGCGCAGAGCGTTGACACGGGTTCGCGTTACTATCACGAACATCCGCATCAGCCCACGCGGTCTCGCGCGCCAATTTATGCATCGAGGGTACCAATCCTACGACCTCAACCCACAGGCCCTAGAGAAAATACGGTCTGTAACAATCGGTATCTTCCTCGAGAGAAAGTAACGAACCAAGGTGACACGAATTAAAGATGCAATCATAACATTTTCTGCGGCCATGCAATCATGTACAGATGACTCGAATTTGATGACCTCAGTCTTCGCAGAGTGCCAAGTTTCGCAAATCTATTTTAAGCTTGCTTCGTTCTAGACATATTGGGCTAATCGATATAAAGCTAGTTTTACACCTTAATATTTATACACATAGTTAGCAGACAGGGCAGGTGTCAGTTAAATCATTTGTTGTAAATGTAGTCATCGTCTCACGAGTTTAGAGTTTCAAATAAAGCCTAACGAACGAGGATTATAATGCTGACGCTTTATTGATATGACATTCAAAAGTATTTCTCACGAGTTTACTGTCTCTTGTGGTGTTAAATTCTTTTGTTAGTCAGATAAAAATACATTTTCCATCAATTCTAATAGAAACATGCATAAGTGTACTGCAACGTTGAGACTAGTTCTTTATGCTCATTTCGTTTCGAATGAAATTTTGGAACATAAGTCATCATAGCTGGCTCCATTTAAATATTCTTACATTGGTAACAGACCGCAAGACTGCGAACTGTGAAATACGGGAAGGAAGGCAAGGCCATAAGACCTTCCTTCCAGCAGACCATAAGGTCTGCAGTGGAACAATGTAATGGCTCGTATCATTAAAAGTCTGAGCAGCTGTTTGACTTATTATAAACCCTTAGAAATATTCTGGGCTTCTTCAGTCTGACTTTGATCTATACAGCCTAATATTAAACAAATAAAAATCGTTACGACTAACTAAACTTTATTATTTCGTGATTTTTAGCAGTTAGTAAAATATTGATGCGGCACAATTACAGCAGTAAAACAAAACATAATTAAAAAAATATAATTGTACGTTGTCTGTATCGGTGTGTGAGATATTATGCAAGACTAAATGGTCAGCGGCACGGTAACACACAATTTACGCCGCGTTACAGCATACGGGTTAAATGGAGCGTCTAGCGAATTACATGTTAACTATAAGACAAGGCAGTTGTTAGCCTCAACCTCAAGTAAAGAGCTCGGAGGGAATCATTTATTCGGGTTTTGAAACTAACTTGGCTCAACTAATTTAATCTGGCAGACAACCGGACTCCTGAATGATAAGACCTCGCTTCCTAATTTCCGCGTGATTGTTTATATCCTTACATAATTATAAAACAAAATCCTCCGCCGCGTCTGTCTGTCGTCCTGTTCGCGATAAACTCAAAAACTACTGTACCGATTTTCATGCTGTTTTCACTAATGGATAGAGTGGTTCTCGAGGAAGGTTTTAGTATATAATAACCGACATCCACGCGGGCGAAGCCGCGGGCATCAGCTAGTGTTTATTTTATTAACACCAGGCTATACGTAAAATAGTGCATGCGAACTTGTTATATCAACGATTGTAAAATCTTTCTACTCTAGTTCACATATGGATGAGGGAAAAATTAACACATCATACTCACGTAATAAACGTTTTGCAATATGAGCACGAAAAATTGTTTACTTTCCGACCTGTTAAACGACAGGTAATTTAGATATTGGGTAAGTGTTTCGTGTGAGATGCAAGAAAACATACAAAAACGGGCTGAACAGGTGTTTAGGGTATTGGGGAGTTTAAGAAGGGCTGCAATTACTTATCTACACGAAACATGAGCAATTGAGCATGTACACTTGTACAAATAGGCATGTCTTAAAAAAAATCTATTAAATCTGACTGACTACTGCCGAAGCGATATGACTATGACACATCGGCGTAGTTTTCCGCATTACAAAGTGGTAAGGTGCGTAAGCAGCTATGGTAAGCAGGTACTCGGCTTACTTGCGGTTAGTGTGTGATCAGAACCACGCGGCCGGGATGAGTAACGCGTCCCATATGACCCGTCAACCATAAAGCTGTTACGCAAGCAGGAATTATTTTTTTAACTTACCTCCATAATTGTATGCAATTATGACCACGTCAGGCGCATTACTATTCATCTGATATCGTGAAAATATTCGGTGTTGACTATTCATTGTTATGTAAACAAGAGGCACAACCAACAAAATAAACACCTGAGCAAATGTTTAGTTAATGTGTCAGGAACAAAAGGTGGCACAGGCCCTTGGAACTCTTTTAAGGTTAATGGCCTATTGACAAGTTCATTGTTACATGAATGAATAGAATATACTACTTACTTTTGCATTAGGTAGTTATAGGATAATGAGGTATGAAAGACATGATATGATGATATGTGCGTGTTTATATAAATGTATAAATGCCTGATATAAAATAAAATAGGGAAATTACCTACCATTGTTTTTATGTGTTGCAACAGATTAAAAAATATATAAATATTGTACACAATATTAACGCTATATGCACTGTAGGCCACAAGATATTACTCTATGTAGGACGTTGTCTAACGATCCCTCGGAACCTCTTGCTTTAACTCCAGCGCACTTTTTGAACCTCACGCCTTTAAAGTATTTACCCGTTGGAGAAATAGGTTAAGTCATATATGGTGAAGGCTGTCACAGCTCACACAGTGGTCAAGTTTGGTAATTTATATTATACATTTCTGTAGAAAAAATAATAATAATGTATGTTTAATGAGTAATAGAGCCCTGTAATCCAAAACAAATAAGATAGTCATAAGATGACTCTCTTTCAAATATATATTTGTGCAAATTAGTGCTGATGGTCTGTCTAATGCAAAAGAATAAAGTAGGCAGCAATAGACATGCAGTTTGTGTGTGTAACATGTTCCCGGCAACACAAGATAATGTAACACAGTTTTTGTTCACCATGAATATGGGGTTCAGAAAATGCTTTGTTTTTTTTTTGTATGTTTATGGTGTGCCTTAACCTGAGTCAAAGAAATGTATTTTCTTTCTTTCTCTAACCTCTCTCAAAGTTCAGATATTGCTTTTATAAAAACCACTGATGAACGCGGGCCTTTTTCCCAGGGCTTAGAGATTCAATGCAATTGTGCCACGTTGCATATCAAGTTCAATTGTGTTAATGAAGGAATGAAGTTGTTTAGAGGGTGAAATCTTGTAGTGTAGTGTACGTGTGGTTTCGATAATAAATTCTTAACAATTTTTTTTATTTTTACCATATACCTGAGTTTGTTACTATGTACTAATTATTATGATTTCGGACTGAAGCTATTGGTCATTCCTACAAGATATAATAGTGAATGATCGGATTTTAAAACACAAGCAAAGGATGCTTTGTCGCGAAGGAATATCAACTACTTATGTGTGGGAATTGCAGCAAAACAAGGTGTGGGAATTTTTTGATAATTTAACAGAACAAAGGATTAGGCTGCCAACAGACGGACTGCATTCTTGCTGTTTGAATGCAGTTTAGTACGACTGCAATACTCATAATGTACTGGTAACTGCATTCAAACTGCAAATTTGCAGATGGAGTGCAGTTGAAACAGTTGAAATGCAGTCCGTCTGATGGCAGCATTAGTGTCATATTTTGCTTCTGTCTTTGTCTGGAAACCTCTACAACTTCTTTGCTAGGAAAGAGAGTTCAATATATTAATGGTTCAGGGATTAATAAAAATTACAATGAAATTCCAGACGAAAAATTCTAAAGTATAGCTCTGTATCAGGTAGTATTTTATGTTTCTTCTCTTTTAGTTGAATTATTTAATATTAGAGTTGCAGACATGCCAAACCTGTTTTTACAACTTTAGATGCTAAATAAATGATTAACCGTTAGAGTCCTGGTGATTCGCGCGTCACGGTGTATATTAATTTAATATGGCAAGTTATGTACTAAGAATTGGTGTACTTATCCATATCAAAAACGAGATTCATTGACAATATTATGTATGAATACTTAATTTTAAATATAAAAAAGTAGTTAAGGAAACTGGCATTCTATTAAGTAGTTGCATAACAAAAACACTGAATCAACAAAAAAAAGCAATTATTTCTTTCTCTATAACTCGTTATCACAATGATTCAACATTGCAGTTACGATTGTGATAGTCTTATCTCTAAAAGGTGTTTCTATTAAGCAGAAAGACTGCACAGACACTGGTCTATCCTTAGTTTGAACAATGGTATCAATAAGCACTTACTTTTCGCTCAAATACTGAGTCGTCCAGTAAAGAACCTCGCCGGCCAGCTCCGACTCGGTGATGGTGTACCCTGCTATGTGCACGGGCAACTGGTCCTCAGGGTTAACAGTAGCGGCAAAGTTTTCAAAAAACACTCGGTAGGATGTCAAATAATCCTCTTTTTCACCCATTTTCGATTGTTCGTTCGAGTTAAAGGTAACTGAATAATATCGTGTCAATAATCGATCAACACTTGTAAATGATTACAAGCTAAACTGGAGCAAAAGTCGGAGTCCTCCTATGAAATATAATTATTTAGTAAATTTAAAGCACTCTTTCACTACAACATAATATGTCACCACATTATTGTAATCACTTATATTTATATTTGCACTAATCTCAATTGTATTTGTGATCAAAACATAAAAATCACATCTCACTCATACTTCTCCCCTGTTGTTGTCACATCCCATTTACAATTAATTATCTGTCCCACCAAAAAAAATCCACACCCGATGAAATTCGAAACATGTGAAATTAAAAAACAAATAGATTCAATTCAAAATATTGTGTTTTGCTACAAATGTTCAAAAAATTGGGACCGTGTAAAATTTTTGGCTGATTCTATTTTTTTTCGATAAAAAGAAAACTTACAATAAAAGCCTAGTTAAAATGAAATAGCTAAAATTTTAACTTCGTAGTTTCAGAACAAACTTTTATCGACTGTATAGTATCTAGCGACTTTTATCGACTGTATAGTATTTGACGTTACTAGTGTTGTCTGGAAAGTTATTTTCCGAATTCGGATCGGTTATAGTCATCTGCCTAGCCTTTTCCCAACAATGTTGGGGTCAGCTTCCAGTCTAACCTGATGCAGCTGAATACCAGTATTTGACATGGAGCGACTGCCTATCTGACCTCCACAACCCAGTTATGGGTAACACGATACCTCTTGGTAAGACTGGTTGTCAGACATTCGGGCTTCTGATGACCCGTAACAACTGTCAAAGATCTACAAATGACAGCCGGGACCAACGGCTTAACGTGCTTTCCGAGGCACGGAGGAGTCTCGGTATATAAAGATGGTCACCCATCCACGGACCAACCCCGGCAAGCGTAGCTTAACCTGATGGATTGAACCGTGCGGCTGTTATTACCTAGCCACGAGCCACGTCGGATACAGTGCAGAGCACAAATGCTCTGATAGAGTCTGGCCACCGAAAGTTGAGCCTGAAAACACGCGCAAAATTTAATAACGCGTATGTTTTCGGGCTCTACTTTCGTGAGTCAGACTCTACCCGTTTTCGCGAACTCTTCTTCTTGGTCACGTACTTCATTACTGGAGTTCGTGTCGCTGAAAGCCCTTCGTGGTTGTATGGATGATGTTCCTACACTTCGTTCGGTTCTCGGCTTCTCTCAGGGCAGTCGTGACAGAGACTCCAGTGCAGTGGCTTATTAACCCTAAGGAAAACTAGGCACGTGCCTAGGGGCGCCAGGATACAAAGGGGAGCGCGTGGACGATGAAAATTAAAATTAATATAAAATTAATTGTGTAAGTAAGTATGCACCTACTTACACAATACAAAAGATTATTTAATTCTATAGAGATGTAGAGCTTCCAAAGCGTGCTCCGCCTTCTTGATTATTCCTACATCGCCTGATTTTATAAAAGAAGTGGGTAAGATACTAAATTAATGATAACAATCGATCCTCTGTCACACACACAGTCAGATCTGTTTCCCAGAGAGGCATAATGGATTTCCATGTTCGTTTGGCCCCTCTTGCTTTCTTGACTTTCAAGTCATATTCCCTGGCCTACCTAATTATCCCTACTAATATTTTAACTGCGAAAGTGTGTCTGTGTGTATAGGTATATCTTACTTCTTGATGTAATAAACTACTGAACCGATTGTGATGAAACTTGGTATGTGGGTAGATAGACAGAGACCAAAAACATTTTTTAATATAAGTATGGCCACTAGGGGGCGTCGATGAGGTGCTTGCCTAGGGCGCTCTCGACATATAATCGGCCCTTCTGGTTTGTCACCTGGAGCATTCGTCTATTGGACAGGCCCGCCCTGGATCTCGGTGAATATACATGGGAGACAGTTCACAAGGGCGGAACCAGGGGGTCATGGGGGTTATGAGTACTTTGAATACTTTGTATGACGTAAGACGTTGCCTCGTATGTGTTTGCCTTAAATGCGCGAACGACACGCACATTAAGACTATGTGCTGTTATTATTATTATAATATGATGATGTACCGTAGAGTTTTCTGCCGGCTCTTCTCTAAAGGAAGCTACCAAATGGAACCGTGCTCCTAGCTTCTGTCGTTTTATAAGTGCCCATGTAGGTTTATCTGAAGCTAGTAACTAGACGAATAAATTAAATACCCCAGAATAGTGTCAAGTCAAACCATCCCGAGACCCCGGTCCTGGCGGCCCCTCAAATCTTAAGAACTACTTTTTTATGATATCCCAAACACGGTCAAACTATATTCAGTAAGAAACAGCTTAGAGTTGGAGACTGAGGATGAAAAATTTCGAGCTTCCTTCGCTCGCTAAAATCTTCATTCTCAAGCTTTCGGCATGGGTCGACAATGGAAATCATTTATGTATAACTTAGCTTTAAAAAACACCTTACCTTTAACACAAGGCGGTGTGCTAAGATTTTCGAGAATACAATATACTTACTTCTAACTCAAACTTGACCGGTGTGTATGTATGTATGTATGTATGTAAGTATGTTCATCTGTTCCCTTCTATCTTCTAAACCACCCATCACAATTTGACAAATGAGGTATCGTTAGAAGCATCTTGATCGCCCGCTGGTTATAGGCTATGTGGCGTCACATTAAATTAGTAATGGCGCCCTCTAGAGGACATAAAGTCAGGAATTTAAAAAAAAATGTCTAATCTTACCATGTTGGGTATCAAATGAAAGGGCTTAATGAGCACATATAAAAAAAAAAAATATTATAACCCCAAAAGAATAAAAAAAAGTAATAAAAACTATAACCCAACTACGACTAAAAAGGTATAAACGAGACACCACAGACAGACAAATTAAAAATCCGGAGTCACACGTAATCTGTTCGATTTATGCCCTAACACGTGTGACTCCGGATTTTTAATTTGTCTGTCTGTGGTGTCTTGTTTATACCTTGTTAGTCGTAGTTGGGTTATAGTTTTTATTACTTTTTTTTTTTTTTGGCTGTACTTTGTACTATAAACTCTGGTGATGTTGCGAGAATTTGTATTTTTTACACTTGGGTAAACTCATTTGTCTCTTAATACGCCTGTGCTGCTATCTGTGGGAGATGATCCCTGTCTCTCCAAAGTTTCTTCCAATTCCAAAGAGTTATCTCGCCCGAGTTCCGATAGTGAGAGAGGAAGTTTAATTTGAGATTGGTTAGTCAGGGGTGGACTCATCAGATGCTTTTAGGGAGGGGGGGCTTGCCCTGGATTTGCTACTACGACTAACTGTTTGTGGTCCAACTATCTATTTATCTTTCCAACATAAATGTTGATGAACTTCGGTTCAGTAAAAATTCTGTTAAAGATCGTGGCTGACCGTCCTTGTACAATTACTGAAAGTTTAAACTAGTTTCGTAATATTCTAGCCGGTTCTCGCCACTATTCACCATGTGCTACCGCTATCGGTCTGTCGTAAACCACCACTAGTGTAAAGTAACAAACTGCCTGTTAGGTTTTTTTTCTAGAAAAAACATTAGATATGCTTTATCAAAATATATGTGTATATTATGTTATTACAACATTTGAATAATAATTATTATTTGTTTAATTTTGACCTAACAACTACACGACGTCATTTTTTAAGGTCACGGTGTTATCGATGCTTCACGTACTCATCACTATCTGTAGTTCTGATTCATGATTGGTCATGATGTTGAATTTTTTTTATCTGACAGCAGCAAAAGCGGACAAAAGATATTTTCAAACTCACAAAATTAATTTACGCATTCATTACAGACTCTTATATTCTTCGTTAGGGCTGTGTACATACAGGTACAGTATGTGGTCAATATATCATTTTACCATAGTTAGTGGTTAATGTGGTTAGTCTCATTGTTTCAGATTCAGATCTCAAGATTTGCATCAGTACCTATTACTTATTTAAATTCTATGCATTATCAAACTTTGCAACATACGTGATTGATAAATTACGGTGATAAGATAACTTCTAAATTAATTTGGATTTTTCTGAAACTTTTTTAAAACCAGATCTCAGGCAGTACAAAATTGGCAGAGAAGTTACAAACAGAAAAATGAATTCGATTGCTGGTAAATACCAACACTACAAGAATGAGGACGTCGATGACTATTTCAGTGCTGTAGGTGAGTACCTAAATATGTATTTCTCAGCCAATTATATATTTAGCAACTATTTTGTTAAGTAAAATTCCAATACTTATAAATTTGCACCAAACTATTGCAACAATATATATTGATAAAGTTTATAAAGTAAATAAGAAATTTAGCTAAAAAAAATAATGAGAATTTACTATTGTTACAGGTGTACCTTATATGGGACGTAAAATGATGTCAATGTCATCACCGCTGATGGAAATATCAGTGGATGGTGACCTTATGACTATCAAGAACTCATCTTTGTTGCGGACAGTTGAGAACAAGTTCAAATTAGGGGAAGAGTATGTAGAAAATATGCCTAATGCCAAAATCAAGGTTAGTCTGACATGTCATGAACCTACTATTCATCATAAGCACACATGGATGCAAACTTAATGGTGGCTCTGAAGTGTGTTACTCACAGCGCAGCACTGATCCCCACTGACACATAAATTGGTTACTGAGCAACTTACCTCGAATTCAGAGCCACCATAAAGTTTTAATCTGGCTGTACCAACTAGTGTGTTCTTGGAATACTGTGGTTTATGTGGTTAAGTATTCTGTTTGATCTTTTAAAAATAACTTGTTTTCAGAGTGTTACAACCCTGATCAATGACAAGCAGATTGAAACCAAGTCAGTAGTAGAGGATACGGGTGCTAACTGTGGTCGCCAGTATGACTTCACTGAAAATGAGTGCATTGTTGTAAGTAATACTATAAAATTAAAATTTGTTGTGAATGAGTGTAATTTTCTAAAAAAGCATAGGTAGTGGTACTATTTCTAGAAGTAGAGATTTGTCCATTTGTTTTATTATAAAACACATAGAGAAACATTATAGTATAATAAATCATTGCCATAATTATATTATTTTAAAGATTATCTCTATCTATGCTTGTATTATTATAAATTAAAGTCGCTTTTCGTGTTTGTCTGTATGTCAGCGTTTTTCTTCTAAACCACGCAACCGATTTTGATAAGGTTTTCACCATTATTTAGAGAATTTATTCCGGAAGTTTGTATAATACGTTACAAGTCGTAAAAACGGTGTGAAGCAGGAGCGGGTCACTAGTATTTTTATAAACAGTTTTATTGTATCCTCTTCAGGCCTCATAGTTATATGGAACAAAGATTCTCAACCATTATTTTTGTACAAATACTATCAAGAATAATGTACTTAGTTCAAATCTTAGGTTCAAATATTTATAGACTTGGTTAGGTATGCTGTAGTTTTTCATAACAACATTTCCTTGTTTTGTTATAATTAGAATATTATTAATTTATATTCCAGACCCTGACCCACGAGAAAGCCAGAACACCTGCAAAACGCTACTTCCGCAGGGTCCAATAGATGATGAAACTTTGAAACAAAATAATGAAATGATTTTGTTCTTACTATGTGAAAAATATTATGGTATATCAATATAATTGGTAAATGCTACAAGGGAACAGATAATATTTTTGCTTTATATTTTTATACACTTTATTTTATTAAATAAATTTATATAATAATCAAGGTAGGTGTTTTTTGACTTCGTTCCTACAACAATGAGGCCTTCAAGGTCTCAAACAACTAATCGTAATTATACAAATTAAAATTCAATGATCACTACCAACCAATCATGGTCATCAGCCAGCAAACAACGAGCTCACTGTCCTACAATACGGTATTAATTCGATTATACACGATGTTAAAGAAAAATACATACTTATTTACCTGACTGCCCCAGAAGGAGGGTAATGTTTTTTAAGCATATTTTTAATCAATTCTAAACTTAATAGAATACTTAAATAATTATGTTCATCTTAGGATAAAAAAAAATTAAACTTTTTTTTAATTAAAGGTATTTTATTATTTATTTTTTACGGGTTCCTCTAACGATACTGAACTCATCCTGAAGCTATGGCACACTACACTTTGTTTTTAAATGCTAATGAATTATTTCCTAGAGTTACCTACCTACTATCGAACGCAATGAAATACCTACGCCCATATACAATAGTAATCTATGCCTACGCCCGAACACTTCGATAACGCCGGGTGACGGATAGGTATTATAGGTACGTAAGCTCTTGAGTACTAATGTTCTGTGGTTACAATTCCAAGTATTTCTTCCTACTTTAGCGTGCTATCTCCTTTTAAAATATCTTGTAATTAACTGTAGTAGGGATTCTATTCAGCAGCAATAGAAGAACGAGTGGGTATTTTTTTGTGGTATGTATATAAATTTATTTTTTGAATTTATTTTTTATTTTTCCTGGGTTCATAATATATCGATACTGAACCTACCCCTAAGCTATGGCACGCAATTTCTTTAACATTCTGAATACATAAAAGTAAAAAAAGGAGTAATGCGATAGATACCTTTACTGAGTATTACGTAAGTAATCTCAAATCACAGATAACTATATACAGTCGGTCAAATAGTTGCTATACTCTATGAGTAATCTCTGCACATTATCTATATTTTTCAAAATATATCGACTGTAAAAAAAAAAAGAATATTACAGTAGGTACTAATTTGAAAATTCAGTGTGGCAAAATCGTTTAGGTCCAAACACGAATAAATTCGACAGGCAAGACCACAGAGCACCTTCATTCATAGTACCATAGATTACTATCATAGTTAGTACTACTTAGTCTGTGGTCTTCATTATTCATGCGGTTTCGATTGATTTGATTTTATTGTTTTGAAAGTGCGTTGTGCGGTTTTAATTTTAGCAGATCACATAGATTCCCAGCAGACAGTAACTAGAACTAGTAATTAACGAAATGGCTGAATACACAGTTTGCCAAAATCAGGTACCCAAACGCAATTACTGTGCCATTATTTTTGAATAAAAAAATTATCGCGTCTTCATGACTGAAAACAAGAAAATAAACCTATACTTCAGCAATGTTCGGTTATTGCGAAAAAACTAAATTGACGCAACAAAATAAAATGCAGGTACCTACAAAATCAAGTAAAACTAGAATATGAAATTATATTTTCCACAGGAGCAGCAGGTGAAGAAGCTGAAGAGGTTCCTGGAAGGTTGGCGCATGGCTGTTCTTCCGCTGAAGTCCGTTATCTTGTGGGAACAACAGTGGCATCCATGTGCTATAGTTGGCTCTGTCTCTTTTATATATTTTCTCATTTGGCTACTGGATCTCAATTCTCTCGCAACATTCGCTGTTATTGGTCTGTTCCTGAATTTCGTGGACTTTATTGTACCCGTTATCTGTAATTCTCTTTATGGACCTTCTTCATGGACAGGACAACATGAAAAAATATTTGAAGAAGTTTGCAAAAGTATTGTAACCAGTTACAATAAAAGTTTGCACAATGTTCGCCAATTCTATTCTTTGAGGGAAACCAGCCCTTGTATGGTAAGTCGATTTTGTAGTGTAAATTGGGTATACTATCACTGTAACAATGTAGAAAAAACTGTTCTATATTTATGAAAATCCATTTTATTGGTATCAACTATTGTAATAACTTATCAGTGAAAAAAGCTCAAAGTGAACACACCCAGTTTTTATCAGGTGTTCATACTTTAAAATATTTCCTAATACAATTGAAAATGGTAGACAAAACTAAATTCATACCCACAGTTAAGGGTGTAAACTTTGCACCCTTTTCAATTGGTTGTGAATGTAATTGATTCTAACAGCCTCATTTCTTTTGTTTCAGTACTACATACTGTCCCTCAGTTTGTTGGTGACATTGGCATGGGTGGCGTCTTCCATCAACAATACATTCCTGATGTACATCCTGTCTACCATGATGTTGCTCATGCCAGGTGTCCAACACAGGGGCATCTTCAACACTCTCCTAGCTATGGTCAACATGGCACCTAAATCTGTTAAATCTGAATAAAACCAGTACCTACTTTAGTTGTATGTGTAGCTTTTAATAATAATATGTGATTGGTCTGGTCATAAGTTTTAAGTTAAGCTTAGCTTATTGTGAGCTTTAAATTACAGTATGTGTGATATACTTTATGATATTAATTAAAGAGCCAAAGCCTGACATTTAGTTTTATAATTTTACTACCTGCGCCCCGCGGTTTCACTCGCGTAAGTCTCAATCCCGTGGGAATATCGGGATAAAAAAAATCCTTTGCCCTGTTCCAGGTCATGATCTACCCATGTACCAAATTTCATCGAAATCCGTTCAGTCGTTTTAGCGTGAAAGCGTAAACGTAAAAAAAAAAATCACTTTCGCGTATATAATCTTAGTTAAGATACTAGCTGACCCGACTGGATTATCCCTGCCCGAATTTAAATCATTCATACAAAATTCCCTGAACTTGATTTGGATTATTACGAATGTTTTACAGTGCTGCGCTTTACCAACGAACAGAATTTCATTTTTATTAAGTAGATTATTACCCCATTCTTGTATTCACGTAGGCACTTGAGTTTTCACAAGATAGCATTTAGAAGTATTGTAAAAACCGTGCGAAGCAGGGGCGGGTCTCGTGTTAAATAAAATAGTACCTACCTCGTGGGAAAGGAAATTGCAATACCTACCCGCTATCATAGAGTATAGTAATAGATGCCCGCTATTCTGACGTCGCGTCAGGTTGGCGGGTGGATGAAACTATCGCAATAACTTTCGTAGTCGTAGTCTTGATTAGCGTATTGGGCGTACATTTAATAAAAAAAAACCTTGGGTACTTATATTTTATCAATTATTTTATTTTGATGTAAATTCTTAACTAATACATTCAATATATCAATATCTCATAATTTTTTGAAAATTGTTTTTTTGCGCACATTCTAGCGAAGCAGTAAGGCAAAACGGAGACCACTATTTAACAGAATATTAAACTATTGATTCACTATATTGCCTCTGATTCGATCAAGCTACATCTATGAACACGAAACATTGATAAAAATACATTTTATTCAAACCTCAGCATATACAAATAACTTAGTAATATGACAGTTAGCACAATTTGTAAAACCTATGTATAAAATGTTTTTATTAATAACTTTATTACACTGAATATACAAAGCGTAAAAAATATGAGAATAGGAAAAATCATTAGGATAATCACAGCAATAAGTGTAAAAATAAAAGATTCATCAATAAATAAGTTGCAAGCTCAGTTTAAATACCAAAAAGGCTAATAAAAACAGTAATTAGGTACTATTCGGCGCTACCCATATGAGATTGTTATGATAAAACTACACTGAATGCATTTAATACTACTGGAACTAAAACACGTCTATCTAGATGTCTCAACTCCATGCAGACGATTCATGCTAACATTTTCCAGAGCCGTTTTTGCGGCATGCATGGCTCACGTCCCAAGTTGAGGCAAGACATTGAAGGTAACGAACGAAATGGAACGTTCCAAATGAAATAGACTGCTGACATTTAAAATGGTTCAAATGTATAATCTCAGAGGGCGACGAACGACTGTATGGAGGAGCTGATGACTACTAAAACTACTCGGATATAGTAAATCCTGGTTTAACGGCAATACTTTTAGCTTTCGTCACGAGCGGTATGCCCTGGTCGTTTGTCGCGTTATTGGCACTGTCTGTGGAAGTGCTTGGCCTTAACTGATCGTCTGGCACTAGAGTCGTCTTGAATCTACTGCCAGACACAGTCGCTTGGGAGCTAACATTACTTTTTTGTGCACTACTGTCGCTAAACCGCCTACTCCCATTATTGAGAATTTCATTCTTTTTTATTTTCCTTTTGCCATCTTTGCTTTGCAAATTAACTGAATCAATATTGGACATACACTGTGTATTCTCCTTAGAAACCTTTTGTTTAAGGTCGTTATCTAAATTATAATTTTTACTACTTGATGGCATGTCTTTATGGAAACATTCTTTCGTTTGTTGTAAGCTTAGCCCGAAGAACTCCGTAGAGCATTTACTAGTGGACGGTTGACTGTTGTCCAGTCTTAGGGAGTTGACCGCAGCGTAAGTTTGTGGGCTCAGATCGTTCTTGATCATCTTCACCGGTGAGCCGCACGGGTCCACTGACAGGGTTTCTTCATCGTCTTCACCTTCAGCACTCTGTAAAAATACAGGATAATGTAAAACACGTATTAAATACCTTTCTTCAGAGATATACTTACAGTTCTCATCCTATCAAATAAAATCAATTATAAAGGAACACCAAAGCAAGCTCGCTGTTATTAATCGATTAAATGCGAATAACACGCGTAGGAGATCAATAAAAATCAGGTTGGGATGTCGCGAGGGCCAAAATGCTTAATTTATATTGTGATGCAGAATGTGACAGCATGATGCTCTCATAATCAGCTCATATGGTATGTCTTCATGAATTTATTTAGTAGGGTGGTATCAAATCAATATATGTTACTATTTTGGTTTATACAGGTGTTATGAATGAGTACACAGCATAGACCAGTCTTTCTCAAAGTGGGCGATAACACAGGTTATTCAGGTTCGGTAAGGTTCAGAAACAAATCAAACATGTGAAACCGCTATGTAAAACACTGGACGCCAACGGCAATTTCATAATATGCTTGATAGTTCGCGGCCGTCATCGCAACTGCGCTAGGCACACACTGTGGACCCAACTCTAGGCTTAGATAAGATAAGATAAGATAATACTTTATTTGCCAACATTTTGGTGTACAAAGTAGTATGATGTTATTATAAATGTGATCCATTTACATTCTACCATTACATGTGGTGTACAAATACTTATTTTCAAAATACATTAAGATTATAAAAAATGTCATAATATTCCTTCAGTTATCATCACTAAAAACGTTACAAAATGTCTTATTAAATTAATTAATTGCAAATATATCATTTCACAATACATTACACAATAAAAAAATGTCATAACATTACATCGGTTACCAATGTGATTGTTCATGAATATTGTTATAATGTCAAAATAAAAATAATAATAGTAAGCAAATGTCAAATTATAAAAATAAATAAAAGCTATACAAACCAAAATTGACATTACTTTCTTTCTTCGACATGTGACACAAATTTATTTACAGTGTAAAAACATTTTACTTTAAGCCACTGAATCAGATTTTTTTTAAACATAAGCAAAGTAAGTTCTTTAAAGTCGTTTGGTAATTTATTGTATACCTTAGTAGCAATTATAAACGAATTTCTTTAAAATAAATCGAGCTTGCATTGTGGCAAGGAGAGCCTATGTTTATCCCTAGAGGCAACATTCCTTTTGGTAACATCTCTATGCTTAATAAAATTTTCAGGACGTTGTCGTACTAATGGCACAATTCTTTAATATACATGCATGCTAACGGTAAAAAGTTGTACTTTTTAAACAGTGGTTTACAGCTATCCATGTACCCAGCTCCACAGATTGCACGCACACATTTTTTTTGTATCATAAACGCTTTATTGACATCCACGGAATTACCCCACAACAAGAGACCGTATGAAAGTACGGAGGAAACGTATCCGTGATAAGCACAAAGAGCCGCTTCAGTTGAGACCGTGGCTCTTAACCTTCTTAGTGCATAGATAAATCTGTCCAGTTTGTCACAAACATAGTCGACATGCTTTTTCCAATCGCAATTTTGATCCAATTGTATGCCCATAAATGCAGCACTTACTACTTGTTCTATAGTAGTGTCGTTATATTTACTAGTCAGCGTTACTGGGTTTCTCCTGTATGTTTGAAATTGTATTATTTTCGTTATTATATTCTCCATATTAATTTGTAGGTTATTGGAGTTCAACCAGTGTATTATATTTTTGATAGCTTCATTAATCTCATACTCTTAGGTGTCGACTTTTTCACACTTCACGACAAGGGTCGTGACATCAGCAAAAAAAATCACTGTGTGGCAAGTGATATTTGGGAGGTCATTGATATAGAGAAGGAATAAAAAAGGCCCCAATACACTGCCCTGCGGCACTCCGAAATTATTTTTCTGATAGTCGCTTCTATACTATGACACCTTTACGCCATTATGGATTCTGGAGATTTCCACACATTGTTGTCGGTTTTGTAAATAGTTTCTTAACCAGTCGTTTGCTATTCCTCTTATTACGTATTTTTCTAACTTGTGTGTGTAACTTGTCGTGATCTACAAAAACGAACGCTTTGCTCATATCCAAGACGATTGTCGCTACTGGTAAGCCGTCATTTATCGCCTGGGTGACATTCTTCATCAAATTGAAACAAGCCAGAGACGTGGTACTGTTTTTTCTAAAACCAAATTGCTTGTCTTTAAGCCTACGATGACTATACGCAAATTCTTGGAGCCTTCTCAGCATGATTTTCTCCAAGACTTTTGATATAATTGGTATCAGAGTCACTGGCCTATAGTTCTTCATGTCAACTGACCTTTTTTAAAAAGTGGCTTCATTATTGATTTTTTTTAAATCTCTGGGAATGCACCTTCTTCAAAAGAAAAGTTTATTAAATAACTTAACGGGTGACAAATGCATGAAGTGCCTTATTTAATTACCTTTGTTGTTATGTCATCCAGTCCTGCTGCACTTGTATTTTTAAGATTTTGTATTATTCTAAATACCTCGGTAGCATCAGTAGGTTTAAGAAATATTGTATGGTCATTATTACCATCGATAGTCTTGTTTATCTCGTCAACATTGTATTTAAAATTAGACTTATTGGTCGATTGTATGTAGAATTGATTAAATATGTCACTTATTTCCTTAGGGATCTAGAATTATCCGGTTATCTTTAGTTATTACGTCAATTTGTGTTTTAGCGTTTAAATAATCAATATTTTCATTAATCACCGCCCATGTGGCTTTACACTTATTTTTATTATTGGCAATATACTTCTTACTTTGTAGCTGTCTAGATTTATGTATACACTTTTTGAGAATGTCACTGTATGATTTATATTTTTTGTTTAGCTTTTGCCTCTTAGTTTTATTGTGATGTTGACTAAGGCTAAGGTTGTGGCTGTTGGCTAAGGCTTCTCACAGAGCAAAGAATTTTCTGATGACATAGAAAAATACACTTTATTGTCAGTGCCATAAAAGCAAAGTTGATGATCAAACGGCTCCTCGGACAAGTCTCGTTTAAACACTGATTATAATTTAGGGGTATGAGGAACAGGGTGTAAAGTTCACTCATCCACCATAGAAAAGGGAGGATCCACCGACCAGACGGGAGTTGTGTCTGGCGGGCAACTTCCCAACGATTGATGTCGGGTTCTTGTATATATGTCCATTGCACGGTAAACTTTAATTGCGCGATGCAGGATTTGTGTGACGTCAGGTCTTTTTTTTTTTTTTTTTTTTGAGGGTGGGAAATCATCCAATGACTTCTCCCGCTCTGGGCGGAGCGGAAGGGCGTGTCAGACTTTTACTGACTAAAACCCACCCGTGTTCCTTCATTTGCCTGTTGCCAAGGTCCCGGTATCCCTTTCGGACTTTCCCGCAACCCTGGCAGGCATCGGTCCTATTGGACCCCGTCATTTTTGCTGACATCTCTTTGAGGCGCGCGTGGAACACGACGCGCCATCGACCCGGGCCTGGTCCTTATCGGACGGCGAGCTGCCCGTTGCTCGCCGTCCGCAAGCCCGCGCCTATGGTGGCCGGAAATCCGCCTGGGATTCCCGACGCCCAGGGCGTCTCCAACGGCGGCGGTTAGGGGCGTGAGGGCGCAAACTTTGCCTTTCCCTCACGCGTTCCGCCTCCTCCTTCGCGAGCATTACTGCTTCGCAGAAGGAGGTGACGGCTTCCCATGCCCGTGACGTCAGGTCTATGATGCGTAGTTCGCATGTGGCGATGTAGATACCGCCACAATAATAACTATTATTCAATGTCAGCAACCTTGTAGGTACTCCTCTTTATGTACATCACACCTCATTATAATACAGGGTAAAGAGACATCGACGCGCAAACTTTTACCGTTAATTGACTACATGATTAAACGTAGAAATATTGCAAACTAGCTTCTGCCCGTAACTTCATCCGCGTGAAGTTTCGGCGCATCGCATTGCATCGCCCGCCCGCGCTATTACTTCGTTTTCTCTTAGCGTTCTTTCTGATTTTTTTACTCTTTGCTCGGCTCCTAATGGATGTTGCATAGCCTATATCCTTCCTCAAGAATTGGGTAATCAATGCAAAAAGAATTTTTCAAATCCCACCGGTAGTCCCGGAGTACAAAATAAGTTTGTATGTACCCCCTACATACAAACTTACAAACAAACACATTTTTAGATTTGTATGAAACTGCAGTTATTTTTTTTAAACCGACGAATATTTTCTGCGTTGGGGGGTGAGTCATGTGCTTATTCTTGGCTAGTTTGCGCGTCGATGACACCATGTATACTTGTCATTACGTACCAGTAGGTCGTGGTCAGTGATAGATCCGGCAGTAGCCTCGTTGCTGTTGAAGTCCAGCTCGGAGGCTATAGACACCGGCGTCACGTCGCCGCTAATAGATGAACCTGGAACATTGCGCCGAAAAAACCATTTGTTATATCAACAGAGCTCAGAACACAAGGCTTTAATACTGATATACAGCCTTATTTATTTCAACTGGCAACTTCCCCATCTTTCAAGTGGCCAGTGTGAATTTTTCTTTCTTTTTTCATAGGTGTGTAAATCGGTGGACTGGTTGGAGAATTCTCTGACCCGACAGGTGTGAAAAGCGCAGTACTACGTCCAGGTGCCGTATTATGAAGTATTTGCCACCATTTTTCCAGTGTGGGAGAGAGACGGAGCTAGAGAAGGCTGATAGCACCATCTCGTTTTCGCAGTGGAATAATGATGGCATTAATGATTGGTCACCGGTCGATGCGTCGAATTCCGCGTCAGCAGTTTCGTCGCCGGCGCATCCGTCGATTGCTGAGCTTGCAGAGCGCCCCGCTGGCGCGCCCCGCAGCCCCGCGCTCGTCACCGCGGTTTCTCCGCGTAACGCCGCCCGTGCCTCTCGCCCCGTCCCGCTGCCAGTATCTGCAGCTCTGGCGAAACCCGTACAAAGGGATTTCGCTAGCGTCACCGCGAGTGCCCCTGGCGCTCCTAGGATTAAGCCCATGCCAGAAAAGGCGCCGAGTAGGGCTGATAATGATGACGGTTTCGTGACGGTGCAAAGGAGGAAGCACCTATCGCGAACAAACAAGAACCACTGCGGCAAAGCTCCAACGGGCCCTGAAGTGAGCCTGCGAGCCGCAAAGCCGAACACACCGGTGTACATCTCCCGCCTGCACTACACCACTAAGGCGGAGGACATCGTGGAGTATGTGCGCCAAAAGACGAGGTATGCGCCGAGGGTGCAGTTACTTGAATCGCGCCGGAACGTCAACTTCAAGGCGTTCGTCGTGCGTGTGCCGAACTGTTATCTGCCCCTCGTCATGCAAGAAGACTTTTGGCCGCAGGACGTGGTGTTCCGTCGCTTCCGCGGAAAAGTTCCACTGGACAGCACAAAGTCTAGCTAGTGCTAAGTGCGAAGTGCTACTAACATAGTCTAAGCCTTTTTTTATTAACACAAGTTTTGTTTATGGAATATGTATGTTTAGGTTAAGGTATTTTTCTATGGGCCTGTGTCGCCTGCAATAAATGGTTTATTATTATTATTATTATTATTAATACTTCATAATACTACCCCAGTACTGCGCTTTTTACCGCTGTCGGGTATATCGGAGTAAATTCGCTATTTTGTCCAGCTCGATCATTGTAGGGACACCGCTCTATGTTAACATATATTATTACAACTGAATTTATTTTCTACTATTAAACTTCAGTCTTAAATTAAACCTTTATTTTTGCATTTTATTTGTTCCCACTGTTATCTAAAAATAATAAATTTTTTGGTCAAAGATTTTAATATAATCTGAATTTAACAGATTGTATTGCATGACCGACTTGGATTTGTAAAACCTCTTCTATAATTTTTGAGAAAGTTGTTACTGTTTTAAAATTTTCAATATTTTTTTATTGTTGTCTGTAGGTATTGCAATGTGACAGAGTGGTTAATATTATGGTTTGCATGAAAAAATATACATACATACTTAAGTATAGAAATATTGTATTACTTATTAAATAAATAATTATAGATATTAATTTATCATGCAAACTCCTTTTAATTGTTAGTCACTGTTTTTTCGCTTTTAATGTTTCTAAGCTATTTGATCATTCTCAAGAAAGGATTCGCTTTGAAGTAGAAGTAATCAGCAGAGAGTGCAGCGCATGCATTTCATAATCATGCAACAATGGAACATAAATTAACAGATGGTATTAATAAAATAGTTTTGCTGTTTATTTAATGGAGTATTTTTTAACAAGCGACGAAATTGTGCAACGTTTATAATATATTTGGGTATCAATATATCCACCGGTCAGCTCCGCTTGTACAACTTTTTATACAGTTTATTTGAACGACAACTAAAACCGCGCGGGAGGTTGTTACACGTTATACAAATGACTTTCAATATCTTTTCAAAAGTGAATAATGTGTAACAATAGCGCGCGCTTGGGCGGTCGTTGTTCTGAGTCGAGCTATATGAGTTAGCGTGAGGTACCTGCTACGTTGGAGTGCGGCATGAATGGGTGCAGGGTCGCGTCCAACGCGCACAACGTCGCCGCCTCGCCCTCCCACTGAGGGAGCTTGCTCGGCACATTTTTACTCCAATTGCTACTGGAATCCATAATGTTTAGTTACCAGCCTGTGTTCGGCTGCGCCTCGCTCTTAACAACTCCCGACAATTAATGATATAAGCACCAACAATATGATGTATGGTATGAGTTACCGTGAACTGACGCCGCGTGAAAACAAGATGATTCCGAATAGACTCCGCAAGTGGATGAAACGTTTTAAACATTTTGTTCACTTGCAGACTGAATGGTAAAAAGTAAAGTTAAGGTTCAGTTCATAAGTCTCACTCTCAAATGAGATATAACGATAGTCCTTTAGATGACATTTAACAAGAAAAAGAAAACATAACAGTAAAACTAACATCAAGCAACATTAGCAGATATGAAGTGTTTATAATACAGATCTAGTCACGTGATAGCGCTGTAACCAACAGAAATTGAAGACATCTTCCAGAACACGTTAGACAAATAGAAACCAAAACAAAATTTACAGAAGAGTGGCATCGACTCTAATGTTCGGAAAACGCATTCAAGCTGGTTAACATTTCTATAAGTATTTAGTAATTTATCTCTATATACCTCTCGGTTGACGTAGTCTTATGTTCAGAGTTGGAGGCGTAGTTGGAGTTGGGCGACGAGGGCCCGGCGGACGACAGGCCGCTGGGCAGCTCGCCCGACGACGACATCAGCGACGAGGGGCCGCTCCAGCCTACACCTGGGGGTGGTCGGTATTAGTGCACAGCTCAGTGGGCGGGCGACGGCGCGTACTCACTGCTGGTGGGCGACGAAGCGTACTCACTGTTGGTGGGCGAGGGCTGCTTGAGCGGCGCCGGCGCGGGCGGCGTGCCCAGCAGCACGGGCGCCGCCGTGACGCGCTCCAGGAAGGCGTCCAGCTGGCGCAGCGACAGCGCGTTGTGCAGCGTCTCCAGTGGCCGGATGGCCGGCACGCCGCCGAAGCCCTCCACGGCCGCTGCGACAGAACTAGCGTCAGGCGAGCGCAGGGGGGCGCGGGGGGCGGGCGTGACGTCACTCACCGTTGCTGGAGGCCGTCGTGGGGATCATGACGCGCAGGTTGGGCGCGGAGCTGGAGCCGGAGATGACGGCCGTGCTGAACAGGCCCGCGGCCGACAGCTTGCCGCGCGCGCCCAGCCCCAGCATCTTGAGGTAGCTCATCTGGCCGGCGATGCTGTGCCGCTGGCGCCGCCCTGCGTCCCGCGGGGTGCTACACTCTTGGCTATGGCCGGCGGCCGCGTGGCTGTCCGCCAAGTGCGGCCACGATGCGCGGAACGTGATAGCGGATAGCGGGAGCTCGTTAGTGGAGGACTCGACGCCGTCCATGTTAATGAGGGGTGTTACGATCTCGTCCATCGGGCTCGGGCCCGACATGGAGCCGGACGGCGTCACGGTTAGTATGGGAGGGTGCGGCCGCGCGGCTGCCCCGGATGGTGCGCGTTAGTAGGGGTTACACGAACAGTGGGGGTGACATTATGTGGAAGGCGAACGTCGTTAGTAGACAGGGCGGTGACAGAGAGAAAAATAAATTAGTTATTAATAAAGATAGAATAAATAAATATATAGATATTGGTCAAAGCGTGCTCGCAATAGCGACAGATTGTACTGACCACTGTACACAGAAGGGACCCCCAACCCGCGCAGTAGTTTGACGATCGTCTGTCGGCGCCAGGACACGCAACGCTCCACGACGCGCGCCTCCTGCCGCGCTCACATGCCGATGTGATCGGGGGAGGAGACGCACACCAGAAAGTTACGTTTGCATAACATTGATTTGTATAATTGTATAATAACATTGAACATCGTAAAAACGTGTTAGTGAAGATCAGTATCAACATCAACAGCATGCAGGTGCCAAACAATAGTCAAACGTGCGCACACACACGCAGGGAGCGAGGATGCAACGCAAACACACACAAGATCGCCGGCCAGAGTGAGCTATTGCGGCGAGCGGCGCGCGGCGCTCTACAACTCAGTAACAAGTAGTAAACCACACGGACACGACAAACGAGCGTGCCATACAACCTTATACGCTAAACGAACCACATTACTGATGAATTATAGTTATATACTAATGAGAATATTATCTATTTCTTTTATACTACAGCACTAACAGACTTTATCTATTAGCCGGACATGCGAGCATGCTTGCTTACCTGTGAAGACCTTTCACCCAAATTATACTTTGTAAAGTTTCTAGATCAGCACTTTTGTGACGAAACAGATTTGCTACAGCTACAATAAAACACTAATTGAGAACCCTATACCGAACCCTAGGTATACCTATATGGATGATAGTAGGACGCGCACACATGTAACATTTTCAGGAGTTGGGGCCAAACCACCAACATTTGGAATTTATTCACCAATAGACAGACACCATACTGAAATAGCATTAGCATCAAACAGAGAGCTCATTTGTACTATGCCAGATAAAAGGTTGAAAAAATGTTGTCTAGATGCCAGTTTATGGCAATTATCACATACGTTACATAACTTTTTATGCTTTACGAATGATTATACCTACTATAGATACACCTCTGCCTAACCCTGTGGGGAATACACCCGTGATGTTATGTTATGTTTGTATGTGTACACCGAAATGTTTATGTAAAAAAAAAAGCAGCAGAAATTACATCCTTACAATATCGGTTCCCGATACAAGTTGGCATGCAGCCCAGGCGCTAGAAAAGTTTCATTACTTTACAGAAGCTGCCATGAAAATATCTATATATATTATCCGTATATGGTATACGACCTCTCATTCAAGAGCCATGTGTGTCATTTTCAATTGTTTGTGATGCAGAATGTTCAATGTATTGATGGTCTAATTTGTTGTCACTAGAATTAGATATATCCCATTGGCAAAATATCAAACTCATTTTTGCTCTAAGGATAGACGACATATGCCCCAGCAGTTTGGGCTGTGCGTTGTCTGTCAATTATCAATGTGATTTCATATGATTTTTTTTATTTATTAAGTTGTTAAATGGTGTCAAATTGCCATATGAACTGAGCCGTACAACATTTCCTCAGCCTTCTACCCTCAATTGCACAGCCTGTCTCTTAGCACCACATGTGAATGGTAAGTCCCTCCCCTGGCGTGTGCACTGACCTGTCTGCGGCACGGACTGCAGGCTCTGGTAGCGCGCACCCACGGCGCCGGCCAGCGCCGCCTCCGACTCTGTCGCGACACACACGTCACATACCCGCCAAGACTCACGACACGGATTGCAGGCAAATATTACATAATATTTAGAAGGGAAATATTTAATTGATCCTTTTAAAAATGATTGACCTAATGAGGTATGCTTTTTTTAAAATAAATGAGCTTCAGTGAAAGGTTTTGGTCTTCTCAAGATGAACGCTTTTTTAAAATAAATAATACTCTTATTCAGTTTCTGGCCTTTTCTCAAAGTTGGCCGCAGTTACTTGGCTATTACTATTTTAGGACACCAAAATTAAAATTATTTATGGCTCACAAGAAGAAGCACATCCTTACTAATATTATAAATGCGAAAGTAACTCTGTCTGTCTGTCCGTCGCGCTTTCACGCCAAAACTACTAGAGCCTGAGAAAGGACATAGGCTACTTTTTATCGACATACCACGCGGGCGAAGCCGCGGGCGGAAGCTAGTTTATTATATTAGTGTCCATTATTATATTTATGAAAACAAAATGGGAATTATAATTATGCATACCGATCTTTAAGAAGGCAAAAAAAAAAATGTTGACTTGTGTAATCTTAGAATATCTGTATGGCCAGACTTGGAGGTCAGATAGCAGTCACTATTTAAAGTAGACAGTAGAACTGGAAGTCGACACCAATATAGACGGGAAAAGCAACTGGGACGAACAACTTGTAAATTTGATCATCAAGGATCAAGTTAAGATAAATATTCCAATTAAACTGAAGATCCCAATTGTATTCATAATGATAATAACGTGCAATTCAGTATCTTTGGGAATGTGACCATTAGCAGACTAAAACAGTGTTTAATTTCTTTGGAAGCGTCAATATCAGTCGTATCTGTCATTATCAGGTTTAAAAAAATTGAAAAACTATTTGTTTAGACATACTATTTCACTGCAATCCGTGTACGAAGCTAACTCAAATATAATATGCAAAGTTATCTACGGCTTTGAAAATAAATCTAGATAATAATAAATACAAGTGTCTGTATCTATTTCAATAATAGTCTATTCAGAAGTCAGAGCAGACATACTACATAGGCTTAGCCATAATTATGGATTAGATCTTATTAGATAAGTAGAAATTAGAATAACGATACTTTATGAAACACCCCACTGTACTCACTAAATATCAGTTTTAAAACCATTCGGTTATTAGTATTACACTTCATAGCCAACGATTAATATTTTCCTATAGGGATGCTAATGGAAATTCTAACGGACTAGATTTTTGTAGTCACCACAGAAAAATAAGCATATGGATGCTCAAGCGCCAGTGATAGACGTTCATTTGCACGAATATTCAAATATGCTATTTAATATTAATAGTACCAATTCAAATCAACCAATCGCGGCACAGAAATCAGACTATTTCTAGAGATCAATATTCGTTTGAATACCCCATTGGCTGAATATTCCTTGGTTCTCAATGACCAAATTGTAGATCCAATAAGACTTCCTTTCAATACAACATCATTTTACAAAGTCGACCATCTTCTCTCTTTCTAACAAGTTCTTTGTACACGGCAAGCGTCATAGCTTGTTTATTCACCTTTGTAGATCCTGACCCATAGGTTACAATGGTGAAAGGTGTGGATGTCTTTTAATCCACGACGTCACAACATAATATACAAAGTATATCATATGTACAGTAGTCAGGTGTACGGGTACACGGCACTCGGGAGACTAACATCCATATTCTTAGTGTGTCTACGGACCGAGCGTAAGTACAGGGTAGGCGGTCGTCAAATGTATACGTCGCGTCTACGCGGCGTCATCCCGACGTCGACTTCTACGTTGGATCGATAAATCTGCGTAGACGCTACGTAGTTCGACGAACGCCTACACTGGACAAGCGCCAGATGCAAAGACACGTTCACTTGTTTCTGGAAATCGTTCCTAACTTGACGCATTCTTTATTCAAAACCAAAATAGTACTCTTTTGTTTTACAGTACTAAACGCAAAGAAACGTTGACAATCGCAGTCATAAAACGTTCTACTGAACGTTCACTATAACTTGCCCCTTTCGGTTATGTTGCTAGTCAAGCTAAGTTTTAATACTAATAGAGTTCAAAATGGCTTGACAAGCAATGATTCCAAGATGACGGCAATAGGTAGTAACTGATTCTCGTGTCATCTCGCTTTCGCATTTTAAGACTGCGGCTGCCAAAAACTTTGTCGTATCCTATAATGCGTTTGCTCCGAGTTCGAAGTCCATAAACAAGTTTGAATATGATTGTTGTAATTAGTGGGTCGGTATTAGTGCAGCCATGCCGTGGTCCGCGCCAATACTTACCATTGTCGTGACTCTGCTTGTGTTGGTCGTAAGAGCGAGCGCGAGGCGGCGCTTCTTCCACATCTTTTGGTTCTTTTTCGTCGCCCTGGAAGGTATATGATACGTCTTGGAGTACGTGGAGAATGGGCCAATGATTCGACAATGTTTTTAATGACAAGCTAAGGAAGGTATTGGATAGTATATTTACATGTTAAGAGATTTCAGTTTTTTTCTTAATAAACTACTGAGGCCCTAGTCCGAGTTTCTTTTAACCATCTCGACTTTAAGCATCGACCGCGATTGGTCCTTCACCAGTGAAGGGCCAATCGGAGCGTCGCACGTGGCCGATGCGTAAAGTCGAGATAGTTTAAAGAAACTCACACACACACGCCTCTGCTTGTTTCCCTATTGAAATAATAGACTCTTTCGTAATGGTCAGTTAAAGTGCGAGTTTTAGATCTTCAGTCAGTCAGTTAGATCAGTCTTTTGACAGAAATATGCACTTCGGGCTGTTAAATAACCAAAAGACATATTATGAGAACTTTAGATAGATTCAGCTATGAACGACAAGTCACAGAGTCAGTGTTTATTAATGAATAATGCTAGTTTTTTATCGCATTGTACTGATTTTAGATCATCAAGTTATATTAAAATTCTATATCTCTCCATGGACGAAATGTGTTTATAGGGCTCCAGTCTGCGCTAGCTAACCTGTGCGTGCGTGTCCGTATCGGGATCGGCGTGGCTGCGCGCGCGCAGCTCGGCGTTGAGGCGCGCGGCCAGAGTGGACGCCTCGTGCCCGCTCACGGTGTAGTGCAGACTGCTGTAATTGTCGCTACACATCACACGCACATTTATATCTCCAAGAACAGTTCAAAATATAACAAGATAGCAATAATTATGACCAACGCTACAAGTTTCCTCTGGCGCATGACCAAAATCGGAACACCACAATCTTGTTTTGTCTGCCGATTTCTGTGACAATTTCACAAATGTTAACCCTTTTTTTTTTATTGTTGGAGATCATCAAATGACTTCTCCCGCTCTGGGTGGAGCGGGAGGGCATGTCAGACTTTTACTGACTGAAACCCACCCGTGTTCCTTCAGTTGCCCGTTGCCAAGGGTCCCAGTATCCCTTTAGGACTTTTCCGCAACCCTGGCAAAAATGTTTACCCCTCACAATATAATTCAGGCACCAAAAGATTCTTGTAGCATCTAGGGTAGTATGATATGATTGTATGAGAAAAGCACTATAGTAGGACTATCATAACAATGGTGTGGGAAAGCACAAATTTTAATAAAACTAAAGCTTTATATAGATTGTCGTGAGAGTACCACGAGTAAGGGGAAGGACTATCAATGAAAATCAAGATTTAATCGAATAATACTTACCAAATAGGTATAGGATCCGAAGGCCTTATTTTTGACTTCGACAATTTTTTTGGCGAGAATGTGTTATCCAGCTCGTCGGCATCCTGAAATATCACGAAAATGATTAAAGATATTTAAAGAAAATTAAAATTATTCTTCTTTCATTATCGTTTAAATAAGCCTTTTTTACAGTCCGTTCAACAGATTTTGACTTCTAATGCGTTGGAGGCATGACAAATGGCAGCTGCAGTAAACAGTTGGTATTGTATAACGTTTTTTGCTTTTAATGCCTACGGTATAGAAGTCAAAATCGGTTGAACGGACTATAAAAAGGTTTGTTTAAATTATATATAGTATAGTTTCTACAAACGCTACTTACCGGTTGCAGCGTCTCTTGACTGGCCATATTGTCGTCTTCACCTTCTTCTTCGATACATTTCACCTCATCTGACGAACTCTGCTGTGAACAAATATTAGAAACTAGCTGATGCCCGCGGCTTCACCCGCGTGGATGTCGGTTATTATATACTAAAACCTTCCTCGAGAACCACTCTATCCACTGGTGAAAACAGCATGAAAATCGGTACAGTAGTTTTTGAGTTTATCGTTAACAGAGGGACAGAAAAACGCGGCGGAGGACTTTGTTTTATAATATGTAGTGATGAATTCCAACAAGTTATGTTTGTTTTTCAGATTAAATTCTCCTCTCTGCTTTTCGATCAGTTTTTATCATATCTACTCAAGTTTCATACAAGTATGATTTGCTTCCTCGACAAGCAAGTACAACGTACCGAGTTATTAGTAGTGGAGTGGTTGCGACTGTGGGGCCTGAAACCAGGCCCGGGGGGCAAGTTCTTCTGCACGCAGCAGTTCACGCCAGGGCTGAAGTGGAGCTCCACGTGGAACCTGATACAAACATAAGGTGTCAAGTCATTGGTCAGGCAGTTGAACCCTCAGGCTTGTAGACTAGAAGCTCAAAGCCTATCGTAAGAGAAAGCGATCGTCGCCCGAATACGCGCTCGTCGCATTCATATGTCACGATATTAGTTATTGCAATACAAAATCAATAGTTTTAAGCCTTTATTTTGTAGAAAACGCCTGTGAGATTTCGAGTCAACTTTAATTTCCGGTGCGTGATTCCTTCAGAAAACAAGAGCTTTATTATTTCGGACTACTCACGCACTTGGAATGGGAGTTAGCTTCTGATTCACAAGACTCTTAAAAGAGTATAACGTTTTACTAGAAGAATCTCTACAAACAAGCCTCATCTCACCTCTCCTCTGAGTACGGATCTTTGGTAGGATCCTCGTAGAGCATGACGACAATTTGCGACATATAGTTGAGTTCCGACACAGTCGACACATACTCCATCGCACGACGCCATTGCTCGTCTTTTAATACCTGCAAATTGAACATTCCCGATTTTGTCGCAGTTATTTTAAATGTCAGGCATTTTCGTGCTTATTGTTGATGAAACAGAGTCTAAAATTAATAAAGAAAGTTTTTATAGTTTCAGTGAATAAACGTCTCTTTTTTGCAGTACTGCAAAACATTGAATAAACTTTTGCCCTATTAGTACGAATGCCATAGATGAGTGTTAGAAGACAAAAGATTGCTGGAAGTAGTTCCGTGTTAGAAGGAGAAGGAAGGAAGGTGAAGTATAGGTCTAATGAAAAATACAAAACTTTAAGCGATACAAAAGTTAGTCGAGATATGAAAGATTTAAAAAGTATCGGTAGGCTCGAGATTGTGTAATATAATCGAAGGTACTCACATCTAGTAGACCGCCGAATCTAAGCACAGTGAGTAGAGAGTGCACGTGACTCTCGCTAGTGAAGTACAGGCGAGTGCGCACGTGACGGCCCGGAGATGATACGCCGTGACTGTACCTGGGACACACAGGAAACATGACTTTGATGTTCTGTGACCTACCGGTGCCTTGCTCCATTTTAGCAGTTCTCCTAAACTTGAATTTAGAATCTCAGATAATTGAAAACAAACCTCAAACGCATATGACAAAGTTAAAATTCCAAAGCAACAAAAAAAAAATTAAGACCTTTTATTATTGCTAAGAAATCAACTAAGTGTACATAACATTGAAGAAGATAGCTAAGTAACAATGACTGTAAATTATCTGAGATTCTAACAGCAGCATAGGCATAATGTGCCACTTTTATATGCATAAATCTCACATAACGTAAAGACCTATCCCAATATTTATTTCGTGTGGCAATCAAATCGACTTGAGGCCCTAGTGTGAGTTTCTTTTAACCAACTCGACTTTACGCATCGACCGCGTTCGGCGCTCCGATTGGCCCTGCACCAGTGAAAGCCAGTGACGGGCCAATCGTAGCGCCGAACGCGGTCGATGCGTAAAGTAGAGATGGTTAAAAGAAACTCACACTAGGGCCTCTATAGCGCAGCACATAACTCACGTTATTGCGGCGAACATGCCGTCGCCATTGATTGTTTATTTTTATCAAACTCAAACTCAAAGCATTTATTTCATATAAACCAATTACAGGCACTTTTGAATTGTCAAGGGGTCGGTCAGTCAGAAATATGAAGCTAGTTGCCCATTCCAAAGCGTAGGTTCCTATGGAGAAGAACGGGCAAGAAACTCCACGGACACTCTTTTGAATCAGAATATTACTACAATATTCTTTATCTCAAATAGACAATTGAATAGAGGTTAAAATATCGTACCTGGGGTTCAACCTATTGACAGTCTCTTCTCCAGACTCCTCAATATTCCTCTGAAGGTCTGCTCTTATTTTCTTGAGCAGCGGCGTACAGATACCTTGACCTATCGTTAGTTTTTCCTGCATCGTCAGTCCGTATTCCTGTATCACAAAAAAACTTAAGTTTTGAAAATAAAGTTTCAAAGACAAAAGTACCAAATTCCAACTTATGTAAGATCTTAAAGTGTGGGTTTACAGAAGTATGGAAAGCCCAATCAAAAAAAAGATTATTTGAACCAATAGTAGCCTTCAATATCAGCTGTCAATTCAATGCTATATTTTTGGGGTTGATCATCTTTGGAAGATTATATTCTTGGAAGGTGGGGGGGGGACCTACTGCTATACTATTCTGCTTCACATTTGGGTATTATGGCCAGAACAGAACAGAAGTGGTGTCCCTCTATTATCTAACAATCCTTAGGACTAAAATTTTCGATCCTTAAAGTACTATTATCACCCACCTGAGGTATAACAATATCGGCCAAATACTTGGCATAAATATACAGTTCCTCTGCCAGATCAAATTGCAACGTATGCTGGTTGTGTTGCAGGTCGTATTTGATGCAGTCGTAGATATCCGGTATCTTGGATATGTCGTATGACTTGTTTTTAGTGCAGAAGTCCTTCTCGATCTTACCCCATCTGCGACCCATTAGCTCCCATGTTTCACCGTGGTAGAGTATCGTGTCTGGTGAAAGTATTTAATTATTTATTTAAAAAGCACAGACACATTCATGAACTGAGTGAGAGAGACTATTATGGAAAACTTTATTTTTAATTTTCTAGACCAAAATCGACAGGTCCAGACCACAATCAGAGGCTCGGATCGCAGCGACTTTTTTTTTAAATAACACGATAAAATATGAATATTACAGAGACAACACGACAACATTGAAGGATCTCCTACAGAGAATGATTCAGTGGTCCTTGGTTAGTCACTCGATAGCTAGATTATTTTTATGTCAACACATACTAAAAATCAGAGTTGAGAATCAATTATTATGTTCTGTGCGAACTAGTTTCCCAAGGAAGTTGTGCACAATTGCACAAAATGATTGTTCATGCAAGCATTTCATTGTGTCATAGTCGTTGTCCATAAGCAATCAAAGGCAAAGTTTGCGCATCTGTGTCTTTTAATTTCGGGCGTTAATAAACGTGAATGTGTCTCAAAAAAGTTACACAAATATTATAAAAAACTCACCTTTAGTCTTCGGATCATCTTTCTTAATAACCACAATGTGCATGAGGTGCTGTATGAGCGTGTGCACGTGCGCACAGCACCGCACGGGGTTCTTCACGAAGTCCATGGCCGTGTTGATGCTCACGGAGTCGCACGGGTTGATGCGCGCGCGGTCTTCGTCTGTGAAGTCGCGGTCCACCTGCATCGCCTCGTGGAGACGAGCCTTGGCCCTGGGGTGAAGAGTTTATTATTTGAGTAAGAGAATTATTATTTGAAAAGGTCAGGGGTAGTATTATGAAGTATTAATGCCATCATTATTCTACTGCGAAAACGGGATGGTGCTAGCGGCCTTGTCTAGCTCCGTCTCTCTCTCACACTGGAAAAATGGTGGCATTAATACTCCATAATACGGCACCAGTAGATAGATGTCAATTTATTTGAAGCAAAGTGGTCGAACATGGCGTATGCTTGCCTTGAAATAGACTGTTGTGAAAATTCTTAAGCAATGATGAAAAATAGTTTGAAGTATAGTTTGACCGAGACCACTGTGCGCGGCTTGAATTGCGCGGCGAAGCGGTGGCAGCGTTGACGAATAAGCGGCGGGACGGCGTGAGCGTTGACGAATAAGCGGCGGGACGGCGTGAACGTTGACGAATGAACGGCGGGACGGCGTGAGCATTAACGAATAAGCGGCGGGACGGCGTGAGCGTTGACGAATGAGGGGCATGCACTGCCCCCCGTCTCGCCGGGCACATACTTAGGGCGCGGTAGAGCGGTTTCGGTCGAACTATAGTCCATAATTGGGCGCGTCTTCCAACAAAGGGATTTCTTTGGTCATGTGATGCGGTAAATAATCCACTATCTAAAAGTTTACTACGGAGACTAAGATGCAGATAAAGTGAAGGAATTTAGACTTATTCACTACTTAGCCTGGTGTCACTTGCTTCAGGTGACCAATCATCAATTTACTTTTCGTGTGATCAATTTTTAATTTTAATTACGATTTTATACTTAATAATTATTTGCTAAAATAAAAGGTACTCACATATTCTGAACCTTAGACGAATCACAATCATTATCCAGCAGACCATTCGTGTTGGCAGACTTGACCATCTGCACAAGTATAGGGGTCAGTTCTCCCTCCAAAGCCAGTAGTCCCTTTGCGAAGGCAGCCGCGGTCATCTGCACGCGACCTTCGTCTGAGGCGTAGATCTTCAGGTCGTGGCGGAACGTGGAGTGGAGGCGGAGGAGGCCGAGGCCCTGGGTACCTCCCTCGCCTGGTATGGTTAAGGAATTTTAAAGGCGTTATGAATGTATTTTTATTAAATAAAATAATGTGTTAAAAAAAAATTCTTTACAAACTTTAAGAGGTGCTTTAGACCATCGAACTGAATAACTTTTACTTAGGAACCAAAAATGTAATCGCTAAAAAAAAAAGCGGAGCAGTCTTTGGGCACTGCCGATAGAAGTGAAAACTAAGCAACAATGCGTAACCTCAACGTAATTCAAACAGTAGACGCTAGATGGCGCTAAAAACATTTCTTCAAGCGTGAGGGTGACGATGACGCGAGTTCCATGAGTTTTGTTCACCCAAAAAGTGCTCAACGCACCTAAAGAAGTTTTCATTTCAAAAATCAGCTGTCCCATATAGTTTAGAACAGTAGGTATTAAATTTTTGTATAGAACAGCCCATTTTGTTTTCGCGATTTCATTGTTGGTCCCATTGTAAAAGTTATTCAGTTCGATGGTCTAAAGCATCTCATAAAGTAAGTTAAGTACACACACATTTAGCCAGAGATGTTTAATGATGAAGGCGAGCCTATTGCCATCAACTGGGCACAAATCCAGTTTCTGAGAGAAATCCTGATGGAAAAATTCAATAGCACTGTGCCCGACCTAGAAAACGAACCCAAAAGCGCTAGTGATGAGCATGAAGCTCAGCAGTAGCACTAGACCTACGAGGCAGTCTGCACAACTGAAAACTTCCATTAAGATCTCTCTTATAAGAGCCACTTTAAGATACACAGCAATAGACGATGATCCCGCTACATACCAGGTATGTGCCGGCCCTGCCCGCCGGGGTACATACAGCGGAACATGCGGCCCAGCTCCTCGGCCTGTATGCGGCCCGCCGGCGTCAGCTCGCCGCCCCACTTGAGGATGAGAACCAAGGAAGGCTCGCCACCGCCTCCTACTGCACACGTATGGTATGTTAGTAAGTACAATTTACAAATTAAATAATCTATTTTTTTTCCGCCAGAATGTTAAAATAACCTAGTTTTCAACAGAATCCTAACTAATACATATAATAAATGCAAAAGTGAGTTTGTTTGTTACACTGTTACGCTAAAACGGCTGAACGGATTTGGATGAAATGTGGCATATGGGTATACCATGACCTAGAGTAGGACATAGGATACCTTTAATCCCGATATTATTCTATTATTTAGGATATTCTAACTTCGGTCGTCTATTCCTGTACTTAACTCCTATTTAAACAATTTGATTTTGAGAATAGTTTACATCCATACTAATATTATAAATTCAAAAGTAACTCTGTCTGTCTGTATGTTACCTTTTCACGCCTAAACCACGGATGGATTTCGACAAAAAATTTAGCAAGGAGATAGATAGCATCCGAGGGAAGGACATAGGCTACTTTTTATCGACATACCACACGGGCGAAGCCGCGGGTGGAAGCTAGTAATATATAATACAATCGAATCTACAGTTTCTGCCTACCCCCATGGGAACAAGGCGTGAGTTATGTATTATAAATGATCTTGAGAATTTATCATCGATTTGACTGAGCGGTATTGCACTGAGGAGTCCTGCTTGTTACAATAATCCTCCAAATGCCGCCACTATCTCCTGAACCTATCCCGTGAGCTTAGCTGATATCTTCAATCCACAATTTTCTTGATACATTCATGATTACACAATAATTATTAAATACTTTGCAAATATCACACTCTTACTAAATCTACTCAAAGCATCATTAATTACTTCTGCAACTTCAAACCAAATATTTGTCTCTTGTTTATGAGTATGCACTCCAAAGCCATGCTAACTGCCTCGCATACAGAGGTTTGAGCAAACACAACCAAGCCAATAGGTTTTGGTAAATCTTATTATCACTGTTATCAACAAGGTTACGGTCACACGTGTATTATTGCAAAGATTATAGCTTATTTATTACTATGCTGACACTGGCTTAGCTATCAAAATATTTGCGTTATTTAACTAACACAAAACACACCATATTACCATACAGGTAAAGGTCATTTTCTATTAGCGAAATAACGCAAATATTTTCACAAATAAGCCAGTTATAGTGCCAGCATTCAATCAAAACCGTGTGAGAACTGAGTGATGTCATTATATACAGTGACTACAAACAAACATAATCAGCAAACGGTAAAAGTGTACAGAGTACATCACTTACCAGTTGGTGCGGTCAAACACGAGTGTGTCAAATCTATAAAAAGTGTTTCGTCTGTAAACCGACGAAAATGCAGTTGGATTAAAATTCTTGTTTTCTTACCTACATTAATTTGAATGACTCGTTGCTGTAGCGTTATCAATATTCTACCTCTACTTGTATAGTACTTCTGCCTAATTTGTAACGCAGAGTTAACCCGAACTGCGAAAAAAGACTACGCATATTTTATTCACAAAATCTATTTACAGCATACGCATTTTTACATATTTGAATTTTGCCAGAAAAAATCGTGCGGCGATATTTTGCAGTGCGGGTTTACTTTTATACTTTTACTCTGAGAGCTCGGTAGTAAATCAACCTCAAATTCTACAGAAAAATCTTTTACCTACAAAGATAGCTAAGCTATACTGCAAGTAGCTTCTAGCTTCGCATTTTTATAGTTTTAACTAGCTTAAGTATATGCAATGCTCAATGCAAAACTCGATAATGGGACAGCACTTCAAATCAAACTTTTTACAGGCGGTGTTATTGGTACTTAAGCTTGTAACTTAAAAATAATTCTGTACTATGCATTGTGATTTAAAAATTATAAGAAAACCAAAAATTAAGTCAATGTTGCCACGTCACATCTGGATTTTTAGAAACCCAACCCTTACAGACTTGATGTTATGTAAAAAAACTAAAATCTGCATGCCAGATGTTGTGTGTGACGGTAAATAATTAGAGTAGATAGATTTAAAGATTTTAGACTGAACGTGATCCCAATGCATGTTACAGTAAAGCGGTGTAAAGTGCGTGAAGCGGACCGTGGTGCGTCGGCGCGTTACCGTCGTCCGAACTGGAGCCGCGCGGGCGCCCGCGGGGCTGGTACTTCATCTGCACCTTGCGGTTGATGCCCGAGAAGTGGCCGTACCTGGGGGCGGATACGGCATGGATTCAGTGATATAGTAATGGGATCTTTCAATTATAGTTCAGAATTAAAAGTTTTCTCGTCGTTTGTGACAGCGTTGTTGAATGGCTATAGTCTTTACAACGCCACAAAAATGTTTTTCATATAGATCTAAAAATCAATTCTGTAGCTAGACAAAAGCTTCTCCCGAAGAGGAGAGGGCGTGAAGAACACGCACTCGCCATAGATCCATCCTTGGCGAGTGAATTGATCATTGAAACAGCACTATGGCAATCTAGTCCGTGATCGTGATGCTGCTAATAACTACCCACCCTAAGTATTTGGACTAGCAAGTCTGGTGAGTTTTCTCCCATATCGGTGTTGAGAGCCTTAGAAATGACATTTAATGTTTTATCTACACCCATGCTATAAATCCTCTATAAAAGGCGTTTTACTAAGCTCAGTCATTTAAAAAAAAACTTGTAGTTAATTCGAATTCTAAAAATTCGAATTCACGTGCGTTGTAGCCCGACATTTTTGTTCGATATTAGTATTACAAAGCACCTTTTATAGAGGATTCATAACATGGGTGTAGATAAAGTCTTGTATGTAACTGTAAATAATTAGGTATTAAAACACTCATGTGGTACTCGGCTTCGCGTCGTGTGATAAACCCACGTTCGTGTTTTAATACCCCTTTTTATATAACAGTTGCATAAATAACTATAATGTGTTATACTTCCACATGCCAGCTGCTTTAGTGTAAAAAACTTACATTTCTAGAACACTCTTGAGTTGTTCAAGTTTTCCCTGCTTCTCCTCAATCTCAGGGTCGGCGTGTCTTGTCTGTATGTCGGACAGCAGCGCGCGCGCTATGTCCAGGATCTCTTGCAGTTGTTTGGGCTTCTTTAGCTTCACGTGGCCGCGTTTGAAGCCGTCGTATTTCTCGAATATTTCGAAGAATCTGGAAAGAAGAATGGATTTGTCATATTTGCCACTATAAATGGAAGACATTTTTGTTTTGCTATAATATTTATAATAATATTGTCGTATCAGCCAATGGCTTAATTGCCCAGAGCCTCGAAAAACACCTATGGAGGCTCTCGTTGGGCAGTTGGGTTAAGGGCCTGATTCAGAAAGCGGTACTCCTGGACACGGCCCGTATTGGTAGGAAGTTCCTCTCTCTGGAGCCCTGACTGCCGGTAGCTTGGACCCTGTTCCCGATACCGGTGGGCTACTATATTTATATTTTTAAATGTTTCTATATTTTTATGTTCTAATACTAGCTGATGCCCGCGGCTTCGCCTGCGTGGATGTCGGTTATTATATACTTAAACCGTCCTCAAGAACCACTCTATCCATTGGTCAAAACAGCATGAAAATCGGTGAAGTAGTTTTTGAGTTTATAGCGAACAGACTGACAGACAGACGCGGCGGAGGACTTTGTTTTATAATATGTAATGATTTAAAATAGTAGATTGTATCATAAGCGAGCAAATAATATTTGTACGGCGAGGGGTTTTTTTTAATCCCTCGCTACGCTCGGGATTCTTTAGTAGAGCCTGAACGTAGCGAGGTTTTCAAAGTACGTCGCCCGAGCCAAAAATATATTTTGCGCCCGAGAGATACACTCTACTTTTCATCACCCACTATGAGAAAATAAAAGGCGTCTCATATTTTAACCACGCTTGCTCAAGACGGGTTGGCTATTACAGGCTTATATTTAATAACTACAAGTTCAGGTTTCCCCATCATGTTTTCCTTCACCGATGTCATCCGGACAGTACATATCACCAGCTAATACTAAGGGCTTCGGTCTAGGTGGACATTAGTCGCGAAAACCGATAACCTGTACTTGCCAATGATTAGGACATGACTTGGGTCTCAGTTCAAGATTGAAACATGTCCAGAAATACTCCAAGAAATCCCATAAATAAACCCGAATATAATATTCTTTAAAAAAATTAAATCACTCGCAAAACTTAGAAAGTATAACCTACCTCTGGTGCCGCACCTCAACCTTCATCTTCTGTTTAGGAGTGCGGTCGCCATGTCTGATGACGGCCACAACACACCTCAGCTCCATCATCTTGCCGAAGGTCGTAGGCACTATAGGCGGATCGTCCAGTTGGAAGGGTACCGACCACGGTATGTGCAGCGTGGGCGCTAACTCCCTCAAGATCATATTTCCCAAGATCTTCGCGCAGTCATCGTAATATTTGTTTGAGTTCTTAACGAATGAAAAGCCGTTGACGTCACAGACAAAGGATTTCCCGTTCGCTCTGAAAGTTTTAACTTCATAATATCGCGCAATAAATGAGTTCTACACTAAATATTGGGCGAAAAAGGATTTTTTATTGATAGGTTTGTGTTTGACCGCTGTTTCACCTGATGGCAAGCAATGATGCGTGGTGCACGCTTGCCTAGAAGTAACCTATTCACTCGAGACTTCAAGTTTAAGACACCCAAGTTATAGCTATAGAAACACAGACTCCAGAGGAAGTTCCACGCCTTATCGATACGCTGTACGCACAATGAATGTCTTTCCGAAACGTGTAGTATTAAAAACGGGAAAGTACTTGTGTGTTATTTATGTCATACGGGTTTTTCACGAATAAAAAGTAATTACTTTATTATTACTACTTAAGTTAGTTTATTATTCAGTACCGATGGCGCTTCAAACAGCCATAACGATTTGGTTACAAGGTTAATTATTGAATTCTCGACCTAAATGACGTCACTCCGCGTAACCTTTATGGCTGGCCGTATCGATCCCGCATCGAGACGATTAATTATTTAGATACGGCAACCTATTTACAGACACACCTTAAAGATATTTATTCTGACTGCAAATAATCGATAATGTTTTCTTTTAATGATATTATATAGATTTGAGTTTTAATCTAAGCTACTTACCTAAGTAAATCAAAACCGCAAACAGTTTGTTTGAAGGCCAGACAAACTTTCCTGGATATAAGCTTCTCCTGATTGGACAATATGACAGGATATCTGATCTCTTTGCCTTCCGAGTCCCTCTCAACTTTGCCGTCTAATGCCGGAGATTTGCGGGCCTCTGCATGCGCGTAGTCGGGACCCACAGTGTATACTTTTACGTCGGTACCTAGAAACATTCGGATTTGTACATAAATGTCGCAAAGAAAGTTCTTCAGGGCATCCGGTAAGCCACGCGTTCTTCGCACGCCGTCCACGGCGCGTAACGCGGGCAACCCTTAGGAAGCGTGTAGCAATGGAATATGGAATTTATTTTGAACATAATAAGGTTTTTCTATGAGTTATCTGTGGAGTTTCGTCATTCAATAAGTAACACCTTGATGGCGTTTCAGTCACGTAGTCTCGCCGCACTGTGAATGTAATTTGACGCTCACGCGCATCAGTACGACACATGCGAAATACGCGTAGTAACTTATCGGAGGCCCTTCCTCTTCGTAATCTTAACTTTTTCCAGGGATAGCTTTGATAGCAGCAGGTTCTAGGTTCTGCAAGCGCATGACGCGCGGATCTTCGTGCATATGATGTTCTGGTTTAACGGGTAAAGGCTGGCATGTGATCTCCGCAACTCCTGGAAATCCAGATGTTCGCAGTATGATGTTATTTGCGTAGCTTTTGTCCATCCTCCCACTAATCTTAATACTCGCTTCTTACCGTGCCGTCGATAAATGATGGCGTATCATCAGTGGAACTAAAACCACATAGCATTATTACTTACGTCAATAATGCCTATTTATCACAACTCACCATCAGTGGGCATAAAGTCTTCATAAATAAACGACCCTGTTTTCCTCACTCTCGATTCTGGTGAGTATATACTACTTCGACTTCCTATCTGTAATTGAGGAAATCGAATGATTAAAAAGTTTGCAAAACAAGTAAGGGAACAAGAATTTGATAGTTCAGTGATGTTTTAATATGATAACTTTATTGTGCAACACCAGCTTTTTCCCGAGGATTCACCCGTTTGGATGTCGGAAAATATCTCACGGCAACGTACTACCGGGGTTCGGTTTGCGCGGTGCACGACAGTCATGATTTTTTCCGACATCTTCAATATTAATCGTCATATTTACACAAATACTTAATTTATTATACACCTAAACCTTCCTCATGAATCACTCCGTCCATTGGTGATAACCGTTTGAAAATCCGTTCGATAGTTTTTGAGTTTATCGGGGCAGACAGACGCGGCGGGGGACTTTGTTTTACAATATGTAAGGCTAAGACAGTAACAGTCCGTTGTAGGTACCCTTACACTATAGAAAATAATATTTTAGGTGGTTTTCGTGTATAAAAATTCTTTGAATGGAGCATGTATATTTTATCCAGGTTAAATCAGGGTAAATTTATGCTCAATCAGATGATGTTATTAGGTCATGTGTTTTCTACCTTTCTGAACAGTCGTTGGCTGCCTCCACCGGCGGAGGTGGGGTAGTAAATATAAATATTATGATCTTCAGCCGACACCGGCTTTTCCACGAACGGCTTGTTGAACACCACGCCGTTCACTTCCACGTGGTCTTCCGACTCCACCAGCTCGTGATCTGGAAATATGCGGCTCTTCTAACAAATTGGCAATATACCTGGTAAGCGGTAAAGCGGTGGCCGCTACATAACGACCGCAATATAGGTTGTCATGAAAATAATGATAGATTTCACTAATACGGAAATACGGTGTCATAAACCCTCGGACGGGCGTCAGTTTGCAGCCGTAATACGATGGCACCGCTTTCTAAGAAAAAGCTATGGCGAAGGAGGGACACTGAGATGGCGGGTGATAGAATACGAAGAAAAATAAGTAGCGTTGATCCTAAGTAAAGTAAGGTAGTGTAAGCACAGGGTCTGACGATTTCTAGCTTTCTTACTAGCCAACTTAAAAATATACGTCACACCGAACTTCAATATTTGAAGATAGCCTTCCCCAACGAAATGCCGTAAAGATTGGTCATGGTTATGTTGCAAGAAGATACTCAATGTTAGGGTAATGGCAGCTCCCTATACGCCTGAGAGGATTCTACGTCTAATAGACTATATTAAGATGTAAAGCGATACTTTACCCAAATCATACGTATTAACAGGTTATTAAGTACCTCAGAAAAGGGTGGTTCCTAATTATTTTACTCTAAGCAATCCATACGTATTTGTTGCAACACGAACACTTGGAACATTCTCGTAACAGCGCGTAACTCGAGGAACTTTCTAGACATGAGAAAAAAATGACTTACGTTTCGGGTCCGGTGAATCTCTATCTAATACTGCGTATCTCGGTATCTCTATACCCTCACCCTCTAATATCGCGTATACTTTTCTTCGATCCTGTAAGTAATACGTGCAAGTATCAAATAACAACTCCTGACGTCAAATGAACATAATTACATTCTGAAGCAATACTATACGTACCTGAATATCATACTGCATGTGAAGATTATTTATAACATAGGGCTTCCGTAACTTCTCGTATTGAATGGCCTTGTCTAAAGGGAAGCCCTTCGAGTGAAAGGAAATAAGACAGTCGCAGGTGGGCCACTCTTCTACCGGTTTCTGCAAAAATATAACATATTATTAATTATTAAGAACATAGTAAATGCGAATTAATACAATAATGGCGAGTCCAGACGATACGTCTTACGCTTTCCCGAACTAAATGCACGAATGCGCGTACAGTGAAAGACTATGAATACACCATTACTGACTAATTCGCTACTTGACACCAACCACACAAACAAAGCTAGTGTATATGAAGCCATTCAATGGAAACAGAACATTACAACGTGTAAACGTTAGTATCGTGCGCATGTATGTATGTGTGTTATAAATGATTAATTAAACGAATGAAGAAGAATTCTAACAGGTGTTAATTATGAAAATAAATCGCGTGACAAATAGTAAAACAAAATATGTCTACTTTGTACCAGTTTCAATGTAAATCTTTTATTACAATACTTCTGCCGATTGCTTAATTGTTCTGGCTAACTTTTAACATGTATCACTGACATTATTATGGTTTAAGCATCAGCAGACAATTTAAGCATTATATCAAAATTGCTGACAGCACAATAATTTAACTCTTTATACTCAGCCAATTGTTGACATTCAACCACCCCCTCTACAGAATATTTTGTTCCACTAGTTGTGTTAGACAAAGTGGAGAACCTTAAGGATAACCTCCTCTGGGAAGACCAGCATCTTGATGTACTCGAACTCGTCGAGCCGCGTGAGGATCTCCTTCATCGGCTTCGACTGCGACTTCTTGGCCATGGCGCAGACGCCGACCACCACCTTTTTACCCCCGCCATCGCTGTGCGGGTCCAGCGACTCGCACAGATCCAACTCGCCCTAGTTTTCCAATGTGTATACTTAAAAGTTTAATTCACATCCAAATCCTTAATTTTATAAATGATAAACATGGAGGCTAAATATTATGAATAAGGTAGATCTTATAGCCATCACGACTATCATGCTTGAAGAAAAATTAATCCCGTATGATAGAAAGAGAGAGAAAGAAAACTCTTCTAGACCTCCAGGAAGTGGGTAATGAAGCCTGAAATGTTTTCAAAGAAGCCTAGAACAAAAGAAAATGGTAAACACTGCACTGGCTATAAATAAGGCTTCATTTGTTTGCACAAAGGAGAACAATAGTTGTGGGTGAGCTACAGAATAGTAGGATACTATTTAACTGTACAAAAGACAGGTAGCTCAAATGTTTTACTTAGTTTCTTTGACAACAGCTTACAATAGACTAACACTTGGTTAAAATTAAAAGACCATGAATTAAGTATTTTTGGGTATATATACTCCTTGTGATAGATAAAACCATTAACCATTCTGGATTCTCCCAAATCTAACATTATCTTTCAAATTGCACTTAATATATATAATAAGTAATTCTTGGACAGGACTTCATTGAACATGCTCTTTATTTAAATATATGGAGATACCTAAAAGTAGAAAAAAATTGTTATGTTTTTTTTCTACTTCACAGACAATGCATTTTTGTATTTGTTTTGTGTTCAAATATCAAAATACAAAGTAATTTAAAATGGTAAAGTAGAATGATTTAGTCAAGGGCGGATCCAGGATTTATTTCTGGGAGGGGCACATGGGCCAAACAGATAAAAATTGTCTCCCATATCTTGTATTGCATTATACTGTTTTTGGAATTAATTCATTTTCAATGAAGATATTATAGTTAGAAACCTACTTCTTCAGCATTCATCATTGAAGCAATGTCTTGATAGATAATATGGATTCAGGATTTCAGGCCAGTCCATGCAAATGATTTTATTTTACTTAAACTGTTTGGGGGAGGGCATGTGCCCCTGTGCCTCCCCCTTGGATCCGCCCTTGGATTCAGTTTGCCCATACTTTACCAAGGGGTATTTTGCTTGCCCTATCTCTGTAAGTTAACTATTCTGAGCAAGTTTCACACCTATTTTAAATAGCACTTAATAATTATTTAAACATGGTTAGTAAGTAATATAGTTCAAGCACCACTTAGTCTCTGCACCAGTCAATCCACAATACAAGCTTCTGTACTGTTGGCAATTAAATAAAAACACTAACAAATCTGAAGTTAGTCTCGCATGAAGCATCCTCCTTAAGAGTGGGGGAGGAGAGATACACACACTACTGAATTCAGTATGTAGGGAATGATTAGCATGTGTATGCTAAAGAAGCCATTCAAGTTGCATGTAAAAAATCATAATGTCTTTGTCCTGTTACACACAACAGCATAAATTTAAAATCCAAATTTCACGAATGAAAATTTTAACATTTGAATAAATTATTTTAATGAAGTGATAAATTAATCATGAGTGACATAACAAAAGCCACCATCATCTTACATCAGGCAGACAGTCATCACAATAGCATATGTCATCATCACTCTGGCCCTTCTTGTCCTTCCTCCATTTTTTGAGTCGCCACCAATCTTTAAGCCACTGCCACTCCATCACCACTCACTATCTATGATACACTTGGCTCCTATCACAGCATATGATAAGCCACACAGGCAACCTTGCCACCGATTGGTTGACACTACTTTACACTTGATAACTAAGATAAACTTGACATAAATTAACATACTACATTACCTCACTTGTCATTGTCAGCATGTACAGCTATAAATATAATAATCTATTGTGTCCATATAATATAGGATAATTAGGTGTAGTCATGCTGCACTCAACATTCAAGCAGTTATGTGCTCAGTAATGTTATCAGTGCTACATTAGTGGGGAAATGGTCAAAGATAATATTAGCTGAACCAACATTTAATCTAGATTCGTTTCACTTAAGTGACCTTACTACTATTTGTGTTTGGATTGTTATTTTATATCTGTTTAAGTTTACATAACACTATCACAATTTTAAACTACAGTGCAAAATGTCATTGCTCTGAAGTATCTACGTAGTCTTTGTTTGACTTGACAACAACAATATCTACATGAAAATGCAAACTTACTGATGATCTTATCGGTACAAGATTTCCATCATCTCCAACATAAAATTGAGGCTGAGTAGCTTGCCGCAACCCTTGATAGCCATGTTCGAGCTCAGTGTATGACATTACCTACATACACCTGCCTATTTTTTATTTATCAATATCATGAGCCAGCTCCTAAACACCAATACCAAATCTTTAAAACTAAATTAAAGAGTAGAAAACAAAATTGTAAAAATATTTTCAAAAATATGCCCTGCACAGATCATAAAGATACAGAATCAAAAAAAGTTAAGTGACATGTGACACATGGTGAGATTTCAAGCTACAAAGCTCTAAAATGCAAAAGATATGACAAAAAAAATCAACGTTTGTATTTTATTGTTTCACGTTGGGTTTTTTGATAAGTCAAGAATAAACAAATAATATAGAGCTTAGAAGAGCTCTATAAAATTTGTTTATTCAAGCAAGAATGCTATCATTAATTTGGTAAATCAGCGAATATTACAACATTTTTTTACCCACACTGTGTGGTCTAAAAACTGAAGGCGGAACAAGCAGCCACGTTTTTCTGAAATCAGCTGTTGTTTTTGCTGAACGTACTTCTAAATGTCAAGCTGAGCCCCTCTTGAGTATTAATATTCTGTGAATTGAGGCCAGGCCAGCTGAAGCTGAAGCTGACACTGACAGCTAATAGCCTGAGCTGACCTCCGTGAAGTTAGCCGCACGATTTAATTATTATGAACTTTTGTTAATCCTAATCGTTAGAGAATCGTTAGAGAGGGTTAGAGAGAAAAGAAAAATCGTTAGAGAGTAATTAGTTTTTATGTAAATACAATTTTAATTTTTCGTGTGAAGTTGGCCCCCCTTCTCGCAAAAATGGACTTAGACGTAATTTTATTTTTTTAATCGTTTGCGAATCTTTAGAGAGAGATTGAGAGTTACACAAAATCGTTAGAGAGTTAATATTTTATTTGATATTAAATCATTTCTAAGAGCGTGACGTTAGCCCACCTCTGTGAATTTTGCCCCCGAATTAATTATTCTCAACTTTTGTTAATGCTAATCGTTAGAGAATCGTTAGAGAGAGTCAGAGAGAAAAGAAAAATCGTTAGAGAGTAATTAGTTTTATTTATCAACGATTTTAATTACTTTTGTGAGATTGGCCCCCATTCCCGCAAAAATGGACTTAGACCTAATTAAAAAAAATATGTAGTTTGAGAATCGTTAGAGAGAGATAGAGAGTTAAAAAAAATCATTAGAGAGTTAATGTTTTAATTGATATTAAATTATTTCTGAGAACGCGTTTTACTCTAGAGCAGATTAAAGTTTAGAAACGTGCCGCCGCGATAGGGGATAGGGGTGGGAGGAGAGGGGGGAATGGTTAGTAGATCCCCCCACTCACCCCTGCCGGAGATACAAAGTTTTTTTAAATCATTTTTAAATATGACAAATCTTATAGGCTGGGACAACACCAACGGATTATCCCGATAATAAACGTTAACGGTTGGTGTACCACACCACAACTTACCTCGAGAATTTGTCAACGGCATTCACATTGGCGTTTAACGTTGGGTGATAACTCTGGTGGCGGTATTTTAGGCAGATCAAAGAAATTTACCGCTAGAATTATTGCATTGAATGAAGCGGCCACACTTACGTTTCTCATTGTGCACCGTGAGTAGTACTACTGATACGATACATGACGCAGAGAGACGATAATAGATAAGAGTGGTAAATTTGTGTATTTGATCAACCATCATTTAACAGTAATACCCCGCAATCAATAAGAATACGAAATATTTTTTGTAGTTTCAATTTGATTCGGTACTTATAGTGCATCATTTATGCTCAAAACACACAAAAGGTGGGTGCTTGTCGGGAGCTGGTCGGGTAGTTTTTAACTCACCGACGTGACTTGGTCAGAATCAGGAGGCAGTTGGTTCCTAATAACGATGCCCTTTTCCAATCGGGGATCGTAAGGATTCTGTGCCGATCCTGGCTCATACTGTTATGAGCGTGGTGAGCAGTCCACTTATTGTCTAACTCGGCACATATATTGCGCCATATTGTGTTGGAATATCCCGGCAGTTTTGGCGAGGATAGATAAGTTCAATTTTTTTTTAAGCATTTAACTACTTCTTCGTCTGAAACGGCAGCTTTCCGTGGCATTTCGATACAGTAGGTACGGGATACAATACAAGTAGCACTCGGGCGGGCTGTTGCTCAGCACTGATGTTTTATTCCACGTGTCATGTTCGTGAACGGGCGCCCTCAGTTGAGATTGGTCATCTCTTATCTGATCTGCCAGGGTTTATTTTTAATCTTATATTTTGAATTGTTTTTGATTATTTTTCGTTTGACATTGTTCTCACATATAGAAGCACCAAGAATACTGTATCCAGGATTTTGTAATATCTATATACATTTTTAAAAGAGTGTCCTTGGTGTTTCTTGCCCGTTCTTCTCCATAGAGATCTACGAATTGGAATGGGCAACTAGCTTCAACTTTTTGACTAACTGACCGACTCTTTGACAATTCAAAAGTGCCTGTAAATGGTTTAATTGAAATAAATGCTTTGAGTTTGAGTTTGATTCAAGAGCGCGAGCCCGCAGCGTGGGGCGCGTGTTGCGGGGCGCTGCACGGCACCGCCTGCGCAGGCAAACGCCGTGCATCGCTACAAGCATACATTATTTGCTTGTTACACAATATCTCTCAACCTTATTTCGGAAGATACAATAGTGAAATGAAATGAAATGAAATTGTTTATTCTGTAAATAGGATATTGGAATCACTTTTACACGTCATATTATAAAATATTTAAAATAAGCTAGATGAGGTCGGCGTTTCCTATCTGACTACTCTGAGAAGAAAGGCCGAAACAAACTCAGAGGTCGCAGTCTCTTTTAAAGTCCAGACATAATCTTGGTCAGACCATATGAGGACCATGTAGATTGGCGTCTGAAATGGTATTTTGAGGAAAGAACCACAACGATTTGAGTGGACCTGTCCAGTCAGTGCAAGCATTTGTCAGTAATAGTGGAGCTCAACTCAGAACTTAAGGAGCTCAACGACTCGGCGAACAATACCAAAGAAAGGACATTTGGGTAGGTCGCATAAAATACTCAAATTGCCAGACCATCGTTAAAACTAACTGAGAACGAAAAAAGAAATCAAAACAAAATTCCACATAGTCCTCACATTTACAATAATTAAAATAATACAATACTTTAAAAGTAAGTAAAGTAATAGCAGGATTCAATTCATAATAATAATACCAAATTACTTAACCGTCTGGCCACGGGACATTCCACTGCAACGAATTTTTACGCGGTGCGAACGGCGAGGCTTCTTGCGACTAAAACAAATGAATAAAAACCGGCCAAGTGCGTGTCGTACTACGCACAATGAAGGGTTCCGTAGTTGAAATACTTGTTCTTCCATAGGCTACTGTTGTGATAGTTTTCCTTTTAATTTCGTTGCTTATACATACTACTGCCGTGAATTTTGCACATGTCCAAACCAACCATTTAGCTGGCAAGGGGGGAGACACTTGACTGTAACAAAAATTTGCAAACTTAATATTTTGCAAACGGATCCCTGAATCCAAAAATGATTTTTAACCGACTTCAAAAAAAGGAGGAGGTTATCAATTCGTCGGTTTTTTTAATTAATTTTTTTTATTTTTGTTACCTCAATACTTTCGAGTGGGTGGACCGATTTTGATGATTCTTTTTTTATTTGAAAGGTGGTGCTTCCTGTTTGGTCTCATATAAATTTTATTAACTTTGCTTGCGCAGTTTTTGATTTAGCTTCAATGATTACGTATTTTTTCCCACTTAGTCTATGTAGATGATACGAGTATCTTATTTGACTCCGTCACTATTAATTACATAGGAGGTAGTGGTATTCGAATTTGAGAGGCGTAGGTACCACAACTAAAAAGTGAAAAATAAAAACATTTTACAAAAAAAAACAAACGACTTCCAAAAAAAACAGTAAAAAGTGAAAAATAACTTTCGGAAAGGAACTTAGACAGTCGGTGGCAAAAAATGAAAATTTAAAGCAAAGAAATTTAAGTTTTTTTTCACTTTTTTGTGTTTTTTTGGAAGTCGGTTTTTTTTTTATAAAAAAAAATTATCTCAAACAAACTCACCATATTTTTGAATGACCTTTCCAACGACAGCTCACACAAAAGGATAGGCGAGAAAATAAAACTTCCCACAAAAATGTTGAAATTTGGTAATTTATTGTGACCCAAACATGGGACGCATAACGTAAATAAATACATTTTGAATATGGGAGTCACTTCTGGAGGACAATACAAAAAAAAAAAGTACCTTGTGCATGCGCAATAATATTAACAGTGTGAGTGTGACATATTAAATGGAAGGGCTGGTAGTGAGGCTTTTAATTTTTTTGACAGCGAAGATAAGAAAGTACACAGGGAGCCTAAAGGCTAGTCCAAACAGGCGTGATATCGCGGGCGCGACAGGCAGCGCTAATGTTGTCGCATCCGCGATATTGCGCCTGATTGTGGGAGCCTTAACATGAGCTGCCATTTCTCGCCTGTCGCTCAGTGCGTCTTTCTGTCATCCGACACAGGGCATTACATATGCTAAAGGGATACGACAAGACAAACAACAAAATGACAGGTCATGGTAGATACATGGTGAATAGTCACTCCTACGAGATAAGTTCATAAAAGTTAACACGCTGAATTCAGTTTTTCTTTATAGAGATAGGTAAGTACTTCTTCAAATTAAATGGTTAACAAATTATTATTCAATTGACAAATTCAATAAGTTGTGGCTCCACCCACGGTTAACGTCTATTATCGTGATAATCCGTGTGTGTGGTCCCAGCATATGAGAGTTGTCATATTTAAAAATCATTAAAAAAAACTTTGTATCTCCGGCAGGGGTGAGTGGGGGGATCTACTAACCATTCCCCCCTCTCCTCCCTCCCCTATCTCCTATCGAGGCGGCACGTTTCTAAACTTTAATCTGCTCTAGAGTAAAACGCGTTCTCAGAAATAATTTAATATCAATTAAACATTAACTCTCTAATGATTTTTTTTAACTCTCTATCTCTCTCTAACGATTCTCAAACTACATATTTTTTTAAATTAGGTCTAAGTCCATTTTTGCGGGAATGGGGGCCAATCTCACAAAAGTAATTAAAATCGTTGATAAATAAAACTAATTACTCTCTAACGATTTTTCTTTTCTCTCTAACTCTCTCTAACGATTCTCTAACGATTAGCATTAACAAAAGTTGAGAATAATTAATTCGGGGGCAAAATTCACAGAGGTGGGCTAACGTCACGCTCTTAGAAATGATTTAATATCAAATAAAATATTAACTCTCTAACGATTTTGTGTAACTCTCAATCTCTCTCTAACGATTCGCAAACGATTAAAAAAATAAAATTACGTCTAAGTCCATTTTTGCGAGAAGGGGGGCCAACTTCACACGAAAAATTAAAATTGTATTTACATAAAAACTAATTACTCTCTAACGATTTTTCTTTTCTCTCTAACCCTCTCTAACGATTCTCTAACGATTAGGATTAACAAAAGTTCATAATAATTAAATCGTGCGGCTAACTTCACCGAGCTCCTGAGCTGGCTCCTGTGTCACTAGCACAGAGTACATTAGGTCACTAGTGGTGGTCGTTGTCGAATTTTTTGACGGACGAAACGCATCCGTTTTCCCTACGACGAAAACGGTTACAGAAAACGGTCGATCGATGACCGTTTACTAAAGAACAGAACTTATGCAACACGGGGTTTGGCTGTCGCATCACGAATGACATACATTATCGACTGTATTTCCTTGATAAAAAGTTTACTTTTGATTGTAAGGACTGTTTTGTAAATGAACGAACGCGGAACGCAGATAGTTGAATTATTGAGTTCTCGACTGTATTTTCTTAGGCGTAAAATGCAAAATTGCTCCGAGTAATTCGAAGACTGGTTTGTGCAACGAAGACTCTTTGAACCCAGAACGTAAAACGATTGCATCATCGCAGAACACAAAACGGTCTTTGAACACGGTTCATCGTCGTAACGCCCACCCTTATGATGTGTCACAGTCACAAATTACTACTTATTGTAGTCTGTGTATAAAGTGCTCTGTGGCTGTTTATCAACAATCAAGACTAGCAAACTCGTAAAGTACTTTACTTTTTAACGAAATCAGTTTGTTTCGAGGTTGGCTATCCTACCAGAAGCAATGAAAGAGACTTCTAAATCTATTCGCACTACGCTGACTCCAGATTCATTCTGGGAATCTATCAATATTTTAGTTACTAAACCTCATGTTGTCAACAGGAGGTTATGGGGCAACAAATTATGGTTTAAATATTGTTATAAACCTAAACCTCCTACATGTGAACTGCCAGCAACGATAGGTCGGCTAAATGACTTAGTTACTACTGACAATATTGAAAAACATAAAACTGATATTCTTCTTGAACTAAATTTTGAAAATCAATCCTTTGACGCCACGTCTGATGCTGACGGAACGATTGAAGTCCTCCTGATGGAACTCCTTCCGAAGAACTACACAGATAATCAGGCATACCAGCTTGTCTGCTTACAAAGAGATACATGCTTAGTCACATTCTATGATGTCACACCAGTAAAACAAGAACAGAAGTTATGTCCGGATTTCTCATATACAATTGAACTAAATAACAGTCACATTGTGTTAAATGCTACAAATGGTTTGTGCTAATTATTCCTCAATCACAATGGGAAGGGCTGTTTCAAAAAGGGATGCTTTTAATTTAGATTTCTCTTATTTCAGATGAAAATTCTAAGTCATACAACTGGCTTGTTAAGATACTGTTACCGCAACTTATAAAGTGGGGCTCAGAATCCACAAACCATATCAGTAAGGCCAAGATATGCAGTGAATCTTTGTCACTAGTATCCCAAACTAAGTATTATGAAAAGTACAATGATTTAAAGTTGAAATATGGAAAAGAGATGGTAAAGGTAAATAAAATAATGACTACTTTATAAATTAAAATACGCATAGTTGAAAGTTTGACTGAACACTGAACAGATGATTGAACATTGGGGTTTTAGCAGTCAAGAGATTAAAATCCAGATGTTTTTAATGGTTTGTCAATTTTACAGATTTGGCCAGAATGCACAGATGCATCGAAATTTGTGTATGAAGATGTGGCAATAGCAACATATCTGTTACTCCTCTGGGAACAAGATGGAACCAATACAAAGAAATCATTTGTTGATCTAGGATGTGGAAATGGTTTACTGGTGTACATACTGACCAAGGAAGGACACATTGGAATAGGTTTAGATGTTCGAAAAAGAAATATTTGGGATATGTATCCCTCTAATGTTATATTAAAGGTAAGAATAAAACACATTATAATAATATACATATTTCAGTACAACCTCTCCAAAGTAATTTGTTTTTACAAAAAAATATATAATGTGATATACGAATATTTCCTATCATAAGAAAAATATTTCGATTTGATAATACAATTTTATTCTAATTGAGTTAAAAATGTTATTTCTTCTTGTAGGAGAAAACTATTACACCATCTGATACATCAATATTTCCTGATATGGACTGGATTATTGGAAACCATTCTGATGAGCTAACACCATGGATACCAGTTATCACAGCAAAGAGTTCATATAAATGTAATTTCTTTCTACTTCCTTGTTGTGCCTTCAACTTTGACGGAAGCAAATATCAACGTAGAAACTCATATAAAAGCCAATACCATGATTATTTAGATTACATAAGACAGTTATGTGAAGTTTGTGGTTTTAAAATTGACACAGACAGACTTAAGATCCCAAGTACCAAGAGAATATGCTTAGTTAGTAGTGGCAGAATATATCCAGAGAAGGAATATGAAGAGTACTGCAATAAAATAGATGAGTTAACAATAAAAGATTCATCACAAGATAAAAAGAATGAGAATAATTTCAAAGCTCGAGATTCAGTGGAAAAAGTTAGAAATTGTACACAAATAGATAAAAATGTAATAGATTCAATTGTTGACTGTATTAGCAGATACTTGCTGGAGGGATGCAGTGAGTCAGACTCCAGTTGGTCTATTGGAAGGATGGCAGAATTTAATGAACTAGTTCAACTTATACCTAAAGATCAACTAAATATATTGAAATCTGAATGTGGAGGAATACAAACACTTCTCAAGAATAATCATAACATTTTTGAAGTTCAATCTGGAAAAGTGGGATTGAGGTATCCAAAAACAATTAATGAAGTTGGTCGCAATCCTAAAAAAAGAAAGTTAAAGCAAAAAATTATAAAGGTACAGCAGAAACCTTGCTGGTTTTTCAATAAGCATCCACAAGGCTGCCCCCTAAGTGACACAGATTGCAGTTTTCTGCATGTAAAAATAGTTAATCCAAAAAAACAATAAAACAAAAGCTTATAAAAATAGAAAATTCTTTATTATTCTCTCTCAGTCCCAAAATAAAATGAGGCACATATGACCCAAAATTTCCCATATACATAAATTACATTAACATGGAAAGTAAAGAAGATTACAATAAATCATAATATTATATTCTGATTGGATACATTTTAAAATTAATCATATTATACATATTTACAAATAGAAACTTATCCCCTAACCAAAAGTACAAACTGAAAAAAGTTACTCCAACTCAAAAAACTTGTTAAGTTCTGTCAAATTTCTCTCGTCTACCAATTTTGCAACATCATGTTCTCCCATAAATGAGCATACCATCCTTAATGTTGTCCAAATTGTAGATGAACTGGTGTCAGTTGAAGAAGATTCTGGAAACATGCTCATAGCTTTATGTTGCTGGTTCAGGGCCACTAGGAAATGCTCCGCAGCCTGTCTGTGGGCTCCCAAATTCATGCATGTGATACCAACATTATACCTAGCTCTGATAAATCCAGGCTCCAAATTCAAGGCTTGGTGGTAAGCATCCACAGCTTGCTCAGATTTATCACCATTGGCCAAAGTAGCTCCCAGTCTGTTCCACAGTTTTGCATTATCATTTGCCACCATTAAAGCAGTCTTGAAACAATCTACGGCTTTATCATATTCTAGACAGATGTTAAAAACCACTCCCAGAGCATTCTGTACATCTGGGTCAATTTGATTCAGATTTAACTGCACTGCCTTGAGGTATAATGACTTTACATGAGCTTCTAACTCCTTACCATCCAAGTTTCTAGGGTCCACATCATGAGGAAAAATATCAGAATATTTAGGGCTGGCTTTTAGCCAGTCCAGTAAAGAAATATATGCATACTTAGACATATTTTCATTTGTGTATGCAGCTGCTAATGTAATGTATCCTTCCAATTGTGTTGGATTAATTTCTAATGATTTTTTCAAAGCTGTTATTGCCAAAGGATCTTGTTCATTTTCAGCTTGTGTAGTTCCAAGAAGGAACCATGCCTCAGCTGAGTCCGGCTGCTGTTGTGCAGCAGCTTCAAAACACAGGACAGCTCCAGGAATATCTCCCATTTTTAATTTTTCCTTTCCTATTTCAAGGGCACTTTTGTTTTCCAGCATAACATTACCTTCAGAGAATGAGTATTCTTTAGAAATTCCATTTGCTGCTTCTGTGTCCCAATAATTATCAACATTACTGAGTTTGTCCCACTCTTCCTTATATTTTTCTGCCATTTCATCTAATATTTCATCTCTACTTAATTTTCTTTGGTCTTTCTGTGCAGATTCACCTAGGTTAAGCTCTCCAGCACTTATTTTCTTCATGAAAGACATAAATTGACTATAGGCCAACTCATCATCATCCTTCACAGTATTAACATATTCTTGAGCTTTACCTTTCACATCATCATCTGTCATAGTTTCAATATCTGCCTCATAGACATATTGCATTGGAACATTTGACTGTGACATGGGATAAAACATTGGTTGCTGCATCATATGAAAACTTGGCATCATAGCATGTGACATATATGAAGTGGATGGACCTGCATTCCATGATCTGTTCATGTGAGTACTAATATCTGGTACATACGACGATGTAGAGGCACCACTTTTCATTACATTTTCCTTAGGTAAGTTGTTGAGCAAAGCATTCATGTTAAAAGTTTGTGGTATCTGTGAATTTTGTGCCATGAATTCGTTAACGAATCTATCAGCTTGTGAAAGTGGCTGTGAGAGAGAAGCATCACGACGAACTATATTTGATAGCTGAACTAAGGAGTTGTTACCTCCACAGTCCCCACCAACCAATTTATTCAGAGACATCTTCGAGAAGTTAAAAAAACGTCAACATTAAGAACACAGTAGGTCTCGTCCAGAATGTTTGTTGGAAAAATACAGTTTCAAAACTCTAGTAATGGTAATCTTCGAATAAGGGCAAAGTTCACAAAATTATGAAAATGTTAGAAATAGTCAGAATTCGACTTGACAGGAATTCGTGTGATTATTCCTGGGAAACGTCAACCATGACATAGTAACCACAGAACATTAATAGTAACTAATGTAACTAGCACCACAGATCAGCACTCAGCAGCTCCAATCATAGTCTGTGGTCTGTGCTAATAGTATAACCTATGAATCAGCTGTTGTCATGGACTTGCTGTCATCCATCAGCTGTTCATCACGGGTGCGATACGTAAAGTGGGTGATAGACGTGTGTACATATAGTACGCGGTTTATAGTTCACTACCTTACTCGGCTCGCCGTCAATGACAAACGTGAAGCTTGCTCACACTGTGTTGCGATGTCGTCGACCGAGAAAACTTTGTGTTATTTAGGACTAGCTTCCGCACGCGGTCTCGCCCGCGTGGTATGTTGCTAAAAAGTAGCCTATTTCCTTTCTCAGGCTCTAGACTATCTGTATACCAAATTTCATTTAAATCGGTTCAGTAGTTTTGGCGTGAAAGCGCGACAGACAGACAGATTTACTTTCGCATTTATAATATTAGTAAGGAAGTAAGGATTATGAAATGAAATGCGTTTTTTCGTGCGTAATTTCAAATAGATTATTGTAAGCTTGAAATTTCACATTTCTGTCGTTAATATCATTGCTTCTAATTTGCTAAAGACAAGATTATTTCGCAAACCTTCAATAAATTTTGTTATTCTAGATGAAATAAGTGATCTCCGGAGCTATTCGCATGAACTGTTAAGAATTTTCTGAACCAAATTACTCTACTCAAATGTCGAAAAAAAATGGCGGCTCGCGGCGATGACAGACTTACGAGCCAAGGCGGGCTACGAGCAAAATTTGAAACCTGTTTGATCGCCGACGAACTTACTCAGCGGTTTTAAAGTACACGTACTTAGTATGACACACGAGGGAGTAAGCTCGGCGAGCCATAAGTACGCGTACTTGCTCGCACGTCTATCACCCCTTTAAGATTTGGAGCCTCTAGTCATAAATCACAGAGTGACTTAGACAAGATCTGATGTTTTAGTCGATTTTATGATGATTACTATAATTATATTAATTCCTTCCACACAAATTGATAGTCTGTTATTCTGTGTCAGCTGCTGTTGTCGTTACCGTGCGTTTGCACTGGCGAAACATTTAATACAAAACATGTTGAAATCTCTAGTTCCTGTCAAAAATTGTATGGAACATTGACAGAAAGTTGAGATTTCAACATGTTTTGTCTTAAATGTTTCGCCAGTGCAAACGCACGGTTAGGGATGCAAGAAGTGTCGAAAGTATCGATATTTATAGAAAACATCAATATCGATTTCGATATATCAAAAAAAAAAATCGATATATCGGTGGAATTTTCAATTTTTTAATTATGTAGTTCAAGTTTTTTTTTTATTAAAAATACCAAACTAGGAAAAAAAGGTATACTTTTTACGGCTCTGAATTCCAGCGGTTTTAGTCAGTGGCGACAAAAGTGTTGCTATTGGAAATATATCGTTTTTGATACATTTTCGATACTTGATATTTTATATCGATACATCGATATATCAAAAAAATAAATATTGCCTAAAAATGTCGATGTATCGAACAAAAAATATCGATATTTCGATAATTTTTTTGCAAGCCTATGTCGTTGTCTGTCAACTTGTAAAGTGTGTGTGTGTGACTGTCGTAACGTCAATTTATTATGTTGGACTGTGGTGTATGGTCTGTCAACAAATGTCATCTGATTGTTTACATAACGAAAGCTTACTTTAACTTTATCATTATCCTATAACTGTGGATAATGTAAAAACGTATGTAAACACAAACAAAACTATTTGACAAAAATCATGTACAAAGTTTAGAGGTTATGCAAGTGGGCATTTGAGGTTATAAATCAAATTGCATGTTATGGTCTTAGGCTAATAAATAAAAACATGACAGAAACCGCTCCAGACAGTGAAAACGAAACTCAGGAAACAATAAAGAATGAAGAAGCGCAAGAACCGGATGATAAGTGGGTGGTCAGTATACTACAGTAGCTACAGTAGTAGCAACTCATACTCAGTAAGACTCAGCAAATGAACTTGACTGTGTATTAGTGGTCAGGTCACTAGTTTTGCTACAATTTTTATTTTTAATTCATCATAATTTGGTGTGTTTCTTAAACTAGGTGTTTTCCTACAATTTATTTCAGATAAGAGAATGTGATCTATACAAGGATGAATATAAAGATTGCACAAGCTTCAAAGGCCGGTTCCAGCAGTATTTTGTCTATGGTGAGACTCTAGACTGCAACCAGTGGAAGAAAGACTATGACAACTGCTGTAAATGGCAAGATAAGAGGGATATAAAGGCTGCTGTAAGTATTAATTAATCAATTCAATAAGTTTTAGTAACAGGTTAACAAGTTTCTGGGAAAATTTCAAGATAGGATGAACCTTTTCTGTTTGACGAATCCTGTAGTGGATGCATTTAAAATTGTGTTTTGTGAATGTTCATGCTTGACCAAAAAATTTGAATATTGCGTTAAATAGTTTTCATACAAAAACCAACAGACTTCCAAAAAGAAAATACTAGATATTAAAGTCATTTTTAGGGTTCCGTACCCAAAGGGTAAAACGGAACCCTATTACTAAGACTCCGCTGTCTGTCCATTTGTCTATCACCAAGCTGTATCTCATGAACCGTGATAGTTAACAGTTGAAATGAAATTTTCACAGATGTTATATTTCTGTTGCCGCTATTACAACAAATAATAAAATAAATATTTAAGGGGGCTCCCATACAACAAATGTGATTTTTTTACGGTTTTTATAGATAATGGTATGGAACGCTTCGTGCGCGAGTCCGACTCGCACTTGGCCGGTCTTTCACTTAGTAATTTTTTTTTGTTAAACTTTTTATTTTTCACTTACACAAATTCAAAAACCACTACGTGCTATGTAACAGTGACAGGAAGTTATTATAAGATAATCTACATAGATTATGTGGGGAAAATGCGTATTATTGAAGCTAATTAAAAAACTACCCAATCAAAGATTTAAAAAAATGAGACTACCGAGCAAGCTCCATCCAACAAATGAAAAAAATAATTCAACGTCGGTTCACAATTGACGAAAATGTCGATAAAAATACATACCTATAGAAAAACATCGAACCTCCTCCTTTTTTGAAGTCGGTTAAAATCAGCAAATACTAAGTAAAATATTCACATAGCTTCTAAGGTTTACGATAATCATACTATCCCAGTTACAATAATACTTATCTATACATATAAAATGCTTTGTCCTGAATGACTGACTGACGGATCAACGCACAGCCTAAATCGCTGATCGTAGAGACCTGAAACTTGGAGGGTGTGTTCTTTGTATGATGTAGGCATCCGATAAGAAAGGATTTTCCGAAATTCTACCCCTAAGGGGGTGAAAAGAAGGGATTTCTTTTGTATAAAAAATCTTATTATCACATTTTTAGAGGAAATTACAAATGCTACGCGGACGAAGTCGCGGGCAAAGGCAATATTATTCTATTTATTTACAGGAAGCCTTAATAGCAAGTGAGAAAGCAAGAAGAATGGAAAGACTCAGGGCCCATTACAGAAATGATATATGGAAAAAACGGGATGCACCACCAGCTGACTGGGACAAACCATTGCCAGAGTGGATGCAAAAAAGGGATGAACACACCTACCTTGCACAAAAAGCTAAAGAACTGAGAGAAGGAAAAGTTGATGATGACAAAAAGTCTTGTTTAATAATGTGATCACTGTTTCAACTTCAATTAGGATAAATAATTATGTAGTTAATTTATGTTATAGCTTTAGTTAATAAAGTAAAGTTGTTAAATGTTCAAACAGTTATTTAACTTGTACTGTAATATGCATACGACGAAAGTGCCGTTCCCCTGTATTGAGCGGGACACGGCGCGCGGACAGTAAACTTGCAGGTCTCTAGAAAAATCAAATTCGAACAAGTTATAGCAAGCCAGCCGCCACGGGTGATGCGACTACCCGTCGCGGACGACCGTTTAACGCAGCGGTCGGCCTCACGGTATTCTCGGTGCATGAATGTTTTTAGCATTGGCACAGATATTATAATATGCACTAAGTACAGTGTCGCATAGACCAAGAGCTACTACCCAGTTGTCACCATTGTGCAGGCTGCACCAAGGTCACGCACGGCACAGCACGGCCCAGCTTGGGCAGTGCAGTGCCGTGACCTCGTCACTACCACCCTCCATGGTCCGTGATGAGAGCGCTTGGAATCGCCTACTTCAATCAGAAAGTGATAGAAGCAAGGAGACGGGAGGAAGGAGAGAGAACTCTCCCCCCCACTCAACATTTCGCCATTCCAACACAGATGCGAAGTAAGTCTAATGAAAGTGAATCTTTTATCTTTCTAATTAATAATGATTCTGTTATCTTTCTACAATGTAATCAAGTATTCTGCGTTCGCAATTTATTTGCCAAACATGTACACAAACACGAGTTTTAGGAAAAACAACTGCACCTATACCACGACGTATTAATGCCACCATTTTTCCAGTGTTAGTGAGAGACGGAGCTATACAAGGCCGCTAGCACCATCATTTTTTCGCACTAGAATAATAATGGCATTATTACTTCATAGCCAGCCCCCTGTAATGCCTACACATAAGGTTCAGTTGGCGCTACAACTTCATATATTTTTATGACTTTTTTAACAGTACTAGTCAGTCTGAAATCAAGTTTATGTATACTTGCATAAAGTTTATTTTTGTTTAAGTGGAAATTGCATCATTATTGGAGACAAGGATTTAAATAGACTTTAGGTAGATAATTGCATAATATTCATACAACTGAAATGGAGTAGGCAGGTAGAATACTTAACTATAGTGTAGCTACTTTAGTTCAATTATGCTAACGGTAAGTCGGTCAACATTTTCTTTGTATGTCTAACACCTAATAATAACATTTATACATTATGTAGAATTTATTAGAAGCAACTTTAGTTGTCTTTATTCTTAATCATTAAGAAATTAAAGCTCAAAACACACACAAGGCGGGTGTGGGGCGGGAGCGAGTCGGGTCGTTTTCATCGCGTGAGCCGCGCTGTTCATCGTGTTCACACAGAGCGCGGGCGCGGAGCGGCAGCGGGTCGGGCGCGGAGCGACAGCGAGTCGGGCGCGTGTCCGGCGCGGGACGGCAGCGGGTCGGGCGCGGTCGTACTTTGACAGGCGGCAGCGGTTGCAGTGTGAAAATGTCGGGTGATTCGGACACGGACGAAGAATTATTGTTTAAAATTATTAAAAAAAAAAAAAAAGTAATAAAAACTATAACCCAACTAAGACTAAAAAGGTGTAAACAAGACACCACAGACAGACAAATAAAAAATCCGGAGTCACACGTGTTAGGGCATAAATCGAACAGATTACGTGTGACTCCGGATTTTTTATTTGTCTGTCTGTGGTGTCTTGTTTACACCTTTTTAGTCGTAGTTGGGTTATAGTTTTTATTATTTAATTTTTTTTAAATTCTTTTGTTGTTATAATATATATATTTTTGAAATGTGCTCATTAAGCCCTTTCATTTGATACCCAACTTGGTACGACTAAACAATTTTTTTTTAGTTCCTGACTATGTCCTCTAGAGGGCGCCATTTTTATCAAGATGCTTCCAACGATACCTCATTTGTCAAATTGTGACGAGTGGTTTAGAAGATAGGACAGATGAAAATACTTACATACATACATACCGGTCAAAATCATAACCCTCCTTTTTTCTTCGCTGTAGTCGGGTAAAAAGAGGAGCGTACAAAAGGAAAAAGTTGTGGGTTCATAACAGGTGGTAGCACACAATTACACACACAGCAAGATAATAATTGCTCCCCACAAACCGATTGGAAAAAGTTATCAATATTACTCCTGACCTAGCAACTGACTTTTTATCAGTCAGATAAGACGTAGCAGTGCCTTTAATTGTTCACAAACATGATAATATATGTTTACTGCATATCTCGCCATTTAAATAATATACGTAGGTATTATAAGATAGACCGTGGTGAGAGACGTACAAATGAGCCGTGTATTGTGCCGGAGTGTGTTGGCCCTGCGACTGATAAGAGTGCCGATGGCTCGCAACGCGTCTTCCTACCTCATTGACGATCCCAAGTATTCCTTCCTAAAGGATTTGGGACTGCAAGAGAAGAATGTAGGTGTGTTCAACGGTAAATGGAAGGCCAACGGCCAGGTGAGTTGATAACAGAATAATTGTTTAGACAAGGCAATTTAACCTGAAATTACAAACGCAGTTGGCTTGTTTGCTATGCATTCATAGAACAAAGTACCTACGTATCTACTGCACATTTCGTTCATATACGGCGCAAATTCAAATAAACGAGCGCTTTGTAAGTATTCAAATTCAAAACCAACTCAACCATGATCAATAAAATCATGTATTAGTAATGATGTAAAATACATAAACAATATAAAAAATAGTAAATTAAAAAAACATACAAAAACATTGGTAAAAACAAAAGTAAAATCCAATCTAAAAAAATAATTAGTTGATATAAAAATAACGTTTTAAAATTTAAAGCAGGTGTTTAGGTAGGTGTAAAAAAATAAGGAAAAGGTACCAAGATTATAAATAGGCAAATTTTGATATAAGTACTTTCGTGGTTTCCCTACAGGATGTGATTACAAAGCGTTCATTCAACAGAACAATGACGAAGGTAGGTACCTAATTACCAAAAATTCGAAATTTACATTTTGATGCCACGAGTTCCCGTTTTGAAAGCTATACCCTACAGAAGTAAGGAAATAATTACTTATTACGAAGAAATGTCGGCTGAATTGACAATTATGTCAATTATGTTTGTCAATCCCTTTCGCTTTTTCCTCCGGCGGCAGAGGCGTAGGAAAGACCTCAGGATCAGGTTCTGGTGGTGTCGATGGTAGCTTTTTATCCGGCCATAAACGCGCTATAAACTCACTTATTAAATTCAATTGTATAGTCCGTGACTTTGTGCTTGGGCCTGGAAACACCCAAGACAACTCCTTAATGAAATCCTCATCGAGTGGGATCCGATCATCTCCTAGTCTTTGTATCAAATCTTTGATCTGAACGGGTCTCGTGTAGTCTTTGGCTAAAGCTAGGAAATATAACGCAATGTCCAATTTACGCCGACACAGATATTGAGCTCTTCGTAGAAGTAATTCTCTAGAATCTGGCCCTACTACAGTCCAGTTTTGCAATACGGTGTCAAACTCACATACAAAGTCCTTACGCCTCTTCATCCTTTTCACTCTTGCAAGTAGTACAACGAATGGCTTCTCAACACAAATGCTATTCATCAATAATCTCTTTATTTTGATTTTGGGACTTAACATTTTCTGCAAAACGCTATAAGCATCTTGGGGTGTCATTGGATTGTTAGAGAGATCAAACACTAATAAGTTATGAGCCGAAAGCAAATCAGATATTATTATTTCTATCGCTTCCTCTTGCAACTTGTTGTGGCTCAAATCTAATGCCTTCAGTGTGGGGATCAGCAGGATTATTTTAATCGCATTAGCCACACGGTTTCCCTCTAGTGAATTAAAAGATAAATTTAATTCTTGTAAACATGAGCTCAATGCCAATTTGTTAAGCATTTTAAAAGTAGTTGGTACATTAAAGAAATGGTTCCACGAGAGGTCGAGATGTGTAAAACTGTTTTTCCACTCCCAAATATCTGCAAAAGCTAAAGCTGTTTCTTTACTGAGCTGATTTCTTCCTAAATTCACTCGTTTGACGGTAGCGCCGTCAAATATCTGTTTAGCGAAGTGTAATCCACCGGCATCTCCAAGGTCGTTGTTTCCAATACTTAGGTATTCCAAACTTCGGTTATGTCGTAATTCATTTCCTAACCGAAGCATACCCGAAGCACCTATTCGACAACCATCTAGAATCAGTTCTCTTAATGTGTTATTAATGCCTAGCATTTGACCAAGATGGTAACAAGCATCGTCGTTGAGGAAATTAGAAGTGAGATCGAAACGGGATACATTTGTGTTGTATTGTAAAGCTTTAGCCATCGCACGCACACCTTGTTGGTTGACACCATAATACCTCAAATTTATTTCGGTGTTTAGCAGGTTTTTGTGGAACATTCTCACAGGACAAATATTCATTTCCTTACATAGTTGTAAATAAAGATCCTGGCCGTCGTAAGGTAAATTAATTGGGTATTCCGGCAAAAATAAGGCGTCTTTTATGCCAGGATCAGAAATGCTTGGGTAGTTATAATATGCATGTCTTAGCACTGAGCTATTTGACACAGTTAAAAATTTAGCACATACTTCCCCACTTCCCGGACTGTATACTCCTTCATTATAAAGTAACTTTTTTTTATTTTCCTCTTGAATGGAAACTTCTAATTCTAATGATGACCAATCACACCTTGGTTCTTCTGAAGAGCTTTGTTCATCTAGTGCTGCTATATAAACAAAATCAACAAGCTCTTCCGAGGCTCTCTTTTGTTGACTTTCTTCCGACATGGTACCTACCTAGTTTTTCTATGATAGATAAGTGCTAATATAAAAAGAACAATTACAAAAATTATTAAAATAAATGCAATCATAATTTATAGGTACCTACCACTGATAACTGATTGCAACCGGTTTCAAATGTATGTCAAAATGACAAGAAACGACAATAAGATTCGGAGGATGATCATAAAGTACCGCTTGGTTCTATCAGAATTCAGAAATGATCATTCTCTTTGGTGCAGTGCAGCTCACTAAATCCATCGTTTCCTCAACCAAGGGCGACACGTGTTTAGTGTATACATCCATGGACATACCCAGTCTTTGGTTTAGGGTGGGCCAAATCAACCCCGTATCTAGTACTTCGGTATAAGTACGTAATGTATCACAGCTAAATATATTCAGAGTGAAACGCAGGCAGGCCCCCCTCCCCCTCGGCACATACTTGGTACATAATTATGTAGGTAGGTACCTTTCCATCTAAATTGGCGTGCCAATACAGTGCGTGCTGCTTAATAGCTTTCTAAAATCTGAACAGTAGGTAAACTAAGTCTACCAAGACTAACGGGCAACGAAGAAGACCAAGCTTGTCTCAGCGCCGTAGAGAATCAGTCCTTTATTCCCAAAATAACACACAGATGAAGCTTTTGCTTTTCGTTGCATTAAAACATCAGAGTGAGTCCACAGTTCAAAACCCAGGGGTCAGATGATAAAATGAACCAAGTCAGTCGTAGGGCTTATTTATTCTACGCGTAAGATAAAATAAACTTGTACCTACAATTTAATTCTAAGAGAGAGAGCAACTGACACATTTCTAGATGTTTTTATCGCAAGATGTGAGTATTTTTGTTTAGCAATAGACGTAGTGCTTATGTCTTATGTCATAAGATCGAAAGTTTCATATCGTAGCCAAAGACTTAAACAGCGTTACAAACTCGTCCTCAGATTATCAAATCATTCAGCCCAGCCAACGGTAAGATTATAGCCGAGGTGCAGGCAGCTAGCCCGGCTGATTACGACGCTTGCGCTGCCGCGGCTCAGGAGGCATGGCACACTTGGGCGGAACTCCCTGCGCCCGCCAGGGGAGAGGTCGTCAGACAGATAGGAGATGCTCTCAGGGAGAAACTGCAGCCTCTTGGACAGCTAGTGTCTTTGGAAATGGGTAAGTTTGCAGCTTTGGAGTTCATGGGTGTGGTTACCTACATAGCTTTCTTGTGCTTATCTTCTTATTAAGAATGCTGCCAGCAAGGTGGTAGCAGAGTTAAAGGTATGTTTATACGAGCCCAGTAATGTGACACACAGTAAGTCAGTCCAGCGCTGACTTGCAACTGGGCTCGTGTGACGTGTAGACACTAGTTTCAACCCAGTCCAGTGCTGAATTCGCGCCTTCAAGTCCTCATTTCGGGCTCGTAGCTTTCCCGCCTAACTTACTGCCTATCTCGTCTACATGAACCCACTGACTGAGTCCGAGATTCCAAGTTACTGGGTCCACTCCCTGAAACGCCAAATATCTATCTAATTGTGTAACCCATTTTCGTAAATGATTAAGACTAATTTGTTTTATTTTGACAGTTCAACAACATTCATTGCGTTATCTAAGTACGTTAAAAATTTTCTTTTTCGAACGTTTGTAGCAATGGTTTAGTAGTAATCTGTTTCAAAACGATGCAGATTGTGATTGATCGTCTCAGACCAACAAAATAAGAAAGACGGAGCATTACGTACATCAAAAGTGAAGCCACCTTTTTATCTATGTGTATGTAACAAGGGTTGTCAACTGTTAAAGTTTTTCCCTATAATTTGGGGAATAATATTTTGGGTAGGATAATATTGTACGAGTAAGATATTGTTGAGTATGGTATTGTACCTCAATTGTTAGGAAGGATTCCGAAACAAAACCATTGTTTTTTCATCGCAAAATAAAATAAAATAACAATTAAGTACAAAGTGCATTTACATACAGCCCTATCGTCAATGGCTACATGAGGCAAGTCTGGTAACTCCTACAAAAAAAAATACACGAGTAATGGCAGCTTTTGATTAAAACCTTAGGAAGATAAATGAAGAATTAGGACATACTTGAACAAACGTACAGCCAGAACTTTGTGAAACTGAGTTTTCAGCAATTACGTAGGACGATGGAAATAACATCTAAAAAATAAAATTTGGTACAGTAGTATTTAAATTTGCTAGACTAAGCTGAGAAACTAACTAAAATAAAATAAAAAATACAGTCTCGTGTTTAATTACTGTTTTGATAAAATCTCATTTTTTGTTTTTCAAATTTTATATCCGCTTTTGATCACACGGCGAAGTCCACGATTAGTTGAATAAAGGTCATTATTATCAAAATGATCGGAACAAACCACTCCGGTTTTCGATGGCAGCCATTCTGGATCATTCCGACTATTTCTTATAGCTACTATCCATTTACTTTTATTTTCAATATTACTTGGAAATCTAAAATATTAAATACATAAAAAAACAGGCATATAATTACTTGAACTAAAAAATATCGAACGGGAAAATTTCAAATCATGTTATGGCAACCCTCGCACTTTAAATGTCACTGTTTTCGTTCGTTCATTCGTTCAGTTCAGTTTCGTTTTTGTTCCAAGTAACCTAAAATTCATAGTTAACTAAATTAAGAAACGATGTTATTTGAAGTACTTCCATGTGAAAAGTGATTCCGTGAGACTTTTTATGTGATTTGCTATTGTTTTTACAATTTTTCACTACACAAGAAGTCATAATTCTATTTTTTTTATTGAAGTTTACTAGACGACGACTCGTGACGTACTAGGAGCGATGAGCATAGTTTTTGTGTAGGTGTGTGCGTGAGCCTGTGTGTTTACTTGCAGGAGCATAGTTTTCTGGCTACACGTTTGATGTATCTAGTGCTCCGTCTTTCTTTTTTTGTTGGTCTGAGTTGATCGTGGATTACGCAATTAGGGTGCTGGCATAACTGCCCAATACCTACAGGTTAAATAACATGTGAGCATCGCCACACTTGGAGGCTATTTATATCACTCAATTAAATATTGTTATGTAGGTAATCGGTGCTTGATTGAGTTTGTTGACTCGAATACTATCTTAGACAAACTTGATAATTATTTACCTACATTTTAAAGACAGTAACATACATTATTATTTGATATCTGATATGGATGATAATAAGCTCAACCGTGGTACCACCAATGTTCAAAATGTTTAGGTTAGGTTAGTTAGGCAACATTTTGCGGATGCGTTGGTGTGAAACAACCCAACGTTGGCACTTTTGTCGTAGGTAACCATTTAAGACTACCAGACTACCTAATCAAACCTATTATGATCATTTTGAGTGTCCTACACTACAGGACAGACTATGCAGATTGGTCTTTTTCCAAAAAGGTACTTTAAAAAAAAACAGCAAAAAACCCTGATTACAAATAAAAAAAGAATGTGGTTCAACTTCTATCCACTTACCTCCACAGGTAAAATCCTCCCCGAGGCTATTGGAGAGGTAGTTGAATACATCCACGTGTGTGACCTGGCCTTGGGCCTGTCGCGAACACTGCCTGGCACCATCTTCCCGTCTGAGCGACCTGGACACGTGCTCATCGAGAAGTGGAACCCTCTCGGTGCTGTCGGCATCATCACAGCCTTCAACTTCCCTGTTGCCGTGTTCGGCTGGAACAGCGCTATTGCTATGGTAAGGAAGAGTGAATTCACAAGGAATGCATTGTTTGTAATTAGTTATAGATGTTAGTATCTATTAAGATAAGCGCATTTATCGCCTTGGGTTGTCCTATAATGGTAGATGTAAGTTGATGAACAAATAAATAAATAAATTTAAAGTTATCTATCATACTTATTGATAATCATCACGCTATGTGCCTCAGAATATGAATAAGGAATCTCCATGTAGAATCCAGATTATCCTATTGTGATTACAAACAGAGACCCAATTAGAGAGAAGAGCTATTAGGTACTTTATGCACCTCATAAAAAATCTTCTAAGAGTTTATGCGAGCTAAAAATCGAAGATTTTCTTCTTGGCAGTTGAGCATCCAATCACTATAAACCAAGAAGCTGTGAGGAAAAACCCCAGTGTAACATTGATTTTATACTTCGTATCTTATCTTGAAGAGGCCAAATAGGTAAAAGTATAAAATAATTGTTACCACAACTGAGTTCTATAGCAAGGTTTTCAGCTAGCGTAATTAGCGCTTGATATGAATCCTAGTGAAAGTTGGCTACACAACAGTTAGAAGTACTTTTCTTCAGACTCCCATCAAACTTCGACATCGGATTTCTTGTGCAATACATGTACCTACTAACTGTCCCCTGATTAATTTTTTAAAGTTCCAGGTTAATCAGGCCATCTTCGCCATTACCTCTTCCATCCTTCCAGGTCTGTGGCGATGTCAGCGTATGGAAACCATCAGACACCACTCCTTTGATCGCCGTAGCAGTCACCAAGATTGTCGAGGGCGTTCTGGAGAAGAACAACATTCCTGGCGCTATTGCCGCTCTGTGCGTCGGCGGCAAAGACATCGGAGAGAAGATTGTGAAAGATGAGAGGATGAAACTCGTCTCGTTCACTGGCAGTACAGCTGTTGGACAACAGGTAGGTACCTACATATATCCTTTTTAAGATGAATTTGATAAGCCCTTATGGAAGATTGGAAAAATAATCTATAAGTACTTACATACATTATAATAAAATAGTAACGAAGTCAAAACTGTAAATTGTTAAAAAAGTAATTGCTACGAGGTGTGGGAACGAGTCTGATGCCGAAAATAGTTTTTATCCCGGTAGTTCGTTCCCGTGAGACATTTCCCGACAACCACGCGGGCGAAGCCGCTGGCAAAAGCTAGTCTTAGATAAATGAAGAGTTAGAATGACACAACGAGCAGGCAGCGATCATTCTTTCATTTTCAAAGGCAACAGACAGGCATAGCCTCAGGAAACCTAAAATACCTTAATAAACTAAGGTATTTTTACCAGAATATGGCGAAGCAAAAAGGAGGGTTCACATAGTAGTTGGTAGATATAGATCCTTACATATTATAAAACAAAGCCCTCCGCCGTGTCGTCCTGTACGCCATAAACTCAAAAACTACTACACCGATTTTCATGCTATTTTTACCAATGGATAGAGTGGTTCTCGAATAAGGTTTTAGTATACCGACATCCACGCGGGCGAAGTCGCGGGAATCAGCTTGTATGAATATAGAGCTTTTATAGGTATTAGGCATTTTATAATAGCAAACACAAGCAGCAGAATCTGACCCTGCTATTCTTTCATCAAATCCAAGCTGCATGTGACTGTGAATTTTGAACCAGGAAAATCAAATACTCCCTGGATCTAACTCATGCATCTGAATTACTGTCTCGAATGATTCATACCGCCACTGCTGCAAAAAGTAACTTCATCCTTATTTGTAGGTTGGTGTGGAAGTCCAGAGACGTTTCGGGCGCCACCTGTTGGAGCTAGGCGGCAACAACGCCATCATAGTGAACGAGGACGCTAACCTTGACTTGTTGCTGAACGCTGCGCTATTCGCGTGCGCAGGCACCGCGGGACAGCGATGCACTACCACTAGAAGACTTTTTATTCATAAGAAGGTAAAAATATTAAAAATTGCCAGTTATAATATTATAGCCTTAACTAAACCTCATGGGTAAACGAATTGTTATTAATTTTGACATTTATACCAAAAGAGAAGAGCTCGTGGCTAAGTAATAATAGCTGCACGGGTCGATCCATGAGGTAATGGCTTAACCTAACCGGTTGGTCCATAGATGGGTGACCATCTTTACATACCGAGACGCCTTCGTGTCTCGGAAAGCACGTTAAGCTGTTGGTCCCGGCTGTCATTCGTAGATCTTTGACAGTTGTTGCGGGTCGTCAGAAGCCCGAAAGTCTGATAACCAGTCTTACCAAGGGGTATCGTATTACCCAGTTACTGGGTTGTGGAGGTCAGATAGGCAGTCGCTCCATGTAAAATACAGGTATTCAGCTGCATCCGGTTAGACTGGAAGCCGACCCCAACATAGTTGGGAAAAGGCAGATTGATACCAAACCAGTAGGGTTTTTTGTGGCACTAAACATGAAGTCCATGGCCAGTATGTCAGCTTTAAAACTGCACAAAAACTTTTTCTCAGACTTCGAGGTAGCAGTCCGGGACCGGGATCTTGAAATATTTTATCAGTAGCCTATCATTATAATCTTTGCTATCGGGAATGTGACAAGATCACATTATTTTGTGATTATGATATCAGCTAACTGAAAACAAACCAAGTTATGAACCATCATAACTCCGCAGGTATACAGCCAAGTCGTGGCTCGTCTCTCCAAGGCATTCGCTGGCGTGGTCAGCAAGATCGGCGACCCCCTCTTGTCAGAGACCCTGATCGGGCCCCTCCACACACCCGCCGCTGTCGAGGCTTACAAGAAGACTGTCGCTGAAATCGTGAAGCAAGGAGGCAAGATCGAGTTTGGAGGAAAGGTATGAAGCTATGAACTCAATTAACCTACTGCATGAAACGTCACTTGTAAGGATCTAAAGCGTGTTGCTGATAATGCCACGCCAAAGGTTTGGGAAAACGAGAATTGTCAAGGTCTCAACAAGACAATTGAGGTAACTTAACTTTTTTTTTGCCTTGATGTTGTTATACTCCATTTGAAATAAGATTAGACATTTAAATAAACCTTTTTTACAGTCCGTTCAACCGATTTTGACTTCTATTGCGTTGGTGGCATGAAAAATTGCAGCTGCAGTAGACAGTTGGTATTGTGTAACCTTTTTTGCTTTTAATGCCATCCTTATGCCTACGGTATATAAGTCAAAATTGGTTGAACGGACTGTAAAAAGGTTTGTTTAAATGTCTAATCTTATTTCAAATGGAGTATTGGTGGATTTTAAATAAGGACGCGCAACAGATACGTTTGGGGGCGAAAGTGAAAGTTGTGCCAAAAAACTTCAACAGACACTTCCTCTAAAACGAAAATTTTAATTTACCAGGTAATGGACCGCGAAGGCTACTTCGTAGAGCCGACCATCGTCACAGGCCTGCCCCATGACTCCCCCCTAGTGAAGACCGAGTGCTTCGCCCCCATCGTCTACTGCATCGAGATTCCAGACCTGGACACCGGTATCAAGTATAACAATGAAGTAGAACAGGGCCTGTCTTCCAGTCTTTTTACTGAAAACCTTGGAGATGTCTTCAAGGTACGTTGAATTGAAAGGTTTAAATGAATACTTATAAATTTTTTTTTACTGTCCATTGTTTAGGGCAATAAATGCTCAAAACATCCGAGCCAAGGCACATCCATATTATACAACTGGAATTATTCTTAAAATTTGAACCTTATACGAAACTTCTTTGAGTTCCATTTGAAATCGAAATTATTATTTTTCCCGCCAGTTCAACAGTATCTGGCGTTTGTAGACGTTTTTCCACCTAAGAGATCATTCCTAAAGATTTTTCCATTCTACAGTGGATCGGTCCCCACGGTTCAGACTGCGGCATTGTGAACGTGAACATTCCTACCAACGGCGCAGAGGTCGGCGGCGCCTTCGGAGGTGAGAAGGCCACCGGAGGGGGTCGCGAATGCGGCTCTGACTCCTGGAAGAACTACATGAGACGCTCCACAGTCACCATCAACTACTCCGGAACCATCAAACTGGCACAAAACATCAAGTTTGGCGACGAATAGAGACAACCAGAGTAGCCACTATAAAAAACTATTTATACGGAATAATAATATCAAATGTTTATAAGTTATTTTGTTATAGTATGTATACAATATTTAATTTTCTTAATAACAATTCGTTTCGGATCTTATATTCCGTTATTTTTTTATTGCAGCTCTTATGATACTGTATGACTGACGAATTTAATAAAGAAATAAAATATTTTTTTAACCATATGATAATTTTATTTGTCAGTCCATCTTAGCTATTTATAAGTTTAAAAATTTACATTTAATCTTACAAAAAGTAAATACGTAGTCCATTTCCAGGTTCTGTACATAATAAAAAACAAAATTGTTTTACGTGTTAACATAAATAGGGAGAAAATATAAAAATAAAGTTGATTATATTATTTCACTACACAGTCAAAAGGCTTTTGAGTTTCCAGGAAGAAAACAGTGTTCTAGCTTCAATTAAATTAAAATGCTATACATAAAATATACAGTATAAAGTTGGCAGTACATTTGTTATGCCTAAATCCAATTCCTTTGCCAGAAAACTAGTTTATCTACACCCATGCTATAAATCCTCTCTAAAGGTTTCTGAAAGAATTAGTTTATTGCCAACATTAAAACAACCAGTGTCATAGTAACCATAATAATATCCAAACTGGTGTTATTATGTTGTACTGAATTTCATAATGCAACTGATTTCAAAAAAAGAACATTGTCATTCACGAGCGTTTCACTAACAAAGCACCGTAATTTAAAAACAAAACATACATTCGAATTCGAACAATTCGAATTCACGTCGTACCGCGCCATTTTTGTTCGATATTGGTATTGCAAAGAAACTTTTATAGAAGATTCATATCATGGGTGTAGATAAAAGTCTTGTATGCAACTGTAAATAATTAGGTATTAAAACACTCATGTGATACTATTATCATCCAACCCACATTCGTGTTTTAATACCCCTTATTATATAACAGTTCATAAATAACTATTACTTAATGTGGATGGTATACTCGCCAAATATCAACAGCTATGTCCATAGAATGTTGCTTGTGAAACCTATAAGTGGCCGGCAGACGATATTTCATCTCAGCAATGACGCTCCCTTTCATCCCCCAATCCTTGACCTTCTTTTCTATATGTCTCCTATTAAATTAAATACTAAATCAGTATTAGTAATGAAAATAAATCTAACATAGTGGTTGCACTTCACAAGCTTGCGTTAATCAATGCAATTTAAACCTTATATCAATGAGTCACATGAACCACGCTCGACTATAGTGCATATAGTATTTTTATTTATCTCACGAAGCGACGCGCGCTTTACTTGTGGTAATCAAGTGTACAAACACGATGTGAATGTGTGTGTGAAGACGAGAGTAGCGTCAGCATAATAACACTTCCCACTTTGCCTATGTCTCGTAGGATGCCGATAGCTCCTGGGCTTACACACACGCATTCACAGCGTGTTTGTACACTTTGTAACCACAAGCACTAAAGCGCGCGTCTCTCCGTGAGATTAACATACTGTAGTAAAACTAAGCTATGGATAAATACCTTGTGGAAGATTTGTGCAATGAGTAGACACTGTCATAGCTGAGGTAAGTGCCCATTTGAAGAAACTTCATGTCAATGCCAGCATTGTTCTTTGTGCCAAAGGGTGGGTTCATTAACACTGTGTCAAAGTAACCTTCCCATCTGAATATATACAACAGAAAATAAGTAACCGAATATGAAGGGTATCCTATAAAGAGCATAAATGTATGTTCAGATAAGGTGAATTGCGCACGTTTACTGGACGCAAGAAGGCACACCCATATCTAGACTGGGCGTTGTCTGTAACCGGGTATCCCTCCCCACGTGCGCAAAACGCCTTAACTGGACGTCATAGGAATACAAGTATTCAATTTCAATAATACCATGCTCAGAAAAAGATTTGAAATCAGCAGAAAAAATAAAATCACCTGGCCACTCTTGAATCCAGAAAGTCACATTGTACAGCATCAATGTTGGTCACTTCCATTTCCTCGACGTTTTCCTTGAACACCTCTAGCGCATCGTCGTCGATATCGACGGCCGTCACCACACTAGCACCCAGCAACGCCGCGCCGATACCCCATATGCCCGGACCACAGCCAGCATCTAATACAGTGCAGTTCTCTATGGAATCAAATTGTGTCTGTAACAAATATAATATAAGGAATGCTTAAACAAGTACTTATAAGTATGGAAGTATGGAGGCTATTGGCTGTTTTTTTTTGCATGCAATTATGATTGAATATTATGCAATTTGTTTTAGAAATTAACATTAATTTGTAGAGAAATTGAATATTTTGGAGTTAAATTATTTACCTGAATAGTGTAAAGAGCAGTAGCAGCAAGATGGGCTGGTGTCTCATATTGCTCATACTGAACTTTTGGTTCTGCAAACCCATTCAAACTCTCTAAATGTCCTTGTAGGGTCTTCAGCTTCATTACAGCAGACATTGTTGCTGTATCACTTACTATCAAATCTAGGTAGAACAGGGAGGATCTGGTTTCCAAATGATGAGTCTTGGGAGACAAAGTAGCCACAGGACGTGGCGTTTGCGTGCTGTAATGCTGCTCTGTGACTTGTGTTCACTATGTTTGCTTCAGGCAGTTGAGGAAATCCCTAGAAAAAGAATTGTATTTTTTATAAACATAACACCTTATGTAAAACCTTAATTATGTTTAATTTGTTTAAGGTGGATCCGCAGGGGTTGTATTTAGTCACCTGGTGGTAGCCCATGAAATGTATTTCTTTTCACGTTTTTTGCAACTTGCAGGTCAGTATTAGGTTGTATCTTGATCAAAATATGGTTTGCAATCATAACATAAGAACAAATCTCTTATGGAAAAGTTCTTATTGGAAAAAAGCTACCTTAGAGAGATGTATTAATGAATATAATTCTATAAATACATATTTGTTAATGACACTGACCTGCAAATTGCAAAAAAACATAGAAAATTTGAATTTACTACTGGGCTACCACTGCCGATCATGCTGAACACTTATTTTATCTATAAAATAAAATTATCATCATTTCAGCTGAAAAATGTCTACTGCTGGACATAGACCTCCATCAAGCGTCACCACCTACCAGTCCTTTGCATTTCTAATAAGATTTTGTCTAACAGATAAAGAATGCAAGTTCAATGATATAATATCTGAATGACACACTATAGTTGTTTTATTCAAAACAAACATCGAAAGCTTTGCTTTTCATATAAAATTATTGTCAGTACTTCCGAGACTTTTACTTACAGCAGTAGCAGAGACTGGTGGGATAGAGCACATAGGCAGCTGGTTGACGGGGCTGGGCTGTGTCAGAGATATGGAGGTAGCAGTCAGAGGAGCCACAGCACCTTGCTTAAGCAGCATCTGTTTCTTCAATTGCAGCTCTTCTAATATCTTCCTATTTGTGAGCTCTGCAAATGAATAGGTTATTTGATTTATGAAAAATGATATTTAATATATGAATATATTGCCTTAATACATAAAAAAAAAAAATCTAACCTCTTTGTGCGTTAGGCTGAGGAAACGCCATCTAATCCAGCTGATGAAGATTTGTTCGTAGACGTAGACATAAAATGATAAGAAATGGCTGGATTGACTTGGTATGATCTAATAATTACAGATCTGTGTTAAAGTAAACTGAAAAAGAAACAAAGTTTTTTTTTTTTTTTTTTTTTCCTTTTTGGCAACTGAGCCGATGTCGACTATTCTGCCAGCGTCATGTGGTGACGGCAATGCAGCAATTTGAGCCGTCGAACTTTGCACTTTGTGGTAGGTATCTAGTTATTATGTTAGTAGCTGAAACGACAACACAAGTTAGTAAGACTAGCTAAAAAAAAAGAAAAATATATGAATATATATATATGTATATACAAAACACTAGATTTCGACATATATATATTTACAAAAAGTTACTATTACTACACACCAGACTACATTTTGATACTATTTACATTTAAAAATTTTGATAGGAGTTGGATTAGTTTAGGAGAAAAATTAGTCAAGAGGGAATGAAAGTTAGTGGGAAGAGGGATTTTAATTTTGGAAAGCTTATGATATAAGTCAAAGGATTGGGAATTCAAAGGGCATGAGAAGAAGATATGGTCCAGAGTACCATCATCGAGACCGCATTCACACAGGGAACTATCCCGAACCCGAATCTTGTTCAGGAATACCGGACTGGAGCAGTGACCAAGTCTCAGTCTGCACAAGGATGTTACAGATCTTTTAGACAGTTTGGGGCATTTAAAAAACCAAGGTTTCCGCTGGATGTCAGGTTGAACACTGGCGTAATACGCTCCTTTAAGTTTCGAGCTTACCTGCCACACTGCTGACCACGAGTTGAACAGTTTATGTTTGGTGTCAGTACGTAAGTCATAACTTTGGACCATGTAGTGTTTCCGATCCACCGGATTAGATGAGGCAAATTTAGCCAGTGAGTCGGCGCACTCGTTGCCACCTATTCCCGAGTGGCTGGGAACCCAAGCTATTTCAATGCTTAAACCGTTATTAGAGCAAGTGAATAGTGAATTTAGGATGTCGAAAATGATTTTACTGTGAATTTTGGATTTAAGTTGATATTGACTTAAGGCTTGAACGCTACTGCGGGAATCTGTAAAAATTACCGAATTTTTAATATTGTGTGTTAAAATGAAATTAATGGCTTCTAAGATACCAATGCATTCGCCTGTAAAAACCGAAGCCTCTGGCGGGCATTGGAATAGCAGGGCTATTCTAGAGTTCTGGAAGTATGTTGAAACACCTGTGCATCCAGTTGAAGATAATTTTGATGCGTCCGTATAAAATAAATTCCAACCCTCCCAGTATCTCTCAATGGCCCGATCGAACTCGCCTTTTGCGTCTTGGGAATTTTTGGGAATACCCAGTCCCAAAACGACCTTAGGCCTAAAATGAACCACCTCATAGGCGGAAGAAAAGACAGGAAGAGAGGGGTATTGACAAACAGGTGAGGAGAGGTGTTTAAGCTCTCTGTACCTATTCATCAATGGAATAGATTTATTATTCCAGTAAGGAGACGCGTTAAGAGAGAGGTAGATTTGTTCCAAAATGGGGAGTAAAGGATGGGACGAAAGGGAGAAAACTTTTGACAAGAAACGATCTGCTAAGTATTGTCTTCGAAGGTTAAGGGGAGGTTCTGCACATTCAACCTGGAGAGCATTTATGGGGGAGGATTTCATGGCACCAATTATGATCCTTAGACATTTGGATTGGACAGAATCCAGTCTACGTAGAGCTTCCTTGTTACATGGCTCAATTAGGTAACTGCAGTAATCCATCACGCTTCTGACCAGCGCATTATATATTAGCTTTAAGGTGTATGGGTGTGCTCCCCACCAAACACCTGCTAAAGCCTTGAGGACCGAAACCGAGCGCTCACATTTTTTGACTATATTATCAATGTGATCCACTCCAGACAATTTGTAATCCAGGGTAACCCCAAGAAATCTGGCCTTCTCCTTAACGGGGATGGCTTGACCGTCAATATTAATTTCAACCTGCGGAATAAAGCGTCTACGAGTAAAGACAACTGCGGTACTCTTTGGAGCGCTTAAAGATAACCCGTGATCTAAGAGCCATTGATTTAATGAGGACAAAGAGATATTGATGGATTGAGCAGCAACTTCGATGGAGCTGTGACAGACCAATAGTGCAATATCGTCAGCATACTGAAGGACTTTACAGTTAAAGTTTAGACAAGATGGAAGATCAGAGGTATAAATATTATATAAAGGAGGACTAAGTACGGATCCCTGAGGTAGACCTCTCCAAACCGACCTCGGTTCAAAGCTTTCCCCGGGGATCCTGAGATGAACACTGCGATCTGAAAAAATGCTGCAAATGATTCGACGAATCCTATCCGGGATTCTCAGCTCTTGCATTTTCTGCCTGAGAAGAGGTAGGAGTACAGAATCATAGGCAGCAGAAATGTCTAAGAAAACGGCTACCACAGACTCATTCCTACTAAGGGCTAGCCGGATCTCTGATGTGAGGATACTCACACTATCAGCAGTACCTAGACCTTTCCTAAAGCCGAATTGAGTCGTTGGGAGCAGCTTCCTGTTTTCTACAAACCATTCTAGTCGGTTTTTAATCAAATGTTCAAAGAGTTTAATAAGTATGGACGATAGAGCAATTGGTCTGTAAGAACAGTGATCACTAGGATCTTTACCGGGTTTTAATATAGGGATTACGACTTGAACCTTCCAATCAGGAGGAATATAACCGGAAGTAAAACAATAATTGACTAAGTCCAGATAATACTGATGGGTCTTATCACCAGCTTTGGTAATGAAGGAGTAAGGGAATCCATCCACTCCAGGAGCAGAATCCTTAACATGGGCGAGGACCGATTTAAGTTCACTAATAGTAAAAGGCCCATCCAGAGGATCATCTGAAATCAGCTGGGAGTCCAAAGCGGCACACTCATCCATACCGGGAACATACACTGGAGCGAGCTTAGAAATAAACTGGTTACCCAGTTCCGCAGATAGTATGCTCCCGGAGGGAGGCTTCAAACTATTTCTGAAGGATTTCAATTTATGCCACACTGCTGATGCTGGAGTGGATGGACTCAGTGAGCCGCAATACTTCTGCCAACCTTCTCTCTTCTTATTTTTGAGTAATTTCTTGGACTTGGCCAAAATATGTTGAAAAGCAATGATGTTATCCAGGTTCATGTCGGAGTTGAAATGTAATTCGGCCTCATTTCTGGCCCTAATTACAGCAGAGCAGTCCTTATCCCACCATGGCGGGGATGGAATTTTGCCTGTTGACGGTTTTTTTGGAGGGAAGCAATCATCTGCTGTAGAGGATATTGTGTTGGAAAATGAGGGAAAGCATTCCTGAGCAGACTCATGACTAATGGGTGGGAGGGAAGAGACTCGTGAGTCTAAGATTTTGGAATAGAGGTCCCAATCCACTGAATTCAACTGGTATTTTAACAAAGGAGGGGAAGTTTTGTCAGGGATAGTCTTGGAAGGGATTTCAACCATGATGGGATAGTGATCACTCCCATAAGTCATATTCAAGCGACTCCAATTAAGAAGGCTGGCTATATTAGGCGAACAGAATGTTAAGTCAACACAGCTGCTGTTCTGACCTGGCACCGACCTACGTGTGGAACTGCCATCATTAATTACACATAGGTTAAGTTCATCTAATATATCCACTAAGCCAATACCAAAGTTGTCACAGGTTTCAGATCCCCATCTATAGTGATGGCCATTGAAATCACCCATAATTAGTAGTGGGCCTTGTACATTACTCAGCAAACTTTTTATTGTAATAAGATCTTCAATTTGTGGGTGTGCAATATAAAAACAAAATATATTTATATCCTCAGCCTTAACAGCAACAACATTGATGTTATCACCAACAAAGGGTAGAGGAATTGGGGAGAATGGTACTTTGTTACTAATGAACAAAGCACATCCCCCATATCCATCTGATCTGTCATGGCGTACACCACTGAAACATGGAATCCTAAAATTACTTTCAGAACGAAGCCACGTCTCAGCAATGCCACAGATCAGTGGTTTAAACTTATTGATTAGGAAGAGTAGGTCAGATTTCCTGGGAGTAACACTCCTCACGTTCCATTGAAGGAATGTCAGGGGAAGGTACATTGTGAATGTAATTAACGATGGATGTCAGTTTGTTGGCAACGTGGTCAGGTAGGGATTGTTTCGGGTTTGCTAATACAGTCATTAGCATACTGGATATGATATTCAGAATATTTTCTGAGTTGTCAGGACTGGCTGCATTTTCCCTAGGGTAAGCGCAACCATTTTGGGAAGGAGAGAAGGAGTAGTTCTGAGTGAGGGCTTGATGAGCCTGTTTATCATAGCTAGGTGAAAGTGGGGAGTGGGATTTTGGTTTAAGAAAGACCGTTTTACGGTAAGATTTTTGATTTTGGGAAAGTGGACTAGGAGAATGAGATGGACTGGTTACTGATTTAGTCTTTATGGCGACTCTCGACACTTCAGCATAGGATCTTGAAACCGGAGGAAAGACCTGACTTGCCTCCGCATATGAGACCGACTTCTCTGCCATAAGCGCTTTTATGCCCTTCTGTCGACCCAATTCAGGACAAGCCTTATCATTAGCATAGTGGTTGCCAGAACAAGAAATACAAAAGGCACAATCAAGAGAGACTTGGCATCCATCTCCTGGGTGGTCTTGGCCACATTTAAAACAGCGAGGTTTCGAGCGACATACTGTGCGTGTATGACCATACCGACAACAATTAAAGCATTGAATGCTTGGGTACATGTACCGCTCAACCGAAAGGGCAGAATAAAAGCAAAAAACACGCTTCGGTAAAATTTGGCCGTCAAAGGTTAGAACAACCGTTTGAGTGGGTTTCCATTCGGTAACACCCAAAGAAGTCACCTTACGGTTTATTCTCCTAGCCTTAATTACAGGACCGCATTCAGTGGGAACCTTGATGTTCTCTATAACTTCTTCCTCAGTCCATTCAGTGGGAACGTCTCTGACAAGACCTAAGCGAGTGATGTTGAATTGAGGTATTGAAGCAACAAAATTATTTTTCTCCAAGATGGGGCTGATTAAAAAACTGTTGGCATCCTGGTGAGACTTGAACTCGACTGAAATTCGGTTTCTTCCTAATCGTTTTACACTGCCTAGGAGTATGTTGCTGAAATTATTTTGTGTCAAAAACATGCCAAATTTGACAGGGTGTAGAACAGTACCTGGAGTCTGGCCTTCTTTTAAGGATGCGTGAACTATATACGGGGGGTAATCTCTCAACGTATATATCTGTCTTCCAATTGTGTTTTTAGCTAGCTTAGGAGGGTTGATTAATGTAGCCGGGGGGGAAGCGGCCGATCTTTTTCTGCTTGCAGATTCGGAGTCCATATTATCTACTTGTACATTGTCGTCGGGGAGGGTAACAGTTAAGACCGGAGTGTATTCAAAGGAATCCGGAGGGTCAGGGGGTTTTTTGTTATCCATAGTGGAAGTCGGGTAAAATCTTTAAAAATAAACTAAATTAAAATGTTAAAACAAACCTTACGCTAAAACACAAACACAAAGAATAATCTCGATTGAAGTTAACACTAATATAAGCCACTAAAATCGAAAAAATTCGTAACACAGACAAAAGCACTTGTTAAGCCTTCACCACCTACCCACCAAGTCAAGAAACAAAGTTGAAAGTTTACAAGTTACGATTTCATAGATTCTCGTTTGACAATGAATGTCAGTGATAATGACATTGACACATCAATACGCTAGATTAATTTGACAGAAAATAGATGTTGCCCAAAAAGTGAGAAGAAACGTAATTTCGATTTACATATTCATAGAGATCTAGAGCAAAATTTTACATAGTTTTCACAAATTTTATGACTTTATAATTTATATAAAAAAGAGACGCGAGACTGAAATCGTTGATTTATTTTATTAAAGTAACCAGCTGAAAGCAACCGAACACCGGGTCGCTTAAAAAAATGTACTCTGTGGCTGCTGGCTGACCATTCAAAAACTGATTGACCGGAAGTAGTGTCATGTTTGCCAACTATCCACATCCGGTAAAAATCGTATTTTCTGCAAATACCGGATACGAGGTATGGTGTGTACTAACCAGCTCATACCGTGGTGAGCTAGTAAATAGAAAACCCCTTTCAAGGCAGTTTACTTCCAATGAAAGTTAAAAAATCCTATAATTATTTTTTCACCCATTTATTTTCTTTAACAAATGTTATTTGATTACTTAAGGGTCATTCAACTCGCTTGTCTCAAGACGATACACACAACGTGCTTATATATGCCACACGACTAGTACATAGTTATCTGTGATGCCACAATTACACGAATCACGATCGGTTTTCGGAACTCAGAATGTCCGATTCCTGCTTTTCCCATGTGCCAATTTACCTCAACATAAATCCTTTTAGGTAGGGTAGCGGTTTCCTCATGGGATCGGGGAACTAGGTTTGGTTACTAATCTAATGACTAAGTTGACCCGATGACTTATTTAGCTCTAACTTTCAGGTTAGCAGTAACTCGTAAGAGGTAAAAGTATCGTGGTGAGTCGTCAGCATTACTGACTCAGCAGCACCATCATCTCTATCGCCTAATATGGGGTAGACAGGTGGACGCCATCGCCATCCATTTGTATTTATAGTGTCGTTTGGTACCTTACAGGTTAGATGAATTAGAAAACAAGAATTGATTTTATATAAAAGCATTTATTTTAAAACAATGTAGGTAATAATATACTTTCTGATTCTTGGCAAAACAGTCTCACATAAGCAAGTCAACATTTGGCCTCTCTTAAGAATAAACATAAGACTAACATGCGCTGCCATAACTCACAAATGAATAAAACTGAAATATCAGATAAATAATATAAAAGGACAAATATAAAATTATTTCGTACATCTACATTGCAGTTAGCATTGCATCTTGGTTGAGCAATCTTAGATTAATTTGTTTATTAACGTAAATTATTCTAAATAAAAGGGAACATTAACATTACTAGAATTGACTCACAATATTAGCATATATAAAAAAACCATCTACTGTACCTAATTAACAGTTTTCACAGACGCAGACATTACAGTCCACAATGAGTTTGTGGTTCAATATTGATAAAATTTGATAATAAATGCACAACAAAAATATAATTTAAGTTGCCTTTGTCTTTTACGTTTATAAAAATATATAACAATTTAGAAATAATTATAACAGTTTTCTTCTATAAACAATTTGGAATAATATTGCACAAGCTCAAAGCTAAATTATTATGTGCATTTTTCATAAATACTATAAATATAACAACAAACCAACACAACACTTCGTAACTCTAAATAATTAGCTTTTATGACTCGTCATTAATGACACAATTTAGTTTAACCATCGACAACTACAATCGTTTACACAGGAACAGTTATAGCTTGGTGGCTTTGGACGATCCTTATTATACTTAACTTTAGAGGAAAATTCGATCTTGCCAAAATTCTGCCGCCACTGCACATACCACGAATGTGTTCCTACAACTAATCTAACTAATAGAAAACATAATATCACAGGCAAACGTGTCAATTTTATAAAAGTGAGAGAGTTTTACACCTAGGCACAAAGGGCTTGGCATAACCTATAGGTTTTGTAACTATTAGTAAGCTAGTCCTACCACTGATTATGATAGCTTGGAGTATTGACAGTTCTGATCATAGTTGTCGATCTAAATCCGTAATTTTAGTTTACAATGTGGTCAGTTTTACAACAAAGGACCGATTTTATAGCGCCGTAGATCTGGCAATTTAATTTCCACCATTGCCCTAGATTGATTATATCAAAATGATACGTCTAAGGAACTCCAATGAGGAAATGTTCATTTTAATTATCATATTCTACAAGACTAAAAACTAAGAACCGTCAACCGCGAGAATAAAGCGACCACATTGTCCCTCACCACCACCATCACCGAGTGTTGGTTTGTTAGAAAATATTTTCACAGCACAGGAACAAACACATTCTGGACTAAATAAAATCTGAAAATGATAACAACATTTGTTTTTAAAGACTAGCACGTAATTTTGGCACAACGCTGTGTCCTCTCAGAGCACAGTGGCATCGATGTTGTTCTCTTTATATACAAAAGTTCAAAGATTTTGCTCAGTGAAAACTAAGGGCCGAGCGGGCCGGACGCGGCCGGAGGCGGACGACAAGACGTGGCCGCGCCACTCTCGCGACCTACCGACCGAGTGCCGCCCCACTCTACATCATTACATCTTTAACGCTTATTAGGGTTTCACAAAGCTTACTACGACCGAGTATCAGGAACAATGTTATTTAGATTTCAATTATTATTTAACAATAGCAAGCAAAGAAAAAGTACATACTTTTAATAATATTTGTGCCCAATGTGTCATGTTCGATGTATCGTTTTAAATTTATTTATGAAACCCTAAATTATAGTGACCGATTGTATCGTTCACATGATATGGACAGCTGCCATTACAATCATAAAATGCAAAATAATGTATATTAAAATTTAGTACAAAATTATCGTAAATAATTAAAAAAAACTTATTTGAGTAAATAAATTCTCTTGTTCCATTGCTCATTCAGTGCTATAAAGATCAGAGTGTAAAAATAACTGTATTCATAGCTGCGGAAGCTTGTTCATGTATAAAGACATTATACCCTGTCTCAGGTAGAGGTTGATTTATTTCTGATGATACAATTTTACATTTAAACAATAAATTCAAATAAAGTATTTATCAAAACTATTCTAGGGAGTTAAAGTATCCAGTTCTCGGCTGTACGATGAGGTACTTACGTTTATTTTTACACCCTGCCTCAATGAGTATTTTACCCCAACAACACTCTTAAATCCAAACAACAGTACATACCTAACACTTTCCCTGTATAAATATATTATAGTCTTGTAAAAGAAACCTTCGAAACCTCATAGGTCATTAACACTACGTGAGAAATTACACAAGAGCATTAGGATACAATATATTGCTACGAAGTTAACTTATCATTTGGCACTAAATTAACATATTGCATCTCGAGCATTCGTCACAAATATATATACTTGCAAATCCTTTTTACTCTCAATTTATCATTTCTAATTACAATTAAATTTTCATTTACTTCTCTAATGATATAATTTTCATTGGGCCAAAAATTTCCATGTTCTATGTGAATGTGTTATGAACTATAAACGAAATACAAATATTTCATATATTGAGCAATCTGTCCATTCCCTTCTCACTTTCAAATACCTAACGGTGTTTTATTAACGGGAATGTGTGCTATACCAAACGTTAAAACACGAAATTAATAGACAAGACGCGTTCTCGGCAAGTAAAATTTGGCAAAATTGAGCATTAAGACTTTCAATTGGCATCGTAAAATATTACATAATAGTAAGATTTTACTACGTAGCACTGCGTGACTACTTATATATCCTAACTCTGGTAACTGTAACTTATTCATAGGTACACCAATCTCTTACAGTTGACTGCTAAAGATGTGCAGATAGTGTACTGTGTAGTGTGTACACGGCTCAGACCACAGAAACGGCCACTGTTTGTACATCGACCACCATTACATCGTAGCGTATCGAGCAGCGCGTTGCGACGACAGTGCAACGTTACATCTGTCACTAGTTCATTTCTACTCCGGCCGATCGATAGTGCATCGGATGGCAGTTCACAAAATTACCAATAACAATCCCATGGTTTGGTCTTTCCGATTAATAAACAAGTTATATCACAGCTGTCGGGGTGGCAGTCTGATTACTTACTACTGCCACCTCGACAACATTCGCGAGCCTTGCAACGTATAACCTGCCCGATTCTATGATCTGATGTTAATTGATTATTATTTGTACAAGATGTACATAATAGTGAAAAAACTAAGTATTACAAATTGATATGACGTAAACGTGAGAGTTTATCATTATGAGAATTTAGTTATTGTTCAAAAGAACTATATAATATGACCGTGGACTTCTCAAGAGATCTTTCCAATTTCCTAACTACATTTATAACAACTTGGTTAAAATAGTATTTAAAAATGAAATAAATCGTTCTTTATCAAATAATAGTTATTGCTTTTTTGATATGATAATACATCTGTGCGCAGATGCATAGCTAGGCCCTGGCTGGTCGGGCCGCGCGGCCCGGCGAGTGCGCGCACGCCGCGCCGCGCCGCCCGGCCAGCCGGCTACTGATTACTTCTTACGTCTCCTTATTATACAGACCGACTGTACAATAGTATAATTACGTTATAACTCTTAAATGTATATTTTAAAAATATGACTGCTTTATATCCATCATGATCACAGCTCTCCAAAGACTTTACAATATCCAAACCTTGACGCTCCAAAATAAATTCTTTATTATCATTTACACCTATAAAACGAAATGACTATAATATCTATAAGATAGCTCTAAAAATTATGCCATTTTGATATATTTACTTTGCAATTGCAACGGTCCCTCATACAGCACTTAAATGCCTCATATACAAATTTTAACGTAACGTTGAAAATGACTCGATTTATATTTAAACATAAAATATAGAAAGCAATAAAACGACTGACTGATGTCTATAAAAAAATTTAGAAATAAAGCGGCAGTGTTTGCGAAAATTCGTGCAAATAGAATCTAACTACAAAACATGTCTTAGGAACCTGATAAATTATTGCTAGAGCTTCGGGCACGACTCCACTCCCCTTCCTTACAAACGACAATGCATCCCCGGCGCGGCCGGCAGATACATAACGAGATAAAATCTTATCAGTAGCCAATAGAAAAATATCACCTAAATAAATATGAATATTTTACACGGGCAACTCACCGCCGTCGTTCGTCGTCGCGACGCCGCGCAAATAAATATAAATCTTTCCAAACGATCGACGGGAGCCCGTCGGCGAGCAAGCCGGCGCGCGCGTCGACCGACGAACGCGCCTCGAGAGCGACGCCGAGCGACGAGTATCTTTATTTTCTCTTCTTTTTTGGTAAAAAATAACAAGATTATGAAATTGATATGCAACACCGTGGCGCGCGGCCATCACTGCGCCTCGCCGTCCGCGTCGTCGGCCGCGCCCCCGCCGCCCGCGCCCCCTCCGCCCGCGCCCCCGCCGCGAGAGAACTCGCCCGCGCCCCCCGCGCCCCCGGCGCCGCCTGAGCCGCCGGAGCCTCCGCCTCCTGGACCCTTCGAAGCCTCGCTAAAATTAAAAGAAAACAATATCATAAAAATTCATAAAACGGGATATAGTACATTACTGTCGCGGCCAGCAATAAGGGTATTGATGGACGATCGTGAAAATGTGGGCCGAGGCACACATACGTGAGTCCATCAATTTCTGATTGCGGCCAAGGCTTGTATAGTACTTTTCTCAAATAATGCGCGGAAATTCAAACTGAGTCAATTAAATAGAAATTCCAGAATCAATGACAAACAACTATAATTTTTCAAGCGCCAATATGTTCATTTGTTTCCTCTTTATTCTATTTAAAAGCCAATTAGAAATTTAAATAAAATCTTTGATAAGTTACCTCCTTGGTTGCCGTGTGTTGAAATGAAAAGTTCGTTCCATTTTTAAATAACACGACAGATATGAGTTTTCATATTAATTTATTTGGCCGCTAAACACGCCAGATATGGATTTTCATAGTAACTTTGCTGGCCGGATCGTCACTTGTTTTTGACCAGTACAGCAATTTCGATTTATCTCGAAGAAAGTTGTCAAAATAATGCTCGAATTTCCAAGCATGTTTGAGAAAAGACGATTTATCCATTAGGTTTCTTGACCTGGTGGGTTGAAAGGGATACGCAACAGTACAAATGGGAACATACTCCATGCAAGCGAATGGCGAATGGACATCTATTTTAGCTCAGACTTACAGCTTGACACACATAGCCATATTTCCTGAGGTTGAATATGTTCCCGAGAATATGGCGGCGTTTAGCGTAACGTATGATCTGATTACACCTATTACTTTGACCTAAGCTTTGAAAAAGATCAGATTTTCTTTACTGCGATTCTTTTTGAATTTACGAAATGCCTTGGACGGACAGTCCTCTATGCAGAGCGTGCATGGAGGCCGAGGAAACCGTCGCGCACGTGCTCTTTGAATGCACGGGCGTCACCCAGACTAGAACCGAAACCCTCGGGTCACCCAGATCTTACACAGAGGTTCTGTACAAGCCAGGAGACATAGCAAACTTCTGGAGGGAGGTGGGCTGGTTGGAATAACCCCCAAACGGCCGCCATGGCCCACGCACAATGGTCCACCTTAAGGACTAAGTGCGGAAACCAAACCCATAACATAGAACATAGAACGGTCCTTGCTCTCTGCGCCTCATCGCCATTCGAACTCCGGTCGTCATCTAAGGAGCAGGAGGACGCCGAAGAGACGTAGAGATCAAGGACCCTCAGATCGAAAATACGCAGGTTTTCGTCTACAGCTGTCGCCGCTGCCAGGTGTTCCCAATTGCGGCCTGACGCATCCTGACGAATATTATTTTGTATTCGTCAGGATGCGTCAGACCTCAGTTGGGAGGGAACACCAGTTATTATACAAAATCAAATATTTTATTTCACATAAACCTACATGGGCAGTTATGAAACGTCAGAAGCTAGGGGCACAGTTTCAATTGGTCGAGAAGTGAAGGCAAGAAAATCCAGTTACTCTTTTAAAAAAAAAATTGGCCTTTACATTATTTCTATATTACAGTGTTAAGTATGAAAAATATGAAATCGAATCATCTGTGTAAGTTTATACACAATTCGCAATCGATCCAAACTAATCGGATTCCTGCCGAAAACACATTCATCATAAGCCACAATATCCCAAAGCAGCTGCAAGAATACTTACTAGTTAGAGTATGATGAGCGCGCGCTCCCGCCGGGCGCGTCCACGTCACAGGGCGGTGGCCGCGCCGCCGCACTCAGCAAGTAATTGGTCGAATCGCTGAAACAGTTCGACAGCCTGCTACAAATTGTATTACTGCCTCGATTGGCGCGGTACAAAAATATTATAATGTTATTTTATAAAATAGCCATTGTGGCCGTTTTATTAACGCCTTAAAAATATAATAAATATTTTATCATCTCACATTTTTTTCTGATATACCTAATTAAAATGTTTATCGATATCTGCAACGACTCTTACATATCTCTTGTGCTCCCCAATGTATTATTGAGCAAAGGCTTGACAAGATAAAAGATTAATGTTTAAAATAAAGATTAAAAGATAAAATTTACCATGTCTATGGGCAATCAGCATTTTTTTACTTTTGATTATTTATTATCATTATATCTAATATCTATTATGTTCTGTCATGAGCCCCCCAAATAGAAACAATCTTTTTAATATTGATAAGTAGGTACAGCATTATCAACCTGTATGTGTCTCAATGCAGGGCAAAAGGTCTTTCTCATACATAGAAGTTAAAACATTGATAAATAGTTGTATAGAAAAATAACTTTTAATTCTACTTCAACTCATTCAAGGACACTGAACGAGACACAATATAAGTTTTACGGTTATAACTCAGACCAACAAAAAAAGGTAGACGGAGCAATGCGAACATCAAAAGTGAAGCCACCTTTTTATCTATGTGTGTGTAAAAGGGTTGCCGTTATGTTAAAGTTTTTCCCTAGAATTTGGGGAATAATATTGTATGGGTAGGATAATATTGTACGAGTAAGATATTGTTGAGTATAGTTTATACCTCAATTGTTAAGGACTTCAATTCCAAAACAAAAATTTTTTTTTACATCTCTATTTCTTTTGACTACTATCCATTTACTTTCAGATTCAGTATTACTTGGAAATCTAAAATATAAATACATAATAAAAGAAAACAGGAATATAATTACTCGAAATAAGAAATCATATTTAAATTTGTTTAATCGAATGAGAAAATTTGAAATCACATTATGGCAGCCCTCACACGTTATGTCACTGCTTTCATTCATTCATTGGTTTTTTGTTTTAAGTTACCTAAAATTCATATTTAATTCAATTAAAAAACGATGTTATTTCAAGTACGTACAAGTGAAAAGTGATTCCGTGAGACTTTTATGTGATTTGCTATTGTTTTTACATGTTTTCACTACACAGGAAGGCATAGTTAATTTTTTTTTATTGATTAACTAGACAACTCGTGATGTACTAGGAGCGATGAGCATGGTTATGGTGTAGGTGTGTGCGTGAGTCTGTATGTTTACTTGCAGGAGCACGGTTTTGTGGCTTCACTTTTGATGTTCGGAGCGCTACGTCTACTTTTTTTTTTGGTCTGATGGTTATAACATAACGCCTATAGGCGTTTAGTGTCCCTCAATTTGTTAACACAGTTTCGGAGGATTTTGTTGACATTTTGTTTAGCCAATATATTGAACAAAAATAATTGCTGGGAAAAAACTTTACCGTGGTGTGAAAAGTTACGCACACAAAAGATTATGCTTATGGGTGCATGCAAACGTAGAGAGATCGTGGGGGTATTAAAAAAACTCAAAACAGTTCTAATTTTGACCTTCAATAACTCCGTTATCAAAAGGTTCCCAGGTATGAGATACAAAAAATAATATCACAATGACGGGGAGTCCAAATGACTATCTCGTTAAGCATCATTTTAAACCCGTTATACCTACAAGAAATGACTACTGACCAAGAGCTGACTGAACTAGTTGAGAAGTATTATCATACAAAACTTTTAAGTTGAAAGTCAAGGCGCCAGTTCTGGTCCGCAGGCCCCACATTATCAGGCGGGCCGCGCGCTATCTGAATGTTATGTTTAGCATAACGTACCAGCATGGCGAAAACATGTCAACACTGTCTCGTTAATAACATGATTCAACCGATATCATTATTTATTTGTTCGAGGTATTCTCTGATGTCATGTCGTAACGTAACTACTTATGGCGATAAGCATGGCACACATGGTAAAGCGATAACCTCTCATACATTTCTTAAGATTAATAAATATTAAAGTGTTTTTATCATCGACTTCAGTAGGTACCTACAGTTTGCTCCAGGTCAATATACCTATCATCGTATTTGCCATGCGCAAATATTTTAGAAGATAATTATGGGTAGGTACAGAAATTACTGGTCCACTTCGCTTTTATTCCAGTCACCAGTTCAAAAGGTTCTTCATGTTTATTTTTCGAACGATTGTAAAATATACCTAAGCAGATATTTCGATTCATTTATAACTTGATAAAGACACGAGAAGTTAATGTGACTGATCAGTGATCATTGTCGCTCCGCATTATCTCAACATATCAGGGGGCCAAACAAAGGGAATAAGATATCTGTAATTCAAAAGATCCTTTATGTATTTGTATAGTGCTACTAAATAAATAACTAAATAATAAAGCAAGCTTGCCTTGCAATCTCCATGTCCGCCTGTATTGACGCGGGGAGTCTGTTGAAAATTAATATATCAGAAAACTTTATAAAATCGCATTCCAACTCATTGCTAATTCTTAGACCGGGCATTTCTCCTGATTACCAGGCAACCCAAATCCTAGTAAATAATTTGGTATTTCTACTTAATGGTAAAAGGTCCCCAATAGTAGTAAAAAATCCTTTTCTTGAACTTTACCCAAAAGAGGACTAGGAGGAAATATACTAGTAGAAGTCCCTAGCAACGAGCATGACACGTGTCGTCGAAAGCGTAAGTTCACCTGGCAGTCCTCATCCTGAGCGCGGCGCAGTTCTCCTTACACTTGTAGGCGAGCACCTGCTTGATCCGGCTGACCTCCACGTCGGGGAAGTGGCGGCTGACGTACGAGATGAGAGCGTGCACGCGGCGCCGGTCCAGGGGCGGCTTCGTGGGGCGAGACTCCTGCCCCGCGCGCGACCAGCGCTGCCCCGTCACCGAGCACGTTGCCAGCTCGATCGGCGAGAACAGCGCCGCTGCCAGCCCTCGCGTCACCTTCCGATAGTCGCCCCACTTCACACCGCGCAGGAGCTCCTCTCGAATCTCTACGCCCTCACCCAACTTTATCTAGAAGATAATGCACAAGATATTATCTTTAATCCCGAATGACGTCAAGCAGAGGCTTGCAGATACACGCAAAGCTTTGACATAATTAGTTATTATACAGCTCAGGACCATTTCACTCAGTGCATAAATATTGATTTGGGAATCGAACTCCAGATCGGCACTCGGTTCCTGTAAGATAGTAAATGTCACGTTAAAACGTTTTGGATCAAGATCCCGTATCAGGTCCTGTGTAATGTTTTGTGCAGAACTCACAAGTCTGGGCGCGGCGGCGCTCCCTCGCTCGTTCTCCCGCTTGATGACGAACGGCAGCGCGCGGCGGTGCTGCTCCAGCCACACGGCGTCAGGGACCGGACGATTGCGTCTACCGTCCCATCTCCCTACAGCTACACCACACCACACAAAATGTTATAGGCACAACAACGGTTATTCGCTAAATTGAACAATGATGAATGGAGATATGTTGATAGATTGTTGTCTCATTAGAAAGACCGAATCCTAATCAATTCATAGCACGATAAGTGATAGGCGGTCATGGCATAAAATTATTAAAATTTGATAAACATATTTCAACTCCAAGGTTGAAGATTCAAGTGAAATATCAAGGTAAACTCGATCGACGCGACACACCGATAACTAAAAATCACAATTTCTTCGCAATACTTTATTTTTTGATATTTAGTAAAAAATACATTGATGTATGTACACAAGTTTAATAATCTGCACAAAGCGAATGTGCAGATAAACGTAATTACATTTTATTAATTTTCACATTAAAGATAGACAAATTAGCAGTCCGTAATTGCTGTAGTACTAAGTTCGTAACATTAAAATAACGGATCGTTGGAAAAAACAAGTTAACTATAGACAAAGAACATTTGATTGACCATGGTTTGAAAGCGGGACAATGTTATAAACGAACCTGAGGCGGATTCAATAAAATGACAATAATCGCCGACGAGTACATTAATGTGTTCTTAATTGCAGTAAATTATAAAAAAGTATGATTCTGTATTAATGACATCAATAAACAGTACTATCATTATGATAAAATTTCTAGTTTTATATAACTTTCTATTTAAGTTCAGCAGTGTGAAGAGATTCATTTTTTTCTATACATTTATATTTTTCATTTAAATATGTCAATAATAAAAGCTGCGCCTTAACTTAGTAATTGGGATTAAAATTATTATTTAAGAAAAGTGCTTTTTAAAATTACTATTACTAATACGTATAAGCGATTATTTTAGAGTAATTATTATTGCAATTAACTTTCGTAAATATTAAACACTGATAAAAATAAATGCAAGATCGAATTTTGGAGATCATGGAAATAAAGTCACTTGAGATCACACATTATTCCAATAAGTTTACAATTAATTTTCAAAAGATAAACTAATATTGTTACTCACAACCCTAATCATACCTTTAAGAAGTGTCCCCTCTAAATGCTTTTATTACAAAATGACTAGATGTGCTTTTTTCATGGCAATCATTCAATACATCTACAAAAAACATTAAAGAAATAACCGATCAAAATTTAAAGTTATATAAAAATATAAGTAATAAAAAAAAACCCTCCTCTTATGTTCTACGTTGTTATAATGTTGATACAGTGCTTCCTATGACACTGGGCTAGTGGATCTATGGCAAGTTGTGGTTCCAACATTATCTAGAAACTATTTGTTTATTTATCAACATATGCTAACATATTATGAAGCCAAATGTTTGAGCGTTGTAACTGCTTCATTCCATTATTAAAATATCATTAATTACTATTTCTTGCTCGCAAATGAATGAGGGTGCCGTAGCTATTAGGAACCTGTATGCATGGCGCTAACTGTCAAGTATAAAATGTGTAGCGTTTTGATTAAATCCTCATTACTTGGAATGGCTATTTTCTGAGAATTTAATACATTATAATCATGTTTTATACTTTTATACTTTGACGAGTAACAATAAGTGTAACTGTGTAAGTACTAAAAATAACGCGAGGATAAACTCTACTATTTATTCGTCAACTAATAATCTTGATCACAACTATCGGCACCCTTCTGCAAACCAATCCAACGCGCATTCGGTCATATTAATAAATCATGATTTAATATGTATATGAATATTTATCATTGTGTAATAAAATCGATCGAAAGCCTTTGATTTAATAGAAAAATCAACTGATTATTTTAATGTGGTGAGCATATCAACAATACGCAAGGTTTTGTATGGCAACATAACGTGGTGTTCCACCCTAAACACTAATATATTGTAGTTATGTATCATTTTATATACGATTTTTGAAGACTTACTATTCATTATATCTGAGATTTTGTACAAACTATTTACCGGGAGCCGTCCAATCACTCAACAATAACATTGTGTAAAGATAAAACTATTGTGTATAAAAATATCCCTATTGTTGTTCAGCGCGGGCTTATGGACACTGAAAGCTGCGTACATGAGTCCGCGTATTCGACAAATAAAACGGATATGATCGACACTTTCTGTCTTCTGCAGTACAAAAAAATTATACTCTATTATGAAAATACACCTATTATTTATTTATTTCTATCTCAGACAGAAAGTGTCGGTCACAAGTGGATAACGTGTATAATGTATGTATGTATAATAATTATGTAACCAGTAAATAACCTATGTTATGTTATGTAAAATCAGCACCGGTCGCAACAAATGCTTTAACAACAATCAGTCTATTGTCAGAAAGGAAGGTACTGTATGCGTCCCCTTAACGAGCTTCAATTAGTCACCTAACTAAAACCCTTATCCACCATGCGTCCATGCCCATGACTCAATGGTCATACGATCACTTTATGACTAAAATGTGGGTTTCCTATAAGTACGAGTATATTATTAACAAAATTCCCCTTACTTCTTGGATGACGCAAGGGTAGCCCTGACAAAATAATCGTTACAAATATTGTGAACTGTTATAATATAATACGATCAACATGACTATTATTATTGCTATGTTAAACTACTAATGAAGAAAACATCTTCCTATAGCGTAATAGGAAGTTCTTACTAAAAGAAACTCGTCAATGCGACATATATCTGGCACTCGGTATATTATAGAAAGGCACACAATAAGCGGAGAGGTGTGACGGCAGATAGGCCCCCGGCGACACTCCGATCACAGACTAGATATATCTATTGACAGTCTTCGTTACGACTTTATAAGCCACATCTTCACGACTTCGCCGTACGAAGAGACACTACGCTACCTTCAGTATTCTATTCAGTGTGTGACATAGCAGAGGAATGCTACAAAATGGTGTCTTTGTTGGAGAAGAACTAAACGAAAAGCCCGAAACGAATAAACATTCCCACTGATAAATGGGTGTGCAACAGTTATTTGTGGCACGTCGTCATATATCTATGGAGATTACAGTACTGGACGTAGCCGTAGCGTCTCCTCGACGGTAACGTTCCTTTCGCGTGCGCGTGTAGAGAGAGCGCGCGGGCGCCGCTAGTGCCGCTACTGTTGGAAGCTCTGGGCGGGCCGCAGCGCGGGGAGCGGCGGCGGCTTGAGACGCAGGCGCGCGGGCGGGTGCTGCGCCAGCGTGTGGCGGCGGAGATACAGCGGCGTCTTGAAGGAGCGGCCGCACGTGGCGCACGCCACCGGCTGCGCCTCGTGGATGAGGCGCACGTGCTGGCGCAGGTTGGACGCGTTGCTGTACCGGCGCCCGCACACCGCGCACTGCACCCCGCCGCCCGCGCCCGCGCCCCCGGCCGCGCCCGCGCCGCCCGCTGCCAACAACACCAGTTCGCACTGCGCACTCCGCCGGGCCCCGCCCCGCGCGCCCGCCGCCCTGACACCCGCGCGCACCTTGCCACCCCGACACCATATTCAAATGCCAACCCTATCCCACTACTTCACATCGACTAACACTCCTTTTGATGAGCGAATTCGGTGTAATATGGATGATATCAATCAGTGAACCTAAATCTAGATGAATGGAGCTTTTACTTGTCCCCTAACTAATGTAAAATCAAGGGTTGATAAGGTCTACAGATTTTATTAACTGTCCCAATCCTACTGTTAAAGGTGCGATCTTGTCAAGATCTGGGAACACTTTCGGTTATAAGATTATTATAAGGTTATAGGTGTTAGCATTTGAATAGGATAACACTAGTTCCGCCCGTGGAAAGAGGTTGCGGCACACAGTGCCGGTGACATGGTGCGGGCGGGCCCAGCGCGGCAGGCGTGCGGCCGGGCGGGCCGCGCGTCGCCCGACACCCGCGCGCCTAGCCACCTGACTCGACAGACTACGAGATCGCGCGCGCTCTCTACTACGACCGAATTATTATTTTTCGTCAAATAAGCTAAAAAAGAGGTTCGCCGGGGGCGCGGCTGTCCGAGTCGACGTGTGCGTGTGATAATGACGTGATAGTGAACAGAAAATGAACATATTTACCTTCCGCATTCTCGTCTCGCAGCTCCGTGGTCATCCCGGCCATCAGATCCATATTACCTGCGAAAATAATTTAAACCATCAATATTTAAATACTGATCATGGCTCGGAACAGTTCCAAACAATGTATTTCTACAAACCTTGCAGTGCAGCAAACGGATTCGCGAGCGCGTTGTTCTCGTTGTAGTAAATCTGTGGAAAGTTGGAACGCTCCTCGTCGCTGCCTTCTTGTTCCATAACTTCCATTTTTGGTTCCAAAAGATCGGTTGCATTGAATTCCTGACTTTTGTCTGTTCTGTCAGGGTCTCCGGGGTCCATGAGAATATCACTCTCTTCATTTTTCACCTCAGGGGCTTCGAGATCAGTTTTCACCCTTAGAGCTGGGTAATTGGGAATTTCTCTATAGTCATCATTATTAGGCCTCATTTGACTAGAAGTTTGAAAAGGAGCTTCTTCATTGAGATTGTTTCTGGCAACATCGGGAGAATTTCTCGTGGAACGACGACTTGCGTTTTGTTCTTGGTCTTCAACAGAGGTCGTCTCGACATTTTGGTTTGCGGCTTTGGAGGAGGAGGTAGAGTGTGACGGCTTGGCGCTGAGCAAATTACGTAGTTGGGAAGGAGGTGATTTTCGATTCACTTTCTGTAACAGTTGAATGAAGAGGCAGAGTGTTAGTATGGGGACATGGCAATATTGTCTGTGTGAGCATTTATTGTGATAAATTACTTTATCGTTGTGTTGTGAACAGTCTGTGAGGCCTCTGATCTGCAACGCGTCGGCAGTGCGCAGGAAGGCGCTGAGTTGCGCCTGCGCGATGTTCACCTGCCCGACGTACATAAACTGTAGCAGCGCGCGCACGTGCGACACCTCGCAATCGCGCATGAATATTATAGGGTGAGGACATGGATTGTTCTGAAAGTAACAATGTGGGTTTAATCAACAATAACAATCAACAATAACGGCCGTCATCGTGATAAATAACAGAATTATGTAACTGTTTTTAATTAATCAGTTTAACTTCATAAATACTCATTACTACAACTTCTCTGATATGATACACCCATAAAAAACCACTTTTGCCATACAAAACATGATTTATTTTTAATTGAAATGTGAATAAAAGTAAAGTACATTGACCAAACATGTTAGTTTTATTAAATATTATAATCAAGAAAATATAAATAAAACCATTGTTCATAAACTTTATAAGAGTTCTACAGCTAAACACTATAACACTATTGCCGTCTCTGTCCTTTAAAAAGAGAATGACAATGACAGGTAATGTTTATCAAATGTTTATGAATGTCAAGTTTTTATGAACAAGGGGGATAATGTTCGGACTTTGGAATCAGAATGTTAACATAACTAACTAGAGCAAAGTGTTCTATTCTTATGTTGTGTTGAGAAGACATGTTATAGATACTTGCTTACTATCTTTGTTTAATAATGGTGCTTGATTAAATTAGCTCATGAATTGTTAGTAACAAGATAAGATGTGAATAGATTGATAAAATGTGATAGGAAAAAATGTTTATAGAGAATATCAATACTCATATAATCCTAAGTCTTAACCTAGAAATTAGAATGTCTCAAAGTAAAGTTATTTATAGACTGATGAAACACTGAATGACTATTGACCCTTCCATTTAAATGGAGATTTCTCAATGAACAGTATCTATTTTCAGACTTTTTACCCTTTGTTTAGTGCCAGTTGCTACTGAAGATAATTTTTCAGTGATATTGAGGACAAAATATAAACTGATTTCTTTTACACCAACTTATACATTGTGATACATAAACTTTAAAGTATTCTTGTGACCATAAAGAGAAAATTTGAAGATAAAAGCTATGGTTTAAATGAAAATATCATTTTATATTTGGATAACATCCAGTTATCATAAAACCACAAAATGTCAATTGCTTAACTCTGAATGGTGTATCAAATTGGGATGATTAGATGACCACAGCCCATACCACACCAAATATATTAGAATAAACATAAGACAACAATACATATTGTAATAACTTAACAATTAACAAAGATTTACATGTGTATGTAAACAGTAAAGACCATATAGATTAAAATCAACTAGAAATTGTTATTTTATGATTAAGTATTACTGACCATATTTTGTACTATTGGTTGGACCACAAAGTAAAACCATTGGAATAAAAATATAGAAAGAGCTGATAAGTAATGTATGGCTAAGAAACTTTCATCATTTATTTGGCAGGTCAACTTTATTCTCATAAAGAGATTTCAGTACCAATGACCCCAGATAAAGCTGTGCATTACGAAACCAATTTTTAATATATTAAAAATTAGGCAAACATATTCATTAGCATGGACTGTAATGGTTACATTATGTGTATAAAGAATTCATTATATGCTTTCAAGACAAATGTAATCTATAGTCCCAATGGTAATGAGTTAATTAGAAATTGTGAAACAGAATTTTAAAGTAGGTACAAATAAATGAAATCACGAGTACTTAACCGGAACGCGAGACATGGCATTTGTAAGTAGATCAAGTGTTTTATACATAACAACTTTCACTAGAGTCATTGTAATGGTGACACATCAAAGTGTGGGGAGTGAAAGATGGACTTACTTTAAATAATTCCTTGAAATATGGACTACATGCCGAAAGAACCACTTTATGTGCCTCCAGCCGGTGCCCCTCGCATGCCAGGGTGACATCCACGAAGTCCTCATCATCGCGCAATGCCTCGAATTGAGAAGTTATATTCGCTTGAAAATTGTTCCATCTCAAACAAAATTGCTGGTCGCCACCCAGTTCTGTACCTTCCATTACTTATAGACATAACTCGATATCCCTGCTCATTTAATTGGTTGATAAGAATAGTTAATTATTGAAAATAAATATATCACAGTAACTTGCAATTTCAGTCGCCGTCTGGCCGAAAATCTTATGAAAGAAAACAATCAATAAAATCTCGTACCAATATAAGAAAAATAAAAACTTTTTAATTTGTCATTTGGATGGTACATTCACTTCAACGTTCCGTTACACGATTCGATTCAAAACCGGTTTTTTTCCTTTTAATTAAAATAAATTACAATTTACTCTTAAAAACAAATTACTTTACGTAATCCATTTGTTAAACTAATGGGCAATAATATTGTAGTACTTCAATGTTTTATTTCCGTTTTATATACTAAAATACTGATTTACGTTTTTGATATGTTTTAAGTGGTAACATCAGAGGTCATTAGTATTTTAGCCGCCAAACATGAATTCACATTTGTTCACGTGCCTTCACGTAGTGGTATAGAGTTCAGAGTCATCTCCAATCAATATTTTTTTTATATTTAGGTACATACATACGTGTAAACTGGGGCAGCATAAAATTATTTAAATATCTAAGAAATGACAAATGCAATTTTATTCAAAAATTTAGCATGAATATGTAATGAATTACCATTTAAAAAATATTTATGATGAAACTAATATCCTGTACCTACTAGAATACTACATCCGGCTAGGCCCTAGCCGGATGTAGAATTCTACGTTTAAAATATACGTAGAATAGAATACTGTATCCGTAGTTTAAGCGAACAAATGCAAAAAAACGCGTTAAAAGGTATTTGTATTGGGATCGACGTATTGTGAACGGACGTTTTCAGTTATGAATCCAATGAATGGACAAATCAATCTGCCTAGCCTTTTACCAACTATGTTGGGGTCGGCTTTCAGTCTAACCGGATGCAGCTGAATACCAGTATTTTATATGGAGCGACTGCCTATCTGACCCCCACAATCCGGTAACTGTGTAATATGATACCCCTTGGTAAGACTGGTTGTCAGACTTTCAGGCTTCTGACGACCCGTAACGACTGTCAAAGATCTTCGAATGACAACCGGGACCAACGGCTTAAACGTGCTTTCCGAGGCACGGAGGAGTCCTATGTAAAGATGGTCACCCATTCACGGACCAACCCCGGCAAGCGTAGCTTAACCTGATGGATCGACCCGTGCGGCTGTTATTACTTAGCCACGAGCTCCTCATGAATCCAATGAATCGTTACAAAACGAAAAATCGAAACCGACTAGGAAATGAAAATTTGGAAGCAATATTACTCACGTGTAGCGACAAGTAATCTGGACCCAAATATAAAAAAAAAAAACATCAATGCAATGATATACATCAAACTAATATTGTAAGGTATACAAAGGGGTACCTGTATAGACTACTATTTATACTGGTACCTCTACCTACTACCTAATTAAATTATTATAAAATGTTTACCTTGTTACCAGGCCCACCTTAGGCTCATAATGTGCCCGACTGGCCCCTATTCTCTCTAAGTCTGACTCTGTGCATCACTGGGCTTGGGTATACTGTCTCAGAAAAATAAATTCTATACATTAATTTAAGTATAATAATTATCGTCAACCCCATAAATACAGTTCGATTGGCGGCTCGGAACATGAGGCGAGTGGCTGTGCAGTAACAATTTCATCTGTCAGCGGGGGTGTGGGTGGGGTACTGCGCAGCGATTAGCTAACTTCCGAGCTGCCATGGAGTTTGAATCGAACCTCGCCGTAGGTGAGGACATGTTCCTTGAGTCGAACTGTACTTATTCTACTCTTTGATCGTCAAGATGATTTTGGTGCCCTGGCTAAGGCGCCGGGGGTGCACGCCCCCTCCCACCTTAACACGGCTCTTTATGCTTACAATAGTACTACTAATTCTTGCATTAAAAAAAAAAGTACTCTGTGGTGTGCTTACAACACTTAGGTATAATTTGGTGCTAAGGTAGAGTAGTATTATCATCACCTTGAGATGTTATGCTTTTGTAGTAGTTTGCCACTTAAGCCGGAATCTCAGACTCGTCAATCCATAACCCAGCCAGTGAAGAGGTGAAGAGCGACAATGAATGCCCACGGCGTGTATGATACGCCCAGTTCCACTATATATAAAACCCAACCTTCAAGGAAACAAGGTGTGATGTTATCTTATGTTTAGTTTTGCTTTTTTCTCTATGTGTGCCATACAAGAGGTTTACCAGAAAAAAATCGAGTTACAAAAACAATAAAATAGAAAATCTGAATATGTTTATATTTTATTACAGAAGAAAAAACTTGTTTTTACAGACATATTCCACTCCCATATGGGTCTATTATTATGACATTTAAAATTCAAATGCCTAAGCCATGAGAAATAAAATTTTATAGAAATTTAATTAACATTACTGAACACTTATTAAGAAGATACAAAGTTACAAACATACAAATCACTATCAGTAAATATAACACCTACATTATACACATAGCCCTACATGGGTCATCAATGACATTTAAGATTGAAAATAAAATGAATGTCCCTAGGTCAACCTCATGATAGTTGGGATATCAGTAACTTGACTTTGAACTACAAAACATTCACATTGTTCTTACACATTTATCTCTTCAAACAGTAAAAAATAACAAAACAATATTATTACAACATAATTTATAGAGCTTGTTCTCCTTCCACCATTTCTTTTAAGTTTAGCAGTTCAAACTGCCCAGTTCCTTTAGTTTCTGTCCTCACCAGCTCATCCAAGACTCTGAAGTTGCCGGGATCAATCAAACAGATGATATTTGCGGTGCCAGAGTCCCAGTTCTCTTCTTCAACACTCATAGCAAGTTTTACCACTTTGTCCTTAGTCTTCCTTGCCTCTTTTCCAGTGAGTAAAATCCTTACCCTCATTTGGGCTCTCTCTAGCGGGATCTCTTTTTTCAACAGCTGTATGACGTCAAGCGATTGTTGTTTCGCTCCTTTGTTAACATTCACAGAAAAATGGATGTCCTTCATTGCTTTTTCTATGATAGAGACTGGATATGGCCTCTTTGTTTCTGGATTAACACATTTATCGGCAACGGTTGTTGCAATATCTTTGAATAGAGAATCAATCTGAGAGTGCCTTTCTTTGTCTGAAACTTGAAGTTCACCTTTCTCTAATATCTCTTTACATACTTCTGTTTGGTCCTCTTTGCCGAATATTTTTACCAAATCTTCCTTTTTAGCAACCTGCCCTTTTGAGACATTTGTGAATACTGTGTGAGTCTGAAGAACTTCATCAATGTCTTTTTCTCTGAAACAATATGGATTTGAGTAGTGTCAGTGGTTGTAATTTAAGAAGCACAAGTATTATTTATTTAGCTAACTAACAATTTGTTTCGCCATGATAAAACCTTATTCCGGTAGCAAGCTATTTCAAATCTCTTGCCACCTTTCTTTAACCTTACAATTGCGACATTGGTCAGACGGATTTGATTAGTGGGTGTAAATATTTTCGACATGATAGAAGTAAATCTGGAGACAGTAAATTAATAGATTCAGGCCGATGTAAACACAATAGCAGTATCTAATATTTAGCGATTTTGTATTTATAAGCAAATAAACAAAATCAAACGTATCAAACTGTCAACTAGTTTGCAAGAAAACCACAGAGTACATTTATATTGAAGAAAAATCGCAAAATTTGATTTTTTGTTTGACACTAGACACTTGACAGACCAAAAATAATACCTTGTAGCGTTTACCCCAAAGCGGTCGGATTCCAGTCTAACCGGATCCGCAGCTGAATACCAATATTTTACATGGACACCATCAGACACCAGCCACACTATTGTAGGAAAAAGGAAAAAGGCTAGGCAAATGAAGGATGACACTGAGCTTTTTAGATTGTAACATAGGTACTCCGGACGCCTTGTAATTTTTAGTCCATCTGTAAACTATTTTATATTTTTTCATAATCATAAATCTTTATTTCAGATTTATTTGTTGTGTTATAATAAATATAAGTAGCCATTGGTAACGGTCAAACGGTCAAAGTGAGATCCGTTCTCTAGCGGGAGACCTTTCCATCCATTGATAATCTGTGTCATCATCACAGACGCTGTCTGTCCTGAAAAATATCGCTTTATCTGTGGTTGTGCTGTGTCAGACGCAACGCACGACGTGTATTTCTAAAGAACTTGGCCGTCATTTTGTTATATTTGTGTATTTTATCTGCGATTTTATGTGATTAATCTTTAAAATGGCGAAATTAGTTGATATATACAACAGCGAAAAAGAACCTGTGATAAAAAGGCGACAATTGCCGTTAACTATCTACGAAAATCTTACAGTAAGTGGCTTTATGCACTTTGACATTACCACAAGCGTAGATTATTCAGGGATAGTAAATTATCGGTCAGTCTTTTTACAAAACGAAGACATTGTTTCGCAAACTCATGCGCTACAATTTGGTCGAAATACGCAATGCAATTACGGCTATGACAAATTTATCAAAAGTTCATTGATTTCATTCAATGTAATGACGTCTTGCAGATGACCTTATTTTGCGAATATATTCCTTTGTTGAAATCTAACAAATTTTGTTTTTGTTTCCAGATGATCATGGATTTAAACACAATGGGTCTAATTTGCGACAATCCACAAGTAAAAGGTCGCGAGTACGAAGAATTTATGCGCAAATATAGAATCCTAACGACCGACGAACTGAAAGCAGCGCTCAGAGTCGATGCTTCTGATATATTTAATGTATTAAATCAAAGCATTCCTTGTGTAGGCTGTCGAAGAAGGTACAGTACCATTTACATTTAGTTCAATTTGCTTATTTGTTGGATAGCTGAATGTTATGTGTTATGGTAGCTCAATGTTATTGGAGCTTGAAAGATATCATTATTCTGTTATTTATTAGTACTAGGTGTCTAGGTACTCTAGTATAACATTAGCAAAAACAGTGTGCACAGTTACCTAATCAACAAATTAAAGTTACTAAGAAGTTTTTTCATGATTATGAATGTACTGATCACAAAATTGCAGTAAAACCATTGTCACATTACACCATCAAGATTACCTTAACATATAGTGGGTAGTAATGGACCCATGGCAAATATAATAATAGTTCAGCCTATATTGTCCTACTGTAGTCCTACTGTAAAAGCATTGAGGTTCAATGTAAACTAGAGCAGCTATTAGCACAAACTAAGTATGTGTCCTGCCGTATATGCCGTATGCGTATTCAAGTAGGTCTGAGACGTTTGTTGTCCTGGACAACATGTTGTGCAAACGTTTTGTTTGCGGTGTCTCCTCTAGTTTACAATGAACCTCAATGGGTAAAGATCGCCCTTTGCTATATGTTAAAAATGTCGTAAAACTAACAAACATAAAAACTCACCAACTCTCACCAAAATTCTTTAATTTTATTAAAATTGTTTTGACACATCCTAAATGCTTATTTGTATAACAAAATAAATACATTATGGATGCCGTTTAATGTTATGAGGAAAACATTTTATAAAAATAAAGAGGATCAAATTAAATTTACAGAATTATAGTGAAACAGTAATATTCAATTTCAAACCTTTCTGTATTAAAAAAAAAAACATTTTAGTCACATTTTGTAAGTGTAACACTAAATGCCTATAGAAGTATAGTCATAATAATAAAACGTTTAGTTAAACTAAACTAACTACAAAATGTTAACAAGTAGTTAACTAACATTACTGTATATTTTTAACACATTAGTTAGAATGTTATACCTTGTTACAAATTGTGATTTAAAACTGATGATATTTCTGTACACAAATGATTTGACAAACTGATTTTCTCTTTTGTAATTTATTCTAACCTCATAGCCGGAAGTTTACTCATTTTATGCTTCAACACACAACCTATGATGTTTTCACTCTTGGGACTTAAGTCTCCTATCTGCTATTGACAATTATCTGTAATTCACCACTCAAACCAAGTTGGGTTGCCTCTATGATAATTATTCTGTAAAACACTACTTTTCAACATTGTATACAGTTTGTTTATAATTTTGCAGTGTGGAACGCCTTTTTTATCAGCTATGTAAATCAGGACATCCCACATTGGATCCATTGGTGCTGACACCAGATGAAATAATGACAATAAGGGAAGACAAAATCATACATCCACAATCGCTAGCCACTTTACTCAACGGTCACAGGTATTATGATTTTACTAGCTAGTAAAATATTAGGATAAACATATTTCAATCGAAAAAAAATTTGTAATGCAGCAGAGAATGCATACTTATCTCTTAATTGTAGTGTTAAGTACCTGTAGTTTGTAATCAAAATACTGTGAGTCAGTGAGTGTTGTAAAAAGCTATTAGGAGATTGTCAAGATTCTGCAGCATATTTCCATATCTGCTCATAAAATCAATCACCAAATAGATAAAGATTGTTATGGGCGGCTCACATGTTTAGCAGTAGATTTATTGGCTGAAATAATGATATATACATTTAAGATCCTGATATAATTAATACTTTCTTCCAAATTTCAACTTTGGCAGTATTATATGAAAATACAAGGCAGTATCCTTGTCAGAAAACAGACAATAAAACAAACATTTATTTCAGTTCAGGCATCGAGTGTCTAATACTCAGTCAGCCACGGTGGAAGAAATCCCAGAGATGTACTCTACATTCACTGGAGGCGGGCACGGCTCGGGGTTGGGGGGCCCAGACCACGACCACAGCTGGGGCGAGCGCGGCGAGCGGGGCGGGGGCGCCGTGCGGCTGGGGCTGGGCCGCGTGGGGCTGGGGCGGCCGCGCAGCCTGGCGTGCCGCATGGGACGCCATGCGTGCCTCCGCCCGCGACCACGTCACGCTCGTCCACTTCAACACGCTACACGACACGCTCCACAACTACCTAAGAAAACACCGCTTCTGTGCTGATTGTAAAACTAAGGTAGGTTTCTTGAAATTACCTGAGACCAAAAAACCAAAACAGAGAGACTGTCAACAATGACGTGAGACTGGTTTCGTAAACGTGTATGCACTTAGTGAGGTGCAGTTTGATTGTAAATGTGTGAATGTATGCATAGAACAGGGGTGTAGATCTGGCATGCTTCACTGTATTGTTTACAGCTCTGTCTTGGTTTTTTATTTGGTCTGAGGTTGTCACTTTTTATTCCTTGTTCATAATTTAATTACATAATGACTTGAAAGAAAAAAAAAACATTCCATAAGTGCTAGATCCTACATGCCATGTGAATGTTTAGTTATTTTGATTGTATTATGCTGGTATTAGAAATATACTATCTGTTTAGTGTTTACTATTAAATAGAATACCAAGTGCTTATCTATCAAAAACTAAAAGTATGCAGTTATTTCAAATTTTCGGGTTTCCTGTTTGCTAATCAAATTTAAGGATTTTTTCTATGAAGTTTAATTTAAATGCTGTGCGGTGTGTTTAAAGACCAAAGCAAAGTTAAGTTCACATAAGACATCACTTACATAACTTATAATATTTATCACTGGAAAAGTAACTGATAAAACTTTCAAACAAATCATTTTTATCGACATTTTTATATGAACTGATGTAATACCATTACTTTTCAAAACCATAAGTTATGGTTGTAGATAATTTTATTAATTCCATTTCTCATTCATTTTTCTCACCTTAAACCTGTTTCACTATTTTGGTGTACCTACCTATACTTCATTTGAAATAAGATTAGACATTAAAACAAACCTTTTTACAGTCCGTTCAACCGATTTTGACGTCTATACCGTAAGCATGGCATTAAAAGCAAAAAAGGTTACACAATACCGACTGTCTACTGCAGCTGCCATTTGTCATGCCACTAACGCAATAGAAGTAAAAATCGTTTGAACGGATGTTAAAAAGGGTTTATTTAAATGTCTAATCTTATTTCAAATGGAGTATAGTTTCGATGTTTCTTCAAAATAGGCTTATTTCAATTGAATATCGTCTTTCCTTACTCAAATTCGCAGTTATGTGATAGTACTAACATAAATGATGATTGTAGAATTGAATAAAGTTATAAATAATACACATCATTGCTATCTCCTGTAGAATGCATGATTGCTATAGAAACAATTTGTTATCATACGTTAGTTACCCTTTTCCCACAGAGGGTAGTAGGTTGTTTAGCATAGTTGTGTTTTTTTTGTTTATATGAAAACTATATTGTGATGTTCTAGAACAAAGATTTATGTTTGGCTCTCATGTCGTCCCTCGTCAAGTACATGTACTTCTCTATTAACTCCTAGCCATAGTAGTTAATAGAGAAGTGGAGTCTTGTGTAGAACACTATACAAGACTGCTTTATTTAACAGCTGTTATTTACTTTAAAAATGATTGTTTTTATTTCTTTATTTGCTGCAGGTATTGAGAGCGTATCAGCTATTAGTTGAAGAGAAGGAACCACAAAAAGAAAAGGGTTACGTCGGCGCACTCTACGGCGGTATCAAACGATGCCTTTTAGACAAACATCTGCACCTGCAAGCCAAGACTGACTACATCGCGCACCTCATCGCTAGAGCGGAACCAGAACTACTCGGAAACCATAGAGAGAGACATGCTAAGACACTGGAAATTGCACAAGAAGAGGTAAGTAAACAGACACTTGCCATCTAAGCCCAAAAGCAGACTACCTCACAGAGTAAGACTTAATTTAAACATAAGTGCCCTTCACAGCAATGAACACTTCTTCTTCTTTTTCGCTTCGCTCTTGACAGAGCAGTCCTGGTCACGATGATTTTTTTCCAATCGCAGGTGTAGTCGTTGCCCGCCTCACGATCTCTCTCCATCTGGTTCTGTTACATGACAGTCTGGCGCATTCATTTACAGGGCCTCCAACCACGGATTTTATTTGATCGGTCCACCTCATCGGTGACCTCCCGCCTGGCCTATTACCTTCCACTCTGCCCTGCACCACTAGACGCTCTATGGAGTCATTATTCCGCCTAGAGACATGACCAAAGAACTTCAGTATTCGAGACTGTACTTGTGCTGTTAGATGCTGTTTGATGCCGAGTTCTTGGAGTATGGAGACGTTTGTGCGGAATTCTGTCCATGATACCCCAAGCATTCTTCTCCAACACCACATTTCTAGAGCGTCAACTTTTTTCTTTTCCAGTTCTCGTAATGTCCACGTCACTGACATGTCCACTCACAATGTACACTTACATAATATAAAATTATTAATATTAATTATGGGCACAGGGCAATGTGGCTGACCCTATGGTGTCCTCCTTCACCATATAGAATAATGGTTTTTGTATTAAAACATTAACTTAGCATATTGTTTACAGGTACTTATCTGTCTCGGTATATGTATTTATGAGCGACTGCAACGCATCTCTTTGAGGCTACGCGAAGAAGAAGGCACGTGTCAGACGCTCGCCGCGGTCGCAGTGGAAGCACTGTATCGCAAATTTGAAACTGCCGTCGAACACAAAACCGGGGTCTCGAAACTGCAACTTCTGTATGATGAAATCACTCAAGAGGAACAGACTAGGCAACAGAGAAAGGAACAGAAGAAACTAAAACGGCGCAAGAAGAAGGAGCGGCAAGCAGTTGAGAGCAAATGCAAAGTATGCCACAGGTTTAGTCAGTTCTGTATTTTATTGCAGTTATAATTTTTATCTCTAATGTAACATTTGTATTCAACACAGGAGGCTGATTCAGAGGAACCCGATGAAAAGTGCCAATGTGAAGAATGCCTGCTAGAGGAACGAGACACGCCGACTGATTTACTTTCCCCACGCGACTACATCAATCACCAGTGTTACGAAGCCAGTGGCGACGGCTGCCAGTCGTGTGAGGACGACACTACAAATAAACGTCGCTCACCCAAAAAAACAGGCAAGAAACGGACCAAAAACGGCAACCTTTCGCCCAACGAGCATTCCCAAGACTGTGGCTATTCATCCGGGAACAATGGAGGTTGCTGTGAAACCATGTCTGGCTCTTCCTCCCTCATGAGCTCGCCCGAAGGTTCAGAGGTAGCGTGTTCAGAAGGGTTCTGCAATCACGAGAGAGGCGACTGTTTAGATTTGAACAAGAACGATAAGACTTTGTGCACAGGACTTTCTCTACAAGAAATGTTAATGGTAAGTTGTTACAATATATGATTATATTATGGCCCCTATATTAGACTTGTTTAGCAGGTGCTAACATACTTTCACTATTTCTAGGATACATGTTCATCAGACGAGGAAGAGGATACCAGTTATATTCCTATAGAGGAAGTAATGGAATTCAAATCACGTAGAAATATAACCGAAAAAAGACAGGAGTTGCGACAGAACCTCCGCCAAAAATTCGCTCAGCTTTGTGTGAACACGCCGCAGATACCGCCGCTATTGCAGAAACAGGATAAGCAGGCTGCCTAGCTGGCGTAGTCCACCTGCCACGTCATTCAACTGCACTTTGTAAACCAGTCAATTTACTCAGAAATGGCAATATACTATAACCTGCTTCCATGGTTTGTAGATGAATATACACCATAGAATACATTACTAATATCCAGAAATCCAGTAAGTCATAAGTCTTCTAATCTGGTCAGTCATTTACTGACTATGATGCATATTGTTCATTCAATAGATATTATTATTGTTAAATGATATAATAGAATACCAGGTTAAGTTCTTCAGATATGTATATTGTCAATAATAATAATAACAACCACAGTAAAATGTCTAAATACTCAGTACTCAGCATTATTTCAATAGTAGTTGAAGATTAAGCAATCAGTGCAAATATTGAATAGACTGATTTATGTTCATATTATGTGCAATAAATTTTGGAATTTGTAGTTTCTCTTTTGATGAAAAATCCGTATACAATTAAATATCATGTCATCTTTTGTAAACTTCCAATATTAGAAGGAATCAGTGTTAAACATTATCTTTTTTTCTAAATTAATTATAAATAATAATATGCCATTTTGTAATAGATCCGTATAATGTAACCATAATGCAATAGATTAGTGTAAAGATGTTGGCGTTTGCTAATTCTAATATTATCTAATAAATTATTTCAAATGAAAAATCTTTGAGTGTTAAATCATATTCGGGAACATTGTGCCTAGCACTGGGAAAAAATTGCAAGTGCATGTTTGAATGATTCCAATAATACAATGGATTGACTGGATAAAAACCAGCATTTAATATATTTACTATTTAAATTGTTAGAAAGCTTAGTAATGAATATTTAAAGTAGCATTTTTTGATCAAATTATTTTATTTCAATGCTTTATGTGACTCAATATTATGTAATTACATGATGAATATTATTGCTCGTTATCAAAAAAGCTTAGAAAAGCAAAAGGTCGGGAGTTACCTTGGCTGTTTCGCCATTGTTATTAAAGTCGGGAAACATTTGTAAACTCAGTTTTGAATATACTATATAATACAGTGCTAACAAGTTTTATTTTTAACTGGCTGATGCCCGCGGCTTCGCCCGCTTGACAAATTATATACTAAAGCCTTCCTTGAGAACCACTCTATCCATTGAAAACAGCATGAAAATCGGTACAGTAGTTTTTGAGTTTATCGCAAACAGAGGGACAGACAGACGCAGCCTGAGGACTTTGTTTTATAATATGTAGTGATGATAAAATTCCCTAATTTACAGTTTGTACAGTTTTATTTTTACAGTATAACAAACAACTTTTTTACTTCCCCTAGATAAGCTCCCTCATTTGTTGTGACTCTTTACACCTGTCCAATACAAAGTGTTGCATTTGTTCCCCCAAAACCAAAAGAATTTTTCAATGCAATTCTTCTGTCTGCATGCCACGGTTTTGATTCATTAGCAACATAATTCATATTATCAACAGGTTCTTCTAAATTAATTGTAGGTGGTATAATTCCATGATGACAAGCTAATACAGTGAATATTGCTTCCAAATTACCTGCAGCACCTAGCAAATGTCCATGGGCCCCTTTTGTGGATGAAATAGATATATTTGAACTGTGATTTCTAAACATAGTCTTTATTGCTGTTGCTTCAATACCATCCCCTACAGGGGTTGATGTTGCATGAGCATTAATGTAAGTAATTGCATCTTTGTTGATGCCGCCATCTCTCAAAGCACGTCTCATTGACAACACTGCTCCACTCCCATCATCCCTAGGAGCAGTAATGTGAGAAGCATCTCCTGATAAGCCATAGCCTAATATTTCAGCATATATTTTCGCATTTCTCTCTAATGCATGCTGGTACTCTTCTAAAACCAAAATAGCTGCACCCTCACCCATGACAAAACCATCTCTTTTTTTATCAAATGGTCTAGAAGCTTTTCCTGGTTCATCATTGAATGATGTGCTTAGTGCTCTTAATCTACTGAACCCTGCTATGGCCAGAGGGCTGATACAAGCTTCTGCACCACCACACACCATGACATCTGCATCTCCATTTCTAATAAATCTGAAGGCATCACCTACTGAGTGTGCACCAGTTGCACAAGCAGTAGACACAGCATGATTTGGTCCTCTGAAGCCGTACTTAATGCTTATGTGACCAGCTGCCATGTTTGGTAAAATTCTTGGTACAAAGAATGGGCTGACTTTGTTATAACCAATTTTTAATGCATCGTTAGTGTCACAAACATCTTTTAAATCTATCATTCCCATCCCAATAGCTACTCCTGTACCCTCTCTGTCGATATCAGATTCTGGCAACCATTTTGCATCTTCCAATGCCTCTGCAGTTGCAACAAGAGCAAGGCATGTCGCAGGAGCCATAGATCTCAGGTTGGCCTTAGACAATGCCTTTGCCACTTTTTCGTCTGAAGGAATTAAGCCAGCTATCCTACATGGTAATTTGGAATATTCGTTGCCTTGCAGGGCGACTATACCACATTGACCTTTCAAAATGTTTTGCCACACTAAATCAGTGCCTGTACCCAGAGGAGATACAACTCCTAGTCCAGTAACAACGACTCTTCTTCGCTGCGGAGACTGCGAGATTGTTCTAATTTGACGGATTAGCTTCCCAGACATGGTTCGCCTTTGATTTAATTAAAGGATGAAATTCTTTACAAGAATATTATTATTTTTATTTTCATATTTTAACTTGCACAGATATTTCTTAAATTATTTACGGTTATTACTTTATACTACTATTTAGTTAACTTCAATATTGAAGATCTAATGACTTTAAAAAAATATAAACAAAATAAAAACCCGTTTTTAGGTTACAGGCCCTTTAAAAAAATGCACAGAGTATATTTTTATATATACTCTGTTTTACACTTTTTTAGATGTAGATTATATTTAATTTATATTCTGTGGTTGATTGTTTTTGAACTTGAAATTAGCTTAGGTACGCAAGGATGATTTTTTATCGCGCACTGGGTTTTTAGGTCTCGGTGTGAATGGGTGTTAAGGCGAGCATTGAGAATCCAACAGAGAGACACACAACAACGCGTACATACCAGTGTGTTAAAAAAAATATCCTTTTGTTTTGTAACTCTCGGTGATAGCAGTGTTGAAAATCCAGTGAACGATAAAAAATCGCCCGTGGGTACAAGGGTTTACCATACCAGGAAAATCCAACCAAAAGAAGTATTTTTTTAAAACATTGCGTACACGAGCGGCAGATGCTTCACCGTACGTTTGTACTGGCGAAACATTAAAGACAAAACATGTTGAAATCTCTAGTTCCTGTCAAAAATTGTATGGAACATTGTCAGAAAATAGAGATTTGAACATGTTTTGTAAATGTTTCGCCAGTGCAAACGCACGTCAGAACCCCGTAATGAATATTCTTGTCCAAGTGACACATTGACTGACACAGTATCTTATAGTCTGTGACTGACATAATATTATATAGATGGGTTGTAACAGTAACAGGTTTAACACGATATCTGTTATCTCTGTTACTGTTACAAAAAATAACAGATCCAAATACCTGTTATTAAATAACAGCCTTTTATTTTTGTACCGACTATAAACACGTGTTTAAATATCAATTGAATATTTTCTTTATTTCTTGTATCTATCTGTTATTAAATAACAGCCTGTTATTTTTGTACGGACGATAATTACGTATTATATAACCCTAAACACACAGTTGTTGGTCTAATAAGATCAATGAGCGCTTTTCTTTTTAGCGTAGTTTTAACCGCTTTAGTAAGAGTGAGAAGTAAACATATTTCAAAGTAAATAATAGGTGTTTCTCTTTTCAGCAAGGGTCATTTTTTAATGAGGAAGAGAAAGAAATTTATATCCTTGCTATATTCCTTCCTTTGAGTGAGTGTGTATGTAAGTAACAGTCTCAGTAACAGTCTAGATGATCTGTTATTTGAAGTAACAGGTATATTTTATTGTTAAGAACAATTGTTATTTGTTATTTTAATATCTGTTATTTGTATCAGTAATGATAAATACGCCTCATTTCTACAAAATTCTATTGGGTTCCCACTTCCCACAGAAATACTCTTTGACATGCATGAAGTTTGTTTTGTTTGTTGGTTCATTCATAATTGCTCCGGTCCGGTTGTTCCAATTTGACAGTATTCTACCCTATACGGATACCCTATATATTACTTTACTCTATGATTCTACCTGACAGTTTCCATGTTTTTTCTTGAGACGTTGTCTGTTAGATGATTTTACAGTTATTTTACAGAAAAGGTATGTGTAACAGGAATTCACTAAAGTAAGGCCTGATCATAGATTACTATTATATATATGGGCCTGATTTTCGTATCACCTTAAGTAAAGTTGTCGACCGATGTAGATGTTATGAAAGCTTAACTTGAATATATTTTCAAAAAAGCTATTGTTTACTTACTTAATTATTTAGTCTGAGTTGATTACAATAAAAGCGATGGTTGTTAAGGTTTTATTAAGGAATTTAAAATTAGTTATCTCCATAGCTGTAGTTTTCGGCGCTTTCTTGTACCGCAATGAACTACAATGGTACTTTGAAACTTTTGTTAATGAAGTGGAAGAAGAAAAACCTGGGATTTTCACTCAAACTAAATTAGCTCAATTTAATGGAGTAAAACAAAATAACTTGTATTTAGCAGTATTAGGTACAGTATTTGATGTTACAGAAGGTAAAAGACATTATGAAAAGGGTGCTGCATACCATTATTTTATAGGTAAATCATATTCCATTATTCATTACTTCAGTTAAAACGTTACTAGAATTCAAACATAATTTTATGTATATATTCTTTATAATTCAGGTAAAGATGGCTCAAGATCTCTTGTTACGGGGGACTTCAAAGATGAAAGTAATGAAAAGGACCATGTCATGGACTTGTCCTGTAATGACTTGCTCACACTGGTCCATTGGCGGAATACATTCAGGAAAAAGTATATTGAAATTGGTAAGCATTCATTTGATCATTGTGTTCTTAAGCATAAATGTTTTATAAGTATCTTAGGGTACATTATCATATTGGCAAGTATAAAGTCTAGTGCTTGCAAGCACAAGACACCCCATTACATTGTTTGTTTGATTGCTGTCCAGCAAATACTATGATCTGACTAAAACATAGATAAAAATAACTTACAGGTACCCTCACAGGACGATTCTATGACAAGAATGGCCAAGGAACAGCTTACATGAAAGAGTTTTATGATAAAATAAAGCAATGTGAAGTAGAAAAAGAAAATTCTAGAAAAGAAGATCAGAAATATCCGCCTTGTAACATTGCATGGAGTGCTGAGGAAGGCACTAAAGTGTGGTGCACCACATCAAGGTTCTTATTTTTGTTATAATTGATTTGCATTAGATGTCCCTTCATCAGTTGGGTTTTTTGTTACCATTATCATCAACATCATTCTCTTCAGCGTATCACAATTTATTTGGTGTTGGAGCAGCATGTCTTCTTCCATACTTCTCTATCTAGTCAGCATTGTATTCGTAGTAGTCAGCCCTGGTTCTAGCCATGTCATCTTACACTCAGTCCATCCATCATTTCTTTGGTCTTCCTCTACTCTTATAGCCACCAGCTACCAACCACTAAGTGATATAGCCCCCTAAAATAAAAAAGATGAAATAAGGTACCAGTTCTCTGCCAGAACCATAAAATTGTGAAGTTTCTTGATTCCAGATTATTATATTTTATGACCCAGAACAACTTCTGCTACATTAAAAACCGGTCAAGTGTGAGTCAGACTCGCGCAAAAAGGGTTCCATACCATTATCTATAAAAATGCCAAAAAAATCATGTCTGTTGTATGGGAGCCCCCCTTAAATATTTGTTTTATTTTAATATAATTATTAATTTTAAAGTGAATATTTATCTTGTGTATCTAAAAAAACAAAAGAAAAATAAAGAATTATAGATTCTGATCACATATGGAGTGTATGTATAGTTTCTGTCAGCCTTACTTTTTACTTTTCTAAATTTTTTTTTAACTTGTCCAAATTTTTATGAATGTACAAAATCATCATCTGCCTAGCCTTTTCCCAACTATGGTGGGGCCGGCTTCCAGTCTTACTGAATGCAGCTAAATACCAGTATATAACATGGAGCGACTGCCTATGTGATCTCCACAACCCGTAACTGGGACACGATACCCCTTAGTAAGACTGGTTATCAGACTTTCAGATTTCTGACGACCCACAACGACTGTCAAAAATCTACGAATGACAGCCGCGACCAACAGCTTAACGTGCTTTCCGAGGCACGGAGGAGTCTCGATATGTAAAGATGGTCACCCATCAACGGACCAACCCCGGCAAGCGTAGCATAACCTGATTGATCGACCCGTGTAGCTGTTATTACTTAGCCACGTGCTCCTCAATGAATATACAAAATAAAAGACAAAAAATCCAAGCATTTCTAGATATTATATTATTTTGATTTTATTAGGTTTTTTGCATGCATTTGTATTTGCAATGAAGAGAAAATAAAGCACTGGCCACACTGGGAACAAAGCTAAAAAGACTTAGAAGAAATCTAAACAAACTCAGCTTTATTTCCAGTCTGGCCTGCACTCAACACTTGTTTTTTTTTTGTAGTGGTGGTGTGAAAAGGACCTGGGCAGGTGTTCCTCGCCAGCTCTTCACTCCTGGGGTAGAAAAACCTCGCTGTGTGTGCCTCAATGTTGTTGATCAAGATTCTGAAGGCCTTGTAAAAGAATATGATAAGTGTCCTAAATTATCTACAGAGTGTTTAGTTAAAACCTAACTTTTATGTAATTGATATTTTTATACTTAAGTTTTTGCTATTTAATTGTAATGAATATTGTATTGGAATTAATTTTAAACCGACGAAAAAAAATGGAGGAGGTTCTCAAGTCGACACGTATTTTATTTTTATTTTTTTTTAATTTATGACCACGCATTACGTTTTATTGAGTCGTCCGATTTGAAAAATTCTTTTTTTATTGGGAAGGGTATACCTCGAAGTTGGTCCCATTTAAAATTGGAAACTATAATCCACCCCTAAAGGTATAAAAAATGGGGTCGATTGATTTTTCACCAACTGAATTTTCAACTGTGAACCGATTCTGTTGAAATTTCGCACACATGGTTCTGATGACAACCACTCATCATCAACTCCAGGTCTTTAACCTTTTTTTTTTTTTTTTTTGAGGTTGCGAAATCATCCAATTACTTCTCCCGCTCTGGGCGGAGCGGAAGGGCGTGTCAGACTTTTACTGACTAAAACCCACCCGTGTTCCTTCATTTGCCTGTTGCCAAGGTCCCGGTATCCCTTTCGGACTTTCCCGCAACCCTGGCAGGCATCGGTCCTATTGGACCCCGTCAATTTTGCTGACATCTCTTTGAGGCGCGCGTGGAACACGACGCGCCATCGACCCGGGCCTGGTCCTTATCGGACGGCGAGCTGCCCGTTGCTCGCCGTCCGCAAGCCCGCGCCTATGGTGGCCGGGAATCCGCCTGGGATTCCCGACGCCCAGGGCGTCTCCAACGGCGGCGGTTAGGGGCGTGAGGGCGCAAACTTTGCCTTTCCCTCACGCGTTCCGCCTCCTCCTTCGCGAGCATTACTGCTTCGCAGAAGGAGGTGACGGCTTCCCATGCCCTCTCGCTCCGTACCATGGCCTGAACCAGGGCCGGACGCGAGAGGTCACTGCCGCCAATCGCCTCCGCGAGGACACGGCGGTGCTCCGCCCAAGCAGGGCACACCTCAACCGTATGCTCCACCGTGTCCTCCGGGCGATCCACACAGTGGTGACACCCGGGCGTTTCCTCCCGCCTAATCCTACACAGGTACCTCCCGAAGCTGCCATGTCCGGTGAGGACCTGTGTCAGGCGGAAGGTGAGGACGCCGTGGCGCCTCTCTAGCCACTCCTCAAAGAGGGGACTTATCGCCGCTATTGTGGCGTGCCCAGCACTGGGTTGCGACAATCGCACTCTCCATGCCGCCATGAGATCTTGCCGGAGCTCTGTCCGCTGTGCCGCGATTTCTCGCGGCAGCGGAGTTACACCCCGGCGCTTCACCTCCTCGCGCCACTCCCAGATGTGCGCGAGGACCTTCGCCTCCAGATCCCATGGCGGTAATCCGGCAAGGAGGCTCGCCGCCTCACGGGAGACCGTGCGGTATCCCCGGGCCAGCCGAATGGCCATGACCCTTTGGGACGCGTTCAACCGGCGTGCTGGCCGCAGCCTAAGGGAACGCGCCCACACCGGTGCCCCGTAAAGGGAGGTCTTTAACCTGGAGTAAACCCCTGGAGTACCCTGGAGTGGATGGTAACTCAAAAGCGAATAAAAAAACTATTTTACAGAAATTAAACCGACGAAAAAAGAACTGAAAAGCGAAAAATAAATAACTTTAATTTCGGAAGTCTGTGGCAAAAAACGAAAATTGAAAAGCGAAGACACCGACTTCCGAAATTAAAGTTATTTATTTTTCGCTTTTCAGTTCTTTTTTCGTCGGTTTAATTTTTTGTAAAAAAGTTTTTTATTCCACATATTGGGCTTTCTTGTTTATGTCAAAATAATTCATTCAGTATTTAAATAGGCTCAATATATAAAATAGTTTGTTCTGTAGTTTCTGCCTAGCCCCATTGGCGTGAGTTTATAAAAGGATATAAAATAAATACTTAATAATCATTATGTGAATTTTATTTGTACGGACATCAACACACAAGTAGAATAATACCATACGTAGGTAATAAGTCTTATAAAATTAATTATGTATCCTTATCTTTAATTGGCAGTGAAGTTTCTGTTTTTATAACTTCATCCAACTCCAAACATTCTATAGTTTTGAGGAACACTTGCATCGGTATTTTCTTTCTATTCAAGTAAGATTTGTTTCCCAGGAGTTTCTTTATTTTAGCTCTGCGTTTCTTAATTTTTTCTTTTGTGTATTGATTGCCTAATTGGAATGTTAGCAGTCTTTTTACTTTCCTTCCACCTATTAGTACTTCAGTCTCACTATTCTGAGCTTTAGGCTCTTCGTAAATAGTTTCCAAAGTCTGTGACAAAGATTTAACTTTTTTGTTCAGATACAATGCTTCTATTTGTTTAGGGTTTGCATTTTCGGTCATAATCCGCTTACTTGGCTTCATACTAACTCTGCGATTCGATGATTTACTTGCTTCAGGCATTATAGATTTCCTCTTTCTTAAAACTCGTGATGGTAATTCAGGTACTTGAGATTGCTCTTCTGTAGCTGCAGTATTGGGTTCGTCAATCTCCATTATATCTAAATGTGCCATTTTATTGGGCAGCTCGGAGTCTAGTCTGTGAAAAGTAAACTAATTTGTATCTCCGGAGCAAAAGGTATGAACATAATCGAACACAAGTAAGAAAATCGCTTACCTAGACGCATCCATTATTTTGGCCAATATTTAACTACTGCTTGCATAATTTCTGTGATATAACCATACACACGTTCATTGAAAACAGCTGTTAATTGTAAAAAAAACCGTTGTAACTTTATTAAAAATCTATTGTAAGAATATAAACAGTACAAGCGCGCCACGAAATGTGTTAGTCTTCTTGAATTAAAAACTGAATTTGGTGTTGCCAATCAAATTATTATAACAGCCAAGACTGTGGCGGACGGATTTACTCACTTGGTGCAAAGTGTACATACATACCATAGATTACTATGATATGACACATACCAATCAGTGCAAACCAGACAATCTGTATTCTGTAATAAAAAAATATACGCACAATGTTTGATTGCGTGAAAAAATAGTGGTTGGGTTAGTTTTCATAGCGCACAAATAGCTATTCTCTATGTCTACTACAAAATCTGACACTTTGAAAGTCGGATCAGCAACTTTCAAAGTCCAGCCCAAAACAAGACCTCCGTGAAGTTAGCCGCACGATTTAATTATTATGAACTTTTGTTAATCCTAATCGTTAGAGAATCGTTAGAGAGGGTTAGAGAGAAAAGAAAAATCGTTAGAGAGTAATTAGTTTTTATGTAAATACAATTTTAATTTTTCGTGTGAAGTTGGCCCCCCTTCTCGCAAAAATGGACTTAGACGTAATTTTATTTTTTTAATCGTTTGCGAATCGTTAGAGAGAGATTGAGAGTTACACAAAATCGTTAGAGAGCTAATATTTTATTTAATATTAAATCATTTCTAAGAGCGTGACGTTAGCCCACCTCTGTGAATTTTGCCCCCGAATTAATTATTCTCAACTTTTGTTAATGCTAATCGTTACAGAATCGTTAGAGAGAGTTAGAGAGAAAAGAAAAATCGTTAGAGAGTAATTAGTTTTATTTATCAACGATTTTAATTACTTTTGTGAGATTGGCCCCCATTCCCGCAAAAATGGACTTAGACCTAATTAAAAAAAATATGTAGTTTGAGAATCGTTAGAGAGAGATAGAGAGTTAAAAAAAATCATTAGAGAGTTAATGTTTTAATTGATATTAAATTATTTCTGAGAACGCGGTTTACTCTAGAGCAGATTAAAGTTTAGAAACGTGCCGCCTCGATAGGGGATAGGGGAGGGAGGAGAGGGGAGAATGGTTAGTAGATCCCCCCACTCGCCCCTGCCGGAGATACAAAGTTTTTTTAAAATCATTTTTAAATATGACAAATCTTATAGGCTGGGACCACACCTACGGATTATCGCGATAATAAACGTTAACGGTTGGTGTACCGCACCACAACTTACCTCGAGAATTTGTCAACGGCATTCAAATTGGCGTTTAACGTTGGGTGATAACTCTGGTGGCGGTATTTTAGGCAGATCAAAGAAATTTACCGCGAGAATTATTGCATTGAATGAAGCGGCCACACTTACGTTTCTCATTGTGCACCGTGAGTAGTACTACTGGTACGATACATGATGCAGAGAGACGATAATAGATAAGAGTGGTAAAGTTGTGTATTTGATCAACCATCATTTAACAGTGATACCCCGCAATCAATAAGAATACGAAATATTTTTTGTAGTTTCAATTTGATTCGGTACTTATAGTGCATCATTTATGCTCAAAACACAAAAGGTGGGAGCTTGTCGGGAGCTGGTCGGGTAGTTTTTAAACCACCGACGTGACTTGGTCAGAATCAGGAGGCAGTTGGTTCCTAATAACGATGCCCTTTTCCAATCGGGGATCGTAAGGATTCTGTGCCGATCCTGGCTCATACTGTTATGAGCGTGGTGAGCAGTCCACTTATTGTCTAACTCGGCACATATATTGCGCCATATTGTGTTGGAATATCCCGGCAGTTGGCGAGGATAGATAAGTTCAATTTTTTTTTAAGCATTTAACTACTTCTTCGCCTGAAACGGCAGCTTTCCATGGCATTTCGATACAGTAGGTACGGGACACAATACAAGTAGCACTCGGGCGGGCTGTTGCTCAGCACTGATGTTTTATTCCACATGTCATGTTCGTGAACGGGCGCCCTCAGTTGAGACTGGTCATCTCTTATCTGATCTGCCAGGGTTTATTTTTAATCTTATATATTTTGAATTGTTTTTGATTATTTTTCGTTTGACATTGTTCTCACATATAGAAGCACCAAGAATACTGTATCCAGGATTTTGTAATATCTATATACATTTTTAAAAGAGTGTCCTTGGAGTTTCTTGCCCGTTCTTTTCGATAGAGTAGCTTCAACTTTTTGACTAACTGACCGACTCTTTGACAATTCAAAAGTGTCTATAAATGGTTCAATTGAAATAAATGCTTTGAGTTTGAGTTTGATTCAAGAGCGCGAGCCCGCGGCTTGGGGCGCGTGTTGCGGGGCGCTGCACGGCACCGCCTGCGCAGGCAAACGCCGTGCATCGCTACAAACATACATTATTTGCTTACACAACATCTCTCAACCTTATTTCGGAAGATACAATAGTAATAGCAGGATTCAATATATAATAATAATACCAAATTACTTAACCGTCTGGCCACGGGACATTCCACTGCAGCGAATTTTTACGCGGTGCGAACGGCGAGGCTTCTTGCGACTAAAACAAATGAATAAAAACCGGCCAAATGCGTGTCGTACTACGCACAATGAAGGGTTCCGTAGTTGAAATACTTGTTCTTCCATAGCCTACTGTTGTGATAGTTTTCCTTTTAATTTCGTAGCTTATACTGCCGTGAATTTTGCAGGGATTGGGTCTTTAGCAGTCAACGAAGACGGTTGTGCCGGAGACGCTTTCTGTAATTTTTTTATGATAGCGGCATGTGGCAAGCACCTCTCGCTTGCCAGTGAAATCGAACTCTGCAAAATCGGTATTTTATCGGGTGGTGCGTGTTGTGTAATGTATAGTTTCATGGATTATTTTTAATGATAGTGAGTTTTTAAAGTGATGTTGGTGTTTTGTTTTGATGGTGGTGGTGGTCGCCAAGTGTACCTGCAGGCTAATCTGGTGAGATCTTTCCATATTACAGTGACTTGCTCCTCTCTGCAAACTACACGCCATAATTCCGTCATTTTAAGACACTACAGGTTTAATTGGCTAAATAATGTACCCAACTTTAAGATATAATGCGTAGGTGACTGTTCCAAAATCGTTATTGAGTTCAAGTGACCTTTTTTTTGTGAGTGGTCAGTGGTGCTCTTATTGTCTTGGGCACGCATACCTAACGGCTTTGGAAACAAAATTCCGCAGCCGCTATATCCTTCGCCAGATGTGGGCGCCCGCGCCGACCCTTAGGCCGCATAGCAATTGGTATTTTAACTTTTAAGTTACTCACTATTTGGGTATATTATAGAATGCCACAACGGGGCATCTCAACAAATTTGCTGACAGTGAAAGTGTAAACTGTAGATTGTGTAGAATATGATATATCTACTTTGATTTTCATTCACTCAAACTGCTGTCTGCAGGTGCAATCCTTGAAAAGACAAATAAATATGACGGATGCTATCAAGTTTTAACGCTTTTTAAGTTTACTCAATCCTGGGCGCTATTTTCATTTACAAGAAAGGGGTCGCAACAAAAATCTGATGCTGCAATGTTATTGGTTGATCAGCATGGGTAAGCGTTACATAGTGGCCGAACGCTGCAGGCGGGAATAAACCTTGCGATGCGCGCCCGCCATAGTACTATCGCGGAAAGCCAGCAAAGGCGCATGGACGCTATTATAAGGACCTGGGCGGTAACAGAGGTGGTCATCTTGTGCGCGGGATTTTGTTTTGAAAGTGGTTGGTTATGGGTGTCGGCGATGTAACTATGAACAGAAAAGAAGAATTCGGGTGACGCGGGTCGAGATTTTTTTCGGGGTCTTATTAATTACTTAAGCCGAATAGTGCGCTTTTAAGTCCGAACTATATTATTTGCAATCGCATCAACCCGAGGTGAGCAGCGGCGAGCTACAGATTGAACTTGTACGGCAACGGAGCTGAACATAAACAACGAGGATCGGGCCGATCGCGATCTGAACAGTGCTGCTGAAAACGCATCAGAACTAAGAAGAAAAGAATCGAAAAATCAGTTTAACCCCGCCAAAAGATTCACCGATGAAGCTGGACTTGAACTATCCTGACAGAGAGAGTCATCATGAGAGACTTGATTAACCACGCTAGGAATAAACCAAGACAAAAGTAGATGCACGAAATCTTTGAAGTAAAAACTGGTACGAAACACATCAAGAATCACAGGACGTGCTATCTCGCACATGTTCACAGACGCGGCAAACCACACTTTTTATATGCAGCAATGCAGTACAAGGCCAAATCCAAGAGAGTAGGCTGACCGATTTACGCATGGAAAGACAACCTAAGACAGGACATGGCGTGCTTCAACAAGGAAATCAACTTCTGGATGGACATGGCTGAAGACCGATACAAAATCACGAAAGCAGCCAGCGAGATATACAAGAAACCTGAAACGGACAGCAGCGAGTCCTTGGACAAAGACTCAAGACTCAGAAAACAGCAAAGAGTAACACAGCACAGCAGGGAGATAGAAAAGAGCCGAGAATGAAGCATATCTCCGCCAATGGATTCAACAGTGAAAATAGAACGGAGCCACCTGGCGGCGTCGTCGTAAAAAGATGCCCATCCTTAGATAAATATTACCCGTCTCTCCACTAGTCCATTGCTTACTCAAGGATGCATATCCGGTAGGCTCGCAAATCCTTCCATATCCCGACGGGCACGGTCTATTCCCTACCATTACCCGCGCCCCCCGGTCTACTCTTTGATATGCAATGGCTTCTGTAACCCCATGAACCATGAGGCTCCAGGGGCTAGTGCAAATTCTGGGGTTCATTCGATTTATCGAGTCTGGTTAAGCCACGCTGGGGTCGGTGCATTTCATTCATTCATTATACTGCCGTGAATTTTGCACATGTCCAAAACCAACCATTTAGCTGGCAAGGGGGGAGACACTTGACTGTAACAAAAATTTGCAATTTGCTTAATATTTTGCAAACGAATCCCTGAATCCAAAAATGGTTTTTAACCGACTTCAAAAAAAGGAGGTTATCAATTCGTCGGTTTTTCTAATTTTTATTTTTATTTTTGTTACCTCAATACTTTCGAGTGGGTGGACCGATTTTGATGATTCTTTTTTTATTTGAATGGTGGTGCTTCCTGTTTGGTCTCATATAAATTTTATTAACTTTGCTTGCGCAGTTTTTGAGTTAGCTTCAATGATTACGTATTTTTTCCCACTTAGTCTATGTAGATGATATCTTATTTGACTCCGTCACTGTTATTTACATAGGAGGTAGTGGTATTCGAATTTGAGTGGCGTAGGTACCATAACTAAAAAGTGAAAAATAAAAACACAAAAAAAAACAAACGACTTCCAAAAATAACAGTAAAAAGTGAAAAATAACTTTCGGAAAGGAACTTAGGAAGTCGGTGGCAAAAAATGAAAATTGAAAAGCAAAGAAATTTAAGTTATTTTTCACTTTTTTGTTTTTTTGGAAACGGTTGTTTTTTTTATTAAAAAAAATTATCTCAAACAAACTCACCATATTTTTGAATGACCTTTCCAACGACAGCTCACACAAAAGGATAGGCGAGAAAATAAAAGTTCCCACAAAAATGTTGAAATTTGGTAATTTATTGTGACCCAAACATGGGACGTATAACGTAAATAAATACATTTTGAATATGGGAGTCACTTCTGGGGGACAATACAGAAAAAAAAAGTACCTTATGCATGCGCAATAATATTAACAGTGTGAGTGTGACATATTAAATGGAAGGGCTGGTAGTGGCTCTTAATTTTTTTTACATTCAACTTACGAGTAATTTACTTTTACTATACGACAGCGAAGATAGGAAAGTATACAGGGAGCCTAAAGGCTCGTCCAAACAGGCGCGATATCGCGGGTGCGACAGGCAGCGCTACTGTTGTCGCATCCGCGATATCGCGCCTTATTGTGGGAGCCTTAACATGAGCTGCCATTTCTCGCCTGTCGCTCAGTGCGTCTTTCTGTCATCCGACACAGGGCATTACATATGCTAAAGGGATACGACAAGACAAACAACAAAATGACAGGTCGTGATAGATACATGGTGAATAGTCACTCCTACGAGATAAGTTCATAAAAGTTAACACCCTGAATTCAGTTTTTCTTTATAGAGATAGGTAAGTACTTCTTCAAATTAAATGGTTAACAAATTATTATTCAATTGACAAATTCAATAAGTTGTGGCTCCACCCACGGTTAACGTCTATTATCGTGATAATCCGTGTGTGTGGTCCCAGCATATGAGACTTGTCATATTTAAAAATCATTAAAAAACTTTGTATCTCCGGCAGGGGTGAGTGGGGGGATCTACTAACCATTCCCCCCTCTCCTCCCTCCCCTATCCCCTATCGAGGCGGCACGTTTCTAAACTTTAATCTGCTCTAGAGTAAAACGCGTTCTCAGAAATAATTTAATATCAATTAAAACATTAACTCTCTAATGATTTTTTTTAACTCTCTATCTCTCTCTAACGATTCTCAAACTACATATTTTTTTTAATTAGGTCTAAGTCCATTTTTGCGGGAATGGGGACCAATCTCACAAAAGTAATTAAAATCGTTGATAAATAAAACTAATTACTCTCTAACGATTTTTCTTTTCTCTCTAACTCTCTCTAACGATTCTCTAACGATTAGCATTAACAAAAGTTGAGAATAATTAATTCGGGGGCAAAATCCACAGAGGTGGGCTAACGTCACGCTCTTAGAAATGATTTAATATCAAATAAAATATTAACTCTCTAACGATTTTGTGTAACTCTCAATCTCTCTCTAACGAATCGCAAACGATTAAAAAAATAAAATTACGTCTAAGTCCATTTTTGCGGGAGGGGGGGCCAACTTCACACGAAAAATTAAAATTGTATTTACATAAAAACTAATTACTCTCTAACGATTTTTCTTTTCTCTCTAACCCTCTCTAACGATTCTCTAACGATTAGGATTAACAAAAGTTCATAATAATTAAATCGTGCGGCTAACTTCACCGAGGTCAAAACAAGTTAACCGTGCGTTTGCACTGGCGAAACATTCAAGACAAAACATATTGAAATCTCTAGTTCCTGTCAAAAATTGTATGGAACATTGACAGAAAATAGAGATTTCAATATGTTTTGTATTGAATGTTTCGCCAGTGCAAACGCACGGTAACCCGTATGGTTTAGCTTGTTTTAGGCTGCTTGCAGAAAAAATATCGAAATATAGATATTTTTTGTGCGATATATTGATATTTTTTGGCGATATTTATTATTTTGATATATCGATATACAATATCAAGTATCGAAAATGTATAAAAAATGATATATTTCCAACAGCAAACACCGTTGTTGCCACTGACTAAAACCGCTGGAATTCAGAGCCGTAAAACGTATATACCTTTTTTTTTCTAGTTTGATAAGTTAAAACTTGAAAAACATAAAGTAATTTTTTTTGTTGAAATTTCACCGCTATTTCGATACACCGTTTTTTTTCCCATCAAAGTCAAAGTATTTGCTTTAAATGTGGTACATACAAAGGTGGTAAATACAAATATCGATATATCGAAATCGATATTTTTTTCTAAATATCGATACTTTTTGACACTTCTTGCATCCCTACTTTACTAACATGTTACTAACCCAAAAACCAGGGGTAGGACAGTTCCATACATTGGCAGATTTGGGGATTTTTTTTTCAAAATGCGACATCTGTTATCGTCATCCTAAACAATTAGTTACTATATGTCGCTGCAGATGGCGACCCCATCGATACAAATATAATTTGGGACAATTTTTTTTTTTAATAAATATTAATTTCAACTACTAATCATTTTATTAACACGTATTATAATCATTTGCAAATATTGGTGTAGATTACAAGCCGCGTAATAATTACGATAGCAACACAGCGAATTATTGACTTTTTATTGATTGTCATATTGTCAGGTCACAACAAATATGACGACTGCTCCTTGCGTTTGCGCTTGTTTGTAGTTTTCGTCCCATATTTTTGTGCTTTTCTTCGTGAAATTAATCCGCCGATCCGCGTTGAGTTGAGTCCTCTCTTCCGTAGTAAAGAGAAAGAATTTTCCGAAGTTATTGTGTGAGTTGAGCTTTTAGTTCCTCCGCCATTCTAGTGCAATCGTTTTTTAGCGACCCGGACGCTTCTTTTGTGCTGTTTCTTTGCGATAATAGACGCTTGTGATTTGTTTGTATCATGCCTAAACGGTGTGCATAGGGATGTTCAAACAGTAAGTATAATCATCATCATATCTCTGCCATCTTGCCTCCTCCACAGATTTCCCTAATACCCGGTGAACTTACATACTTGTCCTAAATAGTATATAAACAGTATAATAATATGATTTACATTACGGATGGACCACTGCAGTTATCCGTGTTTATTTTTGTACTTATTCAAATTAATTGTTCAAACATTTTAACAGAGCTTCAGAGTTTTTTAGATATACTTAAACGATGTCACACTCAAGTGTGACTAGACATCTTTTACAATAATTACTAAGGCTCCGCTGTCCGTCTGTCTGTCACAGGACTGTAAGTTCCTTTTCAACCGTAATAGGTAGACTTGCAATTTTCAAAGAATGGGAACTTCTATGGCCGGTCAACAAATAATAAATCAAATAAAGTTAAAAATTAAAGGAGGCCCCCATTTCTGGTTAAGAAAGTATTAAAAAAAGTAGTGTTAATATTGTGGTTCGGAACCCTTTGTGTGCGAGTCTGACTCGCACTTGTCTGCTTTATAATATTAGTGGGCTCCTTGGCTAAGATGTCAATATTGTAACGCAACATTATTCAAGAAAAATGATTTAAGGTCTTTAAACATTTCAAGAGAACAATTAAAAGTGATCTTTCTTTTTGTTTCAGAGAACTCCTACCATCAATTTCCACATCCAGAAAAGAATCCTGACCGTTTCAAGGCTTCATATAGCTGGTGGGAAGTTAGATACTCCAGCTGATTATGAACTGTATTGGAAGAAGCGCAAGCTTATAAAAATAAACACAAAACGAATAAATAAGTAGTAAAAAAAAAGACAAGTTGTTTTTCTATGTATCCACTGTGTACCTTTTGAAATTGATGCTTCCTTACTAATTTGCTTGTTTTTAATTTGGTAAAGTTTTACAATGATTTTTTAATAAAGAGAAAATTTAAATTAAGTAAAACTTTGTCATATTAAAAACAAGCAAATTAGTAAGGAAGCTAAAGTATAGGCACTATTGCATAGTAGCACCTATAGCTAGCTATAGCTATATATATCACAAGTTTGTGGATGGCGATAATAGATGGCGCTATTTATCCGATCAATTGACATTAGCGGTCTTCAATAAATTCTGCGAGGGGGCTCTCTATACCATATATATTCAAAGTCAAAGTCAAAGTCAAATAATTTATTTCAAATAGGCACATAAAAGGCACTTTTGAACGTCAATGATAAACAAACAAAGGAATAGAATTGATTCTAGTTGCCCATTCCAAAAGGTAGATTTCGTATGGAGAAGAATGGGCAAGAAACTCCACCGTTACTCTTTTCAAAAATGTTTACAATATTTTGTATACATGAATTATATAATTATATGTGAAGACCATGCACCCCCAATAAGATTACTGTCCCACAAAAGGCAAAAAAAAATAATTATAAATGGAGCAATGACAAATAAATCAGTTATGTGATAGGTACATGGTGCTCACATATTTACAAACATTGTAAAAGTATACGATATTACAATATTCCTAACATCTTTACAAGTAATACTAATAAGTCAGTGCGTGATTCCATGCAATCACAGAGTGTAAAGTCTATGACATACAAATAATAAAATATACAACTAAATTAGCAACCAGTTTGATTTTGTCCAGACTCTAAATTGTCCTATGGAGCAAGACCAGCATGTTTCCATGCATTCTTATCCTGGATATAATCCTCTAATTTGTAATAAGCTTGTTTACAAAGTGTACTTTTTATATGAGTTTTAAATTTTCTTTCATTTAATTGCAATATATCACAAGGTATTTTGTTATAGCATTTAACGCAGTACCCCATAAAAGATGTTTGTACTTTAGCTAATCTGAAAAATGGTTGATCTATTTTATCTTTATTTCTAGTATTAAAATTATGTCTGTCACTTATTTTCTTAAATAGATTTAAATTTTTTCTTACATACATAATATTCTCATAAATAAATTGGCAAGGTACCGTCATAATATTAATCCTTTTAAATAGTTCCCTGAGAGATTCGCGGCGACATAGATTATAAATGGCTCTGACAGCTCTCTTTTGCAAAATAAAGATGGATTCAATGTCAGCAGCCCGACCCCACAGTAAAATGCCATACGACATAATGCTGTGGAAGTAACTGAAATAGACCAAACGCGCGGTTTCTACATCTGTTAACTGTCTTATCTTTCTGACAGCATAAGCGGCCGAGCTTAACCGCCCCGCAAGAGATTTTATATGAGGTCCCCACTGTAATTTCTCGTCTAGCGTGATACCCAGGAAAACTGTTTCATTAATAAACTCTAGTTTTTCTCCATTCAATATGATGTCACATTCGCTACTTCTAACATTAGGTAATGTAAATCGAATACATTTGGTTTTTTTTTCATTGAGTACCAAATTATTTACCGTAAACCAATCTTGGACCTGAAGAATAGAGCTATTCACGTCGTCAAGATTTTGTGATCGTCGATTTATTTTAAAAATCAATGATGTGTCATCTGCAAATAACACCATCTTCGGTTGATTTAGAAGTAATTGGGGTAAATCATTAATATAAACTAAGAAGAGGAATGGACCTAATATCGAGCCTTGAGGAACGCCCATTGCCATTTCAGACCCCAATGAGTTTACGCCGTTTACTTGAACTTTAACTTTCCTATCTTTCAGATATGATCTCAGTAAATCAAGAGCTGTATTTCTAACCCCATAGTGCTCTAGTTTCAGCAGAAGTGTCTCATGGTCGACGCAATCGAACGCCTTCGAGAGGTCGCAAAAGATTCCAATGGCATCCTGTGCTTCTTCCCAGGCGTTAAAAATGTTCTTTATTAGGGTAACCCCGGCGTCAGTGGTACAACGCCCTTTGGTGAAACCGTACTGTTGTTCATGAAAGATGGAATTTTTATTGAAGTGACGTAACATTTGATTGAGCATCAACTTTTCAAACACCTTACTGAGAACTGGCAGAATTGACACAGGCCTATAATTGTTAGGTTCCTTACTATCACCGGATTTGAACAAAGGAACTACTTTGCTGTGTTTCATGAGATCCGGAAAGACTCCTTGGTCTACACTGGTGTTAAATATGAAAGCTAGATAGGGCGCAATGGTTTCGATGATAGATCTACAGACTTTTACAGACATTCCCCATAGATCTTCTGTTGATTTAATTTTAAGATCTTTAAAAGCTTTTATAACTGCCTGGGGGTTTGTATGCTGAAACCTTAACTCCAAAAGGCATGCCTTTACATTATTTCTAAGTAAGGCAGCAGAAAGCACGGGTGAGGAATTTAAAGCTTCAGTAGTTTTAACTGGAATATTACCAAAAAAGTTTTCAAATTCCTGAGCTACTTCTACATCCGAGTTGATTGGGCCATGTGCAGTCTCTAAATTAAATTCAGTACTACGCTGTTTTTTCCTACCTGTTTCATTATTTATTATTTGCCAGGTAGTTTTTATTTTATCATCAGCTGATTTTATTTTATTGCTAATGTAAAGAGCTTTAGCAATTTTGCACACATTTTTAAAAGTTTTAGAATATTTTGCAACATACTGATGAAAGGTTGTATTATTATTCATATGTTGCTTTAGGCCATAAAGTTCAAAAAGATTTTCCCTGCTTTTACGAATACCTGGAGTCGCCCAATCACTAAATAAGAACTTTGTGTAAATAGTTTTAGTCTTTAGTGGAAAAGTGTCATTAAATTGCTTGTTTATTAGTGAAAAGAAATCGGCGTAAAACTCATTTGGGTCACATATATTATTAAAACTCTGAACACATAATTTACTGGCCAAAGAATTATTTAATTTCTCTAAGTTTCTACATGTGATTGGCCTAAACCTTATTTGAATTTTTTGTAAAGGCGTGTATTACTTTACTCTATGCCAAAAACTTTTGAATTTTCATGGTTTGTCAAGGTTTGCTCTGTGGGTTTGCTTTGGCAAGCGTGTGGAGGCGGCATTTGCATTATAATTACTGTTTTTCCTTCTAGTTAATGTTTTGCTTGAAGTCTCATCTCACAGGTAAAATGTACAAAAGTATGCAATTGCTGTATAGCACACACGCAGTGACTTGCTGGCGATTTCATTTCAAGATCTGTGTGTGGACGTGAGTTTTTGAAGTCTGCGTGTGTATCTAACATACATTTTCGTCACAGGGCAAGATAAACGCTAGCGCAGATAACGGCGGCCCGCGCCGCAAAAATTGCCCTGCATCCCTTTAGTACATTTCAGGCTGCACAGCACTTTTTTACCCAACTACGGCGAAGAAAAAAGGAGGGTTATGATTTTGACCGGTATGTATGTTTGTAAATATGCTAATCTGTTCCCTCCTATCTTCTAAACCACTCGTCACAATTTGACAAATGAGATATCGTTGGAAGCATCTTGATAAAAATGGCGCCCTCTAGAGGACATAAAGTCAGGAACTTAAAAAAATTGTTTAGTCGTACCAAGTTGGTTATCAAATGAAAGGGCTTAATGAGCACATTTCAAAAATATGTATATTATAACCCCAAAAGACAAAAAAAAATAATTAAAGTAATAAAAACTAAAACCCAACTACGACTAAAAAGGTATAAACAAGACACCACAGACAGACAAATAAAAAATCCGGAGTCACACGTAATCTGTTTGATTTATGCCCTAACACGTTTCAAAATCAAAATCAAAATCAAAATATTTTATTTCACATAAGCCTACATGGGCACTTATGAAACGTCAGAAGCTAGGTGCACGGTTCCAATTGGTCGTTTCCTATGGAGAAGAGCCGGCAAGAAACTCCATGGTTACTCTTTTAAAAGATAATTGGCTTTTACAATATTTTCGAATTACAGTGTTAATAGTTATGGGAGGACAGTGTAGGCCTGCCTTTCAAGGAGTTTCATGTAGGTAGTTAAAAGAAACTGAAATTGTTCCATAAAAAAAAAAAAAAAAAGGTCTACAGTCCACTAAGCCTACAACGTTCTCACATTCACAAGGTCTATTAGAGGAGAATCTATATAAGATAAATAAGAAACTAAAAATAAAAGCCTATTTAAACCAAATGACATGATTGCTATTACAACTGACACAAATCTGGATAATTAACATGTCCGCAAAAGCCACTATTATAGAGTTGAAATTAAATATGGTAGGTACATAAAGTAGTAGGTGTCAAATAATATTATAATATGATTATGTCTGTCAGGGATGAATGTAAAAAATAAACATGGTAATTTGGGAGCAGTTAATAGACTCTTACAAAATTATGCCGTTAATGACGTACCAGGGAAGCCACATGTGCAGAAGGAATTATTGCCAAACTTCCCTATCTTCAACGTAGTCTTTAATCTTATAATATGCTTTTTTGATAAGGACACGTTTGATGTGGGTTTTGAACTTACCATCGCTAAGTTCTGTAACAGACTTTGGCAACTTATTATAAAAGCGGATACTGTTTATAAGAAACGACTTACTAGTTTTAGCTAATCTAAATTTGGGTATCACAATTTCATGTTTACTACGTGTGTTTATATTATGGAAGTCGCTTCTTTTTTTGAAGAGTCCAAAATTTTTGCGAACATACAAAATACTTTCTAAGATATAAAGAGAAGGCAGAGTGAGTATATCAATTTCTTTGAATTTATTTCTAAGGTTGATAATCGCCTTAGTTTTATAAAACGCTTTGCGTAAGTAGCGGCGTTATTGTGCACTTGGTATGGGGAAGCACTAAGGCGATTATCACACTGCCACGCATCACGCTGCATGTTGCGTGTCAACGCACCAACGATGAACGCGCGTGGATGCATTGTCTGTGTGTTGGACTGTGCATGTTTTCTATACAAACGGAGATACTTACAAGCAACGTTAGAACACGCATTCATGCGCTACGCTGCGTGGTGCGTGGCAGTGTGAAGACCGCCTAACGTCGCCCACGAAATTCAAAAGATATCTCAAGTTTTGGTTCCTTTTGAAACTGAATTTTCTTTTGATGCTGGCTTTTCATTAAAATTAATTTGTAGATTGAATACTTTTAATAGATGTTTGTATTATTTGCAAAAGTTTTATGGTTTTACGAGGATTACATAAACCTACTGTTACTAGACTGCAGGTAAAGATTTGTTCATTGTGTCAGTTAATTTAAATGGTATTCATACTAATTCGAAAGTAATTCTGTCTGTCTGTATATTACCTTTCGCGCCTAAACCACGGAACGGATTTCGATAAAATTTGGCAAGGAGATAGATGGCGTCCTATGGAAGGACATAGGCTACTTTTTGTTTAAAAAATAATCTTCTAAGGGGTGATATTAGGGGATGGAAGTTTGTATAGGAAACCCAGCATTTCATAAGTATCCCAGAAGTACGTTTGCGCACTGAGTAGGTACATTTTTACTTTCGCGTCCACGCGGGCAAGAGCTAGTACTTTGTGGTTTGCCGAGAGCAAGCAGCGAGGCTTGGCGTGCAATATGAAAACCTACCTACATTATTGTATTTTAGCCCAGTAAACTTTTAATTCTGAGCTAAAGAATCGAGCCAAGAATCTCAACTGTGTGTTAGTGTTAATCCGTGGTGTTAATATTGTCAATAAGGGTGGGGTTGGAATGACACACCCCCGCCTAAGGCAGTTGAAATCGACATAAGTAGGTACCCTTATTATTTCGTAATGAACTGAATGCGTTAACTATTGATGCTTATACCCGTTTTTCGCGCTAACACCTTAGCGCGCTATTGAATTTTCAGATTTCGGCGCTGGGCTAGACGTTGAAAATCCAAAAGTGCACTTTTACTAGATTACATTTAGGTATCGTGTAGCAGCGAAAACTGGCATTAGGCTTTCTAACAAGGAAACGATGACCTTTATTACCTTTGTGATTGTTACCCTTTGCAGGCTGCTCCAGTGACAAGATTCGTAGCAGTAGGTAGCACTCGCCCTTGTGCAGTAGGTGCACAAGGGCGAGTAGATCTAGGACGATTGACACAACATAAAAAAGCTTGATGAATATATTGTACTGAGAAATGAAACACTTGTCGTTTATAACGATTTATTGTACAAAACAATAATACATTAAAATGTACAGGTATGTTTAAACTTTTGGACTCAGGTCCCAAACACTGGACAATCATGTAAATTATCCTTCCCTTACAGACACCATATTGCTCGTCGAGGCGTCAGCACTAATAGAAATGACTCGACTCTAGATAAGCAAACTAGATTATAAGATAATAAAAATATAACAATAAATTAATGAGTGCTCTCAACTTAAGTACACATCGTCTATCGCACTGCTTCTGTCGACGGGCACCATGTAGTCTTTAATTAGAACAACGTAATATAACAAATTGATTAAACCTCCTAAGCATACTGTAGTATATACACATTATGAACAACATTATGTCCCCTCTGGTGAACTAGCGCAGGTGAGCAGGTGGACCGGGCGGCGCCCCGGCCCGCCTCGTCGCCGCATCCACCACTCGCGCCTCTGTTCCACCGCTGGCCCTGGCCTATCTAGCCTAGCCTAATCGTAGTCTTATGTGATGGTCTTTTTTAATTCGTACACATCTAAAAGCCAATTAACATTACACCGGGAGACGAGAGCGGTAGAAGTAGCAGAGAGAAGCGGGTTGAGGAACTATGATTCGGTGGCGTTTACCACTTGTCAATGACCACCTCGTTCACTGGAAAACAACGAGAGTGTTAGTGTGTGTACGCTCGAGCGGGGCTGCCGTCCGAACTTACTAGGTCTTATGAAGATATCACAACCGTGTCGTAGTTACATTAAATGTGTAGTTTCACTGCGGGATCACAACAAACAATGAGTGTTCATGGAATATGTGCGTGCAGTGGCGCTGCGACGGCGATCCGGCGCTTACATCTTCCAATCCGGCTGGGCTGGGGACACAAGGACAACACCACGTTAGAGCATGCGGGAGCGTGCGCGGCCCGCCACGGTCGTACCTGCCGTGGCGCGGCCCTCAACTAAGTTTTGCAATTCACAAACAATTGTTTTGTTGTTTTTATTGCTTGTTCATATATTTTTGTAACCATTATTTAATTCGTTTTGTAGGCGAAACAATATCGCTCCGGTTACAGATAAATTTAGAAGTGATGTTCAAAATGCAACTGTTTGTGTTGTAGATTGAAGTATCACACATAAGATATATCATAATTCTTGCAAAACTTTAATTATATAAAACTTGTTAGAGAGGAATAGAATAGTAATTAAACAATTATTTGTACGCTAAGGACATGGGGTTCCAATACATGGGGTCATCAGGGGTGGTATATAATTCCATAATCAAGGGGTGTGTCATGGTCATGTAGTGTCACTACTGGATTGTGAAGGGAAATAATTCAAACATTAATATTGTTGACTATTTTAATATGTAAAATGTATAAACGACTGTACATTTCAATAAGTTAATCTGATAAACGCAACAAGTTCTAGGAGGTTGGGGGACATTCACAACGAAGGTTTTTGAGCATGCCCTTAATTGTGCAGTGTATAATTATATGGGATCATTCCTTGGTACACCAACTACTGGTTCAAGGAGATTATGAAGGCAATAGGTAGTTTCAAGATATCTCAAATATGTGGGCAAACCATTCAATGAAGTGTTTTGTGTTTCTTTAAAATATATTCGCAAGGTATGTGTGTTGCATATAGAAAAAACACATAAAATAAATATAAACTTTTAACGGTTGTAGTCCTTTCAATCAATTCTTGTTTATAGATTTGGGTATACACATAAATAATTTATAATACTATAAGTAATATTATAATTGTTAATGCATCATATAAAAAACTGCACTCTTTAAAGTCATAAACCATGCAATGTTTACATGCAATTTTTATTACTCTTAATTTCATATTAAAAAAAAAAAACATATGTACGTACTAACCTTGTACCACACTTAACTGAACAAATTTTGAAACGGATTTTATAACTTAAAAGTAATATTATGTCTCGATGGTGAAATAATTTATATACTTAAAGGGTTATTTCTAAGAACAGGAGACAAATTAAAATTACATCAATAAGTAAATATAGATAAATAAAAGTACCATACAGTACATGGGATCTTTAAACCGATTTAAGTTCGTACATACATAGACTATATTGCTTTATTTCAATAAATTATTTTGTAGTAAATAATGTAATAAATATACATTTTACACAGTATACAAATTCGTTAATGGTGTATAATAATTATATTGAAACAAGGCTTGACATGATATTGTTTCGATGTATATGAAGGTCACTAGTAGCGCAAGTAATAGTTGTGACGTATTTCTTGAGCTACGAAAGGGTGTACGCGGGCGGACTGCATGTAACTGCCAGTAAACAGCGTTGTAAGCATGTTAGCACGTTGCTGCCAAGCCGACCATATCGTTGCTGCAACACAACTGCGCAGTCGTACCCATAAATGAGTACGCCTGCAGAGCAGTTAGCCTATAGCAACAATGCTGTCGATCCGGCTGCATGATCCTGCAGCTGGCTTGCAGTCTATATGCAATCCGCCTGAGTTCACACTAAGGCATGAGGTTAGTTCAGCCTAGGGACACATTCATTAGTTAATATTAGCTTAGATTAATAAGAGCGCTTCTCAATACCAAAAAAGGTTTGATAAAAGAAAAAAAGAAATGCATACAGGAATGTTAAGAAGCAACCACAGTGAAAGGACAGAGGAGAAAGACATTCTTTTGATAACAGTACTACCTATGCTGAGAATAATATTGTAACCACGTCCCTAATAATACACTTACGATAAATTACACTAAGCTAACAATGCACATTACTATTAATTAAATAGTATGTTTTATAACATGTCTGCTGTCCATACGGACAAGGTACTGAGCTATGTGCGAGTTCACTATAATATATTTGAATGCGGAGCTTCCCATGCTACTGTATACAAAATGTATCAAATGCAATTAATCTAACTTATAAATACCGTTCAATAAAACCAATTTTTGGTGTTTCATTAGTTAGCATTTATAATGAAGGTCTTCACAGCCACTTCACATCAAATAAGTGTATAATATTATGTATATGTACTCAGTAAAGGAAGAGAATATTAGTAGAACTCACGAATTTGTAAAAAAATGAGCTCCAATAAATTTATTGTCTCGCACATACAAAATGCATAATCACTAGAGCGGGCCGCATTGGCCGCCACGCTCTGTTAGATCTACTCCTAAGCAGTACAGACAACTACAACACTGATGGTAGCTAGTCCGACGCGGCGACAGTCACTTGTTCACTACCGGTCCTATGTCCGACACCGGGGCGCACAGGGGCACTTCACACACCAGGTGCGCCAGAAATAGCATTCCAAACTGTTAGATGACTGATACTGTGGTGAGCGCAGCTCATAGTCTATCGGTTTCCACAGTTAAATTCCGTGCGCTACCCACACTCGAAATAACTTAACAGTTCACACACGAGAATAGAAATTTTAAACTGCAACATGAATAGAATAGGTGGGTGGCGCAGAAATCGATAGGAGGGTATTAGATGTGAATCAAACGGGGTGGTGGCACGGCACACGGGGGCGGGCCGGCTTATAGGGGGCCGTAGATGATGAGGCCAAAGAACACGGCCCACATGAGCACAATCCATTGCATGCCGTCGAGCCAGTGCATCAGCTGCGAAGCCTTCTCACCGTCGGAGATCTTGCGCGCGACGAACTTCAGCACCTCGTCGAGCAGCACCACGGGTATCGAGAACTTCATCACCGTGACCCACTCGTCGATGGACAGCGGCGTCACTTGGAACACGGCCTGCGAACACATGCATCAGAACACATAGGAGTTAGCATATCCCATACCGACAATTGTATCCGTGCGACGACTCGAGCGGTACTCACCGACAGGACCTCAACGTAGAGGATGACGAAGTGGAGGGTGAAGGAGAGAGCCATGGAGCCGACGAGCCACATGTTGGACCATGGTGGCATGGACACCAGCGACTGGTTCTCAGACAAACTGTTCATGGCGTTCAACATCTCAATTGTTACTAATACGGACAGGGCCATCGTCATAGGGTGAGGGTCAGTGAAGATCTTGCAGTCGACGCCCTAAAATAGCAAAAAAATTATTGAATAATTGTTATGACAAAAAATGTCACTTATGAAATTGAGTGAACTGTAAAATGGCGTACCTTGAACTCATCACCTCCACCGAGGCACTGCAAGTGGTGGGTAAGCTGCCAGTAAGTCAAACCGGGTCCGTAGGGCGAGTACATGAACCACCACGACGCAGCGCCGACGGTAGCGGCACCAACATAACCACCAATAGCCATGTACCTGGCAAGTTATCAAACAGTTAGAACAACTCAATAATTTATTACACCATCGGAGTTTCCTCCAATTGTGATGTTTTTCAATTCCAAAGTCATGATGTTACTTATATCTTATTTATACCTGAAGAACAGCCATCCAGAGATCAGACCCTCATCAGCCTTACGGGGTGGCTTGTCCATGATGTCAAGATCAGGTGGGTTGAAACCGAGGGCGGTGGCGGGCAGACCGTCAGTGACCAGGTTGACCCACAACAGTTGCACGGGGATTAGAGCCTCGGGCAGACCGAGGGCGGCAGTCAAGAAGATGGACACGACTTCACCAATGTTGGAAGAGATCAGGTAACGGATGAACTGCTTCATGTTGTTGTAGATGGCACGACCTGAAGTTATAAAACAGCTGTTATAAAAACCATATGAGCTTTACTGAAAAGAGTTAGCCATAATCCGAAACTTATTGGTCGTCTTTCGTCAAAGCGAAAAAGTCCAAATCTAACGACATTCTCTCGGAGATGAGTCTAGTCTAGGAAATGAAACAGTATCTCCTGGTGAGTTTACTCCGTCGGTTGGTTCACTTGCTGTAGCCCAAATAGGACCCAAGTATCATCAACATGCATTAATTATAGTAGTATTTACGGAACCAGATGTCCTGAAACTTAACATCTGCAAAGGGCCATGGCCGGATGAATTGCCGCAGGTATTATTAAAGAAGTCTAATGTCGTACCGATTTTTAAGAAGGGAGACTCCAACAACATGGTTTCTGTGTTCGTAAATCTGCGACTACAAATTTAGTCCACTACGTCAATGAAGTAAGTGAATTGATGGACTCTCGTGCTCTGATCGACTCAATTTACACTGGTTTCATCAGTGCATTCGACAAGGTGGACTATAAAATTCTCTTAAAGTAGCTTGAAAAATTAGGCTTATTTGGTCTACTGGTTACTTCCTTAGTTTAAATCGTATCTCATAGAAAGAAAACAAAGAGTAGTTGTAAAGGGCTATGAATCACCAGTTCGTTTTTCCACATCTGGAGTCCCCAAGTTCGCACCTGGGCCCAATTCTGTTTCCAATGTTGGTCAATGACATAGTTCTCAGTAAAACACAGCTATTGCTCTATTACGCTGATGATTTGAAGATCTATAAAAAGGTAACTAAAAACAGCTACTCTTACCTACGTGTTAACTAATAAATGGGGAAAAACTACAAACTGTAGACAAGATTCGTGACCTGGGAGTCCAGCTCGACTCTAAACTCAAATTCGTCAACCACATTGACAATCTAACTGCCAAAGCTGCAAATATGTCTAGCTTTAAAAAAATTATATGTAGGTATTTCCAGTCCATCTCTACCCTTTAATCATTAAGTTCTATGCCAGTGCTGTGCACTTCTGTAAGTGACATAATTATGTTCATTATACCTAAAACTATAAGTGATTTTTATTCGTGTACTTATGTTTTAGTGAGTGGGTCGCTGAAGTGCCATATCAATAAATAAATAAAACCATCATTTGTTAACAATTTCTGGATCCTAAACATATGATCAAATTTTTAGTCTTCTATGATTCATTAAAGCTGTGTGTGAAATACTTGCCTTCCTCAACAGCGGCGACAATGGATGAGAAGTTGTCGTCAGCCAACACCATCTCAGCGGCAGACTTAGCGACAGCGGTACCAGAGCCCATAGCGATACCGATCTCGGCCTTCTTCAGGGCGGGCGCGTCATTCACACCGTCACCAGTCTATAAAGTCATAACGAACATGTCATCACAATCACAATACCGTGCGTACGACCAATTCTTTCATAATAAGTTTCGAGTGCTCCAGTTTATAAACATTGCTGCCCTAACGTAAACACTACACTTCCAATATGTAAGTATTACAATGTGTAAACATTAAATAATATTGGCGAATGGTGTTCCAGTAAATTATGAAGATATCGTTTACAATGTGGGTAGCAGTTATTTTGCTGTTGTGTTGATTCACTAACATACTTAGGATTCTGTTCATGTTGTGTTAATTTAGAAAACAGCTAAACATTAAAGAAGCTTAACATATTTAAAGTTGTAAGATGTCTGAATCTTACCATAGCGGAGATTTCGTTCATGCTCTGCAGGTACTCAACGATCTTGGACTTGTGTGCGGGCTCCACACGGGAGAACAGGCGAGCCTTGGCGCAGGCGGCACGTTGGTCAGAAATGGAGAGGTCGTCGAACTCGCGACCAGAGTAGGACTTGCCAGTAGTGTCTTCATCTTCAGTGAACACGCCAATACGTCTGAAATATACAAGCTCATTAATGTTTGACAATGAAAATGTAAATCTTTAAACAGAAGATGCCAATTAAATTTAGTAACGATTGCTAACGTAACTAACCCCCGAATTATTGATTTAAAATGCCTATCTTTTACTTTGTTAAAGTGTTATAGATTTACCTGCAAATAGCTTCCGCGGTGGCCTTGTTGTCACCAGTGATGACAATGACACGGATACCAGCGGCGCGGCAACGGACGATGGAGTCGAATACCTCTTTACGGGGAGGGTCCAACATGCCGACGACACCGACGAATGTGAGGTTGACTTCATAGGTGAAGAATTTGGTAGAGTCTCCGAGGTCCATCTCATCAGGCTTCAGTGGGTTGTCAGAGGTGGCCAGGGCCAAGCAACGAAGGGTGTCGCGACCGGTACCGTATTGGCGGGTGAGCTCCAAAATGCGGTTCTTGAGTGTGGCGTTCAGAGGAACCTTGGCAGTTCCGACACGAGCGTGCGTGCACCGGTCAAGTACACCTTCGGGTGCACCCTTGACGAACAGTTTGGGTCCAGTTCCAAGACGGGAAGGCTTGAGGGGTGTGCAGTACGAGGACATGGATTTCCTGTCACGGGAGAACTCAAGAGTGAACTCTTTCTTCCATTTGGTCTCAATCTCTTGGCGTACAACGATAGCGCTGGAGCGGCGGTCAAGTCCAGTTTTGGGAACATTGAAGGGGTTCATTTTCTCAGCGAGTACAATAAGAGCGGTTTCAGTGGCTTCACCGACCTTCTCGAATGCCTGTTTGAATTCGTTGAAGTCAATAGCGGAGTCATTGCACATAATGCAAATGGTGCCCAGTTCGTGAAGAGTGTCGAATTCAGCAGTCTTGACCTTCTGTCCCTTCAGGTACACGTCGCCAATAGGCTCATATGTAGAACCAGTGATTTCGAATTCAAGGAAGCTGCTGTCGCCACCTTCGATCTTCTCAAAGACGAACATACGGGAAACAGACATCTGGTTGGTAGTCAGAGTACCGGTCTTGTCGGAGCAGATGACAGATGTGCAACCGAGGGTCTCTACAGAGGGCAGCGACCTCACGATAGCGTTCTTCTTAGCCATACGCCTGGTACCGAGAGCGAGACAAGTGGTGATGACGGCGGGCAGACCTTCGGGGATGGCGGCGACGGCCAGGGCGACGGCGATCTTGAAGTAGTACACGGCACCCTTGATCCAGCTTCCACCGTGGGCGGGGTCGTTGAAGTGCCCGATGTTGATGGCCCATACGGCAACGCAAATAACTGAGATAACTTTAGACAACTGCTCACCGAATTCGTCCAGTTTTTGCTGCAGAGGTGTCTTGATCTCCTCAGTCTCGGACATTTCAGTACGGATTTTACCAATGGCAGTGCAGAGACCAGTACCGATGACAATACCGCGGGCCTTGCCGGCGGCAACATTGGTACCGGAGAAGAGAATGTTCTTTTTGTCCTGGTTGACGGCGCGGGGGTCGGGAATGGCATCTGTGTGCTTGATCACGGATACAGACTCTCCGGTCAAGATGGACTGATCAATACGGATGGTGGTCGAGAAAATCTTAATAAGACGGATGTCAGCGGGGATCTTGTCACCGACTGACACCTCAACGACATCACCGGGTACAATTTCTTTGGCTCGGACTTTCTGTACACCGGATTTGTCTCCTCTGATTACTTTACCCATTTCGGGTTCGTATTCTTTTAAAGCTTCGATGGCGGATTCGGCATTTCTTTCCTGCCATACTCCTACTATAGCGTTAGCAATAAGAATAAGTAAAATAACGAAAGGTTCTACGAAGGCGGTGAATGCGTCTTCGTGTTCTTCAAATAAAGCTAAAACCTGAAACATGAGAATAATCTTGTTAATACTTCTGTAAATGTTTGTGGATACGGACACTTTTTCCAATGATAATAATACTTACGAATGAAATAATAGCGGCTAACAGCAAAATCTTTACTAAGAGGTCATCGAATTGTTCCAGGACTAACTGCCATACACTTTTGCCTATAAGTAAACAAGAGAATGATATATTTCTGGCGTATTTAATCTGAATACGAATAAAATCATAGGATATTAGCGGGAATACTTAGGAAGTAATATTTTTCAGGAAACTAGGAAATAGTTTTTGTGAGCCTGAATCTAACGTTGATGTAAGTATACCTATACATTTTGGTGTTGTCCTTTTTATTACGAATTCAAGATTGTGTAAACGTAGGCTATTCAATATTCTAGTCATTAATATGTATTGCAAACTTGAGAAAAGATTCAACAAATGTGAGTTTTCAAGGCTTTGAGGTAAACAAAAACTGTCTCACGGAACCCTGGCATGGTTTTTATTTGAATTCAGGTGAAGTTAGATTCTTTAGCTGCAGCAAGTAAAAATAGTATATGCAAAGCATTATACATATTATTTCATTTCTTTCTTTCTAAATACGTTCTGAAACTCTAACTTGAAAGAAGGTCATTGACGGTTTAAATTTTTATTTTTCTACAGCAGAATGTCTTTTCTATGTAGATTAGTTTATATATGGGTCTGTGTTTCCCTATGTGTCAAATGAATCGTCGTATGCGTAATTATTTTAAGCACTTAATTAGCATACAATTGGGGTTCGCCACACTTCCCGAGTGTTCACATTTCTAGTGCCACGGCTTTGTATATTAGTTATGGAGATTTCCTACTTATCTTCAAGGATGTGGAAGTTTGTCTAGCTAAATATTATCATCTGTTTATGTTATCTCCATTTACAACATGTAATTGATAGAATTGAATCTTTATAAAAAGAATCTACACAGTGGACGGATTAGGAATATTGTGTCAGGTTATTTAGGTCAGCAGATAGGTAAGAAATATTTATCAAATCGATGCGCTTACCCTCCTCCGTTGGCAGTTCTGAAAAGAGAAAAGAACCATAATTAGAATTTTGGAATAAAAGATCAAAGGAGTTAATGTAACAGGCGATAAACTAGTCAGAACAGGCATGCGATCTATGTCGGCAGTTACGATCGTACATAAATACACGAGATCGGTCGGCGCGGGCGCTGCCGCTCGCGCCGGGGAGCGAGGTTCGATCAGCGTTTAGGCCAATAATAGTGACGTCAAATGCAAATGTCGGCGCCGCATTTCAACATGATCTGCTCACCGTTTGTCTAGTTCTATTCTACGCAGCTAATTTTGATTACTTCGTTATCAGTATGCAAGAAAACCGGCTTCTATTCGGATACTGCGCAAAAATTAACAATGCCAAAACAAAGTAAACCACGTGTGATAATATTTACCAGGCCGCTAGCTAATCAAGGTACATACACAGAATTATCGCACTTCTTTGATTTTAAGTAGCTTCTGATAATTATGCAAATAACAAATAATAAAAATATTTGTTGTTCAATTTAGCGACAATGTTTTTTACAAACCGGTATTTTTACGCGCTCATCGAAGAGAATTATATATGTATTATAATTATACTTATCTATAAATTACTTCATCGTTCCAAATAACACACCAAACAGTGTAAAACAGGTTAGAATAGGTGTATTTTATTATTTTTATAAATTTAGTATGTATAACAATATATTTATTGAAAGATTAAGTTCTTAGGACCTTGTCCATAAAGATTACTAGAGTTGCGCTACTACGCTTATTATTCTGTATTGCCGTAGAAGGTTATGCGTCAGCATTTGGTTAACTCAATGTTAAAATCGTGCCCTACAAAAAAAAAGCCTTTGTGACGTGTACATAATATGTTTGTCAGTAATTATTTATCTATAGGGTCGGAAAACTGTATCTTTTTTGCTGGCCCGACATTCAGACTTTTTATCATGTCCATTATATTAAATCTGGGATACAAATGTGTGATAAGGTGTATTTTGGTATAACGTATCTTGTTTATGATTAAGTAGTTGCTGGGCAGGCCACGACTCCGGGCCGTGCGCGACCTGCATGGTGACCTCAAACGCGCACTTAGTTCCTACGTAACAACAACGTCGCAAGCGCAATGCTTCTAGTACAATCCTTTTACTATCTACATCTGCCTAATCACTACTACTTGCCTAAATTGACGAATCGCTATGTTAGTATTAAACGCTGCCCTTACAATTAGAATATCCTCCCATCATGTCGCTTCCGGGAGTCGAGTTTAGGTGGGAGCACGTTTGGATGCATGTTTCGCAATAAGCTTATTGGACGTAGTAAAGATAACGTCCATAGGAATGTATCTACGTGGAATCAGTTTCATGTTTTCCATGTCTTAATCGTAGAGTGTAATCGGGCAACGTGCGCTAAGTCAATCGTTGTATCGACTCTATTTGCGTACGCAGTCTGGCTGCCAACCACGCCGCCGTGACTAATGTAAGCAATTAGTCCACGCATCGATATTGCCGTGTCAGCATCTGAGCTCACTCGCGCTCATCAATAAAACTAACAACGGCGCATAAAATCGCGAGGACGCCCATACACTTAAGTATCACGTCCTGGACAACCGACGTCAAAATAGCGTACATTGTGTACGTGACGACACTGACAATCTTATAACACAATACATAATATACCGTCACGCTACATCCACTCCATAAAGATATCAATATATATTAGCTTCTATTCTAGCTGTAAGTGCAATCTTTAACAGGTTACAAAAACAATGGACGAGGAAAATTAGCTATTTCAGCGCTGGAATTATCATAGAGTAGGAATAATATAATAGGTAACGATAGTAACAAACGGATGACCTCAACCGTCACGCTATATGTGGCCAGCGATTACCCTGACTCTGGTTGGAGGGATTCGCTGAAGACAGAATCCAATTATGCATCAATACCACATAGTTGTAACGAGATTGGCAAATGTAAAAAACTTTCTTTGAGATAGCGGAATAAAGGTGAAAGTACGATAAAGAATGGACACTGACTTTGTTGTTTTGTTTCGCAACGTCTGCGTCTGTCAGCCAGGCCTTGTAGTTTTTTGACGATATCGAGAGAAAGGTGAGAGAAAACCATCACTAATGGGAACCAACCCAAATGTTCTACTTGGAACCAAATCTTTTAAATACTTTCGTTTGCTGCTAAGTAATAACAGCCGCACGGGTCGATCTATCAGGTTAAGCTACGCTTGCCGGGGTTGGTCCGTGGATGGGTAACCATCTTTACATACCGAGACTCCTCCGTGCCTCGGAAAGCACGTTAAGCTGTTGGTCGCGGCTGTCATTCGTGGATATTTGACAGTCGTTGTGGGTCATCAGAAGGCCGAAAGTCTGATAACCAGTCTTACTAAGGGGTCGTATAACCCAGTTACGGGTTGTGGAGATCACATAGGCAGTCGTTCCATGTTATATACTGGTATTCAGCTGCATTCAGTAAAACTGGAAGCCGACCCCACCATAGTTGGGAAAAGGCTAGGCAGGTTGATTTGACTATTAGTTGCTGCTAGAGAGAATTTAAGGTTCTTACAAACTGGCGCGACTTTTAACTAAACAATTTCTGAGAATCTTCACGGCAGAACAATACCGGCGGCGCACTGTGCATCGAAAAAAGGCTCTCGAAGACTTAGGAGATTCGCGTCGCGTCGCGCGACAAGTCGCGCCGGTATGTAAGAGCCTTTATACAATTATCACTACGGGGCGGTACCTATTGTTTATGTTCAGCCTAGTAGACATAATACATTTTCAGTACAGAACTTTACTAACAGGCGTTTACACATTAACCTTGTAAGCACGCACGACACTTTTGAAAATATTAAAAAAGTGTTAAATTTTAGTAGATAAACTAGGACAGTGTTGGCGGACCAGCAGCCCGATGGGTGATCTATAATGAACCTCAGGTAAGATACAGACCAGGGAAGTATGGCACAAAAAGGAGGCCGATCAATTAGCAGTGAGTTAAAAAAGGCTGTCAATAAAGATAAAGAATAAAAAGTTAATTGACAAATTAAAGCTCTTTCATATTTCCTCTCACAGAGAGGAGGCCTATGTCCCAGCAGTGGGAACATTATAGGCTGATTATGCTTATATTCGAATATGGATCCATTGGAAAATTGATTAGTATTGTTGAGACTGTTGAGAGTTGAAATCAACAACATAGGTACTGAAGTGGTGAGAAGTTAATACATTCGTCATTATCTTCAAATGAATGTCAAATTGTAGGGATATTATTGGTGATATGCTTACATTGAAGCAATGCAAAAAAACTAAGAATAACGTCGGTCGTCGTAAATATAACGTGTGGCAAAAATGTATTGTTTCTACAGTTCCAGTGGTGAGAAGATAAAAGAATTTTGTAACAGATAAAATATTGGAACGTGCAATGGTCGTGCGGATCGCGCGTCAGCCGCGTTCGTAGACGCAATCCGCCAACGTAGATCGTCCAAAATAAACCTTGGTACCTATACCTATATAATATTTCAGCCACTAGACACTCGAATCTCGCCGCTGGAGCAGTCAGCATTCCCGGGCTTGCCGTACACTTATCGACTCCTTAATGCACTCAAACACTTATGAGCCCCGCTGACGCAGTCCACTTCAACATTCCCCCAGAAAATGAACCTGTGTTGAATGGTCATTTTCCGTAGATGAAAGACTTCATGAATACAATTACGCAAAATGAAACTTAAGTTTATTATACACAAATGAACATAGCGCATTAAGGCTCGTGCAGATCAGCGCCCCACCGGTAATTGTTTTACCGTGAAGTTTTCTCAGATATTGTTTTGTTAAAATCGCGTCGCGCTAGTCTGCACGAGCCTTTACAGATATTATAGTTTATCGGTGTCGGTTTATCGGAAGCTACTCGTACATGTAGTTATTACGTACGTAATGTTAGTTTTTATGTTTCGAGGACAAATCATTCAAGAACGAGTATCGGATAACCATCGAGTTTCATTAGAAACAATCGATCAGTCTTAGTTCAATTTTGATAACCATTTAACTACATATTAGCATAATGGGGTTTATTACCGTTTCTATACACAAGTATTGCGAATATTTGTAGATATAAATAGAATGGGACTCGTGCATTTTGTTCTACTAATGAGATTTTGCAATTACAAGTGAGAATGCTTTTATCGATTATAAATTGTTTTTCCTTTGATACAGTTTTCAATTTCTGAAAGATCTAAATATTATCCCGAGCGCGTGAAGACGGATTAGTGTTACATTGCTTGTAGGTGGAGAACGGTTTTCACGGAATGAACATTGCAGTAGGTAGGATCAAGGTTCATCAGTTTGTCCTAATCAAGTTTCAACAAAAATAATATATGAATTAAGTATTAGAACAAACAATGAGTACCTACATTATAATTTATAACATTATCTAATTAAATTAATTTCAAAAGTACCAATAACGATAACGAAATAATAAAGGTGACAAAACCAAGTAAGAAAAATATGAATTATGTGAGTCAAAATTGTAAGGATGCTCTTAGGTTAATAAAGCAGGTGTGAATAACTTTTAAATAAGTGTCAAAGAACTAGTGCTGTGCTGACACACTTCTGCTTTTAAAATCTATTCTCGCTTGAGGTTTTCGGTATTGTGACCGTGCCTCACCGAGTGAAGTGACGTGAAGTTTATGTTTTCTGCAGCAAAATAATCATCAGTTGTACGAAGGTGAGAAAATAAACAAAATGTCTCGCGAGATCTCGCGCTAGCAGCGTATTTTTTTTAACGGTTTTATCATTATCCTTCTTTGATATTACTTGCATGCAGGTGAATGATAATTAGAAAATGATGAATTGGTAGGTATATTATGGACCGATCCTGATATGAGGATGCTGGACTGAATGAATGATTGCCCCTCCTAGTTTTGGTACTCGTTTCTTTAAGGTTGACAAAAGCTGCGGAATTACAGTTTCAGCTCATATCTTTTGTGAAACGAGTATCTATTAGTATTCGTGTCCGCATCGATAACTGGTTAGGTACCTGTTTCATGGCAAACTGCTTATTATCGACGCGGCATGTTTTTAGCAAGAGTATGAGATGTTAGGTAGGTAAAATGGACGTTGTCACGCGTGAGGACGCGTCCCCCGTGGCCTGTGGGCACACGCACCGCTGCCAGCCTCCGCCTCAGCGCTGATCGACTGATCGACCACGGAGGACCCACTATAAATAAACATCACGGTGAACGCACCCACCCCCGACCACCGTGCACCTATTACCTCTATGCTTCGACCTACCCGCCATTTTATTATTTTAAGGCCTCTCTAACTAAACTGACTGCCTCGTTGGTCTAGTGGTCGCAAACGCTGCATGCTGAGCATGATGTCCTGGGTTCGATTCCAGGGCCGGACAAAGTGTTATTGGGTTTTTTCATCAGGAATTTCTCAGTAGCAGCACGGAGTCTGTATTTGTGCCCGGTTGATGACAATAGGCTCGCGCCCTATTACATGAGACTTAAGCTCATAACACACACAAGGCGGGTACGAGGCGGGAGCGAGTCGGGTCGTTTTCATCGCGTGAGCCGCCCTGTTCATCGTATTCACACAGAGCGCGGGCGCGGGGCGGCAGCGGGTCGGGCACGGTCGTACCTTGACAGGCGGCAGCGGTTGCAGCAGGCGTAGCATGGCGATATCTATTTCTACGAAGAATAGACATAGCTTTTTCTATACAAAGAGACATTTCGTTTTTTCATTTTTGACATTGCACCGTAGAAATCCTTCTACAATCTGTCATTTTGTCTTTCATTTATATCGATCTTTGTCTAGGTGTTTTAATATGTAGACTATTTCGGAAGAAAGGTTTCTATCTTTACTGTTAAAATCACACTGACAACTGAAATTTGTCTAAGGTAGTGAAGACAATTTGATTTTGGAATCGCCAGTAGAAAACTTTCTACTCGACGGCCACAAAGTATAAACGGTTATCTACAAAATCATGATTTTACAAGCAAGCGTTTTGAACGCTCAGACCAACCAAAATAGAAAGACGGATCACTACGTACATCAAACGTGTAGCCACAAAACTATGCTCCTGCAAGTAAACACACAGGCTCACGCACACACCTACAGAAAAACTATGCTCATCGCTCCTAGTACGTCACGAGTCGTCGTCTAGTAAACTTCAATAAAAAAAATTGAATTATGCCTTCTTGTGTAGTGAAAACTTGTAAAAACAATAGCAAATCACATAAAAAGTCTCACGGAATCACTTTTCACAAGTAAGTACTTCAAATAACATCGTTTCTTAATTTAGTAAACTATGAATTTTAGGTTACTTGGAACAACAACCTGAACGAATGAACGAACGAAAACAGTGACATTTAACGTGCGAGGGTTGCCATAATATGATTTGAAATTTCCCCGTTCGATATTTTTTAGTTCGAGTAATTATATGCCTGTTTTTTTATGTATTTAATATTTTAGATTTCCAAGTAATATTGAAAATAAAAGTAAATAGATAGTAGCTATAAGAAATAGTCGGAATGATCCAGAATGGCTTCCATCGAAAACCAGCGTGGTTTGTTCCGATCATTTTGATAATAATGACCTTTATTCAACTAATCGTGGACTTCGCCGTGTGATCAAAACCGGATATCCTAAAAACGTACATACAATTTAAAAAACAAAAATGAGATTTTATCAAAACAGTAATTAAATACGAGACTGTATTTTTTATTTTATTTTAGTTAGTTTCTCAACTTAGACTAGCTAATTTAAATACTACTGTCCCAAATTTTGTTTTTTCCCAAATTGCGGACGCTTTTTACGTGCTTTCTATAGTCAGTGATTTTGTTATCGTGGTCTTCTTGAATTTAATAAAGTTGATTGTAAATATAATTAAGTACCTATTTTATTTCAAAACAATTTACTACCCACGACGATGTTATGATTTACGCTTCAACAACCTTATAACTTAATATTTCTATAATTTACAAACCAATTTTTTTACATTCAATTGATAATTAATGGATAGTTCTAAGTGAAAGAGCGGAGTTTCCTATCACAAGCAATTCTTGATTAAAAGGTAATCTCCAAATCATGTATGTAAATGCACTTTGTACTTAATTGTTATTTTATTTTGCGATGTAAAAAAAAAATGGTTTTGTTTCGGAATCCTTCCTAACGATTGAGGTACAATACCATACTCAACAATATCTTACTCGTACAAATTATCCTACCCAAAATATTATTCCCCAAATTATAAGGAAAAACTTTAGCAAATGACAACCCTTTTTACAGACACATAGATAAAAAGGTGGCTTCATTTTGATGTTCGAAATGCTCCGTCTTTCTTTTTTTGTTGGTCTGAGTTTGAACGCAAAACTGTGATAATTGATAGAAGAACAAAGATATCTTCTCCTATTTTACATCATTTAGTTAATAGGGCATAAGTACCAAGGAAATAGTTAAGGCCAATATTACTGTAAAATTGTTTGATCCAAATTACGTTACTTCGACACTTTGAGAAAAATTGTTGTAGTTGACGTGAGTTAATCAGTAAAAATTGAGAATCTAACAGAAAAAATATCCTATGACAAAACAAAGAATTCTGAGTCGGATTATGTAAAAGAGTGAATTTCGTTAAAAGTGCAGTTGACTCTTTTTACTTAGCTGCCGTCGTACTGTCTACACGGAACGTCATTTTTTTTGTCTACTCTTCCATCGACAAAACGGTGCTCATGCTACGCCTGCAGTGTGAAAATGTCGGGTGATTCAGACACGGACGAAGAATTATTATTTTTACTAATTTTAAAAAGAAGAGCACGAAAAAGGAAAAGTTGTGGGTTTATGACATTAATAAAAAAAATACATCAATATGGAGAATGTCATCAACTTTGAAGAGAATTAGAAACGGACGAAGAACGGTTTTATAAATATTTCCACATGTCAAGGGCAAATTTTCACGGTGATATTTTTACAGAATAGCACAACCGCTCCCGCTCCCGTCTCGTTCCGCGCCCGACCCGCGTACGCGTTCTTCGTGTTGACATCCATACAATTCCTTGAATTTGCCGGCCGTACTACCGCGTCCGACTCGCTCCCGCTCCGCACCCGCCTTGTGTGTGTTTTGAGCTTTAAACATAACTGGCGAAATGTGGGTGTACACCTCTGCCTAACCCTTCGGGGATTATAGGCGTGATGTTATGTATCTCTAACTAAAATGATTAAATTCATCCAAGTTTCAACACCCACTGTAATATAATAAGAATCAATTCTACAAAATCTATGAACTTGCTCTAAATACCCACATACACTATTATCTTTAATGCAAATAGTTTGCTTATACTTAGATTATGCTTTATACCTTGTAATAATACAAAGAGGCTCTCTGTAAATGTTTTCAGAGACAGACAACAAACAAGAAAATAATATTTATGGTATTTTTTTGTTTAAAAAATTAACATGTAGGTATCTACATAGAAGAATTAAACATTTTATCCTTGTTTAATGTATTGTAACACGTAGCATAACCGTGCGTTTGCACTGGCGAAACATTAAAGACAAAACATGTTGAAATCTCTACTTTCTGTCAATGTTCCATACAATTTTTGACAGGAACTAGAGATTTCAACATGTTTTGTATTAAATGTTTCGCCAGTGCAAACGCACGGTAAGGTAAAGATTGCGCGAGATCTAGTTTTTTACACTATCTTATAGTTGCTAGCAAATATTTAGTTAGTGACTTAGTGAGATAAAATTCCCATTAATATTGTGTCAATACTAACGACCTGCCCTGGTTTTACTTAGGTGAAATCAGCATAGTAAAAATATACCTATATGATCATGAAATGGACGTTTATAGTCATTTAGTTTAGAGGTTTTAGTGAACGAGTCTAATAAGAGCAATTAGTTTATTTGTCCTTAGATGTGTTTCAGTAATAGGTCTTATAACTGTTAGTAGTCACGAAGTTTATGAAAGTGGACAACATTGTAGTGACGCGAGTGGGAGTTTTGAATTATTATGCAGCACTGCTATTGAATACTATTGATACTCAACAATGTACAAGAAAACATACACAATCGTGTTTGAACATCTTTGAGACCATCTCATGTTGATGTGTCTAACTCATGAAACATAACAAACAATGTTAATTCGAAAAACAATTAAGTACTTAGACATCTGAAAATACAAGTGGAAATTAATATTTGGGCCACTGCTTGTAACTTTAGTCAAAATTAACTTTTTCTATAAAATGAAAATGTGCGCCGTACATTATGGAAATGTGTATTCATCGTTTGTCGTTATCTCCGTGGCAATTAGCTACGGTGCACCGAATGGGGAGATTATGTATTTCGAGTGGATTCATTTACACTTCGCCTACAACCCCGGATATTTGTATAATAAGCTTAATTAAGTGAAACACATCTATCGGGATTGTTTTCATTCAAACGTTCTATCACGTACGATATAGGCCAGTCCCAATTTTTACTTGTCTAGTTTCATAAATATTTGTATTTTTTTCACCTTGTTCAGGATATTGATTACCCCTCCATCGTTCTCGGAACAATTTCATCAAGGCGTGTTTTGATGCTATTTTATGGCCGACATAACTGGCGAAATGTGGGTGTATTATAGGTACACCTCTGCCCAACCCTTCGGAGAAACAAGGCGTGATGTTATGTTATGTTTATGGCCGACAAAGTAGAAACACGTGTGTTTAGGGCGATGTACTGACATGTGGTGGGCTCGAATTTGGGGCCATTTCTGGAGTCAACAGTTTTGGGTGATCCATTTGGACATGGAAACAGAAAAATATTGCAAATCCTCTTTTTGAGTTTGAATGACTGAACCACACATAAATATGTTTGAAATATAAACAAACACTTTGAATGATAGAATGCAATTAGTACCTAGGTATATGAATAACGTTACTGTGTTACAATGGAAGCAATACTTCTCATTATAATATGAAGTCAAGATAGCCAAGGTGGTTAGTTCGCATCTTAAATATACTGGTACTCAATAGACAATGCACTTTAGAAATGATGTGCCAGAACAATATTTGTCTAGATGCAGTTCATTTCCTGAACATCGCTGCATTTGGTGTTAGTTGCAAGTAAAACTAATACATTATAATAAATGTATGACTAATATGCAACAATCATGGATCGGAAGATGTTTGACCTTGTGTTCACATGACATACATTGATAATTTGGATTAATAAAAATAATAATAATTATATTATCATTGTCACCAGATTAATATAGCAGAAATTATCATTTTAGTATTGTTTGAAATTGAAGTTACTATGATGGTCTAACTATATTCAGCAAAGGATGTTACTCTATTGTGGACATTGGCATTTGTACCTACATTTCTACCACAATATTCTCATTGTTGAATTTACCCAATTACCTTCTTATTTTTATCTCAACAAACTTAACATTAATGATTCATGGCCAAGTTTAGAGTTGCTGGCAAAATTTCAAATGACCCTGACTGATAGTATAAATTCAATTAATATATGTTAATACTAATCTGCTTCTTAAGAAAAATGAATAGTAAATTAATTATTAGTTCTCAATTAAGTAAAGCCTATCAACACATGATAAAAATAGGTTCATGATTGTTGTTATCAATTATTGTACTGGAGTTATTATTTTTGCTTTAACGAATAGCACAGCATTATAATTTGTGACCTTCTACAAATAATACATTTACCACAAACAATAGACTATTTATTGGCAAGCAGTAGAATTAAATTGCAGTACCTATTCATAATAGCTATCATTGCATACCCCATCTCGGACCCATGTATGGCAGTAGATGTTTATGGGTTGATTTGAAGATAAGAACCTAGGAGTGTCAATAAGTGACACTAAGAAGTATGATTTAAACAAATTCTAGTTTAAGTAGGTAGGTATGCATATTATTATAATTATGCTAAGCAGAATTGATTTAACTGTTCTGTGATGATGTCATAGGCAAGGCATAGAATCCGATTGGTAGTTAATTTACTAACATGATGCCAATTTTACAATAATCAATTTAATGATGCAGATTATTAATCTGTGGCATGGTGAGAATTTTGTTTATTGCAGAATAAACCTATGTGTTATGTTTCAATTACCTGAAAGTAGGACTTGTTCTGAATAGTTTATAGCATAATATTATAAAAATGACATGAAAGTAATAAAAAATTGTTTACATGTTTCAGGTAAACATTGTACTTACCATTCGGCCCATATTTATCTTGGTTCCTTTTTATTTGGTCTGGAGTAAGGCCTTTGTCTGGGTCTGTACCGAAGTACCCTAAGACTTCTTCCACGGATTTCGAGTGAGCGTCCTCCATGGTGGAATTACTACGTTGCCGTCAGTTCTAAAAAGCAAGAACAAAATATAGGTTAGAAATGACGAGTCATCATTATCAACTTGAAAGCTTTGAGGTTATGTTGCTTTTGTGCGAGAATTTTAATGCGACGCATTTTATTGACGATATTTTTTCAACGTATAATGAAAATTTACTTTGAAATATAAATTTATTTTATTTTACCAAAAAAGGGAAACAATTTTATTGAGTTCGGGTATTTTTTTAATGAAAAAAATTAAGAATAAGATTCTGATGATTACAGATTTTGAATTTCACATCTCGTATTCTCAAAGATATTAGTAAAATAGGAAGACGAGTATTGTTAATAGATATAACGAGCTATTTCCTAGATCGCAAGCACCGTTTGACCACTGCACCACTCACCAAGAAGTTTTTTTTTAATACATGAGAAGTGTCTGTCTTATTTTAGTATTTCACTTATTTTTAGCGTTAAACTCTTATTTTGTAAAGTTATTACTAAAATTTGTACTAATCTAATACTTTTTCTCGTAAATATCATAAACGACACGAACACGTATCTAATCCAGCCGTCATTTTTTACGAAACTGACGTAGAAGAGGGGTCGATGGCAGCGCCACCTTTTACGCGGGCGTAATACTATTTTTGTCAAACGAGATTCTTTTTCTATTAAAATATTTTACATTTTGCTGATAAAATTCAAGAATGTAGTAAACGTTAATGTTGTTGTTAGAAAATCCCAAATTGAGTTTCATTTTCTTTATTTGAAAACTTAATACTATTTACGATCATACATAAATGTGGAGCCATGCTATAGGTTGAATTTGTACCACGTGACTCAAAGCTATTTTTGTGCCATAGGCGCCTACAAATTGCGGTATTTTTAAATTTCTGAAATTCGTTTCGCGTTATGTAACACTTTTATCACTTATTTATAATCACTAATTTCCTTTTGAAACTGGTATGACACTTAATTTGCACTTGGGGTTACTACACTCACGGTTGTTTGGTTTTATAGTGGTATTATGAAACTTACTGGAATATTTTTTTCGACAGCGTCGGGAAGGAAAGAAGAAATAAGAGTGGCGCGGGAGATGTTTTCCCGCCGCGCCCCGAGTAGTGACTCCCGGGCGAAGAGCGACGATTTTAGAGCGGCGCGGGCGCGGTGGAGGGACACCGTCGGAGATTTCTTTAATTATTTTGGCAACAGTACTCGATGGCACAGTCGAGTCGCTTTCCAGGGTTGCATGTCGCACGGCGGCCGTCACCGACCGTCCTATGATGATCTTTTTATAGCGGTCGCTGCCCGGCTCGAGCTCCCGGAGCTTGTTGTGTGATGGTTACTTCTGTTTACGACTATTAAAAAGGTTCTCCTTTTTTATTTAACACCATGTTATTCTTGTGGTTTAAAGGCTTTACCGACGAAGTTATTAGACCGAATGAGCTTTCAATAATCGTCAATCGACCGTGTCGGAAGGGATAAAAGAACGAAGGCTCATACCATGTGTGTTTTATCATGATAAGCCGACACTGAACAAACATTAGCTTATCACTTTTTAAGTGGATTTCAGTTATCATTGCGAAATTAAGTTTTCAGATCGCTTTCAGCTTCAGAAGCTTTGCATTGGTAGTCCTTTCTACTGTCGTTAAAAGCGTGTTCTTGTAGCAAAATGAAATAATTATTTGTGGATGTTGATTATCGGGTGGATAATTATTGCTGTACAATTGGATCGTGGCCGACACGCCGACATTGGTGTTTAGGTACCTGTTGTTGGCAAAGATATACTGTCCGATGACGCTGATCTATGATATTGAATATTTTCCCATCATGTCTTCACCTAACAGATTGGACGGATCTGTCATAATCAAAATGATGAACTCGTAAATATAATCATAGGATTCATAATCAGGACCGTAGGCGTAATTGCAATTAATATTTTGACTACGAGCTTTGAAGTGTTTACGCCCTTTGCAGATACAATCATGGAAATTAGAATGTAGAAACTATTACAATCATAGCAATCTGTCTAGAATCATAGCAACTAGATCTCTAGATCACTGCATGATTGTATGATCTGTCAAACATGATTCTTTATAGGTATTTATAGGTACTTAACAAAATATATAATATAGTTAAATATAAAGATTATAATTGTTGAGTATAATTTTAAAATGGTTAAATCGTCTGGGGTAACTACCATTAATAAAAGCTTTGCTTACATAGTTTAAATAAGCAGTGGACTCACCATAATTAATTTATAATATAAAAATTTCGGTTCTCACGTTGGCTTTTTACAAAAAATATTGTTTTGTAAATGACGTATAGTAAAAAAAAAAAACAAGGCTTGTGTAATGTCTTTTGGGAATTTATAAGAGCGAGTTTACGATATCGATTTCACGGCAGCCACGGAAAAATGTCAACCTTGTGTGAAGTACTTGGAATATATTTAGAGTATTTTAGAGAGTGAAAATAGAAAACCGCAGGGAAGCAACTGAATGCCAATGTTAACGTTTATTTTAGCGTCTGGAAACGATAGTGTTTTAAAGAATATATTTCTCTGGTTAGCATTAATATGATTAGTTAAATTAACACCCTATTTGCGTATCACACTTTCAATCATAATCCAAGGGTTTTGAAGGATATTGTAGCCATTGCTTCCTAAGTTTGAAAAATTCGTCTGGTCAACAACGTCAATAACGCAACGAATGTACCCACATCGCAATGGGTTTCATTGTGACAGCTCGGGTAAACCCATTGCGATCAATTGTAATTTTATGTGTGTTACTCAGTTACCCGGCGTGTAAGATTGGCGTGCATAAGATAAGCCGGGAAGTAGTTAGGTACCTAGCTGCCAATATTGAAAACTCTCTCTTACATGAAAATAATTCAGTGACTATTAAAACTTTAAAAGTTACCCATGCCAGATAATAATTCATAAAAACAAGATTTTATGGTTCATAAATAAAATACATCAAAGGCCCATTTCTAAAACGACAATGTGGGAATTTTTTCAGTTTTACCATACGACAACATCAATTGCGAAATTCGATTAGAATTAGTTCTGAACATTGTAAAAAAGAATAACGTAGACATTTTTGTTCTTAACCTCCATAATAAAACTAAGAAACAGTTTGATTTTGTCTTTATACTGTCTTCCCAGCTAAAATAGTTTGTGGCCGCTGAGGCCACGAGTATTTCATCACGACTTTCAGGGTGTAACTACTGTACCGACCATCGGAAGTTTATTAGTATCTTCTTACAAATATCTCGCTGTACATGAAGCGAGTGATGATATTATTTTACGAAACTTGAAATGTTTCTTGAAGTTAGGTTAGAGAAAAAATTAAATAAAAGGTATGTTTTCTGAATTTTTCTTTGTCGCTTGAAAAGTATCTACTTACCTAGTTATTTTGAATTGGTATTGTAAGTTATGAAACTAACTATAACTTACATAGACGTGATATCTTAATGCTATTTGGCAAAACTGATGTAAAATTAACTGAATATAGGGTTGGTACAGAAACTTAGTAATGTCAATAGTACCTACTTAGTAATTAGTTTTTTGGCTTTCAACAACAACTTATGGTGGGTAGGCACACTATAACGACAGCTGTTTATATTTCTGTAAACAGTACATAATACATATAATATGAACATAAACTACGAACGAATATTTATTTAGCAATTAACTAAATTGAAGTTGAATATCGTTTTAAATGGAAAAGTTTAGATCGACTTGATATTGCCCTGCTGTTGTGGTTTTAAAAAAGAGTTAAGTATTAGGGGTATCTACTGAATGTTTTCTAAATAGGCCAATGTGGATTTAATACAGGAGAGTCGGGGTTCTATTTATTTGATTCACTTTTATAATGCAAAAGCACATAAGTAGAGTCTACCTTAGGTAGATATTCGCTTCCAGTCAAACATACAGTTTAATTTAACTCGTCGTTAACCAAATAATCTATAAGTATTAACAATATCTGTATTTATTTTTTAATTTTTGGTTTCAGAGACCAGCGGGTAAATTTTCATCTATTTTCTTAAATAGCTTTAAAACTATGTATTTTAAAATAATAATAAAAAATTGAGACTTTGACAACAAGCCCTTTCTTTGATATGTCACGGAAGTTTTTACAAAACTTATTATTTTTTAATTGTCCTATTTGCCCCCGAAATGCGTGACCATATTTTTTATCATTCATTTATTTACATTACAAGTCCGTGTTTGGGCCGCAGAAATGCATAAGTTTACCCAATTTCACCTGAATCGGTCCATTAGATTCAGAGCGAAATGGCTGTGTCAGACAGACACACAAGTGATCATATAAGGGTTCCCATTTACTTTCGGGTGTAGGAACCCTAAAAAGAGTGATAGAAGTTTACAAAAGTAAACCAGTTGCAGCAGATTGTAATTTCAGGTCTAATCTACCAACTACCCACCTTGTGCAACCGATGATTGAGCACACCACTTCAAGCCACTATTTTCTTTGATCAACAGATGTGCTTCATGTTCTGATTGATAGTAATGGACGCATACGCAAGTGAGCCAGACCGGATGACTACTCCGCAATAAATGATCGCTGCAGGTTTAACGAGCGATTAAAAATCACTCTAGCTCGGCTAGCGTACTATTTTATAACCCATCAATTAATATCCACGTTGTCTGATATTTTAGGATCACTTCGTCATAGTTTATGAAAACATTTAACTAACGTTGGTCCACTAGCTCGTGTAATTACAAACTATGACTTTTGACAACGAGCAAACCCTTTCGGTCTTTAACCTGTTTGGTGGGGGACCTAAAACGGCCACGTTAGCAATTCCTCTAAAAGCAATTCATTTCCTGAATTTCCAGCTGTCATTAGCCATTCCTCTAATTTGACACAAAAGCAATTCATAATGTGTGGACCATTTTACGAATCTCCATAGAAAACTGTCAAACAGATGAATTATTTCGTAATATGAATCGCAAGCAGATCATATTATGGATTGTCAGTTTGTGACATTTTACGATGATTCATAATATGTTCCTATTATGATTTTGCCAAAGTGGCTGTTTTTTAAGCCCCCTGAACAGATTTTCATAGAAGGACTTTATATCCCTGAAAATGAAAACTTTAACAAGTAGGCAGAACTATTAGAACCTGCTAATTATTTTGTAATTTTTTCAATCGATTGATTTATAAGAGGAAATTATCATAAACTCAATCTTACTACGATTAATGACAGTCAAAAATACACGTGTCTTCCGTTTACTCGTGTAATTATTGTTCATTTTGTGTTTAATAGCTTTGGGAAGCTCAATGTCGCTTCTGTTCCGCAATAAAGCTTTAATGTTACATCATATTATCAGTATCCTCATATGTTATGGACGGCCAGTACCTATTTGTAATATCTTGGACTAGTATTTAGTTATCTAAGGATTTCCTATATTTCTCATTGTATGTAGGTATGTTTGTATATTAGTTTGTGTCGGATACCTGCATTGTTACACACGCTGCGTGTACGCATCCGACCTACTTCCGACGTGAGATCGTTGACTTGCAATGTGAAATGAAGAAGTAGGTTTTGTTGATGTTGGCACCCGGTATAAAGCTGGCGCCAGACAGGCACATATTTGAACACTTGTGAGTTTGTGAGGTACGGTAATAAATGTGAGATCAAACTTTGATCAAATACCCAAACACCCGTGTCTCACATGTGTTCAAACAAGTGTTCAAATAAGTGTTCAAATGTGTGTTGCTGTGTCTGGCGCCGGTATAAATAGTATGCAGTTTTCTGCATCCGAGTCATTCGTTAGCTTTGGATGTTTCATTCACCTGAAGGAATGGTTTACCAATCTTGATTCGCACGAAATAATGGCCAATTTTTTACCGACTTCAGTTTTTTGATTGAGTTACGTAGAGAAATAGTATCTACAGTTTAGCTCTTTTTTCTAGCCCAGGCTTGTTTATTGCTGCCTCATGAGGCACGTTTATGAATCAATATTTGGTTTGTTAAATGGACGCTGACGTTCTGATAGAAATTATATTTTCGTTTTCATTTTCTCAGGACCAGATGTTCGTTTATGAGTCGGTCGGTTACGATAAACAGATATAGTCGCTAAGCAAGATTGGACTTTGATAGATATCTTCGTTCCTGGGTTTGTAGTTTATAGGTAAGCAGCAAAATTATGTAAGTTTAGGTGTATTTTGGACTTGATTGGGGTGGAAACATGGACGGTTTAGACATGTTTTGTGTTTTTCCATCAAATGCGTGTGTATAGGGAGTGTAACGAAATAACGTTAATCATTTATTTAGGGCGTGTTCTCTGACTCATAATTCACGTTAGTGGTCCCTAATCGTTAATATATACTCATATCTAAATACTAACGACCAATAAGAACATACTCAACAAAACGGATCAATGGGACGAGCTTTTAAAATTCCTAGATAATTTAACGAGTACCGAGTTGCGTATAAATATATTATTCTGATATCAAATATACTCGGTGTACCGAGCCATATCGTAAGGCTATTCGTCATCTAAAATAAACGGCCGAAGGTAATAATCAAAATAGAATTATCGTACTGGGGAGTGTCGTAATCGTCTGCTTTGGCAGGACTGCCTTGCGGGTTTTGGCGGACTACGTGGATCTGGATCAAGTTCGCTATGCGTGTTAAAGGAGAAAATAGCCGGTTATAGACAATGCCGAGCCGGCCTCGATCCATTTGGCGATGAGATTTGAATGTCAAGTCATTAAATGATACATTCAACGTGTGTATACAGTAGAACATACAGTATGAGACAAGTTTAGATAACACAAATCCAATGGTCATTGTTAACCACGAGCGATTATGTGTTGATTGAAATGCTGGAGATGCCAATGTTTTGAGTACACAAAGTTGTTTTAAGAATCCGTCTATTCAGCTATATCTTATCCACCTCGTCAGTATGTAATTTATAACATCGTATATGATGCAAAAACAGTTGGTTATTGTTTATTTCGAATTTGATTTTACGGTTTAGTAAACTTTATGTTGCAAGATATGTAATATTTTTTTGTGTTTCTATCCAAGAATCTGCACATTTACTTTCGTTACTCATTTATTTTAACATTGCGCGGGCGCTTGAGCTTACCGTCACACTCACATGCGACAGCTCATGAGGGTCACAGCGTGACGTAGACTCGTTTAAAAGACATTTTAAAATACCGCTACGTATTTATATAACGTTTATATTGTATGTTCAGTAAATATAATAAGTTTATGACGGCGCATATTGACGTCAGAGTATATAAGATGCTTTGTTACAATATTGCTAGGTTTTACCATCTGAAAAAGAGTATTTCTAAAGTTGCTTGTAACTATATAGAATAGGTACGTCGCTATATTTCAACTTTAGAGTATCGTTTCGATTTAGTTTTTATTGATATTAAATCTTATTTTTTTTCTAAATTGGTAAGCACAGTGATATTTCAAACACATCCTGTGATTGTGTAAAAAAATTGCAATTATGATCAATTAAGACTCTGGCTTAGAAACTTTTACATGATTTTCATAGATACAACATGCCAGTAAAATTATATTTAAAATAAAAATGCAAAGCCGTGAAAATACACCTTAATTTAATTGAGTGAGTGGATAATTGAGTGTTGCAGTGGTCAGCTATTTGAATTCCTCACTAAAATATTTTCAGCACATCTAACACATAATCTCGATCTACGTCATAGCGAGAAGATGGCGCCTGTGGCCTCCATCGAGATGTTATGACTTTTAAATTTATTTGTTTTTGTAGTGTTATGAGTGTCACAAGCCAGTATTACTAGAATATATAGGATTAATTAAAAATTTAAAATAAATAATGTAATGTATTTTAACTTTATTTATACTTCACCACTAGATGAGAATCACTATTTTCAAATAAATCTTCAAATATTCTTTCTATTCACTTTGTATTGTTGTTATAATAATACCACATCCATTCATTTTTCGTTCCTGGTAACACTGGCTTATGTAATCAAATCTGCGTTTACGTTGGAGCGGTTGCTATTTTTCAAGACGATAATTTTTCACATCTCGTTTTTATCGCATTCGCACTGAAAACGTCCGTTTACTCTTCAAATATGAAAGCACATTCCGCGCGTGGGCAACACTGAACAGTCACTGCACAGATATCACAGTCCTGGTGGCACCGCTGACAAACCAACTTACCGTATCACTTTATCACTTGGTCCCTTCACTGGTATGTGCGATACATAAAAATATATTTTTTGTTTTGTAGGTACTATCGGGTAGAGGTTGCGCGCCCCATGAGGAAAGCGTCGAGAGTGCGCGCGCCGGGCGCGGGAGCAGATTGCCGCCCTCTTTTATAAGCTCCGTTGTGGGCAGCGGGCCCGCTGCCAGCTACCACACTCTTACAAACATACGCACTCCTGCGCAGGGCACCGTTTCACCACACCTAACTCTTAACACCGCGCAATAGAACTCAAATTCAAACAGCTTTTATTTCTTCATAAGAAAATAAAAGTTGCTAGTTCCGTAGTCACTGATAACATTTGACGTTACCTTTAATTTACAAATTACTACAAGTAAAATGTACATCATTAATTGTTAGCTTAGACCTAAATTGATCTCAGTGTGACGAGAGATAATTAATTTTCGTTAGGTAGGTATTTTAATTTGTTTATTAGCTAGCTGGATGTTAGGATTAATATGGTAATTGAGCTGTACGCTGTCGAAGTGTTATTGTCGATCGACGTGATTCCATGTTATGCTTCACTGAAGAATCGCTGATTACTACTTAGTGTGCTACGACGTGCTACGGCGTAGCAGAGCTTGGTTGGGGTCCACTTATTTATACTAGTTCGGGTGTTTTTTTTTTTTTTCCTATAGCGTATTCTAAATACTGCCGTTTGTTTTGAAGTTTTTTTTTTTTTATTGTGTATAGATAATGGCGTACATTCGTTACAAGTAAATGTAGCATGCAGGTTTTTTTTTGTAAGTATTACTTTTTTATTAGAGTCTTTTTTTTTCATTACTTTTAAAATCGGGTATCATGTAACACACAAATATTACCTCCTAATCTTCCTATATAAAAATTGATGGTCTTCCTTTTATTTGTGACACTATGTTATTTAGCAAAAATAATCCTTATGATGAAGCCTTTCGATCGATATGATAAAGCTACAGGGTGATTATTTTTCTCATGTAACGGGTTCGATTCCCGGTTCAACCATGTAATTATTTAAATATCTATGAATGCAGTTTAAATTGTTTTTTTAAATTCAAATAATGTCTTCTTTCAGTAAAATGTTCCATCTACAATATTCAAGGTAACTTCCCTCCATGTGGCATATCCGTGGGACGCCCTGTATACGGTACTTATAACTAAAAACTTTTTGTTTGTCTGTCTGTTTCTTCGGGCTAATCTCCGAAACGGCAGGATCAATTTTGACAGGACTTTCACTGGCAGATAGCTGAAGTTATAACGAGTAACTAAGGCTAAGGCTACTTTTATTTTAGAAAAAAAACTAGGATCCACCCTTGCTATGCCACGGGCAGCACCTAGTTCTTAATAAAAATATTGATAAATCTACGAATTCTAAATATTTTTTAAACATAGGCTAATGTATTATTAGCAGTGATCGGAGTAGGTAGATTGAACTGGGGCCATTGATCCGAAACGTATATATTAATATGGACATTCCTCCGGAATTGGTGGATTATTAAAAAAAAACCGGAACTTATGTAGGAATTGTATTCTGCCAGAGTGGAAGGAGTCATTTGATGATTTGCCATCCTCAAAAAAATCGGAAATCGAAAATCGGAATTCGATTGTTTTTATTATTCAACAGATAAATAATGAATTAATTTAGTTTTGATACCTTCCGTTAAATTTTGAATTGAGTAGTAATAATATCACTACCAACATTAACAATATTTAATTGAATCCGGAAATACCGGAATTACATTTATGATACAAGTACCAAAAATCAATCTACCTACTCCGATCACTGAATATTAGCCTGTTTAACCAATATATATAATATATATTGTTCCTACGTGAGATGAGTAAACTGCCTTATGTTCGTTTGGGCATCACGTTGTGAACATTGTATTTCTTCTATTTACTATCTGTCTGTCTGTTACCTTTTAACGCATAAACCACGGCACCGATCATCATAAAATTTGACAAATAGGTAGCCTGACCCGTAACGACTGTCAAAGATGACAGCCGGGACCAACGGCTTAACGTGCTTTCCGAGGCACGGAGGAGTCTCGGTATGTAAAGATGGTCACCCATCCACGGACCAACCCCGGCAAGCGTAGCTTAACTTGAAGGATCGACCCGGTGCGGCTGTTATTACGTAGCCACGAGCTCCTCCTCCTATCCTGGGTACCTGTATAAAAAAATAATGAAATACAAAATACACGCAGGCGAAGTCGCTCGCAACAACAAGTAGAAAAGCATTCAGCTTAAAAAGTGAAGTGAAGGCGCAAAAGGTGGGTGAAATAATCACCTCTGCCTAACCCCTAGTGGATTACAGGCGTGATGTTATCATCATCATTTCAGCCGAAAGACGTCCACTGCTGGGCATAGGCCTCCTCCAAGCTCCGCCGCTTCACCCGGTTCTATGCCTTTCCCATCCAGCGGATTCCTGCGGCCTTCACCAGGTCATCGGTCCAGCTTGTGGGGGGCCTTACAACGCTATGTCTCGGCCCCGTCGGTCATCTGTTCTGCGAGCAAATGTGTCCTGCCCACTGCCTCTTAATTTTCGCAGTACTTTGGGCTACGTCGGTTACCTTGGGTTCCTACGGGTCTCTTCATTTCTGATTCGATCACGTGATGATAATTTAAAAAATAACTACTAATACCTCAGTTATAGTATGACTATAATAGCATCGGTAATCAGGGCTTAGAACAGGTACCAAAAACTGGTTCTGTACTGGTACTTAGCTGTTCTCGCCATTTCATTACCGGTTCCAGATGGGTACCGGTTCTCCACCTAACAAGTACGCGGTACCAAATTCAGGTACCCGCCGCGTACCACAAATCTCGTATTTCTACCTTGAAGTTATTTAACTATCCTTTTTACTTCTGTTTTCTCACTTTAACTTTCAGAAATATTTGTTTGTTGTTTGGTACCGGTTTTGGTACCAGATACAGCACCGATACTGATTAGAAATACTAATAGTACAGGTACTATTATGGTACCGGTATCACATCAAGGCCAATGGTACCGGTTCTGAAAAATACCAGTATTTCAAGCCCTGTCGGTAATAGTATAGCTTGTATGTTTAATTATGTTACACTCACAAGAAGAATACTTAAAGTACCCATCCCCTTAAAAAGTTCTCTTAGTGGTAACCAACATTTTATAACGCCCCTGGAAATATAGGAACTGCCCTATATCGTGTTTAACTACATTTTCATAAAACATTAACAGAACTAACAACCACCTCTGAAAGTTCGTAGCTAAGAAACGGAATTTGTTTGGCTACGAAAGTGCTACGATGGCCTACGCCGTAGCAGGACTACACAAAGGCCTACGTAACATGGGTCAGTTGTTACGTCATTGCTGAAAAATATTTAAGTAAGATTTGACATGACTAGATTATGATTTTAGAAATGCTTTTGGTTTGTTTAACATATAATAATTTACATGAAATACTATGATTATTAAGGGCGTAATTTATTTCCTAAAAAATAACCATTACATTAAAAAAAAAATGTTGCGTAAATATTACGTTTTTTTTTGTATATTCATATTAAACTGACCCACAGACAGTCGTTAAATAGTTGCTACTTACAATATAGCCGGCATGACGTGTTCGTACGTAAGCTAGCTACGTGTTTCAACGACTACGTAGCACCAAGCTATCGGCCTTGGCTTTTTATTTATTCATAAGTATTTCAACGTGTGCAAGTATAGAAGACCCACTTTATAACATGCGTACATACTCACCACTGTATAGACAACTACATGTTCGATACAGAAAATCCATAGAATTGTTTATGGATGTCCATTCGCCATTTTGCGACCATTAAAGTATGCATCTAATAGGTTCTGTTAGACTAAACTCTATAATCATTGACGAAGATCAACAGAATTTTTTCTAGGCTGTTGTGTATATATTACAATGGACCTGATTTAATTCTTGTAGTTCGAACTACGTACTTTTGTAGTAGAGCAAACCAAATTTGACAAGGCAATGATAGGAATCACTTTTCCCCGTGACACCACCGTAGTTATGTCCTGCTCAACTGCTACGAGTATTTATGTATATTATTTTCCGATGTAATGTAGGTATTCTATTTAAGTTATTAATTTATTGCTTTTGAGTCAGTTAATTCCAGGTTGATTAATTTTAAATGAACATTTTGCAACCACTTGTTTTTAGGGTTCCGTACGTCTGAATGAAAAAACGGAACCCTTGTAGGATCATTCATCAGTCTGATTATCAGTCTGTACGTCTGCCTGGCTGGCTGTCTTTCTGTCCGTCTATCACAGCTATTTGGTCCAAATCTACTGCACAAATTTAACACGATCGTGTAATATAAATAAATTAATTTTGAAAATAGGGGTCACTTTTTTATAATTTAAAAATAAATACTTTTAGCCATAATTATCTCTATTGATAAGTACAACGAGTACTTTGTCGCAGTTGGTCAGAACCTTGGAACCAAATGGGCGGCCGATAAAGGGGGACGAATAACGCTTCGGTGTTGAAGGCAATAGCCCACCGAAACACTGTTTCTACTGACAATCAAGAAAATAGTAATATCATAGACAATCTCAAAGACGACAGCGCTCCAGGTCTCGAAGAATTTCGGCCTTTGGTCCTTAATTCTTCAAGGACTTTCTAATTAAACTACAATAGTTTTTGGTCCGCGCGCGGCCCGGCCGCGGTCATACAGGTCATACACATAAAGAGATACATACCCCTAAAATACATATAATCATAAATATTTATTTAATAGCTGCGCCCCGTGGTTTCACCCGTGTAAGTCTCGATCCCGTGGGAATATCGGGATAAAAAGTAAACTATGTCCTATTCCAGGTCATAGTCTACTCATGTGCCAAATTTAATCTAAATCCGTTCAGCCGTTTTAGCGTGAAAGCGTAACAAACAAACTCACTTTCGCATTTATAATATTAGTTAGGATGTCAACATCATATAACAGGCACTGAAGATGCACAGTCGTCTGAGATAGTAGAATCGTCAGTTAAAGCCCACCCGGCTCACTTAGATAGGACATGCTAGTTTACGAAAAAGTGGAGTCGAGGTATTATAGGCAAAATAAAAGTTTGAAAAACCAAAAAAAAAAACAAATACAAAGAAAAGCAAGTCAACATAAAATTTGAAGAAATATACAACTTATGTACGTATGCAATCTGAGCATGGAAACTGGAGCCGTTCCTAGTTGCTGAAAAATTGCTGGTGTTAGCCCATTCATAAAAGTGGTTCGAAGAATGATAACTACAGGCCAATTTAATTGCTTTGTATAACTTCTAAAATCCATGAAAAATTCGTAAACAAACGCCTCGTCAGCTCTCTAGAGAAAGACTACTCTCGGAGCGGCAGTTTGACTTACGGCGAGGGAAGTTTGTTCGATACGAGTACGTCCATGGATTTAGTTATGCATAGTAGTTAGAGTGAGAGTGAGGGTGTGAGTGAGTGAGTGTGTGTGTTGTGGTAAGTTCGTAGTAGTTTTGTTGTGTTTTTAACCGACTTCTTCAAAAAGGAGGAGGTTCTCAATTCTTATATGAAGGTTTTTTTTTTTTGTTTATTCGATTGCACCGCCAATTATGAATCGATTTTGATGGTTTGTTTTTTTGTTTGGTAGGTCATGCTTCAGAGGTGGTCCCATATAAATTTTATTAACTTTGCTTGCGTAGTTTTTGAGTTAGCTTCAATAATTACGTATTTTTCCCACTTTTTCAAGATGGTTGTTTTTTTTGGGAAAAAGTTTTTATTTATTTATACTTACATATTTTTGTATCGTTATGCGTTTGATAGCGTGTGATACAGCTTTTTAGAGAGCAATAGGATGGGTTCAAAATTACCACGAATTGGCGGACATTCTGATTATTATGTAAGAAATTCTGGTCTAGTTATATGTCACAACACTCTGTTTCCTCGAAGTCGTTTCCTGTATGACATCAAGATCAAAGGTTTCATATTAACATTTAAATGTTTTGAAATGTTTATCATGATGTTCCAAGTTCTATCTTCGTGTCGGGCTATTTATTTGACATAATGTCTAACATTTTATGACATTAAAATAAAGAAATAATGGAAAATTCTAAAAGAAAAATGGATAATTATTGCCTTTTTTGATTATATTTTTCTGTTAATTATTACTTGGCGTCATTTAGATATTTTTTTGGGTTATTCGTTGTTTATTTAACTTCCAATTACTCAACAAATCATTGGAATACAAATTAAACCTGAAAATATAAAACTACTGCTCTAAATTTTCCATTCTACGATTGACGTTAGTTGTATAGACACATAAGTGGTTCGCGGTTTCCGCAGGAGGATGTGATTTATATATTTCCAGTTTATTTCAGTCATTCAGTTATAAAGGTAGGCCAGATGTCCACGTTTAGAACTGAATATTTGTAATGTGTAATTAGTATGCTAATTGTTTTATGTAAGACTGATCTTGAGTATAAATCCGCATCACTGTATGTTTAGTTTCCATGATATCGCTTTTTTAAGGTTCCGTACCTCAAAAGGAAAAAAACGGGACGACTTATAGGATCACTTCGTTGTCCGTCTTTCTGTCTGTCAGTCGTTTCTCAGGAATGCGTGAAGGTATCAAGTTATGATCCTAACTAATATTATAAATGCGAAAGTGAGTTTGTTTTTTAATTTCTTGGTTTGTTTTGCTTTTAGGCTAAAACGGTTGAACGGATTTAGATGAAATTTGGCACAGGGGTAGCCCATGACCCGGAGAAGAGAAAAAGCTACTTTTCATCCTAGATCGCAGACGAAGTCGTGGGCAACAGCTAGTTTTGTAGAAACAGCCGGGACCAACAGATTAACGTGCTATCCGAGGCACGGAGGGGTCTCGGTATGTAAGATGGTCACCTATCCACGGACCAACCGCGAAAAACGTAGCTTAATCTGATCGATCGACCCGTGCGGTTGTTATTACTTACCCACGAGCCCCTCTCAAGTTTAGCGTTATATAAAAACCAACGTTTACCATAGTTCAACAGTTGAACATCAAGCCTAACGATGATAGTACCCGTATCTAGACTTTTGATTACCTGCAGCATAGAATGCGAATCGATCGAATGGTGCCGATGCATTTACATAATGGCTGGCAGTGGCGTCAGCCACATGACAGTTTTAAAATTCCTTAATAAACGCTGTCGTCATTAAAGTAACGTATTAATATTCCTGACGTCAATGTACTGGTACGTAGAGATGTTTCGCAAGCACTCACGCGCACATACTTTCAACGTTATCTCGAAGAAACGTGAGGGATGCTGCACGTGAACTTTGATGCAACGATACGACTTATGCGCCTGTTACTATGGTTTCAATGCCAAGTACCCACCTGTACTTCAGGTATGGTTCATTTAGACTTATAATTTCGCTTATACTTTATTGAGTATTATAATAAATAGTTATTTTGATTTTGTTTGTCAATAGCATATCGGATTTTTAAACGTCGAAAGATGTCGCGGGACTCCTGGGGGCTTAAAACGGCTACTTTAGCAGAATCATAATAGGAAAATATTATGAATCATCGTAAAATGTCACAAACTGACAATTCATAATATGATCTGCGGGAAATTCATATTATGAAATAATTCATCTGTTTGACAGTTTTCTTTGGAGATTCGTAAAATGGTCCACAAGTTATGAATTGCATTTGTGTCAAATTAGAGGAATTGCTAATGACAGCTGGGAATTCAGTAAATGAATTTCTTTTAGAGGAATTGCTAATGTGGCTGTTTTAGGCCGCCCTGGTTGGAACGCAGTTCCTTTCGCTTTTGCACATGTTACGTAACAAGTGTCGTGACGGTTAATATGTTACTCTTTTTTCGGTTTAGCTCTGATTCGCCAAGTGTGCATAGATCACGTCCAATAAGGAACTTCTTCTTTGAGACTGAACCACCACATTATAATAAATGTAGAAGTAAATTCTGTTTCCTAAACAACACATGAAATATTTTCAATCTGCTTCTAATAATAATTCTACTTGGCTTGAGTTGCAATACATGGTTAACGGCTGGTGCCATTTAATGGTCCTCTTGTAGTCTCGGACCACATCAACCGAGACAGAGCGATTTACTAGCACGAGACAAACATAACATGTCTTACAAAAGATGTAACTAATGTCTGCTGTACTAAACAGTTTAATATGACATTTTATTATCCACATATAGCTATGAATCTTAGCTCCACCACTACTAAGTTATAAGCAATAATTGTCATTTGCCACGTGCATGTACTTTTGTTCAGTTTCCGTGTCGTGCTCTCGCCAATTTTTCTATTGGTATATATTTGGCAGTGCTATCAGACCATAGATCTGCTTGGCACGGTGACTGCGGCGGCTGGGTCTGCATCATTGCCAGCAACATTGTTCCCACCAGACACTAACGTGTATTGCGCACACGTCTGTCACGACAACTATTAATCTTCTCAAAGACTGTAAAGTTTTTCTAGACAGACGCTTTTCCGGATTATAGCTGAGATACACTTCGGGGCAAAGTTCCAGGGCGAGGTCTTTCGGCATTTTTATGTTTTGCACCGATTTGGCATAAGAACTGATGGAAAAGTTTTGGCTATTTTCGGCTAAATATTTCCGTGCAGTCATACCCTCGGAAAATTTATCTACAACTGTGGCTTTCCTATTTATTCCTATTATGGTAATCTATTACCCAAGATTTGCTGTTGAGTCAGTCGCACCTTTCCTAGGTACTGTAATTCATCCGTTGCCGGATGTAAGGTAGTCTGGAAATTCATCCCATAATAATAACAAGAACCTATTCACTTTTCATAATTTATCTTTGTTTAGAACGGTTAGGACGGTTCACGATTATGATCTGTTATCTAAATTGCAATATATTCTGCTATTTTAGACTGTTTTTGTATAAAATCAATTTATGATATCATAAACTAAAAATGTTTAACGAATATCTTGTGAGAAGTCTTCTGTAGGGAAGTGAAACATTAGCACATTTGGCTAATATGTTTTATGTTTATAGTTGAACATCACCCACATGTTTATTTGCGCACTGGCGGCTATAAGTTTGGATTTTATGGTTCTATGATAATGGCATCTACAAACGACAATAAGTGCGTTAGATACAGCTGTAAATAATGTTTAGCTTTTATCGGTATACAAGGGTCGGCAGGTAATTCCTGGCGGCGCGCCAAGCGAGCCCACGCATTCGCTCGCCTACTGAACGAATTACAATAACCTAAACTGAACCTTAACGTTCCAAATTTTAGGTAATATTTCTAATGTTTGTGTAGCAAATCTTGAAATTGATGTCCAAATCTCTACTGCCATCTGCCTTGAGCTATGTATTTTTATTTTATCGCGTTTATCGCTGGGCCATCGCGAGTTGTGTTCGTCAATAAATCACGAGTCGCTGAAGTGTTGATGTTATGTGCAGGGAATGTTATGAAAGATCGGTATTAATACCTTAAGATGTTCAACAAAACGAAGACGAGTGATGAATTAAGACGAAATGGTAATCCATCATTTGAACATGCAAAGTAAAGTACCGTTTAGTGTAATCCATTTGAACTGATGATAGAGATCGTTTAATCTTTTACATGTACAAAGGAATTGTATATTACATTACATTTATTATGGATATGTTCCTAATTTATTACGAAGATAAATTGCTTCAATTTATTTCTTGGCTATGTAATAAATATGTACGTAGTGAATATGATAGTTATCATTTAATATTCAGATATAAAGTGCGTCCCGGTAAGATAATGTTGCTACAGACTTAAAAGGTCTCAATGAGCTTTTTACGTTGTGTGACTCTCCGTTATTTTTCTTCGCCATTTCCGGTATCGTAGTAATTTCATCGAGTTCTGTTACACCAAACCTAAAAAAATAGTTACTGTCGTACTCGGATATGACGTCTTCCTTCGTCATACAAAATTCTGCAAATAATTGTGGAAGAACGCAGAAGTGAATGCCCAAGTTAACTTTTCCTGAGATGGTGAAACAGGCTATTAGCATTTTTTTTTTGTAAATGTCCCAAAAGTTCAAATAGAAATAACATAGTGTGGTGCCACTCTGCTCTAGGTACGTCGCGTTCAGTACATGTTTTCGAATCTAAATTAGAATTCTATCCGAAGCGAAGTGGAATCAGCCCTATGAGTGACGTGTGACGTGTACGTGTTCTCTTGTACATACGTACAAGAGAGCTCAATACACGTGAAATTCCTTTGACTTTTCAACTAGAACTATTATTTCAGGCTCTATGTCTCGAATTATTTGCTCATGAAAATATTATGAAGCAGTTTAATGTCCCTTAGACAGACCTCTTTTCTGTGAAAAGGAGAAATCCGTATTATACGACGCGGGTCTTGTGTAAATTGGTAGGCTTTCGACTTACCTACGGGTCGTAAGTCAGGACCGTCAATGACTCAATGGTGCTGAAAGTCGATACGTAAAAATCACGCAAATATCTGAGAACATAAAGAGCGATTCGTTCAATCGTGTCCTACATTTCGTTACGACACTTCCAAAGGAAAGTGTACGTAAGCCCAGCGTCTCATTACCGGGTCGGCCATGCTCCGGCAAGCGTGCGACACACGGTTTCAACTTGACACGTTTCTTTGTGCCACGCAATAATATGAGCTAATCAGAAATAGCGATCGACGGATCGTAACGTAGTAGTTATATTTCTGCCAGGGTTGCGGGAAAGTCCGAAAGGGATACCGGAAAGGGATACCTTAGCAACAGGCAACTGAAGGAACACGGGTGGGTTGTAGTCAGTAAAAGTCTGACATGACCTTCCGCTCCACCCAGAGCGGGAGAAGTGATAAGATGAATACACAAACACAAAAAAAAAAAAAAGTTTGGGCATAATTAATGCTGTATTTATTATAGGTGCTGTAGGTTCCTGGTAATAGGACATATTGGGTTACTTATTGTAATCTACCTGATTGATTTTAAGTACATCTTTTTTTAAACAGCTGAATTAATTAAAGTCTTGGTTTTTTATTTGGTCTGAGATGATTAAAACCTTTATTATCAGACCACAGTGATCCATGCGTCAGTAAAGAACACCTAAAACGAACATGAGCTACGCCGTTGCCCTTTGGATAATATAGGTTTATGGGTCGTGCCGTAGCGGCTAAGATAATATACCCTGAATAAAAGACTGCTAATCGGTTCGATTGTAAGTTACTAGACTAACTATTGCAGTAGTCTTAAAAGGATGTCTGCTTGCAGTTGTTACTGGTAATTCTCATGGCTAGCCTTTTTCGTTATCATTACCATAAACATAACAACTTTACACCACGCCTGCACGCGTGGCATGACCACCGTAGAAACGGGTTTTGTCGACGGACGAATAGACAAAATGACAGATAGTGATTGTTTATCTGTCATTTTGTCTACTCTTGTGTCGACAAAACCTATTTCTACGGTGGTCATGCTACGCGGGCTGTAATCCCCGAAGGGGTCCTACGTGTAAGTTAGTTATGTCACCATTAACTTTTGCCTACATACATTGTGTACCTACCTACCTACCTATGAACAGTGTTTAGGTCTTATTAACTGTTTTAAACAGCACATCATTTAGTTAGCGATAAATAAAATAGTAAAGATCAATCTTTTATAGCGAATGCCTCATTAAAATAAATAAGTGGTTCGGTACGACTCTGAAACTCAATTTTAATTTAGCTGAAGATTAATTTTGATGAGTTATGTGACGCTAATTGTTGCCCCTGTGTTTTCAGTTATTTTTGGCGCTTCCTAACTGGGGTTACAGCATATGTTGCTTGGGATACAAACCATACAGTACTGTGATATAATGTTATCATCTACGCAAGCGTGCTTCATTTGCACGTACCTGATGTAAAATATGTAAGATGTGGTCTTTAACCAAATTAAATTCAACTGGAGCCGTCATCATCATCATCATTTCAGCAGAAAGACAACCACTGCTGGACATAGGCCTCCCCCAAGCACCGCCAGTTCGACCAGTTCTGTGCTTCTTACATCCAACGGATTCCCGCGGCCTTCACTAGGTCATCGGTCCACCTTGTGCCGTACAACTGGAGCCGTAACTAATACAGACTATGTAAGAAGTACTGAACTACTTATTTGAATAAACAAAACATTACTTGGGTTCCGTTACGTTACTCGAACTATGCACAATTTCAATTTCCTTACAGTGGTGACTTTAACGAAACTAACATTTTTCATAATTGTAGGAACTACTTTTTCAGGCGAGTAAACACAAAAACCTAGATTAAATTTTTCACGTTCCCAAATCTCAATACGTACTGCAACACTCATAAGCAATGATCGTAGGTGTTTTGAATGCCAAACATTAACTAGAAGCGAACAAGTAAGATCTACACACGTCAGAATTTATGATGGAGCTACCGATACATCAGATTTATCATTTCTTGTGTATTTTTTATTTAAGTGCAAGTTTATTACGTGCTAACATCGGTTTGCGTTTCATTTCCAGTATGTTGGAAAGCTGTATTGATGCAATGGCTCTGCTAGGAATACAATATTAAAGTTATAGAAATAGAATAGGTGTTTATGCTCTTATCATGAAGATTGAGTTTTTGTTATCATTTACTTCACAATCAACTCAGTTTGTCTCAGTCCACGGCTATACATAGATCGGTGTTCCAAGTTGCGCCCACAACACTCAGTTCTCCGCATTCCGCATCCAGTCTGTCCCAGTCCCAGCCAATGTCATCTCAGTGTTACATCACTATAAGCAGCCTATATAACCTTTCCACTGTTGTCGGGCCCTGTCTGTGAGAGGAAGTCGGCCTTAATCAACCACGCGAGCCCAGTGCGGATTGATGGATGTCAAAAATGTCTTCGAATTTTTAGTTATAGGACATGCTGGATCGGTGTTTCATGATGTTATCCCCTAAGGCTTAAGTCCATGGGACACCATAGGTTCTGTACTTATCTATAAAAGAACAAAGTTCAACGCTTACTCTATAGTGTTGCCACTTTGAGCCATTACTTTTATCTATGGCCTTAAATTATTGAATATCATAATCATCATCATTTAGTGATATTTTGAACAACATACATTATTTTTATTTTTAGTAACAGATAGTACAATACTCGTATTTATTTTTTACAATAATTCAATAATATACATCTCACACTAAAACAATAAGTATATAAAAAGGGGCGGAAATAATCATTATAGTGCAATAAAAAATTCGCCCGTATCGCTGTCAGCAGGGAAAGTCTATATCTTGATTATAATCCGATTTCATCTGGTTTCAGTCCGACAAAGCGTAAAAGAAGAATAGAAACAGATCGGTTTATTTAAAAGCTTGAAGATAACACTTAAGTTTAGTCATTGATCTATAATTAAACTCGCCAGAAGTCGGCAATTAAATACGGCGATAACTTTAGGCTATAGCATCATTTGCAAACTTTTCACGACTTTTCGGTGAAACTCGAAAGAAGGGATAGTTATAATTCTTTGGAATGTATTTATTTCAGTAAGATAAAAAAATCTCTAGCTGCGTTCGAGGGATTTTCTTTCAAATATTTGTATTTTATTTGAGTTATTGGAAATTAAAATACCTATGATAGATGTTTTGAATAAAAAATGCAAATATTTTCTGACCACAAACAACTGGGCATTGTTTTTTAAATTAGTCCTCTGAACTATATATTCTTAAATTGCAAACACTTAGCTATTTAACATTGAATAATGTGTGTGTGTGTGTCTTGTAGTTTACGTTTAGGTACACGAGCGCTGAGGGAATCGATACCAAAGGATGTTTTTAGACATCAAATCTGGGCAATCCCCTGAACTATTTTCGACGGTGGCTATAGATAAATCTTGGATTTACTATTGCAATGTGCAAACAAACGCTCAAAGTCACGTATAAACGTTTCAAGATGAGGATTATGAGATCAAGTCCTGCAAATTGTATTTTATTTCAAATACTTTGTCATTTTAGGTGTAGAAAACGCACAATGTAAGGGACTAACAGGATATTTTATTTAAAGTTTTGGTTCTGTTTCAAAGTTTTTGTATCTGGGTTTGTCACACTATATAATATTGTGCAGGGTCGTAGCTACTATCGCCGTATCAATGATACGGGGGCCCCGGGCTACAAGGGCCAATGAACGAAAATTCGTAAAATGTTATCCACAACCTGAAATTCTTATGGATAAGACCTGGAATTAATGAATACCGTATGAAAATAAGAAAAATAACATTATTTTTTTATGGCTTACAAAGGCTTTAATATACAGGTGTGGTCGCTCCAGTTCTTCCATTCATTTAGTAAAATCACAATATCAGCTTTACCTATCCCAGTCAGGGTTCTCCAGTTGTGTAGCTCGCTTCGCCCGCTTTTGCATTCTCTTATGGCCGATTCCCATAACTTACGGACAGTTATTGGTTAAAATTAAGACTCTTGTATACTTACCAATAATGAAACAAAGACCTCATAGCTTTGCATAGTAGACCCTGCCATATGGAAGTAGCTATCACCGGTAAAATTTGCTTACGAATCTATTTATTTGCCCAGTTTGGCAATAAAAAATGTTAGCATTGGTAAGCAGAACGGTTCGTTTTTGTTTATGGGAACCGAGCATTAGAGCTCTCTTAAAACTAATAATCAGCTAAAAAGGGCCGGTTTTTTTTAAAATACATCTTGTGGCCCCTTTATTTCTGGCTACGCCTCTGATATTGTGTGTATACATTAGTCCCAAATCGGGCCCGCGACTCAAGGTAGTAGTAAGATCAGTGAGGTTTTAGTCAGTAGGAGTCCGACATAACCCTCCGTTCTCCCAAGACGGAGGGTACCCAAGTGGATTTCCCGACGCAAAAAAATAAAAAAAGTCCCAAATTTTTAGGCAGCTTGAAATAGAAGTTGAGCTGTCACTGGAAGAAGTATAAATAGTAGAGCTGTGACGTGACGAGCGATAATGAAAAAAATCACGGCAACGACGACCGAAATAGTAACGTGATTGGACCGTGTTATGACTTTCCTGTCTTGCAGTTTAGCTAATTGTGAATCAATCTAAAATATATCCGTCAGATGTTTGTTTATGTAGGTCTGTTTGATTAATGACTTCGGAACCTCGGGATACTCGTACCGCACAGTCATAGCAGTTTGATTTGATTATAGAAGCAGTTGATGATTTGTTTTCCGATGACGATTGCCGTTCGTTTTTTTCCTATGACCTTCCTGATTTAGTTCATGCTCGCTACAAGCACAGTTCAGCTACAGCAACTGCATAAACGCCCAACATGAATCCTTCTAGAAGGTTTAAGCGCAGACAGAGATAACATTAAGCATTTAAAAAACCATAAACGAGATTGACACAAAATATTGTTTCGCCTTGTCAAGATTAAGAGGGCAAATGAAACGATCATAAATTCGCTTGAGACCGAGAAGTACACCCACTCGCAGCGCATATGAGTGTTGTTATAAAAGAATACTTTAGAGACGCGTAAAACAATAATTAATTTAAAAAGAAGTGTGCTGGCACTTGTCCATTGAAAAATTCCGCGCCGGAGCGGGCTCGCAGGTCGCGCAGCCGTCGGCAACCGAGATGTGTCTGAATGTTTGTCAAACTCAAGTAATAAATGATAATTTCACATGTCTCTGTGTAAATTAAATAAAATCAGTTACTGAAACATTAAGCTGTAAATCTTAAATTGACATTTTGATTAATTTCGCAACTTTATTACTCGTTTGAATTTTATCTTTTGCGAATAGGGCTTTTTTTGCTATGGCTAATTATTTTAAATTAATAATTTCCATTACGTATAATAACAAATAAATTCAGTTTGTTAGCCATGCATGAGCCCCAATGTAATCTGTTTACTCTCACTGCGATTTTATAATGCCATAATAAATGATTTCATCCGTTTCTATATATTTTTCTTAAACTTCCCCAATGCAACCGCTATGCAAGCAATAATATAAACTGAAAATTGTTTGTAGTATTCATTTCACGTGTAGGTAATTAATCACCATTAACAGCTCGTAAATGTTTCTGTTGACCACTGTGGTCGCTTGACCGTTACGATACAAACAAAGTCATAATCACCCAATTTGCTAGGTAATCGCAGTTTGTTGTTATTTGAGCATATTTCAGTGCTTTGTGCATGACTGACACAAAAGGCACATTTATAGGGAGCAATTTAAACGCCCGAAAACTGCAACAATTGAAAGTTACTATCACATATCACAAAATATCCCTATATTTAGACGATTCATTTCTCTACTTTCTTCAACGCAGCAGTAGGCAATTCAATTGGTTCATGAAATCACCTTTTACAAGCTTTTTCCAAGGTTAGAATGGCGTGGTCCATTATTTTCCTGGGAGTATATAAACCTGGTGTTTTTTTTTTTATAAAAAATGTAAAAAGAAACAAAAATAAAATCAGGGTCACAGTGCATGTGAAGTTTAGTATCACGTGCGTCAACGTTCCATTAAAACAGGAACAAAAAAGATTTGCAGTTTTCTAACATTTCGACAACATGATTTATTTCGCTTTAAATAAGAATACTACGTTGAATTGCTGTTTTTGTAGTAAGATGAAGCAGGAATGTTAGATAATATTTTATTGTAGCTACCTAGAACATGGTGCTTATGCAGATTAAAAAATGATTAGTCAAGGATAATCTTGTAGGAATGTCACTCAGTTTTTCCTCCGATGTGATTTCCTAAACGGTCTGAGGACAATTTGTGGTAGGTATTAGTTTATTTTTACCTGACTACGGCGAAGAAAAAAGGAGGGTTATGATTTTGACCGGTATGTATGTATGTATATATGTATGTACTAGCTTCGCCCCACGGTTTCACCCGCGTAAGTCTCGATCCCGTGGGAATATCGGGATAAAAAGTATCCTATGTGTTAATCCAGGCTATAAACTATCTGTTTGCCAAATTTCATCCAAATCTCTTCAGCCGTTTTTGCGTGATTGAGTAAAAAACATCCAAACACACAAACACACAAATACACAAACACACAAACTTTCACATTTATAATATTAGTAGGATGTTCATCTGTTCCCTCCCTCCTATCTTCTAAACCACTCATCACAATTTGACAAATGCGGTATCGCTGAAAGTGTCTTAATCGTCCGCTAGTTATAGGCTATGTGACGTCACATTAAATTAAAAATTGTGCCCTCTAGACGACATAAAGACAGGAACTTAAAAAAAAATTGTTTAATCGTACCATGTTGGGTATCAAATGAAAGAGCTTAATGAGCACATTTCAAAAATATGTATATATTATAACCACAAAAGAATTTAAAAAAAATTAAGTTTTAAAAACTAAAAATGTATAAACAAGACACCACAGAGAGACAAAAATTAAAAATCCGGAGTCACACGTGCATAAATCGAACAGATTACGTGTGACTCCAGGTTTTTAATTTGTTACTTTAATTTTTTCTAAGTCAAACTCAAACTCAAAGCATTTATTTCAAATAAACCAATTACAGGCACTTTTGAATTGTTAGTCAGAAAGATGAAGCTAGTTACCCATTCCAAAGCGTACGTTCCTATAGAGAAGAACGGGCAAGAAACTCCACGGACACTCTTTTGAATCACAATATTGTTACAATATATTGGTTACATCATTCATGTTGAAATTATACATGTGAGTACAATGTCCGTCCGTAAAAAGATAAAAAAGAAACAAAACAATTCAAAAATTAAAATAAATTAAAATAAGTATTGAACTGACAGAACAGTCAGGTTAACCCTTACGGAATTCAACAAAAATCTCTGTCTATAACAACTGCAGTACCTCCTAGGCCACCTTACCCTCGGTTGTGACGTCGTTGCCTTCGTCGAGCATCATACAGTAAAAATGTTTCAAGCGACCGTGTTCAATAGCACCAATGTTCTACAAACCGGAACAAAGCATAGCTTAAAGGCATAAACAATACTTTCTAAAACGAACTCTTTAGTATATCTTCGATGTAGGTATATGCTTTATGTATGTACTAGCTACGCCCCGCGGTTTCACCCGCGTAAGTCTCGATCCCGTGGGAATGTCGGGATAAAAATTATCCTATGTGTTATTCCAGGTTATAAACTGTCTGTTTGCCAAATTTCATCCAAATCCATTCAGCCGTTTTTGTGTGATTGAGTAACAAACATCCAAACACACAAATACACAAATACACAAACTTTCACATTTATAATATTAGTAGGATTTATTTACAGTATGTTATCTTAAGAAGGGCGTTCCCATAAACCTGCAATAGTATAGCGTCTATACATGGTAAAAAAAATATTACCATTAAAAAAAAGTTATTTTTTTTAGTATAATATTCACAAAAATTATTAAATTGATACGGAGAAGAAACACTCTGTACACGACGCACACTTGCCACAATTGTCCTTCAAGCTAGAAATACAAGTAAAAAAAAAAAAAATGTTTCTTTTTTTTTTGGCATGTATGTACGCCCTTTGTTAGTTAACATACTGTATTAATTGTATATGTACACCACAGATTACCTGCAGTATATTGTCTTTCATTCTCCCTTTAAATTCCAATCCAAGGGTTGTCCTAAAATAATGCTTTTAGCGAGAAGACCGCTCATTGTGTTATTCTATGTAATTTCTTTACATTGATAGGTATCTGTAATTCGCCTTTGTACAAAATAAAGAGTATTCTATATTATTCATTCACAAAGAGGTCTATTGCTACTAAAGTCCATCACAATCATAAAGCATACATAAACTCACGCTTTCATCCCATGGGGTAGGCAGAAACTACAGCACACTACTTGTTACGATCCTTACATACTGCTTTTGTCTCTTTTACGTACATGTGGGGGCTTACAAAAGGCCACTTTGGCAGTATCATAATAGGAAAATATTATGAATCATCGTAAAATGTCACAAACTGCAATTCATAATATGATCTGCGTGCAATTCATATTACGAAAACATTCATCTGTTTGACAGTTTTCTATAGATTCGTAAAATGGTCCACAAATTATGAATTGCGTTTATGTCAAATTAGAGGAATTTCTAATGACAGCTGGAATTCAGGAAATGAATTGCTTTTAGAATAGTGTGGTCCCCCTGGTCATACATGCACGCCGAAGAAATATAGCCATCATAATGATTGCTATATTTCTAAAATTACAGCCACGGTGCATTGTATTGACGTACGTCGGGAGACAACGCAGCTGTAAGCCTTGAATCTATAAGATGAATTGCTCTAAGAACCTTACCGAGTGACCAATAAAAAATGTATACGCTCGCCCGCGTCATACGCGCTGCGTCAATTTACTCCCATACCTTTACTTACGTCATTATAACAAAAACATTTAAGTAGATACGTGGTTATTTACTGAACACGGAAGTATACAGTACATAGCAGTACTATGCTAAATAACAAATAAGTACGTGTGGAGATAATTGTTAGGTAAGTAGGTCATAAAACCACTTACTTTCTGAAAGGTATTTTTTGATGACTTCCCTTATTATTCTCTTTGCATTGAACTTATAAAACTAGGTTACTGTGACAACATGTAACTGCAAGCTGTCATTACTTGGAGATCATGTTTTGTGTTGTATAGCGAATGTTACATAAATAGAACACATCACTATATGTTCTGGGTCTTATATATTGCTATGGTATCAAATATGATAAGTTTTTTTTGTATACATACTTGTTAAGAGCCTAGATGCTTCAGTATTAGGTCAATAATGACTAAAAAGCACTTCTGAAGCATCTCCCGTCGTCCGTTATCGATAATTGCTTTATGAAAGTTTCCCCCTAACATCGGACTTTAGAAGAATTTTCCAGAAAATGATCCTGGTGAAATAGATGACATTTCACCAAACTTTTCGGATAGACAGGAGACCTAATAGAATTTTAGAGTCACCTTTTAATACAAGGTTAGAATGTATTGATCGAATGGTTAATGAAATATTACGCTTGGCCGAGTGAAAAAAAAAACGCATAATATAATTCATTCGTGGACCGCTACACATTGAGGACATGAGTTATTTATGGCCTGCTTTTACTAAGGGTGGGTAATGTGGCTGCAACATTATACTATAAATAAAACTATAAATAAGAAAGAAAATGCGTTTAAGCTTGCATTCAAGTTGTTAAGTTAAAAATGTAACGAGGCGTTTAAATAATCATGTACTTAAACCTAAACTTTCAAGAATGATTTTAACCGAGTTCGCGCATTTGAATAAAATAGGTATTTAACTAACTTAATTTTTTATTTATTATTCAGAAAAAAATATGTTTAAGTACATAGATTTGTTTAGACTAAACATACCACATAAACCGTCGGGGGTTTAATAGCGGTATGGCCAGACGCGGCAACTCGGCGCGGTACCACTTCATATTTTTTATTATAGCGTTCATTCCGTATAAGACGTCACCTGAGAAGTCAAGAGGAAAACATAATATGAATAACAAACAAGGAAGGAAACAATCTAAAATAAACTATTTTTTCTCTAATATTCCGATTGCGCTGACGAGCATACCCATTCCGAAATATTTCCTTATTTACTCGACTTTTTTCCTACACTGATGAAGCAAAGTATGTTTTGCTATACATGTGATGGCTATCTTGTAACCGTGCGTTTGCACTGGCGAAACATTAAAGACAAAACATGTAGAAATCTCTATTTTCTGTCAATGTTCCATACAATTTTTGACAGGAACTAGAGATTTAAACATGTTTTGTCTCGAATGTTTCGCCAGTGCAAACGCACGGTTACGCTTTATAAAACAGGGAAATCCGTTGTTAATCTGTACATATAATAAAATCGTAGCGAAGTCAAAACTGCAACTGAGGTTTGAGTATAAGAAAAGTAAGAAATCGCAAAGAACTTCCAATACATTTCGAAGGAAATGAGACTGAGATTAGCAATTTGAGCATATACAATATAATACCAGTGTATGACAATAGTCGAATTATTAATTACCTATTTCAATAGGTTACGAATATAGCAGATAGTTACAAATGTAAACTTTTCAATTATTATCATCCCGCTATACCTTTAAGGAGCTAAGCAGTCAATGATGATATAATTATAAGAACGGCTATTTTAGTTAACTTTTAACAACGTAAATTTCTTGAAGGTTCGACGACTGCTTTACAAACATAAGTTCGATTCCTAAAAATTTATATTTTTTGTAATTGTTTTTTAATTTTAACATTTTGTTTTCTGTACTATTATTATATGACAGTTCGTAGAACCTAGAACGAACACAGAAATATATAAATTTTAGTCCTGTTCTGTCATATATGGTTATAATAAAAAATAAATATCTATGGTTAGGTTAGGACAATAACTATTATTTTATTTTAGTGATAGCCGTTCTTTAGGAATAATCTATAAGAATGCATCAGTCAGTGTATCAGTGTTGTGCTATAGTATTTGTAAGGAACGTAAGTGTTAATTAATTCACTAAAAACGAAAAATAAGCTATAGGGAATTGCTACTGAATGCTGTGAGTGTTGACCTCAGGATGAGCTGCTTCTCACCCGGACAACAGCTGTACGGAATTTGCCCCCGCGTCACCAGTCCTGACTCCCTTCATATTTTGGCTGCTGAGACCAAAACTACAAACTTAGTATACGTACAGGCAAGTTTAAAAAAATGTGTTCGTCATTTTAATATATTGTGTTGTTGACTTCCACGAGAACGAAGTCGCGGTCAGAACTATAAAACAGAAGTCTTTAAAAAATATTTGAATTCAAATAAACATTATGACATAAAATAAATCTACTTATTTCGATATTAATACGTGTTCATATTCCAAAAATGTGGCGTGACGTTTTCCCTCCGGTTGAATGTCAGCAGCCACCGCCACGTAGTTTGTGGATGCACACAGATTCCCGGGATGTGCACTTGGTATCAGACCAAAATATCTGTATATTATGCAGATATTACATTATGTACGATTACCTTGAGTGTAAAATTAGATAGTCTTATATGTGAGCAAGTGCTTCACGCTCGTTTTACGTTTTAGTGGCTGCACGAGTCGGATCATACTCGGTGAAATAGCGGTAATCATTTTTATTCTGTTAACGGTTTGTGTAGCTATAGAAGTAGTAAAAACTTTATTTTGATCAAACCAATTGCTGTTTTACGCTTTTTCTGAGTAATCATCGAAAACCTGACTTATCTTTTCCAAATGATTTGTAGATGGCCCAAATATTGCTAGTTTGATAAAGTTTTGGTTTCATAACTTGAATAATTCTCGTAATAATCTGAAACCTGACTTATCGTTTCCAAATGATTTCTTGATACGCCAATTATTGTTTGTTTGGTTATGGTTTTTAGTTTCATAACTTGGATAGATGGAACAGAGTAGCAATAATATGAAACCTAATTTATCGTTTCCAAATAATGTAGATAGGCCAAATATTGTTAGTTTGTTTAAGGTTTTGGCTTCTTGGATAGAGGGAACAGAGTATAAGTAGTAATGATGTTGTACTTGACACTAGCCAAATGTTTCTGTAAGAGCTGGCATTACATAAAGCAAAAGTTGATTAGGTAGGTATTTGATTACCAATTTTTTTACGCAGCAGCTGATAAAAAAATTGTATTTTATCATCATAAAATTAACAGAGTAGATATATATGTATATGTATCTATATATACAGCATGTAACAAATACCCTGTTTGTTCCAAAAGAGGGCGCCTAATAAACATTTTGGTTATTTTAAATTCACATTTTTAGTACCAAAATTACACGAATCCTAACTAATATTATAAATGCGAAAGTGAGTTGGTTTGTTACGCTTTCACTCAAAACGGCTGAACAGATTTAGATGAAATTTTGCACATAGGTAGACCATGACCTGGAATAGGACATAGGATAATTTTTATCCCGATATTCCCACGGGATCGAGACTTACGTGGGTGAAATCGCGGGGCGCAGCTAGTTTCATTATAAATTAGCAAATTTTCTACAGAGGTCAAAACTTATGAGGAAAACCCTCTCCGATCCGGGAGGTATCTACAGATACCTCCTGGATCGGACAGGGTTTTTGTTACACGCTGTATACATAATATTTGTAAATAGTTCGTATTTTTTCCACGTCAGGTCGTTTGGAAGTTATAGGGACGGTTTTATTGTACCCTTTCATGGCAGCTGACAAGGCATTAATTAATCTATCGCGCATGCTCCGGGGTGTGTGAAACCAAGGGTGTGTCTACGGTAAAGTCACTGAAGATTAATGTGTTGTCGGCTTCCATAGACGGTTCCATGCTGGTTAGGTTAGTGAAGTACTGGCGTACGGAAAAATTGATAATGCTGAAGCACTACGTTGCGTAAGCCTTTTTGTATTATGTGCCAAAGTTATAGTAAAATAATATTGCTAGTTAAGAATGCTCTAATTTATTGATTAAAAAAAGAGTAGGTATGATGCTTCTTGCATTTCAGTATAGATTGGTTTATAAACTTATGTAAATAACCATTGTGTCTTTAAAAGTTTGCTGGTCTAATGCAATAAGACCACTTTATTTGGCAGTTTCTCGTCTTTTTATTATTTTGTAAATATTCCTAGAACAGAATAAACAAATATAGAATACGTACTTGACGCGTACGCACGTTCTATTAATTCGAGAGCTGCCTAAGTAAGGGAGTTACTTGGTCCCCACAGAACACCCTCTATGTAATGTGGTGACCTCATTCTTGACTGAGGGTAAAGACTGGGGTCTTTTATATGTATTTAACTATTTAAGTATTTGCGTCTACGTGTCCTTTTGGCAAAAGCTTATTTCCTTTTATAATACAACTAACTGCTCCAGGATGTTGAGCCAGGATGAAAGGTACCCTGTCCTTCTCCAAGTCATGGTCTACTCATTTGCCAAATTTCATACTAATCCGTTCAGCCGTTTTAGCGTGAAAGCGTTACAAACATATAAACAAACAAAATTAATAAGTTAGGATATGATTAAACGCTTTATTTTACACCACACGGTCTTATCTCACAAGGCGATCTCAAACGAGCGAATGCACGTTCCAGTCCCACACTACCAAATTATTTTTGTGTCAACAAGGACAGAAAGTTCGTTGGTCTCTCCTTACTAAAATGTCAAGAACATAATATCAACAAAAGAAAGTTCTAGATCATATTATGTTCGTTTAGTGTAATCTAAACCCACCTTTACAGACAACCTTTGGATGGACTGAAAGAAAGGAGAGACGTAATGAATAGGTAGATATAGAACATTATTATAAACGACAAACCGAATTCATGACTAGACGCTAATGTAGGTCTACCTACTAAAAAATATTCCTAGGTAAAGTATAATAAACACTGTATTTCTGAGATGTTATAGTTAGACTTTTTTATTTAATGATGTCTAGCTGCTGCCTGCTGGCAAGTGGACCTAAATTCTATTTCTAAAACAAAAGTTATCTGCCAGTGAAAGTCCCGTCAAAATCGGTCCAGCTATTTCGGAGATGAGCCGGAACAAATAGACAAAAATGTCAAATTTGTTTTTTGTACTGTATATACTTTCATATGCATTTAGTAAAACGCTGTTATTTTGACATAACAAACAGACACTTCAATTTTATTTATTTGTATAGATAAATATATAGATAGCGGCAGAGTTGTATTTGGCAACATTACTCATGTTCATCTATTTTTACCAACTTCAAAAAAGGAGGAGGTACTATGTTCGGATGATTGTTTTTTTTTTTTTTTTTTATTCACTAGAGATGTAGCTCGGTATGTATAGTGAATTAATTACCTATTTGTGTATAGCTTTTACATTATCCAGTAGATTTTTACTGTCGACGATAATTACTTATCCGCATGTAACTAAACTGTAACGGATGTTGGCTTTTTTTTTTGCGAAGATATTTCACTCCTGTAACTGTAAAATGTAGAAAAATATATAGTGTAACTAGGTAAATTATACAGTACATCAGCCTCAATCAAAAGTTGAAATTCAGTGGTACATTTATTTTTTAATCTTGCGATGCGGTAAGAATGTTCACATTATTAACAGTAATGCTTAAGAAATCATAACCCATGAATCAAGGTCGATATTCAGCTTTTTAATGACGAGAATATTTTCAGCACTAAATCTTTTGTACTAACAGTAAGCACATCAAAAACATTCCTGACGGTGACATTTGAAATGTGTCATTCATTAGGTTATGTAATCTTTTAATGGTTTGGTGAACAAAAGTTTGACTAGTATTTAAAACTGTATGGTAGCTGAACTCTTGCAGGACTACCTATGACCCTCATATATCAGAAGACTCGTTGGTCTAGTTGCAAGTACGACTGCAAAACACGGGGTTCGATCCCCAGGTCCGGAAAAGTATTACTGTTTTTCCATTATGAACTCAGTGTGTAGCAGTCTAGAGTCTGGATTTGTGTCTGGTTGATGGCAATAGGCTCACTCTCTACTAAATGTAAACCTAACTTACGAAAAGTGGGGAAAATATACACATCGCCTATCTGTATCGCCAGTTATCTCACTAGCATGTATTTGGCGCTTCGATCTCAGTTAAAATCGGTGAATTCCTGCTTGGATTAGATATTTCATTGCGTTCATTTCAGAAAGTCTTATTGCTCAGACTATTGCCCTTGGTTGACACAGTTTGAGAAAGCGTAAACTAATGTCACGGGCTTCGTCAACGATGTAATGGTTGGGTGCTTTTGGATCGCTATATCTGAGAAACAAGGTATCAGTAATACCAAGAATTTGACAGTTCCTATTGAAGATTCTTCCTAAGCAGAGACTGCTTTTTAAGATAATGGCATCCAATTTCATAGTTATTTGATACTAATTAGTATCTAGACGTTTAATGGCCGCCATCCTATTTATCCCCTTTATGTAATTAGTAATTATATCGGAGCAGCTCGTAAAGCTCACCACAGAAAACATATTGCTTTACTCTCGGCGACCCGTGCTGTCCCAGTATTCATAGTCATTAATTCTGGGACCCTTTATATTGTGCGACACGTAGTCGGGTCGTGGCGTAGTCGAATCGTTTCGGGAAGACGGGTATGGTTCCTGATTTATTTTACAAGCTTTTATTTAACTTGCAATGTTTGCTATTTAGTCGTTTGTTTAAGTCGAATCTTGCAAGCTGAATCAAAACCACTTTCTCTAATTCTACAGAGTTGTTGTGGCGTCCACATCTTTAGGCACTTCTGTAGTATTTCCTTGCTCGATTTATTTTTACAGCAAAATGTATAAGGGCGTATATATATATACTATAAGTAAAAGGGCGTCCATTTGTATAGGTTTTCTTTTACATACCTATGGTAAGTGATGTAGGGAAGGTGTGGTTAAAGGTGAATAGTCTGAGTTCTTTGAGAAGAAGGCAATGTTAATGACATACAAAAGTAACTTGTTTATTAGTATGAGTAATTTTTCAAATTTGCCCACCGACTTTACCATCCTTAGTTAAATGTGCAAGGCTACATAAGGACAAGCAAATTGTTAGTTATTCCTATGTAAATACAACGCACGAATATTTATTTGTAAACCTAGTTCTATTTTAACGTTCATCAACATAAGTGATTGGGTCCACGTCATACAACAGTGACCGTTTATTTGTTCTAACACATTTCACAAACAATTTAACACAACAACCTTTATCGGTTGTTTCTTTGATCCTTTATTTATATATTCTTGTTTGTTTGAGGACTTAGCTAATGGAGGAAACTATCTAGGTAGGTACCAGTATTTGTAGTTTACGTGTGTGGAAGCCGTAAGTGCTTTGCTCTGGAATAGCTCTGTTTAACACGGTGCGGGCAACTTACGACTATTGTGCTGAAGGGAATACTAAGGGGGTCAGTAGTGATGTTTATACATCAAGACATCTACCCTCCAACGTTTCCATAGAGCATTTTAAAAGCTATAGGTTTAGGTATTTGGTCCAGGCCCAAAAATTGGGCAAAAGAAGTTCGCGCCATGACATTACTGTGTTTCTTGTAGTTGACACTAATATTAAAAGAATATATTTGTATTTTCGCTTGTAATGAATAAGCCCAAAAACGACGGAATCAATTTTAAAAATTCTTTCACCAGTACCTTGCTACCTATCACTGAGTAACATAGGCTATCTATATATATAAAAATCAATTGCTGTTCGTTAGTCTCGCTAAAACTCGAGAACGGCTGGACCGATCTGGATAATTCTTTTTTTGTTGTGTTCGTTATTCTCAGGGCAAGATTTGTACGTTTAGCAGGTGTAGGTAGGGTAGGTAGGTAGGTAGGTATGTAGGTAGGTAGGTAGGTATGTAGGTAGGTAGGTAGGGTAGGGTAGGGTAGGGTAGGTATGTAGGGTAGATAGGTAGGTAAGATAGAGTAGGTGGTAGGTAAGATAGAATAGTTAGGTAGGTAGGGTAGGGTAGGGTAGGGAGGTAGGTAGGGTAGATATTTAATGCTACCCGTGCGAAGCCAGGGCGGGGCAGCTAGTAATTTATAAAGATATAACGCGGGCGAAGCCGCTGACGGAAGCTAGTATTTTATAATTAGTTTAGGAATATGAGACATCATCGGTTGCTCGGTAGCACTTCGAAAATTCCAGCTGTTTTCAGCTTTTTTACCAAGTTTATTACAGCCTTAGAGTCTATCCAACGAAAGCTGCCCACGAATTATTATTTGTTGAATATTTTACTTCACTTCTAAGTACAATATTCCATGTCGCATTATTATGTAAATATGAAATACTGGGTATAAGTATCGTATAATATGTCTTGAATAATAAATAGTATCGACTGCGTCAACTGCGTGTAAAGCCAGCTCTTGATTTTTAAAATTGCCCCTTTTTTTCTTGGACAGCTTTCGTTGGATAGACTCTAGCTCCAGCTGCCGAAACACAACAATATACTGTTAACATTGTTGTTATGGTGACAGACTTAGATAAGATCGTGGTAGCTAGCCAGGTGGACTTAGAACAAGCCCTGCCATCAACCAAACCGAGCAGAAAAACGAGCAGCATCGTTTGTGTCCAAGGACTTAGAGCAAGCCCTACCATCAATCAAACCGAGCAGAATACCGAGCAGCATCGTTTGTGTCCAAGGACTTAGACCAAGCCCTACCATCAATCAAACCGAGCAGAATACCGAGCAGCATCGTTTGTGTCCAATGAATTAGAACAAGCCCTACCATCAATCAAACCGAGCAGAAAAACGAGCAGCATCGTTTGTGTCCAAGGACTTAGAGCAAGCCCTACCATCAATCAAACCGAGCAGAATACCGAGCAGCATCGTTTGTGTCCAAGGACTTAGACCAAGCCCTACCATCAATCAAACCGAGCAGAATACCGAGCAGCATCGTTTGTGTCCAATGAATTAGAACAAGCCCTACCATCAATCAAACCGAGCAGAATACCGAGCAGCATCGTTTGTGTCCAAGGACTTAGACCAAGCCCTACCATCAATCAAACCGAGCAGAAAACCGAGCAGCATCGTTTGTGTCCAATGAATTAGAACAAGCCCTACCATCAACCAAACCGAGCAGAAAACCGAGCAGCATCGTTTGTGTCCAAGGACTTAGACCAAGCCCTACTATCAATCAAACCGAGCAGAAAACCGAGCAGCATCGTTTGTGTCCAATGAATTAGAACAAGCCCTACCATCAATCAAACCGAGCAGAATACCGAGCAGCATCGTTTGTGTCCAAGGACTTAGACCAAGCCCTACCATCAATCAAACCGAGCAGAATACCGAGCAGCATCGTTTGTGTCCAAGGACTTTGACCAAGCCCTACCATCAATCAAACCGAGCAGAATTTCGAGCAGCATCGTTTGTGTTCAAGGACTTAGACCAAGCCCTACTATCAATCAAACCGAGCAGAATACCGAGCAGCATCGTTTGTGGTCCAATCGTTTCGTATAAACTTCTCCCCGGGCTGGCACCTACCGCCAAGGTGGCAGGTGACCGCCACTCATCTATTTATACTCATGCACGCTCAATGGGGGATTTATAGCCTTCATTACCGCGGCCGTTGTAACAGCAAATTGCGAGATTGAGCCCTGCCATCAGCGGCTGCTTAGCTCTTGTTAGCCACTCTCATATATAATACCTAACAGCCTATTATTGAACGAAAACATCTTGAGGAAACCTGGACAACTATAGGTACCTACATATAATAAAATCTTAGCGAAGTTTTTAAACTGTAGTTTACCGCGAATTGTTAAAAACACCAACCGAAAGTAAATAAACTAATCGCCAGCTCTTGTTTCTATAGGTAGGTAATGGAAATAGGGATTTAATCAGGTGATTTGAAATAAAACTAAAATTAAATAGATGCAACTCTACTGAGAGATCAGATTTTTTAAATTACGTACATTTCATCGGATTTCTTGAACGGTGCATTGGATTAACATTTACAAAACAATTGTAATACTAAAAAGAAGCATTATATTTATGTACCTACCTATAGCTGTGATTAAAGAGCTAAATGAAAATTAATTTCTATTTTTATGAATCAAACAGACTTAGTATTTGGAACAATTAGGATATCTAACATTTATTTCACCTCTCTTAATTAACTTTACAACGGCGACCAATTTCACTTAAGAGCCTTTACTGATCGCTCATGAAATATCAAGATGCTTATAATTTGTTTTTATTACTTACCGATCGTAATAAACTATAATTTTAACGAGCATTTTGACGAGCATCAAAGATGCGCGGTCATAAACGACATTGTTTATATTTCGACGGAGCAGTTTGTAATTAATAAATTAAAGACATCCAGTCCTTGTAATATGTATGAAATAAAGCAGTAAAAGGTCATCTGTAGACAAAAAAAAAGTTAGGTTTTTCTTTTTCATGTTTTTGTTTTGGTTATCGAAATGAAATTGTTTATTCTGTAAATAGGATATTGGAATCACTTTTACACGTCATATTACAAAATTTAAAAAATAAGCTAGATGAGGTCGGCTTTTCCTATCTGACTCTTTTAAAGTCCAGACATAATTTTGGTCAAGCCATATCAGGACCATGTAGATTAGCGTCTGAAATGGTCGGTCAATGGCCGGTCTTTTGAGGAAAGAACCACAACGATTTGAGTGGACCTGTCTAGTCAGTGCAAGCATTTGTCAGTAATAGTGGATCTCAACTTCATGGATATCTTGTGCCTTCTATCAAATTAAAGTCACAGTGCCCTCCCCTTTCTAGGACACAACGAGGTGGGATCGACAGAATCAATATGATTCATATTGTGTAAGGTATAGAATCAAGTTTTTCTAACTGATCAGTTGTGTTGCAGGGGAGTTTGTTGTACCACTACTTCTTCCCAGCTAAAGCACTAGAAAGTAGTGAAGGACGGGCCTTGCCTTTGGGGGACTGTTTTATGTAATTTTGACGTCCGAAAAGTGCTGATTCTCAGCCTAATTTGAATAAATGACTTTTGATATTGATTTTGTGTGCTGCAAAGTTGAGAAGAAATAACTATTAATGTAGATGGGTTTTTGGAAAATATGTGTGTTTTTGTAATAGAGAGTATTTTGGATCTCACCAGGGGTTCCGACCCCGAGACCGCCTTGGCGATGAGTGCTACGACCATGAAGCAAGTCTGTTATTACCTACATCAATCTCACACGGTGACGACCGACCTGCGTGGAACAACAAAAGGGCTCACCGTCATACCGTCATATTTAGCGATGATTACTTATCGACGAGTTGGCGTTAAGTAGGTGGCTGTTTTTTGTTCCATACCAAAATATTACAATATTTATAGATGTTTTTCGTAAACGTTTCACAGGCTATTTTACCTAAATTTATTTTCCATTTATATTACGTTAAAATACGACTAACTGCCTCAACCGTCAGACTAATCTAATAGATTTTGTAAAAACATAATTAAAATATTAGGTGTTTAAAAGATAGAGAATTGGTCTTGTCGGCTTAGCACCTTTTTGCACAATATTTACCTGTTTTACAACCATAAGGATACGTCCTACGTTAAGGAAAATGATCATGTTATTGTAACGTTTCAAATACGTCACAAACTGGTTGTACAGACTACGTAAACGTTTGCATGTACGCTTCAATTAAGCAATGGCGTTCCATAAAAGTAATAAAGGCAATCATATGCATACTTATCTCCTTAACGAGCAATTGATTGAGTTACTTACTCGGATGCTCGTTGATTAATAGACTTACGGACGTAATTGTGGACTCGTTTCAATACAATAGAATATTCAACATTCAATCAGCCAGTAAAAAGTTGAATACTCATGGACACAAGTTAGATGAAAATGTGTAATGAACTACGCGATAACGTCATTTACTACGTCATAAGAACACTGTCTATAGTATCTACCTACTAGAATAATGCTAAAACATTGTGCTAACTGATCAAAGAGATGTTTCCATAATCTAAACATCTAAGCTCACAGAAGAACATAGAAAACATGGCAATGAAACTTGAAAACAGGTTTGAATTAAACGTTTTTTAGAAGATATTCGTTAGTGACGTAGGTGTCCGTCATCGAACCTATTCGCAGTAAATGACAAGGGGTAATGGTATCGTCTGATATTGTTTGACAAGCAGTTATAACACATTGTTTGGCAACGTGATCAAAGTTTATAGCGTTCCGTCTCAGTCACGCTCTGATCGGCTTTCCAAACAAGAGCTCCTTACCCAGCTACACTGGAGAATTTTCTCAAAAAACGACAAGGCCAGTAATAGGCACGTACTTCCCGGTGGATAGTGTTCTGCGGTAAAAATAAAACAATGTAAGCTTTCAGGAATAGCCGCGGTCGGAAATAGCGAGTGCGGACGGTGACGTGTCCTTGGCGGCGACTGGGGCGCACTGCCCGAAATATGTCATTAGCAGAGCGTCATGTCGCTGGGGGAAAGTTGGAAACGCATCTAGGGCCGTCCGCACATCACTAGCACCGTCACTTTATCATGGAAGTGCTATACGAAAGCCATGTAGGTATGCCCTTTTCTGATATAGTGGCAAGGAAATGTCTGAAATAGAAAATGCGCCGAAAATAGAAAACGTTTTAAAAATGTATTGTCTTCAAACGCCAGAAGACTATGCAACAGTTTATAGTTGTTCAGCTTTCAGTATATTCTGGCATAGTCGCCTACTTGTTTACTCAGACACTAGACTACTTTATCTCAGTCATTCAAAATGACAAGTGACAGAACGGTTCTAGAAGTTTTCAGTTTTCAATTCCCTCAAAATGGAGTCGACTAAATTAGATTAAGTGAATCTAATTTATTGCATTGCTTGGAGGCTTGGGCAACCGCGTTAAACCTCGTTCTAGCATTGATGTCAGTAATTTAATTTTAAATCTACGTAAGAGTCACGTCAAATTTACCGCGACCCTGAGAAGTTCATATAGGCGCGGCACCTGCTCGCCATATATATCAAAGGTTGTCGTAACACTATCGTGTGTTTCTCAGACTTCGTGAAATGTACGCTCATTGTTTGGCAGCGACGCGACGCGGAAAATATGTAGGTACGCCAACATGTTGTTAAATTGATGGGATTCAGGTTGATTGCTGGTTTGGACGCTAAAATTAGCAAATATTCATGTGAAAACGTCCGTTGTTGCATCCACTGATTTGTGGCATCAATCACGGCCATCACGCTCGTGCACGTTCCGTTTAATGCCTCGGATCTGGAGCTGGCGCGATATTGTGTACCAACTAAAGTTTTATCGAACATAACTGGTTAATAAAGCTTAGATGTTTATTTTTGCTGGAGAAACGATTGAAAACTGTGCTGTATTTTCACGAAAATTTCCCGAATATATTGTAGGATTAAATTTAGTGGAACCGTTGGCTATGCATTGGTCTCCCAGGCTGTGGGCCAGAAAATAATCGTAAGATATGCTCCATTGGAGCTTACCAACTGTTAATAATTTACTGCCTCGTCGTATGTCAAGCAAACTTCCAGGTGTCAGTACCTACCTACTGTTTCTTTAAACTCAACCCACAACTCGGGCCATTTCAACTAAAAAGTTATAGACGTGTACAAGTCCCGACATTTACGTTACTTATGAAAATGATATTTTCGCATCACTCAACGTGTGTCACGTTTCTTGACAGAGATGACAATGTACACGAGTAAAGTGAATATTAATACTTAGTTGATAATTTGCAGACGATAATTCGAATATACAGAACAGACGACCCTGGCCCTCGGCAAGGCGACGTCTCGGCCTAACGCTAGGAATTAGGAAGTGCGTAGAACATGACAGTCGGTTGGTGCGTGATCAAAACAAATATAAACCGTCGGGCGGGGGTCGGGCGGGCGCTGTCACCCGCCGCCCGCCGGGACTTCACCACACCGGGTACACTCAAACTAATATAAACATAGAAACATGTTTTATTCAAATTAAATAAACTTTTACGAACTGACCTAAAGCAGTTGTTTTTTTTGTCGGGATCTTTATATAAATAATTTTGATTTCAAGGTTACGTTTAGTCTAAGGTCAAAAATTTCGTAGTAGATATAAGTAATATTATGGCGTTCTTACTCTGTAAATTTAAAAGCAAGAACTAATAAAGCCTTTCCCGAAAAAGGTGAAGATAGCTGTCATCAAGCCTTCCCGGGTTCCGGTTAAAATATTAATAAAAACCTCGAAATTTATTTATATCGGACACGACGATGTGCTCATTGTTCAGTGACATTGTACATCTTACTGAAATAATTTACTGGCTATTTTATTTACGACTTTAGCTAGTTATCTTTAAAACATGCTCGCGTCAGATTAAAACGTAAGACTTTCTACGATTGTAACAGAGAGCAACACATTCCAGGACACTGAAGTTCTTTGCTCATGTGACGACGCACAATGGACATTTTATTGTTATAACAATTATGGGCGTTTATGTCCCTCAAAGTGTTACACAGCATGAACGAGTTCCACAAATTCCTGAAGATGATTTATCGCCTGTGCAGGCGATAGTTAAACCCGAACAAAAATATTTCTAGATTACCTACATTTATTTTACACATCAATAAAACAATACGATATTGCATCCTGAACGTAATAAAAAAATCAGCGTCAGTCATCTGCTATATCGGAGTAGTGCGGCCCACGCGCAGGCAGGCCAAATGAAAATATACTCGACGACGCCGGCTGCCAAAGAAATTAAATAGAGTAGATTTTTCAGTTGGACAGACACGCGATGAACAATGGGTCTCGGTTACAAGGGAAGGACGGTCGCGACAAATGCGCCCGCGCACGTCTAGGGCTGCCAGGCAACGAGCTTATGTCTTATAGGCTAAGCTTTTTCAAAGGTTTGTAGGTAGGTTTGTTTGTACTTAGAATAGAATTCTACTCCACATAATTTAAGTAGATCCGATAAATCTCAGACGAGTTGTTATTAAAGCAGCATTTGAATTTCAGGCAATTTATACCAACATATTATCATGTAATGAAAACCTGAACCTAAAAAAGGCATTTCACGTGTTCATACTAGTAGGTAATAGAAGCATCTATAGCAGCTCAATAAAAGGGGACGCCGAAGAATAAATAGTTAGGTGTATGGTTGTGTTCACTTTGCATAATATCAACAACATTATGTTTTCCGACGAAGCAAAGTAGGCACAACGCGGACGTCACGACAAACAAACTTCATGTTTTCACAAACATTGGCCAAATGTTACCTCGTGCAGTCTCGCTCAGTTTTGACTAGATTAAGGATTTAATCTTGTATTTATAGTGTATTCTTACTTCGCCGAAGCGAAGTTTTTCAAAAATAGAGATAGACTCATTTGAGTGTTCCCCTCCACGGAAATCTTTAGTAAAAGGCGAAAGATTTATACGTTTTGAAGGGAAACCAGAGATACCGTAACTACGCATTCAAGGCGACCCAACCAAAGCACAGAGAATCTTAACATCGCGATTCAGAAAACGACCTGTATTGCACAGTGCCATCTGTTGGGTATTATTGCAACTAAACAGGTTTGTATATGGCTACCAACTTGGAATTTTTATTTGATATTCTTGGTACCTATGTTTCCTAAGCAATCCAGCCCTAATCAAATGAAAACAGAGCAAGTTTTCCGCGTAGCAACAAAGTTATTCCGGAACTAGATTGATACCGTTTGCTATAAACTGGGGACTTATCTGTGTCATAATCGTGATAGTGACAGTCATCGCCAGTACATTCACAGTCGATATTTTAAAATACTTATGGCTATTTGCCCATCAACAGCTCAATGCTGAGCGCCGTTCGTAAATTAATGTAATTTATTTAGTGTTTAATGAGAATTTTAAATAATTACACTACTCGGTAAAAGTTGAGTGGGAGAAATGTATTTCGACAGGTACTTATACCTAATTACCTGAGTAACAGAAAGCAAAAAACAAAATAATTTGAATACAGCAAAACAGATTATTTTTTTACTAAATGGACCAGTTTGTTTCTAAGTCGTATCAGTCGTGTGTATACAAACCAATTAGACCATACTATACCTACGTATGGGTCCGAAATAAAGGAAATTTTTTTTTACTAGCTCATGCCCGCGACTTCGCCCGCGTGGATGTCGGTTATTATATACTAAAACCTTACTCGAGAACCACTGTATCCATTGATGAAAACAGCATGAAAATCGGTGCAGTAGTTTTTGAGTCTACGCGTACAGGACGACAGACAGACGCGGCGGAGGACTGTTTTATAATACGTAAGGATTATCATTTACTCCTTGGTACAATAGTAATAAAGATCGCTTTACTGAACTCATTTAAATATGAAGTCCAACATTAGTTACAATAACATAAGTACTTTGCATTGAATATCACGTGCTGAAACATTATATAGGACTCATTAATTATGTTAAAGCTGAGATTGAATGCAAGAGTTATTACCTACCTTACTTTTTGATTGAATATGTATAGATATTTAAAGCGTGTAAACATCTTGAAGCAGTGTTTTTTCGAGGCGGGGAAAGCAGAACTGTCTCGTATGAAGGGTGGCGAGATGTTCCGAGCGGTTCCGGACAAAAAACAGCTGCGCTTGTCGTGATCGGTCCCCGGTCCTTAGCGATCCCCCTAGGTACTTAAACATCGTCGGTACTGGCAAAGAGAATTAACTATATAGTCATTGGTACTGGTAATAGTCATACGACTATTTATGATACTGGGGCTACAATGTCGCGTTATCGCGAACTATACTTCGCACGCTTTCTGATGCTCAGCGAGACGTCGAGTAGTGTACGAAAGAGAGCGCGTGAAGTTTAGTTCGCGTTAACGCGACAATGTAGCCTCAGCATGACAGTCTTGAGATTCAACTCGCTGTGAATCACATGCGAGACACTCCTCACTGGCGAGTGAAAGTGACGGTAGTCGGATAGTCAACAGACAGATACTTATCTACTATCAGTCATTAACTTGCGTAGGTCAGATACCTAGCAGTAACAGGAAATGAGCAAATAAAATATAATTTTATCTTATCTTAAGGTAAGTACTCCGTCTAGAAAACATTGATAATCAGGCGCATCTGGTTTCACTGAAAACAATTTCCAATACTGATGGGAAAAGACGAGGCGGCTACTGGGTTTTCTAACGGAAAGTTTTAACGGGCTACTGGGGTTTTCCAACAACAGCGCTTCAACGATATTGTAAAAACATAAACACGTATTTGTTTCCTGATTAAATATAATTCATTTACTTTGTAAACTCTAAACAATTCCGATGAAGCCAGTAGGTACATCATTAAGACAAGCTATAACTCACTGCGTACATGTTTTTGCGGAAACGGTAGCGTGAAATTACTCGCTTCGACCTATTTACTGGACATGAGAATGCACTGTGCACATGTCCACAAAACATCCATCAATTCTCTACCTACAGATATGTGGCGCAAGAGTTATTTTTGACTTTTCAGTTTGCAGGTGGAAATCTATTTGAATTGTCTCAGGCGTATGAGGCTAGCGCGCAGGCGTATGACTTATACCTGGATTATAAGCTGTTTACGATTCATTTAGCTGAGAGGAAACTCAGATATATTTTATGTGGCAAAGCTTTCTTATTTTCTTCAAACAACCCGCAGAAAAGGCGGTCCATGACTTCTTACGCATCACATTTGAATTTCGTGATACCTTGACTACCTATAACATAAAGAAAAACATTACGAAAGCTTTAGTTTTCCAAAATTCAGTGACTGTTACACATTCGCTGCGAGGTTTAAAAACACTGACAGTTTATCTTCTCCTGGAAAACATCAACCGTTGAAATTTTTGCTTTCCTCATAATCTGATATATCTGCCTACCTGAGAAACAGAAGCAACTTTGATATATTCCGTCGTTACATTACTGAATTATGCATAAAATCGTGGGCGGGCATATAATTACTCTGAACCAATAAATAAAGCACACATTGTTGAGAATTTTACGCGGTTTGCGGAAACTACAATGTTTTAAATGATGCGTAGGTACTTAGGTACATTTTATTACCCTTGCCTTGCATAGTGTTGCTGGAAGTTGGCAGGATTGACGCTGCTAGGGTCGCGGAAAAGTCCGAAAGGGATACCTACCGTGGCCTCAACACACAGGCAACTGAAGGAACACGTGTGGCTTTTAGTCAGTAAGAGTTTGATAATTTCCCACCCAAAAAAAAAAAGGGTTGCGGCTTGCTAGACAACGTTATTACGGTGTAAACTCGAATTCACCGCTTAAGGTAACTACACAAATATTTCTACGGGTTTTACTAGACTAACAAGGTCGGCCGATGTATCTAATTAATTTCAGATATTTCACGAGGTACATCATTGAAATCGCAATCGAGGAAAGTAAAAGTGCCAAATATTGGGTGCTAGTGTAACTAACCAGTTTTCAGTGTTCTTTAATTTCATGTTTTATTAGATTTAAGTACATGATAAACAAACAATAAAAAAGTCTTACTATTAATAAGAATACATTAAAGCATAGGTTTTACAGTCATGTTGATGGAATCGGCTATCGATTGTTTACTCGTACTTCACGGAATCGACATAAGAAGCAATTTGCGAAAACTAAAAATAAGCTTGTTGTGTTGGCTGGACGCAATAATGAATTAATTTTCAGGAAGTTTGCCGGCACCCGTCATGTTGTGCAAGTGAGTTGTAAATCAACATAAATCAGGCATGTCAAAACGTTTTCCCGCCTTATTCCGGCCGCGGCGCGGGCGCACCGCTGTGTAAGCAACCTAACTCATGTGCTGTTTGCTTAGCTCCGAGTTATAATCTCCCTGCCGACATTAACGCGCCAGCGCATTACATATCTTGTAAATTAAACCTCATATTTATGCACTATATGAGGGAAGTCGTATGTTATTCGCTGGCCGCAACTTATTCGATATTCGGCGCCTACTTACCCGAAAATAAAGCATACAAATTAATCTGTGATAATAAATGTAGATGCTAGAGCTGATGAGTTACTTTGTTTTTAAAATATCTGTAGCTGTACCTAAATACAAAGACAGGGCTTCCTGGTTTCAATCAAATCAAAGTATTTTTAAATATATGATCATATTTTCAGCTGTTGTACGATAACAGAATTTTATTTCGTATTAACTATCAAGGCTGGAAAATTACGAGGCGCGCGCGAAAGTTTCAAAATAAAACGCAATACTTACTTATATCATATTTGTTTAGTGTAGTGGGGTAGGTAGGTTTTATTGTGTAACCAAAATAAATACCTAGCATTAGTAATGCTAATGTAGAGTTTGACAAGTTCTTAATGTAAAATTTTCAATTCAGAAAACGTAGTTTACTAACGTAATAAATTATGTCCTCAAAAGCTCAGACCAAATAAAAACCGTAGATAGAGCGCTGCGAACAATACAGTGAAACATACCAAAACTACACCTCCGCTCTGTGCATACACGCTCACACGCATACAATAAAACTACACCTCACTATGTGCACACATGTTTACGAAACCGGCCTCACGTCACTTGGTTTTTTATTTGGTCTGAGTTCAAAAGTATAATTTTTATGAAATTATCAAACGCCTTTGGCGTCCCACTGCAGGGCAGAGGCCTACTGTCTCTACTTTCCAGGTGCTGCCGTTTAATAATAACCAGGGGTTCAGTATTTATGACGTGTTGGAAAAGACAAATTGACCTACTCTGAAGCGTTAAGTAGGCCGACGGGAAGAGTTACAACTATCAGAGTAATATATCTCTATTCACTTGATATGTCAGTCAATGTCAGTTAAGTCAAAGTCAAAGTCAAAACGTTTATTTAAAATAGGCATGTTTAAGGCACTTTTGACAGTCAAAAACGAACAAGAAAATATAATGATTCTAGTTGCCCCTTTTAAAAGATAGTTTCGTATGGAGAAGAATGAGCAAAAAACTCCACCGTTACTGTTTAAAAAAAAAAAATTTTACGCTTCCTTACATATTATAAAACAAAGTCCTCCGCCGCGTCTGTCTGTCGTCCTGTACGCGATAAACTCAAAAACGACTGCACCGATTTTCATGCTGTTTTCACCAATGGATAGAGTGGTTTTCGAGTAAGGTTTTAGTATATAATAACCGACATCCACGCGGGCGAAGTCGCGGGCATCAGCTAGTTAATTATATAATTACTTATATATATGTGAAGATGATGCACTAAGAATAAAATTACTCACAGATCATCCATCATCTCGATTCCCATACTGACATGATTTACTTTCAGATCAAATGATTTCTTTTCTCGACGACAAGGATTCAGTGGATCCGATCCATATATCTGTCTTTAAATCTACATGATAAATTCAAAAGTAATTTTGCGAGTTTGCTAAACATTATCATAAACCTTAACATTGTATAAGTACTTAATGAATGTTTAGTCTATTGCTTAAGCGGCGCAGGAGTATCGCTTCGTTACGTTATTTATTCCGCGATCAGTCAAAAATGGATGACAGCGGGGCATTAACAAGCAGTTTTAATTGCATAAACATAGCTAAATATTGAAGTTATTGGTACAGTTGCTGTGAAGTGTTGATTTTTTTGTAGTCTAGACTATATATATTCACATTCTTTAAGCATTTTTATAAATATAAACATCACCCGCACTGAACTCGGAAGAAAAATGTAGCAAATTCTACATAAACACTCTCGATTTTTTTTTCTTTGATTCAGATAATTATTTGTTAAAAAATAAGGTGGATAATGAAGAAAAATATTGGATACAGTATAATCCTTGATTTATTATGTCATAAATATACTGTTGCACATTTTATCTTACAACTAATCAACAATATATATTATGCACTTCAGTCAAGAAAACAATGATTACAGATCAATCATCAGATATCTTTTAACTGAGGAATAAAATGACGGTTTGACAGCTTTTGTATGGAAACAATGTCGAAGCGCCACGTTTATTATTCAGATAACAGTTATCTGACGATCGAAAAATAGCCCTTAGGCTTACTGTACATGACGCCGGAGCCGCACCGGCGCCGGACCGCAAGTTTATGTTTACGAATGAATATCGCACATGTGCCGCACCGGACCCGCGTGTACACTGGCATTGATGCCGAATTAAAAAGTACAGCAATGATTACAGTTCAGTAAAGCATTGCCAACGAACCATGCAGTCCGCCACCGCACACTTGCACCAGTTGCACCATAAACACTTAATGCGTTTAGGGCTGAATATATTATATTTAAAATTTATATATATATATTTAAAACATTCCGTCTCTGTCATCTTCAAACGATTGGCAGAAAAAGGAAGTTGTTTTAAATTCGTTTAGCGCTTAACGTATTGAGTGATTTGTAGTGCAAGTGGGCCTAAAGGCAGGATTTCTTAATAGTAGCCACTAGCCATACACGTTATTATATACTTGCGCAAGTTGCGACTTGCACAAGTCTGCGTGACGCCAAATAGCTCAGATACTTATGCTAATTCATCCCACACACGTTAATGTACACTTGTGCAAGTCCAATTTTGCTCAAGTATATCGTAACGTGTGTGGCTTGCGTAAGACTGCGACTGCCGCCACATAGCGTCCGCAATTTACCGTCGAAGACGACATTGAAACGTTATTTATAAAAGTAAGATGGTGGCACAGTTGGTGTGTTTCCGGAGCGTTGTTTGAGACCGTAAAGTCAACCCCCACCTCTATAATTTTATTCGGTCATCACTGCGGCCGTCATGTGGCGGCCACCGCTATGAAACCGTAGCTTCTGTATACAACCGTAAACGTAATTTTATAACATTGTTCATAATATTATGTTCTATATTAAATTGCAAGAAACATAATTACAAAAATCTAACTAATGCATCGATTTTAAATCAACAACTGGCAGTTTTATACAATAATAAGTAAGACTTATAAAGTTCCGAATATTGGTTCTGCAGAGCTGCCAAATAAATGCACAGAAACGTTACCTTATAACAAGATGGCCTTGAAAATGCACTCAAGAGGTACTACATTATTGCTTAATGCATTTCCCAATCTATGAGTCGCGGGCGAATGTTGGGTGGGCTTTGAAATATTGATTCTCATCTATGATTAATATAAAAACTAAATACCGAAATAAATTGGACGTATCAAACTTACGGCTATTAGAAGTAACAAACATTGAAGTTGATGCTAAAGGTATAATGACAAAACATGCCTACGCTACGAAAATAGAACTTTTTTGGAAGTCGGTTAAAAAAATAGGAAACAAATACATCCTTCTTATTGAATTGGCACTCCTTTTATTCAATTAAGTGTTAATATTTTCGATTGTAACTGAATGTTTTTTTCATTTCAACAGCACCCTAATTACGTAATACAAAACGTAACGTTGCGTTCAATCAGAATTGGAACCGGTTTGAAACAAATGTCTAATCCATTGCTTCATAAGTTCGTAAAAAAAATCTGCTCAACAATTTAAATAACGCAATGAATGTTAATGTCAAAATGAAACAAATTAGTCATAATCGATTACGAAAATAAGTTACGCAATTAGATAGCAGTCCTTCATTCATATAAGTATGCTACTTTTTTTTTCACCATGACAGCCAAGATTGGATCTTGAATTTGTAAGTTTTTGTTAGGTGGGTCGCGTCCAGTCAACTTTGGGATTCACTGGCTTTAATTACTTAGGGCGAATTTCTCCAATGAAACTGAACGCGTTCAGCACGTTTAACCGCGTTTACGAGCTGTAGGTGTCAAAATTATTATGGAATATTTACACTGGCAGGCTCTTAAACGAGGTTAAGGCTCGGCGCAAACGAACCACCAACCATAGCCACCGCTAGCCCACCGACAAGCAGTTCACATGCTTTTTCATACGTTTTGTATGGATTCGTCCCACGCGTGTGACCGGTGGCGGCCACTCGCTACAGCAGAGCAGTACTTAACACCGCAGCAAGAGACGACAGCCACCGGTGGCAGTGGTCGGGGGAGCCTTAGGAGTGCAGAGGGCCTAGACAAGTGACAATCGCTTCGAAAGCGTTTCGTATTTCTACAACGACTTTCAACAGGATTGACATAAGCTTTTCGATACCTTATGTCGGTCCTATACATTTTTACCTTTTCCATCATCGTTATCGTTGATAAATGTCACTTTGTCTAGGGCCTCTGATCGCGTTCAATTTCTTTGGTGAAACCGCACTTAGCGAAACAGATATAAACTCTTTATGAAACACATTAACAGTTTTATAAAATCTTAATAATATGAAATTTTCACTACTTACTTCAAAAATATAAAAAGTCTCAGTGACCTACATATTAAATCTCACAAAGTCGGGTAGTTTAACTTATTATTATGAGTTTAATAGGTTGGCAAACGTACTTTATAGTGAAGTTTTATTAACTGTTAACCCTCTATAATTATGCTAAACGTGTTACGGAGCATTTTACTGTTAAGGTACTTAAAATGGAAATTGCTTATTTCTGTAGCGAATAAAAGCGGTATTTTAGGCACCTTATTTTTTTAAAGATTATTTTAGCTTTCTGTGAAGGAAGTACAGCACTAGGCTGCCAGTGATGAAGGCACCGCTCCTGGAAAAGAAGGCATTACATCGATAATTTTGAATGCAAGGGTATTTTATTTGAGAATTTACTATACATTGTAAGAGCGAGTAAATTTTCATGTCTCCGCCTTAAGACCTAAGCCAAATATTTTTTGATATTCGGATAGCTCATGACTTAAAGAGGTACCATAAAGTATATGAATTAAAAACGACTAATTAAAAAGTTATGAAACAACACGAAATTCCGCTGGTTTTCTTGTTCAGATACCATCAAGCAGACAGTATGTAGACGTAGTACGTTAGAATTTATTTACTTATGGAATTGAATTTAAAGATTTATTAAAAAATTCTAGTCACTGAGTATAATTTTGTGTTTTTGGAGTCATCACTCTGCCTGGCCTTTTAAGGCTGGGGCCTTGTTGGGGTCGGCTTCTAATCTAATCGAACGCTGCTGATTATCAGAATTTTATATGGAGCGATTGTCCATCTGACGTCTAGAACCCAGTTACTGGGAAACACGATACCCCTTGGTAAGACTGGGTGTCAGATTTTTGGGCTTCTGACTAGACTACCCGTAACAGCGGTTCAAAACTACGAATGACATCCGGGACCAACGGCTTAACGTGCTGTCCGAGGCAAGGAGAGCTTTCAATATGTAATGCATGCTCACCTATCCACAAACCAACCGATACAAGCTTAGCTTAACTTCGATCAACACGTGCGGCTGCTTTTATTTAGCCACTTCTTAAATTCATGAGTGGATACAACTTTTTTTTTCTTAAATTCGTTTCATTTATCGCCGCGCTAAATTTTTTACAGTGCCATGCACATATCATATCACATAATTTAGTGTTCATATTCTGGTAATCTAATAAAATACCGCGAGTTGTAGGGGCGTGAGATACTGATGTGATTTATTTTATTTGTATTGAAAATATACAGTGTTCGCTCAGCGAACCTCATTTAATTCTGGACGATCACTTTTATAAATCTATTTAATCTTCTTAAACGTTGTACTTGTCAGTTCGGCAGTCACCGTGATTTTGATAGAACGTTTATTCGCGCAACTGTCCGCTCCTGCGCATATTTAAAATCAGATCTACAATTAGAAAATGGTGTTTGGAAGATTTAATTATAATTTAGTTTTAGGCTCTTCATAAGTATTTGTAGCCTCGTCTTTCAAAAGGTAAAGCTTGTAGATACCAAGGTGTTCATTGATTGCTTAATCTTATATTGTTAAAGCTGTTTTCAGTTACTGTCTCGGAGTATTTAAACTTATTTTGTAGCTTTTTCATATACTTACTTCAATCGCTTAGGGCGAATTCTACCAAACTTTTATCCCTAGTATAAGTCTAATCCAGCAAGTAAATATTAAATTTTTGACAGATTTTCTTTATAAAAACTGTCAGACGTTAACTTTATTCCCCGAATAAAAGTTATCTGACTTTGGTTAAATCGGCCCTTAGTCGTATTTTTAGCTTTTAAAACTATATTATGTTCCACTGCCCCGCTGCAGGGCATAGCCCACCCGTTTTCTCCTTCTACCCCTTGAGCGATGTCTTGCCAGAAAGCATCTTCCCAATGATGAACTATTTTCTGTATACTAGAGTTCTATATACTTAAATAAAGATATTTACCAGATCGCCATTGTTCCTGCAGTGGAGTGTTTATACACGCTGTACTGCGCTATCCTGTATTCTTTGCTATTCTTGAACTGCTTCAGTATTTTTAGGGCGCTGTAATAAATAAATGTTTGCTGATTGGGTTTTTGTTTGGACCTACAGATTGGATTATTTTTTATGTCTGATTTTCAAAACGTGATTAAACATACCGGTTCCGCACCAGCAACTAAATTAATACATGTTGGGATTTTTATATTGCAAAAAACCTTTTAAATGTATTTTTAATCTTCTCACGGTTACTTTGGCAACTTTCCTCTTTATATCATAGTTTCGGGTTTTGCCCAGAAGACTGAAATCTCAAAAATCACCCTGTATTTGTTAAAAGTTTTATTTGTTTTTTGATACTCACGTTTGTTGACTGTTAGCGGCTATGAGAGCAGTTGTACTTCCATGAGGCTTTATGTCTATAGAACCGAAGGTCGCCAGATCAGACGCCACCTGCGACAAACATGACAAATGCTACAGCTAAATCATAACCCCAGCTACGTCGCGATGAAATATAGCGACGAGCGACTCATTCTTCGATGAAACTTATTTATATCCCAACCTTAAATCAACCTTGACAGTGGCATGAAAAAGATTTTGTACATTAGAGAAATCAAACACCGGCCGCACCGGTTAAAAAACGGGACGGTACAAAAATAAAGATAGTCGCCTGTGACACTTGGGCATTATCAATCTGTTTTAACTAGCAACGGGAAATATGTGCACGGCGGGGTTGCATGCGCGTGTGCGTGTGCGTGCGTGTGTGTGTGCGTGCGCTGGCGCCGCGCCATGGCCGGCACACATGCGCACACCGACACTACACCCCGCCGTGACAATTATTACTACCATAACCGTTTCTTAACATACTCCCGCTAAATTTGGCTCCGAGGATACCGACGTAGATGAACCCGACACGATGTTTACGATACGAACAAAAATAGCATTGTTTTCCGCCCGTTATGCAATTCCTTTTGAGCTCTGCCAGATTACGAATGTATCGGCAGTTATAACCATTATTATGTTACTGCAGCTAAAATATTGCTGTTTTGAAAATAACTGGCGGCGGAATTGTTTAGTGGCTAATTTATTGTACATTGACCTTAGTGTGTAGTAATTACGGCGAGAGTTGTGGAGAGATTATTTTGGCAAACGTCAAGAGTAAATATAATGGAATGGTCGCTGGACGCGAATGCATTCCAGTGTCGATGGCAGTTGCCGAATGCTGCGTGCGATTTATAAATGACATCTCGCAGGTCAACCTAGAAGGTTGTCGACTGCTTAACCGGATTTACCTCTGGGTGCCTCAATAAATTAAGGCCTCCAGCCGGGGATTAAAACTTAAAAACTAAGCATCTACACGGTAACGGCACCCCCTGTGGGGTACGAACATCGGGTTAGGGCGTTGCTGGGGGATGACAGCAAGGGACAGGCTGGACCCAGATTTAAATGCTGTGCGTGATAGAGAAGCATTGTATTTATATCGGGTATATATCGGGATTTATTTGAACACAGTGCAGATAGTAGATAGTGCTGAAATATATATTAAATTTAACGCCTCTACGGTCTTATAATAATAAATACAACGTGCATACACTAATGCAAAATCAACGAGAATAGTGTATTTTCATATCCAACGGAACGATGACGTTGAACTTGCCGCTCCGACAGCTGTTATTAATTTTATTAGTTTTACCTGCATTTTAAAACCCACTGTTTTGTATACAAAAGGAAACGGGATGTATAAACTGCTATCCCGTAACATAGTTATGTAACTTCCAGGTAAGGTTGTAGAAAAAATATCGATATTTTTAGGCAATATTATTTCGATATAAAATATTCAAGTATCGACAATGTATCAAATACTATACATTTCCAATAGCAACACCGTTGTGGCCTCTGATTAAAACCGCTGGAATTCAGAGTCATAAAAAGTAGACTTTTTTCCTAGTTTGGTATTTATATGCATAAAAAAACTTGAACTTCAGAAAGAAAAATATTTTTTAGAAAATTTTACCAGTGTAACAATTTTTTTTTCGAAATCGGTTTTCTATATTTTTTCTTAATATCGATACATTTTGGCATTCTTTGCATCCCTACTTCCAGGCAGTGTATTCCATTGATATAACATTTCAGTTTAGAAATGGTGCTAAAGTTTAATAGCTCCCTATTACAAAAGGCATCTGTAATAATGTAAGAACTTAAAAGCAATTAGAACACACAAAAAAGCAATTACCTAAACTATTCGAGGCTTCAGAGCCGCCAGCTTTCACTCTGTCTCGCTTTCACTCAGGCCGCGAGTAATATGGTGCGAGCGAGATAAAATCTGAGGTAGGGTACGGCCTTAATGGATATTCATCAAATCATATTGTACCTGTCCCACATTGATGGTTCGTTGAGCGAGAGCCTTCAAATGCAGCAGCCCAGGTCGATGCCGTGGCGGATCACTTTCCACAAAACTCTGAAATAACAGAAATGATAAATGTATTCTCGAAACATAAAAAAACGCAATCATTTTCAAACGTAAAATACGATGTATAAACTTGACTCATGGAGAATTCCAAACTCATAGTTCAGACAAATATACATGCTGTGGTTTTATTGTTAAACAATGTGTATTGTCTTTCAGTCTATAAACTCAACATTACAATTATGATATTTTTATTTGTAATAAAAACCGGCCAAGTGCGCGTCGGATTCGCGCATGAAGGGTTCCGTACCATTATCTATACAATGGCAAATAAATCACGTTTGTTGTATGGGAGCCTTCTTAAATATTTATTTTATTCTGTTTCTTAGTATTAGTTGTTATAACAGCAACAGAAATACATCATCTAAGAAAATTTCAACTGTCTAACTATCACGGTTCATGAGATACAGACTGGTGACAGACGGACAGACAGACAGACATACAGCGGAGTCTTAGTAATAGGGTCCCGTTTTACCCTTTGGGTACGGAAACCTAAAACAGAGCATATGTTTTATATGAACACTTTCAACGTTGTATACCCACATAATCTAGGAGCAAGGCAGGCTATGTCAAGAAAAAGTTGAATGAACAGTAATAAAAATAATAGAACCTAATAAATAAAAATAAACAAAGATCTGGGGGTAGGGTAGTGCCAATACCAAGCCGAGCAATAACAAACAAAGGCACAACCGAACTATCCTTTTCTCGAAGCCATTCAGGATATTTTCGACCGTAACTTCGTTGTGAATAAAGCTAGAAGCCTAAATTTCAGTCATTCTATTTATTAAAGAAATAAATATGTCTAATATTGGTACGGTCACTATAAAATATTGTTGTGTTGATGTTAACTTAGTTAGTTAGCTAACTAGAGACAGGTACTGAATAAATTAACCAACTTGGTTTTACATTAGACCTCACAACGTTTTACGGTAGGCGAACTGCGTTGGGAGATTTTTTTTACATGTTATGTTAATTATGGTATAAATAGTCCCTTTAGCTCGGGGAGTGTTTAATTAAACCTAAAACGATACATATTAATATTTTTAGAGTCTCTATAATGGGTTCAATAGCATACCTCATCGTAAACTGGACAAACGTACAAAATGATTAATACTAACATCTGGGGAACGTTCAAAATAGTATTAGATAAAACTTATAAATATAACAGTGACTAGGATTCCATCATAATTTTGAGCACAAACGCTACGCATCTTTCGTCGTGTGATTTCAGCGCGTCTTTTATAGCTAGCATTGTGGAGAGAAACCAAGTGTCGTCGATAAATGATCAATCACATCGCGATGTCTATATTGTTTGACGATAGATGTAAGGTCATTGCGAGAAATTGTTTAGGTTAGGTTCTTATAAAATACCATAGACGTAGATATATTTAGTAACCTGTTTGGCTTAACTATTCCTCAAATCATAAAAAACCCTGTAAGAAATCGACACGTGCTTCACCTCTCAACGAGGCATCCTCAGAGTGACGATTGACCAGTCGCGAACCCGAACACGAGGTGAACCTTTTTGGCGCAGCCGTGAGGCACACACTATTGTTTTAAAAACAATATAATACTTTATTTTGTTATTTGTATTTTGTGTTTCATGAACTGTGTCCAAATAAATTGTATTATTTCTATCTTTAGGTGTTGCCTCGCCTACGGTAGGAGGGGTTCACATCGGCGTCGAGTCGACGATGAAGTACCTGGGACTCGTCCTCGACAGCCGGTGGAACTTCGTGGAGCATTTCCGACGTTTGGCTCCAAGGCTGGACCGGGCTGGGGCCGCCTTGAGGCGGCTCCTGCCCAATCTAGGGGGTCCAAACGCCTCCTGCCGGAGGCTCTATGCGGGGGTCGTGCGGTCCATGGCCCTTTACGGGGCACCGGTGTGGGCGCGTTCCCTTAGGCTGCGGCCAGCACGCCGGTTGAACGCGTCCCAAAGGGTCATGGCCATTCGGCTGGCCCGGGGATACCGCACGGTCTCCCGTGAGGCGGCGAGCCTCCTTGCCGGATTACCGCCATGGGATCTGGAGGCGAAGGTCCTCGCGCACATCTGGGAGTGGCGCGAGGAGGTGAAGCGCCGGGGTGTAACTCCGCTGCCGCGAGAAATCGCGGCACAGCGGACAGAGCTCCGGCAAGATCTCATGGCGGCATGGAGAGTGCGATTGTCGCAACCCAGTGCTGGGCACGCCACAATAGCGGCGATAAGTCCCCTCTTTGAGGAGTGGATAGAGAGGCGCCACGGCGTCCTCACCTTCCGCCTGACACAGGTCCTCACCGGACATGGCAGCTTCGGGAGGTACCTGTGTAGGATTAGGCGGGAGGAAACGCCCGGGTGTCACCACTGTGTGGATTGCCCGGAGGACACGGTGGAGCATACGGTTGAGGTGTGCCCTGCTTGGGCGGGGCACCGCCGTGTCCTCGCGGAGGCGATTGGCGGCGGTGACCTCTCGCGTCCGGCCCTGGTTCAGGCCATGGTACGGAGCGAGAGGGCATGGGAAGCCGTCACCTCCTTCTGCGAAGCAGTAATGCTCGCGAAGGAGGAGGCGGAACGCGTGAGGGAAAGGCAAAGTTTGCGCCCTCACGACCCTAACCGCCGCCGTTGGAGACGCCCTGGGCGTCGGGAATCCCAGGCGGATTTCCGGCCACCATAGGCGCGGGCTTGCGGACGGCGAGCAACGGGCAGCTCGCCGTCCGATAAGGACCAGGCCCGGGTCGATGGCGCGTCGTGTTCCACGCGCGCCTCAAAGAGATGTCAGCAAAATTGACGGGGTCCAATAGGACCGATGCCTGCCAGGGTTGCGGGAAAGTCCGAAAGGGATACCGGGACCTTGGCAACAGGCAAATGAAGGAACACGGGTGGGTTTTAGTCAGTAAAAGTCTGACACGCCCTTCCGCTCCGCCCAGAGCGGGAGAAGTCATTGGATGATTTCCCACCCTCAAAAAAAAAAAAAAAAGGTGTTGCCTCGCCGAGCGCTGGACGCAGAGAAATCCAGCGCTGCTGGCTGTTTGCGTACCTGGTCTTTGCGTCCAGCACTTGAGGCTCTTGGGGAATAGGTTACTAAATATATCTATGTCTATTGTATTTTTTATTTTTTAGGGAGAGGAAACAATGGGATTTTATAGCTAGATAATCTCACCATGTACGGTATAGCGCCGCGTATGACATTGACTTTGTTATAGTACGGCGCCAGCGCAGACAAAGTTTCAATGGGCCCCACCGGTCGGTAGCTGCCTCGGTTCTCACACGCCGACCAATGACCCAGGCGGATGAAACAGTAGCCTAAACAAAAAATATATAAAGGTTATAAACTTATATGTTTAATAAAAGGTTGAACTACATAAATCAATCTGCCTAGCCTTTTCCCAACTATGTTGGGGTCGGCTTCCAGTCTAACCGGATGCAGCTGAATACCAGTATTTTACATGGAGCGACTGCCTATCTGACCTCCATAACCCAGTAACTGGGTAATACATACCTTGATAAGACTGGTTGTCAGACTTTCGGGCTTCTGACGACCCGTAACGACTGTCAAAGATCCACAAATGACAGCCGAGACCAACGGCTTAACGTGCTTTCCGAGGCACGGAGGAGTCTCGGTATGTAAAGATGGTCACCCATCCACGGACCAACCCCGGCAAACGTAGCTTAACCTGATGGATCGACCCGGTGCGGCTGTTATTATTTAGCCACGTAATTGAAGCTCAGCTACATAATTGAAGGTTATTTCAGCTGTATTTGAATGTGAGAATATGATAAATGTCCGGCGAACTATGTAGTTCAAGAGGCCCTAAATGTTAAACGCAATTTTAGTGGCCGTTAAGCCATAATTCATGCTGTCTGTGTGATATTAAGGTGTATGTATTGTTGTGACAGAAAGACCATTACATTACGTCAACGCCGGTTGTCGCTGAAACCCAGCGCTGGGGCTCTGTGTCGCAGCATTATGCTGAGCGATGGCCGTTTTGCGTGGATGTGACGCATATTTTCTCCCAATTTGTTATATTCGTGCATTTGTGCTTTCTTTGCGTCATGTTTGCCGCAAATAAAAATATTTTCCTTCTCTTCTTTTACTAAACGATGTAATATTTGAGATCTTGGAGATACACTTGTATAGATCAATCCAATTTGAGACCTTTCAACAGGTATACATTACCTGAGCAGAATGAGTCCCAACCCGCTTCATGATACGACTGTTTCACATTAAAAGGTCTGCTCAATTTTATGAAATTAATGCCGTTCTGAAGCTTCTTGCATTTTCCCTCCGAAAAGAATTCATATAAACTGGAACAAATAATAATAAAAACGTTATCATGCGATTAATAATAGTTGTGTACTTAATTTTAGACTAGCTGTGCCCCGCGTTTTCACCCGCGTAGGTCTCGATCCCGTGGGAATATCGGGATAAAACGTATCCTATGTCCTGTTCCAGGTCATGGTCTAATGGTCTACCCATGTGCCAAATTTCATTCTCTCTAGAGTAGGGAACGTCGCGGAAGCATCGAACGGTTCGCGTATTGCATTTTTATATTCGTGATAACTTCGAAATTAAATGTCCGATTCGAATAAATTAAAAAGTATTTTACTGCTACATAAATACGCTTGATCATAAAACTATTTATTTGAATAATAATTAATACTACCATACGAATGTAACCAAATTTTGTTTCTACCGGCGATCCAATTAAATTTTAGAACACAAATGCTGCTATTGTGTCTTAACTATGATAGTTAGATTTATTCCCTCGCGGACTTTTTTATAGGTAATAATGAGTACTTTAAGCATGTAGTACTTAATTTTTATGTATCATCATAGTTTTCTCAGCGCACGCCAAATAATGAATTTTATAGGCAAAATGGTTTCTACTTTGGGTTACATTATTGCAATTTTTTTAAGGATCTCTTAATATTTTTGAAAATAAATTATAGCCTATGTTACTTCCTGATAATCTAGTCTTCTATTGGTGAAAAAACGGTTTAAATCGATCCAGTAGTTTCGGAGCCTATTCGGTACAAACAAACAAACAAAAAAATCTTTCCTCTTTATAATATTAGTATAGATAATTTTCCCACGATTTGTATAGTGATAGTGTATATATTTTTACCAGGCTCTTTATTTATTTATCTATACGGATAATAGCTTTTAAGAATTATTTATTTCGATGTTTTTCGAATATTTAAACGAGAACCACTAATCTTGTACTGTTTATTTTCGTACGACGATTCAGTGGCTTTAAAGTTATAATGATATAATTGAGCGAGTGCTATATAAACATAGTCAGTATTTATGATCGCATTTGTGCTACAAAATATTTTTATTCAATTAATCAGGAAGTAAAACAAAATAAGCTGTAGGTAACTATTTACAAAATTAAATACATTTAAAACTCACTCTTGTAAAGCGTTTGATTTCCACACCTCATGATAGCTGAGTTTCTTTGCCATTGCATGTGATATATATTTAGTATCGTAGATACTGGGGAACATTTTATGAATATTTTTCTTGAATTCTGAATACTGGTTTGGTAGAGGTCCTATGAACTGATTGTGTAGGAGTACGGTGTCTAGGAAGATGTTGTGTCCTACGATTGGTTTCTGTGAGGCCTCTAGCAGTGCAATGATTTGTGAGAAGCCTAGTAGATGGCTCATCAGGTTGTCTTCGAGTGTCGCCATCGGAGCATTATTTGCACCTTCCACGTTTTTATCTCTGTATATGAGAATCTGAAAATATAAAATAAAACAGGTATAAAATATGGCCAAGTGCGAGTTGGACTTGCACACGAAGCTTTTCCGGTTGCGTACCAGGCGTTTATTACGCCTGGACAGGAACGGCCTGCGTCTGCGTTCTGCGTCCGACTAGAACTGAAACCCTCGGGTCACCCAGATCTTACACAGATGCTCAGTACAGCCAGGAGATTTAGTTAACTTCTGGATAACCACTGACGGCCGCCATGGCCCACGTACAATGGGCACCTTAGGGACTAAATGCGCCTGCCAGGGCTGCAGGTAACTCCGAAAGGGATACCGGGGCCCTTGGCAACAGGCAACTGAAGAAACACGGGTGGGTTTTAGTCGGTAAAAGTCTGACGCACCCTCCCGTTCCGCCCAGAGCGGGAGAAACCATTTGATGATTTCAAACATTAAAAAAAAAAGGGACTAATTACGGAAACCAAACCCCTAAAATATATAGATAGACGGTGCGACGACGATAGTAACACACTATGCAAAGCAGAAGAAGCTCGACTAAGGAAACGATACAAGCAGTAGGCAGTCAGTCATTCGCTCTGAAACCAAGTATCTGAAAGGCAAGGAGGCTGCTAACAACAGCTGCTGCAATGATAAAGGTCCACCCTTTATTTCATCAGTCAGTACAGACCATCAGACTGAACAACTCTCTCCATGGACCAACATCGTAATCGCGAAGAAATATTCAGCCGTCCCATACATTTGGGTCGAGTGACGAGTAGGTATTGAATTTTAGTATTGGGCAGTTGATAACGTTTTCCATCACAACTGGCTTGAAAATCTTGTAACTGTCTTTATAATTAACTATACTCCATTTGAAATAAGATTAGACATTTAAATAAACCTCTTTTACAGACCGTTCAACGGATTTTGACTTCTATTGCGTTGGTGGCATGACAAATGGCAGCTGCAGTAGACAGTTGGTATTGTGTAACCTTTTTTGCTTTTAATGCCATCCTTATGCCTACGGTATAGAAGTCAAAATCGGTTGAATGGACTGTAAAAAGGTTTCTTTGATGTTTAATCTTATTTCAAATGGAGTATAAGTTAGCTAGCACCACACAATACGTAATTAGGTAGGCTAGTAGTAACTACATAATTCACTCAATCAATCTGCTTAACCTTTTGCCGAGTATGTTGGGGTCAGCTTCCAGTCTAAACGGATGCAGCTGAATACCAGTATTTTACATGCAGCGACTGTCTATACCATAACCAGTTACTGGGGTAACAATAACAACTAACACGATACCCCTTGGTAAAACTGGTTGTCAGACTTTCGGGCTTCTGACGACCCGTAACGACTGTCAAAGATCTACGAATGACAGCCGGGCCCAAGGGCTTAACGTGTTTTCCGAGGCACGGAGGGGTCTCCATATGTAACGGATGACCACCCATCTTTAAACCGACAGTGGCAAGCGTTGCCTTACCTTCGATCAACCCGTGCGGCTGTTATTATGTAGCCACAAGCACAAACTACAAATCAATCTGCCTAGCCTATTCCCAACTATGTTGGGGTCGGCTTTCAGTCTAACCGGATACAGCTGAATACCAGCCCCCACTAACTACTACTAAGATTCTCTGATTCTTTCTAAGATTTGATGTTATTATTTTACCAATTTTAATACTGAATAAATATTCTATTATATTCTATTCTACTAACTACATAATACACTCACCAGCAATAAATGTGACCAAAGCCCTAAAATCACACTGCCTTTGAGTGTATTGAAATTGAATACAATAGCAACATGCTAGAACTACTAGTACATTTTATGTCTTTAACATAAGAAGCAATATAAAAGAAAAGTCAGCTACTAGCACAAATTACCTTCTTACTATTACCTAAGCTATCCGTGGTGAGTATGTCTGGGAAGCGCATGCGCAGCTCCACGTGTGCGATGTACCGGAACACTGGGCTGTCAACATCCAGGTACATTGTTTCGTCTTTACTTCTCATCAGCCATCTGTAATTAAGAGGAGCTATTTTGATTGCCAGAATAATCCTACTAATATCATAAATGTGAAAGTTGTGTGTGTTTGTGTGTTTATGTGTTTGGATGTTTGTTACTCAATCACGCAAAAATGGCTGAATGGATTTGGATGAAATTTGGCAAACAGATAGTTTATAACCTGGATTAACACATAGGATTCGAGACTTACGGTTCGAGACGGGTGAAACCGCGAGGCGTAGCTAGTGTAATATAAAGTCAATAATATATCAGGGCGAATATTGAAACGCATTCTTTTCATTATTTTATTATTTGTCATTTACGACCCGAGGAGAAGAGGTATATGCCCGACTCCACAAGAGGCAGCTATATTAAACATGAGCTTTCATTAGTTCTTGTTTTGAAGAGAGCAATAGGCATGTCAGCAAGACAATTGGTACAGCTAGCTCCATAATTGGTTGGTTGGTTTGTTGGTTGGTTTATTGGTTGGTTGGTTTATTGGTTTGTTTGTTAGTTGGTTGGTATAGTCATGTCACTCAAACATATGGCCCGCGGCTCATTATCAAACGGCCAGTGGACCGCGACAACTTACTGAAATAAATAATCTCAATCTTGATCCTGAAAGAGCCAGCAACATAAGAATCTAGTCATCAATAATTGAGCCACTACTTTAGTCCTAAATTAAAGATTCCCCAAATCATTTTATTTTTGTGACTTTTGTGTCTGGCCCGCTAGCATACCTTTTTTTTTAGATGGCCATAACAGTTGTGTTGGAATATCCAATTTTGCCAGCAATACTGGTAAATTAATTTTCTTTTTCTTTTGTTTTGCACAATATAGAAAATGAGTCCAAGTGAAATAAGTATTTACTTAGAAACTTGAGAGTAGTGCTGCTGTAATTGCTTTTCTTCATCTATATTCAGCATTCTTGTGAGGTCATTGAACAGCGCCTTCTCTTTTATATTCTGCCTAACTGTTGCTTCTTCCACTTTGCTCAAATATGGAAGTCCTTCATATGTGAACTGAAACAGTATATCAATAGCAATGATTACTATGTTGTCCATTAGGATATGTAATACAAGCCACGGTGGAGTGTTGAAGATGAACAATCTGGAATTTTCTAATATTTTCCTCTACTTTTAATGTATCAAATCTATACTCTTACACAGTGTTGCAACTGTCTGGCTCACATAAAATACATAGCATAAGACACTGAATTGACATTTTCTAGGAGGGTATCAGAGTAAGAAATGATTTTTTAAATTTTTACTCTGTGGCTCAAACAGGGGTTAAAGTTGGTTTGAGGGCAAAGCAAGCAAGATGTAAACAATGGTATTTATTCTTCAGAAAGCTTATAGTATATTATCAATATAGTTTAATAATGAATGTTGCCATATCCAAGCTTTCGCAAATTAAAAAATATACTAATGGTATGGTATAAAAACAGGGTGACAGCAATTCCTATGTAGCAATGTTTTATCTATGAGGTAAAATAAATCTTGGTCTTTATTTTTGCATCACCTATTAAAATTCCCCAGTGCTATGTTAATCAAATCAATCAATCAGCCTAGCCTTTTCCCAACTATGTTGGGATCAGCTTCGAGTCTAACTGTACTGTCTATCTGACCTCCACAACACAATAAATCAAAATCATCTATTTGCTTGAATTTGGGTACATGAGGTGATACATACAATGCAACGTTAAACCATATCCAACCTTATCAGGTGTGCAAATATCTATTATAATAAAAATATTTCTTACATTAATCAATTTTTTATTTATAAATGATTTAATTCTGTAAGTACGTTTGTACAAACACTTTTACACATCATTATTAATATTAGAGTATTTATGAGATTTATTCATTGTAGCAAATTTTTTTTTTTTACTGTGGGTAATTCTCGTATGTCTTCTTCAGGGCATGTCAGACTTTTACTGACTAAAACCCACCAATGTTCCTTCAGTTGCCTGTTGTCAAGGGTCCCGGTATCCCTTTCGGACTTTGTAGCTCCTGGAGTGCTATTCCAAATAAAGTTTAAAATGAAGGTAGATAGAATAAACTGATTGCAGTTTTAATTCTCTTACCTTATTAAAATCAAACTTATGTTTACAAAGAAAGTTTAACGTAGATGCTTGAAAGATGAATGACTGGTCAATGGCACAGAAGACTTGTGGACACAGATGGAAGGTGTAGCAGACAGCTAAGTACGAGTCCTCGTCTCTAATGTACTGGAACATTGTTAGTCCAATCTGTGTCATTATCATTTTGCTGACTTCATTCTTTATCCTGTTGTATCTCTCTTCACTTGTGTCAAATAATCTGAAATGAGGTGTTGTAAAGGTTTACTGATATGAACGGCTGATTGCTTAGGCCTGAATGGGGCAAATATTAGTGAAACTAAAATAACTTTTGTACTCAAAAGCTATATGTTGTATCCCGAATAACATAAAACATAAAATAAAAAAATTACATAAAATAAAATAAATTGTCAACACAAGATTTAAAGTATTCTAAATGTAATATATATATTCTATATTAGATGATGATCAAAAAGGTTTAAAAATGTAATAAGTTATAGATTACCATTCTATACATAGAGCAGTGTTTTAGGGCCAATGTTCAGAACATGTGTGTAATAGTTGTGCATGGTTAAGGGCTTATGTCTTAGCTGATGTTTATGGCTGATGACATCGGTTTTCAGTACAAGCTAGTCAGTACATTGCTTACCTGTGTTTAAAGCATTCTCCAGTTAAAAGTGCAGTAAATTCGGCATCAAAACCAACAAAACAGGACTTCGCTAAGTCTTTCTTTATATTCGCCAGTTCATCTACAAAGTTATTCCTTGTTATCTCCATATTGATATATAGTTATTATGCTTTGGTTAATTAACTTTATATTCAAAAATGTATAGTTTATTTTATTCGAAAAAAGCACACAACTCGGTGTTACAAATTACGGCGAACAAAACAAACAATTGTTACTGTCACTGTCACTGTCACATGCGGTCATAAGACAGATGTCAGTAAAGTATTTTTTTAATAGTTGGATAGGTATTTTTTAAGATTTTATGAATGGAAACACATAGAATATAAAAACACTTTTTTAGTTATCTTATCATATTTATAAAGTTTTTTAGATTAGCTTTTTAAAGATTTTCAGTTATCATATCTTTTATATAAATGTTTACAAATTAATATACAATATTCATTTATAAAAAAGGTAACAGGCCGAAAGGTAACATTTATGAGGTCATTAAAAAAAACATTAATATTTGGGCATTCGCTGCCTTTTAAAAACCTGAAGCAGTTATCTCGTAAGGAGGACATAATAATTCAATAATATATATAACTTGATGTGTAGCCATGTGTACCTATCTGACTACCTATCTCTATTTGTTTGAATGTGGATGTGGTCATTACAAAACCCTACCATATATGGAAAGATCAATCAGAATAGATGAATCTTCGTCAGTTAGTTATTACGAGTTGCGTGCATTGCACTTACAAGGACCAATCTCTATCAATCTTATCAGTTTCAAATCGCATGCGTCCTACTAATAGAAAATGTTCTTAGAACACATACCTGGGTTTCGCAATATCGTAGGACGGAGGAACGCAAGCGTCCTACATCGATTGCGTCGTTATTATCGCAGCAGTGTACACACCTAACCTAACCTAACCTAACTTCGTGGCCGTCCTAATACAAAATGTAGACACTGAAAACAGCTATCGACATAACGCTTGCGTTATTACTTATTACCTATCGCGCAATAAAAACGCGCCTGTGGGTGGGAGACTTTAAAGTACTCTGAGGTCCGGACCCCAAGCTGGCTGTACAAACATCAGTCAACAATCGCGCAAAAACATACAACTTATACTACTAGAATACTTATAAGTAGGTACCTACTTTGAAAGAGTTGCTTAAGCCGATGCCTGTGATTGAACTTTATTTTGGGCACCGACTTTCGCTATTCGTACAGTCAGCGACAAAAGTCAATTATCACTTTAGTTTTTTTTAGGCAATTGCTTAAAAGTCTTACTATTTATATTTTCATGCCAAAATATGGCGAAATGTGTCATTGCACAAGAATACTTAACACTTTAATGAATACCTGCTGAAATGATAGAAGTTAAATTAAACTAGTGATGACCTCGCCTCTCATGTACAAGGTTCAAATCCGGGCAAGAAGGTGTAACTTTTTAAATTTATATTAGGTATGTACCTACTGTCTGAGTTTATCTTGGATATTGCTGACATCGGTGAAGGAAAACATCTTTGAAAAACCTGGATTAGTTAATACAGTTAAGTCTGAAATCGCCAACCCGTTTTGAGCAAGTGTGATGATCAATGCTCTATTTATGAGAAGATAGTTCAGCAGTGGGCACCGAGGAGCTCGTGGCTATGTAATAACAGCCGCACGGGTCGATCCATCAGGTTAAGCTACGCTTGCCGGGGTTGGTCCGTGGATGGGTGACCACTTTTACATACCGAGACTCCTCCCTACGAGGTGTGTCGAGGTACGTCGCGCAGTTTCAATTTAACGGAAAATCTCTACGCGGAAGACACCTCCGGGTACGTTGTTGGATTTTGCACGCGACAATTACGCACGATTCAAAAACGGTGCTCGCTTTCATGTAACTCATTGAACTTCTGGAGGTGTTTCTTGCGTGAACGTCTGGCCCTTAGACCGCAGTCAGAGTGCTGGATAGAACTCGGGTAGAGCGAAGTGACCGAAGTGACGTACCTCGCGAGGTCCCGGCTGTCATTTGTGGATCTTTGACAGTCGTTACGGGTCGTCAGAAGCCCGAAAGTCTGACAACCAGTCTTACCAAAGGGATATCGTATTACCAAGTTACCGGGATGTGGAGGTCAGATAGGCAGTCGCTCCATATAAAATACTGGTATTCAGCTGCATCCGGTTAGACTGGAAGCAGACCCCAACATAGGTGGGAAAAAGGCTAGGCAGATGATGAGTTCAGCAGTGGGCAGAAATATCATCGACCTTCACATCTAACAACATCTTTCTTATTACTTCCAATTCGTTCGCACCGTATGTCAGGCGCAGTGGTTATGACAATGCTTTACGGCTGTTAAATTGCCCATGGTAAGCAGACTTGTATCTGATTATGATGTTCATCGGCAAACGTAATAAGTGCTCCGTTAGTACATAATATAATAATTAAGTTTACCTACCTACATAAGGCGTGTTATACAAAAAACACTATCGGCCTATTTATATCTAGGACATTACCTCATGCTTATTAAAATCCAATTGCTAAATTTTGTTATTTATTTTAGCCAGGTGTTTTTAGGGATCCGTAAACCCTTATAATTTCGTCATGCCCGTCTATCCGTCCTCCGTGCTAAAAATGCAACTGATTAGCAAATGCAAATCGAACTCTCTTACAACTTAACCTACACCACGGCTAAAGTACCTAGCTTAGTGGGGTGATTAATGTAATCAGTTTTTGGTACCTATTCGGTAACTGGGGATGGTTGTTTACAAGTTGTTATCACCAGTTCCTAGAAATTACATCATCCATCTGATCAGATTTTTTCCCGCTAGCTTATGCTATGTAAACGAGACACTGGGCAATGGTTGGTAAAATTATCTACGAAAAAAAAAATTATGTATGGGGTCTAAAGGGGAGTCCATTAGTATCCATACATATAACTATAAATGTGGGATGAAACAATAATCAATTAACATAACCGTTTGAGGTTTCGTTGGAACCCATAATTAAAAAGATGATGCAAAAAAAAAAAAACAAAATCAAAATATTTTATTTCACATAAGCCTGCATGGGCACTTATAAAACGTCAGAAGCTAGGTGTTGATGTGTAGATGATGTTTCTAAGCGACTTTTTTATTTTAGCCAGTATTTTGTGAGTTAGGGAACAGTGCGGTTGTAACAAAGTTGTTAACTTTGTTAGCAACTTTGTTGCAACCGCAATGGTCCATGTTTGTTGGTGGTACTCGTAACCAAGTTGATAAACTTTGTTTTTCATAGTTTTTTTAAATACAAATAGTAAAATCCAAACTTATTTTTGAGGTCAATAAAATCAATATTGCGTAAATATTCATCCCAACTACGGAACCCTTCCCTATTCGTTCGACCCGCTCTTGGCCGGTTTTTTTATTATCGCTTTTTCGTCGGAGGTTTAAAGGATTAATTTGGCTAAATAGGTATCAAAAACAAATGACTGCCAACCGTCTTCCGGAGCCCAATGTGCAATAAAGATTTGTGAAACTCCGGAGAGATCTCAGACAGCAACAAGCGCATGAGATTGAACTATCAATCAATGGGTGGGTACCTACTCTCTAAAAAATATATGAAAGACGTGACGGTGTCATTGAATAATTAAATTCTAGTTTAGGTATTTGCAATTAATTAATAATAGGTACGCGCATATTGCGTTGGGCTGTGTAGCACGTAACACCACAGTAAGTGGTCAGCATGGTGGAAATTAATATAACGCTTGCACAATATTAAATTGCGTAACTTGCAGAGAGAGTTCATTCTGCTACCCGTCAATTTACTTCCGAATTGGAGGCCCAATCGAACCTTTTGCAATGCCGCGAAACATGGTGGTGCACGATGTTGCAACCGTCGGAGGCGACGGCCCACGACCATACCAGTCGCCAGTTCGTGGTCGACTCGCGTAGTCGCGAACGTTAAACCTCTCACTTTCATAATCCGAACATAACTTTTAAAAACAAACATGTAATCTCGTATTGGACCATAGACGATTAAGTTTTTCTCATTAATCATGGAGTCGGAAAAGGAGGTCGCTCAAGTGCGTGAAGTGTCGATGGTGAAGCCAAATTACATGCTCATGTCCTTGCAGAGGATATTTGTGTTAATTGTAATACTAGCCGGAGTTCTTGTCGTCGTTCATTATACGCCGATGCCAGGTAATAAGTTATTTTTTTGTAATTAAAATATCGGTATGACCCAGTGTGTCACAATTCACATTTGCGCAGAGGACAATCAGCTGATCTTTATTTACGTTTGATTTTTCACACGATCACGATCCAAAAACAAATTTTTACTTATTTTGTATTAGTAACACTCAAATCACTTAGGTTCTGGAAGTTAACATTCGAATTAAAATGCTAAAGACCTGCAGAAAGCGATACCTTCTACGGAAGTAACTACCATTGTAGGAACATAAAAGATATGTTTTGTAATCGATCACCGTTTATAATGTTCGTGGAATCGATCGTGAAGACGAGTTCACAAAGAAACTTCGATGAATGATGTTACATAAACTTCTAATACCTTGAATATTTAATTATTCTTTAAAAAAACGTTTGTTGACAAGTATGTTATACTTGACGTACACATATATACATTATACTAATGTCTTACGTTGGTTAATTTTAATTTTTTACAGAGGAGTATTTCGAAAACTGTGACCGAGAATGTCACGAGTTGGACTGGCCAATGATATGCCGTGTGAAACTAGTCATCGAGGTTTACAAGACGCTTAGCAAGTAAGTTATAATTTTCACAACCTTATGATACGCGGTTTTTATCCGAGCCATTTAATCTTTGTCTATCATGTGTAACTCACACTTTTTTATTTGCACCTTTCGAAATGCTAATTACCAAGAAATTAAGTACCATGCTTTACATTTCTCATATTACTCCACTCTAAAATCAAACTTTTCTGTATCACAGATCCTGCGGTAGTTGCACAGAGAAGGATGGTGGTGATTGTCCAGCGACTTGCATATCTGCGGATGGTCGGGAGCGTGGCGTGCTGGTCGCCAACAGGGCGCTGCCGGCACCCACCCTGCACGTCTGCCATAACGACATCCTTGTCGTAGACGTGGTACATCGAGCTCCCGCACACGCGCTCTCTATCCACTGGCGAGGCCAACCACAGAAGGAGACTCCCTTTATGGACGGTGCTCCGATGCTGACCCAGTGCCCTCAGCCCGCTTACACTACATTCCAGTACAAATTCCGCGCATCAGCTGTGGGCACTCACATGTACCACGCACACTCGGCTGCTGATGCTGCCGACGGTCTTGCGGGAGTCTTCGTTGTGCGCCAGTCTCCACGTTTGGACCCTCTTAAGAAGCTATATGATGTGGACGCATCTGAACACACAATATTCGTGTCTGAATGGGGTCATTCAATGGGACCGCTAGCGGGAGTGATATCGCGCATCCCAAACGCCGAATCGCTTCTCATAAACGGTAAAGGGATATCATCTGAATCCCCTGACGCTCCCCAGTCTTCATTCAATGTAGAATACGGAAAAAGATATAGATTCCGTTTGGCTTACGGAGGGGGATCAAAAAGCTGTCCTATTACATTTTCAATTGAACATCATGTTTTGCTAGTCGTGACTTTAGACGGCCACCAAATTGAGCCGGAACGTGTGAACTCGGTTGAGTTAGGCAGAGGAGAGCGAGTTGATTTTATTGTAGAAGCTAAAAGCGCACCCGGTGTATATACAATAAGAGTAGCTGCAGTGAAGACTTGTCAAGACAATTTAGAAGGTGTAGCAAATTTAGTGTATGAGAACAAAGAGCAAAAAGTGTTGCATAAAGATAACGACATAGTTGATGCAGAAGTGTATCGTGAGTTAACGACAGTGTCTAGTGATAGATGTGAATCTGACAATGTGATATGTTTGGACGAGATCCACTCAGGGAACAAGCTTCCTGCAGAGCTGGCCGAGAATCTTGACGAGATAATTTATGTGCCTTTTAATTATTCGACAAGAAAAATTTCGGCGAAACGAGTCGGTGAGTAATGTAATTGCATATTGTTTAAGAACTTTCCTTTGTGTTACATTATCTGGTCAAAAGTGGTATGTTATGAGATGTAAGTACATACTTACCTATTATAATTTTCTTACCACCATGTGTTCGTTAACGAGTTTTAGATAGATGAAAGTTTGGGTTATTTATTATATTTTTGTTATATTAAGTATTTGGTTTTTGATTATAGTTGATACGGCATGAGGCGTGAGCCAGCGCAATTATCGATACCTCTGGGTTCAAAGGGCGTGTAACACAATGAAAAGAATGTGCTATACGCCCTTTGAGCCCAGAGGTATCGTTATGAGGTAACTTGCTCGTTCATTGGAAAAACCGGGAGAATGGGAGTGCCTAAAGCAATAACAATAAAAGAATGTCTTCAACGATTTTCACACAATTAACGTTGTAATTATGAAGTGTTCGTAGGTTTTATTCCATTTTGTGAATGTTGTGACATGTGCGTTTGTTGTTTTGCAAGAGAAACAATAATTGTCTGCCAAGGTTAACACAGACCAGTTATTAAAAAAAAATACACTTAGTTACCTATTTAGTTCTGACCTCCACAAGTAGTTTGACTAGATACGCTACATTTCGGTTCTCTTTACTTATTCTAAGAGGAGCTCGTGGCTAAGTAATAACAGCCACACCGGGTTGATCCATCAGTTTAAGCTACGCTTTCCGAGGTTGGTCGGTGGATGGGTGACGATCTTTACATACCGAGACTCCTCCATGCCTCGGAAAGCACGTTAAGCCGTTGGTCCCGGCTGTCATTCGTGGATCTTTGACAGTCGTTACGGGTCGTCAGAAGCCCGAAAGTCTGACAACCAGTCTTACCAAGGGGTATCGTATTACCCAGTTACTGGGTTGTGGAGGTAAGATAGGCAATCGCTCCATATAAAATACTGGTATTCAGCTGCATCCGGTTAGACTGGAAGCCGACCCCAACATAGTTGGGAAAAGGCTAGGCAGATTGATTTACTTATTCTAAGCAGTTTGACGTCACCAACCGTAGATTTTGCGAAACAGGTTAAGACAACATTAGGGATAGGAGATACCGAGGGAGATACCTTTACTGATTCTGATTAGTAACAATTACACAGTGGTGCCGATTCTCTTGTACACCGAACTAAACTAACTAAACTATCACTAAAATTCCTTACTTTTGGCTATGAGAATCTTGGAAATATTCTGTGAAATCAATTCTCTAAAAAAACTTATTTTGACACAACTAAAATCGAATTTGACACCCGCGCCTCCACTTGGTACTTGTTTTTTCTACCCCATGTTTTTTTTAGAGCCAGAGGCGCGCAGGGACGGCAGCCTCGACGTGTTTTTTTATGGTTTTTTTTTGTATTCGTATGCAAAATAAAGAAAAAAATTACCAACATGTTGACGATTATTTTTGCGATAGGAGACACCGTTTTCGAGATATATGAAAAAGAAAATAAAAAAAAGATACAGTACTGTTTTGCAACTGAAGTCGAGGTGTTGGTTTGAACTTTAGTTCATGACATCTAATTTTATTCCACACATTTTTAATCGCGATTAAAAATAGTCAGATTTAGTTAGAGGATTTTAGTTATAAAACCGAATTTCAGGCTAAATTAAAACTCAGTGCCATCTTAGTGCTGTCAAACTAAAATATGGTTAAGTTGTGTCACTATAGTCTATTTCAGAATGGGAAATCGTCGTTTGACAGGAATAAACTAAATTTTAGTGATTTTTAGTTTAGTTTAGAGAATTTGTGACAAGAGAAGCGGCACCAGTAACCGCGTAGTTTGGTAGTAGGTTTTTACACTAAAACTTGCATGCTGGATAGGGTCCCCTTTGTAAATATGTAATTAGAGTCTTCGGGAAAAACCTCACCTATATAAATTAGGTTCTAAAGAATGATGTATATTGGACGGTTTACGGTTTAAAAACCGGTCAAGCTTATGGAAGGTAATATGAATTAGACACTGCTCCCTCTAATGTCCAAACACAGTAGGTTGGTATAAATAAACGGAGGGGGATGTAAAAAATTTGGTTTAAAGTTCGAAATCGCTTAGTTGAGTGAAATAAAAAAACCGGAGGAAAGATCGCATAAAACTTTTATACATATTTCAAATAGGAGCAAAAATAATGCTTCGTTTTAGTGGTGTCCAATTTTACTTATTACGATCTTTACCGTAAAAATTGAAAAACGGGGTTTATCTATCTCCAGGAATATTCATTTAAAACCTTCTTTCGTTTTTAATTTCATAAAGTTAAGAAAAAAATTATGTAAAAAAAAACCTATTTCCTTTCTATAAAGATAAGTTCGTTACGGCCTACTCATAGGCGCTTGCAGCAAAATTTCTGTCAAATATGCACTATTTTCCTCTTTATCTCGGAAAATATGTAAGCGACAAACATAATAGAACATAAACAATGAAATGCTTATGTGTAAATGGTTAGCACATGTTTGCTAAGAGAGCGCCAACGAACGACGAACGCATGTGTGGTCATCCAATACTCTTTGTGGGTCAAACGTCAAGGTCGTTATCTTTTCATTTTCCCTCCTCACTTGCCGGTCGAACCAAGCAAAGCATAACAACGTCACAAGGGTTCTTCGGTTCTTCGTTTTATTCTTCATTTTATGACGGGGACACTGTAAAAACAAATGGAGTAAATGAGATATCGTTATGACACCTACTACGTCATCTCAGAGCCCTTAGGCTCTGAGATGACGTAGTAGGTGTCATTTTACCTCTTGTGAGACACGTAACTCTGTTCGACTAAAATGTTCAATACAAATCGATGAAAAAAATTAAATGGAATCGTGAATTCATTGTCCGAAAAATCAAAACACAACTTTTACTCGCTGATAAACTAATTGAAATAGTATAATAATATCAAATTAAAATGAAGTCCATTTAAGTAATCTATTACCATAAAGTCTGAATCAATTACCTTCAAAAAAAAGATTAACGAAACTAGCTTTTGGTAAAGTTAATCGACCGTCTGCTTGTGCTCAGTTCTAAACATTCGTATTGAGTTATGAGCATTTTGTGTTACATAAAAGGTTATGTAACACAAAATGCTCAGCTTAGGCAACAGAATGTGTCAGTGGGTCGCGTCAGTTGTTTCGAAAATATTGCAATCTTTAATCGTTATATTTTGAGAATAGCTTTAATGTGCGTTTTTAGTACGTGAACAGTTGTGCAAAGAAACGCAAATCTTTTATGTGCAATCCTTCGTTACTTTCGCATTTATTTCGCGAATGGTACTTTTCAAAATAATGATTGCCTACCTAGTTATCTATTCCCAACGTAGCACGAAAAATACACGGGCAAACATTGAGTAATTTTGATAAATACCTTTAAAAAAATCTTAATGAATTTACGTAGGTCCATGTTTTTTTGTGAAGCTCAGTGATGAGCTCATCCCACCTCGAGGCGTAGATAAGTAACGATTGAGCATTCGACCACCATCCATCAATCTGCCAAGCAGACTGGCTGTCAAGCTGCTTAATGTAGGCTCCACTACGTAAGAACTATTAAAATTTGATCTGTGTGTAATTGTGTGATGCATTCGCATCGTGGATCATTGGATAGTTGATTGGATTTGTGCGTATGTTTGGCGAAGATTTTGTGTAAATTAAAAAGCAAGTTACTGATAGAACTTAAATAGTTTTAAGTATAACTAGCAGCGGCCCGCGGTTTCACCCGCGCAAGTCTCGATCTAGTGAGAATATCGGGATAAGAAGTATCCTATGTCCTATTTCAGGTCATGGTTTACCCCTGTGCCAAATTTCATCCCAATCCGTTCAGCCGTTTTAGCGTGAAAGCATAACGAACAAACAAACAAACCCTCAAAATAACTTTCTACCCCGTTTTTAACCCCGTAAGGGGATGAGTTTCAATGAAATACGAAACACGTCTTCCAGCAATTCTGTTAAAGAATGTTTATGCAAAATTTGAAGTAGATTGGACCAAAGAATCACGTTGTCCCATACAAATTTTGCCACCTTTTTTCACCCCCTTAGGGGTAGAATTTCGGAAAATCCTTTCTTATCGGATGCCTACGTCATACAAAGAACACACCCTCCAAGTTTCAGGTCTCTACGATCAGCGGTTTAGGCTGTGCGTTGATCCGTCAGTCAGTCATTCAGGACAAAGCATTTTATATGTATAGATAAAGGGAACATAACCACGTTTGCGTGTCATAGGCACATGCCAGTGTAACACGCAAACGTGGTCAGCCTTCTCTGTATCAGAAGATGCATTCGTCCTGTCATGGGACAATTACACAAAAAATGTGAATATTATTTTGATTAAGGTTATATTCGTTTATCAAGATGTAGGAATATGAAGGCTTGAAGCTAATCTAAACACACTCTCTTGTTTATTATTTCATAGATAAAGTTATTTTACATATAATGGCGGCATTACACGGTGTTTATGAAGAAAGTGAAGTAATCAGCGGTCGTAACAGCGTCCGCACCAACCGCAAATAATATGCTGGGAATGATTGCGCTTGCGCCGAAGCCGCCAATCGTTCGCTGCGTACGCGCAACCTTACAACCGTTTACACTGACAAAATTGCCATTTGTTAATTATTTACATTTAAGAGTAGCTTTTAAGGCATACAGAGTTAAGCCTAAACAATAGGATGTTTATTTTGAGTAGGCATTAACAAATCTTGTATGAAAGTCTTTCTTTCTTGGAATGTGCTTTCTTGTGGCCCGCCATTTTATTTTATAACTAGTGTCGTTATATCAACACGCTTAAAAATAAGTACGCAGTAAATTAAAAACTGAGTTTGACTCGTAGGCCTCCTTGGTACTATAATTGTGAAGAATATTACATTGGTAGAACTTGCTCAGTCATTAATTAGTTGAGCTTCAAGCCAAAAGATCTTGTTTATGTTCTTTCAATTTATATTCATATTCATAACTTTATTTGTATACAATTTATATTAGTGCTAATATAATTTGGTTGATGTTGCTAAAGATATTGCTATAGACTTAAGTAAAGCAAAAAAATATGATGCTATTCAGTATAGGTAGGTATATAGCATCGTTTTTAGGGTTCCGTTGCTGAAGGGTGCCAAACGGAACCCTATTACTAAGCCTCCGTCAGTCTGTCAGCGGGCTGTATCTAATGAACAATAATAGATAAAAAGAAATTTTCACATACTGTGTATTCGATTGCCGCTATAACAGCAAGTAATAAACATAAAACAAAGTTAAAAACGTGTTTTTGTCGGCCTTCTATTGGTGGTACGGAACCCTTTTCGTGTGCGAGTCCTACTCGCACTTGGCCGGTTTTTTTGCTCAGCTAAGTCTAGAAATAATGTCATGTTGGATTCATTCTCTTTGATAAAATATGACTGTTATATAAAAGCTATGAACGTGCATTTTGCAAATGGAGAGTAGAGCGAGCAATACTTGGAACCAGCTTGAATATTCTAATTGGCTTGTCACTTTCACTGCTGAGATACAGTGCATAATGCATATCATAAGAGGTCGGAATCGTAAATATTAAAGGGCAGCTTTGAATATTTTAGTTAGGTATACCTATAGTGGTTGAAAACTTTCATTTTATCTGAAACTCATAGTGTAAAATACTGATGCTTTTGCACTAGAATACAGTAAATACATCAGGGCTGTAGCCAGGAATTCGTTTGGGTTGGGGGGGTGCCAACTTTTTTTAGAAGAAAGTTATTCTGATTTCAGTGAGGGTAAATACTGATTTATAAAAAAGAGTAATGAATTTTTTGTTATTTCAAAAACAGAAATTTTTGTTCGTATGTTAGGAACTTAGACATTCTAAGTCAGAAATAAAATTGATGAAGAGCTTATATATTATCAATTTCAATAAAGCCAAGTTTCTCTCTTCCCGCCACTTTGAAATCATGTCCATAAACAGGGACATCTACCAACCCGCACTGGGCCCGCGTGGTGGATTATGTGGCCCACACCCTCTCGAGAGGAGGCCTGTGTCCCAGCAGTGGGACCATTATAAGCTGATTACGCTTATGCTACTATGCATTTGAGATACAGTATTCAACTCTCATCTCGCATAATATAAATAACGCTGTTCAGTTTCTAGCCGATTCCGTGGTTTTGCGTGACACCAAAGTGTTACTGCATTACGCTCATGTAAAATTGTAGATCTTTCAAAGTTAGCTTTACGTCATTAAAATTTGACCGTGAATAATGTTTGCTACTATCCTATGCTCCACCTCATATCCTGCCTTGTGTGCCCCAAACAATGCAGCCAAATTGACCTCTGCGCTGCCACCGTCCACGACGTCGAAGTGGCGAAGTTTTAGGCCAAAATTGATTAAATTGTCGTGCCGTCGACACAAAAAAGATGACTATCCTATCTCTAGTTGTGCCTATAATATTGAGTTTACTGTGATGTGACCTATTAAATTAACTCCAGAGTTCATCTAGAGAAGATTAAAATAGATTGGTCTTATTGATTCAAGTGAATTTAGAAAAGTTCGTGTCAGGGACAGTCTTTGACTTATTCCAGTCGAATATAATAATGTTACATGTCTCGCCCATCTTTACAAATAGGTGAACCAAACTGGCATCTATTTAAGTAATTAATTGACGAACACTTTAGTGAGAACATAATGCAAATAAGCAAGTAAATCAAGCGCTTTGTCGAAATAATTGCGCTTAGTAATTAACACACAATGTGCCTACTTTCGGTTGCACAATTGTTTTTGCCACTTCATTCTGGGACAAATTGTTTCAAATACTTGCGTTCTATTTTTAAACAAATTGACATTTACGTCCATTCATTCATTGAATCTGCAATCAAATGTCATGCCAATTTATTTGTTATAGTTACTTCGGTATATTGTGGTCTATGGTGGTTGTGTTGTAATTACACCTACCTACTGAGTTAATGAGCTTACATCAGATTTGTCTGCAGATATATTGATCAGAGATAAAATCAGGTAATCAGGCTCCTAAAAAATTGAAATGTATAGCATTTAATTAAGTATTGTATTCGTAAGTATACCTATAAGAGAAGCTCGTGGCTAATTAATCACTGCCGCACGGGTCGATCCATCCGGTTAAGCTACGTTTGCCGGGGTTGATCCATGGATGGATGACCATCTTTATATACCGAGACTCCTCCGTGCCTCGGAAACTACGTTAAAGGCTCTTACATACTGGGGCGAATCGACGCGCGACGCGAATTTTAACAAAACAATTTCTGACGGCGAACGATGCGAACGAATCGCCCCAGTATGTAAGAGCCTTAAGCCGTTGGTCCCGGCTGTTATTTGTAGATCTTTGACAGTCGTTACGGGTCGTCAGAAGCCCAAAAATCTGACAACCAGTCTTACCAAGGGGTATCGTATTACCCAGTAACTGGGTTGTGGAGGTCAGATAGGCAGTCGCTCCATTTAGAATACTAGTATTCAGCTGAATCCGGTTAGACTGGAAGCCGACCCCAAAAGAGTTGGGAAAAGGCTAGGCAGATTGATTGGTAAGTATACCTATAAAGGGAAGGTTCACTCACATGTCACTGACTCATTGTAATAAATTGTATCGCTACTTCGCTAGACTTAAAAGTACAGTCTCAGACTATACATTTTTTATGATGATGAGATGTCTGTAGTGTTTATAAGAATCGTTTTACATTTGTCATGGCTGATACAAAGAGTCATCAAGTCTCTCATGAGAATCACTTATATGAGGCATGGAAGTCGGGAGTTATCGTTCGCTGTAAGTAAGGGTATCATTTGAAACAAATGAAAATTATGATTGTCTTTTTGTAGCTCATATAATATTATGTTACTGCATTAACTTTATCATAAAGATGGAGTCTGGTTATCAACATTTAAGCTACTTTGCATTACAATTACTTTTTTAATATTTAAAATCAGCAGTTACATACTCTCATGAGATGATAGGTATTATGAGATACAATTACCTGTACATGGTTACATCATTATTGCAAAAATCCAGTTACTCTGAGGTTTATAAGGAGGTCAGACGTCTAGCTATCAGTCCGGTTTAAACCAAATTGGAAATAAAGAATGAAGACTTAAATCGTAGTAATGAAGGCACAACGAAATAACAATCGTATGTGGATATTTGGGTACAAAAATGTATACTTATATACTTACACACGTAAGCAAAAATTTACCTATAATTATCTTAAACAGGAATATAATAAACAGGAATATAAATAACCCATATTATTATGAAAAATGGTTCAACCCAGGAAATAGTGGTACTTCCTGAAATAATAAATGTCAGACCATTCATAATAGTTGCGTTTCCTTAAGACATTACCCTAGCTACCCCTTCGTTCATTTGTTTTTGGTAAACGCGTGGCCAGTTTACACGAACGTCGGCTCAATAGATTGCTGTAAAAGTGAATCGTCCATGAATACAGATACGATAAAAAAATTACAAGAATTGTACACCACAGACTGCCTGTAATATTGTCTCTCCTTTTATATTTAAATCCATGCAAAGGTTGTCATTAAAAGTTCGCTTTGAGCGATAAGACCGCCCATTGTGTTACCCTATGTAAAATTTCTACTTTTATATCTGTAATTCATATTGTGGGCATAATAAAGAGTAGTATTCTATTCTATTCTTTCGTAGGGCTGCCTCGTTGATCAAGTGGTCGCACAAGCCACCCCAACGTTTGAAGCTGGAGTCGGTCTACGCTGTCAAAATCTCACCGTAAAAATCTAGGTGAAGTGAGCTTGTCAATGATGTCATCCCTGACATCACGTTCACTTCAAGCTCACAGTTTTTTTTTCAGAATAGATCGTCAGAATTCGATTCTTCGGTTCGACAAAGTGTTATTAGGTTTTTCCAGTAGAAATTGCTTAATGGTGTCTGAAGTTGGGATTTGTGCCAGGTTGATGGTGTGGTGATCTACAAGGCCATATGTGAACTACGCATCACAGTGACGCCACGAAAAACCCTGGGTCGCGCAAGCAAAGTTTACCGCGCGACAAGCATATATACAACGTCCCGACATCAATCGACGGTCAGTAACTCACAAGACACAACACCCGTCTGGTCGGAGAATTCTCCCTTTTCTATGTAGGGTGCTATGTTAAGTGAACTTTACAGTTGTTCCTCATACCTCTATAATGACTATAGACTCGTTCCCTATTACATAGGCCTGTAACCTAACCGGCAAAATGTGGGTGCTCCTGCCTAACCCTTCGCGGATTATGGCGTGATGTTATGATACTGCTTTTACAGCGTCAGAAATTCCATGTTATGTAACAGTGACAGAAAAGTAATCGTGTGTTCTATAAACAATTTTAATTGCTCAGCAGTACGTTGTTGTTGATTAAATCTGTTGTCCATTGTGACTGAATTGTATAATTGCCTGGAATTGCATACCGTGTCTGTTATTGAGGGGAATTACTCTGATACCACATGCATATATAATTTTATTCATGTGCTGATACTGCGTCGTTTTGAATAGTTATTGTGGAAGAAATGATTTGATTAATTTTCCGTGAAATTTGTTCAGTTGAATTCGTGGCCCTGTATCCAAAACGTCATTTCCACAGTAGGTACGTATATGTACTAGTATAGAGCGGTTTTACCCAATTTGAAGTTTACCTTCCTGTTTATGTAGACTTGTTACCTTCAGCCATTATTAGATAAACTTCCGTATATAAGGCCGCTTCTGAAGGACTACTTCGTAGTTCCACCTAATCAAAACAGCACCGCACCCACTGTACAGACCGGTACCGGTACCGGTTTCAGCTGACATCCGATCGACCTGTGGTTATTGGTTTCTGTACCAATTATACGACTAGAATTCCAGAACATCCTTTGGGTACCTTAACTATAACGTGCAATTGTAATAACTGGGTTTATTGTGCCTACACATCATCTTGAACCACTTTTACTATAGGACCAGCCCAAAAAAAGCCAAAAAATATTCACTACTTCCTACATTTTGTCGAGTTATGCGTTGTCATTAATATCACTTATCTTTTTTTTTTTAAGGGTTGTCGTTTTACCTTTTATCTGGGTTGTGGAGGTCATATAGGCAGTGGCTCTATGTAAAATACTGGTATCCAGTTGCATCCGGTTAGACTGGAAGCCGACACCAACATAGTTGGGAAAAGGCTAGACAGATTGATTGATTCGTCATTTATCTCAAATGTTTGATTATTTGTAATGATAAATACTCCTTTTTTTTTGAGGGTGGGAAATCCTCAAATGACTTCTCCTGCTCTGGGCGGAGCGGAAGAGCGTGTCAGACTTTTACTGACTAAAACCCACCCGTGTTCCTTCAGTTGCCTGTTGCCAAGGTTCCGGTATCGCTTTCGGACTTTCCCGCAACCCGGGCAGGCATCGGTCCTAGCGGACCCCGCCAAATGATAAATACTCCTAAAGATGGTTTCAGTTATTTCAATATGAAGACCTTTCTGAAATTCTAGTGTTATAATTAGTATAGAAACCAATAACTTGTTTATAGCTAGTATACGTTTCACAGTAAGGTCATCATCAGTCAAAAAATCTGACAAGGCTTTATCTCATACTTTTATATTTCTTGATCCAGAGAGTTGGGGTCAAACCGACGGCCATCGCTTCACATACCCGGCATCTCCACTCCTGACGCAGGGTGGCGATGTGGGATCCAACCAGTTCTGCCCCAAGGAGCCAGGACATGGAGACGAGTGCGTGCATGTCAAGAATGTACCCCTTGGCGCTACTGTGGAACTGGTGATGTTCGATCAAGGTGAATATCCATATCCATACTAGTATTATAAACTAGCGAACCGCCACTACTTCGCATGGTTTTTATGGCTTGACAAAACATGAAGATTCCATTATTATATCTAAGTTAAATATAAATGTATTACGCACATAAACCTTCGGGAAGAAATTTTCTAAATGATGGTGAAAATAAGATCAAAATCCGTTTTGAAATTTCGAAGAAAAACGCGGTCACACCGATAGACACGAAAATCTTCAATAGCCCCCCCGTTCACTCGGCAATTACATCGCACGTTTTTTGCAGGATAAATCTTATCTAATACATAGTGGCGGAATTGAGTATTAGTGAGTATTAGAACCGTTCACACGTTGTTTGTATGGCAAAAAACGTACATAGCATTATACGTTTATCGAATACTCAACGGACTTGTCAAGCAAACCGAATAAACTTTTAACGTATTCGGTTTGCAGTAGCGCATATACATAGTATAACGATCTCTGTCACACTGTGTGATGTCACACAGTTTTTTATCGAATAACCACCGAACAAATCAAATCGTGTGATCCTCCTGCTGTTTATCCGTTAAATTCAAATACCGCAAAAACGTGCAGTACCTACAATGCCCTCTGAACCTAGCCTTACCTATTCAAGCAAAAATAACGTAATCGGTCGTTAAAAAAATTACGGATAGGTAGCCTGCGCCCTGGAGAGTGACAAAAAACTTTTTTCTACCTTTAGGGGTGGATTATAGTTTCCAATTTTAAATGGGACCAACTTCGAGGTATACCCTTCCCAATAAAAAAAAAATTTTTCAAATCGGACTACCTACTAAAAAGTTATGCGTGAAAATACATTAAAAAAAAATAAAAAATACGTGTCGACTTGAGAACCTCCTCCTTTTTTTTTCGTCGGTTAATTTTTTTTTATAAAATGCAGAATACGCGCAGTGGAAGTCGCGGGAAATAGCTAGTTGGTCACGATCACTTTAGTTTAGTTGGTTTTGAAAATAGGTTGTGTGGTTAAGAACAAGCCGCTATGTGAGTATGAGCACTTTAAAAGATTGATTTTTCTTTTGTCCTAAGTGATATACTAAAGATTCGTTGCATGTAAAAATGCGGTCTACTCTTTAACTATTTTCATCATAGTCATGCGTTGAAATTGTATCGTATTTTTATGTTGTTTAGACACACGATAACAGATTCGATATCTTAAGTACAGTTGCGAAATCTCACTAGTCATGGTTTTTAACTCGCACGTAACTTGTGATGTAACGATAGGTACGGCCATTTTTTACAAAACCACATGGTATATTATTATATATGCTGCCGAGGAGTTTGTGGTTATGTTATAGGCAAGAACTCATAAAAGCTCGGCCTAATGACATCTAGAAGCAAGATGATTATACAGGGTGTGCCAGAAAGGTGTGGTCAAAAAGGGTGTGGTACAGACCATCAAACTGAAGAACTTTCTCGATAGGACCAACATCGTAACCGACAAAAAATTATCGGCTGTCCCGTACAAAAGTTCAATACCTACTCGGCTCAAACGTAAAGGACGGCTGAATAATTTTTCTCGAAAAAATAAATTAACTTTTTGACCACACCTTTCTGATACAGCCTGTATATGTTTACCTATGTTGTAACATTAAATGCTAATAAGCAACAACACAACGGGGTAATGAGGCTCTAAATACACTTTCATGAAAGTGAAAGTTGTAATTGCTTTCAGCTGTTAACATTATAATTTTAATAATAATTAAATGAGACTATGTCTTTAAGAAAGCAATACTTACTACCTACGAATTATTCGAAGCTTACTACACTGACGAGCAATCCTACTAATATTATAAATGTGAAAGTTTGTGTGTTTGGATGTTTGTTACTCAATCACGCAAAAACGGCTGAATGGATTTGGATGAAATTTGGCAAACAGATAGTTTATAACCTAGATTAATACATAGGATACTTTTTATCCCGATATTCCCACGGGATCGAGACTTACGCGGGTGAAACCGCGGGGCTCAGCTAATCTACGAATAATTATTTTTCGTAGCTAGCAATATAAAAAAGCTACTTGCAAATTGCCCAAAAAATCTAATTACCTCTAAACCACACAAGTTAGCTTTTTTTACTTCATGTGAAGTCTTGAAAACAGTTTTATATTGGTGTTTTCTAACCTGTATGATCGCGGACGGGCCGCGCGCGGACCAAAAACTATTGTAGTTAATTAGAAAGTCCTTGAAGAAATACACTTGAATGTTGCTTTTTACTTCAAGAAGCTATCTTGCGTGGTTTCGGAAATATTTCATGACAAGTTAGTGGCTTTTTATATTGCTCGTCAGTGTGGTTACTTTTAATGGTGTAGCTTGGCCTTCTCTTAGAAAATGTCATTTCCTGTAGTCATGAAAGATAATGTCGTTCTTCATATTTTATTCAAAGTTCTCAGAGTCAAACATTTTCTAAAGACACGAAGACGTCTGTAGATAAATTCTTCAAATATATACTGAAAGAGGTCTGTCCGTAGAAATAGATAAATAAATCAAATACAATTTGATTGATAATAACGCCATTTATACGTTATCAAAAGCCCCGAACGATGTCGGTTACATTCATTGAAAGCAATTTGTTTGATTTATTTTCAGTCGTTTAGGCGACAGTACCGTCGACCTAAGGGCTTCGATGTAATAGAAATGGGATCTCAATTTGGATTGATAAGTTCCTATTTAGAAAATTTGTTATATAGACACTATAAATAAACGTGTCTAAAGATGGTGAGAGTTTCATTATGTAGTTTTTATCATCAGGCAATGCTATTAATTGTTCATGGGAGTAAGTTTCTCACACTAATCCACAAAGACGCAATTTGCAAGACAAGAAACGTATAAGTCCATGTAATACGATATTCAACAAGATGTTCGCACAAGCCGTAACGACATAAGTTCACTAAGTTCCCTTATTAGGCAGTTTGTAGTGTAAAGTTTCCACTTTCCTTCACCGAAAGTTAGAAACGGCACTTGTGCTAAGATAACTTTGCGCGTCAATATTAGCCTCAAACATAATGCCGTTTATGGCACTCGTGTAACTTAGGAACATTTACATAAGGAGAGTTTCTTGCCTCGAATAGGCGATTAGCAAAAGGGGATAAAAAACTTCGTACGTCAACAGTAACTTGCGAACATGATTATGTCGAGTTTGCGATACCCATTTTTTTTATGGGTTTTTTTTATGGACTCTTTGCCTCGATCTCGCCTTTTGGAAAGTGATGGATGAGGTCTACGATGGAACATGCAAGCTCAGAAGATGCCTGTTTACTCTCAAGTTTCAGTTCTAGACAATCGTGTGACGAGTGTCGTATGATAAAATTAAAGCGTATTTGTTTCACTAACGACAGGAAAAATACTTAGATTTTTCATTTGTTTGGTTAATATTAAGTTATGGAATTGAAGAGGCTTATTTGAGACTCGCAAGAACATTCTCGTCACTCGACAGGCTTGAAACATTACTCATATACATAAGCCATTATGTATACAAACATTAGCAAATAGCCGATGCTTCTAGAAAATCCGTCATTAGTCAATATCGAGACTCGCGAATTAGGAAAATCGATGAAAATCGGCGAGTGAGACGTAACATCGCAATAATGAAGATTTCATGAGTCTCGATATAAATAACGATATACAGCTGATGAGGAATACTTGGAACCATTTATCATGGTGACAATGATTTATGGTATCCTTTGTAATATGTGGGCTAAGATTATACGAAACCCGGAACACTGGTGAAGTTGTCTTGAGCCTAAAGAGTGTGATGTTTTTGCCATGTAAGAATGGGTCAAGTAACAGTAGGCTGCAAATAACTCAAATTTTTGAAATCCTAACTAATATTATGAATGCGAGAGTGAGTTTGTTTCGCTTTCACGCTAAAACGGCTGAATGGATTTAGATGAAATTTGGCACATGGGTAGACCATGACCTGGACATAGGATACTTTATATCCTGGTAGTACATGTGGGATCATTGCTGACCTTCACGCGGGCAAGCTAGTAGCCGAAGCCGCGGGCAAGCTAGTAGCCGAAGCCGCGGGCAAAACCATGTACCTATCACATAAATTAATTGAGGGTGTTCTGTCAAAGTAAATAGATAACATTTTCAGCATTTCAATAACACCAATCTTTACTTATATACATATTATAAATTAAGGTCGCTTTTCGTGTTTGTCTTTATGTCCGCGTTGTTCTTCTAAACCACGCAACAGGTTATGGTGAGGTTATCACCATTGTTTAGAGAATTAATTCCGGCAGGTTGATGTGTATACTACGTTAATATTAAAGTTACATATAACTAAGAATTCTCGATGTTTTGTCAAGTTGTAAAAACCGTGCGAAGCAGGAGCGTGTCGCTAGTAAATAATTGTCAGTCTTATCTTTAAATATAACTACACTATTGTATTAGGTAAGCCTGTGATGATAGTTGTATGTGTTTTTAAAATAAATATGTAATACTAATATAGATAAAAAAAAAACATCTTTGACAAATTTTTTTTTTTATCTTCTGAAGTTTACAAGTTTACTTTACCTCAAAAGAAAGTAGGCCCTGATTTCACAACTGAATAATGAATATGAAGTTGCAACCTCTGAATAGGGAAAGTTTAACAATCAGTCTAGCAGTACACACCGCTACACATCAAACTATACAATTCCAGTATAAGCTGACCTCCCATTGTACGGAAATCCTATACAATGCGAGATCAGCATAAACTGGAAATGTATAGCTTGATGTGTAGTCGTGTGTACCAATCACTTTAATGGAATACCTTAATCAATCATTAAACAATAAAGTTTTGTTCATGTGGCTTCAATTTGAAAAGCAACACCTAAACGTGGAGCGATTACTACGGGACGTTTTAGGTACAGTTCTGTACATTTAAGACTTTCTCAAAAGTTTAATTGAACGTTATTATGTTGTTATACGTATGTACAGTATTGTTGCACCATAGTATGCAATTACACTTGAGTGGCTGGCTGTCCAGTTATTGTCTTTAGAAATCATGTTGCAGTAATATATAGGTACCTACATTTATGGAGGTACTAGCTTCGCCCCGCGGTTTCACCCGCGTAAGTCTCGATCCCGTGGGAATATCGGGATAAAAGTATCCTATGTGTTAATCCAGGTTATAAACTATCTGTTTGCCTTATTTCATCCAAATCCATTCAGCCGTTTTTGCGTGATTGAGTAACAAACATCCAAACACACAAACACACAAACTTTCACATTTATAATATTAGTAGGAAGTAGGATTATTAGGTGTGCAGGTAGAGTTTGGTCAGTGAGTCCGGGTACAATCAATCTGCCTAGCCTTTTCCCAACTATGTTGGGGTCGGCTTCCAGTCTAACCGGATGCAGCTGAATACCAGTATTTTACATGAAGCGACTGCCTATCTCACAAGTAAGACTGGTTGTCAGACTTTCGGGATTCTGACGACCTGTAACGACTGTCAAAGATCTACAAATGACAGCCGGGACCGTGCTTTTCGAGGCACGGAGGAGTCTCGGTATGTAAAGGTGGTCACCCATCTACGCACCAACCCCGGCAAGCGTAGCTTAACCTGATAGATCGACTCGTGCGGCTGTTATTACTTAGAATTTATTTATATTTAAAATTTAATAAAAATAATTTTCCGCCATTTCTTTGTATCACGACTCGCTGGCCAAACTCTATGTGACCTGTAGTACACACGGCTACACATCAAGCTATACATTTCTAGTATAAGCTGACCTCGCATTGTACGGAAATCCTATACAATACGAGATCAGCATAAACTGGAAATGTATATAGCTTGATGTGTAGCCGTGTGTACCTACGTTACGTGGCAAGCTAGGAATTTCCAGTCTTGAATAAAATATGTTGAGAAATATGTTAATACATGAAGAATTATAAATATTTGGTCATTATTGGTTTGTGAACAAACACAAGCTTTATTTAAGTAATTTGAATTTGTGTATTTTAACGTAGGTTCTGTAACTAACACTGATTTATTCATATTTGAATAATATCGTCAAAATATTATGAAAGCTTGTTTAATGAATGGAGAGTTTGATATTACTTACTGAACAACTATTTTATTTATTTTAAAGCAAAAGTACGGTAACGTTTAAAAAAAACGGGTAAGTTTCGAAAACGTGAAAAAGTGGCCCAGTTCTTATTTATTGTTCGCGGTTCGCTTTGCATGATACATTTATTTGTAGAGCACTGTAACTGTTACTAGGTAGGTACCTATCTGTTATACAACGGTGTTATTAATACTGAGCCTACTTGTGCTTTCATGCACGGTTTCTAAATATTAGGGTTCTCTACAATATAATAATATATAAACAAAGCGAAACCCAATTACACCGTGAGACATGATTTTGATTTACCCGTTTCGTTAACAAATTTTGAAAATGTTGTTCTTCGACTTTCAGAAGGCGTAGCGATTTTATTTTATCTTTTAAAGTTTCATCACATTTGGGAGTTGCAGGTTAGGTCTTGTAAATTACAGGATAAATGACACTGCTTCAATGATGTAAGGAGGTATACTCGCGCTCAATTCGCGAAAAAGTCTGCTGTTTTTTTACACTTTATCGAGTTAACTTATAGAGCAATAGATTTATTTTCGCGTTTTTATGGGTTGGTCCCATTGCAAAAGTTGTTCTGAATTATTAGCACCATAACCTCAGGTTTTCAGTAATTTGAAATATACCTTGTAGAATTGTAGATACTTAGTAGGTACATACGGAACCTTACGTGCTTAACCTCCTCTCGCACCAGTCGGCCATATTTTTAACTATCTCGTTACGGATTGGGCGATGCCGTCGGCCGGCCAGTCAGTTGGGCCCGTTTAATTATTTAAATCATACCGGATATAAACTTAACCATCAACTTAACCAAGTGAGTGGCCAGTGGGTGAGGTCGGACGCCGCCATAATCTAGTTAAATATCTAAAGATGTCTCGTTTCACTGAATTCATTAACCTAATTTAGATTTGAATAATTTTCAATTTATCTAACTGACCTAGCTGAGTGACTGGCCGACAATGGACAGACTAACCTAAATACAGAAACATAAACGTGAAAAGATATTATTTTATGATAAAAAATGAACAATAATATCTTCTAAAAAAACATTACATATCTGTTGGCAAGTTTATTAATACTAAGTATTAAAATATATAAATTGGATGGGCTCCATACTAAATTAACTGATACAAAATATACAGTGTTTTTTAAAAAATAATTAAAAAAAAAAAAATAACATTAACTAAAACTGTAAACAAAAATATGATTTCGAAAAGTTCCTCCGCATCAATTTCATTAGATATTTTTAAAGAATGTGTGTGGCACAATTAATTTTTTTATTTGGATAACTCATTAAATTAGTTATAATTCATTTAATTTTCTATTTTTTAATTCTCATTTTATAGACCGAAAGCTTTGTAGAACAAAAGAAAAATATCGATTGAAAGCACAATATGAGCTTTACTTTACTACTTATGAAATATAGGTACCTATAATGTCGAACCAGAACAATAACAATTAATTACCTATTACCTAAAAAAATTCAGTTGCTTTTGCCATCATTGTTACTTTCTAGCAATAAAATGCAATTAAAAAAAAAGTTAACTACTTTCTACCATAACCAATCGTTTATTTTTTGTTATTGATAAATTTTGTTATAGACATAAAATAATGCCTAACCTTTAACAAGGAGGGTGAAGGTATTTTGGGGCAAAGACCGCTTGTCGTTTAGTTAAATACCTACTTGAAGGATGTGTTGAGTTCAACAGTATTTTTGTTTCGCCAGCTTATTTGATTTGGCCCTGAATATATAGGGTTTTCTTTAGTCAATACCTCAGACCATTGGTCTGAGGTCAATACATAAATCAAAAGCTTACATCTTTCCGTTTACTTTTAGAATATTTCTGTTAGCTCGTGTTTCGTACATATTTCACGTTATTTCGTTCATAGTCTTTGAAGTCGGTACAAATGTGCGAAACAAGGCGCCAGTCCCTGATTTATTCACGATCATCTGGAAACGGATGTTAAAACCTTAAAACCACAATAGACGACGTTTCTCGTCTCCGTAAATAAGAGAAAATTTACGTTCAAATATTATAATAAGGGAATTTTAGTGGTACTCCAATATTAATAGCCTAAGGTATGAATGAAAAAATTGGTTCCAAACCAACTCCACCCTTGCGCCATCCCATGTCTCTAGCACGGCGGGCTGTGCTGGCGCCGCTGCTGCGGCTGCTGAGACCCTCAAGCGGCGCAAATACTGTAACCTTATGGGCAACTACAGTTTTGAGCCGTTTGGGGTCGAAACGCTCGGGATATGGAGCCCGAGAGCGCGTCTTCTTTATAAGGAAACTTCTCACCGACTGGTCGATACTTCACGTGACCAGAGGGCTGGCTTGTTATTTGGCCAAAGAGTTAGCATTGCCATTCAATGTGGCAATGCTGCCAGTCTTCTGGGCACGTTTACTGATGACAGCGATGCGGACGAATACTTCGACGCCTAAGGGTCCCTTTGTTTTAATATTTTTATTGGAATAGTTAGTTCAGTCCTTTTTAGTTTTAGTTTTTTAGTTAATTTAGTATTTATAATAAGTTACCCAATGTAAATGTATATGTTTAAATGTAAAATAATGATGGCCAATTAAATTAAAAACTCCATCTTGGAGGTTGGAGGTTTGTTATGTATAAGTAAGTATCTGTGTAAATACAGGATACCTTGACGTCGCAAAAATAACGTTAACTGAAAACGTGAAGTATATAGTCCTCCAGACCGTATCCATAGCCTTCGGCGCGGGAGATATTATAGTTCACATGTGTGTGCGTTCACACAAGTGCACTCTTTCTACCCTCACTCTCATAGTCCGATGGGTAACAAAACACATGAAATCATGAAGAAAATCATGAAAAACAATGAATGAATGATGATAGAAAACATAAAGTAAATAGTTTAGGCACCTACAATCTCCAAATTCTATGAAATTATGTAAATTGAATGAGATAGATGCTGTAAACATAATTGTAGATAATAAGTAATATTATGCAACTTATAGAACACAGCTAAAACTAGGACACAGAAATATTCAAGAATAACACGTTTAAAGGCGACGATGTTTGCTTTGGCTTTTATTTCTGTCTCTAATTATATAAATTTATCATTTATGTATTGGCTATTAATATAAGACAAATAATAGATGTATTGGCTACAAACAAAGTCAAGTTTGAAGGTACGAACGTATAAAGCAATCAATATATTTAGGAAAAGTGTTTGAAGAGTACTCAGACGTAATTACACTCTTAACTAAATGTAAAGAGTATAATATTATTATTAAATTCATTGAAGAGGTCAATCAGAAAAACCTTAATAGACCTGCACAGAGGAAATCTATTTATATAATATTTATTTAACCATTTTTTGTAATGTAAATGCAGCAATTAATTTCAGCCCACTTCCTACAATAACAGTAATGAATATACATCTACGTTTAACATTTCCCTTTTAATTACAGGTGGCGAATCCGACCACATTTTTCACCTGCATGGATACAGTTTCCACGTGGTCGGCATGAGGGAACTCAACAAAAGTTATGACAGTGAAACAATTCAGAAGATGAATGAAGAAGGTACATTGTTCAGCAAGAATCTCATCGACCCAGTTGTGAAAGATACAATAGTAGTGCCTAAACATGGTGTCGTTGCACTACGTTTTAAGGCAGACAATCCAGGCTTCTGGATGATGAGAGACGAAAGGTCCTCTCACTGGACGAGAGGCTTAGATTTTATACTAAAAGTAGGAGAGCAAAGTGACTTCGTCCAAGCGCCCCCAGATTTCCCCAAGTGCGGGTCGTATGTAGGTCCCGAATATTTTCTAATATGAGTTCGGACACGAAGGTCGATACTAAAGTTACCTTGTAGATTGTATTACTGCTCAATTTATTTATTTGATTTGTGATATGTTTGTTTAGGTTATTCATTTTGTACAGCTAAATTGGTTTCCGATTGGAAGATAAATATACCGCTCAATGAGTTTGAGTCAAATCAAGGAAATATAGAAATCAAAGTCATATCTTCTGCCTATGAGACGTTTTGATATTTCGTTCTCAGGCACAATTTAGCTGTAAATGATACAACTTGATCTGACTTACATTAAGTGCTTGTTAATACAATTACATTTACTTTTTGCAGTGTAAATAAAGTTTATTTTAACGTTGAACATGTTTCATTCCCATGGGTAATTAGTGTACGTTTTCTAGTATTCGGTGCCGATAATATCGATAAATCATTCTGTTACCATCGAAGTGTTTCTATATTGTCGGATTTAGGTGAGGTATTTTGTGAAGACGAGAAATTACTTCGTTGACTGCCCATTGCCCAAATAGTGAAAGCGTGCGTAATTGTGGCTCAAACGCTGCCTGCAGCATGTACCTCTGCACTTTGAGGCGCCGCTGGGCTGCGGCTGACCGAACTGTTTTGTTGCTACCATCTTTTTTGATGGAATTAAACGTCGGCGGGAACAAAAACTTTTGAGTGATGGTCGGAAATCTTGTTCGTGGTTGGAGAAAAATATTGTAATAATGTGGCTTCGTTCGCGGTATGAAGCGCGGTTTGGTGTGTGTCTGACGTTTGACAAGACAATGTCATTTTTTTGTTCACAGAAGTCCATGTTTTCGACATGATGGCTTGCAAAACTTCCTCTCTTCTAGCCAGATCTGTGTAGCTAGAATAGTTCCTATTTTTCGAATAAGCTATCTTTATGTGCAAAAGATGACAGTAAACGTGACTGTTGGCATTTACTTATACCTCAGGACCGAAAAAAAGTTAATGTGTACGTGGTGGTACACACGGCTACACATCAAGCTATACATTTCCAGTTTATGCTGATCTCGCACTGTATTGGATTTCCGTACAATGCGAGGTCAGCTTATACTAGAAATGTATAGCTTGATGTGTAGCCGTGTGTACGTGAGACTCAATTATAAAACTTGATTATCATAAAAGATTCACATTACACCACATCACATATTATATTCAAGATACAGAAGTAGGTATGTATGTATGACTATCTTTATTACATAACAACTGGGCGCACCACCGTTCTAAAAACAAGAAATTCAATTCTTTATTTAGTCTTAAAAAATTGTTTATATAAGCTTTATAAAATAATTAAGTAGGTACTTAGGGTACGTACACACGGCTACAAAATAAGCTATACATTTCCAGTCTAAGCTGACCTCGCATCGTACGGTAATCCTATACGATACGAGATCACCATAAACTGGAAATGTATAGCTTGATGTGTAGCCGTGTGTACATTACTTTCATACGTTCGCAAAAATATTACAGATGCTTTATACCAGGTTTACAAAGCAAGTTTGCAGGTAATTACACAAAAACCTTATTCCTTATTAAAAAATTCTGGTATGCGTATGCACACACGGCTACACATCATTTCCAGTTTAAGCTGATCTCGTATTGTATAGGATTTCCGTACAATACGAGCTCCCCTCCTCCGTTTTGAAGAAGGCGGTTAAAAAATTTAAATAATGTCCTGAATCAATACCTACCTATCCTGATCTTCAACATGATCCAATATTGAAAAACCATAACTACATACCTAGGTTATTGTTTGAGTACCTATAGAGAAAGGACAATGACCGCTAATGCCATGCTAAAATGTGACAACTATACACAGGAATGATTTTGAATATGCTGTATGAGAGCACCTTCTGGCTTCTTTGTTTTCATCTCACATAATGGTAGATAGGTATCATAAAGACTGCTACACTGAAATACAGTAGAAACCACAATAGATTAAGGCGGTACCCTGAGCAAAATAAATCCGTTCCCTCTTTGTAGACTGAATCCCGGTGAGTTACAGTAGTGAATACGCCCAAATTTTAAGATAAAATCTTTATAAAGTCAAATATAGGTCTTGTGAAAAAAAAAATTGTTACAAAATGTTCATTATTAAATAGTCTATCCATTAGTGTCAGTAGCAAAATTAAATAATGTTTACTTTACGAGGAGATGCATGATAACAAAGATTATTTCTCATTTTTATGGTTTCGTTGGAAGGAAAGAAAAACATAGTCACTCGTTTAAAAAAAAAATTTCATGCCCAATTTTAGAATTAAGATTATGTAGGATGTATTTTTATTATTTGATATTTCTTTTTTAAATAACAAGTAGATAGCTCCTAAAATCTACCAAAAAGGCGGCAAGAGTGGCGTTTTGCTCAGGGTACCGCCTTAACAGAGAAAATACGGATGAAAATGTTCTATTTTGTATTGTATGCCAATTTCACATCGCTGTTTGACGTCCACGATACTGGTTGGAAATGTTGGAATTCTCGACAAAACTGGTGAGCTGCGGTGAATGGTGTTCATGCGAACAAAATTACTTTGGAGTTCGTATCTATTGCGAGAATTGAATGATTTTCAACAGTGTTCTTAGTTTTTAAAACGTACAAATTTTTTATTTGTTTTTTAATATCTATAAGAGAAGAAAGAAGAAAGAAAATACATATTTTGTATTGTTTTTTTTTATAATTGTATCAAAATCGATCGATTTTGTTCCACTGAATCTGAGCACGATGAATCCGATTTACATCGTGCTCAAATTCAGTCAATCATGATCATACCTAATAATAATAGCGTTCCAATAGCGTCCTGTGGCTAACTAATTGTCAATTACTATCGCCCTGTAATTAACGTGGTTGATTAGATTCAACATCCTGTTTAGTTAACACAACACGATGCAATTTTCTATTAGTTACATGTGTTTTGTCAATTACAATCATGTGAGCATTTTTGTGTAGCAATAAATTTATCGAATTTGAAATGAATGTTGATATTGTTTTTTTTTTTTTGATGTCGTACAAGTAAGTAATGTCATCTTCAAAAATGCTTGTACGATTTGTGCTTAAAAAATAAGGACTATTTAAAAGGCCGTGAGCGAAATCTTGTATACATATTATAAATTAAAGTTGCTTTTCGTGTTTGTCTGTATGTCCGCGTTGTTCTTCTAAACCACGCAACAGATTTTGATGAGGTTTTCACAATCGTTTAGAGAATTTTTATCGGAAGTTTTATGTGTATAATACGTTACTATTAAAGTTACATATAACTAAGAAATCTCGATGTTTAATAATAATAATTTATATCCCACCGCCGTATCTCTACGTTGACGTCGTGGTGGGGCTTGCGTGCTCCGAACTCTAGGTTTATGCCGGTAGAGTTTACTTTGCCGGAACAGGTCTAGGATGAGGAGCCAGACCAAGAGAGACACAAAAACCCGCAGGGCAGCATGTGGCGAGCTGTTGGGCAGTAGCGACCCCACGGACCCTACCTCCCGGGAGAAGTCTTGTTCCTCACCTCTGGCTTGCCTTTATTGGCCGGCTGGAGTGAACACTGACGAGGAACAGAGCTCCCACCTCATTCTTGCCTTGATTGGCCGGCTTGAGTGGAGATTCACTAGAGCAAATGTGCTCGGAGGAAGGAAGTATTCCAGTAAGATGCTGGTAGGGATCTTGACCGTACTTCCGGGATTGTCCTGATAGCTGTGGAATACCTCTCCACTCCTCTCAAGCACCTCAGGAAGTGTTGCCCCCTTGTCACTACGTCACTACGTCACTATGTGCAAGCGACCGTTTTCGGGGGCCCATTATTGAGTATGCAAGTCACCCCCTGCCATTTAATCCGTGTATATATAAAACATTGATCAGGCAGGGGCCATAGTCCTTCCATAGTTCTAGGTTACCAGTCCACTTTAGCCACCCAATCCCATAGCTCAATATCATTGTTTTGTTTCCATATCCTGCAATAGTCCTACACCAACCGGGGGTTGTCCTTGAGTGCCCTTGCATAGTGCGAACAGGGATAATCGTCGGTTGGTGCCCCATTTCATTATGGATGTCTACGGGCCTCTGCGAGTTGGCTTCGGCCCCTCGTACGCCTTCCAAAGGTCCGGGACCCCAGGGGTCCCGAGATATGTAAACAAATATAAAATATTAATAATTGACCCTTTTTTTTTTTTTTTTTTGAGGGTGGGAAATCATCCAATGACTTCTCCCGCTCTGGGCGGAGCGGAAGGGCGTGTCAGACTTTTACTGACTAAAACCCACCCGTGTTCCTTCATTTGCCTGTTGCCAAGGTCCCGGTATCCCTTTCGGACTTTCCCGCAACCCTGGCAGGCATCGGTCCTAGCGGACCCCGTCATTTTTGCTGACATCTCTTTGAGGCGCGCGTGGAACACGACGCGCCATCGACCCGGGCCTGGTCCTTATCGGACGGCGAGCTGCCCGTTGCTCGCCGTCCGCAAGCCCGCGCCTATGGTGGCCGGAAATCCGCCTGGGATTCCCGACGCCCAGGGCGTCTCCAACGGCGGCGGTTAGGGGCGTGAGGGCGCAAACTTTGCCTTTCCCTCACGCGTTCCGCCTCCTCCTTCGCGAGCATTACTGCTTCGCAGAAGGAGGTGACGGCTTCCCATGCCCTCTCGCTCCGTACCATGGCCTGAACCAGGGCCGGACGCGAGAGGTCACCGCCGCCAATCGCCTCCGCGAGGACACGGCGGTGCTCCGCCCAAGCAGGGCACACCTCAACCGTATGCTCCACCGTGTCCTCCGGGCGATCCACACAGTGGTGACACCCGGGCGTTTCCTCCCGCCTAATCCTACACAGGTACCTCCCGAAGCTGCCATGTCCGGTGAGGACCTGTGTCAGGCGGAAGGTGAGGACGCCGTGGCGCCTCTCTATCCACTCCTCAAAGAGGGGACTTATCGCCGCTATTGTGGCGTGCCCAGCACTGGGTTGCGACAATCGCACTCTCCATGCCGCCATGAGATCTTGCCGGAGCTCTGTCCGCTGTGCCGCGATTTCTCGCGGCAGCGGAGTTACACCCCGGCGCTTCACCTCCTCGCGCCACTCCCAGATGTGCGCGAGGACCTTCGCCTCCAGATCCCATGGCGGTAATCCGGCAAGGAGGCTCGCCGCCTCACGGGAGACCGTGCGGTATCCCCGGGCCAGCCGTAATAATTGACCCTGCTCCCGACACCGGCGGACCTTTACTTTTTTATATTTTTAAATGTTTATTAATAATTTTTATCTTGAGAAATATTTAAAAGTATAAATAAGCAAGAAGAAAAAATAAATGAACGAATAATAATTTATTTATTTGTCACAAAAACTTATGATACATCTAGACAGATATACAGAACAATTTAAAAAAAAATCTTAGTTTTATGATGAAGGAATCTGTGTCTAAACTAGATAAAAATATCTGTATCTCAGACATCAGCGCTCTTCCTTTTGATGATCATTATAATACTAGCTTAAATTACTAGTTTTGTCAAGTTGTAAAATCCGTGCGCAGGAGCGGGGTGCTAGTATTATTTTATAGAGGTTAAGTTGTCTGTATGTTTGTAAAAGATAATCTTCAGAAATATTGAACTGATTACAAAAAAAATATAAAAAAAACCCTGGTAAAGAGATTCCCTTATCTTGATTAACCTAGGGTACTTTTTATTCCAAAAACAGGCACGGCTCCTGTAAGAACTGAGAAAGAATAGAATTAGTTAACAGTAGTTTGTGGTAGTTTCTCTTAACTAATTTAAAATACCATGCTTGTACCAAATTGAAACAAATCAATCGTCTCTTATGATACGCAGGTAAATGAATGCATAGTATAATGTTAGTTTATTTAAATCGTGATGAACTTTGACAATATAATACGTTATGATAACGAGCCGTATAATTTTCCTATTAGACTTGTTTTGTGTTGCAGTGTTCCCGACTCCAACGGAAACCAGTTGGATAACCGGTCTTTAATTATTATTATTATTAACTTGTCACGGTCTCATCTAAATACTATATTATACCTAAGTTATATATCAGAAGCGGCTTGACTAGCATTACCCGTAAAGTACTTTTTTTTTTATTTCTTTTTCTTTTTAGATTTTTGTTTCACTTTTAGATGACGTACAGTCCCTCCCTACAAGCAAAAGTCAATTTAATTTAGTATTTTGTATTCTCATTCATAGATCATTTTTGTAACTGTATAAATAGGTAGGTAACTTTTGATGTTGACTGTACGCAGGAACGTAAGTTAGTTTGATAATAAGTCAGAGTAATAAATTCTTCTAAAAATATCAAAGAAAGAAAACCGTCTGTAAATTCTCACTTTAACATTTTTATGTTTTTGACGAAGCTTTTAATTATTTCTTCACTTTTGTGTCTTTGTATCTAATTCTTTTGAAAGTGAAATCCACTTGACTTTTATGAGTCATTAGTTGGATTTTGTCAAAAGTCAGGGTTTGGCAGCCATTGTCATTTATTTAAGAATTCAGTATGTCCATTGTGCAACACAGTCATAACTTGGGAGTGCGTTGTACTTCAAAACGGAACTTGTTTTGCTTTGGGTGGCTTTCACTTTTAAGTTCGATCAATCTATAAGTACAGTTACGAGTCGATTGTCCGTCTACATTTGTCACGATGTTTAAGTAGGGTTATAAAAATACAGGTATTTGATTTTGCACTCAGTTTTATAACACTCCGTCTATGTTTTGGTGGATCGGATATTTTCGTTTATGGATCAATTCTGCAACAATTTTTTCTGCGTTTTGTGCATATTAGGTAGGATCCAGATATGTGTCAAAATAGGTGCATAGTTTTTGACTATTTAAAGAGTGAACGACGCATTTAATAAGCATTTTAGTTATTAAGTCAGCGCATTCTAAATATTTAGTTTTAGGTGTACAAAAATCTTGTAAATTTTTCAAATGTTTTTTTTACAACTAAAACTAAGTAGTCACTGCTATGATATTAATTATTGCATGATAATCAATATTTTAATGCACTACAGTGATATTTCCTAATTTAATTAAGTAATATTGACAAATTAATGAAAATAACCAAATATTTGACAGCTATTTGCCAACTTCAGAATGCAGCCTCGTAAGGTTGATCCGCAGTTGTAGCCCGCGAAATCCAAATTTACTTACGTTTTTTGCTATTTGCAGGTCAGTGTCAGGTTGTATCTTGGTCTAAATATGATTCGCGACTATAAAATATATGTATTTATAGATTTATAATAATTAGAATCATTAATACATCACTCTAAGATAGATTTGTTTCCTAAGAAAATTTTCAATGTTGCTCATGAAGGCAACAAATGCGGATTCACCTTAACGTACGGCTTAAATGAAAGGAAACATAATTTCTATGAGCATTGCAATTTACCTACACTTTTAACGATCACGATGAGCACGATGACTTGTATTATAGTAATATGCTCACAGCTCCGCTCTTGGTTGTATAGATTTAATCATGAGTGGCATTCAAAAAAAGCAATAGAAAGTATTTGTGCATCAAACTTAAAATAATATTTGTATTGCAATAAATAAAGAAAAGAAATAAAAATATTTTATTTGGGACACGCACAGGATAAACAAGCAGTAATATAAAGTAAGTACTAAATTAAAATAAAAGAACAATTAAAACTAACTAAATACATAGACGACCTGTGCGAGGCCAAAAAGGCTCCTACCTCAGCATAATGCTGCGATATTTAAATAAATAAATACCGCAGCGCTGGTATTCTTATAGGGCCCGAAATAAATAATAATAAATGTGTTTTGTTTTTTGTCTCGATACACACTTGCTTTTCCAACTCACATAAGACATTGGCAGAATAGTCGACATCGGTTTTGCTTGCCATAATAAAAATAGAATAGAATAGAATAAAAGTGATTGACGTCTGTAATTCAAACAACAGTTATTTACAATTATCATTATATGTTTGACTAGCTACGCCCCGGTTTCACCCGCCATAAGTCTTGATCCCTTGGGAGTATTGGGATAAAAAGTATTCTATGTCAGGAGCCCCAACTCCCAATTTTTCTTGTATTAAGAAATGGGATGGTTTTGCTTAAGTAAGTACTTATATATTTTTATGAAAAATCTCTAAAAATTAACTAAACGGACGAAAATAGACATGACGAATATAGTAGGTAATATTGTTTTATTCTGTAATCCATGGAATGTAAACATGGATTTTGAACAAAAATGTATGCTTTAGTGTATTAAAATAAAAAACATATTCCTAACGTATTTATTTTGTCCTATTGCATTCTAAGTTTAAAAAATACCTTATGTTTGACGCGCTGTCTGCTTCAAAACTTAGACTAATATACAATGGTCTTTATAGTAATCTAAGCAGACAGCGCGGCAGACAATGGCTTATAAATAAGATAGACGTATAAGAAAAATATAAGAACATGTTATTCGTAACACGAGGAAAGTAGTGTTACAAATAGTATCTATCTTAAGATTTCCTTGTCATTGATTTATCTACGACGTAAAAGATGAATGATTAGAGATATGGAAGTAGTTACAGTAATAATAACATAATAATAGAAAGGTATGTATAAGAATGATATCGCTCAAGTTGCGAATGGTAGTTATTTAATAAAGCAAACTTATAATCAATGGACCACAGAGTATATTTTCGATCGCAGTTCGATTCAGATTGCAAGGTGTACCTATTTGAAGCCTTCTAAGGCCTGAATTCATCTTACACTGATGTCGGTCGCGTACATCGGTCGCGCGTGCGTATATACAGCAGGTATGCTGGACGAGATGTCTTTCGAAATAAGCATTGCCTTTGTACGTATTTTTCTGTTCGTTTCTTCTTGTCTGTTTATATATGTGTGACAAATGGTTAAATAAATAGATTGTATTTTAAATAACACCATACTGCGACGTTGACGTCTGCGGCGCGTACTACGTTGCTACGCGTACGCGAACCACCGTACGCGACCGACATCAGCTAACTATTAAGTTCAACAGTTTTGAAAGATAAAGAAGTTCTTAGTTAATTGTTTACCAGATAAAGCTTGGTTTTTTCATTAAAATCAATGTTTATCTTGCTTGAGGTTCTCAAGTCTACCCGTATTTTTTTTTATTGTTTTTTTTTTTATGTATGGCCACGCATAACTTTCTAGTGAGTCGTCCGATTTGAAAAAATCTTTTTTATTGGGAAGGGTATACCTCGAAGTTGATTCCATTTAAAATTGGAAACTATAATCCAATCCTAGAGGTAGAAAAAATGGGGTTGATTGATTTTTCACCAACTGAATTTTCAACTGTGAACCGATTCTGTTGAAATTTCGCACACATACATAGTTCTGATGACACAACAATCATCATCAACTCCAGGTCTTTAACCTGGAGTAACCCCCTGGAGTACCCTGGAGTGGATGGTAACTCAAAAGCGAAAAATAAAATACATTTTTACAAAAAATTAAACCGACGAAATAAGAACTGAAAAGCGAAAAATTATGTAATTAATTTGTTTGTTTGTTTGGCGCCGCCTCAAAATTTGTTACTTAAATTAGTTTAGGAGCTTAGTTACACTAAAAGGTTTATTTTTTATTTTTCGCTTTTCAGTTCTTTTTTCGTCGGTATAATTTTGTTGAATGCATGTTTACCACTTACAAAAAATAAATTAGGTTCGTGAGATTTAACAAAGGATGTGGCGGATGGATTATAATTTCGGATGACACAATAACATGGAATCCTTGATGAGGGTAGCGTCTTCCGACTGACATTTCGGACGTCATATTTATTTAGATGCATTTGGTGTTATGATGTAATAGGTCACGAATTCGCGAATTTGATGGAAAAGGATGACCTATATTGAACAACTAGTTTTTGCCTGCGGCTTCGCTCGCCTGGTATGTCGATAAAAAGTAGCCCATGTCCTTTCTCAAGCTCTAGACTATCTGTGTACCAAATTTCATTTAAATCGGTTCAGTAGTTATGGCGTGAAAGCGCGACAGACAGATAGAGTTACTTTCGCGTTTATAATATTAGTAAGGACTAGTAAGGATTAGAAAGGATATTGTATCCTTTAATTTAATGTGAAAAAAGTAAAACTTTGATATTGAACAATCATTAAGATAACACTTTCACTGTTCAGTGCCCTACATATTCGCTGCGATTATTATTGCACTATTGTGTCTGCTTCGCGGACAGTTAATGTGTTAAGAAATACAAAATCTTCATTATCAAGTATTTTGCTTTTTGTAAATCGTGTGTACTGTACGGATCGAATGAAACAGTGGTTGCTCGTTTAACTGATTATAATCATTAGAGAAATCAAAGATATATTTTATACTAGCTGCGCCCCGCGGTTTCACCCGCGTAAGTCTCGATCCCGTGGGAATATTGGGATAAAAAGTATCCTATGTGTTAATCCAGGTTATAAACTGTCTGTTTGCCAAATTTCATCCAAATCCATTCAGCCATTTTTGCGTGATTGAGTAACAAACATCCAAACACATAAACACACAAACTTTCACATTTATAATATTAGTAGGATTTATAATATTAGTAGGATAGTAGGATTAGTAGGATTATTTAGCCTGCAAGTCAGCCTTCGGCCGTCACCCTATATCTTCCTATTTCAAACTGTTCGAACCCTTGAAATCAAGTCTTTCTTAACAGCCAGTATAAGTGTAGGTTGCTTACTGCATAGAACCTTACAGTACATAATTAGAAGTTGTCGAAAATAATACCGATCTATCGCATTTAAACTCTATTGTTCCTTGAATACCTAGACAGAACATAAGCCTGAAGTGGAAATAATAAAAACCACAGAAAAGCTGCCGCAAAAATACTATAAAGTTGATGACCCTTGGATATCTACATAGCGTCAGAGGGCTTATCGTAATACTTGAATTATTTAGTGATGTAGAGACCACTTTCGCGTTACAGGGATTTTATGAGGTGAATTATTTAAAAGATGTAAGGTCGACAACATTCCTAGTTAACCTTTTTGTGGGTATAAACTAATAATATCGCTTCAGGTGAGTGAATCCGTGTTATGTATGGCGGCATAAGATTCAACCGTCTTAATATTCAATGCTTGTGGTCAAATCTACATAATATTGTCTCAGACCAACAAAAAAAGAAAGACGGATCACTACCTATATCAAACGTGTAGCCACAAAACTATGCTCCTGCAAGTAAACACACAGGCTCACGCACACACCTACACAAAAACTATGCTCATCGCTCCTAGTACGTCACGAGTTGTCGTCTAGTAAACTTCAATAAAAAAAATAGAATTATGCCTTCTTGTGTAGTGAAAACTTGTAAAAACAATAGCAAATCACATAAAAAGTCTCACGGAATCACTTTTCACATGGAAGTACTTTAAATAACATCGTTTCTTAATTTAGTTAACTATGAATTTTAGGTTACTTGGAACAAAAACCTGAACGAATGAACGAACGAAAACAGTGACATTTAAAGTGCGAGGGTTGCCATAATATGATTTGAAATTTTCCCGTTCGATATTTTTTAGTTCGAGTAATTATATGTCTGTTTTTTTTATGTATTTAATATTTTAGATTTCCAAGTAATATTGAAAATAAAAGTAAATGGATAGTAGCTATAAGAAATAGTCGGAATGATCCAGAATGGCTGCCATCGAAAACCAGCGTGGTTTGTTCCGATCATTTTGATAATAATGACCTTTATTCAACTAAGCGTGGACTTCGCCGTGTGATCAAATCCGGATATAAAATTTAAAAAACAAAAATGAGATTTTATCAAAACAGTAATTAAACACGAGACTGTATTTTTTATTTTATTTTAGTTAGTTTCTCAGCTTAGTCTAGCAAATTTAAATACTACTGTACCAAATTTTATTGTTTAGATGTTATTCCATCGTCCTACGTAATTGCTGAAAACTCAGTTTCACAAAGTTCTGGCTGTACGTTTGTTCAAGTATGTCCTAATTCTTCATTTATCTTCCTAAGGTTTTAATCAAAAGCTGCCATTACTTGTGTATTTTTTTTTGTAGGAGTTACCAGACTCGCCTCATGTAGCCATTGACGATAGGGCTGTATGTAAATGCACTTTGTACTTAATTGTTATTTTATTTTGCAATGTAAAAAAAAATGGTTTTGTTTCGGAGTCCTTCCTAACAATTGAGATACAATACCATACTCAACAATATCTTACTCGTACAATATTATCCTACCCAAAATATTATTCCCCAAATTATAGGGAAAAACTTTAACAAATGACAACCCTTTTTACATACACATAGATAAAAAGGTGGCTTCACTTTTGATGTACGTAATGCTCCGTCTTTCTTATTTGGTTGGTCTGAGAATATTGTAAAGAAAATGATTTGCATTTTTGCTTATAATTAATAAACTCAAAAACTAGAGGACTGATTTTAATAGTTATTTGGTATCCGAGGCTGCAAGTAATCGCGCCAAACTAAATTTTTGTAAATAGGTATACTTAAGAATTATGTCGGTAACCAATCATACTATTGTAACAAAAAAATAAATATGATAAATTATCAATATTATTATAAAATCAGAAAATTCATTAAAATATTTCTTAACTTATAATTTGTTTTATCAGTTGATCGTGATACAAGGAAAAAATTAAAATTAAAAGAAAAAAACAACTTTGCAGCTTTCCATAACAAATAAGTATCATTAGATACTTATTGCAAGCTTATTGAAAGCTGCAAAGTTGTTTTTTGGCGCGAGTACTTGTATGGAAACCTGAGCAAGCGAAGAATTCTAGGATTGAGCCATGAGCGAAGCGAGTGGTTCAAATGTAGAATCCTGAGCGTTGCAAGGGTTTCAAAGGTACGAGACGCAGAATAACTTTGCTGCCGAGTGAAGCACACAACTTTTCACCTTACTACAGCGAAGAAAATGCTAGGTGTCTCCATGCATTGAACAAATATTGTACGTTATGCACTTTTCGCGCAATTTTTCCGGAAGAAAGCTCAATTCGGCATTATGTACAGCTTGCATTAACTCTGCAGTTCTAAACGAACCAAAATGTTGGAAACTGAATTGAATATAAAGAAGAAAATTAGTATAAAGTTTTTTGAAGTGAAAACTTCTTTAGGCGCTTTGAGCAATTTGTTTTCGTGCTCTGGTCTGTGCGATTATTCTAAAAATAAGGTTGGCGCACTGACTTCAAATAAGTATTAGTGCATTATCAGTGGATTGGCGGTATAGAAAATTATTGAATAGAAAGGTTCGACTTTTAAAAACTTTTCCACGCTAGCGGATAAAATGCACTGGCTGGTGGAAGCTAGCACAAAATCAATCTGACTGTTTCAAGTTTGCTTTTCTTTTATTCCAATGAGACAGCATGGAAATTGAATTAGTTTGTGAGTTTGAAACAAAGGTAGATAAGCGATAAGTCCGTTTGTAGTGTGCGGGCCTGCGGGCTGCGGGCAAACGAGGGCGAACTAAGTAGTTAACTATTACGCAACGAAGCACTCTGTTAAACTTCGGTTAGTTACGTACGTTGAAACAGAGGTGGAGAAGTAATTAAATAATGACGTTCAAGTGTGTAAAGTTTTCAGCTTAACTCTCTGTTTTAACTTTAAAGTCTACTCCGTAGAAAACTTGTTGGGAACATAACGGATCGTGAAGCAAACTACGCGTGAAACCTTTAAAAAAAGACTTAAGAAAAAGTGGAGCTTATGGATGCGACGAGTACGTAGCTACCCATAGCTTTTTTTCTTAAAGTGGCTAAAAACGAAAATATAACATCGAAGACACCGACTAAACCGCTAAGCTACCAGCTGGGACGCGCGCGTATCCAAAAAACACCGAAGCTAATTAAAATGTCCTTGAAACCTAAAGTTATGTTTAGGTTGTATGGTTTTTGGGAGTTGATTGTTTTTTTTGTTTATAGTTGTTTTCCCATCTATGTATGTTTGGGTGGGTTTCCAGTCTAACCGGATGCAGCTGAATACCAATATATTTACTTGGAACAACTGCCTACATGACATGTGCATGAGTGTATGTGCAAGATTTTATGGAAATAACTTCCTATTTTAAGTAGATTATACAAAGCTATTTCTATTGGTTACCTCGAGCTGCTGCTGTCCTGCGACAACCATAAAGTCGTCGTAACTCACAACCAGAAAATACGTGCCGCGTAGTTGCGGTGAATTATTTCCGGGTAACATAGATTTTGTTGTCTACACGATTCCTAACCTGTAGCCCTGTGGTAACCCGTTTGTAAGCCTATTGTTTTCACCCGACGATCGCATTATACAGGCTCAAAAGCCAATGGAAGCTCACACGGATTAAAGCTATCCATTTTCAGGAACAAGCCATGGTTGCATTATGATTAATCAACATTTCTAGGATGGATTTGTTGAAAACGGTCTAGTAGGAATAAAATAATGAAACTAAGTTTTTTCAGTTTATGGTTTTACTAGATGCGCCCCGCGGTTTCACCCGCGTAAATTTCAATCCCGTGGGAATATCGGGATAAAAAGTATCCTATGTGTTAATCCAGGTTATAAACTGTCTGTTTGCCAAATTTCATCTAGATCCATTCAGCCATTTTTGCGTGATTGAGTAACAAACATCCAAACACACAAACACATAAACACACAAACACACAAACTTTCACATTTATAATATTAGTAGGATTTTGGGCTTCTTTCATATCGTGCCGAACGAGTTTATGAACTTATTATGTCGCAAGATGGCTGTAAAATCGACTTTTAGCGAACATTCTATTTTTGCAAAAGGACCGGTTTATCTTTGGTTAATTCTCCTACGACATGTGTAAGATTTCATGCTACTAGCCTATAAGTGCCCCATTGCAGCGCAACGTCCTCTTCTCATACAGAGCAGGCACGAGCATTGATCACCACGCTTGCTCAAGACGGGTTGGTGATTACAGACTAAAATTAACTATAATTCCAGGTTTCCTCACTATGTTTACCCTCACCTGTCAATAATGTTCCAGATAAAAGATAGGCAACAAATTCGTGCAATGAGTGGTGAGGCTTTTACCACTGGGCCATCACGAAATAAGATTTCATACCGCGGTAAAAATATTAACCAGAAAAATGATTACGGATCTTACAGGGTTAACCTATATTCAAATATCGCCACTCGCTGGAGGTTATTTCACAAAAAACCAGCCACTAACAGTAAGTCACAATGCATGAATAGTCTTATGTAATAAGTCAAACGCAAAGGCATCATATTTTACACAGTTTATTAATACATAATGTGGTGTAATGGCTTACGTGTCACATTCTCACGTAACATTGCGTCTCGAGACTACTAAACTGCGAAAATATGGGATAAGCTAGTTTTATGATACTTTACAATGTGTTTACAAGCTTGCACTGGCCTCCGGTTCGTATATTAAAGTGTATGCATATTTTCTAGATAATATTTGCACATCATAAGACACTAGCTTCCGCCAGCGGCTTCGTTCGGCTTTATAAATTATATATAGCCTATGTTACTCAGTGATAATATAGCATTTTACTCATTACTTCACTTATTCATTATAAAAATAAAAAAACATTTCCCTTTATAATATTAGTGTAGACTTTGGGGTCCCCGCGATATTGCGTTGTCTGTCAGACAACAGAAAAAATGACAGAAAATACCGAATGGAATTCCCTAGAGCTTCTTGCGATTGTAACGGAATATGTGACTAAAGAATGTAACAACATTACCTGAGTCACAAAGACATGCCACAGCTTCGAAATCCTGCTTTACTACAGAATCTCCTGTGCAAAGAACAAGACAAATTACAACCACAAATAAAATTCCAAAGTGGAAAATACTTGTCGGAAAGCAGCACATAATAATGGCTCGTAAAACGGTAAGATGAGGACGGCATACTTTTTCTTTATTATTTAGAAAATGAAATTGTGCTCTTAAATATAATTAAGGTTCCATTCCAAGGGCGAAATGTCGTAAAAGCTACGACCATCCATAAAATGTCTCATTTAGGATTCTAGACATAAGTAATAGTAATAATATTTAATTGTCACGACCAAACAGTTTTGTTGTTTTTATTCATTCTACTGAAAATGAATACTGATTGCTTACAATTCGTGTTTCATTTTGATAATTTTGATAAGAACGTTATTACTGAAAATGTTTTACTAATTATTTTAATACTGATATTGTTTTACTCGAATTTATTTAATTTCTATAATATGGCTTACAAATGAATATTTTAGTGGAATATTATTGAAACACGATTCGTATCGAAAATATCCAGAATTAATGTGAAAGCACCTTACAAAAAGATCGTTGCAGAGCCAAAAGTTGATAAGTACTTATTTACGCTGTTTAATATTCAAAATGAAGAAGATTTGTTTTAATTTTAACTCTAGGTGGTACATCCAAATGCTTTTATTTAAATTTTCATAAACTGTACTTTTTGTATGCTTATGAAGGAAGACTAACAAAATGTAATAAATAATACAACATCGTATTTAAATCACACATTCACACCATTTGTAAAGCTGTGCGTAGATCTGTCTCAGGAATATTGTCTTTAGACATACTGTCGGTTTATGAAAACAATGATGATCGAACAAACAGATTTTAAATAAGATTGTGGTAAAAAATATATTTTGACTCGAGACTATTATACATAGAAAGAAAGAAAGAAAGAAAGAAAATAAATTTATTTGACCCAGGTAAGGCACACAATATTTATACAAAAAACAAAGAACATAAAAATAGTATTGTGCGCCTCACGGCTGCGCCAAACAGGCCCAGTTCAGCATGAATGCCAGACAACCAGTGCCTGACGCTGGTTTTCAACTGGACCTTATTTAAGGAGGACGTCTTACAGATGTAAATCAGTTTTATAGTGTGAGTAGATGTTTAAATAAAAAATAAAAAAATAGATTGATATGTGTAGCAAATAATAATAATAACTCGATTAGATATTTTTATAAAAGTAATTATAGATAATTTAAATGGATATTTAACAAAAGAAGCATAGTGATATTATGGTTGGACAAGTAACAATGGACTGTTGTCAATAAATAATAGTTATACCTTATTTATAACAAAGAAATCCATGACAAACAAAATTGTTTGGACTGTGGTGCGCGCCCTGTTTAAGCGACATTGATGATAAAATGAAAGGACGTTCCAATTTAGGTACTAAAATGTAGCAAGCAACATACTCTTGATAGAAAAATAATGCTGCCATATTTCCTAAAAGATATAATAAGCTAAAACGGCTCAAGAAACCTTTTAGCAGACAAAGTGTCCACTACACCTGACAATTAACCTACTTCGGGAAGGTTGCGCGTTGCGTGTGACGACCTGACGACCCCTGTTCCGGCTTGTTCACTATTAGGTCAGTTTTACTTGAACGAAGTGTATAGTTAGGAAATAATAACTGGTTGGTGCTGTCTCTGGCAATTTCCCACGCATTAACGTATTAGAATTTTTGGAACGAAGTTCCTTATCGCTTGATATACTCTGAACATTTGGCGAATGAGAGCTAGATCGAAAAAAGTGTAACATTTTGAAAGTCACGACACTTTTCTTACGGAACAAAAGTTTTGCACTTCGTCAAGTGTGCAAAAACTTCGATCCAACCGGGTGTCCCACGAGAACACTCAAGTGTTTTTTTTTTTAATTTTTAGAATTGTCCCATGACTGTTTCATTTATTTATTTTATTATTTAGGTATACACAGTAAAATAGATTTAGATATGAAACATCAGAATTGAGTACAAAGGAAAAATTTCTTCCAGCAGACCTGCGAAAGGAGAAATGTAGTCAATAGTGTGTGAGAACAAGAAGAGAATAATATTATATTATGACGTCTTAAACTAAAATACATATAGCAAATAATTAACATATTTAAATTGAGAAATAGATTTTAAATCTCGAATGCTAGGGTTTACTGGCTGACACAACGAACAGTCCTATCTACGTAAAGTACCTACTGTAAGGCGGAAGATATATTATAGACTAGCTGATGCCCGCGACTTCGCCCGCGTGGATGTCGGTTATTATATATTAAAAACTTACTCGAGAACCACTCTATCCATTCGTGAAAACAGCATGAAAATCGGTGCAGTATTTTTTGAGCTTATCGCGTACAGGACGACAGACAGACGCGGCGGAGGACTTTGTTTTATAATATGTAAGGATATGTTCCATTTATGATACAGATGTGCACTAAGAACGGATTTATCGAGGAATTGAATTAGTATGTGAAAGAAATAGACTGAAAGGCTTCCTAGGGCAAAACCCAATAGCTGCGTATTCAAATGTTAATACAACTCTGTGGTGAAACATCAATTTACAGCATTCCACTACGAAAAATATCGAACAAAGATTAAGAATAAAAAATGCGACAACATGTCGCTGTCATTAATTTCAGAGTGCACAGCCAGAACGGATCGCTAAGTCGCTGCTTCAAGATAAAAATATAACACAATAAGCTTTGGCGGTTAGCCAGCTCGCGGCGACGTCGCCACCTTGAAGTCTTGTTTGAACCAGTTTTATCAATCCAGCCCATCAGGACGTGGGCTGGAAACTGCGAACTCTATTTACCTAAGTAATACGCTTCCACGCTTCTGGGATAAGCCTGAAATATGAGAAGATGGAGGAAGGAACTTTGAGCAAATGTTGTTTGGTTTTAGACAAGTGCAATGTATAAGATTCTCATTTAAATGAAGGAAAAATAAACGCAACAAATATTTAATTTAGAATTGTAAGGTCATCTTCAAATATTGTATCCTAATAATGTATCTGACAAGTACGTTATAAGTGGCGGTACTTGAGAGTTTCGCTCCTCATTGAAGTAAAGTGTTGGCTAGCATTGTTCTAAGTCCAGCGTCCAAACTTGTTAAGACCTCCGACGTTCCAAGGCATAACAACAGACAGCTGCACTTTCAAAACGATCAATATTGAAGTCCATCTCTGTCCGACGCAGCGCCTTTCACAATTCTTTGAGCTATGTGCCCCAAAACGTTTATTTTGCGAAGAGTTTACTCTTGTAAAAGATTTTAATGCCTGATACTATTTCTCTTTTTAAAGCTATGGCTGCATGTTCTTAATCACACCTTTCTTCCACCAATTTTTATTGATTTTCTTAAGCTTGGGTAAGGAATTAAGGTTAAGTTCGTTGATGCTAAGTCCGTCGACTTTATATCTTACTGCGTAGGTACTTGTATACACTGGTATTTCGAAGCACATCGTTTCGGCCGTTTTCTATGAAGATGTAATACTGTTACTAGATTATACAGTGCCCGCACCTGAAATAATTTAAAAATAACGTGATCCTTACTTTTATTATAAATGCGAAAGTAACTCTGTCTGTCTGTCACGCTTTCACGCCAAAACTAATCAACCGATTTAAATGAAATTTGGTACACAGATAGTCTAGAGCCTGAGAAAGGACATAGGCTACTTTTTATCCACATACATTGTGATTATAAAAATTTAAACCTAAAATTTCTCCGTTCGTTATAAATAATACTTGTCGAATTACAAAATAAAAGCAGAATATTAAAACAGTTTTCGAGTAGCACTTTACCCACTCTAACACGTTTACATCCGGCTGTGATTATACGAGTAGTGTTGGATTTTATTACGTACCCCGTTGTTTTTGCACTTAAACCTAACAGTACATCAAAGCGCTGTAATTCAAAACTGTTATGAATATTCCAGCGCGTTGTTTCAAAAAGGCATTTAATATTAACTCGTTCGTTATCTGGTCCACAATGCATAGTGACAGCGCAGCGCTGAAAGCGGATTGCTAGCTTGTTGGTTTGTATTGTGATCTGACGGCTGATTCTGGAATAACTAAATATTCGTGGTTCGTAGTAGTAGCGTGAAACTGTTGTTATGTTGTGATATTGGTGCCCGTAATTTGCTTTTTATCACCAAGTTTAGTGTCAACTTCGAATTTCAAAAGGTCGACGAATTTTTTAGTAAAATCATTAAAATTGGCATAAAAAGCCATATATTATCGGAAAAACTTCTTCACTATAATATGCATAGAAACACCATACTCCTAATCATCATTATAAATTCAGTAAGTTCGTCTCTTCGCTTCGGTCGTTTCTGAATATCTATAAACATTTCACCGTGAAAACTAGATGAAGTGAGCTGTCGATAGTGTCAATCTCTAGCATCAGGAATGACAGGTCACTTGGAGCTCACTTCACCTAAGTTTTCACGGTGAGATTTATATAGAATAGACCGGCTGGATACCTACCTATTCTATTAGCTTCGACTCTTTAAGAGTCTTTACTACCTCAGCTGAAATTCACTTTTTATTTCGCTCGCACTATATATTACTCGCGGACTGAGTGAGAGCGAGAATAGTTAGTTAATTGCATTTTACGGTGAAAATAACGTTAATAAAAATAAAAAAAACATAGGACCTGCTTTATAGTTAGTTCAGTTATTATGAGAAGTTTCATGATCTAATTTGGAGTATTTTTTGAAGCGGTTTATAGTTCGGTTTAGAGGTAACTTTGGATATTTTTTCTATAGAGATTTTATGTAAGTATTTAATCGTATTTCCGTCAAACATATGTAGTACCTAGCATCAGTCCACAACTTTAGCTTACATTTATTTCAAAATTATTGCTGCAGTATTTTTGACATAACGGATCATGATAAGCAATTTGTGGTTGTATAGGCTCTTAATGTTTAAAATCTCCAGTAAGTACTCGTAGCATGATGCACGTTGGATAGTAAAGGTTCATAATGTTTATTTGCGCTTATGAACAAAGGAGTTTGAGGTTTTTTTAAACACTTTGTGGGCACTAAACGCCCATAGGTGTTATAACAATAAAACTCCTATTGTGTCACATCAGTTTCTTTAAATGCGTTAACAAAAGATAGTTATTGTACGTACAAAGTGTCAGATTCTTTTCACATGGACCTATGCAAGTATGCATGTTCAGTGTCAGTGATGCATGAACATTTTGATCGCACGCATTTTGGACACATAAAACTCAGTAAAAGTGTCTCGGTTATCAAGTAGTAAGGGACGCTGAAGTATCATGTTATGGTGCAAAGAGAAAAGTTTATTCCTAGAGGATCCACTTGATACCCGGCCCTTTTAGTTGGAGTGCGTCGAGCTGAAGTTAGTTGTCTAAAATTTAGTTACGTTACGCTGCTGCGTGTCTAATTACATGCCTTTTTTTGTTCCGTACATGAAAATATTGACCATCGTCAGTTGCTTTCCGAAACCTGATTAATATTTATTAAATATATATTTTGCGCTAACTAAGGTGTCGTTTTGTTAGATGAGTTTTCAGAATACGTACACAAGTGCACTTCATTATTAATGTATTAAACGAATTTTGTTTACTGCGGGGCCACGATCGTTGTGGTTACCAGTTTATACAATTTGCATGAACCCGTCTGAGGTCTACCAGCCTCAGAAATTGTATTAAATTGAAGCAAATTATTGCGTAGTTAAGTTACGTAGGTATACGTTTAGGTCGTGGTATTTGCAAGTGGATCTCTTGGTTGGAAGGAAAAGAAAGTAACTTAGCCAAGGGAGAATTTTTGGCGACGAATAGTGCGATTTGGATTTGGATGTTCCTGTGCAAAACTAATCGAAACCGAACTTTGAAAATAGAATCGAAGAGGCCTAATATCGGCAGTGAAATGCGACCAGCTGTATTGATTGATTGCATCGTTTATGTTCTCTCTAAATAAATATTTGTTTCATGTAAGGGAAATTTTGCTAGAGGTGCCAAATTGATTTTCAGATTTATTTTATGTTAGTGTGTAGGTTTTTATAGCGTGCTTCAAATCGTATGAGAGTGTGCCAAAATGGAGATGACGGCCAATTTGGGACTAACACCGGGTGCAAGCGACTGTTGGTACACTTCAGTAACGAGGTCCTTCTACGGTGTATGTTGGTGTTAGTTTATTTTATGGAAGAAAGAACTAGTAATACAACATTTAATACAGTGAGTGAGTAGTTGTATTTGTAGGTACTAAAGTCACTGTATGAATCACGTTATTTAGGAACAGTCTGCATCAAAAGTAGATTAATACTTCAGTTTTCTAAAAGTAATAATGGAGCAAAATATTGAAATAAATTCGGATTAGAAGTATTTAAAGTAAACTCTAAGCTTATCATATGAAATGCTAGTTATCAGATTATTGAATAGTTTTGTACCAATTTAGATGATGTGAGTAGCAGTGTTAATCGACTTTTGTAGCTGACCATACCTATATTTAAATTAAAAGACCCAGAAAAAAAAAACTTGTTAGAATATTATAAAGCATTTCGACACTGAAAAAGTAATTCATCAGAGTATTAAGTTCCGTTAAAAAAATAAAAGCGTCAGTTTTCACAGCCCATTTTAAAATTGCCTTTGAATAGAAAATAAATTATTCATGTTACTAAAAGCTAACGAGGTAGATTGATAAAAATCACTGTTATGTCCAAACTAAACAAAGTATAGTTTTACGTGATCTAGACGACATGACGAAAAGACCTATCCTGAATTCGTAAATTCATCCCAACTACGGAACCCTTCATTGTGCGTGGTCCGACACGCATTTGGCCGGTTTTTTATGTACAATGTATTGGTTTATAAACATATTATTATTATTTTTAGTCTGCTAGCTCATCATTATATCATGTAAAAAATCTCTTGTTTGAAAAAAAAAGGTAATTGTATGTAGCAAGTCTATGTTCAATATTAGAAATTACTGACTGGAATGATGAAAAACCATTTTCATTGCACCATTCTTACAGCTATTATACTGTAGTTCAGAGAGAGAGATTGCATCACCTTGAGTGACCTTCAAGGTGTTAATGTCAGCAATTCCACAAGCCGTAATGTGTAGCAGTGCGAATGGGTAATTCCTACCAGCTTTCGTTCTAATACTGTTGAAAATGTTCAGTTGCCTAAATGAATTCAGCTAATTCGAAGTTCGCGTGAAAGAGGGCACACTATTGAGTCATTAATACTGTCTGGAACTTTGGTTTCACAAGTCCTTGTATAGCTTTTATTAATGTTTTAGAGGTTATCAGGTTATACCTCAATGTTGCCTATTGATTTTCTGGTCCTCACATGTTTAAACAAATAAACGGAAATGTATGTTTTTGTTTGGCAAACAGGCCGCCACAGCCGGAAAGATAATGCCGCCACACGAAATCGTTAATTGAAATAGAAGGCCGACATTTACAGAAGGGTGAATATTAATTTAACTAGGGGAAGAGGGAGAGCTAACTCAATATATTTTAATTATTCTGTAGGGCGCAGAATAATAAAAAAGCAAACAACGGGCAACGCTGGCAACACTCATTTAAAAGATAAACAATGGTGCCATAAAGTTTGTGAGCTGCAAGCGGCGGTTGAGCTGAGGACAAAACATCGCGTCATCGTCATGACGAGAGCTTACGTAGCCTGAAAAGATACGTTTGTTGTTATGTAAAGGCTCATTATGTTTTTTCAATGATTTTCCTTCTACAGAACAAGCGCTTCTATAATAAAGCAATGTCTCTATCAACTGCCTAGACTTTTCCCAATTATGTTGGGATCGGCTTCAGGTCTAACCAGATGCAGCTGAATACCAGTATTTTACATAGAGCGACTGCCTATTTGACCCCCACAACCCAGTTACTCGGTAATACGATACCCTTGGTAAGACTGGTTGTCAGATTTTCGGGCTTCTACCTGTAACGACTGTCAAAGATCCACAGTCGGGATTAATGGGTTAACGTGCTTGCCGAGCAACAGAGGAGTCTCTGTGTGTAAAGATGGTCACCCATCTACAGACCACGTCAAGCGTAACTTGATCGATCGACCCGTGCGGCTACTTTGACTCGAGCTGAGCCCCAGGCCCATCAATTAAGTAATGTTAATAATAAGTGATCAAACGAACTTACCTGTTGTGAAGTTCGATCATTATTATACGAAGGGCTTCGTTCGAAGATATAAAATTTACATTGCAGCTTCCTCGCGCCAGTCGACAACCAATCGCATATTTAGAGCTGAAAGCAAAAACTAAACGCATATGTGTAGCTATTCCGCTCTATACGTCATCTGTCATTATTTTAGAGTAAGAGAATCTCAATTTTTCTGGGGTAGGGTAGGGAGGGTCCCTTATATCTTCGAACGAAGCCCTTCGTATAATAATGATCGAACTTCACAACAGGTAAGTTCGTTTGATCACTTATTATACTTTAGGCTTCGTTCTCGATATAAAATTTACATTGCAGATGTTCAGAGTATATGAGGAAAATTGAGGTTCCAAAGATGAAATTATAAATAAATAGTATTCCAATATTAAATAAAATATTTTAGTTTTAAGACACAAATGACCTAGGTAATAAAATGGCAATGCCTAATAGATAAACAGTCTCATTCATCTCAATATAGGACATAATGTCCAATTTCTAAACAAGTTTAAATCAAATTACCCTTATAAACAATTATTCATCTGATTATTTAACTTCTTGTCTAATTTAGTTTCATACTTATTATGCCACGTAATAAATAAAGGAAACATTCCTAATCCTTAATCAAGTATTTTGTTCAGCATTAAGCACAGCATGAGCAAATTCACTTGAATTATTGACAATATTGGCCTAATAAAAATCTAGCAAAGATGGAAGAGCTATTTGTCCAGCCTGCCGGCCGTATGCCATAGTATATCTAATGATACTCCCTTAGCGTTAGTAGTGGATGTCAAGACACATCTAGTACAATGTCCAGAAAAAAATAAAATACTAATATCTATACTGCAAACAGATAGTATTTTTTATCCATTTACGATGGTAGAGGCAGGAACTGGTTTGCTGGTGGCTTATTGAAAAGTATTATGTGAGTACTATTTCCCATAATGCTCTGAGTAGGTACAGTCAATTCTTTCATATAATGTACTAGCTGTACAAATTTCGGACTTTTTAAAGAAAGGTAAAAGAGAGGTTCAGTCAGTTGGCTGCAACCGGGACCAAATAGCCTCTGTAATAGAAATGTGTACACCTGTTTGATTTATTGTGTTGTTAGGTACTTAGGTATTTTAATAAGAGATAAAGTCTGTGCTCTTTGGTCTGCACTTAGTGTTAATAAAATTACCCATACATGTTTTCAAATTTCTTAAGAATCATTTGGAGTCAAAAGTTTTTTAAAACATTCAAAACTTTACTTGGGGTTCCAACTAGTTTGATACTGGGATCAATGTTGTTTTTACATAAACCTAGCCTGGGACCAATGTAGCCTGTTGATGCGGTCATCACCCTCATTTTTGAGTCTATTATTACAGCAAGAGCTGGCTATGTAAATTTAAAGACCCATAAATACCCTTAATTTAATTGTTTGGTACATAATATTTGGTAGGTATAGATGGTGTAAATGGATCTATAAGTACTTTGATTTTGACAAAAGACCCACCATATTCTATAGGTAAAATTGTATTGTTTCAAGTTATTATTTGAAAGTGAATTTGACATAACATCTATTGCTGATGGGGGGATGGCTCGTCTTAGCCATGCCTTCCTGATAATATCCCGACCATTAGTGTAAGGTGTTGTATGTAGAGGTGATTTTTTCAGGCTTATGACGGCCAGAAAGGCATAACCCTGCCTGTCGTTTTATCATTCTTAATTTTTTGTAAACATCTTAATGATAGACTAAATGGGAATAAAGAAGACGTAACATAGTAGTTCGTCCAAGACATGGTAAAAGCGTCTATATTCGATGCATCTGGGCCGGTTTCCAGAAAATGTTGAGATTAACATTTTTCATTCATTCTTGAAGCAAAAAGTCAATATCAGGTTGACCAAACTGAGTCACAATGTACTGGAATGTGGAGGTATTTCGTTCCCACTTTATGTCAGCATTGGCTATATCTATGTGATTCTTTATCTGCTTCATTGTTATCCCTCGATTTTTATGTAAGAAGCAAATAGCCAAAATTTGTGTATCTTCACACCACTGCCATACCTAATAATCGTTTATATATGCTTCTGGAAAAGTTATATAAATGTGAGTACTAAATACCTCCCATTTGGTTAATATATGATATGGCAGTCTTATTAACGTGTAACAATATAAATGTTGTTTGTTTACCAATCATTTTTAAAGGCTAAAAATGATGGCGAGTAATTCTAGATAATTTATGTGATAGGCACTCATAATTTTCAGTCTCTTTCCAGAACCCATGAACCCTATTATCATTACAAACAGTCCCCCCCCACTTCTTGATGCAACAGTAAATATTTCGAAATCATATTTTAAGTATGCTTTACTTTTGTGTAAACTATTGATATTATCAGCCCACCGCTGTAGGTCTAGTTTAATATCTGGGTGAATGATAATCTTTATACCATAATTGCCTTTACTTTAAATTAAACCATTAATACTTTTCCATGGACCTAAATATTGACATGAGTCATGATGGTCTAATTAAACTTTTTTCATTTTGTAATTAATCCAAAACATTTGAACATAGTAATTGTTCATTGTTCAAACATGTTTCATAATCATACACAAGTGGTCATCAAAATATTGTGCAGACTTGTGATTTTTAGATTTTAAATTATGTTACCACCACTCTCATAATCTTAGAGAACGCATAACGCGCAAAACATAAGACATATGGGAATGCATTAAGTTTGTTTAATAAAAATGTATCATACTGAAACCCTTAATGTTTCCTGCGAGCTGGATTAATATTTACCAATAAATAGAATTCTTTTAAATCAATAAATTCTCCTGGAGAAATTAGGGCTACTGCAATTCTGTGATCTTTCATAATAAAATGGCATGCGTTAACAAGTTGTTTTGTTTTGTTAAGAGGCTTAATTTTTCGAATAAATCTTATGCTAACTTTCGTTTTGAAATCAAAACCACTTAAGGTATGAATTATTGGCCTTTACATGGTGTGGAAAGAGAATTGCACTGTAATGCCAGCAAATTATTAATGGCTGTATGCATATCAGGATCATTTTATAATGACTGTTCAGATTGAGACTGATAAGGTGTGTCAGTAAACGGTATTTAGTATTCATTGACATGATTCAATATTGAAACACTGTCATAGATGCTTTGCCAACAAGGTAAGAAATGATTTAATTTTCCAGCATAACTAACTTCTAGTATCGAGCACGAGTCTTGTCCTGTGGTGGTGGGGTTTTGGGCTTTTTCACAGCGTGCTGTGACTGGTACTGGTTCATATTTCCATACATGATATGAGAACTGGTATTTCTTGAATCCTCAGATTTGTCCTCTGTTGGTTGCAACGAGGTGGACCACTCAAGTTTCCCTGACGGGTTGTGGTAAAAGTACTTGGCTTTTTAAAGATCGGCCTGTTCTTTGGCAAGCTAGTAAGACTCTTTATCTTTTCAGATAGGTTGTTACCATAAAGGTAAGAAAGGATGTTAGTATTATTACCATATAGGTGATCATGTCTTTCTATTGACAATATCTGAGCATTTTTTGCCCAGAACAGGGAAAAACAAAAAAAAAATAAGGTTTAGTAAGTGTAAGTCTGTTAACATCCTTCCAGCATAACTGAGCAGGGAGACCAGTATTAAGTCTATCATTATTCTTATTAATTAGCATTGATAATGCACCAATTGAAATGGTGAGTCCCCGTTCAAAATGGTATTCCAAATACAGTCTAAGTCCTTGTTTATTTATATTTTTTATGCATATTATTGCATCAAATCCCATAATGCTTGCAGCACTTCTAGGGATAGAATATTAGTAGGCTCAGTGTGTAGCACAGGTGCTGGATCAGGCTCAAGTAGAGCATAAGTTACAGTCAGGGCTGTATAATAGTGTTATCCGAGTTTTCGGTAAATGGAACTGGTGGTTTGACACAGTCCTCATGTAGTTCAATAACTACTAACACAACCCACTGACCCTTCTTTCGGTTCATCATTTTTGCACTCTGCAATAAAATAGAATTGACCCCGATAATGTACCATAATAAACTTACTTACTGCTTAGCCTCTCGGACTACACCCTATAAAATAGGTAAATGATAAAACTCGTTCGTTTATCTCGTAAACGACCCGAATTATTTGTTCGCGCCAATGCATCTCGTACATTACCCGCGTAGTACGATAAATATCGTATAAAAGCCACGTGAAATAAACAATGATGAAACTCGTGCGTTTATCTTGTAAACGCCCCGAATTATTTGTTCGCGTCAATGCATCTCGTACATTACCCGCGTAGTACGATAAAGATAAATATCGTATAAAAGCCATGTGAAATACGTTTTACTGTATAAAACGTTTAAAACAATGATGTAACTCGTGCGTTTATCTCGTAAACGCCCCGAATTATTTGTTCGCGTCAATGCATCTCGTACATTACCCGCGTGTTACAATAAATATCGTATAGCTATTGTGAAATACGTTTTACTGTATAAAACGTTGTTTTATCTGGTGAAGAAAAAAATGGACGACTTTGATGAATCGGTGTTGTACCGGTGTCGTTTCATCTTCTTTTGTATACTTCGGATTTTTTGAAGATAATCTTCTTTTCCTAGTTTTCGTTTCGGCATGATATCGTATGCCCACTTTAAACACTCTTTAAACAAGTTTTAAACACTTTAAATTAATTTTCTTTGGGAATCACAGCGTACTGGTTGCCGCGCAAACGTAAAGAATGACAGATGACGTATAGAGCGGAATAGCTACACATATGCGTTTAGTTTTTGCTTTCAGCTCTAAATATGCGATTGGTTGTCGACTGGCGCGAGGAAGCTGCAATGTAAATTTTATATCGAGAACGAAGCCTAAAGTATAATGAGAAATTATTCAAAAGATTTTGTCGAATACCATACCGCTCTCCTTTGATACAAAATTATTGTTATTCCGTCTCGCACCGCCAGCTAAAGTTTTTTGCTTTTTGTGTCCTTAATTCTAATTTAGTACAAGTCATGTGGTTGAAAAATACATAAGCAAATACCTTGTTGTTGAGGTAAACAAAGAAAAATTCAAACATAAATTGATTCTGATGCGTTTTTAGTAACGACTAACACTGAGACACACGCAATCTTTTTGTTTGAATATGTATGAAAATGAATCTGGATGAAAATTGTTTACAAAGTTCAAAATATTTTCAGTTCAATTCTGTTAACTCGATGAGGCAAGGATTACAAATTATCTTTTGCGCAAAGAAACTTGTTGCCCTCGCTCAATTTATTCCGGACAATCTCGTCTTGTGGTCGTCAGAAGACGCAGTTTGGCTTTAGAGGAATTATTTTGTAGAATGGTGTTTGTTAAACAAACTTGTTTACGTTTCCTATAAGTATTGAATTTTTTTTTAGTTTAGCTAACCTGGAAGGTCGGTAGACGGTGACGAAAATGAGGAAACCGGCATATCTTAAAACCAACATTCAAAGATATGGTGTCATTCAGCAACTGGCACTGGACCCGTGTGGTTGGATTACACCCCCGTTGCAAATAAGCTTTGTAGGCGGTTTTCGATTGTTCGTACTATAGACTCTGACGTCTACAATTTCAGTTACTGACTATAGTTTACCCACACCATAGATATAAGAAATTTCTATGACCCACACTAACAAACTCTTAATTCCGTGAATCCTCCACATCAAGTTTAAGGAAGCCTCTTCAAAACATGACGAGGATATTTACGACAGCTTAAAAGCGTAAGCAGAGTGAGAAAGGGAAAGTCGGAACAATCATGAGACGATTCAGCGAGTTAACCCTTTGTAACCGCGTCTCCCCCGTCTGCCACACACAGACAGATATTAAATTATATCAGGAGAGATGACAAGCGGGGCTGGAACAGAATATAGATATATTTTGTTCACGACTATTGGATTTATTTTGGGACTGATATATTGGGAATTGAATCGTGAGATTTAGAGTGGTGTTTTGCACTAGCATTTTGCCATATATAAGGCCGGGTTTAGACTTCACTTGGTGCTAGTTGAAGAATGAATGCATTTTTTTTGTCATCTTAGTGACGTAGGAGTTTATTTCTGTTCGAAAATATAATAATAATAATATAAAATGGTAAAGCTTTTCAGTATATGAACACTAAAAGTAATATCAGTAGTACAAACAGTAGTTTTACACCAAGTAAATCATGAAATGAAGTATTCCCGTTTGAGCACCTATGCATTGGGTACCAAAGTTATTTCAAATGGAAATACAATAGGTGCTCAAACTGGAATACTTCCATTTAATGTGGATGTTCTAGTACTTACAAGATAAGATAACTAAGTGGAAATTTTAATCATTGAAAGATACAGAAGCTCACTGTCACATCCGACATTTAGATTTTATCATATTTTTTTACATAATGACTGTGTACGGCAGCCCTTTGTCAGGGTCATGGTTCAAAATGGCTTGTTATCTTATATTCTCGTGCGGCCCATTACGGTCCCGTGTGAGAGTACCTTTGTTATTAGTGAGGCCACACACAAAGAGCGGGAAGGCGTTACGTTACGTTATCTGTTATTTTTCTGGCTTTTGAAGAATTGTTGCTTTTGGGTGTATCTAACAAAGGCATCACTGAAGAGACATGGTTGGTATTACTATAAAAGGTCAAAATAGTGTTTCGGGACTTCTTTGAAAAGCGTCTTTTTACGCCAAGGTATCCTGATAGATACCTTGCGGCGCCTTCTATGTGTAATTTTAAAATAACGATGCCTTTTTTTTTCTTTCAATCTGTCTACTTTTCCTATCTATGTTGGGGTCGGCTTCCAGTCTATCCGGATGCAGATGAATACCAGTATTTTACATGGAGCAACTGACAGTCTGTCCTACATATTAAATGACTCAGTTCCTGGGTAACATACTCTTACCCCTTGGTAAGACTGGTTGTCAGACTCTTGGGCTTCTAACTACCCGGAACGACTGTCAAAGATCTACGAAAGACAGCCGGGACCAACGGTTTAAATTGAATATAAATTCGTCAAAGGTTGTTAGTTTAGTAAGTACTTACTTAACTCAATTGTTTATACCTACTATCAAATTCTCTTATACATTTCAATTTCTATAAATAAATAAGATTTAGCATTTCTCTATCTTGTCGTCGTATGTATGTGTAATATTTTAAGGCAAATGCTTTATCGACGGAGCTTAACCTAAGCTTGTAATCCAGGCCGAACCGAAGCTAGGAATATATTATATCGTTGAAGAGATAGCTAAATTACTGACAGGCCTGATTGAATCTAAGGCTCTGTGTGTGGATGTACTACCAAGTGTTTATGTCAGTTAGATCAGTTGTATTAGAGGCCATTTTCGTGTAAAATGCTCGATTTCTGAGGTCCACAGATTGTTTTTATTTGTTTTTGCGAATTCACCTCGATCTCGCCTGGTGGAAAGCGATGGATGAAGTCAGGGAATTAGCAAGCCCGAAATATGTCTGTCCACTCTTGCCTTGAAGGGTCAGCCTTCGGCTCCAGGGTGACGGAGAGATAGAATTCGTCAAAGTAATCTATTTAAATAGACAAATAGATAGTTTCCCGAAAACTTAAAACTGCCTTCAGATTTTCCCCTTCAAAATGCCTTAAAAAAAAAAAATGGCTTTATGGCTCAGCACATGTGGTTGACTTGTACATTCTAATATCTGAGAAAGTTAATAAAATTAGGGAAATTAATTGTTTATCAAATTATTGTATGAAATCCTATAAAACGGCTAACAGATGCAGTTTATCAATTTGATAAACAACTTATTTGCCTGACTGCACAATCTAAAATGTCACTATAATATTTGTCCCAATTCCGAGATAGAAATAAAACTCTGATTATGCCGAAGGGCAAATGTCACAGCGTTTGCGTCGTGAATAAGTTAAAAATTGATAGTTAGGCACTTTGTGAACAAAACCGAGGTCAAATAGTGCCTATCACTGCATTAGTAATTATGAAAACCGACCGTAAAGCTGGCTAGAAAAAAGGCTGGATGGATATAAATATCGGGAAACTATGTTTCGATTATTTTTGTCCACACGGCATACATTTAACTTACTCCCAGCAATACTAATACTTTGTGAGAGAGTGTCTGAGAGTATGTTATGCTCACTCAAATGTCTCGCTGGTGGTGGCGTGTGTGTTGGATCATTAAGTTCCCTTCAAAATGGTTGAGCTAAATGGTGCTGATCCATGCGTCATGTCCGTCGGGCGCCATCAGGCGTCAGAAGGGACTGGTCATCTCTTAGCTGCCACGGCTTATTTTTAATTTATTTTAATTTTTGAATTGTTTTTATCTTTTAATTACGGACGCTTTTAACGTGCACGTCTTTTTTTACATGAATGATGTAACCAATATATTGAAACAATATTTTGATTTAACAGAGTGTACGTGGAGTTTTTTCCCGTTCTTCTTCATAGAAACCTACTACGCTTTAGAATGGGCAACTAGCTTCATCTTTTTGACTGACCGACCCCTTAACAATTCAAAAGTAATTGGTTTATTTGAAATAAATGCTTTAAGTTTGTGTTCATCATCATCGTTTCATCCGAAAGACGTCCACTGCTGGACATATGCTTCTCGTATCCAGCGGATTCCCGGCCTTCACAGGTCACCTTGCGGGTCTTCCAACACTGCGCTTTCCGCCACTCCAGAACCTTACGGCCCATCGGCCATGCGTTTTCCGAGCAATGTGCTGCTGCCCACTGCCTTCTAAGTTTGCCTATTCTTCGCACTATGTCGGTTACCTTGTGTTATGAGCAACTATATAATGATGTTGCTGTAACAGTGTGGCGCAACTCTTATTAGCTATACCGAATCGAATACACCATCAACCGCCTAACCCCAGATTTTCGTTCTCAAAAAGCACAAGTCCATAACTCCGTACACATAAATCGTCCTAAATCCAAATTAGTTATCACATACTCACATTATTTTTAAACGACTTTTCCAACGTTACCCCACACGATTGACGAGAAAAAAAACCATCCCCACTTTAGGTGAAGAGGAGGAATCCAAAAAAAAAATTAAGGATTTTTTTACACCTTTTTAATATTTATATTTAACTTATCACACTTATTATTCATTGGCCAATAACATTTTATTATACTAAATTAACTAAAGAACTAACTAACTATACCACCTATAACTATTTACACCTTTGGTTTATACTTATGTATTATACCAAATTACAGCTTTCCAGTACCGGAGCTAAGCCACGGACAGACGGACAGAGAGACGGACATGGCGAAACTATAAGGTAGTCAACAAGAAACCCTAAAAAAGTTATTTCGAGAAATAACGTAACGATATTTTTGGAATGTAATTTTTTCGTTGCTGGAATTGAATTACCAATTATTTTAAACGAAGGGAATTCAATATCACATTAATTATGCGTTGGTAATTCGTTCATATAATAATGGGCAACAATTATTATCAACCGGGCAAAATCTTCTGCTCGGGTTGATAATAATTACCGTGTTGTGTTGAAAGTAGGTACCAACAAAAACCTGTAAGGATAGGTTAGGCCCCGTTTCACAGCCTCGAGCGATACGACTTGCTGCGCAGCTTGCATCAAGCAACACGGGCGCGCGTCACCCTGATTCCGTCTGACGGAGCGTCGTCGTGTCGCGGTGACTCGTGGCGTAAACAACTTCTTAATGTTCTTGGGCAGCTCGGGTGTAGCTCGTGGCCAAGGGGTAAAAGCCATACATCACGTAAAATTACATTCCCGGTTTTGTTTTTTTTTGTTTTTGCTATTTGAAAGCGAGCGGGGTTTTCGATACTTGACGATTTTTTTTATTTTTTTTATATCTTTTTCTTCATCCATTTTTTTGAAATTGCTCTTCGTTAGGAAAGCGGTCTTCACCTGTAACATTAGTATGCAAAATTTATTACTAAAAAGCTCTATGAAAAGCAAGTTTAAACAAGCTTTCAAGTTGTAAATGGAGCTTCCAAAGTTCAAGATAATTGAACAGCCACTAGTTTCGTTTGATGTAGCCGCTAGTTATCTGCATAACTAGCTGCTATTTTTTCATAACTGTCGACTAGTAATGAAACTAAGTGGCGATGCAGATGGGATACTCTGATACCCTCCAGTTTCCGTCTCGTTTTTCCATTCGTTAGCGCGGCTGGTTTGGACGTAAATCATTTTATGTGGTGTAAACAGCAGTGTCCCTCTTAAGCCTCGTACAGACTGACGCGATATCGCGGGCGCGACAAGGGTTGCGCTGCCTGTCGAGCCCGCGATATCGCGCCTGTTTGCACGAGCCTTTATGGTGGAATCCCACGATCGGCAATATTGCAGACGGACACGCATGGCGCACTGACGCTTTCAATGTCTGCGATACCTCGCACGTACACCTTCCCGCGGTCCGTCGTCCGGGCTTATCGGTGTCCGTCCGCAAAATCGCCAATCGTCGGATCTCGGCATTACCTGCTGTAGTTTTAAGAGTAGGTATGTGTTTGTTTTGTTGTGACGTCTTGCTTTCTATAATTATTAAAGTCTGTGTGCATCTACAGGAGAAAAGTGTATCTACTTAGCAAGGTACTATTTTCATCACATTTTATTGTTCTTATTTTGTAATATTTGTATGCCACTTACTGTGGCAGGACACAGTGTTATACTTTATAGTGTTGTAACACGACAAAGTTCTTGCACCTATGTACACAAAGTGTGTTTTTGATACAAAGACATCACTTATTTACCTCTAATTTCGACGCATTTCAATTTATATTTAGTATGCTAAGGACTAATAGGATATTACTTGTATTATTAAATATGAAGTTTGAGGAGGCATTATAAGAAATTCCTTTTTGACTACCAGCAAAGCAGAAATGAGCTGGAACTAGGTGCTTAAGCGATTTACTACTTAGCTCAATAATGGTAAAATTACAGTTGAAATTGAATTATTTGTTGTTTTGAAAAGTACCAGGGTGACAGAAATGAACAGAAAATGGTGCCTAAACGACCTCACTAAGTTGTGCAACAACGATTAAACACAAAGAAGAATTATAAGGTATTCGTTATTATTCAGTATCGGTAGAAGTCTTTAAGCTGTCCTACCTATAACTGTCTTTATGCCTATAACTACCAGGAAAGCAGAAATGAACTGGAACTGCACACTCCCTACTAAATAATATTTTACTAGCAATACGCTAGTAAAATATTATTTAGTAGGGAGTGTGCAAGGGTGCTTTGTTGAGATATGAGCTCTTTTGTTTCGATTTGCATCAGCAATATTATGACATAAGGGCTTGTACACAAAATTGTGTTGCGACGTCGCATCGCAAAAGTCAGCGACGGTGCCTTAAGATTTTCTTAAGAAAGCTTCTGAGTTGCGAATTTGCATCGCGCCGATTCGCAGTTTTGTGTACAAGCCCTAATGCTGAAACGCTGGTGACGCAGCACAGCACAGAACATATTTTGCAGGGTAGGGCAGTACATAGAACAATCGTCACGTGCCATCAAGATTACCGTGCCCCGTTGAGGCATAAAAGCGCGATGTATAATGTCTTTGACGTGTGTTTTGACTACGACAGTATTAGAGTAAAATAACATCATTTCCTGCAAGCCCAAAGATAAAAATGTTTGGATTATATTTTTATCTTTTCCCCCAGACAAACAATAATCTTCTTCTGCAAAGATTGTATCTTTCCCAGCTAAATCGCAGTTTCCCTTTGCTTATCCAACATGAAAATAAATCTCCGTCAAGGTGTAAGTAAGTAAACAAAGTGCAAATAATCTATTTGCGTTCTATTCCTGTCTGTTTGCTACGGCAAATATAGCGCGGCCTACGCCGTAGCCCCGTAGCCGTGCTACGAGTAATGACGTCTGTTTTATGTTGCTTCGGTTATATCTTGATCTTGTCGGACTTACGTATTACCCGTTTTGTAAGTATTGTAAGGCGATACAAGTAACGTCATGTTTTATAATCAAACTTCTGAGATTTTACGAGTAAGTAAAATTATGTAATAAAGTCAAGTCAATACAGGCAAGGAAATTAATTGTTAAGCAAATTGACACCATATGTCAATTTGCCGTGTTATAACCGTTTCATACAACTGGAAAAGAATAACAGATGTTATTTAAATATACGGACACTTTAAGTTGGTAGCTAATTTACTCAACAAGTTTTTACCTAACTTTACATACCTTATTGCATTTTTGAGACAGTACTCAAACTCAAACTCAAATCATTTATTTCAATTAAACCATTTACAAGCACTTTTGAATTGTCAAAGAGTCGATCAGTTAGTCAAAAAGTTGAAGCTAGTTGCCCATTCAAATTCGTAGATCTCTATGGAGAAGAACGGGCAAGAAACTCCAAGGACACTCTTTAAAAAATGTATATAGATATTACAAAATCCTGGGTACAGTATTCTTCGTGCTTCTATATGTGAGAACAATGTCAAACGAAAAATAATCAAAAAGAATTCAAAATATAAGATTAAAAATAAGCCCTGGCAGATAAGAGATGACCAGTCTCAACTGACGGCGCCCGTTCACGAACATGACACGTGGATCAGCACCATCCAGCTCAACCATTTTGTAGGGAACCGAATGATCCAACACACGCGCCACCATCAGCGAGACATTTAAGTGAGTATGACATACTCTCATCTGCCAGGCTCTTTCAAGTCAACATACAACGTGATACCATATGAAACGGCCCCATGGTACTCACATTTACAAAATTGAAAAAGTGCTTCTAAATTATACAAAACTATAGTTAGCAATGTACTTGAGAGATTAATATAATAGAATTTAAATAAAAAATAAACATTAAGTTCCTAAAGTCAGAAAAAATCAAAAAAAATAAGGGGAAGCCATTCTTCCAAATATAAAAAATTTAACTATTGAGCCCAAGTGCCTGTGGAGCGGGACCAGCATTAAGCCAAGCATTTTTATCTACGATATAATCATCCAACTTATAATATGCTTGTCTACATAGTGTGCGTTTAATGCATGTTTTAAATTTCTTCTCATTTAGTTGAAGAATATCGGGTGGTATTTTATTATAACATTTTACACAGTACCCCATAAAAGAAGTATGTACTTTAGACAATCTGAAACGTGGTGGATCTAATTTGTTCCTATTTCTAGTGTTAAAGTTATGCCTGTCACTTATTTTACTAAAAAGATGTAGATTTTTCCGAACATACATAATGTTTTCATATATATACTGACAAGGAAACGTCATGATGTTAATTTTTTTAAACAGTTCCCTTAGAGATTCGCGTCTGTGGAGGTTGTAGATGGCTCGGACAGCCCTCTTTTGCAGTATAAAGATGGAATCAATATCTGCAGCCCGTCCCCACAGCAAAATACCGTAAGACATGATGCTATGAAAGTAACTAAAATAGACCAGTCTTGCGGTATCCACGTCTGTTAGTTGGCGGATTTTCCAAACAGCATAAGCGGCTGAACTTAGTCGCCCTGCAAGTGATGTTAAGTGAGACCCCACTGTAGTTTTGAACCGAACACAAATAGTAAAAACTGAGTTCCGGAAACTAAACTCTGAAACAATTTTTATGAAGAAATAATTCGACAGTTTCCAACTGGTTCTATATCCTCCATTAGAAAATTTGGCTGTCTAGCCAAATAACTATAGTATAGTAAGATATCTCGAGATACATATTTATTTTGTGGCGACTCGTGACAACTATAAAACAAGCGAGTTTCACTTGCGCTTTTTACTAATGGAACATAGCTGTATAAGAATAGGGGTTTCCTCAGTTGAGCAGCTATTACATAAGTCCTCGTGACGCACCGTGTAGATCACACCTTAGATCCCTCCTTAAGTCTCATCCTCATAAAACTAGCTATTATTCTTATTCCTTCTCTGTCCATGCTGTAAGATTGTGGAACTCACTCCCGCCTAGCATTCGTGATTTAAAAACTGTTTCTCTGTTTAAATTTCGTGTAAAAGAGCATTATCTTTCCTCTCAACTATGAGTATATTATTATATAGGTATTTATGTTTATATATTTAAGCTTTATGTATTTATTTAAGTATATATTAATTTTCTTGCGTATATGTGTAGGTATATTTAATATTTTTAGTTAAGACTTCGCATAATAATTTTTCTCTTCTTGTTCTACACACTATTGTCTACATTTCTTTCATATTTCTCCTTTCGCAGGATCCCTCCTTAAGTCTCATCCTCATAAAACTAGCTATTATTCTTATTCCTTCTCTGTCCATGCTGTAAGATTGTGGAACTCACTCCCGCCTAGCATTCGTGATTTAAAAACTGTTTCTCTGTTTAAATTTCGTGTAAAAGAGCATTATCTTTCCTCTCAACTATGAGTATATTATTATATAGGTATTTATGTTTATATATTTAAGCTTTATGTATTTATTTAAGTATATATTAATTTTCTTGCGTATATGTGTAGGTATATTTAATATTTTTAGTTAAGACTTCGCATAATAATTTTTCTCTTCTTGTTCTACACACTATTGTCTACATTTCTTTAATATTTCTCCTTTCGCAGGTCTGCTGGAAGAAATTTCTTAAGAAATAAGCAGTACCTTTGTACTCATATTGTAATTATGTTGTATCTCTATGTATTTTACTGTGTGTACATAAATAATAAAATAAATAAAATAAATAAAATAAATAAAATAAATAAAATAAATAAAATAAATAAAATAAATAAAATAAATAAAATAAATAAAATAAATAAAATAAATAAAATAAATAAAATAAATAAAATAAATAAATAAGTAGTTCTGATAGTTCTCACTGCTCAGACCTGTCTTTTTTGTATTAAGTCAGATAATTGCGGAGTGATATAAAAAATAGTGCCCCAGACCGAATTTTGGCCATGGCGACCAAGCTCTCGCATACTAGCCATCGACGCGGGAGATATTATTTTGCACAACTGTGTGCGCTTCGGATTTAGTCGTTATTTGTAATAGCATGATGGGGTTGGCATCGTCGCATATGCGTACAAAAATCCCTTCAAAGATCAGGAGCAGGGCCTTCGGCTTAACGTGCTTTCCGAGGCACGGGGGTGTCACAGCACCAACTTCCGAACTACGGGCTTATTCCTAAGAAGTTCTTAATGAAAAAATCCAATAACAAAAGATACGTAAGTAAGCATCAAGTCACATTGTACAACATTTTCTACCATTACATTTTATAATGTAACTTTCGACAGCAATTAAATATCCAACAAAAAGCATTAGATATTCCGACAAGCTCGCAATCTTCCTCAATTCATTTTCAATGAGCCCCGACCAGCTTGTCAAGTCGTTAAAACATAGTACTTAGCTATAAAACCAGCAATTTGCCTATATCTGTAATTAAATCTTTGGTATTTCTAAACATTGCTCGTTGCGACGCTACAAACAATTTTCGTTTTACTTTTTTTATGGCTACGTAGTTATGGCTCGTTTAGTTACCAATGCAATGAGAGTATTTATTAACCGATTTCTTCAAAAGGAGGAGGTTCTATGTTAGTCTAGGTATATGTACTTTTTTTTTGTGAATGTTCATCGATATTTTCGCCAATTGTGAACCGATTTACAAATTTCTTTTTTTTTGTTCGAATGGGCATACTGCCGAGGTGGTCCCATATACATTTTATTAACTTTGCTTTCGTAGTCTTTGGGTAATCTTAAATAATTACGTATTTTTCCCACTTAGTTTACATAGACTAAGTATAATGTCGTCTACATAGACGACATTATATTTGATTCCGTCACTGTTATTTACATAGCAGGTAGTGGTATTCGAATTTGTGTGGGGTAGGTACCACAACTAAAAAGTGGAAAATAAAAACTTTTTACACAAAAAAACAACCGACTCCCAAAAAAATCTAAAAAAAGTGAAAAATAACTTTAATTTTTCACTTTTTAGTTAGTTTTTTTGGAAGTCGGTTGTTTTTTTTGTAAAAACGATTATTAGTTAAACATTAGTAATTGTAGTTTCCTTTTCGTAAGTTAAGATATAGATTTGTAAACTATGCATATAGAGTCGCAATTTAGTTCGAATCGACGACTTACGAGTCCTCGGGAGCATGATGTGTTAACGAAGGTCAGCCGACCATACAGTCTTGTGTCCGAAGGTCTATTATAATATCTATATATAATCTATGTTGTTTGATACTCGAATACCTACAAGTGTTAGTTTTATAATTACATGGACACAGGGAAAATCTCCTTCGTTCCACACTAGGATTATTTCCTGATTGCTTTTGCTATCGGAGCAGAAAACCTCGTGCTTTTTATTAATATTTTCACTATGTAAAACTATTTATTTTACCTATAAAATAAGTTTGTCTTATGATAAAGACATACTAACTAAAAAATAAACAAGGACACTAACTTAGGTGTCTAAGTACTCGTCCACATTGTTGTCATTCGGAAATGTGCCCAGAGGACTGGTAGCATTGTCACGTTGAATGGCAACACTAATTCTTTGGCCAAAGAAGGAGCCAGCCACGGTCACGTGAAGTGTCAACCAGTCGGCAAGAAAACATACACATACTTATTTTTTTTTTTTCCAGAGAGACCATTTTTTTTCTACAAGAAATAAGAAGAATAAAGAAAGTACGTTTATTTGCGGTAAAGATGACACAAAAAGAAACAAAAACTGAAAAAAGAACAATTTGGGGGAAAATAATTTAATAACCCTAGCGGCTATTGTCTCTAGGTTAATACCCGCAGATTTCTATATTGTAACCATGGCAACGCGTTGTATTGTTTTATTCAGGGCGGATTTAACGAAATATCTTTTATTCGGGGAATAAAATTGACGTCTGCCAGTTTTTGTATAGAAAATCTGTGAAAAACTTAGACTAGGGATAAAAGTTTGGTCGAATTCGTCCTCAGAAGAATATTCAATAGACCGATTGAAAGTTACACGAGAGAAGCCAGACTTTCGTAGGAGTAGGCGGAAAGGATAAAAAGAAATTTTGAAGTTTTACCATAGGAGGAGCTCGTGGCTACGTAATAACAGCCGCACGGGTCGATCCATCAGGTTAAGCTACGCTTGCCGGGGTTGGTCCGTGGATGGGTGACCATTTTTGCATACCGAGACTCCTCCGTGCCTCGGAAAGCACGTGAAGCCGTTGGTCCCAGCTGTCATTTGTGGATCTTTGACAGTCGCGGTCGTTACGGGTCGTCAGAAGTCCGAAAGTCTGACAACCAGTCTTACCAAGGGGTATCGTATTACCCAGTTGTGGAGGTCAGATAGGCAGTCGCTCCATGTAAAATACTGGTATTCAGCTGCATCCGGTTAGACTGGAAGCCGACCCCAACATAGTTGGGAAAAGGCTAGGCAGATGATGATGATGAAGTTTTACCACAACATAACGTCTGTAGCTCCGAAGGGGACGCAGAGGTGTTTACCATGGTTTGAGGTTGAATGCTGCATCCCATACCAGGCGACCATAGGCCTCGGCAATTCTAACTATCCTAACTAATATTATAAATGTAAAAGTGAGTTTGTTTGTTTGTTACGCTTTCACGCTTAAACGGCTGAACGGATTTGGATAAAATTTGGCACAGGGGTAGACCATGACCTGGAATAGGACATACAATAATTTTAATCTCGATATTCCCGCGGTGTCAAGACTTACCGCCCGGCCACGGGACGGGCGGCGCGAACGGGGGTTTTGCGGGCTTCATTTGTTTTAGTCGCAAGACGCTTTGCCGTTCGCACCGCGTGAAAATTCAGTACAGCGAATGTCCCGTGGCCAGGCGGTTACGCAGGTGAAACCGCAGGGCGCAGCTAGTCTCGAATAAATGAGAATTTCTTGCTTTCTTTGAAAGAAATGTCGTGGTTTTGTGTTCCATTCTTCTTAATGCATGAAAAACCAGTTCGTTAGTTCCCACTTCAGATTATTCGAAAATCGTGTGACCTCGTCATAATTATGTTTATTCATTTGGAACATGTTAACGAGGACGATTGGTAGGTATAGGTACCCGTTTGATTGTGCAGTTATGCAACTAATCAAGTTGGCTATTGATTCCTGATGTTGATACACCGACCGATACTATTTACTTAGACAACAGGGCCAGTTCCTCGGATCTGGTTATACCATCGACCCGTTCGGCAATTTGACCAATTCCGGGTTTGACCCTTAGGTCAGGGTAGGTAAAAAAATAGTTACAGTTTTATAGTGTTTATTGTTTTTTTTTCCTCTCTGGTAGCGCGAGTTTTGTGAGAGTAAATCATGTATGGTGAAACAATTATTAAATGGTTGAAGTCTGATTGACTGGCTAAACAATCAGACGTGATTGCAAACTGAAAAAAAAAACCAGAATTTTAACCATAAAAATAAATTATCATGTAATTATAAAGGCTCTTACATACTGGGGCGATACGTCGCGCGTCGCGACGCCGCCGCATTGTTCGCCGTGAGAAATTGTTTTGTTAAAATTCGCGTCGCGCAACGAATCGCCCCAGTATGTAAGAGCCTTAACAGTATTAAATAAGAAGTAGGTAGGTGTAAGTTTTTGATGGGACCTATCCAGCTCGTCCCGCCATCTCCTACGTGGTCTGCCGCGACCCGGGCTCGCGAAAGATGGAAGGAGTGGAGGGAGGCCTTTGCCCAGGAGTGGGACAGCGTAGGGTAGAAAAAAAAATGCGTAAGTATGAATGAAAGACTGCCTCGTTGGTTTAGTGGTCCCAAGCGCTACTGCTGAGCACGAGGCCCTGGGTTCGATACCTATTACCTAGGTCAGGTAAAGTGTGATTGGGTTTTTCCATCAGAGATTTCTCAGTAGCAGCTCGGAGTCTGGATTTGTGCCAGGTTGATGGCAATAAGCTCGCCCCTATTACATGGGCCTTCAACATAGTTGGCGAAATGTGGGTGAACTATAGATAGATAGACCTCCACCTAACCCTTTGGGATTGCAGGCGTGATGTTATGTTAAGTATGAATATGTTTAAAACATTAATACAGATAGAAAACTCAATCGCGTTACTCTTAAGATAAATACAGAGGTAATGAAAACAAGTCATAAAAGTAAGCCTTTGTTGAAAGGTGTCAAGTTAGATAGCACTTTAAATTTTATTTGTTATGAAGATTAAGGCTAATCTCAAAACTTTAATTGAGTTTAAGAATAAATTAAGGAACACTTTAAATTTTATAATAAAAGTTAGGAAAAGTCTAGACTGTTGTCTAGGCTATCAAAAGATAAGCGCTGTTGCATGTAAAGTCTGACTAACCTTGTTCTAAATACATTTTAAACAATGGCAGAGGTAGCTAGAGTTAAATTTAATGTCTAAGATCTTTATATTATTTTCTAACAATATTAACAAAGAAGGACTAAAAACGAGGAAGTATTTAAGGTTTGATTTTATAAAGTGACTAGCTGTGCCCCGCGGTTTCTCCCGCTTAAGTCTCGATCCCGTGGGAATATCAGGATAAAAAGTATCTTATGTCCTATTCCAGGTCATGGTCTACCACTGTGCCAAATTTCATCCAAATCCGTTTAACCGTTTTTGCGTGACAGCGTAACAAACAAACTCACTTTCTGTCTGTCTGTATGTTACCTTTTCACGCCTAAACCACTGAACGATTTTGATAAAATTTGGCAAGGAAATAGATGGCACCCTGGGAAAGGACATAGGCTACTTTTTATCGACATACTACGCGGGCGAAAACGCGGGTGGAAGCTAGTAATATATATATTATTATCATTATAGGATTATAAGATTATCGCCATCTACCCCTAGACCATACAAGAAAATCTGAATCTTCACGCAAGCCATTTCAATTCATTTGTTTATCTCCCACTGATACAATTTCCATACAAAGTCATGGCAATTGATGGCGACAGGATAACAACCACTATACAATTTTATTTTGATCTTTCGTTTGGAATACATTTCCCTATTAATACGAGTAGTATTCTTAATTAAAATTTAGCTCGGTAATGCACAAAAAAAAAAAGGTAAAGACGATAACGTCATTAAAACAAAAACACGTGGGCGGACGGATTCTAAGACAACTTCCGTTATAAATTCATCTGCTCTGAATGCCCAGAGACGACGAGGTGAAAAGATTCCTTGTTTCTCACGAACAAGGTATAACTCAAGCCAGCCTGGCACCACTCAAGATAACGTGAACCTTCCCTTCGAACAACCCCCATAAGTTTTGTTTGAGAAGCCACGACTGTTAAATTGTCAGAGACATTAATTTCGAAATATTTATGACCCTTATCGGTAATTATCAGGCCGATTTGAATTTCGAAGGTCGATAATAATGAAGGACTAACGATTCCAAAGGTATAATTATGAGGAGCTTAATAACTATAATAGATGCCTACTGGACCATTTATAAAAATCTTTAAAAAAAATAACTTATTATAATATATACTGTATTTGAATATCCGTCTTTTCAAATTCAGCATCTATTATCACAAGATCTTTGTAACACGAGGATAAGCTCCAAACTATTGCTCGCATTATTCAGAATAGAAAGATGTAACACTATACAGGGGGACAGGAACATTGACGTCCAAAAAAGAAAGTAGGTCCCTCGTGCCGTAGGGTATCTGAATCACCTCTCAAATTCTCAAAAATATAGAAAAAAATTCAAACTCCAAAACTATGAAAAATCGCGCTTCATACATGGGGTTGATTCGGATACCCCACGACACGAGGGACCAACACTTGTTTTTGGACGTTAATATTCCGGCCACCCTTTATAATTATAAATATTGTGTTTTCAGGCTTCATAATCAGAATAATACTTAGGCATTAACAATTCATTCAAGACCTGGTTTAACGATAGTCTTGGTTTTAGTCTCTTGCTAGCTCCACTTTAATATGGGGCCTGAAGTTTATCATCTAAGAATGGGACTACAAACTTTCTAGCTTCTACAATTTGCCCTGAAACTGAGCCAAAAGATAAACTAAGACAGAAGTAGTAGGTACAGAAAGAAAAGTAAAAATAAAACTAGACCCTCAATCCACCCGTGATCCGATTCCAGACATATAGTTTAGTTGCTAAGTCGAATATTCGAGTAATTCGATGCCGATAGTTGTCTTCCAACATCGTTTTCGAGTCAGTGCTGTAAGTTCAACTTTGAAAAGGTTCGTTTGTGAACAATGGTTTTAAGTGTCACAAAGGGCGCGAATACTAAACGAATGGAGGCTTCACGGGATCGGCAAGCGTTTCGGCGGGCGGGGGCGGGCGGGGGCGCGCGGCTAGTCACGCGCGCCGCCCAAAGGGGATACCAGCTTAGGGAATTCGGTACATTTTACTATAAAGCTGTTTTGGAAAGCGTTCCCCTTTTTTGTGAGAAAGATTTAAATATTTTTAGAAGTGGCAATATCATGTTTTTATATTTCATATTTGGGTTTTTAGAAGTGGCAATATCATGTTTTTATATTTCATATTTGGGTTTAATATTTGGGTTTTTAGAAGTGGCAATATCATGTTTTTATATTTAATATCGAAATTATAATCGAATTATACGCCTTTTCCTTAGAATTTTTAAGATCGTTATACCGATTTAATAATAAATCGTAAAATATTCTTACATTTCACACTATGGTCTGAAATAAAGAATTTGAATTTGATTTCCTTAAAACGAATGCAAGTAAATAAGGAACCTACTCCAAAAATTTTTTTATAAAGGAGTCATTATTTTAATATTAACATGTGGACTCCACACTAGGCCGGGCCTGTCTCGAGTAGTCCTTGAGAGTTTTAAAAAGATTTGAACCCATGTCATACCTATGGGTAACTGAAACCCTGATCGTCTAAAAAGCTTAACATAACATAGTGGGTATAGTAAAAAAAACAAGAAGTCTTTTAATTCTTCAAGGACTTTCTAATTAACTACAATAGTTTTTGGTCCGCGCGCGGCCCGTCAGCGGTCATACAGGTTAAACAGTGGGTCTTTCTTTATTATCGCACTAAAATCGTAAGTAATAATTTTCGGAGCTATTGTAACATACATAAATTGAAAGTAAACCAACGGATTACGAAAAAAAACCCTTATCGATACCAATTGTTTTTTTTTTTTAAAGTTGACTCTGAAAAGCTCACACGAAAAGGGTACAATTTACAAAAAATAGGTAGGCTAATCTATGGCAACACCGCGGCGTAGGGCAGACTCGAGCGCGCGACAGCGGCGGGCGAACGCCGCGCCAGCCTCCGCGAGACGCGCCAACACAAAACAACTGAACAGTGATATCTTCAGTGCAAAAATGCTTGTTCATTAGTAGTGAGGAGCCGACCCCGCCTGTTGCACGCCGCGACCCGTTCCACACACGAAAGGGATAAACTAAAGCCGCGCCATTTTGGAGACCGCGGAGTTTTTCGTGAGTACCTACATTTTCTTTTGTTGTTCAAAGTTCCGTTAAGTAGCAATTTCAGCGTAATGTCTTCTGGTACTGTCAGTTTTGCCCTGTGTTTTAAGCGGGACACAGCAATTACATAGTCGACTGATTTTTCAAATTAACGTCGGCGGCGCTTGGCGCCCATCTCTAACTATATTTCGCAACTTGCCTGGATAAAGTACGAGCTGATTGGTAGAATAAAAATACAGAAACATTGTTTTATTAGACGGAGGTTGCATCCGATTTACGGTACTGTCTGGGGTATTTTAAAGCTATTATCAGTCCAATTTTATTATAACTGAGCAAAATAACGTTATACCTAATGCCTAATAATAATGACGTAAGTTTCCCTGAGTACCGTCCAAAAATAAAATCCATTTAAGAGACTCGCAGAGCGACTAAATATAATTCTTTGTCTCCGTTTCAGTGTTCACTAAGGTCTATTAAACTTTACACTTGAATGGGTCGGAAATTGTAGAGTTTATTGAATGAGCAGTAAATAATTTCGGTAATAGGAAGTGGTCTATGAAAGTTTCCAACAGTTTCCGGCGGCCGCCCGGCTTCCTCTGTGTTTGACATATTCGCTTCCTGCTACGGGAATTGGCGAAACAGCACATTTTGGGAAACGCTATTTATCTTGTTTAAAGATGTTATTTTGAGATCGCTTTTGGTAGAGATTTTGTGATGAAATAGACCTTAATTGCGGACTCATTAGCGTATTACATGCTACCAAAGTCTGTAAGATAACTACAGTAGCCAAAAACCTTATTTATTGCTTTCAAACTGCAGCTTAATTTTAATGCAATCGATGTACGATCCTTCTCTCAGCAATCTTAACAGCCATGATTGTTGTCCGTTTCTCCATCTCGTTAAAACTCCATAATGCCCCACAAATATTCGGCAAAATAAACTAGGGAACAAAGAAAACGCGAATGCAAAGGGATAATTCATTCGATGGGCACGTCACACCGTTATCTGGCAGGGGAGAAGCAGATATTTCCAGTTTAGTCGACCAAACATTCACGATCTATTGAACATACGAACGGACTAATGATCGTGTATGATGGGTCTGCTTTCTTCATTAAACCTTTTTGATATTCGACGTGGGAGTCATTGGACAGGTTGCGTAGCAACGGTTCATAAAAGTTGCTAATTAAGGTAACGTATGTAAAATATAATATTTGGTTTGGCTCAATTTTGGCTGAATGTATGAAGTAAATAACAAAAGTATGGGTAAATATGGCCCAGAAAATGTACCTTAATTTTGTTCGTTTTTCAGAAACAAAATTCCAAGTATTACGTAATTGTGTTACAATTCTAGAGATGTGTTTTCAAAATAAAGTATTTGGTTCTGAAACACCTACAAACCGTTATTTTAAGCTATAGTGTATTTTGCAGATTTTTTTTATTTATTTAGCTTGTAAATTGAATAACCGAATTCTCGGATGGATAATTTTGTATTTTGTGGCTTATTTCTTTAATCTAAATAAATCTGTTCAGATTGTCCTCCGGATTTTAATAATTCATTGTGTGCAAACTCGAACTCAAAGCATTTATTTTAATTTAAACATTTACAGGCACTTTTGAATTGTCAAAAAGTCGGTCAGTTAGTCACACATAGTTGCCCGTTCCAAAACGTAGATCTATATGGAGAGGAACGGGCCATAATAGAACTCAGAGGAATAAACAAATAAAAGAAAATACATTTATTTAGCACAGACCAAACAAGATGCATAAATGTGGCCAGCTTATAAACCAAACCAAGTTACAAATTGAATCTCACTCGTTCATTTTGAATAAAAAATTCGATTGATTGGTTTATCAAATAAATATCTTTTTGCGGTTTGTTAATGCGAACCGGACGGAGTATTCGTTAATACGTTCAAATTGTATTTACAAGAACCGAGCAAAGTGAATGATTAATAAATTCAATGTTTATTCAGTTATGACTGGTAATATTAAATGTCGCGGTTACCAGCTTGAAAAACTGAAATTCAAATGCATATGAATTTAAATACTATCATGATAATTTATTATGCGCTCTTGCGATTGCCTTTTGAACATTTTCTCGTTAACGCTGTTGAGTTTTTAAGTAAGTAATTATAATTTTACCTTTGAACTATCTCGCTAGAATTTACTTGGAAAAATTAAATTAGTGAGCATTGAGAATTTCTATGGTTGTGAATGTCAAAGCACATCATTATTTTGGTTTGTCTTGTAGTTTTTTTTAAATGTGAAATAAGTCCTTGCCAATTTAGGAGTTCTTGGTTCTTTATGCAGTTATTTGGTGCTTTAGTGCATTATTATAGATTCAAAATAATGCTAGACTGAGAGATGGAGAGAGTTTATGGTGATGGAAGTTTGCTGACTTTGACTATCCATATTGATATTTAGTTAATACTTTAAGCACACAAATGTACAGAAGAGGACGCAATGTAATAGGCATTTTCTATCAGTCAACCTTGTACGGAGACATACAGTGGTAGATGTAATAATGAAAATGGCGGGATACATTTTTATTTAATTAATGAGACCATGTCAAAGAATCAACTGGCATAATTATGAATTATTTTTAAATTATTATTACCTATAAAATGATTCGAAAACGTCACGATTATTTACGTAAAAACTCCTACGTGAAATATAAAAAAAAACCTTTTCATTAAGACTATATTTTTTGTCCATAAAAAAAAATCACAACGTCGCATTTTCTTAGCTTTAAATATGAATGGATTGGTTTGAATGAAAACGGTCTACTCTTACTTATCAATGAAACTTAGATACACACATCGAGGTCTAGTGTTATGTAATCTTGGAAACTATGTATTTTTGGACCACTTTTTTCTAGGACATTTTGTATTATTTTTACTCATAGCATAAAACCTTAGAATTATGGACATCAAGTCAGAGGAACACGTTGTATATAAGTATTTCCTAAAACTGTACTATACTATTCTATGTACTTATAAACAGCAATGTGTTTAACATATAAATTAACTAACATTCCGACTGAGTAATCACACGGAGAGGGCGCACCACTCGAAATGGGCTATAATTTTCCGTCGTAATAACATGTTGTTTTTTGACGTAATGTGTAGAGACAACGTTGACATAATAATATATAAGTATTTCTAGCACGAAAATGTGATGATAGCCTTTACTGAGTACATACTGAAGTGTCATTGTGGTCTGGTTTTAATGACTAGTTTTGGCTTTGCGTGTATTTGTAAAGACTAGAGGTAATAGAATAGAATATTCTCTCTCTCTTTCTTTATTATGTACACCATATGAAACACCACCATACATAATAATTAGAAGGTATGGTGTGAAGTGTCATAGATACGTCCCATAATACTGGGAAATATTTTAAACGGCTATAGGACTCATCAGATGAGGATAGTTCTGTGGCGGCATCTACATTGCCAAATGCGGACTACGCATCAGACTGACATCACGCAAAATCCTGCATCGCGCAAGCGATGTTTACCACACAACTAGAATATATACAACGTCCCGACATCAATCGTCGGCAGTAACCCACCAGACACAACACCTGTCTGGTCGGAGGAGCCTCCCTTTTCTATGGAGGATGAGTTAACTTTACACCATGTTCCTCATGCCTTTATACTGCAACTAACTTTCTGAAACTAACTGAAATAGAGAAAAAAAACTAAAAAATTCAGGTATGTTTATAGCGTGGGTTGTATTTGTACCTGTATTTGTATGAAATAGCAGCTTTTTTCATTATTTCAGTCTTGGTTCCTTAAAGTATTTTACTGTTCTCCATTTATTATTCAAAATGGACCGTCCTGCTATTAAAACTCACGGTTAAATGATGGCTTAGTACATCGTCATGAATATTTGAAATGGTTTCTCCACGTAAGTCCATTCTAATACCTGACGGCAACCCAACCTTAACTGGTTGGCAACGGGCGTTGCCAACTGTGTAGAACTGGTACTCTCACATGGTGCAACTCAACTTGTATCTATATTACTCACTGCATCATTCATTCAGACACCGTTCTTATCTTTTATGACAAATTGCGTCCAGGAACGACCGAGCGACCTTCACTGCTAATCGCACGTGTCTGGTTGCGTCTTCGTTGACAACTAGTTGTCGACAAGTTGCGTCGTGTGAGAATCACTATAGAAATTGATGGGCTAACGCGATTGGTTGCGTCGGCGTTGAAAATTGGTTTTATTTTTGTCACCTCGACCTTAGAGAATGCTCCATAGTACGATGTTGAATTAAGGTTTATGCAAATGCTTAATGAAGTACATGAGTTGAGAATTTCAGGTAGAGGTCGACCATTTACCATACGATAAGAGAGCTTTAGCTCAATAAACGCCGCACTCACATAGATTCGTTACAGTTAATGAACGATAATCTTATGATAACTTGCGAGTGGTAGATCTTGGCACACTACGTCTGCTGCGACGTCTGTTGTCATTGTCAGTGTTGACTTAACTAATAATGTCATGGATCATGAGTTTTTTATCCATAGATGTATTATTCAAAACTAGCGTATTATATTTATTTATTTAACTATTTATGCACACACATTTATTATAAAAAGACAAGAAAGAAACAGAAAAATACGTACAAAGGCAATGCTTATTTCTAAAGAAATCTATGGTTCCAACTATCCCTGCTCCCAAATCTAGACTTGTTAGACGATCTAGATACTTCAAGATTACTGGAAATTGTTTCTGTAATCTCATATCCTTTCCGTACAAATTGCCCTTTTTACCCGGAATGCCAAGGAAGGGTTATTAGTTTTGTGTACCTTTATATTATAAATGAGTGACGAGGTAAAAGAATATAAGTAATTAGTACAAATCAACGCGTTTAATTAATTTACCCCACTTCATTGTATGTAGTGCGTGTTGATAATCGTGTTTAAATAAATCACTCATTCAGTGAGCCCACAATTATTTACCTTAGTTCAGGGCGTTTGAATTAAGAATAGAAACCTAATTGATACCTAAATAAAAGGCTATCACAGTCAAGCTACTTTAGCCGTAACACAGCACCTAGCAATCTTGAGTAGCTGTCAGCTAGCTAATTGGTAGTAGAAAACACTGTTGTTTTACTGAATAATGTTTACTGTGTATGTGAGTAATACGCGGTCCACCCGAGCGTGAAATAGGTAATTTCCCGCGGCCATTAAGGGTTAGAGTACCTACGTACCTTTCAACAACACGTTCGAACATAAAACGTCAATTTTTTAACGAAAGCGATTGCGTTGTCTCTGTGCAGTAAAACTCGTTATAACTCCTCTGAATTTTTATTGGATCACGTTTATCTGTAGCAAACCGTGTGTCATTTCATTTTGAATGAGTTTATGAGGATGTAAGAAAATATGTATTGAGTGATAGTTTAATAACAGTGATACTGAATGAAATTATTACTAATTGAAATGAGTTTTAAGTTTTATTAAAGTAATCATAAGATTACGGTCCACTGAAATGAATTGACGTTTGTGAGTACGGATTTCAAATATTCATAACTTCATTAGATCCTATAAATTGGTTCCCCCGTCTAATATCTACCCACCCACTTCAATTAATGAGCCTAATGCTGGCATTTCACTTGGCGTATTTGTTAAAATATTCGCATTACTTGGGTGATACAAAATATGCTTTATACATTTTGAAATAAAATAAAAATAAAACGAACATTTGCGCAAATACACGAAGTGAAGTGCCAGCATAATACATTCGTCAACAATACTGTCAAACTTTTTATTGGTTGAACACGAGGCTTTTGGCTACTTTTGTATTATTTTTTATATTGTCTTTTTTTGTTGTGTGTGCGTTTTGTTTGTGCAGAATAAACAATTTTCCTTTATTTTCTTTAAAAAATCATGAAAAATTAATAGTTTTTACGCATTTACGGCTACGCAAATGAAATTCTCATAGGTATTATTTGAGGCTCGAAATTACTAGAAGCTAACTACCAATCAGTGTGAATTCAGTCTCAATGAAATCCAAACACGAGGTGAAAAAGAAAGACTAATTACAAATTAGTTCAGGATTAAGCTGAGTAAATTACTGACCTTTGTCTCTATTAAGTATTCCAGTCAGTATTATGTTACCTTCAGTAAATTATCTATTTTCTGACTCTGATATCCCGGTTAATCAAGCCATGAATAAATTATTTTTACGCCCCTGCGGACGGACCTCGGGGTCTGTCTGACTGTAAATCAAAAGAGGCTTTTGTGTTTCAATAAATAAGTACAGCTTGGCAAAAAAGGGTTTGGAAACAATGAGGGCGCCACTATCGACAAAGGTTAGTTCAAATCGGAAATGAGTAAAAGACATAAAGAAATTCTTGTAAAAAAAAGCTGTTTGTGACTCAAAACCTACTAGCACTTGTCGGCAAAGTGGTGCCAACATCATAGGTCTGCATTACTTAAGTAAAATATTTAGTTTCATTTGTCACCGCATAACAAACTTTTTTGCCAAGCTGTAAATAAAAAAAATTCACAGCACCGTAAAAGTAATAGAAGTGAAACTTCTTAAAAATAAAGAGTAAGAGATTTTGTGTGAGAGTCAGAGAGAGTTATATTTTTCTTCTCTCTCATGTAATGACATGTGCATAAACGTGACGGGTCCTTGAACTAGAAATATTTCGCAGACGGAATGAGTATCAATATCTGAACATAATAAAAAGAAAAAGAAAATAATTTGATGAGTATTTTTGAGGTCATCAACGGCAGGTAGTGATGTCACTAGAAATATCAGTAAAAAAAAACATGCGGGGCAATCTTTGGGGACTGCCGATAGAAATGGAAAATAACGGTGACGATGACACGAGTTCCATGATTTTTGTTCACCCAAAAAGGTGCTCAACGCGCCCAAAGGCTCTTACATACTGGGGCGATTCGTCGCGCGACGCGAAATTTAACAAAACAATTTCTCACGGCGAACAATGCGGCGGCGTCGCGTCGCGCGACGAATCGCCTCAGTATGTAAGAGCCTTAAAGAAGTTTTCACGTCAAAAATCAGTTTTCTTTGTGTAAACTTCTCGGAGAGTCTTACTCTGTTTGTTTATTTACTCAGTAACTAAGACAGAAAAGGTACTAGAAGATTCTTAGTAAAACAGGTTAGGGGTGTTATCGTTTCAATATGCTAATGTTTCTAAGTACCTCCGCAGTGAGGGAGTACCTAAACGCGTGTTTAATGACTCAGCCACGATTTATGGAGACTACTTACAATTTTGTACTACGCTGTGTTACTAATAAGAAAGTACATATTTTTTTGTTGTGACCAAAGAATAGTTAGGTATAGAGGTTTTATTAATCTTTTAGTACTAATGATAAAGCTGAAGAGTTTGTTTTTTTGTTTGTTTCTTTGCACGCGCTAATCTCTGGAACTACCCGTCAGATTTGAAAAATTCTTTTTGCATTTGATAGCGCAATTCTTGAGGAAGGCTTTAAGGTCTTTCAAATCATGCTAGGACCATAACGAGCCGGACAAAAAAGGAAAAGAAAGAACGCTACGCGAAAACGAGGTAATGGCACGGACAGGCAATAGCATGGGTCGGGGGAACAAAGACGAAGTCACGGTAAGAAACTAGTGTACTATACTATACTTGGAAAGTTAGTGAAAGAAAATACTAATATCGATCAAGGGAAAGCTTTTATGGCCTTAGCAGCGTAGCTTTAAGCGCGATAACAACAGCAAGTTACGGTTGTAGTGAACACAGTGAACACATTCCGTTAGAAGCGCATGAATATATATACTATGTAGTATATATATTCATATATACAAAATATATGTATATATACATACATACAAAATATATATATTCATACATATCGCACCTTCGGTGCAACAAAGTCACAACAGATTTTTAATTTTACAGGAGAGGACTTTTAATATTTTTTTCGCATTTATTTCCTCATTTCTGTATTACTATTTATAGTAGGTTTGAAATCTTTATAAAATTAATAGTTTATTTTGTTTGAGTTTTACGTTATATGTTACACGTTACGTTTACGTTGTTTTACGTTTTATGTTATATTGAATTATCAAAAAATCCCAATAAAAGACATAACAAAAAAAAGTGTCCTGAATTGTGACTTTGTTGCACCGAAGGTGCGATATAGTATATATACAAAACTGACTTTCCAGCATGCATTCGATATTAAATACATCATTTGTTTTTTAATCTTACATACTCCGTATAACCGAGTATCACGTACAAATCCAACGCGTCCAGTTATAAAACTGCGATCGTATAAACATGAAATAAGACTATTTTACTTAGCTAGTAGAACATCTATTTATGTATGCAAGGTGGGTATGAATCGTTCGCTCTTATATTTATCGGAAAAAGTAGTATAGTCTACGATAGTCCTCCGAGACTTACCTGAATAAGAACTTCAACAGGCGGGAGGGAAACGGAGAAATAAATTAAATCGTTAGAAATTATAGCAGGATATCTAAATTGTTTTTTATTTATTTATTTATTGAGTTCGGACAATATGGTCCAATTTGTTAGTAAAAATACCTTAGCACTAGTGTTAGTAGTACACAAAACATGAACAACAAAAGCTGGTGACTGCAACAAGATGTGCAGAGAATGATAAAGCAAGGAACATGCTACCTGACCATTCTCCCCACATAGTGCCTCAGAAAAGGGGAGTAAATATATAATTTATGCTTTCTCTGTTTTTTTTTGTCGATAGAACTTTTTTGATAAAAATATATGAGGTAATCATCAGATTTTTTTTTATTTTAACATCATTTTAGTATTATTATTAGTTACTGCTATCGTAATTTGGATAGATTGTTTTCATTATTATCACCTTTTGCAAAACACAATTTATTTCTACATCATCTAACTAATTTACTGTAAAAAGTTTATTTGTATAATGTAGGTATGTACTGATACGAAATAAAGAAAAACTTAAAAGGTTTAACACATTTTTACATTTCATCACTTTATTAAACCCTTAAATCTTATCTTTTACTTCTTCTTACAGAAAGTTACAAAAAGCGTAGCAAAGTAATATTTTCGACCGTGATTTTGTTACTTAATCTGGGTAGGACAGATGATGGATTGAATGTCATGGGAAAAATTATAATTCTAACAAAAATATCCAATTTGTAATGCTTCTATTCGGATGTGACATATTATTGGTTCTGATCGATGGGAAAAATAATTTGTTTGGAAAAATAAATCATGACGATCTATTTTTCCAAACAAATTATTATTTCTCATCGATCAAATTATTTATCAAACCAAGTTTGTTAAAATAATGCAATAAAAGACCGTTGTTCCTAAACTTTGCAGGATTAGATATTAACCTGCTAAAGTTTTTATTACAAAAGATAACATATTAGGGTTTATTTAATTTATTGTTATCACAAATTATTCTGTCCGAACTTGCCATGTTATGATAATTTATATCTGTTATTTGTTTTGTGTTACGTATACGTTATTTATCGTTCTAGAACACCTCTTTAACATTTAGTGTCGAGGATTACCGAAAATACAGATAGAACTCAATAAATACAATTGAAAATACAATGGATTTCGACGGCGAATTGTTTGATACTGTGCCTATTACGCTATACCATTTATCACATAATCCATCTGTCATTTAAAAATTATTCTCGACATTTTTTTATCTTTCTAGTACTTAGGTAAATACAGTGTAGATAATGTATCTTATAGCAATATTTTGTTAATATTCATTAATCATTAACTTAGAACCAGGGGGATTCCGAGTCTTGTAACTTACACAAGTTACAATCCCCCCGTCAATGCTCCATGCGTATCAGTACCTCACCAAGTTCATGCACTGTCACTTGTTATCAACTTAAGCTTACAACTTCCCTCGCAAAAATTTCCTAGTTAAGACCCCAGAGACAAAACTTTGGCTCAAGTTTATAAAAACTCGGGTTATTCACTTCTGGTTAAGCTGCAGTTGAAACAACATTGAAGTTTGGAACAGTTTCCTAGAACTTTTAATCTGAAGATGCGATTAGGGATTAGGGGCCGATTTCGAAAAGTGGAAGACTTTTCTTTCTTAATTTCTATTATCACAACGAAATATTTTGTATATCTAGTTTGCAAAAACCTACCAATAAATCAATGTATGATGATAAATGATATTTATTTCTGTAAATCGGTTCATATAAACACTTTTACACGTCCAAATTAAATTATGTTTTTAAAGCTAGATGTGTTCGGTGTTTCCTCACTGACTACTCTGAGAAGAAAGATCGAAACCAACTCAGACAGATGTCACAGTCTCTTTTAAAGTCCAGACATAATCTTGGTCACGCCATATGAGAACCATGCAGGTTATGTCGGAGTTGGTTTTTTGAGGAAAGAACCATATAGATTTGAGTGGACTGATCCACTGTCGAGTTAGTGTTAGTGTTGTTATTCATTTGTTAGTAATCGTGTAGCTCAATGTAGTACTTAAGAAGCTCAACGACTCGACGAACAATACCAAATACCTAGAGAACCCAAATGTTCTTCAGGTATTTGGTATTGTTCAATGAGGCCGCATAAAGTTCTTACTCAAAGTACCAGCATTGTTTTAACATAAATTCTTATAGAGGTAATATTGAGCTTTTCCGTCGCTGTCTTTGTAGGCAAATGAGAGAAACCTACTCACGTAAAAAATTGAAAATACTTTCCCCTGTTTACACACGTACGTATAAGCTAAACATTTTTAATTGAATTATAGCGCCGAGCGGAAAAAAAATATGAAAAAGAAACAATTTATTTTGCCTGACGTAGAACTAAAGTGAAGAAAATATTTCATTGTTATTCCTCAACCCGAAAGAGCCTTATAGTGCGAAAGCTAATATACATTTCATCTGTTTACATTTTCCCAGAAACCCTATCCAATTTTCGAAATATTTTTCTTGGGTAAATGCGTGAGGCGCTTCGTTAGTAGAAAACGAGGGTAAAGTAAAATAGCATCAGTTAGCTCCATGGTCCAGTAGTTTGGGTTCCCTGTGGGCTTATAAACTAAGCTTGCCTTATCTTCGGCAGGACCGCCCAAATCCCTATTTGAGGGAAACTCACCGACAAGGTTTTCATTATCTGTAGTTTTATATTGGTAATTAAATGTTGCATTGCTTAGCTAGCAAACAAGGTATTGTCTAAAGAATCCGATATAACGGTAATATAGAAAACTTTCCTTGTTAAAAATCAACACACATCATGAATAGCGAACCGTTGTTGGTTTGAGGGATTTTAATAGTTAAGAGTTATCCAATCAATGCAGCTGCATTGACGAACCTCTTCCATAAGCCAGACTGTCTGGTGGTCTGGAAGAGAGGAAAGGTATATATATATATCCTTACATATTATAAAACAAAGTCCTCCGCCGCGTCTGTCTGTTGTCCTGTACGCGATAAACTCAAAAACGACTGCACCGATTTTCATGCTGTTTTCACCAATGGATAGAGTGGTTCTCGAGTAAGGTTTTAGTATATAAATAACCGACATCCACGCGGGCGAAGTCGCGGGCATCAGCTAGTAGTATATATTATAGTAAATATGTATGTAAGTATATGTATCATAAGTTTTTAGCTTATTTATGTACTGTCAAACCTGTTTTATTTATATATATAAATTATTTTTTTGTTTTTCTCTTTGTTCCTCTCAATTAGAGAACCTGCCATCCAGGGCTTGAAATACCGTAATAAATATGGTGTCGTTACAGCCTTCTGATGCAGATATCGTTAACTAATAAATAACGTTATAATATTTATCATTATATCTGGCACATTTTATCGTTAAACATAAGTAACGTTAAAATATCGAAAATTTTGTCGTTATGATTTAGTTTTGTTACCGTTGCTCTGGATATCGTTAAAAATTTCAGACTGCATCTATGCTAAGACTGTGCCGTACGACTATTTGCGTGTATAATAGTTATTCTCTTTGCTATTCTGTGTTGTGCTTGTTCTTGTGAATGAACTTGGTTGCTTTGTTCGCCGGCCGCCTTTGAGAAAACGGGCCCGCAACGTCACATAAAATAACAAAAATAATACCGGTAATGTTTTACCGCTATTTTTATAATAACATTAAAAAATACCGGTAATTTTTACCAGAATTTTTAACTTTATTATTATGTTATGCTACTTAGTAACGCTACCAAATCGTAGCGATATCCAGATACCGTTACTTAACGTTACTTTTAATGTGAATTGGTAACGTTTTCAAGCCCTGCTGCCATCTAATCTCTTCACCACCCTTGGTTGACTGGTAGAGAATGCCTAAGGCATTAAGTCCACCTTTGTATTTTTTTAAAATAAATAAATAAATATAAATAATGGTCGGGGTCAATTGATTTTACTCTGCGTTCCTTCCAAAAATGACTACTAATACTCGTGTCTGTATTAAATTCGTATTTCGTATAGGTATAAGTGTGGGACTTAAATATAATTGGTGATATGTGGGTGTGCTCTAGGGATAGTTTGTAGTGAAAATAGCCCTTTCAAACTCCCATCTGCAACAACTTCAGTTATCCTTTTTTTATTTTTTGAGGCTTGGATATCATCATATGGCTTCTCCCGCTCTGGGCGGAGCGGAAGGGCGTTTCAGACTTTTACTGACTAAAACTCACCCGTGTTCCTTCAGTTGCCTATTGCCAAGGTCCCGGTATCCCTTTCGGACTTTCCCGCAACCCTGGAAGGCCAGTTGACCTATCTAGTGATAATGTCAGCTTAAATCATTTTCTTTGATCTGCTAATTCTTCACTAAATTGCAAAACCTTGTCAAAGTTTACCTTCCCAATTTTGGCATTTCACTATCCATTTTCAGAAGAAATATCGCCAGTAGCGTCAAAATAATAGAGGAATTAAAAAAACCTTTCAGCAAAAGGTCTTTTGTCTAATTTTTCACTTTTCCCAAGTCACACATTTCAGATGTCCTTAAATATTCTATGATCGATTAACTTCGGTAATTTGGCAAAGTTCGACCTTTCGTGATCAGAAAGTAGGTAGTTAGGTACTCCATGTAATTGATTCGTGAATTCGATTATAATAAATTGTTTTAAGTCTTCTATAACTTGAGAGTTTTGGCTATAAAAAGAAGGTAATTGCTTCACTTTTTAGATTACACGAGGGAGTTAGCAAAACCATTCAAATAATAATTCCTCGATAAATAATTTCACTGTGAAGATAGAAATGCGAACAAATTGAAAAAAAAAAAATGCTATTTATGGTTATGGTTTTGTTAGTGTAAGGTATTAATGATCAATGACCTTAGTATGGCTGTATGTTATTATTATATTATGATGGATGAGTGAACTTTACACCCTATTCCTCATACCCCTAAAATATTATAATGTTTTTTACATTAAAAAAAAAACAACTTTGTCAACAATTTATTATTTTCGCGAACAAACCTAAACATCTTAGTCCACGTCGTAGATTTAACGTCATAAGTTTGATGGAAGGCAATAAATAAAAGAAGGTCGGACATAAAAATAGCACTAAATCCACGGATCTTGCCGCGTTGTATGCTCGATACAATTCGAGGTATTTACGATACAATTCGCGGTATTCACACCAGACCACTGCCACTTTTTTTTATCAATAGCAATGTGTTTTTTTGCATTTTTTTACTGAAATATTTATTTTTTGCCGTTACTGGTTTAAAGGTTAATGGACTGTATTTTATTTAAGAACTGGTGACCCGCTCCTGCTTGGCACGGTTTTTACGACTTGACAAAACATCGACATTTCTTAGTTTTATCTAACTTTAATATGAATGTTTTATACACATAAACTTTTCGGAATAAGTTCTCTAAACGATGGTGAAAACTTTATCAAAATCTGTTGCGTGGTTTAGAAGAACAACTCGGAACAAACACGAAAAGCGACTTTAATTTATAATAAGTATATATAGATGAATCATGAATGGGTAATTTTCGAAAGATTTGAAAATATTGTCGTGAAAAATTTGGGATATTCGCACATAAAGCGAAGTTTCCGATCCCATAAGCTGATGGGGTCGGACTTTATACATTTGGGTTAAGCCCAAAAGTCCCTTGTCTCACAAAAAGTACCTAATTACTAGCTACAATTTTCATCAGTATAATCAGCGTATAATGTTCTCACAGGCCTGTAAGTGAGTGAGTGAGTGAGCTGTATCCACCACGCCCAGACGGGTTGCTAGATGTCACATGTCTTCAAATTTTTGGTTCTACGACATGCCATTTCCTCACGATGATTTCCTTCACCGTTTTGAGAGCACTGATGATGAAATTATTTATACAAAGTAAAGTGTATGCCTGGGTCGAACCCACGACCTACAAATCGTAAGTCAGGGCCGTTACCACTACTTGGCTAAATTTCATTATTCGTGTTCAAATATTGCAGCAAAGTGAACAAACACTACAAAATCCTAAGTATTAACTTAAATACGCTCCGACAAAAGAATTTTATATAATTTTTTAAATATTTATATATAAACGTAATAGTTACATCGATTCAGAATTTCCTTTGAGAACTTTTCCGTTTAAACAGTATTAAAAAGCCAAATTTCTCTTTAAAACTTTAAATAATGCTCCAAAAAGTCTGAATACTTGGCTTGCGTATATTAAAGACTTGAATTGGATTAAAGCATTTAGCTATTCATATTCATATCCAGGAGGCTTCACGAAATATTAACTTTCTGAAATACGTTACGTTATCGTTAAGACTCATCTGCCGAATTTGTTATTGTTCCTTGTAAAACTTTTCTGAACGTTAATTTAATTTAACAATAACAATCTAAGAACAATTATGTTTACTTAGGAAACAGTAACCGATCTAGAAATGATTTTATGTTCAGACAAAATCGAGTTGACAGTTTAGTCAATAAAGATTCAATCGTAAGCGTAACAAAAACAGCCCAGACTTATCGACTCAAAGATATCTCGTGAAGATAAAACTATATTCCATGGAGACGTTCTGGACTATAAAATTCTGATCTTTGTTCGGAAAATCGTAACATTGTGTCCCTTTAGGTGCCGTCTCTCAGCATTATGTACAACGTTTGTATGGAGTTTCGTTTTATATTCGATGCTGTAATAGAATCTCAGAGAGACCATTTCATTTTTACGGGTCTTTTACGAACTTTATGGGATTAAAATGTCTCTTCGATGTAACTCCGGACTAAACCAACTGCTTCGATTTGGAAAATGCTATAAAAGTAGTACTCATTTAAGGCTTATTGTATGCTGTAGTCGTAAACATTATTTTAAGTATTGTTGGTTAATTTTTAACTTCGGGAAACTCGATATATAATACCGATTTTATTTATCAATAAACAATACTAACTAAGTGTTTGATCATGAACAATATTTTAGCTAGTACCTACGTTAAATACCTGCGTTCTAAACGACATTAAGAAAATAAAACTTTCCTATAAAGATTCTGAATATGAAAGTACGGGTCAAAGTTGCGACGTTCATCCTGAGGCAATTGTAAGAAAGTTTTTGTACTTGTTTCCATGATTTATGATTCTTTGATTTAAATCTATAACCACTAGCCGAGCAAAATAATGTTTGACTACAACATTAACAACATTGAAAAGACCACAATAATTTATTTTCTAGACGGTTGAATCATGTCAAGCCTTGATTTACATTCAAATTTATGTCATGTTCACATAATATTTAGTGGATCGTATCGTACCGCAGATCTTTGACAGTCGTTACGGGTAGTCAGAAGCTCAAAAAGTCCAGTACAAACCAGTCTTACCAAGGGGTAACCAGTATTGGGTGTTACCCAGTAACTGGGCTGTGTCGTTCCATGTAAAATACTGATATTCAGCTGCATCCGGTTAGACTGCAAACCAACCTCAACATAGTTGGGAAAAGGCTAGGCAGATCGATATTTGTTTACATATTGTAGTTCAATATAAAGTGTAAAAACATAATAAGTAAAACAAGACATAAACTAACAAACTGTATGAAGTTAAATATTGTACCTGCAACTTCTACATATTTGTGGTCTATTTCGAAATAAAACAGGCTTCGAAAAGTAGTCTAAATATTTAAACAAAGTTGATGTACCTAAGAGAATGGACCGAAATACGGTCGACCCATTTTTCACAATACGCTGATACCGAAATATTATTCTAAGCATCCGGTAGCTACATGAAAGATTGACGGAATACCCATACTCGTATCATTTTATTTCTTTCGCTTTATTTGGGATAGATGAATTTATTGCGATAGATATTATACTCGTAAAATAGAATTTGCAACATTTTATGTATCGTCACATGAAACTATATTGTGTTTCAGAGTTCTTCCATTGGCTTTTCATCGGTTTTCTGAATACATTAATCTATTTTTGAGGCACCAAAATAGTACCTACGGGAAATTAAACGCGACGCCAGTTCTGATAGTCTAATTTAAGGTTGTTGTGAAAAACGAAGCATTTTTTTTTATTTATTAAGTTATAAATATTAAGCTAGGTCAACGTGAACATAGTAACAATTTTGGTATATAATTTAAATGCCAATTATGGTTATTACCCATTAATAACACCAAAAAATGTTAGGCTCGGTTGATTTATGGCCACAAAATACTAAGGTTAGTCCATAATGATGTGTTCCTAGCTTACGTACTTCAGGGACTTTCTACCTAGACACATTAAGCCCATCTCTGTAGATGACGTCAATCATAGAGATTGGTTGCAAGGGTTGTTCTAATCTTCGATCGTCATAGACAACCGGCCAACTGTGAAATCCCTTAAGCCCCAATTACAGCATGCTAATTGATTCATAATTGAGTGAACAGGAGATGGGAGCAACTATGTTAGTATAAGTACCTAATTGAGCTCGTCTGTAAAGGCTCGTTTAGAAAAGGAGAATTTCTTGCAAGAATACAAGATTGACATGCAAGAATTTTTCATGCGATTCGAGAGTGTTTTGCCAGAAGATTATCCCACGCATGTGTTCATAATCAAGTGAGAAACACAAACTCGTCCAAGAAAAACTCGTTATACAAGGTTCTTCACGCAATTTCCTTGAACTGTAATTCTGAAAACTATTCTTTGTCGTAACGAGACCCAGGGGGCTAAGTCTACTAATTTACAAACGTGTCAGTGGTCTCACAATGATCAGTTTTTGACAGATTTGCCATACACAATCTATCAAAAACTCATCATTGTGAGACCACTGACACGTTTGTAAATTAGTAGACTTGGCCCCCTGGACTGTTGGTCACATAGTCTTGGTATTCTCCTTGTGTCCTAAGATAAAATACAATAATATTAAGTTTATTGTACTAAGAAAAACACATATAGTTAGTCATACACTAAACATGATTGTGCAAGCAGTGGTCAAAGCAGGTTGAACAGCTGGTTCCTGAACTAAGATATATAATTATATAAAGGTATGACATTCACTAGTATATTAGCCTGTACCGACTTATTATTTTGGTGCGCGATTCTCATGCTGCGCCTGTAGGGTGACACCTTGACAGTGGACTTGGAGAAGTTGGTGTCAGGACGTTACCTATTATACTATTTACCTACTACTATTTATCAAAGGCGTTTTTTTTTTTACAAAAGTCAAGTTTTCATTCATTTAGTATCGGAGGCAAGAAACTTTCCTCGTGTAAATGAGCCTAAATAGAACTCAACATCGCTGGTGATCCCACAAGTAAATCAGGCAACGTTCTCAATTATCAACACCACCTAAAGTGTGTGGCATTGTCTGAGATGTACGAGGCTTTGATGGCCGAGATGTGACGCGGTAATTAATTAACTGGCTAGACTAGATTCGATATGAAGTAAGGGCTATCTAGTTTTGTAGAAACCGAAATGCTTTGTGAAATGGAAAAAAATATAGATGTACATTGTTTCTTCATTCGCAGACAGTACATCATCCCTTTATTTTTGACAACTTACGACTATAGGCTGTCCGCTTAATTGAGACCGTTCCTAAGGTAGCTGCGCGGTGCGGGAGGGGTGACAGTTGTCACAAGTTGACAAATCACTGAGCTCTCGCATCACGACACCGCACCGCGACCCCTCCCGCACCGCGCAGCTACTTCAGGAACGTTCTCAGATAAGCGGTCAGACTATATGCAGGTTACAGGAAAATTAAAAATTAAAGATACTTGCTTTAATAGTTCAATAGCGCCTCGTAAGAAAATACCATTTTACAATTGGTAAATTAATTATTAGACAAATAAAAAACTTGAACAATTCAGTCTTCTTTTTCTCCAGTTTCAGAGTAAAAAAGACAGCTAGATAAGAACTTGTAAAAGTTATAGTTCAATATAAAATAATCTGAACCTCCATCTACACTTCTTGTAACCTTCTGCTCTTTAATGACAACGGAACGAACTTTAGCGAAGCGACTCAGAACGTAAAATAAGTCCACATTTTTATCTCCTTCGCGAGTGGAGGAGATACAGTGCAGAATATAAAACTAGCAGTTGTTTTAAAGATTGTACGTAGCAAGACAAAGATTACTTTGTGAATGTACTGCAAATGTGACTCGAGTTTTGTGGTAGATTTTGCATCTTATATAACTTCGATATGTATCTACACAGTCAATATATGTTTTACATATAACATAACATCACGCCTGTATTTCTCCGAAGGGTTAGGCAGAGGTGTACCAATAGTAGGTATATACACCCACATTTTGCTAGTTATGTTGAAATCCCATGTAACGAACCTATTGCCATCAATCGGGCACACATTTATGCTCCGGGCTGCTACGGAGAAAATACAGATAGAAAAACCAATAAAACTTTGCCCGACCCGGGAATTGAACCCGGGAACTCATGTTCAGCAGTAGCACTTACAACCACTAGACCAAAGGCAGTCAAAAATAGGAATTACATGATTTTAATTCCTGTAATTAATTGTTTGTTTGCGACTCTATGCAATTTATCAAGATTTGATTATTCTGCTTATTTATTACTGAATTTAAATTCACGTACTTCGTGTGATCACATAATTTTCACGACACTCTCCGTATAGGGATGTTGTCAAGATTTCATTAAGAAAAATACGAAACTTTAATAACATTTTAAATAAATAAGTATTTCCTTTGTCCGAGTGTGTAAGCTTCCCAGGAATATAGCAGAGGTCGTGCAAAGTCAGCGAGTTGCTTCATTTAACATTTACGAGTTGTATTCTAACTTTGTATTGAAGGCAAGTGGATTGCACCGAGTGGTTCAGTCAATTTTGTGACAGCCCTCACCTAACAACTGACGGAAAAGGGTACGAAATAGGAAGTGTAAAATATTCAAGTCAAACTAAAGATATATCTTTTGCTGTTTCGTATTTTTCAATCAAAGGTAATTGGAACAATTGATCTATGCTAATAGTACCTACTGTTTTCCGATAGTAAGTCTTCGTAAATCTTCGTTGTTTGTGCCAAAAAAGGTAAATGCTATAATTACGTTGATGTCGATGTTTTTTAAGTTCCACATAGGCTGTCATGAGGCTGTAACAAGACCTTAACGAAGTTTATCGATATCAACGCGATAACGTAGACTATTGGTAGATGTTCAGGTTAGAAGTACGTATTTGTGTGCACTACATTTTATTAAAAAAAAATGATATTATCATCTATACTCCATTTGAAATAAGATAAGATATATAAACAAACCTTTTTACAGTCCGTTCAACCGATTTTGACTTCTATACTGTAGGCATAAGGGAAGGCATTAAAAGCCAAAAACTGTTACACAATAACCAACTGTCTACTGCAGCTGCCATTTCATTTCATCATGTCGCCAACGTAATAGAAGTCAAAATTGGTTGAACGGACTGTAAAAAAGGTTAATTTAAATGTCTAATCTTATCTCAAATGGAGTATAGTAATAATAATAGTCCTCCAGCCTCCAGAACGAATTTCGGCCGTGGCAGCCAATCTCAGTGAAGACTATGCATCTACGCGAGATATATTAAAGTGCACAAGTGTAGACATGTTCACTCACTTTTCCCTCACTCTCTTACTCCGATGGCATCTGATCCAGGTATGTCCTGTGGACTAGATCTAGTCCACAGGTACATATGTAAAACACGAAACTCTCGGCCAGTTAGCCGAGTGTTTCGCTCCAACAACGTTACAACTACAGAATTAACTTTGTTTAACAGTTGACAATTAAAGCATCATGGTTGAGAGTGCTGTTAACTACGGAAGCGGAAATTTAAACAATTTAACGATGCTACACCGCTGCCCTCTGCCTACATATCAAATTAATACAGGTCAATATCAATTTGCAAAGTTAGTTATCGATTTTGATGTGTTTCGCTGCACGAGAGAATTTATTAATAGAGCGAGCACCATTGATGTTTATGAGACATAAACGTGGGCCGTTATTGGCATTTATGACTTTGTAACATTTCAGCACGAAGTCATAACGAGGAAGGCGTAAATTGAGTTCATCATCTGTCTAGCCATTTCCCAACTATATTGGGGTCGGCTTTCAGTCTAACCGGATGCAGCTGAATACCAGTATTACGAATATTATATTATATAGAATACCATGGAGCGACTGCCTATCTGACCTCCACAACCCAGTTACTGGTTAGTTAGGGGTATTCTCCTTGGTAAGACTGGTTGTCAGACTTTCAGGCTTCTGACGACCCGTAACGTCTGACAGCCAGGCCCAACGGCTTTACGTGCTCGCCGAGGCATGGAGGGTTCTCGGTATGTAAAGATGGTCACCCATCAACGGACCAACCGCGGCAAGCGTAGCTTAACCTAATTGATCGACCCGTGCAGCTGTTATTACTTAGCCACGAGCCCCTCCGATTTAGTAAATGCAGTAATTTTTTGATAATTCTGGTTTCCGATGGAGATCCTGAATGTGGTTATGAACTTTCTAAAGTTATTGATATTTTGCTGTTAACAAGTTTGTTATAAATTTAAACCGTTGTTTAAACAAGCTATGCTGGCTGGCCCATTGGATCGAGTCGGACGCCAAAATAGCTGGAATATTAATTTTGTCACAGATGCGCATGCCGTCGTTGGCAATTTAATGAAGTTTATGATTCGTTAGGGCCGAAAATTAATTGAAAGCTCTTTTCTATTCTGATTTAATCAAGTAATGATAAAGGGAGGGCCATGAAAGCGTGACGTGGGGTCGCGTCGCTTATTAAAATTGATATCCATAATGCGAATGATGGAAGAAGCCAGCAGACCCCAAATGTCATTAGCGAACTAGGACAATGTTTCAGTTTTAAAATAATTGAATTAGCTTTGTTGTTTGATACAATATTTTAGTAAGATAGAAAGCCAAGAAGAAAAGAAAGAAAAATTGTTTATTCTGCACAAACTAAACGAACATTACAAAAAAAAAATATTCTGCACAAACTAAACGCACATTACAAAAATTGTTTATTCTGCACAAACTAAACGCACATTACAAAATAAAGATTGACATTCTATTATAAGTACAAATTAGTCAAAAGCGTCGTATTTATTATTAAGAACTTATAAAAGTTTGTCTATTGCGTGATGAGAGGCCAAAGACAAAACAATTTAGTTGCGTAATGTGTTGCGACAACGTTAGTTCTCTAAATAGTCTGTGGTTGTGATATTATTATTTCGCACTATGTCGAATAATGAAAACAAACAAAACAATCACAAATTAAAAACGAAATGCGAGTTAAAATATTATAACCATGACATGTGCCTATTCATTTTTTTTGACTCAACCTCATTGATACATCAACATGTGAACTTTTCCAAATTTCCAACCGGTGCACGTCGCTATTTCCAGGTGAATTTTCGAGCTTGATAAACTTATCGAATTCCGTAACTCACAAGAATGAACTAATTCACCTGTTCTCTGTTCGGATGTCTTTGTCAACCGAGAGTTCGTGACGTAATCCCCAAATTAGGTAGGTACAGTCACAAGCACATAGTTACGCGTTTTTGTCGTGAAATAATAATTGCAATTTTGAGAAAATACCTAGAGTATGGTTTGATAGTCGTTACGCGTAGTCAGAAGCCTGGAAGTCTGACAACCAGTCTTACCAAGGGATATCGCATTACCCGTAACTGGTTTGTGAAAGTCAGATAGGCAGACGCTCCATGTAAAATACTGGTATTCAGCTGCATTTGGTTAGACTGGAAGCCGACTCCAATGTAGTTGGGAAAAGGCTAGGCGGATGATGAGTAGTAATACTTTTGATAATACCGTAAAATATCTATCAATACCTGCTATAAGAGAGAATCGCTTTTGAATCTTGCTTAAGTGTCGGTATTTGTGACTGTACCTTTTTCCTTTCGTGAACTTTATGTTTGTACCTATCTACGTCATCATGTTGACAGGCCGGGACGTGTATAGTGAGAAAGGGACCGAATGTCACGCGGAACCAATTAATTGAACCAATCATTGATTGAGATAATTTTATGTAAATTGATTGACGTATTTACACTGTGCTCGGAAAACGTGGCTAATATCGTTTTGTAAATTCGGGGTAGTTTTGGTTTATTCGTGGCTTGTGAATTATGTGGATGAATAAATTAATCTCCAAGTCTGTATTTATGAATGACTTGTAGCGTCTGCCAGCGACGTCGTCCGCGTGTTTTAACATAAAAAATATTAAAAAAACGACGAAGCGCTTCGAGAAAAGGTAAGTAGTGCCCTCCTTGCGCTTCGCTTGGCTCGTCTTGGCGGGGCCACTCCTGTGCCCCCAGATCCTATGAAACTTGGCAATAGCGTAGCTTCTATGAGTGATTTTATATGTGAGATTACGTCCTACATCCAAACGTTACCTCCTTATAATATTTTTATGAATGAAAAAGTCTTCTAATAGTATTTCCGCAAGCTGTTCATTTCACGAAAGAAAACTACGATAACAACGATTAAAAAAACAAACTCGTTGTTTAAAAAACAAAACAATAACAACACATTCGATCATATTTGGATAACCTGCACAAAAATGAACCAAAAACGTAGGTATGTGAATCGTCAATATGAATTTTTCATTTGTATTTTTTCCGAATATTTTCGGAGGAACGACAAAAACTGAATGTCATCTGAAATATGCAAACTTTAAAAACTAGTGGCCGGGATTTGGCGTGTCCTATGTTCTGACAAGCGGCCCCTTTGAGTGTGTGCTCTGATAGACTGGAAATAGTAGAAATGGTGAAAACTGTAAGTACTTTTTACTTGAGTTCGTGGATGGCTACGTGTAGGGCATGGATGTTATACATATTATATTCCTACAAACGCATTGCTTCTAATGTTATCGATCATCGATGAATTTGTCGCAGATATAAAAGTTGCCGTTACGAGAATCGACGTAGAGGGAGTAAAACATTTCCCAGACATTTATGTAAGTAACACAGAATAGTATTTATGTAAGTGTAAAACCTTTGAACTCGGCTTAATAGGTTATCCAGTTATATAGCTTAAAGTAAAATGCCTTCGAGTAATACCTACCCTTAAAGTGATTCCATTAATGAGCTACATAATTTATTGATAAACTTTTTCACTTATGATCAAAATATAAAATGTTTGTATTGGACTTACACCTGTCACATGGGTTTTGCGGGAATATATTTTATTGCCGAGTCAGGCTATCTCCGTATAACTTCGATATCACACTTGGATTGATTGTTAAAATCTGGAATATATCTACTGCAGACGGAACTACACAGTGGATATTGTAATCGCAAAATAATTGAAATTTTAGATCATAAAATCTATGACTGATCATAAGATCTACGACTTATGTTTTGTACTATTTAATTGCATCTATGGTATGCAATTAAATAGTACAAAAATAAGTCTTTGATTTGTTAATACAACTTTATATGGGATATAGATGCAAAATTAGTCATAATCAAAGAAACTCTCCTTATTAAAACCATGTTGATAATCATTCAGATGGTCGTGTAGCTAATAATGTTAGTGGTTATAAATAAGGTTGGTTACATTAGTCGACAAGAAGTAATTATATTAAAATTATGGTGTGTAGCACGCATATACCACAGCGCTTATCGCTCTCAACCAATTTGTCATAAGCTGACAAAGAAAAATTACGATAATTTTCTAATTTACTTATTGTACGACAAATAAAATTATATTCTATGTCGACGCAGTGACGTAGGCTACCTTTTGGGCAAGCGAGTAGATGGACGTAGTCCTCTGGATTATGGATAGAGTAACTTAATTCGTACTGTAGGTACATATTGTTATGTAACAAAATTGTCATCATGTCATCGTAATATTGTTGATAGATAGGTATCTACCTACCTACAATATGATTAAGGACTATACGTTGTTTTTAGCAAAGGCACATTGGCGCAGAGCCGAATTGAATCAACGCATCAATTTCGTCTCGAGAAGCCAATAAAAGCCACCCCTTAGGTATGGTGGAAATCAATTATGCCTTATAACATTTTGCGTCTCGCTTCGGGTTTGCCATTTAAGTGCCTTGAACCTAGCATCTTTGTTTTGCCTACCAAAGCGTGTTTGACATTAGAAAGAATGGTGGAAAGGTCGTTGTCCGTAATAACATACCACAATGATCAAGATAAAAAAAATGCCAACTGAGTCCCTTTCAATCATTGCAGACATCGGGTACGTACACAGAACCAGCCTTAAAATCTAGATAATACAAGGTTTTGAAATATAACTCAAAAATACTTCACGATTTCAACGAAAAAGGGTGTCAATTGATAAAGCAACCTTTAATCGGGGCACACAAGGGTCCAGGTTAATTGTGGGTTGGTTTTATTGACCCCAACCAGAGGGCACGGATCGCTAAGTGATCAAGAATTAGGTCGAAAGGGTTACCTTTATAACGTAAACGGTGTTATCGGACCCAATGACGATACAGTTTCTAGAAGGGTTGAAAACAATTTTTTAGGTACAAAGGTATTTGTAGGACTTCAGTTTACAACTTATTTTAAATAAAAATGCTAATAATAAGTTACTGCTGCAGCTTTCAAGGATCTAGAACTAGTGACAGAACGAAAGCTTCGTTTTCGGCTATAAGACAGCCGTCGAAAATCAGAAGTTCGTGAATTGTCGCGCGTCATTCGGTCTAATTCGTAAATCTCGAAATTCGGCATTTTGTATTCTATAATGGAACTATCGTGTTTTATTTCTTTTAAAGCCTATATTTGCTCCTTCTCCCCCTAACCTAGGTGTTATAAAAAAACAAACAAGACTTCAGTCTACTGCGGAAAATTTGAATATTTTTTAATGTCTTAATTATTTTTTTCTTTCCGAAAATAAGACAAAAGCCAAAGGTTCTTTTTCGTTTTCGATGAGAATCCATTTTCGGTCGGACACTTTGTTACTTTATATTTCTTGAAAGGCCATGGTCATGTTACCAACTCAAGTTACGTCATTCAAAAACTCAAAATACCGTATTGAACAGAATTTCTCCGCTAGTGGTTAGAGAGATAGCTCTCTGCATTAAATAAAAATCACCTCAATACGGAGAATGAATCACAAGACGTAAGTATCACGAAAGAGGCTCACAGTACTGTATCCAGAGTTTTAAAGTTTGAATTGTTGTATAATTTTCAGCGAAGTTTTAACATGAAGCGTGGGCCTCAGACGCATGCAAAGGAAAACGGCAAAAGTAATAATTTATGATAAAAGTTTTTGCGTACAGATTGAACATTTGTCATAATTATTTATGCAGACGACTTGATAATAATTAACAATCGAGAAAGTTGTTGTTCGACGCGAAGTTTTACTTCAAATCGCGTCACGTTACCTGCTTTTTCATAAGATAAATTTTCTTATCTACTTTAAATTCTTAGAAGACTGATAATTTGATTGGATCGATAATGTCAGAATCATTATATTTTTGTCATTTCAAACTTTAAGGTTGTAGTCTAATTTTATTAGTTAAATCACATTGTTAAATTATCTACCTAATGCGTATAAAAAAAGTTTATTAAGACGCAGCAAATTCTTTGTGAATTATATAAAAGCTTTTCTACTTTGTAAGTAATATAATTTCTCAGTACCGAAACCCATTAGCGCTGTAATGTGGTTTCTAGCTCCTTGTTTTATGTGGAGGTAAGCTGCTGAAGTGCAAATCACACAAAAAATAGAGAGAAAGCTACTGCGAGACCAGTTAATTGTATTGATTTTGCTTTTCTTCCCAACTTCTCAGACTTATCAGTTGAAATAGAAAGCGAGTTTGCCTCATTGCTGCTAAATTAAGCCAACATGTATGTTATATTTCGAAGCTTTGTGGCAAAACATAATTATTACTGACCTACCTTATCATTCCCATAGAACCGAAATCTATCAATAGAAATCTTAGTTAGTATGCCAGCAATACAACTGAATAGTCCGTCTTACCTTCAACAAGCCCATTCGAGCGTATACTTCAAATTTACATTTCAATTACTCCCTGAATAGTGTCGCTAAAGGCGACTGGTATCGTGTTTCTGTAGTTATTCCACCCCTGTCGAGACTGGGGGACTGCGGGACCCCACGGAAATAGTGTAGAGTTAATTGCTAGGGTCGATGCTAATAAGTTTCCCCGGCGAGCGGATGCAACATCGGACGGTTACCTGCCTTTTCCATCGGTGCCTCCACTCCACACAGTGTCTGTGAGTGCAAGAGATATAATTATTTTGGCCGTCTGTATCCTGCAGTGATTTGAATCTCTGCTAAAGACTGAAATGCCAAACTTAATTAGTGTGCGTAGACGTATTAATTTTTGACTGGTTGATTAATGATTTTGATTCATATTCTAATTGAAGTTTTTTAGCGGATGATAAGGTTGATAAAAGTTGATGACATGAACTTGAATGATTTGAATTAGATCGATCGGCACTTCGTGTGTTTGTGTTGCACATTGTTTTATTTTTAAGAAAGGCTGAACAAGGAAATAATCAAAACCACCTTTATTAAGCGGGCTTATTTGGTCAGACCTATATACAAAAGTATACCAAACTAAAACGCTTTGCTCCCGTTGTCCACGAGTCCTGTCATTTAGTTAGTCTCAAAGTCCCTAGCCAAAAGAGACAACGATAGAACTTGTCCGCCGAAGCCTTTACAAACTTTGCTAACAGTGCTCCAAACTTACAGAATACAGATGCTTTTAAATCCATCCAGGCGCCACCCCGTTTACAAAACGAGGAGAACCCAGCAACCAGGACGGGGCAACCCTAATTGAGGGTCAATTTAAAAATGCCGTTAGCAACCTTTTACAGGGCGCATCAAAAGGCATCAGGAAATGGCCTCATTATTTTATTCTTCTGTGCAACAAACGATGGGTACGGAACTGAAAACAATCTCTCATCGCGTCCTGTGTTTTGTAATGGTTTTATTTCTTTAGCGGCGAGTTATGGGAATTAGATTGTAATCCACGATAGAGAACTACAGCTGGGAAACTTCTAGACGAGAGTACCTAGTTTCTTTACTGGTATAATGTGTTACGCGAGATAGACTGCTCTGAAAATTAACGTAAAATTGATTGTGTTTATTTTTGTCGTGCTAAAAATATAAAAATAACTGTGAAGACAATTTTATTTTATTCTTAAAAGGGTACCAAGCAATTCATTCGTATCCTAAAACTATTAAGTTTTGAGTTCACATTTGCAAAGTATTCCAATAGACGTTGTTTTCACAAAACGCTTTAGAAAATCCGCGGCAATTTGCATTAACAACGAAATTCATTCTAGAGAAAGGCGTTTAGCAAAACTCGCCGGGAACGGGTGCAGTGTGAATTTTCCAGTGGGTCGTTAAATGTGCCCGTGAGTGGGTGTAGATTGTAGTGAGTGTCGACGGAGAAATGGGTGCAACTAGGGATGCCAGGACACAGCTTTTTTTCCTCACCCAATTGTCCGTCAAAGCGAAATTTTCGTCACAAGCATTTGGACACTGTGATTGACGCAAGTCTAAAAAAACAATTTGACTGTTGCTGGAAATACGAAAAAATATATTTGTGTGGAAACCCTGTTAGCAGCGGGTGCGAGATGCAGCCAGCCAGGCGTGCAGGGTTGCTCCCACATCCGTCGACGTTCAATTTATTCGTAGCCATACACCCGTCGAATCTCATGTATTTGAAAATTTTTCTCCGTCGGCTTCGATGAATGTCCAGTTGGCGCCAACTTTGTCATTGTTATTTTAAATTGTGTGCAACATCGATATTTTAGGGTTTATTCTGGCTTTGAGAGTAATTTTTCTTTCATCTCCTCTTCGTTGCAGTTTGTGCATAGTTTGTTGTCTGAAATAAAAGTGTTCTTTGAAAAGTTTAGATGAAATACGAAACAAAGATAGTTTAATCAAAAAGTTGGTTGTTTATAGTCTTTTTATTAAAATACAGTTTTTTCATAACCGGGCGCCAACGGTGCTGCCGAAGCCGAGGTCGTACCTAGATTCATTTCCCAGGAGGGAAAAAGTGTTACCTAGTATTTAGCAAAGAAATTCTCAATCAATTTAGGAACATCTTTTGAATCTATCTACATCATATTGTTTCTAAAGGTCAAAGAGGAACAATATTTTTGTTCTATTTGAAGCGTGGCATTCAAAGGTTAATTGGCACTAGGAAACGTAGACTTCGAAGTGTCGTTTAACCCTTTGACTATCGACATGTAAAGGCTGTCAAAAGGAAAATCTTCTGTGTATGCAGGCAAGCAATTTTACCACAACTAAGAACATACTAACTTGCTTGCTGGTTTCTGAATTTATCATAGATCTATGCTATAATTATGCATTTTCCATAAACTCATAGGTATATTAAGAGTAAAGTAACACATAGCATCACAAACCGACAAACTGTGAAAACGGTTTTGCGGGGCGTAGTTATAAGTAAAGATTTATATAAACATTGTTTAAGATAAATAAATTAATAAATAATAATAACGTCTGTATTCTCATTTGGGCAGAGGGGCGAGTCTATTGACATCACCTTAAATAAAAAGAACAACAGTCACTTGTTTGTATAATAATAATGAGGAAAAATATTCTTCTAAAATTTTAATGGTTGAAGATCTACCTATCTCTTTTCAAGACTACCGTAAAAACTCACGCAGGTATAGTGACGATAAAGTACTAAAGCATAGTCACTTGTATTTTTGCTTGCTTGTACAAGTATTTTCCTAACTCGCCGAGATTTCGACAAAATCTTATACAGTAACAGTAAAATAAAACAGCTTGATCATCTCGGCACTATCCTGACTTTACGCCTTCGTTTCAAGCTTGCTGAAGAGAGCGCATTTCCTAGCATGTTAAAAGTAATAGGTAATTCCGCGCACTCCGCCGTCTAATGAGTCGCAGGGAACTGTTCCAGTCTGATTACACGATTAAGGCCCTGTTTACGGCGTCGAGCGATGCGACTTGCGTCAAGCGACACTCGCTCACGTCATTTGAGGCCCTAGAAAAGTGACATTTTATCAGCGATAACGATGATGGAAAAGGCAAAAATGTATAGGACTGATATTAGCTATCGAAATGCTTCTGTCAATCCTGATGAAAGTCGTTGTAGAAATACGAAATGCTTTCGAAGCGATTATCATTTTGTCTAGGCCCTCTGTTTCCGCCCGTCGCTCCGCAGTCGCGTCGCGTTGACTCGCGACATGCTCTAAACTTACTTTTTTCACATATAATTATATAATTCATGTATACAAAATATTGTAAACATTTTTGAAAAGAGTAACGGTGGAGTTTCTTGCCCATTCTTCTCCATACGAAAGCTACCTTTTGGAATGGGCAACTAGAATCAATTCTATTTCTTTGTTTGTTTTTCATTGACGTTCAAAAGTGCCTTTTATGTGCCTATTTGAAATAAATTCTTTGACTTTGACTTTCATTAGGTTTTCTCTAGAGTTGCTGGTGGGAAGACGCGTGTCGCTTGGGCGTGTAGCTCTTGGTTACGGGGTAAGAAGGGTGTAAATGTAGCTGGCTGATATGACGCAACTTAAAGCGTTTGTCGTATCCGTGTTTTTTGGTCACGATTTCGACACGGGTAGACGAAGTGCTGGTTTAGCTTAGAGTGTGTGGTTGATGGATTGTCCTTAGTGCTGAGCAGGTATGGTCGAATTAACGAAACGATTGTGGATTTAAGTGGTGTCTTTGATTAAACTACATAAAGCGTTATAGGATTTTAACTAGATGAAGGATAACAAAAATATATGATTTTAGAATATAAGACTATGGATCCAGATCTATGGTTAGACCGGAAGCTGACCCCAACATAGTTGAAGGCTGGGCAGATTGGAATGGCTTTCATGTAAGGCCAGCATTACCATTCATGATTAACGTCATAGAGCAGTCAAATGCTAGATGTGGTCCCCATAAAATGGTATAAATAGTCCGAAATATGAATATGAATTCGTTCCATTTGGAAAGTGAATCCATAAATAAGCACACGTTCGAGGCATTTCACTATTGTGCAATCCAAAAAATAATGAATAAATCTCTTGGGACTGTAAAATTGAATGTACTTAAAGTCTGTCATCTGTGTGAACCCTTAGCGCTCCAGTAAAGATTGCCACAATTTTATGAGACGTTCGTAACGTCGCGAAGATGCTGTGGCTCTTAACATCTCGAATTCGGAGGAAAGCACCTTTTCCTTATTAAATCGACATAACTGGAAGTGCTTAGACATTCGCTTTAATTTTGTGAGCGTGTTTTTCTTGTGATTTTATTTAAAAGTTTGTGATTGATTTTCTTTGATCAGTAGTTGTATTTTTGCGAAGAGCTTTTAGGCAGTCGAAATTCTTGCCTGATAGCCCATAATTACTGATATTTTATACTGAACTGAGCCCCGCGGTTTCACGCGCGTAAGTGTCGCTCCCGTGGGAATATCTTGATAAAAAGTATCCTTTGGCCCTTTTCCAGGTCATGGTCTACTCATGTGCCAAATTTTATATTAATCCGTTCCGCCGTTTTAGCCGTTTTAGCGTGAAAGCGTAACAAACAAACAAACTCACTTTCGCATTTATGATATTAGTTACGATTTTGACAACAGTGAACAGCAACACCGAGGTATTTGACAATATATTTCCAAACTTTGAGGCATATTAATGTTTCATTAGCTTTAACTTTCACCAAAATCCATCAAACGAACACAACCATAGTCTTTTGCTGCACAAAATATAACCGATACTAGATTTAGCAAGCGGCTTCGCGGATTTCTGAAATTATACCACGTAAACGTATCACCTGGATAAAAATCCTATGTCCTAAGCCAGGTTATGATCTATACGTGTGCCAAATTTCATCCAAATCAGTTCAGCCATTTTTGCGTGATTGAGTAACAAACATACAAATAATATCCAAACGTACAAGTAGGATTACTTACTTCCCTCTAGACAAACTTTAACAGCTCTACATATTCGTAATACAAAAGCATGAATTTCTTATTCACTTGTCGCCCTAAACCATACCGCACCAAGTTGTATAGTGTGGGGTACACACTACACACGTCACCCGGAACATTCTCGTCGACTAATGTATTAGCTCTTCCACATTATTACTTCCTTGACGCGCCTGGCCTGGATTATGTCTTTGTACCACGTTATTAACTAAATGAGAGTTTGGTGAGGCTGGGGCATAAGCAGCTAAGAAGGTTTTATCGTTTCTATGGAGCGTACCCCGAAATTAAATGGCGTGAATTAAAAAAAACACAGCCGTCCATTGATGTCACATAACGACTGGATTCTCTGAAGGCGTCTACAGAGATGCCCAAAGCACACCCATACACTGAGCCTGTGTCAGTGCCATGTTACAGAGACCTGTTGCAATTCCCGGGCCCCATTCCAGACTTCTGGGCTGGGAAGAATCAACATTGCCCATAGGATATCACTTTAGAATCTCCAAAAAACGTTGAGTCTAAATTATATAGATAGAATATTCTTTATTATGTACACCATACAGATTACAGATATAATTTTACATAGGATGACACTGTGGCGTCCTTATCGCCAAAAAAAGCCCCACCGTGTACAAATGTACACGGCCAACTATTTAATGATTGTTTTAAAGGCCGATATATTTTGGTCTTTAGGAGCTTGTGGCTAAGTTATAACAGCCGCACGGGTCGATTCATCAGGTTAAGCTACGCTTGCCGGGGTTGGTCCGTAGATGGGTGACCATGTTTACATATCGAGACTCCTCCGTGCCTCGGAAAGCACGTTAAACCGTTGGTCCCGGCTATCATTTGTGGATCTTTGACAGTCGTTATTACGGGTCGTCAGAAGCCCGAAAGTCTGACAACCACTCTTGCCAAGGGGTATCGTATTATCCAGTTACTGGGTTGTGGAGGTCAGATAGGCAGTCGCTCCATGTAAAATACTGGTATTCAGCTGCATCCGATTAGACTGGAAGCCGACCCCAACATGGTTGGGAAAAGGTTAGGCAGATGATGATATTTTGGTCTTTAGGCTATGAAAATTCAGCCGAAAAGAAACCGAATATCTTGAAAATAAGTTTGAATTACCATGGCGACCGATTTATAAGTTTAAGAAAATTATAGCAAATAACTGCTCCAGTTAGGCAGTGTTATTAAATACTTGTACTTAAGTCCGGTCTCAAGTTCCGAATAGGTTAATTAATACGATCCAGAATGCCTACATAATTACTTGTTCAAAATGAAGCGTGGTTTGTGGTTGTTAACTTAATAAGTAGACCACTTTATATGTAGATAGTTTCTTTTGGCTGTTATAGGGCATATAGGTACAAAAGATATGCAATGGAAAAAATCATAATTATGGCAGGTCATCTATACATAAATATACCTTTTAGTATTGGACATTTGTGTAATGGCAAAGTGCTAAGCTGTTCCATTTTTGTCTTGTAAAAGTAAAAAAATAGAAAGATCGAGCTTTCATATGCCTCTTTTATTCACAAAATACATTATCTTAACTATTCAGATACCCTATAACAAGATTTTAGTGGAGAAGTAGAAAAAGTTAGATTGGATAAAGCCAGCTTACAATAGAACTTGAATTAGGGTCATGAATAACTTAAGTTAAACGTAGAAACCTTGGCAAGATACCAGTCAGAATAAATGTAACCTTTTTACCTCAAAAATTCTAAAAAGCTTATACAACGTGTAACGTTAAATGCGCAAAACCTGAAAATAGTTTGATTAAAATAACGAGCAGAATCACTTAAACAACTTTTTAATATAGGTCACATTTTTCAAAAATCTTCATTAAAAAACGTTGCCGTATTAATAGGTCAAGCCATCACATGCGCAAACCCGCCAAAATAGGTAAGCAAACACAAATTGTTGTAGACCAATTTAAATTTTCTCATACGCGGGATAATAATAACTTTTATTTTAATGCAAATACATATATTCCAAAACTAAAACAGCACATAAAACCTTTACAATTTTCTTAATGATTTTTTTTCTCTCTGAAATAGGTCAAGTGAATTAAAAATCAGTTGGGGTGTCTGGGGTTTTGCGCATTTAACATTACACGTTGTATAGAAACTAGGAAATGATGAATATATGTGCTTCGAATATAATGTCATAAAAATTATATATTCTCGACAATAACCACCAATTAACATACATTACTATACAAGACGTACGTAAAACAGCTATATTTTTATAATAAAAAAGCAATCTGCAGACAGATAACCTTATCAGTAAAATCTTATGTCTTCTAAAAAAGACGATAAGCTTCCGTAATCTCGTTTTATCATAAATCAATAAGGAGAAGAGATTCGTACGTTATGCACAACTTATAAGAAACACAAAAATCCTAATGCTTACTAATATTATAAATGCGAATGTGAGTTTTTTTGTTTGTTACGCATTCAAGTTAAAGCGGCTGAATGGATGTGTATGAAATTTGGCACATGGGTAAATCATGACCTGGGTTTGGACGTAGGATATATGTATAATAAATAGATAATTTTAATCCCAGTAGTACGGACCCGTGGGATAATTTCCGACCTCCACGCTAAAAAGCTAGTATTCATAAGATTTATTAGAAAAAAATCACATACATAAAAAATCCAGCTTCACATAGATACTTACGAGTACGAGTACTATCAAGGAAAGATTTAAATAAAACGTTTCTGGCATGGCACTGGCAAATCGAAGTAAATCTAAAAAAAAAAACTTAATTTCCTCTCGAAAGTAGGTACTTAATACCTACCAAAATATTCATGAATGAAACACAATGAAAGTTAAAACTGTCAATCCTATGTCGCTAGTTAGCTAGCCCTTACCCTTTAATCAGTTCAATTCTTTAATTCTTCAAGGACTTTCTAATTAACTACAATAGTTTTTGGTCCGCGCGCGGCCCGTCCGCGGTCATACAGGTTAAATTATAGTTGGGGTATGAACCCAAAACTCAGCAAAGCTTGCTTCTAAAACGGTGAAGAAAAATATCGCGGGAAAACGGCATGCTTGAGTAATATTTCTCGACAGCACGTGAAGCCAAGTCAGAGGCCCATGGGCGGCTTTAAAACTCTGACACCAGGTTAGTCACTAACCACACGAAAAGAAGAAGATTTCCAAGCATCATTTAAACAGCTCTAGTACGTACAAAACAAGGATAATAAGGCAGGGTAGGTTAGGATCATACATGCTTGCGATTTTAGCTTCAAAAACTTAGCCTTGTATAACCCGGGCATAATTCTTTAACATTTTTCTAGCCGAGTGCCAGTCTCGAGACAGCCTTGCTAGCCAACTGAGTCTGCAGCGGTTACGTATATAGCTCTAACCTTGCCTGAGTCTAGATTTACTACCTCAGGCCGGATCTGTAACGACTTTTAACTCTATTATTAGCTTCAAATCCATTTTGCCTCTAAAGATAAGTTAGAGTTTGAATGTGTGGGGAAAAACAGAAATAGAACTTATGAAATGTTATTATTACAAGCTTTTAATTAACTTGACTTGTTAGTTAGTATGTATGTTTGAGTCAAATCTTGCAAGCAGAATTAAAACTACTTCCTCTTATGCTCCGGAGTTGAAATTTCACTAAATTGTTCAGTTCCAAAGACAATGCATTTTTTTATGATGCATGACTTGATTCTACACTAAGGATTGGCTCCAGACGAAGGAACTCTACAACAATCTACGGTTCAGACACGAAATTTAATATATGCATTTTATTAAGATAATCCATTCTAAAGTCTACCATGACCTGACTGCTGCACCCAGTCGAGACGAGACGAGACGAGACTCCAGACGAGGAAACTCCTCAGCGGCCAACAGTAAAGACACGAAATTTTATTTATGCATTTAATTATGATACTCCGCTTTAAAGTCTACAGTTTTATTTCTTACTGTTTAGTTCATTATAAGCTTGCTTTTAAAAAGGTTTTTTTTTTAAATTTTATTTGTTAGATGTGAAAACAACAAAAGTGTGAAACAAGCAAGCTCAACCGTATTTTTAATCGAATAACTACTTACTTCATTTTGCAATTGGAAGGTTGTCGATCTAAATGGACGATTAACTTTAATGTAGGTTCCTAGGTATTAATTTAAATGGTGATTGAGCATTATATTTCTGCTTGTATACCTATTTAAGAGCACACGAAATATTTCTTGCAAAAAATGATATAACTGAAACAGTGTGGTTTCCTTAAGTTAGGCCATTTAATTGTTTTGATTAAATCTATACTATACTTAGTTAATTAAGTATAATAAGTTGTTGTTTAAAAAAAAGAGAGCAGTGAACATAAAATCAGAAACAAAAATAAAATTGCCATTTTTTTCTTGACCTACTAAACTTTTAACACAATTTCTCACCTCACAATATCTTTGCACTGCTTCCTGTAAACTAAGACAAGTTATAAGCATAAAGCCAATGACTCGCAAGCAGTGCGACTCTCATTCCACGGTCCAGTCGTGGAGTTCACATAAAATTTGTTCTTTCTTCGAGTGAGTTTCCAGCAAATTCAAAGTTAGAAGCGAATTTATTTTAAGAGGCAAAACTTCAGGATGTAGATTGCAAGACAACGCTTCTGTAGTAATCTTGTGGAGAGTTCGGCGAGCCTGGTAGTTTGGCGAGCTCAGCTCAACGTTCGTGGTGCTAACGGATAACGAGTTGCACTCAACAAATAATACTTTGAAGTTCACGTCTGATGCAGGTGTGTTCCCATTAATTTGTGCAACGTAAATTATGAAATTGTGGAGGTGGAATTGATATATTGGAATTAATGAAACTTAGAATTTAATATTAATATCTTAGTATATGAAAAAGTGTGTGTATGTGTAGTGGGGAGCTTGAGGCTAAGTAATAACAGCCGCACAGGTCGATTGATCTGGTTAAGCTACGCTTGCAACGGTTGTTCCGTGGATGGGTGACCGTCTTTACAAACCAAGACCCCTTCGTGCCTCGGAAAGCATGTTAAGCCGGCTGTTATTCGTGGATCTTTGACAGTCGTTACGGACCGTCAGAAGCCCGAAAGTCTGACAACCCAGTCTTACTAAGGGGTATCGTATTACCCAGTTACTGGGTTGTGGAGGTCAGACAGGCAGTCGCTCCATGTAAAATACTGGTATTCAGCTGCATCTGGTTAGACTGGAAGCCAACGTGTCAAACATAGTTAGAAAAAGACTAGGCAGATGATGATCTAAGTATAAGTAAATTGACAAAACTAGAAAAATTTCAAACAATACTATAATTATCATAAGGATGCCAATGCCACAGATATATTCAGAACAAAGACATTAAAATATTGGTTTACTGTTTTATTAAATAAATATAACGACGTAAATATGGAAGCGTGTATGTGACACAATTGTAAAGTTTGCCTCAAGTGACAACGAAATGCATAAACATCTACAAAGTTTATCCATCTACAGTAATATATTTACTTTTGCAACATCGATTTAAAGCCAAGGGTTTGGACGCCGAAGGGAACAATTAAATAAATCGTAATCCATTTATTTAAATTGTGTTCCATTTATTTAACTCTTGCCTACATAAATGGGTGACCCCATAAGGAAAAATTACGAGATACTGCTCCGGGTTTTTAGGAGTTTTTACCCAAAAAGCTTTTCCGTTTTCAGTCCATTTGCACATTCTGCGATGTTGTGTGGAATGATGAGCCACAGAAAAGTTGCCGTTATATGAAGGACTAGCTGCGCCCCGTGGTTACACCCGTGTGATTCTCGATCCCATGGGAATATCGAGATACAAAGTTCTATGACTTATTCCAGGTCATGATCTACCCCTGTGCCACATTTTATCCAAATTCGTTTAGCCGTTTTAGCGTGAAAGCGTAACTAACGTAGTTAGGATGACAGCATGAAGAAGTAGGTACCGTGTTTAATCAAAGCCAAAACAGTGCTTTGATTTCACTTTGAAACATAAAAAATCAAACCGGATTGCCCAGTTTTCACTTAACTAAAGTTTTTAGTTTACTTGCCATTACCACGCAAAAACTTAGATTAATCGTTCATTATATCAGCGAGATTCTACGTAAAACAATATCAACACAAGCTCTGATTTTGCGCATGCCTTAACAGCTATCATAATCAAGGTCAGATGGTCCGAAAACACCATAATCAGCTTATATAATCAGAAGATTAAGTTATAATGGGTCCAGTACCCTTGAAAGGTGATTAGGATCTGGGCGGCACGCGAAGTTTGAAAGCTATCGCCCATCATTTTTGTAAGGCACCGGCTCAGCAGATTCGCGTTTTAGGGTCTTGTGGCTACCGATCTTTGTAAGCGCTGAGAGATCCACTTACTGTTTTATGTTGAGTAAGGTAACGAATATCTTGTCTATCCCTTGCGGGTTAACAGGATTCTATATACCTGTGTATGAAACTGTTCTAGGTCCCTATGCAAGGTTTCTCTGTGAAATTATTTTCGTGCTTACCATACAACAAATTAATTAAGAAGTTTTTGTAGCCCAATAAGAGCATTGGGATGAAAAAAACTATACCTGCTAGCTAACAAATATGGTGAGGGTCCTCCAACGATTTTATATTTCTTTGGCCATCTTTCAACAAGTTCCAAATACAAAACATTCTCAATGAGGATGTTTTACAGATTTATTAAATTATAAAATTACAGATTTATTCATAGAATTTTATGAGAATTCCTCATTAAATTCTATGAATAAATTTGTAATTCTCGCCCAAGCAACACGTGTTTGTATCTGTTAGCCAGATTGTTATAGCGCCAGAGTAAATAGTGATTGATCACCCGAATCCCGGCAGTATGCCTACCGCCTGTAATCTCCGCCACTACACTGATTGATGTGCTCCCACCCTTGCAAATAGGGTCTTCATCTGCCGAAATATCCAACGTGACTAAGTCGAGCTTTATTACTTTGGAAGAAAGCAGAATGGCACTTCTATTTTTTGGGTACAAATTCATAAAGCTGCGTAGGCGTGTGTTATTAACTTATTAGGCAATTATCCGATTACTTAGATAAGATAGAGTTCCTACCTTACATTGAACCCACTGAAATAAAGACCAAATTCAGTCTAAATAATTATTTAAACAATTCTTACTAGGAATGTCACTGCCGTATTATCTAGATATAACCTTTTTAGAAACAGCGAACCATTGTATCATCCCGTCCCATCCGTCTATAGAGACGAAAGGGATCAAGAAACGATGTTGTTTTATGAGGGAATTGAAAGCTTCCGGAACGATATACCTCGACGAAAAAATACACACGATACAGACAAGTAAACGCCATAAAAAACCTATGAAATTCCTTGTTTTATCTCAAACAGATGAAAAAAAACAAATTGAGTTTGCAAAGAAAAAAATGTTCTTTCCGGAGTACTTACGTGACTTTCTCATACTCATGGCAGAGAATTTTTAGATGGATGCAAAGTTAGAGTCCTCAAGTGTCAGTTCTTTTGAGAAATGCTCTTCAATGCTGAACACGTCTCTTCTCGCAAAACTAATGGCTTATTACAAAGTTTTGGAGGAAATGAGAGAAAATATTTGTGTCGTTTTGTTTTTATATTGTGAGAAAGGACTGTTTTCGTTGGTTAGTCGTCTGTGGTCGTTGTGAATTTTTATGACGTTGATGTAATTTTTGTTCCATTCTTACGAATGGATGGAATGGTCTGATGAGATTGGTTTTGTAAAGGCGGACTATTTATATTTGGGGTTTCCACGGACCGTTACAACCAGGGCTTGAAATACCATTGGCCTTGGTGTGATACCGGTACCAGAGTAGTACCCTGTTCTTTTCGTATTGGTACCAGATGTAGTGTCTGTACTATTGGTATTTCTAATCAGTATCAGTACAGGGGGCCTAAAACAGTCACATTAGCAATTTCTCTAAAAGCAACTCATTTCCTGAATTCCCAGCTGTCATTAGCAATTCCTTTAATTTGACACAAAAGCAATTCATAATTTGTGGACCATGTTACGAATCTCCATAAAAAACTGTCAAACAGATGAATTATTGCGTAATATGTACAGCACGCAGATCATAATATGAAATGTCAGTTTGTGACATTTACGATGATTCATAATATTTTCTTATTATGATTCTGCCAAAGAGGCCATTTTAGACCGGCTTTAAATAAGCTCACTCCTTCTTCCCATGGGGGTATCGGTACTCTACCGGTACCAAGTAAAATATTTCCGTAAGTTAGAGAGAAAAAACTGATGTAGTAAGTAAAAAGGATAATTAATAGGCATTCTTTCTTCTTCAGACGATGAATAGGCATTAGAAAAATAACTTGAAGGTAGCCAACCATACTAGGTTCCTTGTATAAATATAAGATTTGTGGGACGCGCCGGGCCACCTGAATTTGGTACCGGTACTTGTTAGGTGGAGTATCCGTCTGGAACCGGGTCCGGAACCCAGGTACCGAAATGGCAATAACCGCTAAGTACTGATACAGAAACTGTACCGATTAGAACCTACATTATATTCATCACTTCATCACTATAATGCAGCCGTATCGGTAGTCGCCTTTAACTAAAACTGTTCCCGGAATTAAATTTACAACGTTTAACTGGGTCTTTGTAATAAAGACAAGCAGCCGACGGCTATATTCATTTAGAATACTATAATCCTCCATTTAAAACCACTATTCGAAATATTTCAGAGGTATTTAAACCACTTCAAACGTAGCAGGTGGTCCAACGAAGATTAAAAATTTAAAAATAGAATGAGCAAAGTAAGATCGATGGTAGCTACGAGGTAGCTGCGTCAGTTCTGCTGCACAATAATCTGGACAGTGAGTCACGACCTACGGCAGACTGCCTCGGCTAACGAACGGTAATCTTTACGAATCGTTCTGGCTGCCACGGCTTCCGATAAATTAAAGACTTTCATTTTATATCCTGGAGCTTTTGATTTAGATATTGCAGAAAGGATTTCCAAATTAGACTGAGGATTAAAAATGTTGGAAACTGTCTGCATTCAAAAGTATATTATTTTTTATATTGAATAAACTGTCGCCTTTACTTTAGAGAATCCGCCATTACCTACCTATTTCTTTACTGCTGTTAAATATATCAAAGAATCGATTCTCGAAACTACTTTTTTTGTTTTTGTTTTAATAAGAACTAAAGTTCTTAGTTATTGATTGCTATCTAGCCTAATAGACTAATAAGTAATTTAATCCTAACTTAATTTAACGAGATAGATTATGTTATAACTAAGAATAGTGTTAATTTGCACGATTACACAATTTCGTAGCACTTTCTTAGGGTCTGATAATTGATAAAAACACTTTGTTCATGTTTTATATTTATGCCACAGCATTGTTACTATTTATTATTCATTCAATATTTACACTAACTCAATTGGTTTAGTTTTCTTTAGCCTACGCACTATTTGCGTGTCGTCTAGCAAACTACAATGTTACGCATACTATTACGCCATTACGTTATTAAAAAATAAAAAAGTCAGGCATGGGGACTGCCGACAGGAGTGAAAACTTAAAACTGGTATTAGCGCCATCTATATTCTATAGTACTACGGACTACGTCGCGAGCATGTTGGTGACGCGAATCCATAAGTTTATCCCCTACCAAAATCGCTCAACCCACATAAACAAGTTATCACTCCAAAAAACGACCACCAATTGCTACTAAATTAATAACGGGAAAAGGGGTTAACGATATGGATTTTTACGTGTTAATACATTTTTCAGAGGCATCAGAATTGGATTAACTGTGATGATACGCCGAAAACGAGAATACCTATCGATATTTGATTACTCATTCATCACATTAATTTTATCGTTGTGACGTATTCAGTGGGATATTTTCGGAATTGAAAGGACACGGGCAAGAAAAGCTTTTTGCGTAATAGATGCCATTATTGACACGTTTTCAAGTTATCGATACCGGACCGATAGTTAGTAGTTTTATTGGGATTATTGTCATTATACCTGACTTCAAGACGACTGATGACTTAAAAATTAAATAATAACAATTATCTGATAATGACAAAAAAAAAAAAAAAAAACAGTACTTTCAACCATTATTAGCAGTTTGATTACCTATTTTCTGTATCGCACAAATATCATAAACTGAAACAAAAACAAACAAATATTACTTATAAAACATTGATTGAAAACCTTGTTTAATTCCACCGGCACTGTACATTCATCCAGTAATGTTTCCATGAATAGGAATAACAAAGTTAAATCCCGTGACAGGTGTTAGCCATCCATCATGAGCCGCTCCGGGGAGATCAGGTGGTGTTCCGAAGATTAAACCGGCCTTCAGGTACAGTGACCCACTAACATGGCGAATACAATACACCACGTACTTTCCAATTTGCTTGACAACAAATAATATAAAAGAGGTTTTGTTTTCTGACGGCTTTGGAGACTCATTATATTTGATTTGTATGCTTGCGTTGCGGTTCAAACGGAAATGGAACGTCATTTTGATCCTGAAAATCGTGATTCTTTGTCATTTGATCGCGCATTTGTTTGATGGCTATTTTACACGAAAATGTTTCGGGATTCGTTGGCGAAATAACATTATTATAAAAAGAACGCATTCCCATAATGGTTACCGAACTAAAAAGCCATTTCCTGGATAAAGAGCAGTCCAATTTCCATCAATGGCATTGGTGTAAGTAGCCGAGACACGTTACGGCTTATTGGCTGCTAATAAAATGGTTCCTTGCGCCTGTGAAAGGCTTTCACATGCTCGCATGAACATTCCGTTCCGTGACGGTATTCACTGAAAATATTGCTGCAAGCGTCAATTGTGGGTAGTCGGAGATTCACCCGTAGCGACACCACTTGAGATTCAGTCGAGCTTCAATCTTCGCATCGAGCGGACGTGTCTCAGTGTGTACAAAGACTATCAAGTTTTAATTCCAAAGATGCGATTTTAATTTCGCTCCAAGTTTTCTCGTCACGTCGCTGCTACAGAAGTAAAATACGGTTTGTTTATTACTCGCTGTTCGTTATCCGTTGGGGATATATCTCATCTTGGCTTGCAAGTTGTGCAAACAGCGGTCCCACTTTGATGTACCAGCTGAGTTTGTTGAAGCATGCGGTATGTATTATATTCATACAAGTTATGTAGCGGCCACCGTCTTCAGGAGAAGTTAAAATGAGTTCTGTTTGCAACTTTGGACAGTGCATATTGTAAAGTTAATTATAGCCGTATGATCGGTAAGAAGATAACAGCGAGGCTTGAAGAACTTAAATGTAGGAATTTTCTAACTGATCAAGGAAATGTTTGTTGCATTTAAAGTTACCTATATCTTTTTAGATAAAGGTAGTGGATATAAGTCCCCAGCACAACTTCAGCCCACGGTTTATGTCGCTTTTTGGCTGAAGTGTCACTTGTTATCGGAATTTGCGAAGCTCCGGCAAGGTTAGTTTCTCGCATAATGTTATCAGGTAGCACCTGATTGTATAAGAACTAAAATACTTCCTTTAGTCAATCTGATCGCTCTTTTTTCCAACCGTTCAAGAACATTAATCTCATTATGAAGTAATTCATTAAATCGCAGAACATCTTTTCTTACAGCATAGCTCTTTGCATAATTGGATTACCCTAGAGAATAGAGTATTTTCTCATTCTCGTAGACTTTGCGACCATTCGAGCATTCGACGGTTTTATGTGGGAAAAAGGGGGATTCCTTCTGTAATTAATTATCTACTCGGTTCCTACAAATGTTGGACTATTTAGCTACGCATTTATTGTACCACTTTAGACGTTTTCTTCAGGGAAAAAGAGTAAAAAGTATTATTCTTTTTTCGCTTTTAAAAGGAGACTAACGACATAGGCGGTAATAAGCAGGCTTCACTCGTTGCGTGCAAGTAGGTTATAAGGTAGGGTAATTGGGGTGCCAACGTCCCCCACTTTATGCAAACATAGATCCATTGAATTATTAGTTGTTATAAGGGATTGTGTAATGTAGTTTTAAATACAGTTTTTGACCGTAAATACTGTAATAATTACGGTTAGGTGCCATTTATAAACTGCCTTATTACCTAAATACCAACTTAAGCATAATATTTTCATTCCATGGCGCCAACGATATGGTTTGTTTGAGGTCATCATGCTTTTCAGAATTCCACTTTTATCATAGAAGCTATATAAAATAAATGGGTCTTTTTTACACTGCTATCTACGTATATATATATTGGTAAAAATTATTTACAAGAAATTACAAGATTCTAATGATAGCCGTCAGTAAGTAATAAAGTCAGTGTACCTACCTACGCTTAAATTGTGAAGCTGACTTCAAAAATTCAACAGGACAATAGCGCATTTTATCTCTTGAAATAAAAAAAGAACATAAATTGGACGTAAAAAGGCGACTTCTCGTTACAACAGTGAAAATAAAAAGGTCCGGCCACCTCGGGTTTATTGTTTTATGCAAATCTCTTTTTCAGCTGTTCCATATTTCAGTGACGTGTGTGAATGTACTTACTTTAATTTACTTAAAATATTCACGGTGTGTTTAATTTCTCGGTTTTCGGTTGTTATGCTGTTTATAAAAGGGAGTAGTCACTTAATTATTTTGTGTAATTAAACAGGAAAATGAACGCGAGTCTCATCGTAAATAAGTCGTCTCCCATTAAATCTTAACCTCACATCTTCAACTGTCTAACTATATAAATGTCGATTTAAACCATGATATCGATTATCGATTGCCTCAAAATTGCCTCGTGGAGTTGGCAGGTACCCGGAAGGATTACGTAAACTCAAGGAAAACACGCTAGAGGAGGGAAACGGGTGAAAATAACCGGGTACAGGTGACGCGAGCCTTAAAACGACCGGCTAAGTGTTTCCGACGGAAAACTATGGAAAGTGTTCATGGAATATCGCCATTACGTGACTCCTTAGGAAATAAAGAAGAATAAAATATACATAATGAAATACAAGAAATTGATTGCAGGTGTTAGGAACTTTGTAACTTTTAAATGAAACACTCGAAAAATCTGTTATAATAATAATAATGTTTCAAAATCAAAATCATTTATTCGTTTGCAAACATGGGTAATAAGTACATAGATGTTTTCCTTATTTCCGGAAGGGGTTGGGGGTAAGTTTTCATATCGTCTCCATAACTATAGAATGTTGGAGGAGCTCGTGGCTACGTAATAACAGCCGCACGGGTCGATCCATCAGGTTAAGCTACGCTTGCCAGGGTTGGTCCGTGGATGGGTGACCATCTTTACATACCGAGACTCCTCCGTGCTTCGGAAAGCACGTTAAGCCGTTGGTCCCGGCTGTCATTTGTGGATCTTTGACAGTCGTTACGGGTCGTCAGAAGCCCGAAAGTCTGACAGCCAGTCTTACCAAGGGGTATCGTATTACCCAGGTACTGGGTTGTGGAGGTCAGATAGGCAGTCGCTCTATGTAAAATACTGGTATTCAGCTGCATCCGGTTAGACTGGAAGCCGACCCTAACATAGTTGGGAAAAGGCTAGGCAGATGATGATGAACTATAGAATGTTGGAGGTATGAAAAACAGGGTGTAATTTTCACTCATCCTTTAAAGAAAAGGGAGGATCTTCCGACCAGACTGGTGTCCGGGCAGCTGACCAACGATTGATGTTGGAATTTTGTACGCGCGGTAATCCTCTAATTGCGCGATACAGGATTTTTGTGCGACATCATGATTTTGTGTGTCGTCAGGTCTTTGATGCCTAGTTAGCATTAAATGAAATTGTTTATTCTGTAAATAGGATAATATTGGAATCACTTTTACATGCCATATTTTTTTTTTTAAATAAGCTTGCTGATGTCGGCTTTTCCTACCTGACTACTCTGAGAAGAAAGGCCGAAACAAACTCAGAGGTCACAGTCTCTTTTAAAGTCCAGACATAAGCTTGGTCAGGCCATATGAAGACCATGTAGATTAGAGTCCGAAATTGTCTTTTGAGGAAAGAACCAACAGATTTGAGTGCACCTGTCCAGTCAGTGCAAGCATTTGTCAGTAATAGTGGAGCTCAACTTAGAACTTACTCAGAACTTGGCGATGTAGACGCCACAGAATAAACCAACAGTTTCAAAACTATGGAATAATCTTACTAAACTCCGACCGCCGAACGAATGAGTTCCTGAGACTTCTCAGTTGGACACGGTTAGGAACAGTTAAGTATAAATTCATAAAACACGTATTCTTTTGTAGTCATCTGACAGGTATAATCAGTCAGAATATTATGAATCAATTTTAGCACAGTTGATAACTAATTATTTTAAAGCATTAATAATTATTTTTCTACATTTCGGCAATCAAGAGTTCGAGAACTTCGAAATACGAGTAATAATGCGTTGGTTTCAACTCGAGCCTGAATATTTTATTCGTACTCGAAAGAAAATGAAGGTTTTGACGATCGTGGTATGTAGACCGTCGAAATATCAAAGGGAACGTCGTTTGTCATGTCGCTGACAAAATATTTTTATGCAATCCAGTTTGATTTTTTCGTATCTTGTTTTTATTTAAATGTAATGAATTTAATTTTGCTTTTAGCGTGGGGAAGCAGTTTTTAAAGTATCTTATTTGAAGATAAAAGCTTGTAAATTGCTTCTTCGGTTTTCTTGTGCATACTCATTATTTACATATGTAAATAAAAATATTTATGGATTAAGTTCGATGTGATAGGTATCTGATATTAGAAAATATCTTGTTTATACCTACATTCTGTTCCAGAGTCTATTTTTCTTGTACTTAATCCATTAGGCACTGAAGATTTTTGTTTTTCTTTCGAGTTGGAACAGGTGTTCAACGAATAAAAGTTTTTTTTAGTTTCTTTTAGTTCTTAGACAACATAGTGTGAGTGTGTGTGTGTTGTGCATTACCTACCTATACTTACGTAACTTAATGGTATGTATCTTTTTACTTAAATTATATTATGGCGTTTTGTAGTCACATACGAAAATGCCTACATTTGTATCCCTAGCAATGCTTCTACTTACAAAGGACATCGTACATTAAATTATTCAAACAAAGGACGCGTTCCCTCAGCCTCCGTTTCAACCTAATTCTGCCTCTAGGAGCATTATAATAAGCTATACCCATCGGTCAAATAGGCCGGGAGTATGGCTCGAGATACGCAACAGTATTGTTTGCCCAGTGTTTTATCTCGTCTACAAACAAGAGCCAACTTGATCGTCCGGAGTGAACAAGTTGCTACGTTGTGGATTTATCTCGAAAACCAATCACTAAGGTAAACATTGTTTCACGCTCCCGTTGACATGATTCACTTAATAAAGATACATTTTCCAATAACCCGGTTAACGGTTTAGTTGAATTTATTCGGCTTTCTACGATTGTTAGTTTGAATTTTGAATATTTTGAGTGTTTGTTTGGGATGTTATTAAAATAATAAGTACCTGGGAGACCGAGCCCTATTCTTGTGAAAATATAAAATGCCCATTTAATAGTATAGGTTAATTCATACTAATTCTATGTAAAGTACGTAATAATTCCAAGCTGCCCTATCATTATTCCAAGGTAGCCATCTTGTTCAAAGCTTTGCGCGACCGAGTTATGCTTGGGTGGAAATATACAAAACGAATGTTCCCAGGTAGCTAGATCGATAAAGTCCGCGCCCCCGTTTACCTCTATTTTGCAACTTCCATAGAAATCGTTAGAGAAAGAAAGAAAGAAGAAAGAAAAGAAAATACATTTATTCAGCACATAATGAAAGGCACACAATATATATAATATACAGTAGATAACAAAATAAAATATAGAAACAAATAAAAAAGTGTAAAAGCGCGATGTACGGGAGTGTGCCTCACGGCTGCACCAAAAAGGTCCAGCTCAGCTTAAATGCCAGACAACTATAAGTGCCTGACGCTGGTTTTCAACCGAACCCAAAAGAGTGAGGTGTCGGATGCAAATCAGTTTTATAATATAATAAGTGTGTGCTTAAATAAAATAAAAAACAAACTAAGAATAGAATAGAATAGAATAGAATACTCTTTATTATGTCACATAATAGAGCCGTTTTCGAGAACGTGATTCCAAGTATAGTATACTTACAAATATTGTTCAATAGTATAAGATAATACAGCTTATCCCTGGCGCAGTTTGTCCATAAATTGCTCTGGAGGATCATCGTTGTTCCATTGTAAAATCACGCTTGGCAGATATCTGGATGACGTAGGTACTACTATGAACCAAGATGCAATCTTTATTTCGTCGTACGGAAATCTGTTGGGTTCTGGGAGATTTTCGTTTGGCCTTGTAGGTACTCGTGCATATAAAAAAAAAAAAAAAAAAAAAAAGTTTTATTTGCACCTTCAAAATTAACACAAAGAAACAGGTTTACAATAAAATAGGCCAAAAAGTAGTTATAATGTTTACATTTTAGAGTTGCTACTAATACCTAAGCTAAGATAACTTAATATCTTGTGTTATAGGTATCAGCGCCCATCCTCATTTGCATTCACATAATATTAAATACATTAGAGCCATAAAGCTTAATATTATACTTGTAGTTTTATAATTTAAATTCCCGTTTTACAATTTGACAAGAAAGGGAGTATTCTAGGTACAAAATAAACCAGGTAAGTGAAAAAGTATTTTTTTTGAAAAATAATTTGAAAGCCTAAAAAAATAAAAATACCATGCAAGTGAAAAAAAATAAAAATCAAAATCAATAATAATTGTAATTGAAGTAAGTAGATAACACCATTATGGCATTATTTAAGTGCAAGAGTAGGTATGATTGATATTGTGTGTTGTGTTGTGTGTGAGTGAGGGTGTGTTAGTGTGAGAGGTTGTGTGTGTATGTGTCTGAGTGGAGGTGGATGTGAGTGTGGGAGTGAGGGTAAAGATATGTGCGGTGTGGGTAGGTGTATGAGTTTTATCTATGTAAGAGATGTGTATATGAGTGAGTGGTGTAAACAGAACAAAACACTTGATAGCAATTTAAGCAGGGACATGAAACAGTTTTTCAGTTTCGTCATATGTAAGTGATAGAAGCCAGCTGACCACTTTCTGTTTACACTCTCTCTTTGTCATGGAGAAAATTTCATTTTTTTTGTTAGCTATGTTATAGAGTCTTGGGCCCAGGAACAAGTTGAATCTTTGAGCAAAAGTTGTTCTACAAGGCACAGATTTACATACTTCAAACCGCCTTCTCCCTGTACTTTCTTTTTCAGTCAGGGTGTTTAGCCAGACACTGGAATGTTGTCTCATAACTAATAATAGTACAAAAAGTTTGCGAACCGTAAGTACTTCACTAATCCTGTACAGCTCAGTGGTAGAAAAATACCTGGGCTTAAAGTAACTAACCTTAAGCAATGCTCTTTGCGCGCGTTCAACAATTAAATTATGGGTTTTGGCAGCACCGCCCCAGATAGTGATGCAATAAGCTATGACCGCTTGGCACAAAGAATAGTAAATAATTTTTATTAAGTTAGTATTGGCTGAGTGTCTGATTTTTTTGAATACATAGATAAGTTTTCTAATTCTGTTTGAAAGATTAATTATATGGTTTTTAAAGTTCAAGTTTTTGTCAAATATAAGACCTAAATATTTTATAGATTCCACGGAAGACAAAGACGGACACGAGCAATTTACAGTTTCAGTATGACATGTGTGAGCGATTAAGTGATGAGTTAGTTGAAGCGATTTACCAGGGTTGCGAATTGAGAACGGAATGAATTTAGTTTTATCTGTATTTAGCGACAGATGATTTAAGGCAAGCCATTTAGTGACCATGTTAAATCCATGTTGGGCCTTTTGGTAAACTTCATCCCAAGTGTCACCATGGAATGTTAGGGTCGTATCGTCGGCATAGGAAATAATTTTACAGTTTTCGATATTAAGTTGTGTAAGCTCATTAATATAAACTATGAATAAAGTTGGGCCAAGAATGCTACCCTGTGGCACTCCATGGGTAATAGGCAGACTATCACTCGTATAATTTGAAATTTTCACCCTTTGTGTTCTTCCGGATAAATAATCTTGAAACAATTTTAGTTGCTCCCCTCGAATACCGAGTTGATGTAACTTGTTAACTAGGGTGGGAATAGAAACCGTGTCAAAAGCTTTTGCCAGATCAAGAAAAATTGTGAGACATTTCTTTTTGTTATCTATGGCTCGAACAATGTGATCAATAAATTTGTTTAATGCATCCTCTGTGGACTTGCCGGATCGGAAACCAAATTGATGATTTGAAAGTAGATTATATTTTTCCAGATATTTTATTAATCTTGCATTAATTATCCTTTCTAAAATTTTTGACAGTGATGTAAGGATGGAAATAGGTCGATAGTTAGTGACACGGTTTCTATCTCCACCCTTGAAGATGGGTCGTACAATGGCCCTTTTAAGTGAGTCTGGAAATGTGCCCAGCTTTAAGCACATATTAAATATATACGTAAGCGGAGGCACTATTTTATTTTTAGTTAATTTAAGGATCTCAGATGAGATTCCATCATCACCTGCAGCACAGTTAAATTTCAGGCCACCGATCAGTTTTTCAATTTCTGTTTCATCAGTGTCAAGTAGAACAAATGAATTGCAAGTTAAAGACGGCGTGTGCGAGTGTTGCCGAACATTGGACGTGGCACTATGAAGTAGTCCAGTTGGAGGCGTGATTTTGTTAGCTAAGTTTTCCCCTACAGTAGCAAAGAACTTATTTGTGGCATTGACAGATTCATGCGGAGTTGGCTCTATTAAAAGCAGATCTAACGAGTTATCTTTTTTTGCTTTTCTATTTGTTATATTATTTATAGCATTCCATATATTTTTACTATTTTTACCTGCTTCTCTGAGTAGATTTTTTTCATATTCCCGCTTCAATTTCTTAACAAGGTTATTATAGAAATTTCTGTATCTTTTATATGTGATTTCAAGCACTACGTTATCCGGATCCTGTTTCAATTTTTTGTGCATCCGATCCCTATTCCGAGTACACCTGATGAGTCCAGTTGTCATCCAAGGTTTCAGAATTCTGTTTCTATTTGTTACATTTAGTACTTTTGTGTTTATCTGTATGATATAAGTAATTTTAGATATAAATATGTCCATAGCCTCATTCGGGTTAACCGCGTTGAAAATTGATGTGAAGTCAAGATGATCACAAGCTAACTTTATTGCCTCATAATCGAGTTTCATTATTTGTTTTTTTATTGGTTTACTTACGTTTTCAACTTTAGCACAGCACAGAATAGGTGCATGATCCGTAATAAGGGTTTCAATTATAAATGTATTCACATGTATATTCGATTTCAAAATTACATGATCTAGACAACTATTAGCACGAGTGGGTTCATTGAATGCTGGAAGAAAGCCATTTAGCGATAGAAGATCAAAGTAATCTGACAAAAAACGATCAGAGCTGTTTGCAGCAATATTTATGTTAATGTCGCCTACAATTATTATATTCTTGTAGGATGATAAACCATCAATAATTTTTTGTAAGGACATTAGGAAATTATTTATATTTTTGAAACAGAAAGGACGGTAAAGTGCTATAACAGCCACATCATAATTCGTTTTAATAAGTATGCAGTTAGCCTCTTGTATCACGGGTTCTTCAAGAGAGGCTTTTATATTATTTTTTATGTATACTACAACCCCATCATTCTGGTTATAGTGCAAGGATGTAGACAAACTTAAATATCCATCGAGGATAGGAAGATTCTGAATGCACGACATCCAACATTCCGAAAGAACAATAATGTCACATTCAAATTGAAATCTCTGTAGGAGGATATTCAAACTATCAAAGTTAGCATTAAGACTACGTATATTTTGCGATAGTATTTTTAAGTAGCAATTCGGTTGTTTCAGAATTGATACACAACACTCAGGTTCACAAGACACGGTATCGGCTATCGAATAATTGTCAATCTCGTTTATTAAATCTTTATCGAATTTTAAAATGATATTTATCAAAGGAGACAGCATAAGGGCTTACGAGACCATCTAGTGATGGGCTGAGAGGTGTTTTACTTAGCAAGTACTCTGATAGTACCGATACTTCCGGTATGATATTTATATATATGGTATGATAATTTATCCATGCTATAGGTTGGCCAGCGTAATTTTGCTTGTTAGTTCGTAAGTGGTCATTTATAATATTATGTATGCGTATGTTGCGACGAGAAGTTGCTCAACTGAACACATGAACTGGATTGCCGATTAATATAACTTCCTTTACTTTAATAAGTAAATCCGATAGCTAAATGAAACTATCTACCTAAGTATATCAGAATGCTCTAACCTAATTAAACTCATCATAAAGGCTTGAAAAAGTTTCCGTACATTTTGGCACGCTGCCATATTCGGAGGAAGCTGCACCTATTCGATTTTCAAGGACATTTTTTTTTCTTTTTCGTAGGAAGTTTTTTTTTCAGACGGCCAAGTTTTTCGTTGTAAATATGTAGAAAAATACATTTTAATTTATTGCCCTTAATTCGGAGCGTTCTAATAATTGATTTGAAGATTATTTTTTTGGTATCACGACGGCAGTGAGTGTAGTAGTAACTTGAAGTATAAGTTTAAAAACACAGTTTTTTTTTGTTTTACTGTCAATACTTATTGACGTAATGGAGGAGCTCGTGGCTAAGTAATAACAGTCGCACTGAAAAGAAAGAAAGAAAATACGTTTATTTGCGGTAAACATGACGCAAAAAAAAGAAAATAAACACAAAAAAATACAAAAGGTTGGGGAAAACATGCGTCACATTCACGCAAAACGGCTATCGCTCAGCATTATTATCACTGGTCGATCCTACAGGTTCAGCTACGCTTAACGGAGTTGGTCCTTAGATGGGTGACCATCTTTACATACCGTAACTCCTCCGTATCTCGGCACGCACGCTAAGGCTTTGGTCTCGGCTGTCATTTGTGGATCTTTAACAGTCGTCCCGGGTTGCCAGAAGCCCGAAAGTCTGACAACCAGTCTTACTAAGGGGTATCGTATTATCCAGTATCTAGGTTGTAGGGGTCTCATAGGCACTCCATGTAAAATACTGGTATTCGGCTGCATCCGGTTAGACTGGAAGCCGACCCCAATATAGTTGGGAAAACGCTAGACAAATTGATTGGGATAATTATCGATACTTACATGTCTCGCTAGCTAATTTAATTTCTTGTATTGCTTGGATGTATAAAGTTATAGACGTGCTTAAAATTTTGTCTGTTGATTCCCAAAGGAAGGTATCGATTTTGGTTTATTGAATAAAACTGAAAGCAAGAGAAGGAAGCCCAAACGTAAAAGGAATCAAGGAATAAATCGTAAGCCTCGCTTCAGAGGATTGAATTTGACTTACGCTTTTAATTATTTTTGCTTCAATTGAAATCTGACACGATAATTGTTATAAGATGTGTTGTTTTTTTACATATTCTAAAACTCTATAGTAATCGTAATTGAGAGCTTTTCATCTTTGTATTTACATGTAAGGAGAATCAATACAGTTCAGTCGTGAACTAACACTTATTTCAGATTTCTAAAAAGTCCCTGATCAATTGACAAAGCTACCGGCCGGGCCGTGCGCGTATCCAAAAATCACCGAAGCTAATAAAAATTGTCCTTGAAACCTTAAATTAATCAGCAGCATTTTTAATGGACATGCACAAACATTGACTAGACAGTGTTATCATTCTTGAACTGCAGAGATTATTATGACTTTTTGTTATTATTTCTATTGCTAATTGATTCAGGCGTGACTTTGCGGAAATCCGTTATAAAATACAATAGACGTAGATAGGTATATTTAGTAACCCATTCCGCTTAACTGTTCTTCAAGTCCTAAAAACCCCTGTAAGAAATCGACACCTGTTTCACCTCTCAGCGAGGCATCCTCAGGCGGACGATTGACCAGTCGCAAACCAGAACACGACGTGTTGCCACAACGAGCGCTGAACGCAGAGACGACGCTCTGTGTCCAGCGCTCGGTGAAGGAGGCGGAATAGGTTACTAAATATATATACGTCTACTGTATTTTATTTCTATTGCATCAAGATAATGATATTGAGCTCAAGCTTTTAACAGTCTCTTAAAAATAAATTCGGACAATTAAACGCAAGTCAGGTGCTCGCAGTTCCAGCAGATCTTGGGATGTGTGCCAGTTTTATGTGATCAATGCTCGTATTCTGCTAGCTTGCACTCCACTGTCTAGATTTAAGGTCGTTAAGACGACACTTACTGAAAAATATGGGTGCTAAGCTTTGAATTTGCTTTAAGAGCTTAGCGTAGTTGGGAGTTAGAGGTGACTTTAGTAGCTGCACCGGTTCCTGTGTTATAATAATAATCCCATAAATCCGGCGCAACACCGAGATACGATTTTTTTTTTTTAAAGCCTTTTTTCATTCAAAACGTTTTATGGGCCTCTGTGAGTTGGTTTCAGCCCCTCGTACGCCTTACAACGGTCCGGAACCTCAAGGTCCCGAAAAATTTCAAAGACGAAATAATAAAAAATCCATTTAGTCATTACTAGGTAGGTACTTCTTGATTTTACTCCACTGCCTTTACTTATTTACGTCGTTGTAGAATAGTATGGACTGGATGCCGTTATTGGTCAGTAGTGAAATGTGCACACGTATTATGTACACTTTTCGAAAAACCATGCGTAATGTGTAGTGAAGGAAAAAGTATGTTAAGCACCTTTAAGTTTTTATACACTTTATTATTTTTCCAACTACGTCATTGCCAACATTGTGAATGAAAATTTGAATTCAAAAAGGTGACATGCGTCCGTTATGTGCTAAAGGTGTTTGTTTGAAAATTTCCTCGCCAAAGGCACTTTTCAGAACCACCACAACCTAAATACCTAAATTCCAGCAATAGCTGCTCCCAGACTAGAATAGAATACTCTTTATTATGTACTCCATATAAAATACAGATATAAATGTAGAAATTTAATATAGGGTGACACAATGGGCGGTCTTATCGCTAAAAGCGATCTTTTACGGACAACCTTTGAGACTAGACTCGACCTCATCTATTGATTTGGCTTAAAACGTCTGCAGTTAGGGTTAGTTTTACTTGAATTTTCGGTTCTCGTATCGTTTAATTTTCAATGTGATCAGCATCGGTTTCATCACTATCATTTTGCCGTTAGAATACCTAAAATAAGTATTAATGAGTCATATAACATTACTTCATAACGTTTTTTTTACCGTGTTTATTAATTAAAATTAATTTAAAAAAATCAAATTTGGCATCAATTAATTAGTTTGATTGGAAACAATCAATTTGCCGCTCTAGTCTAACCAGATGCAGCTGAATACCAGTATTTTACATAGAGCAACCGCCTATCTGACCTCCACAACACAGTAACTGGGCAATACAATACCCTTAGTAAGGCTGGTTGTCAGACTTTCGGGCTTCTGACGACCCGGAACAACTGTCAAAGATCCACGAATGACAGCCGAGACCAACAGCTTAACATGCTTTCCGAAGCACAGAGGACTCTCGGTTTGTAAAAATGGTCACCTATCCACGGATCAACCCCGGCAAGCGTAGCTTAACCAGATGGATCGACCCGCGTGGCTGTTATTACTTAGCCACGAGCTCGTTCAAAATTTGTTTGAATAGAAACAATGCTTTATGAAATGGATCGGATGAAATGTCCGTTCTCATATTGTTTCCGATTTCCCAGCTTCGTTAATCAAACAATTCAATTAGGTAGTTTAACAAGTAGTTAAATGAACGAACAGCCACGTAATTGCTGAGAGAACCTATTTGTATGCATAACGGAAAGTTCTTTCAATCTTGTTATAGACTGAAATACTGATTTTGAATCTATTGGGCGGAGGGTAACAACTTAACAATCACGTTGAAATTCATTCCCGTTAGCGCCCTTTTTCAATAAAGGCTCGCGGACAAACATTGTAGTGCTGTGAAAAGGCATAATTGGTTTTGTGCGAGTGTGCGCTCTACTTTGGGTTTGTTTACATTGCTTTGTTTTCTCATGTTCGATACTATTTTAAAATCGGAACGTAACCTACTTCAAGCTACGTTGTTTTTGTTTGGGTGGCGTGGGGAGTTATTAAAAAAAAAACTTTATTCCAGATATTTTTTCATGGAGAGTACCTATCAATATTGTAGTAAAAATCATTTACACTTAACAAATGAATTAAATTTCTCATTATTTACATTATGAACGCTACTATTTAAAATACCTCTCAAAACCCACAATTTGTTGCCGCTCGAAACCAAATATCCAATTAAATTTTTAATATCTATCCTTGCCGAAGGGATGCCAAAGTTTTGTGTGAAATTACATTTGTGCCTTCAAAGTTATATTAAACGTACATTTTCTCCAGTAAGTCCTGGCTTCGGGCACTTTGCAACTGTCCAAGTACCTTAGTACCCCACTAAATGCTCCCTGTTCACAGTTTTAGATCCTGTCTCAAGTTACACATGTTTCTGTATTCAAAATTGTTTGCTTCTTGCGTAAATGTATTTGATATAATATATTATTTGATATCTATAAGGTCCGGTGCTATGATCTACCAGAATAAAACTCCAATATATCAAATTAAACCCTTAAGGATTGGTTTCCGCACTTAGTCCCTAAGGTGGACCATTGTGCGTGGGCTATGGCGGCCGTTGGTGGTTATTCCAACCAACCCACCTCCGTTTAGAAGTTGACTAAGTCTCCTCCGTGTAAGTTCTGGGTGACCCGATGGTTTTGGTTAATATCTAGGTCACGCCCAAGCATTCAAAGAGCACGTTCACTCCGATAAATTATCAATTAGATAATTATTAAAGAGAAGCAGACTGTCTCACTTTTTTTCCTATTTTAAATATGAAATAGTTTTCATCGCGTAACATGCCATAAAAATAAATTTAAAAAAACATTCGAGCAGGTTGGTTGAGGACCTCTACAATACAGCTACGAGTAGCAATAATATTCATAGCGCGCTTTCTAAGTTTCCCCTATTATCAACCCTCTGATTTGCTATCCTTTCACCATGACATCACTTATTCTTGTCTAGCTCGTAACGTCACTAGGGGTAACAGTATTTGAAGTAATCTTTTAAATACTGAATATTTCATAGGTCAGGCAGAAGGTTAGGAAAAATCCCAGTAATTATTTTATCTTACCATTATGTTGTACCAAAACATCAGATCATATAAAATTCGAATCAAACAAGATTTGGGTTCATCTAATCCCTATGTCATTAAAAGTAAAATCCAAGTTCGGAAGGGCTTCCAATTCCCAATTGAGCATTCGACAAGTTTATTCGACTTAGTTTACGTAACGGTTTAGCTATACCAACAGAGTGGAACGGGGACATCGAAGCACAACCTGTAAACATGGATTCAGTAGATAACGATTGAAAAAAAAACTGGGCACCAAAGGGGTGAAATTAATAGTTGGTTATTAAAAAAAATCTGCTAAAAAAAAAGCTGTTTCCTAGAAAAGTGCAACACCTACGCGGTCAAAATGTATGGAACAGTTTAAAAAAAAAATAACCAACCCAGGAATTTCAACCCAGATATACTGAATCCATGGTAACAGGTTGCGGGTCGATGTCTCGTATGCTATTAACGTTAAACATTTTTGTATCTAAAATATTCGATAGGCCAGTGAGCAGTGTAGTGTTATTGTTGTTTTATCTACCTTGTTATGAGTTGCCTAATTAGTTACGATCAATTAAAACAAATGTTTTTCTGATCCAACACAACAAAATCGTTCCTACTGGAGATAGGATGTTGCCTTGTGGAATGTGTCGTTGTATCTTTATGATATCACTATGTAGACTTACTCCAAAATCTGTGTTTATCGACTGTTTCTTGTATAAAAGTGTTTTTAGATGAGTTAAGTTACCTTTTGATATTTTTTCTATGTTTTATATAACCGCATTTAGGGGTATGAGGAACAGGGTGTAAAGTTCACTCATCCACCATAGAAAAGGGAGGATCCTCCTACCAGACGGGTGTTGTGTCTGGCGGGCAACTGCCCAATGATTGATATTGGATTTTTGTATATATGTTTACTGCACGGTAAACTCTAATTGCGCGAAACAGGATTTTTGTGACGTCAGGATTTTTGTGTGACGTCAGGTCTTTGATGCGTAGTTCGAATGTGGCGATGTAGGTACCGCCATAAGCACATTGACTTTACAAGATTTATCTTATCAAAAGTCTTCTCCAAAACAATATTTTTCTTGTGAGCGAAATGTGAAAAGATGTCAAATTACCAATTTTGCCCGTTTATTAAATATTCAACCATTGTATAAAACTTAGAGTCGTACTAGAGTGGTTCATTTTACCCTTTAACCACTCGACTATAACTGGGAATATTAAAGTTAACTGTAATTGTCGGTCGTGTAGCTTCATCCATGACATCGTAAACCGTTAGTGGTGGTGTCAATTTGACTCTTCGCACCGTAACTGGGCCATGAGGACCGTATCGTACCTCTGGGAACTGTTAAGTATGAAGACTAAAGTTAACTCTTTAGTCGTTAGTCTTAAACTAGGAGCCGTAACGTTGACTAAGTAGTCTTGATTTTTTTCGCGGGAGATTGTTTATTGTTAATTAAAACGGTAACACCAATAAGATTAATTGACATAGAAATTTAAACAGTAGTAAACAGAAATATCTCAAATACTAACATATAATAGAGGAAAACCTAGCATACTTATTCTGCAAAACATCAGACATACTCGCATAATTCTGCTCCATTCATCAGCATACAGATCACACTCAGGATTGGTGGTCAAGAGGGCGTTAAGCATCCTTAAGGTACGACACACAGGGGACTCAGCTCTGGTGACAGTTTTAGATAAGAGCGGCACAAACAGATTTCGAAAAAAAAGAACGAACAGTACGAAGAAAGAAACTAAAAGTAGGCAGTTAAATTTAACAAGCTCAAAATAGGTTTGAAAAATGTTTTAATCAAATGCAGCATTATTAACCCTTAATTTGATTATGTGCACTGTGATAAACATTTATAAAAAATAAATATTGAGCGACTATTATCTACCGTTTTTTGGTTTTTATTTTAGTTATAGCAAGTTTAAAGTATATTTATCGGTATAAAAAATAATTCTACTAGTGGCAACATCGTTCATCTGTCATTATCGAGACAAGATGTCAGGGAAGCGCGGGCACTCGATTCTTCGCAAGGTAAATGTTTTTATTTTATATGTTTTACATAACTAAACAAACTTTTTGTGGTTTTTATTTACTAAACAATGTTTATGCTATGGTTTGGAATGGGTTTTTCGTAATGTTTTGTGTTTTTGGTAACTTTTTTTTGGAGACAAACTTGTTTGTTCATCACAGTGAACACTGCTAAATACTCTAACAAGTATTGTAAATTTGATACGTTCATTGTGATGAACATTGCCAAATAATCGAACAAGTATTGTCAATTTAATACGTTCATTGTGACGAACATTGCCAAATTAGGTATTACTTTTATTTACAAATAATTGCTTTTGTGTGGTGGGCTTTTGCTGGGCTTATTTGGGTTTTTCTGCTTGTTAACAGAATAAAATACAAGACCGCACGCGTAGAATACTAGCACTTGTTCCTGCCGAGCATGCACCATCCGACACTAGTGATAAATCACAAAATAATAGTGACAACGAGTTGCCGCCACCTTCTCCAAGCACTGTTTCATCTTCTGCGCCTTCCATTAATTCTTCTTTAGAACGTTTAGACATCAATAGTAGTCCCGAACCTGAATATACTCAAAATGACGATGAACAGCCGTTAGAAGCATCCGATTTATACCACTCCGAAGCTCTCCAATTAACTCCAGTTTTGCAGGAAATTTGCCCTAATACACCATCTAGAGAACCAAACTATGATAATATTCCATCATTATCTTCAATAATATCGCTTCCATCTGAGATACAATCACCAACACCTGGTACGTCTTGTACTAGAAAAACTAGAGCAAAAAAGCAGATAGCTCCAGCTGCCAAGAAACCGAAGAAAATTCCAAAATTTTCTCTTTCTTACAAATGGAAGAAAGGTATTTTTCGTCACCGTGCCGTAATCGAAGAAAGAACCGAAACCTATGTCGATTTTCCAGATGAAGACCCCCTTGATTATTTGTATTTATTTTTTTCTGAAGATATATTTACCGATTTAGTAGACCAGACCAATCTTTACTCCGTTCAGCAAACCGGAAGATCAGTACAAGCATCACAGAATGAGATACGAGATTTTATAAGCATTCATATTTTGATGGGAATTGTTGAAATGCCATGCTATCTGGACTATTGGAGCAATAGGTTTCGATACGGCCAGATAGCAGACATAATGACGTTGAAACGTTACCAACAAATCCGCAGATTTTTACACTTTACCGACAATAACCTGCAGGACTCGGACAGATATTACAAAGTAAGACCCATAGCCGAAAAAATCCGAAGAAATTGTTTAAAACAAGAAAACGAGAATAAATTTAGTATAGACGAAATGATGATACCTTACAAGGGCAGGAAAGCAGGAAACAGAAAACAATATATGAAAGACAAGCCCAATAAATGGGGTTTTAAAAACTATGTACGTGCTGGTGTAAGTGGAATGATATATGATTTCGTTTTATACGCAGGAGAAGATACCTTTCGTTCGCATAAGTTTACAGAGCAAGAATCTTCACTTGGGTTTGGAGCACAAATAGTTATAGCCTTGACTCAGACTATACAAAAGAAACCAGCAACTATATTTTGTGATAATTTCTTCTCATCGCCAGAGCTTTTTTACCTATTGAAAGAAAACTATGGTGTCTTCGGTCTTGGTACGATACGTAGCAACAGGATTAGAGGAGCTGAAAAGATTTTACCGGATGAAAAATCGATGAAGAAAAAACAGAGGGGTACGTTTTCACAAGTTGTTTGTGATGCAAACAAATTAGTTATTGTACGCTGGAATGATAATAAACCTGTAACTCTTATTAGCTCATTTGTTGGATCTGAACCAGTACAAAAAATAAAAAGGTATTGTAAAGAGCAGAAAAAAAAAATAGAAGTAGATTGTCCGCTAATTGTTCGCGAGTATAATAAACATATGGGGGGTGTAGACCTGGCTGATATGTTGATATCATTATATAAAGTTCCGTTTAAAACTAGAAGGTGGTACATAGGAATATTTAGTCAATTACTAGATATGTGTATAAATAATGCTTGGCTATTGCATAAACGTAACTGTTATAGAAATCAACGAAAATCTAAGTCACTGAAAGTTTTCCGATATGAGATTTACTTAAGTTTAACAAAGAAAAACAGATCTATACCTCAAGAAAAAATGCAGGAATGTAAAATTGTAAACCCAAGATCAGCCAGGCCTACAAGCCCCATCAGATTCGATAATACAGGACATTATCCCAGCACAAAAGAAGACATGGGGCGATGCAAGTTTTGCCAAAAAAATACAACTGTTTATTGTATAAAATGCAATATGAGACTTTGCTTTGTTACGGGAAAACATCCTCGCAATTGTTTTTTACATTTTCATAATAAATAAATAAATAAATAATTTGATTTATTGACATACATAGTGTTTTTATTTTACTTGTTTGAATGATACTAATTTGACAATGTTTACCACAGTAAACATTACAAATTACTTGTTGTTCTCAACGTATTTCGCAGTGTTCACTGTGATGAACATTGATTTCCTGAAAACCTGAAAATATTTTTTTTTTTTGTCTATTTTTCCTAAGTTGTATTTAACCCTAGGACTACAGAAATACATATTATTTTATAAAATAAAACAACTCGGATCTCTGCCAAATTAAGGGTTAAACGTAGAATAGGTATGAACATAAATAACATTGAAGTAACAGCTGCTGTAAATATTACCAGCGGCAATGCTTAAATGCCGTTACTCAACGACGATGCCAAAAATGTAAATGGGCATTATTTCATAGCTGCGGCCAGACGTTTTTTCACGCAATTTATCGCGTTCATAACACGGGTAATTCATCAGTACTTAAATTAATATTCTCGGCTAATTCAGTAGCAAATAGTAGAACGTTTCACGTTTCAATTTCGAAGGATTTCGTTTTGCGGTTTTCGAGGAAAGCAAAATGGAATACCTTTTTTTTAATAAAACGATCATAACATTGTTATGCTTCTGCTAAATATATCAGTACATCCGTCCATCCAGTCTGCTCAAACTCAAGTAACAGTACCTGTTCGACCGAGCTTTGCTCTGGTGAAAATAGATATACATATCGTCCCGGTATAACTAGGTTGTATCACATTCCCGAGGCTGTGAAAATAGAGGAAACAATTTTTCCCAGATATGAGACCTAGCTAGGTCGATTTTTCGCCACAGTAAACCCCTATATTGCAACTTTCATTGAAATTGCCGTTTTCGAGAACGTGATTACAAATATATATATGAATATTTTATATAAATATTACTCATTTTATAGGATAAATTGACTGTTAGAAAATTCCCTGAATTGTTCAGCGGCAGTAATCACCCAAGCTTTAACTCATTATTGACTTTATAATAAACTAGCGTTGAGCTGGTAATTGCTATGTTAAAAAACTCCGAACAGTATTACGTGAGCTTGGATGAGAGCTGTAATGGGCTATTTAAAAAGTTTATTGTTTGAGGTACGTGTCGGTAATGACTTGCATGCTTTGCTGGCTCCAATTACTGGCTTGTAGTACTCCCAACCTGTAAAGCCCACGCTTTTTCGGATTTTTTCATTCCACGTTTATTCGTATTCGAATTTCAGCAGCGAGTAATGTTTTCGCGTGCCTATTTACGTGAATATTGTCTCATTTAAATAAACCTTATTTTGGTGGTAGAAAATATATTGAACGGTATTGCATAAAGAATGTCGGCATAACTTTCTCGAAGCCAAAATTAGAGCATGTTTCGATCTCACGTTATGTTGGTACTTGTATTCAATAGTCTTACCACACCGTGTGTCACTTACATGTAATACGACCCTTAAGTAGCTTTACTTGGCTTTTTTGAGTGTTTCACATTCATGTCGTTGTGAACTACTTGGCCTTTATTTTAAAATTCTTACAAGACTTACAATTTTTCTCCAAGTTCTGGGCTTTATAACATCAGTGTTATGCTCCGCCACCGCCGTTTCAAACGATGTGTGTTACTACAATATTGCAATGTTGGGAAACATTATCATAACCTGTTTCTCTCTATTGATAGGTACTATAAAGATAAATGCCTACTATGTGGCGTAGTCGCAGATGGCGATTTTATTGTGGGAAGACTATATTTCGCACTATCGTTACCACGATAGTGCCGCAAGAGTTGGAACATTATTGAGTCTGGCAACTTTTGATCATTCATTCTTTCAACGGGTCGAACATGGTCACTATTCTAATACGCCACGCGTTGTTTATGCGAATATTTGAGCTGAGGAATGTTTTTGTTTAATGTACTCTTAATGTTTTTATAATTCTCGGATTCTTAATTGACAATAGACTCTATTCAAATTGAACACCATTGTGCTGCAATAAGCACAAAGTACCAACAATTACGATACTTTATGAGGGTGTGGGGTAGTCAACTATAGTACATATAGTACTAAGCAAGATGAACCGGGCCCTATCAGTTAGATCCATCAGTAGTGAGTGGTAAACAAGTGCAAACGGCAAACATTTTTCAACACAAAGTATTAAGTGCGAAAAAAGGTGTTCTCGTAAGTTGGTGTTCATTTGTTTATTTCTGGAATAGATTCATTTATTTGTAATCATGTGTGTGTCGGTATATAATGTGTTACTTCAATTAGTGCTAGTGACGCTCAATTTCAACTTTAATATAATATTATTCAATCCTCGTAAAGTCGTGTTTATTAAGCCCGGTCTTCCGAAAGCTTTAATAAGGATCTTTTAATTTTGTGGGACAGGTAAGGAAAACTCGCTTCAATTGATTGTTATTGACTATTATTGCTCTCTCAAAATTATATTTCGAAAAGTGGATGACGACTGAAAAGGGATTGAAAAAATATGATAAATAATTGGTGCTTGAGTATTTTTGTCTCTCTCTTGCTAAGGTTTGAGCATTGGGGAAATGAAAGGACGCGGTTTAAAAAAAAAGTCGATATCGTCTTTGAAAATAATTATGATCTTAAGAATTTTCCAACTTAAGGTCTACTCACACATATCAGCACCGTGCCCCGGACGTGGACGGACGGTGTGTACATTATATATGAGCTCGTCCACACAATTCCGTGTCCGGGCTGGCGACGGAGCTTCAGTTCCTGTCATGTGTGTGCCACGGTCCTGCCGCGTCCTAGGGATGGCCCTGATACTTATAAAACCGAACATTATTTTCAGATAAATACGACTGAGTAAATAATCGTTTAAAAATGGGAAACAGTCAAGCCAAAATATTTTATACCTGTTTTTAATCACCTAATTAACGTAACACCTATTAAACCTTTTACGTTACAATGGACAAACCCTTGTACTAACTATAACCGTACGAAGCTGTCCGGTTCATTGGTCAGGTGGCCGCTCTCAAAGGGGAAAATAAGGAAAAACGTATCAAGTTTAACATTTTCAATAAGGACTGTTTTAACGGAATTATTTTTTGTTACAGGACACGGAACGAAGGGAGGAGGCAAGGGAATCATAAAACGGAAGATATAATAGGTAAGTCTACCGAATTTCGTGTTAAAAAATTAGTAAAGTGCGTGCTGAGACCTCGTTAGAGCACGGTTCTCTAGCTGTTTCGGAAATAAATAGGCTCTTTGATAATCTTTGAAGTTATAATGCTTTGTTGTGCTGCTCAGTTTAAGTTTGGCGTAATAATTTTTGATAAAGAACGGGAAATGGAGACGTATTTTTTTTAGGTTATTGTTATTTTGATAAAGAATAAGTAATTTTATTCATGTATGCTTGACAAGTATAAATATGCATAAGTGTTTTGTTATATTTTCAGCATATTTACAGCTCGTCTTCATAGTCTAATATAACTTACTCGTAGATTGTCATTCATAAAATTAATGATTTGGAACCCATAATTGAAAAATAGTACGTTGCGTGATAATGCGAGAGAATTTTGCTAATACCACAATTATGAATATTCAGCAGATTTACGTTAACCAAATTAGAGTGGCACGCGTATAAATTACATTATTTTAATCTTAGTTGACAGCGATTTAATACTTAGCTACAGTTATTCAAGAGTTAGCATTCCGGCATGGGATTTACTAAAAGAGAAGCTATTCTACCTCATACTACAAGCCTTTTCCCAACTATGTTGGGGTCGCCTTCCAGTCTAACCGTAATACCAGTATTTTACATACTCGTAGGGCGACTGCCTATCTGACCTCCACAAACCAGTAACCGGGTAATACGTTACCCCTTGGTAAGACTGGTTGTCAGACTTTAGGGCTTCGGACAACCCGTAAAGTCTGTCAAAGACACAAATGACAGCTGGAACAAACGACTTAACGTGCTTTCCGAGGCACAGAGGAGTCTCGGTATATGAAGGCCCCATCCATGGACCAACCCCGGCAAGCGTCGCTTACCCGACACATCTATCCGTGCGGCTGTTATTACTTAGCCACGAGCTCCTCATACTAAAAGTATAAAGGTAGAATGGTAGAAATGTTTCTATTACTTACTGTAGATACCTACTTGTTGTTTTTCTATTATAAACATATATTGATGTGTAGAAGCCGTAAAGAATCATGTTAAATACCATTATTTTAGAACCTTGCTAATAGATAATAAATAATTCCCTTCGATAAACATTCTAGTATAATTTCATTTGACTTTCAGGATAAGTACACGGGCCAAAAATTTCTTCATGATCCTAATTCTTGTGATACACTACCGAAATAAAGAAAATCTTTTTCGATTTTCTTTCGTATCTTACACAAAGTTATTGGTCTATTGAGACATGATTAGGAAGATAACAGAGAGGTATCGTAATAATATTATATCTCATTTTCTGTCCCAAGGGTACCTATATTGATCTAGCGACACGCTGGGTTGCGACAATCGTCGATAGAATCCGGCAGTTGGGACTCGAGGTGGCCTTGCACAAGTCCGAGGTCATGTGTTTTCATGGCCCTCGGAACGCGCCACCGTTGGGTTCCCAAATTACGGTAGGAGGGGTTCACATCGGCGTCGAGTCGACGATGAAGTACCTGGGACTCGTCCTCGACAGCCGGTGGAACTTCGTGGAGCATTTCCGACGTTTGGCTCCAAGGCTGGACCGGGCTGGGGCCGCCTTGAGGCGGCTCCTGCCCAATCTAGGGGGTCCAAACGCCTCCTGCCGGAGGCTCTATGCGGGGGTCCTGCGGTCCATGGCCCTTTACGGGGCACCGGTGTGGGCGCGTTCCCTTAGGCTGCGGCCAGCACGCCGGTTGAACGCGTCCCAAAGGGTCATGGCCATTCGGCTGGCCCGGGAATACGGCACGGTCTCCCGTGAGGCGGCGAGCCTCCTTGCCGGATTACCGCCATGGGATCTGGAGGCGAAGGTCCTCGCGCACATCTGGGAGTGGCGCGAGGAGGTGAAGCGCCGGGGTGTAACTCCGCTGCCGCGAGAAATCGCGGCACAGCGGACAGAGCTCCGGCAAGATCTCATGGCGGCATGGAGAGTGCGATTGTCGCAACCCAGTGCTGGGCACGCCACAATAGCGGCGATAAGTCCCCTCTTTGAGGAGTGGCTAGAGAGGCGCCACGGCGTCCTCACCTTCCGCCTGACACAAGTCCTCACCGGACATGGCAGCTTCGGGAGGTACCTGTGTAGGATTAGGCGGGAGGAAACGCCCGGGTGTCACCACTGTGTGGATCGCCCGGAGGACACGGTGGAGCATACGGTTGAGGTGTGCCCTGCTAGGGCGGCGCACCGCCGTGTCCTTGCGGAGGCGATTGGCGGCAGTGACCTCTCGCGTCCGGCCCTGGTTCAGGCCATGGTACGGAGCGAGAGGGCATGGGAAGCCGTCACCTCCTTCTGCGAAGCAGTAATGCTCGCGAAGGAGGAGGCGGAACGCGTGAGGGAAAGGCAAAGTTTGCGACCTCACGCCCCTAACCGCCGCCGTTGGAGACGCCATGGGCGTCGGGAATCCCAGGCGGATTCCCGGCCACCATAGGCGCGGGCTTGCGGATGGCGAGCAACGGGCAGCTCGCCGTCCGATAAGGACCAGGCCCGGGTCGATGGCGCGTCGTGTTCCACGCGCGCCTCAAAGAGATGTCAGCAAAATTGACGGGGTCCGGTAGGACCGATGCCTGCCAGGGTTGCGGGAAAGTCCGAAAGGGATACCGGGACCTTGGCAACAGGCAAATGAAGGAACACGGGTGGATTTTAGTCAGTAAAAGTCTGACACGCCCTTCCGCTCCGCCCAGAGCGGGAGAAGTCATTGGATGATTTCCCACCCTCAAAAAAAAAAAAAAAAGGGTACCTATATTGTATCTAAAACTACCACCATCTGTAGTCGTTTTCAACTAAAATGTACGAGCAATCCTTTTCCGTGTTACTCTTTTGTACATTTTGTAACCTTTTGTTTCTTGTGAAAAAGTTTTAAATTTAACAAACGTCCGTTTTCATATTAGGCGAGGGGCGCGTACCTACCTATGAACATTTGAATTCACTCCATTGTACTGAGATGAATTTCCGTGAATATTTTTCCGAAAATTGTTTTCGTAATTCATTTTTTTTTCTATTATGCGTAAGTACCGCATTTGAAAATGAGAACAGCAATAATAATTATTTATTTGACAAAATAGAACTTAAAAGCCAAATGGGTTTTAATGGTAGAGTGACCCAGGCGGATAAAAGCCTTGGGAAATACACAATCACCGGCAATAAATGTAATTACGTAATTATTTCATTCAGAAAGTATACCAATGAGCCCTCATTGGTATACCAATTAGGGTTCATTGGTATACTTTTTGAATGAAATAAGAAAGGTTTCTTATTCAGCAATTTCAGGAGTATAAGTCCAGATAAGTAATGACCAAACCAATAACTTTACAATTTGAAAGCGTATTTTTAATTAATAAGATACACGGCTGAATACATTCCATGTCCGGAAATGTATTTTTTCAAAGATACTACCTACTCGTTTTGGTATTCGGATGGATATTTATATTCAACTACCTGATGCCCGCGGCTTCGCCCGCGTGGATGTCAGTTGTTATATACTAAAAACCTTCCTCGAGAACCACTCTATCCATTGGTGAAAACAGTATGAAAATCGGTGCAGGAGTTTTTAAGTTTATCGCGAACAAATAGGCACACAGACGCGGCGGAGGACTTTGTTTTATAATATTTAGTGATATTGGAGCCGTAATTATAACAATTCATCAGATATTATTCCAAAGTCCCTGTATCACTTCTGAAAAAAGGAATTGCAAGAGAAAAACTGTAAAAAAAAAAATCGGCCAGTGATAAAAGTTTCGAATGTACAAACGGTTTAAAAAATATTCCAATGTTTTGCCAATTTGTTGCGACATTTAATCGAAAGTTTATATTTTTGGTGAATGTATTATTAGAATTAAAACCAACTTCTCTGTAATAAATTACTTTCTATCAAAACATTTGCGCTGTGAGATGTCAGTATCTGTGTCGAAGACAAAGATCTTGGGATCGGCGTTAAAAATAAAGCAAGATCGATATTAATATTTTATTACGAAAAAAATTCTTAGACGATTTCCCATTACAATGAAAGACATTAAAAAAGAGCTATAGGGTACAAAATGTGACATGAAATAAAATAAAATAGACAGTGTTTATTGCCGATAAAAAAGCGCGCATAGTTCCTAGTAATTACAGAATTTCCAGCCCTCTCTGCCGTGTCAAGTGGAATTGTGCATGCCTTTTCATTGTGCATTAACGCAGGCCTTTTTGTAGTCCCTTCCAGCGTGTTTAATGTCCACACAAAGGATCAATAGCCATGTTCTTTTGTTGCCTTTTCTGTAGAAGATGTACAATTGATCCTTTCCGTAGTTCGCTGGTGGAATTGAATGGTGCGTTAGGAAAAGCGAACAAATGGTTTTTGTAACCGCCTCATAGTTCTTTTGAAACGGAAGGAAAATGGCTGAAATATGAGGTTCATTGTTAGTTGTTGTGCTGATTGATAATGGTTATTCAAAATTGAATGTTGAGTGGGAAATTGGGGTTCCTGTGTTGGCAATTATTGTAGTAATAAATATAAGCGTGAAATTGTGTTCCTTTTCTTAGGTTTATTAAATACTAGCTTCTGCCCGCGTCTTCGTCCGCGTGAAATTTGTTCCCGCGTCGCATCGCATCGCCCGCCCGCGCTTTTTTTTCGTTTTTGCTTAGCGTTTTTTTTGACTTTTTGCTTTTTCCTCGGCTCCTAAGGGTCGTGGCGTGATGTAAATAAAATAGCCTATAAACTTTTCTCGAGAACTGGGCTATCAAATGCAATAAGATGTTTTAAAATCCGTCTGGTAGTTCCAGAGATCAGTGCGTTCAAACAAAAAGCAGCTTCAGCTCTTCAGATTTATTATATTAAGTATAGATTTGGTAGAAACCTTGATCATATATTTTGTATTTTAAATATTAAAGGAAAGGTCGTATCAGAACAATAAATTATTGAAATACTCAAAGTTGTAAATGGAAATGGAAATCCGATACCTGTATGACGTCGTACGAATGTATGACGTCATACAGGTATCGGATTTCCTGTAATAAAAAAGATGGAATTTGGATTTACTGTAATAAAAAAGGAAATTTAAAACCGCTATTCAAATATTCAATAAAAAAGGAAATTTAAAACCGCTATTCAAATGAATATTTGAATAGCGGTTTTAAATTTCCTTTTTTTATTACAGTATTTCCAAATTCCATCACAGAATCTGCTTGATTACAAAATAATCTCTTAATTTGACCCGTGCACATGACGTTTTTATCCGACTATGGCAAAGTAAAAAGGAGGGTTATGATTATGACCGATATGTATGTATGTTCATGTGCTCTCTCATATCTTCTAAACTCCTCGTCACTATTAAATATGTCGCCCTCTAGAGAACAAAGTCCAGACAGACAAATTAAAAATCCGGAGTCACACGTATCTATCTAAGTTCATGAAAGTGCCAAATGTCATGATTTCATGAAATAGTCATTCAATGCACTTATATGAACTTAGAGAGTTGTATTGCTGATTCTAATGTTTATAATTCTGTAAACCCATATTTGTTACGGCCGCAAATCATATTTAGATCAACATACAACCTGACACTGACCTGCAAATTGCAAAAAACGTAAGAAAATTTGAATTTCACGCGCTACCTTAGCGCATCCCCCTTAATGTGAGAGATTGTCAAGCGCGTGTAAACTGCAGCGATTGGTTCACAGTACCCAGTTCGGTTCGGTTTCGCCGGTTAACAGCCAATCGCAGTACCCAGTTCACGAGCGCTCGACAATCTATTACATTTATTATGCGATAGTTTTCATTCAAGAATCTGGCAGAATCAAGCATAAATATCCCGCAAACAGGCGCGACATGACTCTAGTAGAACAATTTCTATGGAAAATTCATGTATACCTATTTTTCTACCAGAATCACGTCGCACCGTCTGGTCGCTACTGTCCGCGGGAACCTTAAAACGAATGAGCATTTATAACCGCGCTTGCTCACTGCGTATTGAGAGTTTCAGTAGATATTATATTTAGTATTAACAACTTACCTCCCAAAATTTCGTACTTAGGTAAAGTCAGTGGTATAATGTCAGAAATCCAAAAGGTCACGTTTAACTCGGAAATATCCATAAACCCCAGCTTTACCAACAAGAAAAATTGTGAAAACAGCAGCCATTGCATTGAATAGAAAACGCTTCACTATAGAGCTCAAATCTCAGAGCTAGATGATCTCAGCACAATAACGATGAGATGCTTGAAAAATGAGGGTTTGTCACCTGTTGCGAGCCGTGACACTGCGAAAGAACCCTCGTTATCCGATCACTATTGCTGTTTGCAACTCAAATGAATATTGATGAGTTGGCTCGTTGTCAAGACTCGTTTTGACGTGATCTTACAATAACTACCCGCTTCGTGACTCTTCGCAATACTTCGGGGAGTTCCGTGAGTCTAATTAGTCTTTATATTTAATTGGTAGCGGGAGCGTGGCCAGAAATTTTCTTTGTTAGAGGGTCTTTTAATATTCAAGGTTTGCTCTTGTGTTTTGGTTGACTGTCCCGCAATCTAGGTCATCTTTAGCAACTATTGTAGCTACATAACCAACTAGCTATATTGATAAAAGGCCAAACCAACCAGCTATATTGATAAAAGGCCGTATATCAACCAGCTATATTGATAAAAGGCCAACAGTGGTTAATATAATATGGTAAATAGCATAGTGCAATACAGCGCTGGTGAATATAGTGCAAGCTGCATGCATCAGCTGTCATGTTCCAGCTTTATTACGATCGACAAAATATTGACAAATTAAAGCAGCCAAAATACCGTTCATATGGATGCAAATTCCCTCCAATGGCTGCAATATTTATGTTAATGCTGCAATCAATCGCCGTGTTCCCCATTTGCATGTTCAAACATGCGTACACGTTGTTAACAAGATATAAATTACCCTAGTCACAGTGTGGAGTCTAGATTTATAGATCTGTAGCATAATATCTGTAAACACTGGTGGGATTCAATGGATGTTTGCAGCATTTAGTTCCAATAGTTGCTTGATTTACGATTCAGAATATGTCATAATTTCCGTTGTTTAGTACACAATGGATAGGTAAAGTCAGGGAAATTAATACTATCTTGTAATAATATCATATTTAATTCTTTGATAGTTTTATGAAATGGCTATAACACGGCAATTGATGTAGGGTGTCAATTAGTTTAAAAATAAATTCCCCTGGCTGCATTATGCAATAAATAAGTGCTGTGGTGTGGTCGCAATATTAAGCTGAGTGATGGCCGTTTTGCGTGGATGTGACGCAAATTTTCCCCCAACTTGTTATATTTTTTGTGTTTGTCTTCTTTCTTTGCGCCATGTTTACCGCAAATAAACCTTTCTTTCTTTTTTCTCGAAGATTTATTCTGTGTGCTTGAAAATAAGGGGTGTAATGTTATAAAACTATTATTTCGAAAATCACTCACAAGCATTATGAATGAATGAAATGCACCGACCCCAGCGTGGCTTAACCAGACTCGATAAATCGAATGAACCCCAGGATTTGCACTAGCCCCTGAAGCCTCATGGTTCATGGGGTTTCAGCAGCCATTGCATATCCTGAAGTAGACCGGGGGGCGCGGGTAATGGTAGGGAAGAGTGTGCCCTTCGGGATAAGGAAGGATTTGCGAGCCTACCGGATATGCATCCTTGAGTAAGCAATGGACTAGTGGAGAGACGGGTAATAGTTATCTAAGGAGGGGCATCTTTTTACGACGTCGCCACCAGTTGGCTCCGTTCAATCTTCACCGTTGAATCCATTGGCGGAGATACGCTTCGTTCTCGGCTCTTTTCTAACTCCTTGCTGCTATGCTACAATTTGCTGTTTACTGTGTCTTCATCCGAAGACTCGCTGCTGTCCGTTTCAGGTTTCTTGTATATCTCGCTGGCTGCTTTCTTGATCTTGTTTCGGTCTCCAACCACGTCCATCCAGAAGTCGATTTCCTTGTCGAAACGCGCCATGTCCTGTTTTAGGTTGTCGTTCCAAGTGTAAATAGGTCGGCCTACTTTCTTGGATTTGGCCTTGTACTGTAATGCTGCATATAATAGGTGTGGGTTTCCGCGTCTGTGAACATGTGCGAGATAGCACATCCTGTGGTTCTTGATGCGTTTGGTTACCGTCTTTCCGTCTAAGATTTCGTACATTTTCTTTGATCTTGGTTTGTTCCTAGCGTGACTAATCGAGTCCCTCATGATAACTCTCTCATATTTTCTCAGTCTAGACCTGTTAGCTTTGGTGATTGTCGATACCTTCAAACCGTGTATCATACACGGTACAATCACCATTCTATACATGAGCCTGGCTAGTTGCCAGTCCATCTTTGAGTTATCTATGAATGGTAATAGTGACTTTGCGTTTCTAGTGGCCTGCTCACATCGTTTTCTGATTGTGCTTCTCCTGTCTAATGTAGATGTAATGTATGTGCCTAGGTATTTAATTTCATCGACTGTAGGTAGACTTAATCCATTCATTGACACGTGGGACATTTTCCGTGTAGCTAAAGGGTCTCTAATCAGTATTTTTGTTTTTGTTTCATTAATTTGTAGGCCGACACTAGCTAGTAGGGGTTTAATGTGGTATACAATTCCTTCTAGCCCTTCCAGGTCATCTGTAATGAAGATGAGATCATCCGCGAATGATAGCACCAGGGGGAGTGAGATTCCACGATCTTGGTCTAGTTTAATTAGTTGGGTTTCTTCTTCGAGGGTTCTGAGGACCTCATCTATTACCTGTGTAAAAAGTCGAGGGGATAACGGGCAACCTTGTTTGACCCCCTTTCCTTTGATGATCCGCCTACTTTGCTGGCCACACCATTTAATGTGTGTTCTTTCATTCATGCAAACCTTGATTATCCTGTTGGTTAATGTTATGTTCGTCCGTTGTATTAAAATGTCGCGTAATGCTTGAAGGTCTACATTGTCGAAGGCTTTTTCTATGTCCAGAGCGAGTACATAAATTCTTTTTCCTTCCCGCCATTCTTCGTCCAGTACCCTTTTCATCGTAAAAATGTGGTCGTCTGTAGATCTATTGTTTAAAAAGGCTGCTTGATAATTGCCTAATTCTTTTATTATTTCGTCTAATTTTTTAGTACGTAGGAGGCGTAAATCCTGTAATCCGTGTTGCAAACTGATATTCGGCGATAGTCGTTAGTATCTTTAGGGTCAGTTTTTTTCGGAATTGGTACCTGCACTGTTTCTAGCCACGTTTCGGGTGCTACATTCTGTGCCCAGGCTTTGTTCATATGTTTGGTGACGACTTCCTGTAATATTTGTGGCATCGCTTTGTAGAGCTCGATTACCACTTGGTCTGTTCCTGGGACTGTCCCGTTACGCATGCCGTTAATGATTCCCATCACTTCATCCACCGTGGGTCCTTCATTTGGTGTGTCGGTTAATGGCTTTGTTACGCTAACCGTTGGTATAGGTAGGCCTTCAGAGTTTTTTAGAATCTGCTCCCATTTAGACATTGGTATGTACGCGTTTCGCTTCCGGCGTTTTGTTTCTAACTTGTTTCTCCTGTAAAACGAATAAAGTACCTGCATGCGTTTTGAAGGGTGTTTTTTCCCCAGTCCGGTAAAGAAGGCTCGGCATTGTTTTTTTTTCTTCATGATGTTTAACCTTTTGAAGCGTTTCCTGGCATTTTTTAACACGATAATGTCTATTCGGGTTATCGGGTTGTCTACTTTGTAAGAATTTAGCCTTTTGGAGGTTAGCAAGCGCTATAAGATGCTCCCTCGAGTGACTCGGCTGGAAAGTTAAAGTTTCCTGGGCTGCCTCTTTTAATACTCCCGTTATGGTGTTCCATGGTATGTCGCTGCCTTTATCCGTTGACTTGATACCTATGTTTTCCAGTTTTTTTGTTATGCACGCTTGGTATTTCTCTTTGGTGGATTTGATGTTGAGAGCGGCATAGTAGCATTGTTTGTGGTTGAAATCGTTGAGCTCAATTATTGTCTGTTTATTTTGTGTATTGTGTTTGGTGTTTTCCGATTTATTAAAATTTTTACTTGTTTGTAGCTGTCCCCAGATTATTTTATGGTCGGAGGTATTTCTACCGGACCATTCAGCTTTAATGAAAATAAAGAGTTTTCCTGTTGCCTGCGGTGTAATAATGTGATCCAATTGGGATTTCTGCGTGCCTTTTGACCATGTGATCCTGCATGATGACCTCGCTTTTGTTGTTTCTATTTGCAGATTTTCCCTATTGACTATATCCATTAACATTTCCCCGTTGTAGTTAGAATATTCATGATATAAATTTTGTTCAATCAGCCCTTTGCGTTGGAAACTTTGTGTATCTAGTCTACCAATGTGGGCGTTGAAGTCGCCTAGGATTATTAGAGTACATTTCCTTGGTTTTTGTCTAATCAAATTTAGTAAACCTGTGAATGATCTTGTTGCTTTAGAGGTACAGCTGTTGATGTGGGAGTTAATTATATACAAAGGAGCAGATTTGTCGCTTCCCCTACCAACTTTAAGAGTGATTGACATCGCGTCGGTGTCATTTTTAATGTTCAGAATTTCAATAAGGGCATCCTTTCGGATTACAATTGCAAGTCCCCTATGTGCTTTACCCGCGTTTCCAGATAGATGCCATCTGTAGTGGGTGGAGTTGTATATTCCTAAGTTCATCCCTGTTTCTTGTAGGCAACCTATGTGGATACCCCTGTTTGAAAGTTCTGCATCTATTCTATCTTTTTTGGTCGGTTTTGAGGCCCCGCGGACGTTCCAAGTTGCAATACGTAGTTCTGGGCAGGCGTATCTACTAACGGAAGAAGGCGGGTTTCTAAGTATTGTGTATCCAGTGTCGTCCGCGACTTCCCCTGATGTCGGTGTATGTAATGTTGATGCTACTTGTACACACTGTGTTAATGAGCTAGCTAATTGGGTGTTCTGGAATCGGGGTTTTATGGACTGCCCTTGCATGTTATTGTTGTCTTGATCGTCGTTGATCCAGCTATCATAATGTTGATCCTTGTAGAGGATATGTATGTTACCGGGCACTGAATCTCCGGCAGGTGAATACACCAGTATGTTCTCGTTATTTATGTGTACATGGACATTTACGAGATAGAATTCGGACGCGGCGATTATGATGTCTTCTGCTCCCCAGAACGACTCGTTAAATTGCTCGGTTATGTATTTTGTTATCAATTGTTCCTGAGGAAGCTTGTTGTTAGGAAGAAGCTCTTGCATGTTATTCGTAAGTGCTAAACGAATTCTGGCGTCCCATCGGTTCGTTAAGACGTAAGTAGCGAGGTCTTGTCGAACAGACACGTGGTCGAATGTCAGTGCCATTAAGCTGTTTATTTGGTGTGCTATCGCCCTAAATAGACAGTTACCATCTTTTTCCATGGGCACTATTGTTACCATTGTAAAACTTTTGTTTGGGATTTCTAACGGCGTTATTACTGCTGGCGTCACACGTGCAGTGCAGGCTTTGTTTCGAGGGATACAAAATTTTAGCAGCGTTGCGCTTTGCCTGGAGATTTATGAGCTTAATTCTTTGTTTGAACGTAGAATTGAATCTTAAGTTTCCGGGTTAAGTTTTTGTTTTTTGTTGAATGGGCCACATGTTGGCGTATATTTGTTGACCGAGCGACTTTTTTGTAACGCTAAAGAAATAGTTGATTTTTTAATGTCGTTTCTGGGTAAGCTTGATGTTATAATCGTCAGCTTGCAGGAGGTTTTTAAGACTTTCACGAAATCGAAAGCGATAACGTTATTTTGTTAGAATGTTGTTGTATTTATAATGAATATTTAATACTTATTACGCTTAGGAAATAAGAGTTGAATGTGCGACCTATTTTGCAGCGGAAAGCATCGTCTTGAAAGATATGGAAAGGTCTCCCCAGATTAGCTTGGGTCCGTTGAATGCCGTGGATTACTTGCGTGAGATCAGGAATGCACCTCAGTAATAATATATTTAGCATGCACAGAATGTTCTTATAAAATTGGCTTAGAAAGTCAGAGTTATACGTTCGGCATCAAACGCCCGTCTTTTCCCCACTGCGAATCAACGCTTGCAGTGTTTTCCAACAATCAATCAGATAAAATACCGATTTTGCAGCGGGAAGTAAAACCCTGAAAGCCCTGAAAGATATGGAAAGATCTCACCAAATTAGCTTGGGTCCTTGCGTGCCCTGGATCGATCACTTGAGATCAGGAACTCACGTAGACATGCACCTCACTTTAGCACTATTTGCACCACACTTTAGCACTACTTTAAAGTAATTATTTAGTGTCCCAGCAGTATCAAAGTAAAAGAAAACACTGTTCGCTTCCGTCGGCAAGCGGGCGCCTGACGCAGTTGCATGTCTCGAAAATCACTCACAAGCATTAATGGAATTATAATTTCTAGATAAGCAGCTTTGATGTGTCATGTTAAGTGATCACTTAAAAGTCATTTTGTAGGGCGCAGGTTGAGTATATTACACAACAACAATGTTGTGTTGTGGCGTATTACAATTTGTACGTAATTAGGTCAGAGATAATGATACCTGATGATAATGAGGTCTAGGTTACACATAATTATGTACGGGGCGGACAGAATGAATGCTATTTCAGCTTGACTCATTTAAATTAAGTTTGACATAAAACATGATACCTACTACATCTTCTAGTGATGGTACATTCTGATGTTAAATTATTTTACATAATAAAATTATGATAGAAATGTGTATTCTCAAATATAATAATAATAATTTATTTCAGAATGCCATCCATACATTGTAAGAGAGGATTTAAAAAAAAATCTCCCCATATCTTTTTTCAATTTTCATTAAAAACGTCTTGAAATAAAACATCTGCTTTACATAAAACGACGGTAACTGATGGCTTCCCATCTTATTACAGATATTACGAGCTATTTTACATTTTATCCGTGAAATATGAAATGTTGCTACATTTCGCTCGCTGTATTGTCAAATTGACGCCTCGCTTACCGGACACAAAATGATAATGAACAATGCGGTTTATGTTAATACCGTAAATGTCGTACTTTAATTGTGTTCCTGTGTTGCCAGTGGAAATATGGATGGGGAGGCTTTAAAAGCTCTTTGGAACCTGTAATTATGCTGGTTAATGTATTTTGGAAGGATACATAATTTTTTTTATAATAATTTCAATATATTGGGAGAATTACAAGGCAACTGGACATTTAATACTCATAGACATCTGTTTTAGCGAATTATACAACGAAACGGCGTGCGCATTTAATAATAAGCCTTCATTTTGATTTATTGGTTGATGGCAATAGGCTCGCCCCCATTATATGTGACTTATACATAACTGGCGAAATGTGGGAATTTTTTGGGACAGGCCAACACCCTATTTGCACTTTCAATCACAATCTGAATGATTTTGAAGGATATTGCTAATACATTGCTTCATATATTCGAAAAATTTGTCTGCTCAACAACGTGCGCAATGAATGTTGTTGAACTGTCGAAAGTCGAAAGCCATTGCTACTGTTAGTGTGTAACGCCCTACCTCCGCAGATGTTCCATTTTATATGCTCTAGTGTTTTCACTCTATCAGAAAAAAAATCACAGGCTTTTAATTAATATTCAAATTCCTCATAAATAAAATCATTAGGTACCAAAATTAAAGCGGTTTCTAACAGCTACAGCCACAAGATGACATTTATTTCCTAAATACGGGGGAATCTCCTTCCATTATCCCTTCAAAGGGATTTGGGTAAATAGCCAACATTTAATACCTATCTTACATTCAAATACGCCACGGATTGTCTCGAAATAGTTGGAATGGATATAACAGGGCAACACAACGAAGTTTGTTACAAAATTCATACGATTGTCAAAGTTTTATATGGAAAGCGCAGTCACACAGATGCAGTGCTGTACACCTATGTAGGTGCAAGTAGTGTGGGGTTTAGCGAGGCAACTTTGTCTTTACTGTGGGTAGACGGTGTGAAACGTGTGCTGGGCTTGCGGTGGCTACACGGGAGAGAAGGTTACAGGGAAGAGGGTCGTTCAATACGTAGTTGTGGTCGGTGTTTGCTTACTTACTGGCACGAGGTGAAAATGTTTGGTGAAGTTTTACCAAAGAGCTCTTTTTTAGGGTTCCGTACCCAAAAGATAAAACGGGACCCTATTACTAAGGCTATGCCCGTCTGTCCGCGTCTTAGCTCAGAGACTGTTGGTACTAGAAAGCTGTAATTTGGTATGGGTATACATAAAATATAAATCACGCCAACAAAGTGGTGAAAAAAATCATAAAAAAAAAAAAATTTTTTGGGCTCTTTCACGGGTCGTGGTTATGCTTATTTTTCTCTCGTCAATCCCATGGTGTGGAGAGTAGTTGGAAAAGTCGTTTAAAAGTATTGTCAGTTTGTGAAAACCATTTTTGAATTCAGGGATCCTTTTGCGAAATATTAAGCTTTAAACTACAAATTTTTGTTAGAGTTAATGTGCCCCCCTGCCAGAGAAATGGTTGGTTTTGGAAATGTGAAAAAAATCACGGCATTAGTATATATACAGGAAAAGTTTTTATCCACTGCGGAAATTTTGACATATTAACCTTAAACCAGTTTTATTAAACATAATTTTTTTATTTTGATGCGTCTTCATACAAAAAAAATAAAAAATCGTTAACGAAAGATGTTTATTTTAAAAGTGGTTGTATGGCTAACCGGCGCCGGCGGCGGCGCGCGGCGATGCGGAACACGCGTACCTATCTATCAGCTGTGCGGTCGCTCGATTCGCCGGCGTAGGTATTTGATGAAAATAAAAATCAACAAAAATTTAATATCTTTATAAATAAATTAAAACAATTTCTAATCTGTAAATGTTATTATAATGTACATGAATATTTAAATGATAAATTTAATAAATAAACAATAACATCAAAAAAAAAAATGCAATAATAATTTATTTATAATTACCAATGATAATAATAATATATGTATAATTTAAATAAATATTAATGTTTAAATCCAATATATGAGTGGTAAAAATTATATGTACACAATTAGTTATCAGCCTACCAGCGTTGTGTAGGTAGCTACACAAAACGAAAGAGTAGATTAATATTAAAATTGTTAACAAATATCTATAATAAGCCCTCCTCCTAATTTTTTATGTTGTTATGCCCGACAGGGCCCACAATGCTCCAAAACGAATGTATGTCTTTATGTACCTACCACCTAAGTTCACATTGTGGAATGCAATAAACGTATTGAGTATTGAGTATTGAGTATTTACGTGGGTTACTGGCCCTTGGATCTCGCTCAAAGAAATCAAAAATGCTTTCTTCGATTTCGATCGCCAGTCGGGGTCTGCCAGACCCTCGTGCATGATTCGGGGTTCTGAACTGTCCGTGATCAAGCAGCCTTTGAGTGGCCGCTAAAATGGTCCTTTCATTAGGGACCGCGGGGTTAAGGATTCCATGGGCTCACATTAGAGGTATGCTCTCAGTCGCATACATTCTGCGAGCTGCTTGCAAACTTTCACCACTCAGTACATACACTCGCACCATCTCGTAAAACTCGCGGTTACTGAAGTCCGACATCGTGACCGGTAGGTACAAGCACGACACACGTGCGGCGCGGCGCTTGCGCGGGAAAGCGATTAGACGCGACGTCACACGACAGCGCGTGCGATGAGCGAACTGTCGGCCACAGCGCCCGGCGCCGCCGCCCGGGAGGGGGTTGCACCCCCGTGCAACACCGCCGCTCGTGCGCCGGCCGCCGCACGCGCCCATTGATATTATTACGAATAGTTTGTCCATATTTTGCTGATTTAAAGTAGGATAAAAAAACAAAAAAAAGTATTGAATAAATAATGGAAATGTGTTCTATTACTGATATTGAACCACCAAAAAAAATTTGCGCACTGGTCAAAAACTTTTCCTGTATATGTATAACGAAATTAAAAGGAAAACTATCACAGCTAAGTAGACTACAAATTGCCGAGTAATAATCGACCAACTTAAATTTGCAGTTGCAAAAAACCTGTTCTCCCATACGTTCTGTATGGAAGAAAAAGTTTTTCAACTACAATGTTAAGTTTTTTGGATAAATTTCCCTAATTACGGAACCCTTCACTGTGCATGGTCCGACACGCACTTGACCGTTTTTTTTTTAAACTAACTTTTCTTTCTCTGAACTCAATTGCCTTGGTTAGTGTTGTTAAATTATACACCTAAAAACCAAGTAGCAGTTCTGTTTTCACCTTGCGGCTTCAAATGATGATAGCCTATAATTTTAGAAACAAAGGTACCGTATCGTACACAGGCTTTTCTGTCGTAATCGCCATTTTCCTTGAAAGTTTCAAGATATCTGAAGGCTTCAGAAAATTGCCTTTTCGCAATATTTCGGCGTCTTGTAAAATATCATTTCGAATGTGAGAGGCGGGTAGCTATGAGATTGGTGTCCTATATAAGATTGGTTAGGCTTTAAGACAGGTCTGAATCTGAACAATATGTTTTCAAAAAAATGGACCTTTCTAGTAATCAAAATTGCCTATAATGTTCTGCCTTTTTGCATAGCTAGGATTCCCACGACAACAGCACGTTCGAGTTAGAATCTTATCGAATTTGCTTAAACTAACGTTCCTAATTGTAATTACTGTGTGTCATTTCTGACCCACTTTAATCACAGTAACATTTAATAAATTATATCTGAAGAATTTGGTGTTTGGAGAATTTAATTGAAAAGTCTAATAATGTCTTTTCGGCGATTCCACAAGACCAAAGTTCCATTACAACTCGAATTTACGCTTGCGTTCCGTACAGTTGGTCTCTGGGAATACGGTGCGTGGGTGTAATTGCCCATTGTAACCAAGATGGCGCCATAGTTTCGGTACCTAGTCCGGTCCAGTAATGTCTACTATTGTCCGCACAGAGGCAACCAGAGGTAGGTAGCTTTCCTAGTGCTCATACATTGTGTTTTGTTTACATAGGTTCTACCTAAATAAAAGCGCTATTTTGTTTATAAAATTTTTACAAAAATTAGTAAAGAATATTTGTTTTAATTGTGTGTTATACAGAAAATTGCGCCTACCTCCCAGAAAAAAAATCGGAATGTGTTTTGGTGCTAGGCCCACAGTTGTACGTTGTTCTCTGGGAAATACTATGTGGCGTGGGTGTGATTGCCCATTGTACAAGATGGCGCTATAGTTTTGGTACCTAGTTCGGTCTGGTAATGTCTGCTTTTGTCCGCACAAAGCTAATCGGAGGAGATATCTTTCCTAGTGCTCAGGCATTGTGGTTTGTATATGTGGGTTCTACTTAAATAAAAGTGTTACTTCGTTTTCATTATTAAAAAAAAAAAAATGGTTTTGCGTGTTATTCATAAAACTACGTTCATTTCCTAATATTATTGTACCTATTATGGTCTGTTGCAAAGTTATCTGATGAAGATGTTAACAAATGGATCTAAAAATTTAATTGTGGATGTCAATTTGTAGTGTCACTCACAAATTGTGTGATTTGATTTGATTATTTTCCTTCTTTTATTTTTCTTTATTCTGAAAAGGGTTTGTTTACAATTTTATCTGATACTTTTGTAACAAACTATATTTATACCTTATTTGACATTTCGAAAGGTGTGGTACGGATTTACTTTATGATATAAATGGATTATTTACATGTTTTGAGTCATCACTAACGCGGACTAGACAGACATAAAAAAGTCGTAACAATTTTATTCTTCATGAAATCGAGTTTCACGTAACGTGAGCATGAGTAATAATATACTCTTTTACAGCTTTAACAGTCTGTGATTTTATAGGGGCATTATTATGCATGCGGTGCTCAGATATTCAACATTTGAATACGGTAAAATACTACAAAATGTCTGCTTTGGAATAAACTAAAAATTTAAGTTTTAGTAATTCCTGTAAAGATTGTGTTTACTAGCAAAGATTTTTAGAGAAATGATAATAATCTTTTCAATAATTTATTTATCTACACATTTATGCAAATAAATTATTTGAATAAGAATTTAACAAAAAAAAGATAAATGAAAAAAAAAAAAGGTCAACACTAATTTTTTTCTACCTTTTGCAAAAAAATAAATGGATTTGAATCAGAAAACTAATTTCAACAATTTTGAAATAAATAAATTCTCTCCTTTAAATGTACCCACTCTTTTCCTAAATGCTTATCATCTTTTCAGTAAGCATTTTTAACATTCGTAATAGGACACTGACGATGATGGATGGGGTGACCTTAATTTGGGTTAAGTGTGATAAAATATTAATTATGTACCTACACTCCAGTGGCTTAAATATGCTCGTAGTAATTAATTTCCACCCTTGGGCACACCGACTGTTTTTGTAGTTAATTGTTGAACCATAAAGAACCAGCCTGATTTATCCCTCGAAAATCAGTATTCAGGCTCAATTATCCTACTAATATTATAAATGTGTCAGTCAGTAGTAATTAAGTTTATTTATTTGTATGCACATGGTATACACACATTGCATGCAAGACATTAAATACAGAAATGTTCTATCATGTTCAGCCGCGTATCGTGGCGTACAAATTGGTAGGAAGAGATGGTGCACAAACCGCGGCCATACCTATTTGTCAAAAATACATTATAAAATTACTTATAATATCATAATTACTTATTATACGTTATACGTGTGAAAGTTTATATGTTTGGGTGTTTGTTACTCAATACTGTAATCACACAAAAACGGCTGAACGGATTTGGATAGGCACACAGATATTTTATAACCTTACTATAGAATACTTTTTATTCCATTCCGATGCGGGCGAAGCCGTGGACAAAGACAAACTTGGAGACAATGTCCAGATCCAGGTAGGTAACTATAAAAATACCTAGGTATCACTTAGTCAAAACACGTGGGTGCACAAACAAACCCTTGGTCATTATTCCAAAATGTGGAAGCATGCATGCTTCCGACCAAGTATGTACAAGCTTTAACAAGAGCGACTTCAAAGGACTGTCCAGTGTCCACAACGAGCGCAATAGCATACCTACTTACTTAAACTAAAGCTTGGCAAATATGATGTTGACCAGCCAAATAATAGGTATACTTGAGTCAAAATACTACCATGTACAAGTCCAAGCTTCGCACCCAGTATTTGCCTTAATTGTCGAATACTCATAGTATAATACTCGTAGTATAATACTCGTAGTATAATACTCGTAGTATAATTATGTATTACTTTATGCACTATATTCGCTGTAATAGTTTCCAGCGTTCCAGGTTAATTAATTTCCACCTCAGTTGGTTTGTATTTGTAACATGATTGCTCTTATCAGCCGTATGTTGTTATTAAACTGAAGTTTCATAGTTCATTATACTGAAGTCAATGTTTGTGCTTGAAGGGAATGTTAAGTTGATTTTAAGTACAAGAACGGGCAAAGCAAGCAGTGCTAATTTGAATATTGCGAGAATGAAAACTCAAAATTATACTTAACTAGCTGTTGCTCGCGACTTCGTCCGCGATCCAGAATGAAAAGTAGCCTATGACCTTCTCTAGGTCATTGTCTACCAATGTGTCAAATTTCATCCACATCCCTTCTGTCGTTTTAGCGTGAAAGCGTTACAAACAAACAAACTCACTTTCGCATTTATATTAGTACTAAGTGCGCCCCGCAGTTTCACCCGCGTAAGTCTCAATCCCGTGGGAATATCGAGATAAAAAGTATCTTATGTCTTATTCCAGTTCATGGTCTACCCATGTGTCAAATTTCATCTAAATCCGTTCAGCCGTTTTAACGTAAAAGCGTAACAAACAAACTCACTCTCGTATAATATTAGTTAGGGTTAGGATTAGTAAGGTTATGGATATGCCTGAGGACAAGTTGTTATAATATTTGCATTTCCTTTAATTAATTAATTAATTAAGACCAAGACATGTTTAAGAGTCAATAAATGCAGTGCTATGTGAAAACATTAGAACTTTGGCCTTAATTAAGACTGTCTCATTGGTCTGGTGGTCGCAATCATTGCTGAGCGTGAGTCCTGGGTTCGATGCTCAGGTCAAACAAAGTGTTATTGGGTTTTTCCGTCCGGAATTTCTCGGTAGCGGCCCGGTGTCCGAATTTGTGCCCGGCTATAGCAATAGGCTCGCCCCTATTATATGGGACTTAAGATTTATTGGTAGGTGCACCTCTGCCTAACCTTTCGGAAAAAACAGGCGTCATATAACGATATGTTGTTAGCTATGGCGACCTGTCTATACTTCATATGAAAATATTGTCATCAACTTGTATTGCGATAAAAGATTCATATCTTGCACTAAAAGACCAGTCTTGTACCTCCGTATAAATATTTATTCATCGGAAATATTGCTGAGGCATTGAACACGGGAATAGAGCCAACCGAAGCCATACGGGCTGCCACGCGGGATAAAGTTTCCGCCCCGGGGTTTACGAGGTTCCGTGAAAAATGCTACGTAAGACGGCTGAGCTTAGATAATACACCTCTATTTTACTGAAGTGTTGCGATATCAACTTCAAAACTGTTGAAGGTATTGAGAATTTGCAAACTCTTATCATCTGTACTCGAATTATGTATTTTTTTCTTACAAAGACAATAAAGAATTTGTTTATAAAATTGTTGAAAGGGTCTGTGGCGGCATCTACATCGCCACATGGGAACTATGCATCAGAGACCTGACGTCACACAAATCCTGCATCGCGCAAACAAAGTTCTCCTCAGTTACAAATTATTCTCGTTGTTTTTAAACTACGCGGAAAATTAAGAATTGACACAATTATCTCATTATTCCATCCTCTAGGTTAATTAAGTGTTTAATTAGGTAGGTATATTATTTCAACCGAATACTTAAGACGTTTTACAGTCGTTTTAAATTTTAAGCCACAGCAATTACGTGGAACATGGCGTTTTAAGGGTTGGGTTAATGGGAAAATTGGTTTCAGGTGTAGCTGCGAGGTTACCTTTTATGGCCCCAACGATATTATGATAGGTACTTCAGCCATCTTAGCCATCTATTCTCTTATAGAAACTTGGTGCACTGAAAACTCGTAAACTTAGCCTTCGCTTTCAAATTATTGTAGTAGTTTCCCTGATAGAGAACAGAGTATCGACATAATTTTAAACTTAGCGATATCTTTGTCTAAGATAACGTAAAGAAGAAGAAAAGTTAGCCGCTAATAACTCGAAAAATCTTACCTTTCTAGTTTTATTGCATAAAATAACCGTTAACTGCCTTTCAAAGTCAAAGTCAAATAATTTATTTCAAATAGGCACATTAAAGGTACTTTCGAACGTCAAAAACAAAGCAACAGAACTGATTCTAGTTGCCCCTTCCGAAAGGTAGTTTTCGTATGGAGAAGAATGGGCAAGAAACTCCACCGTTACTTTTTTTTTTAAAGAGTCTTTAGAAGTCATATCAAATGCATTTATATTATCGCAATAAATATACGGAAATATTTAATCGCGTTCTGCTCAAAGTTTATTTTGTGGAGTAGAAAGAACGCTTGGAAACGAATAGGGTCAAAAAGGAGTTTCACTGGGCGTGCCAAAGTGCCTGGCCAGGTAAAGTACTCTTGTAGCTTTACTCAACAGTCGTTTTAAATATTATATTTTTCATAGAATCTAGCGTTAAGCCAGCTTAGAATTATGACAACTAACTTAATCCAAGCGTAAAACACGATCATTTTTGTTATTTGCATTTTTTTCCAATATTTATTTGAAGGGGCTTGTGGCTAAGTAATGACAGTCGCAAGGGTCGATCGATCAGGTTAAGCTACGCTTGCCACGGTGCCGGTGGTCCACGGATGGGACATGTTTACACCCTGCTTTCAAAGACACGGAGGGGTGGACCTCGGAAAGCACGTTAAAGCATCGTGCAGACTGAGAGGCATAAACCGTAGGTCCCGGCTGTCACTTGTAGATCTTTGACAGTTGTTACGGGTCGTCAGAAGTCCGAAAGTCTGACAACCAGTCTTACCAAGGGGTATCGTGTAACTCATTAACTGGATTGTAGAGGTTAGATAGGCAGTCGCTCCATGTAAAATACTGGTATTCAGCTGCATCCGGTTTGACTGGAAGCCAACCCCAACATAGTTGGGACCGAGCGCAACCGCTATATCACTTATATTTGAATAGGCCCTTACATAGGTATTAAATCAAGTGACTTACATTGGTTTATACTCAACTATACTCAACATGTCATGTTTTCTTAATGACCCCTAATGTTTGTCTTGTTATTCGAAATTCAAAGAGGGTCGTATTGACTTTAGAGACTTGTAATTTCAATGGACGAGACTAGACTTCCCCTAAAGCATAGCTGTATGTACGAGTATGTATATGACTAAACGTCGGAACTCATGAACCGTTTACCTGAAGTGTTGAAACCAATGTTTTGGAGGATAGTAATGTCTTATGCATTCCGAGGAAATTGCATCTTAAAATCTTCTCTCAAAGCGAAGATATTAATATTCTACGCGGACACCCAGGATGAATTTATACAATCTGGAACTATCTAAAATGTGCTTTAACATTCTACCTCTTGGAAGGCTTGAATGCAATTCAAGACTATTTAAATGAGAGACATTATATCACTGTTGCATGATTCATAAGGTAGGTACTGTATTAGAACTAAGCTTTAATATTTTGTTTACGTTTCAGGGTTTGACCGCTTAAAATAAATTTATAAAGCCTTCGATGGGGTGCCCATGAGAAACCCATGTCTTTGTATTTATATTTTGTAGGCAACGCAACGGCTGAACTTATGTTTGGCATTCACATAGACCATATCAGGGATTAAAATATAGAGAACATGGGCAATAGCTACCTCCTAAAGTCAGTTTTGAATCTCGTAGACTAATTTGACATTTCAAGTGATGGTTGTTTGTTTTTCAATTCGGAGTTTCACATTTGCACCTGTCAAATTAGTCTACGAGATTAAAAAACGGGCTTGAGTACCTCGTAGTTACGTAAACCAATGCAACGAGTACACGAAGCGTAATTAAAAAAACTGAAAAAGGCGTCATTGTACAGTCACGGACTTTAATTGATGAGCATTCTTTTAACTTTTCAATTTTGCAGTTTCATACATTCACGAGATTACACAATTAAACACGAACTCAAATCGCATGCTCGTAAACAAGATGAAAAATTACTAATAATCGGAAATAGTCTTGTCCATAGAGGTTGACTAATAAGTTCTCAATGATAAATAAATACAATGTTTATGCAATCTATTTGATACTGACCTCCTTTGAATCAGAGCTCCTTAACTCAATAATTCTGAAAACCTATCCGAAGACAGTGACAGTTGAAATGTCGCTGTCACAGACAATATTTTCGAATTTGTCGAAATGAGTAATTAAAATTTCTCCGTACGCTAACGTTACTATGGCTACGCTAAAACAATCGTCGTTAGGTTACGGTTGCTAGACCTGCAATTGGTTGACTTTGGGTAGTCACTCTGCAGTCAAGTTTGTAGTTCTGGCTCTCAGGTTAGCCAACCGGTAAAGATATTAAATATAATTTTCTTCTTCTTTAATACGAATACATGACTTTCCGTATCTCGATGTACGAGTATAACCGACTAAGCCCGATTTGCATTACACGGCTAAAATACAAACAGTGCCAAGTGGCTTATCAATTAAAGTCCGTGACTGTACCTACATACTATAACATTATGAACAACTTTTACAATGGGACCAACCCTGAAATCGCTATCCAAAAATCAGCTGTTCCTTACATATTATCGTGCTAACCGAACATAAAAATGTATGGAGCAGCAGATATTTTTTCGCGGTTACAGGTTTTGTTCTATAGTGAAGGGTGTTCATCATGATGAGTACAATTACCGCTTTTCAGGTTTCCAGTTGTTTCAATTACTTACATCTTGAATTGTCACACAATAGTATCAACAACTTAAACAAGAAGGATTCATACCTTCTCGTAAGCCAAATTCAATTCCTCGTACGAAAGAAGCAAAGTTTTGCAAAGAGCTAGGTGCAGTAAAAGCCCGAGGTAGCAGTTTCAATTAGCTAATTCGTAGCAATTCAGTTATTAAACCTGAGGCTAAGTGCTCAACGGGTGCTAATTAAATTAGATAACATTGCTTGTTTCGATGGAATCTTTAGTTTATATCTCTTATACATATGAAGATACTGAAGATGATTATTTAAATGAATTTTATAGGTACAGAAAACCCTGAGGATTTCTGTGTGTTTTCTGTACGTTTTATACCATTGGGTTGAATTCTTACTATTTGTATTTATTCATTTAATTCAAGCAACAGGGAATCGATAGTGTTAGTATACATACTAGGGCATGCAATTAAATTTTTCAAGAATTGACCGTTAATCACTACATATTATAAAACAAAGTCCTCCGCCGCGTCTGTCTGTGTCGTCTGTTTGCGATAAACTCAAAAACTACTCCACCGATTTTCATGCTGTTTTCACCAATGGATAGAGTGGTTCTCGAGGAAGGTTTTAGTTTATAATAATCGATATCCACGTGGGCGAAGCCGCGGACATCAGTAGTATACCTATATAACCGTTTGTAACAGTTGTTTTTTTTTTATTAGGTTTGAAATCAACAAAAATCAAGTCTGAGACAAAATGTTTGAACTGTCTAGAGGCTAAATAAAAATGAAAAGGGGTACGTTTTTAATAGACCGATAGAAAAGGACAATCTTTTCAATCAAGAAAATCAATCAATACCAACATGTGCATATTCAACTTCAAAATGTTGTCAAACTTTTATTGGTTGAATGCGAGGCTTTTGGCTAATTTGATAGTGTACTTATTGTCTTGTTTTATTTATTTTTTATTGTTTTAATGTGCGTTTTGTTAATAATTTTTCTTTCTTTTCTTTCTTTCTTATATTATCGGACACAATCCCTATATAACTATACCCAAACATATATTACGTTCAAAAATTCATCGCTTCTGTTAGTTAATGTTTCATGGATCAAGCGAACCGTACGTTTATTCACATCGATCAGAATAATTCAACTACCGACTGGTATGAAATTCGTTCGAGTTATATTAATGGAATTAAAGCTGGGAAGTTACGTCGACAGTTTTTTTAATGATGTGTCCTTTTTATTATTGTATTGGACGTGAGTACTTATTCGATATTTTGTTGCTGACATAATTGAAAATACGTTGTTCTCTACATTTATTCGCGTAGCTCGTTAAAATGTAGGGACAGCTGTTTTTGTTTCAGGATTTCAGTGTTGGTCCCATGATGAAATTTGTTCATAATGATGAGTACAATGACCCCTTAAGCAACTAAAATTACACCCTGTATTTAAGCATATAAATAAATGTATACCTATCTGTATGCAGTTTTATCGTAGAGCCAGTAAGAATTTGGCTATACCTTATCACATCGTATTATATCGTCGTACAGAAACCAAAAAAGATTTCAAGACTAGAAATAGAATTTTATCCGCCGTGTATTTTCTTTGACGTGATAATTTCATAAAGTTGAGTCCGTCATATTTTATTATTTCTCAGTCTCAGTGGTTCAGTCACGTACGCTCACCACCACATATTCGTGTCAATGAAGTTACTACCCGCACGTTTGCTTTTGTCTATAATAGTAAAAGGAGGCGTGAAAGTAACATAAAAGTGGCTATATGAGTCTAGAAATAGAAGATCTTATTTGGCTTTAACGTGTACTTTCGTTATGGTCCCCGCATTATTATCACAATTGCGTTTATTGCCAGGTTTAATATACAACGTGTAACGGAATAAACGCAAGAGCTCATACACCCCAATTAGAATATAAAATTATAAGACTAAAATAATATCTGTAATTTAATTTAATTAAAACACACCTTAAATTAACTATTTTATTTAACGCGCACTACACATTGGATAGCTATGAGCGTATTACAAATTTTGTTATGCATTGAAATAGGCTTTATTCCTTTGAGATAACGCTTTTTCCTTAAATGAAATGTCTTATTACCTTGTTATGACGCAGTGGTTCTAATTTCAGTTAAATAAAAGATTTTTTCATGAAAAATTAACATATATAAATAATGACGGAAATCGATTCAGAAGCCGATTCTGAGCAAACTACTTTCAGGTCTTGCGCTTATTCTGTTACACGTTGTATAAAAATACAATGTGAAGTCAACGATATGACAAAAATGTATCGACGCGACACCGAAAACAATTTTCGTGAAGTTTTCATAGAAATTGTTCCCCCAAGGTCGCGTAAGCTGTCGCGGCGAGCATGTTTGCAGGAGTCTTTAAACTTCGTAAATCTAATGACGTTACCAAATTCTATCAAATATATCTAATAGTTTAGTCACTTTAGCTACTCAAAGATCGATTAAACCCATAGTCAGCCCATCACTATTATTTAGTTAGTATGTTTTTATAAATTGTTATTTGACGTAATTTTTTTTTAAAATTATGTTTGGGAAATACTCTTGTAGGTACCCCAGTATTTAAATTTACTGTCGTGTTGTTGTCTCCACAGCGTATACTATAAAAAGAACTTTTAAATGCTTTACGTAATTGAAATGAATATTGAAAGTTCAAATGAAAAATACATATTTCGATAGCGAATGTGTTACGCAATTAGGGTTTTTGCAATCGCTGTGAAAACCAACACACCAATATTTATAGTCTGTCGGATCCCTACCAACAAGAGAGAGGGGGAATCAAAAATTCCATCACGAGTAAAGAAATTGATTGCGTAAGCCCATGTTCGGGTATGGTTTGATTAAGACAAAGTTGCTAGCTAATTCAATTTAAAAAAAACTTGATAAGTCGACTGTTATTTAAAAATATATACACCTACTATAGTACGCCAAAAAGTTTATTTACTTCCCGTTTTATTTTTACACGACTGCCCAAAAAGGAGTGTAATGGTTTTGTAGAACGGAACCCTAAGCTGATTCACAGATAATAATCTCGCGCACGACCACGACTTTTGGTTGCACCGACTAAGGGAACTATATACTATATAATATTTATTATTCTCTCATAATCACAAACACAGTACAAAGTCAAGGTAACACTTAGTAGAGACTGGTGTCTGTTGTAGTTAAACCTGTATTACAGATCACCAGGCTGTAACCTCCATCGGACAACTCACATATTATGACCTATGACTGTATTCAATGAACATACAGGTACATAATAAAACACTATTACAAGTTAATAAAACCAAAGTGAAACAAAATTTAAAATTAAAAACTAAAGTAAAACAATTAAAAATTACATTCTGGTAGCAATCGTGGCTTTAAATTGATTTGGGGGTGAGTATTAGTGGGGGTGTGTGGGTGGGTACCTATGTGTAAGTGTGTGTCGGTGAGAGTATAGAAACCGATACGAACTGCGCACTCGGTCGCAACGGCCAACTAGCCGGTTGCTATAGTTTACCTGGTCGGTGCGACCAAAAGTCGTGTTCTTGGTGCACGACATCCGTTATTCGTAGATACAACAAAAGTTCACTGGCTGTAGAGACTTATATTAAAAATGCACACCTAAATTGTGTTTTCATCATATATGAAATTGTATTATGTATTTTCTTTTCCATAAAACATAACATTCCACCGACTTTTTCCATAAAACCACAGCCATGTAATATAAAATTCATTTACCTCAGCAAACATGACGGGAATTTAAATTTTAAAACGATGTAATCTGGGGGATCATTCACAGGAGTCAGATTTATTTCTGTATTGTTGTTTTACAGAAGATATTCAACTTGTAGTCAAAGAAATAAGTTAAACTTTGTAAATATGCTAATAAAGTTTTTTTACTATGTGGATATAGGTGTATGTTTTCATACACGAACTATTTTAAGGGGTCATTGTACTCATTATTATGAGCAACTTTCACTATGGGACCAACAATGAAATCGCGAAAAAAAAATCTGCTGTCACATACATTATATTTTGACGAGCTGTGCGAATATTAATGTAGGAAACAGCTGTTTTTTTTTTTGCTATTTCAGGGTTGGTCTAATAGTTAAAGTTGTTCATGTTAGAGGACGCATCCTCTGCAGTAGTCTTTTCGGTTGGGTAACTGGGTACTATGGTAGGTAATGATTTTATTATGTGTGATGGTTGGTAATGACTATGGAAGTTATAGTTTCAAGACTCCTAGATTCAATTCACCCACTCAACCCAAATCTCAGACCAATCTCCAGTTTGTTCTGGGAATCTTGTATGTTGAGTTTTTCATTGTTTTTCTGCAATCTTCTTTATCTACGTGTATTCAAATTTCTTATAGTAATTTTTGGTTATGGCATTAAAGACGAATTTCAGCAGAATTTTAGATAAATAAATATGATACTGTTTCAACTTCACTAGAAAGTTAATTACAAAGTCAAAGTCAAATCGCATAGTTCAAATAGGCACATAACTTTTGAACGTCAATGGAATTGATTCTAGTTGCCTCTTCCAAAAGGTAGTTTCGTATGGAGAGAATGGGAACATCTTACACAACCCGTCTTATCCGTCCTACTTGCGTGAGCGTTTTTCTTACGCTCGTCCTCGTGACGCACCGTGTAGATCCCTCCTTAAGTCTCATCCTCATAAAACTAGCTATTATTCTTATTCCTTCTCTGTCCATGCTGTAAGATTGTGGAACTCACTTCCGCCTAGCATTCGTGATTTAAAAACTGTTTCTCTGTTTAAATTTCGTGTAAAAGAGCATTATCTTTCCTCTCAACTATGAGTATATTATTATATAGGTATTTATGTTTATATATTTAAGCTATATGTATTTATTTAAGTATATATTAATTTTCTTGCGTATATTTAATATTTTTAGTTAAGACTTCGCATAATAATTTTTCTCTTCTTTTTCTCACACACTATTGTCTACATTTCTTTAATATTTCTCCTTTCGCAGGTCTGCTGGAAGAAATTTCTTAAGAAATAAGCAGTACCTTTGTACTCATATTGTAATTATGTTGTATCTCTATGTATTTTACTGTGTGTACATAAATAATAAAATAAATAAAAAATAAATAAATAAATGGTCAAGAAAATACATCGTTACTCTTTTAAAATACAGAAACTAACGATTTATTTAGCTTCTGGTACCACACAGGAAGTGGATAACTACATACATGTGGGACACTTAGAGATTATCTCTTAGACTTCGACAGGTAATAGATTTACTTCTTGGGCGGAGCACCGCCGTGTCCTCGCGGAGGCGATTGGCGGCGGTGACCTCTCGCGTCCGGCCCTGGTTCAGGCCATGGTACGGAGCGAGAGGGCATGGGAAGCCGTCACCTCCTTCTGCGAAGCAGTAATGCTCGCGAAGGAGGAGGCGGAACGCGTGAGGGAAAGGCAAAGTTTGCGCCCTCACGCCCCTAACCGCCGCCGTTGGAGACGCCCTGGGCGTCGGGAATCCCAGGCGGATTTCCGGCCACCATAGGCGCGGGCTTGCGGACGGCGAGCAACGGGCAGCTCGCCGTCCGATAAGGACCAGGCCCGGGTCGATGGCGCGTCGTGTTCCACGCGCGCCTCAAAGAGATGTCAGCAAAAATGACGGGGTCCAATAGGACCGATGCCTGCCAGGGTTGCGGGAAAGTCCGAAAGGGATACCGGGACCTTGGCAACAGGCAAATGAAGGAACACGGGTGGGTTTTAGTCAGTAAAAGTCTGACACGCCCTTCCGCTCCGCCCAGAGCGGGAGAAGTCATTGGATGATTTCCCACCCTCAAAAAAAAAAAAAAAAAAGGTAATAGATTTACTTGTACACCAGAGTTTGCACACCTGAATTAAGTGCTTTAACTTTGAATTCTCGTATAGATCTAGTTTCGACTAACATTCTCAAACACTTTTATCAAATCTGGGTCGATAAAATAAAACGAAAGGTCTAGTTTTTGAGAAGCTGTGTAGTCTGACGTGTAGTTCAGACTTGTCAGACAAAACAGCCTATGTTAACTACAACATGACCACCTATTGATATAGTGATAAAAGAACCAAGAAAAAGCATGAGATGGACGAATGTTTGTTAATAATAATAATGGTGTCCGACATCATAATAGAGCAAACAATTTTTTTTCACGACCTTTTGCGCTATCTGTCGCCCTAGACAAAGTAACATTCTATCAGCGATAACGATGATGGAAAAGGCAAAAATGTATAAGCCCGACATAAACTATCGAAAAGCTTATGTAAATTCTGTTAAAAGTCGTTGTAAAAATACAAAACGCTTCCGAAGCGATTGTCACTTGTCTAGTCTCGCCCTCAGTAACGATTATTAAGCATCATTTTTTGTGGCAAAAGCTAAAAAATGCTAAGAGACTTGTAACAAAATTCTGTTACACTATTTAAAAGGCGAATTATCCAAGTTTAAAATAAAATTATTTAGGACAGACTAAAAGTTTGCAAATAAACAAAGTTTTTGATGAAAAAGGCTGTGTCTGGCGTCTGGCTAAGGCCTACCTAAGAAATCACAGGGGAGGAGAGAGCTAGACAGAATACAACGAGGTACTCCGTCAGGGCTGCCGTTAAGAGCCTAGTTTAAAACATAAACTGTGTTACTAGCAATAAAAACTTTTCTATGGAAGAAAATTAAAGAGATAATTTTTGGACGTGACTGTTTTATCAAAGAATCTTAAAAGAAGTTTAATTAAATGTGGTAACAATTAAAGACTTCGTCGAATTCTTCCTTTTAACAAATCATTATATATCATCTTATTTTTTAGAAACTCTAGCTGCTATTGCGTCGTTCCTCTCATATCTTAAAAAAAATATTTCTTCTTACAAAAAATGGTTACTCTTAACACAGCATTTCCCAACGGACTGATATAACTCACTTATCATTTGAGAATTCCGTGACATTAGCCACATTTTCTCATTTACTACACACAAACTGTATGTGGTAGGTAGAGAGTGGAAAGAAAATGTGGCTAATCTCAATAGCTCGCCTCGTTCTGTAATAGTACGTTTTCTACTAATGTTTACGTCTACTCGTTAAAAAGCCCCGCCAACGCACTTGCTCACCAAGACGGATGTATGTAATTACTGATGGCACACATAATTACATCTATCACGTACCTAATTTAACGACATGGGTAAATGTAACCCAACCCTCTGACTCACATTATTCTCCAAATTCCCTTACACAATAGGAAGTAGAAAGGGTGTATCTGTACATTTACAAATCCTTTTATACATCTGCCTACTGTTAGGTAAGGGAACTACCCTATATATAAATTTGAAATTTGTAGTGAAGTTTGTTGGGAATTCCACAGTTTTTGAAGTTCGTTAATAGGAATTAATTGGCTTTTGTGATAGGTACGAAATTGTGTTAGTTTAAAAGAGACATTAGTAATAGAAGTTGCGTGACTGTTGAACTTTACAAGCGCCAAGGTTGCTTCAAATTGTTGCGGATTTGCCTTCATTGTGGCTAAAATGATGTCTGCAAATCGTTTCTTATGTTTCTTCTTGTCAAGCCAAGGGTTATCTATTTACTTTAATTAATCCTACTAATATTATAAATGTGAAAGTTTGTGTGTTTGTGGGTTTGTGTGTTTGGATGTTTGTTCCTCAATCACGCAAAAATGGCTGAACGGATTTGGATGAAATTTGGCAAACAGATAGCTTATAACCTGGATTAACACATAGGATACTTTTCATCCCGGTAGTAGGTTCCCATGGGTTAATTTTAGACATCTACACGGGCGAAGCCGCTGGCAAAAGTTCGTTTCATATAAATCTGTCCGACTTGGTTAATGATTCAGTACCTTTATAGATAGGAAAGACCCTTAAGGAAAACCAACAGGTATTCAATCAAGTCATATTTCCCCGGTCTTCTTACTTCGAATACTAAAAGATTTATTTTCAGTACATCAAACACACTTAATAGTCTTACATACTATGCCTCAGTAATAATTCAGTAATATGAATTAGAACTTGAAACAAAACATACCTATATACAAAGTCAAGTCATTAGAATTGACATTGCAAAGTCAAAGTTTATTTTATTTTAATGATGAATAATTATATACAAGGCACGGGTGACTGAGATATCAACGCACAGCCTAAACCGCTGGTCCTAGAGACATGAAATTTGGAGGGTGTGTTCTTTATAAAGAGTAAGGTTCCAATAAGAAACGATTTTTCGAAATTCCACCGCTAAGAGGGTGAAACCGGGGGATTTCGTTTGTATTAAAAATCTTAATCCTTGAGTTGATAGACTTGAAACTTGGCACGAATACTTATCGAAGTAAATTATAAAGTTTGTCATTTTTTATTTTTCTAAACTACCCCCTAAACGGGGATTGGGGGCTGTCAAAGTTTGTATAGAAGAATTTTAACGCACTATCCGATTAACTCGAAACTCAGTATTTATACTTAAAACCAAAAATAGAAAATGATGTGTATTCGGGTTTTTCAAAAATCTACCATTAACGGGGTGAAAATGGGTAGTCTACGTCACAGCTCAAACCACTAAACGGATTGGGCTGAAATTTGGCACACAGATAGTTATTAGGACGTAGGAATCCACTAAGAACGGGTTTTTGGAAATTCGCCCTAATTCCTTTAGTTATTAAACTTGCAACTTGGCAATACTTGCCATAGTAAATAATAAAGATTGTCACTTTTAGTTTTTTAAGCAATCCGTCACATAGACGAATAACGGGGTGGCAAAGTAAGTAAGTTAAAATTTAACGCGCTGTCGGATTAACTCAAAAATCGGTACGACAGGTACTAATACTTAAAACAAAAAAAATGTAAAGTACGTGTTTCAGGGTTTTGTAAGTTAATAACTGACTTAACTTGAATAATACCTTCATTATGTAATGATACAATAATATTTAAACCACTGACAACACAATTATTATCATATGTTGTTGCAGCCCGCAGATATGATTTTCAAAAAAGGAAATATTGCCCGTGTTGCGGAAAAAGGGATACATAATAAAATAGTAACTAAGTCAAAACTGTACATGGAATACTTTGAAAATAAGTAATTGCTACGAGGTGTGGGAATGAGTCTGATGCCGAATATATATTTTTAAGAATTTTTGTCCGTTTGTAGTTTATTTGGATGTTTGTTCCGGATTGGCGCAAAAACGGCCCAACAGATAAGGATGAAAGGCACACAGATAGTTTATAACCTGCACCCTAACTGCGTAATACACGATCCACAATCTGAATCAGTTTGAAACAAATTTCAAATCCATTGTTTCATAAGTTTGAAAAAAAAAAAAAACTGTGAAAAGGGGGGATTTTGTTTGTGTGATAAATCTTATTCCTTGAGTTAATAGACTTGAAAATTGGCACGAATACTTATCTAAGTAAATTATAAATTTTGTCATTTTTAGTTTTTATAAACTACCGCCTAAACGAGGATTGGGGGGTGTCAGAGTTTGTATAGAAGAATTTTAACGCACTGTCCGATTAACTCGAAACTCAGTACATAAACTTAAAACGAAAAATAAAGAATAATGTGTATCAGGGTTTTTCAAATCTACCCCTAACAGGGTGAAAATGGGGACTCCACGTCACAGCTCAAACCACTAAACGGATTGGGCTGAAATTTGGCACACAGATAGTTATTAGGACGTAGGAATCCACTAAGAAAGGGTTTTTGGAAATTCGCCCTTTTAGTTATTAAACTTGAAACTTGGCAATACTTGCTATAGCAAATAATAAAGATTGTCACTTTTAGTTTTTTAAGCAATCCGTCACATAGACGAATAACGGGGTGGCCAAAGTAAGTAAGTAAACATTTTAACGTGCTGTCGGATTAACTCGAAACTCGATACGGTAAGTACAAATACTTAAAACAAAAAAATTAAAAGTACGTGTTTCGGGGTTTTGTAAGTTATTATCTGACTTAACTTCAATAATACCTTCATTATGTAATGATACAATAATATTTAAACCACCGACTACATAATTATTATCATAATGTTGTTACACCCCGCAGATATATTTTTCATCAATAAAGAAAAGCAAATATTGCCCGTGTAATTGCTACGAGGTGTGGGAACGAGTCTGATGCCAAAAATATGTTTTTAAGAATTTTTGTCCGTTTGTCTGTTTGTTTGGATGTGTGTTCCGGATTGGCGCAAAAACTGCCCAACGGATATGGATGAAAGGCACACAGATAGTTTATAACCTGCACCCTAATTGCGTAATACACGATCCACAATCTGAATCAGTTTGAAACAAATTTCTAATCCATTGCTTCATAAATTTGAAAAAAATTTGCTCCACAACGTAAATAACGCAATGAATGTGGTTGAACTGTCAAAATGAAAGATTAGTCTTAATCGGTTACGAAAATAAGTTACGCAATTAGATAACTGGATTAACACATAGGGTGCTTTCAATCCCAGGCGGTAGTAAGTTCCCGTGGGATTTTTCCGACATCCACGCAGGCGAAGCCGCGGGCAAAAGCTAGTATAATATATTTATGAGCTAGTGGGACTGGTATTCAGTTGCATCCGGTTAGACTGGAAGCCAACCCCAAATTAATTGGTAAAATCGAATGATAAAAAAAAAAAATTACCTAGTTTTAAGAATTTATTCCTATGTATGGGTGATACTAATTTTAACCAAAGTGCTAAAGGAAACTGTTTTCGTTTAAAAACCTTTTAAAATTACTTAAGTTTGGCCTCTGCTTCCATTCAGTAGATACAGTTTGGTCAGTAGCAAACAGAGAAGATTCGAATTGGTGCAAAAAATAATCTGTTTATGACAACTTTGTCTATCACCTTTTTATTCAAACAACAGTCTGTCTAAAGACAGTGTCACAGTATAAATAAGTACAGTATTCTATCTTCATACAAAACGGCCGAAACGACGGGCTCCGAAATCTCAGTGTATGCTTATCAGTAAGCAACATTATCGTGTGCACGCTGTGCTCTACTGAGCGGCCGTAGGGAATTATTCCAAGGTCACTACCAAGATATAGTACTGCTACTTATTTATATTAATCTGTGACAGTGTTGCCACAGGTCTACGCACAGCCTAATGCTATAAATAAAACGTCGGGTCGGTCAACAAAAATATCCAAGACTCCATTTTAGAAACAGGTGAGAAAGATAAAGAAACCGGGAAAGAAAAATGTAGTGACAAGAATAAAATATTGCCAACATCAAGATAAAAGATAAAGATTGACTCAATAAAGTTACTTTAAGAACTTCGTGAATAAAATTTAAGAGTTAGAAAAGAGAAGTAGGTCGAGCGAGATTTTTATATATTTTTATAAAAGATTTAAAAAAAGAATAGAACATAAAAATGCCTAAAAGTTTCATTTGATCTAGTTATTACATTTTTATTAAACTACGCTATTACTTTTGTTTTAAAGTTAGCAATAAAAGTTAGTGTAAGACGAGACTTAATAGTTTGGGATTGATGTAAAAAATTAAATTCTTGTTTTACTTTATAATTCACAAAATTACCTTTCTCTTAGTGGATTTATGAAGAGTTTAGAAATGGCTACTCATTTCACTTAATTTTTTTTTGTGCAATTATTAGAATACAAAAAACCTACTTTAATTTTTCACGTCATTTCTGAAGTGTTAATTATTGCACAGCATAGTTTGATATGATAGCACCGTCGATATCACAGGTGTTGAGTTACTCGTAATTAGATCAGCTAAACAACTGTTATACCTCTATTGTTTATTATTATGACGGGTGTGTATTTGCGTGTGCAAGGGGGAGGTGCCGATTTTTTTTTCCCCTCCATTTGTAAGAATGTGTGGGATTAATTCGCGTACATTTTACCAGATTTTAGATTCGCGTGTCAATGTTTCAATAATTTTTACTTGTAATTTGTTTTTTTTTTTTTTTTGAGAACCTTTTGATGAAAATTTCTTCTCGTGAATACCAAGTCTCCTTTGAAGAAGTAGTTGCATTAGTTTCGTTGTCTAGGGTGTAATGTTTGAAATTCTTCACATAGTTAACTGCCATAATTGTTTAGTTACCTACAGAATATGAAAATAAACAGAAAATCAGCTATGTTCCTTCCAAATCTAATAGCTAATTCAATTTACTCTTACCAAAACGAAAAAAAAAAGCAGCCTCATGATTTCATCTTTTTAATATTCGCACAAAACTAATAAACGAACAGTGTAACACAGTGGACCAGAATAATCCAATAGGTCCCCTCACGTTCCCTCACGGCAGCCATATTTAGACAGAAAACAAATAATTGCTTTTGCCTGACACAGAAAATCGAGTTATTCCGTCTACGTGCTTAGAATTTTTCTCACAACAGAACCTGGTTTATGTTTTATGGTTCAAAGTTACCTCGGAATTGTTTATTGCTCGCCGCAGCGGTAGTTAATGTTGTTGAAGTAGGTGCGAAACTTCTAAATGAGCCAGGAAGGTGTGTAAAGTAGTTTCAGACTATATATGCGTCGGCGAGATGAGTTCGTGCTCATAGGAATTAGGCCCGAACTCCAACAAAGCGGAGACGAGACGAGAGGAGATGTGTTTTAAACAACCATGTAATGCAATCCAAGCGGAGGTGTGAGCTGTGCCTTACCGAGATTGAACTGCGCGGCGGCCGCGGTACAAAGCGGAGATGTGAGCGGTGCTTTGCAAGGTGGCGATAGCGCGCAGTGGAGACGACAAGAGATGTGCGTTCATCTCAAAATCCAACCCTCGCCGCACGCAGCTCAGTTCCGTTTTAGCCAGCACACATCTCACATCTCTGCTCCAGTCTAGCCAGTACGTATCTTCACACAGCTTCGGTGGATTCACACTAGCTGAAAAACACCTCTTTTCGTCTCCACTTCGAACATCTCCGCACATCTCCGCTTTGGTGGTATCCAGGCCTTATACGCGTTCATGGTTCACACGACTATTGTCATTAATAATGTAATTTCGGGCACTGTAATGAGTATAAAGGTCGGAAACCTTCGGTACATTAACACTTTTTTTAGTAATTCCTGAAATAGTGAAATTGGGTTAGAGTTTCATACAAAGGGTAGCCGCCGGGAGGGAACGCCCTAGGAGTACATATACTGACCTTATTCGTGATGTTTTTTAGAAAGGTCAGGTGCGCAGTACTTGCAACCGCCATGCGGGTATGACCAGATAGTAGTTATGAACGTAAACGAGGCAAAAGGAGTATGTAAGGATCGTAGCAGGTGGCGTTCTGTAGTTTCTGCTTACCCACATGGGAAAAAGGCGTGAGTTTTATGTAAGTGGTGGTAGTCTATAGCAATTTGATGAACAGTAAATGTCATGTAATTACTTTCCTTTTGGCGCTGTTTCGGGTATTATGTATCGACGAATAGTTTGTAACTGTTTTCCCGAGTGGCGTTGTTATAGTTGGATTAGTGATGATCAAAAACAGCTTACACAAACAAACACAACAGTTTTGTTGAAACACCATCAGCACCATTACCTATCTGCCTCCCCTTTCATCAGTCTTTTATACGGGAAGACTAAGTACTTAAAGATCGATATAAATAAGTAAGTACTAAAAGATCGATAAACAGTAATATATTAACTAACAAATGGCGTTCCATACATGATATTTTTTTTTTTTTTTTAATATTATTAGTGAAATATTCACAAAACCATTAAATTGATACGTAAAAGAAACACTCTGTACACGCACACTTGTATTTCAACGTAGAAAGACAAGTTTGACAAGTGTGCGTGTTACAAGTGACAGAGTGTTTCTTTTCCGTATCAATTTAGTATTTTTTGTGAATATTTTACGCGATTCAGGGTTGGTCCCATATTGAAAGTTGTTCGTACTGGTGGCCCCTTAAGAGATTTCTTGTATGAAAAGATACACCTTATATACAATGTGTAACTTGCTTCCCCGAAGGGTTTGGGAGAGGCATACCTCTGCCAAACCCTTCGGGGAAGCAAGGCGTGAAATTATGTTATGTTAAAAATAAAATTTTCCCTCACCTGAAAGATTCACAACCCTATATTTTGTTGTATTCGGGTAAATGCACCAATGTAACCAATATCAGTATATCTTTAATGTCAATTTTCGTTGATATTCTGTAGCGTTATCTGCCATTCGTTGTCATAATATTTATTGTGAAAACAGCGCAACGGAATGTGCAGAGAATTTTTATGTTTGTTAGTTCTGACATTTTTAAAGACTAACTGAAGTTTTACAGTTTTATACAAATAGAATTACATTATTCTCGGTATTCTTTTGTAATGTGTGATTCGTATTAGTAATAAGCTTGTTGTTTCGTAGCTATTAAAATTATTGAAATGTTTTTCAGTACATGCAAAAACGGAACTCAAAGTTAGTGGGCGTGTTCTAGCTGACATATGGCTAATAATTAGATTTATATTTTATGTTGCGTAATGTAAATGATTTTGCATACTTTTGTGTAGAATCAATTGTTTCTAACTGAACAGACAGCTGTGCTGCTGGGGAGTTTGTTGCGCCACTTCTTCTTCCCAGCGAAAGCACTAGGAAGTGGTGAAAGGTGGGCGTTCTGGGGGACTGTCTTATGTAATTTTGACGTTCGAAAAGTGCTGATTCTCAGCCTAGTTTGAATAAATGACTTTTGATTTTGAGTTAGGTAGGGTTAGAAAAAGAATGATCTCACGTCTCGTCTGTTTTCCCCGAAGGGTTAAGCAGTACCTTTACTTTCACCTACATTTCAACAGCTATGTTGAGGCAAGTCTTATGTAATAGGGGGCGAGCCTATTGCCATGAACTGGGCACAAATCCAGATTCCGGGCTGATACTGAGAAACTCCAGATTGAAAAACCCAATAACACCTTGCTCGACCTGGGTATCGAACCCCGCGGGTGCTCAGCGCTTGTAACCACTATATTAACGAGGAAGTGATTGGTTTTAAATCAAGACCCTATTCATAAAGCCTTTTTATTGACGACTCACAATAAACGTGGGAAGAGACTAAAGAACTTTCTACTATTAGAATGGAATCATTTGGCAGTAAAATGCTAATAAACTGATATTTATAGTATTTATTTATATTACGACTGTCATAAACTCCCTATTTTATAGACAGCCCTAAAGTCTAGACTCTCGCAGGAGCACTAAAGAAATTAATGTTTCAGCAAGTGATCTCAATTTATCAGTTACTCGTACCTACAGCATTGTAAGCAACGAGCATTATTATACATTTTCTACCTATTCGGGATAAAAAAACATAACTACATGACAGAAATTAGTTAAGGTTTCCTATATCCGTATTTTATATGAAAACACCGATTAGGTATAATCTAGAAATACAAAAGAATTTCTTATAATATAAAAAAAAAAAAACTATAAAAAAAATGCTATCATGATCTAAATTAACAAAAAGAAAATATTACAAAGATGGAAATTAGATGATCGACTTAATAAAGGACCGTCTTCTAGATTTCGTTGCGATTTGACTAAGCGGCTTTAAAATGCACAAATAAAATTAAATTTGCTTATTTGTATTACCACGACCATAAAATCTCGATTTTATCGACATAATAATCTCGTCTAGCTAAAGATATTAAAGTATCGACTGATCTCAATTATCACCACAACATTGTAAATCCAAGCATTACTTTCAATTTGCAGCGCGCACTCTCATTTCTCTCAATTCTGCGACAAAACGCAAACGCGGGAAAGCACGTTTCGTGATAGCAAGCGCGGCTCCATTTATACGAGTATGTCGTGGATTACCACGGTGAATCCGTCCGGGTAATCGTACGAGCTCGGCTAACCTAAGCTTTTTTCGATAAATGTTCGATTAGTTTAATCCCGCTAACTGCATGAAGATTGCGGCACCAGAAAGCTAAACTAGGAACATGAGGCTTATATAGCTTTTTAGTATTCTGGAATCCTTTCTGGCTTGTTCCTAGTAAAGGAAATTGGGTGTCTAGTGAAAATAAGTATTTGAGCAACAATGCGCGGAAGTGTTTTTACCCTACGGCAAAGCAAAAAGAGCGTTATGATTTTAACAGGCTATGTATGTTCATCTGTTCCGATATAACCGCAGTCAAACGTACCTCATCATCATCTGCCTAGCCTTTTCCCAACCATGTTGGGGTCGGCTTCCAGTCTAACCGAATGCAGCCCAACGTACCTAATTACTATAAATAGCATACATCGTATAGATTACGTGCGAGTTCGTACGAAAACAGTTCTCGTAATGGATTTCAGCTTTTAACTTGTAATGATAAAGGGCGGTATTTTAATAGTACCTATCGAATTGTAAAGCTTCACTGTCGTGTCTATAATTTCTAATGCAACTAATTAGAAAAACGTTATATAATACAATGTAACTGTACCTATAACAAAGAACCTATAAATTATACAAACTACGACATTAATGTCTAATTAAATACAAAAAATTATGCAGAACTTGTGCAAGTAGGTAGTTTTTCTTTAGTATCGCATGCGATTTACTGCCTTTTTTATAAACCAGGTCACCGAGGCACCTTAGTATTACTTAGTAGTAAATGACAAGTCATCTATTGTATACTAACTTTAATCACCATAAAAGCAAGTTTATTGATCCACTGACTTTTAAGAAAAATATTGTTGTGGAAATTGATTATAAGATCTAACATCATCAAGTTTCTATTTTAAAAAAAATATTTAAAAAAAAAATCAGGAAAACACATTTAATGTTCACAAAACCAATTTTCCAATTTAAAAATGAACATTACAGAAAAAAGTGTATCGACTGATTGACTATTTACGTAAAATTTGGGTTGTAGAGGTGCGAACAAAAAAAATCGTGAAGTTGGGAATCTGGATTGTCAGATGTAGAAAATGTTAGATAAACAAACTACCTACATAGTAGCAAGTGGAAAAGTTTTGCTGGTGCAGCACTAAACACTCCTTAGGGATAAAGTCGTTACCAGGTAGATTGATGAGAAGAACAACACTTCTATTTGAACTTAGCTTTAGTAAAGTAGTTAAGATTCATAGAACAAAGGTACAGTGCCCACACCTGCTCGTGAACTTATAAATTTTCTTGGAAATTTCTTCGAATTATTGCTCGGCTCAAAATCATCTTCTGTATTTAAAACAAACTCACCTTCGCCTATAAACAAAAAAACACATTTGAAATTCAAAACTACAATTCTAAGGATCGTGTACTGCATATTTAACTCTGAAAATTCACTGAAAATAACGACGATCTCATTAAAAGTTTGTCTGTAACGTGAAATTTAATCAGTCGCTCACCACTGGAAGTGCTAAAACACAACTTTTTGTCTAATGCTGGTATAACGGGAACACCAATGGACACTGGTTGCTAATTTAATGAAGACTTCATCAAACTACCCTTTATTTATACGCACTATAAATAGGTACAAGTCGTTTTCCTACTAGAAAAGAGTCGTATGATAATCAATAAAATTATTGATTTCGAACTATACAATAAAATAAAATAAATGGTTGTAATAAAACGTTGGTAAGCACATCACTTGAGGCCAACTTGATCGATTTGGAAAAATAGCCAAATCGATCAAGTTGGTCTCATTCTAAAATATTCGTAAAACTCTCGTATTAAAATATTCGTATATAGTATTCGTAATAGTCCGAATCAGGTTCTAACGCAAAGAAAAATTTTAAAAGATGCTGGGAAAAGTGTAAAAGTGTGTGTCCATTTTCTATAAGTTTTTTTAATCAATTATTGAGGACGGAAAACGTCTGTCGGGTCAGACAATTAAAAGTAAAGATCAGTGCATGATTTTATAGGAAACTTAAATAATATTCATAATGCTATACTAAAACCACATTGTAGATAGTATTCGTGTAATATTTTTCTCTAGTTAAAGGAACTTGTCAAGTAAAGTAAATAGCGTTTTATATTACACTATTTACCTTCTGTAATAAAGGAATAATGTCAGACTCAAAATGATTAATGGTTGCATTTATTCTTACTAAGTTAGTTCTAGCCGTTTTTTACCTGGACGTTTCAGAGGTAGTAGAAAAGGGTTTTAACAATTGAGTGGTCGTAAGTCGTGGGTGGCATTTTAGGTTTGGTCTACAATATCTGTTACCTCGAAGGCAGGGGAGGGTTGATTTACGTCCCCATATAGTTTGTATATTTTATACCAATGCTACGTAGGTCTCGTACTAAATTTGAGCCCGGTGACACAAGCTGTGCATGAATAATGTACAGCTCTTTATGTACTGCGCACACGCGAGCATTGTCGAAAGAAAAGTGAGGGTTGGATACAGGTCAGCTCTGTGCACTATGGAATCAAGAGATTAGGCTTGTGTTTTGATTGTTTGAAATAATTTTTAGTGCATTCTGCATTCTAAAAAGGAAAAGGTATTCCATATTTTTTAGATACAACAATCTGTTTTAGATTCCTGTAGGCTTAAAACAGTCACTGCGGCAGAATCATAATTGGAAAATATTATGAATCATCGTAAAATTTCACAAACTGACAATTCATAATATGATCTGCGTGCGATTCATATTACGAAATAATTCATCTATTTGACAGTTATCTATGGAGATTCGTAAAATGGTCCACATATTATGAATAGCTTTTGTGTCAAATTAGAGGAATTGTTAATGACAGCTGGAAATTCGGGAAATGAATTGCTTTTAGAGGAATTGCTAAATTGGCCGTTTTACAGAGTTTTTACAGGGGGACCCCTGTTTTCGATAATATTGTACCTCCATCTATTCCAGAGCTTAGTCAGATAGATGCCGAGACATGTGTTACTTTCCGCTAAGTAAAGCACTAAATAATAATCTGCCTAGCCTTTTCCCAACTATGTTGGGGTCGGCTTCCAGTCTAACCGGATGTAGCTGAATACCAGTATTCATGGAGCGGCTACCTATCTGACCTCCACAACCCGTAACTAGGTAATATGATACCTCTTGGTAAGACTGATTGTCAGACTTTCGGGCTTCTGACTACCCGTAACGACTGTCAAAGATCCATGAATGTTAGCCTGGACCAAAGGGTTAAACGTAGTTTCCGAGCCACGGCGGAATGTACATAAAGTTGGTCACCCGTTCATGTACTAACTTCGGAAAGTGTAGTTTAACCCGTAGATCTACCCGAGCGACTGTTATTACTTAGCCATGAGCCCCTCTAAAGCACTAAATACTAATACGACTGATAAACTAAGCGGTTTGTAATAAAAGTATGTACTTACCTATTCTATTCCTTATATTAGGTTATTTTTATAAAACTAGACCACTTTATGGAGATGTGACACTAAACTTCTGAACGACTATTCAGGACATTTGTTCGATAAAATGTTCAATGCCATTGCCGGTAAGATATTATGTGTATTTGCAGTTTGATAGTCTACGTCGTGTGGTTTTTGTACATAGTTAAGTCTTTATTTTAATAGTTACTTAGTTAAATTAGCATAAGAAGTTGGTCCAGTGTATATATTTTATCATATTACTAGCTGCCCGCCCCGGCTTCGCACGAATAGCACTAAGTACCTACCCTACCAAATCGGTACAGCCGTTCTCGAGATTTGCAAGACTAACGAACAGCAATTCATTTTTATATGTATATAAGAAGACTGTGCCGACCCCAACATAGTTGGGAAAAGGCTAGGCAGATGATGACGATGTAAATAATAAGATTATGTTATGTTTATTAATTATCAAATAAAAGGAAAAAAGTTGTTTTTATCAACTCCGTGTTTTCAAAAGCGGTCGTTTTACTTAAAATAAAAAGAGAAATAATTACGTAATATTTTATCCTCAAGGAAAACATAAAAACCTCTCGCTTAACTTGCTATAATTTAAAAATAAACGTAAAGTTACTCGTTTGATCCGAACCTTAGCAACGGCGACGGTAAGTAGTATTGGATAATTTTAGAGATGTAGAGTGGAGGTCGGGCGGTATCGATCGTGAGGTAACATTCGGGCCCGAGTCCCGACACGACTGTACCGCTGTATTCTTACCTTGAACCTCGCTACGTAATACAGACGTAGATGGACAATGGAAACTAAGACGGTACGTCTCTATTCTAGATTTTTGTTACAGTTTTTGGTAAGAAAAATGTGGTGTAGCATACTACACAACATTTTTCTTAGTAAGGTTGGCAATATTGGGTAGTAATATTTTCAATGAAGGTACTTATATATTTTGTTATTTTGTGCTGACATTGATTAGATATTTCTGAGTACGAACAACTACGAGTTCCTCCTGCGATTTTGGCACATATTAAATTAATAAATAAGAGATTTATCTAAGTATACATATCAATAAAAAAATTGTATAATCTTTATCATCATTTGCCTAGCCTTTTCCCAACCATGTTGGGGTCGGCTTCCAGTCTAACCGGATGCAGCTGAATACCAATATTTTACATGGTGCGACTGCCTAGCTGACCTCTACAACCCAGTAACTGGGTAATACGATACCCATTGGCAAGACTGGTTGTTGGGCTCTCGGGCTTCTGACGACCCGTAACGACTGTCAAAGATCCACGTTTGACAGCCGGGACCAACGGTTTAACGTGCTTTCCGAGGCACGGAGGAGTCTCGATATGTAAAGATGGTCACCCATCCACGGACCAACCCCGGCAAGCGTAGCTTAACCTGATGAATCGACCCGTGCGGCTGTTATTACTTAGCCACGAGCTCCTCGTATTAGTATCATCCTTATCAATTGTAAAAAAATATCGTTAGGTAGATGACTGAAATACCTAAATCCTTACTGTTTGGAAAGGAGCAATTCCACAGGGTTAGCTTGCTTGACTTGCATATTCCCAGCATTACCTATTGATACTGAAAGGGAACGCAGCGCCGATACAACAGTACATGCACACACGGAGTCTGTGGGGATAGCATAATGGCATTGTTCGATGAACCAGTGAAAGCCATTCGATGCTCGTAAACAAAGACTTGGATCTTCTACATACCTATATTTATGTCCTGGATTCTTGTACATACCTACATTTATATATCGTGTTAAACCACAGCGTTAAATACTATAGCAGTCAGAAATTCGGGAAATAAAAGATATTTCACCATAGATACACACAAATATCTAAAGCCGAAGCAAAAGGCCAAGCCCGCACTGCGATAAAAAATCACGCGAAATTATTATCGCAATTTTGTAAAACATGGTATTTTATGTATCTACATGCAATGGCGAATATAAACCGCGCAGTGTGATTTCGCAGTGCGGGCTAGGACTAAAGATTGACAAGTCAACATGGATGTTGGTAGCAAGCCGGACTGCTCAGGGTGCACCTAGCTTCTGACGTTTCATAAGTGCCCATGTAGGCTTACGAGTATGTGAAATAAAATATTTTAAATCTATCTCTATCTAATAGTATTGTAGTACTGGCTTTTGCCCACGATTTCACCCGCGTGGAGGTCGGAAATAATGCCAGGGGAACTTACCTACGTCTACCTGTGTGCCATATTCCATCGAAATCCGTTCAGCGGTTTAGGCGTGAAAAGGTGACAGACAGACAGAATTACTTTCACACATTTCACAGGTTAGGATTAGCCTAACCTATATTATAAGTGCGAAAGTGAGGTTGTTTGTTTGGTACGCTTTCACGCTAAAACAGCTGAACAGATGAAATTTTGCCCAGGGGTAGACCATGACCTGGAATAGGACATAGGATACTTTTTATCCCGATATTCCTTCGGGATCAAGACTTACACGGGTGAAACCTCGGGGCACAGCAAGTTTATAATATTTCAAAACAATAAAATGAAAGCATTTATTATGTTGATGTACATTTGGAAGTTCTATAATGAATGAAACACGAAACTAACTAATGCATTCATTAAATGAAGTGGCATTAAAATGTACATAATTATGAGGTATTACGTAATGGAAGTACTTCGTGCACATATTAACTTGGTGGCTCGGTTCGAGGTTCACCTTATTTAAACCAGTGAGTCAGAGTGCCATTGACAGCTTAGCTACCTATAAAATTTATTAAAGTCTCCTTTGTCTAGTGAGACTGCTATACAGCGTGTAACAAAAACCCTGTCAGATCCGTGAGGGTGTTTTTAAGAATCATAATGAAAGCTTATATAAGTGGTTCTTTTTTCGAAAAAAGAAAAAAAAAACGCGTTTTTTTTTTTCAATCGGAAATTTTATCGTTTTATTACAAGTGGCGTGGGCGGCAGTCGTCTAGCGGGTGTCTACAAGTCATAACATATGACCTCTGCAGAAAATTTGCTAATTTATAATGAAATTTGGATAATTTTGGTATTAAAAGTGTGAATTTCAAATTGCAAAAACTTTTCTTTTTTTTTCTCTGGTACTTATTGTTATTGCAGTAGCTATGTGCCACTTTAGGATTGAACAGGGTTTTTGTTACATGCTGTAGAAGTAATGTCTCAAGTAGGAGAAAGCCAGACTAGGGTGTAGCAATACTTGCCAGAGTTGCGGGCCTGCCTGGGTTGCGGGCCTGCCTGGGTTGCGGGAAAGTCCAAAAGGGATACCGGGACCTTGGCAATACGCAACTGAACGGGCACGGGTGGATTTTAGTCAGTAAAAGTCTGACACGCCCTTCCGCTCCAACCAGAGCGGGAGAAGTCATTAGAAGATTTCCCAAACTCATAAAAAAAAAAGGGTAATGGTGTAGCAATAGGCTCGATACGCATATCGAACTTATAGTTTCACCATAGCCTGATACTTGAGGCTTTTTCCTACAACACTGTATTTACTCTACTGTATGTGATGAGCAGTAGGTGTCGCAATAATGCTCATCACAAACTGAAACTGCTTCTAATGAGCTATCCGAGGAATTCAAGGTTGATGTCATCATATTCACAAATGTCCTCCACCTGAAAATAGGCCATACAGGAACCAATACTTTATGCAATAAAAGAAAAATTGCCATAAACAGTACCAAAATACGTCAATCAATCTGCCTAGCCTTTTCCCAACTATATTCAAGTCGGCTTCCAGTCTAACCGGATGCAGCTGAATACCAGTATTTTACATAAAGCGACTGCCTATTTGACCTCCACAACCCAGTAACTTGGTAATACGATACCCCTTGGTAAGACTGGTTGCCAGACCAAAATACGTATAATTAATAATTATTAGTATAATTGACAAGAGAATGTTGCTGTCAGTTATAGGGACGTGAAAATAATAATATATAAATTGTATTCGGTGGAATCAATGCAAATGCTTGCAAGCTTCCAAAATACTTTATTTCACTAACGAAATCTGAGGCGAAATAATTTATTTAAAAACGTTTTGCTGGCAACTCTCGAGGTTAAAAATAGCGGTATTCGGGCGCGGCCGAGAATACTTTACCGGAGTTCATACGATGCATGTGGAACCTCTAGCCTAGGTCAGGTCGGGTGTTTAGCTAGTCTGTAGCACTAACGTAGGTACACTTAGTTCTAATTACTAAATCATCTTCCTTTCTGCACGAACTATATTATTAGCTTATGCCATGGTGTAGATTAATCTCTCAGCTGTAGTTAGCAAGGTAAATCCGATCCAGCCTGTCCCTTGCTGTCCTCCCTTCAGCGACGCCCTAAGCTGAGGTCCGTACCCCACAGGGGATGCCCTTAGCGTGTAGTCGCTTGGTTTTTGAGGTTTATGCCCTGGCTGGAGGCCTTAATTTATTGAGGCGCCTACTAGAAAGTCTGGTTAAGCAGCCGACAATCTTCTAGGTTGACCTGCGAGATACAATATATAAAAACACTCATGTATCTGAGTGCATCCCAATAAATAGTTAATATGATCAAAATGAGCAAACGCGGAACATGCAATACCTACCTAATAAACCTTTGCACAATGAAATTGAATTCTCGGAAGCACTGCTAATGATTGCAATAATAATGTTGTAGTTATTAACTCAAAAGCAAATTCAGCCACACCTCGTGGCATACCCGCAGCCGCGCGTGCGACTAAATCTAAAACTAATTTCACGCTAAAACCAACCAAACTAAAATATACATGAACTAGCAAAAGTCGATTTAAGTAAAATAGGTTCCGCCATGACAGAGTAATTATGCAGTTGGGTGCAAACTGTGCAACTTGCGACAATTTCCTTTGCACCCAAGGGCGGAGCATGAATTATGAATTTCATACATCTATGGAGTTGCTTTAATAATGTTTCATAATTATGTTAGTAGTGGGAGGATATGATATATGGATACTTCTAAAGCTGGGTATCCACAGTGTTCGCGCACCACTGCAAAAGCTAAAATACAGGCTATGCGTAGTTTGGCTTCAGATGCTTAAACTTTTGTGTATGCAACCAATAACAATAATACAAATAACGGCACAATGACTGCTGTATCCATATCCCAAATGTTGACAACCTCACGAGTCAGTTCAAGATACTTAATTTGCTTATCTTTCTCAGCTTTCACTAGGTTATAGTCATGTCGTTATAACAAAAATTGTAGCGCGATACTAATCGATCTTGATAGATGACGAGAGGTGATCTCCTTGTCCAGCTTATTACAATATTATTATTATTATAACCAACTGTTTCTGTTTTCCACGCATCTGCTTTGTGTTTGCATCAAAGCAGCAGGATTATTATTGCTGCTACGATTGGTATATTTTTTAATTTATTTTTTAAGGTTAATTACATTCTTGACATTGAACATCTGTCATAGCTATATTTTAATTATTTGTGACATTGATATCTGGATATTTAAATGACATTTATTTATTATTATAACTCTCCCTCATAGTAATTAAGTGGCATGTAATTTTTGTATGTTTTTTTAAATTTAAAATCTTTAATTTTCGACACAATATATAAATTGTTATTAATAAATAAATAAATAAAAGCGCCAACACGACAAAGTTGCGGCACAGTTGGTGCGCGAACATAGTGGGTACTCAGCTTAAGAGGGATGGAATAAGGTAAAACGCGTAATTAAAATTTTCTTACGTTTTTGTAATTTGCAACACAGCATTTAGTTGTCAGGTAATAAAAATGAGGGGACAATAATGGTATGCATTCAATCAATCAATCAACTCAGCCTATCACAGTCCACTGCTGGACATAAGCCTCTCCCAGACTGCGCCACAACACCCTGTCCTCCGCCTTCGGCATCCAGTCTATCCCAGCCCACTTTTTAAGGTCGTCGCTCCATCTAGCTGGAGAGGTATGCATTTACAAAATAATAATCATTCAAATTATTAATACAGCTCTTTAACTTAGAATTGGACGCAAACATCATGTTTTCATGAATTGCCTAATTTAAATTTAAAGTTACGAGTACTAGCGCTTTCGCCCTAAACTAAACCACTGCATGGATCTCATCCGACCACAATGCCACCGTTCGGTAATCTGGTTCATTTACAGGTTTAATTGTCCAAACACCGAATTGTAGTAAGTAATAGTTTGGTAGAATGTTTTGATTCTGAGTTATGTTACAATAACCGAGTAGCTTCCAACAACCGTATATTTCAAAACAAACACAACATCACGTCTTTAGTCCCAGAAGGGTTAGGCAGAGGTGTACCTATTCACCCACATTACGCCAGTTCTGGTTGAGTAGGGGCGAGCCTATTGCCATCAACCGGGCACCAATTTAGACTCCGGGCTGCTACTGAAAAATTCCAGATGGAAAACCCAATAACACTTTGAGCGACTCGGGAATCGAACCCAGGCCCTCAGGAGCCCTTATATTTATTATTTCAAAACCGAACTTTTTAATCGCAAGCCTGGGACGCAAGTAATGGAAAAAGCGAATGGGTTTATTACAGTTATAATTTATATAATAGTTTATTATGCTCTAAAATAGCGTGTTTCGTTGAGTTTCGTGAGCATTTCCCAAAAATTACAAAATTTATAGTCGCGAAAAATAAACGAAATGTGAAATGCGATGTAAAAGTGTAAACATGTCTACTATCATATGCAGTGGATACAAAATATATTATTTTAGAAACTACAAACAACGGAAGGTATATTTTAAATTGTAGCTATAAACTTCTTTTGTAGCGTCATGGGATCAAATTAAAACCAAACAATGTTTTATTATTTAAAAAAAGTTTATTTCATCTTCTTTCACAAATATCTGTGCCAGGCATGTTTCAACATAATTAAATTTCAATCAACATCAAGTTAGATTCAACTTTTTCTTAAAGTAATATTTTGAGCTTTCCTTAATTCTATTTCTCTTAATGTTTTACTCTGAACTTTTGAAATAACTTCTACTTAATTCTTTACTTAATGGAATTCGAAGTTCAGACAGATGTTATATACCTGTACCTGTATTATGTATTTGTACCTACTGTGAGAACTTCGCATATAATTTTAATTCAGTACCTGTACCTATTTATACCTATTGAATTTCTACCATTTCAGTAAAAACTGAAATGGTAGAAATTCAATAGGTACCTACTAATAATATTATAAAGAGAAAATATTCGTATTTTTGTTTTCTAAATAATTAAAAAACTAAAATTTAATAAAACAAATTTACCAGTAGGTATGTATAATGCTATATTATCACTGAGTAATATGGGCTATCCTTACTCCCTTACTAATATTATAAATGCGAAAGTAACTCTGTCTGTCTGTCGCGCTTTCACGCCAAAACTACTGAACCGATTTAAATGAAATTAGGTACACAGATAGTCTAGAGCCTGAGAAAGAACATAGGCATACTTTTTATCGACATACCACGCGGGCGAAGCCGCGGGCGGAAGCTAGTACTTCATAAAGTTATCACACGCGCTGGCAGAAGCTATTTTTTGTATATACACGCTGTTGGGGCGTAACTCCCAACAGTGACAATGTTAGGTTGATGTTGTGTATTGTTATGTTGAATGAGTAGACAACCGGTTAGTATAAAGGTTTTAATGCTACTAAAAATATCATGTTTTGGACTTATTTTCTTTTGATCACTTGAATTTGGCCGTCGAGATTGCGGTAGTATTGATGACAACTGATGTTTATTTCAATCCAATGCAAAATCCAGAATGGTATATTTTGAAATTATATCTCAAGATCGAACTGTGTGTTAGCTTTTAAAGGTAATAATGTACAATTAATGTTGAATTAAACAAACTGCAACGTTTCACTGTAAGTAGGACGAATTAGTCCAGGTCCAGTTGAAAACTAACGTCAGGCACTAGTTGTCTGGCATTTTTGCTGAACTGGGCCCATTTGGCGCAGCCACGAGGCACACTTCCTTCTGAATTTCTTAGGTCCCTACACTTTTAAATAGTTTCTTTTTTTTTACTTGTAGTTACATTGTGTTGTGTGTTGTGTTTCTTCTTTCAATTAATTGCATGTACAGCGTAGCTCGTATATACGCATTATCTGTATCTACGTAAGATGTTTTGACATGCGACAAAGTTGAGCTTCAACCCGTCAACTAGGATTTGTACACATATGCTCACGGTTTATTTTATTTAGCAAATTTACTTTGTTACTCTAGCTTTAAAGTTTCGTAACAAAGATACCACCAAAACCTCTAGACTGCTAACATATTTTTCTCGAATATCTTTTTATGACTCATCTTACCGCGGCGTTTATTACATGATTTCAGGCAAAATTGAGACGTTCTGTATAGCTAGGTCTGGAAACCCCGCGGATGTACTTTATTGTGGTTTAACAACGTTGATTTCAAGGAAAATGCTTTTACGAGCACTTTGACACGCCGTTATTTTATTTTATTAGGAAGCACACAGCTTGAACACAATTTGGAATAAAAGGAACAAAATATAATAAACATTTTTGAAACAAATAGTTTCCGAATGAATTTAGAAAGAGAGATTATAGCCAATTCATTGGTATAGATAGATACTTAGTATAACTCAACTATGTACTGATCTAAACAAAGATTCAATAAATAAAACTTTCCCGAAGTATGCATTACTCGTCGCAAAAACACCCGACAAACAGCGGAACGGTACTTCATAAGGAGAAACCACGCCAACATGTACACAAAAATGAATAAAACATGCAACAACACAGTTGTTTTCGTACTCCTCGACAACAAATCGATAAAGAGGGCAACACGACAAAGACCCGTTATACACAGACGAATTTTTGCCGTGAAAAATTACGGTTTTTTCGCCGCGTGTCACGGTCGTCAGTGCTGTGTTGATCCACACAGCATATGGAAGTTTGTTTGAAGGCACGACGGCTCCATCGCCGTATATCATAGAACCGGTGCGGTGATGGTTTGCCGTGTCTTATACAAGCTCACACGATTATTCCGCCAAGGCCACCCGCAAAATGCCATGATTTTATGAAATACTCATTCAATACACTTTCATGAACTTAGAGAGTTGTATTGCTGATTCTAATGTTTATAATCCTATAAACCCATATTGTTTACGGCCGCAAATAATATTTAGATCAACATACAACCTGACACTGACCTGCAAATTGCAAAAAACGTAAGAAAATTTGAATTTCGCAGGCTACCTTAGTGCATTCCCCTTGCCGTGTACATCGGGCCTAAGGTATGAAGGAATTCGTTATAAATACGTTTCTGTGTTCCATGGATTTTTGTGAAACGAGTTCTTGTATCGCTACCGTTATTTACCGTTTGTTTTTGAAGCGAGCTGTTCTCCTTAGGATTAGGCATCTTGCCTACCACTTTGCTTGCTTGTGTTATAAGAACATACATTTGCATAGGCAGGTTCATAGGAATGACAAGTTCGTAACGTCGTTGCGTGATTTTAATGTTTGTTAAAAATCCGGGGCTTATTTTCAGTGAGGAAGCCTCCTTCATTAACGCAGTTACTGTTCACTTCATACCTACATACCATTGTGATAAGTAGTTGATCTGATTGTGGGTTAGGTACTAGTTTATGGAATTCGATAATGTTTCTTACAGACAAAGAAAGAAAGAAAGAAAATATGTTTATTTGCGGCAAACATGACGGAAAGGGCAAATACACGAAAATAACAAATTGGGGGAAAATATGCGTCACATACACGCAAAACGGCCATCGCTGAGCATAATGCTGCGACCCTAAGCGAGACAATTTTTGCTAAATAAAAGCTACTACTCAGTAAGCGAATATCTTAATGATACACTTATAAAGTCATAACCTAAACACTCGTACTTATTACTTATATTATTATTACATCACTCAATGACCCCACACCTCACCTCATCTCACTTGTTTATATTTTGTATTAAAGCGATTTTGTGATTTATCTCAGAAAATACCTACATCTTCGTTATAATATAGTAGTTTGATAAGTAATGTTATATAATTAACAAATGCTTCCTCTCTCCTAACTCACTTATTTTGCTGTGCCCGACAGGGTCCATATGATCTAATTATAAGTTTACCACCTAAGAATACCTACATGTGGAATGCAATAGAGCCCTAGTGTTGACATATTTACCTGATTTCAAAATCTGACCAGGATCTGATTACTGGGAACCAGAAAATCTATACAGGGACGAAAGCTGCTCTAACAAACAGACCTTGTATATCAATTATTCGCAACTCTAAGGTGTTCTAATACTTGGAAACTAGTTGAGCTATTGACTGGTTTACCATAATCACCTGTGCCGTACATTCAAACGCACAGCAGAATAACACTTGCACTTCAAAAATGGTCTTTACTGGTACGACATAAAGGCGTTAGCTATATCAAATTGGTACCACTTATGTGCGGATGACTGTTCTACGTAAAAGCAATAACGTCTTATCCGTAAGTGCTCGGCGACACGACGCCGTCACCGCGTAGCCACCGCGCCGCAACGCCGACGCCGCGCCGCACCCACGCATCCACCGTGCCGCCAAAACGGCGCGGCGGCGGCGCGCCCTCGGCTCGATGGCGGCGCGGTGGCGGCGCGGCGGCGGCGCGGTGGCAGCGCGGTGACGGCGGTGGCGGCGTCGTGTCGTCGAGCACGAATAATGACATGCACACTTACTTTTGAAATTACATAAAAGTTGATAACCAGCAATTTTCAATACAGCGAATACCTCTGGGCTGACGTTTAACATAATCACCTCAGCTGTGAATTCACACACTAATGGCATATTACTGACTATTCGTAGGATTCTAATTAGAAAGGAAAAAACATTTAAATGAAAACTGTTGCTTTAGAAATTGCAAAGGAAGTCTTGGAAATCATCAATATACCCTAATATAAGTACCACACCACATAAATAGCATGTTGACGGGCGCTTATTTGTATGTAAAAAATAATTAATAGTTTATTCACACAGACCACATTTGGCCGTCAAAATCAACCATGTGGGCGATACCGACCACATCAAGGCCACGTCGCAGCCACAACGCAACCACTAGCAAAACCGCGCACTAGCGGCCGGTAACATCGCAAACACAAAGATCTATCTCTGAAAACATTAGCCACAACGCAACTATTAAAGACAAAGCAACACACAAATAAATTTTGTACTTACCACAACGCAACTGGAAGTAGCTGCAGCGATACTATTCACACGTAAGTCACGTAACCACTGCTTGCCCACATTTTGTCATTGCGATGTGGTGTGGTTGTGGTATGTGTGTACGGGCCCTAATACTTCCATTATCGATTCCGCGAATCCTTATAACAACCTTTCAACCTTTTCTTTCAAATAAAACAAAAGACTGCAAAAGTTATAAAACGGAAAACAAAAACGAATAAATAAACTGTTGCTTAACTAAAGATCTCGGAAATGAACTGTTGGTACTAAAAACGGTTCAAGTTTTTTTTCCCGTACAGTTAACTTGGAAACTGCCTCGATATTTCCTTTTTATTGTCCTGGTTATTGCGCTCCTGGGGAATCTTGTTATTACTCTGACTTAATAATGCAGTTTAGGGTGTTTTTCATTACTTGCAACCCTTTAAGTTATAAGATGGGTATTTATTAATTTGTTCATTAAAAGAGCTTGAAAGGTGAGAAAAGGATGAAAATATTTCTACATAACATAATATTACGCTTATAATCCCCGAAGGAGTTAGGTCAGATGTATGCCTTAGTACCTACACCCACATTTCGCCAGTTATGTTTAAGTCCCATGTAATAGGGGGCGAGCCTATTGCCATCAACCGGGCAGGAATCCAAATTCTAGGCTGCTACTGAGAAATTGTTGATGGAAAAAAGCTCAGAAAAACACACTGCCCGACCTGGGAATCCAACCCAGGACCTCATCCTCAACAGCCGCGCTCTCAAACGCTAGACCAACGAGGCAGTGTTTTTTATTACAACCTTTCAAGTTGGAAGATGGGTATTAATTAACAAGCTTGTTTTTGTAAGAAAAGTTGAGGAAAGGATGAAAATATTTATTTTCATAAAATAATTGGATGCTCCAGTATCGCCCTGTAGAAGTGAATGGTAACAAATGGAAAGATAACGTATTGCCATACAAAAGATATCTTTTGTATGGGAACGGAATATTGAGAGTCTCGCGAATGCGTAGCTACAATTGTAACTTTCTCCATATTCTCGTATTTGATTTACATTGTTTAACATTTTGTCCAAATAGAAAAGTGTAATACTGTGCTGTGTGTGTGTGTCTGTATGTATGATGTTTATCGAAGTTTACCCCCGTAATGTTTAATATAACGCTATATAGTTACATTTTCAATAATCCCAGCCAGAGACCGCCTAAAAATTTTACATTCACCTGCCCTCATAAAAAAATTATAGACTCCAGACACATTAAAAACCCATAAAATTCGTTAAACCACTCAGGGTTGTCAGTGTTGCCACAAAACCCACTTGCAAAAGTGTACATATTCTTTTAGGTTTTACGCCAAGCGGTGGGCGTTCGGGGCGAAAAAAAAAACAACGGTGTTACTGTTACCTAACAACACAAACACCCTAACATGGCTTAATTAAGCAGTAAAATACATACAGTATTAAAAATGAGTACTTTTTGTACCTTTTGTGAGCACGCAAAGGAACGTGGAACAGACTTCCGTTACGTGGGAGTTTTCTTTGTAACAGAATGAAATGCAAAACCGAATTCATAATTTTAGAAAAATATATGAAATGGGTCGTTGCATATTTTTTTTGTTGAAATAATATTTTCGGTAGATTGGTATTGGTTGTGTGTTGCCATGTTTTCAGGTAGGTTTTATGTTTAAGAGGTGAGTTTTTTTCTCGCTAGAAAGGAGTGGGTTTTATGTTTTTCTTGAAGATGTTGGTAGACTAGGTAGTGGTATTTTTTTTGAAAATAGGTGATTGTTTTTGAACGAATTATTAAAGTGGAAAGCTGTTTCTGCACAAGTTGTTGAACTCTGCTAAACACAAGGTCGTAAATTGAAAAGGCTATTGTTGCGTTGTTTGTTATAAATGTTCAGTACCTACCTAGGTAGGGCTTCATGACGCATTTCAAAAGACCTTAATTCGTTTCTTTATGTAACGCTAAAACTTTTTCAAAACTCAAGTACGGGTGTTTAATTACTTTAGGCAATAGAACAAAAAAAAAAAAAACTCGTAAGGTCAAGTGCAACAAAATTAAAATATGTTCAAGATTTTGGCTAGATACTGAAGAATAACATTGTATCCAGGGACCAACCATTTTGAGCTACAAAAGATTGAAGCAGCGAATAAAATACACATGAAACTTTTTAGTGTCTGTATAGTATAGTTCAGAAGTTGTTCGACGTACTGAACCTCTAGTGGTATTATCAGAAAAATGTTTATAACGGTTCGCTTTGTTGGATACAATTTTCAGTATCTGCAAAAGTATTATTGAATACTGGAAAATAGCAATCTTCTTTTACGTCTACAACATATAAGTTAAATTTTATGCTACGATGCACAAAGAGCATACTTTGCAACAATACAATAGGTAATAGGTATATGTGTAATATCCACATAGCTATAATATTGTTCTGTTTATCCGGGAAATGCCGGAATCCCTCTCTGTCTAATGATATTACTGTGGTTGTCAATCCGTCTGCAAAGCGTGACGGAACTGACATTAATCTTCAGGATCCCGAGAGAGACTGTGGTCTATCGGGAATATCCTTATTTTTATGTTACGGCAACTAAAACCAAAGAAAATAAATAAATTATTATGCTACAGAAGCTCGGAGTCATATTTTATTAACATTTACATTATGTAACTTATTAAATTAACTAAATTAACTTATTAAACTAAACTTACTAAATTAACTAAAAAACTAAAACTAAAAGGACTAACTAACTATACCAATAAATATAAAAACAGAGGGGCCCTTAGGCGTCGAAGTATTCGTCCGCATCGCTGTCATCCGGAAACGTGCCCAGAAGACTGGCAGCATTGCCACGTTGAATGGCAATGCTAATTCTTTGGCCAAAGAACAAGCCAGCCCTCTGGTCACGTGAAGTGTCGATCAGTCGGCGTGAAATTTCCTTAAAAAGGAGACGCGCGCTCGGGCCCCATGACCCGAGGGTTTCGACCCCAAACGGCTCAAAACTGTAGTTGCCCATAAGGTTACAGTATTTGCGCCGCTTGAGGGTCTCAGCAGCCGCAGCAGCGGCGCCAGCACAGCCCGCCGTGCTACAGAATAGTAAAAGGTCCAAAATTACCAAGTTAATAAAAAAATGTTTAAACACTTCTAAGTGAGAAACATTATTTTTTTTACCCGACTACGGCGAAGAAAAAGGAGGGTTATGATTTTGACCGGTATGTATGTATGTATGTAAGTATGTTCATCTGTTCCCCCTCCTATCTTCTGAACCACTCATCACAATTTGACAAATGAGGTATCGTTGAAAGCGTCTTGATCCTCCGCTGGTTATAGGTTATGTGACGTCACATCAAATTAAAAATGGCGCCCTCTAGAGGACATAAAGTCAGGAACTAAAAAAAAAAATTATTTAATCGTACCATGTTGGGTATCAAATGAAAGGTCGTAATGAGCACATTTCAAAAATATATATATATTATAAACCCAAAATAATTAAAAAAAAATTAAAGTAATAAAAACTAAAACCCAACTACGACTAAAAAGGTATAAACAAGACACCACAGGCAGACAAATAAAAAATCCGGAGTCACACGTAATCTGTTCGATTTATGCCCTAACACGTGTGACTCCGGATTTTTTATTTTTCTGTCTGTGGTGTCTTGTTTATACCTTTTTAGTCGTAGTTGGGTTTTAGTTTTTATTACTTTATTACATACTTATAATTAATATCACAAGTAGTAGTAAGCTTAATTATAAAAATATTCTACCTTCTTCGTTTCAACATTATATCACGTGATCACGTGCAATGTAGGTAAGCACGTTTTTCTTAACCAAGGATTGTCAGAAATCTGATGTGGTTATTTTGGTTACGACTGACGAAGGCTCTCAGAGTGCCCATCTCATTTTATGTTAGGTTGTAAGGGCCCAAAAAGACACCCATGTGGAAGGTTTACATTTGTAATTTATCCTTCCAAGTATGAACTTTGTTCTAGGAACAAGATAAACATTAGCATTTAGATTTTAGGTACTTAATTCTTTTAAAATATTCACTGAAGTTGTGTGCTTTGTAAGTTTTCAGCTTTGTTACGAAGCATGTGTTCTATAACTGGGTGCAGTGTTAGTAGCTATGTATATATGAAAATCTTAATTTGCTTAGTTAACTTTCAGAAATTATTTTTATAAGTAACTAGTTGCGTCCCGCGGTTTCACGCCGCGTAAGTCTCAAACCCCTAGAAATATCGGGATAAAAACTATCCTATGTCCTATTCCAGGTTATGGTCTACCCCTGTGCCAAATTTCATCCCAATCCGTTCAGCCGTTTTAGCGTGAAAGCGTAACAAACAAACTCACTTTCGCATTTATAATACTAAGTTAGGATTCCAATTTATAATCTAATTTTCTGTCAAATAAAATGAAAGTGAATCATGAGCTAAAACATATTGGTACATATTTGAAAAATAATCTGTATCGGCTTTGAACTGTCTGATACTAAATTACACTGCCTACATTTTTACCTATACATTACATTGTCTGCCTACGTTAAATCGTATCGAAAAGCCAATAACTTTTTATTACACCAACTCACATTAAAATCATGTCATCCATATTGCAATAAATCCATGCGTCATTTGTCACAAAATCCTACTGAAAAAAGTGCGCGTTCCCACTGCGTCCCGTTAGCTAATTACAACGATTGGAAAATGCACACACGCGTGCTATTTGCGCGCAAACATTTGTAATCATGATCGGATACGTGATCCAATTCAGCACCTATGTGAATTGAACACAGATTGCCTCGTAGTGAACGCGCAATGGAACTATGCGCGACAATTATGTCACAATTATGTGTAGCCGGAAGAAGGCTCTGTGAGATGAGGAAGCCTTAAGTGAAAGAAAGGTCGGGACGTGAACACGATAAATTAACAAAATTGTTTTGCGTAGTTAGTCTCTTTGTTTTGTTTAACGTCAACATAATTCTGTTTAATGACGAGTTCACCGACTCACACATTGAATGGCTATCATTCCCTGCCGACACGTGAATCGAGTTATCAACGACAAAACGATCCGACACTTCCTCGCACAACGACTCGGTCCTAAACGGAGGTGGCCTATCAAATGATAATAGAATATGATCAACCGAAGGGGCCTGGACAGTCGTGCGACGTTCTGCGCAGATATATTTGACATTCGAAAAAAACTTGAAACTCTTTGTGTTACGTTTTCGCGATCCGAGAGTGCATTTCGCTATAAAATATAATGGTTGATTTTTCCGCTGTTCCACGTAAAAGTGCTTTTAGAGAGAGTGTTACGTAATAATGTACGGAGTGATATGATAGGTGTAAGTGATAGGAACTGGTTGACAGTGATACTGGGCGTATGCAGTGTACTCTACTCAACTGTTTTTTCTGTGCAAACAGTGCGTTTCAGTGGGATTGTGTCATTTTAAACAGAATCTGAGGAGGTTTTCGTTCGTCTGGCGTAAGGTAATTTTGTTTGTGTCATTCATTAATCGTAGTGGACTCACATAAAAATAAGGACAATCGAATAGAGAAATAGTCCAGTAACCACTTAGTTGTAAGAAGACTCTGTATTTACTATCAGGATACCCTTAGTATACTATAATACAACCACATAGCAGGTAGTATACAAAGAGTAGGTATCCCTCTTTGTAAAATACTCTGTATGTGTCCGAATAAATGAAGTCTACACGGTCATCCGTAGCAATTGATACAATCGAGTAGGGTCCAGTGTGCCAAAATGATTTAATGATAGCTCTTAAACTCGACACAATTTAAAAAGTAGATATTATAACCTTCGATCACTAATGCAATAGAGGGTTAGCGCCAGAAAAACGGCCCGAAAAGTAAGGCAACGTGGCCATTTATGTTGGTTGGTAATATTCAGAAGTTCATGATAATTATTTTAAATACCTTTTTATTTTAAAACTAGCTGTTGCCCGCAACTTCGTTTGCGATTCAGGATGAAAAGTAGTCTATGTCCTGTTCCATGTTATGGTCTACCCATGCGTCAAATTTCATCCAACTCCGTTGAGCCGTTTTAGCGTGAAAGCGTAAAAAAAAAACAAAATAAACAAACTCACTTTTGCATTTATACTATTAGTTAGGATTAGGATTAAGAATATAAATGTACAGTTTATCACTGAAATCCTTAAAAAAGCTTTTTTCTTTACAAAGAAAAAGAAGTTCTGGGTTGTTGTGCATCTCGTATTTATGTCGGTAAATGCACTAGCAAGTGGAACAGAAATGAATCGGGCCAATCTGGAATATACACGGGCTTATAGCCGTAAAGTTAAGGTGGTCTAAGTTCATGAAAGTGCCAAATGTCATGATTTCATGAAATAGTCATTCAATGCACTTACATGAACTTAGAGAGTTATATGGTTGATTCTAATGTTTATAATTCTGTAAACCCATATTTGTTACGGCCGCAAATAATATTTAGATCAACATACAATCTAATACTGATCTGCAAATTGCAAAAAACGTAAGAAAATTTGAATTCGCTGGTTACCTTAGCGCATCCCTCTTAAACCATTTTGCATGCATAGGTTTGTTAGTATGTATAATCTAGGAACCTTTTAGTAATGAAAATAATTGTTCTAAGAGAAGCTTGTAATTTTAACTTCTATTCCGACAAGTTGAATATTCATGAGGGTTGTAGGTAGGTCTATTGTTAAAACCCATATTTTATAGTAAAATAGCTGTCGCGACAGCTATGAATTATGGACAAAACGCTTACCTATATTTGGATTCGTAATCCGTTAAGAATTATGTTGTAATGTTTATCGATCTTGTTTGTTTTCTTGCTAGACCCATCACATAGCCGTTTTCAAAACAATCTGTAGGTACATCAAACTACTAAGCAAAATGCTGTTACATTCCTCGGAAATGACATCCTTTTGGTTTGAAAAATCACTGTTTACGACAGCGCGCGATATAATACCGGCGCCAGACACAGCAACACACCTTTGAACACTTGTTTGAACACATGTGAGACACGGGTGTTTGGGTATTTGATCAAAGTTTGATCTCACGTTTATTACCGTACCTCACCAGTGTTCAAACAAGTTTTCAAATACGTGTTCAAATATATGACTGTATCTGGCGCCGGTTTTACACACGCAAAACATAGTGCACATGAGTGCATGTAACGGTACAGGCTTATTTAAAGTTTTAACATTAAAAAAAAAAGTGAAAAAAAGTTGGAACTTTGACCTTCAATATCTCCGTAACCAAATAATACCTCATTGTTAGCAAATTAAGTTTCTGAATTACACAGGAGACCTACGTATTAAATCATTCACGATAAAAAATAAAAAAAACAAAGGATTCCCGTTAAATAATGCACAATATTGTGAAGCTGGTTTTACACAGATTTTATTCATTCATGCTTTCAGGACGTCCGCGCAGTGTTCAATGATATTTATTGAAATGAATGACTGCGGAAGGCAAATTTTGATTTATTACGCTCTAGTTGATTTGCAGTACAAAATAAAATGAAATAACAAAATGTATTGTAATCTTACAACAGGACAAAATTAAATGTCTTAAATTTAAATTCAAAATTAATTGTCTGTTTATTATGTGTGTACAGAAATTGTTAAATAAATAAATAAAATAAATTGCATGTTTGAAAAGTGTAATTGTTTTTTAAGCATGGTTTGAAAAAAAAATCTCAATGGTCAGCCCTTTTATTTTTTTTTTTTGAGGGTGGGAAATCATCCAATGACTTCTCCCGCTCTGGGCGGAGCGGAAGGGCGTGTCAGATTTTTACTGACTAAAACCCACCCGTGTTCCTTCATTTGCCTGTTGCCAAGGTCCCGGTATCCCTTTCGGACTTTCCCGCAAAATGGTCAGCCCTGGATGTGTCATTAGGAAAAGGTATCACAAACACTAATCAAATGGTGCTCTAATGTAGTTTTGACCTGTTTTCATTCATCATCTGCCTAGCCTTTTCCCAATTATGTTGGGGTCGTCTTCCAGTCTAACCGGATGCAACTGAATACCAGTATTTTACATGAAGCGACTGCCCACCTGACCTGTTATCATTAATTAACCAATAAAATTATATGTTAGTAAGCCATATTTTTAATTAGGTTGGCCTAATTATCTCAACTACAATCATGATTTTTCAGCGTGGTGGCTTGGCACATTGGCATAATTTTATAGGCTTTAGCTACGAAAATCCTTAATAATCAGTATACTAGGCACTTCATAAAAGAGCAGCATATTGACAAGAGCCATAAAAATAGAAAATCGTACTCCAGCATGTTCTAATATTATTGGCATCAATATTATCTAATCAATATAATATAATCAATATAATAATCTAATTCAATACACTATAATATCTGCCTATTACATTTTATAGTTGAATACACTTTATGCAATTAATTACGCACTCCAGTGGCCACAATTTATGGGTTATGGTTTCATGTAACTACTCTATATACGAAACTGAGGGTTACTCCATAGCCTGATTGGCAATGAACATGAACAAGCCCCATGCGTGTTCATAACTTCACAGATAACCTTTCTAAGGTCACTTCCGTAACCCTACTCGATTCCTATAACTTACCGATCGTTACTGGTTAGTAGATACTATACCTTATCTTTGCCATTTGCGTACAAGTATTGAACTTTTAAATTAGTGAAAATGTGACTGTTGGTAAAGGTTAATAGCAGAATGAATTAGTATTACTTATAAATCCTTAAGTTTATTTTGCAAGTTTAACAATCAGCACCCTAATTGTGTAATATATGATCAGTCAGAATTGGAATCGGTTCGATACAAATGTCTAATCCATTGCTTCATAAGTTTGTAAGTTACGTTGCTGAGCAGAAATTTTTTTGAACCTTTGAATCAATGGATTAGACATTTGTTTTAAACAGATTCCAATTCTGACTGATCGTTTTGGACGCAATGGGCATTTGTAAATGCGATGACTATACATACATACCTACAATATATATTACGTATGTATAGATGTTCAATTCCTCGTCGTACCACTCCCGATTTTGTCAAATACGGTTTCTATCGATTTGTGTTCGTCTGCGATGGATTTATATAAAGATAGGTACCTGCCAATAGGTGTGTAGGTGACTTCATTCTGTTGTGAAACTGAGTTTTCTTACAATGGATTTTATTATGCATATTCTTAAGCTTTTACTTTGCATATATTTTAACTCATCGTTTTTAGTTTAGAATAACTTAAAGAGCAAAAGAGTTTTGTGTGATCTAATGAATTAGGTAGGTAGGTAATGAATTAGTTTGGTCATAGTAGGATACCTAATGTTTCCGTATTAAAGCTTTTGTTCGAAAATAAAACATTGTGTCAAAAATGATAATTTTTCTGCATATACAAAGCATAAATTCTAAACATAACATCCGTAGGCACAACAAAAATACGTGTACATTCCCATAAAGCCCCCAAACACATGTACAGTCACAGTCATAAACTTCGAGGCACGACGGAAAAGATCGTTTCATTCGTTTCCCTTGTTTTTCCAGTTAATTAACATTATTATTTCCTCGGCCGTTTGTCCAATTTGGGCCCAAATTGGTACAGTTTCCAAGAAATAAAACCTCGTAGAATGTAGACGTCGTTGGAAGTTAGTAGTGACGTAATTGACCGATGCTGAATTATGTCCTTACGTATACGATCTAATTCTGTTCGGTGATTATAGTGTAAGCGAGGAATCAACTGGTTTTCCTTGCAACACTAACTTCAAGTAAGAAAAGCTTTTTTTTTTCTTCTACTACATATTATTTTTAGGTTAGGTAATTAAATTTTGTTAATGCATACAGACTAGATATTTCGTCGTATTTTATAATAATTATTGTTTTTAGCTTCTTTATTTGGGGTTTATTCGTACAGTGAACCGGTACAGCAGTGGTGGGCCAGTGGTAATGGCCAAGACTTACGAGTTATAGGGTGTAGGTTCGAACCCCGACATGCGCTTGACTTTGTGTAGATAAATAATTTCATCACCACTGCTCTCAAAACGGTGAAGGAAAACATCGTGAGGAAACCGACATGTCCTATAACTAAAAATTCGAAGATATGTGACATCTATCAACCCGTACTGGGCCCGCGTGGTGGATTGCGGCTCGTTCCCATTGAGAGGAAGCCTGAGTCCCAGCAGTGGAAACATTATAGGCTGATTATGTGAACCGGTACTCACAACAATTGATACTTTGGCTGTTGATATATTTTGAAAAAAAATTGCTAGATAATCGGGTTGACTACTATTTGTTTTTAATCCCTATATTTCTCGTAGGTACTTCGTTGAGGTACCTAAACTCTATTTGAAATAAGATTAGACATTTAAACAAACCTTTTTACAGTCCGTTCAACCGATTTTGACTTCTATACCGTAGGCATAAGGATGGCATTAAAAGCAAAAACCGTTACACAATACCAACTGTCTACTGCAGCTGCCATTTGTCATGCCACCAACGCAATAGAAGTCAAAATCGGTTGAACGGACTGTAAAAAAGGTTTATTTAAATGTCTAATCTTATTTCAAATGGAGTGTAGTAATCGTTGGTAACTTTCAGAAACTCGGTATTACCCACGAATTTAAAAAGTATTCTACAAAATACCTACATTTACTTCCTTTGTTTACATATTTTTATGGTTTGCCTTTGATTCGTCATGGATTGTTTCAGAACAAAACAGTCTCAAGTTATAAAACTCCTGAAAAGCGGAAACCTTATTAAGAAACTTGTTTGTTCGTGCTTCTTTGTGATTAATTTGATTTTTACAAAAAATGGCTTATTTAAATGTCTAATCTTATTTCAAATGCAGTATAGTTACCTCGATGAAAAAGTTAGAATATAATACTACTAACTACGTACGTACGTACGTTCTGCGTGAAGTACTACTAAAATAGTTTTAAGCCTTATTTATTAACACAAGTTTTTAATTTAAAAATATGTATGTCTAGGTTATGTTATTTTATGGGCCTAGGTCACCTGAAATAAGTGGTATTATTATCCTTTTCCTTAATTACATATAAGTTATATTTTATTTATTTATTATTATTATAATATCTATCATCAGAGTGTACTTAGCCTAATGACTTGTTTGCCTAAAGTCTGTGTGGCTTTACTCGAGCTTCAAGTGAGCAACATGTAAGAGCCCCTCGAAATTCCGAGATCAATCACAAGTCTAGACGGATGGTATGTGAAGTTATTTGGAGTAATGTACAGTCGAATAAGCTATTTGGTATACAGGCACAACAACTATTTGAGGATGTGTGATGTATTTTCAATAGTCAACTATCCTTTTACGTCATTTTCCTAAATCATAAAGCTTAAAAAGTTAAATTACACCCACAATCACAACGAATTTTGGCAGTGTAGTGTTGTGTGTGTGTGTGTTGTTTTTCCTGCTAATTTGAAAATACATCGCACACCCTCAAATTTGTGAACATTGTGACAAGTTTGAATTTTTAAATGCTATCTGACCTGACAGTCGAACCAAAATCTCGTAGAAAATGCACTTTCCGTTATCCCTTTATTTTTATTTTTCAGGTAGTTTTTCAAATTTTTTGTTCCGCAAGAACATGAACATGACCATGAACATTTAAAAAAAACTGCCAAATCGGTCCAGCCTTTCTGAAGTGATGCGCTTAATTACCAACGAACAGCATTAAATTTTTAGGGTTCTGTACCCAAAGGGTAAAACGGGACCCTATTACTAAGGCTCCGCTGTCTGTCTGTCTGTCCGTCTGTCACTAGGCTGTGTCCCATGAACCGTGATAGATAGACAGTTGAAATTTTCACAGATGATATATTTCTGTTGCCGCTATAACAAAAAAACAGAATAAAATAAATATTTAAGGGGGCTCTCATATAACAAACGTGACTTTTTTGCCGTTTATATAAATAATGGTACGGAACCCTTCGTGCGCGAGTCCGACTCGCACTTGGCCGGTTTTTATTATACTTGCATCCCGCAGTGTCACCTGCATAAGTCTCGACCCGTGGGAATATCAGGATAAAAGTATCGTATGTCCTAATACAGGTCATGGTCTCCCCATGTGCCATATTTTGTCCAAATCTGTTCAGCCGTTTTAGCATGAAAGCGTAATAAACAAATAAACAAACAAGCAAATTCAATTTTGCATTTATAATATTAGTTAGGAAGTCAGGATTAGTTAGGATATATATATATATATATATATATAATATCATATAATATAGGTATACTATCACTTATACGCTACATAAGTTAGGAAGTTAGGATCAGGATAGGATGTATAAAATGTTCAAAATTTGCAGGCCTGGGCGGTATTCTCAAGTGTAGTTTTCTAGATAACTATCTCACCATAACACACCTAACTTGTGTGCTGCAAAACACCCTAACGTTTATATTTTGATATCATGTTGAGGTTTCATGAATAGGATCGCTGTTTTAAAAATAAGTTATGTTTGTCTACTGGAAGACAACAATATGTACAAGTCATCAAGTGATTATTTTAAAAGCCTTATAGAGTGTAACGTATACCTTTTAACTATCCAAATATACTGCCCCCTAAATTATTCGTTGGTTAATGGGTCTTTAACATAAATTCACATTCAGTACGACAGTTTAACGACATCTAACAATTTTCAGAGCAACGCACACAGAAATGGCAGTAGTTTACAGAAAACATGTGTTTGTTAGCATTTCTTGATGGAGCGGGAGTGTGAAAAGGATCAACCTTGAGTCCATCTGGGACCCTATAGCGGCCACATTAGCAATTCTTCTAAAAGCAATTCATTTCCTGAATTTGCAGCTGTCATTAGCAATTCCTTTAATTTGACACAAAAGCAATTCATAATTTTTGTGGACCATTTTACGAATCTCCATAGAAAACTGGTAAACAGATTCGAAATGAATTATTGCGTAATATCAATCAATACGCAGATCATTATGAATTGTCAGTTTGTGATATTTTACGATGGTTCATAATATTTTTCTAATATGATTCTGCCAAAGTGGCCATTTTAGACCGGCAGTATATAGAAAATAACTTACTCCGTGCTGTCCTAAGCAAACATTCAACGCGCTGTATTCCCTTCGGCTTAAAGTACCTCTGTACAGTCGACCAAAGAGTTAGATTTACAGGCGAAAATAGGTATTCATCTCTCCACGACACAGCCAATATTCATTTTTATTGTGTCTTTAATATCTTTTTATGCTTTTATGCTTTGCCTGTCAAGTTCTCTCTCTACATTATGACGTGACAGTAAACCTGTTAGAGTGCATTCTAAAAGTGCAGGTGTGCATTCTAAAAGTTGATAACGTCGCAAATTGCAATTTAATCAAAACAGAGTTCTGTTGGACAGTTATGTCGTTAAACTGTTATTGCAACACCTAATACAGTGTTATTATTCCAATTCGTAATAAACTAGTTCGTTATAAATATTTTAGTGCTCTACAGAGTGATATTTCATAACCTCATTTATTAATTTATCGAAACAGCGTAATATGTATATTGACAACTATTTGCGACATTGCCAGATTTCGGAATGCACCCTCTTAAAAACCCTGGAATAGTTAATTGAATTAACCTTGAATTAACTTTATCATTCACAAGCTTCTGCCCGCGACTTAGTCCGCGTGTTTTAACATAAAACATCCAATGGCACTCGGCAATAGCGTAGCTTTCTACCAGTGAAAGAATTTTTGCAATCGGATGAGTAGTTTCGGAGATTGCCTCCTACATCCGAACTTACAAACTTTGCTTCTTTATAATCCTAGCTAACTTCCTAACTAATTTATACCTAAATGCGAAATTTAGTTACTTGTTTGTTACACTTTCACACTAAAACGGCTTAACGGATTTGGATGACATTTTCCACATGGGTAAACCATAACCTGACGACATAGGATACTTTTTATCCCGGTAGTACGTTCCCGTGGGATAATTTCCGACCATCACGCGGGAGAAGCCGTTGGCAAAAGCTAGTATTAATATCGAAAAGAAGCTGCATACTTATCTCCTTGTTTGAGTGTACAGTGTACCTGCCTAGAGACATTTACTCGTGTGCGTGTTGATTTACATTCAGATTTGCGGAATGAAAGAAAAATACTGGAGTGTGCGTGTGTCTGCTTTTCATTTCAGTCGTGTTATTTGTATGTATTTGGAATGTTTGGCGATTGGAGCAAGCTGTTTTCCTGTTTCTATTTCTTGGCGGATTTAAGGGAGGCTATGGATTTACCTGCTGTGTTTTACCGATGTTTTATTTTGCTTGGATACGATAAAAAAGGCTCTTTTATTGTAACTGAATAAAAATAGACAGGCGAGAGTAGGTAAACACAGCGTACTGGCGTTTTCTTTGTTCCTTGGTTTGACGTCTATGTAACTAGTATACCTATATACTTGACTAAATCCTGGACCCTGGCGTTAGGGATCATTTTTGTATAACTAAAAAGTTCTTTAGGCGAGTTGAGCGATTTTTGGTAGGGGGTAAATTTATGCATTCGCGTAGTGCTGTACTACAGAATATAGATGGCGCTAATACCAGTTTTACGTTTTAACGTCAGATTAGCTAGCCTATACTGTCCCACTGCTGGGCATTGGGTATCATTTCAATAATAATATTTGTAGCTCGTGTTTAAACCTAAGAGCCGTACGATTGCCTGCCTCTCTTACTGTTACAGCTATTATCAAAAGCCACGCAATTACTTTGTCACAAAAAGTTTGTATTTTCTTCTTGACGTATAGTAATTAAAACATTTCCTATTCAGTGTAATTGTTCTCTAGTTTCCATGTCCTTTCCTCGTGACCTTCCCAATGGAACGCGTTTTATTTCCTGCTTTATTACAGTTTGGTGTGTATAATGACTTCATGACGGACGTTCTAATCTGTTTTATTACAGCCAAGGGTTTATGATCGGTAGGAAGGCTAAATCAAAGTTTTATAATAGGACTTTGCCAAGGCCGTTCCTTATGCTAATGTCCCTGAGCCACAAGACACAAGCGACGCTTAGTTTGTGGCTCACCGAATTTGGCTTATTTGTATTGTTAATTTTTGGTTAATAAACTTTATTATTTTTATTATAATGCTGAATAAAGGAGTTCTTATTGGCCTTCAAGGAAAAATCGACATTAAAATGAGATATAGTAATCCATCTATTGTAATTGTAACGAATATTATGTTGTTTACAATAAAAAGTAAAAACATGACGGAATATTGCCTAATATTTCCACAATATTTCATTAATTTAATTAATTACAAAACTCGTATTCCGAAAACGAAATGTATGAAGTTTATATTCAGCATATAAATGACATCATTAGTAGGCAGTCGCTTCATGTAAAATACTGGTATTCAGCTGCATCCGGTTAGATTGGAAGCCGACCCCAATGTAGTTGGGATAAGGCTACGCAGATGATGATGATGAAATTACATCATTGAAGAGAACTTGGATTCAATTCCTGTTCGGAACAAATATTTGTATGGCCTGTATAGATAGTACCTACACTAGGCAAGCGAAATGGCTACATGGGGAAAAGTATAGTTCTCCGGACCGTATTTCGGCCACGGCAGCCAATCTCCACAGAGACTAGCCTTCGGCGCGGGAGATATTATAGTGCACAAGTGTGCGCAGACACAAGTGCACTCTCTCTTCCCTCACTCTCATAGTCTGAAAAAGCAAGGGGAAAAAGAGGGTCATGGGGAAAAATAATAGGTATATCGATAATGTAAACCATGGAAGGATTGTGTATTTATGTGAAATACGCAGATATGGCTTGAAAGGGAGTAAATATTATACTATTGATGTATGGAAGAAGACAATGCAGCGAAGACCCCAAATCATTGATATAAGGACCAAAAAATGTAGGCAAAATGTGGACTGTGTTTTAAACGAACCATAAAATTACGATTCGTGTAGTTTAATTTTTACATGGAACTTGTTAAAAAATGTTAAGAGTAAAAAACCATAAATAATTATTTAAAAAGGCCGCAACGCCGTCATCATCAATGACTTGCGGTCTTCGCTGCATTGTGCAATATAAAATGGCGTTTTCAAATCAACTATATTTATGACAGGTTGAAACATGTAGAAGCACTTATTTAGCAGTGAAATCGTGTTATTGTAACATATTACTTCCTTATAAAGGGTACTGAACAAAATTAAAAAAACCATGGCGCCATGAAAATTAAGTTAGAAGATAAAAAATCCCACGTACGGTTACATTTATCGATCGGAGCTCACGCCAATCCTGAATGAGTTCCATGACGCAGAATATACAATAACCAAGTTCTCGTAAAGGGAAACTTAGAAATATCGGAACTTCATTGACTGGAATAATGTTATGTGATAATATTTCTTTATATAGGTAGTATAAAACGAAGGTTCCAAATATATTTCATTAATGCGTCACAAACCCCCTAAAAAGCTGTCAATAGGTAAAATTATTTGGTTAGCAATATACTCAATGATGAAAGGAAACGTAGATAGGGGTATGTACTGTTCACGAGTTTTCATTAAGCGAGGTCAATTGGATTGGGAAGATTTTATCTCTTCTAGCTGTTTATAGAGGTTTCATTTGCCTCTATATAAATAAGGGTCTGTACTTAACGTTCACAAAAAAAAAAACGATTACTTATTGAGCATTTTTCTTCAATCCCTGTTTATTAAACGCACATGTATTCAAAGCTAGTAGTAGTTTTGTCTCCGATAGTATTGAAATGTTCAACATTTCTGCTCAAAATACAGACTCCCGTCAGTTTGGATGGCAACCAGCTACGTTAAAAAGCGTGGTTCTGACATACACACATTAGTGTTAACAAGAAAAAATCAACTGTAAAAGCCAACTGAAAGCTTTTGTGTGTGTCGGGTAGGCGTATAAGGCAAAGTTCAGACGTTCAAGATTTACCGATGGTAGCATTGTTACAGCCAAAATACAGCAGTGACCTATGTGTTTCTGGAAATCTTTATGGAAGTTTTGGTTTCCTAAACTATGAGGTCTTTGCTTTATTTATTGGTACAGAAGCCGAACGAGCTCTTCTCTCGTTTTCGTATGAATTAAATAAGACGAGCTGAGAGTGGCAAAAATATTAGCGGGCCAGCAGGTAGCTCACTGCTGGAAAGGACGCACTAGACGTAAAGTCAAGGAAATTAATGAAAATGTTAATCAAATTGACTACCGATTTAAATTATCCATACATTCCAATCACTACTATCATTCTGAGACCCTCAATGCTGAGGATCGTGACCACATACAGAAAGAAAGAAAGAAAAATATTTTATTTGGGACACGCACAGGAAATATAACAATAAAAACAAACATTAAAACTAACAAAATTAATAAAACAAGTAATAAAATAAAATAAAACAACGTGTAGCAGAGCAGAGAAACCCGTGCGAGGCCAAAGAGGCTCCTATCTCAGCATAATGCTACGATATTTGAGAAAAAATAAACAAATACCGCAGCGCTGGTATTCTGATAGGGCCCACTATGATGCCATGGACACACCTACGGACATAAAATAAATCAAAACATACGACGCGTCTCCAAGCCTTTTGCAGTGTGAACCGCTAGATAATGTGTGTCGGTGCTCTGCATTGAGCGCGTTTTCCTTCCACCCGGCCCTGTAGCTTATGCCTTTCCAGGCCATGCTTAGGTGAACGCATAATATGTCCGAAAAGGCTATAATACAGAAAATTGACGTAGGGTGCAATTAATATTCCTGACTGTACATTATATGTATCGCTACCCGTATTTCAACCAATTTTAGTAGTTCGCTACACAGAATGACTCTGCTAACTAAGGCTAACGTAAACAAAATAGTTTGCGGCTGAGTAAGCTTGTGTTAGCGCTCGGCACTATTTTGAATAATAGCTTTTATATTGCCTGCACGGTACACGGTTACCAACTGATTACTTAGCAGGACCGTGTTGTAAAGCTAATCGAAATTCTATACATCGGAGATATTCGGCTCTTTTCGGGAAATGCACAGCCAATAGGAGCCCAGCTTGTGATAGCATAGAAACTAGACTGTAAAGAGAGTAGGACAGTGCAACAACAGATGTAATAGCGTCCCGAACAGTAATGGAAACTGAGTGTGAGTTGGATCTAGCCGTGGTCAGTAGACTTTTTGTATTGATAATGGCCGGCCAAAGTTGGAAAGGTTAGGTACGTTTTATGCAAAGTAACCTTTCCAACTTTAGCCGGCCTAAGAGAACATGTATCCATCTATTTGAAAAGAGATGGATACATGTTCTCTTTCAGCATAGAATGGTGACAGACAAATTGGTTGTATTTAAGGTACCAAACGTAAGGTAGGTTTATTTACCTACTTAAATATCGATCTTTCATGTTTCGTAAGCTTGTAAAGTTTTGTTACGACGGAGCACTGCCGTATAAGCAGCAGTTCTAAAGCCTCGTGTAACCTTGTTTAGGATATTCAAAGCCTTTTGTATCATTGTTACCTCAATAAAAGTTTTATTTATTTCTATAGGTATGAAATGTCTCGAAGTCAGAAAATAATGGCAACATTGTAGGAGAAAATGGTTCCTCTGTCTTAGTTTACGCTTTAGGGCTCTTACATACTGGGGCGATTCGCCGCGCGACGCGAATTTTAACAAAATAATTTCACACGGCGAATGCGGCGGCGTCGCGTCGCGCGACGAATCGCCTCAGTAGGTAAGAGCCTTTAGTCTTCACCTGGACCTTTCACTACCTTACTTATATCACTTATCTAATGCAACCAACTACCCAACTTATAATAGACTAGCTGATGCCCGCGACTTCGCCCGCGTGGATGTCGGTTATTATATACTAAAACCTTACTCGAGAACCACTCTATCCATTGGTGAAAACAGCATGAAAATCAGTCGTTTTTGTAGTATAACGCGTACAGGACGACGGATAGACAGATGCGGCGGAGGACTTTGTATTATAATATGTAAGGATTACTTAAAAGTTTGTGTAAGTAACTAAAAATACATACATAACAACATGTCGACAATACATTTTAACGTAGCGATACCTTTCCGCGGGCGTGAACGATTGCTACGATACATCAAGTTCAAATATCCAACACCGCTGACGTTAGATTAACTATTTCTAGTTGGTATGTGAATATTATGTCACAGTACCTAAGTAGGTATAGGTTTAGGTGGAAATAGGAATGACGTTGACATGGGGGCGCTGTAGGTAAATATAATACTGTCCCGGTTGTCATTCGTGGATCTTTGACAGCCGTTACGGGTCGTCAGAAACCCGAAAGTCTGACAACCAGTCTTACCAAGGGGTATCGTATTCTCAGTTACTGGGTTATGGAGGTCAGATAGGCAGTCGCTCCATGCAAAATACTGGTATTCAGCTGCATCCGGTTAGACTGGAAGCCGACCCCAACATAGTTGGGAAAAGGCTAGGCAGATAGATAGGTACGGAACCCTTCGTGCGTGAGGGCGAGTCGCACTTGTTTTGGTTTTTTCTCTTTTGTTGTTTTCTACTTCAATGTTTTCCTATTTTCTGTTTTTTCTAAAAATACTTTTCACTTTCTTTGTCGTGACGACCCTTTTTGTTACGTAGGTACTTAACAAAAAAAATTAAAGTAATAAAAACTAATAAAATAATAAATAATAAAAACTTGTCTGTTTGTGGTGTCTTTTTATACCTTTTTAGTCACAGTTGAGTTTTTTTTTTTTTATTCTTTTGGGGTTATAATATACATATTTTTTAAATGTGCTCATTAAGCCCTTTCATTTGATAGATTTTTCAGTTTTTTTAGTTCCCGACTTTATGCCCTCTAAAGGGCGCCATTTTTAATTTAATGTGACGTCACATAGCATGAATAAATAAATAAATAACCTACAGCGGACGATCAAGACGTTTCCAACGATACCTTATTTATCAAATTGTGATGAGTGGTCTAAAAGATAGGAGAGAACAGATGAACATACATACTCGTACATACATACATACCGGTCAAAATCATAACCCTCCTTTTTTCTTCGCCGTAGTCGGGTAAAAATAGTGTCGCGATAGTCCACATGTTACACATCCTTCGGTCAGGCTCTTATTCGCCAAGTGTGCAGAGTATAAAGATAAGAAACTTTGTTCCAAAATCAAGAACGTGGTGTTAGTTCCGGTTTTGGCCACACGCCGAAAAATCTTTTTACAGCTTTATGACCAAATACACTAGGTTGGTACTCGAAATAGTGTAGAGGTCACAAGCACAAATACTATTACCGGGAGTGGGGTACTGGGTTCGACGCAAAGTGCTATTGGGTTTTCCCATTACGAAATTCACATTAGCCGTATTTTGGATTTGTGCCTGGTTAATGGCGATGGCTCGCAAATTTTTAAATAGAACTTGCAATATGTAGGTAGGTGTTTCTGTTTTCAGGAAAAACAGGCAGTAAATTCTCAGAGAAAGGAGGTTTCAGAAATAAGAATGAACCTACCTATATACATATTATTCTTATTAACCTACTGTCAATATCATACCTTTTTTTTTTTTTTTTTTTTTGACGCTGAGGAATGCATTACGCATCCCCGCTCGTGGGGGACGAGACTGGGGTATGTGGGACTCCTGTCGCTAACGACAGTATACCCACTAAAACTCAGCGGTGTTCCCACATCGCCGTAATGGGAGGGCCATGGGAATCCGGCTCAGCCTTTACATCCACAACCCTCCCGGCGCATGCCCGCCTACCTGGCGGGCCCCGCATGCCCCCCAAGTTGGGGGGCTACGGGAATGGCCGGGAACACCTGGCCATTCCCGTCCGACACTGGTGGAGACCTGTGCAATACAGGCAAGGGTGCCCCCGCACCCATTGCCTGCTGGCCTCCACCTGGGAGGAGTCGGAGATGACTATCAAACTGACGTCTTCTTCGACCCCTCCTCCGCCTTCGGAGCGGCGCTGCGTCAGGATCGTCCTCCCGCGCGCGCTCTGCCGCCTCCTTCTGAGACATGACGTGTTCACAGAAGGAGGCGACTGCCGCCCAGGACCTCTCATCCCTCAGCATAGCGTTAACCAAGCCGGGGAGCGACAGGTCCGGTCCGATCACCGCGATGAGACTGCGGCGCGGCTCGGACCACGACGGGCACACCTCGAGGGTGTGCTGCGCCGCGTCCTCCACCGCACCACAGTCGAGGCACGACGGCGTCCTCTCCCGTCCGATTCGGTGCAGGTACGATCCGAAACAACCATGTCCGGACAGCACCTGCACCAGACGGAAGGAGAGGAACCCATGCGACCGCTCGAGCCAGTTTCGCAGGACTGGCCCAATCGCGTCGATGGTTCGGCGGCCGAAGGCTGCGGTGGCGAGGTCCCCCGTCCAATGGACGACGATAGCGTCCCTCGCCTCCCGCCGGACGGCCTCCCGCTCTTCTGGGGCTGAGCGTTGCCCCCTCGCCCTCCGCTCCGCCGTCCATTCATATACTCTGGCGAGCACCCACGCCTCGAGTTCCCAAGGAGGGGTGCCGGCCAGAGCACATGCTGCCCCAAAGCTCAGTCAATATCATACCTAGGCTTTCTTCATTTAACCATATTCGACCTTTTTCTACAAATGTTTCGTTTTGTTTGAGTAATTCTATATATAGTCACTCATTCTGTTGGGTGTCAGTCGTGTAATAGCTTAAATACACTATGTAAGATTTCTACTCCACCTTTCGTTCCATCGGGTGGAATAGGCGCCGAATCAGTATTTTACTGTACCTACTATGTAGAATTTCATTTATATTATTGGGCATTCTACTCCACCGAGAGTGACGAGGCGAACGGAGTGAGCCGATGAAACGGAAGGTGGGGTATGTATATGTGCATCGTCTTCACATATAATTCTATAATTCATGTATACAAAATATTGTAAAACATTTTTAAAAGAGTAACGGTGGAGTTTCTTGCCCATTCTTCTCCATACAAAAACTACCTTTTGGAATGGGCAACTAGAATCAGTTCTATTTCTTTGTTTTTCATTGACGTTCAAACGTGGCTTTTATGTGCCTATTTGAAATAAATTATTTGACTTTGACTTTGACTTATAAAAAGACAGAGTGAAATAAGAACATGTCGTGTTATATTAGTCCAGTATTAACGTAGGACACAAAGACAGGTGCCCGACCCCTCGGTCTAGACATCTTGTTACTCACTTTCCCGTCTCATTCGTCCCAGACGAATTAGTATTCTTTGTCCATTCAGGGACGAATATAAATCTACTATACATGATATGTATATTATGTAAGTATGTATCGAGGCAGATGTGTCATTTCTTTGACCTAAAGTAATTTGTAGAACGTTGACGCTAGCTGTTTCTATTGATAGAAGAAATTCGTTTGTGGTGAAGCTTTATTTCTAAGTCCATCTACCTACTCTTTTCATTTAAGGTTTGAAAGAAAGAAAGAAAATACGTTTATTTGCGGTAAACATGACGCAAAAAAAGAAAATAAACACAAAAAATAACAAAAGGTTGGGGGAAACTTGCGTCACATCCACGCAAAACGGCTATCGCTAAGCATTATGCTGCGACCCTATGCAGGACAGAGCCCCAGCGCTGGTTTTCAGCGACAGCCGGCGCTGACGTAATGACGTTCGACCGGTGCGGCTCGGGTAAACCATTATTAGGACGATTATTATCTAATAGAATATACTATACATAAACTATACACAAAAAAGATAAAAATAAATAAAAGAAATTGGCAAACTTATCGGTTAGGATATGGGAATATCATCCTCCGTGTAGTGGTAACATTTCGAAGCGTCCTCTTTGACGTACACTCAACATGCACCAAAGAATTATGAAATTGATGTATGAAATTGATGGTTTGATAACTAACAATATTTTTGTTGTTGTTGGAAGTACGTTTTATCATACTTTACTTTTTCTTTCCTTTACTTTTTAAGGGCGCACCTTACCTCAAATTGCTTAGCATGATCCTCCGTTATGCCGAAAATATTGCAGCATTAATTTTGAAATAAATATATGTTAAAGCTGACGATTGATGCTAGGTCTTATGTTTGGCGAAAACACGATTACATAAAATTTCTCGATGGAAAAAATATTTAAATTACCTCTAAAAAGAACTATAAACCGCTGGTATTAAAAAAAATACTTCAAATTAGATCATAAAACTTTGCATAATAACTGAACTATCTATAGAGCAGGTCTAATGTTTTTTTTTTGTTTTAATTACTATTATTTTCACCGTAAAAAGCGTAAAAATTACCTACACTTTTCGAGGCTTGAGACCCGCTAGCGCCCCACTCCGTCTCGCTCTCACTCAGGTAGCGAGTAGTATGATGCGAGCGAGATAAAATCTGAGGTAGGGTACAGCCTTAATAAGCGGCAGCAAAGTATCCTTTTCTGTGCATTAGCTACGCCAGTGCGCTACGGCGTAGGTACTATGGCTACGAATTTCCTCGTAGCACCTAACAGATGCTACAAGGCTATTAAAGACATCGTGCGTTTTATTTAGTTAGTATTATGTAACACAGTAATATATTAAATGTTGTATGAACAGGAATATTTTGTACCTACCAGTAAAATGCTGTGTGTTTAAGATGTTTACATGTATTTACGGTGTATGCTAGCGTTTCCATCCCATAAGGGATTAACCGAATTCTGCACGATACAGATCTTCTGTTTTTGAGGAGAAACTAGAGGATATGTTATGTAAGTAGGATGTTGCATTTACTGTTACATTTCTATCGCAGGTAATCTAAAGATTAAAAAATAAATAAACTCGACTTAGTTTTTTAATTATTTTAAATACATTTCACGTGGAGTTCTATCAAAAATGTATCAAACATCTCTCGGGATGTAGTTGTGACTCGTAGATGGGTTTTTAAAAAGGTGGGTTGTACAAAGCTCTTGTATAATAACGCAAAACAAGGCGCTAACGAGTGTCAGTGCAAAAAATGTTAGTTTACTGCCAACTGTGACGTTCTTTAACATTAACATTGTAATTTTAGTTTGTAATTGATTTTGCTTTCAAAGTTCCAGTGAAGGTGTATCATATTACCCAATAACTGGGTTGTGGAGGTCAGATAGGCAGTCGCTCCATATAAAATATTGGTAATTAGCTGCATCTGGTTAGACTGGAAGCTGACCCCAATATGGTTGGGAAAACGGCTAGGCAGATGATTGCTTTCAAACTTTCCAAATAAATCCTTAGTTGTTTTAGCTACTATAACTCATACTTCTGATTTAATTTTAGATCTAGTAATATAATTTACTCAGAATATTATTGTGACCTTTACAACTACAAACAGACTGTTTTTAGTATCAAGAGGGTTCGGAATGGTTCATGCGAGAGTAAGATAATCGAATCAGAGCATTTTAAATTTCCCAAAGGAAGGAAAGTCACTCCCCTTGATTTAATTCTATTTGAAACAAAAATAACCTTTTCTTTTGTGAGTTAACTGTTCATAACCCATTACGATTTAGGAGAACCCTTTCCATAAAATTGTAACTAATAACACAATTTACCCACTTCTTTCTTTGTCTCTATTCAAAATTGTTCTTCTTAATAATATTTAAATAAAGTTCATAATTATTATTAAATATTTTTTTACATAATTTGCACTTTAATAAACATCATAAAATTATAACTTTGAGAATATCCACTAAGAAAAAATAATGTGTGTTACTTTAATAATTATAAAATTGATTTAATTTATGCAACAGTTTTATTCCATCAATATTTACCCCACATGTACCTATATCCATCAATATTTACCCCACATGTACCTATATCCATCAATATTTACCCCACATGTACCTATATCCATCAATATTTACCCCATATGTACCTATATCCATCAATATTTACACCATATGTACCTATATTCATCAATATTTACCCCACATGTACCTATATCTCGTACGACCCTTGTTGAAATGCTGCTCCGTACTTTCCTGAACAGTATTGTAAAAGAGACGTCACAGCGCCAGGTGTCTAGTTACGAGTAACTTGCACGGGTTGTATCAATATTTCTATTTGTCATTTGGCGAAAGCTCGCAGGCACACTGTGCAAGTTTACTGAGCTGCACGTTGTGACGTGTGCGGTGTTCATTCACCCTTTACACGCATGGCAGTGGTAACACTTGCTCTACGAAAATTGCCCTTATTACTACAAGGTAAAGGAGACTGATGTGAATGTTCTACGCCGCTGAGGGCTCGTGGTTTTAGTGTTGGCTTTTTGTGAAGAGATACCTTATAATTTGACCAAATAACGGAAGCGCGACCATCGTTCAATTATGTTTGAAAGTAGCGGATGGCAATTAATTAATTTTGATAGATCTTTTGCATAAAAGGAAAGTCGAATTTAAGTAATAGGGAATATAATAATAATAATTTAATTATTTTGGTGATACAAAGGTCTATAATAAACCATATTATATAATAACGTTGCTCGAACTCTCGCTCGAAGCTGGTCCTGATTATCAAACTTTAATTTTACCTTCATTTTAATAACATACAAGCACTAACTAAATTATATCTTATAACACAATAACAAACATGACTAAACAAGACGCTAACTAGCATAATTAGCCTTTTAATTTTTCCTCTGCTGGGGACAGCGACCTCTTCTCTGTGAAAGGGAACGGGCCGTATTCCACCACGCGGGCCCAGTGTGGGTTGGTAGATGTCACAATGTCTTCGATTTTTTGGTTCTTGGACATTCCGGTTTCCTCAGGATGTTTTACTTTTGAGAGCAGTGGTGATAAAAAAAAAATACACAAAGTAAAGCGCCTGTCAGGGTTTGAACCTGCAACTTAGAATTATTCGTAAGTCACGGCCGTTACCACCGGCCAATACTGCTCCTAGACGCTGCCTAATTTTGCGTTGTTTTAGATTAGGTACAAGTAAGTAAACTCCTATAATCTAAAATTACTGGTAAGAACCATTCCTCATGTTATTACGGAATTAATAGATCAAAACAAACTGAATTCCAGGAACATTTATAACAGTAAACATGCTTGTACATGAATATAATAACGTAAGTAGTAAATTCTCTGTAGTCTCCCATAATAAATCAACAACAGACTCGCTACAATCACACGACGTATGTTAACAAATTACTCGTAGTCCCAGTACGTAATAGTGAAGAGGGTAAACGGCAAACACTGTCGGGTTCGTCCGTTTGGGCCGAACGCAGAATGCCGAGTGTTTGGCGTCGGTTTTCACGTACTAAATTGATCTAATCTCCGGCAGGGACGGGCCACGGACGACTCCGGTGAACATGACCTAGTGCCCCATGACATCGGCACACCCCTCGCCCCCACACCATAATCGCTCGCCGACCTGACGCGCACAGACACACAAGTGAGTATTTCGTATGTAATTGCGACGAAACGCGTGATGGAATGAGTACCCGACTATCTTGGTGCCTACGGATTTGCTCAATTTTTACGATCGACTCGTGTGATGAAACAATATCGAGTAACGTGTAAGCAACAGATGATCGACATCATTGTTTTTTGTCGATCGCCACTGTGAATCGCTTTTATCGTTCGATGAATCCACAAGTGATGCTCGATTTTAACCTTGATACATTTATCGATCGTTAACAGGCAGTTACGCTCGATACTATCGAGCAAATCTGTAAGAAGCTAACAAATTTTATTGATCGTCAAAACAGCATATCGATCGAAAATCACGATCGTCAAAAATTGAACAGATCTGTAGGCAACTTCATGTTTGTGCTAAGTTCTAATAAGGTGAAGTGTCGTAGGAGAAAGTGAAGTGGTGTTAATTTTTAATTAAAGGTTCACATTCTTCCTTATTTTGTTCTTTTACAAATTTTTCTTTATGCTTACCTACATATTATAAAACAAAGTCCTCCGCCACGTCTGTCTGTCGTCCTGTATGCGATAAACACTACAAACTCAAAAACTGCTGCACCAATTTTCATGCTGCTTTCACCAATGAATAGAGTGGTTCTCGAGTAAGGTTTTAGTATATAAATCCGTGTTTCTATTCGATAACGCCTGGTATAATTATTACAGCAAATTAATTGTTGGCAAAAGTTAAATACACTTTTTGCTAGGATTTTATAATTTCTCTTTTATGTAATTAAAGACCGTTTTAGTTAAAGAAAAGAAAGAAATAAACAAAGACGCATTTTTGTTTTTCCGTCTTTAAGTAATAAAATCATAGAACACTTTATTAGAAGCCCGATAAACTTAAGAACCTTAACTTTCAACAAAAAGCTAAACAAAGTTAATTTAGTCCTCGCTTCTTTATAAAATAAACAGTACGGTTGTCGTAATTCTGTTTAGTGTATTTAGAATCAAATTAATCACAAAGAAGCACGAACAAACAAGTTTCTTAATAAGGTTTCCGCTTTTCAGGAGTTTTATAACTTGAGACTGTTTTGTTCTGAAACAATCCATGACGAATGAAAGGCAAACCATAAAAATATGTAGACAATGGAAGTAAATGTAGGTATTTTGTAGAATACTTTTTAAATTCGTGGGTAATACCGAGTTTCTCAAAGTTACCAACGATTACTACACTCCATTTGAAATAAGATTAGACATTTAAATAAACCTTTTTTACAGTCCGTTCAACCAATTTTGACTTCTATTGCGTTGGTGGCATGACAAATGGCAGCTGCAGTAGACAGTTGGTCTTGTGTAACGTTTTTTGCTTTTAATGCCATCCTTATGCCTACGGCATAGAAGTCAAAATCGGTTGAACGGACCGTAAAAAGGTTTGTTTTTAAATGTCTAATCTTATTTCAAATGTAGTACCTATAGGTACTAATCATTAAAGATTACCAAAATAGCGATCTATTCGTCACGTGTCATTTGGCAGTACGTCTGGTAGGTATACTTTAATCAAGGTAGAATGGCTTCTTTACAACAAAACAAACAACAACAAAAAAAAAAAAAAACCAGTTTACATGGTCAGTTTACTGAAAGTGAAAGTGACTAAATTGATTTTCCACAAAGTCTACTTACATGAAATGATACGGTGTGACTGTATCACTATGTGGAATCTCATTAATCATCAGTAAGGAAAAACATCATAAATATTAACTAAGGTTGTCACCTAGAGCATTAATTTGGAGTCAGTTTAATAGGTTTACAATTCTCACTGGGATAACAATAATTATTAGGTATTGAAGAGGTTTGTGGTTTAATGTAGCTTGTGATTATATATTATAATAAAAACAACTGAATGGTAAAATCAATGTCTATTGTAAAAACGCGGCAAAATCAGAGAGGGGAAATAGACACACAAGACATAACTGTCATTTAACATTTTGACGTATGATACAAGAATGTTGCTGTTATAAATACACAATGTAGAGAAGCAAGCCTCATTAAAATGTGTCAAAAAAGTGTAACCACTATTTAAACACGACGACGTAGCTTTGAAACCACTAAACATTTAAAAGTAAACATATATCTGTCTCACTCACACAAGTCGCAAGAATAATACCGTCGCTTAGATTAGACAAAGACCGCAATATAAACATGCAATGGTGGGATAGGGTTGCCTGCCATGCGAAATTTTACCCAACTTTTTAAGCCACAAAAAACGTTAAAAAAAACGTTAAACGTTAAGTAATTTAATTTGATGTTTAATGTTTTGTTAAACGTTTTTTTAAATATTTGAATGATGTATTTCAAAAAAAATGTGTATATTTTAAAAAAAAATACTTATTCTGAGGCGTAATAATTCATCGTTTGTGTCGTTTTTCTGGTAGATGTAAGTACTAACACTAGTTTTTAAGTCGTGTGTATACTAACCAAATGGACTATAAGGTCCGAAATAAAATATTTAATTTAATTAATTCCCTAAATTAAAAACTCCCACAAATGTCGGAAACTAAAACTAAGTTTTTAGTGGTAACACTGAACCTAATTTACAAAATTCTTCCATTTATTTTATTTTTATTGATATAAACACAGACACAATAAATTTACGTATGGAAAGTAATTCCGGTTAATTTATTGTGTTTTTGTGATCTTGAATCGCACTCTTTCACTACGCATTTACCCATTTTGGCGATATTTTTTGTCGCGTGTCACTCAGTTCACTTCGGTTGGCGTCACACACATCACTGAACTGACATTAGCTACGCATATGGCTGTGGCCATATGTCCAGTGACAACGCCTTGGCGCGGTATTTACTAATCTAGTAACATATATATCAATGCAATGAACAATGTTGCATTCATTATTTAACAGTTATTATTTAGAAGTGAATTAGTGCCTACTGCGTTAATCAGAGTAGGTTTTTACTGTTCCCAATTTTATTTAGTAAATCAGTGCAATGCCTTTTATCCAAAGAGACTTTTGTTTAGTTCTTTGCAAATTAAATTAAAATTTATTTATGGCAAAAATATTATTCTTAGAAGATGAAGAGATTAATATTTTATTTTAATTACATCGTTTAGTTGTTCTATTGATTTTATATAGCAAGGAAGGGTTCGCCTGTGTTTGTAAATATGTGAGCACCATGTACCTATCACATAACTGATTTATTTGTCATTGCTCCATTTATAATTTTTTTTTTGCCTTTTGTGGGACAGTAATCTTATTGTGGGTGCATGGTCTTCACATATAATTATATAATTCATGTATACAAAATATTGTAAACATTTTTGAAAAGAGTAACGGTGGAGTTTCTTGCCCATTCTTCTCCATACGAAATCTACCTTTTGGAATGGGCAACTAGAATCAATTCTATTTCTTTGTTTGTTTTTCATTGACGTTCAAAAGTGCCTTTTATGTGCCTATTTGAAATAAATTATTTGACTTTTGACTTTGACTTTGCCTGGGGAAATATTTTCAAAAATGGTAGTATAGCTTTTGCCCGCGGCTTCACCCACTTAGAGGTAGGAATTTGTCGCACGGGAACGTACTACCAGGAAAAAAGAATCCCATGTCCTAACTCAGGTCATGGTCTGTCCGGGTGCCAAATTTCTTCCAAATCTGTTCAGCCGTTATAGTGTGAAAACGTAACAAATAAAGAAACAAACAAACGAACTTACTTTCGCATTTATGATATTTATACAGTAATAAACACAGTTTTTTCTAGTTAGAAAAGCGCTTCTTTATAAAACAGTCTAAAACCAATTGCAAAATCCCTTGGTGCGTGGCAGGTGGGAGTCTTTACTTACGTGTCAATAGCCACTTTCAATCAATTGGGCCGTCAACTGTTTGCTAGCCACGTAAAAAAAGAGCTTTAGAGGGTAGTGGGCAACGGCAGGGGTGTTAAACAATTTGTGAATAAACCTTCAACGTCAAGAGGTGTGCCCGGTTCCCTGTATTATTAGTATTCGTGACCCGTGCACCGCCGATAGAATATTCTGCTCACCAATATGTACCGAGCGTACTTCAATCTAAATGCATACGAACATTATTTTTTGATACGTGCTTCTAGCGGTAATAAAGGCTTGCAGATTTATAGGGACCGAAATAGAATTATGTGTCGTAATGAACTTTTTTTTATTCAGCTCACATAGGGTTTTGTTTCGACCTCTTGACTCACATTTCGGGCCGGTAGGGTCTTATCAATTGCTGCGCTGAATTTTAAACAGCGCGGCAGCGGGCCTGTGATTCTGCTGTAATGTCTTTGCTTCTTAGCAAAACCATAAGACTCTACAGAAGGAGCAAAATCAATCTTTGCTCATTTCCTGCACTTAAATTATCTTAACCCTTTTATTGATTTCATATTTCAAAATTAAAGTAAGATGAGAAAATGATGTTGCTGAAGATTCATGAAATGCTAATTAAAGAGAATTTTTCAAAGCCCTTCTTTGAATTTTATACTTGACGTGACCCAAGTTTCTGATTATAAAACGCTATAAGATTAAGTCATAAAAACCTGTAAGCAGGAAGCATTAAAACCAAAAACGAGAGGTAGAAAGTAATTCAAAATCTTTACACAAGAATTCCTTAAAGAAAACATTTCATGAATATTTTCTGTCTCGAGAAAATATTTTAGAACAAAAATGTAAATGTAAAATTGCTACATCCTTGTACCTGCAAAGCGGAGCCTCATTTTAAAGCCGGGAGAACTTGAGACAAAAGAAGTCTTGAGATTTTTATCCTGTTTAAAATTTTAACATTGGTGACATCCAGGAATTTTGAGCTTTGCCAATGCGACTTTAAAAATAAACAAGTAAACGTTTCTACGGTTGGGTTGACGGTGGCTGAAGCTTCAAAATGACTTGGAGAACACGTAAAGCTGCCACCCCTGGCTTTCATAAAAATACAAGACATTCGTCAGGTGTAGTCAGCTGCCTGAAAAACACGTCACAACTAGTCTCAACGGTATTTGTCACCTGTTGGGTTCCGGAGGTTAAATGTCACTCACTGTGAGTGAAATACCGAATAAGGACGAAAATGTGCTTAGTTGCGTGCTACACGCTGTTTGGAATTAATCGCTGGGCGGTAAAGTATATGTTAATCGAATAGGTATATGTATACATAATGTTTGGGAAAAAGGCTGGGCAGTAAAAATCGGCTTCAATATGCTATTTCAGCGACGGTAGATGCCGAACTGAGTTTTTCGATCGGCACGAGCCGAATGCAAGCCAAATATAATGTACTAATTGCTTCGATTTGGCTTTGCTGTTCAATATATACTGCCAAATAGAATGTGTTGACCCGAACAAGTATACATGAGTAGCAGGCCTAACAGTTGCTAGGCTTAATTAAGAGAAGATTACGCACATCTTTTAGGCATCCAAAATTAGGCCCGCTCACTGATTCTTTAATGAAGCGTGGAACTTGATCTCTAATCTCGTTTGCGGTAAACTTCAACTTTGATAGGACCTTACCTAGATTGGTTACGTATAGGATAGATTATAGGGGTTAGGTATAGGATAGATTATAGCTAATGCATATTAATGGATTATTTTATATAGGCACTAGCTGCACCCCGCGGCTTCACCCGCGTAAGTCCCGATCTCGTGGGAATATCGGGATAAAAAGTATTCTATGTGTTAATCTAGGTTATAAACTATCTGTTTGCTAATTTCATCCAAATCCATTCAGCCGTTTTTGTGTGATTGAGTAACAAACATCCAAACACAAAATCTTTCACATTAATTAAATTAATTAATAATTTTAATTAATTATTTTTATTAATATTTTGTATTATATATATATATAAGTAGGATAGTAGGATAATTTTTTTAATGTTTTAGCTAATACGTAGACTTTTTTTCGAGGAAGTCATTTTTTTGAGCGAAGCTGCTTTCTTTACCTAACCTATCATTTTGGTATTTATGAAAATTAAATGCTGTTCAATGACATATTGATGCCTATCCATCTGATGATATGCCATCGAAATGTATCAATCAATCTGCCTAGCCTTTTCCCAACTATGTTAGGGTCGCCTTCCAGTCTAACCGGATGCAGCCATCAAAAAGTATCAAAGAATCGAAATACTTAGCAAATACCAAGTCTTTTTTCACCAATATTCGGACGAAAGATTGTAATTTCTTGTTAATACAAAATATTCAGAGTTCCAGAATTGTCTTTTTAACGAGGTGCCAAGGTCAGATACCTACTATAATACTTTGTAGCAAGTTATGAGCCTCTTAAGTCGTCGTAATTTGTCACTTTTGTTATGTTCCGAGGAGATAGTGGGTAATGAATTAGTTTAGCTTACAAATTTGTGAAGGTTGTTTTATGTATTATGACATGAAAGTGTGTTCTACGCAAATGTAAGCTCCTTGTAAGATAATTAAGGGTTGCAATTAGGTAACTGTAAGCTGTTCTTCGGTTCTTCATAAGCTTATCCTAACTAATGTTATAATTGCGAAAGTGAGTTTCTTTGTTATGCTTTCACGCTAAAACGGCTGAACGGATTGAGATAAAATTTGGCACATGGATAGACCATGACCTGGACTAGGACATAGGGTACTTTTTATCACGATATTATCACGGGATCGAGACTTACGCGGGTGAAACCGCGGGGCGCAGCTAGTTTTCTAATATTTTCAACAAAAATAAACAACTCTGGTAACACTTGAGACTGATCTCAATTTTAATTCTAAGATTTTAGTGAAAAATAGATGCAGGTTTTAAATCCAAAATCTAATTATTTTTAGCTTGTGATAAATTCCAAGCCTCATTATGAAATGACTAGTAAAAATAAATGATTCAAAATCCATATTTAAAAACATCTGCCTAGCCTTTTCCCAACTATGTTGGGGTCTCATGCCAGACTTCCTCGTTCAAACACAATTTATTCATCCATAAACTTCATCGCACAATACGTTGTAAGCAGCCGGTTATCAACTTAACGTAACTCTGTCAGTCTGTCTGTAAACTTTTCACCTCAACGGCCAATTTCATGCAAACCCGTTCAGTTCATGGCCTGTATATAGCATATTTTTTTATCCATTACTTTTTTGTTACCTTTAATACTACGTTCCCGTACGATAATTTCCAAACACAACGCGGGCGAAGCCGCTGGCAAAAATAACTATCTATTGTTCTTGTGCAGGTCATAAACAATGGTGCCGCGTTGGTTGCTGGTGTGCTGCGTGGTGCTGTGCGCGCGGCCGGCACACCCGCAGGGCGCGCAGCAATGTCCCGCGCCCAACACCATCACCCCCTGCAGCTGCACCGTTAAGAAGAACGGCCTCGACATACTCTGCGAGTTCACCGAACAGCAACATATACAGAAGGTACCGTCTATACTAACCGTAGGTATATAGCCGCAGCATCCTCCTAGTCTTTATCTTATTAATGAATCAGCACCACTTCTAAACTTAGGTACAGTCTCTGGGTAGAATAGCTAAGTTGCGTCTGTTGTCAGAATAACTTACTTGAACTTTTTCTTTACATACCTACCGTCACGAGTATAAATATAATTACTATAGATAGACACCTCAGTAATATCATCTGATTTCATGATTCATCCATTAATTCTTCAAGGACATTCTAATTAACTACAATGGTTTTTGGTACGCGGGTGTACCGCGCGCGGTTATCATGTCGTTAAGATAATGGCTAATATATTATGATCATTTGTGGAGGGTATTTAGAGTGTCCCTGGAAGTATGCATCAAATCGAATAGGGGCGTGGGCAAGGTCAATCCCAAATTTTGTAACCCTGAGATTTTTTTTCCGATATCAAAGCTTTTGCAGGTATTGTTTTTTCTTATCGAACACATGTTTTCTAGCTGCGTAAAAGTATTACCACAGGAAAGGGCGACTCATCTACAAAGTCCTGATTTTTTAATTTTATTAATAGCCCTGATAGAATGTTGGTCATAGCTTTTTAACCGTAAAAAATTGCACCGACATTCTCAGGGTCAAAAAGTTTGGAAATGACCTTGCCCACGCCCCTGTTCAATTTGATCCATACTTCCTTTGACACCCTATTACAAGTGGCAGCAAAAATATTTGACATCGAAGCAGCAAAACTATCTGACGAGAAAAGTGGCGACAAAATATAGGATGCTGCATCGGTTTAGATAGATGTGTCTTGTCTGAGATGCAATATGTCATATGTATGCACATTGTCTATGCAACGACATCCTGACAGTAGCTGCACACTAGAATAGGTAATAGCTGATGAATATTTTGGTGTTCTTCAAGTTCTAGTCACATATTAGAATTATGTTTATTTGATCATAGTAGAAAATGTTTGGCTTCGTGCCATTTTTCTTCGGTATTAAGTTTAGGTACTGAAGAATTTTGTTTCATAGGAGGCTTTTTTCCAAGATCATTTATGACATCCCACACATTGCATGTGTTTTGTAATTGTCTTAATTTATACGTTTACATTGAGTTTCAATCATGAAACTCAGTAGCATGTAGGTTTGAATGATTAACAGAACTTTATCTAGAGAGGCCGTATATTCCATCAAGCTCTTACTATGATCTATTTCTTGGTCTGTTGCTAAACTGTCTCCGTGCTTCAAGGCTCTATTTGGCGTAAGTGCTTTGTTTTTGCATTATTTAAACTTTCTGTGTTTTTTTTTAAACATCGGTGAATTTATTATATTATACAATTTATATGATATAAAAGCTTGTCGTGAGATTTACCTGAATAAAAAAAACAACAATACAAATAACTTGATCTTGACACAATTAATTCTAAGAAAAAAATTATACCAGCGCTGCGGTATTTATTTATTTAAATATCGCAGCATTATGCTGAGGTAGGAGCCTTTTTGGCCTCGCATAGGTCGTCTATGTATTTTGTTAGTTTTAATTGTTCTTTTATTTTAATTTAACTTACCTACTTATTCTTATTTTTCTTACTTACTTTATATTACTGCTTGTTTTTCCTGTGCGTGTCCCAAATAAACTAATTTTCTTTATTATTTTGTTTCTTTCTTTATATAAACCTATTTTTCTTTCTTTTCTTTCTTTCTCTGTATGTATTGGTTTTTTTGATTACACAGGTAAAATTTTACGTTGTTTACATCAAAAAATTGTTTTGTAATTTTATATCAGTTAAACTTATTTTATGTTGTTTATACAGGTTTGATTTAATTTAAAGTTTAAAAAAAAATAGGATTTAAATAAAAGATTGTTTTAAAAAAAGTTTTTTAATTTTGCTGGCCATGTTTCTAAGTCTGTTAATTTCCTTGAATGCGTCATTATTGCATGGTCGTTTGCCTGTTAATGTAGTCTAGTTCTTCAATAAGGAGACCTTCTAGAGATTTGACTTTATTTAAGGCCACGTAAGCTTGGTCAGTAGCGAAAGGCTTTTGCCTAAAATAGACAATGGCATGGTCGACAGTACTACCCTGCATTTTTGTACTGTGCAAGCCCAGCATAATATAATTGACAACATCCTTATCGTGACTTTATTTTGCCGGAAATTTGCACAAAATTACAGGATTGAATAAGGTGAACACTGTCTATACCGAAGTCTATACGGACGGATGGTATGTCAGTTTCATATTATATTTGTGCTCTCCGGAAGGAGGGTCATATGATTTCTGTAATATGTCCAATGGCACCATTCACCACACATTTGGACACATCAGATCTACATTGTATCGCAACATGACCTAGGCCCCAACGAATATTTCTAACTCCTTAGGAGCCCTTGTTTATATCGGATGGAATAACATTATTTAAATCTATATTGTAATTTTTTCGATTACAATCTATATCTTTTGCTAATAATTACACCACGAGTATGAGAATGTTCTAAAACAGTTATTGTAATTGTGGATTAGTGGGATAAATTTACAGGGAAAAGGCCCTGCGAATTTGACCCACTAACCAACAAATCGCAAATTCGCCAACTTTGTTTAGCCGATTCATTAAAATAGCAAAATGTTCTGACTGAAGTTCACCAATCCGTTATGCAATCAGGAGGTCTTTAAGAGTGGTGCCACCTTGTTATCTTATAATTTTCGGTACGAACGAAAAAGAACGCCATAGGTGTGTTGCTGGGACAATCTAGAGTGTTGATCAAAAACTTGATTTCCTCGAACGGGTGGTAACTGCATTTAGTTTCTGAATACACAAATACCTATGTATACCAAAGACACATTCGTTATTTTTAAGTTGCTTAAGTCAGGAATCCACTTTATATCTCATAGGGGAGAGATATGTGGATATATATTTTATTCCATAGAGATTTTATCTATGTGATGCCTCAAGTAATTACTTGCTTTCCGAGGCACGGAGGAGTCTCTGTATGTAAAGATGATCACCCATCCACGGGCCAACCCCGGCAAGCGTAGCTTAACCTGATGGATCGACCCATGTGGCAGTTATTAATTAGCCACGAGCTCCTCCGAGCTGGTATTAGCTCTTTAAAATAATGTAAGGCATATAATTATTAAACATACTTTTCTTTCACAGGCAATGAACACACTACGGTCCAAGCCGATGATAATCTTCTATCTGAAGCTGCGACACAACAACCTGGCCAAACTGCCCTCGTATATATTCCTGGGACTGGACATCCGTCACTTGACCGTTCACAATAGCAGTTTGGCGGTCATAGAAGACTCCTCACTAAGTTCTATCGGTAACTACGCCTAATTTTGTTCAAACGAATCGATGCTCTATTTGGCTTCGTTGTTTGAATATTTTAACATGTCATTTTTTGTCAATAGAAAGAATGAATCGATATCTTGAGTGGGTTTTTGAACGTGGAAAGATAATACATGGAAAAAAGTAGGCAAGGCTATAATTATAGTATCATACCACTGTTTTGTCACCCCTGTTTTTATATTTTGTAAATGTTCTTGTCACTAGAAATAAATATGTCAGATCCAAAAACAGATTTAAATTAGAAGAGCGTGAAACATAAAATGAGTTATCAAAATTCACGTATGTAGAGGCATCAGCCCAATTTGCAAAGATATACCTTTGTAAATGTAACACCTGTTACAAAACTTCTTCCTCCACCAAATTGTTACAAAGTCCCAACACCAAAATTTGCTTCCGCCTGAGGCCTTGAAATTCGAAACATCCACGTGTAACATAAAATTTCTCTGAGTCTGTCTCTGTGACTCAAATAAAGACAGTACCCTCTTCCTCAGGTAACAAGTTAACACAACTTGACGTGTCGCAGAACAGCCTGGCGACAATACCGACGTCATCGTTCACACATCTCAATCATCTCCTCATTCTCAACATGAACCATAATAAGGTAAGAGTATGGTACGAATGTCTTTAAGGACCATGTCTTAGAAATGTTGAGAGTCGATACATTTGTTAGCACTGATTTTAAATCGTACGGAACAAGGAATAACAGACATGCGGTAGTTTCTTGTAAATATTTTATGTCTAGGAAGCTTACAAAATATTTTTGTGCCTTCGTCATTGCATATTGAACGATGTAGCTAGTGCGTCATAAATGTAAATCAAGCCATCTCTGAATACGACCGTATGAACGGGTTCATAAATTGGTTTCCAATTCCATGATTGGACTCAAGTTTCCGCTAGACAATGTAGATGAACATCGATAGAGTAAGAAAAAACACACCTCCTTTCTAATACAGTTATACAATGCTTTGTCTTCTTCTTTCGAAAGTCAAATGACTAACGACTGAAAGAGAGAAATCAAGTGTAACTATTCACCTGATTAATACGTTTATTAGTAAGGAAGTAAGCGAATAGCTACATTTGTTTCATTAATAATTATGAATAGATACAGATATTTTAAATTAGCAGGAATAGTTAAAGTATGAATTAAGTATCAGATTAAATAGCCATGAATATGTAAACATACAAGTGTTCAATAAAAATGATGACATTTCAATGAAAGACTATATTCAAATTTTTATTTACTGTTGTCCTACAGAAGTAAATTAACCACGTTCTTGAATTATATAGATGATGTCGAAAGCACATGTTTATAGGTGACAGCGGTACACAATAGAGCATTCATGGGGCTGGACACACTGGAGATACTCACGTTGTATGAGAACAGGATATCTGTGGTTGACGGAGAGGCTTTCAAAGGACTCGAGAAGTAAGTTGTATATTTATGTAGGCTTACATTCGTAGTACTTACTTTCTTTGAGCAGGTATCCCCTTGAGCTGCTTTAAGGTAAATTGATGAATTTGATTAGACTTAGTCTGGGTTCTAATGAATATAATATTTATCTAACGATTTGGAATTTGTTTAATTTTATCTATTATTCAAATAAGTTGATTAGTTTAAATGGTCTCGGCTACACTGTGAAGTGATTTATTTCATTTGGAGTAGTGATATATCTACATAAATATCATTTAACAAGATGTCAATAATTACTTGAATGAAACTGTATTTAGTAGTTATTTTTATGTGAAAATTTAGTGAAAACGTTTGAAATACCATTTTCATACTTTCTGTAGTTCCGAGAAATGCAATATTCACGAAAATAGAAGTTGCAAACATAACAGACATTTTACTTCTGTGTTTACCCAGTTTGGTAGTTCCACAGTTTGTAAATGAAAAACTATTTTCTTTTCAATCAACAGCTCTCGCAAATTGTTTCTAACCAAATTGAAAAGGTAGGTACTATTTTGGTACCAACGTATTCTTTTAGAATTGCCTAAACTTTCAGCTATTTCGATTTTATTATGGTCTTGCACTTGGTCTTTATTGTATTAACCAGAAAATAAATATAAACTGGAATAATCATTTTAACATAATAAGAGCTTCAATTTATAATTAATGCTACTAATGATACAAAATACACAACAATATGTGTTTTATCTCAACAGTCAATTAAATGCTGTGGTCACTGTTCTCATTCATATTGCAATCACTAACCACAAACTATGATAGATCGCAATTATTTTCATTCAGAAATATTTTGAATAATGAAAACATCCATTTTATACAACGGACCTAAACCTTATAAACTTCGGTTTGTATAATATTACAATAAATTAATAGGTACGTATTATATAGACCAAAAATTATCCTTTTATAAATATGGGACAAATTACTACACTATTTGCATTTTGTCAATACCTGAAATCAAAACAGATGGTCAAATAAAGCCACCTCTATATTTAACTTATTTTTTACTTTCTCCACCAAAGCGTGTCAAAAATACCTGTCAATAAACCCAAGTGCTACAAAAATAACAGAAATGGAGAAGAATAAAGAATTGCTTTGTTTTAGAAAGCTGAAACGGCTAAATCTTGGCGGTAACGACTTGACAGCCGTGCCGCAAAAAGCTCTCGCTTTACTAGAGAATTTGAAAAAACTTGAAATGCAAGAAAATCGCATCGCTACTATTACTGAAGGAGATTTTGCAGGTAATGTTTATCTTGTTCGTTGTTTATTTCCTGTTTAAACTAACCTACAGGGTGTAAGGGACAGCCCTTCGCAGACTGATGGGATGAATTCAGTATAACATACTAAGATGACCGGTAAATGAAATTATTACATGAACGTAATGGGAATCCAATATTTTGTTTTATTACCTCACACGCAATGTTACCGTGGCAAAACGCACGTAGCGATCGGCAGCGCCGCGAGATTTCGGCTGCACTCGAAAAAAAAGAACATTTCCTAAGAAAATTTCTGATGGAATATGATTCAAAATAAGGAGCTGAATACACCCTGTCAGTTTGCTGAGGGCTGTCCTTTACATCCGGTATACCTATTATATAGCCCTGTCTTTGTATTCTGTGTTGTCTGGCTATTTTACGAGAGGGGCCAGCTCGTCACTTCCCATGGGTGTCGTAAAAGGTATCCAAGGGACACCATGGGTTGGGTTACATTAATCACATTTGATTATGGTTATCTTTCCTTAAATAAGGGAGGTTTTACATCTAGTAGACGACATGTTTGACATAGACATATAAATAAATGATATTGTTGTTTGTTTTGTAGGTCTACGGAGCCTAGATTCTCTAGGTTTGGCTCATAATCAACTCCGCGAAGTACCCTCACAGGTATTCTCGCACCTGACGTTCTTAAACTCTTTGGAGCTAGAAGGCAATTTAATCCAAAGGATTGATGAGAAAGCCTTCGCCGGACTTGAAGGTAAATACAAACTTACGTGACTTTTAAATAAGGGGAAAGAAGAAATACACGGCAAAAGTCGACAGACCGAAATGGGTTTAACATTAAATATTTCCAAGGTAAGCCTTAGGATAGGATTACCATCTCAGTTTATGGCTTGTTTATGTATTTCTTTCATTCTCGTTTATTGCTTTTTTACTGATGTTTTATTTATGAACGACATTTTATAGAAAACCTGCAATACCTTCGTCTGGGAGATAACCGTCTGCACGAGATTCCTTCGGAAGCTCTTCGTCCGCTGCATCGCTTGCGTCACTTGGACCTGCGTTCCAACAACATCACGTATATTAGCGAGGATGCCTTCACTGGCTACGGAGACTCCATTACCTTCCTCAACATGCAAAAGAACATGTAAGTTGGTTTACTCATCATCATCGTCCTTCACTTATTGCAATTTATTTAGGGTTGGCGTAGAATCTTCTTCCATGTCAGCTAACATCTCAATATCCACACCCTCTCTAGCCTTACTATCGATCACGACTTTTTTTGCCTCGTTTGTTCCACAATTTTTATTAATATTAAGTAGGTATATTTTTAAATTATTGCTTCCGTTAGTCACGATTATTGATGTTATTGGGTTTCAATAATCTCATTTTCTTTTGGATTAGACCTAACAGAGCTAGATAAACTTGATTAGATAATAATAATAATAGGAATTTTAAGCTTTTTGGAAAATAAATCTTGTTATATCATACTTACGACGCTAAAGATGATTTATACCATTTTTTGTGTGGCAAATATCCGACAAATCTTAAAATGTAAATTTCTCTCAAATATGTAAACTTTTTTCGCCGTTAAGGAACCTAGAACAATAAACAAATTGTTTGTATTAGTAGTCATTCAATATTCAAACAAATAAATGTTCCCAAAAAACATTGATAAAATATTAGAGAGTAAAAGGCAATACATTTTATAGCCCATTTGTTTGAAATCCCAAAAGCGTAAAGGGACTAAAAATATGAAGCTACAGAAGTGAATAATTTAAGCAATGTTCGTCTTGTATCACTTGTATTAAATACAGAATTCTCTGCACTGAATAATATTATATTCTGTATCCCAGCCATAAATTTGATTATAGCGGAACATTTCAACTTTATGATTAATAAATAAATTTCTCATTTTATGTAAGCATTTGATTAATTTCCAACTGTAGGTATTTAACTTCAAAATGATTAATAATTTCACATCACTCGACGTGCGTCTATTAAGGAAGTAATTTCGACTAATTCGCTTTCATTATCGATGAGTATTATCGACGAATATGTCTTTTTCGTGCCTTAATGATAGTGTAGGTTATGATAATTGATACTTTTATTTTAAATCCAGTTATTTTAGGGTTCGGTACCCAAAGGGTAAACCGCTGTCCGTCCGTCTGTCTGTCCGTCTGTCTGTCCGTCTGTCACCAGGCTGTATTTCATGAACCGTGATAGTTAAACTGTTGCACGGATGATGCAGGTATTTCTGTTGCCGCTATAACAACAAATACTAAAATACAGAATAAGATAAATATTTAAGGGGGCTCCCATACAATAGACATGACTTTTTTGCTGTTTTTATAGATAATGGTACGGAACCCTTCGTGCGCGAGTCTGACTCGTTTATAATATTTAAGATTGTAAGCAACAATAGTAGCATATTCCAACTATGCATATTATTCCACGGCAGGCGCTCTAATGGTTCAAGTTGAAACACTGTATAAATGACATCATTATTGTTATTGTGGCCTATGATAATTGATAGCGTTTTATTAAAAAATGCCCATACTTAATGTGGTGTGGAAACTAAAATCAAGAATAATATGCTGTGCCATTAATATTTGAATCCACAGTCTAGTTATCTTTTGCGCCAAATTCTCGAGGGATATCTTGGTTCATGCTTCACGTCCACGTCGTACATATTACATAGTAGTTAGCACTAAACCGCTTCCCCTATCGCATGTTGCACCGACTTCATTCCCAACTTTAGCCACTTCGGTTATATCTACCAACTTTGTTGTAACAGGATCCACCAACTGCCAACTATGGGTTTCGACAACTTGAACTCCTTGGAGACTTTAAATCTGCAGAACAATAAGCTGCAGCATATTCCAGAGGAAATCATGGAGCCGATTTTGGATACTCTTCGAGTGGTTGATATTATGGGTTTGTATTATATATAGCAAAAATAGTTCAGAAAAGAAATAAATCAGTTTTTGAAAATTAAATGATGATAGTCGATTGCAATTGATATTTTAATTCCGTGAGAAAAACGTTCCCCTGATCAAAATGTTTTGAAACGATATATCTTTTGTATGACTTCAGAATATAAAGTGTTTACTTTTGGCGCAGATAATCCTCTGATATGTGACTGCGAGCTGGCGTGGTACGAGGCCTGGCTCGCGGGGCTGCGGGACAGAGACGACGAGATGATGCAGAAGAAGCGCACGGTGTGCACCATGGTGAACGAGCACCGGGAGTACAGCGTCGCTAAAATGCCGCTCGAGAAGATGAACTGCAAACGGAAACCGGCGTACGGCCGTACTTCCAGCGCGCCCTCGACCCGCCCCGACGTCTGTTTCGCGACCAACGTACTCTTCGTCGTAGCGGCCAGGTGGCTCTAGAATAATCATAAAATTATTTTTTATAAGTTAATCCTAATTTAATTTCTCGCGAAGAGCTACCCTCGGGCCAGCTGTGGCCGGATGGCTCGACGCGTACCTCTTCGCAAAGTTTGTATTTTCCGTTCAAAACTTGTAACGTGATGAATTTGTGCAATAAACTACGATACATATCAATTTTGGGCTGATAAACAAAATTTAGTAATATATATGGAGCGGTAGCTTGGTAAGTGAAGTTGGTCGTTTTTCAAGAGCGGTAAGTTAGTGGTACAGTATTTTTACATTGTAGTAAAAACCTCTTACGGTATGCCTTACTAATAGTAATGTACCAGAATGTAGGTAACTACACGTTCTAACACCAGGCATCCTAGTATTAGTGGGTATCACTGAAGGTGTGTTTCATATCTTTATGGTCGTAGCATGCTCTTAGCATGGAGAAAACTTAAATAACATTTTCAAAAAATGTGATTTCACAATGACCTAGAACTTTTACACAATCTTTAGCGATGAACAATTTGATTTGTAATTTTACAATTCCCTATGAATTTGAAGGAGAATTTCTAATATTTTTTATCGTTTACCCCTGCCTTACGATATAACCTATTAGTAAGCTTTTACGTATTTACAATGTTGACTATTACGATGTTATTATTCTATGGTACATGTAAGAGGGCTCGAGGCACGAGTATTTTGCCTCACATTACGTATATTTGTACCTCTCAAATTATATTATATAGCAAAGGAAAATGATTGCTGGTTGAATCTTCTCAATATATATTATGTACGCTGAGTATTGTTTAAAGGCAGTTGTGTTAGCTTTCGGAACGGTACGAATATGTTATCTTGATTATTATATTACATAGTTAGAGCCCATAAAATAAATGTTCTATTTGATGTAGAATTAGCATTAAGTAGATAAATAAGTGTTAGATGAGATTCGGTAAAATCAACGCTGTTTATATTTTGTGAGTTTTTAGCATTTAAACGATCCACAGTTTGGTTCGTAAAACTAGTATTAGTTCAATATTTTATTTAATTAACCTAAGTTTACTAAATTATATTTATTTAAAATTACAATTATTATAAGTTATTAGGCTGTATGACGCAGATTTTTTAACCGTGTAGCTTTAAATTATTTTATAATATTGAGTTAATATTTGATGTTAAAGTTTATCGTTAGAATAGTGGAGTAATAAATGTGACTTTGAACTTGCTTCCTTTGCTTCGTAGCCACTTTGCCTCACGGTAGTGAAATAAAAACCACAACTAATAAAAGAGGAAATTAAATGTTCTGAGCCCTGTGATCAATGTACGACGTGTATCTAAATCATTATCAAGTGATAAAATTGTAACCAAAAACATATCCTTTAGTCTGAATTACTAATTATAAGAATGTTAATAATATACAATGTTTAAATTGAATATATTTGAATAAGTAAAAGATTGCGGCCTGAACTTTTCATCAGCAAAAGTTGGTGAAATATTATAAAGTTTCACTGCGAAATTATGAAACCAAGTTTTTAACTCCTACATTTTGCGGTGTCGCAGTATATTCACGGGATATTCGAATTGCAAGTGTTCTTCAGATTTCGTACTTTGGTAGTAGGTTGGTATAGTCAACTCGGGTTTTAGAACTATTTGGGATGGCTGAAGGAAATAATAGAGCGCAGTATTAAAAAAATGTTGCAATATTCTTGTAAAATGTACTTTTAGTTAATTGTTCATGATTGACGTACGCTTATTGGATTCAAAATTAGCACAAAATTAACGATACAAAATAACTTGAAAAAGGATCAACAACCATGACACAGATGTGATAATATCCAGGGGTTTACAACATCTTTGGATGACCAAATATTATAATTTATCCCACAAATGCTGTGATTTTTTAAAAACCATAATTATATTTCGTGTACAAACGTAACTATTTAAAAAAATGTGTTAATTATGTAAGGCGCGAGATTGGGTACTCATTGTACCTATTTTACATAACATTGACACATTTTGATGATAATCCATTTTTATATAATATGTAGTGTTGATGTTATAGCTTGAATGTTTATTGTCATTTTCACTGTCACACATTTAGCGGTTTTTGCACTTTATATACAAGTAATGCACTTAAATCTACACTTAAAACTTACCGATGATCAGAGTCGAGGCAACCTGATTAAATTTAAGGAATTTCATGAACCGTCTCATGTTTATTCGATATATTTATCTCATTGTATACATTTTTGATGTTATATATGTCGTGTTCTATTGTCTTTTAACGCTCTCTCTGAGATCAGACGCAAGTTAATGTTAAGAATCGCCCGTTCTAAACTTTGAGATACTGTTGTAAATAAACCTATTTGCATCTTCAACATCGCGTTACTCAGCATCTACAAGTGCCTACCTAATTTAAAAGGTGATCAAGGTAAAAAAAGATCTAAATACTATTTTTTGCAAGTGTCTCAAAGGATAGACCTTTTATTCGTATTATACATAATTATATAGCTACTAAATTATTATAATTGAAGTGTTCTTCATGTATATAATTATTTATCATAATTATAAATATATTTATTCACTTACAGAAAAGCTTAGTGTTAAATTGTGGCTCATCATTCTTATTAAAAAATTACAAAATATTTAAAAATAATTATATTCATTCAAACAACGTTAATATTCGTTGTATTAAATTAATAAAAAGAACCAGCATATAAACATATCGTGGATGTGGCGGCAATATAAACAATTTTGAAACCACTGACCTTGCATATCAAAAATAGATTTAAGTCAACGTAATTTTAATATATATCCACTGTTATAATATAATATATGTGTGTTGTTTATATAAACTTATATTCATTGTTAATCTTTCACTGTTGTATGGATGGATATCGCTTGTATAAATATACTCTGTGTACCTTAGTGCGTAAGTTGGATTTACATTTGGTATTAAATGGGTGGTATTATGTTCAGCAATAATCAATATTATTCGATATTTATCTCTTATCAGTGTAAGATATACATATTGTTGGATTCCATGTTAACCCAGTTTGTGATACCCAACCGTTTACAGTCACATTTATTATTTAAATTAAATATAAATGTAGGTAATTTAAATCTAATATTGAAATTTTGCTGTAAAGGTGTATTTATTTAATTTCAGTTTAAATAAAAATTTAACTATGATTACGTATTTTTCTTGGCACATTTTGAACTAACCCCGTGGCCAGTGACCACGAGCTACACGCTCAAAGACACGCGTGTGTTTTCTCCGCGAAAACAAAATATGTAAGAAGCATATCTTAATTAGTGCACGCCACGAGTCACGGCGACGTGACGTGACTTGCGGAGCGATGCGACGGCGCGGAAGGAAACAGAACCCCTAGACAAAGTGACATTCTATCAGCGATAACGATGATGGAAAGACAAAAATGTATAGGACTGACATACGCTATCGAAAAGCTTATGTCAATCCAGTTGAAAGTCGTTGTAGAAATACGAAAAGCTTTCGAAGTGATTGTGACTTGTCTATGCCCTCAGCTCACGCGTGCGCGTGTCGCTTGAAACGCATAAGAGAACACATGAGAATAAAAAACTAAAACAAATACCAATAACTAAAACAATTACCTGTCAACATTTACAGCCGACGACGGACATAGGCCTCCCAATAGACTGCTGAAATAACGAACGTTGAACGGGTGTTCACATAAATCTTTTAAAAAACCAGTGTAAGCGTTACCCAGATGGATAAGCATTGGCTCGTCAAATTCTTAAATTTAAATCAATAGCGATCGTAACATAACAATAAATAAGAGGTATCAATTCAAAGCGACGCAAACCAAAGAGCACGACAGCTAGTAATGACATTGATTTGACAGTCATATTTTTGACATTTCGATTCATCTATAGTGTCGGTTGAACCAGGTTTTATAAGGTGGTACGAGGTACACAAGGTATCTATTATTTTCTATCTTCTAAATATGAAATACTGTTTATCTCATAATCATAAGCCATCAACTTATAAAATACTTGCGGAGGCTGCATGGAAAAGCCATTTAGTCTCTACATTACTAACCATATGAAATGACCATCGACTCATACCCCTTTATTCATAAACGTTGCTTAAAGTTAAGTAATGATTAGCGACTGTTTAACTATACATTTTTGACGTTTGAACGTCACATAACTTTAATCATCGTTTATGAATAAACCCCGTGATTGTGACAATACCGATTGTGGTAGGGTCGTTTACGATTAGCAAGATTATACCCAAAAATAGAAGGTTATTTTATGACCTAACTTTAATCAGTGTTCATTAGTTTGTAGGTAAGTATAAAATACATACTACTAAATATACACAATAGACTGGAAAGAAAAATGTAATGCGTAAAGAACGGTACTTACCTGCATTATTTCAGCCATATTTAATCAAATACACCGCCCCACCAAGATTACTATAAAATCAATAAGGAAACTAAACGACCATCACCAGCAAGCACACCAGTTATAACAAAGACACAAATCGACAAGCACAGGGTAATTATTCTAGGCGATGCCCAAGGACGTGGTCTACGCGACATCTTGCAAAATCTACTTGGGCCAGAGTACGCTGTCAGCTCCTACATAAAACCTGGTGCAATACTAAAAGAAATCTTGAGATACCCACAAAAAGACATCAACACACTGACTAAAAGCGACTACGTTATTGTACTTGGTGGATGCTGCGACAAAAATCCGTCTGATATGGACATATATCTACATCGTTGGCTTTCTCTAACAGCTAACACAAATGTGATCATGTGTGAAGTACCAAAGAACAGGTTTTTAAAAGAGTCTAAAATTAACTACCTACTCCGGTTTATCGGTAAGAAATATAATAATGTATTGTACATAGACATGAACTACTCTAGATCTCTACCAAAGAGTCGAAATTATGTAATGAACCTTGCAAGGTCACTGTTAAAAGAAATATTATGTTTAAACTATAATTTCAAAGTATCTCAATATAAGAAAATATTGTTAAATAAAAATACTAAATCGTCTGTAGACAAATGTGTCCAAGTTAGTTTAGATTTTGATCAAAATGGGCTGAGTAATCATAATAGAGAAAGTACCGACAGCATTAGCGATTTAAGAAACAAGTCAGAAGATCATGAATCTGCCGAAAATAAGAGTCCAAATTCAAATAATTTATTTCGCTTATAATTTTATTACTGTTCTCCATCAAAATATTAATGGATTGCTCAATAAATCTGACATGCTATCTATTTGTATCCATGAGTTAGCCACACAAAATGTTTTTGTAGACGTACTATGTATCACTGAACACAACATGACAGAAGGTGACGAAGCTTATCTAACAATCTCAAACTATAGGCTTGTGTCTCATTATATGAGAAATAGCAGACATGGAGGTTCGTGTATATTATTAAAAAATTACATCAAGTTCAAGGTATTAAATAACATTTCAAAATTATCGATCAGTAATACAATTGAATGCTCTGTCATCGAATTAGTGGAAAATCAAATAATAATTATATGTATCTACAGGCCTCCAAATTCTGCTGCCAATTGCATAACAAGTTTTTTTACAATGTTAAATAAGATTTTACAAAACATAGGCTTAAATGGCAAGAAAATAATCCTGTGCGGAGATTTCAACATCAATATTCTAAAGCAAACTAGGGTTACCAAAGAATTTACAGGTCTATTAATTAGTTATAACCTGAAACTACAGGTCAAGGAAATAACACGTTTCGCTAGTAAAAGCTGTATAGACAATATAGCCCACAACTTAAAATCATGCAAAGTCACTATCAAGGAGCTAGCACTGTCAGACCACAATGCACAAATTATAAAAATCCCGGTTAAAAAAACTTGCACTTTAAAATATTGGTATTCGTCAAAAAGGAATTATTCTGAAAATAACAGAGCACTATTTATTAAATATTTAAAACAATTAACTAATAGTGATGTTTACAGCTGTTTGGATGCAAATCGTGCATACAACCTATTCCACGAAAATTTTGTTATGCTTTATGACCTTTGTTTCCCATTAACTAAAATTAAAACTTTTAACAAATCAAGACCAAAATGGATCTCGCGCGGCCTAAAAATATGCAGTAAACGTAAATGCCATCTCTTGTGGCAATATAGAAAAATCCCAAATGCATCAAATAAAAACGCATTCAAGACATATGCGAAGAGATACAAAAAAATAATCAGGTTGACAAAAAAATCCCAAACCGATTACTACATTAGGACTGCCACAAATAAAAGTAAAGCAACATGGAATGTTATTAATGAGATCAAATATAAATTTCCGACTGAAAGCGTGGAACAAATTATCACCAACCACGAAATAATAACCAATCCTAAATACATCGCTAAAATGTTTAATGACTTTTTTCTTGACATTAATAATAATAATAAACAATTCAATACACATAATAACTCTTTAAATAAATTGATATATAATTCTAATTCTATTTTCTTGACTCCGATAATTCCAGAAGACATCAATAAAATAATAATTTCATTAAAAAATAAAAGCAGTACCGGTTATGATGGAATTGCGACTAATATTGTTAAAGATGTTGCTGATATAATATCAGAACCCCTAAGCTATATAATCAATTTGTGTATAGAAGAAGGCATATTTCCGGACAAATTAAAAATTTCAATTGTAAAGCCAGTTTTTAAAAAAGGTGACAGAACAAATATGAGCAACTATAGGCCCATAGCGCTATTACCCATCTTTGCAGAAATTTTAGAAAAGGTCATTTATAAATGTCTCTACACCTTCTTCGAAAGTCATAACATTTTCTCTGCAAGTCAATATGATTTTAGGAAAAATAAATCGATTAATGTAGCAATATATAACTTCTTAGGAAAAATAATGACAAATTTGGACAAAGGACTGCCGGCTGTAGCAATATATATGGACATGTCAAAGGCTTTTGACCGTGTTGACCATAATATTCTTCTAAGAAAACTATATGCATACGGTGTGAGAGGCAATGCATACAATCTCATAAAATTGGGAATCAAACGAGCTTACCTGTTAAGCGAAGTCTTGATTCTAATTTTACGAACGGCGATCTGAAATATAATTAAGTTTAACACAGTAGTATTTCTTACACACACGTGGTAACATCGCGATTTTTAGAGATAAAGATATTAAAAATATATTTTTAAATAGAATTGTTTCACCTCCTCGTTGGCAACACAGGAATGTCACTTATTTTAGAGATCCTTAAGGTATGGAACCATCTCTGCTTTCTGTACAGAGTGGTTCCACATACTTAAATTCACTAGATTTTCCTGAAAGTATAGGTGAGTTAAGTAGGCTAATTATTGCAGCTTTGGGGCTGTAAGCCAGTGGCGGGCGGGTAATTATATTTCAGATCGCCGTTCGTAAAATTAGAATCAAGACTTCGCTTAACAGGTAAGCTCGTTTGATTCCCAATTTTACTTCACGGCGATCTGAAATATAATTAAGTTTAACACAGTAGATGTTTAGAGCTAACTGCAATAATTCAGTTATAAATATAATAAATTATCTGGTTATAAATGTTCTGGTTTATAATTAGGTGCTCTACTATTCTCCTTCATTAGCATTGCTTGTTAAGGGATAATAAACTATTGTGTATCAACAAAAATAAACATGATTGACAACCAGTAACCCCACATTGTACCTGACTCAATTGATGTCATCTCTTTGTTGGGCTGCTGTATGGGTTGTGCTGTGAGAGGAAGAATTAATGTCCTTCTCACTTATTGGTACTTACCTAGTTATAAAACTTTAAAACAGTCTCAGTATTAATTTGATTCATTGGTCCACAGAGTCGACATTAGAGTCGAAAGGACAGGCAACGGAGCAGAATACTTATACCATTGCATTGCATTGCAGGCTATTATTTAAAGAATTAAAAATTCTTCCACTCCCGTGCCTTAATTTTTTTTTTTTTGTTTTTTTTTTTTTTTTTTTTTTTTTTTTTTGTTTTTAGGCTTGTTTATTTTTTTTTAAAATACCCACATTTATTCCTATTAAATGAGCAAGTCTCCCAAAGACGGAAGAAAATAATGCCGGGGAATTGCTAGTACCTCCTCAGAGATTGCAACTATACAGTAAAAATGTCAGTTGTATGACAGTAAAAATGTATAATAAATTACCACCTGGTAAAGTTGGCTCTTAGACATGTTTCTACTCTGTTAATGAATTTTTAAATCATACTTTTTGACATTTTAATTAATATTCTATGATTTCTGACATAATAATTAATATTTTGGCATTACAAATAATACTATTCAAATAATCTGAATCAATATTATTGTATCAAATTAAAAATATAAGTTCAGATCAATTTTATTAATTTAATGTAACTTTTGTTGTAATGTCTACGATTTGCATGCACTTAGCTTATTTAATTTTTCTACGTCAGCAATGGTAGTATATGTGAATCAGTGTTTAATTTTTTAGATCTCAACTTCTTTGTGGGTTTCCCATAAGTTTGTAATGTGGTTGTTTTCTGTACTTAAAATCAGATCAGGAAGATATTTGTTAGATTGAATGCTTTTGAAAGTTTCTAGGGCTGGAAATAGCAGTCGTAGTCTATATCTCTGTGAACGTAAACATTCACTTATTTGAGATGCGGTGTGAAGCTTAATGCATGAGTTTACAGCTCCTAAGCTCTATAATTATGTTGTGTATTTATGGCCGATTCCTATAATTTGCTATTGTTATTGTTAAAATATGGTATCTTTGATAATAATGAGCACAGGGCCTCATAGTTGTGCATGGTAGACCCTCCCATGCAGAAGTAGCTATCACGGAATCTATTAGTTTATTACTGCCCAGTTGGGCAATAAAAAATGTTATCATTAGTAAACTGAATAATTAAATTTAGTTACATTAACCCATTAGTTACTCAGGTAGCAATTTTTTTTTTTTTTTTTTTTTTTTTCTTTTTCTTTGCATATCCAAAATCAGGTATTTTCCTTTCTAATTTACATATGGTGAAAGTGTCTATTTCATGTATAATTGACAAGCTAAGAACTAGTCAAAAAAACTAGATTCATTTTGAGAGCATTTATGGGTATGAATCTTTTCCCCTGAACTTATATTATCCAAAACTAAATAGTGGAATGAGTTATATTATATTTAAGTGGGGGAGTCGTATATTAATTAACTAAGGTGTGCACTTGGTGAGTCGATGGTTCTAGTTTAAAATAATTCATTCATGTTGGCTACACCGATTATTGTGGTACCTGACCTTGTTCATGTTCTAACCACAGGCCATTGATACCTTGTCCTCACATCATACTGCCCCCCCCCCCTTTTTTCCGACAATTTCACTTTAATGTTGTAATTATCATTGGAATCTACTGCTAATTATTTAGATTAACAGTTGGAATGGTTGAATGTTTAATTAGACATTTCAATTTTATAAACTGTGAATAAGATCATCTTACAGGCCTGATGTTATGTAATGCGACTAAGATCACTAATAACCGTTGTTATAATGTAAGTAAGTATTTCAAGGCACATGTTTTTGTATAAAACTGACTTTACACTTATTGATATGTTTATAGTGGTATTTAAAGGTAAACATTTTCCAGCAGTCTTGATATATTGACAAATAAATAATCAGTGTAGATAGGTCACTACTGGGAAGTAATTTGGTACTTAAATATAGCAGAGCTATATGGTACAGTTAAAGTATAAAAGTTCTAATGTGGAATTTTTCAGACAATGTAACTATATGATGAACTCTTTATTGGTTATCTGATAATGGGAAGAATCTTGCAGTACCTGTAAGATGGAATCATATTACAGCCTATCTATTAGAGTTATTACTGGGAACTTTCTTTGTCATTTTCAGTCAATAAATCAGTTTGTACAAACCTACTTAGAGAAATCATTTATAATCAATTAATCAGTTATAGGTCCAGAATGAGGTTGAATTTTCTATTTTGTTTGAGTCTGAAATATGTATTTCTGATAAATTCTTTGTAGATCTGTAATGCATTTTAATTCATCTCTGTATATACTAGCTATAATGGTATTGAGTAGTTAAAATATTGAATTTGATAGGTATCAAATCGTTTACTGTATCTTTGTATCCACAACCAATAACAAGATCAGTGGAGTATAGTTGTTTTGTCAGCATTTGATTGGTGCATTTTACTATCAGTTTTGTTGAGTTGTTACTTTGGAGTGTAGATATACTCCGGGTTGTTGTTGAGGTTTTCCACCAATATTCGTTTTTGTTTTCTTTTAATTTAGTGAAAGTGAACATTGTTGCATCAGCCAAGTCTTTCAACAGTTTATATTTGTCTATGTTCTTCATAAGCATAGGGTGAGTCTTTGTTTTACCTATGGTGAAAGTAACCAGTGCAGGTTATTTATGGAATGTAGAATGGAGTATGTTTTCCATCTTGTTATGAATAAATAGGGCAGCATGGACTAATACTTTGTGTTTGGTCCATTTCAGTTATATCTGAAATCAAGAGTTTCCATAGATATCTCAGCATTTGTCATCTGCCAGTATTGTAGAATCATGTTAACCAAGTATTTGAATGTGTGAGTGTAAAATTATAAAATTTTGCTTTAGTGTTTGGTTTACAAAATTGATATCATTTATCAATTTGTTAGGATAATTAAACCACCTAGTGCTTAGATAAGTCACTAAGTATTTTGTACACAGTGATTTCTTTTAGATATATTTGTTTGTTAAAACTGACAACTCAGCAACATAGCCATAAACAGAAATGTAATAACATTCATTCATTTAGTAGCAGGTATGTGTAGCATTAGCTGATGAGAGGTAATCAGTCAAGATGTGTGTTTCCATAATATCGTCCTCGATGTGAAAGTTAGATAACTAACCTAGTATTGAGATATCTTGCTATGAGTAGCAACCATTGTGTTAACATCCTTGATGAAAATGCTAGATCATCTCTTTTGAGATAACACACTATGAGCATCCTTGATTCGAAAACTAGATCACCTAGTATTGAGATAACATGCTATGATCATTGTAACAATATTCTGATTTAAAAGAGTGTCTGTGGAGCTTCTTGCCCGTTCCTCTCCATGGGAACTTACTATGCTTTGGAATGGGCAACTAGCTTCATCTTTCTGACTGACTGATCCCTTGACGATTCAAAAGTGTCTGTAATTGGTTTATTTCTGACTGACGGTTTGAAATAAATGCTTTGAGTTTGAGTTTGAATTCATCTCGTGTTAAGCATTAACAGGCCATGATGCATAGGGTACCCCCTAGTCACTGATAATAGTCCAGGTGCGGTAGAATCCCACACTTACTGAATAAAATGTTTTGCAATTGAATAACCTACAGACAATGTGCAAGTTGAAGTAAGGCTGTCTCGCAGTCTTCATACTTGTAAATTAAAAGCATATTGGACCACCTTTTAACAATTTCTTAATCCATTCCATGCCAAATATGTATTTATCAGCTAACAACATTGGATCAATGTTGTTAAAGTATCGCATACTTACTGATAACAATCCAGGTGCGGTAGAATCCCACACTTACTGAGTAAAATGTTTTGCAATTTAATAACCTACAGACAATGTGCAGGACAAATTAAGGCTGTCTTGCAGCTCCATACTTGTAAATTAAAGCATATTGGACCACCTTTTAACAATTTCTTAATCCATTCCATGCCAAATATGTGCTTATCAGCTAACAACATTGGATCAATGTTGTTAAAGTATCGCGTACTTAGTGATAACAATCCAGGTGCGGTAGAATCCCGCACTCAGAGTATAATGCTTTGCAAATTAATAACCCACAGACAATGTGCAGGAATAAGTCAGGCTGTCTCGCAGCCTTCATACTCATAAATTAAAAGCATATTGGACCGCCTTTTAACAATTGCTTAACCTAGGTCATAAAAATGTGGCTTACCTGTTATGACGAGTACATAACATACCAGGTTTAGCTATGTGGAGAGACATTGCTAAGGGCATCACGTGCCACCTTGGTAGTTCTTCCAGCTAGTAACGTGGAAATAACGTTTCAGAGAGTATGTACTCACTGGAGGGGTAGTTGACAAGCGCATACCAGCTAGCTATGTACAGTAACATCGCTAAGGGCATCACGTGCCTCTCTGGTAGCTTTCATCCAGCTAAGTAACATGGAGGTAATGTTACTAAGGACATCTCGTGTCCACTGGGGAGATAATGCAAAAAGTTTGCATCACGCACTGCAATGTGCATTGTTGTCCATCATAATGCTTGTATCACGTACAAAGTGGTCAGTTAAAGCCAGGCATTCTCGTCACATTAATGTTCTGGGAGTCCTCAGGTTAATGGTTCATCCAATGTTGGCCAGGAGTCAGGACTAAGGGTGCCTCTGATGTTTGTAGCTGCTCCCCTTGATGTCTTTGGTGAACGCCGCGGCAGTCTCAGGTTTCCACTAACGATGCACTTAATACACTTGCCATCACTTAACAAAGTTAACATTTTATTATTTTAGTAAATAATACCGAAAAACTTATTTAAAATAATAATTTGATTAGCGAGAGCCTATTTCGATGCGATGTCACAGAGCGCGCGAAAAGAAAAGTGACATTCCTGTGTTGCCAACGAGGAGGTGAAACAATTCTATTTAAAAATATATTTTTAATATCTTTATCTCTAAAAATCGCGATGTTACCACGTGTGTGTAAGAAATACTACTGTGTTAAACTTAATTATATTTCAGATCGCCGTGAAGTAAAATCATATCTATCTAATAGGCAACAGATTACAGAGATAAGGAAGGTAAACATAATCACAAAAACAGAAGAAACTTATGCGTCTGAATCCAGAACGGTAGAACTTGGCGTTCCACAAGGCGGTGTCTTAACCGCCCTTCTCTTCCTTGTCTATATAAACAACATGCCTTCGGTAATAAATCACGACATGACATTATTCGCTGACGATAGCACTGTACTATTCACTAATGACAATACAATTAATTTAGAATCTGACATTAACGAATCTTTAGTATTAGTAAATGACTGGCTTAATTTAAATAAATTAATGATTAATATTGACAAGACCAAAATAATGAATTTTAAAATAAGAACTCGACGTACGGGTACTTTAAATATCGAATATCAAGATAAAGACATCGAAGAAATAGAAACAACAAAATTTCTAGGGTTGCACGTGGATGACAAAATAAACTGGAAAGAACAAGTTGACTATGTCTGTAAAAAGTTAAGCAAGTTCTCATATGCCCTTCACAGACTAAGAAAAATTGCAAATCTACCAACACTCATTACGGCATACCATGGTTACATCAGCTCTAACCTTAGATACGGCCTAATATTCTGGGGCAATAGTGTTGATAAAGAACGCGCGTTCATTGCGCAGAAACGATGTGTCAGGGCAATTTTCAACCTTCAGAAAACTGAATCCTGTGAACCATTTTTTAAAAAGATGAACGTGTTAACATTACCTTGTCTATATATTTTTGAGGTCGCAGTTTTTGTTAAAAATAATATTTATCTATTTAAATATCGAATGCGTATACGGCATCAGGACAAACTAGACATAGTGCCTAGTAAGACGGATTTCCTGCACAAAAGTGTCTTCTGCTCGGCTCCGCGTATTTTCAATAACATTCCAAGGCCTATACGAGCAATTACTGAAATAAAATCATTTAAAAAGAATCTCCATGAATTGTTAATGATTAAATGTTATTACTCTGTGAAAGACTTCTTTGCCGACAAATCACTGTTAGAATACAATCTGGCTAAGTCATGATGCGTTTTGTATCGATACATGATGCGAGTCCTTTCATTTACGAACTTTTCGTTTATTGAAAATTATTACTCCAACGAATACTTAATAGTTTAGAATTTGTAAAGTATTGTTATAATATTATTGTTGACATGCATGTTTTTAATTAACTCTATGTACTTACCTACATTTTATTGTACGCCCTAAGGGGCAGGACATAGCTGTTCGAAAAACATCAAATGAACACCTGCTGTATTATGTACACTTTCCTATGATCCACAATAAAGATGAATTGAATTGAATTGAATTGAATTGAATATTTTTACGCAGATTGCAAAGTGAAACTTGAACCCTGTTTTTATATCGGGCTCTTACATTAACTTTGTGACGGTAATGTTAACAGACGTGCTCTAATAAAAGGCTTGATACATCGTCGGAGGCCATTAAAACCATTACAAAAAATACTACTCCTGAATATTTGAAATGTTTGCCCAGTGAATTTTTTTAAAGTTCGTTTGCAATGAGGAAGTTGTTTGTTGGAGCTTCTAAAACTTCTATTTAAAAATCACAGATGCTTAACTTGAGTAGGTGTCAGTTTTTGGTAAACAATAATGCCGAGATCCGACGATCGGCGATTTCGGACACCGACGGGCCCGGACGACGGACTGTGGGAAGGTGTACGTGTGTATGTGCGCGGTGCGTGGCGGTCTGTGGTCGTCTGCAATATTGCCGATCATTGGACTCCACCATAAGCCGCACTTTCCTCCTCATGGGTGTCGTTAAAAGGGATTAAGGAAAGCTGATGGACAAAAGACTTGTCTTGTCTCCTAAGTTTTGGTCATCAGTTTATTTTTCAAAGATGGTAATGTACCTACATACTTACTTACTTACTCGGCTGCTCAATATGCATCACCTAGGTACCTACCTAGATCTGGCATAAAGAGCAGCCGAATATTGAATTAGTCAATAAAAATAAGCGCGACTAACTAAAGGTTAATAGTTGCAAAAAAGTTTGTGATTGCGAGGCTTACTGTTCGCAGAACTACTAGTGTAAATATAGTTTATTATTATTAAATTATAACAGAATGTGAATGTACCTATTTTCTACTTTTAGAAAAGGGTCAAATTACTGTGCGCAAGCTCAACCTAATTACCGAACGGGCACCTACTTTACATACATTTAGTTTTGGTACACTTTTCCGCGAAAAAGGGACACAGGGCCGTCTCAACAAATAAATGGAAGAGTTTCTTTCAATTTTTTGCCGGACAAGTACAGTAGATCGCACATCGGTTTTGGTATGTAGAGATAGATGGTCACCCATCCACGGACCAATTCCGGCAAGCGTAGCTTAACGTGATGGATCGACCCGTCCGGCTGTTATTACTTAGCCACGAGCTCCTCTAGATGATTTCATGGAAGGTGGATGATTTCACAGTTCTTAAATCAAGTTGAAATCCATTAATTCTACTGTAGTCGAATTTGAAAAGGACCAACATACTCTTTAATAAAGAAAATATGATCACTAATTATCTAGTAGGTATTAAAAAGTCTCCCCAAGAACGATATTACCTATACTTCATCGAAATTAAACCGGCTATAGTCAACGCAGGCTAACCGTTTCGCTACGGTATGAAACATTAAATATTTTATTTTATAAATATGAATTCTAGTTTGAACATTTTAATTATTTTCTATCTTTGAATATTTGGGTATTGATTTTGGCACATGTAAAAAGAATTTCGTGTTTCCTAAAGGAATTTTACGTCATAATCCCTCTCAATCAGAAACCCTCAGTAAGAGGATTAAGTAATTAAGTGGGTCCAATTAACTTCTATTTTTATAAGCTTTCTGTATTTAGAATCAGTGGATTATTTATTTGGGAATCCCAGGGGTTCCCAGGGTAAATATTCAATAGCTGATGTTATTTCATAGAACCTTTTAAAATTTTCGTTTGAAATTATCTTCGGTTTATTCATTTCAATCAATCAATCTCCCTAGCCTTTTCCCAACTATGTCGGGGTCAGCTTCCAGTCTAACCGGATGCAGCTGAATACCAGTATTTTACATGGAGCGACTGCCTATTTGACCTCCACAACTCAGTATCTGGGTAATACGGTACCCCTTGGTAAGACTCGTTGCTTCGGTTTATTCATTTGTATACATTAATAATTGTCTATTCTACGCCAAAATAAAAGCCGAAATGTCATGGAAAAACTGTTCAGCAGTTTTTTTAGTTCATATTTTGAAACATGGCTTAGTACCTACTTATATTGCGGCGCAACGTTTAGGGTACTTTTCATTCCGGGAAAACAAAGAATCCCCATGGTATAGGCAAAATTCACCGAAAACCTGAGACAAAAAAACAAAACCCGATTAAACCGAAAAAAAATCTTAAAAACCGCAACAAACTGAGTCAAAACAAATTAATTTTTCAGCCCATAGGTCTCTTATCAAGGGAAGTGCCTCATAATGTTTGATACATTATTAACTTTAAATATTAATCAACGCAACCGCGAGCATTAGCCGGATCGATAGGCTATTAAAGTGGCTTCACGAAAATATGACGATAATAAAGTGAATGTACTGCAAGATCAGCGTGGTTTATGAGGATCGCCTCACACTGTTTCCGACACTGATTGATAATGTTACGTCAGCGTCTGAAGTTCTCAAACTTGCTTTTTTGTAACACCGCTTTCTTTTGTTTTCGTTTGCTAAGAGATTTCAAGCTTTATCATAATTTTGAAACTGTGTCTAACATTGTATTTCATACATAAAATTACGGCTTTCTTTATTTTAAATGCAGCATTTTTAACCAACCGACGGGCTACTTTCATTATTTTTATTCTTACGAAATCGCTGAAACAATTAAACTATGTAATTAGATCTAAAGTGATCCCTAAGTAAGTTTATGGATCATAATTAGATTTGACGTAGTGTCAAATAATTAATTGTGTTATAAGGGATACTTGCGTTGACACCCAAGCTAACAAGGACAATAAAACTCGAACCTCAAGCGGAATTAGCGGTAATTAGGTTACTATAATTATTTGATATTTACGGCTCTCAGATAACACGTAAAACTTGAGAATCGCAGTACGGTGTTAGAAATAATACAACGTCGTCATAACACCGATGTTGCCGCATTAAAAATGGTAATTAAAGAAGCAAAACTGTTCATAATTTATGGCAACTCCGGTGTGCAATGTCGGTTTTGTTTGAGCTGTTATTAAATTCGTCACGGGTGGTCCGGTACTGCAGTTTATAACTTAATGGAGTCATGTTACCGAATTTTTATTATCGCTATTTTTTACTTTTCAGGTACAACCAAAAGTAGTTGAAAAATTGATGAATTAAAAAACAGATTTCTATTCGCTGCGGCTTTTATTTGTTAGAGTTTTAAAAAGTAAAATGGGTCGTATTGAATATTGATTGTTAAAAACATTAAGGGGTTCCCACGTAGCCGTCAGCGATTGTTTTATTATTCATTTATGCATAAATAAAATCGATTTCGTTGTCAGCCGTGTTATTATTAGACTTTGAAAGCTTCTTTGAACATATCATACATCCAGAAACTTTCTTGGAAATCTAAGAATATACGTGCGTAAGAATTGTTGTTGTTGAATGTACGTAGAAATGAGATAAGTATTTGAAGATATTTTCTCTTTCTTATCTTCTAAGATAGCATAAATATTATGAGAGTTCTCGTGCCTAGTATATTTTCTTTGAACTTTTATTCGCCTTCATTCAGTAAAAAGTATTATCTAGAGATTGTACGCGCCACAGACGTTACAATTAACATTAATAATATATATTTATTGATCACTAATATTTTGGAGGTCAGTGGGTTTCTCATTGAAAACCATGTTTTTGAATAAGTAATGAAGATAATTTTCTCCCTCGATGTATAATCAATGGAAGGTTTGAGGAAATTATTGATTCTGAAAAGATAACTTTGTGTCAGCTTCAAAATTATTTTAGAAGCTCAATAAATTTTTTACTGAAAAGAAAGTTATGAGTAAAATAGATATGAGGTAGATAAGCTGCTCGGGAGAAAATTATCGTAGAAAGATCTATTTCCTAATGAAGACTGCTTCGGAAAAAAGTTATTTTTTCAACAAAGCAACAACAGTTAATGAATATTATTCGAAAAATATTAATGCCGTGTTAGAATTCTCTATCATAACTTAATGTTCAAGTAAAATATAAGTATTCTCAAGTTATAGTATGAGAAAAAGTACTAACGTGTAGCTCTGTAACTTTGAAGTTGAACACTCAAGTTGCTAGCTCAAGTAATTGTTATGACTGAGGTCTTTCGGGCGTACTATCGAAGAACGTCATATCTTAGAAGTTTCAAAACAAAATCCCGTGAACACGATGACCATATCTGTTACCGCCCCGGTTCTATAACGGCCGAGCGCTGCAAGCAGAAATAGTCCTTACGGTGCCTAGATATGAACTTCTTCGATGGTACCTATAAGTTTCAGACAACATTATGTGCATTGTTCTTATTTTTTTTTACAGTACCGGAGATCTTCACATAATACTATTGTTGTTAGGATTGGTTTCTGTACTTATTCCTTCAAGTGGATTCTTCCTTCAAGCGGCCGTCGTTGGTTATTCCAACATTTCCAACCAACATTCCAACATTTTTTTGGCGCGAGTACTTATATTGAATCCTGACCGATGCGAGGGTTTCAAAGGTACGAGACGCAGAATAACTTCGCTGCCGAGCGAAACACACAACTTTTCACCTCACTACAGCGAAAAAAATGGTGTCTCCATGCATTGAACAAATATTGTAGGTACATTTTTACGCAATGCGCAATTTTCCGGAAGAAAGCTTAATTCGACATTATGTACCGCTTGCACTAACTCTGCAACTGCTAAACAAAGCAAAATGATGGAAAACGAATTGAATATTCAGAAGAAAATTCCTACATAAAGTTTATTGAAGTGACAACTTCTTTAGGCGCTTTGAGGTATTTTTTGCATGCTGGCCAGTGCGATTATTCTAAAAATGAGGTTGGCGCACTGACATGAAATAAGTATTAATGCATTATCAGTGGACCGACGGTATAGAAAATTATTGAATAGAAAGGTTCGAATTTTAAAAACTCTTTCCACGCTAGCAGATATAATGCACTTTTGCACTCAGATTTCGAATGATAAATAGACTCTTTCCGAGCTTGTGAGGTGAAAAACTTATTATTATGAGTTTTGTAGTACAGGGTGAAATTGAATTCATGGGCATCCTCATACGGGGTCATTGTACTCATCATTATGAACAACTTTCACTATGGGAACAACGCTGAAATCGCGAAAAAAAATCAACTATTCCTTACATTTATTGTTCGCATAGCTCGTCAAAATGTAGGGAACAGCAGATTTTGTTTTCGCGATTTCAGAGTTGGTCCCATAGTGAAAGTTATTCATAATGATTAGTATAATGACCCTTTAAAAGGATGCCCATGAATTCAATTTCACCCTGTATAGAGATTATCACAACGTACTATTTTTTTGTCGTAAGTAGTCGCTATAAAACTAAAAACTGTCAACTGCAGGGCTTCAGAAATATGTAAGTAATATGTATGTAATATGTATACTTGAACGTATGTAAATTTAAAGAAAATCCATACATTACTAATTGTTAATGACGGCATATACTCGTATATATGGAGTTATTGCCATAATAAATCGCTACCAACGACTTTATAATTATGCTGTCTATGATCTTATCCAAAGCTTTTTTGTAATTTTTTAGCTTTTTTGTTTTTTGGTAAAAAATAACTAGCTGGTATGTTTTACAAAAGTTTTTCAGCTGAAACGTCGTCATTCAGAGGCTTTCACATTGTCTATTCTCAGAACTAAGTAAAAATATTCTACCATGTCAATAACTTGCTCTTATATATTACTAGGAATGTACTAAGCGTTGCTTATTTAGGCAACGCTTACTGTAATGCACTACTGTCTGAACCTCAAGCCGAAAATTATACCACCTACCTATGTAAATAGGTAGATCCAAATATGAAATGGGATTTTAGATTTAAAAAGTAAAAAAAAATACTCCATTTGCCGTATCTCCACTAATTTTATAAAAATAATGTTCTTGTAACAATTTTATAAAAATGTATGCCCTCTAATTCTCGGAATAGTTCTTCCCACAAAAGCTAAAAGATTTTTTTTTATCATATAGTTTGCCAGCCACAATAGCCATATTATACGTCAATTTAGATGGCCCATTTTTAAGAATCCTTTTTTAAACCGCTCAAGTACCGCGCCGCTATGCAAAACAATTAGATTTTATCGAGTTGATATTGTGTAGCAAAATGTAAAATATAAATATATACAATTATGTGGGAATGATTATTACTAGTGGCAACACGATACATGAGGGATGTTAGAAGATGGGAATGACAGGAGTGTGCGAGTGAGAGGGAAGAATGAATAGAAGATGGACGACGACGGTGGAAAATCGACGAACGGGTGTGAAAATATAAGAAGTTAAAGAATTGTTTGCTTTTAATTTTATTCCAATCCCTACATATATATATATATTTATATTTTTGTAAAGACCTCTGTCATAGGTCGTTAGGTCTAGCCTAACGGCTGAAACATGAAATCAAAGGTCTCTGGTATTGTAAGAAAATGAAAATAAAATATATCGTATTTATTGACTGCAGGCAGGCGAAGCAGGCACTCCCTGCCATTGATTGCCGCCTCACGAAGCGGGTGCTCCGCCTAACGAAACAACAGCTGCGAACTGTTACAGCAGCTATAACTGGCCATGGGTCCTTTAATAAACACCTCTTTGTCATAGGAGTCACAGACAGTCCGCTGTGGAGGGCCTGCATGGAGGACGACGAGACAGCATCTCATGTGCTACTACACTGCCCGGTGGTAGCCACATACAGGGAAAAGTACTTCGGTAACCCAGGTACCTTACGAGAGATGGTCAGTAACACCAAGGCGTTGCTGGCCTTCTTGGAGGAGCTGGGGTGGATCGAATAAGCGATTTCCCACCCGTACGCAAAATACGCGCTTAGACGTGGAGTTGCGGATACCAGCCCGTTTTACCTATTACCTATTACCTATCGTATTTATTTATATATACTTTATTTTACACCAGAAAATACATAGCGAAAATAAATAAATTTTACACGACAAAATATACAATGGGCGGCCTTATTGTTTTCTGCGATCTCTTTCAGGCAACTTTAGAATTGACAGTGATTGCGTGGACGTAAAAAATGGGATTGTCATTGGTGCAAAATAATAAGTATATCTATACTATATATACTCTATAATAAGTATATCTATACGTGTAATGAAGTTTGGGGAATAAATTACTATTACTATTACTATAGTATACCTTGATGGTAAGTAACACAAAACAACTATTTATTATTATACTAGCTAGCCGCGATTGGCTGTAAATATTATTCCACCTTTTTTGGGTAAAACAAGAAGTTCAAAACGGGATTCGGATTTTTTTTGGCTGTTTATCCTACAGTATAATTGATTAAGGCCCATATAGATGTTTCTACTTACCCATTTCTCATGTCTACCCGTCTAAAATTTCCAGGGATCAAAACAGTCGAGAAATAAAAAACCGCATTCAAACTGCTATTTTGCAGCTCTAAAATACCAGTCTAAAAGCAGTTTGCATAGCCAATCTAATTGATCAAAATCAATAGCGTGCGTTATTGTCTCAATCCGGCAATTTCCAGTACATTGCTGCCTTTACGAATGGGGCCATAAACTAATGCAAAGCAAGCAACCAATATCTCTCGGTGACAGTTGATTTATCGTGTTTCCTACGCCCGCCGGCTTGACGCTTGCTCAGGGGGACGCAATCGCGTGGTGGGAGCGTAATCTAAACTTATTAAACACAAGCTTTTATCTGTGTGTTTGCTTGTTTATATTTATTTTTTCCCCTAAAAGAAGTTCTATATTTAAAATCTTATCGAAACTAATCATAAATAAGAATAATCATGTTACAAAACATGTGAATACCCCAAGTCCCATTGTTTTCATTTAGGCATCTTTTATAATACATATGTAGATGACACGTGGGTATAAAATATTTTGTACCTACTTGTTTTGAATAAACCCACCTCATGTTGGTTCTGAATTAGTTTCCACTTCGTTCAGTACTCTACTCGTAACGTTCAATTAAGATGGAATCACCTACTTTAAATTATTTATTTATCATATTATTCTCTTGAAAATTTGAACAGTCAAGTTGGTGAATAACAGAGCACGTACATAGATTTGTGTGGAGCGTAAATGGAGCCGACATCAAATTGAATTTACGCCGATATTCCGCCGTATTCCGTACCTAATATATCGTCTATATTAACCAAGGTAGGTACACCTATAGCATAAGGAAAAGGCGAGTAAACTTAGCAACATAAAATATGACCTCATCGCTTCGAGCAACAGTCGGGGCAATTGAAAAAAAAGTACAAAAAATACATACCTAACTGGGAACATATTTTTCATCAGAAGCGGGGCGCGCGCGCGTGACGCCGGACGGAGGGAATATTGCAATCACGGCCCCCGGACGCCCAGTCGGTATTTCCAACGTTTTCACGAATAACTAACTGTACTACTGTGTTTTGTGACGGAATTTCCCACACTCCGTAGAAAGTCACTTCAGCAATTTATTTTCCGTGCTAACGCGTACTGAACAAAACACCTTGGTATTTTTAAATGTTTTTCTTTCAGTTTGTATGAAACCTTATTTGCATTTATATAGTTGTTCTGAATACAATTTGTTCCGTTTAAGCTATTTCAGGGGGATCAAAGAAAATGTGGTCCCATCGACTGTTCTTGTACCAACCAAACAAGCTGAAATAATAAATGTCTGTTTTTTTTTAAAATTACGGATGTCGCTGCTTTGGGCCAGTTTTTTGGCGGTACTTGGGAAAAGGTGACGAACATAATTATCTTTTATCGTAGAACACGTGAATACTGTGTACTGTAGGTACCAACCTGACCTGATAATGATGTAACATACTTGCATTGTATTGTGAAATACAATGAATTGTTCAAGCGTTGTAACCTGGACATACAACGCATATTAAAATACAAAAAAAATAACTTTGAAATGGGTAAATCTTTGTTTTTCATTTACTTACTAAAGTATTTTGGTCTTATTTATAACGAAGAAAGGAATCCAGAAACAATTTGATTCCATTATAGCGTCATCGAATCTTGTTAACAGCTTTTAAAAGCAATTATAGTCTATCTAGGTTAATGGTTATGAGTTTTTAACTGAAAATATTTGAAGCAGGTCAGGTGGGGTAGTTCGGTCTTGGTGTCATGACTCTTCCGAACTGAAAGTGGTTTCAAACTTTGTGAGAATCAATAACAATTTATTGGACCGGTCCTTGAACTTGCTAAAGGTTTTCGTACCTTCATCCTTCAATTTGGTTGAAAGTACGTGCTCTATTGGTGGCATCCACTTGATCTTTGATGATAAGAAAAAAATGTTTGCATGTTATAGGAAAGCATGTTTTTTTTTAAATAAGTAAATAAATAAAAAAGCTCGATAAATAAACAAATAAATAAAGTTATAACAGGATTGAATTCATTAACTCATTGCTTAGTAACTTTCTCCTTAAAATCCTCACTAAACAACCTCTCCAACGAATATGATAATCATTTCTAAAATACTAAAATGGCGTCTCCTTGCGATAACTAATGGCTTTCACATTTATTTAGTCGCTGTGATATAACATTTTTTCTCTTTAGGAGCATTTTATTCAACGTTTCTGTCGCCGTCAGACACTGATTTAACGTCACGGGACTGATAAGATTGTTCATAATTCAAAATACTGACTCGACTTTTTGTCACATTTAATTACGTAATTTTCTTAAGTTTTTCCTTTACGTTTGTCTTCTTAGGCACATTGGGTATACCTATTCATATTTTTATAATGATGTATTGTGTTTCTAAGAAAAACATTTTCCTTAAAATTGAATATACAGGTTGTAAAAAGACTCATCACATATCCGTCAACTACGCATTCTGTAAGTACATCAAATTGAGCAACATTGCACAAAAATTTTGGTGTGAAAATCGCTGTTTACGGTAGTGCGCAACGTAACGCTCGCAAAACAGTGTTTATGGGTGCATGCATCGGTTCAGGGTTTATGAGGGTATTTAAAGTTAAACGTCTGAAAAAGTTGGAACTTTGACCTTCAATATCTCCGTAATCAGAAAGTTCCCGGGTATGGTCCAGAATAAAAAAATGATCACAATGACGGGAATAACAAGTGACTTCCGGCTTCGTTATGCGTCTTTTTACACCCGTTATATGGAAAACGTTAACGTCAAGATAAGATTATAGTTGTGCTTGAGAACTTCTTGGACCTGACTGCGTTAAAGGGAAATATTCTAAGCAAATCTTCAAACATGAAATGAGTGAGTATTGTGATCAATACAAGAGCATTCAAGGAGAGATCCTCCGTTGTATAAAAATAAGCCTTCACCATGCAGTGGGACAATTTGGGGCTGGTATTTTTTCAATAGAAAAACTTGCTCACAAATCGGCTATAGCTCGGTACTTACATACAATAAACAGCTGGCATTCGTAAATAACGACCATTCGACTAGATCCTAATTATGTACTTTTGTAAGCTTTCAGTTACATTTCGCTCGCGCCACTTGATTTATCAATGTAAATTTTGAGCTTCACGCGTCGTTCGCTATAGTATAATAACATCCATTGCTGGTTTTTTATTTTAGCTATTTTATTTACATAAATGAAGTGCTGCGTACTGAGAATGTAAATTTACATTGAAATAAAGGAATAGTAACAGAAAAAACGAAAAAAAAAAAATGCTGATAAAATTTCCGCCGGTATATGATTCAAAATAAGGAGCTGAATGCCCCCTGTTAATTTGTGGAGGGCTGTCCCTTACATCCTGTATATTTGAGTTTTATTACTTTCGTTGATACCACTTTTTCCTAGAAAATAATACCAGCCTATTGTTATTCCACGGCTAGGCTCTTCTCATACAGAGAAGACATGACCATTAATCACCACGCTTGCTCAAGGCGGATTGGCAATTTCAGGCTTGTGTTAACTATAAGTCTAGGTCTCACGATATTTTCCTTCAGCGATGTAGGCGATGTCCAAGATCAATTTAAAAAGCACATAGGTACATATAAATTGGAATAGTCACAAATGGTACTTCCCCGGATTTGATTTGCACTTACCTATTTAGTAATTACTAAAGTTATACCTACTTTGAATAGTTATTCAACTTAGTACTACACGTTACGTAAAAGCGAAGCAGTGTACGCCCGCCATCACTGTTTACCCAACCGAGACAAAAGGGTAAGTTCGGATGCAGTAAGTTTTGATCTGCGATACCAAGTTGCCGACTTGGGAGCTCCCTGCTTGGCCAATTAATGGCAACGTAACTGACAGCTTCGTAATTAAACTTTGGCATCTTAGAAACCTGCTGTAAGATAGTGCTAACTTCAACAATGAGTTAGTATTATTTTATTAAAACGATTATTTCATGGTCAATCGTAAGGAAATGTAAAATATTTAATCATTGAGGGAGGTTTCGTAAAACCGTAATGTATGGCAACATTGTTGTCAGTTTGTTTATAAAATAACTGAACTTTTGGCTTGCATGGTCGTCGCACAAAGGGGTAAAATGATAAAGACGAGAATTAGCCCTCTTTAGCTGTTAAATTAATAATTACAGAGGACAGTTATATTTTTAAAATAGTCGCAGAACTTACTTATAATTAATTATTTAAAGCAACTTGTGTATTTTAGCAACTTATGTTTCTCAGCGAGCTATGGAACGGTTTATGCTTGGTGTATCACTGAGGGATCGAATGTGGATCGAGGTGATCCGGCAGAGAACCAAAGTTGTCAACATAGCTCACAGAATGAGCAACCTTTTTTTTTTTTTTTTTTTTTTGTTTTTTTTTTTTTTTTTTGAGGGTGGGAAATCATCCAATGACTTCTCCCGCTCTGGGCGGAGCGGAAGGGCGTGTCAGACTTTTACTGACTAAAACCCACCCGTGTTCCTTCATTTGCCTGTTGCCAAGGTCCCGGTATCCCTTTCGGACTTTCCCGCAACCCTGGCAGGCATCGGTCCTATTGGACCCCGTCATTTTTGCTGACATCTCTTTGAGGCGCGCGTGGAACACGACGCGCCATCGACCCGGGCCTGGTCCTTATCGGACGGCGAGCTGCCCGTTGCTCGCCGTCCGCAAGCCCGCGCCTATGGTGGCCGGAAATCCGCCTGGGATTCCCGACGCCCAGGGCGTCTCCAACGGCGGCGGTTAGGGGCGTGAGGGCGCAAACTTTGCCTTTCCCTCACGCGTTCCGCCTCCTCCTTCGCGAGCATTACTGCTTCGCAGAAGGAGGTGACGGCTTCCCATGCCCTCTCGCTCCGTACCATGGCCTGAACCAGGGCCGGACGCGAGAGGTCACCGCCGCCAATCGCCTCCGCGAGGACACGGCGGTGCTCCGCCCAAGCAGGGCACACCTCAACCGTATGCTCCACCGTGTCCTCCGGGCGATCCACACAGTGGTGACACCCGGGCGTTTCCTCCCGCCTAATCCTACACAGGTACCTCCCGAAGCTGCCATGTCCGGTGAGGACCTGTGTCAGGCGGAAGGTGAGGACGCCGTGGCGCCTCTCTATCCACTCCTCAAAGAGGGGACTTATCGCCACTATTGTGGCGTGCCCGAGAATGAGCAAGCTGAAGTGGTTAATGGGCCGGTCATCACAGAATGAGCAAGCTGAAGTGGTAATGGGCCGGTCATATTAGCCGTGGAACGGATGACGTGTTTTTGAGTGGAGACCGCAAATCGGCAAACCTAAGGTAGGACGCCCTCAGGCTAGGTGGAGCGAGAATCTTCGCAGGGTGGCTGGTAGCAGCTGGATGCGAGTTGCCGAGAATCCAGATGAATTGCGTTCAATAGGAGAGGCCTATGTCCAGCAGTGGACTGCTACAAACCTCACACTAAAGTGCAACGAAAAATAACACAGCGATATATTGTATCGAAAATCAATCTGCCTAGCCTTTTCCCAACTATATTGGGGTCGGCTTCCAGTCTAACTGGATGCAGCTGAATACCAGTATTTTACATGGAGCGACTGCCTATCTGACCTCCACAAGCCAGTAACTGGGTAATACGATACCCCTTGGTAAGACTGGTTGTCAGACTTTCGGGCTTCTGACGATCCGTAACGACTGTCAAAGATCCACAAATGATAGCCGGGACCAACGGCTTAACGTCCTTTCCGAGGCACGGCAAAATGTATCGAAAATATAAAACATAAATCCGGAAGCACATTGGGAAATTCTAGATTAACGAGTGAAATAAAACTCAGAATATAGAATATATATGTGGTTCCCAGTGTAGTAACAGGCCATTTGTATGCTCCATCGAGTACTAATCGCTTTGCGCCAGGGTGAGTGGTTACACAGTATCGAGTACATCACTATCAATATTCAGTGTTACTGCCATAGATGTAGAAAGATCGATAGAGGAAGCTGTTCGTCACAACATACTACAAACCTTAGGGAAATTCAAAAATGCGCAAGAACTTTACTCGTTTCGTATGCCCTTTTCAACAGATACCTGTGTCTTATCGTGAGGGGAAATATTGCGATAGCCAAATTAGTTTTCTTCTATTCTAACTTTTTTTCTCTCTAGCATCGGTAAGAACGAAAGTGTTAGTACTCCATGCAGAGTACGTGTTAGTTCAACTGCTAAATTTAAAAAATGAACCTATTCGGTAGCGGTGTAGCATAGACGCATTGGTCCTACAACAATGAAGCCAACAATACAGCATATGAACTATTTGATGAAACGCACTTTCCCCACGTTCTATACTCCGTGGTTCTCCTGAATGAACAGTAAACAACTTTTTCTATATTGATTAGGGCACAATTTCACAAACTACCGTTATCAAAAATATCATCTACATGCTTTTAATGTAGGGCCCACAAAGGCCTTGCATCGGGAGAGCCTGGATCGATCCAACGCAAATGTATACGTACATTCGTGGTGGGGCGACCCGGTCTGTCAGGCACTTCTTCTCATGCAACCGAGCGGGTGGGCAGGTTGCGGATAGCCCAACTCCTGGCTGCGGGACCGGCCGCCGGCGGTTTGCATTTAGCCGCTGGTGGTCGATCCTGCACCAGGAGCATCCTCTCGGAGGATCCCGGACAAGAGAAGTTCCCGAAAGCCAAATCCCAGGCCTAGGGTAACCCATACCCCTTCCCCGTACTCTCCCACACACGGCTGCGCATTGAACTGCGTGCCCCCGGTCGTAGGCTGGTCTCGCTTTGTACGGAATACCTGTACAGTTCGTGGTCGGCTTGTGCTGGGGGCGCGTGGTTTGGTGGGGAGCAGTGTGTACTTATCTCCTAACCCTACCACCCCACCCTATCCATACACATCCCCTCGGTCCTAAAATCCCTAGGCCAACTCCCAGACCTAGGGTGTCCCCCACAACCCATACCCTCCATCCGCCAAACACCTTCCCTCCATTCCTTTATCCCGTCGGTCCCAGAGGATGGGTAACCTCGATCCCAAAAAAGCCCACCCCCCAAAAAATGAATATGCAGGACAGCGAAAAACCTACCCAGGTGGGTCCCGGCCAAGCCGGGGAATCCCACACCGCTTCGGCGGTTAGCCCCCATCGTATTATGGGAGGGGGCCCTAACTGCAGTATCGACAACCTTATGCCGCGCTTTGCAGCGCGGCCGGCAGCTGACCAAGCGCCCAACACACAGGCTGCGACTAACGCGCCCAAACTCTATACCTCGGCTGCGAATAACGCGCCCACAGACACGACTTCGGCTGCGACGCACGCGCCAGAACTGACCACACGAAGCATGCTTCCCACGGGCCTCTGGCAACAGAGCATCGTGCGGAGCAGCATCAATTACCCAGACAGTGACCAGGACCAGCACAGACCAACAGAGACAGGGAAGGGTGACAGACCTGGCAGCTCTACCACTCTCCCGGTTGAAGTTGATGAAGTACGCCCGCTGAGGAAGCGCGGAAAAATCTTGGCCCGGGAGAGGAAAGCAGGCGACCGAAAGCGCAATACACGCGAAGGCACTAGCCAGCGCGAAGCGCGATCGGACGCCGAAGAGATGGTACGCGACCAGCCGCGAGTACGCGCAGGGGCAACCCAGCGCGCAAAGCAGCCGGACGCGGATCCACGCGACCGACCGCAAGTCCGCGCAGGGGAAACCCAGCGCGAAAAACGGCCGGACGCGAACCCAAGCGGGCGGGGGCAGGTACGCGAAGGGGCAACCCAGCGCGACGCGCCTCCGCACGCGACAGAGGCTGCCGGGGCCGCCAGTCGACCCCGACACACCGACACCGACATAACCACGGACCGGCCTCGACCTAGACGTTCCAGGGGTAAGCGCGCCGGATCCTCACGCCGGACAATGCCGGCAAAAGACACACAGCCAGGCACCTCAGAGCCGCAGCCTGGACCAAGCGGTACAGGGCCGGCAAAGAGGGTGCGCCCTGATGACACGGCCTCGCCGAGCACATTACAGGGGGACGCCAAGCGCGTGAGGGTCGACTCCGCTCAGGGGGGACAGAGGACCTACGCGCGGGCCACAAGGGATATTCCTGCGCGGCTTGCCGTAGCAGTCTGTTTTCCCCACCCCAGTAGGGACCTGACTAAGGCAGAGGCCGAACATATTAAGACCGAACTGGAGGACGCACTGATGGACACAGACCCGTCCACACCACTCCCGGCCTTCCGTGGATACCCTCGGGTAGCGGAAGGCACGGTGCAGATGTGGTGTGAGGATGACACTGCCCTGACCTGGCTGACCCAAAACGTGCCAAAGATTAAGCTTCCAGACACTGACCTGAAACTGACAGTGATGAAGCAGACTGACGTGCCCACCCGTGTCCGAGCCTCGCTCTTCGTCCCTCGTTACAGAGGTGACGTAGCCAGGCTCCACAGTATTCTGACTCGTCAGAATACTTGGTATGACATTGGCAGGTGGTCACTCTACAGGGCGACTACCGTCGGTGGCGACAATAGCGGGACGTACCTCACGCTAGGGTTGCCACCGGAGGAAGCCGAAAGGGTCCTGGGACGGGAGCGACGGGTATCGTACCTGTTAGGGTCGATATACGTGCGTTTCTGGCCCACGACCCGACCCTCTGACACCCAGACTGACGACACAGACGGTAAGACTTTACCGACCACGGCACAGACGACCGACACCGACATCGACCAGCTCGAGGAGGTCATGGCCCGAGCGGCAATGGCCGACGAGGTCACAGAGCCACTGCCCGAATCACCCGGCTGGAGCGAGCGCTTACTCGCCTCATCACCGGGTGAAAGACCACAGACGGAGGCATACCGGGAGGAGGTAGCGGAGGGGCTGTCCGATGGATCCATCTCCGACTAACACCTCTCCATCGCCGTCACCCCTAAACATCATCCAGACCAACCTCCAGCACAGCCAGACTGCCACGGCCAGCTTGCGCAGGGCACTGGAGGTAAAGCCCCGAACCATCGCACTGATCCAAGAGCCGTGGATCAGAAACAATAGAATATGTGGACTCAGTAACATCGGAGGTAAGCTAGTCCTCGATACACACGGCTTAGACAAACCACGAACCTGCGTCTATATACCCAAAGACATTCCTATCACACCACTCACTCAATTCTGTTCCAGAGACCTGACAGCTGTCCGGCTCCAAACTGAAGGCAGTGATCCAGATGTTGTACTAGCCTCGGTATACATGCCAGGCGAGGCCGTGGACTGCCCGCCAAAAGAAATGGCCGACCTGGTACAACACTGTGAGCGGGCCAATTTAGACCTGATCATCGGAACCGATGCAAACGCCCACCACCCGCTCTGGGGTAGCGATGCACCAAACTCCAGGGGAGAGGTACTATCCACCTATTTATTTTCCACTAACCTTAACATTATAAACCGCGGCTCTGAACCCACTTGGGTTACAGCCCGAGGACAAACGATTATTGACCTAACACTCGCTACCGAAAATGTGACAAATCGTATAACAAACTGGCACGTATCGGACGAGCCTTCTTGCTCAGACCACAGAAGGATCCGTTTGACACTAAATGCTATAACAAGAAAACCAGCACCGAGACGGAACCCTAGGCGCACCGATGTCCCAGGGTATAAACGCCTTCTAGCCTCCCTATTAGCGAGGCACTTATCAAGCGTAGCCCTAAGAGACCAAGCACAACTGGAATACACCGTAGCAAAACTATCAGAGTACCTCACCGAAGCATACTATGCATGCTGTAAGTTAAGAGCGCCAAAAACCAAGGGAGAAAAAAATCCCTGGTGGAACTCAGAACTTAGTAAACTCAGAGATCTGCTACGCAAGAATTTCAACAGAGCCAAAAACACCAGACTCCCGGACGACTGGGAGATATACAAAGAAACCCAATACACGTACAAGAAGCAAATCAGAACCGCCAGGAGAACAGCATGGCGGAAATTCTGTGAATCTATTGAGACAAACAACGAAGCCGCAAGGGTGAGGAAAATCCTATCAACAGATCAGGACCGAACTCTTGGTGTGCTGAAAAAAACCGATAACTCATATACGCTTGACGATCAGGAAACTAGTAAGGTCCTTCTTGAGACCCACTTCCCAGAATGCAAACTCCTAGAGGATAGGACGTGGGAGGCGGATCCCGAACGGACCCCAACGGATCAAGACTGGTCTAGAGCCCACAATATAGTAACAGAAGACCGAATAAAGTGGGCCATTAACTCCTTTCAGCCATATAAGTCTGCAGGTTTGGATGGCATCTTCCCAGCCCTACTGCAGTGGGGGGTAGACCATCTGACACCATGCCTAATGGAGATTTACCGAGCCTGCATAGCACTAACATACATTCCTCTTGCATGGCGAGAAGTGAAAGTCATCTTCATACCCAAACCTGGAAAAACTGACTACACACTACCCAAGGCTTATAGGCCCATAAGCCTCACATCCTTCCTACTCAAAACCCTTGAGAGACTCTGCGACAGACACATCCGGGACGGACCTCTCCGGGCAATACCACTCCACAAACAACAGCATGCGTACTCCACCGGCCGATCAACAGAATCCGCGCTGCACAGCGTGATCTCCAAGATTGAATGTGCAGTGGACCACAAATGCTCAGCACTGGCCGTCTTCATTGACATTGAGGGCGCCTTTGATAAAACCAGTTTCAGAAGCATCACCACGGCCCTCAATAGACACAGCGTAGACTCAACCCTGAGTGGCTGGATCACCAACATGCTCAAACTGAGGGCGGTACAGGTGACCGTGAATGACACTACTAGGGCCATTGTGGCGAAGGGCTGCCCCCAAGGGGGTGTCCTCTCGCCACTTCTATGGAACCTGGTGGTAGACAGCCTCATCAGAGTACTAAATGACAAAGGTTACTTCACCGTAGGCTATGCGGACGATATAACCATAATAATCAACGGCACACATGAAAACACTATATGCAACCTCATGCGCCAAGCTCTGAAAATAGTAGAGGAATGGTGCAATGAACACCAACTTACGGTGAACCCAACAAAGACCGAATTGATTCTATTTACAAAAAAGAGGAAACTACCAATACTACAACTACCCCGCTTCTTCGGGACAACCCTGAGCCTATCGACTGAAACCAAGTACCTGGGCATCTTCTTGGACAAACAGCTGAACTGGGCAAAACATACTAACTACATCATCACAAAAGCCACGGTATCCCTCTGGCAGTGCAAGCGACTGCTGGGAAGGAACTGGGGAATTAGCCCCAGGGTCACTTACTGGCTATACACCACGGTCATCCGACCGATCATCACATATGGCTCATTGGTCTGGTGGCCCAGGACAGACCTGAGCACAGCCCGAAGAGACCTCGAAAAACTGCAGCGTTCGGCATGTGTTGCAATCACTAGCAGCATGAGAACCACACCCACTGCTGCCCTACAGGCAATGCTCGGACTGCCACCTCTGCACCTCATCGTACGAGAGGAGGCGGCCCTGGCTGCTTTTAGGCTCCACTTATCGGGAATCCTGACCAAAGACTCCAGAGTTAAGCATACACGCATAAAAGAGGATGCGGTCAAGCGACAGCCAATGATGGCATCACCCTGCGACAAAGCCCCAAAGACACACAACTTTCAAAGGCACTACGGTATAGTACTCACCGAAGAACGGTGTGACTACTCAGGGCCGAAAGAGATGAGAGTATACACTGACGGATCGAAGACCAACTCCGGCACAGGAGTCGGAGTCTTCTCACATGACCTCAACATCAATATATCCAGCCCGCTGGGAATGTCCAACACCGTCTATCAGGCAGAGTGTGTGGGCATCATACAAGCAGCTTATGCCATACAAGCCAGGAGAGTTACGGGCACCCATATACGGATACTCTCCGACAGCGCTTCGGTTCTCCAATCCTTACAGAAGAATTATATCACCTCGAAGCTTACACTAGAATGTCACAACGCACTAGAACAAGTAACGGTTTCCGGTTGCAACAAAGTGACGCTACAATGGATTAAGGGACACAGTGGATCGCTGGGCAATGACGCAGCAGACGAGCTTGCTAGAAGAGCGTCTAGCGCGTCGGTCTGCGGGCCCGAGCCCATCGTACCCATCCCGTTCAATCAAATACGCAGGTGGCTCCAGGAGTTCACCCATACCCAAGCGGAGAACTGGTGGTCCTCGGTACCGGGCTGCAGGCAGTCCAAGGAAGCTATGCCATCCCTGGATGGCAGGCTAACTAGGCGTCTGTTATGCCTGGACAGGAATAGCCTGCGTTTGGTGGCGGGGACCATCACAGGACACTGCTCGCTGAACAAACACTTCCACACAATAGGCATAACGGACAGTCCTCTATGCAGAGCGTGCATGGAGGCCGAGGAAACCGTCGCGCACGTGCTCTTTGAATGCACGGGCGTCACCCAGACTAGAACCGAAACCCTCGGGTCACCCAGATCGTACACAGAGGTTCTGTACAAACCAGGAGTCATAGCCAACTTCTGGAGGGAGGTGGGCTGGTTGGAATAACCCCTAAACGGCCGCCATGGCCCACGCACAATGGTCCACCTTAAGGACTAAGTGCGGAAACCAAACCCATAACATAGAACATAGAAGGCCTTGCATTCAAAGCCACAGGGATATTAATCGCGACCGTTCGGAAATATCGTCGATAATTATGACATATGCATAATGCTCGGAGCACTGGCGCAAGCATACCATAGGGATACAATGTGTATTGTCATATTTCGACTGTTCCTACGTAATATATCGGCGTTGGTCTAGTGTTCGCAAGCGCTACTGTTGAGTATGAGATCCTGGGACCAACTCCCAGGTCAGGCAAAGTGTTAAAAAAAATGTCCAAAATTAAAAAAATACAAAAGTCTTTTAAGTATTTTTAACCGTCTTTAAAAAAGGAGGAGGTTATATGTTTGTCTGTATATTTTTTTTCATTCAAAAAACAATTTATTTAAGGTTACGTGTGTGAAGTAACAGCAAGTACCTCGATATTTATTTAAAGTATATTTTTTCTAATGTATTTCAGGATTTAACGAAGAATGTTAAGGGGCCGGCGGAGCTTCGATCGCAACTACGAATCAAGTGCTACAAATGTTGCGATAGTGTGCCTGTCGGAGCGATACACACAGATACCGTGAGTTGTACGACCACGCACACATTTTCATTGATATGACATTTGCTTGACGCGATAGCACTACTGGCTATTGAAAATTTATGATAAATTTGGGTGTGTTCCGTAATACCAAAAATGATGAATGAAAACTTAATGTTTTTCCATTTTTTTTTCGATAATTTGTAACTTGATAATATAGGCTATGTATCTACTGAAACAATATCACAAGTATTATTGTTTATAATACAGAAAAAACAACATGAAAACATGTCATTTACGCTGTAAAAATGTGCGAAATTCAATTCACTGCAACTTCATTTTAGTTAGATTTTTTGGAAAAAAAAAAGATGTAGAAACCTAGATAAATACTGTCTCAATCCGAATAACAACACACTATGGTGGAAATATGCTCAAATTGCAAATGATTTAGGTATTACGTTTGTATGGAGAACTCATCCGTCGCCGTGTTCTTAAGGAGTGCTAAGATCGCGTGCAGTGTTAATCGGCATGTACAACCGACTTTTAATACAAGCCTCGAACTTAACGTGGCGTGTCGCGCAAACATTTTTTATTCCCTTTTAGTCATAACCTAGGCTTTAACATAAAAGCTTATTATAAAGTTTTATTACAAACGTTTTCAAAACATAATTCAATTTTCATCATAATTCAAACTCAATCAATCTGCCTAGCCTTTTCCGAACTATGTTGGGGTCGGCCTCCAGTCTACCCGGATGCAGGTGAATACTAGTAACATGGAGCGGTTGCCTATCTGACCTCCTCAACCAAGTAATTGGGTAATACACTACCCCTTGGTATGACTGGTTGTCAGACTTGCGGGCTTCTAACGACCAGTAACGACACGAGACGTCATAGTTCAAACTGTTGTTGGAAATGCAAAATAAAGGTTATTTCTGGATAGATGAAATACCTTTAAAATAACTCGCTAGGTGAAAGTTTGTTACTTAAATTCGCTACCGTATATAATCTACCGCTACCTACAACATTCACTGATCTTTGGAGACGAGAATGATGTCCAGGACATGTTTTGCAATAAAAAAATAAATGATTGTGATGTCACGTCGCCCCTTCACCTGACTGCCATTACTACCCCGTCCTAACCAAAGCGGTCGGTCTTGTGACTATGTGATCGTTGCGTTCATATGTCACTCATTTTTTCGGAAAACGTAATGGCGCCCATTGTAGACCCAACGACGCGTTTGGGTTCACCGAAAAAAAAAGGAACGGGTCACGTTTGCGCGACGATCTCTGGAGTCAGGACAGGATACGGCCTTATCATCAAACAACATAAACAAGACTTTCAGATCCTTTTTGCACCTGAACTTTTTGGCACTGTTACGAAATTCTCCCTACTTGCATTATATGTATCCATGCTTCCATACTAAACCCATCAATCAGACTCATTCATATAATAGGCAATAAACGCCCTTGTCCGTGAAATAACCCGTTCGATCACTTTTGTGTTTACAAAGTTTATCAGGAAAATCGCTAATGGGCCGATAAAGTATCGTCACTGTCTCGATTATACTTATCGAGATATGGATGGGCTATCAAGCTATTATATCCGTGGGTTGAAATAAGTAACGCAGTTTAGTCAGTGATTGCTCGGGATGTGTATTTGAGAACCTGGTTGACTCTGGTGTTTCTAAAAACTTATGTGGTGGTGAAATTTTCGAGTCAGCAGGTTTTGGTAAAGCAGGGGGCACCATACGAACGCTTAGTTCGTCAGTGGTGAAGTCTCTTTTATTACAATCAATATTCCATTAAGTTGGCTCTCCAAATGAGAGGACTGCAGTTGGTCCGGCCTGGATCCTTGGCACAAAAATCTAACGTATTGTCTTCAGTAGCAAGGTGAGGATTTTATTTATTAGTCACAAGTGCGTATCGAACCACGCACAATGAAGGGTTCCGTAGTTGAGATGAACTTATCCCAAGAACAAACTTAGCATTGTAGTTGAAAAACTTGTTCTCCCATACATTTCGTATGGGAGAACAAGTTTTTGCAACTGCAAATGTAAGTTGATCGATCATTACTCGGTCACTTGTAGAGCCTACTTACCTGTGATAGTTTTTCTTTCAATTTCGTTACATATTCTACTCCCGTGAATTTTTTCACATATCCAAAACTAACCATTTATCTGGCAGGGGGGCGATACTTGACTCCAACAAAACTTAGCACTTTAAAAGCTTAATATTTCACAAACGGGTCCCTGAATCCAAAAAAGGTTTTTACAAACTCACAATATTTTTAAACGACCTTTCCAACAACATTACAGCCCTCACCATGGGATAGACGAGAAACACTCTCCCTTTACGTGTAGGGGAGGTACCTTAAAAAAAATATTATTTTCATGATTTTATGTTACCACTTTGTCGGGGTAATTTTTATGTCTACCCATACCAAATTACAGCTTTTTAGTACTAAGAGTCTCTTAGCTAAGCCGCGGACAGACAGACGGAAATAGCAAAACTATAAGGGTTCCTTATTGACTACGGAATCCTAAAAAATGGTTGGGCTGAATTGCGTTGGGTCATTCACAGCATCTGCAACTGCTTGAAAAGTTATTAGTATTGTTTTACCTAGTAACTAGGTTGCGGAGGTCAGATTGTCAGTCGCTCCATGTAAATACTGGTATTCAGCATCCGGTTAGACTGGAAGCCCACCTCAACATTATTGGAAAAGGAGATGAAATAGTCCATTTAGTTATGATAAGCAATCAAATTTCTAATAAAATATGATTACTGTTTTGCGCCTAAATTCTTATTAATTTTTCATCTCAGAAACACATCATGCAGTCGAGGCTGGTTGCGACTTATGGTCCAAAGCATATTCGCAGCTGTTACAGTGGCGAGTTTCATCCTGATTCTCCTGATGGCTATTCCAAAATGGCCGCCACCAACTCCCATAGATAGAGTTAGCCGCTGTAGCACCAATGTCTGCAGGGTCGTCTGCAAAGAGGCGCCATATTTCAGAGAATATGAAAAAGACATCATCCACGCAGTTTCGGTAAGAGGACTAAGCCTGTACCCTGAGCAAAGTAAATTCGTTCCCTCTTTGTAGACTGAATCCCGGTGAGTTACAGTAGTGAATACGTCCAAATTTTAGGATAAACTCTTTATAAAATCAAATATTGGTCTTTTGGAAAAAAAAATTGTTACAAAATGTTCATTATAAAATTGTCTATCCATTAGTGTCAGTAACAAAATTAAATAATGTTTAGTTTACGAGGAGATGCATGATAACAAAGATTATTTCTCATTTTTATGGTTTCGTTGGAAGGAAAGAAACATATACAGGGTTACTGGTAACTCGACGTATTCCTTGCAGGACGTCATAGTAGGGTTAAATGCAACAAATTAAGCCACCAAATGTTCTACCGAAATTCAGTAGTTTTTGAATTAGTTAAGAGTTTTAGAGCTAAAAATTACAAAAAATTAAATGTTTTTTTAGTGATATTTGCCAAAGTTTTAGGCATTATTGAACTTTTAATTATTAGCAAAGGTCTGCTACGGCGTCAACTATGATAATAACTTAAATTTCAGTACAGTCGCGCCGTAAATCATTTTTAAATTGGTTTCAAATGGTTTAATCTGGGATTTTCATTAAAAAACTAAAACTCTTAACTAATTCAAAAACTACTGAATTTCGGTAGAACATTTGGTGGCTTAATTTGTTGCATTTTAACCCTACTATGACGTCCTGCAAGGAATACGTCGAGTTACCAGTAACCCTGTATATACTACTTTTTTTTTAAAAATGCACAATTTTGGAGTTAAGATTATGTAGAAATTTAATGTATTTTTATTTGATATTTCTTTTTAAATAACAAGTAGATAGCTCCTAAAAACTACCAAAAAAAGCGGCTAGAGTGGCGTTTTGCTCAGGGTACCGCCTAAAGTAAAAAACTGCTATAGTGAATAGTTGCAACCAGGGACTTAAAACGTTACTCAAAATAGAGATACGATAACGTTACGTAATAATATTATGTATAGTTCCAGTAACCATTTATGAACTAATTTCTTGGCAATATAACGAAAATCTATTGGAACGAAGTCTTTTAATTTAGTTACCATCCGTGTGGAACGGTAGAAATTATGGTTATTGGAAGTATACGTAACGTTATTTTAACGTTATTTAACGTTATTTCATAAAGTTTAAAGTCCCTGGTTGCAACCCATTTCTAAATAATATGTCAATATAAACATGAGCTTTGGACAACCTTGACAGTACCTATTGTATATCCAATATCGTTTTGTTACAGGAGGTAGACAAAGCTTGCAAATCTGTTTTTCTAACTTTGGACAAACCTATGTTCCCCAAAAACACGATGCCACCAAAATGGCTGTCAAGATTCAGAACAAATATTCACGAATTGACAATAATGAACGGGAACTTGATGCACATTCCGTGTGACGCCTTCATGAGCCAATACTCTGCAAGCATACGAGTACTAGAATTTAAAAATTTGGAGCTGAGAACTTGGACGTCGAATAGTTTCGTGGGACTCTCGAGCTTACGACAACTCTATATCCGGAATAGCATCATCCGTAATGTACCCAGAGATGCTCTGCAGTCAGTCCATGATACTCTACGAAGTCTTACAATAACCAGAAGTAACCATTGGGATCCAACAAACGTAACAGGTTCAATATCATTCGCGGAATTAAGAATCGTAGATTTTTCCTCCAATTCTTTTAAAAACGTTCTAGGGCGAAATAGTTTTACTGGACTTCAGAAATGTAGAGACCTGTATCTAAATTCATGTGGGATAACTTATATTGGCGCAGGAGCATTCGATAACTTACATAGTATTCAAATGATATTCTTGCATAACAACCAGCTACACACAATACCCGCTGGACTGTTTAAGACTGTTATGGCAATCGCTTATCCAAAGCCTAGAATTAATCTACAGGATAATTTGTGGTATTGCAATTGTTCAGAAAATGAAATCAGACAGTTAATAAACGAGGACATGTTGCTTACTGACCCGTATTGTGTCAGCCCTAAAAACTTTAAAGATAAAACTTTTAGTGAACTCGAAGAAATTTGTGCTCAAAAACATAATTATTATTCAAACAATCTTGAAACAAAATATAAAAAAGATAACAACACAAGTACAACAGGCAACAGATGGTATGTGTGGGATAATTTGAATGATGATGGTATTTGTGGAATTGTTTATTTGAGCAATGAGTGTCGTAATGGTAATGAGACTACAAAAAATTCGTCTTTGAGGATGGTTTCACCGGTGTATGGACACAAATGCCCTGATAATGACCTAATAGGCTTCAATGCCCTTCCTACTTTTGTTACAAATACAATTAATGAAATAATGCCCAAAAATAATTGGATAAAGCTAACATACTTTTTGAAGACTCATATGTATTCTATGGTTGAAATAGGTGCTTTAGAACCAAATGAGAATGGTCTTTTATGGTATCAGACTACATGTCCAAATGAGGTGTACTGCATTAGTGATGTTCCTTCCGTTTTCAGGATTTACAATAGAGACATAGTAGCTGAATATGTATTTTGCCCAATATTGCTAAGCATGGGTCAAGTTGATCGTGATAATTGCGTTCTCTACCAAAATGCTACATTTGATTATGAAGAAGCATATAATAAACTTCATATTTTATTGTACGTCGGTGCTGGGACAGCATGTATAGTATTTGGAGCTTTTTGCGTTTATGTTATAATTAGACAACACCCTTGTCTTCTGAAAGGCAGTAAAAGAATTTTGTTCGTCAAACATAAATCGGTTGATGTATTAGTTATGCCTCCAAAAGTTCCTTTGAGGAATGACTGGGTAAATCCAGAGTCAACGTCACATTTTGATCAAAAGAAAATTTTCGTCATGCCTTCTAACCTTAATCCAAGTAGATTCAACAACACAATGTCAAGAAGAAGTAGTAAAAGCAGCGCACCCAGTTACATTTCTGCTCTCCAACCGACCGAAGACCAGCTCGCTGAATGGCGCATTCGACACCATTTTAATAAAGATGTGTCCCTTACTTCCAATACGTCGGAACTTTCTACCTATACGTGGGTTTCTAGCGATGATAGTCTGTACCATTCCATTGATAACTACAGAATTTACGAAAGCTTAAAGTAGTTGATTTACAGCTGCAGTTGTAACAGGAAATATTTTCCATTTATCACACACATGCCAGGTATCATTTATCATTTCAGGAGTCGTTTAGGCATTCCATTTTTATGTCCATTAGTGTATTTCCTTTGAGCTAATTTCTATTCATGTGCTGTGTAGTAGCTAATTAGTAAGAGTTTCAGTGGAAAGTAGTTATTTTCTAAAAGTACCAGTTATTTATAAATCTTTAAGATTACGGTAGTAATTTTTAAGTAAACAGTAGGTTATTAAGTTATCCGGGAAAGCCACAAAAGAAAACAGCTGCGAAAATTCGAGGAAACACCCGTATAAAAACAGTATGAACAGTTGATTTTAAAGAATGCAATAAAGCAGTACCCTATTTTAAGAGAGCCTCCATTTGTTTTCAAATCCTCAATATTTCCCGGAAGTAGAGCAATATCTCTGGTTCACCTTTTGAGTTCGCCAAACAACTAAAATGTAGTCACAGTGTATCGGATAGCCGTCAAAGTGAGTGTCCTCACCGTGAATCAATCTGTTACAGCTGTTTCTGATGTTGCGCCCGCGCCGGCGCACAAAGCGCGACGTGCATTGTCTTGCCCATTGGACGATTGTTCTATTCCTGTCCACATTTAAAACCGACTGTAGGCCTAGAGAAAATCAATGAACAATCACGAATCACGCGACCTTGTTACTTCTGTCGTATCGCAGGAAAGTGATGTGTCAGAATGTTTCGACGACAATAAATACGATCTTTTGGGAAAGACATATTTGTGGTCTGTTTTTTCATAACCCTATATTTCTTTCCAAATATAAATGAAGTTAATTTATAGATCTGATTTTTAAGATTATTATTACTGTACTTAGATATAATTTTTAGCTCTAAGAACATTGATGTAAGTTATTTTTGAAGTCTTGGAAAATAAATAAAAATATCCTAAAAATAGAAGCAGTTTGTGATATTTTAGAACATGAGTGTTATTTCATGACTACTACAACACTATTTTAAGTGGCTCGATAATTAATATCATGATGGCCCACCCGTGAAATTCATTGTAGACTATTAATTTATTAAAGCGATTATAATGACTGTATCTTAGCGTTTGCCCGGTCTGATGCCAGAGTAAGATTTGCAGAAACTGCGTTGAGGCCACGACGTAGTGACTTGCTCCCGTTGTCTATGATGTAAGCCCTAATATCATAGACTAAATTTGATCGAGTCATATTAGGCACACGCTAGGAAATAATAATTTCAAAGGGTCGCTGTCATCGAAATCGATAAGGAGGACTATATAAATGGAATAATCGAATAAAGCGGAACTTCCCCTTATATCAGAAACCAGTCCTGTTTCAAAGGACCAACATTGTCGGAACCTATATTAAATACAGTATATGCAATCATAGGAAACTTATTATAGTCCGCGCGCGACTGCTAGTCAGGAGGAGGGTGCCATTAACAAAATTGGCGAACTAAAAAAATAAAGAATAACGTTTACTTGGAAACAGTTCGTGAAACACAACATTCTAAAAACAAAATAAAAAATAATGTTTTTCCAATAATAGTGTGTACCTCACGCACGGCTGAGTAAGCTTCACCGCACTGAGTAAGCTTCACCTTTGTCTACTTCCCCCGTCTCATCGCTCACATACCTCAGGTGGTGACTAGCAGTCGCGATCATAATGTTCCTGGATATGGATGGCAAAGCAACACAACAGAACAGAATACGGATAGAAGGCCACCAAATTTTTATAAACTTATTTTAAAATTAATTTCTTTGGTTGTCATTTGAAAGTTGATTAAGTAATTTATTTATGTTTCTTTGACATTTGTAAAATTTGTTATGTTGACAATTCTTGATTTAGTACTCTTTTTTTATGACATGGTAATTTAATTATTTTGTTAAATTAGAATCATTAATATTGTCAAAAAATTTGCATGCCAAATTTAGTAGGCGGAATATGAAGAACTATTTGTGTTATGTGTTATAAAATCTGTCAGTCTAAAAATACCATATTTCAGGTAAATAAACTATCTAACTTGAATCCTACTTATTTATGCATGTAATGGTCCAGAAGTGTAATTGACAGATGATGTCACTGATCTCGACGAATCATCGACTTAGTAGACTGTTATCTAAAGCGCTTTTCCTATAGACTCTCTTTTAATTAACTCTTCTGAACAGATTTCATTTATTTCAAACGTTCAAAAACGCATTTTTCAGAACGCAAAAAATTAACGTATAGTCTAGCTTAAATAGTAATAGTGAATTCCATGAAACAATTTCAGTTTTGATTAAAAAATATGAATTCGTTTGAGTTTTATTTTTGTCTGCGAACTTTAATCTTTTCGTTGCTCCAAGCTATTTCACATTGTCATTTTGTTTTGCATTGTTACGGATCTACAGTTAATAACTGCCAGACACGTGTCCTCGGGTAGAAAGTTCATCGTGCACGTGTATTTAGAATTTCTGGAACTTGGCTATAGACAATATTTTAATATGATTATTTTATATAATTTCCTTTGTAGTTTGAGTGTTGCATTGAAAGTGGAATATTACTAGTAACGAAGTTTATATGATTATTATCGTAATGTTTTTGATGGACTACCTTACTTATCAACAGTGAAGCTTATCGGTCATTTTGCATGAAACCCTATTTGATTTTTTTAATGCAATTTGCGACACGTAATGTATGTAGTTTGTGAAATTACAGTTTATGAATAGTTGTCACATTTAGAAAGATAGTTTAGTTTTTCCGATATCAGTCTTTAAGCGTTGTAACTATTTGTGGACAGATGGGCCGTTGGTTTGTCAACTGGTTTGCGATATGGTCTACAGTTATCATAACGTAATTGCCTGCAATATTGCTCATTCGTCATGGTGAACACGATGCGATACCTACTTAAAGAATATAATGGTCTAATAGTACCACTGAATACCGCCCATTTCTCACTAGCTGCAAGGTCCACTGACCTCTAATTACATCAGGAAGTACATAATACTACCGGTTACACAACTATCTACAAACCATTGAACATATGACTCTAATAAATGATATCACAGCTGCTAACAATAGCCCGCTAAGCGAAACGGGTTAGACTGCTGGCAGCATTGTTTTCCTAGTGCAAGAACAATGCACTTGGCAGTGACATTGTCTCCCTTGGCAGCTGGTGATGACATCGTCACCTAGTGATAATCTATCACTAGCGAGAATCGTCACTCGCATCGACCTAGGTGCTAGTGACGTTTAACATTAGCCAATTCAGTATTATTGTGTTTTAGGGTTCCGTATCCCAAAAGGAAAACACGGAACCCTTCTCTCTCTTATCTCTGTTAAGACCCTTTTTCTCAGGAACACATGGAGGCATCAAGTTGAAATTTATATCAAATAATAGTCGTAGGTCTACGGTCCCCCGGAGCTCAAAAAAACCAAGCTTTTAAGTCAACGTGATAAAAAAATACGGCCTTATTTGCGACATATTTTGATACTCGCAAATAAATTAAAACGTATAGGGTAGTTTCTGTTGACCTAGAATCATTAAATTTGGCAACAGGCAAGGTCTCACGGCACAAGCATTATTTAAAAAGGAAAAAGTCCGAAAATAAATTGTAATTATATCACATCCAAAAAATTTGCGATTATAAACATACACAGTTGAAGAATTATCCGTGACGTATATCGATTTATGGGAGAACATTTTTTCAACTACAATGTTAAGTTTGTTTTTGGGATAACTTATTCCCGACTACGGAACCCTCCATTGTGCGTGGTCTGACACGCACTTGGTGAGTTTTTTTATTTATGTTTGTATCGGAAGCGCGGAGTACCTACCTATGTTCGAGTACTTATACCTCGCGCGACCGTCTCATGGTAGCAGAAAAAACATCGTAGGGTTTTTGGTTGGTAGAAGTCCAACATAGCCCACAATTAAGAATGCCTTTCACCTGGAATTTATTCCACCCAGAGCAGAGGGCATCACTGAGGATTCTTCAGGAAAAAAAGAGTCGTTTTGTTATATCGTCATTAACATAAATGGCTAATATTTCTAAAAAACGAGTGGTTTGATAAACACACATTTGAAAATACCAGTGACCAACGGGCATTGCTATAACTAGGTAATCCAAACTAAAATCTAGATTTAAAATAGATAATATATTTATGCTGAAAATCATCCTACTAATATTATAAATGTGAAAGTTTGTGTGTTTGTGTGTTTATGTGTTTGTGTGTTTGGATGTTTGTTACTCAATCACGCAAAAACGGCTGAATTGATTTGGATGAAATTTGGCAAACAGATAGTTTATGACCTGGATTAACACATAGGATACTTTTTATCTCGATATTCCCAAGGGATCGAGACTTACGCGGGTGAAACCGCGGAGCGCAGCTAGTAAGTATATAAATTATGAAAGCCCAAGAGTTTTCATAACACAGTTTCTACATATAAAATGTTTGCTAACTTTCCACACTCAGCAGATGAAACTTCTACGCAGAAAATATTTCTTTTACTTTTGAAATGGTTCTTTTCCAGCCAGCGACATCATAAATAAACCAAGTAAGTTTTGTAGTCTTTTTATCTTGAATCTTGGTGTTAGTAGGAATAAATTCATTAGATACTATTGTCGCGGTAAGCCAGGGTTGGTTAATTATTAAGATTCTGCAGTATGACTCTGTGGTTCCTGGGGAGAGACTTGAAGTTTGAAGTTTTATTATTACTTTTATTCCTTTAATTTTTGTGGGCTGTGAGCGATCTGTATCTGTAAGATGGAAATTAAATCATGCCGCTATTTAACGTTTCGATATTTTAATGAAATTAGCAGAGAGAGACAGAAATGCAGTAGCTTGGGGGGGACTTTTGCCGACTCACAAACGGACATACAAAACAACAAATACCAAATACGAGACTAACCGTGCGTTTGCACTGGCGAAACATGTTGAAATCTCTATTTTCTGTCAATGTTCCATACAATTTTTGACAGGAACTAGAGATTTAAACATGTTTTGTCTCGAATGTTTCGCCAGTGCAAACGCACTGTAACGAATACACTTTATGTTTTTCAGACCACATGGCTAATAAATAATAGGTACCTAGGGCAAAAGAGAGGTTAAAAAAAAATTAAGAAGCCCATTTCTTTCGGAAAAATCTTGCCCGAAACGACTTCATAAATAAATAACACAACACTACCAACCTACATGTTTATTTAATTTGTCAACGGAATCGTCAGGAAAATATAAAATACAAAACGGCTGCCGAGCAACTAGCATACCTACATAAAGTACGTACAAGAATAAGTATGTATAAGTAATTTACTTTCTGCTTTAACGGAAAGTTAGTTCATGAAATTCTGACTTCATCTTTTAAAGTGGAGTTTAACAGTTACCTTAGGGATTAAAGTAATAAAACGTTAACTGTTATAGAAGCCCTATGTAAGTATCGACGCTGATACAGTTATCTAGAGCACCCCGGGGGGCTCTAATACCTATCGGATTTTTTTTAACATTTATGAGAACTTTACAGGTGGAGGAACTTCTTAAAATTCCAACTGCGATTATTGCATGCTAAACGGTTGCTGTATTTTATCAAGAAATGCTAATACTGCAGGAAGAGGAGAGTGGAAAGAAGGTTTTGTTTTATTTGTATTTTGGTTTGTGTCTTAGTAAAAATATTGTGATGTTATTTATTGCAGGTATTGTATCAGCTTTTGCAAGTTTATCTTAAAATTATTTGTTGGCTACTTTATATTTCTAAGTTGGATCCTTTTGGATGTATCAAAGAACAATATTACTAAAGTATACCACAGAGAGTTGCAGTAACAAGTGAGTCACATTACCTCATTATCTTCAAAAACACGACATAAAAAAAAAATGCTGTTCTTTCTGAATGACAAACCAAATTAATTTAATAATCTTAAACAATAAACATGTAATGTAAATATTTGTATTCTACTTATTTAATGGAACAAACTATATTGCCAGTGTTGCACAGGCTATAAATAATCTCACGAATATATTCAGTCTATTAATTACAGAACACCTGTAACAGTGATTAGGGTACGACTAGATGAAACATTAATTGGATGTGGCCGGCCGACTGCGTATGCGCAATGCCAACTCGCACAGGCGATGCGTGTGACGTCAGCCTTACAATACATTACAAGGAAATACTTAGTTAAATACCTTTAATAATTTACAGTTTTTTATACTTTCTCTTGTTATTCTTGTTTATTAAAAGCTTCTAGTAGTTTATGAGACTGTCTCTAATAGCTTTTGAACTGATTGTTAGTATTAGCCGTGTCGATTATATCACTAAAGGTCAATATAACGATGCTATAGGTAGGTATAACTGTATGATGGAATTTGACCCACTTCAGAAATGCGAAGAGCAATGTGTGAACATTACTTTTTATAAACAAAGAAAGTTGGCTTATAAAAGTCACCTTTCTTGGAATATTCCCTGTAATATTTTATTTCAATATTAGCCACGCGTTGCAATGCCACTTTTTATATAGATTTTTTGGGCCAGTAACCGTCGCGGGTGCCGTTATACCCCTAAAAAAAGTTTCGTCAAAATTGGTAAAGCCCTTTTGGAGTCCATAGAGAACAAACAAAGAAACAAACATTGGTTTTTATCTGTACAGATAGATTAATAATTTTATTTATTTCAAAAGTGTGTTACAGTCTATTACAGTAAATAATCTTACAAATTAGTGGTAATCGTAAATTTAAAAGCGTAACAATAAATAATAGAATTTAATCTGGCGTCCTAGCTAGGTACATGGTAAACTGTATTATATTTCCTTTCATGAAAAGCGTCCTTCTTACCGTAAGTAATTATTATTTCCCACACCGTGAGTAATATTTAATAGGTAATACGGGCTGGTATCCGCAACTTCACGTCAAAGCGCGTATTTTGCGTACGGATGGGAAATCGCTTATTCGATCCACCCCAGCTCACACCGGAAGTAATAACTATGTCATGAGATAGAGCTGCAGTTATTCTTGTCTGATCTAAATATTGCTATTTGGTTTCGACCTGTCTCACAACAAAGACAGAGATGGTCAAATTTCAGTGAGAAACTTGAGGCACTTGAAACTTTTCTGGCAGCAACATACTTTTTACTATCGTTTGCAAAGAACCGTATTTATTTTCGTTACTATTTACTCAACGTAGCTATAAACAAGTCTCGTCATTCTTTCTGGTAATAAATCAGGTGGATGCAATTAACGGAGTGAATTAAAGGTACTTAATGAAGAGAGCATAGTTTTAATTCCTTTGCTTTGATAATAGGATTGTGTTACCGTCATAGTACGAATTGTGGTATATCCTTCGATTCTCTGGAAACGCAGATTATAGTTGATAAGTCTGAAAAGATGGAAAAAAGAACTTAAAATAACTGAAATGAAAAATATGTATCAGCCTTTTGTATTAAAGTTAGACAAAAAAGACCCAGTGGTACCCAAGAAACGGCCAAAGGAAAAGAGGTAGACCACAGAAAAGGTGAGATGATGATATGAGACAGGTCCCTGGAAAGACATGGGGCAGAGTGGCCAGCGAGAGATAGGAATGGAGAACGTTGGAGAAGGCCTTTGCTGACTGGCAAACAGACTTACAAAATATAAATTAACGTCAAATACGAGACTGAAGACTACTCTGTTTGTCCGACTAAAAGGCTAATAATAATAACAATGAGCAGTTGGGTTAAGGGCCTGATTCAGAAAGCGGTACTCCCGGACACGGCTCTTATTGTTAGGAGGTTCCTCTCTCTGGAGCCCTGACTGCCGGTAGCTTGGACCCTGTTCCCGATACCGGTGGGCTACTATTTTTTACATTTCTGTATTCTAAAAATTAAAAAAATAATTTTATGATTGTCTTTATGAAATAATGGAGATAATAATGACATAATGACGTTTCTGCATGCATTCTGTTTAAAATCTGAATGTAACCTACAAAATGTTATTTATGGCTTTTAATAAATATTGAACAGCTTTGTAATCTGTTCTCAGCTTGTGTAAACTGTTTACGAGCTAGTAAAATTACTGGCACACGATATGATAATGCTGTTACCTTTCAATTTGCGGTGTTTACTCAGTGCACAATAAATTATTCCCAGTATGGAAAATTTTTCCATAGTTATTTATTTTGTGTTGTATAGCAAATCAGTTCAAATTGATTAAGAAGCTAAAACAAACTTGTTACATGAAAAAAAACGCTATTGTAACAGCTTATTCGTACGTATTTCAATGATTTAATTTTTTTAAATAAATAGGTACACACGGCTACACATCACGCTATACATTTCCAGTATAAGCTGACCTCACATTGTACGGAAATCCTTTACAATATGCGATCAGCATAAACTGGAAATGTATAGCTTGATGTGTAGCCGTGTGTACACGTTAAAATATCTTGAAAAACGTAATAATCACATGACTCAGCAAAGTATTGAAAAGTTTTGATTGATCTTTTACAGGATTTGTGTTGAATAGGTAAGTTACATACAGGTGACGTATTCGGAAAAAAATGCTTAGCTACCATTTAGCGGAGTAATTAAACAAAAAATATTCACATTATGTTTGTAAGGTATCATTATATTTTCACTGCTTTTGGCAACATCAGGAGCAACAAAATATGTCACTGTCTGCAAACAGGCGCACCTGCCCCCTTCCCCCCCCTCCCGCACTATCCGCGTTTAGATCACTGCCTTCGTTTACTCAGTTGCATGTACATACAATATGATGGCGATACCACTTTTTAATATTAATTTATTTATTGACTTAATAATGATAATGCACAAAAAGCTAAAGAAAAATAACGATATTATGAAGACACACTTTTTCCTTATAGATTACTTATTAACTACTAGGAGACAGACTACGCACTAAAACCTTCAAACCGAGCCTCGAAATAATTTTGTTTTATTGTATTGCATATTTGATTATTATTGATGATTTTGACATAATTATTTACCAAAATCTGCCTTAAATATTTAAGTTTTTTGTATAATTCCTAACAAATTGGATTTTATGATTTGTAATATTTTAAATTTATATTATATAAAATGTTATATAATATAAATTGTATTTTTTTTTTGGTTTTTCCTAGTCGCTCCTACCTACATCTGTGACTTAGTTCAGTTTCGGTGCGCCTTTTGCAATTTTGTGAGCAATACTACACCGATATTAAGTACAGTCACGAGCAAAAATATGTATACACTCAGCAAAATTCAATTCGTTTTTCTCGTGAAATAACGATTGTAACTTTGAGATGATACCTATTTCATAATAATAGGGGTACGAAAATACTATATTCATTATGTTATAAAATTAAAATCAACACAGTAGGAAAAACCACTTTTAAAACTTGCTAAGTGTATACATATTAGTGCTCTTAGTATATTAGTTTATTGATATTTCTAATATTTTTTTATTTTTTTTATTAATTGAATGTGATTTGCATGCCCATATGACGGCAAAACATGGAGAACTAACTTTATGACAACACCTATGTACAAATTTACCCATGTTTGCAAAGGAATAAATGATTTGATTTGATTTTGATTTGCTCGTGACTGTACAAGCGGAAATCAAAATGAATTAATGCTACAAATGCATGTTTATTGCATTCACAGTTTTGTTAGGTTTGTAACTTAACTATGGGATTCAGATTTGGCTTTGTCAGTTTGACATGATGTTATATTTTTACCCGAAAACGGCGCAGCAAGAAGGAAGGTTATGATTTTTATAGTCTAGCTTGTCCACTCTGAAATGATGTGCCCATGATTTTGTTGCGCGTCATTTCATAGTGTACTACACGTCTAATACGACCTAATATGATTATATTAATTTGTATATTTGAAATCAGGCTGATAAAGTGATTTTGGTATTGGGGTAGTTTGAACATGTCCGAGGTAGGGTACTTTTTGTCTCGAGAATCATTCACATTTTAGCGAACATGCACAATACATTATTAACTACAACATATAAACAAAATATACCTTCACATAGAAAATAATACAGCTTATTTAAAACACAATTCTATTCCCGCTATAAGTAGCTACATACTTTTATTACTATTGTTTATAATGAGAAAAGTATTCCACAAATGGCGTGGCAACCGTCCAAACAGGGTGATATTTTAATTAATGTGTAATTAATAACCAAACGGAACCGATTCGTTGATAGTGAAATACGCATTTGGCATATCGTGCACGGTGCACATCGGTGCAGTGGACATCCGGCAACGGTGTTAATGTATGATGACCTTACATACAACGGTTAAAAGCATTTTGCGGAGCCAAATCTGTGCGACTCGCTGCTCGGGGTGCGAACTAGACAACGAAGGCACTGACTATTTCAACCTGGGTGATATTTTAGCGCGCCTCCGCACAGTCGCTCATTCCATTCAGATAAAAGGGCTTGTGTTTCTCCTAGTGTGGTTCACTTTATCGTACATCATCGTGCAATACCTGTAGCTAGAACCCGCGAACCGTGACCATGGTGAGAGGATTTTTTATTGTGAATGTGATATGAGTGCAGTGAAATAAGTGATATTTGTTTTTAGTGAAAAGATTTTAATATTTTTTTTAAATTAATTTAAAATTTTCTGGTAATTTCAGGATGAACTTCCCCAGGAACAGATCAATAGTAAGTATCTATTGTATATTTTTCAAATCAAATTTCTTGGAAAGTAATTTAATTTCACTTTGTACGATCAATATTTTAATTGTTGAAATTACTCTTTGTTGTAATAAAGCATTACACAATAACAAAATAAAACCTTCTTCCAGTCCTCAAGAAGGCGTTCGATGTCTTCGATCAGGAGAAGAAAGGATGCATCGGCACAGTGATGGTGGGCACGATCCTGGCCATGTTGGGGCACCAGGTCAGCGACGAGGCTCTTAATGACATCATCAAAGAGGTCGACGAAGACGGTCAGTACCTGGCATATTTTTTTTTTTAGGTCCCACTGCCTGGCAAAGGCCGGAAAAATGAGAGCTGCTCTTTTAAAACTCTTCTAATTTTTGGAGCATTCTACCAATGACGAGGCCTACTCCTACTAGAGCATATAGATACCGACTTCCGACCGATTTTATGTGGGTGTATGACGTCAAACAAGCTATTTGGTATACAGGCAGATAACTTGCAACTACTTTAAATAGTTTTGTGAGTGTTTTCAGTAGTCAACAATCCTTTCACGTAACTCTCCTAAGCCATAAGCTCAAAAAATTAAATAACACACACAATCAAAACGAATATAGGCAGTGTAGCGGAAAATGAATATATTTTGCCTGTATACTAAATACTTAGCTTTTTCGATTGTACTATTTACCTCTATCTATCCTTTCGGGAATTACAAGTGTGATCAAGCTGTAATTCCCTAAGTTCCCTATTCAGTTTTCTATTAGAGAATTTTATCAATTGAAATACCGAACTAAAGTAAGTTAGTAAAAAAAGGAACTAAAAGGTCAGGTGTTTGTATGTCTTTCTTCCTTTTTATTTTGTCAGCACACCCACAGAAATACCATTTTCATGGATACCTACTTGTAACAGTAGTCCATACATATGCTATCTGTAAAAATCGATCCAATTTTATGCAAGGTTGTACATAGTTGCACGCCTCATAACGCGAAGCGTTTGAGGTTGTGCACTACTCTCACTCAACTTGCCAAAAACAAGTGCTGTTTTTTGATTGATTGAAGGTTTTTTTCAGCGTTTTCACACCTACATAAGTTTGAATAAATAAAACACAAGTCCGAGAGTTTTGACTTTCCATATCACTTCAGCTTTTCGTTTGTCTGTGTGACACAAGTTATTCAATTCAGTTTCACGCTCTTAATTACGTATTCCCCGCCTATAAAAATGCCGGAACTCGATTCCATCATGACCATTTGACAGTTTATCGAAAAAGTTTGAATCTAGTTTTTTTTTTTAAATATAAGCTTGGTCCTAAATTGAATAAAGTGTGATTGTTTAAATAAGTAATCAGAACACACCTACTCAATATTAACAGTAACAACCTTCAATAATTTTTTTTTGTTAAATGTGTGTTGTTTAAAACCCACACAGTTGTGTTCAAAACCAACGTAGATATGTCTAATGTATGTAAGTGCTCGAGTACCTCGTCTGTCTAGGAATATACTAACCTTTCCCCCTCAGTCAACATGATTTGCGTGGGAAGCACAGCAGCTGATACACTCTGTATCTCACCTACATGTCTATTTCAAGATGGAAGCTGTTACTTTAGTAATATTGTTCTTATCTGAGACCCAGTGTACTGTGCTGTTATGAGCAGAACATAAGGATGTTTGGTAGTTAAGTTTTGGAACTAAATTTAATCCATGGGCTTCTTCACCCCGGGATCATTGTACTTATAATTATGAACAACTTTCACTATGGGACCAACAGGGAAATCGCGAAAAAATTATCTGCTGTTCTAATAAAAGCTGTTCATAATGATGAATACAATGAGCCCTTAAGAAGATGCCCATGAATTTAATTTCACCATTTTAACATAGTATTATTACACTAATGAAGGTTATCAAAAAATGCATCATGAAAAAAACGAAAAAAATATGTTTTGCCTGGGAAAATTGTTGTTTCTTTTAAAAGCAATCTAAAAAAGAATTTCCGGTAGTCCTAATAAATATCGTTCAATTTGTCTCACAAACTCGAGTGTTTGAGTGTTTTAAAAATACGAGTTTTTTCTTAAATTACTCTAACGCAATCAAGGAAAAAATGTGTAACACAACTAATTTTATTTCTTTGCGGAGATTTGAACCAGATTTTATCAGTTAAATTATTGTGAACGGGAATGTCACAGATGCTAATTTACAACACAGTTGGCTCTCTAAATTACAAAAACATCTTGATTGAACGATCAATAAATTGTTTTTTTTTTTATAAGTAAGTTGTATTTCCATTTGTTTCCAATATGGGACAGTTGAGGAAATGGAATTCTCTGTAATTAGTGAACAATTTTAATTCGCGCGTGATATAATCTTGGGAGGCATTTTTTAAATACGATGCAGTTCGGCATTTTGTAACGTTCATGGGCTTGCTAATAAAGACATCGGTCGCTGAAATGACTGTTTTTTATAATTTTACACGGTTTTTGTAAATAAGCTCCCAAATAGGATGCAACAGACGTAGATACATTTAGTAACCTACTTGGACGCTTGACCCTGTGTCCATCCTGAGGATGCCTCGTTGAGAGGTGAAACACGTGCGATTTCTTACAGGGTTTTTATGATTCTTGAAGAATAGTTAAACGAAATAAGTTACTAAATACATCTACGTCTATTGTATTTTATAATGAATTTCCGCAAAGTCACGCCTGAATCAATTAACTCTCCCAATTAAGTACATAGATTTCAAAGTCTTTAATCTAAGTCAGACTTTTAATTTTTCTCATGGATCGTTTGTGTTCAGCCTACAGTTGAGCCTTTCTAAACAAAAAGGGCAACTTGAACAAAACTCGTTATGCGTAGAGGATGATTTGTAGGAATTTGTGCGAATTGCCTTTATTTCAGTCAGCTTACATCTGTTTGACTTTGTTTGAGAATCGTTACTTTGTTTTCAGAGTTTGTTTGAATAAATATGGTATTTGTTGCCATGAAATCTATCCCTTAGTTGAATGTTATAATTATATATTCTATCGAAATGAATGAATGAAACACAAGCTTCAGAGTTCAGAAAGCCGTTGATGATATTAACAGACCGTTATAAAACAACACATTACGTTGACAGTACAAAAGTTAAAACATTGATCGCTTAAAATTTTCAGGCTCTGGTGAGTTGGAGTTTGAGGAGTTCGTGACCCTGGCCTCCAGGTTCATGGTTGAGGAGGATGCTGAGGCGATGCAGCAGGAACTTAAAGAGGCATTCCGGTTATACGACAAAGAAGGTATAGAACACCTAAAATAGTCTGACATACCCAGCTTCCGAAACTTTAATGTAGATAGGAAAGGTTGTCTGCAAAAGGGAATATAACAACAAAAAAATCATGCAGGCTGGCAGAAAAAATATTTTAGTTGTATTCGATCACTCAATTTAAATTTAGAATTGGTTTTTAATTTTTAAAAGGCTTTTTTGTTTTAGGCGCGTATAAGTGAACACACCCTCTGGAAATAAATAGCTACAATTCAGTTGCGCAGGACGCATTGGTAAAGTGCGTTGGGAATTAATTGAATAAATCTCTATAGACATTACAAAAGATATTTAAAATTTAAAAATATTTCACCTTCAACGTGATCGATAAATAAAAAATTGTAGACGCTTTAAATTATCCAATAGGTTTTTCATTTTCTCATTTGACACGCATTCTCGCATCCGAAAAGGATGATTACAATGAAATTGCATTCTGTTCCTGAAAAGAAAGCGTTTACTGGCATGGATAAAGCAGGCGTTTTAAGGCACATATTACGATTATTTTGTTTGTAATATTTTTCTCTGTAGCTTTAGCAGTTCCTAAAAAATACTACAATTCGTCATTTGAATAGAGTGATGGATAAGAATACATTCTTTTACCTCGAAAACGGAATAGAAGGACAGAAACCTTTTCAAGTAAAAAACTGAAATATTTCGTTTGTAACAGGATCAAACAAGACTGTATTTTCAACGAAAACATTCAATGAACTGAAACAGAATTTAGTGAGCAATTTATTTTAAGATTAAGATCGTTATGAAGATAAGGCGACCTTCAGACTTTTACTTGAGGCGTACTTCGTCTGTCCTGAGACATTGGCAAACAATAAAGCCGTGTTTAGTGAAAAATGCTTGAGGCAATAAATTTTCTCTAAATAAGATTTGACAACTGGATAGTAAAGTTATCTAGAACAACTAAAAGTAGAAGCGATTGTTACTTATTTGGCTAAAAACATTCCGATTTCATTCTCAAGCCAAGAGTTTGTAATGCCATGATCAATCTAACAATAGATCACACTTGTCAGACAGGCGAGACAAACACTAACGAAGTATATAAGTACCATAGTTTTTGTTATTTTCAATACCATTGCACAATTTGGCAATGTCTATTAGATTTTCTGAAGATAATATGTCATTAATCATATCGTTGACACACTAATCGGCGACAGGACAGCCAGACTTTGATTTCTAAAAATAACTGGCTTCATTACCCGACTTCCCCAGAAGGAGGGTAATGTTTTTACTGTCTCAATCTAGGGCAAATCACTATGAAGACTGATAAATGGCGGAAGAATCGTGTTTCTTCATAACCACAGCTTGCGATAAAACTTGAGAACGTAATGAATACGTGACTTACGTATGTATGATTTAACCGCCGAAGACCGCTTATGATTAATTATTCAAAATGTAAGTAGGTTGTTAGTGATGTAATGTAGGTATGTAGATCGATTTCATTTGGTTAAGAGTTTTCGTACTAACAGCTGTAAGTAGGTATTAGGGTTCTGTACACGAAGGATGCCAAACGAAACCCTATAAGCCTCCGCTGTCCGTCTCGTCGGTCTGTCAGATGGCTGTATCTCTTGAACCGTAATAGGTAGACCGTTGAAATATTCACAGATTTTGTATTTCTATTGCCGTTATGTATAACATACACATAATCAGCCTATAACCTTCCCACTGCTGGGACACAGGCCTCCTTTCGGTGGGAGGGAGTGGGCCACGCTGCCCCAGTGCGGGTTGGTAGATGTCACATGACTTGCCATTTTTATCGCTTTATCAACAAATAACAACAATAAAATAAAGTAAAAACCTGAAGAACTCTTTAGTTTTTAAAGGTTTTTTTTTAAATCAACTGTTCCCTACATTCCAACAAGCTATGCGAACATGGGTAAATATAGGGTGCAGCTGTTATTTTGTTGCGATTTAAGGGATGTGTACATTGACCCCTTTAGAGGATGCTTATGAATTAAATTTCACCCTGTATGTTCAGTGCTCGCATTTGATAGGTCAACATGTTTTTACGTTGCTACTGTAGATTTTTACAGGCTCGGAAATGTACCATCGATCAAAACTGGCACATTCTTGTGTTACTTGAAAGCATTCTTGGTGATATTGCTCTTGACATTTATGTTCACAAGCTTATCTATTGCCCCATTTGCACGTGTATGACGATTGTATTTTATCTAAGATGGCAGCATTAATAAATAGGTACCTTTTCCTTTTTTTAATGCTTCAGATCCATGACCAGGAAGGACCTTTCCATAAACTCTTAATTGTGAACATATTCGATCATGCAACAACTTTTTTGTTATCGTAGAATGATTATCCACTAAATCAAATCAAATCGTTTATTGCAATCCATAATGTACAAATTATAGGTGGTAAATAAAAAATTATAGAAACAATTATGGACCCTGTCGGGCACAGCACATTTTTAAATAGGTAGAGAGTGGAAGAGCGCTTTACAAATTGTTCTAATTTGTAGATATTTACTGCCAAACATTATGGAAGTATTTATACTAGCTGTTGCCCGCGACTCCGTCTGCAATCCAGGATGAAAAAATAGCCTATGTCCTTCTCTAGGTCATGGTCTACCCATGTGCCAAATTTCATCGAAATCCATTCATCCGTTTTCGAGCGGAAGCGTAACAAATAAAAAAACAAATATTTGTTAGGATTAGTATCTATCATGAAATAAAAGATTGTCTTCGAAATTACAACACCTAACACGTGTTTGTCTACCTATTTAACGGAAATACGCAAAGATTTGAACATTTATTTCCCATGACCATGAATTTATTATCATTACGGTCGTCTTTAAATTATTAATTTGTTTCAACATTCTGTGTTCAAGTGGATATCCTTACCTATCATATAAAATTCAGGTAAGGTCGGAACGAACGAGCCCCTGGCCAACACTCCGGCGATATATTTATGAAATCATTTTCCACAGAAATGTAATTTTATTTCATGGCCACATAAATCAATATCCAAAACCAATTGATCTTTATTACAACTACAAAAGGATCGAAATCACTTACTTTTGAATTGTTTGCCCAATTTATAGTTAACAGTTATTTTCGGTCATCAAGGAAACAAATTGAGTTTTAAGACCATTATTAGTCCACGATTGTCCCAATAGATTTCAGGGTCTTACATATTGGGGTGTATCTTTATGAATTTGTAACCTCGTAGTTTTCTGACAGAGGTGAAAACGTACCTTCAAAACTTTACGAAACTTTTGAAATATGATCTAAGAAATTTAATAATTTGCAGCTGAATGCTCCGCAACTGACTAGCATAAGCCACTTTTGCTTTATGAAACTTTCAGTTTGTACTTATCCTAATTTAACTATATACATATATAATATATATCCATACTAATATTATAAATTCGAAAGTAACTCTGTCTCACTGTATGTTACCTTTCCACGCCTAAACCACTGAACGGGTTTTCGACAAAATTTGGCAAAGAGGTAGATGGCATCCTGGGGAAGGACATAGGCTACTTTATATTGACATACCACGTGGGCGAAGCCGCGGGCGGAAGTTAGTTTTATCCTTACTTATTATAAAACAAAGTCCTCCGCCGCGTCTCTCGGTCGTCCTGTTCGCAATAAACTCAAAAACTACTGTACCGATTTTCATGCTGTTTTCACCAATGGATAGAGTGGTTCTCGAGTAAGGTTTTAGTATATAACATCCACCCGGGCGAAGTCGCGGGCATCAGCTAGTATATTTATATATTATTAATGTGAAAGTGAGTTTGTTTGCTCATTACGCTTTCACGCTAAAGTGGCTGAACGGATTTAGATGAAATTTGGCTCATGAGTAGACCATGCCCTGGAATAGGACATAGGATACTTTTTATTCCGATACTCCCACGAAATCATGACTTACGCAAGTGAAACCGCGGGGCGCAGCTAGTGCCAAATAAACAAGTGTTTATTCTACACTAATAAAATAATTTACCCACTTTACATTGTAAGGGGTACGAAGCAGCTTAGTTTTAACAGGACTGGTTGCCAAGTAGTGTAGGAAGGTAGTGTATTCTGCGATGGTAGTGTATTCAAAAACAGACAATAACCCCAAAATTGGTTAAAGACACCAGCATGTCTTATGCCGAGGTCCGACGATCAACGATTTTGCGGTCGGACACCGATGAGCCCGGGGACGACGGACCATGGGAAGGTGTACGTGTATCGCAGACATCGGAAGCGCCTCGGTGCGCTGTGCGTAGCGATCTATGGTCGTCTGCCGTGCGTGTCCGTCTGCAATATTGCCGATCGTGGGATTCCACCATTAGAATTATTACTTGAAAGGCATGCCATAACGTCCGCCAACCCACACTGCGCCCGGGTGCTGTTTATCTACGGCCGGCTTCCTCTCAAAGAGGAGAGGCCTATATAAGACCCAGTAACGAAGAGTATTATAAGCTAATTTTGTTATGATATGTGTACTTACAGTAGTTTTCTTTGTATTCCAGGCAACGGTTACATTACAACAGGCGTCTTAAGAGAAATTCTTAGAGAGCTGGATGACAAGATCAGTGCAGAGGAGTTAGACATGATGATTGAAGAAATTGATTCTGACGGCTCTGGAACTGTTGACTTCGATGGTAAGTCACACTTACATTACTTACAGATAAAGTGTAAGTTTATTATCCAGATAATACTGTAAACAGGACATAAGTTAAAATCAGGATGAACCCAACAATCCGTATTAATTGCTTGGACGCTTTTCAAAATGATTTCGTACTTCGTAGACATTCTATTTCTTTTGGAATTGTCTTTAATCACTGATTTGACAAAAACAAATATACTTTGGAGGCTTCCCTTATATCATGTTGTTTTATAAATAAACCATAAAAAGCCAGATCAGAAAAGATTTTTCGGATTTTCCTAAATTATTTGGATTTATTGGGTTTTGAACTTAATCTTCTTGTTGTTCGTAATTGATTTGAGGAAAGATAACCAGGTTTTCCTTTTGAATATCTTTTTCACGCCACTTTATTCCTTAGGATAAAGTGTTTTAATATACAAAGTGTTTTATACATAAAGGGTCTTACTACAAAAACTTAGACACTTGTTCAACGTGTATCTAATGCCAGTCTTGCGTCAAACTCCATACATAAATGGCGTGTTTAAAAGGTGTTTAGGCTACACAACAAATAAAACCGGTTTTTTGAGATTAAGGAATATGTTTATTAGAATTTGAATGAATACTATTACTGGTAAATGTTATCGCAGCTGAAATTGCTTACAGGCTCTTGTGACTACACAACTTTCCCCATTTTCACGGAAAATATTTTTTTTAATTTTAACTCTATTTTAAAAATACCTATTTGCTGCCCGTTACCCAGCCGACTAAAATAATTCAGTCAGTTTGTGGGATAAAATGGAGCCAATACATATTTACATAAAATTGGCTTCCCAGAGGTAATGTAAAAACGGTTCAATAATTTAGGTAATTTTTTTTGCATTAGAGAAACTTGTAAATATCTACTCTGAATAAAGCCCTACCAAATGTACTATCAAAGGGAAAATACCTCTATAATCGACGGAGAAATTGGTGGTAGCAACATACATACTCCGCAGCTCATCCTTATAAATGTTCTCATACAATATAATTATTTAAATATAAACTGCTAGATTCTCCTTTCTGGGGTAGTATTATGAAGTATTAATGCCATCATTATTCCACTGCGAAAACGGGATGGTGTTAGCGGCCTTGTATAACTCCGTCTCTCTCTCACACTGGAAAAATGGTGGCATTAATACTTCGTAATACGGCACCAGGTCGGGATTAATTAAGTACTTTACTATCCTTAGTACCTTTTCAAGCTTTAATTGAGATGTCACATTTCTTCTCGGTCTTCAGACAAATCTCGATAGAACGTAGGTATCTAATAAACTACTACGTTTTAAAAATAGCCCTAAAGGTTAGTGACAGATTCTTAGCCAAATCTAAAGATAGTTTGCTATTACCGCAACATTCTCGTTACAGAGTCGAGTTCAGCTGGTTTGTTAGTAAATTGATTACAGCGAACTAATTTACGATCTAGAAATGGCATGTTCTGTGTAGTTTATCTTTAGGCTATAAATTATTTTACCAGTAATCTGAACCAAAATAATGTTAAATCTAGGAATATTTGAATTAAGTTATCTTTGAATATTTATTATCATTATTTTTCTTTATTTGTTGTGTTGTATTATTTTTTATTACACAACACACATAGTGTTGTGGAGGTCAGATAGACAGTCACTCCATGTAAAATACTGATATTCAACTGCATCCGATTGGACTGGAAGTCAACCCCAACATAGTTGGGAAAAGGCCAGGCAGATGATTATGCATAATTGCATAAAAACAAAATAAAAACGGGCGGTTTTGATTTTGTTACATTATCGGTAATCATTTAGTTGTAAAGAGGTTTTAATAGCCAAACTATGTTACTGGCACTTAATAAAGAGTCTGGGTATGAAAAAAAGTTCATTTCAAATTCGAAACTTTTGTTTAAAACAATAATAATCCCTTTTCCAGTTTGTGACTCAGCTTTTTGCGGGTTTGCGGTTAAAAGGTTATCCTGGCAACTAAAACTAACTTCTCGTTATTTTTAGTAGAATAATTTATGTTTATCGCATAATCCAGGCTTATTGTGACTTAAAACAGATATCTTTGTGTCGATTGTAATGGCAGAAAAAGCAATAAGAGCTAGTAAAATTGTAGCGCTGCTGGAAGAGGGGTGTAGCCAAAAAACGATATTCTTATTGATAATAAGAAATTACTAGTCATGGATGCTAATGACATAGTAAAAATATTAATATTATCCATAGAAAAGCCAATGATTGTTAAGGTGCCCGTTTTTTTTGCAAAGGGGTGTATGTATTATCATACAAAATAGATGTACCCATCTATGTACTCTGGGTGAAGGCGCGTTCTTGGCTCTTTTCATAACTTTTTTGACCTAAATGAGCCGTACAGTACCTACTGTAATTTGGTTGAAAAAGTCTACATAAGTAGGTAGGTATTTCCAAATCCGTTGGCAAAACATTGAAATTTTGGCTATTTTTTCAGTAGTAGACTTCTGCTTTTTAAAGGTGTTATAACTAGAAATCTCTTTTTTCCAGAATTCATGGAAGTCATGACTGGCGGCGACGACTAAGCGACTGAATTACCACCTAAGGTTTCTGTTCACCCCCGAATATGAAGGAATATCTTCACGGATGCTGACGTGATACCAAATTATAATTTGACATGTCTTCGAAAGCTATCTTTATCCAACGTGAACCTAAAACATCTCCATTTATTTAATAAGTTATTTATATTATAATAAATGATTTTGCTAATAAATTACTCATAATTCTATTACTGTATTTATTTTTATGCTATCTACATTCATTTTAATACATGCTACTATAACAATGGAAAACATAAAAATATTACCGTCACCAACTGACAAACAGTATGGAATAAGTTGGTATTACCTAAGTACCTTATCTTTTGAACAATCTTATCTTATCTTTTATACAATTTAATTCGAGCATTATTTTGACCTTCTTGGAGATAAATCGAAATTGTTGTACTGGTCAGAAACAATTGACGATGCGGCCGGCAATGTTACTATGAAAATCCATATCTGGTGTGTTTAGCGACCAAATAAATTACTATGAAAACTCATAGCTGCAGTGTTATTTCAAAATGGAACGAACTATTTACTTCAACATAATTATGGCAACCAAGGAGGTAACTTATCAAAGATTTTATTTAAATTTCGATTAGCGGCCGTGGGGTCCGAGTGCTCATCGAGTATTATTAATTTAACAATTAAAATTCTTAATAGAAGTAATTTTCCTAAAATTTTTACTGATATCACCAATGTAATTTTATTTGTCTTTTACAAATTCTTCATATTCTGGTCATATGACCCGTGGAGGCTCAAGTTACTTGAAGTTTTACACTTTAAGTATTTAATTATTGGAGTAAATAAATAGGTATTTCTCATAATTGTAGACATCACACATACAACACTAGTTAGAATCCTTTATTAGACAGTAAAACAATTTAGATGGGTGTGTTCTTCGAATGTAACGCGACGGTGGGACACGATTCTGATAAAGCAATTTCCATGAAGTTCTACTAGAGTCGCGTCGCGCTGTCATGTCGTGCCTGTGCGAGAGCCTTAGCTTCTGTGTATGTGTAGTTCTACTCACGTTGGTAACAATGTCGTCCGCCCATCTGGCCGCCTGGATCACCTGGATGAGGCTGGCACAGGAGCGTGGGGATTGGTACAAGAATAGAGAGGCCTTTGCTCAGCACTGGGTGAAGTTGGGGTGTGTTTAGGGGTATGAGGAACAGGGTGTAAAGTTCACTTATCCACCATAGAAAAGGGAGGATCCTCCGACAAGACGGGTGTTGTCTCTGGCGAGCAACTGCTCAACGATTGATGTCGGGTTCTTGTAAATATATAAATGAATGAATGGACTTATTTAGAAAATATTAATAGAATAAGTGAATTAATGGAAATAATATATAAATGCATAGGTAATAGGATTTAATTAATTCTTAACTTAAGAACAAGAACAAGAACAATTTGTGAAGCGCTCTTTCTCTCTCTACCTATTTAAAAATGTGCTGTGCCCGACAGGGTCCATAATTGTTTCTATTATTTTTTATTTACCACCTATAATTTGTACATTATGGATTGCAATAAACGATTTGATTTGATTTGATATGTCCACTACACGGTAAACTTTAAATGACAAGGTATATAATTCAGTCAAGGAGTATCTGGATGACAAATTTTGATCAATTTTTTAAATTTTATATTTTTTAACTGTAATTTTGTGTTTGTGTTTTGCAATCTATTGACGTTATGTATTTTTATCTTTTCCTATTTTTCATGACATTTTCCCTATAATAATATAACAATTGTATAATTTGACATCCTTATGTAACTTTGACATTGTTCATATTAATCTTTTGTATGCCTATCGGCGGGACATGGTTTGTACAATAGACATTTATATTCGAAAACACCTGTGATCACCTATGTTTCACAAAATAAATAAATTAAATTAAATGAAATGAAACGAAACTGCGCGATGCAGGATTTACGTGACGTCAGGTCTTTGATGCGTAGTTCATATGTGGCGATGTAGGTACCGCCACATGTGGATGATGTTGATCTGTAGGTAGTTACACAATACAACGCACGATGAAGGATACCTGAAATACTTCCCACGTAAGACATCACACAAACTTTAAGTCTGTTCCATCCAATGCGAAATTAGTTCCACATCTTTAGAAATTCGCGTAAGTAAGTAGAAATCTTCAAATAATACACTTCCATTGCTACGCAGCAATGGAAGTGTATTATTTGAAGATTTCTTGGTAGGTACTCGGTTAGTTTACCTAGGAGACTGCGCGCAGATGGCATATCTCCGCGGAAAGCATTCAAGCAATTATGACAAGTCTGCAAATGGCTATAAATATTACAGATGTTTCAGTACGTTTACTCACAGGAACGATATGAATGATTCAGAAATGATGCAACTTTCAAGCTTGGAGGTTCTTTTTTGGAATTGCACTTGTGGGATGGTGTAAACGTAAGTGGGGACGTTTTACTTAGCCTATTCTAGAATGAATATTTTAATTATAATATATATTAATTATTACAATTTTAAGACTAATTAAATACACTTTAATTTAAATAAAATTCGTTGATTTATTTATAACTTATTCCCAAAATTAAAGAAAAAATGTTTAGAATTTCTTATTCTAGGAGCATCGTCTTCACGTGTAATTATATAATTGATGTATACAAAATATTGTAAAACATTTTTAAAAGAGTAACGGTGGAGTTTCTTGCCCATTCTTCTCCATATCAAAACTACTTTTTGGAAGGGGCAACTGGAATCAGTTCTATTTCTTTGTTTTTATCCGACTGCGGCGAAGAAAAAAGGAGGGTTATGATTTTGACCGGTATGTATGTAAGTATGTATGTATGTATGTAAGTATGTTCATCTGTTCCCTTCTATCTTCTGAACCACTCATCACAATTTGACAAATGAGGTATCGTTAAATTAAAAATGGCTATGTGGCGTCACATTAAATTAAAAATGGCGCCCTTAAGAGGACATAAAGTCAGGAACTTAAAAAAAAAATTGTCTAATCGTACCATGTTGGGTATCAAATGAAAGGGCTTAATGAGCACATTTCAAAAATATATATATTATAATCCCAAAAGAATTTAAAAAAAAAAGAGTAATAAAAACTATAACCCAACTACGACTAAAAAGGTATGAACAAGACACCACAGACAGATTAATTAAAAATCCTGAGTCACACGTAATCTGTTCGATTTATTATTTACACGTGTGACTCCGGATGTTTTATTTGTCTGTCTATGGTGTCTTGTTTATACCTTTTTAGTCGTAGTTGGGTTATAGTTTTTATTATTTTATTTTTTTTGACGTTCAAAAGTGCCTTTTATGTGCCTAATTGAAATAAATTATTTAACTTTGACTTTGAATGTACACTTTGAGATCAGTACCTACAAATACGAGGTACCTACAGTTTGTATTGTCTGGTACAACTGTTAACAAAACAGAAAATAATTTACTAAGTAGGTAAACAAACGAGTTGAGATGAGATTCCTCTTTACCACAGTTGCAAAATTTTTAGCACTCCTTTGGCCGAGAATATCAATACGCAATAATAGCAAATTTTATCAATATTAAGATAAACTGGTGCAACTGGTCAACTTGGGTGAATTGTTTACCTACATTTTGCAGATACCGATATCGTATCGGTTACTATGAGTTGGGGATCAACCTATTTGTAAGATAAAAGTTAAATAGTTAATTAATAATATAAAATAATAAGCTCACTTCATTGTAAACGTTCACATAACTGTCATGTCTGTCGCAAGAGTAAAGACGCTCGCTAGGTAAAGTTATAAAAATGTTAACTAATACTTTGTTTGTGATTATTTTATTGTGTTTTTTATCGGATTTCTCACGTAAGTACTCTGTTGTATTTATTTATTCGAATCGGCGAACCTTTAATGTGGTCACCGTTAACAATCAACTGAGGATTTTACTTTTCGTAGATGGACAGAGTGATGAAGTGTTTTTCCGAAATGACTACACCTACATAGAAGCAGTTAACAGTTCTTATAAGATCCACACGAAACAAAAAACATGGTTTGAAGCAAGGCGAGAGTGTGCTCAGGAAGGAGCCAGTTTGTTCTATCCAGAAAATGACAACGAACAAAAGGCCGTGATGTCGTTTCGAAAGAGTACCACGCCTGACATCGAGTGGGTGTTTGTGGGAATATCAGACTTAATGTCTGAAGGAGAATTTGAGACCATTGATGGTTCGTACAAAATATAAATGAGTATGTATTTTGTTCCCTAGTTGCCTCAAGCCACAAAATAATGAAAAAAATGGGATTGTATACCTACTTGTAAAATTTCAATACAAAATAAATTGTGAATTTGGTACCTTTTGACATTTTACACATAAGTGCATTTAACTTTTACACATTTTATAAACATTCCTATTCTAATATGTGATAATGTAATGTGCGGAAGCGAGCCCCTTAAAATAATGAAACGTTTCATATTTTTAGGTAAGTCAGTCTCTGAGGTGTACAACAATTGGAACTCAGATGAGCCGAACGATAGTAACAGAGATGAGGACTGTGTGGAACAGAACAAAGCAGGCAAGATGAATGATTGCAAATGTTACAAAAAGCATTCCTTTATTTGCAAGAAGAGCCATACCTTATCACTTGAGCGGAATAATAGTCACAATAAAGGTAAGACAAAACATGGCTTTGTGGGAGTAAATTCTCCTGCCAAATCAAATAACCCTATTCACCGACACTACCAACGTATACCACCAATTCTCACCCTTCTGCATTTTACTAGTAACGCAATTTAGATAAAACAGCTCGGACTAAGTAAAAAATGAAATAATATGTAACTTTTTTCCTTTTAGTAGATAAACAGAGGGATGAAGAGATTTTTTGGAAAGATTACACCTATATAGAATCAGTAAACAGTTTCTATAAGATCCAGCGGACATCACGGACATGGTTGGATGCAAAACGAGAGTGTGCTCAGGAAGGAGCCAGATTGTTCTACCCAGAAAATGACGAAGAACAAAACGCCGTGATATCGTTTCGAAAGAGAACCCATGCTGACATCGAGTGGATGTTTCTGGGAATCTCAGACTTAACATCTGAAGGAGAATTTGAGACCTTTGACGGTGCGTACAAATATGAATGCATCTAATATTTTGTTTCATATTTCATTATTTGGCTCATTGAGTCGGCACGGCGCTACCGTCGAGGGGCTAATGACACAAGTCACAAATGGACCTGCTGACTTCTTTATCTTCGATTCATTCCTATTTTATATAAATTGGATTGTATAACCTGAAACATTAATACGAAATTACTCATAATTTATTCCTTCCCATCCCACAATTTACACATTTTACATGTTATATTTACATTCTCATTTTATTTTATTTGATTAGAATGTGTGGAAGGAAGGCCCTCTAGGTAATTATATGTTTCATTTTCTTAGGTAAACCAGTCTCGGAGGTGTACAACAACTGGCTCTCAGATGAGCCCAATGATTATGACGGTAATGAGGACTGTGTAGAACAGGACAAAGCAGGCAAGGTGAATGATTGCAAATGTTCCGAAAAGCTTTCCTTCATTTGCAAGAAGAGCCATCCCCTGTCAATAGAGCGGAATAAGTGCTTCAATATAGGTAAGATGTAATGAGGCTTATCACTAGTAAATTCACTCGTTATGTCAAAACACCCCCTTGACTACTGGAGCCCTAGCCCGGGCTCTCTGGGCCCGGTGACATGAATGACCTTTTTGTGTCATGTGCCAACACTATCAACAAATGCTATCAATCCGCACTATTTTTTACCTAGTATTTCCGCCATTTAGATATAATAGCTATACGGTCTAAGTCGAACAATAAATAAGTTGTAACTATTTTCTTTTTAGTAGATGGACAGACCGATGAAGATATATTTCAGAATGATTACACCTACATAAAATCAGTAAACAGCTCCTATAAGATCCACATGAAACAAAAAACATGGTTTGAAGCAAGGCGAGAGTGTGCTCAGGAAGGAGCCAGTTTGTTCTATCCAGAAAATGACAACGAACAAAAGGCCGTGATGTCGTTTCGAAAGAGTACCAACCCTGACATCGAGTGGGTGTTTGTGGGAATATCAGATTTAATGTCTGAAGGAGAATTTGAGACCATTGACGGTTCGTACAAAATATAAATGAGTATGTATTTTGTTCCCTAGTTGCCTCAAGCCACAAAATAATGAAAAAAATGGGATTGTATACTTGTAAAATTTCAATACAAAATAAATTGTGAATTTGGTACCTTTTCACATTTTACACATAAGTGCATTTAACTTTTACACATTTTATAAACATTCCTATTCTAATATGTGATAATGTAATGTGCGGAAGCGAGCCCCTTAAAATAATGATACGTTTCATATTTTTAGGTAAGTCAGTCTTTGAGGTGTACAACAACTGGAACTCAGATGAGCCGAACGATAGTAACAGAGATGAGGACTGTGTGGAACAGAACAAAGCAGGCAAGATGAATGATTGCAAATGTTACAAAAAGCATTCCTTTATTTGCAAGAAGAGCCATACCTTGTCACTTGAGCGGAATAATAGTCACAATAAAGGTAAGACAAAACATGGCTTTGTGGGAGTAAATTCTCCTGCCAAATCAAATAAGCCTATTCACCGACACTACCAACGTATACCACCAATTCTCACCCTTCTGCATTTTACTAGTAACGCAATTTAGATAAAACAGCTCGGACTAAGTAAAAAATTAAATAATCTGTAACTTTTTTCCTTTTAGTAGATGGACAGAGGGATGAAGAGATTTTTTGGAAAGATTACACCTACATAGAATCAGTAAACAGTTTCTATAAGATCCAGCGGACATCACGGACATGGTTGGATGCAAAACGAGAGTGTGCTCAGGAAGGAGCCAGTTTGTTCTACCCAGAAAATGACGAAGAACAAAACGCCGTGATATCGTTTCGAAAGAGAACCCATGCTGACATCGAGTGGATGTTTCTGGGAATCTCAGACTTAACATCTGAAGGAGAATTTGAGACCTTTGACGGTGCGTACAAATATGAATGCATCTAATATTTTATTTCATATTTCGTTATTTGGCTCATTGAGTCGGCACGGCGCTACCGTCGAGGGGCTAATGACACAAGTCACAAATGTACCTACTGACTTCTTTATCTTCGATTCATTCCTATTTTATATAAATTGGACTGTATAACCTGAAACATTAATACGAAATTACTCATAATTTATTCCTTCCCATCCCACAATTTACACATTTTACATGTTATATTTACATTCTATTTTATTTTATTTTATTAGAATGTGTGAAAGGAAGGCCCGCTAGGTAATTATATGTTTCATTTTCTTAGGTAAACCAGTCTCGGAGGTGTACAAAAACTGGCTCTCAGATGAGCCCAATGATTATGACGGTAATGAGGACTGTGTAGAACAGGACAAAGCAGGCAAGGTGAATGATTGCAAATGTTCCGAAAAGCTTTCCTTCATTTGCAAGAAGAGCCATCCCCTGTCAATAGAGCGGAATAAGTGCTTCAATATAGGTAAGATGTAATGAGGCTTATCACTAGTAAATTCACTCGTTATGTCAATACACCCCCTTGACTACTGGAGCCCTAGCTCGGGCTCTCTGGGCCCGGTGACATGAATGACCTCTTTGTGTCATGTGCCAACACTATCAACAAATTCTATCAATCCGCACTATTTTTTACCTAGTATTTCCGCCATTTAGATATAATAGCTATACGGTCTAAGTCGAACAATAAATAAGTTGTAACTATTTTCTTTTTAGTAGATGGACAGAGCGATGAAGATATATTTCAGAACGAGTACACCTACATAAAATCAGTAAACAGCTCCTATAAGATCCACATGAAACAAAAAACATGGTTTGAAGCAAGGCGAGAGTGTGCTCAGGAAGGAGCCAGTTTGTTCTATCCAGAAAATGACAACGAACAAAAGGCCGTGATGTCTTTTCGAAAGAGTACCAACCCTGACATCGAGTGGGTGTTTGTGGGAATATCAGACTTAATGTCTGAAGGAGAATTTGAGACCATTGATGGTGCGTACATAAAATAAATGAGTTTATATTTTGTTCCCTAATTGCCTCAAGCCACTAAAAAATGAAAAAAATGGGATTGTATAATTGTGAAATTTCAATACAAAATAACTTGTTAATTTGGTTTGGTACCTTTTCACATTTTACGCATAATGTAAATTTAATTTTTACACATTTTATAAACATTCCTATTTTAATGTATGTTAATAGAATGTGCGGAAGCGAGCCCCTTAAAATAATGATACATTTCATATTTTAAGGTAAGCCAGTCTCGGAGGTGTACAACAACTGGCTCTCAGATGAGCCCAATGATTATGACGGTAATGAGGACTGTGTGGAACAGAACAAAGCAGGCAAGATGAATGATTGCAAATGTTACAATAGGCTTTCGTTTATTTGCAAGAAGAGCCGCCCCTTGTCACTAGAGCGGAAAAATAGCTACAATATAGGTAAGACAAAATGAGGTTTTGTAAAAATAAATCTTCCTGGCATGTCATATAACTCGGCTACTGGGGCCCTAGGCCCAGGCTCTGGGCCCGATGAGATAAAAGACAATTTTGTGTCGTGTGCCAACATTGCCAATGTATACCGCCAATCCGTACCCCTCTGTAACTTACTAGAACGCCATTTTGATGAAACAGCTATTGGGTAAGTGTAAAAAATCAAATAAGTTTAAACTTTTTCTTTTAGTAGATGGACAGAGATATAAAGAGTCATTGCGAAATGACTACACCTACATAGAAGCAGTAAACAGTTCCTTTAAGATCCACACAACACAAAAAACTTGGTTTGATGCAAAGCAAGAGTGTGCTAAGGAAGGAGCCAGTTTGTTCTACCCAGAAAATGACGACGAACTAAAAGTCGTGATGTCGTTTCGACACAGAACTCAGCCTTTTTTTTTTTTTTTTTTTTTGAGGGTGGGAAATCATCCAATGACTTCTCCCGCTCTGGGCGGAGCGGAAGGGCGTGTCAGACTTTTACTGACTAAAACCCACCCGTGTTCCTTCATTTGCCTGTTGCCAAGGTCCCGGTATCCCTTTCGGACTTTCCCGCAACCCTGGCAGGCATCGGTCCTATTGGACCCCGTCATTTTTGCTGACATCTCTTTGAGGCGCGCGTGGAACACGACGCGCCATCCACCCGGGCCTGGTCCTTATCGGACGGCGAGCTGCCCGTTGCTCGCCGTCCGCAAGCCCGCGCCTATGGTGGCCGGAAATCCGCCTGGGATTCCCGACGCCCAGGGCGTCTCCAACGGCGGCGGTTAGGGGCGTGAGGGCGCAAACTTTGCCTTTCCCTCACGCGTTCCGCCTCCTCCTTCGCGAGCATTACTGCTTCGCAGAAGGAGGTGACGGCTTCCCATGCCCTCTCGCTCCGTACCATGGCCTGAACCAGGGCCGGACGCGAGAGGTCACTGCCGCCAATCGCATCCGCGAGGACACGGCGGTGCTCCGCCCAAGCAGGGCACACCTCAACCGTATGCTCCACCGTGTCCTCCGGGCGATCCACACAGTGGTGACACCCGGGCGTTTCCTCCCGCCTAATCCTACACAGGTACCTCCCGAAGCTGCCATGTCCGGTGAGGACCTGTGTCAGGCGGAAGGTGAGGACGCCGTGGCGCCTCTCTATCCACTCCTCAAAGAGGGGACTTATCGCCGCTATTGTGGCGTGCCCAACAGAACTCAGCCTGACATCAAATCAATGTTTGTAGGAATCTCAGACATAATGACTGAAGGAGTATTTGAGACGATTGACGGTGCGTACAGATATTATAAATTTTAGCTTTATGTTCCATAACTCCTACACCCTACAAATGTTCACCCTACAAACTTCGATTAATTCAATTTTTATATATATATTAGGCCGTATACTCCTAAATTATCAATATTTGTGTGGTCGGTCCATCCTACATGTATTTTGTGCAAATTGAATGTGTGGAAGCAAGCCCCAAATTATGATTTAATTCATATTTTTAGGTAAGGCAGTCTCTGAGGTGTACAACAACTGGAAGTTGGATGAGTCGAAAGATAATAAAGAGGATGAGGACTGTGTGGAACAGGACAATGCGGGCAAGATGAATAATTGCAAGTGTTCTGAAAAGTTTTCCTTCATTTGCAAGAAGAGACGCCCCCTGTCACTACAGAGGAACATTAGTTACAATATAGGTAGGTTATAATGAGGCTTTTTTATGGTAAATTCTCCTGGTACGTCAATTAACCCCACTCGGCGACTGCCCCCTTTAAGGCCTGGATTTTCTGGGCCCGGTGACATGAATGACAATTTTATATTGTGTGCTGATACTGCCAATGTATACAATCAACCCAGTACCCCTTTTTTACTTTTTACCTCAGTACCTAGTACCGCCACTTAGATAAAACAGTGCTTTGGCACATGGGCAGCGTAAAAATCAATTAGGATTAATTTTTTCTGTTCGTGGATGGGCTGACAGATAAAGAGTTTTTCCGGAATGACTACACTTATATAGAAGCAGTAAACAGCTTCTATAAGATCCACACGACACAACAGACTTGGTTTGATGCAAAACGAGAGTGTGCTCAGGAAGGTGCCAGTTTGTTCTACCCAGAAAATGGCGACGAACAAAACGCCGTGATGTCGTTCCGAAACAGAACTCAGCCTAACATTAAGTGGGTATTTCTGGGAATCTCAGACTTAATGACTGAAGGAGTATTCGAGACTATTGATGGTGCGTACAGTATGAATTAACTTATACAATAATTATTTTGTTTCATTACTATATGTCCGCAAGCCACAAATATACCTAGCTACTTCATCAACTTCAATGCGTTCCATTTATATAAATTGTAGTGTAGAAACCGCAAATTATCAATACAAAATTACTTGTTAGTTCTACATTTTACACATAAATACTTTTTTTACATACACATTTATTTTGTGCAATTAGAATGTGCGGAAGGAAGGCCCACAAATACTGATACGTTTCATATTTTTAGGTAAGTCAGTCTCTGAAGTGTACAACAACTGGAATTCAGATGAGCCGAACGATGCTAACGGTAATGAGGACTGTGTGAAACAGGACAGTACAGGCAATATGAATGATTGCAAGTGTTCAGTAAAGTTTTCCTTCATTTGCAAGAAGAGCCTTCCACTAAATCGGAACAGTAATTGCAATATAGGTTGGTAGGTTATAATGAGTCTTTCCACTGATAAATTCTCCCGGTACGTGGCATATAATCGAAGTAACTAAAAAACATATTATTATTTAAGGGTGCAGCTAGACTGCGGTCGAACGACGACAATGTTACATATTTTGAGACGACCGAGACAGCCGACGTCAATCGACTGCGGTTATGAAATGCAAAACAATTGCTTGTCTTTCAGATTACTCTTTCAACAAGGATATTGGTAAATGTTACAAGCTGCACAATACTCCATTGAAATGGACCGGAGCATATACTGCGTGTCGTGCTGAAAAATCTCACCTGGCAGTGATCAATAATCGGTTGGAAGCGGATTACCTTGCAAAGTTAACGGAGTCGACATCAAAACAAATAATCGGAGGGAACTACCAACTTTTTAGAGGAATATATCACCTGGGCTTTCATTACAGATTTAAAGAAGGCTGGCAGACAGTTAGAGGTACGTGAGCGAGGGTATCTGTTTAGGCAACTCTGATTTTCTCGGATTTTGAAATAAGAGTTACGGAGTCCAATAACAAAATACTTATGTCTGCCATTATTTAGCCGATGTCATTTTTCTTTTCAGGAAAACTATTTACGGTAGATGATGACGTCTGGTGGGACAACCAGCAGCCTATCATAGATGAGCGAGATCAGTGCGGCTCAATGTTCTACAACGGACGTTTGAACAGCATAGACTGTGATACGAAGAGCTTCTTCATTTGTGAACACGAAGCAGTCAGCTCGACATTGTCCACAGATTTTTTAAATAAATCTTAACGTGTTGAATAGGGGTGTCGTACTCATTATATTATTTCATTCGTCTTCTCTACTCACTGTAAGCATAACATAAAATAAATCAGGATTTGAATATGTACCCACCTAAATTATGTAATAAATCTTGATCAATCTGGATTTTATAAATTCATTTGTGACAGGCGGATAGAAGAAAGGCCAATCAAAAAATTTTGTTACATTGTGATACGTTATGAGGGCAATCGAGCTCAACACTGAATTAGATGATATAATATTAAACACCACCGCCTGCTTGATAGCAATAGGCTCGCCACTATTGGGACTTAATAAAACAAAATATAATTGGAGAAATAAGTGTGTAGTATTGGTTCGCCACAGCCTAACCCTGCGAGAAATATAATCGTACTACTACAAACCACTCGACCTGTGGTTGCATTTATCTGGCAGAGAATCTCACACAAGCCATACACACTTCGTTAAGAGCAGTTAACGCCGCCAGCGTCGGGTGCCGGGAAATGCAGTCGACCGCAATACAAAACTGCTAGACACTACCAACCACGACTCACTAGACCACTGTCACGGAAGATAGTGATGGAATTGTACCGGCTACAATTAGGCACTTGTGAGAAAGCAACTAGCTATCATCGATTTTCTCGCAGAAAAGATTACAGGTCTTGTGTAAGTGCTATAAATCTTCTATAAAAAATTCTGAAACAGTTAGCTTATTGCCAATATTAAAACAACTAGTGTCATAGTAACCATAATACCATCCAAACGAGTGTTAAAATATTGTACTAAATTTCATTATACAACTCATTTAAAAAAAAAGAAGATTGTCATGCACGAGCGTCTCACTACCAAGCACCGTAATTAAAATAAAATAAACTTATAGGTTATTCGAATTCACATCGTATCCTGCCATTTTTGTTCGATATTAGTATTGCAAAGAACCTTTTATAGAGGATTCATATCCTGGGTGTAGATAAAGTCTTGTATGCAACTGTAAATAATTAGGTATTGAAACATTCATGTGATACTACTAACCCACATTCGTGTTTTAACACCCCTTATTATACAACAGTTGCATAAATAACTATTAATAGTTGATCGCTGACTGTTCTTCACTTCCGGCGAGTACTCGTTTGTCGCAGCGAAAACAGTTATCAAAGAGAGTACTCGCTCAGCGAAACTCGCTTGGCGGGCAGAAAACTCGTTGAGAGTACTCACGCTTGGCACGTGTACGCATATCAGCGAGTAATCACTCGTCGCCGTCGCGCACTTGCTGCTCGTTGCTCGGCAACCACATATAGGGTTAAATTTAGTACTCATCATTATGAACAACTTTCAGTATGAGACCAAGCCTGATATCGCGAAAATAAAATTAGCTGTTCCCTACAATTTCACGAGCTATGCGAACCTAAATGTAGGGAACAGCTGATATTTTTTTCGCGATTTCGGGGTTGGTCCTATAATAAAAGTTGTTCATAATGATGAGTACAATGCCCCCTTAAGAGGATTTAAACGACAAAAATTTCACCCCGGTATATAAGGCCGGTAAACGACGCCGACGCTATGACGTACGGATGCTCACGAAGTTTCGAAATAACAACTATTTAAATTTTCTGAGTGGGTAAATATGATACTTTATGGGTGTATTTTTACTTTAAAACAGCATAAATGGCTATTATTTGATTTCGAAATTGGTATTGTCATAACAATTTAACTGATAGAGCTTCCGACTACTGACTTAATCACTGTACAAAGTCAAAAAACTAGAAAAATTTAAAGACATACGGAACTGTGTTACTCGTATTATCAAATTGAACTATAATAGTCCAACTTTGTTGATGATGGAAATTGTTTCAATTTCTTCTTTAGAGAGGAGCACTAAAATCTTGAAATGGAAACAATAAAAGGCGCTTAAGAGTTGAGTTTGTGGATTACTGGCCAAGATTCAGTCAAAATTTAAAAAATCTACATAACAGGTTGCCTGAATAAATACTAATTTTGACGACATCAGCTAGCGGAAGTTCACATTCTATTGAATGTCCAATAAAAATACGGAATCTCAATTTAGATACGTTGCTTCCGGTTTGCACAGTTTTTACCGAACCGATTTTGAAGTTTACTATTCTCATACATTTAGATGTATGATTGTCAATATGTTAGTCGTATCAATAATGCAATAAACAACGTAGTAATCTCGTTAAAATGTAAGCGAGACGCTACGCTAAGTAAACATGAGAGGTGTAGGATATTCTGCAATACTTGTAGCGAGAGGATTAAGTTATTTTTAATCTTGTTTGGCAAGCACTTTCATCTTTAGCGAATTCCTTATAATAATTTCTGCAATATTCGTGTAATTTGCTGATAACGAACTTACCAGAAACGCGACAACGAGAATGTATTTACTGTTTACTAGATTGAACATGACACAGGTTGGTTGGTACTATCACAGAAAGCTATAACCAACCACGCACCGTAAGGACTATTCTTGCTTGCAATGCTCGGCCGCTATCATATAACCCGGGCGGTACAGATGTGGTCAACGTGTCACCGGTATTTTGTTTTTAAAGTGGTTTTGTTATGGTCTTCCACGATGGTACATGTTGTAATGATGATGAAGTGCATCAAAGATATAAACAGTTTCTCTAAATGCACGGTCCACTGCATAAACACGTGTATCTCAAATTAGGGACTAATCAAATACTTGGATATTGAGTGCGTCGAAGTCGAATGTTCCGCCTGAATTGATCTTGTTCCAGTGCCGTTTATCTAAACTTACAAGCCTTATATTATTTGTTTTTCATTATGTGTCATTATTTAGTTCACAAGTACTTATATTTTTACACTTTTATTCTTGATTTTGTTTACTTTGTAAGTTATAACTTGTAGAAAATCGTAGCAAATCCTGAGAGTGTCCGGCGACTCTCTATTCCGTCTTACAAGTTTACAAGTGTCGTGCATAGTACCGCAATGAATGTTTAAATTTGATTTTCTTTTTTTAAATGGGGTGAAAAGAGAGAAATAACCTGATGCCCGCGTCCCAGCAGTGGGAACATTAAGGCTGATTATGAATATGATGACACTTCCTCTCTCCTTAAACATCGTCATTAAATATAGCTCTTTCCTCCTGTTTCATGTTTATTATTGTATTGTTTATATATATATATATATTTATATAGATAAGTATATGCTTTATGTATATATGTATTTATTGTATATATAAATGGTACACCACTGACTACCTGCAGTATTATCTCTCCTTCGCGCTTTAATCCATCCAAAGGTTGTCTGTAAAAGATCGCTTTTAGCGAGAAGACCGCCCATTGTGTCACCCTATGTTAAATTTCTACATTTGTATCTGTATTTTTTATGGTGTACATAATAAAGAGTATTCTATTCTATTCTATTCTATAACGAAAATTAACTTTCTAGGTAACTTGTGAACGTGTAGACTTGTAGCTTTTTATAAACAGAGCCCAAACCGTAATTTTATGTGGCTACATAAACCATTGCATCTGTACTAGGTAGGTAAATGATAAGCCATTCGTTTTCCGATCCCTGGGGGCCGTGAGAGAAGATTCCAAACGAATGATCTCGATAAGTGGAACACTGTTTTTATTGGCCCAATATCATTTTATTGTTGCATCAATTTATAGCACGCAACAGGCAAAAAGATCGTACCGTGTAAGCGGAAGGGATGTCGATAATCATAATTTTCAAAATGTTATTAGGTACGTCATTATGTAGTCAGCAGTGATGGCTCAGTGGTAACGCCCGCGACTTACGAGTTGTAGATTTTAGGTTCGAACCCAGACAGGCGCTTTACTTCGTGTAAATTACTTCATTACCACTGCTCTCAAAACGGTGAAGGAAAACATCGCGAGGAAACCGGCATATCTTAAAACCAAAAATTCGAAGACATGTAACAACTACCAACCCGCATAGGGCCAGCGTGGTCGATTACGGCTCACTCCCAGCACTCCAAGAGGAAGCTTGTGTCCCAGCAGTGGGAACATTATAGGTTGATTCTAAGTATAGTATTATATTATTAAGTACGTACGACAAACTGCAAACATCAATCCTTCAGCAATTCATGGTGATTATTATAGTTTATTATGGTGAAGATTTATTTGTGTATTTTGTCTCCATACTTGCCTGAAAATAAAGAAATTATTATCATGACGATTTCCTCTTTGTTCGTTAATGTTGGCACATCTTGGATTCAACATTTATGCGCTGTTATCGCTCAATCACTTCAATCAAATAAATATGTGAAAAAAATATAGAATCAACCAGTTTGCTATCACATGATATCATGAGCTCAGTTTATGTTCGCGAAAATGTAAATAATACACGACACTGGTGTTGGAACTCCGCCTTATAAATTATTGAAGCTTCCAAATAATCTGATTGGAACAAACTTAAGCAAATCTGTAATCTAATTTCGGAGAATTTGGTACAAAGCGCCTTACACAAAATCCACTCGTAAAGTATCTAATTAACATATTCTCGAAAGTCTAAAAAGAGAATTTCGAATCTAGAATAATTTCTTTCAAACGGCGTTACCATAAAAAGAAATTCTATGTAAAATTAATCTACAATCTGACGAATGTAAAAAAACTAAAAATACAGATCCGTTGAGGAACCGTTAATCTAAAAATAAAACATTAGCCTAAAAAATAGGTAATAAACTTATGAAATAAAGTCATGGTTATAATAGGTACCAGCTACTAAAGAAAAACGAATGAAACAAACAAGAGGACATTTATTATGTTCGTCTGTATGATATTTATTTATGTAGGTATGTCAACGATATTTATGTCCATTGTTGACCAATATGTAGTTTTTGAGTCAGCTTCGATAATACCACGTATTTAATCTACTTTATGTATATTGATGATATTAATAGTAGGTACCTACTTCCTGTCACTATTGTTTACATGGCAAATAAAAAAACAACCGACTTCAAAAAAAAAAAAACACTACAAACTGAAAAAAATAACTTTTATTTCCGAAGAGTGGCAAAGAACTAAAATAGGTACAGATCGAAAGACACTGGCTTCCGAAATTAAATTTATTTTTCAATTTGTAGTGTTTTATTTTAGAGTATTATATTCTAAAGTTTATCGAAAGAAAAATGTAAGCCGATATTTTATCCCGGATCAACTAAAACTCTAGCACACAATGAAGTTAAATGAGAGTAAGTACTGCTCTTATTTACTAGAAAAATGAATAAGTGACATGCCACGAGGGATGCACAGGGCGTCAGCCAACTATTGTACCTACTTATTGCCATTCAAAGTAACAACCACTAGGCATTATAGTCGGTTACAGATGTCTTTGTGATACTTTTTTATAGGAACTTGGCACCGTCCCTTTAGAAAACATATAGTATTTCCAGTTAATATTAGCTTGCACGAGTGTTATTTGCATAGTGATAGGATTACACAAGAAGCCATGTTTGCTATTTCAAGTTCGTAATATCTAAAATTCATAATGTCAAAATAATAGGAGATTAAGATTTTTTTATATGTACGAGATTACCAAAATGATCTGCCATTCCATCACAAAATGAGGGTTTTCGAAAATAACGTTCACTAGGTGGCAGTACTGAGACGTCCGGTCTGGACACCTGTCCAAAGTGTCAAATCACATACATTTTCTTTAGTCGTGACTGAATGTTGAACGAATGATAAATGTCATCATATTATATATTTTTATATTCAGATTTGCCCCCTGGTTATAACTGAAACTAACCATGCATATATGGAAATCTTTATTGACATTTATGGAAAATCTTTATTGACATTTATGGAAAATCTTTAATGACATTTATGGCAAAAATTAATGACAGTCAATTTCAGTTTTGCCAAATTGATCATCATCAGCTTATAGCAGTCCCCTACAGATACCAATAGGCCACTCCAATCTCAACTCAATTCTCGGCCACTCATCCAGTTGCTATCACCCAACAGCAGGATTGGGTCCAGGGGGAACTCTATATATTAATCTTTAAGCAGATAAAGGTAAATTATGTTGCATTTAGGTAGATATTATAAAGAAACATTAAACTTAGGTACATAACTAACCAGATAAGATTTGGAATATTTCTAAGAAGTATTTATTTTAAAGTACCTACGAATAAACTTAGATTACTAATTCTGCAACAACTTCAAACATTATTCGATTAAGAAATGAAAAGGCGACGCACATTTAAATACTAGATACTTGTAAGTACTTGCTAATATAAATGAGTTTTAATTTTAAGGTCGGCAATAATTAACCGCAGAAATCTGAACGATGAAATATTTTCTCATTAAAAAACCTATGTTTGCTTTTCCCTAGAAACATTTACGCGCGCCTATGGAAAAAAGAATAAGTTCGTGAAAAGCTATGCAGTCTAAAGACTAAATATTTAATTAATTTTTTAGAGACATTTTTTAGTAATATTTTTATATATATATAGAGCGATATTTTTATATTTCCATTCAGTAATATTAAGAAATTATTAAAAACAGGTAAATATTTGACAGCTATTTGTGACTCATTGCCAATATGTACACACGGCTACACATCAAGCTATACATTTCCAGTATAAGCTGACCTCGCATTGTACGGAAAACCTATACAATGCGAGATCAGCATAAACTGGAAATTTATAGTTTGATGTGTAGCCGTGTGTACAATGCATGCTCTTACCGCTAGTTAGCACAATGGCACCTATAACAGAAAAATGTTAAGCATATGATGATAACATAGGCGAAAGTTGGAAACGACCAATTGAAAAAAATCGTAGTAGCTTATAAACCTATCCAGCAATCGTATTTACCCATCCGAAGTCGATAGGTATTACAACGTTCGTATTGTCGCTACGCGCACTTGCTTCACATGCGCACACGCGTGTCAGTACACGCGCATCAGCAAATCGAATCATAATATAAGCACGGGGAAAATCACTAGAAAGATGATCATGATTTCTTCTTTCTAGTGATTTCCCCGTGCCTAGGAATTATTACAATTTGATTTAATGTAAGTGTCATTATAGTGTTTATACTGATGATTTATTATTAGATTACCTGGGGGCGGCCCTGTCGTTAACATTTCACGTCACGGTCCAGGCATTCCAAGCAGCATACTATAGTGACAGGCAGGTGCCACCAACTCGTGCAAAAGATTGACGAACACTAATTTTTTATTATTTTTTATGTTACTTTTTTAATAATTCGTTTCATATATGAAAGGAAGATAATGACTCGGCAATGAGACTTAGAAGAAAGTGGTATGGTACCTAATGAAAATAACTAACTTTAAAAGAAACAGCGGTTATAAAAAAGGAGAGAAGAAGTGTAATACTATCACTACATATTATAAAACAAAGCCCTACGCCGCGTCTGTCTATCTGTCTGTCTGTCTGTTAGCGATAAACTCAAAAACTACTGCACCGATTTTCATGCTGTTTTCACCAATGGATAGAGTGGTTCTCGAGGAAGGTTTTATTGTATAATAACCGACATTCACGAGGGCGAAGCCGCGGGTATCAGCTAGTATTTTATAAAAATCAATTGCCAAGCATTAGTCTCGCAAAAACTCGAAAATGGCTGGACCTGTTTGAATATTTTTTGTTGGTTTTGTTCGCCTCAATACTGAGGTGGTTTAGGAAAAAAGAAAATTAAGTAAAAACCCAAAGGAACAACCAAAAAATTTAAATAACCTAATATATTTTATTTAAGGAAATCTTGCCAATAATTTCTACATAATAACTATGGTTATAAACTAATTAAATTAGTTATTGTAGTTGATTTGGTACCCTAAAATGGCTGAGTAAACTTGGAACTGACACAATCAAATCTTCAACCAATTCAATTTCTCGTACTTCCCTCATCCTAATATGTAGGTAGGTACCATTTGGTAGTCACAAACTGTATGCATGGCACGCACTAACATAGAAATCATCTGTCATGTCAAACTGTCTTCGAGGAAAAGGGGATCTGACGTCTGGACAGACAGATGGAGAATTGGTTCCTTATATATTTAGCTTTTCGTTTTTCCTATGTACGCTAGCATATTTTCCATACACCTCAGGTAGTGTCTGTTGTGAGAACAAGTTGAATGGAACTATTGTTATCTACATTATTACGCACAAATGCTAAAGTTGGGTAAAAACATATTTTTTTTAACTTTACCTTGTTTTTGTTATATTATGTTAGGTTTTGTATACTCAGCTTTTTTTTTTTTGTTTTAACTTTTCGCCCTGCTTGCTTAAAAACCCTCTGAGACCCCCAAAAATCTCGCAGTAAAAATTTTCTTTGAAGTGAGCTAGGGATACACTACTATATTGACACCTCACCTCAACTTAATTTTCACGGCGAGATTTACAGCTGTACCTACCCTAAAACGTTATGAGTAACAAATAGTTTAATTATTAAAAAATATTGGACAGATGTATTTTTCTATTTTTTTTAAATTAGTTATTTAAAGTTTACGGCATTGCATTGAGTCCAAATGTAGCATGTCGTCATTGGTACATTTTATACTGACTTGTGACGTAGCGAGCCCCCACTCCCCAACTTTAATGCGTTTTATATAAATTATTTTTATTATTATGATATAGCAAAAAATACGTGTCTGTTTTTTTTTTTATTATCTGACTGACGGACGGACTACATTTCTTTTTTACCCATTCATCATCCCTCTTAAATTAGCTCAGAAAGGTTGGCGATCTCAGAACTATTCCACCTAGGCGGAACTACGCCGAACTGAAAATATATAAACAGATTAAGTCTAGATAGACTCTGCAATCAATTCCTGTAACGTTACCTGTTTGAGTTTCAGTGCGTCCGTGAGAAGGAAATAAAATGGTGTGTGCAGTGTCATTTACGGGATTTGAATACGTTGCTTTGTTTACAAAATGTTGTTGATCAGTTATTATTTACTAATTATTTTATTTTCTTTCATGCTTGGTGCACAGGAGGTGCTTGACAATGAACAGATTAAGCGTGAGTTTTAACACTTATAATCAGTGATCGGAGTAGGTAGATTGATTTTTGGTACTTGTATCATAAATGCACACAGAAAGAATAACATGGATAAGCCATTTTTCCGGAAAGTAATTCCGGTTGGTAGTGATATTATTACTACTCAATTCAAAATTTAAAGGAAGGTATCAAAACTAAATTAATTCATTATTTATTTGCTATTTTATTTATTTGCTCATTTTATTACAATTCCTACCTTTTTTTTTTGAGGATGGCAAATCATCAATTGACTCCTTCCACTCTGGCAGAATACAATTCCTACATAAGTTCCGGTTTTTTTGTAATAATCCACCAATTCCGGAGGAATGTCCATATTAATATATACGTTTCGGATCAATGGCCCCAGTTCAATCTACCTACTCCGATCACTGCTTATAACACTACCTTAACATAAAATATCTTACCTACTCTTCTTGTGGGTATGTTTGCCTATCCCTTCGGAGAATACAGGCGTGATGTTATGTAATCTTGTTGGAAAACTTTTGATCTTAATCTAAATGTTATGCTTATGATAACAAGCAGCAAATTTTTATTATAAATGCTATTCATGCTATGTATTCAGTGAATTGATTTATAATAATAAATCAATTCACTTTTAGCGAGAATACTACTTACATTTATTACGTATACTAGCTGATGCCCGCGACTTCGCCCGCGTGGATGTCGGTTATTATATAGATACTAAAACATTACTCGAGAACCACTCTATCCATTGGTGACAACAGTAAGAAAATCGGTGCATTCGTTTTTGAGTTTATCGCGTACAGGACGACAGATAGACGCGGCGGAGGACTTTGTTTTATAATATGTAAGGATGTAAGGAAGTACTTAATCAAAACAAATGATAGTAGGTATCCCCAAAGGTTGACTGGCAAATAATGTCTTGTGGTAATAATTATGTACATCATACCACTTTGAGCATGAAGTTTAAAACAAAATTATAAAAGTCTACTACAAATAAGTAAGTAGGTATTTCCCACTTCCATAATTATAATTATTTCTTTATGCAGTTCTGCAGAATGCCTTTGATGCATTCGACCAGGAGAAGAAAGGAGTCATCAGTACAGACTTCATTGGCACCATCCTAGAGATGTTGGGTCACGAGGTGGACGATGACACCTTGAAGGAAATCATCGCTGAAGTCGACGTCGCTGGTAAATAACTTTACAAACATTTATCTTATCTAATAACACTTACGATAGAGTTGTCTTGAACCCGTTTGTTTTGTTTAATTAGTACCTAGCGATTTATACGATAGATGGCGCTAGTAGTGAGGCAGTTAGCCATCGTGTCGAAAAGTACAATTATCGCAGCTAGGTGGCGCTATAAACAGAAAGATAAATATACGTAAATAATAATTTTATGGGTATTTTATCAAATAATTATGCAAATTTTTCATTGAATATTTAAAATACCATATTTTGTTTCATCAGAATAAAAACGTATAATGTTAACTAACAGGTAATTTTATGGACCTATAACTGTTCGAGATCTATATTTTATAACTTTTATTTAAAATAATTAAAATAAAAACACAAAAAAACAAAACTTAAGCCCCACCGTGACAATGTTTGCACATTGCCGTGACCAGGATTCGAACCTGGGTTACTACGGCCACAACGTAGGGTCCTAACCACTAGACGATCACGGCTATCGAGGCATGTGGTACCGTGTTGAAATTAAGCATAGTGTTTATCGGTGTATTTTGCTGATAGCGCATAGTGACGTCATCGATGTTTACAGGAACTGGCGAGCTACAATTCCAGGATTTCTGCGCATTAGCTGCTAAATTCTTGACAGAAGAGGTAGACGATGAGGCGATGCTCAAGGAACTCCGAGAAGCCTTTAGGTTATATGACAAGGAAGGTATGTAGCATAATGTAGTTTGCTTATAATATTTTATCTATCATTATAGTTAGCTGTAGTTTATAGACTGAAATATCATTCTACTATAAAATAGAAATTCAACTATAAAATAGAACTAGGTTGGTACATTCCAAATTGCTAATTTATATAGGTAATAATGTAAGTATAAGAAAAAACTAAGTAGGTAAGTACTTACTTAATTAATTATACTTCTTTTTGCCAGGAAACGGTTACATAACGACAGATGTATTAAAAGAAATCTTCAAAGAGCTGGACAACACCATTACAGCTGAAGACTTGGACACCATGATCGAAGAAATTGACTCTGACGGCTCAGGAACCGTGGACTTTGATGGTGAGGAAACCTTTAGAATTATAGATAATTATACATCCTACCTAATAGAAATGGCTAAACACTGTCCATGATAATACATTTATTTGTAGGATATGGTATGGATATTATGGTTATGTTCCAAACATTTTTTTATGAACTTCATATACGCATACGAATATTTACAATAACTAGGTATGTAATCTAACTTATATAGCTGTTACTTATATTATAATTCTAATAAACAATAAAAGCTAGGTATAGACATAAGTATAGCTACTCTATTTGAATTATAAAACTAAATATATTAAATATGTATTCCATAACCTTAAAATCAAAAAAATATTTTATTGTAAGTATAAAAATTATGTTGGAGCAGCCATGTTTTCAGATTTTTTTTGTAACTATGAAACGGGAGTTCTCTGTTTTGACTCCATATTCATTAAAAATGTACCGGAAAAGCACTGATATTAGTGGAAAAGAGTGATAGCGTCCTTAATACTTTAGGAATGTGTAGACATAAGAATGTCTATAAAAAATCATCACCACATTCCTAAAGTCCTTGTTATTATTTATCAGATGCTAATAAGCTGTTAACTGAATTCTATTCAGAGGGGTAAAAGGGGCCAAAAACAGCTTATTGAATTAAATATTGAAATACCTACTTATCTAATAAAGAATGGCTAAAGTTAAAACCAAGTGACAACGACTAATAAAGGCTATTTTATCTGGCGAAATGTGGTGTACCATAGGTACTTACACCTCTGCCTAGCATTTGGGCATTACAGGCGACATTTTATGTTATGTAATGGGTCACTCTGGTTCAAACACTGACGGAACATTTTTTTTATTATTTCAGAATTCCTTGAGGTAATGACTGGAGAGTAAAAGTACGTGGAATGGAAATATAGGATATTATTAAACCAATTTAAAATAATAGTACAAAATAATATAAGGAAAATTATATAAGACAACGATGGAACACAATTTCATGGGGTTTTGCAATGGAAACATGTTTCAACTCTAAGAACTAAGCCCGGCGAGATGTTAATCAGTGTTCGAAACTCAAAGAACTTATAAGTTTAATAAATTAAGCATAATTACGTGTATAATAACTGCGCGCAGTATTTATATTAAAAAGAATTTAATAATAGCTTTATTTTATTTTTGTACATACCTACCTACTGTTAAAAGCGACATCTGGTGGTGGATTGTAGAACTACGGTCAATCAACGGTTGTTTGTGTTTAAGTATGACACCAACCTGCTAGGTGGCAGTACTTACCTGGATGAAAACTTCACCTAGCATGATAAGCCATGTTTTGCACTGCTCTATGCATGCTTATCCAGAAGTTCTTAAGGCTATTCAGGTACATAAAGAAAAAAAGAAAAATTGGTTTATTTGTCACAGAAACACGTGCGTGTAAAAACACAGAAAAATGATAACAGTACTTAATCACATATAAATCATAGAAATATGAGATGAGTAAGTAAATATAAAAATAAATAGTTGGCAGCTGCACGTCATGACTGTGACAAGAAGGAACTGTGTTACATCGTGTCTTTGCTGTGAGGCTCCTTGTTAATGGAAGACCACCAATTAATTTATAATGGCAGGATTTAAGAATAATTTAACAATGTTCCAACTGTTTCATTAGATGTGAACTTTGAACTACACCTTTATGCTGTTAGTTTGATATATTATTATAATATCGTGTATCCTACGTATTTTTTCAGGAAGCATTCAGAACAAAGACTTATTTATTAACTGCTGTAAGGTCTGAATGAAACTTTGATAAGATCACCTACAACATATCTCCTCCAAATAATTAAAAGCATCTTAATGTTGTCGGGTATAAACCTAGTAAAACTATTTTAGATCCTGTAGTAGATCAGTAGGTACCAAGAAAAACTAACCCATAGAATTGGCACAAAAAAGTTTGACAGAGATAGATTCACTAGTTTTGCACAATGTTACTGGCCCCGATATTTTTTAAGACCGCTTCACCAGTTTCATCTAATCAGTGAGGACTAAAATTGAATCATTGTTCAAAGTAGAATGGAACTCCATGACGAATTCTGTTTTCAAAACAAAATTAAGTTAGGTCAATACGAAAGTGTTAGATCGGAACAATACTCAACGTAACTTGGTTGAATTTCTTCACTAATTGTATAACGTTCTGTGGCAATGCTTTTACTTTTGTTGTTTAGTTTTACGAGACTGAGGCAATAACTTTAATACAGTGTCGTTAATAATTTACACTTTTACTTTAAGTTGGTCATACCATTTATGCGTACGCGCATCGATTGGAAATCGTGCGATCTAAATAGTACAGTACATCGGCATAGCATAGTTATTTATAAGATATCATTAAGACAATTGATTGCTTTAATATCTAATGGCATGTAGCCAAAATTAAAAAGAAATATTAAAAAAAATGTTTACCAGAGTACATATGACGCGTACTGGCATACTGCATGGCTTTTAATGTAGTATATAACAACAATACGAACCACACGATCCAATTGCATTCTTGGCAATTTAGATGACATATTGACAGTTGACTCCTTTTTTGGCCCGAATACAAGTTCCGCTGTCGTGTGAGGTTATAGAGGTCGTGTCAGCCGTAGGGCATTTAAAAGGTCACTCTATAGGCGTGTAGGGCTGAACTGATCTAATTTAAAAGCCTTAAGGTCCTTATTAACGTCATTTAAGATTATGACTGTCATGCAAACATTATTGACACTCACGGACATATTAAAGTATATTGTGATGTTTCCATATCTACATTTCACAAGTCGGATTGGTTAACGATAAAAAATTAATGATTCTGACGACACCAGGAAGACCAATGACACCAGGTTAATTATAGCTGAGACTATATTAAATTGAGTTATTTTTAAACATATTATAATAAATATTTCACAATATAAAGTTGACCTCTATCTCAAGAATAATGAAGGGAAATCGTATCTCATTAATTAATTCGTCAAACACTTTCTAATTAGTTTAGGTAAGTTTTGGCACGCGCGTGACCTGTCTGGTAGTTTAGCAAAAGGCATGTAGGAAGGGCTCTGCATTTTTGACACCTCATCAAGTTTGTGTGTCATAAGCGTGATATTCATAACACTTCCGTTTCATTTCATAAACACTTATACCAGCCGGGTTAAACCAAATACGTAAAGCGAGGGATTTAAAAAGAAATAGTAAAAAAAAAAAACAATAGACAAAACTCAGGACTCAATGGGTCTTAATGGGAAGCAACATCGCGGCAGGCCCAGGCGGCGACGGTCGGATAAGCTGGACTGCTGGACTCCTTCAACAAGTAATCTTCTTGGCAGTTCTGGGCAGAGAGAGGTAGAAGACGGACGTCTTTGCCTTGCTGAGGGACAAACAGACTTATAAATAAGGATCTAGCTTTTTCCCGCGGTTTCGCCCACGTGGATGTCGGAAAATACTTCACGAGAACGTACTACCGCGATTAAAAATACCCTATGTGTTCCAGGTTATAACTGATCTGTGTGACACATTTCATCGAAATCCCGCCAATCCGAAACATACATATCCAGACAAACGTACAAAAATTCCTGGATACTATTCTTTTGTAGTAGGTATAGATATATCGGTATATATAGTAGACAAATTAGGATCAAATTCAGTACAACTACTTAATTTAAAAGATTTTTGTCAGAAAATGAAACTGTGAGATAACTAGATCAACATCTACTTCTGATCTTGTTTGCATCATAATTGCAAAGGACCAATTGTTTACAATTGCTATGTACGTGACAAGCTAGACTATAGACGCAGCTGTACCTACTTATCTAAAATGTATTATAAATAAAGAAAAACAAATAGTCTGTGGTTGTCCTCGTTCACGTAGATATGGTATTTTAAAGGTAATTTAAAGGTACTGGAATGTAGTGTTTTCACTCGTTTCACATTCTGTTACGTACTATTTCTGTAAATATTGGGGCATACTGTTGCATCGTCTAACACTTTGAGATCTCGCGTTGTAACTTTTAACACAAACACTTTAATAGAATTTCCACGAAATAAATTCATAAGAGTAGCCACGTGTTTTTGTAGTTATTGGCACCTATCCTAAATATATGTTATAAAAAGATAACATTATTATTTAATTAATATAAATAAATTTCCAAATTTTTTCACTTACTTTATTTTTAAACTTGCTGATTCTCGCGGCATCTCCTGCCGAATTATATACTAAAACCTTCCTCGAGAACCATTGGTGAAAACAGCGTGAAAATCGGTGCAATAGTTTTTCAGTTTATCGCAAACAGGACGACAGACAGACGCGGCGGAGGACTTTGTTTTTTAATATGTAAGGATATCATAAGCCGATTACAGTTTTCTTCTTGGCTTGGCTTGGCTTGTATAGCTTAAACATTTCACATTCTCCACCATCACAGCTGTCAATTTCAGCCTCATTTAATAAAAATTACATTTTTTATAAAAACACAATTTTTAATAATGACAGATTAGGTATCAACCTGTCCCGTTTATGCGCAAATTGCAAAACGCAAACGTGAAGGAATGAAAGCCCAACAAGATTAATGCTTCATTAACTTCAACTTGCGGCACATATAAGGGCCCGTTTGCGGTCCAGTCTCTATCTCAGTAGATTTCTTCCTGCTACTGAGTGAGCTCGTGTTATTGATATTTCAAGACGGAAGTTGTGTTGAGAACAAACTGTCATGAAACTTTACAAATTAAGTTGTAACGTTAATATGTGCATGTTTAAAGTCGTAACTTAATTAAAAAGTCGAGTTGTAATTCTTTATAAGTAATGTTGTTTAGTCATTATAAAGTTGGGCTAATGATGCTTGTTGGTACTGAATATGAGATTTACAGATAACACATAATGAAACGTGCTTATCTAATATAATATGCGTAGTCCTAATCCTAATCCCAACTAATATTATAAATGCGAAAGTGAGTTCGATTGTTGGCTTGTTTGTTACGCTTTCACGCTAAAACGGCTGAACGGATTTAGATGAAATTTTGTACATGGCTAGATCATGATCTGATGAAGGACATAGGCTACTTTTCATCCTGGATCGCAGACTAAATCGTGGGCATCAGCTAGTTTTCCAGTTAAAAATACGTATAGTCATAACGGATATATATTAATAAAAAACTTCGACAGACATTGTCATAGATAAACGTAACATAGAACAGCCGATATATTCTATAAAAAATTTAGGTGAAGTGAGCCGTCAATAATGTCAATCCCTAGCATCACAGCTCACTCCAAGTTCACTTCACCTAAGTTTTCACGGTGAGATTTTTACAGAACATTTTGCCATACAAAATCTATCAAAAACTCATCATTGCGAGAAGTGAACTGCGGCAATATTCTTATATGTTTTTTAGTCTGAATAGACATGAACTACATACATCCTATGCCCAATTTGAGTCGTCGTTCTCCATATTTAGTACTTTCCGTAGTGTTCTTATCTTATCAAATATCAGTCAGTCAACCTCCCTTTACGGTAGAAGTCTAGATATAATCTGTGTCGGCTATCTTAGGCTGGGTAGCCAGTGTTATAAGAAAAATAGTGACATTCTTTGTTGAATTCGTGACTTAAACATAATTACTAGTGTATCCATTTCAGTGTATCTATAGATTCAGATAAAACAATCTCTATTGTTGTTTATTTCTATTAAATGTGACCTGATAACAACTGCACGGTGTATTTAATATTAATATATGTTAATTAGTTTCCAAAAAAAATTTCTAAACTATTTTAAAACATAAACTTCAAGGTAACTTACTAATGAAGTCGTAAAATTGATATAATAATTGTGTTAATCTAATTCTCTAGTATTGTATAAGATTTGCATACATTATAGCTTATTTGTTTAAAAAATATTTATTAGTTTATAGTTTCCTTGGTAATCGAACTGAAATGTGGTCTAAAAGCGGTTATGTGGTTTTGAGCGCGATTTCTAGTCGCCAATGAATTTTTCTTTCTCCTCAACACCAATAGGTAGATAGTTACATGAAATACCTGTTGGAGTGAAGGGATGTTTCAACATACGCCACCGAAAAAGGCATTTCCAGTCTGAAACATGGTACATAATATACCTAGTCCAGGACGTAATATATCTTTGCCTAAGCAGGTTAAGTATATTTTAATTTAGCAATAACAAATCTTATACTTATACCCATACTATCCATAGTAATATTATAAATTCGAAAGTAATTCTGTCTGTCGATCTGTCTCTCTGTATGTTACCTTTTCACACCTTTTTTTTTTTTTTTTTTTGAGGGTGGGAAATCATCCAATGACTTCTCCCGCTCTGGGCGGAGCGGAAGGGCGTGTCAGACTTTTACTGACTAAAACCCACCCGTGTTCCTTCATTTGCCTGTTGCCAAGGTCCCGGTATCCCTTTCGGACTTTCCCGCAACCCTGGCAGGCATCGGTCCTATTGGACCCCGTCATTTTTGCTGACATCTCTTTGAGGCGCGCGTGGAACACGACGCGCCATCGACCCGGGCCTGGTCCTTATCGGACGGCGAGCTGCCCGTTGCTCGCCGTCCGCAAGCCCGCGCCTATGGTGGCCGGAAATCCGCCTGGGATTCCCGACGCCCAGGGCGTCTCCAACGGCGGCGGTTAGGGGCGTGAGGGCGCAAACTTTGCCTTTCCCTCACGCGTTCCGCCTCCTCCTTCGCGAGCATTACTGCTTCGCAGAAGGAGGTGACGGCTTCCCATGCCCTCTCGCTCCGTACCATGGCCTGAACCAGGGCCGGACGCGAGAGGTCACCGCCGCCAATCGCCTCCGCGAGGACACGGCGGTGCTCCGCCCAAGCAGGGCACACCTCAACCGTATGCTCCACCGTGTCCTCCGGGCGATCCACACAGTGGTGACACCCGGGCGTTTCCTCCCGCCTAATCCTACACAGGTACCTCCCGAAGCTGCCATGTCCGGTGAGGACCTGTGTCAGGCGGAAGGTGAGGACGCCGTGGCGCCTCTCTATCCACTCCTCAAAGAGGGGACTTATCGCCGCTATTGTGGCGTGCCCAGCACTGGGTTGCGACAATCGCACTCTCCATGCCGCCATGAGATCTTGCCGGAGCTCTGTCCGCTGTGCCGCGATTTCTCGCGGCAGCGGAGTTACACCCCGGCGCTTCACCTCCTCGCGCCACTCCCAGATGTGCGCGAGGACCTTCGCCTCCAGATCCCATGGCGGTAATCCGGCAAGGAGGCTCGCCGCCTCACGGGAGACCGTGCGGTATCCCCGGGCCAGCCGAATGGCCATGACCCTTTGGGACGCGTTCAACCGGCGTGCTGGCCGCAGCCTAAGGGAACGCGCCCACACCGGTGCCCCGTAAAGGGCCATGGACCGCACGACCCCCGCATAGAGCCTCCGGCAGGAGGCGTTTGGACACCTTTTCACACCTAAACCACTAAACGGGTTTCGACAACATTTGGCAAGAAGGTAGATGGCATCCTGGGGAAGGACATAGGATACTTTGTATCGATATACCACACGAGCGAAGCCGCGGGCGGAAGCTAATGCAAAATAATTTAGCAAATAATTCCTAATTTTAGTTAGAGTTTATTGCTCCGATTGTATTGCTCAACAAAATTATTTAGAACAAATATTTATTTTAATTAATTCTAAATTCATTAATGGTGCAATTTGTCTAAACATGAACACTGGACTGGAATCTTTGGTAATGTTTCGTTGACTTTAATAGTAGTTGATTTATCGCAGGCGAGATAAGACAGATAACTGGACTGGACCCTGTCATCTGTTGCAATTAACATGCAAGTTTGTTGTATTGAAATATGATGCAAACTAATGAATGCACAAGTATAAAATTAGTCGGACTTGTTAGTAGTTAGGAGAGGAAGTAGGAATCTATCTTGTAAATTAAAGTCGCTTTTCGTATTTGTCTGTAACTATTTCACAATATTTCAGACCTGCATTTCTTCTGCAACCGATCCTGCGTCTGCGAAAACAGAGAATATTCATACGTTCGAAGGTGAACCTGATAATCGGGCCAAAGCTGGGGACGTGCTATGCGTGCAATATTATGGTATCATTAAATCATTAAAAAATATTGAAATAAATCTAGCATTGTCAGCAGTAAGTTTTTTATAAATCACTTCATGTTCCGGTTCAAAAACCCACCGTCATGTAATATTGTATGCCGTAATTAATTCTAAAAGCATTGATAACGAGACGCCTATTATATTCACGTTTACGGATCTGATATAAAAAGGTCGGACAGTGCGCAGGCGCAGTGAACTGTTTTCTTTTCAAGGAAACCTCGCTTGCAAGGATATACCGTCAGTTTGTTAATAAGAGGAGATAATTGCTTGAGGCAGGTAGGTAAACGTGGCGGACTTATAGAAGTAAGGTTTTTTTATTCGTGATTCATGTAGGTATGTAGGAAAGAGTCTGAGAATATGGAATACCTATCAGTATCCTATTTAACTTTCAGATATATTTCAGTTTTTTTTTTAGTGGAAATACCACAGGGAAATACCCTCTGGTTGAGTAATGGGTCCTGGGTTTAATTTCCAAGTGGGCAAAGGCGATTTGAGTTTTTCCTAGATATTTTTTCCAAAAGCAGTACAGTGTATGCCTTTTTGCCCGGTTGATGGCAACAGGTTCGCCCCTTATGTATTCCATGGACATAACTGGCGAAATATGAGTATACCTTACTCCTCTGCCCCTTCGAGGAAATTATGAATGCTTATGTTATGTTGTCGAGGATGCCCAAGCCCGGATAGTTTCGTATCGAAACGGATCCCTTATTATAAATTCTCGTTGTGGAAGCATGAAGCACACTCATGATTAAAGCTTCTAAAAATTCCAAAATATCCATGACTTATCTTAATAGAATAATTATTGACACACTCAACATGATTGATAGAAAAGTTGAACCCCGAAAAGAACAAAGGTAGTAAGTAGTTTGAGTTGAGGCCAACCCGAAGGTCACCCGATAGGCCGATAAGCTGTCAGCATGACATGAACGTACCTGAACAAGGTCAGATCACATACGCCTTATTGTTCACAAAATAAGGTTGAAATTCTGTTGATTATGGACATAATTTGACCTGACATGTTTATTAGACCAGTGGGTATGAATGATTTGTATGAGATCAGATTAGACATAATGTATGGGTGCCGCGCATGTTGTATGTGGTTCATGGTGCTAATCAGTCACTTTTTAATGGAAAGGGTTTTGGCGGATGCAGGAAATTGTTGAAAATAATACGTTGTAAGTCTTCCGCGCTTTTTGTATGACGCGGGTAATGTAGGTAAGTAATAAGGGTTCTGTAGTCAACAAGGAACCCTTATAGTTTCGCCATGTCCGTCTGTCTGTCCGTCTGTCCGCGGCTTAGCTCAAAGTCTACGTAAGTTGGTACTAGAAAGCTGTAATTTGGTATGGATATACATATAAACCACGCCGACAAAGTGGTAAAAAAAATATGTAAAAAACATTTTTTTTAGGGTACCTCCCTTACATTTAAAGTGGGGATTGTTTGTTTTTTTCTCGTCAATCCCATAGTGTGGGGTATCGTTGGAAAGGTCGTTTAAAAATAATGGGAGTTTGTGACAACCATTTTTGGATTTAGGGATCCGTTTGCGGAATATTAAGCTTTAAAGTGCAAATTTTTATTAGAGTCAAGTGTCCCCCACCCCTGCCAGCTAACTGGTTGGGTTTGGAAATGTGAAAAAATTCACGGCAGTAGTATATATAACGAAATTAAAAGGAAAACTATCATTGCTACGAAGGCTCCACCAATTACCGAGTAATAATCGACCAACTTTAATTTGCAGTTGCAAAAACATGTTCTCCCATACATTTTGTATGGGAGAACAAGTTTTTCAACTACTATGTTAAGTTTGTTGGATAAATTCATCCCAACTACGGAACCCTTCATTGCGCGTGGTTCGACATGCACTTGGCCGGTTTTGTATTGGTAAATGCTATTGTAGTTAAGTGCTGATTCGGGAATAAAATAAGAACAAAAATATACTTACCTAGTTTACTTTCATTCATAAAGTTGGTAGAGTATGTTTGCCATGGTTTTCTGGTAAAAAATCCTTATGGAAGAAGCTTTGCCTTGAACCGCATCTGTGGTCTAGTTGTTAGACCACCTGGGCTGTCTCAGACCCATGAGGTCCTAGGTTCGATTCCCAGTGGGGGCAAAATTTTCTGCGTGGTTTGGTTGGTGGTAGGGCTTGTTATAAGTCCGCCTGGCTAGCTACCACCATCTTATCTAAGTCTGTCGCCATAAAAACTATGTTAACAGTATTGTTGTGGTTCGGCAGTTAGAGGTAAGATAGCCAGTTCCTCTGTGGTTGAGGATTCCGAGTGGAGCTCGCTGCCACCTTCAGCCTGACCATCAGGTGAGGTGCAGGCCAGGAGTTTACCCGTTGTGAATAAAAAAAGGTTTGATGTTTCTTTGTTGAATGTAATTATTTTTACGAATGATCGAGCAAACCTGTTCAAGCTATAAAAAGCGTTACAATGACAACCTACATTAACAATATCTGCATTTTCATCTACAAATAAATATGCATAACGAAACAAAAATGCAAATTCCTTTTGCATTCTTTATGATGAGACTATGAATGTAGTATCAAATGTGGTAGAGTCAATGTTAAGCGGTCACCTTTGACCCAGATCAACTCTACGTAGAGTACATTAATTGTATAGAGACTAATAGAAATAACAAGGGGTTTGTTATGGGATTGTAGGAAATATTTAGTGTTATAATGGTTTTTTTTAGTGTTGTAATGGTTTTTTCTGAGCTGAATGTTGAATTTTCACAATTTCTTCAGTGTTTCAGCCTTCAGTGGTTTTATATTAGGTAAACTAAGTAATGGAATATAGTGTTAGTTATAGCCTATGAACAGTTACTTGAATATTTCTCATCCAATGAATAAATACCATCTTTAGATACCGAGACTCCTCCGTGACTCGGAAAGCACGTTAATTCGTTGGTACCCGGTTGTCATTCGGGGATCTTTGACAGTCGTTACGGGTCGTCAGAAGCCCGAAAGTCTGACAACCGGTCTTACTAAGGGGTATTGTATTACCCAGTTAGTGGGTTGTGGGGGTCAGATAGGCAGTCGCTGCATGTAAAATACTGGTATTCAGCTGCATCGGGTTAGACTGGAAGCCGACCGCAACATGTTGGGAAAAATCTAGACAAATTGATTCGCATTCCTATTTCTAAAAAGACATACAAAGATCCGGGATTTTATGGCAAATAAGGCGCGAACGCATCACAAATCATAATCATTTAGTAAAAGTACTTGTATAATAATGATTGTCTTAGTATATTATACCGCATATAAAAATTTGTACTTAAGTGTTTGTTTATATTTACTTTAATCCGGATATGTAAAGGTAATAAAACAAAAATTAGTGTGAAATACGATATCTGTATATATAACGGACCATAAATTATAATAATTCTTACTTAAGTACTGCGTTTAACATAGTAATGGAGATGGACTCGTATGGAGATTAGATTGGTGGGATTTATTATTTTATTGCCGATTTAATTGAATTGTAGAGTGCTACTGATTTTTTGGCCGATGTATTATAAATTATAAACGAGCATAATTTTGACTTATCCCACTAATATATTAAAATAAATGCGAAAGTGAATTTGTTTGTTTGTTACGCTTTTACGCTAAAACGGCTGAACGGATTTGGATGAAATTTGGCACTTAGGTAGACCAATGACCTTTAGAAGGACATAGGTTACTTTTTATCCTGGAATCCAGACGAAGTCGCGGGCCACAGCTAGTAACTTATAAGTTAACAAATTATTTGAAAAATAAAAAACCCGACTGGTAAAACCTATAACCGAAAAGAGAAAAACAAGCATTGTACTTTGTTTTTTGTAAGGTATTGCAGGCGGGGGACAAACAAAAGTTACACTATATTTCAGGTTATCTGTTTGTCCCCGCCTGCGTCCCCGAGCTTACCAAAGAAATAGACATACATACATACATAGTCTCGAAAAACATTACCTGCATCTGGGGCAGTCGGGTAATAAAAAAAAAACAATATTAATAAAATTATCCTGGGCCTACTCTCTTTAAATTGCCAAAGACACGCTTTATGAAGATTAAAAGATCTTTTTCTACTTTCAGCCTCATAATAATAGGGACGTAGTTCTGATAAAAATATAAACATAACGTAAAAACGCCAGAAGGTGTACTCCGTTTTTACGTTACGTTCGTTTCTGGTGTTGCATTAATTTGAAAAATTAAATAGCAGTTGAATCGTTCTTTTTTTGCTTTCGACCATTTCAGTTTTTGCAGTTGGATCTACATAGGTATTTATTAATTCTCTAAAAGTAAGTATATTTTCTTTACTCAAACATTGACCATTTAGTCTCAACGATATCCTGAAGGTAATTTGTGGCCAACAGCAATTCTCTTTTCGTTAGAAAAAAGCATTGCAAAACATGTAGTTTTTGCATACATTGCACTATGCACTACAAAATCAGTGCATAAATAATTATATTTGTAAGCGGCATGGCCTCTGGGCATATATTTTGGGCAATAGAGCTTGTTTTTTTCAGTATTTCACTTTGAGGTGCTTAAATAGTCAACGCCTTATAAGGGGAGAAGTGCAAAGTCCCCTCTGTCACAGTTAAAATTATGGAATAGTCGCTAAAATGTCGTTCTGCCATATAAGCGTTTCGTATTTCTAAAACGACTTTCAACAGGATTCACGTTAAGCTTTTCGGTAGATTATTTATGTACAGTGCGTTCATTATAACTTGACCCGTGACGCGTATGGTAGCACTGAATTTTGCAGTCTTAGTTTCAATACTAATAGAGTTCAAAATGGTAACTGACAGAACAGTAATACCAATCACATGACTAAAATTCAGTGCTACAAATCACGCCACGGGTCAAGTTATAATGAATATACTGCAAAACCCAATACTTTTTTTTACTTTTCCGTCATCGGTGTCGCTGATAAAATGTCACTTTGTCCAGACCCTAAGGAGTTGCCACAAATTTATTTCCATGTTAAGTTTTGAACCAAGTGCTTTGTCAATAATAAAGGATATAATTTTGTTAATTCCTTTCTATTTAATTATAGTGTTCAACTTAAGTAACAAAACAGTAGGGTTACCACAATCGGATTTTATCGCGAATAAAACGGGCCCCTGTGACTGAGCAATTGATATGGAACTAGGAACGAGTGGAGTCGTGATCATAGCTATTTTATAATGGCGGAGGTACTAAGCAGTAGCCACGACCCGGCAGATCTTATCTACCTTGTAGACAAGACTAAGTTTTTATCTATGTCTTGTGACACGATGCATTTTAGTCTCGTGAGAGAGTGTTAATTTGTGAATGGATTTCTTTTAATTGTGTGACATACCGATATAATTTTGTGCATTGGTAGCTTTGCAGATGGATGCCCGGGGTTTGGAAGTTGGCGGTGTGATACCCCTTTTTTTTTTTTTTTTTGAGGGTGGGAAATCATCCAATGACTTCTCCCGCTCTGGGCGGAGCGGAAGAGCGTGTCAGACTTTTACTGACTAAAACCCACCCGTGTTCCTTCATTTGCCTGTTGCCAAGGTCCCGGTATCCCTTTCGGACTTTCCCGCAACCCTGGCAGGCATCGGTCCTATTGGACCCCGTCATTTTTGCTGACATCTCTTTGAGGCGCGCGTGGAACACGACGCGCCATCGACCCGGGCCTGTTCCTTATCGGACGGCGAGCTGCCCGTTGCTCGCCGTCCGCAAGCCCGCGCCTATGGTGGCCGGAAATCCGCCTGGGATTCCCGACGCCCAGGGCGTCTCCAACGGCGGCGGTTAGGGGCGTGAGGGCGCAAACTTTGCCTTTCCCTCACGCGTTCCGCCTCCTCCTTCGCGAGCATTACTGCTTCGCAGAAGGAGGTGACGGCTTCCCATGCCCTCTCGCTCCGTACCATGGCCTGAACCAGGGCCGGACGCGAGAGGTCACCGCCGCCAATCGCCTCCGCGAGGACACGGCGGTGCTCCGCCCAAGCAGGGCACACCTCAACCGTATGCTCCACCGTGTCCTCCGGGCGATCCACACAGTGGTGACACCCGGGCGGTGTGATACCCCTGGGACTCGGAAAGCACGTTAAGCCGTTCGTTGGTCCTGCGCCTGATCTCTCTCTGGTCGTGTTGGATTGCAGTCCCATCGGACTATGGGAGTGAGAGACGAAAGAGTGCACCTGTATCTGCGCACACATTTGTGCACTATAATATATGCCGCGCCGAAGGCTAGTCTCCGTTGAGATGGGCTGCCGTGGCCGAAATACGGTCTGGAGGACTATACAACGTGTAACAGAATAAGCGCAAGACCTGAAAGTAGTTTGCTCAGAATTGGCTTCTGAATCGATTTCCGTCATTATTTATATGTTAATTTTTCATGAAAAAATCTTTTATTTAACTGAAATTAGAACCACTGCGTCATAACAAGGTAATAAGATATTCTATTTAAGGAAATTTAAGCCTTAGCTCAAAGGAATAAAGCCTATTTAAATGCATAACCAAATTTGTAATACGCTCATAGCTATCCTATGTGTAGTGCGCGTTAAATAAAATAGTTAATTTAAGGTGTGGTTTAATTAAATTAAATTACAGATATTATTTTAGTCTTATAATTTAATATTCTAATTGGGGTGTATGAGCTCTTGCGTTTATTCCGTTACACGTTATATATAGTAATTGAGATTTGTTTATCATTTGATCCAGATAGATCAAGTGATAAACAAACAAACAAACTGCAGAACAGAAGGCGTAAGCCTTCACAGACATTAAATTATTAGAAGGAAGCCCTGCGTATAGAGTGAGGAAGATATTCTTAGGCTAAATTAGAAGAACCCGGTACTTACTTACATTTTATGATGTTCCCTCAATTGTAACAGAATGTAAAAACTCGTAGGCAATAAACCAAAAGAAGTCACAATTCAACATTCAAATACAAAATACGAATCGAAACTGTAAACATTGAAATATTTACTGAGAGATAATATAAAATATTATTTAGCTTTCAAAAATATAAATTCTATTAACCCACTCTAACAAAAACCAATAAACGAACCGTGAAATATTAATCCACCTTGATATTAAACAATATTTATTACAATCGAAATCGCAATAAAGCACTCTATCGAGATCATTTCAGTAGTAATCGAGAGCGCAGAATATATCCATAATGCCTTATAGATTTAACCTACCGAGGCATAAAATGGCGTTACAAAGCTATTAACAATGAAATGTATACAGAGCGTTAAGCTAAAGTCAAGAGTCCATTGTACGAGACAAGGTGATGTTACGAAACGACAATAGGGTAACTAAAGATTGCCTTTGAAATAATTGTATAGTTATGAAAAACGTTTCTTAATTTCATGATTTTGTTATGTTTTTTAAACGTTGTACAGTCACGGACTTAAATTGATGAGCCACTTGGCACTGTTCGTATTTTAGCCGTGTAATGCAAATCGGGCTTAGTCGGTTATACTCGTATATGCAGACACGGAAAGTCATGTCTTCGTATTAAAGAAGAAATAAATTATATTTAATATCTTTACCGGTTGGCTAACCTGAGAGCCAGAACTACAAACTTGACATCAGAGTGACTACCCAAAATCAACCAATTGCAGGTCGAGCAACCGTAACCTAGCGACGATTGTTTTCGCGTAGCCATAGTAACGGTAGCGTACGGAGAAACCTTAATTAGTCATTTGGACAAATTCGAAAATCACACCTCTGAAATCGACATTTCAACTGTCACTGTCTTCGGATAGGTTTTCAGAATTATCGAGTTAATGAGCTCTGATTCAAAGTAGGTCAGTATCAAATAGATTGGATAAACATTGTATTTATTTATCATTAAGAACTTATTAGTCAACCTCTATGGATAATACCGATAATACCTATTTCCGATTACTAGCAATTTGTCATCTTGTTTACGAGCATGCGATTTGAGTTCGTGTTTAGTCGTGTAATCTCGTGAATGTATGAAACTGCAAAATTTTAAAGTCTGAAAATGGCTCATCAATTGAAGTCCGTGACTGTACCTAAGTGTAGTTTAATAACTGCCAGTTCAAATGAACTGGCAGTTATTAAAAGTACACTTAGGTACAGTCACGGACTACGGACTAAAATAGTGTGGCCTGTTTTGAGTTATATGACAATAGCCATATGCCTTGAAAAGTTTTTCAGCAATCACTAAATGGTAGAGGAGCGCTGACATTTTTGGGAGCTATGAAAAATAGAGAATATCTCTCTGTATCTCTCAGCACAATAAAATACCACTTCTAAAAGCGTGATAACCCTGAGTTTGCAAATTGGAAAACATAACCTGAATAGTATGACTACCGATTATAAAGCGCCTTTGTTATACTTTTTACAAGGGTCTAGGTGCTGTGTGCTAATGCTTATTCGTTATATTTTTAAACCATTAGAAAAAACTAGAAATCTTTATTTGGAAAAAAAATTGTACCTTTACCTATGTACTGAATTAAGTTTTTTAACCTAAAACGCACATTTTCACCGCCACAAACAACCACTAAAAAAGTCTGAAACTGAATTTCTTAGAACTATTTCTGAGAATTTATCGTTTAATTCAATCAATGGATAAAAATCCTACCGAAAGCGTCCAGTTTAATTTACATAATAGCGAAAATAGAAAAACTTCTTTACGTTTTGTATTTTTTCTATAAACTATTGTTTCCACTCAACGTTGAAACTGAATTTACTTTTTGTGTATGTATTTATGCATAGTCGTTTTATTAGCTTAGTAAAATTCATCATACTGTCATCCTTAGGGAGCATGTTCTCCTTCTTATAAACGTATAAGCATATTAGCCTCCATCTCAGTTTTAACACCCTCTTTGTGCTCATCATCCTTGCCAACCATCGATTCTTTGATCTTCCCCTACTCTTTATGAAGATTGAATATGCTTAATCCTTCCAATCAGCCACTTAATTTTCTAAAAGTTTAATCAGACTACAAAGTAAATACATGTGACATAGTAAAACATATAACTATTTAATGATTAATACTTAGTTGATGTAAATGGATATACCTGTGGTATTAATTAAAATCATAATCAATCGGAATCGTTGAACAACAATTATAAAAAGAAAGGAGGCTTGCATAAGATGATGAAAAGGATTACGTAATTAATTAGAATACAATAACTGTCACCACTCGTGGAGATGCTAACTTACAACTTGGTTGCAACGTGAAACCACTCTGCAACAGTGACAGTGTAGTAATTAAACAGTCATATTCCAGTTAGAATTAAATTTATAGTTAAATCCTTATTTGGAGTATCGTATATCTACCCTGCTGATCTTATCTAATCAGGAATTGAAACTATAACGCCATCACTCCCAATATGCTCCACTTATTTGTGCCCTTGTACTCATAAGGGCACAAGAAGTGGAGCAAGCATTCGGTAATGTGAGTATTATGGGACTGGTCGTGAATAGAACTATTATACGTTAGATCATGACAGTCAGCCAAACAAAGTCCTCCAGGATTGATATTACCTGAGAATGGATTAGTAAGAGATGGAAGTCAGATTGTCAGAAGCTTTCTGTAAAACGTAGACCGTCGCATCTGGTTGTATCGAAAGTAAACTGTGACGTAGAAAGGGTTAGAATTGCACCTGATGATTGGCGAGCCAGAGTCTACATCCAATTTATGGCTGTATAAGGTACCAAAATCCGAGGACACGTTATCTTATTCGAGTTATTAAAGAACGTAGGACGGACACATGATAAAAAATAACATATAATCTCAAAAGCTGCCATATGGTGATGAAGTTTACGACGGATTTAGAAGAATTATGACTAATTTTCCAAAATACAAACTAGAACAGTAGAACTAAATAAAAAAGGATTAAGCTACAAGAAATAAGGTAATAAACGAAATCAAGACACACCACAGATCATTTTATTAAATTAAGTGCTCAAATCGTCAACATCCGGGAAGTCTACATTCACGCGGTAACCTAACGATTGATCAACATGAAATAAGAAATTAATTCAATGAATTCGACATAAATCAACATGGCGATCGTTAGATTACTCGATTGACGGCGGTGATCACGTTTATACACCTTCACACTTCAAACTGAAAATATATGCTCTCATTGTGTTCAAATATTTATACACTCAGTAATCAGCTTTAATAGAAAAGCACAGAGTTCATTTTTGATAAGCTACAGTCATTTATTAAGCCTAGTCCATCTGTGCATTGGTTTGCAAACGTTCAAATTATTTGTTCACAGGATATCGTGATATTGAGAAAGACTAACGACCTTATTGTTATGGAGATATAGGTCAAGCTAGAATATAGGTGCACAGAAATGGTTGGCAATACAATGGCCAGTTAGCCGTTTAGATATCACATCGACCGTATTAGTTTTAGTTCAAGGATAGAATAACTGAAGGAAATGCTAGCTGTAAACCACGGTACAACTGATATTAATTTTAACAGAAATTATACTTATTTGTAGGAAACAAAGACAGGTGTGTAATATGAAGGAGACTATCCTATTAATATTCTAAGCGCGAAAGTGTGAGGATGGAAGGATTTTTGTTACTCTTTCACGCAAAAACTACTGAACGGATTTGGATGAAATTTGGCACGAGATAGTTTATAACCTGGATGAACACATAACGATAATTTTTATCCCGATATTCCCATGGAATCGAGGCTCATGCGGGTGAAACCGCGGGGCGCTGCTAGTAATTATTTAGAATTCAAATCATGTCATTCGTAGATCTTTGACAGTCGTTACTGGTAGTCAGAAGCCCAAAAGTGTAACAACAAGTTTTACCAAAGGCTATCGTGTTACCCAGTAACTGGGTTGTGGAGGTACAGTAATTATATCCACGTATGTATTCAACTTAAAAAAAAAGAATTCGTTCTGAATGCAAGAGAAGTCCGTAATAAAAACAGCAAAGTAATCGATGTCTTCTAAAAATGCATGATGGCTTCCTGATTACCGGTTCAGTGGATTTGTTATTTGTTAATCTTGTGCACCTAGTCGGCTATTGTATTTCATTCAGTTTCTAAATTCATACGATGTGTTCAAAATTCTCTGTTTTCGTCGCTCTATAGCTAGCTTCACTCTGAACTATCTATAGCTTTTCTATAGCTAGCTTTACTCTGAACTATCTATAGCTAGCTTCACTCTGAACTATCTATAGCTTTTCTATAGCTAGCTTCACTCTGAACTATCTATAGCTAGCTTCACTCTGAACTATCTATAGCTAGCTTCACTCTGAACTATCTATAGCTTTTCTATAGCTAGCTTCACTCTGAACTATCTATAGCTTTTCTATAGCTAGCTTCACTCTGAACTATCTATAGCTTTTCTATAGCTAGCTTCACTCTAAACTATCTATAGCTAGCTTCACTCTGAACTATCTATAGCTTTTCTATAGCTAGCTTCACTCTGAACTATCTATAGCTAGCTTCACTCTGAACTATCTATAGCTTTTCTATAGCTAGCTTCACTCTGAACTATCTATAGCTAGCTTCACTCTGAACTATCTATAGCTTTTCTATAGCTAGCTTCACTCTGAACTATCTATAGCTTTTCTATAGCTAGCTTCACTCTGAACTATCTATAGCTAGCTTCACTCTGAACTATCTATAGCTAGCTTCACTCTGAACTATCTCCGGAAAGTAATGGGCTGCCTTCTTTTTAAGAGGTTAGGCAGTAGGCAGAAATTCCTGCCAGGTATTAAGTATTAAGCCGGTACTGTTCGGATTCGATGAATGCTCTGGCATTCATTCAGTCCGTTGTACTCGTAGTTTCCGAGCTGATAAGTGAAGACTACAAGATCGTCTTTGTCTCTATCTTTCTCAAAACTTACAGAACACAATTATCTTTACTGATATGCACAATAACTTAGACGACTCATATATCTCTCGTCGACTAAAGAGTTCCTTATCGATTATTTAATTCGTGTAATCATTTGCATTCCGCGACTAATGGCGAGTCGCTACCAACATAATAAGGCGTATTTACTTTCTTCGATCAAACAGATTAAGATTTCATTACACGCGTGCATAATGTCATGATGGGAGAAAGTGGAAGCTATAAGACAGTCTTATACTGCACTATAAGATGGCTATAAGCGTAAAAGATCACCGCACCGCGTGCGTTGATGGATTATTGTTTAAGTTTAAGACAACCGTGAATGATACTGCCGGGAACATTACGTGTAGCATTAAATTGATAGTTGTTAGGTATTATCCTATTATCATTTTAAGTAACAGAGTTGAATAATTTAATTAAATAACTTTATAATAAGATTATGCATTAAAAAAATAAGCAGACTCATCTCTCGCTTTGCAATGCTGCAATGTAAAATGATTTGAAAGCGATTTTGTACGTGCCCAAATTCAATAGTCTCTCTTTTTCAGAATCTTGAGAAATAATGGTCTAGTTTAGTTTTATTTGTTTAGTAATTTCTATTTTAAATGAATTTTGCAATGGTATATTCACAACAATAACACTAATCTCATTTATTAGCTGCCTGTTTTGAAACGCCTTTTCGATTATTGTATCGAAAGGAAAAACAACAAGCCAATAGCTGGCCCGCGGTACAAATTGGCCCAGTTTTATGAAATCGATGACATAAGGTGCAGTCAGGACTCAGATAGCTTTGGTCCGACAATTGCATCTAGGGCTGGCCTATTTGATTTTCACGATCCTTAAGCTAATAAAGAAGTCTGCTTTGACTGCAATTTGGATATTTAAATGAAGTGTCGTGTTAAATATTATAATAATTTTTAATACCTGCAATTGCTCACTGCATCATAATTCATCTCAAGAGAGTAGGAACGAAAACTGATCTCTATGTTCCGATTCTTGCCAATTTCAGAGCCCTGTTTCTTTGTGATAATTTTCTTAACCAAAATTCTTTGGTATCTAAGGTTCGGCAATCACAATATTCACAGTTCGATGATAGCTTTTTCTTTTCGAGGAGCTAGTGGCTACGTAATAACAGCCGCATGGGTCGATCCATCAGGTTTAGCTAAGCTTGCTGGGGTTGGTCCGTGGATGCGTGACCATCTTTACATACCGAGACTCCTCCGTGCCTCGGAAAGCACGTTAAGCCGTTGGTCCCGGCTGTCATTTGTGGATCTTTGACAGTCGTTACGGGTCGTCAGAAGCCCGAAAGTCTGACAACCAGTCTTAGCAAGGGGTATTGTATTGCCCAGTTACTGGGTTGTGGAGGTCAGATAGGCAGTCGCTCCATGTAAAATACTGGTATTCAGCTGCATCCAGTTAGATTAGAAGCCGACCCCAACATAGTTGGGAAAAGGCTAGGCAGATGATGATGATGATAGCTTTTTCGAAAATGAGGTTGTCAATCAGGTTTCAGATCAGGAATTAGGAGGCTTTAGGTGGCTGATCTAATACGTTAAGAATCCTTAGATGTTCTTACAAGTTTACAAAATCTAACCATGCTCTTCATTTCCATTCGCTGAAACGGGAAAAATTTTCAGGCTGGCAGCAGCCCTAATCAAATGCAGTGTTGCAACCGCCTGTTTCGTGACCAAACACGAATGCCCGGAAGTCAATGGCCCACTTACAACTCATTTTTCGTGGCCACGATCACGTTATACACAAATAATTTATTTGCGTTCAATAAAACCGATCGTTTTGCAATATTTACTATGACACTTTTTCAGTGACAGATAGATTAATTTAGGACGCATGTAATTTCTTAAGTGCAAAATGCATATTTATTAGGTTCGTGCGTCATAAGATTGGTAAACTGAAGATTTTGAGATACATTTTAGCTGTTATGTAGCTAGGTCATGACATGGCCTACATTGAAACAGCTAGATTAAGTATTAGCAAACTTTCCAAAAATCTCTACCTACTTACGACTATTCTAGGACTTAGAATCTTATACAGATCTAAACACTCAATCAATCATACAAACATAGAAATAAATGAATAAGGCAAGTTCCTCATTTTTTATTAATTTAGGTACTTATTTATATATGCTTGAAGCTACAGGAGATAAACGCAAGTTTTACATGCAATCATTCGGAGTTTTTATCAGGTTATTCTACAAGCAACATATTAAACTAATAGTGTTTTTTAGTCCCATCAATATATTATAAGTAAATAGATAATTGCTTTGTATTTTGCAATACATTAGCAGTTCTCTTTCTTTTCTATGCAGTCCGACTATGACCGCTTTAGCTGCTGTCAGTCTTTGAATGAAAATTATTGTTAATTGTAGTTTAATGACAAGGAAGCATTAATTTAATTCAAAATCAATGTCAAACTCAAAGCAATTATTTCAAATTCTATTTCAATAAAAAAAAATTACAGGCACTTGATTTGTCAAAAAGTCAGTAAGTCAGAAAAATTAAGTTATTTGCCCATTCCAAACCCTATGGAGAAGAACGGGCAAGAAACTCCATGGACACTCTTTAATCAAAGTCACCATTTATGAAATAACCTGATCATAATTTAGTTTTTTTAAACACAAAGTAAGAATCGGTTAAAAATATTAGGTCATGACAGAGAGGAGTGGAAAGGAGAAAGGGAGGCCTTTGCCCTGCAGTGGAACAACATAGACTAAAAATAAATCTACCAATGAATAATCTTACGAAGCACCGCAGAGTGGTGACGTCGACGTCGACGCCGACGTCTCGTCAACTATTGTCATCAATATTGTGCAACGAATAGTTTTTCACCATTATATTGTTTTGTTCAGCAGGGTCGGTTGATTTAGGTCTTGACATAATTACACGGTTTCGCTTACAATGGTGTTACGTTAATTATGATAGCAACAAAAAAATATGGGCTTCGTTTTAATACAGTTCATACTGTCGTGGACTTTTAATATCAAGGTTTTGCTTAGATAGTAATTCTATTGTTTTTTTTTTTTGTTCCAGTTAAAGTAAATGTCGGATAATATTAAAAGATATTCGGATACACCTTGAGAAATATTAAATGAATCAAAATGAAAGCCGCAACTGCAAGAGAGCATCTTAATTAAGCTTGAATAAAATGTTGAAGTCTGTTTCTACTTAGACTGGAACTATCCTAACTAATATTATAAATGTTTGTTACACTTTACGCTAAAATGGCTGAACAGTTTAAGATGAAATTGGCACATGGGTAGACCATGACGTGGGTTAGGACATCTAAAATACTTTTTAACCCGATATAACCACGGAAAAGAGACTTTTGTGGATGAAACCGCGGGGCGCAGCTAGTAGGTAATAATTGTCTATCTCTGATTGTTTTCCTTCATATGTTACACCTAATTTGTAGATACAATACTATGTTGCCAAATAGAAAATTATTCAATCTTTAAGAAGACAGTTTATTGAGTGTATGTGCCTGAAAATTTGGCAACATTCGCTGAGAGGTGGAGGTTATTAAACCGTGGACATAACCAAATGAGAACTTTTTATTTTTGCAAATAAATAGTTGAAGTTAGACTTACAGGCGGTACATTATTAATCTAGATAACAAGTGTGAAATTAGTTTTTGCGAAATATTGTGTTAGCAGAATGAATATAAACGATATGAAATTCAATCGAAAGTGACCTGATTAAATTTTGTACAGCACGTCATTTCATAAAAATTCAAGCTACCAGTTGGAGCCACTTTGGCAAAAGGTCTTCCATTTCGACAATGAATATAAAATATTTGTTGACGTTCAGCATTATTTTCATTCATTCGTTCAGCATTCAGTCACGCACGACTAAAGAAATTAAATAAGCTTTGACACTTTTGACAGGTCGGACCTGAAGCCTCAGTGCTGCCAAAAAAACCCCATTGTAACAAAATCAGTTTAAGCTGGCATCGTAATTATACTTATTCTATTGAAATACGCTACGCTACGCTACGCTAGGCCCGCTTAAGGCCAAAGGTCAAAGTGGCGGGTAGTCTACTTAAGCGGAATCCTTGCTAGCAAAATAGTTACCTAATAAACCATTTTGAGGAGTCATTTACCTATGTCATTCATTACCTACATTCGTAAACAAAATTCTTGAATAAATCAGTAAGAAACCAAATAGGTACTGTCATGTCGTAACATTTTTAAAACACATATTTTATATTGGTGTCACGATGAAATCGTAATATACATAAACTTAATATTTATTATCTTATCAGAATAATATTAAGTACGGATTTTAGTTTTCAATTTAAAGCATATCAATAGCTCTATAAAAACAAAAAAACAAACGAAATGAGTCAAATACACTCTAATTATACAATATAACTTTCCAAATATCTAAATACGGAGCGCCGTTTTTTTCCCACGGTACCCGATACATGCCGAACCGTAGATGGAACGCGTTCGGGCACGTGAACGCGCGCGCAACAAATTGGCATGCCACGCGACACTTGAGAGCTGATTTAAGTACCACCATTATGTTTTCTGGGAAGCTACGTGAGTGTGTGTGGTTTGGTTGTAATAAGAAAGAGGTGTTGGGTGCTATTATTAGGCCATAGATGTAATAAAAGAAAAATTGTGGCCGAATATAAACCACCTATCCCCTAAGACGACATACTGACCTTATCTTTATCCACCACCTAAATAAAAAAACGTATTAAACTTATAATATTAAATAAAATATAACAACCACTGTTGTTAATTATTTTATTAAACTAGTAAAAATATGAAAAAAAGTTTCAGGTCACGAAACAATATTCGTATCGAGATACATAAAAGATATCAGTAATTAACAATTGTGATTGACGTTGTAATCATTATCATGAAAGTCCAATTTCATATTATGTAATTGTACGTGTTTTCAATGTTAAATCAGACACGAGAAATTAGAAAAACTAGAAACTCCGGATTGCTTTCTCGATTTTTGAAAATACACACAGGTCTTATTTGTATACATTAAATAAATAAATATTCCTTTTTTAGTTTTATTTATTTTTGGTTTTTCCATGTGACCAAATTGATCGAAATCGTGGCCCTCCGGAATGTGTACACACGGCTACACATCAAGCTATACATTTCCAGTTTAAACTGATCTTGTATTTTATAGGATTTCCGTACAATGCGAGGTCGGCGTATACTGGAAATGTATAGCTTGATGTGTAGCCGTGTGTACGTTGTAATGCCCCAGGGACGAACCCGATTTATTAACCTATTAGCTGCATCAGTTTTCATGTAAATAAAAATCTGCTTTAAATCAATCATGATAAAGTTCAATGGAGACCAGAATTTATATTGAGTCTATCTATTTGATAAAATTTAACATTACACGGTTGGATAGTCTGCAATACTTTTTATTGCGAATCGCCGAGCGATATTCGCAGACGAAATGTCACGAAAGAAAGCCGACGAGAATGCAGCGTCTTTATAGTACTGAAGTTGTTTTTAAAACATTGCTAAGTAATAATGGAGGAGCTCGTGGCTAAGTAATAACAGCCACGCACGGGTCGATCAACGTGGATGACCATGTTTACATACCGAGACTCCTCCGTGCCTTGGAAAGCACGTTAAGCCGTTGGTCTCAGCTGTTATTCGTGGATCATTGACAGTCATTACGGGTCGTTAGAAGCCCAAAAGTTTGACAACCAGTCTTACCAAGGGGTATCGTATTACCCAGTTACTGGGTTGTGGAGGTCAAATAGGCAGTCGCTCGATGTAAAACACTAGTATTTAGCTGCATCCGGTTAGACTGGAAGCCGACCCCAACATAGATGGGAAAAGGTTGATTGATTGACTGCAATTACTTTTGAGGGTTTTGGGGGCTATGTTTTATTTTTAACTTCAGTACGGAAGCTCAACCTAAAAAATTACTTCCGAAAACAGACCCCAGAAATTATAAATATAAAAAATTGTAACAAATGTTCCCAGGGCTGTTTGTGGCGATACTGTGGTTATTAGTTATTTCAATAATTATTTAAAATTATAAACACGTAGCTACTTAAATCGACTGTCAATTATTGCAGATAGAGTATGGCGATCTAAGCGTGTATTGAATGTTAAGCATACAATTTCATAGTAAGTAATTGCTACATTGTATTCTGATGAAGAGTTTCAGTAAAGTTACATTAAAATCAATCGAGACATAAACATAGCAGGTTTTATAATCAACCAGCGGCCCGCTCCTTCTTCGCACAGTTTTTATGATTTGACAAAATATCAACATTTCTTAGTTATGTAACTTTAATATTAACATATTAAAACCTTCCGGAATAAATTCTCTAAACGATGGTGAAAACCTCATCAAAATCTGTTGCGTGGTTTAGAAGAACAACGCGGGCATGCAGACAAACACGAAAACCTACTTTAATTTATAATATGTTTATAGATATAGATTTTGTGTCTGACTACATATTCAACTGACAGTTTGCTGACAGTATTAATAAAGAAATGTTTTATATTGAGTTATATAAACCTACTAGCCTATCCATTTTCAAGTTAACATAAACTTGGCAACACCTAACACTGCATCTACGCCACCAAACTGTTTGACCTACATACGAAAATGTAAATTCGCAATTTTACGGCACAGATATTGTAGTCTTAAGTAAAAACCGTAATGCCATGGATTACTTTATTTACACAATTCATTTGTTCTTTATTTCACAAGTTTGGCGCATTGTCCAATCGTTGTGATAGAATGGAAGGTGCAATGCAAAATGAAATATTGGGCGCCCCGTTGATTTGTCATTACTGTTTGACGTAGGACTTGATAATTTTTCATGTAGTGTTGCTTCGTTTTGCAATTTGAAGAATCTAAAATACAATGTCCTTGCCTAAGGATTCCATACTAGAGATCTCATTAATTCGTTTCTAAATATTTTTTCAGGCAAATAAAACAATAATCAACTAAATTCAGGCAGATTTGCTAACATGAATAAATAATATACCTACATTTTTTTACAAGACCTTGTGTTTTAGAATTTGAGGTATAAATCGACACCTATTAAATAACTGTTAAAGTTTCTAGTAATTAACAGGAAACTCGTTAGATCAGTACCTACTTATTATCCTACCTTCTCATAAATTATGGCTTATCTTAAGTAATATCAGGTAAATTCTTGATAGTTGCTTGTTTTGTGTAAGTGTTCCGAATTAGGCAAATAGGTCGTTATTCAAAATGGTGGCGGTAACGTTTAATTATAGTTTTAAGTTAAATTCACCGACTAACGTTATCTACTTAAATATCGTTTTATTAAGGCTCATTTACATGTATTCAGTCTAGTCCAGTCTAAGCTGTGATTGATATAAGTTACTGAAAGATCACAGATAATCAAACTACAACTCACTAAGTGCACACACCGTTTACGAAACCGACCTCACGTTACTGTTGACAGCGCTCTGTCTTGGTTTTTTTTTTCATTGGTCTAATGTCCAAGCATGCAGTGTCCGTTTATTTAAAAACTTAAGTAGTTTTATAAAATAGTTGTAAACCCCGATCTTCCAGATAGGGCAAAATGTAATTGAGTTTTTTGATCAGGAATTTCTCAGCAGCAGCCCGGAGTAGGGATTAGTATCCAGTTGACGGCAATAGGCTCGCCCCCGTTTACATGAGACTTAATTTAGTAGTTTACATGATTATCAAATTAATAGTTATTTATGCAACTGTTATATAATAAGGGGTATTAAAACCGAATGTGGGTTTATCACACGAGGTGAAGCCGAGTGTGATAATAGTATCACATGAGTGTTAATACCTAATTATTTACTGTTGCATACAAGACTTTATCTACACCCATGATATGAATCCTCTATAAAAGAATCCTCTATAAAAGTAAAGCAATACTAATTTCGAACAAAAATGGAGGGATACGACACACATGATTTTCTGAGAATGATATCTCTTTAAAATAAATATATCCTACCAAAATTCAATAATGTGTACGGGATGAGGGTTGCAGAATATTTAATACCATTTTTCTTTAATAAACTGCCAGAAGACTTACAAACGTTATACAAGAAGAATTCGAAAAGTTATAAGTACAAATCCAAGCGTTTCCTTACACAAAATTTCTCCTAATGTATGTATGTATTAATGTACCCACAATTAATATCATTATTCCAAAAAGTATTGTATACTGTAGTATGTACAGCTTGGCAAAAAAGAGTCTGGAAAAAATGAGGGCGCCACTACCGCATTTATGTCACTTCAAATGGGAAATGCGTCAAAGAATTTAGACCAATAGTGAAAAACGTTGCTTGTAGTGACTCAAAACCTACTAGCACTTGTCGGCAAAGTAGTGCCAACATCATAAGTTTGCATTACTTAAAGTAAAATATTTAGTTTGATCTGTCACCGCATCATACTCTTTTTTGCCAAGCAGTAACATTGCTGTAAAATTTATTTGAACGGCTCGCCACACACAGGTAAACCCTGAGAGGTTTTCGTTGTGAGGCTAAAACCAAAATGTATTAGGTTAAGTGTTTTAGAAATAAATAAAAATAAAAGAAATAAAAACTTATTTCGAATTTTTCGAATTCGAATAACCTATATGTTCTTTTTTTTAAATTACTGTGCGTTGTTAGAGAAACGCGCCTGCATGACAATGTTTTTTTTTTATATGAGTTGTATTATGAAATTTAGTACAACATTATAACACCCGTTTGAATGTTATTATGGTTATTATTGCTGGCTGTTTTAATGTTGGCATTAAGCTAACTGTTTCAGAAACTTTTATAGAGGATTTATAGCATGGGTGTAGATAAAATATCTTACCTAATTGGTTGTAATGTAACGAGCGTGTAGGTTTAGACCATTTTCGCGCATTACGCTGATAAATAGACAACCTTCATTAATAATGTATGGAGTGACAGTAAAGTAGATAAAATAAAGTACACGTTTATCACACATGTACACTATTACCATTTTTATAGTTAGACGTTTTGGAGAAATTCACTGGTCGGTACTTATAAGAGGTACATTTTAATACTTTCGGCTATCAATATTTCGTATGTCGGTATTGTAGGATTTTAAAGATTAAAATATCAACTACTTGGAAATGTATAAAAATGAAATAAAGGAATAATGTAAAACTCTCGTCCATGATAAAGCAGCATTCAGAAATTAATTATTAAGCAAATTGACTATCAACTTAAATTGTCCATATTCAAATAAAAACTGTAACAGTTTTATGAATTGTAGCTATAACACGGCACTTTGTCGTATGGTGTCAATTTGCTGTGGTAAACTGTTCTAAGACAGTCAATCTACGTAAATTGGTATAATATCATGGACGAGGTGTGTGGGTAAGGACTTTAGAGCGTGCCGCAATCGGAAGCAATACTAATTAAAACATTTGCGTAAACACAACTTCCAGCGTATGAGCCATTATTTCTCACATTGATTGATTTCACAGTGACAGTTTCCACGGCCTAATGACCAGGTATGTTCCGGAAACGGAAATCGTAAGTAGACAACTAATGACATATTTTGTAACCATGGATTTTAAATTAGCTTGGACGCATTGCTTAAAATCTAGTTGGGTCTTAATAATTTGTTGTACACTTGTACACATTTTTTTCTTTTGCGTTCGTGTTATTGGTGATAGTAATAAATTATTCGTCACAAGTATGACGCGTAGCTTTGATAAAAGGACGCTGCCCCGTGAGCATCATGATGACGGGATCAAGCCCCCAATTTAAAATGTATCACATTAAAGTGTTTGTACTACATATTTTATATACTATTTGTGTCAAAGTGGAGGGACCAGAGAAGTCTTGACATACTTCCTATACCTTTAGAGGTACATATGTCTTGTTTAGGGTACAAATAGTACATATGTAGTACAAACAGTTTAATGTGATACATTATAAATTGGGGACTTCATATTGATGCTCACCGCTGCCCCTGATCTAAGCATATTGACAGACGTTTCCATTTTCGTCACCCATCCCCGTTCATCACGTGTGTTTTGTGATGTGGCTGATGACCGACAGTTTATGTTCAAACTTATAAGACCACTGAAAACTTTTTGCAAAAGAATATATAATTAAAATATAAAAATATGTACTATCAAAACTACAAACGTAGTATTCAGGGAAGTTTTATAAAAATGTGGCTTTTAGTTTAGTATATTGTGGTGACTTCCACGCGAAAGAAGTCGCGGGCAAAAGCTAATACTTAAGACGACAAGATCAAGACCGTATTTTACATTTTATGGCATTGAAGGATTAATAAACTATTTATATATCGCACCGCTCACCAGGTAACCCATCTGCTCCCATCAAATAATAGATGGCCCTTACATAACCTGCACGGAATTATGGAAGCTAGCCAATCTCATAACAAAATGTTAACCAGATTCCCTAAGCTTGTAATCTTGACTTTGAAATCTCTTAATACTGCTATTCTGCTAATTGGCAGTGTTTGAGCGCCGCAAGCCACGTCCATTTGCAAACAGGTTTCATGATGTTATCGCCGTCCGTTTGTGTGGCGACGTCTCGCGACGTTTCAATGGGATTTTGATGTAGAATTTGTAACATGCTGTGGTCGCAAGACAGTTATTTTGTATGCCCTCAAGCTGAAATCGTTAACCAGTGTGATGGGAAAGTTATGTAAATATTTGTGTAATTCTGTGTTAGATAAACGTCAGTTGTCAGATGGAATATGCTTTTCCATCTTGCAATGGATGTCGTAAGAGCCGGCTATAGGATTTTATTGAACATGCCATCCGCTTGTGCTCGTAACATCCTAAGTATGCGTAAATCTGGATTCAAAATGGTACTTTGCATAATGTTATCAAGACATCACATCGTAGGTAAAGGGGATTGACTGATGCGTTTGCTAAATAGTGCTCATACGCAATGGGCTCGTTTCACTTTAGTAATACTAAATCGTTTAATCGTTTATGGAAAATACAATTTGAAGCTTAGGATGGATTAAGCTACTAAAAAGAAAATAATGGTAATGTTTGTAATATTTAATATCTGTATTTAAAAAAATTAAAGTAATAAAAACTAAAACCCAACTACGACTAAAAAGGTATAAAAAAGACGCCACAGACAGAAAAATAAAAAATCCGGAGTCACACGGGTTAGGGCATAAATCGAACAGATTACGTGTGAGACGCTTCCAACGATACCTCATTTGTCAAATTGTGATGAGTGGTTTAGAAGATAGGAGGGAACTGATGAACATACATACATACATACATACCGGTCAAAATCAAAACCCTCCTTTTTTCTTCGCCGTAGTCGGGTAAAAATAGCTAGAATTTTACATAATTCAAAAATTCAAGCAAGGCAAGTCAATACAGAGCTTTTATTTACAAAGATTTTGGCATCTCTGATTATTACCTACTTACAAAGTCCCTAATTGCCCGCGATTACCTAACTAGGCAAAATTGTCTGCGATCGCGGATTCTATTTGGTATTCTATGCAAAATGACTCACTATAAATTGAAGTTTCAATGAAGACAGGTCCAGTTGCGATTGTGATATTTATTGGGTCAATTTTGTTTCGACAGCGCGACTATTCGTGTATTTCTGTTACACTGCTGGATTCTTATGTAGACCTGTTCCCCATAAAAGGTATTTTATAAGCAGTTCCGTCCAGTGAAATGTTAGTAATTCCAACTGCTTCCTGTCAGAAATGTTGAAGCGAATTCCTCCAGATAATTGCACTTCCTAAATGAGAAGTGATGATTTAAAACTTTTTAAAAGACATGCCAATCAGGCTGTGGTTTTTAGATTTATTCGTATTGAAATGTGAATATCAATTTATAAATTGATTGATGAATCCATCAAGTCAGTTATAAGTGTATTGAATCAGAACACTGGTTCAATACACTGGTGGAAAACAGCAGAACGAAATTGGTTGCTATTACAGATTGTTCGTAATTTTCCCAGAGGCATTAATTTTAGCTAACTTATTCGTGTTTATGCACGACCCGATGGCGTGGCTCAAATAACTTGAGCAATTAGCTTAGACTGGAAATATGAAGAATGCTAGAAATATGTGCTTAAAATGTATAGTTTCGATTTTGTGATCATGTCGCTGTCACCTACCAATTTGGGAGCTAGTACACACGGCTACACATCAAGCTATACATTTCCAGTTAATGCTGATCTCGCATTGTATAGCATTTCCGTACAATGCGAGGTCAGCTTATACTGGAAATGTATAGCTTGATATGTAGCCGTGTGTACATAGTAGTTGAGTTCCGTTAGCAATTAGCTTAGACTGGAAATACGAAGAATGCTAGAAATATGTGCTTAAAATGCAAATTTCCGAATTTGTGATCACGTCCCTGCCACCTGCCAATTTAGGAGCTAGTACATAGTAGTTGAGTTCCGTTAGTGCATAGTAATTTTACTGTAACTGTATTTATGGGTTCTGTAGTAGGTAAATCATTGAAAGTCCTCGAATCTGTAACGAAATAAATTGCCATCTTAACGGCAACGTGAAATTTACCTCCACACATTCGAATCAGGTAATGGGTAACAAAACTGCGAAATAAAGTAAAACAGGGAAACAATTATTCTTGCAGCAGTTGCAAATTACTATTTCACAGAATTTTGTGCTTCTGGTTTTTACCTGCCAACCAGACTTCCAATGAGAGACTGATATTATAAGTGATTGTAGAAAGAGAGAAAAGAGCTCGTGGCTACGTAATAACAGCCGCACGGGTCGATCCATCAGGTTAAGCTACGCTTGCCGGGGTTGGTCCGTGGATGGGTGACCATCTTTACATACCGAGACTCCTCCGTGCCTCGGAAAGCACGTTAAGCCGTTGGTCCCGGCTGACATTTGTGGATCTTTGACAGTCGTTACGGGTCGTCAGAAGCCCGAAAGTCTGACAAACAGTCTTACCAAGGGGTATCGTATTATCCAGTTACTGGGTTGTGGAGGTCAGATAGGCAGTCGCTCCATGTAAAATACTGGTATTCAGCTGCATCCGGTTAGACTGGAAGCCGACCCCAACATAGTTGGGAAAAGGCTAGGTAGATGATAATGAAAAAAAGACAAATAAAAACCATTTTGCGAACATGGAACTCTAAAAACTAAAAGTACATTGACATTGACAGTCGTTCTAGACGCATTTATAATTCGACAGTAAATTACAATCACTTTAACAGTTAATATTTAATACGAGTAATAATTATGGAGATGGGAATTATTCAACACGTCGTTCCAATGTAATTAGCTATCGAGATAAAATTCGTAATAAAATTACTTCTAGATAATAATATGCTACAAGTAGCATTCATTTAAGCACGTTATATCTTTCTGTTAGTTAATAATTTCCGACATTTAAGTAGGTACGTGACTTTGTAAATGTGCGAGAAGTAATAAAAGGGATTGTATTGTATTATTTTCCGTATTTAAAATGCTCTAAATACTTATTTAATCACCTTGTTATTTCTATGTTCAGCACACAAGCTTTTCACAGATGTAGGTTGTGCTTCATATTTCCAGTTAGTAGACCTGCTTGCCTTTTTGTTTTGGGTTGGATATTATCAAATAACTTCTCCCACTCTGGGCGGAGCGGGAGGGCGTGTCAGACTCTTATTGACTAAAACCCACCCGTGTTCCTTCAGGTGCCAGTAAGGTGCCAAAGGCCGCGGTATCCCTTTCCGACTTTCCCGCGATCCCGGCAGAAGACCTGCTTGCCTGCTTTGAGATCAACACTATTATGTGTTTCTACAGGGGAAGCACACCTCTAAGGTCGTTACACACGTTGTTGCGCCACAATCCATTTTGTTGACACGATTCTTTCTGACAGATAGCAGAATCGAACTCGCTGATTGATGTCCCAAGCCAGGTACAAAACCTGTATCACTGCAGGACACAATTTTGCATAGGTATTATAAATAAACGCATTGTTCAGCAGAAAACTGAAAATTAAATGTTGAAAAATTTCACATGGACGGCTGTAAAGTTATCATTATATCACGGGGAAAAAAATGGCCAAAATGTAGTTTGATACTGTGTATAGAAAGATTTTTTTCTATGAAAGACAGGATGTCTTGCAGCGTGCAAATCCAGTTTAAAATCCATTCCTAGAGTGTTAACTTATGAACGATCGCCTATAGATTTATAACGTTGTTTTACGTGATACTTAATTGCTATACGATTTAATTCTTCCGCGATATTGCGATAGGAATGCAGGATATTTAGATTGATCTAATCATTACATCAATAAACACTGTCTTTAGCCTATGCTAAATAGTTACGTAATAAGGTAGAGCTTTTACTTTCAGGTAATCTGGAGCAATATTTAAATTTTCTAGTTGGTTCTTCCTTTTTTTAGCAAATTAGTTACGAAATCGAATAATGAGACTCCTCTAACCGTGGTTATTCATTCGGATGAATGCAGTGAGAACAAATAAATGTTCGCTGCATAGTCAAACTTTTGTTTGATTTGTGTCTGGCTAAGCTAAATAATAAAAAATAACCGGTGATACTTTATGTGACAACTGACGACCTCTATTTCCGCTTACTAAAGGTATTGCTTTCATCGCGTTGTATAATGCCGAGATCCGACGACCGACAATTTTGCGGACGGACATCGACGAGCCCGGACAACGAACCGTGGGAAAGTGTACGCGCGGGGTATCGCAGACATCGGAAGTGCCTCGGTGCGCGGTGCGTGGCGGTCTGTGGTCGTCTGCCGTGCGTGTCCGTCTGCAATATTGCCGTTCGTGGGATTCCACCATAAGATGTTATGCTGATCGTACAACTAATTAACCGACCACATAAATAGTGAGGTATGTGGTGATGTACATCCTGGGTAACTATAGTTTATTTAACTGAAGAAAGTTTTGCTTCAAGTCACTGTTGACCTCGGAGTTTCCGAGGTCAACACAGTTTATTCCAATGAAATATTTTAAAAGCAGAATGTGTGTCAGTGTTGATTATACAATCATTGTGTGTATTCTGATGCTGTTATAGCTTTATTCATAAATTCACTTCTATGTTTTCGAGTATTCTAGTTATAAAAATATTTTATATTCTGATCAACTTTTAGGTATACAGTTGCTAAACCTAGGGGCCTAAAACAATTTCTCTAATAGCAATTTCATTTCCTGAATTTCCAGGTGTCATTAGCAATTCCTCTAATTTGACAAAAAATTAATTAATAATGTGTTGACCTTTTTACGAATCTCCATAGATAACTGTCAAACAGTTGAATTATTTCGTAATATGAATCGCACGCAGATCATATTATGAATTGTCAGTTTGTGACATTTTATGATGATTCATAATATTTTCCTAATATGATTCTGCCAAAGTGACTGTCTTAAGCCCCCTGAAGCCACTTTCATTTCATATTCATGCCACCTATAATGACGAGTACTTACGATAATAGAATTAGTTACGTTAGTATCCTGTCAATATTAATAAGTATTGATTTATATGTTCGAACTAATAATTGAGCTCCAAACCCGCACTTAGGAGGAAATTAATTAAAATTTATACATGGAAGTCAACGACAAGACATTAATATGGCCGCTAGTTTAGTCATACAGCAGTGATTGGATTTATTTAATTTAATAAAGTGATATTACCTACAGCAGTTATTAATGTTTAAAACATAAAAACTTTTTCCAAAAATAATCAACTCGACTCTTATTTTTCACTATTTTTGTGTTTTTTTTTTTTGGAAGTCGGTTGATGTTTGTTTGTAAAAAGTTTTTATTTTTCACTTTTTAGTTGTGGTACCTACCCCACACAAATTCGAATACCACTACCTGCTATGTAAATAACAGTGACGGAGTCAAATATAATGTCGTCTACACAGACTAAGTTGGAAAATTACGTAATTATTGAAGCTAACTCAAAAACTACTCAAGCAAAGTTAATAAAATTTAAATGGGACCACTTCGGGAGTATACCCTTTCGAACAGAAAAAGAAATTGGTAAATCGGTTCACAATTGGCGAAAATATCGATAAACATAAACAAAATTTTAAAAAATATATATACATACAGACGAACATAGAACCCCCTCCTTTTTGAAGAAGTCGGTTAATTATATCGTCTCTACTCAACAATTTGCTGCTTCGTTATATATTTAACTAACATATATTGATATTAATTAAGTAATATGTTTAATTACCCAAAATTAAAAAAAAAAAATAAAGGAGACGAACGTGCTGGGCAACAAAAAATTCGTCCGCATTGCTGTCAATGGGAAAAGTGCCCAAAAGGCTGGCAGCAAATTGTTGCAAGCATTTGCTGCTCGGCTATTATAAAAGTGCCCAAAAGGCTGGCAGCAAATTGTTGCAAGCATTTGCTGCTCGGCTATTATAAAAGTGCCCAAAAGGCTGGCAGCAAATTGTTGCAAGCATTAGCTGCTCGGCTATTATAAAAGTGCCCAAAAGGCTGGCAGCAAATTGTTGCAAGCATTAGCTGCTCGGCTATTATAAAAGTGCCCAAAAGGCTGGCAGCAAATTGTTGCAAGCATTTGCTGCTCGGCTATTATAAAAGCAAGACAGTTGTTAGAAATTTCATGATTTACGTTTCAAAACAGACTTGGCAGAGGCCTTTGCCTGCGCCCCTAGAATCAGTTACCGATTAATTAACTGTCAGAAAACTAAAAATAATTAATTCTCATTTACACATAACTGGTATCCAATTATAGACAGTAGTAGTAGTACTACACTTGTCTTCCCACGCAAATTAAGAGGTTGAGTAAAATGTATAACCAATTTACTCATGCCCTGAGCGATTAAAAACAACCTGTCAGTATTTGATCAATTGGGCAATGATGCAATGCATAAATTCATTGACTTTGCCTACTAGTCCACTTTTAAGAAAACGTGTCGCATTAAGGTTCCCGCGGACAGGCGCGACGCGCCTCTGGTAGAAAAAAAACCATGAAGTTTTCCTATGAATTGTTCCACCAGAGTCTGCATCGCACCTGTCTGCGGAACCTTTACTCGCATTGCAGGGTGTCACATAAATAACATTGACTGAATGATTATCAAAAGATCTGAGATAAGAACTATCTTGTACAACAAATCACTAAACGCATTTAACGCAATACGTATTTAAAACATCATTCTGTCTCTGTCATCTCCAACTGACAGAAATTGAAAGAAAATTAAAATCGTTTAGCATAATCAGCCGATAATGTTCCCACTGCTGGGACACAGGCCTCCTCTCTGTAAGAGGGAGGGGGCCGTAATTCCAATTAGTGTGTGGTGCAAGTGGGTCTAAATGCTGGGATAATTGATGACTGATGACAACCTCATGTCATGAATTCAGATTTTTTTTAAGACCTACCTTCACTCTGCTCAGCGCTATGCATAGTGATCGCTGGGTCAGTCTCCACTCGGTGGGTGCCTGAGGATGGAAGTCGCTGCTGACGCCAGCCCAGGAATAGGTGGCTGGACAACCTAGACAAGTACCGAGAGGGCTGGTTCGAGGTGGCTCAGATTTCAGAAAAAATATACTTGGAATTATTTGGGGAAGGCCTTTGCCCAGCAGTGGGACATTATCGGCAAAAAAATAAGTAGGTAATTGAAAAGCTATCTATCTATACATGAGGACATACACTTCTTGCCAGTGCAGATTGTGGCAGTAGTTCCAAAAGGTAATGCTTTATTCAATAACCTAGCTACGATTCAGAGCCAAAAACAGTTTATGGAAAAGCCCTTTTATCTATGTATACTCGTACTATATGCATAGTAATAATAAAGCCGATTTTTGTTTTTCTGTTTAAATGCGGTAATCTGTGGAACTACCCGTCGGATTTCAAAAATCTTTTTACATTTTATAGCTTAATTCTTGGAGGTAAGAGAAGAAAGGTTATGGGCTATTTAGCATTACGCTAAGAGCAGAGCAAAAACAAAAAAAATCGAAAACACGCTCAGCTCAAGTGCGGGCGGGATGGGATGCTACGCGGTGGGTCGGAGGCCGAAAGTTCACGAGGACGAAGTCACGGGCAGAAGCTATTTTAGGTATTTATAGAGGTACAGTAACAGCTTCTATTCGTTTTTTAAATAATCGCATCGTGTCATTGCTGCGAAACTATATCTACTTACCTCAACAGCATTGAGTGAACTTGCCCACGTGGAGGGTTTATCAATTACCACTCACACATCTATGGTATCGCCCGGGGATATTTTAGGCAATAAAAAAGCTATACAATCCATTACTCTAACACTGACGAGACGCTTACGGGCAGAATTAACAGTTTCTTAATAAAATAAAGCGTCAGTCTAAAATAATTATTTTAAATAAACGTCCATTAGGCCAGATTGTGTCAGTTAAGGTACTTTGATTTATAAATATTGACATTAACAGCAATACTTTGAGGTAACTTTGTAGCCCGAAGCTAAAATGGTGTTAAACCAAGTTAAAACTACAGCGCAGTTTTATAATCCAATAACTTTGATAATAGAGATATTTCATTAATTGATATGATATAATTTTGTACATACATTCGTGTTTTTTAACTACCATGACTAATATATTTTAGTATTGGGCTGGATACAAAATGAAAATGATATGCCTATTGAATTAATCAGCAGATATGCCAAAAGTGATCAATGAATATGAAATCGACACGCATAGTTAGATGGGGAATACCTACCGGTTTCTTACCTTATCTAATCTCTGATCAGAGTATGCAATCAAACTTAACGTAAACTTTTATTCTATTGAATTTGATTGGTTACTGGTATTTTGGTCAACCAATAACAATCGCTACCAAGAAATTAAAGCGAGATAAAGAGAAATAAAACTACTAGAGATCGAAGTGAGGACCACTGATTGGCGAAATATTTTAAATAAAAAAGGCAAAAAGAAATAAGTAATTAAAGTGTATCATTCAAAAGCATAAAGTTCATTAGGCCTAGTGTTTCTTTGATAAATGACTATCTGCCTATTCGCTGCTTCTTTACGAGATTCTAATCTTATTGTGAATAGATTTTGATAAAACTTGGTGTAAAGTGACAAAAATCCTGATAAGTGATCTTTAGCAGGAATTCCGGTTTAAACTATATCTTATATTTGATGGAAATGAAATATCAAATGTCTGGATTCCTGATACCTTATAGTTGTTGGTGTTTTGAAAAACCAATTACAACAGCTAGCCTATGATAAAGCAGCAGATTTCTGACCTGGGATTTGATCATTGATCACTGATTGGTGGATTTCGGAGCCAACATTACGGCATAGGAAGTATTTGATGAAACGCACTCTAGTTGGAACTACTCCCATCTATCAAATCTACTTTCTCATTCTCTGGCATTTGATGTGGGCTGTGTTTATTCTAAATTTTTTTTCGCATAACCTTCTTAACTGATTTTAAAGTTTGGTTAAGAGGTATCGTGAATAATAAAAGGATGGATTGATGTTTAACCGGTTTCTAAAAACCTTATCAATAATATCCAATCTTTGATCAAATCTGCTATCTGTCATGTTTGTTTATATTGTTAGTTGTGGATGGTTTGGTCAACCAATCAACAGCTGACTTGATAATTAGAATTTTGATTTATTTCTTAGAAACGGTTGGTGGTGAGAATTAGCGATTGGAACATTTCTTTCATCGTTTCAAATGATTAATTAGGATCAGTAGACTAGGACATGCTTATCTATGCGGAACTAAAACTATATCCGTGTCGACTGATATTATAAAACTAATAAATAAAACAAACATAGATAATCTAATTAAAACGTATAATTATGTAAAACCCTTGTAACTGTTAATCTATCTATTTAAAGTACATATTATAAAACAAAGTCCTCCACCGCGTCTGTCTGTATCTATGTCTGTTCGCGATAAACCCAAAAACTACTGCAACGATTTTCATGCTGTTTTCACCAAAGGATAGAGTGATTCTCGAGGAAGGTTTTAGTATATAATTTGTCAAGCTAGCCAAGCCGCGGGCATCTGCTAGTATTAGATCAAAACACGTAGCTAAAGTAAATGCTAAGAATACCTCGACTTTTACTAATTATTTTAAAATATAATATAAATTTTATATTTATCTGGCATTGTTTTATTTAATTCTTCAAGGACATTCTAATTAACTACAATGGTTTTTGGTACGCGGGTGTACCGCGCGCGGTCACACAAGTCTAGCTTTACTAGTTGAAAATAAAATAAATGACAAAATTTATCATGGATCGACCTTTAAGCTGATGCTACGGCTTCAGTAGAAGACAATTCAAGCCATAAAACAAGTTAAATTAAATTAAAAAATTTAAAAACCCCCGACATAAACAAAGCATCTTATAAACGATAATTTTTTTTATAGCTAAGGACACTCTCGGTCCGGTCACCTTTCAAACAAAACCAAAAAAAACAAAATCAGTTCAGCCGTTTGGCAGCTACGACGTCGCAGCCAGACACACAGATACACACGTTAAACTTATAACACCCCTCTTTTTCCGTCGGGGGTTAATGAGACAGCTTACTCTATTCATTGGTATAAAAGGAATTCGTAAGCTACCACACCAATTCGTGTCATTATTACAGACTGCAGGGGTAGTAGTATTATGAAGTATTAATGCCATCATTATATCACTGCGAAAACGGGATGGTGATAGCGGCCTTGTCTAGCTCCGTCTCTCTCTAACACTGGAAAAATGGTGGCGTTAATACGTCATAATACGGCACCTGATGCTCTTTAGTGCTCACATCTATACATAATTATTTTCGTTTCTGGGTGTGTGATCGCTTTGTTCTTCTTATCGCGTTAGTTTTCACTATCATTTATAAAATTGATTCCGGAAGGTTTATGTTTATACCTAATACATTAATAACTTAGATATTATAATAATGATATATCGATGTTTTGTCAACCCGTAAATTTTGTGCGGAGTAGGGGCAGATCGCTAGTGGGTACAATAGACAATGGTGCCGATTCTGTTGTTCACAAACTAAATTAAATTTTAGTTCAGTGCATCTTTTTCTTTCTATTTCATTGAGAAAAGGACAGAAGATAAATTTTAGTTTAGTCCTGTCAAATTAATCAGCGCCTGACGTAAATTGAGGAATTTTTTTGTAGGCAAGTTAGGGAGTAGTGACAGATGCTGATTAATTTGACAGGACTAAACTAAAATTTATCTTCTGACTAAGATGAGTTCTTAACAAAATACTTTCAAGAGCTTCTCAAACATGTTGAACCTTGACCTCAACAAGTGCCTATTCTTATGACTCTCTGTTATGGTAACAACATGTTACAACCCGTGGGTCAGTGACATTGACACTATTAGATATGATATATGACCCATTGTGATACCCAAATGATCAATCAACTTGAGAATCAGAATAAATTTTTACATAACATAGGCCCACATAACAATAGTAATGATTCTTATTATGACAGATAACTATTATTAAATTAAGTTTATCTCTAATTTGGGCCAAAAGTGTACGATGCGAGTCAGATTTGGTTGATAAGGGTATTGTTATATTAAACGTCACCTACTTTTGTTTGTTATTTTTAATTACAGTTCCAGTTAATTGTTGGTACCTACTTATTATTTATATAAAACTACAGATTTTTTTCAAATGAAAGTCCTATAGGTACTTATGGCTTTTTTGTTGGAATAAAAAAAAAAAAAAAAAAAAAATATGTACTTTTCGTACAATTATTCTGTATATTTCATATTTATTAAATTGATGGATAGTCTGAATAAATGAGTAGTAAAGTGTAAACATCAAGCAAATCCAGCAGTACTCAAAGTTAAATTTCGTATTATATATTTTACTGTGTATAAGTATACATAAATAATAAAATAAATAAATAAACAGTAGGTACTTACGTGCATTTGAATTACTTAATAGAAGCTTTTAAATTCGAATTGACAGATTAGATGCACTATTCAAACCACACAGACTAATTTATTAGACGCAATTTATAACTTCCCTCTTAAAGAAAAACAAGTTTATATCAGTCAATAAATCTTAAGACAGCAGGCAGGTTATTCATGTTTTTCAAATAGTCTCTTTTGTCTAAATAGTTATTGGTTTTAATCTATAAAAGCTCCGAAAATCTTGCTTAAATTGTATTAATACAAAAGAATTAACCAATTAACAAAATTCAAAGAAGAGGCAGTCAAAGTTCGAGAATGCACTTGTTTTTTAATGCACTACCTCAAATTATGAAGTGAGCAATACAACGTTCAAAGTGAATAAGAAAAGTACTTACGTGTGAAGTAAGAAAGAAAAGAAAGAAGAAAGAAAAATCGGTTTATTTGTCACAGAAACACGTGCATACAAAATAGATAACTGATCAGCAATATTAAACAGAATAGAAGTAATTTTCTTGAATAATTCTGTCTCGAGTAAAAAGCAGTAGAAAAAAATTCGCGATCGGACTTTTCTTGACATAACTACCTACTATGTACTTTATTCACCAACTGTACCTACTATATATAACATTTCCTATGAAAATATGGGTCGTACTAATAGGTTAGTAATAAAAATCCAGGTAGGCAAGTTCACTCACGCGAGTACAGTCGCGACCAAAATAATGCCCACACTTGATAATTCAATTAGACGCATTAAACCTCAGCACCGTTGTTAATAAAGTATTTATTCAGTGTAAGCCCTATTAAGTGTGAAATATGAGCACGACGTACACAGAATTATGTTCACTTTGCACCTGCTAAAGGATATATTCTGTCAAACGTTAGGCGTTCCGGCCGCCTACCTTGTTTCAATAATTGGTTGCGCAAGCACTGTCGTTGCAATACCATTGATCAATATTTTTGTACAATGAGCTACAGCAGCGTTGATTATGTTTTTGTCCTTAATAATCACCATTATCCAGAATAAAATATGTTATGTTTATGTATATGTTGTTGTGTATTATATGTTTGTGTAAAAGTAATTACGTTAGTATACTTCGTTTGTAAGTAGGTAATTTGTTTCTGGGCCGCTATTGTCCGTTTTCTAATTTTCTTTCCAATTCTTGTAACAATCGTCGCGGGAAGCGGAAAGGTTTTAATTTAGAGAGTTTGTTCCATATAAATCCTATTATCCTACTAATATTATAATTGTGAAAGTTTGTGTGTTTGGATGTTTGTTACTCAATCACGCAAAAACGGCTAAATGGATTTGGATGAAATTTAGCAAACAGATAGTTTATAACCTGGATTAACACATAGGATACTTTTTATCCCGATATTCCCACGGGATCGAGACTTACGCGGGTGAAACCGCGGGGCGCAGCTAGTTGGATCTATAAAAATAAAATGCTTTTTGTTGATAAGCGCATCTCTTGAGAACGGCTAGACCGGTTTGCCTAATTTTTGTTATAAAATATTTTTCAGAATTAGGTATGAAAAGGGAAGAAAAAAAAAATGAAATGATGATGAAACGTTGATGATGAAATTTTCAAATTAAAAAAGAACTGAACGTTCTTTTTTTTTATAGAATTTTTGCATGAATTATTGAAATTTTGACAGGACAACATCTTTCGGGTCAGCTAGTAACATAAAGGCTCTTACATACTGAGGCGATTCGTCGCGCGACGCGAATTTAAACAACACAATTTCTCACGGCGAACAATGCGGCCACGTCGCGTCGCGCGACGAATCGCCCCAGTATGTAAGAACCTTAAATATTAAACTAACATAAATAAAGAAATCTCGATATTTTTTCAAGTCGTAGCAGGACCGGATCGCTAGTATTCAACATACAATTAAAGCTAATGGAGGCTCTATTGATGCACCCTAACGATACTTAGCAGTAGCACCAATAAATGGTTATTCATTTCATTAAATTAATGAATTAAACATTTATAATTTGTTAGAAGGCGTAAGATCACACATGTAGGAATAATTAATACATAGCTACGTAAAATGAATTACCTACAAGTTTCTCTCGGTTTCGTTAAGCGTCTTTTTACACCCGTTACAATGTATCTCTGGCCAACCTAGCACCAAGCCAGGTACTTAATCCCTTCATAGTTTCAAAAAGAAGGGTTCTGAAGATAATAACTACGGTAGTTAGGTACTTAATCATTAAGGGTGGATTCTAAGTAGTGCAACCAACGTGGGTTAAATAAAATCTTTAATAGCGGCTTACCTGTACCTACCTACTAAAAAACTGACAGATTCAATCTCTTCTAATCTACACTGCCCTTCAAAACTTAGCACCACACTTTTAAAATAACAATCTCTCCTAAACTGTAGAAGCCAGAAAAACTTTAACAACATTTATAACTACAGTTTTATGCCTCATTTACATATTTTTTTTGACAACTTGTCTTTTGAGTCATAATTCATCGATCAAGAAATAAATGTGGAAACAAAAACAGAAACAAAGAGAGTCAAAAGTTGCAACAATTTGAAAAGGAGTATTTTGTTAATAAGGTATTTTTAGCCATTGTTTAAAAGACTGTTATCGGCTGTACAGTTTTTATTTTAAAAAAAAATCTTTTTGTAATCCTTTTTATATCGAAAATATATCTTGTGTAATTTAAAAGTTATTGCAATTTTAGAAGTGTGGTACTAAGTTTTGAAGGGCAGTGTATCTGAGAACATTTGTTGTTCCACTGCAGGGGAAACGCATTCTTCTCCTTTTCCAACACACTTCAGTCCTTTGGTAATATGGGCCAGTCCTTTCAGTAGATTCAATTGTTGACACCGAAATCGAGCAATAGACAAAATAGGCAAATTACTTTGCTTGAATAAGAGGCTTTTGGCTGCTCTGTATGTGCGTTTTTTAGCTATTATATTTTTTTTTTGTAATGTACGTTTTGTTTGTGCAGAATAAACAACTTTTCTTTCTTTTTCTTTCTTTTAAATATGCAGCAGTCCCATCTGATAAGCAAAGCCATTATTTCATCATCAATTCAATTATACTTCATCGAACCAAAGATCAGAATCTTATTCTAGCTACAAACAACATAATCTAAACGATATAATCGTAACTATTACCAACAAGTGAATTTACCAATAGAATTCTTTACGGAGTGATTATTACGTGGGTGGCGCATGCGCGTAATGCCCTTGAACTGGTTATACTATCGACTATTATTCATCAATTTTTGGCAAGAACCATTAAATAGATAATTGAGATTAACCGGATACGTACATATAAGTATTAGTTGGTTACAAAATAGCTGTCTGTTTTTATAAATGAAATTGATTTTATGTCAGGGTTAGGGGCAGGCCAACGGAAGACGGGATCTTGTGAACCACAATAATATTGTATAATTAGTTACGATTATTTGACGTCGCAAACGCAGCTCCAAATGAGAATGTGTCGGTCTTGCATTAGTCTTTAGTAGGTACCTGAGGCCTTAGACAAAATTGACAAAATTGGGCACGCCACAATAGCGGCGATAAGTCCCCTCTTTGAGGAGTGGATAGAGAGGCGCCACGGCGTCCTCACCTTCCGCCTAACACAGGTCCTCACCGGACATGGCAGCTTCGGGAGGTACCTGTGTAGGATTAGGCGGGAGGAAACGCCCGGGTGTCACCACTGTGTGGATCGCCCGGAGGACACGGTGGAGCATACGGTTGAGGTGTGCCCTGCTTGGGCGGAGCACCGCTGTGTCCTCGCGGAGGCGATTGGCGGCAGTGACCTCTCGCGTCCGGCCCTGGTTCAGGCCATGGTACGGAGCGAGAGGGCATGGGAAGCCGTCACCTCCTTCTGCGAAGCAGTAATGCTCGCGAAGGAGGAGGCGGAACGCGTGAGGGAAAGGCAAAGTTTGCGCCCTCACGCCCCTAACCGCCGCCGTTGGAGACGCCCTGGGCGTCGGGAATCCCAGGCGGATTTCCGGCCACCATAGGCGCGGGCTTGCGGACGGCGAGCAACGGGCAGCTCGCCGTCCGATAAGGACCAGGCCCGGGTCGATGGCGCGTCGTGTTCCACGCGCGCCTCAAAGAGATGTCAGCAAAAATGACGGGGTCCAATAGGACCGATGCCTGCCAGGGTTGCGGGAAAGTCCGAAAGGGATACCGGGACCTTGGCAACAGGCAAATGAAGGAACACGGGTGGGTTTTAGTCAGTAAAAGTCTGACACGCCCTTCCGCTCCGCCCAGAGCGGGAGAAGTCATTGGATGATTTCCCACCATCAAAAAAAAAAAAAAAAAAGTCCCTAGACAAAGTGACATTCTATCAGCGATAACGATGATAGAAAAGGTAAAAATGTATAGGACTGACATAAGCTATCGAAAAACTTATGTCAATACTGTTGAAAGTCGTTGTAGAAATACGAAACGTTTTCGAAGCGATTGTCACTTGTCTAGGCCCTCTGGTCGACCGACCTCTGTTTGGGTGAAAATAAATAAACATATGGTCTAGGTTTACCAACGTTGTATCACATTCCCGAGGCTGTGAAAATAGAGAAAATGAATTTTCACAGATAGATCGAATTTTCACCCCCGTAAACCGCAACATTCATAGAAATCGTAAGAGCCGTTTTCGAGAACGTATCGTGATAATAAATATTGCTTATTTAATAGTATAGAATTAAACGAGCCATAGTAGGCGTTAAAAAGCTGCTCCAAAAATAAATTATTGGGATATTAATGGAAATACATATTAATAAAAGCCCTTTTACAAATTACGTACTCAAAAGTTTACCGAGTAAAATTAAACATAGTATAATTGATTGATCTGGATCAGTGACGTCTCAAAAGTTTATTTGTGGCTCCCGTTATTAGGTAGCATCAATGACCACGTCTTAAGTCATCATCATCTAAGTAGCCTTTTCCCAACTATGTTGGGGTCGGCTTCCAGTCTAACCGGATGCAGCTGAATACCAATATTTTACATGGAGCGTCTGCCTATCTGACCTCTACAACCTAGTTTCTGATTAATACAATGCTCCTTGGTAACTCTAGCTGTCAGATTTTCGGGCTTCTGACGACCCGTGACGACTGTCAAAGATCCACAAATGACAGCCGGGACCAACGGTTTAACGTGGTATCCGAGACACGAAGGGTCCTGGGTTTGTAAAGATGGTCACCCATCCACGGACAAGTCGTGGCAAGCGTAGCTTAACCTGATCGATCGACCCGTGCGGCTTTTATTACTGAGCCACAAGCCCAACGCAACACCACAATGATCACGTCTTAAATATGGATAAGAAATACGTCTTCCTCCATAGTAAGTGCATGAATTTAGATTAAAACTAACACTTAAAGTAAAGTGTGTTTAAGTCAAATAGCTCCTTGCAATAAGTATCCTTGCAACACACTATTAAACTCTCATTATTACAAAAATGTGACACTTTTACATTAAATTTTTTACACAAGGTCGTGTATGTATAAAAAGTTAACCATGTACGCACTGTTATGTTGCAATAACGTTTTTAATGATTTCTTTTATTTTACACAAGCAAGTTGGCGGCCATGATAAAAAAATTAATAACGTAATTGTATATTACAATCTATTCTTAAGGTACTTACCTAAATAAAATACTAGGCGACAAATCTGATCTAGTTTTTATTGCAGCACAACTAATAAAACTGCACTATAATTTTGAACCAATCAATTTTGGACTAATAAAAATCAATTTAATTGTTTATGCTGTTTGTTTTTATTTATTTAGTATCAATGTAGGAAGCAAACATAATGCTCGTGAGCTCGTGGCTAAGTAATAACAGCCGCACGGGTCGATCCATCAGGTTAAGCTACGCTTGCCGGGGTTGGTCCGTGGATGGGTGACCATCTTTACATACCGAGACTCCTCCATGCCTCGGAAAGCACGTTAAGCCGTTGGTCCCGGCTGTCAATCGTGGATCTTTGACAGTCGTTACGGGTCGTCAGAAGCCCGAAAGTCTGACAACCAGTCTTACCAAGGGGTATCGTATTACTCAGTTACTGGGTTGTGGAGGTCAGATAGGCAGTCGCTCCATGTAAAATACTGGTATTCAGCTGCATCCGGTTAGACTGGAAGCCGACCCCAATATACTTGGGAAAAGGTTAGGCAGATTGATATTGTAGGAAGCAAACATAATAAAGTCAAATGCGTAATGATACGAAATGGCAGTAGATAATTGATTTGACTCAACAATATAGCTCAGTTAGTTTACTTTCAGTTTTACTATTATTTCTTACAGAGCTTTTGTTATCCCAGCCTTTATAGCGATAAACAATTGAACTCTAGATTTAGAACCAGGCACATCTACTTATGCACTGAGCAATACTCTCACAGTGAGATAATGCACACACAACATAAATCATTTTATTATAACTTCTTAAGAAATCGATCCTTCTTGCATGGGAAAATCTCTACTCAATGAATCCTAAAACAAATGAACACTAATTGAAATTTTGCAATTCAATGCATTGTACATACACACATATACATACAATAGTTACACTAGTGTTACCGACTCGTTTTATTTATCACTCACACAAACAAAGAAACATTTTAAAAGACAAGTCCGTGATTTGAATGTCTAATAAGTCAATCAATCTGTATTAGCGGCTAATCTTTTTAATTCACCTGTTCATTACTTCGAAAGATAAGAATTAATAATCACTATTATTTGTTTGCGACGCCTCTGACATGATGCAAAAGCAATGTATATGCTAATAAATCAAGCAACAGCATGTCAGATTTTACTGCTGGATTCAAAAACTAGACACGAGTTAGAGTATGTCGTTAGAATTCGAATGGAAGCAATCCTGCGGGGTGATTTCGTAACACACTTACAATGGGAATGCCATTCAGTTTGACAGTTCAACAATATTCATTGTGTTATTAACGTTAACCAGATGAATTTTTCAGAAATTATGAAACAATGGATTGGCAATTTCCTTCAAAATTCTTCAGATAGTGATTAAAAATTTGTTCCGGAATTGGGGTACTGGAATCATAGGCAAACTTCGACTCATGTTTAGCAGCCGATTTTCGAAGATTCCTATTATTGCCTACAATATAGCCGAGAGGGATACATTTGAACTAAGATGATGCCTTTGCCACTTCCATTTGGAGATTTAACCATCCAGTTTTTCCATTATAACAAAATCTGAACTATAGCACCAAATCAACCAAAGTTAATTTGACTCCGGTGTCGTCATAAGGAAAACATCGATCAAAATCACAGCTTCACAGTTCAGATATGAATAAGTTATCAAATCGACCGACAATCATATCCGAATGAGCTTGCTAAGTAATGCGGTAAGATGATTACAAGTTACGTCAGGTTATGAGATATGTTTCCTATAAGCAAGATGCGTTTGAAGATATTAAACAACGATCTAACTGAAAGGAGACGGCTCTATGATCTGAGAACGCTTTTATTTGTATTTAGGTTAGATTACATTTAAATCAAAAGAATGTACAGTACAACTATTTTCTTAATGTCCCTCGGGAATCATCGCATTTCCGAATGCAAACGAATGCTAATTTCCATGTCCATCAATTATTTAATTTATCGTGTATAATAATTTGAATTCAGAACTAAGTACTTTATGGTTGTTTTCATTAGATTTCCGTGTGAAATATATAGAGCTGTAGAGCAATTTTCCTTAAACTATTTCCTTCAATTTTTTAAACAAATTACAATAAGTTAAAAGAGTATTAACAACTCTATATACTTGCAAGTCGATTGAGAGCATCCGGTCTGCACCAAGTGCAAAGGGCAAGTGATAGCAATCCGACGACAAACGACACACGAAGTTTGCCGAGGGACATTAAGAAAAAAGTTGTACTGTAATGATTTGATCACGTATTAGCAGTTTAGAGCTAGATACTAATTTAAAATGAAATGATAATAGGCCAGTAGGGCAGGATAATTATGAGAAGCATGCATGTGACTGAGTGCTGGCGCAACATGAAAGTTGCCAATGTAACATGTAAGATCATAACTATAATTAATAAGACCTTCATGTACCATGCTGTAAAGCAAATAAATATATTATTATTCTATGCTATTTTATTCTAATGCCCAATGAACTTATTTAGGAATTAATGGAAATCCTATCCTAACTTTAATATTATAAATGCAAAAGTGAGTTTGTTTGTTTGTTACGCTTTCACGCTAAAACGGCTCAACGGATTTGGCTGAAATTTGGCACAGGGGTAGACTTTTATCCCGATATTCCCGCGGGATCGAGACTTACGAAGGTGAAACTGTAAGGCGCAGTTAGTTAATTATAATGAGACGCATATGTCAAAATATCTTGGTTGATAAAATACAACAATAGACCAAAATCGAAACCCACAAATCTTATCTCCAAAAAAATCGAGTGGAGCCGCGGGCATAGCCATTAATGTACCATAACACAGTTATACCATATTGGGAAGCAATGTTTGCTCTAGAACTATCATTTGGCAGATCAATTATCTTCAATCATATCGCAATCCACGCGGCTTGGATACTCGTGAGGTGATTACCAAATGGGCTGAGATGTGGACGCCGCGTGCGCCACCCACCTCGTATCGTAACTTACACGTAATTTACATATTAAATGTTAAAGGGAAGTTTAAGTTTTAGGCCTAGAGATTATAAAATAAACTGTCAATCTTTTAAGTATTTTTCTTTACACGAGTACCACTGAAGTTTAATTTATTGCACAATTTGGTAGGTCGTTTTATGCGCTTTCAATAATATTATTTAAAATGACAGAATTGGAGTACAACCAAAATCAGATAAGATTTTATTTTATCGCTGACCTAGAATTGCTTGATAGTAAATTCATACTTTCAAACATAGTTATACTAAAAAATTAAAGTAATAAAAACTAAAATCCGGAGTCACACGAGTCAGGGCATAAATGAAACAGATTACGTGTGACGTGTTTTTAATTTGTCTGTCTGTGTTGTCTTGTTTATACCTTTTTAGTCGTAGTTGGGTTTTAGTTTTTATTACTTTAATTTTTTTTAATTCTTTTGTTGTTATAATATATATATTTTTGAAATGTGCTCATTAAGCCCTTTCATTTGATATCCAATATGTTACGACTAAACAATTTTTTTTTTAGTTCCTTATTTTATATCCTCTAGAGGGCGCCATTTTTAATGTGACGTCACATAGCCTATAACTAGCGGACGATCAAGACGCTTCCAACGATAGCTCATTCGTCAAATTGTGATTAGTGGTTTAGAAGTTAGGAGGGAATAGATGAACATACTTACATACATACATACCGGGCAAAATCATAACCCTCCTTTTTTCTTCGCCGTAGTCGGGTAAAAATATATCAATGCTTTCAAATAATTTATTATGGTGTTTCACCCGCATAAGTATCGAACCCGTAGGAATATCGGGATAAAAGTATCTTATGTCCTAACCTAAGTCATGGTCTACCCATGTGCCAAATTTCATCCAAAGCCGTTCAGCCGTTTTAGCGTGAAAGCGAAACAAACAAACACACTTTCATATTTATAATTACTTAAGATTTATGACAATGACACAAACTTTGTTACGATCTTACAGGTTTATAGCAAAAAATACCCACATCGAAATGCCTTATAATGTTAAACAATCAGTTGTTTTCTATAATCAAACAGGCTTCGCCTTTACAGTATATTCAAATAATCTACTATAACCACACCTTTTAAAAAGTCTCAAAATATTACAGCATCTATATTTACCTAACTGTTAGTGTATACTTTGTTTACATAACCCTACATTTGCGTCAGAGTCGGTTAATAGTTGACGTTTGAACTAATTTAATTCTTCAAGGACTTTCTAATTAACTACAATAGTTTTTGGTCCGGCGCGGCCCGTCCGCGGTCATACAGGTTAAGTAAGGCAAGTTTGTGTTACTTACACTTAAATAGTATAAACAAAAAATAATCGAGTTTCTTGTTTATAGACCCAGACTATAATGACTCGTGCCATAAATTGTATAATTTTATGACATTTTTTAAGTAGAGGGCGCAGTGTTTCTTCTAATTAACGTAGTATAAAGATACCAGTGACTGAGGACACAATGTTCAAACACGAAGCCTAGGGTCGGCCAGTTTCCGTCTCGTTTTTCCATTCGTTAGCGCGACTGGTTCGGACGTAAATCATTTTATGTGATGCAAACAGCAGTGTCCCTCTTAAGCCTGGTACAAAGAGATGTCAGCACAATTAGCGGGGTCCGCTAGGACCGATGCCTGCCAGGGTTGCGGGAAAGTCCGAAAGGGATACCGGGACCTTGGCAACAGGCAAATGAAGGAACACGGGTGGGTTTTAGTCAGTAAAAGTCTGACACGCCCTTCCGCTCCGCCCAGAGCGGGAGAAGTCATTGGATGATTTCCCACACTCAAAAAAAAAAAAAAAAAAAAAGGGTCGGCCAGAGTAATCACTAATCACTCTCATCACAGAGTACACATTGCCATATTTTTGTTAATGCTCCGTGATTACCGTAAAGTGCTTTGTAGAGCAAGCTGTCTTCATGTGGATAGATTTTACTACATTTACATAAATGTATGTTGTCTTTGACGTGTCGTTACATATTCTGGTCTCATCAGTTATGCGGAAAGTGACAAGTCGTTTCAGTGAATTTTTTTGCAGATATAAGTAATTACTTATATGGTATACCAAATATTTAGTGGATCAATGAAGCTTGGGAAGTTGTCATGGTATGTTTCGATCAACATGCGATTTCAGGAACCTACATCAAGAAGAATTTTGGTAAAAACTAGTCGGACTGAATACCACACTCGCAATCTCGAAAACCATTAAAAAACCTACTCTGTTTCCCAATCAGTTTCTATCTCCACAGCATACTTATCTGCATGCGCATTCTTTAACAGAAAGTGATTTGCAAAAACTGCCGAGATACGTCACGTAGAAAAAAAAAGAGCAGAAATAAGTCTACCATAATAAACAATCAACGCCCTGCGGTGGGAAACAATTAGAAATGGTTGATGCGAGCATATTATAAGCTCACCACTTCATGTTGTGACTTCATTCAGATGAACAGCTGGGAGTAATGACCCTCCGGAATTGCTAAAGGCGTAACAGTGAGATGGCGCGCACGCCATGTGGTTTTAGTCGGTAGCAGTGCAGACATCCGATGAGGAGGAATAAAACGCATGTAACTAATAGAGTAATGAATATAAATGTATATGAATGGAGAGGGAAAGGAAGACCAAGGAAAGGATGGATGATAGAGGGACGGAAATCAGGGGAGAAAGGGAGAAAAGATAATATTCTGCTGACCTCAAGTAGCATGGAACAAAGGCAGAAAGAAATGAAATGAAGTGGCATATTCTGTACCTAAATAGGATATCGGAATCACTTTTACACGTCATAATTTTTTTTTTTAAATTAAAATAAGCTTGATGAGGTCGGCGTTTCCTATCCTACTACTCTGAGAAGAAAGGTCGAAACAAAGTCAGAGGTCGCAGTCTCTTTTAAAGTCCAGATATACCTAATCTTGGTCAGGCCATATGAGGACCATGTAGAATGTGTCTGAAATGGTATTTTGAGGAAATAACCACACATATTTGAGTGGACCTGTCCAGTCAATGCAAGCATTTGTCAGATGATGATTCCAGGCCTCAGATATGATTGTGGGAAAGTCCGAAAGGGATACCGGGACCTTGGCAATAGGCAAGTGATGGAACACGGGTGGGTTTTAGTCAGTAAAAGTCTGTCCCTCCCGCTCCGTCCAGAGTGGGAGAAGTCAATTGATGATTTCACAAAGTCAAAAAAAAAAAAATGGCCTCTGATATGCAGTATAAGGAGATTGCTGTCTTGTGTGGTAACTGCAACTCCAATTAAATAGATATCAGATATTCTAAACATTTCATTATAAAAATCCATTATACTCAAATATCTCCTATCTACATAACAACTGCGCTACACAAGAATGCTCTATTAATGACTTCGAAGCTAACAATACACATGCAGCTCTCAAATCGAAGTACTTGTCTTGCCTTTCACAACCTTTTTGCCTCAAGTTTTATTTACATTGTGTTTGGCTCATGCAGAGTAATACACTGACGAGCAATATAAAAAGTCGCTAACTTATCATCAAATATTTTCGATACCACGCAAGATAGCTTCTTGAAGTAAAAAACAACATTCAAGTGTATTTAATACCCCACAAACTGTTTTCGAGACTTATTTAACTTTTTGTAGCTCTTAGGAAATATTTAGACTTTTTAGGCACTTTGCAAGCGGCTTTTTCATATTTCTCGTGAGTATAGTATCGATGACAAACACTTAGTTTTCTATCTAGATCGATAAAATGAATTGGGATATCTAAGTAGGTATAATAAAGAAACGATTGTTGAAATCTAGGTTCTGATATGAGATTCATTTGCATTTTAATGGCCATTAATACGTAGAATTTCAGAAACAATGCGTTGAATTAATGAATCGCTGTAAAAATGAAATAAATTTCGAATTTTATAATGACCCTGATGAAATACAAATGTTGATATTATTTTATGTGATGGGTTTTTGTTTTTATTTGGAATAGACAGGCTAATTTACGAGCATTTGGTCAATTCACACATGTTTTAAAGAAACCAGTAAGAAGATTAATGTTTATAAAAATGATTGATTGATATGTGAGTGTTTAGACTCAAGAATGTTTGCGCCACAGCATCAAACAACTACTAGATTACTTATTTGAAGATTAATCATTCCGTTATTAGTTTATTATACACTATTGAAGAGCTCTCTTAGCTACGAGAAAAAAAATAGTTTCTTTTTAAAAATCTTGTGCGTAGACGTTTTTTTTATCCTGCCACTATTAGTATCAAACCTACAAATCTTTCACCTTAGACCCACGGCGTCTACCACATAGCTTATGACAGTTTACAAATCAATTAACAACTTACAATCAATGGACCGTTAGCAGCCGGCGCACGCGCTCCGCTACGCACGACTAGCTACCGGCATGCGTGTAAAGCCTTATTTACCCAACTATTATTCTATGTACATAGTAGCTACATCATAACTTTACCTAGGAATAAAGTGTTAAATTGTATCTACATTATACCTACTTATTTGAAGAATCGATTTATCATAAAAGTATTAATATTTATAAAATCTATAACTGCTCACGTTTTTCTTTATAATCCAATCAAGAATCACAAGTTAATCGATTGATTCATTATATCGATTATCGGTTGAAAGCACCGGATGAAATTAGATATCGAAACTTTTTGGAATGCCTAACTGTCCTAAGTCAATTTTCCTAGCCTTTTCCCAATTATTTTGCGGTCGGCTTCTAGTCTAACCGGATGCAGCTGAATACCAGTATTTTACATGGAGCGACTGCGTATCTGACCTCCGCAACCCAGTAACTGGGTAATACGGTACCCCTTGGTAAGACTAGCTGTCAAACTTTCGGGCTTCTGATGACCCGTAACGACTGTCAAAGATCCACGACTGACAATCGGGACCAACGGCTTAATGTGCTTTCCGAGGCAAGGAGGAGTCTCGGTATGTAAATATGGTCGCTCATCCACGGACCAAGCCTATTGACCCGTGTGGCTGCTATTACTTAGCCACGAGCTCCTATCCTAATAAGTTAAGTAGAATCTACTCCAATTATATATTTGGTTTACGATAAGCGGTAAGCTGTAAAGGAATCTAAGTTTGTTGAAAATGTCTCTATCTTGCGGTTAACAAAAGTTCACAGGTTAATCTATGGTTAATTTTGGGTTATTTGCTTCTTGTGGTTAATTGCTGCTACATCCGATTAGTGCTCTGCATTTATTAAAATATTAGGTTCTTGCAAAAGTTCAAATGAAGTTGCAGAAGTAAATTAAGACCACACAGCATTCTAAATCATTCCAATATAACAGTATACTCAACGCCCGAAAAGACGCTGATATTTTAACCAAAGTTAAGCTCTGGTCAAACTGAAGCGGATCCCGCGCGGGATGCGGTACGAATTTTGCTTTTATCCTACGTTTGTTCCAATCGTGTAACACATTTCATATGTTTCAAAAATTCGTCTACTCGACCACGTAAATAATGCAAATTAATGTTGTCAAACCGTCAAAATGAAAAGCATTGCAATTGCTTGTGTTTTACTCAATAACACCTCTGGAGATGTAAAAAATGGCGCGAATAGTCGCGAGTCTAATAGAACAATATCCATGAAGTTTTCATAGAAATTGTTCTTCTAAAGTTGTGTCGCGCTGTCGCGTCCCGCCTGTCAGCGATAGCCTTAAAGCCATAGACACGTGCATTCATGTCACAGAGTAAAGAAACTGGTCGCGTCCCGCGTGGGATTCGCCTCATCAAGGCTACCGCAGACAGACGCGACGCAACTGGTGGAACAATTTCTATGAAAACTTCACGGAAATTGTTCTACCGGTGTCGTTTCACGTCTGTCTGTAGGAGCTTTTATGGCCTGCAGAGTTTTATAATAGGTCGGCACTCAGCAGAACCATACTTAAATATTTTCTAGGTGACCTCCTTATCAATGAGGAATGTTAATAGAAACCTATATTACCTACTTGTAGGTACATGGTGGTCGAGTCCTTAATTCAATTAGCTAGTTATTTAGTACATTGTACAATTACAATTAATAGCACAAAGTAACTGACTAAGACATCGCCGTTACAAATCCATTATTAACTATGATACTATTATAGAGAATTTCAGTACGTCTGTCACGAATATAATGAGCTATTAAAGTAAATTGTGTAATACAGGTAATTCTTGTTTTCTGATCACATGCATATGCTTGAATGCTTTGTAATAATATATACAAAGAAAATGGTAAAGAAATAGGTACCTTCAAGGTGTGACGTAATACCTATTTATTGGCTTTTCGGTGATTGATTATTGTACTATCAGTATATCTCTGCCTAACCCTTCGGGGAATACAGGCGTCATGTTTTATGTGTTATGCGTATTATTAAATTTTAAAGCTCCTGCAGACAGGCGCGTTTTCATAGAAATTGTTCCACAAGATTTGCGTCGCGCCTGGCTGTGAGAGCCTTTAAATGAGATGGTAACATCGAATGGTATAAAATTAAGTAAATACTGCGACCTAGAGTTTGTTTTGTGATGACAATAATAATTATGTGTTACACTTAGATAATATATTTATCAAGTTAAAAACAACTGCTTTTCTACGAAGTGCATTTGTAGTTACTCTGAGTGGAAAACTCAGTACGTCTAGGTACGGCTTTTGGTCAAATATAACCAATAAATTCAAATATCTCACATTAACGCCAATATTTCTGATTGACGTCTAAACGGTGTTGTATTTTAAGTGCGTATTAACAGCTATCAGTAATTAATAAACTGAATCATAAATATTCAAGTAGGTACAGTTCAATCCATTATGAAGAAAATATTTTTTATTTCATTAGACTTGTTGAAATTGGGCAATAAACACTTCAATGCAGCAATTTTCCTACAAAAACGTTGCAATAAGGTGTAAACGCTTGCTGATTATTATCTGAGCACTGCAGCTGTATGCACATAATTAATGAAGTTGCTAATGATTTTTTACGAAATATTTCCCCACACTAACTGTATTAAAACATTAACCTTTTTCACACAAACTTACCTCGTTACAAAAATATTTAACACTGCTAAGTGTTATAAATGGCATTAATTTCCAACTAATTGATCAAGTATCAATTAATGACGCATTTTACCTACCGTCAAAATAGTTTCAGAAAATTATATTATAGCGATTAAGAGCAAAGCTTTACATCATGTTATACATAAAACTAAAAATTAGAAACTAGAACTAATATTTATGTAAATATCTTCTCATTTACTTTTCATCAAACGCTTGCGCCCGGCGCCTTACCTAGTCTTACTTGTTGCAATATCTGTCCACCATATAAAGAACGGTTTGTGACTCTATCTACTGAGGAAATGTGTAAATTCTATAAAATGTTATCTGACACCTCCGACCAATGCTGTCCGAATACCAAATGATTTAAATTAGTTAATTATTAAACTTAATTTTCATCATATCATCGCACTATTTGATTCGCCCATATTCACTTGCTCCAATTCAGTTGCAAAAGCATTTCCTCGTTTTAATTTAGTGTTCCGTTGATAACAGCTTGTTAATTTGAATACCTACTCAGATTGATTAAAATCTGATTTATATTGTGAATGATATTGTACAACGTCTTCACATACTGCTTTAGTCCCAGAATAAGGATGAGCAATTGTAGGAGCCGCTCTTCGTATTTCCAGCAGGGGTTATGAATACCAGCTTGTTATTGTCCCACTGCAGAGCACACACCACTTTTGTTGGTCTTACCCATACCCAAGTCTAAAAGGCTCCTTACTGGAGCAATATTTCTAATTATAAATACTTGATATTATGTGAATGTCTGCGTGTCTATGTGTTTGCAAGTTTGATGGCCTTTTCACTTTCTATTACGTATGTCGGTCTCCTAGATAGACCCTTAAATTGTCTTAATACTTTTACTATGATTATGAAACGGTAGATTGTAAAACTGTCCCGGAATTTGCTCTCATTTCACGTCATGAAGTCAATTTCTCGCTTAAAACCGTGTATTATTTGACATTTGTAATATTGCCTGAAATGTAAATTGAAATCGTGTATGCGTTATATGAACTCATTACTTGTTACGCAAGTTTTATGTAACATTGGTTCCGTATATCACGATATTGTGTTGATTACATTGATATTGAATTTTATAACACCAGTTCTAATTTGATAAAATTTGTTTCCTACAAAATTATTTAATTACAAGTTATTTTGTAATTGGGCTCTCTTTTGATTGAACCTGTATCTGACTGGTTGTATTTTACAATTCTACCACTTTAATTTCTATCTATTTATGGAACTAGTCTGTGCCTAGATATAAAACCGTTTTTTTGCATATTAATCAGGTTAGAATTTTTATTTAAATGATTAAACTTCTGAAATTATTTTAAGTCAAACAGTTTTGATGACCTTGATAACCAAATACAACAAAGGTAATCTAATTAAACTAATACCTACCATTAGTTTTGAGGTCATGAGTAAAAGTTCCAACAATCAATTACATTTAGATCAAATACAATTACGGTGATTGATTAAACGGATTGATGAAACAAAACGAAGGAGCAAACGCCTATCAATGGGTAGATTACACAATCAAATTCTTATGTTGAAAGTTATAAAAAAAAACTGTAACAACATACCTTTACATCTGACCATTGCTTTAGCTTAGCACCTCATTTGTTAAGCTAGGTACTCAGAAAGATCTAGTAAGTATCAATCATAGACACAGTTGTTGTAACTTTTAGTAGAACATGATATTTAATTAAGGCGAAATCGCTACGGCTGTAAACCAAATTCAAAATTTCTCACCTTTTTTTGCAATCTGCAGGTCAGTGTCAGGTTGTGTTTTGATCAAAATATGAGTCGCGACAATAGCAAATTTAATATTTTACAGAATTACACGTTTAGGATCATCAATACAACTGTCTCACTTAGAATTGACCTCAAATGTCATGATTTCATAAAATATTCATTCAATAGTGTAATTTGAACTTGGAGAGTTGTATTGATGATTTTAACTACGCGCGAGCCGAGCGAGCGAAGCGAGCGTTGCCGCGACAGCGGCCGTCGAGCGCTACGTTGAAATTCGTCGCAGTATCAAAGGTAGTTGATTAAAATTCTGTAAATACATATTTATTACGGTTGCGGATCATGTTTTTTGCGCTTCCCCCTTAACTCGTTTTGTTAGCAACTCTTTTCAGAGCCGTCATTGCAACATCCTAAATAATATTGACTACAAAAGTTAGTGAAATACTAATACAATACAATACAATGTGAATTATATTATTTAAATTGAGTCTAACAGGCTAAGGCCGTGGTGCCAACAATTACCCGCGTTTGTAACTCGGCATAGTTTAGATACAGTTTTTTTTATAAATAAACCGTTTGTAGATAACTATGACGTTGTGAAACAAATGTATCGGTTTTTATTATTTCGTTATTGACTTTGGTAAATAAAAAAGAACTGACTAGGGATAATGAGCGAATAAAATGTGTAACACTATCAAGCCCACCAAGTAATATTCAAAATTCAAATTCAAAAATCATTTATTTCAATCTTTATAAGATCATAAAAAAATTAAAATTTCAATCACAATAATTAAAAATATACAAGTAAACATAATAAATAAAATAATAAAAATAAAATTGAAATTTGATTAAAATCATAAAATTAAATGGGATAAGAGCACGAACAACGATAATGATGATGTTGAGTACAAAACTTTATCGTCGTTATTTGTCGATTGAAACTTCAAAAGCAAACGAACCTACTCGTAAAAGAGAAAAAGCTAAAGGTGAAGCGGGAGTGGTTATCTAGGGTTAAGATTTAAAAAGTATGAATCACCCGCCTTTCAAGCTTGGTTGCATCGAATATATATTAGTTTGATATCTGTTAATGCCAAGTCTAGATATTATCATTTCAAGTAATACGTAGTTAGCAATATTAGTGGTTCTATAGTAATATAATTTTCAAAGTAGCAGGCGTATTATGTAAGTAATTGATGCCTCTATTTTTAGGGTACAGAACCAACAAGGAACCCTTACAGTTTCGCCATGTCCGTCTGTCTGTCCGTCTGTCCGTCCGTCTATCCGCGGCTTAGCTCAAATACCGTTGGTACTAGAAAGCTGTAATTTGGTATAGATATACATATAAACGACGCCGACAAAGTGGTAAATTTTTTTTTTTAAAATATTTTTTTTTAGGGTACCTCCCCTACATTTAAAGTGGGGATTGTTTTTTTTTCGTCAATCCCATGGCGTGGGGTATTGTTGGAAAGGTCGTTTAAAAATAATGTGAGTTTGTGAAAACCATTTTTGGATTCAGGGATCCGTTTGCGGAATATTAAGCTTTAAAATGCAAATTTTTGCTAGAGTCAAGTGTCCCCCCCCTCCTGCCAGCTAAATGGTTGGGTTTGGAAATGTGAAAAAATTCACGGCAGTAGTATAACGAAATTAAAAGGAAAACTATCACCGCTACGAAGGCTCCACCAGTTACCGAGTAATAATCGACCAACTTTATTTTGCAGTTGCAAAAACATGTTCTCGCATACATTCTGTATCGGAGAACCAGTTTTTCAACTACAATGTTAAGTTTGTTGGATAAATTCATCCCAACTACGGAACCCTTCATTGTGCGTGGTTCGACATGCACTTGCCGGTTTTTTTTTACATTATGACCAATTTGTTTTTGTTAACTACACAAATAAGGTTTGCTATGATTAAAAGCACCCGCTTATCTAACCAGCTATCGCTAGCACCTAATAATACCTACCTTTAGGAGCCCGCTGACGGCATATCAATTTATCATTTACGCCGCTCGAGGCAAATGTGTTGTTTACTTATTTTAAATTCATGTTATTTGTCTTATTTCATTAGTTGCTATTACTCAGATGATATCGAATTTACAGATCGTTTCGTTAAGAGTATAATTTGTTATAAAGTTATGATAAGTCTACCGGCAACGATGTCCATGTAGCAACGCCGACATTGTGCCGGAACATGCATTCAGGTACTGCAGCAGCTGTTTTGGACAGGGTATGGTTAGGGAGATATTTTATGGAGATATATATACTTCCAATATGAGCTCGTAACGTAAGTAATAACAGCCGCACGAGGCGATCCAACTTCGATCCAATAGGTTAAGCTACGCTTGCCGGGCTTAGTCCATAGTGACCATCTTTACATACCGAGACTCCTCCGTGCCTCGGAAAGCACGTTAAGCCGTTGGTCTCGGCTGTCATTTGTGAATCGTTGACTGTCGTTACGGGTCGTCAGAAGCCAGAAAGTCTAACAACCAGTCTTGCCAAGGGGTATCGTATTACCATAGTTACTGGGTTGTGGAGGTCAGATAGACAGTCGCTTCATGTAAAATACTGGTATTCAGCTGCATCCGGTTAAGACTGGAAGCCAACCCCAATATAGTTGGGAAAAGGCTAGGCAGATTGATATATACTTTCAATATTCCTTTCGTTTTGGATTGCAGTTTTGATAAGACTAGCAGAATTGTAGTTCGGTGCTTTACATGTTTAAAAGTTATAATATTTAGGATGAGTCAAAGGACATTTTATGAGAAAATAAACCATGTTTATTTAACTATTGATCTAGGTCCCTGATAATACTTTTAGAAGTAGCCTTGAATTATAAACAGAAGTAGTGTCATTGGAAAATACTTTAATACGAAGTTCTCACAAAAATGACATAATGTTTACGACATAAAAACTGATTCATTCATATCATGCAATGACCGAGTTTTACCTTCAATTAAAAATTATGCGTTTACCAAAACAAAAACACCGAAAAACTTAAAAAGTGCGTCTATAATTATAAATATTCAATACCACAGCCTTTTACACTCTGATTAGCACAATATCATTAAAGAACCAATCCTAGCCTTACCTAACCAAATATACTAACTTAGACCAAAACCATTTCAAGAACAACCTGATAAATCTTTAAAACTATACTTGAATTCGTTTTGGAGTTCCGTATTCCGGGCAAGAGTCACCTTGAGTCGGTTTCATTAGGTATATGTCACAGAAACGTGTCAAACTCATTGCACTATTTTAACGATAGCATCTTGCCACATGTCGAATGAGTCATGGGCCTAATATTCCACAATATGGGCCCAAAAAACGCCCGGCGACATCGAGGTAGACCCAGGAGAAGATGGCGGGACCAGTTTGTCACCTACTGACAGGATTGAGCCAAACTAACTCAAGACAGGAGAAAGGGAGGCCTTTGTCCTATATTAGTGGGACAGCATTGGCTGAAATAAAATAAATTAAAGCAACTTTAAATTCGCTTTTCACGTTTGTCTGTATGTCCGCGTTGTTCTTCTAAAATACGCAACTGATTTTGATGCGGTTTTCACCATCATATAAAGAATGGATTCCGGAGAAAATGTTAATATTAAATTTAATTAAATTTAAATTTCGTCGAGTCATAAAAACCGTGCGAATCACGGGCAGGTCGCTAATTATTATATAATTTGTATTGTGTATAAGTTTGTATAAGTTGTGTATAAGTGTGTATAAGTTGATCAATCAGATACTTCAAAGGCAGATTTAATAAAAAGTTGTTACCTTACAATATGATGATAATAATATGTCAAGTTTTTGTCAGTTGACTCCGTTAATTTCAGTTTAAGTTTTTATCTAAATACGCTAATTATATTACAGCATAATTACCTAAATGAATGGTGCGGCACCCCACTCCATCCGTGGTTAGACTCGAACTTAACTGGCTTTTAAATACTTTTTGCATCATATTAAGCCATATGTTGCTCTTGATTCATAGACTTCTAAATTATGCACATTAGTAGATCGCAATCTGTTTAACAGAAGTTATAATGTAACTTAGATACGTTACAAAATCGACATACGACAAGAAAATTGGAGTTTGTGTGTGTATTTCCACAATTAACACGGTTGTCACTTGTCGAATATAATTAGACCACCTAACTTAGAACTGGCTGGACATGTTTTATGACTGAATGAGGCATAGAACAAACGGGCATTCTGGTCAAAAATGGGATATTGGTACTGGGCGACCCGGAAAATCAAAACTTGACCTGCTGATTTTCCAATATTATTTTTTTATGTCCCTAGGTGTGCCCGTGGTTTCACAGCGGGCCCCATCTGATTAACCAGTGCTGCGATATTTTTTTATGTTTTCTCAAATATCGTAGCGTTATGTTGAGATAGCCTTTTTGGCCTGGTACAGGTTTTTTTTTCATTTTACACATTTAATATTTCCTGTGCGTGTCCCAAATAAAAAATTTTTCTTTCTGATTTAACAAAGTCCATTTTAGTATATCTTCTATTCTATTTACATTAAAAACTAGCTTCCGCCTGCAGCTTCGCCCTCGTGATATGTCGATAAAAAGAAGCCTATGTCCTCCTCCAGGGTTCAAAGTATCCCCATACCTAATTTCTTCCAAATCCGTTCCGCCGTTTTAGCATGAAAGCGTAACAAACAAACTCACTTTCGCATTTATAATATTATTACTAGTAAGGATAAAATGCTGTTCGTTGGTAAGCGCGTCACTTGAGAAGGGTTGGACCAAATCGGTTGTATGTTTTTGTTTTAAAATGTTCCGAATTTGGTTTTTATAGATAGAAAAATGGGAAAAGTTTATCGGAAAATGTTCAAATTCGGGAAGAACTCAAACAGCTTTTTTCTATGGGATTTTTGTATGAATTATTGATACTTTTACAGAACAACCAACGTCTCTCGGGTCAGCTAGTTTCAAATAAAAGTCATTAAAGAATCTTTTTCCTATCGATTATGTTAAATAGGTCGAGGTAGACCATTATTTAAACTTGTATTGCCTTTCCTAGAACAAAAGCACTAATAAAGCCTAGAACTATCGGCTAGTGAAGGCAAACATGAATTCAGGATATACGAGATTGCTCCAAATAACACTAAATTCATTTGTAGACATTCAATTTATAATTTAGTTCCAAACTAGCAATTGGTGGGTTAAGTTTTAACTAAAGACTCAATAGAACTTGTCGTGAATGGAAATGATTTATTTAAATGGAAAGGTGTTTGCATGAAAGGACACTAAACGCGATCGACTCTTGCGCATATAGATAGTACGCTGGGTACAAATTAAATAGCCTTGTTTTTGGTTTCTTGTGAATTAGGTGGAGGCCATTTTGCCAAACACGAAGGACAGAACCTACGACGATCTACCTTTGAGTTTCTCAATAAATACAACAACAATGGTCAGAGTTAAAAAACTAGTCTAGCTCGAATTAATGGTCAAAACCGTAACTCGTGGAGCACGAAAAAGTAATAAAAAATTTACTTAATCATTGTGAATCCTGAAAAAGAAGTGATTTGAAAAAGATATGGTAGGTAGCTATACTCCATTTGAAATAAGATTAAACATTTAAACAAACATTTTTACAGTTCGTTCAACCGATTTTGACTTCTATACCGTAGCGTATAAGGATGGCATCAAAAGCAAAAAAGGTTACACAATACCAACCGTCTACTGTAGCTGCCATTTGTCATGCCACCAACCCAATAGAAGTCAAAATGATTGAACGGACTGTAAAAAAGGTTTATTTAAATGTCTAATCTTATTTCAAATGGAGTATTTATGCTGTTATAATAACAAAAATCTTTGCCTCAAATCTTTTAAATTGATATTAATACATAATAATGTGGTTGAGGTTAAATGCATCTATTATAAAATATGTTTTATTGCAACAGGCTGCCCCATATAATTAACAATATACTACATAGCTATTTAATGAAAATATCAATAAATTATTATTCACGTGTCCATTTAAAAATCAATCCCGAATAATGATTTTGTCAAGAGCAATTTAGAGGATTTAATTAATTGAAATGTTGTAAAAAGTAAGGTCTTATAATTCATTACTGATTAATACAAAACTGCGCACTGCATAATAATAATTATGTAGGTACTACTTATGTACACTACTCTCATTCATACGATTAAGGCTCCCGTAGAAAGACGCAACGAGACTCCGGTAGAACAATATTCATGAAGTTTTCATAGAAATTGTTTGCCTCTTTTTGCGGCAGCCTTAATAAGTATACCTTAGCAGAAAAAGCAGCAGGTGCCAAGAGTTAAAAAATACATTCAAAGCTCTCTAAGAGCCTAACTAACACTGTATTAATGTTTATCTGAACCATATAAGTAACAAAATAAACATATTTCTTGCTCATTACCTGAAAGTGATCGGGTAGGTTCCAATCGGGCGTTGTCAAAGACCTTGGTTAACTGTGGCAGTGTCAATGGAGCATTTAGGTAGGCATGTGGTAATAATGACCAGTTTAACCGCGTTGTGCACGACTTGGGACATGCCCCAATGATAGCGATGAATTTTTCTCAGCTTATGATTTCGTAAATCCGCTTGCATGTTGCCTTGAGCGTTATGATTTTCGTTATTACTCTAGTCATCGCGTAGTATGCCTGAGAGATATTAATAAGTCAGTAATAAGTCAAAGACCCATGGGTGGCTTTAAAACTCTGACACCAGGTTAGTCATTAACCACACGAAAGACGAAGACTCTAGTCACGGTTGTCTATACTTAAACTGCATCAAAAAAGGGAGAAAATAGAATTAGTACATAGGTACTCGCCTTAGGATCAAGTGGGACCACGACGGAGGTTGTAGCAATAACTGTTTTCATTGGCTAAGTATGCGATGGATTTACGTGGGGATCTGATGATGAACGAGGTATGTACTCATTATATTTTCTCCCTTTTCTAGTGTAGTTTGTAGTGGATTAGTTTTTTCCAATCCGCTCCAAAGCATCTACTTAACACATGTTTTCCAACAAAAATGTTAAGCTACGCGAAGAGTTAGTAATTTTTGCGTTTCGTATTATTCCGTGAGATACAAACAATGGAAAAATCAAGTTACTCCATCATCAAATACTGCCATTTATTCTGTCAATTTCCCGCTAACAGTGAGACCAAACTCTCACACATTTAGAAACGCTCGCATTAGAATTCCCACGCACCACCTGATGACCGCAGCACCTCATATTCGGGAGCAGTTACGTCACAACATATCATTTATGACGTGGTATATATTTTCACTTTTATTGAATACCTATGTGTGTCAATGAATAACTTACCCTACCCATAAACACTTACACAATCGGGAGCGGCTACCTTCAGTTAACGGAAAAAAATTACGTAATTAATGGGAGATGAATAAAACGAAACACCTAATGATTAGCTCATTATTAATATTATGGATGCATATGGGTGAGGTTTTAATACCTTATTAAAACAAGACGACATTATTATTAAATCAGAAATGTAGGTTATGTTATGACATTATTAGGTACAAGTTCTTTGATGGGGGCGTTACAAAACTGTTATATTTTAAGTAAATAAATGTGCTTATAAATGTATAGTGTAATGTATCGTGTGACCCTCGGTCATTAGTTACTTTACCTTTCCTTCTAAATGATTATTACACGGTGATAAAGAGATTTCCACATATCGACAGGTTCGAGTAGGTACGATACAGTGATATCTAATATCTAAATCACAATAAAATATTTCCTAATTCATATGGGTTTGCCTTGGAAAAAGGGCGGTCACCATAATATTAATGTTATAGGAACTAGTTATGGGTCTCTGGTTTGTTAAGACGGATGTATGAATTCGTAGATAATATAGCTATTAGCTAGGTGTAGGTAATTTTCTTACCTGTGTATCATTTTACTCATACCGACAGCCATATTGCTTTCAACTTTTGCAGCACGCGTCATGACCACCATAGAAACGGGTTTTGTCGACGGAAGAATAGACAACATGACAGATAAACAATCATAATCTGTGATTTTGTCTATTCTTCCGTCGAAACAACCCGTTTCTATGGTGGTCATGGTGCGTGCTGGAGACTCCAACATACTAAAATTAGATTTCTTCTCGGTTTGTTGTGGTTGCCAAAAATGGTCCACGAACATTGTCATTACCTACTTGTAATTAAAATTCTGAAAAACGCATATCTGAAAAAAAGACATAAAATATGAAATATTCTGGCTGAATTTGATAAAGTTACATCCTGTGTGGGCTGTAAAACGCTGCAGCATAGTTTAGTACAATATTAGAGCATATTTACCAAAATTTCCAGCACATAATAACAGTAATGACTAGTCATTGAATGTACCTAAGAACGTAACAAGTTAATTGTGACTAAGTTCAGCTCGCGGCATTGCTCGCATTTACTTAGGAACGGGGCAAAAATATTTACGACCCGTCTGCGATAATTTATAACAGATTAGATTTCGAACGCCTTTAGGGTCGTAAAATAGTCGAAGCAATGAAATATGTCTCGTGGTTCAGATTGAACTGTTAATAGGTAAAATAATATTATTTTTTTAGTCTTGCTTAGTAATAGAAAATAATGATAAAACTTAATATTATAAATGCGAAAGTGAGTTTGTTTGTTACGCTTTCACGCTAAAACGGCTGAACAGATTTGGATGAAATTTGGCACAGGGGTAGACCATGACCTAGAATAGGACATAGGATACTTTTTATTCCAATATTCTCACGAAATCGTTCTTACGAGGGGGAAACCGCGGGGTGCAGCTAGTACAAAATAAAAGTTAAGTAAATGTTTATAAATCATAATTTTTCCGCATCGTCCTTGCGTCCTCCTGGAAACAGGTTTCAAGCAAAATTAAACAAAATAAGTCTTGATTTCTAGCTTTTACCCGCATTCACTCTTCTTCTACATTTTATATCTTCGTAGGAGCACTAATTCTAGAAAAGTGTTGCTCTAGACCGCATCCGCACCTAACATAATGTGAAATAGTAGTCAAACAGAAACCTGCATTAAAAAAAAAATGTATCATTCAAACTTGAACTACCTACCTATAATTGTCGGATTAATGTGTCTACCAAATGATTAATTAATATTTTATTAATATATATGACAAATGCGTTACCCATTTGTCAATTGACAATCGTTATCATTAATTGACAATCGACCTGAAAATGGATAAAAACAGCTTTACTTAAAATATAAAGTCATGTTCGTACTGCGAAACGTTTCGCAAATAAAAACCTTTAAGTAAATTGAAAGTAAGTAAACAATCTATTAACACAGATATACTTAAAGGATTGTTACTCAACAATGGTGCTTGGGCCCTACCATTGTTCCATTACGTTCACTGTTCGTAACTCGTTAAAACAATGTGGTCAAAGCTTCCTATCTGTCGGTGGCCTACCACGGATTTGTTTTTGAACGGATAACTGCAACAGTTGTGCAATTGTCAATTTAAACGAGCTCGGACACTGAATATCGTGTTTCTGGGTTTTGTTCTACGTGTTCGATACGGTCGGTGGATAAAACCTATAGTATATTACATTGTGGTTCACACAAAAAAACAGATTCGCGGCAAACATTTGACGATTCGGTGACATTTATCGTGGCTTGTATAATAAGTTTTTATGTAATGTTCAGTAGCTATCTTAGATATAAAATCAGTAGATATAAAATCATGATCTTATTTATTCGTTCATCTTTAGAAGTTTGAGCATCGATGAGCAGTTATTTCTACTCAGTCTTCCCATAGACCCGCACACATATTTCAGATAAATAACCTGTTTGATTACCTTCTAATTTAATATTTGTTTAAATGACTACAATACTAAAATCGAAGTACATACTTAAACTAAATACCTTCCTAATATTATTTGAATAGACCTGAAATCACAATTACAAATTTTGAGACACGATTCAATCATAACAATCTCGATTTGTCGACACGATTCGGTATCGACGAATCGACCGACTTTGGTAGGTGCAGAATATTTGCGAAATGTATTCTTGTGTAACAAATGACTCGATTTATCTGGAGTGCGATCGGACAGGTGACAGGGTGACAAGAAGCGCCAGCCTTCAGCAACTATGGACATTGAATTTTATGACTTTTGCGCCGTAAATCAAATAAATATTAATTGGTAGGGACGGCGTTCGCAGACTACTATGATATCGGTTTTTTTGTTCTTGTTCGTGACACCACAAATCTGTAAATCTCTAATGGTCGTACAACTACGAATTTTGACCGACCTTGTGCGCCACCATTTAAAAATAGAGAGAATAGGTACTTAGACAGGCTTATAAATATTAAACATTATCATAATATGCAACGAAAAACGTACTATTATTTCGTAATAGATACAACTTTAGTTTAGTAATGTCGAAGGTTGGAAAACGGGCTAACAGTTTTTTAAACCTTCGCTTTATCTACTGAAATATCAGTTGCGATACGATACAAAAACTTAAATCACATTGTGTGGACACGAATACGTCCATAAAATCTAAACATATTATAAATTAAAGTCAACAAGACAGTCATGATATCTGAAACTAATGAGAAAGAAATGAATGAGAGATTGCTCCACTATTTTCGAAACTAATATCTACATAAATGGTTATGACACTTAATATTTTGTCGATAATATTAATATGAATACAACAAGAACATCTGAGTTATGTGAGTGATTCGGATGCAACAATTAGTCAACCTGGACTAGGTTACCGTAGGTTATGAGTCTCGTCTACATATTTTGCAAATAGAAATTCCATAAAACTGGTAATTGACCGAATGAGTGTTGATGATATTTTATCATGTGATGTTATGACATTTCTATTATTTTGGGTTAGATGAACGCATTGAACTCTATTGACAGTTTAATGCAAGGGATTAACTGATAAAATCTTTTTCATCCCATCTATTCGAAAAGGACGACTTGGTTCGCCTTTAAGTGCACCCAAAGGTGGTGTTTTCTATAAGAAACTTTTAGCGGGCAGTAATGAGTTTTTATTCCTCTTTATAAGTGCGCGGCAAAGAATAAGTGCGCCGCAATTATCTTTTCCGCGCACTTTTTGAATTTGGAACATCTTAGTGTTCAGCGCCAAAGAAATCGTGCGCAAATATTGTTTGAATAAAGACTGGCTGGTACGACGGCCCATAGTAGCGCGCGCCGAGTACTGGGTGGTACGCCGTGGTACTGGGAAGTGTTAGGACCGACGTAAAATAAAATCAATCTGCCTAGCCTTTTCCCAACTATGTTGGGGTCGGCTTCCAGTCTAACTGGATTCAGCATTTAAAGATTAAGGAACAGGGTGGAAAGTTCACTCATCCTTTATTGAAAAGGGAGGATACTCCGACCAAACGGGTATCTTGCCTGGCGGGCAACTGCCCAACGATTGATGTTGGAATCTTGTATAATGTTGATCGCGCGGTAAACTCCCATTGCGCGATGCAAGATTTTGTATTATTTACTACACAGAAAGATACATAATTTATCGGAATAATTATGACTTCCGAAATTAAAGTAATTTTTCACTTTTTAGTGTTTTTTTTTTGGAAGTCGGTTGTTTTTTTTTTGTCAGATTATTTTGGACATTACTGACATCGGTGAGGGAAAACATGATGGGGAAACCTGTACTTGTAACTTGTAGTTAATAATTATAACCCTGTCATAGCCAACCCGTCTTGAGCAAGCGTGGTTAAAATATGAGGCGCCTTTTATTTTCTCATAGTGAGTGATGAAAAGTAGAGTGTATCTTTCGGGCGCAAAATATATTTTTGGCTCGGGCGACGTACTTTGAATCCCTCACTTCGCTCTGGATTAAAAAAAGCGCCCTTGCCGTAAAAATATTATTTTGCTTCCTTATGATACAATCTACTATTTAGTACCAAATAAAAGTTGGTTGAAATTATAAGTTAAGAAAGTGATAGGTAAGAACATCGTAAAATATTTTAAATGGAAACTCTGCTGCTTGCTCCTGCATCCTTGGTAAGTGTCTCCGCGGAAAATACAATGTTTTAAAAAAATGGAAGTTAGGTCCAGACACATTTTAGTAATGGGTGCGTAACATTCCTGGCTTTTGAAGAATCTTCTTGATATAATTTGAAGCAAAACAATAGGTTTATACAGACAAAATGACTTTTATTATTAAACCATTTTGAAGTTCCATTAACAATTGAACACACGAGTAGTACACACGGCTACACATCAAGCTATACATTTCCAGTATAAGCTGACCTCGCATTGTACGGAAATCCTATACAATGCGAGCTCAGCATAAACTGGAAATGTATAGCCTGATGTGTAGCCGTGTGTACAATACTTTTTATCAATATAATATGGTCTAACAGTGCTGCTAACCGATAAGACTAGACTAACACTTCTTAACAAGTTCGCACATTTTACATAACGTCAACTTAAATGTTTAATGTACTTAATAGATAAACCTATTACTTCTACTTATTAGCGTGTCGATGGCCATCTTAGTACTTAGACTCGGCCCAGAATTCCGCCACTACTATCCATCAAGTGCTCAAACTAAATTACTGAAACTGAAAACACCTACTGAAACTCAAGTGTTTTTCAAAATTAGGTGTAGAAGACATCACACTTGCCCTTTGTATAACAGATATTTCAAACATGTTCCCACAGACATGTGAACACATAATTCAACAAAGGCTTTGATGACAGCATATTATTACATGTCCCCCGACGTAGAGGGCGTTGTTAGGTAAAACAAATGAGTTACATTATCGCCAATATGTCAATGCATTTCGTAAGGACGCGGAACAAATGCCAAATGATACCTACGATACCGCTGCAAATAGCCGACAGAACAATACCGACAGATATCGCAGAGTAGGCGCGGAGACAGTTATACTCTTTGGGCCGATTTAACCAAAGCCAGATAACTTTTATTCGGGGAATAAAATTGACACGTCTGACAGTTTTCGTATAAAAAATCTGTCAAAAATTTAATATTTACTCGCTGAATTAGACTTATACTAGGGATAAAAGTTTGGTCGAATGCGCCCTTAGTAACCTTATAAAAGTTAAGTTTTCCTAAACTCGTGGCTAAGTAATAACAGCCGCATGGGTCGGTCCATCAGGTTAAGCTACGCTTGCCGGGGTTGGTCCGTGGACGGGTGACCATTTTTACATACCGAGACTCCTCCGTGCACGTTAAGCCGTTGGTCCCGGCTGTCATTCGTGGATCTTTGACAGTCTTTACGGTTCGTCAGAAGACCGAGACTCTGACAACCTGTCTTACCAAGGAGTATCGTATTACCCAGTTACTGGGTTGTGTAGGTGAGATAGGCAGTCGCTCCATGTAAAATATTGGTTTTCAGCTGGATCTGATAAGATTGGAAGCCGACCTCAATATAGTTGGGAAAAGACTACCTAGATTTATTTTCCTAAAACCTGAATATCTGCAGATTAAGGTATTTTTAGAACTTATAGAACTTAGCAAAGCGATGCCTTGTTTTAAAACTGCTTGATAAAACTTTCACGGTATTTTTAAAGCAAGATAAAAGCAAATCTTACTAAATACCTAAACTAACAATAAAATTATTGCATCAATTTAAGTTAGCAATAATAACCAGTATCTATTATTGGTATATCTTTATCTAGATCTGATTGCCTACCAAATTAAATAGCTAAAACAATATCGCTAAGGACATTCTAATTAACTACAATGGTTTTTGGTACACAGGTGTACCGCGCGGGGTCATACAGGACTACTGAACTTTTTGGATTATTTGTTATTTCGCACGAATTTACTCGCCCAGAACGGACGAATCGACACTTTCAAATAATAATCATTAAAGTTAGGAAAAATTACACTACCTTTACTGCAAAAAAATTCAAAATGTGCCAATCGCCTAATACGTGTTTCTGGAGTTATCAAGCCGCCCACAAATAAACTAACATCTTGCGAATCACCTCAAGAAAAAATAACATTATTTCAAAGTTTCGGGAGAGTAAATTCGGTTGAATCACCAACAAGCCGTAAATTCGTGCGAATCAACCAATAAGCCAACTTTTTCACTTGCACTAATCGAAACGTTAATGACTCCTAGACTATTATATCTTATAATTTATTGTCATTCTGTAATAATAGTAAACGGATAGTGATTAAAAGCTTTCGTTTCCTTTACAACTGGACCAAGGACTATTGACTTGTAACTGTTGTTCAGCTCGAAAACGTGTGGGTAAACAATGATTTTAATTACAGATTACGCCTAAGAATTTATTTTAACTAAGTAGCATTGTATACTGTCATGATAGGCATTATACAAACGCCTTTGTTTTATGTATTGATAATGAACAGGACGCAAGTGCATAGAGTGGACGGAATGTGCCGTAAAACGTGTGCGTGTAAGCAAGCAAAAAGCTCCATTGGAACCTCCATTATGTTAGTATTGAAAAGGCAATTATAATAACTTTAATTGCTGTTGACTTCTGAATTAGCACCTTTAGGCTGACTGTCCACTGAAGCGGAGAGGAGCGGAGCGGAGCTGTGCCAATATTAACGAATGGAGTTGCATAAAGTCTCCGCTTGCTTCAGTGGACAGGGATTTGCGAACTAGTTTAAAAATCCGGGAATCGGCGCGAGGAAGCGGAGCGGGGCGGGGAGGCGAAAAAAACAGGCCGCGGCCCCCTTAAATTATTCGTCGCGTGAAGTCGGCCTAGCTCCGTACAGTCCGCAACACCGCTCCGCTACCTCAATTTGCGTCAATAGACAGGCATTTATCCGCTAATTAACAGTAACTTCTTGAAAACGGACGTGCTAAGTGAAACCCCTGTCGTTTGCGCCATAGGGAGCCGACGGCCGAGTCCAGCGGAGGACAGCCACAATATTGATTGAAGCTTATTTGCCATAGATGATTCCTGCCTTTCTATTACTCTCAGATAATAACGGCAATCAAACAAAATCATATTTTCTCAGAGAAATATATTTCTATGGATCACAGTAATTTTCTCTTTCTCAACACTGACAGCGTGACATTGTCGATCACATTAGCACAAAACTGATTGGTACACGTCACTTTTACATGAACCTAGTCACGATGTAAAAGTTATTGTTTCGGTTGTAAAACTGGGTATTAGAGAAATTGCTTTATTGATTATACCTTATAGATGTACACTGACACGATAAACCGAGTTCAGAATGGAGGAGCATGGTTCAACTTTCATTGTGAGGCTCACTATTGATTCTGTTACGTGTAAACATGGCATTACCGACAGTAATTTTGATTTATATGCGGCTTCTGAGTAAATAACTCGTTGCCGGAACATCATCGTGATAAATATGCTTTCGTAAATCATGATTTTCTCACAAATCATCTTATTGCACACAACTACACAGATTTTATCACAATAATATTGGCTTCAGGATGTTTAGAAAAGTATCTAAATATAAATCAAATAAATGTTCTTCGTAAAAACTTACACGTCTAAAGTCTGCTTTTTAATCTCGTAGACTAATTAACATTTCAAGTGATTGTTTTTTTAATTTGGAGTTTGACATTTGCACCTGTCAAATTAGTCTACGAGATTAAAAAACAGACTTTAAAGCGTCCCCCAGCCAGATGGACCGACGGCGACTACCTTAAAAAGGTGGCTGGGACAGACTGGATGCGGAAGGCGGAAAACAGTATTTTGTGATAGCGCAGCCCGGTAGAGGCCTTTATCCAGCAGTAGACTGCCATAGGCTGAGTTTATTGATAGATAATATTGGGTTCCCATCTATGAAATTGACGTTTTTTTCTCACAAACAGAGAACCTCGTCACTTCTATGATTTAAAATATTCATCAATTGCTTGGTATTATATCGAATAATGACCATCATAGACAGACCAAAAGTAAAAAAAAACCTTATTACTTATAGTGTTCTAAACATAAAAAATACCTTAAAAATGACTCCTCATTTTGTTAGCAGAAATTACCCCTATTTGTTTTAACTTAGCCAAAACTTATTTTTGTCGCTTAATCTAAGTGGCATATTACGTTATCTTAGTTTTTAAACGTAAGTGCATAAAAGTTTTAAAACATTAGATATATGCAATGTATGAAAAATGCAACTTCTTTAAAATTCTCCATACAAAACGTCATTTCATAGGTAATACCTAATATTAGGGCACCAGATACACGCATTTAGTTTACAAGATTGAAACAAACGAGTCGATTAGAAACGATATCTCTTTTTAGCATCATCCACAACATTTTACGCAATCCAACGCATTGTAGCAACACACTGACAAACATACAAGTCTATTTAATTTGTATAAAGCACACGTATCATCATCTAGATCCGTTAGAACTTTCGTTTTGTATCTGAATGTTGCGCACGATCTGTACTATTGATTAGAAACTGCCACTCGGCGGGCTGATGTCACTAGCATGCAATGCGATTATGTTGCTCCGGTTACTACATAGAAAAGAAATGCTCAAGTTGCATAAACACGTAAGAATGCACTCTGAGGATATAAACAAATGGTTGTGCAGTGCGGTTTGCCCATCTGTTCAGTCGTAGTACGACATGGTTATTAGGATTCTTAACGGGGCAGAAATTAAAATATTTCTAATGCTATGTAATGTAAACTCAGCGAAATTAAAGCTAAGCAAGATGCCTACCAACTGAAAGTGTTTATATTTGTATAGAAATCACAACTGTCAAACTTTGACAGTTGTGCTAAATGGCTATAATACGGTAATTATACGTAGGGTGTCAATTTGCATAACAGTTAACTTCCCTGATTGTATCTATTTAATATTTTATAGAAACTACCTATTCCTACTAAGATATTGGATCAAATCGACATTTATTCAGTTATGAAGATGCTGCCAGCCTTTTGGGCACCTTTCCCACTGACAGCGATGCGGAAGAATTTTTTAACGCCATAATTATGAGCTCTTCCTTTGTATTAAATTTTTTCGCTTTGTACATAATGTTAATGTTAGATTGTATATTTTATTTAAAATTGTAAATTAAATACTAGATAGAGTTAGTAAAAATTCGACGATTTTTATGGTTATGTAGAGGTTGACAGAGTTTGTTTTACCTATGTTTTATTTATTCTGACAACATTGATACATTTTATTAGTAAAATAGTGCTTTAATTCTTCAAGGACTTTCTAATTAACTACAATAGTTTTTGGTCCGCGCGCGGCCCGTCCTCGGTCATACAGGTTAAATTATGTTAGAGGTTTTGTTTTGATTTGACGCCAGGATTATTTGGAGTTAATGACTTCCCGTCTTTAACTCTAAATAATCCTGGCGGCAACGTCGTCGCCCTCTTTGCCAGTCCTTATTATTTATATTAGAAGCTATATAAGCCTCAGCATACATAACTCCTTCATGGTTAGTTGGCTTCTTAAGTTAGTAAGTGCTATTCAAAGGTACATTTTGTTCATTGAGAGTGTAACTCACGGGCGTGACTTCGTAATAGAACCTACTGGCTTTTAATATTCTAATCAAGTCTTAAGGGAGAAAATTTAGTACTTAATACATACCTTCACGTTACACGTTTGCTTTTTCTTATGAATCAATTGCTGACTTAGCTTCTGCCCAAAAATGTTGCAGTTTCCTGTTCGTTCTTTGTAATTCAAATACTGCATGAATCCAACAATAGTTTAACTTTTTGTTTTTTTTCACACTTGTTTGGAACTGTATACCTGAAATTGGGATAAAATATTTTTTTAATATCGTTAGCCGCCCAAATTATTGAAATGGTACAATTTTTGTCAAGTCACTGCCTCAGTATCAGTAGGTATCGAACATAGAGAAGCTACCAATCTGTAATATCTCGCACACTGTTGTAATTTGACCTATGTTTACAAATAAAGCATTCTGATTCTGATTCTGATGACAGCTCACTTCACCTAAAATTTCACGGTGAGATGGTTACAGAATTCGGTTATATAGTACAGTCCGTACATAAATAATTATTTTTATGTTACATTCTTCATTTCCTCAAATGCCATAATCTTCTACAACGATACCGTAGAAAATATTCTTAGAAAAATATTATCGGCTAACCTATTTCTGAATCCGATATTAAACTTACCTACATAGACAGTAATGGATAAGATTTATGCACAATCAGCCTATAAGTACCTAATGTCCCACTGCTGGGATACAGGCCTCCTCTCGGTGAGAGGGAGTGGGCTGTAATCCACTCCGCGGGCCCAGTGCAGGTTGGTAGATGTCACATGTCTTCGAATATTTGGTTGTAGAATATGGCTTACTCACGATGTTTTCCGTCACCATTTTGAGAGCAGTGGTGATGAAATAATTAACACAAAGTAAAGCGCCTATCTGGGTTCGCTCCTACGACCTATAATGTAGTCGTAAGTCGCAGCCATTACCACTGGGTCAGCACTGCTCTCTGCTCTGCCATTAAGATGGCATATTGAGATTTATGCAACACTTCATATTATTTTATTCTGTAGGTATGTGCGTACGAAGCTATATGAAAGACGTTATATTATTGAAAACTTAACCCACGTTCTACTAGAGGGCAAATAACTAGTTTGAGATAAGATTTAATCTTTTCTCTGGTTGTGTCACTCTTGCGCATAGTTGCTAGTGTTCAATACACGCCTCTTGTGATTTAATCTGATGACGGCACAGACGTTTACCTTCGTAATAGAATTAAATTTGGTGTTGGTTCGATTCTCGGGTCGGGGAAAGTGGTATTGGGGTTTTCCATCTGAAATTTCTTAGTGAAAGCCCGGGTGTGGGTTTGTGCCCCCTCAATAGACTCGCCCCCTATTATATAGGACTTAAACCTAACTGGCGGTATGTGAGTGCATTATAGGTATACCTCTGTATATTCCTGCGGGGATTACATGCGTAATGTTTAGTTGTGTTTTTGTTTTATTTTATTTTTAAACGGTACACTGTTGTTTGTGCAACCCTCTCCTGAAAATTTATTATTGATTTGGGATTCACAAACCTTTGGAAACTCGTCTCTGTCTGTTTGGCACATTTTGTTTTCTTCCAAGCCGCTTTTGATGAAGTACCTGAAAAAGATTCCAACAGCAGAGCTTTACTACAACTTACTTTGAAAAGAGGCATGGGCACAAAATACATACATAAAATCACACCAGCATTGCTATTCTGTAACCATCTCACCGTGAAAACTTAAGTGAAGTGAGCGTGAAGTGAGCTGTCATTGTCATCGATACCTACTCATGCTAAGGCAGTAACAGTTCACTCCAAGCTCACTTCACCTAAGTTTTCACGGTGAGATTTTTACAGAATAGCACAACTGTTCCCTCCCCGAAGTGTGAGGCAGAAGTGTTCCTAATAATACACCCACATTTCCCCAGTTAGGTTTAATTTCCTAGTGGGCGAGCCAGGCAGTCGCTCCATGTAAAATACTAGTATTCAGCTGCATCCGGTGAGACTGGAAGCCGACTCCAACATAGTTGGGAAAAGGCTAGGCATATCGATTGATTGATAATAGGGGGTGAGCCTATTGCCATCAACCGGTGACCAACCCAGACTCCGGGCTGCTACTGAGAAATTCCAGATGGAAAAACCCAAAACGCTTTGCCCGACAAAATAATATATAATACCTATGTTCTTTATTGTACACAACAAAAATACATTATACAAAATAAATCAAACACTATAAAGTATAGAATGGGCAGTCTTGTAGCTTTCTGCGATCTCTTCCAAGTAACCCTGGAAAGGATAGTGATTTGCCTGGACATAAAATGGGGCTGTCGTTGGTACAAATAATAATTAAACAAAACCAAAACTTAGCTATCAACGATTTATAGCTATTAACTTTTTAATTGCAATATCGATAACTTCTCGCTAGCTATACCAATCACCCACGTCTTTATTAGCACACTGTTATTTAGTCAATTAATAAACATTTAAGGAATTCGTTAGCGCTAAGTAAAATAGCTCAAATGCCAATGGAAAGTGATACAATCTCACTGAGTTCGCCTTTTTAGGACTGTTCGCGGGAGAATTGGTGCATTCACGAATACCGCGGTGCCGTAAACGATCTATGGTGAAATTCTACTAGTGCATAATAATCTAGGCTTAAAAGGCAAAGAAAATTTAGTAACGTACGTACATGGTAGCATAGTTCCACAGAAATACGTGCTGAAATCGAAACGTTCCACAAATATTTTTACACACATTAGGTCATAAACTCACGCCATCTTCCAGAACCCCGTAGGCAAAAACTACAGAACGCGACGAGCCTTACATTAATCCTAATCTTTTATATTTTTCACATAAAATTTAAATATTACGATACTTATTTCATGAAGTTAAAGAAATTTTCGAACGCTATCTCACAATCATTTGTTTTTTCTTGAGATTCGGAATTCGAATCCCATTTTTTTTTAAACGCCTTCTTGGGCAGAATTAGGTATACGAAACATGCAATGAGGTTTAATGTCAATAATAAAACGTTTATGAAATCACGTAATTTTTTTTTACTGTTGCAAAAAAAAGTTTTTCACTGCGCATTTAATGCATGCCTGGCACAATTCATTGATCTACATATAACAGGTTAACCCAATGGTGACCTTAAACGCAATACGTTTCCTATACTTGATTTCCTTTCAGCGACTTGCGTAAAAACAAGTCAATCATACACAATTATGCGTGGTTTGCATAATAATTAGGTAGGCGGTATAAAATTATATGCCCTTTCTAAATTGATTACAAATTATCATAATCACCTAAGCTTTAACTGTAGGTTAATTTTAATGCGTTCGAAAAAATTGGCTTAGATGTTAAGGCTGCTACACATAAGCGTGACACCGCTATAATACCTACCAAACTTTTTACAAACTTACATAAAGAACGCTATTAAAACCTGCAATAATAGCCTATTGTCAACATCTTGACACAATAATTCTAATAAAACTAAATCATCGTCATCATCTGCCTAGCCTTTTCCCAACTATGTTAGGGTCGGCTTCCAGTCTAACCGGATGCAGCTGAATACCAGTATCTTACATGGAGCGACTGCCTATCTGACCTCCACAACCCAGTAACTGGGTAATAGGATACCCCTTAAGTAAGACTGGTTGTCAGACTTTCGGGCTTCTGACGACCCGTAACGACTGCCAAAGATCCACAAATGACAGCCGGGAGCAACGGCTTAACGTGCTTTCCGAGGCACGAAGGAGTCTCGGTATGTAAAAATGGTCACCCATCCACGGACCAACCCTGGCAAGCGTAGCTTAACCTGATGGATCGACCCGTGCGGCTGTTATTACGTAGCCACGAGCTCCTCAAAACAAAAACTAAATCATCGTAAATAGGAAAAAAAGTTACTTCAATTCCAAACCCTTCGTGAGCGCATAATTTAAATTTAACAAAAGCTCTCCCACATACAGGCGCGATATCACGGGCGCGACAAGGATTGCACTGCCTGTCGCGCCCGCGATATCGCAGTAGTTTGCACGAGACTTTAATTACGAACCTCTCATTAGCCATGTTCCTTTTAAAAAGCCCTTAGGCTAACTTAATATAAAGCTAAATAAAACTTTAGAAAAATAAAACGTATTACTTGCTGCTATAAGTATTACAATAATCATGTTTGGCAAGCTTCCTACTTAATAGATCAGTATCAATTTAGAACAACTAGGAAAGACTCAAGGCCTGGGTTTTCGAAGTGTATCCGTAAACGCTTCGACAAGATTGATATAACGACTGACAGTTTAGGGAACGTTTAGATAAGCCTACCGGCATTTTATATGATACAGCTAATTAGTAGTATAAACAGTAAAAAAGTGCTGAACGACTTTTGTATAATGCTCGTTGATTTATATAAATAAAACCGGCCAAGTGCGTGTCGAAACACATCATCATCTGCCTAGCCTTTTCCCAACTATGTTGGGGTCGGCTTCCAGTCCAACCGGATGCAGCTGATTACAAGCATTTTACCTGGAGCGACTGTCTATCTGACCTCCACAACCCAGTAACTGGGTAATACGATATCCCTTGGTAAGACTGGTTGTCAGACTTTCGGGCTTCTGACGACCCGTAACGACTGTCAAAGATCCACAAATGACAGCCGGGACCAACGGCTTAACGTGCTTTCCGAGGCACGGAGGAGTCTCGGTATGTAAAGATGGTCACCCATCCACGGACCAACCCCGGCAAGCGTAGCTTAACCTGATGTATCGACCCGTGCGGCTGTTATTACTTCGAAACAAGCACAATGAATTTATCCCAAGGACAAACTTAACATTGTATTTGAAAAACTTGTTCTCCCATACAGAGTGTATTATTAAACGACCTTTCCAACAACACCATGGGCTTGAGAAAAACACAACATCGCCACATAAAAAGCTGGGGAGGCAAAGTAAAAAAAAATATATATATCTTTCTCTGCGTGATTTATATGTACACCCATACCAAATTACAAATTTCTAGTACTAAGAGTCTCTGAGCTAAGCCGCGGACAAACAGACAGACAGACAGACGGACAGACAGACAGACGAACATGGCGAAACTATAAGGGTTCCTTGTTAACCCTGAACAACCAAGATATATGATATGATATATATGGTAGATATATGATATTAGATACGAGCTCATAGCTAAGTAAGAACAGCCACACCGGGTCGATCCATCAGGTTAAGCTACGCTTGCCGGGGTTGGTCGGTGGATGGGTGACCATCTTTACATACCGAGACTCCTCCGTGCCTCGGAAAGCACGTTAAGCCGTTGGTCCCGGCTGTCATTCATGGATCTTTGACAGTCTTTACGGGTCGTCAGAAGCCCGAAAGTCTGACAACCAGTCTTACCAAGGGGTATCGTATTACCCAGTTACTGGGTTGTGGAGGTCAGATAGGCAGTCGCTCCATGTAAAATACTGGTATTCAGCTGCATCCGGTTAGACTGGAAGCCGACTCCAACATAGTTGGAAAAAGGCTAGGCAGATTGATATGATATTAGGTACAGTGTCATGATGAGGGCTATAAATAATTTCAGACAAAAACAGTGAGGTAAGTATTTATTTGGTTTGTGTAGTTTCTGCGGTACGTTTGTTAATTAAATAAAAAAGCAACAACAGTATGTTAAAATAAACGAATATTTAAACGTAGGTACTAATCTATACAAACAGTATAGGTGAGGTAGGTATTGATAGTGTTGATAACGTTTGAAAGGTCTATAGGCTATATTATTATACCTATATCATAACATAATATCTGTGGCCCTAGTGAAAAGGGGTCTAAGTCCAAAAACGCAACTTTACAGGAGACGCAATAAACACTCCGCGCGTTTCAAATTGCGTGTTTGACCTCGTGTGACATTTAAATCACTACCAAATGAAATACATGTGATATTTTTTATAGGTAAACAATTTATTCTCTTTATTATTATTGAGTTATTTTTTATGTAAAGTTATTAGTTTTTAAGATAGTGACTTATACTAACCACAAAATGAATTCCTTGAGGGTATAAAATAAATTACACCCCTTCTTCCATATGTGAAATGTTAATTCACACAAGTGAAAACGGATACGCATTTGTAATGATCATGTAAATACTAATCTCAACAGAGTTACTTTGATTTTTTCCCTTTATTTTGGTGAAAACGGATTTATGTCTAATAATATCACATTACCCACTAAACCATTTTTAAGAACCAGGCGTATTTGTATTGATAAACACCAACCAAATTAAAACGAGGGTAATTTATGTCAATTTAGATTAAAAAACACAAAATATATTATTATTTTTCCGTTTAAAAGGATACAAAAGTACTTAAAACTGACGTTTGTAGTTTTTTTTTGGTGTCAGTTGGACCCTTTTACACAAGGTAACTTCTTTATTTTTAAGGATAGATTAGATCCGTTTACACCAAACGATAAAGCATTTTTTTCTGATCAGTTCTGTATACTTAACTTATTTTCCACAGAATCGGACTTATACCCCTTTTCACTAGGGCCACAGATATTTCGAGAAATAAAACGATTTCAAGTTATCGAACAGTCTTTTCGAACACACTTCTTTCACATACGCTTTCAAGCAAAAAAGGCTGTACGGATTTGGCTGAAATTTGGCACATGGGTAGACCATGACCTGGAAAAGGATATAGGCTACTTTTCATCCTGGATCGTAGATGAAGTCGCGGGAAATAGCTAGTATTCGATAAAAGCAATCTTATGTGATGAGTAATATCTAACCCAACCGCAACGTTATCCACTATTTTTTTTTACGCCACCGTCCGTATATACTTTTACTAGCTTCCCCCCGCGGCTTCGCCCGCGTGTCATGTCGATAAAAAGTACCATATGTCCTTTTTCAGGCTCTAGACTATCTGTGTACCAAATTTCATTTAAATCGGTTCAGTAGTTTTGGCGTGAAAGCGCGATAGACAGTTACTTTCCCATTTATAACATTAATTAATAAATAAATATATTAAGTAAGTATTTTTTGTGCAATAGCTGAAATACGTCTAAAACATTGACGTCAGACTAGTCCCAATGTAATACGGTGCGATTTTATTAGTTTTGCATATGTTTAGTACTCTAGATAACTAAATCTGTAAGCGCTTAGAGAAATCGTTCAAAATCGAAGTTGCATAAATATGACTATGTAAAACTCCTCTAAAATATTCTGATAAAGACGTCATACAGCTTCCACTATCACTTCCTGAAAAATATTAGTAGTTATTCAATGAGAATTATTCAACATACATACAGCATTTTTTTTAAATAAATTAAACAAAAATATTGAGTTGTTTAGATTTATTCTAATGCAACTCGCTGAATTGGAAACACCAGAGGCCCTAGACAAAGTGAAATTCTATTAGCGATAACGATGATAGAAAAGGCAAAAATGTATAGGACATATTATGCTACTGAAAAGCTTATGTCAATCCTGTTGAAAGTCGTTGTAGAAATTCGAAACGCTATCGAAGCGATTGTCAATTGTTCACGCCCTCTGTAATAATAACAACGATCTATTTGACTAAACGCAAAGTGCTACCACGCCACGGCGCGGCGGACAAAAAATCAATCTGCCTAGCCTTTTCCCAACTATATTGGGGTCAGCTTCCAGTCTAACCGGATGTAGCTGAATTCCAGTATTTTACATAGAGCTACTGCCTATCTGACCTCCACAACCCAGTAACTGGGTAATACGATGCCCCTTGGTAAGACTGCTTGTCAGGCTCGGGCTTCTGACGACCTGTAAGACTGTCAAAGATCCACGAATGACAGGTGGGACCAACGGCTTAACGTGCTTTCCAACGTACGGAGGAGTCTCGGTATGTACAGATGGTCACCCATCCACGGACCAACCCTGGCAAGCGTAGCTTAACCTGATCGATCGACCCGTGCGGCTGCTATTACTTAGCCACGAGCTCCTCGGCCGGAAACACAAAAAATAAATTAAAATAAAACGCTTTTTGTTACAATGTCGAAATCCGGAAAGGAGTTGCAGCCTCAAAACTGTTAATTGCACTAAGTCCGTTATGCGTAAAAGTTGTTAATTTTTTTTTTTATTACACCCAAGTAAATATTCGACATCCTACGACATAAATAAAATAAGTAAAATAATTAACAATATCTTTATGTGCCCCATAAATTACTTATTTTATTCGACCAATTAAAAATTGCAACGCAGTGGCACATTTGAATTAGAATAAATTTTATGGTTGTTAGTCTGCTCTGTAAATTCATGGGTGAAGTACTCTATAATAACTTCATTTGAAGTGTATGGGCGAGGCTTCACCGCAAGCTTAGCAAGTTGCTTGACCCATCTGTGACAAACTCTTTGAAAGGCAGTAGCTATCTTAACTTATAATATTACAAATACGAAAGTGAGTTTGTTTGTTACGCTTTCACGCTAAAACGGTTGAACGGATTTGGATGAAATTTGGCACATGGGTAGACCATGACCTAGAGTAGGACATATAATACTTTATGTTCCGATATTCCTACGGGATCGAGACTTACGCGGGTGAAACCGCGGGACACAGCTAGTCTATGATAAAAATATCAAATATCGCTGGTAACCTCTGCGACGCATATTTACACCCACATACCTAACAAGTAACAACACATAATATTTGGCACAGAATAAACAATTATTTAATCCTAAATAAATTGCTACAATTTTTTTTAATTTTTTTTTTCCAATTAAATCCCTTGGTACTTTTGTAGCTGTGTTTAAATGCATGAATCAGTAATTTAAGGGTTAAGGCCTATTTAGTTAAAAGCAATAACTAATATTGCTTATATCTGAGTAGACCTTTAATTTTGTAGAAAGTCATAGTTGCGGAGTATAAGTCATAAGCCCTACTAGCAAAAAGTCTGCAAAAAATTTTACGTGAAAACTTAGGTGAAGTAAGCTGTCATCCCATCAGATGCTAGGGATTGACACTATTGATAGTTCACGTCAAGCTCGCTTCACCTAAGTTTTCACTAGAGTTTTTTTCAGAATTAACTACTGAAGTAACTTAATGTAAAACAGAACGTCGTAAAATGGTTCTTGTCTGTTTTCCCTCCGCTCCGTTTCCTGTAGAGCATCGCTTTACCCTCCGTTGTGCTCTAGAATTTCTTCATGAATTCCAAATTAAACTCAATACGTAATGCGATACGCAATTCATTCCGTAACTGTTAATAGAGATCTATCTTCATAACCTGGTGATGATGGGTTTATTATTGTAAGCCGCGTGTAGTGTTACTTATAAGACGTTAATTATGGTAATACAGTAACGAAGTATGCCGTTGAATGGAATAAATATTTTAAAAAATTTAGAAAATAAGTAATCGATCCTGTATTTTAAGATGTTCATTATGGAAATACAGATACAAAGTAAGACGTTGTTTCGAAAAATATTACAAAATTTGTAATCGATGATCGTTGCGAGCGATCGTTGCGAGCGTTTTCAGGTTTTGTCTTATCGATTGTCGCCGTAGCAGAAGTAGGTATCGTAGTTTAATCAAGCTCAGTTAAAACAAAATATAACAGTCACGCTCACGCCTGTAATCCCCGAATGGGTTAGGCAGAAGCAAACGCCCACATTTCAGCTAAAATTAAATTAAATTTTAATAAAATAGTCGCCAATTAAATTCTAGCCTGTCATTCGTGGATCTTTGACAGTCATTACGGGTTGCCAGATAAGCCCGAAAGTCTGACAACCAGTCTTACCAAGGGGTATCGTATTGTCCAGTTACTGGGTTGTGGAGGTCAGATAGGCAGTCGCTTCATGTAAAATACTGGTATTCAGCTGCATTCGGTTAGACTGGAAGAAAACCCCAACATAGTTGGAAAAAGGCTAGGCAGATTGATTAGAATTAAATTCTAGCCTACAATATATTCTGTAAAAGTTGTCATTTACAGATAGGTACTTACTATTATACAAGAAAAAAAAAGTTGCAATTCATTGAATTTATATTCACATAGGTATCAAACTTTAAGAGTTTAAAAGTAGAAAATATGCAATTAGTGCCAAAACCTGATATAACACGAGACGAGGCGAAGCATGACATATTTCATTAAAATATTATCATAATTATTAAGGAACCACATAAAATTATGCAAGAAACCGTTAAAATGCACCAAATATTATGAAAATCATTAGATGCTTTTATGCAAATTATAAAAGTTATTTAACGTAAATATTTAAATTACAAGAAACTTTTTAGCGTGATTAAATGGAGATTGCTCTGTTACTCAATATGTGATTCAAGGAAGCGATTGAATGGACGTCAAAATTAAGTATCATATGTATGGATTATTACAAATAAATAAAAGTTCTATTGTTTCCCATTCAACTAATGTAAATAATTATATATTTGGTAATTGATAACCGAGGCAACGTTGCGTAGGTTTCCGTTGCCGCCAAGGATGCTTGCGTGGCACGACATGCCTATAGCAACGGGTTAATTAGTTCATTTTAGTTATTAGTAGTTAAGCTGTTTATGGCCAGTCATTTATTATTCAAACGTGGTTCGAACAGGTGCATACATTGATTGTCCTTGTGATATTGGTGATGTTGTTCAACTTGACCGTGTAGGTAGGTATTGAAGGAACGACGAGTTAAATTGAAAATCATAATGTGTGCTACGAAATAAAGAAATTGTTTGATAGTTTTCATCAGGTACCTAATCAAAAGAAAATTAATTGTTTTTCAAAACTCGTTTTCTTGATGAGGAAAACGACTTCATCAAATGCAGTTTGTAATACACGAACACTTAAAACACTTTTGGAAAGTGCGTTTTTAATTGTGTCTAATTCTAACGTTATAGACAAAGGGAAAACATTATACATAAAGGGCTTATAGGGCGTCAAAAAATTCTTTCGCATCGCTGTCAGTGGGAAAAGTGCCCAATAATTATAAACAATGTTGTGTCTTATTTAAAGCGGTAAAATTAAATTACTTATCCCTTAGGTTCTACTATATACACAGGTAACTGTAGGTATTTTCCTTAAGGACTGTGCTGTCGTACAAGGAAAATACCTACAATAGCTGCTACTATACTCAAAATAAACCAGTAGAATAGCAGATAAATAAAATAACTTAAAATTCCCATAACTCAACATTCTCTATATCCTTCGAAGTTCGTGGAAATGTTACTATACTATAATAACATAGAGTTCATAAAGCGATCAAGATCGAACCGTACTCAAAACGCACTTAACCTTGGTTACGTAACACCAATCACTCAGTTATGTTGACGTAAGCATTTTACCCTCAGGCGCACGCGCACCAGTTTGGAGTGATTAAAGAAAACTGTAGCAGACTTGCATCAATATTTCGTAACTCTATAAAAGTATTTTAAAGTTTAATTTTGTATTTCTTTTTTGGTTCTACTTTTACTTTTTACGTAAACGTTTACAAGAAAGTGTGACTAATGTTTTATTTTTTCAAATTCGAATAGAAACCACTTTTCAGAATTCTTTTTTTTAAACAATAACAAAATCTATAACATGTATCAATGAGCTTACCTTTTTTAAAGAAGCTTCCATACAAAAAAAGTTACACTAAAAACAAAAATGTTAGCTCGTAATTTGTTGTTATCAAAAATCTGACAGCAGCAAAACAATACGAGCAGAGCTATCAAAATATTTCGTGAAATAAAGCGGCATCAAAGGCGTTTTCGAAATTTGAATACAATAATAGTGTGACCGGTAGAACAACGAAGTCCGCTCGTTCCGACCTCAGATAACATCAGCCACATTTCTATTTACACACAATACAGATAATGTGCAAATAAAGAGAGTAATGTGTTTTGTCATTTCGTGGGAAGCGAGCTAACTGTGTGAACTATGGCGCTGGCATAGTAAGCTAATGTCATGAGCACGAAGTAATGTGGCGAAATATTTTATTTTTATATTAATTTTTGTTTCGGCACAGTTATTGTAAAAGATTAATGGCAAAGATAAAAGTTTTAAGAATTTCACTAGACAAGGTCGTTCTTAATTTTTGGTCTGTCTGTCCGAAATGTCGATTCGATAAGGCCTTTTCTGCAAAAATCTCTAGAGATTACATAAGTTTTAAAAAAAAACTGCAGTTTTTTTAAAACTTGTCAGTTGCATTTGACTTTTTAATACAACGTTTTAATGAGATTCAGATGTCATATTTTTTATTGCTAGTCGTAATAAAAGGCTAACTAACTCAGTTTTGATACGACACTATCCACCAGGTAAGTATAAATAAATAAAAAAACAAATTATTTAAAAACCAAAAAGCTGACCTCAAAAACCTATAACCGAAACGGTTACTCTTTTAAAAATAATTGGCTTTCACAATATTTTCAAATTACAGTGTTAGTAGGCATGGGAGTACAATGTAGGCCTTTCAACAAATACCAGGTACTTTAACAAAATAGAAGATGTTCAAAAAATTTACAGTCCACTAAGCCTACAAAGTTTTCACATTACCCTCCTTCTGGGGCAGTCGGGTAAATAATCATCACTGATAAGTGATGGGTGATATTTTTTTTAAATCTTTACGGGCTTAATTTTATGTAAGGACACCCAAAATGTTCTATGAAGGAATAACATCACACCATTCCCCGAAGGGTTAGGCAGAGGTGTACACCTAGTACATATAGTAGATAAGTACACCTACATTTCGCCAATTATGTTTAAGTCCCATTTGATATGGGGCGAGCCTACTGCCATCAACCGGGCATACATTCAAATTCCGGGCAGAAATTCCAGATGGAAAAACCCAACAACACTTTGCCCGAACAGGGAATCGAAACCAGGACCCTATGTTCAGCAGTAGCGCTTGCGACTTGCGACCATTATTATAGACAAACAAGGCAATTATGTATGTTAGGTAGGCATGTAGGAATAAATTGGTCAAAGATATAAATTAGCTATTCAACACAATCTTAAACTCGTCAATTACTATTCGTTTAAACTATTGCATTTATTTCTACCGCCAAATATCTTGCTCACCGACAACAGCCACTATTTCACTGAATATACAATTAATGGCGCTGTATCATTATTTTTTATCGTCACTAATTGCGTACAAGTACATTCGCTTGCTCAAGACATTAATTTACAAGTGCTCTTAATTTCATTACACAATTACACTAAATTCTCAGTGCGTATTAGCCTTAAATTTATAGTTTTCTGAAATTAAAATGGCAAATGACTAAAGAGCGGCCAACGTTTTGTAAACACTTATTTAGTAAATTGGCTTGTTCAAGATTGGGATCAATTAGTGAGCTTGGATTTACTGAGCTAATAAAGTTATTAAGTCAATTAGCTTTTGTTCAAACAGTGGGTAATTATCAAAACTGTATTGTTGGTGTGTTATTTTCAACTACTTAAAGTGTTGCCATTTTCAAAATTGTAGGCTCAGGCTCTCTGTTCTATCGTGGCAATGCATATAATTATCGGCGTGTTCCCTTCCTGAACACTCAACACTGCAACTGTTAAATACAAAACGTTTTGGACCATTTGAAATGCTATAATGATAACAACATAGATTGTACGACAGCTGACTGGGTGTGGTTCCGAGTAAGAGATACTACGATTATATTATTTCTTATGAGCAGAAATGTCAAACTTTTATAGGTTGAATGCGAGGCTTTTGGCTAATTTGAATGTGTATTATGTCTCTTTTTTATTGTTGTAATGTGCGTTTTGTTTGTGCAGAATAACATTTTTTTTTTCTTATGTGGTGTCTCAGACCAACCAAAATAGAAAGACAGAGCATTACGAACATCAAAAATGACGCCACCTTTTTATCTATGTTTGTGTAAAAAGGGTTGTCATTTGTTAAAATTTTTCCCTATAATTTGGGGAATAATATTTTGGGTAGGATAATATTGTACGAGTAAGATATTGTTGAGTATGGTATTGTACCTCAATCGTTAGGAAGGATTCCGAAACAAAACCATATTTTTTTACATTCCAAAATAAAATAACAATTCGTGGAGCTCGTGGCTACGTAATAACAGCCGCACGGGTCGATCCCTCAGGTTAAGCTACGCTTGCCGGGGTTGGTCCGTGGATGGGTGGCCATCTTTACATATCGAGACTCCTCCGTGCCTCGGAAAGCACGTTAAGCCGTTGGTCCCGGCTGTCATTTGTGGATCTTTGACAGTCGTTACGGGTCGTCAGAAGCCCGAAAGTCTGACAACCAGTCTTGCCAAGGGGTATCGTATTACCCGGTTACTGGGTTGTGGAGGTCAGATAGGCAGTCGCTTCATGTAAAATACTGGTATTCAGCTGCATCCGGTTAGACTGGAAGCCGACCCCAACGTAGTTGGGAAAAGGCTAGGCAGATGATGAAAATAAAATAACAATTAAGAACAAAGTGCATTTACATACATGATTTGGAGATTACCTTTTAATCAAGAATTGCTTGTGTTAGGAAACTCCGCTCTTTCACTTAGAACTATCTATTAATTATCAATTGAATGTTAAAAAAAAATTGGTTTGTAAATTATAGAAAAATTAATTTATAAGTTATAAGGTTGTTGAAGCGTAAATCATAACATCGTCGTGAGTATGTGTCATTAAGTAAATTGTTTTGAAATAAAATAGGTACTTAATTAATAGTAATAAAAAATAGTAATAAGAGACAGGAAAATTCATACGGATACAAATGCAGAGGATGCACTTGATAAATTAATTGTGCAATCAACAGCCGCATTGGGTAAATTAGGTAAGTCCTATAACCACATTATTACAAAATAAATTGCATATTTGTAGTAAAAACTAGTAATAAGAGACAGGAAAATACATACGGGTACAAATGCAGAGGATTAACTTGGTAATGCCCTATCGTCAATGGCTATATGAGGCAAGTCTGGTAAGTCCTACAAAAAAAAATACTCGAGTAATGGCAGCTTTTGATTAAAACCTTAGGAAGATAAATGAAGAATTAGGACATACTTGAACAAACGTACAGCCGGAACCTTGTGAAACTGAGTTTTCAGCAATTACGTAAGACGATGGAAATAACATCTAAAAAATAAAATTTGGGACAGTGGTATTTAAATTAGCTAGTCTAAGCTGAGAAAATAACTAAAATAAAATAATAAATACAGTCTCGTGTTTAATTACTGTTTTGGTAAAATCTCATTTTTGTTTTTTATATTTTATGTACCTTTTAGGATATCCGCTTTTGATCACACGACGAAGTCCCCGATTAGTCGAATAAAGGTCATTATTATCAAAATGATCGGAACAAACCACGCTGGTTTTCGATGGAAGCCATTCTGGATCATTCCGACTATTTCTTATAGCATTTACTTTTATTTTCAATATTACTTGGAAATCTAAAATATTAAATACATAAAAAAACAGGCATATAATTACTCGAACTAAAAAATATCGAACGGGGAAATTTCAAATCATATTATGGCAACCCCCGCACTTTAAATGTCACTGTTTTCGTTCGTTCATTCGTTCAGGATTTTGTTCCAAGTAACCTAAAATTCATAGTTTACTAAATTAAGAAACGATGTTATTTGAAGTACTTGCATGTGAAAAGTGATTCCGTGTGACTTTTTATGTGATTTGCTATTGTTTTTACAAGTTTTCACTACACAAGAAGGCATAATTCAATTTTTTTTATAGAAGTTTACTAGACGACGACTCGTGACGTACTAGGAGCGATGAGCATAGTTTTTGTGTAGGTGTGTGCGTGAGCCTGTGTGTTTACTTGCAGGAGCATAGTTTTGTGGCTACACGTTTGATGTACCTAGTGCTCCGTCTTTCTATTTTGGTTGGTCTGAGTGTGGTGTCATTTGTACCAATTATTTCATAATATTCTGTTTGCTTTCGTTTTATAATAATATAATATTCTGTTTGATTTTCGTGGCTCAGTAATAACACCCGCACAGGTCGATCCATCAGGATAAGCTACGCTTGTTTGTCCGTGGAGACCATGTTTACATACCGAGACTCCTCCGTGTCTCGGAAAGTACGTTAAGCCGTTGGTTCCGGCTGTCATTCGTGGATCTTTGACAGTCGTTATGGGTCGTCAGAAGCCTGAAAGTCTGACAACCAGTCTTACCAAGAGGTATCGTTTTACCTCGTTACTGGGTTGTGGAAGTCAGATAAGCAGTCGTAAAATACTGGTATTCAACTGCATTCGGTCGGACTGGAAGCCGACCCCAACGTAGTTGGGAAAAGGCTGGGCAGATTGATTCTATTTGATTTAGATACTCAATTCAAAGATGATCTAAACAAAATGTTTTATATTAACTAAGCAGTAAGCAAATTCACCGAGTGACTCTAGGAAGATAAAGGAAAATGTTTAGATTACTTAAAAAGATTACTAAACTAATCGTTTAAAAAACAACCGATAGCCGTAGAGCGACAATTTTTAAAGCATAGACGCATTTATTATTTTTCATAGTAACACCAAATGACCACACCATCGCTAATACAATGGCGATTTTATTTTTACATAACGGAACAGGATCTATTGAAACAACGTTGAAATGTGGTCACGAAACCACGATATCAAAACAGTTGCACAAAAAAAAAATGATACGGATTTGCCTGCGGCAACGCTTGCAAGATAATTATAGCTTCTGCTGCCAAGATGTGATAAATTGCTGATTATCTGATTAAATAGAGACTTGTGGTTATGAGTAAATAAAATAGGCCACCCAGAACATTCATTATCGTGGATATCGGAAATGGTGACTAAGAAGGCGGTCAACAATCACCCAACTTCATGCTAGTGGAGTTGTGATTTTTGTCGACAAGCTTATTCAAGAGAGGGAGCTTTTCCATCCAATTTATCCATCGATTTTGTTAAAAATATCTTGATTTAAAGAAGTGTCCTTGGAGTTTTTTGCCCGTTCTTCTCCATAGAGATCTACGTTTTGGAATGAGGCAACTAGCTTCAACTTTCTGACTAACTGACCGACTCTTTGACAATTCTAAAGTGCCTGTAAATGGTTTAATTGAAATAAATGCTTTAGAGTTTGAAATGACTAATACCAAACCTATTCTTGCCGCTAAGCAGAGCGTTGCCAGTTATAAAGGAATGGGTACCGTACGGGTAAGGCTGGCGAAAAATAAAAAACTTTCTTACAAAAAATTAAACCGACGAAAAGAGAACTGAAAAGCGAAAAATAAAAATAAACCTTATAGCGTAACTAAGCTCCTAAACTAATTTAAGTAACAAATTTTGAGGCGGCGTCAAATACACGCTAGAATTATGTAATTAATTAGTTTGTTTGTTTGGCGCCGCCTCAAAATTTGTTACTTAAACTAGTTTAGGAGCTTAGTTACACTATAAGGTTTATTTTTATTTTTCGCTTTTCAGTTCTCTTTTCGTCGATTAAATTTTTTGTAATTTCTGTTCGGAACGTGTGCGCCTAGTTGAACATTTTGTATGTAAACCAAGCATTTAGGTTTCCGAATCAGGTAACCGTACGTATGCGGCCTGTTTAAGTGTATAGTAGGTACAAGCATGGAATTAGTATTTACTTTATACAGGCTCTCATGTGACATATTTTCAGCGTTGCCTCCAGCATTGCAGTTGACCATGCTAGGCAGTGGTGACCATTTGCCATCAGGCAGATAAGCCGCCTACTTAGGTACTTGTTTGCCAACCTATATCATAAAAAACTAAAGGTACAGCGAACAGAAATTATACAATCATCGCGACGAGGATGCAGCTATTATACTTGCACTAAAGAACACCTGAGACAACAGCAAAAACTATGAACCTCCTCGAGTTACCGATATCTGAAGAAAATTAGCTTTTTGTTAATACTTTACATAAGACACATGAACCATAATATCAATCTTGCATTCACTGAGCGAGAAGTTTCCTAAGAGTTCAACAGAAAAACGTCACTATGTCACACAAGCGCACACACACACACACGCACACACACTGTGCCCGCACACACACAAGCCCACACACACACACATAAGCTCACACACATACAAGCTCACACACATACAAGCCAGTGACACCATTACGGATATCTGTGGACACCATCATATTATTGTTATTAGCATGTGCATTATTATCATTGAGAGTGGATTTTGTTCACATGACTCAAATAATGATTAATTATTATAATAATTAGTTTTATTATAAAATTATAATACTAATTCTATTTATATCGATAGACTGTAATGACTAGACATAAATCAAATTAATAAAGTGTTAGTGTTTAAAGATTTGTTGTTGTATTAAAAATCAAGTAGGTATTGAAAAACTAATTGGGCGCGTATTGTATCCAATAGATTTGATAGATAGCAAAATAAGGAAACACTGTGCAGGACCAAACGACAGTGACCCGTCATAGATACAGTCGACCACAATTCGTTGCTAACACTTTGAACTTAAGCTGGCCTAACGTAGTACGGAGTTACAATAGCATGAGAGGCCAGTTAATACTGGTTTTGTTACCACTGATGTACGGCCTACTGTACCTTTATTTGGTGTCTCTCAAATGAATTAAATGTGTCGCACGCAAACTACTTGCTGACATACTGCATCGACTGATTTTGAGCGCAAAAATTACGACAGCAAGTGTGCTGGATTGGAGGGTGGAAATCGACAGGACACTAGTCGCTGTGAAGACAGACAGACGGTGGACCATGGTGGAAGTACTTAAATAAAAATACTATATTCCACAGTCAAAGGTAGCGAGTACTGATGATCTACTCAGCCTAACAGATTATGATCTCCGGTCCTACCCGAATTAAACTTGACATTTTGGCTTATTGGCGCACGAATTTATTCACCCCAAAACGGGCGAATCGTCACTTTTGTATATTTTTTTTTCTTGAGGCGTTTCGCACGAAGTTAATTTATTTGCGGGCTAATCAACAACTCCAAAATACGTTTTATGCAATCGGCACATTTTGAATTTTATGCAATAAAGTTATGAAAAATCTACCTACACTAGGAACTATATTATTTCCAATCATTTTTTTCGCACGTAAATTCGTGCAAATCAACCATTATGACGTCATTTTTCAGCAGCGCCTTCTGAGAGGTCCAGAACAACTGGCAACGCTATTTATCTACTTAAACATGAAGGTAATTAAAGTTTCTAATATACACCCACATTATTTTGATTATCTCGAGGCTGTAATTATTCTTGACTAATAACTATTATTAATCTAGAACAATAAATGGGCGGCATATTTGCATTGCAATTTGCAAAGCCTAAACTATTACGTATTGCAGTAGAATGGTAGATACTCGTAACTTGTCTTAATAATTATTAATCAAAGAAGGAATTAACAGAATTGCCGTCAATTGACTTTTTATTGTTCTACTTTTAAATCAGCAGTTGCACATGTTTTATTGTAAGGGCGTTTACCCACTTACCGGTATCCGGTTCGTATTCAATTCGTGTTCGTGTCTGATCCGGTTTGGCCATGCTAGAAATTGTACGAACCGTATACGCACGAGTGCGCTAACGTCCATAATAAGGGGGCAAACGCCCTTATTGTATTATTTTATTAAATTCGATTTTATTATATACATTCTTCATCTATTCTCTGCATCTATTCTTCCACTAGGATAAAGGCGCGTTTCGTTGCCTACACCTAGAAATATCTGCACCAAACATCAACCAACACGACGTGGAAACCAAAAATGCAAACAGAGAATTTAGCTAGGTGCTAAAGTCTCTCTATTTGCGTTTATAATATCAATGTGAATTGTATGACAGTTCAGCTTCAACACCAAATCCATAGGTAATTCTATTTATTCATCGTGCCGTTATAATGTAGATTAAGTTCGCCCAATCACCATTCAGATCTGCAAATTCTAAGGGCCGCGACAAATCCGCGACACGACATTGGCTGACAAACCATGATATAAGTCCTAGCAACAGTTAAATCATGTTATAAAATACAACTGTTTAGGTACTTCTAAATATCCGCCAACATCCGGCTGGCCTCCAGATGGCCTTGTCAATATACACTTTCTATGACAGCAGACCGGAGCAAAGTAATTATAAATACCGTGACACCTAATTTCAATATTTTCGTTACCATTTGTTCGGCTTACAATCAAAATCAAAGCAATAATTTCAATTAAACGATTCTCACTGACTGAAAATTTGACAGTTCAAAACAAATATATGAACTGTTTTGAACTGGTTGGTCAGTTAGTGAAAATCTTCAGAATTATGAAATTCTAGTTGCCTGTTCCAAAGCATAGATAGGTACCAAAGTAGCAAAACGGAAAAAAATAAAAGAAACTATTAAGAGATCCAAACTAGAGTCCGCGCCGTCACTGAATTCCATTTGACGCGGCGCTAGTGTCATATCATTGCATTACATTGCATTTAAAAAATGTAGTTCCATAATTTTCCGCGGGCCCTCTTTCGTGGAGCGCACTCTACTTTGGATTCACTGTGACTTTAATAAAAGTTAGTTAGGAGTCTGTGTACTTTTTATTTCTTTTATGTAAGTATTAGGTATGACTTTAAGTGCCGTACTCTCAGATGCTCATAGACGTTAATGAAGCATTAAGTTATCTAATATTCAAGACTTCAAAAGTTATTAGTACGATATCTTGTGTAGTGAATTGAGGAACATAATTTACTTAACTGGATCGTAATTTTGGCATTTGTTAGTTTGAGTTACAAGATACCAGTAACCACCGGCTACACTAAAGTAAATAAATAACTTAGAAAAGTTATTAAACTTTTGTGATTCTTAGAGATTATTTCTATTATTCATTCAAATAATTTTAAAGGCATAGCATGACTTTTCTAAAGATTTAATTTTCCTAATAAAGAAGCTTTTGTAACGAACACAATGAAATCACGTTCTGTATTAATAAACTAATGCTATGAAATAAAACGAATTATACTTTTTAATGTTATTGAATTAAAACTTTCATCATAAACTATTACCAAAGTTGGTTTGATTAAAAAAAAATGTTGCTGTATTTAATTTAATAAGTATTATACCTTTTTACATCAAGGTGGAATGGCTAGGTTAGTGTATTTCAGATGATAAAAATTCGAACAGAAAAAAACCCATTATCAACTGCGCATCACGTTAATGCATCTAACAAATCCACAATAATTTATAAGTGCATAATCACATATTAATTATGAGGGGTAGGAAAGAGCCGAAAAGTAAATGACTAATAATTATCCCTTTCACGCTTATGGGACACATTTGTCCCCATATAATTTTTCTTGTAGCTGCGGGTGGGGGACCCCCGGTTATGCATTATTAAGATACAACGAAACTAAATTATATTACAAACACAGAACTCTAAACCAACTATCGTGTTTGACGCAAGGTATCTTAAAATTATCATGATAGAGGACTGAAGTAGGTATTTACAAAAAATCTGCCTAGCCTTTTCCCAACTATTTCAGTTGAGGTCAGCTTCCTTAACCGAATACCAGTGTTTTCCATGGAGTGTCTGCCTATTTGACCTTCACAACCCAGCTACTGGGTCGATACCCTTTGGTAAGACTGGTTGTCAGATTTTTGGGGTTCTAACTACCCGTAACGACTGTCAAGGATCTACGAAAGACAGCCGGGACCAACGGCAAAACGTGCTTTCCGAGGCATTGACGGTTCTCGATATCGAAAGGATGGTCCACGAACTGATCGCTGCAAGCTCCGATCGACCCGCAAAGTAGGCAAGTATCCTGCGAAAGTGAGTTTGTTTGTTTGTTTGTTACGCTTTCACGCTAAAACGGCTAAACGGATGTTGATCAAATTTGGCATATGGATAGACCATAACCCGGAGAAGGGCATACGCTACTTTTCATCCTGAATCACAGATGAAGTCGCGGTAAACAGTTAGTCTACAATAAACGGCTAATATAGCACCAATGGAGTTTCAGAAAAAAAATTGCATTGTAGAGCGTCATCTGTCATTAAACATTTGTTACGTCAAAAGTACTAAGAACTGTTGTGCTATTCTATAAAAATCTCACAGTGAAAACTTAGGTGAAGTGAGCTTGGAGTGAACTGTCACTGCCTTATCATCAGTAGGTATCGATGACAATGACAGCTCACTCCACGCTCACTTCACCTAAGTTTTCACGGTGAGATGGTTACAGAATAGCAATGCTGAAATCTTTTGTGCCTATCATGGAAGGCAAATTGTTTCACCTTTTTTTACTTATGTAATGTCATTTAAATTTAATGTATTACGTTAACTTCGATTATTATGTTACTTAATAACTTTAATTTGAATGTAATGGCAACAATTTGGAGCAGAGATATTACAATTGACCTAAATAGTATGTATTATACGTTACCGATAGTATTTATTAAGTTATGAGCTCTACCACATACAATTATTTAATTATATTCGGTTGCCGCCATTAGCAAAAAGTGAGAAAAAAATTAGTGTATCCCTTTGCAATGTTTTATTTTCGTTATTCATTTGAATAAATTGTGACGATTAGTGTTTTTTTTTTGTGATTTATGTATTTTCTCTTCTGCTCTAACACACGTTGTCTACATTATGTTTTATCTACTTTCCTATCGCAGGTAGTATCTTTAGAAATAAGCATTGCCTTTGTACGTATTTATCTGTTCCTTTCTTCTTGTCTGTATATGTGTGTGCATAAATGGTTAAATAAATAAATAAACAAATTAATTTTCTGTTGAGATTCACGGAGATATGAGAAGAAAACAGAAGAAGTTGCGACAGTTTTTTTGTGTCAGAAGATGGTAAAGTTAATAACGGCCTTCCAGGAATAAAACTAGCAAAATCTGCAAGTTACCAGTACAATAATGAAGTCAAGCTCGGTTTGCCTTACAATAAATATCTAGATACGCAATGCGATAAGGACATAGCTTTAAATGATACTAACTAGTTTAAAACAGGCGCTGTAATATATCAGGCTGCGCCGGCGATCAACGGGCTTGTTATAAAATGAAACCGCTCGAGATTTACACGTTATTTATGACAATGAGCTATGAAACCAGTTTTAAAAGTTGGATATTTCCAAAAATGGTGGTTTTCTCGTAAATTAGTTAAGGAATTTCCACTTTTATGGACCATAAAATCCACCATCAGTCACGTTCCGGTAATATTTTGTCAAGCATCACTGGTTTGGTTGATAGAAATCTCACGGCATATTTTTCCATAAAGGGCCCGGCCCTTTAACCTTGCCGACTGAGTACAAGGCCCGAAAGTAAAAAGAGATTTCTTCATAACAGTTTTTATCTTAAATGGTCCACTTTTAAAAACCAGCATCGTCTGTTAAAACTTATGTAAGCTGATTAAATAGCTTTAAAAAAAACAATTTTAAAATTAATAAAACACAGTGATAAGAATGAAAAGTGTCAATTACACCACACATTTATTGTATTTAGTTATATTGTGTAAAAATCAAAACCCTTTGTAGCACTTTAGAGCTGTGAGGAACAGGGTGTAAAGTTCACTCGTCTTCTATAGAACAGCGAGGATCCCCCAACCAGACGGGTTTCGTGTCTGGCGGGCAACTGCCCAACGATTGATGTCGGGATCTTGTATAAATGTTGCTCGCGCGGTAAACTCTAATTGCGCGATGCAGGATTTTGTGTGACGTCAGGTCTTTGATGCGTAGCTCGCATGTGGTGATGTAGATGCCGCCACAGCAGTATTAAAGACAATATTTACAGAGTTATTGGTAAAACACTAACAGCCGCACAACCAACCGCCAAACAATCAGCTGTTTCCTACATTCTGAGAAGTTATGTGAGCGTAAATGTAGGAAGCAGCAGATATTTTTTCGCGATTTCAGGTTTGGTCCCATAGTAAAAGTTGTTCATAATGATGATTACAATGCTGCACATATTCAATCTAACTAATTCGTCATAGTATTCAGCTCTTCATGCATTAAGACAGTTACGATTAAATTTTTCACAGCTCTTCAATATCACTTCTAAGTCATCATCTGCCTAGCCATTTCCCAACTACGTTGGGGTCGGCTTCCAGTCTAACCGGATGCAGCTGAATACCAGTATTTTACATGAAGCGGCTGCCTATCTGACCTCCACAACCCAGTAACTGGGTAATACGATACTCCTTGGTAAGACTGGTTGTCAGACTTTCGGGCTTCTGACGACCTGTAACGGCTGTCAAAGATCCACAAATGACAGCCGGAACCCACGGCTTAACGTGCTTTCCGAAGCAATGAAGAGTCTCGGTATGTAAAGATGGTCACCCATCCACGGACCAACCCCGGCAAGCGTAGCTTTACCTGAAGGATCGACCCGTGCGACTGTTATTACGTAGCCACGAGCTCCTCAATATTACTTCTAAGTCTACTACAAATAACGTTCAATAAATAATTCCAGACGATACGTGTGCGATGCACGCTGGGGACATTAATAAGAATGTGTCGAACACGACCATGTGTTGTCAATTTCCTCAACAAATGTTCCTCAAATATGTCGTGCATACAAGCGCGCACATGCGTGTAAGCATGTATGTTAAACACCTGTTGGACAACAATATTTGATCGTTACATGTAACAAATTACCGGTTTTTTGTCAACAATTCCAACACTTATGCTAATGGCGTCCGATGGTCATACTTCATACTAATTTAATTCCAGAAGCTCGTGCGTGGTTAATGACTACCGAGCTGACCGATTTATTGGAATGTGGTCGACTATAAATTCTTGGATGGGGGTGGTCTGAGTAGCCAGATGATTGATAAATTAAAACTCCTCCATTCGTTGGAGTGCCACGAACGTTTAAGCCTGGTTATAGATGCTGGGAGAACCATTATATCCCTTCAAACATCCTGAAATCCCTTTGCCTGGGAAGGCAGCCTGGGTTCCAGGACATAAAATGTTGGTACACATGGTTCTGCCCCAAAAAAATTACAGAGAGAGAGAGATAAGAGAGATTCTCCATAATAATACTGCAGATTCGATATTATACAAACTGTAATTTAAAGTATTCCTTTATAAAACAATACTTTATTAGCGCACACGCACAAATATTACATCTATGATTAGTAGCTCCACGTCGCTGGCAATTTGGCGAATTCAGTCACTATTACCGACCGACGAAGAAATTTATCACTACCGCTATGGTTATTTAAATCACATACTATTACCTTCCAAGCACACCGCATTGGGTAACAACTGTTGTGTGTTACATTTTCTTTATTAGACGACGGCCTACTTTACCTATATGTAGGTATCTGCTTTAAGGTTGATTTGAGTTATTTAGTTTCAATTATTCAAAATCAAAAAAATCAAAATCAAAATATTTTATTTCACATAAGCCTACATGGGCACTTATGAAACGTCAGAAGCTAGGTGCACGGTTCCAATTGGTCGTTTCCTATGGAGAAGAGCCGGCAAGAAACTCCATGGTTACTCTTTTAAAAGATAATTGGCTTTTACAATAATTTCGAATTACAGTGTTAATAGTTATGGGAGGACAGTGTAGGCCTTTCAAAAAGTATCAGACAAAGTTCATAAAAAAAAATAAAAAAAATCAATTAAAATTAAAAATAAAAGTCTACAGTTCACTAAGCCTACGACGTTCTCACATTCACAAGATAGAAAGGAATCTATATACGATAAATAAGATACTACAGATAAAAACCTAATTAAAGCAAATGACATGATTGCCATTACAACTGTAACAAATCTGAATTGTACCTTTAAATCTTTAAAGTTTCAAGGACATTTTAATTAGCTTCGGTGTTTTTAGGGTTCCGTACCCAAAGGGTAAAACGGGACCCTATTACTAAGGCTCCGCTGTCTGTCTGTCTTTCCGGCGGTCACCAGGCTGTATCTCATGAACCGTGATAGTTAGACAGTTGAAATGTTCACAGATGATGTATTTCTGTTGCTGCTATAACAACAAATACTAAAAACAAAATAAAATAAATATTTAAGGGGGCTTTAATACAACAATCGTAATTTTTTGCTCGATTTTGCTCGATATTGATAACGGCAACAGGTAGACGCTTGAAATATTCACAGAATATTTAGTTATATATTCGCTTTAAAAATGAATAACGCAAAGTAGCTTAGCGGTTAAATTGGATCTCAAATTTAAGAAATTGATTACAGGCCAGTTACTATTTAGTATCGAAGAAATGATCAAAAATAGATACCGAAAAAACAAGAAATAAAACATTTTTTTTTTTCATATTATAAATTATTTACTGATAATAATGAAAATATTTATTTACACTTTATTACAATAAGTATTCTCCTTCTTTTCGTGTAGTTAGTGACTTACCTGGTATCAGACTTTTAAAGCCGCCCATAGGCCTCTGACTTGGCTTCACATGCCGTCGAGAAATATCTCTCAGGCATTCCGGTTTCCTGCCAGGGTTGCGGGAAAGTCCGAAAGGGATACCGGGACCCTTGACAACAGGCAACTGAAGAAACACGGGTCGGTTTTAATTAGTAAAAGTCTGACACGCCCTCCCGCTCCGCCCAGAGCGGGAGAAGACATTTAATGATTTCCCAGGCTAAAAAAAAGGCATGCCGTTTCCTAGCGATGTTTTCCTTCACCGTTTTTGAAGCAAGTGATAATTATACAATACGCACATGAATCCGAAAAGTCCAGAGGTGCGTGCTTGGTTTCGCACTCGAGAAGTATGATAATTACAATTTGTATAAAAAATCACAACGGTGAAAAGAATAAGCATTTAAGTAATAAGTGCAGCTGCCCATACCATAGATTTATTCCTCGTCAAGGAATCCACCTTCAAAGTGACCGGAAACCAACTCAATATAATATTAATTGCTTTATATAATTATTACTACAATTATAACCTATCTGAACACTAAATAAACAAGTTTTAAATAAGAAACATTAAAATAATATCTGACTCAATTAAATGAAAATGAAATGTTTAGTACTCAACTAAATCAACAAGTGAATTATACAATTAACAGTAAAGTATAAGTATAGTGTTAACAATTATTTGATTGGGTTGAATACATTAAAATATCGATTATTATTTAACTGAACGTTCATGGTGACCTTTGTGTTAATATTACTAGATATTTGATAAGAAATCAAAGACAGAACCACTGCAAGGAAAACTAGTTTTTTTACAGGTGTGTGAATTTTCTTATATTCTTTGAAATGCTAAGGAATGAAACTTCCTCGTGAAAAGTTTCATGAATTATCGTTGGTTTAACTAGGTAATTTTAATAAAAATACTAACAAGTATTAAAATGTCTATCTGTATGTATTATGTCGTATCTAAATGTATAAAAAAAAAAGTTATAAAAACTAAAACCCAACTACGAATAAAAAGGTATAAACAAGACACCACAGACAGACAAATTAAAAATCCGGAGTCACACGTATTAGGGCATAAATCGAACAGATTACGTGTGACTCCGGATTTTTAATTTGTCTGTCTGTGGTGTCTTGTTTATACCTTTTTTAGTCGTAGTTGGGTTCTAGTTTTTATTACTTTCATTTTTTTAAATTCTTTTAGGGTTATAATATATATATATTTTTGAAATGTGCTTATTAAGCCCTTTCATTTGATACCCAACATGGTACGATTAAACTATTTTTTTTTTTTTTGTTTCTAACTTTATGTCCTCTAGAGGGCGCCATTTTTAATTTAATGGGACGTCATATAGCCTATGCCTATAACCAGCGGACGATCAAGACGCTTCCAACGATACCTCATTTGTCAAATTGTGATGAATGGTTTAGAAGGTAGGAGGGAACAGATGAACATACTTACATACATACATACATAAATACCAGTGAAAATCATAACCCTCCCTTTTTCTTTGCCGTAGTCGGGTAATTACTATGTGTGTACATAAATAATAAAATAAATAAATAAAGGGGAAAGATAAAGTACAACATTGTATTTGGCTACAATTTCTATAACATTTTTATCATAGAGAGCGTACGTGAGTACTTGAGTAGTAGTGGTAACGCATTATGAAAGATTACAGCTGTAATTCAGTTCAAAATACTGGCTTTAGCTGCCCCACCCTCAAACCTGGTCCATTATCAGTTCACCATTACCTAACTGTCATAATTAGTCAATTAGCCACGCCCGATAAATAAACAACATGGCGATAGAGTATTTACGTCGGGCATCACATAACATCTCTTCGTACCGAGTCGATGGACCATTTAATAATCGATTACGTTTGCTTACAGCTATGTATCGAGTTATCAAGTTAGTATATTAAATGCATCGTTATACTTAGAAACAATCTTATTGGAGTATCATTGACTAATTGGAATAACATAACATCACGCCTGTAATCTCCGAAGGGTTTGGCAGAGGTGCTATACCTACAACCATTTCGCCAGCTTATGTTTAAGTCCCATGTAATAGGGGGCGAGCCTATTGTCATCAACCGGGCACAAATCCTGACTCCGGGCTACTGAGAAATTCCTGATAGAAAAACCCAATTACACTTTAGCTGACCTGGGAATCGAACCTATGACCTTTATGCTCAGCAGTACCGCTTGCGACTCGATCGAATTAGATTAGTGTCGATATACAGGGTTATTGATTATAATTATGTTGGCAGTCCATTAAGGGGATTTAATAGAGGTCATTTACAACCAAATGACCTCTTTTAAATCGTATGCAAATGTCAACAATTTTCGATTCATTGGCAATTTATATCTTCATTTCATTCATTTTAAAATATAAAATTCGAAATGGTTGACATTGGCATAAGGGTTATCTGGGGACATTTGGTTGCAAATGACCTCTCCTACATCCCCTTGACGGATTGCCGACGTATAACCAACAACCCTGTATTATTTAGGTATTAGGGGTTTATGTCTCAGATACAATCCTAGGCAAATGATAATTAACCGCGTTTAACTTCGTTCTTGTCAATTTCATGCCAGTGTCAGATAGAGATTTATTGTTCAAGTCAGTACTTTAAGATTGGTCAAAAGATCAATGTCAATTAGGAGAACTGAGAAGTGGTTGATTAATACAGTCCCTTTTGGCTGTATAAATATGCCAGCAAGGGCTCATTTGTTGGCAGCGAATCGTTACTTAAACTAGTGCTAATTAATGCTGGTATAATCTGTTATACCAGCCTAAACCTCTCCAATCTAAACTCTGGTTCTTACTATTCTCTGCGGTAAGCAGTCAAAGGCACATAAAAGGCACTTTTGGACGTCAAAAATAAATTAAAATTTCTTTTATTTATTTTTTTCGTACCTATTTACATTTTTAAACATTTCTTAAGATAAAAATTATTTAAAAAAAAACATTAAAGTATATAAAATAACAGAGGTCCGCCGGTGTCGATGTCGGGAGCAGGGTCCAAGTTACCGGTAGTGAGGGCTGCAGAGACAGGATAATTATAACAATTATTTTATTGAGGTTTTTGGCGTGTATTAATTATATAATTGTATGTGAAGACGATGCACCTATAATAAAATTACTAGGTATATATTATTAGTAGGTAAAAATAATTTGAATATTTAATTATAAATATAGTACCTGAGTCATTGTGTGAGGTAAAGTAATCACAGAATGTAAAATCAATGTCAAAAAAAAAATGATACAATTGAATTATCAATTTTGGTTTTGTCTAACTCTTAGATTGTCCTAAGGAGAAGGACCAGCATGTTTCCAAGCATTCTTATCTAGTATCAGTGTTCATATGTTCTAGTTACAGTTTAAGGTGTACCTACGAACCTTGAAATAACAGGCACATGACACATTTCAGGTTTGTCTCTAGCATGGCAACGCATATATGATGCCTCTAGCATTACAAAGGTCCGCAGGCAGCTGTGACCAGTTGACCACTCCTAATGAAATTCCAAACTGCGATAAACAGAGGTTTTATTTCAGTACCGAAAAGCCGATAGAAACCTAAAAATAAAGTAGTTTGCTTTTATTACGATTATTTAACAAGCATTACATCATAATGATAAAATAGTATCTACGTGCAGTATCTAGTAGGTAATCGAACACTCGAATACGACTGCACGACCGAATAATTGACACTTGAACTTTTGATTTTACCGCAGAGACTGTATCACTTGAGTTGCTATCTACTTTGTGAATACGATATTATGTCGGTGTTACGTATATTATATGAAAAGGTTTTGTTGAACATTTTCTATTTTGTTAAGTACCTAAGTACCTGGTACTTGTTGAAAGGCCTACTCTGTCCTCCCATACCGATTAGCACTGCAATTCGAAAATATTGTAAAAGCCAATTATTTTTAAAGGAGTAACCGTGGAGTTTCTTGCCGGCTCTTCTCCATAGAAAACGACCAATTGGAACCATGCACCTAGCTTCTGACGTTACATATGTGCCCATATAGGTTTATGTGAAATAAAATATTTTGATTTGATTTTGATTTGTTTCATGATTTTATTATTTACTGGACAGTAAATAACTTTTCTTTTTGTTGTTAAAAAGTTTGAGGATTTATTTCTCGATCTGTCCGACTAAGAACTAAATTAAATTATCTACTACAAATGTTTAACATCAATCAACAAGACAACAAATTACAAAATGGTTTGTCAAAATGATGAAGAAAGAATACAAAACACAATAGCTTCGCATTCTTTCCGCCACCCCGAATTGAATGCACTTAAGCAACTAATTTGCTACGGAACCCAATCCTTCACCTATAGTCATAGAAATCTGATTTCAACGGCGTGACTAAAAGGGAGACTGTTTCATTGTGAGTATTATAAAACGTTACCGCGCTTGCGCTCTATATCAACGAGTTTCGTCAAATTATGATTTCGCGCTGTCGCACATTTTCGTGTCGCCAGCGCAGGCGTACCAAGGCCGATATAATAAAAGACGGAATCGGCCAAAAAACTGTAGCAATTACGTAAACGAGTGAGAAAGTTGGGTGTGAGGTTGGGAAGTGAATAATCCACACACTCGGCCGCCCCATTAGCCGCCGGAGTGGAATGGCCGCTTGAAACAATACACCGGACAACCGGTCATTATAAATACATAATGTTCACAACTGTGTGCGGAACTAATATTTTATTGAGCGTACCAGTTAGTGCTGAATTTGATTCACGTCGAGAGAATTTACAGAATGAGATTACGTCAGGCTGTCAATCGACAGCTGGTTTGAAGTATTTACGTATTTAGATAAGTTATTTTGCATAGATATAAATTGGTTTCAGTTACAATTTACGATTTATGGTTGAAGCAACGAATTCTATGAATCCTTACCTATCACATTGCAAATTGGTTTTCACTGTGTTACCAATTTGAATGAAAATACCCTGTTACATATCATGAACTCACGGCAGCCTAGCTTTTTACAATGATTAAGTAATTTTAGTTGTAATCTCTTACATCGGATTTTACCGAAAAAGCACGAAGAAAATCATAAAAAGGTTTGATTACATACCACACGAGCATAAAAACAAAGTTTCGCAACTAACAGACTGGATCTAGAACATAGCTTATGTATTTCCAAGTAATAAAAATAAACGTTATTACCCGAATGTTTGATTAGCTCCCCTTTCAGTTTTGACATTTGTATTACACAAATAGATATGAATATCAATGTAGGTAGGTACATGTTTCACTTAATATATATATATTGTAATAATATTCTGATTCAAAAGAGTGTCCGTGGAGTTTCTTGCCCGTTCTTCTCCATAGGAACCTACGCTTTGGAATGGGCAACTAGCTTCATCTTTCTGATTGACCGACCCCTTGACAATTCAAAAGTGCCTGTAATTGGTTTATTTGAAATTAATGCTTTGAGTTTGAGTTTGAACTAATACTGCGTATTTAAAGTTGCATGTTTTTGCTGCATACCTGTTTTCAAACGATACCGCTGAAAGCCTTAGGGCAGGGACACACTTATCAGTAAAAGTATCAATCCACGTTTGGTTACGATGTTTTGATTACACTTATAAGCGTATCGGGGGTTAGCGTTAAGAGCAGCCTACGTCATCATAAGGTATATGATGTTAAAGATAAATAAAAGATGAAAGTTTTCTTATTTGAGAAAAGTACGAAGTTGAATTACACAATACACATATTATGAGAACTGATCGTCACACACTGTTACAAAATGCTTACAAAAGCTTACTAAATAGGGCTTAGACAGGTAACAGAAGGTTTGATGGTTAGTCTCTTAAAATTAGTTAATTTTTAGGGTTCTGTACCCAAAGGGTAAAACGGGACCCTATTTGTGTTTCGCTCGGCAGTAAAGTTATTCTGCGTCTCGTACCTTTGAAACCCTCGCATCTCTCAGGATTCTATATTTTAACCACTCGCTTCGCTCATGATTCAATCCTAGAATCTTTCGCTTGCTCGGGTACTCGCGCCAAAAACAACTTTGTAGCCTTGCATAACAAATTACTATTGTTTGTTTTGTTTGATTTTGATTTTGGCGCGGGTTTTTTGATATTCTGCTGGAATAGTAAAGATGATGAATTAATATAATAGAAGCTGTTCTATTAACTTGTTGCCTACGTACAAAACCGGCCAATTGCATGTCGAACCACGCACAATGAAGGTTGCCTGGATGATGGTTGCCTGGAAGAGATCGCAGAAAGCGATAAGGCCGCCCATTGTATGTTTTGTAGTGTTAAATATATTTATTTTCGCTATGTATTTTCTGGTGTACAATAAAGCATATATAAATAAATGAAGTGTTCCGTAGTTGGGATGAATTTATCCAACAAACTTAACATTGTAGTTGAAAAACTTGTTCTCCTATACAGAATGTATGGATGCAAATGATGCAATGGATGTAATGTTGCAACTGCCAACCAAACTATGCCATAACCTTGGATAAACACTTAAAACTACAAAATTACCTAAATTAAGTTATATATTGCTATTTGTCTTCCGGTTGGTACAGACACGTATTGTTTACTTTCTTACTGAACATATTATTTGTTATATGCACAACTATCATACTGTCTATCCTTACTTCCTTACTAATATTATAAATGCGAAAATAACTCTGTCTGTCTGTCCGTCGCGCTTTCACGCCAAAACTACTGAACCGATTTAAATGAAATTTGGTACACAGATAGTCTAGAGCCTGATAAAAGACATAGGCTACTTTTTATCGACATACCACGCGGGCGAAGCCGCGGGCGGAAGCTAGTATATATATATTCGATGCGAGTCCGACTCGCACTTGGCCGGTATTTCTTTTCAGCAACGACAACGTATCAATTAATAACACTTTATTTGCTTCATCACGATAGCTATTAAAATATTTGGTATAAGATTGGTAAGTTAAATTGTCTGAGAATTAGATTAGTTTGCAACCAACAGGTAAGCAAAAAACGCTGGTTAACCTTAACCTTTTCTTTAATCTACCATTGCTTTGTAGCTTTTACGGTCTAGACACAATTTTTCATGAGGTTTGGTAGTTCATTAAAAACTCTGTTATAATCTAATTGCCAAATGTTTCACTGAATTTAACTTAGCATGTGTTTTTGTTTGCTTCTGTAACTTGATTAATATCGTATGCCATTGGTATGAGGAGCTAACAGCCGCACGAGTCGTTCGGAGGTCAAGCTATGCTTGCTGCGGTCGGTTCGTAGATGGGTGATATATATATACATATCGAGATGTTACACCCTCTGTGCCCCGGAACGCACGTTAAGCCGTTGGTCCCAGCTGTCATTCTTGGATCTTTGACAGTCGTTACGGGTCATCTGACAACGAATTTTACCAAGGGGTATCGATTACCGAGTAACTGGGTTGTAGAGGTCAGATAGGCAGTTGCTCTATGTCGAATACTGGTATTCAGCTGCATCCAGTTAGACTGGAAGCCGACCCCAACGTAGTTGGGTAAAGATTAGGCAGATGATGACGTAACGTAACGTAACGTATAACTTTTGTCAAACAAAAGTATGGTTGACCGAAATATCAACAAAAAAAAAGTCCAATAAGTGTGTGCCCCATCTTAAAAATCTTGTATATTTTCTGCCTACAATTTACAAAAATAAGTTCTTACATTATTGAGATTACGTTTGTAAACATTAAATGTTGCGACATGTAATGTGTGTGTAAGTGCTTTAAAATAATTAATCTCAAACGTGTGTGTTGAAACAAAACTTAACAAATTATTTCGTATGTTCAGAATGAAAAAAAAGAACATTGAAAAACAAAGAATTTTAACGCCTTATATTGTTTAATGCATTATCAAATGCGGATTCGTTCAATAATCCTAGATAAAAAACTTTTCTTAGAACACTGTAAAGTTTTTAGAGAAAAGTTTCGCCAAGTAGAGTCAATATAAAAATTGATAACCATGCTATGTCGAAAGAACTAGATCAGATTATCACTTATTTTCTGATTTTCCCAAAGCAAAAATAAAATATGAAATTAAAATATTCTGCTATATTTTAAGATAAAAGTCGACTATGATTTGTAGGATATCTATGATGTGTACAAATCACAATGTTTTGGTGTTATGATTAAAATATAGTATACAGCATGTAAAATGACAGTTCTCCATAATCAGTGGGCTTGACAAGTAGTTTTGATATGATAAGGACAAACAATTACTATTAATTACAGTACTAAAACTATCGTAAAACTAGCCTACTTTAAATCAACATGCCAATCATAGCAATCATAGAAGCCTAGTTAATAATAATTATTATTGTTGCCGCCATGCAACAACTGCGGAATTCCAAAAACAGACTGTCGCAACACAGTAACACAAATATTTTTACGTTCATAAATATTTAAATAATTATTAAATAGGATACAAATGCGGTGACACGAATAAAGTGTTCTGTTTCGTGCGGCTTAAGATTTATCTGGGCACCGGTGATTGTAGCAAGTATTACCATAAACCTAACCGACCTTACTTTGTACTTATAAACCTATATATTACGTATGTATTATATATTATGTAACTGCAATACCTATTTTAGCGAATACCAAGTTTTTATTAAAAGCGACTTTGAGATTTATTAATATCAGTCTGTATTTTTATTTGCTTTCCTTTTAAGTATAACGTGTTGCTTTTTGTCAACGAGTTTATTGTACTGGCCTAGATATAATTATAATGCAATATTAATAAAATTGTGTATAGAATTGTTTCATAATGGACAAATTCGGTTATGAGTTATGGCTGAAGTTATCCATTATCCTTATATTTTATCTCTTGTCTTTTGTAGACTTGTAACATTCCAGTAACTTTACTGTCAAGTATGGCTGTCTATTTATTATGTAAATACACTTTTACAGCATAATCATATAACATATTACGACTTCTATAATAATTATGTAGTTGTTCCAAAAGTATCCGATGAAAATATAATGCCAATTTGTAATTCCAGTTACAAAATTAAGTGCTTTGATTAAAATTTGATTACTTTCCTAATTTTAATTCACCTTATAAAAATCTTGAAAATTATAATATTATAACGCTACGCCTGTATACCCCGAAGGGTTAGGCAGACGGTCACATAGTACACCCACATTTCACCAGCTATGTATAAGTACTAACATAACAGATATGACTTGGTAAAGCACATAGAGCAGTTACTTTTCATCACGTATAAAACTTTTCCAATGCAAAGTTTCGGTCATTGTAAATGTAAAAAATTTAAATATAGGAAAAGTAGAAATAAAAAACAAAAGATATGTGTTAATGAAACAAAAAACACCATTCTATTGCCTTGGCCTTATATAACATGACGTTATTAATCTACACAAAAAATACATTATTTCGACGAAGTAATGTACACAAAAACATTGTAAGTACATAACGTAAATTAACTTGTCTAAAGTAATTGAGATTTTTGCATGATGACTTAAGCTGTTTGTGAATGGTTAGCATTTAATATGATACTGTCATTATCTTGATCAAATTAGTGAGACAAATGAGGTATGTATTTTAATTCCATAAGCTTTTTAGGTTGACCTGAGAATATGGGACATAATAAAACAGCGAGGAGCTTCATTTGTAACTTAACTCCTGGTCAGTTGAGTGTAAAGATAATTTCCTTGGTGTACCTACTCAGTAATTTTACATTGAAAGTTGATATGGTGGTGTATAATTATACACCAAGTAACTATTATTATTTTAGTTCATAGGAGACGAAGGATAGATAAATAATAATACTATTATACACAGATAAACTCTTCCCTGTGTTCCATGGGGTAAGCAGAAACTACAGATCGCCACTGGCTATGTTTCTGACTTTCTGACGATTCTATCCAATGCGGTCTTGATAAATTGAATTGAATAACATTACTATGTTATTCTGTAGCCCCCTTTTCTAAGCTAGCTGCTGTGAATCCGCCATAAGCATCCCTTTAGCAGTGGGTATTATCCTGAGCAGAAATAGGATGTATCTACCCACTGCACTCTTTTGAAGTCATTCACACCACAGGCTAATTCTTAATACACAGTCACCAATTATTACATTACTAGCTGCGCCCCGCGGTTTCACCCGCATAAGTCTCGATCCCGTGGGAATATCGGGATAAAAAGTATCCTATGTGTTAATCCAGGTCATAAACTATCAGTTTACCAAATTTCATCCAAATCTATTAAGCCGTTTTTGCGTGATTGAGTAACAAACATCCAAACACACAAACACATAAACACACAAACACAAACTTTCACATTTATAATAGTAGTAGGATGCTTACAAACCACTCATAGGACCTCCCACAGTGTTTTATTCTGAAGACTTGTACTTCCTGAGTCAACATGTCATATTTCTGTGCTTTCCAGCAATTTATTGTACTAACTATAAATTGTGCCATCCACAAAGACGTACTGCAAGCTGTACTTGTATGGAGCGGAGCAGAGTGAGGCGCGTCTTCGTGTGTCTATACTTACAAAGGAATATGAACTCTTAAAGTATAAAGAAAGTGATATTCTAAGCCTAAAATTATGTAACATGTCAAAAAACGCGTTACTGCTTGTGAACATTCATGTAATTACAATCGAATTATTCATTATCAAAAGAAAGACTTCGCTGTCACATTATTACATTATTTTAGACTGATAACATTGTGACTTCAGTGACTTGTCCCACGAACTAAAATTAAAACTTTCGACATTAAATAATACGCCATTTCTTCGAAGTAAAAGCGTCCATGTTGTATGGCTCTGAAATTAGCGATATAATAAGCGATCATGGCTAATTTGACATTTGTTGCCGTGACTTGTTTATGAGATCTGTATGAGTTGCATATGCCACGCCACTGTATGCTGTTGTTAATAGGTACTTATTGAATAACAGAAGTGTAGTTAAGCTTCAATTACATAAGTGCAGTGTATGCTACGACAGTTAGGTAATATGTTTTGCAAATTCTACAAAGGTGTGTATAACTACTTCGCTATGTATATCGCGATCAAAAACTATTAACAACTAAAAATCTTGATTAAAAAATATGTAGAATGACATATTCAGTCTAAAGTAAAAAGATCATTTTTAGTGAACAAAACCAGAGTTATAAACGAACTGGCTTAACCGGTTTTTTTTTTCGACAATCACGGGATGCATTAATAATCATTGACAAATATTTTTTTCTTTTCATGAACTGTTGATACAATTATTGTAACCCTTTTCTACTGTTAGTTTATACCTACACCTATTTGTGTTAATTTTTTTTCAAATATTTTGTGTCAATGCTTTTTTATATTTACTTAGCCATGAATTAAACAGATTGAGGATGTAGTGTAGCAGCAAACACTTATGGAATTTAAAGTAGAAATTACCTTATTTTTGGAACGTTCTTTAATCTCCGATTGCCGCTTGCCTCGGAGCCCAACACTACCAATTTATAACGTCTTTGTTTCCGATTTTCCTAACTTGTACGCCATTAACTACTTCATGTACTAACAAATAACAATAAAAAACGTTTACTAACATACTTCCTCATACAAGTTTCATAACTAGGTATGAAACTATGAACATACTTATTTGTGTTACCCGACGCTTGGCTGCTGTTTATTACTTTTTATTATTGGAATATATTGTAACAATATTTTATTATTGGACTATATTCTAACAATAATTTTTGTAAAGCTTATGTGACAGTCACGTCTAGACCTAAAGCGGGGTGAAACAGCAAAAGATGTAGGTATGATTTTGCAGATTTAACTCGGAAAATGATAGTGAGGAGTTATAATTATAATGTCGAACGATTGATAGTAGTCTCATATCAAACTAAGCAAGGCTGTTATGCATTATACAAATTTAATATCACGGTGCAGCTCTGGAGAGAGGTGTATCCAAACATTGCGTAGCAAGAGCGCGGCAGCAACACGTGGGTTTTGCAGGACACATTGCTGCCGCGCTCTAGTGTGGACTAAACCAACGAATGTTTGCGCGGCAGTACTGCGCGGCATATCCGAGACACGCCGCGCACTACAGTTGGCATGAAAGAGGTTGCGTGTGTCGTAGTTCTGCTTATTATTCGCCCAAACACAATTACTGACGAATGTTTGCTAGAAATTTTTGTGCGCGGCAGGAAGACAGAAGCGTTCGCGTATATAAAAACACAGCACACATCATCAGCCCATTATAAGTATCAGCTTCCACTTTTATTTTCTAACAAAACAATGCTAAACACTGTGAAAACGAAATTCAGACAACATTCATCAAAATGTCAGAGAACATTCCTTAAATTCAAACAAAACTCGTAAATAATATAAATCTGAATAATGGTCGCCTAAGAACACGGATTTGGTATACATTGCACACTACCCACGACAGCTTAACAAGTCTAATAAACTACAATACGTATTGTACATATACATTTATAGTATATCCAGTATACCAGTACATTTCCCTTTAGACTTGTGAGAGAGATCTCACACGAAACAATATACCTTTGTTTAATAAAAAGTTCACAATTAGTTCATTATTTAAACATAGAAATTGTCCGATTACATCTAAATGAAACTTTTCAAGTGAAATGTTTTAATACATCACAGTTAAAAACATTTGTTATCATTTTATTGTGAGATTTTTCGCGAAGAAAGAAATTGTGTAAGTTGAAAATGGCAGCAGAATGCAATGTTTGGTGCTTGTATTATGCGAAAAAATGTTAATTTCTTAAAGATCTTAGCAGGATAGCGCACCTCCAATTAAGCGAGGAATATTATTACTGCTGAGGAAATTACATAAAGCGAAAGAAATGCAGTTCTAAACCAACTACTTACAGGCTTATAGGATAAGCCCATTATTGCACTCAATGAGCAAAGCCAGGGTAAGGTGTTTTCAAATTGAACAACCTCAAAGTAAATAATTCGACCCACAATTTCAAAATCGTTCACTTAGCTTGTACACGGCTACACATCAAGCTATACATTTCCAGTATAAGCTGACCTCGCATTTTACAGAAATACTATGCAATACGAGATCAGCTTAATCGGGAAATGTATAGCTTTATGTGTAGCCATATATATATACACAGATTCTTTGTCCATGAAAATCAACTCATTAACACTTCACACATTAATTTATATTCTCACTTCAATGTCGAATACAAGTAAGTTGTGAAACTTTAAAAGTTGTTGACATAAATATTTTTCGCAATCAACATTTTTCCAAAATCTACCTTTCTTGCATTTATCTCAACTTAACCTCACAAAATAATATCGATCATTTCATTAATTAATAACTTGTTTTAGTTTACTTTATTTTTTGAAACACGGTGCAAACTAGGGCAACTTTACTGCGTAATACCTGAAAGTTTTTACGTCGTTTTTGAATTCACTTTGCTGCGATTACGACACTTTCCTTTTCAACAAACGTCGGCAATTTTATTGTATAAGTACTTGGTGAAAATATTTTCGAAATGAGAGCGTGATAAAATTCTTCCTTATTTCTGACAACGAATAACAACACGGGTAGTATCAGCTGTCTGTCAGTCTTGTCACATTTTAGTTGTACTTAAATGATAACTGAAGGTAGTCACAAGTACCTATCATCATTATTTATCTTATAATCTCAAAAACATCTATTGCTAAAGTCCACGTCTAAGTCGGCTCCATGAAACGTTTCACAAATGGATAGATGCAGTATGTGTGTTAAATTTCAGACATAATGCGGTTGACTCTTACATATTTTTAACGTTTTGTTATAACTGTTGCATTTGGACTTATTACCCTAATTGTCTTTAATGTCAGGCAGGCAAAGATTGATGAAATGAGCAACTATTCGACTCAGTCATTTGTAACATTGAAACTATTGACATTAGGAAAAATACCAGCTACAATTCAAACCTATCTCTCACCATCAACTTCATAACAGAACCGCGAGCTAACCCCAAGCATCCCAACGTAACAAGCCACACGGTAGAACCAATTTATCTTGAATACAACCGCATTCCGCGAAAGTGTTGGTGTTATCATAATGGTAGTGGTGCATGTAAAAGCCCCCGCGGCTCCCAGGTACTGATACCATCGGTGGACTAGGAACCGAACGCCAGGTGGTCTCACACCTACCGCATTGCGCCAAAAGTAATTTATTTGAAAATAATTTAAAGGCACTATATTATAATCTAACGTGTGGCGTCGAGTTCTATTCCTCGTATTAAAAAGATTACTAGCCTCAGTTTTTTTTTAACTTTCCGATATGCTGGGATTTTTTCCGGTATGATGGGTGAGTTCACAAACCCAAATCATATATTCCGTAAACGCCTATGACACATGAAAAGTTTCATTGATTGGAATGGCCATGCTCGTAAAATATTAACGTAATTAAAAACTAAAAGCCATGTAGCGACAGCTTCAATTAACAGGTCTCGCTGACAAAAAAGAGTTATACCTCACGGATTTGTACTTAGGAAGTAATATAATATTGAACAGAATGTACTTAGCAACGAACGTATAATTAAACTGACTATTTTCGGTTTTGGACCTCTAAAATATATAAATGTTACCTTTGTCGATATAAGTGCGGTGGTCACGCGAGCCACGGAGATTTGCCTAAAGGTTACATGTAGGTATTTGATTTTTTAATAACCGTTTCAAGAATTTTTATTGTTATTTCCTTGGGGATCAATGTTGAATAGTTTATGCTATAATTTGAATGCTAGCAATAAGACAATAGAGAGATTTGAAGGAAATTATACGGTTTAAAGTTTAATGCTGGGAGTTAGAGCGTAGCGATGCTTTATAATTTCTTTCAGTATATGTAACCTTGCAATTTGATTCTATCTTATGAGACATACAAGCAGACCATGAGCTTATTCAAAACCTGTGTTAAGGTTAAAAACATGTTCCAAATTACTCGTTAGGCGAGTAAGTAGATGATCTTCAGCGCTTACTCAAATGATAGCAACTAACGACAATATCCTCCAAAACTCTTATTGTACAAACCTTTACCTGGAAACAAACTTCCCATTAAAACCTTATCCAATCACTTCTGTATATATACCCCACTAAATACGAAAGCCCTACAATACGAACTGCAGAACTGTAGGTACTGCCCGATAAGGAACAAGTGTACACGGTTTACAAATGTCAATACCTGACCCTATTCTTGACCCCACCAGAGATTATACCCCTTCAAGCCAGGATATGTTAATGTGGAACTAATTTACTAATACTAACTGACTTTATTTGAACCAATTCCACTATTGTTCGTACCATGGTATTTACATTATGGAAATGTTTCGAGTTTCGAAGTGTTACAGGTTAGACTGTAAGAAACAGAGCATAGATAATTGTGAATCGTTCTAGGTAGGCTGGCTCTGTGCTCAAAAAAATACAAAACAGAGCTTCCACTATAATTTAATAACAAAAAGAGGCTGTGTTGCTAACTTTCTCTCGGTATGAATTATTTTATTAAATGCTAAAAGTGACGGATTCTGAATGAAACCTGCACTGTGGCATTGTATGGTTTGTTAATTTAATTAATACCTTTGTTGAAAACGATTCACAATGGAATCTATGGAAATGCTTAGAATTATTACCACAGGTCAGCGTAAAATTATCAATTAGACCAACATTATATGATATACTAGCTGATGCCCGCGACTTCGCCCGCCTGGATGTCGGTTATTATATACTAAAACTTTACTCGAGAACCACTCTATCCATTGGTGAAAAAAGCATCGGTGCAGTCGTTTTTGAGTTTATCGCGTACAGGAAAACAGGCAGACGTGGCGGAGGACTTTGTTTTATAATATGTAAGGATTAACCGTGTGAATTCCATCAAAAATCAAGCCCTAATAACATTCAGCTTACATGCATCCGTTTTGACATAAACTTCAGGTATTTATATATTGAGAAACCCTTCAAGAAAATAGGCTTCATATTCCAAAACTATTAAAATATAATTAATAGTCAGTTTACATGCGATAATCATATCTGTAGTGGTATTAACTTTGTGGTATTCCAATTCGATTCTCATATTTATTATAAACAAACATAATTTTCAAAGCCACATAATATTAGCAATGTCAGAAGACTTATACAATCTAATGTTTCCATTAGAAAAGATTCTTCAAAACCACACCTATATTATCAGCATACGAATATTTAGTTCCGGTATCAAATTCATTCTGCCTAGCCTTTTTCCCAACTATGTTGGGGTTGGCTTCCAGTCTAACCGGATGCAGCTGAATATCAGTATTTTACATGGAGCGAATGCCTATCTAACCTCCACAACCCAGTAACTGGGTAATACGATACCCCTTGGTAAGACTCGTTGTCAGACTTTCGGGCTTCTGACTACCCGTAACGACTGTCAAAGATTCACGTTTGACAGCCGGGACCAACGGCTTAACGCGCTTGCTGAGACACGAAAGAGTCTCGGTATGTAAAGATGGTCACCCATCCGCGTACCAACCCCGGCAAGCGTAGCTTAACCTGATGGATCAACCCGTGCGGCTGTTACTACTTAGCCACGAGCTCCTGTAATAAATTTCTGAAAAGAAAAAGGCAATCATCCATTAATCCATTATAATTACGTAGTTCATTCTCCGAGAGCCTTGTCCAGCCATAGGCGGCTATGTAAACCTGACAAGCCGTAATATTACGTTATGATGTCATAATTCAATCACTCGTGGTCGTGATAATCAATTGTTAGCTCCAAATTGATCACATAGATCATGGAATCGGGGCAGGCGCAGTTGCCAAGTTTAAGCGATCAATTATAGCGTGGGTTGTGATTTGGAACGGCAATTTTCTTGGCTATGATAAGAAAATGTGGATAATGAATCACTGATAAAAATCTTAAGGGTTACGTAATAAAGACGTATATGGCATTACAAATATAATCGCAAAGTTTTAACTAAAAATAATCGCTTATCCGATAAATAACATGAAAGAGTTGAATTTACTGAATCAACTGATTTCTTCTTGCAGATTGAAAAACTATCTCGAACTAACACGTATAGAATGTCAGAGTTTAGTAGAGGCGAGCCTACTGCCAGTCAGCCCGAAGTCTGTGCCATCAAGCGGAAACAGACTTGAGGCTTCTATTGATTTTGTAATAGAAAAACATAGGGACCAAACCCCCCTGCCTAGCAGTCGCGCCAGACAATCGAGGCTAACGAACTCTCATAACGGGACCAAAACTTTTTAATTTCACCTCTAGCTGCCAAAAGATCTACCAGTTAATCGCTTGCAGTAGCACCGACCTTAACGTCACTCGGCCTTTGTTCCAGTCCATTGCCTTACGTCACGAAACTATTCTAAGTATGTGACCTTATCAAAATATAATTTGTACATGAAGTGTCCTATGTCATCCAAAGTACTCAATTTTAATACGAGCAGACGTGTTCAATTAGTTAGCTTAATTATTATAAACTTTGCTGACATTTACAACTAAACAGCTGGAAGTTTTTTATAGTTATCATCATCGCTTTTCGTACATTATTAGAAAGAAACCAATTAAAAATTTATGTTAGGACTTTAATGTTTTGATTGAAAAGAAAGTATTTTCATTAAGCGTAACGTCACGAACGTAAATGACAGACGAACGAAAGGAAAAAATGATGAACGTGTATGATGACTACTCAAAAATTATTAGATACCTAGCGTGTAAACAATCATTTAACTAACTGAATAATACTTTCTAAATTGGTTGACAACAAGCCTTTTGCAAAAAATATTTAATCAGAGGCAAACAATACCCGCTCTAATACATACATGAGTACATATATACTCGTACCTACATATAAAATACATATACCTACGTATATGTATTTTACTATGTCTATCTCTACATCCTTACATATTATAAAACAATGTCCTCCGCCGCGTCTGTCAGTCGTCCTGTACGCGATAAACTCAAAAAATACTGCACCGATTTTCATGCTGTTTTCACCAATGGATAGAGTGGTTCTCGAGTAAGGTTTTAGTATATAATAACCGACATCCACGCGGGCGAAGTCGCAGGTATCGGCTAGTAAATAATAAAATAAATAAAGGCTTCTGTTTCACTCCTCATCATTTGTACTCGTCTTCAGCCATGAAACTTGGTCAAACTCGTATTGTGTTTATTTATTTCATAATTTCCTTTACAAAAAAAGAAAATATTTTTATGCCAAATCGATTGACGTCGTCACGTCAACGCCGGCTGTCACTGCTCTCATAGTGTCACAGCATAAGCAGAGCGATGGCCGTTTAACGCAGATGTAACGCATATATTCCCTGATGCATGTTGTTGTGTTTGCGTTTTTTATTTGCAGCATGTTTTACGGGAAATAAACGTTTTTTCTTCTTTCTAACTCGTAACAATTTCTCCACTACATGGTTCGATTGTTCTTCGGAGTGCTTATTAACCACTATCAAACCAATTACCAACTACCAAGTACTACACTAATATCAAACCGAATACCAACGAAGTTCTAAAATCTCCATAATTATGCAAATGGATGTAGGTACACAGACAGACATTGTGTGTTAAAGGGTAAATAGCCATACCACCATGGGAAACAGCCTACCTAAACAAAACGCTTGTTTAATTGTCTATAATACTATGTACGACCATTGTACCGAATCACGCAAGTTAGTAGTACCTATGGAGTCGGTAACCTTACCAGCACTAAGTGCACGACATTTGGGTCTCCGTCGATCGACTACGAACGTGTCTAAGAGATAGGTCAGTAATGAACAGAAGTCGGTTTTAATAGACATATCAAGGACTGTTTTTAAGACGTTCAGACAGTGACACAATTCGATAAACACAATTTCTTAAATATTGAGCTGAGTTAGTTTTAAGAGTTATGATCTAAACTACCGTTAATTAATTATGTAAACCGTTCAATTGTGGCAAAAATGCCTCCCGCATTTTCAGCAATAAACTGACGAGCTTTTAAATAAACTTGAGCGTTTGCAAAATATCTGTAGAATGTGGGATCTTGGGGCAAGTAAAATGCTTTAATAATATAGTTTACTAATGGTTTATTTAAACACCGATACAATAAAAGTCTTCTTAAATTATTCTAGCTCATCTTCTCCTTTCAAAACCAAATCCCAAACTGCCATTTCCTTAATCTCTCCTCTCCTTCTCTCGCTGTCATTCCTCTCTCTCACACACATTGCGTTCCATTCTTCATAGACTTACACTCTAAACACTCATCCTACATATCTGTGTTCGTTTTGTTCTTAACCTTAAAAAGTATGATCCGTTTCTCACTTTCGCAAACTACTCAAGTGACTTCCTATTCGACTTCGCAGGAACTCTCGGATATTGTGTTTACTTTATAACCTTCTTCACAATCCTAAAACTCCATCCTATCTGCGGGAGCGTTTTTCCTACGCCCGTCCTTCAGATGCGCCTTGCAGGTCGCATCTTAGAAATCTCCTTAAGTCCCCTCGCCATTCCACTGACTTCTACTAATACTCCTTCACTGTTCACGCGGTGCGGTTATGGAATTCCCTTCCGCCTGACATTACGGACTGCCAAACTGTTGCACTGTTTTAAAGAAGAGTGAAAGAACACTATCTTTCCACTTCGTCATAGTTGCGTATGTATTTATTTCTAAAATTACATCATAATTAAAGATATATAAGTATTAAGGAAGTATGTATGTAAGCGTAGTGTTTGTTTTATTTTATTAAGTGAATTGTTTTTGATTTTATGTATTTTACTTTCTCTCGAATTTTACACACGGTGTCTACAACTCTTATCTACTTTCCTATCGCAGGTGTGCTGGAAGAGATTTCTTTAGAAATAAGCATCACCTTTGTACGTTTTTTTCTGTTCTTTTCTCCTTGTCTGTTTATTATGTGTGTACATAAATGGTTAAATAAAATAAAAATAAAAACAATAACGTGAAAATATGAGTGACAAAAAGCAAGAACATTAAGAACATAAGTGAAGCATTATTATCTTGATGCAAAATACGACTTACTTACTCGTAATTAAAACATACGCTAGTAATTAAAACACATCCTATTCCATAATTTCTACACGTATACCCCGGATTACCTACGGAGCCGGAACTAAAATACCCGGTACAATGAAAAAACTTATATCTGCGGACAACTATCTACCGCCGCCGGAGATCAAACCTGGGGCCTTACCTTGAAGTTGTAATAGTGACCTGTACCGTGGACAACTGGACATGTCGACCGGTTATCGACACGTTGCTTTCAATGATAACATGCTTACGTTACGTTACGGTCACGTAAACGAAATCATGCTGTTGCTGACATAGGCTACTGAAAAACAAATGAATGAAAATTTACACCGCGTATTTACCGCAGCGTCTGTATCACTACAACCTGGCTTTGTACAGGGCTGCAATGATTAGGCTCAAAAGATAAAACTAGGCAAAGATTATTAACTAAGGCCACATTCACACGGGATCCGTCATTGACTATTTGTCAAAAACACACGATAAGTACGTCATTACGGATGGACGTTCACATTGCCTAAGGAATCATGTTTTTTCCCGATTCGTCAAAATATCCGAATTCGATGTTCACATTCGTTTCGTGATTCATAGTTAAATCTTGGATGAACTACCGAACACGATGGATGTGAATATTTTAATTTTGTATTATCGTCGACATAAAAAGAGAACAAAAAAAAAATGCACTGGTTGTATCCATGGTTTTTGACGAACGTGATTTTTAAAAGACGATAAGTGATTTACAACGTTTCCGTGATTGGTCACACAACACGGGCATTAAGGAAGAACTGCAGCTGTCAAAAACAAAAAACGAAACATGAAAAAAGACGATTCGTCAAAAAACACGAAGCCCTAATCTAGTCAAAAGTTCAAAGGATAACAGCTCTTTATAAAATGTTCACCTCGTGTGATTAAGAGCTTACGTCAAAGCATAACAACAGATCCACAAGCTCATAGAACACTTATTATGTAACAACACAACCTTGTAACACAAGCTTCATATAATTCATCGCACAGTATCAATGAACATATCGGCATGACTCTCAGTACGACATTAATTACAGTTTTTAACAATTCAAAACGCATACCTCACGGGCACCTGTAATAACGCCAACGCTAATGTCTGAACAGCCTTCGAACAACAATAAATCGAAATGGTTCCTTTGATTCGACCTACGAACATTATCAATTAATAATTAATCGGCAGTGCCGGCTGCTTATGTACTTGTGTTTGTGTACTTCGGTAAATAATAAATCCGTGTGAGTCATGTAGTTAATCCTTACTATCTTACTTAATATTATAAATGCGAAAGTAACTCTGCCTGTCTGTCGCGCTTTCACGCCAAAACTACTGAACCGATTTAAATTAAAGGTACACAGATAGTCTAGAGCCTGAGAAAGGACATAACTACTTTTTATCGACATACCACGCAGGCACAAGTTTTGATAAACAGGGCACAGATGGTATCTTTCAATATCTTTTAGTAATTTGCTCTTCGAAAAAAACAGTTATATACCTATAGATCATTTTTTAATCCCGTAGACTAATTTGACATTTCAAATGATTGTTGTTTGTTTTTTAATTTGGAGTTTGACAATTGCACCTGTCAAATTAGTCTACGGGATTACAAAACGAACTTTACAGTGCAATTCACATTGATAGAGCAGTTAATCTGGTAAACAACGTGTAACAGAATAAGCGCAAGACCTGAAAGTAGTTTGCTCAGAATCGGCTTCTGAAATTAGAACCACTGCGTCATAACAAGGTAATAAGATATTTTATTTAAGAAAATTTAAGCCTTATCTCAAAGGAATAAAGCCTATTAAAATGCATAACCAAATTTGTAATACGCTCATAGCTATCCTATATGTAGTGCGCGTTAAATAAAATAGTTAATTTAAGGTGTGGTTTAATCAAATTAAATTACAGATATTATTTTAGTCTTATAATTTAATATTCTAATTGGGGTGTATGAGCTCTTGCGTTTATTTCGTTACACGTTGTAGTTGTATTGAAAACATAATTATGTAAGTAGTAATATTGGTAGTAAATGTATTTACTACTAACATTGACTACTAACTACTGTAATGGGTACGAAATATTGGACTATAGAATATATTTATTGTGTTGCTTTACCGTCTGACTTTGATATTTTCCTATTCCACTGAGACTGAACTATCGGAATTTTTCGCACTCCTTTTTTCCAGACACTTTCACAAGCCGTACACACAAGCAATTCGGAGATAATAAAAGACTACTGAACGTATAAATTATTCCCTTTCTGATTAACACCAAAGTACTGAATACGAACGACGGAAATAATATGCAATATTTTTTCATTAATAAGCCTTGACGTGCGGAATCCTGTTTGAATAACATTTCCCTCACAAACTAGGCTCGTCCGTCTACGGAGGGCGTAACGTACGTAATGTATTTACATAATTAAAAACTACTGTGTGTGTACGATAAGCGAGTTGATTACTTAATACGCCTTTTCACTTCATGAAACTTAATTAAATATGATTTATTTCAGTTTGTAATTTATGACTGAAGTTTCAGAGCGCTGAAATGTTTTTCAGCAAGGGTTATTTTTCGGAGGTGTTGTAAGAAACATATTGGGATCATATCGCGTAAAATAAATGGCAATAAGTATCCTCGTGTTAAATAGTTATTTATTGATAAATAACAGAGGTTTTATTTATTTATTTAAACTGTTCGCACTCTAAAAAGTTAAAAATTAAATAATTAAAAAATATATTTTTTTAAAGATAATTTAAAGGTTCAAAGGCGGACTTAATGCCTTAGGCATTCTCTACCAGTCAACCAAGCGTAGTGAAGAGAACAAAGGTACAAGAATGGTGAAGGTTTTATGAGCCAATTAATTTTATAAAACATGATAATTCTGAAAATATCACCTTTTTTACGACCTTTATGACATGGCATGGCAGTGGGTGTGGTTTTCCGGCTTGTACAATGATTTTCTTTAAATTATAATTTATTTAAAAGGGTTTTTATCACTTAGAAATAATTCACCACCAATTCCAGAAAATAACAGAAAATATTCATAAACTTAAAACTAAACAATGGTTCATTCTGATGATATTAAACACTGTTTTCAAACTAAGGTTATAGTGCCAACTAAATAAGTAACTTTTACATTAAATTATGATCTTTTACAAGCTAAACACCAAACACACAAGTACCCACATAATAGGTCGGAGTTCGACTTTTCAAAACGGCATATTACCAGTTTTGCAACGAGTTACTCATCTACTCGCAACAATTTGTAAGTAATAAAAGTTGCATAATTTGCAGAGGAAATTAAAAGCTAGTTAGTGTGTGCAATCACTTGGAAGATCCATTCACAAAAAGCCCGTTAATTACTATAACAAACGCTATATGTACCACTAACAACACTTACATGGTTCGTGACGCTCCGTCTAGGCAAGGAAAACAATGGATTGATGATGGATTCTTTTTATCGCCGCCAGTGGATCGAGACGGTAAGTAGTCAACTTTTTTAGTGTGGGATCCATTCTAGAAGATAAAACTATATTTCAGTATTTGGATCGACTGCCTCCGCAACTTAGCGACAGGGAAATAGGTACCTACCCTATTGATAGGAAAGCCTGACTCTTCAATAGTACAGGTTATAACCAAACCAGTGCATCACAAAAACATCAGACTTCCTGTAAGTAACTCAACAGAGGACCGCGTCGGAAAGCAGCGCACGCCACCTCGCGTGCCACTATAGATACTCTATGGCTCAATGGCGCATTGGCTCACTGGCTCAATTGAGCACTGTGACGCCATCTTTAATAGCTGATGTGCTCCTGAGATATTGCACCGACCTTGTCTTCAAGATGTGAACATGTATCGGTGTCCCTAATTTCTATCGATGTGCAATGAAAGAATATCAAATTGCATGTGAAAATATTACCTATCAAGCCTGATCTGTGGAAGTATAAAAATCTAACGTTTTGGCACAAACTTAAAATGTTCCATTTGCTCGTTATCTTCAATTCCAAGACGACTTTCAATCCGGAAGAAATATCTTTCTCATTTCAAAGAAACACATTTTAAAACCACCTAACTCTACTGCAGGAATGATAAAATATTTTGTCATTTGAAGTATTTTAGTACACAGGAAACCAATGAATGCAACTACCATTAAATATCAGTTGTCTGACTCACTGAAAAAAAAGTCTTCAAAAGGCAATAGGTAAGTTTGACTCATATGAAAAGAATTTGGTGTTTACTTATCCTTTTGTTTTTCAAACCTGATAATAAATCAGGTATGATTCAAACCCGTACCTAAAAGAATGTGGTCACGGGTTTCAGTCCAGTTCAGAATATTTTATCTAAAGGCAATCAATCAATCAAAATATTTTATTTCACATAAAACTACATGGGCACATAAGAAATGTCAGAAGCTAGGTGCACGGTTCCAATTGGTCGTATCCTATGGAGAAGAGCCGGCAAGAAACTCCACGGTTACTCTTTTAAAAGTAATTGGCTTTTACAATATTTTCAAATTACAGTGTTAGTAAGCATGGGAGGACAATGTAGACCTTTCAACAAGTACCAGGTACTTAACAAAATAGAAGATGATCAACAAATCTACAGTCCACTAAGCCTACAATCCACATAGCCATCAATCAACTAAACCTATCGCAGTTCAGAGTTGGACTTAGTTAGTTCTCAAGTAATACCACAACAGTACACAGCACTGAAAGAGGAGAAACAGGTTCTCCTCCTTCAGTGCTACACTTTCACATAATTAAAGCAACGAATTAATGTATTCCTTTGGTTTCGACAAAATTTATTCATGCTGAACAAATCTCAGACCAAATAAAAAACTAAGACAGAGCGCTGTCAACAGTGACGTGAGGCCGGTTTCGTAGACATGTGTGCACTAAGTTTTGTGTAGTTTGATTGTAGTGTTATTGTAAGCAGTTGTAAATGTGTGTGTGTGAGCGTGCACAGAGCGGTGGTGTAGTTTTAGCATGCTTCACTGTATTGTTCGCAGCGCTCCGTCTTGGTTTTTTATTTGGTCTGAGGAACAAATAATAAGTATTTAAATGACAGACAAAACTTATGATGAAGTTATCATTAAAAGTTGTTTTTGTTTTATTTTATTCTATACTTTAACATACCCGTTTCGTTATAGCACTATATTCAGATAGTTAAGGCTTAATCAGCGGCGAAATATGCAAAGCATTTCACGGCCGTAATTACAATATTGTAAATGAAAGGTGACTTAACGTTCTAACACAAACATGATATTATGATAATGATAGATAAGCAAATAAACGAAGTCAAAAGCGTAGCAGTTACGTTTGTTAATGAACCTACACACTACACTAATAACTCTACAGAAACATTGCATTAAATCATGATCTGCCTAGCCTTTTCCCAACATATTGGGGTCGGCTTTCAGTCTAACCGGATGCAGCTGAATACCAGTATTTTACATGGAGTGACTGCCTATCTGACCTCCACAACTCAGTAACTGGGTATTACGATACCCTTGGTAAGACTGGTTGTCAGACTTTCGGGCTTCTGACGGCCCCTAACAACTGTCAATGATCTACAAATTACAGCCGGGACCAACGGCTTAACGCATTAAGTGAATACATAAGTTTTCAAAACAATTTAATGTAATCACTTATTTCAATAGTTCGAGAACTGTAGATTAAACGTTTAACTAACTTTATTTTTTTTTTGAATAACTTTTTTAATGACTAGCTGTTTGGTTTCACTTACTTCTATTTATAAGGTATTTAGATTTAGTTTCTCTTATTAAAGACACCTGTATTTTAATAATACACACAGGAGGTGCCTGTCAATTTAATTATAGAGTTTCAGTGTCTAATGAATTTATACTCAAACGTACAGTATTAAAACACTTATACTAATTATAGAGATATTACTAAAATTGCAACAAAAGCAAAATTGTTTTACGAAATAAACGTAAGTATCGTTATTACTACTGGAATAGAACAATTTTCATATTTGTTTAATATCTGAATTTTGTCGGAACACACTTTATAATTACGATTATTGATTATGAATGATTTGTGGAATAAAGTAGGATTTACCTACGTACAACGAAATAAAAAGTAATTATGCAAAGAAATACATACGCAAAGAAATCTTGGTGATAAATTGTTTCAGCTTGAAAGTTTAATTTCAGCACACAAATTACAACAACCTTAATTCCGAAGATTGATTTTGGAGAATTATGACATCGACCGTTCAAAAGCCCTTGCACTTTCATGTCACCTCGTTTTGTTATTTCGTAACCGAATTCCTGTTTTTAAATAATAATTCGAGCAAAAATCTCGAGCAGTTGAAAGTTTTGTGTTGCGTTGTCGAAAAACCGGACACTACTACATTCGCTGACTTTTGTTTAATAAAACTCATTATTCCTACTTACATACGTTACGTACGTATTGATACGCAATTGTTATTGATCAGATTACAAAAAAATGATTTTGCGCAAATTGTGCGACTTCATCATTTTGTGTAAGCCGTAAAGTTATTTTCTAGAAGCATACTGTTGTTGTCATGTTATGGCCATGTGACGCGAAGGTATGAAGAATAATGGTATTTTAAAAATTGTAATGGACCAAGATATCCTTTTAAGGCTCAATTGGTCAGGGTTTAAAGCTATCGTCAATGCAAATCGCTGAATTACCTTTTACTTAAAAAATTACTTACCAAAACATCTTACAACATAGAATGCATTACATAATATAATGCACAGACATCGTAATAAATGTTCTAAACACACAGCTCATTAAAATGGCTACTCAAACAAAACTCTTGACGACATTATGAACTTGAGAGCACCTGAGATATGACAGAAATATTTTATGGGAATTACGCCGTTTTAAACATTTGGAAAGTGGTAAAAAATTGCCAATGTTGCATTTTGGTATTGCAAGTCCGTACCATCACGAAATTTTTATTCTAATGTCCACTTTCCAATTATAATCTGGAAAAGAAATACTTTTTAGGCCATCTGCCGTCTGATTTATTGCTGTTGCATTTGACGTGAATACAGAAAAACAAATTCATAAAGAAATCAACTTAGAAGACAAATAAGAAAAAAAAAATGAAAAGAACAAAGGAAAAATAAATAAATAAAAGAAGCAGAGAAGCACGAAAGGCTAGTATAGAAAAATGTGCTGCGAATTATTATTGCGACTTCTGAGTACTGAAAACAAGTATATCTAAATTATGAGGTGTTACTCCGTAGGTGGTGATTTAACTCCAATAAATTGCTCAGTAATTTAGAGCGTGATTGCCCTTAATGTGGCGGCACGTTCCTATCTATTTCATAGATACCTGAGAACTTCCTTTAAGCTTCACATGTAGTATGTTTTTCTGGAAACGGGTCGTGTTGCAGCTGATAAAATGGAAATCAAAAGTTTCCCGGACGTGACTCTAGAAAAAAAATACAAAGGGTTCAATGAAACGTTCAAATTGTGCGCTTTCTCGCTTGCTTTCGCTTTCCTGTACCCAAATAGGACCACCGCTATCAAGAGATGTGCTACTATCACTGCCATCGTTACCTTCTGCGGTGGCCAGCTCTTCTGGTTCATCACCTACACTTTCAAATGTCTCTACACCTTGGACGTTTACAATTTCGCCAGGAACATGACATTGGCCGTCGTTCTCGTTCTTTTCTTTATCAAAACTTATTACGTTATCTATGCGACGAGCAAATTTGCGCCATTGCTGGACAAAATATCTGAAGACCTTTTAGAGGCTAACAATCTCGAAGAAGAGTTTCAGACGCTATACGATGATCATATTAAAATAGCAAAAGTTGGCGAGATTTCCTGGTTGCTGATCCCGACAATCTTGAGCGCCTTATTTCCTATTTATGCTGGAGCCCTGATGACTATAGAGAGTATTCAAACGGATGACTATGAGAGACGTATGGTGCACGACATGGAGCTACTCTTTGTAGAGGATATCCAGAGTGAAACGCCTTTCTTTCAATGCATGTTTGCGTACAATTGCGTGCAATGCGTTGTGCTCGTGCCTAACTACTGCGGATTTGACGGCTCCTTCTGCATAGCGACGACGCATCTCCGACTCAAATTGAAGTTGCTGACCCTTAAAGTAGACAAGGCCTTTAAAAATTCGAGGAGCCGCCATGAATTGCGGATGAAAATGAACGAAGCAATTAGAGATCACCAGGACGCACTAGATTTCTATGTTCAACTGCAAAATGTGTATGGGCCTTGGCTGTTTGCTGTGTTTATGCTTACGTCTTTCATGATATCGTTTAATTTGTACCAAATATATCTGCTGCAACGGATAGACCCGAAGTATACGTCGTTCGGAGTGGTCGGTGTCCTACACATTTACTTGCCCTGTCACTATGCGAGCGAATTGACGAAGGTAAAGTGATTGATTTCTTTCATTAATTAGTTTCGTGTGCTGTTTGTATAATATGTAATATTTACCCGTAGGCAACTGTTAATCGGCGGAGGTAGGTGCTGTGTTTGTAAGAAATATTGATTTAATGTAATTGATACCGTGACCTTAGAAGTATGTTAGGTAGTTAAAATATGTCCTTGTTTTTCCTGAAACAGTGTTTTCTGGTGCCTTTGCTGCGTACGCGCAATATCGCAAGCTCTCAGCATAGGTTTGGAAGTCAGGCTAGGTTCATCCCGACCTTTCCATTGTGATGTTTTCTGGCAACTTTGTGCTTATAAAGAGTGACAATTTAGAAACCTGCGTCCGTTAAAGGGGTGATTCTACCTGCCATACTAAACAACTTTCACCGTGAATTGGTACTATCGCCCCCTTGACGGCTGTAGGTCACCCTGTATCTACTTTAAATCTCACAAATAACTTCAAAAACGAATCATATTCTGGGCATAACTGTACACAGCAATTCATCATTTCCTATCACTACAAACACTGTCAGAGTGACAAGGATAGTATATAGCCAAGCGTTGTTAGATCAAATAGATACTGTTTATCCAGTAGCTAATGATTACTTGCTGGTAATGAGAACATTAGCGAGACCATAAGGTACGTGTTCATAGTGACTATCAAGATGTGAAAACCAGCTATATTCACGCCGTGATTTATTAAATTAAGTGGCCTGTTATATCGCTTGGTGGTGAGTTATATCTATGCAAATGAAATTCGCGAAAATGTGGTTGTCTTTGGTACGAAGTCACGTTTGTTACGTCTTGGTAAAAACTTTTTTGTAAATACGCATCATATGGCGAAATTCGCCACTTTATGGATTTACCAATTACCAGTCAATAGTAAACAAGAAATCGCCAACTATTTGACATCATGATCGCAGTTTATTGTGACTTGTACCAACAAGTAGACACTACATACTACCTCTCCTGCACCCTAATTCTTAGTAGGATTTCGTCAAATGGATCTATATTATTCTTAAATAACATAAATCTGAATATATCAATCGAAATACTGACTAAATAAACATGAAATGTCAAGAACTATTAAACTTACAAACTTGTTTTCTATATTTTCCATATTTCAGACAAGTGAAGAGATACCACTCGACCTGTACGTGGTACCATGGGAAGGCTGGGCCGACAATGACGTGACCAAACTGCTTGTATTCATGATCGCTAGGGCTCAGAAGGGAATGGTCGTCACTGGGATGGGCCTCATCGTCTTCAACATGGAGCTGTTCAAGTCTATTCTGCAAACTTCATTCTCGTTCTTCAATTTAATTACTGCATAAATACAGTATTTTAAAATTAAATTATTTCTCAGGCACCATTGGAAAAATTATATTACCACGCTGATCAAACATTTAACTTAGTAAGATTTTTATTTGATTTCATTATACCACCTAAATCTACTTAATGTTTCTGATAAATTATAATAAATAAATATGAAATCAAAGTATTGTACACTTCAACTATTTTCTTAATATCTTTCGGGCATCATCGCATTTCCGAATACACACGAATGTCCATCAATTATTAGATTTATCGTGTATGATAATTTTAATTCAAAACTAAGTAATTTATTGTTGTTTTGTTTTGATTTCCGTTTAAACTAGAGCTGTAAAACTATTTCCGATAAACTATTTCTCCCGTTTTTTAAATAAATCGCATTAAGTATGTTAAAAGAGTATTATACTTCCAAGTCGATTGAGAGCGTCCGGTCTGCACCCAGTGTAAAGGGCAACTGATAGAAATCCGACGACTGACGAAACACGAAGTTTGCCGAAGGACATTAAGAAAAAAGTTGTACTGTACACAGCTAGGAAATACTACACATAGTCTTTTGTTTAATAAATAAAATAAACTACACAGCACTAAACCTTGTCTCAATTAATCCTAAGTAGGTATCTAAATAAGCGAATAATAAAAAAAAAACGAGTGTGCTGTCCCCTACTATTACTACACTGGTTGCAAAACTTAGTACCACACTTAGAAACTCCAACACTAAAATTGCAATAACTTTAAATTACGTTTTAATTAAATAACATTTCGAAATAAAAAGGATTACAAAAATAATTAAATTTTTTATATAAAAACTTTATAACCGATAACCGTCTTTTTCGGAATGGCTAAAAAACCTTGTAAACAAAAACACATTATTGCAACTTTTTGCTCTTTTTGTTTCTGTTTATGTTTTCACATTTATTTCTTGATCGATGAATTTTGATTCAAAACCCAAGGTGTCAAAAAAAAATGTAAATAAGGCGTAAAACTGTAGTTATAAGTGTTATTTGAGTTTTTTGCCTGTAAGTTAAAAATGGCTATTTTTTGGTTTAAGTTAAAAACGTTACTTATGTGTAATAAACCATAATTTCCAAGAAAGCTGATGAAATTTGCTTTAAAACCTTTTTCATTTCAAAAGTCTGGCTTCTACAGTTTAGGAGAAAATGTGGTAGGTACTAAGTTTTGGAGGCCGGTTTATTATATTCTTTGCTAACCTAACCTCTAAGTGCACGAAAAAAACAAAGGTTATGCAGTATCATAATCTTATTATGATTATTTCAATAAGTGCACTATTCGAGCACATTATCTCTACGCTAGTGCATAATAAGAGAGCTATGAAGGCTAATTGCACTGTCATTACGTGCTGATTAGATCACAACAGGCATTGAATGATGTTATATAGTGGCTTTTTGTCTAACAGCAATGATGAATGTACTTCTTTTAACTCTATTTGTACTTATTATGATACCAAGAAGCCCGAAAGTCTGACAACCAGTCTTACCAAGGGGTATCGTATTACCCAGTTACTGGGTTGTGGAGGTCAGATAGGCAGTCGCGCCATGTAAAATACTGGTATTCAGCTGCATCCGGTTAGACTCGAAGCCGACCCCAACATAGTTGGGAAAAGGCTAGGCAGATGATGATGATACCAAGAAGTAAGAAAGAAAAGAAAGAAAAATGCGTTATCGGCATTGTAGCAGAAAAAGACACCTTAAAACTATAAAACAGAAAACAGTCATTACAGTGCCAAAAAGGTCTCAGCTCAGCATAATGCCAAATGGAAACAAAGTGTACCACCTGACGCTGATTTTCAGCTGCAACCCACGAGTGTCATACGCTAGAATATTATTATAATAGATTAAAATCGGATTTATAAGATAGAAGAAATACAATAAATAAAAAACCTAATAATTGTGAATGTTTATAAATAAAATATAATATTTAAAATGGTAACATTCCGTTTATTTGGCATGGACCATCTGTGCGCAAAGCTGTCAAAAATAAACTATTTGTCGCTCAATAGCCAAAAAAAAAAAAACTGTTTGTCTGACTGACGTTTTCAACGTTTTGACATCTGGTACATAGGTGCATTGGGCGCACCGAACATAAAGTAAAAAAGAGTACTTTGGTGATTCTTAATCCAAGCAGTAATAGCAATGAGGCACCGAGCATGATGTGAAATTTCGCGCTCTAGACTCATGGTTAACATAACAGATGGAAACCCATTTCACTTCTTTCTCCCAACATGTTAGGCATCAATGAGGAACCCCAAAACGGGGTGATCAATGCAATGTTCATTCAAACTCAAACTCAAATGCACCAACGATAACAAGTGAGATAAGGTGATCAATGCAATGGGCATTCATCACCACCATTTTTTATCGCAACTGCGTTGCATTTCGCCTTCTCTGTACGTACCTAAAATTTGTGTTGCAGTCTTTGATATACAAGTGGTAGTACAGGCTGATATTATTATTAACTAATAAAGATATCATCTGAATCCATCCATTATATTGTTTAAAATAACGCGACGCGCAGTGACGAAGCGAGTTTCACGTTAATTCAATTAAAACTGATTATATCAATTAAAAGCATCGCGGAAATATAAACCTTTGTTATGAACTAAGAATAAAACCAAATAAAAAAAAAGATTAAAATAAGAAAAACCGGCCAAGTGCAAGTCGGGACTCAAGCACGAAGGTTTCCGTACCATCCTTACATATTATAAGTCCTCCGCCGCGTCTGTCTGTCGTCCTGTACGCGATAAACTCAAAAACAACTGCACCGATGTTCATGCTGTTTTCACCAATAGATAGAGTGGTTCTCGAGTAAGGTTTTAGTATATAATAACCGACATCCACGCGGGCATCAGCTAGTTATCTATAAAAACGAGCAAAAAAATCACGTTTGTTGTATGGGAGCCCCCTTAACTATTTATTTTATTCTGTTTTTTAGTATTTGTTGTTACAGCGGCAACAGAAATACATCTGTGAAAATTTCGACTTTCTAACTATCACGGTTCATGAAATACAGCCTGGTGACAGACGGACGGCCGGACAGCGGAGTCTTAGTAATAGGGTCCCGTTTTACCCTTTGGGTACGGAACCCTAAAAACTACAATAATTACCCGTGAAAAGGAGGTGTAGCTTAGCAGCTACAGTACAAACGTTTACTACTTAGGCAGCTAAGATTGAAACGTTTCTGTTTAGCAAGTCTCCTTAACGAGATCTCTCTTCCCATGAGTCTCGTAAAGCCCGGGTTACACGACGCTAGTTTTGCAAGGTTAGATAGCAAACACGTAATATCCTGGCTTGGCACTTGGCACATGCTAGAGCTGTTTATACGATGCTTAACATTACAATAACATGGGCCGTGGAGTGAAATGAACCGATTTGCCGGCAACTCGCAACTAGTACACGGGATAGTAAAATCATTGGGGGCTCGCTACAAGCTGAAAACTAGAAACTCATCCTATAAAATTAACCCACTAGCTTGCTATCTTTCTCACAGTTTACTACTCTAAAAATGAGGACAGTTACATGTATGCTAGTTTGCTATAATAGCTTACTAGCACTATCTTGCTATCATAGCTTCAAAAATTAGCTTCGTGTAACCCGGGCATAAAGGAGATTATCCAGCAACATCATTTGCGCCCTTTTATGTAACCCAACTGCGATTGACAAATGATTTGCCAAAATGCTTTGCTTGCATTAGTACCGAAAATTGCACCTAATAAAAAAAACTACGTCACCTTGTCTGTAGTCGTGTCGTAACACGTGACGTTCAATAGTTTGAATCTGGTATAACAGCAAGAAGTATGAGTTTATGTATCATGATAGTATGATAGTATGTAAAGCACCTAACTGATAAAAATCCTCAATACAAAAGTAAAAACTTCTAAATTGCTCACATAATTCATTGTTAATTACATTGATTACGACAGCACACTATTTTAGAGTAAAACTACTCAATGACGAGGCTAATTTACTTACTCACTAAAATATCTGGGTTTTAAAAAGTATAATTGTTGAGGAGACGAAAACATCTCACCTCACTTTGCGGATTTTACGTAAAAATACTTCCTGGTTTTTGTGTTTTTACGATTTTATGTACATTCTTTTTGCGAGCACTAATTGATTTAAAATGTTCACTTAGCATGTAGGTTCCGTATTATTTTAGCCCATGCGGGAGACATTAAAGATAAGTACTTATAGTAGTGTAGTTTAAAGAACTGTTAAATCCGAGTTTGCCTTTAACTTTAAGAGATTTTTGTCTGGACGACTACAGTAAGTAGACTTGCCATCCTTGTGAATTCAATCATGGAACAAGAGAGTCTTGTCAAAACCTGTATATTTATAAGCATAATGTTTAGTAATGTTAATGTACTACAGCATCTTTGGTTACCTGAAGGTACTTAACAACCTGCACTGGCACTAGAAGAGTTTTCAGGAGTTTCGGTACGGAAATTCTGTTAAATTTCAGAACAGGATGACTGTGGTCCTTCGACCATCGTAGGATAGCTTTCATTGGATCTTAAGACCCATTTAATCACCCGTTTTTAATCTGCATTTCGTATTTTATAAACTGTTACCAAATCAATGTTATGCTATCTTTCTTTCGTAGCTTCTCAAATAAAAAAAGTGTTGGTTTAAACGTCAGACTTTATTTCGAGGCTCATTTTTTTGTGAGAAGTAGTTACTCAATTATTCATTTCTCCTTTTTTTTAAGAGTTTCATCAACTAGCTTTATTTTTTTTGTTCTTATCCAGATGCCTCAACCGATTCGTATTAGCGCGTCAGTCGCGTCGAGTGACGTAATAATGGGAGCACAACGGTACAGCCTCTAGAGCATGATAGCTATCGCACGCCGTCGATAGCAAAAGTGTCTGCCGACCCTGGCGTGCCCCCTCTACAGGTGGAGGGGGCCACTCCAGCTCCCTTCACCTTCGAGCCGCACGCCGCGCGCGACCAATGACCGCCCGCCCCGGCCCGGCGAAAGGTTTTATATACAAGTGGAATTCGCACTGCCAAATTGCTATAAGTCAAAATATAGGGTAGTCGGGCGGTTGACTCGTTCGTGGAGCATTCGACGCGCATGAGTCCGTACCGACGTCTACATCGACAAGTTAGTGCTTCGTGTGATCGCGAGCTGGGATTATACGCGTCCTGAATACTCAGCCAACGGGCCAATGCACGGCCTCTGGAGGCCTTTGTAGTCATTTGTTATAAACAGGCATCAGACTTTGTGTGATAACATGGGGTGCAGTGGAAGATATATTTTTCTGACTCTAGTTTTGTGCGTAGTGACTGAACTTGCGATCGGTGTGAGAGTGGTGCCCAAGAGAAAGAAAGGTAAATAAACATTTATTATTATTAATAATTATGAAACTTCCTATTTCCAAATTATGTTCTCATTATGTAAATTTTAATAATATTGCTGTTCGTAATGTTTTATTATGAAAGGCTATAAATTCTTCGTTATGCACTAAAACGTATTTTAAAGCCTTACCATATGTACTCAGGCTGTAGATAAATGTGCAGATTTCATATTGCAGCTGTATGAACCAAATGCGGCCACTCTTACACAATGTTTTGGTTCATTATTTAACTCTACATAATATTCATAATACACGTTACGACTAAATGTTAAAATATCCATCCTAAGATCTATCTAATATCTCCCAAAAGTTGCAGAATTGTTGAAATCACGTGAATTCTATAAAATATTTTAAAAGTTACTTAAATTTAAGGAGATTGTCTATGCACATAGTTATCCTCGTTTCCAAAAATATTATTTATGAACGTTAACTTTATAATAGCATTAATTGTATTTTTTATAGAACATTAACAAAAAGAACAAGCAGTCATATAAATTAATTGGTAAAAGTCGTGCATCAATAATAATATTTATTTTATTAATCACGATTTCTTTTCCACTTTTAAGAAGAATGGCCCGATCACAAACACTGGTACTGTACTGAATAACACTGAAAACATTACCTACATTTTTTGCGGGAAAAATTAAATGAAATTCATCTACATTTAATATAAATAGAAATGTATCTAAAGTGACTTGCCGAAACTAACGAATAACACAACTAGCCAATTTTAGCTCAACAATATTATATTGAGAATTAAAAAAAAACTCTTAAAGCTCAGCGTACACGAATATACCGTTACCTGTCCGAATTTTACGAGATTCAAATTATGTGTACTCACCTTGACAACCAACATTGTTTTATTTTCACATAATAATGCTCCAAAACAATGCTCATTAGTAAATTACCGTTGTATGAACAGCTGTTGTTGAGTTTTTTATTAAGTTTTTTTGCGATTTTAACTGGACTGCAGAGTTCGGAAGTAAAAAATTAGGTTGCTGAATAAAATACTTACTCCATACAACTATAGAAATAACTACAATAGGCTTCTTTCACACGGAATGCGTGACAAACTGTCACAGTAAAATCCTCAATTCCGTATTTTTTACTGAATTCTCATTTATCGAGTCTTCAGCTAAAAAAAGTGCTGAGGAACTGATATTCCGCTACTTTTTAGATGGTAACAAGATCCAATTTCTCTTCAAATTTACTATAATAGTTACCTAGGTACCAATGTGCTGAAAAAAGACAAATGTTCTAAAATCATCATCATTTATTTAAAAATTCACCACCAAGTAACTTTGACACAGTTACACTACGAAACTACACCAACAAATTAATTTAAATTAGTCTCCAAATGAACAAAATAACATGTAAATTCCACCCAAATTCATTTTCTAACCGCATTGCTCTAAAAACTAGCGTCAACATTTTACTCTAAAATAAATTAGAGTAGTACGGTAACTTGGCAAGAAATATACAAAAACTTTGCCTACGTTTAAGTGTTTTTGTTCAAAGCAAGAAACTCTACATACGTAATTTAAAGAATGCACGCGTAGCGCATACGCACTGGAACGTGGAGGACCTCAAACCATGTTTGGTATTTGCTTAAGTATTCAGTTAAAAGAAAGATTCTGGATAGCACATATACAGGCAAGGTGTACTTGTAATTAAATGAATGGCAAAAGCAATCTGAAAAGTACCAAGTAAGGAGACAACTATAACGTGTGTAAGAACAGCTCGATCGTATGATCTAATACAATCAGTGTACCGTATTCTTTCACGATAAATCTGTCAGCCAGATTTATAGTTTATTTTTGAAATAAAAAACAATATACAAGTTCTTCCAAATGTTGTGAAATAAGTTCAATTTTAGTATGTTCAAAGGAAGCTATGTCAAAGGATAACCGACATCCGTTAAAAGGACTAAAAACTCCAAAAACTTTTTGCAACGCATCGAAAGAAGGAGTCGCAGGAGTTGCCCATACGTGTACCAAAGTTTACGCAAGCTACCACCCACAGCACAGCTTTAAATAACTTGTCTAATTCACTCTAGTCCCACCATAATTAATGGTGAATTTTTAACGTTACTCCCATTTTCTCACTTCACTAATGAACACTGCAAGGTTGCGCGCAAAGTGTGGCAACTCGGATTTCTCAAGTTCCACGGCAGTTCTCACACATCCTGTATCGATTGAACGTTGCTACATGTTCGTGAGATTCGTAATTTCCGATTTAATTATCAGTTTCTCGGTATAATACCTGCGAGAGTACTTACTAATTAATGTAGTTAAGCAAATACTGAGCGAAATTACCGGTCCTGTGTTCAATATGGTTCACTATCGCTTTTATTGCGAAATGAATGCGGTCTTAACTGTTTCATACCTATTGATTTTTAATATCTTGAGATTGGCAACACCACCACCTGTAGTCAATCCACATTTTTCAAAATCTCTCGACATAAATGGATCAGGTAGGCCCCATTACCATTTAGTCTTTATGTGTTTTTATTAGCACAGAATTTCCCATATATTATGGCTGTATTGCATAAACTACATGCCCAGCATTATTTCCGTCTATTTCTGTTCAAACACTGGTTTTTCTTCAGTAACAACTTCGCGACAATGTATAGTAGAAAATGTCTTTCACAAACATCTGTGACAGGCCTTAAACACTAGTTTTCAATCTAGTTTCTAGAGCAGACTGTGGCAGCTATGCGTCCGGTATCCGGTGGTCTGTGTCCGGAACTTAGCATCCGGTGACTAATCAAGGCCCATTTTCGTAAGACTTGTGACATCCCTTACTTTCGTTTGCAAAAGTGTGAGAGAGATGTTAACGGCATGAACTTACAATTACAGATCTGGGGCGGCTCTCGCGTGTCTCGTCCGATTTTCTACGTTTTCCAAATAATTAGTCTCAATCGCATCTTCGCAATGCAACTACTGGAAAATTAATATGAGACAAGCTTTGAAAACACCGCTATCTGATATGCTCTAACTCTCTAAGTGATTAATTACAATTTATTACACATCATGAAGCATTATTAATCTTAGCCTCGATTGCACATACTAAAGGGTCTTTTATATTTTGCATTCAAATAAGTTACATAAGTAACCGTTACACATTTAGCGTCTAATAACCGCCTAAACCAACACTATCTTCTAACATTGTGTTATGCTAATCGTGAGGGTGTTACCGTACCTCGACGATATTATGAAATCGCAAATTTATTCAAATTCAAAGCAATCACTAGTTCCGTAGCCGGAAGCCAGCCAGGCAATAAAAGAAGTGCTGCCCGCATAAAATAGCCATTAGTGCGTTATCTGTGCTGACGCCGCTAAATTCAAGCTTAATTAATATGTTTGGAAATAATTATTAACGAACTGTTAATTGCGTTTATTTTTTACTTTGTTACCCTGAAGTTTTAGAGGTTTTTAAGTAGAGTGATTATCTTGATATGAAAAAGTACTTTCTTTTCTCGAAAAAACCTCATTTCTTTAGAACACTTTTTCTTCTAGTTTTCCACACAGGTTTTTAATTCTTAGTCAACAAATGTAAAAAACCTTACAACATCGTCACAAAATATATTATGCATATAAATGTGACCATAAAAGTATGCGTTCCACATATAAATTTAGAAGAAATCCCCTTTCTGCATTACGCCATGGCCCCATCATTATTTTAATGAAGTGACCAAATAATCATTGTGTAATCCGAAAGAGAAATTAAATGAAAACGCGTCAAAGCTACTTAAATACGTTTTCCATACATAAAACTGATAGTAAACATGAATTTACATTGTATGACATCGTAGAGCAGCGTGCTTGGTATATTATATTATGTCATTATGTATCTGGTAATGTATTTAAAAAGAAATGCATCGGGTGTGGAGAAAACTTATTAGATGAACAAGTGCTTCATTACTCGTACAAGTAACGAAGAAATCCGTGAGGAAAACTGATTCTACTATACACAGCAAACTATTAACAGACAGAGTTTTTTTTTGAGGGTAGGATATCATCAAATGTCTTCTTCGGCTCTGGGCGGAGCGGGATGTCGGACTTTTACTGACTAAAACCCACCCGTGTTCCTTCAGTTGCCTCTTGCCAAGGGTCCCGGTATCCCTTTCGGACTCTCCCGCAACCCTGGCAGGAATAGATAGATTAAAGAAATCTTATTTTGCATAAACAATATTAGAGTTCACTTTTATTGGGAGAGGCTAGCCGCCTGAGGTCTTTACTGCAATGATATTAAAATGTTAAAAAGTTTAAAGAATCCTCCCTACTTTTACTTCACTGCTTCAATAACTAGACTCGTTTAACTGGCTAAGGTAACAACAGCATCAAAATAAAAAAAATCTACCACTCGTGCCAATATCAGTAGTCATTTGTTGAAGCGCATACATTTTTTGTTCTCTCCAACGCGTCGTAACTGCCAGGTGGCTGATGTGGGTACTGCCATTATCTGGACTGACCACGTGTGGGTTGGAGAGCGTCTCAGTTAGATTCACTATCCAAACCAATGACGGAACCAGTATTTTATTGTTCATGGACGATGGAAATGTTGGATAAATCAGGTGTTATAAAATATTAAAATACTATTAGGAAAATGCTAGTTTTCCATATTCTCCTGGAGTTTTTCCTTAAGTTTCCTTTTCAGTGATAGTTTTTTAAGATCAGTCAATTTTCTCTTTTAATCTGGCTTCTTGACCTGGCTATCCTGCAATGCCTTCATAAATTAAGACCTCCATTTTGTGCTAAGGTTTATAATGTACTACTCATATTTACTCGGTGCGTTCAGTGACTCACTAAGTCTTATTATTACGTCCATGTCATCGTTTTCCAGATACCTACGATGATTGAGTTTAGTTATAAGGAATGAAGCTACAGTTGAACTGAAAGTAAGAATTAAATAAAAGAAAACGATGATCTTAATAACATACGTGCCCAACGTATGTTATTAAGTTCATCGTTTTCTTTAATACCAAAAATACATTCGAATACCAAAAATTCATTCGAATACCAAAAATTCATTCGAATACCAAAAATAGCCATACATACTCGTAGTTATTTAAATTCTATTTTTAATTTAATTATCACACACAAGGCCGATCACTCTTGCCCTAGTTGAAGCTGCTATCAGTTTGAATTCAAATAGCAATTGCAAAAAGAACTGACTGAAAACACATTGATGCAACTTAACTGACACGGTTAATTTGTGGATATAACGCAAATAGGATGGAAAACAAACTGCTACAAAATACTTTTAGATAGTATTAATTTTATTGAGTTTAAAATGATTAATCAATTAGCCTTACGAGCAAAAACACACCTAAAATAACATTTCGTCAACATTTTCTCAAGCAAAAACGTTATAATAACTGTACAAGTGAACTAACGTCATTATTAATGTGTGCCGATAGTTAATGGCATGGTTTTTGCTGATATTTGAGCAACGTCCTCTGCATCCGTTTAGAACCGGCCGCGTGCCACAGATCACCAAACCGACTGGATTAGCCTTACTGACCTACATGCAGGATTATTGATGGCTCGCTATGTCAACGAAGTTTAATTTAGTTTATTTAATTAAAACCTGATGTTTTGATTTAAAAAACATAGAGGTATTGTGGGTGTACTTACTATATGTACACCTGTGCCTCACTCCTTCGGGGAATACAGGCGTGTTATGTATTTTAGAGCCATTTATAAAAAAAAAATATGTATCTGTATTATAATAAATTAACATTAATTATAATATAAAAACAACAATTAATAAACCTACCATAATTATATTCTACCGATGACATTCACAATTTATGGTCCGCTGTCGGCTCACCATTTTTCTTTAATTTATCAGTCTAGGAAAGTGAATTTATTGATCGTAAACTAAGCTTTAAATTGAATTTAAAAAACGTAAACGTAATTTACGTTTTGGCCAATCGATCATAATATATTAGATAACCATCAGGTAATTAGGTTTAACGTCTGAACGGACGATCTAAAACCTGAACTCATATTTTGATGGGTCGTGATAGGCTATAAATAACCCAACGGGTTAGGTTGGTGCGCGCACGCAAATGTGAGCTCCAAGTTAATACACGATTTAGCAGAGAGATATCCACGTAACATTTATTTGTTACTTACTTTTGCCCGTGGTTTCACCCGCGTGGCGTTCGGAATTATCTTCAGAGGACCGTACTACTGGGATAAAAAGTATCCCATATCCTAGACCGGTCCATCCGTGTGCCATGTTTCATCTAAATCTGCTTAACTATTAAGGCGCAAAAAGGTAACAGACATACAGAATTACTTTCGCATTTATAATATTAATAATTAATTATATCCCTCTCACAGAAAGGAGGCCTGTGTCCCAGCAGTGGGAACATTATAAGCTGATTATGATTATGATGCAATTAATATATTATATAGTAATAGCACCAGACCACGTAGGAGATGAGAGGTATTCCGTGAAACACACCCAAACAAAGCACACCCAAACGAAGCACACCTAAAGTATTTCACTTAGCACACCAGTTGGTAGGGTTCAAATAAAAATTTAAAATATTTAATTTCCTATTCCACGAAGCACACCTACTAATATCACTCGCATAGTGCGGGGACTAAGAAATAAGGAGATGACAGGACGAGCTGGATAGGCTCTGTCAAAACTGGAAGGAAGACGCGCAGGCTCGCAAAAGAGGGAAGGGGAAAAAAAAATTTATATAGTATATTATATATCTTCAAATTGATTAAGTACCTAAAAATATCGTAGTATCCCAGCTTGCCATTGAAATTGAAAAAAAAAAACAAAAAAAAAAATTTGGTAGCTGTTAGGAAATAACTTGATGTTTTTAAAATAGCACTACAAACATCCTCAATCTAAGCAATTCAAATATCATTATCTCTAAAATTTTGTTTGTTTGTTTTGAATTGAGGTCATTTAATTTAATATCACCTTATCATTAGTACCTTCAGTACCCTTTTAAAGGTCGCAAAATACAAATTAACCTAAAATTAAGACAAATATTTGAACAAGAAGCCTTGAATTGATAAATATTTATAAAGGAAACTACTGTAAGATAATAACCCTTACAAAATTAATAGAGACACTGATAACAATATCAATGATCATTCACGTTGTTATTGGAGCAGCTCGTGGCTAAGTAGTATACCAGCCGCACGGGTCGATCCATCAGGTTTAGCTACGCTTGCCGGGGTTGGTCCGTGGATGGGTGAACATCCTTACATACCGAGACTCCTTCGTGTCTCGGAAAGCACGTTAAGCCGTTGGTCCCGGTTGTCATTCGTGAATCTTTGACAGTCGTTACAGGTCGTCAGAAGCACGAAAGTCTGACAACCAGTCTTACCAAGGGATATTTTTGTGGAGGTCAGATAGGCAATCGCTCCATATAAAATACTGGTATTCAGCTGCATCTGGTTAGACTGGAAGCCGATATCAACATAGTTGGGAAAAGGCTAGGCAGATTGATTGATTTTGATTCACGAGGTTATTGATTTAACTGATCATTCTCACATTAGATAATAAGTGATGTATATATGTTAGAAAAAATAATCGTGCGAAAAGCAGATAGGTAAATGGCTGAAAGATGTAGAATGGGCTTCCTTCAATTTTCTTTCTCTATCTGTATAGGTACTTATTATTATTAAGAGGTAGTGATTTTGAAAATTCTGAAAATTCGGTCACTAATGGCAACCTACAGTACTGCCAAGTATCATAGAATATATTTTATGTTAAAACAAAACATCACTCACGGAACAAGTCACGGGCAGAAGGAAGTGTTATAAAAGAATCTGAAGCCATAAGCACCCTTGAACATTTCCCACCTGGTTGGTGTTTGTTTATTTACTTCTCTATGTCATTAAAATGATAAGGAAAAACTATAATTAGAAGACAAAACTAGAAAAATAATCTTTCATTGAAAAGATAAGAGAGTGTTCTTGAAGACAGCGGTTGATAAGAATCTCGATAATATATTAATTTTTGAAGGTACACACGGCTACACATCAAGCTATACATTTCCAGTATAAGCTGACCTCGTATTAAACAGAAATACTATACAATGCGAGATCAGCATAAACTGGAAATGTATAGTTTGATGTGTAGACGTGTGTTCAGTCGACCTCTTCGTTGGTTATCAGCTAAGATGTCACTGCACGTCAGAAAACGACAAGTTTAAATTGTCTATGTGACTATGTTAAAATGAAATGTACATAAATAACAAGTTATACTTACTTAATTAATTAATAAAATAAAACTTAACGAAAACTATTAACAAACTAAAATATGGCGTCGAAAAATTCCTCCGCATCGCTGTTGACTAGTAATATACCTAAGAGGCTAGCGGCATTGCCATAGGTAAAAGCCAGCCCTCTGATCACAGGAAGTGTTAACCAGCCGTTTGGAGATTTCATTGAACAGACCATGTGGACTCAGACCCCACGGCCCGAGGGTTTCAAACGCAGACGGCTCGATAGTTTCACGTCTTTCGATCTTAATTAAGTAACAATTTACTGTTTTTTTTTTTTTGTCATATTCTAGATTAAATAAGAGAGCGACTTTACTTTAAGAACCGTTACGTTAAGAACCTGTCGGTTGCAGTTTATGTTCTCCAGCCAACCGTGTCGTAATTGATCTATTTGATAATTACATGAATAACACTGATTGCTATCAAGCTATAATTAAGTACCTATGTTCAGTCATGCATCATCACAATGTTTTCCTGTCAAAGGAATATCCAATTTTTTGTCATCTTTAAACGATGTCAAGATTTTTTTGTTTAAATGAAGTCATTACAATAAACCATTTCACCACAAAAATAACAAACAATTAATTAATTTTGTTTAAATAACTTATATAAGCATAGAAAACTAGTAACACTTAAGCTGATTTCAAACTATGAGATATAATATATATTGTATCCCAAGATAACACAAAAAACACTTGTGATATAATATTATATTTTATCTCAGTGTAATTGATTCCATAAAGTACCTACAGTGAGCAATGTTAATTTATATCTCGAGATGTAAATATATATCATAGTGTGAACTCAGCTTTAAGCTAAGCGTTTCATTATATTTTATTATAAAATTTCTAAAAATAAAATGGAAAGTTCTATTCACAAATGCGTTTTATGTTAAACAGGTAAATTTTACGTGCATTTAATGATTGCAATCTATCTCCAATATAATATGTTGCTTTCATCAATTACATTAATAATCATAAAATCATATTGAAATAAAATAATAAAAATTAATAAATAAATTGAATATTATCATTTTATTGTCAGTTTCCGCATTGACTGTGCAACTTCATTCAATAATGTAAGTAAATTGAGTAATAATAACATTCACAGCAACTCCAAATAACATTATTATATCAAACATCAGTAAAACGTTAGTAAATCTTTTTGTCTGTGTTACATCAATCAATCATTTCATTGACAAGAGTAAGCAGTACTAAAACATATTATAAGAAAGTTATGTAATCATTAACTAAGTTACTATAACTACAGGCTATGTAGGTATAACTCTTTGGACAGAACAGCAATAATCAATCAGCAATGTTGCCAAAAATTTGTAATGCATTGTAAGAAATGCTAACATATCAGAATAAAAAATTCAAGGCCAATCAGTTTATAAAATCCGACAGAACATTTTGTAAAACACAAAATACTGAAGTGGAATCTTAATAGCGCTAGCTAGATGATCATTATTACCAACACTCCAGTTATAATCTACGTAGGTACATGAAGCAACCAACAATATCCAATTAATTCTCAAACTATGCAACATCAACCTGATCCACTATATTTTTCTTACATTCATATTGGACATTACTTCAATGACTACTTGCGTCACAGTATCACTGCAATTATTGTTCTTAGAGTTCGCAACTGGACCACAGAGGTAGTCAAATAATGGTTAGTCTTACCCCACACACGTACATGGCTATTAGGTCATCTACACGAAACCCCAGATAATGGCTTGTTCAGGCTTGCCGGGGTAATTCGTCACGTAGGTAATGCTTGCAGGAAAGAATTAGACACTTTCTTTTGATCGATAACGATATTCTAATCACATTTCACGTTTTCACCGAAAAACTGATAATATACGCCTTTCTAGCTAATGGTTATTCATCGCTCGTTGCCGCTAACGATAAGATACGAGAGAGCTTTTACAGGATATGCTAAAACTGACGAAAATAGATTCGAAAACGAGTGTAAATATATTGAACCGTAGAAACAATAACAGATGCTTCTTTTATATAAATTAAAGTCGCTTTTGGTGTGTGTCTGTGTGACCGCGTTGTTCTTCTAAACTACGCATGTTTTTCACCATTATTTAAAGAATTTATTCCGGAAGGTTTTTGTGTACATTATATTAAACAAACATAAAATAAAGGAGGTTCGATGTTTTGACGAGTCGAAAAGTCGTGCCAAGCAAATAAATCAAAACTAAATTCTAATATTATTTGTTCGGTGTATCCTCTAAAAGCACAAACAATTAATCTATTACTGAGCGAGGAGAAAGACTTCAGTGCTTACACTTTTTCCAATCAATTATAATCGACACGACCTTGAAATCTGTAATTTTAATTCAAGGTAAGTAGTATATATGGAAAATGAAAAAAATAAAAAAATGTTAGTGTTTTCCAATTTAGTTGCTAAACATCTTTATAATTTTAGCAATAATTACGTACTTACCTATCGAAAGAGCACACACTATCTTACGCAAATACATTATTTATGAAGTCAACTAGTTCATAGTTTATTGGAAATAATTAGTTTTTAAAGACTATTTGACATTTCACATTTATAGCTTCGTTATATAACACCGTGTAATTTAGACGACTATATAATTTTGTTATTCTTTTTAGCTGAACATGTTGACATGTCGCTACGCGAATTTGAATCTACACATATTTTATTGGATACATAATCCGAAAACATCAATTGATATAAATATTCATTTTTATTATTTTAGTATGCCAAAATCTATAAATATTATAAAATTATGCAAAGCTTCCTGAACAATGTTGCGTTATTGCATCGTTCCTTACGATTAATCTAAAAAATGCTTATAGATTCTAATTAGGATAATAATCAGCTTTTCACGGCTTAGTAATAAATAGGAATACCTTGTAGATACGAAGTAATTGGCGTGTCTAATATCTGTGAAAGATTATCACAACACTTGATCAATAATATCCTTCCTAGCTAACAAATTAATTACTATAAAAAGTAGGTACCTAGCTAGGCAATAGATCTTCAAGATAACTTGAGACTTTACTACGTTCGAATAACTCTAGGAAAAGTAGATTTTTATTGTCCGTGCCAGTAAAAATTCAATGTACCTACGCTATGATTCGTTTTTATTCTAGAAACAAGAAATAATATCAATATTTGTTATATCGTTGAATAATTATTACACAAGCTACTGAATGAACGCACAATGGCGCTGCGGTCAGCGCAGGGTGGCGGGGGCGCAGTCGAACCGCGACTCTTGCGCAACGCGCGCAATCATAACACGTGTCAACTTATGCAGATTGATGGAACACATTCGTTTGATTCATTAAACCACGTTCCATTAAACCCTGTTTTATTTTCGACTCATTGCTGAAAGAGAAAATCTTGTGACACGTAACAAACGTAAATTATATGTCTAATTCTAATTAAAACATCTGCTTTCCTAATAAGATTTATGAGCGTTTTTGAACAAAGTTATTTGTCTCAATTAACATATCTATCAGATGTTGGACACGGTGCAATGTAACCCGTGTTTATGTAACTAACTAGAGGTGGCGACAACAATAGAACTATAACAGTAAATACTGCCGTTTCCTGATTTAATTACATTGTAATCATCAAGACTGGCATTACAATTACGAACCTAGTTAAGATATTAAGGAGATTTACTCAAATACTGTTGGCTTATGTTTCGGTAGCCCGTTGTTATCCTGTCATACATTGCATAAAAGACTCTCAATCAAGTGTGGCTAACTGTCACTGACAAGACGACGCATCCATCAATCTTACTGTCACATCGCATCACGAAACAAACAAACACACAAATATTTTTTGTCAAGTTTACTACGCGTCAACTCATTCTTGACGCACGCGTGGCCTACATAAACGCACGAAATGCAATGTATCATTAAGTTATACAACAGAGTCAATATCGTTATAAACGTGTCTATTCGGATGCTTAATTAATGTTACCAATCGATACAATACATAACTCTACGCGTGTCAAACGGAAGAGCACTCGCATAACATCGAGATCTCGACTTTCTACGCGTTAACGAACATTGGAAGCTTAGATACAGTGAAATTATTTTTTGTGGATTACGCATCGCGTTTTGCAAGTATTAGTGACGTTCATATTACGGATTTGCATTCCGTTCCACTTGATGAGTAGTGTAATGAAGTGATATGCAGTTATTCCGGTTTAGAATCTTTCCGGGTTCAGTAACAAATTGTTGATTGACGATTTGCAAGCAGCCTAGATTTTGAATATTGATTTTAATCAAGCTTAATGAAACCGACCAGCGCGAAATGATTGGTCTTGTATTTCATTCAGACCTACGTATTACCGAATGAATATATTATCGTCTGAGCTAATATTCTTGAGTGAGTGTATTTCATACCTTTTTTTTTTTTTTGAGGGTGGGAAATCATCCAATGACTTCTCCCGCTCTGGGCGGAGCGGAAGGGCGTGTCAGACTTTTACTGACTAAAACCCACCCGTGTTCCTTCATTTGTATATTTTATCCCTAGATTTGCTTTCGCGCAAGCGCGAGTGGGCCCCCTTTGTTCGTATTTTTCTTGGAGCACCCAGCTTTTGCTTTGCACAAACAAACAAAATGGCGTCTTCAAACTTCGCTTCAAAATTTTTAGTAAAAAATCGTTTTATGATGTTGGCAACTAGCGTTTAAATGATAGATTGTCTATGATTTTACGATTTAGAAACAAGAAAACAGGACTTTATTAATAGAAATTGACTTTGGTTACGCGTGTTACCAGAAGCAAACGCCCAAAAACTGTTTTGGTAAGCAAGCAAACCTTAAAATTTTTGGTTAGTCGAGTTACCATTAGCAAGGCAGCGGGGAGTGTCTCGAAAAGTTCTGAGCTTCGCATGGCATCAGTTGCGGTGTTAGCATCCGTCGCCTAAGCGTGGTCTTGTCGCCGTCAATGTTACCAGTTCACTTACGTATAATTTAAAACTTTCTAAAGAGACCGCTCCAGCTAGGTAAGTTGCTGCCATTGCCTCGGTCAGATTTCCCTTTCGTACGACGAGCTTCATCGGCTTATTATTATAATATTATTAGTTAAGCGATAATACGATATTCCCAAGTTCGTATCTTGGCAACCGGTTAGCGAGTTATAATGTGTATTGTAGCGAGAAACTATGAAATGAGAAAATCTTGTGCCTGTACGCTGTCGCAGGAATAACTCTGATATATTTATAATTTCCGATATTGAACTGTAGTTACCAACACTCGATTAATTTTATTATCAGAACAGTTTTTGTAATAGGTCAGATTGTTAAATCGATTAACTAACTGATTGAATGCAAGTCACAATAAAAAAGTTATAAAAAAAATAAACAACACGGCGGAAGTTGAATAAAAGACTTTGTACCTCATTGAATGTACCTATCAAATAAAATATAATATAAATTATATTGGAGTTAATTAAAATTATTATTGTATTTATTAACTGTGTGCATACACGCGGATATGAGTGGACATAGCAGGTAGGTATTCCGTATTCCAAGTGAACTCACTTTGATTGATAGTCGAGGCGCATTCTGAAATATTTTGTCTAGAAGCATGCATAATACGTAATGTAATATTTCTTGTTAAGCTACACTATAAACAAAAATGTTTAACATGAAAGTAGAAACATTTAACCGTCTCGGGCCTGAGCTGCTTTTAGAGCTGTTTTTTTTAAATAATAATTTAAAGATTTACGAGTGCTTAAGTATAGCGAGGCTTTGAATTGTAAATTAAAATATTCAGCCAAATATAATTCTGTCTAATACTCGAAAGCAGTAACAGCGATCATTTATACTATAATTATATAACCGTTTAATATCCACATTAAAAATAATCTTAGAAAGCAATGTCAAGTTCAGCTACCATCCCGTCGATTGAAGAATCGATTATCATCATATTGCGGGTTGAATTTTTACGATTTGATGGTACGATTTTTTCTGTGCCTACGCATTGGTGCAGGCATGGTGTAGGTCAAGATCGACGGCTCGGCCGTGGCATCGAATGCTATATAGTTCTCGTCGTCTCGTCTCAGCTGTCATCGAACTCGATTCGACAACATAATTGCGATTGCGTACGTAAATAAGTAGTTTGAGACTCGGTCGCAATTTGTGTCGGAAATGCAGATAAATATATGCATGTAGACCAGATTTTATTCAGGATACATATTAGGTTAGGTAATGTTGTGCGAACTGTTTACATTTAATTAAAGATTAAGGCTCACGCAATGCGAATTTTTGAAGCATAAGGCTGTGTATACACTAGAGGATTATGTCCAGAAAACGCACGATGTCGCTCGTCGAAAACATGATATGAAGGATTAAATAATATAATAGTACTTAGCTATAACTGCACACCCAAAAGTACCTATTGTCATTTTGAAAAATTCATAAGTTATGTACCTATGTTTATTCTTGGAAAATGCAATAAAAACAAAGAGCACGTTTCATAAATGTTTCAAAGTTGTTTGAAACAAAATGTATTTAAATTCAAAGATCGTGATCCTTTTAAAATGGTAGTATTCCCGAAACTACGCACACCTTAGTAAAATACATGTGTTTATTTCGTAATTGGCATCTGGTCACATAAAAGGCATTAAATTCAATTCAGTAATGCGATTCGGTATTTATTGGAGTGATCTACTTGCTTTACAATATTGAGAACAGCTGGTGCGCTAGAACGCTGTTCCCATGATTACTAACTTAGATACATTCCACACAATCTCCTGCTGAGTCGTACATAACCTGCTGTGCTTATCAAAAGCAATAGACAAGTCGACAACGACCGGTAATGGATAGCGAACATGAATTAAAACACTATGGGAACTCGTTGAGAGGTATCAAATCTAGGTCTTGGTGTTGTGTAGCAACAACCTACGACTATTCCTAGGCAATTCAGCTTGTGTTAAGTACAACTAGGTATTATTATTAACGCTTTCGCCACTTAATGTTCTAGAATGTAATGTAATAACGTGTTATCAGAAGTAAACAATGGAAATTCGCTTTCAATAAACGTTTATCTAGTAAATATAATAAGGTCAAGTATATGTTTAAGGAAACCAAAACATACCTAAGTTTGAGTGTTGTCAACATGTTAACACTTGGATGCTATCAACTGGTAAATAGATCAATTAACTACAAATCAAGTAAATTTTATTGATTATTATTCCCTGAAACAAAATAGTTCAACGACATTTTAAGGACATGACTCATACGAATGCCTCGTTGGTTTATTGATTACAAGCGCTACCGCTGAGCATGAGTTCCTGGGTTTGATTCCCGGGTCGGGCAAAGTTTTATTGGGTTTTCTAATCTGGAATTTCTTAGTAGCACCCCGGAGTCTGGATTTGTGCCTGGTTGATGGCAATAGGCTTGCGAAACGAGCGGAACAAAATGAGGGTATACTATAGGTACACCTCCGCCTAACCCTTTGGAAAATACAGGCGTGATGTTATGTTTATTGACCTGGTTCCATAACATTTGACGTCATCTCTGATCTGTAGAGCGAAAGTGATATAAAAACCGAGAAATAAAAGTAAGGAGTTTCGAAACGCAATTTTAAGATAAAATTACTCGATTGTTAAACTCGGTTCATGAAACGTTTTGTTGAAACGTTTTAATAGCTTTTTTTTTTTGTGTAAACTTTAAAACCAATCTGCAAACTGGTTCACCGTTGATACAAAAGAGGTACCTATTTAAACTGTTTCCTAAATTCGTTTTAGTACGTAATTAATACCTTATTCAGAAACAAATATATTCACACTCACACCTTACTACTACCAACTGTGTTGTTACTATTCCTAACTGCCTCGTTGGTCACAAGCGCTACTACTGAGCATGAGGCCCTGGTTTCGATTCCCAGGTCGTGAAAATGCCAATGACAGGGTCGCGGTAAAGTCCGAAAGGATTACCGTGGCCTCTGGTAACATACAGATAACTGAAGGATTACAGGTGTGTTTTAGTCAGTAAGAGTCCGACACGTCCCCCTGCTCTGCCTAGAGCGGGAGAAGTTATTTGATAATTAAAATTAAATAATTTTTTGTTTTTTTATTTTGTCTAAAACATCATCATCATCATCATCTGCCTAGCCTTTTCCCAACTATGTTGAGGTTGACTTCCAGTCTAACCGGATGCAGCATAATACTTTTAGATAAAATAATTAATTAAAACTTTTACTCCATATATTTTCATGATTCATATATAGGCTTAAAACTTCGAAATGGACAAACGTTTCATTTGCCGGTGCAATTGAAAGTCAACTTAGTCGAGAAAGTTTCATATTCTATACAAGTAGATATTATAAAGAATTTCTCATAATTTTGACAAACAAGTTAGTATTTTATTATTGTTTTGTAACTTTCACAGCCATTCTAAAAATTTTAAGGCATTTTTATTTTTATGCTTAGTTTATACGGTTTTTTTTTGGTTTAATTAATTATAATGTTATTCTGAAAGTAGCTTCCGACTTTTTCGATGTAAATCATTAAATGACGAATTTATTTGAATCTTTTATTAAACTAGTTGTGTTAGCTTCTCTATCTCTACGGGATACAAATTATGACTTATTACCACATAATTTAGCATCCTATAGAAGGCATTAGAATTAAATATTTTTTTATTGTCGGTATAAAATATTTTCCAGTATCATTTTTTAATATTATTGCCCATTTAAATTACATAAATAAGCCTTTTATTCTAATTTGCCAATATAATTATTATAAATAATTTTTATGTTCTTTTAACGTCTCATTCATGAGCTACCGTGGGCTGTACTATTTGGCCTAGCAAAATTAACCTGTAGATGTCATTGAAAATGTCCCTTCTCTAATTTCCTATCGAAAGTGTCTAATTGACTAGTCTGGTTGCTTTTATTTTCCATTTAAGGGGTACAGGTCTAACGGGTTGCACTTAAGCACGAAAGTCACAGTACATTTATTTCAAGACGTTATAAATCAATCAGTTTTCAACTTTCGTGGTTGGTTCCCATCTGGTACTGGTTGGAGAGATAAACGATGTTCAAGGTGGTTCTTTGTGAATAGCTTTTCCGAGCCGCAAAAAGGGTTACCAGTAATTTTCCTGCATCATTCCGTTTAATTCTCAATTCTTCATATCCAAATTTTCATTTTACCTTTAAATACTATCCTAAATAAAATTACTTAATTAATAATTAATTCATGCAAATAACTGTCGAATACAGAGTCAATGTACTATTTGGATGCCATATCTAGTTTCAATGCAGCGGTGAGAACGTATTAGTTTCACAGACCATAATAGTCAATGCGTAAAGTTTACTGGTCAACTGTAGGATACCCATTTCCTTTGCACGATTTGTAATTTATGCGAGATGAGAAGTAGGTTAATATAAAATAATAATAATAAGGATGCGACCGCTATATTTCGAAACCGACTTGTAATTATTTTTTTTTTTATAAGTAACGTAACGTGTAGTGCAGTGTACAGTTACAGCACTGGTTCAAGAACGAGTGCGTTCACAGTGACTTTTACTTTCGCCGAACTGGTGCACTGGAGTGCAATGACTGGTGGCGCAACGGGTTTGAGCACTGGAGCACTGGTGACAAGGTTGAGAAATAACATGAAACTGGTCTTACGCACATTACGTTAACGTTACCTTTACTAATTCCTAACGCAACCAACAAAATATAAAATCTCAAGAAATGTACTACTTTTTCTGATTCATTAAATAGCCGTTAGAATTTATAAAAATAAGGTGTTATCTGAAACGTTTACAGTGTTGACATACTTGCTGGTGTACTTTTAATTAAATTCTTACTAATTATCTTTTATTTGTAGTTTATTAACTAACTAGGTTTTAATTAGAAGAATTTTCCTCCGGTGAATTACGATCTCCTTAAGAAAACTGTTGATGTTTTGCAATAAATACTGAGGCGTACAAAAAGTATGCTAATGAACAGTATAACTCGGAGCACACAAATACAATTATTTTGGTTACGAAATCGTTCACCTATCCAATTCCGAAGGCGGACGGCGCGGGCGCAACTATAACCGCAAAAACTAAAATAATATTATACTGAATGTACAGTACACGACAAAAGCTTTATAATTTCCGGACCATTAATGGTGTAGCTCATTGTAGACAAGGCCACGTACCGTGAATGTGCCAGCCGCGGTTCACGACAATTGCATTCCACATTACTTCTCCACGAACGAATTTAGCAACTCGGCCTCAGGTGTTAAAGTTAATTTTATTACGACACGTCACGGTATCGAAACCTTTCGTTGTATGACAATTTTAAAAGCGAATCTAATCGATTTGAGATCGCAAACAAACGTAAGATACGGATGTCGACAATGCCCTTGTCAAAGTAATATCGATCAGACTTGATAGTTGATAGCTATTCAGATCAGTCGTCGTTACTGACAGTCATTTAGATCACTGATACGCTAGTTTTGCAACTAAATCGCTGTGATGTGTATCGGAACTTTCTGAATATATTAATAGGAAATAACTGGCGTCACCTGGCTGACGCAAATACCTACCATGACGTAATATTGCCAATAATAAAAAATAAAAAAAAATATAGTAGCAAGTTTAAAAAAAAACAATTATAAATGCCCAAACGATCTGAGAATTTATCTTGCAACCATTATATCATTCACTCAGTACCCACTCGCTGCTAAATCAAACTGGACCTTAATTTCTATTCTACCATTTTAATACATAAACCAAATGTAATTTGATTCCATTGTTATTACAATTTGAAAACATTTTAACGATTATTCAAACCACTTTTAATGGATTTATTGTACGAGAATTAAATTCAATTAAGTGGAAAACCGGAGACTGGCTGATAATTGTAATGATTCATTATGGAAACGGAACATTCGGTCGAGTTCAATAGAACGTGATCGCGGCCCACCGATTGTAATGTATTCGCTGCTGGCTCAGTCTCATTAACACCTGAGCTCCTTAATGCGGTAACAGCGATAGTGGGTACTACAATCTTTCTTAAGATCTTTCTTAATTATTTTTTTTCAATAATTGAAAAAAAAATCTATTGGTTTCAGTCGCATTCAATTTGTGCTTATTTTTTTAGTGTTTTATGAAGTAGGCTAGCCATGGTAATGGTACGAATTTAAAATATTTGAACATCTACATGCCAAAAACGGATACCGACCTTTTCACATTACGTGACGTCTAGTCTACCTCTACGTTCCCATCGCTCGGGTTTGCTAACAACCACATAAAGAAGTATTTATAATTCAGAGTTCCCATTAAATGTGCATTGAAAGGCTTCAACACCATTAAAACAAATCATACGGCTAATATTCTATTAGCAAAAGGGCCCATATTTAATCTCATTCTGACATTCTGATTAAGATACGGACCATTGTTTAGTATAAAATACGCCATTGGGAATGCAATCAATCGTTTTTGTTTACCTTGCTTCGGCATTTATTTGCATAAATTTAATGTTATCTGGTGGATAACACGGCCATCTGTCTTTGAAAGGTATTTCAGTTACCACAAGGAATAACGTTATAGGTCCTATAATTGGAACATTGGTTTTGCAGTGGCTGAAATACTAGTCCAAATATTTTGTTTGTATTTCTTGTGAAATGTGCGTTTTTCATGTTCACATTTATACCAATAATGGATATACAATATAATACTTAAATAACTTATCCACATTCTTTCTACAAAACCCATTTTTTTAGCTTGTTCGACGATAGGTTCAAGTACTCATATATCTTATCTTATCATTATTAAAATAAATAAACAACGACGCCAAAAGTTCACCAACATTCAAGGTGGATCGCAAACCTAACAATCAACTTCACCTCGAATACAATGGTTAGGTATATGTTATATCTAAAAGCACTTTGTAATCAAATGTCAACATGGGTTATATGTCGTAGTCACACAATTGCGCCATTCTTAAGTGGCAGTGCCATTGCACACTGACATTTATATCACATGATGAAGACATGTGAATCGCGAACTATCCGAAATGGGTTTACGACTTGACGTGAACACGACAGACAGACAATGTGAAAAACTTTCTATGTTATTCCGCAAAATAATAACACTCTGAAGAAGCCACGTAATTAGTAAGTATTACGTCTTGATACGGAAAATGTTCCAGAAAATCTTTCCGACATTTCTCATGGAGGCGCTAAATAGTAATAACGTAATATCTGACTAATTTCACGTACAGAATTATCTCCGTAATACATTTTGCTTTTATTAGTGAAGTAATGGAAAAAATTGTGAAGAAACTGGCATGGCCTAGGACCAAAAATTCGAAGACATGTGATATCTACTAACACGCACTGGGCCCGCGCGGTGGATTACGGCCCACTCCCTCTCACTGAGAAGAGGCCTGTATCCCAGCAGTGGGAACGTTATAGGCTGATTATTCTTAAGCTTTTATAATAATTATTGCCTTTTAAAATAACTGTTTCGTAAGCCTGCATACACTTTCCAATCTTTATCCAAACCTATTTAACAACCATAAAGATCGAGTTTATCTTTGATGAGCGACGCACACGCACACGTGAAAGGTTTTCTGCAATATCACAGCGATAATTGGCCAGTGAAGAACCAGCTTGAAGAAGCTACTTGCTTAGGTATATTATAATTAGAAGAATATAAGCAAGAAACGTTTCCCAGCCATGCATAACCGATTATGTCAATATTCCGTAATGTTTAGTTATTCAATCTCGTGATGATAACTATAAATTATAAGTTGCTTGTATGCTATAATTCGTTTAATAAGCTCGCATATCTTATGCGTTCCGTACCATAAAGAACTGAGACAACGGATAACTATAAATCATTTTATGAATTTCTAAGCCACATGAACTTAAAAATACATAACGGATATGTACAGAATGGTCCTTGAACTATGTTTCATGTATCTAATTTTGGTTATAGGTTTGGATGAGGCATAAGATTACTCACAATATTTCTTTGACATAATTATCGAACACAAATGCAAATACGGAGAAATCTGTGAATGCAAAACAAAAGACGGACGACATTGTAAATTGTGAAAGCAGACACTAGAAATATTTATGGAATATTTTTGGTAGATTCGAAAAAAAAAAAACCCGACTGCAAAAACATATAACCGAAAGGAGAAAAACAAGCATTGAACTTTGTTTTATGTAAGGTATTGCAAGCGGTAGGTACGATATGATACGGCTACGATAGGATACGGCTAGATAAGACTAAGCGCATGTTGAACGCAGGTGACGCCAGTCCGCGCAGCGCAGGAAAGGCAGAGCAGATTTTGTAATGCATGAACGTACTGACAGCTGCGGCGCAGGCACGTGGTACGCAGCCATGTGTCCTGCGTCTGGTTGTAGAGCCGGCACAGATTTCTGCACGACGCGTGCTGTGCTGCGTTACCTGCGTCCGAAAACAAGTGACGACTAGCTGTCAGTACGTTCATGCATTACAAAATCTGCTCTGCCCTGCGCTGCAAGGAACTGCGTCACCTGCGCTCAGCATACGCTTAGCCTTATCCGTTCAGTCAAATTCCTAACAAATGCAACCTTGACATATAGTTGAGATAATACTAAGTGGAAACCGAAAGACAAGGAAAGGACTATACGCACAATACAATGTTGCACAATAAGTCATGGGTCACAACTTTATAGCCTGTTGTGGTATTCTGTAAGAATCTCACCGTGAAAACTTTGGTGAAGTGAGCTTGGAGTGAACTGTCACTGCCTTATCATCAGTAGGTATCGATGACAATGACAGCTCACTCCACGCTCACTTCACCTAAGTTTTCACGGTGAGATGGTTACAGAATAGCAATGCCGTAGCTACTGAGTATGCAAAAAGTCAATCGAAGTTAAATCGTAGATGTAGGAACCTTTCTGCCATGCGATATTAATGCTCAGATGACAGCTGATTCATTGAAGAAGGAAAAGACATGCCACGGAGAACCGAAATAATTTGGGATAAGGGCAGGAGCCAGATAATGGCCAAATTAGGTCAACCGATTTTGACTTGTATTGTGTAACCGTTTTTGCTTTTAATGTCATCCTTATGCCTACGGAGAGAAGTCAAAATCGGTTGAACGGACTGTAAAAAAGGATTATTTAAATGTCTAATCTTATTTCAAATGGAGTATAAACCTCATTAAGTGCTCACATGTTTACGAAACCGGCCTCACGTCACTTTTGCCATCGCTCCGTCTTGTTTTTTTTATTTGGTCTGAGGACCAGCCATAGACGCTCTTACTGCTTTCTGGTCTTTATATCCTTACCATGTTGTAAATTAACATAGAACAACAGATTTTTTTTTGTAAAAATGGAACCGCTTACTAATAAATCCTCCAGGATGAATGTCCCAAGTAGGTAAAAGAAAGAAAGAACAATATTTGATTTGGGACACGCACAGGAAAAACAAGCAGTAATATACAGTAAGTATTAGTACGCCATTGATCGCCATGCGTTGATGTCTTTTGTACTGAAGGCCAGTGAAAATACGAGCAAATGAGAATTTTCAACTTTGTCTCTAAATTCGTTGGATAGGCAGTCGCTCTATGTAAAATACTGGTATTCAGCTGCTTCGAGTAAGACTGGAAGCTGACCCCAACATAGTTGGAAAAGGATTGTGTGGAATTGATTTTGTCTCTAAATTCGTCATAAATGCGAGCGTCGAAAGTCTATTGTGACCACCTGGTTGGTGGCCTATATGCCTGACGGAAGAAAATAAATTGGAATCTCATAGACGTTATGAGTGCGTTTGTGAGATGATTATCATAGCGGTAATGGCCGAATATAGCACATATTTACAATTCTATCTGCCTAGCCTTTTCCCAACTATGTTGGGGTCGGCTTCCAGTCTAACCGGATGCAGCTGAATACCTGTATTTTACATGGAGTGACTGCCTATCTGACCTCCACAACCCAGTAACTGGGTAATAGGATACCCCTTGCTTAGACTGATTGTCAGAGTTTCGGGCTTCTGACGACCCGTAACGACTGTCAAAGATCCACGAATGACAGTCGGGACCAACGGCTTAACGTGCTTTTCGAGACATGGAGGAGTCTCGGTATGTAAAAATCCCACCCACGGAACAACCCCGGCAAGCTTAGCTTAACCTGATGGATCGACCCGTGCGAATGTCATAACTTAGTGACAATTCGTAATTATAATTGACATCGTGTCTTATGGTCTCAGCTGAACTAAATGCGTCCAACTCCTTCCTTGTTTCTACCAGTTTTTCGTCTGATCGCAATTTCACCACAACAACAATAATTAATACGGACATTGCGCACTCAGCAACATGTCAAGCGACCTGTTTCGAGCCGATAGGTGACATATGAACAACTTTTACTATAGCCACCCAAACTGGGAGGTACTGGTCCATTTGAGCTTGTAAGTTGACTTAGAACTAATTATTATTCTTTTAAATGGCGCCTAGTACACGGCATGTTGAAACATGGTGACGTATTTGAGTGCTCGTTCCAATAGCTGATCGTGACACTTTTTGCCTGTGATGCTTTGAGAGGTTGTTCCTACGAGATTTATTTTTATTTTTCTAGTTTTGAACGTTGGCACAAGGAAACGCTTTCAAAACGACATCTTCCTCTCACTGTCAGTCACAGACGAATTTCTTAGAATCAATTTAAGGGGGATGCGCCAGGGTAGCCCACGAAATTCAAATTTTCTTACGTTTTTTGTAATTTGCAGGTCGGTGTTAGATTGTATGTTGATCTAAATATGATTTGCGCACGTAACAAATATGGATTTACAGAATTATAAACATAAAAATCAGCAATACAACTCTCTAAGTTCATGAAAGTCTTAAATGTCGAGATTTCATGAAATCATGAGTTTTGAGACTTTCATGAACTTAGAGAGTTGTATTGCTGAGTCTAATGTTCATAATTCTGTAAATCCATATTTGTTACGTGCGCAAATGATATTTAGATCAACATACAATCTAACACCGACCTGCAAATTGCAAAAAACGTAAGAAAATTTGAATTTCGCGGGCTACCCTGGCGCATCCCCCTTAATTTATTTTGTTAGACAGTTTTGATAGTATAAACAGAAGCTCTATTCAAAGTAAATAAATGCATTTGTAGAACTGTATGAATGTTGAGGTAGATAATGGCAATAAAACACGAAATTTGTCGTGTTATAAAACTAAGAAATGATCGTAAAGCGAATGAACCCAATTAATGTAGATTGGAACTTAAAAATCAACACATTTAGTAATCAAGACTCGTTAAAAAGAAACAAACCGCATTAAAATCACAGTTTGATATTCACAGAGTATTGATTTATCATTAATTTATAACCGACGTCCCCTGATTAGCAGAACAAAACCGGATCAATGTAGATCAAATAATTATTACACCGTTATCGAATAACTTTATTCATGTTTTGTCGTAAATAACATAATCTGATGAATATTCAACGTTTGCGTACGCGCCGATCGATCATGTATTATGTTCGAGATTTATTGGACTGTCAATTTAGGAACCAACAGCTGTTTATTGGAGCAAGGAATGGAAACTATGTATATTAAAATGGTGTTTATAAACTTCAGTATTTAGTAGTCGTGTGATTCTTAGTTTAAGATATCCACTCTATAGGGCATAACCTTCCCAGGTTGTGACAAAAACAAGCTGTCATTAAGCTTAATAATCTACGTTAAGCATGCGAAAATTTAACACAATGATTAAAAACAGAAAATGTAAAGAAAAACTATAAATTCGATGCAACGCTGTTGGGTTATAACTAATTTGTGCGAAATCAATCAACAGAGAGTTTATGACACTTAAATCGTAACACAATCGACTGTGACAAATTGTGTGAAACGCGACAGTTTTTATTATAATAGCTTACCCAAACGTAACGTACGTACATAAAGGAATCAGTTTTTATATCATCTCGTAATATACCAGTTATCAGGAAGAAAACAATGCCAATGTAGCAACCGCTGTGAAAGTAAATATATAACGTAAAACATTAATAGAGAAAGATTAAAATAATCTTAAAATACGATAAAAATTAACTTCGTAATATGGCAATAAAGCAACCAGAGAGAAAATTTATTGATGACTGACATAAAATACCGGTTATTTTAAGTTATAACTTTATGCTTAACTTTATAAGAAATGACGTTATAAAGAAAACGTAAGTGTTGCTATAAATCTTTTTAACATAACAGAAATCGTAAACGTTCATAATACTCTGTGCGGCTGCGGTGACGAGTGAGTTCGTAAAGTATGAACAGTAGCGTCCACATCCGTTCCACATCTCTCACGTCGTCATAATTTACATAATTCTCTTTCCCACAACATTAACTTCGCGTTTTCCTTCCTATTTTCTAATATTTCAAGCCATGTTAGTTAAGAGGAAATTATGCGATTATTTGAAGAAGCTAAGCTTCAGGAAAACCGTTTTGCTTTGTCAATGTGTTTATCAGCAATTTATCTCATAGTTTATGGTGTAAACCAAACCAGGTCGAGTGAAAGTAAAAGAAACAATGAGCTTAATAAAATCTGATCTTCGTGGAGTTATTACAAAAAGACCAAAAAAGGGCCGCAGAATCTCCGCTTGGGCCACACCAAACACTTGGGGGAAAAAAGACTTAACACCACTGCAGCGAAAGTATACTCGCTCCAGATACAAAAATAATGTGTCTATCGAACAGTGAAACCACTTGGCTTAAGAACGCGTTCAGAAAACTAAACTATACGGGGAACGTGCCAGTCACGTCCTGTGGCTGCTCTTGAACATGTGAACAAGCGAATACGTGGCTAATTTACTAAAAGAACCGAGCCATTCGAACTAAAATGTTTTAAAGTTCAAATCATTCAGCAAACCACAAATCTATATTACAGAAAAGCAATAGAGTTTGCGTGTTCATTCTGTTTGAGAAACATGTTTACAATGTAACTAGTTTAAGTTTAGTACGTATTTATCAGATTTGCAATTTATTGAAAGCTAGAATACTGAATGCGGAATAGGAAATCTATTGTATGCAAGTAACGTCATTTAGTTATCAACTATTCCATTACTGATTAAGCTTAAATGGCCACTGTGAATATAAATACTAGTTATACGGAAACAATAGTATTGGTTAGTAACTCGTATAGACTAACAGTGAAAACGATACATATTATCCAAGAGTAACACGATAAGGCTCTCTAGCTCAGCGCCATCATGTGGCAACTCGGGCGTGAAACGTTCATTATTTCGACTTAAGTAATATTAATTGCTATCCGACTTTATAAAGAAAAGATTGTGTTGCCAGTTTGCAATAGATTAGTTAGACGCTCGTTAACCGAACAGTTGATGCAGCGCAGTAGTTGTGAAACTATTAATTGGAAATATTAGAAAAATAGATGAACAAATACGGATTTGAGGACTTCTGATCAAAACTAGATCTTGTGAAAGATAGATATCGACATCCTACGGATCTAATTACAGTGATCAGAATGCAGTTACAATATTCGTCACGCTGGTTATTTCAATTCAACAGTGGTAGACTTGAATCCCCGACACTGGAATGACATTGCATTGTATTCATAATTGTTTCATTAGATTTTCCTCTAATACGACCCGTTTCTGTAATTAATATCTAAATAGCCAACCAATTTTGTACTTAAATAGATCCTGTATCCGTAATAATGAAATTGACTCATGTCATTATAATTATCCACATTTCAAATATCTATTGAAGCCAATTTCAACGCATTTAGCAAACTAATTGTACGTAACGTTTATGTTTTTGCGTGATTAATGAACCGTCCGTCAATAAGTATTACGATTGATTCAAGTACATGATCCATTAGCTGTAGATTTCTAACTACACTTATTATTTTTCCTTCATACAAAATCGTCGCTTATTTCATAATTCCTTACGCAATACTTCTTTTTTTACCTGTATATCAAATAACTGGTTATGTGTTACTATTTTTACCGCAATTTTGTTTCAGTTGATTATGTTTATTCCGCTTTCAAAAGAGGTGAAACCTATGAATTAACGTTTGATTGCGATAGTTTTTTTTTTAAATAAAAGGACCATGGGAAGAATCGTCCGCACCCACCAACACGTTTGAAACTAGTGTCATTCGAAGCGTCTGGTGGGTTAGATAATTCGACATTCTTCAAAAATGTGGGGTTATTCTGGAATATTACTTTTTTTATTCAATATTAGCATTATTTTACATTTATATATTTTCTTAGTGTGCACTTAAGAAGAATAGAATATAGCAACCTAATATTGGTTCTCATTCATGATGACCTTTCTTTTATCAGGGACCATTGTTTTTTCTCTGACCTAACCTAACGATCGGTTTTCTTTGATATTTTGTACAATTACCCAATTACAAAAATAAAGTGATGCTGTTCATTTTTGAGCAGTACCATATGCCTACATTGAAATTTATTTTTTTATTTTTTTATCTTAGTACTAATCCCGCCAGCATGATGGCGCCTACTAAATGTCACTGTTAGGTAAGGTTAGGTTAGCTTTTTGCTTAGGTTAGGTTAGGCAGGTATAGGTAGGTAGGTAGTTGTTAATAAAAATAAGTTGTATTTACGTTCACTACTTGTCTTTACTTGTCTTTTGTTGTAATTATGTTATGTCATTATTGTTGTAGTTCTTTCACTTTGATAGTCTAGTTTTTTGTATTTATACATATATTATTTTGTTATAAGTAAGATAATAAATATGGTTTCGTGTATAAATGTGTCGTGTGTTTTAATATACAGTATACAATAATACAATATAAAGACGTAACACTTGCACGTCTTTAAAAGATGACATGAGTTCATTAAGTTGAGTATCTTGAGGGAATAGTGGATTAAATACATGTACTTATTGCAAAACTAGTTTCCGTTAGTAGTATCTGTCACTCTATCACGCACTGCCGTAACATATACACGCTGGTGTCGGCCGAATGTCGGCGGCCATCTCACGTGACTTAGTTGTCGCATTCACGACTTGGTTTTAAATTAGAATTTGCTTTGAATAAGTGAGTTAGCTTTCGATTTCCTCGTGACGAATGAATGGATGTAGACTAAGTTTGTAAGTGATTCTAAACCACCTTCTTGAATACTTAAAAGGTCCATTAACATGAATGCCTCACTGTTAGTTCAAGAAACGGATACCGAATATCACAATCGTTAATTACCTACTTAATAAATCCACAATAATTAAACACAAACCAACTATATCAATAGTACTAGACATTATCTCATTCAAATCGAACAGCAGCCCGTCAGACGGCTTTGGGACTAATAAAGTTATGAGTGTTAATAATAAAGTTGCAACACTTTCCCACGCTCCAAAGGAAAAGGAAACAACAAAAACCACGTGAATTACAAATATTACAATACAGAAAATGGCCAATTACCATGTGTAGGTAATCATTTCATCACCTTTAATAAAATTGGTCGGCTAAGTCCGGCCTTAGTCCGTGGCCTTCGTAGCTGACTTATGGTCGCTTTGTTTTCATATAATACATAACGTGTGAATGGTTTTGCAACTGTGTTATTGTGCGTTCTTCAAGGTGGTAGCATGTCTAGTGCCTACTGCAGATTAAGGGCTAGAAAAGGTTCGGTATTGTAAATTGTACAGGTCTTCTGTTTTACTAGCCGTGTACAGCCTCTAATTGTTCAGTTTCGGTACCTTTGGAAATCCCTCGCAGATCTTTAACACCGCAAAACGCTTTGTGACTGAAGTAGAAGCTAATCGGTTTAAAAATAATTTCAAGATAGTACCAGTCTTTTATGTCCACCTCCTTCCTTCTATAAAAACGTAATTTCCTATGCTCCCATCTAACATTCACATCTCAACTAAACAAGTTTTTATCGCGATGCATATCAGTGCGCACGCTTCCAACTAATCCGTACTTCTATGTTCTATGATATACCTTCACCATCTAGCGTCACTCGTAGTTAACTCCCATTACTTGGATGGCCGTATCGAGCAGATTAACTAATGTCTTCACAGTGTTTCGCTGGCGAGGCAAGGAGCCCACGGCCGGTTGTACCGTCGCAAACGGTTGACAACGTTATGACATCTTCCGCTGTTGCTATATCGTCCAGCGATGCGTGGTCTGTACGCAATGCACGCCGCCTCTTAATTCATATTTGATCTGTAAGTTCGTCATTATCATTATGTATGTCTTCATGTTCCTGTCCTTTGGATGCTGCATTGTCTTGATCTATAAACGCGGCGTCATTTATTCTTACAATACCTAGATCCTTAACTTCGCTTGTTTTGCTTCGCTTGTTATTCGCTTAACGTAGGTATAATTTTTTGCGTGATTCATGAGTTAAATGACAAATCGTTTTGGTGTAATGTGACAACTTTTTTTATTTGTATCCGGTCAGCGAGTCAGTGACTAGAAAAAAAAGCAATTTGATATGCCGGATAAACTTAGATAAATATTATGCGTATTGATATGACATATTGGTATATTTACGTCCGCGTCTGACCTAGTATACATCCTGGTCATTGTCTTATTTGGTGACATGAAGGTATTATTATTTAATAATTATGTCACTGGTGTTCTAGATACTCAAATATGTGCATGACCGTGCCAATAAAGTCGATACAATCAATGTGCTTTCGCAAAACGCCCACGTTGTTTGCAATGTGTGTCACATCCCAATGACCAGTGATATGATGTTTAGTCTCAGACCATTTGGAATAACGTGTGCTTTCATTTTTGTTCGATAGTTCGTTTTGGTTTTACCATGACTCAGCTAGTTTGCTACCAGTGAACTTCCTATACTAAAACAAGTGTAGGTGTGTTTTTTTCATGATTAATGAACTTGGCATATTTTTGTAAACCCATTGTTTTACTGGAAAACAAGTTGGAAAACGAGGAAAACTCATGACTTAGTCATTATTGCAAGTTCAAGATCTTTCCGTCATTCCATGACCACTATTGTTTTCTTGTGTTTCAACACAGTTAAAGTGTTATCTTAACACTTTTTGATCCATTCCAGTACAGCTTACATTTTCATTGTTCTACAACGAAACCAAACATAAAATTACATCATATCTTGTAAGGAAATAATTGTGTAGTTCATCAGTTGAAATATCTGTTGCAATTTGAAGACAATAACTGAATTTCGCACCTGACTCTCTGTTGCAGTGATTGTGTTTACATCAGCAGTGACATTTGCTTTATGCATTATAAATTAGAACTTCTGACCCAACACTGTGCAAAAAATCTACTTTACCAAGATAATGGAATGTTGTGGTTATTCTTACACAAATAAATATAAAATAAATTATGATTTGTTCTGATGATATAAATATAATGTTCATACTAATTTCACAAAGAGAGCGCACAGATGAATGTAATAGCAATTGCAGTGGCTTTAATATTAAACTTGCTGCATCAATTTACAGCATGAGGTCAACATTTTTAAGCGTCTTTTAAAATTTATGTTTAATTTATAACTTTAACAAACCGATTAAAAAATAAATACGCATAAAGGTGGCTGGGACACACTGCATGCGGTAAGCGAAGAATTTAGTTTTGTGACGCAACATATGAGAAACCTAAGTCCATCAATGCAATAGGAACCTTCAGATCAGGGGTATCGACCCCGAGCTGATAGGATCTCATTAATAAAAGAATCACAGAATTATAATCCTAATTTCTATTTTTTTAAATCTTTCTTGTTTTTTAGGGGTCCGTATCCAAAGGGTAAAACGTCCTATTACTAAGACTCCGCTCCGTCCGTCTGTCTGTCTATTCGTCTGTCACTAGGCTGTATCTCATGAACCGTGATAGTTAGACAGTTGAAATTTTCACAGATGATTGATTGATGATTTCTGTTGCCGCTATAACAACAAATACTAAGGAACAGAATAGAATAACTATTTAAGGGGGCTCCCATACAACAAACGTGATTTTTTTGCCGTTTTTATTTATAATGGTATGGAACCCTTCGTGCGCGAGTCCGACTCGCACCTGGCTGGTTTTTTTTGTTAATTTTTGTTGTGTGAATCATTACATCAGATTTTTTTATTTTTTTTATAATTTTTTAGTTGGTTAAAGATAATCATTCCTCCTCTTTCAATAGTCCATATCTATAATCTATCTTGATGATGAATGATTTCAATACATAGATAACAAGACACATAATACTACATAACTCGTACTCTCATATACAACGGGCCACTAATCTTACAACCGATAATAATCTAGACTCTTGATCACCGTTTTCTCCGTCTGAGATGTCATATAAATTCCCATTAGTATTGATGTATACGTGCCCAGGCGCAGTTCCTATAAGGGTCACCTAAATAATTGTAGTAGTTTATGTAATCTGTAGCAATCGAATAATTTTCGTTTCCTTTGATTACTTTCTAGTACCTGCTTACTAACAGAATTATTCAAAAATAAACTTCAAAGCCATCGACCACTTAATTTCTTTCAATTCAAACGATTTCCATCTTCTGTTAATTATTTAGGTGGTCATATTATTTTGTCTCTACATTATTCCGCATTTTTTTCAGTTTATCTTAAAGATAACTGAACCGTTGATTGGTTGAAAAATCCTTTATAGTGAAATACATAAAGAGCCAGAATTTCTGGTAGAGCATGTGGTAACAACTTGCAAAATATAAAAATAAATTACCATTGCAATAATTACGTACTTCTGCATGCCAGCAATGCCAAAATTACTCTGAATTACCTAATACTAATTTTTTCCTGAATTCTTGAACTGTATTTGTAATAACTTTGAAAATAAAAATACAAGGTTAAAACTGTTAGTCCCCCACGCTTCACTTCCATCAATTATTTTAGTTTTGAATTATGCTAGCTGCTTAAAACGAATAATCTAATTGCTACTTTTCGGCACTTAATCTACGAGATATGAAAATTATATATTTCCGTATATTCGCCGAAGTATCCGGTTTTTCAACAAAAAAAAATGTAATTGTTTAACATTTAAATTTAGAGGACAGCCGCCACATTAGCGGCATTACCTACGGTCGGGGTATGGAACGAACAGATTTGTTTTTTAATTTTCTCACTTTTAATTAGCCAATTCTATTCTGGATAAATCCTACTAATATCGCACCTCCGCTCAAATAGTGTCGTAAGTCAAAAAATCAAACTTTCGAGAAAAAGGTGTTTGAAATTTAACTTTCCAAAGAAACTCATTTAAAATTATAAGGACGCTAGTGCCATTTAGGGATAAATATTTAAACCATAAGTATGACACTATCTGAGATAAGATTTTGAAGTTTTCTGAAACGAATGGTACAATAAAAAAGGTTTTACAATTTTTTGAGTTGTGACACTATTTGAGCGGAGGTGCGATATTATAAATGTGAAAGTTTGTGTGTTTGTGTGTTTATGTGTTTGGATGTTTGTTACTCAATCACGCAAAAACGGCTGAATGGATTTGGATGAAATTTGGCAAACATATAGTTTATAACCTGGATTAACACATAGGATACTTTTCATCCCGATATTTCTACGGGATCGAGACTTACGCGGGTGAAACCGCGGGGCGCAGCTAGTAACACATAAATGCGTATTATATCATTACGAAAGGCGAACAATGACGTGAAACAATCATCAGTTTATTTTCAATGTTTCCAATGCGGCCTTTATTATAAATCTAAATGAGAATGTGTACCCATACTTATTATATCAAATTAGCGGAAGCGAAAACAAAATTGTTTATATTTTGTTCTTAGATCGCTGACGGCAACGGCTGATCACGGGGTTCCTTACTTATGAATCACTGCAAAGGCTTTCTTATAGGTACCCAGTCCCCACGACTAATTGTTGGAGGCCTGCTGGCGTAATTGTGTGAACACAAACCTGCATAACTAAGGTTACCACCCACTAAGACACACAAGGAGCTGTTTAGATTTGAATATTTCCAAATAACTCACAAAGACAAAGGAGAATGACTACCTATTATTTTATGAGATAATGATATACCAAATCTCAAATCTAAAATTCAAATATATTAACAGTGTGGCGGTAACTAGGTCATCAGTCGATGCGTCTACAGTAAACATGTGTCGCGGAGCTGGCCTCGATGTATCGTCGTCAAATTCCGCGTCAGCAGTTTCGCCGCCAGCGCATCCGTCGTTTGCTGAGCTTGCAGGGCGTTCCGCCCGCTCGCCCCGCAGCCCCACGCCCGTCATTGCAGCTCCTCCACGCGGCGCCACCCGATCGCCTCGCCCCGTCCCGCTGCCAGTGTCTGCAGCCCTAGCGAAACCCCTGCAAAGGGATTTCGCTAGCGTCACCGCGAGCGCCCCAGGCGCTCCAAGTATCAAGTCCATGCCGGAAAAGGCCGATATTGACGACGGTTTCGTGACGGTGCAAAGGAGGAAGCGCCGATCACGAACTTACGAGAACCGCTGCGGTAAAGCTCCTACGGAGCCCACAGTGAACCTGCGTGCCGCAAAGCCGAACACACCGGTGTACATCTCCCGCCTGCACTACACCACTAAGGCGGAGAACATCGTGGAGTACGTGCGCCAAAAGATCAAGTACACGCCGAGGGTGCAGTTGCTGGAATCGCACCGGAACGTCAACTTCAAGGCATTCGTGGTGCGTGTACCGAACTGTTATCTGCCCCTTGTCATGGAAGAAGACTTTTGGCCGCAGGACGTGGTGTTCCGTCGCTTCCGCGGACAAGTGCCACAGGACAGCACTAAGACCAGCTAGTGCAAAGTGAAGTGCTACTAACATAGTCTTAAGCCTTATTTATTAACACAAGCATTTTGATCATAAAAATATGTATGTCTAGATTAAGGTATTTTTCTATGGGCCTGTGTCGCCTGAAATAAATGGTATTATTATTATTATTATTATTACCTCAAAACTGGATCAAACCCCACAAAATAGTGTGGGCAGCCAGCCCTATACAAAGGACGTATAATATTATTATGTCGTTATGCGAACACGAAGGCGATCATTATTTTATTATCGTACTAGGGCCGTAATTTATATCGATAGCCGAATGAACTAAAGCTGTGACGTTAATTTGATATCGACTTATCACGACTAAATTAAATATTTCGCTCAGGGCGTGTCGCTACTTACAGAATTGTGATTTAAATTAAAATGGACCGAACACTGTCCGATACAGATCCCTGATACTGATAGCACGTGAACTTTATATCGAATTGCCATTAAATATAATCCGTTTCCTAACACTATCTTATTATGTATTCACTCTAGTTTTGTAGGCGGATTCAATTAATATCGAACACGGTTCAACATTTCTCTCGATTATAAATAGAATGACGGACAGAACGCAAGCTGTCAGAGAAATCGATACATCATATAAAAATCTTATTTACATTACGTCGAAGCCGTCTATGAAATATGTATTTTTAACTGTTATGACAAGTCAATTTAAAGTGAAGCCGAATCGAAGAACATGATTTGCATATAACTTTGCGAATTATATCGTCAATGACTTGTAAGTAAAGATAATGATACGCCTAGTTAGTTTCATTCAGATAGACAGCATCATAATATAGAGGTTTATCCATCGACGTAGTCACAATCTGTATTATAATATATTTTAAATTTCTCTTGGCACCGTTTGTTTTCGCGAACGTTCAAAACTTCTCTTTAATACACAAGAGATATGGTATACTTTCCCAAATCGAAAAACAGCTGCCTAATCCACAATAATTATATTCCAGACAGCGCGCAGACTAATCTACATCAAAGATCACAGAATACGCAAATTTTTTAGACAAATTATACACTACTGTCATTCAAGCAGATAAGATAAAGGCGGTGTCGCATGCCACTCACATTTCTCATGCAAGCGTCGTGGAGGTCATAACGAATCGATGGTGATCATAAAATAATGCCCATGAACCACCAAACCGTGTAATTATTAATAAGCGAGTTTATTAATTGCATGTACTGTATAAAACTGGCGCAAATATAAGGGTGACCGTGAGTTGCGAAAGCAATGGCCGCCGTGTCATGGTCACAACACAATCGATATGACAAACGATTGATATTGAACGATATTTCGATTCGATAGCGTATCGCTTAAATGTTTATATTAACAATAAATTTTTCCGACATAATACACCGACATCTGAAACCAGGAATTGGCAGCGGCTGACTAGAACTTGTTTGTATTTATTTTGTTAAAAAATATGTATTCAAATCGTCAATAAACTCACGAACCTATGTGTTTTTATAAACGTTGCCAGTAAGAAAATTGTTCCTTGTAAAATTTCATCGTTTTATCACAAAGCGCATGCTAATGTCGCGCATTGTTTTCTTTAAAATATCATTGTTTCCCTGCGAAATCACGCAAAAGAGGTGAGCAAACACTATACAAAATCCTAATCTCATTTAATCAAAGCTTTATGGCGTCCTAAAAATACTACAATGAAAATGGTGCGCGCGCAATCTGCATTATTTGCATAACGCAGTCATTTACTGAGTCGACCACCGCGGCACCGTTCCACAATGGTTTGGGAGCTATTGAACATTATCCTACATGTGCTAAAACGAATTAAGGTTAAGGACGGTGGTTTCTTAAGTAACACAAGCTAATTATTTTTTGTTAGTAAAAAGTAGTCGACCTCAACTCATGAGCAATTTTTAACAAAGGAATTTATGTAATTTGACGTGATTTTTATGTAGCTTGGGACATTTGGAAGAAACTAAACGAGCATGACATTTGCCTAAGCTGGGCCATGTTATAATTATTGGCAGTTTTCTCACACGTTCTTATCTTGCTGAATTATTTCATCCATATTAAACTGAACGTCTTTTGTTTCGGTAAAAACAATTGCTAAGCGCAGACAATGATCACGTTTCTTGAAATGAAAGACAGCCAACCTACACACGATTAGGAGATTAATCCTCATAAGTCTACCTTATAGGTACAATAAAGTGTCGAAATCACTTAAAAGTTGGCAATTATTAAGTGTTCTTATTACAAAGTAGAGCAATAAAATTGCTAAGCGCCATAATGTGTTTTAAGCTCATTATTTGATGCAAGCGCTTCCCTTTATACCTATGTTTCCAAACAGTTTAACTCCTTTGTTTCTGTACAATGGGAGTCAAGATAAAGGTGGCAAGCGATAATGTGTGAATTAATCATCTTTAAAGAGCTTACATCTTCTTACCCTTGTTAATTTCGTAATGTTCTATCAAAAGGTCTCGGTATGGCTTTATTTTGTACAATCATTATTAAACTAAGCTTTTGTTTTAACTTTATGACTGAATAGATTATTCTTATTTCGACAGTAAAATAAAAATCCAAAAATTACTTCCTATTTATACAAACTACACCTTACCTCGGTAAGCAGCTTATGTGTGTGCTTGATCTATTAAATAAATCCTAACTAATATTACAAATGCGAAAGCGAGTTTGTTTGTTACGCTTACACGCTAAAACGGCTGAACGGATTTGGGTTAAATTTGGCACAGGGGTGGACCATGATCTGGAATAGGACATAGGATACTTTTTTATCTCGATATTCCCACGGAATCGAGACTTACGCGGGTAAACCGCGGGGCGCAGCTAGTAAACAATAAATACATAAATATTCATAATACTTATTATTTTATTTTATACACTGTCCCGCTGCCACTACCGCTCATGCCTAGCGTCGTCCGCTCGGACACAGTGCGCGACCACAATTTCACGCATGTTACGCATACGCACGCCTACCGACTGCCGCTCGTTACAAAATATCATAATACCCACTTTTAACACCTTCATACAATCATGCAAATTAACAGCTCAAGTTAATTTATGAATTTTGAAAAAAAAAAATATTAAGTTTATTTCATAAACACACAAAACCTTTCACTATTTATTATAGTATCATGTGAACTTGAAGTAATTAACGTAAAATTAGGAATATTTTAATACAATTAAGTGGTGACGTGACCTTTGTTAGTCTACTTCAAGTGCACCGCATAATTATGGTTGTAATGGTCTGCGAATTCATTGTGTTAACAAAACAACATTTGAGAAGTTAAATAAAAAGTTCACATTATGAATGAGTTTAGGTTATTTATCTGCGCGATAGTAATCTTAGCGATTAATTGTAACAATTTTATGAACTATTCAGCCATGGAAATAATTATATGGCTTTTTTATATATTTTTCCATATAGTTTGTTAGACAATAAAAGTACTAAATATGATCTGTAGATTATGTTAGGTAAAAAACCGTACATAAATTGGATAAATATCTAATGAAACTTTATTATTTTTACAGGTACGTTTGTGGCCAACATCCCAAATTCCCAACTCTACGCAGCGTTCGGTGAGATCATACCATGACTACAGCAAATTATTTATTTGCAATACCTACAGACAAACTTTCACAAACGATAACCATCAAAAACTTTCATTTAAAACCACTGAAATCTTTCCCATAAACGGTTACCAAAGAAAACATTTGCATATAGCCTATATTACATTAGCGCTACGAAAGTACAAACACTTACCTAGTTCATAAATACCGCCCAATCATCATTCAATGCACAACTTCATTCACAAACTCGCAGGTACATGTATCATTCACTCTAATCGCTCCGCAACGCATAATATTGACATTAGCCGCATAGCACTGCGCCTTCCGAGAAACCACTAAACTACCAGGTTCTCATACAAACATTTTCATTAACTAAAACAGTAGCAAGTCAGACCAAATAGGCGAGCATTAATACAACGTATTCCTGCTAATTGTCGGGCCCGTGAGAACGCAGCGGTGACCTACTAAATAACAAAATTGTAATATTCCAAGTTTGAATGTATTCAGAGCAAACTTTTTAAACATGGCTGACCTAAGATATGTTACGGTAATGTAATTATGCATGTCCTTAAATTATTGGTTAATATTTCAAGGTGCCCCTGTTTTCCGTTACCAATTTTCTGTTAGGAAATTAATGTCCTGTGATATAATTATTGTAAAAAATGCAGGTGTTCCTTTTTTGCTGCTAATGGTCGAGGGACATTAGGTAGGTGAGTATAAATAGCTTTTAAATGACTTACCTATGAAACAGCATTCTGGTAAATTAATCAAACAAATCTGTGGTCAAAAAAAAAATATCTGAGTCAACGTACCCTGTAAGTTTATGTAGGCTTATTAACTATGCGGTTTGGTAGGCGGAAATTAAATGTAAAGTACGATAACGAAAATTGCGTTCAATACTAAACTTGTTCAAATTGACACGCCCAAGACTCCGGATTTATTTTATCAGTAAAGTTGCTTGTGAGCTAATGGAAAGCAAGGTTCCGCAAGCGTTGGAATTTACATAAAAATATTTAATTGCACGTAAGTTTAAGAGAGCAGAATATTGTAATAAGTAGGTCATTTTATGTTACAATATTTTATTATGGACGTAATACAACAGATTATGTTAATTTCACTTAAATAAATAAGAAGTAAGCCATGAATCACTCTTAGACAATACATAATACATAAATACTTTAGTTTACAACATTAATATTATCTAATCCACATCTCACGATAAACAACGAATCTACAATCATAAAGTTCTAATAAAAAATAAATCAATACAAAGTCCTCCGCCGCGTCTGTCTGTCTGTCTGTTCGCGATAAACTGAGTGGTTCTCGAGGAAGGTTTTTAGTATATAATAATTAATAACCAACATCCACGCGGGCGAAGGCGCGGGCATCAGCTAGTCTATAAATAAAAGCTAATTCTTCATCAATTTTCAACCCGGAAACGAAGTAAATAAGTTTGCACATAATTTGGAGCTCCGAGCTATGTCGGAGCGTGAAATTGCCCGTCAAGCGTCCGGACCTGGCTATTATTCAGAATAAACATTTTCACGACCTTAAAATTGTTAATAATAGCGATTACCGAAACGGAATTAGGTACAGCAGTGGAAGTCACACAGCAACAGAATGTTTAAACAATAGTTTGACGTGTCTCGCTGTTAGGGAGGCCTGAGGCCCTAGACAAAGTGACATTTTATCAGCGATAACGATGATGGAAAATGCAAAAATGTATAGGACTGACATAAGCTATCGAAAAGCTTATGTCAAACTTGTTGAAAGTCGTTGTAGAAATACGAAACGCTTTCAAAGCGATTGTCACTTGTCTAGGCCCTCTGCTAGTATCAAAGGCATTGACTCATTTAGATAGATATCTAAGGTAAGGTTAATGAAAGCTCAACTATGAACAGATGTTTATAGTTGAGCTTTCATTAACCTTTAGCCTTTTAAGCTTTAAGAGACAGAAAAGGGAAGAGAAACTCGACAAAAATAATATTTAACTAAATTGAAGAGCTGTGATCACATATAAAGACAACGTAAAAGCACGCAAACGTCCATTACTGTACTTTGGCTGGCTTTTCTTTGATCGCCGAGATCCACAAGAATGATGCTTAGATCACCATAATTAGCAGAAGCATGGTCAGTGTTGCTAGCCCATGTTAAATTCTGAGGATGGTACTTTCGATAAATGCTCTTCAATCTATACTCCATTTAAAATAAGATCAGAAATTTAAACAAACCTTTTTACAGTCCGTTCAACCGATTTTAACTTCTATACCGTAGGAATAAGGATGGCATTAAAAGCAAAAAAAGTTACACAATACCAACTGTCTACTGCAGGTGCCATTTGTCGTGCTATCAACGCAATAGAAGTCAAAATCGGGTAAACGGACTGCAAAAAAGGCTTATTTAAATTTCTAATCTTATTTCAAATGGAGTATTGTAGAAGATATGAAGAACAATGTCTTCTTCCCTTCGTCTACGATTCAAAAAACACGGAAATACATCGACCCACAGAAAGGAACTAAATCAATCATTTAATCTTCGAAATACTAAATTTCAATATGTGTAGCGCGTGTTCTTAAGTATTATAACATTTATATACGATTACATTCTCAGGAACCTTGCTTAAAGGTTATTTGTACACGATTAATGTGGTACTGAATTCTGTCGATCTGTAGATTAGATCTTGTGAATGTCTAAATCTAAATCTAATCGTGAATCTGGCATCAAATATCAGTAGGTATAAAGAGTCATAAAACACATTTCTTAAGGAATCAATAACATGAATTCCTACAAGCATTTCTTCGTAGAGCTGCTACACTGTCTGAAAGGCGAAATGACACTCCAAAGTCAGGGAAATTAATTGTTCAGCAAATTGACTACCAACTTAAATTGGTATCTTATATTCAAATCACGTCTGTCATTCTTTGACAGTTACATAAAATAACTATAACTTCACCAATTGACGTAGGATATCAATTTGCTTGATAATTAATGTCCCTGGCTGTACCTATACTGAGAATAAAATTGATCATTTCCAGTATTCCCATACTGCACTTTCATTATATTCCATCGAATATACTTCCGTCAGTCAAAAAATTTTACGATCACAATGAATTTTCCAACGCTACGCTTATTAACTTTTTAGCACAAAACACTCACGCGCATAATCCATGCTTATTACAGATTTGTTCTGTATAATTTGGTTCCTTGAATAGTGTCTATATGCATGTATTATAGCTATGATTACTCGCTCTAGTGACCACCGAGTAAATAGTGCATATAATAATAAATGCATGGAGCTTCCTAATGAATATTATATTTACTCACAGTCGAATAAAAGTATCGCGTACTACGGTATATAAATAAACATCAATACTTGATATTTTTTTTAATGCAACTTTTAATAATGAATTATTAAAACACTCATGTGATACATCCACATTCGTGTTTTAATACCCGTTATTATATAACAGTTGCATAAATAACTATTATAACAGGTGTAAATAATTTTATATGGCACATAAAATGTTTGATTTATGTTATCTATTACTTATACTATCTATCACAATATAGTTGATGGATGAAACGATATTATTTTATGAAATATGAAAGCCATGGTGAAACTTCATCATAAAATCTAGTTGAAATTTATGGTCCAAATATTAATAGAATATTTCCAAAACGGAACATTTCTGTCACAATACTGTTGCGTGGTAAAATTAATAAATATCTGTACTTACAAAACAAAATGCCTAACAATTCGTCCGTATGCAGTTCAGATAATCTTAAGAAACTATGAACAACATTTACTATACACAGAGTCAATACTTTCCATACAAACGAAGCGTGTCATCGTCATCATTTCTCACACTTCGATACAAATAATGTATAATAATAGTTTGTTTGTTTGTTTCCACACCCTGCAATAGTCCTACACCAACCGGGGGTAGTCCTTGGGTGCAATTGCATAGTGTGAACAGGGATAATCATCGGTCGGTGCCGCATTCAATTAAAAACGTCTAACGAACCTCTGCAAGTTGGTTTCGGCCCCTCGTACGCCTTCAAAGTTCCGGGACTCCAGGGCCCCGAGAATATGTCAAAGACGTTTTTTTTAAAGCGCTTTGCGTTCCCTTAAAAATGTTGTGTGCTCAACGCACTTTCGGCGCCCCGAATTTTGTGAGTTCTGCCGTGTCTAAACGCTGCCGGTGCGGTGATCCCTGCCCTGTGGTAACATACTATTGAAAACCGGGTCTGCCCCGGTTTCGGTCAGTTTCCGAATAAAAGACCAACTTCGTCAGATAAGTGACAACAATACAACCACGTGCCTCCAAATTAGTAACGTTTTCCTATCGATTTATTTTATTTTGAAATTCACTTTCGTTGGCTTTCTTTCATCCGTTTGACGTCTACACTAAAGTACACTAACTTTCTACCAAAAATGTTACATTTAATTTGTGCCAATGTATCAGAATCGCGTGCTTTAAGTTTATATGCACTAGACACGGCACAGACACATAAATTGGAAGAAAGTGAAACGTGCTTTATAAAACCTGCAACGACATGTCATACTTCATTTGATGCAGCCGTCCGTCAACTATGTATGCAGAAATTAACTGAATGGCTGAACTGGAAATACTTGCTAAGCACAATCAGGATCACAGAAAACCTGCCTAGATCGACATACTCGATTCTATCTTTCATTTTATAATATTTTTTTTAAAAGAACATTTTTTTTTAGTCATTACTTTATTTAATGAGTGAGTATAATTTTATTCAAAAATATATTCTTGTAAATAAATGAGGCAAAACTATATACTTTAAAAAAAATTCGTTAGGTACTAACCAAAAGAATATTTCGGAAATCATGTAACTTAAAAAGTTGCTACACAGCTACGGCGTAGCAAGTACTACTCGTCATTGTCAATAACAGCCAGAGTTACGTTCAGTCTCTAACTGAAACCGCTTTAGTTAGTGTAGGTAAAGTAAAAAAAAAAAATAACTCAACGTGTTACTATATTAAGTGATTTACTTATAAGCACGTTCAACCTTACGCAATTTGGAACAATGCGCTAACAAGAAACGTTATTCTAGTGAAAGTACGGTGATGATAGTAAACAGCCACCGGGTGCGTGTGCAGCTAACAGACCGTAATTATGCGCCATGCTGTTCGCGTTGAATATTAATGATGACATTAAATGTTAGCTCTTAAACACATGATATATTCGCCGGCAATTAATTTAGAGATTTAGTCGTAGACAGTGGAGTAGGTTTTTTATTTTCTTTTTATTATTTGAGTGTTGTCTATTCTTAATCCTTGTGTGAATTTCGTTGATACAATACACGAAGACATATTTAGTAACCTATTCCGCTTAACTATTCCTCACGAGTCATAAAAAACCCTGTAAGAAATCGACACGTGTTTCACCTCTCAAAGAGGCATCCTTAGGACGACGATTGACCAGACGCGAACCAGAACACGAAACGCGTTCCCACACTGAGCGCTGGACGCAGACTGTATAAGCAGAGACCTTTTCCTTGCTGTCTCGTGTCTTTCCCAGTGTCAGATATAAGCATGTATTATTCTTGACAGATTAATTTCGTAAGATTGAACTAGTGGTTTCTCTCCCTTGCTTAAAAGCAAGCTTATTATGAGAAGAAAATAACACGTATTTATTGTACTCCTATCTTTAAAGTTTTAAAAGAATACACTTATAGTTACAATCTAAAACATCACACTCTTCGCCATAACGGAAAAAATCTAACTTCCGCTAGTCATTTTATACTTTCCTCTTTATGGTGCAAAATTTCTTCAACTTAGTTATAAATTCTTCGCACAAGTACTCGTACACTTATAAATATATTATAAACTAGCTGATGCCCGCGACTTCGCAAGCGTGGATGTCGGTTTATATATATTAAAACCTTACTCGAGAACCACTCTATCCGTTAGTGAAAACAGCATGAAAATCGGTGCAGTCGTTTTTAAGTTTATCGCATACAGGAAGACAGACAGAAGCGACAGAGGACTTTGTTTTATAATTTAGGGGCATGGAGGAACAGGGTGTAAAGTTCACTCATCCACCATAGAAAAGGGAGGATCCTCCGACCAGACGGGCGTTGTGTCTGGCGGGCAACTGCCCAACGATTGATGTCGGGTTCTTGTATATACTCGTATGTCCATTGCACGGTAAACTTTAATTGCGCGATGCAGGATTTATGTGACGTCAGGATTTTTGTGTGACGTCATGTCTTTGATGCGTAGTTCGCATGTGGCGATGTAGATACCGCCACAATAATATGTAAGGATTAAAGTCGCTTTTATTCTTTGTCTGTATGCCCGCGTTGTTCTTCTAAACCACGGAACAGATTTTAATGAGGTTCCACCATCGTTTAGAGAAATAATTCCGGAAGTTTTATGTGTTATATAAAATTAAGAAATCTTGTTGTTTTGTCAAGTCGTAAAAACCGTGCGAAGCAGGAGCGGGTCGCTATTTAAATTATAAATTAAAATGCTGTGAGACAGCTTTCTTTCCGAATACACACACTTACTTCATCTCCACGGTTGAACTTGTGACTCTGATAGACAATTGACAATCGTGAACATTCCCGGTATAACACACAGTATTACTGATTCCTATTAATAATACCACATTAAATGAAACATAATGTAATGAAAAAAAGAAAAACGATTAAAAAGGAAAGCGGCCATCTTAACTTTCTCATCATTGTGATCGGAATCAATTTAATTGTTAACATGCATGAAATAAGATTTAATGAGATCAAAGTGTGTCAGCCCTGTTTGATTTCACTTTTCGTTAGCGACTTGATAATTACATATTTGCACAGTAAACTGACTATTACTTTGTTTATTTAACTCTCTGCTAAATTATGCTAACATCATTTCGCTGATTCATTTATGCGTTTCTGTTTAAATATCGGTATTTTAACAAGATAGCGCTACACACATGCAAAACAGTTTCTAAACTTGCCTAGAACAAGGAGTTTGTCGGTCTTAGATAGATTCTAGTTTATGACACATTTAATTGTGTAAATTTTAAGGTGTCCAAATATTGCGCGGCAATCGCGTTTGGTCTACTGCCGCGTGCGAACGCTTCTGTCTATTTGCCGCACAACATTTCTAGCAAACATTCGTCAGTATTTGTGTTTGGACGAATTATACGCAGAGCTACGATGCGCAACCGTTTTCATGCCAACTGAAGTGCGCGGCGTGTCTCGCATATGCCGCGCAGTACTGCCGCGCAAACATTCGTCGGTTTAGTCCACACTAGAACGCGGCAGAAATGTGTCCTGCAGATGCCGCGTGTTGCTGCCGCGCTCTTGCCACGCAATGTTTTGACACACCTTTACGTTACGAATACGAATTATACTTAGTGCGTATTAGTTAAGCTCTAAATATTTTAGAAATGTAAGTGGTCATGAAACACTAGATTTAAATAAAAAAGTCGCGATAGAAGCAAAGAACTATACATATATTACAAGAGAATTATTGCTTCCCACTCCCACATTCACGAGCTCTACAGCAAAAGCTCATGTCTTTGGTTGGACTGACAAATCTATCAGCAATGTCTTCAGAGGGGCTGAAACCCTAGAATGCCGAACTCCTTTAGTATCGTCAGCCCTGCTAATTTTCTCATATCCTGACAATGTGAACCCTAGGTACATTACGCAACATACATAGTTACAACATGTTTTTGAACCTAAACTTATCAGTTAAACCTTGTAGCACACGATCTGACATGTGAACTTGCCCAACGCTGCTCGTGCGCAGATCATGAACTTACTCGGCTAAGGTCACTACTTCGTATCATATTACAGAACTCCACGCATATTGATGAAAGATAAAGCGACTTAAAAGAATATTGTGTTACTGACTAAGCATTATCTAAGAACCGTCAATCCTACAAACATACAATCATTATCATAAGACACTAAAAACTGAAAACCTATTAGGATATGCCAAATTATTTTTCCTTCAACGCGAGCAATTAAAGAAAAATATCGACTTCCGTAATTGTTACTCATATTTATAAATGGAGGCATGCCAACTATTAGCACTAAGAAACTGATTGATAATTGGAACATTCCTTCATGCTAACGACCATACACGTCGATGAATCTGTACTATTATGCCACTTCCAGCACAATGCGTGCGATTAAGTCGTATTCTTACATACTCGTATTAAACATAATTTATTAACTATACCTCCTAGACCCACTAATAAGGGTCTGAAGGCTGTCTGTCAAATTATAAATGCTGATTTTGACAGCTACAGTCTCTAATAAATTGACTTCTGGTTCATTTAATATTTAATTTTATTTCGACAGAAGCAATCAAGCAGGTTATAAATAAGTGCAGGAACGTAGGCTTTCCATTACAGTCTCGCCTGACTTCATGGTTGTAGTGCATAGCTTTAGAATTTTGAAACTACATAATAAAATGTTATAGACTTCTGTAAATCATTCCCTAAATAAAGAAGTATGACAATCTATAATGTGCATTCAATTCCGAAACGCAAGAACTTGAATAAACGGACAAAACAAACACTAAAGTTCCCGAGACGTGCCGATCTGTTCTCTGTTACATAAACCGATCTAAATACACCTCTCGCTAGTGAGGCTGTGATTTACGTCGTTTATTTGTAATCGATACAGTACTTGTGGCCAATCGGCGTGACAGTCGCTTGACATGGGACAGCGAACAAATATATCACGTTACGGACATGTCATTAAGCCGAGAGTTACTCCGTTTGCGTCTAAAGCGACTGTTAAAGTTAACTTTCACTGTTTCCGCACCAATGAGCTCAATTGTTAGGTTTCAGGCGGGGAAACTTCTACTCCTTACTTAGTTATACCATTTAATCCTAGTTCAATGGCTATTAACAAAACAAGGCGTTTGTTGTGCATTTTGTAGTGCCTTTCTATAAAAGTTGGATTTTCCAAAATGACTGGCATTTTTAGAGAGATCAATGTTGAGCTGTAAAAGAAACCTGCTCATCTTTGTTATCATTTTCTAGTTTCATCTCCGCGTAAGTTGTAAATCTGTTTGTAATCCTAACTAATATTTTAAATGGGAAAGTGAGTTTGTAAATTTTTCTGTTACGCTTCCACGCTAAAACGGCTGAAGGGATTTGGATGACATTTGGCACAAGGGTAGACCATGACCTTGAAAAAGATTTGGCTACTTTTCAACCCTGGATAGCAGACGAATTCGCGGGCAGCAGCTAGTGATCGATATGCCAAAAGATCTACCCACTTGTGTACCTTCTTACGATTAATTTCCTTCACATAATCATCTACTAAAGGTTGTGGAGGTCAAATAGGCGGTTGCTCCTAAAAAAAGAAAGGTATTCAGCTGCGTCCGGTTAGACTGGAAACCGACCCCAATATAATCAAAAGGCTAGGCAGATGATGAACCATCTGCTAAAGAAACTAACGAGTAAAAATGTGTGAACAAATTCCCAAGCGCAGGTCATTTCTTAATTACCTTTTCATAATATCAACCAGTAACCAAGTAAGACGCCGATCAGCGAAAATCCGACACAAGTAGAGCACTACCGCCATGGTGCAATAAATACCTTATTGATATACAAAGTTTCAATGTGTTATACAACGTTAAACCAAACCTTTAATTACCTTTTGACGTTATCTCCCTACTCTGGTTTTAATTTCTGGTTTCTAGGATAATCATCGATTTCAACGCGAGCAAAGCCGTGGGCAGAAAGATAGCAAGAAATATGAAATGACGGAACACTACAGTTTCCGAGCTTTACCGTTAACGCAATAAACATTCAAACCTAGGAAATTATTTTACCTATATAATTTTCTATTTTAGTTGCTTAATAATAAAATCCAGGAAGTTATGAAAATAAACTGAAATTACTTTAGTTAATTAACGTCCACGTCCGTATCTCACTGCAGGGATAAAGCAGAATATCAGCATCAAGTATATTTCTCTGACACATGCTGAGCTGGACGTTTGGTGCAAGATTGAGACGCACACCGCACCTTGATTCGTTATTTGATTTGAAGTATGTCATAATGACTCTTCATTTCTTTAAGTTTTTTATTTCTCTTTTTTTTTGTATTGGCATCTTAATTCATGTAATTTGTTATCATTTAATTGTGCCTTTGTGTGTACTGAATATTTTTTTTACCTATCTAATTACAACAGGAGATTAAACAGTGGAGTGTCGTTTGAAGCGAACTAATTATCTACTTCATTATTTTATATTGTAATCTGTCTGTGAGCTAAAAGGCGTGTAATAAAATGTTCAGTGTTACAATTAGGTAAGTAGCTTAGTAATCGTAAAAATAAAACTAAACTAGTAGTTATGTTGTAATTAATCAACAGTCCGACCATAGAGTAGGTAAATAATTAATTGACCTAATCTTATTTCATGTTGAAGAAACCATTTTTCAGGGGATCATCCATGTTAATTACGATTCCACAGAGAGCACTCCTTGCCAGTCCTTGCTCCACTCACTATCCTTAAGGCAAAGACATGACAATATTTAGACAGAACCATTCATTGTATCTGGTTTTATACTGATGACTGACTTGGTGTGTTTTCTTGAGTTTGTTGCGCCACTTCTTCTTCCCATCTAAAGCACTAGGAAGTGATGAAGGGTGGGCGTTTTGGGGGACTGTCTTATGTAATTTTGACTAGCCTAGTTTGAATAAATGACTTTTGATTTTGATTTTTGATTTTGATACGTGACTCCTTCGGAAACCCTATGCAAAAACCGTTATCAGTCGTTTTTTCATCCTGTTAAACCTACCAGCACATAGCCCACTGTAAGCGGTTGTAATTTCATAGATTTCAGTACATTACATGTGTGATGTACTGAAATCAAAGCATGTAGTTTGATACAAACCTGTAAGTCTGTACAAAAAATATCTAATGCATACAGCAACTTCTATGTTTTTCGTCACCGCGCCTCATAAACCAACGTGGTTAGCGGCGTATATAAAGGGGCTGAACGAAACAATCGTGTGTAACGATCGATGATTGATTCATTGCACAAACTCGACAAACATATTGTTCTATCAACAAGTGGGTTGCACATAATACACGCTACTAACGTTTTTTCATCATGCACCGTCACTAAGTGAGCCGTTAATTGAAAATATCCAAGTTACGACCTTTTATTCCTTAGAACTGATATCAATCAATTTCCGCCTACAATTTTATGCACGCGGTAATCGCATTTATGATCATTTAAAATTGATAATATTAATGATCATACGAAAATATATTGCCGATTTAATCGCCAATTCATTTTTATTATCACACTTTTATGTCCATTTATCAACTAGTTTTGCCAAATGCTATGTTGCCCTAAGGTTATTTAATATCTATAATGGGTCTACTTACTTACATAATTCTTTAAAGATAGAGAACAAAGTTGCATTCAACATAATCTATTACTACAAACTAATGTCACTGCTACCATTAGCACATAGTAGGTTTAATAAATTATCGGATACGATATCCAACAAGCAATGTGTCTGAATTAGAAGTAATGTTTTGTCATTCTGTTTCCAACTTAATATTGTAAGTCCTGTTTTAAGGCTCTTACATACTGGGGCGATTCAATTGTTTTGTTAAAATTCGCGTCGCGCGACGAATCGCCCCAGTATGTAAGAGCCTTTATTCTAATAGCATAGGTAGAGTGTACATAATAGAATATAGGTAGTTAAAGTGTAACAAAACCGATATATACATATATTATATAATACTAGCCAGACGTTGTCCTGCCCGAACAGCACCACCTACCGGGTTGAATTGTATTTCCAAACCATCCAGGGACCTACTCAAATATACACACAAAATTTCATCCAACTCAGTCCAGCCGTTTAGGAGGAGTTAGGTAACAAACACACGTACAGAAGAATGATGTATATAAAGATATCTTTCATATCATTAAACCTCATTTAAAAACATGACAGCACCAGAAAAAGCATTCTATTAAGCTAAATACTCCTCTATCTTTCCATACGATCTAAGTACGTAAAACTTAACTATGTTACACGCTCGCGGTAATTTTATCATTTAACTAAACACATACTGTAATCGCGCAACGTAACAGTAATAATACTAATAATCCGATGAACAGATGTGCTCACGAAGGCGATTAGATGAACGGAACGAGTCATCGCCGAGGCGAATCGCAAACAACATGGTTGAATGCAAACACGATTCTATAAGCGAGCCCATTGAGTTGCACCAACAGCGCCAATACAACTATGTTTGGATGCCAAACGCCAACTCACTGCATTGTTTTAGATGAGACGTTGTTGTTTAGAGCAAATTGTAATTATAATTTATTGTTTAAATAATTTAAGTATCTAAATTGGATTTTTTCATGTGGGTGTTTCAATATTTTAAAACCGCTAGTTTCAAAACATTACCACAAAGACCCAAAATTTTGCAAGTTAGTGACCTAATGAATCGTGACTTAATCAATTTCGCACTGAAACGATTTTGTAAACCAGAAAATAAGAAACAGAAACAAAACCGACTTCAAAAACGTTGCTTAAAACATGAACGTTTTAAAATCGAACACACTTCACCGAAAATGATGTGCGATTACACTGAAATGTTTTACGTGAACACGTATTTCATGTTTGAAAATAAGAAAATTATAGATGTTTAAGTAACTAGTGTATTAAAGATTGGTCATGTGCAATTTTTCCGTAATCATGGCATAATCATTTTTAAACATTTCCGCGGTATGTTTTACGCACATTACACATAAGATCTACTGTTTTACTTGAAAAGAGAAATTCTCGGAGGCTGATTGCAAACCACAGAGCGACCGCTGCTAATAAATTAATCTGTGATTAGATAGCAACAATTCATGGGCCTTATAAATAAGCAATAAACTAGGTGTAAGTAGCAACAACAAACTTACTTTGTGGCATATTTACGCGACTAATGAGCGGGTTGTGGTGCATAGTTTCAGAATTCTGATAACTTACTTTCAAAAGGTGTAAATCGTTTGGTAGCGTTTTATAGTTTCTGCAACAAAACGCCGCAAGCAGCGCTGTAGGCGCAAGCTAACGAGTGAGGGAGTTAAGTGCTAATACATTGCGCGCATATTGACTACAGACTTATTACTAATAGCTCTAGAAGAATATTTAAACACTCATTCACTAAGAATTAACCAGAATCAGACCTTTTCACAAACAGATTTTAATTGCCCATGCAATACAAGAAGTAATCTTCACTATCATCGCAACAACACACGATCCACCGATTTGGAAAACCAAACACGCGATTCGTAATTTGAAATAATAACCCTTCTGATAACCTGCCTTTAATCGCCGGCGCCGTAACGAATCGCCAGCCAATGTTAGTGTTTACCAATAAGGAAATAAAAGTATAGTCACCTCAAGGCTCTGAAACCTAAACGGTCTCACAAAAAACGGTCAAGTTCGTATCCAACACGTATTGTTATGTTCCGCAACCAGAACAAAATTGAACACTTTTTGTTGCATATCTACGAGCTAATAACCTATAATAACGTTGTTGCAAAATACAAGCAAGAACAACATATTTGGTACGCAAACAATTTTACGATGCACCCATTTGCAGAGAACCCTAAAAGGTATTGTAGAGAAACCGGTACATATCACTACAAATATTGGGTAAGCAAATATAATAATGTGGTAACTCTGAGATCGTATCAAACTGCGTAATATTCAATTAATGCTTTGAGAAAACTGTAACAGCCGACAGGGAAGTAAAAGTCCTTTAATTTAAGGACGCGGTCCCTGGTCCAGTGTTGCGAAAACTTCGTGACAACACAGTCTTGTAACCATTATACGATTGCCTACAAAGTGCACTACAGAATTTACATTAACGCACCTGTCGAGAGCTACTATCAACTTATCTAATAAACTAATCGTCGGTTACTTTCAGCTACTGTCAGTTCTTGGGAAAATCGTTACAGATTTGCGATCGTTCGTTCCACTTGAAATTGCTTCGGAACGTTTGTAATTTACACATTTTATATCTTTATTGTGTAATCTCGATTCATGAGTAATGCTTGCGAGTCATTTATCTTTCGTTGTGAGGTTTGATTTTATGATAGCTTTACTTGGATATTTAGGTTTCGGCGAGTAGGCTGTGAGAAATAGCAGTGTAGGATTGTATGCTATTATTGTGGTATTCATCTTAGCCTATATTCTTCCACATTGTCCTTAATTATATAGTACTTGTGGAGAAAAACTCTAAACCTGCTAAAATTATAATTATCTTGGTAAAACATTGCTAATTTTAACGTATAATTTTTCTTGTAAAATATTTCGTTTTGAAAGTGACATTGACCTGAGCTTCAACCTTGATTCAAATATTTTAGATAAAAAGTGGAAATTAGGATCTGCACCAATTTCTATTGTGGTCACTAACCGAAAATTGTCAATTGAATCTAATAAGTTTACACTATTCTAACCACTGAGTAAAGACAAAAAATTGGTAATTTAAATGAACTTCCAAACAGACCGAGACGACCTCCGCCCGTCACCTTGTGCCCAACTTTCAGGCCAAGTATAGAGATGACATTACTCTACGAGTTAGAAAACATTAAGATCAACATAAAAAAATCATCGAAAACCCCCATTGAACCAAAACTCACCAGCTGTTTTTTTCTCTTCCGCAGAAGCCATCAGCACAGCCGACGATCAATCGACGTCAGCGTCATGGTGGCAGGCGGGCACAGCCACACCGTTCCGCGAGGGCTCCAGCAGTGCCTTCTCGTCCACTCACGGCCTCGTGCAGACGCACCCGTCAGGCAGTGATCCCTTCGCGTCCTTCGGTAGCATCGGCAGCACCTCCGGACCCGCATCCAACCCATTCGCGTCCAGCGGCAGCGGTCCGTTAAGCGGTGGCGTACGGAGTAACCCTCTGCCTTCCCTAGCGAGGAATGCTAACGGGAAACCGTCCCTGAAGCATTTGGACTTCACGAGCAGTGCCACAGCTGAGCTGAGGAGGAACCCAGCGCTGTCGGCCCCTGATGAGTGCGCCCGTGCCTGCAGAGAGAACGAACCACCCAGGATCTGCTACTACCACTTCACTTTGGAACTGTACACGGTTTTGGGAGCGTAAGTATTTTTTTATTTTACATTGACTTAGGTGCAATGCGATGTTATTTAGCGAATTCTGTCTATTAAACATAAGTATTTCACACAAATGTCAACGTTAAGCAAGCTAAAAAGTAACGTAATAATTTAATAATACGTATCTAACTATGGATAATTATATTTCGATATAATTAGTTCAACTAGAACGGAAAACACTTCACCTAAACAAGTAAGGAAAATTCGTGTAGATTTCCCCAGTAGCTCTGCTGCTCTCATGCTAAAAGTTTGTATCCTTTGCACCTACGGAAACAAACGAATCACTGTGTATTTTCAACGGAAATATACTAATTTCGAAACCGAGCTGTGAAATTGCGATGATCACCCAGTGACAATGAATGAGTCGCCTTTAAAAACAAAGGTACTAACAGCTCGGCGTTTCTCATTAAAATTGCAAGTTGCCGCTAACGGAGTCGGAAGACTATTCAATTGTACCATTATAATTGCACGGATTAGACGTTTACTTTACAATCACTGTTATCGACTTATAGCACAGCAGTTTAAAAAAAGGCTTAAAGCTTGAGTAACTCCTTACCTCACAGTATTTCGTAAGAGCTGCGCCATCCGCGCCAAGATCCAGAGATAGTCCAAATATTTTCGAGATGTTCACGCAAAGTCGTGCCGAAGAAAAAACCGACCCAGCGACCGACTTTTTCATTTCGCACATTTTACGCTTTGTTTCACACGAACTGTTAGCGGCATCGGATCAATGCCGTACTTAAATACAATGAGTGATCCAAATTCCGTCAGGCCACGTAATTGATAGGTGACGACAAGACTTATGCAAGCAAGTTATTTCACGATATGGTACGTGTTCCCTGAAGAAATTGTGGTGTAAGATATATTGATAAGGTAATAGAGCATAGCTTATGTCATACTTAAATACATTCAAATGATTGCAGGGCGTGTCAAGTATGCACACCGAATGCGACGAACGTGGTGTGGTCTCACTGTCAATGTGTGCTGGCTGATGGTGTCGAGCGAGGAATCCTCACAGCCAACAGAATGTTACCGGGACCTTCCATCCAAGTGTGCGAGAACGACAAGGTAGTCATCGACGTGGAGAACCACATGGAGGGTATGGAGGTGACCATCCACTGGCACGGAATCTGGCAGAGAGGCTCTCAGTACTACGACGGTGTACCGTTTGTGACGCAGTGCCCCATCCAGCAAGGAAATACTTTCAGGTACACATGAACCTTAAAAATGCGTAATTATTGGTAAAAACTATGTAGTAGTTGAATAGCAATGCTTTATATTCTCCATAAATTATTTCAGATATCAATGGCAAGGTAACGCGGGTACCCACTTTTGGCACGCTCATACTGGACTCCAAAAGCTTGACGGTTTATACGGAAGCATCGTCGTCCGTCAGCCTCCTTCCAAAGATCCCAACAGTCATCTGTACGACTACGACTTGACCACTCATGTCATGCTGCTCAGCGATTGGCTGCACGAAGACGCGGCCGAGAGATACCCTGGTCGTCTAGCTGTCAACACCGGACAGGATCCCGAAAACGTATTGATAAACGGAAAGGGTCAGTTCAGAGACCCCAACACTGGCTTCATGACCAACACGCCGCTGGAAGTGTTCACGATCACGCCTGGCAGGAGATACAGATTCAGAATGATCAACGCTTTCGCGTCGGTGTGCCCCGCGCAGGTCACTTTCGAAGGCCACAATTTAACCGTTATTGCGACTGACGGCGAGCCCGTGCATCCGGTACAAGTAAACACCATCATCTCGTTCTCAGGTGAGCTAAGCACAAGGAAGCAATAAACATACCTGTTTACGATTTAGCTTTCGAACAATGGCAAGTTGTAATGTGTGGAGGATGTTTCCTCACAACTGTTCGAAGCGGCTTTTTGGCACCCACGCTGCGCTCATTTGATGTACCAAAGATGAACAGAATATGGGACACCTTATTCGTTCAATTACATCACTCCTTATGATTTACTTCAAAAATATTTTCGTGATTTTAAAAGTATTCTGCTTACAAAGGAACCTCCTCGTAATAATAGGTGCATAATATAATTTATGATAATCGGTTGCTATTTTTATAAGACACGCCTGTGTGTTGTAATAATGTCTAATTAGGTAGTGCGCCCAGTCGAGCAAAAACATTGTATAACATAAGTGCTTCCTCTTTTACAACATTTGCAAATTATGTAGATCCTAATGAAAATCTTACAAAAATGTTATTACGTGTGTTACAGGCGAACGATACGACTTTGTAATCGAAGCGAACAACATTCCTGGAGCCTACTGGATCCAGGTCCGAGGTCTCGGCGAGTGCGGCATCAAGAGAGCTCAACAGCTAGGTATCCTCAGATACGCGAGGGGACCCTACCAGCCCTCCTCGCAGCCACCCACCTACGATGTCGGCATCCCTCAAGGAGTGGTGAGTTGTAGTGGCTGGTGTAACATACTGCGAAACTGTAATATACATATTATTATATACCACCAGTAGATTCAGTAGAAAATGTATACTATGATAATGTAAATATTCTTACATTTCCTGTATGTTGGTAGTAACAGACGAATGAAGAACGTAAAGTGGTGCTGAGTTCTATTTGGTGTTCCGTGCGAGGTGTATGGAGTACGTAGCCCGTGACACGAGACTACCCGCCTCAATTATTAAACAGCGGATATTGCATACTGAATTCTTGGTGCCGACACGACGCCTCGATTAAACATGGTCGAAGTGTCGACTTTATACCAACTCGTTGCTCAAACTTAAATACTGGTATAGAGCCGATATGATACAAATTTCGCAGCGGCGAATAAATTAAAACGAAAACTCAAATTATACCTGTTGACGAATTAGACCATGTACAGGCAGGTGAAATAGCTACCCGTACATTTACCGGTTCTGTAAATATATAATCAATACCAACTTGTCTCTGTAGCAATTTTAAAATCGAACACATACCAATGTGACGGTTTATTATAATTTATAAGGTGTGTGTTTGCACTGAATTTCTGCAAGAGTGCAAATAATTGTCCATCTGGTAGTTTTAGTAACCGTAGTCAATTGAGTAGTGAATAATGTATATTTGCACGTAATATTAGTAATTGCACGTACCTTTCTCCTCACTAACTATCCAGGTGATGAACCCGTTGGACGCGAGGTGTAATATAACAAGGAACGACGCTATTTGCGTCAGTCAGCTGAAGAACGCCAAGCATATTGACCCGGCCATCCTTCAAGAAAGGCCTGATGTTAAAATCTTCTTGCCTTTCCGTTTCTTCGTCTATAGGCCTGAGATGTTGTTCCAGCCGAATACTTATAACAGATATTTAGGTAAGCTTTTCATATAAACGGTGTTCTTTAGTTCAATGAGATGATAAAGGAGGAACCAACAATAAAATGATGTCAACTTTCCAGTTGCCCCTGGAGGAGATCACGTAATCAGTTTGATAGACGAAATTTCATACATGGCCCCGCCTGCGCCTTTGATTAGTCAGTATGATGACATCAACCCCGAACAGTTCTGTAATGGTGACAACCGTCCCGCTAACTGTGGACAGAATTGCATGTGCACCCACAAGGTCGACATACCGCTGAATGCTGTTGTCGAAGTTGTACTTGTAGACGAAGGTATGTACATTACACGTCACATTTTCACCCGCGAAATTGGCTTGTTAAGCTTGGTGTAATTATAATCAACCCATTTACGTACAAACAGTGTGCAGATCAATTTGAACCTTATTTGCCAATGTTCATCACGTAAATCGATTTATGTCTTTGGTAATTACACCACGCTGAATACAATAACGGGAAGTTATGCATTACGTATAGATTACGGTAATTATAGATACAAATTCTTGATTGTACTTTCCATTTTCCAGTTCAAATCGCAAACTTATCTCACCCGTTCCACTTGCACGGATACGCCTACAACGTCATCGGTATCGGCCGGTCACCCGACCAGAACGTGAAGAAGATCAACTTGAAGCACGCTCTCGACCTCGATAGGAGAGGTCTGCTTGAGCGTCACCTGAAGCAGGGAGACCTCCCGCCGGCGAAGGACACCATCGCCGTCCCCAACAACGGCTACGTCATCGTCCGTTTCCGAGCCAACAACCCCGGCTTCTGGTTGTTCCACTGCCACTTCCTGTTCCACATCGTCATCGGCATGAACCTCGTGCTGCAAGTGGGCACCCAGGCTGACCTACCACCCGTTCCTCCTAACTTCCCCACATGTGGCGACCACCTCCCTCCCATCACGCTAAACTAAATCGGTTCCTAGACAAATTGCCCAGTTTTTGCATGATGTGCAAATAAAAGTACAGCACACAGCTATGTACAGTTGATTTAAATATGTTAACTAAGTGTAAATTTATGTTTGTTTTGTGTGATGTGTCCGGTAGATTCGAAGTGCTCGATTCTGCCGTTTGTGTTTATTTTTTTTACAAGAGTGATTCAATGGGAGTTAAATGATGGTTTGTGATTTTATTTAACGATGATGCACTGTTTCTACAAGTTGACTTCAATTTTAATTTTATGCCATATTCGGTGATATTTTCTTAATTACGTTTTAATTATTGATATCCCCTATAATATGTACTTTGAGGCTCTTGAACCAACAATTTATTTTCGCGTATTGAGTATAGATTTAACAAGACTTATTCGTCCTGTAACTAACAACTTGCCATTATAATGTTATTTTCACCAATGATATATTTATTACTTGTATATATTAAAAAAATACTTATTAGATCTACTTGCTTAGAATTTTAAGACATTCGAAACATTCCCAACCTAATTTTGCATGCACTACCATTTATGATAAAATGTAAATAACGTACAGCGGAACTTATGTAAATACACAGTAGTATGATCACTCTGTAACACACTCCGTACACAGACGAAGACTGTATATTATTATGTAGACTAAAGATATACAGAGAAGCACACTTAAGAGATGTTAATTAATTGTGACGGCTACTTGACGTCATTGTGATTGTGCCAACGGAAATTCTAAAAAGTAAATGTCGGTGTGTCCTAGTCGACTGAGAACGACAACCAACACAGCTTACAACGAACATATCTCGCAGCGAAGTAGGTATATTTTGCAAAAAAGTAAAGAAAAGCAAAACGTTACGATTTATCATAATAATATAAAATTACTATAAGAATGTAAAATTTTATACCTTTAATAAAATCTATGAAAAATAGCGGTTTACTTTATTTTCCTAGAAAGCATGAGTAGTTTGATGATTTGATTGTACAATTAGTTGGTACATCGATTTTATAATATGTACACACATCAGTTGAAAAGCTGTTGTATATATTTGTATATAAAGCACAATAGAATTACTATTTTAGATATTATGTAGATGACTCGCATGAAATGTCTTGTGCATGAATTTGGAGGGCATCGAGTAGACTCCTACTCGGCACCACACTTACAGGTTGTACATCTTTTCTATTTCCTTGTATATTCTTAAATATTTTTTATGTACATAATGACGTTACTAAACAAATTCTTTTTGTAAAGCTTTTCACCACAAGATTCCAAAGTTGCTTCAATAATTCGGCTGAACTAACAAAATATAAAGCGCATTGCTTAATTACCTACTCTGGAATTTGAAAAAAGCAATGCAATTTTATTTTATTTTTAATCCATTTTTAAATTCAGCACACATTGCTTCACATTTACTTTTTTAAACCATGTCGTTAACCCTATAAATGTTATAGATTCTTAACCCTTTGGACGCTATCTGCAATGTAAAACGAAATGATGCCGTTTGCGTTAGCAACTTGAAGTCAGCGAGGCCGGTAGACCCGGCCATATTGCAGGCGAGGCCCGATGTCAAGATCTTCCTGCCATTCAGGTTCCACTTCTACAAGCCAAAGGACTTGTTCAAGGAAAATACGTACAGGAACTACTTAGGTAAGATTTTAAGGTCACTAGAAAACGATATATATTTGACAGCTCTGTTGTGATTTTAAACCGTGGTGAGTCTCTACTTCGGATATAATATGACTTTCATGAACCATTATGAACCGTTTTCAGTGTAGGTACATTAGTTAGAAGATGATATATCACATGGATAGATCAAGACCTGGGCTAGGATGGGACATGGGGTACTTTTAATACTTGTAGTACTTTTTCGTGGGAAAAGCTAATACCAATTATATAAAAAAATTAAAATGTAATGTTATTCCAATTCCAGTGGCTCCCGGTGGTGACCACGTGCTGAGTTTGGTGGACGAGATCTCCTACAGAGCGGCCCCTGCGCCGCCCCTCTCGCAGATGCATGAGTTATCCCCGGACCTCTTCTGTAACGGCGACAACAGACCCGCCAACTGCGCCGTCGACTGCCGCTGCACACATATGATCGATGTTCCTCTTAACTCAATCGTAGAAATCGTGCTGGTCGATGAAGGTAGATACGAACAAATACTTATCTACATCAAGATTTAATCGAATGTAGTCAGAAAATCCAGTGTCTATAGACAAAAACTCTCAAACGGCTAGCAAAAAAAAAATAGGACTGACTGTTCATGCCTTTATATCATGAAATAAGTACCAGCTTTTGCCCCACAAGGGGAATACCATCCCCACTTTAAAACACGCAATTACTTACAGTAACGAACCGCCACATTTTTATTAAAATAACGACAACTAACTTCTTTACAACCAATCCTTTAAATTTCAGTTCAATCACCGAACTTGTCTCACCCGTTCCACCTTCACGGTACTCCGTACAACGTGATCGGTATCGGCAGATCTCCCGACAAGAACATTAAGAAGATTAACCTGAAACACGCCCTGGACTTGGACAGGAAGGGTCTGCTGCACAGGCAGTACAACCTTCCACCCTTTAAGGATACTCTTGCTGTGCCCAATAATGGTTACGTCGTTTTAAGGCTAAAGGCAGATAACCCAGGTAATATTTCCTTGTAAAAATTTCTCTTAGTTTTTCAAACAATATTTGCATACTGTGTTAAAATGTGCTTCTAGATTTTTTGCTTGATTTTTAATTTTATATTGTCGTTACAGGATACTGGTTGTTCCACTGTCATTTCATCTATCATATAGTAATAGGAATGAACTTGATTCTTCACATCGGCACGCAGGGGGACCTGCCTCCTGTGCCTCCGAATTTCCCTCGATGCGGCGACCACCTACCGACAATCACTCCGCCATTCTTCCCGATACACTGACACTGTCGAGAATTAATTGTAATCGATATTCGTAATCGATTTGTGAAAACTGGAGTGAAAAGCATCGCGTACTGCCATATTTTGTTCTGTTGTTGAAATATGAACAACGTGCGAATGCGATAAAAAATATTTGTTAATGTTATCTTGTAAATAATGTTCTTAACTTATGGTGCTGTTCTAAATAACTAACCTTCAAATGTATCGCATTAGAGACCAAAGTATTTAATCAGATCACTATAATAATTTATAGATTTAAGTATTCGACCAGCCTTGTGATCGAAATGGCGACTAGACTCGCCATTCAATTTAATTCCTTTGATATAGTTAAATGTTATTGTTACTCGGTATATAATTTTGTACATAAAGTTAGATTAAAATAAATTAAGATTTATATTAGAAACGAGACGATCGTAATTGTAATGTTATTCCTAAATAAATTAAAAAATAAAGGGGTTAAGTGCAAATACGTAATTACCAACTCGCAATAAGTAGATTGATAATCATAATTAGAGCTCCTTCCGACACAACCGCACAGTTTCTTTTGTCTGGACGTAGTTACTACAAACCACTTCGCTTTAAATTGATTATTTCCATCATGTGTCGGTGGAGGTTGGTGGACCTTTTAATTTTATAAAAGCATGCTAAAATCATTTTAGCTCAAGTTAGTTAACATCTTTCTAACTTGAGACCGTAATTTGTGTTACGGTATTATATGTATCTCTCTACCACAGTTGCAATGATGTCGTAAGTTTGTATCGTCATTCATAGTGTTTTAGTTCATAAACAATCCATGTTCACTCTTTGAGATGGATGCAACGTGCTCACGAGATAGTCTTTCACTTAAGATAAATAACACACATGAAAGAATCTTCACAGATAGTGCGTCGCTTGATCAAGAACAGAACTGCATAATTTTCAACTTTCATAGCATAGCCAACAATGATTCATCTCTAATAAATTATTAGATGTATGTTTGTAAAAAATGTGCTAAGAAAATTGTTAAGTGACGTATGTTCCTTTATACTGATCAAATATTAAAATTTATTTGTTACTTTCTTCTTTCAATTTTAATTCATAATTTACTAGCTGATGCCCGCGGCTTCACTTGCGTGGATGTCGGTTATTATATACTAAAACCTTACTCGAGAACCACTCTATCCATTGGTGAAAACAGCATGAAAATCGGTGCCGTAGTTTTTGAGTTTATCGCGTACAGGACGACAGGCAGACAGACGTGGCGGAAGACTTTGTTTTATAATATGTAAGGATGTAGTTTTTGCTAATTTTGTTTTTAACTTGTAATTGCTTGTACCTCAATTACTACTTATTTATTCATTACTTATCTATTTCCCAAATGGCAAAAGATGATGCATCATTAAAAAAATTTGTGAAGTTAATGGTTTATTAACCATATTAATAAACAAGACTTTTAAGTCTTCAATATTTTAAGTGGTCGATACTTTTCATGCCGCTGACGGTACACACCACTTTTTTTGGCGTTTTGACGACGTAGTATCTGGTATTCCAGCCCAGATTGGCCGAGATGTCACATAAACGAAGTAGATTTACTCCATTGTATTTATCTTAGTTGAAAGATGAACTCTAAGCTATTAACAATAAGGCACAGGGTAATATTTTGTTGTAAAGTATACACCTGTGTTAGGTCTGTAACATGGAAAGATTCCACTCTTTTCCATCTTAACTCTTTTAAATTATTATCATTAAACTCTATGAACACAATGTCGTATATTTAGGAAACAGTCATTTTATATTGAAAATAAATGTTTTATAAAATATTTCCAATTGTTCTTCTATATTATCCCCTTTAGAAATATCCCGACACCTCTTACAAAAGTGAAAAACAGTAGGTGGTATGGAATACTTGAAATAGGACTTACCTGATATTCTGATCAGATTACAATTTAGCCAAGGCATGTCACGAATTTTCTAACATACAGTAGCTGGTGACCACTGAAAAAAACCTTATAAACAAAAACACTACATATTAGCTGACTCTAAATGCATGCACCAATTTTTTAGCGTACCAACATACATACTAACAGATGCAAATATAGATAGTTGGTATGGTTACTAGGAACTACTAATTAGTTACATTTTTAGACGATTATCTGAGCATAAATCTACAAATCAGTTCACATTGACAACGTACAGAAACTAATTACCTATGGTAGCGATAGTACGACCTATTCCAATATTGTAATAACCCGTATGTATGATGAAATATTATTGTCAAGGTATATGTACTTTTTCAGGTGCTCTGAACTAGACATTGTTTTGTTACATCCAAGAATTGTAAGTACATGTCATAGAAGGTATATTTGGTTGCCTTTTCTAAAGCTCAGCTCCTAAGAAAGCGATGAACGTTCACACAATAACGGCTGTCCAAACACAGAGTGTTTTTGTCACCTTAATGTTAAATACTGGTAAAAATTACAGAGCTCCATGATGGCCGTTATATGACGGAACCGCTTTCCTAAAAAACTCTAGTTTATGGGGGATGCGCCAAGGTAGCCCGCGAAATTCAAATTTTCTTACGTTTTTTTGCAATTTGCAGGTCAGTATCAGTTTGTATGTTGATCTAAATATGATATGCGGCCGTAACACATACGGATTTACAGAATTATATCCATTAGAACCAGCAATACAACTCGTCAAATGTCATGATTTCATGAAATAGTCATTCAATACACTTACATGAACTTAGAGAGTTGTATTGCTGATTCTAATGTATATGGTGAATTTTGCGTCACTGTAAGGTATTTACGCTCATGATCGTACGTCTGGTGCACCTCTAGCACAATATATATATATGCCCCTAGGTTGTCAGCCCCGCAACTACCTTACTGACAGAAAATTTTCTTTACATAACATGCGCTGTATTCGTTCTCATGCCAGAAAAGGAATGTTCTCATTCGGTCTTCAAAGCCGCTTAAACATCTAGAAAACTGAGGTTTTCAGGAAATGTACTTAAAAGTAAACAAACAAAAGGTTGAGCTTCTGCAAATATGAACATCGATAAGGATTTAACTAAGCTCAATGTTATATAACACGAAAAAAACAATGTTTCACAGGACAACTCATCCACCAAATATATCACAATGAAGTTTACAGTGAAACTCCTCTTGATTTTAATTAAATATTCATTTCTTGACACAGGTAGGATTTGTATAATTATTCAGTTTTTCATGAAGATCAAGGCAATAATAATGTTAATATTTATACAATTTGAAAATGGTTTTGAAGAATTTAAATATATTTTTCCTAAACTTATAAATGCAGAAATGCATGAATGATGCTGTGTGGACTCACATAGCATATTAATTTGGTGATTACCGATAGATCTCATTATATTTAATCCAGTTTCCATATAAAATGTATTCATTTTGATGTTGGACTTATCGACTTCAGTAGATAAATTGTTTTATATATTTCCTAGTGAACACAAAAAGTTTGAAACCTGAAAATAAAATTGTGGGTGGTCACGAGGCCAAACCGCACAGCCATCCCTATCTCGTGTCGCTGCAGACCAGATTCCTATGGGTACGACTACACACTTGTGGTGGAGCGATCCTAAATGAGAAATGGGTAAGTTATAAATGCTATTTTAAAAATAATTATAAATTTATTGTACAAGTTGAGATACACTAGCCCTAGCACTAGCTAGATATATCAGACAACTCATCAAAGCTCCTATACGTTCGCCTTTGCAAATTAACAGAAAGGCGACTACATGCGCAAAAAATAAGTCGAACATGTAACTCGGTACAGAAAAATGTGAAAAAGTGGGACCAGAACTAACAAAGACAAGGAGTTCCACAAGGCTACATTTTAGGGCCAATCTTTTTCATCTTGTTTATTATTTAAATATCTACTATATACTCGTGATTTTACGTTCTATAAATGACACCAAACCACTGGTTTCAAAGACAAAGGTGTTTACCCTAACACCCTGTACGTGAAACTGCCGGCCAAACAAAAAAAAAGATATATTCCGAAAGAGTACGTTTTTCTCTTAATCTTTTATTATTACGAGCTATTATTTTAATTAGATAACTATTAATTATTTTAACTATAACATACTGAAAACAGTATTTTTCAAAATCGTATAACAGCGCAGGGAATTGCCCTACAGATTTGGTCTCACAGTGAAAAGTGAAGAAAATAACATGTTCTAACGGAATATATCTTCTTTTTTTTTTTTGGCTTTCATAGTTTAGCGCAAAATGAAAGATGGGAATCCGCACATTTCCAACGTCAAAATTATAAGACAGCCCACCCACCCTTCACCACTTCCTAGTGCTTTAGCTAGGAAGAAGAAGTGGTGCAACAAACTCCCCAGCAGCACAGCTGTCTGTTCAGTTAGAAAAAAAATTGCATAGCATTTAAGTTCAATATTTTATAATTTAAATCGGTTTAAGCACCAGCTAAAGTAATTTCTAATAGAATAAATAACTTTTTTACAAAAAATTAAACCGACGAAAAAAGAACTGAAAAGCGAAAAATAAATAACTTTAATTTCGGAAGTCGGTGTCTTCGCTTTTAAATTTTCGTTTTTTGCCACCGACTTCCGAAATTAAAGTTATTTAATTTTCGCTTTTGAGTTACCATCCACTCCAGGGTACTCCAGGGGGTTACTCCAGGGGTTTACTCCAGGTTAAAGACCTGGAGTTGATGATGAGTGGTTGTGTCATCAGAACTATGTATGTGTGCGAAATTTCAACAGAATCGGTTCACACTTGAAAATTCAGTTGGTGAAAAATCAATCAACCCCATTTTTTCTACCTTTAGGGGTGGATTATAGTTTCCAATTTTAAATGGGACCAACTTCGAGGTATACCCTTCCCAATAAAAAAAGAATTTTTCAAATCGGACTACTCACTAAAAAGTTATGCGTGGTCATACATAAAAAAAAAACAAAAAAAAAATATAAAAAATATACGTGTCGAATTGAGAACCTCCTCCTTTTTTTTTCGTCGGTTAAAAATGCTAAAACACTTGATGAGTTTCTCAGTGATGTGTATATCTAGCCTGTTATGATTATTGACATAATATTTTTTTTCTCTTGACATCTGTATCGGTGTAAATAAATGTACCTAATTTAAATGAATTTTATTTTTGATATACTTATCAGTGAATTTGCAAACTATTTGGAGTAAATATTTTTTTACGTGGATTGTTTGAACTGTAAAAACTCATGTACATTGTCATTGTCATTTTACAGCCGTTAGATAAATTGATACTATGACAGACAGGTATTATTACTGAATATAAATAAGGGTACTCGTATCTATCTACAGGTAAGTTTCTTTATAAACTCGTAGACTAATCTGACATTTCAAGTGATCGTTTTTTGTTTTTTCAATTTGGAGTTTGACATTTGCACCTGTCATCTACGAGAGTAAAAAATAGACTTTAGGCATTGCAATCTGCACTTCCAGCCAGAAAACACGAAATATCTAGCAGCTACATAGATTTATGGACTATCTGCAGTGGGCTGGCTAAATTAAGTCTTAAACATTGTCACTCTATACTGATCTTTTGATTAAATTTCTTTTTCCAGATCTTATCTGCTGCCCACTGTGCCATTGAATCTTGGTTGACAAGATGGCTGCCACTAGAAGCCGTTGCCGGTATACATGACGTCAATAACTTTGGAACTCAGTCTCAAGTGATCAAGATCAGCGAACGAATACACCATCCTTTATATGAGGGGTAACCATTTCATATTCATTTCACTTTCGTCATCTCGTTAGTTAAATTCCTAATGTCTGAAAATCTATTAAAAGAAAGAAAGAATCATTTTTATTTGGACAGAATGCTAAGCATAAAATACAAGTTAAATTAAAAGTTTTAAAAACAATAGCTACGCCAAAAAAGTTAATTTCAGCGGTAAAGCAAGACAGATGTTTTATCTACGATATATTCTTATTTTAATTACCAACATAATCAATTAGTAAATTTTTAAAAGTTGTTTAACATTCTTCGTTGTTGTTATCTCGGTAACTATTACAACACTCTCATTTTACAGTTAAATATTTACACATTTTCAGTGGTATCGGGCCACACGACGTAGCGGTTTTCAGCACAGCAACACCAATTTTTTTCACGAAGTGGGTCCAGCCTGTTATGCTTCCCAGTAATTACAAACTTGGCGGAGACCAAATGAAATTAGCTGGTTGGGGTGCTTTGAAAACAACCATTTTCATACCTGACCTACCGAGCAGACTACAAGAAGTTAAAGTAACATACATTCCTTACGATGGTAAGTTACCCACGGTGATTCCCTTCAAGCAGCAAAATGAAGGTTTGGTTACATTTGAACACTCCCACGAATGAAATTCTGGTCCTTAATCAATTCAAAATAGAATAATTTCATGCATTTACTGAAACCCAATGTCCATAATCATTTATACTCCACAGAATGCTACGCAGCAGTCGAAAACTTGAAAGAAGGTGACGAAACAAACCCATTAGACAAAGACGCGAACATATGCACAGGCCCCACTACCGGAGGGGTCGCAGCCTGCAACGGAGACTCAGGTGGTCCTCTCATACAATACGTTCCAAATGGTCTCTTCGATCCTAACGATCCTGTAGAAGACAATACAGAGAAATACAATGCAAGTAACTATGTCTGTTGTAATGATCAAGCTACAGAAACGATTGAAGATGCAACTCCTCAAGACAGACAGTATGTGGAAGAATTCATTCCTATTGTAATAGGCGTAGTTTCATGGGGTGTGTCTCCTTGCGGAGAGATAGGTGCACCAACGATTTATACCAATGTGTTCACCTACCTTGATTTTATTAATTACAATATCAAGGATGTTTAATAAAATTAATTTTGTTTTAACTATTCTTTAATTTCTTTCAATAAATAATTTCCATTTTTATTATGCTTACATAACTTCGCTCTGATATCTTTTGGAACTACTCTACCATGTTATTATTATAGATAAATATGAAATATTTCTAAAACTCTCGCTTCGATAAACTTCCATTATTATCTATAATTGTTTGTGTCATACATTCATTAATATTGAAACTTCGGATCTATTACATCTTCTTACGATCACTCATTATTTTTAACTAGGTTAACGTTATTGTATTGAGTATTATTATCATCTGTAGGTTGCCATATCGTTGTATTGTAGGTACCCACTATCTAAACAAAATAGAACTGTCTTGTAACATTTGGAATTAAAACTGTGGATATTGACTAATACTTGATGCAGGAGACTCTTAAAAGTTTCCCTTGATTAATCAACTCTATCCTATAGGTACTAATTGAGTATCCACAAAAAAGAATTACCTATACTAAACCTTAGTTACGTATAAAAATTCCTAACCCTAAAATCACGAGACCAATTGTACGCTATCAATCTATTCGAAAATTTAATTGAGCAGAACATCAGGTGGCCTGTAGTTCCCACATTTAGGTAACGAGTCGACCACAGCTTTCGGTATTGCTTCAGGTACCCGGATGATGATAGCGGCAGGTATTGAGGAGAGGGCACAGGATCTGCATTCCAGCAGCCAGGTTCCTCCACGGTCTATCTTTATCCTGACGATCGTGTAGCCTTTGTTTGGTACAGTGATTGTGTCTTTTACTGGTGGATTTTGGAGATTTCTGAAACAATAGCAAGGGTATTTATTACCACTAATGGTGATGATGCCATCTAACCGATTTTGGTCACAACTAATGCGTTCTATCGCTTCCAATCGTAATGATTCGTAAGTTTCAGATGTGCTTTCATATGACTAGCTAGCATATCCTCCTTTAGGTCAAATACCATTGATTGAATAAAGAAAGTCGAGAAAATCAAGTCTCAGGACAAGCTTGAATAGTAGGTACTCTCCACGCCGAGCATTTTTTTCATAGCAATAGCGTTCAAACATTTCGTTGCTAAGGTAATTCTAGTTAATTACTTTGTCAATTACGTACTCATTCATTAATTTCGGCCCGTTACTATTTACCACTACAGGGAAAGACTTCATATAAAGAAGAAATGAAATGGTTAATGGTGCACTGCACTTTGAGTTTTGGTGATTACAGTCCATTTACCTTTAAACATAGCGTCCATATTTTAACGTCATGAAGTTTTTTGAACTCACAGCTTGGTGAGGTTAGAAGAACTCCATCGCTTAATTCCTTTATAATCGTTATTAATAATGTGGTTGCGTATACAGACCACACAATAATTTCCCTCAATTTACTAGAAACTCCAGTAGATAACTCTATAACACGAGATATTAGAAACTCTCGACTTATAATGATCGTTCAAATCGCCACAACTCAGCTTCCACCATAAAAGAGAAAGTGTTAGAAATCAGATGCAAGCCTTAGAAAGGTTTTATAGCTTCATTCATTATTATTTGTGAAGTTCACGCTAATTAGAAAATAAATTTCCCGTGAAGTTTTTCTTGCGCTACATAGGTAGATACTGCTATAATTGAATCTCGTCATAGAATATGCCACTGTGTAAAGCAGATTAATTATCCTACATCACCATGTAGGAGAAATAATCTGCTTTTCTGCTAATATATCAGCAAACTTTACTCATTAATCTTAGTCTACCTTCCATAGTTAATAGTAATTTTGCGAGTTAACGAAGCCCATGTTAAAACACAAACCTCCTTAGCTCGAAAAAAAATAACCGCAGACACTGATCCATATCATTAGACTTTAAATGAATTTGCAGATACCCTGGGAAAGCTTATCCACATAATCGCCAAAGAAATTTCTACATTATGGGTTCATAAACGACCCTCAGATAGATTTATTTATTTATTGGGTTGGTCGAATAAGCGATTTCCCACCCGTACGCAAAATACGCGCTTTGACGTGGAGTTGCTGATACTAGCCCGTATTACCTATTACCTACACCTCAGGGGAAATCTCGTCGGTGCCACTAGTCCATCTCAATGCTTCTGAATCTTGGGAAATCGGTAATGATCACGAGCTGACGTACACCGTTAGCTTCATGGGGGAAATTAGTTTATTTCCGTCACTCGTTGGTCAGAAAGACGAAAAATGGTAATATTTACCTTAAAATTTTGCCATCTTTGTTCATCCTCTGGAAGTCTGCCTTCGAGATCGGCTTCTCTTTGGGATTTTGCCACGTGGCGATAACTTGCATGTTGTAGCCATGCATGTGAAATGTGTACGAGTCGTTGCTACCGAAACCTGGAAATTAAAAGTATTTCGAATCAAGAACACAAATTAATATAATATGACTATTCGTTTGGAAGCACAGAACCGGTCGAAGTTGCAGTGCTTGGGGAGGTCTATGTCCAGCAGTGAACTCTTTCGGCTGAAATGATGATGATGATTCGTTAGGGTATACGAAGAAGTTTTAGATCATTTTGAAACAAACTCCTGCGTATTGGAGAACCCTTCTGTGATTGATTTCTACAATAGGCGAGAAGGACGCTGCTTTTGCACCTTCCTTACTTTGCAAAACAACTTATCCAGTTACCTACAATGTCTTTTGCGATACCTACAGGATTGACTAACCAATCTCTTAGGAAAAGCTGGTGTTAAAAAGACACTCACCTTCATTTACTAGAGCGATTTCTAGCACTTCTTCTTCAACAGCATCTAACACTTGCACACACTGTACCTCCACCTGCTTGTCTTCCTCCCCGACTTTGCAATACATGTCCTGTCTGACGTCACGTGGGCGTAATAATATCGGTACGTTTGGAAACAGGAAGCTCTTCTTGTTTATTTGAACTACTCCGTTTTCTTGAAGAGCTGGAATGGATATGAAAAATGGAATAATTAAAATATGGTTGTAGGCAGTTACCTACTTCATTTACAAAAATGTTCTGGAAAAGAAGAATACATAATCGCACTTAACCGGTATTATTACTTTACCTTCTTGTAAAGCAAAAAACCGGTCAAGTGCGAGTCGGATTCGCACTCGAAAGGTTCCGTACCACCATACAATATTTAACGCTACATATTTTTTTTTAAATAATTTAGTAAAAAAACACTTACAAAAAATTATAAAAATAAATTATATATTAATATGTATTTATTATTATAATAAATAAATATACACAATCTGTGCAAATTTCAACTGTCTACCTATGACGGTTCATAAGATACAGCCCGCTGACAGACAGAATGACAGCGGAGGCTTAGAAATAGGGTTCCGTTTGGCACCCTTCTGGCACGGTACCCTTAAAAGATCACTGCTACTCGTATATCGTCATCTCCCTAGCCTTTTTCCCAACTAAGTTGAGGTCGGCTTAATTGGTTAAAGTTACAATATGTTAATGTCGTTTAAACCACATAATGGCTTTATTTAATTTACTATAACTTAAAAGAATTTTAAACAAAATTATGAGTACATCGTGTCCAAACAAAGAATGTAGTTGAATTTCAAAACGACCGACACTAATAAAATTGAATCTTAAAATAATAACACAAACAGTCATCCATTCATTAATACACTGTGGAGGTTCAAACGCAGATAAGTATTTATGTTCAGCACCTCTATGAAGTGCTTAACGTTTTGTCGTTGACAAAACACTTAAGCTGCATACTATCCAACTAGCATTACATGAATTTTTCAAGGCATATTGTGATATTCCCACGCATTATTTGCAAATATCTAGGTACAAAGACACATTCAAATAATGCAACTTTGATTTAGAGGTAGAAAAATTTATACAATACCAGAAAATACTTACCAAAGGCAGCAGGGAAGAAAGGCTTCTTAGGGATAGCATCACTAATGTATCTGAAATCGATGTCATCGTCCTTGACTTTGACTACATTCCTGTCGATACCTAAATACACCGATTTCACCTCTGACGTTTGACTTTGATCTTGAAGGGACTCCAGCATTTGACCTTCTACTACTAAGTCCGATTCCCAAGTCGTTTTAATATACTCATTCTGTAATGAAAAATAGAAAAAAAAACTTTTTACACAAAAAAAAAACACTAAAATGTGAAAAATAACTTTAATTTCGGAGGTCTTTGCTTTTCAATTTTCATTTTTTGCCACCGACTTCCGAAATTAAAGTTATTACACGACTGCCCAAAAAGGAGTGTGATTCACTTTTTTTATTGTGGTACCTACCCCTCACAAATTCGAATATCACTATCTGCTATGTAAATAACAGTGACGGAGTCACATAGAACATCGTCCACATACTAAGTGGGAAAAATACATATTATTGAAACTTACTCAAAAACTACGCAAGCAAAGTTTATAATTTTTTTATAGGACCACCTCTGAAACAGGACAGCCCGGTCCAGCCTTGGAGCCAAACGTCGGAAATGCTCCACGAAGTTCCACCGGCTGTCGAGGACGAGTCCTAGGTACTTCATCGTCGACTCGACGCCGATGTGAACCCCTCCTACCGTAATTTGGGAACCCGACGGTGGCGCGTTCCCAGGGCCATGAAAACACATGACCTCTGACTTGTGCAAGGCCACCTCGAATCCCAACTGCCGGATTCTATCGACGATTGTCGCAACCCAGCGTGTCGCTAGATCGGCCGCCGCCTGGTGCGACCTCCCCTGCGCCAGGACCAGCGTGTCGTCAGCGTAGCAAACTACGCTGACGTCGCTAGGGAGGTCGGCGCGCAGTACCCAGTCGTATCCGATGTCCCACAGATGCGGCCCCAGGACCAATCCCTGTGGGACACCGCACGACATCTCTCGCCGGTTCCACATTCCCTGGTGACCGGGGTAGATGACGGCCCTGTCCGTCAAATAGGCCTCGACCACACGACAGAGGTAGGTCGGCATCCGGTGGTACCGGAGTGCCTCCCTTATGCAACTCCAGGGCAGGGTGTTGAAGGCGTTGGCGATGTCTAGTGACACCGCCAAGACGACCCCGCCCCGGGCCACAGCATCCCCCGTCGTGAGGGCCCGTATACGCAGACGCAGAGTCTCCGGCCTCAGCTTGTGTAGGACGAGGTGAGCGCTCTGTTCCCTTCGAGAGGGGAACATACCTCCCCACTCATGGCTCCGCCTACTGCGGTGCTCGACGCAGACCACACCGCCGACGACGACGACGACGACGATGCTCCGGAGGTGACCGAGGTAGAAATGAGGGTGGCGGTACGAAGGCTGAATGCCAAGAATACCGCCCCAGGACCCGACGGCCTACCTGGGAAGGCCTGGGTTCTGGCCATGGAAGCTCTCGGGCCTCGACTTAGAGGTCTCCTATGCGCATGCATGGAGAGGGGCCAGTTCCCACTTCGTTGGAAGACGGGGAAACTGGTCCTCATTAAGAAGCCGGGGCGCCCTGCGGACTATCCGTCCGCTTATCGGCCCATCGTGCTGCTCGACGAGGTGGGCAAGCTCTTTGAAAGAGTCATTGCAAACCGCCTCGTCGGGCGGCTGGTGCGGGTGGGGCCGGATTTGGCGGAGAGCCAGTTTGGTTTCCGCAGAGGGCGCTCTACGGTGGACGCCATCATAAATGGAGTGCTGCGTGCAGAGAATGTAATTTTGCATTAAAATAATGGAATTGTAACTAAAAAAAAAAATTAAAAAAATGAACATTTTCCTGAGCAAATTTCCGGTAAAATATGATTTAAAACAAGGAGCTGAATACACCCTGTTAATTTGCGGAGGGCTGTCCCTTACATCCTGTATAACAATTATATTATCATCATCTTCCTGGCCTTGTCGCATCTTACTTGGGGTTGGCGCAACACGTTTTATCTTTCCATTCTCCCCTGGCAACCGTTACTCTATCAACAATTATAATAATATAATTGCAGTTAGTGACAAAAATTTTAAACAATAAAATATCTCATAGATACCTGGTTTTCTTGCAACATCGCGGTGTAGTTAAAGCCGGAATAGATGAGCATCGCGTTCGCGACGAGACCTGCGCAAGAACCGGTACCGTGCGTCCTCACCCAGTACCCGCCACCCTCTTCTGTCGCGCGAACTACCACGTCCATACGTTCCCCTGAAATCAAGAAAAAATACAAAACATTTTAATTAATAATATCAAATTTATGTAACATAAACGAAAGGCAACAGTTACTTTATAATGACTACATTTTAATGAGGATAAAGTAGAAACAATAAATCTACTAATGTTCATGCATTTTGTGATCTTGAACGCTACCAACGAACTCGTTTCTATTCAGTTGACAACATATACGAGCATTTTAACGTAAAATTATACATTCAACATAAAAATATCTCATTAATATTTATGGTTACTAATTCCTGTATGACCGCGGCCGGGCCGCGCGCGGACCAAAAACTATTGTAGTTTAATAAGAAAGTCCTTGAAGAATGAAACACTAACAAAAAAATTAAAGAACTTAACATTAAATTCCGTTAAAGTAAAACACAAACCAATAGAAAGTGAAATCATAACAAACGAAACTAGTTACTAATGGCGACCTTAAACGTAGAGAAAAGTAACGCGACCAAGACGCACCTTTCTCCTCTAGTGAAAATAAATTAAAAACTATCTCGACCAGCGTCCAACAAAATAACTTGATCCGCAATTGAACAAAGTGACGAAAGACTGTTGGCTGTAGGCAATATACATTGGCTTCTATTGATTAAGAAGTCACCACTTTAAAATTAAACTGCAAAAAAGTAAGTAATACTTCTTAGACTAATAGAGAAGTCAATATATCTAGCTATCCTTTTCCCAAATACGTTGGGGTCGGCTTCCAGTCTAACTAGATGCAGCTGAATACCAGTTTTTATCATTGAGCGACTGTTTTTCTGACCTCCACAGCCCAGTTATTGGGTAACACGATACCCCTTGGTAAGACTGGTTGTCAGACTTTTGGACTTTGACTACCACCTGTAAGGACTGTTAAAGATCTACGAATGACAGCCGGGACCAACAGCTTAACGTGCTTTCCGAGGCACGGAGAGGTCTCGATATGTAATGGATAGTCGCTCATCCACGAACTGACCACCGCAAGCGTGGTTTAACTTCGATCGCCCCGGGGGCTGTTATTATTTAGCCGAATAAGATGATGCGCCGACCCAAATAAATTGGGAGTAGTGATGAACGTAATGCCTATTTATGAATGGTGATGGTGTTGCCTGCAACTACACAGTCATGGATTTATTTATTTATTTAAACTTTTCGCACTCAAAAAAGAGGTACAAAGGCGGACTTAATGCCTTAGGCATTCTCTACCAGTCAACCAAGGATGGTGAAGAGGTTAGATGGCAGGTGCTCTGACTGTGACGAACAAAGAGAAAAAAATAACAATTAATAATATAATATTATATCATAATGCATAGATAAGACAGGTTTTACAGAATAAGAAGCTATAAACTTATGATACATTTACCTACATACTGATTCACTATATATATACCTATAATATATATATATATATATTAATAATATACAAATTCTAGGGAGAGAGGTGTAGATATGAATCTACTCTATTTGTTCAGAAAAAAAACTGCAATTTCCGCTTAAATGCATACCGACTGGTGGCCGTCCTGATATCAAGAGGAAGCGCGATTTATTCGATCCACACCAACACCTCGCGGAAGGATAACAAGCACGTATCATAATTATGATGAATCTTAGACTCTTCCCAAACCAATAAGGATTTTACCAAAACAATAATATAAACAAAATCCACAGAAGCTATATAGTATTTATAAAACCAGTTTCTTCAAAATGTTTGCTATCGAATCGCACAGTAACTTGTTCATCTGTGTTTTTTATTACCAGTCGTCCGTCATCTTTATACTTTATATATTACTTTATAATAATAAAAAGAGGTAAAATAGAATTTGTATGTAAGGGTAATCTCGGGAACTACTTTCGGATTTCAAAAAAATATTTCTCTGATAGAAAGCTACGCTGTTGCCGAGTGCCATAGAATATGTCAAAACACGCGGCCGAAGTAGCGGAAAAAGTTAGTTATCAATAAATCTACAGGTGATGAGATTAATAAATCAATATTGGTTGGTTTGGCAAGTCATGCAATTTAAGGAGTCGCACTTGCAAAAGCGTCATTTTGTTCTTACGAAATACAAATTAAAAATCTTATACAACGAAATATCAATAGAAATTCACTCCCACGCGTCCACTTGTCATTCACACATAACTCATGAAATATCCGGTGATGTTTTTTTTGATAACTAGAGGTATAAAAGCGGTAGTGACTAGCATGCCATCTATCTAAACAATTGTAGTAGATGCCACTTTCTCCGAAGTAAAAGCTTTTTATCGTATAACTAGATAGCTGGTTCCGTTCACTCTCTCGCTATCAAAGGTTTAAATCGTATAGTTAATGGTCTCTGTGAGATGTTGCATAGGCCGTAAAACAAGCAATAAAAGGTAGTTTCCTATGTTATGTAAGGTTGGGTGCATTTCCGAAAACAAGTAATTGATCATTTATTTATGGAAAAACTTCCAGCCATACTGGTCAACACACATTTTATATTAACAGCTCGTTCGTGGTCGTGTCTTGCCAGAACTCATTCATATTTCACCGCTAAACATAGAGTGTAGGAATATATAATTTGCGAAACTAATGAATAACCAAAAAAAAACGAATTTGGTTCAGCACGAACAGAGACTAACTTGCAACAGGTTTGAGCAACAAGTGCCGAAAGAATAGTATTCATGAGACAATTTTTTTTATATTTATCTACATAATTTATCAAAATTCACACGCAATTGAGACTATTCAATGTCAGATGTTATGACTGTGGTTGAAAAAAGGTGTACCTAGTATGATAATGTGTATGTACGAAATTTGAATATTGTGACAAACGTGCATACAAAGTATTCTAGATAATTTTGCAACATCCATCCAATGTTGTTCTGTTTACCTAATCTTAAATAATGTCAGCCTTACCTGGGTATAGTTCTACGTTTCTAGCCAAAACAGGTTTGGTGGGTTTCCCGTCGGTTGCAATAACTATCATTTCATGGTTTTCTATGTTCAAAATTATAGGACACTCGATTGCAACAGCATTTATAATCCTCAGCCTATACGCAAACCCTGGCATGACGAATATCCTGAAATATATAAAAATGAATTTAGAAATAAACTAACGAGCTATTGCTGAAGACGAAAAAGCGGTTTATGAAAGGAATATTAATAGAAAGGCCGAGTGTTGGCGGACACTGAACACAAGGCAATGTGCAAACCACAATAATTCAATGTCGAATGCAATTTCATGTACTTACCTAATGCTACACTAATAATAACTAAGTCATTGTGAGCTTGAAACACACAAATCAAAAATGTATTACTAACATTAAAATGGAGAGGATAATGGATGGATTCTGTCACTCTTACCGTAATACATATATTATAGGCAGTGGTTGATGACTGACAAAAGTAAGTTTACTTTTATCCATAGTAGTTCCGTAAGTATTCAATATACTTAGTTAAATGTTGAATACTTACGGAACGACTATGGATTTATTAATGACTTCAAAATTACCTTGTTGCAGAGTTTTATTACTAAATTACGAGTATTTTCCAACCTGTTACATTTCTTTGTTTATGTACTTAGTATCGTTACGAACTATTTGCACTCAATTATTTAGGATACTTCGTTTTTAACGTAATAGTTTGTCGGGTCTATTGATTGGTTATTTTTACTTGGTAGAACAACTATTGAATAAATCTGATTATTATTTGTTTACTTCGGACTATCATAAAGTAACAATAAATTAAGCACTTACTTTGAAATATCTCCGTCGCCATTTATAATAAGGGCATCAGGTTTGAGTCGGCTAACGTCTTCAAGTTTAGCAGTTAACAGTTCAGGGAATTTAGCGGCAATAGTTAGAGTGTTCTCGCCACTTCTGTCGTAATCATACAGAGATGAATGAGGCTCCAGTGGCTGTGGCTGATTGATGATCAGTGACCCGTAGACGCCATCACTCTGATGAGCAACTGCAATAAAATACTGTGACATTGAAGAAAATAAATGAGACATGTCTTGGACAGCACTTGAAACAATAACAACAGGGTATATTAGGCAACCGATGGTTTGATGGACAGACGACGTTATAAAGGCTGAATCCAGAAAGTCGGAAGGACGAGAGGTTAATGTCCAGTGAAGTGGACTTCAATAAGCTGTGTTAATTGATACTAGGAAACAAAAATGTACAAGTAATTTATATTCTTAAATACCTGCTGTATTTGTAGGAGTTTCCGACAAACTCTAAGATAATATTTGTGCTTCTATTAATTTAGCAGGCTTTGTAGACAAAAACAGATTTAGCCCGGAATTAGAGAGCCATCCCAGCCAGCACCCATGTCAGAACAAGCAATCGGATATTTCCCGTCCGCTCGATAGGTCAGATGTTTGATGACGTAAGCAAATATATATATACCTACGTCATCGTACATCTGACCTAAGTGCAGTTACTGTAGTTTTGTGCAAACCATGCTCAGAGAAATAAGCCAAGTATAATATTACCTGAATCAGCATGATAGAAGAAAGTTCCAGGAGAAGTCGCAACAAACGCATACTTGAACGTTTGTCCATAACCAATGGGGCACTGAGTTATCATCGGAACCCCATCCATATAGGGAGTTCCCTTCTGCTCAACTCCATGCCAATGGATAGTTATATCTTGATTCAGGATACTGTTCTGTACTTCTACAACGATTATGTCGTTTACACAAGCTTGTATCGGTGGTCCTGGAGTCATGCCGTTGATGGTAATAGCTGGTCGACCATCTTCTTGGATAGTTGGCTCTACTTTGAAGTTGTAGTGACATCGCTTGGGCTTCACGTTGAATTTGCAAGGTCGGTAGCATGATACTTTGTCTGCAAGGTTAATGTTATGTAAACGTGTTTATATTTGATATGTTTGTTTGTAGTGTTAGATTTATAAGCATCTACTACTGAGTTAGTTTTTTTATTTCTGATCTTTTTTTCATCAGTTTCTATAATTCGATGCAAATGTAGTTCTTTCCTCAAAATACCATTTCAGACACCAATCTACAAGGTCTTCCAATGATCTGACCAAGATTATGTCTGTTTTTTCGGCCTTTCCTCTCAGAGTAGACAGATAGGAAATGCCGACCTCATCTAGTTTAAAAAATATGATTGACGTGTAAAAGTGTTTGTACAAACCTACTTACAAGAACAAATCATTTATCATTCATGATGTAATGATAAGGTGAATAACTTACATGTTTATTCAATGACAATATTAATGTATACCTACTACTTTGTAATGTAACAACAACAACTCTACCTAGAGTACAAAATATTCAGTATTATTTAGGACTGCGACTTAAAATGATGTGATTTTAACAATTTATAATAAACATATCAAAAGTTACCTTACCTAAGTTTTTTGTTGTATCCTCAAAGAGTATATTAGCACCACTGGGCGCAAAACTCTCAAGGGAGGCTTTTCCATTATTGCTAATATTGACTATGATAAAAAGGCAGCAAACAATCACTTTCATTTTCACAGACAATCTATACTGTCAACTACCTCAACATTTATTATGAACTATTGTAATAAATAGTTCGTTTCACAACACTACCGGTCACTCTCCACGCGCGGACGCTACGTCAGACGGTTTGTACGCAACTAACCAAACGACGAAAAAGCGGTTCCACAGCAGACATGTGCTCTCGACCCGTTACCACGAAAGTATATTGGTGCTCGCTGCTCACTTTTCGCATCAAACAACTTGGAATAACAGTACAAGTGCGAAAAATGTAGTTCCTCGGCGAACGTTATTGGTAGGAGGACAGGAACTGTTTGTAAGCCGTTCCGTTTGCTTGCACCGTAGACCCAAATACGTTGCCATTAGTATTGTTGAAATATGAAACTAAAGCAAAAGTTATCAAATGTTTTATTGTACCAATACAATATAAAATGTTCTCTCTATCATGGTTAGGGTTTTTTTGATACATTCTAATTACCTAAACATAAAATGAAGTTAACTGGCAAAGTAGACAAGCTCACTGTTTAACACCTTTCAAGAATTGTTCTGTCTGTTTGATCTTCGATTATATCATTTGCATTATCTCTGTATTATACAATTCCAGCAGCAACGAAGTTCAAATTTTTTCAACAAGCATTTACAGCGACTTCTTGCTTATTTAAATTTGTATTTAAGATTTTTTTTTATTATATAATATGGCATTAACTTAGGGAAAAAACATGATTTATCCAGGTGGGTCTCGAGTATCTGTCAATAGGTTACACATAATTTCTAGTGGAACTTATAATGTAAAGCATTTTGCAACGTTCGTTCCGCACTTGCAATCTTCGAAGGAAACCATTTCAAAATTTTCAATGTAGTTTATAATCTGTGTTAAGGTCAACTTAAAGTGCTAGGAGGAATGTTATTAACGTTTTTTGGGGATCGGTAGCTCGAAAATCGGAAGGAAACAAGGAGACATTTTTTTCTTTTACTGCCAAGTCCTATGCATCTTCATCCAAAGTTTCTGCTATTAGGCTTGGGTTGACATAAAACATTTGACTAAATACCAGCATTTTATATAATATCTAAGGTAGCTTATACTTTAGGATATTAACACCAAGTTTTGTCAAGTAATTTTAAGAAAATCCTTTCAATAATTAAGTTAAATCTTTATTGTTATTTTCGCTCGATAGAGGTTCCGTATTGTGTGTCGTGAACATTTATAACCTGTATCGATAATTTTGTGGTCGCAAGCGCTGCTGCTGAGCCTGATGTCCTGGGTTCGATTCTCGGGTCGGGAAAAGTGTTATTGGGTTTTTGCATCTGGAATTTCTCCGGAGTCTGGATTTATGCCCGGTTGATGGCATTATGCTCGCCCCCAATTACATGGGATTTAAACACTGCCAAATGTGGGTGAACTATTAGGTTCACCTCTGCCTAACCCCACTGGGAATACAGGTGATGTAATGTTATTTTTAACGATGAACCCAAAAAGTTTGTTCTGAAAATATGTTTGCGTTATCTAAATTCATATCGTTAAATTTTTATTGAACACAAAAAATTTGGTCATTAGGTATCTACTTTATAAGTCACTGTAGGTACAGAACCGTGAACTCAAGTTCATATTTCGTTGTGTTCATTTTATAATACCCAAACGTGGTAAGTCTTTTGTCTTGTACGTGCGTTATAATGTATATTCGAATTTTGAATAATCTGAAACATTTCAACAAAATAAAATTCCGGGCTACAGAAATAATTTTCATTCAATAAAACCAAACTATCATTTATCTCATGTGTATAAGTATGTATCAATGCTACAAATAGACTTACAATCATAACTTCTTCTTCAATTGTATTTTATCACAATGGATAGTAAATTGTACTTTTACGTAATACACACATTTTTTTATAAATACATAATTGCAGAACAAACGCATTCCTATAGCAACTCATCATCTCCCTAACCTTTTCCCAACTATGTTATGGTCAGCTTCCAGTCTAACCGGATGCAGCTGAATAGCAGTATTTTACATGGAGCGTCTGCCTATCTGACTTCCACAACCCAGTTACTGGATAATACGACACCCCTTGGTAAGACAGGTTGTCTGACTTTCGGGCTTCTGACGACTCATAACGACTGCTAAAGATCCATGAATGACAGCCGGGACCAAGTGCTTAAAGTGCATTCCAAGCCACGGAGGGGTCTCTCTCGGTATGTAAAGATGAGCACACATCCACGGACCAACCGCAGAAACGGTAGCTTAACCTGATCGACCGACCCGTGCGCCTGTTATTACTTAGCCACGAGCCCCTTTTCTATAGCAACTAGAACCTGGCCACCGAAAGATGATCCTGAAAACACGCGCGTTTAAAAAAAAAAAAGACTTTTAGTCCCTAAACATAGTGCGATAATTCGTGTTAATAATAGAAATTTAATTTCATTTAAATAAAATAAAATTTCAAGGAGTAAGGATAAACAGTCTTGTTTTTTTTTTTCGCGCGTGTTTTCAGTATCAAATTTCGTGGCCAGACCCTATGAGTGTAAATACACATAATTATAATTCATTGAAATGAAAAAAGAAAATAATTCTATTTCAAAAAATATAAATAGCAACGTGAAACTCTCACTGAGATAAACACAACCGACAATCATAATAGTAACACACAATCACTAAAACGATTATTATACTGCAGATATTCCTACACATCTATACAAATCATGCTAGTGCCAAATACAATGCCATTAGAAAGTGCGGGTAATTCTGTATACTCTCATCTTTTAGAAACATCGAAATAATGTGAATTTAATGTTACGACGTAACGATGTGTTACGAAAAAAATTTGTCGTACCTTTTTTTCGTGCTAAAAATAAGATTGAGAGTTGCTTTATCGTATATTTTATCAAGAGCAGTAGCAGCCGCTTTGTTTTCTTTTTAGGTAGTTACTCGTATGCCTGCATATTTTCACACAATTTAATACCAAAGCAAATATCGTAAAAGTATGTTATTAGTACGATTGTGCATGCTGCACATTGTATTTAACTATCATAAACACGGTTTAAAAGGCTGTCTCTTTTAATCCTTGTTCATGTTAGTTTTTAGCATTTAAATGGGAAATAACTTACTTGCTTATAACTTACTTACTAAATCGTGCAACATATTGTGTGCTTTATATAGGACAACTGTATTGTTGTAAAAGTGTTTTTTTGTATTCTTTCCCCCTGAACTTAAAACTTTACTACAGTTATAAATTTAAACATTGCCTGCAATGTAGTTGCAAAAGTATAGATATTGACCGGTATGATATCCGCTGCTAACAGCTCCACCCGCTTCTGTGACTGACGCAGCATCACGAACACCAGTTTCCTCTCCTTCAAATCGAAGTTCTCCCACCCACAACAGTACACTGACCTTTCAAAGACTTCAGAAGAGTTTATCAACCTCTGGCAAAGTAAACAGTACAAAAAGAACGTTAGAAAACAATAAACGAAAACAGGCATGAATTGGAGCCATTCCTGAAACGGTAAGTAAAAGAATAAGGATATGATGACAGCATTTGAGCCGAAGTTTACACCTAAGGGCACGCTGTACAGAGATTTCAGTTTATCAACCACGTCCAAGGTTAAGGAATGTCTGTCGATCAGCGATGATAAAGTTTCGTTAGCCAGTTCCTTGTTCTCCTCTCTGTTGTAGTTATCTTCGAGAGCCGACATCTCGTAGGCCATCATTTGGTACATGGCGGCGGTGTGCGCTATGAGGAACAGCACTAGAGCCTGATAGTTGAGGGCCACTATATTGATGGTTAGCTCTTGCAAAGCAAGGATTATGAGGCAGACCTCCCGGTTCGGTGAAACTGTCAGTGGCTCCAGACCTACAACAAATTGCAAAGGTAAAATACTTCATGCTTCTAGCTAAAATTGTAAAAACCTATGTGGATAAGTTTTCTATTTAATTAACAGAATCGTGTCAATACGCGACTTAGAGGTATTAGGTATGTACTTTGTGTGTGTTATGCAACTGGTAAATTGTTTTCTCAAGAAAATCACATCTAAAAATAACATGTTTGCAAGATACCAGCAACAAAATTGGCTTGTTAACAAAACGTCAACAATATACGAAATACAAGATATTATTCTGAAAACTTTCTCTTCCGTAGGAAACTAACATAACGAAAGTGACTAGTAAGGGTGTAGATGGATTTATTTCAACATAGCCCAATCAATTTAAGTAACTTACCAACACAAGGAGTCATTGAATAATTATTCAGTACATCAATTCGGTGCGGGAAGTATATGACAAATGCATCAAAATAATTGAATCCGTAGAAAATATAGACGAAGCGTTTGACAATCTTCATCAAATGCTCATGTTTCTGCTGGAGGGAGATTGAGCGTCGAGCAACTTGATCGCTCTGGTCCATCTTTTTCAAGACGGCTAATAACAGAGGTCTGTAAAAAAAGTTATTATCATGTTTTACTTTCCTATTTATTTATTGGTCTCTATACAATTGTTACACCGTTCCAACACCAACCATAGGTACACCGAACAAGCCAAGTGCATAATTTTAAGCCATAGAAACAGCATGCAAAATAAAACACACAAAAAAAAAACAACCTTTACAGAAATGACGCATGATAACATCATTTTACCAAGTCAACAAGCGTAGCCTGCTTGCCTGGAGCAACATACACACTTATACAGATATGGTTGGTCTATAATAGTTTTCACCTGGATGATTTCGATTAGTAAGTCTAAATTATAACCAAGAACACAGACACCAAACCTTTGCTTGATAAACCACCAGCTGTCGTTAGTCATGAGGATCAAGATGGAGATGTTGACGTAACTCTTGATAAAGTCACCAGCACCCTGGGCTTCCTTCCACTGGAACCAGAAACTACCGACGCCATAAACGTAAAATAGAAGAGACAGGTGGAGAATCCAAAACCAACCTGTGAAGACGACGTTTTTTTACAATATGCAGAAGAGGGAACTTTTTAAAATGAATGCGGATGCATTAAGTCCATGTAGAAATCACTGAATGACTCTTGCCACATTAATGCAAAAAATTTACTCTATAATTTTAACTTTTTTTTAAAATAATATGTAATATCCTAAACTAACTAAAACTATTAAAAAAATAAAATATTGCGTCCAATTTTCGTCAAATTTTGATATCCCATAACTCTAAGACCTAGACATTATGGGATATCAAAAAGAACACGTTGTATAGTTGACGTACTCGAGGAATCGGAAATACGTTGTAAAGCAGGTCTGTCGGGAACCTAAAGGTCTTTCTAAGCATCACTTTGATTACGGCACTTTGAGTTCATTTTATTTCAATAAATGTGCTTTTCCTGTTTCCACCCCATATGAAGATTCCAAACTGGAGTACTGATTGACAGAGACACAGGTACCTGTATATTGTTTGAAGAATTTTAATGGGTGTGCTATATCGTACTTTTTTTCATAATATAGATTAGATTTCTGACGCGGCCCGCTAGCAAGTGTTAGGGAGGTTTAAATGAGAGGTGTGGAGGTGTTAACCATGGAGTTTCTTGCCGGCTCGTCTCCATAGGAAACGACCAATTGGAACCGTGCACCTAGCTTCTGACGTTTCATAAGTGCCCATGTAGGCTTATGTGAAATAAAATATTTTGATTTTGATTTTTTGATTTTTGTTACAATAGACGAACTAAATGTTTGTCCATTGTAACACATAGATATGTAAGGGAGTAAATACGATCTTTAGAAGTTCATATACAGTTTGTGCGTGCTGGATTATGATCATTGTAGCATGTGTGAAACTTGAGTGTCAATTAGCGAGGAGGACTAGTAGCTATGGTTTTGAAGAAAGTGATTAGTTTAGTTTTCTTAACGCTAAGTTCAAGTAATTTTCTACTAAGAGTATCGGAGATTGTTATTTTCGGCAAGATCATACGCGATCATGCCTTTACAGGTAGGAGGAACAGGGTGTAAAATTCACTCATCCTCAACTTTAAATTAAGATTTTTTAAGTTACAAACGACAATTACCGGATATTTTTCTATAAACATATTTTTCAGGCGCTCCTGATTTATTCTTAGAAACGCGATCTATTTTCATCGTGTTTTTCCTACAATTTTCGCATACTTTATTAGGTATCCCACTAACTAAGTCACAAATATTCCGCTTTTAGTATTCAAGCTTAACCATGACACGTCCCATTAGACAACCCTACAGAAAAAAAGTCAGGACGTGACTCGAAATCCTAAGTGATCAAAATGGTATTCGTGATTCATAACGAATTGTTAAAAAAAATTGGGCCGTTTTTAAATCCGTTTAAGAACTTTAACATTGAATTACGCTGAAAGTATTGCGGTGGTCATGGTCTTATAGACTGTGCATAACGAATTTGTCGCATTTTAACTAATTAATAGACACCAAACAATCAGAATGGGGGCTATAAAAAGTGGTATACTTCCAAATTGGCCACCCGTTATATACGCACCAGATATTTTTCCATCCTTCCTACAAGAAAATCCAGCAATATTCGGAACGACATTAACAATCCAAAGTACACTATCAAAGCTATTTTCTTTAAAAAGACGTTTTGCTTCCCGTACCGTTTCTTTCAGGGTACTGAACAAGTTCATTGTTAAAGAAACTTCTTCACAGGAATAAGAAAGCAACTTGGAATCAATACTAAAACTGACCTAGACGGCTAGCGAAATATACTTTGCTAAGCAAAGGTGATAATGATAGGCCGTTCATAACAACGTAGAATTAACGGGATTTCTTGGTAGAACTTGGAATTATTTTTATTTTCTGACTAGTTTCGTCTGTTGCTCCGTCCGCGTGTAAATCGGGCATAGTACTCCAGGGGGACTATAGATAACTGTTGCATTGCGAACTGTCAGTAATCCGTTCCTAATGAAATGTGACAGAATGCGATTGACATAAAAAATACCACTTTGTGTCATTCTCGAGGATGGTTTCCGCAAAATACCTAATATGCAACTTTTAAGACCGTACCCTACCTCAGATTTTGTCTCGCTCGCATCATACTACTCGCGACCTGAGTGAGAGCGAGATGGAGTGGGGTGCTGGCGGCTCTCAAGCCTGGAAAAGTTTAGGTAATTGCTTTTTACGGTGAAAATAATGGTAATTCAAAAAATTTAAATACATAAGACCTGCTTTATAGTTCGTTCAGTTATTGTGAAAATTACATGATTTAATTTGAAGTATTTTTTTAATACCAGCGGCTTACAGTTCGACTGAGATAAAACTTTGGTTTTTTTTTTTCTATCGAGAAAATTTTATGTAATCGTGTTTTCGCCAAGCATAGGACCTAGCATCAATCCTCAACTTTAACATATATTTATTTCAAAATTAATCCTACAGTATTTTCGGCATAACGGAGGATCATGCTAAGCAATTTGAGGTAGGGTGCGACCTTAAGTAATTCTACGCCCTAATACTGATGCTGTTTTTTTTTTATTACGGTTTTTCAAACATTTATAGCAATGGATTAGCAATTTCCTTCAAAATCCGTCGGATTCTGATTGAACTGTGCTATGCAATTGGAGCAATATGCAGCAATACTGCTTGTCAGCAGAAATAGACATGATGGTTGTATTTACTTATGAGCTCATACACGAGATACTTCATAAGGAGCTGCTGTACTTACCTACTATTCATACACTAATACTAAACAATCATTTGCATACTTATTGTCAATTTATTTATATATCCACTGAAGGAATAAACAGACAATCCTAAACTACAGATTGTATTTAGTTACAATATTTTAAAAACAGTTATTGTTACAAGCCGACGGAAACTCTAATTATATGCTAATGCTCTTTCATTAAAATCTGAGCTCCTTAAATTTTAATAGGTATCTTTTCTTTTAATTGTAGACATCGGAACAATGTAGGATACCAGGCTGAAATTAATAAGTCATAAAAAATAAATTCATTATGTAACCCCGTGTCCTAATAAAAGCGACCGTCGCGTCTCACCGCAATAGTTTGTAGCTCATTTGTTTAGAAAACTGCACCCCCCCTGCCGGAACGACGCCAACCAAAATGAATACGGCGAACGCGTGTTCACGCGACGAACGCGTATTCACGCAACGATCGCTTATATTAGGACACGGGGTAAAACGGGTTAAATGTTATGAAGATGCAAGACAAAAAAAAAAGTTTGTTCAATTTCATCTGTTCATCACTGCGATTATTTCTAATAGAGCATGGTGCTAATATTGTGCTTTACAAAAAATTTAAGTAATAAAAACTAAAACCCAACTACGACTAAAAAGGTATAAACAAGACACCGCAGACAGACAAATTAAAAATCCGGAGTCACACGTGTTAGGGCATAAATCGAACAGATTACGTGTGACTCCACTACTTGTTCGCGCCAGAAATATTTTCAAAAATCTTAATACAACATTAGAGATCATAGAGACACAGAATATGTTTAAATAAATGTTTAATTTTTTTAAATTCTTTTCGGTTTGTAATATGTGTATTTTTGAAATGTGCTCATTAAGCCCTTTCATTTGATATCCAACATGGTACGATTAAAAGATATTTTTTTTTTAGATCCTGTCTTTATGTCCTCTAAGATGGCGCCATTTTTAATTTATATGACGCCACATAGCCTATAACCAGCGGACGTTTAAGACGCTTCTAACGATACCTCATTTGTCAAATTGTGATGAGTGGTTTAGAAGATAGAAGGGAACAGAGGAACATACTTACATACATACATACTTACATACATACCGGTCAAAAACCCTCCTTTTTTCTTCGCCGTAGTCGGGTAAAAAAGAAGCATCTGCAAGAGTTTATTGATATTTTTCACTTTCATCTGTTCATCACTGAGATTATTTCTATTACAGTATATTGCTAATATTGTGCTTTACAAAACAAGCTAACATCATAATTATTATGTTCTACTCTACTTGCTTCGCGCTAGACATAATGTCTTAACATAAACAGTCTTAAAAATATTTTCAAAAATCTAAATACAATATTTGAAACCATAAAGAAACAGAATATGTTTAAGCTACACCTTAAATACCGTAACAAACTTGTAAATAGACTGCATAGTGCTCGCAAAAGTATGCATACATATCGGAATGACGCGTGCGGCGTACACTATGACAGGTTTCTGAGCTTGTTTCAGCATTAGGAGCACTTGTCTCTGCTCTTTCACACGCAAATTCTCCCAACCGCAACAGTACACCGCTATTTCAAACTTTTCCGAAGCTGTCGTAAGTCTCTGGCCTTGAAAACAATACAAGAAAAATACGAAAAGGCTGTGGTAAATCAGCGGACCGTAGTTAAAACACACGTCCAGTGGCAACACGAAGAATAAACATAAAGAAATGGCGGTCAAACCGAAACCTATACCGACAGCGACACTGTAGATAGCTTGCAGTTTTCTTACAGTGTTCAAAGCTAGAGCATGACGAAATATTATGTTCTTCAGACGATCTTCGATTTCGCAATAGGCTTCATCAGATCTTTGACAAGTTTTTGCAATGATGCTAAAGCTCGTCATGTCTTCATGAAGGATTTGAAATACTGCAGTGGTGTGAGAGAACAGGAAAAGTAGGGCGACGTCATAGCTGCATACTGCCACAATCGCTGTTAGATCTTGAACTGCTAATATCACCATGCATGCTTCGCGGTTGGGACTAGCACTGATTGGTTCTAGACCTAGAATAAACAATTAAATGATGATAAAATAATTATCAAAACATAAGAAATATCTCTCAGTAAACATACCAACACAAGAAGCAATGGAGAAGTCATCCATTCCGATTGTTCTAGTAGGTATAAAGATCATGACGTCATTGACGAAATGGAACATATAGCACATGATAACAATAATCTTGATTCTCTTCAACAGTTTCTGGTGCACATCTAGAAATCTGCCTGTCTCGATGATCAGATCGTCATTCTTTTTCACCACTTTCAAGAGATCGTTCAAATCGTTTCTGCAAAACATAATATTTAAAAAAGATAAATGAAGCACAAGCAAGATAGTACTTACAAGAAAAACATGGAAAAAATATTACCTTTTGTAGATTAGCCACCAGCTATTATTGGAGACGAGAATGAACACTGAAATGTTGAAGAAGCTGTTGATATAGTCGACAAACCCCGCAGCAAAGTACATCTGGTATATCACTGTGCCCAAAACACACACGTAGAAGAGAAGGACCGTGTGGATTGTCCAAAATAAGACTGCAATCATTAAAAAACAGATGAGACAAAGCGATCTATTAAGATATTGAAAATTGAAAATGATTATAATATACTATCTTGGTGGGGTTTTCAGCAAATTTTTCGGCACTGAGCCTAACTTACAGCTAAACTTTTTACTCAGCAGAGGAAAACCAGCAAGGTTTGGCAAAAAATTGATAAGCCAGACCAAATTCAAACACGAATTTTTCTTCAAACGCAGCCTAATTTTTTTGACCCAATCGCATAAACTGTCTGCCATTTTAACTAAAGTTTATGTCCGTTTTAGCCGAAGTAAGTGCACACAATGTTGATTTGCAGTTGAATGCAATTATCTACCAAGCTGTGAAAATGATTATAAATTGAATAATTCATAAAGTCTTGTTAGTTGCATCGGCGACTAATAAAGGTGGCAAATATGTGGTTAAACCCTTGCGTGAATTGTACCTGGGTGTTTAGACAGAATAATAAATTTTTTAATCACTAAGTAAGAAGGTGTAGACGTAATGAGGACCATAGAATATAAATTCATAAAATCCACAGCAACCAAGTATTTTTGGAAAATACAGAAAAATATGAATCATTAGTATGGTCAAAAACTATTTTACTTTATGTACGGTCTGATTCGGGATAATAATACTATTACCTACCTACCCGTCACTAGAGCCAGTAACATCGACCTAGTAAAACCTGATTATACTGTGCCTGGGTGCTATTCCAATTGACTCACATTCGACAGGCTTCCGAGTCGAAAATTACACATTTTCGATTGCCTGATTTGCCTAGTGCCCAACAGCAGTCGTCTCTTTGGTTTAAACTGTCAAAATTTTCAGATTTCATATTTGTGAATAGCGTTTAGCAGACTTGATAACATAGATTAATGTTTGATTTGGCACGGAAGCGTACCGAATGCTTGTGAAATATTGTGGATAGCTATGCAGGTTTTAAATACAAATTCTCTGACGTCATGGGACCCTGAGTTCTCTGTAGTATTTTCTCCCTTAGAAAAAAAACTCATCTTAAAGCCTGCATTGTTCATTTAAAACATGACTTCTTGCTGTAATTTTTCTTATATCTTGCTATTATTGATTCAGACCGGTGAGTGTTCAATCAGGATGGCGATGAGGTTATCACGCTCAATGAAACCACTACATGACGTTCTTTGAACATACTTAATATTCTTTTTTTGATACCTATTTTTGTTTTAATATTAAGTAGGTCAAACACCCGCCGTGGCCGGTTAAAATTAATTCAAACGTTGCCATTCCAAATTACTCAAATAATAAGAAATGTAAAAAAATTAAGCCAAATATAATAGGTAGACTCACCCGCTTCCTTACGGTTAACGGCTTTCTCGAAATGGGACGGGGTGACTTGACACGGAGTCATTCAGTCCAATGACGCGACGCCTGCGCCCGTTCACGAGTCTCGTAATAGCGCACGCGCCCTTTACGTTTTGATTTATTGTTGTTGTTATTTATGTTTTTGTGGAAATTTTGACAAGTTTATTGTTTTGTTTGTGGCAGGACACGTTAATTATTACGATAACAATAGTTGTAGATTAGTAAAGTGGTGTGATGGTTCGTGCAGAATTGAATGCTTTTACTGTTTGTTTTATGTTTATTTTTATGATTTTGTACCTTTTTTGTAAGTTTAAAATTAATGAAGATGGAGAAAAACAATGGAGAAAGAATACCACCTTGTGGAACACCAGCATCCAGATTGCGCTAACTCGACGGGCTCTCATCAGCGCGAACCGACCGATGCGCTGACGTCCCCGAAGATATGATACCCATTCATTCAAGAGGCCTGGAAACCATAAGATGACATATCAAAATATTACTTTAATATAATCAACTTGTACAAACCGCTATTTAATGTTCACATCGCAACATCGCAACTTTGTATATAGACGTGTTATTTTAAGCTAAGACTAAGATGTAATTTCAATAAGGCTCAGCCTTCCCTGTACCATGTCGTAACAGTTGTAAGAATCCAAGCATACATAAGTAATAATTATTGCCTAGAGTACCTAAGACTTGTTTTATTGGCAGGTTGCATATAGCCTCTTTAAATAAATATGCAAGTTATCTATGATTTAGAATTATTACTTGTAACTAACATTCATGTTGCAAGTTGCAACATGAAATCCGTGCAGTAAGCAAGATTTATTGCAAATGACGTGTTACGTTCTTCATTGTCTATCTACACACATAATTTATTATTGCCTGATGTAATAGAAGTCTTTTTTTCTATTTATTTATTTAAACTTTTTGCACTCAAAAAACGTACAAAGGTGGACTTAATGCCTTAGGCATTCTTTACCAGTCAAGCAAAGGTGGTGAAGAGAGAGATGGCAGGTGCTCCGTTTAAGAGAAAGAAAGAGAAAAAAAAAAAAATATACTTATATCACAATGCATTATGATAAAATAGGTTTTACAGTAGGTACATAAATAAATAGGCTATAAACTTAAAATACATTAATTTATCTATAATACTGGGGCTTGTGGCTCAGAAATAACAGCCGCACGGGTCGATCAGGTTAAGCTACGCTTGCCGCGGTAGGTCCGTGCATGGGTGACCATCTTTACATACCAAGACCCCTCCGTGCCTCGGAAAGCACGTTAAGCCGTTGGTCCCGGCTGTCATTTAGTGGACCTTTGACAGCCGTTACGGGTCGTTGATTTATTTAAGGAAAGAAAATCTGAAGAGGACAACAAAATACTCAACACTGCTGTCTATGCAACGTTTGTTGAACTAGCAAGTTTGTTAGCTTGGTAGCGTGAAAACATTCCAAGCGAAATCGTAGCGCATACGGACGATACGTAAAGTAGTTCCGATAAACTTCCAGAGATGGCGTTGTCTTACACGAAAACAAAGTCAAATAATTTTGTCACATGACGACAGAAGGTCATCTGTTTTAGACCATACTAAATAATTAAATATAAACACAGGAAAACAGGTTTCGTTTTGATCTGCGAAATGGAAGCTTCATTGCAGAATAACTATACCCAAATCTAATGTACCGTCCAATTTCGATATCAAAGGTCCGTTTTATAAAACACAACAGAATGCAGTTTCTTGGTAGCAAGGTTGTATTTACTTGGTATCTACTTCTCGGCGTCAGATAACTTTGCAATGAATACAATGCAATTAACAAAGTGTATTTAGGTTCGTGTAAGAGAATTATTAAATATTTCAATAAAGTTTCCAAACATAGACTTGAGTCCTTGTCTAAAAATATTGAATTATTCATCTCTTCGTATTAGTATTAGAAACAAAACTGGAATCATAATAGGTACCTAACTACCCGTGTATGTAACATTTGATTAGACTATTATAATATATTCTTTGCAATTTTTATTACCAGTAAACGATTAGGTAGTTACTTATTTCCACACATATCGTTTTAGCAAGTATACCAACGCATTTCTTATCTTAATAAGTTACTATTAAGATAGGAAACGCGTTGGCAAACTTGGGTTAAGCCTTTACTTGGTAAGGCCATGGAAACTGTGAGAAGTCACATAGTTTATAACACATGTAATAATACTATGGTGCCATGACATTACAGTAACGTCCAACAGTGCAACCATACCTACATTTGATAACACATACCTGCATATTATTTTTTATTGTAAGTTTACATGAAGGCATTACCTTTATTATTATGTACATCGGAGCGTGCGCTCACTTAATATTAATTTAGAATAGTTTTTATGCCTCTGGCTGAAGGCCCTAAGTGTAGTTCTTAAGGCAGCCACAGGAAAGTCCGGTTAAGAAGTCATGATTTCAGTAATAAACTTCGAGATGCCATAGTTAAAAAAAAAAAGTGAAAGTAAATATTTTCCTGTCCCAGTTCCAATGCTAAAGTTAAAAGTGACGGGGAGCTTGACCGGCTGAATCACAGATTAGGTATGATTACGAACAACGCCGCCCGCGGCATTGCTGGCGCAGCAGTGCTGGCGCGTCACTATTGGTGCCCATACATTTTATATAGGTTTATATGAGATTACATTCCGAGCACAGCAGCAATGCTGCGCGACATTGCTGCGGCATATGCAGCGTTGTTCGAAATCATACCTTCAACCGACACTTTCAAAAGATAACTCGAAAGCCCTGAAAACCAGTTTTTGAAGAACCTAATAACGTCAGAGACAGAAGACGATGTAGGTTTTGACGAAAATGTCCTCAAGTATTTAAAAACAACTTCTACGAGTAAAAAGAAAAAAATGTTTTGAATAACATACTACCTATACTGCTTTTATTATCATTAACCGATCTGCTTTGCCTTTGTCTGACTTGTCTTTGTTTTTCATTTTATTACATTTTTCCTCCTATGAACATTGGCTCAGTCGAATTTTTGAATGTCGAAATAAATTTCGACATTCAAAAATGGCGCGATGGTTTAATACTGGTTCTTAAATAATTCTAGATTTATAATAAGGACGAATAGGTGTGCCCCAAGGGTCTATCTGAGGACCGATCACATCAGAAAAAAACACCAACCCACACCTTACTACTTGTTTTCTTGGACATGTTGACTACCTTAGCTTATCAATGCAAATGTATTGAAAGATATGCTTTTAAAAGGCAATTAGGTACATAACCTCAATTTTACATTTTCAGTGATCATCGCATTTGCTTCCTGCTTAAAATAAATTGTTGGATCATTCAGTAGCTATTCGTGTTCCAACGTATATTATTGAATATCTACTATTATATATACAATTGTATATATTATGTATAAGTTTATTATTGAATATCTACTACTATAATATATACTATATCTACAAGGCTTTGCAGACTCTTCAGATTGTTGTTGGAAAGCAATTGTAAAGGATGTGACATGAACCATATAAAAATGGTGATAGATCAGAGTATTTATTTATTTATTTATATATACTTTATTGTACACCACAAAAATATATAACAAAAGGAAAAAACAAACACTACAAAATATACAATCGCGGCCTTATCGCTTTCCGAGTCAGAGTACACACTCTGTTAAACCTGGATTCTTTAAACGAGTAATGTCCTGCTCAAAGTTTACGAATAACAATCATGTTTCAAGCACTACTTAGGTGCAAATAAAATAACTGAAAATCTATTAAGGGGTCATCGCGAAAACAAATCAGCTACTCCATACATTTATGATCGCATAACTTCGTGATTTCAGCTTTGTCCTATGGCAAAAGTTGTTCAGAATGATGAGTACAATGACCCCTTAAAAGTTACAGTTATTTCAGTTACAACCTGCATATTATTTTTTTTTTCACTAATGCAACACTGTTGCGTCCTAGCTTCGAAAGTAAATATAAACAGATACATCAGCTGACTAAAACTATGCACACCAACAGTGAGTCAAAGAGAACGTAAAAAATACGTCATTGCCTTCGCAGTTTCACTGGTTTCGCTTCATGATGCAACTTGTACTTTAATAATATTTACAATGCATGTGCTCGAAAAGAGCGTTTTCCAATCAGCCAAATCGTGTGTATTTAATGGTGAGGTTAGATTGGAATCATTTAAGTGACGTCATTTAAATGAATTTAAATCGTTTTGTAAATAAAGTATCACAGCTCACTGCTTCGATTGAATGCCCAAAGTAAAAAAGACTTGTATCATCTGCGTAAAGCGAGATGTCTCCGTTGATGCCAATCTGGGATATATTATTAATATAAATTAGGAACAACAGTGGTCCTAGAATTGATCCTTGAGGTACACCGAAGGTGACAGAATGTGAACTAATCAGACCTTTTTTGACAAGTTGCTTACGATTTTGTTAAAAAACTATATAAGGTGTATCTTTTCATACTTACAGGGAATATTTTAAAGGGGTCATTGTACTCATCATTATGAACAACTTTAACGATGGTTCCAACACTAAAATCGCGAAAAAAATATCAGCTGTTCCCTACATTTTGACGAGCTATGCGAACATAAATGTAGGCAGATATTTTTTTTCGCGATTTTATGGTTTCTCCCATCGTGAAAGTAATATCGCAAGCAATAAGTATATACCATTGGGAATTTTGACGCTATTCAAATTACTTCTCCGGGGTTTCCATGTTGAAGAAATTGATAATATTGCGTCATCAACACCGATGCTTAGGTACTTTGTGTATTAATTATAACCACATTCCTGTTTTCCTTGTGAACGTTGCAAGTACGTCAAGTCTTGATTCATTTGATTGTAAAAAAATCGTGGGGTGCTTTTTACTATATTTTTATAATAACTCAACTTTTATAAATAGACAACTTATAAACATGACAGCATGCCATAACTAATAACAAGTTCTGTTCAAATCTTGCAAAAGACCGGGGAAACCCCTGTTACCATTTTTTGTGAGGAAAACGCTAAATATAAATATGTATATTATGTTAATAATAATATATATTTATGATCATCATCATCTTCCTGCCCTTGTCCCGTGTTACTCGGGGTCGGCGCAACACGTTTTCTTCTTCCACTCTCCCCTGTCAACCGTCACGTTATCATTTACTCCCTTCTCTTTCATATCATTCCTCACACAATCCATCCATCTTTTCTTTGGCCTTCCTCTCCCGCTCCATCCATCAACACTTATATTCATCACTTTTTTAGTCACATGCGTTTCCTCCCTCCTCATCACATGCCCATACCAGGCCAAACGATTACCTTTCAACTTTTCTGTCACTGGCGCCACTTTTAAACTTCCTCTTATATACTCATTTCTTACTTTATCCATTTAATAAATAATATATATTTATGATAATATATGTTATAGTTATGAGGAAACTGGATAATCGAGTACAGTTAGTAAAAACTTTTATTCTATTTAAAATCTATGTTTTGGGGTGGAAATTCTCGTGGATGTGCTCCAACTGGGGAGAACGGATAGTCATGTTCGACTGGAATAAACCATTTTCCTAAGTAGGTTTACCCTAGGTCCCCTACGTAGGTGGTAAGTGGTGGGGTACCTAGGTAGGTAGTCGGTAGGTAAGAACACTGTAGTATAAGTATACCAGCTGGTGCCCGTGGCTTCGCCCGCGTAAATGACGGTTATCCTTACTCGAGAACCACTCTATCCGTTGGTGAAAACAGCATTAAAATCGGTGCATTAGTTTTTGAGTTTATCGCGAACAGGACCACAAACAGACGCGGCGGAGGACTTTGTTTTATAATATGTAAGGATGAAAATCCGTGCAGTAGTTTTTGAGTATATCGCGAACAGGACGACAGACAGACGCGGCGAAGGACTATGTTTTATAATATGTAAGGATTACAGTGTTTCTCCTGCTGCTGTAAGTCAGTCGGGACTGTGGCAAACTCCGTGCCCTATTTTCTCCTTGCCCTTAACTTTTTATTTATTTATTACCTAATGGGCCTACTCTTAAGGGCCTATACTACCTCAGCTCAAATTCACTTTTTATCTCGCTCGCACCATACTACTCGCGGCCTGAGTGAGAGCGAGACGGAGTGGGGTGCTGGCGGCTCCAAGCCTCGAATAGTTTAGGTAATTGCTTTTTCGATTAAAATAATGGTAATTTAAAATAAATAAAAAACATAAGACATGCTTTGTAGTTAGTTCAGGTATTATGCAAAGTTTCATGATCTAATTCGAAGTACTTTTTTGAATAACCAGTTTATAGTTCGGTTTAGAGGTAACTTTGGTTACTCGTATTTTTTCTATCTAGAACATTTTATGAAATCGTGTTTTCGTCAAACATGGGATCTAGCATTAATCCTCGACTTTAACATATATTTATTTCAAAGTTAATGCTGCAGTATTTTCGCCATAACGGAGGATCATACTAAGCAATTTGACTTAACCACGTTTCTTTGCATTGCTGGGCAAACCTGTGTATCAAATCAAGTTCTACAAAAGTTTAGTCACCTGAAATGGACAATAGTTAATTAATTCTACATTGGTACTCGTTCAATAACACAAATGGTGTCGCAGAACTAGCGCAGCGAATCGTAAATATACTCCATGAAATTACACATGAATAAAAATATGTTCAGCGACGCGAAAACAGCGGGAGTTAAATATTCTTCATGTGTTTGTGTGTGTCTTTTGACAAAATGGTCTAAACGATTGACAGTTTACACTTTAAGTTCTAGTGTACAAAAACCCAGTGGACGTTCACAAGCTATTCATTCCTTTGTAATACAGTTTTACAGTTCGATATAATTAAAATAACCATACGAACTCGTTGAAAACTTTATCGGAAATCATTACCTCGAGTAAATCAAGTATGGTATTACACGGCTCGTATTGTACTACCATTGTTATCGTACGTTGCCGGCTATTAAAACCTCTTCGGTTTATAAAACAAACGCATATACTTAATCCGCTCGGCATTATGCTCGGAGGTCTGATGTGAAATCTTGGAAATCTCGTCTTCACAGCAAGTTTCCGAGCTGCTGCAACCGGATTGGAAGAACGCACTACTTTCTTCTTTCTTCTTTGACGTCAAATTATTTGTTAAGTGCGGACTGGTGTAAATAGTACCTATATATATATGAATAGTCCGCCAGACCGTATTTCGGCCACGGCGGCCAATCTCATCGGAGATTACCCTTCGGCGCAGAGGATATTATAGTGCACAAAGTGTGTGCGCAGACACAAGTGCACCCTCTCTCTCTTCCCTCTGTATATAGTATAATGGGTGTAAAAAGACGCCGAGAGTCACTTGTTATTCCCGTCATTGTGATCATTTTTTTGTATTGGACCTGGGAATCTTCTGGTTACGGAGATATTGAAGGTGAAAGTTCCCACTTTTTCTGACGACTATTCCTACCTACCAACCTACATACCTACCTGCCCTGCCTACACCCACCTACCTTTTATAGAAATCTTTCCTGAAAATAACGAACACTGAATTACCTATCCAATTTTGTCCAGCCGTTCTTGAGTTTCGCGCTTAGCAACACATTTAGCGATTCATTTTTATTATAAAGAAGATGTAGTAGATTATTGTGAATTATGTCCCAACACAATTTTCCAATTGATTGTATGTCATACGATCCAACAGTCATTCAAGCAACTTGCGTCTAAAGGAATACGGTTGCTGCGGTTACCTCGACGCTTATTGAATTTTCCTCAATGTCCGTTGCTCATAACTATAACGTACGAAGAAGCTTGGTTACGGGACTCAGTCCTATGGACTGTGACGTAACCCGTTAACAACGGAGTCTAAATAAATAGTTAAATACTGTATTAAAGCCGTGTTTATCCATTGGTGACTGCTATGCTTCGGAGGCCGTCTTTTTTTTTAACAACATTGAACTAAGCACAGATAACTGAATATTGACATTGAAAAATCAAATCTCTATAGTGTACTTTTGCGAAGAATTCGACATAACACAGCAATGCAATGATTGTTAGAACAATAAACCTAGATCGAAATGCTCGAGCACTAGAACCTTCAGAATTCTAATTAGTCATACAAGCACTCAGTTTACCGACCTTCCAAGTGATTACAAGTCAATAACATATGTATGTAACCAGTAAGTAAGCTTACAACCAAACCAAGTCACCTTGCATAGTGTGACATCGAAATTCTGGTCACAGACAGGTAGAGGAAGTGCGGATATTTACATAAGTACACACGGCTACACATCAAGTTATACATTTCCAGTTTATGCTGATCTCGCATTGTATAGGATTTCTGCACAATGCGAGGTCAGCTTATACTGGTAATGTATAGCTTGATGTGTAGCCGTGTGTACAAGCAGATACAGCCTGCTATACAATAGTACATTTATATATATAATTATGTTCTATACTAATTGTATAAAGAGGTCTAATTGGTAAGTTTGTATGTAGGGGTTACCGGGGCCTTCTTAGCGAGTCGATGGCAAAAATAAAACGGATAAATATCTAATCTTAGTTTCTTTTGTTTGGCCCAGAATTCAGCTACGCGAATACCGTTTGCTGACGCCGCCATTAGGTCCTCACGTGTGCAGGTGACAGGGCATGCGGGGCAAGACGGGAGGTGAGCTATTGTCTGTGGAGAGGCGCCGCATACGCACCGGAGATCTGAGCCGTCCATGAACCCCCACTTGTGGAGGTTGTCCTTGCTACAGCCAACTTAGGTACGAAGTTTATTTACGCCGGTAGCAAACCTCCTTCGCGAAATCATATCGGATCCTCCATCACGAATCGGATTCGCGTAGCGGAACATGACGCGAGTCAATACAATTGAACTACTGAGGTTTCGCTGGTATGATTTCGCGGCGGAGGAGGTGTGCTACCAGCGTTAAGGTTTAACCGTTTGAAGTTTAACCGGCGTAATCTTCGGAACTACTGATCCAATTCCGAAAATTCTTTCACTAATAGGAAGCTAGGTATAGGATATACTTTATTTTATAAAACAGAAAATTCCCGCCGAAAGACGCGGACAGAAGCTAGTCATATACAGCATGTAACAAAAACCCTGTCAGATCCGATAGGGGCGCTTAGGTACCGCAAAGACACTACTAAAAAGTTTTTTTTTTTTTGGTGAAAGTAAGAAAGTTTAAAATTCTCTATTTAAAATTCACGTTTTTAGTACCTTTTCTTAAATTTCATTATACATAAGCAAATTTTCTACAGAGGTCATAAATTTATGACTTGTAGACACCCACTAAACGACGGCCGCCCGCGCCACGCGTAACAACCCGGTAAAATTCCCCACTGAAAAAATATGAGGCGATTTTTTTTGTTTTTTCCGAAAAAAACCACATAAATGGACTCTCAGTATGATTCTTAACAACACCCTCACGGATCGGACAGGGTTTTTGTTACACGCTGTATAGAGTAGTATAGCAACAGTAGAGAACGCGAAGTTTTGTTAATAGTTACCTCATTTTAGTACTTACTGTATGTACCTACTCGATTAACTTAACTATTATAGCGTTGAGGTTCTTACGTTATCATGCGGATCAGTGGTTGGAGTACCTTTCTTATCAGTAGCAAAGTCAACATTATCCAAAATTTTCCTCTGGATGACTTTGTCCACTCTAGCGATCGATTCTTGCACTTTATTTCATTCCATCTCACTCAATTGTTGACCTTTCAAGTTGCTTACATTTAGGACCCGACCGACATACTCGTACCTTACTACACTATACCAGTTACATAAAGGATCGAACCAGTTTTTCCGGCCTGATCTATCTATTTGAAAAAAATCACGTCTCTATAGCATTATTTAGAACAGATAGTACACGAGCCGGCTAGACCACACAACAAATACAATTACATCATTAAATCTAATTATAGTGTGAACGATTTAGTCGCAAATGGGTCGCCAACCTTGATTTTCATTGTAGCATCAAGTGAAGCTGCCGTTGATGACGTCACGGTGGAAAGCGCGACCAAGTGGACCGCGGCCCGCCACGCTTGGTTACTCAGCACTCAACCAGCTTCCTGTCAATGGTTTTAAATACAACGACATCCATAAATTCACAATCTCAGTGTTAAGAGCCGCAGCTGCAGTGTTTTTGGTTGCCGCGATACCTATGTACTTGGGAACTGACAGAGCACTCAGTGCTGAGTTGTAACGACCAAATCAATAGTCTTGGGATCAGGGCCCCTACCACCAGCTCTTACAGCAGTATTATTTTAATATTACTTCAGTGTAGGAAAGAGATGAAGCTCTATAGGACGTATAGCTCCATCTCTTTCCCCCACTGAGTAAGATTAAAATAATACTGCTGTAAGCGGTGGTGGTAGGCACCCTGATCTAAAGCAATAAGCAATAAAAATAAATAAAAAATATTTCAATTTTGTTATCGGCCTTCTAAAGGCCAATCAACACTTGAGCGGATTCAAAAAACGACCGAATCGATAGGTATTCACGTCTAATGCATTTTTTTATAATATGCAATTAGGCTGTTTAAATTATTGCATTTTTCACTCTGTCATCATAACCGAGTTTATTCGGTCAAAATCATTCCATCAGTACATACTTGACAGTCTGCGTACCCATAATACGAACCCAACGACATTCCGTGTCCCCCTGGGGAAGAGAACCGGACAAAAATAGTTTGTACATTTGGACGGTTCGAATCAAATCTGGATTCGGCTGAGGGCAACCTTGACACTATGACATTTCCATATTAGGTAGTTTCTGGCAAATTGGACGCAAATTGCTTTTAACGTTGACCTTAACGCCCTGTAACCCACAAAATGCGTCTTCAAATATCACGAGTGGATTTTGGTTAAAAGTGACATTTTCGCTCATCTCTTTGGAACATACTTTCACGGAATAATTTACCATAATCTGGCAGTTGTTACCAAGTTATTGCAATTTTTCCGCAAGTGGCGACTGTCTTAGGACGTCCCAATTTTTATTTAACATTATTAAAGCATAAATCCAAAGATGTTACTGGAAAAACGTGATAGAAACGTTTAGAGCTCTGTGGAGATATTTTTATAGCGTGCAATGATATAGATGAAACCGTCCTGTGCTCATTTCTATACACATCACTCCAATTCAAATAGCCTTTATTTCCTAACTAGCTGCACCCTGCGGTTTCACGCGCGAAGTCTCGATCCCGTGGGAATATTGACATAAAAAGTATCCTATGTCCTATTCCAGGTCATGGTCTACCCCTGTGCAAAATTTAATCCAAATCCGTTCAGCCGTTTTTGCATGAAAGCGTAACAAACAAACTAACTTTCGCATTTATAATTAGTATGATCACTCATCTTCTATAAACAATCCTACTAATATTATAAATGTGAAAGTTTGTGTGTTTGTGTGTTTGTGTGTTTGGATGTTTGTTCCTCAATCACGCAAAAACGGCTGAACGGATTTGGATGAAATTTGGCAAACAGATAGTTTATAACCTGGATTAACACATAGGATACTTTTTATCCCGGTAGTAGGTTCCCATGGGTTAATTTTAGACATCTACACGGGCGAAGCAGCTGTCAAAATTTCGGTTCATATAAATCTGTCCGATTTGGTTAATGATGAACCTTTATAGATAGAAAATACCCTTAAGGAAAACCAGGAAGACCGACAGGTATTCAATCAAGTCATATTTCCCCGGTCTTCTTACTTCGAATACTATAAGATTTATTTTCAGTACACATAATAGTCTTACATACTATGCCTCAGTAAAAATTCAATAATATGAATTAGAACTTGGAACAAAACATACCTATATACAAAGTCGAGTCATTAGAATTGACATTGCAAAGTCAAAGTTTATTTTATTTTAATGATGAATCTATATACAAGGCAAGGGTGACTGAGATATCAACGCACAGCCTAAACCGCTGGTCCTAGAGACATGAAATTTGGAGGGTGTGTTCTTCATGAAGATTAAGGTTCCACTAAGGAACGATTGTTTGAAATTCCACCGCTAAGAGTGTGAAACTGGGAGATTTCGTTAATATTAAAAATCTTATTCCTTGAGTTAATAGACTTGAAACTTAGCACCAATACTTATCTAAGTAAATTATAAAGTTTGTCATTTTTAGTTTTTATAAACTACCCCCTAAACGAAGATTGGGGGTTATCAAAGTTTGTTTTGAAGAATTTTAACGTGCTGTTCGATTAACTCGAAACTCAGTATTTATACTTAAAACCAAAAATAAAAAATGATGTGTATTCAGGTTTTTCAAAAATCTACCATTAACGGGGTGAAAATGGGTAGTCTACGTCACAGCTCAAACCACTAAAAGGATTGGGCTGAAATTTGGCACACAGTAAGTTATTAGGAAACAGGCGTGCATTAAGAAAGGGTTTTTGGAAAATTCTAGCTTTAAAGGGATGAAAAGATGGGATTTCGTTTGTACGAAAAATCTTACTCCTTGAGTTAATAGACTTGAAATTTTGGTACGAATACTTATCTAAGTAAATTATAAAGTTTGTCATTTTTAGTTTTTATAAACTACCTCCTAAACGAGGATTTGGGGGTGTCAAAGTTTGTATAGAAGAATTTTAACGTGTTGTCCGATTAACTCGAAACTCATTATTTATACTTAAAGCCAAAAATAAGGAATAACGTGCATTAGAGTTTTTCAAAAATCTACCCCTGACGGGGTGAAATATGGGTAGTCTACGTCATAGCTCAAACCGCTGAACGGTTTGTGCTGAAATTTGGCACACAGATAGTTATTAGGACCCAGGCGTGCACTAAGAAGGGTTTTTCGAAATTCGACCTTGAAAGAGGTGAAAAGGGGGATTTCGTTTGTGTGATAAATCTTATTCCTTGATTTAATAGACTTGAAACTTGGCACGAATACTTATCGAAGTAAATTATAAAGTTTGTCATTTTTAGTTTTTCTAAACTACCCCCTAAACGGGGATTGGGGGCTGTCAAATTTTGTATAGAAGAATTTTAACGTGCTGTCCGATTAACTCGAAACTCAGTATTTATACTTAAAACGAAAAATGAAGAATAATGTGTATCAGGGTTTTTCAAATGTATCCCTAACGGGGTGAAAATGGGTAGTCTGCGTCACAGCTCAAACCACTAAACGGATTGGGCTGAAATTTGGCACACAGATAGTTATTAGGACGTAGGAATCCACTAAGAAAGGGTTTTTGGAAAGTCGCCCTTATTCCTTTAGTTATTAAACTTGAAACTTGGCAATACTTGCCACAATAAATAATAAAGATTGTCACTTTTAGTTTTTTAAGCAATCCTTCACATAGACCAATAACGGGGTGGCAAAGTAAGTAAACAAAAATTTTTACGCGCTGTCGGATTAACTCAAAATTTGGTACGGTAGGTACTAATACTTAAAACAAAAAAATGTAAAGTACGTGTTTCAGGGTTTTGTAAGTTAACAACTGACTTAACTTGAATAATACCTTCATTATGTAATGATACAATAATATTTAAACCACCGACTATATAATTATTATCATTATGTTGTAGCAGCCCGCAGATATGTTTTTCATCAATAAAAAAAAGGAAATATTGCCCGTGTTGCGGAAAATGGGATACATAATAAAATAGTAACTAAGTCAAAACTGTACATTAAATACTTTGAAAATAAGTAATTAGTACGAGGTGTGGGAATGAGTCTGATGCCGAAAATATATTTTTAAGTATTTTTGTCCGTTTGTCTGTTTATTTGGATGTTTGTTCCAGATTGGCGCAAAAACGGCCCAACGGATATGGATGAAAGGCACACAGATAGTTTATAACCTGCACCCTAATTGCGTAATACACGATCCACAATCTGAATCAGTTTGAAACAAATTTCTAAACCATTGCTTCATAAGTTTGAAAAAAAAATCTGCTCCACAACGTAAATAACGCAATGAATGTTGTTGAACTGTCAAAATGAAAGATTAGTCTTAATCGGTTAGAAAATAAGTTACGCAATTAGATAACTGGATTAACACATAGGGTGCTTTCAATCCCGGGCGGTAGTAAGTTCCTGTGGGATATTTTCCGACATCCACGCGGGCGAAGCCGCGGGCAAAAGCTAGTATTATTATAAATTAAAGTCGCTTTTGACTGTTTGTGTGACCGCATTGTTCTTCTAAACAACGCAACGGATTTTGATGCGGTTTTTACCATCATTTAGAAAATTGATTCCGGAAGGTTTATATGTACTTATTAAACTTACTTATGATAACGAAATCTCAATCTTTTATCAAGTAATAAAAACCGTGCAGCAGGGACTTGTCAATGTTTTACATTCAATAAGTGGTGTTGAAAGAGGGTTTCAAAAAGGACAATCACAAATCATGAATGAAAGCTTTGTTTTTACCATCAGAAAAAAAAAACATGTGTTTTATGGTATTTTTTTCAAACAGCATAGACTTACGCGTTCCCTACTAGGTAAAGTATTCTTTCAATGAGTGTCCAGCAAAGAGAATTAGTCAACGGTGTTCAGTCAACCTAATAGGCATATAATTGTCCTGTTTATGCACGTAAATTGTTGCGTGGGACTGGTGCTGTCAGGTGACGTCATTCACCGATATCTTTTCTTATGACTGCTATAAAAAGTTTAAATATACTAACAGACTGATAGAAACATGGAGTTCCCAAATAAACCTCCATCTGTCACTAACGAGACACATATAATTTTAATTGTTATCCGCCTTCTAAAGGCCAATCAACAGTTGGGCGGGTGGAGGACGAAAACAGAGTAATTACTTAATTAGTAAAGACATCAACCATTATTCGTCTTATGGGTTTTTCGGGCTCGTGATTTTTTTATTGCTATATCCACTCATGTTAAGCAATGCTTACCGCGAAGGGTTCGTGAAAACGATGGGTTTTATTTATTTCTGCACTCAATCAATTTACAAAATATAAACCATTCGGTTTTATTGACAAGGTCTAGTGGAGAGTAAAAATTGTAATACGTCAATCGTCCAGTATATTTCTCAAACGGAAGACTGCTTCTTAAATTTTTTACCTGTAGTAGGTAAATACTTACCTACATGGTAAACTTCGATGTATCGCTTGTTTATAAGTAAAACTGATCGAACAGTCAATGAACGTTCAAGGTAAACACGATTGCGTTAGATAACAAAAACCGGCCAAGTGCATGTCGAACCACGCACAATGAAGGGTTCCGTAGTTGGGATGAATTTATCCAACAAACTTAACATTGTAGTTGAAAAACTTGTTTTCAAAATGATTTTGCAACTGCAAATTTAAGTTGATCCTTTATTACTCGGTAACTTGTGGAGCCTATGTAGCGGTGATAGTTTTCCTTTTAATTTAATTATACATACTACTGCTGTGAATTTTTTCACATATCCAAAATCAACCATTTAGGTGGCAGGGGGACACATGATTGTAACAAAATTAGCAATTTAAAGCTTAATATTTAGCAAGTGGATCCCTGAATCCAAAAATAGTTTTCGCAAACTCCCATTATTTTTAAATGACCTTTCCAACGATACTCCACACAATGGGATTGACGAGAAAAAAAAAACCATTCCCACTTTACGTGTAGGGGAGGTACCCTAAAAATATTTTTTTTTTACTATTATTGTTTTACCACATTGTCGGCGTGATTTATATGATTGTATATCCATACCAAATTACAGCCTTCTAGTACCAACAGTCTCTGAGCTAAGCCGCGGACAGACGGACGGACAGACAGACAAACAGACAAACGGACATGGCGAAACCATTTCTTCTTTCATGAACAACAGTACGGTTTCACCAAAGGGCGTTGTACCACTGACGCCGGGGTTACCCTAATAAAGAACATTTTTAACGCCTGGGAAGAAGCACAGGATGCCATTGGAATCTTTTGCGACCTCTCGAAGGCGTTCGATTGCGTCGACCATGAGACACTTCTGCTGAAACTAGAGCACTATGGGGTTAGAAATACAGCTCTTGATTTACTGAGATCATATCTGAAAGATAGGAAAGTTAAAGTTCAAGTAAACGGCGTAAACTCATTGGGGTCTGAAATGGCAATGGGCGTTCCTCAAGGCTCGATATTAGGTCCATTCCTCTTCTTAGTTTATATTAATGATTTACCCCAATTACTTCTAAATCAACCGAAGATGGTGTTATTTGCAGATGACACATCATTGATTTTTAAAATAAATCGACGATCACAAAATCTTGACGACGTGAATAGCTCTATTCTTCAGGTCCAAGATTGGTTTACGGTAAATAATTTGGTACTCAATGAAAAAAAAACCAAATGTATTCGATTTACATTACCTAATGTTAGAAGTAGCGAATGTGACATCATATTGAATGGAGAAAAACTAGAGTTTATTAATGAAACAGTTTTCCTGGGTATCACGCTAGACGAGAAATTACAGTGGGGACCACATATAAAATCTCTTGCGGGGCGGTTAAGCTCGGCCGCTTATGCTGTCAGAAAGATAAGACAGTTAACAGATGTAGAAACCGCGCGTTTGGTCTATTTCAGTTACTTCCACAGCATTATGTCGTATGGCATTTTACTGTGGGGTCGGGCTGCTGACATTGAATCCATCTTTATTTTGCAAAAGAGAGCTGTCAGAGCCATTTATAATCTATGTCGCCGCGAATCTCTCAGGGAACTATTTAAAAGGATTAATATTATGACGGTACCTTGCCAATTTATTTATGAGAATATTATGTATGTAAGAAAAAATTTAAATCTATTTAAGAAAATAAGTGACAGACATAATTTTAATACTAGAAATAAAGATAAAATAGATCAACCATTTTTCAGATTAGCTAAAGTACAAACATCTTTTATGGGGTACTGCGTTAAATGCTATAACAAAATACCTTGTGATATATTGCAATTAAATGAAAGAAAATTTAAAACTCATATAAAAAGTACACTTTGTAAACAAGCTTATTACAAATTAGAGGATTATATCCAGGATAAGAATGCTTGGAAACATGCTGGTCTTGCTCCATAGGACAATTTAGAGTCTGGACAAAATCAAACTGGTTGCTAATTTAGTTGTATATTTTATTATTTGTATGTCATAGATTTTTACACTCTGTGATTGCATGGAATCACGCACTGACTTATTAGTATTACTTGTAAAGATGTTAGGAATATTGTAATATCGTATACTTTTACAATGTTTGTAAATATGTGAGCACCATGTACCTATCACATAACTGATTTATTTGTCATTGCTCCATTTATAATTATTTTTTTTGCCTTTTGTGGGACAGTAATCTTATTGTGGGTGCATGGTCTTCACATATAATTATATAATTCATGTATACAAAATATTGTAAACATTTTTGAAAAGAGTAACGGTGGAGTTTCTTGCCCATTCTTCTCCATACGAAATCTACCTTTTGGAATCGGCAACTAGAATCAATTCTATTTCTTTGTTTGTTTATCATTGACGTTCAAAAGTGCCTTTTATGTGCCTATTTGAAATAAATTATTTGACTTTGACTTTGACTTTGATGAGGGTTCCTTGTTGACTACGGAACCCTAAAAACGTCATTCGATACCAACATTCGCTAAATTATAATTAATTTAATAAGAAATAACAGGTAAAATTTATTTTTCATTGCGAACACCAAGAAGTTGCTTTTAGTTTCGGGTCAAGTTTTCAAGGTCGGGTTGTCCGGTGGTTGAATTGTCGGGTTTCGAGATGTCTCGGGGTCGAGTTGTCGTAGAGTTAGTGTTACACAAGTTTAGTGTAATAATAATAACGTAGGTACTTTCAGTAGGTAGGGACCGCGCAGTCGAGCCGGTAGTCTGCTCACAACGGATGACGGCACGGGCGGATTAAATCTCAAGTTAAATTTTCACATCAGCTGTTGTCGCAAAAAAGCAGATAGCTGAACACACAGCTGTTTCTAAAATAATGTGTTGTCCTTTGCATAGTAACTTTCCGTCCAAAGCCGCAGGTCGATTATCTCGTCGCGTCGCGTCGCATCTACATTTTCCTCTTTGCGAATTTAACAGCATACCTGTATGTTTGTCTCCTAAACCTGTTATCTCAATTAATAAAAAAGACGACAATGAATATTCTGATTCAATTTATTGCGTTGTAGGATGTTATTATTTGTCTTATTATTAATAAGACAAATAACCTACAACGCAACGCAATAAATTGTACAAGAAATGATATTCTCAACAAAAACTCCAGTATGCTTAGGATTATACACTTAAAACCAGCTATTGTTAAATTTAGAGCGGTTAGTTTTAATCGGAAAGTAAATAAAAGGGTCAGTTCATAAAGCGATTGCTCACGAAGATAAATTAAGTTTTTGCTTAAACAAATAGCGGTTGAGTCATCGGTCAACGTCAAATGTGAGCCCGCTACCAACCAATAATAGTTGATCAAAGAACCGCTGAGCAGTTTCAAAAGCACATTAACATCACTCTTATATTCCCCTAAGGGTTAAGGCTCCCACAAACAGGCGTGATATCGCGGGCGCTACGAGGATTGCGCTGCCTGTCGCGCCCGCGATATCGCGCTAGTTTGAACGAGGCTGTAAGAAAATGTGCCATATGCATCTGTCCCACCTCGGACGAGGAAGCAACTAGCTATCGACTATTTTCCCGTTCAGTAGTGTCTCCGTGTCAGTAAAGGTGTGTCCACACATAAAGCGGCAATCGTGCGCATCAGCCGCGCGCGGGCTCGCCGCGCTGTGATTGGACGACTGCCTCGCGCGAACGCTTCTCTCTACCTGCCGCGCACAAACATTTTTACATAACTAGAACGCCGTAATGTATCCTGCAAACGACGCGTTTTGCTACCACGCTCTTGCCGCTCAATGTTTGGACACACCTTAACAGAGACACATCATATTGATAGTTGATCGCTGACTGTTCACACTGCCAGCGAGAACTCTCTCTCCATTCGTAGCGATAAGAGCTGTTAAACAATCGCTCAGCTACGCTCGCTTGGTGGGCAGAACACGCGCTGAGAGGCTCTCGCTTGGACTGCTCACTTACGCATACCAGCAAGTGACCCAATCTTCGGCAACAAAATTATTCGCCGACCCGTTTCTAGTTGCTAGCTCTCCTCGCTTTTCGCTAATCGTCGGCGGTGGGTCAGGCTGAGGTGCCTTTTATGATCATGCCTTTGCTTTGGCGGATGTAATAGGTACACAGCACACCATCATTAATTTAAAAAAGTGTACTTCATGACCACTCACCTAACATAATTTAGTCCAAATTCATTTGACTCCTGTGTATAATTTTGTTACACCAATTTCATGTTAATTTGCTGACATGACGCGGTAACGGAGCCGCGTACTCTTCGCTTGTATTTATTTATAGTTCATTCATTAAATGGCTCAGTGATACCATTCATTTATCATGGTCACTAGTAGGTCTATATGGTTTTGTGTTTTATTGTTTAATCCTGTGTTCAATTACAACGGCCTCGCCATTGTATCCATGACTCGTTTCATGTAAACTCCAATTGATCCAGTAAACCCATTTTATATAATAATCAAGCTATTGTACTACTCTCGGGATCTGCTCAGTTCCTGGTTTTATCCGATCTGTAAAAATAAAAAAAATGTATATCAACATCCATAATGCATTTCGTTTCGTCCTAGTCTCTATTCCGTTTCTTGTTACACAAGGCATTCAAAAAATATTTTATTTTTCTCATTTAATAGCTTCTTTCACATCTTTTGACCTGTAAGTAGATAATAGAAAAAGAAAAGAAAAATATTTTATTGGGACACGCACAGGAAATACAAACAGTAAAAATAAATCATTTAAAACAAACAAAAATTAAATTATAAAAAAATGAACATTTTTTTTTTTAATGACCTGTGAGAGACTAAAAATGCTCCGATCTCAGCATAATGCTGCGATATTTTAAAAAAATACCACAGCGCAGATATTCTGATAGGGCCCGTTGTGATTCCACGGACACACCTCCGGACATACTAGATGGCGCCGGCATTTCCTAGCTGACTGATCCCTGAGAAGAAATGCCGAAACAAACTTATAGATCACGGTCTCTTAAAGTCCAAATATATTATGAGAGTCTGGAAGGGCCTTTTGAAGAAATAGCCATTGCAGCTTTGACTTGACCTGTCCCGATGAATGGCATACATGCATCATTAATTATAGCTGAAACGTATTTTAGGGGGCTCAACGACGTTTGGAACTCAGTTTAACCTTTAATATATCCTGAAGTCCTGGGGCAACACCTTTCTTCAACAACCCAACTACCAATACCATCATACTCAAAAAAAAAACAAAATCATAATATTTTATTTCACATAAACCTACATGGGCACTTATGAAACGTCAGAAGCTAGGTGCACGGTTCCAAATTGGTCGTTTCCTATAGAGAAGAGCCAGAAAGAAACTCCACGGTTAGTCTTTTAAAAATAATTGGCTGTTACAATATTTTCGAATTACAGTGTTATTACTTATTAGGTATGGGTGGGCAGTGTAGGCCTTTCAACAAGTACCAGGTAAGTACTAAACAAAATAGAAAATGTTCAACAAATCTACAGTCCACTAAGTCTACATCGTTCTCACATTCACAAAATGGAAAAGAATCTATATAAAAGATAATTAAGATAATGAAAATAAAAACATATATAAACCAAATATTACTATTACGTCATATCCATCACTGTGCTTCGATGAATTCCTCAGACTATTTTTAATAATCTTAGTGATCTCTTGTGTTTGTTTGATTATTTGGTGTGACATTGTATGACATTCCATCGACACAGGTCATTGGCAATTATAATAAATAATAAATTTATCAATTTTTAAATGTACAAAGCACGCATTGTTTCATGCATCTGTTGTTATTGCAATGTAGAATGTAGGTATTATTACAACTTACATGCAAGGATGATAAGGAATAAAGGTAGATAGATAATATGTACAAGACAAATTAAATTAAAAAAAATAAAAAACCCCCGACAAAAACAAAGCATCTGATAAACGATTTTATTTTATTTTTAAAGCTTAGAACACTCTCGATCAAGTCACCTTTCAAACAAAATCAAAATCGGTTCAGCCATTTGGCAGCTACGATGGCACAGACAGACACACAGATACACACGTTAAACTTATAACACCCCTCTTTTTCCGTCGGGGGTTAATAAAGGGGGCGTAAAGGAGAAGTTACAAGTATGTAAAACATAAGTACTATCATAGAAATGACACGAAGTGTCTTTCAATATTCTTTATAGTGCCTAATCGATATTTGACAGCCCGCTCCCCAGTCAGGAGAGGTTGTTCGAGGAACACCGTGTGGTTTGAGTCAGTCGGAAGTTCATTAACCAAGCAATTTAATTGATAGCTATTGTACAGGTCACTAATTGAAAGGCAGCTTAGAGTTTGCAGTTGCTTTGCAGACAATTCCGATATTCAGTCTTATCTTGATTAAACTCAGTATGGAACTATACTTGGCAGGAAAAGGGATAATATTAAAGATTCAAAGCTTTCTAGCAAGAATGAACAAAATCGGTTAATTTTTATCCGACCGCCCCAGAAGGAGAGTTATGTTTTTAGCGATTACATGGTACTTATCGTCATTTTATATATGGAATGACGTTCAGTGCTGAAAACCAGCCTCTCCCAATGATTTCTACTTTGAGTTTTTCTAGGTCACTCGTATCCCTAGATCGTCACCAGTCTATCTGGAGGCAATACATCCAATGCTCTAAATAAAGGCAATAAATAAAGTTCATAACAAAAAAAAAAACTTTCTCATTCTTATCAATATCTTAACCGTATCCAACACGAGCGAAACGTAAATATTTACTAATCTTATCAGCAAACATTTTTAGGTGAACTGTGATAAAATTCCCGTGTCCGACATTGATAACATGCCCCATAAAGTAAATAGAACCCACGGTGTTTATTTGGGGGCTTACAAAACACTAACATTTTATCTTGATTCATAGTTGGAACGTTCCCAGGCGACGTATCAATAGTTTCTATACAGGGTTACTGGTAACTCGACGTATTCCTTGCAGGACGTCATAGTAGGGTTAAAATGCAACAAATTAAGCCACCAAATGTTCTACCGAAATTCAGTAGTTTTTGAATTAGTTAAGAGTTTTAGTTTTTTAATGAAAATCTCAGATTAAACCATTTGAAACCAATTTAAAAATGATTTACGGCGCGACTGTACTGAAATTTAAGTTATTATCATAGTTGACGCCGTAGCAGAACTTTGTTAATAATTAAAAGTTCAATAATGCCTAAAACTTTGGCAAATATCACTAACAAAACATTTAATTTTTTGTAATTTTTAGCTCTAAAACTCTTAACTAATTCAAAAACTACTGAATTTCGGTAGAACATTTGGTGGCTTAATTTGTTGCATTTTAACCCTACTATGACGTCCTGCAAGGAATACGTCGAGTTACCAGTAACCCTGTATAGCGTGTAACAAAACGCTGTCCGATCCGTAAGAGTGTTGTGAAGAGAGAGTCTAAATATGTGGATTTTTTTGGAAAAAAGAAAAAAATTTTTTTTTCAATGAGGAATTTTACCAGTTTGCATGGGTCGCGGGCGGCAGTCATTTCGCGGCTGTTTACAAGTCATAACTTATGGCCTCTGTAGAAAATTTACTAATTTGTAATGAAATTGCAGTAATTTTGGTACTAAAAACGTGAATTTTAAATAGTAATAACTTTATGAATTTAACAAAAACATAAAACAGTAGCGGTACCTAGGCGCCCCCTTTCGGATCGGACAGGGTTTTTGTTACAAACTGAATAGGTAATTGAAATGGAGCAGATACAAAGAGTAAATAATGATGAATACAGCATTTATTTACATAACATTCAACGTTTTATTAGCTTAGTTCCTCTGGGACTTAAACGGTCACTTTAGCAGAATCATAATATGAAACTATTATGAATCATCGTAAAATGTCGTGTGTGTAATTCATATTACGAAATAATTCATGTTTCAGTTTTCTATGGAGATTCGTAAAATGGTCCACAAATTATGAATTGCTCTTATATCAAATTAGAGAAATTGCTAATGACAGCTGGGATTCAGGAAATGAACTGCTTTTAGAGGAATTGCTAATGTGGCCAGTTTAGGCCCCCTGAAGGAGTAGGTTAGAGTACCTAACTACATAACGTAGGTAGGTACTCAAGGTATACTACCTGATTAGGTGTACATGTACTGTAGAGTAGATATACCTACATGTATATAGGTATACCTACTCTAGTCATGTCATCGATGACAGATACTCAATTTAGGAGTCCATTGCCACTTATCGGACTCAATTCCAAGTTCCTGGCTGCTATTGTTACTGACAGCATAGTAACCAAAAATTCTACCTGACTCGGATCCACTTTGAATGTGTAGAAAACAAAACCCGTGCGAGGCCAAAAAGGCTCCTATCTCAGCATAATGCTACGATATTTGAGAAATAAACAAATATCGTAGCGCTGGTATTCTGATAGGGCCCACTACTATTGACATAAACAACACCCATTCATCATTCTCTATGAATATTATAGGTGAATGGACTATATTCCATTCTCTAGTAAACGCATTGTGTAGGGACGTAACTTTTGTTTCAGAACTGTTGTTTCCTATTCATTGATAGTGTGTGTAATTACAATAATATCTAAATATCTATTATTTATTTAAATTTGGATGTAAGGGAGATATTACATTAACATATCTAGGATAATAATTAGACCTCAAACTGTCACTAACGAGACACATTAGAATTGTTATCGGCCATATAAAGGCCAATCAACAGGTGGGCGGATTATACGAGTCAAAGATGTGGAAAAGTCAGAGACGGCGACGACTGAGAGCGGTGTGGTGTGGAGATCAGGGGGCTTCAGTGTAGGAAAGAGATGAAGCTCTACACGACGTATAGCTCCATCACTTTACCCCACGAAGTAAGATTAAAATAATACTGCTGTAAGCGGTGGTGGTAGGCCCCCAGTTCTATTTCTAGTTCTATGTATTTGACCTTCAAAAGTGCTTTTAATGTGCCTACTTGAAATAAATTATTTGACTTTGACTTCGAAGTACGTCGTCCTTTTGTTTTTGTTTGTGTAAATAAAAGCACACTAATATCGCAATCTATTTTCAGTAGCTTTAATCTTTAAATAACGGCATTTTTGAACAGTCAATTAACTTCAATCGGCCTGACTCATTCGCGTCAAACGATTTGGTTCACTGCCACGCGCATGACGCATTGGGATGATTGGGAAACAGTCTGGCATCAGCCATCCGGACTGATTGTGCCCATAATCTGTCATTATAATATCTTTGTAAATTATTTCTAAGATTTTATGTTAATACTAGCTGCGGCCTGTGGTTTCACCCGCGTAAATCTCGATCCCGTGGGAATATCGGGAAAGTATCATATGTCCTATTCCAGGACATGGTCTACCCATGTGCCAAAACTCATCCCAATCCGTTTTAGCGTGAAAGCGTACCAAACTCACTTTCGCATTTATAATATTAGTAGGATAGTTAGGATTTGACCAATTTTAATACTGAATAAATATGTATTATTTATTATTATTATTGGATATACGTATTTCGGAACCAGACGGTTCGTGTTGCTGAATACTCATAATATTAAGTCTCTGCAACAAACAGGAAGAGTGAACAAGTTGCATAATCCACGGGTCTACGTCGTCTTACTGGTCCATATAATAAGTAGCTTCCGCCCGCGGCTTCGCCCGCATGGTATGTCGATAAAAAGTAGCCTATGTCCTTTCTCAGGCTCTAGACTATCTGTGTACCAAATTTCATTTAAATCGGTTCAGTAATTTTGGCGTAAAAGCACTATGCACAAAAATGGTTAATTCAAAGTTCTCTCCAAAATAACTCAATTTAGATGGCGCTAGCATACAGAAATTCGTATATTTTAAACTGAAAAGTTACTAATCTTATATAGCCTGCATCTCAAAATCCTTAGGGGATGCCTACGTCATAGTAGCTTTATGCATGCAAAGTCTCAGCCCGATCGGTTTAAAATTGACAAAGTTTCATACAAACTTTCATCCCCTATTTTATCCCCTTGGGGGTAGAATTAATCAAAATCCTTTCTTAGCGGATGCCTACGTCATAACATCTACCTGCATGCCAAATTTCAGTCCGATCCGTCCAGTGGTTTGGGCTGTGCGTTGATAGATCACTATGTCAGTCAGTCACCTTTGAGTTATATATATTTATATATATATATATATATATATTATATAAGAAGAAGAAGATACCTTTGAAAATATTACCATCTTCGCTTTTCCAGGTAGAAAATTTAGAGACCTTGTTCGGCTCCGTAATACATTTTTTACTTTTAGAGTATATTTAAAAAAAAATTGCTTTTCTTTTAGTTTTATTTTTTTGCCGGTTACTTTTAAGTTTTATTCATTAACACATATGTGTTATGTAATTATGTAGTGCTTATGAAATTTTCAGTACACATCGCATTCGTTATATAACTTATCTTTATAATATGTGGAAAATGTCATGGTCATGTACTCACTCTGTAGCTAAAATTTGATATAATACTGTGATGTGTAACTGTTTATTTTACCAAATAAATAAAATAAAGACAACCATATTATTTAACTTTGCCTATATTACGAATTCTCAAGAGTTATGACTTGTTTAAATAACAGAACAAAAGAATTTTAAAACAATGAAGTTTAAAATACCACATTTGAAAACATCTTCCAAATGAATGAAGACACGACGACGTGTTACAACAAGTGAACTAACAATTTAATTTCGTGATATATATAACGAAATTAAAAGGAAAACTATCACAGCTAAGTAGGCTCCAAAAGTTACCGAGTAATAATCGACCAACTGCAGTTGCAAAAACATGTTCTCTCATTCATTCTTTATTCCCAGAACATGTTTTTCAACTACAATGTTAAGTTTGTTGAATAAACTCATCCCAACTACGAAACGCTTCATTGTGCGTGGTACGACATGCACTTGGCCGGTTTTCAATTTTTACATTACGGCAAAGGAACTATAAAATGATACGCACTCGAACATAAGTCTCCTAATACAGGCATCTTTTGCTTAAAAGGAGGTTATCAAATAAACTATTTTTATTTATTCATTTTATAATTAATAAATCAAATAAAAATCATTATAGAATTATGGGTACATACGGCTACACATCAAGCTATGCATTTCCAGTATGTACCTACAGTTACAAGAAAAATTCTTGATGGCGACATAAAAAAAAACTGTCGTAGCTGATAATATTGTGATAGTTGGGTTAACCGTAAGTCCCATTTAGTAGGTATCTGTTATAATATAATACATGTGGAGTCTGTTTTCAGCTGTTTATACATTTACACACAGCATTTCATATTATTCTGGTGACTCACTCACTGAGTTGGCTAAGTATTATTTTGTATTGTCATAATATTGTAGTGATAACAATCTGTCCGCTATTTACTTTGCAACTCAACACTTATTCTGTGAGTCGTTTCAAAGGGACTACTCAGGTATTATTGTATGAATTGATAATAATACCTCTATAATAAACTCAAACTCAACTCTAAGCATTTATTTCAACTAAACCATTTACAGGCACTTTTGATTGTCAAGGAGTCAGTCAGTCAGTCTGAAATAAGAAGCTAGTTAAATGATCCAACACACGCGCCACCATCAGCAATATTTCTGAATGAGAAATAGTAAGCATTACATACTCTCAGCCGCCAGGGCAAATTCAAGTCAGTGAATGACATAATAATATTAACCGGTAAATGGTAGCTGTATAGTACATAATAGTACTCACATCTGCGCTATGCAATTATATAATACAAAAAAAAAAAGTAATAAAAACTATAACCCAACTACGACTAAAAAGGTATAAACAAGACACCACAGACAGACAAATTAAAAATCCGGAGTCACACATGTTAGGGCATAAATCGAACAGATTACGTGTGACTCCGGATTTAATGTGACGCACAGTGGAACGAATGTATGGGAGCGGTTGGACGTAGACATGTCCGAAAAATAAGAGTAAAATTATGACAAACTAATGATGCCATCTTATTCGATTACTTAATGCCTTCATAAATTGTGGTGATGAATTTCTTCATAACTCCCATATTTCGGGAGTAATTTGAGAAAATGTGAAATTTTACTATGAAAATGAGTGTATTGAGCTCTCTCCCTCCTGATTCCGGGCTTGTTTCAAGTAGCGGTCTCTAATATCGTAATGCTATTACTAAGAGCTATATTTAATACTAAGACACATAGTGCGCCAAATGTGCACTTTCTGGGATAAAAGGAAATGAAAATTTAAAAAAAAAAACGTTTTTTCCCCATTTGTATTTACTTTAAACCGCAGACAGACTTATTAAGAGGTCTATAAATATATTATATATATACAGAAATATATATTAACAAAAATATTCACAAGAACTGATGAGAGTATGACTTTTAAGTAAGTTGATAATAAATTACCTAGTTTCATTAAAAGTACAATAAATAATTAAGATGTAAGCTCTAATTTACTAAGTTACACATTTTAAAACAATAACATCATTTAATTATCTTCGTCATCATCATCATCATCAATTAATTCAAATTCAGAATCGATGTCCGCTAAATCATTTATGTTAACAAATTCGATATCACTTTTCTCAGAATCCGTAAGCTCATAAAATTCCTTAAAAGAAGATTTTTTTACAAACTTATTTCCTTTTGGACGGATACTTGTAACAAGTGGATCAGAAGACAGTAAAAGATTGTGCATAATATCTTCATTGCATGAGATACTGCTATGCTTTCGAGAATGCCCCTCTCTATATTTTCTAAAATCTTTATTTCTAGCCTCAGATGCCTCTTCGAATAGAAAACCAATGGGCACAATTGACATGTTCTGAACTATGTCTGGCCCATGCATTAAAATTTTATGAAGTGAAGAAGGCATATAATACCATGGGTATAACTCCACGTAAAGCTTAGCAGTATCAAAGCAGAACTCTCGGAATTTAGTTACGTTGATCTTCTCTCCTGATGAAATACACTGCAAGATCACACAGATTTTTCTTAAAAGCATAGCATCTATTCCGGTCAGTTCAGCAGATTTAGTGTAGTTTTCAAAAAATCTCCTTGCCGAGTTGCCATTGTTGGTGGATCCACTGCCTTGTTTCACAACATCGAGAAGTAAGCCCGTTTCTCTTCTTACAGCCTCTTGAACTCTTTTCTTCCTGTCATCAACTTGCCTTTTTGCTATATCACCCCTTACTTGCCATGATTTTATGTCTAATTTGTAGGAAATGTGTAATAAGCATTCCATTGAGCGAATCCAAGCGTGAAGGGTGCTTAAGCTATATTTATACATGTCCTCGTTTGCGTGTTTATCTTTGATTAACTCTAAATTATTCATTTCTTTAGGACAAGCCTTGCATATGTCACACACTGAAGCTGCTGTATTGGATATAATGGAATGAATTTTACCATCAATCATTGTCAACAGCAGTTGGTGTTTGACACTAATTCCATCAGTGATGGTGGATGGAGTTAAGGCTTCAATCTCTGCTTCGATTTCAGCCATCTCTCTCTGCACATTTTCTTTGGTTTCCTTTATAAACTTAAACAATATTGGCCGGCAAAATGAAGTGGAAGATGGTCGCTCGTTTTCCCAAATTGTTACACCTTTTGAGACGAGCCGCAGTGGTACAAGACTAATCATAAAATTACTAGCAAGATCGATTTGCTCATCTTCACTCGTCCTTTGATGATAAATGCTTTGGCTAGATGATCCGTCAAAACCCCATTTGCTGGTCAATACGAGCTGTTGATTGGGATCAACAGGGGTTTCTAACGACCTAATAAGTCTTCTTGAGGTTAAATCCATCAAGGCTTGTAATTTGATTTTTGCAGAGCTCTCTGTAACTGTGAGATCTTCTTTGGCCGGATAGCACTTAATTTTTTCTTTAACCAACATGTAGTAACTCGGGTATTGAAGAGCTCCTTCTTGAGTGTTGAAATCCCGAAGAGTGTTATAGCGCCATTTCGATAAGTTCATCGATACATAAAGAGCCAATGCCTTCAAAGGGGATATTTCCCGTACCTGAATTGATTTACCTTCAATGAAGGCTTTGATTTTTGAGGCCTCTTCTGGATTCTCCGTCAAGTATTTCATAACATAAGCTGTATCGCTTTGTCCTGCCTTTTGAAGCGCCCTTTCGGCCGAAAACATAATTTCAGCGCTGCTACTGCTGCATGAAAGACTATCTTCAGTGGTGCGTCTTCTTTTTTGCCGGTTACTAAGGTCCTCAAAAGATTTACGAGGACTAGGATGTGTACAAGTTGAAGCATCAGATTTAGCAGGAGAAATTATGGGCTCGATGACGTCACTTATATTTTCTGTAGAAGGTTCCATATTTTCATTCTGTAATTCCGGCCATTGAATTGCAGCCTGTAGCCAAATCTCATGTTTCTTCCGAAACTTATCTGTGCTTCTTCCAGACTGTGTCCATTTTGCATAAATGCGGTAGCAAAATCGACGACACCAGTCTTTTAAACTTGTTTCAGCACTTTCACATAACTGAACACAACTGTTATCTTTTAAAACACTGAACAAATAGTTAAAGTCGCGTAAATCTTTATGTGCGCGTGCGCATAAAGCAACGTGAATATCAAGATTTGTATTAAAATTTGGAAAATACATTGCGAGATTAGCTTGGATACAACGAGGTGTAAATCAACACTGATTTTAAAGTTACTAATAGTGACCTATTTATATAAAATCCAGGTATCCCAGGTATCCTTTGTTAAATATTGCAAGGTAATTAGTTATTGTGATAATTAGTAAATGATGCATGCTAAATTAGTGTATTAAGAGCCATTTAGTAATTAAATAATAGCAATGTTCTTATCAGTAATCATTAGTGCATCAGTTTTATATGTAAACCTTAAGTCCCTAATTATATATCCTAATTAGCTTATATCTTCTCTAATTGGCTGCTCAGAAATGTTATTGTAATAAGGTAAACCTTTAGAAAAACGGTTTTAATCAACAAAATAAACAAAAAATTAAAAAATTGTGTTATAAAATAAACATCACTCTTTATCCCAGAAAGTGCACATTTGGCGCACTATGTGTCTTAGTATTAAATATAGCTCTTAGTATTAGCATTATGATATTAGAGACCGCTACTTGAAACAAGCCCGGAATCAGGAGGGAGAGAGCTCGATACACTCATTTTCATAGTAAAATTTCACATTTTCTCAAATTACTCCCGAAATATGGGAGTTATGAAGAAATTCATCACCACAAGTTATGAAGGCATTAAGTAATCGAATAAGATGGCATCATTAGTTTGGCATAATTTTACTCTTTTTTTTCGGACATGTCTACGTCCAACCGCTCCCATACATTCGTTCCACTGTGTGACGCCACATAGCCTATAACCAGCGGACGATCAAGATGCTTCTAACGATACCTCATTTGTCAAATTGTGATGAGTGGTTTAGAAGATAGAAGGGAACAGATGAACATACTTACATACATACCGATCAAAATCATAACCCTCCTTTTTCTTCGCCGTAGTCGGGTAAAAAGAGATTGAGTTTATACAATATGAATGCGATATGCCATATTTACTAACAATATCAGCCAATAATGAAAGTGGGAACACTCACAGGCTGGAATACTCAACCCGAAAGTGCATGATGTTAAAAAATAGATAAAAATAGGTTTAAAAAAAAATTATATAAGTATATGTCACCGTATTTTTTGGTAGTAGAAATCCTTATCCTACACATCGAGCATTCAATTGGTAGTCCGTGACAAAGCTGAATCACCCAAAATCACCATTTAGCTGGAAGCTGGAAGTCATTGTCACAATAATTGATATAATGTCGCCTCGCTGCGGTGTCTCCACTGTTCAATGAATGATTCAATATGACGGTTACGAATGTGTGTGTGGCCCCTACGTCACAGAGCAACAGAACTTTCCCCTTTGTCAATAGTGGCACTCATGCGCAAGTATTATGCGGAAAGACATTTGATTAATCTAGTCTGCTTGTTTTAGTTACATTATGAGTTATGACGCACCAGCTTCTACGAAATTTAAGGACTATTAGACATAATATTTCTTCCTCCGTAATACGCAGGTAAATACCTACAAATCAAATAAAAAGGTACCTATATCAGATGCAAACGTCTACCTTGTTTGCTGATGAGGTAGTCAACAATGGATCATAATAGTCTGTGATTTAGTACGTTTGTTATACCTACTTACGTATAACATATAAGCAAACGGGCTCAGATGACTGTGTATGTTTGCGTGCCGACGCGTCGCACGACCATGATAACATCTTGCTAGCATCTTGCATAACACTACCCTGTTCAGTGTCAATTTCATTCTTAGTAATTATACAAAATTTAATATTTTTTCCTATCTGAAGTGAAACATGAACACAAACGGGTTTCATAAATTATATTTCATCATCATCATCATCATCAGCCCATCATTGGCTCTATTCGCGCCAACTCTCATCCAGCTGCTACCAGCCACCCTGCCGTGATCGTCACTCTATCTAGCATGAGGGCGTCCTAACTACCTTCCATTATCGATTCGCGGTCTCCAACCTAGAACACGTCTACCCCAATGGTCATCGGATCTACGAGCACGGCTAATATGGCCGGCCCATTCATTTAAATTTCTAAATATTACGAAAACTTGAGGTCAATATTCTTGTGTTATGTGAGCAGTTATGAGAATGGCTGAGTGAGTGAAATGCACCGTTAGACAAAAGTCTCACGACGTAATACAATCGTCATACATAGTTATAACTATGATATATTATGAATGAATGAAATGCACCGACCCCAGCGTGGCTTAACCAGACTCGATAAATCGAATGAACCCCAGGATTTGCACTAGCCCCTGGAGCCTCATGGTTCATGGGGTTACAGAAGCCATTGCATATCAGAGAGTAGACCGGGGGGCGCAGGTAATGGTAGGGAATAGACCGTGCCCGTCGGGATATAGAAGGATTTGCGAGCCTACCGGATGTGCATCCTTGAGTAAGCAATGGACTAGTGGAGAGACGGGTAACATTTTTCTAAGGATGGGCATCTTTTTACGACGTCGCCGCCAGTTGGCTCCGTTCCATCTTCACCGTTGAATCCATTGGCGGAGATATGCTTCGTTCTCGGCTCTTTTCTATCTCCCTGCTGTGCTGTGTTACACTTTGCTGTTTTCTGAGTCTTTGTCCAAAGACTCGCTGCTGTCCGTTTCAGGTTTCTTGTATATCTCGCTGGCTGCTTTCGTGATCTTGTATCGGTCTTCAGCCATGTCCATCCAGAAGTTGATTTCCTTGTTGAAGCACGCCATGTCCTGTCTTAGGTTGTCGTTCCATGCGTAAATCGGTCAGCCTACTCTCTTGGATTTGGCCTTGTACTGTATTGCTGCATATAAAAGGTGTGGTTTGCCGCGTCTGTGAACATGTGCGAGATAGCACGTCCTGTGATTCTTGATGTGTTTAGTAACAGTTTTTACTTCTAAAATTTCGTGCATTTACTTGTGTCTTAGTTTATTCCTAGCGTGGTTAATCAAGTCTCTCATGATGACTCTTTCTGTCAGGATGGTTCAGGTCCAGCTTCACCGGTGGAATCTTTTGGCGGGGTTAAACTGCTTTCTCGATTCTTTTCTTTTTAGTTCTGATGCGTTTTCAGCAGCACTGTTCAGATCGCGATCGGCCCGATCCTCGTTGTCTATGTCCAGCTCCGTTGCCGTACAAGTTCAATCTGTAGCTCGCCGCTGCTCACCTCGGGTTGATGTGATTGCAAATAATATAGTTCTGAGTTAAAAGCGCACTATTTGGCTCAATTAATTAATAAGACCCCGACAAAAATCCCGACCCGCGTCACCCGAATTCTTCTTTTCTGTTCATAGTTACATCGCCGACACCCATAACCAACCACTTTCAAAACAAAATCCCGTGCACAAGATGACCACCTCTGTTACCGCCCAGGTTCTATAATAGCGTCCATGCGCCTTTTATGGCTTTCCGCGATAGTAGTATGGCGGGCGCGCATCGCAAGGTCTATTCCCGCTTGCAGCGTTCGGCCACTATGTAACGCTTACCCATGCTGATCAACCAATAACATTGCAGCATTAGATTTTTGTTGCGACCCCTTTCTTGTAAATGAAAATAGCGCCCAGGATAGAGTAAACTTTAAAAGCGTTAAAACTTATAGCCACCCGTCATATTTGTTTTAAATTAGCTCGAGTATAAGCCCTTTTCAAGGATTGCACCTAGCAATCAGCCTGCAGACAGCAGTTTGAGTGAATGAAAATCAAAGTAGGTATGTCATATTCTGCACAATCTACAGTTTACACTTTCACTGTTAGCACATTTGTTGAGATGCCCCGTTGTGGCATTCTATAATATACCCAAATAGTGAGTATCTTAAAAGTTAAAATACCAATTGCTATGCGGCCCAAGGGTCGGCGCGGGCGCCCACATCTGGCGAGGGATATAGGGGCTGCGGAATTTTGTTTCCAAAGTCGTTAGGTATGCGTGCCCAAGACAATAAGAGCATCACTGACCACTCACAAAAAAAAGGTCACTTGAACTCAATAACGATTTTGGAACACAATCACCTACGCATTATATCTTAAAGTTGGGTACATTATTTAGCCAATTAAACCTGTAGTGACTTAAAATGACGGAATTATGGCATGTATCTTGCAGAGAGGAGCAAGTCACTGTAATATGGAAAGATCTCACCGGATTAGCCTGCAGGTACACTTGGCGACCACCACCACCATCAAAACAAAACACCACCATCACTTTAAAAACTCACTATCATTAAAAATAATCCATGAAACTACACATTACACAACACGCACTACCCGATAAAATACCGATTTTGCAGAGTTCGATTTCGTTGGCAAGCGAGGGGTGCTTGCCACATGCCAATATCATAAAAAATTAACGAAGTCTACGAAGCGTCAAAATTCATATTAGATTACCACTCACTTACAGAATACTGCACACTTTACCAGTTTCGCCTCAGACGTAGCTTCTTCTTCCGACTAGTCACGACCGCGTCCCAAAACCAACTGTTTAGTTATACCTATGATATATTATATAAAAAAATATTTTTTATGACACAAAGCTTGAATCATCCCCACATTCTTATTTTGATCTTGAAAAACCCACTTTAAACTTGAGGAACACTTTAAAAAGGTTTTTTTTACCCGTTCTTCTCCATAGAACCTACTACACTATGGAATGGGCAACTACTCGACGGACAAAAGTGCCTGTAACTGGTTTTTTTTAAATAAATGAAAGCATTTATATATTAAACTTTTTATAAAATGTGTGCTTATTTATTAAATGATTAAACTCAAAGGAGTTTAATTGGTTTATTTGAAATAAATGCTTTGAGTTTAATTAGTATAAGTGAAATATATGGTTTGAGTTTGACTGTTTGAGTTTAAAGAAGAATGTAAACTGTCCTAGTCGATTTACACGTCGGTTTGTTCGAATAGAATTGGCTCTTAGTATGACAATCATTAAACGTTCCTCTGTCTCAGTGATATCAAAATTGGTGGGGAAAGACCGGGATTAGTGGTGGGTAATAATGAGAGACATACGAAGCCCAAAGCTGTAATTGAGTCATACATGAGAGCCCTCTGCAGTGCGTGGGACCCTAGAACCAATGGGCCATACGAGGTGTCCCATTTCATCCACTCCATATCAACCTGCACCCTAATTGCGTAATACACGATCAATCAAAGTTGGAATCGGTTCGAAACAAATGTTTAATCCATTTCTTCATAAGTTCGTAAGTTACGTTGCTGAGCAGATTTTTTTTCGAACTTATGAAGCAATGGTTAGACATTTATTTCAAACCGATTCCAATTCTGACCGATCGTGCATTACGCAATTAGGATAAACATGTTTGAAAATATATCATAGACCAAAACAAAAAGCATATAGGTACAGATAGGTCTACCTTCAAATGTATTGCATGTAGCAATACCTAGGCTAATTACAACATACTAACATCGCGCTTTGTTTCTCTGAAGGGTTGGGCAGAGGTGTTCCTATAGTATACCCACATTTCGCCAGTTATGTTGTTCGCAAATCAATGGTTATTTACGTCAAGTGTCACCTGATAGCAGCTTATCCTACTAATATTATAAATGTGAAAATTTGTGTGTTTATGTGATTGTGTGTTTGTTACTCAATCACGCAAAAACGGCTGAATGGATTTGGATGAAATTTGGCAAATAGATCGTTTATAACCTGGATTAACACATAGGATACTTTTCATCCCGATATTCCCACGGGAACGAGACTTACGCGGGTGAAACCGCGGGGCGCAGCTAGTAGTAAATATATTAGTCCACTAATGGGAGGTTGATGCCAGCGCAATTTGCTTTTTTAGATGCCAGGCTAATTCTCGTATTTAAAAAACGTTCACATTCAAGTCGCAATCTCTCAAACTGTTGTTAAATTGATTGTAACTATTTTTGAGAGATAGCGAATGAGAATTAGTGCAATCGTTCTTAAAAATAACGGGATGTAACCAGAGGGTGGTTACTTCCCTTTGGTTTTAAATCATCATAATTCTGAGAAATTATTATATTGAAATACTGCCTTCACATTCTAATTTCCGACAGAACAATGGTGTTTTACCTACATGCATCAAGAGGTATATGTATACTACTATAAGGTACTGGTTTTTACGGGTAAATCACTTCGCAGTCATTCACCACTACCACATTTTTTACCTGATAAACCTGATATGGTACTAAAAAAATTCGGTAAGTAACTACGTTCATTGAAAATTATCGTCTTCCTTTTGAGTAGCTTTGACTGTTTGCACATTTATTTAAATGACACAGTATATTCATAACGAATTCACTATTATAAGCTGTTATCAGGTTACATTTCCAGGATATAAGTTATTCCTATGCCACGATGGAGGTCAGAGGCAGTCGCTCCATGTATATCCATCTCATATTCAGCTATCCGGTTAGACTGGAAGCCAACCCCTACATAGGTAGTCGGGAAGACGCTAGGCAGATTGATTGATGTGATTCTTACTGCTACAAAGAGGTACTCGTATATTCCGAAAGAAAACTCACATAAGGCTGCTAAACACACAGGATCCGTCATTGAGGATTCGTCGAAAATCATGATACGTCATGAGGGCTGGACGTTGCATTGCAAAAGGAAACAAGTTTTTTCGCCATTCGTCAAAATATCCGAATAGATGTTCACACTTGATTTGTAATTCAAATTTCAGTCTTGGGCGAGCGCGTCAGCGGATCCATCACAAAAAAATAGCAATTCGTGTTTATTGACGCACGTGAATTTTAAAAGACGATACGTGATTTAAGACTTGTCCGTCATTTTGCATGATTCGTGATGCATGTGAACACGGGGAAAGAAAGTAAAGCCACCGTAAAAAAAAAAACGAAGCGTGAAAAAAGACGATTCGTCAAAAAACATGAATCGTGCTCGTGTAAATGAGCCCTAACTAGTATTTTTTCAAACTAAAATTTATTTTGATTGCTAAGTCACTATCACTATACTACGAAAACAGTAGGCACTCTCAATCAAATGATTGTTTTATAGCTACAATAGCCCAGTGACAAGGACATTGGAATAGATAGCGAGATGCCATAAGTTCGAACCCTACCTGCAACCCGTTGTGCTATGCGTCATGAACCAATACTTTCTTTTACTTATCTCAAATGATGACATTTCACCACTTTTTATTGATCGAACCGTTGGCGTTGCTTCCGCGTAATGAAGCCAAGTGTGGAATGGAGAAAAGAATGCTAATTGAATTATGCTGTTAGGAAAGTTCCGCGTATTGAATGAATACGATATGTAATCAATGGGACAAGGTAAAATTATAATATAAGTTCGGTTAGACCCATTGTACACACACGTTTTTTTTAAACTACGGTTCGCCGTGTGTCGGCATGGTCACCAGTGTTGTATAAATCACTATGGAAGTTTGTTGACGATACAGCGGCTCTACGGCACGGCGCCGTATACCATAGAACCGCTGCAGCTGGCTCATTTTACTCTTTGACTGTTGGTTTGCCGTGTCATAACCTACAAGCTCATTAGAATTCGATTATTCTGCGGTGTGGCTAACGCGCCGTACCGTAAAGAAACTGTATGTGTGATTATTATATCAATTTTATGTTTTATATCAAACTTGCTTCCGCCCGCGTGGAATGTCGATAAAAAGTAGCCTGTCTTTCCCCGGGATATCATCTATCTCTTTGCCAAATTTTATCGCAATCCATTCAGTGGTTTAGGCGTGATAAAGTAACATACAGACAGAAAGACAGGCAGACAGAGTTTCTTTCGAATTTATAATATTAGTATGGAAGTATGGATTTAATGTAATGTAATGGACATTGTCTAAAAAATAAATAAATTATTATTATAACTTCTGTCTGGCCTTAGAGTCAGACTTGGCATATCATTTGACCAGTGAGTGCACAGTGAGTGAGTGAGTTACACAATACCTACAAGAAGGTATTTCCCTTGTTGATTCACACAAACCAGTGGGTAGTTCCACTTCTGGGAATAACAAGATACCAGATGTGTTTATACGTGGCTCAGAATTTAAATACCCTGTATTGAAGTAAATAGCTAAAGTTTTGGAATAAAAAATTAATCTATTTAAATTATTTTTAATTAATAACATAAATATCACAATATATGTTTCTTACAGGAATCACCTTTTAAAATTGTAAAATATGGATTAGTTTTTAGTAATTTTGGCATTAATAGTCAGACATAAGATATATCCGAAAAGAAACGTATTGGATATATTTAAAGTGAGCTAAAATATACAAAAGTTGAATTATGTAAAATGGAAAGGCCCTAGCAAGTTCCACATTAAGTAAACAACAGGAAATAATTACAAAAAGTTACTTTAAAAAAGATAAAATTGACATTATCACATCTATTTATGAAAGTTCTCCCGTCTCCAAGAGTACACACGGCTACATATCAAGCTTTATATTTCCGGTATAAGCTGACCTCGCATTATACGGAAATACTATACAATGCGAGATCAGCCTAAACTGGAAATGTATAGCTTGATGTGTCGCCGTGTGTACAAACAAATATTTCAACATGACATTCATAACACTTCTCATTTTTAAGCATTCGTATTATCTAGTAAAATTAGTAACTTTCTCAGATTATCCTTATTAAATCAAAAATATGTCAGTCGTGGAATTTAAATTTTTCAAATGAATAATATTTTGAGAGTAGGTACCTAGTAAAAAATAAGATTTCAAGTGTCACGCTGATCAATAAGTACCTCCCAGATTGAGCAATTTCTGGCAAAAATGTTCAGCAAACAAAATAACTATAGAATAATACATATTAAAAAGGTACGGGTACACAAAATACTTAACTAACAGATCTGTTTTTAGTTTTAAAATCATAAAAAACAATTTGTTATCGAGATCTCGAATGTTCATAGCAAACATCATTCTATGGATAAGTATCTTTGTAAATTACCTCATTGGAAGAAACTGAATCATTTTCTTATTTAAGATCTCTTTGAATGAGACTAACATTCATACTGTCAATAAAATTCCTAACACCAGAAAATGCAAATAGGTAGATAAAGTTTTTTACATACAAGTCAGACACAACTCAGTTGCTTGTAGTTAAACAAATCATAACATTGTGGTGTTTTAGACACCAAGAAATTATCTTAATAAGCCACACAAAAAGCTAAGATAGCAGCTACTATTGTAAACATAGGTCCATTGCGAGCTGCCGAATTTTTACGTTGTATTGACTTATCCGCATATGTCTGTAATAGACCACATGGCACACTCTTCCTCATGTTGTGTGTTGAACTATTACGAATCAGGAAGCACTGCATCCCTGGTGTCACTTCCACGGCCTTTCCTTTCACATCCAAAGCATTAACGAGTGTCGTATTTGTCGTAGTGGTCGTCACAGAAGTCACAACCCCGTTTTGCGCCAGGGCGCCAGTTACATTTTGGGTCACATTTAAAGGACTTCCCGTTACCACGGGAAGTCCGGGTACTCCTGTCGCATTCACGGGGACTAACGTTCCGTTAGGTAGCATTGCGTACAGAACGTTACCTATCGCTGGCGTCGGTTGTAGCGTCGTCGGGTGTTCCGCCATCATGTTAGTCGTATTCATAACAGTCGTATTTGTCACTGTGACCACTGATGTTGTTATATTGGTGCCTGAAGTGCGTGCTTGCGCTTGATCTTGTAAAATGAAGCTGCTTATAATCTGGCAATCTATTTTCGTCTCCTCGTAGTCACCGTTATCTTTTTTCACTGCAAATTTGCACACTTCGCCTGGTTGCGGCGTGTATTGCGTTCTTCCCGCTGAATGGCCGCTAGCTGCATAAGCGGCGACGCCGAGAGTTCCAAGGTTGAGTAGAGCCAGACCGGCTAGCAATGTGCCATATTTACTGCCCGAGTTTTTGTATTGGTAAACATAAGTTGGGGGAGTGCCATGATACACTGGGTAGTTCTGCGGTACTCCGCCGCGGACAGGACTGTAGGATATCTGCTGCGGTGGGCTGTAGTGATAGTTGTGAATATTCGTTGTATGATGTACAATAGGTTTGTTTTGTCCGTGGCCGCTACCAGAAAGACCACCACCAGAAGATGGATAACCGTGACCGCCACCAGATAGACCGCCGCCAGAAGATGGATAGCCAGGTTTTGCTCCAGATGATGGATATGAAGAGCCACCTCCAGACAAGCCGCCACTTGGCGGATATCCGTGACTACCGCCGCCGGGGCGTCCTGCCGAGGGATACCCATGTCCACCCCCTGACGAGGGATACCCATGTCCCCCACCAGACAGCCCTCCTGAGCGGTGACCTCCTCCGGATAATCCGCCCGATTTAGGATAACTATGTCCACCACTAAAACCTCTCCGCCCCGATATTGGTTCTAATAGCACACCTAGTAGAAAAGCGTACAACAACGCACGCTTGGGGTTAAACATTTTGAAAGTCACAATAACTACACAACACGTCCACCACCAACACTCGTGCGCACTGAACTGAAGTGAGGCGCGGGCGCGCGTCTTGTTGCGCTTCGATAGTTTGATGACTACACGACCAACTCGTTTTATTTGTGAAAGTGTTACCACACCCTAGCTATGATGCTCCCTTAAAACATTTTCTTTTTGCTCTATGGCGAATTGGGAATTAGGATACTTATTCTAATAAAAATAGATACATATTGCGCTTCTTGCGCTTTTTATTTTGGCTTATACCCGTAGGTTACCGATGACAGTTGAGTGACAGTGTGTACAATAAGACAAAATAAAAAGTCTGTGGTCAAAATCATCTAGAAAGCAGTTTAACTGTACAAAAGAGTTTATTTCAATTATACATATTTTAGAACAAAAAAGTATCAATAATTTGTAAAAACCGGCCAAGTGCGTGTCAGACAACGCACAATGCAGGGTTCCATAGTTGGGATGAATTTATCCCAAGAACAAAATTAACATTCTAGTTGAAAAACATCTTCATGATTTTTACCATGTTATAGACTTCTTACAGGTTTTCCTGTAATCTCTGAGTATAGAACAATTCGCTGATTTTTTTCATTTTAGGCTCAGCTGTTTCGGAGGTATGGGCAATGGTCAAATTTCATCTATTTTCTTTAATAACTTCAAATAATTTATTTAAAAATTATGTAAGTATTTGGAATCCTCAAAACAAGCCCTTTCATGTCATATGTCACACGGTACTATTTGCGAAACTTTTTTCTTTTAATTTTCTAATATTTTCCCCAAAAGTGAACCCCATAGTCAAAATTTATTTACTTACATAAAACGTTCGTGTTTGGGTCACATTCATATGTACTAAATTTCAACTTAATCGGTCCAGTAGATTCTGAGCAAATCGACTGTGACAGACGGACAAACAAACACTCGAGTGATCTTATAAGGGATCCGTTTTTTCATTCGGACATCCGGAACCCTAAAAATTATATTGAAAACTTACGAATTTTAACAAGATAGGTAAAATGTGCCTTCTTGTCAATGCATGGACGCAAAAGTGAAGTAAATCCAAAATGATCAACAACGCAACCACATATCTATAGCACTTACTGGAATCCCTGTCATCATAATTATTTTTAATCCGAGTAATTGATCATATCAAAAAAAATATTCATTCTCTACCACAGATGTGAATATTTACCCCAAACTCAAGGAGAAATAAAAAATTGCATGAGTCAACATTTAAAAAACTGTCGTGGTTGCGGCCGGGGCAGGTAACAGACGCAGGTGGCCAACTTCTGACGTAGTGACGTAGTACTACCCCACCGGTATTCGTCATTTCGTAAATCCATTTTCGTCATTGGCAGTTACCGTTGGACGTATTTATTTAGAACAGTGCATATATATCGCTATCCTGCCGGCCGGCTGTCACTGAAAACTAGCGCTGGGGCTCTGTCTCGCATAGGGTCGTAGCATTATGCTGAGCGATGACCGTTTTGCGTGAATGTGACGTATATTTTCCCGCAACTTTTCGTATATTTGTCCTTTGTTAGCGTCATGTTTGCCGCAAATAAACGTATTTTCTTTTTATATCGTCAAGATGTAGGTAGTGGCTCATGATCTATTAACAACGGATTTCCCCCGGGCTGTTTACTAACATAGTCATTTATAGTTGGTCATAGACTAGTAGTGACATCTAGCGGCGTCGGCGCGAAATTGTGATACAACAAGCTAACTTACTTGTAAGTTAGCTTGGTGGTGTAATAAACTAATAACACAACCATTCGCAGCGTTAACTGCAGGAGCGTTCGCTCTATGGTAAGTCCTCTCTCTACTCTTTGATTTCCAATGTTGATAACGTAGGCAGAGAACTCTGTCTACGGTTGATAAAGTTTCGATTGCTTTTCGAATGTTCGAATTCTTTCTTATTGATTGCTAAAAGGTATTTAAAAGTAATGAGTCCCATAATTTTAATCATCTCATAAGTAGGTAAGTACTTCATTAATAAGTGTTGACCTTTATTATCTAATTATACCTAACCTAATTTAGTTATAATGTAAACAAGTCATGTCGTTAGCTGGTACAGTTACACAGCTGTGCACCTACTTATTTTTTCTTTCCAGAATATAATTTTATTGAGCGTTGTTTGGCTACCATTGTGTATTTGTCTATTGACTTCGTTGACCTTTGCCCAGAAATAGCTGCCAAACTACAATTACTAAAAGTATTTGGCTTCTGCCAAAAACTTAGTATTTTCTCAGAAATATAGAAAATTTGATACTTACCCTGGATTAAAACAAACGGATACACTTAAATAAGATTTAATTTTATATTTCTATAGAAGCAACATCTTATTTAAACCATACAAGCAACAAATAGGTACATTCAGCACATTTACTTAAATATTTTTAACTTTAACATAAAAATTTCATTCAACAATACGATAAATCTTAACAATTACAAAATTATTTATTTCGAGAGACAGTGACTTTATGATGCTTAGCAAAAATCACTACAAGCGACTTTAAATATTTACATTACAATTTCTTCTACTCTTAGGAATGTTTGTTTCTTCTGTCTCCTCAAGTGACACTATACGCCGGGAAGCCCCGGCAAGGCTCCTGTCAGCTGTGATCCGCACTGACGCTTCGTACGCGCCGAATCAATTCCTCAACCCTTCTATACGGACTTTGACACCTCTCCTCATTAGTTTCTATAAGGTACGGCCCAGGCTCGCTGTCTCTGCCCTCAGGAGTGTGACAGCCACTAGAACCATCAGCTACTCTGTTTATAAATGGTTCCACGTCTGGTACTACCGGGGTTGCTACTGCCACAGCTCTACACTCCTCTGTTGTGCTCACCTCTGCTTCCTTCTGCCGCAGCCACACTGGGGAATTCACGTAAACTTTTGGTCTCTCTCTCAGAGCGTTGCATCTCTCTAAAGCTTGTCGCCTGACAGGTATTGGTGGTCTGTACGCTGCTTGTATGGTCACCCCTCTGCCTGCAATAGAGCAGAGGAGACCTTTCAACGCCGCTCTAAAATCTTTCAAGTGATATGCGTACAGGAAGGGATTGATGGCTGAATTTAAGTGGGAGACTATGATGCAGATATATGTGAGCGGGTTTGGAATATCCAGGTCAGGCATGAAGGCTTTGATCGCGTTGACAGTGTAGAGTGGGATCCAGCAAATGATGAAGAAGAATACTATGATGGCGAGATTCTGTGTGGCTTTGACTTCTCGCTTTTGGGCGGCTCCTAGCACCCTTAGCATGGTGCCACCGCCGGGGATGCGCCCCCGACAGCCATCCACTGTCATCACCTCGCTTAGCTGGAAATGTAAAAAAACATATAAGTAAGTATTTGTTTTAATTGCTAAGAATAAGTACCAATATCGTTTCAAGTAGGCAAAATGAGCCGAAGGTGATCTAATAATGCTAATGATTTTAAGAAAATATACGCATGGTTCAAACGAATGTCACTACCTCCATGATCAATGAACAATCTATTACTATACTCTATGGTTCTGACTAGCTATTTGGTTTTAACTCTCATCTCATTTTAACTCTAGCAGAATATGAAAAGTTATTACATACTAGCTGCGCCGCGCGGTTTCACCCGCGTAAGTCTCGATCCCGTGGGAAAAGCGGGATAAAAAGTATCCTATGTGTTAATCCAGGTTATAAACTATATGTTTGCCAAATTTCATCCAAATCCATTCAACCGTTTTTGCGTGATTGAGTAACAAACATCCAAACACACAAACACAAATACACAAACACACAAACTTTCACATTTATAATATTAGTAGGATTTTTTGATAATTTATTTGATATTTTATTAATATTTATGTTTCTGCGCTTTTTTTAAATTCTCCTAATTTAGAAATCTTCGCCATAGCCATCATTCCTTATGACAACCCGAAGAATCTCTCCTCTCCTTTGATTTTATAGGAACCTCTGTGGTAACTATATACATTGGGGTCAACTAGGTATGGTAGTTTTGTATGGTACAGCACAAAACATTATTTTATCTCTATTACAATGTTGGTCCTATAGAGAAAGTTGATCAGTTTGTTAGTACCCTTAAATATAACCACACTTTTCTGATACACGCTGCATTCCCGATTTAAATGTTTATTAAATTACCTGTTTAACAACAACGCGGTAGATATGAGCATAGAAGGCCGCGAGCAGTACGCTGGGCGTCACAATGGTGGCGAAGTACAGGAACAGCAGGTAGTTGTAGTCCATGACCTCGACGAAGTAGCAGCCCGGCATGTTGTTGCCAGCATGCCAGCCGAAGAGTGGTAGGAGACCCACACCAGCGCCCGACACCCAGCAGACTGAGATTATACCTAGAAAGAGAAAGAACACTTTGAAGGAAAAGTTACAATAATTTAGCAGTTATGTGGTTCACACTGGTACGTCCACAGATTTTGGCTCTCATTAGATCCAATACGATACAGCATTCTCAAATCTACGGGGGGCCAAGTCTACATTTACAAACGTTACAACGGTCTCTCCATCGTGAGTTTTTGACACATTATCCATACAAAATCTGTCAAAAACTCATAATGGCGACACCATTGAAACGTTTTTAAATTAGTAGAATACGGCCCCTGTTTGTATGCGCGAAGTGGAAGAAGTCCGATTGTTGTAGCGCAACTTAGGAAAGGCAAAGATTAACGTGTAGGCTTCAATAGCCTGAATTTAGGAATTGTTGAAAATTTACCTTTGAATATTAAGGTCTCTTCGAGCTTACAATCATATTGTTTCTTTTATATATTAATGACATCATAAAAATAACCAATCATAAATGCATATTATTTGCCGACGATATATCAATCATAGTGACATCAGATAAAAAGAAAAACAAGACTGACCATGAGTTTGACATAAATAATACAATAGACAAATTACTGCTTTGGCTTGACATGAATAATTTAAAAATAAATTTAGATAAATCCGTTTACATTCAATTTAATCAATCAAATAATAATAAAAACAACATAAAACTTAATATTAATAAAATCGAAGAGGCAACCCATACAAGGTTTTTAGGCGTAATAATAGACAAAGATTTTAACTGGAAAGAACATGTAGATAATGTAAGCACTCGAATCAATAAATTTGTATACGCACTGAAGCAAGTTAAAAACGTAACTAACATAAAAACTGCAATTATGTCATACTATGCTTATGTTGAGTCGCTACTGCGATATGGTCTCGTAATGTGGGGTAATGGTACCAATATGGATAGAGCGTTTATCGCACAAAAAAAGTGCATCAGAGCAATAAGTGGTATTAAACCTGATGACTCATGTAGACCAATGTTCAAGAGGTTTGGTCTGCTACCTCTACCATGTCTGTATATATATGAGGTATGTATATTTGTAGTTAACAACAAACATTTATTTAAATCAGCAAATGATGTAAATCCCAGAAACAGACGAGATCCTCATAAACTGGTATTAAATGATTTGCCAAGACTTGCGAAATACAACAAAAACTGCCTTGCAATGTGCGTACGTATTTATAACAAAATACCAAGTCGCTTTAAAATATTGAACTCGAGAAAATTTAAACTAGAATTACACAAGTGGCTTATTGAATGTAATTTTTACAGTTTAAAAGATTTTATGGATGTGAGATGATGATTCCTTTTGTCAAAATATAAATTTTTGCATGCTATGTTATATCTTAGCGAAACATGTTGAGCTACTGTAATAATATTAACATCAATGTATACCATGTTTTACGCAAATAAATAATTTACTTACTTACTTACTTACTTACTTACTTACTTACTATAGAGCCTACATTATTATTATTATTTAATTCTTCAAGGACATTCTAATTAACTACAATGGTTTTTGGTACGCAGGTGTACCGCGCGTACTTTAACACACAAATGTACAGAGGTGGACTTAATGCCATAGGCATTTTCTACCAGTAAACCTTTGGGAGATGCAGAGACAAACTGGTAGGGGCAATATCGAAAGACGCGGGGAAAAAAAAAAAATACGTTAACGTTTTTTAAACATTTTATGCGTTTATGTGTGAACTAACATAGATTTTAAGCACTATTTTACTAACAAAATGGATGTTGTTGTCTGAAATATAAATGAATAATAATAAAAACAGCTAAAATAATCTAATAGGTACTAAGAGCCAGTAATACCCACTGTAAGACCTCAGTAGGTATATTTACGCCGTATTTCTAATTTTTATCAAGCTAGACGCCAATCATTACTTTTTGCAATAACAATTAGTTATTGTATAACTTCGATGAAGAATTCTGATCAGCACAATATTCATAATCAATCACCTACGGAGATTTAAATCTAAGATAGTTTTTGTAGGATATTTAATCATTTTTCCTTGTCATGCTATGAACAAAGGTAGGTTTTATTTCCCTAAAGAAATATGTGAGTGCCTACTATTTAGTTTGTTATAAAATATTTATTTTTTAAGCTCTTGTGATAGGAGTGATACTGTGGCGGTGCCACATGCACACACCACCACATGCGGCATGTGGTATCGCCACATGCGAACTACGCATCAAAGACCTGACGTCACACAAAAACCCTGACGTCACATAAATGTTTACCGTGCAATGGACATATACAGGGTTACTGGTAACTCGACGTATTCCTTGCAGGACGTCATAGTAGGGTTAAAATGCAACAAATTAAGCCACCAAATGTTCTACCGAAATTCAGTAGTTTTTGAATTAGTTAAGAGTTTTAGTTTTAAGTGTTTTAGCAAAAATTACAAAAAATTAAATGTTTGGTTAGTGATATTTGCCAAAGTTTTAGGCATTATTGAACTTTTAATTATTAACAAAGGTCTGCTACGGCGTCAACTATGATAATAACTTAAATTTCAGTACATTCGCGCCGTAAATCATTTTTAAATTGGTTTCAAATGATTTAATCTGGGATTTTTCATAAAAAAACTAAAACTCTTAACTAATTCAAAAACTACTTAATTTCGGTAGAACATTTGGTGGCTTAATTTGTTGCATTTTAACCCTACTATGACGTCCTGCAAGGAATACGTCGAGTTACCAGTAACCCTGTATACAAGAACCCGACTATTGGGCAGTTGCCCGCCAGACACATCTCCCGTCTGGTCAGAGGATACTCCCTTTTCTATGGTGGATGAGTGAACTTTACACCCTGTTCCTCATACCCCTAAATTGATACTTACCATTTCAATATAATGGTATGCAAACAAACTGGAGTGTCGAGTAGTAATAGTAATGAAACGATGTCTAGGTTTATGCTTACACTAGCTGCGCCCCGCGGTTTCACCCGCATAAGTCTCGATCCCGTGGGATTACTGGCATAAAAAGTATCAGATTATAAACTGTGTCTCAAATTTCATCCAAATCCGTTCAGTAGTTTTTACGTGAAAGAGTAGCAAGCCATCCATCCATCCTCACAAACTTTCACATATAAAACATTGGTGTTCGTAGGATATAATAATAATTATTATTATTATCTTTATTTCCTAAAAAAATACAGATACATTGTACTTTAAGTTCACAATTTTTACATAATATTTATACTAATCTATACTAATATTATAAAGCTGAAGAGTTTGTTTGAACGCGCTAATTTCAGGAACTGCTGGTTGGAAATGAAAAATTCTTTTTGTGTTGGATAGTCCATTTATCGAGGAAGGTTAAAGGCTATATAACATCACGCTATAACTAATAGGATCGGAGCATAAATGAAAAATGTTGCAAAAACGGGAAAAAATATTCCTTTTTGAGAGCTTCCGTTGCGTGCGCTGCGTAAACGGTTTAAGTTACGCAAATATCATGTATCATGGAATTGTTCCTCTTTAAAAGTTCTAAAAAAAAGTCCGCGACAGCATATGTCTATCTTTTAAGATTGACTCACTATAACCTTTTTTTATGGTAATCAAATTTATTCGAAATTAATGCATTATTTGCGAAGGAGTTTTATCAATATAATATTAATTCTTATTCAAATAAATAGTTTTAACATCAGGAGTATTTATGTAGCAGTAAAATACTTTTTAATTCATTCGAATCGGACACTTAATTTCGAAGTTATCACGAAATGCAATACACGAACCGTTCGATGCCGGCGCTGCGCCGCGCGCCGTGTCGCCGCGACGTTCCCTACTCTAGACAGGAGAGAGAGGTTGGGCACACGGGTAGACCATGACCTGGAATAGGATATAGGATACGTTTTATCCCTATATTCCCACAGGATCGAGAGCTACGCAGGTGAAACCGCGGGGCACAGCTAGTTATAGATATTAACATTTGGATAATGCACAAATCTGTACACAATAGATTAAACTTTGTCACTTAAACTAGAGTATCCCGTATCTTAAGAGACAGTGTTTCGCTATGAGGTTCCAATTGCTATATGTATGTGTGGACTGGTCGATAAGGAATGATATAGGAAGAAGGATAAGTTTCGCACATACATAGATGTATTATTCAAAACCCCCTTCACCTAGGGCTTTAGCTGGGAAGAACAAGTGGCAAAACAAATTCCCCAGCAGCACAGCTAACTGTTCAGTTAGAAAAACTTGATTCTATACAATATTATGCCAAGTAATTAACATGTGTAAACACAACACAATTAAATTATGTCAGTACAACTGTACATGAAATAACTGTAAACAAAAATGTAATGGTAATCAAGAGCACGGACCTCGATGTCTGTGGATTTATTTGTAAGGAAGCAGTGTGGTTTTAGCCGGTAAGAGTCCGGCACTGCCCAGACTGGTTCGTCTGTGAAGCAAAAAGAAAAAAGTTGTCAGCCTGAACACGCCAACCTATAATAGGGTGACAGGTAGACTGATTTTTTCGCGATTTCAGGTTCTTTTCCATAGTAAAAGTTGTTCATAATGATAAATAAAGTCACGTGTTTCCTATCACTAATTACCAGCCTTCCTTTATACATATCTAGGTATACTCGTACAAATAAATAAAATTGAAGTGTCTGTTTCTAATGTCAAAATAACAGCTTTTTAATAAATGTATATGAAAGTATGTTTACCTACGGTACGTAAAACAAAAAAAAAACATTTTTATTAAAAAAACTGTCTGTCTGTTTGTTCCAGCTAATCTCTGAAATAGCTGGACCAATTTCGACGGTACTTTCACTGGCAGATAACTGATGTTATAAGGAATAAGTGTTTTTATTATAGAAAAAGAATTAGGGTCACGCAGGCGAAGCTGCGGGCAGCAGCTAGTATACCAATAAAAATAATCCAGCGTACACACGGCTACACATCAAGCTATACATTTCCAATTTACGCTGATCTCGCATTGTATAGGATTTCCGTTCAATGCGAGGTCAGCTTAAACTGGAAATGTATAGCTTGATGTGTAGCCGTGTGTACCAAACATTTATCCTAATTGTAACGTTAGGCGCGGCGTTAAAATGACAGTAACGACTAGGGACGCCATAGAATGGATATAAAAGACGTGAGAAAGGTCCATATAAACAAACTCCTAAGGTCAATTTCAGAATGTGTATGGCAGCAGTGACAGACTTTTTTTTTTGTGAGAGTGGGATATCATCTAATGGCTTCTCCCGCTCTGGGCGGAGCGGGAGCGCGTGTTTACTGACTAAAACCCACCCGTGTTCCTGTAGTTGCCTGTTGCCAAGGGTCCCGGTTTCCCTTTCGGACTTTCCCGAAACCCTGGCAGGAGCAGTGATAGCCTAGTGGTGTGACCGGCGGACTGCTAAGTCATAGGTCTCGAGTTCGAATCCAAGCCAGGCTTGTCGGATTCAGGTCCATATTGTATAATTATCCTTACTTAAAAAACGGTGAAGGAAACCGGCATGCCTGAGAGATATTTTTCGACGGCCTGTGAAGCCAAGTCAGAGGTCCATGGTCACACTGACACCAGGTTAGTCACTAACCACACGAAAAAGAAAGAATCTTAATAACTGACCAAAAACTGCCACGTTCAGATTTCGCTGATAAGCTGAGAATAAAGCTCATTTTGGTAAATCAGCACGGTCAAGAAATTGATAAAACAGACTGGGGTAATGGAGCGAAAGGGCTTCTTAAGATAGGAGCACTTTTCAGAAGATTGAAATAGCCCTATTCAGAAGCATTTTTGGTCGAATCATTGAATGAGAAAAGTTTCAAGAAAGGCGCCTGTCGGATTATTTTGAGTGATCGTTTGTTAATAATTCGGTTGCTTGGCTGCTATTACTAGGTTCCATTATTTGTTATTCTTTATTACACATATTATAGATCTCCGAGAAAGAAATTATTGCAACAATTTAATCTAATTCGCGAGACATGCAAGATACACAATTAACACATCAAACTTTTGCCTCGCCTTCTGGCCACAAATAATTTTTAGTACCTTTGAAAGCTTTGTATCTTGATTGCAAATATCAAGCATTTTATCCTAACTAATATTATACATGCAAAAGTGAGTTTGTTTTTGCTTCTTTGTTACGCTTTCACGCTAAAACGGCTGAACAGATTTGGATGAAATTTGGCACATGAGTGGACCATGACCTGGAGAAGGATATAGGCTACTTTTCATCCTGGATCACAAACGAAATTGCGGGCAACAGCTAGTTTATAATAAACCTTGCCTTTATTCTAACTACATACGATTAAAATTATATCAAAATACAATATAAAACAAAGTCACGTTTCTTTTCTGCCTGTGTGTCCACTTACTTCTAAACTACACAATGGATTTGGATGCAGTTCTTGATATGTTTTAGAGAATTTACTCCGAATGGTTTATGTGTATAATAAATTAATCGTTAACTTAGATATAGCACAGATCTCGATGTATTGAAATCGTGTCCACTTACTTCTAAACTACACAATGGATTTGGATGCAGTTCTTGATATGTTTTAGAGAATTTACTCCGAATGGTTTATGTGTATAATAAATTAATCGTTAACTTAGATATAGCACAGATCTCGATGTATTGAAATCGTGTCCACTTACTTCTAAACTACACAATGGATTTGGATGCAGTTCTTGATATGTTTTAGAGAATTTACTCCGAATGGTTTATGTGTATAATAAATTAACCGTTAACTTAGATATAGCACAGAAATCTCGATGTATTGAAATCAGTACATTGTACCCAAGCGTTAGGCGGGTAGCTAGTACCAAAGTGCTAGTACGAAATAAAGCAGACATTGGCCGTCGGAAAATACTTAGCTATTAGTACCACGTAAGCAGAACTATAACATAGCAGAAGAGCTAGGCGCAATATTAAATCGCCATTTTTTCATTATTAAATCATTTAATATGTTAAACATCTCAGCTGATACTAAAACTGATTCTTGTAAACATCTGGCATTCCTACAAATATTTGCAAACCTTTGTAGAATTCCCCTCATTTTATTTTATAGCTTATTTCCTGCTGGTTGAATTTCACCTCGACACCGACAGAAGTATGCAGTTCACAGCTTCATATTTGATGACAGCGTTAAATGCTCATGATTTAAGGCGAAAACCAACCGACCAACTAGGTGTAACTGGCAATCTATAAGAACTGAATTTCCTCAGAGCTACTTCCACAAGTAGTCACCTATTTCTGACATTAGTGCAACGAGTATAAGTGGAATGTAATAATAATCATTTACAGAAAATTATTAGTATCGGCCGACCAGTGACGATTGGCCGACTTAATAATACTAACGCCTGCTTGTTTTTCAGCACGTAACCTTCATTCCACGGCAGACTGCGCATGTTACTGAAACGCAGACGCCTTACACGTGACCAGAAAAGTAAAAAATCATCTTTTCAAGGACGGTGCGGACATCGGACATTCACATCCAATTAAACTCGAATCGAAGACGCTGAGGCGAATGTCAAAACTAGATATTTGCTCCAAGGTGACCACCAAAACTATCTCTGTTTATAAATGCAGATAAATAGTGTGAATGCCCCTGTAATGGCCAGAAATACTGTTAACGGTTATTAAAAATATATTTTGTGTGTCACACAAACACATTATTATGATATTATAATTTCTCAAATATCTACGCTTTTTAATAAAAATATCTTAGCAGACTTAGTAACAAAATCTATACTAATTAATTAATATTATAAATGCAAAAATAACCCGGTCTGTTCCTCTGTCTGTCACCTTTCACGCCTAAACCACTGAACCGATCGTTTTGAAAACAGATAGGCATAGCCAGTATAAGATACTTTTCATCCTAGATGAAGATTATAAGTAATATTATAATAGCACTTTGCTTTTCATTTTTTAAATAAAATAATTAATTAAAGAAATTAAATGTAACAGGTACCATAATTATAATCTTCATTAACAGAGATATCTCTTGTTGACATTCTTGGAAATATATAAAAATCGAGCATAGGCTGTATCAATTATGTAAAATGTATATGTTCAAAACATTTTAATCAGTACGTTACTCGTTAATTTTAATGCGTAGAACCTCGTAGACCACTTAAATTAACGCAAATCAATTAATAACTCTATAAAATAATGTGACGTATTCAATAGTAATAAATTGTACATTAATTTAATACATACGTGATTTTTCCTTGTATGAGTGTATCTAAATATGAAGTTGTTAACGAAATAATAGAACTGTAGCCCATACATATTATTGTGTAATAAACTTGGCATGTAATGGGTGCTTTGAGAAAACATTCGTAACAAAGAGAATGAAGTGAAAGGCAAACACTATTTTATGAACTTCTTTATTATCATAAAGAAAGTTTCGTAACAAAATAATAAGCATAAGCAAATGGCACATCATAGAGAACATAAATAACTAAATTATTCATTTCAACACACAAAAAATAAAAAAGATCTATAAAAAAAAACAATATCAAAGTTGTAGTTTACACACACAAATGATTTAAGTATATAGACTGTATGTATAGTGTGCTGAGATTAATAACATCATTATCGACACAGTAACGGCAAAACTAAATACATAGTTTCTTGCGTAACACATCATAAACTGAGATATAATTAATTATACAATAACTACATACGTTTTGTACTTAAATTACACAGCTATAAATAAGGACATCCACCAAGGCGGGTTAGCCAACCATGACTTCAGTTTAGCTCTTTCTGGTAGTATTCCGGTGTCTTTCTTTGGTTCAGGCATTTTCGCATACGCTATTAGAGTGCTACAATCAATATCATTACTCAAGAATCCATCTCTTGTCTGGATCTCTACGACACATTCCATGCCTTTAGCATTGACTGGCGGTCCTTGCACGGTCAGAGGATCGACGACTGTGGAGTTTGTTGTACATACCGTGACGTTTACCGTAGTTGCATTAACTGTTGTTACAGTCTTCGTAATGTTGGCTGATGAACCATTGACTGGTAATGTAGTAGTAGTCACAGTAGAGTTAGCAAATGAGACATTAGTTGGCACCGTAAGGTTCTTATCTGTCACAGAGGTATCATTTACTGTTACTGAACCATCCCAAGCTTTGAGCTTTTCCCTCAAAGCAGCAAGGGAACCATTGTTCAACGCCGCCAACAATACGTTAGAATCAAATCCGTTTACTTGCCCAGTTTTGTTAGACACCGCTGTCACCGTAGAGTTAATTGAGGAAACATTAACTGCCACGGCTGGTAACACTGATAGTACTGGCACAGGCGCTGCTGGCACCGAGGACACTGTATTGTTAATCGTTGTAGTGGTCGTCGTACACACTGTTTTATTCACTTGAGTTTGTTGTGATGGAGCCACCTTTTTGCTCCCTTGGGTGAAAGTCGAAACGATTTCACACGGAATTTTTAACACTTCAACTCGTCCATTTTCTTTAACTTTCAATATGCAGTTAGCTTGGTCTTGAGGTTTGTTTTCTTGCCTGTATGATGAAGAGCTCGGGTTGTCGTACCTGTTCCTGTAGTAGTCATCATAGTAGTAATGGTCGTGATAGTGACTATGTGATCGACCAAGATTGTACAAAGACAAACCTGTCAGTAAGTCTCCATAGCGACTGTTGGAGTTCCTGTACTCATGGATGTATACGTACTGTGGTGCGGTGTAGTACGTAGGCACAGCGTATGGCACCGTGTTATGGTAATAATGTGTCGTATGATGAACTGAAGTTCCACTGTTCGTATTGTACGTGTGGGTCGGTTTATAATAATTGTTATTGCTTGAGTGAGATCCTGACAATCCGCTTCCAAATGGATAGGAATGAGTTCCCGAGCCAGATGACGGTTTGTAGCTAGATCCAGAGCCAGACATTCCTGAAGAACTTGACGGGTAACTATGAGTTCCCGATGATCCAGACGATGATGACGGGTATTTACTTCCAGATCCTGAAAGTCCAGAGGAAGATGAAGGATAGCCGTGTGATGAACTTGATCCAGATCCAGACAGTCCTGATGAGGAGGAGGGGTAACTAGATGAACCAAAATTCCACGACGATCCTGAAGATGACGAAGGTTTATTGTAAGAGCTTGATCCCGATCCAGACAGTCCTGACGAGGACGAGGGGTAACTAGAGGAACCAAAATTCCACGACGATCCTGAAGATGACGAAGGTTTATTGTAAGAGCTAGATCCAAATCCGGACAGCCCTGATGATGATGAAGGGTAACTTGAAGAACCATGATTCCATCCTGATCCAGATAATCCTGACGATGATGAAGGATAGCTGTGAGATCCTGATGATCCTGAGAGACCCGATGATGACGAGGGATAGCTATGTGACGATGAGCTTCCCCAGCTACTCGATGACGATGAACTTGGTTTACTCCAGCTGGACGAGCTCGAACTCCAGCTGGGTTTGGCGCTGTGACTTGATGACCCCCAGCTCTTGCCAAAGGAAGAGGAGCTGCTTCCCCAGCTCCTGCCTCCGCTGCTGCCCCTACTGCTGCTGCCCCTACTGCTGCCTCTTGAACCGCCTCTTCCTTCTATATAACTCACAGTTAGTACCGAAACTAAGAGGCACAACAGAAATATTCTGTTGGCCATTTTGCATGACGTAAACATGCGAGAGCTCAGACGCGTTTGAACTCATGCCCGTTGATTGGTTTTATTTAAAACAAGTTCGCGTATCAATGTGTGCGTGTATGACGTAAACGACTATTCAGGGAACCTCAGTTGCTGTCTCTTTCACTCACGCAGACAACAGATAAGAGAAGGCTAGAGGTGAAGTAAACATCAAACTAATTCTTACATTCAGCCAGATAAGTGTAGCACAACAGGCAATTAAGCAGAATTTTGTTTAAAATGGGACCGGTTTAATAATTAATATTGTACTCAATGCTACTACGCAATGGGAAGTCCAGTCTATAATTAATATATTGTTGTCAAAAAGTACCTATGTAGTTTGATAGGGAAACTTTCATCATGAGAGCAGCCAATGTTCATTTGGCCAAAATACGTTAGGTTTTACCACAGACAGCTCCGAAGTTTTTCAAACAACCAACGTTTCTTGAGAAACTTCCCTGTTACTGAGAAACTGGTTCGTCTCGACGTCAATGTGACTCATGCGCAGACACAGTGACGTAGACTCTAACAAGTGAGCCAGGTAGTTGGGTATGTGATAACAGACTTCCTAATTCATTGCGTGATTAATGGAAGCTGTTAGAAATAACTGAGAAATTTGATAGCTGTACCTAGAACCTATAAGCAATGGGTAAATACATTTTTTATTCATTTGGTCAGTGCATGTTCAAGTTAACATTATTTCCATTGCGAAAGAAGAAAGTATACATATTAAATTTTTTGTTGCCGAGGTGTAAAAGTGGAAAGTAATATGAAACTAATTTGATGATATCTACCTGCGTAAGCAAGGAACAAGAAACATTGATTCGAAAATGATAACACCAATAAGTAACTAGGTAGTAACAAAAAACCCAAGTGAAAAAGAAACGTCAACACAAGGTGTAATTAAAATAACTGAAAACCTGAAAAGGAGTCATTATGAACAACTTTCTCTATGGGACCAGACCCGATGTCGCGAAAAAATCAGCTACTACATACATAACTCAACAAAGCGTAGGGAACAGCTGATTTTTATCACGATATTAAGGTTGGCCCAATTAAGACCCCTTTTCATGTCTTCAGTTGTTTCTACTGGGCACACCTTGTAGAAGACTCCATGAAACTTCGGAAGATAATAATAACGTTATTAGAGTTATTCCTAGTTTTCCGTCCTATTGAAACCAAATTCTAGACCGGTATCAGTCCTGTTAATTACAACAACAGCCCTTAAGTAGTAAGTAGGATTTTTAAGACAAATTTTCCTGAATGACTGAACTTTCAAAGTCAAATAATTTATTTCAAATAGGCACATAAAAGGCACTTTTGAACATCAATGTCGTCGAACGTCTTTGTCACCTCTGTGTTCAATTAACTGAACTTATTATTATCCTCGTATCTATCAGTTTGTTTTCCCGTTTACGTACACAAATCGATTATGAGTCACTGTTTTATTTGTATCAATACGAAAAATGTCTGATTACTGAGAATAACAAAAGCCAACCAAACACAAAACTTATATGTCATCCCAGGATCCTACTTTTATAGGGGGCAATTAAAAAAATGTCTTTGTCATATTTCGGGATCCTGGGGTCCCGGATCTTTGGAAGGCGTACGAGGGTCCGAAGCCAACTCGCAGAGGCCCTTTCATCATCATTTCAGCCGAAAGACGGACATAGGCCTCCCACAAACACCGCCACTTCGACCGATTCCGAGCTTCTCGCATTCAGCGGATTCATGCGGCCTTCAATGTGCCCTGCCCACTGCCACTTAAGTTTGACTATACTTCGGGCTATGTCGATTACTTTGGTTCAGAGGTTCAGAGGCCCCTTAGACAGTTTTGAATTATGAGGAGGCACCAATCGACGATTATCAATATAAACACTATGCAAATGCAGTTTTTTTATGGAAGGAAGCAACAATTACTTTCTGTGCAAGGCGTGTCTCTCTGTGTGATCGCGTTATTCTTCTAAACTAAACTAAGCAACAGATTTTGATGTGTATTCACCATTCATTTCACCATAAAAAATTAGCCATATCAAATAGAAGAACCAGTTTATATCTCACTAAATTCCAAGCAAACAAGCTTTAAAACAAATAATACCAATCAATCTGCCTAGCCTTTTCCCAACTATATCTGGGTAATACGATACCCCTTGGTAAGACTGGTTGTAAGACTTTCGGGCTTCTGATGACTCGTAACGACTGTCTAAGATCCACGAATGACAGCCGGGACTAACGGCTTAACGTGCTTTCCGAGGCACGGAGGAGTCTCGGTATGTAAAGATGGTCACCCATACACGGACCAATCCCGGGAAGCGTACCTTAACCTGAAAGATCGACTCGTGCGGCTGTTAGAACAAATAATATCCAGACAAATCAATACAGAATCACTAACAATAAAAGAAAATTCCATTTACAGATTTCAAGTGTTAAAACCAGTTAAAAACAAATAGGTACTTAAGTAATTTAGGATTGCATTTTGTTTTATAATAGACAGTAAAATAAAACTAAACATTGGGTACAAACACACCAGAATATGACATTCCAAATATATCATATCATATCACAATGGAAATACCGGTCTAAAACTCACTAAATGCCAAGCAAACAAGTTTAGTTTTAAATAGTTAGCTCCTTAAATACAGGAATCCTTAAATTGTCTCTTTCAGATATTTAAAGCAAGGGAAAAAGAAATAAGTAATAAAGAAAGTAGACTATCTTGTAAAGATCCTTTTTCGTCGCCGTTTTTTTTTTCGATTTCTTTTGATGAGATTGTTCCAGGAAAACGGACACTGTTGTTTAGTACAATTGCTTGTTACACCACGACTTAATACGTAATATTAATATGCTTGTGCTAAGTACGTCTGGATTCACTTCAATAATGCAACTGCTGGGGTTCGTACTCTTGATCTCTTGGCCTGCACCGTCGGCATTAGGTCATTGCCGCATAAAACTGAAACTATTTGCATCATCCTGCCTCACTCAAGCACCTTACACTGCAGAGAAACATTGCAGCTCTGACTAAAATGGCGTGGGTACGAAACGTCATTTAGATCCATATGGAGTCATCGACAATTAGAGTCTATAATCGTCTCCTGCTGAACATGGGCCTCATAACGATTTAATGGGTCGGAAATGCATCCATTTATTTTTCCAGCAATCGATTTTGTCTCTGACGAATTTAATGTAGACTTTTTCATAAAATATTAAATAAGTAGACTGCATACATAGATAAACTCACGCCTTCTTCTCATGGGGGTAAGCAGAAACTACAGAACACCACCTGTTACGATCCTTACATACCTACTCCTTTTGCCTCGTTTACTTTCGTACACTGGTCATACACGCACCCCGGCTGCGAGTATTGCGCACCTGACCTTTCTTTCTTTCGACTGCAATTATTGTTTTACAAGTTATTACCTACACAGTGCAATGCCAACCAACTTTATAGTAACAATCATTCCTGTCAACATTCCTTACAAGCACCGGAATTTGTCGTAAAGGAACAAAACCTCCGTATATTAATATTAACTGCGGAAACACTATATACTTCTGTATATTGTTAATACGAGCAGAACAATTACAAATAACTGTGGTGAATTGTTCTAACTTGCGGCAACCATTCAATCACGTGGATTTCGTTCCCACAACAATGAGTTGTAAATTGCAATCTAATAATCGTTTTTTAACCTGTAATCACGTTTATGAAGGCAGCTAGCCATTCTGCAACGCTTTGTAGCGACACCGAGCCGTCACGACTGTCGTTTAGTTACAATCATGACGTCGTCACAGCAGCACATTTAAAATGTTACTCGAAGTCATCGGCGTCACTCTGTTGCAAGCACTCGTGTTGTGCTCCGAAGTGGCCCCGAAAAATGTGAAACCCTTCATGTTCCCCATCCCTTTCGAAATGCCGAACCGGAACGACCGCGCGGACCAGTGCTGGCTAAGAATAGAAGACGTTGAGTTGGTGGAGACCGTCGCCATATATTGTGAAATCGCTCATGCGTTTCTCAGCAACTATATTCACGACTACAACACGAGGAAGATGTCGGAGGACGGTGTCGACGTAAGCCTGTGGAGCGAGAAGCCCAGAAGTCGTGATGCAGATATCCTGCCTCCGGAGAGCTCTCAGCACGAGATCAAAGACTGGCGAGTGACTACGGTGCTGGACCCCATCACTCACATGCGACTGTACGTTACCAAGAACGCGGACTGTAGACTGGTCATGTACAGTAGAGAAGGATTCAGCAACTACCAAGCGGAATGTGAAAGGATTCTTTATTTTATCAATGTCCGTATGAGTGGAAGTGCAGTGTTTTCCCGAGAACTAAACTTAAGACTTTTACTAGCAAGTATTTTCCTGGTGTATTTATTTGTGTAGTGTTGTGGTGATAACGTTGAGTATAATTTATTCTTATATTGTTTACAAACTTGTTACTTATAGTTAGTTATGTCGTAAACAGTAAATTATGTTTTTCAAAAGTGTTACATTTTCTCTTTAATGTAATGGTAATTACTTGGTTCAGAAATGGCACAATAAGACCGTGTTATCTGGTTCGTGCAGGTCGGAATGTTAACAATTATTTTAAATTCTTTTATACCTTTACATCGTACAGAAGTGAATGAAAATGTTTTTGGGAATGTTCATGAACATGAAAAACATTTGGTATTCACTTGTCAATAGTCCATTCAAAACGTTTGTTATGCCTAGTTTTTATGTCCCGTCAAAAGCATCGTTTTGTTTCCTTTTTTTGCATTAAGTAATTAAACACAACAACTGTGTCCCTTTGATAGTTCAAGTTGACTGAATGCTTATATTAGTAAAATTATTTTTACTAACATGGGAGTTCAGTAGTTACAACCAAAAGGTAGAAACACGCACATTTGCGATGAACCACTTTTCACCCTTATGCCCTTAGTATTAAGGTTGAAAAGTGGTTCGCTGCCAGTGTCCGTGATGGTACTTAATGATCATTGTGACAACATAAAGATAAACAATCGTGCATAAAAATTCTAACAAAATACAACAATAGGTATTAGTAAAGCATGGCGTCTGAACTGATAATAATATTCAATACTAAATAATAACAATTTAAAATAATATATACGTACATTGTGACTCAGTTTGTAAAAATAATAGGTACCAAATGAGTAAGGCGAATTCAGGTAGTAAACCAGAATTACCTTAAAGACGAAGTATTTTCCTTGTAAGTAAATTAATATTTCTTTCTTCCTTAAACCTATTGAGACAAGGCCATTGACAAAGACTTTCCAAACCATGATCTAAGATTATAAAGGTATTAAAAACAAAATGTACCTACCTATCATTTTGTTTTGTCTACACTCGCAGCCACATCAAGTTTCAGAAGAGATTAATGAATGAAAACTTACTGATGATATTAAATTTAATGGATTTGTTTACTCCTCTACCTGACGTTATTTCTCCTGACTAAGGTTATTTTGTTTATATGTATGTTTTAATTAGTATTTATTCTTTTTCGAGTTATATATCAATTATATTGTTCCTGCCATGTTTGTCTCTGCATCACCTTATGGTTGACTGGTAGAAAATTCTTCAGGCATTAAGTCCGCGTTTGCACAGTATTTTTTTTTACTTGTGCATAAAGTTTTGATAACTAATAAATAATAAAATAAATTCTTTGTAACTTGTATTAAATAGTGACTTTTAAAATTATGTTTTTATTAAGATATATTTAAAACAATAATTATGTAGCTAGTAGGTAGTTTATTTTTTACGAAATGACCATCGAATTTTGTCACTGTTTGACGACATTACAGTATTAATGTAAAATACAGTGAATTAGCTCATTATTCATACTTTTTGCGTGGGGTTTAACAAGCTGGTTCTACAGACTGCGACAGAGCGGCCCAACGAACCGTGTCGTCTCCATGTTTGTATTAATTCAGCTGTCCTATTGTTTAAAAAAAAATACCGCGGGAATCATTCATTTACGTATAATAACATATGTATCCCAACTTCATTTACACTAAACATGGTAGGTAAAGACTATAACTATAAAAAAAAATACCTTTCTAGGAGATGATTTTTTGAAGATTTTTCTCAGTGCAACTCTGCATTCTGATTCTCTATCAATTCATGAGAAACAAACGTTATCAAACAGCGGGGTAATTACTTAACACACAGTAGCAATGGCTTTCATTTTGACAGTTCAACAACATTCATTACGTTATTTACGTTGTTGAGTAGACAAATTTTTCGAACATATGAAGCAATGGATTAGAAATAACCTTCAAAATCATTTATATTGTGATTGCTAGCGTGTTACACAATTAGGGCGCTGGTTTACCTAAAGCTTGAGTTTCCTAGGAAAACGACTCCGTCATAATTATTTTATCGGCAATCATGAAAATGACATTTTCACCAGTATTTCACATGACGGTGTCAAAAAACGCTCTGTATTTGGACATTCGCTTTCCAGAGACCAAATTCTAAACATTATTTCATGCTATACGAATTGTTGCCCAAACAGTGTTGCAACTTTAATTTCCTACAAAAACGTTGTTTGTAGAACATGACTTTTGCCTGTTTACACGGACACTAGGCAACACTGTTGAATTTTCAAGTCTCGGTGCTGAACCGAGCATCGATAGATAGATAGATAAATCGTTTTCATTCGCATTGCGTTTAGGTGTCGCTTAGTTTTAGTGAAAACAGACATTTGTCTCCCAAATATTACGATCCTATCTACAGTTATTTACACTGTGCCTTGTTTGTTGGTCAGTCAGTCATTCACAAAAGTTTAAAACGTATTATTATAATCAGATTGATCTTAATTTCCTCTAGATGCATCATAAACTTACTGTTTAATGTATAATGGACTTATAGCAGGCACCTAATAAATATACTCATCATTTACATTAATTAAAAGTAAACGATATTAACATCGCAGATAAAACAGGTTTAATTATTTTGCAGTCAGGAGTTTTTCTTATTTTATTATGCAAATAATATCAACAGATAGTCTTTACACGTGCTTTCAAACTTTAGATAGCTATTTTAAAAGAACTCTATTCTAATGGTATTTTTTACTACTGGTAATCATTGTAATCAAGTTTCAGAGCTCGGGAGCCTGGGTTTCATACTCAGGTTTAGTCTGGAAATGGTTAGTCCAGAGATTCGCAATTGAACCTGGTAGTATTGGGCATTGCAAATATTAATTACATAATAAACTGACCGATAGAACAACAGTTGTGCTATTCTGTAAAAATCTCATTGTGAAAATTTAGGTTAAGTGAGCACGGAGTGAACTGTCACTGCCTTATCATCAGTTGGTATCGATGACAATGACAGCTCACTCCACGCTCACTTCACCTAAGTTTTCACGGTGAGATGGTTACAGAATAGCAATGCTGAACTATTTATTATGATGATAACGGGTGGTCAATTACGTAAATGAGCATTTTTATGTTATTAATATTTTTATATTTCTATTAGGAATCATAATATTTTATTAGGAATCATTAAGAAATGTGGCGATGTTCTTCGGAACGGTCAGGTGCGTAGTACCTACTCGCAACTGGCGTGCGTGTATGACCAGCACCATTGCGTAACACCGTCAATCATAATTTGAATCATTTTGAAGGATATTGCTAATCCATTGCATAAATGTTCGAAAATTTTGTCTGGTCAACAACGTAAATAACGCAATGAACGTGGTTGAGCTGTCAAAAAGAAACAGATTGTGATTGATCGTGTGTTACGCAATTAGGGTGCAGAGGCCCTAGTGTAAGTTTCTTTTAACTATCTCGACTTTACGCATCGACCGCGTTCGGCACTCCGATTGGCTCTCCACTGGCCTTCACTGGTGAAGGGCCAATCGAAGCGCCGAACGCGGTCGATGCGTAAAGTCGAGATGGTTAAAAGAAACTCAGACTAGGGCCTTTGATGTATGAACGTAAACGAAGAAAAAAAAGTCAGTATGTAAGGATCGTAGCAGGTGACGTTCTGTAGTTTCTGCCAATCCTGACATATGTGAATAGGGTACATGAACTTAAGGTTACCACTTGTTCGTTTTTATAAATTAATATAATACTAGTAATTACTATCACGATTCATCAAACTAGACTTGAAACGAACGGTATTGAAGGTAAATGTAGTAACCGTGAGCGATGAAAAACAATTGAACAGAGGAAATTACCTTCACAAGTCTATCGGTTCTATTTGCGATTGTTTTGCATTCTATTGAATAAGGCCACGGTAAATATTATTAGTTTAGTCCTAATACGCAAATACATACCTACATATTCGCGATGTGTGACATATGTATTTGAACATGAATTTCTTTCATTCAGTAATTCTTTATTTATTCCTTTCTTTATTTTATTAATTAATTCTTTCTTTATTTATTCCTTTCTTTATTTTATTAATTAATTCTTTCTTTATTTATTCCTTTCTTTATTTTATTAATTAATTCTTTCTTTATTTATTCCTTTCTTTATTTTATTAATTAATTCTTTCTTTATTTATTCCTTTCTATCTTTCATTCATTTTTTTTTATTTTTTTTAATTATTCGTAAATTTTTTTCTTTCTTTCATTTTTCCTTTTATTTATTCCTTGCTTTCTTTCAAAGTTTGAACACAAATTTTGCACTTTACCATCCTGTCTCGCAAGTAAGCTATGTCTGAGAGCAAAATTGACGATTTCACAATATCAATGTACAGTTATTATAATAATACAGTCAAATCAAAATTGTAAAAAGTTTCATCATTATAGCTCAGGCTACGTTTGTATCCTGTGATTACTACATCGATGTGTCTACGGAGTGTTTATATTTCAAGATGCATAGATTTTAATTATTTTTATCTCCACCTAGCGGTTCCAAATACGTGGAATGAAATTGGGCTTGGATTTCTCTATAAAAAGAATCACAGTAGCAGCCCAGAGCTCGGATTTACACTTGGGACAATTTTTTCAATTTTTTATCTAAAGTCAAAGTCAAAGATTTATTTGCAGATAAATATGGTTACAGAGTTCTTACAATGGTGGTATTATCTACATTATTATAGAATAAAATCCCTTTTCGGCTTTTCGTTTCTGTCTGTTTAACCACGTTGTTCTATTAAAGTGCGCAACGGATTTTGATACGATTTTCACCACACTTTTGAGATTTTGCCTAAACTTATTTATAATAAAGAAATCTAGATATTTTGCCAAGTCGTAAAAACCGTGTGAAGCAAGGGAGAGTCGCTAGTAGCTCAATAAAGAATAGGTTAGGTACTCCGAAGATGCACAGATTGTGTGTCCTATCTCACGTTTTAGCTTGTAGGTGTGTGACCGGTCTAGTGGGTTTACCATTTCATCATTCATGCCTGACCGGTTTTCGTATATTTATGAATGACTGCATTTTCCTCAATCTAATTGTGCTACCTGCAAACTTAGCAGGCAATCGTGATCTTCAGGGAGCGTCTTAAAGTTTTGTGTATAGGTGTATGCCTCCCGTTCCTTTAGAATATACAGCAATACATGAAAATCGAACCAGCAGCGGTACAACCGACTCGTCAAAGGTCTTTGACGAGTAGTAAAAAAAGAAAAAAAAACTGTACCATTGAGTGTTGATTATTGTACCCACATCTTGTCGAATAATAGCAATGTATCTATCAATATACGAGTAGGTGAATAAAAAGATCCGTGCTTGTGCCGCAAATGTTTTAATAAAGAGCTATTTTTTAACCAACCGGATTTGATTCTATATATATTTACCTACTAAATTCTGTCCATATTTTATGTATGCTTACACCCCTGAAAGTATTGGACAGACTAAAGCGACGTCCAAACAAATCCTAAATAGACCCGGTACCTATATAAAAATTCCGGACTAAACATTGTCAAGAATACCAAGAAAATATGTAACAAACAGCGCTCACGGATGGTTAGCCCTTCGTACTTCACAATGCGAGTATTAGATGCCCAACCTTCACCGCTCCACCGCACATAAATTGTCCCTTTTATCGACTACGAAGTACTGGCAAGGACCGCCTTTGTATGGATAGCACCAATCACTTTTAAAGCCAGACTTAACACCCCAATTTGGCTGAATAAGTAGGTAGCCTAAATATTTGAGACAGGAAAAAGCCTTATATGTATACTAAAAATAAGTCAACCATGACCCTGTCGATGAGCTGAATTGATAACTGTTACATGTGATAAAATAAAGCCACAACGCGTCTCATCTCGTTACCCTGATACCCTCTGAATTCGCACTGCAGACAAATATAGTATTTCGTTAAAACAATATACAAATGTGCGTTTCTAAATAAGACTTGTGTCCCAGACCATCCCTGAATGAAACACAATAACATCTTTTTTATAGTCCTCCGCTGCGTCTGTCTACCGTCCTGTACGAGATAGACTCAAAAACGACTGCACCGATTTTCATGCTATTTTCACCAATGGATAGAGTGGTTCTCGAGTAAGGTTTTAGTATATAATAATCGACATCCACGCGGGCGAAGTCGCGGGCATCAGCTAGTAAATTATAATATTCATAAAGTGGCGTAAACTAAGCATGGGGTTCCTGTTCTCATAATCTGCATAATAGGATTTGCTAATTTACATACAATGTGTAAAGTAGCTTAGATTATGTTTAATCTATCATTCAGAAAATATCAGTAGGCAGTACGTCGCCCACTACCTGATAAGTTTTGAGTTAGCTCCACTATTACTGACAAATGCTTGCACTGACTGGACAGGTCCACTCAAATCGTTGTGGTTCTTTCCTCAAAAGACCATTTCAGACGCTAATCTACATGGTCCTCATATGGTCTGACCAAGATTATGTCTGGACTTTAAACGAGACTGCGACCTCTGAGTTTCTTTCGGCCTTTCTTCTCAGAGTAGTCAGATAGGAAACGCCGACCTCATCTAGCTTATTTTAAATATTTTATAATATGACGTGTAAAAGTGATTCTAATATCATATTTACAGAATAAACAATTTCATTTTATTTCATAGAACCAACACTCGTATTTACCACTGAGGTACTAACGAGGTAATATTCACTATACCCTCACCCCTGTCGAATCGATAACCTTAAAACGCACTGAAAATTCCGAATGACAAGTATTCCTGGTAAATAAATACCTACCTTGATAACTATTATAAGTTTCTTGACATAAATGACAAACATGTTTACTGCTATATTTCGGGATTGCCCGACGATTTTTTTATAGATCTTGAGTAAAAATCACTGAAGTGGATCATAAATAATTATCTAGCTTTTGCCAGAGACGGAACACTTTACGGAAAGTTCTATCGAAAAAAAAAGTATACTATGTACTTACCCATGTTATATGGCCGATTCCTATAACTTACGGACAGTTTTTGGTTAAAATTTAGGCTCTTGTATCTGTACCAATAATGAAGCAAAGACCTCATAGCTTTGCATTGTAGACCCACCCTTATGGAAGTAGCTATCATAGGTAAAATTAGCTTACGAATCTATTTATATGCCCAGCTTGGCAATAAACAAGTTAAATTAAATTTAAAATTTAAAAAACCCCCGATAAAAACAACAAAATCAAAAAAATCTAAATCGGTTCAGCCGTTTGGCAGCTACGATGGCGCAGTCAGACACACAGATACACACGTTAAACTTATAACACCGCTCTTTTTCAGTCGGGGATTAAAAATGCTACCGTTGGTAAACAAAACGATTCGTTTTTTGTTTATAAGAACCGAGCATAAGTCTATTCGTGTACCTAATATCTGAATACGTTTAGCCGTTAAAGTGTGGAAAGATAACAGACAGACAGAATTAATTTTGCAATAATAGTTGTAGTAGAAGTAGTTTTGTAGTAATAGTATGGATGGCGGCTTACTAGTAAACTTGAGCCAATCAATAATAATTAAAAATAATCATCATCGTCCTCAATTAACTAAAGGATTAAAAACTAAACCGTCCTCCCCTTTACACTCCATAAATAATGAAGATCTCTATGAAATGAAGTACCTACCTTTTAGCATTTACCTACTAGTTACAAGGCAATTATTAGAATTTTATGTTATTATCACAGATGAATATAAATGGTTCACTTCGCAAAATCTATGATACACAAAAGTCCTCCAGGTCATGGCCTACCCATGTGTCAAATTTTATCGAAATCCGTTCAGCCGTTTAAGCGTGAAAGCGTAACAAACAAATAAACATACAAACAAGCTCACTTTCGCATTTATAATATTAGTTGGGATAGTTAAGATTAGGATTCCTCATCCCTCCTTAGTCACTGTCTAATATCAATATGTTTAAGTGAAATGGCACAAAATAAATAATCAGGGTGCGTCCTCTTCGAGCACGTATCTATCATCTATCTATCTATATATATAAAAATCAATTGCTGTTCGTTAGTCTCGCTAAAACTCGAGAACGGCTGGACCGATCTGGATAATTCTTTTTTTGTTGTGTCCGCCGCGTTATTGTCATGGGAAGGTTTGTACGTAAGGTAGGTGTAGGTAGGGTAGGTAGGTATGTATGTATATAGGTATGTAGGTAGGTATGTATGGTAGGTAGGGTAGATAGGGTAGGTAGGGTAGGTAGGTGGTTGGTTAGGTAGGTAGGGTAGGTGGGTAGGGTACTTAGTGGTACCCGTACGAAGCCGGGACGGGCAAATAATCAACAATATTTTTCGACCTTTTATTATTTTACTTCGAAAATAAATAACATCTATACGTACTTGTCCCGTCTCTCGGTCATGTTTGTACTCGTAGATAACAGTAATTGCTCCTCATTACTAAGAATCATTATGTGCTCAGAAAAGATATTTTGTTATTAGATACAGCTGTTTGGGAATACACAGCGAAATACCCAACCCATTTGACTTATTTGAAGGATAATATCAGAAATGAAGTTATCCGGATAAGAACCGGAGCTACCGACATAGCCCGCAGGGTAAGCATACTGAAGTGGCAGTGGGCTGGTCATGTTTGTCGAAGGACCGATGGCCGGTGGAGGAGATGAGTCCTAGAGTGGAGACCGCGTATTGGCAAGCGTAGTGTGGGACGCCAACCAGCTAAAGGAACCGACGACCTTAAAAAGTTGGCTGGGACAGAGTAGATACGGAAAACAGGGTATTGTGGAGCAGCCTGGGAGAGGCCTATGTCCAGCAGTGGACTGTGATAGGTTGAGTTGATTGATTGAAGTTTCGTTCAGCCATATACAAAATATATTTCTAAGGTATTGAATAAAAATGTTTTATCTGCATAATAATATTATATTTGTTTAAATATCACGTCAATATCAAATATCACGTTTTGGAAGTTATCAACTTGACCAAAAATTGTGGCTTGGCCTTTGCCCAATATAACTTTATCGCTTCGGAGTGTGGTGTTCGAAACAGTTTGACGTAAACACCGAGCTTCTTTTAATTTCATCAATTTACTAGCTATGACTACGGAACCCGATCCTGTCGGAAAGAGTTGCTAGAAGTAGATAAATGCCGCTGGTTACCTATTGTATAAATTGTAAACTGCATAAATATGAGTAGGTAAGTAGACATCTAAACGCATACAATAAGTACCTATTCGATTCGATATAATCTGTTGAAAAACAAGTCACTTTAAATTCAAATCATTTATTTACTTGATTATGGGTAAATTCATGAGGTGATACATAAATAACAAAACTTCTATAAACCACCTGAACAGGTGTGCAAATATCTATTATAATTATAATATTTCTTAAATTAATCATTCATATATATTACACACACTTATCCATCATTTATTGTACCTAATATTTATTATAATTCTATGTTCTTAAATACCTACATTAAATTGGTACCTAACGCGCGCCTTTAAAAATATAAGAGCAACATGTCGTCTTTGTTTTATTGCTATTTAGTTTTCCTCAATGATTTTTTAAAGACTACGATAGAAAGTTAAACTAGTTCAATAAGTTTAGTTTGTTAAGTTAGTGAACTTAGATAAAGCGTTCGGGTATTTAAAATTATCCGAGAACTTCCTTGGCTCTCTTTATTCGACTTACAGCCGCCATCTTCTGAACTGCTACCAAAACTAGATGAGCAACTGATATAAAACGGTACCTACCTATAATATTATGCCATGTTTGTACCTAATAAAGTAAATCCATCAAAAAATAAAGAACAAACACACAACAAATCGAGTTTTTTTTTATATTTCATTACCACAATTATAAAGAAAGCTCTCGATAACAATATCAATGAACCTATCCCCCGAAATCCTCTCGTTAAGTTAATGAACGATACAAAATAAAATTGTAATAAAACCCCACTTGTTTACGTAATATCAGTAGGTACGTACCAATGGGTTGATAAGCTCAGTGATAAGCTGAACAAGTGACGTTGATTGAATGAAAAGCTTTCAAACTGACAGGACGTTTAACGATTTTTCATTCTATTCATCATGATACCAGCTTGAATTAACCAAACTCCTGTTTTAAAAAATTTTTGGTATGTAGTATTTTATTTTTGATAAAACCTTATTCGATTATCGAACTAGCTCTAATTTAGAGTTGACCAGCGGTCATCAATCATTCTGGGTTTTGACGGTAAACCCATTTCCAAATATTATGAAAATGTATCAAGTGGGGAAACTATATGATACGCTCCCAAACATGTTATACTTATCTTCATCGCAATCACTACTAAATGCAGCTTTTTACAATCGTTTCATGACGAAACTTGAGATTCCTACTGAAAAGTGCGCCCTAACAGGGTCATTCACTCATAAGTTTTAGCCTAGTCTGTAACTGAGTGTACATTATGCAATAAATAAATAAATAAAGTTAACTCGTGAGTTTTAAGTCGTCTATTTGTCTATGTATCTAGTGAACTTCTACCCAATAAACGCATGCATTGTTTACTATTGATTGATTAGCACAATTCTCGTTATTATAACTGTTGGCAGCGCATCGGGGAGCCATCAGAGCCATCACGTCCGCGTCGCCCCGCGGCTGGAGGCGTCGTGCAATTAATCAACGTTAGCGAGGACATTGCTGGCTGACAATCTTATGCCAGCTACTGCTTCTGCTGTGTAATTTATGTTTATAAACACTATTAAGTATATACTAACACGCCAGCACGCATAGCGTGACAACCGTAGAAACGGGTTTTCTACGGGTTATGTCCACGGAAGAATAGACAAAATGACAGATTGTAACTTGGAGATCACTATCATCATCATATCATATCATAAAACAAAGTCCTCCGCCGCGTCTGTCTGTCTGTCTGTTCGCGATAAACTCAAAAACTAAAAAAGTATTATAATAACCTACAGCCACGCGGGCGAAGTCGCGGGCATCAGCTAGTATACTATAAACAAGATTTGTTTAGTTTGTACTAGTGAATTTATTTTCTCCTAGCAAACGCACAAGATACAACAAAAGTTAATTTATCTGTCATTTTGTCTATTCATCCGTCGATAAAACCCGTTTCTATTGTGGTCATGCTAAGCATCCTGGAAGAGGTTTAGATAGATGTAGGTACTTTAAAGAAAGAATACCATTTAAATGGCAACAGACAATAAAATACCAACCATGAAAAAAAAAACCACAATTGTGCATACGTCATGTTGCTTCTGAAAATTAACCGTATTCAAAAATTCAGTTCAATTCAGCCAATCACAGTCCACTGCTGGACATAGGCTTACCCCAAGTTGCGCTACAACACCCGGTCACAATCTTTAAAATAGAATAGAATACTCTTTATTATGTACTCCATAAGAATCACAAATATAAAAGTAGTAATACCCTACATAGGGTGACACAAGTCAAGTGTTATTATCGTATTATGCTCGCAAAAGCAGCAGATAGTATCAGTTTTAATTTTCGCTATCAATCGTAGATACATGGGCTATTGCCATGTAATACCTAAGCGAACCCGGCAAGAATAACATGAACGTCCACCTACTTTAGATGTCGTAAAATTAATAAATTATCTGTATAAGGGATGACCAACAATGCCTTTTACGACTAATAGGAGCAACATGTGACAGTCGCTAATTCCCATTTATGGGGCGTTATCAATCCTAATCCTAACTATATGTATATATGTCGCAGATTATAAAAGTTGAGCTATAATAGTCTCTCAATTGATTATTGTAGTACTAAGGAGGGTAAACGCCGTGACGCGCTCGCTAGAGTGGGGCATCACGTGTACAGAAGTGGCTGAGCGACGAGGCAGTATAATGTTGTGAGGGCAATGAACAGATGCAGACCTCCACTCCTTTTATGCGAAACTGTCGGTTTGCCCGAACGTAGAAAGTAATGCGTGAACATTATTAGTATCGTACCAACTGTGATAATTATTCTGAAAGTGAAATACTAACTGATTTGCTGTATCATCGTGATTTATTGTAAACCTGCACTATGGAGTCCGTACCACCGAATCAAGATGATGACGGCACTATCGCTCAGAAATCGCTGACGCCGTCATATAAAATAATATTATAAATGCGAAAGTGAGCTTGTTTGTTACGCTTTCACTCCAATACGGCTGAACGGATTTGGATGTTTGGCACATAGATAGACCATGACCTGAAATAGGACATAGGATAGTTTTTATCCCGATATTCCCACGGGATCTAGACTTACGCGGGTGAAATCGCGAAGCGCAGCTAATATTATATATCTTTGTAGGTACTCCGGTAGCAGTAGATGGTAACTAACAGAGGTTTTTAAATTCACTAGTCATCATTCTCCTTCCTTAGGTATCCCAATTTTGTCAGCACAATGGACGGGGTCCGGTAGGACCGATGCCTGCCAGGGTTGCGGGAAAGTCCGAAAGGGATACCGGGACCTTGGCAACAGGCAAATGAAGGAACACGGGTGGGTTTTAGTCAGTAAAAGTCTGACACGCCCTTCCGCTCCGCCCAGAGCGGGAGAGAAGTCATTGGACGACGTCCCATCCTCAAAAAAAAAAAAAAAGGTATCCCAATTTATTTCGGCTCTGCGCAACATATCTTTTTCTTCCATGCTTCTCCAGTATAGTCGACCCCTTTCCAGTCATATCATTTTTCACACATTTAAATTCACAAGCAGTATTTAATAACTTATCTGTGTTCTCGTCCATTTTAATTGCCACAGCATTTAGTGCGTTTGTAAAACTTTTCTTATTTGCAAGATTTATTTACAAAGTTACAGGTACATTGTAAATAGGACTGTTTTATCAGTGTTTTTATTCCGTTGGAGGAAATCAGCGTCAAATCCTCGGACGCGAAAGTTTTGTCAAAGACAAATATTTATTATGATGAAAAGTACTTCTTTAGCGTCTGTTTTCTCGGCAGTAACGTCAGGATTTATTTATGATGGTAAAAATAATTAAGCTAACTTCATTTACATTTTTCAAGATGAAAGTTTTGTCTTTAATAAAACATCAATCATTTTAGACAACATAAGTACTCGTATACTTATTAAATATATTTCAAGCTATCATTATTCATTTCGATTATTCAATGCCTTATTCAGACAGCAGTGATGAGGCAGGTTCTAACAAAATAAAAACGTACAATCCTTACACATAATATATCATATGGTAGGAACTCATATAATGAATTAATGGATTAAATACTGGGAAAAAGGCCACGGTCATGTCGGTGATGCTAATCTGTTTCATTGTCTGCTATAAAATGTATTACACCAATTTGTATGTTCCAGCTTTGTTCAGTACAATATGGACACACAATATGGATGGAGATTATATAATAATATTAAGTTGACCAACACCTATGGAGGCTCTCGTTGGGCAGCTGGATCAAGGGCTTAATTCAGAAAGCAGTACTACTGGACACGGGTCGCATTGTTAGGAGGTTCCTTTCTCTGGAGCCCTGTTCCCCATACCGGTTGGCTACCTTTTTAATTTTTTAAATTTTTATATTCTAATAATTAAAAATGTTTATAAGGGTTTAAATGAAATAATAATAATTAAACATATTTTATTTTCAGGCTACGATGGTACTTACCTTACAAACTGACATACATAAATCATAGAATAACAACAATGTTTTCGAAAAGCCCTATTGAAAAGGTCTATAGAAAAGGCCTTTTTTTTTTTGAGCGGGGAAATCATCGAATGACTTCTCCCGCTCTGGGCGGAGCGGAAGGGCGTGTCAGACTTTTACTGACTAATACCCACCCGTGTTCCTTCATTTGCCTGTTGCCAAGGTCCCGGTATCCCTTTCGGACTTCCCGCAACCCTGGCAGGATTGAAAAGGCCTTAGGGGTAGGGTATTAGGAATTCAATTTTAGATCAGTAAAGTCAAGACTTGTTGTCAGATTTTCGGGCTTCTGACGACCTGTAACGAATGTCAAAGATCCACGAATGACAGCCGGGACCAACGGCTTAACGTTCTTTCCGAGGCACGGAGGAGTCTCGGTATGTAAAGATGGTCACCCATCCACGGACCAACACCGGCAAGTGTAGCTAGAGTCGGCTACAGACCTACAGCAGATTTAGTCCCATATGTACATACCATTTTTTTGCAACTTCCTCAGCTTCATCAAGTTTTAGCGACTCCCAGCCTTCGGTCACATCCGAATAAGTTCAGCGTTCAGCCGCTGTATCAAACTTTCGAAAAGTAAATAATAAAATAAATTAATAAATTCTTAATTTCACCAATAGCCATCACAAAACAATAGCCAAAGACTATGAGCATTAAGGCTTATATCTAGGTCACAATAATTTTAATACTCTGACTCCTAAACTAGGTGTACCCGTAACAAACAAAGCCATATTATATTAAAACAGGACGTTTCAACAATAAAAAAATAGTGTAAAAGAAAACAGGATTTCATTAAATAACTGATGAAGTAACTGATCACTAATGCATCATCACTAGTACCATGTCTGTTAAGAAGACCCTTAAATCACTTTTCTGAAACCATAAACACAGCCAGCTACTAACATAATCTATGTTTATTTCCGTCTTCCTGTTTCAGTGGGGGACGTGAGTGAACAGAGCTCAAACACTCTCAGACTGCTTGTCACCTTTGACGACAAACATTGGATTCCTTTGTTTGTTCTTACTACTGTACTATAAAGGCATGGTACATACAGTACGTGCTGTCCTCAGACCCGTCTGATCTAACCATTTACGTTCGCAAGGTCGATCGCCTCCAACCGGCCGTACCGTTTTAATTAGTAGCAACCACAGAGCTCGGCGACGCTTCGGCAGCCGCTCCTAGAGGCTGGTATTGTCAACACTTCATACTAACCAAGCGTGTCACCGTTTACTCGATACGACACAAATTACATTTGGCAACTGAGTAAACTGACCGTTTTTAAGGCAGTCAGTGACAATTTTGGACGCCACTATTTGTTTTTTAATGAGTATCATCTTTCCTCTCGGTATTGTCAACACTTTCTATGGTACTAACCAAGCGTGTCACCTTTTACTCGATACGACACAAATTACATTTGGCAAATGAGTAAACTGACGGCTTTTAAGGCGGTCCGTGACAATTTTTGGCGCCACAATTTTTTTTTTAAAGTTTAACATGTTTCCTCTCGGTTTCCTGCAATCTGTGGGAGTGATTTCGTAAAAAGGGACGGAAGTATGTAACAGGAAGCCGGGACAGCGCGCGCTATTTGCTTTGACCAATGACCGTGCGCGGTGCTGGAGTTGGCCGTCACATAGTACCAACCGATTTTCCGAGAGGTTGGTTTTTTTTTTGCTTCCGCTTCTGATCAGTTCGATGGGATCCGATTCGCCTGTGCAGTTTGAATTTGCATTTGAATAGCCTTAGAATGCAGTCAGCTCTACTTTGATATCTTAAAATTTTATAAAAAATTTAGTACTAAAGTACCTAATTTGTTCACCTTTTGCGTAAGTTTAATGACCACTACCGAAATTGAAGTGCGCGAAACACTATCGACTAATAGTCGTCATTAAAAACGCATTAGTCGTTTGCTATCGTCACTGAAATTTATATTTTAGGGAAGCTTTGACGCATTACACACAAGATAGATTAGAAATAAATTGTTGATTAAATTGCTACACTTGGCGTTTAAAAAAAATCTTTCCTGTACAAAATATGTCAATTCTGCGTCCCCCTATCAAAGTTTTGTACGTTGGATAGGTAACCAGGAAAGCTGGTCATACTGTCGGACAAATTTTAATAGAAAGGTGGTTAAAAAGTGTTTCAGTCGCTATAAAAACTGCAATTTCAATGTGTAAAACCATAATAGTCTTTCTACGGTCCCGAGCTAGTATCGGGACAGGTTAGCAGGTCACAGGTGACAGGTTCATAAACAAAAAGATTCATATACAAAATAAAGGCATGTAGCGGGTTTTTTAGTATATCAATGCAAGCTCAACTGCTCAACTAGTCGACATCACACCGAAAGGAACTTGTAGGTACTTCCTGTACTATGGCACAGTACATCCGGGCACCTTCGCCTCCAAACTACACAACTATTTCAAACTCCTAAGTAATTTCGTCGTGGTAAACAGTAATTCGTACTCTCAATTTGCAATTAATGTATCTAACCCTCTCGCGGCCGGAGCGCCAACCCACCAACTGATTAAACTTCACGTCAGTCAACGTCAGTCCAAGGCGACGAGATAGCCTTGTCAACCATGTGTGCCTGACGTACACCATATGCTAAATACAAATAGTTTTACGTGTTCAATCGGAAATATTACATTTTATTTATGTACTCAGTTTCCTTTTGCTAAACTAAAATTCACGGGGAATACTGTTGCAATTTTGTAGCTGTTAAAATGTTCTCTTCCGCCCGAATATTTAAAGACTTATAAGAATGTCTGTGTACTGTATATTTCGTTTAAAGCATCAATCTTGTGGCTAGGAAATGCAATCATTCTGTGCGCTCATCTGGGAAATTAGTATCACTCGTTCAGTAACGTTCATCGTAGAAACAACTGAAACTGAAAAGGGGTGTTACAAATCAAATTAAGGGTTTGGAGATAAATTTTACTTGTAAATTAGCAACATAGCACCCTACGTGACACGCGTAGAATGTAGCTGTACGTGATTTCTCGTCTTGTATTACGGCGGATAAACATTATCAGAAAAAATATCAGTAGCTCTGAATGTATGAACTAACTCCTACATAAACAAAAACATTCATACGCAACAACAAACAAAGTCACAAACATGACTTATTGAAATATTATCCTTTTGATGTAAAAAATCCGGTATCATCAACTACACCTTGTAGTTTTTGCCACTCGTTCTTGGCTATCAAAAACAAACGCCCTTCGAGGTCCCTTCAAGTTTGAAGCTTCCAGGTCCATACCAGCTAACTAAATCATTAATAAAATGTAATCAGATAGTTAATTGATTCAGGCGTGACTTTGCAGAAATCCATTATAAAATACAATAGACGTAGATATATTTAGTAACCTTCACACCGAGCGCTGGACGCAGAGTCTGCGACCAGCGTTCGGTGTGGCAACACGTCGTGACCTGGTTTGCAATTAGTCAATCGTCATCCTGAGGATGCCTCGTTGAGAGGTGAAACACGTGTCGATTTCTTACAGGGTTTTTTATAACTCTTGAAGAATAGTTCAGCGGAATAGGTTACTAAATATATCTACGTCTATTGTATTTAAAAAAAAATGTAATCACATCGGTGGACAACTCAAGGTTACAACGCCACACCTTCAATTCTAGGCCTACGTGGTTAATTTTAATTTTCAAAAGAGTTCCCAAAGGTCCCGTAGGACTATATAAATCACTACTTTAAGTAGAATCTAAGAAAGGATCAGGAGAAGTAGTGGTGAACGAGTGACGCCGTAAAGATTGTGATTTGTTTGACATCTGCGACCCTACGCGGGTGGAAAGGTCACGGTATTCGTAAAAATGGCGGCCAAGATAAAGTTCTAAAGAGAATAGTAGGCGTCGAATTTGTAATCTAAATTAACACGCAGTTGAATAGAATGAGAAAAATGATGGAAGAAATGAAAAGGTCTCGAAAAACAGCAGCCTTAGCTAGATGTGACCCTGGAATTAAAAACTTTATTATAATATTAAGCATTGTCTCCTTAGAAATAAGAAAGAAAAAAATCGGATTTCTAGGTTTGGGATCATACTCCTGGTTTTTTTATCTTTATAATAAACATTAAATGATTTTCGTTGGTAAGTGATGCAACTTCAGAACGGCTGGATCGATTTGGAAAAAATGTAGGTATTAGTACGAATAATACGAAAAAAAAAAAAAGTACGGAAACACGGCTACACATCAGGGGCCAGGTCTACTAAAATTAGTAGACCTGGCCCTCACATCATTCAAACAAACAAACTGCAAACAAACATACAAACTCATTTTGACAGATTTTGTACGGCAAATCTGTCAAAAACTCATATTGTGAGACCATTGACACGTTTGTAAATTAGTAGACTTGGCCCCCTGGCTTGACATTTCCAGTTGATGCAGATCTCGCATTATATAGGATTTCCGTACAATAAGAGGTCAGGTTATACTAAAAATGTATACTCGTAGCTTGATGTGTAGCCGTGTGTACCAAAATTCGGGAAAACTGAAAGTGCATTTTCTATGAGAAATCTGCATGAAATTGAAAGGACATGATAACATCTGTCGGGTCAGCTAGTATGTGATATAAATACATGCAAACACGCAAACATCATCAGATCTAAAAGCAAGTTCCCAAAATCGATGAGGGTAGACCACACTTTTGGCTAAAGAAAAACAAAGACGCAATATCTGTTGGAGTAGATAACGCCTTCTCTCACAGCCTAGTTATTAATTGCCTCTCTACTAAACTGGAAATTAAAGGATTCACGTACCGCGACCTTGAGCTCTGAACGTGACAACGTTCGTTATCCTGTGGCATTTACACTAAAATTATCACCTGGATTAGTGCTTGATAAGTTTGGTCACTATTTTGTCAGGTAATAGTTTTTGCGTTATCTTTTTAATGTGAGAGGACCCTACTCATTAGGATAACATTACATAGATAACATTTTGTATTTACTTTAATAAAATAAAGGAATCTTCACAGTTTGAAAAATAAGGTGTGTGTGTGTGTGAGGCCTTATCTCCTGCTACCTCGCGTGTTCTACATGATTTACTGCTTGGTTTACGGGATGTTATTACTACACACTACACTATGTGTTAATCCTGGACATATTCTACCTCTGTATGTACAAAATTTTGTGAAATCCGTTGAGTCTGGACGGCGTGCGTAAACATAGTATTCATTTTAGGTGCCTAGGTACCTAACATAATATCCATTTTATACATGACTTTCGCATTTAAACCGCACATGGTAGAAGTAGTTGGGTCAGTATTTATTCAATATTAAAAAAACCTGTAAGCACTACACTCTCCACCTAATTTAAATTAAATTTATTTTGTTTTCTTCTACTTTATTTTAGAGTCTGTGCGGTAAGCTTGCTCACGTAAATAATTGCTTTGAGCTACAACATATGAGAATGGACGAAGTCCTAAGTGAAAGTTATATGGGATCGGATTATAAAAAGGTCAGCGGAGGCATTAACCTTTAAACCGTTTTAGAACTTTGTTAAGCTTAACTAAAACAAATAACTTGCGCTCAAAATGTTTGCCACATTCCTCGATAAATCCTAAAATTCTCACATATATAAACGAATAAACTAAGTACTATCTCTAAACTAACAAACCCACAGCGAATTAAGAAAACATGCCGTTCGACTAAATTTTGTATAACTTCAAGTCAATTCAGGCAACCACTTCAATGTTTGTTCCCAAATTGATGTCAAAGACACCATTCCAATTATTTACATAGCTTGCAAAACGTGATATGGCGCCTTGCGACAAATTAATTACAACTGATACGAATACTCCATTGTTTTAATTGAACACGTTTAAGAAGAGCTACACGTAGTGGGATAATTCGGTTTTTCGACAGTTGGTGTGTTTAAGCGGGATAAATAAACCAGTTGAGGAAACTGCATGAGGTTCTGGGTTCGATTCCCAGGTCGGGCAAAGTGTAATTGGGTTATTCCACCGAGAATTTTTCAGTAGCAGCCCGAAGCTGCCTTGCCCGGTCGATGGCAATAGGCTCGCCCCCATGGGCCATCGCCTATTACATGGAATTAAAAAACATATCTGGCGAAATGTGGGTATACTATTGGTACACCTCTGCCCAACCCCTCGGGGAAACAAGGAGTTATTAACATCACTCCTTATGTTATGTTGAGAAAACTGCAGATAATGATACAGCCACTAGAATTAGCACTATTTAGAATAAGAATTGGTAATCATTGTGAGACAGATAGTCGCTAAGAATGATATAATCAATTACCTTCGTAAAATAAAAAATAGAACACACAATCGACAAAACAGTCCCAACAAATAGAACAAAATCAAAAAATACTGTTGCAATACATTTTGTAGAATGGAGAATGTAACCGCAACAAACTACTACGGACATGCAAGTTCTATACAAATTATCGTAACAGAGCGCTACGAGAGTGCTACGAATTGTCATGAAGGTACACTGTCGTAACGGAGTGCTACGAATAATCACGAAGGTTCTCTACGAATTATCAAGATGTTTCACTACAAAAAGAACCGTAACTGAGCCCCACGAATTATTAAGAAAGGTTTACTAAGAATTATGAAGAAGTCTCATTATCGTAGAAGAGCGCTACAAATTATTAGAAATTAACATGAAGGGTCGCTACAAGTGATCGTAACTTAGCGCTACTAATTATCGTACTAGATTGCTACGAATTTACATAACGGACGCTACGACGTAGCGTAAAGGTTGTGGGTGGCCTTTTGCACAGTGAACAAGATACCTACAGTAAAAGTTTAATTTTTATGACGTCTAATAGCAGTACACTGTTCGAATCTCGTAAGTTTAGAATTTTAGTGAATTGCACGAATCTTCATTTAGGAAAACATTTAATTTTTCAGTTCAAGGCAAGCAAACTTTCACGCTGTCACCTTTGAAGTGATTGATTTATCCATTTATATTGAAGGAAATAAACTATATACTAGAACGGAAAGCGGGATGGTGTCATAAATCATAGGTTTGCTTGATGGATGACAACTTGTCTCCTCTAAAGTGCTGTAGAAGTGGGTTAACGTTTGAGGACAGTATTTGAATGAAAATGGAGAGCTTTCCTAGGATGTGTGTCCTAGTTTTATATCTACAAATATATAATAGGTCATATACTTTACCCTGTATGCCACTGTCAGTGCAAAGCTAGGTCCATTCATGAGAAATTACTTGACATGTCAAGTAATTACCTAGATTTCATTGTTGATTTTATTCACGTGCTTATACCTCCAAGAGTCACTAACGAGACACAGTAGAATTTTAATTGTTTTCGGCCTTCAGGTCAATCAACAGTTGAGCGGTAATTCATGGGATTAATGTAAAACCTGTGTGCACATATTACGAGTACCATTTTAAAAGTACAGCAGAATTATATACTAATACTTATATACCAATACTTATATACTAATATTGGAGGAGCTCGTGGCTAAGTAATAACAGCCGCACGGGTCGATCCATCAGGTTAAGCTACGTTTGCTGGAGTTTGTCCGAGGATGGTTGTGCTTCGGAAAGCACGTTAAGCCGTTGGTCCCGGCTGTCATTCGTGGATCTTTGACAGTCGTTACCTACGGGTCGTCAGAAGACCGAAAGTCTGACAACCAGTCGTACCAAGGGGTGTCGTATTACCCTGTTATCATGTAAAATACTGGTATTCAGCTGCATCCGGTTAGACTGGAAGCCGAACCCAAAATAGTTGGGAAAAGGCTAAGCAGATTGACTCATATACTAACTAGCTTCCACCCGCGGCTTCGCCCGCGTGGTAAGTCGATAAAAAGTAGCCTTTGTCCTTCCCTGGGATGCCATCTATCTCCTAGACAAATTTGATCGATATCCGTTCAGTTGTTTAGGCGTGAAAAGGTAACATACAGACAGACAGAGTTAATTTCGAGTTTATAATATTAGTATGGATTATACTGGGAGGAGAATGCGCGGGATCACAAAAGAAGGAAGGAATGGAGGGAGACGTTTGCTCTCTCGACCAGAAAAGACAAGCAAAAAAAACTCATACGAGCTGCTTTTGTTACAAGGACAACAATTTTACACAGCAGCTGAACTAGTAAGCTTAACATTACTGAAACCCGCCTCACGTATGTATTTATTTTCCTAAACAAACAGGGTTAGCCATTTGAACTCAACCTTTAACCAAACAATCAGAAGCAATAACGAGGAAGTGCAAAAGCCTTCAGTACAGTAATAGTAGCGCAATTACCGGTTTGTTGACCCCAAATGGGTAACAGGGTAACAGCCGGGGGTGTAGCGTAATTGATCGGAACGGACCAACATTACTCTGCGTACCGAAAATTCAACTGCAGCAGTACGGTTGGATATCACTCAAAGCTACGCGAATGTGTAGTTACAGTGTGGTTACAGACTCGTAACCAAATACGATCTCCACGTGTACGTGGGTAGTTCGATTTGTCTGGACTTCGACCAATCTGATTGAAGTATGGACTCTCGTTACTCGTACATCAATGCAAAACGCGATGAAGTTAGATTCAACATCATTGCAATTAAAAAATTCACTTGCTTTTTTACTTAAAAACTTATCAGAATTAATTACAATGTTTAATTCACCTTACACCTCTGCCTAAACCCTTTCGGGGATGTCGTGATAAGATGTTATGTTTAATTCACCAGATCACCGTCGATGAAAGCCTGTAATATTTATGTTTTAACTAAAACATAAATATGTAATAAAACTTGTTGTTTATGTATAACATGTAAATATGTTATAAATGCTACACTAGTTTAACACTGTCCTTACATCCTATAAATCAAGCTATTGTCATCAGTTCCTATCTTTACGACACTTCAATGGCTGCCAAATATTACAGAAAGATTACAGAGCTTACATAAACTAATAGTCACTTTTATATCACGCACGAAAAATATGTTATACAGCGAGATTCTTCTTCAGAAAAACATAATTTATCATCTTCGTGACTTCGTGACAAAGGATCTATCCTTTGTCCTTCGTCACCGATATGACTCGTTTTACCCAAAGAATTGACTGTAAGACGGATAGGTTAAAATTCTACTACCAATTACATCTCATGAATGTAATATTTGTTGTTCTTTGATTCTTTATTGTGCGACGTAGAAATGTTGAATTAAATAAAGCAAAGTCCGCTGAACTCTTTTGAACTTTGTGTTTAAAAGGTTAAAACTTCTAATTGGTTTAAGCTGAACATATTGCCTAAGTAATGTGGTCTGTATACATTTTCTCTTATCCCCTTTTGCAATACTGTGTAACTACACAAGAGTTAAAAAAGAGTCCTAGCCAATTAGAATACCAAGGTAGGCCTCAGTGAACTGCATACAAAGAATCTATACTTACGTTTTATGTCGGGAGAAATTGTTTAATATCTGAACTGTTCCGCCAATACTAGTAATAAAAACGGCGCGGCGTGCAGCTTGTACTCCAAACTTCGACAGTGGCACTTGTGCAAGTTTTCTGATAAACCTTTTATGACAGTAACAGATGCGAAACTTGGGACACGACGAGTTTCAATTCGATCTATATGTTTGCCTGGATAATAAAGAGTAAGTAATCTATATATATCTTTAACATGACATCCCGCAGTTTTTGTTGTGGTTGTTGCAAACAACAAGTTACTCTTCGATTATATTGCTTTAGAATACTGCTTTGTTTTGCTTTTCTGTACCTAATCTTCTTCAGAAAGGTCAGGTGCGTAGTACTCGCAACCGGCGTGCGTGTAAAACCAGATGTATGGACGTAATCTAAGCAAAAGAAGTACGTAAGGAATAAATTGGCTAAACTTAATAACAAGAACAAGACTATCTGCGAATTTGAGGGCTTTTTTTAACTTTATTATACTGAACGCAAAATATCCACCAGACAGAAGGAACAGTTATGTTGGGTAGGACTTGACTCAATCAACAATACTATATACTAATGAAAAGTGAAATTAAATAAAATGTTTCATTAAATTGTTTATTCTGTAAATTGGATATCGGAATCACTTTTACTTGTCTGTCTGTAACAGTGCTCCGGCGCAATCAAGAAATAGGAACTCATTAGCCCAATAGCCACAGTTAGATATTTTTTTACGCATAAACATACAAAATAAACATAAGCTAAAGTTACTTTTTTACTAACTATTACATAAGGAAATGAAAGACTTGGTCGATATAGCCAGACGCGTCAAATTTACTTCGTCAGAATGGTGCATCAATCATCGAGATGTCAAACATTCCATTTGTCTGAATTCAACTACAAATACCTACATTGATTCTGAATGATTAATTATTTATCTTTGATGGAAGAAGGCGTAGAATTAGATTTTAGAACAATATGAGTATATACGTAACATCGTTGCTCATTTGAAGGTTAGGGGAAATAGCTTAGATATGATTGGGCTAGCGTGGCTACTGAATTTGGCATTGTTACGTTAGACGCATTATCTAATGCTCCCGACAGATAAGTAGGAGGTAGGTACTATAATTACGTTCTAAACGCACGGCGTTTTGTTTTATTGTGCCATCGCGCCTCGACTCTCGTACACGCGCTGCACACGCATAGCTGCTGCTTTTTTAAGGCAGAAAACGTGCTGTCGACACACGTTACATGGAACGCGTATTTAAATGCGCGTTTTATGCACATGGCGTTTTTTATAAAACGCCATGTGCATAAGTTGCTTGAGTTATTCAGTTTAAAAGCCTCAACACTATTCATAACTCAATGTAGTGAAGCTTTCTGGTAGAATTTCCTAATCCCAAGTACTGATTTCAAAGTATCTGCAAAGTTTGCAAAATACTCGGGCCAAAATAGCGGCGGCACATGAATGGATAAAAGTATAGACTATTTTTAGCGACTTCCATTTCTTTGTCTGCTTTACCGACCCGACCTTTCTGAGAAAACATTTCTAATGAAATAACAGTGAAATTAATAAATTTGTCACATACTCATTATGTATGCTCCAAATTGCCTTTATTTACCCGGAGAAAACGTGACTCGAATATCAATGCGTCATTAGAAATTGTTTACCCACATGTTACTTTATGCGCCAAAATTATTATAGCGAACCCTAAAAAAAAGTAAATACACGAAAATGTCCACTTAAACAAAGATTAACGGTTAGGAGACGCGTTTTGCGTGAATATACCCATATAGAAAACAAGTCATTAATATACAATTCAATTCACATTCGTGTCTGTGTACCTATCACTCGCAAAGGAATTGAATACGTGTGACGACTAACAGCAAACTGTATGTATTGACAGCTTGACCTAAAAACGTCATTTTAAATCGTCATTTTAATTTAATTCTAACTAATAATATAAATGTGATAGTGAGTTTGTTTATTTGCTATGCTTTTACGCTAAAATGGCTGAACGGATTTGGATGAAATTTGGCACTAAGGTAGACCATGACCTGGAGAAGAACAAAGGCTACTTTTTATCCTGGATCGCAGGTGAAGTCGCGGGCAACAGGTAGTTTACTATAATGGAATACGTAGGCCAAACTCTTTTCTAAAATATATTTACCTACTTACATAGTTTTTTTACCAAAAATTTAAGTAAAAAATGGTAAGTTTTTGCACATTGCCTAAAAAACACGGATCGTTCTATAGTTTCTTAAGATATTATTTGCTACTATTCATTATGAGCTTCATTTGTTTGTGTTTACGATCCTTGTTACTACTAACGCGTCGCGACAGACCCAAGTAAATGCATTTTAGAGTGCACTTACTTGTTTCTTCTTAAATGTTTTCACACTAATGATTTGGTAGTTTGTGTAGAGGGGGAAAAGTTCCATTCACTTTAGAAAATTGTTATATATGTCGTAGATTATAAAAGTTGAGTGATAATAGTCTCTCAATTGATTATTATAGTACTAAGGTGAGGGTAAACGCCGTGACGCGCTCACTAGAGTGGGGCGGCACGTGGACAGAGTCGTGTTAAGGGAAGTGGCTGAGCGACGAGTCAGTGTTGTGAGGGCAACGAACGGATGCAGACCTCCTTCTCCTATGCAAAACTGTCGGTTTGCCCGAACATAGAAAGTAGTGCGTGAACATTAGTATTATACCTACTGTGATGATTATTCTGAAAGTGAAATACTAACTGATTTGCTGTATCATCGTGTTTTATTGTAAACCTGCACAATGGATTCCGTACCACCGAATCGAGATGATGACGGCACTATCGCTCAGCCATCGCTAACGCCATCGGCATTAACGATGTTACTGTGAAAGCAAAAATCTCAACTGGAGGGTTATCGCAAATCTATTTTCTTTGGGACATCGTCATGTTGCTAGCTAGGTACCTATGTCAGACATCCACTGGCAAAAACAACACTGCTGCTCACATCGTATAACGATATGAGATAACCAGTGAAATGACTGGTAAGATACAAGGGATTTGCAATTTGCATACAGAATGTTTCTTTGCAATTTCTGCAAAAGTTGAAAATCTTTAAGGAATTCTTCCAGTAGGAGTACTAATAATATGATAGCAACCTTTTTACGTGTCAACTGATTTTAAAAATGTTACTCTGTAAAAATTTGCGTAAAACGAAAAAGGGTGTATGATTTAATTGAGCAGTCAGTGACAAATAGACATCATTACCACGCCACCATGGTGTTTAGGATTTAGGATGTCAATACTGTCATTCGGCCTAATGCTTATGCTTGCACAACACCAATATTGAGAAGCCCATAATTGTCCAACATTTCATTATTAAACTATATCAAAGTAGGTATATTAATTCGAACTTGGAGAGGGAACGCATTTTATTAAAGCTTACAGGTACTGAGAATACTTTCAGTAACTTAATGTCAGCTAATTTGGAAGAAATTTTTCGTATCGGGCCACGCGATTTCTTTTGCATGACAAAAGTAGTCATTAAGGTGAAATAGTTCCAAAACAGACGTTTTGACGCGTTTCGAAAAAAATCAACGTATTTGCGTTTTTTTTTTTATGATTACGAAAATTGAACAGTTTCTTTAGTGAAGTATGAGGCCCGAAACACGATTGACAAAACTTTCCTCGATACAAAAAAACCACAAATTTTCCCTAAAATCTGCTTTTTTAAAGAGAAAAACCTATTCCTTTCGATTGTTATCAAAGCAATTGTAATAAAATTTTGTCTACGTGTTCACTATTAAATACTTTAAGGGATTATGGATTTATTTTTCTACATAATCACAAATTAAATATTTGTAAACATAATGCAATAGAATTGCGCGCGGGCGGGGTCATACCGCCCCCCTCGGTTCCCGTCAGTCCCACTTCGCCTTAAGTAACAACAGCGTAGTCAAGGTGGCTTTACATGCAGTTAATGAGAACTTTTTATGGTGCTTTAAAAAGTAATCTCGTGTCAAACAATTGACGAGATACCTACACCAGTTCCTAGCCACAACTGACCGATGACCCTGCTCATCTATTAGGGTCATCGTATCTTAAGTATTTTTGGAAAGTCTGGTAAATTAATTGTTGTTTATTAATTGAAATTGACTACTAATTAAAACTTCCCGTATTCAAATCACAACTGCCATTCTTTAGTTGGTTGAAATGGCTATATGTCGTCTGGCAAGTTTTTTAACAATGAATTTCCCTGAATGTTCAATTTATTAATTTCCCTCAAGGTTTACAAAAGACCTTCATTTGTCATTTTAGGTCTTAATTAGGTCCTATGTACAGTCACGAGCAAAAATATGTATACACTTAGCAAAATTCAATAACCATTTTTTCGTAAAATAACGATTGCAACTTTTCGATGGTACCTATTTCATAATAATATGGGTTCCAAAATACTCTGATCGTTATAAAAAAAAAATACAATCAATACAGTAGGACAAAATAACTTTTAAAAGTTGTTAAGTGTATACATATTGATGCTCGTGACTGTACAAGGCGTTTTTTATACGCGTGTCGTCAGCGTGTTTCATGGGCCTGTTTTCTGCCTTAAAAAAGTAGCGCTAGTTAGGTCTTACGCGTAAAAAAACAGTGTGTGCATAGCCTACCAAGTTATAAGTAACTAACTGCGCCCTGCGGTTTCACCCGATCGATCCCGTGGGAATATCGGGATAAAAAGTATCCTTTGTCCTATTCCAGGTCATGGTCTACCCCTGTGCCAAATTTCATCTTAATCCGTTCAGCTATTTTAGCATGAAAGCGTAACAAACAAACTCACTTTCGCATTTATAATATTAGTTAGGATAGTAATAAACATAACCTATTTGTAGCAAGTTTTCCGACATCAGTTTCAATTAAAAGTTACTTCAGAAAGAAATTAATTAACATTTCGCGCTTGGCATTGGATGGCGGTCACGTATACCATTGTTTTTGCCATTAACACCAATGACATTCTTACGAACTGGGTCATTACTTCGTTCCGACTTCCAAGTAAACTTTTAGCATAATTTTCGGTTACCTTAGAAAGAAAGAAAAAAAGAAAGAAAATACGTTTATGAAGAATGAACATCAGACGGTAGCAAAGAGAATTAAACCACTTGAGAGCTGATAGACCGATTTCGTCTAGGCACACGACTCACTACTGCGGGCCGGGGGACGAAGAAATTACAGCGGTTGTGATTGGCCGATGCAACAATGTTAGGACGAAAGTTCCAAACATAGTGATGCACAAGTCAGTTTTGCAACAATAATATCGATATCGATAAAATCGACGTCTACAATCCTAATTGAACAATAAATTATTAAAATTTGAATTTCACTTAAGAGAATTTATTGTTCTATCCGACAGGGATTGACATTGCTATTACTTATTTTTAATCTGCTGTGAAATGCCTTAAACAAACAATGCTATATTTATTTGGAAACCAATTTTTCCTGTGGACTGCATTAATCCACTTTTCTTTCAGTTACGGAACATTTTGAAATCTTAAATGTAAACATTAAGTACTTAATGTTATTTTTTTACCATTAGAAAACATCGTAATTTTTATCGACTTAGATAGACTTTATTTTGAAGTTGTCACAACACTCTACAGTATAAGTGCAGATAGAAAGGGACAGACTTATTGCAATACCCTAGTGAGAGAAAGGGACTTTTCAAAAAGACATCAACGCGGTGTACATTTTTGTGACATTTTCGTAAACAACCAGTTTAGCTTGAGCTCTGCAATTATTCTTAATAAAAGATTTATTTTATTTACCGATGAAAATTAATGCAATCTTTTTATAGCTGGATGTTCTAGAAGATTTCCCACGCCATTTAATTGAACAGGAACTCATAATTGTTTTTATTTATGCAGAAATGTTATAAAAGGTATCAAAATACCCGCGTGTGCAGAGATCCAATAACTGGTCAAAACTAAAATGGCTTCTCGTATTTCCATCTAGTATCAGTGCTGTTCATCATATGTGTCGTGAGCCTGAGTCGCCCGCATGAGCAGTCAAGAGGTTATATAGTCATTGGACGGTAGGTATTAATAATTTAAAAAATCGATAAAGTTGGTCATTATCATTAATTGGACGTAGAATCGGCTTTCGAAGTTGCGCAAACTAAACTAAATTAAAATCATTGGTACATTTTAACGTAACTACGACCAAAAACTGCATACCATTCAACTATTTTCATGTCCACTATCTTATTCGTATTTTAGATTATTTAAACTTGACAAACTACAAAATAATTGTTACAAATAAAGTAAAGTACAGTCAGCGCAATAAATATCTGTCTATCTAGACTTTGACACATATAGTGTTATCTCAACAAACTAAAACGAGGAGTCTGAACAACACCCTCCGCTATAAAAGTTTTACTGTTATTTTAACTGAACGACTGATCCGTGGACGTTTTTCTATACCTACGTAGCTCTTCGTAGTAAATTAATCTGCCTAGCCTTTTCCCAACTATGTTGGGGTCGGCTTCCAGTCTAACTGGATGCAGCTGAATACCAGTATTATACATGGAGCGACTGCCTATCTGACCTCCACAACCCAGTAACTGGGTATTACGATACCCTTGGTAAGACTGGTTGTCAGACTTTCGGGCTTCTGACGACCCGTAACGACTGTCAAAGATCTACGAATGACAGCCGGGACCAATTATTTTATTACTAAGCCACAAGCTCCTCGGAGTTGTATTAATAATAAAAAACAATACATTTAAAGCGCATTTTCAGGTCAACTGTTTGTCAGATCTCCATTGAACATTACCTCACAGAGAGCTGTGGGAGAAATTCATCCAATTCTACGGAGATCAAACGCATTCACCGTGAAATTGTGTGTAAAGCCGAAGGCAAAATGTTCCCGTTATGTTTCCAAACATGGTAAATAGTTATATTTTAATAAACATCAAGTATTTTCATACTAAAGAAGCACATGACTATGACACAATCGGTTTTACCATGATTTTACCACTTCTGGGATATCTGTTAACTCTCACACTGATTTAGGACGATAACGAAAATCTATAGACACATGTGTTCAGGAAATAACAATGAGTTGCCACGAAATATTAAACTCATACCTCATACCTTAACCCAAGGAACCAGAAAAAAAAAACGTCCATTTGAAATGTCGTAGCGCCGTAGCAGTTGTGCTACGAAAAAAGTAAAGCTCGTAGCAAAATTTTTATGGTGCTACGTGCTTTCAATTTTGTTACCACTCATAATCAACATAATAATAAAAATTCCAAACTAAGAATAACATAAAATATAATACAATAATAAAACTTTGAAGAGTGATGGGTAATTGAAACTGTCTAAATAAAAGATCAAAAGTACAAACAAACATGAAAACAGACTACCCACGTGCCTTTAATGAAATTACTGTACCCCTAAAATGAAATTAGTGTCATGACTATGACCGACATCCAAAGATTTATCATTTAGGCATGGCAATTGAGAATTACACAAAAATATTTAATATTTATCTTCTACCCCTTACGGTTTATAGGCAGATTCGTTCAATGGGGACGTTTGAACGAATCTTCCTTGTATTGTTACATTTTTTCGTATTATAAAATATTTTCCATCCATTCAATGAAACCACTTAAATGCCAATCACAAGAAAATATTTTCGTTGAAAGCTTTTGCTCGTTACGCTCGCACAGTTTACCGTAGCAATTCTAGTATGATTCGCTCAGTCAAAGCATTTAACCAAATTGTAAAAACGAATACCCTTCAATTGATTTTTAAGCAGCTTAGTACTCATTAGTACTGTTTTATGTATAACTGTATTGTTTCTGATGCATCCTAATAGTGGTAGAACGCAGGTTTACTTAGTTACTGTTATGCTTAATGAATAGTTAAAATCAATTTCAAAACTTGTACAAAAATACTCGATTGCTAACTGTGGAGGCTTGTAAATAGTTTGTCGTGAAATAAGTCACTGTCATTTTTGTTAAAAATAAAATGAATACATCGTACCTATAAACCAGTGAGTTTACTACAAAAACCGTATATTGAGTTCGTATATAGCTGTTCCACGACTTGCGCAGAAAGTAAACAAATGACGTACCTACTCGGTAGACTACTGGAATTCGCATTATACCGACAAGGGTCGGACCTATTTTATTAGTTACCATCAAACACTTTCACATTCTGTCTTTGTTTTTAAACCGATAAAATGAAAAGTCTACATCTTCAACGCGCCCCAAGTGCTATGGTATGTTTCAAAATTATTTGATGAACGTGTAAAAACACCGTTCAGGTTTAATTTTTATACAATAAGTCACTAAAGGATATTATTTTTACTAACACATTCAACTTTATATCTCACCACTTTTTCCAACGATTATTATTTGGAGAAAGAAAATTGAAGTTACACAAATAACCTCAATTGTCAAATTAAACACGCTTTATGGAGATTTGAAATTAGAATTTCGGATTTGAGTATTCAAATCAAAACAAATTGGCATCCACAGGGAGGTACATTTCTGATCCATTTGTTTACATTTTTGTCAGGTATTTTTGTAAAAGACTATAATAGTAGTACAATCATTATATTTTTAAATAACTTTGTATAAGAATGCATGTAATTATAATTAAGATACATACTATTGTTGCGGTGCCCCAGCAGGGTTCACGAAACTTTTAAAATGTAACAAGACCTTGTAAACGACATGAATGCAATAAATAAAATAAATAAATAAATCATAATTATGTAGTCACTGTAGACCTTTCTATGAAATGCGCCGGTAAATAACAAATTTTAAATTGTAGCTGTAGGTACACCATTACAATTATTGTAGACTCACTACTAAGTGATTAAAATTTTGCGTGAACGGCGCGATATGATAAATCGAACATTCTCGATACATGCTCCATTAGTTGCTATATAACTGTAATGTTAAATCTATCTCGTATAAGGCTATTCACTTATAGGTCCCGGGTCCTATTCCCAGGTCGAACAAAGTGTGATTGAGTTTTTCCATCTGGAATTTCTCAGTAGCAGCCCGGAGTCTGGATTTGTGCCCGGTTGATGGCAATAGGCTCGCCCCCTATTACATGGGATTTAAACATAATTGGTGAAAATTGGCTGTAGGTACTAGGTACACCTCTGCATAATCCTTCGGGGTAACAAAGCTTGAATTTAAGTTATAATCACTTAGATGAAATTCTTGACTTCCTTATATCAACTTGCTGTGACTTACTGCGAACTATTTACGTATTCGAAGATCAAAAGTTGAGAGGTCAAGTCCTTTGGGAGACGGCACGGGCCAAGATAACACTTACCAACTACACATACTCTCCGAAATGAAACTCCAACTTATCGTATTGACATGTGGTTGATCAAGACCAATAAATCAGTAAATTGAGCCTTTTTTCATCCTCACCAGTTACTAGCTACTGTGGGTAACCGAGAAGAGGATTTTTTGATAAGAAACACATTTGACAAGAAAATAATTATTTATGAACGTGTGCCGGTGGACGAAGCAAAAGGTCTATGTAGGAATGATTGCATTTGACATTATGTTTCTTCTATCTAACCATAAGAGAAGACGGAAGTTCGCTGAAAAAATCAGAAACGAAAAAGAATAGCACTTTATCCCACTTAAAAATTGGTAACGACCCCACGCTCAACACCCACCCTTGATTGAAACCCGATGCAAATGAGGCGGTATTTTTACTGAAAACCGAAATCTGAATGGTTTTTATAACTAAACCGATTTAATGGCGTTTTCCTTAATCGTGTAACACACCCAATGACTATACAGTCAGCCTCTCTGTTTACATACGAATCCTTTTCTCTTCTCTAAGCTACCACTACGTGTGATTCACGACACATATATAACAATTATTTATGAACAAGGCCTATTAAATAAACCTATTAAAACAAGGACTATAAACTATCTTCCTAAGGTATGTCAGCGTCGCCGCGGTTCTCTTGACGCCAGTTCAAAGTTGTAAAATTAATGGCCCATTTCAATATCACAAATATCATACATAAGACCTCCTTGGAGCCATCGTCAAAATTTTAGGAAAATAGCACACTTCGTTTTGTATTTCACGCCTCACTCATACATGAGGAAAACAAGACCACAGGCGACTGCGGTAAACGTTTATGATTCAGTGGGATATATTTATTTTTGTTTCTTTAAAAACAAATACTGAAAAACAACAACAACTTTTTGGTGAAGTAAACAATACAACATAATTCATTTCAATAGCATTTGAATTGAAGCCATCAAAGATTTTCATTTCTTTTAATAAAAGCTAACGTTTATTATTTCAAACGAATAATCATTTTATATGTTTCACTTTGTTGTTGGAGAAGTGAATTAATTAATCAACACCTATTTAGTGAATACTCAGGCTTCTTCGCCTCATCAGTCATATTTTATTATGATGGCTATAAAAATGGCCGTCCGAATGAACACACCTCGAATTGTTTACGCTTCATAAATAATATGTGAGGCCCTTTCATATTTATTCCTTACGAGCGTTTTTACTCGTTTTTATAGATAACTAGCTGATGCCCGCGACTTCGCCCGCGTGGATGTCGGTTATTATATATGTCGCAATCGAGTCGTATCCGGCATGCCAGCGCCATCTGGTGGCGCTTGATGGAGTTGGTGTCGTGCGCGCTGTTTGAATCGTTGGTCGGTTCACTTCTCTGTGGCGAGCGGCGCGTGCGGATCGCTAAACCATCTTGTGTGCTACGATACGTACTTACTAAGTAACCGCCTACCTATCTACTGAGTTGATTGGAATCATAACAAATTAAGGAAACGAATCTTCTTTCTTATTTCCAACACTACCCACAGACGCCCACGTTTAAGAGGACCAACAATGAGCCACAATGATGATGGAGAGGGCCTTCCTCCGTCATCAGAAGTGGGATTCGTGTTGGATAAGAACAAGGAAACAAACGTCTGGCGTGCCATGTTCGAACAACAGAACCAGAACATGCGAGCGTTGATTGAGCAGCTGCAATCACCGAAACCTTCTTACTGTGAAGAACTACCTGCATTCGATCCCGGCAAACAAGATACCGACGCAAGATCATGGTGCGCGACAGCAGATTTGTGTTTTTCTGAAAATCCACCAAGCGGCGGTCGACTTGTTTTAGCGGTCAGCAAGGCGCTAAAGGGTGAAGCATCCACATGGCTATCTCAAATAGCCTACGAAGGGATTACATGGAAGGAATTTAAGGTACTTTTCACAACACGATTTATTTCGACCGAGACATTGGCGGGTACCCTCATTAAAATGAACAGTGACAAACCCAGTGAAAACGAAACATTACCCGCGTTCGCAAGTCGTTTAATCACTTCGCTAACAAATCGTTGGAAAGATGTGAATAAAGAAGAAATCGCCGTAGCAACAGTACTCGCTCACATATCACAGTATGACACGCGACTTCAACGTATGGCGTTCACCACAAACATTACATCGAGGGATAAATTACAGCAAGAACTGAACGCGTTTACACATTTGAAGCGCAAGATAAACACCACCGGCGAATCATCGAAAACAATCGATATCAAGCGAGCGAAGATAACCCCAATTAAGTGCTTCAATTGTGGAAAAACCGGTCATAAACGAAGTGAGTGCGGAAGCAAGCCGATGGACACGAGGGGAAGACCTGCAACACCTACATCATCGTCGAGTCCAGCGGCGCACCAGCCGGCAGCGAAGCCCTTAGTGTGCTTCAAATGTGGCAAGCCGGGTCACATAGCCGTCCGGTGTACGAGCGGCGGTGGCAGCGGTGGCAGCGGACCGACCGACGGCGGGGCGCGGAACGAGCGGCGCGTCGATGTCTGCGTCGTACAACCACCATCGGGTACGTTACAACACAAAGGTGAATTGTTACGCTTTACTTACGATTCTGGTGCTGAATGCTCGTTGATAAAAGAAAGTTTTGCATCGAAATTTAATGGTAAACGTGTTAGTAATGTTGTTGCTATGACTGGTATAGGTCAAACGCGAGTATTCAGTACAGAACAGATTTTATGTTGTGTAGTGATTAACGATCACCCTCTCGAAATTTTGTTGCATGTTTTGCCCGATAATTATTTACAAAGTGACGTCATGTTAGGTCGCGAGATTTTAAGTCGTGGTTTTGCTGTAAACATGACGGCAACGGAGCTTTCGTTAACAAAAGTCCTTTGTGTAAATTCGGTGACGCATAATAGTGATAACGCGTTTCAATTGGATTTAACTACTGTAGTAACGGATGTAACTGGCAATAACAAGCTTAGAGTTTTGCAAACGCTTAATCAGTTCTCTGAATTTTTCATTACCGGTTTGCCTAAGTCGCGAGTAAACACAGGCGAGCTTAAGATTAAGTTGATTGATCCGAATCGCACGGTGCAGCGGCGACCGTATAGGATGTCGGTGGGCGAACGTAGCGTTGTGCGCGACCGTGTGAAAGAACTGTTAGAAGCGAATATTATCAGACCTAGCTGCTCTCCATTTGCAAGCCCAGCTCTGCTAGTAAAAAAGCAAGATGGTTCAGACCGCATGTGTATAGACTACCGCGAACTTAATAGCAACACCGTCTCCGATCGTTACCCGCTTCCTCTAATTTCCGATCAAATCGCGCGTCTCCATGGTGCCAATTATTTTTCAAAATTAGACTGCGCTAGCGGTTTTCATTTAATACCGGTAAATGTAGAGTCGATTGAGAGCACAGCATTCATAACACCTGAAGGCCAATATGAATTTTTGACCATGCCATTTGGCCTAAAAAATGCTATCTCGATTTTTCAAAGAGCCATCATGAATGCTTTAGGTGACCTTGCTCATGACTACGTGATCGTATACGTAGATGACGTTTTGATCGTCTCTCCCGATGTAGAGTCAGGTTTACAAAGACTTCATACTGTGTTAGAAGTTCTGACTAAAGCTGGCTTCTCTTTGAACCTCAGGAAATGCTCCTTCCTCAAAACGAAGGTAGAGTTCTTGGGATTTGAGGTAGAGTCTGGTCAGGTCAGACCCAATCGTAGAAAAATAGAGGCCTTAACGGCTCTACCACCTCCAGAAACGGTGACCCAACTACGGCAGTTTATCGGACTAGCCTCATACTTTCGCCAATTTGTGCAAGATTTCTCTAGAATAATGGCCCCTTTGTACCGACTGACTTCACTGAAAGGTGAATTGACATGGAAATCAGAACACGAAGACATTCGTCAAAAAGTAATCTCTACCTTGACGAGTAATCCGATATTGACGATCTATGCCCCAGAGCTCCCGGTAGAGCTACACACAGACGCAAGTAGTTTAGGTTATGGAGCTATTTTGTTCCAAGTCAAGGCTGATGGTAAGCGTTGTGTGATAGCGTACTTTAGTAAGAGAACGTCTCCTGCCGAGAGCAAATATCATTCGTACGAGCTCGAAACCCTCGCGGTTGTGAACTCTATCAAACACTTTAGGCAATATCTTCATGGCAGAAAGTTTACCGTCGTTACGGACTGTAACTCGTTGAAATCTTCCCAAACGAAGCAGGAACTGACTCCCCGGGCGCATAGATGGTGGGCTTTTCTGCAGTCTTTCGATTTTGACGTAACGTATAGGGAGGGGAAACGTATGTCGCATGTAGATTTCTTTTCACGAAACCCTCTACCCCTTGATTCAAAATCAGTAGAGTCCCGTGTAAGTCCAAAACGCATTGACGTTACTGAACTCTCTCCTAATTGGCTTCAAGCCGAACAACAACGCGATGTAGATATTTCTAAAATCATGGCTGATTTAGAAGAGAATCAACTAGATGAACAACTAGCCAAGACTTATGTGTTACGTTCAGGCGTCCTTCACCGTAGAATCCAACGCAATGGTAGGTCTAAATGCTTACCGTATTTACCTCGTGCTCTCCGATGGTCGGTAGTCAATAATTTCCACGACTCTATCTTTCACCTCGGTGCTGAAAAGACAACTGAAAAGCTTTTCGATTATTATTGGTTTCCGGTAATGTCTCAGTACGTTAGAAAATTCATAGATAGCTGCGTTACGTGCAAAGTCGCGAAGTCCCATTCCGGTAAAGTTCAGGCCAAATTGCACTCAATACCTAAGGTGACGAGCCCGTGGCACACGGTTCATATAGACGCGACGGGTAAGCTTAGCGGAAAGAACGATAAGAAGGAATACATTTTTGTGTTAATCGATGCGTTTACGAAGTACGTGTTGCTCTACCATACAGCGAACATTGACTCTAAGAGTAGTATTCACGCGGTGAGTCAAAGTGTAGCGCTTTTTGGTGCTCCGGCTCGCATAATAGCGGATCAAGGACGATGTTTTGCCAGTAGAGAGTTTCGTGATTTTTGCGTGAGCAAGAATATCGACTTGCATCTGATAGCGACAGGTTCGTCTCGTGCTAATGGGCAGGTAGAACGCGTCATGGGTGTCCTTAAGTCGATGCTAACTGCTATAGAAACTAGCGATAACAGATCGTGGCAGGACTCTATAGGAGATGTTCAACTTGCGTTAAATTGTACGATGAATCGGGTTACAAAAGCTTCACCTCTGGAGCTTTTAATAGGAAAAGTTGCGAGACCATTATCGTTGATGTGTAGCGATGTAGAGACTGATGTAGATATAGAGGAAATGCGCGAGCGCGCGTCAGAAAATATTAAGAAGTGTGCGGAATATGATAAGACACGGTTTGACAAAACAAAGGCGAAAATTCAAAATTTTGCGATTGGCGATTTTGTATTGTTAGAAAATGAAGAACGAAATCAAGCTAAATTAGATCCAAAGTTTAAAGGTCCGTTTAGAGTGATTGAGATTTTGGACGGCGATCGTTACACACTGAAAGCTTTGAATTGTAACCGTACCTACAAATATGCACACGATAGGCTAAGGAAGATGCCAGCGGGTCACATACCAGTCGATGTTGATGTTGACAAGGATGATGATGATCAAGCTTAAGTTGTGGTAGAAGCTCGAGTAAGGTTCTCTTTCGGCCGTATTGTGTTCGACCGTACCAGTTGTTATTACGTAGTCGTAGCCCGGTAGAAATCGGTGTCTCTTGAGGCAACTCAAGTAGTCCGTGGGTGCGCGATGCGCGTTTAACTCTGGCGGAGGTCGGGGTCTGGAGAGACCGTAGTGTGTAGTCAGTGGGTGATGCACACGGGCGATCCACTTGATGGATATGCATACCGAAGTTTTGATCCATGCGCTGGATGTGTGTAAGCAATGTGATTGCTGGTCGGCTGGAGAGCCGTGGCGTTAGAGGTTTTACTCGAGAGTTTCTGTGAGCTTGGCAGTTATTGTTGCAGTAGAGTTTTAAAGGTAGGTTCGAATGACTATGGTACATGGCCCATTGTAGTGATTGTAGTCTTTTCGACTATTCCCACTTGTATCATGTTTGATTTAATTAAAGAGTCAGATTTGGTTAAAATAAAACTGTAGAGTTCTAAAATTTCTTTATTTTACCGACCCGATGAATCTAGAGTTTGGTCAGGAGTGACCGAGTGGAACGAAATTCTCCCGTGAACTATTTGTTCACAGGGTAACCATCACACGAGGACGTGTGCAAGCAGGATGGCCGTGTCGCAATCGAGTCGTATCCGGCATGCCAGCGCCATCTGGTGGCGCTTGATGGAGTTGGTGTCGTGCGCGCTGTTTGAATCGTTGGTCGGTTCACTTCTCTGTGGCGAGCGGCGCGTGCGGATCGCTAAACCATCTTGTGTGCTACGATACGTACTTACTAAGTAACCGCCTACCTATCTACTGAGTTGATTGGAATCATAACAAATTAAGGAAACGAATCTTCTTTCTTATTTCCAACACTACCCACAGACGCCCACGTTTAAGAGGACCAACAATGAGCCACAATGATGATGGAGAGGGCCTTCCTCCGTCATATACTAAAACCTTACTCGAGAACCACTCTATCTATTGGTGAAAACAGCATGAAAATCGGTGCAACAGTTTTTGAGTTTATCGCGTACAGAACGACAGACAGACGCGGCGGAGGACTTTGTTTTATAATATGTAAGGAAGTACCTTGCCCAGTTTTATTATTTACTGAACATGAATTCTGTTTATTTCGAAACTCTTTCTATACAAGCAAAATAAATCTTAAATACAAAATTGAAGCTAACATTGAAATATTAGATTTATAAAAATAATTAATTAGTTTAATTTAACACTAGAGTTTCGACACATTATAAGTATTAAAAAAAAAACAATAAAAATGGTGATAAAACGGTCACAAGCGGATTGTGTGTGCATGACGGCTTTTGGCATAAAAACTCGACAACGAGGAGAATACTAGGGGCTTGCTCCTCATTATGTACCAGTTGAGCTTATCGCAGCCATTTGTTATTTTTTCACCACCCTGTGGTACTGACAGCATACCTATTAGTCATCTTTCACTCAGTAAGTAGAAACGTCAAGATTTCAGCAAAAAAGTTAACTTATTATCTGCGTGTTAACTTATTTGGTGAAATCTTGACGTTGACGTCAGTGATTGTGCGCTTTTATAATTTCTAAGGTGATGATGTTATCGTGTACGTCCACGTCGAAGTCACTACATCACGATAACACAGCGAAGTATAATATACATACAGGGTGTCCCTGGAAGTATGGATCAAATCGAGTAGGGGCGTGGGCAAGGTAATTTCCAAACTTTTTAACCCTAAGAAAGTCGGTGCATTTTTTTACAGTTTTAAGGCCAAAGCTCAAAGAAAAACATCATTCAAAAAAACTAATATCAGGGCTATCAATTTAATTTTGTTTTCAGGACTTTGTACTAGGGTATGCCTTCCCTGTGGTAATACTTTTACGCAGCTAGAAAACATGTATTCAATAAGAAAAAAACATTTACTGCAAAAGCTTTGATCTGGCAAAAATTTTAGAGCGATTTTCACTGGAAAAAAAAATCTCACGTTTAAAACTTTGGAAATGACCTTGCCTACGCCCCTATTCGATTTGATCCATACTTCCAGGGACACCCTGTATACATATATGATATGAAGTCGCTTTTAAATTTCCGTCCACGATAATGTTATAACGTACCTACACTTTTGTACCTAAATATCCTTCTGTTTTACAGATTGATTTAATTGTATGCTGATTAATTAATTAACATAAATAAATAATCGTTTTGTACACGACATAATACTGGAACGCATCTCGATTCTTGGAAAATACATCTAAGCACTTGGCTTGGTTCCAACATCGCTTAGTTAATTCAGTGAACTGCAATACTTCCATTTATATAAATACACTAACTGTGCCCCGCGGTTTCACCCGCGTAGGTCTCGATCCCGAGGGAATATAGGGATAAAACGTATCCTATGTCCTATTCCAGGTCATGGTCTACCCGTGTGCCCAACCTATCTTCTCTAGAGTAGTTAAAACTATTTATTTGAATAAGAACTAATATTATGTTGATAAAACTCCTTCGCAAATAATGCATTAATTTCGAACAAATTTGATTACTATAAAAAAAGGTTACAGTGAGTCAATCTTAAAAGATAGAAATATGCTGTCGCGGACTTTTTTTTTGAACTTTTAAAGAGGAACAATTCCATTATACATGATATTTGCGTAACTTAAACCGTTTACGCAGCGCACGCAACGGAAGCTCTCAAAAAGGAATAATTTTTCCCGTTTTTGCAACATTTTTCATTTATGCTTCGCTCCTTTTTGGTCGTAGCGTGATGTTATATAGCCTATAACCTTCCTCGATAGATGGACTATCCAAAACAAAAAGAAATTTTCTCTTCCAACCAGTACTTCCTGAGATAAATGCGTTCAAACAAACAAACTAACAAACTCTTCAGTTTTATAATATTAGTATAGATAATACTTTTACATGACGTATCAAATGTTATTGTACCCATTCAAATGGAAATAGCTTGATACTCTTATATTTCGGAGTTTTTTAAATTTGAAATATGTGGTTATCGTTTAGAATACGAATCTGCGTTTTTATTGATATTGTAAACATACATGCAACATGCTTTCTATACTTGTAAAAAAATAAACAGATCCAAATGACGTTCGCTTATTATACATAGAAAAACTAAATTCCTAAAAACCAGAAGCAAACAGAAAAAACAAGGAACTCAATTCCAACACCAACTGAGCTTAGAAAAGAAGAAAATTAAAAATTATTATTTATTTATTTATATAACCATTTATGTACACAAATAATAAACCGACAAGAAAAAAAGAATAAAAAAATACGTACAAAGGTGATGCTTATTTCTAAAGTCTAAAAATAAAAATCTCTTCTAGTTTTTTTTTTTTTTTGCCAACCTTCGTTGTGAAAGTTCATAAAGAGATTACCTACTTGTAGGTAAGTACCAAAGATTAGTCAGACAAAGAAATAAAGATTTTTTTAACGATTATGGGGTTTAAGACGTTCAAACGTCAAAAATGTATGGTTAAACAGTCGCTAATCATTACTTAACTTTAAGCAACGTTTATGAATAAAGGGGTTTAAGTAATGCCGGAGATTCTATTCCATTACTTTACCTGCCAACTTCACAGTAGTTAGTTTAGTGCAACGGAGAAACGTCTTGTCGCAGATTAACGCTAATTAGAAGAAGCTAATTAAGAAACATGAGGACAATTTAGCTATAACTGTCAGTTTGTAGACGCTGGTTTCTTTACCTGCCATTAAATAAACTCCTGTAACAAGACTAGGAATATAAACAAGAGGAAGTTTCTTTTTTACTGTTTTTTTTTTTTTTGTTAAGCAATATATTGTGAGGAACCGCCATCCATGTCCTAGAACCAAAAATTCGAAGACCATGTGACATGTAACAACCCGCACTGGGCCCGCGTGATGGATTACGGCCCACTCCCTCTCACCGAGAGGAGGCCTGTGGCCTGTATGCTGTCATGTAGGAACACTATAAGTAGGCGGATTATGCACACACTAGACTAAACACACTAGTAAAAGCTGATAACTGCTCATACGTGATAACGATAAAAATGCGTTTGACTAAACGTTTTTTCACCAAACTTTTTGATAACAATAGACAGGTCCACTCACATCTATGTCTCAAAACACCATTTCAGACTCAAATTTACATGGTTCTTACATGATCAGCACCCTAATTGCGTAATCCATCCATCATTCATTCATTGTGTATCCATCAGAATTGGAATCGGGTTGAAACAAATGTCTAATCCATTGCATTAAAGTTCGAAAAAAAAATCTGCTCCACAACGTAAATAACGCAATGTAAGTATGCATTGAACTATCAAAATGAAACAAATTAGCCATAATCGGTTACAAAAATCAGTTACGCAATTAGATAGCTGACCAAGATTATGTCTGTACTGCAGAAGAGACTGTGAACTGTGAGTTTGTTTCGACCTTTCTTCTCACAGTATTCGGAATGAAAACGCAGACCTCATCTAGCAGTAAAATACTTTATAATTAATTCGAATCGGACATTTAATTTCGAAGTTATCACGAGTATAAAAATGCAATACGCGAACCGTTCGACGCCACCGCGACGTTCCCTACTCTAGAGAGGATGAAAGGCACATGGGTAATTGGGTAGACGATGACCTGGAATAGGACATAGGATACGTTTTATCCCTATATTCCCAAGGCATCGAGACCTACGCGGCTGAAACCGCGGGGCACAGCTAGTCATTCATGGAGTAATTCGTCAACTCGTTCTACATGCCTACGGCCCTTATTATTATTTATATTGATTGTCTGCGAGTCTTCCTTAATAGGCCGTAGGCATGTAGGACGACTTGACGAATTACTTACTCCATTTATGTCTCAAGTCGTTGAAATGAAATGAAATGAAATGAAATTGAAATGAAATGAAATTGTTTATTCTGTAAATAGGATATTGGAATCACTTTTACACGTCATATTATAAAATATTAAAAATAAGCTAGATGAGGTCGGCGTTTCCTATCTGACTACTCTGAGAAGAAAGGCCGAAACAAACTCAGAGGTCGCAGTCTCTTTTAAAGTCCAGACATAATCTTGGTCAGACCATATGAGGACCATGTAGATTGGCGTCTGAAATGGTATTTTGAGGAAAGAACCACAACGATTTGAGTGGACCTGTCCAGTCAGTGCAAGCATTTGTCAGTAATAGTGGAGCTCAACTCAGAACTTAAGGAGCTCAACGACTCGACGAACAATACCAAATAAAGGACATTTGGGTAGGTCGCATAAAATACTCAAATTGCCAGACCATCGTTAAAACTAACTGAGAACGTAAAAAAAATCAAAACAATAATCCACATAGTCCTCACATTTACAATAATTAAAATAATACAATACTTTAAAAGTAATCATGTCATTTTGTTGTAATATTCAATAATGTCAATTTATATATAAAACTGGTGATGATTTTCCATAATATTTAAAATTTTACAAAACTTAGTAGAGCGAGCAGCTTAATACCATGCTTTTTTGTCTTCTAAATAATCTGAAATTTTATAGTACCCTTTTTTACAAAGTTTGGGTTTAATACAGCTTTTGAATCGTATAATGGGTAAGTTTCGAATGTCAATGGGAAGTTTGTTATAAAAGCGTATACATTAACCCATGAACGAGTTGCCTACTCTGTGGAGACGAGTGCGATGTACAGCAAGATTGTGTTTATTCCTGGTATTTAAACTATGAATATCGGACATTTTCTTAAATACCTAACACTCAATATTTGCAAAGCAGATACGAAATTTAGTGAAACAATCGCCATAAATCATTATATATGATAGCAGGACAGGGAAACAGTTAATCCTCAGATTACAGTTATCATGCGATTCACGAGTTAGTTAAACCAAAAACGCGTCTTATCATGAAACATATGACTATTGATTCTATATTAAAATCAAAGGCTTTATCAATCCGCCCAACGATTACGGTGGCTACAGCTGATACGACGATAATGGGTAATTAGTACTGTCTGCCAAACAACATGGGTTACTACATATTACAGTGATAGTGACGTCAGATCGAGCACGCCATATTAATCACTGTTGGGCTACCTATGTCGACGAACCGTACATTGATATATCGTTTTCACGCGTCTGTAATGCGAGCTGTCTCATCGAAACACGAAATACTCGTAGATATGAAGGTGCTTGTAGATAAACAATCCATTTACTGAACAAAAAAGTTAAAATGGTAGGTAAATAAAGAATAATATTTTTTTTTTAATGAACTGGCCAGTTGCTGTCAAAATATGTTTCTTTTTCGTGAAATATGGCTTTGGAATGTTTTTTTTTTCACATAGTTTGGCCTGTCATATTTTATTTAGAATTAGTTGATGTTTTAATAAAACCTTTTTTGATTTACTAGTTTTTTAAGACCTAGTAACAAGTTATTTAGCGTTAGCATTTGTTTCATAGTCATTATAATAACGCTAAAAACCATTCCTACTTATCAAAATATATTATAATTATATGTTATTATTTATTTTTATTTCACTTGGATTTATTTACTGTATTTAGGTACCTATATTAAAAACATTCCATTTAATTTTTTCCTTAAGCAACAGTTAAACTTAGTCTTAAACCTAACTTAACTTAATTAAGGACAATTAAATATTATTAATGTTACCTATTTAATTATTGATGTCAAAAATAGTACCGACTGCAAATATAATAAAAAAAAATTATAGGACACTAACTAATGAATATTTTAAACCTAAGCCAAATAATTAATTTTATTTATTTATTTATTTAACCATTTATCTAACATTTATATAACTTCCATCAGTTTTTTTTACCTAAGTCTGTTTACAAATAAATTATTTGAATTTTTTATCAAAATATACAAAGAAGATGATTTCAGTACCAATAAAAAGTAGATTCAATTCCGGTAAGTAGGTATAAAGCTGCAGTGAAATATTAGCTTTATAAAAAAAGATGTAAACAAAATGAAAAGCTAGCATTCGAAACGAATAAGTACCTTATGAGACCTTTTCTATACAAAATAATGGATCGCTATTCAAAATGCACAGCTATTGTAAAACTAATCTATACAACCCGCGGCATTGATTATGCTCACGCGCAAAGGAATGTGATGTCAAAACAAAATGGTTTAAAATGTTTATAGCACGAGAAATGTTCAGTTATTTATTTATTTCTTCTATTCCATCCGGTTAGTGGTTACACATTTTCTGTTATGAATGATAAAATAGATCATGTATTTTTCAGCCAAAATACTGGTATTCAGCTGCATCCGGTTAGATTGGAAGCCGACCCCAACATAGATGGGAAAAGGCTAGGCAGATGATGATGTATTTTTCAGTCGGAATGCGTCGCATCTAAACCCAGATTTTCGCTGAAATACGTTCTCTAGGTCTTGCAACAATGGGCACGCCACAAAAGCGGCGATAAGTCTCCTCTTTGAGGAGTGGCTAGAGAGGCGCCACGGCGTCCCCACCTTCCGCCTGACCTAGGTTCTCACCGGACATGGCAGCTTCGGGAGGTTCCTGTGTAGGATTAGGCGGGAGGAAACGCCCGGGTGTCACCACTGTGCGGATCGCCCGGAGGACACGGTGAAGCATACGGTGGAGGTATGCCCTGCTTGGGCGGAGCACCGCTGTGTCCTCGCGGAGGCGATTGGCGGCAATGACCTCTCGCGTCCGGCCCTGGTCCAGGCCATGGTACGGAGCGAGAGGGCATGGGAAGCTGTCACCTCCTTCTGCGAAGCAGTAATGCTCGCGAAGGAGGAGGCGGAACGCGTGAGGCAATGGCAAAGTTTGCGCCCTCACGCCCCTAACCGCCGACGTTGGAGACGCCCTGGGCGTCGGGAATCCCAGGCGGATTCCCGGCCACCATAGGCGCGGGCTTGCGGACGGTGAGCAACGGGCAGCTCGCCGTCCGATAAGGACCAGGCCCGGGTCGATGGCGCGTCGTGTTCCACGCGCGTCTCAAAGAGATGTCAGCACAATTAGCGGGGTCCGCTAGGACCGATGCCTGCCAGGGTTGCGGGAAAGTCCGAAAGGGATACCGGGACCTTGGCAACAGGCAACTGAAGGAACACGGGTGGGTTTTATCAGTAAAAGTCTGACACGCCCTTCCGCTCCGCCCAGAGCGGGAGAAGTCATTGGATAATTTACCACCCTCAAAAAAATAATCAAAAAAAAATGGTTTTGCAACAAGTCACTAAGGAATTGGATGTAAATGGTTGATTATCAACCATATAAATTCATAATTGATTATATCAGCTTGATCTACAGAAACAAAACAAACCAAACCTAACCTAACCCCTTGGGGAATACAAGCGTGATCTTAATATACACCTTCCACCTACCTACCTACACATAAAGAAGTAAACGAAATCTATCCTTACTAATATTATAAATGCGAAAGTAACTCTGTCTGTCTGTCGCGCTTTCAAATGAAATTTGGTACACAGATAGTTTAGAGCCTGAGAAACGACATAAGCGACTTTTAATCGACATACTCGTACCACGCGGGCGAAGCCGCCGGCGGAAGCTAGTAATATTATAAACTAGCGATCCGCTCCTGCTTTTCCAGCAGAAAAACACGAAAAGCGACTTTAATCTATGCATATTATAAATTAAAGTCCCTCTTCGTGTTTGTCTGAATAATCACGTAGTTCTTCTAAACCACGCAACAGATTGTGATGAGGTTTTCACCATCATTTAGATAAATTATTTCGCAAGGTTTATGTGTATAATATGTTAGTATTAAAATTACATATAACCAAGAAATCTCGGTGTTTTGTCAAGTCATAAAACCGTGCGAAGCAGGAGCGAGGGATTTTTAAAATCATAAGTTAACTAACGACCTTAGCATAATATTATACTATAAACTTGACTACTAATAACTAGCGATATTAGCATATTATTATATAAACTTGAGAGCAGTGGTGGCCGCTAGTTCAAACCCAGACAGGCGCTTTACTGTACGTAATTTACATAAAGTTTCATAACGACTGCTCTCAAAACGGTGAAAGAAAACATCGTGAGGAAACCGGCATGTCTTAGTCTCGAAGATATGTGACATCTACCAACCCGCATTTGGCCCGCGTGGTGGATTACGGCCCACTCCCTTTCACAGAGAGGAGGCCTGTGTCCCAGCAGTGGGAACGTTATCGGCTGATTGTGTTTTTGTTGTGCATATAAACTTACTAGCTGCGCCACGCGATTTCACCCGCGTAAGTTTCGATCCCGTGGGAATATCGGGATAAAAAGTATTATATGTCCTTCTGCAGGTCATGGTCTATCCCTGTTCCAAATTTCATTTAAATCGGCTCAGTAGTTTTGGCGTGAAAGCGTGACAGACAGACGGACAGAGTTACTTTCGCATTTATAATATTATAGTAAGGATAAGCAAGCATACTTTCCTTAAAGGATTGTCGTCAATGTGACCTCTTTTATTAATTTAGAATGTGATATTCACTCAGTAGGTCATCCTTGTCAACATGTTAATTTGAATTTATGTCTACTTGAAATGCAGAAGTGTTTCAAAATATTCTGAACATTATGATTGAAAATAGGACGATCATAATATTCCTTATAGTTTAAAATTAATAAATCACTTTTAAACCTTCTTATAAATAAGAACACTTTTCAAAAAAGTTACATTTCCATAAAGAATTCTTTGAAGTGACGAGATTCAGTTGAAATAAACATCTTTTCCAGAAATATATCAAAACAGTGCTCGTAATGTATCAAGGAAGCAGCAACTTTTCATCGATGTATTATTTACATAGTGTTAAGGAGAAAGCATCAATGAATTCACCCACATGAGTTATTTTATTATTTGTTGAGATGATTGAGATGAGTTGGTAAGTAATGTTTAAAAAAATTATTTAATATGATCACTGCAGTCCAAATAATTCTTGATAATTATAATTAACTACTAGCGACCCATGGCCACGGATGCGTGTCTGGCAAACAAATAAAGTGCGCAGCTCTGCTAAGATGACAAACCTCTTCTTCTAACTGAACAGACAGCTGTGCTGCTGGGAACTTTGTTGCGCCACTTATTTTCATCGTGTTGCCATGCCGAGCACCGGACGCAGAGTACGACCGCGCCAGACTCTGAGTCCGACGCTAGGTGTGGCAACACGTCGTATTCGGATTCGCGACTGGTCAATCGTCATCCTGAGGATGCCACGTTGAGAGGTGAAACATGTGTCGATCGGATCAGGGTTTTATGACTCTTAAGGAATAGTTAAGCGGAATATGTTACTAAATACATATATGTACATCTATTGTATTTTTCATTTCTCCGTGCACATCCTACGTCTCAGTGGATGGTCGACTCACTTCGACATGTGCGATAATTTCATGTAGTTAGGTATCGAAACATTTTCATCGTGGGATCAATAAAGCTGACTAAATCGTCGTATCTCGAGTTACTTGTTATTTTTATGCAACATGAACCTCATTCATTGGATAATAAAATGTGTGCCGCACTGATATGTGACTTTTCATTTTTCAGTTTAATTACAGTTGGTGTTACTTTTCATGTAGTTTAAACCTTTACAGCTCATGTCATAGTCAATAATGTGTTTCCATCATCATCAGCCTACAGCAGTCCACTGCTGGACATAGTCCTCTCCTATTGCACGCCATTCAAAGCGAGTTTCGGCAACTACTAATCTACTACTAGTAATCTTTTTTAATGTTCATCAAAACCAAAAAGCTATTTTCAAACTGTAAGGAAAATGGAGGGCGATGTGTTTATGTATAATCGTATTTCACGGATTATTTCATTCTGGCATATTTTTAACAGGAGCTCGTTTATTTTGCTATTGCACGCGGCTAATTGAGCCACGTGCTATCAACGAATAAACTATCGAACGGCCATGTTTTATAAATTGGGGAGGTAGGTAAATTGGGTGTGTTTGCTCTACCTATCTTAAAGATAATGGCTCGCCCCCTCTTACATGAGAATCAAACAAAAGTGGTCAAATGTCCTTGTTAATTGCCTATCTCCTTTTGTGCCGCATCACCACCGTCACACCTGTCACTTATTACTGCGTTTGTGAGCAGAGTTCGCGAAGCTGAATTTTGGGCTCAACATATTTAAACTTTTTGCCATCGATTCGCTAAGATGATGAAGAAAGATAGACCTCTGCCACAGTTTCAAAATGCGTAACCCCTTCGTTGACTACAAGCATAAACAAAACGTATGATTTCATAATAATAAACTGATTTTGGACACAGCATAACACGGAATCCCAGAGATAAATCGTGATCAAAGTAAATGAATACCGAATGGAATATTGAATGTTGACACAGACTACCGACATGCGACGTCCGACGGTGAACATGATTACTTCCATACAAACAATGAGACAAACTCGTTTTATTATATTATCTATCTATTTTATTGAACTTGATTCTACCTGCGCAGTGGGGTACGGATTTAATCATAAGCTTGTTTATTTATTAAGTCCTTTTAAAATGACTAGCATGCCTATTTTCATATGGTGACAGTGCTTTTTACTTTACATTACCGCACTAGTGCGGTAATGCGGTAACTATTTACTAGTCGGAGTAATGACATTTTGATTACCGAATCTCCCTGGCACTTTTATATCTTAATGATATGACTGATATTTTAGTCCCTTCAAAATAATAAATCAATCCTAATCTATACAACACACAACAATGATATACCTAAGTTCTACTCTATGTTTTACAGTTTATATTTTATGTTATGAAACCTAAACCAAAACATCTTCCGTTTTATTCGGCGGCTGAACAGAAGAACAAAAATTTGTCAAATTCTGGGTTCGGCACAGACTTTACGGCTGTACCTAAATTATTTACAGAATGATAAAGCAATTGGTCTGAATGATGGGGCTGAGGCCCTGGATCTGCAACAACTCTCTGCAACGAAACATTTCATAGCAGATTTACACCCTTCCGGTCATTCAGTTATGTATCAAACACTATGTTACGTACTTTAAATTACCATAAAATATAGCCGTTAATTCTGTTTGAAGTGTACGTCGATTCGACGTACGGCTCTTTATTTGAAGTGTCGTACTAAATTGATAAATAAAACTGTGCAATAGTTCCGTTGTAAACTGGTTATAAACACGTTTTCAGGGTTTTGGGAACAATTTAGGAATTGCTAGTGTGTATGTTAATTCTCTAGTTAAACCTTTCGACTCGGATATTTTGATAATTTTGCCCATTAGACGTTGTGCAATTTAGGTATTGAGATTTTCGGTCAGTTAAAACAATGCTAGCATCCGTCTGCGCAGACGGGCTAGTATCGTTTTCAGTGGCGCACAGCCTGATACGAAAGCAGGATTACTGATCAGACTTACATGATCCTTACATAAAATTTTCTTACATGAAATCCTTGATGAACAAGGAGATAGGTAAATAAGTGGACTCACCCAAGTTTCATGTATTATTTATTTGGGTAATTTAAAAACCACAACAGAACGCTCTAAAACTAATCATAAGACACTTGGCACTTGGCAGGATTATTCAATGACGAATTTAAAATGAATGAGATGAAAGTAAAAAAAAGATATTAATCGAATAGCATTAAAATCTTTTTTTCATAGTAAAATGACGCGTGTTCATTACATTAAGGTACTACGTATGCGATATGAAGACTCAGACTACTTAATATAACTACGAATAAGGATATTAAGTAAATACATAACATGTTTTTACAGACATACAATGAACATTTTGAATACAATATGATGGAATCTTTCATAAGATAATATACACTGGCGTATTATTGTAGGTACAAACATGGAAGTCGTAAAACGAAGCAGCTGAAATTACAAAAACGCCACTAATTTAAAATTATCACTTCAATAATTAGAACAGTACCCTGGCACACGCAGCTCATTAAGCGGAGCTTCTTCTTTAACACTTTCCTTTTCCTTGTCTTTACAACAACACGCACAGCACAAATACAAAGCTATAATAGTTCCCAACATCGTAGGCATCCAAATATACGTAGGCACGCCAGACTGGCGCACAGAGCCCGCATATTCCTTCAACAAGGCACAAGGAACATGGTTTCTCTCTTTATGCATCGTTAAATTATGCCATAACACGCACTCTTGCTCATCTGTCACTTGTAATGCCGGCCCCGTGTCTTTAACAAACGGTTTCACATCAATTTTTGACGACGCTATGTCCACCGGACGAGAATCATCCGTCGTCGTTGACTCAATAAATGAAGATATCATAAAACAGGGAAACTCAGTCTCTTCGAAATGCGACTTTTCGATAATTTGTAAAGAACAAACTTCACCTGGACGAGAGTTGTACTGATGCGTGTGGGACCAGCCCATGTTAGAGGAACGTCCTAAGTTATAGAGAGAGAGGCCAGTGAGTATGTCGCTGTACCTGCTGCCGGACTCTTTGTAAGTGTACACGTAGGTTGGTGGCATAGGCCGGTACACAGGGTACAGCTGCGTGGCGGAACAGGTGCGGCACGTGAAGTGGACGTTCTGGGGTGGATGGTACGAGTAGTGAGTGTGGCTTGCGGTCACGTGATGACCGTGTCCATAACTATGCGACCCTCCATGTGACCCTCCGTGTGACACTCCGTGTGACCCTCCGTGTGATCCTCCATGTCCTCCTCTTGCAACTACACAAACATTGATAATAAAGACGTAAACAAATATCCCGTGGATAATATCCATGGTACAGCGTAAAGGGCGGGTCCCGGCGCGCGACTGCCGCAGCTCGGGAGATGAGGTCGCTTGGCCGCCATGTAGACTGGCCGGCGCCAGTCTGTCGCCCTCGACATAACACTGGGGTGAAAGTCCATGAACGAAATGCATGAAAAGAAAGGTTGCAGACATCGTTTATACGTGTGCTATGATGTTATTGATACTGTGTTACCACGATCGTAATTTGAAATTATGACGTCCTGGTAAAATTAACAAAGATTAATGTGAGTCGGAATAAAGTCATTATAGTGTTATAAAACAATCGCGGATTATGTCATGATTGGTCATGGACTCGTGAGTTAGTTGAGCGTACTTGCGTCCACGCACGCCACAGTACGGCTCGCGGACAATGCGCGCCTCCTACAAAGCGCGCTCTTCCTGCTAGATATCACGATGAACGATTTCCTGAGCATTGTCGCCGAGACATTGAGATCATTTCTGAGATACGAGCATCGCCTGAGCTACTTTGTACACAAACTAACTCTACTCGTCTAGTTTTGAACAATACTGAAAATTGTTGGTTAATTTTCTTCTTTTTTACAAATCTTTCGATACTCTCTGTCAAAATATTAAGAAACTTTCAGCGCGCAATTCGTATCACACCTGTAAAGCATTAATTCTCCAAACGACAGGTGTAATATATTGTGTGTGTATTTAGCTTCCATTCCAGAATGATTAAAGTAGGTAGTGACCGCAAACAACATTACCGAAATATACGAGCACTCTTTGTATTATTTCTGTATCTGCATTTATCTTGTAGGTAACAAGAATTCATAAACAATGGTTTATTTCACGATTTATATTCTCTACTTAGATATTCTATGGATAACGTTTGCTAATCAGTTGAAATAGTACTTAAACATTGATGAAAAATTAAGAAATCATATGTCCTTCAATATGGAGGAGATAACTACTGCAAGGAAAAATTACATAATAGCATTTTCATCCATTAGATATCGCATAAAAATAAATATGTTCCAAAACTATCAATTAATGAAGTAAGCCAACATTCCTACGAAGGAAAATTATAGTACACACTACATTTCCAATTAAGAAAATGGTTATTACCACAGAAGCAGCTATAAATATAGACGATCAAGTCACATCGGCTGGTGTCATCGTCAGGTCATGTTACTCCAAAATGTCGGATCGTGTGGGTTGATCGTCACTTGGTAAGATTACATCGTTATTAACCACAGCCTCACATTCCACAGTATCGGGTTTCTTGGAAGATACGTCGCTAAAAGTCATTACGGGGAGGAAAGTTTTATTCAAGGTCATGATAACGTGCTTAGATAATGACTATTATTATTTTAAGATAATGAAGGCGATTTATTGTGTCTCTTGGGGTTGCCTTGTCTTTAATTAGACGAAAAGAAAATAAGGGTTTCTTTTACTCTACCTAATTAACTGTCCTTTGGTCTTGTTAGTCCGGCTATAAATTATATTTCTTCTGATTTATGAAAGCCCAATCAAGTTTCTGATCATAAAAGTTACTGTCAAATTACATGGTAGCTTTTGTGAATGACTGACCAAAATAGCAATAGCCAACTAAGCGCAGAATATGAAAGAATCTCTGATAAAATTATAATTTTGCAGAAACCACACGAACAAAAATGACCTGTGATAATATTTGATAACTCATGGTCTGATGAACCAATTTTCCTACTTCGGTCGTAAATTACCATAATCTCCTCCAGTGTGATTGTATTTATGAGTTTCTCATAAATCTCTCAAATAATTTTACTGAAGCGTCTAAACTCAATAAAATATCGGCACACCACTAGTTTATGGTAGGTATAATAAACAAGGCAAACACACCATTGATGGTTTCCCATCAATCTTCTGAACCGGGAATGATGGCCCCCAATGACAAATACTACCTCTGAATGTTTTGCTCAAAAGTCCCAACTAATATATAAATGCGAAAGGTTTGTTTGTTTGCGCTAAAACGGCTAAACATTTGGTTCAAATGTGGCACATGAGTAGACCATGACCTGGAGAAGGACATATATTACGATCTCCAAAAAACTACTTACGTCGTATAGGCAATAGCATCAATTCATGCTAAGGATGAGCTAGGTAGTTGTTATTCCTGAAAACTCTTATACTGAAAAATATTGGAATCTACAGATTGCGAAAAACCGGGACCTTGTACTCGTAAATCCAGTCCGGTTTCCAAAGACGTTTCTTTTTAAGCAAAGCTGACGCTGGCTCATCATCATCATTACTGCAGCCGAAAAACTTTCACTGCTGGTGATAGGCCCCTGCAAAGCGTCGCCACATCGACCAGTCCTGTGCTTCTTGCATCACGAGGTCAGTGGTCCGCCACTCCAGAACCTTTCGGTCACATAAGCCGTCTGTTCGGCGAGCAATGTGCCCGGCCATTTAAGTTTGACAATTTTTCTTAAGGCTATATCGGTTACTTTCGCTTGACGCTGACTTTACAACGGGAATTGCTAAGGCCAAAAACATAAAGGAGTACCAAGATCTTCTTCGCACCCACTGAACCGATTTAAGAGCCCATGAAAATTTACGAGTGGCAGACACATTTCAAAGCGTTATGATGTGTGTTTGAAAGTGAAACAATTATTCTAAAAGCTCAACGGCTGCTGTTAATGACATGTAACTTGCAAAGCTACCATTTTACTTCATGACTACAGACCCGAGCACAAACGCGCGAAATTGTGTCAATTTTTTTTTCAACACACTTGCTCGTACCGTATTTCTTATTGAACCGCTTTTAGGTTCATAATGCAGTGTATTATGGAAGCGTGCTTTTTACTTTCGAAAAGCACGCTTCCACACGCCAAATAACCACACACCACACCACCACCACCGCCACGCCACAGATAACTATTTACTAGTCGGAGTAATGACATGGCAGTAGGTATGGAATTAGTATGTACTATCATGGTAACATCAAATACCATGTTACCAATTATAGTATTTACTAATTCCATACCTACCATACATCTATAGAAATTGACTTTGGTGATACTTTTTAATACCATAGGCAAATCATGGGCGATTAGTGAAGAAAAAATAATCCCATGGGTAGGTCAGTGGGATATTATAATTACATGGAATTAGTATGAACTATCCTATAATATTAAATAAGCATTCTCTATGTTCACAAGAGCAGAGTTGCGCTTTTTTAATTAAATCTCATCAAAGACACTTTATGCCAAAATGCCAACAAAAACTGTTCGGTATAATTTTGAGATTGTACTTTTACTAATTGTTACAATAATTAAAACATAATAACATTATAAGTCTGTTTTTTTGCTCGCAAGTATGTTGAAAAGCGTCGTATGAAACTGGCTCGCGCGATAAGGGAGCCAAGTGTGTGACCAACACAGCACTCTTGTATCGTAATGCACTATTTCATTATAATTTACGTACCTAAAAAAATTGCCATAGGCAAACCAGGGGTGTTTTATAGTAAACAATTTTTTTTGTAAAATTTTTACTTAATTTGCTTATTAAAAGCACTATCTTGCGTTTATTTAATTTTTAATATGAGATGTTTGACGGGTTTGCCAGTGCCTATATTTACACCTGCGTAAAAACAAAACATGCTTGTATTGTACCCGTAGCCATAGTTATTATTGTAGCCAATGACATTTGATGTAATATTATGACATTTTGTGTGATTCAAATGATAATTCAAATGTTACTTTAAAATGATACTAGACTAATAAGATTTGCATGCCCATGTGACGGCAAAACATGGAGATCGAACCTTATAAAAACACCTATGTACAAATTTACCCATGTTTGCAAAGGAATAAATGATTTGATTTGATTTTGATTTGATTTGAAAATCAGCGCGCCATTTTCCATAAATATTTGTTATCGTTTTCGTTGTGTGGTTTAATTATTACATATTTAAAATGTTGATTTCACGTGGGGAAGAATAGCAATACGTAAATAATATTATATAGATTTGACCCCGCCATACTTTTAGTAATTTTTTTACTTATTCAAAACATTATTTTTTGTTTATTTCACTACAGGCTGTCTAGCGGTTTTACCAGTGCCTTAATTTACACCTATGGAAAAACAACCAGCGCGCCATTTTCCTTATAGTTGTTATTGTTTTCGTTGTGTGGTTAAATATGTATTATCAAAAATACGAAATTTAAAGTATTGTCACCAACAGACGTAGAAAAGTTTTTAAACGAAGCTCCGGATAGTCAGTACCTGGCAACAAAGGTCAGCTGAGCTTTATAAATCTAAATGTGTCAAAAGTTTTTAAACGAAGCTCCGGATAGTCAGTACCTGGCAACAAAGGTCAGCTGAGCTTTATAAATCTAAATGTGTCAAAAGTTTTTAAACGAAGCTCCGGATAGTCAGTACCTGGCAACAAAGGTCAGCTGAGCTTTATAAATCTAAATGTGTCATCCCTAATTTTATTTTTTAATTACGTTATTGTAGCGTATGTTCTTAAAACAAGTCTGTGTTTTTCCTCGCAAATGTATTGAAAAACGTCGTATGAAACGCGTGTGCATTGATCATTACACTCTCGGCTACCTTAACGCGCTCGCCTATGGCTCGCGCTAATAATACCGCCTCACAGTGGAACGAATGTATGGGAGCGGTTGGACGTAGACATGTCCGAAAAATAAGAGTAAAATTATGACAAACTAATGATGCCATCTTATTCGATTACTTAATGCCTTCATAAATTGTGGTGATGAATTTCTTCATAACTCCCATATTTCGGGAGTAATTTGAGAAAATGTGAAATTTTACTATGAAAATGAGTGTATTGAGCTCTCTCCCTCCTGATTCCGGGCTTGTTTCAAGTAGCGGTCTCTAATATCGTAATGCTATTACTAAGAGCTATATTTAATACTAAGACACATAGTGCGCCAAATGTGCACTTTCTGGGATAAAAGGAAATGAAAATTTAAAAAAAAAAACGTTTTTTCCCCATTTGTATTTACTTTAAACCGCAGACAGACTTATTAAGAGGTCTATAAATATATTATATATATACAGAAATATATATTAACAAAAATATTCACAAGAACTGATGAGAGTATGACTTTTAAGTAAGTTGATAATAAATTACCTAGTTTCATTAAAAGTACAATAAATAATTAAGATGTAAGCTCTAATTTACTAAGTTACACATTTTAAAACAATAACATCATTTAATTATCTTCGTCATCATCATCATCATCAATTAATTCAAATTCAGAATCGATGTCCGCTAAATCATTTATGTTAACAAATTCGATATCACTTTTCTCAGAATCCGTAAGCTCATAAAATTCCTTAAAAGAAGATTTTTTTACAAACTTATTTCCTTTTGGACGGATACTTGTAACAAGTGGATCAGAAGACAGTAAAAGATTGTGCATAATATCTTCATTGCATGAGATACTGCTATGCTTTCGAGAATGCCCCTCTCTATATTTTCTAAAATCTTTATTTCTAGCCTCAGATGCCTCTTCGGATAGAAAACCAATGGGCACAATTGACATGTTCTGAACTATGTCTGGCCCATGCATTAAAATTTTATGAAGTGAAGAAGGCATATAATACCATGGGTATAACTCCACGTAAAGCTTAGCAGTATCAAAGCAGAACTCTCGGAATTTAGTTACGTTGATCTTCTCTCCTGATGAAATACACTGCAAGATCACACAGATTTTTCTTAAAAGCATAGCATCTATTCCGGTCAGTTCAGCAGATTTAGTGTAGTTTTCAAAAAATCTCCTTGCCGAGTTGCCATTGTTGGTGGATCCACTGCCTTGTTTCACAACATCGAGAAGTAAGCCCGTTTCTCTTCTTACAGCCTCTTGAACTCTTTTCTTCCTGTCATCAACTTGCCTTTTTGCTATATCACCCCTTACTTGCCATGATTTTATGTCTAATTTGTAGGAAATGTGTAATAAGCATTCCATTGAGCGAATCCAAGCGTGAAGGGTGCTTAAGCTATATTTATACATGTCCTCGTTTGCGTGTTTATCTTTGATTAACTCTAAATTATTCATTTCTTTAGGACAAGCCTTGCATATGTCACACACTGAAGCTGCTGTATTGGATATAATGGAATGAATTTTACCATCAATCATTGTCAACAGCAGTTGGTGTTTGACACTAATTCCATCAGTGATGGTGGATGGAGTTAAGGCTTCAATCTCTGCTTCGATTTCAGCCATCTCTCTCTGCACATTTTCTTTGGTTTCCTTTATAAACTTAAACAATATTGGCCGGCAAAATGAAGTGGAAGATGGTCGCTCGTTTTCCCAAATTGTTACACCTTTTGAGACGAGCCGCAGTGGTACAAGACTAATCATAAAATTACTAGCAAGATCGATTTGCTCATCTTCACTCGTCCTTTGATGATAAATGCTTTGGCTAGATGATCCGTCAAAACCCCATTTGCTGGTCAATACGAGCTGTTGATTGGGATCAACAGGGGTTTCTAACGACCTAATAAGTCTTCTTGAGGTTAAATCCATCAAGGCTTGTAATTTGATTTTTGCAGAGCTCTCTGTAACTGTGAGATCTTCTTTGGCCGGATAGCACTTAATTTTTTCTTTAACCAACATGTAGTAACTCGGGTATTGAAGAGCTCCTTCTTGAGTGTTGAAATCCCGAAGAGTGTTATAGCGCCATTTCGATAAGTTCATCGATACATAAAGAGCCAATGCCTTCAAAGGGGATATTTCCCGTACCTGAATTGATTTACCTTCAATGAAGGCTTTGATTTTTGAGGCCTCTTCTGGATTCTCCGTCAAGTATTTCATAACATAAGCTGTATCGCTTTGTCCTGCCTTTTGAAGCGCCCTTTCGGCCGAAAACATAATTTCAGCGCTGCTACTGCTGCATGAAAGACTATCTTCAGTGGTGCGTCTTCTTTTTTGCCGGTTACTAAGGTCCTCAAAAGATTTACGAGGACTAGGATGTGTACAAGTTGAAGCATCAGATTTAGCAGGAGAAATTATGGGCTCGATGACGTCACTTATATTTTCTGTAGAAGGTTCCATATTTTCATTCTGTAATTCCGGCCATTGAATTGCAGCCTGTAGCCAAATCTCATGTTTCTTCCGAAACTTATCTGTGCTTCTTCCAGACTGTGTCCATTTTGCATAAATGCGGTAGCAAAATCGACGACACCAGTCTTTTAAACTTGTTTCAGCACTTTCACATAACTGAACACAACTGTTATCTTTTAAAACACTGAACAAATAGTTAAAGTCGCGTAAATCTTTATGTGCGCGTGCGCATAAAGCAACGTGAATATCAAGATTTGTATTAAAATTTGGAAAACACATTGCGAGATTAGCTTGGATACAACGAGGTGTAAATCAACACTGATTTTAAAGTTACTAATAGTGACCTATTTATATAAAATCCAGGTATCCCAGGTATCCTTTGTTAAATATTGCAAGGTAATTAGTTATTGTGATAATTAGTAAATGATGCATGCTAAATTAGTGTATTAAGAGCCATTTAGTAATTAAATAATAGCAATGTTCTTATCAGTAATCATTAGTGCATCAGTTTTATATGTAAACCTTAAGTCCCTAATTATATATCCTAATTAGCTTATATCTTCTCTAATTGGCTGCTCAGAAATGTTATTGTAATAAGGTAAACCTTTAGAAAAACGGTTTTAATCAACAAAATAAACAAAAAATTTAAAAATGATGTTATAAAATAAACATCACTCTTTATCCCAGAAAGTGCACATTTGGCGCACTATGTGTCTTAGTATTAAATATAGCTCTTAGTATTAGCATTATGATATTAGAGACCGCTACTTGAAACAAGCCCGGAATCAGGAGGGAGAGAGCTCGATACACTCATTTTCATAGTAAAATTTCACATTTTCTCAAATTACTCCCGAAATATGGGAGTTATGAAGAAATTCATCACCACAAGTTATGAAGGCATTAAGTAATCGAATAAGATGGCATCATTAGTTTGGCATAATTTTACTCTTTTTTTTCGGACATGTCTACGTCCAACCGCTCCCATACATTCGTTCCACTGTGCGCCTCGACTGTAATAACCAATAGAGCACACTCGTATCACAATGTACTATTAACGATTTTTGATTCGAAAATAAGTACAACTAAGTATCGTATAATATTTTTGTTTTTATGCAGCTAGCACAATGGAAACAGTCACAGATGTACGAACATAACCCAGCATTGCAGATGTAAGCGGGCACGCCCGTTATGTCTGGAGGCTTTAATGAAGGTATTATGTTCTGTTTACTTTTTCAATTTTTGTTTCTGCTTGAGTGTAGTTTACAATGTTGTTGTTGTTTGTTTTTGTTGGTATATTTAAGTGTGCTAGCCGTGCCTCGGAAAGCACGTTAAGCCGTTCGTCCCGGCTGTCATTCGTGGATCTTTGACAGTCGTTACGAGTCGTCAGAAGCCCGTAAGTCTGACACCCAGTCTTACCAAGGGGTATCGTATCACCCAGTTACTTGATTGTGGAAGTCAGATAGACAGTCGCTGCATGTAAAATACTGGTATTCAGCTGCATCCGGTTAGACTGGAAGCCGACCCCAACATAGATGGGAAAAGGCTAGGTAGATGACTACACATTCATAGTATCCTGGCGATACTATGAATGTATGTGTATGTATATGTGTGTGTGTGTATGTGTATGTGTATGTTTTCTATGTGGGAATCAATTATAGAAAATCAGATAACTGAAAGCCTAAGCCTATAAGTAGTAGACACGTACTAGACCAGAAGAAGCCGATGTCGATGATGAATTGACGATAACCTTTTGAGCGGCGGTCGCCGACAGCAGTGACAGCTATCAAGAAAATGATGGCAGCGGGTTCGACTTTACGGTGTCTAAAAACGCTCTCATTCGCCGGTAAATTACAGACATTATCCGGTGGCCACCGCTCTTCTAAAAAACACCCTTCATAAATAAAAAAGAAAACAATAGAAGATAATCGTGTCATCAATTTGTAATAGAGGTCCGCAATTATTCCTTACACATAGCGCTCTTGCATTACAATGTGTATTTATACAGAGCGATACTCAGACCAAATATTTGGTTTGAGTAGCGATAGAAATAATGTTTATTATTATTTTATAGGCACACTATGAATATAAATCACCTCAATTTATAGACCATTATGAGTCAGTGACGAATGACGTGAATCAGTTCCAGTGTTCACTGTAACTTAAAATCTTATTATACGAAATGCGCAACACATCATAGAGTTGGACGAATACTGCTAAGCAATCTGTGCCACTTGACATATCTGACAATATGAAAATTCGTTTGATAGTTTTTGAGTTTATCGCGTTCAAACAGACAGACGCGGCAGGATGACTTTGTTTTTATAATATTTACTGAAGTACCTATCAGGCCGACAGCAAAGTAAATATGTCTTACTGTTACGGTTTCAAGTCTCAACGGCTGCACGGAGGCACACGATACTTTTTATCGCGGATGTACGGGACGCGGACAAAAAGTGGTGTAAAAAAAACTATATAGATATTTTTAATTTAACGATCTCAGTTGATGAACTGTCTATTAAATCTTATTTTCCCGATACGTCTCTAGAGGCCTTTTTTTAAGTGGAAAATCCTCATGAATTTCATTATTTTCTAATACAAACTGAATGTGCCGCCACTTGCTACGCACGGAGTGCGGTGCGGGATGATTTTTAATCCACCCACTGATAAACGACCTCGGCTTCTTTAAATAATGAAATATTTACCTACGTTGAGAACAGATTATCGGTTAAAGAAACGATGGATGGACTGTGTGAAGGATGATATGGCTAGAACTGGGATGACCACTGTGATGCCGTAGAATCGATGGCCGTTAGGTTACACGTGTTCTTGAGCGGAAAGCGCGTATCGGCAAAGTAATGTAGGACGCCCTCAGGCTAGGTGGAGCAATGATCTTCGGTGGGATGCTGGTAGCAGCTTTTTTTTTTTGAGGGTGGGATATATCCAATGATGTCCTCCTGCTCTGGGCGCAGCGGAAGTGCGTGTCAGACTTTTACTGACTAAAACCCACCCGTGTTCCTTCAGTTGCCTGTTGCCAAAGTCCCGGTATCCCTTTTGGACTTTCCCGCAACCCTGGCAGGCATCGGTCCTAGCGGACCCCGCCAATTGTGCTGACATCTCTTTGAGGCGCGCGTGGAACACGACGCTCCATCCACCCGGGCCTAGCTAGTCCTTATCGGACAGCGAGCTACCCATATCTCGCCGTCCGCAAGCCCACGCCTATGATGGCCGGGAATCCGCCTGGGATTCCCGATGCCCAGGGCGTCTCCAGCGGCCAGTCAGGAGCGTGAGGGCGCAAACCTTGCCTCTCCCTCTCGCGTTCCGCCTCCTCCTGCGCGAGCATTACTGCTTCGCAGAAGGAGGTAACGGCTTCCCATGCCCTCTCGCTCCGTACCATGGCCTGGACCAGGGCCGGACGCGAGAGGTCATTGCCGCCAATCGTCAGCTGGTAGCAGCTGGATGAGAGTGGCCGAGAATAGAACTGAATGGCGTGCAATTGGAGAGGCCTATGTCCAGCAATGCACTGCTGTGGGATGATGATTATCGGTTATAAGCATATTCCTTAATCAATAAAAGTAATACTTGAAAAATGAGCAAAAGAAGCAAAAGAAAAACCGCAATGGTCGTCCGTCCGATCCGACACTTGTTCAAATATAACCTGATACCTACTGACCACAAGACATCATAACGAAGGCTATATGTTCCTTGTATTGATGATAGGTGCAAATAAAGTTATTATTGCAGGCTTTTTTTTTAATGATAAGCCTGAACAATTGATAGAAGAGGAGTTACTTGATAAGAAAGTATGTGATATCGAGCGATTTTAATAGCTTTTTGGTCAATACATTAGCGATTACCACAATATTGATAACAAATATTTGTTTAGGAAAACCAAAAATATGAAATAATTATTGATAGGTAAGGTAAAAGTGGATCATAACAAGTTGCAATTCAATTGTTTCACTCTATCGGAATTGGCGCGAAAGTCAGTACCTACGTACCTCCTTACATATTATAAAACAAAGTCCTCCGCCGCGTCTGTCTGTCGTCCTGTACGCGATAAACTTAAAAACTACTACACCGATGTTCATGCTGTTTTCACCAATGGATAGAGACATACATGCGGGCGAAGTCGCGGTCATCTGCTAGTATATTTATAAAACCTTCTGTCGTGACTGCATGCATTTTTAGCTACCTACCTACTTTCCATTCATAAGTTTCCCTCCGTATCAAAACATCCTAAAAGCAAATAGTCCTAATAGCCTAAGATCAAAACTACACTTTAGCTAAATCTCCTATTAGCAAATCGTCCGATCAGCAGTTCGTCCTTATTAGCAGAACGTCCTTTTTGTAAAGTACAGTAATGCTGAAAACCGGCCAGTTGCGAGTCGAACTCGCGCCCGAAAGGGTTCCGTACCATTATCTATACAAACAGTAAAAAAAACATGTCTTTTGTACGGGAGGCCCCTTAAATATTTGTTTTATTTTTATTTAATTATTTATTTTTAAAGAGAATATATAACTTAATATTCTGTGAATATTTCAAGCGTCTACCTGTTACCGTTATCAATACCGAGCAAAAACGAGTAAAAAAATCACATTTGCTGTATGGGAGCCCCGTACAACAATTTAATAGGGGTCATCAGGGGTCATTTGGTTACAAATAACCTCTCCTAAATCCCCTTAACGGATTGCCGACATACAGGGTGATTGGAAGATGGGTGCAAAGCTTTAAGGCGAAGATAGTATAGTCAATTTAGAACCATTTATTAAGCCATGGTTGTCTTAGACGAAGTCTTACCAAATATTATTAACCAAATTTTTAAGTTTTTTTTTGGAAATTCTCAAAATTTAATGTAAACTGCATAATTATGGCCAAATTGAATAATAAATGAATTCATTTTTTATTTATTTAATTAAAGTAATGTGTAAGCAATCAAGCAAAACATGTTTTAGGCTTCTGTGTTATTAGACATTTTTTTTACAGACATTTAAAGCTCAGAAAAAATAAAAAATTTGTACAATACGTCATTTAAACCTTATTAAAAAAAAAACGGAGGGTGCTTTTTTTGTTCAAACCTTTTTGAAGACATGCTTGATAATCGCTCTTTCTTTTGAGGTATCATTTATGCGGATATCTTACAAATTATTGAAATTAGGGCCTACAAACCAATTTGAGGGAGATTTTTTTTATTTTAGGCAGACTAATTAAAACAGCATTTGAATTAAAATTATTTATTTTTCATGTTCAAAATGACGGCCGTGATTCCTAATACAAGCACGGCCCCGTCTTCTAACTTCTGTAGTCGTTATTTTCAACATCATCTCCTGCTTCATTGTCTCAAACGCTGAATTTATTCTTTGTATCAATTCTTCTCTAGTGTTTATTTCTATGTTGTTATACACCAGTTCCTTGGCCCGGCCCCACTCGAAAAAGTCCAACGGGGTCAGATCTGGGGAGCGAGCGGGCCAAGGGATGGGTCCATCACTGCCGATCCAGCTATCAGGAAAGCAATTGTTGAGGTGTTCCCTTACATTTAAAATCCAATGCGCTGGACAGCCGTCTTGCTGAAAGATGACTGTTCGGTCGCTTTCGAAGATCGGGACACCTGATTCCTCTACCAGCAGTGGTAAATCAATTTGCAGAAATTGCAAATAATTTTCGCCATTCACTGGATCAGGCAAAAAGTGGGGCCCAATCAATGTTCTGCCAATTATTCCAGCCCATACATTCACAGAGAATTTCATCTGAAATGACACCTGCTTCTTAAAATGTGGATTGTTGTCTGCGTCGGCCCATTCATGGATGTTGTGAAAGTTTGTAATACCTTCCCTTGAAAATTTACTTTCATCCGTCCACAAGATTGATTTCAGAAACCACGCATCTTCGATGTCTCTGTTGAGGAGGAAACGGCAGAACTGAATTCTTCTTTGAGGATCTTGCTCTACTAGACCTTGCACACTCCTGCCATGGAACGGATACTTACCATTTTGGTGCATTGTATGCTACACCTTCCATTGAGAAATGTTTAAATTTCGAGCTACTGCTCTAGTACTGGTAGTAGGATCCGCTTGAAATGCTGCTAAAATGTCTTCGTCGACGGCAGTTTCGTGTCTGCCCGGGTTGACTCCAGGTTCCACGCGGTGAAACCCATCTTGGGCAAGACGACGAAACGTGTTGTAAAACACTCGGACATTCGGTATCCTGCGATTCGGATAGCGCTCTTGATACATCCGTCGCGCCAAAGATCCATTGCCGTCTGCTCTACCGTACATAAATACGATATCCACATATTCTTGATTGGAAAAAGTAGCCATAGTCACTTAACAATTAAGAAAAACGGCGTAGGAGCGCACTAAATGTCAACTCAACACAATTAATTCAAAAATCAACACGCGCAGGAGCGCGAGGCTACGACTGGACACGGTGAAACAAAAAAGTTCAAAACTAACGCAAACAACACGTGCAGGAACGCAAAGGGCTACAACTGAACACGGTAAATTGTGAATCAACACGGCAACGTCCACTCACAAGGGCAGTAGTTTGACTAATAAGTAAAAGATGTAACGGCTACATCACAGACCGACTGACCCTGACTAAAGAAAAACGACTTTGTTGCCTCAGTAACTAAGACCATTTTGCTGTAAAAACCAACTCTTATCGCTTTTTGCTATTCATTGGGCGTTCTACCTGGAAATGCCGTCGCACCGCGCTCGGTGGCCATTGTTTAGAGAATCCCCTCAATGGGTTCCCCTCAATTGGTTCCTGCATGTGCCAAAAATTCTTAGAATTGAACAATGTTATCATTTCGAGCACATAAAGTATTTTTTTAAGCAAAAATTTTGTGTTTTGTTAGACTGCCTACAATTTAAAATTTCTCCCTCGAATTGGTTTGTAGGTCCTAATTTCAATAATTTGTAAGATATCCGCATAAATGATACCTCAAAAGAAAGAGCGATTATCAAGCATGTCTTCAAAAAGGTTTGAACAAAAAAAGCACCCTCCGTTTTTTTTTTAAATAAGGTTTAAAAGACGTATGGTACAATTTTTTTATTTTTTCTGAGCTTTAAATATCTGTAAAAAAAATGTCTAATGACACAGAAGCCTAAAACATGTTTTGCTTGGTTGCTTACACATTACTTTAATTAAATAAATAAAAAATTAATTCATTTATCATTCAATTTGGCCATAATTATGCAGTTTACATGAAATTTTGAGAATTTCCAAAAAAAAACTTAAAAATTTGGTTAAAAAAATTTGCTAAGACTTCGTCTAAGACAACCATGGCTTAAATGGTTCTAAATTGTCTATACTATCTTCACCTTAAAGCTTTGCACCCATCTTCCAATCACCCTGTATAACCAATAACCCTGTATATTATAATAGTTTGGTATAAGCCATTAACAATTTTTCTCTGCATTTTATTATATGTTTATAATTTTATAATTTTCTTTTATATTTTTCAATTTTCTCTTATAATTTTTCAGTGTTAGGTCGTTTCTCGATAATCTTTTACAACATATTATTAATAAACAATATCACAATAACGTAGTGAATGAAGCACCACACCTGTTACGTGACGTATTAGTAGGTCTTTTTGATAATAAATTTACAGTATCCGGGAGAATTACATCGCTCAAATTAATTATATTTAAAAAAAAAACTTTATTTCCAGATTACAATTTACATTTACCACTTGGTATACCAAAAGTAGATTTGTTACATAAAATTGTAGGTTAATACGGAGTTATAAACCTCTGACACCCAAGCTAAGATTAAACTTGTGTTATGGGTGTCAGGGCTCTCAATTATAACACTAGTTTGACGATAAAATTCGGATTTTCTTCATGTAGGTACTAATCAGCAGAAAATAAAGATTTTAAACAGAACGAAAAATAATTAAAAGAAAAACCATTTTTTATAGAGTGTGTTGTATGTATGTGTGTGCGTGTGTGTTATGTAATGTTGTGTTGTGTTGCAGGGTGAGTGTATTCGAGTATGTGTCGGGAGGGTTACTGTTTGGGTGAAGCCATGTAAGCTAAATCTACGTATTAAGAACCAAATAAAAAACCAAGATTTCGCGCTGCGAACAAAATAGTGAAGCAGGCCAAAACTACACCTCCACTCTGTGCAGACACGCCCACACGCAAACATTTACAATCAAACTACGCCTCACTATGTCTACACATGTTTACGAAACTGACCTCACGTCACGCGCTTTGTCTTGGTTTATTATTTGGTCTGAGGAACATGCTATGAAGATTGTAAATATTGCATAAATATAATTGGAGATGCGGACGTGGACGTGGACGTGGACGTGAGACGTCGACGTACTTATTTACCAGCACTGCGCCCGCGTGGTGAATATAGGTATATTGGGTACAGCCCACTCCTCTTCATACAGAGGAGGCCAGTATCCCAGCAGTGGGAACGTTATAGGTTGATTATGCTATGAAGCAGTACCATCTCTAAGTAGGTAGTCTGTGAGCAGTACGGTTACTCTCAGTTGGGCGTAGACTAAAATAGAAACATAAAAATAAGGTAGCGCAGATTCCATGTTCTATGGCTAAAAGCTGATTAGGATTTTGAGAATCTTCTGTAAACCATCAGTTGAACCATTTCAATCCTATCCTAGGCAGGATCTTCTTCTTCTTCCTTCTTATCTGTCCAATTTTCAATAGAGATGTTGAGTGGGTAAAAAAAAAACTATTTAGTCCGTCAGTCAGATAATAAAAAATATTAGACACTTATTATTTGCTTTATCATATTAATAAAAATTCATTTAGATAAAACGCATTAAAGTTGTGGAGTGGGGGCTCGCACGTCACAAGTCAGTATGAAATCTACAGCCAGTGACGTCATGCCACATTTTATCTCAATGTATTGCAGTAATTTTTTGATTACGTAAAAAAAGAAAAAATACGTGTCCAATATTTTTACTAATCTATATGAAGGACAATAATTTTATTTTGTCAACAACCCCATCCTTACATATTATAAAACAAAGTCCTCCGCCGCTTCTGTCTGTCGTCCTGTACGCGATAAACTCAAAAACTACTTCACCGATTTTCATGCTGTTTTCACCAATAGATAGAGTGGTTCTCGAGTAAGGTTTTAGTATATAATAACCGACATCCACGCGGGCGATGTCGCTGGCATCAGCTAGTTTAATATAAATATCAGAAAGCTGTGCTAATCAACTACCTACACCATAGATAAGTATTATATTTCTATGACCTACACACAATGAAATGGGTACTTACCTATGTATAAACCTGAATTATACTTAACTTATGATCTGTTGCAGCGTCTGAACACTGTTTAGAGTTAAGGCTCTTACATACTGGGGCGATTCGTCGCGCGACGCGAATTTTAACAAAACAATTTCTCACGGCGAACAATGCGGCGGCGTCGCGTCGCGCTACTAATCGCCCCAGTATGTAAGAGCCTTTAGATGATGCCAGTTGTTTGTTACTTCAATTTTATTGTTTATGTACCACAGGCAAAAAATTTGCTACGTGTAAATGGGGCTTTAGTCCTATCGATCATTTATTTATAGGTTACCAATCTAATCAAATCGAAACCAAAGAAGAGAAACCTTATATTTATTTTGTTTGTTAGAGTCACAGGTCACCTAAATTAATTGCACGTCACAATTGTATATAGGTTGTACTATAAAAACTTGTAATAGTAATAGTGATAGTCCATTTACTTGTGAGAATATTGTTACATAGTTTTTAAAGTGCATAATATTCTGCTGTTTCCGGCGTACAAATACATTTTCAGGGTTTTGGTTAGTTTTTTAGATCACACAATGAATTGACATTGAATTAAATAGATAGGATAATATTCAAATTGCAAATTAGTCAAATATTAGTTATAGAAATGTCAAAAGTATTAAATTAGGTCAAAGAGGTATTATGAAGAGAATTTCCTAATATTTATGTCAACTTTCCATTCATAAAATCATTAGTCGAGTAGTAGCATTTATTTATAATTTATCTTTAAATGGCCTAAAGTTTAGAGTTTTAAAACAATCTGGTAGTCTATATATATAAAAATTAATCCCTATTTCCCTTGGTCACGCCATCACGCGTATTTGGCGGGACCGATTTCACTTTTTTTTGGTTGTGTTTGTTATTGTCAGGAGAAGGTTCTTATGTAGGTAGGGTAGGTAGGTAGGGTAGGTAGGTAGGGTAGGTAGGTAGGGTAGGTAGGTAGGGTAGGTAGGTAGGGTAGGTAGGGTAGGTAGGTAGGGTAGGTAGGTAGGGTAGGTAGGTAGGGTAGGTAGGGTAGGTAGGTAGGGTAGGTAGGGTAGGTAGGTAGGGTAGGTAGGTAGGGTAGGTAGGTAGGGTAGGTAGGTAGGGTAGGTAGGTAGGGTAGGTAGGTAGGGTAGGTAGGTAGGGTAGGTAGGGTAGGTAGGGTAGGTAGGTAGGGTAGGTAGGTAGGGTAGGTAGGGTAGGTAGGGTAGGTAGGTAGGGTAGGTAGGTAGGCCAATTCGAATTAAATAGTCATCGTTAAGACTAGGACAACGTCTGTCGGGTCAGCTAGTTTATTATAAACTTTGGTCGCCATATAAAATACATTATTACAAAATGTTTTTTATTTCGTCTAGCTATGTACATGAAACGTGAACTTTGCGGCGAGTTCTGGATAAAATATCATTATGCGGACCAAATTCATGCTTATTTTGGTACACAAAAATACAGATTTCAATTTGTTTTATAAGATCGCCATAGGAAGCCTTTTGTTCTGTTTTCTTTTTATGAACCAATTAATTTGTTGGTTTGGGTCAATGCTTATTAGGTACGTACAACCGTGAAAACAACAATGTTGTTTGTTTCGTAAAAAATGATTTTCAGTGACCTAAAAACAGTTAACTGTATAACAATGTTTATGTTTGTTATAATTTGGTTTAAACGTGTTTTGTGACAGCATTCTTTGATCCGCGTTTATTTGGAACCCGCTTCAGTAACAGACGACCTTAGGTAAACTGAAATTATACAAATCTGAAAACGTTTGTTCGTGTTCGTGTAAACTTTAATGTTCAAGAGTCAGCTTACACTTCCCTGGGGCGATTACGACGCCTTTATACAAATCCTATTAAGTATTCTTGTTCCTTTATTTGTCATCTAGTTATCTATACGTAGGTGTAAGTAGGAATATCTACCATCAAGGGCGAATACCAGAGGCCCGTGCCCTAAACGGTTTAAGTAAAATAAAATCGGATCGTCTGAATGGACTGAATCCATATATATCAAGACATTGCTTCAATGATGAACGCTGAAGAAGTAGGCTACTACTCGTATGTTCATTGAAAAAGAATTAATCCCAAAAACAGCATAGTGCAATTCAGGATATGGGAGACACTACTTATCTGTCTGGCCTATGAGCTGATGAGCCCCACTCAGAAATAAATCCTGGATCCACCCTTGTCAGTAGACAAGCGGCGGATCCAGGATTTATCTCTAAGGATCCGGATTTATTTTTAATTTTAAGTTATGAATGGGCTAAGATAGTACCTAATCTTAGCCCATTCATAACTTTTACACGAATTCTCCTCTTTATATAAACCTACAGCTACGCTCATTCATTAATCAACTCGTTAATGTAAACATCAGTCTAAAGTCTTAATTATGTACACTAAGGTAAATGTTAGGTACAGAAACCATGGCTGCTGCGGTGCGTAAATAACGTTAAATGTGCTGCAATATAAATAAATGTTCATTCATGAAATTCGTAAGTTTCAGATAGTTACTAATGTGGAAAACTCAAAACTATGGAAAACAATTAGGAATCGTAATTGATATTTCCTCTTCCGTCTTATATCGCTGTTAACTATCGGAAAATTCTTTGAAGACAAATAAGTATCATATAAATTGATTGTACAATAAACAAGTATTACGTCCTATTCTCTAGTATGGGTTGATTGCCATTGTGTTAAAGCAATGATCATCAAGTAGTTAGCAATAAAAGATCCAATAATGTGATCACCGCAACACGGTGGCAATTTTGAGATCATACCAATGTAATAAACTGTCATAAATGGTCAGAGCAGGTACCTTTTTTGCTTTCAATTCACTTAGAACATAATAAGTAGATAACTTTGAGGTAAGAATACTCACTAATAGCTGTTCTTGTGCGCACATTCCTCGAGTAGCACATCGGATGCAGGATTGCCCAGTAGCGGTCCACAGAAACACCCACCAAACAAAAGATACTAATAGTGCACAGCATCACTAACAACGACACCGTGAACAAACACGCATGGAGGTTTCGCGGCTGGCCTACTGACGCCAGGATAGCGAACGGTATTCCAAGTAGACCAACCAAAAAGTCTGCCACTGCCAAAGACACAATGTAATAGTTAGTGCGTCGTCGTAGTCTTCGTTCACGATGGAACACATAGATCACCATAGCGTTGCCCACGACCGCCACCAATGCCACCAAGATTTCAAAAGTGGTGTATGTCGCATGAAGTTCAGGAGTAGGTGTCCGGTGAGGTGCCGACGCCACCGTCGATACCTCCGGCACCATATCCTCAGTGGTATCCGTCATCGCTTACAAGTGTCCACCTCGAGCATTACATTTACTACCACTTCCGATTAAAAATGAGCGCACAGTTGTTTTATACTTGAGAAGTTTTACACTTTTCGGGAACGCAACCGGAAGCACCATGATTGCTGCTGCTTCTTTTGGTATTAAACGAAGAATAATCATATTGCTGTCCAAATGCGCAGACGAAGCGACGTGTAAATTTTCTAGAACCCAAGTGTTAACTGTTGAGTTGGAAACTATTAACAGGTATCCACATTCGGATCACGAGCGTACGCGAATGAGGCGAGCGTGTCCCGCCCGTGAGGCGTGCTTCCCATCACTGCGGGCGCGAATTGGCGCGAAACCGCGGCGACTACCGACAGCGGCGTCCCGACGCCCTAACGCCGACCCGCCTAGCACTTGTTGCGACTCACGACCTCCACCACCTGCCCTTGAAATGGGAGTCAGGTTCACGTTGCTCATGCGACATCGAGATCTAAGTTACAGCTCATTTATTCTAATGAACTCTAAAACATTGTTACGAATTGACAGCTTCATATTCTCTCTATGAGGAACTATAGCGCAACGTACCTAGTGTTAATTAGCAGCCGCAGGTCATAACATAAAACTGCTAATATTTCAACTACCTAACTAACTGAGCCTCGACAAAGATTTAAAATTACACAGCCGGAACATCATCATAAACAAACATGGTCAAGTCCGTTTAGGAACTTCTGCCGGTCTTGGCTTAATAAACCAAAGAGATCGGTCTTTTTTACAAGCATTTTATTATTAACTTGCTCTTGTTTGCTATTAGATACTTACCTACGCTGTACATCATCCATTTTTTAACCGACTTCAAAAAAAGTAGGATATCAATTTGACACGTAATACTATTATTATTAGAACTGCAATATATTCACATAATATTCTAATCTATTAGGGCTTCCAAACAAATATACAACATTTTATAGGTATGTTTATATTTACTTAAGTAAGTATGCATGTTTACATATAGGTATGTATGTAGGTATGTATTTTTGTCCACACATTTCTCCAAAACTATTATACGAATTGTGATTTTTTTTAAATGGCTTACCTTTACTTCAACTTAGCGTCAATAGTTTTCAAGATATGGACTAATATGTGTAAGTATGACGGCCTGGCTTATTGATACGAGCTACGAAAGTGGTGTTAAAGGAAACAATTTTCAAAACCCTAATCAACCACAATTATTAAAAAGAGAAAAATAACTTTTTTTAAATCTTTTAACAAACACTAAATAGTGAAAACTACTTAACTTTAATTTCGGAATTCGTTGTGTTTGGTCTTGTATTTTCTTTTTTTGCCACTAACTTCCAACATTAAAGTTATTTTTCACGTTTTATTGTACTGAAATTCCAATTTATGGTATATACTAACACTAGGTATAAGGTTCTTTACTAACGCTACGGATCTCTGTTAACCGATTATTTTGAAAATTAAATTAAATTAAATTAAAATTTTAGTGTTTTTTTTGGAAGACGGTAGTTTTTTTTTTTTGGAAAAGTTTGTTATTTCTATAAGAGCTCAGGAATAACATAACATCACCACTGCATATCCCCGAAGGGTTAGGCAGAGGTATATAGGGCTATACATACACCCACATTTCGCCGATTATTTTTGAGTCCCATGTAATCGGGGGCGAGCCTATTGCCATCACCCGAGCTATTCCAGATTCCGGGCTGCTACAGGAAAAACCCAATAACACATTGAACCCAGGACCTCATGCTCAGCAGAATAGGAATAATATATTCAATGCATTTGTCGAGTAGGTATATAAATACAGACTTTAGCTGTTGCCGTGTTTGCAAACACCGTGTAATGAAAAACTCAAAAAGGACGATCTGAAAGAGCAGCCTACTCAAATCGCCTCTTTCTAACCGTGCGTTTGCACTTGCGAAACATTCAAGACAAAACATGTTGAAATCTCTAGTTCCTGTCAAAAATTGTATGGAACATTGACAGAAAGTTGAGATTTCAACATGTTTTGTATTCAATGTTTCACCAGTGCAAACGCACGGTAAGGGCGGCGACAATAATGGGTAGGTTGCGCGGAAGCTCCAACAATATCCTAAAAACATTGGGTGACAAGGTGGACAGCCCCTTTATTAGGCACTGGATGCGGAGGCACGTGCCAACATGTGTCGAATCCACGTAGTTATTAAATGTCGGTTAAGTTAGTTTGTAAGTTTCACTAACATAGTTTCTAAGTCTTTGTTTACTAATACTATATGGATTGTATGTACTCTTATGTGTGATCCGCAATAAAATGAAATAAATAAATAAAAAATAAAGTGCCTGATGGACTGCAGATTTTTAGGACTCCTTAGTGAAATGGCAAAAAAGGAAGCGCGAAGCCCTTATAATTTCGTCATGTCCGTATGTCCATCCGTCCGCATGCCGCACAACTATTTTATTTAAAGAATATTAGCACTGTATCCATGAAAATTGGACAGAAGATGTGTTCTGTGGACCGCTAAAAAATGGTGAAGGGAAATTATGAAAAAAGCAATTAGGAATGGCACTTCCCATACATGTAACCGAGGGATGAAAAAAGTGGGGTATTTTTGGATCCCATAATTTAAAATATTATTATGATGTTTCTAAGTCAAATTGCTATGTTTTTGGAATATTTTCGATACACACGCAGAAACAACTTAGGTACCTGCTTATACTACCTACCTACTTTTTCTTCAGTTTTTTCGAGAATTGCTATGAAATAAAACTTATTTTTGCAGACGATAAAATCAATGTTGTGCATGCATAAATATTCATCCCGATTACGAAATCCTTATTGCGTGCTCGGCCACGACTTGGACGGTTTTTTTTTTACCGTCCCAACCTGTTGGTCATGGTGGTTTTAAAAATGGCTCTCAATTTAATAACTAAGTGTCGACTAATGAGGCACGATTGATTATTATCTATTGTTTCGAGACACTCGGCGGTTCAGCGCCGCGCGCATTTAGTCCTACATTGTACGTATACGCATCTAGATGGGTACCTACGTACAGTCAAGGATAAAAGTCGAATAACACTTCAGTTTTGTTTTTATCTTTATTATTGAGCTTACCTAAATCTAAATTAGCAGTATTAATCGACTTTTGACGCTGACCTGATAAAATAGCATTAAGTATAATATTTCCAGAACTATCTCTACAATAATTTACTTATTGCAATTCAGGAGGTAAAAAATACCTACCAAACAAAGATATTGCAGGTCAGGGGCCGTATTATGACGTGTTAATTCCATCATTTTTCCAGTGCGAGTGAGAGACGGAGCTATACAAAGCCGATAGCACCATCCTTTTTGCGCAGTGGAATCATGATGGCATTAATACTTCATAATACGGCCCAGCACCGCTCCACAGCCACCCGCGGCTACACACGTGTATACTTACCTACTTAGCTTCGCTTTATAATATATGATACTAGCTATTACCCGCGACATCGTCTGCGATCCAGGATGAAAATTACTTATGTCCTTCTCCAGGTCAGCATGGTCTACCCATTTGTCAAATTTCATCCAGATCCGTTCAACCGTTTTAGCGTTCCTAACAAACAAACTCACTTTCGCATTTATAATATTAATAAAGTTAGGAGTTAGTAAGTTGAGGTGAATTCGGGGTCTGTATAATAATTATGTATTATGTAAAATTATAGAAGATGTCGAAGGTGTCGCGACACCTGTCTCGCCAGCCTCGCCTCTCATACACGGGGTTGTGGGTTATAATCCGGGTAAGTACCAATGTATCTACTTCAATTCATATGTTCTTTCTGAGTTTACCTTGGACATTTCTGACATCGGTGAAGGAAAACATCGTGAGGAAACCTAGACTTCGTGCCTTCTCTATACAGTGTGTCCGGACATGGACTAGCGATATTCTAAATACTTAAATAATTATAAACTATTTTAAAGTACAATATTTTCATGATTAAAATGATTTAAGTAACGTTTTTCTTTTTTAATGATTTTCTGGTAGGGTTCCGACAATTGCCTTGCAAAAAGCACAAAGCTTGCGCATTCGCTACGTTCAAACAACAATAACTCTAGACATACCTATAGTTGTGAAGTTTATGTTGTATTGTAGCTTAGCTTAAAATCTGTCGACAACGTAAAAAATAAAAAAGTTGTCGGGGGTGTTTTTGTAATTAATTAACAATTAGGTATTTGTTGAATTGTATAATTTTTCATTACTTTCTCGACGATCACATTTTTTTTCAAAAGTCATGGCTTTGTGAACACGTTGCTTTGTAATGCAGACGGTAGACAATATTATTACCTTTCGAATAACCCTATTTTTATCTAAGTATGACTAAAACTTTGAGAGACTAAAAGATATGTTTTTTTTTGTACTCGCATTGAGAATATTTCAACAAAAAAAACAAAATGGCTGCCACATAGCGGGGAAGTGTATTGGACCCAAGCTTAGAGAATAATTGTACTTTAAAAAATAGTTTATATTTAAGTATTTAGAATATCGCTAGTTCATGTCCGGACACACTATGTATAAGAAGAGGCATTTGCCCTGCAGTGTGACAATAATGGGCTGACATTATTATTATAGAAGCTGTAGGCAGGATCGTCCACTACGACACACGGCCCTCTACGCACGAATGTGTGGCTGGCAAACAAATGAACCGCGCACTTAACGTGGCTAACAGCTCCGTGAACATCCTACGTAACAGTTACGTCCACAGTGTACGTCGGCGTTATGTGCCACGTATACTGTGGCGGTATCTACATCGCCACATGCGAACTACGCCTCAAAGACCTGACGTCACACAAATCCTGCATCGCGTAATTAAAGTTTACCGTGCAATGGACATATATACAAGAACCCGACCATTTGTACAGTTGCCCGCCCGACACAACACCCGTCTGGTCGGAGGATCCTCCCTTTTCTATGGTGGATGAATAAACTTTACACCCTGTTCCTCATACCCCTAAATTGGTGACTCACTCCCGCCGAAAAATATAATAATGATGATGAACTGCTCCAGTAGTCTGTAGTAGTTCGGTTTTAACTGCCACAGTAGTCAAAGTAGTCCAAGCGGTACTGAGCGTTGGTGGGTCCCGACTTCGATTCCCAGGTTCAGCAGCGTTATTGAGTTTATCCGACAGGAATTTGGGCGTTGTGACACCACACTTTGTGGCGGATAGCTGGCACATAGGATTACCAAACGATTTGTGCGGATATGTCCGAACATCCAGATTTTTTACACTGTTAGGGCTCGCCGTTAGGGCTCGTGTAGACCGCAGCCGCCAAGCGCCGACACCGCTTCGCGTAACCATGTAGACTAAACGCCGAAGCGCCGCCGTCGCACCGTCGGTCGCCGCGCCGTCTCCGCTTGATTTTGCCACATCACTCTAAAATCCGCGGCGGCAGCGCGACAGCGGGCTGGCAACGTTGCATATACACAGCTTAGAGGCCGCGGCAGCGGTGCGGTGGCAGCCGGCGACGGCGTCTTCGACCTGAGCACTTCATGAGTATGGAAATGAGAAATACGAATAAAGCAACATCCCGTTGCAAAATTGGCTGTTTTACACATTGCTATTCAGGAGTTTTCAAATTTCGAAATGGTAACAGTCCCATAGCAATTTGTGACTCATTATTCATAACTAACACATTTCATGAACCTTCAGGCAAATGAAAGAAATTGTAAAATTATAATACAAATGATTAAGTTATATTTGTCAACAAATATTCACCTGCACAAAAACCAATTCTTAAATGGAAAAATACATAAATAGAACACAAAATTGCTTACAGCAAAAAAAAATAACATCTTCACTGCATATTTAATCTCTGTACAAAGTGACCTGGAATTCCAATATTTAATAAGGATCTACCATCTACTTGATCTAAGTTTGGATGAAAATGCAATAATGCTTCCCAGCACATTTCACTCAATTTTGGCAGGCATAACCACACTTTATACAGTATATTATTTCTACTCGTTGCATCCTCCTTTGGTTCAATACCACCAAAAACGTACATACACCCAGATGATGTAACTGCCGATGAATGAAAATAAAGAGGATGCGGTAACACTGTTTTCTGCATCATAGTCCATTGTAAATCGGAGATGTTTAACCTCCAAATATCTTCAAAGACTGAATTTCCATCTGAACCCCCTGCCACAAACACTTGTGGGCCATTCGGAGTATCAATCTGTACTGCGCTATGGCACTTTCTCGGTAGAGGTGTAATAGTATCTTTCCCACTATCATCAGCTCTTGGAGTTAAAATTGACCAAGTATTATTCTCAAAATCAAACATCGGTATCTCCATAAGTTCGAATGCCCACTCCCCTGTTCCTCCTCCAATTATGAACAGTTTATTACCAACACGGGCAATTTCATGTCTGTATCTGCCTAATGGCTCACCTTCTTGACCTGTACCAACAAATATTGGCTCCCAGACAAGTGTTCGAAGATCTAACCTGTAGAATAAACCAATCATTATGTTTTTGTAACAGTACATCATTTTTATTAAATTATACACAGGCATTTATAAAACTACTAGCTGTGCCCCACGGTTTCACCCGCGTAAATCTCGATCCCGGGCCGCAAAATAGATTACGACCGATTCTCAGACCTACCGAATATACATATAAAATATCATAAAAATCGGTCAAGCCGTTTCGGAGGAGTGTGGCAACTAACACTGTGACACGAGAATTTTATATATTAGATTACTGAGATAAAATAAATACTTACCTATAAATATCACAGTTATATGCAAATCCGTTGGTACCACCAACTGTATAAAAACATCCATCATGACACAGTATAGCTTGACCATACTGCCCAGGAGGTCTGGTACCAGTCACATCTAAGATCTGCAGCCTGGCATCCTCGTTGCATGTTCGCCACACGATCACGTCGTTACTACACTTGTTGCCAAAGGGTGCACCTGTGCCTCCGAATATCTATAACGAATCGCAAATTTTAACACAATAACTATGCATGACTCAAATTGCTTAATTTAAATCTACATATTGTTTATACAGACCATTAGATATCTACCATTCATACACATAGCGTTTGACGCTAATTCTTCAGGCATATTTTCAATTACCCTGTGTTGCTTCCATTTTCGACTAGCTATCGAAAAACTCCAAAGTTCTTTAAACAGGGGCCGCGCCGGCGTCCATGTCGGATTATCCCTTTGAATGTTGGTCAGGGGTAACGAGGGATTATAACCACCAAAACAATAGATATTGGCATCATCACAAGCTATTCTGTGTCCGCTACGAGGTCTGGGACTTTCAAAACCCCGACATCTAACTTCATTAACCTTAAACGGCTCGAAGATGTAATCTTTTCTTCTAGACGTCATAATATTTGGAGACCAAATGTTAAATTTATTGAAAAAGTAGCATAAACTTAAACAAATCCCATTTACAATAGTAAATATACACTTCACAACAATACGATTAAATTCTTTGATTGGATTCATTCAACGTGCGCTAGTGTGAGACAATTGTCGAATGATGACATTTGATTTGTGACTGTCAGATCTGTCAATGTCAAATAACCAGCTGGGTGCTGGGCCGGTGAGCCTGGGCTTAGCTAGCTGGGCTCGCCTGGCGTCTGGCTTGGGCTGGCTTGGCTCGCTTGACTTTTAACACTCAGGGGTACGCTCGCTGACGCCCTACGGTGCGCCGTTGAACGCTTATAAGCGTAGTAATTGAACGCACCCCTGCGTAGAGCTGTACCATCCAGTGGTGTGGACCAGTGCCGATGTGAGTGCCTACTTCACAATCGCCCATCTATCGCATAAAGCATAGCTGACCAGTAGCAAGCCACGAGGTTTTTTCGGCGACGAATACGACGTAAAGTGATAAACACACCCTGATTTTATTGTTTTTTCATTGCGAGCTGGAGTCTCATCTCAAAAAGTATTACGAGTCACTGATGACAATCTAATCAACATAAACATACATAATATCACACCTGTAATCCCCGAAGAGTAGTCACAGGTGTACGGTGTACACTTGTTGTAGTCCTTTTTTATCTGTTTTAGCAGCAACCTTATTGACTTTTCAAAGATCAATGTTGTCAGTGATGCAAAGTCACGAGGTAAGATAAATATGAATGTGTGTACCACCCACATTTCAGTTATGTTTACTAAGTCCCATGTAATACGGGCAGCATATTACCATCATCCGGGTACAATCGATCGAATCGAGTTATATCTCTGAATCGAATGCCCTGTCTGACATAATACACGCCTGCCACTGCGTTGGTCAGTGTGATACGAACTATTCGCCATTCAGATGGGGCCAATCCCCGAGACAATCCACTAAACCAACCATTAGTTTGCTTCATCCATGGCTTGAGGACAATCCAATGCAGTGGACTGTCTCTATTTACACGATGCTATTACCGTGCGTTTGCACTGGCGAAACATTTACGACAAAACATGTTGAAATCTCTATTTTCTGTCAATGTTCCATACAATTTTTGACAGGAACTAGAGATTTCAACATTTACGATTACGATATTGGATTGGCTTAGTGGATTGTATCGAGGATTGGCCCCGTCTAAATGGTCCATACTCGTTTTACTTGGGGGATCTACAACGCCCCATGCGAACTACGCAGGCGACTAGCATTATTAAGTAATTAAATACATCTTCATGATGCACAGTTCGGGTTTCGCCCCGGACTATCAACTGAAAGTGCTATTTTAAGTCTCAAACATACCGTTCAATACTATAAAGATCGCGTTACGCCGGTGTACGCCTGTTTCCTTGATCTCTCCAAGGTGTTCGATTTTGTCTCATACGATACGTGCTCTGGAGAAAGATGGGAGATAAGGGGTATAACCGCGGAAATTATGTGGGCTATTCTAGTATTGGTATGGTAACCATGTCAATCGGGAGAAATGGGATGATACAGTCTCTGAGCCGTATAACTTGGAGTGCGGGGTGAGACAGGGTGGTCTGACTTCACCCAGGTTCTTCAACCTCTACGGGGATGACCTGAATGGCATTCAGCAGCATGCGTGTCCGATGCAGTGTTGAAAGGGTTAGAATTAACAACACCAGCTATGCAGATGACATGGTGCTGCTGGGTCCGTCGGCGGGAGCAATCAGAGAGATGCTTAAAACATGTGAGACCTACGCTGCCGCATATGGATTAATACATAATGTTAAAAAATGTGAATACATGGTCTTTAGAGGTCAGCGGCAAACGCCATGGAGAAGGACCCGAGTTGCTTTTGAACGGGTCATCAATTACCTATTAATTGGGTGTCATATGGGTGTCATGTCAAATAGGGTGTCAAGGCATTGTCTTGCCGCTAACGTCAGGGACATAGATTACTATTATATATAGGGTAGTCAGGGACGATGTCCCGAAGATTGGCGCGGTATACAGACCAAATAAAAGTAACACTTTTGAAGGCTTATTGCCAAAGTTTGTACACGGGCAGTCTCGGTCAATTGTACAAATTTTTTTTAAAGGGTAAATATTTTTTTTAGAACGGCAATCTTTCTCTTTTCTGGAAAGTCTAAAAAAAATGATTGCAAGATTTGCAAGCGAAGCGAGCTTGAAATTTTTAGCATCCAGCTTCGAATAAGTTAGGTTTTCTAACTTTAAAGACTTACGCAGAAAAGTTTGAGAAGGGTGATGCAGAAAAGGATGCAAGAGCGACCGAAGCGAGCTTGAAAATTTTAGCACCCCGCCTGGGAGAGGCTGGGGAAGGTTAGAATATCTCGGAGAATGGTGAAGTTGCAGAAATTTATTCAATACAAAGTCGAGTCGATAAAAATACAGTATTTATGCAAACTCTTCCTGGTATTGCAGATTATAAAGTATGCCTATGCGAAATAGATTACAATTATCTGTATTTACCCTGGCTTGAGATTCTGGGTTCTGGCATTTCTCCCCGCCCCTTGCCCTCGGCTCTGGTTGAGGCTGCCTTGTTACTGTTACGTGCTGTTACGCGTCGGAAATGTTTGCGCAAGCCCCCACCGACGGACGGCTGCTAGGAAATTATACGCAAAAAAAAACTGCGTCGCTACCCGAGAGTGAGGGGCAGTCGGAACAGCATCCTGAAAACCGTAGCCAGGAGCTTCGGCTCTCCGATTGTGCAGCAGTTTGTACGGAGATTGATTTGTAATAGCACTAGGCAATTAGTTATTTGTTGTATGTTACTAACACTATATGGATATTTGTGTCCGAAATAAAGCGATTCTATTCTATTCTATATAATTATATACAATTAGCTGCGCCCCGCGGTGTCACCCGCGTAAGTCTCGATCCCGTGGGAATATCGGGATAACAAGTCCTATGTCCTATTCCAGGCCATGATCTACCCATGTGCCAAATTTCATCTAATCTCCGTTCAGTCGTTTTAGCGTGAAAGCGTAATAAACAAATACAACAAACAAACCCACTTTCGCATTTATAATTACCGACTACAAAAAAGGAGGAGGTACTATGTTCGGATGATTGTTTTTTTTTTTTTTTTTTTTTATGTATGTTCACCGATTACTCCGCCGTTTGTGAACCGATTTCAAAAATTCTTTTTTTGTTCAAAAGCTTATACTTCTGAGGTGGTCCCATTGTCACCAAGTCAGGATCTGATGATGGGATCCTAGAGAAATCGAGGGGAACTTTCAAAAATCGTAAGGGCAACTAGTACATTCCTTAATTTATTCATTAAGTATTTTACAGCACTACAATTTTATGAAGGTCTGGAGTCGATCTGATGATGGAGCCGAAAGACAGTCAAGGGAACTCCTTAATGGTTTACAGCAGATACCTCGTGTTTGGGCTTGATTAATTTGTATTGATAAAAACTTTACACTTTGATGGGTTGTGACTGTCGTTAGGGGTCTGATGATGAAGACGAAAGACAGTCGAGGGAACTCCTCAGTGGTTTACAGCAGATATCTTGTGTTTGGGCTTGATTAATTTGTATTGATAAGAACCTTACACTTGGATGGGTTGTGACTGTCGTTAAGGGTCTGATGATGAAGACGAAGGACGATTAACGGAACTCCTCAACGGTTCACAGTAATTACCTTGTGTTTGGACTTAATTCATTTATTTATATTGATAAGAACTTTGCAACCATATAGGTTGTAAGTGACATTACAGATCTGATTATGGTCACCTTATAATATGATGATGAGGGGAACTATACAGTGTAAGCAAATGTATAGTGTTCACCCTTATATTCTTGAGAAGGCACGGGAGTCTCATTAGCCAGCCGGTTTCGTATAACATCTAAACGATACTTGCGCTGTTCAGACGACTCGCCACTTAATCGTTTTTGAATAAGATTGAGTCGGCAGATCTTATCATTTGGCGACTCCTGCGACAAATGAGAATGCATGTAATTTCTCATCTGAGATAACCTAGCATGAAGAGCTACCGGTGATTCTTGGGAACCGGACATAGCACTCCGTTTGCGATTCTTAGATAGGCGTCCTTTTTCAGCAGTATTAGTCTCTTTAATTCTGTTTTTTCTTCATGCGGGCGGCTCCTTTAGTTGGTCTACCCATGGTGATTACAAAAATCAAATTACACAAAAAATTGAAAAATAATAAAACATTTAAAAAAAATTGACCGACTTCAAAAAAAAAACAAAACAAAAAAGGACTACTTACTGTACTAAAGAGAAAAATAAAAAAATTGACCGACTTCAAAAAAAACAAAACAAAAAAGGACTACTGTACTAAAAACCAAAAGACAAAAGTACTTCTTTAATAATAAGAGAAAAATAAAAAAATAACTTTAATTTCGGAAGTCGGTGTCTTTGCTTTTAATTTTTGGCCACCGACTTCCGAAATTAAAGTTATTTTTTTATTTTTCTCTTATTATTAAAGAAGTACTTTTGTCTTTTGGTTTTTAGTACAGTAGTCCTTTTTTGTTTTGTTTTTTTTGAAGTCGGTCAATTTTTTTTTTAAAGTTTTATTATTTTTCCATTTTTTGTGTAATTTGATTTTTGTAATCATGGGTAGACCAACTAAAGGAGCCGCCCGCATGAAGAAAAACAGAATTAAAGAGACTAATACTGCTGAAAAAGAACGCCTATCTAAGAATCGCAAACGGAGTGCTATGTCCGGTTCCCAAGAATCACCGTTAGCTTGTCATGCTAGGTTATCTCAGATGAGAAATTACATGCGTTCTCATTTGTCGCAGGAGTCGCCAAATGATAAGATCTGCCGACTCAATCTTATTCAAAAACGATTAAGTGGCGAGTCGTCTGAACAGCGCAAGTATCGTTTAGATGTTATACGAAACCGGCTGGCTAATGAGACTCCCGTGCCTTCTCAAGAATATAAGGGTGAACACTATACATTTGCTTACACTGTATAGTTCCCCTCATCATCATATTATAAGGTGACCATAATCAGATCTGTAATGTCACTTACAACCTATATGGTTGCAAAGTTCTTATCAATATAAATGAATTAAGTCCAAACACAAGGTAATTACTGTGAACCGTTGAGGAGTTCCGTTAATCGTCCTTCGTCTTCATCATCAGACCCTTAACGACAGTCACAACCCATCCAAGTGTAAGGTTCTTATCAATACAAATTAATCAAGCCCAAACACAAGATATCTGCTGTAAACCACTGAGGAGTTCCCTCGACTGTCTTTCGTCTTCATCATCAGACCCCTAACGACAGTCACAACCCATCAAAGTGTAAAGTTTTTATCAATACAAATTAATCAAGCCCAAACACGAGGTATCTGCTGTAAACCATTGAGGAGTTCCCTTGACTGTCTTTCGGCTCCATCATCAGATCGACTCCAGGCCTTCATAAAATTGTAGTGCTGTAAAATACTTAATGAATAAATTAAGGAATGCACTAGTTGCCCTTACGATTTTTGAAAGTTCCCCTCGATTTCTCTAGGATCCCATCATCAGATCCTGACTTGGTGACAATGGGACCACCTCAGAAGTATAAGCTTTTGAACAAAAAAAGAATTTTTTAAATCGGTTCACAAACGGCGGAGTAATCGGTGAACATACATAAAAAAAAAAAAAAAAACAATCATCCCGAACATAGTACCTCCTCCTTTTTTGAAGTCGGTAAAAATAACTTTAATTTCGGAAGTCGGTGGCCAAAAACTAAAATTATAAAAGCAAAGACACCGACTTCCGAAATTAAAGTTATTTTTTTATTTTTCTCTTTAGTACAGTAAGTAGTCCTTTTTTGTTTTGTTTTTTTTGAAGTCGGTCAATTTTTTTTTAAATGTTTTTATTAGTTAGGATGTCTTGTTTTGACAGTAGACACAAAACCGTCTGGTTGGACGATCCTACCTTAAATTTTCTATAAATGAGAGAAGCTTAAAGCGGTCTACACACCAAAGCCGCTGACCCGGCGGCATAGCCCGGCGGCTTAGTGCCGGCGGGTTAACCCGGCGGCTTCAGAATGTCCAAGCCGAACGACTTTGCCGGCGGCAATGCCGGCGGCACGACAGCCGCGGCATGTGGTGTTCTAGTAATTGCCAAATAGTCGTAGAGATTGGACGTTTATGTTTCGAATAATTCAGAAGTAGTATTTTCAGTACCTAATTGACATGGAGGAGGACGATAACAGTGATTTAATAATAGCAGTTTGTGGAGTTATTATCGGTGGATCCCTCAACACACGAAAGTGTTGGGTTAGGCCAAGTTTAATGAGTCGCAATAAATACAGTACTTGTCAAAGATTAAGTGATTTAAAGGAAGACGACTTGGTTCTATACAAACCCATTTCTTTTAAGACTTTCCTGTCATTAACCAGTACCGACTTTGAATATTTACTGAATATTGTTGGACACAAAATAGCTAAACAAGACACAAATTACAGAAAAGCAGTTTCACCAGTGGAAAGATTGTCAATAACGTTAAAATACCTAAGCTCAGGAAATTCTTTTAGTAGCCTGTGCGACGTCTTTAAAGTATCTCCTCAACTAATTTCAAGCATTATTCCTGAAGTATGTGATGCTTTAGTTGAAGGACTTTCAGATTATGTGAAAATTCCAAGGAGTCAGGAAGGATGGAGAAATTGCAGATGAATATTTAAAAAGATGGCAAATACCCAATTGTCTTGGGTCAATGGATGGGAAACACATAAAACTTCAATGTCCCCCAAAAAGTGGAAGTGATTATATAAACTATAAAAAATATTTCAGTATTGTGCTCTTTGCTTCAGTAGATGCTGATTACAACTTTTTGTACGCTAATGTGGGATGTCAGGGTCGGATTTCAGATGGTGGAGTTTTTAATAATTCAGCATTATGTCGATTGTTAAATGATAATGAATTGAATATACCACATAAAACCCCTTTACCCGGAAGGAATCTACCAGTACCGTATTTTTTTTTATTTTTTATTATAAAGGCTTATGATGGTAATCACACAATGGGATCATCTAAGAGGGTTTTTAACTATCGCGTATGTCGAGGGCGAAGAGTAGTTGAAAACGTGTTTGGGCAGTTAACACACAAATTTAAGATTTTTCATAGACCTATTCAGCTAATCCCAGAAAAAGCTACTACTGTAACTTTGGCGTGTATACATTTATTTAATTATATCAAACGAACCGCTGCAACTCAGCAAAACGAATACGATACTGAAAATAATCAAGGAGAATTCTTTCCCGGTGAATGGCGTAGACATCATTCTTTTAAATGATAGAGGTCTATTAGTTTTATAACTGTTGCATCGTCCCACTCCATATTGGTTAGTTGATAAAAAATAAAAGTGCCGACACTTCACAACAACAGAGAATGAATAAGTGATACGTCACTACTCTATGAAAGCCGGCGGGCAACTGACTGAGTGGAGAGGGATGCCGTCGGCATCGGCATGCTGCCCCGCCGGCTTACCCGCGCGGGCGCAAGCCGGCGGCATGATTGTACAAAATAAGGCCGGCGGGTTGGGCCGGCGATCCGTGCCGCCGCACAGTGGGCCCATACTGAAAATTAGTGGACTTAGGCAACAAAGTTACCATATCGATGCGATTTTTTTTTATATGACGTGTTATAATATTCCTGACAACTTTTATTCTTATAAAATTTCTTCTAAACTTGATAGTTTGTCTTGAAAAAAATTTATTAGATTTTTTTGTATGACGCGAATCACGTTTAATTTTTTTTCTTCAATTGTACTAATATGTTGGGTGTGTGGCGTGAGTACCTATATGATAGCTAGGGTCATTCTCTATCCACGAAAAAAAAATCAGCGCCGGCCATCTGCGGCAGCGCGAGTAATCATTCGGTAAAAAAAAAAAAATTTGGAAGAATTTTTTTGTCATTTAAAATAAATTCAAAGCATATTTTTTGTCTCATTTGGCTGTTTTCACCTTCTTTTTAGTTAAATAAATAGTTTTAATAGCGCATACGTACTTAGAACTAGTAATTCTGGTAGAGATTTAGTTATTATTGCATGTTATCGGTACAAATGAGTCATCAATCACAATGCAGGTGCTCTGCATTGTGATTGATGACTCATTTGTTTGTGCGCGCATAACTAATGAGTCATCGAAAAATGCTCGTCTCTGATTGGCTGTGTTATTTTTTAACTGCACGTTATCTATTGTTGAATAAATATATCGTAATGTTTCAGGTTATACTAATTTTGTTAATGATAGGTGAAAGCATCTGGATTATTGGAAAGGTATTCGACCACTTTTGCCAGATTCGTTTTGCCGTTGTCTTTCAATTTTGTTATGTACCAGTGCTGCAACTCTTCCTCGGAATTTTCTTCTACTATGGAAGTAGAACGTCTTTTCTTTTGCTTATTACTTAACTCTTCGAACGGTTTTCTGTGCTCCTTTTCTGTAGATGTTCCCGCTTCCGCAGTACATACTGCAAGAGTAGGAACATGGCAATCTATATCCACAAGCTCAGATAAGGCTGCGTCCGAAAAGCCCATCACACTTCTCAGATCAACACTGTCACAAACAGGCCAGTTGATGTTTTTTTCCAACCACTTGCGATTAATTACACGATTCATAAAAGTTTTTTGATTTCTACTTGACTCTATCCACTTTTTATTTAAATTTACACAAAAAAGTCGACAGAACTCCTTGATTCGGTTCTTGTCTTCTTCAGAAACTTCGGTAGTCAAGACAGAAATTATACTTTCATACAGAAACATGATTTTTCAGATCACCGCCACTTCTTACTTAATTTCACAAAAAGATCTAGGTTGGTACAAAATCCAGCCATAGTTCTAATGTAAATATAAAAATACAAGTATTTCACTGTGTTCACAAACAAGCGACAAGAGCGAAACTAGATGGACTTGATTCGGATATCGCTACGCCCCCGCAAGGGGGCGTGGCGGGCGGGGTCGGGGCTTCGCCCCCTTCCCGCGGAGGCTATACGGTGGCCCGCCACTGCGGGCCCCTCCCTCTGTTTGCCTTTGTCGGCCACGGCATCAGTCGGACGCGTTATAAATAACGCGTCCGTGTGACAGGTTGCAATGAGTTTTTCTGTAGGCGCGCCACGGCGCTATATCCATAGCGCCGCTTTCTTCACGACATCTCGGCGGTCAGTCACCGCCAGGTGAGACCCCTAGTTGCCTAGGGGAGGCCCAGCGGGTGACGACCAGCGACAGAGATGCCGACTCGACGCTCCTACAGAATAAGGTGTAGTTTTCCTTCGCCCCGGTCACAGATCTAGCCGTTCGCGGTTTGAAGGAGAAACTGTATGTATGTATGAGCGGCTTGTGTTGTTGTGTACCGCCGCTCAGTGATTGCGTGCGTCGCGGCCCGCGTCACGCCCACACGTGTTATGTATACGGCGTCTGTCTAGTGGTGGATGTCTGTGTTTAGTTACGCGACATGCCTATATTAACTTAGCACACGCCGCGCAACAGATGTATGTGTACATCTGTGGAGTCTTATTGTTTACGAGTAAGCCGCGTGTAACCTGGATGCGGCTTACTCGAGGCGTCAGTCCGGTAAGGAGGCACTGTCCGCAACCAGGTCGCGGGGCAGGCGCCTCGCGTCAGGGGGGCGCGCATGCAGCGGTGCGATCTGCCTGACATGGGGCCAGGCAGACGCGTCGGCACGCGCGAACATCCCCTTCGCGAGGCGCCCCACAAACTCCTCCAGGCTCTCAATCCGAGGTCCCGGTGGATGATGTCGTTCCTCACGAAACGAGGGGCGTCCACTATGGTCCGCAACGTAAAGTTTTGTTGCGTGCGGAGCTTCTTACGGTGTCCCTCGCTCGTGAGGGCGTACCATGCCGGGGCGGCGTACGTCAATATTGGGCGTACGTACAACTTGTACACGCCCAGCTTGACGCGCGCCGGGATGCGGGACGAGAGCACTGGTTTGAGCAGGTGGCGGGCGACACTGCTCTGTGCGACAGCGTTGCGGACGTGATGCCCCATTGTGAGCCGACGATCGATGGTTACACCCAGGTATTTCACCCAGGGCGACCACTCGACGTCGGCTCCTTGCAGTTTCAGCGGTGGTGGGAGGTGCGCGTATCCAGTGATAAGCGCCTGCGTCTTACCCACGTTAACCGAAAGCCGCCACTTCGACAGCCACTCGGGGAGCAAGTCGAGGACGCGCTGCATCTTGACGGCCGCGTACTTCGCATTGAGCGACGTAGTGATGTACGCGGCGTCGTCGGCATACAGCGCGAGCATCGAGTCTGGAGTGGCGGGAATGTCGTCGGTGTAACGTGAGTAACACGCCGGCGACACGCAGCTGCCCTGTGGTACGCCCGCGCACACGGGGCGGGCGCACGACAGCGCACCATCAACCACCACCCTGAAGGTCCTGTTGGAGAGGAAACTAGACACCACCTTGACGACGCGGCGGGGCGTGTCAGTGGTGGCCAACTTGAAGATTAGGCCCTCGTGCCATACACGGTCGAAGGCCTTCTCCATGTCGAGGAATACTGCTACTGCGTACTCCTTCTTATTGTGAGCAGTTGTGAGGTGGTGCAGTACCCTCGACAACTGAAGCGTCGTGCTGTGCTCAGCCCGGAACCCGAACTGCTCAGGGCGAGGCGCAATATGCGGCTGTAGATGCCGCAGCAGGAGTGCTTCGAACACCTTGGAGACCGTTGGCAACAAGGTGATCGGCCGATAGCTCTCCGGCTTGAGGACGTTCTTTCCCGCCTTAGGCAGCATAATGACGCGCCCTTCCTTCCACAGGGCGGGGATAGATGGACTTAATGAATGTCTTTATATTTATAGTTAGTGTTAATTACTCAAGTAGTGGACATAACAGTGAGTGAAAATTATTCAGCCAATCAGAGACGAGCATTTTTCGATGACTCATTAGTTATGCGCTTAGCCGAGTGCACAAACAAATGAGTCATCAATCACAATGCAGGTGCTACCGATAACATGCAATAATAACTAAATCTCTACCAGAATTACTAGTTAAAAGTACGTATGCGCTATTAAAACTATTTATTTAACTAAAAAGAAGGTGAAAACAGCCAAATGAGACAAAAAATATGCTTTGAATTTATTTTAAATGACAAAAAAATTCTTCCAAATCATTTTTTTTTTACCGAATGATTACTCGCGCTGCCGCAGATGGCCGGCGCTGATTTTTTTTTCATGGATAGAGAATGACCCTAGCTATCATATACTCACGCCACACACTCAACATATTAGTACAATTGAAGAAAAAAAATTAAACGTGATTCGCTCCATACAAAAAAATCTAATTAATTTTTTTCAAGACAAACTATCAACTTTAGATGAAATTTTATAAGAATAAAAGTTGTAAGGAATAATATAACACGTCATATAAAAAAAAATCGCATCGATATAGGAACTTTGTTGCCTAAGTCCACTAATTTTCAGTATGGGCCCACTGTGCGCCGGGTCAGCGGCTTTGGTGTGTAGACCGCTTTACACTCAGTCTGTTCCTCATACCTCTATACCGACAATGATCAAAGTTGCTGGTGTTGGATCTTTGATTTTAATGAAGAATAAATAAGAACCCAAAAGGGTTGTTAAAAAATTAAAATCTGCAAGGTCAGTGTTTAATTTTATTTCACCAAAAATCTGTCAATACAATGTGGGGCAAAGCTTTATATCTTGCCATTACATGGAGAACAAAGCTGCTAGTAATAAAATATAATATAGCATAATAGTTTGAATGCCCTATAACAATATTTACTTCCCACATTAACAAAAAGTAATCAAATTGGCTTGTTCTATAGAGCGGCTTCAGATCGGCGTTTACTGATATTTCTACTGATGGACGTACTGGGTCCGAATGTGAGCCTTCGGTTTTTTGAAACGCGAAAAGCAGCGACGCCTTTTTGCAAACAAAACCTAGTCTGAAACCACCCTTATAGATGATCCATAATAAACAGTAGGACCATATCACACTGGCGATTTGCGAGCGTGTTCTGCGTCTGCGCAAAAGAGCTATTCCGTTTATCCACCCCAAAAATCACGCTAAGGTGAATGCTCCGAAACGTATATCCGAGACTCCACGCTAGGCCTAGTTGGATAATCGGAATTTATAGCCGTGTATTTTTTGGGGTGGATAAACGGAATAACCCGCGCAACGAGTTCACCGCTTTTGCAGAACGAGGGCGATTGGACCGAGTGCACAATCTCTTGTGCGTGTGTACAATATTGAGCGAGACAAGGGACTGTACAATATTGTGAAAACGCGGCGAACACATCGCGTGGTCGCGACTAGCTCGCTTCGCACCTGCCGAGAGCATGTTCACAAATCGCTTCGCTGGAAACACGTTGGCAAATCGTCAATATGCCTTAGCAAGTCATTTTTACTCTCAAAGCAAAATATAGTACATAATAAATTTCTTATTTCTCTTTTTTTTTGCATTAGCAAACTAAGAATCAATTCAGTAACAAAATTAAATTAGTTAACAAGGTAGTAGTAACTACATAAAATCACATTGCAAATTAAGCGGTGCGCTGCATCCCAGTGGTAAAGAGAACCTTTTGCTTAGATTTCTTGTTTTTCTTGCCAGAAGGTGAGGAGGCGGCGTGAAGGGCGGCTTCTATTGCGTCACTGAGTACGAGCGAGCGCGGCGCAGACCCCTCCTCATCGGCGGCGGGCGCGGCCGGGGCCTCCGCCAGCTTGCGGACACGCCAGGTGCCACCGGTGCTCGCCATCTATTAAATAAAACAACAATTTAAGTACATCATACTTTTATTTCATCTCTATAGCTATACTGTTTGAATAAAGGTAATTTACCTTGGCAAAAGATGGTCCTGGGGGCGGGGATCCGATACTGGTGGAAGGGCTGGAGTTTACAAATGAGGTCAACGGCCCAGGGTCTAATGGCGGACTGGAAAACGGAGGCGCAGCCGGAGGGAATACTACTTCAGAAAAAAAGTCGGGCTTTGGAGGTCCCTCCATAGCGCGGCGATAAGCGCGTTCACGGCGTCTTTCGTCACGTTCCTGACGAGCGCGCGTCTGAGCACGACGGTCCAATTCACCTAAAGTCGAGACACGAAATGTTATTAGATTGCGTTTATAATTAATTCGTAAGTATTCCAGTATTAATTGAAAAAATATTTCTAGAGCTCAACATAGTTCTATTTTAAAACATTACCTGTGAAACTTTGCAATGCTGAAGGAGTGACAAATGGTGGCTGCAACTCCAGCTCAACAACATCATATGCACAGAAAAGAGGCAAATGTGCAGTACATGGCATGTGTTTTCTAGTCTGTAAACAAAATGCAAGTTGATTCATAGCTGCATGTAGGTAATAACATGTTATCATCAGTCAATAGCAGTGTTGTCTTACTTGTTCATTGAGTGAGAACGTTTCACGGTGTAATACGCGGCCGTGTATAACTTGCGGAGCAGCTGCTAACGCGCCCCATGATGCATTCAGAATGCGCACATTCAAACTGTTTAGAAATACTTGCTGACCATCTTCAGCTTGATAGAAATAAAAGTATTTTGATTGATTGAGTTTGTCTATGTCTGTAACAGCATTATCCTCAATTTGTTTAACTCCTTGAGGTAGACATTCGGTCAGTGGAAATTCTTCTGGTTGCATATCGTCAAGTTCAAATGCTGGAGCATTGGGATTCAAATTGGAATCAACTGCATTCAGATTTAGTTCCTCCATATTATTATAAATAATATCAACACATGTTGCTCCTCTTTCGTCACGTCCGCCAAACCAGTCTGGTTTATTTTGGTTTTCTTCCTGTTTATCATACACAGGAGCAATTGCACCTTCATTTCCAGCAACCTCTTCCTGCTTAAACTTGGGTAGTATGTCAACATAAGCAGCGCCTCCGTCATCATTTACGTCGAACCAGTCTAGTTTATTCTGGTTTATTTCCTGCTTCTCATACACAGTAGGAACTGCATCTTCAACTTCATACTTTTCAGTAACCTTTGGTATATCAAACCTAACATTAATGTTTTCCTCCTTGAGCTTGAGCATTTCTAGAGCTTGTTCCAAGAAAACTATTTCAGTTGTATCAATCTCGGCTAATATTTGTTTTTCAATTTCATCCCTCTCCCTTTTCAAAATTTCATGGACCTGGAATTATTTTAAATATGTTGATTTTAATATGGAACCACAATGACTAGTTGTATTAATTCAAACACTTGATAAGAAATTATACCTGTTGCTGAGTGGCAGAAAACATCTTGCAATAAGGTGCATCGTTGATATTCTCCAGAGGCAGGATGGAAGGCAGTGCCTCTGTCACTTGTCCTCGTGGCGGCGCCATTTCCACAGTGGTGGAACCCCGCAGACGACGCACTAGTCGCATTGTTACCTAGAATAACAATATTGAATGTTATGCCTCAAAAAGTGCATAAGAGAAACAACACATTTACAGGAATAGCATAATATTAGTACATACAAGAATTGATTAGATTTTGCAGAGTTGAAATTTCGTCCACTACTATGCTTTTATTATCAGCTAATTAACAACGGAATATTATTTTACCTCCTCAGCAGGTGACCCCCACTGCACAATCCTAGAGGGCTTCATGTCTTTGACGTGCAGCGGTGTCGTGCACACGGGGCACGGCGGTGGCTGCTTGTCGTGCGTCGCAGCATAGTGCAGGATGCAGGCCCAGCAGTACACATGGCCGCACAGGTCGACGCGACCAGCCGCCGGAGGGCCCAGGCATATCGGGCACTCAGAGCGACCAGTGCCTCTAACCACCTGAAGAGCATGATCATTTTTAAATAATTCTGTGTATGAGAAGAAACCTTTGCATTGCAGTGGGATAGTAATGGACGGTAGTTTTTAGGGTTCTGTATCCAAAGGGTAAAATGGCACACTATTACTAAGACTCCACTGTCCGTCCGTCTGTCTATTTGTCCGTCTGTCACCAGGCTGTATCTCATGAACCGTGATAGTTATACAGTGGAAATTTTCACAGATGATGTATGATGTTTTTATAGATAATGGTACAGAACCCTTCGTGCGCGAGTCCGACTCGCACTTGGCCGGTTTTTTTTGTACCACAATACTAGGTGAATGAAGTATTAATGTATAAATACTAATTTTACTAGCCCTCTCATTTAGATGTTGATCTTTTTAGAACCAGCCCTAGTACATTAAGACGTATCATAAATAAAGAATACTTTGTTAAAGACCGCAATGAGTAGCATTTTTCATTTAGAACATGTAACATGTGTGTATGTTTCCTTTTCTTTTTACTGTTTTTAGTACTTACAATTTAACTGTCACATTATTAGATACTAGTTTCGATCCTTAAATTCCAAGATCCTTTTATGTTTTGTTTCAAAGAAGAATTTATTTTATTTTGTTTAAAGAAGAATTTGTTAAGTTCTCTGAATGATCTTGTTTCTGTTTTTAATTTTTATCTTAAAAATCCTAGTGTTTCTTTTCTTTTTAAAATTTTAGGTACATAGTTTTTAATTTGTGGAAGCTTGTAAATGGCAATTGTAAGCGCTATTGTACAAACCTACTTTAAAGATATTAGTCTGTAAGCTTTCCGAAGAATAAATAAATCCTACTAATATTATAAATGTGAAAGTTTGTGTGTTTGGATGTTTGTTACTCAATCATGCAAAAACGGCTGAATGGATTTGGATGAAATTTGGCAAATAGATAGTTTATAACCTGGATTAACACATAGGATACTTTTTATCCCGATATTCTCACGGGATCGAGATTTACACGGGTGAAACCGCGGGGCGCAGCTAGTAAATAAATAAATAAAAATAAAATTATAAATAAATAAATTGGTGTGATAATAAATGCATCGTCATTTGTGTCAATAGTTCCTTAGCTGTCCAAATAAATAAAAGTTCATGCTATGTGGATATAGCAACCAAATAAACCTGAATTTTTTATAACTTTATTTAACAAGTTGCTACATTCTAATAATTTACTTACAATTTCTTCAATATGCTCCCACTTTATTGGGATATCTGGGTCCAACAGATTTGGCTTAAAATCTCCATCTTCCTTCACCACAAATTGGCAACTGTAACATAAAACAGAACAACTGTAAATATGTGAGCACCATGTACCTATCACATAACTGATTTATTTGTCATTGCTCCATTTATAATTTTTTTTTTTGCCTTTTGTTGGACGGTAATCTTATTGTGGGTGCATGGTCTTCACATATAATTATATAATTCATGTATACAAAATATTGTAAACATTTTTGAAAAGAGTAACGGTGGAGTTTCTTGCCCATTCTTCTCCATACGAAATCTACCTTTTGGAATGGGCAACTAGAATCAATTCTATTTCTTTGTTTGTTTTTCATTGACGTTCAAAAGTGCCTTTTATGTGCCTATTTGAAATAAATTATTTGACTTTGACTTTGACTTTGACAACTGAAATTCAATTTGAAGCTATTTTTAAATTCTCATTCACTAATGATAATTTAAAAATAGCTTCAAATTTAATTGTATTTACCTATTAGATTCTTGACACCAAAAAAAAGATGAATAAGAAGTGAACAAAATGTTGTGTCTACGGAGACCACTATAATTGCATGATACAGTTCGATTCAAACTTAATGGCGGCTCGGAACAAGAGGCGAGTCACTGCACAGTAACAATTTCATATGTCAGCGGGGGTGAGGAGTGGGGTACTGCGCAGCGAAAAGCTTACTTCCGAGCCACCATTAAGTTTGAATCGAACTGTACTTGGCAACTTCTGTACAGGCAATGTCATAGTTGCTTGGTATTTTCGGATGTCATCCAATGATGACATCCTGTTATCTTGTAGCTAATCCCACATTTGCCAATAATTGCCAATACTGCGCAATTTAGTTGCCCAAGTTCTTAAGATACATAACCTAAAATAAAAGCCACTTTCATTGATTAAACTTACTTAATATGTGAAGAAACTAAGTCTGGTAAATCACAGCTGGTAGCTTTTGAATCTGTGTCCAATAGGGTCATTAGTACAGTGTGTGTAAACTTACTAAGCCCTCAGATAGAGATCATGTTCATGCCGGCTTGGACCACGGTACTGCTGGCCTGGACGCCGCTGCTGGGGACCCCTATGCTCAGGTACGCCACGTGTGGGATACATAAAGTTCAGCAAATGGTTCAAGTTTCGCTTCTTGCTTCCGGGCACAAAAACTGAGCCAATTTCTGGCTCATCATCCCCTTCTAACCTGTAATGGAATGTTAAAAACTATTAGTGGTATGATAACAATGATTAAACAGGTTATCATTAGTCTGATGGGCTAAAACAAAACTTATTATCAATTAAATGAAATGGATAATATCATGGCAGGTAAATTCAAACATTACGATTTGGCAAATTACACATCATTTAGCTGTCACAACCTATACTTTATCATTCCAATAGGTAACCATCACCACCCTTGATATGGTGAAGTTTTAATGTAGCAGGGAATGCAAATACTTAAAATGATGTTTCTACCTGGGGCTCGTCGTTCCACCCATAAGGTAACCGGCGGGACCACGAGCGCGGGGTCTCCTGTCAACCGGTCCCCTACCACGCTGTGCCGGCACATTCTTCCTGCCAGGTTCATTTTTGAGAGCACTTCCAGGTCCTTCACGTTTCTTATTATTACGTGGCCAAGGCCTCTGCGTCAAATCTAAAAACAAAGAGTAGGCAATCGTTGTTTTCTTCAGTTTCGGAACACAACAAAATAGCAACGACCATGACATGACATTATCAACAAATACCTATTGCTTACCAAGCACGCAGAGATGGCGCTAGATTACCTATTACAACGTATAGTTTCAAGGATATTTTTTTAGCTCAACCATTATGAAATTAATCACGTGATTAGAAAAACAAAATAAGCAGTAATAATTAGTATTCTGTGAAAATAGGCATCACCACATCCCCCACACACTGCGAGAACAGCTTATCATAATATTATTAATCTACTAATTATGCATGACTACAAGACTCACCAGTATTTTTCTTACAGTCGATGGCTGATGCCCTCGACTGAGGCTGAGAAGATCGATTTAAAGATTTCTTGTCCATTCTGGATTCCTCCAACATCCACACAAACAGCTGAGCGGGAGACTCCGCAAGGAGATAACGATATTACGTGCAAGGCCGACATTTTAGAAAGCCATGTTTATAATACAAAACAAAGAAAAATATATTTTCCTATACAAATAACCTTTACCACGCGGTAAATAGACAAATACGTAACTTTGAACACAAAAAAGGGAGTATAACTACTCCCTTTCGTCGACAACGACGAAAACTTTGAAGAACGAAATCCTTTTTAGCTCGCCACAAATATGGCGACCGACCGGCAGCCAGCCGATTTTTCGGATGCGCACTTCCGCTAAAATATTTATTTAAGAGAGTCTCACCTATGATATAAATAAAATTAGAAACAAACTTATCGCATTGCGCTTTTTTAGATTTTTTTATTTTTAGATATTTAAAATTCGATAAACAAATGATTTTTGAAATAAAGTAGTTGACATGACTTAATATATTTTTTTTAAATATTATATTATTTCTAAAACAAAAAAAACAATCATTCTCTTATCTCGACAATTCTTTATTTTATCAATTCAGTATTAAAAATCTTTAAAATACTTGTTAATTCATAAAATAATAGAATTTAATTTTTGAATAGTTAGACAAATACATTCTTGTGAAACGAAAAAGACCCATATCCAGTCAAGGTTTTCCAAAAATAGAATACTGTTTATTTTGGCGCGAAATCCAAATAATTGTAAAATCTGTGGGTGGCAATTAGAATACTTAAAATTGACGTATTTTTCTTGCAGCATTGCGATTTTTTGACACGTACCATGAAAAGTGCTGATTTACCGAAAGAAAAGGCTTCTGAGCCTAAAGAAGAAGCGCGCCAACCATATGTAAGCATTGTTTTGTTCTAAAGTACATGTTAACATTTTACTACAATCGATAAAACAAGATAAATTCCAAAATTTTGACTGAAAATAATGTTCCACTGCCAAGCGATGACGGTTCCATGGGTTTAACATTTCACAAAATGTTTTTCATAATACCTACCCGAAGGAATCCGCTTACTAACAAAAATAAGATTTTCTTTATACCTTCATTATAAATAATGTAACAGAAAAGTACAAAGTACCTAATACTTACTTAGATTTTTTTTACAGCGCGGATCTAGAATGCCTCCTCACGGATTAAACCCAAAGAAACTAACTTTTGCCGAAAACGTTGACTTCACTCCATCTTCGCAGAGAAGCAGGTAAAAAATCTTCAAAACCTACAAGTAGGAACAATTTTAGGTTCCAATCACCAACCAGGATAAGTAACAATATGACCTTCGAAAACAATATAATATACCAATTTTGACCTCTAACTCAATAAAAACTAATTTGGGGAACAAATATGTCTAATCCTAATTCCTATTTATCCAAAGCTTTTTACGATCAAAATAATATGAATGCTAACATAGGTACAATTATTTTGGCAGCTCCTATAAGGATGTACTCAGCCAGCCGCCGGCCGAGATGTCTCACATGCAGAAAATGTTTTGGCTGCAGAAACGCCGCACAGCCGGTCTGTGGGCACAATGTGATGACTGTGACCGCTGGCGCTACCTGCATGATGTCCTAGACAGGCAGGAACTGCCCAAGAAGTGGTATTGTTGGATGAATGCAGGTTGGCACCATTAAATCACTATGAAAGTTACCTAGAATAAAATAGGATATTATACATATTTCTTTTCTTTTTATCATGGTGGATATCATTATTTATTAGAATTATGATCTAACATGTTTCGCCACTAGTATTTTAATTAATGACATTAGCGGGTGCGGAGGAGCCCAGAGAGGTTAAACATGTAAAATGTAAAAAAATACGACACATTAATTTCTTATAATTATATCATGTCGTAAAGGTTTCGTATAATATCATTGAAATCTTAAAAATAATAGTTATGTACTAATCGTAATATAATGAAAATTCAGTAAGTAATCATTTATTCTCTTAAAATAACGTACCTATTCATACAAGGATCAATAGGTACTTTCACACTTTAAAAAAAAATACTTATCAATAATCGATTAACAGTTCTTTTGTTGTGTAACATCTTTGCTCTCGCTTTCCTGCAATCTCGCTTTCTTTAATCATTCCCACAGATTGCATCCGTGGGAATGATTTCGTGAAAAGGGACGGAAGTGTGTAACAGGAAGCCGGGAAAGCGCGCGCTATTTGATTTGACCAATGAGCGCGCGCGGTGGTTGGCCTTTAGATGGTACCAACCCATTTTCCGAGAGGTTGTACACAGGATGATGATGATGACGATGACGATGATGATAAAAATTGTTATATACGTCACCCAAGATGTTACACATCATTATGCTTTAAGGCTCGGTCGTTTTTTTTTTATTTTGCAGACAAAGAGTTCGCCAGTTGTTCAGTGCCCGAAGCTCCTTTGCGTCTGCATGATGAGGAAGACTTGATTCATAGCGAGTATGCAGCTGGGTCGCTGGTGTGGGCCCGCCTGGCTGGCTGGCCATGGTGGCCTGCAATGGTGGATGACTGTCCCGACGCCGAGCAATACTACTGGCTCGATGGCTTCTCTGATATACCCGTAATTTTTTTAATTTTCTTAGAGATCCCTCATAAACAACACGATTAGTTAGGAAGTTTAAGCTAAATGGAGCGTGAAGTGGACTATCGAATTCCTCAGATGCTGAAGGGTGTGCGATTGGAGAGGACTATGTCCAGCAGTAAACTATCTACTCTAGTACTGTGACGACCAACAACCATTACTTTTTAAATGGTAAAAGAAAAGAATAGTCAACCTAACCCATTTCACTTTTCAGACTCATTACAATGTTGTATTTTTTGATAACATGGATGTTACTCGAGCATGGATTGCTCCTGGCCAGTTAATGCCATTTTCTTCGAATAAAGATATGTTAAAACATTTACTGAAAAACAAAAAGTACAACAGTCGCCTTAAAGCAGCCATGGCACAGGCAAATGAGGCCGATAAAATACCACTTGATATTCGTTTGGCGCGATTTAGTTTCGTAGCTAGACATAAGGGAACCATTAAAAGTCCTAAGAAAATTAAGAAACATGAGGTCATGAAATATCAAAGGCAGTTTAAAAGGAAGTTTAACATCGATTTTCCTATTGAGAGTTCTGAATCCGACGAAGATAATAACGTGAATAATGATAATGAGCAACAAAAGACAAGTAAAAATAATAATAACGTTATCATACTGGGGACTCCGAAAAGGGCTAAGAGAGACAAAAGTCACATTCTGAAGAACCCTGGTAGCATAATTGCTCGTAATGTACCCGCTGAAAATAATAATGCTGGGCCAAATAACATTGAGCCGCAATATTTAAACACTGAGGAATCCGTTGCTATGCCATCTAACTCTATGGCAGTTCAAGTAGGAAGTACGGAAGCAGAATCGATCGATAATGGTAAAAATCTGTCTAATTACATTTTAAACAGATAGAAAACGAGGACGTGATCAAGGTTCACTGCTACTATTTGTTTTTAAAGACTATTTACTTGTATGTTTTTCAGACACTTCTGCGACTTACGTGCCCGAGAACGCAACTCAACCGTCAGAGAGAGAGTTCAGTATCAGGATAGATACACCAAGTAGCGACTTTGATTTTTAATTTATAAAGTATACCTAAGTGTAATAAAGTTTTTATTAATTAAGCTCGTCTTAATGTTTCATTTTACACACTTAAATTATGATCCGATAATAGTTATTTATGATTATTATGATATAAGTGCGGGAGGTAAGTGATTTCCGACAAGTGGCATTTGGCCGACACGAGTCGGAAATCGTCTTACGCACGTGTATTACCGTGCGTTTGCACTCTGGAAACATTCACGACAAAACATGATAAAGTCTCTATTTTCTGTCAATGTTCCATACAATTTTTGACAGGAACCAGAGATTTCAACATGTTTTGCATTAAATGTTTCACCAGTGCAAACGCACACCTCGGTGAAGTTAGCCGCACAATTTGATTATTATGAACTTTTGTTAATGCTAATGGTTAGAGAGAGTTAGAGAGAAAAGAAAAATCGTTAGAGAGTAATTCGTTTTTATGTAAATTCAATTTTAAGTTTTCGTGTGAAGTTGGCCCCATTACCCACAAAAGTGGACTTAGACGTAATTTTTTTTTTTAAATCCTTTGCTAATCTTTGTAAAGAGATTGAGAGTTACACAAAATCGTTAGAGTTAATATTTTATTTGATATTAATTCATTTCTGAGAGCGTGAAGTTAGCCCACCTCTTTGAAGTTAGCCCCCGATTTAATTATTCTGAACTTCTGTTAATGCTAATCGTTAGAGAGAATTAGAGAGAAAAGAAAAATTGTTAGAGAGTAATTAGTTTTATGTAAGAACGATATTATTTTTTTGTGTGAAATTCCCCGTTCCCGCGAAAATAGACTTAATGTAACCTCAGGATACGGACTATAAGTATATTCCTAATCCTTTAGGAGATCTCTTGAAAAGAGTCACACAAAAATATCAATATTACATGTGAATTTTAAAATCATCCCCTATTTTACCCTCTTGAGGGATGATTTTATAAAAACGCTGAAACACGTACAGAACAACTATTTTCTGTCCCTCGGCAAACTTCATGTTTAGTCAGTCGTACGATTCACGAAGTTTTCCGAGGGACATTAAGAAAATAGTTGTACTATAACTCTTTATTTGTTACGAAAATAATAAATTTGAATTTTCATTGCCGAAAAGAAATGATAGGTTTCCCATGCAAACTATATTCCACCCTTAGGGTTATTTTTTAGACAAAAGTAGCCTATGTCCTTCCCCAGAATGCCATCTATCTCCTTGCCAAATTTTATCGAAATCTGTTCAGTGGTTTACGTGAAAAGGTAGACAGACAGACAGACAGAGTTACTTTCGAATTTATAATATTGGTATGGATGGAGTCTAATAATTAATTGATACTTAATATTACTTACTTAGTATTACTGATAAATGCAGAGAGACGATAATAGATAAGAGTGGTAAAGTTGTGTATTTGATCAATTGGTAAATTGATACAGTAGGTGTAACAAAAATCGTCATAACACCAGAACACACACACTTCGGTTGAAAACAGAAGTATGTGTGTGCTTGTACTTAAAAAAAACTTTGTATCTCCAGCCGGAGGGGGGGGGGGTGAGAAGATCTACTAACCCTTCCCCTCTCCCCCCGCCCCTAACCCCGATCGTGGCGGCACGTTTCTAAACTTTAACCTGCTCAGGTCGTAGGGTAAATCGCGCTTTCAGAAATAATTTAATATCAATTAAAATATAACTCTCTAACGATTTTTCTTTGCTCTCTAACTCTATCTAATGATTAGCAATAATAGAAGTTCAGAATAATTAAATCGGGAGCAAAATTCACAGAGGTGGGCTAACTTCACGCTCTTAAAAATGATTTAATATCAAATAAAATATTAACTCTTTAACGATTTTGTGTAACTCTCAATCTCTCTATAATAATTAGCAAGCGATTCCAAAAAAAAAATGACGTCAGCGTCCATTTTTGCGGGAAGGGGGGCCAACTTCATATGAAAAATTAAAATTGATTTTACATAAAAACTAATTACCCTCTAACAATTTTTATTTTCTCTCTAACTCTCTCTAACGATTAGCATTAACAAAAGTTCATAATAATGAAATCGTGCGGCTATCTTCACGGAGGTCTAAATTATTTGGATTGAAAATTTTAAATCTAGCGGACAAAGACCAAAGAGCCGTAGTTAAATTCCTAGAACACACAGATTATGAACAACTTGGCCGGCTTGGCTAAGGTGCGGCCACTCTAATCATAACATTCCTAATTTTTCTAGACCATAGACATTTTAGATCTTACCGAACTTGGCTGTCCGTCACGTCAGTCAAGTCAAAGAGAAGAAAATTGAGGAAATCAGGGAAAATCGGCGTGCGCCTTGACGAATAAAATTCGTATTGGAATATTAATAATCACAATTTGAGTGAATTGTTTTTCGTAATACCTGCAGCATCTGCTGTAGATAATCTCCAAAAATGGCTAGCATATCATTCGCAAAAAGTTTGGTTAACCCAGGTACCGCAAGCTGTATTTATTCGTGCTTGAGTTCATTGTAATAAAGCCTGCCTGTGGCCTTGTGTTCTACGATTTATTATCAGTTTCAGCTTTAGATGAGCCACAGAGTATTCTTTCCATTTTTATAATCCATTGTAATTAAACCACACTCGGATAACAGAGGATTATGTAAAACTAGTTTGTACCGACACTCAAGGGTTATATATTGCAGATATATATGCCGTGATCACGATTTGTTAGTGTAGATTAAAAGTAACGTATTTAGTAATGTACCCCTTTAAAAAATAAACTCAAATTTTTTGAGGTTAAGTTATTGATTACCTCCTGAAGTGCAGACAATTGAATATTTTTGTATGTGTTTCAGCTGTAAAATTACTTCTCAAACAAAATAATTGCTCACATGTTAGGAGCACTGGCTTGCCTGGCTTGACGCCATTGAGTATTATCCTGAGAAGGAACTATGCAGAGAAACAAGTATTTGAGCGAACAAAACCCCATTGTAATGTTGGTACAATTGGACATGTTGACCATGGAAAGACCACACTTACAGCAGCCATCACTAAAGGTATTTTTTTGTACGAAGTACTCTAGTTTTATGACCTTCATTAAAAACTAATTTAGGTTTCATTTTGTAAAAAGTTAAATTGGCAGTTTATTTCATGAGATGAACCTTGGCAGTGATTACGAATCAATCACATTCACATTTTTATCAACAATCAACATATACTAGTAGTTAATGTAGAAACAGCATGAGTGTCTTGTGTTTCTGAATACTTATTACAGCTCGATTCAAACTTAATGGTGGCTCAGAACATGAGGTGAATCGTTGCGCAGTAAAAATTTCATGTGACATCAGGGGTGAAGGGTATGGTACTGTGCAACGAGCAGCTAACTTCCGAGCCACACTTAAGTTAAATCGAACTGTACAAAGAATTTACAAATTAATCAACATTTATTTTCTTGTTTTATTTGGGATAGTTTTTCATAAATAACTGTTAAACTTAATTTGGGTTGGCAGTCTTTAGTAATTGTAAATCAATTTGCCGTTTTCTCCTTACAGTATTAGCAGATGTCAACCTTGCCCAGAAGAAAGGTTACGCAGATATTGACAATGCGCCAGAAGAAAAAGCTCGTGGTATTACTATCAATGTTGCCCATGTTGAGTACCAAACAGAATCCAGGCATTATGGCCACACTGACTGTCCAGGACATGCGGATTATATTAAGGTAATACTTATAATGCCGTAGCTTCAAATAAATCAAATCAACCAAGACACAAGGATCTTCTTAACTGACCCAAACAACTGTTCGTCTGTATGTCAACTCTTTATAATTTTTTGACATTTATCTTAAAACTAGCTGATGCCTGCGTGGATGTCGGTTATTATATATTAAAACCTTCCTCAAGAACCACTCTATCTATTGGTGAAAACAGCATGAAAATCGGTGAAGTTGTTTTTGAGTTTATCCTGAACAGGACGACAGACAGATGCGGCGAAGGACTTTGTTTTATAATATGTAAGGATATACATAAACAAACAAATGAGAAAACATTAAATCAGCAAAAATGTTTGTTTTCCAGAACATGATCACAGGAACAGCCCAAATGGATGGTGCCATACTTGTAGTTGCAGCAACAGACGGTGTCATGCCACAGACACGAGAGCACTTGCTACTTGCCAAACAGATTGGCATCCAACACGTAGTTGTGTTCATTAACAAAGTGGATGCTGCTGACCAGGAAATGGTGGAGCTTGTAGAAATGGAAATCAGAGAGCTTATGTCTGAGATGGGATATGATGGTGATAAAATACCTGTGATTAAAGGTAAACAATATTCAATGTTTTATTTACTGCTAAGCTACCGGACGGGCCGCGCGTAGGCCAAAAGACATTGTAGTTAATTAGGAAGTCTTTGAAAAATTAAAAACATTACCAAAATCTGCTCCTGGGTCAGTCTGTTAAAAACTAGTTTCTTACCAACTTCAAAAAAGAGGTTATGTGTTAGAAATTTAGCATATTATGTACATGCCTACATAATTTTTTACAGGATCAGCCTTGTGTGCATTGGAGGGTAAGAGTCCTGAAATTGGTTCAGAAGCCATTTCAGAGCTCTTGAAGGAAGTTGATGCCTTCATCCCAACACCTGTTCGTGAATTAGACAAGCCGTTCCTCTTGCCAGTTGAGTCCGTACACTCCATCCCCGGACGTGGTACTGTGGTCACTGGTCGTTTGCACAGAGGTTTGTATCAATTTAAACAAAATAAATGATATGTTAATCCAGCTTCACAACAAAACATTGATTTTGATACAACCATTATCTAATTACAGGTGTCCTAAAGAAGGGTACAGAATGTGAAATTGTTGGACATGGTAAAATTATGAAGACTACAGTCACAGGTGTTGAAATGTTCCACAAGACTTTAGATGAGGCCCAAGCTGGTGATCAGTTGGGAGCCCTCGTCCGTTCAGTAAAACGAGAACAGATAAGGCGTGGCATGGTTATGGCTAAGCCCGGCACGGTCAAAGCCCATGACAATGTTGAAGCTGCTGTCTACATCTTGAGCAAAGAAGAGGGTGGTCGGTCAAAACCATTCACGTCCTTCATCCAATTACAAATGTTCTCCATGACATGGGACTGTGCCTCACAAGTAGTTATTCCTGATAAAGAGATGATTATGCCTGGTGAAGACGCTTCGTAAGTATTTCTGAGCACTTTAAATAACCACTATTTCCGACCTGCATTCCAACTACGCGCATAGACGACGTGGAGCTATAGACAAACGCAGAAGTTTTACTATTTTAATTAATTATTATAAAAGTTTTCAAACAAATATTTGCTCTTTTTCAGGTTGTGCTTGCGTCTTCTGAAGCCCATGGTTTGTGAAACTGGTCAAAGATTTACTTTGCGTTTGGGAGATATGACGCTCGGTACTGGCGTTATTACCAAAATCAATAATAACTTGTCTGAGGAAGACAGGCTGAAGCTCTTGGAAGGCAAGAAAGCTCGAGAAAAGGCTTCTTCCAAGAAGTAAATTTTGTTAGATTTAAAATGTTAAGCTTAGGAGTGTAGTTCAAATTATTATTGTATGCATTTAACAATGTAAAGTTCAATAAATTTAAAATCTAATATCTATTGTTTTTTTTGTAGCCCAATTGGTTACCTACTTTGTAGAAATGCATATACTTACTAGTGACAGCACGTGGTGTTAAGGTCTTTTCAGACTACGTTATAATATATAGCTTATAGTTTATTTCATAGCACAATATCGCTCGCTATACATTTCCAATAATATATAGTATAGCAAACTGTGAACGTGTTCTAAATAAATGTATGACGAGCGATATGGTTGTGCTATGGAATATAATGCTAATTATTATAAATTAGTCTGAAAAGACCCTTACGCTGTGCCCGTAGGGTTAAGGCGGGTAGCACACCTCCGCCGCGAAACCATAGCAGCGAAACCGTAGTATTTCAATTGATCTGACTCGCGTCATATTCCGAAAAATAACACGAGCCAGTCGGTAGAGCCGGTGTAAATGTTTAAAGATAGTTATTGTTGATGAACCAAAAATAGACTAGGGGAGGTATTTATATACCTCCCTTCGCCTACATACTCCTTCGGCGAATATCTGCATCATCGTAGACAGAGATCTGCATATAGTAGTCGTTTTTATGTTCTACATAATATCAAAGAGTATTCTATCTACTAAAATACCTAAATTATTTTTTGCCTTGGTTGAAAATAATAGCAGAAAAGCATGTCCCAGAGAGTAGAATCTGCAACCACTTCATCATACAAACTGCTTTTTAAATATAATTGCTTATGCTATGAATGCTTATGCTTATGATGGTTCATAGTTTATAAATACAATAGATCGCAGGTTTCCAATCAAGTTCAATCATTGTCACCTCTGGGGTGCCCCAGGGCTCAATTATGGGGCCCCTACCCTACTCTTTATTTTGTTTACTTTTCTAGGTAGGTAGGTAGGCTGATATGCCGTAGGTAAGTACTTAGTGCTACAGTTCGATTCAAATAATGGCGGCTCGGAAGTGAGCTACTCGCTGCGCAGTACCCCACCCTGGCAATTTGGCCTGAGGCACTACCCGCGCGAATCCGGGGGTAATGCTTGGGTAGTTTTTGAGATAGCTTCAATAATACGTATTTTTTCTATGTGGATGGTATAATGATAAGTTCCTGTCACTGTTATTTACATAGGTGTTAGGTTGTGGAATTTGTGTGGGGTAGGAACTACAAGAAAAAACTGAAAAATAAAAAAACTAAGTGAGAAATAACTTTTTCTCAAACATGCTTGGAAATTCGAGATAAATCAAAATTGCTGTATTGGTAAAAAACAAGTGACGATGCGGCCAGCAAAGTTACTATGAAAATCCATATCTGGCGTGTTTAGCTTCAGCGGCCAAATAAATTACTATGAAAACTCATATCTGTCGTGTTATTTAAAAATGGAACGAACTTTTTACTTCAACACACGGCAACCAAGGAGGTTACTTATCAAAGATTTTATTTAAATTTCGAATTGGTTTGCAAATAGAACAAAGAAGAAACAAATTAACATATTGGCGCATGGAAAATGATAGTTATTCGTCATTGATTCTGGAATTTCTATTTAATTTACTCAGTTTGAATTTCCGCGCGTTGTTTGAGAAAAGTACTATACAAGCCTTGGCCGCAATCAGGAATTGATGGACTCACGCATGAGTGCCTCGGCTTCGCCTCGGCCCTCATTTTCACGATCGTCCGTCAATTCCCTTATTGCAGGCCGCGACAGTAATGTAAGTACTATTTCTCAAACATACTTGGAAATTCGAGCATTATTTTGACAACCTTCTTCGAGATAAATCGAAAATGCTGTACTGGTCACAAACAAGTGACGATGCGGCCAACAAAGTTACTATGAAAATCCATAACTGACGTATTTAGGGGCAAATAAATGATTATGAAAACTCATATCTGTCATGTTATTTAAAAATGGAACGAAGTTTTTACTTCAACACATGGCAACCAAGGAGTAACTTATCTCAGATTGTATTTAAATTTCGATTCGGCTTGCAAATGAACATATTGGCGCATGAAAAATTATAGTTGTTCGCCATTGATTCTGGATTTTTTATTTAATTTACTCAGTTTGAATTTCCACTCATTATTTGAGAAAAGTACTATACAAGCCTGGGCCCCAATCAGGCATTGATGGACGCACGTATGTGTGCCTCGGCCCACATTTCCACGATCATCCATCAATCTAGGAGTGAGGCGTATTTATCGTCACAGATAGAAATAACAGATATTAAAAAATAGCAGATAACAGTTGCTCCTAACAATAAAACAATTCTGTTACTTAAAATAACAGATCCTCAAGACTGTTATCGCAGCTGTTACTGTTAAAAATTCGGATACGATTTTCGACTTTAACGAAAAGAAATAAAGAAGATATTCAATTAAGATTTAAATACGTATTTATCGTCAAAGATCACAGATATTTGGATCTGTTATTTTTTTGTCACAGTAACAGTGATAACAGATATCGTGTATAACCTGTTACAACCCATTTCTACATCAATCCCCTAATCCGGAATCCCCTTATTGCCGGCCGTGACAGTAATGTACTATATATTTCGGAAGTCAGTGGCAAAAAACGAAAATTCTAAACCAGACACAGACTTCTGGAATATGTTGTTATTTAAATTTTATGCACCTGTCATTTGTTCCCGACTGCTGAGGTCGTGAGAAAACGGTTTTGTAAATACGACAACAATCACTACCGGCTGTGACTATTATAACTCACTAGCTGCCCGCCCCGGCTTCGTACGAGTAGCACTAAGTACCCTACCCTACCTAACCAACCACCTACCTACTCTACCTACACCCGTTACGTACAAACCTTCCCCTGAGAATAACGGACACAACAAAAAAAGAATTATCCAGATCGGTCCAGCCGTTCTCGAGTTCTAGCGAGACTAACGAACAGCAATTGATTTTTGTATACCTATATAGATTAACATCATCGATAAATATATGAATCAGTTTCTATTACACAAAATGAGTCACACACATGCAAGTTTTTTAAAATCGAATTAAAACATTTTTGCTAATCTGTAGTCTTCTACAGGTTCAGGGTCGAATGAAAAACAAAATGCCTTTTTTCAACTTTATTTCAAAAATTATCACCACAATTTTACAGTGTAATATTGTCAGTCATGCGTACAAATCAAAATACAATACTCACTGGTTATGTACATGCCACTGATAAAACAGTTATGCATTAATTATAGTAAATGTATGTACCATCAGGAATTTACATTACACAGCATGCTGGTTGACACGTTTGTGTAGGATACACTTAATAAATAATGGGTTCAGCTCTTTGGAAAAGATGCCTCATTTAATACAGGGATGTTACTCTATTATATTGTAGTCCAGCAATATGACGTTCTAATTCAAGTGCCTTTACAATAAAAAACAAATATATCTAAAATTCCGTTTAACGTAGATTAATTAATTAAAGCAAATACAGAAATTATGAACAATTAATAAGTTAGTGTCGAATTTTATACGAACTCCTTGATCACTTGAACTTATGGAATGAAATTTAAATTGATACATGATGTACACATTGCACAATCAATGCATTTGCACTGAAATTTTGCTTTAGCTAATGCTATTTTTACAAGTCTTCATCTTCCTCTGGCAGCGCAGTGTCTTGGGCTTCTTTGAGATCCTTTTCGATTTGGTTCTGCCATTGTGGGTCCATTGTAACTTCAGGAGGCAGGAGAGCAGGCATTGCAACAAACTCCAGGTTACCATCACCAATCAATTTCCTAGCTAACCACAAGAAAGGCTTTTCAAAGTTGTAGTTAGATTTTGCTGAGATGTCATAGTACTGAAAATAAAAATATGGAATTAGATGTGATCATGCTCATGTACTGCACTGCAGCATTTTCAGCTGTATTTATGAATTGAATGAAACATGGTAAACTTGCGAGGCAATGTGGTCTCACCTGTAGGTTCTTTTTCCTGTGGAACACAATTGTTTTTGCTTTGACTTTCCTGTCCTTGATGTCTACTTTGTTGCCACACAAAACAATAGGAATGCCTTCACAAACACGAACTAAATCTCTATGCCAGTTCGGTACATTTTTGTAGGTGACACGAGAGGTTACGTCGAACATGATGATGGCACATTGACCTTGGATATAGTAGCCATCTCTTAGTCCTCCAAATTTCTCTTGACCAGCTGTATCCCATACGTTAAATCTGATAGGACCACGGTTTGTGTGGAAGACCAAGGGGTGCACTTCGACGCCAAGTGTAGCAACGTATTTTTTCTCGAACTCTCCAGTCAAATGTCGCTTGACAAATGTAGTTTTGCCAGTACCACCATCGCCGACAAGCACGCATTTAAATGTGGGCATATCATCTGCCATTTTTATTGTTTTTATACTTCTAATTCTGAAAAGTAACAGAAAAGTTCAAAATTAACAAAAAACTGACAAAGACTTCGTGACGTTAGACGTATAAATGTTTGGCGTAAATAATTCAATTCTTTGATGTTCCATAAACTGTTTTGGTATTCTAGGTTAAATTCAAAACGAACACTTAGCGAGGAATTTAACAAACTCACTGGCCTTATGAAACTGACAACTTAAATTTGCTTTAACTTTTCACCGAATGGCGCTCAACTAGGCTCACAGGAATTTAGCTCAATGGTACCGAACATTAACACCAATTACACTAAAACTACACAAGTAAAAACATAAATATAATTTAGGATTAGAAGCGTGTGAAGTATAGAATCAAATTACATAAAATCTATGCACTTATTACCAAGATTGTATAAGAAAATCGAGATTAAACTCGTTGCAGCTTAAAGTCGTTACGGCTCACAATGGCGTCACTTGACTAAGCGGAAGATTTCTTTGACAACGACAGGCGCAATGACTCCAGTAGTCAGTTGAGAGATTTTTTTTTATGTTTAACTCGTATCATACTACAGTTTAAAGGGTTTAAAAAAAGATTAAACAATTTTTGCTATTAAAATAATTTGCTGTGTGAAGTTATACTTTATTTACTCTGGTATTTTAAATCTAACAAATTAAAATACCATCAACTGAAAATTAGCGCCTTCACTGCTGTACCGACACCGCTGTTGACGTCACATACTGTATCGAGCAGTTGCGCCATCTACAACTTTGCAAAATTTTACACAGTACATGAGACAGGTAGTGAAGTTTTGTTCGTTTCGTGTGTATCGATTTTTTGAGTGAAGTGAACGTAGTTTTCGTGTCCTTTAGTTTAGTGACGTTTGTTAGAAAAATATCTGTGAATGGGATTGTGTAACGAGATAAAACGTTTACTTGGTGTGTGATTCTCTGTAAAGGATGACGAAGGATAGGTTAGCGGCGCTCCAAGCGGTAAGTTAGTTTTCCTTAGTTTCTCAGCGCTACTATAACCAAAGGCTTTAGTGATGACCTCGAATTCATAAAGAAACAGCATTGAAATCGTGTGTCATATCAGTCATGTACGATCGAGACCTTGGTCAGGGTTCCCACAGATCCAGGGAATCACTTTCCAGGGTTCAACTTCCAATGATGTTCTTTATATTCTCGTCGCCCCACCCCGGACTTGACACCGCTGAATGATAGCTGTCATTGAAGCGAGACAATTTGTTGCGTTCCGCAGTTTTACCAACTACCTACTTTATCTGCATTTTCCATTGTTTTTTGATCAATAATTTAGCAAGCTTGGATAACCTCATTGGAAAGGCTATCTGCCCACTCAACTTCACAAAACATTTCACTGGGTTTCTTACTGCATAGAATATAGCTCTATTTTGATTATGTAGTATGATTCTTAGTGCTATCTAATAAATGAAACTGAAAAGTAATCTGGCCAACCATTTTTGCTACTGGAGTAAAAAGTTCTAAGCAACTTGTAATGAATCTTATAATCTGCAAGGATCTAAAAAACTAGATTTTAAACCCTGCTGACTACAATAATTATTTATTATTTACTAGCTGCGCCTCGCGGTTTCACCCGCATAAGTCTCGATCCCGTGGGACTATCAGGATAAAAAGTATCCTATGTCCTATTCCAGGTCATGGTATACTCTTATGCCAAATTTCATCCAAATCCGGTCATTTAATTCAAGCAACAGGACTCAGTGTTAGTAAAAGATTAACATTAACACAGAAACAATTTGTGACATCACTGCTGCAAGGTGACAGCCCCAGCCGATACCTTGCAGCAGTGGCTTACAAACGCACAATCTAGCCTGCTTGCTACCATAGCCAGGATGCTGTTGGTACTGCTCTGCACCCTACTAATCAGAGATGTCAGACAGAGAATTATTTCTGTAACAAACAGTTTCAGGAAACACCAAAAAGACATATCACGCTGCTTTCTAATGAGTAAATTTGCATTTTTATATTTCTGTCATCAATATAATAAAACCTCTTTATATTCTCTGTTGATATTACTAATGAGTTGCAATGTGTTAAAAGGTGACATTGTTATGTTAGATCATAAATTAACATGATTCATCATTCATCTATTGATCTACAAAAAACAGAGCAATTTTCAACAGTATGTAAAGTTTGTATCTTTTTGAGTAATTTTTCCTCAATGTTTTTATTCTTTTATTTGGCAAAACAATTAATGTTATGTTTTCCCATATTTGAATATTTAAAACAATGCTCAAAGTTAAAAGCAAAAGCAACCCAAGCTTATCAAATACCTAGGTATTTAAAATGTACTTTGCTAATTAAAATAGTTATGAATGTCAGACTACTTGTATGTTAATGACATCATCTCTTTACAATTGGCATAAATTAATTATGTTACTTAAAAAAAATTGAATGTTGATAGATCATTGATTTCAGTATAGTGGTCTCATTAGAATCTCGTTTCTTTGGCGTCACTAAGAAGGTAAAAACCTTTTCTTATTGATGTCAAAGATTCCAGAATGTCCAGTCCAGCAGTGGATATTTTTTTACTCTTCCATGACTTAAATTTTAACCATGACTCGAAGATGCCGCCAATCACTTCGTTATAAAATCCAAATGATGTAAAAACTGTACTATAAATCCACGTCGATTTCAATTTACGAAATTACGATCGGAACTATGAAAGGCATGAACGTGTTGCGTCTTGCCTGTGCGTCTAAGTATCTACATGTATATCTATAAGTAGGTGAGAATACTTAGGTAAAGCACGGAAGCACTGATCATCTCTCTTCCAACCTATTTTGTGGAAGTGCCGGGCAAAACTTCTCAGTATCCTTCAAAGATCTGCCCTTAGCCTGTACCGGAAAAAAACCATAAAAAAGAGCCAAGCATACGCAGACAACGTAAAATCTTATCCAATAGTCGTCAACTAAAAACCCTCAACTTACGATTCCAATCGATCCAACATTTGCTTCAAAGTTCGGCTCGAACTCGCCGATAGAAGAGCGGTGCCGTTAATATAGAAAATAGCAAGCAAATATTTGTTCTACTGTTGATACAAAGAACGTACTGCAAAGCTCTTGCCTTTAAGTACGGATAATGCACTTCCATAAATAAAGCCGACAAGGGAAACCTTTCTTCCAGGTAAAGACGACACCTCCCGTTTTAGAAAAATATTCACACGAGCATTGGATATTCAAATGTATTCACAATAGTGCTGCTACAAAAGTGTCGTCATCGTTTTATCAAAATTTATTTATATTCCGAACTGATACGGTTGTTAACTACATTTATATTTTACTGAAGGTTTCACGATTACGTAGAGTATAGTAACCACGCAAAACTTCAGCTACGGCGTTCTTCGATCCAATTCTGAGTACTTGGAATGCAACACAAGGAAGATGGATATCAAAGTAATGGGGCATTTTCTTGCAACAAGCCGCAGACTATTGCTTATTTGTGTTACGTGTCGTGACGTCCACATTGCGTGCATTGAAAGATTAAACTACTTTGCCAGGTCTCCCCCAGTCTATGTCATACAAATATTTTAGCGTGATAAACAGAAGTGTTATCCAAATTCGTGGACTGTAGTTTATGTCAGTGAGCAGTTGAATACGTTAGCTGGCGCTGTTATCAGCTGACGAGGGCGGCATCCGGCACGCGACCTTCACTAAACTTGACTCATACCAACACAACAGCCGTCAGATTTGCATCATCAATCATGGCATTCGCATCTCAGATCGTACACATAACACAGTTGGAAACGTACTAATTACCAATACCTTGTTCACGTTTGAATCATAGGCCTTGAAAAAGAAATGTGTGCCTATTTGAAATCTTGTAAGTTTCTCAGGGCTATGAGGGCTAAGCTACCCGTAATCCAATTAGATTGTTTGCATAATTGTTTTTCTTAAGAACCTAATTCAACAGCCTTAATTCTTGTCCACCATTATTTTATTTTTTACACGACAGTGTTTTCTTTTTTTCCTCATTCCTTTAGGATGCTAGTATCAGTTTATTTAACTAAATCATAATAACAATGGAGCGAACGGTCTCAAGAAAGGCTCAAACTGTAACGAAATAGTGTCATACCCATCCCTTTCGTTCCACCCAACTCTCCTAGGCATGAGTTGCCATGGCTAACCTGGGAGTCTAAGCAGATTCCAGTCCCAGGTTGGTCGAAGCAAGAAAATCCTGCGCAGTGTGGTGCTGTTCCACAAACGATAGGACTCCTGATACGTGCCCTGCGTGCCCTGATGCCTGCACGTTACAGGAAAATTATGGGACGCTACTAATTGCGCTTTCTGGGCTGATTCAATTTAGATTGCCAACGACACGCTAAGATAAAGAAACTAAATACTTGGACTGTACTTATAGAATTTTTTTATATTAACGTATTACAACACAAACATTTTGCGCCGACCGGACCCAAGTAACATGAGACAAGGACAAGGGCAGCAAGAAGATGATATTTAGAACATAACTTTACAATCTATTTAAGCCAAGCAAAGTAGGTATACGGGGCTAAGGTTCTATTGATGTAGTCGAGGCGTTCACGTCACATGCACTTGCAACAGCTGATTCACGTTATGCGTCGCGTCTATTTTTAGCATACGTCTCATATGGTGTCTGAATGAATGAGTCTTCTTTTGAATAACAACCTTTTCAACAACCTAGATTTGATCAATAAGGCACATAAAATTTTCAGAAACAATAAACCTTTCCAAACCATATGCGCTTCCAATAATTATGCATTCGGTTACTTCGATGAAATTTCGACCAATTTCCTTGAAAAATCCGATAAAACCATAGATAAAAGTGCTGTTGTTCTGTCGACTGCACGTTTCGCTCTTAGTTTTCTGTGATCGAAAATTGTGATATTCAATTCATTTTTACTGTTGTAGCGGTTTTTGCAATCGATGCACACAATACATGATGTTGTTCTGTGTATGGAACATTGACAGAAAATGGAGATTTCAGCATGTTCTGTCGTAAATGTTTCGCCAGTGCAAACGCACGGGTAGCTCTACCATCGAATTCGAGCTCCGCCTGAGCCTAGTCTACGACATATTATGTGTGTTAATATTCCTGGCGACTTTCCAAATAAAGCCTCTACTCGGCGAGCTGTTTGAGGTCGCTGGGACTTTATGCCAAATTATCCTATTCAGATTTATTGATAGGTACCGAAAGACCATCGCTACCGTCATCGTCGGGTTTTTGATCATTTGTTATGCTTCGATTTCCTATCAGAGACTTATTTTATTGGGCAACTAGCTTTTGCCCGCGGCTTCGCCCGCGTGGATGTCGAAAAATATTCTACGGGAACGTAGTACCGGGATTTAAAAGGAAGCGAAGCGATGATCGCCTACCTCTAGGTCGAAGAAAAGATCATTGAATCTTGTCCTAGCGCTGCGCCGCGCCGTCGACGTTAACCATAAATAATTTTGTTACGCGAATTTTTGAATCTGTGACATCTTTTAAAGTGTCAAAGCATACTTTAGATTCCAATTTAAATAACTTATTTGATTGCATAAGGAATATTAAAATACTGGTCAAAATAGCTTCGGAAGTAACAATGAAATTTTTATCAAATGCTGAAAGATAAAAAATGGTTACTGTGGGTTATCCTTAGAAGTTAGGCATACGCTATCGTGGACTTTTTTGTTGAACTTTTTAAGATGTACTATCCTGTAGATTTGTAGAACATTAATTTTATGTATCTCTTACGGTTTACGCGGCAAACGCCAGTAAGCTCCTCAGTCGGCATGATTTTTTCGACATATTCAACAATCAGCGTCATATTTCAGCCAATTTACACACAACCATAATGAATTATATACCTAAACTTATGAATCACTCCGTCGTATCGTGAAAACCGTTTGAAAATCCGTTCCGTATTTCTGAACGAGATAAACTCGAAAGTTTATCGCGTTCAGACAGACAGACGCGGACTTTGTTTTATACTATGTATCGATATTATTGATTTCTCTGTTTATGTTGAATCATTACTGAAATCTTGTGTAAGGTCTGGGGGCTTAAAACAGTCAATTTAGCAGAATCATAATAGGAAAATATTACTAATCATCGTAAAATGTCACAAACTGACAATTCATAATATGATCGGCGTGCGATTCCTATTACGAAATAATTCATCTGTTTGTAAAGTGGTCCACATATTATGAATTGCTTTTGTGTCAAATTAGTGGAATTGCTAATGACAGCTGGAAATTCAGGAAATGAAATGCTTTTAGTGGAATTGCTAATGTGGGCGTTTTAGGCCCACAGTTCAGTAAATTCCTAGTCTCAGTGAAGATAAAGAACCATATGCTGAACATCCTACAATGCAGTGTTCAGTAAATTGAATTTGCGATATCACAACTGTCTCGATACATCGGAAACCAAACTAGCGTGCGGCTGCGAGTGCCTATAATACGTCTAGAGCTACGTTATGCATTTCCTGTGCTCCGGTTTTGGAACAGCTCGTTCCGCAGTCGAAACATAACTCAAACGGTGCATACCAATAAACGATTCATGCAAAACGTCCTGCCTGGACTTTTTAATTGGAATTGGTACATTTGATTGTGGGACACTCGATATGTAATAGACTTTTAGAACTTAATAATAAAGAAATTCGAACGGCTACTAAAACAATAAAATAATTTCTCACAGAACTCATTATCAGCCCTTACTGCTGATGGTCATAATGAGATACGCCATTGTCACGTTTCGCAAACCCCAAAAAGGGGATGCTTCTGCTCATTGTCTTGGCATTGAGAATTTGAGGAAATCTTATAATTTTAATTCCCTTTAACATATTATAATGACCATTCTTTCTTATACATGCGCTAGTAGAAATATCACAGATCTTTTGTTCAGAAAGTATGCTTAGAAGAGTAGCCTATAGACAAAACGCACTGTTTTTAGTTTCTTTCACTAAGCTCCTTCAACAAAGTCACAGTGTTTATAAACGACTTCAAAAAAGAAGGAGGTTATTGTGCCTTCGACTCTCGTAGTTTGTTAGAGCCAGACAACTGCTACTTTTAATTTTGGGTTTGCTTAAGACGGATGCGGAATTCATTGTTGGTAGTAATGACAGTTGTCATTCTATTGAAATGTGATTTCCAACTAACTAGCCGGAGAAATAAACACAGATGTTTCAATGCTATCCATAATGGAACGACACAAGAAACAATGCAATGTGCATCCTATCATTTTCTATAAAACAACGTCCTTGATTGTTGGAAGACAATAGTATTAGCATTAAAAAACTGTTGTAAATAGCGCTAGTATTCTACTATTACACAATATTGCCATATATCCCAGGAAAATATTTTTTTTTCTACCATTAGATTTAACATAATTCTAATGGAAACCCTTCACTTGGATTTTTTTCGCAGATTGTCTTTAATTCCTTATATTCCAGCAAACATTGACGTAAAACACGAGTAATTAATATTTGGACAGACGGGTTTATGAACCTTGTTAAGAGTCACAATAACATGTACTCTAGAACAGTTCGGCACATCGCGATAAGCTATATGATGGGATTTCTCTGGTAGTTTAGTGTAAACAGTGCGACCTCGCCTGGGGGATGTTGGGGGATCGTGTCGTTGTAACACGGGTTGAATGCTGAAACAAGGCCGCCTGTTTGACAGTTATCGTGCAAATTATCTCACGGCTGAGCCCGTGACTAATATCCTGCGTTAACTTTGATCTAAAAAATACGACGTTCAGAATAGTAATTGTGCTCTTGGTTTTCGATGTTTTTAGTTTTCTTATGTAATGCCTCGATACATAGTTAATGTTACATTGAGATAGCGGAGGAATGCGATTAAAACCAAACTTCTGACGTCAAGAAACGTTTGGTTTCGGGAGAATTCATTGCTGCTAGTGCTGCTACAAGGAACTCGAGTACAGTTTCGAAGTTTATTTTTTAAACTTAGTCGAGATGAATAATAAAAATTATGAAATCATGTTTTCAATTATTGGGACCCAAAATAAAGTAAACCTGTGATGGCTAAATGAAACAATATGAACGGCTAAATCAAACCGGAAAGTAACAATAAATTACAGCTTACAAAATTAAGAAATTTATTAGTCAATGTTGTGGTAAATATTTCAGACATGTTTCGGATAGTTGGTGTTGTTAGATACGCAGCGTTTTCCAACAAGGGCTTTTCAATAAATGGGTCGAGTAACTTTTGAGGATACATAAGACGTGCGACAGCCGAGAGCCCTTCCTGGCTCATTTGTCGCTAGTGATACGCAACCTCGGATACTGTTTCCAATTGAGTTACGTGATATCCTGACAACCATTTATATTATTCAGTTTCTTTTCTTTCTTAGTTTTCTTATCTTTATTGGGTATCCCATGGGGCTAACCTGTATCGCAATCTGACGTAATACATTATGGAGAGCGCTACATCAACATAGCAACCGACCGTCCAATATTTTTTTATCGGCTCAAAGGTCTTTCTTTGAAGGATTAACAACCCCAATCATGTAGCTGCTCAACCCATACTTGGTCGGTTATTTACGATGAAAAATATTAATATTTTACGTCTTAACCTACAAAGACAAAGAAAATAAGCCAATGAAAAGCCGAATAACTTCCGTCCACCATTTCTTTGACGTAAAACAGCGGGAACAACAATATAATAAATATCTACCTTGTTACCTTGTTGAAACTATCTAGTGACATTTAACATTTTGGACAGCACCATATTTGTGCAAATACATTCCGATATCAGTAGCAAACGAAACACATGCGACCAAGTGACGAACGCTCTCGGAAGTGTCAAGGCAGGGTGCGGCAGGGGCGAACTAGGGTGGTTACGTAAGGTCTGCCGCAAGTCCGCAACGCTCCTCGCCTTCTCCCGCTACCGTCAATGCACGTCGTGGTGCCTATTGTTGTCGCTCACGCTTGCTTGCATTTCAGCTCAGCATTTTTATTGGGTGACGACGACGTCCCACTTGTTCGTCATTGCAGTGGAGTTTTTATTACACCGGCTTGTGCAGGAACAGCATTTTTGTTGTGTCGCTTACTGCATACACAAAATACGCACATAAGTTTTCTTATACAAAATGGCTTTAGCAACTAAAATAAAATATTACCCCTATCTTACGAGTACATCCGTTGCAGCCATATCAGATAATCTACTAAGTTTATAGTTGCTCAAAATAATGACGTAATGTAACGAGCATTTACTTTATAATCTGATCATCTGACTTATCACGAAGAGAAAAACAACTCTTAACATTTTGACTTTAAACATTTATCCGCAGAAGAACAGCTTCGGGAATAATCCCAGATATGGCGTAGAGGTCGTAAATAAGCGCCATCAGCGGTGGGGTACAAGGGGTACCGTTTACCCCTCGACGGGCTTTATGACCAACCGCCTGTAAAGGCGTGGGCCGTGTAAAACCGCGGCTTTTGATTTGTGACCTTGTGTAATATAGGTCACACCACTCAATCTTGCCAATAAACACGCATAACATTTTAATTGAAATTTGAAGCGGACTGTGTAAACAAGATTTTTAACTAACCCACAATATTTTTTGCTAACCGCATGTGATTTTTAAATTCTCTGCCGCAAATATTGAAGTTTATCCTTTGAACATTTACACCACACAATCATCAGCCATGTTAATTCATTGAAGATATTAAATGAATACCTTAATTTCTTATTAAAACAGTAATTTCTACAGGTGTGTGAACCTTCCCTGAAAACAGTTATTAGTATATATGGTCATCAAGGGAAAGAATCAAGACTGTAATGGAATAAGTTTCCGATTCTATAAATTGCTTTCTACTCGAATCGAAAACCAATGTCGAACAGTCGGTAAAGTAATAATGCCAAGGTAATCATTTAATGTTGAACTTATAGAACCAGGGTAGATGAATGTATTGAGCTATAAATCTGTACTTATATGACATTTCTCTTATAAGGGATTTAATAGTCCGCAGTATGGGGCAATATAAAATGTTATAGCTCATTGAACCGGCTCGGTCATCTTGTACGAAATTTTGCTGTTTCGGCAACACTGTTCCAGATCATTACTTGAAATAAAACATAGATCACTGACCCTGACGAACCTATTATAAGATCCTTTCACATTGATTTAAATTGGGAAGTATTTCAGTGGAATCTCTGTTTTTTTTTGTCTAGATTGATCAATAACCTCTATCTTAGCACACAATGGCGTTTCGTAGAATGAGCAAGCAAAACAGACTAACCCCGTTTATTGCCCGCGACAATATAAATTGTAACAAAAAACTGCATGAATCAAGTCAATAAAACGATGTCAAGTAGAGCAAATTAGTGTTCAAAGAAAATATAAGTGTGTTCGACATCCGACTGTAGTGAACTGAGGGTTCGGGGATGCTCCATGTTCCGAGACTGTTTCAAGTGGAAAAACTTGTTAATACCGCAATTCTCAGTTGCCTCAGGACAAGTCTACCCATCCGGACCGCTGGAGTTACGTCCTTCGGTAATAATCTTCAGACAGACTTGGTAAATGATGGGCATCTCCCAAGAGTTTAGATGTTTTTATAGTAGGACGCGTACGTATGCTTTAAAAGGAAAGTTCGCAGTGTAATCAAGTGTTTAAGTACATTTAATTTTAGATAACGCTATCTGTGTAGTTATCTAAATATTGTAAATATGCATGTAAACTGTATGGCCTTAATATCAGTCAAAGCAGAATTTAGAGTAGGTACCTATGCTAGTTTTTGCACGACTGCTTGAAACAGTTTCCTAAAGACGACTGTGTTGTGTCGACTTGTCTATTAAAATCGCACTTGTTGCTAGATAGTGTTTAATTTATACGTACAATGTAACTAAAAATTAATTGCATCGTCGAGATTGTGAAGGGGGCACGAATAAGCCGGGTCAAAAAGTTGTAAGTGGTGACGAGCGATCTAGATGCGCCACGCGTTCCGCGCCCGTAATTATGTGCTGAGATTTAGGGATGCCGCCTCCAATTGACCCAGATCTAAATAATCCCCTTGACGACTCGTACTACCAGGGATTGTTTTTATCTTGTTACATGTGTTGGGGTTTCAGCGTTCCAGAAATAAACTAAAATACGTAACACGAGAAAAATATATTTGAACAGCGTTAAATTCACAATTATCATGACTATGAAAATCTGCTGCACATTGCATTTCGATTTGCTGTACCGTCTAACGAAGGTCATTGAAATATTGACTCCGGAGTGGTAACTTACTCTTCATTTAATAGGTAGGTATTTTATAAATGTCGTCTGTCTATCTTATTAACGAACTTGGTCTTCTCTTCAAATTATATTCAAGAGATTTGCTTTACCTGATAAGTACGTAATATTAAAAATAGAGAATTTGCGTTAAAACCACCGTAGCTAATATAAATTACCTTGAACCTACCTAATTAAGTATAAAGTTTTTCAGAAATATAGGATTATCCTTGAGGTGTAGTCTAGACGAGCGAAACGGCAGGGTACTTTAGTTTGAGGGGTGAAGGCCAAGATTGCGTAATTCTGCTCAACTTTAGGCACACAACGCAAACTGAATGCGCAAGGATGACTTCAAAATCATATCAATCTGTATTCCGAAAACGTTAACGAACCAGTTATAACCAGTTAGGACGGTTTAATCCAACACACGATATACAGGGTTAACGAAAATCGCGGCGTTGGCCGCCCCTGCAATTAAATTGAAATACGTTTTGGGTTTTTGGTATACCCGGAATTTCGTACTGTTAACGCCGCTTGACGCTGTTTCATTAAACTTTGTTAAAATTTTAAACGCGAACAACCACATTTAACTGATTAAACTTTTAAATATTTTAACCAAACGTTGTAGGAGCAGGATTTGTTCTGGTTTCTGGGTTGTGCGATTTTGCTGATTACTTACTTAAATGTATTTTATACGAACACAGCTGTAATAGCACCTAGTTTAATTAGTGATAATTTTTTTACTAGTTTTCCTATCGTTACGCTACGTGCATTTTAATACCTAGAACGAACATTTTATTCCATTTATTAGTTAAATTTAGTCTCAGAATAAGCGTAGGAGAGTACTTACGTTATATTCAAATAAATTGATAAATAATCAAAGAAAGTTAGTTTTTTAGAAAGTTCGAATAACTTCTCAAAAAAGATTTTTATACAATTACTCAAGTTTATCTTATAAAAGAAAATACTTGTAACGTCCAAGTAGTCCAATACTTCTAATAAATTCAAAAATATTCAAGCGATGCGGCATATTATTTATCTAATTTAAGTTTCTAAATATATCCAATATATTCCAAAATGCTGTGTAAATTTTTTATAACCAAATAACTTATTTACACAAGTAAAATGCTAAAGTACCAAGTCAATTTTTAGTCACATAAAAATTCAGTACCAGCGAACGTCCGACGTAAAACCTCGCTCCGAAGAGCAAAATATTTTTTATTTAATGAAAGCAACAGGAAAAGTTAGAGTGAATGATTAAATAATATTCAGGCTACAAAAAATAAAAATTGGCGCCAGACCGACCAATGCTAGGAAGCCAATACAGCTGACGTTATCAGATCTGGTTCGATTGAAATACGTGACGTGACTCCCAATTCGCTGCCTCACACTCCATGCCACGAAAATAGTACAAGACTCGTGTGCGGCCATTTAACTGAACATTCGGAATTGTGGTTTTCTTTGTAATGTTCTTTTAGCAAACTGCTACAGATTATGTAATAGAATTTTGAAAAATTCGACTATTTTCTCTGGTAGATACATGAATTTTCTTCTATTCTTTTGGGATTACATTTTTTTTAAATCGCGGGAAGATAATTATTTTTCTTGTAAATATTTTTTCAATCACCGTGTATACTGAAAAGCGCTAGAAGCATCGAAGAAACGTAATACCTTGTTTGGTTTTCTCTAAGCAGTTCATAGCTACTTATATACTAAGGCGGTCATCCGGAGCCCTTTGTCTAAGCCGGTGGCGACCATGACCGCGTCTGTCGGCTCGAAATTAACTCTCTGCCCGCTTTCTATCATACTGATATTACGAAACTAGGAGAGGACCTTCAACAAATTGTAAATCAGCTCCCTCTACTGCTGTTTTATCGAATACTAGCTTCCGCCCGCGGCTTCGCCCGCGTGGTATGTCGATAAAAAGTAGCCTATGTCCTTTCTCAGGCTCTAGACTATCTGTGTACCAAATTTCATTTAAATCGGTTCTGTAGTTTTGGCGTGAAAGCGCGACAGACACACAGACAGACAGACAGGCAGACAGTTACTTTTGCATTTATAATATTAGTAAGGATTGAGAATTTCTACAGTATCGTTTATAGTTTATGAACTTAATTAAAAGTTACAGCTTTTTTCATGATTATTCTTCTGAAACCTGGAAATAATTTTAACACAGAAGTGTCTCTGACAAGATATTTCAAAATACTTGTTGTTATGAATTTGTCACTGATAATAAAGGTTGTTCCTATCCGAGAGAAGATAATAAGAATCGTCAAACCTTGAATTCTGTATCTTATCGTAAGAGTATGATACTGATTCATAAAGTTACGACAAGTTGTCATTTAGATAAAATGTAAATAACATTTTGGTATCTACAAAAGAATGTTATTGTGGTAACGTCACCATATACATAGACCAACTTACTTATTATTTTGTTTGTCAATGAAGCCTAACCTTTTCCCAACTACGTTGGGGTCGGCTTCCAGTCTAACTGGATGCAGCTGAATACCAGTATTTTACATTGAGCGACTGCCTATCTGACCTTCACAACCCAGTGACTGGGTAACACGATACACCTTGCCAAGATTGGTTGTCAGACTTTTGAGCTTCTTCTTATGACTGGGTGTCCGTACCAATTGTCAAAGATCTACGAATGACAGCCGGGACCAACAGCTTCACTTCACAATTATTTTGTTTGTATAATCAAATAATAGCAAAGTGATAATGAGAAGTTTTGTAAATGTGATTTGCCAGCGTACACCGTGTCCGGAGGGTTCATAATCATTGTAAACAATTGGCCGTTTCCTGCGCTATTCAATCAGGATAACTGCACGGATAACGGGCGGAACAAATGTGTACAATTACGTTTTGTATCGTAAATAAAAATCCTTTTTATGCTCGCATGCGTATGAACGGGGTACTGGCTGTTTGTAGGCGTCGAGACGAGCCGAGTGTCAATTATAACGCCGAGTTACGCCTCACACGTGTTGACACCGTATCCCGTGCCGATGTTATAAGGTCAAACTATTATAAATACATTCTGTAAATGCTTCTTGTGATAAGAGGTTAAATGTTAAGGCATCGTTCTAACATTGCTGCTAAAATAGTTGTAAAATGCCAACGACTATTTTTAGCACCAATGTAAAACGAGAGGGAGATGTATCATATCGAAGCCATCTAAAAATACTGACTTTGGTGATGGCCAGTTTTCCAGTCCTATAAAAATAAATAGTGGCACCCGCAACCGAGAATAGGGGTTCTAGTCCTACCTATGAATCTCAAAAGCTCATTTCCCTTTTCTGCTTCTAAACATAATGTCGCTTTCATTATGAAATTTTCTGAATATAAACTTCGCAGTACATTTTATTAACTGAATCAAAACAATTATAAACTAACTTAACAGGATCAGCTGTACTGGTGCTGTTAACATCACTCAAGTTATTTTCAATTATTTCATCCATTATATTTTTTTGGTATACCTACTGGAGTCGTAATTTCTAGGAAAAGCTGATAATGAGGTGTCCTAATGGAAGCCATTGTCGTTAAGCTTGTCTAAATTAATGTTTTGATGTCGACACGGTTTGGTCCGTGTTACAGAGTGACCTATATTGACAGCGACACAGAACGGCCTGACCCCTGACTCTGACCACCAACGAGCCACCTCCATTCACGATTTGTTGTCATAAAAATGGTATAATTATATTTTGGTCAGAAGATAAGTAAACAGCTTCCGCTGAAAGAAATCTTTTTAATCACACGTTATTTGTGTTCTACAAGGGATTACATCGGTTGATAAAGCTTTTCTCATGTCTGTAAACCATATTTTAAGTTGAGGTATAGAGACAAATGTAATAAAAAAGTAAAGTAAAATGAGTGTGTCGGCCTACCTAGTTGCATCGTCCCCGTAAAGTCCCAACGCGCAACAGTAGGCCTTTGTAGATACACGGACTGTCCGTATAAATTGAATAATGGCTAGCTCGCCTCAACTAAGTGGATTCTATTTTCCTTTTCGTGTACATCCGATGTCGACCCCTGCTTACGTCACGACTTGCTAAAACAACCACATTTTGCCCCCTCGTTCATTTATTATTCCTTTGGTTTTCTATGTCACCGTTTCATACACAATTTCATTAGCGACGTATATCGTATAATATATATGTATATCGACGTATATATACGTTATATCTTTTGTGGAGTCGAGTTGATCTCATTATGAATTTATAGTAAAGGCGACAGTCCTGTTTCTAGTTAGTTAATACTAACTGTTCTGAATAATTATTTTATTATGAACACGTGTGAAATGTGTGAATGTCATCGAGGAATCGGTCATGAATAAGGATAATCACTAGGTTCAACAAAGTATTATGAAGGAAAAACCTTATTAATCATACTCTATTATCATGTATCACCTCACGTTATTTGATTTCACTATAGATAAGTAGTCATTAAAAAATTATGTATATAAATGCGGCTTTTTTACCATTTCCTATACAAAAAGCGGATGAAATAACCAAAAAGACACTCGTGTTTTCTACAGTTTTATAAAATAAAAATCATGAGCTAAAGAACGCAAAGTGTAAAAGTCCTAAGAAGTGTAACATGTTGCGCCACTCCTCACGTCAGCTTGAGTTACAAGTGCAACGTGGATAAATGGAGTGTCGGCCGTCCACGACACCGAGCCATTCATTATGTCTTCTTACTCCACAACTGCTAAAGTGTAATTACTATTAACTAACGTCTTTATATAATAACAATTCATTATATTATGAGACCGTCTGCGGCTTCGCTCATATTTAGTTATGCCGTTACGCGTTAGGCTGAGTCCTGAGTGACGGCGCGGGCGTGGCGCACCGCGCAGGAGGATTGCGGCGCGGATTTTGAAAGTTGATGCGCGCGCGTGTGTATAGTGGGGGTCGTGAGTGACGGCGCACCGCCGCGCCGTTGTTTGTTGCTATGGCACGACCGTTGCCATAGCAACGAACCCAAAGACATGACATTGTAATAACGTCCTGTCAGAATATTAATCAACGATTCATTCGTGTTTTTAAGTGTATTTTTTCAATATAAAGTGAAACTTGGTGCTTTCGAATGATACTCATTGTTGTAGTATATGGATAACATAGCAATTAATGAGGATTATGAATTTATTTATTATTTATTTATTTATAACAGCTTATGTTATCATTACAGGGTTTACCCTAATGCTAAGACTTAAACTAATAAACTAAACTATATACCTACAATACAAAAAAAATACAAAATATACAAAAACAAAGCCTTACATAATTATTACTAACAAAAATAGAGTACACAAAAAAAAAAGAGATTGTTGTTTGATTTTTCGATCTCTTACGTATACGTTCATACAAAGTTATCGCGGCATGTATAATGAGAAATGTCAAAACTATCCGCCAGTAAAAATCAAAATACGCGTATAGATGAGCGTGAAATGCGCGCGCCCGCTCGTACTCCGGACAAGTTCGAACATCTCGACTATTTGTTTTATCCGCCGTTCATTCCGCCTGCGCGGTGCGCCGTCACTCAGGACTCAGCCTTACTGAGCACTGAATGTCGTATGCGAAAGATACGACATTCATTCAATTATTCTTTTCTTTTTTCGTATAAAACCTTTAAACCTTCCTGAAGTTCCTGAAGTTATTACTTGAATCTTGGTGAGAACATTTTTTAAAGGGGTTGCCTGCATGCCTGCAGTCTTCTGTTAAAAAAATATTTTGAATCTGTGCTAAAATTTAATTTTCTTCTGTGCAGGCGCAAAGCGACGATGACGATGTCGGGCCCGACGACGTCAACGTCGCCGTCGAAGGAGGCTTTATGGATGAATTCTTCAGTGAGGTAAGAAATCCTTTGTTTTCACTCCATCAACGCGTAATCCACTTTAATAGACCTTAATTAAACCCGGGCTGCTGCTCTGCAACTGGCTGCATAGTACCAACATCATATTCTGAAGGCTTTGTTAATTACAGCTGTAGTGTAGATTCTGCAGCTAATTTGGTTACTTAACCCTTTTTAGGGTTCCGTAGTCAACAAGGAAACCTTAGAGTTTCGCCATGTCCGTCTGACCGTCTGCCCGTGGCTTAGCTCAGAGACTGTTGTTGGTACTAGAAAGCTGTAATTTGGTATGGGTATATATGTATATGAATCACGCCAACAAAATGGTAAAATAAATTATAGATTTTTTTTTTAATAGTTTCCTTGCACGTAAATTGTTTGTGTTTTTTGGCCGGTTTTTTTCCTTATTAAAGTCTTCAATAGGACAGTCATAACTACTCATAATACAATCAATCTGCCTAGCCTTTTCCAACTATGTTGGGGTCGGCTTCCAGTATAACCGGATGCAGCCTAAATTATACATAATAAGTTCTAGCAAACATGCAGTCTTTAAAATGTTATTAATAAAGTTGTACAATTCCGGTTCTTAAATAACATAAGCCAATATGCCTTTATATTTACATACATATTTACATAGATAAAAAGGAGTTCATAAAACCAGTTTCTAGGCTGCTGGGCAATGACTTCGTGATGTCATAGGAAGCGAAGGATATTACGAATTTTTTCGCAATTCAATATCGAGCATATCACGGCATAAAATAGTCGTTCTTACATAAGAACGACTATTTCATGCCGTATCTCTTAATACACATTAAGAGATATTCAGTATTAATATTAAGGAATATGAATCATACGTGACTTCATTACGCAAAGATACTCTGCCGCGTCAGTTTTGTCGCTTCTAGCGCTCCGGTAATCAGCGCATAATGAACTCGTGCTAGTATGACTCATTTCCCCAGCATCTGCTGCTTACATTATTGCTATTAAGGAATTTCTTTAACCTCCACATGACAGAAATATTCTCTTTGCTATCGATGGGAATGCCAATATGTTATAAAGTCTAGAAAGAAAAACGTTCCTTTTTCGCTGCGAGATTTATCGCTGGATTTGGCGCTAGCGAAGTGGATTATATATTCTGCTGTGATAAGAATTCTTTTCTTAAATAGAGGGAGATTGTAACGTTACATCATACCATTGATGCTTTCATAGAAAGAACAGCAATTCTATTTTGCAAGCTCCACTGACACGCGGCTATTCTGTCTGCCCCGAGTTTTTCAATCAGCATAGTTGTACAAAAGTTTCAGCGTGTATCCCTATTGTTTTCGCGTCGTGCACGTAAGCGTTGTTCTGTTTGTATTACTAGTGTGTATGACGTTATTGCGTGTCGCCTTAGGTATTTAATTATGTTTACCGTTATCTGTGGTATTTCATGCTTCAGAGAAGAACAATGTCCGGGACACAGCCGGTAGATTCTCCGAATTGTTGTACCAGGATAAAGCCAGTTAACGATTATTTAGTTACTGACATTGTATATGCTGCTACATTATGGTATTCCGCGGTGTCTAAATATTGAAAACTAAAGTTATACATAGGCAGGTACTAACTGCATATGCAAAAACGGTCTGAAATGAAAGCCATGGCGTGCGGAGATAAACGCATTCGCGTGTCAGTAGCATGGCTTACAGCATGTAAGAGTACTGTAAAACGTCAATAAACTTACTTTATGGTACCTAACAACGACATTATCGGTTTTATGTCCCTATTATATTCTAAACCTATTTACATTATCAATTCGCAATGTTAATTACTTGAACCAATTGCAATGTTTAACAGTAAATTGAAGCTTTAGTTTAATTTACTTGCCCTTACCGTTTTTCATACAGTGTTTAGTAGAGTCCTGAAATACGAAGGAACATGCAAAAGGCGTATTATCACGGTTCCCTAAGACCCAGTCAACTGTTTAATTGGAGCTATTGGACGGTGAATGCGAAATCCAATTTTTATCGATTCATAGATAGGATTTAACTTGTGTTTTGGAAAAGTATATTTTATTTACTAACGTTTACAATTTCTTCGAAGTATTGAAGTGTTTTTATCTGTATTTTACGAACGAGATGTTAAAAGCATTTTCATTGAAGGGGACGAGGCTTTGCATATTTAATTGTTTCGTGTTATCCGTCCCACTCAGTTATTTTTTTAAACCGTGGGCATGGCCCTGGTATTCATTGATATTGATTATTCTCCATGGGTACATTAGTCACTGTATTTTCCCTTAAAAAAAGCCAGTGACTTAGTAGTGACGTGACTCATGTGCTCATGATTGTGCTCTGCATCGATTCAGATTGGCGCTATACTTATCGAGGTTAAAGTTCACATGGTTTTATTGCATAATTAGGTATTTTGCAAGTGGCAATTCCTTGTGAACTAAATAATCCCGAAAATATTTTATCCCTTCTTCTAATTAGCCTTTTCCCAACTATTTTGGGGAAGGCTTCCAGTCTTTCCTCTTTTATATCTTTACACGTTTACCTAATCAGGTCTTTACCTGAAATAGACACCAGCTCAGGACATCATTTGACAGGAATAACAGTAAATTCACAGTTCATCATCATAATATACAAACTTTCTTTACCATTGAACTAATTCACAAATCGCGACCACACTGAGTAATTGTCGCTTGTTTCAATCTTCCTTTCTTACTGAAACAATGAAAGTCCCTGGTATTTCGTATTAATATATCAATGACAATATACACAAGCGAACCAACTGGTGCATTGGCCTAGTGTCAGCTTTTTGTTATTAATGGTTCGAGCAATTCTAGCTCGATTCCCGCATGACGACAACTTTTTATCTTCCATAATAAAGTAATATTATTGGTACAATGAAACATCGGGAAATCCTGGGGTTGCTATATTTATTCAGAATTCATGATTGTGCCATTTGCCCGTCATTTTAAAAGCCCACAAAACAATCTACATTTACGTCGCGTAGGCAGCATTTTGTGGTTGGGATTGTGTAAAGTGTAAATGCACGCTTTCAAGGTAAATGAATATGCGGTCATAACACACTCTATTTATTAAATTACTAGCTGTGCCCCGCGGTTTCACCCGCGTAGGTCTCGATCCCGTGGGAATATAGGAATAAAACGTATCCTATGTCCTATTTGGTCATGGTCTACCCGTGTGCCCATCCTATCCTCTCTAGAGTAGGGAACGTCGCGGCGACGCGGAGCGGCGCCGGCGTCGAACGGTTCTATTGCATTGTTAACTTGCAACTGCGAAATTAAATGTCCGAATGAACTAAAAAGTATTTTACTGCTACATAAATACCCTTGATGTTAAAACTATTTATTTGAATAAAAATTAATATTATGTTGATAAAACTCCTTCGCAAATAATGCATTAATTTCGAACGAATTTGATTACCATAAAAAAAGGTTATAGTGAGTCAATCTCAAAAGATAGACATATGCTGTAGCGGACTTTTTTTTTAGAACTTTAAAAGAGGAACAATTCCAACATACATAATATTCGCGTAACTTAAACCATTTACGCAGCGCACGCAACGGAACCTCTCAAAAAGGAATATTTTTTCCCGTTTTTGCAACATTTTTCATTTATTCTCCGCTCCTTTTAGTCGTAGCGTGATGTTATATAGCCTATAACCTTCCTCGATAAACGGACTATCTAACACAAAAAGAATATCTAAAATAAAAAAGATTTTTTCCATTCCAACCAGTAGTTCCTGAGATTAGTGCGTTCAAACAAACAATCTCTTCAGCTTTATAATATTAGTATAGATAATGTAACCTAATTCCCGTAAATATCACACATAAAAATGAACGATTTAATTTAGACTCATTAAAAGTTAATTAACACAAACGATCATCACCCCTACTTATCTTTTTGTAGGTGAGAAGCCTTTAGGTGACTATAAAACGCTTAGTGGGTTAGATCATCAATCGTACGACTTAGGATTTAAGACACCTGATCTATTTGGGCCTACTGGAAGCACGCAAAGCTGTTACTAAGTGGCCTATAAGGACACGTTACAGGCATTCGAGTACAAGGGCAGGTGACGTCACACACATCCTAGCAATCGATAGAAAACATCGAGTCATTGTTATAGAAACTAATAATAATAAAATAAGTTAGGTTATTGAATAACGTGTTATTTCCGCAACAATGTTGTAGGCGTTATTACCGGCTCATTTCCGGCCAGCTTTTTCCGAGCTTTCTGCGTAGCGTAGCCGTCGTAACAGTAGCGATACGAACCCGAATACTATGCATATTGCACTGCTATACCTTGTAGTACTTATATTACTTACATGAATACAAATCTGTCTATATATTTATCTCCATAACAAAATTATAGGCGTTACCAGCTTATTTCTGACCGTCTTTTCCGAACATTCGGCGTAGCGTAGCCGACGGCGACGGGATGTAGCCGTAGCGCTACGAACCAGAATACTACTCAAACTCAAACTCAAAGCATTTATTTCAATTAAACCATTCACAGGCACTTTTGAATTGTCAAGGAGTCGGTCAGTCAGAAATATGAAGCTAGTTGCCCATTCCAAAGCGTAGTAGGTACCTATGGAGAAGAACAGGCAAGAAACTCCATGGACACTCTTTTAAATCAAAATATTGTTACAATATGTGGGTTACATCATTTATGTTGAAATTATACATGTGAGAACAATGTAGAAAGCACGTTAAAAGCGTCCGCAATTATTACATAAAACAATTCAAAAATTAAAATAAGCCATGGCAGCTAAGAGATGACCAGTCACAACTGACGGCGCCCGTTCACGAACATGACGCATGGATCAGCACCATTTAGCTCAACCATTTTGAAGGGAGCTAAATGATCCGACACACGCGCCACCACCAGCGAGACATTTCAGTGAGCATGACATTCCCAGTCGCCAGGGCACATTCAAGTCAATGAAAGACAAATTACCCGGTAAATAATAGCTCAATAGTACATAGTACTCACACCTGTGCTATGCAATTATATAATACAAAGGAGATTGAGTTTATACAATGCAAGATGGTCTTCCGATCTTCAGCAGCTCCAACAGTATATTGTACTACAGACTATACCTTGTAGGCTGTATGCAGTTGTAGGTACTTATTTTACTTTTGTGAAAACAAATCTGTTTTCCGTATTTATTTCCATAACAATCTTATGTGTTATTATACTTATTATAACCAGCTCATTTCCGACCGACTTTTCCCTTAATTTGGCGTAGCGTAGCCGTCGTTGCCGTAGCGCTACGAACCCGAGTACTACGCACATTAAAATATACCTTGTATTTATTTAATTTACATAACAAATCTATTTAACGTATTTATTTCCGAAACAATGTTATATGTACGTATGTCATTTCCGGCAGACTTTTCCGAGCAATTGGCGTAGCATAGCCGTCGTAGCGTAGCGCTACGAACCCGAATATTGAACTATACCGTGTACTTATTTTACTTACATAATGGCAAATCTGTTTTAGTTATCTCCCAGAATTTATAAGTGGCGAAACTTGTAAAAGTTACAACAAAGTTAGTACCTACTTACAGCACACTCATAAAAGTTGGTTACTTTTCGGAACCAGAGCTTTTGTCTTGTTATTACGATGCTACGTAGAAAAAACTTTTCCCCGTTTCTCTGAAGTATTTCGTAAAGGCTGGTATAAGGTGGGGTTTAATTCGTATAGGTTCGTTGAACTGTGACTGTACTGACGTCGCTTACATAATCCTAGTTAATCCGGTGCCCGCAAACATGACCCGCTTCGGAGCACGGCTACCTTAATAAAATTTCTACAGCATTATAAATCTGTGGGGCGACTGTGTGTCTACATCATGTATATTTATGCAAAAATAATACTAAGTCGTATATGGCTCGCTAACCCCGCTTGCTCAGTGTGGTCACTATGGGCATTAAGTCCCTTTACGAGAGGTCAACGGTCATCAAATTGCGATAAGCTGAATAGAATACAATGAAAAATTTTCACCCAATTCATGCGGCAACTTTTACGAAGTGTCTTTCAGCCTGCCCGCCCTGAACATTATTATAAATGGCTGTACATTTTATTGATATCTTCGCGTTTCCGAAGCTCATAAAAACCGATACCACAAACACCATTAATACAATATTCAATGATTTGTGTTTGATTATTCATTATACAGTTTATACTTTTATTTTAAGAACTGTGGCACGCTACCCTAATAATATGAATAAAACATGATTTCAATTAAATCGGAATTTGATAGTATGTGCTTAAACTTGTGATAGGGTTAAAAAAATATTTGAATTGATAAGTTTCATTCATCCTCATTGCCGTCAAATGTTTGAGGTTTTATGAATTGCTTACTTGAAAAAGAAGAAGAAGAAGTATGTAAGTTAGCGAATATATTCATACGTGTCTCGTTATAATATAGAAAACAGCTTTTTACAAAAAAAAAAAAAACAACCGTCTTGCAAAAAAAAAAAAAAAAAATTACTTTAATTTCGGAAGTCGGTGTCTTGCTTTTCAGTTTTCGTTTTTTGCCACCGACTTCCGAAATTAAAGTAATTTTAACTTTTTTGTGTTTGTCTTTTTTGTAAATATTCGATTATACAGCAAAAATAATTACCTATCTACAAGGATATTTACTACTATGAATATCTTGAGTACATTTATTACAATACGGGGTCATTTCTTGAACACATAAACAATATAAACATTGACTTCAATTGTGTACTAACTGCTGTTACGTAAGATTATTATGTCGAACACTGTCAAAAACAAAATACAATAGTACCTAAATAGAAAACGGGTTTAACCAGATTTCGCTAGAATTACGATAATATTTATCTCCATAGCCCATTATAATACTAACTACTGCTACTGTAATATTGAGGCTTAATACTCTTAATAGGTCATGCCTGCAGCTAATTGGTAATTACCTAATCACTAAGCACTCTAAGCAGTCAGGTAATTTCCCGCAAACTCCCACATTTAAGGCTGTACCCTACCTCAGACTTTACCTTGCTCGTACCATACTACTCGCGACCTGAGTGAGAGCGAAACGAAGTGGGGCGCTAGCAGGTCTCAAGCCTCGAAAAGTGTAGATAATTGCTTTTTAAGGTGAAAAAAATGGTAATTTAAAAAAAATAAAAAACTCAAGACCTGCTTTGTAGATAGTTTAGTTATTATGCAAAGTTTCATGATCTAATTTGAAGTTTTTTTTAAATACCAGCGGTTTATAGTTATTTTTAAAGGTAATTTTGGTTTTGTTTTCTATCGATAAATTTTTATGTAATCGTGTTTTCGCCAAACATAGGACCTAGCATCAATCCTCAACTTTAACATATATTTATTTCAAAATGAATGCTGTACTATTTTCGGCATAACAGAGGATCATGCTAAGCAATTTGAGGTAGGGTGCGCCCTTAAGCTTCACAAAGGTGAACGATTACTGCAATCGATATTATCGTACGACTTCTTATATTAAATGGTGGGAACGAGACTTGTTGTGGAATTCTTAAACAGTATTGTGGAGGCCTGTGCATTGAAAAATAGTCGAAAATTCACCGCTTATAAAATAGGGTCGAATGTAATTTTTTTTTTTCGTTTAGACATTTTAAAATCTCTATCTCTCGAGATTCAACTTTCATTTCCAATGTAAGGTTTTCAATTTGTTGCTGAATAAGAAATATCTAATGTTTTTGTTTCTACATAATTTTTTCTATAATATGTAACCTAATATTATAAATATAAGATCTATTCCATGGTAACGATAAACGTCCCTACGAATCTAGTATCTAAAAGCTTTGAGAACTGTATAAAATGCTAATGGTATATTCTAAACCGCGGCGTCGTCCCTCAATGAGGCGATAGTCGACTGCCCCAGAGAGATATCTAATTTTCCTTCCCGTCCGTAACTTTTCTCTCTGATACAGAATACAATAAAAAAATACGAGTCGTCGCCAGTTTTCATTCGTGACGTGAATTCTTCACGCGTTTTCATTTAATTCACAACACAACACACAACTGAGTCATAAATATTCAGGCTGCGCTTGGTATTCATCATAATCGTACGATTCATTTACATGTTATTATGTGTGGATGAGAGATGTGCTTACATGTCGCTCGTGGTGGAACGATGGTGGTCGCGACGGGAGGCGAGCACTTAACGTAATTACGTCATTATCACACATAATACATTTCTTATACGCTGTTCATAGTGTTTGTGGTCCAGTATTAATTAATAGATGACGTGTTTATCATGAGGCAGCTGCAATGCCTCATTCTACAATCATAATTATTATTAAACCAAAAGCATAATCTCTTGATTACGTAAAGCATACAAGCTGCTTATGAATCAATTTAAAGTTTGATAAGGTCAAGTGATAAAAAAATGCTGCCTGATCTGACACGGAACTCAGTTTAACCAAAACATCAAACAAAGACTTTTTATGTTGGGCACAAAGCACCGAGTTTCCGTCCACGTTCCACTGCGTTCCTTCAGCAATTATAGCTTCCATAAAATTCATTGATTATGTTGAGAAAGGAGCGTAATGTACTGTGAAGCGGAACTTTGAATTTGGTATTGTCATGGTATTGGAGCCGCTTTAAGTTAACCCAAATTGAGGATTGCCTCAATTTCGGAGGAATTTCTTAAATCCATGGGGATATAGTCACCAGGAACTACTAGTAGTTCTGCATATATAGACAAAGTAAAAGTATTTATTTGAAGTCAAACACAGGTGGATGTAGAAACAAGTTTTGTAAATAGAAAATATGTTTTGCCGTTGACGGCGTACAAATATGTAGCAACAAGCTATTGCCCGCGACTTCTTCTGCAATCCAGAATGAAAAGCCTATGTCCTTCTCCAGGTCATGGTCTACCCATGTGCCAAATTCCATCCAAAACCGTTCAGCCGTTTTTGCGTGAAAGTGTAACAAACAAACTCACTTTCGCATTTATAATATTAGTTAGGAAGTTAGGATAAAGTAGGTATCTAAAATTACACTTAGTACAGCAGGTAACATAATTAAATTTCGTTAAAGTTAAATAACAAAATAAAATTAATATGCATAACATGCAGCATCCAACATAAAGTTTGTGTAATTACGACTAAAAACAGTTGGTAGTTTTGCTAACTGACGTACACAAGCAGTCTAATGAGTAACATGCCTCATATTAATACCAAAAGCTGGCTGGAGCCTACGCTGTGGCCCCATTTGCAACTCCATTTGTGCTTACATACGTATTTCTAACAGTTGCGGTTCTCGCAAAATTAATGGATCACGTTTTTACTTCGGTGGTAGTACCGACCTTATTTACTCTACCAATCGAATCGAAAGTAGAAAGTGGAGTCGTAATAACAAAACGGATTATGGTAATGAGATCAAGTTTGTATTCAAATCCTGGCAGCAAATTGTTGTAGTTCTGAGGGCCAATTCTCGTACTTAAAAAACATTCACATTCAAGTCGCAATCTGTCAAACTTGTCAAAAATGTTGGTAAATTGATGGTTATTTTGACAGATTGCGAATGAGATGCGAATATGAACGTTCTTAAAAATTACGGGAATTGCCCCTCTGTTCGTTATATATTTGTAGTCGCTCGACATTTGTTGTTGAACACTTATAACCTGTCTTCGTAATAGAATTTTCATGTCATGAATCTCTGTCCCTCTCAATGTAGATTATATAAATTTATAGCGACGCCAGATTTAATGGGTACATAGCTACTAGTCTAGACGGGTATAGTTAGAATTATTAAACATCACAATGGTATCGTAGACTAATCGTTAAGTTTGCTATCGGCTGGCCGCCGGACGATATTGGTTATCGGGCTAATCTGATTAATTGGTGAGTCATGATGTGAAGTGTCGCACGACCCGAGCACGGACGTCCTCCTATCGACTCAACCGCATTCCCGACCCTGAACTGTACTTTGAGTTATCAATGTGCCCGATTCAATGACCGATACAATTAGGTTACACACATATTATAAGTAATACGTATTATCTTGGTCATGTGTATGGTTTTCAAAACCTAGTGTCGTTCGCAGATATTTATCGTTCTGTTCCCGAGTATAGCGTCTATAGTCTCAGAGCTTGTTAAAAGATTAATTACACGAAGAATTACAGTCAATGCATGTCTAGAACCGCAAGGCAAAACTCTTTGAAACACTAAAACGGTTTTCCCTTCGCTCAGTTTTAGCTTAATTATGTATTCTTTTGAATCAGTTATCAGCCTGTTCCGCTGATTCAGTACTGCCTATTGTGTTTACCGATTGAATCTTGATAAAATGTTTACACGATGACTAGTCTGGTTAACCTCAATTCTATTAGTTTAGTACTTATTGGAAAATATATTTTTTTTTACACTGAATGCAGTTTAACTTGGCGAGAGCGTTTGTTCTGCGGTTGGACTTGAGCCAGTAATCTCCCTAAGGCAAATTTAACACTAAACATAGCCCGAAAAGCTATATCTCAGCCTATTTGCTAATACCAGCCTAGACGTTGTTTAAACCTTTTTTCTTTTCATTCGACTTCTAGAAACAGTAGGAGGTTCTCAATTCGTCTGTATGTTTTTTTTTTGTGTGTACGTTACTCTATTACTCCGCAAATTATTAATCGATTTGATGATTATTTTTTGTTTCGTAGGTCATGCTACAGAGGTCCCATATAAATATTATTACCTTTGCTTGCGTAGTTTTTGAGTAAGCTTCAATATTACGTATTTTTCCCACTTAATATATCTCGACGATGTTTTAAGTAACTCCGTCATTGTTACTTAGGTACATAGCAGGCAGCAGTATTCGAATTTGTGTGGGGTAGCACAGTATGATAAATGCCTCAAAAATCGGACATTGCTTTTTTATTCTTCTAATCGATAGTATGCACTGTTTTGAATGTCAGAGTAGAACTCCCAGATCTTAAATATACCTTAAAAAAGAGTTAGAATTTTAATTAGTTTTTTCTGGATTTTCAGAAAAACTCTTATATAAACGATGTGATATACATATTTGAACATTTGTTTTCGTAGTTTATTGACAATATATAAAAGGTATTATATAGGCGAAACAGAAAAGATTTTTTTACAATAGAAAAGCAAATATGCGTGATTTTAATTTTTTTCCTTTTTATTTTTTCCCTCGGACATCTTTTGTAAGTAGCACCTAATGTTTATCTTAAAATATGCTTCAAAACTGTACTATTAACTATAAAAAAAATCAGATGCTAATCTATCAGGAAATAGAAGATATGATGATTCTATGGTTTTCAAAATTTTCTATGATAATAGGGTTAACACTTTCAGAATACAAAAATTTTAATTAATAATTTCTGTTAAGGCAATTTTATTTTATATCTCAACGCGGGTCCCGGTGCCCGGTTGCAGTACTTATTGATGTCTGTACTAGTTATAAAGAGATACAATTTGTGAATTTGTTCATCTCCGAAACTTCTCATCCAATTAAAAAATTCTTTCACAAATAGAGAGCTACACTATTGCCAAGTGCTATACGATTTTATTGTAAAAGTATTTGACTTTCACGTGGACAAACTCGCAGGCAGAAGCTAGTAATTAATTAAAGAAGAAAGTTCTCGTTTTCTGTTACAAGAGTTTGTTTGTCAATATGTTCAAACTCTACGAGGCTTGTGACTTGGCTGGAACTAGATTCCTCTGCTTGGGGTTCTTCTCTAATATTTTGAACATTAATGGGTTTAAACAAATTCAAAACTGTGAATGACAGAGGTTGGCGTTGTAACTTTTTTAATCTCTGTTGAAGCCTGATATCGGAGATGTATGGGTCTGAAGACTCTAGTGCTCTATGAAATAAATCTAACATGGTCTTTTCGCGGTCAGATTTTCTAATGTGATGTTCGCTGTCGTGTCTCCAAAATTTATTGCGTGATTCACCGGCTTGCTCCGATAGGTCTCCTATAGGTTACGCTGAATGCGTGATTAATTATCTTGCCGTGGACCAATATATTGTGTAATATTACTCTCATTGGGTACCATTCATAATTCGTAACATTACTCGCAACAGATTTGGCGAAATTACCAAATTTTTCAGCATCTATTGGCAATCCACAGGATAAAACTACTAATATTGTATGTAGATCGTCTAATAACCACTGTGGAAGACCTAATATTTCGGCAAACACAGTGCGGTTTTTGTCAGACAAAGCTGTCCTAGCAGTATTTCCGTAATTTGTGATGCCAGAATTAGGCCGAACCACATCTTACAAAAGTCCTAATGTAGCCCTTATTTCTTGCTGAATTTTGTTTTAGTAGGTACTCTTTACTATTATAGCTTCCGGAGAATTCTGAGACACCCTCCACTTTTTGACTGGATTTTTGTAGGCAAGATGTAGCAAAAATTTAAATACACGAATCCACGTGTGTAAGGGGCTTAATCCATGTTTCATGAGCAGTTCATTTGTTGGTCGGGCATAAACGAAATCTACTTATTAAATTCCTTTGAAGTGACCTTACAGAACGGGCACCTTAGTTGTGATGATGTATCAGTAATAATATTAAGTACTTTGCCATCAATGATTGTGAGATAAAGTTGGCTTTTTGCTACTACTTTATGGCCTTTAGACGTTTCTGCAAAGCACAGAAGTACGTCCTCAATTTGGTCTTCAACCCATTTTTTCTGAGAGTATCAGATCTTTGGTTTCTTTACGATACTGTATATGGATTGGTCGGCAGTACCGGTAAGATTGCGGAGCTGGATTGTACCACAGAACCTGGCCACACTGTGTTTTAATTTGCATAGGAATATAAGTTATAGCAAAAAGGCAACTTTTGTCTTCGTGACCTTGAGAGAAGCTTTGTTTATATAAGGATTGGCCTGTACTACCATCAAAGCCCCAAGATTCTTCAAATATGCAGTTAAGTGTGGTAATATTCTTTTGTAAACAGTAAAATGATATGGCTTCGTCACACGACTGAATAATTCTAATAAAAGTATAGCAAAGTAAGCTCAATAACGAAAAAAAGGCTTCTATTTCATATACTTGAACTGGATTAGTAAGGTAACATTGTTTTTTTGCGTTTCGAATACGGTTGTATGGTGGAAATGCATTGAAATCTCTATCCTTGAGGTTTTGTTGTAAAAAATGGTATGTTGAAGACGGACAGAGAATTTTTTATTTATATAGATTGCTAAGGCTTCTTCCGGAGTATAATAAGGCTTTGGATCTGTTTTGAGTTTTGTTGCTATTTTGGTTGGTCTTGTTGGGCTTAACAGAGATAAACTGATTACGTACTCGGTCTTTTACTGAACTTTTGTCTAATTTTTGCCCTCTAACTTCTACTGTGTCTCCGAAAACTGATAATTTTTTCAGCTGGTTCCTTTTCTAAGAACAAAGATAGTCGTTTGCGAGTTCTTAGTTGTTGTCTCTTACTGAGATCTTTATAGAATGAACCACTTGATTGAGAATCATCACTAATGACTAATCTAGGTTCCGGGTCAGGCGAAGACTCGCAATCTAGGGTTGCATTAAGGCTATTATCTTGTATGGAACTGGGATCAGTTTCGACAAAATCAATGTTATTTGGACCAGGTTCGATCAGGTCGGAAATGTATTGGGAACCTGGTCCAGGATGATCAGGCATGTGACTGGTTGTGACTGAAGGTTCAACATATTCATAAATACAACTAGGGCCAGGTTGGGGCTGATCAGGAAAATAGCGGGGACCAGGTTCAGGATGTTCAGATACATATCTAGGATTAGATTCGACATGTTCATAAATACAACTAGGGCCAAATTTGTTTTATCCCATTAAATTACCTATGGTACCTCTATACCTACTGTTTATAATTAATGAGTAAAACCTACTTCAATTTGACATAAAAAAATTTGGTTATAGTTTTTACATTTGTGATAACCCTAACAAAAAAAATACTCAACTCGAAAAATCCGAATTCCTTCGTGTTATGAATCTGATATTTTACAGGCAGGTTGATGTAACACTAAACAATAATGTGTGTGAAAATAAAATGCTACTACCTTCTAGAACCTGCGCAAAAAAATAAATTCAAAATTACAGAAAAAAACACGTAACTTGCTTTAAATTACACCTAAAAAATATTTTTGAGTTTCTAAAAATAGCAGACATTTGGCTTTATCGCATACTATAATTAAAACACAAAAATGTTGCAAAGATAATAAATTATAACAATTCTTTTGATTTCTATGGATAACCAGAATAAAATATAAAATAAATTATAGCTATGGTTCTAAGTTGAATTCGAATATGGGAATTCTACTCTCGCATTCAAAACAGTGCATACTATCGATTAGAAGAATAAAAAAGTGATGTCCGATTTTTGAGGCATTTATCATACTGTGGGTAGGTACCACAAACAAAAAGAGAAAAATAAAAACTTTTTACAAAAAAATAATTTCGGAAGTCTAGGTAGCAAAAAAGTAATTTGAAAACAAAGACACCGACTTTCGAAATTAAAGTTATTTCTCAGTATTTGTTTTTTTTTTTAAGTCGGTTGTTTTCTTGATTTTTAAAAAGTTTTTTTCTATAATGTTGTTGATTGTGCAAAAGCTCTCAAAATGAGACCGACTTAACATTGTATTATTCTTTTTAATTCCATTCATCTTTTACTCTTAATTAATAACATGGGAAAGAGGCGCGAGGTAATGGAGGCCAGCTAATTAAGTAGGGTTTGTAGAGTTTTCGTCTGCCAACAAAAATATTTTTCTTTAATAATTATTGTGGACCGTCTTGTAAATCCTTACATATTATAAAACAAAGTCCTCCGCCGCGTCGGTCTGTCGTCCTGTTCGCAGTAAAATAAAAAACTACTGCACCGATTTTCATGGTTTTTTCACCAATGGATAGAGTAGTTCTCGAGGAAGGTTTTAGTATATAATTTGATGAAGCCGCGGGCACCAGCTAGTAGAATATAAACACAGTTTGAGACAAATAAAACTTCCATTAAAGCTTGACCTTCATTGAATATTATAATATATATAATAATATTATTGCCTTAGCTTAGACTACCAACATAATTTATTTACTTTGTGATTATTGCTTGTTTTATTTCTATAAACATAGACAAATTTGATGCAAGATGCCTTTTGAATAAGATTTGCATTTCTTCCAAAAAAGCTTCCTAGGATAGTAATATAACTATAATGGCGTCACGCAAAGTCCTGTTTCACTTAGCATAATTTCTTCAACTCCTTTCTAAAAGTTTTGTGAAATATAAAACATATCTAGCCAGAATAGTAGCTATAGTAGGTTAGGTCAGGGTGTATCAGCTGGCTTGCTGCCAGCAGAACCAACGCGGCGCCGCCTCGGCTAGACTTCGAGACGTTCTTTAGCCTGATACGGAGATAAACGGCGAACTGCACTGCTTCGGAAAAAATAACCCAGCGCTCCCACTTGATGAGTAATTAAGTTTGTTCGTGCGAAAAAGATGGCTAGTCAGGCGACGCTAAAGAATTAATGAGCTGAGACAAAACGCTTCATAAAAGGTGCGAAAATTATAAATGAAATTCTGTGAGCGCATTTGTCTCGTCATTCTTCTTTCTTTTCTACCTTGCGTGATTTTTCCTGACCACTTTTAAGGTCTCCCATAATTACGGCTTTATATACTTTACTAGCTATTGCCCGCGACTTCGTCTGCGATTCAGGATGAAAAGTAGCCTATGTTCTTCTCCAGGTCTACCCATGTGCCAATTTTCATCCCAATCCGTTTATCCGTTTTAGCGTGAAAGCGTAACAAACAAACTCACTTTCGCATTTATAATATTTAGGTTAATAGATAGGATTTCACTCAAAAAGAGTACAATAAATTAGTCACTTATAGGTGGAAAAACAGAATATTTATTATGTTAAGCGACGGTTTCGTCGGGTGATTAAAATTAATGTGTAAGATTTTACCAACTTCTTTTGATATTTGTAACTTAATTTATTATTATTAAAAACAAAAACAGTAGGTAAAATCTTTTTTTTTAATGATTTTTAATGCATTATTGTCATCAAAATAAAAGATTAAGTAATTTAAATATTGCCACTTTAGGCTTCCTTCGTATGGTCTTCAGCGCTTCTAAGTCAGCTGTCAGATAGAGAAAATTTGATATCAGTCGGATATGTTATCAGTATCACTTATCAGCTTGATATGACATCTAATCATAAACATTCATGGGAACTACAAATAAACAAATATTTCTGTTTACAATAAATTATTTTAAATTAATAAATGAGACACGCAAGTAAATCGTGTTACTAAAAATTCATGCTGTTCCGGAGTTCATTATGTATGTTTGGCAGGGAGAAAAATAATTCAATCGGTATGTTAATGAATAAAGAAAACTTCGTGTTCCATAAATGAGAAAAGCCAATTTATACTGATGCCAGCAATTATGAACTTTAGATGGAATTCAATGAACCTAATGGCAATTATTTTTCTGTTCAGGTTGAAGAGATACGAGAGATGATAGACAAGATTCAGGCGAACGTGGAAGAAGTGAAGAAGAAGCACAGTGCCATCCTATCAGCACCGCAATCAGATGAAAGTAAGTTTTATCACAGCACAAGCCGAGACGTCTCACATGATGTTCATTGGTCACTGCAACCGACGGACATCTGCAATAGTAGAGGCATTGCTGATCCTGGAAACAAAGCTGAAAAGCAACGCTGCTTAGCGGCAGACAAAAGGCATGATGGTAGTTCTTCCTCGTACGAGCCCCTTCACAAAAACCTGTAGGCCAGTATTCCAACTCTCTCCGTAGTCGTCACGATAGACTGTATGGAATATTAAAAGGCCATCATCGTTGTTTGGTCGCCCAATTAGGGAACACAGTTTAATGTTATTAGTGTACGTATAGGATCCTGACTGGAATTCAACCTCCTACATAAAACTTTGGGAAGTAACGTGCTGGTTGTTGTAGCTGAGATTATCCAGCTGGAATAAATGAAGTAATAAGTGGTCGTAATGACAGCTCTTTAGGGTCTTATTAAGTCTCATTAAGTCATGACGGGTGGCCAGGCCGGCCCATTGTGAGCGTATCTAGAAGAGCGTGGCCGTGGATACATGCTTTTATGTCGTTATGCTGTATTGCCAAGGTACAAAACATATTATGCATGAAAAGGTAATATAAGGGTTTCTTAAATTCCATTTATTCGTGTCAGGGATTTGTGTTATTTAGCCCCGTAAATCCTCCCACTCCTTAAACGAATCTCAATGATTGAGTCTGTGAAAAACCCACGACTTCAGAAAGGTTACTGTCTGTAAATAAATATGTTTCTCCATGGACTACGCCATGGTTATCGTTATTGCTGTTAGTAGGGCGTGGGTAGGTCTCCAAGTTAGCTCGCAGAAAACCCACACACTAATTGAAAGGGCGAAGTTGGTGGCATTTACGCAGACGTGGGGGCGATCTGTCTGTCTGCTTTCATGGGGATACGTCAGATTAAGTGAAGCTGCCTTTATTCTGGAGACTTTCATTTCGTGATAATGTCGACATCATAAAATATAAATAGTACACCTACAAAGCATGACTGGATATCAAAAAAACGTTCGGTATCTTTCTACGTTTATTTTTTATCCTGTTTCTTGATGATTTTTCAATGCTAGTTTACGTGTATAACGTACAAATTAGTTCACTCGAAATGTTTCATTTATTATTCCAACAAATAGCTGAAGTACATAGTTTTGATTCTGAAATGTGTTCGTGCTATTTAGCCTATTTATAGTAGCTAAATGAATTATTAGCGATAGCACTGTTGATTTTATCGCGAGATTAGTTCGAGTTTATTCCGGTGACTAGGCTCGACTTCAAATACTTTACCCGTTTCTACCCTGGTCATATTTTCAGCTTTAATTATTAAAAATTCCTCCGTGTTCTTTCCATTTTAGGCGCAAAAGGTTTATAGTTAGAAAATTTTAGTAAAGCTCATATTTTCTCTTTTGAATATATTTTAGGAAGGGTTAAGATATATTTTGTTTCAAAGAAGGAATATGAAAATTCTTTCGCGGCAATATTATTTTAGGTGTTATAACACGACGCCATTATAGGAGTCGACAATAAGGGACCCTCAGCAGGAGCGTCACGAATAGCCGATTAGCCATTGACCCGACCTAAATAGCCCCGAATAAGCCATCGTTGCTGTCGTTAATATCGAACAAGCTCACGATAACAATTTATACGTTTATTGTAATGAAACAGTCCAATTTGTACCTTTGAAATTTAGTTACGAGTCCGTTTTACTCCAAACTTATTCATGCGTTAATCGTTTATTTAACTTTGTACGAAGTGGACGTTTTACTACAGTTGCCTTTTTATAATTAATGTGTTTAGCTAACATTAATTATGAAGCAGCGTAAACCAAGGCAACATGTAGCGTCACAAAAGTCTCTAAGAATGCCTTGACTGAACATTTCTGAGATTCCCGTGGGAGCGTATGTTGCTCCATTTATTTCGCATCATGCGAGCACGGGCGGCAGCCTGTGTGAGGCCGTGTGCCCTTTTATCTGCATCCATTTCGAAATATTAAAATATTCCTACAATATCATATTCATAACAAAAGTACATATGCTAATACTGCAATAAATATACTGGTAAAAGTTGCTTCGTAACATAAATTACAGGAAATAACAAACATTTTGTATGAAAGTTGATGGAAAATGAACTTGTCGGCGAATGAGAGAGCCAAACAAGTCACGATTGATGGTGAGGCTATGAATGAACTGTGTGCTCAGTGAATGAAATCGATCTGGTGTGAACGAGACACGGTTAGCTGCAGGTGATACATGTTGAACGTCGCTTGCCGTGCTTTATCGCGTTAACGAATCTTTAGATTTTCCGACACTTTTAATTACGACATACCTAACACGTTCATAAACCTAAAGGAGCTGACTTACAATAACGCAATCTGGTTGAAATAATTACACACTGTGAAAATGTTATTATTAAACTGGGTCTACATTATATATGTATAACAGTGATTACATATGCTACCAGCCTACATTTACAGCAGTAACAATTTTTTCTAACGACATTTACGATTCTCCCAGGATGATACGTAGCAGGCGAGTTCTGTTTAGTGTGTGATTCTCTGGCCAATGTTGATTAGAAGTTACTCAGTTAAGTGTATATTTATTAAGTATCTGTCTACAACAAGTCTGATTAGAAAAAATTGAAATACCTACCTACAGTTAATTATGTTAACTTCGAAGTATGAACTATCCTAGGTATTGTGATAGAGAGAATCTATTAAATATTTCCCAAAAGGTATAGAATCGAAAGGATCAACTTGAAAATGAATCGACGATAGGCAAAATTGGATTTTCTTTTAGAAGTATTTTTTGCGTTGTCTACAAGGGACGGGCCAGGTAAATTATTTCAATGGAATTCTTCCTTCAATAAAAAGGAATTTTAGAGATATTTTTTGTGCTCTGCATAAAATTGTTTTCGTATCTAGCGGTGAGCACTTTCTAACTTAGATAACTAGGCAGGTCTAGGTACAATAAGATGTACGGCTTCATTTATTTTTACATAAATATTGTTGTAAAACCATTGAAACATAGGTAAGTAGGAATGTACCTACCAATTTTTCAGGATAGAAGTCAACTTAGCTTCTCTGCCGCCGTTTCTCATTTACATTTTTACTTAAAATGTCTTTTTCCTTATTTCAATTACAATAATTTCACTCAGAAATGTAATACTGTATCTTAAGAGGAAATAGGGTCGTTCCCCTCTCCATACAAACGCTCTCGCCTGTATTTCTCTCTGGTTTATGACCTTAGAGCAATGATTTTTTACAGTAAAATAAATATCAACTGGTTCTATGCTTTCCGTTTTATTGATACATTATCTGTAGAAGCACTAGAACCCTTAGAAAATGCTCAAAATTGCAAAAAATTTAGACCGCTGTCATCAGAGGTCTATTGTACGAATTTGACAACTATTAAGGAAAAAAGAAAAACATTGGGGCACAGAAAATATCCTTCTTAATCAATTTATAAAATTTCTTTCAATTTGGTCTAATATTGGAGGAAGAAAAAGACGAGAGCCGAACTTCGAATTATGACTTTTTGTATGGAGAAAAGACCGACCCTATTTCCTCTTAAACAAAAGTTCCTATTAAAATGTATTATTTCTATCCATGCGATAAAACAGCTAGAGTGACAGCTCTCTAAGCTCTTATAACAAGCTAAATAGAACTCTAGTTCAACATGATGTTCTCCAAAAATAGACCCGCAGTGCACGTGAACTTTAATATTCACTAAAAAGTGCCTAAATGCCGCCAAAATGACCCGGATTTCGAACTTGAAAGGGGTTCGAGCTCAAGCGTTAACTTTTTAAACATAATGCTAGGCACCGGCAGGTGATAATACCCCGCAAGGGATTCCGCTCTGAAACATCATTGTCGGGAAAGTGCCTCTAAACATGACAATTTGTTTACTACGCACGCCGTATGTTTATTCAGTTATCCCCTGGAAATTCGAAATTCAACTAAAAGCTAACTGAATATTCAGATACACAGCTATGCACAATTTATTCGGGCGTTTTCGAATATGCACACCAAATAGTTTATGCAAATTGGCGGCGAGTTGCGCTAAATCCTATGCCCAAGGGAACTGTCCGGTCGCCGTATAAAACCGTGCAAACGATCAACACCTATAACTATTGTTTTTCAGGTGTCGATTAGTCACAGATTTGGGTATATATTCATTCCCCCCCTCGTTCAGGAAGTGCAATTTCCGGAACGCGATACACAGGAAAAGTCGTTATGGTGATGCCCGAGGAAATCGTTCCCGATACAGAGAGATATTTCATGAAACGTTCATGATATATGGTCGACGAGAGGTTTAAAATAAACGATTGGAAATATTTAAATTGGAACGATTTATTTTAAAGCCTCGTGCAGACTCAAAACATTAAACTAATTGGTGGAGAAAATGTGAGTCTTTAAAATGAACAAAAGAAACGTTCAAAGTCAAAAAGATTTTCGAAGCCATTCGTAGCTGGAAAACATCCTGTCGTTATCTCATAATGTTCCAATACGCTACAGATCGTTCACTTACCCCATCAACTATACTGCTAATTGTATTGCTCCCCTCCTCTAAGCAGCTATTAGATGGGAACGCCGCGCTGGCTTGTTATTAAGCCGATTAACCTCTTGAGCAGACGTGCTCACGTACAAATGTCACGTAGGAACAACGACTTTGATTGATATCCAAATAACTGCTCGTACAATTTTAGTCGGTCTGTATTGATTGTTTATTTTTAGTACACCTTTCTTGGGACTGAGTACAAGTAGAGAGGCATGCAATAAGTAAAGTAAGCCATAAAATTATTGCTTCGTAATAATTATAATCGACAAGCTAAAGATGTAAGCGGATCGGTTCTTGGTGGTTATTAAAATATAATTTTGATTGATCGACAGAACAAGCATTAGTTCAGTAATTAACACGTTTTCAAGTTAACATAAGTTCAAGTGTGAACAACATTTTTTCTCTTCCGCAGCCATATAAAGCAGAACAACTTACAAATACCTATATTATTTGAATTTCAATAAAATACAAATTGTGCGCTGTCCAGAATGTATTCAATATTTATTCAATCCATGCAAAACCAATGACCGTTATACAAAACTATCGATCGTTTTGGCGAATTCGATTAGTGGACAGACAATTAGAGCGGCCGCCCACACGACACAGTTCCCAGTCGCACTCAAAATTATGTTATTATTGCTGAGAGAGCGAGTTGTATTATTCATGAACTACCAGGAGATTTTAAACTGCAGTGTTTCTGTTATAACAGACCGACATTTTCTGAACAAAGCCTATTTTATTTTACAGAAACAAAGCATGAACTGGAAGATCTCATGGCTGACGTTAAGAAAACTGCCAACAAAGTCAGAGGAAAGTTAAAACGTAAGTGAACTACATCTTAGCGTTAGTGCTTTTCTTTGTCTTATATTTTATTTGCCACGCTAGTTGGCTTTCAGCTGTTTATTCTGGCTCAACTGATTCACAGACATAGAGCAGAATATCGAGCAGGAAGAGCACTCGAATAAATCATCAGCGGATTTGAGGATAAGAAAGACGCAGCACTCGACGTTGTCGCGCAAGTTCGTGGAGGTGATGACGGAGTACAACCGCACGCAGACGGACTACCGGGACCGCTGCAAGAGCAGGATACAGCGGCAGCTGGAGATCACCGGCCGTGCGACCACCGACGACGAGCTCGAGGAGATGCTGGAGCAGGGCAACTCCGCAGTATTCACGCAGGGGGTCAGTACACTTGCTGTTCCTATGACACGTTCCAGATGCTTAGCGGTTTTGTGTTTCCATTCGGAAAACAAGCGCTTTGGACCTGTGGTCGACTTTTGTGGGAACTCATAGGTACACACGGTAACACATTAAGCTATACATTTCCAGTATAAGCTGACCTCGCATTGTACGGAAATCCTATACAATGGAAGATCAGCGAAAACTGGAAATGTATAGCTTGATGTGTAGCCGTGTGTACTATTTTCTACTTAAAAGGCCTATGTATTTAGAGTAGGCACCCAAGACCTATTGTGGTCTGTCTAAGTACTTTACCGAAAATAATCATGATATGGAATGCGTGTAAACATTACGCATCATTGGAAAATTAACTTAAAAAAAAAACACTCTGTTTCGTTTTGCCACTGTTTCATATTTTCCACAAAGTACTCAACTCACGCTCCACGTTCCTAACTTTCGAACCTACTAACCCCTTAAGGATTACCATTGTAACTGGTGCCAAGTTGCAGCACTAAATCAAAACTTGACAAATTGTCTGCGGGAGATAAGCGGCGTTGCCAAGCCTGCGCAGCACACTAACAGAATGTTATTGGGTTCACTACGCAGGTGTGACATTATAGTGCACATTATCTGAACATGTTGGGCGACATTACCACTTTGTTAGACAGAAAAGACTGTTAAAGCTTACTCATCTCCTATGATTGTACCTATTAGGAAAGCTTGCGCGACATCTAAGCCTAGCAATTACGCACACTGGGATTACCAGAGGAGCAAATCCCAGGCTCTGAATACAAGCGCAAGTCGGCATATCAAGTAAAATTCTACGAAGTAAAGGTATATACCTGGTCTGTTCAGCTAACAGTTTACAATTTATATAACAAATTGCTATATCATCGCATATGACTTCGATAATATAGTAACTCGATAAATCCATTTCTTCAAGTAAGTATTTCTGTTGCGGATATGGTAACGTAGTTCAATAACTTACGGTCCTAGTCATCCTCAGTATTGAGGGGCGTTACTGGCACTATTGTTACATCACTTAATGTACGACTTAGTTTATGAGAATCTATTTATAATTCACAATCGATAAATAAAACTGACAGTACTCGATAAACTACTCGATATTACCTCAAATTGTTTACTGGGTTCATGGAAGTTGAATCTATTATTTTAAGGCGGAATTTATAATTATTATTAATGCATTCCTATATTTTATAAGTTGGTAACATTTAGCCGTAACGGCATCATTATTAGTGGTGTGGTATCCTCCGAATGCAATTATTCAATCGATAGCATGCATTGCAGTAAAATGTTCTGGCTGTAAAACATTAGATACTCGTGTGTTCAGCTATGCGGATGATAACTTATATAAAATACTGATATTTATAGTAAAAGCTACGATAGGATTTTCTTGTCTCGATGGGATGTATGTATCTATTTTGGGCTTTATGTATCTATTTTGGGCTTTATGTATCTAAATTTAGATACTTACATAAGGATTCAGACAACAAAGAGATTTCAACCGGGTATTTCTTCGGACGCATGAGCCAAAAATTCAAACCATGAGCTTAGATGGTGAACACATCATTTTATTTTTCTGACTAATATCTAATGTTATTATCTTTCGCCAACGCCATTAATAGCAATGATGTCAGTCTCGAGTTATTAAAGCTTCCTTCTAGATCACAATGTTCCAATTATGACAAAGGATTCTTAACTAATTATTGCACTGATTTTTACTAAATTTTTACCCAAATGGCAGAAAACGAAGTAGACCCAGAAAGAGATGGAGAGATAATCTAGACTTCTTTTAATTCTTCAAGGACTTTCTAATTAAACTACAATAGTTTTTGGTCCGCGCGCGGCCCGGCCGCGGTCATACAGGTAAGGTTTGGCTCAAAACAGCAGTAGACTGGTTAGAGGAAAGAAAGAGAAAGAGGAAAGGGAAGCCATTGTCTTGTAGTGAGAAAGAATAGGCATAACTAGCGCCGTTTTACGACTTGACAAAACTGTGAGATTTCTGTATACTTAACTAGCTGATGCCCGCGTTGAAGTCGGTTATTATATACTAAAACCTTACTCGAGAACCACTCTATCCGTTGGTGAAACCAGCATGAAAATCGGTGCAGTAGTTTTTGGGTTTATCGTGAAAAGGATGACAGACAGACGCGGCGGAGAACTTTGTTTTATAATATGTATGGATATATTAGTTTCATATTAATTTATTATACACATAAACCTTCCGGAATCAATTCTCTAGAAGGTGGTAAAAATCACGGCCAAAACTAAACAAATAAACTAATCACAGGCACTTTTGAATTGTTAAGGGGTCGGTCAGTTAGAAAGATGAAGCTAGTTGCCCACAGATATGCGGTCACTCAGATACCCGAAAAGCGACTTCAATCCTTACTATCCTTACTAATATTATAAATGCTAAAGTAACTCTGTCTGTCGGTCTGTCTGTCGCGCTTTCAAGCCAAAACTACTGAACCGATTTAAATGAAATTTGGTACACAGATAGTCTAGAGCCTGAGAAAGGACATAGGCTACTTTTTATCGACATACCACGCGGGCGGAAGCTAGTTTATAATATGTATAGATTATATAACGAGCGTAGCAGGTGGCGTTCTATTCATAGTTTCTGCCTACCCCTACGGAAAGTAGGAGTGATTTTATGTTTGTATCTATGCATATGCATAGATTATGTCACTGTATGCAACAACAACTCATTATGCTCTTCAATATTTTCCAGATAATAATGGAGACCCAGCAGGCTAAGCAGACGCTGGCAGACATCGAAGCGCGGCATGCCGACATCATAAAGTTGGAGACGTCCATCCGCGAGCTGCACGACATGTTCATGGACATGGCGATGCTAGTCGAAAGCCAGGTCACACTTACGCTATGCCTTACTAACTTAAGCAGCGCTTTCACGAATAAATTTAAATGACGTAAAATCATTATTAAATCATTGCAATGTAACTCTTATGTCATTGTTGTAAAGTATAAATTAGAATTACTTATAGATTGCCGTGAGTTTGATAGAACTCTCGACAATCATTCTAATTTATACCTTACCTTACCGAGATAAGAATTACATTGCAATGACTTTCTGATGGTTTTACGTCGATCGTGAATGTCTTACCTTACGAGCTGTTCAAGCGATTGTTCAATTCGACATTAGCAATTTCTGCTGTGTGTAGAGGGTATGCTCTTCAATGTATGGTGACTAACATCAGACGAGTCGTCTATGTGTCATGTGGAATCCTTCGATGGATTTCATGTACTACAATAGCACCTATTCGGGCCTGCAAAATCCACGAAGTCGCTTGCAACAATCACTTTAATTCAAAGCGCTTTAAAAGTTTACAAACACTTATTCAATATGACTTTTGAGTATTGAAACTTACGTGTCGACGAACATGTGGTATGTAGCGAGTAGTTCCGTAGTAGTATCCTAGTAGAAAACATACTAAACTTGTTCGTATGGATACAGGGAGAGATGATCGACCGCATTGAGTATCATGTAGAGCACGCTGTGGACTATGTCCAAACTGCCACACAAGACACTAAGAAGGCCCTAAAATATCAGAGCAAAGCTCGACGGGTGAGTGATCATTTCAATGACGATTCATTCTTACTAATCTATTTTTGTTTTGTTTCTCCCTGTCCATCTGTCCGCCCCCTGTTCCTAAACCTACATCGCCTTGTTTTGTTTCGTTGTGATGATTTGATACGTTGACCCCTGCATTTTGTTATTGATGATACGGTGATTGGTTCACACTTGTGTTTGTGTCTTCATTCTTGTGTCTACACTATATGCTTTGACTGTTGTGTTCATACGGCTCGACTAACATACGGTTGAAGTGGGCTTCCTTACCTAACCTTGTACTTGACTCTATGTATCACTAATCTCTGACTTCATTGGTGTGTGCGTAATTTGCCTTTTGTATGTGGTGGTCTTTGTTATATAATAACTGTAATCACGCATTTAAATATTACTTACCTCTGAAACATGTTATTATGTAACAAGTGTTTGGTGTATCATAAATAATAACTGTCATAAACTTACAATATAACATACCGTGCAATAACTAGGTTAACACTGAATGTCATAACTATTGTAACACATGTGTCCGTTTGTGCTTCTAGTTTAAAACATTTATTTAACTTCGTCTATAAGGATTTATACTGGCTAATCAAAGGGTTTTAATATTAATAATAATAATACTCTCTAACTATCTATTAACGTTTCACTGCAGCGCTTTGGTCGGCTCCTGTAACACGATATTGACTCTGGGGATTTCTATAAAATCGTATGAACCAATCGTCTGTCGGTGTCAGCCGCGGTACGTTGTGTCCCTCCCCTCCCCGCGCCGTACCCTTAGCACAGCAGGGCGAGCTGATAGATCGCATCGAGTACCATGTGACGCAAGCCACCGACTACGTCGACTACGGCCGCGTCGAGATCCGCAAGGCCGGCGAGTACGCGGCCAAGGCGCGGAAGGTAATGCATCACATACCAACTAAACTACGGCTCAGCCGGCTCCTGTTACTAAACAACGTTTCCACTACTATACGGATCTCTGGGGTGAGGCGCTACCTAACAAAGGCTATTCTCAAATCGACTACAATTTTCGACACATCTATAACGTTGTATCGAGTATCATCCACAGAAAACTTCTTTTTATAAAATAAATTCCATTTCTATCTTAGATTAAAATTAACAGGAATAATGCACGAGAAGAATTCCGCTAAAATCATCGTATCTTATGAAAAGGCATGCTGCATGGAATGATATTTAGTAAGAAAATTAAAGCAAGTTTAGTGCTTGAATTTTTTTTCAATGCCATTAAGGCATTTACTAACTTCCCCCATGTTTTTATAGGCACACAGTACATCGCAACATTACTATACCAAATTCTTGTAACATATTAAAAATAAAAATTATTCAAAACTATTAAACAATCAAACATCGAGTATGAAAACTCCCAATAAAATATTATCCTGTTCTAAATAGGATTAACAACACTGTAAAAAAAATATAACTTGAACTTTGTTTTTGCCTTGGCTCTTGTGAACGATGTAAATATCTGAGTACCATACCGAGTTTCCATGTGAATCGTGTCATGATATAGCACTCGGAATTGTTTGTATGAGTCACTGCACGGTTTAAGGCCTCCATTTTAGTTAAATTGTACATATAAATAGTATCATAAAAAAAAGCTTTCAATGTAAATCATATCCAAAATATTTTTAATAGAATATGCTGTATGTTATATTGAAACTTAAGTTTCTCTCGTTCCTTTATAAATCAAGTATTCATAGACAAATCCATTGCTTATAACTTTTATAAACTGTTGACATGAACTCAGAAACTGTCGTGTAAATTATCTTGTGTAAAAACACGGATATTAACCTGCATTTAGGCCGCATGAAATGTTACATAACGGAACGGAGGAAGCTTGCATTGCATAAATCTAGTTCGCAGCTTTACTTTAATGGACTGCTGGTGTTGTGAACAAGGTCGTATACAGGCTTATGTCTTTTCCGAGGATTTTTGAGACTCTAATGGCGTAGGTCCCGTAGTCGATAACCTACGGCCAGTTTTTTTTTTTCAAGATTAGAATTGTCCCGTATCCGGCCTTGAATGTGTTGGTGATGGCGTACCGTATATTTTCTTGTTGTTTTTTCCTTTATCATTGCAGAAAAAAATGTTCATCATAACATGCCTGTCTGTTACGCTGATTATATTACTTACCGTTATCATAGTGAAATCAGTATGATTACGGTGTTGATATAAATTGTGCGTCATACGTCATACCTCGGCTAGTGTTTTCTTTCGAAATCTAAATGGTAAGAGGGATTTTTTCACTGCAAACCTAGTTGAAGTATGGATCCAGCGTTGGGTTGGCTGCTTTAAGGCTCGTGCAGACTAGCGCGACGCGACTTTAACAAAACAATTTCTGAGAAACTTCAAGGTAGAACAATTACCGGTGTCGCGTTGCGCGACATGTCGCGCTAGTCTGCACGAGCCTTTAACAAACATCTGAAGCCAAAATTGCAAGCATTCGTAAATATATTATTTATTCTTTTTCATTTAATAACTTAATATAAAATGCATGATTTAAAACTATTTAAATAATGTAGAATGACCGACCTCATATCCAAAAAAGTATGATCGACAAATTAGTGCCTACTTATTATTATTTGTCATGAAAAAAGTACCTACCCGTAGAACAATACGGAGTCGGTGTAAGTATAGAACTGCATGGAAAAATAATTGGCATATTGGAAAATTCGATTTTTATTCACCCAGTTTTACGTTAGCCAAAGTTGTCGATTGTACTTAAATATTTTCATAGCAGCGTTTTTTATTTTCTTTTTGTTTTTCCTTTATCATTGCAGAAAAAAATCTTCATCATAATATGCCTGTCTGTTACGCTGGTTATATTAATAATAGTGCTCGCGATTGTGCTGAGTTAAACTTCGTGCGAAGACTACCGGCTTGTGACGTCATCACCGTCGGCCCCCCATGGACTAAGTGAATGAATTCAGTTGGTTTGTGACCACAAACACCCAACATTGATATTCGTCTGTGTACCATTGAATTAAATGTAGACTGTAGCTACATTAACACAATATATATCTGCTTAATTATTTTAATAAGGTAAATATTGTTGTTATTAATGTCACAAGACATGCATGGATGTAGCAAGTGCATTGTGCTTTAAGGTTTTTTAAAAAGGCTGTGTTATGATATTACTTTATCATCATCATCATTTTAACCCAATTTATTTGGGGACGGCGCAAAATAATATTAACAAATATGAACTGCATTAAAAGAAAAAAGAAACCAAAAAAATACAATGGCAAAAAAACAGTACAGAAGTATATCCTAGTTTCTATGTAGCTGGTATACATAGCAAAATTTTAACATTTCGTTATTTTTCAGGAAACTATATGGTAAATCATTAGGGACAATAGTACGCAGCGCCAAAATAACATTTTATAACGCAGCCTTTTTGTTGAATACTTTAGCAACGTTGTATAATTTGATAACCAAACAGGAATATAAAAAAATTGTTTTACCGTTTCGGTAGAAGTTTGAAGACAATATGTGTAAAGTGCAATAAGATTGATTGTGCTTTAGAATTGTAAGTTATTTAATATTAATATTAGCTTTACTGGTATTACCAGGCTGTCTTATATCATTATTAAACATATTTAATATTAATGGCTGTATATAATATACAACTCGACTCTTAAATTTGTTAGTCAAAACATCACAATTATTATACAGGGCACTATTATTAGAGTACACAGATGTTTCTCTAAATCGTCCTTCTGCCTTTATTAGTATTTACTATTAGTTACACTGAAATAACATATGAATAACATTTATAATACTAAATAATATATTTAATAGCTTTACGCGGTTTGTTAACTACTTATTAAAGTTTATTTAATGCCGATCGTTGATAAATATTATATTATTAGCTTTTCTCTAAGTATTTATTGTTAGCCATTTGCTCGTAGTTTATATCTCATAATTAAAATTTCAATCTTTATAATTATATCAAACACATTACAATTATATTCGCAAATAGATAGTGTGATTGAGAAAAAAAAGTTTTGATAATATTTATAATGGTACAAGAACAGGAACCAAGGACAGCCCTACATAATAGGTGTCTTAGGCCGAGATCTATAATTGTTATCAATTTAGCACGAACTTTGACTAAGCGTTATTCATGTTACTGACGCACAAATGCAAAAAAGAGTCGGGAACATATCTAAGTCAAAGTACGCGCCAAGTAACTTTTATAGATCTCGGGCCTTAGTCCATAAACAGTCAATATCAGATATAGTGACCAGTATTTTACCTAGTTTAAGTTCTCATACTTTGTACATCCTAGTATTTCTTTGAGGCTTCATTACTATCGGCCTGACAATATAGTTGGTGAATATTACTTGATAATTTGTCGCTAATATAATACTTTTGAAGTGTTTACTTAGCCGTTGTGTTCAGTTTGTGATGCAGAACGCTTTCATTGGATTGTTGCAATCAAATATAATTTATGTTTAGTTCATTTATATTTGAATTGTTTTGTGTTCGGTTTGGCTGGAATGTTTTTCCACTGGGTTAAGACAATGAATATGGCACTTGATTATCATTTTACTTGTTACACTTATTGCATTTAATAATAGCATTTGATGATATTTTCACAAATAGAATACATAAAATACTTTGTAGCACTAAAATACTTTGGTGTGTATTAGTATGTTATACTAATGAATAGCACAAAATGATAACTGTGATTAAATTGTAATATTCGTTTAGTTGAAAGTGAAAAATAAATGTTTTTTAGCTCAACTTCACCGTTATACTTCACGGCGACTTAGCTTGCGCACTTATTTATTTAATCAAAAGACTGTGAAATATAATTTAATGCCATTTTCATTATTATTGATGATTAATTACTTAATTATGTTGAGACCTTAATAGAAGTTATGTTTTATTTCTTAAAAATATCTTAAGTAGTAGATGAACGCCCCTTCAGCTTAGGGCGTGTTACAAAGTTGTTTATTAATTCTATAATCGTAAAACTACTCATGTTGTAAATATGTTTATAATTTCGAAAATTACATTTATATTTATTATTTCGTTTCTTTTTTTATTATTTTTTGACACCTTATTTTAAATTGAATCTTGTGCAAGGCAAATGACGCACCCACCTTACTGTATCGAAACGAAGCCTATGACTACATAATTACAGTATTTTTAGTCATAATCATGGTAATAATTGTAATAAGAGTTTGAAGCGTCTGGCCCGAGTGGTCGGGCGGGCCGGTGTCGCGAGACACGTATAAAGCGTACTGTTGCATGCTCACCACTCGTCACACGACATTCGCCGCCTACAGAAGAAGATCATGATCCTAGTGTGCCTGCTCATACTGGGCATCGTCATCGTGGGCTACGTGTCCAGCTATTTGGTTTGAGCGGCCACTCATTCATCGATCGCCAAATGCTCAAAGGTAATTTGTAAGTGCGCGGCGAGCGGCCGGGCTGTGCAGTGCGCAGCCTCGTCGCTCGCTGTCACCGCTAGCCACTAATGCGTGTTGTGTTTGTCCACTGTGCAGAAGAAGATAATGATAATGCTGTGTCTGCTCGTGCTCGGCCTCATTGCGACTGGCTACGTGTATAACACATTCTTCTAAACGGGTGAACGGGGGCAGGTTTGATGCGCAACATTTAACTGGGCTTTATAGACCGCATCCCTAGTTAGAATCGAGACTTGAGTAGATTTATCATTCGATAAAGCCATGCTTTATTAACTAGACGCCGATCAAATCGATCTACCATCTTATTCGAGACCAATTCAAAAAGTATATTATAGAATTTGGGGTTTGAAATTTGCATGATTCGGTTGCATAATAATATTTGACTAGGATAAACTCGTATGTACTCGTATACTATAGAATATTAATTATTTATATTTTGCTACACGGAATATTGAGCATTGAAATTTGCTGTAAGTTAAGTATTTGCTATTAGTTCAGGATATAACGACGCCCTAGAAAAATGTGCAATTAGGAAATAAACTTACTACACTACTAAAAATATGACACCGCTATTTTTCCAACTTATGTATATCCTAAAACAAAATAAAAATGTATATCCTGAAGTTGCTTGACCGCTTATTTGTTTATTTTAAGAAGTATTTATTCTACTTTAATTCTATTTTTCCAAGCACTTCTTTATATTTTCGCACCTTGTATTGTTTCATGTTTTTACTCCTACCTAGGTTTTTCATTCTAATATTTTATCTATTCTATCGATAGGTTGATTCATTTCACTTCATTTCAATTTATTTATTTAGGTGTCATACAACGCAAATTATTCGAGAGCCATTATACACACATACCTAGGTACATTTAATTCATTTAATCAACATTATAATCTAAAGGTCCCTAACAAAATTGTGACTATTGTCGCTGCTTCTTTTGCTTTATATGTAAACGAAACTTTTATGTGAACATGTAATTATTTTTATGTGTAATATGAAAGAAAAAGACCTCCAGATTATGAACGTATTTTAGGTCGTTTATTACCACCTTGTAAGATAGTTTCGGTTACCATTAGCCACAGACACGGAATAATCATTCATATTTTATATCCACAATATTTGTAGCAATAATTTAGGTATTTAGTGTAATAAATTAAGTTACAACAGTGTGCGACACTCCAGGGGTGTGGTTAAGCTATGAAGCCAGAGACTTACACACAAAGGAGTATGTAAGGATCGTAGCAGGATGCCTTCTGTAGTTTCTGCCTGCTCCCATAGGAAAGAGGCGTGGCTTTTTTTCACCTTATAAACTCACTCCTGAGATGTGGCACACTGTTGTTGATATAAGAGACATTCGATAATCAGAAGACCTATGCTTTATTTTAAATATAGTGTATGATTTCAAAATTTCAGGACCGTCATGCAAAGAAAAATCGTCGCGCATACTTCGGTGCCTGCATCCCGCCTGGCAAAAATCAACATTCTATAACAGAGCGAATCATCAACACGTATAAACACCTCTTATTTGTTGTTAGAAGTTCGTCTGTAAGATTCAAACTACATATATTCAATTACTTATCATCTGAGATACGTCATAGGAACAAATTAATGTTTGATATTATCGTCGTTTGTAACAATATACTGGCCGTAACCACACCATAACCGCTGGCTCTAAAAACGGTTTTCATAGCGATCACACACAAAACTAATATTTATTTATGAAAAATAAACTAAATAATAATTTAGTGCGCAATAATCAATGAATATACATATGTTAGTTATACGTAAATTATATAACTAGTATCTACACGCATAACAGTATTTAGAGTCTTATATCTCGGTTTCCACTATAATATTCCTTACTATATATTATTTATAGTATCTAAATATCTGCTAGTGAAAGCTGGATTAATTATTAAACATTTTTTTTTTATCCTCACAATATGGTTGCTTAGACGCCATAATGTGAATATAGTTTGTATTTTTAAGTAAAGTGATACAAAGATTTGAGAGATCGCTCTTTCATGTAAACATTAAGTCTCAATAAATAATTTCTGTTTAATCTTGAATAGTTTAACCTCGTTGATAGGTTAGAGGGAATGGTGGAGTGTAACGCCCGTGCACCCTTGACAAAGTGTGGCAATGTTGCGAGGAGAAGTGAGTGTAGGGCTGTGACATCAGTATGTGGGAGGGTTTGCGGGCAGGTGCGATATCGTTAGGTTCTACCTCACCATTAGATGAATAGCCACCGCGCCGCCTCGCGGGTCGTGGCGTGCGGAGCCAGCGTGACGCCACGCGCGTGACGTCACGGCGCGGCGCCGCACGCGCACGCTGCATATCGCGCCGGCGTGCCGTCGCCGTAGCAATAATAAAGTTCGATTACAATTGTAAAATTGTTTAAAACTTTCGAATGTGTGATAGTAGATGCAGTTGTTGTTTAGTTAACTTTATAATAATAATGAATTGTTATTGTGAATGTAACTTTTAATAAACAGTAAGAGTACTTTGAACTTTTCAAATAATACATAGTATAAACGACTCATTGAAATTTTTGGCGCTTTTCGATCCAATTTATAGTTGAGTGAATATAAAGTTTAATTTGATACCTTTTAAGACGCTCTTCGTTGTACAGTAATACATAATGTAGCCGTTTTAGCTAGGGTAACTTTTTTAATAAATTTGAAGTACAGAGTCTTCAGCAATGTAAGAATAGTTATTGAGCAGTATTTTCCGTTTGTAACAATAAATTGTAGAGAGTCACTCGAAAATTTAAGCACCATCATGTATTAGCATTTTCTTATAAGAAAATAACGTTATAATTAAACGATTGTCGCGAAGAAGGATTATTATGTAGTCGTATGATATTATGGCATATTGTTATAACGTGTCTCGGAGCGGCGCGCGAGTGGATAACGGCACTAATACCCGCGAGTGTCCCGCCCGCTTCGCGCGCCCGCACTCGTCTGCAGTTCAATATTTAAGAACATGAAGCAATGTTAATTTTAACATTTATAGCATAATTAGATTTTTATCCTTAAGAGTAGGATTTCATCTAGTTGCCTTCGTAACAGTAGAGAAATTAGGTGATACCTTTTCTCTGAGTAGCTTCATTATAAAGTCATGGAGGTCAGCCGCGTTTCTCCACTAGCCAGTCAATTGTGTCGCTTGTCTTCCGCGCCGACGTCGCCCGCGCCCGTCGCGCACGCGCCCAGTGTCCCACATCGCGCTGACACCAGCTAGTTGCATCTAATCTCATCGTATCTTAGTATTAAGTATTATATTAAAAGGTCTCGAAGCGAGGCCGAGTACCTGAGCTGACACCAATCTAACGTTAGTGGTAGTTCTGTGCGTGCGCCGCAGTCCGCACTCCGGGAACAGTTCGCACAAGTCACGAGACCGCGGAGCGCGCTCGGACCTCGAAGCGTTTCGCACACGCCGCGCGACCTGCGAAACACTTCGTATCCAATCCTAATTTGTATAAAATAAATCGTTAGAGTAGGTATAACCGAACTTCTAGTCAGCTTTTAATAATCTCTATTATTCTTATAATATCAATGGTAATATTGCAATTGTATCTTCTGTTACTAGTGTACATATAAGTGATGTTCTCGTGTTCAAGTACGCGCCTGCCGGCGGGACGCGCCCGCTCCAGGAACGGCGCGTCCGACTGTACTATCTAACAAAACTCAATGTTATCGTAAAGCATAGATATTTGCATAATCAATAGTATGCATATTGTTGATTGGATTGCTAATTTTGTATAAGTACGTACACAATTAGTATAGTTTATATACTTATGTGTCAATTCTCATAGCGTTTTATTACATAACAGACGATAGGTAGTAAGTGTTAAATGTAATCCAAAAATGATTGCAGTGCTGTTTATTAAGCTTATTCAACTATTTTATTTTATTTTAAATGAATGATGTTTGATTAAACTTGTATTCTTCAATCTTGAATGTATATGTAATTATATCACAGTTTAAATAACAATTAACCAGCATTGAAACAATAGATGCATCTTGAATCTAATTCACGGAAACCTGTAGCTCTGTTTATATATTAAAATAAATTAACACTTCAGTAATGCTTGGTAAGAATAATTGTGAAACAACGAACATTTTGAAATGTAATTTTAAGATCCCAGTGATGAATGCAAACATAGAAAAACAATTTTCTATCGCCTCATGTCTTCAACATTTTTCCTTAATAGTTACTAATATTGATTATTGAACGACAGAATTGTATAATGTCTGTGTCATGTGAATATTCTTCCTGAAAATCATTAGATATTCAAATAAATTATGGGGTACCTTGTCAAGGCAAGTATCTACCGGCAAGTTCTGGCCACGCAAAGTAGGTAACAAGTTAGTTACTTAAATATATTTTCAGCTGAAGTAATTATTAAGTATTTTCACAGTCATCGTATAGGTACTCGACGTATATGCAGCAATATCATGATCCGCTTATATCGTGCAAGCAATGACACTGACTTCACTTGTAACACAAGGAGGAAGAGCTGCCATTTTCTTAGTGCCAGTATTATTGTTTGCTATCTGCCGGTAGAGGCCACATTGCTAGAGGTGCCCTCATGTCATGATGCTGAACAACGTCATACCCTCCGCTGGAGTACTCACTCGAACTAATATTCTACAAATTATATTGTTTGTCAGTAGAGTCGCTAGACTTCAATTTGTAGTTAAATGTTCGTAATTATCAAATTTCCACAATTGTGCTTTATTCTTTCTGACTCTTTGATGTTGCTTGGCGTTGAATGATGTGAAATATTTATTAATATTGTATTAGAGTTTATAATTTATTTTAAATCATGTTAATTTTCATAATTTAGTTTAGACAAAAATGTTAAAATAGTTTAGTACCGTTTTACGGATGTTTCTTGTACCTATATAAGTATTTCAGAATTTATATTAAAGTTGTATTCCCTGTGACAAAGTTGTCTCGTAATCTTCTTGTAAAGGAAAACTGAATACCTACAATCATTGTTACAATTACAAAATCTTGTATTACGAATATTAACAGTGAGGTTCTGGACACACAATATGTAAAATTCAATTTAGATTGGTTTTAAAGTCATATTATATTCTGTATGTAGGTTATCAATCTGAAATTCTCTCATAATTATAAAATAAACGGTGTTTTCTGCTGTACATGTCGTTTTATTTTTTAATAAATGACTACGGCGCGAAAAGGAATCAGACCGACAGAATTTACTTTCGCATTAAAATATTGAAGAGTAAGTAGGTATGGATCTGCTGTATTATTAATTTTATTGGTTATCTTGATAAACTACGCCAAAGCAACCGGCATAATTCTTCACTAATTGGATAGCTTAGAAGTCGTGATCCAAAGTTTCGAGAAACGTCCAGTATCCGGGGCAACCGAGCTTTGCTTGGGTAAAAATAGAGGTGTCGATGGCATTTTTATGGATCACTTTCGGAAGAAGTAGAAACATACTCAATTTGAGATGATTCACAAGACTGGCGATATTTTTCCATTTGAAATGCACATAAGATCACACGTTTCATGTCAATATTACGATACCCGGACAAACCAAATAATTTGTCACTTGAAGTTCTTTCCACAGCTGGTGGATCAGCTTCAGTGTCTGAATCGGGTTGTGGCCAATCGTTAACTTCTTGCCCTGTTTGCAGAACAGATTCGCCTGCATCACAAACTAGAGCTGCAGGCTGTGGCTTCAAAACAAAATTTCCCTATAGCCGGTGAATAGGTTTTTATTTTGGGCGTGTTTCGAGCTGTGGAAAGGTTGGCAGCTGGTCAAGTTGCGTGTAGAGACTGAAATAAAAGATAACTAAATGAAATACATGCAGTTAATAAAATAATCTTGAGACAAAAAATATTGATAGGACTGTACATACTGAGGTACATTACATAATTTACATACGTATCCTTATTAGGGCACGTGGTTTGTTCCAGTTCGTTCTGTTTCTTGTTACGCCATACCTCGGCTCGTATTGCTGATTCTAATGATTCTAATTCTGTAAAGCCATTTTTGTTACGGTCACGAATCATATTTTAATCAACACCTGATACAGACCTGCAAATTACAAAAAACGTACGAAAATTTAAATTTCGTGGGCTACCTGTGATTGTCTCATGATTTGAAAGATAGGTAGCGCCTCCTATGGCTCCTATCGCACTACTACTAAACTAATAAATAACGCATTTGAAAAACTTTTTTTGTTGTATGTAGTGTAAAAATTGTATGGAATATTGACAGAAAATACAGATTCCTACATGTTTTGTTGTGAATGTTTCGCCAGTGTAATCGCACCGTAAAACACTCTTAGCAGAGCGCGCTCTGCCAAGCAGGGCTTGAAATACCGTTAAAAATATGGTATCGTTACAGCCTTCTGATGCAGATATCGTTAACTATTAAATAACGTTATAATATTTAACGTTATATCTGGCACGTTTTACCATTAAACATACGTAACGTTAAAATCTACGCTATCGAAAATTTTATTGTTATGATTTAGTTTTGTTACCGTCGCTCTGGATATCGTTAAAGATTTCAGACTGCATCGATGCTAAGACTGTGCCGTACGACTATTTGCGTGTATAATAGGTATTCTCTTTGCTATTCTGTGTTGTGCTTGTTCTTGTGAATATACTTGGTTGGTTTGTCCGCCGGCCGCCTTAGAGAAAACGAGCCGGCAACATCGCATAAAATAACAAAAATAATACCGGTAATGTTTTACCGCTATTTTTATAATAACATTAAAAATACCGGTAATTTTTACCACAATTTTTAACGTTATTATTATGTTATGCTACTAAGTAGCGCTACCAAATCGTACCGATATCCAGATATCTCTACGGAAATACCGTTACTTAACGTTACTTTTAATGTGAATTGGTAACGTTTTCAAGCCCTGCTGCCAAGTTTCGAGTCATCAGATATTTCTCTATGGCTATCTGTCACTTTTAGTTGTCAAAGATAAAGAGTAAATTTTTTGACAAAAGGCTGTCAGTTGTCACTGTCACAGTAGAGGTACTCACTTGCTCAGTACTTTAGTGGTCGGTATTTACGATACGGTTAAAAGACTTGTTTTTTTTATGATATTGCAAACAAAAACAGATTTGAGGAATTAAAATGAACGCTCCACCAACATTCGAATCATTCCTTTTATATGACGGAGAGAAAAAGTAAGTATTTAGCCCCCACGCCTTAAAGTACGCCTTGTAGCTTCCCATGTTATGTTTACATTAAACGCCTTTACAAATTTTTAGGGTGCAGAAAGAAGAAGATACTAAGGTCACCAACGCAGCAATATTTACAGTAAATAAGGAAGATCACACACTCGGGAACATGATAAGACAGTATGTATTTGTCCTTACCTTGTGTGAATCTTACCTTTCTTGTTTGAATTTGATTTAAGTTCGTGTAATGTATATTTTGCAGCCAGCTGCTCAAGGACCCGAAAGTGCTATTCGCCGGTTACAAGGTGCCTCACCCTCTAGAGCACAAGTTTGTGCTGCGCATCCAGACAACTTCTGATTACACTCCTCAAGAAGCTTTTATGAATGCTATCACTGACCTAACCTCTGAACTCTCACTGTTTGAAGAACGATTTAAGGTACATAAATGTTTCATGGTATATATACTTAATTATTTTTTTTCAAATCCTCATTTTCCTTATTTTAAACATAATTTCATACCTGTATTCCCAAAAAGGAAATCTAGAGGGGTCCCAGGGAGTAAGGCTATTGCCATATAGTTGCCTGATATACTTAAGCTGTTGACGTAGATCTCTGTGCTCTGAACAGAACGGTTATAATTTTTATTGATTTCCTTTGTTTTTTTTTCTACCAACTAGTATTTTGATGATTAGTAAAAAAATTGTAATGTGGTCCATACATTTTTCTTTATGTAAAATAATATTAATAAGTATAAAAAACAATATGTTCAATAATATTAAAAAAATATGTTTCAGGAGGCCATCAAAGAGAAGAAAGAAGGTTTAGACTAAGTAGCAAATTATTATGAATGCATTAGGTTAATATATAAAATATTTTAATAATGAAATTGATGGAAAATTATTTACCTTTTCTTAAATCTGTTACCCATGTCTTATGCAGATTTTTTCACATCCCTGGATGCAGATGCAGATATTTGAAGGCTCGCATCCACGGATGCAGATCTTAAGATTTTTTTTCCAAATGTCACTTTGCTCTGGTGGTGGCATTGTAAATTCACTTTATTAATAATCTATCTGCTGCAGAAATCTCGCTTAGCGCATAATGCTCACTGCATATTCACAATTTCACAATAACACTCGAAAACTGAAATGCAATACAATAAGCGCAACTAAGCACGTAATTACTGATTTACGAGAAACAAATGATAATAACAATACAAAATAATGTCTTATCTGTTGGACAGTGTGTACACTATTGGCTATGTAACTGCTACTTTTGGGATCAGGGATTTTATTGACACAGAAATAAAACAAAAACACATAATATTAATTCAATTTAATTTATTGTTATAAAACTGTTATATTTTGGTGTTCATCTAATTACTTATTTTTTAAATAAATTAAAATAGGTTGCAATAGAGTTATTGTAGAATCATGATTGTGATGAAAGACCAATTTGTGTCATAAAAGATCATTTCTCAATATGCATTATGACCAGATAATGCATACGAAAAGTTGATTACCATTCACCTAATTAAGAAAAATATAACATGCAATGATTCTCTTAGTAATATAAAAGATCAAGGGTACTTATTTACAAACATTTTCCTAAGATATTAACTATAAAACAGTGATACCATGCCTATGGTAAATAATAATAAATAATAGCCAACTAAAACATGTAACAACAATAACGGTAACATTAAAACTAATCCATCAATAAGTAGGCAAATTAGAAAGTTTCCTCTTCATCACAGTTCTCTGTTGCGTGGCCAAACACTGGAAATAAAAAAAACGACGGATTAGAAAAATAACATCAGATATCGTATCATCATCATCCAATCACTATAGACTGCAATTGTTTATCACTTTTGACAAAACCTCAAGAGTAAATTGAAACTTCATTATTATATGATTGAAACTATCTAACTGTCACAAGCCAAAATCATCATCATTTGCCTAGCCTTTTCCCAACTATGTTGGGGTCGGCGTCCAGTCTAACCGGATGCAACTGAATACCAGTATTTTAAATGGAGCGACTGCCTATCTGACCTCCAATACGATACCCCTTGGCAAGACTGGTTGTCAGACTTTCGGGTTTCTGAAAACCCGAACGACTGTCACAAATGACAGCCGGGACCAACGGCTTAACGTGCTTTCCGAGGCACGGAGGAGTCTCGATATTTAAACCATCCACGGACCAACCCCGGCAAGCGTAGCTTAACCTTGATGGATCGACCCGTGCGGCTGTTATTACTTAGCCACGAGCTCGTCACAAGCCAAAATAAACATACCTAAATCAATTACGAGGTCGACTTGGATAAAAACATTACCCTCCTCCTGGGGTAAAAGTGGGTGAAATAAACGAAACAGTGCAATGATGATTAGTATTTGTTTGTTCTTATTTATACTTATATAATTAGGCATAAGTATAATATTGATTATAAACAGAGTTTTTTATAGGTATATGTTCGACGCGCTAAGAAGAAGATTTACCTTCACAAATATCGCAGTAGGGTCTGGGCGGCGGCGCGGCGCGGCGGCTGGCCGGCGGCGCAGGCGCGTCGGGCTCGGCCGCCTGCTTGGGGCAGTCCTCTGTGTCGTGTGCGTCGAACACGTCACAGATGTCGCAAAACAACCGCGGGGCCACTGCACGTGACTTGCGACCGTTACTGTATCAAAGAAATTATAATTATTAGAAATAGGCCGAAAAAAGACCGACTAGGCCAATCCGATCATTGCTTTTGGTGGAGTTTGGATATACAAATACCGAAACTGGTTCTAAAATAAATCCTACTATCCTACTAATACTATAAATGTGAAAGTTTGTGTGTTTGGATGTTTGTTACTCAATCACGCAAAAACGGCTGAATGGATTTGGATGAAATTTGGCAAACATAATTTATAACCTGGATTAACACATAGCATACTTTTTATCCCGATATTCCCACGGGATCGAGATTTACGCGGGTGAAACCGCGAGGCGCACCTAGTACTTAATAATAAGCAAAAGTTTACCTACATTCTTTACTCAGATAACCATGGTCGGCTTTCCCGACCAGTCGGTACCTACATCTCCAATAATTATGCTTCTTCATCTACACATGGTACAGTGGTCTGCACGTCAGTGGTGACAAAACCAGTATTAGCAGGCTTCTTTTTTAACCGACGAAAAAAAAAGGAGGAGGTTCTCAATCAATCTACTGAAACTTCGTACTACGCTAGGCCAGCTCCAATTTCAAAGTGTTAACTACCGACGACGTGCGGTCGACTGTATAAAGGGCGTATGTAAGCACAGAACAGAAAAAAACAGTAGAAGTCGCAAGTAGGCGGGGCCCGCGTACCCCGAGTTTTGCGGAGTACCGCAAATGTTTGCTTCCGCGCACACATCACGCACATCAGTCTCGTTACAAGCGTCACGGTGAAAAAAACTTGGAAAAAAAATACAAAAATGCCCTATTGTGCTGTTTTAGAATGTAAACACGATAGCAGAACCAAAAATTTATCAAATGGAGGTATATCATACCATCGGTAAGTCTTAATTGATTTCATTTCGATTAAAATATAAAAATAATATTTTATTAAAACAAGACAAGTAAAAGTTGGCTTTATGTTGTTCAAGTTAAGGTCTATTTCTTTTAAACTCAAACATATTGTTCTCGAAGATTCCAACTAGGCACATGTCACACTTAGCTACTCAAATAGAGATTACCGTTATCGATATTTTAAGGGGAATGCGCTAAAGTAGCCCGCGAAATTCAACACAACTCCTTATGTTAGCATAATCCAAAAATTTCATGATTTCATGAAATAGTCATTCAATAGGATTTTATGAACTTAGAGGTAATTATAATATTGGTATTTTTTTTTTATTATAAGTCTAAAAATTTTACTTATGTAATTAATTAAACCATTGTTTCATTTTAATTTGTATTAATTAAATCTCACTTAAGCTTTGATAGTTTTTGAACATCAAAAGGGGGTCATAGGTCTAAATAAAATAAAAAAATCGTATTAGTACATCGTCGTTGCGACGTCTTCTTGTATGTAAAAATCAATTTTATGAGAAATCGATAAAAACCGTCTAATAGAATAATTTTCAATCGGATCAGTAGTTTAACATAACAATTCTTAATTATACTTTCTATAAATCGTAAGTATGTATTAAAATAAAATATTAACACTTGATTTCAAACATAATAATATTTATCGACTCAAGCTGTTGACTATTTTGTTTGGAAATTAAACGAAATGTCGATAAATAAGTCAACGACAGTGGTACATCCCTAGAAGAGGACGAATAGTAATGAGCTCGTTACTCAAATATAAATCTTAGTTATAACGAAATACAGCTTTAAATTGAATGCATTTATTATAGTGACATCTAGCGGCGGGTAGCGTAACTTGCTCAATAAACTGTTCCGTGTGCGCTTTAAACGGAAAAAGCAATATACGTAAAAAGAATAGACAATAAACAACTCTATCGTCATACAACTGTGGTTTATTTTCAAATAAGCGACGACAGACATTATTTCCTACTTTCCTTCAATGTCAAACTACCAATCACACCAAAAATTTCTTAGTGTTACGAAATACAATTAACGTGTAGATGTGTGAGTTTGGGTACGCTGGTTCCGATACTAATGAAGCGATATGCGACTTCTACTGTTTTTTTCTGTTCTGTGTATGTAAGTATAGAAAAGAGTCAAAGTCATCATTGTTCCAGTGCAAAAGAGAAATGGAGTTATACAAGACGTCTTAATAAAAACGTGATACGTAAGAAAATTAATGACTTTGGTTCATGATCGAACATTAATTTCGTTTAGTAACCTACTTACTTTTGAGCGCTACACGGTTATTTTGGCGCGTTGCCAAAATCGGAACTAGAATGCTCGCAAGATAAGTCTACGCGGCCAAAATCGGAACTAATCGTATGTCGCGTTTATGTAAAGTCAAATTATGTTGGTATAGAATTATTTAATTAACTAATATTAATATAAGATTATTAATATAGATTTATTTAATATTAAATTTAAAACTAGCTGATGATCGCGGGTTCGCCCGCGTGGATGTTGTATACTAAAACCTTTCTCGAGAACCACTCTATCCATTGGTGAAAACAGCATGAAAATCGGTGAAGTAGTTTATGAGTTTATCGCGTACAGGACGACAGACAGACGCGGCGTAGGACTTTGTTTTATAATATGTAAGGATGTTACTGTGTAGAAGCACGCCACCAGCCACGAGCAGACTTATCTTGTGCGCACTCTAACGCCGCCATCTTGTGTTTTAAATACATTTCAAGTGACATTTCACAAAACAAGTGCACAAATGTTTGCCAACAACGCCCCTTGTCAACGTCTCTCGAGAGGCAAAAGATCCTTTTGGCAATGTAGTTGGGAAAAGGCTAGGCAGATGATGAATCTACTTACAATAGAGGTGGCTCGCTGGCTACTGAGCCACCTTCGAGCGCCTGCACTCGCGCCATCAGCTGTTCGTTCTTGCGCTGCATGTCCTCTATGACTGAGTTGAGGAAGCTCACTTGGCCGTCAATCATTTCCTTCTCGTCCGTTACCCTGTAAAAATATTATTAAACATTATAATATCACTCCAACGCCAGCAAAAGACAATGCGGCAGGCCCAGAAAGAAATTGTGGGATGAGCTGGACTCCTTTTTAAAGGATTGGCCCAAGTAAAACGGAAGGTGGAGGTCTTTGCCCTTCAGTTGGTCAGTACAGGCTCTATCTAATAATAATAATAATGATGATTATCATCTAAACTTTTAATGAAGTACAAAAATAGATTGTATATAAAATATGTCGGTCAATGTATATGTTTAATAGTTGGGTTTATTACTTGAATGTGCGACAGTAAAGACGATCTTTCTACCCGACTGCCCCAGAAGGAGGGTCAGGGGATGTTTTTCGAGAGTATGTATTGTCTATTTCTTTGGCACGCTCTGTAGCCTAAACGGCTTGATGGATTTTAGCTAATGAGGTGTCATTAGATGTAGGAGTGACATAGGCTATATAATATTGATATATTGCTTCTACAAATAAACAAAAAGGGAGGGGAAGGTTGAAAAAAAAACAATACAACAATATTGCTATCAAATAAAAGCTAGTAATGAGTCAATTCCAATATGTGTATATAATAAAACCAAAAAGCTTGAATTAAAGAAAATTATTTAAAAGGCGGGCAACAAACCAATAACCTGAAATATGGTGTAACTGTTGTTTGTTCCCCGCCTGTAATGTAATACCAAAATTCTACAGATTATAATGCTTGTTTTTCTCTTTTAAGTTATGCATTTTTGCAGGCGGGTTTTTTGTTTTTTAAATAATGTTTAATTGTGAATTTGAGTCTTTGACTTACTTTTCAGTCGCAGAATCGCCTTGTCCTAATACTCCTATAGCACTGTTGTCATTATTATCTCGAATATCATGTCCCTTTACAGCCATTTCTTTTTGTAGAAGAAGCTTTTCGCGCTCTGCTATTTCTACTTTGGCTTTTTGGCTCTGAAAAGTAGAAAACAAAAATGTATGCTTTTTGTATCCAGAACAACTAATTTAATTTCTCATAAAGACAAGTGATTTAAGTTGTCTGTTTGAATTTCTCTTACCTTAACTTCTTCTTGTAATTTGCCGATCAAGTCTTCCTTCAGTCTCAAGTCTTTGACCTTATTTTCAATATCAGCTTTAAGGTTTTTGACTAAAGTCTCACTCTTTGCTACAGTTTCTGCAGAAGACTGTTTAGCTAGTTGCAGTTCTACCGTCAACTTCTCTAGCTGCTTATCTTTCTCTACGTCACTACTCTGCTGAACAACTACTAATTCCAATTTCTGTGTCAATTCTAATATTTTATTTTCAGCTTCTGTTAGTTTTTGCTGCAATTGGTTTTGTTTTTCTATTTCTGCTGTCACATTGTGTTTGGATTCTTTTAGTTCTTTGTCATAGTCAACTAATGATTTTTTGTAGTCATGTCTTGCACGCTTGCTTTCCTTCTTATATTCATCAAACTGAGTCTGTAACTGTCTGTTCAAATCTTCGTAGTTCATTTTCTGAGCTTCATTGATATTTGTTAGCTGTTTGATGTCCTGTTCGGACTTATCTACAAGTTTTTGTAATTCTGTTAGCTTTTCCTTCGACTGCTTGAGTTCTTCGAGTTCTTTGTCTTTCTCCGTTATTTGAGACTGTAATGTTTTTGTGGTAGTGTTAAGAGATTCTACTTCGGTTTTATACGTTTCATTTAATTTCGTATTTTCGGATTGAAGTTGAGCGATTAGTTGCTGTGTTTCGCTAGAACCTAATTGTAAGGCATCATTCATCTTCGTAAGCTGTGATTCTTTCTCTTGGATTATAATATCTTTGCTGGAAACTTCTTGTTTTAACTGAGCTACATCTGTTTCTAGCTTAGACAATTTTTGTGAATCAGTCTCATGTTTTTCATTTTGAGATTTCAGTTGGCTATCCTTTTCTTCTAAAGATTTTTTCAGGTCGTTGTTAATAGTTAAGTTTTCGTTAATTTTGTTTACGGCCTCTTCATAGTTTTTCTTAAGGTTTGTTAATTCCGCTAATGTTTCACTGTACGTCGATTCTAACGAAGTCTTTTCCTGAACTAAAACAGACATTTCTTTTTTCAATACCTCTAGCTGGCCTAGCTGCTCCTTTAGTACAGTTTCTTCTGCCGAAGAATTAGCTATAAGACTTTCGTATTGTTGTTTCAGTGAGGAGGTTTCTAAGGCAGTTCCATTTAATTTCTCTTCTAATTGCTTTTTACTTTCTGTAGCTTTATGTAATTCTTCATTTACCTCTGCTATTTGGCGATCTTTCTCTGTGAGAATTTCTACATTCGACTTGAAATCTACTTCAAGCATTTCTAACTTCAATGTGAGATCTTTAACATTGTTCTGCTTTTCTTCCAATGCTTCTTTTAGACGGGTTTCGTCGGTCTTCAACTTATTGGCTTCTTCGCAAGCAGTTGTTAAATTATTTTGTAATTGAGATATTTCTTTTTCGAATTGGGATTTTTGATTATTTAATTGGCCAGTCATATCATCTAATATTTTTTGTAAACTATCTTCATGTTTTCTTGCTTCTTCGAGTTTGTTGTTCAGGTCATTTTGCGCCTCTGTCAGTTGATCTACTTTTTCCATAAGCTTTACTTCTGATGTTGCACCGTCTGCTTTTAAAATGGATACTTCTTCTTTATACCTATCTATTTCTATTTCAAGTTTTTTACAAACAGATTCATGTTCACTATTCTGTTCATGCTCTTTTATTTTAAGAGCTTCAATTTCATTCTTTAGTATTGAGTTTTCATCAAGAAGTTTATCATTATCAGTTTGGAGATTTCTCAAACGGTTATTAATTTCGGAACTTTGAGTTTCAAATTCTTTTACTTTACTATCTGCTTCTTTAAGTTTTTCTACGTTTTCATTTACTGATACCACCAACTGTCCGCGTTCACCAGAGAAGTCTTCTTGAATCTTAAACAATTTTTGTTTCAACTCTTGTTCTGCTCGCGCATGATTGTTCACAACTTCTCTGTGTTTGTCCTTTAAGTCCTGCAATTCTTTTTCAGTTTCCTTCAGATGTTGCGATAACTTATTGAATTGCTCATTAGAATCTGTCGTCTGACCAGTCAAATTCATATATTCCGACTCGATTTTTTCCTTGGCCTTTTGAAGCTCAGCACACTTCTCATTGGCGCTATCATACTGGCGCTTGTATTCACCAACTTCCAGTTCCATTGCTGACATCTTTGCTTTAAGATCATTATTGCTTTGTGTTAAATCGTTGATGGATTGTTTCAGTTTTTCGTTCTCTTCTTTTAGAAGCTTCAATTCGTCTACGTTTATTATGAATTGAGAATTCAGAGCTTCGAATTCCACTTTACTTTGATCTAAGGTTACTTTGTGACTTTCAATCTCTTTTATGAGCTGTTCTATTTTAGTGTTACGATCATCAATTTCTTTCTTATGTTCTTCAGCGATTTTGCTGTGCTTAATATTGAAATTGGCAGTTGTTTGCTCAAAGTCGTCTTTGAGTTTTATTATTTCCTTATCTCTTTCGTGAATAGTCTGTTTGTATTCACTGACAAGTTGCTCTGAAGAACTTGTAGATGTACTTAGTTCTGCGAGTAGTTTTTCATACTCCTTGGTCTTCGCAGACAAACTTTGTTGTAATCCTAACATTTCTGTTTTATTCTTTTCGTGTTGTTGCGAGACTTCACTTAACAATGTTTCATATTCGTTGACTTTGCTATTGTATTCATCTTTAACACGGCCCAATTCATCCTGTAATGATTTGAATATTGTTTCGTTTTTCCTCTTAGAGTCCTCTAGTTGCTCTAAGTCTAGTATTTTAGCACTGAGTTCCATTTTCAATTTCGTGATTTCTTTATTAAGATTAACTTCATGCTCTTTACTCACGCCAACAACTGAAAAAAATAGCATGACCGTTTTAATTTAAGATATACTGAATTAGGTATATACGATAAAAAATTGTTTTATATAATTATTATTATTACCTACCTTTATTTAATTCTAACGTTTTATCATCTACGGCAGCTTGCAGCTGAGTTAACTTAGTGTTTAGGTCTATAATAATTTGGCTGTTTTCCTTATTTAATCTTTCTAAATTCTGTTTTTCAGTTTCTAACTTTGATTCTGCTAATTGCAGTTTCGCAGTCAATACAGACACTTGTGTTTCGTATTCAGTCTGCGCGATCGCCATCTTTGTTTTGGCTTCGGTTAGTGCCTTCTCAGAATCAGTCTTTAGTCGAGTCAGCTCCTCCGACATGCTCTTGCCTAATGAATCTTTTTCGCTTTCTTTTTCTTTAAGGAGAGCGTAAGCTTCATCTAATAGTTTCTGCAGCTCCGACGATAAAGCTGAAATAAGATAAGGAGAATTTGAATACAGCACTTATAAAATATTGAGGAATATAACAGCAAAAACTTTAAAGTATGATAAGCAGCAGCGACTAAACAGTCATAGCTAATACATATATTTTAAGCACTGAAGTTGGGGGAGGGCTGTGTCCAGCAGTGGACGTCTTTCAGCTGAAATTATGAAGTACTGAAGCAAAATATATCCAGGAAAGATACATTCAGAATATTAACAAATTCTCACTAAAAAAAAAATCCTACTACTAGAACTACTCACTATGTGCAGCTGCCAGTTCCTCGCGATGCTGTTCGGTGGCGGCGACGGTGTCTGCGGCGCGCTGGTCCTCCACCATTCGCAGCGCGGTGGCCGTGGCCTCAGCACGCGCCGACTGGAGGTCTAACTCTGCTTCGAGCTCACGAATACGATGCTCGCGAACTGCTTTCTCTTGCTGAATGTACAAAAAATAAAATGCAACAAAAATTTAAGGATGAAGGATTTTTATGCTAGATTATTTGGAATATAGTATTTGCGAATTATCAAGTAAACGCGTTTTTTGAACTGAAAACTTTTCATAGATAGGTAGTTGCGTCAAACTTACCTCCATCGCTTCTTTATATTTCTGTAACAAAAATACATGAAATCAATAAATGAACCTGTTGAACCAAGTCGTCGAATATTTCAATCAAGTTAATGTTCTGACTTACATTATAATCTTCTCTATTAATGTTCTCTTCTTCTGTTCTGAACATGAGATCTTCAACCTTCTGCTTCTCATCCTCCAACAATTTGTTGATCTTGTCCAACTCCGCTTTTAGCTTACTGTTTTCAGAAGTCGTCTGAGAAAATAATAAAATAAAAAGACCATAAAAAAAAAATTGGGTACACCTTTTTATCCATTTGTGACTGATGACGATGAACGTTAACTACCTACCCATTTTTACCCGACTGCGGCGAACCAAAAAAAGGAGGGTTATTGGGCACTTTTATTGCTTTCACATATACTTACATAATTAATTTAAGTAAGTATATAAAATATAGTAAAACATTTAGTAACTGTGGAGTTTCTTGCCCATTCTTCTCCATACGAAGCTATCTTTTTGAAGGGGCAACTATATATAGAATCAATTCTATTTACTTGTAAATGTTGAAGTTCAAAAGTGTCTTTTAACAGCCTAATTGATATTAATGATTTGACGTTGATTTCAGCGTACCAATTGACTTAAAATCTTAAGGATAAGTCGTTATGTTAAGTAGGTACGTCACCTATATAAATCTAAGGGAATATTTAAAAGGTTTGAAAGCAGGGTCTCGTTTTCAGACTATCAAGGGCCCGTATGTAAACCGCGTGAATAGATGCCAGTCTAGATAACATGAAAGGAAAGTGTAACGTTCTCAAAGAGATGGCAATAATGCTCCCTACTACCCGATCTTTTATTCAAAGTCAACTCAAAGGCTAAGTGGTTCGTAGAAACGGGCAGGAAATATTTAAAGTGGCTCTTCCTCATAAATAAAATTTCTGTGAATTTATTGATCTTCGTAAAAACCCGACAGTTGTTTGACTCGCGGTTCGATAGTCGTTTCGTGATGTTTTTGTTAGTGATTTTATTTTTTGTTTACTTATTTGATAGTGTTTTGTGTTGTTTTTTTTAAATTTAATTATTTAATTGCTCGTGCGTTTTGTAGTCATTAATTAGTCTCCATTATGATGAAAGGTTTTCTTTTACCATAATATCATCAATTAGCTACCGCGACCTATAATCTTGATCCCGTCTCAAAGACACACTGTATTCTAATTTCGTTTGTTGATATACTTACATTCTGTTCCATAACATTTCTGAGACCTTTCATACTTATCTATAGTATTTTATGAATGACTAGCTGATGCCCGCAGCTTCGCCCGCGTGGATGTCGGTTATTGTATACTAAAACCTTCCTCCAGAATCATTCTATCCATTGGTGAAAACAGCATGAAAATCGTTGCAGTAGTTTATGAGTTTATCGCGAACAGACCGACAGACGCGACGGAGGACTTTTTTTTAATAATGAGTATGTAGTGATGGTACGGAACCCTTCGTGCGCGAGTCCGACTAGCACTTGGCCGGTTTTTTATTGACAGACCACGCAAGGCCTAAACCGCTGAATCTAGAAGCATGAAATTTTGTATAAGAGTTCTTTTTATAACAAAGATGAGCACTAAAAAAGGATTTTTATTCATTAATTCCCAAAATGGGTTAAATGGGGGTTGAAATCACGTTTGTTGTATGGGAGCCCCCATAAATATTTATTTTATTCAGTTTTTTAGTATTTGTTGTTAAAGCGGCAACAAAAATACATCATCTGTGACTGTCTATCACGGTTCATGAAATACAGCCTGGTGACAACGGACAGACAGACAGAGGGACGGACAGCGGAGTCTTAGTAATAGGGTCCCGTTTTACCCTTTGGGTACGGAACCCTAAAAATTAAGTAAAAGATAGATACCTGTGTGGCCTCCTTCTTGAGTTGTGAGAGGGCGCTCTCGGCGCGGTCAGCCTGCAGCGATATCTTGGCCATCTCCGCGCGTTCCAGCTCCCTCTCTCGCATCAGTCGCTCTAAATGCTGCTGCTTCTCTCGAAGAAGCTCCTAATATTAGAACAATTCATTATTTTGGTGCCCCTGCAGATATAAAACAATAAGTAATGTGCAATATTTCACAGTAATAATTAATCATAAACTAAACAGATCATGTTCCACAATATACCTACTTAATACATCACAAACTAATAAAAACAAAATAACCTTTAGTAGGTACCTAGGTAAGACCGCAAAATACAATCATAGCCTAATAATACCTATATAAATAAAACTTATAAAATAATAAACACCGGTTTTCAACATCACGGCCCATTTCTGACGGTGACAGATCTGGGGTATCATTCTTCTCGGGAAAAACAGCGTCTATTTTCGCAAAAAATAATTCAATTCATCTGAAAAAAACAAATGCTGTGGTTACAATGCAGCGTTTTACAATATTTCACAACATTGCATGCTAATGCTAGCTTATTATTTGCCCTCGAACCATTCTTCCGATCATCAAGTTTTGAAGACCTATGACGGCTTGTGGACCTACAGGCTACAGGAGTTGCGAGATAACAAACAGTAGGCTTTAAAGCGTGCTAACTGATAAATGATTTAAAATATAAGTACTTAGGACCAGTTTAACAAACTTACCTATTTAGTTTGTTTACAAAATACATTAAATTATTAAAGTACTCGTAAGTTGTCCTTTTGACCAAATATTCAAATGCAAAGGCATTACGTACATATTTTAAACGTATGTTTATAGCAGGCAGGCTGTTGAGAAACAATACCCGACTGCCATTAGACGCATGCATCCATGAATAAATAGGTACAGGTAATGGCGAAGGGTAGAAAGGAAAACCCATAATTATGGTCATATTTTATATCATCATCTGCCTAGCCTTTTTCTCAACCATGTTGGGGTCGGATTTCAGTCTAACCGGATGCAGCTGAATACCAGTATTTTACATGGAGCGACTGCCTATCTGACCTCCACAACCCAGTAACTGGGTAATAAGATACCCCCTGGCAAGACTGGTTGTCAGACTTTCGGGCTTCTGACGACCCGTAACCACTGTCAAAGATCCACAAATGACAGCCGGGACCAACGGTTTAACGTGCTTTCCGAGGCACGGAGGAGTCTCGATATGTAAAGATAGTCACCCATCCACGGGCCAACCCCGGCAAGCGTAGCTTAACCTGATGAATCGACCCGTGCGGCTGTTATTACTTAGCCACGAACTCCTCATTTTAGTCATAATACGTTCATTTCATACCTACATATGTTATTTTCTTTTTAATTATTCACAATTTTACACGCAATATCTAATAAGCTAGGTACCGTATATTTATTATTTATGTCGTAGGTACCTAATTATTGATTTATTTTCAAAACCACAAATCGTGTGGAAATAAATTAACCAGAACATTTACTAAGTTGTTTATGATTAGTCAGAATGTAGGTATATGCAGTCGTATACTTCAGAGCAGCTTCAAATCTATTCTACTCGTAGCTTCTAGCTAAATCAATATTATTGTTGCGAAGTGGTACATAATGTACTATATATACATTGTTATAACTTTCTCGGGAGGTGAGGAGCAAGTGACCGTCCCTATTTCCCTAATGTCGCAATGCCTTCGGGGCGCAATTTAATATCTATTTTCCGCTTCAACTTGTCGTACTTATACTATCTTCGTTTACAGCCCAAGAGTCGTCTCATTTCAATTTCGACTTTCATATATGCATCTCGTATTTATATTTATGCATCTCTTTATTTTATTCCTTTTGTAATACTTATCGGGGATATTCGAAGTCAGAAGATTTTTTCATCAGTGTACAGCTCTAGTCTACTCTACACCCCATATAAACAAAATTCTGTATACTTATGTGTACCTCCTTTTCCGAATCAGCGTCTTCTAGGATTGTATTGTAAACAAAATGTAAAGTAATGTGTAGTTAAAATTAAAAATTCCACTGTAATTCGTCATAGTTGTATAGTAGTTATTATTGTTAATTAATTTCTACAGCCTGACATTGCGAAGTCATGCCAAACCTAGAAGTCTAGCTAAGTAGTGTTGGTACCTATAAACTAGATAGATCTACTTTTATTTTGTACAACCATCAACGCTAATGCCGGTGTTTTTAATTTGATCCTCAATATGGATAACTATTTCCTAATTGCGTGACACACTGATCCACAATCCGAGAGTTTTGAAGGATATTGCTAATCCATTGATTCATAGGTTTGAAAAAACTTTCTGCTCAACAACGTAAATAACGCAATGGACGCCGCCGCCGGTGAACTGTCAAAATGATACCCATTGCGAATTTGGGATCAATTGTCATTTTATGTGTATTACAAAGTCCTCCGCCGCGTCTGTTTGTCGTTCTGTACGCGGTAAACTCAAAAACTGCTGCACCGATTTTCATGCTGTTTTCACCAATGGATAGTGGTTCTCGAGTAAGGTTTTAGTATATAATAACCGACATCCACGCGCGCGAAGTCGCGGGCATCAGCTAGTAATAAAATAATTTAAAAATATAAGTAGATAACGATTAGGTAGGTACGTCATTAATAAATAAAAGCCCAACATTATCTGTGCTTACACTTACAATTGATTAGGTAGGTACAGTCACGGACTTTAATTGATGAGCCACTTGGCACTGTTCGTATTTTAGCCGTGTAATGCAAATCGGGCTTAGTCGGTTATACTCGTACATCCAGACACGGAAAGTCATGTCTTCGCATTAAAGAAGAAAATTATATTTAATATCTTAACCGGTTGTCTAATGTGACAGCAAGAACTACAAACTTGACAGCAGTGTGACTACCCTAAGTCAACCAATTGCAGGTCTAGCAACCGTAACCTAATGACGATTGTTTTAGCGTAGCCATAGTAACGTTAGCGTACGGATAAATTTTAATTACTCATTTCGACAAATTCGAAAATAACGTCTCTGACATCGACATTTCAACTGTCACTGTCTTCGGATAGGTTTTTAGAATTATCGAGTTAATGAGCTCTGATTCAAAGGAGGTCAGTATCAAATAGATTGGATAAACATTGTATTTATTTATCATTAAGAACTTATTAGTCAACCTCTATGGATAAGACTATTTCCGATTACTAGCAATTTGTCATCTTGTTTACGAGCATGCGATTTGAGTTCGTGTTTAATCGTGTAATCTCGTGAATGTATGGAACAGCAAAATTGAAAAGTTTGAAAGTGGCTCATTAATTAAAGTCCGTGACTGTACCTAAAGCATAATTAATTACGCTAACGATAGCAGACCCAGCCCAAATCTAAAAATAAATGGCTTGATAATATTTCCGAACATACACTACTATACTTTCCGTGATACTGATAAGTTATCGAACTAATAAGAACAACAATAACTGCACTTATTTGATTCATTTTGTCCTATCATAGAGCCCTAGCTATGCTCTTGTATCGTTGCGTTCTTTGTCTCTGGCACAGTGTAGTTAAAGTGAAGTTAATTTTCTATGCGAACATGACGAAGTATGGCCTTGACGACGCCGGCACGTTAATTACCACTTCAATACCTACATTACTTGTTATTGTCTTTTATGATGAAAAATAGGTATTAACCGTGCAAATAGCGCCACATTGATGCACCTTATTTTGCTTAAAAATGCGTACATTTATGTTGTCTGCCAACCCAAGTTATAAAGAGGGGGAAAGTGCGCAGGGAGGTCTAATCCTCGCCCATTGTATCTATGAACAAGCACAGTCGGGCTGCGAACTGCGATAAAATAAATCCTCATTCATATTATAAACCCTGTTGTGCAAAACTTCGCACCATTAACGTTAGCTATCATCTTTATTCTTCCCATGAAAGTCCAACCCTCGCCTAACTTAGATTAGCTTACTTATTTGTTTTATATGCGTCCAAAATCAATTTTTGTACACTCACACACAATGACAGATCCTGTTTATTCTAGAATATTAAACAAATGCGTCAATCCCTTCCCAAGGTCTGCGAGGTGTTAGGTATTCTCCAGAGGCTGTGGGTGACGGTGACGGAGATCTGGCATGACTGAACACCACGTAGGCAGAATGAAGTCATGTCATGTCCATTCCTTGTCTAATACGTAATAATAACTGTAATTTATAAGACTATCATTTGCTAAATTGGTATTTAGATATTTCTTCGCGTAGGCTTGTCTGGCTACTTAAGCAGATGTTGTGCTATTTGCATAATGTTAGGGCAAAAGGAGGTACTTAAAAGTATAATTCGAAATTGTATTTCATCCAAAAATAATAAACAAGTATTAGGAAGAAATAATACATAGATCTCGTACTGTACTGGCTCAGTAGGTATATGGCGCGCTCAAGCTCTGAATGTGGGGATCGACTTGGGAGAAAATACGAGTTTATCGATTGCGGAAATGTTCCACCGGCTGGGACTGTCTGGAAACGACTTCGCAATTTCCGAATACGAGCTTCACTTGAGCAGATACTATCTCCTTATTAGGATGGCTCCATATATGCGGGCACGAGGTGGTTAAAGTACTATGCGTTTCGTTAATTTAGCATTCCTATAATGATTCAACAAAATGAATATGCATACGGTTGATACCCATTAAGGACACTGGTGCAAGACTTAAAGTTGGGTGTGTAATTAGCTATGACATTATAGCCGTCCCAGAAATATTTATAGGTAGCATTCAGCCGTAATATCGAGCACTCTATTTGTGTACTCGCTACAAATTATGAAATTAGTTAGAAGCGGTAACAGATGACCTTATTATGAAGCTCGTATAGTCCCGGGAGAGAGATTTGTTATGTTAGGATCTGGTACAAGGAGCCTCTAGGCATGTAATATTAATGTGGTCTCGTCCGTTATCTAGGAGTGGCTATGGCAAATAGCGTACTACATAATGTAGTAGCTCTGCCTACTCAAATAATGGGGTTCAAAAGGTTTTAATATTAAATCCACAGTGCTCTGACTGAATACTCTTTGATCCGGAATTTCGGATTCGCATTAATGGTATTGGAGTGAATCTGAAAAACTATCGAAGATGAAAAATACCTATTAGAAATATTTCTATTTTCATATCTCTGCTGGAAGTGGATTTGGTTGGGTCATCGAACTCATGTCATGGGAGAGATTAATGCATGACTAAAGGCATAATTTGACATTCAACTTGTGCGCAGAGCTTTCAAATTGGAGATCGTCTTGGAGTATAAATTCCAGACTTAGGTACTATGAGATGTAGGTGGTAAGGTAGGTAGGTAGTTGCTTATGTAATTAATCGAATTTGCTAAGTAGGTACCACATAGGAGAAAGAAAAATGATCGTCGTGTTATGCAGGGGCTACATTGTCGCGTTATCGCGAACTTTACTTCACGCGCTCTCTGTTGCTCAGTAAGACGTCCGAGCGGTGTGCGAGAGAGAGCGTGCGAAGTAAAGTTCGCGATAACGCAACAATTTAGCCCCGGCATAAAAAAAAAACCGTGTTTAAAATAAAATATGTGACGAAAAATGAATACCTAATTTAGTTTAGTGTAAAAAGATACCTACCTGAAATAGCTATAATAATAATAAAACGGATTTATATCCCGGCGATGTAGAACAAGAGTCAATAATCAGATAAATACCAAACAAGATTTACATAGAGAATACCTGCACCACCCATATTTACATACAAAGATATTCTAATAACCAGACCTCCATTCATGCATATCGTATAGACTTGTCAGCAATATGAAACAACTTGCTATACCTAATCGGCCATCTGACAGCGCTGTTAAAAAATATGTGGGCGTTGACTTCCTCAAGAATTGGAAGAAAACAATATTTTATTTAAGTACCTACCTAAATATTTTATAATATATTAAATAACCTTTGTTAATATTCTCAAGTTTTCCTTTATGATTATTGGTAGTGGTACCGTTGAGATATACTTAAAACGGTATGCACTTTAACTTTATGATTTGAATGTTCTTTGTTAATTAAATATCAGCGTTTTTGCTAAAGTAGTTCGATAAAAATCTTAGATAAGCAATTTTGTTTACCTAAGACTATCATCAAGATAATGGCTTTACTTGTAAAACTATTCTAAGAAAATTATATGATGACATTATAATGAACATTATAATCATCAAGATAGGCGGCTCTACCACGAATTGCGCAAGTCTATCCTAGAGGATAGACTTGCGCATTTACTGATAAATTCTTAGAAATTTAAAGAATTTAATTTAATATAAATCAGAATGTAAGAAGTAAAACAAGTTAGTTTTATTATACGTATGATTTACAAAAGCATAAACCTTTAGGTTTCACTTTTATGATTGGAGGCGTGCAACAATAAATAACAAAAGTAAAAATAAGCCATCAAACGGAATTATTTACGAGTGTTGGGCCCGCAACGCCATTCAGTTATATCGAGCACCATAAACATCTCGTATCGGTTGTGAATACCAAATTACTTTACCACAATTAATCAGCCAAGGGCACCGTCGGCTCCAGGGTAGTTTAGGAAGCGAAGCATTCACAACAGAGAAAGTGTTACTGTTACAAGTTGTTTCATATTTCTCACAAACCATCCGGTAATTCGCACATGCCTTCACAAGCCATTGTACAGCGTTATAGATGCAATAAAACAACAGTTAGGTAAATCTTAATTATTTATTATCGCCATAAAACGAGGGATAATGAAGGTAGGACAATAATACACAGAGAAAGTAGTACAGTTTATTAATACTAATGTTTATTAAACACTATTTCGAAAAAATTACGTTTTACAAGGTTTTACATGTAGAAACTAGTCTAAGTTTTTGTTACTCTAATAGTACTTAGAGATTTTAATTACTAGTTATAACAACAATATATTAATATTAAAAGTGAAAACCTATCTTAGTAGCAATGGAATGCTTGTTTCAAATGAGTCTTTATATTTATGAATATCATCATTACTTACAGGCACTGGTCAGTATTAAAAACTAAGAAAAATTTAAACAATAAAATGCATTCAAAACATAAATGTAACTCAATATCTTCATGATTTTAATATTTAATAAAAAACAAAACCAAAAAGTATCACAGCTTTGCTATTATGAAAAGGACTTAAATTCTGACATAGCTACCTAATATTACATCAAGTGTGTTGCAAGCTATTTGCAGGCGTATTGTTGGAACATGATCATCATAAAATAAGTGTGTTTTGTACTTAGAAGTGCGCTATAATTGACAAATATTGTCTATTAAGGATTACTACATTGACCCTGTTGGGCAACAGGACGGCTTGGGACACTAACATCATTAATTGTTAAGAGTTTAGTTTGTAAGTATACAAATCAACGTCAAAAACACCAATAAATTACTATTACGTACATTCGTTGTCGTTTTCATTAGTATGAAAGAAACAATCTTATAATTAAGCTGCTCAATATTTTGAACGTTCAAAACAAAGGAAGCCCCGTGTCGCCGCCGGCGCAGTTGGAACACACTGGCGCCACACGTGTACTGAACTTCAGAACACCACTAAGGACGGCTGTACACTGTGGTCCTTAGTAGTTTTGTGTAAGTTGTGACGTTTGGCACACGTGTGGCGCGCGCGTAGCCAGCCTACCGCGCGGCGATGGTGGGGTACTGTACCTGCAGGGCGTTCTTCGCGGATACCGGGGTGGAGGAAGCTCGCGGACCACCGACACGCTGCCGCCGTGCCGTTAGTGACAGTGCCAATACGCAACAAACATGAGGGAAAACAACACGCGTTAACGCACTCAACTCACTGCATGGTGTATATCACTGTACTGGCAGATGAGGAGTTCAATGATTCGTCAATTCGGACAATCGGCGTAACCTTCCCAAATAATTTGCTATGAATTAGGCTGTTAGTCGACAGCCTCATATAAAATTCATAAGCTTTCAATGAGTCCCGAATTGCAAGGCCGCATTTGTCCCATTTGACCATATCAGTACGAATGACATCTATCAGTACAGCTGAAACCTTGATGGTTTGGACCCACTGGTTTCTCTGATACACCATAGAGTGAAACAACACAACACGATAGATGGTGTACGACTGTGGCACACCAACTGTCGTATTAGCAAATTATAAAAAGCTCTAAAAACTAAAACTAGTGAAGTAATGAAAAAGAGATATACGAAATCTACTAATGAGGTGCTTATGTATAAAAATGTATATTCTCTATAGTTATATTTTAAGTAAGAAGTAGGAATCGTGTCTATATTCGAAATTTTAGAATGAGTATATGTTATAGAAAAGTTTCTACTAAGTTAGGACTTGGGTGTACCGAACAACTACTAGGATAAATGGAATGCATATGATGCACTTAATATACGAATTCTTTGGATACATAAGTCTTTCAATGGAGCGCCGAGCACTGAAGCCCTTGACAGACTCCAAGCCTTCTTTAAATAAAAGGCACCTATCGCAAAATAGGTTAATGATCACAATGTATATATGCAAAATAATTGTTAATTCACACAACAAGTATTATAGTTTTGTCGTATAGTACAGTCCCAAAAGGAGTCTTATAAATAATATCACAGTCCGAAAACACATTTTTAGACAGTACGATATGACTATTGCAGTCTCTTGAAAACTATATGTAACTAAATATGGGCATACTAAAAGCCAAATGAGATGAATCACTACGTACAAACGGTGTCTTCGATTCACTACTATTAAGATAAAAATAGAAAAGATTGAAACAATAAAAATTCTAAAGAACTTATGTACTTAAGTAGTAATTAGTGAATCGAAAACGAAATAAAAACCAAACAGATAAAAAATAATTAACACAAGGGCCAAACCAAGGAGTGCCAGCTACAGACCATATATATAAACTCAAACCATTATTGTCATGCAAAAATAAGCAATTTCAAGATGAATAGATACCATCACTTTTGCATGTCATTTTGTTAACCGAATCTCGAACACGTAAATTGTTTTCACGTACTGTATGGCAAAGTACAAGCTTGAAGGTTACCTGCGATTAATAAGTTGTACATATTGTACTTGAAATTGAACATAGAGACCAGTCCCCTTCGTGACGCCGACTACTGCTCGCTGCATAACAGTGCAATTTATACAATTAACCTGCACATTGCATGTCATGCGACTACCTGAAGGGCCGGCTATATTAGATTCTTCGCATAGTGCGCATTGGATCTTGGTTTATTTGTAGTTTTCTCGCCCAACACCAACTTATCACAACTAAAAGAAGCTAACAAACGATCAATCAAAATTGACAAGCCAAGAATCGATACTGCGTCAATGAATGAACTCGTAACTTCTGTGGCATTAAATTCAAATGTACACCACATAGGGGTACGTGAACTGAAAGGGTGACACGCAAGAGAAATGGTAGCTTTTCCCGAAGCCTGAAAAGTGAGTGCGCGGCGGCGGCATCTCCACGAATATGTCGGTACTTGTAGCTGAGGCGACCCCGCGGCTGGCCCGAGTCACGGCGGCCGGCCGACCCCCCCACCGCACCACCTCGCCGCCCCCGCCCCGCGCACTCCGCGACACCGAGCCGCTGCCGCTGCTGCCGCTCGACTCGCTGCGCCGTGACCGCTCCGACCGACTGTCGAAGCTCAGCACGCTCTCTGAGCACCGCCAAGACTTCGGCAGCGTCTCGCTAGCCCAACGTCGAGGGTTTAACTCCTTACTCTTATCGTTCGACCGAAATACTATATCGTAATAGACTCGCGGCTTGGGAAGAGCGATGATGGCGCAGCGATCGTTTTCGACGTGCTTGACGAGCAGCGTCTTGTCGAGCAGGCTGGGCGCGCTGCGGTGCGGGCGTGCGCGGGCCTGGGGCGGCGGGGATCGCAGCGAGCGAGGTTCAGCCGATCGCGCGCGGGGCTAGCCTACCTGAGCGCCCAGCGACGTCACCCCGAGCCTCACCCCCACGCGGGAAGACGCGATAGACGTGCCCAATGACGTCAGCGATTCCCGCGAGTTGGAGCGCCGCAGAGGAGTCGCACGTCCGTTGCTATGGATGGCGCACGCGCCTGGCTTGCGGTTCGATGGTGACCGTGATAGTTTCGAGACGGGCGCGAACAAGCCGAAGCGAGGTGAACATTCGAAATACCTGAAAGAGGAATCGACATCGGTATGATATGGATATTAGGCTCAAGACATGAGCTTTTGACTACACGCCTAATTGGTTTGGAAACTATACCTCTTTCCATCTACTGAGCCATCATTTTTTCCAAGGGGATCGTCGAGTTCTACACCCGCCCAGACACCAGTGGCAAAATCGGTAACACCAACATAACGCAATGTACCAGCTTTACTGCCGCGGCTGCTAGATACGATAACACGGTCGCCCACACGGACATCTCCGTTAGTCGTTGTCGATATTGATGCATCTATGAAAGAAAACATGGATATATTATTCTAGATTTAGTAAGTGTTATGCAAGAACACGCATGGAGGCTAATTATTACTCACTCATCTTGCTGCTGACGATGCTGCGTATGCTGCCGTTTGGTGAGAGAGCGCGTCTTTGCCTGGTACCGGACGGCGGGCGTTCGAAGACGCTGCCCGCGTCTGAGATCGGAGATGCATCGTGAGGAGCATGTGTGATAAGGGGCACGCGGGTCAAGCGAGTAAGTCGAGAAAATACGCCACGCTTTTCTGGGCACTGGAAATAGCGGACCCCAGCTACAGAGCCGTCGTTTTTACCTGTAAAAAGTTATCACAGGTTAGAAAAAGGTACAAACGTAAAGCATTTTAAAAGTGACCAATATTATAGTAATCATACCAATAGGTTCGTCAAGCACGATGCCGGCCCAGTCGCCGGGAGCGAACTGTGTCTCGCCAATATATGCGATCTGGCCTGGTTTGGTGCCACCCACCCAAACTCGTTCGCCAATTATGAAGCTGTCAGTATCCTCTGTTAATATAACACTATGATCTGAAATAATAAACCACATATATTAAAATTGAGGCATGAACGATTATATTTTTCCTGAAAATCCAAACATATATTACGTAGAAATTCTGTGAGAATCACTTAATCCTTTGAGATTTCTAGAGAAGAGTAAGTAGATGAAAGTTGATGTCTAACGAGGATTGAAATATATAGCCTTCTGAATATGCATGGCCCTCGTCACTATTCCAAACACACATATCGGGCATAAATGACCTGAATATGTACCGTTGAGTGCAAGTGCATGGCCACCGGGGTGACTCGCTAACTCGTTTGCATATCTTACATCAACATTGCGGACTTTCGTTTCGTTTGAAACTCTGAACAAACTGCAGTTGACTTCGGAGACCACTACGCGCTGCAATAGAAATCCAAGAACAAAAGCTCATGCTTTCAACCATCCTAAAACTGCGCAAACACCATGGCAAGCACAAGAAATCAAAATACTCGAACATTTAAAGAGCATGTGATGGGTGCGTTCTATGGTGCATGGATTGATTGCTACCTATAATCTAAGTGAAACTTAAGAATACGGAACCAAAATTAGTTCCACGACATCGTGAGTTGAGGCGTAATACAAAAATTTAACACGAATTGTAACGTAGATTAGTTAACAGATAGACATGGGAATGTCACGTATTGTCGTGGAACAATAATGTCGGCAAGAGATACCGTGCTAGTTACCTGATGACCTCCTGAGGCCAGCCTCGCTGAGGCGGCGCGGGTGCTTCTCCCACAGCGCGTCCATGGAGGTGACACTGAACGTGCTGCTGGCTGCGATACACACAAGCGACACACACATACACATTAGCCTCTAACTATTAGACAAGTGCTCCTACTGTTCCAACTTTACATGCCTCACTACGTTTCGTAACAATTCCGCTCACTATGAGAATTTTGACATCTAGGTGTTACTTAATAATTGGATTACATGCATCTGAGTACACAAGCAAGATACGGTTTATTACACTCATTATGTTACTGCATATTGTTTACTAGTAATTATGTAATTTTAAAATGCTCCGTTTCTGTAGGTAGAGCTACTGGCAGAAATTTAACGTCAGAATAAACTTAGTCATGTCAATTTATATACATTTGTTGCAATAATTACGAGTAGATACTCACACAACAAAACTGAAATATAATTAATCAATTTTAAAATGTCAAGTTGTTTCTATTTCTAAATCACCAATGTTATTAGTTAGCTTATCCTCATTATGTAATTAATTATTGTTTCTTTGTCTGCAAATTGCGAGACTAAATTCGTTATAGAAAAAAAGCTAAACAAAAGATAAGAATTACGGATCGATTGTAAAACAATGTCACTAATTGATCGTAGGCGAGCTCCTCTACTTGTTGACACGCTATCGATGCAATGCGACTGAAACGCGAAGCATTTAAAACGCGGAAATGGACATTGTTAATGGCTGATTACACCAAGTCCCGACTTGCTACGGATGCATCGCATACGGCGCTAGCTTCATTAATTAATTAGTAACTAATCAATTTTAGCTATCATCATTCCATTCTACCCCAAGTATTAATATTTTACTCCTCATTGTCATGCACTGAACCTGATTTCTGTTCAGATCGAATGTAAGTCTAAATTCAGGCTAGAAATCAATAGAACGTTTCGTTGTTACGAAATTAGATTTTCTAATGGTTATGTTGTGTCAAACCAAATTACTTCTAGTTATATCTCCTTACAGCATGTATTGTGGTAATGCCGTCCCCTAGCGCTAAGAACCATCACCATGTTACTATGTACATTATTAATAGAGCATGCCTCCACCTCCACAGTTACTCTACTGTTATTAGTAGCGACCAACTTACTAGATGCCTTGCGGTGTGATCGCGGTCTCTCCGGCAGACTGCTAGAGACTTCGTCCTCCTCAGCTTCAATTAAATCTGCTCCATTTCGTCGAGACAGAAGAGTGACATTATGAATAAGTGACATTAAAACTATGTAAAGAGAGAACGATAATGAGAGGTGATGATATCGTGTATTGTGCGTGCTTAAAGTTCATACACGAGAAGCATGGACCATGCACGCTTACTGTGCTCTCATGCAATCATAAATAAAACATCTTTCATAATAGCTTTAACCTTGGACATGCTGGAACTCACCTGATAAATGTTTTCTCGAAGAGTCGTCACTGAGCTTCCTCAGCGTGTCCGTGGAACTGCCGTCTACGACAACAAAAACAAAGACACATAAAGCAAAAAATAAAAACAAGCCGACAAAAAATACAGAGATGATATAGAATTATCTTGAGACAGATAATAGAATTAGTTTACATGAGTATGTACATTGCACTCGACATGATCACAAGAAAACGATGGTATTTTGATATGTTTAATGATATAGAGATGGTTTGCGACATTTAGGCAGAGTTTGATAAATCCACATAAGTTCGGAGCGTGTGAAACACCCACTTTAAGACTATAAACACAAGGCACAACTGGTATCTACGTCCACACATTTGAGTAGGCTCACAACTGTGGTGGGTGATGATAATTTTATAACTTCAAAGTTGTTTACTCAAGAAAATTGATTACTGTTTCGATTTGTTATGCTCAATTATTGCTATTGATCAAATAGAGTTATGGATTATAGTACGCCATCAAGTTGTTTGAATAATTTAAATGGTCTTACAGAAGTAGAGTTGACAAGCAATATTTTCCAATATATTAAGTTGGATCGATGCCGATGTTGTCACAACACTTAACTTGTAAGCACTGATCCGAGGTTAGCTAAGACACGTGTGAAGCCGGCCAACTGGTACAAGCGTATGTCCGGCACTGATCGTCCGAAGCCTGATTAATCATCAGAGACAATTGCGCAGCGGAGCGGCCTTGTGGACGCGCGTGGGCTTTACATCATAACCGAGTGGTGTGACAAGTGGCTCATCTCCTAACACTACACGAGGAAATAAGTAAAGCACGATTAGAAAGTGAACTCTCTTCAATGGACATGCATTATGTCGTCGACGTACTAAAATGTAAACGACATAGTAATTTAGACAGGGACAAAAAAGAAAAGAGACAATTTATCACTCGCAAAGGTAAAAAAAAACAGTATATAAACATTTGCTAATTAAATAAACTGTCGTGTGAGCTATAATTTGAAGTAATTTGAGACTGATTACGATATAATCAATAACAGTGATCAATCAACTACATGCTATAATTAAAATATGCATAGTATGCAATCATCGTGTACCTGTTCCATAAACCCCGAAGCTTTTCCGCGTAGGTTTATAATGCATTTGATTGGTCGTATTATACATGCGATCACATCATCTAATGACAATAATTTCCTAACCAAACGTATGGCTGTAATGAAACAGCGTGACATAATAAATTCAAATGAAACTCGTCTGGGTAAATTAGAGCTAGAGCACAGAGCACTGCAGACACTAATAAATTATGAACTCTAATAGGCTGCGACGAGGGGTTCCTTTGATTATATTCGCAGTTGCAAGTTTTCCCATTATTACTGTGAACGGTTTCAGTCAGTATTACTTTATGGCACTATGGTTTATTGCGTTGTTAACTTGTAGACGTATATACAATAACAATAAAAACAAGTGATTTATCATCCACGACCTTCGGAAGGACGTCGTTTAACCACTTTTGTGGCTTGACGACTCATACAACGTGTTCATCGCGATAACACAATATTAAATTTAAAAAATACTCGTAATTGTTAAAAAATATCGTCTCGTTTCCATATGTATATGTTGATGCGGAAATATTGTATTTAAGCTATTTGTCCATATTTCGTGGTTACATTTAATTTAATTGGCGACATTAGCATAACAAGAAGGATTTTTTCATGTTTGTCGGACAAATGACGGACTTCTTTTGTCATGTATAAGAAGTACATACATTTGTCATTATTATTGAATACATTCCATACTTTGACAATGAGCTTGTGATTCAATTGTGGCAAGGAAGAACTGTTCTGAAGTAGATAAGAAACAGTTGAATATAAAAAACAAAATTAATGTTCATGCAATAAACAGCGAGAGATAACCTTTCGATAGCATTTTTAAAAACAACCATATTATTAATACAATGGTATCACAGCAGGTGCTATTATGTGACAAAGTTTAATCCCACGCTAATGTTCGTGTTCTCCCGCCATACCTCACCGCGGAGGCGACCTAATTTAATTCAGACTTCTGAATATTCCCCTTCTGTGGATCATGTATACCGCTTAAATTATAGTGTAATACCAACAGGTACAACTTTTATGTCACTCTATTTAACTTCGAACGGTTCTGAAAACGATCCAGCTTCAATGGCAAATTTTCTACTTTACAGTACAGAATTGTGTATTAATGCATAAACCTTGTCAGCTGCACACGTATCCCTATTACGTCATGACCCTTTTACTACACTTTTGTGTCGTCATCAAAGTGTAGGTTCATGACAGATTGATCATCCTTCGGGGGATTCCAGTTCTAAGTGTCTTTGCGGATTTTTTACATTTTTGAGGTATAGAAAAGGACATGCGGACATATAGTGTTTATTATTCAACGCAAGTTATGGAGTCGAGTACGGGAAACGGGTTACCACGGCGCTTCTGGCAACCGGTATTTGCAGCACTAATGCGATCTTTGAACTCCGCGAGTTATTTACTTCTTGTGATTTCAGACCATATCGGAAATTTTTCGACCGACCAAAGTGGGGCACCGACTGAGGCTAGAAAAGATTCAATTTTAAAATTTCAAAAGGTTGTGGAAAATGAGCCGCGAAAATTATTTTCGTTAGGCTAATAAAACGGTTAGAACTGGACTTTTAAGAGAATTTTAAGCTCTATTCAAAAATGTTTCTTGTTAGATTCGCTGATCTGATTAGTCTTGGAACGATAATGAAACCACAAGTTTTCGTGATTATGAGCTGTCAGGTCGTGGAGAATACTCAATAATATTATGTACTTGTACCATCGATATTAACATTCGTGCTGCGAATACTTCGGTTCATAAATATGATGTAACTGCTATACTAAGCAGCGTCATTATTTATCAATTTTATTAGCAAACCGTGGATTACTCAGCAACCAAGAGTAAAAACTCTTTGGTACGACATTGGTTTTTGTGGTCAAGTTCAAGTTGATGTACTCGTACAGATAAAAACAAGCCGATTAAAAATTAAATATTTATTTAATTTCATGTAGTTTTGTACCAACTGTATGTATACCTTAGTGTACGTTGACTGGGAAATCAAATTCAAGGCATTACATCGCTACCTACAAGGGCTCATACAATAACAATATGATAAGTAACCAGCGGCGTGTGAAACCAAGAATTTCTATAGATTTTATCAGTTAGTAAGTCAATTTGCATCATAGCGCCGTTAACAGTCCGATAGTGACATTTCTAACCCACACCATCATCATTATTTCAACCGAAAGACGTCCTGCTGGACGTCGGCCTATTTCTTCATACAAATAATCATCTGCCTGGTCTTTTCCCAACTATGTTGGAGTCGGCTTCCAGTCTAACCGGATGCAGCTGAATACCAGTATTTTACATGGAGCAACTGCCATCTGACCTCCACAACCCAGTAACTGGGTAATACGATACCCCTTGGCAAGACTGGTTGTCAGACTTTCGAGCTTCTGACGACCCGTAACGACTGTCAAAGATCTACAAATGACAGCCGGGACCAACGGCTTAACGTGCTATCCGAGGCACGGAGGAGTCTCGGTATGTAAAGATGGTCACCCATCCACGGATCAATCCTGGTAAGCGTAGCTTAACCTAATGGATAGACCCGTGCGGCTGTTATTACTTTAGCCACGAGCTCCTCTCTTCATACAAAGAATATTACAATGAAATAAGAACTTAAAACGTCCGACACCGATAACATTTTGTATGAAAAAAACTGATGGTACAGTGTAGGCACTGTATACCTAGTCTAAATTATAAACACTTGAATAACCATTTACTTAAATTACTTTTATTACATGTTTTTAGTTCACTCCTCAGTTCGGGCCGCAAATTAAAATGTACTTAGCATCAAGTGTTCCAATTAATCGAGCTATGTGTAGGTATCACTTTCCCTCCGAATAGACACTAATTTGTCAATTAAGGACAATTTGGCGGTCAACATGAAGACCAGCCGCGCAATTGATGCAACGAAGCAACGAGTTGTTGCAGGACAGATGCAATTCTCAATGGCAATTACTTAGTTCAGTTAATAGGACATGTGAATCTGGCTTCGTTAAAAGATTTCACGATGATCAAGATCACAAAGACCTACACGAGAATAGCGATCTGCCAAACAGTCTCAAAATTCCATCAACTTTTACAACAATACCGCAGTGCCTAACTGAAGTCAATTCATTGATAAAATAATGCATTTACTCATGCTAATATCTCACGCACGATATAATAGCCATTTGTTGCGTGATGATCGGATATCACTCCGTATTCTCATTTCCTACCTTTCTCTTATCGCACGTGGAAACCTTTTCTCCGAGTTAAAAATCAAGGGCAATAAACTCAAAAACCTTTTTATTAAAAATTAAACCGACGAAAAAAGAACTGAAAAGCGAAAAATGAAAAATAAACCTTATAGTGTAACTAAGCTCCTAAACGAATTTAAGTAACAAATTTTGAGGCGGCGTCTAATACACGCTAGAATTATGTGATTAATTTGTTTGTTTGTTTGGCGCCGCCTCAAAATTTGTTACTTAAATTCGTTTAGGAGCTTAGTTACACTATAAGGTTTATTTTTCATTTTTCGCTTTTCAGTTCTGTTTTCGTCGGTTTAATTTTTAATAAAAAGTTTTTTATTTTTCGCTTTTAAGTTACCATCCACTCCAGGGTACTCCAGGTTAAAGACCTGGAGTTGATGACGAGTGGTTGTGTCATCAGAACTATGTATGTGTGCGAAATTTCAACAGAATCGGTTCACAGTTGAAAATTCAGTTGGTGAAAAATCAATCAACCCCATTTTTTCTACCTGTAGGGGTGGATTATAGTTTCCAATTTTAAATGGGACCAACTTCGAGTAAAACCCTTCCCAATAAAAAAAGAATTTTTCAAATCGGACGACTCACTACAAAGTTATGCGTGGTCATACATAAAAAAATAAAAAAATATATATATACGGGTCGACTTGAGAATCTCCTCCTTTTTTTTTCGTCGGTTCAAAATGAAAACTACGAGTATCATGTGACTATTATGATATTTAGAAACTAAATTAGCTATAGTTCACTAAACTTTGAAACGGAAATACTCAGTGCGACCGAGTTGGCGGATAGACTGCTACCGCGGTCCTCGCTATGTATAACGCAACGATGAGAAATGACATACAAGAGCGTATCTATAGCGATATCAATATAAACCCCAATGAATCATCGACCACATATTTTAAGCAATTAATTGTGGAATCATTATCATAACTGAAATATTTATTGGCTTCGATGCTTTATGTGAAAAAATGATGGCGTATACATGAGTCATCAGCAGGCTGTATGGGGACAATGTTGGTCCTACCATATAATAACAACAGGCCGCGTAAACAGAAAGACATGAAATGCCAATTTGTATTCACTGGCAAATGACAATAAAGACTGATCATACCTTATACGGCCCTTATATTTTAAGCCAAAAGCAGTATTTCACGAATTTAAAAAGGATTCCACTTTAACATCTGACCAAAACAACAGATAAGTTATGTCACTCACCGCTCTGATGTTTATTACCACTCGAAACTCTTCTACGATTTATTAACCATTGTTTTAATCTTGGAAATTGGAAATGATGGAGATGATGCCTTCAATAAGATCTCTCAAGTATTCGCGATATCTGTGGCTAGATAACGAACTCTCAGTTGTATCAAATCAAAGTGGGTCAGTTAACAGATAGCATAGATAATATAGAGTAAATTGAATGCAAATCTAGTGTTTACATAGAATGCGACTGTCACGGTTGATTAGCTTAAACGGAACGTAGCTCGTTTGTAGAAGTTATCTATTTAATAGATCAGCATCGCCATTACAAATAATTAGTTCCATTACAATGAATAATGTAGTATTAAAGATTGATCGGGTCCACCGCCCTATAGGATTCCTATAATAGGAGCGCATATGGAATGAAATTAGATCTACAATCAGGACACGTTCGCTCCCGCTACAATAATGGCGCGTAATGAGCCGTACAACACCACACCTGGCATGCTAATTGTGGATCGTCACACACGCTAATTGATGATAATTAATCCGAAAGAAGCAGTAAGTGGAGTGTAAGGAATACCAATCCAGCAGTGAAGATCGAGCCTTTCGCTCCATACGAAAACTTATAAATACGTAGAAAGTTGTACTCAAGAATCGGCTTAAATAGTTATGTAGTTTTACCAAATCATTGCTGCTCCAGATACGAGATGGAAAATATCAATTGCTTATTAAATAACAGTGAAGAACGCTTTTGTTTTGAAATAGTAAGTAGTAGTAGTTAAGTGGTGCTTGACGAGAAAACTTCTTAATGAAATTCTGCACGTGAATAAGCTAGGAAGGAAGCGAAGTTTGCGAAGAGGATTAGGAGGCATATAATAAGTGTCGTTTACCTTAAACAAGTTGTTGCCAAAATATTGAGTATAAGGAAACAAACACGGTTGGAAAGCTGTTTGTAAATGACAAAAATCATGAGTCACGACCTGAGCATCCATTGAGGAATTTACAATAATAGAACTAACGGAGAAGATGCCATCATAGTCAAATTTGACAAAAGATTTGAATTTCAAATGCTATTAGAGTTGCCTAGAAAAACAAAACTCGTTCGTAAATGTTAAGAACCAAACTAATTATAGATCTTCCCTTTTTTATATTAATATGATGAGCGGTCAGATTTTAACGTGACAACCAAAAGGTTTGTAAGGTACTCCGAATAAAAAATTTATATTGAAATGCGGATACCATTCCAAACGGTTAATAGCATTATTATGCTTGATATCTGTAATGCAACTGGCATTGGCATTACTAGAAGCGAAACAGTTAGGTGTGGGCCTAGTCACGACGTTCTCACGGTTGCAGATATACCGATGCCTATCTGGGCCCATGATAAATGCATCAAATAACGCTCAGCTTGCAGGGCTTGGAAATTACTGAAATTAACTTTACTCACTACACAGTACGCTGCTGGAAAACCTCTCCATTAAGACACTGATATTTCAGGTTTGGATATCACGCGATGCTACACCTTAAATGTTGGATTTATCATCAAATTATCATAACCTAATGCTTTCTGTTAACATACAAGTGCTAATTACTACTGTTTTGGTAACTATGCAAAACGGTCGCCCGCGTGTATTTTTTTTACCACGCGGATGAATTGATGATGACATCAACTTTGTGTAAGTACATAAACATATCTTGTCGGAGCAGATTCTGGGGCAAACCCTGTAGCCATGGCTAAAGCGTCGTTAGCACATATGTGTACTATAGGTAAACAAGGTGAATCAGTGGTGTTAGTACGTGCTCGAAGTATGGATACATGGAAATGAAACCTCGGCTGCCATCTGTATATACAAAGTCGCATATAAGTCGAGTCAAGTAGAGAATCAATATGGTGAATTTATCGATAAAAAAAACTTTTTTTTTTGATAAATATTAAACGCAGGTTTTCATTGAGAAGAACATCACAAAAGAGAGCAAATTGGAATTCCCAAACACTTGGTACCTTGAACTTGAGTGCGTCTCAAACACACTACTGACGTAAGTGCTTTGTCAATAGAGCTATTTACACTGTCGTGTCTACATGAACACCCGCCTACACTATGAATAGATAATAGATTACAAAAATCACCATACCAAAGCTGATACATGTGGTATATATATAGTTACGAATTATGTAACATAAATTGATGTAAATCAGACATGTTTTTCGATAGCTTCAATGACAGAAATAATGAAGTATTGATTCCTTTCTTTCCTTTATGACTATGACTTTGCCTATCCATTATTGGAAAGATTTTAACTTAAAGAAATTGGCTATAGATTTGAATAATTTTAGTAAGAAACAGGAGAAAGAATTTGACAATTACAAAACTCAAAACTCAAAGCATTTATTTCAAATAAACCAATTACAGGCACTTTTGAATTGTCAAGGGGTCGGTCAGTCAGAAAGATGAAGCTAGTTGCCCATTCCAAAGCGTAGGTTCCTATGGAGAAGAACGGGCAAGAAACTCCACGGACACTCTTTTGAAGTTCTGAAGAGCTCAAAGTTATCATAGATAATGAAGAGCATAATATAATATATAGAACAAACAAAACTGATCATAAATAATTATTAGATAATAATTAAGTAGAACTGTTCAAAATGATAAAGGAGGAACTATGTACAATGCACGCTCCGATACGGTCGATATGATTTTCATACTTGGACCAATATTGACAATAACGGAGGTGTATTGTCGTTCCTAATATGGCCGTTAATTCGTGCTAAGGTGAACTTGTGTGTAAAACGATTGATAGAATATTTAACACGACGCCTCTGCTACTTTAAAATAAGAGAAATGTCTATGAAGTACAGCAGAGAAGCGTTAATGATTCGCGTATACTTGGCTATAAACATCGTATTAATACTTTTCATGAAGTAACATATTTTTAATGAAACCTTGAAGTATTTACAACATTATTATTATTTTTCCAAAGTCTTGCAATGCGTCATGTATTGCTAATATTATTCTCATTAATGATACGTCACGTAACGCGTCAACAATTAAATGTTTATTATTTTTGAAACAAATAGACACAACGGATATCTGAATGGTTTACGATTCATATTCACGATAGTTGAAAAGTTAAGTATGTCCTTCAGTAGTCTGGTTGATTAATTAAACGAGTAGTGTATCAAAGGGATTAAAATAAGACTTAAATATGAAATGCAGTTCTAGCCTTAGCTTTTTTAATGTAATTATATTATAATTGATGTATACAGAATATTGTATTATTTATACAATATACTCGTATGCATAATATTGTACACAATATTTTACTTTCTGGCCCATTCTTTTCCATACGAAAACTACCTATTGGAAGGGGCAACTAGAATCAGTTCTATTTCTTTGTTTTTGACGTTCAAAAGTGCCTTAAATGATTTAACTTTGACTTTATCTACTGTTACTCCGCCGCGCCAGTTGAAATTTTGTAAGAATTTTGTAATTTTGTTTGGTTCTTTCATCTGCGTTGTAACCACCGTCATTGTTAGTATAAACTTGATATATTAAGTTCTAATCAAGCTCAAAGCCGGTTTCCCAACTTCTCTGTCATCTACACAATCCCTAGATAAGAAAATCGGCCCATGAGCCATCATGACTCATGGGGATAGAGACGGAAGAGTAATAAATCAGCGTAGATAAAGTGCTCCAGTTCGTAGCTATTAGGTTATCGGCTGTTAAGCAGAACTTACGACTCGTTAAGACGAGAAAGTTAACCCAATTGGAAAGCTCCGGGCTTACTAAAATATGAATTACAGGCTACAGGCTAGACAGTAGAGATTTATTCTTTCATCCTATTCCCAATGGAGAAATGCAATTGCACGAACAGAGGTATCAGAGGAAACCCCCCCAAGTAATCGGGATGGTCTAGACAGGCAGGCGCCGATATGGTTGACTATAAATAAGCCGAACATCTCCGACCTACTCTATAAAAGTGCTATAGGTACTCTAAAGCATTATCTAGAAATATAGAGCCATATTTGGCCGGTCTCCAGATCCAACAGCTATTTAAAAAACTAAAGAATACCCAGTTACTGAATATTTGGAAGCTTCGTTAGTTATTGGCACTAATGCGTTATACAATAATGAACAATTGAGTTTGTGTCGTGTAGTAATAACTAGTGCTGTAAATGACACGAATTCTCTTAAAACAGTGTCAACTAACAAATAATATAATATGTACATCACAACACAAATCGTATGATCTCAGCCTTTAGGTATTGTGCTGCGTAAAAACATGTTTTGCAGTGTTGTTTAGACTTCAGTGAGGCACACGATTCATTTTGACCGCCTTTGTACAAGTTGTTGTCGCGTGATTACGTTTATTTATAAGTGAGCTGATACCTGCGTGATAGTTCAGTTAGTACGATAATTGATAAAACTGGACGGTGCTTCCAAAGCAAACCTTCATGCGCTGTATAAAACGTGCCTAAACGTACTATTGATTATTTTAAGTACTATTGAAACTTCATAATAAATTCAATTTCCTCAGAATTGTAACAGTTTCGTGCTAACTTTACCAATAAATATCGAAGTCCGAGGAAATTTCGTAACAAGTCACACAACAGTAATAAAAATTGGCTGACTAAGTAATGTTTCTTAATCATATCAATTGGCGCTGCTGACAGCAAAAAACTGGTCAAGTGATTGACGACCGCTCCGACTGAGGTAATTTAAAATAATGAACATTAAATTACGTCAAAAGATGTACCATCAGAACCACACAAGAGATTGCCACGTGAGATGCATCCCGTCACTAACAATAAGAGCTATCCACATGGTCATGGTAACGATGAAATAGTAAAAACGGGACATCCTGCCGTATCTTTCGCAACATAGATTTAGATGGAGGACATGGTCCTGGACCACGTAATTACGTGTTATGCTAAACGATGATGTTACAAGAGCATGCTATTATTCATTATTTGCTGCATGGCGGGGGCGTGATACCTTCGTTTGTGATTAAGCATAGTACATCTCAATTACAAAATAAAAATATCATGTAAGACAAGCCGCCGAGTGACGATTGATTACCGAGACATGTTTGGCTCGGTCTGATACGCTCGAGAAGAATCGCTATCGACGCGAAATTGAATCCGTGGTTCAAGGCAGCACCTGTACCGGTTAATTTTAGCTACAACAAAAACAATACATCAAAGGATTATAATGTTGAAGACAAAATAAGGAAAATATCTACAGCCTCGAACATTCTAGTACGTGGATGCAAGATGATGATACCTCTATTCGTAATGCAAGGAAATCGCGCAAAGTGCAGGTCACACCTGCTTCGTAGTTTCGCCACGGTTGACCGACAACAATGCTAGCTGTGTAATTGAGCAATTCCGACTCGAAGAGCACATCTCCGATAAGGATAAGAGACAGGAAGTTGACAGGGCAGGCAGGTACTTAGTTTACCTTAATGCTGACAATATGACAGAGACATCTTATCGCCGCAAGCATATAGAACGTGACCTGCGCACCGAAATGACGATTTGCGAAATGAGGAAGATCTTGGAAAGATCAACAACTATGAAGAAGATTTATAACAAGATAAGTACAGAAAGTATAATGTTGTATTCAATACGAATGGCTGTACGATAAATCATTATTTTTAATGGTGGAATATGACTATTTAATATTGGTGCTGGTATTGCTCTGGAATAACAAATACCTACTTCGAACTAATTAACATTGATTATTACACATATCGTACCTTTAGTATTTTTAGTCCGTTAAGGTAAGGATGACCTTGAGTTGTTGGTAATATTTTTATCGCACTATAGGCTAAAGTAATGTTCTAATAGCCAATAGCCACATTTTCTGAATGGTAATGTAGTGTAGCTTGTGTTATTAAACGAGGAACATGACGTGTGTCACGCTACAGAATAGAAAATGATAAAGAAACAAAACTATTACACAACTATTAACAAGGTTGTAAAGTAAATAGATATACTGAATCGCCATGAATAGGATATATATATGTTACCGGCCAAACCCGATTTCAGGACAAACTAGTTTAGCCTAGGCTAAACTAGTTCTTCCTATACGCGATAGGATTAACTAGTATAGCCTAGGCTAAACTAGTTTGTCCTAAGCCCGATAGGATAAACCAGTTTAGGCTAGGCCAAACTAGTTGATCCTGATATAAATACGCACACTCTAGGATAAACTGCCTAGTCTAAAAATTCTAATATATATGTTACCGGCCAAACCCGATTTCAGGACAAACTAGTTTAGCCTAGGCTAAACTAGTTCTTCCTATACGCGATAGGATTAACTAGTATAGCCTAGGCTAAACTAGTTTGTCCTAAGCCCGATAGGATAAACCAGTTTAGGCTAGGCCAAACTAGTTGATCCTGATATAAATACGCACACTCTAGGATAAACTGGTATGGCCTAGTCTAAACATTCTAATATATGTATTTAGAAAGTCAAAATAAATAGATAAACTGAATAAAAGGTTTTGTGAGATGCGGCTGCAACAAAAACTGTTCCACAAACAGATGCCAGTGCAAGAAGGCAATGATACTCTGCAATTCTAAGTGCCACCAAAGCAAACCATGTAAAAATAAATAACAATTTTAATAATTGACATAATATGATTATTGCTTCTATTAAAAAACAGTATTATTTGTTATAGTATGATGGTTTGTATTGCCAATTATTATTCATAACTTGTAGTGACGAATCATTATGGTTTTAAATTAGTAACAATTTAAATAATAATTGCTTCTTTTAAAAAAACTTATTATTTGTTATAGTATGATTGTTCGTATTACCAAATTAACCATAACTTTTAACGACGAATTATTATAGTTTAATAAAAATGATTATTTTTCCAATTACGGAGTATTTTATTCAGTTTATCTATTTATTTTGACTTTCTAAATACATATATTAGAATGTTTAGACTAGGCCATACCAGTTTATCCTAGAGTGTGCGTATTTATATCAGGATCAACTAGTTTGGCCTAGCCTAAACTGGTTTATCCTATCGGGCTTAGGACAAACTAGTTTAGCCTAGGCTATACTAGTTAATCCTATCGCGTATAGGAAGAACTAGTTTAGCCTAGGCTAAACTAGTTTGTCCTGAAATCGGGTTTGGCCGGTAACATATATATTTAGAAAGTCAAAATAAATAGATAAACTGAATAAAATACTCCGTAACTGGAAAAATAATCATTTTTATTAAACTATAATAATTCGTCGTTAAAAGTTATGGTTAATTTGGTAATACGAACAATCATACTATAACAAATAATAAGTTTTTTTAAAAGAAGCAATTATTATTTAAATTGTTACTAATTTAAAACCATAATGATTCGTCACTACAAGTTATGAATAATAATTGGCAATACAAACAATCATACTATAACAAATAATACTGTTTTTTAATAGAAGCAATAATCATATTATGTCAATTATTAAAATTGTTATTTATTTTTACATGGTTTGCTTTGGTGGCACTTAGAATTGCAGAGTATCATTGCCTTCTTGCACTGGCATCTGTTTGTGGAACAGTTTTTGTTGCAGCCGCATCTCACAAAACCTTTTATTCAGTTTATCTATTTATTTTGACTTTCTAAATACATATATTAGAATGTTTAGACTAGGCCATACCAGTTTATCCTAGAGTGTGCGTATTTATATCAGGATCAACTAGTTTGGCCTAGCCTAAACTGGTTTATCCTATCGGGCTTAGGACAAACTAGTTTAGCCTAGGCTATACTAGTTAATCCTATCGCGTATAGGAAGAACTAGTTTAGCCTAGGCTAAACTAGTTTGTCCTGAAATCGGGTTTGGCCGGTAACATATATACACCATTTTGCACGTTTTGGCTTTGAATTTCACTAACAAAGGAGAGCATGACAACTGAATTTTTTTTTGTAGGATGAGATGTAATTTTTTAAATTAACGCGTAACACATTACGCGATATTAGCATATCCTTTTTCCTGTTCTGAAACAAATAGTTTCAACAATTATATAAACTCAACATAGAATTATAATTATGTTGCTATTGACCCAGTGTGCAGTGCTTCAGCGCACAGCGATTTCGCCGATATGATTTGTATGTGGCTACGACGAGGCCAGGATGCAAGTATGGTTTACGATGTGGCATGTCAACTAGTTAGCCAAACAAGGTTAAGTGCGTGCGACACTGCAATAGTAAAATCATTAAGTGACTAACAAGTATAAGTGCATCGGACCAGCGGTCATGTCATGGTAAACTTCTAACAATAAACGCACGCTAGGAAATTAATGCCGACCACCAACATTGATTGAATAAAAGGTAACACAGCTATTAGAACCAGTTTTTATTCAAGTGCAACGAATACGGTCCGTGTACAAAGTGAAAACACAATAACTAAATAATTTGCTTGAATAATTCGACAAAATAACTGAGCAAGTTACAAAGCTGTCTTTCTCTCTAGTTAAAAATATAAATTGTTAAGAAGTTTACTAGGCAGTGTTCACAGCCCGACTGGGGGGTTGCAAGGACAAGTACACGGGGGCAGGGTGAGGTAGGGGGACGTAAACGGACACGCCTTTAAACCACACAGTTTATGCCCAAAAATGTTTTAACCATTACGCAATTGTCCTAACTACGCTGTATCATGAAACTGGAGCTAAGGAAGCTCATTAGGCAAATGAGCGTTTAAAAATTCTAGACTGAGTAGCTTATTATTTCGTGGTATCGTTCTTTGGGACATAATATCTTCCCCTAATTCATGAATAAATTATTTTTATTTTAGTTGGTCATTTTTGTAGACGAATTCATCTACTTTTTAAGTCTCTCTAGAATCCTACTAATATTATAAATGTGAAAGTTTGTGTGTTTGTGTGTTTGGATGTTTGTTACTCAATCACGCAAAAACGGCTGAATGGATTTGGATGAAATTTAGCAAACAGATAGTTTATGACCTGGATTAACACATAGGATACTTTTTATCTCGATATTCTCACGGGATCGAGACTTACGCGGGTGAAAGCGCGGGGCGCAGCTAGTAGGTAATATATCTTTCAAATCATCACCCTAGATACATTCAAATATATTTATTCCGTATTCACGTCAGGATAATATCTAAAATGATAATACCCTATAAACAGTAAAACAAGTTATCTATGTAGGAGCTAGCGTTGGAACAAAGGAAATGAAATACATTATTAAGATCACTCCAACAAGGATGCTAGAGAAATAGAGAAAGTTGACAACAAAATAAGAAATAACAGTTTAAGGATTGGCATATACAGTAATAATGAGAATGCTGATGTCAACATCAACGTTAATAAAGTGGTTTCTCTTAATATGAATTTACACCCTACTATGCCACTAGTACATGAAAACAGTAGTTAGAATATCAGGTACGTGACAATAAATTCATGAGATAATGCTAGTGTCACGAAGCACGAGTCTGTAAATCTAAATATGAAAACCACATTGTTTTGACTACAACAGATACACAAACACACACACAGTTATTACAGTCTTGTCACTTGTTTGGATTCTAAAATCCACGTCTAGACGACACATTAATCACAAATTCGATAATGTTTTGTATACAAGGTCTTCGATATCCGAGCCAGGAGCATCACTGATATTATTGTTAAATAATGTGCGAACTCCGATGTCATTTCTATCACTCCATCCAATCTCCGCTTGAGTCTTACTTGATCAACGGTTTTTAATCAATTGGATATTTCGATATTTCGATTTGGATATAATAACGGTCATTATAATTTGCATAAATATTTAACCGCACATGGTCAGCCAGACCTGTACATGTAATGTGGATTTCGATATCTTCAGGATCATCTTCATATTTAGTAACCAACCGAAATCTATTTCTATTCTGGGACTCTGTGGCTACTTAGTATGGTTCTATTGTTATAGTTTCTACGACTTAGCACCTTCCTATTAGCGTGCCGGCGGTTCACGATTCTAACATAACAGCTTAGAGTATACAAGGAATTTGAAATTGCATAAAATTAATGCGCACATCGCATCGTCGAGATATTTGCATGAAATATTTCAAGTTAAAATTGCTATCTAAATTATCCAAACTGGACAAGTTACATCGAATCGTTAAAAATTTGTATGATTAAGCAGGTATTTAATCAGTGGATGATATCATAGATTTAATTTGATAATATATTATATTCGCTATAACGTGGATATAATAATAACATTAAAATTCCGAATAAAAATAAAATAGCGAATGTTTAAATTCTTGAATATAAAAAAGTCATCAATGGCTTCAAACTGGTTTAATGGGATTATTATGTAAGTTGTAGTGAACTTTTGGCCTATGTTCACCCTAAATATTTAAGGTAACGTTACTGAAGAATCTAGACTCACCGGAAAAGCTAATTTTGGTTTCAACGGGCATCTTGGTTCCACACAGCTCTTTGAGAAAAAATCTTCAATACTTGTGGGTGTCCTAGGTGGAGGTCTGGGATGCGAAGCGATAGCGATTCGAAGTGCGGCGATCCTGCGCGTTGCAGATGCGCGGTTGTAGTGTTCACACGCGTCGGTGTCGGTTGTCGAGCGTGTACTGTCGGCCGGCGCCGGCCTACGCCGCGCCGCCGCCGCCGCCGCCCTCGCTCATACCTATCTCTACGTTACTTTGTTTTTGTTTTCCCGGCGCGCACCCGCCACCCCCAAGTCGAGCGGACGCGTCAAATACTAAATTCACAACGTTACTTCTGCTATCCCGGGTAATTGTGGCTGCTTAAGTACTGTTCTGTACAGGTAGAGGAAGTACTCAAGAAAAGGAATTATTAGACACAGAAGAAATATTTGGGCCGTGGACTGGGAGGACCCCCTCTGGTCGGGCTGGAGGAGTAGCCTTGCCGCATGTCGTTATGAAAAGGCAAGCTCATGAGGCGCTTACAATACAATCCCGAAACGAAAGCCCAAATCGTTGTAAACGTAAAGAAAGCTATCCCAAACAACTCCAGCCCAAATTCATGGCACCGTGACATAGTTGGGTAAGGTCGAAAACATTAAGATGGAGACATGCTGATGGTAAAGTAAGTCATGACTTGAGCCGTTTTCATGTTGATGTTCATTAGGGATAGTGTTTGAGTTAGTGATCCCAAATAACTAATCTCTCATATTTGAGTTTGAGTACCTATTGGTAAGTCAACTGGTCGTGATGAGAGAAATCTTTATAAAATGTGATGAAAGTATGCGGCAAGGGTCAGTTCCAACCAGTAATTGATTTAAAGTTTAGACGCAGCTCGGTCAAATTCCCTAATCCCTTATCCTTACTTCCTTACTAATATAATAAATGCGAAAGTAACTAAATGCCAAAACTACTGAACCACTTTAAATAAAATTTGGTACACAGATAGTCTAGAGCCTGAGAAAGGACATAGGCTACTTTTTATCGACATACCACGCGTGCGAAGCCGCGGGCGGAAACTAGTAGGTACTATGATTATTTTATCAAACTTCCTCATCAAGGACCTTATGTAAAAACCAGCCTATCTACAATTCAATTTGGTACGTTTGTGGTTTTCCTCAATATGAACTTTCAGATAAAAAAATATGTTTAACTATGTGGGGACGAATTCCAAGTTATTATTTTTGCAACATTATTCTTATGTTCCCTAGCTGTTTTTTCCTGTGTTGACTTCAGTACAGTATTGTTTTATGGATATTAAGTTCTTTTCTCACGGACCGGTCAAGTCCTCAATTTTGTAGAGCAATTTAGTAGGTTTTGGAGCATTTAACCTATTCGAAGAGCTTGTTGGATAATTAGAATTAAATTGGAAAAACTGTTTACTGACGAATTTTCCCAGGTTAGAGGTAGACTGAGATATGGTTAGGATACGATTAATTACGACATTTGCAATGGATTGCATTGTAGCCCAGAATCGCTAATACCTTACTTTAATGTAGAGATGTAAACAAAACTGAAGTAAACAGCTGAAACTATCGTGTGGGGAGGGTCAGCCCCAAATTCGTCGACATCGTCCTGTCCGAGACTCGGTATTGGAGCAGGATTCCTTATCGTAACATAACGCATTTTTATTACACTTTCACCTCGAGATTTCATGGCCCTCTCTGGAAGGTCAGCGGGGTTAGATTTGAAACATTCATTTTTGTTTTAGAACAATATAGCCCTTAACTGTTACTCATTTCACTTTATCTGCGCCTGGGCAATGTAATAAAAGGAACAATGAAATTATTTGTCTTTTCTATAAATAGTGATAAGATAACGCACGTATCACTAAGGACGATAAGGCGAGCGTGCTGCGAATTCTTACTCATCGGCTACGCACTAGAACAGGGTATGCTCTATCTAAACAACATTTTACTTGATCCCTTTGTTACATTATCCGCTGATAGATAACCCCCAGACAGCCACTTCGAAAAGGGATTTAAGATGCGACGTTCATATAAAAGTAAACGGCCATCGTGACGGTAAGGAACATGAAGGTTGAACGAGACACGATTTCTGATAGGTCAAAGAAAGCGAACGACCGGAGGTCGACTGATTCACACACGTCACCGCATCCCCATGGACAGGTTTTAGTCTTTTGTGGTTGCGAGACACCTGTCCGGAGAGACAATTGATCGTTACAATTTAGTAAACACAGCTCAAGTACCTTTCACTACACTGGTCAACGTATGACCTAACATTAAAATAATTCACAGTCGGAAAGTATGCTATTAACAAGGCAGAAGGAACAGCCATAAAATAAGAATTATGGAACAGTCATGTTTTAGAGCGGTCAGCAAGCTTATGTAACAGTAGACAATAAAGTTTATGCTTCCTTTCACCATAGTTCGACTGAGAATTCCGTTCATGCGTACCTATGCTTTCAATACTTCTGTTGTTGTTGTTGTGTCAAATTTTATTACGTTACGCAAACGCTTGACTGGCTAACTTTTATCTCATTGTATCCTCAAGTTATTTAAACTGCTAACCCAATGTTAGCTATATCTGAGAAGTGAATGACCCGTGCGGGTTTAGCCGCAGGACGGTCAATTTAGCACAAAAACCAAATTGATATTTCTGAAAGGAAGTCGGTGATTTTATCCGACGTCCCGAAGGCACGAAGTGACGTGAGGCAGCGCTGACTCAGGGTTTAGGAGCCCGAGATATTTGCTCCTTGAGGCACGCGGGGCTTCTCGAGTTAGCTGTGCACGAACTTGGAAAAACCTCTCGACACACTTTGGCGTGCCGCAAAAATTTTAGCGTTCAGTTTTTTAAGACTTCTTTAGGACAATAATAATTTGATAGCCACGTTTATGTTATACGTGATTATGCATTTAGAAACGTCGATTGTGTTTTAGTCTTGCAAAACAAATGACTGGAATTTTTTACTGTCCAAATTATCCAACCACCTGACCAGACATTTAATAGACGTTCAACGAACTTACAGAATATGTTTATGTTAAATTACTAATGAACACACGAGGCCTGACAAAAACAGATAACACGATAAAAACTGCACGTACGAAACGAATATTTTAATACAAAATGTGCAGTTCTGTTGCGTGTAAAATATTGAGCAAAGCACCAAACTATTATGTGAGTTAAGTAAGACAGTCAATATTGTGCGGTTAATTATTGACTTAATCAAATCAAATCAAATCAAATCAAATCAAATCAAATCACTTTTATTTGTTAACACAGGTAAAGAAATACAGATCTTGAGTTTGGTGAACAGAACGCTATGTTATGCCAGGAGGCATACAAATATGGTGTGCATCTATCTAAATATTATGAATTTAATAAAAAAAAAAAAAAAAATTTAAAGATGTTTGAAAATCATGCATAATTAGAATTTCAAAATAAATCATAACAATTATATAATATTACTTAAAAATTGAACGATGTCAGATTTAAATGAGGAATTATGTAGTTATAAATGTCAACATAAAAATAAAATAAAAAATAAACCAAGTCAGAATAATTGAAAATGTCAAAAAAAATTAAAAGTCCATATGATATTAAATTTCAACCTCAAATTAATTCATCATTTAATTCTTTTTCATATAACATAGAAAAAAAAAGCATTATATTGAGCCATCATTTAAAAATTCATCCAGTGTGTAGTAACATTTGTCACTAAGCAAGCTATTAAGTGCCTTTTTGAATTTTATTAATGGCATATTTTTAATGGCATCCGGTATTTTATTATAGATTTTTGGAGCGTTGCCAAAAAGGCTTTTACGCATTAAAGCTGTTTTACATTTAACATTACATAGTTTGTTACAATATTGAGTACGCAATGGATTTCTTCTGACTGCCGATAAGCTGACAAATAAATGCGGGTTTTTTTTTACAAACAATGCAGTTTCCATTATATACATTGCTGGCAGTGTCAATATCTTTAGTTTTTTGAAATACGGAATACAGCTATCCGTCGTTTTTAGACCACACATAGACCTCACACAGCGTTTCTGCATCCTAAATACAATCTCCCTATTAGCCGACTGCCCCCAGAAAATAATACCGTACCGTAGAACAGAAGCTGCAAGTCCATGGTATGCTGTTAACAGTGTCTCAATATTAACCTTTTTTGAGAGTTGGAATAGTGCATACGCAGATTTACTTAGTCTTTTACATATTATGTCAGTATGAATGTTCCAAGTCAATTTATTATCAATAGTCATTCCTAAGAATTTAGCACTATCAACTTCCTGAATTTTATGGTCTTTATAATTGATATTAATGTTATTATTTTCACGACGCTGATGGTATTGCATGATGTTGGTCTTGCTTAGGTTAATTTTCAAATTATTATCATTAAGCCAGTTTATTATTTTAGTTAAAGATTCATTAATATCATTTTCATAATTATTTATGTCATTGCATTCTATTATAGCTGTGCTGTCATCTGCAAAAAGAACCATCTTATGCTGAATTATTTTTGGGAGATCATTGATGTAAATCAGAAATAGAGGTGGTGCCAATACGCCACCTTGGGGTACGCCATATTTTATGGGTCTTTGCTTTGAGTAGTATACAGTTTCTAATTTGGTTTTGGGACATAATCGAGAGACTTCAGTGCATTGTACTCTATCAGTTAAATATGATTCTATCAATTTTAGGATATTTCCCCTTACGCCGTAGCCATACAGCTTTTGTAGCAATATCCCATGGTCAACATAGTCGAAAGCTTTCGTCATATCAGTAAAAATAGTACAAATTGGATTATTTTTATCAACTGATGTCATAATATTATTAATTAAATCAAACAGTGCCATGTTAATATTTATGTTTTTGCGAAACCCTTTCTGTTCATTGCAGAATAAGTTATATTTTTCAAAATATGTGTAAATGGAGTGGTATATAACGTTCTCAAAAATTTTGGACAAGACGGAAATTTTTGCAATGGGTCTATAGTTTTTCATATTCGTTTTGTCACCTTTTTTAAGTAAAGGTTTAATAATAACTTTTTTTAAGATGTTTGGAAATATGCCATCAGCAATACAAAGGTTAATAATGTGAGCTAATGGCTGTGCTATATTGTCCTTTACGTACTTTAGGACTTTAGTACAAACGCCATCCCAACCAACAGTATTGGTATTTTTTAGATTAGAGATAATTTTTATAATGTCATTTTTCGAAACCGGTGACATAAATAAAGATTGTGATGAAAGATTATCAAAAACATTACTATTAATCTTATCAGAATTTATATTATTTTCAATTGTGTCAATGAAGTAATTATTGAATTCATTAGCAACGTCAATAGGGCGTGTAAAAGTCAAATTGTCTCTGTTTATAGTCATAATTTGTTCTTGTGGTAAGCACGTTTTAGATTTATTAATAACTTGCCAAGCGGCTTTAGATTTATTCTGAGAAGAGCTTATAAAATAATTGTTTTGGGCTTTCTGAGTCAATTTTATAATTTTTTTATAGAGAGTGGAGTATTTCTTTAGATTGTTCTTATTTGTTGAGCTAGGGTCAAATCGATATTTCCAAAGTAAATGTCTTTGTTTCTGGCTGCATATCTTTATCCCTCGAGATATCCACTTAGTTTTTCTATTTAATTTGATAGTAACTATCTTTTCTGGAAAGCACAATTTATAAAATAATAAGAAATCGTCCATGAAGGCTTCAAAAGACACGTTTGCATCTTTAGCATTAAAAACTTCTACGAAAGATAAACTGCTTAGGAGATTTTTAAATTTAATCAAATTATCTTCAGAGTACTCTTTCTTTTTACATTTCCAAAGTTGTAATTTGCACGTTATTTTTATGGGCACTTTCAGTATTTGACATGTGTGGTCCGAGAGGGCTAGATCTAAGATTTCAGCTTTAAAGCCCCTTTTGTAACTATGTGCAAAATTATCAATGCAGGTATTACTACTGAGTCTTGTTGGTTTGTAAAGTGCTAGTTTTAAATTATATTGTAAGAGGAAATATTCAAATTCAAGAGTAATTTTATTTCTCTTTATTACGTCAATGTTAAAATCTCCCGCAAGAATAATGTTTTTATTTGTCCCAGAACTAAGCCTTTTGAGTATATTGTCCAATTTTTCATAAAATAATACATAATTATGTTTAGGTACCCTGTATATAGAGATAATAATAATATTATAAGATATAAGTTCGACAGCGCAACATTCAAACAATCCTGAAATCGATTGTTTGGCTGCGTCAGTTAGTATTCTGTATTGCAGTCCTGCTCTGACAAAGATGCATGTACCTCCTCGTTTCGTATTTCTTGAATAGTAAGCAGCTAGATAGAAGTTAGGTATATACATAAGATCCTCATTGCCTGATTCCATAAAATGTTCTGTAATGCATATAACGTCTATAGTAGTTCCCTTATTGAATAATTCTTCTAGTTTAACTAAAAGTATATCAGATTTGTTCGCTAGACCTGCTATATTTTGATGGAGAATATTGAGACAGTTATAGAAAATAAAAGAGGGGCTTTGACCGATAGATTGGAATCCAAACAATCCGCGAGCTATGGCTCATGGAGTGAGTTTACAGCGGAAGGCACGTAGCTCTCGTGTTGCTTGCCCTGTGAGGGTTAATTTATAACCCGTTGTTGAAAAGTGCGTCGGCATAACAATCTGCGAAAAGGTCGCCGTGCTGCCTGAAGAGACGGTAAACATCCCGTAGCGCATTATAACTTTCGAATTTGTATGATATTTCTAAAACGAACATGTAGATGTTTAAGAGTTCTTTGAATTAGAACAGACTGAAACCAGAATATCTTTTATTTTTTTCCTGGGTAGGATCCAGAATTTTATCTTTATGAAACATAAACAAGAGATCACTCTTAAAAAGTCTTAACGATTTTATTTATTTATCGTTCAGTTTGGCGGGACTTGATATCTGTATGATGTCTACATGTCAGAGACTTGGTAAAACGTCATATCAATTCTACTTTTAACTGAACATTATTAAATTCCCAGGCGCTAATGAAAAATTTGGTGTCGCATTACCGTGGGACTGTTTATATGTAGTAAATTGGTTTTGGCACGTCGCGTCGTCGCGCACTGGAGTATAACCTCCGCCGATATCCTGTTCCACCAAGTCACGTACAAAAACCTTGGGTAAATAAAAAATATATTTAAGTCTCGAAATAGCACTGTTTTTTTGTTTTTGATAGACCATATTAAAAAAACAATTTCCTTATTAGCAAATTAAATCGAATAGGTTTAGCGGAGAACGGTGTGGCGCCACTTGAATGTGACTTGAATTATAAATAGTACGTATAGAAGAGGTAACATGGGGAAATCCACGTTTTCCTCGCAAATTGGTAATATTACTTGCTGCTAACCGACCTCCAGGTTTCGCAACTGACATGCATAACCGAAATTATAGTTATTCACATTTTTTTTTGTATTTTTTTTTGAATTCGGTTTCTTTTTTTTTGTAAAAACCTTTTATTTTTCACTTTTTAGTAGTGGTATCTACCCCACACAAATTCGAATACCACTTCTGCTAAGTAAATAACAGTGACGGAGTCACAGAACATCGTCTACATATACTTAGTGGGAAAAATACGTAAATTGAAGCTAACTCAAAAACTACACAAGGAAAGTTAATCAAATTTATATGGGATGGTCCCATATAAATGTGATTAACTTTGCTTGTGTAGTTTCTGAGTATTTTCTCTAAAGCATGAACTACCAAATAAAAAAAGAATCATCAAAATCGATTCATAATTGGCGGAGTAATCGTGTAACAAACACAATAAAGAAATAAAAACATACAGACGAATTGAGAACCTCCTCCTTTTTGAAGAAGTCGGTTAAAAAAATCTTTACTGTATTTAGCAAAGATCTGCCTCTATGTAGCCTACAATTTTGTGGTAATGGTGAAAGTTTCGTGACTATTACAAGTTGGGCGGAACTATTTTGGTTTTTGAGGCATTATGGCCTATAGCGCTTAGGATCAGTTATAATTATAACTTATAAGCATTAAAATTCTTTTCCAGTAAAAAAAATATCACATCCTAGTTGGATTGGGCTACTGAATACTTTGTTTTCAAAACACTGATATGTTACTGGATATTCTAGAATCTATCTCGTATGTTCATTCTCATGAAAATTCTATGCAGCCGCCGCCGACGACAAAAACAATGAAATTATGCGCATAAACACACGTAGAATCTGAATATAGTTATTGTTGTGATGATTTTCCACACCTGCGCCTGCGCGTCGCTGACGACAGCCGCCGCCAGACCGGAACACTTTCCAGTAATGGTTTCAACATACTCGAGTTACAGGAATATCGTATCACCTGTGGGTAACACCCGCTGCTCAGTGAAACACCAGGATGTTGCCAACTCGTACGCAGAATTGGCTTACACCAGTTAAATAACGACCAGTGTCGATTGCAAAGAATTGAGAAACGTTCAGACGTATCGGTATGATATCATTCACTAGACAATTTTATTACCTAGAGATATTTAGCATAGGAAACTAGCGACGGATATACAATTAGAGTTTCAAAAGTTTAAAGAAAAAAAGAGATTTCGAAGCCAAACATTTCCAATTCTTCATGGTTGGCCGCAGTAATTTACTTTCTAACATTTGCCGACTAATCTGAGCAAGTGGATGTACTCAATTGTACATTGAATAATATGTAGGATTGAGTATGATATCACTAGCAGACATGAATAATACAACGACGACGACCTTGAATGGCTAAGATCAACTAATGTCACAATTTTCTATGCTACGTACTTTGAAATTTGAACGAGAATAAATTATCTCTCTGAAGCGTTTATGAGAATAACAGGATTAGGTTTTGTAAGAATAAGTCTAGGTATTAAAATTATAACAGAATTATCGTACAGAAAAGATTTCAAAAGAAATTGTTTCCTACCAGTCAATTGATTTGCATTGATGACGCGACGTTGTTGCAACCTTAAAAATCGAACGGCCGTAATATTTCCCGGTAGAGTTCGGTCGTGCAATGTTTATATTCAGTTGTTCTCATAAAACATTGGGCAATCGCGACAAATTATGTCACTGTCACAAGAGCATTGTTATTTCAGTGCAAAATCAGCTTCATCTCAATTGTAATCAAACAAAACAAACTCATTAATTGCTTATTATTCTATTTTCGCAATTAGGTTATAATTGCTGTATAAATTACATTGTTCTCAGAATTATGAGTTATGATGACAATACGAGAAAATTCTTAGTCGACCTGGAAGATCTGATCAGGGTAAAACCAGTATTGAAATTGATTCTATCTAGCTTTTCATTTGGTAGTCAGATCTCTAAATTCTGGGAAATAAACTCTGTTAAACACTTGTTTAATATTTCTTTAGTGTCTTCAAGAGTTGGTTAGAGAGTTTTTAAGCGCGACATTGGGGATGGGAAATTAGGGATACAATAATTATCTAATCATACGGTATGAGAACACGATACATCTGCAGTTCTGCACATAACTGCAGAATGGTTGTGTTTTGTAATCATCTGTTTGCATCTGGTTTGTCAAACATTGACGTAGGACGAACTTTTTATTGCTTATCATTTTATTGGTTTGCAATACCAACTTTGTTATAATATGATTGTCCTAAGTGCACAAGCTGACATTTTGTGGAAATGTCAGACCAGACTAAACGTTCCAATCCTAGAATGTTTACGCTCAAGGCAGACCACTTGCAGCTTCAATAATATTGTTTTGATTGCACGCACCGCAACCGAAGCCCGTTCAATAGATAATTTAATTATAAACCAACTAACGATCTTGAAATTCGATTGTGTATGCGTGCCAGTTTGCTAGGAATGTAAATAAATAAAGCAGTATGGACTATGATGGAATACAAGTCGGTCGGTTACGATCAAAGTGGCATCGGCTTATGGAACTTGATTACGACATCCGTACGGATGCTAATAATCGTAACGGATAATAAGCGCTGCCTAACGATGGATGGTGAAATACTTAGACCGCCAATATTGTGTATTGGAATGGATTTTTATTACCGTTTAGTGTGGATTCCACAAACACAAAATAACGGTCTTGGAAAGGTTTCCAACATTTCGTGTCTCGTAGAATGTAGTTCTTGGTTCGTGTAAAACAAAATAAACTTATATTTCAGCTGAATTAATAACTTGTGATGAAGCACCAGTTGAAGCCGAATAAGAAGTCATAAATGAACAAAGTTTTGCAGAGAAAAAAGTATTTCCATCGCGCATTTTCCGCCACCGACATGGTGACGTAAAAGGTGGCTCCGACGACGAACTGTCAGTCATGGCAATTGATTGATGCGACGCCTTGAACAATAGGCTGATTTTAGAAAGCATTACTGAAGAACTTAGTGCCACTGTAGCAATCGTTAACCTCGCCCAAATGTTGGTGTTACGACTTCCGATGCTATCTCTGAAGCCAATGAGAGTTTATTCTGAAGCGCTGTCAAGATTAGATAGTAGCCTACTAACCTTAACTGAGCATATAAAATAATGCTAACTGTTCTTATAAGTAGTATATTTGCGAGTCGGTTTTAAGTAAGTGATAAGCCAAGAAAAACAAGTTTAGGGGCTCCCACACAAAACTGCGAACTCAAGCGAATTCGCAACGCAGAAGCTAAGCGCAGAAGAAAATCTTAGGGCACCGTCCCTCATTTTTGCGATGCGACGTCGCAACGCAGTTTTGTGTGGGAGCCCTAGCTCCGACTAAAGACGCAACTCTAGAAGTGACAATGTGATAGTGTATTTAAAGAGGCCCATACACACACATTATGGCATCATTACTTCCAGAATGAGTTCTACTTTCCATAGACGTAGAGTGGGAGGACTTCGAACGGCACAAAGACTAACATCAAACAGATTATCATTTCTTGAGGCCATTTATGGAGTTAACGATCAAAAGGCTGCGACAGTGCATAAGTAATGATTGGAAGATAGCCCATCGTTAGGACTGTTGCAACGGTAAACCCTATTATCTATTAGGACTGGTGCAGAATAATAAGAACTGGTGCAGTGTTCTCTACAGTACGTATATTATAATTAAGTATATATGTGCTGTATGAGTTGTATATATTAATTAATAATCACACATTTTTGCTTAGGTACTTCTTGGAGGTTTCAAAGTTGTATCTTTGTGTGCACTTGAACCTATAAGAAAGCATTTCCTTTGCTACTTGTCTGATTGTGCCACCACATTCCATCATGAATTAAGGCTCTTACATACTGGGGCGATTCGTTGCGCGACGCGACGCCGCCGCATTGTTCGCCGTGAGAAATTGTTTTGTTAAAATTCGCGTCGCGCGACGAATCGCCCCAATATGTAAGAGCCTTTAGGGCTTATCCTGAAGGTACCATTCCGTAGGCGACCGCAGGCGGCATACATAGAAACCATTCGTGTCGCGACGACACGTCGTCGCCTGCTGCTGCCACTTGCGGTCGGCTACGGATTGGTACACACGGACGGTTACATATTAAGCTATATATTCCAAGTTTATGCTGATTTTGCATTGCATAGGATTTCCGTCCAATGCGAGGTCAGCCTATACTGGAAATGTTTAGCTTGATGTGTAGCCGTGTGTACCTTAATTAGCATCATTTCCTTACATTTATTTATTGTCTTGTTAGTGGAATTGAAAATCTAAATAGGCAATTAAAATAGCAAATTGACAGCTAAACTCGTAAATCTAAGTCGTTACTGTTGTAACTGCGGGTGACAAATAAGGTCACACAGTAACGGGCCGGAGCTCGGAGGTTTGAAAGTAACCTCTTGGGGCTAAGCAAATGTTACCTTTAACATTGCTTTTAACCTTCGCGCGATTTATATTTCATCTTTAAAACTAGACACGATGAATAAATTTTAGTGCTGAAAGCTATAAATTTTATTTTATTAAATAGTCTTATCTGGGCTTAATGTTAGGGTAAATTGAAATCATTAAAAGTAATTTTGATTCGATTTGTGTCGGTAGATTTTGATTCGATTTGTGTCGGGAGATTTCCATTTCCTCCAGCCTCTTTCAAACCAGGAGAACTTTTACAAAAAGCGTTTCTCTTTTCGGAGTATGGTAACAAAGCACCCAGATGTAGAGTCATGGTAGTGCAGCGCAAGCGCACGTCACGCCTCGGTGAAAGTGAACTACACGGACAATGGAAGACGAATTGTAAGACCCAAACAAACAGAACATGGAAACGCTATTCTCTGTCGCGATGCCATATCAGCTGATGAAACATCCATCCTTGACACGAACACTAATAAAAAGGAAATTGGTCAGCACTTAATTATTGTTTTTGCGTACTCTTTGTTAATCGCGAATTTACGAATTATTTTACTTCAGCTCGTAACACATAGCTCATCGTAATTTCAGTGAAATTGGTTTTATGACAGTTTTTAACCAGGCAGTCATTGATTAAGAATAATAACAATTAGTTTTTACACTGCCTAGTCGGTGTATGACAATAATTGTGGTTGTAAGCTCCCTTCTAGCCGCAATAAAAGTAACGGTCCTTCTAGGTACAGCAGTAAGTATATTTTAACAGTAATCTGTGAAGGTTGTATTAAAAACCGGTAACGCCATAACAGGAATATTTTTTGCCACTGTCTAGTTGGAATTGTAGTGTCGGCAGCACCGTAAAAACAATAAACATTGGACGTTAACTTTTAAAAACTGGATCATGTTTTTTTTTGTGAGAGGAGACTGACATGTGACTAACGGCCAAGCAGTTAGTTGTTAGTGTGTCACGGTTAATGTCGAAATGTGATATCAGATAACAAAGAATTAAAAGTCTTTTGTTCCTTTTACTCGGTTGCTTGGTTTTAGCGACAACATGGTGTAGTTACCGCCGCTCAGGTGTTAGAAGTAGGATTAAATTAACATGTGAATTTGATATTTTTTTAATCTGTTTTCTTAAAGCAGCCTCTTGTTACTTATTTATGTTACCTCATGTTACCTTCCAGGGGTAGTATTAAGAAGTATTAATGCCATCATTATTCCACTGCGAAAGCGGGATGGTGCTAGCGGCCTTGTCTAGCTCCGTCTCTCTCTCACACTGGAAAAATTGTGGCATTAATACTTCATGATACGGCACCAGCACAGCTGAATATTAGATATCAGAGTTTAGTTAGGGCACAGATATTATAATACTACGGTTACGGGTTACTAATTTGATTAGTTTGTGTCACGTCTTTTTAACAGATTTGCTTGATTAATTTACGTAATAAAAGAATTCTAGCTATGTGGTTGTAAATTGTATAACTTGTGTAGTTTAGCAGTCACCGGAACTAAAGGCTGATAGCATTGAAAACTGCGTCATTCTCATTTTGGCTTACGTTCCAATTGATTACCTTCAATTCAGAACCATTAAAGTGCATTTTATTCATTAACCTTTGCCTTGTCATTAGTGTACGATAGGTATTGAATTGCTCAATTTAAATAAAACAGAAGTATTTACAGAAAAACTTTTTGTATTCGTTTGTTAGTTGTTAGTGGTTAGTTGGTACTTTTTGATATGTAACATCTTTCCTATCGCTTTCCTGCAATATGTGGGAGTGGTTTCGTGAAAAGGGACGGAACTGTGTAACAGGAAGCCGGGGAAGTGGGCGCTAATTGATTTGAGCAATGAGAGTTGGTCGTCAGATGGTACCAATCTATTTTCCAAGAGTTTGTAAACAGGATGACGATGAGGATGATGATGAATATTGTTTATATTATCAATTATGTATACGTCAGCCAATATGTAAGATATTACATATCATATGTGACTATTGTAGGGCTGGCTCGTTTTTTTTATTATCAGAGAAAAGAAAAGTCCAAAATTCCTAAAATGCTCTAGGTAAGTATTAGAAGGTAGGTAGGTAGATCTTTTTTAAATCTTACTCATACAACTTGAAGTGAAAACGGTGATTACTGCTACAAATTGGACACCGACGATTGGTAGCGCGCAGTCACGAGCCGTCGCCAATCGACCATCGGACATAACACCGCCACCAGTGAAACTCGCAGACAACTATTATCATAGCATGAGAACAATATATCTAACTAACAACATTTTCACTTTCAACCGAAGAACGTGATACCTATTCTTTCATTTCAAGGTCTATTTATAATTTTAAACAAATATTTCAACTTAATTTGAAATTGCTTGATGATGATGAGTCGATTTATATTAATTTGAGTAGTAGGTACCTAGTTAATCGATAAAGCGATGTGCGCCACCGACGGTAAACAACTATTTAGAAAACTGGTTTCGCTTCATTTTTGCTCAAGGTCGTATATTTTTGATGTCTCTTCGTGATTATCCGATGATACTGAGAGAGCTGAGGTCATTTTGCATCTCATCGATATAATAAGCGATGATGACCTAACGCAACACTTATTATTCGATTGAACAATGTGCCGTGTACTTTCCTTATCTTATTCGTATTAATTTTATTTTACTATTCGTCTGATGCAATAACAGTCATGTAGGTGAGTATAATCAATGGATAAGGAAAAGATACGACTTTTCGTATCTTTAGGATTGGATGATATCATTGTAAACAAATTGAAAAGCCATGTCAGACTTTCTCATATTGGGTAACACCATTTTTGGAAACCACGAAAGTTTTTTGTAGTGAAACGAATCATGACTGACGTAAACGGTAGCAGTAGTTGAGCTTGAAGATACCTAGTCTTTTCGAATAAGGCAATAATTAAAAAAATACCTAGGTGTTTTTGTTTGGCGATGCAACTATCGCGTGCAGGCATAACTTCGTAAAACGTGATATTGATAAAAAAGATGAGAAAGAAATTAGTTGGCCGTGCATGACATTTCCAACTAAATGATTGGTCTTCCACAAAGTGGCCAGTGTTAAATAGCTCAATATAATCTACACACGCGCACTTCACACTGCGCCGTTTTATCGTGATATTGCGCCTGCAGTAACTGGGGCAGGCACATTGCAACATGAATAGCAAATACATGAGCATTCAAACCACTTCATCAATACTCCATTTTTTATAAACAAACAATCTCCAGCCATTAGTTAGTTTCATATGTGACAAAAATAGAAAATTATTTATCAAGCCTGCTCAAATGTGAACTTCAGCTCAAACAGGATGTCAGCCCATTGGCATTTAATTAGCCATTCCCCAGTGGCCTTGTGGATCTCTCGAACATTATAAGCTGTAATAGGATTGTCAGTTTGTTCAATACGTAGAGCCAAGTTATAATTGACAGCTCATCAAACCATTACTTTAAAACTCTGCCTTTAATGAATGATTTATGAAACATTGAACATTGCTTAAATACAGAAAATAAATTAGGCAAACAGGCAATTACCATTTCTAATATAAAATATTAATGTACCAGGACTAGAAATCTTGTCAATTGCAGTTTGTTAAAAAGCATAACAATGTGCTTACTGTGTCTTCAGGATAATTAATAATCACTTTGTAAGAGGCAGTCATGACATCATTAATAGGTAAGAAGAGATTATAGCAGTATTAATAAGAGAAAGGTTTGTCTGTATTAAGGATTGATAATATTAACACTCACCAGTTCTGGGAGAGATGGGCACGGCAGGTTTGGGCGCAGAGTTGGAGCAGAGCCGGCCAATCTTTGAGGGTGGCTTCAAGCCAGATGGTTTGGGCAAAGAAGTTGGTCTTGTGGAGTCAGCTGGCTTGGTGACAGGGGAGGTTGCTGTGCTGGCAATTGATGCATTTTCTGAAGACGTGGATGATGGTGGTGCAGGGGGAGCAGTAGCCGAGTCCGGCGGCAGGGTCTCTTGGGTCTCACTCATTTTTTTAATCACTTAAAATAACACTGAATAAACTGACACTTCAGAGTCAAGCTACATTATTTTTACTGAAACCGGATTTTTTTATAGTAATGTTAGTTGCACGACGCATTCTAAATCATCGTGCGACTAATATACTAAAAATATCGCGAGTTCCCGCGCAATAAGACGACACGTAATCTGGATCACGGCCAGTGCGTCGTTGTAAATAAAGATAAACAAAATTTCGCGACCGTGTGTTTAAAACCCCTATCGTTATTATAAAATAAGTACCGAGGAATATATAAACACGTGTATAAAAATAAATAACACTAATTGAAAATGATTACATTTATGTTCTACGTGTTATTTGTATTCTTAACGTTTAGTGTATCTAAGCAAGCGTGTTAACTAGAAAAAAATATAACGGCATACCTTGAAGAAATGGAGCACGAAAAGTGCTACCTGTGTAAGGTAAAGAAAAACTCGCGAGATTTTTACCGCTCGTCGGACGGGACCAGCTGAGCTTGACCGTTGACGTTATCACTGCCACTACACACACATTATCTAATTATATCTAATGGACGAATGTCATATTTTAAACACCAATATTAAAAGTATTTACACTGTTTGTAGAAAGCACATGTAAATGAAACAAGCTGTCTGCTTACAGAAAACAAATTAAACCAATGCAAATGCAATACATTAGACTCATCCGTCCTCCCCTTCGTTCAAAACTTCAAAGTTACGTTTAGTTTGCTCATTCGTTACCATTTTGCAAGGGATTAATGTTAGCTACGTTTAGTTTCTTCTTCTCACAAACTTTAAACGAGCTTTTTTTTTTCTGCATATTTCACTTTTGTTTTCGATGATTTTTCCGACTTCATTTTTCATCAATTAAGACAAAGTTTATATATTGTTTTATTATAAATGTAGAAGATTTTTAACTGGATTTACACTAAGGCGAACCACGCGAAGGACGAAAGATGCTTCATCTTTTCTTTAGAGACTACTCACACTTATTCAGTTCTATTCAGCTTATGCCCATAGAAAACAACGATTTTATATGGACACGCGTACGCATCCGAAAGCTGAACGGATGCGTACGCTTGTCTATACAAAATTGTTGTTTTCTATAAGCTGAATAAGTGTGAGTAGTCTCTTACTGTGCGTTTGCACTGGCGAAACATTCACAACAAAACATGTAGAAATCTCTAGTTCCTGTCAAAAATTGTATGGAACATTGACAGAAAATAAAGATTCCAACATGTTTTGTTGTGAATGTTTCGCCAGTGCAAAGTGTGCAAACGCACAGTTTTATAAATTGTATTTTCCGTTCTGCATCACAAGCAAGCTTTTTTTTTACTGCTGTATTTAAAGACCAATTTACATAGAAAACGAAAACCTTTTACAACTTTGCCAAGTAGGCAAGTACGACTGTCAGTGCTATAGTTAGCAAAGACAATTCAATGTGGACCCTCTTTTGAGTTACAGCAGAAAGACCACTATCCCAAAAAAAAATACATTTTAGCCAATGAAATGAAAAAAATGTCTTCATTGGAATCTGTCAAATCCTGTGTCAGATGCTCAGATCAACTCAGATGTCAAATGTCAATAGAATCCGATTTCTGGTGGATTTCTATCTGTATTTCGTTTCATCATCGAGCCAACTCGAGCCGATGTATTCAAAAGAAAGCTTTTATGTTCAATATGTCTGTGAATAAATAATGTAAATTAATCAACAGCAATACAAGGAAGATGAAGCTCGTTCACAAGAATATCGAAAGGGATGGCTGCGGGTAAGTTGCAAACTAACATATTGTTGATGGATTCCAACTAAAAGACTATCAGAGTATCAGTGAATAGGTGACAGTTTCTATTCATCTTGTGGTAATTTTTAAGGAGTATCGGCCTCATCCCCGAGGAGTCTGAGGACATGTGGCACGCATTCAATCTCGTCGCGAAAGCTGATGCGGTGACGGCGTCCACCGTGCGCAAGGTTCAGACCGAGTCTTCAACAGGCTCGTCAACTAGCAGCAGAGTGAGAACCACACTCACTATCACTGTGGAGACTATTGATTTTGATACACAAGCATGTGTTCTGAGGCTGAAAGGCCGTAATATTGTGGAGAATCAGTATGTAAAGGTAAATATCTCATGTTTTTTTGTGATAATTATGTTGTAAGAAACTATAAGTTAAAATGTGGATTGTTAACCTTTCAGTTTCTTTACATCTCAAAATGTAGTTATGTTAGGCTAGTCCTAGGACTCTAGACTAATAAATTACATAAAATATTTACTTTGAACTTCTCTATATCAAAAACGACAAATCTTTTCAGATGGGTGCCTATCACACATTAGATTTAGAATTAAATAGGAAGTTCATTCTACAAAAGCCACTATGGGATTCAGTGGCTTTAGAGAGGGTGGAGCAGGCTTGTGACCCAGCTGCCAATGCTGATGTAGGTGCCGTTGTGATGCAGGAAGGCCTGGCACATGTCTGTCTCATCACACCCTCCATGACGCTAGTGAGATCTAAAATTGATATCACTATACCTAGGAAGCGAAAAGGATTTGTGCAACAACATGATAAGGTATGTTTTTGCTTATGTTACAGCAATAATTGTTGAAATTAGGCCTTCAGTTGTGTTTTTGAATTCCCTGGCCTATGAATGAAAGTATATTCTGCATGTAGGATGCAGAAACAGGTCCAGGGGCCGTATTATGACTTATTAATGCCACCATTTTTCTAGTGTGAGCGAGGGATGGAGCTATACAAGGCTGATAGCACCATCCTTTTTTGGCAGTGGAATAATGATGGCATTCATATTTCATAATACGGCCCCAGGTGGTATGGCTTAACTATTAGAAGCTTATGCAAACAGTGGCATGAAATACATAGGTTTAGTTAGTTATTATATGCTCTATGGATAATCACAAAATGTATCTTTAATTTTAATTCATCACATTTTTCTATTACAGGGTCTAACTAAGTTCTATGAAGCTGTGATGCAAGGTATCCTGAGACATGTAGACTTCAGCATTGTCAAGTGTGTCATTATTGCATCACCCGGATTTGTTAAAGACCAGTACTTTGAGTACATGATGCAGCAAGCAGTTAAAACTGATAACAAACTGCTCATTGATAATAAAAGCAAGTTCTTATTGGTCAAAGCTTCATCAGGATTCAAACACTCTTTGAAGGGTTTGTATTATTGTAATCTTCTGTTTGATCCCTAAACCAACTTCTGTCTCAAAGGGGAAATCCCTTGAGCAGACATAGGTGTGAATCATAATAATTATTTCATAACATTACAACATTGTAGTTGAAACCTCAAGTGATGTTTATGTTACATAATGTTTCATCAGCTAAAAGTGCCTGTCTATTTTATCCTGCCAGTTGGTGCCATTGTTACTATTTCTCAAATCTATACAGTCTTGTTATGAGACAAATAGTTTTTTGGTAAAGCTATTGTTGTCTCATATTAGATGCTGGGCTATTTTCATTAATCCATAAAAAAAAATAAGTTGTTCTTGTCATCCTTAAATATTATGTTATGTAATATGATATGGTGTGCATACTTCCTGTACGTCACATGGTTTATTATTATGTTTTTCCTTTCTGTTAATTTATCGAAATACCAGCTAGGGATTGCAATCTGGTTGGATCTAGTGGGATTGGTTAATTTTTAATATGTCCATTTAATTAATAGATATCTGTACCAAGTTTTAAGTTTCTAAATAAAAAAAAAGTGATTTTTATTTTTCGCGTTTTTCACCGCGACATTGTTTATTTTTAGGGTTCCGTACCCGCGTAGAATCCGTTGTCCGTCCGTCTGTCACCAGGCTGTATCTCATGAACCGTGATAGTTAGAAAGGTGAAATTTTCATAGTTGATGTATTATTACTGTTGCCGCTATAACAACAAATACAGAATAAATCAATATTTAAGGGGGCTCCCATACAGCAAACGTGATTTTTTTGCCGTTTTTATAGACTATGGTGCGGAACCCTTCGTGCGCGAGTCCGACTCGCACTTGACCGGTTTTGTTTAAAAATCGTCCAGTACTTCGAAAATGGATGTGTGATGTTATGAAATGATCGAAGCAAGTAGTAAAATCCTCCCTAACATTTTGCACTGACTTAGGGGTTGTTTATAGAAAATAAAAAAACACGTAATTCTTACTTTTTTATCAAGATTATTTTTGATGAGTTTCAAATTCATCGGAATTACCTAACACTACATAAACCTCTGATGGGGGTAATTTTTACTAAGGTACGTATTCGTGCCAAGTTGCAAGTTTATAAACCTTAGAAATAAGATTTTTCATATGAACGGATTCCCCTCTTTTCACATACAACTTCGTTTTAAACTAAAACTACTATTCAAAATTCAAGTTTCTATCTGGAACGATTTGGGCTGTGCTATAAATAGATTAATTCATTGTTACAGAAGTACTACAAGAGCCCGCAGTAATGGCTAAGATCTCAGACACAAAAGCTGCCAGTGAGGTGAAGCTACTGGAGAGTTTCTACACAATGCTGCAACTGGAACCTGCTAAAGCATTCTATGGGAAAAAACACATTGAATGTGCGAACGACGCCCAAGCTATTGAGATCCTTATGATTTCTGATAGATTGTTCAGGTAATTTCGTTTTTATTATACAAACGAAAGTATAAAAATAGAAAATTATGAAATTTAATTGTTTATTCTGTAAATAGGATATCGGAATCACTTTTACACGTCATATTAAAAAATATTAAAAATAAGCTAGATGCGGTTGGTGTTTCCTATCTGACTACTTTGAGAAGAAATGCCGAAATAAACTCACAAGGTCTTTTAAAGTCCAGACATAATCTTGTTCAGGCCATATGAGGACCATGTAGATTAGCATCTGAAATGATCTTTTGAGGAAAGAACCACACAGATTTGAGCGGACCTGTCCAGTCAGTGAAAGCATTTGTCAGTAATGATGGAGGTCAACTCATAATGAAGTATTTCAAGCCGCCAAGAACTTCAGATCTGCATGACCATATTTGAAAGATTATCCAGCCTTTAAGAGAGCTTGATTGTTTAATTTCATTAACATAATAATCTCAGCCGAAAGACGAGCCCGTAGCATCGCTGTATCGACTGCTGCGCTGCGTTGTTCGCACCAAATTGATACCTGCGGCTTACACTATTTATATCACTGATGTGATTTTAATTTTTATACAACCAAGATTCTTTGTTTTGCAGGTGTCAAGATATACAGCAACGAAAAGATTATGTCGCAATCGTTGATTCAGTTCGGGATAATGGTGGCGAAGTGAGGATCTTCTCTAGCATGCACGTGTCTGGGGAACGTAAGTTTATATCAATAATTGAAATTAATTGACACTGTTTTAGTTGATGTACTCGTAGCTTCTGTCCTCGACTTCGTTAGAGTGAAAGAAACATATCCTATGGCACTCGGCAAGAGTGGATTTCTATCAGTGAAAGATTTATTGCAATTGGATGAGTAGTTTCGGAGATTATCACAAATGTCTTAACTTTACCTATTTATAATATTAGTAGTATATAGATGTAACGACGGTGAAGTTTTTGAATCAAATAGCTTGACAATTCTTAACTGATGGTCCTTTTTTGCTGTCAACTCTTTAATTTAATAACACTGTTACATTATGTCAATCTGTATATAATTGTCTCTGTTCTTCCTCAGAACTAGACCAGCTGACCGGTATAGCAGCAATTCTGCGCTTCCCGATGCCTGAGCTTGAGGACAGCGACGCTGAAGGCGAATCTGACAGTGATTCTAATTAGGATGTTAATCAATTCGCGTTTTCGGTCCATTCATACCTGGTATCCACACTCCAGTAAAATATTATGCTAATTTGGGGTTACAGTCATTCACTCAGTTATGTTTATACTTTGTAAAAGTTTTATGTACCGTTTAATAGAAGCTCGTGGCTAAATAATAACAGCCGCACGGTTGGATCGAAGGTTAAGTTACACTTACTAAGGTCGATCTGTGGATGGGTAACCGCCCATTAGATATCGAGACCCCTCCGAGTCTCGGAAAGCACTTTAAGCCGTTCTTCCCGGCTGTCATTTGTAAAGTTCAGTCGTTAGGGGTAGACAGAAGCCCGAGAGTCTGATAACCAGTGTTACCAAGGGGTATCGTATTACCCATTAACTGGGTTGTAGACGTAGATAGGCAGTCGGTCGATGTAAAATATAGTTATTCAGCTGCATCTGGTTAGACTGGAAGCCGATCTCAACATAGTTGGGAAGAAGGCTAGACAGGTGATGATAATACAAGATTAGAATTATCATTAATCTTATGCAATAGGGCGCTACGAATGAACATTAATTTATGAACAGAGTTTTAATTAAGTGTGAATGGACATTTATTCCTGTGGTTGCAATCCACAACAAAATAGACACATTGATCTGCTCAAGTTCATGCGACATAGCATTTTTACGTAGAAAAAGTTTATTTACGTTATAGAGAACTAGATTTATTTCTATTCAATGTCTGGTACTTCATATCTAAGTTGGTACTAACATTATATAAAACTTAGCGTGATAAGCCATATCTAATAGTACCAAAGTAATTTTGTTGCTTCCAAATGACTAATATTATTATGATTGTCTTGTTTCATTGTTATTTGAAGGAAATGTCTTCAACTTTTTATATATTGTGATGTAAATAATAGGGTAAATTAATTAGCACAATACAGAAATAAATAAAAATAAACGATTATATTGAAATAAAGTTTTTATTTATGATTTAAGCAGAAGCTTCCAATGCTTGATCTCTTTGTTTACGTTTTTCTGCTTTCTTGTCTTCCTTGACTTTCTCGTCATGAAGACGCCTCTTCTTCCTTAGCAACCATATTTCCTTCTTGCGTTTTTCCTGTCCAGCCTTCATGCTCTTGTAAAGGTTTCTGTGCTTCTTGCGAACAAGCTTCTCTCTCAGCCTGAATGCTTGTTTGTCTTCTATCTCTTTCTGGTAGGGATGATCTTTATAGGGGACACCAGCAGTCACAGCCATTGCTTTTTTCTGCAATAAAGAAAATAAACATGATGAATGAAAAGTTTATATTCAACAACCTATTTTATTTTCTGGAAAAAATATATCTGCAAAGAAAATCGAGTGACTTGATTCATTTACATAAATTACTCAAGAGTTTTACCTTCTCTTTAGCCAGCTTCTTTTTCTCTGGGTCGACACCATCATCATCACCAGAGTCAGAGTCTTCCTCTACCTCCTGTTGGTACTGCTTGGCTAGAGCTGCTTCAGCATCACCATCTTCCTCAGAACCCGCCTCCTCCTCATCTTCTTTGTCCTCATCACTGGCTTCTTCAATGTCAGTGCCAGATTGGTCATCATCTGGTGAATAGAAATAAAATGCATGATTATATACTTAGTACAAAAGAAAACAATATTTTCATCAATTTTTTTTTCATGAGTTCAAGACTACATATTGTTTTATATGAAAACTTACCCAAAGGTTTGAAGTTAGGATCATTGAGAGCCTTCTCTTCTGGAGGAATATAAACTTGGTCTTTAATTTTATCAATGAATGGCGAAAGATGAGGTGGTAGGACAGCTCCCATTAAATATTGATTGATAGGCAACAGTGTCCTTACATTGACACTGTCAAAAACCCATTGAGGCTGCACATAGTAACGGGAGAGATACTGTTTGTCCATGGTGGGTCTGTCAACAATGTGGTATGCAATGCTCTCATCTGATTCATCAAATGTGGCCCCAACAAAGTGATCCTTGTCCCAGGAAACTTCACCACCAAAGCAACGGATGATGAAAACCAATGGTTCTCTGGGTACTTCTCTGTTTATGAAGAATTTGAGGCCTTTGAACATTGTCTTCAGTTTCTGGACCTTTTCTGCTTCAAGTTTTGCTTCCTCTAACTTCTGAGGATCCTCATCCTCTGTATTGAAGATGTCAATTTCTGGCAATTCTTCTGCATCATTGGACCCTGCTACTCTGGCTAAAGACAAGTTCATGGCTGCTATCCTCTCAGCCACATAGGCATGCTCATCTATAAGGTCTTTGTCATCAGCTGTGAATGCTGCAGTCAATTTAGGTGGATATACCAAGTTAAGAGAGTGATACAGTTTGAAATTGACAAAGCCCAGCATCATTGTGTAGAATTCAACAAATGTTGACATGATCTTGAAATCTACTTCATCCTTGTTTTGAGGCTACAGAAAAAACGGTTAGAAATGTTAATAAAAATTATTAGAAAAAGCAAACAAAATAATTGCATAAGAAATAAACAATTTATAACCTGGAATGAGAAATGATGTGGCACAATCCATGTGATGGTCTGTCCGTCAAGTTCTACTTGATAATAGTAGCCTTTGATGGACACAAATACTTTACGGAGTGCTTTTGCAGCTATGACGGCATGCATGAACTCAACTGTCAGTCTCCTGCAAAGCATTGACTGGTCTCTGGGTACTTTTTTTAGGGACGGGAAAGTGCTGAACAAGAAACATAAAGTGAGACAGTCATCCAGGTCTCGTAATGCATCAACAAATGTAGGATATCTTTCCTTGACGATGTGATCTATGTTTATTTCTGGATAGTCCCGTAAGAACTTCTTCATGTTTTTGTACTCTCTCATAGCCCTTGCGCGACGAATTTTTTGTTGGTACACCTAAAAGAAGAATATTACATTCGGTTATGATCCATGTTGTCCAAAATAATTAATAAATGTTTTTAAGTATACTTACTTTTAACTCTCTGAGCTTCCATATTATAGGTTCGTGTAGTAAGAACTTTATGTCCTTTGTGTGGTACAATGTTTTGATACCGCCTGCGCCTTTCTGAGCCCTCTTACGATTGCGAGGTTCTCGTGGGTAAATACCTTTTAATATGCAAATACGTCTGAAATCTTTGAGAGACAACTGTAGTTTCTTTAGGGCAGCCTTCCTGGTCATAAACTGTGCTCCTTCTCCAGATGAATACTGCGGAAAAGGAAATTTTATTGGTTATCCCCAATAATAAAAACACGTGTTGTGACATTATGAAACATGTTTACAAACCTTCTTCTTTTTCTTGGAAACCATTTTGTTTTATTTAGTTGGTTCTTGACTTATCAATATTACCACTTCACTCGCTCTATAACTATTTACGACGTGTAGTTAAATTTTTATTCATCGTCGCAGTTACAAAAGCATGTTGCTTCGCTTGTCAATCTGACATTTCTTGACAGAGTTACCAATTACCAAATTTACAAACATCATTCAACTACAAATCGGTTATGGATCAGTCATCCGGTAAATTCCAGTCTGAATTTATATTTTTTATGGGAACATTACATCAATCTCAATAAATCTTCGTGGGAAACCCCCGCTATAATGTAGCTGCGTAACAAAGGATTTTTTTTAAATCCTAATGGTTTAAAAATATTTTGGGGTTCTGGAAAATAGGAATTGGCAACGCTACAGTGTCAAACTAAATGTCAATCTCACCGTGCGTTTACCTCAGTGAAGTTAGCCGCACAATTTCATTATTATGAACTATGCTAATCGTTAGAGAGAAAAGAAAAATCGTTATAGGGTAATTAGTTTTTATGTAAAAACAATTTTAATTTTTCGTGTGAAGTTGGCCCCCCTTCCCGCAAAAATGGACTTAGACGTAATTTCTTTTTTTTAATCGTTAGAGAGATATTGAGAGTTACAAAATCTTTAGAGAGTTAATATTTTATTTGATATTAAATCAATTCTAAGAGCATGAAGTTTACCTCTGTGAATTTTGCCACCGATTTAATTATCCTGAACTTTTGTTAAAAATCAACAAAAGCCTTCACTAGAAATTAGTTTTGAAAAAAAAAAAAAAAAATATATTAATTAATTAAATAGTAGATGAAAATTGTTGATACAATACATGACCTGTTTTCTATACCTTTTTACATACCATTGGGACTTTTAATTTTAAAAGTACGGATAAATTTCAATTTTTTTTGTTGGACTGAGACACCTATGTACTTTTACTTACCAAATACCAAACCAAAGATGAAGGTGTAAAGGGATTCATTTAAAAAAAATGCGCTATTATGTCTACTCTCTAGGAAATTTAAATTGGATTTGTAATTTTTTATCGATCGATTGGATGATATTTTATACCGCAATTTCTATTTGCCTCCAATATTTTATCGATTTTATCCGTAAAATCCGTATCAGAGAAGATCCGTATCCTTTTATATCACAGATAATTTATTAAAAAAGTTAAAACATTTTTTAGGTTCTATGAAAATTAATGGAATTAGTATGTACAAAAATCTTTTTTCTGAATGTAGTAAATAACATGAAGAGCAATAAAAATAAGAAATTCCCGTACATAACTAAAGTCTGTTTTTTAATCTCGTAGTGACTTGAAATGTCAGGAAGGAGGAGCGTCTTGGATCTTGTATAATTGGAATGACTTGGAATTTGGAATGTCTTGATGTGTCAGGTTTTTTAATCGTAGACCCATACCATAGAGTAAAGTAATATATATGGTATAGAGAGCCCCCTCGCAGAATTTATTGAAGACCGCTAATGTCAATTGATCGGATAAATAGCGCCATCTATTATCGCCATCCACAAACTTGTGATATATATAGCTATAGCTAGCTATAGGTGCTACTATGCAATAGTGCCTATACTTAGCTTCCTTACTAATTTGCTTGTTTTTAATATGACAAAGTTTTACTTAATTTAAATTTTCTCTTTATTAAAAAATCATTGTAAAACTTTATCAAATTAAAAACAAGCAAATTAGTAAGGAAGCATCAATTTCAAAAGGTACACAGTGGATACATAGAAAAACAACTTGTCTTTTTTTTAAGTACTTATTTATTCGTCTTGTGTTTATTTTTATAAGCTTGCGCTTCTTCCAATACAGTTCATAATCAGCTGGAGTATCTAACTTCCCACCAGCTATATGAAGCCTTGAAACGGTCAGGATTCTTTTCTGGATGTGGAAATTGATGGTAGGAGTTCTCTGAAACAAAAAGAAAGATCACTTTTAATTTTTCTCTTGAAATGTTTAAAGACCTTAAATCATTTTTCTTGAATAATGATGCGTTACAATATTGACATCTTAGCCAAGGAGCCCACTAATATTATAAAGCAGACAAGTGCGAGTCAGACTCGCACACAAAGGGTTCCGAACCACAATATTAACACTACTTTTTTTAATACTTTCTTAACCAGAAATGGGGGCCTCCTTTAATTTTTAACTTTATTTGATTTATTATTTGTTGACCGGCCATAGAAGTTCCCATTCTTTGAAAACTGCAAGTCTACCTATTACGGTTGAAAAGGAACTTACAGCCCTGTGACAGACAGACGGACAGCGGAGCCTTAGTAATTATTGTAAAAGATGTCTAGTCACACTTGAGTGTGACATCGTTTAAGTATATCTAAAAAACTCTGAAGCTCTGTTAAAATGTTTGAACAATTAATTTGAATAAGTACAAAAATAAACACGGATAACTGCAGTGGCCCATCCGTAATGTAAATCATATTATTATACTGTTTATATACTATTTAGGACAAGTATGTAAGTTCACCGGGTATTAGGGAAATCTGTGGAGGAGGCAAGATGGCAGAGATATGATGATGATTATACTTACTGTTTGGACATCCCTATGCACACCGTTTAGGCATGATACAAACAAATCACAAGCGTCTATTATCGCAAAGAAACAGCACAAAAGAAGCGTCCTGGTCGCTAAAAAACGATTGCACTAGAATGGCGGAGGAACTAAAAGCTCAACTCACACAATAACTTCGGAAAATTCTTTCACTTTACTACGGAAGAGAGGACTCAACTCAACGCGGATCGGCGGATTAATTTCACGAAGAAAAGCACAAAAATATGGGACGAAAAGTACAAACAAGCGCAAACGCAAGGAGCAGTCGTCATATTTGTTGTGACCTGACAATTTGACAATCAATAAAAAGTCAATAATTCGCTGTGTTGCTATCGTAATTATTACGCGGCTTTTAATCTACACCAATATTTGCAAATGATTATAATACGTGTTAATAAAATGATTAGTAGTTGAAATTAATATTTATTTAATTATTTTTTTTGTCACAAATTATATTTGTATCGATGGGGTCGCCATCTGCAGTGACATATAGTAACTAATTGTTTAGGATGGCGATAACAGATGTCGCATTTTGAAAAAAATTACCCCAAATCTGCCAATGTATGGAACTGTCCTACCCCTGACCCATACTCTCACCGTAGGTGAGTATAATTATGTTCCTTGCCCATACTTCCACTCGTTCAAAGCAAGCAATATAAAATAAATGGTTTTCATATGATTATTATATTCAATCATTACATTAGCAATGATATAAATAATAAAATTGTTTGGTATGTGTTGATCGGGGTTTTACCCGACTGCGGCAAAGCCAAAATGGGGGATTATGTGTTTGACTTGTATGTATACATATAGGTATGCCGTCCCTATGTTCTCTCGTAACTATTACACGAGAGTTTTACGATTCAAAAACTATCTATGGGAAAAAGTTATCTGATTTCTTTTTCTTAATTTTTACCATTTACCACATCAAAAGTCACCCCTTTGCTGTGAGCCGTCCTCCCACCCTATCCACTTTTTCATTACAGTAAAGATACGTAGTATCTCTAAGTAGTCTGTGCAGTAAAGGTACAGTCACCTACTGACCAATGAAAAGCACAGCAGTGGTAACAATTTGACAGCGCGGCAGCGCATTATTATTGTAGCAGTAACCGTGCGTTTGCACTGGCGAAACATTACAACAAAACATGTTTAAATCTCTAGTTGCTGTCAAAAATTGTATGGAAAATTGACAGAAAATAGATATTTCAACATGTTTTCTCGTAAGTTTCGCTGGTGCAAACGCACGGTTACCGTGCGTTTGCACCATGCAAACATGTTGAAATCTCAACTTTCTGTCAATGTTCCATACAATTTTTGACAGGAACTAGAGGTTTCAACATGTTTTGTATTAAATGTTTCGCCAGTGCAAACGCACGGTAACATGGACCAACATGGACAGTGTAGAGGAGCTATACTCACAGACTAACTAGAGATTACCCTATATACAATAGTAATCTATGCTAGAGATACTTAGCTAAAAGTCAAATTGCGGCCCGCCTGGCTTTCGAAAGTGGCCCACCCGTTGTGGCTTCAAGTTCTATTAACGAAGTTACTAACCCAATTACCTAGGTATTTAAAATTCCGCAGGAATAATAGGCGCGTTTCTGTTTGACGAGTTTATTGAGATGACAAATGATACAAACTTAGAAGGTACTTATTTAAAAAAAAAAAAAAAAAAAATTGACCGACTTCAAAAAAAACAAAACAAAAAAGGACTATTGTACTAAAACCAAACGACAAAAGTACTTCTTTAATAATAAGAGAAAAATAAAAAAAAATAAAAAATAACTTTAATTTCGGAAGTCGGTGTCTTTGCTTTTAATTTTAGTTTTTGGCCACCGACTTCCGAAATTAAAGTTATTTTTTTATTTTTCTCTTATTATTAAAGAAGTACTTTTGTCGTTTGGTTTTAGTACAGTAGTCCTTTTTTTGTTTTGTTTTTTTTGAAGTCAGTCAATTTTTTTTTTTAAAGTTTTATTATTTTTCCATTTTTTGTGTAATTTGATTTTTGTAATCACCATATGACCATAATCAGATCTGTAATGTCACTTAGAACCTATATGGTTGCAAAGTTCTTATCAATATAAATGAATTAAGTCCAAACACAAGGTAATTACTGGGAACCGTTGAGGAGTTCCGTTAATCGTCCTTCGTCTTCATCATCAGACCCTTAACGACAGTCACAACCCATCCAAGTGTAAGGTTCTTATCAATACAAATTAATCAAGCCCAAACACAAGATATCTGCTGTAAACCACTGAGGAGTTCCCGCGACTGTCTTTCGTCTTCATCATCAGACCCCTAACGACAGTCACAACCCATCAAAGTGTAAAGTTTTTATCAATACAAATTAATCAAGCCCAAACACGAGGTATCTGCTGTAAACCATTGAGGAGTTCCCTTGACTGCCTTTCGGCTCCATCATCAGATCGACTCCAGACTTTCATAAAATTGTAGTGCTGTAAAATATTTAATGAATAAATTAAGGAATGCACTAGTTGCCCTTACGATTTTTGAAAGTTCCCCTCGATTTCTCTAGGATCCCATCATCAGATCCTGACTTGGTGACAATGGGACCACCTCAGAAGTATAAGCTTTTGAACAAAAAAAGATTTTTTTAAATCGGTTCACAAACTGCTGAGTAATCGGTGAACATACTTTAAAAAAAAAAAACTATCTTCCGAACATAGTACCTCCTCCTTTTTTGAAGTCGTAATGAAACGAAATGAAATATGCAAAGAACGTAAACAGAAACCGGCTTACAGATTCTCATCTGATGATGTATTAGGAGTACCACAGACTAGTTAGTCTTACCGTGCGTTTGCACTGGCGAAACATTCAAGACAAAACATGTTGAAATCTCTATTGTCTGTCAAAGTTCCATACAATTTTTGGCAGGAACTAGAGATTTCAACATGTTTTGTCTTGAATGTTTCGCCAGTGCAAACGCACGGTTAGGAGTACCTAGAGTGCAGCAATACTAAATTGTTTTTTTTTTTTCTCAATATCGTTGTTCTCACAATAATATTTAAATAATATATAAAAAAATAATATATAAAAATTAATATATAAAAATAATATTATATAAATAATTAAACGTAATAGGTAGGTTTTTTCATTAACACCTAAATAATAGATGTTGTGATTTATGTAGCGGCCCGCGGGCCACAGCTAAAATCGGAAAGAGGCCCAAGAAAATAAAAGTTTGATTATGGCTGGTATAGAGACACGTCGATCGTATTGATGATGGCCACTCCCGATTTAGAGGGAATATTCAAAATTTTACGATTAAATATTTTTTTTTTATCGTGTTTGCACCTTGAAAGTATCATGGATTTCATAGAACAGTTATATCTTAACTTTATTTAGCTAGTTGTATTCTAAAACAACATCACTTGAATAGTTTTTTACGTAAAATATGCTTTTACATGGAAAAAACATCTTCGGCTTTGTACGCCTTGACGTCAGAATAATTGGACCGATCCTGCGTCAAATTGGTATTTCCGCCAGTCACGTGGTATGCACGGACCAATCAGAGCGTTTTCCTATAGTCTATAAAGGCCGACATTTTCTGACAAGCGTAGAAAAAGTTTTCATCAGCAGCCGCCATTTTGCACTGAAGAGACTGAGAAGAATTTCGGAATTTGTCGTGTAAATCTGTTTTTTCTTACATCATTAGTACGTAAGTAAGTCTTTATTTGCTTTAAACATGGTATAAAAGGGGTGATAGACGTGCGAGCAAGTATGCGTACCTACTTATGGCTCGGCGAGCTTAGTCGCCCATGTGTCATGGTAAGTACGCGGACGTTAAAATCGCTGAGCTCAGACCAACAAAAAAAGAAAGACGGAGCACTCAGAACATCAAAAGTGAAGCCACCTTTTTATCTATGTGTGTGTAAAACGGGCTGCCATTTGTTAAAGTTTTTCCCTATAATTTGGGGAATAATATTGTATGGGTAGGATAATATTTTACGAGTAAGATATTGTTGAGTATTATACCTCAACTGTTAAGAAGGACATCTATTCCGAATCAAAAAAAAAAAATTACATTTCTATTTCTTATAGCTACTATCCATTTACTTTAAGATTTAGTATTATTTGGATATCTAAAATATAGATACATAAAACAACAAAACAAGAATATAATTACTCGAAATAAGAAATCAGAATTTAAATTGGTTTAATCGAATGGGAAAATTTGAAATCGCTTTATGGCAACCCTCCCACCTTATGTCACTGCTTTCGTTCATTCATTCGATGAGGTTTTTTGTTCTAACTATCCTAAAATCAGAAGTTATTTAAATTGAAAAACGATGTTATTTCAAGTACGTACAAGTGAAAAGTGATTCCGTGAGACTTTTTATGTGATTTGCTATTGTTTTTACAAGTTTTCACTACACAGGAAGGCATAATTCAATTTTTTTAATCGATGTTAACTAGACGACGACTCTAGATGTACTAGGAGCGATGAGCATACTTTTTGTGTAGGTGTGCGTGAGCCTGTGTGTTTACTTGCAGGAGCATAGTTTTGTGGCTTCACTTTTGATATTTGGTTCTCTGAGTAGAGAACTAAAAAGTAAGTAAATAATTTCGAATTTTAGGTTACTTGGAACAAAAAACCTTATCGAATGAATGAATGAAAGCAGTGACATAAGGTGGGAGGGCTGCCATAATGTGATTTCAAATTTTCCCATTCGATTAAACCAATTTAAATTCTGATTTCTTATTTCGAGTAATTATATTCTTGTTTTGTTGTTTTATGTACTTATATTTTAGATTTCCAAGTAATACTGAATCTAAAAGTAAATGGATAGTAGCTACAAGAAATAGCGATGTCATTTTTTTTGTTTTTGTTTCGGAATAGACGTCCTTCTTAACAATTGAGGTATAATACCATACTCAACAATATCTTACTCGTACAATATTATCCTACCCATACAATATTATTCCCCAAATTATAGGAAAAAAATTAACAAATGGCAGCCCTTTTTACACAAACAGATAAAAAGGTGGCTTCACTTTTGATGTTCGGAGTGCTCCGTCTTTCTTTTTTTGTTGGTCTGAGTGTGGGACCACCTCAAAAGCATGACCTACCAAACAAAAAAATAATCATGAAAATCGATTTATAATTGGCAGAGTAATCGCGTAACATACATACAAAAAAAAAAATATACAGACGAATTGAGAACCTCCTCTTTTTTGAAGAAGTTGGTTAAAAACCGCTTACTTTACAGTCAGATATAGGGTTGGAGTGTAGCCTTAGGGCCGCTATGGCACGAGGACTATAACGTCACCGTGCAGTGTAAACCTCGTAATGAAAAACACCATTGTTTTTGTTTTTATTTACTTGATGGGTATAAAACCTCGTAATGTATATTTAGAACACAGGTGCACAGCTCTAAGATAATTCTATGATGATTCTCGGGAAATGTCATGACGGCCATTTTGTTCAGATAGTTTTTATCTTACCCCGTAAAATAACTTTTATTGCAATCATGAGGTTTTCACTGCACAGCGACGATAAGTAGATTTTTTTCCGGAAATTTTCTAATTTCATTGCAGTATCGGGTTGACCATGACCATAGAAACTATTTAGGATCCGAGACACATGGTCCTACGACGCACCGTTTCCGAGTTGGGAGCTTTCAAGTGTGTTCTTATAAGATAATCTTATGGTTTTCGATTAGAGCAACAATTTCTTTCCAGAAAAGATTTTCATCCGAGCTGCAACTTTGGAAATATAAAGCGTTCTGTAAAAAAATAGAAAGCCCTAACTCGGAAACGGTGCGTTGCAGGGCCATGCTTCTCAGAGCCTACGTGGTTTTTGTATGGTCAAGGTTAACCCGAAAGCGCAATAAAAAATCAAATTTTCGAAAATAAAACTTTTCTGAAAAATTCAAACCCAATTTTTTTGTTAACGATTTTTGTTTTTTTTCTTTGCTTCTCATAGTGCCCCTAAGCGTATATTCCAACTCCTAAAGATGGCCCAGAGACCCAGTTTACATGACTCATCAGGACGGATACCACAAATGGCTCTGATGCATTTCTTTAGCGCAATAAATGTTCTGTGTCTATCCGTGCTGTTACCCCAAAAAATAAGCCCGTATCGTAAGATGGATTTAATGTAGGCGTGAAAATATGTTGTAATTGCTGTTTTATTGTTGGTTATATTCTTTATTTGTCTGAGAGCATTTAAACAAACCTATTAATCCTACTGCACAATTAATGATCCAGATGTACTTTCCAATTCAGATCTTGATCTATGAGTACACCTAAAAATTTTGTTTGTGGAACTTTGATCTTCTACTGGGAGAACTAAGAGTTGTGCTGTGTCGTGGTCTGATAAGTATAGGGGTATAACCTCAATAGATTTTTTTATTTTGCTTGGAATGTGGTCTATACAAGAGTCTTTACATGTGGCAACTTTAACTTGCATCAGCAAGTTAATAGTTATTACATAGATCCTCTAAGTAGTTGGTGACTTTTCCTTGTTTAAAAGTTTTTATACAGGAAAAGTTTTTATCCACTGCGGAAATTTTGACATATTAACCTTAAACCAGTTTTATTAAACATTATTTTTTTATTTTGATGCGTCTTCATACAAAAAAATTAAAAAATCGTTAACGAAAGATGTTTATTTTAAAAGTGGTTGTATGGCTAACCGGCGCCGGCGGCGGCGCGCGGCGATGCGGAACGCGCGAAAGTACCTACCTATCAACTGTGCGGTCGCTCGATTCGCCGGCGTAGGTATTTACGTGGGTTACTGGCCCTTGGATCTCGCTCAAAGAAATCAAAAATGCTTTCTTCGATTTCGATCGCCAGTCGGGGTCTGCCAGACCCTCGTGCATGATTCGGGGTTCTGAACTGTCCGTGATCAAGCAGCCTTTGAGTGGCCGCTAAAATGGTCCTTTCATTAGGGACCGCGGGGTTAAGGATTCCATGGGCTCACATTAGAGGTATGCTCTCCGTCGCATACATTCTGCGAGCTGCTCGCAAACTTTCACCACTCAGTACTATTACTACTCGCACCATCTCGTAAAACTCGCGGTTACTGAAGTCCGACATCGTGACCGGTAGGTACAAGCACGACACACGTGCGGCGCGGCGCTTGCGCGGGAATGCGATTAGACGCGACGTCACACGACAGCGCGTGCGATGAGCGAACTGTCGGCCAGAGCGCCCGGCGCCGCCCGGGAGGGGGTTGCACCCCCGTGCAACACCGCCGCTAGTGCGCCGGCCGCCGCACGCTCCCATTGATATTATTACGAATAGTTTGTGTCCATATTTTGCTGATTTAAAGTAAGATAAAAAAACAAAAAAAAGTATTGAATAAATAATGGAAATGTGTTCTATTACTGATACTGAACCACCAAAAAAAATTTGCGCACTGGTCAAAAACTTTTGCTGTATTGAGATCACCGGCAATAACTATTTTTGTACTTGGCCCATATTTTTTACCGTTTCGCACATAAATTGATCAAGTTTATCCAAAAATATGTTAGGATCAGACTTAGGCGTCCTAGACACACGATTAGTAATTTGTGCAATGGAACTTCAACGCCACAGGCTTCAAATGATTTTTGGGTTGAGTACTTTTTAATGTGGGAAAGCTTGTGTGTATATAATACCCTGTTTAGCGAGCATACGTACGTGCGTAAATCAAAAATATTTGAAATGATAACCCCAAAAGTGCGAAGTAATCATAAATTTCCACCCCTACAATCATCGATCAAAGTATCGAGCAGCGCCATCTATTATAACCCGGACTATTATTATAATCAGGACCTAGATCGATCTGCACGCCGCCATCTAGCAAGAATTAGTGACACCACTTAATACGCTGCGATAACTCGATCAACGATAAGGCAAGAAGTACCCACCCTTTCTCATAGATGGCGCTAAGAGTATTATAACTAGGTATGGAGGAAAAAAATATGTTAGTTAACATGCAGCAAGATATAAGGCAACAAAAACAAGATGTGCTAGAGATGAAAGAAGACATTAAATGTACAATAATCAACGCCTCAAAGAGAAATTCAATAACTTAGAACTAAAAAACGAGCTTTTGGAGAAACAAATAGAAGATCAAACAAAAAAAATAAAGAACCTAGAAAGACAGTTTAGACGTAGAAATTTAATCTTGTTTGGCTTAGAAGAGAGTGAAAATTCATACGATGAACTCGAAGGAATGGTAATAAACATAATAAATACATAAGTACATAAAAATTTCATGCGATACTAACAACATAGAAGCTGTTAGAAGACTGGGGAAAAAAGGTGAGAAAGTTAGACTGATAGTAATAACATTCAACAAACTGGGATTCAAACTAAAGATACAAAAAAATAAACATTACTTTCAAAATTTATCATATTACTTAAAAGAAAAATACCAAAATCTTAAATAAGCGCAAAGAACTCCAAGTCCAAGTACAGAAAGAAAAAGATGCAGGTAACACCGCTTTTTATAAAATACGACAATATTATTATATTGAACAACAAGTAACCCCCACATAAACAGACAAGCAAAAGAAACTTATCTGATTCCCCGGAGACACTTCACCCCGGCAGCCAAAATATTCAACAAAATAGTAAGCAACCACCTAAGAAAAACAAAGGGAACATGAAGAACTATGTAATACAAAAGCCGAAACTAATCCTCGCTCAGACAGAAACAGCTCAATGCCAAACGAAGACATCACAGCACAACACAGAATAGCAATCAAAATCGCACCCTCTTTCAACCCCTAATCTCCCAGTACGGCCGGTCAACGCGTGGGAGTACGACCAAAATCCCCCAAGAAAAAATAGCGAAACGAAAAAAAAAAAAAAAAACGGATCATTATCTTCTGATCAAAAATTAATCGAGCTCAAAGCAGCACTACAAGATATTAACCATGATATAATAGGTTTAATTATGATAGTCCGTCATGTCATGTCAATTGCACCATATCCGGCTGCTGCACCTAGGATCGGCTCCAGACGAGGGAACTCATAAACGGTCAACAGCATAACCATAAAATGTAACAGACGCATTCAGATACCATGACCTGTCTGCTAACCCAGGATTGGCTCCATGCGAGAGAACTCCTCAGCGGTCAAGAGCACAGACTAGAAATTTTATATACGCATTTAATTATGATAGTCTGTTCTAAAGTCCACCATGACATTGCTGCTACACTCAGGATTAGCTCCAGACGAGGGAACTCCTCAACGGTCAACAGTACAAGCAAGACATTTTATATACGCATTTAATTATAAAAGTACGTTCTAAAATCCACCTTGACCTGGCTGCTGCACTCAAGATTGACTCCAGACAAGGAAACTGCTCAGCGAACGACAGCAGAAACATTAAAGTTTATATACGCATTCAATTATAATAGACCGTTCTTATCTTTACCATGATCTGGTTGCTGCACGCAGGCACGCAGTATCAAGATGTTTGTTGATCTTACAGAATTATAATCATTAGAATCAGCAATACAACTCCTTAAGTTCATGTAAGTGCATTGAATGACTATTTCGAAATCGTCATTCAATGCACTTACATGAACTTAGAGAGTTAGATCAACATACAACCTGATACTGACCTGCAAATTGCAAAAAACGTAAGAAAATTTGAATTTCGTGGACCAGCTTAATATTTCGCAAAACCATAAATGGTTTTCACAAACTCACATTATTTTTAAACGACTTATCCAACGATACCCTACAACATGGGATCGACGAGAAAAAAAAAACCATCACCACTTTACGTGTACCCTAAAAAATATTTTGACGATTTTTTTTTACCACTTTGTCGGCGTGATTTATATGTATACCCACACCAAATTACAGCTTTCTAGTACCAACAGTCTGTGAGCTAAGCCGCGGACAGACGGACGGACAGACAGACGGACATATTCTAAGTAGTAGTGTCCCACAAAAAATATCGAATTCGATATATTGAAAAAAATATCGATAAACCGGAGAAATTTAAAAAAAAAATTTTTTACGTTATGAAATTCCAAGTTTTTTATTCATGTGTTATTTTTTATTCATTTGTCCAAACTAGGAAAAAAAAGTATGCTTCTTACGGTTCTGAATTCCAGCGGTTTTAGTCAATGGCGACAACGGTGTTGCTATTGGAAATATATCGTATTTGAAATATTTTCGATATTTGATATTTTTTATCAATACATCGATATAGAGAAATAATAAATATCGCCTAAAATATCGATATATTGAACAAAAAACATCGATATTTCGATATTTTTTCTGCAAGTTTAGTGAGAAATTATGATATGTGCCTTCAATTTCAATGGTGCGAAGGACATCGAAAGATCGCGATGTGGGTGAATTACATTATGATGAATATCAAATCGCTCTAAAATATTATTTCTTGAAGATGTACTCGTAAGACATTTAAAAAAGTGTTTTTTAAATCGGCGGGCATGTGTGACAGCAAAGCCAGGGTAATTTTTCAATATTTTTTTTTCAAAATAGTGGTTACACAGAGGCTCGTGTTGCATAAAAGGAAGGTTAAAAAAAAAAAACATATTTTTCTTGGGAATTTTCGACAAAAAGTATGCATAAAAAAATTAAAAATATTTGATACCATTATCTTCCAAGACATGGACGATAGTAACATGATGGCACATTACAGACGATGCAAAACGGACCGCTTAGCGTACCGCCCGCGCCCTCGCCGCAGACACCGGGTGCGCCGGCGCTGGCGGGCGGCCAGTCCCAGCCGCAGGCCGCAACGCAGGCCCCCACGCAGCCGCCGGCCGCGCCGCAGCCGCCCACCTCCGGTTTAATCGCTGTCTCGGAGAAACGGAAGCTTATCCAACAACAGCTCGTGCTGCTGTTACACGCACATAAGTGCCAGAGACTGGAGCCCCAATCCAATGGCGAGACGTGGCAGTGCACGTTGCCGCACTGCAAGACTATGAAGGGTGTTCTCAACCATATGATGTCATGCCAGGTATTCTATTATTCATAACAAATGAAAAGAGTGAGATTTCTCACCCCTTAGATTGTCTCTAAATATGTACAATTTACAGGCCGGCAAGAATTGTGCAGTACCGCACTGCTCGTCATCAAGACAAATAATTAACCATTGGAAAAATTGCAATAAAAATGACTGTCCGGTTTGTGTCGATCTAAAAATGACCGCCGGGAACAACGGCATAACGTACTTTCCGACCCACGGTCGAGTCTCGGTGCGTAAAGAGGGTTACCCATACACGGACTAACCCCGGGAAGCGTAGCTTAACCTGATGGATCGATCCGTGGGACTATTATTACTTAGCTACAGGCTCCTTTTTACCCGACTACGGCGAAGCAAAAAGGAGGGTTATAATAGACTTCCGATATCGATAGGCGGCAGAGACCATTATAGAATGCAGCCATCAGCCATTATAACTTGGTAGCTCTGAAGAAAGGCGCATATAACTTTCGCGAATGTTCTCTCACTCACTTACTGATGATCCTAATGTAGCTTACAATGAATTTATTAACACTATTCTATTCAAACTCGCCTCATGTCACCATTTGTTTCCTTAAAAATGTTAGGTACTGTGCAGCTCTCTGCGCGAAGTTCGGAACTGCCAAGTTATATCGGTCGTATTGTAAGGTGGCTGCCTGCTTGACTTAAAATAAAAAATATAAAAAAAAAAATCTTCGTTCTTTTTTCTTCACTCACCGTATGCAACATATTCCGTTTCTGAAACAGCGCAGCAACGTACTCCAGCGTGATGGCAGCAATAGGCGCCGGGTACTGCCTGCGCGTAACGGCGTCGCCCGCTACCGGGTAGAACCACGCCAGCGCGCCACTGGCGCAGCACACTGGAGAACCTACGATTGGTTCGGTTGATAGCACTAGGGCTCTTGTTTCCGCTAGGAATTTCGAAGAGTATTGTGTATTTCAATGGTTAAAACCTGCATACTACTAACACAATTGCATGAGTAGCCCTCAGACATATACAGGGTTACTGGTAACTCGACGTATTCCTTGCAGGACGTCATAGTAGGGTTAAAATGCAACAAATTAAGCCACCAAATGTTCTACCGAAATTCAGTAGTTTTTGAATTAGTTAAGAGTTTTAGTTTTTTTATGAAAAATCCCAGATTAAATCATTTGAAACCAATTTAGAAATGATTTACGGCGCGACTGTACTGAAATTTAAGTTATTATCATAGTTGACGCCGTAGCAGACCTTTATTAATAATTAAAAGTTCAATAATGCCTAAAACTTTGGCAAATATCACTAACCAAACATTAAATTTTTTGTAATTTTTGCTATTACTTCATAAAACTAAAACTCTTAACTAATTCAAAAACTACTGAATTTCGGTAGAACATTTGGTGGCTTAATTTGTTGCATTTTAACCCTACTATGACGTCCTGCAAGGAATACGTCGAGTTACCAGTAACCCTGTATATACATTTTCAGACACCTGGTTTAATATCCTTGCAAAGGAATGCTCTTCTTCATTGAAGCTTTGAGCATCGTGGCGTACTATACGCCTACCTTCGTTACTATACGAAGTTTTTTTTTTTAATGTAGTCGAAAATGGACATTTCAAACTTATAGATAACTAGCTGTGCCCCGCGGTTTCACCCGCGTAAGTCTCGATCTCGTGGGAATATAGGGATAAAACGTATCCTATGTCCTATTCCAGGTCATGGTCTACCCGTGTGCCCATCCTCTCCTTTCTAGAGTAGGGAAAGTCGCGGCGGCGGCGGCGGCGCGGCGCGGCGCCAGCGTCGAACGGTTCGCATATTGCATTTCGTGATAACTTCGAAATTAAATGTCCGATTCGAATGAATTAAAAAGTATTTTAATGCTACATAAATACCCTTGATGTTAAAACTATTTATTTGAATAAGAATTAATATTATGTTGATAAAACTCCTTCGCGAATAATGCATTATGTCCCAAATAAAATATTTTTCTTTCTTTCTTTCTTTCTTTATTAATTTAAAACAAATTTGATTACCATAAAAAAAGGTTATAGTGAGTCAATCTTAAAAGTTAGACATACGCTGTTGCGGACTTTTTTTTAGAACTTTTAAAGAGGAACAATTTCACCATATAATATATGATATTTGCGTAACTTAAACCGTTTACGCAGCGCACGCAACGGAAGCTCTCAAAAAGAATTTTTTTTTCTTGTTTTTGCAACATGTTTCAGTTATGCTCCGCTCTTATTGGTCGTAGCGTGATGTTATATAGCCTATAACCTTCCTCGATAAATGGACTATCCAATAAAAAAAAATCATTTCCAACTAGATTAGATTTTTTCAATTCCAACCAGCAGTTCCTGAGATTAGCGCGTTCAAACAAACAAACAAACTCTTCAGCTTTATAATATTAGTATAGATTAGTTGCCAACCTCTGTAATTGTTGCGCGCATTTTTTAAATTGTTGCAATTATAGTTTTTTTTTAATTTCACAAAAACATTTCATGCTGGGGTAACGTTTCAAACTTTACCGCATCAGGAAATGTCTATGTCGTGATTTCATGAAATAGTCATTCAATGTACTATTGAGAAAATAAGAAAACAAAGAAATTTCACATTTTATTACATAAAAAAATAAATTACCATTAGTTACAGTTTTTAGTATAAAATTTAACTCTTTATGCAGTGTTTTCTTCCGATTGCATGTTTGATGGTGGAGATGCAGGAGTTGACGTAGTTGTGGCTTGGTTCTGGTTCCACGCATTGGGGTCTACCATCACATACATAGGATAGGCATAGGAAGCAGGGGACCACGTTGGTGCAGCCTGGGACATCACTGTACTGGCGGTATCCTCGCTAAGTCCTGCATCCTTGAGTATGCTCATTGCGTTGGTGTAAGCAGACGTCATTTGCGGATAAAACATTTGAAAGGGAAACTGGTAGGGGTACTGTGAAGCACTAGCCTGATGCTCACACTTAGGAGTTTCGGCTGGACTTGAAGGGATTGTATAAGCATAGGGGTACGAAGCGACTTGACTACCTTCAGCTTGAGTGGCAGATGGCACGGGCATAGCGTAGGCGTACTGAACTGGCGCACTTGGGATCGCACTGGGCATCACGGCACGCTTTTGAGTTGCACTTTCGTCGTGTGTTGTTGGATATCCTGAAGCATAGGCCATTGGAATCCCAGTGTGTTGTGGCTGAGCTGTAGCTGAAACTGGTAAAAAGCTGATCGGCTTATCAACCGCCCACTGCGATTTGGCTCCGCTTTCTTCCGTGGCTGCGACGAACAGATCTCCAGTGGTCCCATCAGTCGAAGGCTTTACGTAGAGTCCATGGACAGGAGTGAGATGGTTACTATGCCATAAGTTAGGATAGCCGCTCACACAGGTAACGACTAATGCAGCCACGACAGCAGCACAGTTCACGTGCATGATTGAACTTTATTTTAACAAGTACTGTATGATTCTTATGCTTTACTTTGATAACTGATGGCGTTGAGGATAGAGAGATTCATTTTATACTAATTAAAGTAATGGGAGACAAGTGGTGGAAAAATGTATCATGCTGAAACGAAGATCGTGTCCATTTCACAAAGGTATAGCACGTACATTTTTCTCGTTCCAAGAGTTTGGTTATCTCGTCTGATTGTGGCGATAATGATGCTCTGCTCTATCTTTGATTAAATTCTTAGATAAAACTTTAACATTATTTATGTACATGTATTTATCTATTAGCAGAGATAGGGACCTATTTTTACGAATTTTCGATAATGTGCTAGGTAGGTACCTATCTACCTACAAAATAATCTATTATAAGAGGCATGTAAAACGAAAAATGCCTCATTTTTCGTAGATTTAAGCTTTGTATTTAGTGTTTTACCTTTTTACCTCAATAAACTTTTATTTATTATTTATTTATTTTATTTCATCATTTGTTGCCTTAAGAAGTACCTAATCATTAGTGTCAGATAAACCTTATACCATAACATTTTTGACGTTAGCTTAGCTTATCTTAATGAGGAATGAGAACAACCCTTTTTTTGTTTCTACACAACTTTTGCAATGAATTGATAATTTTACAGATTTTAAACGTCTTTTATTACCCGGACTGCCAAACCAATAACCTGAAATATGGTGTAACTTTTGTTAGTCCCGCCTGCGATACCAAAATTCTATAAATAATAATGCTTGTTTATCTCTTTTCAGTACGTATTTTTGCAGTCGCTGCAACGTTTAAAAAAAGAGGGTAATTGATTAGGCATTAACTAAGAATTTAAGGTCGGTTCTGTTGCTTTTAGGCTTTTAGCTACAATAATTATGGAATCGTCATTTAATAGGGTGAGGGGCAACCTTCACTAAACAGTGGGGGCATACCTCGTGTAGTTATACCCTAGTTAAATCGAGTTACGCGAACCAGCTTTAAAAAAACCAGCTTTAAAAAAAAGACAGGTAACTTTTTAAATCCATTCTCCGTCTTATCCCTATTAGATACTTGTTAACAAAGGTATCAAAATCAATCTAGAAAACATAAATGCAGTCATGTACAAAATCGTTTAGTAGGTACCCGGAGTATTTTCTATACTCCGTGGTTTAGTACAATAAATTGTTTATTTTTAAAATGTAGGTGAATTATGCGGTTGAGAAATGATTTTACAAATAATGATGACAAATCATTCCTTGTAAAAGTAGACATCTTCAGTTATTATTTCTTAATGTCACGTTCACACATACTTAGCCGACCATACGTCCAAGGTTATTGCAGTTATGTTGCATGACAATGTGTGATATTAATTTGTATTTTCACGCTTCTTTATGATACCGGGATAATTAGTAAGATAATGACGAATAAGTGTTGTATAAGCCAAAAAGGCACAACTGAAAGTAACAATTCTTACTTTTTAAAAGCAATGATCTCTCGATGTATCGCTTGGGTGTGTTTACCAAAAAGGTCTGCAGATTCAGTACATGCAAAACAAAAGCGCTGTCCCACTGCGGAAATAAAATTGTGCGTCAATGAGATTTAATTACCTAATATAACAATGGGTCTTTATATTTTTGTTTTTTTATAGATGACCCAACATAGTAGACTAAATAAATAATTTCCAGCCCATGCTATCCTTAATGGTGGGCAAAGCGGCATTTTTCCACTTCTCTTTGTTAAGATCAACTTATATCATGCCTCACAACGCTTCAGCGTGTGAGTGTGCTCTACTCTCGATATGTCGTCTTGCCAACATTTACCAACATAAAATCGTTTCTATACTCTCAATTACTCATGTAATACATATTAGCAGGGACGCTTTAAAAACTAGAGACATTATAATACTAATATATTGTTAGTTAGATACAAAAAATATACTAAATAAAATAAAAAAACGAGTTGTGCTTTCGGTTGGGAAGTGTGCCTGTTTGTCGTCACGATTCACGTGGTCACACACAATGGATTAATCTGAATATTCTTCTATAGGTTTTCTTTCATCCTTCGAATGAGCCTTATTGATTTTCGTTATCAAACTCATAGCCGTTCAAAAGATATTAACAAAAATCTATGACTTTTCTTAGATTGTTTTCCGTAAAATTTAACGTCAACGTTTCTATCTGTGAGGCCTGCACATTTGGATTTTCCAATTTTTTAATAACTTATTAGAGCCCTATCTAAAGCCACAAATAAAGAAGAGGATAACTCATTTTAATCCCCGCGCGTTTTGTTGGAAAATCCAAGTCACATTTCGTGGAATAAGAAATTACGAGTATTTATCATGGTGCAGTTAACCTTCAAAAGGATTGGACAAACGTCATATGACAAATAGCCACTTCAGTTTTATTTATTATTTCATACAACATAAATCAATAACAATCTAGCGTCAACTCGTAACTTATTTTGTTGATAACTACGTCCATGTTAACGGCTAGCGTTATGTTAGTATTTTGTACAAGAATAGTGATGTTGTTCAGGACTTCAACGTGTTTGCGGGATAATGAAGAGTTCTCCCTTTGTGGGTGGAGGTGCCCTCCCACGTGTGTTAACCTAAGGATGTTAGCCACAGGTAGGTAATGAAACTATGGCAAGGCAAGCAATTGATAAAGTTACACATCCTTGGCAGCTTTGCTCCATCGCCACTACTGAGTAAAGGCCTCCTGGCCTCCTGCCTTTTGTGCCATGCTTCCCAGGTCTGCGCGAGTCTCAACCAGCTCTTACCCGCAATCTTCTGAATGTGATCAGCCCATCTGACTATTGGCCTGCTTACACACTATAGGTACTACGCGTGTAGTCTGCAAGCAGATAGAGTTCCCTAAAATGATTATAGATATGTGCCCATCGACTTGGGACTGCCGTGTCGGGTGCCGATGTTCAGCGGGCTTCGTCAGGGACGAGTTCTCCAAACAATGCGTCCTAGTGCAGAACTGTCCAGGTAAAATAAACATTCAACAGTAACATATATATAAATACTTTCGAAAGTAAATTATCTGACAAAACGAGAGAATAAGTTCCATCACGTTATCTCACTAGAGGTGGGGGCTTAAAACAGTCACTGACAGAATCCTAGTAGGAAAATATTATGAATCATCGTAAAATGTCACAAACTGCAAATTCATAATATGATCAGGGTGCGATTCATATTACGAAATAATTCATCTGTTTGATAGTTTTCAGATTTTCGTAAAATGGTCCACATAGTATGAATTGCTTTTGTGTCAAATTAGAGGAATTGCTAATGACAGCTGGAAATTCGGGCAATGAAATGCTTTTAGAGGAATTGCTAATGTGGCCGTTTTAGGCCCACAGATGATCCATATTGGTTCTAGGCATAACAATTAACATAGGTGGACCATGGTGGAATACGGTCGTATATCAAAATTGAATTACGGAAAATGAAAACATGTGAAATCCAAGAGGCAACTCTCATGACCGTTTGTATTCTAATCTCAGTGTCCATCTGTCAAAAATACCTCTTCTTTCTTGACATTAATTGTCGCTTAGATGAGATTGCGAATAGATTTTGAACATTTTCATTACGGGAATTGGAATTCAGGGCTTGGTGAATTGAAATTGCCAACATAAACTAGCAATGAATGCTCGTTACTTATTTACGAGAAGACACGTTTGTGCGTGTGGACTGTGTGGAGGGATTCATTTTATAACGTCGGTGAAACGGATACCTTCATAATGACGGAACTTTCAAATCGTGCTCGCCCCACAATCAGGAATGGAAGCGTGAAGATAAAATATTATAACATTTAGCACACTTAAAATGTAGGGCGAGCATGTAAATTGAATAATTTGTTCAAATTAATACTTAGTACGAGTTTTGCTGACGCTACAGTATATTCGATTCTGCGCACCGTACGTGATTATTATGAAATGCTGGTATGCAAAACGGAATTTGTACCTTGGAACTTTAGCCGACTACGTGAATAACTGTGAATAGTAAATAATACATGCATATTGCATTATGCTTGCAATCTATGACGGGATGGGCAGACGTTGTCCTGCCCGAACAGCGCCATCTACCGGGTCTAATTGTCTTAACAAACCATCCAGCTACCCACTCAAATATACACACAAAATTTCATCTTAATGGGTCCAGCCGTTTAGGAGTTAGGTGACAAACACACGTGCAGAAGAATCCTTACATATTATAAAACAAAGTCCTCCGCCGCGTCTGTCTGTCGTCCTACTTATATATATAGCTGATGCTCGTGGCTTCGCCCGCTTGGATGACGGTTATTATATATATACTAAAACCTTACTCGAGAACCACTCTATCCATTAGTGAAAACAGCATAAAAATCGGTGCAGTCGTTTTTGAGTTTATCGCGTACAGGACGACAGACAGACGCGGCGGAAGAATTTGTTTTATAATATGTAAGGAAGATATAGTGGGTAGCTCACCTGGCGCCCGCTTGGTTACAAAATCAAATCAAATCAAAATGTATTTATTCGGATAACAAAAGGTCCATAGATGTTAGTAATACCTTAACGCTACGCAGCTGCGCAGCGAACCGCATTTTGTTGTTAACGCGGCCGGACGCGACCTGGCTGTGCCGCCATGGTATCCCGATGAGATATGGCTCTAATAGCCGTAGTAAAACAATACACTAGTCAATAGAGTTGATAATACAGAATCAGATTTATCTAAGTGGACTTTTCTATGTGAATAGTTCAGACTCCGGGGGCGGAATCGACTTATTAATAATTATATAAAAGTTAGTCCATACTCACTCATTCACTGTGTCATTAAGTTCTAGCTAAATTTCTTTCTAAATTTCGCACAGAAGTTTTATGATGTAGACAATGAATAAGGGTTTTTCTAAATTCACACGGGAGATCTGCGGGCAAAGTCGCTGGCAAAGTGCTAGTTGCAAATAATATGCAGTTTCGTTATTTCCCTACCCCAAATATTTTTGCCAAGTAAGAAATTACATTTAAATGTTGGTTTTTGAATGGATGGTTGTATCGTATCTTTCAGTAACGCGTGGTGTACGCATTTACGCATTCATTGATGCAAACAAAACTTTATTGAGCATGTAGTTATCTCGCATCATATTATGAATAGTGACCTAATTGGTTATACGTTGGCGAGATCAAGCATCTGAGTTTGCAGAAATATCTCGGTCAAGTACTCGTTTAGTATTGTGTAGATTGCAACCTAAGTAGTTATATTTGATCAAAAAGTCAATTGCAGCTTATGTATAAATATTAGTGTCTCGGTGGTCACGGCACAGCACACAGTCACCATGAAGTCGATATTATTTTCTGGTGTATTCGCCGTTGTCGCCCTGGCAGTCGCAGGAGCCCCTACGTACTCTGAAAGGGAACAGCCGCGGTACGTGAACAAGCAACAAATACAACAAATAGAAGAGTTCCTCCGGGAGCGGCGGGCACCCTATGGCCAACAGTACGTGACTCCGTATACGTCTGCCAGCGCCGTGCATCTTCCCGTCAGCTCCGTGCCAGTAGCAGCCTACTCCGCTCCATCATACCAAGGATATGCAGCTGTACCGCAATACGGATACACCGGCCACCACTACCGCTCCGTAGACGAACAGCCGGAGTCCGAGTTGTTGGGCTTCTCCGACATGGACCAGATCATGCAGGGGCACGTGCCGATGGCGAGGTTGGGAGGATATGGAACCGCTGGAGTAACAGGTTTGTCTCCTGCTCTGTCTGCTGCTGGTGGGCGGGTGCTGACGCAAGCTACGTCCGGGACTGCGCTTGGTGTGTTCCCCAACGCTAACGTCGGAGGCTGTAGCGTACCTCTACTGTTCAGTTGTTCGCCCACGATAGTGCCGGGACATGTAGTGGAGCCTCAATCTCACGTCGCCCCTGCATACGCTGCTGCTGGCACTGCGTCTAACTCGTACCGGCTGGTGGATGAACCCGTGCAGCACGAAGCGCACGACCAACAAGAGGTGACGCTCACGCACGAGCATATGAGCCATGAACCCAGTCACACCGCGCACCAATAGTGAATTTCATAGTGTAGACTAACTTAAGCTAGTTGTAACCTACTGTAATGCTGTTTCAATAAAAAGTTATAAGTACCTCAATATTTGATTTTATCATTATTAAATAAACCTAATCAGGCCACCACGTGTACACTCAACATACACACTAAACATGAAGTAAACATACAGGTTAGGAGGTTTGCATTGTCGGTGCGTTCGGATAAGTATGGATTGTGGTGTTCCACAGACCTATGTGTAGGTATGTTGGGGGCAGCCTATTCCATCTATACAGGGTGAAATTGAATTCATGGGCATCCTTTTAAAGGGTCATTATACTAATCATTATGAACAACTTTCACTATGGGACCAACTCGGAAATCGCGAAAACAAAATCTGCTGTTCCCTACATTTTGACGAGCTATGCGAACAATAAATGTAGGGAACAGTTGATTTTTTTTCGCGATTTCAGCGTTGTTCCCATAGTGAAAGTTGTTCATAATGATGAGTACAATGACCCCGTATGAGGATGCCCATGAATTCAATTTCACCCTGTATACCCGAATAAAGGAACCCGGCCTGGCAACGATTCCTGGTTTCCAAATTCTCACATACACACAAAATTACCCTACTGCTGGGAATTGAGCTTCTTCTTTGTGAGATGGAGTGGGTCGTAATCCACAATGCAAGCCTAAGTGCGGGTTGGTGGACGTCACATTTCTTTGTATGATTGGTTCTAGAACATCGGTGATGAGATAAATTGCACAAAGTACAATAGATGCCTATCTGGGACTCGGAGCCGTCACTACTCCTATACAACCATAAATTTTTTGTAAATAACCCGGCCAAGTTCATGTCGGAACACGCCAAATAAAGGGTTCCGTAGTTGGCATGAATTTATCCCAAGAACAAACTTAACATTGTAGTTTAATAACATGTTCTCCCATACATTCCAACTGCAAATGTGTGTACGCACAATATTTAGAGTAAGATAAGGTTATCAGCTAAGCCTGAACTGGCTGTACCATAGGCGTCGGGTGCAAAGCTTAATGTGCCTTACTCATTTGTACCTACAAGACTAGACAAATGATGCATGTAACAAAAAGACACGTTTGTATAGGTATAAAATGCAGCTATGAAAGGCGTTTTCTGAAGTAAATGCGTATCTATAAGAGCATTATCGCTGTTTATAAATCATTGTCTTATAATTAATCTGAATTAAATTAAAATGAAGATAACGTTCATAATTATTATTGCGATCGGTTCAGTCCTCATGGCACCTCTAGAAAACACAAAGGAATTTAATTCTGTCAATTCAGAAGGGATAGATTTTCTGGATAGATGGAGACCATCATCTTTTGAAGAGCCGTTGGTATCTCCATCCATGGATACCTCTTCCAGAACAACTGACAGTCAACCAGTGTGTTTTAACAGTGAAAGCCTGACGTTGAGTGATGCTGATGAGGTTACAAGCACTTTTAATTCCCTACAATTAAGGCTGACCGCGACGGCTTCTATGGCCATCCAAGATCTTATACCAAATGGACTTGGTTCACCTAGCCAGTTTCCGGAACCCAGTATTCCCAGCTGTGAAGTCCCGCTTTCTGACAGTGGTTTGAAAGAAGCTATCGCAAAGCCTTTGACTGAATCCAAAGAAGCTTGCTTTAACCAAAGTTTTCCGAGAAAGAAGAGGAACACCATTTGGTTGGATACAGTTAATGTCGTCAGCCATTATAAGGTCTCGGAAGATTACCCAGAGCTACAACAAGGCAACCGTCATGTCATTTCCAAGGACTATCCTATGCCGAATCTAGTGCGAGTTTCGCTTCATGAATAGGTCTAGACTTAATTAAATGTTTTAATGTTTTATGTATAATATTGTTTTTCTAATGAAGAAGTTTTCATTCCTAAGTTAGATTCCTGAGCTAAGAAATCCCAAAGCTCATAGATACTCAATAGATTAATAATAGGAATCTATTTAGTATTCTGTATTGCTTTGAGATTTGGTGAATTTTCTATAAAACTATAACATAATTACTTATGATTATTTTTATCACAAAACATCAATCTAATTCAACCAGCATCCGAACGATGCAAACAGCAAATTTCGGTTCTCAGTTAAATTATCGTATGTCGTAGACTCGTAGACACTTGGAGACGACAGTCGTAGACATTCGTAGTATCGTAGTGCAGCTACGCGGGCTACGGGCTACAAGCTACGACATTGAATTAGGCATTCCGACGAGCATTGAATTTAGGGTGCTTAACAAGATACATCTTGATACAGTATTAAGTACAAACAAATTGTTTTTGTGCCTTTCATGTTTATTCAAATTGGGCAATTTGAAAATTACATTACCGTACATTATTTGGAAATGGCACAGCACAAAATATCTTTGTTCATTAGATATATTATGTAAGCAAAATATTTATAATCCAAATGGCATAGTGGCATAAAGTCATTTTTAAATCATTTCTGTTAGTCGTTTATGATTAAAAAGGTATGATTTTTTTTATATATAATGTAACTTAACATATTATCTGAAGAATACAATTTTTTATTGCCTCGTTGGTTTAGTGGTCGCAGGTATAAGGTCCTGGGTTGGATTCTCAGGTTGGGCAAAGTGTTATTGGGTTTTTGCATCAGGAATTTCCCAGTTGCAGCCCGGAGTCTAGATTTGTGCCCGGTAGATGGCAATAGGCTCCTATTACATGGGAAATATAACTGGCGAAATGTGAGTGTTACTATAGGTACACCTCTGCCTAACTCTTCGGGGTTTACAGGCGTGATGTTATGTGTGTACAATTATTTCCCATCAACACAGAAACACCGATGCATACTTAGCACATAGTATGACGTAATAAGTTGTTAATTATTACAAATTTACATACAAGTATAACAAGCACGAATCGAAGAATTTACAAAAAAGTGTAAACTCGTCATTACATTACGTAGAGACTGCACAGAAGTGCAGTATTAGCTAATTTGTAAATACATATAAAACTGAAGTTGTGTGTTTTTTCATGAAATTTAATTGTATGATAAAACCCACTGCATATGGTGTTAAACACTGTACTGTATCTGTTTATCAAAACACCGTAATTCGTGAATGATTAGTTATAGTTTGTTACTGATATTATAATTTTTTGAAAAAATGAAAGTAAATTATGTTTTCTCTTGGCCTGCATCTCACCTGACGGTAGGTGATGACCAGGCCGAATGTGGAAGCGAGTTTCACCCGGAATCCTCAACCAACTGGCTATCTTACCTCTAACTGCCGAAACACAACAATGCTGTTAACAATGTTGTTATGGCGACAGACTTAGATAAGATGGTGGTAGCTAGCCAGGCGAACTTAGAACAAGCCCTACCACCAACCAAACCGAGCAAAAAATGTTGCCGCCACTGGGAATCGAACCCGGGACCTTTGGGTCTGAGACAGGTGGTCTAATCACTTGACCACAGAGGCGGTTATAAACATTTATTTAAATGTTTTTATCCTAGTATGCATTAATAGAGATAATTAATAGAGTAAGAGTAGTTAACCTCACAAACAAGAGAAGCTAGCTTCACAAACCTGATGGAGTGAGTCAAATAATATGGTGCAGAAAAACTTCTGAAGCAGTAAAGTCGCGGGCAAAGTTAGTCCGTCAAACATTATGCTAACTGTGTCGTACGTGAATATAAAAATAATATTTGTCGTAACATGACTGAAGAATGCTGATAATCAGCATTATGCGAATCATGTAATCTACTTGAAAATTCATGTTGTCTCTAAAACCGATGTCTTGGTAGATGATTCCTGTTATCAGTGTTTACAGATAGGATTTAGAAATGTCAAGAATTTTCTCGATTTGTACGGCTTAAGTACTTTGGTGACGTCAAGACTCGCCCATGCCGAAACACAATGTAAACACACATTGCGAATTGTATAATACTGCACAAACTTCAAAAAAGCAATACAAAGTAGACTATAGTTACATATTAAAGGTATATAGTTATTTATAATTGGCTGTAGACAAAATAACACAAATACCGTATTCTGCAAGTAAACCTTTGAACGATAGACAAGATTTTTATATAGTAATTTATTTCCAAACTTCATTATATGTTACATCATTGAGGTCTCGACCCCTGAACTAGGACACCTGTATGACAGGGTAGATAATATCTTTAACGGCTAAATCCAGAGGACATTAAATTTTTCTTTAAGGTGGATGCGCCAGGGTAGCCCGCGAAATTCAAATTTTCTTACGTTTTGAACTTATAGGACTTATACGTATGAACTTAGAGAGTTGTATTGCTGATTCTAATGTTTATAATTCTGTAAATCCATATTTGTTACGTGCGCAAATCATATTTAGATCAACATACAATCTAACACCGACCTGCAAATTGCAAAAAACGTAAGAAAATTTGAATTTCGCGGGCTACCCTGGCGCATCCACCTTAATGCTGTACTCTCTATTATTTTCTTTTGTATTTTATTAACAGACAGACCCGGAACAACTATTTTGGTATAATACTTACAAATAATTGTTCCGTACGGGAATTGAATCCACGCGGCCACGGTACGACAGTCAATCAATTTCATCGTAACTTTACCACCACCACCGCATCATCATAGTATTAGGTAGGTACTTACGTCATGTAACAAAAAACATTATTTTGCGAGAAAAACCAACTCTCGTTGGTTCCGTGGTAGTAAATGCGACTGCTAAGCGACGAAAGTGGGTTTGATTAAAGTTCACTAGTTGAATTTCGCAGTAGCAGCCCGGATTCTGAATTTGTGCCCGATTAAATGTCATAAGCTCATCTCATTGCATTAGGGAACAGTGACGGCCCAGTGACAACGGGCCCGACTTACGAATTGTAGGTCGTAGGTTCCAACCCAGCTAGGCGATTTACTTTATATAAATAAAATCACCACTGCTCTCAAAACGGTGAAGGAAAAAATCGTGGGGAAACCGGCATGTCCTAGAACCAAAAATTTGAAAGACATGTGACATCTCCTAATCCGGACTGGGCTCGCGTGGTAGATTACAGCCCACTCCCTCTCAAAGAGAGGAGGCATGTGTCCCAGCAGTGGGATCATTATAGGCTGATTAGGACTACCGCTTCGAGGAATACAAAGTTAATATAATATACGTTTTGATATATTAAGCAAAATTATGACCTCTATGACATTTTAAAAGGTCGTTAGACGCAGTGGCTTTTTGATCAGCTGCGGGTTCGATTTTCACACGGACGGATCAATAATTGCAAGGTAGGCTTGTAAGTTAGGACTTACATAATATTTATTTCGTATATTTAAGTGCATTGTTTCATTTGTAAACGGACCTAGGATACAGGACAAATATGGTTTACTTGAAAAACATAAGTTTATGAAAGTAGATATATATATTGTCTGTTTGTATAGTTTCTAAATCCCTTTTCAAATAATGCGTCAATTGCTTTACGCAAAGCTGTTAGGGATCAAGTTTGATAATACAGAAGTATCTCAGACTGATACTGTCACATGATTTTCACGTTTATATCATATTTAATTCTTTAATGTCGAAATAAGATTGCAGTTTACTTATTGAGCTATGTTGGCACCATTTAACTCGGTATACATACTATGTAGTGCTCGTGACTAAGAGGACTGAGGAGCTCGTGGGTAAGTAATAACAGCCGCGCGGGTCGATCCATCAGGTTAAGCTACGCTTGCCGGCATTGCTCCGTGGATGGGTGACCATCTTTACATATCGAGACTCCTCCGTGCTTCGGAAAGCACATTAAGCCGTTGGTCCCGGCTGTCATTCGTGGATCTTTGACAGTGGTTACGGGTCGTCAGAAGCCTGAAAGTCTGACAACCAGTCTTACCAAGGGGTATCGTATTACCCAGTTACTGGGTCGTGGAGGTCGGATAGGCAGTCGTTCCATTTAAAATACTGGTATTCAGCTGCATCCGGTTAAACTGGAAGCCGACCCCAAATTGGGAAAAGAGTAGTCCGATTATACATACTATGTAGTAAATAGATAGGTTAGTTACTAGGTGAGTTATTTTTAAGTTACATTCTCGGAACATATTTCATGTTTAGCGTAAATGTTTCGAACCGGAAGGCGCTGTCTCAGCATTTGTTAGCCAATTACTGTAAGCACGTTTTGTTTTCTTTTACGTTCGGTCGAACAAATCTCCTGACGGTAATTTAGTATAAATTAACCATACAGTTTGATCCCAGCATCAATCGTGGCATCAGACATGAAGAAGACACTCGTATTAATATCTACTCTGGTAGCTCTGGCCATCGCGGCCCCTGCTCTACCCGAGGACGGCTTGGAAAACCCGGATCGTACTCAAGATTGGCACTTTCAAACACAATCAAGTTTACCAGACACTCTGAAGAGAGAAAGGAAGTCACCATCGGAGACCAGCACCAGTTCCATTTTAAATAATGGAGTCTCAAACAGTGAAGTTCAAAATGTACACATCGACACTGGAGTTTCAACTCCAACGGGAAGAAGCTTCACATTGAAAAGGCCACTGATTGTGAAGAAAAAATATGGGTACCAAGTGTATCGTGATTCTGAAGAAGAAAAAGCTCACGCAGACTCCAATGAAACATGCGGCCGACAAGTCAAGGTCAAATTGTGTAATGAAGATGATAAACTCAGGACTTCAGTGACAGGTTCTGCCCATGAAGGTTATGACATTCATACCACTGAAGATGATGTGAAACATAGCATCAAGATGGCGAAGGAAGCTGTAGAAAATTTGCAAAGAGATCTTAAGAAAATGGAAACAAAGACTGACATGAAAATGGCACATGAATCGCAATCTGACACTGAACTACATGAAGATATTGAAGTAGCTAGACAAGCCCTGAAACATATCCATGAAAATTTTGGAACCTTAGAATCGATGAGTTTACACGCTACAACTACAAAGAACTCAGAGGACATGCATGATGTTCACGTTACCATAGCAAAAACAGAAGAAGAAAGAATGGCTCAGTGGAAAGAAGCCCTCGAAAATATCCAGAAAAATGTCGAGATAGCGAGAAATATCGAGGATAGTTTCAAAGCTGCCAGCAACCAGGACAGTACGTTACATTTGGATCAATCACAGGCAGCATCCACAGTAGCTGATAAAAAACCTGAAAAAAATATAAATTCAGAGACATTGTTATCCGAAGTCAACAATTTACGTCTTGAACAGGATGGACCTTTAGAAATTCATCATCAAGAAAAAAAAGCCGCAGAAATGATCCTGAATAAGGAAACAACTGAACATTTGAGTGATAATAATGCTGCAGTAGAACAAAATACTGAAGATGACATGAAGACTGCTCCTTCAGAAATGATTGAAATTCATTTAGACAACATTAAAAACCAAGAGCCTTTGAGAAGCGAGAACCACAAAATTCATGAACACGAAAAAAGTGCTGAAGACAAATTAGAAGAACACAATGTACACACCGAAAACAAAGATTTATTAAAAAAAGAGAATATTTTTGATCATCATCAAGAAAAAAGTTCTGATCTTAATATGGATATGTTAACAGGCCAATCTGAGCATCACATAATGCAGGTACCATCCGTGAAAACAGTTGAAGACGGAAAAGAAACCAAATTGGATGTAGAAAAGGATACTGCGTTTAAAACGTCAGAAAATATTCCTGTGGCTCCTATCACTATAAGCACCATAATTAAACCCTTGACTTCAGACGCCTTCAGTGAACATCAAAAAAGCGCAGAAGAGATAGCTATTGAAGACAAAATTGAACATCATCTGGAACAGCAAAAACGTGCTGATGATGATATGATCGATTTTCTTGCTAAGTCAGCGGATCTTGTAGATCAAGACAAAATAGAAAACGAAGATTTGCACAAAGAACATTTCATGGAACCAGTGAAAGCAGCTGAAAATTCAAAACCGGAGCAGAAAGAACATCTTGCTGAAAACTGGGATATGAAACCAAAACAGGCCGTTGAAATTAAACACCTTGATAGCATCCCTAAATCTGCAGAGCAATTAGAACACACCCATTTCCACAATTTAGGGGTACACAATGAAAATGTTATGTTGGCAAAATCTGTGGACCACACCTCCATTCTAGATCACCAAAAGCAGCAAATGATGCAGCACGAAGAGTTATCTTCTATGGAAACTGTACCAGAGATGAAAGCAGCGGAAGAACATTTGCATCATCTGCAGCACATGCACAACGCACATTGGGCACAGGAAAACACACCTTTGGATCATCTGTCTTCAATGAAAGCTGCTGAAGAATTTGACAATGAGTTTCGCATGGCTCACGAACAAGCAAATGGACATGGTATCATCCCCGAGCATACCATGGATCATTTGAGAAACTCTCACTTAGCTGAACATCAGAAAATGGGTGTTTCTCATGACTTTCAGATGGCGAGTCACGTCCCAGTTCACCCACACCACCCTGCGAGATATCAACACAACTCGATGACGCACTCACAAATGCACGAGATGGGCGGTAACGGTATGCATTCCAACATCCACCCAAGCATGAGAGACGCGATGGAAGGTTTTGGATCAGATCACATGTTCCGCTGGAAGCCTTCACAGGAATCCGCTAGAGTGGCTTATGGATCAGGCATTTCGAGTTCCGCTGGTTCAACGGGTGCGGTTGGCGTGTTCCCCAACGCAAACATCGGAGGCTGTAGTATCCCCTTGCTGCTGAGTTGTTCGCCCTCTGTAGTGTCGGGCAGCTTGGCTAAGGCCCACTCAGCCGGCCCCTCCTCTTACAGCTCCCCCTCCTCTTACAGCTCCCCCTCTTACAGAATGGAGGAGGATTTCAGCTTGCACAACAAGCGTGACATCAAGAAGACGAATGACATGAGAACCACCAACGTTCTGCGATCACCTACTATTGTAAAACAGAAAAATTCTGCAATCGCCCTAGAAAACAAAATGTAACTTGGACTTGACAGTATCGGCAAATGAAAATAATGGACCATGTTAACTTATTTAATTATTTATTACAAATTTTGTACTTGTGTTATAGAACATCACAAAAAGAATAAAGCATTTTCTTCAACTTTCTTGTATAATTTAACCTAGCCTACCCACATTAATTGGCGTGAAGATAATTATTATAGATCATCATCTGCCTAGTCTTTGTCCAATTATGTTGGGGTCGGCTTCCAGCCTAACCGGATGCAGCTGAATATATTGTAGTGATTGCCTATTTGACCACTACAAGCCTTATAATGAATGTGGTAATACGGTACCCATTAGTAACACTGGATGATAGACTTTCGGTGTCTGACTACCCGTAACGACTATTATGCGATACTTATGCGATCATTAAGTAATTTATTTAGTAGTAATGTGTTTTTACAGGTCAATCATAAATAAATTACTTTGTGGATTCGTAGGGTAATAAAAATAAAAGTTATAAAACTAAAACCCAAGTAAGACAAAAAAGTCAACTAAAAACAGGTAAACAAGACATCACAGACAGACAAATTAAAAATCCGGAATCACACGTAATCTGTTCGATTTATGCTCCTAACATGTGTGACTCCGGACTTTTCTTACATCTTTTTAGTTGACATTTTTGTCGTGGTTGGGTTTTCGTTTTATTACCCGACTACGGCGAAGCAAAAAGGAAGGTTATGATCTGGACCGGTATGTATGTTTGTATGTATGTATGTATGTTCATGTGTTTCCTCATATCTTCTAAACTGCTCATCACAATTTGACAAATGAGGTATCGTTGGAAAGGTCTTGATCGTCCGCTGGTTATATGTGACGTCACATTAAATTGAATATGGCGCCCTCGGGAGGACAAGAAGTCATGAACTAAAAGAAATATGTTTTTAATGAGGCCATGTTCGGTATCAAATGAAAGGGCTTAATGAGTACATTTCAATCAAGACGTTTCCAACGATACCTCATTTGTCAAAATGTGATGAGTAGTTTAGAAGTTATGAGGGAACACATGAACATTACATACATACGAGTACATAATTATACAAACATACATTCATACATACCGGTCAAAATCATAACCCTCCTTTATGCTTCACCGTAGTCGGGTAAAAATAAAATTAGTTAAATGTACACAGGCTGCAATTCTAATCAATTATTTGCAACACGACAATAAACTAAATTCAAATATCATAAGAAATTGTAACATGAAACCATACCATTCAATTGCCAATGACTCCAAAATTTTGCTGATTTTTGTTATGCGACGTTATCAGTTCATCGCGCTGAATTATTTCAACACATTTTAAATAAAAGTTTTGTCAAAGAGCATTGTTCAGTGACTAATTACGATGTTAAGTGCGTGTGTTATAATTTGTGTGAGCTTCGGCTTCATTCAGACTGCTCCCTTAACTTACAAGAATCCGTTTATCTCGAACTATGACAGTGTCGATTACAATGAATTGGTCCGAGCAACGCGTAACCTGATCCCGCAACCAGCTCCTGAATCTGTGTTCCTGAGACCTTTAGAGGTCAACAGTAATTCAAACGACGACGCAAGTGTATACCAAGAGGGTAATGATTTCATTAAATTACCCACTTCAGCATCAGATGACCTGGCTGTGCTGGATCCTTTACCTCAGAGTTCATATTTTGAACATGGGATTCAAGCTGCACTGCCCCTGGAATACGGATTAATCACCCAAAACCCGCCGTCACCAATGATTTGGAATGGTAAATACAACTTACCGACATCATATGACACTGATTCCGATGCGTACGAATTAGATCAAGGCCTGTATGCAGGTTCGCAAGAGGATGATTTGTATCCGTTCGTCCACACCAGTATATCTGCAGCTCTGAACCCCGTGCCTCCGGTTCACACTTTGCCGCCAGTTTACGCAACACACATCCATGAGAAGATGCCGTCTCTGGAGACTCGTGGTGACTTCGACATTGACGTGTTAAACCCTGAAAACTCAGAACTGATGCCTAACTTGCGAATCACTCGTTCGAGAAGAGATTTTCTGGAAGACTTGGCTCATGAGGCGATGCTGAACAACCTCCTGCCGACGATGCCAGTGCCATATGTGCGAGGTGCAGAGAGGTCTCCGTCCTACCAGGTGTCGGGGCCGGCGGTGTCGCAGAGAACGGGCCAGGTGATGGCAGTCTTCCCAACCAGCAAGTCAAACGACTGTGCTGTACCGATTCTTTTGCGCTGTTCTCCAAACTTGGTCCGTGGAACACTATCGGGATCATACGCTGAACAGTCGCCGCAGGTGACGTCAGCGTCAGGAGCTACTTACAGAGAGGACGTGGAACAATTCAACAATAATGCGTTTAGACAAGCTAACATGTAAATGTATTTGCCTATATACCATACAATTGTATTACTATTTCAAAATCAAATGACTGAAACCACCCAGTAAATAAAGAGTGAATGTCAATCGATTGTTTTATTACCCTGTCTAAAATTGTATAAATGGATGATATGGCTTAAACTCTCAAACTTAATAATTTTATCCTACCGATATTCGACTTGCTTGAGTTTTCCGTCAATAGCGCATGTTACTATCGATTAGTAGCAAGTATCTAGTAGTAAATAAGTTTTACGATAGATTCCATATCAATTGATAAGCTGTCTCTCTCTTTTGTTCTAACAAATAAACAAAACTCTTGAACTTTCAATCATATTATAATAAAATGATTTCCTGGAACATGTTGTTTTTATTTCTTTCATGTCTTACCCAGTCTCTCACAATTCAGTCTAAACTATAGTGTAGGATATCACAAGTAGAAAGTATTGGTATGGGTCTCAGACCGAATAAAAACCCTTTGATCTGAGGTATGGTTAGAGTCAGTCTGGTCATCAGATTTCATTTCTTGAGTACCTACCTACTTTTACTTAATAACAGTAAAATACTGAATAATCAGCTATTCATTAAAATAAATAAAATTGTTTATTCTGTAGGATAGGATCGATTTTGTCAACGGAAATATAAACAAAATGACAGATTGTGATTGTTTATTCTTCCATAGACAAAACCCGTTTCCATGGTGACCCGAAAAAGCACGATGAACCACGAAACCAAACCCGGTCATGCTAAGCGTGCAGGAGTCCGTCTCTTTTAAAGTCCAGGAATAATCTTGGTCAGATAATGTGAGGACCATGTAGATTAGTGTCTGAAATGGTCTTTTGAGGAAAGAACCACAGAGATTTGAGTGGACCTGTCCAGTCAGTGCAAGGATTTGCAGGCTACACGTTTACTCATCGACATATATTAAATCAATGCGTTTACTGAAACGTGTAGCTCAACTCAGAACTTAAAGAGCTCAATGAATTGACGAACAATATCAAAGAAAGGACATTGGGGTAGGCCGCATAAAGTACACAAACTGCCAGACCAATAACAAAACTGAAGAAAAAAACAACCCACATTCAGTCCTCACATTCACAATAATTAAAGTAATATAATAAATACTTTACAAAGTATGAATAGCATATTTATGTCAAATTGTTTTCTTGTATTGTGTTTTATGTCAAATTGCAAAATAATTAAAATGTTATAAATATGTATAGTATTTTCAACTTAGTGCAAAAGTGTTATGGTTGTTGAACTTTTCATGCTGACTATACATAATATGACACCTACTTTTTACCCGACTACGCCGAAGAAAAAAGGAGGGTTATGATTTTGACCGGTGTGTATGTATGTATGTAAGTATGTTCATCTGTTCCCTCCTATTTTCTAAATCACTCATCACAATTTGACAAATGAGTTATCGTTGGACGCGTCTTGATCGTCCGCTGGTTACAGGCTATATGAAGTCACATTAAATTAAAAATGGCGCCCTCAAGAGGACATAAAGTTAGGAACTAAAAAAAATTTTGTTTAATCGTACCATGTTGGGTATCAAATGAAAGGGCTTCATGAGCACATTTCAAAAATATGTATATTATAACCACAAAAGAATTATTAAATAAAATACCTCATTGCTATAGTGGTTGCAAGTGCGGCTGCGAACGTAAGACCGTGCAGGATTATTATTAGACTAGCTGCGCCCCGCGGTTTCACCCGCGTAAGTCTCGATCCCGTGGGAATATCGGGATAAAAAGTATCCTATGTGTTAATCCAGGTTATAAACTATCTATTTGCCAAATTTCATCCAAATCCATTCAGCCGTTTTTGCGTGATTGAGTAACAAACTTTCACATTTATAATATTATATATATGTCGTGGCGCGAGACGATGGTGTCAACTCACACCTCGTTCAGTTCTTATCAGCGTGAGACGAAGGCGTCAGTCACACCTCGTCTAGCTCTTAAGATCACTGTGCTCTTTGTTAGAGCCAAGAGCTTATTGATATTAAATAATGAATTATTGATTCCGATAAGAAAGGCGACGACGTAAATCTTATTGCGTTGAACGTGGCCGAGGGTCGGTTTAGTTTTCCCGTGAGAACGTTTTAAGACGATAAGAGTTTAGCATCAGAGGAGCCTGGATCAGGCAGTCAGTTCCATTCAGACCACGAGACTGAGCGCGACCCGCGGACTCGTTGCGCCCTTCTAATTCATTTGGATTTTAGACTTTTCTAGTTGAGTGATTATACGCGTTTCTTTTGCCTACGAAGTAGACAAACAGTTACATAATGAACAATTTAATTGATAATTATTGCCCTTCTGATGATCATTGTGAGCCCTGTCCCGCCTCGGCCGCTCCGACATATATATACGAGTATATATATAATATTATATATTTCGTCGTTATATATATTATTAATATTAGTAGGATAGGATTTTTTAATAAACCAACTACTTGTACTGTGCAACTTGTTTCATCATTACAAACGCGACTACTGACCCATGGGTTCGATTCCCAGGTTGGATAAAGTGTTACTAGGTTGAACGCGATAGATTCGCCCCTATATTGGACTATAACTGGCGAAATTATGGAGACTAAAATACACATTTCTGTAGCTGTGCGTTCTCTGTCGGTCAGACGCCGACTGTTTCATTCACACAAGGTGCAATGGAAATAAGTGAAACCTTCTTCAGGAGTCATTGTGCTCATCATTATGAACAATTTTTACCTACATTTTGTCAAGTTCCGAACAAATGAGTGGAGCAGCTAATTTTATTTCTGGATTTCTGGTTTGGTCCCATAGAAAAAGTTTTCCATAATTATGAGTAAAATGATCCCTTAAAAACTTTACAGTTATTTCAAATATTTGTATGTGTATGTGTATTTTTTGTCTCCAGACACACCGAATTGTCCCCCGGGCGAGCTCCTGGGTTCGAACCTGCAGTGCATCACTCGCAGGCACGTCACTAACACCAACGAGACACATTGGCAGCACTACGACGTCCCATAGGAACGACTGGCATTAAATACAATCTTTGATAAGTAATATTTGTTTTGTTTAAAGGAATATTGCTCTTAATAAACGACCGTGTATAGTTTTCTATTTTGAGACTTCAGTAGGTAATCGCTACGTAAACATAATGATAAGGTACGCTTTTTTCCGACGTTTAAACTCCAACTTAAATGTTTTACATTGCACTCATCTGGTACGTAGATGATGAACCCTGTAAGGACAACAGCAATTTCCAAAGGCTTAATGTTAAAATGACTTTAGTTCGTTTAGTAGTATGTTACATAATTATCACGCCATGTTTCCCCGAAGGGTTGGGCAGAGGTGTACTCGTACCTATTGTAGGTAAACCCATATTTCGCCAGTTATGTTTAAGACCCATGTAATAGGGGGCGAGCCTATTGCCATTAAACGGGCACAAATCCAGACTCCGGGCTGCTTCTGCGATCCAGATGGAAAAACCCAATAACACGTTGCCAGACCCGAGAATTGAACTCAGCTGTAGCGCTTGTGATCACTTGACCAACGAGGCAGACCGTAGTAATAATTATGTTGTGTGTATATTTTGGTAATTTCATTTTATCTCAGCATTTTATCGCAGCTCAACTTAAATTCAGAATAAGAAAACCAACAAAATAAATAAAGTTAAAAAAATTAAAGTAATAAAAACTAAAACCCAACTACGACTAAAAGGTATAAACATTTTTTTTTAAATTCAAATGGTGTTATAATATATATATTTTTGAAATGTGCTCATTAAGCCCTTTCATTTGATACCCAACATGGTACGATTAAACATTATTTTTTTTAGTTCCTTACTTTTTGTCCTCTAGAGGGCGCCATTTTTAATTTAATGTGACGTCAAATAGCCTATAACCAGCGGACAATCAAGACGCTTCCAACCATACCCCATTTGTCAAATTGTGATAAGTGGTTTAGAAGATAGGAGGGAACAGATGAACATACTTACATACATACATACATACATATATACATACATACCGGTCAAAATCATAACCCTCCTTTTTTCTTCGCCGTAGTCGGGTAGAAAATAGAACACTGATCATTTGATCATATCGATCATATCGTTATCGCGTCATCTGTATGTACTTATGAAGCCCAGCTGCCATGCATTTTTCTTGAATGGTAGATTTATCTAATAGATAACTCGGCTACTATCGAAAAAGGTCAATCTTTCATAAAACTATGTTTCACAGTGAAACTGGACAATCATAGAGATTTCTCATTCATTCTTCAAGTCATCGATCCGTCATCCATTAATTTTACTAAAACACTAGCTGTGCCCCGCGGTTTCACCCGCGTAGGTCCCGATCCCGTGGCAATATAGGGATAAAACGTATTCGATGTCCTATTCCAGGTCATAGTCTACCCGTGTGCCCATCCTCTCCTCTCTAGAGTAGGGAACGTCGCGGCGGCGCAGCGCGGCGCCGGCGTCGAACGGTTCGCATATTGCATTTAGTGATCACTTCGAAATTAAATATCCGATTCGAATGAATAAAAAAGTATTTTATTGCTACATAAATACCCTTGATGTTAAAACTATTTATTTGAATAAGAATTAATATAATGCTGATAAAACTCCTTCGCAAATAATGCATTAATTTCGAACAAATCGGATTACCGTAAAAAAAGGTTATAGTGAGTCAATCTTAAAAGATAGACATATGCTGTCGCGGAATTTTATTTAGAACTTTTAAAGAGGAACAATTCCATCATACATGGTATTTACGTAACTTAAACCGTTTAAGCAGCGCACGCAACGGAAGCTCTCAAAAAGGAATATTTTTTCCCGTTTTTGTAACATTTTTCATTTATGCTCCGCTCCTATTGATCTTAGCGTGATGTTTATAGCCTATAACCTTCCTCGATAAATGGACTATCGAACACAAAAATTATTTTTCAATTCCAACCAGTAGTTCCTGAGATTAGTGCGTTCAAACAAACAAACTCTTTAGCTTTATAATGTTAGTATAGATACCGAGTAGGTGCGAAAAGATTTTCCTTTATTTACTTTGTCCGAGGTTACTAACGCAATAATGGCGTGATTGAAATTCTAAGAATTATACATACAAAAATAAATAGTTCCTTCCTTGAAAATTTCTAGTGTTTACAAGTTTACATGTTTTCTTCACCGAATTCGTTTTAGATTACAATCATCATGTCATAATGCGCCATATTTATTTGATTAGATACACGTGCTTCATTCTAACTAGATATAAATAGTATCACATCGTGTTTAACAGATAACAATCAATCTGCCTAGCCTATTCCCAACTATGTTGGGGTCGGCTTCCAGTCTAACCGAATGCAGCTGAATACCAGTATTTTTACCGACTTCAAAAAAGGAGGAGGTACTATGTTCGGGATGATTGTTTTTTTTTTTTTTTTTTTTTTTTATGTATGTTCACCTATTACTCCGCCGTTTGTGAACCGATTTAAAAAATTCTTTTTTTGTTCAAAAGCTTATACTTCTGAGGTGGTCCCATTGTCACCAAGTCAGGATCTGATGATGGGATCCTAGAGAAAACGAGGGGAACTTTCAAAAATCGTAAGGGCAACTAGTGCATTCCTTAATTTATTCATTAAGTATTTTACAGCACTACAATTTTATGAAGGCCTGGAGTCGATCTGATGATGGAGCCGAAAGACAGTCAAGGGAACTCCTCAATGGTTTACAGCAGATACCTCGTGTTTGGGCTTGATTAATTTGTATTGATAAAAACTTTACACTTTGATGGGTTCTGACTGTCGTTAGGGGTCTGATGATGAAGACGAAAGACAGTCGAGGGAACTCCTCAGTGGTTTACAGCAGATATCTTGTGTTTGGGCTTGATTAATTTGTATTGATAAGAACCTTACACTTGGATGGGTTGTGACTGTCGTTAAGGGTCTGATGATGAAGACGAAGGACGATTAACGGAACTCCTCAACGGTTCACAGTAATTACCTTGTGTTTGGACTTAATTCATTTATATTGATAAGAACTTTGCAACCATATAGGTTGTAAGTGACATTACAGATCTGATTATGGTCACCTTATAATATGATGATGAGGGGAACTATACAGTGTAAGCAAATGTATAGTGTTCACCCTTATATTCTTGAGAAGGCACGGGAGTCTCATTAGCCAGCCGGTTTCGTATAACATCTAAACGATACTTGCGCTGTTCAGACGACTCGCCACTTAATCGTTTTTGAATAAGATTGAGTCGGCAGATCTTATCATTTATCATTTGGCGACTCCTGTGACAAATGAGAATGCATGTAATTTCTCATCTGAGATAACCTAGCATGACAAGCTAACGGTGATTCTTGGGAACCGGACATAGCACTCCGTTTGCGATTCTTAGATAGGCGTTCTTATTCAGCAGTATTAGTCTCTTTAATTCTGTTTTTCTTCATGCGGGTGGCTCCTTTAGTTGGTCTACCCATGATTACAAAAATCAAATTACACAAAAAATGGAAAAATAATAAAACTTTTAAAAAAAAATTGACCGACTTCAAAAAAAACAAAACAAAAAAGGACTACTGTACTAAAAACCAAAAGACAAAAAGTACTTCTTTAATAATAAGAGAAAAATAAAAAAAATAACTTTAATTTCGGAAGTCGGTGTCTTTGCTTTTAATTTTAGTTTTTGGCCACCGACTTCCGAAATTAAAGTTATTTTTTTTATTTTTCTCTTATTATTAAAGAAGTACTTTTTGTCTTTTGGTTTTTAGTACAGTAGTCCTTTTTTGTTTTGTTTTTTTTGAAGTCGGTCAATTTTTTTTTTAAAGTTTTATACATGTAGCGACTGCCTGTCTGACCTCCACAACCCAGTAACTGGGCAATACGATACCCTTTGGTAAGACTGGTTGTCAGAGTTTCGGACTTCTGACTATGTAACGACTGACAAAGATCCACGAATGGCAGCCGGGGAGTCTGGGTATGTAAAGCTGGTCACCCATCCACGGACCAACCCTGGCAAGCGTAGCTTAACCTGATGGATCGACCCGTGCGGCTGTTATTACTTAGCCACGAGCTCAATAGATAACAATAAATGATTAATTATTTTTAACGAGTTTTATCGGTTTACAAGTAGGTACTTAGCTGTTTGAAGATGATTTATTTTTTCAACGTCAGATATTTATTCCTGTTAATCACACTGGTGTTACAACCTGGTGTGAACAAGAGTCCGCACCCAGTATCCGCGGAAGAAAATTGACGAACATTCAAAATTAAACCTCGGATAAAGATATCCGACGTTGGAAAAATTTGCCCTTAAGAGAATAGGTACGTACCTACTGGCGGACGAAAACGAGAACACATAAGATCGAAAATAATCTGAGGAATGTAAGAACTCATTGATCCGATTACCAGATCTTTGGAATAATAATACTTACTACTTTTCTGTCCAAACGGTTCCGGTGATTCGACCTAATTGCGTAAACCACGATCAATCACAATCTGAATCGTTTTGAAACAGATTACTAATGCAAAAAATTCTGCTCAAAAATGTAAACAACGCAAAAAAAAAATTTGAACTGTCGAAATGAAAGAGTCTTAATCGTTTACGAAAATGTGTTACGCAGTTAGACAGCTGTTCGTATGGATACTTAATTTGCAATGGGGCAACCCTGATAACAACAGCGTACTAATAATAATTCGTTATGAACCTATGTATACTATTATGCAAGGCATTACTTTGTAGTACCTAGCTATAAACATAAACCAATTAGCCTATTATCTTATGCTTAAAAGGTAGATTATTTTCTAATTTTATGATAGCGATAATGACTTTATACAAGCCCTCATTCTGTTGTAGACCAACAGAATGAGGGCTTGTATAAAGTATAACGAGGTTAGATGCACCGTTTGATTTTATGTTCGTCATTAAAAGTTAACTTTTAGCCTTACGGTTCGATCCACCAGGTTAAGCTACGCTTGCCGGGGTTGGTCCGTGGATGGGTGCCCTACTTTACATACCGAGACTACTCCGTGCCTCAGAAAGCACGTTAAGCCGTTGGTCCCGGCTGTCATTCGTGGATCTTTGATAGTCGTTACAGGTCATCAGAAGCCCGGAAGTCTGCCAACCAGTCTTACCAAGGGGCATCATAATAATATCCAGTTATTGGGTTGAGGAGGTCAGATAGGCAGTCGCTCCATGTAAAATACTGGTATTCAGCTGCATCCGGTTAGACTGGATGCCGACCCCGACATAGTTGAGAAAAGGCGAGGCAGATTTTTGTTAAAAGTAAATAAAAATAAATAAGTTGTTTAATTTAAAAATTTAAACTTGTAAGTAATTATACTTAAGAAGGTATTTTTACCCGACTACGGGAAAGCAAAGGGTCGCCTTATTAATATAGCAACATTCTTGCAAACATTATCATAAAGAAAATTCAACTCAATGGCACTCAATGCACGCAACTTTAGGCCCACTTCTTGTGTTCAATTACTACTAATATCCTAACTAATATTATAAATGTGAAAGTGAGAAGGTTTGTTTGTTACGCTTTCACGCTAAAACGGCTGAACGGATTTGGATAAAATTAAGCACAAAGGTAGATCATGACCTGGGGAAGGACTTTTCTCGATAGTACGTTCCTGTGGGATTATTTTCGACATCCACGTGGGCGAAGCCGCGGGCAAAACCTAGTTTATAATAAGAATTCTTTAACATGCGAAGCTGCACGTATTTCGTGTTTAATATTGGGATTATCCTTCTTCTGATCGACGTCACTGGCGTAAACCGAAGAATGAATTGTAACTTGGGAAGCTTGCCGTGACGTATAATGCAGAATTGCACAGCGGGACCGACTGTTTACTCCTGCGTCGAGTCTAAACAAACAACGGGCCAGCCAGCTTGACTCTTGCGCATCTGTGACGTTAAACGACGAGCCCAAAGATAACAATACAACGTTTAAAAGGCAGCAAAAGTATAGCGAGCACCAAACAAATTCAGACCGTTTGATAGGAAACACGTCCAAAGTTCCAAAAAATATTTAAAAACAATGGCAAAGGTTCTGTTATTAGTAGTATTGTCTGCTTTATGTGTAGTTGGTTACGCCAAACATATACACCCGAGGAATATAGTTCACACGGACGAGGACGCATCTAACGAGAGTGATACAATTTCTACTGAAATCGATGGCATGCCAATTGTGAGTAGAGGTTTTCTTTATATTTTAACCTTCATCCGAACTAAACTCACAACACGGATTGCCTCCAAAAGTCAAAGAAGTTCAAGAGAGGGCTTTAAGGGGAGTAGCCGAATACTTTGATGTTGTGTGCTTATCGTAGTACGAATGTTGCTGCGGGTTCCCTTGATACCCAAGAGTCTTTTAATTCTATGAACCCAATTTGCTATGGTACGACTATGTACTTCCTCAACACTGTTGTTGGTGCTTGGAAGATTGGTGATCACAGTATGCTGTAAAATCATACTTCAGCTACCGGACCATGTCAATAACTTAAACAAACATATTTGACTCTAGGACCCTCACAGGAGTTTGAAGACATGCTTATTTTTTGTCCAGTACTTCTAATCAGAGCAATGGAATAATTCTTCAAGTTTATCCATATCTTTGATGTTTTTGATAACAGAACAGTGGATACATTGTCCTTTAGGTATTATCTCATTCAGACTATAGATATCTTGTCAGTTATCTACAATCAATTCCTTGAACGATGGCCTTAATTTTTCCATACGTATTGTTGTTTTTATTAACATTTCAGTCTTTGTCAACTTGTTTTGTATTTTTAGTTTACACATAGCAACGATTGGCTTTTGTATAGTAATACTACCTGCGCCCCGCTGTTTCACCGGTATAAGTCTCAATCCCGTGGGAATATCGGGATAAAAAGTATCCTATGTCCAGATCATGGCTACCCATGTGCCAAATTTCATCCGAATCTGTTCAGCCGTTTTAGCGTGACAGCATAACGAACAAACTCACTTTCGCATTTTGTATCATACAAATCCTCTTTCCAGATTAAAGTGACAACTACAAGTACCTAAATTCATGATAACATTGTCAATTTTAATCATCAATGGATAAAGGGAGATGAAGGATGATTTCCAAATTCCACTCTCGTATTCCGAAGGTCAATTAAATATCATGATTTTTTTTCATTTCAGGAAGTCATACGTAACATCAAGCCGAGTCGGTTCGTACCAGTCAACAACGTGCTTTTCTTCATGAGGTATCCTCCCTGTGACGAGGGCTTCGAGCGCGACCTGCTTGGTGTTTGCAGGGAGGTCTGGGAGTAACCTTTAGAATAACGATAACACAGCGTAACCTGTATGGAGTTTCATCGCTTTTGATAGCCTTGAGTGAGTGGAGAAGGGCTCGGAATAACGAAGAAGGAAATTCGGGACACAAGTCCCGCCTATCTCTCAGAGCAACCAACCTACAATGCCCATCGCGATGCAGATGGTCGGCTGTATGGAGTTACACTGTGATACATGTGGCCAAACAATCGAAGAAATGTATGAGCGAACCATTCATTGTATTGAACCGTGTGATAATAACGATAAGTTGACATTAAAACAGATTTAATTTTAGAGTAGATAAAATAAATTTTATGTATTTGTATTAATAAAACTTATATGATATTCAATCCGGATTTTACTTGGATTAAGTAAGCCTTAATTAATATAAGTCGGGTACCCAACAAAAAGAAGCAATTACAGTAATGAGCCGAGTATTTAATGATATCACAAAACGATTGAACAAACTTTTAATTAATAATTTAACGCGTACAAAAAATTTTTCAGCTAACATTCACAGGACATTCTCAAAGATGTCACAGTTTACTAACAATTTTCTTTACGTCACATTTTACAGTTACAGTGCACTTAAAGTATCCTACATAGTCCACGGCAAACATTATTCACGTCACAAAGAATTAAAATTTAGTTCTCGTCGAGCTGGAGTTACGTCGGCCGGCGAGGATGTTCACCTGGTATCAAAAAGTCATCGGTTATGACCAGTGATCGGAGTAGGTAGATTGATTTTTGGTACTTGTATCATAAATGCACACAGAAAGAATAACATGGATAAGCCATTTTTCCGGAAAGTAATTCCGGTATTTCCGGATTCAATTAAATATTGTTAATGTTGGTAGTGATATTATTACTACTCAATTCAAAATTTAAAGGAAGGTATCAAAGCTAAATTAATTCATTATTTATCTGTTGAATAATAAAAACAATCGAATTCCGATTTTTTTGAGGATGGCAAATCATCAAATGACTCCTTCCACTCTGGCAGAATACAATTCCTACATAAGTTCCGGTTTTTTTTAAATAATCCACCAATTCCGGAGGAATGTCCATATTAATATATACGTTTCGGATCAATGGCCCCAGTTCAATCTACCTACTCCGATCACTGGTTATGACTAAACATATAGGTACCAGTTTACTACTTACTTCCATCAGAGGTCAGAAAGAGTTTTCTGTAAATAGTTTATAATTTAGTGGATTGCATGAATATGTCCTTAATTGTATTTATATTAGCGTGTCTGTCACAAAATTTGACATTTGGGTCGTTGAAATCTTTGAGAAGAATATTTACTGTTGACTACAATAATTAGCGCCACTTAGCGAAATGTCCTGGAGTGAGGGGACGGTAGCGTGACCACGCCGCAGTTCCATGCGACAGAACGACTCTACATTGTTCAATACATAAGAGAGCTCACCGAAATGTCCTGGTGTGGTCACATGAGCGAGGCGGGTGGCAGCGTGACGGCGCCGTGTCCCGACAGCGGCGACGGCAGCGTGGCAACGCCGCGGATCCACGCGCCGCGCTCGCAGCAGAACGACTCCACGTTGTTCAACGCCCGCATGTAGATGGTTGTCACTCCACCTGAGACATCAGAATTAGATTTAAAAAAAGAAGGTACAATTATGGAGTTTTAAGAAAAGTGTTCTCTCGATAAAATATCTCGCTTTACAAAACAGTAACTTTGACTGCACTCTATCCACGGTAACTTTTCCACTCCAATAAACGAGAGAGAGATATTTATCCAAATAAAAGATTTAAGGCCCTTGACGGCCATACGGTCACCATACATCAATATTTGTCTTGGACAAATAGCTTTGGTATAATGATGATTGATCACACTTCTTAGTTCGGTGCGCATAGTCCTCCATAGATTGGTGACCACGGTTTTTATACATGCGACTGATGGCAAAATATAACCATCTCACTGAGCCCCAAGCCAGGAAATCATCATCCTTTTCCCAAAACCAGTAAACTCTGCAATTTCGGAAGAACTAAACTGGTATTCTGCAAACATTATTTACAATCAGAATCTATCTATAGGTAGTATGAAATCCACATATCTCGAGCATATAAAACTACTTTCGGTCTGTTTATGTGTCTGAAGCGCATTTTTTTATGCAGAAATATTTAAAGATGTGTAATAATAATATTTGTGTGCAGTGGGTTAAAAATATTCCTACTTAAATGACCTCAAATACCCGAGGTATATAAATACCTAAATATGTTAAGCTGTAGATCTTTACCCGGGAATACCTATGTCAAGCTGTAGATCTTTTCCCGGGATAGCTCTAGAAAATATGCAAAGATAATTTTAAGTCTTTGGATATTTTCCACATTGGGTACCTCGTGATTGTAAACCACTGATGAGTCTGATTAATCTCAACTGTGATTTAAGATATTAATGAATCTTAGATTAACACGACACATTTCTTTGCAGGGTGACTCCTCAATTCCCCTTGTCCTCTATCAGTGAGAGAAATATGTTTGCCGTTATTGCGGCTTTTTTGACGTCAACGTTTATTTAAGCTTCGTCCCTTTCTTACACATACCGCATAGGAATATACGTTAGCAAATATTAAGTTGAAATATTTCTTCTCTTCTATGAATAAGCTGCGTCACTTTCCTGGTTTTGTTAACTAACAGATGACTTATACGCGATTCTTGTGTTAGGAACTAATTGTTTGAGCTGACTAATGATTGCATTTAGTGGTTCTAGAAATGCTTTTAAAACCCCGGGCTCATAGTAATCCTAGCTAAACCAATTAAATTGTTGATAGGGTTTGTGGTAACAGTTCCGCAGAATTTGGACTTTGGTACGCATAGACGTGAGAAAAGTTGACATTTAGATTATGATCTTGAACAAGTTTACTATTTTGATTATTTTCCATATTCAAAAAGAGTCGAAACTACATCTCGAGACTGTTTTATCTTGGATCATTCATAAAAAGATCGGTGGTGGTGATAAAATGTAATTCACTGTAAAAAGGACTCATTGATAACCAAATTCAAAATAAAGTATGGACAGGATAACTTCAAGCAATCAATTTTAAGTATCAATGAAACAAAGTATTTATCTTTCCTAGCATTTAAAGATAAATTAGGACCTGCTAAGGAGGAACCGTGTTTCTAGTTGACAGATAAGTATTGGGTACCGGCTATCTGGAATATTTTTTCCTGTTCGAAACATTTTAGCGAATCTTTAGCATGATAACATTTATTTTAAACGCATATTTAGATTGCATCTTATGCACGCTTAGTTTATCAATTGACCGATTATATTTTAGGCTAAAAGTGCTGATAGCATAAAAATATTACCTACATATTTATGTAGACAAGGAAACAATTTTAGTTAACTTCCAATAATCTAGTTCGCTAACAACTCTACCGCCTAGTCATCATTTTTATAGCAGTTCTAACAATCGTGTCTGACCCAGTTGAAAACGCATTTTTTCGAAGAAATAGTCATGTTTATAGAAATATGTTTTACCTGCCATGAATCCTAACTGTTCTAATACTTGGCAAGTATTACGCAAATGCGGAAATAATGAAACGGTTGGATTTTTTTGATTGTTACATTGCGTAATTTCAAAATGTTTTGTAATCGTTATATCAACAAAAAGCTACCAATTTTCTTAAGTACTATTGATCGTTATGTTTTGCTCATTGTAATGAGTCTATTATCGCTCATGATCTGGCAATGACGCCATCCATCGATCATCATTACAATAAAATCTGGCCGAAATAAATGAATGCGTTGAAGATGAATGACCATTGAGATAATTTTAACATTTATTTAGAGCAGTTTGTTTCAATTGTCTTAGAAAACATTCTGTATATTTTCATTTCGTTTATACCTCCGTTTAAATACAGTCTGCATAATTATTGCAAACGATGCGAAAGGTTTGAATATCAGAAAACAAATCCGCTTTTCCTCCGTTGTGACAACTATCTTCGGCTGACTTTCGTTTGGTTTTGTTAACTGGTGGTTTTGCTATTTAATAATGCAACAAGACTTCTATAGGCTTTCATAACCAAGAGCTTACATACCGATAATGATGAGCTGTGTGCCGAGATAGGCCAGTGCGTGTCCATGTCTGGGCATCGACATCTCCGTCTCTTGCTTCCACTTGCGCAGCTTCCAATCCCATACGTCTATCGCACCCACACTGGTTACAGTCTTTTCCTAAAATATGTAAATATTCCTTACCATAAAACTACTATTTTATGTGTTTGCAAACCTCGTGGAAGACTTTCGGTGTTTATATTTAGTCAGTAAGAAGAAATTATCAGTCAGATCTATATGCGGTTTGATACTCCTGCAAATCCATTGCAAACAATTCCCTAGTCACATCGAGAAGTCTATTATTTATTCAAGGCAACAAATATTTTACTCCCAAACTTCCTTTCAAATACCTACTAACCTTATCCGAAATCTTGCCAGCTCCGCCGACAATGTACAATTTATCGTTCATTGCAAACATCGTGGAGAAACATCTGGGAAACCGCAGACTGTGTATTTCTGTCCACCTGCATTTAGTCATATTATTGTAGAAATATAATTATCTATTTATCTTGGATTAATGCCAGATCTAGGGGCCTTACTTAAAATCCTAGAATTTTGTAAATTACAAGAAGTAAAAGCTTTATGCACCAAGTATCAAGTATATAAAAATAAAGGTTGGGTTAGGGACGGACACTTGGGGGACCCCTCACAGTGCTTGCGTCCACGTCGCGTCCCCTGGAAACGACCCAGTTTGACCACCGTAACGGAGTGGCAGACTGGGTTGGCCAAAGTGCACTGTGAATTCGTAGCTCATTTTAACCCTGCCTTGTGGAATACGAAACTGCGGAGGCTATGCCAAAACCGGAGCGAGACGCCTGCGGGCGATTTTTAAAACTAAAAGGCCCTTCTCAGGGCCAACCCAAAGGCCCTTCTCAGGGCCAACCAAAAGGCCCTTCTCAGGGCCAACCCAAAGGCCCTTCTCAGGGCCAACCAAAAGGCCCTTCTCAGGGCCACTCCGACGCTTCAGCGTCAGAGACTAGCCGCGCGCCGTCTGCGGCTAGCCTATTTGGAGGGGCTAACATAAGCGAGTCGTCCGACAACGACTCGCTTATGACTGTGTCGGATGCGGACGACTCTCGGTCGCGGAAGCGGGTCCGAGGAAGAGGGTCCGAGGGCTCCTCGGCCTCTGGGTCGACGAGGTTGCCGAAGGCAAAAAAGCCGACGGCGGCCGCGGATACCCATGTCGTTGGGCTCGCGGACGCCCAACGCCAGTTGGACCTGGCTCGGCGGGTGCAGCTCCAGCAAGAGCTGGAGGAGCGGGTCGTGGCGAAAGAGAGACGGGCGCAAGTTGCCCGGGCTAGGTCCGGGTACGGTGCGTCCCGTGTCGATTACGCAAACCAGTCTCTGGCCGAGCTGGAGAAAATGGCGGAGGAGGACGAGGAGGAAATTGTGGAGGTTGCCTCTAAGTCATCCAACCTAAAGGGGACCTTCCAGAAGGCCCTCAAGAGCCGGGCCGCGAGCATGCGTGGCGTCGTCGCGGAGCTGGTCCGGCGGAAGGCCACCGACGAGACGCGGCAAATGCAGGCGAAAATAGATCGCCTGCAGTCGGAGGTCAGCCAGCTTCATCAGAAGCTGGCTGAAGCCACGGCCCGGCCACTACAAGCCGAGACGAGCCTTGCGGCGGAGGGCCCCTCCTCCAACCTTGAGGATATCATCCGCAAGGTTGTAATGGAGGAGAGGGCCTTCACAAGAGCCTGCTTAGCAGGTATTGAGGACCGGCTCTTGCCGGAGAAGCGCCTCCGACCACCGCTTGCAGCGGATAAGAGGCGCTGCGACCCGGGGCCGTCCTCCTCCTCCCAGGCGGAAGACGCCCTTCTCCCTTCAACCACCCCGTCCAACGAGTGGACGGAAGTGGTCCGTAAGGGGAAGGGCAACGGCAAAAAGTCGGCGACGGCAGCCCCTGTCGCCCCCGCCACCACCGCTCCCAGCCGGTCCAAGACGACCGACAAGGGAAAGGGGAAGGGGAAAGGGAATGGGAAGCGAAGAAGGAAATTGGTCCCCCCAAAAACCGCGGCCGTCGTGGTGACGCTTACCGCGGAGGCTGCGGAGCGAGGGGAGACGTACGCGTCCATTTTGGTGCGGGCGCGTGCCAATGCCGATCCTACCCAGCTGGGGATCGGCAGTGTGTCTTGCCGGCGGACCCAAGCCGGGGCTCGAATCTTCGAGTTCCCGGGGACAGAGGGGAGTGCCCATGCGGACCTCTTTGCAGCCAAGCTGCAGGAGGTCATCGCAGATTCGGCCAAGGTGGCCCGACCGGTCAAGTCGGCGGCCATAGAGGTGACTGAGCTAGATGACTCAGTCACCAAGGAGGAGGTGGTGGCGGCGGTTGCGGCGATGGGAGGCTGTGGCGTCGCGGCGGTCCAAGGTCGGGACATAAGGCCCGGCCGCGGTGGCATGGGCACCATTCGCCTCGAATGCCCAATCGCCGCTGCCAAAGCCATCCTTGCCAAGGGGCGGCTCACAGTCGGGTTCAGCTCGGGTGCAGTCCGGGCACTCGAGGACCAGCCTCTGCGGTGTTTCCGGTGTTTCGGCATCGGACACACCCGGCCTCTGTGTCCGTCCACGGTCGACAGGACGGACGCGTGCTTCCGCTGCGGCAGGGAGGGCCACAAAGCCGCCTCCTGCGGGGCCGCCACGCCGCACTGCGCCGTGTGTGCCGCCAGTGGCTGCCCGGCAGGCCACGTTATGAAGGGGAGGAACTGCAATCCTTCCCCAAAGCGGGGCAAAGCGCAGGCGCCGACCGGGCCTGCTGCCGCCGCTAGCACCGTTGTTCCTGCAGCGGCAACAGCGGAGGAGGGTGCGATGTCCGACTGATGGATAGGGTCGAACATCGCATACTACAGGCGAACACGAACCACTGCAGGGCAGCCCAGGATCTGCTGATGCAGACCATGGCTGAGTGGTTGGTGGACTTGGCGGTGGTCGCCGAACCTTACTCGGTCCGTGGCCGTTGGCTGGGTGACCGAGACGGCTTGGTGGCGTTGGTCTCGCGGTCTTCCACAGACTCCCCTCCCCTCTCGCTCTTAGAGAGGGGACCGGGATACGTGGCCGCCGCGTGGGGAGACATGGCCCTGGTGGGGGTCTACTTCTCCCCAAACCGCCCTCTCTCGGACTTTGAGGATTTCCTCGAGATCCTCACCGCAGTCGTAGGGAGGGCGGCGCCACGCCAGGTCGTGGTGTTGGGTGACCTGAACGCCAAGTCGGTGGCCTGGGGCAACCCGGCCGCCGGTTGCAACGTCCGGGGACGCGCCGTCGAGTTTTGGGCGGCCTCATGCGGTGTGTCCCTCCTCAACAGGGGGGTGGTCCACACGTGTGTGCGGCAACGGGGTGGGTCGGTGGTGGACGTCTCGTTTGCCACCCCTGCACTGGCCGCCCGCGTCGTCAACTGGCGAGTTGAGATGGTGGAGACCTTGTCGGACCACCGATATGTGCGGTTCGACATCTCCACCCAGGGGGGTGGGATGGCCCGTGCTGGGCAATCTCCCTTCCCGCGGTGGGCACTCACCCGCCTGGACCGGGAGGCAGCCAAGGAGGCGGCCTTTCTCCAGGACTGGCTGTCACCTCCTGTTGAGGTCCTGGACGTGGACGCCGCAGCGGTCCGGCTCAGGAGGTCCCTGACCGAGGTGTGCAACTCCAGCATGCCTCGGTCTCGTCGTCCGCCTCCCCGTCGTGCCGTCTATTGGTGGACGGAGGAGCTGGCGGGGCTCCGGGCCGCCTGCGTGGCGGCCAGAAGGGCCTACGCGCGAAGCCGACGGCGCAGCGCCCAAAACCGAGTCCGGGCAGAAGAGGACCGCCTATACGCCTCTTACCGAGAGGCGACGACGGTCCTCAAGTCTGCAATGTTCGCTGCAGAGGACTCGGCGAGGGCCGAGATGCTGGAGGGCCTCGATAGGGACCCTTATGGGAGACCGTACAAAGCGGCGCGGAACCAGCTGCACCCGTATGGTCCCCCACTGACGGAGACCCTCGAGCCGGCGTTGCTGGATGGGGTGGTCCGGTCCCTGTTTCCGCGCAGGACCGACTTCACCCCACCAACGATGGATCCCCCGCAGGCGGCGGCTCCGCTGGAGGAGGAAGTCCCCCCGGTGACGACGGCGGAGTTCTACGCGGGGGTTCTCAGCCTCCGCGCGAAGAAGACGGCCCCCGGACCGGACGGTGTCCCCGCACGGGTAGCGGCGATCGCCGCCTCCCAAATGGAGACCAGGTTTCGGGACCTCTTCAGCGCGTGCTTTACGGCTGGGAGGTTCCCGAAACTGTGCAAGGAGGGGCAGCTATGCCTCCTCCGAAAGGAGGGACGCCCGGTGGACTCGCCCTCGGCATACCGGCCCATCGTCCTGCTCGATGAGGTCGGTAAATTGTTCGAGGGGATTGTCGCCTCCCGGCTTAATAGCCATTTGCGTGGGGTAGGGCCGGACCTGTCGGACGCCCAATTCGGTTTCCGTCGAGAGCGTTCGACGATCGATGCGCTGGCCCTACTCAAGGGCCAGGTGAAGGAGGCGGTGGAGGCGGGGGACGGAGTGCTGGCGGTGTCATTCGACATTTCGAATGCCTTCAACTCCGTGCGCCACTCGACGATATTGGAGGCGCTTCGGTATCACGGAGTGCCCCAATACCTGCAGAACCTCCTGGCCAGCTACTTGGAGGACCGAGAGGTCCTCCTCGTGGACAAGACGGCCACGGTGAGGCGGTACGGCGCAGAGTCCGGTGTTCCGCAGGGGTCAGTGCTGGGGCCGCCCCTGTGGAACATCGGGTTCGACTGGCTCCTGCGGGGAGCCCTCCTCCAGGGCACGAGTGTCATCTGCTACGCGGATGACACTCTCCTTACTGCCCGGGGGAGGAACTTTGTGGATGCGGCCTGTCTGGCCTCGGCTGGCGGATCCTTGGTTGCAGAGAGGATCCGCCGCCTGGGATTGAGGGTGGCGCTGCACAAGACCGAGGCCGTGTTCTTTCGCGGGCCTCGGCAGCGCTGCCCTCCCGACGCCCACATTGTCGTAGAGGGCGTCAGGATACGGGTCCAGCCCCAGATGAAGTATCTGGGCCTGGTGCTGGACGATAGGTGGCGCTTCGGTCCGCATTTCAGCGGGCTGTCGACGCGCCTGTTGAAAGCCGCTGACGCCCTCTCATGGCTCCTCCCGAACCTGGGTGGGCCCAAGGCGAAATGCCGGCGCCTGTATGCCGGCATCCTGCGGAGCATGGCCCTATACGGGGCCCCCATCTGGGCGGACTCCCTCCACAGGAGGGAGAATGCGACCGCCATCCGTAAGCCCCAAAGGGCCATTGCACTGCGGGTGGCGAGGGCCTACCGCTCGGTGGGCTTCTCGGCGGCGTGCGCCCTGGCCGGCACCCCTCCTTGGGAGTTGGAGGCTTGGGTGCTCGCCAGGGTGTACGAGTGGAAGGCGCGCCGGAAGGCGCTCGGTGAGCGCCCCGTCGCCGAGGAGCAAGAGGCCGTGCGGCGGGAAATGAAGGATGCCGTCGTCCTCCACTGGACGGAGGACCTCGCCAACGCCGCCTTTGGCCGCCGAACGCTGGACGCGCTCGGTCCGGTCCTGCGCGGCTGGCTCGAGCGGTCCCACGGTTTCCTCTCGTTCCGTCTGGTGCAGGTGTTGTCCGGCCATGGCTGCTTCGGATCGCATCTGTGCCGGATAGGGAGGGAGGAGACCGCGGCCTGCCACGACTGCGGTGCGGCGGAGGATACGGCGCAGCACACCCTCGAGGTGTGCCCAGCTTGGTCCGGGCTGCGCCGCGGTCTGACGGCGGTGATTGGACAGGACCTCTCGCTTCCCGGCGTGGTCAGCGCCATGCTGGGGAGCGAGGAGGCCTGGGCGGCGGTTGCCTCCTTTTGCGAGGACGTAATCTCGCAAAAGGAGGAGGCGGAGCGCGTGCGGGAGGACGACCCTCTCGCTGCGCCGCTCCGCAGACGAAGAAGGGGTCGGAGAGGGCGCCGTCCTCTCCCTCCTCATGATGGCGACGGGCGGGCGACAGGCACGGGGGTGCCTTCGCCCGCATTGCACCCGTCACCACCTTCGTCGGTCATTCCCGGGCCCATCCCCCTCCCCACGGGGAGGGCGTGAGGGGCCCGCCATGAAGGGCGATCGTCGGCGGAGGACTGGACGTGAAGGCTGTGCCGGTTTCCCAGTCCCCCGCCACTAAGACGAAGCGGGAATGCCGCTGGGTTATTTTAGTGGGTATACCGGGTTAGACCGGGGAGTCCCACATACCCCTCCCATCCCCCGATGGGAGGGTATGCGTAATGCATTTTTTCCCAGCGCAAACAAAAAAAAAAAAAAAAAAAAAAAAGGGACGGACACTTAAAAGCAGCGGGAATTAATATTTGCGTAGTGGCTTTTGGAAGAGACAGATAGGCTTCAGATAGCAGTTGCTTCGTGTAAAATACTCATATTCAGCTGCATCCGGTTAGGCTGAAAGCTGAGCCCAACATAGTTGGGAAAAGGCTAGGTAGATTGATTAGTATTTGGGAAATACCTATCTAGTAGTGGATGAAGCCGACCTTCAAGTTGCTATAAATAGGTGTAGGGACCATAGCTTACTCATTAGTCTTGGAGTTGTAGCATTCGACGATCTTGCAGACTGGCTTCTTCTTCTCGCCGGTCATGCCACCAGCCACCCAGATGTAATCGCGGTACTTCGCACAAGCCACGGCCATTCGACACACGCTCATCGAACGCACCTCACTCCATGAACCCGTCTTAGGATCGAACTTCTCCACTGAACGGAGAACCCTGAAACAGCCGCTAAGGGTTTGATCTCTTTCTAAACCTTATCATTTACGAAGTGTTTTCTGTGTCTATAAAATCGTGATGTGACCAACTTAATTCTTTATATGTTTGATACATACCTGCCTTTCTTATCCAGCCCGCCGATGGCGTACATGGCCATACGGTGCACAACTAGTCCAAAGTTCTTCCGGGGCGTCATGAGTCCACTCTCGCTGTACCAGGAGCGTGACACCGGCTCAAAGCTCCACACAGTGGACACTACCGCCGACTTGCCGCGGATATCGTCATCGCGGGGATCCGCACCGCCTGATAGATAAATAAATGATGATAAAGTAAAGCATTTCATTGAGCTGAAGTTACATCTATATCTATACATAATAAAAATTTAAGTCGCTTTTCGTGTTTGTTTGTATATCCGCGTTGTTCTTCTAAACCACGCAACAGATTTTAATGAGGTTTTCACCATGCATCGCTTAGAGAATTTATTCCGGAAGGTTTATGTCTATAATACGTTAGTATTAAAGTTACATACAATTTCGGGTCACTAGTTATTGTCCTAGGAGGTGGCCAAGATTTACCCCGGAATTCATAAAAAATACTTTATGGGTAATATTTACCTGTACAAAATGAATTAATTTATGAAAAAACCACAATTCCTTACCGACAAGATACACCCGGCCCCTCAAGAAGCCGACCGAGTGGTGATGTCTTGGCTCCGGCAGATCTCCCACATAGTCCCAAACGTTGGTCACTGGGTCGAACCTGAAACGATGTTGAATCGACTATGAATAAAATGACTATTGGATGCCTACCGTATAAAGAACGAGAAGATATTATTGGACAGTTACGGATATACAGGGTGAGCGGTGACACGAACTCTAAAGAAAAAAATATGAAGCTCCAAGGGCTTCCGAGACACCCCTATTTCTGTTTATTCAGCGATTATTAGCTTAGGACCTAGACGGTGTTTAATATTTTTTGGGAATTTCTCACTTGATTTCAGACTTGTTGACCGACTAGCGACTTCCTAAAAGGAGGAGGTTATCAATTCCGATGTTTATATATATATTTTTATGTATGTTCGGGCATAACTCCGTCATATATAGACGTATTTGCAAAATTCTTTTTTTGTTTGAAAGGGTTATACTACCGAGATAGCCCCATTGTCATGAGGTCAGGTTCTGATGATGGGATTTTGGAGAAATCGAGGGAACCCTTAAAATATTATAGGCACATTTGGATATTTTTTATAGTAACTCGTGCAGTTGCTCTTGGAAAGAACCATTTGGTGAAGTGGAAATGATGATGGCCACCGAGAACTACTGAATAATACGGGACGCGATTCGATTACATTAATACGGTTGCCAAGCAATGTATGCTCGTCACAAATTATGATGAAGTGGAGCTGATGGTGAAGTATCAGGAGAACTCCTCAACGATTAACGTCCCTGCATCGGGAAAAGCAATATTTTGTTCAATATGTTGCAGTTGGCATTAGGCTATTGTAACTTAGATAAATTACAAACTAACCCACTAAAAAGCGAGAAAAAAAAAACAACCGATTTTCAAAAAAACTCTACAAACTGAAAAAAAATCTCTTTCAGCGTCGCAGAGATCGCTTTACGACACCAAATTTTAAAGGAATCACTCTTAAAATTTGGTCAGTTCAGTCATCAAGGTCACAAAGTCAGGTGATGGGTAATGATAGTAAATGTTAAAATTAAAACTATTCAAACACCTCCTACAGGTCTATTTCTTCCAGCATGAGTTCGTATTTATAGTCTAGTCATTATCTGCCTAGCCTTTTCCCAACCATGTTGGGGTCGGCTTCCAGTCCAACCAGATGCAGCTGAATACCAGTATTTTACATGGAGCGACTGCCTATCTGACCTCCACAACCCAGTAACTGGGTAATACGATACCCCTTGGTAAGACTGGTTGTCAGACTTTCGAGCTTCTGACGACCCGTAACGACTGTCAAAGATCCACAAATGACAGCCGGGACCAACGTTTTAACGTGCTTTCCGAGGCACGGAGGAGCCTCGATATTATGTAAAGATGGTCACCCATCTACGGACCAACCCCGGCAACCGTAGCTTAACCTGATGAATCGTCCCGTGGGGCTGTTATTACTTAGCAACGAGCTCCACCCCTCGTATTTATAGTCTAGTGATTTCTGAATATTATACTTAGCGATCTGACCTATAAATATATTTTCCAGTGTTTCCTCCGAATCCATATGGAGTGAGGAGATCAATTCCACCGAAAACTAAAACAGTTTCCCTGTCCCAGTTGAACAAGGAACCTTCAGCGATATAGTTCTTGTTTGAAGGGCCCAGAATAGACGTAGACAACTTGTTCCTGAAATAGAAATTATAGCAATTAATTTATTAGGCTTCAATAAACTAAAATAATAACGACAGTAATTATGTAGTGTAGACTTGACGATATAAAACCTTCATTAATCATGATGACCAACTTCTAAAACTGTGTTTATGGAACTACGGCACTTACACGAACGGGGTCATGGTCAATAATAAGGGGGAAAAAAACAGTCGAATTGAGAACCTCCTCTTTTTTCAAGTCAGTTAAAAAATAATAAGGTAAGAGTCATGCGAAGTGACAAGCACTTTTGTACCATATGAGGGGCAAATATTAAGTGTCACCTTGACTTGCCTTGCAAAAAAATATAACAGACGTAGATTTATTTTGCTGTAACCTTTTTCGCTTAAATATTCCTAAAGAGTCATAAAAAACCCTGTAAGAAATCGACACGTGTTTCACCTCTTAACGAGACATCCCCAGAACGACAATTGACGTGTTGCGAGGCCGAAAACCTAACATCATCATTCGTCTGAACATCATTGGCACTGCAAATGATTATGGCAGAACCATGTTAAACGCGTGCTGCTCACATCACTATTCCGTAAACGCAGCCATCTATTAAAACTAGACTCACATGTTTGTCTTGGCTAGGGACTCTTTGGACTGGTTGAAGAGTGATATCTGCGGGCTCCCGATTTTGTTCTGGGACATAGGTGCGATGTTCCGCGGCGTCGCCTCTGACCGCGACGCATTTGTAGCTTGCGCACGAGTGCCTGATGTGGGACTATGGGAAGAATTAAGACCTCAATATATGCATGCACTAAGGTTACTAGCTTTTGCCCGCGGCTTTGCTCGTGTTCAGTGTCTATCCCTCGGGAATAGCATTTTTTTTCTGGTTGAAAGGAACCCTATGTTCTTTTCTGTACCCCTGACAATAACGTGTATGCATAATTTCATGATGATCGGTTGAGTAGTTAAGACAAACAAACAAACTCACTTTCACATTTATTTAATAGAACTCCTAACTAATAAGTTAGGATTTCTAATAAGTTTTTTGTCGGATAATATCATTCAGTTTGGATAGTTAACTTGTAAGTAAGTAGGTATCTTTATATTTACATTAAATGTGGTAAATATTTATACAGAATGTTACAGTTTAGCGCAGGACACATTCCCCCATAATACATTATCATCATCATTTCAGCCGGATAGACGTCCACTGCTGAAAATAGGCCTGACCAAGCAACAATAACATGCATGCTTTATAACATGTAAGTAAATAATTTGAAACATAGGATTGAATTTATTTGTGGATCAGTATTGTGTTATGTTCGACCGCAACCTTGATTTCCTCCTTTTTAAAAGTTTCCGAGATGGTTTTAGGTGAAAACACAAGAAACCTGCCTTCTAGATCCCGACAAGGCAGCAGTGGCAGCGGCAAGGTACGAGGCAGCCACACTATGCCTCTTTTCTGATCGTCGCATTACGTACTGATTCTGTGAAAATCAATAAAACTATCTGTTGTCAAAATATCAATATTTACTTAGCTGTGATAGTTTTCCTTTTAATTTCGTTATATACACTATTGCCATGATTTTTTTCACATATACAAAACCAACCATTTAGCTGGCAGGGGTGGGACACTTGACTAACAAAAATTAGCTCTTTAAAGCTTAATATTTCGAAAATGGCTCCCTGTATCCAAAAATGGTTTCTACAAACTCAATATTTTTGAACGACCTTTCCAATGATATCCGACACTATGGGATAGGCGAGAATAAAAAAAACATTCCCACGTTACATTGTGTAGGAGAGGTACCCTAAAAAAAATTTTTCTTCATTATTTTATTTTACCACTGCTGGCGTGATTTATACAACGTGTAACAGAATAAGCGCAAGACCTGAAAGTAGTTTGCTGAGAATCGGCTTCTGAATCGATTTCCGTCATTATTTATATATGTTAATTTTTTATGAAAAAATCTTTTATTTATTTGAAATTAGAACCACTGCGTTATAACAAGGTAATAAAATATTTCTATAATATTTATTTATATAAGGAATCTAAGCCTTTATATAAAGCCTATTTAAATGCATAACCAAATTTGTAATACGTTCATAGCTATCCTCGTTTCATGTTTAGTCAGGACGTCTATTTTATAAAAAATAACTAGGTGTGGTTTAATTAAATTAAATTACAAATATTATTTGTCTTATTATTTAATATTCTAATTGGGGTGTATGAGCGCTTGCGTTTATTCCGTTACACGTTGTATATATACCCATACCAAATTACAGCTTTCTAGTACTAAGTCTCTGAGCTAAGCCGAAACTATAAGGGTTTCTTGTTTACTACGGAACCTTAAAAAAAATGAACGCAGGCAGTAAAGTTTGTAGGACATGCCGGTTTCCTCACGCTGTTTTCCTTCAGCGTTTTCGTGCCTGGCTGGATTTAAAACCATGACCTTACGACACGTAAGTCGGGGGCTGTTACCAGTTACCACTGGGACCCCACCGCTCAATCAGAGAGGTTATTATGAAATCTGTCTTAGGCCGCAATATTGGGAGTGGCTTAGATTGCAGCGAAGGCATTACATGAGCAGTATCATTAAACTTCATACTGCAACGCTACAAACCCCGCCATTGCAAATTTGCGGCCCAAATACATGCTTCATGCTTCACATACTTTTTCAGTCAGGCTGGTCTCCACAGTGCTGCTGGTGTCACTGTTAGTTGTGTTCAGGTCTTCAGCAGAATCCTTTTCTGGTGGATCGTACATATTATGATCATTTTTAGAGGAAGGCTGTTGGCAAAAGTGAAATTGTTTTGGTCAGAATGTTCTTACAAATTCGTCAAGTCACGCCTATTAAAAAGTACTGCTCTATGCTTTACATTATGTCTGATTGTTGCTTTGTATTTGTTTTTGCAACGTTGGAAAAAAACTATTTACATCATAAAGAGAATATCGTGATCCGCTTCTATGATTCTGAGCTTTGATCCCTGCGCTTTCAATTCTTTGATTCTTCTTTTAACTCTTCTTAAGGAACCAACATAAAAAAGATACAAATTTTAGAAAAAAAATAACAAAAAATATGTTACATGATCTTGTTCAATGGTGCACATATGAATCTGTTGGATCTGTTTGCGATGATGTTGCTGAGCCAGCTCCAATTGTTGCTTTTGCATTTCCAAATGTTTCCTTTGTTCCTATAACCGTTTATAAAAATACAATAATCACGTTCCCAAAAAAGTATACCTACTATCTTTATTTTCATTAAAAGATACTTCCAACTCGAATGAAGAAAATGTCGTGCGGAAAGTTTTGGTTAGGGATGGCTATCTTACTTTTGAAGAAAGATTTCCTCCGATTAAACTTGCAGGTAATATCTTAAATCGTGTTCAACAGTTTAAATATCTAGGCCATATTGTAACTGCGGGCATCAAAGATAATCTGGATGTAGAAAGAGAACGAAGAGCATTGGCGGTTCGATGCAACATATCTTCCGACGTCCGTATGTTTGCATTTTGCACGTGTGAGGTGAAACTAACGCTTTGTAAAGCGTATTGTCAGATATTTTACACGTGCAGCCTCTGGAGAAGTGGTTCGCAGAAAGCCACCAATGTTCTTCGAGTTCAATACAACAATGCATTCAGGATGCTGTTGGGGCTGCCACGCTTCTGCAGTGCGTCGGGAATGTTTGCTGATGACGCTTACATCTGATCACTGCAAAGCCATCAGTGTACGCACACTGATGGCTTTGCAGTGATCAGAAGTAAGCGTGCCGCGCGCTGCTGCAGAGGGTCCGGGGCACCTCGAACAATCTCCTGAGTGTCATTGCGGGGAAATTTGATTGCCCGCTCGTCCATTATTTGTTCAATCTACATGTTTACTAACATAGTTATTAAGGTTAATGATTACTAACAAATTATGGATTTTTTCTGAATTGAAATGATTATTATTATATATTATACAAGCTGATGCCCGCAGCTTCGCCCACCAAATATATTAAAACCTTCCTCGAGAACCACTCTATCCATTGGTGAAAACAGCATGAAAATCGGTGAAGTAGTTTTTGAGTTTTTCGCGAACAGGACGACAGACAGACGCGGCGGAGGACTTTGTTTTATAATATGTAAGGATTATAAGGCTAGGGAAAGAGCAAAGAAACAATGGATAGAATGAATGAAAGATGATAATAGGGCAAAAAAGAGGGGGGTTACTAATGAGATAACGACAAATAAAGAAAACAGAAAATAAATAAATTGGGGTAAGGACAAGATAATAATGGTGATAAACACCTCGAATTGCTTCTGGTGTTTACAAGCTAGTTCGGGAGCTCTCATTCTGGACTCAGCCCCGATGGGTATCTGCGTGGACGTGTCCTGGTCCAGCGATATTGGCGATCTGGCTGATGGACAAACTGATGGTTGGCCTTCTTGAGACTGAAATAGATTCTGTTAGTAATTAACAACATAACATAACATCACGCCTGTTATCCTCAAAGGCTTAGGCAGAGGTAAATCAGATGGTAAAGATGGTGGTGTGGTTAATAAGTACTACTACTACATAGTAAATCGCCACTGTTATCATGAGTTCATCACAGATTGTAGAACCACCATCGTAGAAACTTTTCGTCGGTTATTAAGAAATAATCAGCTGTTCATTCCATATATTTTGACCGTGAAGGTTTTGCACTTTTTTATGATAGCTTTTTTTTGACCGTGAAGGTTTTGCACTTTTTTATGATAGCTTTTTTTAATAACCGACGTTTGTGAGTCTAGAATCATGTACCAGGTAAATGCAGTCTAGAATCACGTACAGCTTACGCGCACGCGCTTTTGTTGGTTTTATTAAACAAATATTAACTTCACACCTTTCTCCGATGCTCAAAAAATTCGCTCATCGTTGGAAAGGATTTATCCTTATCTCCAGTCATTCCTTTCAGTGTGGCTGGTAGTGGGAAGTCCATTTTTGGTCTCCGCATTTCCATTTTCTCATTATCTATGCCTCGCATACTGCCTGATAATTTATAAATTGTTATAAAAAAACATAAATTGTTAAGTTGTCGATGCAGATGACAGCTTTAACACGTTAACTGTCCCCATATATAATTTTTCGATAACCCCAAATGTCCAAATAAATTTTTGTTTTTTCTATTCATTGGTGTCCTGTTGACAAGTCCTGATAAATAGAGCAACATAACACACAAGTCCATGAAGTTAGAGCGCATAGAAAGAGACAAGGACGAGTGTACCGTTTACGGTACACGGACGTGATGGACCCACGCGGCGTGTACTGTATTCGGTACATTGGACAGCTAACGTGTTAAAGGAAAATAGTTATATTTCAAATAATCTGAGGTAAGGTTCTCTAACACTTTCACAGGTGTCCGGATATTTTATTCGGTTTATTTTTTCAAAAATGCTTCAGGGTGTACGGGCTCAAAGAGGTGGCGCGCAGTGTTTCATGCGCGTCTGAGGACGTGGAGTCGCAGGATCGGCCGCACTTGGTGATGGGGCCCACTAGTCATGGGGGGCTGGTACCAGTTGGGGTCGCAGTGAATGTACACGTATCTCCCGGGTCCCATCACCATGTTAGTAGTAGGAACAGGGGGGGTTTTAGTAAGTAGGAAGGAGTCCGAAATATCCTTTCTCCCCAGACGGAGGATATCCAAGACGACTTCCCCATTTTGCTCCCAAAAAAAAAAACTCACCATACTACACACAAACAGACGCGTGTACTTTAACATTGTATTTATTATAAGTGCTATTTCTGCGTATTCAATTTCGCACTTGGTTTTTTTTTGCATTTTACGATTTGCATTACATCCTAAACAATTAAACAGGTTATATTTTCACGTCACAATCGGATGTGCGCGATTACTTCGGTTCCAAATTATGAAGTTTCATAATATGTATATGCTCGGGTGAAAATAGATAAACATACCGTCCAGGGATAACAACGTACTATTACATTCCCGAGGCTGTAAAAATAGAGAAAACGAATTTTCCCACATATGGCACCCCGCCGATCGATATCGATTTTCTGCTCCCGTAAACCCCTACATTGCAACCTTCATCGAAATAGTTAGAGCCGTTTTCGAGAACGTGATTACAAAAATATATATTGTATATATACAAATATTGCTCATTTAATAGTATAGTAAATGGTCACGCTTTACTGGGTAGGTAGAAGTGTATTATAGGTACCCACATTTAACCAAGCAATAGAAGAGGGCTCCAAAGGGCGAGCCTTTTGCCATAACAGAGAACAATCCTCCGTGTGGCTACTGAGAAATATCTGATGGAAAACCGAATAACACTTTGCTAGATTGGAAATAGGACTCAGGAACCCACGTTTAGCAGACACACTTGTGACCAATAAACCAACAAGGCATGGCGGTGAGTATACAACTATTCAGGATAAATACAATGGGTCCTGAGCTACTTAACACTGATGTACAAAAAGATTAGCTAGTAGGCTAATGTCTGTGTAGTATGTACCTGGTATGTTATCATCCTTCCTCCTCGGGGGTTGCATCATGGCCATGTGTTGGTACATCTGTTCTTTGGGGACCATGAACTGTTCCAAATAATTCAGGAATTCCTTGTACGTTACATGATTCTACAACAAAATAATATTTTAGAATGCATCTCTTGCAATTTTTTTCGTACCAAGATCGTTTTAGCTTAAGATCGTTTAAGCTTATAATGTTTGTTGGATGAAATATATACTACAGTTACTTACATAACTACTATTTGTTGTTTATTATCCTCCTTTATTATACCATTTGATGATGAATAGCCTTGCACAGGTGAACGACCAATAAATACTTATTAGCCAATGTAATTGTACACTCGGTTCTATTTGTATAACTAATGTGTGGTACCTTTTCCTCGCCGATCCAGTTTCTCTCAGCGGGTTCGGATAGCCCGAGTACATCGATCCAATGATAATAGTTCTTAGAATTATTGCCATACCAATATTTTATTATTACATAACTGTGGATAAGAAAGCGCATTATAAAACGTATACCTAGATATTTAGATATAGTTTAACGGTACTAAACGCATTGTTTGGAACGAAGTGTGATGTTGTTTTCCTACAAAGAAATTCCTTTATCCAACCTTGGCGTTTTATTATATGGTAATATGTAATATTTCACACTGCTTTGTGAATGACTGATTCTTGATGATTTAGGTAAATAATAGAATTATAATGTTGGCTGTGCTATGGAAGAATACCTATGAAATGCATTAGAATTTAGACGTATTTGAAATTACTCGTCACGAATCAATAAAACTATTAATGATCAATGAAGTAATTAGTTTCTTGATGTTATTTAGAAACATGAATATGGCAAAATTATGCATAAACAAAGAAGGTAAATATTCTGTTTGTCTCCTATGGGGAATCACCTACAATGTTAACGTCAGCATTCCCATTTATACTAATATTGATCTCACATGTTTCGTGGAATTTCCTTGCATTTATTTACAGCTAATTTTATGCCAGTATAGTCTTAACACATTGGCTTTTGTAAAAAATTTGAACCAACAGTTGGAGTTGATTTGCTCATGGTCAAGAACATGAACCAGTCCACCATAATTTTTCAAGAATATGTCAAAGAAACACGCGAGCGGTTAAATTGAAGGCCAGATTAGTTTCAATCCGCATACCATCATTATGATATACATAAATGGCGATCATCATTATTGGCCAGGCAGTGTGGTGCTTTTCTAAGACTTGAATATGCTCGACAATACAATACAGCTACTCACAGCGCACGGAGTGATTGTTTTGCTGAAAACGCACTCGCTTCCGGGCGACCTGTCATTTATAATTACCCGACCACAGCAGCTCCGTTCTGTTTATTAAGCATTAGAAAACTTACGCGAGTCCATCATCGACCATCTGCTGCACTTCAGGCTCGTTGACGATCTCCAGTACTTCTGCGTTGTCGGGGTTACGTTTGATGTCGACGAGTTGCCACGGCGAGATGAGGCCGAACCGGACGCAGCGCATCACGTCCACCGCATACCGCTGGCGGGACGACCAGTCGCCGTACAGCCATCGCACCCCAGCCATCAGGACCTCTATCTCGCTAAAGAAGATGAGTTTTCGTATAATCCATACAAACGTTATAAATGCGAAACTTTGTCTGTCTGTTACCTTTTCATACTTAAAGGCTGTACGGATTTGGATGAAAAACGGGTTTGGCATAGGTACGGAGAGACCATGACCTGGGTTAGAACACAGTATACCTTTTATTAGTACCTAGTAGGTTTCCGTGGGATAATTTCAGACCGGAACGCGGTTTATGCCGCGGGCAAAAGCTAGTAGTATATAATAAAGTTAAGGCTACTGAGTACCTAAAGAACTCAAAGGAACTGTATTGCTAGAAGGAATATACAAAGTTTCGATGGTAATACTTTACTAACATTCTAAGCCAGAGGGAGTTGGATAAAAATAAAAGTACTTAAACCCACAAAGCTGGATCACTTTCACCGTAACATACTGGATAAAAGACACCAGTGAGTGGATTGACATTATTAATGCAATGAAGGTTGACTTCAATGGCAAAAACAAACCTCTCAAAGCAAAATCAAACAGGTTTTGTTTTTGAAAGCTGATAACCAGGAATTAAACGAGCGCAATTTTTTTAGAATCCAGTGTGGTGACACTCGACTTCACTCAGTACGCAGTACCTTGAGCAGTCAGGGTCACTAATTCTCTACACACTTTGATGACTGGCTAATAATTATTTAAATGACGCTGAGCACGAAACAAGGAGATGAATTCGTGCATTAGATACTTATTACAATGTTTTGGGTTCCTCGCATTCGATAAACCTACTTACCCAATTATATCTGATCATCGTGTCGCGTCGGTTAGAAATAGTATTAGGAACAAACAAGGTGAATACCAAAACAGAATGGGTGTTAAAAAGAGGTACTAATTGATCATGATAGAAAAACTTGGAAGAAAACGAAATGGCTTTAGTTCGTGCAATTTTCTCAAGGCTATACCGGTAATAGGTTCACCCAATATGGTCAGAAGTGTCCGACTGATAAGTGCTCAGAATGGAGGATTTTTATAGAAATGTATCGCTTAAAGCAAGAACGTATTTATCATAAATAAATAGGGAATATGCACGTAATTCAAAACTTACCCATTATTTAAATATATTCGACAATGCCGGAAGTGACTAAACAAACGATGTAAGTAAAAATGTATTCTCTGCAAATTGCTTGAAATCTTACTAAGGTTAGTAAGTAAGCCCGATTTCTGTCAGACCCGGAAGTTTGAACTGTACTAGAAAATTGTTGGAGTTTCTTTTCCAATTTTTTGATTAACAAGCTTTGTATTTAACTTTATGCTTTTCTTGGGTTTGAGCTACGATTGATATAGTGAAAAAAAAATTGCATGCGTATTCCCTATTGTGTTAAATGTAATATTTAGGGTTTATTTCGGGTTCTTTTTAGGTTATAGGCGTTCGTACAAGAAAATAAAACCCGGATGGGCCCACTCTCGGAAGGCTCATACCACAAATGTGCTACATAGAGCTTTAATGCTACCTACGTTCTACCCACACAGTTCCGGGTCGGGGTCGTCGGTGCAAAGTGATCTTAGTACGTCAGAGCATGCTAAGGAATCTGTAGATATTAGGAGGCGGATATCAGATCAGTCGTGACAGTGGGTAATTTATAATGAAATCAATCTGCCTACCCTTTTCCCAACTATGTTGGGGTCGGCTGACAGTCTAACCGGATGCAGCAACTAGAATCAATTCTATTTCTTTGTTTTTCATCGACGTTCAAAAGTGCCTTTTATGTGCCTATTTGAAATAAATTATTTGACTTTGCCTTTGACTTTGCAGCTGAATACCAATATTTTTTTCATGGAGCGACTGCCTGTCTGTCCTCCACAACCCAGTAACTGGGTAATACGATATTTGTACGGATTTTGATATTTGTGCTACGAGCTTAATGAAATGAAATCTTTTAATGTCCAGATATAAATCCACAATCAATCTACATAATGATGCAAATCGGAAAACTACCGAAGCCCATACAATGCATGTACGCCATTAATATTACTTTCAATTAACGCAAATACATCACGATCCTTTTAATTATACATAAAGTAACTGCGGATCCAAATGAATAATTAAATGTAATGTTTACCTAATAGCGATAATTGTTGTTATATTGTTTTAAGATGTTCCGTGGTGCCTTTATTGCTAATATTGGAAATGAAAACGATGAAGATAAAATCGACCTAGTAACAGAAGTTACTCCAAATACAGAGAATAGTGTACCTTGTAACAGATATGTAGTTTGATTTGAGAAATATCATTAACTCGTCTGTCTCCAAATCGATGAAGTCTTTTGACGCGACTAAAGGTAGAAAAAACCTCATCACACGAGGGACCTGCAAATAATAAAATGTTAGTCATTGATTGAATTGATTTCTACTTGTGAAAGGCTTTTGGTATAAAGTTATTTACCATTAAATCCATTACAGGCGTCATTCCCTTTTTCCTTGCTTCCCTGAATAAAGCGAATGCTGTGTCTTCAGTAAAGAGGGCCTCATTCACAATAAATGACCAACATTGATCTTCTAGACCTATTTAAGAAGAATTTCATAAATGAATTTGTCTGTAATCTTGTAACAACTAGCGCAGTTCTAAATTTGACCAAATTACCTTTAATAGCAAGATACTGTGCGGCATAAAATAAATCTAAGATATTCTCTCTCTTTAGCAGTTTGTTACTTTCATTGCCATTAAATATCATCCATTCGTATATAGTTTGAAAAGCTTCAGGTGAAACGTTGTCCTGTAAATTAATAATACTCTTAGAATAAAACAAATGTGAATATGACTGTAATAAGGAATTATGAAAAACAAAGTTAATATTGTTCTTACAGTAGGTAGCTCAATTTCTCTGTGTGGGTTCATGTCAAAGAAAGAAGAGTAAACTTGCAATACTATGTAGTGACAGTGAAACTCCTCATCGCCGATATGTATAATCGTGTCAGTGTTTCTGGAAATCATAATCTATATTGAAACAAACAGGGATTGGCTCTTGGCACGAGTTGCTGTTTCTAAGTACCAAATAAAATCAATAAAGCGTTAGATAAAGTACATTACGAGTAGCTTTATCTGATTAAATATGTAGGTACACAAGTGCTCTACTATGTACCATGATACCTACTCATGTATTACGTCGTAGACATGACATTGACAAAATTGGTTGATGATAACGGAAATGGTAAATATAATAAATCCTTTGTCCGGGTACATTCGGTGGGGGATTTATCTTTTAATATTATTTAGTTTCATGCGAGGCAGTCACTTCTTGTAGCAAATGAACTGAAAAATTGAAATGAGCCTTACATATAGTTATGAATTCTGCGATAAAACTCTTGGAATAGATCTTGTTTCTTAGGAAGCTGCACTCGCATCCAGTCTATGGGCTCTTCCACCGCGTACCCGAGACTGGCCAAGTCTTTGCCCTTATCTTCTCTAACACATGCGGATTTTGGTTTTCCGGTCCGATCGGCTAAAGTGTTTTTTACTTGAATATTCGCATTAGTCGTTTCTCTAGTTTTAAATTGTAGTTGTGATTCAGAATCTACATCATTGTCCTTAACACCAAAGAAAGCAATAGGTTATCTAGATGTAAGTTATTGAAAGCAATTATAAGCAATTTTAAGAGAACGATACTAACATAGTTTTGTGACGTTTCATCGTCAGGTTCACCTGCTGCTTTCCCTTCAAATTTTACCTTCACCTTAGCTTGAGTGGGATCCGCTAATAATACACCAACCGTGGAAGATTGAAACACTACCTATGAAATCAAAACAAAAATTAAATAACTATAAAACACATAAATTTACTACAACAAAAACATGGCGGGTAATTTACTTGATTCGACTGAACTTTCAGGTTACCGCTAGGGGTCGACTTGAAGGGAAAAGCAGCTCCTTTCTGTTGTAGGCCCAATAGGTCAGTGCTATCAATACTGGAAACAAAAGAAGAGCATTCGTTAGACAATCACTTTATGCTGTTATCGGAAACTCCTAAGATTCGTCAGTGCATTAAATAAATATGTTTCGTTAACATTATTTACCTGGAATTGTCTGCGCAAGACGAAGGGTTGGGATAGCCGTCTTTTTGAAAATCGTTTAAGTACTCGACGGCAAACTTGCTCGCATAAGATTCAGGAGACATTTCGGATTTCTTCTTCGGCTTTCTGGTTTTGAATGATAAATGAATTAAAGACATAAATAGAGGTATTGTAATCATTACGATTGTATTTGGCTTATTATTGAGTTATCTTTATTATTGATTTCATTGATCTGACGTAACTATATGATTTTATGATGGTTTTTTGTACTTAGAATTATATCATTATTGTATTTGTACGCCTTTCTAGGCAAAACATGTTGAAACTTTTTTCTTTTTTTGTAATCTTTCCAACTGATTGTAATCCGACACCGTGTTTTTGATAAATAAATATAATACCTTACCTACCATGATTATTCACTTACTTTCCTTTAAAGTTCCACGACATTAATGGTTCGGTATGTTTTCTATGATGTTTTGTGCCAGCGTCACCAGAACTATTGTAATATGATTCCCTGCGTTTCCTCTCTTCTTTTACTCTTTTCTTGAAGTAATCTAATGCTGCACAGGTATTGTTGAATCATTACTATAAACGTTTGTTAATTTACTAGCTAGTGCCCCTACTGCGTACGGTTTTTACGACTTGATAAAACTTAGAAATTTCTTTTTTATATTTAAGTTTAATAAAAATGTATTATGCACATATTTTGGAATACATTTTCTAAATGATGAAGCAAACCGCATCAAAATCCGTTGCGTAGTTTAGAGGTACAACACGGTCACATAGTCCGACCTAAAAAGCGACTTTAATTTTATACTATGTAAGTACGTGTAAGTATATACAGTATGTTAACTAGCAAAGGGCGTTTCCGTTAACCCGCAATAGTATAGCGTCCATAAATGCGAAACAAAATAATTATGAAATATTCACAAAACTATTCAATTGATACGTAAAACAAACACTCTGTACACGCACACTTGTATTTCAACGTAGAAAGACAAGTGTGACAAGTGTGCGTGTACAGGGTGTCTTTTCCGTATAAATTTAATATTTTTCGTGAATATTTTACTATAAAAAAATTAAAATACTCCTTTTTTTAGCATGTATAGACGCTATACTATTGCAGGTTAACGAGAGCGCCATCCATATAAGGTTTATCTTTTCATACATGAAATCTCTTATGGGGTCATTGTACTCATCATTATGAAAAACTTTCACTATGGGAACAATACTGAAATCTGAAGCGAAAAAAAGAATCTGCTGTTCCCATTCATGTTCGCATAGCTCATCAAAATGTAGAGGAACAGCTAATTTTTTTTTCGCGATTTCAAGTTTACCTTTACGTTACGTTTAGAGACCTTTCTTATTTCCCCGAACTGTTCTGCAGATTATCTCCGACATTTTGCGGTGTGGAATTCAAAGAGTAACTTTGTACTTAACCTTGCCTCTTATGATCTTGTTTTATTAACGTTAAAGTCTTTTAACAAATAAAGTAATAACCTACCATGGTCTTTGAAATATTGGAAATATAGCATTCAGTGGCGGATTAAATGTTGAGAGCGCCCTAGGCAAGCACCTCATCGACGCCCCAAGCGGCCATACTTATAATAAACAATAAAGAATTGGTTTCTTTCTATCCACTTACATACCAAGTTTCATCACAATCGGTTCAGTAGTTAAGGGATATGTGATGAAAGTCAAGAAAGTAAGAGGGACCAAACGAACATGGAAATCCATTATGCCTCTCTGGGAAACAGATCGACTGTGTGTTGACAGATTCTCGTTTATTATCATTAATTTAGTATATTTTACCCACTTCTTTTATAATAACAGGCGATATAGCAATAATCCAGAAGGCGGAGCTCGCTTCGGAAGCTCTACATCTCTATAGAATAAAATAATCTTTTTTATTGTGTAAGTAGGTGCATACTTCACAATTAATTTTATATTCATTTTCATGTTTTTTTGTTAAAAATCTTCCGCGCTAGCCCCTTTGTATCCTCGCGCCCCTAGGCACACGCCTAGTTAGCCTTAGGGTTAATACGCCACTGACAGCATTGAAATGTTATGATTTTGAGATGTTTAAACGGTACCTCCGTTTAACATAAATGACAAAAATATATAATATAGAGTAATATAAAATTCCATACTGACCCATCTCAATGAATCACAAATTACAAGTATGTTTGAATAGGCGATTATTACAAGTTTGATTGCGTCTCGTTTACATTATGAAAGTAGGTACAACTTATTTGCAGAAGAGGTAGATATTCTATTAGTTTCCTTCCTTATTTACCTAGGTACACTTGGTAAGCACAAATAAAGCGCGCGTCGCGTCGTGAGATAATAATACTATACCTAGTTAATCAAATAAAACTCAAAAGAAATCATGGCAATACTAACAAATATGTCACTCACTGAAATCACTTGATTGCGGTGTCAGATCGGACAGTGAACTGCTCCTGAATAGTTTCGGCTTAATAGTGATACAATATTGTTCGAATATGCTCCTTGCTTGTCTGAATCTTCTTCTGTGAGGTGTAACAATGCTGGGGAAAATACATTTGTTTTTGTTACAAACTAACGAGTGTAGGTAATGAACTGTCTGTCATCAATTTTATATAAGTATCTACATAAAGCTGTTCAAAGACAAGCTGTAAGGAACCATAAAGTATAAAATTGGTTAACGGAAGAAAATAAAAACCGAGAAATCAAAACAATTTTTTTTTTATTAATTCTATGTAGGCACCTACCTACTGTTCGTGATAAAAGCGCTGTTCTATAAAGTTGGTCTACTTTTTACCCGACTTCTAAAAGGAGGAGGTTTTCAAATCGGAGGTTTATATACAGTATGTTAACTAACAAGAGCGTTCATGCAACAATATTACAAATAAAATATATATTTTTTTAATATGAGTAGTGAAATGTTCACAAAACTATTCAATTGATACGTAAAACAAACACTCTGTACACGCACACATGTATTACAACGTAGAAAGACAAGTGTGACAAGTGTGCGTGTACAGGGTGTTTATTTTCAGTATCAATTTAATATTTTTGTGGATATTTTACTATAAAAAAATTAAAAAAACTATTACTACTTAATATTTTTTTAGCATTTAAAGACACTATACTATTTATTGCAGGTTAACGGGATCGCCCTTCGTTAGATAACATACTGTATATACAACGTGTAACGGAATAAACGCAAGAGCTCATACTCCCCCATTTAGAATATTAAATCATAAGACTAAAATAATATCTATAATTTAATTTAATTAAACCACACCTAATTATTTTTTTATAAAATAGACGTCCTGACAAAACATGAAACGAGGATAGCTATGAGCGTATTACAAATTTGGTTATGCATTTAAATAGGCTTTAAATAAAGGCTTAAATTTCCTTAAATGAAATATTTTATTACCTTGTTATGACGCAGTGGTTCTAATTTCAGTTAAATAAAAGATTTTTTCATGAAAAACTAACATATATAAATAATGACGGAAATCGATTCAGAAGCCGATTCTGAGCAAACTACTTTCAGGTCTTGCGCTTATTCTATTACACGTTGTATATATATTTTAATATTTAGTTCCATAAATCGACGCCAATTTTGTGGTTTTCCTTAAAAATACTCTTTTTTGCATAATTGTTTTTTTACAAAACCGATGACTATTATATCCTAAATGAATAATACATTAGAGTACTGAGTAGCCCTTGTTATTTGTAGGTACAAACAGGAAAAGTAAGTAGATATATTTTCCATTCAATATTACGACTTACATTATTCGTAACCAGATTTTCCTTAAACATGACACTCAATTAATATCAATAAGTATTCTACACAAGTGGTTTCTTATCATAATAGGTAATTTCCTTTGATGACACAAGGTGGGGCAAGGGACAAGTAAAACTGTAATTTATTCCAATACCACTAACAATCATAATGATAAATTATGTATGGCAATTATTTTTAGAAGATCAATTAATTTGTGCAACAATGGGTACTTACTCTGGTGAATTATGTCTGAGTGTAGTATTTCTTGCATTTGACACCACTTCTGTATCATTTATCTGCAGCGAAGCAAACGTGAAACACTTGATTCAAAATTATTAAAAAAAATCAACCAAGATGGTAGATCAAAAGTTCGTCAGTGTCACGTTCATTTTATTGATTGTTGGTGTAAGTGTTTATCTGATATTTCTACTTACTTTTTCCAAACTAATACTTCTTAGCATTTCAACTACACTAAACGAGTAATTCAGGAACATGAACCATATTGTACAAACTAATGTTTTTAAGTTTATTATAAATCCACAAGACTCCTTTAAAATTTTTGACAGTTGATGCTCATGTCGTTTTAGAAATCTTGTCAAGCTTGAAAGTATTCCAAACATTGTTTTGCATTGTCATGACTACGTGAAGTGTCAGCAGTTCGATCATGGAGGTTGTAATTCAAGTCTAGTTCACCAAGCTGTTTAACGCTAAAACCGAAATGTTATTAACAGCACATCATATTGCTTTTGATTTGGTTACTGATGATTATACCTTTCCTGTGAACTTTCCCACCAAATGTGTCCTTTTTGTATGTCGTTTTAAGTCGATCTCGAAATTCGTGGGTGTCATGTTTGCGCGTCGATGTCTCTTACACCCTGAATACAATGTATTGTAGGTATACCATGATAAAAGTGTATGTATATTTTTCCAGAGCTGTGTGAATTCGATGCCTCAATATGCTGCCACTGCTCTGATTGCCAAGTCCAGCAACTCTTCCAACAAAGCACCTTTACCACTGCAACCATTGCGGAATGTTATAGTGGTCCCGGACAATTGCCCAGAGGGCCAGAAGATGTCGGCGGACGGAGTGTGCCGGGAAGTTTTTTAATTAAAGCTAGATTTTTTTTCAAGACCGCCATGTGTGTAATCGAATTTGTACAAGACCGTTAAAAAATCTAACATTTTCAGAATAAATATTAGAGTATACCTTCGTTTTTTTATTCTGAGAATCCAATCCGCAAACATACTTAATAATATTGGAAAATTTAAAACACTACTTAATAATTGGTTCCATTCAATTAATTAATTTAAGTTATAAAAAACTACAAATAATTTATAGACAATAATATCAAGAACGATACTAAATAATATTTATATTACCTATTAGCTTCTTTACTTATAATATACCTACTACCTACTGTAATGAATTCTGCATTTCATTATTGTGTAGGTGGGGCAGAGCCTCTCTTGATCATGATTTTGTTCAAAGCAGTATAGCTTCGAATTAATGAAGTGACACTTATTGATACCTTTCAAATAAATAGGTTGTTTATTTGGCTATATCACACCATCAAAAAGTTGTGGCAAATTACGTTTTTTACTAGACTAATTTATATGAATATCACAAACGTCAGATGGCTCATTTGACCCTATTAGGCGGGGTCAATTAAAACACCCCACGGGGCTAGTTGAGCCAGTGGACTTAAAAGGCTTGTTTCATATAAAGACCCCGCTCTGTCCTATAGGTTCATATGTTAATAAAAATAATAATAATAATAACTCCGAACCCTAGGTCTGTGCCCTCCGAACCCTAGGTCTGTGCCGGTAGAGTTTACTTTGCCAGAACGGGTCTAGGATGAGGAGCCAGACCAAGAGAGATACAAAAATCCGCAAGGCAGCATGTGGCGAGCTGTTGGGCAGTAGCGACCTCACGGACCCTATCTCCCAGGAGAAGTCTTGTTCCTCACCTCTAGCTTGCCTTTATTGGCCGGCTGGAGTGAAGACTGACGAGGAACAGAGCTCCCACCTCATTCTTGCCTTCATTGGCCGGCTTGAGTAGAGACTCGCAAGAGCAAACGTGCTCGGAGGAAGGAAGTATTCCAGAAAGTGCTCGTAGAGATCTTGACCATCTTCGGGGCTCTGGGATTGTTCTGAAAGCCGTGGAATACCTCTCCACTCCTCAAGCACCTCAGGAAGTATTGCCCCCTTGTCGCTACGTCACTATGTGCTAGCGACTGTTTTCGGGGGCCCATTATTGAGTGTGCAAGTCACCCCCTGCTATTTTATCCATGTATACCATAACATTGATCAGGCAGGGGAAATAGCTTTTCCATAGTTCTAGATAATCAGTCCACTACAGGAAAAGTTTTTATCCACTGCGGAAATTTTGACATATTAACCTTAAACCAGTTTTATTAAACATAATTTTTTTATTTTGATGCGTCTTCATACAAAAAAATTAAAAAATCGTTAACGAAAGATGTTTATTTTAAAAAAGGTTGTATGGCTAACCGGCGCCGGCGGCGGCACGCGGCGATGCGGAACGCCCGAAAGTACCTATCTATCAGCTGTGCGGTCGCTCGATTCGCCGGCGTAGGTATTTACGTGGGTTACTGGCCCTTGGATCTCGCTCAAAGAAATCAAAAATGCTTTCTTCGATTTCGATCGCCAGTCGGGGTCTGCCAGATCCTCGTGCATGATTCGGAATTCTGAACTGTCCGTGATCAAGCAGCCTTTGAGTGGCCGCTAAAATGGTCCTTTCATTAGGGACCGCGGGGTTAAGGATTCCATGGGCTCACATTAGAGGTATGCTCTCCGTCGCATACATTCTGCGAGCTGCTCGCAAACTTTCACCACTCAGTACATACACTCGCACCATCTCGTAAAACTCGCGGTTACTGAAGTCCGACATCGTGACCGGTAGGTACAAGCACGACACACGTGCGGCGCGGCGCTTACGCGGGAAAGCGATTAGACGCGACGTCACACGACAGCGCGTGCGATGAGCGAACTGTCGGCTACAGCGCCCGGCGCCGCCGCCCGGGAGGGGGTTGCACCCCCGTGCAACACCGCCGCTAGTGCGCCGGCCGCCGCACGCGTCCATTGATATTATTACGAATAGTTTGTGTCCATATTTTGCTGATTTAAAGTAGGATAAAAAAACAAAAAAAAGTATTGAATAAATAATGGAAATGTGTTCTATTACTGATACTGAACCACCAAAAAAAATTTGCGCACTGGTCAAAAACTTTTCCTGTATAGCCACCCAAACGCATAGCCCAATATGTTTTGTATCCATGTTCTGCAGTAGTCATATACCAACCGGGGGTTCTCCTTGGGTGCACTTGCATAGTGTATACAGGGATAACCGTCGGTTGGTGCCTCATTCCTTTTGAAATTGTCTAAGGGGCCTCTGCGAGTTGGCTTCGGCGCCTCGTACGCCTTCCAAAAGACCGGGACCCCATGGTACCGAGAAATATAAACATATAAAAATAATAATGACGATAAAAAACCATTTGACTTAATTATGAGATTTATTTTTATCAATATTTTTATCTTAATGCCCAGGATTTAGGTAAGGCGACGTAAATCGTTCAATTTGCAGAATTAATACCATCCAGCTTTCCGCCAATCAGCTTTTAGATAAGTAAAAAAGAACCTTGTTATAAATATAACAGTTCAAAATATTTAGTGATAATTAAAACAATAATATAGCTCTGATTACACAATATTACATTATTGGCATCTAAACTCATTATAACAGGGCTCCTACAAGCTAAGATTTCGTGTGTCAGAAGGAGCGGTAAGCACTATAAGTATTTATATAGGTATTACCCAAATTAGTAAGCTTTTAGTGTCGGAATGATTACTGGTTATTTGCTGTGTATGAAAGTTCTGTTGAATATGTTTTGTAGGGAAAGGATTTCATAAATTAAAGCACAGAAAGACAAGACTAAACATTTATTTAATTAGACTTGTCAGTATTTAATCAGAAAGCTAGTTGTCCGTTCACAAAACTAGGTCTTTATGGAGAAGAAGGACAAGAAACTCCATGGAAACAGTATTACAGTTTTCTATCGGAATAATAGCAACATTATAGAAATAGCAAGGAAAAGAACATGAATATTCCGTTATACAATTTACATATTATCAATGTTGGCAAATAGTAAACCATACACAACAACATAATCATATTAAGCAATAATTACGGTATAATATCAAATAACTTAACTTACGCAACATTGCCAGTCTATTCCAAACAACAACGGCACTAAAACCACCCAACTGGACATCTATCGAGCAACTGAACCGATAAACCGATTCGGATATCGCTACGCCCCCGCAAGGGGGCGTGGCGAGCGGGATCGGGGCTTCGCCCCCTGCCCGCGGAGGCTATACGGTGGCCCCTCGATCTGTTTGCCTATAGCGGCGGTCGGCATCAGTCGGACGCGTTATAAAAATAACGCGTCCGTCTGAACCGATAACGTCCTTACAATCCTTTTTATATCCTACAAACGTCACTTTATGTCAAACATCTACCGTCGTTTTAAAACAATCATAGATGATCATATATTTTGGTTTAATAACTTCCAATACAGGTAATAATAAACAAATCTTATGTGATTGAATCGTTTTAAAATATTATAAGGTAATAAAGCAATTTAATAAAAGCCGATTTTATTAAATTGCTAAATTTTATTTAAGAATAACTCTTAAATAAAATTTAATAGAATAACAACATCAACTAACAGTATTGTGACAATCGTTGAAACAGCTTATTATATTAAAATAGCAGTATAAAATCTAAGATATGCTACAAGTATCATTAAATATTACTTACGTAATAATTTATAGTATAAATGTAATTAACAACTTAATGAATTGTATAAGTTGTGTTATTTTTACGTAAACAATACCTAGTCAAATTAGGTACTTCTACATTGGTCCCTAGCTTCGTAAATGTGACAGATGTCACTATCGAACAAACAATATTTTTAATATTAAAATACTCGCAAAATGAATAATCTAACATCCGTACATCCGTGCATCCGTACTTCCATTGCTTCAACTGTCCCCCTGATTCCTTGGACTTGCTTCGCTAAATATCGGGATCTCAGCCTAACAGATGTTTTACCTTATCTGTTGTCATATAAGCTTTGTGTACTAGAGGATAAAATTACGCAAAATAGCCTTGCACTTACTAAGCGGTTTTTTAATTGTCGTGCTTAGTTTATCCTTGCTTCACTTCCAAAGAATTTGTTTAAGTCAACTAGATTCTAAGATGGCGACAATCGATAGCATTATATACACAGCGGATTCCCAAGTACGTCATAGAGCCATCATATTCCATAACGTACGTCGTAACCACACCCGTTAAATAATATTAATGTCGAAAAATTCCAAAATTCACTATTTGTCAATGTACAAGCATTTGTGTGTAAACATCATAATTCAAGGAATTCATTGATTCGTTATCGAAATTTCAATAGTTTGTCGCTTTACTTCAACTGTACAGTCTGCTACAGTATTTACTTGACGTATTTGTTAGTTTTACTGTCTCGTAGGTAGTACTACTTTACTATTACTTACTTTTATGAAATACCTTACATAACATCACGCCTCTAACATTTTGTTTGCCAGTTATTTTTAAGTCCCAAGTAAAAGGGAGCGAGACAAATCCCAGATCCAGACTTCGGGAAGAACTCTACCTAAAACACTTTACCCGACTTGGGGATCGAACCCAAGACCCCATGCACAGCATTCAGAGCGCACCACTAGATCGACGAGGTAGCTACATGGAAAGCATGGAAATCTATCAAAAGTAGTATCGTATCGTTTATGAAGAGTAGAAAATCATGTTCTAAAACATAGTCATACTCTACTCAACATAGTCTACTTCTTATTACTAGTATTTTCATCAATTTACGGACAACTTGGCTACCAGTGATTGAAGAAAACCAAACGACAATAAACCCGCTCGGGGCATTATCATTAAGGTTGGCAAAGCTCAGCCACTTTCTACAGCAGCTTTCTCTAACAGACTTTCTACATAAAACTTTTAGTTAGGTTTGTTGAACATAACTATGATCAGTTAGTATGTAAGGACGATTAGATACATTGCACAGTTACAAATTGTGTATAATTTACCTACCTAAATTAATGTCATGCTAATTTTTACCGATTTTAAATTTTTCTTAACTAAGGGCAGTTATTCATTATGGTGCTTATAGATTTGCTGGATTTTTGACGATCGAGACGTGTACCTAATCAAAAAAAATGGAGAAAATATGTAAGCGACCGACGATTGACAGCAAATTTTTTGGCGATAGCTACTTTGGGACGCTTTTGTCGATTGATAAACGAACAACATACGCTCGATTTCATTCTTGAAATTTATTGATCGGTAACAAGCAACATTAACGATTGATAAAATCGTGCAAATCTGTAAGAAGGTGACAGATCCTCAAAACAGCGCATCGAGGGACAATAGGCTGCCTATAGATTTGCTTGATTGTATATGCAAGCAAAATAATGTGACTGTGAAAAGCGAGAAAATATGTGTTCTGTGCACGATCATTACCGATTCGTAATAATGTCATTTTTCTCTTTTAAGTAATTATTTTGCTACAAATACAGAGTTGGTAAGATAAGTGTGGTCACTAGAAAACGCTCTTTTAAAGAACTCCGAGAAATTAAATATTATGGCATTCTTTCCTGTAATCTTTTAGAATGCTCACTTGCTTTGTGTGGACATGGTCGTTTATACTTAATAGGCATTGAAAAGTAACAATATATTTTAACGAGGCCTCATTGAAAAATCTAACAACCATGTCGCCGTCATTTTTGATTATGTGATACGGTTTTCAGAATTTTTCCTATAAAACATGGAATAATCTGGTGATCCACACAGATCGACTCTCACATCCGAGTTGCTAAGAACAAGTGAATAAACGGTTCCAGTCAAAAACAAGTGAGTAAATGTCTACTTTCAATTTTAAGTTTATTTATGGGTTTAAGTCCTATATCAAAATGTATGCACTTCAACATGTATAAAAGTTTAGGCATATATGTATACAAAAGGGCAAAAATCATATTAGGTCGTATGACACAAAGAAAAAACTTTTTAATTTCTGTTGCAGTATGGCTGACTCAAACCCCAAAAACAAGACGAGGCAAGGCGGTAACGACGCGAATACTACTTTACCAAATATTCAGAGCAGGAATGAGATCGACGTCCCAAATAACTGTAAGGCAAATGAAAAAATGGGCAATGATGGAGTCTGTCGCGAAGTCTGGAAGGATAAAGGTGATGGAAGAAAATGAACTGAATATTTTTCATTCAACCATGCCCGATTTAGGCCAATCTTGTGTCTTTGTTTTTAAATTCTGCCTAAATCTATGTTTACTTTTTTACCTATATAACTTAGCTTATCTTTTGACTTTTAACTCTTTCTAAACTAAAATTGTGAATGTGTTCTAAATAAAAAGTTTTGACAATAATAAGCATGTATTATTCCTTTAGAATATGAATTTCTACGGCATTTACGTACAGGATGGACAGTTAGGGTAGCCAGATGTGTTGGAGTAAAAAACCGGTAATTTTATAATCCTTACTATCCTTACTAATATTATAAATGCGAAAGTAACTCTGTCTGTCTGTCTGTCTGTCACGCTTTCACGCCAAAACTATTGAACCGATTTTAATGGAGAGCCTGAGAAAGGACACAGGCTACTTTTTATTGACATACCACGCGGGCGGAAGCTAGTATTAATATATTTTATTGATCAAACAAAAAAAAATACGTTTTAACATATTTTGCATTAGATGCTGCTGCTTTTAATTCAAATTGTATATTTAAATTCAGTGCAACTGACATTTATAATAAAGAAAACACAATTCGCTTTTTACGGTATTCACACCTAGCCGATTATTTTCGTCTGCTCCATTGATATAGTTATGTCAATGGTCTGCCCAAACATTAACCATAACTCTAAAAACTCTTTCAACGAAGGCATTGGAGGCAGGAACACTGCCCACATATTGTAACATTTTCAAAAGACTTGGTGCGGATTTATTGTTGAAAAATTTGCACCACACATAACCATGGATTTTCCATCAAGTGAAGGAAAAACCATAGATATAAATGTGGTGCAATTTTTTTTCCTTCAAGTGAAGGAAAATCACTTTGAAATGCAACAAGTTCCTCATAAATATTTTCAGGAGCTTGCTGCTTCCATAGGTATAAAAAAAACGACGGAATTTTCCTAAATTTTCTAGACAGGAAAACCGTTTAAAAAACCGTTGTGTGCGGTCCAAACCGTACAACTGGCTAGCCTATGGACAGTTGAACCCAAGTGCAAAAAACGTACATCCTGTATTTTTACACGTCATTCAAAAAGTCAACGTTAAGAATCAAATCATTCCAATAAACAATAATAAACATTGTATCACATACATTTAAGGAATATGGCCATGTTACTACCAGCTCTTTGATAGTCGTCTGGTGAGTAACGGGAGGTGGCTCCATATCATGTCGATAGAGTCATAGTGTAGCAAGTTCAAAAAGTTTCGCTAGCCACATTTTCTGGATGTGACTCCGGTTACGAAAAACCAATTACACAACACAATCATCATGAACTATAGCGTCTGCCCACGACTTCGTTCGCGTAGAAGTCGTAAGACTAATATATACCTACTAAAATAATACCCTCATTTTATTAAATGTCCCTGTAAACTACGTTTGTAGTTTTGGTATCGGCAGCCAAAATATACTTACAGAGAGTCAGGAGTGGTGCTGTAGGGGCAAGCGAAGTACAGTTTTCTGTGTGATAAGCAGCTCGTCCTGAGGTCGACACATCCGCAGGCTTCAGTAGCACTTTCACATTGATGGCCAAGTTTTTCGTACTCACGCAGGCTAAATAATTTATTTATTAAAGGACATGCAGCATTGGTTTACAAAAGTACGAGTATATAGACTTTTGTAAACCAACGTTGAAAGGTAATACTTACTCCTAATGTATACACATAACATTTATAAGAAAAACGACAATTTAAAAGTAAAATTTAAACAAATTAATTATCTTCAATAAACTAAAATAAAACATAATACAAATAAATAGGGCATGAACATACACATAATTCAAATAGGTACCTACATAATTCTACTTTAAGAGAAATTGTGTGACTAAATGATAATTGTACCTTTAAGTAAGTAAGTATATTTTTTTCGAATACCACCCGTTGAGTCTTGAATGATGTCCAGCTTTGAATTTAAATACTTTTTGAGTATATACTACCTAATGGCATAGCACTGATTCCCTAACTGATGCATTCTTACAGATTATTCCTGACGAACAGCTGTCACTAAAATACGAGTATAACACACGGGATTTCTCATTAACAGTCTAACCTAAGTACCTAACCTAACCAACCATAGTTAGGTCATCATCATTCTCCCGCCCTTATCCAAATTTATTTGTGGTCGGCGTAACATGTCCCTTTCGTCCATACTTCTCTATTAGCTGTCATCTCGATAGTCACCCCCTTTCTAGCCATATCATATTTCACACAGTCCGTCCATCGTTTTTTTGGTCTTCCCCTACTCTTATAGCCATCGACGTTCATACCCAAAACTTTCCTCACAACATTTTCCTCATTCCTTCACATCACGTGCCCATACCATGACAACCGATTACCGCACAACTGTTCAGTCACCGGTGCCACTTTCAGACTTCCTCTTATATACTCATTTCTTATTCTATCCATTCGTGTAACACCACACATCCCTCTTATCATTCTCATCTCAGCTGCATGCAATTGCCTTTCATTCATCCCTTTTGTGGCTCAACATTCTAATCCATTCAGCAGGTCTAAGCATCCTACTAATATTATAAATGTGAAAGTTTGTGTGTTTATGTGTTTGTGTGTTTGGATGTTTGTTACTCAATCACGCAAAAACGGCTGAATGGATTTGGATGAAATTTGGCAAACAGATAGTTTATGACCTGGATTAACACATAGGATACTTTTTATCTCGATATTCCCACGGGATCGAGACTTACGCGGGTGAAACCGCGGGGCGCAGCTAGTTGTTTTATATATCCTCCCCTTAAGTTTAAGGGGAATGCGGGAGTCGCAGATTGTTCCCGTGACCTACCGCCATTTCATCCATCCAGTGTTAATTCTGTGCTTAACCGCCCGATCTACTTCGCCGTCGCTTTGCACGAGTGAACCGAGATACCGAAAGTCGGAGCAGACTGGGAGAAGTGCGCCATCAAGCGTTATGGCTGCAGAACTGGAGAGACCGCCGAAATCGCAGAACATATGCTCAGTTTTGGTTCTGCTGATTTTCAAGCCAACATTCTCCAGCTTCTGTTGCCATTTCTCCAATCTGCTCTGGATCTCAGGTTCACTTCACCGACAAGAACAATGTCATCGGCAAACAGCATGCACCGGGTGCCTTTTCCCGTATGTCCGACGTCAGTGCATCCATAATCAGCAGGAAGAGGTAAGGACGTAAAGCCGACCCTTGGTGCAAGCCTACAGCCACACTGAACTCGTCGGTATTGCCAGCAGCCGAGCGGATGTAGGTACTTACGAGATTGACTGTACATAGCACGAATTAACTCTACATACTTCCCGGGCAAACCATTCTATTTCAAGGCCCACCACAACACATCCCGAGGTACCCTATCATACGCTTTCTCCAGATCAATGAACACCATGTGCAAGTTCATGTGCGCACGTCTGTACTTCTCGCACAATTGGCGGAGTGCAAAAGAGGCGTCCATTGTTCCTCGACCTGGCATGAACCCAAACTGGTTTATATTACTGGTATTTATTTTTATTATAACCTAAGATGACAGAAGAGGCCAACACTTTATGTTTTTGTTTCTGTGTGCGCTCTAAGAACTATTATTATGTATAACAAAATGTAAAAAAAGAAGAACAAAAATATCAATTGTTGGGATTCCAACTTAGGTTTGCAAAGCAGTCGTCAAAACTTTAAGCTATTTGCTTTGTTGAAGGTTGACTAAAATAGGTGTTCTTATAATATGATTGGCTGCTTAGCTCCGTAAAGGTATTGCGGGATTATAATCATTTAAAAGGTTAAATCTGTAACTAGTTGCTATTTTCGTTCTCTAATCAGCCTAGTGAATTAATTACTGGTACCTATATAGTTTTCTCTCTCATCTCAGACTCATTTCTTGATTCAATTCACTACGAAATGTATGGGTAGTATTTTCAATTTCTGATTTTGCTATTACGAGTACTCAAACCTCAGCTGGTCTGATAGAGCTTTTTAATCCTTTTGAAAATTCTCCATTTTCTTGCTGACTATAACAATAGCTTTTTCAAAATCTGTGAATGTAGATCAAAATGTTTCAAAAGTTAAGGAAAGGTCTCCTAAGACCGTTTTCTGGTAGCGACAATGGGTAAGGTACCTATCCTAATTGCCCCATCTCAAAAATTCAATTATATGACATGCATGACTGACTGCTTAGCTCCATGAAGGTAAAGCGTGATGATTGTCATTTAAACGGTTAAATATGTATATTTTCGGCATTAGATTCATTCCAAGACCTCGCGAAAATGCAAAAAAAAACATGTAGAGTTTCGACTTCCCTACGATTTTATTACTTATTTAAGTACGTATAGATAGATAATAGATCATCGTGTTGTCGCCAAAGTAACTATATATCGCATAATATAGGCTAACGGAAACCAATATGCACAATAATTTGTTCAGGTGTGTTATTGATAAGACGTCGTCATCGACAGTTGTTGGAAAAGTATCGATAGCGGATCAATTCGGGGGAGAAGACGTATATTTTCGAGGGGACGCTGTAATCAGTGAATCATGGCGGACGGCGCGCGGCGTCATTGAGTGTGCACGTCTGATAAAGCCCTGTGGAATAGTTTGTATAAAACTGCTTGCCGGCCGGCTGACCGCATCAGTCCTGTCTTGCACCTAGACGCGAGCGTGTGTGTGAACCAACTTCAGAATTGTCCTATCTATTCAAGTTATAAAATGTGAGTACAATTTACAGTCCCCTTTCAATATTTAGTTTTGCATCGGGATACTAATAGGAATTTAAACATTACATAATATGACTTTTATGTTACGCATGTCTTGGAATTTAATTTCAAGGCTGGCATTGAGCTTTTGGTAGGCGCAGAGTCTGTTTGCCTATTAACTACTAAGTATTGACGTAGGTAAATGCCAAAATAATCTTGAGCGTTTCCCGTGTATAGTTTTCTCACTCTTGTAAACTCATGTTGTTTTTCCAACCTTGTGGTAAGTACCAGAGTATTGCCTAATTATGTTTTGCGTTTTAATGTAGGTTGGTAGATAGGTAAAGATCTCATACTCGTAAGTACCATAATCACAATGCTTGGCTCCAAATCCACATTTTTTTGCTGCTCCTGGTGATCGCAATATCTACTTATTGCTCTTGATCTCATTCAAGGCCGGGCTAACGAGCGTGCCCAGAGGTCGTGACGACTCGTTTATTTTATAGCTGGCGATCTGTAAAAAAATTCGCGTACCATAACCGCAGCAACTTTTAACAATTAAAATAGCTACAGCTACAATTCAATTATGTATTCCTTTTTTATGTATTATTTTCTTTTAACATGGTTTATTGGCAGGTTATTTTTAAATACATAATCGTTACATTTTTAAATATTTCATAAAAAACATGTAATTATTATTAAGTACTAATTTCATTAGTAGATAATTTTCTTAATCATGTCAACTGAGCCTACAGCAGGTACACTCCCGTTTTATTTTGTGTTTTTATCCGGATTCCAGTAACGTATTATTTATATACAAGTCTAATCATCCACGTCTTACATGCATACCAAATTACAGCTTTAATACTAACAGTTTCTGAGCTAAACCGCGGTCAGACGGACATGGCGAAACTATAAGGGTTCCTTGGTGACTAAGGAATCTAAAAAATTAAAAATTAAAATTACTTTATTAATGTGTCAATGTTCTATAATTACAGAATGGCTGACTCCAATCGCATCGTATTTCCTGACGAGGTCGCCGAGGCTAAGGCTAACGCCGAGGCCAAAGCTGACGCCGTGACTGCAGCAGAAGCCCAGGACAAGACCTCGGGCGGAGATAGCAACACGGTCGAAGAAACGCCCAAAGAAGTCGTAGGCATCACCATGAGGAACATGATCACAGTCCCCTCCAACTGCCCCGCTGGCTACACAATGGGCGCGGACGGCGTCTGCCGCGAAGTTTTCAACTAATCATCTAGTTTTTACGAGAAAATCTAGTGATAAGTGTTTCAGGGACCGTTTATTTACGTCTCATAGCTCGACGATTGTGCACGTTATAGTGTCGTCGAGTCAGTTTATGCAGCTAAAACCCGTAACGTGTAAATGGCCCTATAAGTTTAAGAACTATGAATATTCACCTTTTTAGGATAAAAAAGTAAGTTATGTCGTAGCAGTATTAATGACGTCGAATCGGATGATGTATTTATATTTTTTACCTAAACAATCATTCAGTGTTGTGTTGTGCAGTTGTTATAAGACAATAAAATGTTTTACAATAACAACAATTTTTTATTTATTTATTTCGATACAAATGTTTAAACGTTACTGTGTGACCTAGAATGAATGTAACCTGTTTCGTAGTAATTATGTTCATAATGGCTTAATTAAGACTAGCCTTGTAGGAAAACTTTTGCATGTACTCAGGTGATCTGTGGCTTTGTACTTAGAAGTAAGTCAAATGGTGATGCTGTGCTGTAATGCAACAGAACTTGCAGTCTACGAAAAGATTTTCAAGTTTAGTGAAAAGTTTACAACTTAACTTGCCTTTTGACTGCTGTTTGCATCCTGAGAGCATTGAATCATGTACCTAGTCGTTTAAGGTTGAGGCAGTAGGAGGCCTAAGAAGTCCTCCACATGTAGGTAGATACTGAAGACGGCGGCGACTGGGAACGTTGCTCTCTTTCTCCCTAAAGCTGGACTCACACTGACGTCCATCATGCGCAGGACGTGGAACGCATCATATAACTGCTATGGAGATTCACGACCGGCGTTGGATTCGTTTCACTCTGTTTGATTTTTGAAGCTTAACTCAGAAATCGTGCAAGTATGTAGATTTTGTAGTTTTATAATCGGGAAAAAAAATCAATCGATAGAAAAAACGCAAGTGTAGTAGGATTTACGTCACCCTCATAAATTTGTGTATGAATCTACATAGCGCTTCCTACACCTCCGTTGAAAAACTACCGCTGCAAGCATCAGCATTGCACAGCTTCTCTCGACCTCATCTGATGAAGGACCCAAGGAACCTAGGGAATAGAAATTAGGATAGGACCGATTCTCAATCCTTGTTAGAGTCCAAGTTTTCTACAAGCTTATAAGGCAAAACTATTCGAGTATGTATAACTATTATCCTCGGCAACCATCCATCGCCATTCTTACTCCGGTTAGTAAGACTGTGTACAGACAACAAAAAAGAAACCTAAAGTATCCGGCAAGCAAATTATGTGCGGGTGCCCCACGCAGGAAATATTCATTGGTAATTTCGACAGTTGGTTCTAAGTTTTAAATGCACCTACGTAAGGCACACTTAGACAATCTGTGTCTAAGACTTGGCTCCTCAGCCTACACGCTGTGTCTAAGAGTTGGCTCCTCAGCCTCCACGCTGTGTCTAAGACTTGGCTCCTCAGCCTACACACTGTGTCTAAGACTTGGCTCCTCAGCCTACACGCTGTGTCTAAGACTTGGCTCCTCAGCCTACACGCTGTGTCTAAGACTTGGCTCCTCAGCCTACACGCTGTGTCTAAGACTTGGCTCCTCAGCCTACACACTGTGTCTAAGACTTGGCTCCTCAGCCTACACGCTGTGTGACTTGACTCCTCAGTCTACACGCTGTGTCCTAAGACTTGGCCCCACAGCCTACAGCTTTATCAGCGTCAAAAATTTTGTACCTCATTACCTCACAGAATAGGTAGGTGTACATATCTCTTTTATTAGCAGTGCCTTACTTCAATTCTTAGTTAAATATCGGAACTAGATAAGTGCTGACGTAACAGTTTAGGGTTTAGATAACAGAGCCACCTCATAGGTGAGTCGAATGGAATTCCCGTAAACTATCGATGAGTAGGAGGTAAACACAAATAAAAATATGCGATAAGGTACAACTAGATTCAAGAATTCAAGATAATTAAGAGTGTTGATGACAATTTCGTGTTCCTACTTACTATAATTCGTTTATCTGATTTTTTTTTCATAAGTAGGCGGATTTCCTCGTTTACACTAATGAGGTATCTACTCTTAATCCCATTAGTCGCTTAGTAGTAGACGACGATATGTTAATGATTTATTGCTGTGCTATTGAATTAATTTCAAAAATGTTTATGAACGATAGCTTTGTTCATTACATTATTTATGGCCCAGATAAACGATGCCAAATAGGAGAGGCTATTAATGGCTAGTGTAACTCATGTTTTTTAGCTGATTTTCTCTGTATATTCACTGTTAATTGTGTAACAGCGCAGTGTCCCAGAAAAAGTTTTTACGTCAGTTCGAACGCTATCAATTTTCCTTCTTGACATTGGCACTGCATTTGATCACGTTACTTCTGACGCATGGTCCGAGGTATTCCGGTATTTCTTTGCAGAAGTTTTATTTGGAGAGGTGGCGATGTCGTAACTACCTATAATATCGTTTAAAATCTGAGAAGGGTAGAGAAAATTCTATAAGATTACAAAAGTATAAGTACTTGTAGGGGTTGTCTGAGATTTATTTATTACTAGCACTTTGCCCACGACTTTGTCCGCGTAGATTTCGTACTTTCCTCTAAAAATTTAATAATAAGATTTTTTTTCACCTCCTTTGGGTTAGAGTTTCGGAAAATCCTTTTTTATCGGATGCCTACGTCATACAAAGAACACACCCTCCAAGTTTCAGGTCTCTACGATCACCGTTTTAGGTTGTGCGTTGATCCGTCAGTCAGGACAAAGCATTTTTGATTCAGGACAAAGCATTTTATATGTATAGATTAGATCTCTGTCTACCATATCTCATAATCCGTTGACATGGATCAGTATGGGAAAATCTAAGATAGAGTCACAGATTTAATGCAAATGGTTCACTCCGCAAAATCATTTAAATAAAAAGCAACTCTTGCTACCATGACCACCGTCGAAAGTGTCGACGGAAGAATAGACATTTTGTGTTCTTCCGTCGGCAAAACCCGTTTCTACGGTGGTCACGCTACGCATGCAGTACAGCGTTAATTACCTAAAGTTATATTCACCAAGAAGTTGCCTCTCATTCTATAGCGTTCTTCTTATTACATTACGCTCACTAAATTGGCCCGAAACGAGCCCGCTGCGTACTTGTAGCTTCATACATAAAATGCGGAGTGCGCCTTCTGTGATGGAGTTCTAAAGAAAGAACTATTTAGTCATAGAGTTTAGAAAAACTGTATTCAAAGAAATAAAAAAAAACCTCTTGTATGACTAGGGAGTCGAACACTTTTCAAGAACTTTTTTTTAACTCTAAATAGACATAGTTCCTTATAGAATCTACTTCTAATACAGTTTCAGATTTCTCCACACTGACCCATCTTCACAGATCATGTGCATATTAGTAACAGGTAAGTAGGTTAGAAGTAGTCATTTTAATAACCGCTCGCTTGATAAATTACGGACCACTCTGTCTACAAAGCTTCACAAATTGTTTCTTGGACTGGGTTTCATTTAAAATTATAAAAAATTGAAGGTACAAACCAGCTACCATTGCTAGTAGCCATTCAAATTAGGTTATTCTAAAAGACGATTTCATTTCCTACTATTATTTATTATTAATTTCTATTTCTACCATGTGCAGCTAAACGAAGGCGGATGATATTGTCTGTGTTGCAGAAGTGTCGTTGTCGATACTATCATGAGGATAAGCTGTCCTTAGTCGAGCCGCTGAGGACACCCGAAGTGGAAGTCACGTCGAACTTGCAAGTTCAGCGTGGATGCAGACTGCAGCGAAATATCAAAGCAATTACCTAAATAATATTCACGACCGATTCAATCTTTATTTTTCCTATCTGAACCAATTTTGTTAACTTCAATAAATAAGCACATTTTAGTAATTTTCAGTGCGAGCTGTTCAGATATTTTAAAGTTGAGATGTCAAATAAAACCCATTTTGTTTTACTAATAATTAACGATCATTTACTTTAAAATATTCATATAATTACATAAGAATGGCCTAACTTTGTTTGTGATAATTAAAACATAGGGTCTAAGTTAAAAAATTAAATATTATTTTTTTCCTATAACCCTGACATCGTAAAATATTGTTGATATTCGCCTACAAAAATTATAAGTAACCGAGCGTTGCGTAAGTTTTAACAAATGGAGCATCACTTTCGCAGGAATTCCTGAAAAAGAAAAAGAACAACGTTAACACATTTTACCTACCTGACGGGTATCTGGCTACCATAGAATTGGTAATAATACTTAGAGGAACTGGGCGTATCATATGACGACCCCAAACTGAAGGATAATAGAGTGATTTCAAATGCTTTCGGAGTGTATGGTACGTCCAACCAGCCTGGATTCAACCGAACCCAGCACCTAAATTGCGAAACACACGATCAATCACAATCTGTTTCATTTCGACAGTTCAACAACTTTCATTGCGTTATTTTCATTGTTGAGCAGACAAGTTTTTCGAACATATGAAGTAATGGATTAGCAATATCCTTTAAATTGGTTCAGACTGTGGTTGATCTTGTGTTACGTAATTAGGGTGCTGGTTATAATGGCGGTAATAGTGCGATTTTAAACGCCTTCGGAGTGTGTTTTTTTTTTTTTCCTATGCTGCTGCCTTTCAGCGGATGGAGAAGGCTCTACTTTACTGTGAGATTCGCAAGCAAATCAATCGCGTTGCAATTCCCATTGCTTTTTTTGTAACAGACATTTTTCAAAGTAAATATTGACACTAATGGTACCTAACCCGTTACTTCCAAGGTCTAGGATATTTCCTGAGAGATTTTTCTCGCCGGCATGTGAAGCCAAGTCAGAGGTCCATGGGCGGCATAAAAAAGTCTGACACCAGGATTGACACTAACGGAACAAATAAAAAAAAATATTGACTTGAAAAGTTTGCACGACCTTAATGGGTCATCGTTTTTATTGATCTTAGTAATTCATGATTCCATAGATTGATTGAAGATTTTCTAGGTCATGTGGGTATAGTATCGGGAATTAAAGGTTACCTTTAAATATTATATTAAACTTTGAGCTTGCTTGGTTGTAAATCTGAAGGTCTTACACATTAACATATTTTACATTTACTGATACCTATTTTACGATCGAGAAATTCGTGATATATAGATGTCAATTTCTCTTAGTATAAGTTTATCAACATTGTTTTTAATATCGTAAGAGAAAGTCTTCCAAAGTACCTACCTATGAATGCATTATGAATAATTTAAAATCAGGGATTGTTAATTGATTACGATAAATTAAATGATCAACTTCTACAACAGCATTACAAAAACGGCGATAGTATAATGTGTCTGCGTGCCAATTAGTAAGAAAATAATACAAACTAAAATGATAGTGAATATAAAAAAATATTTAATTTTATTTTTATATCTACATACTTGTCACTATATACAAATAAAGTTTAAAGTAAATAAAACATAACAAACATAAAGCGAATAAAATTATAGTTAGATACAGTAACGTAACCCTAGTAAAATTGTGCGTGATTTTGGAAATAATTTCACCATAATATGAAAAAAAGTTTTATAATTTAGCAGAAATTGTCATGCAGAAGTCCTACATCATGCTGAAGCATGTGATGCGACACTCTCGTGACACTACACCTACATTATATCGCGGTTTCATGAAACTGGAGAGAACACAACACATACTCAATCCTTGTTTATCAAAATGCACCACCATTACCGAAGGTACACGCATGGTTTGCTTGAGACTCATCTCATGATACGAAACAATATCCATACACAAACTACGGCGGCCCTACTATGCACTAACTAAACTCGCGAGTACTTACTCGTCCTCCCATGGACATATGTCGTTCCGCTGCTTACGCTCAACGATGCCGCTTTTATTATCACGCTTAACAATATTTGTTTCAGAGACCGACGTCAGTTCGTCTTTATGAGCAATATGTTTCGTCGCGTCCGCGTCGGACGCCGCCTTGGAATCTCCCGAGACCCTTTGCAGTGGCGCTGAAGGCACTTTGTCTACGTTGTCGTCGTCGACCCCAATGTCCTCGCACACGGCGAGCGGCGCCACCGGCGCCCGCCCAGCCGGGCTCGCGGGCACCGCCGGCTCCACTACCGCTGAGCAGCTTGGCTCCGGCGCCACGCCCGAGGCTGCCTGCGCCGGCTCCGACTCCCGAGCGCTCTTCAGCTTGACCTCTCGCACAGAGCTCGTTGTAGCATCCTCACTCTCCGTCGTATTCTCCGGCAGATCGCCGATTTTGCTACTCGTATCTCTACTTGAGGCCGGACTGATTTCTTTTATCGTTGACGATTCTCGAGACAGCACGCGTTGCACCGACATGACGTCGTCTTCGGACGATTTCGTTCGGTCAGAATCCCTCGAGTCAGACACGGCGCCGGACGCGGACGAGTCGTCGTAGGACTCCACCGAGGGCGCGCAGACGACAGACTCCAGCACGGACCGAATTCTTACGATTTCATGCGGCGTCTCCTCACGTAAGTTGTCACAACCTGTGTCGGGCGGCTGCGGCTCGAGTCCTTCCGTGAAGGGCGCAGGTCGATCCTCGCCGAACTTGCACACGGGCCGCATCGGCTCCGTCGGCGTCGCGTCCGCCGACGCGAACACCGAGGAAGGCTCGTCCGAGTGCGCGAGGGAGCGCGTCGTGTCCTCGGGCGAACCGGTGCCGGGCGGCGAGTAGGCGGACTCGTCGTCGGGCGCAGAGCTGACGCTGATGGTGGGCGTGGGGTGCGGCGGCGGCACTATGGCGCGCGGCGCGGGCGGCGGCGCGGGGCGCGGCGCGCGCGGCGAGTGCGGCGGCGACGCCAGCGGCGCCAGGTGGCGCGGCTCCACGGCCGACAGGCGGCGCAGAGGCGGCGGCGCGCCGCGCAGGCCGCCGTCCAGCGTGCTCTGTTGTGGCAGGCGGCGCGTGCGCTCGCTCACCACGGCGGCGCTCACGTCAGACGACGAGCTGCCCGAGTCCGCGGCCGAGTCCTGCCGCCGCCTGTTGGCACTGCCGTACACCACCTCGCGGGACGAACACTCCCACGGTAATACGTCGGCAGTGTCATCGTCCAAAGGATCTCTGTAATGACAAAATATTTTTTGTAAAAGAATTACCCTTGTAACAACATAAATTATAACTAGCCGATCGAGATCAGACTCGCGTAGGTACTATTGGTTCCGTACCATCACAATCTATTTTATTTTTATCATTAGCTTTTGCCAGCGGCTTCACCCGCATGGGTGTCGGAAATTATCTCACGGGAACGTAATAATGGGATAAAAAGTATCCTATCCAGTTTATAAAATATCTTTCCAGTTTATTCACCACAACTCCCTAATCACTCCATATCAGTCCAGTTTCAGGCACGGGCACAGTACCGTTTCAGCTCTCCTTAAAGTGACGGACGATACAAGGCGGGGAATGAAAGACACTAAAGTAAGAGTCTTAGATTTATTGACTTTTCCAATGGTTTTAATAAGTGACGAAGTCCTTTTATCAAAATAAGAATGAACCCCGAGGTAGACCAGCTACTAAGGTAAATAACAATGAATTCAATGCGATGGTGGAAGCCGATCCGTATCAAACTACCAAGGAATTAGCGGCATGGTTTGATGTTAGCGTACCCAGACCCACAATATTGACCCATTTGCATCAAATCGGTAAGATAAAAAAGCTTGAAAAATGTGCCCCATGATTTCACTGATCTGCAGAGAGAAGCACGCGTTGAAGCTTGCCTTACCTTGTTGAACCTGTACAGAAAAGAAGGGATTTTGGGGCGAACTGTGACGTGTGATGAAAAGTGTATCTTTACGATAATCGCAAGCGAACAACGCCATGGCTGACTCCAGGCCAAACGCAACAATGCCCTAAAGCGAAGCTTACCCATAGAAACTTATGGTAATGGTTTGGTGGTCACTTCATGGTGTAATTCACTACAGTTTTCTCAGATCCGGTCAAGCAATAACATTAGATGTCTACAGTGCAGAACTTAAAACAATGATGGCAAACTCGCAGGGAGACAGCCCCGACTCGTTAACCGATTTTCACCACTATTGCTCCATGATAACGCAAGATCTCACACTGCCCGAGAAACCGTTTAAACACTACAGGACCTACAGTTACAAACCATCCGTGATCCTCCTTACTCGCCGGACCTGGCCGATTACCAGTTTTTTCATGGTAAAAAATGTTTTTCCCAGGAAGCAATTCTGTAAGAATTGGCCATGTATTACGGTTCTAAAGCTCTGTAACAGACTGACGGCGTAGGCTATTAGGTCCCGTTCACTGATTGGACACAGTTACTTTTGGACTTTACACTTCTTAACCAATTCACGAAAGTTACAAAGAATAAGTAAGTACTTAAGTATATACCGAGGTGTTTGGTTTTTTTTCAGACCATAAGTAACGTCATGCCTTTTGATATATTCTAGAATCACCTAGAATAGACGCTTTTGACCTTTCTAGTTCTGCTGCGGATTTAGTTCCCTATTATCGTCATTTCTATTTTGATCAGCAAGTTTTGCTATTAGTATATTTCAGTTACCTGAAAGTGGTAAGGTCGCAGAGGTTAGACTGCGAGTGGCTATGGCTGGGCTGGTCGGGCGGGCGCGGCGGCTGCGCGGCGCACACGGCCAGCTCGTGCGCGGAGCCCGACAGCGAGCGGTCCGAGCCGCGCCGCCGGGACAGGGCCGCGCCGCCGCTCGACGTGCCCGGCTTCTTCTTCACTTGACCACCGAAGTTGAAAAATCTACGCAGCAAAAGTTCGAATAAGGAACCTCTTTGCGCAAAGTCGATCCAAGAAATATGAGGCATGGTTATGGGACTCAAAGTGTTTAAATGTAAAATGTGTTGTGAGGAAATCAGGAAATTAATATATGAAATCCAAAACATGCATGCTGTGGGTGTGGGACCTAGAAAGGGTGGACGGCACATCTTTAATTAAATATTTAACTACAAGTACTGGTGCTCACTTTTGAACCTCGTCTGTAACAAGCCCAACTAACTTAGCCTTCTTCTGGTGCACGTTCCTGCCCTCAGTCAGCAGCCGCTGAAAGTGGTCTGATCTCACGAATCGCGGGTAGCAGTCCTTCTTGAGCAGGAGTCCATACACGTGTTCCGCGGCGTGGTCGAGCGCGTACCGCGAGCCGCTGCGCAGCCCCTCGGTGACGCGCTCGGCCGTCGCACCGTCGATGTTGATCTCGCACGGCGCGCCCGGCTTCAGAAACTCTCTGACAAACGTTACGGAAACTTTAGCAAGTACACTGAAAATATAAATACATGGTAATAGTTCGATAGACGACATCATAGCCCAACGGAGCGGTGATTTCGGTTTCCAGTAGTTTCGGTTACAGCTTATTCTGTGATTATTATCATCCGCGAATTAATAGGATTTTCTACTTAGCAAATCTTTATTTGGAGAATTATTGATTAATCGCAATGTTAGTATCAAAACCATATCAAAGCAATTGATAAACATCAGTCTACTGTAGTAAAAGTAGTACTACTTTTTACAGAGCACTACTTTTTATTTAATGTAGTACTACTACTTAATTAAATAAAAGGTAGTGCTCTGTCATCAAAAAAGATATGTTCTTACCATGGGGTAGTTGTAGGTTGTTGAGATCATTTATGTGGGAAAGAAAGAGGAAAGGCCCGGTTACACTTCCCTATAGCACACCGTAAGTTATAGTGATCGGTACTTAGATAATTTCTAATTTTAACCAATAGAAAGTGATCATAGAATAGGTAATCTTGTGAGGGTTTTAATGATAGACCCATCATAGCCAAGTTTTTCAACTTGTTTAGTAAACTGGGATAGACACAATGGAAAAAGCTTTGGCCAAGTCAAGGAATATGACAAGACCTTTTTACTATCAAAATTATTTACACTATAAGAAGAAACTACAATTTCACCAAAATAAACATACTCATAGATATCTTCAAGCTTCTTGGGTATTTGCTTGGTGCTGCTGCGTCGCAGGTCCATGACCGCGAGCCAGAACCTGATGTTCTCGTGCGAGTATTCTTTTCGCAGGAAGCTGGTGAACTCCTGTAGCCCCGTGGGGTCCGACACCAGCTCGTCGATGGACACCGCCCATCGTTGCACCCGCCTCTCACCCGGTACCTCCACACTAACCAGAAATAACGAATTAATATTATGTTAACGTAATAATATTGCCATCTATCTAAATGTGTTCAGTGACAATAGAAGGAACACTACTTTAAGTAAGTTATTAATTCTCTAGAAATATAGTTTCGTATATTTTGTTCAACTTTTAGATAATGAAATAGGTACTAAATATAATGAAATGTAAAGAAATCAGGCATGTAAGTAGTGTCTACTTTGTACAGGCGTAGTACTAGACTCACAGAGGCTGGTTAATTTGCCAGAATAGGGTGTCGTCGGTGACCCAAGGGTTGGAGGGCTGCGGCTGGGTGAGCCAGGGATCGTAGGGAGTGAAGGTCTCCGAGTAGGCGATGAAGGCCTCAAGGGCAATTGAAGTCTTCACTCTCGTACGGTCCAGACTCGCTTTTAGATGCTCAATCTAGAAGTAGAAAGTTAATAAGAAGAATTTTAGTCACCTCTAAATACGGAAGGTGGGGATGCTACAAGAAAAAGTAACAGATGTCTACGTTACAGCGGATTCTAACGAATTGGAAGCATGGAATTATAGAAAAGAAATACATTTTTCTATAGTCATATCTCTAAGCCCGCTATGCAGTTGGTATACGTACCTCACGTGTGACCTGGTACACGGAGCGCTTTTTGACGCGGTGGTGGCGCGCGCGCACGGGCACTGGGCAAGGCTCCAGCGCGCCCACCACGCCGGGCGGTGGCCGGGCCACGCGCCAGTACGCGCGTTCCTGGCTATCACTCACTATCTTATCGCCTTTCTTCCTCTCTTTTGCTAAACGAACCTGAAGACGAAAAAAATTGTTTCACGATTGTCGTTTCAACTGAATTTAAATGATACTGGAAAATTAAAAAGCACTACGCAGGCGTAAGTACCCCGAATATCCAACGCGTACATTCCGTAAGTGTCGCTAGACTTAATGTTGTTTGTGTAGCAGTTTTCGAAGCTAAGAGGTCACTCACATAATTATATCAATTATGTATTTAGTTTGATGTTGAATCCTAGGTAATACTGACTGGTAAGTATCACCTCGGAAGAAGAAAGTATCTATTCTGTGGATTATCGTATCAAATACGCCTCTTAACTAAAGGGTAAGTGCCTTACACCACGATTTTGAAGCGATATCGTTTGCTTGTGTACTAATTATTACTTCTTTTATTTTATCTGGTACTTGTGAAAGGTCATCAAAAAGTAGTCACCTGTTCCTCCGCCTGCATATTGATGAAGTCCCATTTGGCGGCGAGGTTCTTCTTGAGGTTGGCGAGAGCTTCTTGCTCGTAGTCCTCGAGACCATGTCTCTGCTTGTTGCGTAGTGTCCGCTTCACCAGGTAGATGGCGTACTCGACGTTGTCCGGGCCAAGGGTCGGCGCGCTCGAGCTGCCGGCCACACGAGGCGCTTGCCATGGCCAGTAGTACGGACTCTACCAGAGAAAACTAAGATTTTAAATTATGCGTAGAGGATAGGTTAGGGAGGTAGTAGCCATACTCATTTAGGAGTCGTATTTCCGTTAGTAACCCTGTTCGCTTATCAGTTAACTGGCCAATAGCTAGCCGTCAATGACCATGAAGACTTGCAAGGCATGCAAGTTTGCTGGCTAAATGGCTATTTCTAGCGTACAGTATAGTTGCCACTGACGTTTTGGCATCTACTTTCATTTTTATTACAGTATTTTGATCTCACGAAGCGACGCGCTCTTTACTTGTGGTAACCAAGTGAACAAACACGCTGTGGATGTGTGAGTGAAGACGAGTAGCGTCAGAACACACACACACTCGACCGACTTCGCCCATGTCTCGGACGGTATCGAGAGCTCTTGCGGTTACACACACATTCACAGCGTGTTTGCACACTAGGTAACCACAAGTAAAGCGCGCATCGCATCGTCAGATAAAAATACTGTATTCCTGTCAGCAGATAGGTAGTTATCTTTAATAATGAATTAAAGACCTGTGAGTACCTGAATGATAAGTCCTGAATCAAGAAATAATTCATTCGACAATACCTTTCACACTAAACTTACTTGAAATCTATAAAGAGAAGAATCGTCCTTCAAGACAAGGTTTTTCAAATCGTTGACAGGAAAGTAGTAACCGTATTGGCAGAGTTGATTCGCTAAATTTATTGCTTCAACTGTAAATTGCAGAACGTTTGGTTAGTTAATTTTGATCTACATATAATATGAACTGTGTATTACATCAAAGGCGCGATAGCTGAATGATTAAAGCATGATACAGAGAGCGCTCCTTGTTATGTCGGTTTAATCGATAGGAAAGCCTTACCAAGCTAAAACGTCCAAAGAGCCTTATCCCTGTTCCCACAGGAAACAGGCTCCTTTGAATGTAGCTACAAAGTACTTCTACAATTCTACATTTAGTAAGTTTTCTGAACCGACACTGTTCCGTCAACAGTCTACCAACAAACAAGGGAGCGACCCTAAAGCAAGAAAAGGCGATGTAAGTAAACAAATAACATCAGCAGTACATATAACATGCTTGTAATTTATTGTTTACATACATGACTCTAACATTGTGTGTTTTCGCTCGTTATCACTAGAGTCAACTACCAGGGTGCGCCTGCGGACCCAGGCCAGCATGGGCCCGGTGCCGACGATGATACACTCAGACTCACCGTTGGTGCCATCTTCAAAATCAAACCGATCCATTAACCATTCGACAACATCATAACCTGGAATGAAAAATATTCTTTAATTAAACTGTATTAAAGTTATCTACGCAATACGTACCTAACTATGAACAAGAACATTTATTGTTTTTGTAAAAACATTATTTTATTAGTGAATCAGTTTATTTGGACATTTGGTTTCGACGGTGATCCCCAAACTAGATTTGTAACCTGTATCTTGGGCAACTGTCAGGCATTATGAGAGGTTAATCATGAGGTTAATCATGTCATACTTAGGCCAGCTTCATAATACGACAATGGACCGATTAATTTTGGAATCATTTGAATGACAGAAAGGTACAAAGCAACAATATATAATGTGTTAAACCTGGCTTTTTATACGGAGAATATTAAGTAATTCAAGGAATTAATTAAAGTAATCTATCACACATACATACACTCATGTTTCGTTCTATTATTTTAAATATATAAAGATATATCTTACCCATAAAGGCAGACGGAATAAAAGTTAGAAAAAGTTTTTGACTTCTGACTGGTATCCCCGTTTCAGTACTTTGCATTTCTTTGATCAACATTTCCATCTGCAATTCAAGGGTTTATATGAGTTTTGGGAAACATAAACAAAAACAAAAAAAGACGACGCTTGTGTAGACAACTTTCTTAATAGACTACGGTTCCGTAGCTGTTGAACGGTAAGTCCGAGATCGCAGTAAGTTCCGATATTTTAACATCAATAGGGAATATGCATGTGATTCAATTATGGGTCAAGTATTTTTTTTTATAAACTATATTAAGTACTTCAGAATTATGCCTCCATCAATATTTTTGAATAATATTTTTCTTTTTGACCGATATTTTTTTTTTTTAAGTGCCTAGATACTGTGGGAAATTCAAATACTTGAAATGCGACGCTATTGGTCAGAGCAGATGTGACGTAACAGTCTATGACAACAATCAAAATGTCAATGTGTTTTGTAGGAGTGTTTGACATTGACTTGACACTTGTTTGTTTGTTGTCATAGACTGTCACGTCACAACACCAAGCGCGCCAAATGGAGGGCGTTTATATAGCCCGGGTCGGCTGGATATTTTTTTTTTTTTAAGTATTTGAAATAGCCTTTATGCCGTCGATTTTTTTATAAACTATTATTTGGCGATGTAAAGAATCGAAAAAAATATTAAAAAATACATGCATATTCCCTATTGATGACTCGACAGCCTCGTTGATCAAGTTGCAAGCGTAACTGGCAAACGAGTTTCAATTTTGTTACCATAATGTTTCGAAATCGCCCAAATTGCCTTCATTTAGCAATCTACGATAACAAACAATCCAAACAAAGTTTCAGTTTCAATTTAGTGCTATCTAAGTGTAGGTATGTAAATCAGTCTAGTCTAAGAGTGCAGACTGTATAAATAAATACTATTAGCACTACTGAGATAGGTAATAAACACAATATTTGTCTGATTAGCAATAACTGAAAAATATTCCTATTATAAATGAGCATACGAGTACATACCTAAAATCGGAGAGCTTAGGGTATAGGCTCTACTTATGAAATTGATTATGCAACAAAAGCTAAATCTGTAGCAAGATTTAAAGCATCGCTCGTTGATGACGTCATTCGCGTCCTTTTAGGTCAACGTGCACTCGAGCTGGTCTATGGGACGTCGAGGGCCGTCCACGTCGCAAGTGGCTGACCCTGCGGTGAATGCCGTCCGGGAGCCGAGAGCCCTCGACTCTCTCAAGAGGTGCCTCCATCGGGGACAAAGCCAATGCAGCCACGCTCAATTCAATTTAATGTGATCAAGAGCGCTTATTGCCTACCGCGATTGATTTCATTTCCACATAATTTCACGATGTAAAAGCTACGGTAGGAAACTGCGATTGAAATGCAAAAGTTTACGTCAACATCATCTAGTCTATAAAGAGTAGGGATGATTTGAAATTTTTTAAACGCAGCAGAGAGTTCCCAATTAACTTAATATATCCGGGGCTGATATGAGATCATTTAAATTAACTGAACATAGAAATAGCTGGGCATCAAATTCATGGCAAAGATGATTTAAAACTCATACAATGTGACGGCTGGTGAAAGGGATCGACGCCAGAATTAAATTGTAGTGTCTTTCAAAATTATATTAAAATGCCATGTTGAAGAAAATAAAATGACTCAAACTAGACAGTCTTCACACGACGGTGACGCACTAAGTAAAACGCCGAGTAAGCAAATTTTACATTTGACTGCTCAGGGTTCATACGTAAGCATCAACGTGTCATCACGTTAATGTTAGACATCTATTATGTACTCATGTGATGTCATACATAGTTGTCTAGATTACGACATTAAATCATAGTTAGAAACAATTTAAGTAAAGTGTATGTTTACAAGATCGAAGACAATTCTGTCTTGTCCTATATACCGTAATGAATTTATGTTGTTTTATACGGATCATCTCAACAAAGGACCTAGGCAATCAGTTGGCTAAATATTTGTTATGGAGCACTGTGTGACGGGGAGTGGACGTTGATTTGTCCGTTCGTCCTCGAAGATGGGAGCTGGAAGGCTAAGTGGGTGACGTCACGGGCGCGATCGATTCCCCGGCGCCGAGGAGGAGCGGCGAGTAGTGTGGGGGGAGAGGGGGGGTTTACATCTCGCAAGCCCGAGCGTCTTCGTCGCCACCTCGGCCACCTTCGCCACGGTTTTACGTACGATTCATTACACCTACAGATTGTTTGGAATGTACGTATTGTAGTTATGTAGGTAGCAAAGCTTTACTTATAAGTAAGTAGGTCTTTAAAATAAACCTGTATCACTGATACATTGATAGACTTTGTCTTTTATAGTAAGTTATAAACATGTAGGTACAGAACTGCCCAAACTGGAAACAAAAATGGGAGTGGGATTTGCAGTTTGCACGATCGCAAATCGAATCTGTTTACTCTATGTTTAACTCAGCTTTTCATTCATGACTTAATGGCGTCTTTATTTTAAAATCTCTATAAAAAAAAAGAAGGGAGTGACATAAAAATAGAGTATTTGAACGCTAATGCATTAAGGGTTAGGGCGGCGCGTTCGGCGCGTGGGCGGGCGGGATGAGGGCGGGCGGCCCGAACCTTTTGCATTTTCGCTGAGTCTTGTTCAATTAATAAAATATTTTCACCCGCCAGAAGAAAATCCCTAATAAAAAGGAACGCTCGCCTAAAGTGGAAGGGACTAACCTGTTTTTCTGTTCCGTGGGACTAACAAAATAGAAAAAAAAAAGTTTTTGCCCGCCATGATATTTCTACGAGATTTTCAGTATTTAACATGCACCTAAATATAACTGATGAGAATGTTAATTAACAAATAAATACTCAGTCCAGTTAAAATAGCAATTATGAAAAGGTTAAAACTTTTTCAGTCTGGTCACCCCTCTTATTTAGGAGTGTGGAGAAGAGTTGCCTTTAACACTTCGTCAAAACCATACTAGCGACGAATAATAAGATTCTTGGAAACACCCCGTTGTTTATTATTTAACCCTCTATTGTTAGGGGCGTCCCAACGCGCCGTGACAAAGAGTAATGGTGCGTGTGGGGTTCTATTACAATCGACTATACACGTAGTTAGCTTGTAAATCAAAGTCATTAGCACGAATAATTACTATTGTTGCAAACAAATGAGCACATTTTGGTCCATTTTAGAGAATAAGGAAATATTTTCTATTTATTTCGCAGGATAATCGCCCGAAATGGAAATATTTGCTGCCAATACAGCAGTTCCTCAATGCTGTTTATACCTATTTATAGAACATTTCAGCAGTAGTTTCCGTGATATCGTAAGTACCTATTCACCGTTACGAGAGGATATAAACCGATCATCTGACTGAATATTCCCGAAAGTGCTTAAGCATCAGTGTTTGTAAATATTGCACGTTCGCACTTTGATGATTTTATCTTGTTGATCTAAATGAAAGTATTTTAGTAATAGAGTCTAAAATAGCACCAATAACGGGAAGGCATGCTTTGCTTTTGATCATACTTATCATTTTCATTCAACGGTTTAATTATTTTTTACACATAGGTAAGTGCCTATATCTCTTCTGTCAGGGCTACCGACCGTTATCTTATAAACAGTATCGTGTTGCGAGCGCCAGGCTACGAGCAGCTTCGTCGGAAGCAAACCCTATCGATTTTCAGACAGCAGCAGTAGGCTCGGCGCCCGGAGCCTGTCGACGATTGTGTTAAAAATAAACGGGGTAAAGCCACTGCCTACTGCCCACCTCCTCCACGCTGCATAATGTAACAACTGGTGTTACTCACTTCGTACAGAATAATTATGTAACTACCGTTATTTCAGACCGGTATTTCTTTCGAGTATCGTATGGTGTGTAGTTATTTTATTTGACGAAAGAAATATTAAGTGAGGCATGGAATGATAAAGTATGAAATATATAATCTTAAAACGTCATAATTATAATGTGTTATACTAACCTTATCGAAGGCGAGGGGTCGGTGTCTAGGCACGTCAGCGAGTTCCATGGTGTCGGTGGGGCGGAGCAGGGGGAGCGGGCGCGGGGGGTGCGCGCGCGCCGCTAGCCGACCTCCATGGGCGTCTGCCGTCGGGGCCGCATGCCGCTCGCGCCCGCGCTGCGCCCCCGACACCTGCTCAACACACGCCGCACACCACTACTCGTTAGACAAGCGCCATCACTCAGCCAGGACCAACTAAACACTCATAGCCAAATGAAACTAGCTTTCTCCGTGCGGCCAGCACAACAGTGTCCGCCACAGCCCGACCGTTAAATTGATGAGATCAGATCGTTAAAATGTATAAATGCATCGATCACTTGCATTTAATTAATTAAGTACGTGCGCTCGTTAGTCGAGCTACTAAGCATAGCTACATATGTATAACCGTGTAACTACAACACAGTCATGCTAATCATGATGACACTAGAGGAATTACAAGCAATTAATCGGAACCTTGGGTGTACTCGCACGTAATATTTTCCTTACCTAACAGATTACTTCTGCAGCTTCAATGCTATTATCATGTTCAGTTAGAAATAAACGAAGAGCCAGTCTAAAGAATGTTCATAATGTTACATCGGGGTCAGCAAAATACATTTTAGCATTTATTTTACTATATCTGTGTGACTAACTACTGTGCATATTGTGATGGTGGTGATTGCTATTGTTTTGGGACGCGAATGTAGGAAGAATATTATCAAACTATTGTCTATAGAGGATTAGGCATGGAGGATTTTTCCAACCAATTCTAGGTCGCGGGTAAAGCAGCAGGCATAAGATAACGAAACTGTCTTTCTTGTAGCTACTATAGAAAATGTGTGTTTCAAAGGCATTTAAGAGCAAAATACACACTTGATCGCCAAAAAGTTGATCCTAAGGTCCGAAGTTGTCCTCACATTATGTCCCACGTTTTCCTCTACTCTTATTTCTCTCATACCTCACTCCTATAATTAAACCAGTGTTTATTTAACAGTGGGCACATACCTACACATGTCGGGCATGTCGGTATGTGACCAAATTAGATTTGTACCTAGTACATACACGCGGAAAAATTATAAACCATGGCCAAGTGCGTGTTTACGAGACCAGCTAAACTTAGCTAATATAACGGACATGGAGTCATGTTTGCGTGCTTCAAGTGCTCTAATTGTATCCAACCTCATTAGTGGCAGATATTATATAACTAATGAGTCAACGCTTAAATATTATTGGACGACTGAACAAGTGGATGTGTGCAGTTATCGCAGTTACGGAGGAATTTTAAGGAATTTCCTTGTTTTTTGGTGTAACTGCTGCTGCAAATTTTTTCATCAAGGGAGTTCCTATGGTGTGTGACGAGATTCGTTGATATTTTGGGCTATTTTTGCATTACACCTGCTACTGCTGGGTTAACCTTCTCTTGCTTTTCATTGCGCAAAAGTATAATGATTATGACTGTTCAATGTCATATATCTAATTTCTCAACTCTATGATTTGTCTCCTATCTTATGGTCAAAAGAAATCTATGAATGAATCACACGTAGGATCAGGAAGATCAATATTGATTGCTTTATGAATCATCATTTGTTTTAGTTAGGTAGCCTGATGCTAGATCTTCCTCCAATATTCTGCACCTACCTGACCGCGATGCACCCATACTCACGTATTATGAAGCCAATATAAACCAAGTATTGTACCTTGACAAGCCATGCCGGTGAATTCACGAACTCGTCTAAACTCATTTGATTGTTTCTCTGAAAAGTTATATCGGTATATTTAAACTGTACAGCTACCAGGTTATTGTCTATGCTCGGATTCTTTGGGAATTTAACTTCCTCAGTTTCCGCTGTGGGTAAACTTAGTATATTTGCAGTTTTAGAGTGCAGAGAGCATTATGAGTGCTTAGTAAACTTCAGCAATTATCAAAAATAAAATACATTTGAATATGTTTCCTTTACGAACAAACTCATTCATGTTTCATTGAATTATATACAAAAAAATATCACTAACCTCATCCAACAATTGAGATCATAAATATGTGGCGCATCGTGCGTCACCGTGATAGAGCTCATTGATCGCATCTAAACACACGTGCCCACAAATCCACGGCACCTCGGCCATGATGTAAACATGTGCACTGGCTGTTTATACGCGATCGAGTTAAACGATTGACATAAATATAGATCTCCGTCGACTCGGTGCGCCTCCACTCGCACCGTTCGACAACTCGCTATTGTTTAGCAACCGACAGACGCCGACTGACTCACAATATCTTCTGATAAAACAGATAACGCTGCGTCCGTTAAATCTCTCCTCAAGTCGTAAATTTTAGAGTCATAGGGGAATTTTGGGAGGCTTAAGCACCTTTAGATAAGTGAGATAAGTGGTCGACGTCGTACGCGAGAGGCTCCCCGTATGAATAATAACTCAACGTAGATTTTCATACACTTTTCATGACTACATCTGACGTTTAGGTACATAGCATTGGAAACCATGGCCTTGTTGATTATTTATTCCTAACGTACCTAGCTAAAGGTATTCTATGATATACGCAATAAGCATTTGTTAACTTCTAAGTGCTTAGGTATTAGAACTTGTTCAACTACTGTTATCTAGAATATCTTCGATTTTGAATAGCAAGTAGGCAACTGATTACGCGGTTCAAAGTGCAAGTCTAGGAATCATTTTCTTTTGAAAACTTCAGCAGGTTTTGCAACCTGCTGATTTAGTTCCTGTTGTTTTTTCTTTTTTGCATTTTGTTTCTTTCTTTGGGCACTGTGGCCAATGTGATTTTATGTTTTCTATCTTTGGCTCCTTTAACTAATGCTTTTCTGTAAGAGTCTCTATGTCACAATCACGTTCTTCATACGCATATGGTTCGGCAGTAGTAAATGCTGCACATTCAATAAAAACCCGCCTTATAAGGAGCTGTCGTAGTTGCGTCAGTCGTTAGCTCTCGCTTTTAAGGAACAACATTCATTGTGTACCTAAGTATATAAGTTTGAAGTTACAATATATAGCAGTGAAGAATGAGCAATAGCGAGCCATAAGTGAAAATGAGACTTTAATTAGTAATAACGGCATCTGTGTGAAGAAAACATTTTTCAGGTTTTTCGAATTTCAGCATAACAAGGTAGTCATGAATTTTTGAATGCCCATTTTCAGTAATAGTTTTTTAAGTTAATAAGTCTGCGTATACGGTTACCACACTGGGTAACACGATGGGTGATTATAAGGAATTGGGGAGAGTTTATGATACAGGTTTGTCTATCACTGTACCTAAGTAGGTATTGTTGGAGTGTATCTTCTAGCAGAGATTTGTGATAAACCTTATTTTATATGTTCGTCTAATGTTTATCAGAAACTAGCTGACCAGACAGACGTAGTCCTGACGTCTTGGTTCATACAAAATCCCATAGAAAAAAAGGAAATCAGTACTTCCCAAATTTGAAAACAATCTGGGAAACTTTTGCAATTTTTCATTCCTTAGAAACCTAATTCGGGCTATTATGGACATTTTAAAACAAAAAATAACCAAATCGGTCCAACCGTTCTCAGGTGATGCGCTTACCAACGAAAAACATAAAATTTTTATTTATATCATAATATCATCGTCATTTCAGCCGAAGACATCCACCGCTGTACATTGCCTCCCCCAAGCACCGCCACTTCGACCGGTATTTATTTATTTACCTATATCCCATAATCAGTAGGTAAGTAGAGAGTTATGAGAAATATTATTTAGAGTGGAAATAGAAAGTGAAAGAGCATCCACGCCTCATTAGATAGACAGGTAAAGTACTGCGGGAGCAAATACCGCGTGTTTTATCACGATTTAGTGTGAATGCATCAGTCGGTCGGTATTTGATGAACCCTTTGTATTTTGTTTGATTGACTGAAAACAGACATACGATATATCGTAGGTAATGCCTCTCTTCAGAATATATGTATACATATGCAATTGAATAGACCCAAACAGAATTCGGAAAAGTCTTAAGCTGATGATTATCATCATAATGTAATAGAAAATTCTAACAAAATCCAAATGGAAAATTAAATTTGGCTCAGCTTGAAATCCAAAGACTTAAAAAAAATCCTATAAATTCAAACGGCGTGAAGTAAAAACGTTTCTGTTGGCTGATCACCGGAAATCTTAAGTGAGAGTCGTAAAAAGAGCATGTTATTGACCAGATAATAAAATGTTTGGTTATTTCCAAAATACATTGCGTTTTAGTGCGAGTCCACTGGCGGTGGTTACGGGGCCAAGATTGAACTGATGTTTATTCACGCAATGTTTACGTATGGGTAAATCAGGTGCGTGGTTGGGAAACCGTAAATAATCCTAATAAACACTTTCTTTTAACTGCCAATGTAAATTACACTCAATGCTTGAGAAATAAGTCTGAAAACAGATAAATAGATGTGCAACTTGAGTGAGATTCTTAAGATTTTTCTGCTGAATAAGTTTTGAATTGGTTTCTTTCATTAAGGTATCTGATTTATTCATTCATACAACTCATTCAAAATCACTCAAACCTACCTACAAGTTTTTAATTAAAGTTCAAACTTTCTAAAAGTGACATAATACCAAAATCAATCATTCTGTCAGTCGTAGGTATTACCTAAATTCAGTAAAATTACATTATAACATTCTGACATTGCACAAAGCACATTAAATGCACACATAAATAAATGAGTTTCAAGCCTGGACGGGGCCAACTACCGTCCATTAATTGCTTCCACCTCCAAATACTGAAGCAATTTACATAAAGAACCACTTAGCGTCACATACCTATGGATGTGGAGACCGCATATATGCACATTGAACATCCAGTGATTGACAACGAGAATTAAACTTCGCTTGTACTCGTTACATCCATACATCAGACAGCGAACACTTAAGCAGTATGAGTGTAGTTAATGATACAGAGAAGAAAGGAACAATAGCACACACAGTAGATAGTAAGTGGTGGTAGGTACCTCGCATCTGGGAGGCGTGCCAACGATCCCGCACAGCGACACGCGCCGCACGAGAGGGACGTCTCTTCCCATGGACACTTTCGCACATCTCTACACCCGGCCCCGGGCGACGAGTTACCACTCAATTAACACTGATTACCGCTAACTCGACCTCTGTGTGTCTCCATTGTGTGCATCTCTTCGACTGCCTTTGGAATAATAAGCAGCTGTATCTCTATTCACTAAGACTAACATCTTAACATTCTAGGACTTAATCGATAATTACAACTACCTACTTGATCCTGAACCTCTATTGCCAGTCTAAACCTCAGATTTGATTTTGCTTGGACAAAGCTAGTTTCATTTATGTACTAAACATATAAACCTAATAGAATATGAAGAACGAGTATAAACAGTGGCAGCGAATCATTGTGAAGAAAATCAGCGTTCCGTGACAGTTTCTTGTGCCGTAACGTAGCGGCTGTGGCGCGCTCGCTCGACGAGATCGACCGATACCCCATTATGTAACACCCATCTAAGGTCCGCTACTTAAGCACTAACTTGAAAACTTAACTAGCAACTTGAAAAATATTTGTGCTTATGATATGTAAACGTCTAGCAATGCTCTACTTTATAACTAAGATGAGAAGAAAATAAAACTAACCGATAGATCATCGGAGCAGTCAGCTGCGCAACACACGACCGTCGGTTACGGGTGCACTCCGGGGTTGAATACGACAGTCAGAGTCCAGATAGTCGCAGGGATCGTAACTGCGTCTTGAGGTACAGCAGAGTCCGCAAGTATTTTATGACAACTGTTTTCGTAGTCGGCAACGTTACCTACGTATCGTCATGAACCAGGCGGCGGCGGGTGGCGCGCGGGGCGCGAGGCGAGGCGCGCGCGGCGCCCGGGCCCGGCGCCTACTCCGCAGGACGAGCGCGGCCCAGCACTACGGGTGAGGACACAGGCGACGAGCGGCGATACTGTGCGGAGCGCGGCGTAGCGCGGTGTGCGGGGCCGTCGGGCGCGGTCGTTCGCGGTCAGCGGTCGCGGCGCGGCGCGGCCATGGCGGCGGCGCGGCAGGCGGCGACGACTCGCGCACTGCCGCCGCCGGGCCGCGCCCGCCGCTCCCGGGCCCGCGCAAGCGCCCCAGCGACGCCCCCGCCCGCCCTGCGAGCCAAATTGATCAGCCGGATCCTCGATTGCAATGAAATTTATGACAGGTCGTGGATCTATTATCGACGTGATACGGCCCGAACCGCGGATAATAATTGGAGCCAGCACGATAAACGCACAGATTTCGTGATCGGAAGTGAATAACGTCCAGACTCCGATGCTACGAAAATATTCTAATTGACCATTTTAAGAAGGAGCAAGGATCGCTTTTCGACATAATAATGTTCCAGACGATCGACTGAGGCAATGAAACTCAGCTGTACTGTTTCGCTAGTTTAACTGGTATAAACCAGCGCTATAGTTTTGGACATACTCGTATTGCTTACATAGAGCAGCCTGAAAAACTCGACATCTTTGAGAAAATTCAGCTGAAAAAAAGGAAAACCTTTAAGAATATAGAGCGTGCGTTTGGAATGGCTGAAACCTGTGATTTTATTGAACTCGGAGCCTCTTATTCATAAACCCGGAATAAATAACTTACGTCTAACTTACAACAAGAACAAAAAGTATTTCCAAAAAAAATTACCGACTTCCAAAAAAAACACAAAAAAGGTGAAAAATAACTAACATTTTTGGGTTTTTTTGGGAGTCGGTTGCATTTTTTTTTTATAAAAAAAATTATTTTTCACTTTTTAGTTGTGGTACCTACCCCACACAAATTCGAATACCACTACCTGCTATGTAAATAACAGTGACGGAGTCAAATAAGGTATCGTCTACACAGACGAAGTGGAAAAAATACGTAATTATTGAAGCTAACTCAAAAACTACGCAAGCAAAGTTAATAAAATTTATATGGGACCACCTCTGAAGCATAACCTACCAAACAAAAAAAGAATCATCAAAATCGATTCATAATTGACGGAGTAATCGCGTAACAGATATAAAAAAAAAACTGACGAATTGAGAACCTCCTCCTTTGTGAAGAAGTCGGTTAAAAATGTAACTGATTTGAAACTGAAGTCGTTATCACGACATGACTTGGTAACTTTTTATTTAATGATACCGAATAATTATATCTCACTAGCTATGTACAGTCACGGACTTTAATTGATGAGCCACTTGGCACTGTTCTTATTTTAGCTGTGTAATGCAAATCGGGCTTAGTCGGTTATACTCGTACATCCAGAGAAGAAGAAAATTATATTTAATATCTTTACCGGTTGGCTAACCTGAGAGCCAGAACTACAAACTTGACAGCAGAGTGACTACCCAAAGTCAACCAATTGCAGATCTAGCAACCGTAACCTAGCAACGATTGTTTTAGCGTAGCCATAGTAACGTTAGCGTACGGATAAATTTTAATTATTCATTTCGACAAAATCGAAAATGACATCTCTGACATCGATTTTCAACAATTTTCAATCATTTCAACTGTCACTGTCTTCGGTTAAGTTTTCAAAAATATCGAGTTATTGAGCTCTGATTCAAAGGAGGTCAGTATCAAATAGATTAGATAAACACTGTATTTATTTATCATTGAGAACTTATTTGTCAACATCTATGGATAAGACTATTTCCGATTACTAGCAATTTGTCATCTTGTTTACGAGCATGCGATTTGAGTTCGTGTTTAATCGTGTAATCTCGTGAATGTATGAAACAGCAAAATTGAAAAGTTTGAAAGTAGCTCATCAATTAAAGTCCGTGACTGTACCTACTATTCGATAGATACCAATGCAAGAAAAACCAAGTTTACACTTTCGAAAGACCTATGTGCTAACTGCGTACCTACAGGTACTTCTCTCAATTTTTGACTTAAGTATAACTTCTAAAAGTTGCATTACATTCTACGTTTAAGTCACCCTTTCCATTTTAAAAGTATACAATTGCTGAGCGCAGCCGTAGCTCTGTAGGTCCAATAAAACCAGTACTTCAAACAATTTTTCCCGTCTAGCTAAGTGCGTAGGTAGGTAAAGGTAAGCCGAATATCACATAGGTACCTGCCCTTTCGTTGTCAGCCTAATCCTAACTTAATAATACATATTATAAATGCGAAAGTAAGTTTGTTTGTTACCTTTTCACGCTAAAACGGCTGAACAGATTTAGACGAAATTTGGTACATGGGTAGACCATGACCTAGAAAAGGCATAGGGTACCCCGATATTCCCATGGGATCGAGACCTACGCGGGTGAAACCGCGAGGCGCAGCTAGTTTATTATAATAAATACTAATTTACATTGTGTTGTGTATTTTGTCTTTTTTCTTATTCTTTCTTATATCTGTCGCAGAAATCAGCTGTGGTCCCGCCATCACTTCACGTTCAACATTCACGTATACTTACAATAACTCCACACCTCCTATGAGTTTCCTTGTAGGTTGAGTATTTTAGCCATTATTCTGCTCGGAATACAGCTAAATTTTTTACTTTATTAGAAGACGTCTGGGGGTTGTCAAATTTCAATGTTATTTACTTTGCTTGAATTGTTTTTGAGTTAAAGTTTAGTTAGCTTAGCAGTTAGCTTCATTTATAGGTTTATTGTTAGCCTGGTGTCCCACTACTGGATAAAAGCCTGCTCCAAATCATTCCAGGTATGTACTCTTTTATTGCGCCACCTCCAAGGTGAACCAACCTTCATGGTGTGCGTCCAGGCTACCTCACTACCTTTTTCTGGGCCGTCCTCGGAGACCCCGCTCGTCGGATTCAGGCACCCATTGTGCCCAGCGGTCATTATGTATGCGACTGAATGACGTGATCTGCTCAATCCATTGAGCATAGATGGCAGCCTTCTTGTCTGCGTCTATTAAAGCGTTGCAAGCTCGAGCCAGAGTAAAAAATGCTAGTCAGTCAGCGAGACGATAGCGGGACTGATTGCCCAGATTTTGTTGTAGGTACGTGGGTTGCGAGTCATGCATAGAAGTTCTTGTGAAAACAGATGAAGAGAATCACGGTGGAGTTTTTAGTGGATGCCAGCCTTATGGGCGTTTCACCAAAAACCTATTGTCAAAAGCACTTTCAGTATGATTTGACTTTGACAGCATCCTTAGAAAACCTTCAAAAATGTAGTAGTACCTAAGGGCGGTTTTCGTAGTGTTACTACTGACGTACGGTAGGATCATAGCCGTGTGTAGGATTGTATCTACGCTGGATGCATATTACCTACAGTATACAGAGTGTATCAGAAAGGTGTAGGTAGCCATATTTAAGGATGTGGTACAAACATTTAAACTGAACAACTTTCTTCATGAGATCGAATCCAACATCGTGACCGTGACCGTGTTTTTCCACTTGCTCTTGAAACAGTAGGCAATGAATAATGGCCTACTGTTTCAAGAGCGAGTGGAAAAGCAGAAAATCCGTTCAACCTATTCGGTATCACTACGTAGTTAAGTACCTCATGTAGAAATGCACTTTCACAGTCGCGTCCATTATTAGCAAAAAAGATATCAATCAAACTACATAAATATGGATGATATGACCATACAAAAATGACTTGTGCAACCGGTACAAAAAGTTGTGATTGCTTTCATTAATTTTACATAAAGAAACCGCAATTAAAGCAAAAAACATTCAGTTTTAATACGTTTCATACCTAACCGTATGAAACGTTTTAAAACCGAATGTTGACTATAATTTTCCTTCTTAATACATATTTTCCAGCAAAATCAGCTCATTAAAACTAGTCCTAAAAATGATTTCTTAAACTTAGCCCTTGATAGTTTCAATGCAAAGCTTAAATAAGATTTTTCAAAATATTTTACAGATAATTCCTAGGATCTATTTCCATTACCTATACTTATTTAAAACAAATACCTACATTCTCGTTCAAAACGCGGAACGTAGTTTCCTGCAGTAGTACCTAGTCATGTTTCTTGTGATTAAGAACTCCATAATTATTGTCGTAGAATTCACAATGCATTGTCGTTTCCCAGCGATGCTATAATTTACGATGCTTGACAGTTGTGTAGACGCACGGACTGACATGTTAGTAATTACGTGGCAATGAAGGTCGTAAACACACTACGAGTGATTGATAGAATACTTGCTTGCTTGCTTGTGCATAAGTACCTACTGCAGCGTTGATGTTTCCGCGTGTTTACACCAAGGGAAAAAACATTTTTTATACACATGTTTTTCGCAAGTCTTTTACATGACTTGTCGAAAATAAATACTTATCTCGACTTGAACTTGTTCAAGGGTTTGATCACGGTTTCCTAGATGAGCGGTGGCCGCCACGTAACGTCTGCACTTTACCGGCAAAGGACGTCACTGAAATGTTATGTAAGAAAGTAAGTTTGTGTGTTTTCCTAGAGAGCGTTTTTGTCGCCGTAAAGTCAAGTCCCGCTGCCCAAAGATTTGCCCTCACCGTACTTAGTCACGAGACAAAGTGTCCACACTGAAGAATGAGCTCACACATCATTAATAAATAAAGAAAGAAATAAAGAAAAGAAAAATAAGTTTATTTGTCATAGAAACACGTGCATAGAAAGAAGATAATTATGTAACTCGAGTACCGGAACAATTAAATAAAACAAAATAAATCTGATATCACGAGTACAAACAGAAGTAGTCAGCAGCTGCTGGCACGTCATGACTATGACAAGAAGGCTTCCACTCAGCATGATACTGTGCTATGGGGACGTACAGTACAGCACTGATATTCAGTAGTCACCCGAAAAAGACGGAAGACGGAAATCAAATCAGGCTTAATGAATTTTACATAGATAGATAACAGTATAAAATAAAACAAACAATACCTAGACTTTTTTGCGTAAATAGCTTTTCCATGACAGTCAAGTCAGTCACTGCGTCATTGTGTGTCGAAACGAAACAGCAACGCGACTATCTTTTGACGCTGTAGGGCGCCATCATTACCGACTTCAAAAAAGGAGGAGGTACTATGTTCGGGATGATTGTTTTTTTTTTTTTTTTTTTTTTTATGTATGTTCACCGATTACTCCGCCGTTTGTGAACCGATTTAAAAAATTCTTTTTTTGTTCAAAAGCTTATACTTCTGAGGTGGTCCCATTGTCACCAAGTCAGGATCTGATGATGGGATCCTAGAGAAATCGAGGGGAACTTTCAAAAATCGTAAGGGCAACTAGTGCATTCCTTAATTTATTCATTAAGTATTTTACAGCACTACAATTTTATGAAGGCCTGGAGTCGATCTGATGATGGAGCCGAAAGACAGTCAAGGGAACTCCTCAATGGTTTACAGCAGATACCTCGTGTTTGGGCTTGATTAATTTGTATTGATAAAAACTTTACACTTTGATGGGTTGTGACTGTCGTTAGGGGTCTGATGATGAAGACGAAAGACAGTCGAGGGAACTCCTCGGTGGTTTACAGCAGATATCTTGTGTTTGGGCTTGATTAATTTGTATTGATAAGAACCTTACACTTGGATGGGTTGTGACTGTCGTTAAGGGTCTGATGATGAAGACGAAGGACGATTAACGGAACTCCTCAACGGTTCACAGTAATTACCTTGTGTTTGGACTTAATTCATTTATATTGATAAGAACTTTGCAACCATATAGGTTGTAAGTGACATTACAGATCTGATTATGGTCACCTTATAATATGATGATGAGGGGAACTATACAGTGTAAGCAAATGTTTAGTGTTCACCCTTATATTCTTGAGAAGGCACGGGAGTCTCATTAGCCAGCCGGTTTCGTATAACATCTAAACGATACTTGCGCTGTTCAGACGACTCGCCACTTAATCGTTTTTGAATAAGATTGAGTCGGCAGATCTTATCATTTGGCGACTCCTGTGACAAATGAGAATGCATGTAATTTCTCATCTGAGATAACCTAGCATGACAAGCTAACGGTGATTCTTGGGAACCGGACATAGCATTCCGTTTGCGATTCTTAGATAGGCGTTCTTTTTCAGCAGTATTAGTCTCTTTAATTCTGTTTTTCTTCATGCGGGTGGCTCCTTTAGTTGGTCTACCCATGATTACAAAAATCAAATTACACAAAAAATGGAAAAATAATAAAACTTTTAAAAAAAAATTGACCGACTTCAAAAAAAACAAAACAAAAAAGGACTACTGTACTAAAAACCAAAAGACAAAAGTACTTCTTTAATAATAAGAGAAAAATAAAAAAATTAAAAAATAACTTTAATTTCGGAAGTCGGTGGCCAAAAACTAAAATTAAAAGCAAAGACACCGACTTCCGAAATTAAAGTTATTTTTTTATTTTTTTATTTTTCTCTTATTATTAAAGAAGTACTTTTGTCTTTTGGTTTTTAGTACAGTAGTCCTTTTTTGTTTTGTTTTTTTTGAAGTCGGTCAATTTTTTTTTTTAAAGTTTTTTTTTATGACGCGCTATGTGCTGCCACCGCTCTTCTAGAGAACCTCCTTTCAAAGTAATATTTTCTTCAGTTCATAAGTCATCTCAAAATATTTAAAACTGGGTTATTCATAAGTAGGAGGAGCTCGTGGCTAAGTAATAACAGCCGCACGGGTCGATTCATCAGGTTAAGCTACGCTTGCCGGGGTTGGTCCGTGGGTGGGTGACCATCTTTACATATCAAGACTCCTCCGTGCCTCGGAAAGCACGTTAAAGCGTTGGTCCCGGCTGTTATTTGTGGATCTTTGACAGTCGTTACGGGTCGTCAGAAGCCCGAAAGTCTGACAACCAGTCTTGCCAAGGGGTATCGTATTACCCAGTTACTGGGTTGTGGAGGTCAGATATTGACATTCGAAACTTACCCATTATACGATTCAAAAGCTGTATTAAAACCAAACTTTGTAAAAAAGGGTACTATAAAATTTCAGATTATTTAGAAGACAAAAAAGCATGGGATTGAACTGCTCGCTCTGCTAAGCTTTGTAACATTTTGAATATTATGGAAAATCATCACCAGTTTTATATATAAATTGACATTATTGAATATTACAACAAAATGACATGATTACTTTTAAAGTATTGTATTATTTTAATTATTGTAAATGTGAGGACTATGTGGAATTTTGTTTTGATTTCTTTTTTCGTTCTCAGTTAGTTTTAACGATGGTCTGGCAATTTGAGTATTTTATGCGACCTACCCAAATGTCCTTTCTTTGGTATTGTTCGCCGAGTCGTTGAGCTCCTTAAGTTCTGAGTTGAGCTCCACTATTACTGACAAATGCTTGCACTGACTGGACAGGTCCACTCAAATCGTTGTGGTTCTTTCCTCAAAATACCATTTCAGACGCCAATCTACATGGTCCTCATATGGTCTGACCAAGATTATGTCTGGACTTTAAAAGAGACTGCGACCTCTGAGTTTGTTTCGGCCTTTCTTCTCAGAGTAGTCAGATAGGAAACGCCGACCTCATCTAGCTTATTTTAAATATTTTATAATATGACGTGTAAAAGTGATTCCAATATCCTATTTACAGAATAAACAATTTCATTTCATTTCATTTCATTTCATTTCATTTCATTTCATTTCATTTCATTTCATTTCATTTCAGATAGGCAGTCGCTCCATGTAAAATACTGGTATTCAGCTGCATCCGGTTGGACTGGAAGCCGACCCCAACATGGTTGGGAAAAGGCTAAGCAGATGATGGGTTATTCCTAAGTAGGTAAGTATGTATCCGTTACCTATTTATTTTTACAGATTTTTTTTACGAGATCTGCCACTTCACCAGCTTTAGCACTGGCCAGTTTACAGGGTGATCTGTTGGGATAGGTCAGTACAGAAAAATCTGAACTATGAAAACTGTATTTTCAGACTTTTATTATTTCAACCTCCTATTATTTGAAGTAAATAATAACCCTAAGCACAGCACACAGCTAAGGGTATTTTGAATATGTCTATATTTGGGTAAATCGATTGTTATCTAAAATAGGCAAGGCTTCCCAACTTCACTCGCGGATGTAGGCGAGGCCCACAGCGTCACGCAATCCTGCAGTTTCGCAACTCTAGAGCTATTTGATCGATACGGTCAAGTCATTTGGCGCGCACCGCGATTTATATCTAGGCGTTTATCGCAAAGCAGTCGGTAACACGCAAATCTACTTTCGGGCTGGACATAGCTCTATAATTAGGCAACGTGAGGGATGGCTTGAATGTTAGCTTAGCTGGAAAATTTCGATGGCGTAGCCTCAATTATGTTTTGGGAAAGTTTTGTTAGAATGTTCTTCTTATAGTTGACGTACAGAAGCGATTTTCTTCTATAGATTCCTGGAACACCCAGGGGATTGCCGTTAGATACAAAGTGGCTAGTGACAATGGGTTGTCAAAGTTGTTAATATGTTGTCAAACTCAAACGAACTGCTACAATAATCCGCGCCACCTTATAAACTCTTGTTACTGCGAATTACGAAAGGATTCGTTCTTGACCATCGACGGAAAATGAGGTTATAAATTAACTTCAATTATTTAATGAAAAAGGTGATTTAAGTGTTCAAATAATTTTAACAAAACACGTAGAGGTATGACGAACAGGGTGTAAAGTTCAGTCGTCCTCTATAGAAAAAGGAGGATTCTCCGACCAGACGGGTATTGTGTCTGGCGGGCAACTTCTCAACGATTGATGTCGGGATCTTGTATATGTATACATCGGTCGCGCGGTAACCCTGCTTGCGCGATGCAGAATTTGTGTGACATCAGGTCTTTGATGCGTAGTTCGCATGTGGCTTTGTAGATGCCGCCATCCACTCAATCTGTAAGTGGCACTTCAAATTGGCATCCACAGGTACATTCTCTGATCCATTTGTTTATATTTTAATTAGATAATTTTGGAACAGACTATCCTTACCTTATCCTTACTTAATAAAAATGCGAAAGTAACTCTGTCTGTCTGTCGCGCTTTCACGCCAAAATTACTGAACCGATTTAAATGAAATTTGGTACACAGATAGTCTAGAGCCTGAGAAAGGACATAGGCTACTTTTTATCGGCATACCACGCGGGCGAAGCCGCGGGCGAAAGCTAGTATTCAATAAATCAACTGCTGTTTGGTTATAGTTAACGGATAAAGCAACTAAGCAACACTCCCAATTAGGCAAACAGTCATCTTTTCGCTCATAAGGAATTGCATCAGCATTTAAAGATGCATTAATCCCCGTCTGTATTAAAGTCGGCTAAGTCAAGAGCTTAATATTGACTAAACAATTCTTAAACAGCATTTAGGCAACCGTTGGTTGGTGCAACGCATTTTTATGGCTATGTGCATCCAAGAGAGATAGCCATGAACTTAAACGTTGTCAAAGTAAAAATTGTGCTGACATGAGTTTTTCAACTGTCAGGGCCCGCCACCTGTCGACCTGACCTGGACCTGTTGAGGACGGTAAAAAAATATCATAATAACAATGTCAGGAAATTGATGAATAAGTTGAAGAACAGGCTAGACTTAGGATGTGTTTGAAGAAAAGTAAAACTCCGGTATAATTTAATAGACCAAAACGTGATGTCACTTGGACTGGAGTCTATGAAGGAAATATCGGCAGACGAAAACAATAGTCAGTCCGCCAAATAAGATCTTGAGCCTACTTGGATACACCTGGCGAATTTGTAACAAAACGAACTTTATTCATATATAAATAGGGAATGTTTTGTATCGCGTAAATAACGCGAACATCTGTACTAATACTCAAAGAGAAGTGCCAACATAACGAAGACGTGGCAAATGAAGAATGGATATTAGATCGTATGATTCGATTAACTACCTGTCATATTGGAGAAGTTAATTGCGCTAGAGGAGCTTTTATATGTTGTTTCCTATCCGAAATCCTATCGTCATACGGCTTGCTTGTAAACTTTGAAGTGCAATAAGCAATTGTAATAAAAATAAAAATCATTCAAATGAAGACAACGTTCTGTAATTTCTGCCCACTCGTGAAAAAAAGGCGTGCACCTACTTATGTTTGTACTCAACGTTTTCCGGCAAATACAGCATGTAACAAAAACCCTGTCTGATCTGAAAGGGGCACATAGGTGCTTCAATAACATTACCAGAAAAAACAAGAAATATTTTTTTTATTGAAAATAAAGTTATTGCAATTTGAAATTCACATTTTTAGTACTAAAATTATTCCAATTTCATTATTAATTGGCAAATTTTCTGCAGAGGTCATATGTTATGACTTGTAGACACCCGCTAGACGGCCGTCCGCGCCCCATGTAATAACCCGGTAAAATTCCCGATTGAAAAAAAAAGCGGCGAAGTATTATTATTTTCCACAAAAAAAAAAAACCACTTTATAATAGACTCTCAGTATGATTCTTAACAACATGCTTACGGATCGGACAGAGTTTTTTACACGCTGTGTGTGGGAGCGACACGTCCCATTTGTTACTATGATTTGTGCGTTTTTTAACAGTTTAGCCACAATTAAAGGTCTTTCATAAATCATAAGAAATATACGAAATTCAAATTATATATTCTTATTACTTAGTTAACATATTGTTGTGTACATAAGCGCAACAATGGATAATAAACAAACACAATATTAAACAATAAACATATCACTTTACAACAATGTTTGAACAAACTTCAAAATAATACTTAATACTGCCACTTTCAAAACAACATGGAATGCTAAACTACTCTGAAGAGGAATATTTTAAGACGAGCTTATCACAAAAATGAAGTGGCAGTTGACAACATACCTGTCACTATAAAATGAACTTTAATACTTACACATAAAGATAAAAATTCAATATAATACATTAATTTGGACAGACGATGATAATACAGCCTTACATTGTATGAAGCTGATATAATTTGTACAATAACATCATATTTATCAACACTCCTGTATGCAGAACAATGAGGATGAGTGTTTGCATACATATTATACTTAGAACCAATACAATTGTTACGCTAAGCGGGAATAACTTAAGTACTAGAGAAAATAATATAAAAGTATATGAGTACCCTTGCCCGATAGCTAAGAAATGGATGGATGATGGCTCTACGCTCGCGACTTGTCTGATTTGATGAACTTGTCGAGGTCTGCGTCACTGGCGGGGTCGACCTGGGACAGCTGTCGGAAGCTCTCGTCATCCACAAAGCAGATCTCGTGGCCATCGGGGTCGGCTAGAATGATGACTCTAACAGTGGCCTTGCCTGGCGTGTCCAGCGATATCAGCGGGGTCAGGATGGTGCCCTTGGCCGCCTGGATCTTCTGGTCGATGATTGGCTGGTCTTCGAAGGGGCACGAGAACGCGATGCGGCCGTACGCCTTCGCGCGGTTCACTGGCTCACCTGGAATTGCATTAAATTATACATTAGTATAGGTATTCGAAAATTGATGTGCCGCTTTATTGTTAGAGCTCGTTGGATTTTTAAATAAACGTAGCAGATTATTATTGCAGGCTGCCCTTGATCTGAATACTAATAAAAAACTGGCCAACTACATGTCACATACCCCCAATGTGGGACAACCAGTTCTGACTTATGAAATCGTTTTCGTTAAAAGTTTTAACATCGAGGTTCGTTGTTCAAATACTTAAATTATAACTTGGAAAGTTTAGACACATTCGTATACTTTTCGAGTTTAGCACGACGACGTGACAAAAATATTCACGTTGTGATTTTGAAATTCTGATAAAGAAATCCAAAAAGAAATAGAAGAGAATATTATATACTGCTGCTACAGGTATGTCCTCACATATTATAAAACAAAGTCCTTCGCCGCTTCTGTCTGTCGTCCTGTACGCGATAAACTCAAAAACTACTGCACCGATTTTCATGCTGTTTTCACCAATGGATAGAGTGGTTCTCGAGTAAGGTTTTAGTATAAAATAACCGACATCCACGCGGGCGAAGTCGCGGGCATCAGCTAGCAAGCCATATAAGTAGTAACCCCATATTATCAATTTCTCCGTTTTCGTATATTCATTGACACAGGATTATACTCCATTTCAAATAAGATTAGACATGTAAATAAACCTTTTTTACAGTCCGTTCAACCGATTTTGACTTCTATTGCGTTGGTGGCATGAAAAATGGCAGCTGCAGTAGACAGTTGGTATTGTGTAACGTTTTTTGCTTTTAATGCCATCCTTATGCCTACAGTATAGAAGTCAAAACCGGTTAAACGGACTGTAAAAAGGTTTGTTTAAATGTCTAATCTTATTTCAAATGGAGTATTGATGTTAAAGGGGGTAGGTAAAGTACCCATCCGACTTATCTTGCATAAATGAATAGGCAGGTATGGACATTTGTTTGTATGTCGGTGATACTACGTTATACAAAGTCGACAGAAATAGTCAACATCGATAACAGATTTTCCTAGGTAGATACTTGAATATCAATTACTTACTTTGCACGTGTAAGATTTTATCAACTTCTGCTTACATTGTGTAAGTGTCAAGTACGAATGTACCACATTATTTGCCGATTTCTAATCAGGGACTTGAAAAAATCCTTACTAATATTATAAATGCGAAAGTAACTCTGTCTGTCTGTCTGTCGCTCTTTCACGCCAAAACTACTGAACCAATTTAAATTAAATTTGGTACACAGATAGTCTAGAGCCTGAGAAAGGACATAGGCTACTTTTTATCGACATACCACGCTTGCGAAGCCGCGGGCGGAAGCTAGTATAAAATAATGTTAAAATAGAATTAAGTATAGTTCCAGTAACGATAATTTCTACCGTTCCACCCGAATCATAACTAAATTAAGAATTGAAGGTTTCGTTCCGATAGATTTTCGTTATAATATTGCAAAGAAATTCGTTCATAAATGGTTACTGGAACTATACACAATGCTATTACGTAACGTTATCCTAACGCATTTACGTAACGTTATCCTAACGCTATTACGTAACGTCATCGTAACGCTATTTTGAGTATCCTTTCAAGTCCCTGTTTCTACCTTTCAAGTACCTTTTCCTTTGTTAGATGCGTGGAAAATATGTAAAAGGTATCACACGGCTGACACGCGGCGTGATAGTGATAACAGGTGCATCATCTTACGTAGATTTGTAGGTAAGTACCCACTTTCTGTTGAAAAGTCATGTTGTCTGCGTTACGTCTGATAAAACACCTGAAGATAGCGTCAATCTAACAAAGGAACGCTTGCTACTGTCGTGATAAAATATGTCTGGTCATCATTACAGTGTCACGTTTATTAATAGGTTATTGGTTAAAAAAATCACACATAATATATTATAAGGCGAAGGTATCTTTTCTTACACGTCATCATTATGAAGAACTTTCACTATGGGACCAACCATGAAATCGCAAAAAAAAACAGCTGTTCCCTACATTTATGTTCGCATAGCTCGTCAAAATGTAGGGAACAGCTGATTTTTTTGTTCGGAATCGTCCTGTACCAACTCCTGCATAAGGGTGCTTGCATAAAGAAGCTGGTTCTCGGTAAATACTGCGGGTAAAATAGTCCCCTGTTAACTTATGTGCTCACACTCATATAAACAGCTAAAACATGTAATCGTTTCTTTTCAAATATCAAGCTGCAACGATGTGTACCGGGAGTCGGGCCCGAAAACCCGCTTTTTTATGCAAGTACCAAGTACCCTAACATACAATTTAATATGCATGATGACGCAATCTGTGTGGAAAACTACTGCTCAAAGCATGTACCGTTAGAAGCAGACACAAACAGGATTTTAACCGACAATTAGAAAAACGAAGAATTGAAAACGGTGCAATTCAAAAGTAGACTTCGAAAATTACTAATAGATAAAAGGTACTATAGTGTAACTGAGTTTTTAACAGTTTTTTTTTCTTCTGAATACTTAAAATTTTTAATTAATTCATTATTCAAAGTCAAAGTCAAAGTCAAATAATTTATTTCAAATAGGCACAAAAAAGGCACCTTTGAACGTCAATGAAAAACAAATAAAAATATTGCCATATTAATAAAATTATTGTTTTACTTAAGGAATGTTATGTATTATCTATGACCTGTAACTTTAATGTTTGTTTGTTTATTGATGTTTGACCACGAGTTTTATGTTTCAATGACAATTTTATTTAATATAGTGTAATAATTAAGTTAATGTTTTAATGAAAATTTGAATTTTAATAATTTTATTTAAATTCAAATTCAAATATTTTTATTTGTAGAACATAGGTAAATACGGATGTCAATATTAATAAAAGTGAACACTATGTCTTTCCGTCATCGGCGCGCTAATGATAGTGTAATAATTAAGTTAATGTTTTAATGAGAATTTAAATTTTAACAATTTTATATAATGAAAATGTTTGCATGCCGAATTGTGAAATATGGCAGAACTCTGGGGGCCTAAAACGGCCGCATTAGCAATTCCTCTAAAAGCAATTAATTTCCTGAATTTCCAGCTGTCATTGGCAATTCCTCTAATTTGACGCAAAACCAATTCCTATTGGGTGGACCATTTTACGAATCTCCATACAAAACTATCAAACAGATGAATTATTTCGTAATATGAATCGCACGCAGATCATATTATGAACAGTCAGTTTGTGACATTTTACGATGATTCATAATATTTTCCTATAATGATTCTGCCAAAGTGGCTGTTTTAAGCCCAGATGTATTGTGATAACTACAACTACTTATGTATTACCCATATTTGCAAATAAACTCTATTCTATTCTATTCTAAAAAAAGATTTATCTTTGGATGGAACGAATAACAACCACGAATATTAAAAAAAAGAAATTGTAAACCATCGAGAATGAGATATAATTATGTGTAGGTACATTTTATCAGTCACATGCAAAATATAAATATTGAAACATAATTTATTCATCACGCTTATGTATGGTTCTTAAAAATACCTAAGTAATCCTCTTTTGTGCCGCAGTTTGTTCTACGAAAACACGTACCATCCATAGATCGTACCTATTTACTAAAACATAACATGTTAGCCGCATGAATTCACAAGAACTTACCAATGTCAACTAATTCCAATTTAGCTTGTTGGTCGCCGAATCCCAAAGTGACTGACTTAGTTGTTTTCTCAAATATCTTCAAACTGAGTAAACCACTCCAGTAGGCGATGGACTTCTCCAAGTTTGAGCTGGCAAGGGACACCTTAACCACTGGATCTGTGGATCATAATTTTTACAATGAATGGTCTTTTTCTTACGAATCGGCACGAACTACATAAGCAAAGGCTAATTAAATTCGTAAAAAAATAAAGTAATAAAAACTAAAACCCAACTACGACTAAAAAGTCAATCAACTAAAAAGGTATAAACAAGACACCACAGACAGACAAATTAAAAATCCGGAGTCACACGTGTTGGGGCATAAATCGCACAGATTACTCGTGTAAATATGACTTGTAAATACCCGCTAAACGCCCGCGCCCCATGTATTAAACCGGTAAAATAACCCATTAAAAAAAAAAACGGCGATATGATAATTAAATATTTTTTCCAAAAAAAAACCACATGAATAGACTCTCAGTATAATTTTTAACAACACCCTCACGGATCTTACAGGGTTTTTTATACACGCTGTATGGCAGCTAGCCGCCATTTTAATGTAAGTACTTATATTTTGTTTAGACACGCACGCCCCTTAGTTATGGTTATTGTGTACTATTGATAGTATTAGTTCCTTACAGTATGTTTCAAAATAAAGATTAGCTTGAAATTGTTTAAAAAAGTATATATACGAGTATATACGTAGTATTATTTAAAAAAGTATATATACGAGTATATACGTAGTATTATTTAAAAAAGTATATATATATACGTAGTATTATTTAAAAAAGTATATTTATATACGTAGGTATACGACTTTTTTTTCCTAATTACGACAGATATAATGTCTTCATAGTGTAGCCATAAAATATGACATTTTTTTTAACTTTCAGACAAAGATCGTGTCGATTGTATACATTGGCGTGAAGTTCTGTGTTATCAAAGCGTCTCTTGAGGAATCATGCTGCCATCACATGATTTGAAATCGACGCATAGTTACTGTCGATACCTAGTTTATCCACAAAACTATCATAAAATATCATCACATGATAAAAACATCTCAAACAGTGATGTTTCAGCAGATAACTATACTTTATCTTATCAATACACAATAATTATCATAGATGACGCTCACTCTCAAACTATATGGTAAACAAGACTAGCCAAAATATGTCCATACTTGTATGTAGGTACACACGGCTACATATCAAGCTATACATTTCCAGTTTATGCTGATCTCGCATTGTATAGGATTTCCGTACGATGAGAGGTCAGCTTATACTGGAAATGTAAAGCTTGATATGTAGCCGTGTGTACATACCTGTTAATGTATAGCTAGATTTCTAAAAATGTTATGTCGCCTTTTCCAATCTTTATAATAGTAACTGGTATCCTAGATCTAGTAATCTAGACTCCAAAGGCCCTGGTTTGAGTTTCTTTTAACCATCTCGACTTTACGCATTGAACGCGTTCGGCGCTCCGATTGGCCCTTCACTGACCTTCACTGGTGAAGAGCCAATCGGAGCGCTGAACGCGGTCGATGCGTAAAGTCGAGATGGTTAAAAGAAACTCGCACTAAGGCCTCTGTTAAGTAAATGGGCTTTGTTAGCTCAGCAAGGAATATTTGCTGGATAAAAAAAAATATACAAACTCAATTCTTTGCTTTCTTTAGTTTCAATACTGGAACTAACCTCTGTCAACAGGCTGTGGTTTGTCAACGATAAAGAACTTGTAACCGCCGGGAGCTTCAACATATTTGAGTCCATTTTGTTCCTTTATGGGCCAGTTGTTGGCAGCGGCCCTCTTGAGACTCTCGCTAGACTGGACTGTGAGGCCGATGAAGTCATTTCCTGTTTCGTAGTGTGTGATACCGTAGTTGTATGTAAGCTCCACTACGAAGTGCGAGTCCTCTGGTCCGTAACCAACCATAGTCTTACTCCATCTGTTTGCGTATGGCCTAGAAATAAAAATAATAATTTAATATAATGTCTTTCGGAGCTATTAATTACATTAATATCTATAAAACATACATTAAGTTTAGCTTCATGGACTAGAATTAATAGTTTCTAGGAATCATGAACATTCATGAACAGTTTTTTTTTACATAAGTAAGTAATTATTGATTCAAACAGTTTCCAAATATTTTTGGAGCTATCTATTACTCACCCATTGCAAGCAGCTTCACATCCCTCACTGAACTCCTCATGTCTTAGGACCTGTAAAAAAAAGACATATTATTTAAAACACGGATCCTGCAAGCTTAAAGTACATACCAGACTGACGATATTAATAATTAAATAAATAAAGATTTTTTTACAATTTTATTGTCATAAAAATATTATGCTTCAAAAGAAAAAAACGTTTTTTTTTTAAATAACTAACAATCAGGTCAGGTGTCTTATTTACCCCAGGAAAACAATATTAGCCTATATCTATATAAATAAATACAAAATTGGTCCACAATATTGACATTGAAATCGGTGAATATACATATATATAAAAAGTATATATATACATACATTTGAACATTGAACTTCCTCCTTTTTGGAAGTCGGTTAAAATCAATTGCCGTGCGTTAGTCTCGCAAAACGGCTCAATCAGTGTGAAGAAAAAAAATGCTTTGCTAGTAGCATTAGCAAGTAGTTAATAACAAATTTATAGTTTACATGACATCAATTACATTTTGTTTGAGTTTACATACCAAGCATTAACCCAATTAAGAAACAGGTTCACTGTTTGTATAGCAGACACAATAACTGGACAATCACCATAACGCATGTGTGTCATGGGACTGTGAAAGGGTTAATTATGTGAATTTAATTGGTGGTCACCATTAACCTGCCGAACCTCCACTAATGAAACACAATTGATTATTGATTGTTCTAGCTAGACTAATGAATGAATCACTGGTACATAAACTAGAGAGGAGAGGATGGGCTCACGGGTAGACCATGACCTGGATTAGGACATAGGATACGTTTTATCCCTATATTCCCACGGGATTGAGACCTACGCGGGTGAATCCGCAGGGCACAGCTAGTAATAATATAATTTCGTCTCGACACATTGTTATTTTCTAGTTAAAATGTATTATTGCCTTGCTAATTGAACACTCTAACATGTTTAGATATACATTTACTTATATTTTTTTTGTGTAGACATTAAAAGATTCCCTACTGACTACATGAAGTAGGTAGTCATCTATATATATGAAAATCAATTGTTGTTCGTTTGTCTCGTTAAAACTCGAGAACAGCTGGACCAATTTGGATAATTCTTTTTTTGTTGTGTTTGTTATTCTCAGGGCAAGGTGTAGGTAGGGTAGGTAGGTATGTAGATATGTAGGTAGGTAGGGTAGGTAGGTATGTAGGTAGGTAGGGTAGGTAGGTAGGTAGGTAGGTATGTAGGTATGTAGGTAGGTAGGGTAGTAGGGTAGGGTAGGTAGGTAGGGTAGGGTAGGGTAGGGTAAGGTAGGTAGGTAGGTAGGGTAGGGTAGGTAGGTAGGGTAGGTAGGGTAGGGTAGGTACGTAGGGTAGGGTAAGGTAGGTAGGTAGGTAGGGTAGGTAGGGTAGGGTAGGTAGGTAGGTAGGGTAGGGTAGGGTAGGTAGGGTAGGGTAGGTAGGGTAGAGTAGGGTAAGTAGGGTAGGGTAGAGTAAGTAGGGTAGGGTAGGTGGGTAGGGTAGGTGGGTAGGGTAGGTAGGTAGGTAGGTAGGTAGTATAGAGTAGGTAGGTAGGCTAGAGTAGGTAGGTAGGATAGGGTAGATAGGGTAGGGTAGGTAGGGTAGGGTAGGGAGGTAGGAAGATAGGGTAGGGTAAGGTAGGTAGGTAGGGTAAGGTAGGTAGGTAGGGTAACGTAAGGTAGGTAGGTAGGGTAACGTAAGGTAGGTAGGTAGGGTAAGGTAGGGTAGATACTTAGTGGTACCCGTGCGAAGCCGGGGCGGGCAGCTAATTAACAATAATAATTTTGTCTGACACATTAAGTATATGATTTTCTAATTAAAATGTATTACTGCTTTCTTAATTGAACTCTGTAACATTGTTAGATATTTATTTAACAGAAAATTATATTGTTTATATTATATGGTTTTGTGTCTATTTGATCAATAAAAAAGAATTAGGTTTATATTTATTGATTGAGTAGTATTATAACCAGTGATCGGAGTAGGTAGATTGAACTGGGGCCATTGATCCGAAACGTATATATTAATATGGACATTCCTCCGGAATTGGTGGATTATTAAAAAAAACCGGAACTTATGTAGGAATTGTATTCTGCCAGAGTGGGAGGAGTCATTTGATGATTTGCCATCCTCAAAAAAAAAAAGGTAGGAATTGTAATAAAATGAGCAAATAAATAAAATAGCAAATAAATAATGAATTAATTTAGTTTTGATACCTTCCTTTAAATTTTGAATTGAGTAGTAATAATATCACTACCAACATTAACAATATTTAATTGAATCCGGAAATACCGGAATTACTTTCCGGAAAAATGGCTTATCCATGTTCTTCTTTCTGTGTGCATTTATGATACAAGTACCAAAAATCAATCTACCTACTCCGATCACTGATTATAACACAATAAAGTTAATTAAGTAGGTACGTAAATGTTGTTTTTAATTACCCTCTTGTTGATGACTTTAAAGATTTCAATTTAAAACTTATAGAACAAAATTAAATGATAGGCTCATATTCATTGAAATAAAAATAATGTGCATGATTTGGTAGCAAATAACTGCAACCAAGGGTCAGTGGGTAGTCTCAGGGCGAATTCGACCAAATTTTTATCCCTAGTATAAGTCTAATCCAGCAAGCAGCAACCAGCAGTAAATATTACATTTTTGACAGATTTTCTATACAAAAACTGTCACGACATCAATTTTATTCCCCGAATAAAAGTTATCTGGCTTTGGTTAAATCGGCCCTTAGAGTGATAGATTAACTATTGTGGGCCTAGATCCAATTAGATTCAACTTGTATGCGGAAACAGGTAGTCAAACCTACAGAAACAGGTGTGAATTACAAAGAATAGTGTATTCGCTCATTAGCGGTAACAATGACTGTGAAAAGTCTAGTCATTAGCTACACTTAAGTTTTAGTTCAAGTTTACAGGATTTACAAATAATGAGTCTAAAATTGTATAACATGTTGTAGATGTATTTCTGTTTGACCTTGGTCACAGATTTGAATCATGAAACCAGTATTTAGTAATGCTATATGATTTCTCATTTTCTAACAAACATGTCAAACTTTAACAAACTATTTTTAATGTATTATTCTTATTTCTTACTTTCATTCCTAAGATTTCTCTGTAGAATTTCGCAGTCAGGGTTCTGTCGGCGACTTTGAACACGAAATGTAGAGCACGGCCGTTAATCATCTTGAGTATCTTACTAATTACTGAGATTACTGAAGAAATATAAAGGTAATTACTATTTATTACTACCACAAACGTAGATAAAACTATATATTATTGATATAAAACTTTTTTAAATTACGAAAACTGATACGAAACACCCTGCTTCTAGCCACGCACTGACGCACTGTCACTGTTCACTAATGTCCACAGAACATTAGTACTCAACTAATGTCAAGTAAGCAATGTCAACTTGACAAGGGAATGAATCATAACAATTATTTATTCATGACCATAGATACAAGTCTTTCAGTCGTATACATAGATGGGGGGAATGAATCTATAAAAAAGAGTGGCCAACTATTTCATCATCATCTTTTATCATTTTACCATTTATGATGTCGTCAGTGGAAAGGTGAACTTTAAAGTTTTAACTTTAAAGTTCATTTCCCAAAAGTACCATTTTGGCGCTTTAGCATTTTCGCCTTTCCACTGACGATGTAATTTTTCACAATTACAATGGAGAAGTCCCAAGCTATCTAATCTCCTGGTATTATGAATAACACTAGCTAATCACTTCAAAAGTGGTAAGAATCTAATGGCTAATCGGTCATGACTATTCGATTAACTTAGCATAGGCAGGAATAGTTAGGTATCTATTAATAAGGTGTTAATTAATCAAATAGCAATTCTCCTGACGGTAGGTCAGGAGAATTACCTATTTGATTGATTAACCCATGTCCGTCACGTACAGGAATATAGAATATATGAAAACAATATTAAGATTAACGTGTGAAGCATTATTTTTGTGTAATACCCTCAAAATATTAATTTCTGGAACATTCGATAGAAGTTGAATGATTTTCATTAATCTTTTTTTCGAGTAGATACCTAACCTACTTCTTTTAAAAGTTAAGGCAATCTAAGTTTTAGATGAATTTTGATAAAATGTCTCTCGGTTGGTGTAATTGTTGCATACCATTCACGTTCGAGGATAAATAATTATGCAAACCAGTAAACTATCGTTAATATGGTCGAAATTACCTGAATGTGAGGAGTATGTTACTTAATTGGCAACATCGCTAGGGTTATTGACAATTGACATCGTCACGTTGACAGAGAAAAGCTATGGTCATGCATGACCATTGCCCCATAGAGTATAGCCCTCTACAAAATTAGCAGTAAATTATCAAAACAGCATTAGGCATTGTTTTCGTCCAGGATTTCATTTATTGCTTCTATTTCCATTATCCTATAAGGCCACGAAGCAGGTTTCGCAAATGCTACAGAAACCGCGCTTGGTCAAACAAAAAAAAAGAAGTCATGGTACTTCACGATGTTTTCCTTCATCGTTTTGAGAGCAGTAGAATAAGTTACACAAAGTAAAGCGTCTTCCTGGGTAACTCACGAGCTACTACTTGTAAATAGGAGTTGCTCCCATTAACCTGCGCCACCGCTGCATCGGATAAAAAATAAGAATCCTAATCATGTTGATTTTGTTATCATAGCATAGCATTTAATTATTTATGAAAGTGAAGGTTGCGTAAAGTGATAAATGTTTATTAAACGCTACTGATAAAACCATTTGTTTAGATTAATACTTACGTGTGCGTGCGTAGGTAGGTACCTATAGGTATTACGTAGGTAGGTAGGTACCTATAGGTATTACGTAGGTAGGTACCTATAGGTATTACGTAGGTATACCTAGTGGCAAACACGTACCTACCTACGTTGGTATTACTTATCAATATAGGACGTTATTAATTGGCAATTGAATGATTAGCCATGATTTTCTTAGATAATAATTCAATTAGTCAGTAGCAGCCCGGAGTCTGGATTTTGCCCGATTGATGGCATTAGGCTCGCCCCCATTACATGGGACTAAAAGATACTTAACTGCCTACTATGACCTACTATAGGTACACCTCTGCCTAACCCTTCGGGAATTACAGGCGTGATGTTATGTGTGTGTGTTTATTAGATAGGTAGCTACGTTTCAGATTAGTACTGGTTGTGATTAGTCATATAGGTAGGAATTATTTTTATAATAAAATAAAACTAAGCCATACTCGTCGCGTACCGTATACTGGGGCTACATTGTCCCGTTATCGCGAACTTAACTTCGCTCGCTCTCTCTCGCACACCGTTCGACGTCTCGCTGAGCAACAGAGAGCGCACGAAGTATAGTTCGCGATAACGCGACAATGTAGCCCCAGCATTGTAAGTACTTCTTATTTAGGAATCCTTTTGCCCGAAGACGGTTTAGGATACCAATTCAAGAATAGTAGACGATTTAGCTTCGCATTGCAGTGGATCGTACTTAAAGCCACAAAAAATATATTATTACCACAAATACTTGAGGGGTGCTACACTGTTTCCAAAGATGAAATCGTGAAAAAGAAATCAGGTGCTCACAACATTTTTACGAGTTATACGAAAATAAATGTAGGTTTGGTGGGTATGATGCAGGCTATATTATAGTCGTTGGTATGATGGGTGGGGGTTTATTATTTTTTAAGAAAAAGTTGTTCTTAATGATGGGTACAATGACACTTTAAGAGATTTTCAGTTTTTGCATATTTAATGTACACCTTGTATATTTTGCCACCTGGCTGTGCCGAATCATGCCGACCCGAAGTGTGTATAGCTCGTACGCCTTACTGATAGGAAGAATTTACTGGCCTAAGTATATAACTTTAGGTACATTACACTAGCCTAGCCTAATAATTTCATGTGTCAGCGGGGGTGAGGGGTGGGGCACTTCGCAGCGAGTGGCTAACTTCCGAGCCGCCATTAAGTTTGAACCGAACTGTAGGTACCTATTAATTAAAGATTGCAAGTAGGTAGACTTTTCGATAGAATTTTCGATCAAAACGCGGTTTTTGAGTACCTACCAAAGTTACACAAAAACCGCGTCCAAAGTGCTATTTGGCAGACCGTCTGACGATAAGAAGAGAGGATCTTTTGTTCGGGAAATTAGGATACTTCTATCTTATTCCCTAAAACAATTTAATCAAAATCCATTATTCAATCATTCACATAAAAACTACATATAATTTCATACAGAAATACGGTTAAATATATTTTCTCTTATATCTAATACTACATCCATAATTTCGTGGGTAGGTTTTTATTTTTTTTTACATTTTCCACATAATATGCAATAAATATATCTTATATAAATCTCGTACATAACACGTATTAGTATGTATCTATGGTTTTTGCTACATTCTGTAAATACTTTATTTTGATTTTTTAAATCTGATTATTTTTCTCAGGTATTCCGTTAATTCAGGATATGATTGGGAAAGACATAGATCTCTTATCTTTGTTGTTATAAGTACTAGGTATATAAGTTGCAAAATGTAGATCTATACATATAACAATGTACTTACATTATGACTTAACAACTTTTAGACACGATGACTAAACAGAAAGCAATTAAATACGATAAACATATTTTATCTATGGTCAGTACCACTACTCGTACATCGTTAACAATATTTGAAAATAACTACTTCAAATAAATGATTCAAAATAACGCTACAGATTTAATCTTCTTGGCATCTGACCATTGTTAAAATAAATAATTAAGTTCAAGTTAAATAAACATTTATTAAATAGAAACCCACTATAAACTGGCTTAACAATGTAACTGACTAGATCAATTCACAGGATACGCATTATATGCATGACAAACATAAAACGAAATACAAAGTAAAAACTAATAAACGCAGTTCAAAAAGATAATTTGTAGCTTACATTAGAACACTACTTCATTTAAATCAGATATTTCATTAGTTGTCGTAATTAAATAGTCATAAGTAGAAATAAATAAACTAAAATGTACGCAACTCAGATGAAACCCACTAGAATTGATACTCTAACAATTGACCATGGCTCCAACGCCCCAATAAAAAGCTAACATAACTCCCACAACAAAGAAACTTAGTAGTTTGTGTTCTTTAATTTCTAAATATTAAATAGGCTCATGTGAAGTTACCTTATGAAAATATTAAAAGCTTAAAAAAAAATGCCATAGTTATCGGCACACCTCATGTAGACACAGTCAGTTCTTATCCTTGCCGTAGATGAACCTTTTTCAGCATTTCCATCGGTAAAGTGATCAGCGTCAAGCTAAGACAATCCGAAGTTAAGAATTTCCAATTGTTAGTTATAAATAATGCAGTCCAGGAGATGTCTTGTTGGGGTTCAATATGTCAGCCGAATGGTATAAATTAAGAAAGAAAATTACGTACCTACCAATAATGACATGAATGTTACTTAGCTCAAAATCTCGTTTTGCGTAGCAAATTCTCAACTCGGAGTTGATAGAAATACATCAATTCCACAATGATAGAATACTTAATATATGTTGAATAATGTAACGTAACGTGTCCGTGTGTTCGTGTCGGGTGCGCGGTTTAGTTAGGCTTCTCCTTTTCCTTGTCACTGCCATCTTTTTCCTTTTCTTTTTCCTTATCCTTGTCTTTTTTCTCTTGCAGTTGTTGTAGGTGGGCCGGCAAAGCTTTCAGTATTGCGTGGACCTTTGGATCGAAAATAAAGTCAGTAACTATGTATGAGGTAGGGCGTACTTGGGTGACCGAGCTCTGCTCGGATGAAAATAGAGAAAACGAACCGAATTGCGCGGGCAAATCGTTTTGCGTGAAAATACAGAGATAATTAATTTTCCCAGTTATGAGATCTAGGTAGTGCGATTTTTCGCCCCCTAAATCAAAGTTTGAAATCGTTAGACTAGATTTCGAGAACGTGATTACAAATATATATGTATACAAATATTGCTCATTGAATAGTATAATATTTAGAAAAAAAATATTTTATTCAAACAATAATTTTATAGTAATTGAATCCCTTTCACTTGTGGAATAATTGTTTCGTTTTGGATAGGGCAAAATATCGAACCCTGGGGTACGCTTGTCACTATAATAGATACTGAATACGCGGCATCAACCGCATGCTTATCTCGGAGAAAAACACATTAATCTGTGATCAACATGATAAAACAATTCTTGTAGCTGTGAGATTGTTGGTCTAAGGATAATTGTTTAATGTGTAATCGTATAAAACGCGTACCTCTTCAGCGACGGCCATCAGCACGAACTCGAACTGTTGCTTGGTGGCGACAGTGCGAGTGCGTTGATCTCGGATGTGCTCCAGCGTGGCCGCGATGTCGATCTCCTTGGCGCCCTTGGCCATGCGGTTCAAGACCATGTCGATGAGGCAGTAGGTGCCCGAGCGACCGGCTCCGTCACTGGAATAATATGAGGATTTTTGATGAGGTTTTATTTGGACCCATATAGTCGCCTAATATAGCGTTTTACGCCGAGATCTAACAATATGGAAAATATGAGAATTCATGAGAAGGAAGTTAAGTTCCTTTTTAACTGATTTCAAAAAGCAGTTAGACGCGGCCAATTCTCATTACTTGGCACCATATATGCATATTATACTTTTTATAACTAAGTATTTATGCTAAATTAAAACAGTTGAAATAAAATAACATAAAATAAGTTGAATAGGTATTTATCTAGACTTTGTATTTTTGTATCTTGATATTGCTTCACTAATCGGTCAATCGAAAATATCTTTGATGATAGGTGTTATCATTCGTTAGAGACGTGATATGCAAATGATTTGATTCTATGAAATGATTTTTTCTCATAATAAATTAATTCAGATCAGAAACAAGATCGTGATTATATTATTGATTACCGTAGGTAATAGCCATTTACCTTATTAGGTACTTACCTACTACTTACAGCTTTATCAATTGTGTCATTGAAGATCATTAATCTAAAATATATTCCGTGGTTTAAGGTTCAATATCCTAAATTGATCGATCTACTCAAAAGTGTAAATTAGTGTAATTAAGTGTTTTACCTGCAGTGGACCACGATGGGGCATGATCTCCCTCTGTACGACTTGTTTACTTTTCTGCAAACAAAACAAATATTGCATAAATACTTGTGAATCATTAACTTTACTTAAGGTACTTACTAGCGCAAGTCTAGACTTACATAAGTCTGCGTAGCACCGAATGGCTTGGATATTTGTGTTAATTCATCCCAGACACGTTAACGTATACTTGTGCAAGTCCAATTTTGCGCAAGTATATCGTAACGTGTTTGGCCTTCATTAAAAAACCTTCTGTATTGCTACTTATTTTTTATTAAAAAAGGTTACAACATAATTAGTCAGAACTGGCTGGTTAGCATCAAATTATTCATAATGCCATAAAAGTTAAAAAAAATACAATAAAATCTTTTGTTTTCTTACGTAATATTTGGCTTTTCCTTATTTTTCATGCGAAACCAGCCAGATTTCCTTAATTTTTTTTCTTATTAAGAAGTTAGATCAGTTATCGCGCCGCTTTAGTTTAAAACCTTTCTTCTTTTACCATTTCTTTAATTTTTATTCACCTAGAATTGCTAATCATTGCGCTAAGTATCATTTGGCTATTGTAATAATACGTATATAGTTCACCTCCTGAACTCCAACAGAGCCTTGGTCGATGATGGAACGCCGTTTTCAGGCCAGGAGAGGAAATGGAACTGCGTGACAGTTCGGGTCTCGCCGGTGCGTTGATTCTTCAGGTAGAAGCTTCGCACCAGGTAGTCATCGCACCATATGTGCTCGCTTACCAAGTGCACCTGAAATATGACGTATTATATTTATTTTTTATTTTAATTGCAACAGACTTATGAAAACAAGGACAAGGAATGGATCGGAGACTTCAGCATCACTATGTGCGGTTCCACTTGTTGCGTAGATAAAAGCCATACAGGACTAACTAATCAAGAGAGAAAAAGTACTACCTACCTTTTTCTGAAGCTTTATTTTGATAAAGTAGTACTAGGTCTAGCATCTACCCAAGCTTGTCTTATCCAACACCAACAAAACTTACCTCATAGATATGGTAAAGTTCAGATCCCTCTTCAGGCCAGTAGCGGTGGCAGAGCTGTTGTCCGTTCTCGGTGAGGCGCGTGAGCATGACCATGACGACGCTGCCCTGCTCCCACACCATCTGCCAGAAGTCGGGCGCCGTGTGCGCCATGGGGCCCGCGGCCGCGATGTACGCGGGGTTGCGGGGGTCGTGGTCCGTCTGGGGAACAAATGGGGTGTCATCCCAATTAGTAATGCATAGAAAGAGACATTATGAACTATCAAAATATGGAAAGATGTTCGAAGTTTCCACTGGCAATGGAGTATAGGATCATAAAAGATTAATAATTATTACGTGGTAAGACATAAGTTGTTGTTGTTTCCTCGCGTAAACATTGTCAATGACCTTTCAGGTAAGAAGATAGTGTCTACATAGATTTAGATAATTATGTTAAAAACTCACAATCATGATATATTTATGGCACACATTTATGCTTTCGATAGCCTATATCCAGTGGTTTATAATACAGTTGACTTACGATAGTCGAAGCATTGATGTAGTCAGATCCGAGATGGTTGGAGAGCGTGTTGAGCGTGACCCTGGAGTGGTCGTAGGGCAGCACGTCAGCATAGCGGTTCTTGCCGGTGTTGTCCTGCTTCAGGGCTGCGGTAGTGGCGCAGGGCTCTGCCTCGTACGCGCACAGGGCGCGCCATTCTTGCTCCAAACGGTCCTTGTTGCGCAGGTGATCTTCCATGTACGCCTGTTAGGAAGTTGGTTAACATTCTCCTTCTTTTTGTTTGTATGAACTGTGGTAGTATTCTGGCAATAAAATGATAACGCAATTGTTGTTACTACAAACTATTTATTATCAGCTTTGCTTACCAACACAATGTGTCCGGTGGAGATGTCCATATTAGTTAGTGCTGGTTCTTCACTCCTGAAATAAAATAACGACACGTTAAGTCGCGTTACATTTATTAGCCAATTTTTTTATATAATTTACTTATTGCAACTCCAAAAGACAATCTCAAGACGACTTAAGCTTAGGTAGCTTTAATCATTCTTACCATGACGAAGTGCTAGATCGAGTCGAAGGAGAATTGCCTTCAGTTGGTTCCTTGGAGAGCGAGGTGATGCGCTGTGGCGGCTCGGTAGGGTGCGTGGGAGCGGCGGCCGGCTGCTGGCCAGTCCACTTGCCAGACATGCGTGCTCGGCACAACTCCTGCAATGTGACGAGCTCAATGAACGTTAGGACACACGAGTAATAACAATTGCTGGCAAAAATTTAATACGTACACTGCAAAGTATACCATCTTACCTGATAGTCCCTAGTAGCCTCAGCGTCAATCTCTGCTGCTGAGGATAGGCCGTTCATCTTCCTCTTATTGCTCATGTCTCGCCTCAGCAGCACAGCAAAGACCACTGCTCCTACCACCAAAACCATCAGACTCCCTATAAGAGCCGAGAGTACTGGCAGATCTAGACCAAGTATGGGCTCTGGTGCATCCAAATGGTGGCTCACTGGGCGCTTACTCTGCAATCATAGATTGAACATGAAATCCCGCTATCTAATTGCGTAACACATTTTCGAAAATTACAACTACGAAAATTACATAATTTTGACAGTTCAACAACATTCATTATTTGCGTTATTTACGTTGTTGAGAAGATTTTTCTTCGAACTTATGAAGCAATGGATTAGCAATTTGTTTCAAAACGATTCCGATTGTAATTGATCGTGTATTAGGTAATTAGGGAGCCGGTGACAGAGATGCTCATTTGTTTGCCTTAAATATTGTTTGAATATACTTACTCTGTCACCGATGCCAGTGGACAGAACTTGCGCTCCAGTCTCGCGACGCAAATCATCTTTGATTTCATCTGAAAGGAATATTTTGAAGTATATAATATGTGTCAGTAGTTATAGGTAAATGAGGTCGGAAACATTTGTCGTGCCATCTTGTAATATCTTACCAACGTGTCGCGCTACGGCCATAGCATCATACCCTTTATTATTCTTCTCAACTTTGAATGTAACTTCACTTGGATCGACTCTGAAACAAAAGGTTGTGTTGTTCTATTATTACCACAGTATACAATAGATAAATAAATAAATAGATAAAAAAGTTAAAACTATAGATTTTAAAGTAGACTTTATTAAAGTTACCGGGGGTTTGAAAAAGTGTTTTTCTCTAAACCAAGCATTTCTTCTAGTCTTGAAATAAATGAGATGCCTTTCTCCCAGTCAGTTAGGAACCTGAGGCAAACCGATTATAACATCAATGGGAAAGTACCTTAACATTTATTTTCTGTTTTGCACTTTGGAAACGTGAAAGTTCTCACCTGTTTTTGAACAAGACATACGCGTATGATGGGTCATAGTCATACTCATTGTGATCGTGGTCACCAGGCTTTTCATCTTTTTCTACGGGCTGCACACCTTGTGCTGAAATATAAAATCAGACCGATGCTTTAAATAGGGCGATAAAACTACAAACGATTTTAGACAACACCGATATAGAACTTGAAACATGCATAGTTTTTCATTTAGTAAAGAACAGTATAGAGTCAATACAATATTAATTGCCTGAGGAATAAATAGCAGGTCGAATTCAAGAGAGACAAGATTTATAAACACTGGGTTATGATCATTAAGCAGGTATTGAAGGAAAGCATTTTTCTTGTAGAGATGGTGAAACGCATAAAACTGAATATCAGGGAGTAATATACCTATACATAGATATGATAGAAAAACATATATTTATAAACATTGAAGCTGACATAATGACACACAGGGTGGGCTATAGCCCAAAATCAATACATCGAAGAGTACAAAGAAACGCCATAAAACAAAACATTTAGATGTCATCCATCACACATAGGCAACACGTTTCATACAGAGGACTATGCTTCGTGTCTCACAATAAATTAAAATGTGCTGAGGGAAACACTTAGTGCGGTGTTCTAGACAAGACGAGGAAGTGCGATTAGTAAAAAAATATAATTTAATTGAGATGCAGCTCTAGCCTGTAGCCTGATTCTATTCGAGGGAACATCGATAGGTATCTAAAACAGTTATCTCAGGCCGCTGTGACACTAACCTGTCACTGATTTATTGTGGTATAAAATCTTTAATGTTTTTGCGTCCAGGCGCGGCCCAGGCTTTTTAACATCGTCTCTTTCCCTACGCTTAAAGCCCCATTCGTTATTAAGCAAATCTTGAATATCCTCGGGGTAAAATTTGGGACTTTCACCTGAAACATCGTCGGTATATGTAACGCCCTCAGTCTGGTTTGAATCACTTTTACGGGTTCTTGATATCAAGAGGCCTATGTGAAAAAAATAGCCAAGAACTAAAATAACACATTGGTTAACTGAGAAGTACAAATAAGAGAAATTAATTTAAAAGTTAGTACGTCAATAGTTGAACAGAATGAGTGAGATAATGTTGCTGTTGTACCTACAATGCAAACGAAGCAGGAAGCAACACAAATTGCCGTCTTTACACGGAGGTAACACTATGTTCTCAAGTTATGCGCAACATGTGACTCACCTTGCAACTCGTCTGCCCTGAGCGGCCCTCCTTCAGCGTAAAGGGCGCCTTGCGGCTTTTGTTTAGCATCAATGACATCTCGCCAGTAGTTCATGAAGTATTCCTCCATTTGTTTCGAATGTTTAGCGTCTAGTGCGTTATCTGCAATGTTACATAATAGCATGAACAAATAAATTGAATAACAAAGCAATTATTTCATAAAGATATCTTTATTACCTTTGATATGGTAAGGGTCCAGCTCCCCACTGCCAGCATCAATGGGAAACTCATCTATTCCGTCTTCATCTATATAGACCCTTGGTTCAGGTAATTCACCCGGATTCTCGTATTCAAAGGGAAAGTGTTTCTCAGCAAAACTCTGCTTATAGTTCTTCCAAGCATTGGAACGAACTTCTTCATCTAGCGGAGAAAATCTATTACTCGTGATATATTCCGCAGTAAATGGTGGAGCTTTAGTTTTGTACTTATGGAAATGAGCTCCCAGACGTTCTTCATCAGCGTACGCCATGTTAGGTTCATTTTCTCCAAGAATGTCAGACACGGATTTCTTCTGTTTATCGACAATAACCCTAGGTATAGGGTTTGCGTTGTTCATTGGCTTTCGCTCTTTTTCAGCTAGAATGCGTTCTCTGAATCCGGAAAACGGTAGAATAATGGGAGATTCCTCGCTTCCACCCATTAACATCAGATCGCGTATTTTGTCACTTGGCGTTTCGCCATCAGCTGGTTCATCAACTTCAATAAAAAATAAAAAGAGCTCATTACTTATATTTCATTCATATATAAGAGCTATCAAAATGTATATACATACAGTATTTTTTACCTTTGGGTATGTAGGGAGTCGGGTCGTCATCAGGTGTCAATGGTGGATTATACACCTCATTAGCAAAGTTCGAGTCGGAGATCGGTGAGTTAGGCATAAAGCGCACGTACGCTGTCTCATCTGGTTCAATCTGTATTTCAACACGATTATTAAGAAAGTCATTTATTATCAATCAAGACAAGTGAACACTTTAATAATAATTAAGTACAACTTACTTCTTCGGTATTTCCTTCAGGATTTTCTTCAGTGTCGGTACTTAATTTAGGGTCAGCAAAAGGATCGCATATTTTTGTATTGACAGTAGCTGGATCACTGGAAAAAATAATCAAAAATGTTCACTGGACAATCACGGCATATCCAAAGTCCGAAAGTAGAGTCACATTTGACGAAACACTTGGTCAGAATGCTTAATTCGATAAATGGAACAAGTATTGAGAAGGGAGGAAAATCTGCGAATATTTCTTTGTGTGCGGAACGGTGTCGTCCCAAGCAGAATGTTTTGAGAGAGGCAACCGAGTAGGCAGTTGTGATTTTGTCTGATCACCAACCCTTGACAGACTACTGTTGTCTCCCGTATTTTGGAAGGTTCTTTTGTGCAATAAAGTTAGACTGTGACACTACTGATATTAAATAAAGTGATTCAACTAACAGATCCTGTCGCAGCGTGTAGAGCATGGCTTGCAACACGCACTGCGTGTACGCATGCTCCCAGCGGTAGCCGCGCGTCGCCAGCCGCTGTAGCTCACCCTCGAACCATTGCAGCTGCTCCGAGCTCATGTCATACCTGTACAGAGATGAAGATTGGAGGATTTAATAGCTTTTCAAGAAAGACAACTAAACAATATGTACACAATCGCTAAATGCTAAAGGACATAGGAATCTCACTTAAAATTGACGAGATTTAGCATGGGAATCTCTACAGAGAGAATAGAATAAAGTTGCTTAAAGTGAATGAGAAACTTAACTCTCAAAGGTAACTTACTGATATAGTGACCCTTCCTCCACTTCTTTTTCGTACACCGGTATACATTTACCGAAGGCGAAATCTATGAAAGAAAATTGACATTTCTTATTGCATTACAGGCTTATAATGTTACATGGATAAAGAAAATAATAATTTAAGATATTAAAAAAATACCTGCTATTGTAGATTTTTTAATTTGTTTTAAATAGAACGGCCGAAGCCAATTACCAAATAAACATATAATTTATTTAACACAGTCATGCATTCTTTTCACACAAATTCTAACATTTTCACAATATCAAGCTAGTAGTAGATATTCAAGTATAAAAGTTCAGGAATCATAAAATAGAATTTCAGACGAGAGCCTGAGATATTCATGTTGGAAATCCGCAGCTATAGTGCGTTTGTTTTAAACTTTTAAAAATTATTGTGGAAAGTTTTTCCATTATAAGTAAGTTTACTTACCGTCGTAGCACCATTCCACCCCCTCCACGCATAATGATGCGCTGAATAAGCAACCTGAACAATGAAACGTGTTGTTAATATAGAATCTAGAAGTTAGAGAAAACGTAAAACGGAACCTAACCATTTGAGGAGAATCTCAAATTACAGAATATCAACTGCTGTTGTTGACAGTGCCACTGGTCAATAACATTTTTACTACGGAGAGTAAACAAATATAAAGTACCTAATACCGAAACCATATAAATAAATAAATCCAATGCTACTAGCAGGTGTTTAAAAGTTCAGATGCTTAGTTATTCTGTAGTGCTTTAGCTTTAGGTACGCACGATATGTGACATTAATCCATTTTAAACCATATAGACATTGCAAATGTTATAGATGCTCCGGGGTACTCCAGTGTTACCAATAAAGCATTGAACGCGTGTCGTGATTGTAAATAAACTATATCTCTATTTCCATTTCAAACATCTGCAGCATTTTCACAGAAACGGACAACAATGAAGATCAATACGGGGTAAGAAGACTACAAAGTGTTGAGTTTGTAAGATTCAACAGCTCAAAGCAAAGCTTTGCAGATTTACTGGAGTTTAAAATAAGCTCTGCCAGTCTAACTGTGACGTAGGCGTGTATATGATATCTAAGATTTATACACTTTCTCAAATTGAATAGCTATTGTATCTTGTTGCTACGATTCTGGTAAGTATAGGATTTGTATACAAGGATCAGGAGTTTTACTACAATGCGATGCTATTTATGGGTATTGCCGTACTGTTCTGTGTCCATCCAGATAGAGAGATTAGGCTAAATTATACATGTTATGTATTCCCAACGAATATACTCGTAGTGTCATGAAATTTTATCAAGAAGATGGGCATCATCATCGTACTGAATGTATAAGTATTTCAAGCATCGTTCTGCCATCAGAGTAATTCCAATCGGTCTGAGGAGGATTCCCTGCGGAACCACTGACCTTTACAGGTACCTAGTTATGACACTGATGAGTTTATGATTCCTTAAGTGTTAGATGACTTGGGTTGTGGCGGTCCGATAGGCAGTCACTCCATGTAAGCCACTAGTATTCAGCTGTATTCGGTAAGACTGGAAGCCGACCCCAATATAATTGGCAAAGGGCTAGGCAGATGATGAGTTGTAGCTGACTTACCTATGTTTCCATCGGCATGCGAGGGCGCCAGCGTGCAGAGCAGCGCCAGCGCCCAAAAAGCTTGTCGTATGGACACGCGGAACATTACATCTGCAAATAAGATAATTGAATACTTTGGTTATTTTATTCTACTTCAGAAATAATGATTGGTTCAGAGTTCGGATCATGGTTTTGACTGCTTATTCAATACGTACACACGGCTACACATCAAGCTATACATTTCCAGTATAAGCTGATCTCGCATTGTATAGGATTTCCGTTCAATGCAAGGAAATTTATAGCTTGATGTGTAGCCGTGTGTACATGGGTAAACAGAAATTATTCCAGGAGTTTTAGTTACTAAAAACTTCGGAAATTATTTTCAACTGGCGTGAAACCTCGTATTTATAAGTAGTTGTGGTTAATGATACTTATACATTTTGTAGAGTCGATACACCGTTCATTAAGAGATACCACCCAGCCGAAACTCCTTTACATTCTGGAATATGTAAATGACCTATTCATATATCTTTACGCAGAAACTATTGTAGTTACCTAGTCTGCAAAGGACATAAAGTAAAAACCTACCCAAACTTACCCTTACCATTCCCCTGACTTACGGCGTAAAGCGACTAGGGTAAAACCGTCTATACCTATAGGATCGTAGTTATAATGGTCGGGCTTCTGTACAAAATGAATGCTAAGACATGATGACATCGCTAAAATATACAAAGTAATTTAGACCATAGTTCTGGGCTGACACAACACAATTTATGTTGATATTAGCTCGCTTAGAAGATTACAAAAAAAACAGGTCTCAGATGAACCATTTATCAGGGGATATACATAGTTGCACATAAAATCTCGTGAGCTCCTACATAGAGTTATTGGAGTAGGAAAGAAACTGCAGTCTGCCGGAGCAATACGTCGTTTGTAATGTGAGGAGGACTTCGATCGATGGCAGCTCAAAGGTATATTACGTTCTTATTATGTTGCCGACACGACGTCAATACCGGGCTGTTGGACTTTGGAGTTGCAATAACCCAGTGTAATTAGTTGTGTGGATTATGTGAAGTTGATACCTACATGAGTTTTTTAAACGAATAAGCTCTTGGGTTATTGTAATTTACGATTCAATTTTGATTGTTTGGTACTACAATGTCATCCTAAAAATAATTATTTTTTCAGAAATCCTTAAATGCAGATCCGAACTTGTAATTTGTAAAACTTTGAAAAATCTTATGTTAACTCGTCCTAACGCTATCGGTTGGCCCTCGCCACCCTCTATATTAGAACACAATCTTGTTTCAATTCAAAGACAAAATTTGCGGTCGAATACACAATCAGTGTGATGGATACAGCCTTCGAGCCATCTATCTTTATTTGGAGCTACACGACCCACATCCCTCACCTCAGACCGGCGAATTAATTTTGAAGGAACAAACACTGGGCCGTAGGCGTCTTGATATTAATTTAACGTTGCTAACACCGACGGCCACTTTGAGGTCTTTATTTATAGAATTAGAACAAAATTACTTATTCACGAAATTTTGAAAATAAATCGGATTAGATAGAAGTTTACAAAAACATTATGTTGTTATCGAAGAGTTTTAATTTTTATGATAATAAGTAAAGATTGGCGGAAAATATTATTGAAGTTATTGAATTAAGAAGTTTTGAAGTTATAAATAGGAACAATGTTACTGACCTCTCCCATATTGGCGGTTTGGAACAGAATGTCTTGAATGGGATAATAATGTCGGTCGGTTTTAATAGAACATTTTTTTAGAAAGAACGCATTTTCGGCTTGAACATGCACAAAAAAAAAAAAGTTGTACATAAACACTGAAAAACAATTAGGATAAAATAAACGAAATAAGTAAGTCTAGTAAGTCTTCACTTTGGCGCAGCACCTAAATTCCTCGGAAGATAGGACGAGGCTGGATCAAATTGAAGTAAATCCATAATATAGAAGATCCAATCTCTAAGATTCGACGGTGTCTGAGACTAACCATCAACGCATTCAAACTAGCAGTATTCAAATAATAAACTAAAACCATTACAAAGTGTACTACAGCGTAGCAGTGGCAATGTGACACTAATATTTAATATATTAATCTGAACATTGTGCCGATAGTAGTGAAAGCCAATGGCTTAATAGCCAAGGGCCTCGACCATCACCTGAGGGGCTCTGCAGCTAGATCAAGGGCTTGATTCAGAGAGCGGTACTTCTGGATTCAGCTCGCATTGTTGGGACGTTCCTCACTGTGGAGCCCGGACCGCCGCGTAGCTTGGAACCTGTTCCCGATACCGGTGGGCTACTATTTTTTATATTTTTAAATGTTATATATATTTTTTATTTAAGTAATTTATAAGTATTTAAATGAAATAAAGGAAATTTAATCATCTCAATAATAGTTTTCCATAGAACTACTATCTTGTTTTGAGGAATTGTTTAGAATTTCCATAGCTAAATAAATTTCTCAAAACAAGATATTTTCGAATATCTGTAAACAATCCGACGAGTTACAAATGTTGGGCATTTGGATAGTGACCGATTGAAATCTCTGATGGCGACACTTTAAATAGTAAACGAAAGTAAAAAGAAAACTAAACATTAATGTACTTTTATCGCACCCTGCAACCTATGTTGATACCATAGACAATTGCAATAGTTTAATTGAGGGGAGGAACTAATAACAACCTAAATCTAAATTCAATTCTACGTCATATTAAAACAACCAAAGAAAAACAAAACAAGTTACCAAAAAATGTTTGTAACATGACGACACATTTTCCTCTTTCAAAATTAAATGATCTAGATTTTCTGTTGAGAGTAATAATATACCTATGCCCAGGCTTCTGATTTATTACCGAAGCGTGTTTACATTGCTCTAACTTGTATGTATTTCCTCGATTCGGTATTGAGTTATGACGTCGGTCAGCGTGGGCGTATGCTCGGGGCGTTGCGCGTTGGCGGGAAGTGCTGGCTCAAGTCACAAGACACATCTGAGTGGTAAAATCTTCAAAATATAGCTCCTTAAAACATAATTAAAATTGTCTAATTGGAAGTGGGTTCATATTTCGATTACAAGATTTTGTTTTTTGTCAGCAATAAAAAAGATGCAAATATTTTCAGGGCAGAAACCATTTGGTTCATTTCAAACGTTCATTTTATACTACTTATAGGATCCTACTCCATTTAGTGTGTAATATTGTTGAAATTATAATGTTCTAATAAATGGAGTACTAGTTCATTTTAATTTTCGACCAAACAAAATAACAATGAAAACTAGAAAAACTTTTTTATTTAATGTTTTTCAGCATACCATATCGGGGTGTTGTGACTGAATTTATTTAATTAGGTACCTAGATAGGTACTTTATTTTAGCGCTATAGTAAACGAATGTTACCATAATTTACGGCCAGCGTCTGTACAACAATTATTTGAAAATGGCATTGTTTGAGAGTTAATTGCGAACATAATTGTAGTCGCCGCGAGGCATTCATTGAACGCTGCAATGTGGACGTGGGCGATGTTGCCAAGCTATGCAAGTGACAGGCGTCCCTGCAGGTAACTAATTAAATATGTAGGTACCTTCGTACTGGAAGCTCAGACTAGCTATAGATGGCTATGTATATAGCCTTGAAGGTACTGTGTAGGTGTATACAAAGGTAGCTTTCGAACAGTATTTTATTTTGAAATAAAGTTATTCTTGTAAGTTAAGCTAGTTCAGTTATGTTAGGTAAGCCTAGGTGTCCCTAAATATACGGCTATGTCGCAAGGGAGTTGAAATCCAACAAAATTAATTCCAAGAACAACCATGTATATTTATACGAATGTGCCGAAAGAGTTGCAAAGTTTAAAGTTTCAGTTATTCCCGATTTAACTCCTGTTTGCGAAATAATTACGAACATAAATACCTTCCCAATAATAGATATTTTACGAAAACAGAGGGAAAATTTTCCGTTGAGTTTTATTAATAGGTACGTAGGTACCTATTAATAAAACTCAACGGAAAATTATGAATATAAATCGTATAAATTAATATACTTTTCCTGATAAGTATAGACCGAAACCTAAGGAAACACTAGATGAGGTAAGAGCTGTTGAAACTGGACTAAATTAGGCAGCTCTTTAAGTTCAAGAATGGGAGACAAACAAATCCCGTTTCTTTAACAAATAACTTGAATAATGCCAATGTTCATCTTTATCGAGTATTGCAACAGGGACCTTATATACCTACCTATAATACTATAACTTCAATAAAATTGAATTACATTTCAAAGAGTATAACAAACTATAAAGTAAAAGTTGAAACGTAGTAAAGCAAACAGAGAATTCGATTCGCAGAACCACCTTATATTGCTTCGGACGTGAACTATCGGAAAACGCCGAATGCAATATACACTGAGTGCTAGCATCCAGCCTTAACGCTTCTATTTATTTATAGAAACATGTATTTGCTTCTCCTGAAAGCGATATTGCGTTATGACTTGATCACATCAATAGTGGCCCATTTATTGAGTTAGTTATTACAAAATGGCTGCGAGCTACCGTCCCGTCCCTTCTATGTTTGCAGCGCCGGCCCTGGGGCAGAGCGAGAGGAGCGGTCGCTCTAGGCGCCAAATGGCTAGAAGCGCCAAAAAGTCAAAAGCGAAAAACATTTTCCAGCGTAAAATAAAATTTTGATGGCGCCTTTTGAGAGGCCGGAGAGGCGCGGGAGCAGTGTTGCCAGATCAGATTTTTAAAAATTCGTTGTCTATGTCCGTTGTCTTTCTTAATGTTAAAGAAGCTGGAGTATACTAATTAGAGCTACTTAATTTAATTTAAATCCAATAAGTGTACATATTTGCAATAAAAGTTGATTTTCGAAAATTATTTATTTATCATGAAACTGAAGTACAATTTACGTGAAGTGAAGGCGTCGATCAAAGGGCGCCGAAAAACAATCTCGCTCTACCCTGATCAAGGGCTAGGGCCGGCGCTTATGTTTGATTTCTAGACGAATAATATGTTTGATGAAAATTTGATATTTTTTGCTCTCAGCCGATAAAGTAGGTCATATTCAATTAACATTATAAATGTCTCATGGCCGATGTATGTATGTGTTTTCCCGGAATTTTCTCCATTAAAAGGGAGGTAGGAAAGTTAAAAGCAGTAGATAATATACATACGTATATTGAAAACAAAAGTAAGTACAGCACGACGCAACTTAAATGTAACATCACCGAAATTCGTAAAACGGATCACCATTCGAACTGAGTGCGCCTTCAAAATCTCCAATCTTTATTACTGCTTTAGGTGAAAATGATCTTTACTCAAACGCAATACATTCGTAAAATTGAAATGAATGGATGCAAATTTTCAAATTTATGCTACATGTAAGTTGTGTCTGTACGCCGATTGAATATGTAAAAGAGCGTGCACAGCAATACTTACTGTGTACGTGTATGTACTATAAGAGCCAAATGAAAGTTTACGAACACAGTAATTACATAGATATACACGTATGTACGGTAGTAATCCTCGTAGATTGGATTGAAAGAGTTGACTTAAATTGTAATGTCAAATTACATAGGTGCCGTCCGATAAGGACCAGGCCCGGGTCGATGGCGCGTCGTGTTCCACGCGCGCCTCAAAGAGATGTCAGCTAAATTGACGGGGTCCGGTAGGACCGATGGCTGCCAGGGTTGCGGGAAAGTCCGAAAGGGATACCGGGACCTTGGCAACAGGCAAATGAAGGAACACGGGTGGGTTTTAGTCAGTAAAAGTCTGACACGCCCTTCCGCTCCGCCCAGAGCGGGAGAAGTCATTGGATGATTTCCCACCCTCAAAAAAAAAAAAAAGAAAAAGTATTTACATAGGTATACACGTATGTACGGTAGTAATCCTCGTAGATTGGATTGAAAGAGTTGACTTAAATTGTAATGTGAAAGGTCACGCGTGCCCCAACTGAACAGCTTACGTACAGTTTGGTACAACTGAACTCCTGAAAACTTTACTAGTCTATTGACATAACACAACATCATGCCTGTAATCCCCGAAGGAAGGAATTAAGCATAGGTGTAGGTACCTATAGTACACCCACGCTAGTTATATTTAAATCTCATGTAGGAATAGGGGGCGAGCCTATTGTCATCAACCGGGCACAAGTCCAGACCGCGCGCGGGCTACTACTGTCAAATTCCAGATAGAAAAACCCAATAACTCTTTGTCTGACCTGGGAATCGAATCCAATACCTTATGCTCAGCTGTAGCGCTTGCGGCATGTATAGATAAACAGGGTCAGTTATAATTTGACGTATTCATTAGCATGAAGGCCATTCATTAGAGAGTTTAGAAAGTGCTAAGTGATATAAAGTGACGAATTCTGGGTAATTTTCAAAATTCATAAAAAATGGGTTTTCTCGAATCCCATGAATTTCCTTTGCGGCTTTGTGCGGCATGAGGCTTTGTGGAGGTGTTTAATTGTTACAAATGGGTCACACTATCACGTCCTGGGAAGGAATACGTCAAATTACAAGTCACCCGCAAGTTTAAAGTGCGTTTAATCAAATAGTTCCTATGCCCTAATGTTGGCTTCTCTGTTGAAGGACCAAGACGAATATGCTACGCCGCTAGGCGCTACCTAATAAGTCCGTTTTTATCAGTGGAACCAACATTACGGCAAAGGAACTATTTGACGAAAAGCACTCTAATATTATTATCTACATAGAGCACAAAGTGGTTAGTTTAAATTGCAGAAAAATACTTCTTCGTATAATTGAATATTACTTCAACGCCTAGCGCCTACTAAGCTTCCATTTTTTTTGTGTAAGTGTATACGTAGAGAGTTAGTTAGTTTTTTAATTTAGTACCTAAGTAGTGTAAATAGTTACATTAGTTATAATACTTTATAAGTACTTGTATACTTTTCTGCTTATTTTGCAATACAGTTTACATAGAACCTGATTCTGATTCTAATGAGCCAGCACTCTCACCTGATGACCATCGGTTATCAGAAAAACAACGTTCGTGAAATAAGTGCGTCACGTAACTGCGACTCTACTAGCTTTCTGAAGGTAAGATGATGTACTGATATCTTGAAGATTCCTGAAGTCGAAAAAGATCGGAAAATTTTAAACCTTATCTAAACTTAACCCATTAGGTTGTTCATGAAAGCACCAGACTAAACATCTAGAGAAGCACCTTGAAACTGAATTATGAACTACTTAAAATGAAATGAAGCGTCTAGAAAAAAGTAGGTAGACCTACAACCTCTACAACCTCTACATACGCTCTACAACCTCTACACACGCTCTACAACCTCTACATACGCTCTACAACCTCTACACACGCTCTACAACCTCTACATACGCTCTACAACCTCTACATACGCTCTACAACCTCTACATACGCTCTACAACCTCTACACACGCTCTACAACCTCTACACACGCTCTACAACCTCTACATACGCTCTACAACCTCTACATACGCTCTACAACCTCTACATACGCTCCACAACCTCTACACACGCTCCACAACCTCTACACACGCTCCACAACCTCTACATACGCTCTACAACCTCTACATACGCTCTACTAGTCTACAAAGTGCTGTTACAAAACCAAGAAGAATGGAAAAATCAATTGACCCATGGATTTCTATCTTCTATGCCTCACATGATCCTTTTCCTTGGACGGGGCTTCATAACTAGGTAGGTACTTATAAAATGCCCATTAGTAATAACTTATAAAATATTCTACAATTTCAATATTTTTCTTATTGACACGACCACATGAGTTCTAAATACGCCATCGATTCAAACGCTGAAAGTCGCTGAAAACGCTAAGAGGCATAAATTATTAAGAACTTTCAAATCGATATCAAAAGTTGCAGGCATGGGCTGGAATATTAATCTGATTGCAGGCTTATTCTAAAAGCCGATAGTGTACACCTACACCTATGTAGCATGTGACGATTAGTAGTGAATATGTGAATGTAGGTAAATTGGAAAATGAATACTTAAAGTTAAAATATGTTTTTCTTATGATGTATCCGTTTTGGTTTATTAAAATCCTTTGATCATTTTATGTGCTTACATTTGTTTGATTGATCATATCGTCAGTGGAAAGGCGAAAATGCTAAAGCGCCAAAAGTACCATTTTGGCGCTTTAGCATTTTCATCAATTTTAATATTATTATCATCAATTAGGTAGGCGCAAACTGTACTCAAACTCAAAGCATATTTCAAAGGAACTTTTGAATTGTTAAGGAGTCGGTCAGTCAGAAATATGAAGCTTGTACTTACTAGGTCCCTATTATCACAGTATAAATATGGACTATTCCCTATAATCTGTTAATAGAATTTGTTTATGGACCGAATTAAACAACACTTTACTTCATCTAAAAACTTAATAACAAAAGGTTTTATCGCCCCCACCTTCTATAATTGGAGATTTCCAAAAATAAACATGTTTTGTGAGAAAAGATGCCTGAATAGAAAAAGCTACAGCGTGGTAGGTATATTCCATTCAAATAAATACATATGAGAAAAGGCCTTTGTTATGGAATAGCTACTAACTTCTTCACATAAGTAAGCATTACCTATTGATGTGAAGAATTCTAAATGCTAATGGCTTCTATTTAGGTTCTACCTACGCGACTAAAACATCTTCTATGTTTACCACGAAAAAGTTTGGGCTATAGAAATGTAATTCCACAAACAATTTGTTTGATATCAACCCCAAGCACCTATGTAATAAAAGCTAAAATTGCGCAGATCGTAGAAACAACGTTCTATAGTTTGTTATGTCGGATCGACTGACGTAGGCACTCATGCCCTTTACCTCCCACGCGAATTGTATCTTGATACCATTTTTATTACTGAATTTATTGAACATCAACTGTAATTATCGTTATTAAATAGCTTTGTAACGAATATTTCCAGAAAAGGAGCATATTTCATTAATCAGGAATGACTGACAGTGCAGCGAGGAGCCGCTTCGGTTCGAATGACACTGTATCGATTGCGGTAGCTAAAATTAAACATTGAGAAGAAAAATAGTAAGAAGGTGATTTAGGAACACATTAAAGAATTCACTCAAGCCTTTAGTTTATAAACAAACACTCAGTCCTTATGAATTGTTATGTGAACTCGTGTAACAGGTTTCCCGTTAATATGCAGATATGGCGACGGCGACTGAAAACGTGTAGGTAAACTGAAAGGGCTGGTGTGAGACCTATGTGTAATGGTTGTTCTACGCACCGTTTAGAGCCGCCGATGACACTGGAACATGTTCGAGATACAGCTGATACACTTAGTCCCCTCACTGTGGACACTGAGGCACAGGTCGAGCGAGCGGTGGCGGTGCGAAGCCGCCAGCTGTGTGCCGCGCGCGAGCCTGCGCACTCCGCTCTATCGATCCTGCGCCCGTCCATTCACGTGCGGCCACTTCGCCGCCTACATAACGACGCAGCGACGCAATGTTACACACCAATCATCACTAGATAACGCGATATTAGCACTGGACTCTCCGAGCCTCACACTTGAGCCACTTCACTCCAACTACAATTAAGACTTTATCGAAAAAGCTTTCATGAAAAAGCTAGTTTTCGATTGTCCCCGACTATTACGTAACGATATATGGTTTCAGTCTAGATCCAGCTTAGCTAGCTAGCTATGCACTTAGAGCTGCGTACATTTTAATCGAAGTATCACGTTCGGGTAAATACGAACGAACAATGTTAGGAGGCGGCAGTCGCCCACGCTAAGTTATCGGTAGGTACCACCCTGCATGTAAATGACGTAGTTACGATAACACGGCTTCGGGCTGCGCTAATGTCGCTCTAACTTCTACCACTACAATAGACATCATTAATTTATGTGCCATTTATTTGTCGCAACTTGTAGGTTTTCTGTTACCTACCTGATAAGTAATCAATCCTGACTAGGTAGAATAGACGTACGAGTAATTTAAAATGGATTCCTTCATTTATTAGACGTTCCGTCGTTGCAAGTTTCAGAAATTGTAGGTATTGTTAGACTTGGGAATACTTCATGTGTAGGTGTACCTACCTACAGTTCAACATAGGAAGGTAGGTAGATATATATACGTAGATATAGTATGACAAACAGACGAACTTGTTCTTCAACATGATAAGTAGAGCAGATATAATACAGATATACAAAGCAGCTTCAACGCTGTGACATGCATACGTAATTCGACGACACACTTCCACATGGCCATGGGTTCGTCAGACGCAGACCGCACAGTTAATAACTGCTAAGACATTAGAGGACTTAGGTCAAAAGTTAATGAAATTGCTCTCTGTGGATTGTGGAGCATTATTGCTTTAATGTAGAAAATAGTCTCTATCTCTACACATTATCTCATTTAAAGCGTTAGCTAGGCAACGACAGTACCTGGTTATACTTAATTCATGATCCAGCACACCTATTATTGAGATCTTCTAATGGGAAGAGGCTGGGGTTTCTTCCACATCAAACGTGTCCTTATCAAAAAAGCATAATATTATAAGATAAAAGACTACGTTGAAGACAAGGAAGTTTGGCAATAATTCCTTCTGCACATGTGGCTTCCCTGGTACCTTATTAACGGCATAATTATGTAAGAGTCTATTAACTGCTCCATATTACCATGTTTATTTTCCTTACATTCATCGTTGACATAATCTTAGCATTTGACATTATACACTCATCTACAATTTAATTTCAACTCTTTATTGGCTTTTGTGGACATGATAATTATTCAATTTGTTACAGTTGTAATAGCAATCACGTCATTTGGTTTAAATAAGTAGGTTTTTTTTATTACTTTTTGAGTATTTTTCTTTTATACAGATTCTTTTCTATTTTGTGAATGTGAGGTAGATTTGGAAGTAGGTACTTAATATGTCATAGGTGGTGGTGTAGGTACCTACCCACGTACTTATGATGTCTTAAAAGTATAATGTTTACCACACCACCGCGGTCATACCTTAATTGATAGTCACCAAGAGATGACAAAAGTTAGGTAGGTACATTATTAGCATAGGTATAAGTTGATATATTATTCAGCTTCTAAATTAGGCAATGAACAATGTTGAAACTAGTCGACAAACAAATCCCTTGCTCCTTGCCAGGATTCACGATAACTTTGTAGGTACTTATTATTATTCACACTGCAATTAACGACCGTACCTATAGTACTATTATCTCTAGAATAATCAGTTGATCGTATTAGAGACTCCTGGCGCTTTATTACCAAACCAATTAGCGAACTTCCCGGAAGAATTAATTTTGGCTTGTAGACTAATTCGAAATTATGAGTTCACTAGCTTCTGCCCGCGTCTTCGTTCAAGTGGACGTCGTCGTATGACACCACAATAGGTAGGTATATAGGCTCAAATAACAGCCACATTTCCCGCCCGCGCTCTAGTACTTGTTTTCGCTTAGCGTTCTGTCTGCCTTTTTTGCTCCGCTCCTAAGGGTCGTAGCGTGAAGTTCAATAACCTGTAGCCTCCCTCAAGAATTGGACTATCAAAGAATTTTTCACATCCGACTAGTTGTTCCAGAGATAAGCGCGCTTAAACAAACTCTTCAGCTATATTATATTATAAGTAAGGATTTTATTTTAGTGTTTGCTTAATTAGGCTGACAGTAAAAGTTTGTACCTAACTGTGGAGAGTTGGCAGGAGGCAGAAAAACCTAACACAATAAAAAAAAATGGATAAAATGTTTACATTTACGCTGACATCTATTAAATCAACATCGAAGACTCGATTTAAACAATTTAGTCTACTTTAAGTATATGGGTACTACCTAGGTACTCGCCATGTCTTTCCACATTTTAATAATGTTGTAAAATTTAACAATTTCTTTGCAGCTCGTTATCAAAGTCAAAGTCAAATAATTTATTTCAAATACGCACATAAAAGGCACTTTTGAACGTCAATGAAAAAAAGAAATAGAATTGATTCTAGTTGCCCATTCCAAAAGGTGGCTTTCGTATGGAGAAGAATGGGCAAGAAACACCACCGTTACCTACTCTTTTAAAAAAATGTTTTACATTATTTTGTATACATGAATCATATAATTATATGTGAAGACGATGCACCCACAGGAAGATTACTGTACCCAAAAGGTAAAAAGAATTATAAATGGAGCAATGACAAATAAATTAGTTATGTGATAGGTATACATGATACTCACATATTTACGAACATTGTAAAAGTATACGATATTACAATATTCCTAACATTGTTACAAGTACGAGTAACCGTGCGTTTGCACTGGCGAAACATTACAACAAAACATGTTTAAATCTCTAGTTCCTGTCAAAAATTGTATGGAACATTGACAGAAAATAGAGATTTCAACATGTTTTGTCGTAAAAGTTTCGCTAGTGCAAACGCACGGTTACCGTGCGTTTGCACTGGCGAAACATTAAAGACAAAACATGTTGAAATCTCTAGTTCCTGTCAAAAATTGTATGGAACTTTGACAGAAAGTAGAGATTTCAACATGTTTTGTCTTTAATGTTTCGCCAGTGCAAACGCACGGAATACTAATAAGTCAGAGCGTGAGTTTAAGCAATCACAGAGTGTAAAAATCTATGACATACAAATAATAAAATATACAACTAAATTAGCAACCAGTTTGATTTTGTCCAGACTAAATTGTCCTATGGAGCAAGACCAGCATGTTTCGAAGCATTCTTTATCTTGGATATAATCCTCTAATTTATAAACAAGCTTTTTTTAAATTTTCTTTCATTTAATTGCAATATATCACAAGGTATTTCGTTATAGCATTTAACGCAGTACCCCATAAAAGATGTTTGTACTTTAGCTAATCTGAAAAATTGTTGATCTATTTTATCTTTATTTCTAGTATTAAAATGATGTCTATCACTTATTTTCCTAAAAATATTTTTTTTTTTCTTAGATACATAATATTCTCATAAATGAATTGGCAAGGTACCGTCATAATATTAATCCTTTAAAATAATTCCCCGAGAGATTCGCGGCGACGTAGATTATAAATGGCTCTGACAGCTCTCTTTTGCAAAATAAAGATGGATTCAATGTCAGCAGCCCGACCCCACAGTAAAATGCCATACGACATAATGCTGTGGAAGTAACTGAAATAGACCAAACGCGCGGTTTCTACATCTGTTAACTGTCTTATCTTTCTAACAGCATAAGCGGCCGAGCTTAGCCGCCCCGCAAGAGATTTTATATGAGGTCCGCACTGTAATTTCTCGTCTACTGCGTGATTCCCAGGAAAACTGTTTCATTAATAAACTCCAGTTTTTCTCCATTCAATATGATGTCACATTCGCTACTTCTATCATTAGGTAATGTAAATCGAATGCATTTGGTTTTTTTTCATTGAGTACCAAATTATTTACCGTAAACCAATCTTGGACCTAAAGAATAGAGCTATTCACGTCGTCAAGATTTTGTGACCGTCGATTTATTTAAAAAATCAATGATGTGTCATCTGCAAATAACACCATCTTCGGTTGATTTAGAAGTAATTGGGGTAAATCATTAATATAAACTAAGAAGAGGAATGGACCTAATATCGAGCCTTGAGTATAATGATTTATAATGAGTAGGTAGGCCTCACAGAGTAATTTTTATATAGGTATAGGTAGGCCTTACCAACGAGCGGGTTCAATTACGAACCTTAAAATAGGTAAGGGTGGGTAGATCTCCCTCGCAATGTTGGTAATGTGAATGCGCATTCAACAAGTGACGATGTCCTCTTTTTATTACCAAGATAATTATTGTGACCTTTAAACCGCGTGATAAAAATTTCAGAGATGAGAGGGATGCTTGTTAATTAGATACGTGTCACGTAAAAGTAAGTGTGTCTTAATTAAGGGCGAAATGAGGCTGAGATTTTGTTACGAAATTATTTTAAGTAATTTTAGGAATTGGGTTAAATAGGTACTTACCTACTTTTTTCCTGAAGCTTACAATTTAAATCAAATATTTTAAACAAAGGTAGGTAACCTTTAAAAAGGTCATCAAAACGAATCGATTTCAACGGAAATAGGCACCTGGCACTGGCACATACTCTAGAAATCCAGTGTAAGACTGATTTGTTCCGATGATATAATGTGATACAATGTGTATGTTTGTGTGTCATTTCGAAATCGATATCCATAGGTAAGACCGCAGTATACTAAGAATTTAAATGTTTTTGATTTATTAAACTAAGCAATACTATAATGCATTTTGTTTTAAAAATAGTCCATTCCCTTCCTACTAACTTACAATCATTTTTGAAACTAGAAATATTAAAATTATTAACTTACAAAATTACAAGTAATGTATTTTAATGAAAAATCAAATGCGTAACCAGAGACACTGTCAGTGGGCAGTCCTTGTGAGTGATTACTGATTATCTACCGAGCGGCCATATGTAATTATTTCAACAACCCTGCCGAGAAAAATACTGCTGTACTGTACTGTGGTAAAACATAAAGGTTACACAAAATAAAAACCATCATTTAGGATGCCAACAAGATCTTTTATTAGTGTCACCCAAGTAAACTTAGATGATGCTGAAGCATATTTACAAGGGCTGTACATTTGTACAGGTTCCACATTCCGACGGATTAATATCTGATATAATACATACGGCTGTTGTTCATATATACATAGATTTATGACAACAGAACATCTTAGGATGCCTTTGCAACTGGCGTTGGTCTAGCGTAGGCGATGGTAGATCGTTTATGCAGAGTAGATGATGCGTTATCGCGACGTAGCTTCGATGCAATCTCGTCGAGCACAGCGTATGGATTTACGCAGCGTAAACGTGTCTTTAACGCATAGTTAGACATACGCTCAGAGCACAGACACTCTTTAGATGGTGGCAGCAGAGTGCAGTAGCAATTACGTTGTTTCCGCAACACTCAACATTTTTAAGACTCAAATGAGATATGAGTGGGACTCAGTTTGAGCAACGTATTTGCGGGTTAAGCTCGACTGTCCCCATCTTTACAGTATCGTCATTCACGTTACAAACATTAGTGAAGTATTAATATAATAAACTCAAGTTTTCTTCCAACATGTACAAAAGTGTTAAACGCCAAATACAACGTGGAATAGAAACAATACTTTAGGTAAAACTTGCCTAGGTTTGCTTAAATCTAAATTTTTATCAACATAGAATAATTACTTAAACCGGATCGTCATGACAATGACCTTGAATATCAGTAGCAGACACATAATACGGTACCAGCATGGCGGTAGTACATGAAAAATACTTACTTATTTTTATACGACATTTTATGTTTCCAAATGTCGAAGAAGACGATGGCGAGTATCTCAAGCATATATTTACAATTTTACAGTACTAAACATTTCATATTTAATATGAGATTTTTATCATAAAGATGGAATTTCGTGTGATGACATTAAGCACATTAACATTGGTTTATCTCAAATGATTACTATATTTATTTTCTTTGTATGTAGCTTGAGTATAAGCAGTATCTAATAGCTGAATTTTTTGGAAAGTTATGTCCCTTGATCCGGCAATACGGGGCAAGCTTAAATCACTACAAATAAAGGCTCCCGCAGACACACCAACAATTTCCGTGAAGTTTTCTTAGAAATTGTTCCACCAGTCGCTTTGAGCCTGTCTGTGGGAGCCTTAAGACGAAATAAATAATTACAAAAATGACTTAAAAACGTGCCAGTGACGCAGTAACTTAGCTTTTGTCCAACTAACTAAACTAGCAGGTACTTATTGGTGAGGCACCGTGTGATGTTGTCCGACTATCACCTAACTAAATAAATAGCACACTAGGGCCCGGTTTATAAAAGCTTATTTAATTTAAATGGTTGTTACATCTCAATTAATATAATAGGAAGCCGTATAGTGTTAAGTCTGTCATTATTCCAGTGTGAAAAAGGGATCGTGTTATACATTCTGTAAAGCTCCATCTCTTTTCGAACTGGACTCATGATGACTTTCGACAGTTCTCTATAGGGCCCTGTTTTGATTGGTTCACCAAAAATAACCCCTACCAATCACAAAACTGGCTTGAGATTTGAGCACAGATTAAATTGACCAAGCTTTCATAAATGGGGTACTTAAATATTAAAATTAATAAAATGAGTCATAGATATAAAAAATTAAAACGCTCCGGGTCCTATAAATATTAGAACCATGTTTATTCGAGTGGACGATGTATGCTGCCAATATCTACCTAGAAATGCTATCATGCATAAGATAAAACTATGTAGCTTGCAAATAAAATTAATTACTATTTTTCCTCATTTTAGCACATTGATAAAATTCTACTAATATCGATCGTTGTCCACTATGGAATAATCAACATTGTGTATAATGCACATATAGCTACCGAATAGAAAAATAGGACAGCTGCAAATCTTACTATTAGCGTCTGTCATACAATATTCATATTGTGCACTATTGAAATAAAGTAGATATAAAAATAACACTCCGCATATAAATCGCTTTGATATTACATTAAATAGATATTTACAGCTTTAATAAATATTCAAGTTAAATGAACAGAGTGAACTTAGAATATCATTTGTGATATCTATGTAATGAGTTTCATACTGGGGTCGATAATATAACATTTAGTAATTAGTTTATATAAACGTGGGTGAAACGCATTGATAATGGAACTTGGTTTGAGGACCAACAAACAAACATTCATCTACAGTAAAATGACAATATGTTAAAAAAGGACAGATCGTCTCACGATATTCTTGGGAATAATTTCGAAATGCTGTCAGTCTTATATAAATTGACATTTCAGAAAACTATAATATAATTCACAAGAAAAATAAATTATAATTTTGATGTGTCTGTGCATTAAATTCATGTCTAGGAAACTATTTATGCTTTACAAAGAACTCTCAAATCTATATGAAACTCCTAAACGAGTCTTATGAAATGTCAACCTGTAAATCAGTCGAAATTTTGATTTAGAATTAAAAAGGCACAAAGATAATATCATTGGATGGTAACTTAACATAGGTTTACTTTGTAAAAAATTCTAAACTGATTTGTGGGGGCTATTAACTATACTATAATTATTTAGGCTTCGTAGGACAGGGCGGTGCGGGACGATGTGGCCGCGGGACCGACTCCTCATAAACTTCGTCGTATAGATTAGAGTTGGAGTATACAGGCTGCGTCGCATACACGCTCCGGACGGACGGCTCACCTATCTCACTGTAGAAGTTACTCGCCGTGTCGTTCACCTCGTCATACAGCGCCTCCCCGCGAGACGTCGACGCGATACTGCTGCCGTAAATCCCATAATCCGAATAATTACCAAAATCAACATTCTGATACTTGAACGCGGAGTAATTCTTTGAATTCTCCACACAATCGCTGAAGTTCCGTAATTTTTCACCTTCTTCCTCGTATTTGGGCACGTAGATGTTCTTCTCGTAATCATTGCTTGTGTTGGCTTTCAGAGGCGTCGATAACTTCGTGTAATAGTCTTTTGTTTCTAATATAAACTGCTGTTGAACTGGAGTGATGTCGTAGTTCTTGTACAGAGGAATGTCGTTATACTTTTTATCTCCTGTTCCATTATTCGCAGCAGCAGCCGAGGTCGACGGTGCATTGTACGTTGGGTCACCATACGGGTAGTCACTGTTATTGCTTTTAGATCTAAGATTTAGAGATTCTGAAATTCTGTCGTCCAGCGACATTTCTGCTAGTGATGCCGATACACTCGGAACCGCATTTCTTTCCATTGAGAGAGCATTATTCATTGCATAGGTCAACGGTACGTTTCCGTAAATATTATTATGGTTTGTAGCAGTACTTGTTGATGGCGTGTTATTATAACTATAAGAAACGTCCGCACTGGTGGACGCCGAGTCGTTGTTACTAGAGTATCTGTGAGATTCTTGTGTTTTTTGGCTTATATTAGATTCGTTTATAGATATTTCGTAATTAGATCTAGATGCATTGGTACTGGGCCAGAACTGCGATGTGTCGAAGGGGTCTGGTTGTGTGGCGGCCGCCTGCGATGTACTCATGTGAAGGGGACTCGATAGATTTTCTAAAGACTTAGCGCCATAGAGATTTGAGTAGTTTTGGATATTGTAGCTTGCTAGTCCTGGTAAACTCTCTATGCTCTGCTCGCCCCAGTCACTGTCGAGTCCTGTAAGAACGGAAAAACTTAATATATTATATGACAAACAACACATTTTACTATGTTGTCAAATAATAATATCGTGATGACTAGCTTTTATTTAACACTGCACATTAATTTCGTTACTATAATCTAAAACTCTTTTAATTCACTTCGTTACACGATTCCGATGGGTAACAATTTGACGCTTCGCAGACTTGCTGATCTGCTACAAATTAGCAAGACTGCTGAACTGACCAAACTTCTGATGGACCCAGTTTATTTATTTATAGTCTTATTTTTTATGTCATTGAGTAGGAAAAAAGTATTAAGTATTCCACACTTACCAATTTCCGGTACATCTATTGGCTCATCGAGTATGGACACAACATTCTGACCGTTCGGTGAAGACTTTTTGGCAGGTGTACTCAATCTTGTGGCAGGTGGGAGATCCAAATCGATTAATATGTCTTCTTTTACTGAAAAAGAACAAAAAACTATTTATTAAAATGTTTTTTGAATTAGGATGGCCTACAGGGTATGATGTTTATTTATCAGCCTGCAGGCTGATTTCCACTGCTTATTTTATTTCGATAAATAAAGTGTCCGCCGATAGCAGAAAGTGGACACTACTCTCTTCACGAGATTCCTTCGTCGCCCTGTACAACAGAGACTATACCAAAGAGAGTATATTTAAATTTCGAAATTCGTTTTATCTTCGTTCTTAATTAATATAATGTGTTAGAACAACACAAAATTTATGGAAATCACAACAATATTTAGTCGCAGATGACCTCATCAGTATGAATTACGCCTCCGCCCACAATATTGCGCGTATCGAACACAATGTTTCCTCACGAAACCTTCGACCAGACTGATAACAATGCGAGTAATCCGAGAGATACGCCCCGCATAACTCCGTGATCCACAGCGATTACCTTTAGCACGGTCACGTATCACAATAAACTGCCAAGTTGACCTTACAGTTAGCGCCTCGTGACGTCATATCAGACGTAGGTAAGTATATGTCATTTTGCGAACTGTCTATACAATACTTAATTACAATTGTAAATATTATTATTTATTATCCATCCATACTAAACATGCGAAAATAACTCTGTCTCTCTGTCTGTTATCTTTTCACGACTTAATGGCTGAATGAATTTCAATGAAATTTGGCACACAACAAACTTTTCCCGTGAGATAGCTTAAGGCTGCCATCAGACGGACTACATCACGGACGGACGCTGTCCATCGCTAACCGCATACAGTTAGTCAAGGAGCATAACTGTACGCGGTTAGCGATGGACAGTGTGCGTCGACACTACACGACTGTAGCCGACCGCGTAAAGTTGAAGTCATGACTGTATGCAGTTAATATTGATTACACACGACTGCAGCCGACCGCGTGATGTTGATATCATGACTGAACGAAGTCGAACGTACAACTACATGCAGTTGAATATATATCGACTGCGCGCGGTTGCTGCGATGTAGTCCGTCTGATGGCAGCCTAAGACCTCCACACGGGTGAAATCGCGGGCAAAAGCTAGTGTTTTATAAAACAACAATCATCATCTGCCTAGCCTTTGCCCAACCATGTTGGGGTCGGCTTCCAGTCTAACCGGATGCAGCTGAATACCAGTACTTTACATGGAGCGACTGCCTATCTGACCTCCACAACCCAGTAACTGGGTAATACGATACCCCTTGGCAAGACTGGTTGTCAGACTTTCGGGCTTCTGACGACCCATAACGACTGTCAAAGATCCACAAATGACAGCCGGGACCAACGGTTTAACGTGCTTTCCGAGGCACGGAGGAGTCTCGATATGTAAAAATGGTCACCCATCCACGGAACAACCCCGGCAAGCGTAGCTTAACCTGATGAATCGACCCGTGCGGCTATTATTACTTAGCCACGAGCTCCTCCTACGAGCTTATAAAACAACAATATCGCGCTTATATTTCCTGAAAGAGTTGGCAAAGAGTAGACATACCCACATTTCGCTAGTTATGTTGTCTCATGTTACGGATGAGTCTAAAGGTGTGTCCAAACATTGAGCGGCAAGAGCGTGGCAGCAACACGCGGCGTTTGCAGGACACATTTCTGCTGCGCTCTAGTGTGGACTAAACCGACGAATGTTTGCGCGGCAGTACTGCGCGGCATATTCGAGACACGGCGCTCACTTCAGTTGGCATCAGAACTAAAATGAACGCGGTTGCGTGTCGTAGTCCCGCTTATAATTCGTCCAAACACAATTAGTGACGAATGTTTACTAGAAATGTTTGTGCGCGGCAGGTAGACAGAAGCATTCGCGCGCAGCAGTTGTCCAATTACAGCGCGCCGGGCCGCGCGCGGCTGCCGCGCACGATATCCGTTCAGTGTTTGGATACACCTTAATGCGATTAACTGTGCAAAGTTCAGTTCCTAGGTCCCCAGGTCAGCACTTCAGCAGTCGTAACTATTTTTACTCGTTCAGTAATTATTTCCTTTTCTCACTCTTACCTTGATTCAAACTCTTAGAATGTGCTTCCCTGGTGCGTCTAGCTCGTTCCTGGGCTAGTGTTGCCACTCGATCGTTGGTGAGCTTGTTATAGTTGAAGTGTTTGCTGCCAGTGTTGCCACCGCGCGTGGTCGGAGGCTGAGTGGACTCGATCGTGCGGCGCTTGCGCAGGACCACGGCTATGTCGTCAGACACGCCGTTAGTAGGTAGAGATGTATTGGAGGCTGATTGGGCTGGAAATGTTGAGACAATTTAAAAATTTACATTATGTCTTATGAATGTTGTAGCAACTCGACTCAATGTAAGCCATTGAAATGTGAGCTTTATACAGTCAGACATACAATAATGTTTCGAAAATTAAATGAACATATTTCAACGACCCATTTGCCAAAGCGGCGTCTTACACTGACGTCAAACCATATAAAGAATGTTTGATATACTTTAAATTGAGTTGGTGTTGAATCTGGTGTACGCCAGCCAAAATGAAAACTATGATTCTATGATTCATGTCATGCTAAGGATATCGGTAGGCCACAGTAGGTGTGCCCCATATCACAGTCAAAATAATATCAAAATTCTGTATATTTAATGTAGACTTTACTCAAGATACGAAATAAACATACCTACATCACGTTTTTAACAATCAATATTCACAAACCAAACTGTATTTTATGTCCAGGTGCGACATGTTTGTGCTAACCATACAGACTTCATTGCTCACAGGTGATAAAACATTCACTTAGTCATAGATTAGCGATTTTCAATGCTTAGTGCGTCTCACACGACAATATTACGTCGGAGGCTTTATTGCTCCTACGATGTGCATAATACGATTCCTAGAGCAATGCAAGATGTATGCATAAATCATTTTAACAACCATTACTATTGCGATTAATATTCATAATTATTTTGTATTGATATTTTTACAATTCAATTTCAAGGACGCAGGACTTGATTCCTCAGATAGGAACATTTACACAAGATCAACTCATTAAAGCATAACTTCAACAAAAAAAAAATGCCATTTAGCACTGATATTTTTTTCAAAACTGTTGATATCTTCTTTTTCTTTTTTTTTTTAAGGTGGGTTTTCATCCAATGACTTCTCCCGCTCTGGGCGGAGCGGAAGGGCGTGTCAGACTTTTACTGACTAAAACCCACCCGTGTTCCTTCAGTTGCCTGTTGCCAAGGTCCCGGTATCCCTTTCGGAATTTCCCGCAACCCTGCCAGGAACTGTTGATATCAGATCACTGAATAAGGCATATCAATATTATACTAACGAATGAGTACAAATTTTCTCGTCAAACAATGAAATATCTTAGCATGTTGTTATTCCTCAGCGCAATAAAACGCGATGATTATAATCACCGCTGGGTATTGCCGAACAATACGCAATTATATCACGCGGTATGTTTCGTAGACCTGTGCAATAGTTTTACTTTCCTCCGCAAAAGTAAAAGTAAAAGTGTAAGAACGCCACAATTACGCGCACGTATTATAAAAGTGAACGCGTTTATTAATATGGCTAATGAAGAAGTTAAAGTTTTACATTTAATTAAGGTAATCTAAGAGCAAATTGCTGCTAGAATTTAATTAAGAGACGTTTTGGCGACTTATGGTCGTTTGTACTGAACTTCTGCTAATTTGCTAAAAACATGCAGTATTTCCTTTTTGTTCAAGTTATGTTTCACCAACTTGATGGACCAGTCTGCTTTCATGCAAATTAGGTTTGTTTGATTTTTCATTAGTTCTGTAAATCGCCTGATATGACGTTACTGCAAATGGAATTATGCAGAGTAATAATTCATCTAGATCAATGACTAACAGCCAGTTTCTTCATCAAGAGTAACAACAGCCAAAGTAACGTAAAAAAAACTGTTTCTTTGACTTTTTGACATTACTTTGGCTGTTACTTTTGATGAAGAAACTGGCCGTAAGGCATAGTTTGTATAGAATACTATTGAAGAAACATATTTTTCTATTCTATATTGTTGATGATAATAGAAATATCTTTCAAATTAAAACTTACCTCTGTGTACTGGTGATAACGTCTGAGATTTCTTAACAGCCTGAATGTTTTTACTACTTTTTAATGCAGTTGTTACCAACGTGCTAAAAAGAAAGAAAAACACTTTTATATCTTCTAGAATAGTTATTAAATAATAGTGACTTATTTTAATTACTAAGTTTATAATGACTTTACCATGGAAAAAGTCCAACTTCTAAGGTGCGTTGGTTCTGTCCCTTCCACCAGTGCAACTCGGGTCGCTTGTCTATCAATATGATAGGGTCACCCGCGTCGATGGTCATTTTACTCGGCCGCCGGTAACTGTCACAGGGAAGTATAGTTTGTAAACAATCTATTCTTTTACATGACATCTGTTTATGTGAGAACCGATACCGCGATACAATGACTTGTTGAGACAATAAAAAAGTGTTATTGTTACAATTCTTATTATATACATACTTTAATTAATAGACACCACTTTTCTTTAAGGGAACAGTTTTCTGGCATAGAATTTGTTTAATTGTAAACTGAACCAGTATTTCCTAATGAGGTAAATAAATCATTTCATTGAGCATAAATGTTAGCATAAAAACTGAATAACACTGCCTAACCTAGGCATCTAACCCAAGACTTCACACTTGGCAAGCACGCTAACAACCCCCGATTCGGCAATACAAATGATTTCTAACAACAAGGTCACATAAAATTCCAACATTTGCTTACCTAAGTGCAGCAATAGCAGTTTCGAACTTATTGGTCTCGATGTACCGCTGTATGCCGGCGAACGTTGGCCGTTCCTTAGGGTTGAGGTCCCAACACTGCATCATCAACATGTACACGTCCGGGGGGCACGCGTTGGGCGCCGACAGCCTCTGACCTTCACGCATTATTAGCCGCAATATCTCTGAACCGTTTAAACCTGAAGGAGGTCAAGTACATTATGTATGAATAGGACATCAATTTGTTTGATAGTACATAAATAATAAAATGTGTTTGCCAATAAACACTGTGATCGATTTTTTTATTGTTTAGAAGAACAATGGTGTTGTTCATTTTGCATGAAAAAAAAAATATTTTGAAGAAGTATTGGAGAGGTGACGCTTTATATCATACGTATTCACCTTTCACTAGAACGTGTGTAAGCAAGACGCAAACAATGGCTATAAAAAGGACAATGGTGCCGAATCTGTTGTTCACAAACTAAAATAAATTTAAGTTCAGTGCATCTTTTTCTTTCTATTTCATTAAGAAAAAGACAGAAGATACATTTTAGTTTAGTCCTGTCAGATTAATCAGCGCCTGACCTAAATTGGCCTAATTTTATCAGACAAGTTTTTACAGCTGCAGATGAATTTGACAGTACTAAACTAAAATTAATCTTCTGTCCTTTTCTGTATGAAATAAAAAGAAAAAGATGAACTGAACTTAAATTTAGTTTAGTTTGTGAACAACAGAATCGGCACCATTATCTAACTTTAAAGATGGGGGTATTTTTTGTTAGGGGTATATTTAGAGGACAGGTTACTTCTAGGCAAGCGTGCACTACTGTCGACCGCATCATCGATTATCATAGAGATAGTGGTAAAACGAAAGCCACTAAGTTATTTAAAAAAAATATTATTGAGGCATGTGCTACGGTTACCTATCCAAGGTTCCTCTCCGAAGGTGTACATCTCCCAGAGCGCCACGGCGAACATCCACACGTCGGAAGCGTGTGAGAACTGCCGGCTGCGGAGTGACTCCGGCGCACACCAGGGGAACGGCACGCGCCGGCCCTCGCTCATCACGTAGCAGTCATCCGCGTCCGGCAGGGCGCGCATTAGACCAAAGTCGCCTATTTTTACCTGGTTTATGAGAACAATGAGATTCTAAAGCTTGAATTCAATTATTTGTCGAACATTTCGAATAGCAAAACATTAATATAAACATCATGCCTTTATTTTATCTATTACTAGCGACCCGCTCCTGCTTTGGACGGTTTTTACGATTTGACAAGATTTCTTAGTTATATGTAACTTTAATAACGTATTACTATAAATAATATAACCTTCCGGAATAAATTCTCGTAAACGACGGTAAAAACCTCATCAAAATCTGTTGCGTAGTTTAGAAGAACAACGCGGCCATACAGACAAACACGAAAAGCTACTTTATTTATAATATGTATAGAAGTATGTACACCATTAACTTTACTAGGTACTTTCAAGTTTCAAGGTGACAAGGCACAAAACTCTTTAAAAAGTGATTCTTATGAAGAAGAGTGGCACAAAAAGCTCAGTATAGGTTTTTTCAAAAAGTAATCACATTGCCAAAACAAAATTAAAATGTATTTACTTGCTCTATTATTTTATATGATAACAGGTTCTCAACTATCACTGCCAAGCCCAAATAGTTCAAACAGCATACAAAATAAACAATACTGAATCACCTTATCACACAATAATATTCGAGATAGCAGAATGATAACCACAGGATATGCATGTGCCCATCCCATAGAATACTATAATTTAGTCACCTTTTAAAACATACAACATAAGTATTAGACTAAATTCTATAAAGAGTATACAAATTTAATAAAAACTGAATGAAAAGATTTACTCACCAATTCCAAAGTAGACAGTAATATATTCCTGCAAGCTAGATCTCTGTGCAAGAACCGATGCTTTTCTAAATGAGCCATGCCTGAGGCCACTTGCTCTGACCACTTGTAAATGTAGTTCAGAGACACTTTGCCATTCTGTGCTACAATATAATCCAGTAACGCTCCCATAGCTGCTAGTTCACAAACCATCATCAATGGATGGAACACAACACCATGTAGTTTGATGAGGTTGGGGTGTTTTAAGCTGTGCATGGCTTCCACTTCTCTTCTGAAGTCATCATAGATGCCTGGTTGTGAGAATGCGTCTGCCTTTAACACCTTTACAGCTACAGGAACTGTTTGAGATGGGTGTTCAGACACCCGCCATTCTCCACGTTTAACAACTCCGAATGACCCATTGCCTAACTCGCTGTGTAATCTGCAAAGAAGTTTGTCTATCAAATACATCATGTCCTACACCACACACACTAAGCACATTTTCCTTGTTTAACAATTGTAATATTTAATATATTGATTGCATTCCAGTGGGAACTTAGGTGGTAGAATTTCCAAAGACATGATAACTTTGAATCCCCCCAGGCACACTAAAGTATTTTATTTTGGAAAATAAACAGTTACACATTACAATATTATGGTATAGAACTTAAAACTAAAATGAGAGTATAAATGTGTAGCCACCATTTTCCACATAATATAAAAAAGTTAATCAAACACAAACAACATGCAATATAAATTATATTGATTATACAGTATGATTAAATATCAAAATAAACTAATCTGACACTAATATAAGTAAAAATAATAAAAAGAGAAAGAGATATATAAAATTGAAATGTTCTCAGATTTTAGGATTATTGTGTACCTATTTCTGTTATAAAGTAGGAGGGAGGAAGAGGGCTTTAATTGGACTAACCAGTTAGTATCAATCTGCCTAGCCTTTTCCTAACTATGTCACATGTAATCTGTTCCATTTATGCCCTAACATGTGTGACTCTGGATTTTTAATTTGTCTGTCTGTGATGTCTTGTTTATACCTTTTTAGTTGAGTTTTTTGTCATAGTTGGGTTCTACAAAGTATTGAAAAGTTTGATATTGTGAAAACAAATTACATATTTCCATAATTATTTTTAGTTTAAATCATGAACACAATTTTTCCTTGAAGTTTAATAGAAGTAATAAAGCATAGGATGTGGAAAAGCTACACAGTGGGTTTTTCTTTAAGATGATTAATCTGATATGGAATTCTATTAAGCATGTACTCACATAATATCCTTCTCCAGTATAATACAAGTTGTTCTTGATTCCGAATGTGGTGTTCTCACTGCTAAGTCAGTTTTCTCTTTAGAAACTGAGCTTGATGATGAACCAAATAATTTGTTCCAAAACTTTCGGTTCCATAGCTGCAACTTTTTTTTCCGGACAGCATCAAATAACCTGCGCACTCCAGGCTTACTGATGCCAAGCTTTTCAAGGTCTTCAGCATGCACATAGTCAAAATGTGCCAATCTTGTTATCTAAAAACAAAAATAATGAGAAATTTTGCTTGTTGAATATAAACCACACAAGTACACCACATTGTATTGATTAGGATTATAAGATAAAGTACAGAAGCTATACTGCAAGTAACTAGAATGTATGTAAAATAATTGCATTATAAAATTATTGTTTACCTGCAACTGATCTCTGATTGGTAAATAAAACTGTTCAAGTTGAACATTCTGCAGAATATCACAGAGCCAATCAGTCCCTGATTCCATTTTAGATTATTCTTCACTATACTTTGGGTTAAGATATAAACGCATCTCTGATCCCGAGCAGGAAGTAGTCGTTTCGAAGGATGTGTCCGAATGGCTGTTAGTCTGTTACTACACAAACCAGATTTATTATGGTTAAAAGTTTTTATGGCAAATCCAAATAAAGTTGACTGCAATCCAATTTCTTATCTCACATCAAAGGAAGCTATTAAAGCATTGAATGCTTATTTTTATGTTAATTATAAATTCACATTTGGGAAGAAAATAATAAAATAGTGAGATTCTTGAGACTATATTCAGACATAATCAGACATAATTAAACAATAATTTATATTTACCCGTAAATGACAGTTACTTTTCGTTCTTGAAAATAGAGTAGTAAACCCACTAGGAATTTTCCTGTATAATATGGCAACTCTACACTAATAATCGACTAAAATGTTAATGAAGAGTCTACGTCACACTACATTTCCTTGAAAGTTTAAAAAGGAAGAAACGAAGAAGAAAGTCACAACGGTCAACACATCCAACAAAGTGCTTTATTTCATAGATTTAAATCAATTGAAATCTTTGCCATATTTACGAAAACAATAGGTTTACTCTTGTCATTGGTCTTCTACATTTGCCATGTATTCTGGGCACACTGTATTTTGTTTAATAATGCTCTATGAAAAAGCGGCAAAATTTAAATAAAAAAAAAAATAGAAATTAGGAATAATAATTCAAAATTTCTGACTTTGTTTTGTGAAACAAATCAAAAGGAAAGTTTGGTTTTATTTTCTATTCACATGAGATTGTCTATAAAACAATGGCAAACACCGCAGTGCAATGCAATCCGAATTTGGAGAATGCTCCAGACGAAAGTCCCTCTGAAGTGAAACTAGTAAATTTCGGATGTGTACCCGTAGACACCGTTGTAGAAAAATATATTTTAATTGAAAATACTAGTGAGGTAGGTAAGTGGGTGTGTAACGGTTGATATAATAACAAAAAATCTAACGTTCACTTGACCTAATTTCAGTTAATTTACTTTTGTTTAATATAACGATCAGTTGAGATAATGAATTGTTGATATAATTTCATTTTATCTAATTTCTTATGATATAATAAACATTTCCTATAATGCACATTTGACATAATATTCATGTAGTATATTATTCATTTACTATAATATTCATAATCTCTAATAACTTTTAATATAATTTAGAAAATCTGATACGATTTTAAACGCCTGCTAGTATGGTGCTAGCAAAAATGCATCGCATAAGCATTAATTGCTACAAAAGTTTGCTTTTATGCGTGAGGTGGGTAGACTATACACGAATTTATTATTTTTCTTACTGTCATACAGTTACAGCGAAATTATTCATTGTGTGGCTATTGCAATCTCGATATTTGTTTTAGATTTTAAAATGACTACTATTAATTATAGTACATTCAAAAGTTCTAAAGGTGGACTAAAACTTGCTGTAAATGGATACATTTATAACAAAAACAGGGAAGTGAAGAATAAAGTTTATTGGATTATTGGACTTTAGGGCACCCCGACTCGGACAGGTTAGGTTAGAAGGGGATGGCGGGGTCGTGTGAGCGAGCGAAGCGAGCGAATAGACCCCGCCATCCCCTTCGTGGTTATTTTTTTATAAACCATCCAGAAGTAGGAGCCCCGCGAAGCGGGGCTCCGTCGACCAAGCCCACCCTCGACCATGCATTGAATATTTTAAGATTTGGTTAGGTGCCATTTGAGTTAGGTTAGAACTGTGACCATTAAACATGAAAATTAGGTCAAAAGAACATTAGGTCAAATGAATGTTATATAAAAAGAATATTATACATATTGAAAATTATATAAAATGAACGTTATACTAAATGTTTTATATTAAATGAAAATTATATCATATGAAACATTAGGTCATATGAAATTAGGTTATATGATTTTATAGCATATGAAAATTATATTATATGAACGTTATTTCAAGTGAAATTAGAGCATTTGTTATTATATCATACATTACACACCCGAGGTAAGTGTACCTATCTATGTATTTTTAAATGTGTGGCAGAGACGGTACCTAGGGTACACTAACACCACCAACCCGCTTGCCTAAAGATGCTTTTTCGAGGTAAGGTAGGTATGCTCTGTCCGGGAGTAATTGCTTCCAAAATTCGTGGTATCAATATTTCCTTTAAGCCTCGTGCAAACTGGTGCGATATCGCGGGCGCGCAGGCATTACTAACCTTGTCGTGCCTGTTTGTGGGAGTCTACGATATTTTTACAATCCAGTTACCTAATTCTGCATTTCTGCAGCAAAATGTGAAGGTACCTAGCCTAGACCAAACAATTAGAGGTGAGAGGGTCATCATAAGGGCGAGTAAAGCAAGTACCGGTAAACTCCAAATGTGTCTCTCGGGACGAGAAATTTCCTAACAAATGAGTAACCGAGGCACAGTATAATAAAGTAACAGTATTATGTCTCGGCAGGACCTTGAAAAATGTACCTACGGCCGCTCGGTAGATAAACCTTCCGCGTCTGAGACTGTTGCGCACATACACACCTATACACTGATATTTCGAAGCGCGTTGTTCCGGCCGTTTTCTGGACTTAGGTGACTACTCATCCGCAAAATATTTCATCCGCGGATGAAACGTTACCCTTTTAAAATTGTAAGGCGACGAATCATCCGCAAGTTCGGATGAGTCGTCGCATAGTTAATATTGATGTGGTCATATCGGCCAAATAGACGAACAAACATATTTTGTGTATAGGAACATTGTCTGTTCTTTAGTTTCATCGGTTTCGCTAGCTGCTATGTGTAATAATATCGTGGTTAAATCGAACAAAAATACTTCTATGCATAAGAATCGTTTTTATTAAGAATATTATTTTTTATACTGGTAAATCAGAATAATAAGCAATTTCCCTAAACAAATGACAGGTAGTTACTGTTTTACTGCAAAAACTGAGTTAATGTTATAAATATGAGTACATTTGATTTTTTGATTATAAATCTTTTTTTTTGCACCTAAATAGGTACTAAGAAGGTTTAAATTATTCAGATTTTTCGTTATTAATTAATATTTTCTAACATATGTAAAAATTTATAATTTTTAATAACAATCTATTTAGATTTACTAATTTTTATAACATTAACTCAGTTTTTGCAGTAAAACAGTAACTACCTGTCATTTGTTTAGGGAAATTGCTTATTATTCTGATTTACCAGTATCAAAAATTATATTCTTAATAAAAACGATTCTTATGCATAGAAGTATTTTTGTACGATTTAACCACGATATTATTACACATAGCAGCTAGCGAAACCGATGAAACTAAAGAACAGACAATGTTCCTATACACAAAATATGTTTGTTCGTCTATTTGGCCGATATGACCACATCAATATTAACTATGCGACGACTCATCCGAACTTGCGGATGATTCGTCGCCTTACAATTTTAAAAGGGTAACGTTTCATCCGCGGATGAAATATTTTGCGGATGAGTAGTCACCTAAGTCCATTAGTACATTACTGTCGCGACCTGCAATAAGGGAATTGACTGATTGCGGCCAAGGCTTGTATAGTACTTTTCTCAAACAACGCGCGGAAATTCAAACTGAGTAATTTAAATAGAAATTCCAGAATCAATGACGAATAACTATTATTTTCAATGGTTTATCTGGGCCCACATCTGTTTTGCTTTCAATCAAGCGAAGGATAACTTAAAATGGTTTATAAATTATTATACCTACACTCATTGTTACACCACCAACATGGCAAGAAGGCTGAGGTAATTTATTACATTTCAGAATGGCCTAACATACAGGGTGTCAAACATTTACATTCTGAACAGCGTGGACCGCGTGTTCAAAGTGTCCATTACTTCGAGTTTTGTGAATCCCGGTGACAGCGCCCGAGTCAGGATTGTGTTCAAACCCAACATCGTCGGGCAGTCGTTTACTGAATATTTCCTTGTGGATGACACCGGTGGCAACAATTATAGGGTCACTGTTACTGGGAAATGCTATGGTGAGCTGTATTTTTGCAATAATGTAGGTAACTAATGTAGGTTGGTATAGTAGGTATACATCTGAGCCTGACTAATTTCTGGTTCAGCCACATTTGGTCTTTGCTAAAATCACAAAACTTTAATAATAATAACTAGATATTTAAATTTAACTATCTTGTTGCCATTTGAAGGGCAAGTTTGAATAATTATGAATTTCTATGTATCTAGGTATAACCTGTGGTGTATCTAAAAACCTACCTACTTACTACAATATCCCAGACTATTACAAAATTAAACAGACAAACTTCAGCTAAAGTGCAGTGATCTTTAGTAGCTTTTCTTTTAATTTTAGGTCCAAAAGTATCACTAGATAAAAGAAAAATATTATTTCGAATATGCAAAAATGTATCAGACAAACGAAAAGAAGTGATCAACATAGTAAACAAATCATCAGTAGACACGACATACCAATGGTACATGCCAGCCTGTGGTCAGGGGTGCTTTCAAGTAGGACCTACAATCATTTGATTACTTACTGTTTTAATTAATTTATAAATCCATTACGTAGGTACTTCGATTAAAAACTTTGCTTTTAGATTTCGACAGGTAACTGTGGTCTTATCAGAGCATGCGAAAATATCACCACCAATGTCATATTCACTGGTACTGCTCTTGGAATATACACTGCGGAATTAGTTTGTTTGGTCCTCAATCAGGTGAAGTATTTTAGAGTACCCACATTAGGTTTTGCCTAGATATCTACCGGCTTCGCAATCTTATAGAAGTTACTCAAAATAATTTGCGGAGAGCTCACTCCAGCCAACTCAAAATAATTTCAAGTTTAATCTGCTACGTATGTTGGCTGGAGTGAGCTCTCCAAGTGACTCGTAGAATAAAACGGTGCAATTTCCCCTTCTATTGTGATAAGTCCAATTTGCGGCTATTAGGTTTTGTATTGTCAAGTCAATCCAGTTAAAACGTAATTCCAGGAACCCTTATTCTTGAACGTGTTTGCAACGGTAGTATTACCGGGAAATCCATTATTTTGTATTCAAGAGCATGTCTTTGAGAAGAATTGGAAGCAGAAGTCTCGTTCTGTCCATTTAATGGAGAATAGTCTCAACCGTTTAAGCAATATACCGTCAGCTTCTGTGTTTGAGAGATATCTCGACTTCGGCACGGGAAGTGTTGTAGATGTCACAAGGAATATATCGCAAACTATTTGTGTTACTAATCATGAACAACAAGAGGGCTATATACAATGGATGCCAGGTCTGCTTAAATTCACTTTATTTTCATAAAACTACTTAGATTACCTCTACTACTGTGAAAGTTGTGTTTGTACGTATACTGTAGTAGCACACATGGCATCACAAGACATAAGACACTAGAGGTCACACTACACTATGTCTGACGCGTGCAATGCAGACAGGCTTGCATGATAAACGCCTGCTCCCGTTGAATACAGCGTCAACTACTGTTTGAAATTCAACGAACGTTGCTTATATCTACCGTACCTACATACTACATACATTGATGCGATCCACATTATTATCTAATTGTAGTTGGTTCTACTATCTACACTGAACTGAACAAGATATTTAGAGAACCGAAGTTCGACGCTTTTTTTCTTATCATGGCGCCGGTAAATTGAAACAAAGTTCACTGCAATTAAACATTATATTGGCTGTGACCTGCAGATCTTGAAGTAGGTCCTAGCATCTACCACCTAATTTATGTAGTTTTATAACAAAGGCTTGTAAATTGCATCTACTTTCTGAAACCTTTAAGAACTTCGTTATGAAAGAAAAAGTAAAATTTTCAGATCCAGATAACATATTTCTGGTTGACCCTATCGCTTCTATTATACCTCCTAATGAATCAAGATTATTTACCGTTAGATTCAGGTAAGAACCAAAAATGCCGTTGTAGGATTCTTTCTAACTACCCTCTTAAGAATTAAATTAATAGCTGGTGTACATGTTACTAGGCCCAAGATCGAGAACGAAGTATACGGTTACCTAATGTGCGGGGACTATCAATACAAAAACTTCAACGACGAAACTCAGGAGCTAAAGTTGAAACACACATTATTCCGTATTCCTTGTACAGGGAACACGTGGCTGCCTTGCACCGAATGGACGACCGAATGGGATTGTCCTACTGAGGTAATAGTCATTTCTTATTATACTTAGTTTTGGTTTATTAGCTAAAACAACCGTGAAGAACCGACATGGTGTAAAAAGACCCATCAAATAGTAGTTATCTTAGCATTCTGTAGGTAGTCACGGACTTTAATTGATGAGCCACTTCGCACTATTCGTATTTTAGCCGTGTAGGTAATGAAAATCGGGCTTAGTCGGTTATACTCGTACATCCAGACACGGAAAGTCATGTCTTCGTATTAAAGAAGAAGAAAATTATATTTAATATCTTTACCGGTTGGCTAATCTGAGAGTTAGAACTACAAACTTGACAGCAGAGTGACTACCCAAAGTCAACCAATTGCAGGTCTAGCAACCGTAACCAAGCGACGATTGTTTTTGCGTAGTCATAGCAACGTTAGCGTACGGAGAAATTTTAATAATTACTCATTTGGACAAATTCGAAAATAACGTCTCTGACATCGACATTTTGTCACTGTCTTCGGATAGGTTTTCAGAATTATCGAGTTAATGAGCTCCGATTCAAAGGAGGTCAGTATCAAATAGATTGGATAAATATTGTATTTATTTATCATTGAGAACTTATTAGTCAACCTCTATGGATAAGACTATTTCCGATTACTAGCAATTTGTTATCTTGTTTACGAGCATGCGATTTGAGTTCGTATTTAATCGTGTATTCTCGTGAATATATGAAATAGCAAAATTGAAAAGTTTGAAAGTGGCTGATCAAGTCCGTGACTGTACATCAAATTAAGTACATACCTACATAACATTGAGCAAAACTTATTGCTGGGAAACGACTTTTGTTCTAGTGTGAAAATTGCTATTAATGCCAGATAATTGGTGTTTATGATTTGAAATATGTAGATACCTACCGACCTATTAGTAATTAAATAATTGTGTTTTAAAAAAAAACACCTAAATACTGCGCCAACCCTACCAATATACCTACCTGGGTATACATTTTGCACGCTCTTTAGAATCTGTCCCTCTGTCCGTTTCTTACTCAGTCACAAGTGTAATTCTCGGCTTTGTTTTACACCCGTTAGTAATAATTATAATCACTGTTTTAGATATTACAACGTGTACTGTAATCCAGACTCCCAGTTAATTTCTAATCAGTTTGGTGTTGTGTAGGTAACTCTACCGCCAACAGTACCGACAAGAACCACGTTCGCTAATTTCATGCTGTCGAACAAGTTTGACGTTCCTATGCATTTCAAATTTGATCCACCTTATGGCACGTAAGAATCTTTATTGATATATTACCTAAAATTTTTGGAATCAAAATCCATGCCTACTTAGCTTTTGTTTCAATAATAATAATTCATAGACCTTGGTCCTGACCTTCCTGACCTTGGTTGGTGATAAGGTGTTTTATGTGCAAACGGTTGTCTACGCCCGTACCTGGTTATTAGGGAGAACCATTCATAGGTATACTTAACCATATTTCCATACAAATACTGGCGCGCGCGACTCCAGATATTTGAGGCGCCTTCTTACAGAGACTAGAACATTACTTTTATTGCAGGAATTTCGTAGTGATGCCTATTTGTGGAATTGTTCCGAGCCGTGGATGGCAAATAATATCGGTGGCTTTAGAACCAAAGTGTTTTGGAGATTACTGTGAAGCTTGGGATCTCTTGATAAACAAAGTACAAAAAGTTAGTAGATTTGTTTTCGTTCATCATTTTTGATGCAAAGTTTTTTAAGACCGGTTGTAAGTTTATTCAATGAATAGGAAATTATCTCATTCCTACGATTCCTCTCAATACCCTTAATTGAAGTGCACCCAATTACAGATAATACTGTTACCAGAAGGCATTAAACTTTTCTACTTCCAACAGACCCGTATCAGCTTCACGGGTAACGCAGAAATGAGTCAAGTGGAGGTGATGTCGCACGGTTACCATCCGGGCATGCACGCGATGCTCGAGTTCCCTCCTACCATCACTGGATGCACTAACTACTGTACCTCATATCTTCACAACCTGACGAGGATGGACATACAGTATGTTGATATTTCTCATATCGTCCCATAGGACTATGAGGGTGAGGGAATAGAGTGTGTCTGCGCACACACTTTTGCACTATATTATGTCCGACGTGGCCGAAATACGGTTTGGAGGACTATACAGGAAAAGTTTTTGACCAGTGCGCAAATTTTTTTTGGTGGTTCAATATCAGTAATAGAACACATTTCCATTATTTATTCAATACTTTTTTTTGTTTTTTTATCCTACTTAAAATCAGCAAAATATGGACACAAACTATTCGTAATAATATCACTGGCGCGTGCGGCGGCCGGCGCACAGGCGGCGGTATTGCACGGGGGTGCAACCCCCTCCCGGGCGGCGGCGCCGGGCGCTGTGGCCGACAGTTCGCTCATCGCACGCGCTGTTGTGTGACGTCGCGTCTAATCGCTTTCCCGCGCAAGCGCCGCGCCGCACGTGTCGTGCTTGTACCTACCGGTCACGATGTCGGACTTCAGTAACCGCGAGTTTTACGAGATGGTGCGAGTGTATGTACTGAGTGGTGAAAGTTTGCGAGCAGCTCGCAGAATGTATGCGACGGAGAGCATACCTCGAATGCGAGCCCATGGAATCCTTAACCCCGCGGTCCCTAATGAAAGGACCATTTTAGCGGCCACTCAAAGGCTGCTTGATCACGGACAGTTCAGAACCCCGAATCATGCACGAGGGTCTGGCAGACCCCGACTGGCGATTGAAATCGAAGAAAGCATTTTTGATTTCTTTGAGCGAGATCCAAGGGCCAGTAACCCACGTAAATACCTACGCCGGCGAATCGAGCGAGCGCACAGCTGATAGGTAGGTACTTTCGCGCGTTCCGCTTCGCCGCGCGCCGCCGGCGCCGGTTAGCCATACAACCACTTTTAAAATAAACATCTTTCGTTAACGATTTTTTATTTTTTTTGTATTAAGACGCATCAAAATAAAAAAAATATGTTTAATAAAACTGGTTTAAGGTTAATTTGTCAAAATTTGCGCAGTGGATAAAAAGTTTTCCTGTATACGATATTTCTCATATTCAAACTATAGACTCTTAATAGAGATCGCAGGACAACATCGAGTGACGACCGTCTAATACTCCGACAGTTATGAACTGATTTTGATGATTCTTTTTTTATTTGGTAGGTCATGCTTCAGAGGTGATCCCGTAAAAATTTCCACCGACTTCCGAAATTAAAGTTGTTTTGTTTTTGGAAAATGTTTTTTTCACGAAAAAAAATTATAACAGACTCAAACTCAAAGCATTTATTTCAATTAAACCATTTACAGGCACTTTTGAATTGTCAAAGAGTCGGTCAGTTAGTCAAAAAGTTGAAGCTAGTTGCCCATTCAAATTCGTAGATCTCTATGGAGAAGAACGGGCAAGAAACTCCAAGGACACTCTTTTAATTTAAAAATGTATATAGATATTACAAAATCCTGGGTACAGTATTCTTCGTGCTTCTATATGTGAGAACAATGTCAAACGAAAAATAATTCAAAATATAAGATTAAAAATAAAAAGATTAAAAATAAGCCCTGGCAGATAAGAGATGACCAGTCTCAACTGACGGCGCCCGTTCACGAACATGACACGTGGATCAAAGACAAGTTTAGTGTCACGTTACTAATCAGACAACTTTTCGATACTCAGAAATTGTTAATAAATCGTAATGCAGCGTCATTACGTACCTACGATCAATAAAGAGCTTACCCGAAACCTTCGAACTGAAATTTAAAGGATTTTTTAAATAAATTGGACATAAGGATATGGTTTTTTGTGGGTTTAGTTCTAAAATCCACTAAGTATAGTATGTGTCGACCGAGTCATGGGCCCAACCCAAAACTAAATAAAAATAACGGATATACTTAGAACGAGAGCCCACGACCAAAACTATGTCGCATCGTTTTACGTCCAAAACCGTACATCATCGTTAGTTTAGATGATTCTAAACCCAAGTCGGTGGGCAGTACTGGTCAAAAATGTTTTTATGGGAGCACATTTGTGCTATGTCGATAGTAATCCTCATCCATTAATTTTATTTTATTTTCAGCATACGAGTTTTAAGTAGCAGCGATTGGTTGGGTGCAGATGAATGTGGGTCTATAGTGCTGCCTCCCAAAGAGCTAGTTTATTATCACTGGTGGTTCTTCCCCAAAATACCTAATAAAGTCTATGAAACCACAATAACTTTATCATGTGTGTGCTTGATCGATGGCAGGTGAAAAGCTTTTGACAATTTATTGGTGTATTATTGTGATTAAAAAATTATAAAATATACTTTTTTTAGGCCAGCCGGCGAACCATCAGAGGTATATATTGTCATTTCAGGATTTTCCGAACTGCCGGATTTGAGGGTTAATACTTATTTAATTTACTTATATTATTGGGGTCGAACAACTGAACTGCTTGCATTGATAAAAAAATATACCTAATGTTACAGATATTGCCAAGACAGAAAAATCTCCATGACATAGTTGTTGGAGAAAGCTTGACGTTCCCAGTGACTTTGTACAACAGTGGTTCTTGTTACTACACGTCTAAGTTGTACCACATCATCGATGGCATGGGAGATGATTTCAGCGGTGATAGACTTGAAATCGATTCTTCAGTGGTGAGTTCTAGTTCTAGAGACCATTATACAGGGTTACTGGTAACTCGACGTATTCCTTGCAGGACGTCATAGTAGGGTTAAAATGCAACAAATTAAGCCACCAAATGTTCTACCGAAATTCAGTAGTTTTTGAATTAGTTAAGAGTTTTAGTTTTTTAATGAAAATCCCAGATTAAACCATTTGAAACCAATTTAAAAATGATTTACGGCGCGACTGTACTGAAATTTAAGTTATTATCATAGTTGACGCCGTAGCAGACCTTTGTTAATAATTAAAAGTTCAATAATGCCTAAAACTTTGGCAAATATCACTAACAAAACATTTAATTTTTTGTAATTTTTAGCTCTAAAACTCTTAACTAATTCAAAAACTACTAAATTTCGGTAGAACATTTGGTGGCTTAATTTGTTGCATTTTAACCCTACTATGACGTCCTGCAAGGAATACGTCGAGTTACCAGTAACCCTGTATATACTTATGCTTAAATTAGTTTGACTTTGGCCCACATGCAACTGACTTAATATTTCGATATCAAATGTATGATATGATATGATGATCAAAATGTATACTTTTTCCACACTCAGAACTGTTTAGGCCCATCAAATCACTGTGAGGTGCGAATGACGGTGACGCCCGATGGGGCAGGGTCACGACAGCTGTCAATCAAGTATACCATCCTCTTTCGTACGGAGCACGGCGAAATTGAAGAGATACAGCCGATAAAGAAGAGAATTTGTATTATATGGTACGACGGGATTTATCCTACTATCAAGGTGCGTCCCTCAATTAGATGAGTTATTACGAAAGCTATCCACCCAACTATTTACATGACTAACTATGGTTGGGTAGCCCAACAAAAATCTTAAGTGGATATTCTTGACCAAAGCAACGATGAATGGACTGTGTGAAAGATGAAATGACTAGAAAGGGAGTGACTACCGAGATGACGACTAAAGCGACCCTACGATCCTAACATGGAGGTAACGCTCGCGCTGATCCATCGGCTGTCGGTTTTTAGCGCGAACACAAAGGCTCTCGCAGTCAAAAACATACAGGACTCGCGTCGAGTTTGTATGCCGTCCAGACAGCGCGAGCGTTACATGTAATGCTCGTAATGCCGTCCACACGCAGAATTCGCATTAATTTTAAACGCTACATTACACCGTATACACCTCTGGATCCAGCTTACCGTGCGTTTGCACTGGTGAAACATTACAACAAAACATGTTTAAATCTCTAGTTCCTGTCAAAAATTGTATGGAAAATTGACAGAAAATAGAGATTTCAACATGTTTTGTCGTAAAAGTTTCGCCAGTGCAAACGCACGGTTAATAGAGAAGAATGGAAGTAAAAAGACATGTTGTGCCGACCCCAAATAAATTGGTATAAGGGCAGGAGAATGATGATGAGATGGGTTACCCAAGCCACAGAATAAATAATAGTACTGACGCCCAAGCAAGAGTTGGGTTACTTTGTCAATACATTTAATTGGAAGATCTGGAGCAAAATACGAAACTAAATGTGGGGCTCAGCATTTGTAATGTGTAGCGCATTGAACAAAATCATACCGAGATAATGAACAGTCGAGGTAATCCAATAAACGATAGTTAATTGATTCAGGCGTGACTTTGCGGAAATCCATTATAAAATACAATAGACGTAGATATATTTAGTAACCTATTCCGCTTAACTATTCTTCAAGAGTCATAAAAAAAACCCAGTAAGAAATCGACACGTGTTTCACCTCTCAACGAGGCATCCTCAGGATGACGATTGACCAATTGCAAACCAGAACACGACGTGTTGCCACACCGAGCGCTGGACGCAGAGTGAATCAAATCGCCCGTCACCCCCACTTATATAAGATTGCTGCTCGGCGCTACGCGGCTTGGATCGTTATCAGTGCGATAAGCGCGATAAGGTGCAAACAGTCGCAACAAAGGCGACCTTGGATTACTGGTATTTAATTCGCTCAACAGTGTAACGTTCGCTGTATTATTTTTTACGATTTCTAAACTCTCTAATACTGACATTTTGAATCTTTTGTCACATGTGTGTAAAATTTTGAATCAGGTGTTTATAAGCTACATTGCGATGATTGTAATGGTATTGACATAGATCAGACTGGTCGTAATTTCCAAACAAGATATAAGGAACATATTGCAGCTTATAGGAATAGTTGTCCAGAAAGATCCCATTTTGCTCAACACATAATAGATTCAGGTCGTTCATTAAATAATAATAACAGTTTCAAAATTTTACACACATGTGACATAGGATTCAAAATGTCAGTATTAGAGAGTTTAGAAATCGTAGAAATAATACAGCGATGTACTGTTGAACGAATTAAATACCAGTAATCCAAGGTCGCCTTTGTTGCGACTGTTTGCCCTTTATCGCGCTTATCGCACTGATAACGATCCAAGCCGCGTAGCTTTTTTTTTTTTTGAATGGCATCTCGTAGGTTTTACCACAAAGGGTACTATCTACTTAACCGGACTGTTAGTCGCGTAGCGCCAAGCAGCAATCCTATGTAAGTGAGGGTGACGGGCGATTTGATTCACTTATCCTTCTATCCGTTCCCCCAGCCCGGCCTTCAGCCCGCCCTCTAGCCCCGCGGCGACAGAGGCTATGGATACTACCGAGCCCGCTTCCTCTTCTTCCTCTAAGAGAGCGATCACTCAGTTCGCGCACGCCTCGGACTCAGAGAATGTCTCTCCTTCTTCCTCTCCTTCCCAGTCTGACGACGATGGGTTCACCCCTGTCATCGGAAAAGGGAATAAGAGGAAGAAAAAGAAACAGACCTCTAGTCAAGCGTCAAAGGTAGTCGCGGTTGACGTCATTTCCCCCACCCCTACCTCCGTCTCGCAAGTAGCCAGCGCAGCGCCAAGCAGCGCTACCGCAGCTGCCGCGATAACTTCCCCCTCCACCACCCCCGCCGCGCCCGGCGCACAAGTTGCGCCCGCAGTCCCGCGCGTAATTATTAAAAAAGTTCAGCCCCCTCCCCCCGTGTTCATTCAGGACAAGGCTAAGTGGACTGACGTATCGAAATGGTGTGTAGAGCAAAAGATCTCTTTCACCAATGCCCGATCCACCCTTCAGGGTATTAAAGTAATAGTCCCGACCGCGAATGACTATCGCGACTTGACGAGGCTACTGAGAGCTAGAGGTGTGTCATTCCACACCTTAGCGCTCCCAGAGGACAGACAGATTAGGGTTGTGGTCAAACGCATCCCTAAGGAAATAACATCAGACGACATTAAAGCCGACCTTCAGTCGCAAAATGTCCCCGTGGACGAAGTCCACCGTATGCACCGCTCGCGCGGTGGCGAAGCATTCGACATGGTACTTGTCGTCTGCTCGCCAGTAGAGGGGCATCACCCCATTTTTAACATCAAAAATCTGTGCAATCTCACGGGTTTCCTAATCGAGAAACCCCGTAAGAATGGCAACATAGGGCAGTGTCATCGCTGCCAGTTATACGGACATTCGCAGAAGCATTGTCATGAGAAACCTAGGTGCGTAAAGTGCCTGGGCGAGCATGGCACTGCTGAGTGCACCAGACCGAAAGACCGAAGCTTATGCCTCAGTCCTCCTAGTTGCGTACTATGCGGACAAGAGGGACATCCAGCGAATTACCGCGGATGTTCAAAAGCCCCCAAATCGAGTTCTCCCAAGCTCACAAAGCGTGCTGACAATCGTCAGTTTAGGGAATTCCCCCCTCCGATACCCTCCTCTCAACTCCCCCAGAGGCTTAGCCCCCAGAGGCCTAGCCCCTGGAACATGCTACAGCACCAACAGGCTTTCCCAGCCTTGGCTGCTACTAGGCCTCCCCCCCCCACACCCCTCTCTACTCTCTCATGGACCCGCGTGTCCGTGCCCACCAAGCTCACCCCCCACCACCACCACCCGCGCACTCTGCGCCCCCCGCGCACTATGCGCCCCCCTCCACCCCCGCCCCCGCGCCCTCAGCGCCCCCTGCAAAGAGCGCTCCCGCTCCCGTAGCGTCGCGCCCCACTCCCCTCCCCACTCCCGTGGCGGCCCAGGCCCCGCTAGACCCGTTCAACGAGATAACATCTACCTATATGATGTTTCTCTCCCCCCGCGCTAAACGTATGGCCGCCGAAATTAAGGCAGCTAGAACTAGCTGTAACATAGGACAGATCGCTGTCATCTATAATGCTTATCCCGAGATTAAGCAAGCCCTTGAGAACTTAGCTATGACATCCCATAATGTATAACGCCACTATAGAAAGGTTTAAACCCCGATCCCTCAGACTAGGAATCTTCAATGCCAATGGCATCAGAGGTCAAAAAGAAGAGACCGCTCTCTTTCTTCGCGACCATCAATTAGATATTCTCCTTATACAGGAAACTTTCTTAAAACCCCATCACCGCGATCCCTCTCTAGCTAACTATCGCTTGGTTCGCAACTATAGAACGTTCCGTCACAATGGTGGCACTCTCATTTATTATAAAAAGGAGTTGTATTGCATCCCCATAGACCCTCCCCCGTCCCTCTCACGTATTGAAGTATCCGTATGCCGCTTAGGCATGACCGGTCACCAACCGATCACTCTCGTATCGGCGTACCTCCCTCCGACCCCCTCAGAGGACTCTCTAGCCCTCTCAAATGACCTCTCAGCTCTTCTCGGCTTGAGTAGCTCCGTTATTATAGCGGGCGACTTCAATGCCAAACATCCCGCGTGGAATAGCCTCTCCACCACTACTAGAGGGAGACAATTGTTCAACCTCTCATCCTCCCTAATCTTCGACATCATCGCTCCGATGACTCCCACTCATTACCCCGATAACCCAAACCACACCCCCGATATTATTGATATGGCGCTCCTTAAGAACGTCAACCTTAGATTAGATTCAATAGAAACGGTAGACGAGCTTAACTCTGATCACCGCCCAATAATTATTAGTCTAGCCCCCCGCATAGGTCTCTCTGACCCCTCTCACCCCCTCGCCACCAAAAGGGTCACGGACTGGAAGAAAGTAAGCGAAAAGCTGAAACCCAACACGTCCCCCCAATTGGACTCTATCCCAGATAAATTCGACTCTACCGCTGATACGGCGGCCGCGATCGACTCTCTTACCGATCACGTACAAACTGTGTTGAACAATAGTTCAAAGGAGGTTCCGGCGACGGACGACCGTCGCTGGAGGCTCCCGCAGGATGTACGTGATCTGATAACGGAGAAGAACGCGTCCTCCCGTGCGTACAGCAACTTCCCCTGTGCCGCAAACAAAGCCCATATGCGCTATTTACAGAGATCTGTAAAGAAACGTGTAGCGGAGCTGCGTGACGCGGGATGGGATAAGTTGTTGAGCGATCTAGAGCCGAATCATCTCGCCTTCTGGCAACTAACTAGGAAGCTGAAATCAGATCAGTGCGCGAGCATGCCCCCCCTAGTACGCCCCGATAAGTCCATCGCATTCGAGGACACCGATAAGGCTGAATGCCTAGCAGACAGCCTAGAGGCTCAATGCTCTCCCAGTACCCTACCTGTAGACAAAGCTCACCTCGATAAGGTCGACGCTGAAGTCGAACGTAGGTCTACTTTACCACCAGTAGAAGACCCTGATGATCCCTTGCCCCCCGTCACACCAGACGAGGTGCACGAGATCATCAAGGGTCTTAAGACTCGCAAAGCCCCCGGTTCAGATGGCATCACCAATAAGGTGATGCAACTGTTCCCAGCCCACCTTATAATGCTACTGACCACCATCTTCAATGGTGCTCTGAGCAATAACATCTTCCCACAGGCATGGAAAGAAGCCACGGTAATAGGTATCCCGAAGCCCGGCAAGCCAAAGTCGGCACCTTCGAGTTACCGCCCCATCAGTTTGCTCAAGGTCATAGGTAAAATCTATGAGAGACTTATTTATAAGCGACTCAGAGATTACGCCGAGACCAAAGGCCTCATCCCAAACGAACAGTTCGGCTTTCGAACTGAGCACTCTAGCGTGCATCAGGTACACCGGATCATAGAGCACGTAAGCGCCGGCTTCCAGCGCGGCAATGTGAACGGTGCAATCTTCTTCGATATAGCGAAAGCATTCGACAAGGTCTGGCACAACGGTTTGATATACAAGTTATACCAACTCGGTGTGCCGGATCGTCTCGTACTCATAATACGGGACTTTTTGACGAATCGCACCTTCCGCTATCGCATCGAAGGAGCCGTCTCCTCCCCCCGACTCATCCGCGCGGGCGTCCCTCAGAGCTCCGTGCTATCTCCCCTCATTTTCACGCTGTTCACCAGCGATATCCCGAAACATAGCAAGGTACAGTTGGCTCTGTTCGCAGACGATACGGCCATCTATTACAAGGGTATTAGTAATGATAATATACGCATAACTCTCCAGAGAGCGGTCAACAATCTTGGCGCCTGGTTTCAAAAATGGCGTATAGAAGTCAATCCCGACAAAAGTCAAGCGGTATTCTTTCAGAAACCGCGGGGCGGTTGGCCCCTCCCCCCCCCTCCTCCAATCACCATGTTCGGCAAGCAGATCCCTTGGGAGAAGCAAGCCAAATACTTAGGTGTAACCCTGGACCAACATCTCACGTTTCGAGAGCACATAAAGCAGGTTCGTTCGCGAGCTGCTCTCGCTCTAGGTAGACTCCACTCAGTTCTGAATGCACGCAGCAAATTGTCACTCAAGTGCAAAATGCGTATTTACATTACGTGCATTCGCCCCATCATGACCTATGCGGGTTCCGTCTTTGCTCATGCAAAACCCCATCATATACATTGGATGCAAACACTCCAAAATCGATTCCTTAGAAAGGCCACGGGAGCTCCCTTTTATGTTCGTAACGAGATCCTCCATCTCGACTTAAAGATTCCCACAATCCGCCAGTTTCTCAAACGCCTCTCAAAGCGTTACTTCGAGTCAGCCGCCACACATCGCAACCCTCTGGTTGTCGAGGCCTCCCGATATCACCCATCTAGTATTAGCGTCATTCGCCGTCCGCGGCATGTTCTCACTGAGCCAGACGACCCCATAACTCTCCTCCAGGAGAGCAGTAGGGAGACCAGTACAGTGCACAAATACAGACGCCTCCCGTCATTCCGACCTCGCCGTCGAGGCAAAACACGTTCGCGTCCGTCCCGATTATTAAATTCACCCCCCCGTCCCTTGTCCGATGAAGTAGTGCCAGCCCGCGCCGTAGCTGAGCACGTAGCTTTAAATTCCCCGTTTAATAATAATGATGATCTAAACCTTTTGATCCAGCCTGTCCCAACAACTTGCTGTCCCCCCGCCAGTGATGTCGCCCTAAGCCGAGGTTCGTACCCCACAGGGGGTGCCCTTAGCGAGCGCACACGTAATTTTAATTTAGAATAGTTTATGCCCCTGGCTGGAGGCCCTGAGTGTAGAAAGCTTAAGGCAGCCACAGGAATGTCCGGTTAAGAAGTTATGATTTCCGAAATCACACTTCAAGATGCCCTAGTTAAAAAAAAAAAAAATTTGATTCACTCTGCGTCCAGCGCTCGGTGTGGCAACACGTCGTGTTCTGGTTTGCAATTGGTCAATCGTCATCCTGAGGATGCCTCGTTGAGGTGAAATACGTGTCGATTTCTTACAGGGTTTTTTATGACTCTTGATGAATAGTTAAGCGGAATAGGTTACTAAATATATCTACGTCTTGACATATAAGTAAGTAATTGACATTGAACATCTGACATAGCTATATTTAATTATTTGTGACATTGATAATCTGGATATTTAAATGACATTTATTTATTATTATTACTCTCCGTCATAGTAATTAAGTGGCATGTAATTGTTTGTATAATTTTTTTAAATTGTAAAATCTTTCATATTCGACACAATGTAAAAATTGTTATGAATAAATGAAATGATGTGATGCCTACTTTATATTAAAAAAATCCAGTCTGTCATGTTTTTTTTTTTTTCAGATAAAACGCACACTATCGAATAAATGCCCAGTTATTTTGAGCAATCACTGCGTTTGGAATATCGTCAACGTGGAGGAGTACGTTATTAATCTCTTTCATTTATTATATGATTTATGTTTTCGGTTTTAAATCTATTACGGAAATACAGAAAAGTAGGTACCTACCTACATTTACCTACCTACATTGGATAATAAAAATACTTAGTAATATTTTGGTACTAAATAGTACTAAAAAACCGCTGTCCCATACAGTTTAAAGCAAAAGGTACTTAGTTAAACTTCAGTATGGAACAGCTGTTTTTTTTTCGCTATTTCAGAGTTGGTCCCATAGTCAGTTATTCAGTGCGATGGTCTAAACCTAAAGCACCTCTTAAAGTTTGTAAATTTTTTAACACCTTATAGCGTACTAGCTGCGCCCCGCGGTTTCACCCGCGGAAGTCTCGATCCCGTGGGAATATCGGGATAAAAAGTATCCTATGTGTTAATCCAGGTTATAAACTATGTTTGCCAAATTTCATCCAAATCCATTCAGCCGTTTTTGCGTGATTGAGTAACAAACATCCAAACACACAAACTTTCACATTTATAATATTAGTAGGACTATTGTTTGAAAATTTTGCATGCCGTAACCGTAAGAAAGAAAGGTAAAACGTATAGGGACAATAAAAAAAAAAAATCTATTTACTTACCTACAGATTTTCTATTTCTACGTAGGCATTTACACTGGGTATCTACTTACCTAATTATACCGACACATATTGACCAGAAATGCTAATCACGTAAGTATAATTTCCAGACTAAACCAAGCTTTCGTGGACTGTCGACCAAATACCCCGTTAGATGTTAACATTTTCGCTCCCGATTTATGTATACGAAACGACTATGTCGAACTGGTGTTTGTAATGGGTTGTGTGTACCAGGCACCGGTCCCATGGAACCTTCGCAGAGAGAAGATATGCGAATGTGAAATGATAGAGGTCAAAATTGGAACCTCCTTGTACGAAATGAGGCACACTTGTGTACACCGACCGCTGGTGGAATTGTATCCTCTTAGCGGAATCGTTTCGGTAATCTCCTTGTTATTTTGAGCTTGAACTTGAAATATTTACTAACGAACAGTTTTATCGCTGCAGTAGTTAGACAAGTGATTTTATTAAATATTTTTTACAGCCAGAAAGGCCTAACCTCCTGTATTTGAAGTTCAACTACTCTATTAAAGGATTAAACACACTATGCTATGTAATGACGATGCCAAACCAAAGAACTATATTTATGTACTTGCATATTTATGCTTTTTTGAACACTAGGGGCTTACTGACGCCGTTGCGCCGTCCCTTAGATCGCGAGTACCTGGGTCAACTGGACTGTGGTCGAGTGCCTATTAATAATTTGGATCCAGTCATAAGGGTGTGTTAGTATTTCATTAAAATACTGGTCTCCCAAAAAATAGAATGTAGTCTAGACTAGAATAGGAAGAAAGGAAGTTGGATACAAGTACTCAGTTTCACCCCGCACGAGAGAAGAATACAGGGTGTAACAAAAACCCTGTCCGAATCATACTGAGAGTCTATCAATGTGGTAATTTTAGTTTATTCCCCGTGGTCCCTCCCGTAGTCCCTGAAAGGGACCACGGAGATTTTTTTTACCCGTGATCCCTTCTTGAAGTATAATGCTGCCAAATTAAAATGGTAGTCCCTCCCGTAGTCCCTGGAAGGTACCGTCCTTCCGAGAAATACAATGTTGCTGAATTTAAATTGTGCCTAAGCCAAGTCTTATATTACAATCAAATTCTGGAAAAAAGAAAAAATATTCACTGCATTTTTTTTCAATGGGGAATTTTCCCGGTTTATTATATGGGGCGCGGCGGGCGGCCGTCGTGTTGCGGGTGTCAACAAGTCATAACTTATGAGCTCTGTAGAAATTTTGCATTTTTTTTTTAATTAAGTAAAATAAAATTGAGGCAATTTTGTTACTTAATAAAAACGTGAACTTTTTAAAGGAATAAGTACTTCAAGTTTTGTTTTCACAAAAAAAACTTTTTGTTAATGTTATTGGGGTTATGTAATATTACCTCCTATGTGCCCTCTTTCGGATCGGACAGAGTTTTGGTTACATGCTGTATATGTCAGTCATCTAAATTAGCAACAGAATGCCTTTGCGAAACTAGATTCTGTTACATGCAATAAAGTAAATTACTTACATTTCAGATCTTATGGTTTTACAACCCGACAGATGTGTTCACAACTTGGCGTTTGCTTCGCGGTAACAATGTGTCCCGCGATTCCGTGATCCGCTGTTTACTTTTCTTTGCAGAAGTGCCGCCCCTCGGGAAACTAGCTATACCGTTTGCGTTCATGCCTATGGAAATGGTCGATTACGAGGTAAAGAACAAATAAAGAATAGTACTGCAATCAAAGTAGCCAAAGCCCAGATATGATCTGCAGTGTTTGTTATGTCTAACAGAGACATAAAGTTTTGTGTGTCCTTCACCACATATTTGAAAAGTTTATGAAAATCAATTTTGAGAACGCCAAGAAATAGTCAAGAAATAGTCATAAATAGTCACCAAGGTTAAAATATATTAAAATAGTTACATCAACTAAGAATTAAATAAATCCTTGCTAATATAACTAAAAAATAAGGTGACCACTAAAAATACGTACTTAATAATTTTATGCTCGACTGTACTCGACTCGAAAATGTATGTAGAAGTTTACATGGAAGTTTAACATACTTCTAAATAGTAAACCAGGACGAATTATCATTGTTAGAGACGACTATTTTTTGACACCACATTCAAATTCAACAACGTACTAGTAAGCGCTCCGCGGCGATCCGGTGAGGATTGTGGCGATAAAGGCTCACCACGTAATCCTCACCAAGACACCTATATTACTCTGGAATCCCTTAAAGACTATTTTTGAGATTTGGCATAGCGTTAAGACTATTTCTTGACTATTTTTTATTATTGAAACCAAGTCGCTACTCCAAGCCGTTTGCTTGTACTGAGGTGAGGATTGTGTGGAGATGTTCACCACACATTCCTCGCCAACTTATAGCTATAACTTCGGAATCATAAGGCGACTATTTTTTTAACCTTGGTGACTATTTATGACTATTTTTTAGCGTTCTTAAAACTGATTTCATAAAGTTTTCAATGGTGAGAACTGTGTGGTGAAGCACACAGTTTTGTTTGTATATTTTGCGAGTAATCTCCTGCTGGGTAACAATTCTGCTCTTTTCTACGGTACATACAGCTGACTGTATTTCTTTAAGTTCATATACTTGTACGAATCCGAGGGTTTGTGTTGCTACTTCTAAGCCAAAGAGACTATTTTTATATTTCCCAGGTGGTATTCTTGTGTTCATTTGGTTATGAAACCGTTAAGATCTTAGTGAAAGGACAAGGCGGTCTACCAAACTGTATCGAGACAAGGCTGGATATTCCATATTATATCGAAAGGGTCATCCGAGACGCTCACAGGAGTAAAGTGGTAAGAAATACGAGTTTGTTTTAGCAGTCTTGTCCAAATGGGCTATTTGGAAGCTGTTTTTCTTTCAAAACGTTAAAAATGTTATTTAAGTACATGAAAGAGTATCAAAATTATTCTGTGGCTTCGAAGGTAATGAAAAGTTTAAGTTTCCAACAAGGATTTTCGTTGGTTGGCAAATCACAAAGGTACATACATATTTCGAAGAACAAATACTAACATAAAAAAATCTTCAGGTTTACTTGTCAGTGGAACATTTGACGGTACGGGTCATGCCGACGCATTCTCTGTCCAGAGACATAATAAGCATTTGCAACGACACTGACCATGTCATGAGGTTCATCTGGCTACCGTAAGTTGAACAGAATGGCATTATTTTCTTTAATGGAATCTTCAGGATTATAACATTCCACTGCTCCCTTTATTATCATAACATAACATCACGCCTGTATTCCCCGAAGGGTTAGGCAGAGGTTACCTATACACATTTCGCTAATAAGTCCCATATAACAAGGGGCGAGCCTATTACCGGGCACAAATTCAGACACCGGGATGCTACTGAGAAATTTCAGAAGGAAAACCGCAATAACACTGCGCGGCCCGGGAATATCCGTGGACCTCATGCTCAGCTTGCAAAAAACGCTTCTTAATAATGTATTGACAAACATTGTAGAGAAAGAATAGCCAATATTCTAAACGTAGTGATGACTCCATGTTGGGGCGTGATTCAGCCAAAAACCGCAGAATGGATAACGATGACTGTCTACACTCTTCAAGAGCCTGCCACGTTCACGTAAGATTAGTTTTTAATATCTTTAGTTTGAATAAATACGATTGGTGCCACAATTTTTTTATATTACCCTCGGATGTATGTAGATAAGGATGAAAATGCAAGGTGACGATAACTTGATGGCACTCTTTTTTCTGGCTTTCGATTTGGTCAAAACAGCACCACATTTGTGAAGTGATCTCGTTTCACAGAGATGGCAATTTCTAACTGAATTAAGAATACTAATTGATAAGCTTAATTTGAAAACATCAATAGGACAACAGTGGCGTGCGAAATTTTGGATTTGACAGAACGGAAAAAATACCAACAAAATGAACTTTTAAGACGGAATAGAATTGAAAAATGCAATGCAGAGTTTATTATAACCGAAGAAGGAGTGTTCCACCCGGTAAGTAGATAGGTATGATTTGGAATAGTACTTTAAAATGAACAGAATAATCGTGTCGTGTTTTACAGGGAATTAACGATTCGCCGCCTTATGTGCTTGACTTAGAAAAACCACAGCCAAAGTATTTGGCGATGACCGTCTCTATATCATCTAAAGGCCAGCGGGATGGATATCCAAGAATGCTTCTGAGACAAATGTGGGAACAGGTAATCAGTTTCTTATGCCAATACAATATCAGCAGAAGAAACAGATCTCCAAATGAAAATCACACGATTATTTTCAGCCTCCAACGTACGATTTATTATCTTCGGACCTGACCAACACCATGGTTGAGCTACATGCGGGTGGCAACAGCATGACTTTGCCGGATATTCTCAGGATTATAGACGGAATTTTATGGTATGACGTTCAATATTATAAGGTTTTTATTCGGGACCAGAAAAGCACAGAACTGGTCGAAGTGGTGGTGCTTGAGGTAGGCCTATGTCCAGCAGTGAACTTTCGGCTGAAATGATGATGATGATTCGGGGCTAGGAAAAAGCAACGACATTTACCGGCCCCGTCTACTTTCTGTATGTGGACCAATATCATTTCTAAATGTAATTTTAGGGACGCAATGCACAGTAAAATGTTCCGAAGTCAAATAGAATATTACTCGAAGGAAGAAACACCAGTATTAAAACAAGTCATGAGAGTGATGAATCGTGAGAAAATTTCAAAATTAAGTCGAAGGTATGGATGATTGCGTGCATTTAAGTAGTTTAGAGATAAGTAAAACATTTTATGGGGTTTTAATAAAGCGGTTCATGACAACCGACACAAAAAGAAGGACGTCCTCTGTTAAAAAAAAACTGGGTAAAAGTGGGTTTGTTCCATTTGCCGAATCTGTAGTAATATTTTTTTTCTGTAATTTCAGGGTTACCTCCGGGATATGTGACGCCTTAGTAAATAAAGCAATTTTCCACACTTACAACCTCAATCCTAAACAGGCTTCCATACTGGAGGCCGAATAATTTTACTTACCTGTTTGTTTTTAATTTAATAAAACGTTCATTTGTGGATACGATTTAACAAATAAATAAAAATGAAATAAAAGTGGATACGATTTACTCACTTAATAATAATCAACAATTCAAGTCTGTTACCTATTGGTATCAGTCTAGGATTTTGTCCAACCTTAATTGTATTTTTTTCGGTTTTGGCTCTCCAATCACTGTGACAGCGACTCGATCGCCCAACTTCGGCGTCTGATTGCTTCCTAAATTGCTTCGGTGGATAAGGCCGTTGTCTCCCACACCGCAGTCAACGAAACAGCCAAAGGGCACAACATTGCGAACAACACCTAAAATGTTGAGTACAAATGTATAAATAAATATTCTTGGGACCATAAGAGGCCGTAAGTATACGAAATTTTGCCGATTTTGCTAATTTACGTGACTTTACTGGCGTGATTTTACAGTTAAAATACTTTTTTTTAATACTGTTTTTATACGTTTAATGCACAACATGAAAGATCATTTCAATTATGATCCTAACGTATGAAATACTTTTTTTATAGAGTGCAATACGCGCGTAATTTGGCGAATTGAGATACTTGGGCCCACCTTGCAGTAATTCGTGTCGCAGATTTCTGCGTTGCGAATTCGCATCGCGCCAGTTCGCAGTTTTGTGTACAAGCCCTTACTGCTTATACACGCGTGCCGCTCCTGTACATGAGCACTTATCTGGATATGCACTTATAATGTTTATTTACCTGTTAATGTCGTGCCGTCCCTTAGTTGATCCATGTTTTGCACAGCAAGGGAATAAACAGGTTTACAAAATGTAATCACGTTGTCTTCATACTTTTTTTGTTTAAATGCATTTATTATGAGCTCCAAGGTACACACATCAGTCTTTAATTCTTCACTAGTTTGGCTTATGTTTATCGTTACTATTTTACTTTCAACTAATTGAGGGAAATGCGGTTTCGTGAGATCTTTAAGATTAACGCCAATCTTTTTTGCAAACCTGAAAGCATAATGCAGTCGTAAATGGTAGTCTTTTGCACAATCTTAATAAATTGTTATATTATGCATAAGATAAAGAAGACTTACGATTTAGCTATTTTATAACTCTCTGGGTGGATAATAGTGGTATCCAAGGGCTCAGAACTTTCCAAAACTGTCAAAAACCCGGCGCATTGTTGGAACGTAATTTTTCCTATTCCTGCAACTTTCAGGATCTCGGCCCTTGTTTCAAAACCACTGTTTTCTTGACGGTATTCTATGATTTTTTTAGCTCTTCCTTCATTTAGGCCTGATATACGCCTGAAAATATACGAGGGAGAAAAAATTACTGCCTATTTAAGACAACATAAAAAAGTAATAACGCACGCATAATAAGAAGAGACTACAACAATAAGTGCTCATACCTTAACATTGCTTGAGATGCAGTATTTATGTCAACACCCACTAAACTAACTACTTTTTCGACAGCACAATCTAACGCTGTTTCTAGCATTTTGGGAGGAATATCGTGCTGATACATGCCAACGCCCAAATTTTTGGGGTCTACCTAAGAACAAAACTTTATCATTAGTGAAAGCACATATCACAATCCTGTTAATGTTGCATTGTATTCTACGAATGGTACTCACTTTTATAAGCTCTCCCAAAGGATCTAATACTCTTCTTGCAATTGATAAAGCTGATATCAGGTTTGGGTCCATATTTGGGTGTTCCTGAGTATTTTTTATGAACAAATAATCATTTGGATACATAGTCATAATTTGGGAGCTGGCACACGTTTTGACTTTCATAGAAATTGAAGAGCAAAAAATAACTAGTATTAAGTAATGGAAGGAAATATCAGCGACTAAATATAGACCTATGTATGGCAACTGGACATACCTTCTGAGCCTCTTTGCTTATAGAGTAAATAGAAGCGCCTTGTTCAGGCACTATAATAATAGGAACATTGTCACATATATTATTACTTTTCAGCCATAGCTCTGTTTCACGACAAGCTGTACCATTTCCTAAACCAATTAATTCTACACTGTAAACAACAAATAAGTATGATTTAGTAAATATATTACTCTTATATATGATTATGAAGCAACACAATATAATATTGTGTATTATATATAATAGAGTCATCTTTACTTGTATTTATTAATTAAGTCTTTTAGCTGTTTGGCAGCTGGATCAAATGCTTTATGCTGTCTCAAATCTGGGTATGTAGTGCACACATCCAGTTTTTGCCCATTAGAATTTATTATGCCAGCCTGAAATAAACGAATCATTATAATAACATCTATTTTTAACCGACTTCTAGAAGGAGGAGGTTCTCAATTCGTCTGTTTTTTTTTTTAATGTTTGTTACGCGATTTCTCCACCAATTATGAATTTATTTTGATTATTCTTTTTTTGTTTGGTAGGTCATGCTTCAGAGGTGGTTCCATATAAATTTAATTCACTTTTGCTGGCGTGGTTTTTGAGTTAGGTTCAATATTACGTATATTTCCCACTTAGTCTATAAGGACGATGTTTTAAGTTACTCCGTCACTGTTAATTACAAAGCAGGTAGTGGTATTCGAATTTGTGTCGGGTAGGTACAACTAAAAAGAGAAAAATAAAAACTTTTTACAAAATATAAAACAACCGATTTAAAAAAAAAACACAAACCTATTTGTTTTTGCAACCGACTTCCGAAATGAAGTTGTTTTTTATCTATAGGAAGTGTTTGGGCAGGAAAAGTTCAGAATTTTAGTACAATAAATTTTACCTTGCAGCCAGCCCTAAATCCTGGATCTAAGCCCAAAATGGTTCTATTTTTGATAGGTTCTGTCAAGAGGTACTTCTCTAGATTTGTAGTAAATGTTTTCACTGCTTCCTTTTGTGCAGTGGCTGTAAGGTCGGACCTTATGTGTCTCGACAGCCAAGGCTTGATCAGGCGGTTGTAAGCATCACCCAGACCTTTTCGAACCCAGACAGGACTCTTCCACAAAGATAGACAAAATCTTAAAAGAAAGAGCTTAGATTAATCCTGCATGTGATCATCAAAGATAATTATGTAAGTATAGTCGGGAAATCCCTTGTCAACCTAACTACTAACGGCATAAGAGTAAAAAGTGGTCAACTGCCAACTTTGTCAAGTGTACGCCATGATATTGTAGCAATATAAATAGGCTAAAAAAAACTAATAAAATTAAATTAAAATTATGGTGATTGGGTACCTTTCAAGATTATTATAAAACCAGTCGGGAATAACTACTTTTACTGAAAGTATTTTTTCATCTTCCCCTCTATTCAATGCTAAAGTTTGATGTGGTTTCACAAACTGACTGGGGCATTTCCAGTCAAAATACAATTTATAGTTCTCGGGGTCTGATTTGTTGTCTACTTTCTTCTTATCATCTACCTTTTCTTTAGTTGAACTCTTAGTCCTACTACTTTGTATGGTAAACCTCGTCTGTCCTTTACTGAAAAAAAAATAAAATATATCTTTGATAAGGGAAATGTTTCTAAAGTGATGACAAGGACATTCTATACCTCAGATCTAAATCAACTTACAGGGTCCTCATTTGTTCTAAAACCCTTGTATCCTTGTACATTATATCTGCTACTATATGCATAATATGAGATTCTACTTTGTCAACTGTCCCCAATTCATCATTATTACTACAAAGCATGTGTAGGTCAATGAATTCTCCATTTAATAGTTTTATTGCATGTGGCTCCAAACCAAGGTTGCGGGCCCTTTCAGCAAGGGATAATGAATGTGATTTAAGTGGTGCATACTAAAACAGAAAAAAATCAACAACTTTAGAAAATATAATTATTGATTTGAACTTCACTTCAACCAGAAGAACCCTAGAACTTCTTTTTTTATTACAAAACTCTTGCAAGTAACATTTCCCTAATTCCCAAGCAATTGTCTAAAATGGTTATCTAAGAAAATGTGATAAAATATTATGAAAATCAAAAACTGTTTGAAAAAAATTACTAATATCTATTCCTCTTTTAGAGTATTTATAGTAGAAAGTAATTTCAACATAAAACAAAATGAATAAGTAAGCAAATAAAATCAGTTTGAAAAACAAAATATGATAAAATTATGATTTTTAAGTTTGTTTTAACATAAAACAAAACGAATAAGCAAATAAAATCAGTTTGAAAAATAAACTTATGATTTTTTAGTTTTTGGTAAAGCTGTTAACTGCAAACAGTATTAATCCAAGCCAATGGAAGGGTAGATAAAACAAATGAAAAAAACTTACTATCAAATCGAGTTCAGATAAGTTACGGGCATTCAATATACCTTTCTCAATTTCTGATGTTAACTTTTTAGACTTCTTTAAAGTCTCAATAACAGACTTCACTTTCTTCTTAAGCTGAGATATGTTTTCATAACTCTCATGTAATTCCTGGAGGCTGAGAATCAATTGAACTGAGTAAGTAATGCTAATGAATAATGTTACAGATATTGTTGAGGAGTATGTTAATGTAACCATGCGTTTGCACTGGCGAAACATTCAAGACAAAACATGTTGAAATCTCTAGTTCCTGTCAAAAATTGTATGGAACATTGACAGACAATAGAGATTTAAACATGTTTTGTTGTAATGTTTCGCCAGTGCAAACGCACGGTAATGTTGTAAAATTTAAACAAAACGAACATACAATTAATGTGCATGTCTGATTCTTGTAGATTATAAATGTTGTTTATTTAGTAAATAAAATGTAGAAGAACTATCAGCAATCAGCATCAATTCAAGAAAGAAATTTGAAAAACTAAATGTGACACGAAAATAATAATAAATATAATCATTATATTATATTCAATTATACATTAAGTATTACCGATCTGGCATTAGATTATCCACAGCAGTTTTTCTGTATCTGGCAATAAATGGTAAAGTGCAACCTTCTGTGAGAAGTCCTATCAAATTTTGTGCTAATTGAATGGGGATTCTCTCAACTTGGGCCAACATTTCGGCTTCATTCCAAACATTTGGAATATTATCATTATTATCAAACAGGTTAATATCTTCATCATTTTCTGGTGCCTTGGTTACTTTGCCTTTTGAAACCTTGTTATCTTTATTCTTCAGTGTCTTTTTACTACTTTCAGTATTCTTAATACTTTTCGAACTTGGCCCTGGTTTAGCTTTTGTGGGTTTCGCTATAATCTTGGCTTTTTTCTTTGGAGAAGTATCATCACCATCAATATTATCTTCAGCATATTCTACAGCTTTCCGCTTTCTAAGCTTTGGTGCAGCAGTAGTTTCCATGTTCAATATCTGAACAATACGCCGTAGAAAGGTACAAACTATAAAATATTCATACACAATGTTTATTTCAACTTGTTGTGTGGCTTTTGAAAGTGTCACTACAATTTTGCCAATATCATGTAAGTAATAAGATAGCCCATCAAATGTAGAAGTCTGAGAAATTTTGACGGTGAAGAGAGTCGGGAGTCAGAAAAATAATTAATATTAATTAAATGTTAGGTACTGTGAAAGCGCAAAACGATATTTTGAATTGTTGACACTGAAATTACATAGCCAGAGCCACCACACTCACCACAGACTAATTAGTCTTATCTGTGGTCTTATAGCCACCGTTATTACCACAGACTACAATTATATAGGGTAGATACTACGTAACACCCACAATTTTGCTCTATGGGCAGAGAAAATGTCTGCATGGCATGCAAAAAAAAAAATCCGTCGCGGATTATACGCAGACTCAACGCACACGACGCACATCTGCGATCACATTCTGTCATTCTGTCAGCAGAACTGTAGGGAGTTATGGACATAGACGTAACCGTGCGTTTGCACTGGCGAAACATTCAAGACAAAACATGTTGAAATCTCTATTTTCTGTCAATGTTCCATACAATTTTTGACAGGAACTAGAGATTTAAACATGTTTTGTCTCGAATGTTTCGCCAGTGCAAACCTGTGGTGCAAACGCACGGTTAGGGATGCAGAGATTGCGACGTATTATTTCATACTTGAAGTACCTACAGAAAAAGAAGAAGTAGAGAATTTTAGGTACATCCTGTTCTTTCGGAGAGATTACTGAAAGGACAGTAACATTCAATTCTAAAACAAAATCAGGTTTTTTTTTTTCAAATTTTATAAAATTTCTGTGACTACATTTAATGAGCTGCTATTCATTTTGAGCCCTACTTTGACATATTCGGAAACAACAATGAGGAAGTGCATTGGAAAGACTTCATTCAGAAGTAAATAATACCTACATGCCAAGTTTGTGACAGTAATCATATATTATCTATTATTCCTCTCAAAAACAAAACCAAGCTTTTTGTTATCCAATCTCAGACCAACAAAAAAAGTAAGACGGAGCACTACGTACATCGAACGTGTAGCCACAAAACTATGCTCCTGCAAGTAATAGTAAACACACAGGCTCACACCTACACAAAAACTATGCTCATCGCTCCTAGTACGTCACGAGTCGTCGTCTAGTAAACTTCAATAAAAAAAATAGAATTATGCCTAAAAAGTCTCACGAAATCACTTTTCACATGTAAGTACTTCAAATAACATCGTTTCTTAATTTAGTTTTAGGTTACTTGGAACAAAAACCTGAACGAAAACAGTGACATTTAAGGTGCGAGGGTTGCCATAATATGATTTAAAATATTCCCGTTCGGTATTTTTTAGTTCGAGTAATTATATGCCTGTTTTTTTATGTATTTAATATTTTAGATTTCCAAGTAATATTGAAAATAAAAGTAAATGGATAGTAGCTATAAGAAATAGTCGGAATGATCAAGAATGGCTGCCATCGAAAACCAGCGTGGTTTGTTCCGATCATTTTGATAATAATGACCTTTATTCAACTAATCGTGGACTTCGCCGTGTGATCAAAAGCGGATATCCTAAAAAGGTATATACAATTGGTTTTGTTTCGGAATCCCTCCTAACAATTGAGGTACAATACCGTACTCAACAATATCTTACTCGTTCAATATTATCCTACCCAAAATATTATTCCGCAAATTATAGGGAAAAACTTTAACAAATGACAACCCTTTTTACACACACATAGATAAAATGGTGGCTTCATTTTTGATGTTCGTAATGCTCCGTCTTTCTTTTTTTGTTGGTCTGAGTATCCAATTAACCTTATAAATCACTACAGACAGATAAACGGACTTGGGCGAAACAATAAGTATTTTACCAGGGAACCCTAAAAACTTAACTGCAAATGATAGACAACGCACGCCACACACCACAGAACATTTTACTCAAGAGGGCCACCATAGATTATATAGATTACTATTATAGGGCCACACACCCACCACTGTCATTTCGCTGTCAGTGAGAATTGACACATTTGTCAGTGACACTGACACACACACACACACACTAATGACAAATGTTAAATTATTGAATGAACTGTGGAATGAATCAATGAACTGTGGGTGGGTGGACATTTGGACAAACTTTTTGTGAACCTAGCACCTAGCTACAGCTAGTACCTAGTACTGTACTAATGAATGATTTGAACTTATGCAGTATGCTATACGCTTGTGAATGTGATTGTGAAATTGCAAAGCTTGTGTAAAGTTAGATTACATTACATTTTTTTCATAAGTTAAGCACAAGAATGTCGACTAAAGCTGAACCTAATGTTTCATTACTAAGACAGCTTACCCAAAATTTCTATAATGGAAACCTTAACTTTTGCCTGATGGTAAGAAGACACGTGCCTTGTGATAAGAATGTGACCGTAAGATTGTGGGGGTGAGACCCGTTAGTTTCTATTGTAATCTATCGGTATTATTTACTGATGTATTATAAACGTAAGTTCATAATATTATACGGTGACATGAACATTACACAACAAAATATATAAATAACAAACTCACTTTCGCATTTATAATATTGGTTAGGATTCGATGGGGAAATCTTTACTATACTGACAAAACAACTAGAGATTTTACTTAGCACAAGCATGTCATGTCTCACCAAGTCACCACCTTCGGAGTACTTCATTCTTGCTCTTAGTAATTTTTTTGAGTTATTGGCATGATGGTGAAATGTTATTTGTTTCAGCGTGAAGATCTCGAAACCATGGATTGGGATTGGCAGCAGGCTTTCTTGGATGCTACTGTTAATAGTAAATTGATTCAAGAATACCCAATAAGTGGTAAATTTGTCAGCTTATTTTTAAAGAAAATAATTCATTCTTTGGAACCAATTCAAGAGGTCCATGATGATTTCTACTCACAGTTGTGCAAGAGCATAAATTATTTGAATGTAGATGGGTTTAGTTATCGACATTATGTGATAGGAAATGATACAAATAATATTATTACAATAAAAGAAACCAGGAATATGGTGGTCAACGGTACAACAGGGTTGAAGACTTGGGAGGTATTTTAACTTAATAGGTTTGTCACTTTCAGTAATAATTAGATTTTCCTTGGTTTATGTAAAAATATAATGAGAATTAATGATTAAACCCTCTTGCAGAAAGGATGCTTGAGTGTCAACTAAGTCTTAAGTCAAAATAAAATTGTCTTTTCATATAAATTACTATTATTTTGTAGGTAAATGTTTCCCTCATAATATTTCCATCTTTTATGCAAATTATTGTAAACTATGTTTATTTCAGGCTGCATTGATGTTATCAGACTGGGTACTCTGCAATCAAAACATATTTTCAAATAAGAATGTCTTGGAACTGGGCTCCGGTGTGGGATTCACTGGTATAACTACTGGCAAGCTTTGTGATATCAAATCTTTGCTGCTAACTGACTGCCATAATGATGTATTGAAGACAATAAGTGAAAATATTCATATTAATTTTCCACATATCAAACAAGAGAAGGACGAAAATATCACTTTGTTCAAAGCCCGGGACAAATCTTTAGGTAGGTATATACATCCTTACTGAATATAATAAATGCGAAAGTAAGTTTGTTTGTTTGTTACGCTTTCAAACTAAAACGGATGAACGGATTTGGATAACATTTGGCACATGGGTAGATCATGACGTGGGTTAGGTAGGACATGGGCTAATTTTCGATCGCAGATGAAGTCGCGGGCAACAGCTAGTAGATAATTATAAATACCTAAAATATTCATGAAAAACCTGTTTGAAAAAAAAATCTGTACCTAGGTAAGCCAAAAAACAATTATACTTATATTCTCCAGTCTGATCAAGTGACATTATTTCCTTTTTTTTTAAGGTCTAATGATGCTGGACTGGAATGTAATTGAAGATTTGCCGGATAGCATTGTACCAGACATATTGATAGGAGCAGATATAGTTTATGATCCTTCAATACTACAACCCCTGTCGAATGTTATACAAACTTTCTGTGCCAGGAATCAGGATCTAGAAGTTTATATTGCAAGTGTTATAAGGAATGAAGAAACCTTTAAAGGATTTTTAAAAACATTGGGTGAGCATGTTTCAGATAAATATTCATGAAAACAACTGTTGGTGTAAAACAGCTGCAGTATATTAACTAATACTATTTGTAATTTCAGGTGAGATGGAACTGGATTTCAAAAAAATTGAACTAGCAAAGAGTGTGTTCATTGAATGGGATGAGAGTATAAACAAATGTTTATTAAAAATAAAAGCAAAGTTAAAATGAAAACTAGTTTCTTTTTGTGGTTTTGGAAAAGTCGGTTATAGGCTGGCAGTGTAAAGTTTAACTAGCTATCCATGGTATAGTTTCATGGTACCTTAAATTAGTATGACTTATTTTAGAAAATAAAATTATGGTAGCCCAGAGGGTTTGTGAGCAAGCTTACACAGGCAAAGTATATGCGGCATGAAGAGAAAACACCTAAAATATATTTTGAACGATGCCATCGTAGCCAGCCTCAAAGATTTAAATCGTTAGATTCGCCCTACCGCGTCAAAAGATAGAATAGTCGCATTTCCGAATTTTCCGATTGGTTTTGAGTTTAGACACAATTGACGCATTGGCATTGACTGCATTGACTACTTATGAGCGGCCCAAGTGTAGTATGGCGTAACTCGCCGTAAGACGCCAAACACAAAGCTTATCCCTAGGAATAATTTATGTATGCTATTGTAGAAAGGATAGCTGCTGGTAACTTCCTATTCTCATAAGCCGCCCCCCGACGCGACGACGCTTGGATCAGGTCTTGAAATACCGTTAAAAATATGGTATCGTTAGTCTTCTGATGCAGATATCGTTAATTCTTAAATAACGTTATAATATTTAACGATATATCTGGCAAATTTTACCGTGAAACATATGTAACGTTAAATTCTACGCTATCGAAAATGTTATCGTTATGATTTAGTTTTGTTACCGTCGTTCTGGATATCGTTAAAAATTTCAGACTGCATCGATGCTAAGACTGTGCCGTACGACTATTTGCGTGTATAATAGGTATTCTCTTTGCTATTCTGTATTGTGCTTGTTCTTGTGAATATACTTGGTTGGTTTGTCCGCCGGCCGCCTTTGATAAAACGGGCCGGCAACATCGCATAAAATAATACCGGTAATGTTTTACCGCAATTTTTACAATAACATAAAAAATACCGGTAATTTTTACCACAATTTTAACGTTATTATTATGTTATGCTACTAAGTAACGCTACCAAATCGTACCGATATCCAGATATCTCTACGGAAATACCGTTACTTAACGTTACTTTTAATGTGAATTGGTAACGTTTTCAAGCCCTGGCTTGGATCAAAATATTACCTACAACTTTTATATTAAACTTTTAATTCTTCAAGGACTTTCTAATTAAACTACAATAGTTTTTGGTCCGCGCGCGGCCCGGAAAGGCCAATGCCTGTAGATATTTATTTTTAACTTTTTAAATGCTTTGTCGGGGGTTTTTTTTTAATTTTAATTATTCTTAAAATGCAGCTTAATTAAATTGTTTATAGTTTAAGTCTTCTCATACTAATCCATGTAACTGGAAAAACCTCAACCCCTGTCATACAGGTGTCCTAGATCAGGGGTCGAAACTTCATTGATGTAATGTAACATGTAATGAAGTTTGGAAATAAATTACTATTACAGTAATTTCTTGACGACTGTAGTCAGAAGCACAATTTTGGAAATGCCACGCTTCACAAAACAGCACAACTGTCATTTTTGACAGCACTCACGGTGTTATTATTATAGGGCATGGTCGGCGAAACATTTACGACAAAATATGTTGAAATCTAGTTCCTGTCAAAAATTGTATGGAACATTGACAGAAAATAGAGATTTCAACATGTTTTGTCTTGAATGTTTCGCCAGTGCAAACGCACGGTAAGATAGCGCTTGTCATGACGTTATCTATTACAGCTTGGCAAAAAAGAGTTTGGAAAAAATGAGGGCGCCACTACCGCACTTATGTCACTTCAAATGGGAAATGCGTCAAAAAATTTAGACCAATAGTGAAAAACGCTGCTTGTACTGACTCAACACCTACTAGCACTTGTCGGCAAAGTAGTGCCAACATATAGGTTTGCATTACTTAAAGTAAAATATTTAGTTTCATCTGTCACCGCATCATACTCTTTTTTGCCAAGCTGTACGATTCACGGTACATCGTTGTCTCGCTCCGGTGTTAGCACCCTCAAATCGATTAAAGCGTAACTCAGAATGCAGCCTTGATTGTCATGTAAACGCCATTTAGTAATGTGTGTGTGATCTCACTCTTCTCAGTATGAGGTTTTTTTTAGTATATCAATCAATGCAGTATGGACACTTTTTTTTGTGACTAAGTACGGTGGGGGCAGATCTAGCGATTTGAAAGTTTGGGCAGCGGGAGCGGGGATTATTAAATACCTACTGATGAAAACGTACTAACGTAGACAGCGCTGTCTACGTTAATAAGACTAACTAGTCTGTGACGTTAATGATTTTCATGCCGTAAGACGGACCCGCTTAAATGTTCTGAGGAACGGGAACAGCTTTCCTAGGAAACACAGAATACTTTTACTATGCTAGGAAACCAAAGCTTTAGAGAGGAGTATTACGTAAAAGACCATAAGGTAGAATGTATTTAAAACAAATCTGTCACTCAGTTATCCATGGTCTTCCTACTCGTCTTCTTCCTACTGTCAATCAAATTGTTGTACAATAACATTACGATTTTCACAGGAGTATTGTGCAATCCACTAAATGTAACTATTTACACCTAATTTTAAGTATTGACAATTATCATTACATTTGTACAAATATATCTGTGCTTTTGTAATCCAGACAAAACAACTTTTCATTGATCTTTTAACACTGAGGAGGATATAACCTAACTCGGTACAATAATCAACTGGATATCTACATAGAAATGTCTGGAGAGAATAAAAGCCGGGCACCAGAAGCTAATGCCACATCAGAGAAGACTAATAAAAGCCAAACGGACACTGGCTCGAAGAAAGATGAGGCGTGGGGTTACGATTTGTACCCTGAAAGGCGAGGTACTTTTACAGCAAAATTGGGTAATATTCTAATTGGTAAAGAAGGAAAAGAGAATATTGACAAGTTCAAGTGCGAGCAGCACGTCTATGAATGTGTAAAAAACAGTAAGCATCTTTAAAACATTATTTTGGTTTGAAAATATCCAGCACTAACTTTGAGGTAAACTATTTTATATTAATACTTTCTCGTTTGTTTCTAGGTTCAATTGTTAAGGTTATGATGGCAGCTCTTAAAAGTTCTGGTTGGTAAGTGCTTACTTGTGTCCTTTGGAAGACTTACAGCTAAACAAAACAGACTAAGAAACTGAAAATGTGAGTGACAGCCAATTACAAGTGTTCACATAATTATTGAAACATGTTCACAACTAGAGTTTTTAATTAAATAATAAATATTCTTTTTAAATAGGTACTTAATATTATTCTAGTTTATGTTAATGTTAAATTTCACCCCTTTCCAAAAAAACGGGCACCTTAACAGTCATTGGCTTTTCTATGGATACTATTAATATTTTTACTATGTCATTAGCATAAATGACTAGTAATTTCTTATTATCAATAAGAATATAGTTTTTTGGCTACACCCCTCTTCCAGCAGCGCTACAATTTTACTAGCTCTTATTGCTTTTTCTGCCATTACAATCGACACAAAGGTATCTGTTTTAAGTCACAATAAGGCTGGATTATGCAACAAACATAAATTATTCTACTAAAAATAATGAGAAGTTAGTTTTAGTTGGCAGGATAACCTTTTAACTGCAAACCTGCAAAAAGTTAGTGAAAGTCGCAAACTGAAAAAGGGATTATTATTGTTTTAAACAAAAGTTTCGAATTTGGAATTAATTTTTTTTCATACCCAGACTCTTTATTAAGTGCCAGTAACATAATTTGGCTATTAAAACCTCTTTACAACTAAATGATTACCAGTAATGTAAAAATATCAAAACCGCCCGTTATTTATGCAAAGGGGTGTATCTTTCAATTCTTGTTTTCAGCCCCATTGATATTCGGCGACACATATCATGTGAAGTATGTGACTACTCTGTTAGTGGGGGCTATGATCCAGAACTGAACCAGGTAACCTTTTATTTCTCTCACTATTTTCATTCTTATTAATAAGTAATGTTATTAAGTCATGTACTTATTCATTTGTTTAACATACATACAATAATAATGGTACAAAAAGATAATAAAGAGTGCGTTAAGTTATGCCACTAGAGGGCAAACAAATGTTTGTGATTAAGTAATCAAGCCAGCCAACACTCAATAATGAATAAAAATAAGCCTGGACCATAAAAAAACAAATAAAATGAATCACACATTTCATAATACAAATACAAATTATTTAATAATAAATACTTAGTAGGTAATATAAATCAATGTTAATAAAAAGAGAAAAAAATTAAATTAAAAAATTGACAATAATTAGAATTAAGCATAAAAACTATATTGAACAATAGTTGAAAGATAATTTTTAATGTGCTTGAGACTCCTATGTTCTATGTTATTGGGTTTGGGCACTCAGTCCTTAAGGCGGACCATTGTGCGTGGGCCATGGCGGCCCCAAACCGACTCCAGACTACTAATAATTAAACTCAAAACAATCTACACATACACACATGCATCACAAATGCACTCCAAATCCGTCACCTTTTCACTGAAAGGCTCGTGCAGACTAGCGCGACAATGTCGTGCGAAGCGACACCGGTAATTGATCTACCGTTACGATTACTCAGTTTTTTTTTTAACGTCTCGTCGCTCGGCATTTCCCGCTAGTCTGCACGAGCCTTTACTAATCTCAACTCTGGAAATCGAATCCCAAGTCCCAAGATACGGACTAACTGTCTAGTTTGGGGCTAACTGACAAAACTTTGTAACCTAGTCACTCATGTTGTCTCCTCCTATGTTCTACCTATGTCCCTACTTGCTCTAAGTAATACCTGCACGCGTAGCATGACCACCGTAGAAACGAAAGAATAGACAAATTGACAGATTGTGATTGTTTATCTGTCGATTGTCTCTCTTCCGTCGATAAAACCCATTTCTACGGTGGTCATGCTATGCGTGCTGGATAATAAACTATTATATTTTTCTACTATACTAATAAAATAACTGCATCATATTTGTTACAGATAGTAGTGTGCCAAAATGTGTCAACCCGTCAAGGAATGGTACAAGGAGTGCTTGCTCACGAGATGATCCATATGTTTGACTACTGCCGGAATCAGCTGGACTTCAAGAACATGGAACATCTTGCTTGCACAGAAATAAGGGCAGCCAACCTCACGCATTGTTCCTTTGCGAGCGCTTGGTCACAGGGCGATGCGTCATGGGGCAAAATTAAGAAGGCTCATCAGGTAACTCCATAACTCCAACTATTAATTAAAAAGTACTTGTACTTTCTAAGTACTGAAGGTATGAAACCAAAAGAAAAACATTTTTTTTTTTTTTTCAGGATTGTGTCAAAACTAAAGCATTATATTCCGTCCTTGCTGTGAGACAAATAGAAATGAAAGAGGCTGTGGAAATCATAGAAAGAGTATTCCCAAAATGTTACGACGATCTCGAGCCAATAGGACGAAGAATAAGAAGGAACTCTGATGACATGCTCAGGGCATTCAAAGAAGCAGCTTACTTCGGATATGAATAGAAATCATTGTTATTTATTATGTAGAATATAAGTAGATAGTGTAATTTATGTACAAAGTTATACAAGATCAAACTCGTTACAAAAATAAAACAACTAGGAAATGATTTAAAATAATGTCTTTTATTTCATTATTTTCTTTATTCACTTAATTATTATGTATTGCCTAAGATTTTTAAGGTTTTTAATACTGCCTTTCCACAGTTTCGTTTAGGTAACACATATGAATCACAAGCGTAACCCTATGTCTTAATTAGGCAAGTAAATGACTGAAAAGGCACAAATTTTGTTCAGTGATAGAAGTTAATACTATGAAATTGAACTTGTTTCGCGGTTCATCCTTTAAGCGCCACGCAACGCACAATTATTTAACTACCGGGTCGTTTAACCACGAAACTCATCGAAATAACGTAGATTCAGGCTATGGTTTCGCGTCGGAGGTGTGCTACCTCCGACGCGAAACCATAGCAGCGAAACAGCAGTACTTAGTTCAATTGAACTGACTCGTTCTGCTACTCGCATCCGATTGGAGTAGCGGAATATGACGCGAGCCAGTTAAATTGTACTACTTACTGCGGTGTCGCTGCTATGGTTCCGCGGCGGAGGTGTGCAACCGGCGTTACAGAACATAATTAATTTTAGTTAAATAGACTTTAAAACAATTTAAAGGGATGGAAAAGGAAAAATCTAACTTATAGGCGCGGCACTTATGGCCCTAATTATTTGGTGATCTTCCAAGTAATTAGGGATCAAGCACCAAATGGGACAGTGGCTAACAAGATCGGCCAAAGGTCGGGGGTTCGATCGGGACATTTAGCACGTGCATACACCCGTGGCGGTAAAAAGACAAACAGACCACATAATGCTTACATCTTATTGATTTATCACACAATGCTTCGTTCTTAAACTATGACTTATTATGACAGCAATGAGAACAGGATTGTGACCAAAATGATTTGATCAAGCATTTTGTGCATAAAACTGATTTGTGCTACATTATAATGATCTCTTAATGAGCAAAATGTGAACTTACAATGAGTTAATGGCGTAAACAATTTAAAATTATGATCTAAGATCATAACCGCACATGACTAGATGGGACAGATAAAATCTTTTTATTATAAGTGCGGTACGTAGGTAGGTAACTACAGTCAGCCACGAAACCGATTAAAACTTTACTTTTTGAATCATGATTACCGGATCATACACAATACCTACTCAAAAAAATTCAAGTAATAAAAACTAAAACCCAACTACGACTAAAAAGGTATAAACAAGACACCATAGACAAACAATGTCATGTCTTGTCACCTTTTTAGTCGTAGTTGGGTTTTAGTTTTTATTACTTTAATTTTTTTAAATTCTTTTTGTGTTATTTTTTTTTTTTTGAGATGTGCTCGTTAAGCCCTTTCATTTGATACCCAACTTGTTACGACACCTCATTTGTCAAATTGTGATGAGTGTTTTAGAAGGTAGGAGGGAACAGATGAACATATTTACATAAATACATACATACCGGTCAAAATCATAACCCTCCATTTTTCTTCGCCGTAGTTGGGTAAAAACAACATCGGTATTGATGAAATTTAAAATAATACAGGTAAAAACTCTCGGCTATGAAATGAAGTCCTGAAAAGCAGTGAAGCGAATAATTTTGAGACACTTTAGTTAGATAAAATGTTAAAGTAACAGTGTTCATCGCTGCTGACCGTACTTGCTCACTTCATTAATTAATATCTAATAATAAAAATTGGTTGCGTTTTTGTTGGTCACATTTAGTTAGTGTTTATTGCACGTTAGTTTGTTTCTGTTCTTGATCAGTTACTACGAAATAATAGCTTTTTCTGATGACCGTACCTGAATCCCAAAATGTCGTATTGTACTAATTTGACTACGGTTTATTTGATAACAAATCAGTCCAGTTGGTTAGATGGACGAACTCATTAGGGTATCTGGCCTGTCAAATGTGACGGTAGGTAGTGGTAAGCAGTAGGCAGGTAGGTACCTAGGTACAAGTATTATCCTACGAAACGTAAACATCAAAATATTTTGAATGTGTAGTCTGAGGGCTAGATTCATAGGCCTTATTAAGTACCGTAAGTGTTCCATACGAATATGAACCTTATCTTTATAATTTTATGTTCATATTCGTGTAAGCGACTGAGCAACCGTTTCATTCGAATATGAAAATTAATGCAATAGTATAATGTTCACATTCGTATGCGACGTAAATTTAGCAAAGTTAAGTCAAAGTGCGATGAAACAAAGCCTAGAACAAACTATAGAACGTCGAACAGTAGAGAAAGAATTCGGTAAGCAGTGCGACTTTTTATACGAACCAATTTTTATCATGCGTTTGATGGTTGAGCTAGTCTAACATTTATCGGTAAAAAAATCGTTCATTATAAGATAATCAATCTCAACCTCAATTTCAATTTGTTGATATGGTAAAAACTTATAAACATCCAGAAAAAGTAGTTCCTTTTTCGGTAAACAAAAACGGTTTGTTTCATAAAAATAATATTCTAGGTGCGAGGTACAAAATTATCTTAGGATGACACCTACACGCTATTTTAAAATAAGTTAATAAAACTAAATGAGCACTACAATCTCTATGATATTGGTATTATCAGGCCTTAGTTATTAAATATTTACTTCCTAGACGTACACATAATATATTACAATATATACCTACTGATAGGCATTTGTCTAAATGCCATTAACAAGTTTGGGATCAAACAAACATGATCTATTTGATACAGAAAATGGCTTTCAGAAAAATATAAGAATCAAGAAGGCTATGATTTATAACAAAAACAATAAAGGTATATAGAAACAGACAATTAACAATATAACTACTTAAAATAGGAGACGCGATAGATAAGCAATATAGAAACACTCCATTAACAAATATTTTGTACATGATAGCTGTACCTCCTAATATATTCGTTGCATAAAGGCTTGTTAATTTATCCCGAATAGAAGTAGATAGAGAAAATCATCTTCGATAAAATTCGTTGGAAAAACACAAGGCAAAAGGCACCCAAGTCAGAAAAGGCATTTTTCTTAGAATAGTTTTTGTACTATTGAGCTCAACTGTGGTCCCCATGCTGCCCACGCGCATGTACTTAACGATATTATTGTTTCCATTTCATGCTATTCGATTTAAATCTCTCGAAATGATATCTTTATTCTGAGCATTTCTAAGATATCTACTAATTTTAGAATTTACTAGCGTCACAGTAGGTACTCAATCTTAATTAATTGAAACCGTTTTCTTACAAGGCACATTTACAGCTCTAACTTTGCTTAAGGACACTATATTAACAAACGTATTCTTTCAAAGAAAACTTCGTTGGAACCTTAAACAGTGCATACGAAGAAACCCTTAAAAATATCTCAACGTTGTTCATTAATTAGAAGGTATTTAATTTACAAATACAGGGTCACACGTTTATATTATAATTCGACTAGTAATTCGTCTAATATGTACAACAGCGTCACATCGTCCGCATAGGCACTATGATCACAAACTTGGTGATGTTATGGTGTTAAAACGTAGTTCACTTAACGTTCACTTGAGTCGTGAAGCTCGGTGCGCCTCACTGAGGTATGTGGTCCAGTAAATAACGGTAAAGAGACAGAAGCACATGGGGAACAAAATGAGCGCGAACTTGTCGAGCGCGCCGTGCTGCGCGCCGCAGAACATGACGCCGCGGTCCACGGTCTGCCGCAGCCGCGTCACGAAGCTGCTCGGACCGCCGTTCGCTGACGGCATGGACTCCAATATTGGCGAATCCTACAAAATAACAAACACAATTCTCACAATAGTCTTGCTGCGTTATCCTCTTGAAACAGTTGGCCAATTTATTAATACGGTCTACACACAGACTATGGTTCCGTACCTATTTCTAAAGTACTCCGACATTAAGGTTCCTACGCGTACTGTTGTAATAACACAGTGATTTTAAGCAGTGCGAATTTATTTTGCTTTTTCTAATACCTTTACCTACGTACTGATTTTTGTACTAGCTCAAGTTATCCGAGTTATCTTTAACTACTACTGATTACTGCGGTGATTTTAATATCTAAGTACTCTACAAATCATACCACCACCAATAGATTACCACCAATACTTAAAAATAATGTTGTTGTTTGTTTCACTGGCATGCACTATGCTTGCCTGCTAGGTACCTATTAGATATTTAACCAAACATCAGATTTCCAAGGAAAATACTGTCTAAACTAGGTATTGTTGTAAGTACATAATAGTGTAATTTGCAGCGTTTTACGATAGCCACACTGTGCGGTGTTGTTGCTTTAAATTCATATTTTACCTTGCTGACTGATCTTGTATCACATCCAACCTTATTTTGTCTCCAATTCCTTCCCGAGACAGACTAGAAATTGGTGGCCTAAGTTAAAAAAATTAATGCACCTAAATAATACGTGGTATGTTAAGTATTTTACATGCAGTGTAATGCTACACTGAGGTACTGGGGAGTTACGGTAGATATTCTATGTTAGGAGCGAGTTCAGGCGTTGTAATTACCCTCTGTATGGTTTGGTGCTCCATCTGTTGTTTGAAGCCGTCCTCCTCGACGCTCAACGTGGGCGAAAACATTCCGCCCTGCGGCGTGCCCGTCACTGGCGTGCTCAGCCTCTGTGGAGGCAAACCCTAGTGTCGTGAATAGTTTTGTATTAGATATTAGTATGTGTTGTAGTAGGTTGTTAGTAATAAGTGGTTCGTATTGTGGTGGAATGATTCTACGTCCTAAGCTGCCGGAACTGACCTGCGAATGGTTGATATGAAGCGGCGGCGGCGCGAGCTGCGCGGCGGAGACAGCGCGGCGCAGGTCGGCGCGCCGCCGGCTCCAGCTCTTGTCGTAGCGGATGCCGAACAGCACTACGAAGTACTCCATCAGAGCCAGGAACACGAAGATGGTGCACGAGATCAACCACACCTCGATGCACTTCAACTCAAGCGCGTCTGGCGAGTTTGTGCTGGAATGTAATACGACCCTAAATTTTTTACTTTAGTACGATGCTTTTGGGAACGTATAGGTACTCCTCCGTGTCAAATATACCTGAATAGATAGGTATTTGTCAACGTTTTTATAGTAAAAATTCTCCAAAGCTTTGTCATAGGACAGATCCATTTAGAATTAGATAAGATTTATGAAGGATCTTCTTTTGTTCCTTCACCAACATTATATCGTGATAAAAGAACGATTGCAAGTGCATAGGTACCTGACTGTATCGAACATGGTGACGAGTGAAAGCAGCGTGGTGACGAGTAGCACCATCCGTCCCGGCACGATCTCTGGGATCACGCAGAAGCTGCCCCACGAGATGATGACGAACAGCGATGACGGCAGGTAGCTCTCCAGAAGGTAGCTCCGCAGCTCTCGCGACAGTCTGATCTGTAGCCGCGCCGCTGAATGCTCGCCTGATGATGCGAAACATATTGAACATTTATCTCTTCTAATATTTTCCAACCTACGTGTTTAGTGGTCAGTGCAAGTGAATAGGTACCTACCTAACATCAAACAATTACTATCTACTAAGAGTACTAAACACAGTGTTTTCTATTTCTACACTTACCGAAGCTTAGCCCTCAGTGCCAGTACTTTGGCTCGGCAACACTGCGCATGTGTATTAAACAACTCGGAATACATCGCTATTCGGGTGGCTCTGCTCTGACATCAATTATTGAAATTAACGAATAAATATCCTCGAATTTTGCAGATATTCTCTTTTTATCACATCAAGAACATACAAAATACAAATCGTGCGTCACAGACGTCCACAGAAAGGATGATGTTGCGAGGCACGGATGTAGTAACCAATTTAAAGTTTTTGAGGTATTTTTCTGTAGGTATTTAAAACGTTGTTCAATAACGATCCATTGTGATCATCCGCGCCAAGCAGTGCGGGCGGCATGCCAGCGTTTAGCAACAGCGCGTTAGCGTTAATAGGTACATAGTTAGTTACGAGGCGCAAACACAAGCGCAAAGCAATAAATATACATTTACCTTCACCAAAATTGCGAATATGATTACTTTTGTCCGTGACGAAGGAGACCACATATTTGGGCAGTCGGAACTGGCTGCGCTGCTCGCTGCCCACTGGGCCGATGCCCAGCCACGGCGCCACCTCTCGCCACTCAAAACGCACATCCTGTGTCGTGTATTTATCTGAAAAAATCAACACTCAAATTTAACAAAGCCAACTTAATTAATCATTGTAAACTTGCACTAGGCCGTGCAATCATTAACGATTTCAGTGTCATCTCGATAAAATCTATAAAAAAACATTTAAGAATCCAAAGTCGAACAACTGGCGTGTAGACAAAACACGTAATTCTGTCTAGCATTAGAAACCAAAACATATTTTACGATTCTGAAACTTCTAGCACTGGATTTCGAATTGTCTTCTCTACTTTTCGTTGAGTACCTACCTACCTCTGAAGATATTCCCTCAGGGGTAGGTAGGTACTCAACATAAATTATCAAAATGTACTTACAACTACTGAAGTCGATGGCGCAGTTCTGAACGTCCAAGGGGTACAGAACGAAGTCCATCTCGCACTTGATTGTTATTGTCGCTCTGTAAAAGTAAATTATAATCATGTTTAATTTAATGATTCGCGTGATAAAAGGTCGACATTTTCCAGTTTGATTCATACAGTTTGTAGAGGCTGTGCAATAGCACAGTAAAGTCTTCTCCTCATTCTATTGGGGTCGGTTCCAGTCAAGGCAAATGCGGCTGAATTTCAATGTTATATCATCTATACATATTATATATTAAAGTCGCTTTTCGTGTTTGCTTGTATGTCCGCATTGTTCTTCTAAACCACGCAACAGATTTTGATGAGGTTTTCATCATCGTTTAGAGATTTTTTTCCGGAAGGTTTATGTGTATAATACGTTACTATTAAAGTATAACATACAAACATATAACTAAGAAATCCCGAGGTTTTGTCAAGTTGTAAAAACCGTGCGAACCGTGGGCGGGTTGCTAGTAACAACATATAATATTATGATCTAAGGGGCAATTCTCGTAATTTTTAAGAACGTTCGCATTCGTATCTCATTCGCAATCTGTCAAAATTACTATCAATTTACCAACATTTTTGACAAGTTTGACAGATCGTGACTTGAATGTGAACGTTTTTAAGCACGAGAATTGGCCTTCTGTATGTAGCAATGCACCCATGCGTAAACATGTGTCGCTTTTTGGCTTCCTCATGTTTATATCAAAATAGACGCCATTTATCAACACTACAATTTACGACTTATTGTCGACCATGCATAAAATACGAGATGTTTTTAAATACAGTTTATAAATAAACCACGTTAGATAAAAATGTAAAACTGAAGGCGAGAGTTTTATTATGATGATGTTTGTACGTTAAATTGACGTATGTTTATGTTTCAAGATTTAGTAGAGAGCAGTGTAGGTAAATAGATAGTAAAAGAATATAGTAAATTGATGGACGAACCCAATACTGACTGAGACGGTGCGGTTTGAGTAGAGCCTCAGCGATGCCATCTCTTGAAGGACGGAGAGTATCCTCATGGTCTGGAGCTGCCAGATGTACAGGTCTGGCGTCCAGATGAGTGCGCGGAACTCCCACGGTAGGTCGATGAAGGGCATGTTGGGCGGCACGTGCAGCCTGCTGTCTGCCCACGACACTTGCAGGAAAACGTCCAGCGTTATCTCCTGCGGAGACCATGCGGACTATTGGTTTAGAGATAAGTAAATAAATGATCATTGCAGTAATAGTATATCATAATGAAAATGGAGCTAATGAAAGCGAAATAATGACACGACTACATACTTAGCCATTAGGTATGCTAAAACTATTGAATATAGATGGAACGGTGTTTTAAACTTACCTCTTTATTTTCATCAACTCCAGATACCCGGTTGACATTCACCCCTACGTATACTGTCGTGTTTTTGTCTGGAAAAACAATGGAAAACTTATAAATTGCGTTCCATGAAATAATGACACATTGTTGGGAAATAATCAAAGGTTTTATGGTGGTCGACAGCGGAGATATCACGACCGAAAACCGCAATATTAGCTAAGCCGTGTAGGCCACCAAACTTAGCCCTTCAAGCTGATCGAAGACTTAACCGATTTAGTCCAAGCGCCACTCCGGGGGTACGGAATCCACACGCGCATGTGACAGTTTGTAATTAGTGTAGAAGTTGCATTGAGAGAGGTAAACTAAGGCATAAGCTATATTTTTAGTCATAAAAATGTAATTTGTTTTCTTAAAAAATATCTAGTTCATACGCTTTTGCCTATAATAATGTTAGCATTCACAGGTGAATACCGCAGGGCACTATGTGCTCAAGCAATAGAACCTACATGGATGAAGCAGTTTGACGTATGGTTGGTTAGTTTAGACAACTTTATTATTGGTATTGTCTGTTCTTGTATGCATTAGTATTCTCAGCCGGAGCCTTGACTCGGTCACAGGCAGTGTTGTCAAACATTGATTGCTAATCTAACTACGGCTAACCAGCAGTGTGATAAACTTGTTCAATACTGTTACCTATTGGAAACTCATGAAAACTAGTGGAGAAGATCCGCCCCGTAAGAGAAAAATGAACTGAAAATAAAGTTGTTCTAGATTCTGTTGCTTTTTATTGATGCGACTGTTATGAACATAACGTATTTACAAAATGTTATTCTGATTTCTCAGTAGGTAGATTCGGCGTCGTTCGATACACCTAAATATTGCAAGTATCTATAGGCAAACGAACGTCCGTGAAGGTTCGTGATGCAAAACCATTAGGATTGCTGGATTTCAGTTTTACTACTTTTGTTTTAGACACAGAAATGTCTAGTCGCTTATAAAATATGATAATTATTCTAATTCTGTAAATTATTCGTCAAAACTACCTAGTTAGGCGCGAGTAAAAGGAATGGTCTTATTCTTTTAATTTCGTTTCACCCCGCAGCAGGTCTTCATACCGGGATTTTGAAAATAGAACGATAGATGGTTTCTTTTTACCAAAAACTACCGGTCGTCCACAGACCGTCAATATACGGTCAGTATTTTAATATTATTATGATTTTTTGGTATAAGGTTTGATAAGTTGCTTCGTAAGGAGGCGGGTTATAATTAGCAGCGTTCATTGACGTACGACAATCACCTACGGCTTGACTAATGATTGGTTTTGCGGCCAGCACCGGCAACAGCACGGTTGTGCTGACTAATGTCCGGTGCTAAGTGGATAGCTCAGTAGGGACGAGCTCGTATCTACACGTGACTTTATAAAAATATGACCTACCTAAAATAAAATTTAAGTGTTTTTAAAAATAGATCGCTATTAACATAGACTAAAAATGATGACATGTCAAGGGTACCTACTTAGGTACTTCCTTACAGTCATACACGGCTCCTGTTACGGTTGCCTACAATTCGTTTCGCCGATAATGAGCGTAGCAATGTAGGTATCTACCTAACTCTTCTGTCCTAAGTTCTAAGTCCTAGGTCCATGTAATTAATAGTGAGTAGTCTAAGTCTACTATAGGCACGTGTTGCACAGTAGTTTCGGGTACCTCATATGAATTATTCAGAAAACCCCTTTTCCTAAACGGGAAACTCGGAAATGTTTGCGTGCTGCGGTGCTGTCTGTATTAATTCAATACAAATAAGTGACTTACCGGGTGGAATGTTTCTGTTGTAGCCCTTTGGAATATCATATACATGCTGGTCCATGTACAGGATCTGGCTGGAAAAAAGTTACGATAAATTAGACACCTAAATATAACAGTTCTTACAACATGGATTTTGTACCTACATTAAGAGAGATTTTATTAAACAACATAGCAGTCGTTATGGCGGGTTTTTTAAATATCAGATCCATGTTTGTTTTGTACCATTAACCAAAAAGGGTTTGTATTGGTACTCACATTCGCTATAACAACACTGCTTAACCACTAGTCACTACTAGGTAGGGAGAGTTACTTAAATAGTAATGTAGGTACATGAATGATTCCCCAGCATACGGGTAAAAACTAAAAAGCACAAAATAAAGGTTTGAATACCATTAGGTATGATGAAACCAAATTTTCTAGTGTGACAAAGGGTAACAGAGAAAAACATCAAATAAAAAACCGGCCAAGTGCATGTCGAACCACGCACAATGAAGGGTTCCGTAGTTGGGATGAATTTATGCAACAAACTTAACATTATAGTTGAAAAACTTGTTCTCCCATACAGAATGTACGGGAGAACATGTTTTTGCAACTGCAAATTAAAGTTGGTCGATTATTACTCGGTAACTGGTGGAGCCTTCGTAGCGGTGATAGTTTTCCTTTTAATTTCGTTATACTACTGCCGTGAATTTTTTCACATTTCCAAACCCAACCATTTAGCTAGCAGGGGGGGGGGGGGGACACTTGACTCTAACAAAAATTTGCACTTTAAAGCTTAATATTCCGCAAACGGATCCCTGAATCCAAAAATAGTTTTCATAAACTCCCATTATTTTTAAACGACCTTTCCAACGATACCCCACACCATGGGATTGACGAGATTTTTTTATATTAAAAACAAAAAAAATTACCTCTTTGTCGGCGTGGTTTATATGTATATCCATACCAAATTACAGCTTTCTAGTACCAATGGACAGATGGACGGACAGACAGACGGACATGGCGAAACTATAAGGGTTCCTTGTTGACTACGGAACCCTAAAAATGAGTTAAGGTCAACTAGGCTAATTGCGTCTACGGGGCTAATGCGTCTTTATGAAATTAATTGAAAACTGTTTGGTCTTCATTGACTTCTGCCATCTAGTTATATTTGCTTAAACTAAACACATCACAGGTAGTACGTACAGATGGCGTTGTGGTAAACTTATCCAAGTATTCAGCCATTTTGTAAATTGCACATGTGCGGACAATTTGTTGCTGCGAGAGGTGAGTGAAAAATCCGTGTTAATCTTAAGTTTTCTTTAATTAACACATTTTATTCAATAAACATTGTAAGGAATAGTCACTGGGTCACTTATACAGGTAGTTATTTTTAATAAAATACCTTTATTTGAGGACATAATGATATTATAATTTAATAGGTTAGGATTAATGTCTTGGGCTAAATGCGTCTGCCTTTACGGGGCAATTGCGACTGTTTGACGCAATTGCCCCAAAACAGAATTCGTCAACCTTTTTACGTCGTTTTAATATGTGAAATTTTATTTCAGATAAAACATATTCCTAAGTGAATCATATTTTTACTTGCCATGGTGGTATTAAATTACATGAACATTGACAAATACTTAACTAAACATGATTTTCAAAACTTCATACAACAAAGACTTGTATGGCCATGGCAAAACACTCATTTCAATTTATCATCTATGTGTTTTGGATGTAGGTAGACAGCCAACAAACGTAATTTACGTAATTCGTAAGAGATTTTTGACTGTCTCGTGCTTTTTTAGATTCAATTTGATCTCAGATATTTCTTAATGGAACCAAAGTATTGACTGATTAAATCTTAATAAAAAAAAATATTGAATTCGGGTTTTTTTATTCACAACTGTCACCTCTATTAAATCTACACATGTACCTACTGACTTAACATAAGTATTTAGGTAGTTTACGCGCGAATTCTTTTTACGTAAAATGTTGACAACATCTGGATTTAGCATGGGGTAAATGCGTCCATGAAAAACAAGACGCATTTCCCCCATTTTTAGTAAATCGTTCCTGAATGCGCCAATTACTCTTTTTGGCTAATTTAACTGTCATATTATTGGACAGAAAGGACATTGACCATCCATATATGGGAGTTGGACCAAATGCTGCCCAGAATGGACACATAGTGCATTATGTTCCTTGGACATATACTAGTCTGTAAACCAAAGCTCAATAAAATCTATCCCAGGAGTTTTGAGAAAAACACTTTTCTATTGAGTATTTCTTGTTGATGAACACCAACCAACCGATGGCGCATTTTTAATAAATAATGACTGTAATTATGTTAAACAACACATTACTATTTCATTTGTGTGCATATCATTTTCATATTAAATATTTTTTACTGACCATCCATATTCGGCAGTTGGGCCAAGTGCTGCCCAGAATGGACACATAGTGCATTATGTTCCTTGGACATATACCAGTCTGTAAACCTAAGCTCAATAAAATCTATCCCAGGAGTTTTGAGAAAAACTCTTTTCTATTGAGTATTTCTTGTTGATGAACACCAACCAACCGATGGCGCATTTTTAATAAATAATGACTGTAACTATGTTAAACAACACATTACTATTTCATTTGTGTGCATATCATTTTCATATTAAATATTTTTTACTGACCATCCATATTCGGCAGTTGGGCCAAGTGCTGCCCAGAATGGACACATAGTGCATTATGTTCCTTGGACATTATACCAGTCTGTAAACCTAAGCTCAATAAAATCTATCCCAGGAGTTTTGAGAAAAACTCTTTTCTATTGAGTATTTCTTGTTGATGAACACCAACCAACCGATAGCGCATTTTTAATAAATAATGACTGTAATTATGTTAAACAACACATTACTATTTCATTTGTGTGCATATCATTTTCATATTAAATAATTTTTACTGACCATCCATATTCGGCAGTTGGGCCAAGTGCTGCCCAGAATGGACACATAGTGCATTATGTTCCTTGGACATATACTAGTCTGTAAACCAAAGCTCAATAAAATCTATCCCAGGAGTTTTGAGAAAAACTATTGTTTGTTGAGTATTTTTTATTGATGAATAACAACCAACCGATGGCGCATTCTATTAAATAATGACTGTAGTTATGTTAAATAACACATTATTTTTTGGAACATTTAAAAAAAACATTGAAAAATATAAATATCCGGTATCGGTAACAGGGTCCAAGCTACCGGTAGTCAGGGCTCCATCATCTGACCCTGGATACAACCCTGGGCTATACTAGGTACTTGTCAAGACAAAGCCAACGAGTGCAAACACGATGGTGCTATCTTGTTTGGTTGAGGAGTTCCTATGGCCACCTTCCGGCTCCATCAACAGACCTTGGAAACTGCCTAGTGTAAAGCACTTGTCAATGTATATTCAACGTGTCCAAACACTATGGTGCTGTCTTGTTTGGTTGAGGAGTTCCTATGGGTACCTTCCGGCTCCATCACCAGACCCTGGATACAACCTTGGACTATACTAGGTACTTGTCAAGACAAATCCAACGAATCCAAACACGATGGCTCTATCTTGTTTGGTTGAGGAGTTCCCTTGGCCACCTTCCGGCTCCATCATCAGACCCTGGACACTGTCTAGTGTAAGGCACTCAACATAAATTCAACGAGTCCAAACACGATGGTGCTGTCTTCTTTAGTTAAGGAGTTCCTATGGATACCTTCCGGCTCCATCATCAGACCCTGGACACCACCTAGTGTAATAGGACTTTTCAATACTTATCCAATGAAACCACATACGACGTGGCTATCTGGTTTACTTGAGGAGTGCCCGTGACCACCCTCCAGCTCCATCATCAGACCCTGGACACCATGTGAGGCTATAGCACTTGTCAAGATAAAATCAACGAGTTCAAACTCAACGACGCTCTCGTTTTTCCAATAATAAAATAAAATAATTAAATAAAACTAGGTAGGGACCTACCTGAAAAACATTAACCTCTCTCAGGCATTATCTTATTAACCCAGGGACCGTTTATTTTTTTTTTAATTTTTTTATGTTTGAGTTGATGCAAGGAACCATTTGGAAGCACTCCCATGTCTGGGCAGCATTTGGTCCAAATCGGTCAATATCCTTTGAACTGAAAATAACTATCTTAATTTTTTCACAAAATGCTAACCCATTAAATATTTACTTAATAAAGACGCATTTGCCTCAAATGGGGAAAATGCGTCTAAAATACAGATTTTTAAAAAACACTTAAAATGAATGCTTTCTAAGATTCCGGCGAAAAAATCACTGCTAGAACTTTGTTCAGAAATAGTCGTTTATTAGGCGTGAGTTTTAAAAAGTGGGATTTTGCCTTAAATTCGCACCCATTGTGGCGATAAGTTGAAGTGATCCGAAAATATGACGCAATTACCCCGGTTGACCTTACATGCGTACTGATCGCGGAACATAAAGTACATACTGGGATTATGTCATAGTGAGGACGTATATAGGGTTTAACTTACTTATGAAACTTCCCGGCAAGTAATAATGTGACTTATTCTATTTCATAATGCACTTTATAAGTAATCAATTTTCACAAGATTCGATTCAGATTTCGATTTGATCAAGTTCCTTCTAAGTATATATACGAGAAGTTTACTCTGCTGAAGGTCGGTAGGTGATATAGTTATAGAAGAATGTAAAAATGTAAGAATAGGAGTCAATGGCATAGCTGGCAGAGCTAACAGGCGATGTATTGAGACCTTCTCAGGCTAGATATGGATCAACCATATGAAGGCAACCGGCACAGACTGGATGCGGGAGGTGGAGAACCGGGCGTTGTGTCTACCTACTGCGTCTCCCAAGTTGATAGATAGTCATGAGAAAAGAGAAACTGTTCAAGTCTGTGGTTCATTGAAATGTATTTCCTTTTGTCTTTCCTTTTGGTAGGTACGAAACCTTAAAAGGTGCCGAGACACGTGTGCGTTAAAGATAATCCTCCACCATCTCAAGTTCAGTTGTAGTAAATTAAGTACTGAATAAATAAGTTCAGTGGGTACCTACCTATAATTGAAGCACTGAAACCTTACTAATACAAGAGCGAGTTTGCCTGTCAGTCTCTTTTTTACATCGTAACTGTTAAACTGACGGATTTAACTACAAAGCCTGTGCCTCTATCTAAGCGACCAAAAGTTATTTTCATCTTTTAATGCTTACTCCTACACACACCTTAATCCCAATAATGGATTTAATCTCTTGTAATTGTCACTTTGACGCTTCTGTACTGTTGACACGTTCCATAGTTATTAATTAGACAAATATACTGTTCATATCTTCTGACGATAATTGCCTTTATTTTTTTACATGGACTGTTAATGACTTCGTCTTTTAATGTTAGTAGGTAAGCAATCTGCCTAGCCTTTTCCCAACTAATACGTTGGCTTCCAATCTAACCGGCGGCGTCGGATGCAGTTGAATACCAGTATTTTACATGAAGCGACTGCCTATCTGACCTCCACAACCCAGTTACTGGGTAACACGATACCCTTTGGTAAGTCTCTTCTGATTACCCGTAACGACTGTCAAAGATCTTCGTTTGACAGCCGGGACCATCGGCTTAACGTGTTTTCCTGGGCATAGACGGGTATGTAATAGATGGTCACCCACACCCGAACCGACCGCGGCAAACGTAGCTTACCCGTCGATCGACGCGTGCGGCTGTTATCTTTTGGCCATGAGATCCTCTATCCTCTTTCAATGTAGGTAAACGTGAAGACTAAGGTTCCGGGTAAAAAAAAAAAAAAAATCATCAAGAATCATATTTTAATCAACATACAACCTGACACTTACATGCAAATTGCAAAAAAACGTTAAAAAAATTGAATTTCGTGGGCTACCTTATCGCATCCCCCTTAATGTTGGATTGCCGCTGTACCTAGGAATGTCTAGGCTAGCGTGTATCAGGGGAGATACGTAGGTAGAACAAATTAGCCCACTATCACATATGAGCCTTTAGTTCAATCTAAAACAGTACTTCTGACTAAAAAAATTAGGTTCAGTATTCGTTATTGTCACAGTATAGATAATATTTTTGAACACTGTTTTTTTTTCTAATTGCTTTGTATTTACAAAATTACCTAATAATAATGTTCCTGTTATTTCAGGTGGTGATTTATTTATAAGGTAGACTTGAACAGAACAATGCTATTCTTACGATAAATTCCTAGACAATTGAAGGAAAAGCAGTTTTCCTTGGCGTTGACAGTTTAATAGAAGTAGGTATATTCGTTAGATTGACAAGTTTAATTTTAATACAATCGAGTTTGTTATGTAGTGTTATTGTATGCCGACGATGATGATTACAAACCTAACCTTATGGTGACGCTGAATAAGTTTCACTCGACGGATTTCTAGCCTAAAAATCATAACTTTTCTTTGAGTTCGCCGGAGTCGGATAAAAATAAAATGTAGCCTATAAAATATGCGACTTTATCTCTTCCTACACTTTTTTATTCAGATCAGAAACAGTAGGTCAATAATGTAAATTCATTTCAACGTACGGTGAGCATTCCAGAGCAGTAATACAATTACGTACGAAGGTAAGCAGTAACGTTCCATGAATGGATTATGGACAATACAGCTGGTAAGCTAAGCCTATTTGTGGACGATGCAATTCACAAATAACAAGTGCTTGCGATTAAAGAGTAGGTATTGGATATTTTTCACATGGACATCGGCCTGATTGGTTCCGGGAATGTTCGTCAGGCAATTGAAGGGAACTTAACCAGAAGATTTAGGAGGAGAAATCTTCAGCAGTTTCAGGAATGGTAGATAACTACCCTTTTTATTGCCCAAACGAGCATCATGTCACAACCTAGACTAAGATTTGTCGAAAGATGGAGTTTTCGAAGATAGATCAATTATTTTAGGAAGGATCGTTCAGTGCGCGGCCTTAAGGTATTCATCGGTCTCAAGATGAACTGAAAACGCTTGCGTAGGCGTCTAGTCCGGAGAGAAAAACTGTCACCAATGAAAATATCCCTAAGAAAACTTTCTCAGGAGCATCGACACTACAACCTCACACTCGGCTGCCGCGCCTTCCACCGCTAGATAAACAAGCGGGTTTATTAAAGAAATAGCCTCGTGTGATATTATAGGGCTTTTTGTGGTAAAGGAAAAATAAATATTTGTTGGTAGCAGATGCCGTTTATAGCGTCAGTGGGCGCAGAATATTTGACCTAATAAAGATTGTTATAGGTACATAGTAGATATAGGTACGCTCATGGATGCGATGGACAATATAGTGTTTTGTACTTATATATAATACAAGCTTCCGCCCGCGGCTTCGCCCGCGCGGTATGTCGATAAAAAGTAGACTATGTCCTTCCCTGGGATACCATCTATCTCCTTGACAAATTTTATCGAAATCCGTTCAGTGGTTTAGGCGTAAAAGGTACCTAACATACAGACAGACAGACAGACAAAGTTACTTTCGAATTAATAATATTAGTATGGATTATTTAATAGGTATATAAAATATTAAGTTTAACTGACTGCCTCGTTGGTCTAGTGGTTGCAAGCGTCCTGGGTTCGATTCCCGGGTCGGGCAAAGTGTTATTGGGTTTTTCCATCTGGAATTGCTCAGTAGCAGCCCTGAGTCTGGGTTTGTGGCCGGTTGATGGCATATCAGGCAGGCTTGCCCTCTATTACATGGGACTTAAAAAAATAACTGGCGAAATGTGGGTGTACTATAGGTACACCTCTGCTTAACCCTTCGGGGAATACAGGCGTGTTGTTATGTTATTAAGTTATACGTGGATTCGTGATTTGTTTGTAAACAATTATTATCAATGAGATTTATTTAGAACCTCAAACAAAGAATACAATATACACAATATAAATTACAATTTCATTGTATTTATAGTTTTCAGTGTAACTTTTGTTTTTAATTTCTTGAAACTCGTAACATTATTTACTTTAACGTACATGGGAAACCCACGGAATAAGAATAAGTACGGATATGCGATATAATTTGGTTTTACTTATTTTCAGGGCCGTTTCGTTTTCAGGACTTTCGGAAATGTTAGGTAATTATTATACACCGATGATTGTTGAATGATTGTAATTGAATAATGAAATAGGGCTTACAAAATGAGATTTGAAAGCATAATAAAAAGGGATTTCTGTGTTTTTGTACAAGTTATGAAATAAACTTTGTTCTATATATATAATTTGTTAATTTAATACTTTCATGACGGTCATCATTAGTATTCTAACGACATATTTTTATGGCATTTTTAATAATGAGTTCCCTTGAAACCTGTAATGAAACTGCACTGGCTTCAAATTAACCTTGTGTGCATTGCCACCAACTAGGCTGAAAGTAATTAGGTACCGTGACTTATGAAAATCGCATGTTTAGAACAAAACCCGGAACAATATAAGACGAATTAAAATAATATTAAGCATCAAGTATTTTTATCGTTCTAGGTCATCGTTGCAACTCTTTTTTGTTCAACAATAATATACTTTTGCTTATATTTGTCACGCGAGGGCTGTTGTAAGAGTACCTACTTAAGTGTAAAAGTTAGTATGTGTTAGATTTAATTTTTATAATGATTGAGAAAAAGTGTGAGCTTAATATTATTGAAATTAAAAATGTTTAAACTGTTATTCTTTATTATGTTTCTTCTTATGTAGTTATATTCCTTCTTTGGTTAATTAATTTAATATAGGCAATCTTTCATTTTACTAATGCTCAAAGTAGAAATAATAATAGTAGATAACTTTCATGATAATAATGCATCCATGATTTTGTAAATAATAAATAAATGATTCGTGTTAAAGATTGAATTATTGATTTTAATCTTGGGATTTATTTTTAGTTAATTGAGGTGTGTTTACATAGGGAAAGAGGTGGCAAATAATGCAAAGAGGTAAGCCAATACATTTTCTACCGGTACACGTCTGAAATCCTCATTGCTTCGACTATGTGACGATAACATGAGTAAAATGGCACGTGCATTGACGTGGAGCTGTTGTCAACTGTCTGGGATATAAGGGCTCGTCAGGTGGAAGAGCAATACGGATGGTATGCCTCGCCAATATCAATTATATTATTTATCTTGCTCTATCAACGCCTGTTCCAACTGTGTTCGTATATTATATGTTACTTTGCGTCACACTGTGAGAAGATCTATTTGATTTTACTTTGATTCTTTTTAAATATACTTACAGAGTGATTTTTTTTTAATGGATCAGTATTAGAATATCCTAATCGCGTAGAGGAAACTTTTTAGAAAACATGAGCTATTTTTTCATAAAAATAATTTAGATTTATATACTTATATTTTGGTCAAGAGCGAGCTGTCCATAAAGATGCGTACACAATATTGAAGTTTTTTTTTAAAATATTGATGTAGTTTGGATTCAAAGTACGTAAATGAACTTTATAAAAATTAATACATTATCAGCCAGAGCCGAGTGGGAAGATAGGTACAATCATCGAAAGAAAAAAAAGAAAAGAAAGAAAAATCGGTTTATTTGTCACAGAAACACGTGCATACAAAATAGATAACTGATCAGCAATATTAAACAGAATAGATCTACTTAAATACAAATATGAGATTACGAGTTTGCAGATAGATAATCGGCAGCTGCACGTCATGACTGTGACAAGAAGGCTTCCACTCAGCATGATGATCATCGATCATTGAACGCATTCCTGATCGCAGTAGTATGAACCGGCCTAATAACCTAGGGGTGATCGATTTCCAGCTAGACAAGATTCGACCGACGAGCGGATGTTATCAGACGAACAAATTTGAGTAGGTTATACCTACGTCATTCGTCTACTTGGATTGAAGATCAAGGAGAACTCTGCTGCTCATCGTCTTGACATAATCATTAAGTCGCCTTTTGCGATACCCACAGATGGATTGTTCTTTGAAGTAGGTAAATCTAAAGATTAATAAGCAAACAGTTAGTGCCTTCAACTGTTTGTTTCCATGAGCATTTGAAATGTTTGGGGCATTAGCGCTTTGGCTCCTGCTAAATGTGTTAGACAAATACAGAGGAACTGATGTATGGATCTGTTGTTAAATGAAAAGAAACAAGTCTTTACAATAAATAAATTATTATTATTTATTAAAATTTTTCACACTCAAAAAAGAGGTACAAAGGCGGACTTAATGCCTTAGGGCATTCTCTACCAGTCAACCAAATTCTTTCACCTTATTATATAGCTACACCAACTTGTAAATAAATTGCAACAGAAAGATGTGACTTTGAACAATTTTATTATGGGATCCTTCTTCATCAGATTGTATTCAAAAACATCGATTTGTGGTTTCCATACTAAAAGATTTTATATTTACGGGTATTTTTTATACATAAAATACGCACACGTTTCTAGTGCATCGTGAATTCGTCTCGCAAACAATGCTCGCAAATATCTTCAAAGTGCTTAGCACAGATTTATAGCGGCATAGAATTTTAAAAGAGCGTCAACCTCCTTATTTCTTTTGATACGAAAAAGTGTTACGAAAAAACAAGAAACAATCACGTATCTATCTAATAACCAGCTGAATTACAAATTGTTTCAATCGCTTCAATTACAATGATTCAGTTTGTTTCAGTACTGCAGATGAATCTCAAAGCAGACTCATTACGGCGCTAGGAGCCATTACCTACCAGGCTATTTATAAAGATGTTCACTAATAAATTGTTCTATTTTTGGTTCTCGGCTCATAATTGTATATGATTTGTTCGTTGTTTATATAGCATGTGTCATCTAACTTTTTCTTTTGAACCAGTAAGGTGTGAATTACGCGGTCGGTGTGATGGAAGATGGAACGGTCAATGTAGATGGTGCTTGCCAAAACATACACGTTCTAAAAGGTATTGCGAAAGGTTAGAACTATGCTGAATATAGAGTCAATCTTCAAATCTTAGGTTACCGGTTAGAGGCTTAGAGCAAAAGATCAGTAGGTACGATTGCTTGGTCAAAGAAAATCAGAAGACACGAAGAAACAAGTGGGTGCTTTGCATGATACCGATCATTGACATTGTAGGTACTTTTGTCGAAAATTATGTTTCCCAAACACATACTTAGTTACAGGTTTCTCATCATTGTCTAAACAGACTACATATTTACGTCCACTTGTCGGATCTCTACAACAAAGACTTCAAAGGCAAATAATACCCTATGTGCGGCGTAGCTATGATTCTTTAATTGCCAAATCAATGCGGAAGTTTTTACGGCAATCATGATGACAGTGTATTTTATGACCATACCCGAAAGTTAGGGTTATAAGCGGAAGAAATAATAGCAGCACGCAATTTAACAACTTATTATTACACGCACATAGGCCATAATATAATTCATTCTCTTTGAACCTCTGAAACACACTTTTCAAGACACAGCAATTATTCAACTCATTAAAATAATATTTGTCCCTGCTAAAATATGAGATTATTCAAATAGGTGAACTTTCAAATAGGTTAGGTAAAATATTTCCCGGATTCCGCATGTCCCGAACATTACTCTCTCAGTTTAAAGTAGGCAAACAGTAATTTTTAGATGCTATATAAGATGTATCAGGTTCTATAACTGGGATCGGACGGAAACATGAATTTTATGGAATCTGGTGAACATCAGCGGTGAACGTATTCGTTTGATAATTGTGTGTTGTAAGTGTCAGTCGGACGAAGACGTCGCGACAGTGCTGGCAAGCGTCCAGGATGTCTGCAGGAGCCCGCCCCATATGTTTTAGCCTATCGCGTGATGGAAAAATATCAACATTGTTGCTCATGTCACTGCACGGGGTTGACGGACTACATACATGTTCTGATTATTTTTGTGAGTCTAAAACAGATCGTATTTTAGGCCATTTCGATTTTTACATTAATATTCATCAGGCCGGTTTCTAGCAAGTTCTAACATGGTTTAATAATAACATGCTATGATTATCAATTAGTTGAACAAGCACGGTGATTGATGATCGTAGCATCATCAGCACGTCAGCTCGCGAACGTTTGTTCGTTCACTGTAACGGTTTCTTAGCAATACCTGATACAACTGGAAATGTAAAGTATCGAATAAAAGTGTAAACAAACCCTGTTTAGGTTAAATTCTTACGCAATCACGCAAAGGAAATTAGTAACACATCGATCTGTAAGTATGTATTTAAAAAGTTTCAACTTTATATCTCACCTTTATACTTAGTTAGGGTAAATTAAAATTAGAAGTTCGGGTTTAAGTATTCTAATAATGAAATCAAAGCACTCAATTTGTAAGTGGCACTACAAATTGGTAATCCACAGGTTTGTTTTCTGATCCATTTGTTAACATTTTTCCTCTGAAACTTTTGGAACAGACCTTAACGAGATATTTTGATTCCTGATACATGAATGAAATTAATTCATTGAACAATTGTAACACTGACTATTTGAATATTTTCAGGTACAAAAGCAGCACATTTAGAAGCAAATAACTATACCTTAGTCGTCACTACAGATTTCAAAGGGGTAGCGGTTGCTGAAATAACAGACGTTTTGAATACATTGTTAAATTATGCAACCACCTAACGTAACAATTGGTACAGCCAATGAATAGAAATAGAATGAAATAAGTGATGACGAAAGTTGTTATTATACCTTTTTGTTTCATATTGATATATTATATAGAAAATCTAGTGAGCTCGCGTTAACACAGTCATGAGAAAACGAGAGGGTGGATTTTGCGTTTAGGAAAACAACACATTAATTTAATGTCGTTTTACTGCTTGGCAATATCATCAATTAACGATAGTTACCAGGTGATAAATCTTCAGTTAAAAGTGAAAACCCTAAAGCAATAGAGAAACACGACTTTAACGATGAGGAGGAAAGGGCTTTGTTGAGTTCTTTGAGAAAACCCTCGTCACGATTTTCGTCCTACATCGACAAAACCTCAAATGCACCAAACGCCTCAACTGGTGACCATTCCCTTAGGCTATGCAAGCTTTATTTTGTTCGCTTTTAGTATAGCGCTACGGCCAATAACTCAGCGACTACGCCTAACCTACACGCGGCTAACCTACATACATATCGCTTGGAGAACTGATGACCTTTGGAGCTGAGTGGTTCCAACTCGAATACAAACTGGAAAATAGCCTGTAAATGTACTTCTCTAGACACGGACATTTAGTTTTTGCTGAGTTGTGTTTTTTGCTATTCGGTGGGATGATGCAGGCTACTTAGATGAAAGGCCAATGAAAGTCTGTTGTGGACGTACTTAAAGATTTTTATTCTGCTGCTGAAATGAGATGATAACACCGGAATCGATTCGTTAAATATTATATTCTTTGATTAAAATAATTTTCGCCATTCAATCAATTTATTTTTATGAACATTTATGAGTATTTGGTCGATTATATAAACGGATTTTGATACATGATATGCTCGTTAAAAATAATCGAGTAAGTATAATAAATTTTCCCACATTTACAAATTGATGCCGTGCTGTTTAAATATATTTACTTTGGCCTTTGGCGCCGGAAGAGGCATCGGAAACTTTAATTCGAGGCGAATGTGAAGGACCACGGTTTTAAAACCAATCACAGCAGATGTAAGCCCAACTGATGGACTAATTACAGTTACATTGCCATCGCAGAAAGCGCTAGTATTTAAAATTTATTTTGTCGTTAATTATGTCTGCGTGAAAGACTTTTAACATCTCTGACATGCATCATTAAATGTTACACGAAATATACACTCTCATGACACAGTAAATTGCATAGTATTACATCATTTCACGTCCGGTACTATGTTTTACGATCACATGACGATATTTTATTTTATTTTGTTTTTTAACTTTTGAACAAACAAAACCGCTACGTCATAATCAAAGTTTGTTGAATGGAAAACGATTCGTTTACAGCATTATTTCCACGCAATAAACACGTTTTGCCACTCACATAGCGCATTCTGAGCAAATAGATGCAATCCAATAATAATATTATGTATTGGTAGGTTGCGTCGCGGTGAATTATGATTGGTACAGTGCGTGTGCGTCGAACGTGTGCGTACCGTGGCCGAAACTCGACAGACGCAATGCTAGCCGCAGCAAAGAGTTATTCAGAGCAAGGGTTTATTTCTGTTGTCACAGTTACCGCAACCGAGCACTTGGGTTATATTTGGGTTATTAGTGACGCAAATAGCTGTGATAAACGGGTTTAATTTTGGCGCGCCTCTCTCCAAAAGCTATTGTTGTCAATAGGTCATTTGTGTCTTCTTGGACAAGGTTGGCTATCTGGAGTACCTTTGATGTATATGATGCTGTTTACTTCGGGTGAAATGTAACGCCATTTTTCAGATACATTGGACACCAAGGTTCCTTGATTATGTCCAAGATGGATTTAATGGGGGCCATCCGTTACTTTGACTTTTTGATGGGCATTTTTATTTCGGCTGATCAGTTTTTAGCTCAGAGGTAAAGTTCGTAACAATACATTATGTTTCAATGTTTGCATAATCTGCTGTGTTTTATAAATTCAGATTATCTTTCAGATGACAGATGGATGGAGGTGTGGGTGAAATTATTTTTGGCACGTTCAAAGTTTTCAATAATAAGTGACTTGCTTATAATACTTTACACTACTAGGAATTTTTGTTTGGACTGTTCCAAAATGTGGATTTTATTTGTGTGCTGTAGGTAGGTATAGTAAGTTTTATACTACCTTAGTAAACATATTGGTTATTAATAGCCTCTAAATGTTTACTAACACAACATCGTCTGAGACCATTCAGCAAGCTGGACTTTTCCCCTCACACGCAACGGTTCATGGTCTAATTTAAAGTTTGTTTGATACGAAGGTTTCATACTAGAATACCTAGTAAAAGAAGGTGCAGTTGTAAGTGAGGCAATCTAGTGCCCAAGTTGAACCTTGCTCTAGATATGATAGTTTCCGTCTTATATAGGTTTAGGTGTTTCAGGGAAAACGTCAATATTTCAAGTGGGAACCTGACTACTAAGTAATATACATATTGTATCGATTGTTTTGTGTTTGTTGGTTGAACTTAGCTAAGTAGGACCCTTGAACAAATTAACATTTACTCTTGATTCGCTATTCACTACTCTTGATTCACTAGTTAAGACGCTTTAGTTGATTTTGATAATAAAGACATTGCTAGAGCGGTGGCGAGCGCTTAATAAGAAATATAGACATTTATGGTAACTGTTTGTCAAGAAATATTTTGACTATGAGTTCATTCACAGATAGAGTATTACTTTAACATTTTTGCAGACTTTTCAGGCTTTTGAAATATGAATGAAATAATATTGAGCATCTTATGGACATTATTATTTTTTGTTGTTGGGAGAATGCAAGGAGGATCGTTCCTATATACGTTCATTATATATACTAAAACCTTACTCGAGAATCACTCTATCCATTGGTGAAAACAGCATGAAAAACGGTGCAGTAGTTTTTGAGTTTATCGCGTACAGGACGACAGATAGACGCGGCGGAGGACTTTGTTTTATAATATGTAAGGATGTAGGTTCTTCTGTGATTAAAAGATAAGAGTGTAGGTACATTTAAATAAGCAAAAATGTTCTTTAGTTTTATCAAGATGGTAAATAAGCAGGACAATTAAAAAACAATTACAATTTGTTTTCAGACAGACAGATACGTTGGTACTATCTCTCTGCGACTGCATTGACATGATTTTTAAAGGTTTTGTTTTTTATTCCCTCCTGTGTGATAATGCGATGTTTTGTGTAGTAATTTTTATGTAAATGTACAAGTAATGATGAAAAATCATATTCTTTTATATCCACATATATTTTTGATTGTAAAGATGATATTATGATAGCAAAAAGAACCCCTTATGGGTCGCACTGATTGCTAGATAAAATCGCGGCAGACCAAGACGAAGATGGAGGGATAAACTTGACTGCTATCGATAGAACTGGGCTACGTTAGCAGTGTGTGGAACAGGGAGGTCTTTGCCCAACTGCTGGGTAATACCAGCTAGATAGATAGGTAAGATATCCTTACTTTATCCTAATCATATACTATCCTAACTTATATAACATTATAAATGCTAAAGTGAGTTTGTTTGTTTGTTACGCTTTCACGCTAAAACGGCCGAACGGATTTGGATGAAACTAGTTACATGGGTAGACCATAACCTGGAGAAGGACATAAGCTACTTTTCATCCTGGCTCGCAGACGATGTCGCGGCCAACAGTTAGTAATATTATAAATGCGAAAGTGAGTTTGTTTGTTCTTACGCTTTCATGCTTTCACGCTAAAATGGCTGAACGGATTTGGATGAAATTTGGCTCATGGGTAGAATATGAACTTGGTTAGAACATAGGATACTTTTTTATCTCGGTATTACGTTCCCGTGGGATAATTTCCGACCTCCACACGGGCGAAGGCGCAGCAAAAGCATGTTTGATTATAATTAAACATAGTCTAGCTAGTCGAGAACATAGAAAATAGGACGAGACAGTTTAAACTCAAGGTTCCATAACTGATTTGGCTGTTTGACAAAACCTAATCACTGGTATTGATAGATAATGGCATGTTTCTGGGGAGTCAGATCTTTCTACCTGTGTGTTAGTGAGATATGTTGGTGTTTACCTAGTGGCCAGCTTGCCTTGCCAAGCGACGACGCGACCGGCCGTGGCGGTGACACCGGCGCGCGCGCACGCGTCTAGTGTCTCGCGCGCTTGCCAGATTTATACACCAGTATACATATACCCGATATTTATATTTATATAGGAACACTGAATCTTGTTTTATATAGAGGACACGCTGAGACAAACCTGGTAGACAGTTGCAATTTGCTGGACTTAAATTGGATGGCGCTAATTTATGACACTGTCGCCTCCATGTTTCAGGTTAATCACATCATTATTTGTTACGAAGGAAACCAGGGATTGTAAACTTCTTGATCTCAATTTGTCATAGATTCTTATCATGTGTCTCTACGTTTAATTTTAAACTCACAAATATAGTCTAGACTAGACAAACAAGGCGAGTGTTTTATTGACACTTCTAACTCTGAGAAGTTTTCTACTGGTTAAAATAGTTCTTTATTCTGGAATACTTCAGTTTACTTGAGTAAGAAATAAAGTCCTCATAAGAAAAAGTGAGGATGAAACGTTGAGCTTTTCGTACAAAAATTTCCATTTTCATATTAGAGGGAAATTCTCCAACCTACGTTCCAAATCGCTCACATAGTCACATTAGTTATTTGTGAATTAATTACAATGTTTCTGTAATCGTTATGTAGTATCGCGTTAACAATGGGCAGACGTCATAAATTGCGTGCCCATTAAAATTATTTTTGTACCTCATTTCTAGGTTCCAGAAAAACTTCGCGACTGTTGATATATTTTTTTGTAATTTTGTTTATTTTTATGGTATGTGTGGTTTGATCAGAGTCATTGTTAGCATTCGTCATAAACGAACCTCGCGCACTCTAGCAGGTCCCTGTCGGGAGTGAAGGCGGCTCCTCCGGCGAGCGTTACCACCGCCAGCAGCGGCGCCAGCAGTGTCCACATGTCGGGCTACGGTCGCGGCCGGGGCCGGGCGTCACCTCGCGCGCATACTCTCACTGCACTCACTCGCTGGCTACACATGGTCACACATCACAACACAGCCACAGTCCTCGTGCTCTAGGCGCTGAGCAAATCCTCCCGTGGCTCGAGCTCCGAGGATCAGCGAGCGCGGCGCGATACTACGCGACTGCGGCGGGTGGCCGATACCGCGGCAGCGACGGGCGGGTGCGGTCACGGGCGCAACCTTCGCTTCCGCGCGATCTCACCCTGTGACGCGACTGACGCGTGACGCGAGAAAATCTACCGCTACGCAACCGACTACGATCGGCGTCTGCGACGATATGCAACGACCATTAACTATTTAATTCATATTTGAGCACTGACCGGACACGTTGGCCGTGACGTGGCTGACCCACGTGCTTAACTTGTGATAACTAATTTTACGCATCAAACTTACACGAGTAATTACAACAAAGTATAATGTTGATAAAGCCGATGTTCAGTGCTGTTCGCGGGTAGTCGGCGTGTCGAGCTCGCGTGACAGAGCCTGCCGTGCCCAATCGTTAGACAACATTTGACTTTCGCAAATCTACTCGGAGTGACTGTAACAAAAGCGAATAAACTGCTAACAAGATATTAATTTCCAAGGGCATATAACCGCCAGCAACGCTATGACTGCTATATTTTTCAAAATATTCATAAGTTTCAATCTCTCGTCTGCACAAAATCCTGTACTACCGTGCATATATGAAAGCTGCTCTATGAGTAATATTCCTGAGAATAAATAACGGTTTTTAACCAAAACTTTACTGTAAAATGTACCTGCAATACCGTATATAATTGGTGGTCACACATAAAGACAGGAGTTTACACAATAGTAAAACTACCTACCGGTATTGGTTAGCTGTACGAATACAGCAACATTTCATTCATTGTTACGATATTCTGATGAGAGCATTCACATGAGCAGCATTGGAGTATAACTAGTAAATTAGGGAAGGTATCGGCCGTGCTCATCAGGTCGTGGTTTGCGTGCAACTTTGAGGATTTATTTAATTTGATCGCAACGTCAGCCGCGGTACACAAATAGAGTGAATCGTAAGGAGACGCCGCCGCGTACCGAGGATAAATTGATTCAAATGCCATTCAAAACGATCAAGCTTTATCGAGCCCAATCGAGCCGCATGGATTATATCACGTTTGTATCTAATCTGTAAAACGCAATGTTGTTTGTTAACATTTTTCATTGCAAAACATTACAGCTTTCAGCGACCTTTAGAACTCCTTCAATAAAATTCAAAAAAGAAACGAGTCCAGACACGGTTGCGTCCGCCAAGTGACCGGACTCCTTCTCGTCAGCTTCGACACTTTCGTTACAGACCTCGTGCTGCAATTTCATCATTCGTATAAATGTAAAACATGAATATATTAACATCGTATAATAAGTACATAATCACGTAGAGCCCTTATACTATCTGACATGTTTGGAACAGCTCCAACATGGGATGTGCACAATCCTGTTCTGTATTATTTATCCGTGATAATAATAATGTTGAATTCAGAACTGCACTAGCTATATGGGAATGTTCGTTTATTAATAAAACTAGGCATTAGGTATACTTAATAACTGTACTATATTCTCAAAAGGGAGTGAATAACCAGATGCTTTGTTATTATAAAAATTGGTTAACATTGCTGTTGCCTGGTCGCGACGCATCGCGAGCAGGTGAAACATATTCCTTTCATGAAATTTTTTCTCAGCTAAATTCACGTGTATTATATTAGTCAGCTCTATGAAATGATATTAGGTATAGACATTGCCACGCAATAGCAATGTATTCGTAGAATTGGGCAATTTCGTAAGATCGATGCAATCAGTGTATCATAGTATTGGCACAACACAAAGAAGAGATGGTAGTTACGTATCTACATGAGGATGAGGGCAAGCAGCTATATGATATGAGGTGGAGAAAGACTTATTTTGTTTGTTTTTTATATCTGCGGGTTCGCACGGTTCATTTCACAAGGCACTTTCTGCATTATCGGACTATTGTTGTTGTAGTTGTTGACCTGGCCTACCTTCAACAGTGTTTCAGTAAGTCTGGTATGGGTATGATATTAGGGCTTTCAAGAAGAGTTTCGACATTCGACAGCCGCTGCTGCATCACTGCGCCCGCCAGTGCAGGCTGCCTCTGTGTAAACATTATGGAACCTACCATTATTTGTCCCCTTTCGTAAAAGATAATGATGTGGTGCAAAACAACTTAGGTACCTAATATTAGGTACAGTACTTACTAGCTATCCAAGTGATAGTGGAGTATGTCACGAGTGGCGGTGTAAACTTGCACTTGATCGGATTCCCTTCGTCCTAGCGGTTAGTTGTTAGATAACCGATGCTCGCTACTTTCCGGTGTGATCCACTTACTAGAACGTATGTTTATGTCAGTTCGGAAGTATTAGGGTAGAACGTACTTGTAGACTATTTGGTGCACGACTCTGGGATTATGGTATTAGCTACAATGAGACAAGACATCTTTGTGCAGTTTTTGATAATAGAGAATTTTGCATTTTTCTTAGAAGCATCTACAACTTACGATACAATAATTTACAACAAATAGGGTGCTTAAAACGGCCACTTTGTCAGAATCATAGTAGGAAAATATTATGAATTATCGTAAAATGTCACAAACTGACAATTCATAGTATGATCTGCGTGCGATATATATTACGAAACCCTAACAGGGTCACATGACCGTGTGCTAGCTGTATAGCTTGATGTGTAGCCGTGAGTACTCATAAGTTTTAGCCTCACCTGTAATTGAATATACATTATGCAAATAAATAAACAAATCAATCTGATCTATAATATTCAGTTTAGTTCAAGGGTTTAACCTGTGAACGAGTCCTTGTAGAAAACCTTTAGATTATTACTTATACAAAAAAAAAGGAGAAATAATATATTTGTGTGTGTGTGTGTGCTTATAGGTACTGTCACTTGAGTTTTTTAAATCTTAATTATTGAGCTAAATATTAATAAAAATAAGAACTGATATAAAATTTTAAGAGCATGAAATGCTGAAAAGTAGTTTATGACATCATTTTGTATTAATTTAGAAGATATTATTATTACGTTAAAGTAACGTTGAATCGACTTCTGTTGCCGACTGTACCTTATCATCGTGTTATGATGAGATGATGATGATGATGGTATTATGATTGCAATGTTATTCTTGGATTTGGTTTGCAGATAACAATAATTATCTTAATTTGTTTTAATTAATTTTTAATTTGTTGATAACTTTATCTTAATATGTTAAATATTAGTTTTTAATTAGTTTCATAGTTGATTGAGAAAACTCAGCATTCTAAATAATAGTAGGTATTTTATCAAAATCTATTTTTAATTGTTCTTAGAAAACCGAATATGATAAGAAAGGATACTGGCAAAGAGGTCTGAAAAGTGTATGAGAAATATTATATTAATAATTCTGCCTGTAAACGTTATTTAATCAAAGGAAATAGTAAATTACCGCGATTTTTCTTTACATTCGTACAAACATATTCTGTATTCTAGATTTCTGATAAATTACGGTAATCAGTATAATATCCTACTCGGTATTAAACACTGTTCATTACTGTTACCCTATGATTGGTAAGCCGTACATTCATACACCACCTCATTCCATCTAATAAGCACAATTTGTTCATCATCAATATTATTGCCACTATGAAGGTACTCATTAGTTTCACGGTTGGCTGATAAGCTGCTTATGTAACATGCATTGTTAACAATAAATAGATTTGCTTGCCAAATGACGGCGCTCGTAAACTTATGACTGACCTGTTTACGGTTCGCGACGACGACGGCAACGTTTGTTTGTAGGTACTGCTTCAACATAGTCTGTCATTGGCTGTGTATAAATATGTTGGATAGCTTGTGTATGATGAACATAGGCACCTTTACCAATAATTACTCAACGTTATCGTAGTTAGGTACAGACCAAGTTATAGTTCCAAAAATAATTAAGGAGCTTTCAGCTGCGCCCGCCCATAGGCACCGTGTCAGGTTCGGGGTTTTTATATCTGCTATAATAATTTGCTTATTCCATAATTTTATTCACAACGGGCACGTAACGAGAGGTGTGGAGCGATGGCCGCAGGCTTAGTGTTAGTCAGAAGCATGGAGTTTATGGTATAGGTACGTTTACTTTGGTTATATACTTAGTTCCTAATAGAAAACCAGGTCCCCAAAAACACGCTAACTTTTTTGCAAGCATTACGTTATTGCACAATGCACATACAGATAAGTGTTTAATCATTAGACTCTAATGTTTCATATCGATGCCTTTTCTGGGATCGACTGGGCATGAACACGATTTAGCGCGATGCCTACCTACTTACTATAAATAGCCGTAAAGTAATTTTCCCGCCACACTCCAGTGTCGTCACATTGGTAAAGGACGTCCGGAACTCCGGATGATCAGACGTGTTAGTTTACTTCCATCCACCGCACCGTGACATTAACTAACAAGATATTCATTATTTTAGAGATTTTAAGGTAAACCAGGGTTTTTTAATCTCTTGGTCCAAGGTTGATCCAGATGATGAAAGTGAAGGAGCAAGTGCCACGGAGCAACTTGATGCTAAATCTATGTCTTTTAATGAACTGAGAAAAGATACAGGTGCTCGTCCTATTGAAGTGTTTCAGATGAAAAGACTGCTCCAAAGTAAATGTGTCCTCTATGAACTACACAAACAGCTTGACGATGCTACAAACTCGAGGAATTCTATTGACACTTTAATTGTGTCTAATGAACAATGCAACAATCAGCCAAATTAGATTTCACATTTTCAGTTCCGCTTGTTTTTAGAAACATTTCAGCGGTCGCTCGGTCTCGTCGGTGGCTGTCACGTCACGGGCATTGTTTCACGTCGTGTCTCGGTGCGTAGGCCGGTTTTTTTCTCGTCTGGCGGACGTCCAGGTGTTTTGGCGGTCTTTGTCAATGTTGAATTTATTAATACCCTACATCACATTGTTTTTCAGTCGAGGTTAGCGACATCGCTTAATTGCACGCCCTTTGTTGAAGTTATTTACCTTATCGTGTTTATAGCAAAATGCAAATATAGTTATAATTCTTGATCCCTCTTTAACTTTTCTACGAGCACCATAACTAACTGTGCTTTGTCTAGGTTTAAGGTTATGTTCCCATAAAGTCGAATGAAACAGAATTACTTATTTGAACGTGATTTATTGTTTTTGTGCAACATTTAGCTATACCGTCTGCTGCAAGGACGTTAAACAGTGTCAATTGAAATTGCGCAATCGTCTGGTATTCAAAAAATGTAATTATTTGGGTGTTGGTAGCGGGTGATCAAAATAAATCCGGCATGCAAGTGTGTGCCAGATCGCAGAGCAGCGTGCGCGCAGCCGCCGCCCGCCGCGCCGCCCGCCGCTCGCCCGGGCAATGCGCGAGAGCACTGCGACTTACCGCTAACCGGTATGAACCGGACAGATGTGCGACAATTAACACCTTCAGCTTTGAATCCCCCTTTTAACTCTGCTGGGGTTTTGATTGGTCGATTGTATTCTTTTTGTAATCATGATGTACGAGTAGGTACCTATAACCTTAATTAAAACAAGGTGTCTCAATCGATTTCACTTTTGATGACACTTTACAAAGCCATATTATGAAAATGATTTGTTATTTCTACAGAATGAAAAAATAATTGGAATAAATTCTGAAAAAATACAATGTTCCTGTTTATCACCTTGCCTTAATGATTTACTAAAGATCTATGCAAATATCTGTCTGCCGATTAGATTTGGTACTTATTTCATTATCTATGGAACAATAACTAATTATTTTTTTGTTATTTATCTGTTGATTTAATGGGGTAACAATTTATTATTATTATATACATATTTTAGTAATTCATCGCGGTTTACACTAGACAACTATGAATAAAAGAAACATGTGGGTCATGAAAATGAAAAGATTTTATGAACCGTGAGTAATTTTTTTTCCCATTTGTATGGATTACCTTGTTTCTGCGGTTAATACAAGGATTTGGCTTCAATCTGGAATGCATTGACCAGCTTTTAATGTTAGTTAAATATAATTTACTGGAAGTATTTTTGTCAGCTAGTAACTATTTCAGAAATGCCCTTGCGATGTTTTGAAAACAAACATTTGTAACTATCGTATTAGAAAGAATGCTTGTCTAAACATTTGTCAATTTATTGTAAACATTTGTTAAAACATCGTAATATTCAGTCAAAATATTTATAGAACTCAACAAAGATTCGTTCTCAAATCAAATGCGGAATTAAACCACGCGAACGCGGGTTTACCAAAGTAAACCAAGTAGAGACCCATGAACGTTATGGCTATAAATAAACCACACCTTAGAATACTTTTTCATTGCAAATAACGATTATTTTCATTTATCTAACAATATGTTATAGGTACTGACACTTATAAGTTATACATATAACCAAGTCTGTTGAGATCGCGTGACTAAACTTGCAAACTTTACAATACTTAGGATTCAAAACAAATACTTTTACCGTTGCACGTTGATACTATCAACTTGTAGTCAACTATGTTACTACTGAGTGGGAATAGTTCTTTAATTGATATAAGTACATGCTGGATTAAGGATTTATGTCAAAGTCCCTTGTTTGATCAGCAATACAATGAAACAGGGTGTTGGGAAATGAGCATATAAGAGGATATCCTTTGAGTCTCTTACCTCTCAGCATTAATTCAAAATTCTAAAAGATATTGTTACAAAGGAATGCTGTTCTGTCGGTAGATATTTTCTTAGCGGCTCTACAATTATGCCTTTTGAAAGAAGGACAGAAATACCGATCAGCAAAAGATAATGATGCTTGTACATATACAAGATATATATGACTATTACATTGATCAAAACTATATAATTACAAGCCGTGCCGCAAAAATTTCGAAGTTTCAGACATTATTTTATCCTCTATTATGGATGAATTTTCAAAAATCCTTCCTTAATGTTTATCATCAAGCTTCTAGAAGCTTCTAGGCTGTAACCACGCACAGCCTAAACCGATGGCTAGATTTTTTACTAGATGTATCCCTACCTAACTTTATATGCAAGCAGCAGGCTAGATAAGTAGAAGTGCCTGTATCGCATGACTTTCTTCACCTGAATTTTAACTGAGATCATTAGGGATTTATATTTACGAGTATAATGTCATCAATCAGCACGTAAACGTCTGCTGCTGAACATCTCTATCCCGTTACGTTGACCTGTCATACAAATACCGACTAATTGATAATTACATGCCTTTAATAAGCAAACAAGAGGACGGTCTACTTATCTTTTCATACAAACTGAAAATCAATATAATGCCATGATACGATCTTCGTAGCAGACGTATCTACTTGTTAGTCGATGTTGCATGACCGTAAAGTTGCTAGTGACGTTATTTTCATGGAGTGAGGACACGGTCTCCACGCATAAGGAACTGGGTCACGGCATGTCAAACGATGCAGTCCTTTGTTTTAAGAAGTAGGTTGTAGACGAGTCCTTTGATTGGCTGTTTGGTGCGGAAATTAGCTTAGAAATATTGGTGGGATTCATGTTTTGTAAATTTATTTATCCGGTTAAGTTGCTGGTTTGTTGTTTTTCTCTCTTATCTTATTCTAGGTCTTCACATGTAATTATATAATTGATGTATACAAAATACAAAATATTGTAAAACATTTTTAAAAGAGTAACGGTGGAGTTTCTTGCCCAGTCTTCTCCATAAGAAAACTACCTTTTGGAAGGGGCAACTAGAATCAGTTCTATTTATTTATTTTTGACGTACAAAAGTTCCTTTTATGTCTCTAATTGAAATAAACTATTTGACTTTGACTTTCTTAAGATTTGCTAAGCAATCAAGACGCCTCCTTAGCAACGCCATAATTTCTGCGTCTAATACTTAAGGAATTCTTTAACTAGCTAACTAAGATCTCACAAATGTGTAGCTAGAATCATCGAACCATACATAATAAGACCTTTTTCAGTTTGCAAATAATTTTCTCGCTTCTCTGGATCGCATGTGTTTAAAATTCCGGTCATTATAATATGGCCAAGCAGAAAACCGGAAAAAAGGTCAACTATTTCCATACACGTTTCTGGAAAGTAATGTGTATTGTATATTGTTAATCGTACGTCAGTGACGTAACCCGCGAACCCCTTCACTTGTCGTCCTTGACAATGCTTGGTATTTGAACCATTTCGCGTGTTTACTCAAATTACATTAGAATTTTCTAACTGGAGTCAATGTTGCCCATAAATTACCTGATGAATAACTGTGTGTGTATGTGGAAAATGTTATGTTAGTAGGCTACTTAAGAATAGTGGGCACTATTTAGTGCAACTGGATTTGCCAGCCATCTAAACTAGTGGTCTACTTGTTTTTTTATTTACCGGTATAATCAGTGCAGTAGGTAAATAATTTTCTCTGTTAAAATTTGGTTAATTTTGTTTTTGTGCTGTGAAAATATATTTAAAAAAAACAGCGAAACATAACCTACATATCGTTGTTGCTAATGCTAAAGTCGATATAAAACGTTAAATATTTGGTTTTTTTTCTCTCCGCAAACAAATGCATACATCGAATTTATATTTTCGTCGTCCAATGCCATATTCCTCTATAAGTAAATAAAGGCAGCCCTTTCGTGTCTTGCTGGCAGCCGGGCCCGCATTGATTCACCAAATTGAACTTTAAAACAATTCTATGGTAGTGGCCTCACTGACATTTCGCTGACGCGAGTCTCACATCAGCTTATTGATTTTGTTAATTTTAGAGATTTAAACCTTCAGTAAATCTTTCGCTTTAAATTCGTAAGTAGTTTGATGACGCATTGACTAAGGCTTAGGTATGTGCAGCTAGAGCTACGATATTAATTTTATGATAGTTAAGCAAATCAATGGTAGGTATGTTTATAACGCAGCACCAGCCGTTCCATGCAGTGAAGTTGCCAATCGTTGTTTATGCATTGAAATTAATTATAGATTAACAAAAAAATCATATTAGTTCGTCAGCACCGCGTTCAGGTGACTCGCGACATCAAAGTTGAATTAGGAGAAACAAAAAATATTTCAGAAAGATTCGCTGCTATACTTTACTCGTTGGGTACCTTCGTTAAACAGAAGCCTTTCATAATCTGGGCCTCCCATCACCCGTTATGTTCTTATAGTATTACTAGAGCAAGGAATATTGTATAAAGAAGCATTATTTAATTCTTCAAGGACATTCTAATTAACTACAATGGTTTTTGGTACGCAGGTGTACCGCGCGGGGTCATACAGGGAATCAGTACACTAAAAGCAATGTATGTTAAAGGGTAAATAGAAGAGGAGCTCCGAGTTGACGGCGATCACACTACAATCACACCATGTCGTGACATCACACGCCGTCTTTACAATTATTGTCATGATCTTTGAATGACCGCCTTCTTTAACAGATCTAAATCTTTATACACTCGAGAAGGAGAAGAAGAAACTTCATGAAGCATTACCTCATGTGATAACAAAAATCAAAGTCATGTACTTATTTGTTTTAATTAAAGCGGTAATACAAAAGGTGGTTCAGTACGACACAACTCAGATGTAGCATCGGCAAAATTCGTAAAACCGATCACCATCCGAGCTGACTGCTTCTTTATAATTTTATATTTATTAAAAGATTGGGTGATTGGGTGCTTTAGGTGAAAATGATCCTTACGCAACCGCAATAACTTGTAAAGTCATTATCCAATTAAATTCGTAAAATTGAAATTAATGAATGCAAATTTTCGAATTTATGCTACATCTAAGTTGTGTCGTACTGTAAATAAATATTCTTATGCGATGACACATTTCGCAAATATTATATCTCAGTAAGGTGGTAATTTAAGTGAACAATTGCCTACCCACAATAAATTGAAGATAATTATTAAACATTAAATTATTCAAAGTAGGTACATTAATCTTCAATGTACACAACATAAAATATTGTTAAAAAGACGCATTTGTCACAACTTATAAACGATTATTTTAACAATAAGTATAAATTGATTAGAAAAAGATCGGATCTACCCTTGTACATGTACATTTACAATCTACTATTGTATTGTACAATAGGCTGGTGTCGGCAACTCCACAACAACAACCACAACAACACAAGATACAATCTATACTGTTATCAATATCACACTTAACCGAAACCACTAATGATCATTCTTTAGCGATGTCTTGAGCGATTGTAAAACGACCCATTGATTCCTATTTTTATACTCTCATTACCTCTGCTATAATTTTTATTAGCCTATAGGTATGCTCTGCTCATCCACTTATTTAGAATATCTTAAATCGCGGAAGCATACTTCCGTTAATTCGGTTAATCAAGTCTTAGAAATGGTTTGTTAGTGCTTATGATTTGCCAATTAAAACTTTAATAGAGTCCTCTTTAAGGTACGCTGGTCACTTATTTTCTTATTGGTAAGTATTAAAAACCTAGATGAACAAGCCACGCGCGCCTCCCTAGGAATATACAAATTGTTCCTGTGCGGTTTGCATGAAGTCCAAATATAGCCAACAACAGATAAAACAATAAATCATAATGTATAGGATATTGTGTGCTTTGTAACCGGCTTTTTAAATTAGAAAGAAATTGTAAACTGTACGGTGTTATAGAAAGCCTAGATGCAAAATATTTGATGTGCTATTTTTATATTATCCATTAGTTTACACAGCTGATGGGTAGGTCATGGTTTTATTACTCCCTAGGCGTTCGATATCACCAAGGTTTGGCGTGAAATACTGTAATTAAAACTGTTAATATCGGTCTATGACATAGAGCCTCATAAAAACGAACTCATTTTTTCAAATCTGTAGGTAAGTTTATAAGTTCAAATTATTTCGCGGAACAAAAGTTAACTTTTTACAATTCTTTTTATATGAAGTGACATTTATTGGTATAACAAACTTTAAGGCTTTGACACACTGCTGATGAAACTTCCGCAGTAAAGGTCTGCGTGTGATTTTCGCCAAAAAGGAACTCAAGGACGTTCGTTAATGAGTTACGCAGGTTACTGCGTGACTGCGATGAAGGCTCTTTCGATTCACCAGTTATTTGTTGCTGCCCCTAGCACCGTTTCCGTCGGCCGTTTGCATGGGTATATCTCTAATATAATTAATAGTACACACACAACTGGTACCTACTCTTGTTTATCTTTGGAAAAGACGACCAAGTGTAGTTTTTGATACTTTTTCGTTGGAAGTAGCATAGTCAAGGGGTTGATTTTACCCGTCATAATCTCACCACTTTCCCTATGTATAGACAGTAGTGAAAACATTACCCTCTGTTTTTACACAATATAAATATTTTTGGGTCTCGCCGCAGTCAAGTGAAAATAATAATTACCAGAAAATGGTCAGCTGTATGTATTTTATAAATTACAAATGATCAATACACAAATAAACAAACTTGGCGTAGGTATGATAGCTTTATTTATTTTTACCTCTAAACATCGTTTGGTTTTCAGGAAAACTCACGACGTTCAGCGCCATCTACTAAAATTGTACGAAAATACTCAAGGCGATAGCGAACTCAACTACAGACGAACGCCAGCTCGGTTTTCCGACAGTAGGCTCGATTCGAGCGCTATTTCGCTTTGTGTTATTCAAATATTCCACAAGATGGCCGCTAGACCAAACAATTGAATATCTCTTAGGGATGTTTTCATGCTTCAGGCGTAAACAAACGATAACTTTGTTCGAGTGATTAGCATAATTCTAATTAGATTAACACTTACTAATTGTTGAGGCATGCAGATGATTTAAAGTTTGAGATTTAGCTTGATGGTAAGTATAATTATTTCGCACTTTTTAATTCGTTTTTAACTGTTAGATTTATTTTTTTATTTTTATAGATTACTTTTTTGTCAAATTGTGAAAGTAAATACTTACTTACGTTAAACATAGCGCACATACCTAGTCATACTCAAAAACTACAGAACCAATACGGATATGCTTTTGGCATTAATTGTACTCTGTGTTCGACTAAAGTGTAATAAATATAGGTATATACCTTAACTCAAATGGAAAACTGTAAACAAATTACCATTAAACATTGAATTAATTACAATGAAAGTCAACTGAACTGTAAAGTCGCATCAAAATATTTGTTGGTCACTACTTACGTATAATTTCCGTACCCGGCCGAATTGCTGTTCAATTTGCTACGTTGCGAGCTGCCGGCGTAAATTTACACTGGCGAGCAAATATTTACCCATCCGGCCGGTCGGTAGCTCGCCGCTGAAAGCCAGTGTCACATCGAGTCGACCCCTCGTCCATTCAGCCTACAAATACTGATTGACTTTTCATAAGCTAGCACACCTTTGTACACCGTGCCTTTGAATTTTCACATTCAGAACCGGAATTAGAAAAGTTTTTTATCTTCAATATTGTAGAATTTTTTGTGTAGATCTTGACGGCGGCATTGAGATGGCTTGCAAAGAACTCGTAAAAATCATGAAATTAGAGGCCAAATTTAATGACAACTCGTGTCTAACTCAATCAATGTTACATTTTTGATAGTGGGAGGTACTTGAAGGCACTTTACTAGATAGATACTGTTAAGAAAAATCGTTGAAACGAAAGACAATAGATACAATTAATTCAAATAAACATCGTTCCGCTCCTATCGGAATATACTTTCAAGTCGCTCCTCATGCAAATTACATTTTGATGTTGCCCGAATTTTCAATAAAACAAGCCCACTCTCTGAACGAAGACATCAGTAACTTCTTAAAAGAATTACTCCCTGTGGTTGAGCTTATCTCTCCTCGTTGTTCGGCAGGGAGGCACCAACTTTTTATGCCAAGTCCAAGCGCGGAATCTTCAAGAAACGACACTAATGTTACCTCAAACTTTGCAAAATTCTTTTATGTTTTATGAAAGAAATATGGAAATTGTATTCGAAGACAGTTTAAAGCTGGTTTTTATCGAATATTGGCAGCAGTTGAAAGTTCTGGGTCAAAACTCAAATTTGTATGATAAGCCAAACATATATGTTCGTCTTCAATAGTAATTAATTGATCTCGCAAACCTCTTGTAAGACTTCCGTTGGGGAGGGTCAGGTTCACAGAACAGTGAAACTTCGACATGGATTTTCCAATAAATTGTAATACACAATAACATTTGTGATGAAATAGGATCGAGATAATTCAGCATATCATTTTAATAAGATGGGAACAGACCTTTTCTATGACAATATGTCTACTTTTTTCGTTCCAATTGCGACTCCCTTCGAATCATGATCGTAAGGTTGCCAATGACCAACTGGTTGACTTAATCCTTGGGTTGCCTTTTCCGATACTTTCGCGAGGGTCTATTCTCTGCCTATAATAGCCTACACAAACACTTTTAGGGGACTATTTGTGTATTCATGTACAGCAGCAGAGACATGTAGGGTACAGTAGGTTACCACTTCTAAAATTACATAATTGAATACCGCTTTCACTAAATCGTGTATAATATAGGGGTATTCAGTAATCAATGCTGCGGCTGCGGTTGGTGGCACACCAATGTGCTGAGCGGACGTATTCCAGCCGCAGATTATGTTATAAGCGTTTGTATATGTATTATTAGTTTGATTCCCTGGATTACCAGTTACGTGAGATTTTTGTGCAACAATGCGCCACCATCTGTTACTCGCCATTTTTATCTCGATATGCGATTAAGGCATATATAAATACTTTTTGCACTTATAAAAATAGCAGCCGTTGCCCACGACTTCGTCGGTGTGTATTTTGTATTTCATCATTTTTTAAATACAAGTTTCAGTTGAAGCAGATGAAAAGTAGCATGTATCCTTCACAGATCCCAAGGTACCTGTCTATCAAAGTTCATACCAATCGGTTCAGGCAGGGCTACAGACATAGCTACTTTCGCATTTATAATATTAATATGGAGTTATGATTCTACCATTACATTTGCTATAAGGGTGACGCATCCGTTAAAATTAATCAAAGGTCTTCAATAGTACAATACAACAACACTTGTATCTCAATCCTACCTAATATTATAAATGCGAAAGTGAGTTTGTTTTTTGGTTTGATGACATTTGGATGAGGCACATGGGTAGACCATGACCTGGATTAGGACATAGAATACTTTCTATCCCGATATTCACAAGAGATTGAGACTTATGCGAGGGAAACCAAGGGGTGCAGCTAGTAGTACTTTAGGGGTATGAGGAACAGGGTGTAAAGTTCACTCATCCACCATAGAAAAGGGAGGATCCTCCGACCAGACGGATGTTGTGTCTGGCGGGCAACTGCCCGACGATTGATGTCGGGTTCTTTAATTGCGCGATGCAGGATTTATGTGACGTCAGGATTTTTGTGTGACGTCATGTCTTTGATGTGTAGTTCGCATGTGGCGATGTAGATACCGCCACAGTACAATAAAACAACGTATTACAATTCTTTATCACCAAATCAGTACAACTAACTCCAATGGTTTTTCAATCTATGCGGTACTTACGTGTGTTTTATGTCGCCTGGCGTGATTAATCCCAGATTTGGCCAGGGTCCGCCTTCCGAAGTTCCAACTGAACTTTTGTTCAATAAGTACTTTACTCGACTTAAACATACGTAACGGGTCTACCTATCTATGTGCGTCTGATACCTTGCTAAATTACCAAACCACTTTGATTGTTTTTGGCAGATTTTAGGTAAGAATTATCTATAGAAGATTGTCCAGCTAGGTACTTACTTTTTAAAACATAAATAGGTAAGTACGATCAAGATACGGTACAGATAAAATCAATCTGGCTAACCTTTTCCCAACTATGTTGGGGTCGCCTTCCAGTCTAACCGGATGCAGCTGAATACTTACCGGTATTTTATATGGAGCAGTCCTCTCTGACCTCTACAACCCAGTAACTAGGTAATACAATACCCCTTAGTAAGACTTTTGGGCTTCTGACGACCCGTAACGATTATCAAAGATCCACGAATGACAGCCGGGATCAACGGCTTAACGTGCTTTTTGGGGCAAGGAGGAGTCTCGGTTTGTAAATATGGTCACCCATCCACGGACCAACCCCGGCAAGCGTAGCTTAACCAGATGGATCGACCCGTGCGGCTGTATTACTTAACCACGAGCTCCTAATAACACAAAACATCATAATAACACAAAATTAAATCTGTAACGTAGAACACATACTAACATAATATGTATATAGAGTTCTGGTCAAAACCTTCCCCTATTTCCTAAGCTGTCATAGAGCAAAAACACATGCAACAAAATTGATCGCTAATTGAAAACGTTCCTAGAACTTATCCTTTCTGTAGAGCGGTAAAAAGAGTTTTCAATATGTTGATCGACGTTCAACTTGTTCCTGTATTCTACATTGTTATAATTAACTTTCTTGAGATCGTTTATCAACGCGTAAGTAATATTAATTGAAGAGCCCTCAAAGTCATCTGTTTTGGGAAACTGCGCGGTTATGTAACGTAGAAATTTGACTGATCATCGGCTTTCTTTATACTTGAAGAGTTCCTGGTTTACTATAATGTATATGACTGCGGCTTTGTCCACTTGGATTCAAACTTGGACGAATTCATTTCAATTCAAAGTAGCTTTCATGAATTGGCTACAAATATTTGGCTTATGTGCAGTGCTGTAACGTTTACAATCTACCTTTCATTTTTAAATAAAAGTTCGTAACTGATTGGAGTCGTGATCCCCAAGGCGCCCAATTTCCATCCCGTTCTGAGAAGTGTAAAAAGTTAGGTAAAATACTCGGAAAAAGGAAATTGGCGACGTGACTGTTTTGTACGGTGGGTGTGTCAGTCCGAACCTCGATAAATGACTACTTAATAAAAAACAAACATTTCGGTTTTACCAAGAATTGGTCGCAAAATGGGTCGCTTGCAAAATCAGTTTTGTTGCCAAATATGATATGGGACGATTTGTTTGTATAAAGGAAATAATGGTTGTGTTTCCTAGCGCGAAACAAACTAAAAGTTATAAATAAATAAAAAATCTTTAAAATAACTTAAAAACAAAATATTTTCTAGCAAAATTAAATGATTATTATTATCACCAGATTGAGAAAAATCTAACTGGATATAGGATGTAGGCCTCGTAGTGGAATAATATAAATAGCTACACGAACAAAAAATATTGAGATAAGCTTCAAAGTCTAGCGATTTCTTTACGCCATAGACGGAAGCACGTAAAGGTCAATAGAATCGGGGCTTTGATGGCTTGTCTCATTTCGACGTACAAGCGGAGGCCCGCCTGCCCGCCTGCCCGCTCGACTGTGAACGAACGGATCTTGGCACCGCCCTGCACCGTATACGCTTGGCTGTTGTTATTGTGTATGAGAATATGAAAGAAATGAATATGAATATGAATTCAGGCAAGCGGGAAAAATGTGGTAAAACTATGTTCGTAAAAATAAAAATACAAAAGTATCCCATCAATCACACCAACACTTCGTTAGAGCGTTTTTCAGTAACGCAATTTAACTGAGTAAATATTTATTTATTTATTTATCACAAACATATCAATAGTATAAATATCCATACCACGCATTTACGCCACATTTTATGGAGATATGCCTTTAAGAAGTGGACTTGTGATGTATCATGTGAACGAGTTACAAAGGAAGTATTAATCGCAAAGAATGATGGATTGATTTTTCGAAGGGTGTGTCTCTTTTGTCTGCACGAGGTAGCGTGAAAAGATTAGCGATTCCGAATTCCGACATCAGTTTTATTCAGATTCATGGCGACCCCAATGAGCATTTTTCCGAAGTAATTAGGTAAAGAACCTGCTTTCATTTATTGAGCAAAATACCGGCTGTAAAAAAATAATAAAGAAAAATCGATCTAAAAATCAAACCCACGTGAATCGCCTAGCTTTTGTTTTTTATTAAGACAACGCTGTATCATTTTATCCTAGACGGTTATCTCGGCATAATTAGATTGGTTTAGGTTAAACTGGATGATTCCAACCCGCTGCAGATGAATCGGGTTAGCTAGGGAAAAACTAATTTGTTCCAAAATTGAGTTTCGACAATAACATTATAAAACGTCGGGCTCTCCGAAGCGTTTTAGTAGCAATGACCTGAACGGATTAAAAGATGAGATGACATTTCTCTTTTTTAGCAAACTATACAGGTATCTTGTAGTTATGCATAAACAATGACCATATCGCTCTTTTTACCCGACTACGGCGAAGAAAAAAGGAGGGTTATGATTTTGATCGGTATGTATGTATGTATGTATGTTCATCTGTTCCCTCCTATCTTCTAAGCCACTCATCACAATTTGACAATTGAGGTATCGTTGGAAGCGTCTTGATCGTCCGCTGGTGGCGCCCTCAAGAGGACATAAAGTCAGGAACTAAAAAAAAAAAATTGTTTCATTGTACCATGTTGGGTATCAAATGAAAGGGTTTAATGAGCCATTTCAAAAATATAATATATTTAAAACGTAATAAAAACTAAAACCCAACTACGACTAAAAAGGTCGCCCCGGCTTCTTAATGAGGACCAGTTTCCCCGTCTTCCAACGAAGTGGGAACTGGCCCCTCTCCATGCATGCGCATAGGAGACCTCTTAGTCGAGGCCCGAGAGCCTCCATGGCCAGAACCCAGGCCTTCCCAGGTAGGCCGTCGGGTCCTGGGGCGGTATTCTTGGCATTCAGCCTTCGTATCGCCACTCTCATTTCTACCTCGGTCACCTCCGGAGCATCGTCGTCGTCGTCGTCGTCGGCGGTGTGGTCCGCGTCGAGCACCGCAGTAGGCGGAGCCATGAGTGGGGAGGTATGTTCCCCTCTCGAAGGGAACAGAGCGCTCACCACGACCTCCACAAGCTGAGGCCGTACGTGTGACTCCTGATTTTTAATATGTCTCTGTGGTGTCTTGTTTATACCTTTTTAGTCGTAGTTGGGTTTTAGTTTTTATTCCTTTTTTTTTGCATAAAGCTGCTACGTTTAATGGTGCTTTGTCAGTTAAATTGGGTTAATATCATAATATGTAAATTATGTGTACGTACAGCGTTTGTACGCTTATGTTATTGGCCGTATCAATATTTTTGCTACAACTGAAACCGCGGATGTACATAAGGTGGAAAGTTTATGATTCTTATCGTTAAGATTTAGGAAACCGGCTTCTCAGGAAACATACTGTGTGCTAAGTCGCGCGCGCTTAGTCTCGACATCTCGAACAAGATTGTCTTCCCAAGAGATTGAATCTTGAACAAAAGGCTCGAGATCTCATTCCCTAGTCGTGAGTTCGAACTCTTCAGATTGACATACACTCTTACCTACATTAAAAACCGGTATACGTTACCGGTATAAATTAACCGGTAATACAGTTAGGCTGGTAATAGTGTTTCGCTGACGTCGGCTTCGCCGCGTCGGTCGCGTACCGTCGGTCACGCGTACAAAGACGCTAACGATAAATGGACGTGTATAGAGACTAACGGTCAGCGAGGAACTCAGTCTAAAAACCATGTCATGTGAATAATTTATGTAGTTTATTAGTTTATGTTAAAAACAAACGAGTTATATGTAGTACCTACCAAATGACTGCTAACATGACCATGTCAAAATAATACCCGTCGTTAAAATATTGGTAGGTAAGGAATCAACCCTTGGTACCTAAAGTACCAAATTAACCAATACCGGTTACCTATTCACATAACTTCCCCGATGTGCGTCAAACTTTTATCTCTGTAACTGTAACGTATTTGACTGCTTCGTTGGTCTAGTGGTAGCAAGCACTACTGCTGAGCGTGATTTCCTGGGTTCGATTCCCAGGTCGGGAAAAGTGTTATAGGATTTTTCCATCAAGAATTTCTCAGTAGCAGCCCGGTTGATGCAAGGCAACAGGCTCGCCCCCTATTACTTGGTGTACTATAGGTACACCTCTGCCTAACCCTTCAAGAAATACAGGCGTGATGTTATGTTATGTGTAACGTATGTTTCATAACCGCGGATGAGTGTGAAAGTACGCACTTTATAATAAAGCACTTTGTTGTGAAAGGGTTTTAATTATCACAGGTTAATTCAACGTCTTAATATTTATTCATAAGCCTTCAGTAAAATACCAAAGAGATTTCATAATTACCTACCTACGTAATAAAAGCAGCCATTATTATTTGTTTTACATATATGTAAAAAAAAAAAGTAATAAAAACTAAAACCCAACTACGACTAAAAAGGTATAAACAAGACACCACAGACAGACAATTAAAAATCCGGAGTCACACGTGTTAGGGCATAAATCGAACAGATTACATGTGACTCCGGATTTTGGAGGAACTCCGGAGGAACGGGTGAACATACTTGCATACATACATATATACATACATACATACATAAATACATACATACCGGTCAAAATCATAACCCTCCTTTTTTCTTCGCCGTAGTCGGGTAATAAACATATATCTCATCAAAAATAAAACATTGTTATTAAATTAAATAGATATTCCAATAATATTCCCCAGAAATGCTATTGTTCCTTCATGCTGTTGTTTCATGTTCATTTGATAATTTTGTTGCCTTTGACCAAATATTTGTTATTCTTTGCATAACCAACCCGCCAAGCGTGATTTATGCCCTGACCATCTTCTACCGGTCAGTTCCTAGCTTCACATAATAACCATGGAAAACAAGCAAAAGTGTGATCACTTTCAAACATAATAACGTCGGAAATTCAATGGACAAAGTAATTGTGACGGGAAAGTTGAGATCTTTTTCAATTAGGTAATTGCTGAAGTGTTCTCGTTGATAACACACAGCTATGCAAGTTCCCTTCTATGACGTTAATTTTGGAAGATGTTAGAATTCCAATGTTCTATTTTTTCATACAAGCGACAGTGATTTATTTCGTACTAGCGACCCGCTCCTGTGCCGCATGGTTTTAACGAATTGTCAAAATATCGAGATTTCTTAATTATATGTAACTTTAATAAAAAATTATGTATTATATAGGTATAGGTACACATAAACCTTTCGGAATAAATTCTCTAAACGATGGTGAAGACCTCATCAAATTCTGTTGCGTGGTTTAGAAGAATAACATGGACATAAAGACAAACACTAAAATGGACTTTAATTTATAATATGTATAGATGTGAGCACAAACAACGGTACAGTTTAATTAGGTTGAAGTTGTTCTGCTTTAGCATCCTTATTTTTTATAACAAATAGGACAGCCATTCGATTGCTTTTTTCTTCGTAAAATTACGTTATCTCAGTGAGCCAATACCTTTTACAATCCATGTAATGCAATTTATTATACGCTATCGGTACAAAATAATAAACTGGGCTCTTTATGTAGAAATAATTAAGTCCCAATTACACAGCCACCTGAAGAGCGATTAATTGGGTAACTTGTACTCCTTATTATAATTTGTGAAGTTTAGCGTCAGGTTTATGGCCCAATTTTCAGTGATCAGCTGCCTGAATCTATTCACTGTTGAGTGCAAAATCAGACCCCAGGGGCATGTGTACCTCAAAGTTTGCGCCCTCACGCCCCTAACCGCCGCCGTTGGAGACGCCCTGGGCGTCGGGAATCCCAGGCGGATTTCCGGCAACCATAGGCGCGGGCTTGCGGACGGCGAGCAACGGGCAGCTCGCCGTCCGATAAGGACCAGGCCCGGGTCGATGGCGCGTCGTGTTCCACGCGCGCCTCAAAGAGATGTCAGCAAAATTGACGGGGTCCAATAGGACCGATGCCTGCCAGGGTTGCGGGAAAGTCCGAAAGGGTTACCGGGACCTTGGCAACAGGCAAATGAAGGAACAAGGGTGGGTTTTAGTCAGTAAAAGTCTGACACGCCCTTCCGCTCCGCCCAGAGCGGGAGAAGTCATTGGATGACTTCCAACCCTCAAAAAAAAAAAAAAAAAAAAGGGGCATGTGTACCTATCTATGTCTGACAATAGCAGCCCGCCATAAACTTTGTTATTAACGAGTATCTGTAATCAAGTAATCCTATATTTAGACTGCTACACAACTACATATATTTTTTGGGAGAATATGAACATAACCTCGACACGGCTTACAAGATTAATTTCGTAAAAGAAAAGTTATTTTATTTTATTTGGGAAAATAAACAGTTACACATTACATTATTATGGCATAGAACTTAAAACTAAAATGAGTGTATAAATGTGTAGCCAACAATATTTTCCACAGAATATAAAAAAGTTAAACAAACACAAACGACGTGCGACATAAATAACATTGATTATACAGTACAATTAAATATAAAAATAAACAAATCTGAAACAAGTAAAAATAATAAAAAGAGAAAGATAATAGAATATATAATATAGAAATCTCAGATTTTAGGATTATTGTGTACAAAGCTATGCCTACCCGTGAGTAAATCCGTGGGCGCAACCTGATTTTCAAAAACATGTTAACTAGATCAAAAAGAAAACAGATAACTCATTAATTTTCAGGGTTCCTCAACCGAGAAACTCACACGTTAATGATGTCAAAGTTCTAGTTCCTGTCATAAATGTAATATATTTTAGAGATGAGGATAAACGTAGTAGGTATCATTAATTTTCTTCTCCATTCTATGCGTTCCCGGCCTATTTCGAAGTCTCGTTATATAAAAGGTAGTCTGCTCATTAGTAAAAGAACGACGATTTCTTTCACTCATAATGGAAGTAATTTCTACAGATTTGTAGGATATGTTTTATTTAGTAAATCGATATTTTTCATAATACTAATTTAGTAAACCTAAAATGATAGGTTCGTTGTAGTTACTAGGTACCTACTTACATGACTTTTAATTTCATAATTAGGTATTTATAAAATAAAAATAAAGTTATTTTATATTTGACAAACAATCGCCCGAAAATAAATTAAAATAATTTCGCGTCACCTAATTCAGCCTTATTTTTCCAAGTCCAACACAAACATTCAACAAACAGACAATCATAATAATTTCTAAAGCTAACAAAATACGACTGTGAACATTTTGCGAAATTTTATTAGCGTGTTCTTTGACGTTTTACTTTTTAATTGCATCATGGACGGCCAGGCTGGCAGGCTGGCAGGCTGGCCATCACGCCACACGGTACCTACATCGCTCATTAATTCGATTACTATTTTATTTCAAGCCAGAGGACGTATAGTGAAAAAAAAACAGAACATTCGCGCAACACAGGTTTTCTTCTAAAGGTCGTATACGTTTCTATACAGATTAAAATGGAATAATATTGAAAATAATATCTGAAAAGGTCATCACAGTCTCAATGTGTTTGATGTTTTATATCAGTCTTTTGAAGTGGTGAACTGAGGTCTGTGCAGGTTCGGTCATCCCTCATCCACCCACATCCATTCTTTTCCAGACACCACCTTCTTTTGTTATAATTAAATCTGAAAAAAGATATTGTCATTAAAATGTTACAATGGGTTTGGATAATGGTTCTTCAAGTTGTGAAAAGCACAGCCTACGAGATATAAAATACACCAAACTCACATTAAATATTATTTAAGTACTAGCTTCTGCCCGTGACTTCGTTCTCGTATACTAAAATAACAGCCACATTTTACATATATCAACATTTATTTTTATTATAACCATAGATGACAGAAGAGGCCTAAACTTAATGTGTACGTTCTACGAATTATCACATAATAGTAATGTAAAATGTAAAAAAAAAAGAAATAGAAAATATTTCAGCTTTTGGGAATCGAACTTTGGTTTGCAAAACAATCGCCGAACTGCTAAGCTATTTGCTATATTTCATGCATTAGCATGCAATAGATATTCCAAACATGTCCTGCAATTAGTAAAAAAAAAGAATATCTAAAACAGAGGTAAACAAAAGCGGATAACGAGCGAGAATCGTGGTGGGAGGTGCAGCGAGGCGTGCGTCCGAACCCACCGGTCCCACGCCGAGTGCGCTTCATCGTTAGTTAGCATTGTTGAAACGTATCGTTCGTCAAAACTACGTCAATTTTTTTTTTTTACTTTTCATCGGTTTCCCGCTGTTGTGACGTAGGCGGTATTTTAGGATCACGAGGGAAAAATGAAAAATGGAAGCCCTTTCAGTTTCGGGTCGTTTGTGTGATTGTCAATTGAAGTTTGGTGGAATGAATAAGTGTGTATGGTTTCGGGATTTTTTGTTGGGCGTAGTTGAGAGATTTTCAAGAAAGTAAAATAAGTCGAAGGTTAATTATTTTCCTTTTGTTTATTATTTATTTATCATTCTTTTTTCTGAAATCGTGACAGTGATAGCTTTATGCTTAATATATTCCGGCTTTTGTTTTGCTCTGGAAAATAATGACATGATAGATGAACTGAGTTAAAAATTTAGGGAACTTAATCTAACATTAGCTTTAGGCTAGCAAAAGTAAAATTGGAAAAATGAGGATGAAATATAGGTAAACGATACATTTTGTTTGATGTACACACACGTTGCGTCAAAGTCCACGCTGGACCTACGCTGGATAGGCGGAACCTTAACAATGTTTTCTAAATCTTATCAATGTTTTGAAAATTACTTTCATCACCAGAATTTTAAACGTACACCGGCGACCCCTTGTCGGAGTTTGATTTCGTTTTTATCGGACTACGGCGGAGAAAATAGGAGGGTTATGATTTTGACCGGTATGTATGTATGTATGTAAGTAAGTATGTTCATCTGTTCCCTCGTATCTTCTAAACCACTCATCACAATTTGACAAATGAGGTATCGTTGGAAGCGTCTTGATCGTCTGCTGGTGGCGCCCTCTAGAGGAAATAAAGCCAGGAACTAAAAAAAAAATTGTTTAATCGTACCATGTTGGATATCAAATGAAAGGGCTTAATGAGCACATTTCAAAAATATATTTATTATAACCCCAAAAGAATAATAAAAATAAAAAGTAATAAAAACTAAAACCCAACTACGACTAAAAAGGTACGAAGACACCACCGACAGACAAATGAAAAATCCGGAGTCACACGTAATTTATTCGATTTATGCCCAACACGTGTGACTCCGGATTTTTAATTTGTCTGTCTGTGGTGTCTTGTTTATACCTTTTTAGTCGTAGTTGGGTTTTAGTTTTGATTACTTTAACTTTTACTAAGAAAATTTCCACGCCTTTTTCAACCTTTTATATTTGTTAGGAAATTAATAAGGAATTTTGATTACATTTTTTTTTTTGTTTAATTGCAGAAACTTAAAGATATTTATTTAATTTAAAAACACAAACAACCAATAGCATAACAGCATATTTCTCAGTATCATGTTTCTATCTTCAAGAACTTTATAGGGCGGGCATACAGATATTATTAAAGACAGCTCATGAATTCAGCATGGTTTTGTCAAAAGGGTCGAAAATAGATACATCTATACAGAATATCTAATCTAAATAGAATAAGATACATCAGCGATATAAGAATAACAGCATCCGAGATCATTGTATTGTGAAACAAAAGAACTTATTGCGAATAATGAATATATTTTGCGAACAAAAGGGAACAGAATTTATCGTATTATAATAATATACCTTTATGTAAGGTACGACTGTATATTGGTTATGATTTCTAACCCGAGCAGTCCGTACCTCTCTATATATAGACGTTTTGTGTGTCTGTATACAGGGTGTAAGCAGACATCTCCCGAAAACTGAAGGCACATGCACACTTACCCCTACCAATGGCCACAGTGCAAACCAAATTGCTTGATTCTGAAGTATGTTCAACTTGTGACTGTTTTTGTATGGATTCGAAAAAACGAAATATTGATTTTCCAGAAATCCCATGATAATGGCAATGCTACAGGCAATTGAGAAAGCAATAATAGCCTTAAATGAACTAAATCCAGGAAAAATAAAAAAGAACATTCAGAAAACATGATTTTCAAAAAGTGTCAAATTATGAAATCGCGAATTTTTTTTTCGTTTTTTTCGGTGACAATATATCAAGATGCTTGGTGTGAACATCCAGCTTCAGTTTTCGGGAGATGTCTGCTTACACCCTGTATGTTATTATCCTATATTACAATATACATTTTTTATAGATAGGAACCTGACCCTGATACGTCCAGAGGTAAGAGTAATATTTAATTAATTATTGTATGTAATAAAAGGTAAATAATATTAATTTATGTGTAACAGTGTAGCCTGAATATTTTAAGTGGAACGTTAGATTTAACAAGATGCTGTTATGGATATGACGTATGAGACGAAAAAGAAAGTCTACCAAAAGAATAAAACATTACAATCTCTTTGGATATGTTTTGCAAAAATACTGGCTCAAGACGGTCAAAATTTTGTTAAGATGCCATTAAAGTTTTATTTTTCTTAATTCCTTTTTCAGAAATAAATGGTAGTTATTTTTTTTTGTTGTGTAATTCAACCAGCACTTTCAACCCTAGCATGCACTCAGGAGATATTGAACCTCTTTGTACACACTCTATACAACATTCATATCCAAACACTATAGAACTCTCACAGAGCCTTCTTCAAGAGCTAGCTATTCATCGTTGCATACAGATAGTGTCCACCAGCATTCATCCCGTTATATAATATCAGAGCTTGCCTCCCTGTCAATGAAATGTATTCTAAGCATGTTTATTTGACTGCTAATAAAAAACCTTTCGTTTTATTCAAAACTAGCTGATGTCAGTGGCTTCGCCCGCGTGGATGTCGGTTATTATATACTAAAACCTTCCTCGAGAACCACTCTATCCATTGGTGAAAACAACAGGAAAATCGGTTCAGTAATTTTTGAGTTTATCGCGAACAGACAGACAGACTGACGCGGCGGAGGGCTTTGTTTTATAATATGTAGTGATGTCAAATAAGCCAGATCTTCAGCCAATACTGTTACAACCCCGAACTTATTACAAGCGAAAACAGAGTGAGATGATTATAATTTTAATAAGGTTTTCAACACCTGGAAACAACAGGGGTGGATAACATCTACGTCACATCGCTCGCTGGATAATGTAGTAAAAACATCAGTGCGGACAGCCGACGAGTAACATTGTCATAAATCATCGCTACTCGTACATCGTCGCGTTGGCGCTATGCATATTAAATAGTCACGGTACCTAGTTTCTGAAATAGCATTTATGTCATACAGTCTCGACTAACGGAACGATGACAGGTGTAGTCCCTTTACAGTAATTTTTCTCTGATTTTTCATAACGTTCAAAATCACAGTGATCTTTATTTTCGTCGTTATATGGTTGCTGTTGGGTTGCTGACAGAGGTAAGATGATGATGAGGTGAGATGATGAGAGATGAGGTAAAAAGATTGTTCGTGGGGCTGCTAAATGTTAGGTCAAAATTCAAATCAATGACGTCATGAGACTTTATTGCTAGATTAGTTACACATGTCCGCTTACACTAGTTGCATGCAACGCTCATAACGCACATTGAGGCATGCTTCAAACGATAGTTCTTCAAAGATAGCGCTGAAAGCGTAGTGCTATAAAAATAACAGTAAATTGCCCATTAATTGTCGTCTGCATCATTCTCTTTGAAAATGGCTTTCACAGAAATATGCAAACTCTTTAGTTAACGCTATAACAGACTCACTGGCTCGACGCGGTCAAAACATTTAAGTGATGCCGTTAAAGTTTTATTTTTCTTTATTTATTTTTTCACAGTAAAATGGTATTTTTTTCTCTTGTAATTCAGTCAGCAGTGACAACCCTGGATGACATCTCAAGAGATATCGAACCTCTTTTACATACCTTATTTATGTAAACACAGACCCTAAGACCGCAAGCCTTCATCAAGAGCTATGTATCATGACTCGATAGGGGCCACCATTATTCATCCCACTAGAGAAACACAATATTTTATTATCAAAGTATGCCTACTGCTAGTCAATGAAATATTTTTCCAGCAAAGTTATTTTACGGCAATGCAGTAGAAGATTAAATTACATTCCATGCCGTTTCATCTCTTTTCTAGCGTTTCTGTTTCTACTGGCACATAACATATTTTCTCTTCGGTGTGGTAATCGTTTCCTGATAAATTGCGCTGACATCGCACCGGAACGATATCCTACCAATGCAGAATGTTGATGGAACGTTGTTCGTCTATTATTACACTCTCTTTTTAAAGGCTTATCGAGCCTCTGATTAGTAAAAATGCCAGCGGTTATAAATTGTTGGTTAGAAAATAACATAAGCCGGTAAATATAATAATTATACATTAAATATAATAATTCCTAAAAAAAAACCTTTTAATGTGATCGAGTAACAAAAAATCTCGTTTATAATAATATTACAAGTATCCTCCAACCTGTACCTCGAAGAATTAAAAGAGGTCCTTTAATTAGGATAAGCCTTTTGAGTATTTTCGGAATTATTTTTCTCGTAAAACATTTTTCTTTAGCGTTTAAGTACTTGGCGTTAATCTGGAAGAAGATAAGCTAATTGGTGCGGCTGCCCACGGAAACTAGTAAGAAGCTTACAATAATACAGAGAAAGGGCTAGTGCAGCCTGAGCCCCGAGACAGATTGTTATCTCGGGGCTCAGGTCGCACTAGCCCTTTCATTCATATAGTGTAAGTGTTAGGTTAAGACAACATATTTGTCCCAACTTGAACTGAACGTGGGTCCTCCTACAACAGAGTTTGGTAAAACGAGTTTCTATTTTTAGTTATTCAGGCTCCTCGTGATCTGTCACTCAGAAAATAAATCAATCAGTGCCTACGTCAGTCAGTCACAGGTCTGTTTTAGTAAACGGAACTACTGTATAAATATAGATGAAGCCAGCCGGGCGTGACATAAAGTACGTTCAAACGATCCATCTGTAGTTTCCTTTAAATTTTTCAATGAGGATCGTTAAATTAATGGCGTATATTTTATGTCCCTTGTTATAGTCTAGTACTCCAAGCGCAGCAGCCCTATATAGCCTTTTATGTCAGCATAAAGAGAATGTAGGTTTACGACATTTTTTCTACTTCATAAGAGTAATACACCCCATGTTGTAAATTAAATACGTAGGTGAATATGACAACTTGACATAAAATACAAGCATAATAAACCCTTAACATTTATTAATATGAAAATAATAATTTACTTAATATTCGCTTTAAATTTAGCATCATAATATAATTATGCGAATGTCTTAATGTCCACCACCTACGCTGACATTTCATGGAAAATCTAACGAGTAGATAAAAACAAAGGCGTAAACAATGGTAATCACTCGTAATTAAAAGAAAGTGTCCAATCTTGTCAGGCGGTGAAATATAAATGTGCTGAATTTGAAACATTGCTGACATTTTCCGAGCATTTTCCACATTTTATTTGCGAACACGGCTGCCGTATTATCGTCCAATCCTCTTGTAGATAGAGAACTTGGCCCTCTGTATCCCTGCAAAAACAAATATCAAAGTAATTTATTAACAGATTAAACATTTTTATTAAAGAAAGCGTTTCTTAAGCCCGCTGTTCACTACGTATCTATTTCGCTCTCATCGAGAAACAAATCACATACAGCATAACGTGAATCGGCCGAATGTATAAAAGTCGACTTTACTTTTTGTGTTAATCCTTTTGGCGTGTCGAAAAGTATTTCTGGTGGCGCTCCGCTCTCGTCAGAACGTATTGCCAAACATTCGAGTTAGGTAGCTTTGTGCGCTCTGATGGACTTTTTGCTAGCCTGTTCCAGAGAGTCAGTGTATGTTTTTTTGCGATAACCAACTGGTAGCGCAAGTAGCAAACCTACTCCTGTATTGTTTCTGAAATTAAGAGTTTTGCAGCAATGTTTTATCTGTGCGTCTCATGCGGCACTATCCTTTAGACGAGGAAAATAGATTATAAAGATGTTTAGCTAGCTAGCATATGGTTAAATCATTATATATAACATTTTCAATTCATCCATGCGAACAGAATTGGGCCATTTCGCCATTACCGGTAATAACATAGTATTATGCTCTCATTACCGGAGCCTGAAATAGACGGTCTTGTTATCTTGAGAAAACCTTTTAGTTCTATTTGGTTCGTGTACCATATATAAGTACCTATATAATCTAAATATGTTACCGTACAGATGACGTTATACAAGGTATCGCTATAAATTCAATTACCAAAGTTGGATCACGCATAGTAGGTACGACATAACAATGTTTTGCGTTAGCTTTATTATAAAAAAACTAGATACTTAATCGAGTGTCAGTCATCAGGGCTGGCACGGCGCGCAGCAGCCCTGTGGCTCGGATCAGGACGAGCGCTCATCGATACAGTGTGTTGTCAGCTGACGGTAAATATGTGTGAGAATATTACATAAGAACACTTTGACTAATGAGCTGTGACTTAACCGACGCTCGCTGGTGCTGCAGCCTCCGCGGTTATAAATCATCCTCGTGAAAAATGTTTACATAGCGAGGTAATGGATGACCGAATACTTGACACGTTTTCATTATAATTATCAATCGAGCACAACCCGTTTTCGCATCCAGTATTTATTTAATACCGTCCGATTGACAGTCATTTAGAGCCAAAATCGACCCAGCCAGCTCAACACGGTTGGACGAAAAAGGCTCATGTGACATGTCCGCTCTTATGTAAGCGGATTACGTTTTAAAATCGCAACTAATTATTCATATTTCAGGGCTGGAGCGGTGCCTAGCCATTTGTTAATATAAACGTTTTTAATTGGTAATCATTATTAAGGTAAACGAGGGGGGAAAACTGTTGTAAAATGGAAGAAATAAGCGGTGTAATGTGTTACTTTGTGTTTAATTGTCCTGTTCTTATGTTAATTCATAGCTTTACAAAATAATTGTTATCAATTAGAGTAAAAGCAGCAGGCGGACTCTGTAGAAATCTGTTTACGCCATGAATAAGACACATGATTCATACATGGGAAGCTTGTACAATTTTCATAAACGAAATGTGCATACAACATGCATAATTGTGTACTGTAAGGAGTTTGGATGTGAGGCGCAACCTCGCCTGGTACAGGCTGGCTAGAGGGCAGCCCTGTGTTTCGAACGTTCCAACAATTCAGATTTAAATATGTTAGGAATGCAGTTTGTTTTGGTTCAGGAGTCTAGCTCAGCTACCGAATAGTGTACGCGTCTCTTATAAATTAAATATTATAATAAACCCCCTTGGAACCCTCGCCGTCTTTGGATTTGCCACCTCACACACACCCTCACACCAAGATAACGCTCCCAAGCGTTACAGTGGTGGAGACGCCGGGTACCCTGCGAGATTTCAATATAAAAAAGTAAAAGTTCATAAAATTAAAAAATTTGTGAGGGTGATCAAACGGCTGAAAGGTGCGCAAGAATAGTGAAGAAGACGCCACGGCGACGCGACGCCGGAATAAAGCTAAGTAGTGTTTGACTAATTTTTTTTAAAGTGCGAGATGGAATACTTCTCTGGCATAGATGGCAAATGCCTAGAACATTTTATAAATGAATTTAAAACCTTGGCCATCTACTACGAATGGCGAGAGAGCGATTGGGCGCTGATTATTAGTGCATATTTTGTGGGTCCTACGAAATCTTTCCATAACTATACATACCACGAGGGTATGAGCTTCGAGTCGATGTGTGACGCGCTATGGGCGGAGTTCCCGTGCAAGTGCCACAGAGATTTTCATAAGGTGCAAGTAGAGGAGATTGCACAAGTATTGTCTGATGAAGGCGGACAAGAAAACGCTGCGAATGTAGATGTTCATGCTAATTTATTTTCTAGCGGAAGACAGGAGGTCCCACTAGATGTTGATGTTGATGTTGAGCAAAGCTGCCGGGAGTGCAGATATGATGATGATGACGAGCGCAGCCTGGCGCACGATGAGGACGAGCCGATTGATGTGTTAGCGGATGAACACGAGGAAAAATTGGATGAATCGGGTCAGTCCAGTCCATTTATTACTTTTTTCAGCAGTGTTTCAGATGTTCAGAATATGTACTTGACAGAGGAAAATGATGATCACGATGATGAAACTGATAATAATATCATCGCAGATCAAATTATTGAAAACCATTTTTGTAAACATTTTACCGTTTCAAAGGAGACTGACCATTTCTTGTTACCAACCGAGATAAAGGAGGTTGACCAAACGTCTCCAGACGAACTTTTTGAAACGAAAGTCGTTTTAGATATAGACGAAGATAAAAAAGCTTTAGATGAAGCTTTAGTTAGAATGGATGTGGAGTCATGTGTGGTCGGCGACCAAGAGAATGACTTTAGGATTGAAGTAGAAATTTTTATAGATAAAAATGTCAAAAATCTTCAAACGGTCGAGACTAGAGGTGTTGATTTGCCCATTATTGATTCTTGTAATGAAAATAAATTAACTAGGTCCCCCTTACAAGTAAATTTCCTATTTTTACTTTTATCTTTTCTACACTTTTGTAATAATTTCACAGTACATAAAAAGCGTGCTATAAACAATTTAACGAAAGCACTAATGAAAGAAAAGGTCGCGCGTATTAAAAAGTCTAAATTTAAATACTTTGGACCGAATATGTTTAAATTTAAAAGAAGCTTCAAATATAATAGGATTTTTATAAAAAAGTTTTCATTTTTAAAATACAAATTTTTCGAAATAAAATAATAGGCGAGTCAGGGATTTTGTACATGTTTTTTTATTAAAACCTTTTCTTAGTAGGATGTAATTAGTTGTCTTTTTTTTAATGTCACTTATTTTAATTGTCATGTCAGTGTCACATTGATGTAAACATCGCAAAGATTAGTGATGAATATAGTGTAATATTAATGGATATTTATTTGTGTTTATTTCATATTGCGGAGAACGAACATCGGACGCGGCCGCCGCGCCGGCCGGGTGCGAATGGGGCGTCGCCTGCACGCCGCTTCGCCGCGAGGCTTGACGGAATGAACAAATGCCTTCGTCTTCAAAAATCTTCGTTAGGCTATTGTAGCATGAATGTGCTCCAGAGAATTTAAGGGGTAAAACAACCAGGGTCTCTCATAGAAAGGGGGGGATGGCACTCTGTCTGAGTTGCTGTCGTGTTGTTACCAACTCCGTTTATAGGCGTAGCTCCTTCGCGGGGGGTATTTGATAAATACTCATGGTACAACTTTTGGTTGAGGACCCACAATTATGTTTTTAATATGTTAATGGGGTATAGTGTGGTTTTTATATTTAAGTCTCTCTGGAGTGCGAGCATGAATTTAATTTAATTTGTTGAAGGCATTCATCTGAACCTTTCATTCCCTTGGGCTCATTTGCGTCTGATGGTTTAAAAGTTTTTGATGTTGTTTTCATGTTTTTATAAACCCCTTCCGGGTAGATGTGAATTATCACATCGTGTTTCCTTCTTGAGGCTTCGTCATATCTTTTTCGCCAGTTTTGGTATGACGAGGTTTAAACATGACGACGTTTGCTATTATGGGTGTATTATGGCACATGTTAACTTTCAATTTAATTGGCACGCGTCGGGGTGTTTATCGTTCGTCCTGAGTTAAGCCTTCTTCTGCAAAAGAAAGACCTCACCCGTGTGTTTTTTTCCTGGCGTTAGGTAATTTTTCTGATAGGCATAGGTAGGAAGGGCCTGATTGTTTGAACGTTATGAATAAAAGTCTTGTTTTTCAGACTACGCCAATCCTTTTATTCAAGGGTGGGCGTAGCTCATGTAAGGAGTTTGGATGTGAGGCGCAACCTCGCCTGGTACAGGCTGGCTAGAGGGCAGCCCTGTGTTTCGAACGTTCCAACAATTCAGATTTAAATATGTTAGGAATGCAGTTTGTTTTGGTTCAGGAGTCTAGCTCAGCTACCGAATAGTGTACGCGTCTCTTATAAATTAAATATTATAATAAACCCCCTTGGAACCCTCGCCGTCTTTGGATTTGCCACCTCACACACACCCTCACACCAAGATAACGCTCCCAAGCGTTACAGTACTACGTGCTACACAGCAATAAATTGCAAGCAAGTGCACACAACTTTGTTCCAATCACGTAGGCAAATTGTCTTACAACTTTCTCCTCAAACCTTAATCCCACCTCGCTTTGCAAGGAAGGCGAAACTGAATTTACTTACAAAAGTTTCGACGAAAGCCATTTTAAAGATAAATTTTGTTGTATGTGCGAAAAATGATTGACTTAAAGTCTTCGCAAGTCTTTAAATACGGAAATTCTCTGAAGTTTATATTTATAAATGAAATGAGGTAGGTATCTACCTTTTTTTTTTTTGATGGTGGTAAATCATCAAATGTCTTCTCCCGCTCTGGGCGGAGCGTCAGACTTTTACTGACTAAAACCCACCCGTGTTCCTTCAGTTGCCTATTGCCAAGGTCCCAGTATCCCTTTTGGGACTTTCCCGCAAAGGTAGGTATATATCTGCGGTGATAATGTTCAAATATAGCTTAGCTATAACTTTATGAGGGTAATTTGACGCTTGAAATATAATGGGTTTCGTTCGTGAAACTTTAATTTGAAAATGTGAAGTGGTCGGATTAAAGTGCTCTCTAGTTTTCTCGTATGCATAAGGTCATCATGTCATATTATGTCACATGTCACACCTACAAACCACAGAGGAAACAGAATTTTATAAGAAAGTTAAATTGAAGTAGACGAAAAGATTGCGAGAAGAATATAAATACATTCCAAGTGTAAAGCAACTTGATAAGAAACGATAGACGATAAACCCTGGGATTTTTGACGAGTGGGCAGACAAATCCGTCTAAAAAATCTCTTCGAGAATTCGCATTCAAATTTCGGTTACCGACAGGTAAACATTCTTGAATAAAAATAAATAATTTCACAAATACATTTCTACGCTTAGTTTATAAAAATCTACAAGAAAGCAAAGGAAAACGCTTGCTGCAATATTACTATGTAAGTAAAAGGCTAGAATGATAGGATGGTACTAAGTTTATTTTTTATCAGCTTCAGGCACTCAGTTTCCAGACAGCTAAATTATTAAAAAAAAACTACTAGATTGCTATCAATAACTAGTCTATAAAATAATGTTTATAAATGCTCGAACGGCCAACCCTTTTCTTCGGCCTGGTTGTGGTGCTTGTTACCTACAAGCCAACCACAAATTGTTCCTAGGATCGAAAAAACTCAATTGTTAGGTGTTGTCGCTTAATTATTCGACACCGTTCGTTCGTGCGAATTTAATCAAATTATTTTCTCCTAGTTTTCGTAAGCCGTATTATCCGCTTTAGCCTTTCATTATAATGAGATCACGGAGATGTTAACCTAATTTAAGTAGATAGATATAATGTGAAGTAGAGCAGGTGTACCTCTTCAGCTTTACCTAGGCTATTAGGAGAACTCAGGTACACTCAGTATTGATAAATTGCATGAATATTACCTATACCTACTTTTAATAAGTACATATTTAATGTACCAAGGTGTTTCTACAAAGAAAATTCGTTTCAATTCACTCACTTTCTACAAAATAAAGACGTGTTTAAAAGAAGCTTTCAATATGAAAATAGATTTTTCATAAGCCGTAGGTAGTCCTGCGCTAATACTGCGCAGCTGAGTGCACCTCACTAATACACAAACATTTTGGCATAAAGATGTTTTATGCAAGAAGATATTTCTTAATTTACTACTTTCGTAAAGCTTCTTATAAACTGTGCTTTTCTACCAATTACATTTTTTTTAATACTCCGAGATTGAATACACGCCTGGGTAGGTAAGTAGGTAGTCTGAGAAGGTAATTTGTTCTCTAAAGTAGTTGAACTGATATTTTAATAACACAGCTACAAACTTCAGTAATGTTTTCGAACTGATGTTGAACAGTAGTCAAAGTTCAGACGTATATTAAAGCAAGTTGCGAGAATTCTACCAAGTTCACTTCCCGTGTCAGCTTAACAGCCGATAACGACTCGCGGGAAATACTCGCGGCAACAGGGAATCTACCTACCTAACGACATACTGATGGTAGGTACCGTGTGTTGTTCATATCGATTCAGATATTCATTGTTGTCTATTCGCGGCGACTCATAAATATTATGCGTAGACGAGTATAGTTACCAATTGCTTAAAGTAATGAGATTGTTTAGTAAGTACTCGATTAGTATACACTAACCTATTTGTAGTAGGGTAAGTAGGTATATGATATAATTAATTTAAAAGGTCTTTACATTCAAAGTGATTGTAAGAGGCCATTAGAGGCCCGTTATGATACCATCCCCTGTTCGAAAAGAAATTCGATTAGCAAAATGGTGAGATTGTCTACCCGATATTCAGCCTGAATGCTTGTCTAGATTAAAACCTGTTCCTTCTTAAGCAACAGTTTTTTCTGAAGAACTGCTTGAATAGCTTTGAAACTTTCCAGATTGCTTCTAATTTAGATTGCAGTTCTTGTTCCGGTGATTTTTTAGGTCGTTACTTTCTTTTCTGCGACATTTTTCTCGGTTTTTCGTTTTTATGACTGTACAATACTGTTTTCAGTTTTTATGAGTGTGCGATAATTTTAATATTATGTAGCTCGACTGTGCTGTTTATTGCTGTCGATAAACGATAAATTATTTCGATGTGACATACATGGTCGTTGACTGTTATTACAACAATGGTAAGTCGTTTAGATATTTGCGGCTTTGTTCAGTTGAACCGAATGCTTTGTTGTAACTAAGAGAAGCACAACGCGAACTTCATCTGTGCACCACAAATGAAGTTCGCGGTATGCATTTGAAAGTAACTTTCACTTTAAAATCAGTCTGTAACATGAATTATTTTCTTCAGATAATTTCTAAACTCGAAACAGCTGTTCTTGCGAATTACCTCCATAGATAGTTTAGGGGTATGAGGAATAGGGTGTAAAGTTCACTCATCCACCATAGAAAAGGGAGGATCCTCCGACCAGACGGGTGTTGTGTCTGGCGGGCAACTGCCCAATGATTGATATTGGATTTTTTGTATATATTTTCACTGCACGGTAAACTCTAATTGCGCGATGCAGGATTTTTGTGACGTCAGGATTTTTGTGTGACGTCGTCTTTGATGCGTAGTTCGAATGTGGCGATGTAGGTACCGCCACAATAGTACCAACGTAGAAACATGCGTGATCACTAAGTTTAGCTAAACAGGAATCGATGAATTCAATTGGAAATGCTGCAAACGTGAATTATTATGGCTAAACGCAATCGTCCCGTGCGACAGGAGTGATTATCGATTGCGGCCGATACACAAGAGTCGCTCAACAAGTGAGAGGGCATTGTACATTTAGGTACCGTGACTTTAATGTATATGTTTATAAAGTCATACCATTTATGAATCATTTGTATAGGAATAGGATTGCACAGCCATTTTTCGAGACTTTATGGGCATGATGATAATGTTCGATCGAATAACGCTTGCGGTCATACTTTGAATGAGTGATAGTGATAGTGAAGAGTTTGAGTGAGTGGTGTGTGATAGTTTTTGACAAAATTGGACTTTCCAGTCTCTTGAAAATAACATTTATGTGTCAGTTTTGTCTTTTTGGTGCTGGATGACTACTTGCCCGTTAGAAGTGTGATGCCCGCAAGAAATTGGGATGCCAATCGTTCTAAAAAACTAAAAATAAATCTGTTCAAGCTGGATGCCTGCACATTATAAATTTTCGAAATGTTTGATTTACTGTCTATACCTGTGTGTACTCTTAACAACCTTGTTATACATGGTAAACCTCCCGTTATATACCAACCAAGATTAAAAATATTATGAAAAGAATCGTTGCGTGTTAGTGTTATCCTCTCGTAATTTATAGCTTCAGGCTCCGTACCGGCAGAATCATAATAGTTTGCGTAGGTAAGCCTATTTACTTTAGATTATTTTCAGGTTTTTTTTATAGTGGCTGCATGCTGAGGACGGCCAATATCGACTGAAAAGCTGTCCCACATAACCTGCTTTAAATAATAAGGCCTAGCACTTACTGCGATTAAAAATCACGCGATTTTTTTTATCGCAACACATGGTATCTTATGTATCTACACATATTTGGGATTTAAAACTCGCACTCGTTGCAATGCCGTAACCTGAATATCAACTGCGCGAATCAAATTCGCAGTGCGGGGTAAGCCTAAAGAGTTTTTCTTAGTTCGATTTAGTTTTCGACCTCTTTTGCTTTTATGTGTAAATGTAAGAGGACAATATAATTATTAAATGAGGTTTAATCTGTGCAAATGAGAATCAACTCTCGTAGATAATAGTTTTCGCCTCTGTGAAATAGTTTCGAAATACGATTAACACGATTTATGAGAGTCGTTCGTAAACTTTTCACTTTAGGTAGGTATAAATATACGTCACATATACTCCGGAGGTGCTGGCAGAGGAGTATTGTGGGTGTTACACCTACATATCATTGACGACAATATTACTAGTTCGGTTGTACGTTATTAGAACGTGAATCTATTGCCATTTGGCAGTGATATTTTTGAATTTCATGCTGCTCTCAAAATATCTGCAACTAAAATAACACATGGTTAGATAGATCTACGATCCTCAGCGTCATTTGCAATCGCATCGATTAATGTTTTAATCGTATACTTACTGTACTTGATCCTTGTGACATCGAGCGAAATTTTTTCTAATACCCTTGTAATAGACGACTATAAGGTTTTATACGCAGCACTCAGCAGGATAGTTAACATCATAATTTCAGCCGAAAGACGTCCAATGCTGGACATAGGCCTACCGCAAACACCGCCACTTCGACCGGTTCTGTGCTGCCCACATCCAGCAGATTCCTTCGGCTTCCACAAGGTCATCGGTACACTTTGTGAGAGGCCTTCCAGGTTACATAAAGGGAGCAGTATCTTTCAACACTTAAAATTAAACTGCGATCACCTATCAATTTGACTTGTATGATTTTTTATAGGGCCATTTGTTTTGTCAAATAAAAGACCACACTACCTACCTACGCATGGTAGGTAGATTATAAATGATCATGAAAATTCAATCAAACTTATAATTATACATAAGCAATTACAGCATATGAATCTCGTATCTCGCGAATGTGATAGTTATGGAAAAACCTTACGACCTTGGGAGGCTAAAGTTCAAGAGTAGACTTTTGCAGGCACATGTGTTACATTACAGCTAATCTCCTATTAACATGAGGCATACTACCGGCGCCGGCGGCGGCGTCAAGAGGGCTGGGCAGGCTCCTAACACCCTATTCGCATGCCACACGCGATTGGGCTGGATAAGGCAATTGCGAAGCTAATGTTTCGATGCCTATCTCATTGTAACGTTAGTTGTTTAATAAGTTTACTGCTATTTGGGCTAAAAGGTCGGTTTTGGTCACTGAATAACACTAAGTTAATTTACCAATATCTATGCGACATACTTAACTACTTACTTAACTGAGCATGGCACATCTCTGAATCACAAGCGGACTGTAAAAGACAAAGTGGGTTAAAAAGACAAAATAATAATGAACCTATTCATTATTATTTTGACATTTTTAGCAACGTTCAAAAGGGAAATGGAGCTTTACCTTAAAATTGACAGAGACTCCGGTAATCGAAGATTACTGTTAATTTAGATCGATGCAGAGTCACACAATTCATTGGCTTGCTTGGAAAATGAAAATTGCACTTGAAAAGTACCTACTTTCAACGCAGTAAAAATTTTCAATGTCAGCTCTCCTTTCACCCTGTTGTATATTGTTTTCACTATAACATAACATCACGCCTGTATTCTCCGAAGGGTTGGGCAGAGGTGTACTATAGTACACCCACATTTCGCCAGTTATGTTTAAGTCCCATGTAATAGGAGGCGAGCCTATTTACATCAATCGGGCACAAATCCAGACTCCGGGCTGCCATTGAGAAATTCCAGATGGAAGAACTCAATAACACTTTGCACGACCCGGGAATCGAACCCAGGACCTCATGCTCATCAGTAGCGCTTCCGACCACTAGACTAACGAGGCAGTGAGGCAGTTTTCACTGTATTATGTAATAATAATCAGTCACGCGAGACTGCCTGTGTATTTACTTTGTGTATTATATAGCTATGCAAATTATATGTAACAATAATAATTAAGTTAATAAGCTTCACTGTTGCTATAATTTAGCTACAACTTTCGTATCCGAAAGCACTATTTTAGAACGCCCGTGACCTAAAAATGTTCACATTAATTATTACGTACGAAAATAGGTGGCTGTAATAATTACGGTATAATATTAGCAACCTAAATTATATACAAGAAGAGCAGTAAGAGGTAAGCTGAAACTTTAAACTAAAGTTCGTAAAGTACTATTCTGTTTTGATTCGAATCCCACTGGATTCATCCACACACTAACCCTAACTATACTATACTATACTATCTCTTACAATGTCTTAGGATGTCTACTATAGATACCTATGCTTCCGACAAGTAGGTACGCAGTCATTGTGAAATTGCACACGCATCACGCCAGTATCTCAAGTCGCCGGATCTACGCTTACAAAGCCAGGATGCACGAAGACGTCTTACGAATAACAACTCATGCGTGAACGCAAACGCCTTGACTTCCCCATCTTCCATTTCTACTCCAGAGAGCAAGGCTAACAATAAATTGACCTAATACTCGTTTGATCTCTCGTTGGGCGGAAAACTTTGTGAGTCAATCAGGAGACGAGAGCTTGATTTTTTGAAGTTTTTCGAGTAATTTTCTGTCCAATCAGATGGATCATTGAACTAGGAATAATACACATGGAGGTGATATATTTTCTTTCTGGATTAGGGGTTTTAATTCTAAAGTGCCTTTGAATGGTTTTAATTGAAATAAATGCTTTGAGTTAGAGTTTGAGTTTACTTTTCGAGATAAGCAGTAACGTATATCGCAATCACGTACTTTCACGATAACGTACATCGCAATCACGTACTTTCGCAGTAACGTACATTGCAATCACGTACTTTCGCGACATTGTACATCGCAATCAAGTGCTCTCGTAGTAACGTACATCGCTGTAATGAACTTCGCAATAATGGGGTACACCCGTCCCATGGGTGTATCCCAATAACTATTTGTTTAGATTTAGAGCGAAATGAATGTACAGCCTCTTTGATAAAGTATAAAATGTAATTAAATGTTTATTTCTGTAAGTATAGATCTTTTAAACGCTTTTACACGTCAATATTTTAAAACTAGATGGCACCGGCATTACCTATCTAGCTGACTGGTCCCCGAGAAGAAATTCCGAAACTCAGAGGTCATGGTCTCTTTTAAAGAGACCGCATGCATGCGTCAGTTATCGTGTAGCTCAACTTTATATTAGGGAGCTCAACGACCCGTTACACGACGCTTCCATATTTGCAGGACATTTGCGTAGGCCACATAAAAAATATTCAAAATCGCAAGATGGTTATAAAATCATGTAAGTATTCTAAAGTACTCACATTTACAGTCAGTTTTTTCTTTAAATGTCATCAAAAATATAATGAGTTATGTCACGGTAATCAATCGAAATAAAAGCACGTTGGAGTAGCTTAATTAATCCCAAACCTTTTTGTCGACCAAGTAATCTTTAATTTTATAGAAACCTTTTGACAGAGTTTCTGTTCAATAAATGATTTAAATTTATTGAGGCTTAAGGTACTATTCCTCAGACGACTGGTAGGCGGCAGCAGCAGGCAACGACTGGTGCCTATGAATTTCTATGAAGTACCTTCCGTAGCACGTCGGTTTCATAGAAACCTTGGCAGACGTGTCACGGCGACACGTCGTCTGCCGCTGCCGCCTGCGATTGGCTACGGAATCGTATCTTTAGATCTTTAACATGGCTTGGGAGTTTGTTGTAAAAACGTATACTTTGGCACTTAAATGTTTTTTTTTTGAGCCTTTTCGTGGTCACAATAAGTAAATCTTAGTTTCTAGTATTTATGCTATGAATAAATGTTTAGAATATAGATCAATATTCTTTTTTACATAAATTAGGTTCTAATACACATATTGAGATGCGATTGTCATTATGTTTATATGCCTACAAGTTAGGTTATAAATTGCTCCAATGGCTCTAGAATGAGAATGAATGAGAATCACCTCTGGGATTTTGTCGGTTTTACTGAGTACCTTAAATCTTACAGCTTGCTGGCACTGACAGTAACGACGGGTTTATTAATAACTTTGGGAATTTTACAAAAGATTGAAAGTAAGATTAATAGTCTGTCTCTTATTTGGCAAATTCCATTTTGCAAAATAGCATCTTTTGAGGTGAGGTGAACAGGAAATGCTTGCTATCAGTATTTAATATCTGGGGAGGTTACAAGTGGTCGGTGAGGGAAGGGGGTGGGGGTGTGACCAAGTGGTGCTTTTTATGTCAGCAACAGCTGGTGAGAAGTTGCTAACAACCAGTGATGAGCAGGTTTAGGGAACAATTAAAAATTAGAAGCGGGGAGCAAAAATTTAAGATTGTTTCGACATATGGATGTGTTTATCAATAAAAAGGAGGTAAGAGTGTTTGAAAAAAAATAGATACGCTTGGTTTAAGTTACGGCAATTGTTAATAATGAAAAGTCCTATCATTTTATTAGGTACTTACTACTCTTATGATCATAATTATCATCAGGCACTAAAGTCAGACCGTATCATATACCCACATACGTATCTAGACATTTATGACGGTTCCAAGTTAAATTATGATATACAGCCAAACGTAAACATCTTGGATGACTAAAACCACCTGTAATGAAAACCGCCCTTTTATCAAAATATGAATGAGCCCACAATTCACACTGACAAACAGTTTTCTACGTACATTTTGTTTTTTAGAAATGGTCAGATGTAGTTTCTCGTCAATTTAAAACATTTCTAGAAACCATGTTGTATTAATATCTTTATAGCGTACCTTTTTATACGCAGCTGACGTTGAAGTATGTTTAAGGTAACAAAGTGTATAGCGTAAGCATTATCAGCCTATTTTGTTCCCACTGCTGGGACACAGGCCTCCTCTCTGTGAGTGAGAGTGTGCCGTAATCCACCACGCGGGCTCAGTGCGGGTTGGTAGATGTCACATGTCTTCGAATTTTTGGTTCTAGGACATGCCGATTTCCTCACGATGTTTTAGTTCACCGTTTTGAGAGCAGTGGTGATGTAATAATTTAGACAAAGTAAAGCGCCTGTCAGGGTTCGAACCTACGACCTACAACTTATAAGTCGCGGCCGTTACCACTGCGCCACCACTATTCTTCACAGTGTTAACCTTCTATTAATTAAACACACAATCGTTCATAATAGGAGTTTATTCAGTAACGATCTTTTTATCCATCTACGGCGAAGAAAAAAGGAGAGTTATGATTTTGACCGGTATGTATATATGTATGTATGTATGTTCATCTGCTCCCTCCTATCTTCTAAACCACTCACCAAAATTTGACAAATGAGGTATCGTTGGAAGCGTCTTGATCATCCGTTAATGCATCGGAGCATCCTTGTGACGTCACATTAAATTAAAAATGGCGCCCTTTAGAGAACATAAAATAAGGAACTAAAAAAAAAATGTTTAATCGTACCATGTTGGGTATCAAATGAAAGGGCTTAATGAGCACATTTCAAAAATATATATATTATAACTACAAAAGATTTAAAAAAATTAAAAGTAATAAAAACTAAAACCCAACTACGACTAAAAAGGTATAAATAAGACACTTCAGACAGACAAATTATAAATCCGGAGTCACACGTGTTAGGGTATAAATCGAACAGATTACGTGTGACTCCGGATTTCGATCGTAGTTGGGTTTTAGTTTTTATTACTTTAATTTTTTTATTCAAGTAAACCTCTTTTAAATGAAAAAGGCAGAATTAAAAACGCAATTAACTCTCCAGAAGACGTGAAAACGTGACTGAAATATTTCATTTAGTTAAAAGAGTTGCGCCTTATTGCTTTTATTTTGAATTTAAAATTAATTGGAAGGGAAAGAATAATAAAGATTAGTTGCCCTCATTGTTAGGAAGACAATCCTTTGAGGGTGAACCTAACGACCGGTTTCAACGAAGTTGGTAAGAAAGCTATTGATTATAAGAAATAAAACATTTTTGTTGATGATCTCTTTGAGTTATTTGTACACTTCAACTTTGTTTTTTTTTTTTTTTAAATTATTATTCTTCTATAGCGAAGAAATAAATTCCTACATAGCATAGAGTCACAATGCTAGCTACATCGTGCTACAGTCCTACAGCTACATCGTGCTATAGTCCTACAGCTACATCGTGCTCCAGTCCTACAGCTACATCGTGCTCCAGTCCTACAGCTACATCGTGCTCCAGTCCTACAGCTACATCGTGCTACAGTCCTACAGCTACATCGTGCTACAGTCCTACAGCTACATCGTGCTACAGTCCTACAGCTACATCGTGCTACAGTCCTACAGCTACATCGTGCTACAGTCCTACAGCTACATCGTGCTACAGTCCTACAGCTACATCGTGCTACAGTCCTACAGCTGCATCGTGCTACAGTCCTACAGCTACATCGTGCTACAGTCCTACAGCTACATCGTGCTACAGTCCTACAGCTACATCGTGCTACAGTCCTACAGCTACATCGTGCTACAGTCCTACAGCTACATCGTGCTACAGTCCTACAGCTACATCGTGCTACAGTCCTACAGCTGCATCGTGCTCCAGTCCTACAGCTACATCGTGCTACAGTCCTACAGCTACATCGTGCTACAGTCCTACAGCTACATCGTGCTACAGTCCTACAGCTACATCGTGCTACAGTCCTACAGCTGCATCGTGCTACAGTCCTACAGCTGCATCGTGCTACAGTCCTACAGCTGCATCGTGCTACAGTCCTACAGCTGCATCGTGCTACAGTCCTACAGCTAAATCGTGTTACGGGGCTACCGCTAAAGTCTGCTACAGGAAATCGAACATTTCGCACTATAGCGAAATGCTGCAGGGCTTACAAATATTGAGACTGTAACATAAGTTTATGAATACCATCCGTTAAACAATACAACTACCTACTAACTTGTATTATAGAAATAGTCTTCTTTTGCAATAGTTTATAAACTGGAAAAGATTTGCAATCGTTCTTCAGTTTCTGATATAAAAAATAATAGGAGATTACTTTAACTTGAGCTTGAATTAAACGCAAACAACTCGTTCAACATTTTGATGTAATTTATATCGAGTTTGTTATCGATTAAATACGTTGTTATTCTTAGAAGTTTCGCTTTCTAAAAAAATGTGGAGGTTCCAAACATTGCGGCAGATTTAATTTAGGATTAGTATTCAAGGTGTGAACTGTGAAAAAGCCTTCAAGTTAAACTCAATTACAATTTTGTGTGAAGGATTAGTTTGTCTCATAAAATATTTCTTCTTTTATTAAAAATAAGATATAAACGTCATTATATTAGAATGGATGGCAACATTAATTGTAACGGCGCGGCGGCTCTGTTTACGTCGTTTTAGTGTGGTGTTAGCCGATACTTAAGTAAAACTTTCCGCGGAACCCTCTGACAAGGGTCATTTAATTAAAAAACCTAGTAAATAAATACCACAGTTTCGGTTTAATATTGAACTTTGTGTTTTCCCAATACTAAACTTTGAAGTACGGCTAAAGAACCCTTAATATTTATTATTACTTTTTGGCCTGTTCTTTGATTTCCGTTTATTTGTATTACTGAATATTTGCTGTAAACAATCTTTACGACCTTTTCGAAACCTTTTGTGTAAGAAGTAAAGGATATTTTGGGCAAATATTATTACGCCGTTTCAATAAGATTTACTGAATTAACTGTTTCAATTGAAATACACAACAGAAGCGCTCTAAAGATTGAAAGCGTTTCGTGAAGGTAGCGGGTTTACTGAATGAGTCAACGAAGTTATTTAACTTGTCACAATAGAAGAGTATTCTTGGCAAAGATAAATTACCTTCAGAGATGGTACAAGCAAGCGAATCGCAGAGTACCTAGAGCATTGTCGTCCACCACAAAGCGCGCTGTTTATTATGCATGTAAGTTTATGAAAAGTCTCGGCGCCGGCGGTGACGCGAATACTTAACAATATTGTGAAATGCCAGATTTATGTTCTTGTGCAATATTTTAAATTAGATACAACTGTTTTGTTGTTACTGTAGAACTTGTTATCAACATTTGTATCGAACGGTGGGGTTTAATGAGTCGGAATGTGGGAGGCATTGTTCGCGGGTCTACGCGCCCTACGTTGCTACGCGGCTACGCCTTGCTACGGATTTGCGCGCTAATCGGCTAGGCGGCTGTAGCACATGTGTTCGGAATTTACGCGGGAACCGCAGTTCGTGCGGAGTTTCATAATGAAGCGATTAGCTATTATGTATACTTCACAACAAAATATAATGAAGAGCTACGTGAACGTATATTCAGGTATACGGACCCTGAATTCTACACGGTCTAGCAAGCGATTTAAACGTTAACATGACTTTACAAAGTGCTCGGATGACCAACCTAAACATAGTTATAATGTCTATGAGTTGAAATTCAGCACCTGTTGATACTTGAAGGGAGTGGGTCTCACGTTCAAGTTTCACAACGAATCCAATAATTCCTCTCTTTTATTCATTAGTGCGAAGTGAAAGCTCCTCGGCCGGAATTGCCTTCCGGCGGGGACGATTTATGAAGAATATAAATCTAACAATGCCATAACAGAATCTAAAAACAGCTGAATTCCTTCATAACAACTTGTTATTTAAAAATCGAGGTCATATTTTATTGTAGACAAAAAAACGAAACGAGATGAATTTCATTTCAAATAGAAATGTGGTTGAGATTTTTCTCTTGATTGAATTGGTTGGTGACAAAGGGTGTGAGGATGGTTTCGGCGCTGAATGGAAAGTGTCTGTGGGGCGGGGGTGTGAGGTGGCGGCAGGTGGGCGCGGCAGGGGGAGGGATATCGATCGCGCGCGCTGCGCAACAAGTGCCGCGAGGTGGTCGCCGCGTGCCGCTGCCACGTCGCACGCATCTCACCCGCCTGCCGCCAGCGCGCGCGACGTACTCGTCCCATACATATGCAGCATTGCGCAACAATGCGTTGAGCAACGTTCTACGAAACGGTAGATGATAGGTATAGTTCAACCCATCGCGTCGAGTCACAGCACACCCATCACTCCAGATAAAGTGTAGAAAGCAATCATACGCCACTGTTGCATTTTCACCTTCGTAAGCTAAAAATTTCATTTCCCACTTGTCTTGTTTCCCTCAGCCGTACTTAACTTTATAAAATTAGAGTTTGAAAGGAACGCTTGAAAAATAAAAGCCCATTAATTGTATTATTTTTCTTAGAAAGCATTCTAGTTACGCACTCTGGACAAAATCGTCTCACTTTGTCTTTAACTAAATTATGAAGTTAAACTGCCTTCCCTAGTACTTTTGGAAAAACTCGTATTTTTTCGCGACATTTTCCGTAAAAGTAAGAAATAAGTATTTATGAGAGGAAAACCACAAAATTTCAGAAGTTAGTTATTTTTATTCAGAGATAATTGTATTAGGTACAGCGGTACAAATTTTGAAGTAAATACTTGTATTTAAAACATATAATTTAAATATTTAAATTAATTTACTACAGTACGTGACTATTAAATTGAATGGAAAATTAACATCTATACACACACTACACATGTCAAATCCTTCTGTGCTAAGTTTCACGAACAGTTTCATTATATTTATACAAAGGATCATAAAAAATCTCTTAGATGATTATTTTGCTATGTATTCATTTTCATAAGTAAATGCGCACAGAACGCTGCTAAAAGTACGTCAGAGTACAAACATTGATAGACCACATATTTTTTTAAATGTTATCCAATATTATTCAAATTTAATAGTAAATATGTATAGGTTTTTATCTATATTTTCTAATAAACTAACAATAAAACTACGTACTTATGCATTTGAAACGCAATAGAAGGAAGCGAACACATTTATTTTTTAAGCGGAATTTGGAATAAAGTTTTGTCATAAATATGTTTAAATACATTCAACAAAAGCTACAATCTCTACTAATTAAGAAGATTAATCTTTTAAAAAAGGCACATCCATATAATTTGAAATACAAAAGTACAGTTGTAATGAACTTATGTTACTATGAAACGTTGAGTGCGAAACTAAAACCAATTTTGAGGAGCACCTACTCACACGTGCAAATAAAGAAAGAAAGAACAGACCACAATTACACCTCTAAATGATTAGAGTAACCAAATTAAGTGTCACGTAAATAATTAAATACTAACTACTCCCAAGAGATTGCGGTGTGATTAGGGTTGCAGATGTTAGGTACTGGCAAACGTATTTAATTACATTATTGGACCTTTTATTGCATTTGACGATAGTTTTACTATTGTTCAGTAATATTTACTTTTTGCCAACCCTTATCTGGGCCCAAAGTAAATAAGAGGTATTATTATTCTTTGCTAAAGTGGTCGATTTATAAATTGTGTCCGATCTGATTTAATAACAATCTTTACAAAAAACAAACTGAATACATAATTAAGTTAATTGAAAATAAATTGGATTGAATTTCTTGCGGCCTAACGCAATTTTGTGTCTACGGAAGTTGAATGTCTACGGTACTTGAAAATAACATCGTTATAGGTACTGACCTTTAGTTATGTTATTTTCAATTACAATAGACACAAAAATGCGTTAGACCCCAAAAAATTGCACTGCACTGATTTTTTTGGGGTGTTGTTAAGATAGGTACCAGTAGTTACACTTATACGTAGGATCCACTTGTTAGAAGTTAAAAGTCAAAAGCTGGAAGAAGTCCGAACTTTTCGAGGGTTTTCGAGCACCACGCACTTATAGCACAGGTCTTACGAAGCTGCAAACTTGGTTTTACACTACTGGTGCAAAAAATTCGAGCAGTGCAATTTTCTGCGACCAACGACCTCTTTAATGACTGGCCTACTACTATAAAACACAATACTAGAAAAATGTATCAAGCAATAAAAAACCATAAATATCTACATTTATTTATTTCACATTTCAACGGATGTTTATAATGATTATTCATGAATAGTGATTTCGTTGACGGCACAATTGTATTTTTTTCTTTCGTATTTAAAATAAGTTCCATGTTGTTTCATATTACCTAGTAAATTATCTATTGATTTTCAACTCCACATCCGAATTTTTTATTCTCGGAATTCAAAATGAAAAATGATTTTCGTTACATATCCAGACTGACACAATAACTGTTCGAGAGAGAAACTTTTGTCCTTATATTAAAGTTATGATAAAAGTTATTCCTACAATATAACGCTCAGTTGAAGTCAGAAAATAGTATAGTATTTAAACAATTACAACTTACAAGTCACGTTACTCTAATACACTTTGAATGAAAGTTTTTATCAATTAGACACCATATTGAGACAAGATCCACAAATTCATTAATACTGTTTTGGCAAACGGAATGTATTAGGTACACATAGACGATTCTAATCATTATATTATCAAGTAATCGGATAGGCTTTTTTTACCACATTCGAGTAACACCCATGTTAGGTCATTATTCTTTCCGAAGTAATTTGTGTAACGGGATCACTACTCTTATACGGCTGATACATACCTCTCACAAATATTATCGTAGACAGATCCAATACCGACACTAATTATCTTTTATTTGATTTGATATATTGTGGAACACTCAGTCGTTTTGTGGCGCCTTCCTCACACCACTCGTATTTATCTTACCTATAAGTTAGAATAACTTTATTGTAATCCTAGAGTATAAACCAGTCACGAATACCCGTCACTTCTACATTATCACTTTTCCCTACATTGTCACTCTGTAATACACTAGAACCTTAACTATAAAGGTATATTTTGAATGTTGGCGTTATTTCCACTACTAATCTAGTTATACACATATAAAGTAGAAACATCACGAAGGAATGGACAAACCTTAATGAATCTAAGTACTTATATCACGTAAGAAACGTTTTTATTGCCTAACATAATCGTAAATTAGTGGAACCATGAACTGGGCGGGCACGAGACAGATGACGTATGCTTGTGAACATCACATGACAAACGACACTTGGGAAATATGTGAAGTTTGAAAATGAACCTAACTTAACCTTGTCCAGAACTTACACTAATACATATTATGAATCATTTGTAATTTCGACACATCAAAAAGTGTTAGTAGGTAAGTTTTTGGAATTTACAAAACAAAGTACCAAAAACGTGAAAATTAATACTTATAACTGTATCACTGATATTTATTTAGGAGACTGGCTGAAGAAAATAGCGATGACAGCGAATTTTCATGAACATCCAATACAAAGTCCACTTTAATAAGATTTTATATAAATAGTTTTATCGGTACGTATAGAAAATTCGAAAGTTACCCGAAGTTCTTAACTAGCTGTGATACCGTGATACCACGGAACACCGTGCGCGCATGTCAACCTAAGAGATGACGCAAGAGTTGCGTTTATTGCTGTGTCGCTCGCGGATCTGCTGGAGGTGCGCGAGCTGCGCCGGCGACGGCACGTGTGGCGCGTTGGCGGGCGGCGTGGGGCTGGACCCCGGGGGGCCCTGGGGACCCGTGGGCAGCGATTGCCGCCGCCGCCTACGCAGCGCAGGCGACAGGTTGTACTTCACCTTTGCCTGAACCAAGAGCTCCTTAAAAATCTGTGACACATTCAGATTATCCTTTGCCGAAGCTTCCACGAAACCATTCTCCCAGTCTACTGTCACCACGGATTCTGTTGTGTGAAATTCCACCTGTAAAAGAAATCAAAGTTATAATATAAATAGTTTGATTTATCCTGATCTCTTCGCTTGACTGTGACTTGAATTAGTGAGGTGCCTACAGGCAATATAATATGTTTTCGCTATATTTTAAATCTCGTATCGAATGAAAAAAAAAACAGTAGTTACGAATTCGTGTGTCATTAATTTTTCAGAAGTATTTTTCCTATGAAGCAAATATTGAAGACTCCACACTGCTGCGTCAACATTTCCCGAGACTCTTTTGCCTACAATTTCAATTTCAGGTAGACTCTCAGAAATTGCGAGCATAGGCGAAAATGTCGTCCATGGTTTCTCATTACAAGTCATTTTAATATAAACGAAAAGGAAGTTTGTTTCCGAAATTAAATGTTGGTTCATTCATTTGGAATGTTATCAAAATTGAACTACATTCTATTAAATTAAGATTTCAATTTTTTTTTTTGTTTCAATTTGATCATAAAATGTAATACAACTACTTACTGACTTGAATTAATAATAATTATGTACAAGTATATAAAGAAAGGGGGGAAAAGATCAAAGGGCATCAAAAAATTCGTCTGCATTGCTGTCAACAGTTTTCTTTTATTTAGATATTGAAAAATCAAAATCCAAATATTTTATTTCACATAAGCCTACATGGGCACTTATGAAACGTCAGAAGCTAGGTGCACGGTTCCAATTGGTCGTTTCCTATGGAGAGGAGCCGGCAAAAAACTCCATGGTTACTCTTTTAAAAGATAATTGGCTTTTACAATATTTTCGAATTACAGTGTTAATTGTTATGGGAGACAGTGTAGGCATTTCAAAAAGTTTCAGGTAAAGTTCATAAAAAAAATTAAAATTAAATTAAAATTAAAAATAAAAGTATATGAAGATTTAAAACATACGTGAAAAGGACCTCAAGCTATACGTCCAAATTTCGTGAAAACCACATAAAGGTATTTTCCCTCATCAAACTTTCGCGAATAAGTCGTCAGTAATTAGCATAATATCTTTGTCGGGAAATCGACTTCTGTTTTAGTTAACCCAAATGAGTTTCGTACAGATTTATTACTCTAAGTTTTGTTTTATGAGTTAAGTTTAAAGTATTCTCCAAATATGTGTTCCAAACTACGCGGGGATACCTACCCAACTCTCAAGTCTGGTAAGTAGTATTAATAATGGGAATTAGAATATCTTACGCAAGACTTTTACTCGGGTGTACTTCATTAAATATTTCTGTTGTATAAACGTAAATATTTTACTTAGCAAAAAAGACACGACGCTTTTAACAGAACAATAAACAACGAAACAACACGACTCGAAGAGTTATCGCCAATAAAAACCAAAGACAGTTGGTAAAGAATCTCCATTGGAGCGTCCGATGATCCGTTCTGTCTTCAATAAAAACAAGGTTATGGTAGTGCGGATATTGAGAGCCAACGGATGCCTGCGGCTATTGTGCGCAGTGTTCCGGACACTATCGCACTAGCACGAGACGTGTTCCGGTACGATCAACTAACTTCGTCACACGGCTTATGAAATATACATGCTGCGGCAAGGCGGTAATACGCTGTTCTAGTTAACTACGAATACAGTTTGGAAGTTCGCTGATACGAAATTAAGCCGATTATGCTTGATTGCCACATTGTTATGTTATCGACGAAGTGTAGTAGTAGCTGTTCAATTCTCGTAGTAATTTCTCTGAAAGCCTAACGGACAATATCAAAATGAAGCGATTAACTTAATCGCTACCGAGTGACTATTGCTGTGAATGAGTAAACAGAATTATGTACATAGTTAACACAGTCAGTCTACTATCTGTATATGTACGGTAAATCAAAAAAATAATCTGCTTCGCCTTTTCCCAACTATGTTGGGGTCGGCTTCCAGTCTAACCAGATACTAGTAGGTATTTTACATGGAGCGACTCCCTATCTGTTACTGGGTAACACAATACCTCTTGGTAAGACTGGTTGTCAGAACTTTGGGCTTCTGACTACCCATAATGACTGTCAAAGATCTACGAATGACAGCCGGGACCAATGGCTTACCGTGTTTTCCAAGGCACGGAGGGGTCTCGATACGTAATGAATGGTCACACAACCAACCGTGGCAAGCGTAGCTTATCCTTAAATCGACCAGTGCAGCTGTTATTATTTAGCCATGAACGCCTGTACGTATTTACCTACGGTAAATAATGTATTAACTTAAGTCAGCTTCGTAGAACAGCACATGAAAATCCCTACATCATGTTGTTACCAACAAAGTTACAATTAGAATACTGGCGAGAAAAGTTGTAGCTATTGTGCCTGTACTCCGTACTGTAAGCATGACAATAAGTGCTCCAGTACAGTTTTAACAAATTCAATTTACTTTGTTTCATACGCCTGGATAGTTGATTGTGTTAGACAGACAGAGTCCGAACTGAAACACAGAACATTCTATTTGATTTGTTAAACAACATAATTACTTTTCGCATGTACTCGTATTTAATCGAACCTCAAATAATTCCCATTATTCTTTCCTAAAAATATTGTTGAACACTCTAATATGAATGCGCCTCTTTTTGTGAATAGTCAAGTAACTGCGACCAACTTGAATGTAGCGCCAGATGTCGCGGCAGCCGCGGCACCGCTCGCTTCGCTCGCTTGGCTTGCGCGTGTTGTGTCACAGTTCTAACCTAACCTAACCCAATTTTTCGGGGTGCCCGAGCTTAGTTACGTACTGCGAGCAATTCGGCTCCTGCACAGTTCTAATCCGTTTGGTCGGGGTGCCCGAGCTTAGTTACTGTGAACAACTGTGAGAAAAGGCTAGAAATCACACATGAGGTTAATTTATTTTTAAAAAATGTGCATCATTAGCTGCCCAAAATGCAACCACATTTGGGACTGTCCTATGTTCAGTCATAAATAAATAAATATTTCAAACAATATAGGTAATTATAAATTGCATGTGTAGTACACACAGCTTCACATCAACCTATACATTTCCAGTTTATGCTGATCTTACATTATAAAGGATTTCCGTAAAATGCGAGGTCAGCTTATACTGGAAATGTATAGCTTGATGTGTAGCCGTCTGTACAACCAATTACAACAGAAAAATTGTATGGTTGCAATATACTCGTAAAATATATCGTTCCCAGAAGAAAATAAAATAAAGCTTTTTTTAGACTGTTGGGTATTGCACACGGTGTTATATTTTTTAATTGGCATTGTATGAGACTACGAGGGACCTTCGTTTGCTCCGAGGCTTAAGTGAAATACTTTTAGTTAAGCTTTTTAAGTCTGTGTAGACAGAACTTTGCTTTGTTCCCTAGAACACTAGGTTATAAGATAATCGACACGACTCAACTATTTCGTATTTTGCCCTTCAAGTCAATAAAATACCTATTAGTATGAGGAATTGTTGTGTAGCTTCAATTACTGTTGAGAAATTTGTGGAAGTAAATCAGCAGGCAGGTTTATGCATTGCATAATTGTTCATTTAATAAGCAAAAGGAGAGCGACAAAACCACCCATTGTGCTTTATCAGCATAATAAATATATTTCTTATTTTAATAACGTAGTTCCTACCTACCTAATTATTTTTTCTTACTTTTCTTATACGAATAATGAAACGTTCCTATTTCTCCGTTTTCTTTTTATTATGACAAAGGAAAGTAATCAATTATAATTTCCGTATTTTTATAAGGATTCGGTACGTGACATTGTTCTTCCGCTCTATTTTAGCAAAAATATAAGAGATATTTTTCTTAGAGATTCCTATTACGAGTATGTGGCCATATAGTGTCTTTAATTATAGTTGCTTTTGTGGGCCATCATCTTAAAAAATATAATTAGTTTCAATAAATTGAGTCGTAAACGTTTTTGTGTACTGTTTTACTCTCTTATCTTTAAAAGCAATGGAAGCCCACTATATGTTACACAGCATTATAATTTCCGTTTCACAACTGTTATAAAGTATAAACTACATGATTCACGTCAGCTTAATCACTTTGCAAACGTTATAAATCCTTTGTTGGAAACATAAACAATGTATTGTTTGTTAGTTAATGTTCTGGTTCCGGCACTTTGTAAAAGTTAGGACCACATAATATTGTAATACTTAACTTTCAACTTAACTAGACAATTAACTGCTCTTAACCAAAAATTGGTAATTTTGGGACATCTCCAACAAAAGTCGGTTTCACATGACTCACAATGTTCGTTACGAATTTGGTTCCATTTTCATTGCAGGCAGTGGACTGAGTAATTGAGGAAAACCAGAAGTGCATTAATAACTTCAGGAAAAAGAACTGACTTCCCATAATAATAAATAAAAGAAAATGCTCAAAGAAATGAGAATCATTTTACCACATTTTGAGAAGCATTGCAGCCGATTTCGTCACATCCGGTTACTGTCGGGGCATCGACGTTGGTTGTTAGGTTTCCTGCGACCTTTTGCTCCACATATTGCAACTTGTGACATCGCGGAAATTCAATTTTCCTCACAACACGTTGGAAACGACTTCATAGTAAATGCGCAGTCAAATGCTCCAGATCGGTTTAAGAGATTTGTGACGGTACCTAATCGTATTTTATTTGCACTCGCTAGTGAAACACGGTTATCAATTAAAGGTCCTATATTGCATTGCTATTGATTTATGAATTCATTTTGTAACAAATCCTTAAAAAGGCAAGCTTTTATCCAAATAAATTCTTTATTCGGCCATGTATTTACATAGTATGACAGGATTTTCGATTGTTTTCATCTTATAGATTTCTTGTAATATTTGAACATATCCCATCGGGTTATATGATACGTGACACCCGCTTGATCCGCTTCACTTTGTTATCCAACCGGATAACAAAGTGACGAGTGAAGTTCATCATAAGAGAGGTAACTATTTAACATCGAAAAGTAAGAACATGAAGCAAAGAACCATTCGTACGTTTTTGAGATTACTCTCGGAAAAGACGTAGCGAAAAATCTCGTGAGGTAAAACCTCATTTCTAGTTATTATGATTCACATTTGTAAAAGAAGAAAAGAATCGCTTACCTGTCTCGCGCCCGTTTCTGCCAGGTCCACCTTATTGCCGACTACGACAATTGGGACGGCTGTACTATCTTTAGTTTCGTGGATTTGATCTCTCAAGAGCCTCACTTCTGTAAAGCTGTTAGCGTCGGTGATGTCGTACACCAGTATGAAGGCGTCTGCGGACTGCATGCACAGCGTCCTCATCGCGGGGAACTCGTAAGCCCCCGAAGTGTCTAATATATCCAGCGTTAGCCTCACTCCGGACACGTTGAAGTCCCCGTGATGCATCTCCTCTATGGTTCGCTTGTACTTTGGTGAGAATGTGTTATATAGAAACTGTGTAATGAGCGACGACTTGCCAACTTTCGCAGCTCCTAAAACTACTATTTTGTGTCGCACCGCGTTGTTGGTGAGGTTGCCACTGCTTGACACCGTGTCCTCCGTCCGTTCAGTCCTGAAAATAAAAAGCTATTTACTAATTCTAATCTCAATATTATGTTAATATGAGCTTTGGTATAAATCCAATTTCACGAACGGTTTATACGGGTGCTATTATCATAACACAAGTGAACATTATTACCTACATGAAAACAGATCACTGAATTTAGACCTAATTTAACTGTTGAAATAAATCGGGCCATAAATTTTACGACAGCGTGAGGGACGTATTTTGCAAACAGAACGATAATCATGCAAATCAAGTTTGAGGCATACGATATATCGGGGTTGTTCGATTTAACCTTGCGAATGACAGTCTAGCTAATACATTCATGTAGGTGTTCGATAACTAGCAAGGGCACTAGACCCCTTATCAACGGAACTTGGCCGCATATGGCACAGCTAATTGACAAACAGATCGGGTAAACATGGGTAATTAGTGGAGTGCTGTACAATATGTTCTGAGCGGAAAAATTCTGTCATATGAATTTTTATCAGAATTTTGATATCTGGAATATCAGTGTCAACGTGTTGCTATCATTAATATAAATTAGATGTGTCATCAGCTTATCGGAAAACAAATCGATCAATAATGGCGTGTACTACGTGCTGTTTGGATTTTAGTTATTGGCAAGCTATTATAGCGACACGTCCTTATCGGTACTTGGAAAATTGTGGACTAGGATTAAGTGAGGTATGTAAACAATCTGCTCGGAGCGTGCGACGATGTTCGAGCGGTATAGACGAGCGATTCAACAGAGACACTGTGGCTTCCAACCCGTACTCTGCAACGCATTGACCCATTTCCTTGGGTTTAATCTTCTTCTAATAAATTGATGTACAGAGGAACATATTTGCCGATTTAATGCTTACATGTTTAAATTACCTACATTTTGATAGAATTATGGAGATGATCCTTGTTGAAGAAAGAGTTGGAGAAACTGATTATGCACTGGCTGAAGAACGAAGCGCCGACTATTTGAGAAAAGCACATTGTTGTGGTAACAAATTAGCCTATCGGCAAGGTGGTAGCGGGTCTGGATACCCAGGGTACGTCATTTAAGTATCGCCTCTTAAAAAGCCTAAATAGCTTGAATGACCGGCGATCAAACGGAATTCCTGTGTAGAAGTCCCATAAGCTATTCATAATCCTTAAAATGATCTTTATTGAAACTGTTTCCACAACAGTAATCGAGTTTGACGCTAGTTACAATAGAACTACGTTGAACAGTTATTTCCTTTGCCAGCTCGGTGCGGCCATTTAAATCCCTCATTATTATCAGAATGTTTCCGCTCGTGCTGATTGGGCCATTGTGTTCGCACCTTCGTCTAAACAGAGTCGGGGAGGACGGAACAATGTTATGATCGGTTAGAATGGAATAAACTTTAGTAGGGTTTCTTATATTGAGAATTGACAATAGCAGTAGTTTACAACTTATAAAAGACAATCATTGTCTCAATAAATGTTTTTTCACTTGACGGAATCTGAATGAATGAATTTAACACCTTGTTAAAATATACCTAAAAAGATGATTTCATACAAATAATAAATCTGTAGGTATCTCTAAGTCTCTATCTTTATTAATAATTCATTAGGTTCATCCACATCAATCTATTAAAAAGTAAACCTAACTGCTGAATAAACTCAAATTGTCTTACGGATACCAAGTTTATAACATGTACACTAACTTTATTATCAGAATAACTTTTATGTATAGAATAGAGGCACAATGCAAACTCCATTTGGAATTTAAATTGTGTTTCTGCAAAGTATCGAGGTGAAGTAGTCAGGGATACCATGATAGCGAGTTTTAACTTCACTTTTAGCTCCACTACGCGGTATTGCTATGGTGGAATCTGATTATGTGTGTACAATAAATGTGTACACAGTATAGTAGTGCTTATGAACATACATAGATAGGTAGTTAGTTGGTTTAGTAACTATGAGTTCCATTTACGTTGCATAACTTTATTTATAAACTTGACATTTTGATATAGGGGCCTGTCCGAGATGGGGTGTTTTCCGATTGTGTTTATGATGCTTTACGTCGAAATGAATATAACATCACATTGTCCGCTCATTTCAAATTGAAATAGAGTGAGAAAATATTCAAACAAACAAGAATAAGACTCAGCAAACATAATGAAGAAGGTGCAGAGGTGGTGACGACCTCTCATAAAAAAAAAACCGGTCAAGTGCGAGTTGAACTCGCGTGGAGAGGATTCCGTACGATAAATTATGTTATAAATAAGGTCTATAACCTTTTTTTTTTTTAACCTGAGCCATGGTCTATGTGATTAACTATAATTTATGCTAATGTAAAAATGAGATTATTAGCTGTTATGTTTTAGGTATTAGTTGTTATGATATTTTAGCACCATAGACTTCTTATAAGTTTTTCTATAATCTATATGTGTAGAACTAATTTCTGTATTATTTTCAAAATTTTAGGCTTAGTAGGTTCGGAGATAATGGTCAATTTACATCTATTGTCTTAAATAACTTCAACATTATTTATTTTAAAACGATAAAAAAAAAATATTTTAGACCCTCACAACAAGCCCTTTCATTTGATATGTCACACGGTACAGTTTGCAAATCTTTTTTTTTTATTTAGCAATTTGCCCCCCATTCATTTATTTACGTTACATGTCCGACTGTCCGTGTCTGGGTCACAGAAATACATATTTCAACTTAATCGGTCTAGTAGATTCGGAACAAATTGGCTGTGACAAATGGACAGACAGACAGACACGACACCCAGCCAGACAGACACACGAGTGATCCTTTATGGGTTCCGATTTTTCAATCGGACATATGGAACCAATGGGTATCTACCTACTTAATGTAAGTAGTTTTCATAGTGAGTAGGGGCCAATATCCTTACCCTCTTACTAAACTATAACCTCTCTAATCGCCCCTATTCATAATTCCATAAGCTGATTGCTATTTATTATTTCTCCTGCAATTTGTTACGACAAAGTTTATCCTATCCTAATTAATGGATAAAATTATTGGCAGTCAGGCCTGTCTAGATGGCGGTCCATCCAAAAAGACATATTTTGTGTAAGTAGCGGTAACGGTGTGTGTAACGCTTAATTAGTTGAACCAAATTAGTAGTTTCTGTGAAAAACAAGTGTCATTGTTCTAGATTATTCCTTGGAAACGGAACAATCAGTCACTACCAAACTGTTAACAACTTACGAGTTGTAGGTCGTGGGTCCGAACCCAGGCAGGTGCTTTACTTTATGTAAATAATTTCATTACTACTGCAGTACTGCTCTCAAAACGGTGAATGAAAACATCGTGAGGAAACTAGCATGTCCTAGAACCAAAAATTCGAATGCATGTGACATCTACCAACAGGCACTGGGCCCGCGTGGTAGATTATACCCCACTTCCTCTCGAAGAGGCTTGTGTCCCAGCCCCACTGTCCCAGCAGTGGGAACATTATATGCTGATTATGTATGACACGTAATACTACGGTACTATTTACATAGGTACAGTCACGAGCAAAAATATGTATAGGTACACCTAGCAAAATTCAGTAGCCATTTTTTCGTGGAATAACAATTGCAACTTTGAGATGATACCTGTTTCATAATAATTAGGGTACAAAAATTACAATCAATACAGTAGGAGAAAATCACTTTTAAAAGTTGTTAAATGTATACATATACATATTGAGGAGCTCGTGGCTAAGTAATAACAGCCGCATGGGTCGATTCATCAGGTTAAGCTACGCTTGTCGGGGTTTGTCCGTGGATGGGTGACCATCCTTACATATCGAGACTCCTCCGTGCCTCGGAAAACACGTTAAACCGTTGGTCCCGGCTGTCATTTGTGGATCTTTGACAGTCGTTACGGGTCGTCAGAAGCCCGAAAGTCTGACAACCAGTCTTGCCAAGGGGTATCGTATTACTCAGTTACTGGGTTGTGGAGGTCAGATAGGCAGTCGCTCCATGTAAAATACTGGTATTCAGCTGCATCTGGTTGAACTGGAAGCCGACCCCAACATGGTTGGGAAAAAGCTAGGCAGATGAGATGAAGTGTATACATATTGGTGCTCGTGACTGTACACATTTTGCTTGCTGCAAAAGGTCACGTTGATGTTAGGTAGAATGTTCACTTGTTCAGTATTCAGCCTACGAAGACCGCAGCATCGAGTTTCAGTTACCAGAGCTTCGAGAAACCCCTACGCACTTAAATGTGAGCATGTAAGGAAAATTGAATGTTGGTCCTTTGTGCTTTTATGTTATAGGAAGTGGGAGTATTTTTCAGTTTTATTTTATAAACTTTCTTTGTAAATAACAACAAAAGATCAATTGATATAACTAAAATGTTTTGTAGAGTCAACATCAAAAAGACTTAATTGATCATAGGACAAACTCGCAGAAGTGGTTAATGCAGTGACATTGTTTTTTCCTATTTCAAGTGTTTATTAAGTACAATTACATTTAGATAACTTTAGGTACACACGGCTACACACCAAGCTATACATTTCCAGTTTATGCTGATCTCGCATTGTATAGGATTCCCGTACAATGCGAGGTCAGCTTATACTGGAAATTTATAGCTTGATGTGTAGCCGTCTGTACCAACCTAGTTAGTTCAAAATGCTATACAAAAAGTATGAACGCCTAATCGGCTAACTAAATAGCTTTATGGACCGATTACTTAGTAGAGCGTATAAGCTCACCCAAATAGTGGTACAAGCCTAGAAATAAATAAATGGCAGAGAATCACGCAACCGTTGCCTTGTTGAGCTTTCAGAGATCATTTTTCTTGGTTTCAAAGGTTGTAAAGAACCATTATAAAGCTGGCCGGATCGTTCAAGGTAATTGTCGGAATTGTTGATGATTTGGGGGTGAAAGGAATGGAGTTTCCGCTGAATATCTTTCACCCAGTGTGCAGTGGGAGGGATTCAAAGTGTAGGTGTATTTAATACTAGATTTTTCCCGCGTCTTCGCGCGCGTGGATGTCTGAAGTTATCCCATGGAATGTACTACCCGGTTTAAAGTACTCTATGTGTTAATCCAGGTTATAAACTGTCTGTATGCCAAATTTCATCCAAATCCGTTTAGACGTTTTTGCGCCAATCCAGATTCAGAAAAAAGACAAACGGATAAAAAATCTACAAACTATATATATTGAGCAACAGACTCGTTGAACAGCCCGAAGCAATTATTTTATTTCAATAATATTCATTGTAGAGTTTTGACTTCGTTACTATTTTATTATTTTTACATATACAACGTGTAACAGAATAAGCGCAAGACCTGAAAGAAGTTTGCTCAGAATCGGCTTCTGAATCGATTTCCGTCATTATTTATATATGTAAATTTTTCATGTTTTTTTTTTAATTAACTGAAATTAGAACCACTGCTTCATAACAAGGTAATAAGATATTTTATTTAAGGAAATTTAATCCTTATCTCAAAGGAATAAAGCCTATTTAAATGAATAACTAAATTTGTAATAGCTATCCTATGTGTAGTGCGCGTTAAATAAAATAGTTAATTTAAGGTGTGTTTTAATTAAATTAAATTACAGATATTATTTTAGTCTTATAATTTAATATTCTAATTGGGGTGTATGAGCTCTTGCGTTTATTCCGTTACGCGTTGTAGATACATATAGATAGCGTAGCGAATTATTTTGAAAATACCACATTTACGTTTTCGCAAAAGAAACTGCCCCATCACAACTACAACATGTAATGTTCCATCTACATAATTATAAGCTACTAGCTTTTGCCCGCGGCTTCGCCCGCCTGAAGGTCGAAAATTATCGCATGGGAACCTACTACCGGGATGAAAAGTATCCTATGTGTTAATCCAGGTTATAAATTATATGTTTGCCAAATTTCATCCAAATCCGTTCAGCTGTTTTTGCGTGATTGAGTAACAAACATCCAAACACATAAACTCACATTTCGCACTTAACAAATTCACATTTATAATATTAGTAGGGATTAGAATAAGTTTCCTATTTATTCAGGCTGGCTTCTGCCTATCCTTTGCAATCACTACGAGAACTAAATTCTCACAGTCGCATATCGTACAACTAGAGAGGGCTCGGCGATCGTTGCTGAAGACTATGACATTTAAACCCTACAGATACCCCACTAGAACGTTATACGAGTTATGTCAAGTTCTCACGGTGAGGCAGCTTTTTGTTTATCAGGTTATTATCAAACTACATGTGTCTACCCATTATGATCCAGATAAATTTAGCAACAAACGTACGATTACTAATGTATTTGACTCCGTAAGAACACGTACTGCATTAGCCAGACGTCAAAGGCGTTTTCTTTCTGTGCATATTTACAATAAAATTAATAAAGTTTTAAACATTTACCCACTCTCTTTTCATGAATGCAAGTCCAAGGTTAAGAACTGGCTTCTTACTCTTGACTACGAGGATACGGAAAAATATTTTATTGGTAAAGTAAACTCACCCTCACACACACATCCACACTCCACATTCACACACTACTTTCACACTACATATAAATTATTTAAAATACTATATCTGTGGTAATTTCTGCATGCTCAAAATTATTCGTGTTTATTAAAAGTCTTAGTTGGTATAAAAACATAATGTAATGAATTGGGAGAAGGCGCTGAAATCTGACATACAGGTTTTTACCTAGTTTGGGTTTCAGAGGCTTCATTGTTTTTGTAACTCTTATTTATGTCAATAAAGATTTTATTATATTATTATTATTACAGTCAACCATCGAGTATAGCCAAAAAATTCAATATTCGTTTTTTTTTTTTTAGTTTAGTTTACATACTGTTTTGAAAGTTTTTGTTTTGTTTGTGACAGGTAAACGGTACACCTGTGACAAAGAATAGTGTGAACTGAAGTAGTTTTAGTTCACGTTTCAAGAGTTTTGTATTTCAAAGGGATATTTTTCTACGCGTGTAGTAGTGTGCTATCCAACACTTATATCAATTATTGCTGGCTTCTATCCAGGATAAAGAGTAGCCTATGTCATTCTCCAGGTCATGGTCTACCGCCTGCCAGGGTTGAGGGAAAGTCCGAAAGGGATACCGGGATCCGAAAGGGATAAAGAGATACCTTAGCAACAGGCAACTGAAGGAACACGGGTGGGTTTTAGTCAGTAAAAGTCTGACACGCCCTTCCGCTCCGCCCAGAGCGGGAGAAGTCATTTGATGATTTCCAACCCAGAAAAAAACAAACAAGGCCAAATTTCATCCAAATCCGTTCAGCCGTTTTAGCGTGAAATTGTAACAACCAAACTCACTTTGGCATTTTTAATATTAGTTCGGATTTGGTGAAAAAATATTTCAGTGGATGTCTACGCGTCCATTAATTTTAGTAATACTCTTAACGTATCGCTAGACTAGTTGGAGGCCGTAAAAGTAAGTAAAAAGCTTGAGATACGATTGTAGATGAGCTGCTGTAAATTACCCCGAGCACGGCATTAGTGTCGTGGACGTGCTTATTGGCACTTTACGATCGAAGCGCTTTATTTAGCAGCGGGTGGCATAATATTAATTTTATTGGTCCATTGTAACACTGAGTAAATGTCGCCTAGGAAAGTTTTGTCGCTGGAATTATTTTATGTTTATTGTGAATTCTGACGACCAGTGGCCTTTAAACGAAAAACACCGAAGTTTTTGCACTTAAAGAATAGTAAAAATAAGTTGAAACGGTGTTTTCAGGAATATTACTTTAATTCGCCCCCTAATAAATATCTATTAAAGGCTTTATATTTCTTATTCGAGAATTCTTGTTACCGACTTGCGTCTGTGAAAAATTGAAAATACAACTGAGAATACTAAATATTACATTATTATTTTTTCTGCAAAGTAAACGGCGGCGGTGAAAGGCCTGACGTTTTTATTTCGTCAAAATTTTGTGAGTTCCATAAAAGTACCGGCGCGGCGGCACCGCAATGTTTTAAAAGTTTACGAGTTATCTACATTTTAAATGTCAAAAAATACGTGGGTTTAATATTTTAATAGAGAAAAAAGTTCGTAAGTAAGTAGTAAAGTTAGAGAGTGAACATATGCACATAAAATTTTTAGAATCTACATTACATAGAAAGGAAGGCACTTCAATTTTGGATTTGATCATTCTTTAATTGGTTTTGCAAAATGACAATTTTTATGGCTGATTTTGCATCCAATGACTCGTCTAGTATGCATAACCTCCTTTCTTGAAGTCGGTTAGTATGATCTAAACTCGAACTGAAAGCTACATATTAAATTTAATATTAAAAAAATGAATCGATGAACAAATTACGCTCTGTATTTTCAATTCGAATGAAAATGATTGTGGTACAGTAATCGTATTCTAGGTGTACCATCTTCACATGTAATTATACAGTATGTTAACTAACAGAGGGCGTTCCCGTTAACCCGCAATAGTATACCATCCACACAAGCTAAAAAAAATATTACCATTAAAAAAAAAAATGTTTTTTTTATTTTTTATAATAAAATATTCACAAAAAATATTAAATTGATACGTAAAAGAAACACACTGTACACGCGCACTTGTCCTTCAAAGTAAGTACGGCAATGTCGCAATTTACCTATGAATGACGGGCCGCGTGTGCGGCGATCTGATTGATGCGCCTAGCCCCGCCCCCTGTTCCCCGAATGTCCACAGGATTTGTCCACCTAATTTTAGTCGGAACTAATCTCGCGCGCATACCGGATGTGCATTTATTTTCGCATTGCAACATCTTGTCTCCTTTCGTCATTCGTGTGTGAAAAATGCCGCGTTATCAGTTCAGTGCTCGGGAGTATGTAAACATGGTGCATATTTAAGCTGAGTGTAATTGTGTGATGGTGCTTTGAGGATCCCAATGCACAATTTAATGCGACGAGTGCACCAAAACAACCGTCGGCGATTGCAACAAGCAATGTGTAGAGAGAGAAGGTCAGCATATTGCGCAGTTCAAAATCTAAGTAAGTCTTTCAACATTATTTAAATGTACCTACCTATCATAAAACGTAAAACCTTTTCGAAAAAAGAAATAACACTAAGAAACGACTGTGCCACAAAATAAATAAGATCAGAAAGCCCACTCTTTGCTAAAACTACTTTTATACTCAGGGAGTACCTACCCCGTACAACGAGCGTATTACTTCTGTGGTGTTACACGATTGCTATTAAGTAATTTATTACGAATGCAACTGCATAAAGTAAAAGTTTTTATTTTTTCATTTCGATGTCATTGCAGAAAACATTACAAAACGTTAGACAGTGATTGCTAACGTGCAATACTTCATTATCATTTAAAAGCTAGCCTAAAACTGAGATTTAAATGAAACTTTCTCTAATACTTAACCGCACACTATTTATGAGCGTAGTTACCTACTACGTTATTTATTTTTCTAACTACTTTCTTATTAGCACTGTAAGGCACCGGAGTCACCGATCTGAGTGAATAGGTAAAACACATTCTTGTACTTGTTCCATGAGTGGACCTTCTGTACTTTTATCTGTTCATTTTGTGGCCGCGAGCCCGCGACCGACGCGACGTGTCGGCAAAGCGCTGCCGACGCGCCACCCCGTGTCCATTACTCGGCCGCTGCGAGCAGAATAATTCGCTGTATTCTAATATGATTGAAACGTGGCTTAGATAGGTACATGAATTTATGTTTTTACTGTTTGCGAATAGGTTCTTACAAGCCCAAGGGGCCTCAGTGACGCGTTCCTTTGTCAGCCGGGCATTTGAGACGGGTTGTAAAATCAAAACATACATAAATGTTTTATTTTACTGATAACAACACGACGCTGTGTTTTTCACTGTTTTGTTTTTCGTTTTCCGCTGATGCAAGATTGCATCAATCAAAACCGTTGAGCCCCACTGTTGCATATTTGCATCAGTTCACTCACGCTATTAAAATCTCTATTTCTACGGAGTAAAGGGCTAATATCGTCTGTGGAAAGGTACAGTATTAATTTTGCCGCCTTTACCAAAGTCAGCGCTCGCCATTCAGTGCCGTCACGCCGCCCGCCCCCCGCCCGGCCGGCCGGCTCGGTGAGAAGCTCGCTCGGCATCGTGCGCGCGCGAGAACAAAATTGCGACGTTGCCGCTTTGGGCTACGCCACTACGCTAGGTATTCCGCGTTAGTATTTTGATTTTAAACAGGTCGTTTCGAATTTATTGCCTATTTAGTTTTTTTTTTTATTCGGATTTTTTTTAACTCATTTTTATATGCTGATATTTTTATTTGAATCTATTAATGATATAGATTATCGAGTTTAAGGGAACGCCCTCTGTTATTTAACATACTGTATAATTGATGTATATAAAATATTGCAAAACATTTTTTTTTTTAAGAGTAACCTTGGAATTTCTTGCCCATTCTTCTCCATACAAAAACTACCTTTTGGAAGGGGCAACTAGAATCAATTCTATTTCTTTGTTTTTGGCGTTCAAAAGTGCCTTTAAGGTTCCTACTTATAAATTATTTGACTTTGACTTCATCATACTCTTACTCTATCCCAATATATTGAGGGTCGTTGTAACATGTCTTAACAAGACATTCTTATAAAACCATTTCAAGATGTCTCCATTACTATCTATGAGTACTTATTACTAAGCAATAAGTTGCATTACACAGTAGGAGTATTCTCACTAACGTTCAAAAATAGGATTGAATGTCTTTATTTGTACACACAACGTAATTACCCGCCTGTGTAATGTAATTTAACTATTTAGTATAAATCATGAATCAGTAAACACTTCCTCAAAATATATATTAAAGCCGTACCTTCCTAATTGTTTGAATATTTAATTAAATAACAGTTCGTTTTAAGGTCACGCCCGTCCGTGTTCAAATCTCGCAAGAGATATTTGGTAGTCAAAGGGGCGTGATACCGAACACATGTTACATCAATTTATGAATTCCGAGACTGAATTACTTCAGATCCACATGAATCCAAACTTTGCGGTTGTCGCTAGAATGTTACTGCCAGCAATATTTGTCATGAGTTAACTAAAGACAAACAAACACCTACAACACATGGGTTCAGAACCATTTGTAACAACTGTAATTATTATTTTTTAATATTAAACATTTATATTATTAATGCTGCTAACTAGCTAGCTGTCTAGCCTTTTTCCTATTATACAGTATGTTAAATAACAGAGGGCGTTCCCTTAAACTCGATAATCTATATCATTAATAGATTCAAATAAAAATATCAGCATATAAAAATGAGTTAAAAAAAATCCGAATAAAAAAAAAAACTAAATTGGCAATAAATTCGAAACGACCTGTTTAAAATCAAAATACTAACGCGGAATACCTAGCGTAGTGGCGTAGCCCAAACCGGCAACGTCGCAATTTTGTTCTCGCGCGCGCACGATGCCGAGCGAGCTTCTCACCGAGCCGGCCGGCCGGGCGGGGGGCGGGCGGCGTGACGGCACTGAATGGCGAGCGCTGACTTTGGTAAAGTCGGCAAAATTAATACTGTACCTTTCCACAGACGATATTAGCCCTTTACTCCGTAGAAATAGAGATTTTAATAGCGTGAGTCAACTGATGCAAATATGCAACAGTGGGGCTCAACGGTTTTGATTGATGCAACCTTGCATCACCGGAAAACGAGCGGAAAGACAGTGAAAAACACAGCGTCGTGTTGTTATCAGTAAAATAAAACATTTATGTATGTTTTGATTTAACAACCCGTCTCAAATGCCCGGCTGACAAAGGAACGCGTCACTGAGGCCCCTTGGGCTTGTAAGAACCTATTCGCAAACAGTAAAAACATAAATTCATGTACCTATCTAAGCCACGTTTCAATCATATTAGAATACAGAGTACAGCGAATTATTCTGATCGCAGCGGCCGAGTAATGGACACAGGGTGACGCGTCGGCAGCGCTTTGCCGACACGTCGCGTCGGTCGCGGGCTCGCGGCCACAAAATAAACAGATAAAAGTACAGAAGGCCCACTCATGGAACAAGTACAAGAATGTGTTTTACCTATTCACTCAGATCGGTGACTCCGGTGCCTTACAGTGCTAATAAGAAAGTAATTAGAAAAATAAATAACGTAGTAGGTAACTACGCTCATAAATAGTGTGCGGTTGAGTATTAGAGAAAGTTTCATTTAAATCTCAGCTTTAGGCTAGCTTTTAAATGATAATGAAGTATTGCACGTTAGCAATCACTGTCTAACGTTTTGTAATGTTTTCTGCAACGACATCGAAATGAAAAAAAAAAAAAACTTTTACTTTATGCAGTTGCATTCGTAATAAATTACTTAATAGCAATCGTGTAACACCACAGAAGTAATACGCTCGTTGTACGGGGTAGGTACTCCCTGAGTATAAAAGTAGTTTTAGCAAAGAGTGGGCTTTCTGATCTTATTTATTTTGTGGCACAGTCGTTTCTTAGTGTTATTTCTTTTTTCGAAAAGGTTTTAGGTACACACGGTAGGCACATTTAAATAATGTTTAAAGACTTACTTAGATTTTGAACTGCGCAATATGCTAACCTTCTCTCTCTACACATTGCTTGTTGCAATCGCCGACGGTTGTTTTGGTGCACTCGTCGCATTAAATTGTGCATTGGGATCCTCAAAGCACCATCACACAATTACACTCAGCTTAAATATGCACCATGTTCACATACCCGAGCACTGAACTGATAACGCGGCATTTTTCACACACGAATGACGAAAGGAGACAAGATGTTGCAATGCGAAAATAAATGCACATCCGGTATGCGCGCGAGATTAGTTCCGATTAAAATTAGGTGGACAAATCCTGTGGACATTCGGGGAGCAGGGGGCGGGGCTAGGCGCATCAATCAGATCGCCGCACACGCACACGCGGCCCGTCATTCATAGGTAAATTGCGACATTGCCGTACTTACTTTGAAGGACAAGTGCGCGTGTACAGAGTGTTTCTTTTACGTATCAATTTAATATTTTTTGTGAATATTTTATTATAAAAAATAAAAAAAACATATTTTTTTTTAATGGTAATATTTTTTTTAGCTTGTATGTATGGTATACTATTGCGGGTTAACGGGAACGCCCTCTGTTAGTTAACATACTGTATATTATATTGGGGTCGGCTTCCAGTCTAACCGGAGGCAGCTGAATACCAGTATTAAACATGGAGCGACTGCCTATCTGACCTCCACAACCCAGTTACTAGGTAACACGATACCTCTTGCTAAGACACGGTTGGTAATGAATGCTGCATTTTACTATTTACTAGCTGCGCCCTGCGTTTTCACCCACGTAAGTCTCGATCCCGTGGGAATATCGGGATAAAAGGTATTCTATGTCCTTTTCCAAGTCATGGTCTACACATGTGCCAAATTTCATCCAAATCTGTTCAGCCGTTTTAGCGTGTAAGCGTTACAAACAATCTAGCTTCCGCCCGCGGCTTCGCCCACGTAGCATGTCGATAAATACTTTTTATCGACATGCTACGTGGGCGAAGCCTATGTTCTTCCCCAGGATGCTATCTATCTCCTTGCCAAATTTTGTTCAGTGGTTTAGGCGTGAAAAGGTAACATACAGACAGAGTTAGTTTCGATTTTTAACATTAGTATGGATATATATATATAAGTTGGGATACTTACTTGAATTGTATTCTAAAACTTTGATCTAGATGTGCGTTTCTTAAAATAATATGAGCTAGGCACCTACCCTTATAAAATTAATTTCATGTATATTAAAAATATCTAAATGGCTTTGTGAAAATATACGGGAAGAAAATGAAGATCGCAATAATGTTTAGAGCAACTTGCTGGAGCCAATTAAGGAAAATTAGGAAAATTGTACAAAGTAATAAGACAAGTTGGCAGCCTGTCAGTTTTAATGCAACGTTTTATTATTCAAACATTCGGATCATTAAGCGAAAGATTCTTTGTTATTATCTCAAACAGACTTCAGAATCACGAAAGATTGACATGTAGTTTATTGTTGAAATTGTTTTCTTTGATATTATTTCTAATACAGAGTGAATATCTTTTAAAAAGTATAATATTATGTGATGCTCATTTAGTCCATTGGTAGCAAGAAACTTTTAAAGGTACATGTGAACTTCATTCGACCTTGAATAACGTTTTGTATCATTGTGTAATGTACCTCACCTCGGATAACCTTACATGCTAAAAAAAATTTGAAGAGAAAATGCACAACCACGTTACCACACAATTTTTCTTATCTCGTCATATATTAGCATTTAAAACGGATAAAAACACGTATTTGAGCTCGTAACGTAACCATGTGCTTAACGATTACATCTGTTGATTATCCAGATAAAATGAAAGGGCTCCGTATTTCCTGGCGTCGCTCGGCATTTAGGTACCACAGTTATCTCAAATTGTGCGAATACGGCCGACGAAGGTATCTACCTAATTCTTTTGTTTCCACACAATTGTCGGTCCCGTACTAATTGTTGGAGAAACATTTTGCTAAAACAAATGAAGCTCATTGTTATTTTAATGAATAATAATTTAAACAAAGTGCTCACTGTATAACTTTTTGGAGCTACATTAAAATACGATATGTTTTCATGTAGCTTCAAAAAGTTTTGCAAAGTTCAACGGCCGGAATTATAAACGGTTGTACTCTTGGCTAGGAAGCACAAAGGAAGTCATGCAAACATAAAATACATTTTATTCAACTTTTGAACTTGTGCCAGTTTGTATACTTACTTTATCTCAAAAAGTTACTGTAACATTGTATGCGGTCTGCCCTTGTAATTTTTGTATAATAGGCTAGCATTAAAGTTTTAACAAAAACATTGTCCGTACCTATTTTGAAAAGATAATGAAGCATTATAAGAACATTATTTAAGGTCAGCTCATATTTAAAGCAGAAAAGATGGGGTCTTTAAGGTACTGAAAGTGTTAACATTTGCCCATAATATTCAAGTTTACGTAAGATCATTAATGAACGCTTCATTTAGGTGTATTAGTGCGAATAAGCGATGTGGGCGTGCGTAAAGGTTTTACGAAAAATGTTTCAAAATTGACACACCAAGCTTCTGAAGGTTTTTAACCTTTTACCTCTATCTATAAAGAAAATAATGGAAAATCTGTTCTGACACGAAATACTTCTATTTAGGTAACAGAGCAATCAAATAGTTCCAAACTCAAGCTGATATTGACATAACTTTATAACGAAATCACAATCTAGTGATTAAGTTATTCGCTTGATTTCATTATCTCAGTATACCCTGCATTTTGTAATTGTTAGACAAATGTTTAATATTTGATCAGTCAAGGATTTTAACAAGAGTTGTGAGCGATAAGAAATTATTGATTATATAAGTAGTATTTAAGAAACTAAGTTTACCTATCAGTTGGCGATTATGTGAAGACGTGCCAATCTTCTCTTGTTATGTAAAATTTCAGCTGTAGGTAGTATGCAGTCAACAGAAAGCAACAGAGCACCTATCAATAAGGAAACATCGGATGCTATGTTCAACTGTTTATTTGAAAAACAAAACACTACTAAAACTGGTTACAACTAATACTACAGTGTTGTAGTCAGGTGAAATTGAATTTTAGATGTCGTCAAATTCAATAATAAATAGGCATATTTCATAAAAAATATTTTGCATAAGCTGAATGTAGATACGATGGCAACGGCTAGACACTATATCAATATTGAAGTATTTTTACTATTTCACGAAGAATTTCAATCAAATCACTTTTGAAAGTCCAATACTTATTTCTACGATTTCTTTTAGGAATAAATTTTAGCCATTTAAACTGAAATCAGACTGCTGTTATTTAACTAATGATAAAGGGCAAGGCCACAATTTAATAATGTTTCGGGAGGTATTAGATTACGACTTCGCGTAATAGCGAACCTATATATTTCATCCTCCAAAATACTAGGAATCAAATTTGACATAGGTCACTCCGAGTTGGATCTAGATCAGGTTGAGGCGTAGTTGCGTGATGGATGTATGCAGTGATAGTTAGTCGAATTATTACAGCTCACTCCCGACCGAGTTCCACAAACCACTGCGAAGCGCTACCAAGATATTTGGCAGTTTATGCGATTGAACTCGATCGATACGTCGGTTTATTACGAGTTACAGACAACTTGAAATTCAGGAGCTACGTAAATTTTACATTGAATTAAATTAGATAACCTTTTGAAATTACTCTAGTGGTTTTAGGAGTTTTGGATCAGGACCCAGTTATTAAATCGTCCATAGTAATGAATTTACTGTTGTTCAGAAATATTATTATCTAGGTCGGTTACAGCGCACCCTGAGCAATCAACCTTACTGACTGGCTAATCATTTTATCACCACGGGAGTTAGACTCGTTTAGATCGTGCGAGACGGAAGAAGTTATTATAACGTTCGTGGACAATGGCTTTACACTGACGAGTACTGGACTGAGTATCACTTAGTATTTCCTTTAATACAATCGTCCTAACGATGTCTATGTTTGCAGCCACTATCTACGTTACTTTCTAATAACATAAGCGAACGCGTGACCACTAACCAGTCCCATTCAAACAAGTTATAACGAGTTCTGCCTACCGACAAAGTTTAAGAAATAACAACAGTTTTCGCGAAAAGATTTTATCAGAGCCCAGGTTGTATTATCGCAGGTGTCCATCCATCAGATAAGCGACTTAATCACCTTTCAAGACGCCCTCACGGAGAAATGGGGCTCCTTACGCCTTGATATCAAGTGCGAAATTGATTTTTGATTATGAAGAAGTTATTAACAAACATAAAAAAATGTATTAAAAGTGAGTAGGAAAAATAAAATAAAGTCCTGCCGCGTTTTTGAGGAAATGCTAAAGACCTAGGGGTTTATTTATAAACGTCGCCTAAAGTTAAGTGACGTTCAAACGTCAAAAATGTATGGTTTAACAGTTGCTAATCATTACTTTATATTAAGCAACGTTTTTAAATAAACCCCTTATATGGTTTTTCTTTTTCCACAAAATAAACCAGTACCGTGACTCGGCGGAGCGTCAGCAACTGACTAACAATACCAACATGAAGTTGAAAACATGTTCGTTAAAGGGTTTAAGAAACACTAAACAAAGTTGTAGTTCGTAAGGGAACTAAGTCGCGGGCTACAAAGGTAGTCCCTACCCGATCTGTACCCTGTACAGATGTATAGACCTATAAAGTAGGTAACACTACCTTAAACAGTTGGTAGTAATGTGCTTTCTTGTCACGTCGCCTCGGAGGCCCAGCATCCATTTGGTTCACAGATGGTTCATTTCATTCATTTCGTTTGCTCCAAGCTACTATTATCCTGGAGATTTTGCTTTGGAATGCTAGACTAAAACAATGACCGAGTCCGCTTTATCTAGGGATTTTGGAGCTACATAAAGTCGAAATGATGTGTTGTGAATATAAATGGTTTAGCAAAATCTTTTCTTTTTGGAACTATGATTAGAGTTTTATTTTTATTCTCGGAACACTCATTTAAAAGTATATCATTTACAGAAGGGAATTTGGTTGCCATGGAAGTTTATTTTGATCACAAGTGTGAATGAATGTATGTGTGTTCTCAATGTTGCTATAGTTTTGAATGCCATAGTTACCTATATATAACTTTCGAAACATCAGTAGGACATTATACTTAATGAAAAATACTTTTTTCAAGCAAAGTTCGGTAGGGTAAGGATACCGGTAATTTACCAACACTGGATAAAATATATATTGGTAAAAATGCCATATATGAGTAAATAATATGAAGTATATGAGTATATAACATTATTTTAATTGCCCACAAACGCAATAAAGATACATGTTACGTGTTCGAAAACAGAAATTTCAGCATCAGTCACATTTTCTTTTTCCCAAAATATTATTTCCGTGAAAAGTATATCAGAGTTGTTTAATTATTATGATCCTCTAATGGGAAAGTTGTGGAGGCGGGAAACTGCAAGCGACATTGATGAGCCATCAACGTCAAAGGATGAATTAATCGATATTATAATAGTAACCAAATAACATCAAGTTATAAAGGCAATGTTAAAGTTTCATTAATATTGATGATTTAAATGAGCTTGGTAATTCAGAAAGATTGACATTATTTAAAGAAAGTTACTCTGCGATCGTAATAAGCCCTTTCGGCCGTATTGTGACCTTTTCAATAGAGTCGTGTTGGGTAAGAATTTGTATAGATGTATGTAGGTATGTACCGACTCATCGAAGTGAAGTTAGGATGGCCCCAGGCTAGATTATTCCTATTCTTATTTCCATTGTGTCTATACGAAGTGTAGCAGTGAGATGATGTAATACTTTCTCTTTTTAAATTAACGATCACAATATTCCAGTAATGATAAAGAATTCAGAAACTAAAGTTAGACATTATTAGCATTAGACAATAAACGCCGCAAATTGATTTATAAGCTTGAACAAATAAAAAGTAGGATAATGATTTTCCTCCAGAAGAATATGTCTTCGCAAAACGTTTTCCCTTTTACATTCCGGTGACATTTCGAAAAAGCCTTTTCAAAGGCACTCGACGTCAACGTACGCACAAAACATTTTCGCCAGTACATTTTTTGTTCAATTTTGTTTCACGTCTGACTTTGGACTTAAAAGCGTCCCCTAGTGGCAATTTGGAGTAACTAAGGGTTACGATCATTCAACAGACACGTCGCAACTAAAGCATTGAATGTGAAATCCCGAACAATGTGTCAATTTAAAACGATTTCATGCAGTAATCTGTAGCACTCGGTTTCAAAGGAAAATAAAAATTGAGGCAGCACAATAGTGATTCGTAAATTGGATAGTGTTGTAATAAGAGCTAAGGTAAGTAGTGCAGAAGGTAGTTTAGAGATAAGCATTTTCTCTAGAAATAATTATTCAAGCAATAACTTTGATAAATTCAAGTTAAAAGTTATTCAAATAAGCACTCTAAATGCCTAATCCATTGCTTCATAAGTTCGAAAAAAATCTGCCCAACAACGTAAATAACGCAATGAAGTGTCAAAATGTGTTACGATTAGATAGCAGTAAACAAAAGTACTTACCACTTTGATAACCTTTCAGATCAAGACTAAAAATGAAAATTAGAGTATTCTATTCAATTCTATTAGTTTCAAGGAGCTCGTGGCTAAGTAATAACAGACGCACGGGTCGATCCATCAGGTTAAGCTACGCTTCCCGGGGTTGGTCCGTGAATGGGTGAATATATTTACATATCGAGACTCCTCCGTGCCTCGGAAAGCACGTTAAGCCGTTGGTCCCGGCTGTCATTTGTGGATCTTTAACAGTTGTCAGAAGCCCGAAAGTCTGACAACCAGTATTGCCAAGGGGTATCGTATTACCCAGATAATAGGTTGTGGAGGTCAGATAGGCAGTCGCTCCATATAAAATACTGGTATTCACCTGCATCCGGTTAGACTGGAAGCCGATCCCAACATAGTTGGGAAAAGGCAAGGCTGATGATACTACTATTTAATTCTATTAGTTTTGGTATTAAACAAACACCAGTAAAATAAACGCATTAATATACGCTAATATTAGCGAGTATTTTAACCATTCAACAAATATAGAAGTTAATTAAATAAAGCTCATGACTTACTAAAACAACGTTCGCTGACCAAATAAGCTGGTATGATCTGCTATAAATACAGGCGAATCCGATAGTGATAGAGATATAAATGAAACTTCTAACAATCGATTTGTTCATACGCGTTATTTTTAGGGTTCCGTTGTCAACAACACAGTCACACAGTCCCTTATAAGTTCGCCATGTCTGTCGGCCTGTCCGCGGCTTAGCTCAGAGACTGTTAGTACCAGAAAGCCGTAATTTGGCATGGTTATACATATTAATCACGCCGAAAAAGTGATGAAATAAAATTACAATTTTTTTTTTTTAACCTCCCCTACTCCTAAAGTTGGTATGTATTTTTTTCTCGTCTATCCAATGTTGTGGAGTTTTGTTTGAAAGGTAATTTAAAAATATTGTGAGTTTGTGCAAACCATTTTTGGATTCAGGGATCCGTTTGCGAAATATTAAGCTAATTTTTGTTAGAGTCAAGTGTACCTGCCAACTAAATGGTTAGTTCTGGATATGTGAAAAAAATCACAGCAGTAGTATATATAACGAAATTAAAAAGGAAAACTATCACAGTTAAGTAGGCTCTACAAGTTAATAATCGACCAATCTAAGAAAGAAAGAAAGAAAAATCGTTTATTTGCGGTTAACATGACGCTAGAAAGAAAATAGCACAGCTGTACTTACATTTGCAGTTGCAAAAACGATATTAAGATATTGATGTTTTTCAACTACGATGTTAAGTTTGTGCTTGGATAAATTCACCCCAAGTATGGAACAAAAACGGACTTATTTTTGTCTATGCTCCATGTGTTGTATCAAATAGCAATTTATTGAAAAAGTATACGTGTTTGAGAATAAAAGAGCCAGACTTTGTAATGTTGCGGAATAATGATCCATTAAACTTATTATTTTATGAAGGGTATACTTATATCAAATTATTGTTCCACAAGAGTAGAAAATTTTATATAGTTAAGAAGAAATTTAATCTAGAGAATTTTTTTTAGCAGCTGTGGGACTTGACTATGTGCTAATGTCGTAACAGAAAATATTTTGTGGAACTGTCAGAGGTAAAAACTAAAGTTATCAGTAGGAATTTCTCAAAAAAACTGTATTCAAACATTTGAAAAAATACTGTGTAGAATCTTTAGATAGAGAAGCTGGTAGTGCTGGTGACAAATTATATTAGGAAACTAAGATTAGGTAGTATTTTAAAATAATGCAGCCGTCTTTTAAAAACGTGCAAACGACCGTAAAGCAATTTTATCTTTGAATGCATTTATGATATGAGAATGTGTGGTGTAGTATGTTGCAGTAACGTTATCATTTATAATACGACCTTAGGGAATAACCTCGCAAAAGTATCACCGAAGTTCACTTCACTTCTTTTCTTTTTAAAGGTTTTTCACAAAACATTCTCTTAGAACTTTTTATAAGAATATACTACTGGTTAGTTGAGAAATTTCCAAACAAGGCATCATTAATTCACGTATCAGTAAGAACTGCTGATAACACAGCTTCTTATTCAACTTTTTCGGGCGCAGCTCGCAAAATTAAGAAGAATATTGCGAATCTTCCAGAAAAATTATGTACTCATCTAATATGATCACAGAAGGTCAGCCTTTGCGATGTATAAATAACACCTCATTTCGTCGGACCTGAAGTCTACTTACCCACTAATTAATGTTACAAGAGCCTGAAAAAATCTTATTGTCTATTGTACTTTATATGGGCACATAATTATTATATTGTATACCTAGTATATCTTCGTATATGAATGATTGTGTATTGTTATCAATGTTATCTCCCGTCCAAGATAGTGTAAGTTGATAAAGCCTGGAATGTTCGGTGGCTTTCTGTACAATGTAACAAAAAAAGGTTTGATATACAATGTAGACTGACGTTGAATAGAAATACACCGGCGTGAAATAAAAACGAAGCATCGTGATAAAGGCAAGTATTTCTAGCTTCTTTAGTTGTTCTATTTCTGGGAATTGGAGGTGCAATGACCTCTAGTCTATTCTGTATTTGTATGCAATAAGTACTAAGTCTATTTACTAAACTTCGCTAATAACTTTATTTTCATTAACTAAGTACCTACTGAGAATCTGCAAAACATTTCATTGATTGGCTACCAGTAATTTAATAGGTAAGGATTTTATTTACTAGAATATGATCAGGTTTTATCACACGTATGTACACCTACATATTTCTAGATATCCCGAAAACAATTTCTCATGGAAACTGATATGACTCATGCTAGATACTACGCATGTCACGAAATAAACATACAGAAAATAAACAAGGAGACCTGTAGTCGTAAATATAAGAGAAACAAGATTGAATAACTTGTATTAGAGTTACAGCTTTCAGCAACCTCATTATCTACAATTTTAATTCCACCCTTTAGCAGGTTTACCGACCCTGTGAGATTTAAATACGTCTAGCGAGTAATGGCTATAATATTCATAATTTATGGCGTCCATTGCTCCGCCACACCTCTCAGGCAATAACCGAGAACATGGTTCAATTACTTATATTTGGAAATGGTTATTTTATGTCGGTCGATAGCCGAGAAACCCCTTTCGCAACTATCATGTTTTTAAATCCTATACATGTTACGACATTTGAGTAACACCCTTACACATTATGCAAGTAGGACCCAAAACTGTGCTCAGAAAGGAAAAGGAGGAAAGTACTCGTAATAAATACAGCGCTTTATGCGCGATAAGGAAAATGGGCATACAGCGTGCCTGATATGGAGTGACATTCGGTAAACAGTATAGTGTATACATTTTGTTTAGGTGAACGATGGTGGTGTTACATAAATAGATTATTTTTAAACAAACACATTTTGTTACGTGTACACTTTCTTCAAAGAAATATGGAATTCTAATCCTATCAGCCAGTGTGGGGTACGAAAATGTTATAATTTCGGTTCACTGAGTATGTGTGAACCCCCGTACTGAAAGGGAGTGCGCCGTCGACGCCGCGGTTTATTCACACATAAAACGGATAGTTTCCATGTATAAAATGCTGACGCATCATGTATTGTACTGCAAATGGCTCGAGCCAGGCCAAACGACTTCCCTTCATAAAAATATACTGTAAAATATAAATAGCTCTATATTGCGCCCCTTTTCGAAACAAATAGATCAACGATTTTTATCAAATAAAATCGCAGAGTCAGATTTTTTGTTAAGAAAAATAGCTACTGAATAAATTGATACAAATCTTGTTAGGTCGTCTCGGAATGAGATAAAATTGACTTGCTAAGTCGATGCAGATGCGCACCGCAAGGATTTGTTCATAAATTTATGCAAATCAGACGAAATAAAACTGGTTCTAGATATTCTAGAACCGTCTATTCGAGTCTAAAGATTTTCTTCTTATCGGACATAAGCGAAAGTTGGAAAGATATTCTGTCTGTTCAGCTCTCCCGTTAGCTGTTTTATTTTTTCAGAGATATGTACTATATGTACATATTTCTGAAAAAATATTAGAGAGAGAGAACTTATATTGCGTTGAAGCTAAATTGGGATCTTGAACAAGCGTACTTACTGCATCAAGATTATATTATAAATATGCAGCATCTCCAATTTATAAAATGTTCTTTTGTGTTTTATGAAGGCACATGGTTATTAATATTACAAGTTTTATTTTATTTAAACGTTTGATAATTTATTCAGTAAAGTATAAAATCAGAAAACGAATTGGTCAGTAACCGAACAAATCGATTTTAGTTGTTTTTATATCAAAACAAAGTCAACTAGGTATTAATGTTGTGAAAATAATACATTATTTGTCAAAGTGCGGAAAGAAGTTTTAGTTTAGTTTCCGCTCTGTGTTTATTATTTTACATGTTCTATTTATTTTTATTATTTTTTGCTATACCTGTTCCGTTTTTTCTAAACTAAAAATAACGGAATTTTTTTATGCATTGTTTTTGATGTTTTTATTATTATTATTTACATTTTACGTTATTCCTACCTTTTCATTTTCCATATCCTGGTATAAATAGTAACCGGAAATGTTCCAGGGTATATAAATGCTTTGTTATCGAATACATTTTTTAGTTTATGCATGTTTAAAAAGCATTGGTAGGTATTTATTTCTTTTTCGGAGATAATGAAAAACCTACAAAGTAATGCAGATAAAAAACGGCTAGAAGTCGAAGAGAAGAGAATCACGATTGATCAAACGACAAAATTTAAACAAAACGGTGCGAATTAAAATTTCAAAGTTAAGCTTATCCTACTTATAATATTATAAATGTGAAAGAATGTATGTTTGTAATACACGCAAAAACAAATTTAATCCAATTCATCCACCCGGCTGAACGGATTTGGATGAAATTTGTTTTTGCGTGATTTGGCACGTAGATAGACCATGACCTGGGTACGAACATAGGCTACTTTTCATCCTGAATCGCAAACGAAGTCGCGGCACCAGTTATTAGTTTTATAAAGTGACGCCGATTCTCATATTTGTTTGCTTTTCTGTATTATTATCAACAGGTAAACATTTCAACTATTTTAAGTGTTTAAAGTACTGTATCCTTGAACAGTGTATAAAGAAAATCAGATTAGTTGCGAAATAAGTTACATTTACAATAAATAAAAATATTTTTCAAATGTGACAAAAAAATCACACCTGTACCGTCGTGATCTTATCGTAGTATTCATGGTAGAGATGAAGTCGAACCGAAGGTAAATTGTAGAAAATTGCCTTCCCTTTTCTAAGATAACGAGTTCCCTGAAAGTGGGGCTTGTCGTATGAACATAACGCATTTTGCGAACGATAAACGTTAAGAAAGTTATTAATTTTACGCGCAAACACGATGCTCATTTTAATATTTTATCAACGATACAAAGTGAGTGAACACGTACATTAGATTATCTTAAACAGTGACAAGAGCTTTAACAAATGCTCTGTTATAGAATACATTAACTTTTATCAAACGTTTCAATAAAAGGTTGTGTGCTTTCTTTCTAAATAACCTTTGAATTCTGGCTACTAATTCGGTTAGTAATACTATAATAATATTTTGTGAGTTGTCGTAGCAAACCCAAATAAAACCGCTACGTGGTGCTACGAGACGCGCCCGTCTTCGTAGACGGTGCTACGAAGTTAGTAAAGGCTACAAATATTTTTGATGAAGAATAAAACCTTACTTACTTTTTGTTTTTTAATATTATTTTCTTTAATTATAATTTGAGTATAATGATCACCTGTGGGGTCTCCGCTCCTCCTCATGATCCTCTTTCATAAACGATGGTTGCAGACTGAATCTGCGCCTGAACTGGTGACGACCCTTCATATTGGCAATCGTTGATTCACTTAGCACATACTAGGTTGAGTTCCAGTGAGTTCACAGCGCAATGTTTGAGTGCGTGTGCGGACAGCGCGTGGCGAGACGCGGGACGTGCGCGGCTCTGTACAGTCGCAGGACGAGTGGCGCTGTGGTGTTAGTTGAGGCGCTGCCCGCCAGCCCGGCCGCCACACGCCTTCGTGCCTTCAGCCGACCCGACGCACCAATATTTCGGAAATCTATTGAAAATATACCACCCACCTATTTATTCAGCTACTTCGTCTTGATGTCCCTGCCACGACAGTATTTCAAATATGTTTGCTCAAAACTTAGCCGTTTCTTCAGCGTCATCGGTTGCAGCGTTGAGGTCTTACTGATTTGGGACATAGAGGGCAGGATAGGAGTTGGAGGATAGTTTGCGACACAGCTCCATATCCACATTTGTTTAGCTGAAAGAGAAAATCAAATCTCTTTAACGATACGAATTTAAAAATAGACTATTTTGATTCACAAATGTTTATGTTACCAGTTTGGATACCAGGCCGAATCAAAATTGTAATTCTATTGCAATAAAGCGTATCGATCGGGCCAAAGCGATAGCATTCAGCCAATCAATATGCAATAAACGAAACATCAGAGCGTCGCGTGATACTACGATAAAGGGCTAATGGGCTCTATTTAATTAAAGTTTACATTTACAATATATGTTTTTATATAGTCAATTAGAATAGGTCAGAATTAGGTATTTATTATGTACACCATAAAAATTACAGATATAGATGTAATGAAATTAATTATTGGAACAGTTCTATTGACATTGTTTTACGGTTTACAAAATACTTCACACGAAGAAAAGCGTAAGTACCTACCTAAGACAATACCTGTAGATGAGGTACCTATAGGGACGCCTGTTGCTGCGCCCGCCCGAAACCCCCACAGTAAGTGGATAAAGTGTTCAGCGGGTTTACCCAAACTTTCTCTCAGAGATATTGTGACTAGAGTGACGTTACACGTAGTCTAGTCTTTTATATCGTCGTCAGCTTTCTAATTCTTTTCTTTATCAAGTCAGGACACTTAATATCTTTTGAAGCTGCGGCACTGAGCAGACTATTGCATAGAATCTATATTTAATTACTTTATAACAAAGTTCAAAATAGCATACATCTTTGACCAATGTTGACAGGACATCAAGATAAAACCTTTGAATGGCCTGCGGCGTAATTGCTCAACACACTACCAATAGCAATGGCTTCCATTTTGACAGTTCATCGACACACACTACGTTATTTACGTTGGTGAGTAATTTTTTATGATGCAATGGACTAGTAATATCCTTCAGAATCATTCAGATTGTGATTAAAAGTGTGTTACGCAATAGGGGGCTGGCCATTATATCAAATAATAAACGTTTATTATTATTTATTGAATTGCCCGAGTCTTATCACACAATCTTATCTAGTATTGTCACATTTTTTATTTGGTCTGACGTGCAAAGAAGATGGCTAAGTGTGATTCTGCGGTACCTATTTACAGTACCACGCAATATATATAATTATGTATTTATTTATTCTTATATTTATATATATTTAGGTTTATTATATTATATATATATACATTATAGTTTTAATAGGTTTACATGTTTAAAGAAATATCTATTCCACAACTTTTTTTATTGCACCTACCACTGTTTGTCTCTGCATCACCCAAAGGTTGCCTGGTAGAAAATGCCTATGGTATTAAGTCCGCCTCTGTGAATTTTGTGTGCTTAAAGTATTAAATGAATAAATATATAAAGCTGAGTCGGTGAAGCAGATTCTATCGTGCTATGAGCAGACAAAAATAGCCCTTAAGGTGACGAACATATTTTGGATGTGACTGTACATCGACACGTAACGTGCTACCGAACATATCCCACAGCCGCTCCTCTTATTGTCATCAGTAGATGGGATTTTTATTGCAAAGTTCCAAACGCACGGGAGTCATAATAGAAAAGAAATAAATTAACTATGCGTGGGTAAATATTTACGGAGTAATATAAGGAATGCTATCAAATCGTACCTTCGCAAAATGCTGTCGGTGGGAGAATCTGACGGTTTTATATCAAAAATTTTGATTTTGTAAATTATTAGAACCGTAAAATTAAATGTTTTCAAATAATTTAACATAAGTAGGTAGGTAGCGAGAAGTAATCGGGTAAGATTTGTTTTATATTCATTACGAGTAATTTTATGGGTCGCTGATTTCACAATATTATGTTAAAATCCCTGTGTCGAAAAAAACAGAAAAATCATAGATATATTTTTGTTAAGAGCCTACCGTTTTCACGCTTATGAACAATTTTATGTTTCACTTTTAGGGTTCTGTGAGCCCTAAATATTTAGAAACTCTTCTCTTATTAATAAATTGCTGTTTTCATTATAATGTTACTAGAGAACAGAATTTCTGCTGTCAAAACGATAACGCCATTTCATCAATATAAAATGGCGTCTGTGAATCCAATCGTCATCTTAAGAGTGGTCCAAACGACACATTGGCTCCATTGGTACCTTTGATATGAGAGCTAATATTGTCATTAATATTATCTGGGTCCCTCGGTCCGTCCGGTTCTCGTTATCCCTCTAGAATAGCGACCCTTTCTCCAAATCTAAAAACAAGCCCTAACAAGGAAAATTTGATATGCCTTACCTAAATAAACTAGAACACTTAAAATTCACAATAACATGCCTAGTCTTGTCATATTCCTTTACGTTTACAAAATAATATATTTATGACTACAAGACAGCGACTTTCTTTTGTTTTATTTGGGTTAATACTTAGGATAATGATGTTTTTTCCCCAAAGCTCCATCAGTACCTGTCTCGGTTATTTGATCGTAATGAGGACTTTACAACTTGGAGGCTTAGCATTTAAGTATTTTTTTCATTTCCCCCGCTGAAATACCTCAATGTGAAGTTAAGGTCAGGTTTTCAGCGACGCCCGAGTCAAAGATGTTTAAATGTTACCTCGAGTAGTGTCTTCTGTCACAATATAGCGGTCAAACAGCAGAATGTTAAAAACGTTATTAAATAATGTTTCGATAAATGTAAGTTGGACCTCAGCCTGTACAAACAATTAAACGCTCACTTGTGTGAGGGTGTTGTCAAAAAACACCTGATGAAACAAGTGAATTAAGGTGTCTTCCGCAAGTGGTCGTATGAAGACGCAGGGGGTGAGGCGCCGGAGGCCCGGGAATTGCAAATTAGGCTCGTGTGGCGTCGGGGAGGGGGAAAGGGGGGAGACGCCCTGCTCAGGTCGGAGCGAAAAATTACGCTCAACAAGTGAGGAACTAACTCATCGTGACCACAGACACGGAACAGATACCTATTGCTTTGATATAGCGACGAACATTTTTGTATAAACAGGCCTACTTGTCCGACGTTTTACTATACTAAAAGCGCAAAAATACATAGAATTATTGAATTTCTGGAAGCCTTTGTACAAGTCAGATACAAGTCAGGTTGACCAGTAGTAGAAAATGCCTTCTGCAAAGCTTGAATTTTAAATAAATAAATATAAGGTAAAAATAACAACATTTAATTATTTTTATCAATTCGTTGAGCACAAGCAACTGCGTATCAGTAGCAATCCACTTTGTTATAATCATGTGTTGTATGAAAATTCTAGGAAAAGCATGCAGGGTCGGTTTTATTACCTTGCTTAAATACGGTAAGAGTCCCAGCCAAACTATTCTGTAAAAACAAACACCGTAAAAACTTGAAGTGAGTTTTCATTTCACCAAATGCCAATGTCAAAGTCAAACAATTTATTTCAATTAGGCACATAAAAAGCACTTTTGAACGTTAAAAACAAAGAAATAGAACTGATTCTAGTTGCCCCTTCCAAAAGATAGTTTTCGTATGGAGAAGAATGGGCAAGAAAATCCACTGTCTCTTAAAAATGTATTATGTGACAGATACATGGTGCTCACATATTTACAAACGTTATAAAAGTACGATATCACAACATTCCTAAAAATTTTACAAGTAATACTAATAAGTCACACAATGTAAAAATCTATGACGTATCACAAATAATAAATTATACAGCTACATTAGCAACCAATTTGATTTTGTCCAGACTCTTAATTTATTATCCTATGGTAAGTCTAACTTGTAATATGCTTGTTTACAAAGTGTACTTTTAATATGAGTTTTAAATTTTCTTTCATTAAACTTCAATATGTCACAAGGTATTTTGTTATAGCACTTAACGCAGTACCCCATAAAAGATGTTTGTACTTTATGATATTAGGGATTAGTACTATTGACAGCTCACTTCACCTTAGTTTTCACGGTGAATTTTTTAAAGAATAGACAGCGCAGGCCTCTTTTCAACATGCATCGAAAAACGATGCTAGGTACCCACACGTAAACTTTTATTCAGCTCGTTATATAGTCGTAACTCCCACCATATACTCCCGAAGTGCCGAACTTAGTTAATAAGTTCCGTTGTTATTAAACAACATTAGGTAATCATTAAGTACCTACGTTTGTTTATTAGGTACACGTAGAAGTATTCTGCACAGCTGTGTAGAGTTAAGTTTAGAGTGTGTCGGTTTGTTGGGGTGGAAGATTTTTGCTGCCGTTATATTGAGCCCTTCAGTTTAAATATCTTGTCGAAAGATCATATTTTTAACCGACTTCCAAAAAGGAGGATGTTCGTAGACATGTTTTTTTTAATGTATGTCAATCGATATTTTCGTCAAGTGAGTAAAAATTTTCAAAATTATTTTTATAACTTTTCAACGCACTTGCTCGTAAAGTGGCTGTTATTGAATCACTTTTACGTTCATAATGCAGTGTATTATGGAAGCGTGCTTTGTACTTTACATTACCGTACTAGTGTGGTAATGTGCGCCACAGATAACTATTTACTAGTCGGAGTAATGACATGGCAGTAAGTATGGAATTAGTAAGCACTATCCTAGCAACATCAAATACCATGTTACCATTATAGTATTTACTAAATCCATACGTACCATAGATATATAGAAATTGACTTTGGTGAAACTTTTTAATACCATAGGCAAATCATGGGCGTTTAGTTACGAAAAAAAATCCCCATGGGCAGGTCAGTGGGATATTATAATTACACGGAATTAGTATGAACTATCCTATAATATTAAATAAGCATTCTCTATGTTCACAAGAGCAGAGTTGCGCGTTTTTAATTAAACCTCATCAAAGAGACTTCATGCCAAAATGCCAATAAATAAATACCAACAAAAACTGTTCGGTATAATTTTGAGAATTGTACTTTTACAAATTGTTTCAATAATTAAAACATAATAACATTATAAGTCTGTTTTCTTGCTCGCAAGTGTGTTGAAAAGCGTCATATGAAACGCATGTGCATTGATCATTACACTCTCGGCTACCTTATCGCGCTCGCCTGCGGCTCGCGCCAATAATACCGCCTCTACTGTAATATCCAATACAGCACACTTGTATCACAATGTACTATTAATTTCGGAAGTGGTAGCAAAAATCGAAAATTCAAAACCAAAGACAACGACTTCCAAAATTGAAGTTATTTTTCACTTTGTAGTGTTTATTTAATATATCTTTGCAACCCTATTTTCAGAACATTTATTATAACGAACTATACTTAATCTTACATATTATCGGATTATCGAATCGCAATAGAGAAATACTTTTAGTATGAGCTGTGAAGGTATTTTCACAATATCTTTATAAATAACTGAAAATATATTTTTGCTGTAAAGCTTGCAATGCGACGGTAAGCTTAGTATGGAGCATCTGTTTTATAAATATCGGGATTCTTAGAAGGGTTACATAGAAGATCTACGCACATCTCCTAACATAGCATCACAGGCTTCGTTTTCAGTCTCATTTTGTATGCTCATAGCAAAATGCCAGTAGGTACATGAATTTGACATAAAAAAAGAAATTGGTCAGAAAGAGAAAGAGGACACATGACACAGTCGGTGTACTCAGATGGGTATTCACCTAACCAAGTAAATTGCATATTAGTGTGGATACTTATATCAGGCAAGACCGTACGCACCCCTAGTAATTTACAAGAAGCGCCAGTCCTCTATCAACGCGATTCCAGTTTTTAGTCTCTTCAAGCAAAAGTAATATCGTTTAGTTTTTTTTTTATTACTTCCCCAAAACTCATTACAGCTTTTGTAATTAAGAAACTTTGGTATTCATCGGAGTCGCGTTAATCGTATCTACCTACGCAAAAAATACAAATCATTTTCAGTCCATCTTGTCAGAGAAAGTCGAAATTTTATGGGTTATTATTTATTCTTGTTCCTTCGATTGTGTATGGAGCTAGGCAATTGTAACATAATCATACACTTTTATCCGTATGCAGGTCAGCAAAGCAGGTCATACAATTCCAAGGATCATTTCTTTACTAGGTACTAATATAGTGTCGCAGATACACGAATACAATTTCCTGTTTCCATCGTACGAGAATTTAAGGTACAGCTGATCGAGTCGCGTTCGGAATCCAAGTTTAATCAGAATAAGTTCTCAAACAAACAAACAAACAAGGGGACGGGCGTAAGATGCGTTCCGAAACCACATACCTACCGATGGTGGTGTTAAATCACATCCGAAAGGGGGAAATGCCTTAAGAGATTTATGCACTTTGTATGAGTAAGCACGATATGGGTTGCTCTATATAACATTGGTACAAGAGGAGAAGTTTCTGTAAAGCGTGATGTATGCTGAAAGTTTTGTATAGCAGAGCCTGACAAAGTGATTGCTATGCAGGTTTTTAAGTGTTACAAACAGTGGATCGGTGAATAAATTGGTAGTTTGCAGAGTATAAATAAACGCATTTCGGTAAACCTTTTTTCAGTGCTGCAATTCGCTACTTACCCAGTATATTTTACTCTTCTAGTTGTTATCGCAAATCCCATTTGTTTTTCTCATTTCCTCGTATAGTTATATCTATATCTATTTATCTAAGCGGAACCTATGTGTCACCGAGAGATACCAAGATTGCGTCAAGTTCCTGCTTTTATATACCCATTTCCTTAAAGTATTAGATGTACCTACTTATTATTGAGATATTGATTTAGTCAACAATATCCCACCAAAAACATTTCATGTAAAGTAGGTTGCCACGACTTACATCGCTTTCTCTGCTAAAAATGTAGTGGTTCCGACTTCTAAATAAACTCGTAGATATTGAAAATACTCCAAGAATCATCAATCAAGCCTTTCGGTAAACTTATTTATGGCACTTGGCAGCAAAAAGGCTTGATTACTTCCCGTAACGATTTTATTTTCTAGAAACGATAATTATTAACACAAAATATCTTCTAAGAAACGAAAAATGTTAAATAGGAAATTATTTGCTTCCGCACTGGTAGAAGTCAATAACATTAATGATTCTTGGTACAATTAGGTACAAAGAACAAAAATCGGAGCAACTGAAAACAACCGACATTTGTAACAATAAAGAGCCCTAAGAAAGACATCTGTCCAACTAAAGCATTGTAAAAAAATGTTCAAAGACTGAAAATCAATCTTAACACAAATATCAACGGACTCTTGCTCTTCAACTATTTCTTGCGTAGTATCAGACTTCTTCATCACAAGAAACTTCATGCAAACAGTTTATCTTTGTCGTAATTGAATGCTCGGGAGCAGAAGGCGAGGGGGTGGGTGTGGTCTAGCACCAACATTAACTCGTAATCGCTCCAGGTCACAAATGTACAGAATTATTGAACAATAAATTTTATTTCCACCAATGTACATTTTGTGATCCATTTGTCGAGCAATACTGCTTTTAACATCGCCAGGCTTTATCATGTTCATTCCGTTTTATTGTTAATTAAAATTTTATAACTGGAGGTTTATTCCAGGTTTTTTATTGGGAGTGAATTTTGCTATATTCTGTTTTGATATTGATCGTGTTGTTCTTGACAAGGAATTAGACACTACCGCTTCTGTCGGGTGCAGTGTCGGATAGCACCTCGTTGATGATAGAACAATAGGGTTTCCAACTAGGAGATTAGTGAAGCGGACATTTGTACGTGTGATGCCTTAATTTAATATTGATCTATTTGAACATGAAACCTGCTTCTCAAGGACGGGTTTATAAAAGCAAGGATTAATCCTTCCGCTGCTCTTCATTACACTATCAATTCATTACTGCGCTTTTGCCAGAGGCTTCACCTGCGTCCAGGTTGGAAATTATCCCACGAAAACGTACTACCGGGATTAAAAGTGTCCTATGTGTTAATACAGGTATCGGAGTGTGTAAAAAAAAAAAAAAATGTATCTGTGTACCAAACATCCAAATCTTATTAGTAGCATAATACTAATGATTATAAATAAGTATTGAAATACTCTCGTGAATTCATGCAAGCCTAGTACTTTATGTTAGGTTACTGCTCAGAAAGTGTGCACACCGTGTCTTGAACAGAATACCGTCTCGTATGCATGCACCGTACTACCGAGATAAAAAGTAGGTATCATGTTTTAACCCAGGCCATGGTCAAATTTCATAGAAATCCGTTCAGCCGCTTCGGGTCAAAGCGTAACAAAAATACTCACTTTCGCATTTATAATATTAGTTAGGATTAGGATAGTGACCTTGATAAGAATACTTGTGTGGGGAGCACAAGACGCAGTTCCAGGAAATAATACAGGAAGATTTCTAGTACAGATACAGTTTTATTACGTTCACGTACATAATTGTATTAACTAAGATAAAATGAAGTACAGCAACAGATTACTTATTTATTTATTTAATACTTTAAGCACATAAATGTACAGAGGCGGACTTAATGCCATAGGCAGATTACTTTTATATGTTCAGAAGGTTTCGTGTTAACAGGAAATCGGGTCGGTCTTTTCTCCATACAAAAAGTCATAATTCGAGGTTCGCCTCTCGTCTATTACCTCCTCCAATATTGGAGCAATTTGAAAGATATTTTATAAATTGATTTAGAAGGATATTTACTGGGCCTCTATGATTTTTATTTCATTTATAGTTTTCAAATTTGTGCAATAGGCCTCTGATGAGAGCGGTCTAAACAGGCAATTTTGAGCATTTTTTGAGGGTTCTATTGCTTCTACAGATAATGTATCATCAAAACGGAAAACATAGGGGCATAGAACTAGTTGATATTTATTTTACTGTAAAAAATTATTGCTCTAAGGCCATAAACCAGAGAGAAAACAGGCGAGAGCGTTAGTATGAAGAGGGGACCGACACTAATACCTCTTAATAAACGTCAATCATTCGTTTTTTTTTTGGGAAATGGAGTAGTGATATGGTGAGCCGCTAGCAATAGGTAGAACTTATTGTAGGCGATGAAGTTCAATGGATATTTTGTATTTATTGATGAGCCGGCCAATGTTGTGAAACGTCACTATCACTGCGTTAGCTCTATTTTGTACAGCAGAGTAAATAAGTTATAAATAACTATTCACTTACCTCACGGGAGTGTATAGCACTCACGTACAAATGGCTTCAAAGCCTGGCGTATTAGGAGTTTTCTATCTGGTAGCACATAAACTTACCTATGGTTTTAATATGTCCTGTGGTATTTCGTTTTCGTGTCGTAATAATCTACCTAAGTATACAATCAAACACAGACACATATAGATACAGCCTGTACACATACATACATACATACACATACAGAGTACATCTTCTCAGAGTAGTTAGATAGGAAACGCCGACCTCATCTAGCTTATTCTTTTTAATTTAATACTAGCTTCCGCCCGCGGCTTCGCCCGCGTGTTATGTAGATAAAAAGTAGCCAATGTCCTTTCTCAGGCTCTAGCCTATCTGTGTACCAAATTTCATTTAAATCGATTCAGTAGTTTCGGCGTGAAAGCGCGGCAGAGAGACAGAGTTACTTTCGCATTTAAAATATTATAGTAAGGATGACATGTAAAACTGATTTCGATACATTTTCGATTAACAGAATAAGCAATTTCATTTCATTTCACATATCACATTAGACAACTGTAACATCTTAACCTAATTTATTTTGAATGTTTTAATAATATAATGTTTAAAAATATAGGAATTAAATGTCATTAATAATATTTTAGTTAAATTGTTGACATACCTACTTTTCTATATTATTATTTATACATATAATTAAAAAAACATGTATAAATAAAATATAAATAAAAAATATGTTCTACATAGTTTCGTCGGGGTTATATTTTATTGCTTATAGTATTATATAATACTAAAAGCAATAAAATAGAACCCCGACGCCTCGTATACCCCTCTTTGAAGTGGGCGCTAAAGGCTGCAACACAGTTTACGTAGATACATAACTTATTCTGAGTATGAACATATTTATATCCTGAATGCAATTTTTAATTTTTATACAACAAAATTATGGCTTAAGAGCGTAGGTACATAAACTATGCGTAGGTATGGAATAAACAGATTACAAGGAAAAACAGGATGCAAACTTCTGGTATAAAGTAGTATAAAGTATTTTCTCGAACTTTAATATAACAAGATCCAAGAATCGCACTTTCCACGAAATCATCAAAAGCTGAAATTCAACATCAACGTACGTTTGTCAAAGATTCGTAGAAGTTCTAAAGGGTCAAACGAATTGTTCATGCGAACCAAATACATAACACAACATCACAGGTGTAAATATGTTTTAATAATACTAACACATGTCGCGAATTCTCCGATTTGTTACCAAGAATTTCCTATTTGAAAAGCCCAATTAGGCTTTGCCCGACTTGGTTTTCGTAATCATGCTGGACTCAGCTCTCAGAAGTCACTAGCGAGCGACAACTAAACCAAACAAAGTAAAACAAGTCAAACGGTCAGTAACATAATAATCCCTTCAGTACTCGTTAGTCGTATATAAGATCCCGTTTTAATTATACAATAGTTTAAAGTGTCTGCATGCGGAGTTTTAGTTCGAAGTGTGCCTAGTTCTGACATAATAAACTCAGCTCGCCCACAGTTTCGTCTAACGAATGAGTGGCTAGTATGATGTTTATCGGATTGGAGTTTCTTAGTTAGATTTCGAAGTAAGCTGTTGTAATATTTAGCCTTTTATTATTGTTATAATGTATTGTGATCTCTCTATGTATTGTTATTTGTTTAGTAAATGTAACGGTGTTTTTTTTAATTGTTTTGTTTTGTGGTTGGATGCTATTTGTTATTTCCGCATCTGGATTTTATTCGCAGTGTCTTCGGAGTTTTTTTTTAAATAAATAACGCTGGTCCTGAAATAGGTAGAAAACTTATAACTTTATAAAACCACTAGGAGTAAAGCTGTTTCATTGTTAGCTAGCAAGCTGTCAAGCCCGAAAACTAACTTTTTCCAAAGTGTTACTTATTCAAACTCATTGTGTTTTATTTACAACAACAATTTGTGTGTAAAACACTGCTGTTGGTATTATAAATACTTCAACAATAATGTATAATATAAGCTCACCGTTGAATTCCATTTTTACCGTTGAACAAAAAAAGAGTGTTTATTTCATGATGTTGAAAAGCAGACTTTACTGACCCTCTCTTTCTGAAATCTTGCTCACGTTATGTGGATTCAAAGTAATCTTTCCTGCGCTACAATAGCACCCGACCTGATGATGAACATACTACAACATAGTTTGTTTACTATCGTTACAAAGGAAGAGTACTTTATTTCCTCACACACCCGTGCATGAGACAGTGAACTCTTATACTTTAGCACAACGCCGTAGAACTCGCTCACATTCCCGACTACAATGAAAATAACAATTTTACTGCTTATTTTTAAGGTTCCGCACCCAAAGGGTAAAACGGGACTTTATTACTACGGCTCCGCCGTCCGTCCGTCCGTCTGTCACCAGGCTGTATCTCATGAACCGTGATTAACTATCAGGGTTCATGAGATACAGCCTGCTGACAGTTGAAATTTTCACAGATGATGTATTTCTGTTGCCGCTATAACAAAAAATACTTAAAAAACAGAATAAAATAAATATTTAGGGGGGCTCCCATACAACAAACGTGATATTTTGCCGTTTTTATAGATAATGGTACGGAACCCTTCGTGCGCGAGTCCGACTCGCACTTGGCCGGTTTTACCTACTGCTGGCAGTCTTTTTAAATATTGTATATTGCTAATTCCCACGTTCAGTAGTTACCTAATGAACATCTGCACCCGTTTTTACGTAGGCGTTTCCGAGCCGCGCTTGTACACAGCGGATTATAATGAGGAAATACAGCCTTCACTTTAATGCGGATCTAAGAAATGTACCCACTAACCCATCATTATTATACAAGTACCGTATTGTACAAGTAACTATCTTCCATACCGATCTTATCGTATCATCAAAACCACGAGCGAAACGACATCGTTTAAAAGACAAATCGCAAAGATAAATATGTCTCTATTCTGAATATACCTAGGGTTAGCCCTCATTCATTACCTACGAGACAAAAGGGACCCAAGCTGGGGCTACACAAACCCCAGGATTTTTTCCCTAAAATAGCTTACAATACACCTTCGGAACCATAAAACATTTTTACGATGGTCGTATATAGAACGATATTAAAGATGTGAAGCATTTTTTTTCCCCCTTTGCGCCTTGGGTACCTATCGCTGGAAATAATTCCTATGACTGTAGCGATTCTTTTCCAACACTCGAGAGATGGAGAATAGATACTAAATGAGGATTATAAAAATTTGTTAACTTGAATAGGATACTTCAAGCTATTGGTTATTGCCCGTGGAGATAATGCACAAATCAATGAAATTGCTGAAACGTGAGTTGGCAGAACTTTAAATGAAATCTGAAGTGGAAATTACAGGAATTTTAGTATTTTCATTGTAATATTTTCAGTAGAAATCTAAAGAGATTGTAACGTTTCAATTTGTCGTGCCCTTTGGGGAAATACTTGACTTCTTAATGTCGTGAGGTTTCTTTACCCTCGGCGTAGTAAACGTGCGCAAACATCAGTCCTTTCTCTCGTCAAGTTTTATCGTTTGTTTGGAAAGGATCAAGCGGTACTCTCTGCCGTTCACCTATTGTGTAGACAGGCTCTTAGTTTCAGCGAACTGTAATTGAATGTGTCCTAAATCAAGTGTTTCTAAAACCAACGTCAACGAATTCACGACGACGTTTTAGTAATTCATGTACTTATATTGCGGACTGACACACATCCTTTGATCCCACATTTGCTATTATTATTAAAGTGGTCATTACTGGTAATAAATGCTTCATAATAATATGCATGACACACTCCAACGGCTGTCAATAATGTGTTATCTAATTACGCAAATCCTGATTGAGATGTATTGTGTCGTGACGTAACGTGGTACAGTAATGTCTGATAGATATAATTATTCAGTTTCAGTGGTGGGTGGCGACCACCCGCGCAGGCACTCCACTCATTAGTCAAGTGGCTCGGCGGGACCTTTATTAATCGGGCTTTCTAGAAAACAACCGATGCTAATTTTTATTGAATTACTACCTTTTGACCGCGGGTTCGCCCGCGTGGAGGTTGGAAATTATCCCACGGGAACAGACTACCGGGATAACAAGTCTAACAAACGTTATGTTCTATCTGTGTGCCAGTGTACATAGAAATCTGTTCAGCCGTTACGACGTGAAAGCGTAACAAACAAACTCACTTTCGCATTTATAATATTACGTAGATAGGTAGGTAGGTAGCGAGGATTTGGATGTAACCTTAAAGATTTTAAAAGTTCTTAGAAGAGACCTATATTAATGGGTTGTAAGTATGTATTTCTATAGTTTGGCTGTCCTACGTTACAAGGATGTTTTTGCAGGCAACTTATATTTTCACAAGAAACTAGTCTCACTAACCTACAAAAAAAAACTGTTGATCTAATGATCAGTTCATAATGACTTAACGGCTTCATTACGCAACTGTGTACAGTCAAACAAACTATGTGGTCGGTATATATAAGGTGTATCTTTTCATACACGAAATTTCTTAAGGAAACTTTGTACTCAACATTAGAAACAACTTTCACTATGGGAACAACCCAGAAATCGCGAAAAATAAATCGGCTCTTCCCTACATTTATGTTCGCATAACTCGTCAAAATGTAGGGAACAGCTGATTTTTTTTCGCGATTTCATGGTTTGTCCCATAGTGTGATGAGTACAATGATCCGTTGAGAGATTTCGTGTATGAAAAGATACATTATATTATAGGCAAAAGTGTTTTTATTGTGTACATAACAACTTTTTAATCTTATGGCATTAGAGAGTGATGTAAAATAGTTGACCACTCAGCACGCTCACATCATTGCAAGCTAGCGTTATACCAAATAGTTTGTTTGAGAGTTACGTTACTGTTACGTTTAGTTATGCAGAGGTATTTGTGAGCATACCTTGCAACACGTCTGGAAGGAATTTCCTGACACTACACGGAAGACAAAGGTATTAATTAGACCTATCTATGTAATTACTACCCATCAGAGCAGTATGTCTACCTGCCTGTCTGATCTGGGGTGTCATTCTTAAGACCTCATTCTAAACTTCGAATCTGAAACCGCTGTGAGTTTCTTGATTGGCATTCTAAAAACTCGGTTGATACACTAGCGCTACCCTTGCGAGTGTGTCAGCGAGTTGAACTAAATTGACCGTGAGATTATGTCAGATAGAGTATGAGATGACGTAATAAGTCGCATTCAGTAAGGGAAGCTAATTCAACGCTCACTTCGCACTCGAACCCGAACACATTTTGAACCTTATGCGAAATGAGAGTGAATAGCGATGTGAGATGCGAGTTGTTGTTTGAATTTTACAGAATCGACGCACTGTCTTTCCATTGTCTAATCCTTTAATGAATGAATTACTATTTATTTGCTAAGCACGGGTACATACATTTGATCATTAACAATTCAGCGACTCTGTTTTGCCACCTGCGTACAAATTTTATAATTACAGTAGATTTTTTTTTTTAAAGCCTATTATGTGTTCCACTGCTGGGCAAAGGCCTCCCCTTTTTACTTCCAAATCTCTCTATTGATGAGATAATAATATAATAATATTAAAATAAAATTCAGAAACCTTGAAATTGCGGATAGTCAGAAGCCCAAATGTCTGAAAACCAGTCTCACTAAGGGGTATCGTGTAACTCAGTAACTGGGTTGTGTAGGTCAGATAGGCAGTCGCTTCGTGCAGAATATTGGTATTCAGGTGCATCCAGTAAGCTGACCCCAACAAAGTTTGGAAAAGGCTAAGTGGATTGACTATTATCCAAACTGAAAGCACACATCTCCAAAAAAACTGACCAGAACCTAACTACATAGATAGTAGAAAGTAAACATTTAGTCATCATCTGCCTAGCCTTTTCCCAACTATTTTGGGGTCGGCTTCCAGTCTAACCGGACGCAGCTGAATACCAGTATTTACCATGGAGCGACTGCCTATCTGACCTCCACATCCCAGTAACTGGGTAATACACCCCTTGGTAAGACTGGTTGTCAGTCTTTCGGGCTTCTGACAACCCATAACGACTGTCAAAGATCCACTAATGACAGCCGGGACCAACGGCTTAACGTGCTTTCCAAGGCACGGAGGATTCTCGGTATGTAAAGATGATGGTCGCCTATCTACGGACCAACCCCGGCAAGCGTAGCTTAACCTGATGGATCGACCCGTGCGGCTGTTCTGTCCTCAAAGTAAAGTAAACATTTAGTAATAAATAGCTTATGTGCCAATACTATTCCAAGATAAAGTAAATTACTCGGGAGCAAACGATACGGTTCTCATCTGTCACGAGTTCTTTTAGGGAAAGATTCGCAAACGCTTTGATAACGCCGGGCTTTCCTTATTGCCGACGTTTTGATAAATAGGACATAATATATATTCCGTTTTTACTAGCTATAGGGAACACCGCAATGAATGCCTAAATAAAAAACGCGCTGTTCGATTTTCAACGCTCGCCTTAGCGTTGAAAGTTCAAAATCCAAGAGCGCATTTAGGCATTCATTTAAGAGTCGCCTTGTGTCAGTAAAAACGGGAAATAGTTTATATGGCTAAGGGGAGGAATGCTGTGGAAAGCTGCAGGTTGACCCGAATTGAGAACGTACAGAAGCGAACGAGAATGTATACGGAAATTGACGATTTAATGGCGGTTTGTATATAAGGTTTTCTTTTATTTGGCAAATACTTCCAATAACTACGGATGTCTAAATATGAAACAATCATTATATGTCTACAAAAAAGAATTAGTAAACACTTCCCGAGACAATGAATGAGACAACAGAAATTTTATTGTTATGACGTCTATGCGCGTTTAGTCACAGATTATTGTATAGGAACTTACTCTATGCTCTATCTATATCGAATCCATTTATTATTATCCTTCTGCGATCCAGAAGGAAGAGCCTATGTCCTTCTCCAAGTCATGGTCTACCCATGTGCCAAATTTCATCAAAATCCGCTCAGTTTTAGCATAAAGTCGTAACAAGTAAACAAACTCACTTTCGCATTTATAATATTAGTTTTATTATACTACTGACACCAAAAATAGAATAACTATAAAAATGAAATTCAAAGCCACTCCTACATTATTATTTGTTCAAAGTTATCCAATATTATTAAATAGGTATCTACTATACCTACCCAAACCTGTTCCAATCCGATCACGAGAAACAAAGAGAGAGAGCATTACCGTAATTATATGCGGTAAGACATGGAAAACCTTTCTACTGGGATTGCGTATCAATTTCATCGGTTTAAACTTTCCTGGCTTTAAAGAATAAGGTAGAATAAAAGAGGATAAAATCAAGCTTCTTTATTATAGCAACATTTATTACAAAAGATACTTATTTGCTGCATTGATACAACCCAAAACATTGTTCGTTAGTTAAATTCCGCGCTTCCCTCATCTATTACGAACTCTAACCTTTCAAACGAACTTGATCCATTTATTTTTAGGAAAGTACCTGAAATTAAAAAAAACACTTCACACTAGGTATGAAGAATTTATAATCGAAATAGCATGACGTTTTCTAGACAGACATGCTTAGAGGAAATCTAATGAGAAAACCCAATAACACATTGGCTGATATACGGATCGAACCCAGGACCCCCATACTCAGCCATCAGCTATATTTATTACTTTTGACTTTACTGGTGAAACATACCTTCAACATCATAACTCCTTCCTTTGAAGAAATTAATGATTTTTATAGGTGTCCGTCGCCAAACGAGTACCAATAATAGTCCAGAAGTTACTATTACAATTAACGGTACCCAAATAAACATTCCATGTTGTTGCATCCTGAAAAGTATAAAGACAAAAAGTTAATCGATTTTAGTTAACAATCAAATCAATGCTACGGCTACATTGTCAGCCAAAAGAAAACTACATTTCGCGCGCTCTCTGTTTAACAGTGGGACATCGAAAGAGAGCGCGCTAAGAAAAGTTCGCCTTATCGCGACAATGTAGCCGTAGCAATAGGATCAGCAGTGCTGTTCTGTAAAACTCTTACCCTTGAAAACTTAGTTGAAGTGAGCTGTCAATAGTGAGGGGGAATAACAGCATTGCTATTCTGTAACCATCTCACCGTGAAAACTTAGGTGAAGTAAGCGTGGAGTGAGCTGTCATTGTCATCGATACTTACTGATGGTACGGCAGTGACAGTTCACTTCAAGCTCACTTCACCTAAGTTTTCACGGTGAGATTTTTACAGAATAGCACAACAACTCATTTCTAGCTCACATCACCTACGTTTTCACGGTGAAATTTTAGCAGAACAGATCGGCTGAATGTGCTGGGCCAGCTTGCACCACAAATCACTTAAGCATTTAGCGCTGAACGTGATTAAAACATAATTCAGTCTCTATGATCGTCAAAGGATTGAGAGAAACAGAACAATGTTGTAAATTCGTTAAGTACGTAAGTATCATTGTCATGCCAATAACCCTACTAACATTAAATTTCATTTTTTTATTTAATTAATGTTAATAAATGTCTTCCTAATTCTAAATTGAAAATGGTATTTTATAGTTGCCTGCAATAAATAATTTTTAATTCTAGGCAGGGCATGATTTGAGCAGAATTAGCTTATCATTCAAACTAAAATCAATCAATAATGAACACAACTTAAACTTACCATGACTTTTCTATCGGATCTCCCGAAGTGACAGTAGTATTCGCATCATTGTCAACAACTCTTACTGTAGAACTGCTGCTGCTCACAAATGGCACAGGAGTGGTCGTTGTTGGTGTTGTTATATTCTCAGTATGATTGTAATCATAATTGCCTGTACTCCTCGTGTTGAATGGATCTTTTGTTGTAGTCGTTGTGTCTTCGTTGCTACTCCTAGAGATGTGTTCTTTTACGCATGTGTCGTTTACAGTGTTGTAATCAGAGTTGCATCGACACGTGTTCGGAGCGACACAGGTACCATGCAAGCAGTCTCCTTTACATACAGGTACGCAGGTATCGTTACGTTTCGTGTACCCAGCATTACATGCACATTCTTCGGGATGTTTACAATAGCCATTAGTACAATTTAATTTACATATTGGTTTACAAACTTCGCCGCTGTAATTAAAATACTGATGTTCGTTACTAAATTCAAGTCAATGAAAGACATTACCCAGTAAATTGTATCTTTATAAAGTATATTACACACTTGTGCTATGCAATTTTCTAATACCTACAAAGGAGATTCAGTTAATATAATGCAATAGTCTTACAATCTTTAGTAGCTCTAACAGTATTTTCAGCCTGTATTGTATAAAAGCTAATAGTATCATCTGGCTTCTTTCTGTACACTCGCATCGCATCGAAGAAAAAGGCGATTTGCATTCGGTGAAGAAAACTGTGTGAAATAATTTACTTACACTGTGTGCTTAACACAGATTTGGGTATGAACTTCGACTAATGACAACACTATAATTAAGAAATAACTCACAGAATTAACTAACATTTTTATATTTTAGGAACGAGTGTGAAAGGTCACAACGAACAATCAACTACAATATTAACTGAAAAATAGGTATGTTAAAAAACATTTCAATATGATAATAACTAATCACATATCCGGCGTGCGTAAGCCAGTGATAACGTGGGATAATTTGTGAGTGTGGGTTGCCCCCCAACTAGATGGACCGAAGACCTTAAAAACATGGCTAGGACAGACTGGATACGAAAGGTGGAGGAAAGGGGTTGTGGCGAAGCCATGTGGACTGCGATAGTTGATTATTTCAACATTCTCCGTATTGATACATAATGTAACCCATTATTACATTTCTGCAGACTAGGTTAAATTCATAAGGTTGCAAAAAGTTGCATGTTCTGCAGAATGACAAGCAGTAAGTTTGCACAAAATTTTGGAACTTTAGAATGATTTACATTTTAGAACTTTAGAATGATTCGATTCTATAAATAATGATTAAATCTTACACAGTATTATAAAATATGTACGAGTATCACAAGTGAAATTATATTTTTAAATTAAAAGAATGAGATTATTGAATGATATAAAGTTGAACAGAAGATGACAGGTAAGACTGTCAACTGCACTGGCTGTGTACTAGCGGCCTCTGGGTGCCATATGCGGGCCGAGACTACAACGTCCTGCGCGTACAATACAACAACGCTTTTAGGATACTCTTGCGGTTGCCGCGGCGTTGTAGTGCATCTGGAATGTTTGCTGCAGCTCGCACGGATGGCTTTCAAAAGAGTGTCCGTGGAGTTTCTTGCCCGTTCTTCTCCATAGGAACCTACGCTTTGTAATGGGCAACTGGCTTCATCTTTATTTATTTATTTATTTATATATACTTTATTGTACACCAGAAAATACATAGCCAAAATAAATATATTCACACACACACACATCACACACACACACATCTTACATCTTTCTGACTGACCGACCCCTTGACAATTCAAAAGTGCCTGTAATTGGTTTATTTGAAATAAATGCTTTGAGTTTGAGTTTTCACGCTATCATGAGTAAGAAAGCGGTTTCCTTACTACAACGTTACGTAATACTCGTAACGGTGTCCTGAAAATGATTGCTGGCAGACCGGACCGCCCCATCCAAAGGCACTGGGTAAAAATAGCAATAGGTTTATGCTAAGTTAAACTAATTAAGTCAAGTACTAACAACAACAGCATAGCATATAAGCACAATCTGTTACTAACCTCTAACAACTTAATTATTATTTTTTGTTCTCGAATTCAAGCTTAGAATAGGTCTCTGGTCTTTAGAGGTTTTCCTCAACTCTGGATAAATTTAATCACTCTTACTAAAAATATTATATAATAAAAAATATTATTGACTCCACACGCCCCACCTGTTGGGTCAATAGGACTTAGTCACAATATTAAGTACTTAATTTGAGAAATATAAATTGAATTATCATCCACTTCAACCTACTCACTAATTACTTATTCCTGAAGTTCTCTCTACAGTGATTTATTGCCAATGATTAATTACCCGAACTGTCACAACGCTAAAGTAGTGAATATTTTGGGCATGCTTGATTCGATTCGTGTTACGAACTTAAATTATTTTTCAGTGTTATACTTTCTTATGACTATATATAAATAAAACAATGTTGAGATTAGTTTTCGAATCAAAATCTATCTTCTCATCTATTATTAATAGAATAATCAAGCCAAAATGTTCTCATATTAAACATAAGCCACCCTCTAAAACCTACTTTATGTTTCAAGGCTCCGCTTTCACGACGATTAGAACAAGAAAGTTTAACGCTTTAACAACGGTAATTAATAAACGTGAACTTCGAAGTTCCCTAAGTATCTTAGCACAAGGTATTTAATCCGTAGGTATTACTAGGTATATTGAATTCCGAACCTGGGATTAGCAGGAGTGAAGTTTCTGAGTAACGAAGTAAGGTGGCCGACGAGACAACTCAATTACGCAAGTTGTCTGCGCTCGCTGCTCGCTTGCGGAGACACCCGACACACGTCAAGTCTTCGCCGCGCGACACCCGTGTGTCACATCCACTATATTATTATGCGCATATCGGAAATTGCTTTAATTTACTTTAGCTGATGCCCGCGGCTTCGCCCCCTTGACAAATTATACACTAAAATCTTCCTCGAGAACCACTCTATCCATTGGTGAAAACAGCATGAAAATCGGTGCCGCAGTTTTTGAGTTTATCGCGAACAGATAGATAGACAGACGCGATGGAGGACTTTGTTTAATAATATGTAGTGATATACGTGGGTAGGTTATACGACTACCAGATAGCTTTCTTTTGTATGTCGAGGAAGCGTATTTTCGTCTTAGGCGTAGCCTTTCCTGTCTATTTTTACCGCCTCTTTACACGAACAGGACGACAGACAGATGCGACGCAGCACTTTGTTTTATAATATGTAATGATATTCATTTAATTTAGCTATGTTCAGAGTTACTTTTCCCAGAATCGTCAGAGCTACTTTCATCGAAACTATAAAGTTCCAAATAAGATACTTTTAAACTTCATGACTACACTGATACAAAAATCATTATGTTTATACCTACTGAAAATCCATGTTGATATAATCATATTATAAACAAACAAGTTATAGTACCTATGTACAATAATTAATCAAATCATTCAATCTCAAAAACTAAAGAGCCATAAAAATATTTTCATGCAGTAAGTAACTAATGGCTAAGATAAACAGTTGACGAATACAAACGTCCCGAGCGAAGCCGACGGCGCATTATGGAGCCGAGAGCCTCCGAAAGCTTCCGAAAGCCGATGCGACAGGAAATAAACAATTTTCTTCTCTGTTTATATGCATGGGAAGAAATGGCGCTGGCGCAAAACCAGAGCTGCATAAATCTTTACAGATGAGGCGTGGAAACCGAACGAAGTGTATTGATTATATTATTTTGAGCAGAGATGGTAAAAGCATTGAATTTTGTAGATGAGTCAGGTGAGTTTGTGTGAGTCAGTTTTTTTATTGTTTCTGCTAGCTATACATCCATCGTTTATACCTTTTACTAAGTGAGCATGCGAGTAATGTTTTATAAATACTTATTCTGAGTAATTGTATTATTGTTGTTAATATTTACAGATTTAATTTCAAGAATCTCTAATTTAAACTCTCATTTGAAATATGACGTTAATATAAACATAATTATATTCCCAATTCAAAAACCATTAATAGCTATCCAAAACCAAAAATAAATTTATATCGCAACCCGCAAACATTCAGCGACAGTCGATTTAAAACAGACACGGTGGCGGCGATAACGAAGTTTAGCCTTGTTTCTTGAAGAAAGCCTTTATAATATTAGTTATCAGAACAGCAACCAATCGCCGCGCGGTTTATAATCGCATCCTGAGAAAGTCTCATATCTCCTACTGTCAGCGACTTTCCCCTTGATATAGGGAAAATGTTTTAAGAGAAAATAAAATGTTTTTCTAAGGTTTCACGCGGTGAGATCGACGCGCCCCGGAGATCGAAGGCCTCACAGGATTTAATCAATTTGCTGGAAAAAGTCGGCGGAAACCGATCAAAAGATTTATAGACCAAAGGACTTTTCCCGCGTCCTCGGTGCACTTTGCTCTGAGGAGCTTAAATTGGTAATTAGATTCGTCGTTTTAAACACAATTGAATGCCTAAAACAGCAATTTTAACTTAAATCCGGGAGACGTTTAGTATTCATTGTGAGTACAAAAGAATCCTCGAAACTAATTTGTCTACGGCTTCTTTGATAGAAAATACGCCTACCTACTTACTTAATAATTATTTTAGAAGAAGTCGATTAGTCAAACTCGAGACATTATCTGTTGAATATTGATTTATTACAATTAATATACAAATGTAAATAGGCATAATTGTGTGTCAGCAAAAGTAGGCATCGTGCTACGAAATCGTGAAAGATATCGTGAACTTTTTTGATTCTTTTTGCTTTAAATAAATATAAAAGTCGAGTATATTTATGTAAGTTGGAAAATGAATCAGTGATGTAATTTATTTGTGTGTGCTGTGTACTTATGTCAGTTAATAACACAATTATTTTAAACGACGACAGTTCTTTTTCTTTGGCGTATTTAAGAGTACTGTAAGTGTTACTCAGCGGGAGCTAAGTTAAAGCTAAGTGCACACAGTTCCAAAGCAAGTGAACTCAATTAACCCACACCCGGCACTTACCTAAGAGTGAGTTCACGACTTTACGAAACAAAAATAGAGAAAAAATTACTCAACAACAACGTATCCAGCAGACGAAAATTAAAGTAGTTCATTTTTAGAAGAAAGTGTAGAAAATAGCTAAATACCTACTACATAAATTAGTTCCCAGTTCCGTGTGTATACGATGTGAATATTCCTGTTATGGAGCCTATCTACCGTGGATACAGCTCTAAGTGCCACGTGCCGGATTATTACTGGTTGCTTAAAACCGACCCCGTTGAGCACGCTGTATCCACTGACTGGCATCATCATTTCAGCCGAAAGACGTCAACTGCTGGACCTAGGCCTCCCCTAAGTACCTCCAGGACCGGTTCGACCGGTTTTCTGTTTTTCGCATACAGCAGATTCCTGCATCCGAAAGGTTTTGGAGTGGCGACCACGTAACGGAAGACGTAGCGTTGAAAGGGCTCCCACAAGATTGACCGATTACCTTGGGCCGTAGGGACTGGCATCACGCCTCCAGAAATTCGCAGGAGTATAGAGAGGACGTCGAGAGGACGAAGCTGGACAGGGTGACACACGACACACAACTATATAACGTGTAACAGAATAAGCGCAAGACCTGAAAGTAGTTTGCTCAGAATCGACTTCTAAATCGATTTCCGTCATTATTTATATATATTAATATTTCATGAAAACATATGTTATTTAACTCAAATTAGAACCACTGCGTCATAACAAGGTAATAAGATATTTTATTTAAGGAAATTTAAGCCTTACCTCAAAGGAATAAAGCCTATGAAATGCATAACCAAATTTGTAATACGCTCATAGCTATCCTATGTGTAGTGCGCGTTAAATAAAATAGTTAATTTAAGGTGTGCTTTAATTAAATTACAGATATTATTTTAGTCTTATAATTTAATATTCTAATTGGGGTGTATGAGCTCTTGCGTTTATTCCGTTACATGTTCTATAACCCATGCAGTGCCCCAGAGTCTTAGAAGCCACAAAAGTTTTCTTAGGTGTGTGAGGCCAGTCGATGGCAACCCCTCCACAGGAAAATATGATCTTTGGCAAAGACAGCTTAAATCAGCTGATTTCATTATTGAACCATCAGAAAGCCTCCCATCCAGGCAGTAGTTACCATGGCCAAAATGAAAAACCTTAAATAGACTTCGTACCTAAGTAGGCAAGGTAGACAAAGTGGGGGTTCATGGGCGGCTCAGATCTCCGCTGCGTATGCGGCGTCTCTCCACAGATAATGACTAACCTACTATTATCTTATATATTATTTTATATCTTATATTTATTTTATTTATATACGATTATCTTGCATTGCATGCCCTGTCACCTGCACATGTGAGGATCTAATGGCTGCATCAACAAACAGTACTCGCGTAGACGATTAAATAAAAAACTAATTAAAAAAAATAAAAAACGTATTATTTTTGCCATCGACAAGCTACGAAGAAGATGGAATGGCAAGCGGTTTTTGGCTAAACACTCGCGTCACGCTGCAATAAAATGGCCGCCCTACAATATCTTCAAAGAATTTCGTCAAGAACAATATAAAAGGAAATATATTTACATTAAAACGATGAATATCAATTTCAAGGTAAACAATAATGTTGAACTGACAAGTGTTTTTTTTTTTCTTAAAATATTATGTTACAGTGTATTACAGTATTGTATCGCTAATAATAAAGAAAGAAAAGAAAGAAAGAAAATACGTTTATTTGCGGCAAACATGACGCTAAGAAATACGAATACACGAAAAATAACAAATTGGGGGAAAATATGCGTCACATTCACGCAAAACGGCCATCGCTCAGCATAATGCTGCAACCCTATGCGAGACAGAGCCCCAGCGCTGGTTTTCAGTGACAGCAATAGGTTTAGGTTTAGGTTTCAATAGGTTTTCCTTTATAACTTGCGTTATGTATAAAACATGCGAACGTACTACGTACCAAGAAATATTTAAATTCTAAAGGTTTTGGGGCAGCAAGTATGTACATTCCACATTAAGCTATTACTGCTATTAGCTAGCTAATATACTGTCAACTAGCTTCCGCCCGCGACTTCGCCCGCATGGTATGTCGACAAAAAGTAGCCTATGTCCTTTCTCAGGCTCTAGACTATCTGTGTACCAAATTTAATTTAAATCGGTTCAGTAGTTTTGGCGTGAAAGCGCATACAGAGTTACTTTCGCATTTATAATATTAGTGAGGAAGTAAGGATTTTGTTTTGTACATAGAACTCTTGATAGGGGAACAAATCTTTTTATTTTCGTTTCATCTTTACCTCTATTGCTCTTAAAGTAAACATGCTTTCAGTCCTATTCTGATCTCGATATCGTGTTAATGGACTAGAAAGTTAAGACATAAATGAAATTACACAAAATCCTTAAGAACTGTTTAAAAACGTAACTTTCATAATATTATGACTCATTTTGTCTGAGCTCCGAAGGTCGTTGATTGGAGGCGGTAATTCTGGGATAAAGTTGCCTAAAGTTGCGGAGTCAAGACAGATTATGTAATTAAGATACCAATTAGAAACTTTAAACTGCAGTATTATTAATGCAAGGGAATAGTTAATAAGTTCACGAATAATTTAGTAATAGCATTAAATCGCTCAAGATTAACTACGAGTTTCGTTGTTCATCTTATAACTTGAACTTGGCTTGACTTATACGTCTGTGTCTCTCTCCCATTTCCTAGTGGGAATGGGATACAACACCCAAATGTTATAAGATATTGGGGAAGACCCACGTGAAGATAGCTTCAACAGAGGGCTGTTATTGCAAGGGTTAGAGGGGGCCTACCACCTCACAGCAGTATTATTTTAATATTACTTCAGTGTAGGAAAGAGATGAAGCTCTACAGGACGTATAGCTCCATCTTTTTCCCCCATGAAATAAGATTAATAATACTGCTGTAAGCGGTGGTGGTAGGCCCCAGTACATATATGATTTTCATCAATAATAAACCCCCTTTTTTGGTTTCGCCGGTAAAAATAAAAAGTGTGTTAATATAGAGGGTTTTGCCCAGTACTTGGATAGCACTGGCTTACACTAGTGCTGAGTGGCGTTAAGTAATTAATATTTAATCAGACTATGTTACACCAGTCTTAGCCGTATCGTGTTACCATGTAACTGGGTTGTAGGGCTGTCGCTCCATGTAAAATACGGGTATTCAGCTACATCCAGTTAGACTCGAAGCCGACCCTAACATAGTTGGGAAAAGGCTAGGCAGGTTGATTAAATTCGACTAGGAAATTAAAGCTTTGGATAAATAGGCAAGGCATAAGGCAAAAGTGAGAGCTTTGGTCACTCAGTAGTAACGGCCCTCACTTACGAGTTGTAAGTAGTAAGTTCGAACCCAGACAGACGCTTTACTTCGTGTAAATAATTTAATTAAAACAGCTCTCAATACGGTGACGGAAAACACTGTGAGGAAACCGGCAAGTCCTTGACCTAAAAATTCGAAGACAAGTGACATCTACCAACCCGCACTGGGCCTGCGTGGTGGATTACAGTCCACTTCCTCTCGAAGAAAGGAGACATTTGTCCCAAAAGTGGGAACATTACTAACTATGCTAAGACAATAAGCTCGTAGCTCATATGTCACCCGTAGGCTCTGTGTGCCCCACAGAGCCTACGGGTTACATATGAGCTACGAGCTACGCGCTACGGCCTACGATTTACTCCTCTCATTACGAAATTAACTCGGCAACTTTACTGCTCGAGTATCTCTAACATTTCCTTTGTGAACAATAGAACCTTTTGCCCTCAGATAATGCGTATAAGCACTCAACATTTCCACTTCAGGCGCTGTGAAAAGAACCTATAGAAAAAGTAATCCCGCCCTGATTTCCTTCAGACCTGCGGCATTATGACCATGAGTTTTTAGGGGTATGAGGAACAGGGAGTAAAGTTCACTCATCCACCATAGAAAAGGGAGGATCCTCCGACCAGACGGGTGTTGTATCTGGCGGGCAACTGCCCAATGACTGATATTGAATTTTTGTATATATGTTCACTGCACGGTAAACTCTATTGCGCGATGCAGGATTTTTGTGACGTCAGGTCTTTGATGTGTAGTTCTAATGTGGCGATGTAGGTACCGCCACAAGTTTTTTGCTTAAATTGAATATTTAAATTACTTTTCTATTTTCCTAACAGTGCATGTGTGAGTTTTGATTTACTACCTATCTTAATAAAATAATAAACAAGTTTTGGATATTAAATATATTGGATTTAAATTGACAGTTTGAATGAGTAAGCGATACCTGTTAACGAGTATTAAATACAACTTCGCTTTATGATTATTATTGAAGTCCAAATCATAATAAGAGTAAGAATACTTAATTTATTTATTTAGAAAAAAGAAGAAATACAATGCATGTCACATTATTATATTATTACATTTTTGTACAAAATTTTTGTGAATAATGACCCCGATGCTAGGAAATTCCTGTATAATATATGAATATGTCATAATATATGCAATTTAGAATATTATTATTAAATGCGTATGAAATAATTAAGATCCATGCGTAACATCTTAACAGGTTCACATTTCTAAGGCAATTTCTAAAATTCTAGTAATTAGTTTAATGCCACATATCACATATTTTTAGCTTAATTGCTAGCGAAACTGTTACGCAGGATAAATTATTATATTAGCAATTATTATGATTTCCTAATTTATTTTGGCTAAGAGCTTATGGAAAACACAGACTTGCAAACTTTATAAAACAACGAGCTCCGCTTCAAATAAAACTACAGATTTAACGTATCGGCCACCTATTTGTAAGCACTCGATAAACCTCACCTGCCATTTTACAACTTCTAACGTTGAAATAACAAAAACAAAAACCTTAACTCAAAGCTCCTTCTTATTACATTTACAAACGAGCTAATCTAATCTACGACTCGTAATTCGTTTATTTGAAAATCATGATTGCTTTATTAATTTGCAGAAGTCGTCGGCAATTGGAAATTGCCAAATTGAATGATAAGGAACGGCATCAAAATATTTTAAGCTACAAACGGATCTTTAAGAATTTTTTTTTTTTTGCATTAACTTGTTGGGCCTGTTTCACTGGATGATGTATTGTAAGTTTGACGAAGGTGCCAACACACACGTGCGGGTACATCATACATTAGCGGTGTAGCCAGTTTACACGCGGCGGCTAATGTCTACATACGTCAACTTTTCACTGATATATAACCACCTTCACATGCACACCAGTAACAACCATACATTGCTTACAATAAGGATCATTATAGCTTGTTTAAAGTCTTCGCTAAAAGAGATAGCCCGCTGCGTCCGCCGACGTACTCAGCACGCAAGTATTCATCATTCTGTAACTGGCTGTCGCACGTTCCAGCTGAAAAGATTACTATGTGAAATTCACAAATGTTCCGGCGAATATTTTACGTCAGCGTTTTTGTGAAATGACGAACGAAATACTAGACATTAACGAATGGCCACCGCGTGTGGCAATTAATAACTTTTATCATAATGGAAATATTAATGCTGACTCGTTAGTTATTGTTTTTATGACAGACAAGGACTTTGGAAGTAGGTACTAGTATGTCGATATTTCGCACATATTTCGTTTGACCCATGTCAGACTTTTTATTCGCCATTTATAATTAACTCGGTAATTTTGAACTACAAATAACAATTGATAAAAAATGACAAAGCGAGTAACCGGATACAAATACGGACGAAACAAGACGTTAATATAATTATATATATTATAATAAGAAAGCTTTTAATATTAATTAACTAAAATATGTTACAAAGACATTATTTATAGGTATTAGTAATAATAATGAATGTGGTGATATTGATATCTAGTAGGTACATATGCAATATAATGTTAACTTCTAAATATGTAACCTAGATATAAGTTTAATGTAATAATACTTGCTGCGCCCTAACAGTGTTATGTACTCATAAGCATAGCCTAACCTAACTGAGTGTAAACTATGCAAATAAATAAACATCTTAGCTGCGAGGTTTGTGTGGAAATGACGAAACTTTACTACATTTTATACTCATTTTCAAGCAATTTTCCTAAGGCTTATAAATACGCTGAAATACATCCAACATTTATTGAAACAACATAATTACTTCTCGCCATCCGTAGGCCGCAGACCTCGGCGCAAACAGGTTGGTTTGAAATCTCCACCGCCACTCCGTCTCCCTAATAAGTTAATCTTGGTGTCTCTCCGCTGTTTAATGAAATAATATTACTTCTCTGGTATCTCGAATCTTATTCGAGATACCAAGCAAAACTGCGCAATTTCTAAATGAGAAATAGTAGGCAGCTTTTCTCGAATAATCCAATCTCTAGGATCTACTCTTGCGGTTCTGCATGGTTCTTGGATAACATTTCATGCGTGGACAGGTGGGGCGAGAATCGCCGCGGCGGGGTGGACGCTCAAGTGGATAAGCAATAATTTTCTTTAGACAGGCGCAGTTTTACAGTATAGCCGCACGGGTCGAACAATCAGGTTAAGCTACGCTTGCCCGGTTGGTCTGTGGATAGGACCATCTTTACATACCAAGACCCCTCCGTGCCTTGAAAAGCGTTAAGCCCTTGGTTCCGACTGTCATTAGTCGTTACGGGTCGTCAGAAGCCCGATAGTCTGATGTAGTCTTACCAAAGTGGTATTACCCAGTTATTTACATGGAAGTCAGATAGGCAGTCGCTCCATGTAAAATACTGAGTATCCAGCTGCATCCGGTTAGACTGGAAGCTGACCCCAACATAGTTGGGAAAAGGCTAGGCAGATGATGATGAGGTGCAATTTTATAGTCATTTGTACCCCTTTCTAAGAAAAACCGAATTTGATGAAGTGTAGTTGAATTAAATGTGAAATTCTATAATTTTAATGCTCCTCACACGAGTTACGTGATTTCAATTCCTTTCAATTAAATACTATAATTATTATATACTAGCCGATGCCCGCGACTTCGCCAGCGTGGATGTCGGTTATTTAAACTAAAACCTTACTCGAGAACCACTATATCCATTGGTGAAAACAGCATGAAAATCGGTGCAGTCGTTTTGAGTTTATCGCGTACAGGATGACAGACAAACGCGGCGGACGACTTTGTTTTATAATATGTAAGGATCGTTATATCTGACAATCCGATTTAATTACATGATAGTACCTATTAATATTAGCATTCTGAAGTCTCGTCGTTTTGGATTTTGAATTCATTAACGTAAAGTAATTTGGGAGTGTCTCAACATGTTTATCAGTCTGTGGCATCGTTGTTTAGGCACGTTTTGTTGTATTTGATGACTTCATTAACAGCCAGTCAATATGTACCTCCATTCTAGTAATGAACTCATTCTAGCTTGTAGCTTGCGTACCGTTCTGATCGGCACAAGTGACGTCATATAACTGATCAAATTAATACGATAATCTGTATGTGCGTAATTGAAATATAATCCTCGTTTGAGTAAATCTACAAGTACAGCACGCTTCTTTGCTCATCAAAGTACCGCAAATTAAGGTCCCGAGGGTCTCAAATATGTATAAGTATCATTAAACTGCTGAATACTGATTTTCTGTGCGTAGTCAAACAGATTTGAGTCCGAACCTTTTGGAGAGCATTCATAAATTCGCTTAGAGCACAATTTGACGGCGTGAATAATAAATAAAGTGTGTCACCAGATATCCTGGGTGTGCTTACCTTTCTACAACAATTCATATTTGAGCATCTGTTTGTTGCTTCCCCCATTAATTTTCTACCCACACAGCCAGATTAGATTTAGAGCTTATTTCATGCATTGTCACGCGATGAAAGCGGTATCCTAGGGTTTCAGGTTTCATTCGTTTTAACAGCTCTTTTATAACTATAACTAGCTGATGCCCGCGGCTTCGCCCGCGTGGATGTCGGTTATTTTATACTAAAACCTTACTCGAGAACCACTCTATCCATTGGTGAAAACAGCATAAAAATCAGTGCGGTAGTTTTTGAGTTTATCGCGTACAGGACGACAGACAGACAGACGCGGCGGAGGACTTTGTTTTATAATATATAAGGATATCCTAACATAGAACAATTAAAAATTAAGACCCCCATTTCAAACGCAAGCGGATATTTAAAAAAAAACAGCTTTTCTACAGAGGGATTTGCAAAAAATGAACAAATTAATTATTTTTTCAGTAACATAAGTTTACATAAATGTACCTATAACTAGTGACCCAAATATTCAGATGGGGATTTTCCTCTCTGTTCCTTTATAGAGGGTGCTCTGTAATGAGTGATGTAGCGACGATGGTGGGGTGGGGCTTAATGAACATGTCAGTCAGAAATCTGATGCGCACTTTGCATGCACCGACAACCTCGTAATAAATTTTAACGACACGGCTGCACCGTCTGCAACACAATTATTCAGCTATTCAGCAGCCAACTGGAAACTAACTTACCTACGGACCTACTAAGTTTTCGCTTCGTTTCTTACAAATGATTTATATTCACTACGTAATATTGTACATCCTTTTATAGTCCAGATTGTAATGTATAACAAATAGCTTTGAGTTAAGAAGTTAACTTAAGTCTTTTAATTAAAAGTCTAGTTATAATTAAGGCATAGTTTTTCGCCTCAGTGAAAACACATAAAACATGATATTATATTAAGTTAGTTCAAAAGTAATTTAGTGACTCTTTAATTTCGACTAGAAACCTGTCCAAATTGGGTGCCGGATAACCAAATTACCTTAAAATTTAACTGTAGTGGAAATTGGAATATAATTTGACGTGTTCAAGCTACGAGCTACGCCGTAGCATTTCTCGTAGCAAGCGACAGTGACAAACGGTTTGTTAGAAGGGCTTTCCTTCGTTGAGTATTCACTAATGATGTACTTGTAGCAGTTAGCTACGGACCCTTTGAAAGTAATAATTACTTAGTCGTCTTCGTTTCTCTTTTCACAACTCGTAGGCCGCGCCGTTGGAAATGTCGAACGTGCCCGGACCTTGTGTTCTAGATACTTGGAACGATGTGACACAAAGTACTGCGTGTCGTTATTTTTTTTTTATAGTTTTACTGTATAATGCTTTACAGATAGAGAGATTTACTTTAGCAAATCGGAAGATGTAGCGTTGGAAGGTCCCCCACAAGGTGAACCGATGCCCTAGTGATTGATGGCCGCAGGAAACTGCTGAAAGCGAGAAGCACAGAACCGGTCAAAGTGGCGGTGGTTAGGAGCGGGCCTAGTTCCAGCAGTGGACGTCCTTCGGCTGAAATGATGATGATGCAAAAGGTTACCTAGAGCGGATGTACTAAAAATAAACAAAATAATATAATTATTCAGTATCACCTCCTTGGATCAGAAATGCAAATGATGATATACGGAGATTCCTATAAATTCACTTAATATTAGTGTCTGGAACTTCTTAGTTTGTAAGTGGGTGTGTGTTATCTGCGTAGGTTAATTACGGCTTACGCATCTGAGAGTTTGATGAATATTCAGCGTCGGGCTAACACCTTGCCAGTCCTGGCATAATTCGCATGATCGCTTCACGAGTTTGTACGAAGAACAAACTTCGCAAATATAGCTTTCATAATTATTATAATAAACTAGCAACCTGTCCCTGCTTCGCACGGTGTTTACATCTTGACAAAACAACTTTCTTTATTAAATTATGAAGTTTAATATGACCTTTCTGGAAAAAGAGAGAAATAAATAAAAGAAGAATAATGCGGTCACACAGATAGACAAGAAAAGCGACTTTTATATATATGTTAAGATATAGAAGTATAAGTAAGGAATATAACGAATTTAACTATAGAAGCAAATGTTTTTCTTTTAATAGCGCAAGTAAGCCATTCCTAAATGTTTTAGCTGGAAAACAACACTTGACATTTACCGGCAAGCGCTTGGATATATAATTAGGACTATTACCTAGGTATACGTCTAGGGCTTGCTGAAAAGCTGAATAGTACTATTATTAGACGATTTTAATCTTTATATTGTCTTGTAAATGGTATTTATAAGTGAAGTCAGCCAAAATAATTGCTAAGCGAATTGACTACCAACATAAATAAATTGTCCGTATGACAGTTGACAGTTGTATGAAATGGTTAGAACAGGCAAATTGACGTATGGTGTCATTTCCTTAACAATTAATTTCCATAACGGTACTATAGCGCTCTTGGTTAGTCTCTTATCGACATTTAATAGTACCTCATAAAGGTATTCGTGAGAGAGCTCGTTCGATGTTCGGAGAATTCCTACCACAATAACTATATTGGGTGAACCGACCTTAACACTAATATTAGCATAATTAGGAAATTTTATCAGCCTAATTTTATTTCTGCTTCCAAATGACGTAGGTGTGTTATAGTTTGAGGGATATGGGTGCGGTGTACATACAGGCACATAAGACATTTATTTTCAGGTATTCTTTTTCTTATCATTTCATTTCATTTTTCCATTTCATTTATTTCGGTAACAATTTTTACATTGTATCGAAATTTTACACTCAAATTATAAAATTAAAACAATATAAATCATAATTAAAACAGTAACCAAATAAATTAAATTAAAACGTAAAATATTTGCAATTCCTTGCTATAATATTATGTATGTCAAAATAAAAAATAAAATAAAAATAAAAATAAATACGCATATAATCAACGCATCTGCAATGCTTTTGATATTGCAAATCTCCATAGGTGTCTATAATCACTTTGACGGGCCGGTTTGTTATCAAAAGTATTTTTCATTTAATGAAAATCTCTGTCATAATTTATCAAACTCAGACCAGACAATTATTAATACCTTTTAAAATTAACCGTTTATTTTTCGTAATACATTCCATTTTGTGGCGGGAGAATCACGTTCATTTCATTCGGCGGGCCAGTGCAGAGCTTAAAATAAATATTATTGCGAAATGGAATCCACAGAGATATTTGAATTATAATTATACTGTCTGCGTATGAAACGTTCATAAATAAAATCTCATTTAATCTTGAGTGGGATGATAATGTTTTATACAAACACAAGGATTTGTTTCAATGCTTAATTGCAAGGGAGTACGTTATTGTTATTCTAATTATCTCTTCAAAAAAGGCTTCGTAAAATTGAGAAAAATAAAAAACAAAACACAACCTTGAAAATAGTACCTTTGTACTCAAATTATAATTATGTCGTTTCTCTATGTATTGTATTATATATATACTGTGTGCACATAAGTAATAAAATAAATAATAATTTAATAACTTAAATTAATATTCATTTTGATAGTATTTAGTGTATTTTTTGTTCAGTGTGATACCGCTACAAATGAAACGGTTTTTAAACTTTATAGGCAATTACATTCCCAACTTCATCTTTACGTGTCAGTTCCTGTAACGTGCAGGCAATTGGACACCCTGGACATGATATTTGGTGCCGCTTTGTTTATGAAACAGCACCACATTTACACTCCAGTGCGGAGTCTTCTATGAATCTCCAGCTGAGCACATTCTCATGGAGAAGGTGAAGTTGTCACAGCCTATGGCCAGCCTTAAGACATTACGGAGTGCCACCGGACAAAGTGACCACCAGATCTATATTATATATAGCTATAATACGAAACCACTAGGTCGTCATCTTGGGGATCGCTGACCCTATCACCAACCCATCGACTGTTCTCAACACAGGGCATCACGGAATCGCCGCAGCAGCCTCTAGAGAGCCAGTATCTACAAATAACTTCTGTCATCCTCGCCATTCAAAACCGTCAGTTTCTATACTCTAGTGCGAGTTAACGGTGACACGCTTTGTTTGCATGGAAAGTGTTGACAGTGCCGCCTCAGCAGAAGCGTGTCCGTGCTTTGCAGGTTCCCAACAATAAGCAAAGGGGTAGCTAACTTAAACTAACCTTTTTTTTTTGTTAACGGGTTGGAAATCCTCATTGATGTCCTCCACCCTGAGGCGGACGGAGGGGTCTGTCAGACTTTTACTGACTAAAACCACCACGTGTTTCCTCACACACTTGCACCGGGGCTACGGGTATAGGGTCAGCGCACTTTTTAACAATAATCGAACTTATTTTCTTCACGAAAAGGTATAATTTCAGTGCGATGGTTGACACGTGTCAAAGTAGATGCGCGGTGCTGCGCAGCGCGTGTACCTTATTGTGTAGTAAATGAATTACCATCGGGTCTACAATTAACATGGGCACGGCCCACATCTCACCTAGATTGACTTACTATGTTAGTTTGTCAATAATAATGATTAACATCTAACTGACGGCTAACCCGACCGTTGTGACATAAAGTAATATTGGAAACAATTTCATGCAAATTGGACGACCTAAGATCTTTAACAACCGTTTTGCGAGGTGAATGTATAATCGAGAGTGGATTATTATAATTTTTACTGTGACTACAGCTTCGAATGTTAATCAGTTCATCTTACCTTTTATTTTGGGGGCTTCCAAACATCCACTTTGGCAGAATCTTAATAGGAAAATATTATGAATCTCCGTAAAATGTCACATACTGACTATTCACAATATGATCTGCGTGCGATTCATATTACGAAATAATTCATCTGTTTGACAGTTTTCTATGGAGATTCGTAAAATGGTCCATACATTATGAATTGCTTTTGTGTCAAATTAGAGGAATTGCTAGTGACCGCTGGAAATTCAGGAAATGAACTGCTTTTAGAGGAATTGCTAATGTGGCCGTTTTAGGCCCCCTGGTGGAAGCTGGTGGAAGTGGTGGAACCTTCAATAACTCAAGTGGTTTTGGCATTTGGAGGCCAAAATGTGTATGTGTATGAAGTGTATGAATAAATAAAAGTTTTATACGAGAAATGTAAATCAAACAAAAATAAAATACCTACCTACGACTTAATTCAATAGATTGTGGGTGAAATGTATTGAATAAGTCCGTCACCCACGCGTGAGAATAAATACAAAAAAAAAAAACTGTTAAACATTTTCATTTACCTAATGATCGATATTTAAATGAAAAACACGGTTCTCGTTCTTCATAAATAGACACGACGCGCAACGTGTTATTTTTACAAAGCGGCTTTCAATTTATAAAGGTCCTGAATCGTTATGAAAAAAAAAACATTGATATTCGTAGAACAGCCGTGGGTATCCGAGCGAACGATCACGATCACAACGCGAAATCCCATCGGAGTATGTTTGGAATTCAAATAAGTAGGTAACGAAATATCTGTGGTGTCTTGATATTATATTTGCGCGTCAAACAACAGCGCCTCTCATTGGTCAAATATTTGCGCGTCAAACAACAGCGCCTCTGATTGGTCAAATCACGACCGGTCCTTGTTCTTAGCTTTTCTTTGTACTCTAACCGATTGTGATGTAGTAGTTTTGAAAACCGAGTCTTTTTACCCGACCACGGCAAAGCTAAAAGGAAGAGTATGATTTTAGCAGTATATGTATGTATGTATTTTTTTCATTTAACTATTTATGCACACACATATTAACAGACAAGAAAGGAATAGAAAAAAGCGTACAAAGGCAATGGTTATTTTTTTATTTTTGCTTTTTTTATGTTTGTATTTACGTGTTTAAGCAGACATAATAGCCGTCCTATCACTTTATATGTAAAATTAAATAATGTTTTAGTATTTGCAAACTCATTGCCATTTTCAATGGAAAAAGTCAATCATGTGTAAATAGTAATCTTAAAAATATTTATTTCAGGAATGTAAAGAAAACAATTAATGACGCTACGATGATTATTAAATTAACCTCAATCACCGGAATCGGCGTAAAATCCGGCAAAGTTCAAAGGTAACAAACCCAATTGATTTATTATGCACTTGTTTACGATTGGAACAAATGTCTTTGGTAATGGCTGGCGCAGGGGTAATAAAAATACGTGGAGTGGCCTCTTAACGGGAGAGCTATTACTTGACATGCTCTACAAGATACAATGCGGTGGTTGTCTATTTACTGCGTGGGTTAACAGGTTCAAAGCGAGTCTCGTGGGGCCTGCCGTACAGCGGCTTTAATTGGCGCGCTCTAACGACCACGCCTTTCTGCGGTACACATGGTAATACTCCGGCAAATTGATTGTAATCTAACCAAGGGCAAAGCCTATGAAACTATTCGATTAAGGATTGCCTACCACTATCCTAGTTACGGAGCCATAAACGACTGTTAACTTGAATTAGGCACGTTTAACGTAGTACGTGACTTTCATTGGGTCGGTAAACGTGTTTTGGTTTGAATTATAACGTTAAAATCTGCAATGAATTGTCTGTCCTTTCCTTTCCGTTTATTTAAAACTTAATTTGTATAACAAAACCGCATACCTAGAATTGATTCGAAATAGCTTATAGATGTAGCTATTTTATTAGAAACGCCTCCGCTCTGCCTGTAAAGGCTCTTACATACTGGGGTGATTCGTCGCGCAACGCGAATTTTAACAAAACAATTTCTCACGGCGAACAATGCGGCGGCGTCACGTCGCGCGACGAATCGCCCCAGTATGATGCATTGCATTTGCTACTGGAATGAAATGCAAACAAAACTCTTTTGCTACGGTATTTATTGAAATATCTAGAATAAGTATTACAATGATATATAAACGTACAGTGCGGCCGTCGAGAGAATGCGTTCCTGACACCTGTCAGTTGGACAATTTCTAGTAGTGTAATAAGGATCAAATTCGCAACACACATATTCGTTAGCATGAAACTGTCAGTAGATGTCAACAGCGGATTCTCTCGGCGGCCGGCCTGTAGGTACATTGACTCACACCTTGAGAATCGATGATATTTTTCTCATTCTTCATTCACGTTCATATACTGGTTAACTTTATTAGCATGTCATTCGTTGACACTCTGTAAAGTCGGACTGTTTCACATTAATCCATAAACGTCTTATGGTGCTCTCACTTCAATACCTAACTGGAAGTAAGCAGAGCCAATTTTTTTTTAATATTCGTCTCATCAAAAGATATTCGTGTTGATTTTTCACAAAGTCCCGATTTATAATGCCATCTCTAAAACAAGCATTGGAGTAAACGTTTTAGGGTGAAAGAAAACAATGAGTAATAAATCGAACAGATTGCGTGTGACTCCGGATTTTTTATTTGTCTGTCTTTGATGTCTTGTTCAAACCTTTTTAGTTGATTGACTTTTTTTTTGTCGTAGTTGGGTTTTAGTTTTTATTACTTTTTTTTGGTGTTATAATACTTATATATTATTTTTGAAATGTGCTAATTAAGCCCTTACATTTCATACCCATCATGGTACGATAAAAAAGTTTTTTAGTAAATGATTTTTTGTTATCTAGAGGGCGCTATTTTCATTTAATGTGACGTCACATAGCCTATAACCAGCGGACGATCAAGACGCTTCCAACGATACCGCATTTTTCAAATTGTGATGAGTCGTTTAGAAAATATGAGGAAACATATAAACATACATACATACTTACTGACAATCATAGCCCTCCTTTTTGCTTCGCCGTAGTCGGATAAAAAGTAAAAAAGCATGTAAAACAGCGGGTATAAACATTATTAAGGAAGGTGCAGCCCAGATAAGAGCGTAGCTCTAAGTTGAAAAAGCTCACTGAAGAGCGAGAATCTCAGTGACAAATGACTCATATGCTTCTCCCTAATGCACACTTTTTCACTGTAAAATTACATTCCAGTTAGAAGGCAGGGAGAACAAGCAATCTGATACGTTTATTACGCGGGGTTTATTTCAATCAGCTTTATGAATCTGCGTTATCAACCAATCTCTTTATTACAATTATTATTAGTAATTACTAATAATATAATATAATAGCTCAGCCAATGGCTTAATTGCCAAGAGTCTCGATCAACACCTAAGGAGGCTCTCGTTGGGCAGCTGGATTAAGGGCTTGATTCAGAAAGCGGTACTCCTGGACACGGCTCGCATTGTTAGGAGGTTCCTTTCTCTGGAGCCCTGACCGCCGGTAGCTTGGACCCTGTTCCCGATACCGGTGGGCTACTATTTCTTATATTTTTAAATGTTTTTATATATTTTTTTATTCTAATATTTAAAAATATAATTTATATGTAAGAAAAATGAAAAAATTATAATAATATAATAATTATAGTAATTACTATAATTTTTACTTTAGAACAAAACAAAGTAGGAATGTGTAATTGTGTACACTCTAGTAAATACAATTTAAAAAGGTAATGTTCGTCGTAGGTTTGTACCTGTGCGACATGCCTATGTAAAACTAAGATTTTGGTTCTAAAGGATTTACAAATAAAACAATCGTTTTATCCTATTATAATAAAAACTATTTCTACCCTTGCCTTGGTTTCATATAGCCTTGAGTCTATATGCAATTTAATAAATTCGTTCAGCTGGTTATTGTTCAGAAATAAAGTAGGTATTTGTGTATTTTGTAGATGTAAACAAACGTCCTAATATATCACAAATATTTGCACAGTAGTAGTTGATATCTATCTCAGTAGTAGCCCAGAGTCTGGATTTGTGCCCGGCTGATGGCAATAGGCTCGCCCCCTATTACTCGTACATGGGACTTAAATATAACTGGTGAAATGTGGGTGTACTATAGGTACACCTCTGCCCAACCCTTCAGGGATACAAAGCGTGATGTTATGTTAGTTGATATCTTGTCAACACAGTAGGAAAGAGACAATGTTGTGTATTAAAGTTTGAAGATGAAAGTCGTTTGTTTACGTACCAACATTTAATACTCTTCTATAGAATTAGGCAGTTCATTTGCTTACTTATAAGATATAAAATACAATCACAGTACTTAACTACGAGATACACAAGAGAAACTTAAAATATAATTCAGCCGATCGAGTAAGATCTTTTAAACGCAGCATGCCTTCTGCTCCTACAGAACTTTCGTTTGTACTTTCTTCGAGTATGAAAAACTTTCAGTTTATCATTGTTTGACACCTCGATAATGTTCAGCCATTTCTGGTCTAAATCTTCTGGTGGTTTGTCGTTCACTAGGATTATGGGTAGTCGGTTATGTTCCACTTCCGTGCGGGTATTCTTGTCGCCTTTCATGAGGGCTGTAGATATTTCTGTCCAGTTGGTAGCGCTGTCCTCGGGACTCGAGGTGGAAGACTCCTTGCCAGACACAATAGAGATCTCGACGTTGTTTTGTGTCAGCTCTGTTATGGCAACATCGCCGTCGGCGTCCTCTAGCTCGCCCTGCCCCACTTCCACGTCGAACAGGCGAAACTGGAATTACGAACAATTTAGATAATTAAGCTGCCATCGGTGCCGATTCTCTTGTCACAAAATTCTCTAAACTAGACTAAAAATCACTAAAATTTAGTTTATTCCTGTCAAACGACGATTTCTCATTCTGAAATAGACTATACTGACACAACTTAACTATATTTTAGTTTGACAGCACTAAGATGGCACTGAGTTATTAATTTAGTGAAAATGTCAATTTTGCTATTTTGAAGTTGACGTCTTTCACCAAAAATTTTGACTGTCTAACTAAATCTAAACTAAATCTGATTATTCTTAAGCGCGATTAAAAAGGTCTGGACTAAAATTAGATGTCATGAACTAAAATTCAAACCAACACCTTAACTTCAGTTGCAACACAGTACTGTATCTTTTTTATTTTTGAAAATGGTGTGTCCTGTCTGAAAAATAATGTCAATTTCGACCCCCTTAATAGAAGCCATAAGCCCCTAATACTCAACATGTAGGTAATTTTTTTTATATTTTCCATACAAAAAGTGAAAATTTCCATATAAAACACGGCGATGCTGACCTGCCTCCGCGCGTCCGGCTAAAAAAAAACATTCTCGGGGTAGGGCAAACAAGTACCAATAAGTAGAGTCGCGATTGTCGAATCCGATTTTAGTTGTGTTAATTTTTTTTTGGCAGAATATCTTTACGATTCCCGTAGCCAAAATGAATTTTAGTGATAGTTTAGTTCGGTGTAGGTACAAGACAATCGGCACCAATTGCAATGTCTTATTATTTTAGATAGGTAGAGATCGGTCATATTACGGAGTTCTAAGAGTAATTATGCCGTAAAATAACACTTCTGACGTTGATCCTATTATTTCTAGAGTAAAACGATGAAAGATTACGAGACAATTTCCTAGTAATCATTGCTATGATCGTGTCTGCCAATAAGAATTTTGATATAATTCTAAAAGAGACAAGTAGGTAAGCTCGAATCTGTTAAATACACCTGTTCATTTACGGATATTTATAGCAGCAGAATAATATTTAAACTCCAGTGCACAAAACCTCTTGAACATGTAAAATTAATAACCCATCGGTAAAGCTTAAAATAACGTTATGTAGATTGAGTACAAACAAAATTTGCAGTAAAATAATTATAAATGCCAACCAGAACGCTGTATAAATTGTAATGAAAATTCATGACAGCTTATATTTAGAGCACAACGAGTAACATTGTGGCGGTAATTGCTCACGAACAATCTATTGTCGAACTGAGAGCAAACAAACATCGAGCAAGTTCGTTTGAGACGTAAATATACATCGTATACATACACACATAAATTATTATATATATACGTTACAATATATATGTATACAGGGTGAAAACTTTATGATAATCCTGTTAACAGTCTTAAAACAGAGTGCGTAAGGAAAGAACAAAATGATGAAATTAAAAGTTTGTCATGCCAGTATTTTTGACTAACATTTGCAACCTGTATGAACATTTGAACATGTGCTCGCATGTCGGAAACCACAAAGGTGTTACAGCCGTGATGTGAAACATATCTCATGAGTATAGAGCCATTGGTGCCGATTCTGTTGCTCACAAACTAAAGTAAACAACTAAAGGAGAATCGGCAAGAATGTATGGAAGTTGGTCTAAGCACCAATCACAACCACACATGTCATTAGATAGGTATTTTAATATAATACAATAACTACTATGACGGCCGTTAAAAAAATTGTGGCGATGTTTCGCAGGATTGACCTGGACGCTAGATATTGGAACCTTTGAATAGTTAACCACTTCTGGTGATCACAGTTTGAATATTTGCAAATGTATACATTCCCATGATAGTATGGAACCACTGAGCTGGTCTAATTATGGACCTGGACTCTTAGATAACGGAACTCTTGAACGAATAGCCACTAGTAAACCCATCGAGTGTGGGCTTATTAGTTGTGTCTCAACAAGTTCTGTCCATTTTACCAGATGACGAGGACCAGCTGACTGACCTGGACGCTAGATAACGGAACTCTTGAATAGCTACTAGTAAACCCATCGAGTTTGGGCTCATTAGATGTGTTTCAACGAGTCCTGTTCATTTTACCTGATGACTGACCTGGACACCTGCATGGTCCTACTAAGTTGGTTTGATTCTTGCCCTGGACGCTAGATAACGGAACTCTTGAATAGCTACTAGTGAACCCATCGAGTGTGGGCTCATTAATGTATCTCAATGAGTCCTGTTCATTTTACCTACATCTACTTTCAAGTTAGCCGCAGTTACATGGCTATTTAGTATTTTTAGGACTAACTTCCATAAAACTCTAATAACGTTATATTAAAACTGTCCATAAAATCACTGTCTTCACTTGAGTTGGGTCATTTTCACTCATACTACTCGTTTTATTTATTTCTGTTTCGGACGCAGATTCGCGGATCGCTACAAAAACATGATACCATTAAAAATCGTTGCTTCCCTAAATACTTACACATTACCTGAAACGAGAGCAAACATGTGTAAAAAGATAACTCTCGTTTACATCAATGAGGAATAAAACGAATATTTACAAAGATCTCTCTCGACACGACACCATTCATGATACCTAAACGATTTTTGTATAATCTGAGCTTCAGTAAACCGTTGTAACTGCGAACGACAGATGTCCTTTACTACTTCAAAAAATATCAATAGAATCTCCAGTTAGTCTCCAGTTCGTTTGCATTACATAGTAGAAATCTTGAGGGAGAAGAAAAATCGGGTCTTATTGTCTGGGGTGCTGTTTCTTCCCGAGTAAGTTTTGGTGTCTGCGGTAAAAACTTCACGTTAGAATTTTCTAGATGGCTCTTGAAAACTTAGTCACTGATTTGCATTTAATCAGAAAGGGAGCCAACCACAACCAAGTTGGGAGTAAGCTAAGTTTATGATATGATAATTACAGAAATCCTACTGGGTATTGCAATACATAGTTTAATAAACCATCCAAATGCGAGTCGGACTCGCACACGAAGGGTTCCGTACCAACTTACAATATTTTTTTTACAATACATATTTTTTTAAATAAGTACTTCAGGTTTTTGTAATGGACCCCATTATTTTTTACTTTATTTTATATTTATTATTTGTTGATATACTTAGCGGTAATAAAAATCCACTATTTGTAAAAATTTCAACTATCTACCTATTACGATTCATGAGATAAAGCCCGCCGACAGACCGACAGACGGACGGACAGCGGAGGCTTAGTAATATGGTTCCGTTTGGCACCCGGGTACGTAACCCTAAAATGAGGCCCTTAAATCAGCGCTGCAGGTTTTCACATAAATATTTATGAGCATAAATGCTCTTACATACTGGGGCGATTTGTCGCGCGACGCGAATTTTAACAAAACAATTTCTCACGGCGAACAATGCGGCGGCGTCGCGTCGCGCGGCGAATCGCCCCAGTATGTAAGAGCCTTAAAGCACAGCATGAAATTTGAAAAGTATTTTCAACAATCATTGGCTGTGCAGCAGTCACCGGTTACAAATGAGCGGAAACGATTAGTAGCGGTCAGTATACATGCTGGCCCGAAGCCAACATAAGATCCGTGACTTACTAGTTACGACTCGTAGCGTAGGAGAGTTACTTGACGTTCCCCTCACGTTTATAATAAAGTTCGTTTAGCCCCGTGATTTATTAGGGAATTTGTTATATTGGAACTGATTGTGGGCACTTTCTTTTACATAGCTTACACATACATAGCTCGTCTTTATGTCAGAATAAATCTTGCAGCTTAAGTAATATTTTATTAGATGAATGGTTACCTACGTTTTCGGGCTTGATAATTCACTCGGAGTGTTTCCTTGGATAGTTGAATAATGACTTTGATATTTACCTATATGTACCTGCTACTTTTGACCGACTTTAAAAAGGAGGAGGTTCTCAATTCGTCTGCTTTTTTTTTTGCATGTTTGTTACGCGATTGCTCCACCAATTATGAATTGATTTTGATGATTCTTTTTTTGTTTGGTAGGTCATGCTTCAGAGGTGGTCCCTCAGAAATTTTACTAACTTTGCCTGCGTAGTTTTTGAGTTAGCTTCTAGAGTGGCAAAAAACGAAAAGAAAACAAATATTATAATAACAAAGTGATATTAAAGAATCAAACTACTAACATTACCTACTTATGCCTTAAGATTTCTGCGTCTATTTAGTTTGGATTTCATATGATGGAATTTTGAAACGTACAACTTTTCAAGATATTAAAGAGGTTGGCACCGTTGCCGGTGCACATGTATAAAGTCTATGAATGTAAGTATTTTTGGGGAAAAGGTCGATTCTGTCTTTACCATACATACGTAAGTAAACATACAGTCCATGGAGCTCGTGGAGCTCGTGGCTAAGTAATACCAGCCGCACAGGTCGATCCCTCAGGTTAAGCTACGGTTGCAGGGGTTGGATGGGTGACCATCTTTACATATCGAGACTCCTCCGTGCCTCGAAAAGCACGTTAAGACGTTGGTCCCGGCTGTCAATCGTGGATCTTAGACAGTCGTTACGGGTCGTCAGACGCCTGAAAGTCTGACAACCAGTCTTACCAAGGGGTATCGTATTACCCAGTTACTGGGTTGTAGAGGTTAGATAAGGCAGTCGCTTCATGCAAAATACTGGCATTCAGTTGCATCCGGTTAGACTGGAAGCCGAACCCAACATGATTGGGAAAAGACTAGGCAGATTGACGTAAGTAAACAACAAGTAAGATATTTTCTTTTGTTCAATTGTTTATCTACGCTAAAAAAAAATGTTGCAAACATAGGTACACAGCTTTCATAAATACATAAGCCATTGCGTATAACGTCCAGAAACATAATTTATGGCAAAAATCTACTTATTTTAAGTAAAAATAGATTTGCGCAAACCAACAATAAAAACAATTTTTATTTATACTTCTCCATTCTTCATTTCTGAACCGAAGTCGGTAAATGTTTGATTCAAAAATTTATTGGAATTTAATTTTGAAAAGCAGCCCAATTTAATGGCGCTCTTGACTTTGTTTACGTAACCTTGCTGAGTTATTATAATTAAAATTTAAGTTTCATAAACAACACATTGAGATGGTAAATAAACTTTGCGTCTTTCAACTCATCAATGGAGTCTGCGAAACTTTACTATCGCTGTCAAAACGTTGGCGGAGCGGATACTGAGTGGTGAAGTACGAATCAATTATGATTGTGAACCTTGAGAAATTTAACGTGCACCATCCATCGATACTAACAATATTTTGCAGTTCTTTAACACCGCATGTTATTGTGTAAACAATCTTTCGTTAGTTTAGAAAGATGATTTCATACATTTTAGACAAGTTACATAAATCAAGTACGGTACACGTGTATATCTGAATTACGACGTTTAAGATAAACAGCACATTACAATTTATTTGAAGAACCAGAAAGTTTTCAGCAGTTCTATAAAAAGTATGTTAATTACTGCATTTAAAACAGTTTTCTAAATATTTTCTCTGGTAGTAAGTATGTGTAAAGGATATGAATGCCTTGTAAACGTCGGTATTTATTGAACTGGTTACGAGTTACGATGCTCCCCACATTGTTATTAATAGATGCAGACTAAACAACAGGGCTTTCAAAGCCTACAGGGCATTTCAGAATGTTGTGGTTTCTCATAGAAATTTGAATCCGTCATATGTTTGATGACCAGTTTCGTAGTCTGAGCTGAATTTGGGTTCGATCCTCGCACGCAATATATGATGTAATATTATTTTAAACCGGCCACATTAGCAATTCCTCTAAAACCAGTTAATTTCCTGAATCCCAGCTGTCATTAGCAATTCCTCTAATTTGACATAAAAGCAATTCATAATTTCTGGAACATTTTACGAATCTCCAAAGAAAACTGTCAAAAAGATAAATTATTTCGTAATATGAATATACGCAGATCATATTATGAATTTTCTTATTATGTTGTAAATGTTTGGGCTGATTTGTGTTTGCCTAAAGGGTCTGCAATAGGTAAATCCGATGAACCTACCGACTATCTACTACTGTTACAGTTGGAACAACTTAAGCTATCCCCACGAGCTCATTCTATGGTAATTATATAGGCAGCAAGAAGTTATCCATGGCATCTGACTGACAACAAATCCCTCTATAGTATTTATATTTCTGAAGTCAAAGAACAATGACAAAGTAAGTTTTGCAGTATGAACCACGGCCTACAAACTTATATAACTTATGCACTATCATGTTCGTAAAACCTGATATGATACTACTAATGTACATATAGTACCTATTTTCTGTTGCACGAAGGAAAGAGAGTTTATCGTTGCACAGCAGACAAAACATTAACCTTCTTCATAACCTACACCCGTTTGGGTCGTATAATATTTATGGAATACACTTTTATGTTCAACTGTTTATGATGAAGCAGACCTAAACATGTTTTACATGGTATAGATTTGTTTCATCCGTTTCGTTAAGTTAATGAATCCGCCTAGTTTCGCCTAGTACCTAAGCTTATTTCAGCGTTAACCTAATTTACAGGGAAGATCGCGAATAGGCTTATAAAACTAGTTGATGCCCGCGGCTTCGCCCGCATGAATGTCGGTTATTATACACTAAAACCTTCCTCAATAACCACTCTATCCATTGGTGAAAATAGAATGACAATCGGTGCAGTAGTTTTTGAATTTATCGCGAACAGACAGACAGACAGACGCGGCGGTGGACTTTGTTTTATAATATGTAGTGAAAGAAGGAAAGAAAGAAAAGAAAGAAAAATACGTTTATTTAGTGATGACGGCATGAGTAGTAGACTTATTTTAAAAACAAACCTTATAATACGAACCCACCTGGCAGATTGCAACATTGACGTAAAAGTTGTGAGAATAAATCTCTTACGATTTACGAGTTTTCCGAAAAAAAACTATCGGTCTAAATTCAAACAAGAAAATGGAAAACTGAAAGCCAGCAGTGTTAAATAGGCAATACATCTAGTTTTGTGATAATCACGTTATTTATTAGCCTATAATGCCCATTAACCACGGTATTGACTTTGGCTAGTTCACATTTTAACCGTTCGCACCACAATTTGTAAACATTGTGTCAAAGCAGATCAATCGGGGCTAACGCTAACGCAGATGTTTGCGTTCTCATAAACGCAGGTTCGCGGTGATTCAGACAAAGTTTACTGCCGACCATGCCGTGTTACCTCTCCCGCCCTCTAGTACTACTTTGATGTTGTTTTTTTGCCGATTTGTGAATTACGTCATGTATGTATTCAAATTTTTACTTGGATGCCAACATCCTATTTATTTATTTCGTTACAAACTCATGTTTAGGCCTGACTAATCCGTAATTAAGAAATAAGCACATGAAGCTTTAATTGTAAAAAGGTTAATACCTACCTCTAACTTTACATACGATTTATTTTTCTTAAATTCAAATCATTTTCCGAAAATTCTAATCGACTGAAACAGAATATGAGCATGAATTTGCTTCATTTTGTTGAACGCGTGCTTCTCGAACTTTCATTCTCCTTTGAAAAAAAAATACAATAGACGTAGATATATTTAGTAACCTATTCCGCTTAACTATTCTTCAAGAGTCATAAAAAACCCTGTAAGAAATCGACACGTGTTTCACCTTTCAACGAGGCGTCCTCAGGATGACGATTGACCAATTGCAAACCAGAACACGACGTGTTGCCACACCGAGCGCTGGACGCAGAGTGAATCAAATCGCCCGTCACCCCCACTTATATAGGATTGCTGCTCGGCGCAACGCGGCTTGGATCGCTATCAGTGCGATAAGCGCGATAAGGGGCAAACAGTCGTAACAAAGGCCACCTTGGATTACTGGTATTTAATTCGTTCAACAGTGTAACGTTCGCTGTATTATTTTTTACGATTTCTAAACTCTCTAATACTGACATTTTGAATCCTTTGTCACATGTGTGTAAAATTTTGAAAGTGTTATTATTATTTAATGAATGACCTGAATCTATTAAGTGTTGAGCAAAATGGGATATTTCTGGACAACTATTCCTATAAGCTGCAATATGTTCCTTATATTTTGTTTGGAAATTACGACCAGTCTGACCTATGTAAATACCATTACAATCATCGCAATGTAGCTTGTAAACACCTGATTTCTTATGATTTTCTAAACGATCTTTTCCGTTACAAATCCGTCTCAAAGAGTTATCTGTTTTAAAAGCTACCTTTATTTCATTTTTATACAAAGTTTTTGAAACCCTATCACTAATTGACCCTAAGTACGTCAAACTACCTATATACTGATGGGGTTTTTCTGGGGGCAATGGATACAAAAGAGAACGAACTATGTTACGGTGTTTTGTTTGTATCAAATCATTAACCATCATCAAAATTTTACACACATGTGACAAAGGTTTCAAAATGTCAGTATTAGAGAGTTTAGAAATCGTAAAAAATAATACAGCGAACGTTACACTGTTGAACGAATTAAATACCAGTAATCTAAGGTCGCCTTTGTTACGACTGTTTGCCCCTTATCGCGCTTATCGCACTGATAACGATCCAAGCCGCGTTGCGCCGAGTAGCAATCCTGTATAAGTGGGGGTGACGGGCGATTTGATTCACTCTGCGTCCAGCGCTCGGTGTGGCAACACGTCGTGTTCTGGTTTGCAATTGGTCAATCGTCATCCTGAGGATGCCTCGTTGAGAGGTGAAACACGTGTCGATTTCTTACAGGGTTTTTTATGACTCTTGAAGAATAGTTAAGCGGAATAGGTTACTAAATATATCTACGTCTATTGTATTTTATAATGGATTTCCGCAAAGTCACGCCTGAATCAATTAACTATTCTCCTTTGATTCGGAAAATGGTTTACTAAAATCATTTTCAATAACTTGATCAACGACGATGTTATTTATATGAGTTTCCTCATCGTGATCATCACTAGTTTCAGTCGATTAGAAGTTTTGGAAAATTATTTGTTTAAATTATAAATATTTTTAACTTCTTCAAAGATGCGGCACCCTGCAGAATTAACCTTTCATAAAATTACAGAAATAATTAAAAAGCCATTGTGTCTCGCGTGGATCTACGTTCCCGGAAGGATACGAAGGGTTAATAGCTTTCCAAAAAAAAAAAGTTACTGCAACACTCATAAACACAATTCCGTATCCGGCACTCCGAAGTTATGACGAGTTACTTTACAAAAAATACATCAAAACTTCGTCGGAACAGGCAACAAGAGGGACTCGAGAAATGATGTATCATAATATAAATAATTCGTCGTACAAAAATTGTCGTTTGACAAAATGTTCGGGATCGCGGGGATATGTTATGTTATGTTAAGTATGTTGCGTCACGTCTGTTTGCCAACATGTTGAGTAATGTGCCGAGTGACCCGCCGTTATGCTTTCAAGTTTTGTAAACAACTTGGGTTTATAGGACTGGGAAAAACTTCAATGCACTCAAGCTTTTCGTTTGGCTGACTTACGGTGAAGGGACACATCGTGAGGAAACTTGGAATTTAATGGCCTGAAATTGGTTTTTTATTTTATGAGGCCAGCGACGGTTCCAGTCCAGTGCAGTCCTCATTGCACCTACCACTGTTTGTCTCTGCATCAGCCAAAAGTTGACTGGTAGAAAATGCCTATTTGAAGTATTTTAGGCAGTTATGGGGACTGCCATCAGACGTGAAAACGTAAAACTGGTATTAGCGCCATCTATATTCAAAAGTAAAGCACTATTGAATCCATAAGTTTATCCCCTACCAAAAATCGATCAACGCGCCTAAATAAGTTTTACTTCAATAAATAAATTCCCAAGCAAATGAATGACATCCACACAACATCATTTGAACTGTTAGCTAGAATATCTATGGTATGTGGGTATAATTAATAAGTTCTAAACAGTTGAGTGGGAATAACACTGCCGCGGGTATTAACTCTAGTAGGTAATCCTAACTAATATTATAAATGCTAAAGTGAGTTTATTTGTTTGTTCGTTTCGCTTTCACGCTAAAACAGCTGAACGGATTTGGATGAAATTTGGCACAGGGGTAGACCATGACTTAAAATAGGACATAGGATACTTTTTATCCTGATATTCGCACGGGATCGAGACTTACACGGGTGAAAACGCGGGGCGCAGCTAGTAATAATATATAATTAAATAATAGTGGTTACAAACTCACAAACTGTCAGAAATCTGAAATTCAACAGCTAGTTTAGCCTTAGGATATCTGGTTTATAAACACTAATTGGGTTGTGGTGCCATCGCAGTTGCTTTGTATAAAATATCAGTTGCAGCCGCATTCGGTCAGACTAAAAATCCGACTCCCGAAACTCGTCAGATAGGCGCTACTGGTATTCCGCTGCATCCGGTTAGACTGGAAGCCGACCACAATATAGTTGGGAAAAGGCTTGGTAAATTGATTTAGCAACGAAACTCTCCCGTTCCCTTCGATTTTAATATCAATTTATAAAAACAATAATCTTTTGACTATACAAAGCTGAAAAGCAGTCTCATTCTGTCGATTTAGATGTAATGTGAAAGTATGTTTTCGTCACTGACCGTACATACTATCATGGTAACATGATAGAAATCTGTAAGGGCCTCCTGGTAATCTGTGTCTGTGTGTGTGTGTGTGTCTGTAAGATAATAAATAACTTATGTGTAAACATAAGCTATTTAAGTATAATTTCATATCTCAGAATTATCATATTAAAACCTTCATCCAAAATAAAGTTGTAATTAAGAAAGCTTCCTGTATTTGTTTTTGTATTTCAGCGCCTGAATGTTGATTCCACGAGCATTCAGCATACAGTACACAATAATGTTTACCGAAGCCGTAAAGAACAGTAAAGGTCTTTACGAAACATTGTTTTTCACGTTTGCGCATCCATTTTCAATTTCATGGTTGATTCCATTATTATCATGATTAAAACACAGAAAGTTTAGTGATAGTGTGTTAAAAATAGTCAGTTGTTCTTTTTTTCTTTATTTGCCACTGACTTACTACGCCTGACCAAATTGGCTGAACTTAGAATATCTTATGATTTTTTACTTGTACATTCAATTAAGAACGCATCAAAACTTGTACATGGATTTCGCTAAATACCTTAGTAATTAAGTACATCCCAGTCACCATTTACTAAAGCCCAATGGAACACCATATCAGATGACTAGGCAAACATAACGCGGTAGTTAGCCGTAAATAATTAAGTACCCTGTTCTTCTCCCTGGAGGCGGTGTAGAGTATCCAGGCGACGTACACGAACATGATGAGGGCTGGTACGACGAGGCTGGCCACAATGGGGATGCGCCGGACCCAGGCGTGGTACAGCGCCAGGATGAACAGGGAGATGCCCACCAGGATGGCCATGTACCGGCCAGTGCGGCGGCGCTCTTCCTGCAATGTTTGGTAGTGGTTTTAAGTATAACAGCTAGCTATCGCTTGACACTGAGGTCAAATCCATCGCATCAAGTGAGGTAGTCTGTAATCAAACGCAAAAGAATATGTTAAAACAAAAAAGGTTTTATTCATGTTTTAAAATAGTTAATTTTCTTTACTATTCTTTTTTATAGTGACATTTAGATTTTGAGCTCAAATTGTTAATTAGAAGCAGGTCATATGGATTATATATTTTACAAAAATCATAATGGTTCCTTTTTGATGCGAAAACTAGTATTGTGATTTTTTACCGAATAAGATACCTTTGTACGAAAAACTGCACTGGAGGTAGCCTCGTCTCCTCAATGCGACAAAATAATTTCTCGCCACCGCGACCAGTGTCACTTGCAATATGGCGCGAACACTGCAAAACCTCGCTCGACGTATCTGACAATTCTAAAACGAAATGTTTCGCGACACGTGTCTCTGCGATTTTGTGCGATGTAACTAGCGAACACGGACATTATTATCACCTAGTGAATACAAGATTTTAGTACTGTATTCCTGTAAACTTATAATCAGATATAAAGACAGCTCTAGATGACCGTTAATCACCACGATTGGCAGACGGCTTGGTTGGTAATAGCTGTTTGAAATTGTATAGTTATTAATACTTTAACACGAGACGCCGACCGTTCTTTTACCATCCCTAGTCACTTGAATGAAAAAGGTCCATGGTGTTCTAGAAAGATAGGCCAGCATTGCTATTCTGTAACCATCTCTCCGAGAAAACCTAGGTGAAGTGAGCGTGGAGTGAGCTGTCATTGTCATCGATACCTACTGATACTAAGGCAGTGACCGTTCACTCCACGCTCACTTCACCAAAGTTTTCACGGTGAGATTTTTACAGAATAGCACTACTGTTCGTATCATCATGATTTTCTTTCCCTTGTAATCTAATTTATTTAGGATCGGCACTACACGGCTTTTTTTCCGAGAGAAGTATGCATACTTCTCTATCAGTCGTCATCTCGGTAGTCACAGTCACCCCTTTCTAGCCATATCTTCTTTCACAGAAATATAAACGTGACTTAAAAATGTCTAATGTTGACATATAACCTACAAAGACAAGCACTTTAATGTATCTGAAACACAAACTATGTTTCCTCTCTGCCATTTTAAAACTACGCTCGCTTATTTACTTGCACAACTGATTCCTTTACAACACGAAAAAGTTAAATTGGAAAGAATTTCACGCAAGGACAAAATGCAAAATACGAAATAATGATATGTATTTATTGGAACTGAGTGCCACCGGATGTTTTTACTCAATCCCTTATGACGTCACAGGTTTAAAATTGCTTTTAAATTAGTGGAAAATGTTTTTCTTTCTTGATCAAACAGAAATGGCCCGAGACATCAACAAGAATGATTACTTGATGGATTTATGATTAGTCAACGCCGATAATAGATACTGAGATTGAGGAAATGTAAAGTAGGTACTACATACCTGCCTCTACCATGAGCGTTGTTAATCATTTTTAAAAGCCATAAATAATGGCTTGATGCGTGTAATGTTGGGATATAATATGTTAACTTTCATCTACCAAATAAATAGTATTTAAATATTTTTTTTCTGGCAGCTATCTTAAGCTGCAACTGGTAAGGATACAAGCTCACGTAGAACGGCTAATCCAAGTAATTTCACATACATATAGTCTAGTCATCTAGTTCTTACTACTATGTTACTATCTTCGCAATACTAAACTTAACTATGTGATACAAGAAAATATTATTCCAAACCCCAGCGCCCTATTTATCAAAAGTTACAAGTCTACACGTTCATAAGTTACCTGGAATGCTAATTTTTCGAAAATCGAAATTAAAACACGAATTACGACACTTGTAAACTTGTAAGATGGAATAGAGAGACACCGGACAAGCGCCGGACACTCAAGATTTGCTATGTTTTCTACAAGTTTTAACTTACAAAGGATTTTTTGATAAACAAAATCATTAATAAAAGTGTATAAATAACAGTACTTGTGAACTATATAGTGAAACTTGTAACATGTAATTTAAACGTGTAGTTTTTTTATAATAATTAAAATTTTTACCTACAGGAAAAATGGCTTGTAATACTTGTAAGTTTTGATAAACAAGTCAAAGTCAAAGTCAAAATCAAATAATTTATTTCGAATAGGCACATAAAAGGCACTTTTGAACTCCAATGAAAAACAAAGAAATAGAATTGACAACAAGGCACTGGTTGTCTATATGACTACTATCAAAAACAAGAATCAACTCTATTATTAGAATCTTTGCAATCAATTCAACACGACAAGAAGACAAGTGAGATCTATTTTCAGTCGCGCCTGTATCCAAACATGAGGCCGATATAGCCCGTAACAATATTAGGGTTTTGATTAGATTGCGTCCGTCCCTGGGCACCTACGGGTCTCGTGTGAGAACCGCATCAGATATCAATCAGGAACCTGATTCAATCATACACAGATTAAGACAGCGCCTACATGAGACGCTTAATGCAACATCAAACACCGATGTTTGTATTAATAACTCCTGATCGAAGGAAAAAAACACTTTTAGTAGCTAATTGCTAGACTAGAGACCCGACACTGCTTCGCACGTTGTTACAACTTGATGAAACATCGAAGTTTATTATGTATGTTTAATATTAATTTATTTTACACAAACCTTCCGGAAAAACATTCTAAATTTAAGTGAAAACCGCGTCAAAATCGGTTGCGTATAGTTTTGAAGATTCATATACATTTTAGAATTACATATAGATAGTGCCTGCAGTTTTATTCGCTACTGTAGGTTTAAACTATAGAGCAAATGAGCTGGAGAACTCGGAGAGTTAAAATAATTTTGTTTTTAAAATCTCGAGCTTTTTACGAGAGGCAGATAACGTAAGGCCTCGTAGACAAGTGCGTATTTGTATTTTTATATCACACTATTTGCACCTATTTGTGTGCCAAGTTTAAAATAAACTACTCAAAACAAAATATCGCCCACCCTATGTTACTTTAGAATTTTGTCTAAGAATAAATAATTAGGTAAGCCTTTGTGAAGTAAAGCACTAAACTTTATTCTTGACATGTTTATGGATCTTTATTAATGCTTCCACCGTCAATTTTTGCGTTGAATTCAAGTGGGTAGAAAGAAAAAGCTAAGTGCTTGAAAAAACATTCGTTGTACAAATTCAGTCACATGTGTTCTTGAGTCGATTCAAAGCTTTGACGTTACCCCTCAATTACTGTCATAGCTTTTTTTTATTCCGGTGTTAATCGTGATTACAATGCCTGGTTTTTGTCGTCATACGGATATGGAAAGCGCAGCAAGAGCTGTTGCTATGCTTCAGGAGGGACGCTTTCAGAGACGCTCTCGGTGTGTCGCGACGAGCTACCCAAAACGTATGGGAACGCTTCCAGGAGACCGGGAGTGTAGCTAGGAGGCCTGGATTAGGAGAAATTAGAGCCACAAGTTTCCAGGAAGACGGGTATATCAGGTTAACTGCATGGCGAGAGGCTACTGTAACCGCCCGGGCCTTACAAAACCGGCTGCGGCAATCTACTGGTACCAGAGTCAGTGATCAAACTATTCGTAATCGTCTCCACGAAGATGGTCAACGTTCTCGAGTGCGTGCTATTCGACTCAAACTGTCAAGAGACCATCATACAGCGCGCTTAACGTACGATCGCGAACTTTGAACTGGACAATGGATAACTGGAAGGCTGTACTCTTTACAGACGAATGTAAGGTCAAGTTTTTCAGTGATGATAAACGGGTCCGCGTGTAGAGAAAACAAGGTGATGTTTTACAGAACCATGCATCCACGAACGAGACCGTTTTGGGGGTCCAAGTGTTATGGTATGGGCGGGAATATGCTTGGTACGCAAAACAGAGCGGGTAATTCTGGATGAGGGTACTGTAACCGCCGCCGGTTATATTGAGCGGGTAATCCGACCTCATGTCATCCCATTTTCACAAAGAGTGGGCTCTGACTTTGTTTTTATCCATGACAATCCTCGCGCACATATGGCTTTTGCCACACAAAGAGCACTTTCTGAGGCCAATATCAAGAAAGAAAGAAAGAAAGAAAAATCGGTTTATTTGTCACAGAAACACGTGCATACAAAATAGATAACTGATCAGCAATATTAAACAGAATAGACGGTCACGGTATCCCGGTTTTGCCATGGCCAGCTATGAGTCCCGATCTCAACCCCATCGAGCATTTATGGTATCAATTGAAAAGAAGCCTTAAAGAAAACTACAGCCATGTTAACAGTTATCAGGAGCTCATTAACTTGCTTAAACTCTGTTGGGAACGAATTCCGGACCAAAATGTTACCCATCTTATTGAAAGTGTACCGGATAGGCTTAGAGAGTGCATACAGAGAAGAGGAGGCCCCACGCACTACTAACCATAACATTATAACATTTTTCATCAAATGGTTACGGGGAATGGGCAATAGACTAAGTTTATTTTTCAAGTTAATTTGAGTTTATTTCCCTAAAAAGTGCTTTGTTAGTGTAAATCGATCAAAATAAACAAATTTTACCATTGAATGAGATTAAACATTTTTTAAATCCCTACTCCAAACTTGTGTATCCATAGAAACGACTTAATCATTAATATTTTTGAATAACAGCCTAAAAACTTGGTGGGCCCTATTTTCTTTTGAGTAGTTTAGTAAAAAAGTGAAAAGTAAATGTCACTTCTACTGTAGGAAACATGTTAGTAAGTAAGGATGTATCTATCCTTTAAGCAAAGGTCAGAGTAGGCAACTTACAGTCGTATTATGTTGGGATAACCGTATTACATGTATATGAAATGTGGATGTTATCTTTTAAGCAAAAATCCGGTGCGTTACAGAGCAATATAGTACCCACCAACAGTAGTGTTATGTTGGGAAACGTATTGCATAACTGTGAAATATAAAAAAATACTTGTTGATTTTATGGTTATCATCCTTTTGAACACACTTTACAAATTATCTCATCCATCCTATAAACCAACCCAACCAAAGTCCAACGATGTCGTGGCATTGTCAATAAAAACTTCTGATGGTATAATAATCGCTAAGTAACTGAGAGTTACTTATTTTGCTATTGTTATTGTTTTGCTTACTGGCTATGACAGATCGCCGTAAACAACATAAAAACTTCTATTGCATTGGAGATAAAACAGCTCTGATACTGCGGAGGATAACACAGTCTGAACGAGTGAAGGTAAAAACTAAGTTTCTTAGAAAAAATAAGTAGTTGTTCCCGAAGAAAAGCTGTTTGAAACTCGACCCCCAAAGGATTTAATGAGGGGTCGATGTTTTTTATGCGAACAAAGTAGAGAGCAACAGTTTCCTTCACCGAAACCTAAAGGTTTCAGTGAAAGAAACTGTACTTCAACATGATTGGAACCATTGTCAGTTGGTTGGATCTTCGCAACACACACGATGCATTTCTGATTTATAAACAAACCTCCTACTCGACTACTGTCAGACTAAATATTGATAAACCGGTCTCTATTACTCAATCTGCATGTGGTTTGTCTGGAAATAGAATAGCTTGATACTGGGCCGAGTGGAAGGAAAGCGCTCACAAGGCAGAGCACCAGCAGGATGGTCAGACGCGATCAAGAAGGCAGCATTTACCGAGCGGTCCACACTGCAGAAGACCGCATAACTTGGAGACGCGTCGCCTGTGGTCGCGATCCTCAGCAATGAAGAAGATTACTCTTTATTATGACAGAATAAAAAATTCGAAGCTGTATTGTGACATACACTCTCCAGAGCAGTGGATGGCCCAGTGGTAACAGCCGCGAATAATTACATCACCACTGCCCTCAAAACGGAGAAGGAAAACATGGTGAGGAAACCGGCATGTCCTAGAACCAAAAATTCGAAGACATGTGACATCTAACAACCGGCAGTGGGCCCGCGCGGTGGATTACGGCCCACTTCCTCTCACCGAGAGGAGGCCTGTGTCCCAGCAGTGGGAACATTATAGGCGGATTATGTTATGTATGTATGTATCCACTCTCCAGGTGGTTGATTACAGACCATTCCTTCTCGTAAAAGATGGCCTGTGTCCCGTCCGTGGGAATATTATAAGCTGCTTGTGATTATGAGTAGATATCTCAGCACAAGCTGTACGAGAAAGCTCATGTCTTGATTAAAAGATGAACCGGTCAGTAAGGTCTGGCTGTCGAGTCATCTTCACTCATGAAGGGTTCTTTGTATCACACAACAACACCATCAGAGGTCTCCCCCTATTAACCAGTAAGGCTATAGTGTGGATAAATGTGATGTGATTTTTCTAGTTATGTTCAGTGAGTTGTCTCAAGCTTTGAACCATAACCTTGTTAGGTTAAGGTTTCAATTACATTGTTATTAGTATGAGGTACTACAATTGTGTTTTTAATATAGTTAGCACTGTGTATGTTAGCATGTTGTACTAACGTACCTCTCGTTGAGACCGCTTGACGTTCTGCTCATCCTGCAAAAGAAGAGCAAGGCGATATATTCAGGTTTATACTTTGTCTCCTTTTGTTCTCCTGTATATTTTTTGCAGTGACCGTACGGCTAAACTGTTCACGTGATTGAAAGCAACACAGAAATTAAAGGTACCTTCAATGGATGGTGTGACTATACTTCGTTATAGCACAAGAAGGATACATCTCGTAATCCTAACTAATATTATAAATGCGAAAGTGAGTTTGTTACTTACGCTTTCACGCTAAAAACGGCTGAACGGATTTGGATGAAATTTGGCACATGGGTAGACCGTGACCTGGACAAGGACATAGGCTACTTTTCATCCTGGATCGCAGACGAAGCCGCGGACAACAGTTAGTATTAACATAAATGAACGGGAAATCATAGATTCCCAATTCAGGTAATGCAAATTATTCTGATCTCTCCGTAAAGTTTACGTTATAATGCATCCGTCATAAGTATTGTGGCCACAAAGGAGATTACTCAGTGTTGTCCGGTTTTGAAAGTAACCCCGAGGCCGCAGCTGACTGGGACTTGGACAGACGGGTTAACCGAGTCCCCCGGGTTCCGAAAGGATAGTCAAACTCACCCCTATATAACTTACTTTACCCCGCTATTGCCGGTTTTCTGAGTTCCCCACGAACCCTCATTTTTCTCCCGCCATATTTATGCTACCTCTGATTGTGGCGAAAATAAAGACGGCATTATTTACAAGGGACATTTGTTACTTCGTTCATTTTTCTTGATCTGTCATAGTTTATTGATTTGCACTGAAATTATGAGGAGGAGTGGGCGGTTAAATGCATGTTATTTATGTTTCGATTGACCAGTTTGTTTCAATGTTCCATAAATGGAAATATAATATAATATAATACAATGTTTAATAAATTGAAATATTATTTATCAGCAACATGGTATCTTCCCTCAAACTCATACACAATTTCGAACGACTTTTAACAAGAAAAGTTCATGATTGCGAACGAGTTTTCTCAAAAGGGCGCTTTGGGATTTCCTGACTAATTTCGGCTTCCTACGAAGACTTCGATAATATTACTGGAAAAAAACTCGAAATTGGTTCGGGATATCGTGGACGTGCGTGAGATTAATCGTAAATAATCAAAATGATGAATGTGACTCACATTTATAATTTGTTGTAATAAAAATGTAGTAAAGTTTATTGATGTAGTAAACCATTGCCTACGAGGTCATAAAATTAAAAGTAAACTCTTTTAGTTAGGTAATGTTTAAAAACAAAAAATCTTTTAATTGAATTTTGTAGAAAGAAAATTATTCACCTGATATAAATTTTCAAAATATCTTTGAAGATGTGCTTCACAGAAACATCGTCGAGGGAATAATACAATTTTAATAAAACTTAGAGGCATTGAAGCGCTAAACTGAGGAATACAAGAGCGAAACAAGTATTAGACGTTTGATTAACTACTGAATACAAAACAATCACCGACCTGATTTCTTGGCTTAGATAATAATAGCAAGGTTTAATAATTGTCAATCAGAATCCGGAGATTGGATTGCGCCCGAGAATTACATTTTAAGTCCTCAAATAGTAGGTAAAATTCAGAATGGGTACCTACGGTAAGTACCTACAAACTGTGAGCGTTTAGGGATTACATTTTATTCCTAAACGCTTCTCTGTACCTATTATACTCCATTTGAAATAAGATTAGACATTTAAACAAACCTTTTTACAGTCCGTTCAACCGATTTTGACTTCTATACCGTAGCCATAAGGATGGCATTAAAAGCAACAAAGGTTACACAATACCAATTGTCTACTGCCGCTGCCATTTGTCATGCCAACAACGCAATAGAAATCAAAATCGGTTGAACGGACTGTAAAAAAAAAGGTTTATTTAAATGTCTAATCTTATTTCAAATGGAGTGTTGTTCTTTTACAAAAACATTTTGGTACTTAAACACATGAGACAAAATAATGTGCTATTGAAAATCTGTCAACAGATATTGGGATCTTAGGTAACTCACCTATACGTAACTTAAATTATACCTAGGTAACCACGGCACGGGGAAATATCTTTGAAGCAATTTTATAAAACAGGTGTGAATTATACAAACAGATCAGTAATTAGTTACTTAGCTATTTTTGTAGTACTCATGAACAGATAGGATGTTTTTTGTGAAGTTAAAATTGTAAACAAGCGTTAGAAAAAAAATGGATTCAATTAATTAATTCTGTAAGTTACTGTACGTTCCATTGTGCATAGTCTTTTACAGTGCGAATGAACTCCAAGCAATGTCAACAATGATGGTACTTAGTCGCAAGTAATTATCAAGTATGTCAAACTTTGTTACGGTCAAACTGTAGCTAAAACAACTATATCGAAGTTAAAACGGCTACTTACACAACTCAACAAAGTTAAAAGCTTTTAATTAAAATACCAAGTTAGTTTTTCATTAAAACTTTCAAATGCGTTACCTTCACAAGTGATTCTGATGACTTCTCCGTTGTGATCGAACCTTTGATGTCATTGACATTGTTCAGCTTCAGATTCATTGTTTCGTCGGTTCTAAAACACAAAACAACGACTAATTAGAAAAGAATCACCGAGACCACTAAAAGATTTTATCGCGAACTATTAAAAATGCGCGCGAAATGTGATTGTTATCCATGAAATAAAAGGCGTTACTATAGTAACACACCTGTCACTCATAAACACAGACTATAAAATCGTAAGGATGTCGCAGCGAGCACTACGACGAGACGGGATTTACGGATTGCGTGTGCGCGTATTACCGACACGCGGGCACGACTACACTGCAGACGGGATTAACGCCACTGCATAATCATTCCACGCTTTGCTTGCTCCGCTCGTTAAAAAACGAGTAAATCCCTATAAGTAGTCTATCACCTCGACAGCTATACATACTCACTATAATTCCTTATACACCAGACACCACCGTAACAATGATGCCATTAATCACTAACACGTAAATATCAGCAGCTGAAGCTTCCCAGATCTCAATTTTATGGTTGTGCTAACCACATGCTGACTATAAAAGAATTTCGCTAAAAACGAAGAATTCGCGAGATTGTTTTCAGTCGATTTTAATATGTGAGGTGTAAGATTAAATCACTCAGTAGGTCGAAATAACCGTAAAAATGTTCTCAGCACTGTTATCTGCTACCATTGATCCGCGGGAAGCTCTTAGTTGATTAATTATTATGCCAAGGGAATGCCTTTGATCTATCGAGTGCTATTAATATCTCTAATGCACCTTGTAACATATACTTGTAAACAGGTGTCAATGACAGTCAATGACATAATATCTGGATATAATTTACTATACTTAACTGCCTCTTATAATAACAGACTTATCTGCGATACTAAACGGATTTGAATGAGACCTGGAGAAGGACATAGGATACCTACTTTTTATTCCAATATTCTTATTTCTTCATATTTTTTTTTCGTGAATTTCTCCCATGTTTTAGAAGTTATTCTGCTTTTCTGGGCGGAGCCAAATCCAAAAAAATCAAAAATCCTCAAAATCGGTCCAACAATTCTCGACTTATAAGTGCTTGAACAAACCCGACTTTGTTTTATATATATAAATATATAGGGTTACTGGTAACTCGACGTATTTCTTGCAGGACGTCATAGTAGGGTTAAAATGCAACAAATTAAGCCACCAAATGTTCTACCGAAATTCAGTAGTTTTTGAATTAGTTAAGAGTTTTAGTTTTTTAATGAAAATCCCAGATTAAACCATTTGAAACCAATTTAAAAATGATTTACGGCGCGACTGTACTGAAATTTAAGTTATTATCATAGTTGACGCCGTAGCAGACCTTTGTTAATAATTAAAAGTTCAATAATGCCTAAAACTTTGGCAAATATCACTAACAAAACATTTAATTTTTTGTAATTTTTAGCTCTAAAACTCTTAACTAATTCAAAAACTACTGAATTTCGGTTGAACATTTGGTGGCTTAATTTGTTGCATTTTAACCCTTTTTTTTTTTTTTTTGAGGTTGGTAAATCATCCAATGACTTCTCCCGCTCTGGGCGGAGCGGAAGGGCGTGTCAGACTTTTACTGACTAAAACCCACCCGTGTTCCTTCATTTGCCTGTTGCCAAGGTCCCGGTATCCCTTTCGGACTTTCCCGCAACCCTGGCAGGCATCGGTCCTATTGGACCCCGTCAATTTTGCTGACATCTCTTTGAGGCGCGCGTGGAACACGACGCGCCATCGACCCGGGCCTGGTCCTTATCGGACGGCGAGCTGCCCGTTGCTCGCCGTCCGCAAGCCCGCGCCTATGGTGGCCGGAAATCCGCCTGGGATTCCCGACGCCCAGGGCGTCTCCAACGGCGGCGGTTAGGGGCGTGAGGGCGCAAACTTTGCCTTTCCCTCACGCGTTCCGCCTCCTCCTTCGCGAGCATTACTGCTTCGCAGAAGGAGGTGACGGCTTCCCATGCCCTCTCGCTCCGTACCATGGCCTGAACCAGGGCCGGACGCGAGAGGTCACTGCCGCCAATCGCCTCCGCGAGGACACGGCGGTGCTCCGCCCAAGCAGGGCACACCTCAACCGTATGCTCCACCGTGTCCTCCGGGTGCATTTTAACCCTACAATGACGTCCTGCAAGGAATACGTCGAGTTACCAGTAACCCTGTATATGTAGATAGAAGATGAAAATGCCTCCATAGCTATTTTAAAATACTTTTATTCTCAAATCCAGAAACGTTGGTCGCGTCTAATATGGTTTCCTTCATTCACAGACAACCTAGAAGTTACCATCAGTGCTGCCAACTTAAATCTGAAGACTACATATTATTATACAATACCTAAATAATGGAGAGCTGACACGAGACATGGAATATCAATACTGTACTGTAACTCAAGCCTATTTCCCGTAGGTACCTGGGCAGAAAGTCAAAAACAACCACAACTAATGACCTTTCCGAGAACAACACCAATAAGATGTTCATAAAGGTGTTCCACTAAAGTCGAATCATTAATTCACTGGAGTAAAATGACAGGTGCTAGTGTCACTTTTTAAATATTGTCGAATTATTGTGTTCTGGATTTTACACCCTTTCAACTGACAGCTGTCGTACTTACAGCAGCTGTCAAATCATAGTTGACTGACACCCTTCATCATAACTCAATCTACCATTTAGAGTTACTCTGCACCACACGTACCTACTTCAAAATAAACGAATACCTAGTAATGAAACTTCGGGTAAAACTGAAAGAGCAGTAGATAGACTCAACAAGTGCCAGTATCCTTACATGTTATAAAACAAAGTTCTCCGCAGCATCTGTCTGTCGTCCTGTACGCGATAAACTCAAAAACTACTGCACCGAATTTCATGCTGTTTTCACCAATGGATAGAGTGGTTCTCGAGTAAGGTATATAATAACCGACATCCATGCGGGCGAAGTCGCGGGCATCAGCTAAAGCATAATAAAATAAAATCACGAAGCTTTGTGATTACACTTAAAATCTACAGCAAAGTTGACATAACGTACGCGTAATGCTGTAATGAAATGTCGGGGCGCGTCGTTAAAGTCAATGACGTGTACGAGCGACACGCCGTTAAACAAACACTTCGAAGTTTTCCATTACTTACTTACTGCTAGGCCTACAGAACGCCGAACTTTTAACTATTTAACTGTATCAGCTGGAAAACAATATGTTGTTTGAAAAAAAGGCGATACAAATGAAAAATTTAATGAACTAGACATGGTGTGTGGATGTATAATCCTAGCCTATAATGTCCCACTGCTGGGACATAGGCCTCCTCTCGATGAGAGGGAGTGGGCCGTAATCCACCACGCGGGCCCAGTGCGGGTTGGTGGATGTCACATGACTTCGAAATTTTGGTTCTAGGACATGCCGGTTTTCTCACGATGTTTTCGTTCACCGTTTTGAGAGCAGTGGTGATGTAATGATTTACACAAAGTAAAGCGCCTGTCTGGGTTCGAACATACGACGTACAACTCGTAAGTCGCGGCTGTTACAACTGGGCCACCACTGCAATGCGCGCGGATGAGCATGAGCATACGTTAATTCAAAAATCTTAGCTGAGAATCGGCTCTTTTTGAAGGTCAAATGTTACACAAGTCAGCCCTAAAACAGCCTCTCCAACATTTAAGCTGGCAAGAACTGATTGACTTGTTTATTTCCGTTATTGTGAGTATGTTAATATTATTAACATCCCACAAACCTCAGTGTTGAACGTAGCAGCGTAGGCATGGTCACCTACCTTTAGAACTCAATTAGGTATTGACACAATCTGTACCCACCTAATCACCACTGAAAAACAAGGTAACCTAAAATACCCTGAGAAAGGTGTAATTGCGGTGACACCTGAAACCCCTAAGTGTTACTAATTAGCTGTATGGAATAATTTGAGCGAGTAGTTACTTAGTCTTAGTCTGTTATAACCAGTCACCGACCTTAAAGGCTCTTACATACTGGCGCGATTCGCCGCGCGACGCGAATTTTAACAAAACAATTTCTGAGAAAACTTCACGGCGAACAATGCGGCGGCGGGCGTCGCGCGACGAATCGCCCCAGTATGTAAGAGGCTTAACGTTGCCCTTCGTCATTTTGGGTCTTCTTTTATGGTATTTAAAAGGTTAAAGCATTCTCATATGGTTATGAACTTATGACGACTCCGGGCCTATTTAATAAAGCCGATAGGCGACAGTAGTAGTATTACACATACACAACAACACGCCTGTAATCCCCGAAGGGTTAGGCAGAGGTGTACCTATAGTACACCCACGTTACGCCAGTTATGATAAAGTCTCATGTAATAGGGGGCGAGCCTATTGCCATCAACCGGGCACAGATCCAGACTCCGAGCTGCTACTGAGAAAATCCGACCAACGAGGCTGTCATAGTCTTTCATATTATTCCGTTTTATTATACATCACCTATTGTGAGAATATTACAGTTTTTGACAATATTTGTACGCTATAACCTGGGCCCTATTTTATTTATATAACTATTTTAAATAGAACCCAGCGCTACATATTAGCGTACTAGAGCTTGGAAAATAATGATTGAACCTCTTATTGGTGAGCTGTATGAAAAGGACGCACAATTTTAGATGATTTATCTCTATGGATATCAGATCGCAAGAAACTTTGACTTTAGCTTGGAAAAAACTACATGTATAAACACATAGTTAGGTACATAATTTATTATCTTTCTTTATTTAGATGAAAGCTTTAATATAAAATAATGGCAGTAAGATACTTTCATAAAGCCGAAATAGTATATTACAAGTCTATAAGAAAACTACCCCAACAAGAGGTAATCTACACCCTAATACGCAATTAGGGTGTAGATTACCTCTTGTGTTACACTCGATCAATCACAATCTATTTAATTTTGACAGTTCAACCACATTCATTGCATTATATTTACGTTTTTGAGCAGACAATATTTTCGAAGCAATGGGTTAGCAATATCTTTCAAAGTGATTCAGATTATTATTGATCACGTGGTACGCAATTAGTATGCTGGTCTGGAAGATAATACACACACATTTACGTAGAAACGAGTTAAAGGATATTTGTTTCCTTTGTAATATACAATATTGTATTAAAACGGTTTCGTCTACCATACTGGGAGAATGTAGGTTAGGTTAGTTTGATTTTATACCGGTTTATAAGAAGATGTAGAGACAAAAATTTAAAAGAGTATGCATATATTGTGTTAATTGAAAAGAGTATGCATATATTATGTCTGTATGGTATGGGTTTAATAATTGCCTGAAATAAATGATAGTTAATTTATTCATAGATGATTTTCATAGATGGTTTGGTCATGTTGAGAGGATGAGTGAAAGGCGAGTAACAAAAGGTAGTTGCAAGGCAGATGTGAGTGAAAACGCCGGGAGAGGAATAGAAGGACATAATTTTATTAATGACCTTCGGGGCAATTCTCTTATTTTTAAGAACGTTCACATTCGCATCTCATTCGCAATCTGTCAAAAAATCCATCAATTTACCAACATTTTTGACAAGTTTGACAGATTGCGACTTGAATGTGAATGTTTTTCAGGTAACAGAATTGGCCCTCTGATTGGTTATTTTCTTCAGAAAGGTCAGGGTGCGATATTGCGTAGTACTCCCAACCGGCGAATGAAGCAAAAGAAGTGTGTAAGGATTGTAGCAGGTGACGTTCCGTTGTTTCTGCCTACCCCCATAGGACTAAGACGTGAGTTTATTTATGATGTATGTGTACACACGGCTACACATCAAGCTATACATTTCCAGTATAAGCTGACCTCACATTGTACGGAAATCCTATACAATGCGAGATCAGCATAAACTGGAAATGTATAGCTTGATGTATAGCCGTGTGTACATTACCAACTCTTGCATTAACTTTCTTCCAGTGGGTACAAAAAGGTCGTGGAAGGTATACTCAATACTCAATTCTTTATTGCATTCCATAGGTGTTACATAGATGGTTTAACAAAGTAAAAGATCATTATGGACCCTGTCGGGTTCAGCAAAATAACAAAATTAAGAGAGAGGATAACAGTACATACCTAGCTATTGTTTCTGTCAGAGGATTTATTTCAGTTTCATGTTTTATTTCTTATGGTTTTACGATGTATTCAAGCGTCTTTGAAATCAAATAATAAACCTAAAAACTTTTCAGATTTAGTTCAGTTGAAATCCATTTAAGATTGGTGTTATTGCTGTGAGGGATAAAAGAATGAAAACAAAAAGAGACATGGGATGGCTCTTCCAGTGTTCAGGGGGCCTAAACCGGCCACATTAGCAATTCCTCTAAAAGCAGTTCATTTCCTGAATCCCGGCTGTCATTAGCAATTCCTCTAATTTGACTTAAAAGCAATTCATAATTTATGGAGCATTAAACGAATCTCCATAAAAAACTGTCAAAGAGAATTATTTCGTAATACGAATTACGCAGATCATATTATGAATTGTCAGTTTGTGAAATTTTACGATGATTCATAATATTTTCATATTATGATTCAAAATCTTCAAATTCTAAAGTGACCGTTTTTAAGCCCCCAGCACTAAAGGTTCTGTTTAGTACTAACTCTACAATGTCCCTTCAAAAACTTCTTTTTAGGGTTCTGTACCTGAAAGGAGCCAAACGGAACCCTATTATTAGCCTCCGCTGCCCGTCTGTCTGTTAGCGGGCTCATGAACCGTAATAGGAAAAAGTTGAAATTTTCAAAGATTCTGTGTTGTGTGTTGATTTCTATGGCCGCTATAACAAATAACAAATATATAACTAATAACAAACTATAAGCAAACAAGCAAACAAGCAAACAAGCAAACAAGCAAACAAGCAAACAAGCAAACAAGCTATAACAAATATTAAAAATAAAATAAAGATAAAAACGCCAGAAAAAACACGTTTCTTTTATGGGATATATTATAAGAAACGTGTTATTTTTTCGGCGTTTTTTGCTAAATATTGTACAGTGGTACCTACGGAACCCTTCGCGTGCGAGTGCGACTCGCATTTAGCCGGTTGTTTTAAACTGCTTCGAAAATTATCTCAGTAACACAGTCATTCACTGTCAGACTTTCATAGTTTGAGATCTAGAGGCCTCAATTTCATCCAAGAAATTACTGCAGCAAAAACCTATTCTCTCAGATATCAGCTATTCAACAAAGCACACCTGCTGTGCCTGTAGTGGTTTGTTTACTAGATACCCTGGTGTATAAATTGTACCTGCAGGATCTATAAAATGTTGAGTCACCGACAAATCGCAGACACATGTAGGTAGTAGCTAGTAGGTAATGCTGTACCCCCGTCTCGAATACACCGCAATGACTAACGTGCACTCAAACTATAGGCTGACTGACTTATTAAAGTATCTGAGTACACGAGCATTGATTACCACGCTTGCTCAAACGGGTTGGCGTTTAACTATAAGTCCGGGTTTCCTCACAATGTTTTCCTTCACCGAAATCTATTAAATTATCTAAGTACCTGCATAAATTTTTGTGGATACTTACTCGCAATTTTACAAGTCCTGAGCCCAGTTTGATGTGCAAAGGGAAAACGGAACGTACCTCCATGCCATGTCAAAGGTGGTTGGTGTAGTCGGCGCTTGTGTGGCCCACACCCACCTTTGACTTTGACTTTGCGAATCTTATGAGAATGATCTAATTAAGATTTTCTTCTATTTCTGATTTAAAATATCATCTCCGTCGTTTTTGATCTCATTGGACACTGGTACTGTATATAGTGCCTCTACAAAGAGCACATTACACTGGTATCTATTTAAATACCTATCACAGTCGTCACGGGCTGAAGCCCAAAATGCTTATTTCAGATTTCAATATGTAGTATTTCGTTTGAAAATTCGCTTAATGCCTCGCTCTGAGAAAATTATTGACGTTCAGCCGCACTCTTTTAGTATTTCACCAGAATTGGATTAGTATTAGAGACGATTCCATTTCAAGCATACTGGAGTAGGGTAATCATAATGGCTGGACTTATCGGTGGGGTTCAGATGATGATTCGAAACATAAATTGCGCTAAGATTTTTCATAAAACTCTTCGTGTAGTTTTTTTTGTGCATAGGTATTCAAATGACTTTAGGTATCTTCTCTTTTATAATCTTATATTTTTATTATGCAACTAGCTGATGCCCGCGGCTTCACCCGCGTGGTATGTCGATAAAAAGTAGCCTATGTCCTTTCTCAGACTCTCTTCTAGACTATCTGTGTACCAAATTTAATTTAAATCGGTTCAGTAGTTTTGGCGTGAAAGCGCGACAGACAGACAGACAGAAACAGACAGACAGACAGATAGACAGACATATAGAGTTACTTTCGCATTTATAATATTAGTAAGATAAGTTTCACAAACACAGAAATTTAAAAATTAATTCTATGCTACCATTACAAGCTTTCCTTTGTAAATAATAGCCATCATTTAACTTGCTGGCGGCACTTTCAATACGGGCCAGCCATTTAATCGCAGAGAAAACCTTTCTATTACAAAGATTTCTTTATCCTTCCCGTTAAAAAGAAAATACTTGTTTAAAAGTTACAGTAATAACAATATGTATCTATGTACAAACTTTAGAACTCAATATGGAAATATTAATAGGTAGTCGCTTGTATAACAATTTATGTCCCTCGACTTGGCGCTTTGCTTCAATTGTTACAAGTCTTTATTGGACAAATAATTGATCATTTGAAAAGCATACCTACCTATTTGCAGCTCAAAATTAAATTACTTTAATTCTTCAAGGACTTTCTAATTAAACTACAATAGTTTTTGGTCCGCGCGCGGCCTGGCCGCTGGTGGCTCATATCATGTCACCCAAAACGTGCACCTTTACTCCGGATTTAAAGAGAGAAATAGTCTAAAGGTGATGGTGGTCTATGTCCATGAACAGTCAGGGACCTCTCCTTCTATTGCTGAATATTTCGTATAACTCTTTTTACCGAAAACGTACCAACTCATATTTTCTCGAACCATTCCTTTAGGTGCTTACCAATCGTGAATTATTACTTAGTCCTTGTCACACGTCGCAATTCATAACTCGGTGTTGGCACTCGACACTCGACAAATCTATGTTACAGCATAGGTTACACCACCTGTCATATTGGATTATGAATTCTCAATGAGGCATGCGCAACGCAATGCAATAAGGTGCAATCTATAACGGGTTTTATAGCACTGCACTCGTCTGGCATCTTGTCTGCGAATTTTAACACCCCACTATAAAATTATCATTGTTATTTTGTGATATTCTTGTCGAAGCATTCCTTTGTTCTCGTCTACTATAATTCCAGTTAGCCTCTATTGTCGTAATTCGAAGTCTGGGTGGACCATTTTAGTTAGATATCAATTTTTGTCCAGCTCGTCCTGAAATCTTTCTACTTAATCTGGCCCATCATTAACAAGTTATTACTGCTTACATCTTTCTCATTTTAGGTGTGTCTTTCATTTTGTAGGTAGGTATGTAGGTACCTATCTAAAATGGAGCGTTCGGCATACCTATGACTAACACGACCAATTTAAAATACACATACCATACCAAGAGATAAATAGGTAAGTATGCGTAATAAATCTTGTCTCGGAAGTTTAATCAATTGCTGATCGTTCCTGCAAAGTAACTGGGGTAGAACGGTGCCGTTGAACTGTGGGTCCATGGCACAGTGCCCGTGCAGCCGGGGACGCTGCCAACACCGTGGCACCATAACTGCGCCGCGTGCGTGCCAAATGCACACGCTATTGTCTGAACCACGCCGAACGAGCGCCATTCATACTACTTAGTAATTTTAGGATCGCGGCATTCGCAGCGACAGTCGCAGCGAGTATCCGCCCAAATAGCCGACGGTTTCGTTGCGGTTATTCCAGCCGTATTTTCCTTAGAAATTTCATTACGAATATATGAGAAGTTCTGAAAAATTTACAACAGAATTTGCAGTATCGCCGAATCTTCTCTATTTTTCGTAGCATACGAACCTCATTGAATTTTTCAGGAGCAAGACTTTTTCGATAGACTTGAGACTAACTAACCAATATTACTACGGTTAAAGATATTTATTTCTCAAAAGCATTATAAATACACTTGTAGAGAAAACATAAACAGGTATAGACAGTTGTGCCATTAAGCGTAGCCTAAAATAAACTTTTGCTATACTCTGTTTTTTTAACCGACTTCCAAAAAGGAGGAGGGTCTATGTTCGTCAGTGGGTTTTTTTTTGTGCGTGTTCATCGTTAGTCTCGTAGACTAATTTGACAAGTGCAATACAACAAATTAGATCAACCACGTTTCAGATTGTCTAAAGTACATACTTCTTTTATGGGGTACTGTGTAAAATGTTATAATAAAATACCACCCGATATTCTTCAACTAAATGAGAAGAAATTTAAAACATGCATTAAACGCACACTATGTAGACAAGCATATTATAAGTTGGATGATTATATCGTAGATAAAAATGCTTGGCTTAATGCTGGTCCTGCTCCACAGGCACTTGGGCTCAATAGTTAAATTTTTTATATTTGGAAGAGTGGCTTCCCCTTTATTTTTTATTTTTTCTGACATTAGGAACTTAATGTTTATTTTGTATTTAAATTATATTATATTAATCTCCAAAGTACATTGCTAACTATAGTTTTGTATAATTTAGAAGCACTTTTTCAATTTTGTAAATGTGAGTACCATGGGGCCGTTTCATATGGTATCACGTTGTATGTTGACTTGAAAGAGCCTGGCAGATGAGAGTATGTCATACTCACTTAAATGTCTCGCTGATGGTGGCGCGTGTGTTGGATCATTCGGTTCCCTACAAAATGGTTGAGCTGGATGGTGCTGATCCACGTGTCATGTTCGTGAACGGGCGCCGTCAGTTGAGACTGGTCATCTCTTATCTGCCAGGGCTTATTTTTAATCTTATATTTTGAATTCTTTTTGATTATTTTTCGTTTGACATTGTTCTCACATATAGAAGCACGAAGAATACTTGTACCCAGGATTTTGTAAAATCTATATACATTTTTAAAAGAGTGTCCTTGGAGTTTCTTGCCCGTTCTTCTCCATAGAGATCTACGAATTTGAATGGGCAACTAGCTTCAACTTTTTGACTAACTGACCGACTCTTTGACAATTCAAAAGTGCCTGTAAATGGTTTAATTGAAATAAATGCTTTGAGTTTGAGTTTGAGTTTGAATAAATGTCAAACTTCAAATTGGAAAAACAAATAACAATACTTGAAATGTCAAATTAGTCCACGAGAATAAAAAACAGACTTTACATAATAGCATTGTCTAGCAAAATCATAATCAAACTTAGACAACTAGGTAATGATAACCCCATTGATAGTAGAGTTTTCACACCACCTGCTTGATAATGCCAAATATTATAAGTAGGTAGATGTCATGTAAACCTGACCTGAAATAAGTCATTATATCCCTCTAGCGTCTTAGCCGAGTTATATTATTATCAATAATCTTTTTAAATAATCCTTTTAATGCTGTATTTTTTCCTTTCTCTTTTTTACTTCTTTCCTAGACTCCTCTGTTTCCTATCTACTTAATATTTTAAGAATCTGTACATGTAGGTATATATAACTAACTAATTTGCTTGACACACATCTAGATAGAGGCGCTCGCTGTTCAACTGAACGTGGTTGCCGCTAGACCCCAATTAACGTTTGCATAATAATATTCATGTAATTAGCGTCTAAATTGAAACAATTTGCAGTCAGACATTTAATATTCCGTCGCCAATCGTGTTAGCATCGAATTGATAGCATTCCAGGAATATCAAAATGTACCTACCTACTTTATAAGATAGTTCTATAATTTAGGTTATTATAGCATTCTGAATATGTGGACTACCTGTATAGTATGAGGAAGAGAAGAAGTTTTAATATTTTATTCGTATTTAGGTACTACTGAGTTGGTAGGTAGGTACTTAGGTAGATATCAATATTTTCTTCATATCCCAACAATACGTATTGTTTACGATTCCTAGAGTTCTATACAAGGTTCGTGTGTGGTTTGTTTTTTCAATAATAATAAATCTTTATCTTTACACATTGAACTTCTAAATCAATAAAAATCCGCCCACGGCGCACCGTCTACTTTATTACTATAACAGATAAAACATTCATTCATAAAAATAAACGTAACAGATTATTTCGGTTCGGATTTTCCTAAAATAAGCATATGCGTTTAGAAAATTTGACACCTTGCGAATGAGAATGCTATCGATCTTACGAATGCTATCGATCTTACGAATACTATCGATCTTACGAATGCTATCGATCTTACGAATGCTATCGATCGATCTAACGATTGCTATCGATCGAATTACGAATGCTATCGATCAAATCTTACTAATGCTATTGATCGATACAAGAGTTCAAAATGTTACATTTATTTTTTTATATGACTTACAATGGTATCCCGTTCATAAAAGAGTATCCTTTTATATTATTCAGTATCATTACTCAATTTTGTACAGTTTTCATTTAATGGCCCATAAAATAAAGCGCATTGTTCACGAACGGATTTACAAAACATTTAAATACCTACGTTCATGACCCGAATAAAGTTACAGTATTGTTGTTATTATAACAACCCGTCAAAACGAGCTTCAGAGCTATACAAAGTATGTAGATATCTTTGTCCTTTGTGGTATAGAAGAACATTAATCTACAGAGTCTGCCAGTTAACAGATATAAACATAGGTACATATACTTACCTAGCTACTTATTTATGTAGCACGGCCTTTAAAATAACGAACAGATGAATGGAAGATATACATAACAGTGGATTTAACATTTTGCTAAAATAATACCTACCAAAACCACAACTGGGAAAATCTGTTTGGAACAAAATTGTAAATAGTCCTCCGAACCGTATTTCGGCCATGGCGGCCTATCTCAACGGGGACTAGCCTTCGGCGAGGGAGATATTATAATAAACATGTGTGTGCACAGACATAGGTGAACTTTCTCTTTCCTCACTCACATAGTTCAATGGGACGGCAATCCAACACGACCGTAGAGAGTCCAGGCGCAGGACCCGGCGGCGAACAAAATTGTAAGAATAATCTGAAACTCCGTATCCTGAAACACAATGCGTTGTAGTCACGATTGTAATGCTTTTTCAGGGTCAGTCAACGTAGGTAGGTAGGTAGGTACTACTAAGTACTAAGCGAAAAGCGATGTAAGTAGGTAAAGAAAGACATTACCTACCTAGATCCATAATTTTCGCTGAGTCAGATGATGTATGAAGATGCAGTGCAAAGATACCTCGCTTCATTAACTGTTACGTACACAAATCACATCTGTTTGTTTTCACAATGATTACCAAGAATTTCGTCATTAACGCGATGAATCAACGAGCTGCGTTACAAAGGAGAAATAATGAATTACCAGTAAAATGTGCTGTAATAAATTGTATCGTTCGACAGGAGGTACGTTTGGGAACAAAACAAAATATTTTCGCCTGTTCAAAGCTCAGTGTGTCGAAAAAGGTTTCCGCTTTGTGTCTGTATCGGACTGTGCTGCACTGACGTAAAAACGGGAAATGTTTTGTTCGTTCCAATTTGTAATTCTCAAACGAAGCTACTGTCTGCTACATTGGACTGGGGCCTGACGTAAACCTGTTTGTCCGACAACTTACTACCTACTCCTAGGTATTATATAAGAAGTACCTACGCTCGGGTTAAGGTAGGTACCTAACCTACCTTATGAACAATAAAACTGCCGAAGATAATTAAGTACCTAAGTATACAAATTACAATAAGATGATCTAATGCTTTCGATTTGAAAAATAGCAGGACGAAAAACAATTTGGTTAATTTTCGCTCCTGGTGTACGAAGTCATCATTCTCTTGCCTTTATCCCAACTTATAGTTTATAACAGTTCTGTGCAGCCATTCGGGGGTAAGTAGGTAGGTATTTTGCTTTTCTATAACTTTAGCAACATCACGTCCTGCGCTAAAAGCGGTAACATTTCCCGAGAGAACATATTATTTTGTAGGAAGGATGTTGTATTTCGCGCCATAATAGCTTGCATGAATTTAGAGCCGTTTTCAACGCTTCAGCGATGACTCGCGAAGCTTTCAGTGAAGTTTCGACGTTAACGTATGTTTTATGCTGATAATTTGTCTGAAAGCGATATATTTACAGGGAAGTGGGCACTAAAGCCTTTCAAGAGGTTTTATCACGTCTTGTTACTACATTGTTGTGTCTTGCTGCAGCAACGATGTTCTATATACCGGTAAAGGAAGGCATCGTTACCATACAGCCAGTTCGGACGACGTGATGGTCTCGCCTCATGGATCACGTACTAAAATTAAACTTTGATGCTCTTTTACCATTTTGTTGTATTTAGGTACCTACATTTTAACTTTTTACCGCTCTTGTGTAAATTCTTTCCTTAGCAGGTATCCATTTACTGCAATCTTGAAACATAGAAATCAATAACAACATGGGTGCACATTCTCTTTGGGTTTCACCTACATACACTTAGATGTTTTGGGGCTGGGTGCCTACGCAAGTAAGTTCTATGAAAACCGGCCATTCCAAGAGCAAAAAAAATATACCTAAACGTACCTGCACTATCAGATAGCCTACGCCTACGAATACTCGTAGTACTCAAAAAAACATAAAATTTACAATTAAAACAAAATCCGGCAATTGTCGTCCCACATCTGTACTACCATTACCTACGCAGGCAATACTATACCGAATCTATTTATAAACCAATTGTCACAAAACGAATGATCTGTGCTGCGATCACGATCAAGATGGAGTGAAACTCGAAGTAATAACCTAGAGAATACGGGACTCCATCAAAGCTTTCAACTACAGCGCCATAAGTTTGATTGAAGTTTGGCGTCGAGTTACCGAGCCGTTATCACTTCGTCTCTTGTAACTACATACCTACTTACCGTAGAATAAGTATAGGTATCTTATTGAAGTGAAACGCGTGTAGGTAGGTTATTCTCTTTTTGCGGTTGCCGAAGGCGCCGAATTAATGAAATACCTACCACTGCCACTACCCTGTTAAGAGGAAATAGGGTCGGTCTTTTTCTCCATACAAAAAGTCATAATTCAAGGTTCGGCTCTCGTTCATTTCCTCCTCCAATATTGGACCAATTTACGAGATATCTTATAAATTGAATAAGAAGGATATTTACTATGCCTCTATGTTTTCCGTTTTGATGATACATTATGTGTAGAAACACTAGAACCCTCAAAAAAGGCTCAAAATTGCCTGTTTAGACCGCTGTCATTAGAGGCTTATTGTATCTTTCAAATTGGTCCAATATTGGAGGAGGAAATAGGCGAGAGCCGAACCTCGAATGATGACTTTTTGTATGGAGAAAAAGACCGACTCTATTTCCTCTTAAAACTGCACAATTATCATAGGGTAAATTTGCCCGATGACGAGCACGTAGCCGCTACGCGCTCCTCAGATCACGTTACGAGTTGCTACGGCGCGGCGTAGCGTAGCACGTAACGTGAGCTGCGACAGACGATTTTTGAATGTTTCTACGCCCTGCCACTCTGAAACTGTAACTACAGTTGTAAATTTTATTGCATGCGATTTGATGCGGGAATTCCGCTTTAATTTCTTATTCTATGCAGTCTATCCTAGTACCTACATAGATACGGCTATAATAGAATGGGTATCTACATCTACATGCTGTTTACTTAATTCTAACAAGTGTTCGTAAGGGACAGTTTTATAGACACTTTTACAATGTAGGCTTTCCAGGAACATAACCAGGTAATAGGGTGTCAGAGAGAAGAACCACTAACCACCCTTTCATAGAATATACAGAGATTGGGGTCGTGTTGGACGAGCCGTTTTCCATTATGTTCCTTCAAAGCCTTTTTTCAGGTAGGTACTTACGTACCCACTACGAACTAAGCGTCTGGCCAGTGTCCAAATGGAACATAAGAAGTAAACCTTCAATTGAATAAACAGTTAAAAAACATTACCCTCTTTCTGGGGCAGTCGGGTAAAAATGGGATTCACTGTGCGTAGGTAACTCCCCCCAGAACATTAGATATTAGCGGTTGAACATCCCACACAAGTGATCAAATTGAAGTAGGAAGTGCCATAAACAAGATTACCTATTTGAAGCGCACGTTGGCGGTCGGACTGCAATTAATTATTACGTAGTCATTTACGCATAAGGTACACCTACTCTACAGAAGATCTACTTGTTGTCTGCAAATAGAACCGCTAACACCCTATTTTACTTTTTACTTTTATTTATTTACCAAATTTTAATTTAGTTGTTACTTTTTACCAATTGTTATTTATCATATTAAGTATAATAATATGCACTTCCTAGCCTGAATGAAGCACGGGTTCAACCTAGTTCAGGCAAATAAGCAACTGTGCTCTATTCTATTTGTTAAGTTACTTAATGTAAATGTGCCCCTTTTTATAAATAAACGATTATTATATTACCTTCTTTTAAACTTAGACAAGACCTAATAATTTATAACTGAGGTAGGTAGGTATTACCTACTGTGGCCCTAAATTACCATGACACGGTCACAAGCATCTAGTATTCTCCGTTAGGGTAGGTAAGTAGTATTCTCCGCAAAAAAAAACAGCTGTTCCCTACATTTATGTTCGCATAGCTCGTCAAAATCTAGGGAATAGCTGGTTTTTTTTTCGCGATTTCCGTGTTGGTCCCATAGTGAAAGTTCTCCATAATTATGAGTACAATGGCCCCTTAAGTGATTGTATAATAATGTTCCTTGCCCACGACCACGCTACGCAGGAATGTGTGGCTGGCAAACGAACGCGCAGCTAAAGTGATTAACTTCTCCATGCACATACCACGTAAAATTAAACGGTTGACTTTAAGGGCTGGTGCATATCTGGCGAGTCGCAGCTCGGTTGTCACTGCCAAACAAATATCAACATTACCTGCCTTAAAATAAAGTCGAAAATAAATAACTTCAGACGCGCACCTTTTTCGCCTTAGATACACTATCGAGTTAATGGAAGCATATTTATTCTCAACTTTATGTCAAATTTTGTTTGGCAGTGACAACCGCGCTGCGCTGCGCTCTGCACCTCACCAAGTAAGCGCCGGCTCTAAAATTTAAATAGGCAGGCTTGGCTGAAACAAAACCAACGCTACCAAATGAAAACAAATTGAATACTTAAAGCGTGTGTTGCGTTTATTATGATCAATTCAACAATGTCGTTTGTACATTTCGATATACTATATAACAGTGTAAACATTTAATTAATTGTAAAACTATTGAATACAACAACTTCAAGCAATTCATATGCGTATAACAATTTCATAAGCTTAGTATAGGTATATAGTCCTTCCAAAGAACTTGTGACTTTTCGTCGGAATGTTTATTAACAAAAAAATTGCAGAGACCGCGATTTTTTTGTTATTGTTCCTTTTCTATCATAATACTGGAGTTTTAACGATAAATTAATCTAGTAAAAATATAACACTGGTACTTATACAGTTTCTACTAGACAGTGACGTCATGAATATACTTGTTTGTACTTAATGTACTGGGAATAACATGACATTCATATTATGATTAAAAATGTGCAATATGACAAAATTTATGCAATAATTTCAGGATCGCGTGTTTTGTTCGTAACGATTTGCATAACATGACGATAAAGCTTTGTTTAAAGCTTAAACAACCCAGAACTTTCACATTAAAGATGGCCCATGCTAATCATAAAAAGTGGTAACACTTGCACTAAGAAAACCACCTTTAAAGACCACGACATAAAAGCGCTATCAATGTCAAATTGTTACGAGTGATGTGCGGCCGAATGTACTATCTTATAAAATGGTTTTTGGTGCCATCTTTTTCCAACAATGTGAACAATTCATAGTCGTTTTTTCTCTCCTTTGCTCTCAGTAACATTTGAGTCAAGACTACACATATCGGTGTAGTTGCAGTTGTATATACTTTCGTGAAAATATTCTTTCAAGTGTTCCAGTGGACATAGCTCGTCTTCACACATTGGTAGCTTAATTATTTTTTCTTGGTGAAGCGTTAGAACGTGGTCGCCATCCTCACATCTGGAGACAGAAAAGTTTGATTTATAATAATTATTAGTATCATAAATTGCTTAGGAAACAAAGATGATGTTTCTCGTCCTCGTAAGGGTCAGTTCACACCGAGACGCGACGCGACGCGCACTTTTATATGATCCGATGCAATATCGATTTTATTTACTACACAATAAGGTACACGCGCTGCGCAGTACCGCTCATCTCAGCGTACTTTGATACGTGTCAACCCTCGCACTAAAATTATACCTTTTCGTGAAGAAAATAAGTTCGATATTTGTTAAAAAGTGCGCACAGCGTCGCGGTCTGAATTGACCCTTAACATAGTCATGTATAAAAATGTATTCTACAAATCTCTCTAGTTTAAGCAGGCCATAATTCTAATATGATACGTAGTGATCCAAATAAAAGTTTAGATATTGTACATTGTACCAGCTTGAAATTGTCCCAATATTGGATGGACCAAACTTGTTTTCTTGAAGCAAACACACAGTGGGCTGTCGGCACCATTATTTCTCAATGGTAAAATACGAAAGCGCACTCCTTTCTATCACATTCCCATGCTAAACCTAATCTAATTACGTCAGTGTTCTGTTTTACCAAATTACAACGAAACACTAAAACAAAATGCTAACCTATTTCTTCATAACAGATTTTTCGCAACACTTTTAAACATTCTACAATAAAACTGCGGTTCTATTTTGTTCGTCGGAGATTTATATGATGACTTGTTGCCTACATTAGAACGCTAAAGTGCCAATTAATCTGAATTTTACGGCGCGATAAGAAATCTGGATTAAGTGCTAATTTTACACCATAATGATTTGATCTCATTTGTTACTCTTAGGTATACAGGTAGTTATATAAATTGGCTACTGACCACGAGGGATACCTATAAAACTCGTACATACATTAATATAATGGTATGTACCTATGTAGGTAGGTACTGTAAGGTTTTATGCAGTAAGCAACCTACAAGAAAGGCTTGATTCGATGTTCTAACAGTTTGTAAATAGATTAGGAAGAAATAGAGAGATGACCCAAAGCTGGCTCACGGGCTAGATAAATTTAAAATGTATCATTGATTTCCTGACTTATTACAATTAGTTAAACTATCAAGAAGTGTTTAATTCGATCCACTACTGTAGACTTCGAGAGATTCTACAGTACCAATTATAAGTAAACAATTCAGAGTGCGTAACCTTTTAGCCTTTTAAACACGTGCGTGTGTGCTTCGTAAACATTGATTTTTAAACTGTACTTATCTGACCTGTGTGAACTAAAGCCGAAGACCCCAGAGCGATACTTGGTTTTCAATATTAATTGCAGGACACCGTTACGAACGTATAGGTTGATTGAAGAGTTGAATTGAAATACAGTTCCTTAATTTTTGTGCGGTATTGTTTACTCATAAATAACTTACTTGAACAATACAAAAGCCAAGTTAGCCGCAAAGCAGTCTATTTCGGACAGCTTCCACTCCCTGTCTTCCACAATGCGGTCCCCTTTGAGCGGCGAGGGGGGTCTGAAGAGCTTCAGATGCGTCAGAATCTTCAGAACAGCGCCCGAGTGACTGAATAGGAAGACTGACCGGTACCCGCGTTCTTTGCTGCGTAGAATGAAGTAGTGTGTTAGTAGACTAGGAGTAAACATACTAAAGCATATGCAAAGCCTTGTTTCCAATTGGTGTTATTTCCTTTTAAACAAATAGCAACTTTATACAAGTGTAAAATAAGTTGATTTTCGAATTACTAGTAATATTGAAGAATTCATAAGTTTATGTGTGGGAAATAAAGTTGTCTTTCCAAGTACATTATTGAAAAAATATATTATTTACATTTTTGGAAACTAAATTGCAAACGCAGTTTACAAATAAATTACTATCTGTGGACAGACAGCTGTCTTAATTTGAGTTGGCAAGACATTGAAAATTGAAATACAGTACCCAGTTGTAAATGTGACACGAGTTTTAGGGAAGTTCGACTTTGTAGAGAAGTTTCTTTTCCTGATACCAACCTATTTCAAAAGCTCAAAAATGTAAAATAAATAAAACTTAGGAACTTGAAAAATAAATGATTTACCCAAAATATTCAAACATGTTTTTCATTAACAAGCATGCTTGGCGATACGTTAGTTCGTGTCCATAGCCATCCAGCCAATACGCTTTCAGATCGTGATAGTACTCAAACACCTAGAAAATAAACAAGGCGTATGTATAAAATTAAGAAATCCTATACTTTTTTTCAATTTATTATTTTAGAAAACTAATTTATTACTTTCGTCATAATCTTGAGCAGAAATTAATCTAAAAAGATTACTTTGATAATAATAATAATAATTCCCCCACCGCCGTATCTCCCCACCGCCGTATCTCTACGTTTACGTCGTGGTGGGGCTTGCGCGCTCCGAACTCTAGGTCTGTGCCGGTAGAGTTTACTTTGCCGGAACAGGTTTAGGATGAGGAGCCAGACCAAGAGAGATACAAATACCCGCAGGGCAGCATGTGGCGAGCTGTTGGGCAGTAGCGACCCCACGGACCCTACCTCCCGGGAGAAGTCTTGTTCCTCATCTCTGGCTTGCCTTTATTGGCCGGCTGGAGTGAACACTGACGAGGAACAGAGCTCCCACCTCATTCTTGCCTTGAATGGCCGGCTTGAGTGGAGATTCGCTAGAGCTAACGTGCTCGGAGGAAGGAAGTATTCCAGTAAGATGCTGGTAGGGATCTTGACCGTACTTTCGGGATTGTCCTGATAGCTGTGGAATACCTCTCCACTCCTCTCAAGCACCTCAGGAAGTGTTGCCTCCTTGTCGCTACGTCACTATGTGCTAGCGACCGTTTTCGGGGGCCCATTATTGAGTGTGCAAGTCACCCCCTGCCATTTTTATCCGTGTATATATAAAACATTGATCAGGCAGGGGCCATAGTCCTTCCATAGTTCCAGGTTACCAGTCCACTTTAGCCACCCAAACCTATAGTTCAATATCATTGTTTTGTTTCCATATCCTGCAATAGTCCTACACCACCCGAGGGTTATCCTTGGGTGCCCTTGCATAGTGCGAACAGGGATAATCGTTGGTTGGTGCCCCATTTCATTATGGATGTCTAACGGGCCTCTACGAGTTGGCTTCGGCCCCTCGTACGCCTTCCAAAGGTCCGGGACCCCAGGGTCCCGAGATATGTTAAAGACATTTTATAAATAATAATTCTTTAGAGGTGCTTTTGCGTACTTAAAGTAGTTTTCTCAGTCATATTATTCGCACGCCATAAGCCAAATACATATTACTTTATTGTGTCGTGTCGTGACGCCCTCTGCGGCAGTGACAGCCAATCAAAACTCGTGATTTGATGTAGTCCTGAACAGATTCGTATATGATGGATAAGTCCCGCGTCACGACACAACACGACACAGTAATGTGCCAGTGGCTTTACAATGTTTCGCTATGAGTCTAGAAATTACCTGTATGCTCTTTTCATCAAACGCGTAACACCAAGGCGATATGTGATGTTTATCCCAAGAAGTTTCATATCCACAATACTTATACATCAAATTCACCGTGTCTGTAAATGAAAATGCAGATCTAGTTTTTGTTTAAAACATTCTTTCTTATAAATAATTTAAGCATGAAAAATACTGCGTACATAGTAGATGCTATGATTAATTCTACAATAAGTACCAATAAAGTTATGTCCTAGCTGGGCAGAGCAGCGCATTTATTAATGCTGAGCGCTCCAAAGTGTCTTTGTATGTTAGAGTGATAAGCTTACCAATTACCCGATAATAAGTAAACTTTTGCGGCAATAAATTGCAAGGCAAGACATGCGTGTAGATTGCGTGTAAATTGGTTTATGGGTGTATTATGGTGTTATTTTGAATGTGTCTGCAAAAGGGTTGGTTCATTAATAGGCATTTCATTGAACAAAAAAAAAACAGCCTTGTGTTGCTTGGTAAAACGCAACGCAACGCTTTGAGTACGCTAGTGCCACAGTCACCCATCGCAACGGCATGCGCTGCTCCACTGGTGAGGTGAAGGGGAAAATAAAAACGTTCAGAAAAGATATAATAATGAAGAATGGAAGGTTTGTGACACTCAAGCAAACTAAAGCAAGCTTCAGCGATACAGCGCAGCAGTTATAGTCTTACAAACCAAATTCCAGTACTCTATTGAGGCCCAGTCTATGAGAAATAGACTCCAGTGTCTTATTCATTTCATGACTATGACTAAACAATTTAGTCTCCTTGTAAGTTTCTGGATTTCTCTTAACTTGTGTTAGCCACCTGTCACAGTGTTTGTAAAACTGAAAAATTGCAACTGAGTGAAGAGAGAAACTAAAAGTTAACAGGTAACGGCCTAATTTTCAAAAAAGAAACTCAAAGTTTTAGGATGCTGCAGTGCGTAAGGTGATTGCGATGTGACGACCATACGAAAACGCGGTAATTCTATTTAACCTGTATGACCGCGGACAAAAACTATTGTAGTTAATTAGAAACTCCTTGAAGAATTAAACAAACTCCTCCGCTTAACTGTCGGTTGGCCTTTAGAAGGCGATAACAATTAAAATTCTATTGTGTCTTATTAGTTACTGTTGGAGGTTTATACGCATATGGCCGCATCACGTAAGCGCAGTGCGAATTTTATTAGATTCGCGCATTGCCATCGCGTTGCAATCATCTGACTAGTGCATCGCAGCCAGAGGCGTATAATACGCCTATGGTCGCGAAAACGCCATACAGTACGCCGCGTTTGTAGCCAGGGCTTGAAAACATTACCAATTCACATTAAAAGTAACGTATTTCCGTAGAGATATCTGGATATCGGTACGATTTGGTAGCGTTACTTAGTAGCATAACATAATAATAACGTTAAAAATTGTGGTAAAAATTACCGGTATTTTTAATGTTATTGTAGAAATAGCGGTAAAACATTACCGGTATTATTTTTGTTATTTTATGCGACGTTGCCGGCCCGTTTTCTCAAAGGCGGCCGGCGGACAAACCAACCAAGTATATTCACAAGAACAAGCAAAACAGAATAGCAAAGATAATACCTATTATACACGCAAATAGTCGTACGGCACAGTCTTAGCATTGATGCAGTCTGAAATTTTTAACGATATCCAGAGCGACGGTAACAAAACGAAATCATAACGACAAAATTTTCGATAGCGTAGATTTTAACGTTACGTATGTTTATCGGTAAAATGTGCCAGATATAACGTTAAATATTATAACATTATTTAATAGTTAACAATATCTGCATCAGAAGGCTGTAACAATACCATATTTTTAACGGTATTTCAAGCCCTGTTTGTAGCGATGTAAGGATCATTTTATCAAGAGTTTTGTATCTTATATAATATTTTTTATGAAAAAGGTTAGGCTAAGTACCCGTAACACTAGATCAACTTTTGTGGCCGGTGCAAATATGATTTCTTGTGATTCCTTTGTCTCGAACAAGCCATTGGTGAAGTATCTCGCACTTTGCTGAGCCCTTTGTGTTGCAGTGTAGCGGAACTGGAATAAGTATTAAAATAGAAAGTTACAGTTAGAACCGAAGGAAAGTTAGAACTTATACCACAACCTAACAAAAGATCTATACCCAAAAGAAGGGTACTTAGTGTTTTTATTTAATGATAAAAATGAGTGCATTATAACCTTCTCCATTTTTACTAAAAAAAAGTAAAATACTGGTATTCAGCTGCATCCGGTTAGACTGGAAGCCGACCCCAACATAGTTGGGAAAAGGCTAGGCAGATGATGATAACCTTCTCCATTTTTGAAGTTTTATTAAACAATTTCTCGTTTATTTTTGTGCACCCTACAAACTGGTGTCCAAGTTTGAATATTTTTTTGTAATTTAAGTAGGTACGCAATTTATTTTTAAGACAGAAATTCAACTTACCAGATATGTCTTATTGCTATATCTCTGTTTGATAGCATTAGGAAATCTTTTTTGCATCCTCTCTGCTAGCAATATCATTTCATCTCGACCTTCCAATGTCAAGTAACTTTCTTCATCAGCATCTAGATCTGTTCTCCAGTCTTTTAAATTGTTTAATTGCTCATTTGTTAATTGACCTGGAAGTGTAGAAAGTTAACAGGAGATTATGAAAGGATATAAAATATTTTTAGTTACCCTTTGTTTCAGTATGTAGTATATACCAAACAGTGACTAATAAAAGTGAGTAACGGATGGATGGCTAGGCTATTTTCAGACATGACTAATATGATAGTAAAGCCTCTAGATGAGGTTGGTTTTTCTTATCCCCAACTACTCAGAGAAGAAACATCAAATACAAACTCGGAGGTCACAGCCTTCTTTAAAATCCAGACATTATCGTGGTCACATCATGTCATCAAGTAAAAAGATTATGAACTGGTCAGCCATATATATGGAAATGTATTGCTGCATGTAACAAGATAATACAAACCTTTGCTATGTTCGTGTTGCAGTAATACTTCATACTTTAACTCTAAAAGTTGTGGAGCAGCATGTATATCTTTACGACTTGGTAATCTAGTGCCATGACGAGTCACCATCCATATTTTTGTATCTTTACAATCTGAAATTCAAATTAAAAGATTCTTAGCTAGATCTGAGAAAGCTCAAATGTCATAGAATGTACATGTTTGAACAGCCCCAAACAAAGCAATTCCATTAAATTTGCTTTCTTAATTTAAAAATGGGCGAAACGACGTATGTTTTAAAAAATTGGTTAATAACTGGGATTAAGTAGGTCAGTGGTTGAGAAATCGTAATATTTACACATAAATGTAGTATAGACATTCACAAAATACTGTTAAGTAAAAAAGCTATTTAATTCGTAGAAGCTTACTTGGATACTTTATTCTTGAATCATTCTTATTAGCTCTAAACCTGTAAGGTGTGCGAGACCCTAAATGGTGGCGAATATATTTTGTTTTTAAAGACCCCACTGATGCTATGTCGTATATTAAAGCTAAGAGAAAAGCTGAGATTAATAATACATTCATAATTTATATCCAAAAATAGAATTGTAATTAAAAACCTGAAAGAAACTTTTGTTTTTTAGATTTAGGTACTGTTTGGCTTTCTCTCTGTGAATTTCAAAATAAATAATAGTTTAGACACATGATATTGTGACATTGACAAATTTTCTATGACGACATTTTGCTATTTTTGCATTGTTGGATACAAGCGTATTAAGTAATTTAAATTTTTCCCTACATTTTTAATGAAAATCCATATCTTGCTTTCCCAACACTGCCCGCTCTTCGCTTAGCATTAGCCTAGCATTAAAACGTTTTTTGACAGACTTGCAATGAACTTTCGTGAACAATGATTCTCTATGTAGTCTGTTTGCGTGTTGCAATATGGCGAGATCAGAGGCCCTAGTGCGAGTTTCATTTAACCATCTCGACTTTACGCATCGACCGCGTTCAGCGTTCCGATTGGCCCTTCACCAGTGAAGGTCAGTGAAGGGCCAATCGGAGCGCCGAACGCGTTCGATGCGTAAAGTCGAGACGGTTAAAAGAAACTCACACTAAGGCCTCAGAAATAGTCTAACCGTGCGTTTGCACTGGCGAAACATTCAAGACAAAACATGTTGAAATCTCAACTTTCTGTCAATGTTCCATACAATTTTTGACAGGAACTAGAGATTTCAACATGTTTTGTATTAAATGTTTCGCCAGTGCAAACGCACGGTAACAGATTCAAAGAATATAATACTCACCTATGGCACAGCCACAGATTACATATACTAAGGGCTGAGTAAGGGCCTGGCCACAGAGTACTTTTTATCTGGCTCAGCTACCACACTAATCTACCTTTACGCAGTGGCAAACTATAATAATTCTCATTTACTAAAATCAATAACTACCATTTATAACACCCTGGTGTAAATAAAAGTAACAACACAATATTTGATTGACATTTATTTATTTTTCAACATACAAAAAATCTTATTCTACTTGTAACAAGACATTTGACTGCTGTAATGTAGCTTTTAACATGAATGGTTTATTCAAACTTTCCACATTGAAAGTTTCAGTGGCAAACTCTACACTTTCAGGGTTTTCATGCAAAGAAAAACTGATGTCTGTAACATCTCCTGCATCAATACTTTGAACATTCTGAGCATAAGGTGCAGTTCCTTCTTTGAAAAGTTGAACTGTTTGATCTAAATACTTTAAATATATATCTTTTCCTAAAAATTCAACTTCTGTGTTCAAGTCACTCAAAGAAAACTCTGGAATATCCAACAGCAAGCCAGCTTCCCGGGCACATCCAACAGAAATCACTTCATCTGGACTTATTCCAGAAAGTACTTCAGCTTCAGGTACCAGATTTGCAATTGCAGACTGAAGTTTTGGTATCTTCATACTACCCCCACAAATAACTATTTTGTGAATTGGTCCACCAAAGCTTTCAATGACATGTTGGGCAGGCTCCATGTATGCATTTATCTTTGATGAAATCACATTTTCAAATCTTGCACGAGAGACATTCTGGCTCCAATCAACACCATCTAATAGTGATTCAATAAACACATGAGCCGAATTCAGTGTTGACAGGACATGTTTACAATTGTCAGCATGAACTAGTAGTTTCCCCATGGCTCTTCTACTTTCTTGCGGGTCTAATTTCCATTTTTGTCTGAACTCCTGTGCAATATAATCAGCCAAATCTTTTGTGAGGCACTGGCCTCCTAAATCTGACCGGTAGATATTCTTCTCAACTGTCATAAATCCACCAGACACCTTAACTACAGAGACATCACATGAGGATCCTCCTAGCCTATAAACCAAGACATTAACATCCTCTACTGTTTCTTCAATGTTATAGGCAAGGAGTGAAGCTGCTGGTTCGCTGATAACTTGTAGAACATCAAAGCCGGCCAATTCAGCACACTTCACAAGCCTTTCTGTACTTGTAGTAGACCAATGCAATGGTGCAGCCAAAACTAACTTCAAATCTCCTTCATTATTCATAGCATGGCTGGCAATAGTAAACAATTTAGCATAGATTTTAGTAGCAATAGTATCAGGGTTAGAATAGACAGTAGTTTCACTTGTTTCGAACTCATACACCACTTTGTCTTCATTCTGGATGCGACATGATGAGGATGATTCCACGTACGCGAGGTCATCAGCGTTGAAATCACTGTTCATGAGGCGTTTATTGTGCTTTATGATCGATTTGGAGGATGGCTGTCCTGATTTCGCGGGCAGTCCAATCTCCCATTCCATGCCGTTTAGTGCTACAATTGCAGGAGTCACTCGGTCGCCAGCATCATTGGCGATAATTAATGGTGCACCATTAGAATAAGAAGCTAACGATGCCGAATGGTTTCCCAAATGTATTCCGTATGCGGCAGCCATTTTATAAATTGGTATTACAACTGGAATCTTAAAATTATTCGGGTTCAATTAATATTAGTTATATCACAGTACCAAAATCGTGTAGTTTTTTTGAAACCCTGAAATAATATTTTATTTAAAATTTAATAACCTAATAAACTAACACCATTCCCAAACACATTTTAATGACAATGACACTAATGACAGACAAGATGAGTCTTGAACAATGACAACAAGCAATGAACGTAAACCCATAGACAATTAGACAAGACGAAAAGACAGCTGGTCTAAAATTATAAAATAGTTTACTGTAAGCCCAACTTAACTAAAGTTATAAATTTATAATAATTGGTCAGTTTAAATTACGGAAGCCATAAAATAAATTAAAAAACATTTTTTTTTTCTTCCAAATCTAATAGCAGTATTTAGTTTTTTTGAGCCACTTCAGCCAGTTGTCATTGTATAAAAAATAAATATTATCGCTTAAAAATAAAATGCTTGGAAATAACCAGAACTACTTAACTAAAAAACTTGTTTTAAGGCTTCGTAATGTGTTAGGTACCTACCTATTTTTTAAGTGCATTTGATTTGTTAGCACAACTAACAAAGGCCGCCACCGTTTAGTGCTTGTGCCCAATTTTCATCTACCAATTAAAACTACAAGAAATTCGAGCGGGCTTTTAGAAACAACAAAAAATATTTAATTTGGCTACCTACTAATATTGATTATAGTGGAATAGTATTTCATGGAATGGATTGTAAGCAAGATGAAGACGAAAAAACTTTTCTTGATGGTCGTCTTCAAAACATACTGACTAGTTTATCAAGGTGTAAAATTGTGAGCACGTACCTACCTACACTATTTTTTTTTTACTTAAATTGTATCCTCTTGTTTAAAATACCTAACAACACTCTGTATAACATAGGATTTTACGAACGAAAATGAAGAGTGCATGAAATTACGTGATGCTAATTCGAAGTTAAAAGTGGAATTGAAAGAAGTTCGTGAAATGGAGAAGTCTCATCGCTACCATTTGTTAACATCGCGGGAGATGATCGGGAACCTTCAGGAGACTGTGTCACAGCTGGTATACTTGAAGCGGGACGTAAAGAAGTTGAAGGAACAGATATCTTTGAAAGACACAAATATTGCGGATATAGAAAAGGTAAACCTACGAATATTATTTTACTTTGTTGAAAAGTTATCTCTACGCACGGTCCTACTGATACAAGTGTCGCAGGCTCGCAGGTAGGTGCTTAATTGATTTCTATGGACCTAACTATGTATTTCTGTTATGTTTTCTAGCCACCAAACGACCATTAGTTAAGCAGTAGGTATGTATTTCGTTCAACTAGATTAGGCGACGCACTTCAAGCGGCATAAATTAATAATTTAACGCTGGTTTAGGTACCTACGGTCAGTTAGCCCCATCTCTGTAGCAAACAAACTAAGTACCTACTTACCTAAAACTTTAAATTCAGAGACTGCTTTACAGGACAGAGAAAATACTGTGCAAAAACAGAACGAAAATGTGATGAAATTGCGTAGTGCCTATGACAAACAGATTGAAGAACTGAATGCTGATAGAAAAAGGGCAAGTTGGTATTATTGATCTATTATATTATTTAGAGAGCAATGGTGGCCCAAGTGGTAACGGCCCCGACTTACGACTAGTCTATGTCGTGGGTTCGAACCCAGGGTGCTTTTACTTTGTGTAAATAATATCGTCACCACTGCTCTCAACGCTCAAGGAAAACATCGTGAGAAAACCGGCATTTAATAGAACCAAAAATTCGAAGACACGTGACATCTACCAACCCCTACTGAGCCCGCGTGGTAGATTACAGCCCACTCTCTTCTCGAAGCTAGGAAGCATGTGTCCCAGCAGTGGGAACATAATAGGGTAAATTATGTTATCCATATTATATACCTACATAAATTATTTTATTACCAAAATACTTACCTGCCTACGTAGGGTTATAGTGTTGTAGGTACCTACTTACCTATATACATTGTTGGTCTCATGATCTGCTGGTTTCTGGCCGAAATGAGAAAGTCTCTCTATTGAGAATCTTATCGATAATCCTTCTTCCAGAGGATACATTGCTGAATGTCTGTCAGCCAATCACATTTACGCAGCTACTTATTCAGTATGTTATCTAACGAAGGGTGCTCCCGTTAACCTGTACCTAATAGTATAGCGTCTATAAATGATAAAAAAAAACAAAAAAAAAAGGTTTTTTTTTTTTTAAATATTCACTTTTTTTTTATTGTTATGGAAAGCAAAAGCTGTATTCGCACACTTGTCACAATTGTCTTTCTAAGTTGAAATACAAGTGTGCGTGTACAGAGTGTTTCTTTGTGAATATTTCAAAACGTAAAAAAAAAATTGTGTCGTAATAATTTTTTTTTCATGTATGGACGCTATTCTATTGCAGTTTAACGGGAACCCGCTTTGTTAGTTAACATATTGTATAATTAGGTTTAAATACGCTGTATGTTTTGTACCTACATCCCAATTGGAAACAGGTACCTAGTCAATTGAACCAAACTACAGCTGTACCAAATGCAGTACTTAGTTCAACAGATGCAACACGAATGCGACGCCCAGGTGGCGCAGTTCACGTGTGTCATCGAAGAGCTGAGGGCTAAGATGAGAGATATGGAAGCTGAGCATAGGGAGAAGGTTCGTGTTATAACGAATTAATCACATTCATGGTAGTGTGCTGTGAGGACACGGATGATTCTATTAAAACTTAAAAGGAAATTATCTACCTTCGTAGGTTCCTTCCTTATATTCTAAACTAGCTGATGCCCGCGACTTCGCCCGCGTGGATGTCGGTTATTGTATACTAAAACCTTACTCGAAAACCACTCTATCCATTGGTGTAAATAGCAACAGTAGTTTTTGAGTTTATCGCGTATCAGGACGACAGACAGACGCGGCAGAGGACTTTGTTTTATAATATGTAAGGACACGGAACAGAAAAAACAGTGGAAGTGCAATGTACAAAATTACTATTGGAACCACATGTAAGGATACTTTTTGCCCACCTTACCTATAGTGAAGCGACCTAGGTCTTGGTTTTGGGTGGGGTCGAGAAGATAAGATTGAAGGTAGCTTGGAAGACCGCGCTTTCTCCACAGCTCTCGAAGAACATAATGCAGCGAATAAAAGGTACGGTTTTGACGATGCAGTTTATACCCGCAGCATTTTCATGTGGTGGGCACGGGTGGGTTAGCAACTTAGCACGGTTTCGAGTGTTTGTAAATATACTTGTAGGTATATCATTCGTAGTAGATAGTTACTTATAGATATATCATAGTCTGCCTGCGTCCAACCCAAGGCAGCCCATGCAGCCATGCCCAGCAGTGAACTCCTCCCTGCTGAATAGTGAAATGGATCTATCGATGGGTGGTTTCTCTATAGTGGATTCGATGGTTTCTGTATAGTAAATGTTATAGATCAACGTTGTAGTCCTGGAGTATGAAGAGAAGGTACAGCGCGAAGCTGCGCGTGCGACGCAGTTACAGGAAGAGTTAGCGCGGGAGACAGCGCGCACTGACCTGAACATTGACGCTTATAGACGGGTTCGTATAGCTATAGATATAAGTAGTCACTTTTGTAGGATCTAGATGGAAGTTCCTTTAATGATTAAGATAGATATTCTGAACAAGTAGAGGGTATACTTCAGGGTTGCAGGTAGTAGGCACCGATTTTAGTTGCTCCGTGGTAATTGATTAAAAAACAGTGTTGCCTACTGCCTGAATATTTATTATTTAAGGAAATGGTGATAATCAAGACAAAAATTAGCTAATACACTGTCAAAGTCAAACTGTAATTAGACGGTAAGACGGCTGAAATCAAACACAAACAGCAGCCCTTCAAATTATATGATACTAGCTGATGCCCGCGGTTTCACCCGCGTGGATGTCGGTTATTATAAACTAAAACCTTACTCGAGAACCACTCTATCCATTGGTGAAAACAGCATGAAAATCGGTGCAGGAGATTTTAAGTTTATCGCGTACAGGACGACAGACAGACAGATGCGGCGGAGGACTTGGTTTTATAATATGTAAGGATGAGTTACAGTCTGTTGTTAGCTATTTGTTGTGGTAATCAATCTAGCCCTTTAGTAACCGGGTTTTAGTAGGTATCAATATCGTAGTCAATTGTTTCCTCATTTACCATCGTACGGCATACGCATAATATCGATTATATACCATATCTACTTATGCATTCCATCTTCCATGCAGTCAGGGAAACAAACCGCCCCACCCATTTCTCTAAAGTAATGGAGCGTCTAAAGAGAGAGGAGATGGCAGTAGCTTCCGGCGTTCACCTACACTTAAATAACACAGACATTTATTATAACTTACCTCAACGTAACACACCGTAGTTTTACCTCGTAGCTATATAATTACATATCTGTATCCCCCGTCATTGGCCATTAAAACTGAGTTTAAAAACAACATCATCGTAGATAATGTAAGCAATAACATAAGATTAAAGAAACGCTTTCACTTACATAAACACTCATTTTGTAGCGACTTGAGGAATTAGAGGAGAAATTGAAACAGAGTCAATTCAAGCAATACTTGCAGAGCAGTTACCCTTCGCAGTTTGAAAATCACGTTGAAAGACCATATTCAGCCAATAGGGATTACACAAACTATCATACCATAGACTCGGACCCAGTCCAGGATGTAACAAGTAAATATCCCTTGCAACCTTCACAAAATAAGGCCCCGAAGACCACAAACAGTCTGCAAGTAATTTATTACGATAAAATCGATAGAACTCCGAAAGCGAAAAGTTCCGAGAAAAAAAGTCTGTTCCATATAACTAAGAAGAGGAAACTTTACAACGATAAAGACTTTCAAGATTTTTAATTTGTCAAAGGGAAGTGGAAGAGACTACATTTTTTGTAATGATTTAAGTTACTTATAATTTGTAATAAACTGCACGTTACGTCCTCTAGTATTTCTTTATTTTATTTAGGGCATGCAATATCTCGTCATCCTTTTCTCTATAGATTCATGGTACAATATTAATTACACATTATTGCGATGTACTTATTAATGACACTATTTTCGTAATATTTATCATAATTACTAGCTGCGCCCTGCGGTTTCACCCGCGTAAGTCTCGATCCCGTGGGAATATCGGGATAAAAAGTATCCTATGTGTTAATCCAGGTCATAAACTATCTGTTTGCCAAATTTCATCCAAATCCATTCAGCCGTTTTTGCGTGATTGAGTAACAAACATCCAAACACACAAACACATAAACACACAAACACACAAACTTTCACATTTATAATATTATATTAGTAGGAAGTAGGATTATTATGGGATGGGAACGAAGAAACGAAAATTTCTCACTTAGAGATAACATCACCTCCGCCTATTGATCATTGCAGCAGCTATAATCATCCAGATCATTCTATAAGACGTAAAGAAAGAATGAAAGAATGGTCAGTACATTATACAAGTAGGTTTATGCTTATGACAACCAAGGTATGCAGGGTATTGGTCTAGTGCTGATGCATTGCTGATAATAATAATATCAACCTGTGAATAATTTCAATAATAACAATAAACATAAACATACATAACATTAAACCTGTATTCCCCGAAGGGTTCGGTAGGTACTTACCTGTTCTGTACACTCACATTTCGCCAGTTTTTCAATGATTTTACATAGCCAAATGATTCATCAATTTTAATCAAGTGTTATTTCAATAGAACTCGACCGATAAATATAAATAAACCTTTCGAAATAAACCATTATAAACAACAAAATGACCAGTAAGTAATTATTTCATTACACATAGAGTCTCGCCACAATAACTATTCGTAACGAAAAAGCAATTAGGTACCTATCTATGTTAGCAACGGTGGCTCTTTCTAATTTAGCCGTTGCTTTATCTGTTACAACGAATAAGAATGCGATTATGAAAATAACTACATAGTACATATTCATAAGTTACATCACGAGATGACCTACATATCGTCGTTTAAATCCTACCTACTTCCCCTGAAGCGTGAATTGCTTTATTAGCCACATTATTTGGTTAGAAATAATGTATGCCCTGTAATTACACGAAATATTAGTGTGCCATCTAAACTGTTAGGACATGCGATTAATGGTTCATTTAAGTAGTAACATTAAATTATAGATATAAATTAATTTAAATTAGGAAAAACGTACATTATATGTGTCACTTATACACACGGCTTCGGTATCATGTGGAGGTACGACGTACTCGTCTATTATCTACCAAGTTGAACACCTGCAGTTTTACTCTTACGTCGAAGCACGTAGGTATGTACTCAATGCATACAATGATTCTTATAAAACACTGGAGCCTTCAGACTCGCAATAGAGCTAGACAAAAACAACATAGGAAAGTTATACAAATACAGGCATTCAGTTCAAATAGGCTCAATGCTGTCCAACAGTGAAAGTGTAGAGAGATGGATGTCTTGCCAAGCTTATCTAGTCTAGGCTCTCGATCTAATGAAAATGTTGAAAGTTAACCACACTATAGGATTAATAAACAGAAATGGCTGTCAATATAACATAAACGACAGCTCGTGCCATAAGAAAGCGCGATGTTAGCTCTATTATAATGAGGCAGGTAAGTAAGCACGTAATAACAGGAATTTTCATAAAAGACTTTCCTACTCGCTGAAGTAAATTGGAAAAGGAATTTCTAACATGATTTAAAATGAAAACATTATAATGTTGGTATCATTTAAGTATAATGTCAGCTATTTTCTTAAAATATTACAAAATATGAACATACTTACAATTACATTTTTACAGTACCTATAAGTACATGATTGTAAACCTAGAAAGGTGTTTTTATTGGTTTGAGCCTCATTGTTAACCTAACACAACAATAGCACTTAATTATGAAATAAACATAAGCATATATTTTATTATCTTTGGCTAGCACTTAGTTTCTCAAGATTATAAGAACGATAATAATTATCATTTAGCACCTCACCACACCTTACTTATAACCATTCTGTCCAAAACTGCTTAAATATCAAGCACAAATTATAATTGATCTGGAAGCAAATTGCGGAAGTAACATTCCTAAACCATAAAATTTATGTAAGATTGAGTAATTGTCATTTACCAACTGGCTAAATTGGTAGTTAAATTATCTATAAAAGGGACCAAACACGAGCATAAGATTAGCAGAAGTGCGGAAGATACACATTAAATTACGCGTAGCGGGATTTCATACGATTGCATCCGGAAATGCCTATTCGTTCTAAAGTATCATGTGCTTGCGCAGGGATGCGTTCGGAGTTTTTAGAGAATCCGGAACCAACTTTCGATCCGTTCCATCCGTCTGACAGCGAACGCACGAGTTTCATCGTAACTATTCTACATTTTGTTGGTTCACAAAAATGCGCACGATTCTGCGGCGACCGAAACATACAAATTACTTTAAACACCACTATTAACTATAATTGTGTTTGCACACACTGAGGAATGCATGCACACAGTTGTCAATGTATTTCGGTATTTGTGTTCAGTCCCCAGGTCTCAGTCAGTTTTGTTTGGTTTAGTTACCATTTAGCCTCGGTGCTGGCTACGAATAAGCCTGTCGAGGGAGTTCCAACTGCAGGAGTAGTCAATCTGGAGGTGTCCGTATCTGGATAAATGGAAGTTATCCGGAGCGGTCTTCGGAAAAGGTCGCGCCCAATCTTCATATTCAGGAGATAGGCTCTCGTACGCAAATTGCTCGTAGGCATCAGTCATCCTGTCGACAAAACAATTTAACATAATTGGAAAGTTTTTCCGTATGCATCAAGTTTTTCATCCGCGCTCTTGTGACGTCTTGGAAAACGCGCTCAGGACAGCGCTGCGCTGACCACGTGGCCCTGCTTCAACATACTTGCCGCTACAAGCATGTTTATAGAGCAGCTCATACCTTCAAAGAACACATAGCTTTGGAGACGCAGTGCAGTTCGTGATCCTCAGCAGTGGAAGGAACGACAAATGAGAAAATAATTATGACCTACCTCAACAAGCATTTAAGAATCTTGTTTTCATTTCGGTATAATGCGACAGTAATGTGGCTTGTTTACGTTCTGACCGTAACGGAAACGATAACATCTACCTATGAACATCACGGATTAATGTTAAAATCAACATCAATGTAACCATCTACCAGTCACCCAACCGTGTCAATACACGATCGGAGGCGGATTAGATAACAATCAAATAATTTCCTAGCGTCGCCGTCGCCACCTCGCACTATTTCAAGTTATGACGATTATGAAGAATACGCCCATCATGAGTGGCATGACTGACTTTCTAGCTATCCGCTAAATTTACCTCACAAAGCTGCGTTCACGTAATCCGTGACTAGAAAGTGGTGTGTTACCCGAATAATTGCTCTAATGCCTGTTGTTTAAAAGGTAAACTATGTTGTTTGACAGTCTCTTTACCGGTTTTACCTGTCGGTACAACATTATTCGGTATCGCTGCCTATCAGAAGTTATTTTGTAATTGCTTAAGGTATCTAATTATTGTTGTGGTGAATAAGGAAACGCACACCTAGCATACATACAACATCGTTGATATCAGCTAGTGGCTCAGTGCATACAAAATATATGTTGGCAAACACACGAATGGAAAGTGAAACTGCATCGACTGCCAAAATGAAAAATAAGCAAACGGATCTTTTAAAAACAAATAATACAACCCTTTTCCGACTAAACCCACTAGTTTGTGTTTACAACTTTACATAAATTAGCATAAAAAGAGTGGAAAACCGCCATCTTTCAAAAATTGATAATCAAGTCGTAACTGCTGGCTGCAATCATGCAAGGTTAGCGGTTCCATATTGTTATGTAAAATGTTGTGGGTGAGTATGAGTAATTACATAAATATAACGCCCACTAAGGTCAATGTTAGGGGAACAAGTTTCCCTACATACACATACGTGAGCCGAGCTACATTCTCACAAGTGCAACTTTCATTTGTAGGAAACAAAAAACTGGTGCGCGTTCACACGACGGATGTACAATGCTTGTTATTATAATTCAAAATCGCTCGCCTCACACTGCCTGTACCTACTAACGATGGCTGTTTTTGCCGTTGAACTTTCCGTGGAAGCTAAAGTCACGCCTAAGTGCTGGGAACGCGAACTTCCCATTCACAGATATGCAATTTGAAATGGCAAGTGGCAATCACGAGTCGCCATTATATTTCAATACACATTGCACTATAATAAAACTCTTAATTCAAAGCTTAAATTACAAACTAAAGATGTAGGTACTAACTAGTTAATGGTTATGTTATTAAAAGATAGTATTAATTAAATAGTGTGCTCTCTAATTTGAGGCCACTCGAGGCGTAGATAATGTAGCAATATCTACTTATATTTTACTATCTCGGCACTGACTGGGTGCTATTAGCCAGTTTCACTATCAGGAGAGTGTGAGCATTTATGCTATGATTAGGATTACACACACACCACCGGTTGGCTGTATAGTAATTACGTGCAGTATGTACAACAAGTGTAGAAATCCGCAGATGTTACCCGTGCATGTCTGTTATTTATCTCATTAGTGTGAAAACGTGTTCGTGTTTTGTCGTGGTGCCTGGTGGCTGGACTGACGCGATGTCGTGACCATAACGCGTAACTCTTTGTCTGTTTACAATATTTTTACACTTCGTTATCCTGCTGATCGACGAGTGTAACGCAAGCTTATTCAGCATCTTTTTCTTACTGGCTAGGTCAGTAACTCAGAACTGTATCTTTATGTACAGAGTTAAGTATCATCATATTTATCCTTCTATCTATCTATAGAATGTTTCAAAATTGAACTTCATTATGCATGAGCATGTCCCATGAGCAATTGAGCAGGGCAAATAGTCGGACAGTCAAACCCAAATCTAGATTCCAGATGCTTTTGCTTTGATCTGATATCCGCTCGAACTAAGTAAAATGCCAGCATCGTGAAACTTCGTCATAGCTAAAGGCTATGTCTCATTAAAGTTGTCATTGAATAGAACATGTGTCTCCACGTTTTTGAGCTTTTTGTTGCAGTTTCGAGAGCTCAGAGCATAATTATCTACATTCGCATTAATGTAGTAATCAGCTAGGTATATACTTACCTTGGGCATGCAATGTAACTATATATTATGCACCCCATTTGAATCTGCGGTAGGTTTTTAGGTATCTGTTTTTATTATGTCCATCCATGCATACGTGTAAGTGATGGGAACCCTAGACTTAAAATAATATGAATTTATCTTTGCGGTTTATACACTAAACAATAAGCAACAACTTTTATTGCAACTCTAAGATATACTGCTTCACTATCAAAACGGCACTTGTGTCCCTACTAATTAGATAAACTCCTTGGTTGGACAAAAGAGTATGAGACCTTACCTGGAGTGTCTTCTACTGTTGGGATATCCAAGACTTGCCATCACATATTCCGGAGGATGCGTGACCGACATTCGAGTCCTGGGAGGCGGAGGCATATACCCTGGCGGTATCACACCTCCGTAGAGTGGCTCGTACAACATCGGGTGTGGGACGTATGTCGGCTCTTCCACGAACATGGACCTTCTGCGATCCCCTGAAATGTAGAGAAAAGTTTTTTTTAACAAAAAGTATTGTCTTTCGTAGTTCTATCATATTCATGAAGAATAGGTCAAGTGGCCGAGTCTTTTCTTGTATGTCGTAAGCCACTCGTAGTCTCTTAAATCGTAAAGTCTTAACAGAGGATTATGTCAAGGGGATGCACCAATTTCTGGTGCAATTATAATTTTGAGTCCGCTACCTAACAAGAAGGTATGTAAACCAGTCTGCGGGCTAATTTTATGGTGATTGTTTGTTATTATCGAAAGGTTAGGGATCTTGGCAGAATGGCAGAGCAACAGAAGATGGGTTGAGGACTCGGACAGACCAGCTCAAACATGTAAGATGCCTATACTCAGCTATAGGTGCAAACAAGGCTTTCCAATATGCAATATAAGGGCTTTGCACGCAGCACAATATCGATCTATTTCAAAATAAGCGTGAAGATTAAGAAGTTAGAAAATGTTAAACGATAAGTTTGAGTGATTACAGAAACGTTAGGTACGAGTGTTTTACATAGTACCAACATTATGTAAGTGCATTTTTAATACGAATATAAAGGGGTTCGTAAAGCTGGGATTTTCTTAAACTGCCTATTATAGTTGACTTCCTAGGTACCTACTACGCGATCTCAGCAACCCCACAGAACGGTTTGCCAAAAATTACCGGTGGCAAAAATCAGTCTTCACAAACTAACAGCCGAAAAAGACTTCACAGGTGGACATTTGCCTCTCCCAAATATCGTCATAACGACCGATCTTGCGGACACCATTTCCAGCGGATTCCCAGTGTCCCACGCCACGACGTCCTTACTACCTTTAGGTACTAGGTCGTCTGTCGCCCAAAAAGGTGGCCCTCTAAGGTCTATACCCAAAGCTCGTAACGCTTGTGAATAAAAATTCGGGTCGCCATGCACGATGCACTAGTTGCATGTGTATACGTTGCGTGTATAATCGTCCCTGCAGCTGCGTGCGTAGCGTGCAGACTTGAACTTAGCTAATCTTCGAGAGTACTAGACAATACTGCATCTGAGAGTTTGACTTTGAGAGTCTGTTTTAGTAGACCGATTAAGTTTCAGTCTATGCATGCAATCCTGCATAGGTACACTGAAACTTACCTAATCTGTTCCGTGCAAAAGACCAAGCGAATTATGGAGGAGATGAAAAGTGAACAGCAGCAATTAATAAAATAAATTGGTAATCTAGGTCATCCTATCTTATCTTGGTATCTGTTTTAAAACACTGTTCAAAAAACAGTAATGTTCTGGTCACCGCGTAATATAGAAAGAGCGTAACGTTGTGGATCCTTTCGCATTGAGCAGTTAGTTCATAAACGGAATATGTATTATGTCACCCATACCATAATATCATCCAACTTTTATTATAACGGATTGATACAATATTATGGTAATGTCAAATTAAGGCGGTAGTTAGGTACAGCCAGCAACTTATGTAGGTTGGCACTATCAAATGTTTCAGAGCTGATTTACGAATGATTATTTGTTAATTATTACTGGTTTGTAACAAAATGCCTTCCATATTATTATGGTAGGTATATTTAAAGCAATTATGAAAATATTCTTACTTAAATACATATAAAATGAGTAAAACGATTTTGATCTTTTGTCACTGACTGTAGGTAGGTACTTATCTACGGTGTCTACCTACATAATGTCCCAGATTTGAAACTTACGTTCCCATGTTAAATAATACACATCAATGACATCAAGCTGGTTCATATCTGCCACAGTGGCGAAAATAAACTTGGTTTTTAGACTCATAGGTACATATTATTTACCTAAGAGTCTAAAAACCAAGTTCCTGGGGCTGTTTATATAACTTTATTTATCTAAATTATTTGGATCGGCGGGAAATGATTGCAATTTGACAATTTGACAATTTGGCAATTTGACAATTGATTGCAATGGGTTTCATTTTGATAATTAACATAAGTTCATTGCGTTATTTACATTGTTGAGCGGACGAATTTTGTAAACCTATATATGATGCAATGGAATAGAGAATATCCTTCGAACTCTCGGATTGTGATTGAAAGTGTGTTACACAATTAAGGTGCTGGTAAGATTTAATCAAATCTTCAGATTTTATCGGGTTCTATTCCATGTAGCATTTCAAAGTCAATGCTAACGAACACATTTTTAACTAAGTAGGTACTTAATACCTAATTAATTTAATTTACAGAATGTGAAATTATTACAATTTAAAAAATATTTTAATGAACTTCATTACCTACACAAACGAAAGTTGGGTCCAAACCACAAGAATAAAATTAGTATTCAACACATTCATAAGTTTTGAAATATCAACTAATTTCTCATCCATCGTCACAAGTAAGTAGGTGCCATACTTAATTAACGTCTACCCACATTAGGAGTGCTAGATATCAGTCAGTTGCTAATGTTAATTAAACAGGTTGATGATTACTCACTTATTGGTCTCTCGCCGTATATCGCTGCATCAGGAGGAAAGTCTGGCATAATTGTTCGAGATGGTTTGCGTCCATACATCGCATACTCGGGAGCAATGACTTCTTCAGGTTGCGATCTCTTCCACCTTGGTGGCGGCAGCGGCGGCTCTTCTCCAGAATCATAGTTTTTCGTAGGCACATAGTAAAAACTAGCACTGACTGGCTCGCCGGCAAACGAATTGAAATTGTCTCCCTGACTCGATTCCGCGGTCTCTGCTTGCATCATGCCGTAAGCCTCGTTGTCCCAAGGATCCAGATACACCCGGTGATTACTTGGAGGGGTTTGGGCTTCTTCTCCTTCGCTGTCGAAGTCTACGGCAGCCCAGTAGGGGCTCCCCGCGTGTCCTGGCATTGCTTATATCGAGGTGAACACAAACACTGTCTGTTGTGAGCCGTCACAACGATTCTAGGATGTTTTGCGCACTGAAGCACCAGTCATTTGGACACATAACTATCACCACACGTTCGCGCACCGTCCAGATATGGTGTAGTGTGTAATTTATATGCTTTGCTTGGAAACACTGTTTGTTATGCTCAGCACGGATCGCGTGGACATTCGACAAACGAACGATGCAATCGGCGGGAGAGTTACGAGACACATATGCGCGGGCGCACGCCGCGGCACTTGTCTTCAAATGGCGAGGCGTGTGCGAGCCACCGCAACGAGCGCTAGAGAAGATGCAATAGATATTAGAAATGTAAACGAACTGAGGTTCACACGCAAACTTTGAAAGCAGTTTTTAACGTAGTATACCTATTTCAAAATGATAAGCTGGTTAAATAGTCTGCCACCCAGACGATAAACATTCGTTTTTGTTTGTTTAATGCTTCCAGCAAGGTCGATTATTGCTGGATGGTGCTGATGCTTAACTAAAAATAATATCGTGATTAAAATATAACTGGTTTGTTATAACTATAAGAGCACTGAATAAATAAATATGTACGCCAGAGACGTGTGATGACGAGTCCGCATCGGTATTAGCAGTGGGTGATGATGAAGCATTAAAACACCACCTTATTGTGGGCGGATAATCCAAGAGAATTGCTAATTTAAACAATGGTTGAACTTGAGAGTTAATGATTTATTCATCTTATTATGTAGATGTTTACTTGTTAAGTATTAATTAACTTTAACTAACTACCTATTATAAGTGAAACTGATATAAAGCGAAGCTTGGGATTTAATTAAATACAATATTATTATCTATGTCGTTGCTACTACCGGCCGGCTGTGTAAACTGTGCAGATATTATAAAGGTACCTATGAAAAATGATAAGTAGATGCGTCAGTTTCTTCATATTGTAGTTTTTAAAATTAATCATCATCAATGTTATTTTGAGCCAGCAAGACAGACGACCCTATTTCTAGAACAAAAATCAACGACGAGTCAAAAGTAAACTCATGTCAAGTTATTATGTTGTTGATAAGGTACTTAATTCTACAATTGAAAACAAACAATTTGATACTTAGCTAATTTTTGATGGTTCTGTCTGTGTCCTCGGTTACTCTTACCGTGCGTTTGCACTGGCGAAACATTCGAGACAAAACATGTTGAAATCTCTATTTTCTGTCAATGTTCCATACAATTTTTGACAGGAACTAGAGATTTAAACATGTTTTGTTGTAATGTTTCGCCAATGCAAACGCACGGTTACCGTGCGTTTGCACTGGCGAAACATTTAAGACAAAACATGTTGAAATCTCTACTTTCTGTCAAAGTTCCATACAATTTTTGACAGGAACTAGAGATTTCAACATGTTTTGTCTTTAATGTTTCGCCAGTGCAAACGCACGGTAAAGGAGACTAATCACACCTGTCTTATCTATGCATTATGATATAATATTATATTATTAATTATTTTTTTTTTTTCTCTTTGTTCGTTACAGCCAGAGCACCTGCCATCTAATCTCTTCACCACCCTTGGTTGACTGGTAGAGAATGCCTAAGGCATTAAGTCCGCCTTTGTACCTCTTTTTTGAGTGCGAAAAGTTTAAATAAATAAATAAATAAATCACATTACTTATACGTTATGCCAATTATTAGTACCTAATTCAAGATAGCCCTCATTTAGCTAATAGGTATATGATACGGTCTAAGTACTTAGTTATAGGCACCAGGCGGAAACTACACAGCGCCAACCTCCCATCCTGTGCCTTTCAGTATTCGTAGTCAATGATTATAAGGCTGATTATCAATTTCAGTTTCAGGTAAAAAAAAAACATTCCCAACTATTCCCAAGCGAGTTAAATTGATTGTTAGCTCCCGATTATTAGCAAGTATTAACGAGTAACTCAAAATCCGCCCTAGCTACAAGGAAATAAAAGCGCTGTTATTGTTAAAGTTATCATAGACGTGCGGTTGACTGTATACCGCCTAGGACTACTGGCACTCATCTCATGGCAGAGACATTGAGCAGAAATAGTGTCCAGTCATTATGGCCAGCGAGCAAAAAAATTGTCCAATGCAAGCCAAGCAGTTCAATGAACATAGGTACCTACATAAGAAAGGTGTCGCAGCCCACACCCTATTTGGCTCTTAGATGAAGTTCTATATAAGTAACTAGATGCGCCCAGCGGTTTCACCCGCGTAAGCCTCGATCCTGTGGGAATATTTGGGACAAAAAGTATCCTATGTCCTATTCCAGGTCATGGTCGACCCCTGTGCCAAATCTAATCCAAATCCGTTCAGCCGTTTATGCGTGAAAGCTTAACAAACAAACAAACTCACTTTCGCATTTATAATATTAGTTAGGATGCTACGCCTACTTCACGCACGCAACTTCTTGCTTTCTCGTACTTACCAATTTAGGTACCTATACGAATAAACCTGCAACTCCTGCGCCAGCTACGGGCCTTCATGGGCCCCATGGGTATGCAATGGCAAAGGTATATAAATACTATTCTTTAAAAGTATATCTTATAGAGCAATGGTGGACTGGTAGCCCCGTGGAACGACCGCGACTTACGAGTTGCACTTAGGTCTAAATAGGATCGAAATCTGATAGACATCATACTTTGAAAAAAAAAAAATCTGACTGGCAATCTGAAAGGCATGTGACGTCTATCAACTTTACTCGCGCTGGGTTCGCGAGGTAGATTACGGCCCATTCCCTGTCACAGAGAGGCCTGTGTCCCGACTCCCGACTCCTAGTAGTGGGAACAATTAGGATGATTATACTGGTATATCTTTTAACAAAGACCGCCATTTTGTTTTTTTATACAATTTCTGAGACAATTTTCACAAATGTTTTCCAACAACATCCCTCCGTCAATGTCATTCAGGCGCTAAAAGATCCTTATAGGATTCTACGGCTAACGTTTCCTCTAGTGCAGCCATACTCAAAGCGTGCTCTGCGGAGCCCTGGGGCTCCGCAAAGCCTTTGTGGGGGTTCCGTGAAAAGCCTATGGCATATGTCCAACTGTAGACGACTTTGCTTTGTGGTACTTTAGCTGCTTCAGAATCACCTAATCTCGTACGAATAATTTATCTAAATAACCGACTACTTAAAAAAAGGAGGTTATCAATTAGACACGTATTTTATTATTAAAACTGTTTTTATTTTCGCCATAATCCAACAGTGCCAGCCCTAGTGGGAAAAAGTTAAATCAGTGTTTTGAGAGTGTTATTTTCCCACCAAAATCAATTAGTGGGATACAATATACGACAAAACTGTAAACAATCAATCCACTTTGTTCCACTGGTGGGACGTATTGGTGGAGCAAAGTGGAATTCCATGAAACGCAGTTTTTGATTATTTTAGGGTTCCCTTAAATATTTCCATTTCCAAAAGGGTTCCATTGCTAAAAAAGTTTCAGAACCGCTACTCTAGTGGGATCGAAGGCATCCATTACATCACCCATCTCTCGGCGTGATTTTAAATTTTAGTTATGAATTCACTCCAAAACGATCGCCGTGTCAAGGCGTCTGCTTGTGACGTCATCATCATTTGCCTAGCCTTTTCTCATTTATGTTGGGGACGGCTTCCAGTCTAACCGGATGCCTATCTGATCTCCACAACCCAGTAACTGGGTTATACGATACCCCTTGGTTAGACTGGTTGTCAGACTTTCGGGCTTCTGATGACCCGTAACGACTGTCAAAGATCCACGAATGGCAGCTGGGACCAACGGCCTATCGTGCTTTCCGAGGCACGGAGGACTCTCGATATGTAAAGATGGTCCCTCATCTACGGACCAACCCCGGAAGCGTAGTAGCTTAACTTGATGGATCGACCCGTGCGGCTGTTATTACTTAACCACGAGCTCAACAAAACAATGCGAAATAAGTGGCATATTCTTGTACAGCTAGATCCAACAGATTAAGCTATGTCTAAGTTCTCCAATTTATTTCTGTGAAGATCATTTTGACGTAAGTTTTTACCGTAGGCTCTAAATTGGTGTGCGACTTTGTTTAACGTACAAACTTGCAATTGCAGTTGGAATATACGGGACATGATTTTCAACTAAAATGCTAAACCTCCGAAGTTCGACATAATTTTAATTTAGTCTATGACACGATACCTATTTTATGGCATGGCAACAGTTTACCCGTCGTACTTCGCGCCAGAAATGCGTTAAATGTCAAAAAATGTGTTAGTTTTATTTCGTTGAATTATTTTGACTGGCTAACGTGCATTTTTGGGACATTAAAACGTAAAATATACGTAACCAAGTACGTACATATTCTGTTTTTGATATTTCATTAAGTTGTTTTAGTTCCGGGTACAGATCACAAATTATCAGAGTGTACAGTGGCATGGTTTTGTTTCGTACTTATCTACGGCGATATCTTTTTGTATACCTCTACATGCTACATGTACATAAATGGTAACAGCCTAACAGATTTCATGACAACGAAGCTATTTGTGTGAATATATAAACTCTAGGTCCTTGTTTCCGACTAATTTGTGTTCAGAAGTCTTTCCTTTTGCGCAATCTTCATTGGAATTCTATTTCAGAAATGCCGGACGAAATTAACGTTGGTACGGACGTGAAAGCGGCATTGGACAGATTGGAGCATTATTCGTTAAAGAATCACGTTAGTAGAACCCAAAATTACACCAAAATACTTACTGCATTGGAGAAAGATGGAGACCTGAGCGTAACAGAAACTGAGAGGTTACTGGCAATATGTGTACACGACCTAAGAGAGGATATGAGGTACACTGCCACTATTATGAACATTATTCCTGTTATTATATCCAGAGTCCAGGTAATTGAGATCCATACTATCAATAGACTTAAACAAGTGCACTAAATGCATATAATGGTATTGTAATGTTAGTAAACAACTTTCCAGATGGGTAGATATAGCCCTAATCCAGACTTGTTGCCATCGGCTTTGGCAGTGATATATATCATAAAAACGGCTGCTCTCCAGAGCAAAGTTGAGTCACTGAAGCAGTTATGCTTTGACACACTATCCTCATACCCTAATGACACACTCATAGCAGCTGCAGAACAGCATCAGGAAATCATGGAGATCTTCAACCTGTACTGCCATATGAGGATACCTATCGGAATGAGATTACAGGTAATGTTTATTCTCTTCCTTCATGTCAAACTTTAAACTTGTATGTATATGTTGGAAGTTATGAGTGGTGATGATGCACTGATAAGTGAAGTGTTGTACTTATAGGTACTTGAGTATTGTTATGAACAGCTATTTTTACTTTTCAGTACATTTGTGGTTTTTTTTTTATCATAACTGCAAAGCCTATTCAGTTATACTGATTACTTGGATCAAGCTTATAAAGTGTAAACATAATTTATATTTATTTGTTGGTAGATTTGAGGTTATGGTGAAAGTCATCCAGTAGTTCAGTTTTAAACCAATAACAGTTAGTATTAAAAACTGAACTGATACTTTGTGTAAATACTTGCTTTGTCTCACAATATTTTGAATCACTTCAAAATGACTATCAAAATTTTTGATAATCTTTTTACCCAACTGCCAAAGAAGGGTTATGTTTTTTTGAACTATGTATTTGGAGTAATAAAAACTGTGAAGGTGCATTAATAATAATTTATCACCATTTTATTTGTGAAACTAATTTTTTTCAGGCATGTTTTTTATTGCACCGATTAATGAAAATCCTACCACCCGAAAAAAAGACACAGTTTGTGGAAAAAGGAGTATCAGTTTGGTTCTCGAAGATAATTCCTACTTGTATGAATTTGGAAGTTATAGAACATGTAATTTCAGTAGAATTACTTGAACTTTTGACTGAAGAACTCATTGCAATTGACTACTCTGACAATCAACATTGGCACTATATTCTGGAGAGTATTTGTAGTTCACAAAAGTAAGTGTGCAATAATTCTGTAATAGTAATCATGCTTTTCTTATATTATGTTATGTCAACCATTGTCTTTTGTATTGAAAAACTTAATAATTTATAATTCGATTTTGCATTTCAATCACATAATTTTAGTTTCTAGTGTAGCTGTAGGATTTTAATGATCTTTACTAAGTTTTTGTTTGACTTAACCAGTTAATTGACTAATAACAATTGTTTAACTTCTAGGTACCCAGCTGTCATGAAGACTCTTTTGCAAAAAGGGAGTGATGTTTGGCACAGAATATGGATACTATTCATCAGACTTCTAAAACACCAAGTGACACAGCCGCTGGGTAATGTAGGAACTCCTATAAATTCCATGCTACCAGTAGTTGAGGCAGCATTCAAAGTAGATGTGGGGAACCGATGTAAAGCATTCCAGTGCTGGACTGTACTCATTGACAGTTTCTCCACTGAAACAAGTGAAAGTAATATTAACAAAAGAATCAAGCTGTTAATAATTCCTCTGAAATCCAATAATGCTAAAGTTGAAACAACTGCACTAGCTAAGTTCAGATGTTGGTGGCGTTTACTAGAAAAGTTCCAAAACAAAATAGATAAGTTCATTGACACTTTTATGGTTTCATTTCTGCATTTCTGTTTTGGAAAACACAATATTACAGATAAGTCACCATTGATACCTGGTCAAATTTCCATGGCAATGAAAAAACAATGTATGCAGGCTCTCGTGGAAATGGTTGGCCATGTCAATTGTGATGGTTGCACTGATTTACCTAAATTGAGTGGCAAATTGATAAACACTAAGAATTTAGTGGATAACTGGAACCATTGGGTCTTTTCTTTGACTTCAACCATTATGATGTCAGCGAATCCTGATAATAGTTTGACAAAACAACAAATGACATGTTTATGGAAATCATATCTTATGACTATTGGTGAACTACCTGAAAATAATATAAGAAAAGATCTGTTCTCTGAAATGTTATCCATATTATTACATTTGGTGAAGGTAATTTAATTTTTTCTTAACTAATGTTGAAAGTTTTTATCATAATTTAAAATATTTAATAATAATTTATAAATATTGTTTTTTCAGGAATGTAAATCTAATGCCAAGTATTCTGAGATAGTGTTTAATGCATTGATACTCTCATTATTTGATGGAGACATAAGAATCAAACAACTTCTCAAGACCAGAGTAAATGATGAAAATCATCCTTTATGCAAAATTATAATGGTTATAATGGACCCCTCATTGCATCTTGCATATCAAAGGTAATTTTGTTGTGATTGTAGCTATGTTTTATGTATTTCGATTTCGGAAAAAAACTGACCACAGATGTTTCTTGATCCATCAAACTAAAATGGTCTCATACATTCAAGTCTTTGTTTTCCTAATGTTTATATTTTTTATTGTATTTGCAGTTGCAGCTTTAAAGAGATGGTAACACAACTTCGAAGAGTAACGGACATGTTATTAGATCCAGTATACTCTGAACCCACTTTTGTTATAGGCTTTGTTTTACAGAAATTGACTGCAAATGACATGTCTTTGACTTTCTGGACTGCACTTGCAGAGTCAATAATATGTGGGTCAAAAAATGTCAATAGTGAAAAAGTTTTGTGTGAGACCATCCTGTGGCCATTGCAATCATTAACTGCATTTACTCATGTACGTATAGTGTATCTTATATATTACTAGCCCGCACTTGCTTCGCACGGGTGCAATGCACTTAAGTTGCGACATGTGTGTGTTGTTGTATCGAGATTTCTGTCCTACCCTATATCTAAATAAAATATTAATGTATTATGAACCTTCCTGAATAAAGTGGCTAAATGATGATGATGATACAGACACGTAAAGCGACTTGGTTTTATACTACATAAAGACACAGATATTTTAAAATAAAAATCTGCCGAACTTTTTTTTTTTTTGTATAACGATCTACAGATATCGGATATGATTGATATTTTTGTGTAATGATCAAATGCTTTTCTTCAATTTGCACCAAGAGTCACTCAGTAGATTCATTGCTATGTGCTGGAAAAATCGTAACTTCCTATTTTATTTTCAGGTAAAGATTTCTGCCATGACATGGTGCACAATGTATGACTTATTTCATCCAAAACTGAAATATAGTGAGATCTTTGAAAAGGCTCTATCGACATTCCTCTTTACTGTGACAGAAATTTCTCATTCCACAATATATTTCAAACTGTCTGTCTCACTTTGCGTGCTAAAGCACAAAATGGCTGAACAGAGTTGTAAGTACAGGAAAACATTCATTATTTGAATATAGAGGTTGCGACGCACCTGCCGAAATTACGTGGCAGAAGTTTAGTGTGCTTAACCTTCAATTTTTTTTTTTTAAATGAGCAGCAACGCATCAGGCCGAAATGATGCCTTGTGACGTAAGTGTAAAAATCGGTCGGGTGGAACTTTCACAACTTTGCCTCCTTTGCAATTTTATTATGGTAATTGCGAGGCGAAATTGTCGACATGGAGTGTCATAACCGAATTCATCGTAGCTTATATTTTTGCGCCAAGTTACGCAGCGAATTTTCGGCAAGTGTATCTTTACATACAGGATTTTCTATCTATGGGCAACAAATGATTAGAAAAGGCATCCATAAAGTCCTGTCAACAGCTAACTAAGCTCAGACTCGGCCCAAGACCCACTCACTGTAATCTTGGTGACTGTAGCTTTAATCTACTGATCATTGTAAAATCAGTGAGACAGAAATAACTTGAATGAAACAAAACTATTGCATTCATTTTGAAATTAATAACTCACTAACTAGTTTTTACAAATATTTTTCTTTATATTGATTGGAAATGCAATACTCTTGTTTCTGTTAGCAACACTTTGACGTTTTCTAATATAAAGTCTAGTTAGAATCTTCCATGTGTAGTACAGTATATTACTCAATGAGGCAACTTGGGTTCAGCTAGTTACTTTGATGGGTGTTTGATGATTCTTTAGTAATATGATGTTGCTCAAGAAATCATTCTAAATAATAAACTATCTGTTAAAATATATTACATTGCAATTTATCTTTATGCAGGTTCAGCATGTGAAAAAGAATTGGAACTGCTACATATCGTGACCAGTCGTATTGATAATTACCACAACTATGAACAACTATTTCCTTTACTGGTTGATAGAGTTACTGCTACAATCAGTATTATAGTAACAAATATTAATGAAACTGCTGCACGGCACATATTATTCTGTCTGAAGAAAATGGTGAAAGTGATGACATTAACATGCAAGCAGGAGAGTGATGTGAGTATCGTCATGTAGTATACGCTTTCTACATTTTTATTGTAGATTATAATACTTACATGTCACTTATAATACTTACAACCACTTCAATTATTGTTACAGGTCTCCCACATATTGTCTTTAATTGATATTTTATTGAAGGGATTTGATTCATTAATTCAAGTTGATACGTATCAAAGGTTTATTCCAGTTATTGTTGACGAAATAATAGATTGCTCATCATTTCTATCTCAACAAGCTTTAACTAAAAGTACAGTCCTTTACGTTATGAGAAGATTGAAGTCAAAAATAGTTGATGAAACTGATATAACTTTCAAAAAAATAAAAGCCATAATAGATAATATTGAAAACGAAACAATGGCTAAAGAAAAGAATCAAACATCCGATAAAAATAAATTCACAACACCGAAAACAAAAGAAGTTCCAAAAAAGACGAAGAAAAAAGACGCAAGTATTGTAAATACTGTCGTAGAAAACGGAGAAGAGTATCTTGTAGTGAAATCAAACTGGAAATTCAATCCTAGAAAACTAACAGAAAACCAAAAAGAAAAACTACAAAGGAAGAGAGAAGATATTCCTGCTTTGTATCAAGATTTATCACAATCTCAAGACGAATTTAAACTTGTATCTTGGAAGACGGACTCACAAGACACGTCTAATAGCAGTAAATCAGAAAGCAAATCTTGTAGGTCAGGCAGTAATGAAACTGCTACGGAAATGCTTTCAAACTTACCAAGCTCTAATGTTGTGCCCAAAATATTGGAAAGCTTCTTCGCCGATAATATGAAGAAAGATCCTACTATTGCAAAAGACATATTACCTGCAGATAAAAAAGTAAACAAAATTGAGGCTGTTACTCCTAAAAATACTAAATCACCTCGTATGGCTTTGAAAGATCGCGTATTTCGAAACGTAAGAAACTTAATAGAAAATTCAGTTCAAAAGGAAAATAAAAGTGCATCTGTAGATCTTAATAAGACTGAAAGCATTATAAATACTCCAACACAGTCTAAAAGCGACGAAACGGCTAATATCGTACCTCCACTGGTATTAACTGATAGGCCCTCACGAGTTAAAAGAAAGCCGAAAAAGTTTGATGAGCTGCAGTTACTAGCAGGTGCTAAAAAGAGTCGCCAATCTTTACAAGACTTAAAATCTAAATGTGAATCAATGCAATCTAATCCTGACACAACTCCTTCGAAAACTGCCTTGGCAGAAGATGCAAGTCCTCCAATAGATACTGTTCCTAATGAAGCTGAAGTGAATAAACGAAATGATTTACAAGTTCCTGAAAATGGTAACCTTTTTGGTGTCAATGAGATTATTCAGAGTAATGAAAATTTACAGAAAAGTGAAAGTGACATTAGAAATGAAACATATATAATTAAAGAAGTTTTAGACATTGACATCGAAAAAGGAAAAGAAAAACCTATGGATACTGACAAAAATGTTGAAATAACAAATGCACAGAAAGTTGAAAGTTCTAGTGAAAATAACGTCGAAAATTCTACTGAAAAGAAAGCCGAAAGTTCTACTGAAAGTAAAGTTGAAAGTTCTACTGAAAATAAAGTCGAAAGTTCTACTGAAAAGATAGTCGAAAATTCTTATGAAAATAAAGTAGAAAGTTCTACAGAAAAGGAAGTAGAAAGTTCTACCGAAAATAAAGACAAAAGTTCTATGGAAAAGAAAATCGAAAGTTCTACTGAAAAAAAAGTCGAAAGTTCTACTGAAAAGAAAATCGAAAGTTTTGATCACAACAAAAATGAAGGTTCTAATAACAAGAAGGGTGAAACGTGTAATGCCATTAAGCCGAAAGAATCTAACAAAGAGAGGGAAAAGTCAAATGAGATCGAAAATCAGAGCCCTAATGATAACAAGGATAAGAGTTTTGTTGAAAAGGAAGAAGCACCCAATATAAAAAATGGTGACAATTTCGGTGCAAAACAAACAAGTCCTAGCATAAACGATGCTATAGAGCCGTCAACGCCACAACAAGAATCGAAGATTAAAGGAACTGCAGAACAAAAGTCAATAACTAAAAAGACCGTTAGAAAATCAAGGATCGAAAAAGAATTAGCTATAGACATGGTAGAGGGACACCCATATTTAAAAATGCAGTCACAAAAACGATTGACCAGAAAAGCTTTAGAATCCGCCGGCACAGACCGACGAAAAAGTTTAGTAGAGAAGCTGAACAAATCAAAATCTGAAGCCAAGACTGATAAGAAAACAAAAGAGAAAAACAAAGACAGTGATAGCTCTAGTTCAAACTCCTCACTAACAGTTGATGATAGTCACAGACAAGATTCTGAAATAAAAGATCAGTCTTCATTTACAGAAGATCTGCCATACTCGGACGACGTTATTGAGAGCTCACAAGACTCCACTATTACTACTATATCAGTTAAATCAACAAAGAAGGCTTCTAAGAGGGTTCCTGTCGTAACATTGGAAAAAATTAAGCTATTTTCGGATAAAGCTGACCAAATTAATGAATCTCAAAGCATATTAGACTGCGTAATGGTCGGGGTTTCAGAATCGGTAAAATCCGATCAAGAGGGTAAAGATGATAGTGAATTACCGCTGAACAAAACTGCTTCAGAAGGACAAAGTCAAGCAGATCTCACTGAGAATATGGATACCGAACCCATTGAAGATCTTTCAGAAGTCGTTATAATAATAAATGACGATGTCCCGGCACCACTAACTATAAGCAGTGATGAAACTGAAGTAGGACCAGAAACACAAGAAATTGCTCAAGCTGCTACACAACCAACCGATCCTAACAACTTTATGGAGGTTGATGTGGTACATAAGAATATAGATACAAGTTTGACTGTTGTAGACATTACTACTGATGAAATTTGTAGTAACAAAAAGAGAAAATCTCAGACTAAAAATAAATCTATCAGTGAAAAATCTGTATATCCTCCAGAAGATATAACAATAACTTTATCAGATTCAGCGGTTGTGGAGTTAGAAAAGGAGTGCGGAGCTTCATCGCCTTCATCTTTTGGAGACGACGCTAAACGAAAACAAGATTTCTTAAATAACACGCTCGAGATATCGCCGATTAAAAATATGAGCCCTGAAAGAACCAAAAAGGCACCATCTCCTGACACTAGCGGTGACTATGTGGTGATAACATTGTCGTCACCAGTACACAGTAATGGAGAACCGTTTGAAAAATGTGGTTCACCTGAAGTATTTACTGAGGACAGAGTATCTCCTGATAAAAGGGATCAGTCGCCGCCTAGAGTTGAAGTCACTGTGACTAACACTAGTCCTAGCTCTTCTTTGTCACTCAAGAAGAATAAACCTCAAGTGCGTGCAGGAGGTCGAGCAGCACAAATGCTAGGACTGTGCTGCGTCCCTGATAAAGTCCAAGCTATTATTAATCAAGAAAAGGCTGAAACAGACGAGATCAAGAAGAATAGCACGTCAAGTACTCCTGCTAGAAGGAACTTACGAATCTTATACAACTCTGTAAGTGAAAATATTGAGCCTCCCAGTGAAAATGAAGACAGTGACAAATTCCTCAAGTTCAGGCGATCGCTGCCTGCAGTTGATAGCAGTCCAGCAGGTCCCATACTGAAGAGGAAACTTGTAGAGATTGCTGACGAAGTTACGATATCGCCAGCCAGTAAAGTGAGTATTATTGATTATGACTGAAAAAAAAACTTAAAAACGAAAGAACTTCATGGTAACGTGATTATTTATTTCAGAGAAAAAGAGTGAGTTTCCACGACCCTCCAGTGTCGACGACGGTATCAGTTCAGAAGTACATTGAACCGGGAGGTGTTCGATCTCCACAAAATTCGGCGCATAAACGCCTTGAAAGACAACTCCGCCAACACACACCTTTAAAATCACCTAAAAGATTAGACCATGCATTTAAATTAGACACCGTGTTGAACAGAGCAGTAGAAAGTTTCACAGTCACTTCAGTGGTTAGTACTCCTGATGACACTCAACCACTATCACTAGATGCAACGCCCGTTGTTGAAATTGTCAGAGCAAGCGAATTAAATGACACTGACCCCATATGCCCAGACTTAGTAGATTGTACGGACGCCATAGACAACATTGCCGGTGAATTATCGTCATTTGCAATGAAGTCCCTGCTTGTTAAAGAATTAGTAGGGAAGGTGGAAACAGTTGGTGATTTGGCAAAGATGACAGAACTTGAAGTGAACAGGTTATGCATTAAGGCGCCTAAAGTGAAGGTGGCAAGGAAAGTTTTAACAGATTATGCTTCTAAGAGGGTAGAGAAACCGCCTTGTGATGTGATGGTGACCATAGATGAGGCTATCTTTAATGAGCCTATGCCTGACCCGGACTTGAAGTCTTATGTTGACAGCGCAGCGCAAACATTTACAAATGTTGGCGTCGAGACAGAAGTACAAACAGTTGCTATGCCGACCACTGTTACGTTTGTACAGACTGAGACCACTCCAACTGCGCATACAGTTGTGCAGACCGACGAATCAGGCAGTAAATCTACTGCGGATATTGTTAAATCATGCTTAGCAGAGGTAAGCATTTATATCACCATCTAAACTTATATTCCCTTAAACCAAATTGAGTGTGTGTGTTGTCTTATTTATTTGAATAGTTAAACCTATGTATGGTGAACTCATTTTCATACTTTATTCCAGAGACAAGACTTCGTAGAGGAAGTTAGTGAATGTTTAGAAGATTCTTCTATCCAGCAGATTACTGAAAAACTGCCATTCAGTGCTATAACTGATGTGTTAATGAAGAAGATCACTCCGTCTGACGCTAAGGCTCTCCTGAACAGAGTGTTAGAAGACCAGTGGAATAACACCACAGAACAGAACCGTAGTAGTAAGGAATTATCATTTATTCGAGAATATATGTGTGACAGGTTTGATCCCAAAGATTTGATTCTGTTTTGTAGTGAGGTGTTGAAATCTGTGTATGATAAACCTGCATATCCTTAGTTAATGGCTCTACAGTTTTGTAGAGTTATTTGTATATTCGCTAGATATGGCTCACGGGTAGGCGAATTACGAGTTTACTGGCTCGTTTGCCTGATTGCATCAATGCGTAGAATTAACGCAAACGTAAGACTGCAATCTACCACAGCCGGTCGTATCTAGTCGTGATTGATCTGTATTCTGATCACGTATTGTCATATCATATTTTTTCATAAATTGAAACACGTGATTGAATACACCCACAACAGTAACATTTAAATTCTCATAATGTGATGAAAAATGAAATGATTTTTATTTTTTACATATGGAAGCAAATTGTGTATCGTGTTGATGTGACTGTATGATACTGTTGTATGTATGTTTTAGAAAGTCGCATATTTTTCGTTGAATGCGAGTTATGTTTTATTATTAGCTTTTAATTAAACCACATAGGTACCTAATTTGCGATAAGAATATCTGAATTCTAAAAAATAAAAATTTACTGTTATTAAAATTATTTTTTATTTAATGTAAAACAGGTAATATTTACATTATTCAGTCATGATGAGTGACCGCTAGCGATCACAAACATTAAATTCTTACACAACACACGGAACAAAAACTAGAGTCACTTGTTGTTATCACCACAAATGCAATGATGGAACGTCTTCACAGACAGAACATAATTATTTGTAAGACATAGAGTAAAATATTAGTTGTAGAATAGCATAAAAATATAAACGTAAGACAGGGATGGAACATGGCATCGAGATATAATATCACAACTAATATTTACAGCAATCCATATAGACAGGTAATGGTTAAAGCTTTATTTGTATAAACATGAAGACTTACGTTTCATAAATTGGCACAATATAAACTTTTGTTTTGGGAAACTGTTCCGCGATTAGTGACCTAAGGGGCAATTCCCGTAATTTTTAAGAACGTTCACATTCGCATCTCATTCGCAATCTGTCAAAATAACCATCAATTTACCAACATTTTTGACAAGTTTGACAGATTGCGACTTGAATGTGAATGTTTTTTAAGTACGAGAATTGGCCCTCTAGTGATTGAAAACATTTTAATTAGAATTAAATACAAATGTCAAGAACCCAAAATTGCATAAGACCGAAAAAAAAAGTTTCTATTGCGCCTTGACATTACACACGTATTTACACACCTTTATTATATCACCCATCCCAATTTTATATCACACTAAATAGACGTCTTATATTATTTAGACCCTATGATTGTCAAATTAGGTATGATTGTCGAAAGCAAGTGTACTGACTGAATCGGTAAAGTAGTTTATTTGATAAGTTGTAGGAACGAGATAAGTTGTAATAAATTATTTTGTAAACGTTTATGTTTCACTTGCTCCTTTAAATATTTGCATTTATTTAACTTTTGCGTAGATATACATTTAACGCTCTGTAGATTATAGGCCGCTCCCTCGTTAGTAGGCAGTACCGTTTTTCTCGGTTTACTAATCGCTTTAATAGGTACCAAAATTGTACCGAAAACTTACCGAGCGCCATTGCAATGGGCCTTGTCTCCTTGGCTTGAGTTTATCAAACTCGAATGAGAGATGCGATAAGTTTGCAATACTGGTGTTAGGTACACCTGCCAGAATGATACCCATTACCGATACATAAAATTAGAGAGTGGCCTTAGATTGAATTGCAATATTTGGATGTATGCTTTACTATTACAATTCAATGTCGGATAACAAAAAGCATCTAACTACACAACTTCTTTTCGGCGGCCTTTCACAATATTATACTAGGCAATTAGCGATTAACAATCATAACCTCTCCTTATTCAGCCCTGTACCAAAATCTCGAAATACTTATTAAACTACTAGTTACGTTCATTAACATTATAATAATAACATATTTTTTGTCTCCAGAATCAATAACTTACTTACAGATAATATCGTTATTGAACCGATCGTACTTTGGTGTACTACTGAGCTTTTTATTTATTCACATGAAAATAAATCTTACATAGAGAAGACAATGTTATAGCAGTCTATATACATCTTACTCCATACAGTTGTCAACGCAAGCGTCTGCTGAGATGCTGGGAAAAAAAATGGTAGGGCTTATCTGTGAATGTGAACCAATCACACATTATGATTAAATAAAGGGTTTATTTACTGAACACCTGTAAGGAGTCGGTAGATAGACTGTTGTAATAGACTACTTATTTTGATTTTGGCATAAGGCTTTTAGACAAAGCTCCTTTTGAATTTCTAACTACACGTTGATGATAAACAGTTTTTATCACTCACAAAAAACACTTGACACCTTCAAGAAAAAGCGTTCATACATCAACTAATTGTTCTTCACTTTCTAGGAAATAAGACTACTGATTTCGTTTTTTACGAAGGTAGCTTTATACTTTGGTCCATTAATTGAGCACTCGATTTATTTTAAATATTATTTTAGAGAGGTTAGACGGTCACTGTCAGGGAAAGCGCATTTCTGCGACGTAGTCTAAATGTTCTAAGTTGTGATGTGAGTTGGAGCGTCGGGGAGCGCGCGCCCTGTGGATGTTGTGCTGCGAGTGGGCTCGCATCACTCTGTACGTGCCTTCACGACGCGGTCCTGCGTCGCTTGTTTTCCTCGTTGATGATACCCACTCATCATCGCGCGTCCTCGATGCTGCCGGAGGTTTCCGGTAATTGTCGAAAACCCGGCGATTGTCTTCATAGCGCTGTCGTTGCCAATTACGATCCATATCGTGGCCATAAAGATCTAACTCGCCGGATGGCTGAAACTGGCTCGCTGAGTTCTGGCAACAACTAGATCGCTTCCACCCGCTGTCGTATTTCTTCTGGCCGTTTTCATCGTCACCTATTTGCCGGCGTTGCGACTGGTTAGAACTGCTTTCGCTTGTGTCCTCGCCTGATGTACCTATTCCAAGATCTTTGTCATCGCCATAAATCTTATAAATACCATTCGGGTTTAAATTCTTGCCGTTATATATTTGGTCATTTAGAACTAGCTGTGGGTGTGGTATACAGTAGGGATTGGGAAAACATTTTTCTAGTTTAGCCATCTTGATATCGTCTTTCCTTCTGGTACAAGAGCCAGGACCGAATAGGGACAAAAGGACTGGAAGTAGGAAGAGGCCATGCATTGCTCCAAAGAAAATAACCATGAACACCATTTTGAAGAATACAGAGAATATGTAACTGTCAGCTAGGAGCAAAGCAATTACACCCAGAATAGTACTGAATGATCCTTGAACTATGGGCAACCCGAGGGAGTAGAGACACTCGCTGACTTTTTCATCAGGGTGTTTGGCTTTTGACGCCATGTAAGCATAACAGATATGTGCGGTAAAGTCAACCGAAAAACCGATGCACATAATCAAGTTTATCATGGATATGGAATCAAGGTTGATATCCCAGAGGGCCATGTAGCCAACAACACCGATTTCAATGGATATTATACTGAATGCCACCCACAAAGAGCAGAGGATGTTAGGGATGAATACAAAAGACGTGATCATCATCATAAGAGCACCGTAGCAGAGATTCTGAAGAGATGTTGGCCTCACAAGTTCGAACTGAAATAAAAAAAGAATTTATGTTAATTGACATTCCTGGATTTATGTCGGCATAATAAATGCTTTCAAAATATAAATTCATCAAACATACCTGATCGAAAAATACGAAATAAGGATGAAATACAGAGGCGTTCAGAGAAGACTGAGCAACGACGTTTCTCAATGCTCTGACCATTTCTTTTTCATGGTTTGTTCCGCTGATATTGACTGCTTGAACTAGGAATCTCGACGAAACAATTCGATTTCCTTCTTCGTTGAATCTCACGTCTAGAGAGAATGGGTTTGCTGGGAACAGCCACAACTGCAAAATTGAAGAAAAAAAAACATTAATAATCGCTGTTTAAAAAATTAAAAAAGATATATAAGGTGTCATCAGGGATAATTAAAATCTTCTGGAATAGTCTTAAATTAAAATCATGTTTATTGAACGACCGGCACCCGTTGGAACTTACCAGTCTTTGTGCGCAGACGGCAGATCGAGAAGAACCAAGCGTGGGACGCCACTAATCATATAATTCAAATTGTCCAATTCAATCCAAATTGTACTAACCTCTTTAAGATTCTCAATGAATTCATCCTCATTATCGATAGTCACGTTCAAGTAGTCGTTGTTTCTCGATACGTAGTCGACGAAGGTTCGAAGCCAAGACTCTGTATACAGCGAGTTGGATATGTACGATGTGTTCTCCAAGCTCTTGGTCAAAGCTTCCACTTCATCTTGCACTTTTGGATCAGAATAATTGTACTCGCCACTTATAACCACCTAGAAACAAGGAAAATGGTTTAGTTGTTACGATATAAATATTTTCTAAAAAAAAAAATACTCAAGTACGAACAACACTAAGGGATCCCGCATATTAGATGCCACGATCACGACCGCGACCAGGTAAACTAGAGAAACCGATAAGAATCGCGCACTTGGCCGCAACGGCCAACTAGCACACCCTACAATAATACTACTAGCCGGCCCCGTAAAATTAAAATAAAAGAAAAGGGGGAGAGGGCAGCGGGGGATCCAAAAAAATTCAAACGAAAAATGTACCTACTTATTTTAAAAGGCATTATAAAATTCTCTATTCATGAAATGGGACAGGTGTTTGTCGAGATTCGTATTACTCCGTTGCATGCGGCGACGCCAAGGTATGAGGCACTGAGTCCGACGTCAGCGCCGGTGTTCTTGAGGGTAGTTGCCGAGATCAAGAGTAGTAATTTAAGGTGTTGGCATTAAGTCAAATAGCTAACATATTAGTTTCTTACCTGAATTCTATATGGGAATTCTCTGTAATACAGATCTTCACGATCAAAGAACTCTACAGAGTATGAATCCACTTTGGACAGTTTTCTTCTTTCTAAGCCTTCTTTGAGATTGGTCACTCCGTATCCTGCTCCTGCCAGGTATGCTATGAAAACAACGATAACTAGGGCTTTCACATAGCCATTGTTCAGTAAATCTGCCATGGTGGTGCGGAAAAAGGCCATGATGACGTGCTCCTTGTTGTCTATGGGGTTATCAGGATCGGCTGCGTCTATGCCTCCACTGCAGAACATTCTGTACATCCATGATTTTTCTTCTGAAAATAAAAGTACATCATTAGGTTTATCATTATTATTTTAATATTATAATCTAGCAAGCCCCTACTTTGCACGACTTTTACGACTTGAAAAAACATTGAGGTTATGTAATTTTAATATTAAGTAATTATTTAATCCCATAAACCTGCCGGATTTTCTTTTCTAAATGGTGGTCATCAAAATTCATTACGTAGTGTAGAAGAACAACGCGGTCACACAGACACGAAAAGTGACTTTAATTTATAATATGGAAAGAATATAAGATATATATAGATTATGAGTATAGTACTCTACTTCGATTTGGTCAATTGGTTGTTAGGTTAGCTATAGAACATGAAGTTCTGGGTGGTTCTGGTTCTTAGTACGGTCATACCTACTGTGTCCCAGGGTAGTAAATGAAATTTCCAATAATAGTTTGTCCTATTACTTACTTTATTAAACGACTAGCACCCTGGCACTTGGCATGTTTGTAATGAAGTTTTTATTATGTTCGTGACACATTTGGTAATAAATCAGTCTTACCTTTCCTGGCCCTCGATTCCGGCAGAACTTTCATAAAAGTTATCGTATGTCGATTTTGTTTTTCGCGATAACCTGATATGGCTACACATCCGGCGAAGAATGTCAGATGCCACACGAAAGTGAAGCAAACGGCGAGACCTGGAATGTGAACAGAAATTATAAATGTTGTTGCCTAATCGTGATGAAATCCTGTTGTCCTCATGACCATATTACAAAGAATGTTAGCTACAGGATTTAGTTGGCCTTCTTTTTAAGTAGGTTTATTGTGGATTAAGTTTGGTTTTGGTTTTGTTTTGTATAAAACCCAAGTTCAACAAACTTACCAGAGTACATGCAGAATATTTGCACCGACGGGAATGGAGAAAAGATACCGATGAAGAATGAGAGCATATCCGTAACGGAGGTGATCGTGATGGACACCGCTGCTTCTGACAGCATGATGGCCATCCGTTCTGGCACCGGGAGCTTCGGAGAGGCTCGCCTCCATGCCGCTAACATCACGAACGTGTCATCTATTCCAATACCTGGAACATTGCAAAACAAAGTTATGAAGACTTGTCGAAAACATGTGGTTGTAATAATATTATGTGGTCGAAACAATAGGTTGTACAATGTGGTGTAAGTTAACAAAAGGTGGAAAACGTGACTGACATAAAACACACGTTTATAATAAAAACGAAGGATGATAGATTTTATTCTGAAAGAATACCACACCGCAGTGCATACGTCGTAGCAGTTAGCACTAAGAATGTAAGCCTGGCTTAGATATGACTCTTATTTATTTGGGGTAAAATACAGTGTGCAGCAACTTACCAATCATTAAGAAGGGTGCAGCTAAATTAATACCAATGAAGGAAATGCCTAAATACACGGCGCATCCGAACGCTGCTGCCGTGGCCATCACAGCCGAGATGTTACCCAGCAAACCCAGCCATGGTTTCGAGCGAACCCAGTCGCCCATCATACAAGTTACTATAGAGAATATCCCCATGAGAATGAAAGTGGAACTGAAGAAAGGTATGACAGTCCTCGTGTTCTTTTCTAGTTCATGGTCGAGGGTACGTGAGGCGAATCGAGCGACGGAGATGTGTTTGAAGCGGCCGGTGTCTTCCGCTATGCCGACTGTGTCCAGAAACGCGTCTTCCCATGCTGCACCTCTGTAATTTACAAAGAAAAACTTATCTTATCTTTAAATATATTATACATAGAGATACTGGATAGAGATATCAAACTAGTCATTTATGTAACACATTATTTCAGCCCGTTCACTCAATGTATTTCTTCAAAACCTATCAGGAAATTTATAGACCTTTCGAAATATTGACTCACAATTTGTTAAACTCTGCCTTTCCATTCGTATTCTTGTCCATTATTACGCAGTGTTTAGTATTCGAAACGATTTCTTTAACGGTGTCAAGATCGAAGTCTATTATCTAAGTTATAGTGTCGTGTGTTTACACAAAGTGTAATGCTATTCAAATTCAAAACAAGTCATAAAAAGTTATATAAAGTTGAATGAGCTCAATAAGTACTAATAAGTAAACTATAGAAACGCTCATTGTTTCCTTCCAATACATAATCACTGCTACAATCATCTCTTCCTTGTATTGCATGCATGGCTAATCTGAGTACTTTACAGTTATTTTAGAGAATATCCTCTATTACGAATAAGATAATTCTAATCTACGCACGATCTGCATTAGTTAAAACATACTATGATTTAGTTGTTCTTCCTTGTTTTCAATGAATTTAAAGCATTATTAGCAAAAATATTTCTCACCTTCCGTCCAGTTGCAATTTAGTGTCCGTTCTTACAAACCAGACTAGCTGGACAGCTGGCACGGAGACTATGATGTCATCCACTACTTTCGATCCGCCGAAGAAAACCGGGAACGCATGAGCCTCCCATGTTACAGGATTAAACATTATGGGAAACGTCAGGTTTAGCTCGCCGCGCTCTACCTGTGGGTCGAAAAACAAATAGACGCTGTCATTAGGCGCATGCTTTGAAAATTGCGCAGTTTGGCTTGAGATTTCTTATAGATGTATTTTTATAGTTATATCCTTACATATTATAAAACAAAGTCCTCCACCGCGTCTGTCTGTCTGTTCGCGATAAACTCAAAAACTATTTCACCGATTTTCATGCTGTTTTCACCAATGGATAGAGTGGTTCTCGAGGAAGGTTTTAGTATATATTTTGTATAATTTGGCGGACGAAGCCGCGGGCATAAGGTAGTATAGTTTAGTTATAGAATAGATCCTTTTACACGCAAGAGATGCCAATGACCATTAACTAAAACTGACTCATGACATTGATAACATACCAGGCTGCGAAATGTACTTTTCGTGCGCTTGCTATGATGATCATGAGTAGGTACTTAGTTCCTTTACCTTGCCGACCTTGTCGGTACGCCGGAAAAGCGCTAGGATGTAGAATGATTCTCTGCGAAGGTAATAGAGGCTTAAAAGTACTTCTCAATGCAAAGGTAAAGGCTCTTCTAGTTCCTCTAAGGACAGTCATGTTTTGTGAAGGCGTGACATTAGTCTAATCACACGTAAGAATGTCTATTATCTACAGCGTGAGACATGACGAATCCTTGTGGGTACAAGATCTCTCGAGAAGGATGCTTAGAATATAAATGACGGATGACACATTGTTAATATTGTTATGCCTTCGAAACCGACTAATTGTGTTTATGATGTGGTGGTTTTTATTGTAATTTTAATAACAATAGAAAGATTGCCTCAAAAGTATGTGTGTAATCTTAAAGCGCGTATTTGCCTAATATTGCAGTAACTGAAAGCTATACCGTAACAAAATTGCGTACGGTGCTATTTGTCATTGTTCTCTTTATGGCCAGGAGAGGACATTATGATGGTATGATGTAAGTGGGAGTGTGTTACACTGTACATAATTATGTACATATGTACCTACCTACTTGACAAAATAATTTCGGCCTATGGAAAAAACGTTGAATGGTAGTCTTTCAGAATTTTAGCATTGGCAGGTATAGCTTGGATCTTATACACGGTGGTATTGTGCCCGTTGGTTTTTGTGCCTGAAGAAGAATTTTTGTAAGTGCGCCTTTAGATGTGATAATATACAATTAGCAGATTTTTTTTTTTGTACATTTACATATTTTCAGTCGTTTATGTTTTATGGGAAACATTAAGTACCTACTTAGGGGATAACCAGAACCTAGGGAAATGATTATATTGCTACCTACTGATAAATACAAGTACCTAAATTAACTGTGCAGAAGTATAACACATACTTAATAATACAAGTAACGATGTTTTCCTTCACCTTCATGTTCAACAATGCAAAATAGTTACAGCTCAGTGTGCGGTCTGCGGTTAAATGCGTATAATACCAATGATAGGAACTGTTAAACTGACTATTGTTTATGAAACTTTAATGTTTAATTGTGGTGAATCATTGAACGAACTCTGATATGCTTGGCGCAATGTGAGAATTCGGTATGAATTGAATGTAAATCAGGTGTCAAAAACCCATAGTATTGATGCGAATTTCCTGATGGCGGCCATGTCATTGACATGGTTCGCCATTGATAGTATTGTATTGTTCGGCAAATAAAAACAATGGAAGTTGTCTTTTTTTTTTAAGTTGTTTTGTTCGAAACACGAAATAATTTGGTTGATTTTAAATTCAATAAAATTGTCGCGTTCATTGAATAGGTATGAACTCTATTTTAACGTGATGGTCGCTGTAAAAGTGCTGTTTAACATATTTTATATTCCATTTGCAATCTACAGGGTGTTAGGGACAGCCCTCCGCAGACTGGTGGGATAAATTCAGCATATCATATTAAGACGACTGGTACATGAAATTATTTCAGGAACGTTATAGGAATCCAATAAACCTGATTTGTATTTATACCTCACGCGCAATGTATCGTTACCGCGGCAAAACCCACATAACCACGCTCGAGTATTTAAACATCCATTGTTGTTTTTTTTATTTTAGCTGTTTTATTTACATAAATGGAGTGCTGCGTACAGATAATGTAATTTTACATTGAAATAAAGGAACAGTAACTGAAAAAACGATTTAAAAAAAAACTTTCTTGAGAAATTTTCCGGTGGAATATGATTCAAAATAATGCCCCCTGTTAATTTGCGGAGGGCTGTCCCTTACATCCTGTATAGTGCAATGTTAATCATGGAAGTTTTATAATACCTACCTAGGAGTGTTCTTTACGTCTGTTTGACGATAAGTCTTTACGTCTCATTTTAAATTGCTTTGAAATGTTATAGAAGCGGGTTGCTGTAGGGTAAAAGTTATTATTCTTTTCGATATGCATAAAAATTGAAATTGGTTCAATAAAAAAAAAACTAAATATTTTATTTCCTATAAACCTACATGGCACTTATGAAACGTCAGAAGCTAGGTGCACGGTTGCAATTGATCGTTTCCTATAGAGAAGAGCTGGCAAGAAATTCCACGGTTAGTCTTTTAGGGTGACTTCCAGGGATCCGGGATCATGCTAGGTCATCGAATGTGTAGGAAATTATTATGTTTAAAATCTTCTTTATTGAGTTAAATATTTAATTAAAATCGGCATAGGAGAATCTTAGTTTATAAATGAATTGCTGAAATACAATGTATCGAATAATTTTGTGTCAATTTAGATAATGTGTAATAGTAACTGTATTAAACATAACTGGCGAAATGTTGGTGTGTGTAAATACTAGGTATAGGTAGGAGGTACACTTCTGCCTAACTCTTCGGAGATTACAGGCGTGATGTTAATTCTTCAAGGACTTTCTAATTAAACTACAATAGTTTTTGATCCGCGCGCGGCCCGGCCGCAGTCATACTTTTGTCGCAAACCATACCAAAGAACTAAGTACCTACTAGGTAGGTACTATTGGTAACAATGTGATTGAGTAAAACAATAATGTATTTTAGGTAATGTAAGATAACTTTGGTACAAATTACCTTATTGTAAGGAGCACTCTTAGCATTTAAAGTGAGTAGTGTAAGTAGGCGCCTGTTTTCAAGAAACGTCTTCAAAGAGAAAGTCCATCTCCAAAGAAATCGAAAGCATAATGTTGATGTTTACGTATGTATATGGGACATTTGCTTCGGTTTCAGTTTTACTTGACACATTTGCACGTGTTTTGTTAAACCGGTACCTACTATGCAGTGAACACTCTTTATTGTATAAGTAAATGCTTTTATTTGTGTTTATATTGGTTGAGAAGACAATGCCACATCTAGAGAGCATAATAAGTTAGCGTAATTTCATTTACTTAAATGGAATATGGAAAACGGAAAACGTTGGCATAACAGCCGGTTTATTCTGCAAAAATCTCACCGAGAAAACTTAGGTGAAGTGAGTTTGAAAAGAGCTGTCATTCTCCTGATAATCTTGCCAGCCTACTGACTACCGATCTACGAAAGTCAGAGTGACTGACGTCATGGGTTGTAGAAAAGCAGCAGCACATGAACAGCCAGCAGCTTACTATTTAGGTACTTCATAATCTAATCTACCATAATATACCTACTGCAAAAACCAATCTGTTTGCCGACTGTGATTATGGCAGTATTCTGTAAATTATTTCATCACCACGGGGCCTAAAACGGCCACATAAGCAATTCCTCTAAAAGCAATTTATTTCCTGAATTTCCAGCTGTCATTAGCAATTCCTCTTATTTGACACAAAAGCAAATCATAATGTGTGGACCATTTTACGAATCTCCATAGAAAACTGTCAAACAGATGAATTATTTCGTAATATGAATCGCACGCAGATCATAATTATGAATTGTCAGTTTGTGACATTTTACGATGATTAGTAATATTTTCGTAATAGGATTCTGCGAAAGTGACTGTTTTAAGCCCCCTGCTCTCAAAACGGTGAAGGAAAACATCTTGATATCGGCATGTCCTAAAACTAAAAATTCGAAGACATTGATATCCACCAACCCGCAATGTGCCCGTAAGGAGGATTAGGTACGGCCCACTTCCTCTCACAGAGAGGAGGCCTGTGTCTCAGCAGTGCGAAAACTATAGGCTGATTATGTATTTAGTACAACTTCGGACGAATTCACATTCAACAGAGGATAATCACGGGTCGACACGAGGACACAGACATGAGTAACAGTGCCTGCATGTGACTAACAAATATAAATCAACTCCGTAACTCAAGTATTTTCTAGAATTCTATCAGGGGGACGCGACTAACAAGCTCAATGACACAGAAGTTATTTAGATCCATATTACGAGGCTGCTACTTTGTTATGGCGAACTGTGTAGGTATTTCTCGTATGGTGAGTTTAGAATTGGACATTCTGCGACTTTGCGAGGCTTGTTTAAAAATGGCATTGTTTCCTCGTAACATGCGCTTATCAACATTCTAGTTGACATAGTACCTTAGTATCGCGAATCGCGAAGAATTTTATTGTTTTGATGGAAGTCTGATGTTTATCATGAGGTGAAATGGTTAGTTTTCCTTACCTCGCCAATAATCTTGTCCAAATTAAGAATGTCGTTGGTGAAGCACTGTCCCTCCCATCGCGCGCACTCTTCCCTATAAGTGAAGGTGTCTCCATTCGGCATTGTCACCGTCATATTCTGTACTAGTTCGTCTAGCTGTCGCAACTCCTTCCATATTTCAGTTCGCAGCATATTCGTGGTATTGTCTTTCGCTACTATTATTACTCTGCCGAATCGTCCTGGGGATAGAAAAATTGGTTTATAACTCGTCAGTATACTCAAGTGCAAATAGTTAACTTTCGAATCTTAAATCGTTACATTTCGTTTTAAATAAATCGTTACTTTTCGAATATAATATTATGGATGCTAACCCGTCTTTATGCAGATTCTGGATGGTGGTAATCACAATGCCAATGTTTTGTGGAACGGGAGTTTGTTCAACGTTTCGATAAATAATTGTTTAGGGCAAAAAATTACCTGCACCAAAATGAGTTAAAGACTAAAGGTGTGTCAACTAAAATGAGTAATGTGACCGGTTTCTTGTGGACTCACGGTCCTGTGGTAAACCGACAGAAACAAAAGCTTAAGTTAACTTAATATGTGTGTTTTACCAACCTGCCCGCGTTATCCTTCCAACATTAAACCTATGTGAATAGTTGACTTTGAAATTTTCTTCGACTATCCTCCGCTCATATTTGCCTTGTCCACTGACGGGGGAGAATAGGTATTCTGGGTCCATTTCATAGTGTATTCTTTGGTAGCCTGTGATCATGAGTAGTGAGAGGAGAATGGGGATGATGATGAAGTAGCCTGGCTGTCTGCCGACGACCAGGCCGAGTTTGTAGAAGGATCTGTTGAGGACATCGTCCACTATTGTTAGTCTGCAACCCATCTGTAAAAAAGAGACAGGGAGTTAGATAAAGATGAAGATTAGGATGAACGTGAACATGCACCCAGTAGGTAACAGTTTGTCACTTGGCACTTGTCGAACCAGTACCTACATCTTTACTTTAAGCCTACTCTTTTATTGTTTGCGCAGGCGCGACAATGGTTGCGATGCCTGTAGCGCCAGCAATGTCGCGCCAGTTTGCACGAGGCTTAACTCAGTTACCAAGTGTAGGTAAGTCATCGATGACGAACATAACATTCAATCAAAATTGTGGTTTCGTATTTACAACGATTTCTTTGAATGGGTTAGCTTTCGATAACATAGAGAATAAAACCCTATTGTTTATTCTTTTGCAGTAGGTAAATAATACCCTACCCATGCCTTTGGCGGACAAAATATTTGTTTTGTGTTTATTTAAAAGAAGTCGAAAATCTAACCTCGAAAGTAAAAATATTTTTTTAAACCAAAGACAAACCGGTTTGTTAGTTTTAGATCTAGCAAGTAATTAGGTTAACACATTCAAAATGTTGGCGGTCGTCACTTCAGAAACTTAAGGCCCCATCGGCCATCTGTTCTGTGAGCAAACCTGGTGAAGAACAGGAATCCGCTGGATGCGAGAAGCAAAGAATCGGTCGAAGTGGCGGTGCTTGGGGATGCCCATCAGTGGACGTCTTTCAGTTGAAATGATGATGATGATGATTCAAAATGTTTCAGCTCGTGTGAACGAAATTTTCGTTAACATACCTATTTGAGCGAGTTACGCAAAAAAATTCACGAGTATGTAGAGAAAACCGTTTCGTGTGAAGTGTTTGATCTCCGAAGTTTAAACAAAGTAAGTCAAAAGTTATAAAGTCCTAATATTCATATCCACCCAATTATCTGCAAGATATTTAAACGTTAAACCAATTCACATTAATTGCTCTAATTACAGCTCGTTCTAACTGTTTGATATTATGTGGTAAAACTGGCTAAGTAGGTGTACCTAAGTAGTTACAGGTACTTAGCTGGTGTTCAATCAATAGACGATAATCTGCCCCCATTTTAAAATTGTTGTATGAATTTGCATTCATATAAAAACCTGTTGAATATTGCCGCTTGGTAGGTAATTGAATTGACTGTCTATTAGTTAATTGTAAATAATGTATTGTGTCGAAAAGTTATTAAATAACGAGTCATGTCTACGCATTTAAATTCCTTTAGTAGATGACATCGTCCTCTTGTCTAATGAGGGTTTTAATGGTGTATGTAGGTAACTGTGTGCCGCATTAGGCATAGCCCGCACTGCGACAAAAAATCGCTCGCAATTCTGTAACACATGGTATCATTATGTTAGTATACCTATTCACGCACTGGCGATTTAAAATTCGCGCGTTACAATGCCGTACACTGAATATAAATCGCGTGAATAAAATACGCAGTGCGGGCTAGGCGTTAGCATTGCCATTACGACTAATTATGCAATATAAATGACAAATTATTCTAAATAGGTGCATCGAGGAATTCATTTATGTATTTATTGATCATGCAAAATGATGATCGATTGTTACTGAGAAACGTAAAATGCACATACCCAATTAGGGAGATAGTTACATTAATTTTCCTTCTATTCTCCAATTTAATCAGAAGGAAAATTGTGGAAAAATGTAAGAGGAAAAATGTAAGAACCGGGCAAGTGCGATTAGGACTCGCACACAAAGGGTTCCGTACCGTATTAAGATCGAACAAAAAAAACGCCGACAACACGTTTCTTGTATCCACCCCATTTAATTATTAACTTTATTTAATTTTTATTATTTGTTGTTATAGCGGCAATAGAATTACATAATCTGTAAAAATGTCAACTGTCTACATGTTACGGTTCATGAGATACCACCCGCTGCCAGACAGACAGACAGACTGACAGCGGAGACTTAGTAATAGGGTTTGGCAACCTGTAGTACGGAACCAGTTATTTAAGTCAAACATTAGATGTCATATAATTCCAAGAAGATTTGCCAGTTTCTGTGTCATTCCATTTAGACGGTACTAAGTAAAAACAGTTTTAACTCACGAGGGCCAATAAAGAATTTGGCATTTGGCTTTTCGCACGCCGGAACAAACATGTTACACATGGACATTTTCTTTTGTAACGTCTGAAAAAACGCCTTCAGATTTTTTGTACTAGGTAAGCAGAAGTAGAAATAATACATTAATAGGTTGAGAGCTCAGGAGTTTGACAATACCAAGAATATAGGACATAAGATACATTTTTCACTTTTTAGTTGTGTTACCCACCCCACACAAATTCGAATACCACTACCTGCTATGTAAATAACAGTGACGGAGTCACATAGAACATCGTCCAGATATACTAAATGGGAAAAATACGTAATATTGAAGTTAACTCAAAAACTACGCAAGCAAAGTTACAAAAATTTATATGGGACCATCTCGGGAGTATATATACACTTTGGAACAAAAATTTTTTTTAAAAATCTGTTCACAACTGGCGAAAATATCGACGAACATACACATAATAAATAAATTAAAATATACATACAGACGAACATAGAACCTCTTCCTTTTTGGAAGTCGGTTAAAAAGAGTAAGTATTACAGTTTATTTATTAGATACCTACTGTGGTAGTAACGCTGTGAGACTAATGTAGGTAATGTCTCTCAATTGCAAATTTTCTTTATTATTATTTTTTATTTATTCATTTCACTCAAGCAACACGACCCATAGGGGTTGTTTGTGTTTATGTTACCGCATCATAACAGCTGCCTTTGTTTTTTTTTTTTGATCGTCGGAAATCATCAAATTACTTCTCCCGCTATTGGCGGAGCGGAAGGGCGTGTCAGACTTTTACTGAGTAAAACCCACCCGTGTCCCTTCAGTTGCTTGTTGCCAAGGTCCCGGTATCCTTTTCGGACCTTCTCGCAACCCTGGCAGGCATATCGGTCCTAGCGGACCTTCACCACCATCATAACAACTACCTGCGGTTTCATAGTACTGCACCGCAGTTCAGAGTTTCGCTCAGAAAGCACTAAAACATCAAAAATCTTATGTGAAATTTGGTTTTTAGATCGTAGTTCCAAACCTTTCTGCTCTAAATCTACGAGTATATCACTTACTTATACAATATAAAACATTATTTAATTCTATATACATAGAGATGTAGAACTTCCGAAGTGTGCTCCGCCTTCTTGATTATTCCTACATCGCCTGTTATTATAACAGAAGTTATTAAGATACTAAATTAATGATAACAAACGATCATCTGTCAACACACATATTACACATTATTATCCCCACTTAATACTTATTATAACTGCGATGCGTGTGTATGTGTGTGTATAGGTAGGTATCGCATCTTCTTCATGCAAAAAACTACTGAACCGATTGGGATAAAACTTGGTATGTGGATACAAAAAAAATGTACTTATCCACATATCATAAAACAAAGTCTTCCGCCGCGTCTGTCTGTCGTCCTGTACGCGATAAGCTCAAAAACGATTGCACCGATTTTCATGCTGTTTTCACCTATGGGTAGAGTGGTTCTCGAGTAAGGATTTAGTATATAGTAACCGACATCCACGCGGGCGAAGTCGCGGGCATCAGCTAGTTATGTATATAAAATTTATGATAATATATGGCCGTTAGGGGGCGTGCTTGCCTAGGGCGCTCTCGACATTTAATCCGCCTCTGGAGCAGGTTGTTTCCTGACAAGGACGTATGAGTCCTTGCAGATTCCACATGAGGCTATACCACACCTTAGAACATCAGATACGATGCGATACAAGCATAACTAGTACTCAAGTCTTATAAAGACCAAGTTCATAATATTGCAAGTGATTTTCTTGATTGGTCAATACAGATGATTTTGAAAGCAGACGTCGCGTCGCGAGTAAGAGGCAACTTGTTCTCAATGCGGTTTAGGTCATCAATACAGCATTTAATCAAATGAGTTGTATTTTTTGCAACATGTCCAGTTACGGGTTACGACCTTTAACCACAGCTTAACAGTTCCAAAGTTGTGCTAGAAGAATAAGTATCATGATTTACGGCGATTTTTAAAGGACAAGCAATAACTGAGATTACCTGCGGTTAAAGCACAAATGTTTATTACGGTGTGGTTTACAACATAGCAGCTACTCAGGCACTTGCGAATCTTAAGACATGCTCAGTTATAAACCGTAAGAAAACTGTTAACAGCCTTATTGGACTAATGATGGTAAAAGTTTCAACATTTGCGGTACTGTGAGGTTTCCAGAAAAAAGGCCATACTACTCATAAAAGGCGATTGTGTCATCAGGATGGGTGGAAAACTGGAGACCCATCCTACCTCAATACTCCTTACCTCCATATGGAATATGGGCGAGGGTGAAGGTGTCCATATCTTACTTTTTCTGCTATTACTAACTTGGACTTCTTTCTATCTTGTGAATGTGAGAACGTCGTAGGCTTAGTGAACTGTAGACTTTTATTTTTAATTTTAATTTAATTTTAATTTTTTTTTTATGAACTTGATCTGAAACTTTTTGAAAGGCCTACACTGTCCTCCCATAACTATTAACACTGTAATTTGAAAATATTGTAAAAGCCAATTATCTTTTAAAAGAGTAACCATGGAGTTTCTTGCCGGCTCTTCTCCATAGGAAACGACCAATTGGAACCGTGCACCTAGCTTCTGACGTTTCATAAGTGCCCATGTAGGCTTATGTGAAATAAAATATTTTGATTTTGATTTTGATTTTGACTGAGTGCTTACCTTTGTTTACACAAACGTACCTACGAAGTACCGGACAACAAACGGTCATAAGAAAGCTGAAGTTTCAGAGCCTCCTCAGCTCTTTCAGGTGTTGACTCTATTTTATTTATGGGAAGGTTTTATTCACATGAAGACAGCTTTTTGGTATTTTAGAGGAAACACTAAATGAGATTTAGTTCGTGAACATCCTCGCTAGATTTTGACGCTTTCGCGGAAGCAGACGAGTAAGTATGAGATAACCTTCCATTTTTGAAAAAAATGATAACCTTCCGTTTTAGAAAAATGAGATAAACTTCCATTTTTTTTTTATGTGATAGATAACCTTTCAGGGGGACATCGCCCGCGAGGCAGACCGCGGCGAAGGTGGTGTGACGATCTAATCATGTTTGCGGGGCCAACATGGCCAGAAATCGCACAAAATAGAGAGATTTGGAAGGAAAAAGGGGAGGCCTTTGCCCAGCAGTGGGATACACTATAGGCAAAGAAAAAAAAACCTTCCATATATGATTTTTTTTATTTATGTTTTGTATATTTTTTCCATTTATGTGATAACCTTCCATTTTTATTGTGATCAAAACAACAAGCATATGCATTTAAATTTTTTGATTTTACTTAAATAGCTGTTCCTTTCAGATTCCAGTTATCTAAACTAAAGTAGAAACAAAAAAAACTAGTGTTTTAAGAAAAACCGTGAATAATCCGTTCTGCGGAGGTCGCCTCACGGCCGATGACTTTCTTTGCCAGACTTGTTGCGACATTGAGTCGTAATCGTTGCAAAAGCAGATACTTTACCTTTTAATATTACTAGTTCATACAATTATTACGGGATTGGGGGTCATTTGAGTTCTAAGATTTTGATGAACGGCTTGGTTTTTTTAAATGTTTTGCAGGTGAAATGCGAAACGAATTACTGTACTGAGTAGGTACAGTGTTGTTGAACATGGTGATTCAAAGCCGCTTCTAACTGTGAAATTGCCCACAACAGATGCAACGTAAAACTATTAATTCTCTAGTGTTGTTTTCGTGCTATTAAGTATGTATCTTTGTATTTTATTACGTACAGTCGAACAAGCTATTTCGTAAACGTATTTTAAAGGAAATTAATGAATGAAAATAATGTTAGTTGTCAATTATTTTACAGCTAATTTAATAGTACTTACCAGCGTATTACTGTCCCACTGCAGGGTAAGGGCCTCTTCTCATACAGATAGGGAACGAGCCCATAAAGATAGGGCACGAGCCCATAAAGATAGGGCACGAGCCCATAAAGATAGGGTACGAGCCCATATAGAGAAGGCACGAGTCATTCAGAGAAGACACGAGCCATACTGACAAGGCAGGATCCAAATATGCCATAAGCTTAAGAAGTCATCATGCACTTCAGCCTTATACGACTAATCTATGTGATCTCATTTCTGAGCAATCGTGCTCCATTTTTTTAACTTTTGCGGTTCTCTTCATGATTTAGGCTCATTTGATCAACAAATGTTATATTTCGGTTTCTTTAATTTGGCTGTTTCGGCCAACAGATTTTATATTTTTGTCTGTTCAAGCAAGTTTTTTTTTGTAAATATGTGTTTATGGTGTCTAGGCAACTCATTAAATAGTCGAGTCTTGAGTAGGTAGGTGTGTGTGTGTGTGTGTCAAATGAGGCTTGACTAATCTAGGATTTGCGACGACGCACAGTTCTTTGACCATATTTATAAAACATGCCTCCTAATGAGGATCTTTTGTAATCATTGTTTTAGCTGTCAGTTTAACAGATGACTTTGTGGTTGCTGATTTATGCTCATTTATTTGTAAGGCAATAAAATATAATTATGAAGTACGTACATAAGCAAAGCAGTTTATGAGAAGGACGAGTGTGGAAACAAAATAGAGTAGTGCATTGCAACGCGTCGCACATATTTGCGTGTACTTCTTTATGTTAAATATGCGTGATAATTACAGATTTAGGCAGAACTTTGGAAAAATACCTGTCCGCAAGCTTAATGTATTTCTAAAGATGATCTATAGCTCAAGGCTAGTATGGGTACATTATATATATCGTGCAGATGGGGACGAATAAGCCCAGCAATGTTCGATATCAGAAGCTCAGACAAAATAAAAAACCAAGACATAGCGCTCGCGCTGTTAACAGTGCCGTGAGGCCAGTGTCGTGTGCATTTAGTTAGGTGTAGTTTGAGTGTAAATGTGTGGGTGTGAGCGTGTATGCACCGAACGGAGATGTTGTTTTGGCATGCTTCACTGTATTGTTCGCAGCGCTTTGTCTTGGTTTATTTGGTCTGAGATCAGAAGTTGTATACGATGATGATTTATTCCTATTTGCCTAGTATTCTTGCAAGTAGGTAGAATCCAAAACCCTCGGTTAAAATTAAATAGCACATGATATTTTTCAGTCATCTAAGATGGCTTTTTTACAATGTTGCATCAGTACCTACCTAAGTAATAAAGAATAACAGTAAACCTATTAGAAATAGATATTATGCAAGCTTTATCTTTTTCTAAATCTAGATCGTAGAATCTAAGGCAGTTAGGTAATTAGACGCGGCCTTATCCGCTGGCCTTACCTTAGTTTCGATTAGTATAATAGGCGCTAAGATCTAATACTTGCTATTGAATCTACCAACTAAAGTATTAGTATCAGGTTAAGGTAATTTAGAGAAGAATTTAGCATACAGATAGAATCAAAAATACAATGGTGCCGATTCTGTTGTTCACAAACTAAACTAAATTTTAGTTCAGTGCATCTTTTTCTTTCAATTTCATTTTAAGAAAAGGACAGAAGGTTAATTTTAGTTTAGTCCTGTCAAATTAATCAGCGCCTATCACTACTCCAATAAGTTTAGACGTGATTAAAAACTTGCCTACTCAAATTACCTCAATTTACGTCAGACTCTGATTAATTTGACAGGACTAAATTAAAATTTATCTTTTGTCCTTTTCTTAATGAAATAGAAAGAAAAAGATGCACTGAACTTAAATTTAGGTTAGTTTGTGAACACCAGAATCGGCACCATTACCTATTTATTTACTAGTATAATTTATTTGAATGCCTCAATAATGCTATGGCGAGCGACTAGAGGTCGGTGAGTTCGAAATCCAGAGGTTTTACTAGGTATTGTGAAAATGAACTTATTTCCGAGTGAATACATAAACATATCACCCCTGTAATCCCTGGAACAGTAAATGTGCAACATAGATCATAAAATAACCTCCTCCTTTTTTTGAAGTCGGTTAAAAACGGGAAGGATCTGGATTTTTCAAAAGTTTCTTCTCTTTTAGAGAAGTGCTCCAGGTTTGTCAAAATATAGGATTTTTCTTACAAGAGAAATCAATTTACGATAATAAGGTAAACAGGAATGCATTTCAATAACTCATTTGTATTGACGTATTCATTCATGTCGTATCTTCTATTTTTACTACCTAGATCAAGTTTAATACCTAGCTAATACGGAATTGACCTTGTACTGTGGTTTACGAGTGTTTAGATATACAGGTAGTTACCGCAACGATGCATTTCTTCTAGAAATGTCTTTAGAATAGAGTTCCTGTCTTATAAGTATGGTAAACATGTAGTTTTAGATGCATAGGTCTACAATGTATTTATCTTAGGAATCGACTTCAATTGAATATAAATACTAACCTCTGGAAGGTCTGGAATGAATATTTTATGAATTTCATAATTATTTCAGAAAGTCAAGTATTTCAAATGATCACTGTTATTCCAATGTTGTTAACAAACAGCTGATCCTACTGGCTTAATTGAAATGCTTTGTTTAAAAGCTTTAAAGCATCAAGAAAATTCCTTAGGTAATTTATTTTAATTGTGTTTTTACCATATTTTCCTCACAATTTTCCTTAAACACAAACCTAAACGGTAATAATTATACTGTAACTGATAAAAAAACGTAAATCAGATAAGTAGGTACCTAAATATGTATGTAGACCATCGGTGTGGACCTCCTTGACCGACCGTACAGCTAGCTACCTTTCACTTATGTACACTTAATTTATATACTTTATAAAACACTGGTTGGTTATAACTCGGTCAAATTGTACAAAAAAGTTAATAGATGAGTTTGAATGTGTGTCAGTGGTCTGGGTCTTAATTTTTTTATGATGACTTGTAACATTCATTAGATTTCATCAGTACATAGATGTTTAAAACTAATTATAATTTATAAGACTAAGTTCGATTAACACCTCATCATCATAGATGGAACTGCAATGTGTTCAGAAAGGAATTTCAGTTAAACGCAAATACAGTTAAATAACTCATGTCGTATCGAAGTTTCGTCTTTTCGATGTTGGTCAAACTTCAGTCTTATAAAGAGTACCAAATCCTAACTAATATTGTAAATGCGAATGTGACCTTTTTTGTTTGTAACACTTTCATGGCTAAACGGCTGAACCTATTTTGAAGACATTCGGTATGGGGATACTTTAAACCCTGGAGAAGAACATAGGCTATTTTTTATCGACATACCACGCGAGCGAAGCCACGGGCGGAAGCGTAATTGTTGAAAGGATAATTAACCAATAACCATAGGTAGGTGTTGGCAGAAAAACCTTTGATTTCTTCAGCATATGCCAAAAACCGTTGCTCCACGGATCTCCTCAGCACATAAGGAAAGGTTCATTCATGAGGACAAAATGTACTGTTTGTAATGTTTCGCTTCAGCAAGGTATTCCCATCCCACTTTCCCAGACAAAGGTTTTTCACAAGGATTTTCCCGTCCGGACAAAAGACATCAACGCAAAATCTTGCATTCAAACCAAATTCAAACGTACTCGTACGTCGTCTAACAGGTGTAGCTCGCCCCTCGGATCTTGCCCCTTTCGATTAAAGTGTTCCACTAGCCCCGTTTTTTATTATTTTGGTGTAGTGATTCGCCATTTACGAAGGGGCGAGTGGAAAATTAACATTTAAATAATTGTTTTGGTGTATCGATTCGCCCCTTGCGGCAATTCCTTTGAAATTTAACCAAAAAAGGTACAGTCAGACATAAAAATGCACACATTATGAATAACGCCATGTTTGATTACTTTAATAACTATCTGTAATCATACCATCTCGTGACACCTTGTGATAGTTTTAGCTACCTGGTTTACTTATAATAACAAAAGGAACCTTTTTCATAGGTCTAATAAACAAAACGTTTGGTAAAATATGTTTCCCGTTGAGAGAGTCGTGTGTATAATGCTTTCGTATTATAATGTGGAAGGGATGCGTTTTGCGATATTTACTAATTAGTTTAGTATTTATCTCCAAGTGTAACTAAACGTGAATTTATGCAAGCCTAGTACTTTTTTGTTAGTTATAAACGATTTGTGTACCTTTCATCCAAACCTTAATAATGGGATAATAATACTAATGATTTTAATACTATCGTGAATTCATGCAAGCCTAGGACTTTTTGTTAGTTATAAACTATTTGGTTGCCTTTCATCCAAACCTTAATGGGATAATACTAATGTTTGTAATATTATCCTTAATTCATGCAAGCTTAGTACTTTCAAAGTCACGCCTGAATCAATTAACTTACCTAGTACTTTTTGTTAGATTGAAGTTTTAAGAAAACAATATTTGTTTACAAACTTAGAGTCCTGACAGTACTTTTAACTTACTAACAATCGAGGGCGACTTGGGATATCTGATATTCAAAGGGGCGAGTAGACACTTAGGCATTTAGGGGCAAGATCCAAGGGGGAGCTGAGCCCACACCGTTAACCATTTGCAAACCCTCCCATCTATACGAAAAATACAAATGTCTATATGACAAATGGTTATTACATGTTCTTGAAAACCAATCACTTGTTATAAAGATTGAACCAGTTGTCATCATATCCATTGTTACATAAGCGTATGATAATGAATAATCAATATTATTGAATGGAATCATTTCAGAAATGTGCAATTGATTACGAGTAAGGTAACATTGTTAACACGAGTCTTTTGCAAAACATTAACAGTAATGGATTACTAATTCTATCTATCGCTATGTTTATGCTTCTATGCTTCCGTGTCATACAGGTGTATCTACCTATTAGCAAAGTTATGATAATCTAGAACGAGTAAAGGCTTCCACAGACTTTCTTCATAGAAATTGTTCTACTAGAGTCGAGACGCACTGTCGCGCCGCGCCTTTGTGATTTTACATTTAGAGCCTGTAAATCCGGATAGTTATGAGAGCTATGGAGGTGGCTAGCTAAATAAAATTTTGACCTAACAGATCCAATCGTAGAAGGTGCATTGCAAAAAGACTTTTAGGTTCGACCACACTTATACGGTTTGCTTTTGAAAAATTCTAAAGAACACAGTTCCTAAATTGCGATAGAATCGAATAAATCCTTACTAATATCCTTATATTCTTACTAATATTATAAATGCGAAAGTAACTCTGTCTGTCTGTCTGTCGCGCTTTCACGCCAAAACTACTGACCCGATTTAAATGAAATTTAGTACACAGATAGTCTAGAGCCTGAGAAAGGACATAGGCTACTTTTTATCGACATACCACGCGGGCCAAGCCGTGGGCGGAAGCTAGTAAATAATAAAAGGTTCAGAGGAGTCGATTTGGGGTTTCGAAGAAGTTCCTACGGACCTTTTTTTTGTCTAATTAAGTAAATATTGAAAATATTATCATTCAAAATATTGAGTTGAGCAGTGACCTCCGCCACGGTCGTGAAAACATTGGTCGATTCACTGGCGTAAGTACAGCATTCTCTACTAATGAGGTCATACTAAGCGGTAATTAGGAGCAGATAGTAAAGGATAGTAGGTACCCACAGATGAAGATAGTTTCCATAATATCTTATAACGTAATTAGGTAGTTATGTAAGAGGTTGTTACTCTTTAGCACAATGGAAGGTGAGTATAACCGCGCTGCATAGAAGGTTATGTCGAATACGCCAGATGAGTAGAGATTGCGTTTGCGAACTGTTTTTTAGAACGCTCAATCTGTATTTACGGAAAATTGCCTGGAACTTTACGCAAGCACGCTTGAGGTGGGAATAATTGCAGAATTATTGGTTCGAATTGATAAAAAAAGGCGGAAATTTTATTTTTGTTCAGAATTTGGTCTTGAAGACGACTGTGACCTGCCGAAAATAAGTGCACTCAAAGTCATTTGCCGAATGATGGTGCATTCGAAGTTAAAGAAAATTGTGGTTTTGAACACATTTGGCCCGAAATGCATAGGTTCTAATAAAATCAGAAAATTATTGGATCCATTTGGAGCGACCCTAATTAAGCTCAAATGAATCAGAAATAACACATATGCTTTGCGTAAAAATATATACTTTTCACCAGTAACTTCATCATCTGCCTAGCTTTTTCCCAACTATTTTGGGGTCGACTTAAAGTCTAACCGGATGCAGCTGAATACTAGTATTTTACATGGAGCGACATCTTGTTTTCTATAAATTATGAGGTATTTAAGTAAGAAGTAAATACATATTCGCAACTAATAATAGAAGTGGATTGCAGTTGGTGTTGTGAAAGTGCGGCCCGGTCAACGGCTCTTTACGGAGTTTACGTCATGTGTCAAATGAATCGTGCGCAGCGGTGCGCGATTGTTCTGTGTTTGTTTTCCCTCAGTAGTTAATAAAATAATGATGTATTTTGCTTAGTGCTGATAAACCGCACGGGTCGATCGAAAGTTAAGCTACACTTGTCGAGGCCGGTCCGTGGATGGGTGACCATCCATTACAAATCGAGATCCCTCCGTGCTTCGGAAACCACGTTAAACCGTTGTCACCGGCTGTCATTTGTAGATCTTTGACAGTCGTTACGGGTAGTCAGAAGCCCGAAAGTCTGACAGCCAGTCTTACGGAGTATCGTAGTACCCAATAAATGGGTCAGACAGGCAGTCGCTTCATTTAAAATTCTGGTATTCAGCTACATCCGGTGAGACTGGGAGCCGACCCCAACATAATTGGGAAAAGGCTAGGCAGATTGATTGAGATGATTCTTTATAATATATGGCTTACTAGATTTTGCCCGCTGCTTTGCCCGCTTCGATGTCATATAAGCATACAAATATCCACATTTATAATATTGTTAAATACCTATTTGTTATATATATATATATATTTTGTCTTTTTTTACGTTAAAGATTACCATGCAATTTTAAAATCAATTATTCTAAGTAAATCAAAGTACAGACAATCTCTGTCCTGTCAATTTTACGGTCTGTGTGGTTACAAAACAATTTTTCAGTCTATCATAATCGATTAAAACGGTTAGGCATTGATTTCATATTGGAAAAACTGATTGACATTATTTCAATTATAGGTATCTACTACCACTACTTATATTTATAGTTACGTCAATGTAACTTTAAGTAGGTTCCTGTTTAACTCTGTTATATGTAAGTATATGACGGAGAGGGTAGGTCTCTCTTTCGTTATCATCGGCAATATTTTATCTACTGTGGGCGTACTGTGGCTAGTGTTGGTTATTGCGCAGTAGAAAAACCGTTTATTTACTATAAAATTAATGACAGTAGCAATTTACAGACTGTAGGAACACGACACAACTATACGGAACGCGCGACAGTTTCTAAACGTGTTCGCTACTCGACAGCCAGCGACAGACTTCGTTTATGCCGGTCGCGCGTTTTTTTGCAGACTCTGTCGAATTCCGCTAGGCAGCGCTGGCGTCTCGATTAGTCAACTCAGTAACGTATTTCCGACAATTATAACCTATATTGTATTTAGTACTTTAAATACTAAGAATATATTTTATTACTATCTATTTAAACATGACTCGCTGTGTTTCAAGTCAGCTTTAAACAAATTACTATATAATAATATATTTGTTTACATACCTTTAGGCAAAAATGAGATCACGTACCGTGGGTACAAGGTAATCTTACCTACTTACCATATACAGGTAGAATATAATTTTTGTTGACATCTATAGTCATATACTTATAAAAAATAATAACTATTAAAAAAAAAAAAAAAGAAAAAGCATTTTTGTTTGTAATGAATAAACTCAAAAACTACAGGAAGGATTTTAAAAAAATCTTTCAGCAGTAGAATGCTACATTATCATTGGGTAGTATTCATAGGCTAATTAGAGTGTGCAGTAGAGTAGTAGGTATATAGGCTAATATAGGCTAATTTATAAAGATTTCACGTTGGCGAAACCGCTGGCGGAAATTAGTTATTAATAAACTAGCATCATTATTCCGTCCTACGTGCCACACCTTACAGTACGACACAACTTAGATGTACCATAAATTTCAAAATTTGCATTCATTAATTTCAATTTTACGAATGTATTTGGATGTATTTCTTTACAAGTTATTGCGCTTGCGTAACGATCATTTCCACCTCAAGCAGTAATAAAGACTGGAGATTTTGAAGGCACACTCAGTTCGGATGATGATCGGCTTTACGAATTTTTCCGATGCTATATCTAAGTTGTGTCGTACTGTACTTATCTTTCCGACATTGAATCTAGTAGATACTTAACGTATCTTGACCTCTAAATGACACTACTTTTCGGCATTTTCTTACCCTGACCTGTCTCCAAATGGTTTTATGATTTCAGTCACTATTATTTTAACACCATTAACATTTTTTCAGCGTAAAATGTTTGATTAATTACAAGTTAGAAGTCATTGTCACACTACTAAGCCTTGACACAGGCTGAAATAATCGTAGACTATAAAACTTGACGGCGAAACTTTCGCAATTTACGTATTTCTTACGAAGTTGCGAAACGGTTGTAAAATTATAAATGCAGTTATTGTTGTCCATAAATTCCGAAATTGTGCTAGACCATGCAAAGATTTAACCACCAGCTTGTGGAGCCGAAAAACGCATATACAATATGTAAAAAAACCCTGTCCGATCCGAAAGGGTAATACAGCAATAAAATTCCCAAAAAGATTAAAAAAATATTTTATTATTATTGAAAACAAAAAGTTATTGCTATTTAAAATTCACATTTTTTGCACCAAAATTACCCCAATTCCATAAAAAATTGGCAAATTATCAACAGTACCATCGACGGCCGCCCGCGTCCTATATAAAATCCAGGTAAAACTCCTATTGAAATAAAAATGTGGCGTATTGTTTTTCATTTTGCCTGAAAATTACCACATGAATGGACTCTCTCAGTACAGAAATAGACTCTCAGTAGTCAGTACGATACTTAACAACACCCTCACGGATCAGACAGGATTTTTTTTACAAATAGATGCTGAGAAGTACTTAGTGCTCCGAGCTGTGGAACATAACATCACGCCCGTTTTCTCCGAAGAGTTAGGCAGAGGTGCAGCTAAAGTACACCCACATTTCACCAGTTAAAAATATCTGTCAAGTCCCATGTAGTAAGGGTGAGCATATTGCTATCAACCGGCTACAAATTCAGACTCCGGGCTGCCACTGAGAAATTCCTGATGAAAAAACACAATAACTCTTTGCCCAAATCTAAAAAAACCTGGGAATCGTACCAAAGGCCTCATGCTCAGCAAAAGCGCTTCCGAACACAAGACTAATGCAATTCGCTTCAAACTTCAATCAAGTGACCGCTTACAATATTGACTAACGAATGTCACTGGTTTTTAAATCATGATTTCAAATCTCGAATTGCATTGATATGATTACGATGTAAATCTTTGCGGAGCTGACTGGTTTTGCTTTGAATTAATTAATTTTGTGCAAAGGCACTCATATGCAAAGAAGAAGACGGCCTTGTCTTTAAAAGATTAATCTGTCGAGGTCGTTGACTTTAAATAAGGTGCATTAGTTTAGTCCTAGTGATAGATCATAATGCATATGGTTTAGAGCAGCTAAATGTAGGTACCTAGTGTATGTGTTAATATTCATGGGTCTATCTAATGACGACAAAACAAAAACTTACTTTTTTTTTCATTTAACCCATTACGTCTGCGACGTTTCGCTAGCTAATTTGATTTGACCCTGTATGGAATGTTTGTAGATGACAGTTGTTTGGTTTCATATACACGTCATAATATAGCCAATAGAGGGTGCGTTTCCATAGTGCAAGATTTTTATGAAAATCTGAGTTGAGTGCGTATAGTGGCCTTTTTGCACGTGACTGTAGGTACCTATTACAAGATTTATATGTACGATATAAGGCTAGACACAAACGAGCCACCGGCCATAGCCACCGGTAGTCCAGCGACATGCAGTTCACATGCTTTTCATACGTTTTGTATGGAACCATCGCGCACGTGTGGCCGGTGGCGGCCACCCGCTACAGCAGTGCTCAACACCGCAGCAAGAAGCTACAGCCACCGGTGGTTATGGCCGCTTACTCTAACGCGAAACTATTTTCAACCGCTCCCGCCACAAACCGCATGCTACTGACGGAAATACCTCTCGTTCCCGCTCGGCCAAGAAGGGTCGAAGTTGAAGCTTCTAGAACATTCTAGAAGCTTCCTGATAAAAAACACGGCCCGAGCCCTTGTTCCATCAGACGTCCTACGTACTTGAGTGTACGATTAAATATAATAGCTTCTGCTATGTGTTAATTTTTCGTACAAACAATTTGGAACTTCTCATCACTTAGTACACAGTTAAATGCAATTGTTAATTACTAAACCTGTTATTGATTCAGATGATAAGTATTGAGGTTAAACAAATCTTAACGTGGGTAAATAAACATAGTATTGACTGTTGACACATCATTTTAAATGTACAGTAGCTACTTATACATTGTTACTGTATACCTATCGTAATATGATATTTAGGAACGTGTATTATAAACGCATATGATTGTTACGAAAAAGTAAAAGCAAAAGGAGTATGTAAGGATCGTAGCAGGTGGCGTTCTGTAGTTTCTGCCTTCCCCCATCAGAAGAAGGCGTAAGTTCATGTATGTTATGTAGCTATTATGAAAATAAAACAAAGAAGTTGATATTAGGGGGTATTCCTCGAAGCGCACCAACTTTGAAACGCACCAAATGGTTGGTGCGCTTCGAGGAATACCCCGATATTAGAGTTGTAAAGGAGTTATTTGGGGATGTTAAGTATTTCTGTCACCAAGCAGTGTTGCTGTATTCTAGTTTGAGGTTCGTAATACTCGTGTGCCTGTAATCTAAATCATTTTGAAGGATATTGCTTAACCATTGCTTCATATGTTCGAAAAATTTGACTGCTCAATAACGTAATTAACACACAATAACACGAAAGTCAAAAACTAAACAAGCCGCAACACACTTAAGCAGTTTTCCAACAGCAACTTATCAAATATAATAACAGGTTTAATAACTAAATTATGTAAGATTAGGGTCATAGTGTCATCTGCGATGTTACCTCGTTCCTAAAGAATGGCTAGGGTTGTCAATGTTCTTAATACGCGTTTCTAATTATGCGCACGCAATATTAACGAACGTGGTGTGTAATGGCGAGGCTTTTAATGTCCTAATCGTAACTACTGGCCGACTGGCGTGCTTAACGGTTTAGAATTTTAATGACCATAACACAATTTTGGACTTGTATTGTTTAAGATGTTTTGTAAAGCAGTTATTATGTTTTAAATGTAAGTACTTTTTTTCTTGTATTTCACCGGATTAATTTTGCAAAATGAAAAGAAATCTTCATGATTTCTGTTTCTTTCTTCACTAGTGAATTTATAATAAAGAAGTCTAAAATAAGAATGACACTTTGAAACTAGCCCTTGAGGTGAAGGTACTGCATTTTCAGTCAAAAATTATAAATTAGGAACCAATTAATAGCTAGGAAGTATCGAAAAAACTTACTTAAGGCGAAAGCTTTAAGATAGCCCGCGAAATTAAATTTTTCTTACGTTTTTTGCTAATTGCAGGTCAGTATCAGTTTGTATGATAATCTACATGTGATTCGCGGCCCTATCAAATATTTATTTATAGAATTATAATCATAAAAATCATCAATACAACTCTCTAAGTTCATATAATCCCATTGAATGACTATTTCATGAAATCATGACATTAGAGGATTATTCTTATTTAAGGAGTTGTATTGCTGAATCTAATGATTATAATTCTGTAAAGCCATATTTGCTACGGTCGCGAATCATATTTTAATCAACATATAAATTGCCACTGACAAACTGCAAAAAAAAATTGAAAATTTGTATGTCGCGGGCTACCCTGGAGCCTTAAGTTAAGTTTCTTTTCATCTCTTGAATTTTCATCCTGGATTGCAGACGAAGTTGCGGGCAATAGCTAGTCTTACTATAAAACAACGTCAAAGGAATAATTTAGTGATGTCATACAACTATGTCACGAACAAGCACGTAAGAAACAACACTGTGCACAAAAGAATAGGTACCTATTTTACATAATATTTGGCATGTGTATAAAAGATCATCTGTTACGTGAGAGTATTAAAAATCTCGGTTACAAACTGTTATTGACAAACGTTCTCGGAACCATCTTATACTGACTCGTTGGTGGTACTCAAAATCAAAATCAATTCCTAGTGCTTTAGCTGGGAAGAAGAAGTGGCGCAACAAACTCCCCAGCAGCACAGCTGTCTGTCCAGTTAGAAACAATTGATTCTATACAAAAGTATGCAAAATCATTTACATTACGCAACATAAAATATAAATCTAATTATTAGCCATATGTCAGCTAGCACACGACAATATACCACCCAAAAAAAAAAAAAAACGGGAACTAAATATATGTACTCAAGCAGAAATAAAATAAATAAGTAAATGCACACATAAATTAACTAAATAAAAGCCTCCAGGCACAAAGGGTGTGCCCGCTTACATACTACGCGTACTTACATACAATGGGCAACAAAAAATTAATGAAATCATCAATTGATTAAAGACGGACAAATACTGAACAAAAAAACAGCATTTGTATCAATATTTGATTAATTTAAAAAAAAAAAAAACAACTGCATGACATGGGCTGCTCACTTTACCAGCCGATCATGCAAAATAATCTTTTGCTCATAAAATGGCCTGGCAAAATAAAAAAGGGCACTGATAATCTCGATGACATTATCAATAAATTAAAAAATCTGAGATCATTATCGAGATTGGTAGGCAATGACGTGGTTATGTACAAAATTACTCGCTTAATTACTGTACAATTTCGCAGTGGCAAGCTCCTAAGCTGTCAGAAAATTTTAAACCGCAAAAATGTAGCGGCACAATGATATGTACTTGAATTTTCTTGCAACTCACGCGCATCTCATTCGAATAACATTTTTCATATTAAAAAGCCTTGTTTTTGAACCTTGATGTCGTGAAGGATTTTGACAGAAGTCTCGAGTATTGCATGCGCAAGGGCATTAACTGGTAATCTACAGGCAGTTAACTATTGCAGTATACATTAGATATAGTGATAGTTATGTCGAAGGCCAAAGCGTGTTAATCTTTAAAGTCGAATAATATTCTGGTTATTGCCAAATCTCACGCTTTTAATCAGACTTTTAAATCTGTGATCCAATAATATCACTTAGATAAAATTGCGCAAATTCTGATAACACTTAACTAAATATGATTCATTATAGGAAAATGTCGTTGTCGAAAATCTTCAGCAGAATAAGGAAATATCTTTTTCAGTAAACAAAGTGGTCGATTCTGATACGAGTTTATTATGGCCTTTCGCGTATTTTTCAGCAAAGTGCACCAAAATTTCTAACGTCTCTCAGACAGACGGCGAAACGAGGCCGCCTTCAAGGCTGGGTCGTGGCTGAGTTGAGGCAAATGGAGCACACGAGGCTGCCTCGAGGCTCCGCACCGATGGACTTTCCTCATTTACCAACCACTTCCGTAACACTAATTGTAGGCGATTGTTATGCTCCGTTAGCCCTATTTCCATGTGTCATTTTCTAAAAATGGACATCATCTTTTTTTTTTGGTTTTCCTCTTTTATTAACTTCATTGCTCTTCCTCATCTTTAAAATATCAATCAATCTGCCTGGCCTTTTCCCAAATATGTTGGGGTCGGCTTCCAGTCTAACCGGATGCAGCTGAATACCAGTATTTTACATGGAGCGACTGCCTATCTGACCTCCACAACCTAGTAACTGGGTAATACGATACCCCTTGGTAAGACTTGTCGGGCTTCTGACGGCCCGTAAAGACTGTCAACGATCCATGAATGACAGCCGGGACCAACGGCTTAACGTGCTTTCCGAGGCACGGAGGAGTCTCGGTATGTAAAGATGGTCACCCATCCATCAAGCGTAGCTTTACCTGATGGTTCGACCCGGTAAGGCGATTATTACTTAGCCACGAGCTCCTCATTTAAAAAATATATGAACCAAAATAGATTGTGTATTTATTTAGTATGGTTTTTATATAATGATCTAGATGTTTGTAGCGCATTTGAGAGGCTAACCGGATTATAAAATGGTTGTTGCTTTCTGTTAACTTTCTTAAACACTGAGCTCTAATTAACTCAGACTTTAATTATATAGTGTGAGACTTTCACCGTTTTATGTTGACAAATATTTTTATTAGCTCTGCATACTATGTATAAATGAGATCTCATTATTTGTGTCAGTAACGATCCTGCTTTCGAAACTCTATTGTCCCGAGTAATGTTCGGTAGTTGTAGTTTGTTGTTGACACATGGTGATTGTGCTTTGTTTGTTTCGCGGCAATTATTCTTAATCGCGAATTCGCGATAGAGCAATGCGCTTACGGTGCGTCGCGTGTCGGTGAGCGAGCGCGCATCATCGCATGCACGCTACAGTCGCTTTCTATCCACGATATATGAACAATATGCCGTGTAAATAATATTTACTCAACACAAATTAATCGCGGTATGAAAGTATTAACGATACTGGATTTTATCATCGTATTTTTTTATGAAAGTGGCAAAGTTCTAGTAATGCACGTGTTCACCACGATCGAAATACCGGACAAAGATGGATTGTTTCGACTAAGTCATGCGTGCAATGCATTCACCAATTATGTTCGTATTTAAGCGTTGCTTGGTTCATAATTTTGTCCACCGTTTTCACAATTAACAATTGTTAAGTTTTGTCCATGTGATGTGTAATTTCTCCGCCCACGGCAATGAAAGCCATCCTGTTTGACCTACGACCGGCGCACGCGATTGCCAAGAAGCCGAAGTGACCCGAGCTTAGAGAATTTGTGTCCATTGTTAACCGTACGTTATGTAAGTTAGCCTCACTCATGCATGTATGCCATTCATACCTTTCTTTGTTGGGTCACAGTCATTTCTAGATGACGTTGCAATCAGTTTTGAAGAATGTATATGTACCAAGAGTTGGACATTATCATTTTGTCATTATGATTTGCTTCTACCTAAGTTACTTTATTTCGCAAGACGTATTTTGAACTCATTCTCTCTTTGCGTACCATTCTACTTCTTACAACTATATTAGGTATTTATCAATCTTTTATGTGTAATATCTGGAAGATGCCTTTCATCGCAGCTACAAGCTGACGGCCATCGGTTATGTGTGCCGTCGATTGCAACAACCAGCGTTGCGATAACTCTGGTTACAGCACATGCGATCTACCAACCGTTTCCGCTTGTTACTCGCTGGTAACGTTAAACTACGTTCAGTTTCCGTTCAATATTTAAGTGACACAAAATTTGGGAATGTGTCATCAATTCTTCTTGTTCGTCAATTGTTTGAGAAGTTTTTCAACATTGTGACTAATCGAGGTCGAGTTCCAGTCAGCTTTTGAAGACATTGACCTGTAAGTGCCCCAACTTCTTTTTTTCTGTTTTTTTCCCATGACTTATTAGTTTTAAAATTGCAACGTCATATTTCACAAGCACCATTATGTTTGTCAAGGTGTTTTGTATACATTCTACACAAAAACAATAAGACAGTTAGCCACCTCTTTGTTATACTTACTTTCCTGATATTTCTGTATGACAATAGATGTGGACAGTGCTACGTCTGTGTGACTAATTAACACTGCTATGTCACTTGCAGAAAGAAATAATCGTTTTCCTCAGTTTTCTGCGTATTGGTATTGGTACGGTAGACTAGGATCCTATACCACAAATTTACAATATTTTTAAATCTTACAAGTGCGTGTCGTTTACCATAAAACTCTAAGCCACACAAAATGTAAGCAAATATATAAGCTGTAGTGACAAGTCTATTCTAATTTCTGCGTTACGCAATATTTTCTACAATTTCACAATTTTGTAGAATTGCAGACTTGTAAAGTTTTGTAGTTTATGGCCCTATACTGAAAATTTCATATGAGTTTTTTATAAAGTTCGACGATGTAGAGCGTTGTCTCTGTACGATATACTGTCTTACTTCCACGTGTCTTGTAATCATATTTGAAGATCAAATGTTGGGTAGGTAACCTATCAACCTCTTCTTACTTATAATATCACTAGCTGATGCCCGCGACTTCGCCCGCGTGGATGTCGGTTATTATATACCAAAACCTTACTCGAGAACCACTCTATCCATTGGTGAAAACAGCATGAAAATCGGTGCAGTCGTTTTTGAGTATATCGCGTACAGGACGACAGACAGACGCGGCGGAGGACTTTGTTTTATAATGTGTAAGGATTGTGTTTGAAAATCTCTTTCTCTGCTCGATTTGTCATATTTATGTATGGGCCAGGTATCCACTGTACCAGCTACTGTCTATTCATGCCCAGGAAGATAGTGCCGGTGGGAGGGCTAATAAGCAGTGTTGCAATTCGCTGTGGTACGACGGTGTCGGTGCAATGTTGTGATGTAACGTGAACACTGTGACTTGGTCGCTAATCGCTCTCTGTTGCAGCAGTAACCACAATGCATCTTTATAATGGACGAAGTAAATGGCAGTACACTGCCAAAAGGAGGTCTTCATAGCTTAAGATTATAGACTTTTGATCGTCGAACGAAAACGCCGAAACCTTTTTAGGGTTCCGTACCCAAAGGGTAAAACGGGAACCTATTACTAAGACTCCGCTGTCCGTCTGTCTGTCCGTCACCAGGCTGTATCTCATGAACCATCATAGTTAGACAGTTGAATTTTTCACAGATGATGTATTTCTGTTGCCGCTATAACAACAAATATTAAAAAACAGAATAAAATAAATATTTAAGAGGCTTCCATACAAAAAACGTGAATTTTTGCCCTTTTTATAATGGTACAGAACCCTTCGTGCGCGAGTCCGACTTGCATTTGGCCGGTTTTTTATTGACTTGGGGAAAATCCTTGTGGCATGCATCCATGGGGAGAAGGAAAGGTTATAGTAACGGACACCTTACATAACACGCACGATGTTCCTCGTACAAACGACGAAATCTCTCGTACTAACCTACCAGAGGAGTGGGAGTAGTAAATGTTTGTATTAAGGGGGATGCGCTAAGGTAGCCCGCGAAATTCAAATTTTCTTACGTTTTTTTGCAATTTGCAGGTGTGTATCGGGTTGTATGTTGATCTAAATATTATTTGCGGCCGTAACAAATATGGATTTATGACATTCATCATATTCATATACATATTCATATATATATGAATCTTATATGTCATGATTTCATGAAACAGTCATTCAAAGCACTTACATGAACAATACAAAAAAAAAATAGTTTTGAAAGTCGGTGTCTTTGGTGTTGAATTTTCGTTTAATGCCACCGACTGCCAAAATTAAAGTAATTTTTTACTTTGTAGTTGTTTTTTTAGAAGTCGGTTGTTTTTTTTTTGTATTTTTTTTTAATTTAATAGTTAAAGAGGTGTACACAATGATATAAGTAGGTACTGACCTACGTGACTATTTGTCGCGTTTGCGAAATAGAAAAACCCGTTTATAATTCGAAGATTTAATGAAATGGTTAAATGAAACTTGGGGAAAACAAGTTATCGGAGAGGACCGGTTAACTTAAAAGGCCCTTAGGTATTTATTCCGAGTACTTATTAACAGCAATTTATGTTCTTAATTAACCATATCTAACGTAATTCAGGCGTCTGATTATAAATTATCTTATTTTAATATTTTATGGTTAATTTTCTAATTCTAGTATGGACATGATGATTAATTATTTAACTAGGGAAAGTGCAAAGAGTGGTCGGACAAAGTGTTATTGGGTTTTTCAGTGTAGTTGCAGCCCGGTATTTTTAAATCACAGAAACTTCTTACATTTATGTTTTTATTATTTATTTAATACTTCAAGCACACAAATGTACAGAGGCGGACTTAATGCCATAGGCATTTTCTACCATTCAACCTTTGGGTGATGCAGAGACAAACAGTGGTTACTTATGCGAAAAATGTTGAAAGGAAAATTCTAACGCTAAAATTACAGAGATGATTAAAGCCGAATATATAACTATTTCAACACGTTGTGTAATAATTCACATGCTTGTAACAAATACTTTAAGTACTATGATTTCTAAATTGTAACAACATCGTAACTATATTGCAAGATTTGCAAGCCAGAAGCTATTTGAAGCCATTTATTATTCAACGCGATTCTTTATTATTTCAACACAAATCGATTTTATACGGCAATAATATTCTAGCATACACTGAACCTTTAAAACACAGGATAATTAGACTCTGAATCATATACGTGAATAATAACTTAGTAATTTAATTACACGCTAAATTAAATCGCGTAATATTCGCGTTTTCAGGAAACCGAACACATGTTATGCCGTTCACTCCACCACGGCCTTTGATATAAATAGGTTTTGCACCTTTAACGAAATATTACCTACCCAGTGTAGGCCTGACAGCTTAATGATATTAAAGTGAGATTTGCATTTGAAACTGCTAGTGCCTATGATTGCATAATGTACGAACGAAGCATCGTATGAATGCCAAATTGTTTTAAGTACATTTTTAGGAATAAATGTTTTTAAAAGAGGTTGTAAATTAGAGGAATATGTCATTAATCTTCTTGTAGTTCGACAGTTCGACTGGTCATTGTTTATTGAAAATATTTGGAACGGAATACCTACCTAAGAAGATTTATGCAGTTGTAGATTCAGACAGTGGACACCAAATGCAAAAAGTGTTATATCTATAATTCTGTTAAGGCTCTTAAGGCGGCTCAATAAGTCATACTTTGTTAAACCAGCCTTAGTAGAATTCCTTGTAATTCTTTTTTGCATTTTAAAGAAAATATGATCTGCCTTCTACTACTTCATAATGAGAGGAAAAAAATCGAGTGAGTTATAGAAAAAAAAACGCTGATTGGCTTGCCTTCTCGTAGAACCTCATTTGGCAGGTAAACCTGAGTGTATACTACTTAAAGAGCTTAGAATTTTCAGGTGCATAGCTCGAATAAAAACAAGCCTAACTTGGTATTATACTAAGCCGAAAATTTTGCCTAAAAACCTACCTAGCATGCGAGGCTGTGCTTGCTTAGACGGTAACTTGAATTTAGGTATTCAAAAATAATCGGGCCTTTTCGGATATTTTGACAGACGACTTTAAAATGTCAAACATGTCTGATTTAAGTTTGACGTAAGTAGCCCTAGACCATAGACATAGAGAATTGGCCTGAGCATTAGTCTCACAAAAGTGACCATCACTTTCTAGAACACGTTACAATTAAATTTAAACAACTCCCGACAACAACAAAGCATCTAATAAACGTTTTCTTTTTTTTGTAGCTAAGAACACTCTCGATCAAGTCACCTTTCAAACAAAACCAAAAAAATCAAAATCGGTTCAGCCGTTTGGCAGCTACGATGGCACAGACATACACACAACTACACGTTAAACTTATAACACCCCTCTTTTTCCGTCGGGGATTAAAAAGACAAAGACTGTGCGGCCAATACCTGTAGTACTATACCAACTAAAGAGACAACTACTGGCCGCAAATTCGCTTTGTCTCTCTCGTACTTCTCGGTCTGTATTCACTGCACAACTGAGTACGGAACGCTAAGTCTTTTATGCCCTAGACCACGACAATTGGTGATTAAAGGTAATTGGCAATTCAAGACTTCTCAAAACATTATTTTTGTGTAAAGTCAAGTAAGTACGTTCGTTAACTTATAAACCATTATTTATTACACATAAGTAGTATAATCATGTATTTAAGTAATAATCATCTTGGTAGTCACTTTGTATGAGCTTTTCGTATAATACATTGTTAGTTGAGTAATACTTTATAACACTATATCAATGACCAATATACTATTGAGTACATACGTTTATTTAATAACTGTTAACTGGTTTAAACGACCATCTGGTACAGCCCTAATTGCCGATTGGACCTTGACTTTATCATAAAGATTGTAAATTGGTAATAATCAAACACTATTGGTACCCATAAAAATTAATTAATATTATTATTATTAGATACATATTATATCTATGAAGAACTTTTACTTACGGCGAATTATAAGCCATAAACAGCCATAAACTGGTCTCATTCAGTTAGTCACGATTTGTGTGTCTTGACATTTTTTAATTATTTAATTATTATTTTGCCTTTATTCATTAGGTATTATGGATCCATTTTGTAAGTAACAATAGTCTTATCCCAGGTTAGTACCTACTTAATTACTAACAAGGAACTTTGTACAATTAACGAGCGCCCCTACAAAATGGGCTGTCATATCTCTCGGCTGTAGCACATAGAATGCTGAGTGATAATTTTCCAAAATAAGTATTAATTGCATTATTTTGAAACTTATTGAAAATGGAAGAAGGCTGTAGGTATGATGGATTCCCCTGCCTATCGACATTGAATGTGTAGTTAAGTTTTTATTGGATTTAAAATCAAGAAAATCCAGTATGTCCACTGAGTGGCCAGTATCTTGGCTAGTGACTAAGTACGAAACTAAAAATGTTCTGAATTTGAAACATGGTTGACGTTGATCAGTGCCGCTATTTTAATACCAAGATAAACTGGACCGGCAGTTAACAAAAGTGTTTTTATTTTTTAAATCAAGGACTACACCTTTTGTAATCAGCCTATTATTATTTCTGGTTATAGTTTTATTCCACAAGGTATAATGAACGTATGTACATACAATAAATTACTTTGTTTTATCTTTTTTCTTAGTCAAGGGCTTTTGAAGTTAACGGAAAAGCCTTCACTAAAGTTGTGATTGAGTTAATAGATCAGTAAAAATATTTCAATTAAAAAAAAAAAAAACAGTACCTACCACAAACCTATTATGACCAGTTAAAACATTTTTATATTCTATTGACAACGTAGATTATTAAAAACCGCAGAAATCCGCCATTTTTATAGCCGTTTCACTCAATAATATCTAAAATGACCTGAAATACATTCAGTTTTATTTTAATAGCATGTTATTGTATGTAGCGTGGTATATGGAAAAAGCGCTTGTACATACCTTTATGTATAGTTTATCTAAATGAGATCTGTCATTGTTTTCAATCTCTGCATCGCATGCTTATCTGACGACGATCGGAAAGTAAGCAAGCGTGTAATTGGACCATATTATTTTTGCTACATATAGGTAAAATACCATCGATTATTATATTTCAGTAAAAGCCCCGAAACAGATGAAAAGCTGGAGTAGAATGTATTTAATTTTAACTAGCAACCCGCCCCTACTTCGCAGGGTTTTTACGGCTTGACAAAACATCGAAATTGCTTATTCAAGTTTAATATTAATGTCTGAAACATATACCTAAACCCTCCAGAAACATATTAAAATCCGTTGTGTAGTTTAGAAGAACAACACGGTACAGAGAGACACGAAAAGCGACTTCAATTTATAATATGTAGAGATTAGCTGATGTTATAAATTATGCTTTAGGGGTATGAAGAACAGGATGTAAAGTTCACTCATCCACATAGAAAAGGATCCTTCGACCAGACGGGTATTGTGTCTGGCGGGCAACAGCCCAACGATTCATGTTGGATTTTTGTATATATTATGTCCATCGCGCCGTAAACTCGTGCGCGATGCAGGATTTATGTGACGTGACGTCAGGATTTTTGTGTGATGTCAGGTCTTTGTTGCGTAGTTCGCATGTGGCGATGAAGATAGCGCAACCGCCACAATGCGACATTGGAATAAAGAGACGTGTAGAGACCACAATTACTGTCCTAGCTAGGTTTGAAAAATATAGTTGTACTATTTAAAGAGATTATAAAGTTCAGAGGGGCTCGTGGCAAAATGATAAAAGCCGCACGAGTCGATCGTAGGGTTAAGGTACATTTGCCGCGGTCAGTTCGTGGATGAATCCATTACATATCGAGGCTCCTCCATATCTCGGCAAGCACGTTAAGTCGTTGGACCCGGCTGTCATTCATACATAGAACTTTGACAGTCGTCGTGGGTAATCAAAAGCCCAAAAGTCTGACAACTAATCTTACCAAGGGGTATCGTGTTTCCCAGTTGCTGGGTTATGAAGGTCAGAAAAGCAGTCGCTCCATGTAAAATACTACGGTTAGACTGGCAGCCGACCCCAAAATAATTGGGAAAAGGCTAGGCAGATTGATAAAGTTCGGAGGGTAAAGGGAAGCAGGTGTGAAAGATGACATTTAAATAATAAATTATAGAGAAACACGGTGAAAACTTCCACATTCGCTTAAATGTGTTAAAACGTAAACTAAATGTCATGGAAACTAGGCACTTTTGTCTGCGATTAACTTTTACGAATCTTTTTTTATGACGTCAAAAATTCGAAAGGCGTTATCCTTCAAAATAAATGCACAAACTTACGTTGTTTACAACTGATTAAGATTTTATATGAAAGCTTATGGAGAATTCAATAATTAAGTATATACTTCCTATTGTATGAGCTTCCGTATACATGAAATATCAATGAGTATCGTAGTATTAGTACCATCATACTTCATAGGGCGTTATCTTTCGGAATGCATAAACCGACGCTGTTAACAAGTTATAAATATTTTATATGATGAAAACTTATAAAGAATTAAATAATTAAATACTTCCTATTGTATGAGCTTCCGTATAAATAAAATATCAATGGGTAGTTTACACACCATATTTCATACTATGGCATAGTGGTGGCCTGTTTACCTTCGACGTACGTCGATTAAAACGTCATAACATGTTGGCCTCTTTTAATAAATAAATGCGGATAATCGAAATTCGATTATGGAAAGGCGAAAACGTCACGCACTAGGGAACGAATCGAATTGCCGAAATAATTATCCATTTAAAATATTTAGGTACCTTCTGATTTAAATATGGCCTTGGACTTTATGTTGAATTATTTTTTGTAACGCGAGACTGGGAAATGTAAATTACTATTATTGTTATTATTTCTTTGTATGTAGCGAGACGAGAGACAGTAAAATTAAAAAAAGTTAACACAGCGGGGTTTATTTGTAAACGTTGCTTAAAGAGGAATGATTAGCGACTGTTTAATCCTACTAATCCTACTAATATAATCCCACTAATATTATAAATCCTACTAATATTATAAATGTGAAAGTTTGTGTGTTTGTGTATTTGTGTGTTTGGATGTTTGTTACTCAATCACGCAAAAACGGCTGAATGGATTTGGATCAAATTTGGCAAACAGATAGTTTTTAACCTGGATTAACACATAGGTTACTTTTTATCCCGATATTCCCACGGGATCGAGACTTACGCGGGTGAAACCGCGGGGCGAAGCTAGTATATAATATTATAAATGTGAAAGTTTGTGTGTTAGATGTTTGACACATAGGATACTTTTTATCCCGATATTCCGACGGGATCGAGACTTACGTGGGTGAAACCGCGGGGCGCAGCTAGTAATAAATAAAGGAGTATATCTACGGTTGTGCGAGAACATAATTATCATAACATAACTATGAAAAATATGTTAAGAATCAACAGAGAACTGTCTCACTGAATAAATGAATAAGGATATTTTAAAATAGGTACCTTTGAAATACGATTTTCACAAAGCTTTTTCATTTATGCTCCTACATCGGCAATGATGTATCTTTTGTATGCCTTCGACTATGGTTAATGATGTTCAGTTATTATAATTTTGTACTTCATTAAATTATTGAAAATAGCAGTCATAAAGATACCTACATAGGAAGCCGAGGTTTAAGCCGTATGTTTTCCGCATTCCATGATTTAATTTTAAAAAAATACGCAAGTACCCGTCTTTACTAATATTATAAAGACGTAATTTTTTTAGGTTTTTTTTTTGATCTTCGGAACTACTGCACCCTAATTGTGTAACACACGATCAATCACAATCTGAATCATTTTGAAGGATATTGCTAATACATTGCTTCATAATGTTCGAAAAAGAGTGTCTACTTAACAACGTAAGTAGGTAACGCAATTAATGTTGTTGAACTGTCTACAAAAAATTCTTTCACTAATAGAAAGAAAGAAAGAAATATTTTATTTGGGACACGCGCAGGAAATGCAACAATAAAAAAATAGAATATTATAACTAGCAAAATCATGAAAACAATGAATAAAAAACATAAAAAATTAACAAAAGGAAGACAATTTAAAAAAAACCTGTGCAAGGCCAAAAAGGCACCTATCTCAGCAAGGTGCTAGGATGCTACGATATTATAGTCAGAAGCTAGAGTATTGTCGAGTATCATAGGATTATTTTATGTTTATTTCACGCGGACGAATTCGAGGGCAGATGCTAATTATTAATAGAATTACAATTTTATCTTTTTTATGCTAAGTTGTCTTCTCTCTATATATAACACTATATAATGCGTTATAAATAAATATTTATTGCTTTGTGTATTTATTTAACAACTTTTGTGTCGAGGACGTAACACTTAGAATAAAAGACATCTTTATTATGTATACGTGTCATTTTTAACTAAGCAAAAATGTTAATTCGCATCTTCCAAGATGATTTCGTAAATCATAATTCATAACCCGGAGGGTTGGCCTTGAACTTATATTTTATCGATATTTTATAGTAGGTATCTGTTATATAATTTCATCATGCTTTACTACATGATATTTTAACGATAGCTTATTAATGTCCTGCCAAAATTAATTATGCAAATAACGTGCTTGATTCCATTTTTTCTGGGTCAATATCACAAACCTACCACTTTATGCAAAAAAGGAAAAAATATAAATAACATAAAAAATTACAAATGATTCTTACAATCCTAACATATTATAAAACAAAGTCCTCCGCCGCGTCTGTCTGTCGTCCTGTATGCGATAAACTACTGCCCCGATTTTCATGCTGTTTTCACCAATGGATAGAGCGGTTCTCGAGTAAGGTTTTAGTATATAATAACCGACATCCATGCGGGCGAAGTCGCAGGCATCAGCTAGTTTGACTTAAAAAGAGACAACTTACGCAATAACACTAAAAACAAAAATACACCTGTAAAACAATGCAATGCAGTCTGGGATGCGAATGCAAAATCCGACATTTAAAATGTATTAAACAATAGTGTTACATAACGCAGCGATATTACCTAACGGTGTAACTGCACGATGTTAAATGTACCAGTAGTACGGCACATTTGTTACTGTAAGTCAGCAAAACGGAAAAGAATCGCCCTATTATGTGCTTATATACTCACAGTACTTATAAATTCACAGTACTCAAATACTCACAGTACTTTCTCGTATCGAAATAAAAGGGAAGGTAATAAAACATAACATCAGATTTGTTTTCCCCAAAGGGTTGGGCAGAGGTGTACCTAATAAATAGTATACTCACATGTAATACGGAGCGTCTGGGCGAGCCTATTGCCATCAACCGGGCACGAATACAGATACTGCTACTGAGAAATATATGGCACCTAAAGTGTTTAATAAAATTCCTGATGACATCAAAAACATGACATTAAATAAGTTTAAAAAAGCTCTGACTAAATTATTAATTGACAAATGTTATTATGCTGTAGATGAATTTTTGAACGACCAATTATTATAAAAATGAATTTTGTTATTAAGTACTATTACTATTTATTGATTTTATTTTGTGTGATGTTCTTTTTTTTTCTGTTCATGTATTTAATTAATTTAAAATATTATTTCTTCTTAGAATAATAATTTAAGACACCTAATGTGTCTCTTATAAATTTGTATGTCTTAAATTATGACAAAACATAGCGCACTTATGACAAAACATAGCGCATTTATGTAAACACCTATGTTTCACAAATAAATAGATTGATTGATTGATTGATTGATTGAAATTACTGATGAAAAACCCAGTAACGGTTTGCCTGACCTGGGACTTGAATCCAAGACCAGCAGTAGCACTTGTGACCCCTAGAGCAACGAGGTTGGGAAGGGAATAATGTAGCAAAATTTAAAAGCGATTATCCTCTGAAGTATCTACATGTAAGTGGGTGTCCAATTCTAGTGCAAAACGTATTTATTCGAATTTCATTACTTCGAACGCGATCGCTTGTTTCATCAACGCACTTAAGTTTAATATTACGTTACTTCGATGAACTTCTCTGCGAAAAACTTTACACCGATAAATTGATACCTCGATACTTATTGCGTCACTATCGTGTAGTCTGGCCATGTATCACGATATAGTGCTGAGCGATGGACAGTGGAAGCGACGAGATGGGAAGGACCTAGAGGAAAAAGACGAAAGGGGCGACCTATAAAACGATGAAGAGACGACATCATAGCTACAGCGGGAAAAGAGTGGATTGAACGAGCTAAAGACAGAGAAAACTGGATCAAACTGGCCCATACCCAAATAGGGGATTCTATCCAAGAAAGTAGCGCAAGTAAATTACACAAACATCGGCAAAGAAAAACATTACGATAAGACGGTGAAAAAGTGTAAGGAGTGCTTAATTAAAAGTGAATATTCCTCAACTATACTTATTATGTAATTTGCTTCATTATTATTATAATTTCCTTTATTTAATTAATTACATATAAATTATATTTTTAAATACAAAAATATAAAAACATTTAAAAATATATTATTATTAATAACGTGTACTTTGAATTTTTGCTATCAAATAAACGTTGTTAGGAGCATAGCAGACACGACAAAATACGATAGTATTGCATATCTTTGAAAAAACTGTTTCAATGGAGCAGTAGATAGTTTTGTCTAGGTTTTTGCACACACTGGTTTTATGTAAACTAAATTCATGGATTTATGACCAAGGACATAAACTTGAATATAGTTCACAATATTCAGTCGCGTTTAAAAATATGTATAACCTCGGCGAAATAAATACCTACCTTTACTATCTACAACTACGTTATTCAAAAATCAATTATATTCTCTAAACTTTTTAAAAGAGTAACCATGGAGTTTCTTGCCGGCTCTTCTCCATAGGAAATGACCAATTGGAACCGTGCACCTAGCTTCTGACGTTTCATAAGTGCCCATGTAGGCTTATGTGAAATAAAATATTTTGATTTTGATTTTGAACTCAAGTTTCTAGGGGTCATTCGCTTTGCGAATTTAGTCAAATAAAATACCATTCTTTACTATGACGTAAATAAATTCATACATAATCCGACATTGAAGACATTTGTTCCTATTTAAGCAGAGGTAATTACAATAAGCCATTCCGGAATTCGGATTAATCCTTCCACCCATTATGACCAAAATTCGACCAAAACCATCCAAAACTTGGGCTCTATTCTAAAATGAAGTGGACTTATTGCACGACCGTTAAATGAATAGTGACAGGTAGACAGACGGACAGACATTGTGATCTTATTTCGCTAGTTATTGAGCAATTTAAACGCTCACTGTGTTGCAAATAAACAAGTCTTTTAAAATGTTACTCAGTTTTGCTTTATTTGTACAACTTGATATTTGTTGCGTAGTCGTTACGGAGAAATATGGATAAAGAGCGCGCAAGATCTAGACAAATTACTATGGACAGACCTTGGAACTGAACCTGTAGACTGAAGCTGAGAACTGTCAAATGGAAGGTGAAACTAACAACTAAATAAAGAAATTACTGGATAGCACTGGTGAGTCTGATAAAAACAAAGTAACAGACAGAAATATAAAGGGGCATATAAAGTAAACTACGTTGGATAATGTAAAAAAAAAAGTTAGAGATGCAAAAGAGTATGAAAAAAAAACAAACAGCCGTGATGCATAAGATATTAAAAACAATTATCTCGTATGGAGGTCTCCTTATGAGATCTCCTTATGACATGCAACCGTTTGCTAATAAAATATGCTCCTTTTACTCATTTTGCAATGTAAAAGGAACTGGTACAGACCAAAGTTACCCGACACCTACCTGTTCAACACACTACGCCAAAGTTGATTCACCTTACGAAATTGCATAAGATTTTATAATTTAAACAAGAATATCTAAGAAATCAATGCAACAATTTTTATAACAGAAATGATTAAGTAAAATATCGCTATCTTTGATACCGGATTTACTTTCAAAAGATGCCCGAGTAAGTCATTTAAAAGCAGTGCAATTTATTCAGAACTAGCACCCGCCCGCGGCTTCGCTCGCGTGGTATGTCGATAAATAGTACCCTATGTCCTTCCCCAGGATGCCATCTATCTCCTTGCCAAATTTTGTCGAAATCCGTTCAGTGGTGTAGGCATGAAAAGGTAACATACAGACAGACAGACAGAGTTACTTTCGAATTTATAATATTACTAGCTGCGCCCCGCGGTTTCACCCGCGTAAGTCTCAATGCCGTAGGAATATCGGGATAAAAGTATCCTATGTGTTAATCCAGGTTATAAACTATCTCTTTGCCAAATTTCATCCAAATCCATTCAGCCATTTTTGCGTGATTGAGTAACAAACATCCAAACACACAAACACATAAACACACAAACACACAAACTTTCACATTTATAATATTAGTAGGATAATATAGTTTGGATTGATTGACTAAGTGGCTATTACTTCTATTTTGGAATTTCATCCATGGTCGTGCATGAAATCGACTGATTTTGATCAATTTTGTTCATTGTTGTGAGAACGAGAAAAAGAATTTAAAGAAAATTATTTGTGATTTGAAAAGTTGAGTTCTTTGTTTTGCATGTGGTTGAAAGGGATTTTTCAAATAAAGTGAGTATGCATGGAAAATCACAAAAATTCGTTCATTTAAAATCACACTTTAGTCTTCAGCTTTCCTTGAAATAAAATCTAATCAATGGCGAAATAAAATATATTTTCGTGAGCGAAAAAGTGATGAAACTATTAACAGGTGCTGTGACGAATGGTTTAGCGTCACAAAAACTGTACTGTACACACGGCTACACATCAAGCTATACATTTCCAGTATAAGCTGACCTCACATTGTACGAAAATTCTATACAATGCGAGATCAGCATAAACTGGAAATGTATAGCTGTGTAGCCGTGTGTATAAAGACTTAGTTTTTCTGTACACAGACTTAATTTTTCAAGGTTTCTCACAATTATATAAGAAATTGACAAAAGAGGGTTTTATTCGTGCACGGAGCCTAAAGCCTAAAGCCAGCTGCTATGCGTGTGGCCCGTCCAAAACACCATTTACACGACGAAAGTTTCTTGCTTGCGGCCTACAGTAAAATTAAAACAACATAATTATGATTCGAAGCGTCTAAACACTGTTTAGACGATGCAACTTTTATTGTTGCTTCAACTTATGGTATGGTTCACCGTATGGATCAGGCTTTATTCGTCCGTATTCGATTAATGTCAAAACTACCATCTGTTCTAAAATTAATTTAAGTTGCTCTTTACCACACTATGCAGGTTTTGTTTTCAAGAAAAAAAAAAAGAACCTACATAAACTACGCACCAAGTAACAACTCCCAATAAAAAAAAATGAACAACTACGCACCTTCCTTACCATAAAAGGAGTTTTTTATCCACGCAACAGATGCCATAAACATTTGGCGCAAAACGAAGGCGATCTCTCTCGAATTCACAACACCAACCTTGATTCGCGAAGTTAAAGTTTTCGAAACGGTCAGGTGTGCGTGTTAGCTCTTAACTAACCAATCACAATTTATGCAAGAGGACGTGACACGGGCACCGATCATGATGTATTGTTCCATTAATTGTATGGGACATTACAAACCATAATGGTGTGGGTATATTTGAGGAAGGCACGTGAAATGTTTTGCTATAAATATTTAGAACAAGCGAACCTCATTTTCAACGACCCCAACTTAAAAGGAGGCAGCGAGAGACTTTTCGTCTGTCTTTGGCGCATCATAACTCCTAAACGGATGGACCGATGTTATTTCCGTTTTGTTTGTTTGAAAGCTGGTTTAATCGTGATGGTCCATTGTTAATTCGGTCATTTCACGACCATGTTTGGTCCTATACTTTATTAAGTTCTTTTACGGCACTTACTACTTAAATACCGAAAAATAACCTAATTAAATTAAAAACAAACTTATTATAATTATAATCGGACAGTAATAAGAGTCCTCGGTTTGGCTGAGTACGGGCTGAGTTCAATTCGTTTCATTACGTCATGAAAGATGTTTTATTTGCTGAATTTCATGCTTCATCAACTCTAGCTAAGTAAGTATGAGTCGGTCAGTTGGAACAACAAAACATTACAATAAAGTTTATCTATACATAGTGACTTGGTTAATGATGTAGTCGTGGACAGAACATCCAACATTTTAAACGAAATATTTTTTAAATGTCATTAATTCCATATGAAAAAACTTCACGAAGCCGTGACTTATTAAAGTAACAAAACAAAAAACACCGGCCAAGTGCGAGTCGGACTCGCGCACGAAGGGTTACGTACCATTATCTATGAGAATGGCAAAAAAATCACGTTTGTTGTATGGGAGCCCCCGTAATTATTTATTTTATTCTGTTTTTAATATTTCTTGTTATAGTGGCAACAGAAATACATCATCTGTGAAAATTTCAACTGTCTAACTATCACGGTTCATGAGATACAGCCTGGTGACAGACGGACGGACAGCGGAGTCTTAGTAATAGGGTCCCGTTTTACCCTTTGGGTACAGAACCCTAAAAAAGAGCGAGCCTCTTCAGTAGTTGTATATATGATGTGTAACATCTGACATCTTGGCTGACAGTGCCAACCTCTGGGAAAATGGGTTGGTGGTACCATCTGACAGTCAACTCCAGCACCGCGCGCGCTAATTTGTCAAAGCAAATAGCGCGCGCTTCCCGGGCTTCCTGTTACACGCTTCCGTCCCTTTTCACGAAAACACGCCCACAGATTGCAGGAAAGCAAAAGGAAAGATGTCACAAGGTTATTTCGTATTTATTGCTAATAATTCCGTAGTAATTATTTTAACATCCATGAATATACTTCTAAATTAACATCACATGGAACTAACATGATTGAGATTAAAGCTAAGAAACATGTTGTTACTAACAACTAACAATAGTTAAACGCACGTGTTCATAAAAATACTAATTATGTTAATAACCGCCATTTTACGATTAATACCGTGAAAAAAAACGTAGACAAAAGCCCGACTGTATGACAACCAGTCATACTAAGGGGTATCGTAGTACCCAGTTATTGGGTTATGGAGGTCAGATAGGCAGTCGCTCCATGTAAAATACTGGTACCTACCTATTCACCTACATCCGGTTAGACTGGTAGCCGACCTCAACACAGTTGGGAAAAGGCTAGGCAGAATGATTTTGACCATGAATAAAAAACCGTTGCCAAGTATCGAATCCTAAACTAATTTAGCTGAGCAGATGTGCCAATTGTCAATATAGAAAATTTATTTAATTATATTTGATGTAATAAAAAGAATACAATACAACGATTTCCATCAGAATTTGGAAACGAGAAAAATAGCGTGTGCAACGTTACGACTCGTGAGTTGGGTTGATAATGATAACACACTTAGGTGACACACACAATAATTAAAATGGCGAAGGAGATGTAGGAGTGTATAGTCCAAGGTTTTCCGAGGATAATTTTCCAAATCACAGATACCTATAAGCCTTTCTTAAGTCGTCTTGGTTTTCCGAGTCGTTTTATGAGCTTAATTAGGTACAGAGATTCTGACCGTCATAATTATGGATCTGCGGCATACTGGCTCTGTCTATATTCTCTACTACGTACAAGATTTGATTCTTGCACTTTCGGACTTTGGACCTTACCTTTATTCTTAGGAAAAAAATATGCCAAACGCAAAAAATGCTATAGTATAAAGTTGAAATTGGACATAGCAGGTAACCACTTGCCAAGGTGCCACCCTTATGTAGCACAAAAAACCCTTTGTTCATCAGGTACGAGTCAAATAAAAATCTCAAATGGATTTACAGTTTTTTGTATTGAGAAAAATTTATAAGATTTGCTGAATAGCTGGTGGTTATATTTTGTAATGGCAGAAAATATAGGGAACTAGAGATGTTTACGAAAAAAATGTTGTGCAAAAACAAACTCAGGTAAATAAATTAATTATCCCGAAAACTCTAGTTCTGCTTTAACGTTAATGGGTACATTTTAAAGATAATTAAACGTTTATATTTGTTAATGATATTCGGATCCTTAATAAAATAGTTATGAAAACATTGCATAGTTTTCTTTCACAATCTGTGAAATGTAATGAAAAATGCTTGAGAATGCCTCGTATATAATTCCATCTGCAGTAGTACGGTAATGAAAAAAGAAATAAAAATAAACTATTGTTCATACATTTGATACAAGTTATTTACTACTCAATGCTGGCAATGAAATATGTGCAAATGTATTTTTTCCCCACGCGGTACTGACATACCTACTTAATTATTATTGTATTTTTCTTAGTTTCAAATACGACGTATTTCCGTGGGACAAATGCTGGGAAAGTGCATCATAGTTTCGTAAAAATAGTGGTGGGACTACGTCTGCTACCGCTAAATACCTGAATAAATATTTATTTTTCATTTTGTTTTTTAGTAATGCTTGATTTAGAAAGCGAGGTTCCTTTCATTAAAATATTGGATTATGAAAAAATACAGAATCTAAAAACATCGTAGTAATTTTAATTACTTACTAATTTTTTTTATTGATCTCCTTCCTTGTTGAATGGACGTAGAGAATATTTAAAGGTTTAAAAAAATACTTCAGTAAAATATATATATTGTGTACCTATCGATTTGGTGACTTTACAGGTATTACAGCTTTTGAGGTCTGAAAGCGCCACATTTTACAATCGCATACTGAGTTGCCTCTGTTCTTCAACTGTGCCATATGCTTGTTTTACAACCACCTTTTAAAATATTTAACACACTTCAATTAAGTACCGAACTTATTTTTTTTTTCCTCCTACCTATAGATTTAACTTACCTGCATAATGTCTTGTTTTAGGGTTACGGTATTTTAAATAAAAAATATTTATTTACAAATAAATTACTATAAACATTGTAATTTATAATTACAGGAAATAATGTTTACTTATATGTTTTTATTGGATGAACTTCACCGATTTTTTTTCGTATAAATTAGTAATTTATCACAATGGATTCAAGAAGCATAGTAAATAATAATTACGACGATAACTTACATGTAAAAAATAGGGCCGATTGCCAATGAAGAAAATGTCACTTGGAAGAAAAAAAAAAACTTTTTAAAAGTAGAACGCTATGGCATCAATTATATTTTTTTTACTATTTGTTCACACGGCATCACCTACTTTCTCTATGATCTAACTGATGGGATAAAACTACACATCGAGATCTCAGATTTCATATCTAGTTTCCACGTATGTTACGTATTAAGTACTACAATATCACCAGTCGTATCAGGAACATTTCTAGTGTTTTAATTCGAATTTCGAATAACGGACATCACTAAGAAAATCATTGAGCTTATAAGCTTATAAGAATAAAAGTAAGAAAAAAGAATTGATGCCTTAAAACTTTAAATATAAGTCGTTAATACAAAATTGCAAACTTTTTTTTTTTAAACCAACTACTGTAGCTCTAGAACGATTTCTAAAAACAGACAGGTAAGTATAGGTACTTTTAAGACTTAATCTAAAGTTAAAAGAGTATTTTGTATGGTTTAAAAATTTGCTATTTTATATTTTGTGCTGCAATTTCGAAAATTCAATGATTTACATATTTCCTCCAAAGAAAATCAATCAATCTGCCTAGCCTTTGGTCAAATCTAATCGGATGCAGTTGAACACCAATATTTTACTTGGAACGACTACCTATTTGACGGCCACAACCCAGTTACTGGGTAACACAATACTCCTTGAAATATTTCCTCCAAACAAAAGCATCTACTACATGTATAAGGATGCGCTCGTAGTGATGTGCATTAGAAACTAACTGAAACTTTCCCTAGTCATCAATTATGGGAAACTGGAGAAAATCGACACTAACACGAAGACATTATCAGAAGATCTATTTCATTAATATCGCTTCTATTTTCCCACATATATGGTTCATTATGTCTCTGTAACAATCAGTAGGTACTCTTTCTTAAATTAACAATGATTAATTCTAGAAAGAGTACCGATTATTACCCGACCGCGGCGTAGCCAAAAAAGGAGATTAATTTAGTTATTATTACGTACTGCTTTTTATGCAAATGTCATTGTTTTAGAATCAGCACTATGGTGCACCCAAACGTGAATTGCGTACAAAGATGTAAAAGCTTATTTTCTCAGAAAGGATCGATTTTGATGAAGAATTCATAATTTTTATATAATATATATTTTTTTTAATATAACGCTCGATTTCATTGAGAAAGTCATAATTTTTATATAAAAGACAATTTTTATACATATATTCTTCATCAAAATCGATGAATGATTATGAATATTTTCGCTTCGGAGAGTGTGCAATATTTACAATTATAACCTTTATTTATAAAAGAAAAAATACATACAGTCGGTAAGTCTAGTCAGTACCACGATTAAGATAATGTTGCTTAAACAAAAATATCAAAAATGACAAAATTGGACATTTGCGCACCCTACTTGTGAAACTAACCATAGAGTAGGTGACACTCTTTACAAAGGTTTATTCTACTTTATCGATATAAAAATAACTTTTTTTTAAATAAAAAGTTACATTATACAAGAAAGCGTGTCAGTACCCGTGACAAATTGAAAAAATTTAATGTGAATCAAGCTATTAGGTAAGTATTTAATTAGGCGCACTTAGATATGTAACATTGCGTAAAGTAATGACAGTTTGATAACATTTTCTTAGTATTGTTAAATTAGATTTTCTAACTTACGATGGATGTAATTGCGTTATACTGGTTTGGTCATAAAAAAAGACATTTTCTGTTATTTGCACATCATACAAAATTATAGGTGAGTGGTAGTAAAGCGGCCCATTTGTTACAAATGTTTGTTTTGATACAGTTAAACTGTTCACGAAACACCCGCGAGAAAGTCTGTCTACAACCGGACATTCCGACGACGTATGTTGTAAATAGGTAGCCGCAAAACGAAACTGCACTTTGCAATAAGTCGCGTCGACATCGTCGCTGTTGCTGCAACACACGAACGGACAAACAACTAAAATAACAAAACAACGAAAATTACCTTGGATTTGTAGAGGGTTGCTCCTTAACAAAAATAAATCCTTCACAAAAATTTGTTCCAAAACACTTGTTTTTTTGTTTCACTTTATTATTCACTGAACAGTTTTTATCGATTCACCTCACTTCATTCGAATACATTTTTAAAAGTTGAATATCGAAAATGGCTCGTTTGAAAGTATCGGTCGTGTGCGCGGGCGCGGCTTGCGTCAGTCGCGATGGAGCGCGAAGTGGTGGCGCGGCAGTAGAAACCCCACTACGCTGTCGATTGCGCTGTTGAAACAGTCCACTAAGACCAGATAAGGACCACCTCCACTTACCGCTTCCCGCTGCGAGGGCCCTAATCCTTTATGAGACGGGAGAGGAGTCTATGAACTTTGTCACACAATTTTTTGTCGTATCATTGTCGGTGGAATTCTACGTATTCTCTTCAATCTTTCGAAATGCATTACGACGTTACCTGACCCATTATTGTGACGATTTACTAAAGTGGTCCTGATTGTGGGAGTCGAAAACACGAGTTTTGTCAAAAAGTTTTTTGTAGACTTTTGTAATCTAATCTGAATTTTATGACCAAAGAATGTCATTGTATTAAGTTAGAAAACTTTTGTGTCTAATAAAGATATGCTTGAAAACGCGGAACGTGATCAAGAGCCCGCCTAATGGAAACTGGATACTATAACCAACCCTTTGTAGGTTGTTTCCTCTAGTGTTGCCATGTGGGCTTTCAAGTGAAGCCCTTAAGTATTATGGGATTATTATGCTATGGTAATGAGAGGCTTGATAAAATAATCTTTAATTTGAATAAAAACAATATCAATCCCTTTGATTGACATTAAATGGAAATGAGCCGAAGCACTCAAAAACGTAGAAAATGTATTCTACGTAAACAGAACTATTCTAATCGGTTGTGTCTTGTAGTTTAATTCAAAATCGAGTTGTGTAACATCGATTATGCGTCAACAAGTGTTGTTACTAACGATGTGACCCATATCGCTCTAAATATCCACTGATCCACGGTACCAACGTAACGTACTTGTACAAACAAGGTAAACTAGTATAGGCTCGAATCGCTTCATTTCATCATTACTTCTTAGAACGATCATTTTTTTCTAGGACAAAAACAGGTAAAAAGCGCTGTTAACTGTGTCACCCGCTTAACATGGAGAACGAACGTAAGTACCAATTCTTGTTTAACTTTTGACAAGCTGATACGTCTAACGGATGGGTTAAATCTCTCACTCTTGCTTCGTTTGCAATCATAGTAAACGTGTCTTAGTGTTATGTTAGTAAACTGTTATATCCGTTAGAAAGATTAACAGGTTAAATTGGCAAAAACCATTTGGTTTTATGATCATTGCCAAAACTGCTATCAGTTAAAAAATAATTGCTTTTTCTCAAATGTGTTGGACAGTTTAACGTTAATTAATAAACAATGGGCAACAAGGAAGATATACCTAAGCAATATACAAGACACTATAAAATAAAATAAAAACTAAATCAAATATTCTTTTGCCGTCCTGAATCCTGATGCTAAGTGGTCACATATATATTTGATGTATACAAAATATTGTAAAACATTTTTAAAAGAGTAACGGTGGAGTTTCTTGCCCATTCTTCTCCATACGAAAACTACCTTTTGGAAGGGGTAACTAGAATCAGTTATATTTCTTTGTTTTTGACGTTAAAAAGTGCCTTTTATGTGCCTATTTGAAATAAATTATTTGTCTTTGACTTTGGTCAAAGGCTGCATCCCCCGGGATAAAACTAACAATGTCTCCTGACTCTATAGTACAAAGACATTTGCTGTAATATTAATTTAAAATTCAAGGTAGCTACGGAATCAACCTAATGCTTCCTCTCTGATATCAAACGTCTGCCAAACGCACTAAGAAACAGCGAACAGTAAATGAAGTTTGACCTTACCACTTGATGGAATTGTCTGGAGACTAGGATCTTCAGCCTTGACTGACGGAGCTATGTGCTAATGTTTATTGTAATCGTTGAATCATATTTAATATTTGGTCTACAGGGTCGCTACACCCACGAGGGAAGTAAAGATGGGTGTCCAAGATACAGACTAAAGTAACAAGAGAGTTGAAAAAAACAATCTTATCTCTTCATTTCAACAGCTGATACGGGGTCATCGGTCAACATGAACTATGAGTTTTTTTTTCGTTTTATTGTCCTTAGGTGTCTGCGAAGTTTAGCTAGATATTTTAATTTGACCCTGGTATAGAAAGGACTACGGCAAGATCCATCCATCATCGTTAGATTAACGCCCGCACCGGTAGCACACCTCCACCGCGAAACCATAGCAGCGAACCCGCAGTAGTTCAATTGTACTGGCTCGCGCCATGTTCCGCGAAACATGACGCGTACAAATGCGGTACAATTGCAAGTACTACTACGGTTTCGCTGTTATGGTTTCGCGGTGCAGGTGTGCTACCGGCGTTAATGGCTTTGTAATATTTGTTATGAATATAAGATGGAAGAATCGATTACAAATCAAATACATTAGATACTTACTGTAACTAGGTACTGGAGATTTTCTTTCATACATGGGTAACACATAATTTCCTGAACTCTACGGCCCATGTATGGCCCATGTTTCGATAATAATTTAAGTCAAAGTCATATAATTTATTATTTATTTCAAATAGGCACTTTTGAACGTCAAAAAAACAAAGAAATAGAACTGATTCTAGTTGCCCCTTCCAAAAGGTAGTTTTCGTATGGAGAAGAATGGGCAAGAAACTCCACATATATTACTTTATTAAATACTAGCTTCCGCCTGCGGCTTCGCCCGCGTGGTATGTCGATAAAAAGTAGCCTATGTCCTTTCTCAGGCTCTAGACTATCTGTGTACCAAATTTCATTTAAATCGGTTCAGTCGTTTTGGCGTGAAAGCGCGATAGACAGACAGACAGAGTTATTTTCGCATTTATAATAATTTAGTAAGGATTTATGTATGTAGGTCAAAAACTGAAATACGAATATAAATACATAAATGTATATCACATAATCTTTTAAGGGTATCAATGTCAAACATGTCCCGTCTTTCATATAACAATAAAACTTAAGAATTTATTCAAATGATTAGGTATAATAATGACAGTACTTAAATAAGTTCATAATGTTCGTTTACAACACATGAGTAGTTTATTATACTAAATTGAGCCCTTGGAACTTATGAAACATTGTAAGCATCCTTAAACATAGGTCAAAATTATTATTTTTTTGTTTTTGTTTAAATCATTCAGATATCAGATTTAATTGAAATGAATGATAACTCTTCCAATATCTATATGTATTCCAAATAGTATGACGTCCAAGAGCGTATTTTGCGTACGGATAAATCTTATACCTGCTATTAAATGAGCAATATTTGAATAAAACCTATATATTTTTGTAATCGAGTTCTTGAAAACGGCTCTTACGATTTCGATGAAAGTTGCAATGTAGGCATTTACGGGGGTCAAAAATCGATCTAGCTAGGTCTCATATCAGGGAAAATTCGTTTTCTCTATTTACACAGCCTCGGGAATGTGATACAATGTTGGTATACCTGGACGATATGTTTATCTATTTTCACCCGAGCAGAGCTCAGTCGACCAGCTACTCATCATCATCTGCCTAGCCTTTTCCCAAACATGTTGGGGTCGGCTTCCAGTCTAAACAGATGCAGCTTAATACCAGTATTTTACATGGAGCGACTGCCTATCTGACCTCCACAACCAAGTAACTATATAATACGATACCCCTTGACCACCACCAGCAAGCTTGTCGACCAGCTACTATCATTGCTAAAACTAAAAATGTGATTTGTAAAAAATTTAAGTAAATACTGTTATCAATTAAAACAACATAATCAACATTAATTGGTATAAGATACGACGGAAAGATCTCAATATTCTACTAACATCGGTTTTTTGTCATCAGTACACAAATGTACACAGCTCTTAACACATCAGTTTGGACTTCTATTATGCTATTATCTTAATTCCAAGTAGAGTCCGCGTGGCGTGGTCGTAAACTTGCTCTCCCACAGAATAGAGTAAAGCTCACAGGTTCCAAAGTAAAAGATAACTAAAGATAGAGCTTGAATGAAACTCTTTTGTTATCTTTTAGTTATTGTTTGCTCTTGTTTATTGTCTGACTTTCTCTGCTTTGTTGTGAAAAATGGTGTCATTGTGAAGGATTAATAAAAAAGATGGGCTTGTTTTGATTGTCCTTAAACGTATAAGCATGATTTTTTTATTATTATTTACACTCTGTAAGCTTTTAAAATTATGTTATGGGTCGTCAGAAGACCGAATGTCTGGCAACCAGTCTTACCATGGGGTATCGTATTACCCAGTTACTGGGTAGTGTCAGATAAGCAGTCGCTCCATGTAAAATACTGGTATTCAGCTGCGTCCGGTTAGACTGGAAGCCGATCCCAACATAGTTGGGAAAAAGCTAGGCAGATGATGAAGATTTTAAAATTATGTAAATAGGTATGTGTTCGAATATAAAAAAATGTTAAAACATTTAAAAATTAATAAGTGCCCACCGGTATCGGGAACGGTCAGGGCTCCAGAGAGGAACCTCCGCTCCGTGTCCAGATGTGACGCTTTCTGATCGTCCATGTATTATTACCATTCTTGAGACCTTTATTTGTAGTAAAATGTTATCATAACCGTGCGTTTGCACTGGCGAAACATTTAATACAAAACATGTTGAAATCTCAACTTTCTGTCAATGTTCCATACAATGTTTGACAGGAACTAGAGATTTCAACATGTTTTGTTGTAATGTTTCGCCAGTGCAAACGCACGGTTAGTAGGACTTGCAAAGTTATACATTCACATCTATCTATCACATTCTTTCCGTAAACGATGAATGACAATGGTCCTGTTTTGTAAAACTTTTTTGTTTTGACTACAAAATAACCGCTCATTCATTAGCGCTGTTACTGATTAATGCTTGCAAATCATAGGAATTATATAAAGCGGCCAGGTGCTTGTGGATTCACGCACAATGAAGGGTTCCGTAGTCGGGATGAATTTATCCCAAGAACAAACTTAACATTGTAGTTGAAAAACATGTTCTCTCATACGAAATGTATGGGAGAACATGTTTTTGCAACTGCAAATTTAAGTTGGTCGATTATTACTCATTAACTTGTAGAGTCTACTTAGCTGTGATAGTTTTCCTTTTAATTTTGTCTACTACCGTGATTTATTTAACATATCCAAAACTAAACATTTATCTGGTAGGGGGCACTTGACTCTAACAAAAATTAGCACTAGCGGAGGTAATATTTCGCAAATGGATTCCTGAATCTAAAAATGGCTTTCACAAACTCACAATATTTTTGAACGACCTTTCCAACGATACCCAAAATCATGGGATAGAGGAGTAAAAAAAAAAGACCTATTTAAAAAAAAAAAATATTTTACCACTTTGTCGGTGTGATTAATACCCATGCCAAATTACAGTTTTCCAGCACTAAGAGTCTCTGAGCTATGCCGCGGACAGACGGACATGGCAAAACTATAAGGGTTCCTTGTTGACTACGGAACCCTTAAAAACTATAAAAAAAATCTTGATATTTTAAAATAGATAGGTTTCCCACTTGTGTAGAAGGCTTCAGTTTATGCAAGTAGGTTAGGTTAGGTAGTAGGTTTATCGGCGATAGTCAAATAAGCCTGGCGTATTTGGTACTCGCTTTTGCCCGAGGCTACGCCGTCGTGGAGCTCTGAAATTATCCCATAGTTACGTGATACCGAGATAAAAAGTATCCTATGTCCTATCGTCTATCGGTGTGCCAAATTTCATTCAAATTCGTTCAGCCGTTTAGACGTGAAAAGGTTAGTAGTGGTCGTCAGAAGGATAGAGTTACTTTCGCATTTATAATATAATAAAAAAATTATTAGTAAATAAGGAAGTATGGATATTATTAAAATATACTCGGCCATTTCCACAGTGATATGATCAAGTAATACATGTATGTAAATGTTCTACAAACAAACTGGGTCGTATCAATGTCCCGTTGTTATTAAATTTCATAGGGTTTGAACAAATTTGACTAGTTATATAAATGAAAGTAATTTGAACGCAGTCTTTGAAACGAAGCCACAGCGCCTTGCAAAGAGAGATATTCTTTGGTAAAGTTGATTTCTTGCAAACTTGGTTATAGAATAATTTGTAGCCTCGTTGGTTTATTCGCAAGCGCTACTGCAGAGTATGAGGTCCTGGGTTCGATTCCCAGGTCGGTAATAGTGTTATTAGGTTTTTCCATCAGGAATTTTTTGGTTGATACTGAAACATAAAGGCGGAAGGTGGTTGTACTATATTTACACCTCTTCCTAAACCTTCGCGGAAAACAGGCATGATGTTATGTGTGAGTGTGTGTGTGTAAACTTGGTTTTTACCTCTAAACTTGAAGAAATATTCCCGTCAGCCAGTTCTGTTGACCACTTCTAGCTCCAGCACTTCTTTTTTCAAATAGCGACTCACAAGCAGACTTTGTGTCACTATTAAAACACGATTCTTATAGGCTCTGGGTCATTTTTATTAAAGTCAAGTGGTATACCACAGATTTGCCAATAGATACCGATTAACAGTAGAATGTCAGCCATGTTCAAATAATCGTTACTTTATGTTAATCGTTACTACAATCTTCAAATAAACCTTTCCTTCCGCAGCGGCCGGGCAGCCTATCCATTTGGAAAAAGTTGATGCCATGATGAAAATATATGTATTACCCAATCAATACGGCTAAAAGAGCTGAACCACCAGGGTTAAATGAAAAGATTAAGCACCAATACAATTTATCCTTACGTATTATAAAACAAAGTCCTCCGCCGCGTCTGTCTGTCGTCCTGTATGCGATAAACTCAAAAACTACTGCACCGATTTTCATGCTGTTTTCACCAATGGATAGAGTGGTTCCCGAGTAAGGTTTTAGTATATAATAACCGACATCCACGCGGGCGAAGTCGCGGGCATCAGCTAGTACAATCATAATATTACAATTTATTAATTCAGCACACATCAAGCTATACATTTCCAGTATAAGCTGACCTCGCAATATACGGAAATCCTATGCAATGCGAGATCAGCATAAACTGGAAATGTATAGCTTGATGTGTAGCCGTGTGTACCATACTGAAACTTAATAGTTTTCCGACAAATACAAACTTTCTGCTATGCGGAAAGGAAACATAGGTATTTGAATATTTTCATTCAGTGAGTTTAAAAATTGCATCACATGAATATTTAAATCTATTTAAAACTTGCATCATATTATGAGGTCTATGGTAAGTTGGAATCTTGGTAGCATCATCGAAGTCTCGATTATTTAGTTATCCGCTTATGACCAGCTTCCGGGCGCCGACCGCACAATGTTACATTACATCATCCTACGTGCTGTTATTATTACAATAATCATAAAGTACTCGTAGGATCTCCTATGATTTGTCTTAAAAGGACCGCGAGCAAGATGTACTGTGTTCGTAATCCAAACTTAATATAATAGAATACTCTTTATTATGTACACAATAAAATCTATACTATTATTATAAAGCTGAAGAGTTTGTTTGTTTGAACGCGCTAATCTCAGGAACTTCTGGTTGGAATTGAAAAATTCTTTTTTTATAGGATAGTCCATTTATCGAGGAAGGTTATAGGCTATATAAGATCACGCTACGACCAATAGGAGCGTAGCATAAATGAAAAATGTTGCAAAAACTGTTTTTTTTTTTTTTTTGAGAGCTTCCGTTGCTTGTGCTGCGTAAACGGTTTAAGTTACGCAAATATCATATATGGTGGAATTGTTCCTCTTTAAAAGTTCTAAAAAAAAGTCCGCGACAGCATGTCTAACTTTTAAGATTGACTCACTATAACCTTTTTTTATGGTAATCAAATTTGTTCGAAATTAATGCGTTATTTGCGAAGGAGTTTTGTCAACATAATATTAATTCTTATTCAAATAAATAGTTTTAACATCAAGAGTATTTATGTAGCAGTAGAATACTTTTTAATTCATTCGAATCGGACATTTAATTTCGAAGTTATCACGAAATGCAATACGCGAACCGTTCGACGCTGGTGCCGCGCCGCGCCGCCGCGCCGTGACGTTCCCTACTCTAGAGAGGAGAGGATGGGCACACGGGTAGACCATGACCTGGAATAGGACATAGGATACGTTTTATCCCTATATTCCCACGGGATCGAAACCTACGCGGGTGAAACCGCGGGGCACAGCTAGTTACAGATATAAATATAGTAATTTTATTAATAATTATATATTATTTATTTTACATATTTTTTTTTTAAACTAATTGAATTCAATCAATCAATCTGCCTCGCCTTTTCCCGGCTATTTTGAGGTCGGCTTCCAGTCTAACCGGATGCCACTGAATACCAGTATTTTACATGGAGCGACTGCCTATGTGACCTCCACAATCTAGTAACTGGGTAATACGATGACCCCCTAATTGTATTAGTTCAATAAATGCGAAAGTAACTGTGTCTGTCTGTCTGTTACCTTCACGCCATAACGGCTGAACGGATTTGAATGTTTGACACACGGATGCTATGTCCTGGGTTAGGATAAAAACATAGAATACTTTCTATCTCGGAGGTACGTTCCCGTGGTATAATTTCAGATGATGGCAGGCGAATCCTCGGATGCGCAAAAGTTTGTTAAAGAATAAGGAATTCAATCATTAAAGGATCCTTAATAAAGTACAGTTCAAGATGCGTTCATCACATACAGTTACAAATGTTATGTTGAATGCATTAAATGTTTACGGCTTCGACGAATACATGCAAGTCATTCAAATTGAATGTCAAAAAACTTCAGAAAAACACATATATTAAGCAATATGCTAATTTGGTTATTCGTCATGTTATTTAAAACTATTCAGATTCACAGGTTGTAACATCGTTCGATAACTTACACAAGATGTATTGCGACGCTGCTGCGTTTGAATCCGTCTTGCCTTCGTTTTTTGTCTGGCCCAGGTTCGACATTGGTTTCGTCGACTTTTATACATTACTAATAACCCGCCGGACGGGTAGTCGAATTTTATATTTTACTAGCCACCCACCCAGTTGACGGGTAGAAAAGCATATATGCCTCATTTTTTTCTGTCGTAATATCGTATCAGCAAGTTCTTCTTACTTGGAGTATTCTACATTGGCATATTTCAGCCAATTCACACAAATATATATTATATTATATACTTAAACCTTCCTCATGAATCACTTCACATATTGGTGAAAACCGTATTATTAAGGGCTGATTTAACCAAAGCCGGAATCGAACCCAGGACCATATGCTCAGCAGTAGCGCTTGAGACCACTAGACAAACGTGGCTAATCTATGTAAAATCAATCAATTTACACATAATTACACAAAATAAATACACATGGTCTTACCTATTCCTTTGTCAATTCAATCTGTGACTTAAACCTGCTAATAAAACGGTGTTAAGTGGCTCAAAATTGTTTCTGCAAACGTAATAAGGTACCTATAATTTGTAAGATTATAATGTCAGCCTGCACCTTAATTTCGTCCTTGTAATAAGGATAACGATAAACATGAATTCATCTTTCCCCTTGCAGCCATGTGTCATCTTTGCAATCGACACTCAATTCAAGTTAACGGTATTTTGAGACTTGCTTTTTGGATTCTGAGAATTAATGTGTGCTTCCGATGTTAGGAGGTCAACGTCTGATTAAATAGTTGATTTGTAGGTATTTTTTGTTTGGCTCGAAGAATCTTTCATAGTTACTAGAGCCAGGGGTTTGAATCCCTTTCGATTCTTTGGTGCTTTCGCTTCGGTAAATAGCAGCCTACATATTTTGTTGTCATTGCAATCTTCTTGTTTTTTTTAATAGACGATTGTTTTGCTTTATTTAAATTCTGTGATTATCCATGATTATTCCAGGTTACCCATCGTTCTTATTTTCAACTGATTGTAATTTTTCAAGTTTATTCAAAGGAGTTTGCTAAATAAAAATAACAAAATACAGATTATATACATAAAGGAAGGGCTCATAGGGCGTCAAAAAACTATTCCGCATCGCTGTCAGTGGGAAAAGTGCCCAAAAGGCTGGCAGCATTGTCACGTTGGATGGCAATGCTGATTCTTTGACCTAGAAATTGGCCAGCCCTCTGGTCACGTGAAGAGTCGAACAACCGCTTGGCGATGTCCCGAAATACTCGATGAGCACTCGGACCCCACGGCCCTAGTCTTTCAACCCCAACTGATTGTAGGCCATTGTGATGTTCATATTTTTGTTCACTCTTAAAAAATTTGTACAATTATTGTCAAGCTGATATTGGACAGTGTTATGTCAGTATATTTTGACAGCACACTAACCGCGAGCACCTTTATGTAATAGGATTACGAAAATTGCGCGAACGATAGGCCAGCCAGCCTGATTCATTAGTGTACAACCGCCGGTCATTATGGAGAAATGATCGTCCTATTTTGGGCGCCATTATTACATGAAGAGTTGTGAAAGTGATTGGTCGAAGTAAGTGTAGCTGCCGTTGTATTCTTGGCCAGTCAAGGTCAGTCGGTGCCGAGCGGTTTCCAGCAATGCATAGGTTTGTTGCACTTGTTGGTCTGCAACGGCCTGCGACTGTCCGGGGAGTTACTGCTGATTATTTTTGGTGCCAGAAAGCGTTTTTGTGTTCCGGTTTTAAGGGAGGTGTAACACAGACTCATGGCACATTTCAGCTTTATCTCTGGGATTAAATGCACCTGTGCTTGCGATGCTTCTGGTATTGTTATTGCTCAAGGCGGGGTCGGTCACTATCTTTGTTACCAGCTGGATTGCCACCCAATAACAAACAAACGAATAAAGGGATTATGTCATGGCGATACAAATGCATGGTCTATAACAACAACAAAACTACGACCTCTAAACCGTCTTGCAAGGTTGTGATTATAGCAATTCCACCTTTGACCGTCCTTTGGAAGGCCCTACGTGCACGGTTAATGATGATAACGGTGTAACTATGGTCTGCCATTGAAAAGCAAGGGCCTCCTTATGCAACTGTTGTTTAAAGGCTTCATTCCGGGTTTATAAAAATGCTGTAGATAAATGCCTATTTACTTACTCTTGAAGCCTGTCTTTTGTCAATGACACATCAATAAGACCAGAGGAACGAGACAAACTGACGTGCACTAAGCTTCTGACGTTTCATAAGTGCCCATGTAAGTTTATGTGAAATAAAATATTTTGATTTGATTTTAACGAAAATGCCTCAACTCCGACCTGTAGATATTGGATTGACAAGCTACAGAATAGCTTATGTCAATCCTGTTGAAAGTTGTTGTGGAAACAAGGCGTAATGTTATAAACGTGTGTTAGGCTTATTTGTAATACAAAAGTCTTTCAAGAGCAAAAAAACCCACATTTTATAGATATTACTTTGCGAGGTGAACGAAACAACAAGAATTTAATTCTCCTTTCTAAAAAAAAAGACAGTTCACTATGAGGAACAGTACGCAACATTTATAAACCTCAGACGGGTGTTGCCACCTAAATCATTCACTCCTCATGAACGAACGCTTTAATGACAAACTGCATCAGACGAAGTTTCTAGACATTCGCGCTGCGCTCACGCATGTGAAACGTGTAGAAATTTCTAGATCGATGGACTGGTAATCTTTATTAGAATCAGACGTCTAAATTGCTTAATCTTGTAAGGAGTAGCAATGTTAGACCGATTTGTCATAGAATTATTGCCTTTCGGGGAACTGTTTCAACTTAAATGCCTTGCCAAATTAGTGAATCTATTTGGAGATGATGAGTTTGAATGAGTATTAGTTCGCTCCAATTGATTGACCCTGATTTTTTACCGAGCGTACCTACCTATAAGGAAAGTTTGCTTTGGGTACGGAAATTAGAAGCGAAGAAGGTATTGGAAGAGGGATTGAACGCTGATTAAGGAAGGAAAGGATCCTCTTGAATATTATTTAGCTAAAAGGTAGCATATATGTATTCTCAAATGCAAGAATTATAATGTGAGAGTTAGAGCTAATAACTGCAGAGGTATGTCCCGGTTTTTCTGAAACTATCCCCGTACAAATTCTGAAACAGACTGAACTGTCACAAATTGATTAAAGCTACGGAAACTAGCTATAGAAACTACAACTTCAATTTTTACAAAAACATCTGCTTAGTCATAGGTGGAATATAGTTTTTCCCCAATACAACACATAAACATTACATATTGACGGATATTACAAATCTCTACCCTCATCAGGTTGATTTTACCATCAAGCAAGATAAAGCGGATTCTGTTGTAACCGGGCCTGCGCGCACGCACACAGTCCAACAGTGAAAGTGATCGAGGAAAATCCTGGTGCGTAGCGATGAAACTTGTTCATTTAGCTGTCAGTGCCTATAACATTACTTTACTTGACCACCTTTCTGGGTACACCATTGAATATTGCAATGAGTTATAATATTATTATTATAGTGGGTAGTTGGTAAGCGAAGACACATGAGGAAGCGGTTTTTGAATGTTGTTTCCGTCTGTGTGTTTCAACATGCTATATTTTATGTAAATGACATGTTTAGTGACGAGGGAAATATGGGAAATTCTATGTTGAAAAGTAGTAAGATGTACTTGAGCAATTCTAATGATCATGAGCTTAAAAAGCTGTTTTCTATAAATAATTGAAATCAAACAGTTAGGAAAGGTGAAGAAATGGAGATGAAAAATACAAATTCCTACTTTCCATGGTCCATGCCCCTATGTAAGACTACTAGCACGGCTAAAAAGAATGTTTTAATGCAAAAAGAAATGTAATGGTATTTATAAAGTAAACAAATAGGAATTAGGGTAGAGAAATGAACGTCGCACACGCCGCTGCGCACACGTCTCGATTGCAAGTGCATTCACGCGCAGACACGAACTGTCGATAAATTCTGTTTTTTCTTTCTTTGAAAACTGTACGTCTGCTCTAGGAGTTTTAATGGTCAGCTATGACAGCTGACAGGTAGGTTTTTATTGAGAGAGATCTTTCTTCTATTTTGGAGCTGAGATACATGTGATCCAGTATATGCCCACCACCATAGAAACGGAAGAAACGAAAGACCAAATGACAGCTTGTAGAAAGTTTACTACGGCGCGATGAGAAAAATTATGAAAATAAATGTCACTTTTATATATGTCTGTTCTTTGTAGAGTAGAAGATAAAAGTGGTTATGGTACACTGGCAGGGGGACTGCCTCGTGGGTCTCCAGAAGTCGCAAGTAAAATTGCCGAGCAGGGGGCCTTGGTTCGACACTTAGAGCTATGGCAAGAGGCAACAGGCAACTGAAGGAACACGGGTGGGTTTTAGTCAGTAAAAGTCTGACACGCCCTACCGCTCCACCTAGAGCCGGAGAAGTACTTTGAAGATTTAAAAAAAAACTATGGTTTTCCCAGTAGCATATCTTGTATAAAGCCTGGAGTCTGGTATGACGGCCGGTTATGGCAATATACTAGCCCCTTAGATATTACATAAACATAACTAGCGAGATATGGGAGTGGGTGTTCTAGGGTTCTTTCGGATAATACAGGCATGCATATGATAAGTGGGTTATGTAATGCTAAACTAAAGTTAAGAAGTAACAATTGCCTTGTCATTGAGAGTTCATAATATGTTAACATTATTCCGTAGTTATGTAAATGAACTCGCAGCATTGCCTGACCTCTTATATTGATCGAGGCTAAACCACACGCCACATTTTTACTTAAAACCAGTCGCGTGCTAAGACTCAAGTAGTCTACGGTCATTTACTCCGTCATCTAGTTTCTGATTAATATAAGTGTTACCAAGTACTTGGAGCTCTTGGCTTAGTAATAACAGCCGCACGGGTCGATTCATCAGGTTAAGCTACGCTTGGCGGGGCTGGACCATGTTTACATACCGAGACTCCTCCGTGTCTCGGAAATCACGTAAAGCCGTTGGTCCCGGCTATCATTCGTGAATCTTTGACAGTCATTACGAGTCGTCAGAAGCCCGAAAGTCTGACAATCAGTCCTACCAAGGGGTATCGTATTATCCAGTTACTGAGTTGTGTGGGTCAGATAGGTAGTCGCTCCATGTAAAATACTGGTATTCAGCTGAATCCGGTTAGACTGGATGCCGCCCAACTATGTTGGGGTAACATAGTTGGGCAAAGGCTAGGTAGATTAATTGATGTGATAAATATAATCCGCAATGATTTTTAGGGGTATGAGGAACAGGGTGTAAAGTTCATTCCTCCACCATAGAAAAGGGAGGATCCTCCGACCAGACGGGTGTTGTGTCTAGCGGGCAACTGCCCAACGATTGATGTCGGGTTCTTGTATATATGTCCATTGCACGGTAAACTTTAATTGCGCGGCGATGCAGGATTTATGTGACGTCAGGATTTTTGTGTGACGTCAGGTTTTTGATGCGTAGTTCGTATGTGGCGGTGTAGATACTGCTACATCACGTCGGTCGTAAATATGTTTGAAAAAAATAAACATAATTGAATCAGTAGTTCAATTATGTTTATTTTTTTAAACATATCATTGCGTATTTACACATTAATGTTGGTCGAATTTCAAAGTATGATGATAAAATAGCACTACAGAGCTGTCTTTAGCAACAACTGTTACATAGTTTCTTAGCAATGTACGGGGGAATCTACTTGCATCAAAAACTCGATGAAGAAATGAGGAAAGTTTAGACTATACAAGATTTACAAATATGTATCGAGGTTACTGGAGTACCGTTACATAATTACTATTTTTAAAATAAATGCCTTGTTAATATAAATTAATTAGTTTACATATACGGTTATTAGTTAATGCATCATTATTATAAGTGACGAATTGTAATCTGCTTCTTATGTTAGTTCCACCTGAAAAGGTATGTGCAATTGTGCATAAGTCTGAATATTTAATTCAAGAGACATGTTAGTTTTAGCCTCGATTTTCCTTATCAACAACATCATAGGATACATTACTTACAACTAAGTTGTACTGTAACTTGAAGTAAATGCTTGAAGTTTCGTCGCTACATGCACTGGCCCGAATTCGCATTCGTGCGTAAAACGCGATGCGCTTGCGTCATTTCGGCCATCTGTTTCGTACCAACAGCAATGCCAGCTTATTAGTCAATTAGTTTCTTATTATCTTTATCTTTTGTGCCGTTAATTAAAGGGGTGCGACCACTTTTTCTTCATCTAAATCCCTCGGTAAGTGAAATCGTTTGACATTGATTGCCTGCCGTCAGCGCCATACTAAATGTGTCGAAATAGAATTCCAGTATGGCTCGTAGAACAATTCTAAATTTTTCGATTGTGTTCTTAAAAGTTAAATGTACCTATTTGTGAGAGTTTTGAGTTTAAGAAAGCACCTCTATGGATAAGGTAAACTCGACAAGGACAGTGTACAGATATATTCTACGTTGATTAACGATCAATTTATTAGAAGCTGAATAATCTGTTAAAATCTCGTGTCAACTTATTTGACTGACTGTCGTTATTTCCACCAACTACCAAAAGCAGCTATAATAAGATTTGATAGGAGATTTACTGATCAGACACTTGATCAGCTTTTCAGAATCCTGTCACAAAAACAAAAACACAATTGCTATAATAATTCTGAATTGATAACTTTATGTATTTCAGTTACGTAACTTTGGTATGCAGTGAAGTTTATAATTTACTTTTTACTTCCTATGGTTATATTTTCTGTGTTATTTAATGCCTTCTGTATAATCTAACGCACGTTCACGTGTTAGTTATGCGAATGTTAGGCGTGTCTGTTTCTTTAGTATCGGTAATTGTATCAGAATCGTGTTTTTGTCATTGGTATGACAGTAGATTTGTTGTTTCACTGCATTTAATTTATTCGTAACATTTTAAATCTATGTTTTTAATACGTAATTTATCATTAAAACATTACAGCTGTCATGACGTTTTTTTTAAAACTAAAGTATCAATATCTGGGATATCCTAAAGCAGTAAAATTAAATACCACTCAAAAATTATCATAATCATCAACTATTTGAAGCAGATGAAACAAATCAACTAATTTAGATTTAATAACGCCAAGTTGTCGAAACACGCAATTTGTACCTGCATATCACTTTTATTAGCATACTGCTTGTTAATTTTAACTGTGACCTTAAGTACGTATGGCGTAGTCGCGTAGTTTGCCTGTACATGTGCCCAATTTGATTAGAAAGAGCGGACATCACCAATTTGGCCGGGCCCCCCTCGACGGGCCGTGGCGTGGCGTGGGCATGTGTTTTATACACCCATACACAAATAGGTTGGAAAATAAATTAATATTACGTCGCAATAGAAGGAAGGACTGAAATAGAATTAGGGCGTTTATTAGCGTGAGGAGAAAATGTTATGATGCTTAATTAGAATGGCAATGTAGGGCAGAAAATGTGATGAAAATAAACAAAATTGGTGTTCTGTAGCCATTCTTAGAGTGTCTGTGAATACGTATATCTCCGCAAACTGTGTGATAATAGTATGTATTAAGTGCGGTAATTGAAAAGGCTATGTGATACTATATGTGTGTATATGACTATGATTCAGTTGGTAAATTCTGCGCTGGTATTTGGAAACTATTTGAGATTGATACGCATTGAAAATGCACCAGACGTAACAAAATTGCTGAGACTACGGAAGGCACATTTAAAAAAAAAATTTTTTCATAGTCATAAATTCATTTGTTTGACTTGCTTTTATTTATTCCTAGATTAGCTTATAATTAGTTACAATACGTGGCCGTTACATTATGACACATCGAATATTTGAAAATGTTCGACTTTGTAGAACGTTGTCTGTCTGCCTCATGCCATTGTGACTGACTTGTGAATGACTCTTTCTAATACTTAATACCTAGATGTGGCCATATCAACGCTCGCGGTACTGTACCACCATGTGTTTGATAACTGGTATTATGTCACTGAATGCTTTGCTAAGCAAATGGCTACATACTTAACTATTTGCCCAAGAATGTCCTTGTTATAATCAGTGCCTGTTCAATTTTAACAAAAACTTACTTGTGTACTGCGGTTTTTATGAAGATTGGTCACGCGTCGTCAACTTGCGGATATTATAATGCCCAGTATACTCCAGTATGTATTATCAGCAGTATTTGTCATCAAGGCGACCAATTGGCACCAGTCTGACAGGGTTGCGGTACTCATTTGAAGTTGCGAATAAAATTGATTTACATGCACTTGCAGAATGGGTAATTCAATTTATTCCGTACAAATAGAGGTACTTATTGAATACAATTATTATGCGAATGGATAGACGTGGTGTAATCCTAAACAAGATTTTTTATTTTCAGATCTTTTTTGGACTGCAAAACTCTAAGGAGTAACGAAAACTGTGTTAGTCATGCACTGCCCAAATATTCTTCTAGATAATTTCAGACATGTCTACAAGTTTGATAACCAGATCATTATTTTTGAAAGCTACCACATGTTACGCTGGTCGCGTTGCTAACAAACTATTAGATACAGGTTATAATGTATATAATACAATGTATAGACGTATAGACATATTTTTAATGAGCCGACAGACGTTGTCCTGTCAAAATTGGAATAATTCATACAAAATTCCGAAAGAACCACTTCCACTTTCAGTTTTCCCGAATTTTCCAATTTTCCTTGCAACTTTTTAATTTTTTCTTTCCATCAAAGCCTGATTCCGACTATTACGAACATTTTAAAACAAATATTGGCCAAATCGGTCCAGCAAGTGGTGCGCTTACCAACGAACAGCATTACATTTTTATTATGTAGACACCGTTCTTGAAATATTTACTTAGTAACGGTAGAAGGCTTCTATTCAACACTTCCTAACTATCCGAGACTACGTAAATATGTCGTTTATGGTTTCGCATACTTAAACATTTTACGAATAAGAACACATAGGTACATGCATACATTAGCAGTAAGTACATTTGCAATCACACACAGTTCACAGAGGCATCGCAGGTTCGTTGCCATTCCAGAGAAAAACCTGAAATGTCTCCTGTGCCTGTAGTTACACCGGCCATAACGTGCCGGATTAATCGTGTACGTCCACGTGCACGTTCATAAAATGTTTGGAAATAATTATAACGTTATCGTGGACGGATATTTAAAAGCGTCTTCATATATTTTAGTGTATTTTCAATGTTGTTTTTCAATTTAATTGTAATTTTAATTTATTTTCAACTATTCATTCATTTATTTCGTTGATACATAAATACATTAATTTGATCTCCTCATGGATAATATAATGTAAAGATAATGTACCTAATACTAACAATATATAGACCTTACTGTTTTTTTTTTTTTAATATATTTCCCTACATTTTACTTCTCTGTGTTATCGTGATGCGGACGTGAACGTCCACGATAATATCTCACGTTAAGTGAACATTAGCTACGTTGCTTTATAACAGAATTTGGTATGGTAGTAGTAGGTACTTCCCCTGTTAACCACCTCTACAAAAAGCTCTACATCTGCCTAGCCTTTTCCCAACTGTGTTGGGGTCGGCTTCCAGTCTTTCCGAAGGCAGCAGAATACCAGTATTTTACATGGAGCGACTGCCTATCTGTCATCCACACATAATCCAGTAACTGGGTAATACGATACCCCTTGGTAAGTCCAGTTGTCAGGCTTTCGGGCTTCTGACGACCCGTAACGACTGTCAAAGATTCACGAATGACAGCCGGGACTAACGGCTTAATGAGCTTTCCGAGACACGGAGGAGTCTCGGTATGTAAACATGATCACCCATCCACGGACCAACCCCAGCGAGCGAAGCTTAACCTGATGAATCGACTCGTACAGCTGTTATTATTTAGCCACGAGCTCCTCGAGCCCGAGCCCCTTCTATTCAAAAAGATCTACTACTAAACCCGTTATTTACAATCTGTCGATCAAACTTTACTGAAACAGGCTGTGACTTGCATTTTACCTCTTTTTTTTACCGAATAAACATAAATTACCGTTGTATTTATTGAATGAATTTAGATCTCGGTGATACTAATTGTTTTTGCAAATATTATTCGTAAGTAATATGTAGGGTAGGTAACTGTTTATCTGCGGTCAATGCACGATCTAAATAACATCTAAATGGGAACACACATTATTGTTCAACTTTAACAATGCCCTGGTACAGAAAAGTAACCTAGTGAGTTCGAAGACGTGAAAGGCTATAGGTATTTAGGATACAGAAAGCCTTCTTTATCGTTTCTTGCCCGTTCTTCTCCATGCAGATCTACGTTTTGGAACGTATACATCCACTAATTGACGACTCCTTTACAATACAGAAGTGCGTTTAGTAAATGCTTTGACTTTGACCTTCGTCTTTCCGATAACCAGTTGCTTGTTGGTTTTCATTCTTGTCCTTTAAAGCATTTTCTTTACTAAAACCACTATTATCTTCGTTACTAAACCCAAATAAGAATAGGAAAATATCAGACTTTGCAGCAACACTGCTATGATCAGCGGTACCATGACATAACATAAGCTCGCAACACTTTGAATTAGCAAACACCTTTGGTTGCGTATTGCATTACTTATCTAACGATTATAAATGAAACAGATTTATCCTCATACAAGATGTGGCTTGGGATGCTTGAAAAGCTGACGATTATATATTATGTCATTTTTTTTTTTTTTTTTTGTAAGTGAACAAACAATTTTTGTTTTTAAAGCTTTTGACATTTGTTTAACTAAATTAACTTATTAAACTAAGCTTACTAAATATAAATTGATATTATTGAATATTACAACAAAATGACATGATTACTTTTAAAGTATTGTGTTATTTTAATTATTGTAAATGTGAGGACTATGTGGATTTTTGTTTTAATTTTTTTTTTTCGTTCTCAGTTAGTTTTAACGATGGTCTGGCAATTTGAGTATTTTATGCGACCTACCCAAATGTCCTTTCTTTGGTATTGTTCGCCGAGTCGTTGAGCTCCTCAAGTTCTGAGTTGAGCTCCACTATTACTGACAAATGCTTGCACTGACTGGACAGGTCCACTCAAATCGTTGTGGTTCTTTCCTCAAAAGACCATTTCAGACGTTAATCTACATGGTCCTCATAATATGGTCTGACCAAGATTATGTCTGGACTTTAAAAGAGACTGCGACCTCTGAGTTTGTTTCGGCCTTTCTTCTCAGAGTAGTCAGATAGGAAACGCCGACCTCATCTAGCTTATTTTTAATATTTTATAATATGACGTGTAAAAGTGATTCCAATATCCTATTTACAGAATAAACAATTTCATTTCATTTGTTTTTTTTTTTTTTTTTTTTTTTAAATTATCACACCTCACCAGCATATTTTTCATTGTAGATCAGTTCAGCTGGGGCAAACGTTTTCTCCCTTTTTTTCTACATCTCATGTGTTGCGCCTTTTATGGGGATTCTGTCATGAACGTTTCCTAGTTCTCACTTTAGCTAGCATTTCCAACATACCTATGTTATAAAATTACTATCAGTCAAAATACATAAGTCGAAAAGATATCTATCGTTTTCTAAGGAACTGAATGACGTAAAATTTGTCATAAGTAAGCAGTTAATAGCCTCCCTGGAAGTCTATCACACAAATGAGTTAAATCATTAGAAGATACGCGATGTCTTTCACGAAACGCTAATGAGAAATTTTCTATCCATTACTCATAGGGCTGGCTAAAGCTTTACTTTGAAGATTTGTATGCTTGTTATGAAAGAGAAGTACTTATCTCATGCCAAATGATTAGTGAAGAAAAGCAACTACTGTTGTTTTTTATTTTCCGGTATTACGGAAGACAGACAGGCCTTTTTTACCCGACTACGGCGAAGAAAAAACGAGGGTTATTTCCGTAATATGCTAACGAAGGCTCCATAGCATTTGATGCACACTTTCCCGTCAAAAACCTTATAGTTAAGGAGTTATTGAATTAAGCAAGTTATTCTCCATTAGAAATGATATATTATTCAGGACGTCGTCATTTATAATAACTTAATGGTATAATATTTTATGAAACCTTCAAAGTATGAAACTCGTTTTTCGAAATAAGCTTTTTTCAGTAGCTGTATTTATCGTGGAGTAGTATTTTTGAATATTCCGATTGATCTCTTATTTTAATGATTTCCTAATTTCAGCAGTCGTATTTTTCGCGTTCTTTAATCATAGTATATACCACGTCTTATAATGACTAATTACCAAACAATTACAGCGATGTGCGGATATATAAATTACATGTACCTGCATTATTATAAATAATAACTGTCATTACGCACTTACACAGTGCTACTTACTACCCATACGTAATTCTGTGTGTTTTAGGCTGAAATGTGAATTAAATAAGCCGCATTATGTTTACGTAATACTTATGTATAGTGCGTGTTGGTTACAAGCCTACTTTAGTATCTATTGTTGGAATAATCCGATCTTATACACATATGTACGTAGACTGATTACAAACAAGAGCTTTATCTAAATCACAGTTTGAATTTAGGTCAAAAGTTAGAAAGGAGGCTTCAACAACCACAAAACATCGATGAACTCAAACGAAATGTTGTATTGTTTAAAACAGACCGATGAGGCGAGAATTATTGATAGAACCAGTTTGGTATACCAGTCATTATATTCCGACAACTTGGTCTTCTTATAAGGCCAGGGCAAAAATGACAACATACCAATATGTTTATATTCAAATCAGCATACCTAGCTCTCAATTGACATAGATTTATAAAAGGTTCGTAATATGATCTAGGAAGATAAATTATATAACATTTCAGAGCTCTACAGGAGTTTTATAGTAGTTTCAGTGTGTAGGCTCCGTCTATTACTGTGTTTATAAAGCGTCGTCTTGGTTACTCATACCAGCCGGATTATTGTGTAACAATCTCACCTAGAAAACTTAGATGAAGTGAGTTAAAAAGTGAGCTGTCACCCACATTTCCCGTATTTTTTAAGAACGTTCGCATTCGCAACCTATTAAAAATACAATCCATTTACCAAAAACTTTGACAAGTTTGACAGATTGCGACTTGAATGTGAACGTTTTTACCCAACCACGGCGAAGAAAAATGGGGGGTTATGATTTTGACCGGTATGTATGTATGTATGTAAGTATGTTCATTTGTTCCTTCCTATCTTCTAAACCACTCATCACAATTTGACAAATGAGATATCGTTGGAAGCGTCTTGATTGTCCGCTGGTTATAGATTATGTGACGTCACATTAAATTAAAAATGGAGCCCTCTAGAGAACATAAAGTAAAGAACTAAAAAAAAAGTATTGTTTAATCGTACCATGTTGGGTATCAAATGAAAGGGCTTAATGAGCACATTTCAAAAATATATGTATTATAACCACAAAAGAATTGAAAAAAAATTAAAGTAATAAAAACTAAAACCCAACTACGACTAAAAAGGTATAAACAAGACACCACAGACAGACAAATTAAAAATCCAGAGACACGTAATCTGTTTGATTTATGCCCTAACATGTGTGACACCGGATTTTTAATTTGTCCGTGTGTGGTGTCTTGTTTATACCTTTTTAGTCGTAGTTGGGTTTTAGTTTTTATTACTTTATTTTTTTTTTATTTACGAGAATAGAGTTGGCCTTCTGATGCTAGGGTCTGACATTATTGGCAGCTCTCTTCAAGCTCACATCACCTAAGTTTTCACGGTGAGATTGTTACAGAATAGACCGGCTGTATGACAGTATTTTTTTGATGTGTCATATTTACGCCCTCGTACTGTAATTAGTCACAAAGCTTGTGTATCTTACTATCATAAGTACACAAAACTTTAGAACTAAAGCGATAAATGTGGTTATCTACGGTACGTAAAGTACGCATGCCCTTGCGCAGGGTTGCCCAACACCGCGCAACTACGCCCGAATTATTTACTAACATGATTTCTACGCGATTGAATTTAATTAAACATTACATTTATTCGTATTTAGGCTATGTTTATGTTGACCAATCATGGCGTCGATTGAAAATGTTGTCATTTAAATATTCAAAACTACATTAAATTAAATAATTATGTTCCGATAAGGTATAGTTTCCTTGATAATAATTTTCGATGTACTTAATGCGTTATGAGCGTTTTGAAAAATTGTATGTAATTTCAAAGTAAGTGACCTTGTTGGAAGCGGATATTTTGCAAGTAACCGTCGGTTTCTTCACATCCTAGTAATAAAACTTTGTGATTTTAGTTTGAAGCTAAGAAACAGAATGGATTTGTATGAACCTAAAACATACATTATAAACAATACATTAGTAATTACGAGCAACCCGCTCCTGCTTCGAATGGTTTTTTGGACTAGACAAAACATCGAGATTTCTAAGATAAACACATAAACCTTCCGGAATAAATTCTCTAAACGATAGTGAAAACCTCATCAAAATCTGTTGCGTGGTTTAGAAGAACAACGCGGACATACGAACAAACACGAAAAGCAACTTTAATTTCTAAAAAGTATTTTTATTTTTAATTTGAGAAATTTTGCAATGTTTATTAATGTTGGTTTTGCGACTGAGAAATAGAGAAACAGTTGAATATTTTTAGAAGACATTTTATGCAACAGTTGCAACAGCTTAGGAAATAAAGCTGGCAGCTAGCTGTAACCTAAATGAGTTTAATTATTAATTATTTTATTTAAATATTTTGATAAAGTTTTTTATGTTTTTTTATCTTGGTTTTGCAACTGAGAAATAAAGAAAAATATCTCTGCAATATTTTTTTAGAAGATAATTAATTATAAGCTACCATTTAGGAAATAAAGCTAGATGCTAGCTTGGCTAGTGCTTTATTACTTTATCGTAGCATGAGCTGCAAAACGTGAAGACGTTACACAATGACTGTGTTATAAACACGGTGTGTTTCATAACTAATAGGCATAATTTTACAAGTATACGCGCCGCTCTCCGTTAAACACAGTTATTTTGATAATCATTGTAATTTATCTTATCCTATTGAGTAATGATAATTTAAGTTGGATGCGAATATGGTTATTGTGATGTGACTAGAGTTTGACGTCCGGTTCCTGTCCCAAAAAAAAAAAATCATTTGTAATGAAAGAAAAGATAGAAAATACTTTTATTCAGCAGATAACAAAATAAAATAAAAGGAACGAATAGAAACTGTAACAGTGTAGGACATTATCAGGGGTGTGTGCCTCTCGACTGTGCCAAAAAGGCCCAGTTCAGCAAATGCCAGATAACTAGTGCCTGTCGCTGGATTTCAACCGGACCCGAAAATCTGAGGTAACGGATGCAAATCAGTTTTAAAATGTGATGTGTTTTAATTTATTTTTTATAGTGTTTTAATTGTATTTATGCCAATAAACGCATTTTCATTATTTTCTGATTGATTTTGGAAGCTGCCCGATTATTTTACCAGTTTAAACTAGGGTCTACGTTTTGATATTGGAGAAGATACAAGATATTGACAATTCCTGAAACTGTCTGTAAGTACATACTAATGTATACAGCCAGTTACAGGAATTATGGATTCGAAAAGGCAGCACTGACTTAGTATCGTGGTATCTTATTTGTAAGGATATCGTGCTATCTTAGCCGACAAACACACCTAGTTGCATTGGTATAAGTACTAAGGTGCTCCAAGATGACTAAACTCTTATTTAAAAACTAGGTATAGTGCTCTCCCATCCTGTGTCCTAACCAAAGCGACGGGTCGCGCGATTTCGTGATCGTCGCGTTCGTATATCACTCATTTGTTCGGAAAACCGGAAGGCCCAACAAAATGAACGCAACGGTCATGTTCTAAGCGTTTTCGCGCGACGATCGCTTTGGTTAAGACACGGCCTAAAAATTTGACAAAAATGACAGCTGTCCTAACAGTTTCATAAGTTATACTTCCTTCCTGTTTCCGTTGTATTTGAAAGTTTTGTTTCTTAATAGTTTTATCGTTCTTGTACTTGTAAGTAGCATGGTCAAGTAAATACGACATTGAAACCTCAAGGAGATCAGCTAAAATTGTAGTAATAATTACTAACGTTCACTCGCGTGAATTAAGTTACTATACCTGCCGTAGAGGCTTTTTGATAGAAATATTGTTAAATAAGTAGGACATTATAGATGAAATCGGACTTTTCAGAGCGTAGCTGGCAACCCGAAGATAAACTACGAAAAAATAGAGAACAAACATATTTTTGCTCTGATTTGTAGTAGGGTTGAAATCACACAGTTATAATTCCACATAAAAATAAAACCTATATTGGCGCACATCGCATCAGAGATTCTGGAGGCTCTGATAGTTGCTAAGGTGATATATTGATAAGAAGTGAAAATAAGTGATATTGTGATTGTCCTCCGCGTCACACTCTGTCACTTGATGACAATTTATCACAGTAATGAATACGGCCCTTTGGGGCGAAAGTCAATAATAAAGTTTCGGAGTTTGCATTATGCATGTGGATGTGTGCATTAACCTTTTTCCTTTAGGACGATGCTTTAACTTTCACTTTGCATCACAACAAACAAGTGTGTGCATCTTTATTCACCATTAACGGGGACGTGAAGAAATCAAGGATTTGTTTGAACAACACTGATATTTAGTTGCAGACTTTCGTTTTGTAATAACATAACATACCATCGCGCTTGGAATCCCCTAAAGGTGAGACAGAGTTGTAGATAAATATAGTACACACACATTTCGCTTGTTATGTATAAGTTACATGTAATAGGGGATGTTTATAATGTAAGCCATAAACGCTACAGTCCACCGGAGAGGTTTACTTGTCCTTTTTTCCCTTCTAAACTTGAATACAGCTGGCAAAAGACGTCTTGCCAGAACATTTTAAACCAGGACAAGTCCCCAGTTCATGCCTATAAAGGTCATACTTGTTTATTCTGTTTAATTAAATGTAGTTTATTGATTCATCCGTTACAAAGGGCGCTGTTATCAAGTGATATGACGGCTTAGTAACATTGTACCTATGGACTACATACTGATTGTGCTATGCAAAGGTGTATTGATGTTAAATTGGTTTAAATTTGTAGGTTATGCGAGATGTGTTATGTGATGTAGATAGGTAAACTGATTTCTCAGTTGTAAGTAGCTTTTGTACCCGCCTAACGGTTCGTATCCGTAGTTTTGGCGAATTGTCACAAGGGTGGTAAGTAGCCACGAAGGAAAATCATCTATAAGTCGTAAGTGTTCATGTTTTTTCCATAGGAGATTTCTCAGTGGCAGTTTGGAGACTGGATTTGTGCCTTGTTGATGGCAATAGGCTCATTACATGAAACATAACCGGCGAAATGTAGGTGTACTATAGGTATACCTCTTCGAAGATTACAGGTGTGATCGTCTATAGGTAGAATCTATACTTAATTTTACCGACATAATTTGTTTTGTTTTTTTTGTTTAATTGGTTCGCTACTGTGACCCCAGTGTAAGAAAACGGTGTAACTTTTAAACTAAATGATCTATCACGATGAAGTGGAGGAGGTCGTGGCTAAGTAATAACAGCCACACCGGGTCAATCCATCAGGTTAAGCTACGTTTGCCGGGGTTGGTCGGTGGATGGGTGACCATCTTTACATACCGAGACTCCTCCGTGCCTCGGAAAGCATGTTAAGCCGTTGGTCCCGGCTGTCATTCGTGGATCTTTGACAGTCGTTAGAAGCCCGAAAGTCTGACAACCAGTCTTAACAAGGGGTATCGTTTTACCCAGTTACTGGGTTGTGGAGGTCAGATAGGCAGTCGCTCCATATAAATTCAGCTGCATCCGGTTAGACTGGAAGCCAATCGCAACATAGTTGGGAAAAGGCTAGGCAGATTGATTGATCTATCACGATGAAACAAACTCCATAATGATTAGAAGTAATTAGGCGTCCACATAAAACGAAAATTGTAGAAAAAAAAATTGACCGACTTCAAAAAAAAACAAAACATAAAAGGACTACTGTACTAAAACCAAACGACAAAAGTACTTCTTTAATAATAAGAGAAAAATAAAAAAATAACTTTAATTTCGGAAGTCGGTGTCTTTGCTTTTAATTTTAGTTTTTGGCCACCGACTTCCGAAATTAAAGTTATTTTTTTATTTTCCTCTTATTATTAAAGAAGTACTTTTGTCGTTTGGTTTTAGTACAGTAGTCCTTTTATGTTTTGTTTTTTTTTGAAGTCGGTCAATTTTTTTTTTAAAGTTTTAATATTTTTCAATTTTTTGTGTAATTTGATTTTTGTAATCACCATGGGTAGACCAACTAAAGGAGCCGCCCGCATGAAGAAAAACAGAATTAAAGAGACTAATACTGCTGAAAAAGAACGCCTATCTAAGAATCGCAAACGGAGTGTCCGGTTCCCAAGAATCACCGTTAGCTCTTCATGCTAGGTTATCTCAGATGAGAAATTACATGCATTCTCATTTGTCGCAGGAGTCGCCAAATGATAAGATCTGCCGACTCAATCTTATTCAAAAACGATTAAGTGGCGAGTCGTCTGAACAGCGCAAGTATCGTTTAGATGTTATACGAAACCGGCTGGCTAATGAGACTCCCGTGCCTTCTCAAGAATATAAGGGTGAACACTACATTTGCTTACACTGTATAGTTCCCCTCATCATCATATTATAAGGTGACCATAATCAGATCTGTAATGTCACTTACAACTTATATGGTTGCAAAGTTCTTATCAATATAAATGAATTAAGTCCAAACACAAGGTAATTACTGTAAACCGTTGAGGAGTTCCATTAATCGTCCTTCGTCTTCATCATCAGACCCTTAACGACAGTCACAACCCATCCAAGTGTAAGGTTCTTATCAATACAAATTAATCAAGCCCAAACACAAGATATCTGCTGTAAACAGCTGAGGAGTTCCCTCGACTGTCTTTCGTCTTCATCATCAGACCCCTAACGACAGTCACAACCCATCAAAGTGTAAAGTTTTTATCAATACAAATTAATCAAGCCCAAACACGAGGTATCTGCTGTAAACCATTGAGGAGTTCCCTTGACTGTCTTTCGGCTCCATCATCAGATCGACTCCAGACCTTCATAAAATTGTAGTGCTGTAAATTACTTAATGAATAAATTAAGGAATGCACTAGTTGCCCTTACGATTTTTGAAAGTTCCCCTCGATTTCTCTAGGATCCCATCATCAGATCCTGACTTGGTGACAATGGGACCACCTCAGAAGTATAAGCTTTTGAACTAAAAAAGAATTTTTGAAATCGGTTCACAAACGGCGGAGTAATCGGTGAACATACATAAAAAAAAAAAAAAAAAAAAAAAAAAAAAACAATCATCCCGAACATAGTACCTCCTCCTTTTTTCAAGTCGGTAAAAACTGCCCTCAATTGAAAATAAACATGTTTTTTTCCATAAATTTTTACAATAATCGTAACATATCTCCATAAGACGCCCCGTTACCTACCTTTTTTTATTACTTTAAATTACCTTTATCGATTTTAAAAATTCCATAAAAAAATAAAAAAAATATTTATTATTTTATTTTTATTTTTGCCTTCCATAAAATTAAGCATAGATTATCATTTAATATGTGCACATTATAAAGAAACACACTGTATGTAAGCCACATACTTATCTAATGCTGTGTAACTTAAAACTCTTCTATTAAATGTTGATGGTGCACCGTGTGACAAAGGGCTGCTTATCACTTCTGTTGTTTGCCTCCTACAAATAGGCCCTCTAAACAAATCTCGATTTTCAAGTCTTTTATCAGTGCATCAATATTTGCGTTTTAGTTGAGTTCCTAAATAATAATATTCCATCGAATTCAACTAAGTATATTTATTTATTTATTGAATACTTTAAGCACACAAATGTACAAAGGCGGACTTAATGCCAAAGGCACTAAGGGTAATATTATCAGGTACCGTACCTACCCATGTTAAGAAAACACTTCTTGTGTATTTGTGTCAGTCATAAAAATACTTAACAGTCAGACTTGGCCAGAGTAGCATTACATAGAAGCCAAGAAAGGCATGTAAGGTCGGCGACGAGAATCGCAAATACGAGGAAAATCGCAGACTTTTAACGCTTTTCGAGGAAACTATAATCACAAATTATTATGTTTTCAGTGTTTTTGTTAATTAGAAAGCCTTTTATTGAGCCTTGAGTACCTTTGAACACGTTCATAATGATATGAATTTTAGGGCCAGAAGCCTGTTTAATAGTGGAATCCCACGATCGGCAATATTGCAGACGGACACGCACGGCAGACGACCACAGACCGCCACGCGCCGCGCACCACCTTCCCACGGTCCATCGTCTGGGCTCGTCGGTGTCCGTCCGCAAAATCGCCGATCATCGGATCACGGCATAAGAGAAGTTTACGTTTATCCTACGCTGGGATTTAACTTCATACCAAAATTGTTTAAAGACATTTGTTGCTGCAATTTTATTGTATTCCACGGGCAAAAAAGATGAAGAAAAAGTATAATTCTTTTTTTTTTTTTTAAACGGTTTCCTAATATATAACGTACCATACACATTTTATTTACTTTCTTTGGATAGTTTTTGAGTGCTTCAATATTATTATGTAATAAGTACATTTGACAGTTTCTCCCACTAAGTATTAGTCTATGTGGATGATGATATAATAACGTCCTGTCACTTTAATTTTCGTAGCAGGTAGTCGTCGCTGTCATATCAAAATGTCGTATTGTTTAAGTACCTGTTTCAGGAAACACAAAAAACTGTTTTTTTTTATAGTACTGTGTAAAAAGTAACTTTTTTTTTTGGGAAATTGCATAAAAAAAACAATAAAAAAACATACGACATTTTGATATGACAGTAACTTTTTTTTGGGAAATTGCATAAAAAATACAATAAAAAAACATACGACATTTTGATATGACAGCGACGTAGTGGTATTCGAATTTGTGTGGTATCACAGCTAAAAAGTGAAAAGTAAAAACTAAAAAAAAAAAAAAAACTATGTATTTCCAAAAAAACACTACAATGTGAAAAATAACTTTAATTTCGGAAGTCGATGGCCAAAAACGAAAGTACAAAACCAAAGACAGCAACTTCCGAGATTAAAGTAATTTTTCACTAGATATGTAGTGTTTTATTTTATTCTAATTCTTACCTTAGTCCTCTGGATTTTCTTATACAATTTATGAAATATACTCTTCATATTACACCGGTTACGACCACATCGACCCGAAACACGAACGTTTGACCCGCGGACCCGTAGTGTCGCAACTATGCGCGTGCGCAGTACTAATGATCAACGAAATAACCGCAGAACTAAACATTGTATTTAGAATTTAACGATATTTTTTAATGAATATTAATGTAGTGTAACACTGTAATTACTTTACGTAATGAAAATCTTTATCGAAAACCTACTCTTTTAATGGCGTCACAGTTTCCTAATATGTCGTTTGGGTGCTCCATGCTAATCAGAAAAAGGAAATAAAGTTTAAGTTTGTGGTACTTATCGTGATTCGTGTTCAGAAAATAGATTCGGAGAAGCTTTCTACGAGAATGGCGTAGCTTATAACCTCCCATTAGCTCTCATTGTATCTAAGCTCCCATTGCTAGATGCACTGCTGTACCCAAGAAGATAATCAGGTAAGCTGGATGTACATGTCGACCACACTTCGGTGGTAACACTTTGATCTTGAGCTGGCCTAATAAACCTACTGGTTTTGTAACCACTGGCGTGTGGCCCACTGGACCTAATTTAGGTAGAAGGCGCTGGTAACTTTGGGAGGAATTATGACTAGCAGTTTTGCAAGCTGTTTTGACTCTTATTTTTACCCGACTACGGCGAAGAAAAAAAGAGGTCACACGTAATCTGTTCGATTTATGCCTAACACGTGTGACTCCGGATTTTTCATTTGTCTGTATGTGGTGTCTTGTTTATACCTTTTTAGTCGTAATTGGGTTATAGTTTTTACTACTTCATTTTTTATTATTATTTCTCACTATACAAGGTTTAATTGAAATAACTAAAAACCAACAAAAACCCCCAACTCCATACCACCACCATCTAATCACCTTTATGTTCACATTAAGCCGCGTTTTCACTACCCTGAACATTTCGTTCAGAGCAAATGTTTGCTGTTCTGCCGATGTTCGCTCAAAACAGAAAACGTCTGTTTTGAATACAACGAGAAAACGAATGCTCGTTCGCCGTGACGTGGTTTTCAATGAAAGAATGAGCGAGCGAGTATTCGTTTGCCCAGTCCAACCGATAATCTCTGAACAAACATGTCACTCGCTCAAGTGTTTTCATTTACCGCGCGAAGTAACGCTTGCTCAGAACAGCAGGCTTAAAACAGTCACTTTGGCAGAATCATAAATAGAAAATATTATGAATAATCGTAAAATGTCACAAACTGACATTGAATGAACTCATAATATGATCTGCGTGCGATTCATATTACGAAATAGTTCATCTGTTTGACAGTTTTCTATGGGGATTCGTAAAATGGTCCACACGTCATTATGAATTGCTTTTGTGTCAAATTAGAGTAATTGCTAATGACAGCTGGAAATTCAGGAAATGAATTGCTTTTAGAGGAGTTTGAGGAATTGTATACATGTTCAGAATGCTAGGTGAAAACGCAGCTTAACTCTACCAAATGTAGGGAACCGCTGATTTTATTCCGCAATTTCAGAGTTGGTCCCATATTAAAAAAACGACCCCGTTAGAGGTTTTCAGTTATTTCAATTGTACCTTGTATATTAGCAGGAGTTTTTGATTGAATTTTCGTAACTATACTAATAGATCCCTGGTTAAGCTCGTAGTATTAGAAACGTAGTTATGAACCCATTCTAGTTTTACTATAAGCTGCTAACTAACCTCAATAACCCTACCCTAAGGGAAATCAAGACTTTCGCAAGCAAATGTTAATAATTAGAACGTATCAATTGCTAGGTCGTGCGGCCTCGCGTACCTACGAATGAATTAATATAAGTACACGCTACATAGATAAATGTAACGGTGTCGATGAGGCCAAGTCAGGTTATAGGAGGGTCAGAGGCTATTGGAATGATTTCAAGGGCGTACAAAGGCTTTCCAAGTTGCTTGAGATTAGGTCAGAAAGATCTCACAGAGCTCCTTTGCATGTGTTGAACCGATGGAACCCTCCAGTAAATTTCATTTTCAGATAAGGACTCTTTTTATCGCGCAGAATCGCTTGTTGACTGTTCAGACAGTTCTCTTAAATGCTGTAAGTTATGAAAATAAAGATAAGCTGGCAATATTTGGCTGTTCGACATTGGCGTTCTAAACGAACTAAAATATGGCCCGAAGTAGAAACACGCGGTTTTGCGAATTTGGACGAGCTGGCCAATCTCTAAAGGTGGGGGTCTGGAAAAATCTAGTGACGTCCTTATAGACATTGCTGCTTTTGGTTTTTTTTCCAAAACCGGCAAACAGCTGACTTTAATTAAAATTTTTCGTACTCCTAAATAACCTAACAGAGTTACTTACAGCAGTCACTGGCATCAGGCATCATAAAATTTTGTAATTTGAATGAAGTGTGGCTGTGCATTTATTGTTAGCTCACCTCATAGCACCTTTGGGCAAGGTTACAGCAGCACCATTAAATCCTGGCTGTATAAAGAATAAGATTCTCCTCAATTGACCTGGTGACCGACGTAACGAGTAAAGTTTTCATGCGTGAATTTAATTTATGCATCTTAGTTGTAGGTTGGTTTCCCGTTTTTATTGAAACAACGTTATCACCATTATCGAAAAACATAAAATGATTTTATTTGATAGTCATTGATTCTGTCTGCAAAAAACGACCGATAAATTGAAAACATCATGTTTTGATTGACTATTCCGATATTCAAATCAATGACCTTTCGTTTGGATTAGCTTCCTAAGTTTGATTGTAATGAGAACGTTTTTTTTTTCTTTAAAAAAAAAGTCGACAAATTCAAGTTAAAAAAAAATGTGTAACTTTGTGCTTCAATTGACCTTTCAATTTAAATAAAATCTCTGAGACAATTCCCGTATTTAAAAACATTCGCATTTTTATTTTAGCCTCAATATGTCAAAAATAACTCTAATTTTGACAAGTTTTGGTAATTTTGACATTGATTTACGCTCAGATGAGATTGGGACTAGATTTTTTAAATTTTTATTTACGGGAATTGGCCTATATCCCGATTTATTTCTAAATGTTACCTTATAAACTATTTATTTTCATTAGTTCTATAATGAATAACATAAATGATTAAGGACTACACTACTACTACTTAGTAACATGTGCATCACGTAGAACCATGCTTAGTTTAAACTTGAAGTCGTATGCAAGGAGAATTACAATTTTAGAACTTTAACTTCTAATCCAACCTTGAACTGTTAAATAAAATTTATGAGCGAAAAAGTGAATGCATCTTGAATATTAATTTGGTTTAATTTTATAAGCCTTATATAAATAAATATTAACATTATAAAATAAATCATATGGAAGGCCATCCGTTAATTAGGTTGCTACTTAGCACTTGACCGTTGCCTGGGAGCCTGGACTAAGTGAAATGTTATCAGCGATATCCATTATGGAAAAGTTTGTTGGATTGGCAATATGCTACTGAGAACCTTATGTTAATTCGGTTGAAAGCTGTTGTAGAAAAAACGAAACGATTTGAAAGCTTTGTCTAGCCCTCTGGATATCTACTGCTATTGTAATTTTGTTGCCAGGTTCCTATAAGTTCGATTACCTATCGATCTTGTGGCGGTATCTACATCGCCACATGCGAGCTACGCATCAAAGACCTGACGTCACACAAAAATCCTGACGTCACATAAATCCTGCATCGCGCAATTAAAGTTTACCATGCAATGGACATATAATACAAGAACCCGACATCAATCGCTGGGCAGTTGCCCGCCAGACACAACACCCGTCTGGTCGGAGGATCCTCCCTTTTCTATGGTGGATGAGTGAACTTTACACTCTGTTCCTCATACCTCTAAAATCCTTTCATTCATCCGACGCAAATGGAAACGATCAATTCTTTTCCAGCTAGTTCCAAATCAGAAGTCATTTGTCTGTAATAATTCTTAGAGAAACTCTGTTACTTCAAGCGTCGTGTCACCATGTAGGTACTTACTTAAAAGGAACTTGGTTTCTGACGTCAATTTTTTCAAGACACGTCATACATGAGTACTACGTTCAATGAAATTGCCTGTTTCAATACGTCCGAGGAAAATCCTTCAAAAACGGATGCTATCCCATTTAAGACTGTAGATCTTCTTAGAATCATTTTGAAAGATTATTTTTGGTGTTTAGTTTTGGTTGGGATTATTTTGAATGTTTGCCCAACCTTTTTGTCAAAACCAACTGATGGTTTTTCGCTTTTTTTGCATTGAGCTTGACAGTAGCTCCATGTTAAATAGGTACTTGTATTCAGCTGCATCCGGTTAGCCCGGAAGCCGACCCCTACATATTTGGGAAATGTTTGAATGCTAACTTAAATAGTCTGTATATTCAAATCACAACTGTCATTCTTTCATTTCTTTCACAGTTATATGGAATGGCTATAACGCGGCAAACAGAAGTAGGGTGTCAATTAGCTTAAAAATTAATTTCCCTAACTGTTTTTTCATGTAGTCGTCAGCTTGAAGCAGTCCAGCCTTTCCTGGCAGAAGTGAAAGTAATTTTGGACTGACAGTTCAGTCAAATTAAGGTGATAAGTAAAACACTTTAGTGGACATGACTGATGATGATTATCATATTTTTGAAAGTGATAGTTACAAGCAAAGAGATTTAAAAGTTGATAGTACCGTCGTCAACTATTTCAGTTGGTCATAATCATAAGATAAGAAAAGTTACGCAAAGTTTACTTAATAAAAATCTTAAATTCATTCATTCACAGACAGATAAGGCACAGGCTACTGCTGGGCCTAGAAGCACGAAATTTTACACAAGAATTCCTTACATAATACTAGTGGACCTGACAGACGGTGCTTGCCCGAACAGCGCAGCCTACTTGGTCCAATTGTGAATCTTAACCACATTCACACACAAAGAAAATCATCGTCGTTTAGGAGAAGTTCAGTGACATACAGACGTACAAAAGAATATTATAAATATGTATTCCGAAAGTAGAAGGAGGTAAGGAAATATTTTTGACAATTCATCCCCTAATGGGATTAAATAGAGGTTATAAGATTGTATTGAAGTAGGTCATTTCTGCCGACGGGATTTCAAGTCGGCAAAAATGACTCCTATTGTAATAATTTGAAGAGGCAAAACATTTTCTATTAGGTATTTGTTTGTGATCAGAATAAGGCTTTGACGGAGACGAAGGTTGATTGAGTGATAGATACGAATAGGTAGGTAAATGAGTAAACAGAACGTGATGTGACTAGACTTTATTGGAAGGGATGTTTATGTTTAAAAGATTCCCTTAAGTGTCTTTATCACATTTAGGTAGGTAAGTGATTGACGGAGCTATATAATCTTAGAGTATACATATAATTATAGTATTGTAATATATACTCTAAGTATATTATATAAGGTAAGATTTATTTGAATGTAATTGATTGAATTCGATGAAATTATGCATATACAAGTATTTATTCCATAAAAGTATCCAAAGCTTAAATATTTTTACTTTGAGTAACTCCATATTCAAGAAACATATAGTAATTTTCATTATAAAAATCACAGGTTTAATGATTAGTTTAATTAATCTGCCTAGCCTTTTCCAAAATATGTTGGGGTTAGCTTCCAGTCTAACCGCATGCAGTTAAAAACCAGCATTTTACATGGAGTGACTGACCTAGCTAACCTCCATAACACAGTAATAAGTAAGGTACTAAGGTACGTACTAACCTAACTTAACAATGTTAACTAAATCTCATTTAAAAATAATACCAAAATAATCCCACTTCATATTTTAAGGGTGCAGCGTAAATGCCTTATATGACTTATAAACATTGCAAAGGTCAGAATATTATCTAACGGCATTGTAGCGCCCGGGCCCCCCCCACCTGCGCACGCGCACCCAGTGACACAGATCCGCGTTGGCCAAGATTTCAGTCACCGTACCATCGCGTACACTGGTGGTGAACCAATTTTCAACCTTATTATTAGAGGCATAAGGTTAAAAAGTTGTCAACTGCGATTGTCCGTGGTTGTACGCGCTGGCCCACTGACCGGTCCGTCGATGTTAGCCGGCCCTTAGTTATGTAAAACGTAACACTATTATAATTTACTTTGACGAAAACGACGTGACCACATCACTTTTATTTTTGTTTTTTCTAAATCATTTTCGTTTTTATTCGTTGTTTGCTTTCAACTTTTACTTTTTATTGATACTATTAAGAATGGATCGACTTAAGATGCTGGTGTAACAGATAATTAAACGGCTTCGATTAAATAATCTCTTATAACGACTTTAGTTTACTCAACTCAACTTTATGTTTATTTATGCATGCGTGTACGCAATGAGTTACGTTGTGTCAAATAACTTACGAGTATTTACATTATATTACCAAGAAAAACATTCGTAATTAATATTTAAAATATTCCTGAGCATGCGTGTAGTTATTAATCATAGAGATGGTTGTTGCTTATTGAAACGGTCATTCATTATACTACGAGTAGGTACTAAATGTACCTATGATGAGAGGTTTTACGCGATGAACATGTTTCGTAATATTGTTGCATTTCACTACTAATAGAGATGGGGCTGACAACTTAAATGAATAAAATAAAGGAATATAAAAATACAATACAATATATAAATCAAATCTTTGAGAAGAAAACTCCATCATCTTACACTCCAGGGTCCATTTCGCCCTGCCAGGGTTGCGGGAAAGTCCGAAAGGGATACCGGGACCTTGGCAACAGGCAAATGAAGGAACACGGGTGGGTTTTAGTCAGTAAAAGTCTGACACGCCCTTCCGCTCCGCCCAGAGCGGGAGAAGTCATTGGATGATTTCCCACCGTCAAAAAAAAAAAAGGGTCCATTTCGCAAACATCAAAAATTAACAACACTCAGACCCACTTAAATAAAATTAAAGATGTCAACTTGCTGATCTTATTGATACTAATTACATTATAAATAGAGTTGGCAATCCATTCTATTCAAGCGTGATGCAACTTGAGTATTACGTTATAAAAAATAATGGAGTATTAGCAAAATAAAGCAACTTGATCTGTCAATGATTGTGATGGAAGTGTCATAATCTGCATATAAGTAAGCCAGTATTACATAACATAAAAGAAATAAATGTGGTTTTGCCGACTTTAGATAGAAGAGAATATGATGTATCTCTTTTGTTCTAGAGCCAGTTTAATAAACATTTGAAAGAGAATGATGATTCATCAGAAGGTTCACCTCGACTGCAAAAAATTACATAAACGCCTTCATTTATGGTTTTTAACACGAGACAAACGTATCTACTATCTAGAGCCTATAAAAACATCGTTTAATGAATCTATTGACGTATTTTGCCACAATTAACCACATTCAGCACGTATATTGAATAAAGTGAATAACGATGAATTTTAAATTCCAAATGAAACAAACACAGAAGCAAAACCGAACAGCTTCCTTCTCATACATAATGAGGTAAGGAGAAAGGTGACAATGCAAAATGTGCCAGACAAGCAGGGAAAGATAGAACAGTGATACCTAGAGCATTACCCTTAGTAAGTAGCTTACTAAATAACGATGTAAAAGCCGATATCAGGAGGAAGTGAAAGTCTCATAGAATGTGTCACGAATGAGGAAAGGACTGGGAAGGACAGGAATGTGTTTACTTTTTATAGAGAAGATAAAGTAATACAATAGTATAAAATATGTAAAATAGAAAAACATGGTAACAAAGAACCCGTACGTAGTTATAAAAATATGCGTTAACTGGATGTCTCTGATGAAAGCGCTGTAAGTCTAGTAAAACTATTGCTAGAGCTGAAGGGCTGAGCAATACAAGTATGTCATCGGCCTTTTTTTTAGTTTGAGTGTGGAAAATCATCATGTCTTCTCCCGCTCTGGGCGGAGCGAGAGGGCGTGTCATACTTTTACTGACTAAAACCCACCCGTTGCCAAGGGTCCCGGTATCCCTTTCGGACTTTCCCGCAACCCTGGCAGGCATCGGTCCTAGCGGACCCCGTTCATTTGTGCTGACATCTCTTAGAGGCGCGCGTGGAACACAACGCGCCGTCGACCCGGGCCTGACGTCATATCAGACGGCGAGCTATCCATTGCTCGCCGTCCGCAAGCCCGCGCCTACGGTGGCTGGGAATCCGACTGGGATTCCCGACACCCAGGGCGTCTCCTGCGGCCCATGGGTCTGATGTCGCAATTCCGTAACGTGTTGTTAGGGTTGTACCTATGAGTTTGTGACAATGCTGTGTGCTTGTTCTCTTTCATAGTTTTATTCCATTTATAATTTGGTAAGATGGCCCAACTCATGTTATGTAGTAACCTGCGACTATTACAAATGTAATTGCTCTACAGTCCAACCTTCACCCCCCAGTTCCCAGTTCGATCTTTTCTTTTATGTTCATGTACTCTCAGGCTTCATGTACTCTCAGATTTGCTTGATTACTCTTTATTATGGAGCATTATTTCAATTATACTTTACATTTTTATGTTAAAGTTCCTAAATTGATATTATTAATTATGGCATGACCGCACAGCCTGCTTACTTGCGACACCCATAGATATAAAAAATAAACTGGTTATAATCAGTTTCCTCTAAGTTCTTTCGATTATTTTTTCTTGAAGTTGGGTTCCATAAAGTCTGTCCTGGTTTCAATTTGTATGAGCTTAGATTCATTTCCACATTATAATTTCAAGGTGTCTAAAAGTCATCCTTCATACAAGACATTTATTCTATTTATCTAAGTCGATATTATCTGTTATCTGTAAAGTAAGTTTGCATTCTTTCTATTTTGATCATCTTCATCATTTACTTTTTACTTCTTTCTATCTAATGTTTTTCAAGAATCTGCGGACTGTCCAAGAATTGGAGCAGAAAATGATATCATTGAACACATTAAAACAATTAGTCACTGTTAATACATAATATCTATGAGTACTTGAAAACTAAATAATGAAATAAAGAGTTAATTATATTTGCATTACTAACAATAGGTATATACGAAACTGTGACAACCTATTCGCTCTTGGACAACTTTTTCTTATAATTGAAGGTACATACTTAGTGATCATACTGGTTGTCTTGAATGTGGACATCTAGAGACACGTGTCCAAGTATCTGAAGATGTAGGCGATTTACATAAAGACGAGTTAATGGCCGAAATTACTATTTCAAGGTTGGGTTATCTCTTTTAGGATTGATTTGATTATAATATTAATCTGATTGTAACAATTATATACAATTTAAAGACCTTGAAAAAAGTATGCCATGCGGTCGCTAAAACTATGTTTATTTAAGACTAGCTTCCGCCCGTGGCTTCATCCGCATGATATCTTTATAGATTGTAGCCTATGTTACTCAGTGATATATATAATAATTATAGCAATATACAGGTGAAAGAATTTTTTAAATCGGTACAGTTGTGTTTGAAGTTTATTCATTACTAACAAAAATGCAGTCTTTTCTCTTTATAATATTAGTGTAGAAGGCCTTTTCTGATTATATTAGAAAAAAAATTGTAGTAGGTATAAATGTGTAGCTACTGTTTTTTTTTTTTTTACTTGCATACCAAATCAATATCATCTTGGTTTTTCAAGTAAACTATTTAAATAATTTTGACGTATGATCTGCAATTTTAAATTACCAGTTATAGCTCCCAACTCTTAATTTCTATCAAACAAACGTAATAGAACTCATCTATTATAGATTACATAAATGCTACGTTTCTTCATAAGATTATGTACACACGGTGGGTAGCTAACGATCGCGTTACGTCATCACCTCTCTATTGCATTCCATATAGGTAGCGGATCCGTCAAAATACGTGTGCAATGAGCTTTATGTGGTTGATGGAAGATTCATGGCATTTCAGATCAGTTCCTTATGGTTTTACATTTAATGGTGGTTCGCATTATAGAGGTTGCTTTACTTGCATTGCAATATCGAGAGATTTTAGAAATGGGATATATTTTATAGTGCTACAATATATAATAATAGAACCTATTTGAAATTCTGTGATATCTCAGGTGTTTGTGGTGATGGTGGTAAGTAATTGCTTAGTACAGTTTTGTTGTTGAAGAATTTCCTGAATCTAACACTATTTAAACTGAATGTGGCCTTACATAGTCTCGACGTACTTAAACTTTAAAATTTCCTGTTTTAAAATCGGCCAAAGCAACAAAACCCGTGGCATGATTTTTTAAACAGGCCCATGACGGGGCGTGTAATTTTTTTCTGATCCTAATTCTACTTTTTCTAGACAAAACATGGAAGCAGGACGTCCTTACAGTCATTATACTGACTGGAGACTATCGTGAATCGTGATCTTTTCTGCCCTAATTTCCGCCTTTAATCTTGATGCCTTAACAAGATAATCACTTTTAGGAATAAAGTACTGTACCTAAAATGACTCATGCTATGAAATTGGTGGAGAAGATTGACAACACGACACCCGTAATGACTGGCCTTAATGGTACCTGAACGTTGCACATGTCTGGACTGTCATTTGAGACATACCTACTTTATTTGCCTTAGTCATACTACTAATACTGGCTTGTTCAGCTTTTAATGGTTAGATTTATGAAGCAACTCGCCCCGGCTTCGCCAGAACATATAATTATGCCAAATATTTTTTTCTGTCGTAGTCTCTTACCAGCCTTTAGCATCGAGCATGTGAGTTAGATTAAAATGTAACTGATGTTCATATAACTTGCAGTATTTTACATCGTCATATTTCAGCCAATTTACACGAAAATTTAATGAATTATATACCTAAACCTTCTTCATTTATTACTCCGTCTATTGGTGAAATGTTAACCTACCGGTGGAGGACTGTCTTACTAGGCAGTTCAGTATTGGTGAACCCTTAGGCGGTCGCCACAGCTGGACAAAGACAAATTCTTGAGACATTTGCACCTGCACGCACGACACTTGGATGGGTGTACTTATTGCAAGTACCTAGCTATAGGGTTTAAAGGTCATCGAGTTGTAATTGACAAGGATTATACATGGAATATGTAGAACATTCGAAGGCAACTAAGAAAAATAAAATAAAATATACTTAAGTATATCGAGAAAAACAATTTTACAAGGGTCAGCTTTATTATGTTGGCTTTCTAGCTCGCAATTAGCAATTAAATGATGACCTAAATAAACAGAACATTACTAACATGACGCAGGGGTAATCGGGTCTGTCCCAAAGAAAGTGTTGCATAAGGTGGAGTCGGCGCGGCGCCCGCGTACCGACACTCGTTTGCGAAACGCCACTCCGCTGTTACGTCACTATACTTTAATCTGCAGACCATGAGGTGCATACCATCGTTATATTTGGTCCGCAATGGAGGGAATATGACGTTTAAAGTATTTTAACATACCAGTTATTTATTTTTTTATTACGGAATGGGTCTGCTTTTGACCACGAGGCTAAATAATAACAGCGGCACAGGTCGATACATCAGGTTAAGCTACGCTTGCCGAGGTTGGTCCGTGGATGGGTGGTCTCTACATACCGAGGCTCTTCCGTGCATCGGAAAGTAAGTGAAGCTGTTGGTCCCGACTGTCATTCGTGGATCTTTGACAGTCGTTACGGGTCGTCAGAAGCCCGACAGTCTGACAACCAGTCTCACCAAGGGGCATCGTATTACCCAGTTACTGGGTTGTGGAGGTCAGATAGGTAATCGTTCCATGTAAAATACTGGTATTCGGCTGCATACGGGAAAGGCTAGGCAGATTGTCTGCTTTTGACCAAATGCAATGCATGGGGTCTACCTACATTGAAACTAGCGTATAAATATTCATTAGTTCATTCATTCATGCGGGAGATGCTAGCTCACTCTTGCTTTGAAGATGAACGGATTATAGGTAAGGTAGATCAGCAAGTGCTTACGTTCTTACAATGTTGGAAGGAAAATATATCTCGTTCTTCAATAGTAAAAGGGTTGGTTCATATGACAGGTATTTGTTCTAGCAATTCGATTTTAGTAGGAGTCCTCGTGAAGGCCGGTAGGGTCGTGATCAACCAACCTATTGCATTAACTAAGTATTTAAACCCACTTGTTTTCCAGCAATACCAAGATACGAATTTTGAGGTAAGAAATGAATCGTATTATAATAATAATAATTAATTAATCATTTATTTGGACCAAATATTGTACACACGGCTACACATCAAGCTATACATTTCTAGTTTATGCTGATCTCGCAATGTATCGGATTTCCGTACATTGCGAGGTCAGCTTACACTGGAAATGTATAACTTGATGTGTAGCCGTGTGTACACATTTTATAAACCTGCCAAACTGCGTACAAAATGAATTCAAATAAGTGTTCTGCCATCCTGATCATTTGGCTATTTACTAAAAATGAATCATTACTAAAAATATTAGGCAGCCAGAACATTTCTATTATATATTTCTAATAGCAGAGTGTATTGAACTACCTACGTTGTTTACATTGAAGTTAATCGTCCGTGGCTCCGTTGGTCATTTGATGTTTGCCTCTGGCAACCATGCATGATTAAAAGTGCCGCCATCGATTACATAAATATAGATACAATAAGTCCCATCTAATTATGGCTGTGCATTTTAATGCTTTGCCAAAACGTGGTGCTGTGTTATGAAGTATTAATGCCACCATTTTTGCAGTGTGAGAGAGAGACGGAGCTATATAAGGCCTATAGCACCATCCCGTTTTAGCAATGGAATAATGATGGCATAACAGTACCCCTGTACGCATCACTACTGCATGGGTATTATCCGAGGACAATACCCATGCAGTTAGAATATTATCAGAATCAATCCTTGAAGTCAAGTATTATGGATTGCTGGTATACCTAGTGATTAAGTTATAGACGACCCTACAGCTTCTAGATAATAAACAGTAACATAATTCTGTTATCGATAATATTCTTCATTCATATTCTAGAATAGCACTTTGCCCGCAGCTTCGCCCACGTGGATGTCGGTTATTAAATACTAAAACCTTCCTCAAGAACCACTCTATCCATTGGTGAAAACAGCATGAAAATCGGTGTAGTAGTTTTTGAGTTTATCGCGAACAGACAGACGCGGCGGAGGACTTTGTTTTATAATATGTACCCATAAGGTTAAAGAAGAATATAATTATCATCCATGTGATTTCGACCTCCTGTTTGTCTGTGAAGATAATCATTTCTATAGGATGGATATTATTTACGTATTGGGTGGTCGAAGAAAGGGTATATAGTAGTGTTTGGTAGCTGCTGTTACATAAACGTAGTTTGGATCAAGATGAGATCAAGGCCATTCAGTGTTAGCTAAAGGTAACCTTCCTATGTTCGTGACTTGTACATTTTGGACACAGTTGTTATCATTATATCCGCCCCTTTGTTTGAAGTCCCAATTAGGGCAACGCGACGAACTGATGACTAAACTAAATATATGAAACTTATAAGGCTTATCCATTTAAGCGAAAGCGGTCACTGTACTAATAACCTTATAATAGTTTTGCTAATGTACTGTAGGAGCATTATTGATTATTCCAAGTTCGTTTGTAAACCAACAAGTTGGTCTGAGGTCGGGTCTAGCTTCAATTGGGGCTGATACGTATTGATCAAACGGGTCCAAGGATTTAAGATCTTGGACTTCTCCACCCTCTTCTCGGCCTACCAAGCCTAGGGATCAAGCACCACTATCCAACAACGTAATAAGTCGGTTTAATGCAATTGGAACCGATCCGAGGAAACTGGCATTAAAAAAAAGGGGCCTGTTATACAGATACACTACACACTAGATTTTCACCGAGATTAGGTACCTGTTTCTTTTCTTTATATGTATGTAGTTTTGCGGGCCATCTAGAACGCGATACAGAAATTATCGAATGCGAAGATGGCCGCGCAACTAAAAAAGTTCGTGGTATTTTCAATAGATGGCGTTACCGTAGAACTGGATTTAGTTCTACATAACTCCGATAGTAAGCGCTTACACGAATGAGTTATATATAAGTTATAACTGTTTAGCTTTTTTTTTTTCAATTTTAGTCGAGTGAATGCATCTTATCCTAAGATAATAACGTTTACTGCTGAAAACATTGCTTAACTTATAAGGTTAGGGATTATTGCAGTATTTATTCGCCAGTCTTTACATTGATGATCATAAACTTGATACTTGTTTAGTTATTAATTTGGTACTAATTAGTAAATAAGAGGATGTTCATCCTCATCCTTTTATTCGTTTAGTAAGAGAGTCTTTATTTTTGTGGCACCGATCTTGGTAAGTAGATATGATAAATAATTTAATGCTGCTCGTTGGTAAGCGCATTACTTGAGAACGGCTGGATAATTATATTTGGTTATATTATTTTTAATGTTCGTCTTAGTCAGTATAAAGGCTCTTACATACTGGGGCGAATCGTCGCGCGACGCGACGCTGCACGGTGGGCTGGAAATCGGCTTTCATAGACTTAGGGATTTCAATTTGCAAGTGCTTGATTTTTTGCCGGATATCGCTTCTATTAGTCATTACTATGTACAAAAATGACACCCGAGTTAATTCTGCCCAAAAAGGAAGGAAATATAATTTTTTTACGAAAAATTTGTATGAAGCTAGTATGAAAAATCGAATTATCTCCTAAACGGCATGTTTAACCGTAATATCCTTGGAGGTGGTCATAGTGCTAATTATTTATGATTTTTTGGTTGCCGATTTGACGAAAAACATAATGCCGTTTTTTTTTAAAAATCGTCAAAATATTTTTATTTATTTTTACATGTAAAACGATCCCTTTTAGTGTCCAAGTTAAAAAGTTCGATATGTTATTAACCCAAATATTAAGAACATACAAAACAAGAAAAATTAAATTAAAAAAATTGCTGTTTTTTGACACATTTTTAATAATTTAAATAAAAAAAGATTATCAAACTCTTATTTAAGTAACATATAAAGTTATATTATATACAAAATAATTTAATTTAAGGAATTAATACTAAGCATTTGTAAAATAAAGTAAAATAAATTTAAAAAAAGACAAAATATTATTAAATATTACAAAAAAAAAACCAAATACACTCAAATACAAATTTACAACTATGTACATATATAATTTTTTGCTGAAACTCTCGACTTAATTCAATTTCAGGAAACTGAGTTCGAGTTTTTGGATATATCCAATCTGGATGCTGACTCAGAATAATTGGAGTCTGACAACGAGAGTGATAAGGAAAATTTGTAAAAAAATTATATATGAACATAGTTGTAAATTTGTATTTGAGTGTGTTTGGGTTTTTTTTTGTAATATTTAATGATATTTTGTCTTTTTATTATTTATTTTACTTTATTTTACAAATGCTTAGTATTAATTCCTTAAATTAAATTATTTTGTATATAATATAACTTTGTATGTTACTTAAATAAGAGTTTAATAATCTTTTTTTATTTAAATTATTAAAAATGTGTCAAAAAACAGCAATTTTTTTTATTTAATTTTTCTTGTTTTGTGTGTTCTTAATATTTGGGTTAATAACATATCGAACTTTTTAACTTGGACACTAAAAGGGATCGTTTTACATGTAAAAATAAATTAAAATATTTTGACGATTTTTTAAAAAAAACGGCATTAAGTATATTTTTCGTCAAATCGGCAACCAAAAAATCATAAATAATTAGCACTATGACCACCTCCAAGGATATTACGGTTAAACATGGAGATAATTTGATTTTTCATACCAGCTCCATACAAATTTTTCGTAAAAAAATTATATTTCCTTAGTTTTTGGGCAGAATTAACTCGGGTGTCATTTTTGTACATAGTAATGACTAATAGAAGCGATATCCAGCATAAAAACAAGCACTTGCAAATTGAAATCCCTAAGTCTATGAAAGCCGATTTTCAGCTCACAGTGCGCCGCCGGATTGTTCGCCGTGAGAAATTGTTTTGTTAAAATTCGCGTCGCGCGACAAATCGCCCCAGTATGTAAGAGCCTTAACGTTTTTTACCCAAAGTTGCCGGAAAAATTGGAAAATCGGGACTCCGTCTGTCGGGTCAGTTAGTAGGTAATATGAGTAGGTACTCGTACTTGTACTTACCTAAATAATTTATTACTTACCTACCTACTTATTTTATTTACACTTTCAACCTTCACAGCATAAAAAGTCATAGCGGGCATCGAGATAGCCACTCAAACTAGGCTTCGTAGCCTTAGCTATCTGCCTAGTAATAAAAATATATTTGTTTAAAAATGACTGTTTAAAGAAGTCTACTTTTCACAGAAAAACTAAAGCCTAAAGATTTTTGCACCCACGAAGAGTGCGTTTCATCAAATAGTTTCTTTGCAGTAAAGGCTCCCAAAAACAGGCGCGATATCGCGCCAGTTTGCATGAGGCTTAATGTTGGCGCTACTGTTTTTTAAAAACGGTTTTAAAAACGGAAAAGTGCTGAAATTCATCAGCACTTTTCGAACGTCAAAATTACATAGGACAGTCCCCCCCAAAACGCCCATTCTTCACCAGTTCCAGTGCTTTAGTTGAGAAGAAGTGGCGTAACAAACTACCCAGCAGTAATATTACTAATATAATATATAATACGCTCTTTAAATATAAGTATAATTGGTTTTAAACGGGATCGCCATTGAAAATACCTAAAAGAATTACATTTAGGAATCAATGAATGAACGTACCTATTATCAAAATGTTTTAAAATTCTGAATGACACGCAAAGGATGTTTCTTACGAATGAAAAATAAATCTGTAACTAAAATTATTATGGTTGAGCGACCACAAGAATTGGCATTTGCTTGTAAAATAAAACTCATATTTTATTATCTATCATCATCAAGGCATCAAGGATGAATAATTCGCGAGCGTTAAAGCGTTTAAAAATTTCGAAAAATAATAATTAAAAAAAAGATAGCGACGCGAGTAATCTAGGGACTAGGGAGATACTATAGTAGGTAACATAGATATAAACTTGACGTAAAATACAGCTAAATGGGCCCCGTTCTCCCCCCTCCTAAACGCATACAATGCGTCTGCCAGCGGCGATTTTTCTGAAAATCACCCCCACCTTCCCCCCCCCCCCCCTGTGGGGGTGGATCGTTAAGGGAGTGCAAGTTAGAGGCATATTTTAGGGGGTGTGGGGCCTACCCGTGTCCCGGCCAATGTCATACGCGTTCGTTGGCCGTCCTTAACTCCTCAGAGGTCGACCGAACCTAACTCTAGTAGTCGAACAATATTTTGATGTAGATGTCTGCAGCATTTAAATTGGATCCTTATTCAAATTGAGTTAAAATTGATAATGGCGAAAAAGTATACAAAATTGGAAGAGACAATGTTCTTACAATGATAAATGCATTGAAAACCTGAAGTGACAGACAGACGCGGTTTGATATCGATCCTGAAGCATATCTAGGTACCTATGTCCTAAGTTTTTGCGCTAATGGATTTAGTTAGGCTTCGCTTATTAGTTGGCGTGACATTTATGAAAATGTTAAATTGAAGTTGTTTTTAGTTTCTTCATTGAAGTACTGAATTTCAGTTTCGACGTGTAAAATATTTTTGAAGACGGTTCCGCAGGTCCCGCAGAAAGTATAGACATTTCATTTTATTTCCCGCTGAGAAATTAAATTAGGAATGTTTGCAAATAGACACGTCCTTCTTTATACGTCTTTATAAATGTCTAGTAACAAAAAGTTGTTTGGCATCCTTCCATTTATATAAAAAACTAATCACCGAATAGCGTAGATAAGTGGATTACCATTAAATTCGTGATAATCTCTTAAATGGTCATAGGATCAAGCCTTGGAATCCAATATGGGGAGGACCACAACCCAATCAATTTAATCTAAATCCACTGTTGGGACGTCTAAATACGGGGATAGTTATGAACTCAGTGCAGTGACTTGATGAGCCTTGATTAGCATAAGCCTGGTGGAGGTATTTTCAAGACAGTCTAGTGTTTTTACCCGACTACGGCGAAGAAAAAAGGAGGGTTATGATTTTGACCGGTATGTATGTAAGTATGTATGTATGTTTGTATGTAAGTATGTTCATCTGTTCCCTTCTATCTTCTAAACCACTAATCACAATTTGACAAATGAGGTATCGTTAGAAGCATCTTGATCGTCCGCTGGTTATAGGCTATGTGGCGTCACATTAAATTAAAAATGGCGCCCTCTAGAGGACTTAAAGTCAGGAACTTAAAAAAAAAATTGTCTAATCGTACCATGTTGGGTATCAAATGCAAGGGCTTAATGAGCACATTTCAAAAATATAAATATAATAAACCCAAAAGAATTAAAGTAGTTTTTATGACTAAATTTTTTTTAGGAAAAGTAATGGTCATAGTTTCCAAGTCGAACCCAAGACACGCACCTCTGATTTTTAGGATTCATGTGCGTATTTTATAATTATCACTTGCTTCAAAAACGGTTAAGGACAACATCGTGTGGACGGTTTCCTCACGATGTTTTCCTTCACCGCATGCCTAAGAGATATATCTCGACGGCGGCATGTGAAGTATATTCAGAGGCCCATGGGCGGCATAAAAACTCTGACATCAAGTTAGTCACTAACCACACGAAAAATAATTTATTTATTAATGAATTTATTTATTTTCGCTATGTATTTTCTGGTGTACAATAAAGTATATAAAAATAAAAGAAAAAAGGAAAAGTAATTTACGGGGCTCAGTTTGCCTCAGTTAATGGATTCCAGCATCCTAATCACAACCTGAAGGCTTTTGATGGAAACTGCTAACCCATCGTTCACATGTTTGAAAAATTCATCTGCTCAACAAAGTTATTAAAAGCAATGAATGTTGTGTAACTGTCACAATCAAAGGTGTTGTATAGTGTGTTAGCTCACTGGTTACTCTCCTAGTGTTAAGTCAAGCTTTATAACTGCCGGTTTTTTTTAAAGTTTATCGTAAATAAATAGTTTTTTAAAGGTTTGTAGTATTTTAAAGGTATGTTTTGGTAAGGTATGTTTTGATTGTCGTGACAAACAAGGAAAACGGTACCTTTAAAAAACCGTTTGATTGTGAGTTTCAGATTTGTTTACGGAACTCCGTTTCGTGATTGAAATTTGAGTGTTCCATTACAGTATACAAAGGACACATTTAGAAGGATTCGCTATGTTTGTATATTGGAGGCGAATTGATTTATTTTGTTGTAAAATTTAACATGAAAATTGTGTTTTGGAGTAGTTTACAGATGTTTTGATGAAATTATTCACCGTATAAGATGTGGGTACAAGTCAGGCTATAGGGCAACATATTTTTTGCCTGTTTTTTTTTTTTTTTTTGAGGTCGGAAGTCATCCAATGACTTCTCCCGCTCTGGGCGGAGCGGAAGGGCGTGTCAGACTTTTACTGACTAAAACCCACCCGTGTTCCTTCATTTGCCTGTTGCCAAGGTCCCGGTATCCCTTTCGGACTTTCCCGCAACCCTGTCAGGCATCGGTCCTAGCGGACCCCGCCAATTGTGCTGACATCTCTTTGAGGCGCGCGTGGAACACGACGCGCCATCGACCCGGGCCTGGTCCTTATCGGACGGTGAGCTGCCCGTTGCTCGCCGTCCGCAAGCCCGCGCCTATGGTGGCCGGGAATCCGCCTGGGATTCCCGACGCCCAGGGCGTCTCCAACGGCGGCGGTTAGGGGCGTGAGGGCGCAAACTTTGCCTTTCCCTCACGCGTTTTGGCCTGCTACCAAATCTTTTCTCACGGCAGACGTATCTCTAGATAACTTATTAAACTCTCCAACTTACTATCCAAAATAAGAGGAGCTCGTGGCTACGTCAGCCGCACGGCTCGATCCATCAGGTTAAGCTACGCTTGTCAGGTTTGGTCCGTGGATGTGTGACCATCTTTACATACCGAGACTCCTCCGTGCCTCGGAAAGCACGTAAAGCCGTTGGTCCCGGCTGTCATTTGTGGATCTTTGACAGTCGTTACAGGTCGTCAGAAGCCCGAAAGTCTGACGACCAGTCTTACCAAGGGGTATCGTATTACCCAGTTACTGCGTTGTGGATAGGCAGTAACTCCAAGTAAAATACTGGTATTCAGCTGCGTATCCGGTTAGACTGGAAGCCGACCCCAACATAGTTGGGAAAAGGCTAGGCAGATGATGACTACCCAAAATAAGGAAAATGTGTAATAACATCTATCCCTCTATCTACTACTTTGTTATCTGATGTTCGAATTACCGATCCGCATGCCAGGAGTATTGGGGTTGGCAGACTGGCAATGTCCCATCAGGATTGTTGGAGGATGCGATCTATGAAGGCGAACGATATCGTGCCATATAGCTATAGAAAGCTGGTATGCGGCTATTGAGATAAAGAAAATACAAATATTTATATTAAATACATACTCTCAAAAAATAAAATCCCTCCTTCAGGGGCAGTCGGGTAATAAATAGAAATTATATTAATACTAGCTTCTGCCCGCGGCTTCGCCCTTGCGGTATGTCGATAAAAAGTAGCTTATTTCCTTTCCCATGGTGCCATATATCACCTTGATAAATTTTGTCGAAATTCGTTCTGTGGTTTAGTGTGAAATGGTAACATACAGACAGACAGTCAGAGTTACTTTCGAATTTATATTATTAGTATGGAAGTATGGATTAAATATAAAGATAAGAAAAAAAACTTAGTTCATTATGTTCTTCATTGTATATTTTCTAATAATACTTACTTATATCAAAACCATTAAATGCAATACAAAATTCCAGACAAATAAGCTCCAACCGTAAAAAACAAAATAAGGATGCAATTAAAAAAATCAAAAGCGTCGCATTGTTCTGTGATTAAAATTTGAATATCGACCTCTGCCCATCTCCTCTTACACCCCCTCCCCCTCCCCGAGCGCCACACGCTGTTATTCAGTCAGAATTTCAGGCATCAGACTACCCTCGCCAAGGTCGCAGACAGCGTACGCACACACGGGGCGTTACGCACACGCAGGCCTCAATATACCTGCACCTCGTCGGTACATGCGGTCGGCCGTTAAACTTCGGCAGAAACATAATACACCCCATACATACATACATACATTGTACTCCATCTACCTGCTTGTGTGGTAGTGTGCGTAAAATACGATGAAAGGGATTTTGTTAATATAAAGCCGTAAAGAATATGAAAACGTCAGATGAATGATCGTACGTTCAATTATGAAATGATTTAGTATGAATTAGAGTCTGATTCACGGGGTTTTTGAATTTTATTGTAAAAAAAAAGTACTTTGAATCATCTTTTTGAAGATAGGTATATTTCTGTTATGAAATGTAGAGCCAAAATTAATTAAATGTAATAGGTAATGGACACGGGGTGGTCACTGCTAGTGTTTCCAACTCTACGTTAAAGCGAAAAATAAAAAGAGAAGTTATACATACCCCTGGTGGGACTCGAACCCACAATCCCCGGCTTAGGAGGCCGATGCCTAGGCGGATTCCCGGCCACCATAGGCGCGGGCTTGCGGACGGCGAGCAACGGGCAGCTCGCCGTCCGATAAGGACCAGGCCCGGGTCGATGGCGCGTCGTGTTCCACGCGCGCCTCAAAGAGATGTCAGCACAATTGGCGGGGTCCGCTAGGACCGATGCCTGCCAGGGTTGCGGGAAAGTCCGAAAGGGATACCGGGACCTTGGCAACAGGCAAATGAAGGAACACGGGTGGGTTTTAATCAGTAAAAGTCTGACACGCCCTTCCGCTCCGCCCAGAGCGGGAGAAGTCATTGGATGATTTCACACCCTCAAAAAAAAAAAAAAAGGAGGCCGATGCCTTATCCATTATGCCACAAGGGCGATATTACGCCTTAGTAAATTTTGTCGCACTTAAAAATTGTGGATATTTTAGGTACTTACCTAACAAAATCCACAAAATAAGCTTTATTTTTAACCAACATCAAAAAAAGGGGAAGGTTCTCAATTTAATTGTATTTTTTTTAATGATTTTTTCTTCAGAACTACGTTATTTATAAACCAATTTGAATTATTATTATTTTTTTAAGTTCTCACGAGTGGTTTTTCAGCTAGCTTCAATTAATACGTACTTTTTCGGCTTAGTGCATGTTGATGATGTTATGATCATTTTTGTCGCTGTTTTACTTAGCAAGTGGTGGTATGATTACAAATTTGTGTGGGGCAGGTACCACGACCAAAAAGGTAAAAATTAATATATTTTTCACTTTGTTATGTTTTTTTTTAAGTCAAATGTTCGTAACTACCCTTTCAGGTTTTCATTTTAAAAGAGAGCTGGCCACTCCTCTTTGATTATGATTTACTGAAATGGTCTGTCACCATAAATACTTTGGAATAAAAGGATTACCTTTTGAAAAGACTGGGCACCTACCGTATAATTTTGATGGGATTCAAATGGCAATATATACCAGAACATTCCGTACTTATTGTACATAATTGGTAGGTACCTAGTAAGTAAATTGCCCAGAAATACTGCACTGAAACAAAAATCGACATCCCGCCTTCACAAAAAGTGTCGAGTTGTCGAGGTTTATCGCCGCCGACGTCACCAGGGCTGGCACGACAGATGCAAGCGATACTCGAGGGTTCTCAATGAAGAGTGCTTGCCGGGTTGCATCCCCGACTCAAAGAGACTGGATTCAGGTCAATCGATAGGCCGTTATGAAAGTTTTTTTTTTACTGCAACGGAATTTGTATTTGATAGATTTCTTTTGTTTGACGCGTAAACAAACGAAATGCTAATGTTTTCCTTTAATTGTATCAGGGAATTTTTAAAGAATAGATTATTTAGTACTTTTAACCAACATCAATAAAAGATACAGTTAAATTAGAGCTTTGACAATAGCTAAGAAGGTAGAATTCGTTATAAAGAGTGTTTGGGAGCAATATTAGTTTCAGTTGAATTTCTCCTCAAATTGTGAGCTACACAGTAGAATTTTTGCGTTAAATTCCTCTGGTCATAGCCGGCTTTACAAACACACTCTTTATCGCGTGTGAAACAACAATCGCGTGTGAAAGAGCCCGAGCGAGATATCGGAGGGGAAGCGAAAGACTGACGGATTGCGGCCATCATCAGTCTCGGACGGTGCGCGCATCTCGTCGCGTCGCCGTCGTCGCTTGTAACGTTACCCCGACCAATTCTTTCGCGCGCGCTTGCAATACAAGATGGCGGACATACGCACGTGGAACAAAACGATAGTAGCGGAATTAATTACACTATACAAATCATTTCCTTGCTTGTGGAAAGTTAAATCCGAAGAATACAAAAACAAATACCTTAAAGAGAAAGCTTACAATGAGTTAATTGATTTTTGTAAGGAAAAAGGATTCCTCGAAGCCAATCGAGATTTTGTTGTAAAGAAAATACAGAGTTTAAGAGGCTCGTTTCGGAAGGAACTGAGGAAAGTGACAGACAGCCAGTGCATTGGAAGAGGAACAGATGATGTATACAAATCTTCCCTTTGGTATTTTGATAATATGCTGTTTACAAAGGACCAGGAAATACCTACGCGTAGGATATCTAACATCGATGAAGATTTAGAGGATGACAGCCTTACCAATGACGATGAAACCCACGTCTTATCAGAGGATGAACAAAATACGGTAAGTTGAATTTAGCAGCATTTAGGTATTAATGTAATATTACTAGTAAGTACTTCATATTGTAACTTTCGCCATTTTAAAATACAGATAAGTACCTACCAGTCTTTATTTAGTAAAGAATATCCAATTGGGCGTTCATAAAAAAAAAATCTCTCGGTTTTGCTTAGTATTGCTTAAATATTATCCCTATCCTCTTTGTTACGTAAGAAAAATAATAATAAGATACTTAATAATAATTATTATTTTCAGTGCGATGTGGCTCCAACCGCGACGGCCTCGTCATCACTTCGACGAAGAAAAAGAAAGGCTACATCAAACTATCGGGAAGACTTTGAAGACACTCTGAAAGCGAACAGCAGGGAACTTTCAGAGTTTGACATAACAGGAATGAATGTGGCCAAAAAACTTACCAAAATGGATCCACTCCAGGCAATTTATGCGGAATCCGTAATAAATAATGTCTTACGCAAAGGTTTGCTAAAAAAACTAACAGAAGATACTGATTTATGTGATAATCATTGTAACTGGAGATTTCCGGGTCGTTCAAGGAGTACATGCGAATTACCAAATAGAAATACGGTGCAGTTTGCTTGTGAACCTAGTACACACATGTTCCAGTCAGGAGACAATCAAGATATAAAACCAATTTTTTGTGACGGGTCTAATTCTATGTTGAGGGAGGACCCTCTGACTGAGGATTGATATTATTATTGTTACAAATAATTTAAACAGGTAATAACAATAAGCCTCAAATTCATTACATTCTGGGATCAGCTTCATGGGGAAACAATCAAATAATATTATTTCTTGCACAGTTCATCTAAAAATGATCTACATAATAAAAATTAAATGATGTTTGTTGGTAAGCGCATCGCTTGAGAACTGCTGGTCTGATTTGGCTACTTTTTGGTTTAGAATGTTTGTAATACCTAGTCCGAATCAGGCTCTTACGGAAATAAATATTTGAAAATTTGCCGGGAAAATTGGAAAATTCGGGAACACTGGAAGTGCATTTACTATGGGAATTTTGTATGAATTATTGAAAGGACAGGACAACGTACCTATGTCATGCCAGTACTGAATAAAAAGGGTCAGCTAGTACTGAATAAAAAGTAATCAAGACATGGTCGTTTATTTTGCCAAATCTGTTCAGCTGCCGAAGTTTGAAGAAATTCTCTGAAGGATGTTTACGATCCCCTCGAAAATCAACTCTGTAAATCTTTGCTCATTGGTTAATATTTTTGCCACTATGAGTTATTCTTAGAATTCTTACCGAAACGAGATAAGATCAGCACCTTAATTGTGTAATGCACGATCGGTCAGAATTGGAATCGGTTCGATACAAATGTCTAATCCATTGCATCATAAGTTCGTAAGTTACGTCGTTGAGCAGATTTTTTTTCGAACTTATGAAGCAATGTATTAGGCATTTGTTTCGAACCGATTCCAAATTCTGACCGATCGTGCATTACGCAAATAAGGTGCTGATCTTATCTCGTTTCGGTAAGAATTCTTCAATTCTGATTGATCGTGTAGGTATTACGCAATTATGGCTCAATATCAACACTGGTGGGTCTCTTTTAATATAAGACGCCATTTGGCTCTTATCCTTACATATTATAAAACAAAGTCCTCCGCCGGGTCCTCTGTCGTGCTGTACGCGATAAACTCAAAAACTACTGCACCGATTTTCATGCTGTTTTCACCAATAGAATAACCGACATTCATGCGGGCGAAGTCGCGGGCATCAGCTAGTTATTATAAATCGGAGCCATACCTACCTAATATTAAAATCAGTGCATAATCAATTTAACGATTAATAATCTAATTTTTAAACACAAAGGGACGCTGCAATCGATAGAAATTGACAGTTCCTTTGAGAAATTAAATTAATTTTGGTTACCCCAGGTTTATGATAAGACTGTGGGCGCTTAAGCCTGATTGATTGCTCAAGTGTCCTAGATCTAATTTTAGGCTGGAATTTCCTTTGAGGCCTGTGGTCGCTAGATTCTATATTGAGATTAGGTATACTTTCAAACATTATGAAGTAGACTACAATATCGATGCCTGACCACCCTATGTTAGGATCGGATCACTCTTTGGCCTTAGAATAAGGCTTAGCTGACCCACAATTACGTTGCGGTATAAATAGGTTTTTGGATTGATGAAGCGCTGTTCTTTTTGTTTAGTTTTTTTTGTTCTAAATGGACGCCTAAATAATTATTGCACTGTTGGATATTCAACTCTCAGCGCTGAGCTGAGCTTTGAAAATCCAACAGTGCGCTTTTATTTAGGTATTCATTTAAGTGTTACTTAAAGTGGGCATAATTGGTAACGTCTGTCCGTCCACCTATTTAATGAATGAATGTTGATAGGTAGCTGTTTTTGGAGACATTATTGTGGTTTGTTGTATGTAAAATCATAAAATGGGTAGCGTCATGGGGTCTCAACTCGAACAAATAGTAATTAGTCTTAAAAAAAAAAAAATAGATGGCAGCATAAGTAACAATTATGAAATTAACAAGCACTAAAAAGCGTTATATGGCCCATTTTGGCTGAAGTAATATTAGTAAAAATCAAAACATCTTTGTTTAATGCTGATTTATGTATTTACACTCATAAATCTCGTATTTTCAACAAATACAATAAATTAAGCCTTTTACTTCAATTCGAACCCTTACAATGATAAAATAGCCATCTGTTAATCATTTTGTTGAGAGCTCTTTGCAATAGATGGCGTTTTACTCAATAAATATGTCCTGCTAGGCTGCTACTTTAGTCGTTTCAATTAGGAAAATCATTTTTTTTTTATCTAGTTCTTTACATAGGATTAGGTATAAGAATTGAAAAAAAATCGATTAACATGTTTTTGGTAGATAATTATCATTTTTATTTTACTTAACCCGGAACTATTAATCTTTCTATACATCTAGGCAAGACTCTTAGATGGCGTTGTAAAACTACAGTCTCTGGCAATTAGTGAGTTGCTGATGCTGCCATCTGTTAAAAAAAAGGAGGAAGAAAAGTAGCCAGCTCAATAGCCAGACTTAGGGTGGTGTCATTTCTTTGTATGGGATTGGGTATCTGTACGTAGTATTATAATATCTGTGGTAGCATGGAACTCTTGATGCTTAAGCATGACTAAGCCAATATTGAAAATAGAAATAAAAGTGCAAAAATCAGAGGTCAGATTCAGCACACAGTTTCAGAAAGACAGAGTCATTAAACGAAACTTTAGGTACTACTAAACAGAAATATCTTTTAAGGAATTGACTGAGACCATAAAGACGAGTTTTAATGTGTTCCAAGCTTAAGCAATTTAACGAAATTTTAACGTGTTGTCTGTACATTATATATATGTATGTATGTAGTATGTTGGTATAATGTACAGAAAACCAAACAGCTCCAAAGCAAGAAACTCCACCGTTGCTCTTTTTTTTACAATATTTTTTATAAACAGAAAATAGTTCTATATCGGTACAGCACACTCACAACATTGTTCAAAAGTGGATCCAAATTAGCCACCTGTACACCTTTCTCTTTGTTTGACTGTACCTACCTATTGTATTGTGTGTAGTAAGGTACGTATTAGATTAATCCCATTACGCTTTCAGTCTGTTAATTAAGTAGATTGATGTTTTCCTACTGGTGCAGTGTTTCGAATGGTTTCCAGGTAGCGTAAACGCCCGTCGTAAGGAATATAGAAAATCAATATCGAGGGGTGAAAGGCTATTTGTTTGTCGCGACATTTTGGACGATATTGAGTTATATACATATTCGGAATCAGGTTTCGTACAATTCTGAGCACTTTTTTGGTGCTTGAAACATCAGTATAGTTAGGTCTAGTTTGAAACTGACTTGACTGATGCGACACAAATTTTATACAATTTTAGTAAAGATGGACTTCACACCCAAATATTTTGACCAAATATTTTGTGATTTTGACTTCAGCTGTTTGTCCTGATGTAAATTTCGTAACATAGCGTTTGAATCGTTTTGCCTGCATCTGAAATCCATGCTTGATGTCGTTTGAAACATTTAGCCTGCACGTGAAGTTTATACCTGGAATTTATTATATATACTTAAAATGTGAAGTGCTACATAAATCATTTTGGTCTGAAACTACTATTATGATACTTCAGCTGCATAAGCTGAATAGCCTGATTCTATATTACTATCACGATGGTAGCTATTACATTTAACCTTATACTAAAACAACACCGAGTGTTACTTAAATCCTTTTTCCTGAACCTATACCTAATATACAGTTTATGGCGCTTGAATCATTTAGCCTGTTTCTAAATAAAAGTGATTTGAGGTAATTTTGTATGAAGCGACATTTATTTCTGGTAATAACAGCTTTACAAAAATGTAAGCTAGACTAAATTGTGCAGTTTTTATAAAGGAAAACAACATAGAACACTTTTTTGTAATAATATTAATACATTTTTTATAATGTTTTTTTTGCCTAATAATGAAACTTTGAAATGCTCTCTAGTAAAGTTCCAAAAATGTCGCTTAATACAAATAGCCCGTGAACCCTCGATATGTTAGGCTGCAGTCTTCACCCGTTTGCTTAGGTCTTACCGCTATGAGACCTTGTTGATCGCAATCATAACAAAACAAACCTTTGTTATTGTTTTAAGTGTTCGAATATATACCGTTAGCAGTGTTTGAGCTAATGGCATCGTATGCTAAGTCGTTACTAGTTATAGTATGCTTACTTACGATTGCAGTAGGTTGTACAACCTGTACCTCCACCATGGACTCTTCAACGTGTCATAGCTTGCATACCATCTCGTCGAGAGCATTTACCGACTCCTGTGGTACATGTTTGCGAAGAGAGCCCTTATTTTACACGCGATCACTTCAATACGCTGAGGAACCGTGTGCTTCTCAGCAAAAATTTCGTGCAACACTTTGTACGCGGGTTTACGGTGCCGTACATCCCACGTACATGCTTGATTGGGTCGTCCAAGTCTCGTATGCTTTTTCTGACGGTCTGCCACCATACCACCCCGCCTCGCCGGCGAATAACATGGGTAGCCCACGCAGCGCGTGCTCTTCGCTGACTCCGGCGTAGTCCTTGAGTACCTGCACCGCGTTAATAAACGCCTCCAAAACCTCGACTGTTCTGTCTCGTCGTCGAAGCGGGTCGAACACGTACTGAAGTTCCCTCCTCCATGTGCAGGATTGGCTTCGAAGCTCGATGTGGCGCAACCATCGTCAGACATCGGTGCTGACGACCGCGAGATCGATGAAGAATCTCTATTAGTTTTCTGTTGGCCGCCGTCTGAGACCTGGCGAAGGCTTCTACAGGGTTACTGGTAACTCGACGTATTCCTTGCAGGACGTCATAGTAGGGTTAAAATGCAACAAATTAAGCCACCAAATGTTCTACCGAAATTCAGTAGTTTTTGAATTAGTTAAGAGTTTTAGTTTTTAATGAAAAATCCCAGATTAAACCATTTGAAACCAATTTAAAAATGATTTACGGCGCGACTGTACTGAAATTTAAGTTATTATCATAGTTGACGCCGTAGCAGACCTTTGTTAATAATTAAAAGTTCAATAATGCCTAAAACTTTGGCAAATATCACTAACAAAACATTTAATTTTTTGTAATTTTTAGCTTTAAAACTCTTAACTAATTCAAAAACTACTGAATTTCGGTAGAACATTTGGTGGCTTAATTTGTTGCATTTTAACCCTACTATGACGTCCTGCAAGGAATACGTCGAGTTACCAGTAACCCTGTAAAAATCCAGTAAGCTCGTTGACTACCTGAGACGGTCCCGCCACTGGTAGGGACTGCTGTTACGCGGGCACTTCGACGCTGCCAAGTTCATGGGCCTCATCGTCCGTTTGGCTCTGCTCCGTCATCGGCGCGAGCGTGGCGACGGTCGGTAATTTGACCCAAAACCATCGCCTAATCAAGCCTTCGGTGGGATGTGGGAGGAGTAGGGTGGCGGAGCACTATGGGACATCTTAAGGCATTGACCTTGACCTCAGGGTCATTGACCTTGACGTCAAGGCGAAAATTTCGAAACACAAGATCTGCGATTCTCCTATGATAACTGACCTTAACCTCAGGGTCATTGTCTTCAGGTCTTCACATTGACCTTTAAGGCGGCAATAATAATAAGGACTAGTCGAGGGAGCACAGCCCCGAGTGGTTTTAAAAAAAAATAACCACGAAGGGGATCCCCTTCTAACCTAACCTGTCCGAGTCAGGGTACCCCAAGTCCTAAGCTCACTTCGCTCGCTTTTGCATCCTGAATTCTCCTAGTACAGTAATATTGCATTTTGTACCGACATTATTCTTCCTTAACCATACGACATAATTTTTACGACAAACGGCTGATCGGAGACAAAAATAACAAGATGCTTTTAGCCTTATATTTAGGTGTTATACGATAGAATCGAGAAAATAAACGATTTGCGAAAATAATTTTTGCTCCACTCCAACCTAATTTTGTATTTAATATCTGATTAATATATCAATTTCATTTTTCTAGCAATAGAATAAGTTCATAGAGATATAAAAAAAATATTAGTCCAGTCCATAGATAATACACAAGTCCAATCTTAAAAGTTTTTAATGGAATAGCAGCTCTTCTAGACATTGTCACTGCCCGTCATTGTCAAGCATTTGTCATATGTCAAATAAGCTTTGCACAAAGTTTCAACTGACGTATAGGGAGGCATTAAAAGATAATGCAACACAATATTAATGTGTCCCAGAAAATGTCATACAGAACGACCTGTGTGTTAGAAAGAGACCGGTTTATTACTTAGATAAAAGTATGCCATTATATGTTTTTTTGACGTAGGCACTTGTTGATTCGTAAAATATGATTAATTATCCTGGTGATACCAGAGTCGTATGTCATATTTTTAGAATCGTCTGCTGGAGCCCTTTATTTCTTCGTACAATAATTTTTTCACGACTTTATTGTGCACGAATATTTGCCATATTGATTTTTGTGAAACGTCACCTTTTACCTATTGGATTAGGAATTTCCTTCAAAATCCTTCGGAAAAGTGAAGTGCTAATCCGCGTCCTTAAAAAAAAAAGCGAAAAGCGATCGTCCAGCGAATACTTTCGTTTGAACTTTTTGTTCGGTGAACCTGAACGCGTGATCGCGCCGACAGAGGGCGCTTTCCAGTTTTCCGAACAAACAGTGACATATGCACGCGATCGCGGGCAATATTCGCGCGACAATCGCTTTATAATAGGATGCGGGCTTATGCTGGGTGGTCACCACAAACTTAATGACATGTCAATCATTAAAATGCAGCGAGACGTCTGGATGCTACGACAGAGTAAAGAATCTTACATAAATAGGCCTTTTCTACCATACAAAGATATGCGCCAAATTGCAAAAGCCCTTGTTGTCAGTTTATTTTATTTTTTATAACTATGTGGTTCTGCGAGTGACGGCCATAGAGGACATTTCTAAATATGTGACAGCATCAGCATAACATCATTGTGTGACAGCATCATGAATATTTTGTTGTAATTTACGTGATTTCTTGTTATTTGTTAAAGATTATCATTGGCTGTGTTTCTGTTTATCTTTAATGCATTTTGAGTGACTTCGCCTTTCTTGGACTATGGGTCTTTGTTACAGTTTACTTCGGCTACAATGGTAACTCGCATCTCGAACCACTCTAATTTAACTTTAATTTAACCGGTGCATAGCAAATGAATCATTTGGGATACAGTCGTTAGATTTGAGTGAAATTCATTTGCTGGAAGACAGCGTATTACTCCACGATCGGCAAGTTTTTTTTTTTTATGTCATTTGATTCGGCAAGGGTTCATGTTTCTTCACAAAATTTTCTCGACTTTTCGACTAACATAAATATACAGGGCTATGAAACACTATTATAGCTTCATAATACATTTTGTTTTATTTGTGTTTATTTCTGGCCCGAGCTTGTATGAGACCGTTATCTATCTCCTTTTAGGGTTTAAAATGCTGCAGTATTAAATAATGGTTAGCTGAATCACCCGGTCGAATACTTTACACTGCAATTTTAGACGTAATTTTTGCGAGTTTATAAGGTAAGTACAATATTTTGCAATTGACGGGTATCAATTTTCCTCTTTTGTTGCCAAGCGGATCAGTGGAATAAGGATTCTTTTCTTCTTCTTCAGTTGTCTCTCCCAGTACTGAGAGTTGACCATCTAATTCAAAAATCTAAGTTCCTCTCCATAATTCAAGACTCCTTCTTTTGATAGCATACTATAGCTAGAAGTGGACTTTGATAAGCTTTATTTGCATTATGAAAACAAGCCGATTGTCCGATGGGATAACCCATCGGCAAAAATAGTAAACTTCCATACAAAATTTCAGGGGATGAATTTAAAAAAATCTTTCCTTAGCTATATAACAACAAATAGGTACCTAACCAACTATATACTCGTAACAATCAAGGAACATGAAAGAGTAGAATAAGTATGAACAACATTGTCAAACTTTTCCAACTTGATTACGAGGCTTTTGGCTACTTTTTGTGTGTATATTTTGTCTTTTTTTGTTGAATGTGCGTTTTGTTTGTGCAGAATAAACAATCTTTCTTTCTTTCTTCTTTATATAAGGAACTCTTGTGCAAAAAAAATCTTCTAGACCCAGCATTTTTAGCCGTGCGGTTATGTGACAGTAATTGAATAATGTATGACATATTATTATCTTCTAAGTACATAATTATTAACTGCTTTTAAAGCTTTGCATTAGCAATGCACAAAATACAGCTGATGGGTACTTCAAATTAATTTACGATTTAATTTTCATCTTGGCACAGAAACCTGTTATTAAAATAATTTACATATCAACGCGCATACAGCTGCGTAAATACCCAGATTTATTAACTTTACGTTATTATGAAATAAACATCGATTAATAACTGTCTGCATAGGTCTGAACTATTGTAATTACTGGGCAACTGCTACTGCAAACTGCAATTAAAGACCCGGCTGCGCGCGCGCTGATAAATGGCGAATTTGTTGGACGAATCATGCACGATTTAGCTATCGTAGTTTTATTGCCTAGTAAAATATTTTGTAAATTCGCGCTGGTCCCGGACTCCCGGCTGTCATTTGTTGTCGAGTTTTTGACGGTTAGTCAGAAGCCCGAAAGACTGACAACCGGTCTTATTAAGGGGTAACGTATATTGTTACCTAGTAAATGGGTCGTGGAGGTCAGATAAGCAGTCACTCTATGTAAAAAACTGCATCCGGTTAGACTGGAAGCCGACCCCAACAGCCCAACATAGTTAAGAGAGGGCTAGGTAGATAACGACGACGGATAAGATCTCACCCAAACTTCGAACTTCGTATTTTGTTTACAAAAATTTTTGCTCTGCCACCATTACCTGTTTACATCTTTAGTAGTCTTCAAAAAGCTTACTTTTTACCCGACTACGGCGACGCAAAAAGGAGGGTTATTTCACTTCTACGGTCTGCGGTGGATCCCTGACGAAGCGCTTTTGAAGCATCGCCTTTAAATGGAGATATTATGCCTCATGTAATGAATGAGTCTGCAGGATACATTAGGTGCAGGCCCTGTAGACTTATTATTAAGGATATTCAAGGTAGGTACATATCTTTATTTTATTGCGTTATTATTTCAACAGACTTTTGCTTACTGTTTAGAAAAAATATTTAGGTACTTGATGTTTTTGGTCAAGTGTTTCTACTCGGGTTTTCTCCCGGCGACTTTAACGTACTCCCGCCCTAAGACCCTCAAAAAAAGGTGGTTCGGACGAGTAGTAAAAAATATTTATTGTCCAATATTCGTAACCTATATAAGCCGCGCGTAAGTGGAGTAAAATCAAAACTGCATAATATTCTTATAACCATATGTTACACATTATTTTCGTTAAATTGAGAAATGCATAAAAATGTAGTGTACCCCTGGTGGGACTCGAACCCACAATCCCCGGCTTAGGAGGCCGATGCCTTATCCATTAGGCCACAGGGGCGATATGTGTAGGGTATGAATTCTCCTTCAGTAACTACTTATCCTTAGGAATTTAGATAATGTTGAGTTCGTGAAGATTTTCAGCAAGAAACAATCTATTTTAAATGGTTGGTGTCAAGAATTGATCAAAATTTACGTACCGTAAATGACGCCTCTCTTATCCGAGTGGTTTTGGGTCGTATAAGATAGATCTACTGATTTGGGAAAGGGGAACAACATAATTTGGGGATGTGCTTGTGTACCTAATGATTTGTAAAATGTAGGTACTAATTGACCTTGCCGAACCGTAGTCAGACCCAAATCTTCATGAAATATATATCTACAAGAATGGATAGTGAAAGAGTGAGTGAGTGAGTGAGTGAGGAGCTTGCTGCTAAGTAATAACAGCCGCACAGGTCGATCCGTCAGGTTAAGCTACGGTTGCCGGGGTTGGTCCGTGGATTGGTGACCATCTTTACATATCGAGACTCCTCCGTGCCTCGGAAAGCACGATAAACCGTTGGTCCCGGCTGTCTTTCGTTGATCCTTGACAGTCGTTATGGGTCGTCAGAAGCCCGAAAGTCTGACAACCAGTCTTACGAAGTGGTATCGTATTACCCATTTACTGAAAGAAAAGAAAGAAAGAAAGAAAAATGCGTTTATTGGCATTAAGCAGAAGAAAAACCTTAAAACTGTAAGTAATAACCAAAAAAACTGGGTTGTGGAGGTCAGATAGGCAGTCGCTCCATATAAAATTTTGGTATTCAGCTGCATCCGGTTAGACTGGAAGCTGACCCCAATATAGTTGGACCCCAATATAAAAGGCTAGGCAGATTGAATGGACAGTGAAAATGTTATCGAAGCCTGATCCAGATCTAAAAAATTTGCTGGTAGCGGATAAGGTCAAATTTCACCAAGGAAATTGAACTGAACCCATATAAACCGCGTTCAAGAGCGGTCAGTATCATCATTAATGAGGAATATTGATACCGACAGCTCTTGAAAGCGGTTTGGATGTGTTGATAGCGAACTGAATCATTGCTGAAATTCACCCCCACAGAATGGATTCACGAAACATAATTATATCGTGTAACCTGAAAATTCATGGAATAGGTGTACGGATCAAGAATGAATCCCTAGTTAAATCATTCAATAATGTTGTTGAGAACAGTGTGAAGAAAATATTATGACGATCGAGGACAAATTATTGAGTTTCATTGATTTTATTCAAAAGGAATTGGTGATTCTTTACATTTTTGATAAATAAACCATGTCTGATGTTAATTGAGTTACAAATCACGAATACATAATTGACATTATACCTATAGAATAAGTTATTTTATCAAGATATCAGGAGACATAAAACATTCATAACTACCTGTTGACTTTTTTCTGGTTTGTCGTTTGAATGTTTCTAATTGAGTTATTTTTCGTGATAAATCATCTCTTCATTAGGTACTTCTGTTATACAGATACCAACTTATACCTTGATCTTACACAAAATGTCGAACCTATGAATAAGTCACTTTTTTTTTTTTTTTTTTGAGGGTGGGAAATCATCCAATGACTTCTCCCGCTCTGGGCGGAGCGGAAGGGCGTGTCAGACTTTTACTGACTAAAACCCACCCGTGTTCCTTCATTTGCCTGTTGCCAAGGTCCCGGTATCCCTTTCGGACTTTCCCGCAACCCTGGCAGGCATCGGTCCTAGCGGACCCCGACAATTGTGCTGACATCTCTTTGAGGCGCGCGTGGAACACGACGCGCCATCGACCCGGGCCTGGTCCTTATCGGACGGCGAGCTGCCCGTTGCTCGCCGTCCGCAAGCCCGCGCCTATGGTGGCCGGGAATCCGCCTGGGATTCCCGACGCCCAGGTCGTCTCCAACGACGGCGGTTAGGGGCGTGAGGGCGCAAACTTTGCCTTTCCCTCACGCGTTCCGCCTCCTCCTTCGCGAGCATTACTGCTTCGCAGAAGGAGGTGACGGCTTCCTATGCCCTCTCGCTCCGTACCATGGCCTGGACCAGGGCCGGACGCGAGAGGTCATTGCCGCCAATCGCCTCCGCGAGGACACGGCGGTGCTCCGCCCAAGCAGGGCATACCTCAACCGTATGCTCCACCGTGTCCTCCGGGATGAATCAGTCACTGGCAATAAGCTTTAGAATTAGGAGAGCCAAGAAGAAAATTATCAATAAAAACTATAATTTTCCATCTTCTCCTGCCGTACCAAGATCATCTCTATAATCAATAAAGATTAGCATACAATTATTCTCACTTACATTAAAATTAATCACTAAGTTAAAGTAATGAATGTAGTTAAGTAATTCCTGGCTGATTGAACCATGAAGCTGGCTCCGTGTCATGCGATACGTACCGACGTATCCAAACTCATAAATATCAATCAGCGGCCATTAGCGACGATGTACTTGATGCATATTCTTACAAGCACCAACCAACCGTCATAACATGACCCTTCAATAACTATACAACTCCATAAAATCCCCCTTTAAAAGTGCATGTAGCGCGGCGTGTAACAGCTCCATGAATATTTGACGAATCTCGCAAAACGGTTTGCCTTGGACTGCTTCCATCTTTCTCTCTAAGTGTCCATCATTATAGCTATAAAATATTGTTTCCGACAGATTTCGACACCTTTAAATTATCATTAAATGGCGAATAAATTGTGCTCAATTAATTTAATACTCGACGACATTCTTGGTAACATGGAATATTCAATTAGCGATCGATAAAGTTACAAAGCTGAAAGTGTAGCTATTTTAGACGTTTAATAAATACTTTCAGTTAAAGGTCTTACCTTTTATGTAGAGTCATAATAAATTAGATACTTTATTCTAAACATACGACGAAACCGGGCTTTAATAGAAGCACCACCCACCTGAGCTTTCTTATTAAGTTGCGAACGAAAAATGCCAAAAAAGTATTTCAGTCTGAACTTAAAGCATATTTATGACGTGTCATGTTTATCATGGGACGGTATCGTCTTAAAAACTGCGGGTTTCGGCATCTTATGTTTATCGGCGAGACCCGACCGACCATTAGTCGTCAAAATGTATCCAAAATAAAACGTAAAAGGCGAAAACAACGCCTAAAGTATTGGGCAGACTATCCGTCGGTCAGCCCGCCAGACTGACAAATTGCCTGGCATTCCGCTCGACGGCTACGGGAGGTACCGAGGAATAAGACCTCATATTTTTAATATAAGAATTTTAATTTTGAAAGTCCGATTTACGCTTAAATGAACGATAAAATTTTCTTATAGCTAGGTATTCTTTAATTAGCCAGAGATATTGGCAGATATGTTTTTATTGTTATTGGCTCTTGGTTTACTTTTCTACACTGATGCAAGCCTGTAAACTATCGGTAATGTAGAATAGAATCAAACCGAACTAATATTTCTAAAAATCAAATAAACTGTACTGATTGTTAAGCTCTTGTTTTGATACCGAAAAAGTATACGAGTGTTGAACATACTTAGCATAAGCGGCATTAACACTTCAAAATGATGAAAATCCGTAATCTTTTTCATCCGTAAGCATCTTATCTCGCGCCAGAGAATATGCTATAATTTATTTAAAGTTTTCATGAATGATGGCAACTTCAGTTTTCTAACGGTGAAAATAAAAAGTATTTCAATGTTGCAAAGCTTGAGAGGCGATTAATTAGGGGTTCGCGTTGATCCTGCAGAAAACTGAACAGGCCTTCACTTTCATAATAATTAATCATTGTGCGCTAATGTTCAATGTCCAAATGATCGTGCTGTACGTCTGGCCTTGGCAGCCCAGAATCGCCCCTGAGCTTGGACCCTCATCAATTTGATAAATTCGCGTAGGTAAGTGCAACGTTCCACCGAGTGTCCACTCGATAATCTTGCTAAATCACGGTCGGGTTTGAAGATGAATAATATCCGTTCGATATCAAAGGCATTGTGCGAACTGTATCCAAATTATTGAACACTTTTATTTACTCCGACCTTAAGAAGATAATTAAGGAATGAAATTATGCTGATTCAGCGTGTTAAAATCTTGATAAATTATTATACTTACTTATTTATTTTTATAACGAAGTCTGATTCGATAATGGCTTACCGCAATTACTTATTCATATCCAAAATCCCTTCAATACTCCTTATTTTTCTGATTTGGGTATCTATTAAAAACGAAAAAGTGAAATTGCTATGTAATATACAAAAAATTATTGGAAAACATTGTAAACTAAATCTTAATAAAAGAACGACTAAAATCATGAATTTAAAGAGCACCCAGCCAACAACGTAGTAGAGGTCCATTACAAAACTTGTAAATATAGCAGGCTAAGCGTAAGATAGGGCAATCGTAAGTCGGAGGAAAGCGGTGTGAGCGTGGTGCTAAATGGGGAGAGGGGGGAAAGAAGCGGGGGGAGTTGGACGAGGAGGAAGGGGGAGAAGGGGGGAAAAGAGGGTAGGGAGTATAGAAGTGCAACATCTCAAGGTCGGTCGGTGCGTCTCGGCCGGTACCACTCCGGCTCCGTTTGCCATGTGCCGCGAAGTAGATATGTATCAGCGGATATACGAGCAGTCAACACGTGTAACAAATGGTAATGGTCCTGCACTATCGCTTTTATAGATGAGTTTCTTTATTTACACCGTTCGCATGGATTCTTGGACGATTTTCAAATGTCAAGTTCAAGGGAGCAGAGATTAAGTAATGTGCGAAGGGATTAGTGCTTTCGTGTTGGAATTTTAATGAGTCGTGTAAACAGGATTCAGTGTGTGTATGAGCGAGTTAACTCGTGTAATGGACTGGTAGTCAATCGCTGTGATAACGTCTTCGTTAATTTTATGAGAAAGGGCTTTATTTTATGCGTGTACAGCAATCTTGTTTGTCGTGATTTGCGTCCTTTATCATTAGTTACACATTTACAAGCAGGGACCGAAAACCTTTATAAATAACGCTAAGTAGAAGTATTTTAGTTACTTCTACAACTAAGTGTACCGCTATCTGGGTAACCCAAGAAGAAGAAAAATGTTACCTCTTTTACGTTACCGTTTAAAACCGGTTACACACACAGGCGACTAATGCTGGCGGCACTCGTGCGAGATAGGGGTAATTTTTATATCAGTACAATACTGGTTGTATTCAATTTACGGTAACATTTAAAATACCTGTAAAAAAATATTAATGTCGTTAACCAAAAAAATCCCCGTATTGATCATACCAGTTTCTGTCCCTGTTTACATGTGTATACGTGTAAATATAAAGGTCACGGATACATCTAGTCAGATTTTTTTATCAATTCAATTCAATTCAATTCAATTTATTTATTGCATCAAATATGGTAGGTACATGAAGTTCTTATTACATAAAATATTTGGTAACACACATTTGGCCAATATATAAGCATGCAATAGTATACAAGTTTTAACACTTACAATACAGTCAAATATGTCTGTGCTTTATAGTATAAAATTTACAGGGACACTTTTGAAAAAACTCATCTACCGAATAAAAACACTCTTACAACAGGGTCAGGTCAGGGTCAGGTATCAGGGTAATGCATCTCATAAAGTTCAAATTTTTGTGAGAATGTAGAAACCGGGAAATTAAGTGATTGTGTCACGATGACTTGCATCATATAATAATATGTACTTATGACATTATATCTCTTACCATTACTATGTATGTTTCAGGATCGCTTTATTTTTTTGATACGAAGGATTGATTGAATAGGAATGTTGAAATTGACAATCTTCATATTCTTAGTAATGTCTACAACTCTACATGCTAAAACTAGCAACACGTTTCTTATTAAATGTACGAGAAGTGTGGAATGATAACTATCTGACACTACTTTTTGTGCCAGACGAGTATGGAAATTGGTAAGAAGACTTTTGTATCCAAACACGATATTAAGTTGTTTTCAATGTATTCATATTGTATTGCTGTTGCATTGGAAGTTTGTCGATTACTGTCAACGCATACAATATTTTATTAAGAACTATTAAGCTTCGCACGGTTTTTACGACTTGAAAAAACATCGAAATTTATCAGTTATCATCATCATCTCATCTGCCTAGTCTTTTCTGAACTATGTTCGGGTCGGCTTCCAGTACAACCGGATGCAGCTGAATACCAGTATTTTACATGGAGCGACTGCCTATCTGACCTCCACAACCCAGTAACTGGGTAATACGATACCCCTTGGCAAGACTTAAATTTATCAGTTATATGTAACTTTAATAGTAACGTACTACACTTTAATACTTTGTGGAATAAATTCTCTGAACGATGGTGAAAACCTCATCTGTTGTGCTATTCTGTAAAATCTCACCGTGAGAACTTAGGTGAAGTGAGCTTGAAGTGAACTGTCACTGCCTTAGCATCAGTAAGTATCGGTGACAATGACAGCTCACTCCACGCTCACTTCACCCAAGTTTTCACGGTGATATGGTTACAGAATAGCAATGCTGTTGCGTGGTTTAGAAGAACAACGCGGACATACAGATAAACACGAAAAGCGACTTTAATTTATACATATTAAGTACAGATCCTACAAACGTTCTAGATTGTGCCACTGAGATTTTCGGATTATATAGCTTTTTGAAGAGTTTTTAGATCTACCAAAATATCCCCGATGCTTATGGATACCTTCGCTTTTCAGTACTAGTTCGCCATTTTGAAGATCTTGAATTTGACAATAGCAGGACATTTTGTAGGAACCTACACTGAAATCGTCAACACCTCGTGAGTTATTCTGGTGTACAGGTAATAGGTATTGGATCTTAAGGGGTATGAGGAACAGGGTGTAAAGTTCACTCATCCACCAAAGAAAAGGGAGCATCCTCCGACCAGACGGGTGTTGTGTTTGGCGGGCAACTGCCCAACGATTGATGTCGGGTTCTTGTATATATGTCCATTGCACGGTAAACTTTAATTGCGCGATGCAGGATTTATGTGACGTCAGGATTTTTGTGTGACGTCAGGTCTTTGATGCGTAGTTCGCATGTGGCGATGTAGATACCGCCACAGATACAACTCTGTATGAGAAGAAAGCTTTACTTTGCTTAATGTGGACAGACAGGTTGATATCATTAATTCATTCGTTTCGATGTTTTCCTAAGGAGCCATGTCAATTCATCCATCATTGCATCCTGTACCTACTTCATTAGTTTCAAATCACAATAGCTCAATAATGAACTTTCCTTTTTTTGATAGGAATAGAAAGTGGCTCCGTAAGCCTGATATGTAGGTATCTTGAACGATAATAAATATCGTTTTATTTATAAAGATGCCTTGGTACAGGGTAGGCTAGCCGATGCAAATGTCCGAACCGACGCCGGGTAAGGCGATTCGGCGCGATAAGTTAGACCTACTCGTTAGCCCGGTGTACTCGCACTTTCAACTAGAGATACCTATTTATAGGTAGGTAAGTGAATAATATATAACGCATAGCAGAACTAGATTTTGAACACGATTTCGCCTGCGTGGAAGTCGCAAACTATCTCACGGGAATTCAGGTAATACCTATGGTGTCATGGTCTACCTGTGTGCCAAATTTCATCGAAATACGTTCAGTCGTTCAGGTGATAATATATTGAAAAAAGTTTGCTCGTTCTTTATCGTGTACCTTTTTAAGTATATGGAATAGAAATTTAACATTTTGAGTATGTTTTTTGACTATATGGCCTACCATCCTGGAAAAGGGATATATGATAGGTACAATTAAATATTATTCGATACAAAAAAAATTGCAAGGTTCTATCTATTTTCATGTTTTTTTTTTTTGTGTTTAGGGCGTAAAGCTTATAATTTATTCAATGGAGCTTACTTTAAAACATGGAGAGCAATCGCATCAAAACTCAAGCAAAGCAGTTTTAGTTTTTTTTGAAGCAGCAATTTGTTTTAGCGCATCCGTTGTTTTAAGACTCATGCAAACTGGCGCGATATCGTAGGCGCGATAGGCTATATTGCGCCAGTCTGTACGAGGCTTTATTCCGAACGCACATACATTATCGCCATCCCTTCTATTACCTATTAAAAATAATGTCATCACTCTCGTTCGTTGATAAATCATTCACCCGGTGGGGCCCATATGCGTAAAAAGGGGAACTAACAGACAGGCAGGCAGAGTAGAGACTTGGTATAACCTTCTATAACAAGCTACCCTCTTCTTTGCTAGATTTGCCTTATAATGCGTTTAAAGCAAAAGTAAAATGCAACCTTTGTTCAAAGGCGTACTACTCTATTAACGACTACTTAAATGATAAGAGTAGCTGGACGCTGTGATTAACTCAAGACAATGTTTGTGTTCTTTCTCCAGAATTAGCTTATCCACTGACAGGTTATATGAGTTCATATACATTTTTATTCTATTTTATTTGGTCTGTTTAGTCAATTTATTTTTAATTTAATTTATTGTTGACATAATCTACTCATTACAATGTTTTCTATATGAGTTGTATTGCAATATGTGGTTAGCTAGCGACCTCAACAATAATTGATAATTATATTTTTTTTTGTCTGAGCAACCAGCAGCAGGTTCGTCATGCTCCCTTAGATGTCACTGCTTGCGGTAGCGTCGGGGGTCGGGTTGTCTCTTTCCCTCAAATATGGCGAGGGGGGTAATGGCTGATCTTTGCGTTATGCTCGTGAACGGGTGCTGCTTGTGGTGACTGGTCGTCTTGCTGATCTCGGTTTTGTTAATGTTATTAGTAATTAACTTTTTATTTATTTTACTTCGATGGTCCTAGTTTATCATGTATAACTTCCAGTTACAGCATTAAATGGCTATATGTAAGCGGGCACGCCCTTTGTGCCTGGTGGCTTTTATTTAGTCAATTTATGTTTACATTTACTTATTTCTGCTTGAGTACATATAGTTCTCGTTTTATTTATTTTTTTGGGTGGTATATTGGCGTGTGCTAGCTGACATATGGCTAATAATTCGATTTATATTTTATGTTACGTAATGTAAATGATTTTGCATACTTTTGTATAGAATCAATTGTTTCTAACTGAACAGACAGCTGTGCTGCTGGGGAGTTTGTTGCGCCACTTCTTCTTCCCAGCTAAAGCACTAGGAAGTGGTGAAAGGTGGGCGTTTTGGGGGACTGTCTTATGTAATTTTGACGTTCGAAAAGTGCTGATTCTCAGCCTAGTTTGAATAAATGACTTTTGATTTTGATTTTGATTTTGATTTTGAGAGTTACTTCGCATTTATAATATAAGTATAGAAGCATGGATTGGCGCAATCCCTGAAAGTAGTTAGTTCAGAATTTGCCGGACAGTTTTTATCGTGTATTTTATAAAATGAAAATGAGAGATCTGTAATTAGAGCTGCTCAAAGAAGTGAAAGAAGCTCACAATCAAATAAAAGCAATACGTCTTGTGCAATACTGCAGCTTAGTCTTTAAGTAAAATAAATGGAAAATGCATTTCTTTCTAAATAAAAGGTGAAAAGTTTGCTCTATGATTTCCAGATGCTGCATTGTGCTTCTACATTGATATTCTATTTGAAGTACTATCTGAGCGTTGGGTTGGGAACGAAAGGTATAATGGCACTCATTTGGGTAGTATTTCGTCCTGCGCTTGTTACATTTAATTTGTTTTTTTCCGAATGAACTCGGAGTTACATTTAGTTTTTGTTTCATCGCAATTGGTTCACTCTATCAAAAGATATAATCAATCAATTGAAAGTGTTCAAGATGAAGTTTTCATTACGTAATTGTTAATCATTTAAAATGATGACCTATTTCAAATTCATAATTTTTTCGAATATTTTTATTTCTTTCTTTTCCCACTGCGGGTGTGAGTCAGAATACAGTTAACGCATTGAAGTAAGAGTTTTTGACATTGTGCTCTTTTGACATTCTGAGCTTTTGTCATTCTGAGCTTTTGACATTCTGCGCTTTTGACTATGTGCGCCTTTGAATTTCTATGCTTTGACATTCTGCTCTTTTGACAATTTGCAACCCACTTGTCATTTCGCGCTTTTGACCTTATGCTCCCCAACGCTATCTGAGGTCTAGAGCTTATTCTGTTTCACGTACAGAAAAAAACAAAATCAGCTGTTCAATATTTTGCAATGCAGTGGTGCAGTGGTGGCCCCGTGGTAACGGCCGCGATTTACAAGTTGTACGTCGTAGGTTCGAACCCCACCAGGCGCTTTACTTTGTGTAAATTATTCATCACCGCTGCTCTCAAAAGCAGTGAAGGAAAACACCGTGAGGAAATGCACTACTAGGCATGTTCTAGAATCAAAAACTCGAAGACATGTGACATCTACCAACCCGCTCTGGGCCCGCGTAGTGGATTACGGTCCACTCCCTCTCACTGAGAGGAGGCCTGTGTCCCAGCAGTGGGAACATTATAAAATATGCTGATTATGTGCTATGTATATATTTTAACCTATTGAACAGCTGTTTTTTTTTCAAAGCTCGTGTTACTAGAATCATGTGCTGAATTTATGGTAATAGTTTGCCTGTCAATGGGGTACACTGTGTATAACACTGTGGTAATATGGTAACCAGGCATAAAATAGACCGAGTATGATAATTTTCAAGCTATTTCGGGTGTGGTGAAGTGGATGACGTGCCAGCGAAGTGGTATTGTGAGTCAAATGGTGTTTTTGGTAAGCATAATGCTTCCGCAAGTATTCTCGGAGTACTTTGATAATGCCAACGCTGTAAACCGCGCCAGAGTTAATGTGGCGGTGCACTTATGTATCGCTGCTAAACGTGGATTTTATAAACCACGTTTAGCACCGCAACTACTACCAGTTAAAAAAAGATCAAGTAAGCGGTATCAATTTGATCGTTATGTATCATTTTATATTGTCAGTCATGTTTTTGGCAGAACCCACAATAAAATAATAACTTCAGCGATTGTGTGGTCGAACGTCAGACCTATCATTGATTAGAACAATTATTTTTTTAATCACACTTCGCCAGGAGCTGCAGGTGGATGCAGCTGACCAGCAGAAAAGGATTTATTTAACATTAGCATTCTCTTTCAATCGAAAGGTGCCAATCATTTGTATGAAGCAGCGTAGTGTTTCGGCCTTCGCCACTGCTACATGTTCTTGGCAAGTCACCTTTTTGATACTCCTGGTATAAGGAATGGCATATTCACGAGAACCGCAATTTTGAACTTTGTTTGCAGAAACGAGAATATTAATCCGTCTTTCGAATATACATTTTCACGCATATTACATTTCCTAAGTCAATGAATTTGAGCCTACACCTATTGATTTCCATTAGAAGTTCTGAAAGCCTTTGTAAGCACTCGTTTGATGTACCTACCTGCGTATAACAAACACAATTCAATTAGTCTTTGGCAAAACTTATTAGGTACATACTAACAAAGCACGTCTTGGATAGGATTTACATTTTACATAAAGTTATGCATTATACCTACAAGTGTAAATTAAATTAAATCTGGCGAAACTTGACAGACATGATGCTTATCTACCTATCTCATAATTTCAACTAATTACTGTTGATTACGGGGTCAACTGCTCAAAAGTAAACAAATGCAAACATTTTATGTGAATAAAAAAAACAGAAGAAGGATAATAAAAGGAAAACAAATGTCTTTTTAATTGTCCAAGGATCTTTTGGTGTGTGACCGAAATCGGAACTAACCCCGCCATCTTGCTTTTTCAAAGCTATTTCCCCAAACAATTTCTTGTTTACCAGTAACGCCTATGTCATTCAAGCGCCACAATGTCGTAGCAAGCAAGTGTTTAGCTCTGACAGCAAGTAATAGACAATTTTATTAAAACTCTTTATTAGTCGAATTCTGGGCTTTTGGCTAGGTACTTTTTATTTATGCATGTTTTATGATATGAGTTTTATTTGTGCAGAATAATCTACTAAAGAAAGTAAACTTTATTTCCTTCCTTCTTTAACCTAGATGCTTGAGTGGCGACGAGAATTTAAAACTTATTCTTAAATTCTCGTCTAAACACAAGCATCTTCTATACTAGTTCTTTAAAGCGAAACAGCCAAGGTCTTAGAACCATACATGCTTAATATTTCTACAACGTTAAAATGCAAGTATCGACGACAATTAGATACATTTTGACGTAACGAGAAACGAATGATGTGCTAAAGTATTAGTGATTCTGGTCACGCAGCGCAAGCGCGCGGATTGCCCATAACTACTGAGCAATGCTGGCAACAAGTGCCCCGATTTATAAGTGATTTTGTTACAAGTTATAATGTTATAAAGTGGAGATAATGGAGAAATTATAAGGGGATCTATGGAGTCACATTTTTGGAGCACTTTGGGAAAGAAGAGCTAATAACTCTAGTATATACAGCGTAACAACACATACCTAACATACCATAACATCACGCCTGTGTTCCCCGAAAGGTTAGGCAGAGGTGTACCCATAGTACACTCACATTTCGCCAGTTATGATTTAAAGTCGCCCCATGTAATAGGGGGCGAGCCTATTGCCATCAACCGGGCACAAATCCAGACTCTGGGCTGCTACTGAGGAATTCCAGATGGAAAAACACTTCGACCCGGTAATCGAACACAGGACCTCAAGCTCCGCAGTAGCACTTGCGACCACAACACCAACGAGGCAGTCAACACAGACCAGCACCTTAATTACGTAATACCTGATCAATCAGAATTGGAATTGGTTCGAAACAAATGTTTAATCCACTGATTTATAAGTTCTACAAAAAAACTGCTCTACAACGTAAATAACGCAATGAATGTCGTTGAAATGTCAAAATGAAACAAATTAGTCTTAATCGGTTACGAAACTAAGTTACGCAATTAGATAGCTGTCCTCTCAATAAAAGATTTACTTATTAAAAGTAGAGGTACAGTCGACTTATAAAGAAAAAATAATTTTCATAATGGTTGGCAATATGTTAAAGAATGCCTCAATATTTTTAAAGAAAATTTGGATCCCATATAGATAGCCCTACATAAATTATGATCATATTATTGAAAATATGAAAGTCGAAAACATACCTAAAATTCAAGAATATTCCAAAGAGCCTGCAAATAACAAAAATAATAGTACCTAGGAACCTACCTATATTTTACACAAACTTTTAACATATACCTCATAAAAGGCAAATTACCTCATAATTAGCTAACAGAGATTAAGGCGCTAAGTCCCGTTTAGTACCGTAAAACGGTCACTTTAAAAAGCCTACTCCTCATTAACGGCTTGGTTAAACGATCTGAAAAAAATATATGTTTGCCATAGATTCATGTACAACATTTTTGTTAAAGGGTTTTTGCGAATTGCTAATAGTTTTGCCTTAAAAAAATATTTACCAAAACGCTATTTTTGGCTAATATTCGCTACTACTTCTAAACGGCTTTGAATTTTGTAAATATTTTTACACTGAAAAATTGATGGTTACAAGGACTACAAAACTGTTAGAGCATTTTTAAATCAATCAATATTTGCAAAGATAATGACCCCATTTAGAGATAGAGGTTCAGAGGTGCTCTGCGCGGGGCGCGGGAGGCAGTCGCGCGTTAGCATTGAGACGGGATGGCTGTGTCGCTCGCTGCTCCGCCCCGGCTATGGACCGATACGCGCGTTTGCGTGTATTAGTGCAAATATTTACGTTCGAATTGTATCAATGTGCGTTTATAGACTAGCTCGCTGCAGACAGCCCAATTCAATTGCGCGCGTAGGCGCTTTATTGTTGTTTTTTTTTTAAATGTGTTATTACGTATAATACTCTTTTTATTTACATTGACAAAATTTACATACAAATTAACAATTTACAATATAAGTAAACCAAAATTTTTTTTAAATATAACATAACATCACGCCTGTGTTTCCCGAAGGGTTAGGCAGAGGTGTACTTTTAGTTAGTACACTCACATTTTGCCAGTTATGTCCCATGTAATAGGGGCGAGCCTATTGCCATCAACTAGGCACAAATCCGGACTCCGGGCTACTACTGAGCAATTTCAGATGTACAAACCGGCCAAATGCGTGTCGGACCACACAAAATGAAGGGTTCCGTTTTCCGTAGTTGGGATGAATTTATGCCAAGAACAAACTGAACATTGTAGTTGAAAAACATTTTTTGCAACTGCAAATTTAAGTTGGTCGATTATTACTCGTTAACTTGTAGAGCCTACTTAGCTGTGATAGTTTTCCTTTTAATTTCTTTATATACCTATAACTACTACTGCCGTGAATTTTTTCACATATCCAAAACCAACTATTTAGCTGGCAGGGGGGGAAGACACTTGACTCTAACAAAAAACAACACTTCAAAGTTTAATATTTCGCAAACAGATCCATGAATCCAAAAATTGTTTTTAGGCACTCACAATATTTTTGAACGATCTTTCCAACGACACACCACACCATAGGAAGACAAGAAAAAAACCATACAAACTTTACGTGTAGGTGTACCCTAAAATTATTTTTTTTCATTATTTGATTGTACCTCTCAGCGTGATTAATATGTTCACCCGTGCTAATTACAGCTTTATAGTACTAAAAGTCTATGATCTAAGTCGCGGACAGACAGACGGACAGTGTGAAACTATAGGTAAGGATCCTTGTTGACTACGGAACCCTAAAAACGCAATAACACTTTGCCCGACCGCGACCCATGAATCGAACCCGGGACCTCATACTCAGCAGTAGCGCTTGCCACCGCTAGACTAACGGGGCAGTCGTTGACATAAAATACGAGTATTGTGTAAATCTATAATAATAAATTATGTATAACTATCCACGTCACCACATACAAATGCAATTCAGTAAAAACCAATACGAATATACGAAATACGAAGTCGCGAACACACATTCATAAATCAGAACGTACTGCACAATCAATTATAAACCTTATCTCATCAAGTACAGCGTGCATGTATCGTGCACTGTAGCCTAGGTACAACTTACTCACACGAAATCACTGGCTTGTCGCAAGCTACCCTACAACGGCTGTATTACGCGCGCGATGCAACCGCTACAAAGTTTCGTTTTGTGATATTTACATTGCTTGTCCAGTCACTTAGCGACACACTTAGGTAGTGGTTATGAAGCAATGTATTCATTACAAAAATAGTACAGTCGCTATGATATATGAAAACAAAAATAATGTAGTAAAGGCAATAAATATTTTCCGATTTGTTGTTTATCATGATTTTCACGACAAATATAATAAAATACCCACTTGTGCTGATAATTATGATAAGTAATTGTTCCTTAATTTATAAACTTTTTCGTACTAATACATAATTTGTAAACTTCGCGGTCTGAGCTGATCCTTATATTTATATGCTTACGACCTTCTATTTTCAAGAGACACATCATCATTGTCATCAACAAATGGTTCTAGTTCATAATTTCAAAGAAATATTTTTTTGAGCCAAGATTACCTAGCGTAGCGGGCAGCTACATGTGGACGTGTATCAGTGAGCCGTGAGTTCAAATCTCACTCAGTACTAAAACTTTTTGTAAGTTTTTACTTGATTGGAAGTAATGGGACGGAAGTATAATACATTCATTGTGACGTTACATTTAAAAAAAAAACATGCATAGTCTGAATCATATTATTAGTTTTCAATACAGTCTGCTGAATACTGATACCTATAAATAGTTAAATAATAATACAATTACTAATATTTAACTTCATAAAAATAAATAATAAGCATTAGATTATAACAAGTTTTTGCTTAAAATACAAAAAAAATTGTTTTATTTCAATGAAAGTAAATCAGCATTGTGATATGGATTCGAACCCAGACCTCAATGATCGCCAATCCAATGCTTTGCTCATACAGCTACTACCACATGATAAAGTTTGCGAATTTTAGCAATGGAATGGTAATAACAGGTTGCCACTATAACGCGTAGTCTAAATGCAACAGAAATACCTACACTGTTATATTTTGCGTAGTATGACAGTTCATAATTATGTGTGTGTTCTCTGTGGAATGTTGAGACATCACTCATACACGCAAACGCACTGGCTGTATCGTGCTCGAGTTCATACGTTACGTACGTTACATTTAAAAAAGAACATGCATAAAGTCTAAATCATATTATTATTAGTTTTCTATAAAGTCTGCTGAATACTGATACCTATAAATAGTTAAATAATAATACAATAACTAATACTTAACTTCATAAAAAATAAATAATAAGAATGAATAGATTATAAATAAACATAAATACCTAACAAGTTTTTGCTAAAAATACTAACAAATAAAATATTATGATTTCAAAGAAATTAAAAACCAGGATGCGAACCCAGAACTCATTGATTCCGAATCCATTGCATACTCCATACAGCTACCTGTACGTGTTAGTTATAATTGAATTTTAGCAATACAATGGTAAGAACAGGTCGAGACTATGACGCGAATTCTAAATGCAACAGAAATAAATGTAATGTAGGTACTGAAGTTTTGAGCGGTTGCTGTAAGTACATGTAGGTATGTAAGTATGTAGGTAGGCCTGTAGGTAGGTATATAGGTACGTATGTAGGTAAGTATGTAGGTAGGTATGTAGTTAGGTATGTAGGTAGATATGTAGGTAGGTATGTAGGTAGGTATATAGGTACGTATGTAGGTAAGTATGTAGGTAGGTATGTAGTTAGGTATGTAGGTAGATATGTAGGTAGGTATGTAGGTAGGAAATATTTTAAGGGGTCATTGACACAAGGCTACACATCAAGCTACATATTTCCAGTATAAGCTGACCTTGCGTTGTATGGAAATACTATACAATGCGAGATCACCATAAACTGGATATGTATAGCTTGATGTGCAGCCGTGTGTACTCATCATTATGAACAACTTTCACTCCTTAAGGAACCAACCCTGAAATCGCGAAAGAAAAATCATCTGTTCCCTAGATTTTGATGAGTTATGCGAACATAAAATAGGGGACAGCAGATTTTTTTTCGTGATTTCAGGCTTGGTCCCATAGTGAAAGTTGTTCATAATGATGAGTACAATGACCCCTTAAAATATTTCGTGTATGAAAAGATACCCCAATATTTTCTTCCAAACGCATGCTAAAAAATAATGTCCAGTAAAAACTTAAAATATTCGTAACTTATGTATCTATCTATACTAATATCAGCATTACATCTCCTCTCAGCCATTCCTTTCTGGAATCGTAGGTAGAATTGGCGTCCTATGCGCGCAAGTCTGCGCCCCTGCATTTTCTTTGATCGTCTTTTTAGTTCAGCGCGCCACCGCGCGCGTTTTACGTATTCGGGGAGTAGGGGTTTAGCTCCGCCCAAATGCGGAAGGTCAAGTGACGAAACTATGGCCCTTAAAATTTACAAAATTCTCTAGTGATGTTTAATTCAGTCGGTATCATAATTAATTCCTGTCACGTTTTCCATGAAAGATTATATTGTAAGTACCTACCTATGCGTATGAATATTCAAAAGGCAAGTCATTGACGTCCACGATCTACTGATATAAATATAAACAAGATAGTCCCACTAAATCCTTGCGAAAATGTACATAAAATTATCATATAGTATGTTAAAGGATTGTACGCTATATAGGTTCATATATTCCAATCTAGTCACATAACTTTAGAACGAAGTAAAGCGCGCTATCTACACAGCTTATTTGTGAAAACGGCCGCGAGTTAGATGCAACTTGCAGTCGTGTGTTTCATTTTGTGCTCCGTGAATAGCCAATAATATACAAATGCCAAGTTCATTAATCTCCATCGTCCATATAGTGTTGTGGCCGGGAACAAACGCATTACATTCGACATGAATAATCAGCCGCGAACGCAGTGTAATGTAAACAGAGACGTAGCGACGTAGAAATTCCGCTCAGTTCGCATGGTGTTACGGCATAATTTTATCTAATCTCACATTATCTAATATTCGATGTGGCGGGTTCAAGGTTGGTCGCGCTGAAAGCGCTGCCGCTACACCGTACAGTGTCGCGATCGCATCCTCCATCCCATCCTCGTCCCAGGCCGTCGCGCGCCCTTTGCGCTTTTATCAATACGCGACGAGCGCAGCGCCGCCTGTCGGCCGCCGCCAGTACCCGTCCGGACTCGAGTGCGCACGCTCCGTGCCCCGCGACAATACTGCATTTACACCATCTAAATACTTCTTTCTTCCTCAAAACAAATCCCTCCAAAATTATCCAAATCCCTGTTCGATTAAGCATGCCGTGACGCGTCCGCTCGCATCACAGGCCGCATCGAACACCGCGCGCGATCATAAAGAACTTAACCTAAAACTGAGTTACGATTACGTCAATAACAGGCGATCTCCCTCTCCTCTGTTCCGCTGTTATTGTTTATTATTACATTATAAACACTTATTTCCTGATGCTGCTATAAACCGGGCTGGCGTCGCGAAGCTCACAAACGGTAAGTGTGAACGAACCAAGTGATGTTATTGTAATACTGGGCTTGTTTATGTGCTGAGACTTGAAGCAGGGTATCTGGTAAGTATTATCTAGGTAATGTGAGCGCATGTGAGTGGTTACTTTCGCTGGGCAGCGCGCTCAGGAATGAGGACACTCTCTAAAATAAACTCTGATTTTTACCGCGGCGTTTCAGCAACATCGTAACATGCATATCTTTAGACGTTCGTGTAACTGTGCCTGCTGATTGTTTGAGTGTTTATATTGAGTCAAATGCACCAGTATAAACAGTGTGCAGCATATGGTTGCAGTTTAAGACCTGCAAGCGGTTGACATAGTATTAAAACATGTCGCAAGTTATTCAATAGTAATAGTTTGTGTTACGAAAACTAGCCAATAACTGCATGCCTACAGCGCTGTACATAGATATCATGTCTGGTTGCACTACACGAATCGTATAAGGGAGCATGATTCGATTCGTAAACGGGCAATTTTAATTTTTCGAATGTTTATCCAATTTACGTACATCAAGTGTTGTGTAAATTATTGCATGCCTGTTAGAATGTTTCAATCCATATTTATGTTTAATTTATTATCATCATTAAGCCGTGCTTATTTCTTGCTTAATAACTGTACTTGTTATGTCAGTTATGCACATTATTCGTGAGGTATTTTAACAGTTAAGTATTAGAAGAATTAGGTATGTAAAGTTCAATTACTTTATCTACAGTGTTTGAACCTGGTGGGTTGTGTACTTTTAAGGAAGACCTATTGGAATCTAACTCGTTCCAATATTGTTCATGGAATCGTCTATAAGTAGATTTTTGTCGAGTTGTTTAATTAACATAATTATGATAGTCTTTTCAAAGTATTGATTATTTGATAGTTGACTAGAAATGAATATTCGCAAAAACGTAGGCAGCAAATCATAATAATAAATTAAAAAACTCAAACTACATAATGACTTTCTCCAAACTCTCCCCTCTGCGTACGATTACAATAAAAAACCAAGAACATGGGACGTAGTGCACAGTGCAAACGATTGCGAGCTTTTGTGTGCCTATAAAACTGATGTCGTTTATGCACAACATTCATTCTTTTGTGGCCTGCCCTTCGCATCGTGAGAATATGGGCCAAGTTCAGATGCAACTATTGTACTTGCACAATGAGTGCATTCCCTTTATTTCCGATATGAATTTGAGGGTATTCTTATGAACCGGTTTCAGTGTGAAATGAACCACAAATTGCCTTCGTTATTACGAATATTTACTGTCGACTGAATCGTTTTCTTTATGAAAAGATTGCGATCTAGTTACGGTAATGAAAGGAACGAGTCTACTGAAAGAATCTATTTGGTCTGTGAAAGTAGTTTTTGTTGGAGCGTATCTATTCTGTGAGTATTATGTGTTCGGTTCTAATATTGTTATTAAACGTGTAATATTATTACTTTAGTTTGGTCTATTCGAATGAAAAAGAAATACTTAGTACATAATGTAGAGTTGTATATAGTCTGTATCAAAGGAAACTTTTTGACGTTCAAAAGTTCCTTTTATGTGCCTATTCTGATCCTAACTTTTAGTTCTTTTGTTTGTTACGGTTTCACGCTAAAACGGCGGAACGGATTTAGATGAAATTTGGCACATGGGTAGACCATTAACTGGAATAGGAACTAGTATAATTTTTATCCCGATATTCCCACGAGATCGAAACTTACGTGGAGGAAGCCGCGGGGCGCAGCTAGTTTGAAATAAATGATTTGACTTTGACTTGTTCGGGTCGGCATGATTAGGCACACGGGAGGCAAAATCGAATAGATGTATTTTGCCGCCCGAACAAGTCAAAGTCAAATAATATATTTCAAACTAGCTGCGCCCCGCGGTTTCACCCACGTACGAGTAAGTCTCGATCCCGTGGGAATATCCGGTTAAAAGGACGGTAAGTTAAAAGTTTATATTATTTTTCAAATTTCACTTTTATTCACATTGTCGAGGCGGCTTTTCGAGAGGTAAGAATATACAGAAGGGATAATTGTAGCAAAAAAAAAAACATAACATCACGCGGGTTTTCCCCGAAGGGTTGGACTCAGGTGTACTTAGTACACCCACACTTCGCCAGTTATGTTTAACTCCCGTTTAATAGCAGGCGAGGTTGTCGAGGCGGCTTTTCGAGAGGTAAGAATATACAGAAGGGATAATTGTAGCAAAAAAAAAAAAAACATAACATCACGCGGGTTTTCCCCGAAGGGTTGGGCTCAGGTGCACTTGTACACCCACACTTCGCCAGTTATGTTTAACTCCCGTTTAATAGCGGGCGAGCCTATTGCCATCAACCGGGCACAAGACGCTAAGTCACTACTGATGAATCGCTGATGGAAAAAACTCAATAATATTTTGCCCGACCTGGGAATCGAACCCATGACCTCATGGTCAGCAGTGGGCTTGCGACGACAAGACCAACGTCTAAGTTGTCAATTTTGTATTAATAACTTAACCTGTGTCGGGATAAAGTTCGAAACGCAAAAAACTGGCTCAAGGGTTTAAACTTGGCCTAAGTTAGAATTCATTCTGTAATATAAGACGGATAAAGTTTCAATAAAACGAAACTGAAATCCGCAACCTTGCTTTTAGACAAAGATTGCTCGCGCACAACTTCAGGCGCATGAGTTTTCAGTTGGTCAGCCCATGTGTAAGTTATCACAATGAGCCTTCTGTGCCCATTCCATGATTTTGCGTAATAAAAGCTCTTGTGCAGTGACGTCATTGCTTGATGCAGCTCGTGAGCTATTTCGAGGAAGCGCGTCATAGCTCGAGCCTCGAGCAATGCCCTTGTTAAACGGCACGTTTTACAAATACCGTCAATTCGCTTGTTTAACTTCAAGTAATGAATTGCTGAAGCGATATATTTATGATCACATTGTTCCATATTGGTCTTCGTAAGCTGGTTAATAGCTAGCATTATGGAACATTACATTTAAACAGAAAGAAATTTCAATTTCGCTTTAACAAAGAACTTTTTTAATAGGAAAAAGAAATGAATTCAATATAACTACTGGCCGTTGGTACTATTGTCTCGTTAAAAGTTTTACCTACTAGTAAAAGAAATTAGGTTTCAATTTTCGACCGTCCAGCGTGACCAATTCTAGACTTTCTATTTCCTAGGTTCTATTCATTTTTGTACGATCGGTGTTGCCGTTTTCTATTTCTATGTAAATAGGAAAAGAATATATACTTTCGGTTGATAAATTCTCTATCCATGCTAGGTAGGCTAGGTACACACGGCTACACATCAAGCTATACATTTCCAGTATAAGCTGACCTCGCATTGTACGGAAATTGCACACAATGCGAGATCAGCATAAACTGGAAAGGTATAGCTTGATGTGTAGCCGTGTGTACTAGTACATGTATTAATTATTTTATTAGGTACTTTCCATTTTCACGTATAAGCATCTAACTCAGCCAGCCACATCTACTCTTTAAACTTATAAGGAATGTAGTGATCATTTAACAACATTCATCATTCATAATTTTTTATTTTTTATTTACAGCAATTTTAATTAACGCAATTAAACGCATTCAAATTAAATACGTCAAGAACCGCAACTAAAAAGTTTTTCACAAAAATAGCTTTCCAATTACGCAGCAGACAAATTAAATGAATATTTATCGGTAACTGCCTGAAAAATGCTGAAATATAAATCTGTTTATTCCTTTGTTTCCGAAAATATTTTAAGGTAACGTAAATCGAAAATATGGTAACGACATAATTCCAAACATGTCATAATTCCGATCACGAATTTTCTAGAGCTACTGTATTTGAGCTGAAATTCGAGGAAAATGTAATATACTGATAGGTACAGTCTATCTGTGCGTATTTAAGTCGTTCATTATAATCCGACTGTCTACTTGTGATTAACCACGAAATCAATATGCAAATAAATTGAAATTGGTTAAAAGTTAAATAACCAGTTCCATTATTGATTACATTTATAAAAAAGTATAGGCAGATTCCGAGGCACAACTTTTACATTATCTTAATCATATTTACCATGACTTGCTTTAGTTTTTATTTTAAAAAATTATATGAAATACGGGAAAAAAAATTGACGAAGATAGAATTTTTTTTCTTTTTTCTTGTTTTCTGACGGACTTATATTCTGTGGCTAAAAACTGAAAGAGAAAAGGCTAAACGGAAAACTAAGGCTGAAAATGAAGCGCTGCAAGGCATTATGTCTTCAGCGTAGACGATAGAAAGATTGTAACATTTTTCGCCTTAAGGCTCTTACATACTGGGGCGATTCGCCGCGCGACGCGAATTTTAACAAAACAATTTCTCACGGCGAACAATGCGGCGGCGTCGCGTCGCGCGACGAATCGTCCCAGTATGTAAGAGCCTTTAGTAACAAAACCACAATTTTAAAATATTGAAAAAACATTGACAATAAAAATGATAACTTTGTTGTATTTAATGTTAATGCGTTTACCTTGAAAACTGTCACAATGTTTATAGTTATAGCGGCCATAGTCATACCAATGGAAAACACGTTCATTTATAATTCCATTCTTGTTAAGGTCAACAGACCAATTTTTATACGAAATAAATTATTATGTAAATATTAATTGTTTGAAAAAAATAAAGAATACCTGATTATCCTCATAAGTTAGCGAATATAAGTTGTCAGTCCGTTTAAAAAAAAAAATGTTTATTTTTGGATAGATCGGAGAGAATTACAGCAAAATACCTACATATTTATAAATAAAAATACTCCATTTAAAAAATATCTATGAAGGTTTTAAGAGTGGATAATGACCACGACCATCTAAAAAAAATAAAGGGTATAGAGTCTGTTCCAAAAGTATTTGATGAATGTGTAAACAACCTTACCAGGGTAAATTCTTACGCAATCACTCACTAAAAGGTACTTACTAGTTACACATTTATGTGTATTAAGAAGGTTTCATCTTTATATCTCAGTACTTTTTTCCAGAATTATTGTTTTGCATAACGTTATTAAATAGTAATTGAAAAATCATTGACGAACATTGAAGTTATAAATTTAATCTCAATTGAATGAAAATCATCTATAAGGTAATTTAAAATTAAAATTCGATAGTAATCAAATTAAAGCACTCAATTGATATGTGGCACAACAAATTGCCATCCACAAGTACAGTTTCTCCTCTTCATCGACAGCCCTGTTTTACCCATCATCATTTCAGCCGAAAGACGTCCACTACTGGACTTAGGCACTGCCACTTGGACCAGTTCTCTGCTTCCCGCAATTTGTTTACATTTTCATCTGATAATTTTGGGACAGACCATACCTACTTTGATTTTGATTCTGCACTATTGCTCGGTTCGTATAAACAATAACGAATCATTTTGCTTAAATTTTTTAGCATTTTTATTGACAAACTGGCCATATAAATATGTAGATTCGTAAGCAAATTTTACCCCTGATAGCTAATTCCATATGGAAAAGTCTACTATGAAAAACTATGAAGTCTTTGCTTCTTTATTGGTGAAGATTCAAGAGTCTTAATTTTAGCCAATAACGATCCGTAAATTATAGGAATCGGCCATAATCTACTACTACTTAAAGAACTGTACATTATTGAATTACGAAAATAGAAGAGCTACCAAACTACCTATAAGTTAGATAAACATCTATCAATCTTTTTTCATGTTGTATTTATTCGGCATGTTTCTGAAAGGCATGTCCTCGAGGCTACAAGTTTCGACCCCTCAGTGGGCGTCACAAAAAGTTCCACAAAATTACGTCCGAATACAGTCCAAGTTTTTTCCTTTAATAAACTTTAACTACGTGGACGAATGTCATTGGTTCTTAACATCAAAAGAAATAACAGTTACTTGTCATGTTATGTGTTTACTTTTTCGAGCCCACTAACAAACAACCTTTGAAATGTGCAAACTTCTATAACGCTATCATATTAAATAGGGCAATATTAGCCATTATTTAAGTGGAAATAGGGTCAGTCTTTTTATCCATACAAAAAGTCATAATTTGTGGTTCGGCTCTCGTCTGTTTCTTCCTCCAATATCGGACCGATTTGAAAGATATTTTATAAATTGAATAAAAAGGATATTTACTGTGCCCGAAGCCGGCATGCCCTAGAACCAAACATTTTATCTACTAATCCGCACTGGCCCCGCGTGATAGATTACGGCTCACCCCGGCCCTCTCAAAGAGAGGAGGCCTATGTGCCTATGTCCCAGCAGTGGGAACATTACAGGCTGAATATGCTATGCTTATGCTAAACATACACGTAACACCACGCCTGTATTCCCCGAAGGATTAATCAGAGGTGTATAATACACCCACATTTCACCAGCTAAGTTTAAAGCAAAAAAGTTTAAAAAAAAAAACAACATTTTTAGTACCTACTTATAAAGGATGCACAACTAAGAGAGTTGTCATCTGTGAAGTAATAGAACCAGACAATAAAATGCAACAGACGTAAGTAAATCTACGTCTATTGTATTTTAGAATGGATTTCCGCAAAGTCACGCCTAAATCAATTAATTAACCAGACAATTTAAGGCAAAGAAAAGTGAAAGAGTCTATACAAAACGTACAACATTTAACAAATACACAATACTGCACACAACAATTTATATAAAAGCTACAATTAATTCCAACAAACGCAGACAAAAGGATTCATGCGAATTTATCTCAGACAAAGACTTAGATCCATTTCCTCCCTAGCCCTTTCGACTTGCGATTACATTTAAATAGCTCGTGCTAAACCCTGGTTGGGCCAAGTCTAGTGATAAATTGGAAAAGCCCAGGGCTAAGGCCCATCATCCAAGACGCGGTTCATAAGTTACGTGTTACAAACTCAAATCATCAATAAGTAGCCAGAATATTACAGCACTAGTATTTCATTGGTGGTTCGTACGTATACGACGTGACTTAAGGCTTCCGCAGACAGGGGCGATGCGATGGCGCGACGCGACTCTAGTGGAACAATTTCTATGAAAACTTCACGGAAATTGTTCTACCGGCGTTGCGTCGCACCTGGTTGAGCTTTTATTATCGCGTTACAAGTTTTGTGACAATCTGGCTACTCATTGAGTTTGTTACTCGGTTACTTTTGAGAAGCTTCGTGGACGATGGGTCTCACAATTCGGGCGTCAAGTTGCCAGTAACAGTCACCCCACAAACGCGCAACTGTTGCTTCAAAATCGTCGAAATTTGAAACCCTGTAAAGGTAGCTATTTTCGCCAAACTGTTACAATAGGAAGCCCTCTATAGTTTACAAATAGATTGCTTTGTTAAGAATTATTGTGGACTTTCAAAGGAAAGAACACAAAGCCGTGGTTCAAGGATTACTGCTATAGAAACTTAGTTCAGTTCCTGTACGATTTCATTAGAAATTTTGTAGTCACGCTAAAAGGAAATACACATACCTAAGGCCATTTGTGGGTACCTATATTTTATTGACAGTTATAAGTTCAGGAAAATTCATGGTTCGGAGTTTCTTGCCCGTTCTTCTTCATAGGAACCCGAACCTACTACGTTTTGAAATGGGCAGCTAGCTTCATCTTTCTGACTGACCGACCCCTTGTTTGGTTTATTTGAAATAAATGCTTGGAGTTTACTCACTTTGTAGTAGAAATGTCGACAGATAGTTAAATTGTCCTTAAACGTCATTTGAATTGGTCCAAGCTAACCCTGAGCTCTATCAATATTAATTCTAGAATTTCCAACAGGATTGAGTCTTTGTTAACTAGCCACAACAATTTCATCTAAATATCCTTTAGCCAATAAATTCCAGGAAGATAAGATTAATTACAGTGACAAATATCTTCCAATAAGGCACCTAAGGTTGGTATCAATCTTTAGTGAATAACTTGATTGGATTCTGCGGTCAGTTCACGTCAAGGTCACAGGAGAAAGTGTCAAAACCTGAATTACGGAATTCCATTTTGGCACATATTATACAGAAAAATAATGGTGTTGCTTACTAGAACGGAATAGATGAATTTTCGTTTACAAAATAAAATTGTGGTCGTGAAGCTTTGATAATCTAGCTGTTTATCAGGGCAATCAAGTTATAGATACTATAACAAGTAAGTTAAAATAAGTTATAGGTTATAAATGGTACCTGAAAAGTGTAAAATTAATGCAACGTCTATTCTGTAGTCGTATGTTTAACTTAGATGGACTTTTAATTATATTCCTAAATTAACAAAACGTATTCATAAAAACTTACACATTTTTAGATATGAGCATTTTTTATTTAAAAAAAGTTGTAGCGTCAATTTTTCTCCATTTGTACACTACGAGTATGTAGCAATAATTCACCTGACGAAGACATTGCCCTCAACTTTGTATCTACAAAATTATCGCAAATTATCTTGTTCTCCATTGTTATTTGATTTAGGAGGCGAGATCTCTACATTAATCTGCACACAATTACAGCGGTCCGTTTGCAAATTAGATTGGACCAATGAGATGGAGCCTAAATGTAATTTACTGACCGCACGGATGTTCACATGAACAAGTTCCTATGCCCGTAAAGGTTTTGTCTTGGAGCCCCGCAGCCCGTATCCCCACAGCCCATTAGTATTGAGGCATTACGGGTATCAGTATCCAATTTGTAGGTACCTTCACAAGAGAAGGCTCGCTACGGTTGGAGCCATCGACCTCTCAAATAATGTATTCCTTTCAAACTCAGCCCCATTGTGAGACAATATGTACCCGACAAAAAGTTTCAAAGCCAAAAAACCATTCACGGCGACGTCCTCTAACTTACCGCCAAGGTTACTTTTCGGGTGTATTGATACTTAAAACAATGTGGGCTTGCGTCAACTGAGGCTGCGAAGCAACAACCAAAACGTGATTCTGCTTTGTAATTGTAGATGTGACTTATATTCGTCCTGTCCAAAAAAATAATTGCGCTCGTACTACCTACTCGCCAGAAGTGCGCAGATACCAAAAATGTAACTCACTGACCTAATGCACCGCGCCGCTTGCAGGCTATACCTAAACTTTGAGTCAGACTTGTTCCATGCGCGTGCGCATTGAATAGATTCATAGCGGTTGTTTCTAATGAAATCGAAGGTAACTTGGAAGATTACGAGAATCTAGGTAACATTATTTAATCAAATAACTTGACTTTCACTGTGTTTCTGAACTAAACGTAGGTAATTAAGTTTATATTTTTGTTTTTAGATGCGCATCGTTTATTTTGTGAATTAAAGTCGGCATAAGAATCCAAGGTACTTAATCTATCAAATCATTAAGCACATAGAAGCCAGTTTCTCCTAACCAATTATCCAAGTTACCGACAAAGGCAGCCGTACGTGTAAACCTGCGTCTACGCGCACTAGACGGTGAAGTTTTTCTATCGGCCATTTTCCTACAAACTGGTCACAAGTCACAACTGAGCACAAATTCTTCTCATTCCACAGTCTTTGTGGAAAAATGCGCTTTTAACACTTTCTGCGAGAAATGCTTGAACTTCACATTACCTGACATATTTCTGCGAAAACATGCGCGAGGTAGGTGAGCTACAATTTTTTTCGTTCCGTACATAAATTTACATTAAACAAAAATAAAATATTTCGCGGTCAACGTTCCCAAAATATTCGGAAAGCGGGGTTTTTGTCCGATCCGGTCAGAAATCAGTGTGACGTCTCTTTTCGATCCGACATCACGAATTCGGGAGCCCGCTCCTGTTTCAACTTTGCAAAAAACGGGTGAGCTATTATAAAAATCGATTTTATTGATCATGAACAACCCGACGGGCATAATTCGGGCGTTACACGTTTTTGCTTTGATTGCACGAATAAAAAAAATGAAAAAAAGGTGATAAGTTCTCCAACAGGCCGCGATTTGAATACTTGACATTCATTCAATTGTAGTGCATTACCGATTCGATACACATTAACTACGTGTAACGCTGACATCATGACTTACTTATTCAAATTCTTTTCAGCTTTGACACAATCAGAATCTCTTTAGGGTTGCTGCTAATTGTTTCCAATTGAAAAAACCTTGCCATTGACTTAATGAAGTAAATGCACTTGAAAAATTTTGCATTCGAAATTATTAACATTAAAAGGGTTACGAGCCTATATCAGTTGATTCATAAAACGAATGAGAATATACTATCAGTAACAGAAATAAATAAGAAACTTGTAAAGGAACATAAACAATAATTTGTGCTATGAATATTCAACTGTCTATCAGTCATAAAGTAGGATAATAACTTTGCAGCGGGCAGTCACAGCCCTAGTATTCGCATATTAACGTTCATCAGTCATCGGCCCCCGTCTTCCGGTTATATTTCATAGTTCAATGCCTCGCTAGAACCACGTCCAAATTGACGACCTTCAGCACATTTGACGCACACGACAGCATTAACAATTCCGAGTTGAAACACAAATACAAACACCATCGCAGTTTCTGAATAAAATGCCACTAAAACTACACGCGAATACAGCATTGTATGACAAATTTTACGAAAAGATCTCCAATAAATAATATTGGTTTAAGGTTTAATAATATCGCAGTCCGTGACTAGGAGGTGGTACGATTTTTTATATTTTCTTTCAGGCTTTGCTAGTGTATAATTAAGTTTAAGCATTAAATAACAATTTTATATTGGAAATGTTTAATAATAGTTGGTCTAATATAAATGTGCATTTAAGTAGAAATATAAAATTTATTACCTATAAATGCAGTATGTGTGGCATTAATTTGATTGACTTTATTTGGAAATACATTATTCAAAATGAAACTCTTCCGACTTAATACTTTCAGTAAGTGTAGGTAGGTAATTGATATTATCATCTATAATACAAATATTAGTGGGTACATAGAACTTCCTGCGTGTAAAAAGAAACGCTTTTTCTGAAACTTCCTCTCCGTAGATGGGTAAAATTCATCGATCATGTTCGGATATGTCACAAAAGTTAAACTTTTTTTGTGATTGATGATACCTAGCACTTAGTTCCCCCGTTGTTTCTTTACAAGTAATGTCAACATAATGTTTTTTGAACTCTTTGTACATTTACACGGCATTCAAAATATTTATTGCTTACGATAAATCTATGAAAATGAGTTCAATAAAATATTTAGCATCATTAAAGTCTATGCTCCAATTTGGAATGGACAGGATACGGCCTATAATTTGTTTGAGATGTTTGCTACGGTTGTAGTAATTTATTTACAGCATGAACGATGTAATTCACATAATTTATAGCTCAACTTTTTAGTAGATCTTACGTTTTGTTTGAACCGCTTTAAGGATTTTAGTTGAAACAATACATTTTCTTTTGTAGCTTTCCAGCGTATTCGCAGTTTCGTTCTTTAGGAAGCAAACAATTGAATTGGAATTCAGCGTTTTTCTTTTTTTGGCTGTTTCCCAAGTGATCCGATTTGGAACAAAGCGGCGGTTACGACGCGACTCCAGTTGCCGTGGCTATTCAGTCCAAATTTTGTTCGCGCCATTATGTTATTTACTCAGACGCAAATAAATTATTTTTTTATTGCGTTGGTGCAGCAGACACTGCCGATCATTGGTTTGACATTCAGACAGTCTAGCTACTAACTCATTGCATCGGTGTATCCACTTGACGGCCAAATGCAGGCCCACAACATCCTTGTGAACGAATTACGGCCCAAATCTCGTTGGTATTAAAGTTTATTTTCGTTGAGCCGAAAGTGTCCGGAGATTGCATTCGATACGCGAGCTCTCAGTTCATAATGACCGTGCATTTCGTACTCAAGGGCAAGGGAACGAATTATTCGTTCGGATCTGTTGACCGTTTCATCTCTGAAAGACTTATTCGCGATTGTCGGCGAACAGATATGAATTCGCGGTCGAACCTATTGTTTCGTGGTCGTCATCGCTTTCAATATATTTCGTGGGGCGGCATCGAAATAGCCGCTATGTATTGGCCTTGATTAAAAGGAACCGCAGAATGCCTTGCATGACATTCAATGTTTTAATTTTATTTTTATTATGTGGTCCGTTTGAAATTGTACTTTTATTATTTCTAAATTGAATCGTGAGTAGACTGAAACTTTTTTTTTTTTAATGAAATCTTCTGTTTGTTTCAGGTCTAAACATTCATCGGTTTGAAAGTCGTGTGTATCGAAAAAATTATATATAAATAATATTGTGGTAGTAATAATAGTTATCAGTCAATTCCCTAAGTGTAAGGTAAAATTTCGCCCGCGGTTCAGTGCAGAGTGAAAAGTGGAGAATATAACGGCAGCCAAGAGGAGCGCCGGGTTCACCCCGGTGACAGACAGGTGAGCAGTAGGAGACAATGACACTATTTTATATGAAACATTTCAGGAAACCTACAACAGAAGAAAATTTTTGAATCTTCTCTTTCGACTGCATCATTTTGAGCATCGGCGAGAATGCTCTTCAATTATTGATAATTTAATTTTCCAAATTATAGGTATGTACCTCATTACTAACTTTTTACCACCCCCCATTCCGCTTTCAGACAGATACTAGCCTCAATCGACACATCACGACCGGCAATATCACGAACTCATAATATACGGAGCATTCATGACATATGACCTCGCACTTTTTAAACTAATCACTATAACATTCACGCCTTTGCTAATTGCTTTTAATTTCGCCCTTGCGCAGACATGTGCTCAAAACTACATAAATTACTATGATTAAATTGAACATGACGCATAATCACATATCCGCCAATTAACCTGTTCCCAAAAACATTCTAACTTGATTTTAATGTCTCATATACAAATGAGCAAATTAGTACTTAGTAAACATCAACGAGTATTTTAATTAAGGAAATAGCTAGGGGCGGCTCGAACCTGGTGTGATTAATTAGCGAGTTGCTCACGTATCCATTTTATCTATATTCATTATCTAAGCGGCAGAAGCACGATTTTGTAGATCTACTGAACGGAAAAAAGATTATTTGCATATTGACTGCGCTAAGGGTCTGTCGGTACAGAAAAACATGAAATTTCATTTGGTTTTGTATTCTATCGCAGTATTTTTTGTAGTAGGTAGGAACTTCCTAACCAACTCAATAAAAAAAATGGTTTTCGTACTTATATTTTTTTAATGTTATTCGGTAAAACACTTCTTGGCATCGAAAAAATCCTATTCGTTCCCGTAATATATGTCTGGTTCATATTTTACGCTCTCATTCAATATTTATAGTCACGTCAACATATAATTTGATGGGAAACGAATAAAAACATGAATATTATGAGAACTTATTATGGGAATCCCATTTAAAGCATGTGGTGACGGGATGGGCCCATAAACTTGGCACCTTTGGCCCATGGTACTCGTATATTATACACATGCAATTTAAAATGTCACAGGTTATTCCACGAAGATCGTATATCTACAACCTAGGTAGTTATATAATGTCATCGTCATCATCATCATTTCAGCCGAAAGACGTCCACTGATGGACATAGGCTTGCGCCAAGCATCGCCACTTCGACCGGTTCTGTGCTTCTCGCATCCAGCGCATTCCCGCGGCCTTCACCAGGTCATCGGTCCACGTGGGGAGCCTTTCAACGCTACGTCTTCCAGTACGCGGTCGCCACTCCAGAACCTTTCGGTCCCATCGGCCATCCGTTCTGCGAGCAATGTGCCCTGCCCACTTCCACTTAAGTTTGGCAATATTTCGGGCTATGTCGGTTACCTTCTCGTACGGATCTCTGCATTTCTGATTCGATCACGCAGGGAAAATCCGAGGATAGCCCTCTGCATTGCCCTTTGAGTGACTTTCAGCCTTCTAATGAGGCCCATTGTGAGCACCACGTTTCAGTGCCATAGGTCATCACTGGCAACAAACACTGGTCAAAAACGTTTGACTTGAGACACTGTGGTATATGAGTGGTTATATTATGTATTTACACGAGCCTATTAATGTCCCTCTGCAGGGCAAAGGCCTCTTTTCATACAGAGAAGGCTTTGATCACCACCCTTTGCTCAAGACGGGTTGGCGATTTCAGGCTTATAACCAAACTTAATATAATAAATGTGAAAGTGAGTTTGTTTGTTTGTTACGCTTTCACGCTAAAACGGCTGAACGCATTTAGATGAAATCTCCCACAGGGGTTGACTTTGACCTGGAGAAGGACGTAGGCTACTTTTATCCCAATATTCCCACGGGATCGAGACTTATGTGGGTAAAACCGCGCCGCTCAGCTACTTTAATATAAGCTCAGGTTTCCTCACAATGTTTTCTTTCATAGATGTCAGTAATGCCCGAGATAAACTGAGAAAGTACTTACGAATTGTAAAAGTCACATTGGTACTTTGGACCGGATTTTAACCCACAAAAATCACTGGGCCATTACGAAATTTAGAATAGCACATTTAGTTTTAGAAAAAAAAGTTACCTCTGGAGAGCTTTTCTCTGCCATTTATACCTACTAGTGTGACAATATTTTTCTAGAGCTCTCATCATCTTCCTGTCCTTGTCCCATGTTACTGCAACACGTTTTCTCTTTCCATTCCCTCCTGTCAAACGTCACGTGATCATTCACTCCCTTCTCTTTCATATCATTCCTCACACAATCCATCCTTCCTCTCCCTCTCCATCCATCAACATTTATATTCATCACTATTTTAGTCACATGCGTTTTTTCTCTCCTCATCATTCACATGCCAAGTTTTTGCTACAGCTCTTTGAGCCATATTTACGACTGGATAGTTGAGTATTAGGTCTCAATTTTTAGATCTTTCAGTGGAATGAACTGTGAAAAACAGTATTTACTAACTAATTGCTATGACAGTGTCAATTGAATTACAGGCATCTGTTAATTGTTACCATAGGTTGATGTGCTTTTGTAACTGATTACAGAAGGTAAAATGAGGAGTAGTGATTCGTTCATGAATATATATTTGGGGGTGAGAAATGAATATGAAGAAATAATTATTATATCAGATTTGATTTTATCAGTATTGGAAAATACAACACAAGTACCTAATGTTAAATGTCATTACGATCTCATATACATTTTTATGAAGCAGATAAAGAGATAAGAATAATTATTATGATACCCAGTACTGATCACAACAACTTAGTAATAAAAAAACGAGGTAAATTATTGAATATACACAGCAAATTCAGTTATTGATTTTCATCAATAATTGAATTCGTAAATATTAAATTTTTAATTATTTTAATTTAATTTTAATATTAGTTCTTTCGATCAAAACATAAAAGTTATCTGAAATTAACTTTTTATTTTGATCGATTTAGTTTATCTAAACTTTAGAAAATGTTTTAGGTTCAAAAATGGACGCACGATCATCTCAGTTATACTGTCGTTTTGCTTTCAATGGCGGTTTGTGAACCATTGTCACGATCGCGCAGTAAGCTAGTCGTCTGCTAAGGGCCAGTGGTCTGAGAGAAAATTCACTCAGAAATCTGAAAATAATGGCACGATCTTACACTTTTGCAATTTTATTTTAAATTTCTGAAACTTAAAATCTATCGTTTCATTCCAAGAAAAGTCGCTGTTTTGAATACTTTCAAAAGACGTTCATACTAATCGAGTCGTTCATGTTATATGCTTAAGTAGGTTTGTATCTCATCAATATTTTTAAAGAATTATTCATAAAGTTCAAAATACCAATAATGAGATTATAATTTATTTACAACACAAATCACATATTTACAAAATGATTATGATGCAGCAAAAAAAAAAAGATTATAACTGCACCGAGACAATAAAGCGTTAATAAAAATAAACATTGATTCAGGTATAAAAAGGGCAAGATTGCAAGCTAATTAAATATTCTTGTCTGCCTACACTGTCGGAGGCTGATCTTCATCAAACTGTCAAAGGAACAATAGTTGGCGAACAAGGGACGGACTGACAAGGAAACAAAGGTTTGTTAGTTCTGGCGGATGACAGATCATACACATGTAGGTATTCGTGATACGTATTTTACAGGGCATTATCAAAATTAGAGCTGAATTTTGGAAATATTCAGAAAAGAACATGCGGATGTTAAGATATCAGGTCTAAGAGACTACTTGTAGAGTAAGGTCAGTAGCGTCCTAATGTTTTTGTATAATTACAAACTACGAGCGCCAATCTGTCTTCAAAGCGTGTTGCTTCTATCTGACGATAATTATAATGATGATATCAAAATACCCTCATAAAATCTTTACTGATTTAAGATTGTGTTAAAATCCCACATTTAATTTTATAGAAAACGCGACATAACATTAATTAAAAAATTTGGGATCATCCTTTTTTATTTGGCAATTCTTCATTAACTTCAACACGATATCTTGTTACCAAAACATGGCAAAACATGGCAAAACATGGCAAAACATGACAAATTGTATTAGATTTTAATTATTTTGAAATGTATAAAAAAGTTTCATTTATAACATTACTAGCTGCGCCCCGCGGTTTCATCCGCGTAAGTCTCGATCCCGTGGGAATATCGGGATAAAAAGTATCCTATGTGTTAATTCAGGTTATGAACTATCTGTTTGCCAAATTTCATCCAAATCCATTCAGCCGTTTTGGCGTGATTGAGTAACAAACATCCAAACACACAAACACACAAACTTTTACATTTATAATATTAGTAGGATAGTAGGATTGATTTGTCAAAATAAAACAATATTATATTAATTGGTTACCGAAAATATGAGTTTGTTTTGTTTCTTCGTTAATTGGGGATAAAAACATCATTGGGTCAAGTGGCCAGATGACAGTTTTGACTCGGAGATAAAAGTTGCAAGGTCTTATCGACCTTCCGACGCCGATTTGACTTAAAAGTAGGAAGAGATTCATGTCGAGGTCACTGTTGAATGAACAATTGAATTTCACAATGTAAAATGAGAATTTCACGACCGCTAAGAATTTAATTGATGCCTAAGTTTCAAAGATAATCTTAAATCTATATTGGCTTTTATTTTTATTACTGTCTGGGTCTGGGAGTTGGGCAAAGATACCTTCTACCACTACAGTTAATAACATATTATTATGTTACGTATACATGTTATAAAACTACTCTGTAAAGTTCTCATCTCTACTGCATGCAACCGTGGAATATACGAGTAGCTTTATACGTTTATAACAGTGAAAGAATCCTACATATTGCTAAGCCATTGCTGTTCACAGCTCCAACCAATATCGATGCACCTGGTACTTACTGCCTTGAGAATTACCCTGTAAAAGACGTACATAATATGTCCATGTAAATACCAGACGATGTTACCCACAACATTTTAAATAAGAACTTAATCTACGTGTTAAATTAGTATGAAGATTCCGTCTCACGATACCAAGTTTGCACGACATGTTTCTTACATTAGCAATTTAAGGTCGCCTGGACTTCATCGACTTTAAACGAAGGAGTTCTCAACTAGTAACATTAAATATGTAAACAAATTCCTGGCTACAAGTTGTCTTTTCATTTTATTTGGATGAGAACGACCTTCATACTGTTTCATCTAGCGTTTACCGTTTGGACAGTCTTGAGAAGAAAATTCTTCTTTCTGTTTGGATAGTCTCTCTTGTCGCTTCCTATAACCCCGGGTCCACATTCTATAGGAGGCAAGACGAGGTGAAGCGACCGTGGTAGTATGGATGGTTCCCTGGCCTCCTTTCGTCGTCTCTCGCCTCGCCTCGCGCGCGCTCCTCTAGTGGTCGGTTTTTTGACCTGGCTCAAAAGAACGCGAGACGAGCAAACCAACCATATTCTCGCATACATTTAAGAAATATTATAATATTGATAAGCACACAAAACAGCGGTCGTAGTCACTTTAATCAGGTCCATTTTTGGGTAGACGTGGCGTGCCACTGAATAAAACGAGTGTGTGGATGGGTATCCGCTTGCCGCGACTCGTGGAAAGGCCTCCACGTGGTGCACTCGCGCGTGTGTGGACCCAGGGTTAAACACAGCCATGATAGAGAGGTTCTTTAGTGTCAGCTATTTGAGGTCATTGAATTATCAATAACCTCAACTGCTAAACATAGGTCTTCTAATGACCTCGACGTTGCTGTTTATCATCTGTGTGACACCTCAGTCTAGTTATGCAACACTCATGAACGTGGAAAGAATGGTATCTTAGCCTTCGCCAATCTGTTAGTACTTAACTTATCTAAGAAAGCCTACGTACCTTAGGTATTGTTAATCTGTATGTTGTGCTTGTGCCTTCTTTTTCCACTGTCTTCCAAAAAGAAGTCTATTTCAAAGAATGATGGAAAGTTTTGCTCTTCATTTGACGATCTTGCATGATATCATTCTGAGTATTTGAACCAGTCTCAAATTGGATACTTACATCGTGTATCTCTATTTATTCATGTGTCATTGTAATCTTCTTCTTCCCAACGTTTATGTTCTTTGTCTTATCGTTTTCCCGGCTTATTGCTATCGTCCGTTTTGAATAGGATGTGGGAGAACACGGTAAGTTTGTTTCCATCCTTGCATAGATATAATCATTCTATGAAAATCTAATTTCCTCATTGAGTTGCTTAAGTAGTTTAGTTTGTCGTAAATAGACTTTGTCTCCGACTTCGACTTCAAAATAAAACATAATTATCTTATTATATTATCTTCATCCAACTATTTAATATATGTTACATATGTATATATGTTGTTGTTGTGTGGTTGTTGCCCATTAGTATATTCTTCAATTGTATTAACATCCGTAAGAGTATTGATCGTAATATCCATTGCCATCATCACTAATGAAATATTTGCGAAACGAATCGGTATTCAATTTCGACAATATTCCATAGTGATTGGAAATACATAAATCACTTTATTGCGGACAATCGTAAAAGCGTTGTCGCTCGTAACTTATTAAATAAATGTCATTTTAATCAAAATGGAGGAACCATTGTGTGATTCACAATTGAGGGTATCACTTTAAGGTAACTTGTAACTTGACAAAGTATTTTTTTTTACCACAACGGTGAACCTGCATCTCACCTGATGGTAAGTGATCAGGCCGAAGTTAGAAGCAAGCTTCACCCGGAAACCTCAAACAAAGAAGAACTGGCTATCTTACCTCTAACTGCCGAAACACAACAATGTTGTTATGGCGGCAGACTTAGATAAGATGGTGGTAGCTAGCCAGGCGGACTTAGAACAAGCTCTACCACCAACCAAACCGAGCAGAACATTTTTCCCCCACTGGGAATCGCAACCGGGACCTCTGGGTCTGAGACAGTCTAACCACTAGACCACAGAGGCGGTTAAATAATTATATTAGAAAGTTGGGAGTGACCCAGATGTCGATTTTGTTTTGTTTTCATTAGCGACATTTAAAAAAGCATCGTCATAAACTATCTCGCAAGTCAAGCTCTACTTTGTAAATTCTTGTAAATATGCATTTCACGCTGCATGCTGTTTTACAAGACACGTAGTTATCATAGCTTCTTGTTTTTAAGCATTAGGTATTCTATCTATCACTAAAAATCTATCACCCACGCCCAGATCAATCAAAATAGCTTAGCTAATGTCTACAAGATAAACAACAGAGACCTAAATTCACATAAAATGGAGCACTGAATCTCTAAAAATCCTTCTATCATTTCAAACATATTCCTTAATATTCAGCTTCGCGATTCGGCCTAAAGTAATGCCAGCAGATCATTCAACTAGACCTGACTATAGATATTAGCTCGCGTGCTCACAGCTAGAACTGAATCATATTATTGCATAACTCGCAAACATTCGCGTGCAGTGCAGCCTTGCCAGCCGTTATCAACGCTTCCCGGGCCGATGTCTGGGTGACCTTTGGATTCGCCGCTCGGAAACTAGGTCGTCGGCTTCTGACCTTTTTGTTTGTGTTACAGTGGATTGAAAAAGATAAACGATCTAGCCCGAGCGCTGACGGAGATGCACGAACTCTATTTCGGGTGCAGCCGAACTGCACGGGGGAAGCGTGTCAGTCTAGCGCTGATAAGAGTATGATTGAGGTCTGCGCAGGCGGCGGATTTAATTATCGTTTTATAATAACACTGAGTTTTAATCAAATGTGGTTATTTTCGAACGGGTTTGTTAAATAGATTATTTCCTGTCATGTCACAAACCTGACTGTTAATCTAATGGGTAGGTAGGTACAGTAAGGATTAAATTATGCAATTCACATCCTACATCCATTTGCAGGCATTTCATACAACTGTCAAGGAATGACATTTGTGATTTGAATCTATGGACAAGTTGGTTGACAATTTGTTAAACAATTAATTTCCGTGATTATGTAAGCATTCGTCACTTTACATTAATGTATACGCATTTTTATACTTTCTTCATCAATTTTCATGGGAAGATACAGATTAGATTCCAGTTGCAACTTTACGCATTACAACGATTTCGGTTTCGTCACGCCACATCTAGTAAACGAGAATCGCTTCTTAAAAATAAAAACGTTGACTACAATTTATTTAGCAATGATATGGTCCGACAACTTTTTTATAGTTTTACGGTTTTCCAAATAGGTTTGATGTGTATAAGTAAAGGCAATTAAGTGGAAACTTTTTGTGTGATATATTTCCTATGTTGTGTTGTTTCCACTTAAGTTGAAAGGAAGTACAGTTGGTGCTTACTTTTACAGAGACCCATGAGACTCGTAAAAGAAAACTGAAAGTTTTCGACAGAGGTAGAAGTTTTTTCCTTTGTTTTAACAACAAAATCCAACTACCATTATCTATTTGGAAGTCGTCGTTCATCATCTAGTTCGACCTTCCTTTTGTTTATTCTGGCAGTCCTACAGTGGAAATGATGAAATACCTATTTAGAGTTACCTAGAATTGTACATCTCCATAACTGTGACATTTATACTTCTTTACTTATATTTTAGTTGATGAAGAGGATATTTTGTTAGAATAACATAGCTTACTCGTATCATCACGTCTGTATCCCCCAAGGGTTATGTCTGGTGCAAACTGGCGCGATATCAGACAGACAGACAGACAGCATTACCCTTGTCGCGCCCGCGATATCGCGCCTGTTTGTGGGAGCCTTTAGGCAGAGGTGTTCCTATAATACACCCGCATTTCGCCAGTTATGTTTAAGTCCCATGTTATAGGGGGCGAGCTTATTGCCATCAACCGGGAACAAATACAGACTCCAGTTGACAGATTCCAGTTGTGAGAATGTTTGTAATCCCTGGAAATACTGATCCGATTACGAAAAATCTGGCCCCGAGGGACAGAATATGTTTCCCATTTTATTCCTGTTTGAATCTCCATGCGAATAAAACCGCAGGGCACTTTAGCTGCCTGCCAGGGTTGCGGGAAATTCCGAAAGGGATACTGGGACCTTGGCAACAGGCAACTGAAGGAACACGGGTGGGTTTTAGTCAGTAAAAGTCTGACACGCCCTTCCGCTCCGCCCAAAGCGGGAGAAGTAATTTGACGATTTCACACCCTCAAAAAAAAAAAAAGGCCACTTTAGCTACTAATCTATAAAATACACCAATACAATAACAGTTTTTAATTTTTCAAACCCGACATGGCGAATTACCTACACATGCAAAATAATTATCAATTAAGTTCATGTTCAGAAACTTTGTAAATTTTGTAGGACGGCCGAGTCTTACCAGCTGATTGACTGCGATCAACGACAACTTAAACGCCCCTATAATTATTGAGATGAACTTGTTAATCAACAGCAATTTACTGTTGGCTTTGTTCATTTCACTCAGAATCTGTTTTTGCACCGATTTTAAAAGGTGTTACAAAATTTTGACATTACCAAAAAGAATTGCTGAAATCAAGAGTAAAAACAAAGTAGCAACACTCGATAATTTTCAACTAACAAAAAACTAACTGACACAGAAATAGAGACTTAAAAAGGCATCTCAAACATCTAAGAAATAAGCAAAAATCACGGTAACCAGAAAACAAGATGATAATGATTCTAATGAAGCAAAACCTAGCATATAGATGAGCAGAGATAAAATACATAATTAGGTGAAGCAAAAAACCGCTAATAAGAAAAGCATGCTCGGTTGAACTGAATAAAGACTGCGAATTGTTTGTACAACTAACATTAGTAGGTCAGCTGAAATGAATGTAAATGTAAAACTATTAATAACGAGATACCTTAGAAAAACAAGTATTTTTTTCCGAGCATCTCAATAAAGCCCGTGTCATACGGTAGGCGGAGCGGGGGCGGATTGGGGGCGGACCACTAGCGAGGCGACAGCGGATGGGAGGTGTCAAACAAAAGTATCGCACGACATCCAGCCGGAATCCGCACGAGCGCCGGAAGGATACGAATATGGTATTTGCTACCAAAATACCGTCAGTAGGATATTTCGCAAGACTACTATATTTTATTAGAGTAAATATTGGATAAACTACTAGAGAGCATCAATGGTTTTGAATTACGTTCTTGTTATCCGAAAAGTCAACTGCTTGTGTAGGTAAGCATCTTTGGCTTCGAAATTACCACTTTTATGTTTGGACAATGTACATTATCCTACTAATATTATAAATGTGAAAGTTTGTGTGTTTATGTGTTTGTGTGTTTGGATGTTTGTTACTCAATCACGCAAAAATGGCTGAATAATAAATAATAATAAATAATAAATAATGATTTATTTCTCTCAAAAAGGTACATACAGACTTAGGATCAAGTCATATTATGTCAAATCAGATTTGTAACCTTTGTGAGAGCTGGAGTCTGTAGTGGGTTCGGGACCTGTATGACAGATCTCCAGGCTCTCACCCTCTTAAACAATACTATTAAGTACTACTTAGTACTAATGTGAACACATCAAGGCCTACACGTACAGAGAGGAATATTAAACTAAAATAGTTTTTTTTTTTTTTTAAATAAATAACAAAAAAATCTGCGAGTGTGTAGTGAATGGTGTGTCTGTGAGTGTGTAATGTGTGTGTTGTGTGTGTGTACGTGTGTAAGGGTGTATGTGTGTGTGTGGTCTACAAATTTACTATCTAATTTATTTTAAAACAGCTGAATGGATTTGGATGAAATTTGGCAAACAGACAGTTTATAACCTGGATTAACACATAGGATACTTTTTATACCAATATTCCCACGATATCGAGACTTACGCGGGTGAAACCGCGGGGCGCAGCTAGTTGAATATAATACACACGGCTGCACATCAAGATATACATTTCCAGTTTATGCTGATCTCGCATTGTATAGGATTTCCGTACAATGCGAGGTCAGCTTATACTACGTGTTTAGCTACCTTATTGGCTTAATATTATCACGCTTGGCTAGATAATAGTTAGAGAAAAGGCTGAGATAGATGTCAATAATTCATATATTATAAGCGAAATCTGCCTATAATGTTCCCATTGCACACACAGGCCTCCTTTCTTCGAGAGGATAAATTAATAATAATAATAAATTCAGGGAAGCAAAATTGTATCCACTCTCCGCCATTATACTGTCACCTCCTAACAAAGGAATTATTTGGAAAGTGGTTACTTGTTTTCTTGAGATTAAAACCGAAACCAACCAACACCCATCACACTAACCTACTTACGAGTACGTCTTAAAAACAACATGTCGTGTCGAAAACTTATCAAACTTTTCTTATCCAAAATAAACACACTACATAAATTGAACACGATGTTTTGATGAAATTTGGGCCACGTCAAGAACGACCATGACCCAGGATTTGAACTGCTCGATCCCAAACGTTTTGTGAGGAAGGTTACCTACACATTTATGACTACTGAACAGCGGCCAATGTTGGTCACACATGTTGGTATGATTCGTCAAAAAGATGTAAAATACTTGTATTAATTGCTTCAGTATGAAATTGGAATAGCTGAACGGGAATTTGCTCCTGGGCATCATAAAAATAAAACGTTAGACGAATATAAAGTAAATCGAGAATGTCATCTAGCTTTTCTTATATATATTTTGAAATACACAGCGGACAGATCACATACAATGCATAGTGAATAAGTTACAAATATTGGTCACGGTTGGTTACAATCCTCCAATGTATGCTGAAGCTATTGAGTAATAGCCTTTATGGGCGTCGTCGCGTCGTTTAGGCGCTTGTTTACTTCATAAGCTAGGTATAGACTATAGATGCTTTAAAAGATATACCGCCCACAAATAAAGACAAATTGTTAGTCTCTCCCGCCTGTAAGTGTCATTAAATAACCCTCCATGATCCTCGCAAGTTGCGTGGGAACAGCTCTTTTTTCCCTTCATTTCTACGAATAGAGATTTATTTTTGTCAGAGAGAAAGAAGACATGGTATTCCAGTGGTAAATGACAAAGGAATTGCGTTTTATTTGATGCAGTTGCTAAAGTCGTGTATCATGTTGACGCCGAATGTTAGCTAGCCCAAAACAGCTTGATTGATTAACAGACTGTTCTCGAGCTGATGCATAGGCGTCCCAAGTTAGCGCGTAGCAACCTGAGTATTTTGAAACATGCCTGATTGCCTGCTAATGCCCTCCGAAATGTCACATACAAGTATTAGTCTTATGCTAAAAGTCAAACATTGATGTGACCTGTGCTTTCTAAAATTGTTTTCACCCTTACCACATCTGGGGCGATATACGTCATTATGCATGTAAAAATGCACGTTAGCCTTCTATGATGTTCGGGAGCGATGTTAAATCAGGCCATATAGAGGCTGTGGGGGGAGCTCCATCGAGACAGCGGGAGGGGGGGGGGGGTGACCCAGTTCCCGTGACCAGGTCGCACGCAGGCGCTCCACAATCCACCTGCAATTAAAGAGAACTAAATGTTTGTTTTATTCAATTAGCCGTAAACGTTCGATATAGAACAATCGAAATTAATGGAATGCGTTGATTGGTTCGTCGATGGAATGCTTTATTTAGAAGTTTATTTGGTTGGATTGTTGGAATAAAGAGTGCATGATTTAAAACTTTAAAGTCTATCGGACAATGTGGTTGTATGATTTTTTTTTAAACTGAACTGTTGCTATGCGAGTTCTGAAAGGCTTCCTAGATCATGTAAACTGCTTGGGCAGCAGCGTTCTCCTTTGTGCTCATTACAAAAGCCTCGTCGTCCTAAAGTTCCCTAGATGAAAGATGAAGCTAGTGAAGCTTCATATTTCTGACTAAGCGACTCCTTGACAATTCAAAAGTGCCTGTAAATGGTATAATTGAAATAAATGCTTTGACTTTGAGTGTTCAGCTGATACTTTTTCTAATTGTATTTTCTTCACCGTTTTAGTTATTACAACAGATCATTTAGTTAGGTGCACCCCTGGTCCACTGCCAGTAATTGCACAAACCATTCTCTTTTTAACCCTTCATTGCTTTGGTTTCATTGGCCATCAGCTTGACATCGAGAACTGTGTCGAGAATGTTTGCAGGACTCTGCCAAGGCAGTGGAGATAATGGGGGAATACATCCTTTGAGGACGTTTGCGGTGGTTGGGTCCCTTTAAATCTGTCATGTAATTTATCCAAAGAATAAGCAGCGCCATCCTCCTGTAAATATCAACAAATTGGGATAAGAAACCAACCATTTGTCTAACAAAATGATAATTTATCCCTCGCTAAAGGTCAAGTCCTATTATTTTAACATTTCCTACCCATCTCTGTTTGTTCATTTATTGTTATTAAATATAATAACCTCGGCAAAGGGTTTGATAATGTAAATAGGTCTACAGCTCGGTTACAACTGTTACAAGTATCTATGTAGGTGGAAAGGAATTAAGACTAGAAATCATAAGAGATCAAGTTGCTTGCTATATAGATTCACACAATATGAAAACTCTTCTTAGCTATCTATCTAACCGGTTTAGTCCATGTTTAACCCCTAAATGTTTTTCACGTTCAACCCCCCAGGGGTTGAACATGGACAACATTTAGGGGTACAACACAACACAATATGCTATATGCTTTACATCAGATTATATGGATTGATGGTTATATGTGGAGGCTTATATATAGCTATTTGTCAATATTATTTCCTTTATATCCTTGGTATGAGTCTGTAATCCTTCTGCAAATAATATTAAATAAATAAATAGAATATCAAAGCTAAACGTTGACTTTGAAACAATATACGAGTACGTCGTACCGCCCATATAGTGGCCCTATCGACCCAGACAGGTGCACCGAAGCACATATAATGCAGGAAATTAGCCCGATACATAGATTTTAAAGTTTAAAATGATAAGCCGCTAGTAGCTCATCACCATCGATGTTTACCAAAAAGCCATGTTTTTTTTACTCAACCTCTAAAAGTGTGTAAAAGATTAATTGTAAAGAAAATAAATACATTTCTGCTCACAGTATTACTTTAATGTCATTATTAGTTACCTAGCAACAATGGGTTGAATATGGACAAAGAAAAGATGACCAATGTATTGAAATCCAAAATAAAAATAAATGTCGAACCCCTAAATGTTGTCCATGTTCAACCCGTGGGGGTTGAACATGCACAACATTTAGAGGTTCGACATGGTCGTCGGGGGCAAAGATTATTGTACTTGAACGTGGCCAAAACCATCTATCCTTTATAGGTACTAATAATAGACCTGACGAGTTTGATTGTTTGTTTGAACGCGATAATCTCTGGAACTACCTTTCCGATTTGAACAATTCTTAATTAGCATTTGATAGACCAACTCTTGAGGGAGATTATAATAGGCTTTTAATAGGGATTCAACATCACGCTATGATCCTTAGGAGACTAGAAAAATAAAAAAGCCAGAAAGAACGGTTACCAAAAACGACATAATAGCGCGGGTTGGCGATGCGTTGCGACGAGGCCCGGAAAAAAAATAGGAGAAAAAAAACATTCATAATTTTTATAAAAATGTGGCTGTTATTTTAGTACATTGTATAATGTCTTACTACTTCCACCCGAACGAAGTCGTGGGCAAAAGCTAGTTGAATAAAATCCTCGAAGTCCGGCTATTACTAAATTCATCTCTAAATGTCAGCTGGTAGACGGTCGCGTCTGGACAAAGGGGTCTTTGTAATTAGGTAAACGTCACATTGAACAGTCAAAGTTGGAACTTGGACATTACGCCTGTATGCCCTGAAGGGTTAGGCAGAGGTGCACCTTTAGTACATCCACATTTCGTCAGTTATGTTGAAGCCCCACGTAATAGGGGGCGACTCTATTGCCATCATCCGGGCACAAATCCAGACTCTGGGCTGTTACTGAGAAATTCCGGATGGAAAGACCCAATGACACTTGGCCCAACTCGGAAATCGAATCCAGGAGCTCATGCTCAGCAGTAGAGCGACCATCATTAGACCAATGAGGCAGACATTTACAATAATCACCACCATAGAATATCGTAAACTTTTAGTCTGTAGAATGGGCCATGAGGTCATGACTCTCGAGATCCTTTCTTCCCAGATGAAAGGTTGCCAGGATTTTCTCATAAAATAAAAAGGCGAATTTTAGATCCCAATTTGGTTTTACGAGTTGGAAGAAGCTGCTTTAGCACACAGCAATGCTTCAATGTTCAATTCGAGAAAACCATTAAAATAAATGCTCGTAACTCTAAAGTTAATTGCGTAAAATGTTAATTCGCCAACAATATGAAGACATCAAAGTATTGGAAAACCGTTCGTGTATTAAATTACTGCCTGGCAGATGTTGTAGAAAATTACTTCAATGTGTAATATAACTTAGAGTTAAACATGTTCGTAAAGAAACGCCATTCTAGCACGTACTAGGTATAAAATAAAAATACTCAAATAGAAAAAGTAATTTGGACTCAAATATGTAGAGATCCAGTCTAAATTTTCCATCTCATCACTCGCGAAATGTGCAAATAGGTACAATAAGCTCCTCTGCCTTTCCTTTCAAGAAATAGGTAGTAGTGCTGTGTATCTCAGCAGCAGCCCAGATTCTGAATTTGTGACCGGTGGATGACAATAGGCCCCGCCTATTACATAAGTGCTTAAACAAAACTGGCTGAGTTCGATTGTCCTATACACGTACATACGAGTATTCTAGTTCGGAGACTATCTACAGGCGTATTGACAAGTTTAATAAAAAAGTCAATTCTGTAAAGAACTTCAAAGCCTAAAAGTGTTTTCTCCCACCTCGTCAGTAGACATGTATTGAATAATATTTCTCAATAATCTACTCACGTAATTTCCGCCCATCCGTAGTTCACCGTGGCGTAATTTTCCGACCTGTAAACACAGTAATTTCGTTTAAATTTCCTTTTTATTTAACACCGTTATCTTAATTATGGACATGTCATATCAAACACTTTAATTATGTAAGCGAAACGTAATGTGATTCCAATTTATTTTTGCTCATCTGTAACGTGATGTGTGGGAAGATTTTGGTAATGAACTCTTTACCTTAAAATGAGGATACAGTTATTATAATTGCCTTTTAGAATAAATTAGCATCCTCATTACGCAGTATTCTCCAGTTTTCTTTATTTAGCAAGACACCTATCCATAGGCTGTTGAAGTGGATAGGTATATCTCGAGCCAACACGAAAGAACAAGAGGATATACACGGATATATCACAATTTAAATTTTAGCTTGGGGTGACAGAGGACAGATCTCTGATAAAAGCAATTTTAAAAACTATTGTCGTAGTATTAAGGCTCGTGCAAACTGGCGCAATAAGCAACGCGAATCTTGTCGCGCCTGTTTGTGGGAGACTTTAACCTATCGCCTTTGTGTAAATTGTTAATTTGGAAATAAAGTTTACTCTTAGATAGATAGATAGATAAAACGTTCTATGTATGTTAGGGGTTTGGTTTCCGCACTTAGTCCCTAAGGTGGACCATAGTGCGTGGGCCATGGCGGCCGTTGGTGGTTATTCCAACCAGCCCACCAACCAACCCTCCAGAAGTTAACTAAGTCTCCTGGTTACTACAGACCCTGTTAAATAATACCTCTCTCTGTTTTATTCTTATACCTGTACCTGAAGATAAAGGACCTGAAAAAAAAAAGTATAATATACACCCCCTTGCAAAAAAAACGGGCGGTATTGATTTTTTACATTATTGATAATCATTTAGTTGAGAGGTTAACAGGTTTTAATAGCCAAACTATGTTACTGGCACTTAATAAAGAGTCTGGGTATGAAAAAAAGTTTATTCCAAATTCGAAACTTTTGTTTAAAACAATAATAATCCCTTTTTCAGTTTGTGACTTTTACTAACTTTTTGCGGGTTTGCGATTAAAAGGTTATCCTGGCAACTAAAACTAACTTCTCGTTATTTTTAGCAGAATAATTTGTTTGTCGCATAATCCAGCCTTATTGTGACTTAAAACAGATATTTTTGTGTCGATTGTAATGGCAGAAAAAGCAATAAGAGCTAGTAAAATTGTAGTGCTGCTGGAAGAGGGATGTAGCCAAAAACGATATTCTTATTGATAATAAGAAATTACTAGTCATTTATGCTAATGACATAGTAAAAATATTAATATTATCCATAGAAAAGATTATTTTTTTATTTTTATTTTATTGGCTTTTCTATTTTTTTTGCAAAGGGGTGTTTAACTTCTCCTTCGTTTTTTTATTTCGCTCATCAGCCACTATGTGGAGCCATGCTTGATGCTGTCATGTCTTAGATATTATATACAAATCGAGAATTATCCATGCCTCAGAGTTACACAGCCACCGCAAGCAATAAGAATCGCAACAGGTCAAAGTCCTTATGATTTCTGTGTCCCTTAGTAATTGGGTCCTGGTTTGCGGTGGTCAACCACATTCAGTGGACTTGCCGACCATAACATAATTTGAATTAGTCAGATTAATGATGGCTCACAGTTTTGGTTGACTACCCAAACTTTGTTCTTAAGAGCGTTATCACACTGACGATTTGCCAGTGTGTTTCCAGCATGGCGATTTGTGAACGGGATCCCCGCGGGTGCGAAGCAAGCTTGTCGCGCCTACGCGACGTTTACTCCACGTTTTCACATAATTGTACAATTAATTATCTCACTCTCTCTGGTATTATCACGTCAGTCGTTCTCGTTAGACTCGTTACGCAAACACGGCGTATGGTATGTTACGCCCCCGCAGCGAGTGCATTGCACAATCGCCTCCCTGGTAACACGCTTGCAAATCGTCAGTATGATAAGGCCCTAAGGGGTGAAATACTATTTTTTTTTTAACCTATGTCACACTTCTGAGTATGACCCGCGTGGTCTTGCGCAAAAGTTGAGCCTGATTCTTTTTCCCGCACCATCCGAGGTATCTTGCTTCCTTTTTTAGGCCGCCCTTAGTGGGAACCACTAAGATCACCATTCCCATTATGCGGTGGCTCTTCCCAGCGGTCGTTGCCCATTCAGCTTAGGTGAGTCGAATGACTGATTACAAGATAATCCGGCCAAAAATACTATTCGACTAAATTGTGTTTTCCACAGATACCTCTCTTTATCCTGGAGTATTTCCTTAACCTAATATTCGAGTGAATATTGCTGAAAGAAATTAATCTACCGTTTACTAACGAGGAGCTTCAACCATGAAATACCGAGTATCTCGAGCGGTAACGGAGACATGAAGCGACTATCGACAAACATGACCATTAGAGATAGCGAGGATTTGTAACGGGAGATAGTTTTGTTTTTGCAACCGAAATCCTGTCGATAAATTATCTGCAAGTTAGTTTTTCCTATTACTAGGTAAATATCTAATAGTTGACGACATAACCGTGTCAGTCATCCGCAAATATTTGTCAATTTAAAACACAACGCTGGACCGGAGGCGTTAGCGAGAGTGTAGGCCGCTTTCAATTCCAACTGGGTTTTTATTGTCTTGGACGGCTCCTTAGGCTGACAAAACCGACAATCTGCTCCTTGGAATAAAAAAATATGTATGACGTGCAGGAACAGCAAGTCATAATATTATGTCTTCTACTATTATACATCTAACTGACTTATGACTGAACAGAAAAATCTGTATAGTACGCGTTGCGAAAGATATGTCGATATCGAGATTACATATGTGCATCTAAGCCACCAGTGTCACGAGTCTAGGTTAGAGATCACGGCGGTACATCAACATGATTTATTATGTAACATTTACTATTAGGTATGTGACTTCTAATAGGTCACATCACATGTATGCTTACTTAACTAACGATAGGGTTAAAGTACTTTCATACTGCTTTGGCTTGCTGTCAAGTCCGTAACAAAAAGCCGTCCGACCCTTTTTTTTTTTGAGGGTGGGAAATCATCAAATGACTTTTCCCGCTCTGGGCGGAGCGGGAGGGCGTGTCAGACTTTTACTGACTAAAACCCAACCGTGTTCCTTCAGTTGCCTGTTGTCAAGGAAACCATCCGACTCTGCGTACTAATTGAAAGCGGCTGGCGCGAATACGCGATTTCGCAATCGGTTACCTGAAGAATGACGTGTCGGTTAGGCATAACTCGGGTAACCGAAGGCCACTTTTAAAATTACGATAAAAACTCTTCCTCTCTTCTTAAAAATCATCATTAAAGTTCTTTTTCCTCGTATTTCATGATTATTATTCCAAACATAAATAGATAAGTATGCATCTTATTGTATATGAAAATGGTACACAGACCACCAAATGGTACTGTATCTTCTTCTCCCTTAAATCCATCCAAAGGTTGTCTTTAAAAGATTTGTTTTAGCGATAACACCGCCCCAAAATTTATATATGGTGTTCATAGTAAACAGTATGTATTTTATTATAACACAGCATATATTCTATCTAATGACGTACAACATGCGCGACCAAATTGAACGGAAGAATATGTCATATTAAGGCCGCGTCCTATTCAAAAGTGATGGTCGCGCGAATACACGATCGTCGCGTACATTATGTCACTTTTTGTTCGGAAAACCGGAACGCACCCTCTGTCGGCGTGACCACGCGTTCAGGTTCATCAGGTTCCACAGGAGGCAGTTCATACTAACGAGCGTGACATAACGACGACTCACGCAACGATCGCTTTTGGTTAGGACGCGGTCCGCAGTCGTAAAACTGCTTGTCATGCGTACTACTAGTCCCAAAAAGTGAAGTCGAAAAATAAGCGAATCTCATCTTGATAACCCAACAACGCTGACGCCAGTAACAACGTCACCCGTGGCGACTGGAATGACTCAATATCCGAAATGCGATCACCATTACGCTTGGCGATTATGGGCATTTCCTTTTGCCCTATTTCCAAATGTGAACTTTTAACTGCGTAACTCTGAAAACGTAGTTTTCTTTTATACTGTATTTATTTTATCGACAAGACTTGGCACATCCCTAGCATTCAAATTTCATGTCCTAGAGACCACGAGATCACGTGTTTGTACGGATGTCTCCAGGCTATTCTAACACGAATTTCGTCCTGACATTCACGGATGATCGCATTGCCTCCGCTTCGTTGGACACGCCGATTTCGGATATCCGTTATAATTTGTTACGTAATACTCAGCCATGCTGGATTCGACACTTAAAATTGCGGCTTTGTGGTAATATTTTTGATAAAAATGGGCTTATTTTTTTATTTGTCTGTGTTTGTGACAGAGTTAGATTTATTGTTCGCTATACTGTATTTTGTTTCCATGCGAATGGTATTTTAATCGTTAACGTTTGAGCGAAAAAATGCAATCGAATAAACGGAATGTTTTAAAAGAATTTTATGAATTTTGCATCATCGTTTTTTGTTAGAACGACGTTTCTATTTCGTCAGTGAATCTATTTCGCGTCGAAAATAACGTGTCGTGTCGTCTCAGGCATGCGTCGGAATTACGTTCGCACAAGTCCTTGGCTAATGACGTGTGAGTCACAGTTCTATTTCTTATTTTCTAAGAATAAATTCAAAACTGCATTTGAATGACTCATGGCGACACTAAAATGATGCTTAGAGGGCGATGACCCGATGATCTTGTGCACATTTTATTTTGTTTGTACTCATTCTGTTTTTAGGCTGTTGTTTATTTATGTCTTTTTTTCAGGTAAATGTTAATTTGTTTTGGTATATGAGTAATCATTTATGTTTGTAATACCTAATGAGATTACAAAATATCAAAGGTTCACAACTACCATTTTCCAAAATCTTAAATACAATCTAACACTAATAGGTATATAATATTATGTAAAAGTAAGTAAAGAAAAAAAAAAAAATGAAGGGAAGGGCTTATTGGGCATCAAGCAATTCGTCCGCATCGCTGTGAGTGGGAAATGTGCCCAAAAGGCTGGCAGCGTTGCCACGTTTGATGGCAATGCTGATTCTTTGACCTAAGAATTGTCCAGCCTTCTGGTCACGTGAATAGTCGACCAACAGCTTGGCGATGTCCCGAAATACTCGATGAGCACTCGGACTCATTTTGACATACAATAATATCAACATTTTGGCATAAATTTTATTAGCATAATAATACTGTGGCATAATGCTAAGGTTAGCATATCTGTCATCATCATATCTGTCATTTGGTATAATTTGTTTTAGCATAATTTGGAGTTGCATACATTTTTTAAATTTCTTTTTTTATTGAACGTGTATACTTCCGAAATGGTCCCATTGTCGTCAGGTCAGGATCTGATGATGAAGTCTTGGATAAATCGAGGGAACTCTTCAAATATTACTTATAGGCACACCTATAGCGATTTCGGTATTTTTTATAATATCTCGTGGAACTGATGATGAAGACCACAGATTGCCACCGGAACCACTCAATAATAAGTATTTCATGGATTGCGATTCGATTACTTTAATATGGTTGCCAAGCATTTTATGCTCGTCAAAATGCATATGGTGAAGTGGAGCTGATGGTGTAGTACTAGGAGAACTCCTCAACGATTAACGTCCCTGTACCGGGAAAAGCAATATTTTGTAAAGGTGATGAGCAGTTGACATTAGGACTCCACAGGCCTAGTTTTTCAATCCTAAACAGCTCAAAGATATAGCTACCAATAAGGTTGTTATATTTACGTCGTTTGAGGTTTTCTGTACCTGCAGCAGCCGCCCCAGCACAGCCTGCCGTGCTAGGAAGATATGGCGCGAGGGTGTCGACACAGGTTGCATCCCACACCAAAGGCCTACCCAACTTCCAAGGCATTATGGTCATTCCGTCTGGCCTCTACCCATCATCATGTGCCATTGGGTTCTAAAACAGCTGGCATTTCCAAAATTAAATGCAGTATTATGTAGGTAATATTTACACCACTCGACTCCATGAAAATTAATATATACTCTCACACGCACGATTATTTAGTTGGAAGTGTGCGTCCCGACAATTTTATTGGCTCCCAGCAAAACGTTTCCATCTGTCACGATTGCGTTTTATTTTGTTAACCTTTTCCTGGGAAATCAAATAATCAAAGCTGATGTAAATAAATAAGAAACACGTAACTTATCATAGAAAATTCACTACATCTAACAGTCGGCAACATTAACATCCCAAGAGAATTGTAAATGATCGTGAGGAAAACAGGTTATTATTAAGATGGGATACCGCGGGTCAACAACCTTTCTCTAATTAAGGGCTATAAAGGTTTAAAGGTCTCTGGCTAAAAATAGGGTATCCCGTAACATGCCGTGAGTGGGTATAGGGCATAATAATCAGGTACTGGTATTGGATGTATTAGAAATGAGGGCAGGGGTAATTAGGCTTCTCTCAGAAGGCAAAAATAGGTCGTTGTGTTAAGAATAGACCACAACTTCTCGTGGGTCGCTGTGTTTCAAAAGGTTTTGGGATTCGTAAAGTTAAAATTTACTGCGATCAACAATTCCAGCAATATCTATTGCAGAAATGCTTCTTAAGGAGATTGGTCCTGCTGTCATCTGGCGTATTAGTACTCGTGGATTTATTCTAGACTAAAAGGACCGAAAAACGTCTTGTTCAACGATTAACTTTAATAACTGTTGGTCATATTTCTAGTTCTAAGTAGAATTTTCATGAATCTATTCATTTACAGTGAAATATTAAATCACAACTTCAAATGAAGTCACGTCGCTTTGGCAGTCAAAAGTTACTATCTTGAAACTATCACTGCACTGGATTTGCATTCCACCTAGCACTTCTTAATTACAATCGGTTAACTTCGGAGTGTGGGCGGAGTTCCGATGTTTACCGAAGTATTCCGAAGTGCAACTGTCAAACGATGGAGTTAGATCCCTTGCGGCTTATCGAATGTCTGAACGGTTTTAACCGAAGTTTAATATTGCCTAATCCTGTAAAGTAAAATGTTTTCTAGTTATGACTTTCAGAGTCGGATAGATAGAGCTTAGCGAACTTACACAGGTAAGCTTTGTTAATTGTAGATGAGAAATTGTTGCACGTTTTTAAACTTCTGTGAATATGAATTTAGAACTAACCAATTCGTTTTTTAAATTAATTTTGGACTACAATTATAATTCAGATCTTCCAAACTATGACATAATTTGATTTGTTATCTGATGTAACAAGAATAAATTTACTGAACTAATTACACTTCCAGAAAACAAAGGAAATTAAAGACCTTTGTTAACTTTAAATTACACTGATACTGCTTTAATAATAGTAATTTCGGTTGTGATATCAATTTCGTCTTAATTTTCAGAATAAACAAAATTAGAGGCAGTGTCTGACTCCGTTTAACAAAAGGCTCATGGTTTTTCAAAGCAAATTATATCTGTTGTTAGAGTAATTTATAGGTTCTATTTAAAAGTATAGCCCATTATTTAAGGTCTTAATTTAAGTTGAGAAATAGAAACGGATATTCTCCGCTCTTGGGCAAGCAAAAGGAAACTTATGTGCTTATTAGCCGGAAAACGTCCAGCGCAGCAAACGGGTTTTGTCGACGGCAGAATAGACAAAATGTCAGTTTGTGATTGTTTATCTATCACTTTGTCTATTCTTCCGTCGACAAAACCCGTTTCTACGATGGTCATGGTACGCGTGCAGCTGTGGTAACACAACAGTGGCTGCCTAGCAAACGCGAAGGGAGTTCCAGGATCTCCTATTGTTTAGTTCTTTATCCCAATTTATTCGGGGTAACATGGCATGTTCCCATGTTTTTCATCTCTTTTTCTTCCATACTTCTCTATTTGTCGTCACCGTCTTCTAGCCATATCATCGTTCACACTGTTTATTTCCTCACACAGAGACATTGTATATCTGGATATCGTTGTTCGGATCACAAAGTTGATCTATTGCACGATTGGACGGAACATCTCCCACCGTCTTTGCAAATAGGTCCAACTTGCGCTAATAAACCACGTTAGTCGTACTACTTCATTTAAGGAACTCCCATCTGATAATCCGACCTGAAAAGCCCATTTTCATCAATGTCAGTGACTTTTTCAAATACCTACAATAGGTATTCAAAAACTACATTCAGAATTTCTCGTCCCAAAGCACACATTCAGTTGTCTCGTATCTCCAAGTTCTCGGCCACATAATCACACAATCGTACCTAGTTAGTGTTGTACCACATCTTAGCGCTAGTGTTGTGTATTATCTTCGAACTTATTTGCTTACTTGTTTGTTCTTTGCTTCAAGGTAAATACTCTGGGTTTGAGTACAGTCTTGTTCACAATTTATTTGCTGGGAAAGTCAGAAATTAAACTTAAAACGTTTTCTTGTATAAAAGAAATTGTATCTTTATCTTATTGCAATTATTTCAATGAAAATAATTCATATTTCTTGAAGGGCCATAAAATATTAATAGATGGATAATTATGTACTTAAAATTCGAATTACGACCAATTCGAGTACAAATTAGCTTTCTCCTTATAAGAAATTATTAGAGAATGTTCTAAATAATAATCGTAATTTCAGTATGAGTGAGCAATGCATAAAAAACTAAGTATAGCTAGGAGTATACAATTATTGTTTTAGTGTTTCCTGTTGTTTACTAGTGCGTAGTGTTTAGTTGTAAATCCACTTTTATTGGCGACGTCACCTATCGACTGTACCGGGTTTCCAAGGAGAGTGTAGTTAGTTTAACTACGTGTGTAGACGCGAAAGATACTCGTATTCTGTAGTTATATATGATCGTGTTTTTGTTTAGTCTGCCTCGAAATTTTTGTTGGAAATAGGTGCATCAGATGCATAACTGCACGATGCATTATTTACTAGAAAATATTTATATAAAGTTACTCAAATTAGTATACTTCCAATATTATCAAAACTTAAAGAAAATAAACTTTTCATGTATAAGTTTACTTACTTACTTGCCTATAGATTTAATGATAAACACATATTTATTAAAAAAATGACCTAACATTCAAAAAATTTACTGAAATTATAAATGCGAAAGTGAGTTTGTTTGTTTATTTATTTGTTACGCTAAAACGGCCGAACAGATTTAGATGAAATTTTGCACATGGGTAGACCACTAGACCATGACCTGCGTTGCTATTCTGTAACCATCTCACCGTAAAAACTTTGGTGAAGTGAGCGTGGAGTGAGCTGTCACTGCCTTAGCATCAGAAGGTATCGATGACAATGACAGCTCACTCCACGCTCACTTCACCTAAGTTTTCACGGTGAGATGGTTACAGATTAGCATGACTGGAATAAGATATAGGGTAAGTTTTATCCCGATATTCCCACGGGATCGAGACTTACGCGGGTGAAGCCGCGGGGCGCAGCTAGTATGAAATACACTTCGAGTTCTAAAAACTAAAAAGCAATCCCAAATATAATAAAACACTAAGTAAAACAGTTACTGTGGTTCAATAGTATTTAATTTTCTCACTTTTGTAGGTACCATGTGATGTGTTTACCATTGTAACCACTGCAAAATAACTAAATTATATTATGTATAAGTTATGTTTCTGGTCCCTCCAACACATAGTAAGCAAATGTGAAATAATTATTATTATTAGGTATACTGAACAATTTAATTGTATTAAGAATGCTCAATCTTGACATGTTAATTTTTATTTTTTTTATTTTTTTTGCAACTTCGTCACTAATTTATTTTCCCTATTTTTATTTTCATCCTGTTTACACCTACTTATATGTGCATGCTGTGGTCTCCTGTAATTGAAGGAGCACACTTGAATGAACCGTTTTTGTTATTGTGATTTATATTGTGTATGTGTATCCTTTGTTGGAGATCCTAAATAAATAAATAAATGTATTCACGTCATCTTAATTAAACTGTTATGAAATTACACAACACACCTGTTTTCCGAGAAGGGTAAAGCAGAGATGTACCTAGATGGTACACCCACGTTTCGCCAGTTATGTTTAATAAGTCCCATGTAACAGGGGGCGAGCCTATTGCCATCAACCGGACACAAATCCAGACTCCGGGCTGCTACTGAGAAATTCCTGATGGAAAATCCCAATAACACTGCCCGACCTATGTATACGAACCTATAACTGCATGCTCGGCTGTAGTGCTTGCGATAATTAGACCAACGTGCAGTCTGATAAAAAATTATGATTGTAATTTTTGCTTTTATGAATAAAACTGTGACAAAAATTTTAAAGAGAATGCTGAGATGGTTTCGTCATGTTGAGAGGCTGAATGATGAGGCGACTAATAAAAGGTATTTTACAAGGCAGATGTGAGTGGAGACTCCGGGAGGTCCGCCCTAGGAGGTCATAATATATTGACCTTACTGGTGCTGATCTTCAGAAAGGTCAGGTGCGTAAGTCGCAACCGGCGTGCTGGTATGACCATTGCCCTGTTTATCAAAACTTTCAAGAATTGTATTACAAGCATTTTTCCTGTAAAAATTTTCATTATTATAAAAAACTACACGTGTTAATTACATGTTACAAGTGTCATTATTTTGTTCACAAGAACTTATATTTTTACACTTTTATTCGTGATTTTGTTTATCAAAAAATTCTTTGTAAGTTACAACCAAATAAAAAACCAAGGCAGAGCGCTGTCAACAGTAACGTGAGGCCGGTTTCGTAAACTTGTGTACACTTAGTTTGGTGTAGTGTCATTAATAGTTGTAAATGTGTGTGTGTGAGCTTGTATGCACAGAGCGGTGGTGTAGTTTTAGCATGCTTCAGTGTATTGTTCGCAACGCTCCGTCTTGGTTTTGTATTTGGTCTGAGGTTACAACTTGTAGGAAATCATAGCAAATCCTGAGAGTATCCGGCGACTCTCTATTCCGTCTTACAAGTATACAAGTTTCTTGCTTAGTACTGCAATTTTTAAATAAGATTTTTTTTATTTTTATTTGCTCAAATTAGAGAGATGACCTGATGCCCGTGTCCCAGCAGTGGGAACATTAAGGCTGATTATGAATATGGAGATGAGCTATGAATTTAACGAAAAATTTACATTCTAGGTAACTTGTGAACGTGTAGACTTGTAACTTTTGATAAACAGGGTACTGAGGCCCTAGACAGAGTGACATTCTATCAGCGATAACGATGATGGAAAAGGCAAAAATATATAGGACTGACATAAGCTATCGAAAAGCTTATGTCAATCCTGTTGAAAGTCAAAATACGAAACGCTTTCGAAGCGATTGTCACTTGTCTAGGCCCTCAGATCTATGGACGTAAACGAGGCAAAAGGAGTATGTAAGGATCGTAGCAGGTGGGGTTCTTTAGTTTTTGCCTACCCCCATGAGAAAAGGGCGTGAGTTTATATGTATTATAAAGTATGTATGTAAATAAAAATGAAAAGTTAAAGTAAATTAACCTTCCCATACTAAAAGTATACACTCAAATAACTACCAAGCCCCTAGGACCCGTGGACAGGCAGCTTCCAGCGCACAAAGTCTTTATTATAAACTTACTTAGTGAAGCCAAGCGTGGATATCTCAATTTCAAAGATAGAGCATAAGCTTTAGAGGTCCTCTCTGAAGGACGTTGGAACTGCTATAAAAGCATAAAGGAAGATCGGGGACTTGATGACATTGGGTGCAGCTTGTTAGACTGGTTTATGTATGAAAATGTAATTGGTTTGTTGGAAAGTATGTTTTAATAGTTTAGAGAATTTTGGAAGCAATCAGCTTCTAAATATCTCTACGTTTTTAAATTCGATGGTGAAAAAGCAGTAGGAGATATCTTAAATTCTTTGTTAATAAAGTAAAGAATCGTGGAACTTTAATTCTCCGCAATTTTCGTGGGAGTTTTTTTTTTTTTATTAAATTAATAAATAGAAGGGTATTTCAACGAGAAAATTTGCTTTTCCTGGTAAGTTATTAAAATATATTTCAGCATCATAATTTATTTTTTCAGTTTTTACAAACCATCCTTTCACCATTATTTTAGCTTTATTTCAACTTTTTGTAGCTTTCACCATTATTTTACCTCGTTTTAGTTTTCACCGCACTGTTAAGGCATTTACCAAAATGGAAACAGTAACCATAGCCACCTAGCAACTAGCACCATGTATACGAGTTAACATAATACAACCATTAATAATATTATATATTCAAGGCCAAAATTTAATATTTTGGCCTTGAATATATAGGCCTCAGAGAAGAAATTCTAAATTAACTTGATTCCACTGTCGTACCCAACACACGTGACATAAAGTAATTAAACTTCAAACGGATAGCACTCATAGCAGCCATTGCTTAATGTTTATTAAACAGTCTACCAAATTTCTTAACACTTGCACAAATTATATTCCAACTCTGTGCAACTTGGTACAGTAAGCAAAAGAGATTACTACGTAGGAAGCTACGAGTTGAGTGTCGTGAAAAAAATGCTGTTGTGTTTTTAACCTTAGACGTGACGATGGCAAGCTTATGAAAAGTCCCATCATCCAGTGAAGGATGGCTGTAGATACAAAAACGTGTGATTGAATGATAAAGGACTTATTATGAATTGGGTGATCGTATCATGCCCATAGAAAATTACACCTCTACTTTCCCTTCATGGTTTGGGGCAGATCTTTAAACTAGATTCGGCGTGTCACTGCTATACCTCATAACCAACTTTTACCTAATTAATTAATACGCTCTGTACAAACGTTTCTCACGGTCACAATTTTAATGTCAGTATACATAGATGTTCCTAATTTGCCTGAACACTTAACTCCTTAGTCGTATGTACTTCATGCAACAACGATACATATAAGCAGTTTTATATAGCTCGGTGCATAACACCACCGCGTCTCCATTTAGTAATTCACCAGCGCGCAGTGTATATCGTATTATTATAACCCCCGGTTACTGCGCAAGTTGCACCGGATTATTTTAATGAATAGCCCGCTTTGTTCCTCGCGCACCCAAAGGGTTATTTGAATAAGAAAGTGGAACTTTCGCTGCACCATCACTGGTATTTTCATTCGTAATTGAATTGGATAGATGAGTGTTCCAGCGGAATCCTTAAAAGGGAACATTTTACGTATCCATTCAATTTAAATGTCCAATTTAATCTAAGGAGATATAAAACGGCGGTCTTGGAAAAACTGCTAAGAAAAACTTGCGGTGTAGTAAAAAATATACCAGATACCATCAAACACTAAGTACACTCATATCCGCTTAAATAAACAATGCATGCAGCCTCTAATTTAGTGGTTTAACCCGAGTCTAATTATAAATCCATTTAGGATGTTTTCTGACGAGGCCATCTTAATAAGCGTGCTCCATACAGGATACATTGACTTCCCGCCAATATCATAATAAATCGATTTACCAACCAGTTCGGCTCATTCCCCATAGGCTCCCCGAATCCCGCGCCCTTGTCCTCAGGCCAGCATCACGACTGCCTAATGATGCAAGATAAGCGAATACACTCTGATTTCCCCTGCGAGCCACACTAAATAGTTGTCAATTTTGACCTTCAAGGACTACTATTATCGACCATTGACACGCAACATTGATTGGGACCCCTTATTCCTTATTTCTTTTGTGTTTTTCGGCAATAAAGGGTAAGAAGAAATTTTCTGGAATAACAGCCGGCTCTACAGGGTGAAATTGAATTCATGGGCATCCTCATACGGGGTCATTGTACTCATCATTATGAACAACTTTCACTATGGGAACAACGCTGAAATCGCGAAAAAAAATAAACTGTTCCCTACATTAATTGTTCGCATAGCTCGTCAAAATGTAGGGAACAGCAGATTTTGTTTTCGCGATTTCAGAGTTGGTCCCATAGTGAAAGTTGTTCATAATGATTAGTATAATGACCCTTTAAAAGGATGCCCATGAATTCAATTTCACCCTGTATAGATTTACCTTCACCCTTGCTTGTATCCATGGACAGTTGAGCAAAAGTGTTCCATTCTGATTAGACCCTTTCGCGGTTATGGTGGCCATAGTTCTCTGTGGGTGTTGATAAATTACCAAGCACAAGTTCAGTTAGAGGCTGAGAATCGTCAGTCCTAGAACTCAAAGGACGGCCCTCTACCACAGCACACGCATTCGCATCCAATAATTCATAGGGCAGTTAACGTGTTCTGGTCCCTATCAATATTACTCTAACAAGTTATAGCTGACTACACCAACAAACAACATCCAACTCGCCCAATTAAATTCCCGTTAATGTATTGACTTATAAAACTCGTCCAGTTATGTGCCCATACCCAATATAATTACTAAGGTACGCAGCTTTGAGATAAACGCGTACTTTATGGTCGACTTCGGGACAATTTATACGAGTTCCATACGATTCCTCGCAGAAACACACGCATTTATTTGCTGAAAATACCAAACTGGCACACTTGCTACGGTCATTTGTTGGACAAAAAAAAACACGCTTTATGTTTGAAAAACGAAACCTAGAGCTACAAATTGCGCGTAATTAAGGCCAGGCGTGGTCGGAGACTATTACAGGGTCAGGGCCGTGCACCTTTGTTCTTGCCATGCAGTACCCTTCGGCTATCGTGGCTTAAGCACGCTCTATCTACTTGCACCACAGGGAGGCTGGGGGGAGGGAGCATAGCACAGGATAAGGAGCCCCGCATCGCTCCGGGCTATTCATCCGTCTCGGACTGATAAAAGCCGTGTTTTACCCAAACTATCCTTTTTACTTTGGTTTCAGACAACGAGCTTCAATTTATTTTTATGATTGCTTCTTTGTGCTGCAAAAAGCTGGGAATGATTGATGTGTTTAATACGAGCTGAAAATTGTGCAGTGTGCGAGTAATTTATTCATGTTGTAGTGTAGAGCAACGTCTCGTGACGTTACATCAAATGGAATTTAATATATGGAGTTTATGTAAAATGTTGTGGGATATGAGGGCGTGTGATATGTTGGCACGTTAGCACGCCAGAATGGTGTGAGCGTCGATGATTGATGTGCGGTGGCGGTCGCGACACGAAACCTCTCCGCACCGGCCATAGAGAGCTCAATAAATTAATAGACGTCGCATAATCACTATCTGCGTATAGCTGCAGATGTTCAGGTCAAGCAGAAATCCAGAGGGGATCAACTGTACCTATGTTCAGAGTCGTTGGTTTCCGTGGAAATATTTGTTCCAAAAGTTGCAATCAAGAATGTATTACGTTATGAAAATCATAATATATTGTTCGGTCCTTGTAACTGAAAAAATCAATGATGTCACAAAAAGAAATCCATTCCTTTGTTAAGGTCCTGCCAAATTGCTTAGTATGATTCTCCGTTATGCTCAAAACACTGCAGCATTAATTTTGAAATAAATATATGTTAAAATCGAGGATTGAAGCTAGGTCCTATGTTTGACGAAAACACGATTAAGTACATATTTTCTCGATAGGAAAAAAACCAAAGTTACCTCTAAACCGAACTATAAACCGCTGGTATTAAAAAAAATACTTCAAATTAGATCATGAAACTTCGCATAATAACTGAACTAACTATAAAGCAGGAATAATGTTTTTTTTTTAATATTACCATTATTTTCACCGTAAAAAGCAATTACCTAAACTATTCGAGTCTTGTAGCCGCTAGCAACCCACTCCGTCTCGCTCCCACAAAGCCCGCGAGTAGTATGGTGCTAGCGAGATAAAAAGCATGCAATGAATTAGGGCTGAGGTAGCCCTTAAGCTTACGCGAAAAGTTTGGCCCAAGACGCAGGCCTTTAAAGGATTTAATACCAAATTGAAGGATTTAATTCAAAATAGTTTGGATAAAAGAAATATTTTATAGTTTACATTCGTTGTATTGTGTATCACATTGGCCACACCTTTTTCCTTAAAACTTCTGATACCATTTCTATTACCTTCCATCGACACCTGTGGTACCATCATTATGCCTCGAGGAACTCGACGCGGGCGCAGAGATCACGGCCGTACGTACCGCGGTGCGTATGTTCTTGTTTATATTTAGATCGTCAACATGATATAACAATAGTATTGCACATTAGTATGTATCTAATGCGTATTGTGAGGTTCCTGCAGGGAAAACTCAATAGTTGTGTAGAAGTTAGAAAAAGTACGGGGAATCATAATGACGGTTTTCTTCAAATCACAACATGACATGACTTTTGAGGTAAACAGGAAAAATAAATTTTTTTTGGAGTTCATCAAAATAAAGTTTATTTTGTATTCAGAAATAACGATCCGATGTCAAAATTCAACCTTAATCAAACTTCGTATCGGACTCAATATCCTCACTAAAGTAGGTACATAACACATTGGTATTGAAATCCCTCAAGTCACAAGGGATCAATTTCTTCAAAATATGTTTACTTACAGTCGTCACAATATACATTTACATAAAGGCAAACTTAACAATGCCAGTATTTGTTTGCTTTGCTTATGTAACTTTACACAAAGTCAAAGAAGCCACGCGTTCGCGATTAACTTCGATATATATTTTGGTTTCGACTTACATATCGCACTCCTAGATCTAAACTGAGACAACTCAAAATAGGTTATTTTTCAAGAGACGATAAAAAGGTATATCTGCCTTATTGTTTGGGAAGTTATACAATTTAATTTGATTCTAGATAATAAATAGCTTGTAAAATGTCACTATATAAACTGGGGCTAAAATTCAATCTTGCGTATGATCACCGAGCATTCGAATACAAACATAACTAAAAATTAACGATTTTTTAGTTGTCTCTGTTTAGATCTAGGTGTGCGATATGTAACCCAAAATTTACTTCTGCTTGATTATAATATGGGGAAGTGGATTTATGTATAGTCGAACTAATTGCTTTGCTACTTTTGACAACAATTTGCAGTTTTGAAACTTCAGTAAGGTTAAAAGTATCTAACTATCACATAGACTAATCGACCTTGTCGTTTTATATTTTGCATGTGACATTCAATCTTATGGTGCAATTACAAGGTCGACTATGCTTCGTTTCAATAGCCATTCTACCTACTTCTTATTAATCATCATTCCCTCACTCTTAAGGATCATAACGCACTGTAATCTCCTGTCTGGTCGTCTGTGGTGTGGACTGCTCGGTACTTGCTGCCTCCGATATCCTTCTTAATTACATCCGGCAATCATTACCAACATATTATATTATTTATTCATCATCATCATTATTTTTTTTTCTTTTTTTATTACAGCTGCGTCTGGTTAGACTGAAAGCTGACCCCGATATAGTTAGGATAAGACTAGGCAGATGATGAATCATTACCAAGTTAAAGATAAGAACGAGTTTTCCACCATGCCATTATTTCTTCCACTGCTGAACAGACTTGCAAAGACCACTACAAATACTACCATGGACTGTCACGCACGGCGATAGTCAAACGAGCCATTTATCACCAATTCTTGGCAGAAAATATAATATGCTATGGCGATTGCAATACATGGGTTTCTATCGCACTTGTAGGTAGAATCTGGATTCTCAAGGTGCGTTCGACTGTACGTCCAGATTATGGTAAAGCTTCATCTGGATGAAGCTTTACCATAATCTGGACGTACAGTCGAACGCACCTTGCCGTTGACGTGGTACGAAGTTTCAATAGAATGAGAGGTTAGAGTTCTCAGCACTGACTGACGTGCGGCATACTGTAGGTACCTACCAGTAAATAATAATAGAGTATTATTAGCTCAACCAAAAAAAGGAAACAGCCTTAATTTCCGACCCAGGCACCTAGGTATTTTTTACCAAGAGATAATCTCTTTTTTTGTACCGAAAGTTAATACCAGTAGCGGAATTGTCGGATTTACTTTAGGTAACTTGAACCTCACTTAACTCGCTTGAAGAATACTTAAAAATAAGATCCTGGTAACTATAGTGCCTAAGATGAAACATGGACTTTACAGAATAACGAATGTGTTATATAATGTGGAGAAAATAATACGACAAATTAAAACACTGGCAATACTAGCCTATGAGTATTTTGCAATTATGAAATAAATAGCATAATCAGCCTATAATGTTCCCACTGCTGGGACACAGGCCTCCTTTTTCTGTGAGAGAAAATGGACCATGCGGGCCCAGTGCGGGTTGGTGCATGTCACATGCCTGTCCTCGAATTTTTGGTTCTAGGACATGCCAGCTTCCTCACGATGTTTTCCTTCACCGTTTAGAGAGCGGTGGTGATGATTTAATTTTACGAACACACGACATATCACTCGTAAGTCACGGTCGCTACGACTGTGCCACCACTGAATCACCATTAAAAAAAATGCTGTTCTCGAAACTAAAACAGTGTTTTTTTTTCAAACATGATTATGGACTATGCGTTTGCCAACATTTGACTGGCTATAGTGACTAAACTATTAGATATCTTAAAAGCAAACTGGGAACGGCATTGGATATAATAATATGCAGTTTAATTTAGTGTTGTATTTGTCATCTCCACCTTGTTTATGTAGTAGTCGATTGTAAAGATAGTTTCTATAAAATATTTTCTTTGTTAAGCCATGATGTTTAAACATTTCTTAGCGCCGTGCTTTGTTTTATAACTGAGTTTACATTTTCCATTTTCTATGCATTCCAATAACATTCTTTATTTCTTTAGTTGGCGTCGGCGTCTCCATTTTGCTTTTAGTTTATGAATTACTAGCTGCTCCTGCGGTTTCACCCGCATATGTCTAGATTCCGTTGGAATATCGGGATAAAAAGTATCCTATGTCCTAACCCAGTTCATGGTCTACCCATGTGCAAAATTTCATCCAAATCCGTTTAGACGTTTTAGCATGAAAGCGTAACAAACAAACTCACTTTCGCATCTATAAATTAGTTAGGATTTGTATGGTTTCAAAAATTATATCGTGTATTTTTCATTAAATTTTTAGAATCAATTTGGCTGCTACTTACGGTCTTGAACTGAAGTAACCTAAGCATTGAAGTACCCAAAATATCTCTGAAATCTTTTTCTGCAACTTTTTAAATAAAAATCAAAAACAAACATATCATCTCAAGTTTCCTTCAGAAATAATAATAAGGCGTGTTGCAAAATAACTGAACAACAGTTTATTTACGAGTCCTCAGCGTATGTCAGACTAAAATCAAATAACATCAAAGGGAGCTTGTGTATCATGTTGCGGTGTGACTAAATGAAACGCGCCGCAGATCACATCGACTCTTGCGCACATCCGGCGCTCGCCCTTACAGCGCCCTCGCCTGATAACTGGGACTAGGGTTACCATTTCGAAACTTGATAAGTCCTGATAAATAGTCTATAACCTAGTGTCCCACTGCAGGACAAAGGCCTTTTCTCATGCAGAGAAGCCACGAGCATTGATCACCACGCTTGCAAAACGGGTTCGCGATTTCAAGGTTTCTTCACGATTATTTTCTTACACGCTGTCGGTAATGTCCAATATAAACTCAGGTAGAACCTCTCCCTATGAATTGAAAAAGTCACATTAGTACTTGCCCGGATTTGAGCCCCAGATTGCAATCTCGACGACACTATAGCGCCATTACGACACTATTATAAGATAATAAGCCGGCCATACTAAAAAAAAGTTCGGACATTTAACTTTAAAAAAATCTTCCTTTTTAGGGTTCCGTACCGAAGGGTGTGAAACGTTTATATTACTGCTATAAAAATTAAATAAAGTTAATCATTAAAGGAGGTCCCCATAGAAGAAACGTGTTTTTTTCCGGCGGGTTTTGCTCGATCTTAATACGGTACGGAATGCTTCGTGTGCGAATCCGACGCTTTTTTTTATTAATGAATAAAATTAAATAACTTTACTTTAAAAAAAAAATCCCTTTATCGGACAAACGACAAGACAGGACAAGTCCGGACGGGGATCCAAAAACCCGGACAAATTCGGACGGATGGTAACCCTAACTGGGACGCACAGAAACAAGTGAACATCATGTAAAACGCGAAGATACGTGAAATAATGACTATCGGTAGATCTACGGTAAAACGTAACGTAATGTTGATGGTTATTGCCTACACGCTTTTTCATTTGACGTTTTCCTTGTATAATAAGTTTCTTACTGAGTTATTTTTGCTTCTTTACCCTGGTTATTTTTTTTCTTTCCTGGCATGCTAAATGTTTTCTGGTGTTTCTGGTTATGAGCAACAAACCATTACAGTGTCTAATAAGTGCCTTAAAATAGTCCGTACAGGGCAAATTGATTTAGCGTGTCAATTTGTCTAACAATTCATTTATCTAACTGTACATAATGTACAAAAACACAATATTCATTTAAAAACATGCAACAATTTCAGGACTTGATTTGAAAATATAATCACTTATTTCAGTTAATTTAATAAAAGGCGCTTAGTAAAGTTAATCGTCTGCTTGACAAAGAAAAGTTTATTGTGTTTACCAGAACTAAAAAGCCACTAACCGCAGAGTCATGGCGTTAGGCGAAGCATTAGTATTATCAGCTTGACGTAATTAATTAGAAATTGTGTAAGCACACATACACATTGAAATATCAATACAATAACAAAAAGTCTACGACAAAAACTACCAAAGTCACAGCCACACATTCAATCAATAAAAACAGCATGGTAACAAACCGGATAATTGATGCAAAAAATCTTTTAAAAGCTGCAAAACAAGTCTGATAAGAAACCGGTGCGGTCTTACCGTAGCGAGTACTATGCAAGACAAAAAGGCAAGAATGCAAGAGCGAAATCTCAACACTGAAATAAATATAAAACAAGCTAGGGAACGAAATAAAAAGGGGCCAAGTGCAAGTCGGACTCGCACACAGAGTGTTCCGTACCACCGAACAATATTGAACACTACCTACATATTTCTTGAACACGTTTCTTGTATCGGGAATCCCGTTTAATTTTTAACTTTATTTTATTTGTATTATTTTTTGTTTTAACAGCCATAGTAGTACGGTTTAAAAAATACAGCCCTGTGACAGACGAACGGACGGATGGACTGCGGAGCCTTAGTTAGTACGGTCCCATTGGCACCTTGGGTATATACGGAACCCTAAAACGTACTGGTTGCTTGCTGCGCGCGACTGTACAAAACCTTGTTTGAACTTTGTAGGGTTTCTATTCACGTAGAAAAGTGAAAGCGAATTCTTTGCGATGTTTTCTTCATTACTTCGGTATTTTCAGCAACGACTTGACACAAATATAGCTTACGTAGGTACCTACCTATATTTCCTATTACGAAAGCTTATTAATGAATACGTGGCGATTGAGGAAAATGAAAATACCTTCAGCTATTTTTAAGACATTTTATTAGGGTCGTAAATATCGCCTAAAGTATAAATAATTTGTTTTAATAAAGTATCAGGATTTTACTGCTTTTCTTGTAACTGAAACTTTACTTTTCATACTATTTTATAATTCATACTAGCTGCACCCCGCGGTTTCACCCGCGTAAGTCTCGATCCCGTGGGAATATCGGGATAAAAAATATCCTATGTGTTAATCAAGGTTATAAAGTATCTGTTTGCCAAATTTCATCCAAATCCATTCAGCCGTTTTTGCGTGATTGAGTAACAAACATCCAAACATACAAACACACAAACTTTCACATTTATAATATTAGTAGGATTTACATAAATCAAGTTAGTATCTATCTGACATTTCCGCGCAGTCGTCACGGTTGAACGCTTGTGATGATTAGCACCGAAATCGTGAAATAATCCGGAAAGGTAGATAGTTTGATTTCACTGAATACTGTAGCGAACGATATAATCACAAAACAGTTTTAATGATAAGCGTTTGCACGTTTATTATGAGATTCCTGCCTTTTTATATATTTTTTTATTTAAGATCTCCAACTGAAGCATACAATACATGACACATAAATAATAGAAGAAGTCAAATCATTCCATTCGTAATTAATTTGTAAGCCTTTATAGGTATATTATCATCATCATCTGCCTAGCCTTTTCCCAACTATGTTGGGGTCGGCTTCCAGTCTAACCGGATGCAGCTAAATACCAGTATTTTACATGGAGCGACTGCCTATCTGACCTCCACAACCCAGTAACTGGGTAATACGATACCCATTGGTAAAACTTTCGGGCTTCTGACGACCCGTAACGACTGTCAAAGATCCACAAATGACAGCCGGGACCAACGGCTTAACGTGCTTTCCGAGGCACGGAGGAGTCTCGGTATGTAAAGAATCTCGGTGATGTCTCGGTGTTTATAGGTATATAAATAAAATAAATAAGCGCGCGCGCAATTCGCAGGCAGCCATTGCAAGTTGCAATTAGCTGCTACAGTAACCCATTTGTTCCCATCCCTCTTTAAATTTAGAGCGAGCACTCCAATAAAACTTTACAATTCGCGAGTGAGCCAAATACTTAACATCTCACATACATACGTAATGCATACTTCACTTTCCTTTGAGCTTTCTTCGTAAGATGTAAATTACGTTATGCGGGCCAGTTCAAGTCATTTTATCAAACAGGCTGGTTCAAACAGTTTTATCAAATTGGTATGAATGTGTGTGGGAAATGATCAAAATGAGTTGTCAAATGGCATGAAGAAATGAATTTTCGTATTTCTATTTATGTAACTATTTTATACGTTGACTACGTATAAAATGGTTCAAACAGTTTTATCAAATTGGTATGATTGTGTGTGGGAAATGATAAAAATGAGTTGTCAAATGGCATGAAGAAATGAATTTTCGTATTTCTATTTTTGTAATTATTTCATACGTAGTCATTTTCAGAATAGTTAATCAGAAACGTAGCAAGAACAAATGTAACTCGTAAAATCTTAGATGTGCTACACACTTGTTCGGGTCGGCATGATTCGGCACGATTGCCATAGTTGGGCGGCAAAATACATTTACAATAGGGACGATGAATCATGGCCGGCCCGATCATTCTCCGAACTTTCCCGCATGTGCTCTCATTCACGCTCGCCTAATATTAGGCGACATTTGGTTGAATGTGACATTTAGTCCCAAAAAAATTAAGTTCGGACCGGCCATGATTCATCCTCGGACCAAATAAAAAACTAAGACAGAGCGCTGCGAACAATACAGTGAAGCATGCCAAAACTACACCTCTCTGTGCATTCACGCTTACACGCACACATTTACAATCAAACTACACCTCGATAAGTGCACACATGTTTACGAAACCGGCCCCACGTCCGTTACTGTTGACGCTCTGTCGTGATTTTTTATTAGGTCTGAGTCTTCATCGGCCGTATGTAATTAAGAATTTTGTCACCCGGTTGTGCCGAATCTTGCCGACCCGAAAAAGTGTGTAACACCTTTTAAACAAAATCCTGCGAACATGTTATCTACATACACGTCTTTCCTATTATTTATGTTACTATGTTGTTTTTTTTTAATACTTAGTAAAGTACATATTATTTACTAAGATGAATCGCTTGGATTTTTCTTGCCAAGTTGTGATGAAAAGCCATAAAAAATATTTTACGGCAATTTGATGAACGCTAGCACATTACTGAATGGCGGTTTTAGAGCTAAGCAATTTTAATATTATTACTATATTTCTTAAGATTATACATTTTCACATTAGTGCTTTTAACACGACTGATTTGCGTGAGAAAATGAAATGAAATAAATGCCAGACCACCCCGGGTCCATTCTAGTGATAAACATGATCGTTAGCTTTATGTGCATGATCTTGTTTTATTGCTCGCAACTTTTGCCCCGATATTTAATTTCCATAGTTATGTAAAACTAAACGCTTCATATACATAAAATACTTACGATTCCGTCTGTATTTTACTGCTGAACTTTTCATAAGTTTATAAGTTTATTTATTTCATAATAAACAGTTTAACAAATATGTTGTAGAGGCCTTATTTTTAAGTATGGATATGTCTGTGCCAGAAGACCTCAAAGTCAAAGTCAAAGTCAAATAATTTATTTCAAATAGGCACATAAAAGGCACTTTTGAACGTCAATGAAAAACAAAGAAATAGAATTGATTCTAGTTGCCCATTCCAAAAAGTAGCTTTCGTATGGAGAAGAATGGGCAAGAAACCCCACCGTTACTCTTTTAAAAAATGTTTTACAATATTTTGTATACATGAATTATATGTGAAGACGATGCAATCGTCTATCCTAACCAACCATTTATCGTAGTTTTTTTCCAAGCAGTCAATATTTTTCTATTGAAACTGTTGTTTTCCGATATAAAGTGCAAACAATATACTGTTCATGTACAATTTTCAGACTTGTAGCAAACTATGACTGACGTAAACAGAGAATCTTGAAACTTAGTTTTTTTTTTTAACTTTAAATTAATTTCTCCCCTCTCAATAGAGAGAGATCTTTATTTCTTCAACTGTTATCAACAATAACTAGACTCCGGATAATTTACAAGAGAATCCATTAACAGTTAATGGCTTGAATTAATATTTTCATTTACTTGTACCGCTTTTACTGGTCTCAAGTCTAATCAACAGTTCTAAAAGAAAAATATTTATACGTGTCTTTTTAAAATTAGTATTGAATTTAGTTTCAACATTTAATCATGTAGCTAGAAGATAATATTTATAGAGGAAGCTGTCGCAAGCTGTCTCAAGCTTAGGAAAGAAGCTGTTGCAAAAGCAACAGCAAATAAATCGCAAGTGGAAACTGGTTGGAATTAAAAAAAAAAAAACAAACTCTGAAAACAGACGATTTTTTTATTATTATTATCTAACTCATGCCCGCGTCTTCGCTCACGTGGATGTCGGTTATTATAATACTAAAACCTTACTCGAGAATCACTCTATCGATTGGTGAAAACAGCATGAAAATCGGTACAGTAGTTTTTGAGTTTATCGTGTACAGGACGGCAGACAGACGCGGCGGAGGACTTTGTTTTATAATATGTAGGGAAGTAGATATACCATTAAACACCAGTCAGCTGACTACCTGCGGTATTGTCTCTCTTACTTCCATAATCCATCCAATAGGGAGTATGCATGTATTTTTTTAATATTTTTATTCGATAGTTTACATCGCCTTAAAAGTACTTAAAAAAAAGTTAAAAATATCCAACCAACCCAGGCTATTTAAACGCCCCATTGGGCGCGCTTGGTGTGGTGACGTTAAAGTCTACGACAACAAACAAACAAGTGTCAAGTCAATGTCAAACACTTCTACAAAACACTTTAACATTTTGATTGTTGTCATAGATTGTTACGTCACATTCGCTCTGATCAATAGCGTCGCTTTTCAAGTATTTGAATTTCTCACAGTTTTTTGGCACTCTTTAAAATTTATTTCTTGCTTAAAAAAGAAATATTATTTAAAAATAATGATGGAGGCATAATTCTGAAGTAATAATACTTTATAAAAAAAATACTTGACCCATAATTGAATCACATGCATATTTCCTATTGCGATAAGACCGCCCAGTGTGTCACCCCATACATTTATATCTGAATTTTTTATAGTTTAGGTATCTATGTATTTATCTATCTAGGTTGTATCTATGTGTGTCTCTATGTATGTCTGTCTGTCTATCTATCTATACAACAAAAATTTAAATAAATGACGAAACTTTTAACAAGTTTTAAAAAGATCCAGTTTCACTAAGGAATTTTATAATTAAATATTTTTTGGTGCGAGCCAAAATATTGTCCAACAGATTATAAATCTTCGCAGAAAGTTGTAAGAGAAAGTGATGAAACAAACGAACGAACACTTTATCACTTGGAGTTTCAGTTTTAAACATGTCTTTGATATAAATCGTAATTTAGAAACTTTTCCAATCCACTAATGTGTTTGCTCGCAGTGGCTTTGCATTAACTTTGAGTCTTACTTAACATAAGTATGCTGAGGAAATAAAAAGAGATTTTGAATACATATTTATGCAGATATACGATAGTTTTTTATTTTTTGAAATTCTAGAAAAGCTTTTTAGGTGTAGGTACTCTCACGATACCTGATTATTACATACCTACTTCCACATATTTTGATGACAGCTCAGTATTACCCATATGTATTGGTAGCATTCGATTGAAAATGTTGGTCTGAATACCGCCTTTGTCCATTCCCAAGACATTGATGAGAGAAGTAATACACAGGGGCATTATTAAAACCTGTGCAATGCTGTGCAAATCTTCCATAATTTGGTAGCCACAATAAAAAGTCCACTTTATTAAAGAATAAAGTGGATTTTTTCCACATTACAAAATAATTAAATCACTTCCAAATAAATCTTGAAAGAGAAAACGAAGAAGTCATTGCTCCTGTCCTGTAAAATTCCGTTCTTTCACTGAATTCTTATACATCGCTAAGTACAACGAGTTACCGACTTACCTCGTTAATTCTCTACCGAAATTGAAAGGCACGAACGTAATTAGCATAACAAAGACACTTCGCTTACTTTTGTTTTCGACATGTCGCCTTGCTTCAGAATATGGTGTTACGTTTACCAGCTAAATATTCTTCAGACGTCGAACGCCTCGTTCAGGTATTACAGGCGTATTTTAATTAGTCAATGCGGATATGTAATGTGGAATATTTATGTTTCATATACGAGATGAATTTCGCATGCGGGATTCGTTATTGATTTAATAGGTAGGTTTGCGGCGTCTCTCCACAGACAATGGCTCATCTTCCATCTTGCACCGTATGCTGTCACCTACACACGTGAGGACCTAATGGCTGCGTCAGCAAACGGTATTAGCGTTGCTGAATTTTGGACAGAAATTAATCAATTTTTACAATTTTAACAGCATTGTTGTGTTTCGGCAGTTAGGTAAGATAGCCAGTTCCTCTGTGGTTGAGGATTCCGGGTGAAAAACACTTTGACCTTGAGCTATCAAGGTCAAAGTGTTGCCCAGGGTTGTATTGAGTGTATACTGAATATAGAATAACAGCACCTTAATTGCGTAACACACTATTAATCACAATCCGAATCATTTTGAAGGCTATTACTAATCCATTGCTTCATATGTCCGAAAAATTTGTCTGCTCAACAACGTAAATAACGCAATGAATGTTGTTGAACTGTCAAAATGAAACCCATTGCTACTGATAGTGTGTTACGCAGTTACCCCGCGGGCTAGCGTACTGGTTTTATTACCACTGAAGTGCGGCTTACTGTACAAATGGTTGAGTCAGCTGTATACATGACCAAATCAATTATTATTTGTTTGAATTACCGATTTTGATGTCACGTTACTAAAGAATTATTGTACATTACTTAACAGTTAATTATTCCACGGACAGCAAACGTCTTGTTAACTCATACTAATAAGGGGTAATTGCTACAACCCAGCTGATTTAACTTAGGTATTTCATGTCTTATAAATTTAAGTCATTACGCTCAATATATATAAATTCAATGTTCTCTTAACATTGAATTTATATAATTTAAACAAAATGTTGGGCGTTTGGTAGTGAAGATAAGTTTATTTTATTTCAATACGCCCTGTGTGCTTAAGATTCATGGTCGTCCTTTTATTTGTGACACTATGTTATTTAGCAAAAAATAATCCTTATGAAGCCTTTCGATCGGTATGATAAAGCCACAGGGGTGATTATTTTTCTCATGTTCGATTCCCGGTTCGACCATGTAGTTATTTAAATATCTATAAATGCATTTTAAATTGTTTTTTAAATTCAAATAATGTCTTCTTTCAGTAAAATGTTCCATCTACAATATTCAAGGTACTTTCCCTCCATGTGGCATATACGTGGGACGCCCTGTATACAAGACCGATGTCTGACTGATATAGGCTTATTTCAGAAGCGACACGCCCTTGCTTCACACGTGTAAACATCGCGATTTCTTCTATATCAATATATATACACACTAGCTGCGCCCCGCGGTTTCACCCGCGTAAGTCTCGTTCCCGTGGGAATATTGGGATAGAAAGTATTCTATGTCCTATTCCAAGTCATGGTCTACCCTTGTGCCAAATGTCATCCAAATCTGTTCAGCCGTTTTGGCGTGAAAGCGCTACAAACAAACAAATATAATAATATTTAATATAATATTTATTATTAAATTTAGGATTAGAAGGTGACTAAGTAGATTGGACCTAGATTAACTCCTTTATTATGTATGTTTCTCAGATTACAACCACGCCTATACAGTTTAGTAATTATTCAATAATTAAATGTATTTAGTGCAAGACAATAGATACACTACTAACTAACATAATTATTACTATTAACTGCGAATCGAAGCTAGTTTACATTGTTTCACATACAGGCTGATGTCCAGTATGGCAGTTAAGATTATCCTAACAAAGAGATTTGAATTACCATCATGAATCGTAATTTAATCCCTTAGATTCGTAATAAATTTGACTTATCGCATAAATATGGCGGATTAGCCTTAATTTCTGAAATTAGGGACATTCGTTATATTGATTTATATGTATTTATTTATTTATTTATTTATTATTATTCACAAAATCCACAGCTCTTTAGAGAATTATCTTAGAAATATAAACTAGTCTTACAGCCAATTACGGATTCACAATTTAATAACTATACATGCAGCAGAAACACATACAGAGTGAGTAGTGAACTGGTAGTACCATCTAAGCATTGCTAAGTGTACACTGTATAGTGTGGGCGAGTGTAGGAGTTGTGAATGGGTGTGTGAATATGTCATAGTGATAGTGGTATGCGGCGATTCTATTAAATGTGAACTTACTTTAATTTTTATTTAGATACAATCCTTGGGTAGCCAGTATTCTTAGAAAATTAGAGCTCAGCTGCTACGAATCAGGTAGGTACCAAAAAGTATGACTCACGTGTCACATGTTACTATTGCATACCTCGACATCTGCATGTTTGTATAGTTTGCGCGACTGCTAGTCACAGCCTGCCGCCTGCCGCCGCCTGCGCCGTATGCAATCAGTGAGACGGAGGAGGGAGTCAAAGGCCAAGCTAGCTCAGTCTGCCAATTTTGTCGATGGCGTCCTCACTCATCTCACCACTCGCTTACCTCAGGCGGTGACTAGCAGTCGCGCGCAGACTATAGCAATATACTGAGCTGATAAAAATACGTAGCTACAGTAGGTCGCACGCGTCTGTGGTAGCAAAACCAGATGATCTCTTATTCTATTGAAATTATGATATCAAAACGATAAAAGAAGAAGTTTGTCTTTCTGCTTGGCACGTTTTGCTAGACAATCAATTTTGATGAAAAGTAGGGTAATATTTATATGGGTAATTCTCGGGTAATTTTTCCTTTTTAGTGTGCAAATTCCTTCTGCCGGAGCTTTAAAATGGCATCTAATTGACGATTCATGAAATCATCATGTTGTGTAACCAATAATCTGCCTGGCCTTTTCCTAACTTTGCTGGGGTCGACTTCACACAACATGGGGCGACTGATCTACGAGGTACAGTCGGGGCCGACTTAACATGTTTTCCAAGACACGGAGGGGCCTCGGTATGCAATGGAAGGTCACCCATCCACGAACCGACCGCGGCAAACGTAGCTTAACCTTCAATCAACCCGTGCGTCTGTTTTATTATTTTGCCACTGGTCCATCTTGGTCAGGAGTTAACAATTTTTGCTTTCCACACGCCTAAATCCATTTATTTTATTTACTCACGAAGTCTCAAGTTGATTAGTATAAAATCTACTTCAGTAAATATTCGTTTATATAAGTTCATGTGTCGTAAATAAAAATCTCGTAAACGTCTGATATGTCATACTTTGAAGCTGTTTATTGCAGTTTTTTTCGGGATTTGAGGGTAGAACTATAAAATCAGTGTAATTTAAAGAGAAAGGATTTCTTTTGTACTTAGTGATTACAAAAATGAGTCAAGGACTTACCTGCAATGCGTTTCAATTTTAGTCTATCATAATGTACGTTCAGGTAAATAAGTTTTCAAATCAAATTGATACGATACAATTTGCCGTCATATAGCCATTTCCTGTCTAAGAATGACACTTGTAATTTGAATACGCAGACAATTTAAATTGATAGTGAGTTCGATAAATAATTAAGTTATTTCTCTGCCATCACAATTTAAGCAACTTGAACGTAAGTGATAAAAGCTTTTTCAGTACCTATTTTTTCCTTTTCCTGTGGCGGGGAATCTACTTACTATCAACGCAATCCGATAAAAAACAGAGGTGTTATCATTTCCTTTCAACATAATAACTATCAAATATACCCGTGAATGAAACAATAACATCTGCTCGTTTCAGTTGGGAAGCACTTCCAAATATTTATTTTGTGTTTGCTTGTCCGCAGATACAGTGTTATTCTGACGATATCGACAAACGCTTCCGACGGATTTGCTTTGATAAACGGTGAGTTTTTATATTTCCTATACTTATTTTAAGTGTATTGTTGTTGTTCGAACCCAGATAGGCGCTTTAGTTTGTGTAAATACTTTCATCATCACAGCGCTCGAAACGGTGAAGGGAAACATCGCGAAACAGTCGTCCTAGAACCAAAAATTCGAAGACATGTGTCATCTACCAACCCGCACTGGGCCCGCGTTGTAAATTACACCTACTCTCTCGAAGAGACGCGCCACGTGTCCCAGTAATGGGAACATTATAGGCTGATTATGATATTTTTATCAAACCTTAAAGAATCGAAGTACCTAATATTGCAAAGTGTAAAGCCTCGTACAAACAGTCGCGACAAGGGTTGCGATGCCTGTCGCGCCCGCTATATCGCGCCTGTTTGTGGGATCCTTAAGGCTCTTACATACTGGTGCGACATGTCGCGCGACGCGACGCCGCCGGAATTGTTCTGCCGTGAAGTTTCTTAGAAATTGTTTTGTTAAAAGTCGCGCCAGTATGTAAGAACCTTTAATATGTCTGCACTACCCACGTCACAGCCTAGACGTATTCTTTTGAATTTGATTGATAGACAGTCACATGTTGCTGAAAGCCTACTAGTATTCGATTACACTGCGTTGAAAAATAGTACCTATCTTTTTTATAGCAACCGGTTGCTAACTCAATAATAATTTTATTAGTCGTTTGTCTTAATCTCGTCTGTGAACAGCCTAAGGTCACTATGTGCCGGAAATATCCGTTTTAATGAACAAAAACTCGCTGTAATATTATATTTCGTGCCAAAATGTTGTATAAAATGCGTGGAGATTCAATAACGTGCAGTTTTGACATTTATCAATATAGAAATAAAGAACAACTCGGTGGCCCGCTCAGTGCGACGCGACCCTGGCTTTGGCTAGGGTTGTGTCAACACAGTATTTAAGTGCACATACATAAAAACAATTGTAGGTACTGTAGGACTAAAACTAGATTTTTTTACGTAGTTTTAGTCTACTACTTACTCACTTTTATGTTAACTAAGTACATAAGTTGAAAACTTTAGTGTTACTAATTATGGCTTCTATTTACTAGGAAAATAAATAAAATGTATTAAACTGAAACCACTCACAACCAACAAACTAATTAAAACCTCAACCAAAACCAACTAATCTTACAAACCGTACTTAAAATTTTAAACTGCAGATGAAGTTCGTCGCAGCCCTAAGTTTAACTTACAGGAGGACGGCGCAAGGGCGCGTAATGTCAGACAGTTGATTCACCCGGCCTTTGCACACTAATTGCTAATTAATCACAATTCCCCCGGGACTAGAGGCGGTAACGGCCCGTGATATGATGGAAGGATTGAGTCTCAAAGTATTTGACGAGAGATAATTACTTTTTCTGATCTTGTGTCGACATGAGCTGTACGAGAATAGCGCTTGTCATGTGACAATTTTGACAAAGTAAAGTTGGTATAGTAAAAATCAAAGACAAACTTTATGGCAGTTGTGAAGAGCGCTATAGCTTTTCCGCTCTGAAATGACGCGCCCCACTATCGCATTACCCATAGAAATCCGCATAAAGATCGATTCACACATATCAGTGAAACCAACGTTCCGACACAGTTCCGACACAGTACCGGCACAATGCAAAATATTCTTTCATACATTCTCTATGAACGCAACCCCACTTGTCAGTGTCAGTGCCAATACCGGCATGAGAATGTATGAAAGAATATTTTGCACTATGCCGGAACTGACCTTTACCGTGTGCGTAAATGCGGTAGTGGGGCGCATCATTTCAGAGTGGACAAGCTATGCTTGCTGCGCAGTACCCCACCCCTCACCCCCGCTCACACGTGAATTTGTTACTGCGCAGCGACTCGCCTCATGTTCCGAGCCGCCATAACGTTTGCATCGGCTCGCGGCTATAGCATTTTTTGTTACGTGCGGAAATCCTCATGGACGTCCTGGAGCGGGCGGAGGGATCTATTAAGGGTTTGCTTAACTTGGGAAGAGACTGAACCCCACGACACAGGGAATTCTAGTGTGGGGACCAGGGAATTTGTGAAAATCTAGCACCTAAGGCTCCTATGTAATCTGTCTCTCGTTTTTTTTCTTCATATTTTACCGTGTTTTGTTTTATAAGTGTAAGTACTGAATAAAGCTTTTTTTTCTTTCTCTCTGACTATCTAATTAACCACACGGTGTTCTTCAACAATCTTTGGCCGAGGTGCTGGAGCACTTTCGCAGTTCGTTACGCTCCTTCGGCTAGATATTCAGCCTGCTCAGTGTGTACCAGACGTATTAAGGTGGCTCTACAGTAATAATGTCACAGCTATATTTTTCACATAAGCGGCTGGTGAACACGGGTCCACTATAATGTAGTGCCCGAATTATATATGTCCTGTCTTTTTAAGTATTCTGCCTGCAAATGAATGATGATGATTGATGACAATCATACGTCATATCCATACCAATTTGGGACCATTATGAGTGAAGTATAAATAAAAACTTTTTTACAAAAAATTAAACCGACGAAAAAAGATAACTGAAAAGCAACAAACAAACAAACAAATTAATTACATAATTATAGCGTGTATTTGGCGCCGCCTCAAAATGTGTTAGGTACTTAAATTAGTTTAGGAGCTTAGTTACACTAAAAGGTTATTATATTTTAGTTATTTTAGTTATAATTTCAAGCCAACTATGTTTAGTGCTTTTAGCTTTACTTTAATTAAAGCGGTGTGTTTTTTGTTTCTGTGCTCACACCACAATTTTTTATCTTATGTCTATACGTGAGGATTTGTAATTGGCTCTCTGGTGACTATTTTTCCCTTTCTTGTTTGTTTTTATTAGCTGTAAGTCCTCCATGTTCTAAATAAATAAATATTTTATTTTTCGCTTTTCAGTTATCTTTTTTCGTCGGTTTAATTTTTTGTAAAAAAGTTTTTATTATTCGCTTTTGAGTTACCATTTATTGTTGTGGCTTCAATCTAATACCTACCAATTTTTGTGTGAAAAGTTTCAGCAGAATCGGTTCACAGTTGAAAATTCAGTAAGTGACAAATTAATCAACTCCAGTTTTTCTACGCTTAGGGGTGGATTTTAGTTTTCAATTTTATATGGGACCAAGTTCGAGGTATACACTCCCCAATAAAATTAAAACAATATTATACATGTCGACTTGAGAACTTCCTCCTTTTTTTTTTCGTCGGTTAAAAACAGAACAATAAGATATCTGCTTGTAATCCTGTTGGAGTCAATGTCAATTGACGAAGTAAGTAGGCAAGTGAATTAACGTTCTCCATTCAGCGTTCAGAGAAAACACGTGGGCTTAGATAATTTGATATTTGCAATGACTGATACTCTGTGTTACCATGTCGGTATTAAATAATAGTTGACATTTACACGAGACAAAGCTTCATAGCATAATGTGATTAGATAAATATGCGTCAAAAGTTTACATAATGTCAGCGGCAGCGTATACACATGCAAACAAATACTCGTAGAGGCCACGTGTATTTGCACGTTAAATACATTAAATTAACCATCTAAAATGAAACCTAATAAATCTAGCTAACTGTCATTTATCACTAGAAGTACAAGATAGGTCAAACAAAGAGAAAAAAAAAGTAAACAAAAAACGAAAAAAAAAACAAAATGGCCGCACACTAACGCGCCAGTCGCGTTTTGGCAACGACATTCTTCATGCGTGCACTGCGACGCGCGGCGAGCGGGCGGGCCGCGAACGCGTCAAGGTCATCCGTGACGTCACCCCTTGCGCACAATGACCTCCCGAAAACGAGTCGGTGATGGCTGCCGCGCAATTCGATGCCTCGATGACACTTGTCGAGTAATTTTGTTGACACTACCAGAAACTCGCTGTTGGTATAGTAACAGGGTTGATTTGCTGCGAAGTTGGTTTAGGCATAATGTACTTACCCTCGCGAAAAAGCTTTCAAAAAGCCTTTTACAACTTTTTAAAGCAAAATTTAATGGCACTGTTAACAAAATTCATGTGGAAGCTGTCGTAATGAAATAATCTTGTTTGCTCAACCGTAGAACGTGTTAAATATTTTTTTAGTTATTCATTTGTTCGTCTAGCGAAATATTTTTTGTTTTCAGTTTGTTTGAGCGGTTTATTTCATTTTTCTTGAAAACTGAAATTAATGTCACAGATATTTTTAGGATACTTTTAGTTTAAAAGTAGAAAACACATTACCTCACACACTACACTTAACTGAGACAGACGTACCTACTGCTGAAAATGTAAATCATTTTTATGTAAATAGCCAGACTATAGCTTAATTCAGTTTATGTCAAGAAATAAAGTGTCCTTTTTGAGAGTATTCTACTGATTTTCGACACTCCAAAGCTCAAACAAGTTAATTTAATTGTATGGATCCGATATTAAATCGAATCGACAAAGCAAATTAATGCATTCACTGACCTCACTCACAATGCTGAATTGGAACTGTTAATAAACTCATTATAATTGCAAAAATAAATCAATTTGTAACGTAGTTATTCTTCATTGAGTTTTGATTAAATGTAGTTTTTAAATCAACTATTATTTTTAAAGGTGACTTTACGAAAATATTTATAGCTTTGAGTTCGACCACTCATGCCAATAAATATTTTAATAATGAATTAGGGCCATACTACCACCTTATACGTATGTATGGTTTTACGCAACGCATGTCGTGATTGCCCAGTATGGTTATCATTTGTACTAATTATAATAGGTAGATGCTAAAAACAACAGTAAACTGAAATGTAGGACTGAAAAAGAAACATGGTATTTGAAATTACATACATACTTATTCATATTCATTTAGACTGTTACGAATACAAATTACCTATTGTGATTGGTTTAGGTAATGATTCGTTCAATATTAAAATCAATTAGGTATGTTCCTTAAGGTGGAGTGTCCATACACTTGCACTTTTGAGGACCTAAAAACGCCAATGATGCTGCGATTGGCATGGCCACTAGGCTTGCCAACCGTTCCGCGAGAGCCGGGACATCCCGTTTCTAGAGCTGTAGAGGTGCGTCTCGCGAAAGACGTGTGCGGGACGCCAAATGTCCCGTTTTGTCGTACCTACGGCTAGGACAGAAGTCGGAGTTTAGTGAACGCACGTTTTGTTTAACCTGTGAACATCCTTGTTAATTAATTTACGTGTTAGGGCGAAAGCATCAGGGTAGCCCGCGAAATTCAACTTTCTTACGTTTTTTGAAATTTGCAGGTCAGTGGTTGTATATTGATCTATGTAAATATGACTCCAATATTCATTTATAGAATTATAATCATAAAAAAATCAGCAATACAACACAGTTGTAAGACTTGTACTTTTATGCCAAAGTAAAACGTTCAATAAAACCATTTAAAAATTATTTCTTATTATATTTTTTGTCGCCCTATACTTTGATAGCTGGGTCCCGCCATTTTTTGCCACGTGGGGCATTTTGATTGCCAAAGGGGGTTAATTCATGCATCCAGGTTGGCAAGCCTAGTGGCCACCTATTGGGCTCAACTCATCTAACATCTATACGAATAATAAAGCTGAAGAGTTTGTTTTTAGGGTTCCGTACCCAAAGGGTAAAACGGGACCCTATTACTAAGACTGCGCTGTCTGTCTGTCTGTCCGTCTGTCACCAGGCTGTATCTCATGAACCGTGATAGTTAAACAGTTGAAATTTTCACAGATAATGTATTTCTGTTGCCGCTATAACAACAAATACTAAAAAATGGAACAAAATAAATATTTAACTGGGCTCCCATACAACAAACGTGATGTTTTTGCTCGATATTGATAACGGCAACAGGAAGATGCTTGACATATTCACAGAATATTTAGTTACATATTCACTTTAAAAATAAATAATTAAATTAAAATAAAACAAATATTTAAGGGGGGCTCCCATACAACAGACACGATATTTTTGCCGTTTTTATAGATAATGGTACGGAACTCTTCGTGCGCGAGTCCGACTCGCACTTGGCCGGTTTTGTTGTTTTTTTGTTTGAACGCGCTAATCTATCGAACTACCACCGGTCGGATTTGAAAAATTGTTTTTGCATTTGATAGCCCAATTCTTGAGGAAGGCTATATTTAATATCACCCCAGAATCCTAAAGAACCAAGCAAAAATAAAAAAGTCTGAAAGAACGCTAAGCGATAACGAAGTACCTAATAGCGATACGATGCGATGCAGGGGGACAAACAATTTCACGCAATTTTCGCAGGCAGAAGCTAGTAATATGATGTTACCTTTGCCATCGACTCGAACAGAAGAAGAACCTTAGGTATGTAATTAACATTATGTGTTTTTCTTTTTGCACATGACAGTACCTTACCTATATCACAAAACACAGGAAAATAAAGCTCCAGGACTTACATCGTAAAACTTTATCTGACGATAGTTTGCAAGACGGATGGGCTCAGAGACCTGAATATTCCGAACAAGCTTCATTTGTCAAAACGCTATGACAGGATCGCAAGAAAATGATAAATATCTTAAATAAAAGATGCATTTTGAACATCAGCCAGAATTTTTGGTTTGAATATTTCGCATATTTTATGTAAGTACCCAAAAAGTAATTCACTACGTCAAGTCAAATAAAACATGTTTTGGTAAAAACAGAGTAATGTAATTACATTTGGGAAATGATTTCTTTATTTCTGCTTTCTGCTCATTCAGCTAAAAAACACGACGTATTTTTTCTTACTCTTCAATAATGTTTTGCCTTTATTTTGGTAAGAAATAAAGTATGAAGGGATAAAGGGCTACATAATCGTTATTTTATTTATTAATGAACTTACCGATTTCCTCCCATTAACAATTGTTTGAAGGTGATAAATTATTATTGCATGTAAGACGTTGTTCGTGCTCAAACAAATGACTGTTGGGTTTTTTTTGTTCGTTCGTTTGCCTATAACTAAGTTGTCAGTCTGTCACTTTTTCTTATAAATTATTGTAAGAGTGTAGTGACAATCCAAAATGGAACAGCTGTTTGCCTGCCTACCATCGTGCAAATTGCAAGAGTAATTACCTAAACAACGGTGTGAATAAAACTAAGAGGCTTACCTATTATTTGTTCTGAGAGTCATTAGTGAAGTTATTTTTAAACCTAAAATATAAGTAAGGGTGTAAGATATTTATCATAATTATAAACGCGACAGAAGCTCACCTACGCACTACGTGATCGACTTGCCTTATGAATAGTGTGAAAATTAACTAGCACTCTGTAAACTCGGTAAAATACATAACAACATAATCCCCGAAGGGTTAGGCAGAGGTGTAACTATAGTACACCCACATTTCGCCAGTTATGGTCAAGTCCCATGTAATAGAGGGCGAGCCTACTGCCATCAACCGGGCACAAATCCAGACCCCGGGACTCGGTCGGCTCAGGGACTCGTTCGGCTCAGGGACTCGGTACAAACTCATAGCTAATTTAGCTTTTTCACCATGTTTATTAAATTACAGGATAAGTTACCTTGCTTTTCAATTCTGCAAGTAAGTTTCGCCAATGAAGTTACTGGATTAAGCCCACTTGCACCGTATATCAATGCAATTAACGATAAACTATTACGAGTAAAACATTATTTCCTGTCAATCGTTTATGTTAACAGAGACCACCTCTGTGGTCTAGTGATTAGACCACCTGTTTCAGACCCAGAGGTCTTCGGGTTCGATTCCCAGTGGAGGCAAAATTTTCTGCTCGGTTTGGTTGGTGGTGGGGCTTGTTCTGAGTCCACCTGTCTAGCTACCACCATGAAAAAATGTTAACAGTATTGTTGTGTTAGCAGTTAGAAGTAAGATAGCCAGTTCCTCTGTGGTTGAAGATTCTGGGTGATGCTCGCTTCCACCTTCAGCCTGATCATCGCTTACCATCAGGTAAGATGCAGGTCAGACCTTCCCCGTAGTGGGTTTATAAAGAAGAATGATGTTTTAAATACGTTTATCACTAACCGTATTTTATGATTTGTCGTCATATACACGTACTCACAATTACTTATGAAGTTACGTCTAATATCTATGTTACACAGTGACACACACAGGTTAAGCAAATATTATGCCAACACGTAATAACCGGCCGAACTTCCATATTATTCGTACATATATATACGTACCTAATATTTACATAATGTGTCAAATATTTTGTGCTACTAGAGGCGAAATTAAAATTTATTATGATTTTATGACGGGTCTACTTTTATTTGTTCGCTGTTTTATAATTACATAGAGCTTTCATAATTTTTTTCTAAACCTGTTTGTTTAGCTGCCTACCTTACATAACCAGTTTCAGAAAAATACACATACCCAGATTTAGTGAACATTTTATTTACTATTACTATTTTAGGAATATTTATCTGGAGTAAAAAGCGAAAAATGGAATTTCGTTGAAGATCTAGAAAAAAAAAAACATCAATAACTATTATACAATGGGTGAGATTCTCTCTCTCGACTTCTCGCTATCCGGATATAAGCTTATGCAAACCCATTTATTTACAAGTAATTCTACAATTTCAGAGCAGTGGTGCCCCAGTCAGTGGTATCGACCCCGACTTATGAGAGTGACTGCACCCAGCCAGGCACTTTACATTGTGTATTTAATTTCATGAGCACCCGTCTTCCAAAATGGTGAAGGAAAACATCATGAGGAAATCGACATGTCCTAGAACCAAAAATTCGAAGACATATGACATCCACCAACCAGCACTGCGCCCCCGTGGTGGATGCCACACACACACACACAGAGCACAGAGACCTGTGTCCCAGCAGTGGGAACATTACATGCTGATTATGCTAGTGCTATGACTTGACTTTTGTTTAAAGGTGGTTTTTGGAATCCTCTTTTCAAACACCACGTTGAGCAGGTTTAATATTCAGTCCTTAACCACGTACTAAAGAAATCCCAGTGTACTTTAATAGATCGTGCAAATTGCGTGTTTAAGTAAATGACTTCGTATCGTGGTCGTAGGCGATGATCTAAATGGCCTACCATTATTTGTGCATTGGCCCTAGCTCATTACGGCTATTTGTAGCCTAAAGCAATGCCAATAATAATGGCAACATGGCTCCTTTTAGTATGATCTACTACTTAACAGTCTTCTACTAGTCCTTATCAATGGTTCAGTGGTCTCGCTATTGTAAATTTATATTTAAGACATTATTTTTTATTATACATACCGGTACCTTTAGATTCATTACAATGTAGAATTTAAATTTTATATCAAAACCTGTACAATTCGATATTGTAGTTAATATTATAGATCATTACTTGACAAATGATTGCATACTAAATGGTAGAATGTACCTGGAACGAAATTAATTAAAAGATGATACTTTAATGAAAACTTCGCAAATAATTCTCCCAGATTTACTTAGTTCTCTGATAAGATTTAATTACGGTTACTTGAAGGAGGATTTTAAAACATCAAAGAAATTAAAGTAAAAAAAAAATGAAATCTTTAATGAAGGGAGTGGTTTATCGTATTAGAAAAACTGAGAAGGACAGCAAGCAGCCTCCTTCGTTGGCAATGCCAATGCCCACAGTATTCATTGCGTCTTCTACGTTGACGAGGAGACTAAGTTTTCAAAAATATAAAGCAAGTGATAAGCAATTTTCTTCAAAAACCTTCGGATTGTGATTGGAAGTGTGTTACGTAATTGGTGTTCTGGTTTGCAAAGCCTAGTGATTATGCCAATTGCCAATGTTTCTTCAGGATCGTACGTGAACAAGCGTTTGTCAGATGAGGAGAATTAAAACTATATGTATAGTATATGATATTCCCCTAATTCGACATCAGAAGTGGGATATATAGGGCTCAGGCTTACATTACGAATTTCTAATGAATTTTATTTTTCTATTTTCATAGTCAATGTTGGAGCTATGGGATCTTCCGGAAGGTGTTGGTGTCTGCGGGCCGCTAACCTAACTCAAACCTTACTGATTAGGGGAATATGATATCCTATACGTATAGTATTCACTGTCATCTGACACGTTTATGACTCTAGATCAATCTATGACTTCACAAGAATCTTTGACGTCATAAATGACGGCTGAACATTCAATTGTTTTGCATTTAGTGGAAACTCCCCTCAACATCATCATATCATTATCATTTACTTCCTTTTCTTTCGTATCATTTCCTGACACAATCCAATTATTCTTTGGTTTTTTTAATTAATTATTTCATTCATTCATTCATTTATTAAATTTTTTCTGCATTTATTAAATTTTTCTGCATGTTTACATTGTCTACATTCAATTGCATAAGATAAGTATAAGTGGAAGCGCGGAGTCTCCTAACACAAGCAATAAAATTCCTTGCTTAAAAGGTGATCTCCAACATTAATGTGTCTAAATGCCTTTTATAATTGAAATAGACATTTTTATTTTTATTTTATTTGGTCCGCTCCCTATCAAAGTGGAAATCCCCCTATTTCTTCTAAAATTCTGACATTTCGTGCATATGACCCCATTCAAATATTTCTTACGTGTTGTACTAAGTTAACAAAAATATATCCTCAAGATATTTTTCAAAAATATAATAAAAAGCCATATTGCTCGCTAAGTTAAGATTACAATTTTATTATTCTTGTTAATTACACCGGTCCTTGTATTGGAATTTGAGAGGAATCTGCCTTAAATTAAATACTTAGGAGCTAAACTGCTAATATTTAACAAGTTAGAGTTGGTAAATGAAACTGCAAAATTATCAGCTCGTAAATGGTACCTATCAATAAACCTCATTACCACAAAACCGTGTTTAACAGTTGTTTAGCCTAAACACCTTTTAAACATAACATTACCATTCAGAAATGTTTGTTTGTAACAGTTTGACATAAAACTGACATTAGATACGCGTTGAACAAGTGTCTAAATTTTTGTGATAAGACCCATATTGTTTAGTAACGATGGAACACCTTTAATATAAATCTAAGAAAAATTGTTGCTTATACTAGGTTTAGGCTTAGTTATCAGTTTTAAATTATTAGATACTACGATGTTTTGTTTCGTAACAATTGCCTCGTTAGTCTATTGTTCGAAAGCGCTACTGTGAGTTCTTGGGTTCGATTCCCAGGTCGGGCAAAGTGTTATTGGGTTTTTCCATCAGGAATTTCTCACCAGTCCCGAGACTGGATTTGTGCCCGGGTTTAAGCTCGCCCCCTATTACATGAGACTAAAACATAAATGGCAAAAATTGTGGGTGTACGACTACGTACTATATTGGTACCTCTGCCTGACCCTAAGTCGATTAAATTAAATTAAAATTCTTTATTGCCATGAAAACAGGTTACAGCACAATTTGAGACCCTGGCTCCAGAGCTAGGTTAGAGTACCTGTATTTCAGGAACCAGTGACTTCTTCCATTTAGGTTACAATTAGCAATTAAATAAAATACTCAAAACAAGATTATTATAAATGTGGATTTAAACAAAAATTAGGTTAAAAATCTAGAACAAATAATAAATAACATTAACAACCCTAAGCCGATGTTATGTGTATGTCGTTTCATAAAAATCACATTTTATAAATCTTTCCATCCATATTGAGAGACGTAGTCTTGGAAATTATCTTGTTACTGTCGTTTTCCTCATTGCAATAGATGAAAAATTCCATCTTTACATATCGAGACTCCTCCGTGCCTCGGAAAGCACGTTAAGCGGTTGGTTCCGGCTGTCATTTGTGGATCTTTGACAGTTGTTACGGGTCGTCAGAAGCCCGAAAGTCTGACAGCCAGTCTTACCAAAGGGTGTCGTATTGCCCAGTTACTGGGTTGTGGAGGTCAAATAGGCAGTCGCTCCATGTAAAATACTGGTATTCAGCTGCATTCGGTTAGACTGGAAGCCGACCTTAACATAGTTGAGAAAAGGCTAGGCAAATGATGATGAATAAATGAAAAGTTCCGATGTCATCTTGATTTCTATAAAATTAATAAGATAAACTCGGTCTGCTTTTACAAGTTCAACGAATTGCGAAGCAGCTGGAGAGTGAAAATTTCTTGTTTCAAAATCAGCATAGAGACTATGAAACTTCTGAATATTGCAAGATTATGTGAGCAATTGAAGAGACTTCAGAAACTCCTCTCTTCGTGGAAGGGAAAGTTGTCTTTATATTAAGCTTGATGAACCTACTCTATATTCTATACTAGCTTCCGCCAGCAAATTCGCTTGTGGGATATCTTTATAAATTATAGCGTATGTTACTCAGTGATAATTATAGCATTCTACGGGTGAAATAATGTAAAAAATCGGTTCTGTAGTTTTTGTATTTATTAATTACAAACAAATTATACGAATCTCTTTATAATATTTCTAGCTGCGCCCCGCTGTTTCACCCGCGTAATTCTCGATCCCGTAGGAATATCGGGATAAAAAATATCCTATGTCCTATTCCGGGTTATGGTCTACCCCTGTGCCAAATTTCATCCAAATCCGTTCAGCCGTTTTAGCGTGAAAGCGTAACAAACAAATTAACAAACAAACTCACTTTCGCATTTATAATATTAATACAATATTAATAATATTAATACATTAATTATACAGAAAAATTATTACAATATAGTTAGGTTTAAATTCTTTTGGTTGAATGTAAAATAATCGGTCATTATTTTTTGAATTTATTAATTATACAAATACAATATTAGTAATATGGACCAGGTGTTGCCCATGACTTCGTGTGCATGTATTTCGTATTTCATAATTTTTTGATGTAAATATCCAGGATGAAAAGTAGCCTAATGTCCTTTTCCAAGTCCCAGGGTACCTATCAGTCAAATTTTAAATCGGTTTAGTGGTTTAAGTTTAAAACAGTAACAGACAAACGGACAGTGTTATTTTCACATTATTTCACAAATAGTTATTAGTAACCAGAGACACCTCTACTTGAATACTTTTCCTACCAGGTATGGGAATCTTGAATCTCGCGACCATTTCTTGCAGTGTCCGGATCTTGATGCTAATTTAAAACCGGATCTTTATTACCTTTTGTTCCCGTATATGCTATATGCAACAAAAACAAAGTAAACGACGACATTATCCATCAGAAAGCATCGAAACTGCCAACCAATACGTGTTCAAACTAAAACATGGGTTTGCAGAACAAGTGGTCGAGTGCGAGATGGACTCGCACATGAAGGGTTCCGTACCGTATTAAGATCGAGCAAGAAAAGCCGGAAAAAATATGTTTCTTGTATGGGGCCACGCCATAATGTTTAACTTTATTTTATTTTTACCCGACTACGGCGAAGCAAAAAGGAGGGTTATGATTTTGACCGGTATGTATATATATATATGTAAGTTCATGTGTTCCCTCATATCTTCTAAAATTGACAAATGAGGTAACGTTGCAAGCGTCTAGATTGTTCGCTGATTGATTATAGACTATGTGACGTCACATTCAATTTGAATATAGCGCCCTCGTAGAGGACAAAAAGTCAGGAACGAAAAAAAAACATTTAATGCAGCCATGTTGGGTATCAAATGAAAGGCCTTAATTAGCGCATCTCAAAAATATATAATAATATAACCCCAAAAAAATTAATTAAAAATCAAAGTTATAAAACTAAAACCCGACTACGACAAAAAAGTCAACTAAAAGGTATAAACAAGACATCACAGACAGACAAATTAAAAATCCGGAGTCCCACGTAAACTGTTTAATTTATGCCCTAACACGTGTGACTCTAGATTTTTAATTTCTCTATCTATGATGTTTTGTTTATACCTTTTTAGTTAACTTTTTTGTCGTAGTTGGGTTTTAGTTTTATAACTTTTATTATTATTTGTTGTTACAGTGGCGATAGTACACACTCCGTCCGCACGGTACGAACGGTAATCCGTTCAAAAGATACAGCCCTGTGACAGGCGGACCGTCGGACAGCGGAGCCTTAGTAATAGGGTCCCGTTGTGTTAGCACCCTCTGTAGAGGGAACCCTAAAATGTCACTTTATATTTTAAAGCCAGAGTCTACCGTCTTGTTTTATGTCATTTTAATTGTTTACCTGACTACGACGAAGCAAAAAGAAGAGTTATGATTTTGTTACAAGTCTTTTGTGACACGCTGTTTGTGACTAGTGTCACGTCGCATGAGTCCGCCGGTTAATCTGGCACCATCCGCTTCGAATATTGATGTGCCATTCATCATGGTCGCCATCGGTCATGACATTTGTGTTTTTTTTTGCAGTCACGCTGTGTCACGGCACGCGACGGTCCGTAATTAATATTCTAGTGATTGGACTGGTTCAACTATACCTATTTGAATAGTTCATTTCATTGCCTACACATGTGCTCGGTGTAACGATTTCTAATGATTGTGGGTTAATTAAAACAGCACTGTGTAGTAATAAAATTGGGAGACAAACGGTCTAGTTTCTCTTGAGAATCTTTGGATGATTAAACTAGATGGTAGTTAAAAACAGTTCTCAGGTATTAGTCGTGTTTTTGCGAAAGACTTTTAACATAATTTTATTCTGTTAGACAAGAGTTGAGAGGGTTTTTTGGATTTAATTTCTTTAACGCGGCTTGCGGCTTTCATCACGTAGGTAACGAAAAAGCGTTATGCTCGAAAAATTCAATTCACGTGATGGCTCTATATTTAACACTTGAATCTGAATTTTTCTGTCATGTCTGAACTTGAAATCATACTTGATGGTTCTGTGTAAACACAGCATACAAAACACATAAAATACAGCGAAAAGAAGTTCGTTCCAACTGGGGGCCCAACGACACCGTTTTTTTTATATTAATTTGGCAGTTTAATAGGAAGTACATTTTAGAATTTTGTTCTAGATAGTGAATGCAAAGTTTCTAGTAGACTGCTCTCAGACTATTGTATTATCGAAATTTTAAAATTAAACAGAGTTTAGTCTTTGAAAAAATATTCAGATGCAAAATGATAGATACCTAAGTATCTTTTAAACTATTATCTAATAATTAAGATGGTATTTTGTTTGTTACAAATTAAATTTTAGCTATTCGATTGAAGAATGTCAAAGAAATCTTTTCAATAACTTTTAATCACTTTTTAACAAGGAAGTTTTGTAATCCCAATTTTCGACAACAAGGTAAAACTAGGAATCTGCTTTAAAAAAAAATCTGCCTCGCTTCGTTTTTAACTGTTCTAATTAATTATCATTAATGTAATTAAACTTTTTATCCAAAATCATTCGATCGTTAAAGGCGCTCCATTTTAATAAGCTGAGTGTGACACCCACGCCATGATCCACCACATTGGGCCAGTGTGACCCACTCCCAGTTCATCAGTAGGAACATAGACTAATTTAGTATCCTGTCAAACACGTGATTAAAGCATACCTAAGCTACACCAAGCAACGATGTTACTGTGCGGCATCTATATCGCCGCATCGTTCTGACGTCACGCAAAATCCTGCATCTCGCAAGCAGTGTTTACCGCGCGACTGGCTATACAACGTCCCGACAACAATCGTCGGGCAGTTGCCGACACAACACCCGTCTGGTTGGAGGATCCTCTCTATAGATCCTTTTCTATAGAGGATGAGTAAACTTTACACCCTGTTCCTCATACCTCTATAATTATTACTTTCATCTTATAATGTAAAATCTTGTATTAAGCGACGCACCAACTGTTTCTTCAAAATACAAGGGTAAAATTCTTTTGGAAGTTCGGAAAATTCAGTTAGTATGTAACTGAATTTTCAAGGAAGACAAACAAAAATCTTTTATTATTTAACTCCATTAAAAAAAACATCTAGCATAATAGGTCAAGTAAAACATTCAGTTTTTACAAAAGTATATAAAAAGTTACAAATTTGGTACAAGGTATCTAGGTTACAGGCAGATTCGAATCTTCGTGAGTGCTGGAGTCTATACTGGGATCGGGATCAGTATGACAGATCTCCAGTTTCACGCCCTTAAAATTGCTCTTACGTACTACAACATTGCAAAAGGTCAACGTCATATAGGTCAAGTAAAACATTAAGTTTTTACAAAAATATTTATGGCAAGTATTTTCTCAGCAATATAAATCTTAATCCCCCAAAAAAGTATTTTGCTACTTCTAAACGTAGATACTATTGCAAATGGAGAACTAAAATCTAAAATAAATGTGGCCAAGCACTTAGTGTAAACTACTCATTACGAAAATTACTACAGCAAATTAATACGATTAGTTTTTCAAACATAAAATGCTAATGATGGCTTTATTGAAAGGGGAACCTTTTAATTATACTCGTTTGACACGCACATTCTTCTTCCCACAATGTTCTATTAATGAATAACAAAGCTGTCTGTTTCATTAAATTAATATCTTTAAACATTTGAAAACATTTTAATGTTTATGAATGAAATTAATTCCTTTGTGTTCGTCGAAAATCGAAATCTGGAATAGTGATACTTAGTACTATAGGTAAGTATATGTTACGGTCTTATATCTATAGACCAAGATGTCACATCACTAGGCTCAGATATACCTATTGTTAGCAATAACGTGCAACAATAGAAGATAAATGGTCCAACTTAAGACATATGTGTTCAGCTCAGTGTGGCCTGAATCTCATGACATAATGTCTCTTTTCATATACACGTTGCTAAGCTTATACTTAGTGTTATCAACAAATAGTCTAACATAACATCACGCCTTTTTTCCCCGAAGGGTTGGGCAGAGATATACCCACATTTCGCTAGCTATGAGTAAGTCCCATAATACGGGCAAGCGTATTGCCATCAACCGGGCATATATCTAAACTCCGGGCTACTACTGACAAATTCCCGATAGAATAACCCAATAACACTTTGCGCGACCTAGGAATCAAACCCAGGACTTCATGCTTCGCAGTAGCGCTTTCAACTAGAGTAACGAGCCGAATAGACTAACTTGGTACAATCGCCTTAAAAAAACGTTGATCATATTTGTCACATTAAATTCGTCTTATTCAAAGGTTCCGTCGTTTTTCTTTGGAAGAGCCGAAGTTTGACGATTATATTAATCGGAGTGAATAAGCAGAAATATAAAGGCTCTTACATACTGGGGCGATTCGCCGCACGATGCGAATTTTAACAAAACAATTTCTCACGGCGAACAATGCGGCGGCTTCGCGTCGCGCGACGAATCGCCCCAGTATGTAAGAGCCTTAAATACATTTCTATTGGATTACCTACATTTCTCCAGTTATGTCCAATGCGTCAGCGTCAGTGTGACATGTACCAACCTGCACTGGACCCGATTTTGATTGATTACCCTCTCAATGAGATTAGGTCTGTGTCCCAGCAGTAGGAACATTATAGGTTGATTATGTTATGTATGTAAAAAATGACTTGACTGACTGAAAAAGATGGCTGAAATAATAATTATAGCTTCTAAATAGAATCAAAGACACATTCAACCATATCAACTGAAAATCAACCAAACAATAGAGGATACAACGGAGGAGGGATAAAAGGCAAATATAAAGTACTTATTTTATTTCAGATCGAAAACCTACCCCGCCTCCCTTTAAATATCTGGAGGCTCGTAACAAACATCTCACTCTGTGTACAGTCAACCAACGAATTAAGTATACGGGCAATTTTTTTTTCTGTGTATTTCATAACTTTTTCATTTTAAGACACGATTGAAAAGTATCATGTTAAAGAACTGAGTTATACTTTCAATCTTAAGACACAATTTTAAAAGTGTTATTTTAATGTTGTTGATGGTCTCAGTGTGACCATTTTTTTGGGACCTGACCCGTCATCAAGCAATAGACAATATTGTGAAACTTTTAATCAACTTCTATTTTACTTTATAATGTGCGTATTACCTGTGCTGAATTAACATTATTATTCTGAATGTTGAGTATACTAAAAAGAACCGGCCAAGTGCGAGTCGGACTCGCGCACAAAGGGTTCTGTACCATTATCTATAAAACGGCAAAAAAATCATGTCTGTTGTATGGGAGCTCTCCTTAAGTATTTGTTTTATTTTAATTTAATGATTTATTTTTAAAGTGAATATATAACTAAATATTCTGTGAATATTTCAAGCGTCTACCCGTTGCCGTTATCAATACCGAGCAAAAACGAGCAAAAAAATCACGTTAGTTGTATGGGAGCCCCCTTAAATATTTATTTTATTCTGTTTTTTAGTATTTTTTTGTTATAGCGGCAACATAAACACATCATCTGTGAAAATTTCAACTGTCTAACTATCACGGTTCATGAGATACAGCCTGGTGACAGACGGACAGACAGACAGCGGAACCTTAGTAATAGGGTCCCGTTTTACCCTTTGGATACGGAACCCTAAAAAGGTATTACAAATACCTGTACACCATTCTTTTTGTTCGACTGTAGGTACTTTAAGATAAACAAGAACCTCTCGTAATAGAATCGATTTTAATACAATTATACAAGTAATCGTGTTTGATCCTCCATTGTATCCGGTTAACCGCAATTATATCAAGATCAAAAGTAATATTTTAATTAATTTAGATGTTGGTGGTTCCATGAACTGCCTAACTCTTAATGAATATTGAATTAACGCTCCTGTAATTGCTGTGAAGGATTTTTAACCGTGGAACAGATTTTTATTAATTACTTATTTTGATAGTGTTCGGCTTGATTGGATGTAGGTAATTATCTGCCTGTTATTGTTCAACTGCATGGCGATGACCTTGCTTCTCATAACCTAGAGATAGAGAAGGACCCAGAATTGCTTACCACACTTGCTCTCAGACTGGTAAAGTTCAGGTATCCTCACGACATTTTTCTTCACCGTCAGTCAATTTAAGTCTAAAACTAACTTAAAAAATGCATACTCAATTGTTTTTTGTGTTTGACGAACTGTTGCAAAGTCAGGTAGGTGTGTGTATTTAACAAAAGACAACTTGACATTTCCGGGTATTTCCAGGCAGATTTAACCCAGAAACTTTGTACCTGTAAAGATTGGGGTCCATAACCTCTGGCCCACCACGCTTGTTTAATAGATGCAATAAATAGTCTTAGTTAAATACAGTTACACCTAATGTTCCAGAAATTTCCTCGTAAGACGTAAAATGTGTTTCACGGCATATAAAAGCACAAACGACACTGAAAGTTGTAAAGATCGCTAAACATAAACCTTTCAGTAATTTCAGTTGACGTATACGTACCTATGTATACATTTTTTTAGCTGAAAAGTGTCTACTTTTAAATTGTACTTTAACAATCAATCTGCCTAGACTTTTACCAACTATGTTGGGGACAGCTTCCAGTCTGCAGCCAGGATGCAGCTGAATATCAGTATTTTACATGGAGCGACTGTCTATCTGACCTTCACAACCCGGTTACTTGGTCTACCCCTTAGTAAGACTGGTTGTCAGACTTTTTGGCTTCTGCTACCCGTAACGACTGTCTAAGATCTATAAATGACAGCCGGGACCAACGGCCTATCGTGCTGTTCGATTTTTTGGTGACTATTCACAAGCCCACCGCGACAAGTGTAGCTTAACCTTCGGTCGACCCGTGCGGCCTGTTATAATTAAGCCACGGAGCTCAAGTTACACTTTAACGTGGTTAGGAAAATGTATTCGAATGAAATTCTTTTGCGCGGCTTGTAAACTTTCAGAAAATGTAACGCTAAAAGCGTTCATACTTGCGACTGTCTTCTTCGAATTCAAAGAGAAAGAAAGAGAGAGAGAAAGAGTGAAAACCGGCAGAAAAAAACAAAAGAAAAAGAGGAAAGTGCCGTGGGATAAAATTGTACACACCGGGCCGAGTACACTGCATGCCTGCCCACTGCATTATCGGAGAGAGAGAAAGTACGAAGTGGTCAAGATGAAAATTCAAGATGGCGGCTGCGATTTTTTTTTTAATCCTGCTTGAGAAGGAACTTCTTTCCTGACGAGGGTCCTCCGACCCCACACGATTTTATTTTTTGAAACACTTTATTATTGCTTTCGGTTACTTCAGCTACTCGTATATGTCGTCTAAAGTAACATTTTTAAAGTCGAGTATGGGGATGAGCATTGAAAATTAGTTGCTTGAATGATCTACATTACTGTACCCATTTTTCTAGAAATAAAGATTTTTATATTATATTATATTTTATACATTTTCGCGCTTAAATATTGGTGCCGTGTCATTGCTTGATGTCGCTAACTATTATTATCCTGTCTAATATTATAAATTGCGAAAGTGAGTTTGTTTGTTTGTTACGCTTTCACGCTAAAACGGCTGAACGGATTTGGATGAAATTGCTCACCGAGGTAGACCTTGACCTGAAAAAGGACATAGGCTAATTTTCATCCTGGGTCGCAGACCAACTCGCGGGCAACAGCTAGTTAATTCTAAAGCGGAAAAATAAGTAACATTTATTACATAGCTTATGTAATAAAAGTAACTTGTGTTTTTTGACCAAAACAAAAGTTAGATAATAATAAAGTTATATAACTTTTTATGGCAGCAAGAGTAAACTCGTTATAGTTATAATTACGAGTATTTTCACTCCGGGCAACATTTAGGCAACTAAGTGTCAAAGTTAGTCTGTTACTTACTTCGCAAAGCACGTACGTTATAGGCTGTTAGTCACAGACACTGAATTTAAATAATATATGCATGTAACGTCCGAGATGACCGATAAAGAGGTCGTCCACATACGACTATGAGGTAACGCCTCAATGTCGCACGATACGACCGCGTAATCACGATTATTGGTGTATTCTACGTTTACGTTTACCAGATTCGTTCATAATTCAGGCAGGTAATAGTGGGGTCCGTGGGGTCAACGACCGGCCTTGCTGGCGCTCCGAATGTTTTTCTAATTGCCAGTGAAATTGATAGCGTTCGGTCACGCATTGTCGTACTACAACAATACATCAAGGAGTCCTTAATTGCTAGTAACGTTATATCCATTTAGCGGTCACTCCTACGTGCAGTTGATAATAGGATGAGGTCATAGTTGCAGTTTTCTCGGCGGCCGTTTTCTGGGTGCAGCAATTTGGTGGGTAGTCGCAATTGGCGCGGCAGACGGCGCGTCGGATGTCGCAATTGTCGGGCGTCCGTGCATACCCACCGCGCACCGTACCGCGCCGCGCCTCGCCGTCACCCCGGCAACCTTATATAAACAATACCATCAAACATGTCATCGATAATGTCTCCAAATAAGCTTGTTCTGTTTTGCTTCTGAATATACAAAGTTTTTGGCCTCCGTGTCCTTTACCCCATGGATATTTAAAGAACAAACCAATATTATTACTTCAGTACAAGTGTTAAACTCCTGCCCTACAGTACGTTGATATCTGACACCAAGTGCAATATGACAAATGACAACAATGAACAAATGACTTATTTACCATTAATTTTCATCTATTTATATTCATTAATACTTATAATGCATAGGACCGATAAAATTAATATTAATGCTGCTTGAAAGACAAATAACAAGTTTTACAATAATATAAAACTGGAGGATTTTCGAAACGTGATCGTTTAGCGAAATAAAGGTTTGTTTTCAATCACGCGTGATGTCCATGCTGATCTAGCGACGTTAAGATAAGATCGGTGCTCAATCGGTGTATCAATCGGTTGTCATAGTGCGGTATTTTTAACCGACGAAAAAAAGGAGGAGGTTCTCTAGTCGACTCGTATATATATATATATTTTTTTTTTTATGTATGACCACGCATAACTTTTTAGTGAGTTGTCCGATTTGAAAAATTCTTTTTTCATTGGGAAGGGTATACCTCGAAATTGGTCCCACTTAAAATTGGAAACTATAATCCACCCCTAAAGGTAGAAAAAATGGGGTTGATTGATTTTTCACCAACTGAATTTTCAACTGTGAACCGATTCTGTTGAAATTTCGCACACATACATAGTTCTGATGACACAACCACTCATCATCAACTCCAGGTCTTTAACCTGGAGTAACCCCCTGGAGTACCCTGGAGTGGATGGTAACTCAAAAGCGAAAAATAAAAACCTTTTTTACAAAAAATTAAACCGACGAAAAAAGAACCGCTAAGCGAAAAATAAATAACTTTAATTTCGGAAGTCGGTGGCAAAAAACGAAAATTGAAAAGCGAAGACACCGACTTCCGAAATTAAAGTTATTTATTTTTCGCTTTTCAGTTCTTTTTTCGTCGGTTTAATTTATACCTAGTCGGTGATTCGAATCAGGTTTGTGGCCACTATATCAAAATTAAAAGGCGATTTCGGGTCATTGAGGTTATTAAGCATGAAAACCCATATTGACAAGATACTATTTTGTTTTATTAGTGCTAAATGTTGCTTTAGAAGTTAAGGCAGTCTTTAGCAGTGCACCATTTATATAAGCATATCAGTGACCGATTTGTACGTGATGTGATAATGATTTTTTTTTACCCATAATATAACAAGATAGCTGTGCCAAGTTTGGGACCCGCTGTTTAATCGTCTAACTTTTCTGTTGGTTACAATTTCATGCCATGTTACCTGTATGTGAACTATGTGTTTAAAAAGGTTGGCACGTAAAGACAAAAAATTGAACTTCAAACAACATGACCTCATAAATATCTTGGCTAAAAACAGCGTATCAAATCAGATGTTAATCTACTAAACTATTAAAGGATATTAAAATAGATCATGTTTATTCATGAACACAAAGACTCGTGTGTACGATAACGTACCGTAAACCGTGAAGTAGAACTAATTTTTATAGAGCGGTGGGCTATTGGCTTGCGCGGGCGCAGCCGACCTCCGCGACTATAGTGCGGTGCGTTCGCACTGAATAATTACGCCAACACTAATCTAACCTTCGTGTTCATTATTATAATGATGGAAATTGAGCCAGCTAGAGCATATAGATCTTGAGAAATCATCAGTCATTTGTTGGATTAATTTATTTATTTTGGCAGTTTTAAAATGCGCTTTTGATATTGAGTCGAAGTTTGACTTTAAGTGTAAATTAATTATGGCTTCATATTATAAAACTAATTATGAACATAAAATTAATTAAAGATTTCATAATACCTACATCTAGTTTTCTACCACATACAAAAACGCAGAAAGGGAGAACGTAGGACCAATCAATCTGCCTAGCCTTTCCCCAACTATGTTAGGGTCGGCTTCCAGTCTAGCCGGATGCAGCTGAATACCAGTATTTACACGGAGCGACTGCCTATCGGACCTCCATAACCCAGTTACTGGGTAATACGATACCCCTTGGTAAGACTGGTTGTCAGACTTTCGGACTTCTGACAACCCGTAACAACTGTCAAAGATCTACACATGACAGCCGAGACCAACGGCTTAACGTGCTTTTCTGAGGCACGCAGGACTCTCGATATTTAAAGATGGTTACCCTTCTACGGACCAGCCCTGGCAAGCATAGTTTAACCTGATGGATCGACCCGTGCGGCTGTTATTACTTAACTACGAGCTCTTAGAACTCAGAGCACCTACAACGAGAAAGGGAGAACGTATTGGACAAATCCGCAAAACAAAACGATGGCTACCTGATTTTTAACGTCCATTCATGCCGAGACCCATTCATGCAAGTTTTTTAAACATTGAAATAGAGAGTGATTGAAGCAAAATCTGAGTAGATTGGCCCTACAGCGTTCACTGACATCAGCGCTCACCTTGAGACGAAACCATTTATGTTAATTCAAGATGGATTCCATGAAACGTAACTAGGCGTATTGTCAGGTCAGTAATTATTAGTACTTGTGTACCAGTCATTATAGAAGTAGGTTAGTTTCGAGATAAATTAGTGTTAACTTTATTTAAAACTAGCTGATACCCACGACTTCGCCCGCTTGGATGTAGGTTATAGGTATAAGTATTATATACTAAAACTTTACTCGAGAACTACTCTATCCAAGGGTGAAAACAGCATGAAAATCGGTGCAGAAGTAGTTTTTGAGTTTATCACATACAGGACGACAGACAGACGCGGCGGAGGACTTTGTTTTATAATAAGAAAGGATGTTTTGACTTTTAACAAGCGAGCGACTGAATCAAATTGTCAAGATGATGGGCGGCTACGTTCTTTTGTCTGTCAACTATCAATGCGAATGATTCAAGGGCCATTCGGAGAGCCATGGTCAGCAATGAATGACAGTATACTATACTGCTTTTTACAATTTCTGATTTAATGTTAACAATTATAGTATTTTTGTATTCCTGCAGTTTCTGAAGGTATCGGCTACGGTACCCTAATCTAAAATCATTCATCATTTCTGTATAGTCATTATGGGGTCTGTAATGATTTGCATTTAGATTCATATGTAGGGGATTATTGCCAGAACACTGAGCAGAAACATGACGCATTCTGTGTCTCATTTACTGAATAAACAGCAACTTCCAGTATATTTATATTTATAAGGCTTTTATTCAATAGATTGTTGGACTACAAACGTTTACAGCTGCCTACTACGATATGGGAACAGAGATAAACGTGAAAGGGAATTGGTAAAGCATTCTCCTTCAAAATCTATCTATTTTATCAATAAAGTACAAGCAGGTGTTCAATACAAACATGAGGTCTAAAGGGAAAGCCGATTTCTTAGAAAGACTTTCCAGTTGTTATCAAAGTGAATGCTTGCACTAGATGCGTTCACAATAATAACACGAAGCAGATAAGTAGTAAGTACATCAGCGTTGGATGTCAAACATTCTGGATCTGTGTTACCTATTTATGTCATAGTACTCACACTCATATTGAAGTTTCCAGTGAAACTTTAAGGTTATCTTCACGTCAAATTGTCAGATTCCATTATTGAATGAAGCCAAACGATTTGATGAACAATCTTTGCCACTAGCTAGCTAGTTTTGAACATAGTTTGATGGTGACAATAAATGTGTCGTTAATATGGTAATGAAAATTCTAGAGAATGTCGCATTCCTGGTCAAACTCGTCTTTACTTTTTATTAGTTTGATCTCATTATCATGTTCCTGTCCTAATCTCAGTTCATTTGTGGTGCGTGCAGTTTCATTTACATCTCTATCAACCACCATCATAGTTTTGACTTCCTTCCTCACCATACATTCGTTGTTCAGACATTAATAAATGTATGGAATATGTGGGCTGTCCCATTGATGCGAAACCTGATCCGATATTTTATAGAGCCTGGATATTCATAGATCATAAAACGAAAACAATAGGAATCATGCCCTGGGTGGCCACTAGTCTTTGAACAACGCGATTCATGAACGAACATAACATAATGGAGGTCTATTGTACTATTTGATTACTATTAAAATATCACGGAACACCTACATTTTTTAGAATTGATTATACACGTACTGTATGACATATCATGATTTTATTTATAGGCAGTGCTATTAAGGACGGTCTTTTTATGAAAGAGCTCAGCTCCCTATCACAGCCATTAAAATGGCTGAATGATTGAGCTCAAAGAATTTACAACATGCGGATTATGAAATATTTTTCTATTAGCGAGTTTTTAGGAATTTCATAATCACCAATACGACTAATACTCATGCATGGTGATTATAGTTATTTATACAACTGTTATATAACAAGGGGTATTAAAAAACCCAGGGGTAAGAATTATTAATTTATCACAATCATTATAAACAGTTGCATGCAAGACTTTATCTACACCCATGATAAAATCTATAAAATCCTCTATATTATATTCTTTGCAATACTAATATCGGAAAAAAATGGCGGGATACGACATGAATTCGAATTTTTCGAATTCGAGTAACTTATAAGTTTTTTTTTTATTACGGCGGCGGCGTTTCGTTAGTGTAAATCCCGTGCATGATAATGTTCTTTTTAGGGTTCTTCAAAGACGGTTGGTACTAGAAAACTAGAAAGCTGTAATTTGGTATGGGTATACATATAAATCACGCCGACAAAGTGGTAAAAGAAAATCGTAAACAATATATTTTTTTAGGGTACCTCCCCTACACGTAAAGTGGGGATTGTTTTTTTTTTCTCGTCAATCCCATGGTGTGGGGTATCGTTGGAAAGGTCGTTTAAAAATAATGTGGGTATGTGAAAACCATTTTTGGATTCAGAAATCCGTTTGCGAAATATTAAGCTTTAAAGTGCTAATTTTTGTTAGAGTCAAGTGTCCCCCCCCCCTGCCAGCTAAATGGTTGGTTTTGGGTATATGAAAAAATTCACGGCAGTAGTATATATAACGAAATTAAAAGGAAAACTATCACCGCTACGTAGGCTCCACAAGTTACTGAGTAATAATCGACCAACTTAATTTGCAGTTGCAAAAACATGTTCTGCCATACATTTTGTATGGGAGAACAAGTTTTTCAACTACAATGTTAAGTTTGTTGGGTAAATTCATCCCAACTACGGAACCCTTCATTGTGCGTGGTCCGACATGCACTAGTTTTGAAATGAGTTGCATTACGAAATTTAGTACAACATTATAATACCCGTTTGGATGATATTATGGTTACTATGACACTAGTTGTTTAAATGTTGGCATTAAGCTAAATGTTTCAGAATTTTTTATAGAGGATTTTTAGCATGGGTGTAGATAAAAGTTATAATGTTATTGTCTCTTTGACTATTCATAGAAGTGATCCTTTGTGGAGGTTCACAGCCAGTACGTACAGGGCATTTGGGCTAAAATCGTGAACTAAGCAGTTCTCTCATCGCAAAAGCTTATATAAGGTCGTCAATATTTCAAGAGGGTTTCATTGTTCATTTTTGTAGGTAACAGTTGTCCATACTAATATTATAATTTCGAAACTGAGAGTTTTGTTTGTTCCGCTTTCACGTTAAAACGGCTGGACGGAATTGGATGAAATGTGGCACATGGCCTCTCATTGGTAGACCATGACCTGGAGAAGGACATAGGCTACTTTTCATCCTGAATCGCAGACGAAATCGCGGGCAACGGCTAGTATATATATAAATTGGAATAAATGGTCCTTTACTTTCATCCAGCAAGCGAAACCAACCACGAGTTTAGGCATCACTCACACTGGATACTTGTTGCAATAATCCAAGTTCGCTTCTCTCATTATGCCCACTATCCTGCCTCACAGGTTTTGCTACTCGTCCTTCTATAAATAGTTACTTAAAAACAAAACATAAACGACTTGAACGCGCCCAAGAAAAGAACAAAAATGCACTTTAGTGTAAACTGAATACAGTTGCAATTGCAAGGACAGAGTTCGCCATAAATGCCCTTTTCGCTACTAGGTTATTACACGCACAGTGGCCCACTCGCAAGTGGAAGGAATGAATTCCTTACTGCTTGCACTTTCAATATAGCTGAGTTTATTAGTCGATTCAGAATTAGTTCCTCGAATTACTTTTACGACAAAACCAGCTACTCAAAATATTATAACGAAATTATTTTGCTTTTAAAGTATCAAAGACCGATTCTTGGAAACAAATCAAATCATTATTTTTCAAGAACGTCTAAAGAATTGGTAAATGGGATTGCCGCAGTATAAAACAGGAAGGTTTTATTTGCCTCCTACGTGAATATCTATATAGAATATACGTAGATGTGAGAACATATCGCTGAAACTGAAGTAAAAGTTTCGAACTTTTGCTCCTATTTCCGAATCCGGGTTTTCAGGCCGACAGCAGTCTGCATTGTTGAGTCGAAATTTATGTTGGGGCAAAAACACTTGACGTACGACAGTATGTTAATAATTTCATCCCAGTTACTCCATAAACAGGGTCAAATACGACATAAAAGTCAATCAACTAAAAAGGTATAAACAACACATCACAGACAGAAAAACTAAAAATCCGGAGTGACACGTGTTAGGACATAAATCGAACAGATTACGTGTGACTCCGGATGTTTTATTTATCTGTCTGTGATGTCTTGTTTGTACCTTTTTAGTTGATTGACTTTACGTCATCTAGATGGCGCCATTTTAAATTTAATGTGACGTGTCAGCTGACGATCTTGCTGACGGTGCCCAGCGGACGATCAAGACGCTTCCAACGATACGTCATTTGTCAAATTGTGATTAGTCGTTTGGGAACAGATGAACATACATACATACATAAATACCGGTCAAAATCATAACCCTCCTTTTCGCTTCGCCGTAGTCGGGTAATTAGCTAGCGAGACTACGGAGACGTGATAGGTATCAATATCTAAACATAAAAATAAACATAATATTTGACCCTGATATTAAATCGCTTTCTTAACATTTGTCTTATCAGTCTCATAGTTTATCTTTTCATGATTGGTTTGACCAAACTTCAATGTCCATATTATTCTAGTCGTATTGTTTTTTATAGGTAGTTCGTACGTTTGATCTGCCAAACGTTTAAATGGGGGCAAAATGTGCCTAAATACGGCCATTTTCAGATCTTTCCATTCCAGCTCAAAATCCTCGAATACTGAACATATATGCGCCTGCCATATACTAGACAACTAGATATGTATCTACATAACTATTATGTTAAACGGTCGCCTTCCCAAATTACGTCAATCTATTTCTATAGAAAATTGACCAGTTGCTATGCTACCTCGACAAACAATGAAACCAGCCCGAATCACACAAAGACCTGTTTTTGTGGTAACATTATTAAGTAACACCCACATTACTTTCCTAGAATTTTCGTCTAATAATGAAAAACCATAAAACGTTCTCACTTCTGTAGTCTAACAGGGCATTATCCTTAGAAAAACGGATCAAAGCTTCCGACAATATTCATAAAGAAAATAAGTAGCTCAATCAAAGAATTACGGGCGACAAAACAAATTCGCTTTTTATTCGAGTTTCATAAGATTTCCTCGTTTCATTTCGTATATTTTTTTTCTTTTGATACTTGTATTACGTTGACTTGTATTTTGTGACGTCATAATTACGTATAAGAAAATTTATTGGGTTTTTTTTTTTTTGTAAGTACAAATTATAAGCAATTCATAATATAAAAGATTTCCCTTGATATGCCTCGAATATTACAAAAAATCACGTAAGGTAACTATCGTAAGTTTAACTTTCAGGAACTTTTATGTAGTTTAGGTATCTATCTACAGACTACTTATACAACAGTTTTAAATACCCTTTTAAAACAAGACCAAACAAAGTAAAGAAAAAAAAAAGTATAGTTGTAACCGTTGTAACAACCAACATAATAATAGGTACTTTGTTACCTAACCGTAAATATTCGGTAGATGATCGCCGTAAAACTGGGCCTTTAAGGCTCTTACATACTGGGGCGATACGTCGCGCGACGCGAATTTTAACAAAACAATTTCTCACGGCGAACTATGCGGCGGCGTCGCGTCGCGCGACGAATCGCCCCAGAATGTAAGAGCCTTTATTGTTCAAGGAACTACCCGAATTCCAGTCACGGAAACATTTTAATATCGTATTTGAAATATCTATTATTAAAATGGTAAAAGCACCTAATAACAAAATTTAGAAAATTGCCAATTCCAAGAAATTTTTCAAGCACTCTTATTTATTTTCTTGTATTTCCCTCACATTTCTTTTGCTCGGAAATCGGGTTCCATAATATTTGCCTCGGCAGCCTGAAGAGAAATGAGGTTTAATAAGAACCCTAATGATACCATAAGTAGCAAGATTTTCGTCAAAGAACCATTTGCTTAAGACCGAGAAAGAGCTGCAACGATGTTTGCGAAACCGCCTTTCGCAATCCTCTTAAAACTCCTAATTATCAGACGTAGTAGCGAACAAACAGCACTTCATAAAATCATTAATAAACAGAAAACTGAACTAATTTCGCTTAATAAGACTTTTTCTCCAGTTTCCGGATTTTTTCGAGTTTTTATGAAGTATGATAAAACAGCGAAAGTTTTCGAGAGCAAAGAGTTTCGGTCCGCGTGCGAAACTCATTATAACTCTCTTTTGTTTTGGTGACGTCACTAAACTTTTAATGGGCGTATTTTGGAAGTTTTCCGAGTACTTAATAATGTGAAACTTGTACTTTACTTATCTACCTTTTTAGGCCCGAAACAAAAACATTTTGTAATCAAAGTGATAAAGTTGTATATTTCATTTGGAGCCCTGAAATAACTTAAGTATCAAAGTATTCTAAAAACAATACTTAATTTAAGTTTAAGCAACTCTTTCGACCTTCAAGTGCTAAGCTTTTAAAAGTGATCCAGACTGTAAACTGAATTGTTAGATAGACTCTATTGTCATTAATTTAAAGACTAGTCTTAGATGTTTCCATTCTTCTTTCTTTTGTCATTTTTATGCTAGGATTTTCCACCCGTTTTATATCCTTTGAGTTGAGTCGAACCGTTATCAGTAACATGTTAGTTCGAGTATTTTCTTAATTATTTCAAAAGAATGTAGAAATCATTCTAGTTACCAATTCTTTTGACCATGACATCAGGCTAGTTCTTTTCACTATCTCCTTGGTCTAGTGGTAGCAAGAGTCACCGCCGAGCATGAGGTCCTGGTTTCAATTCCCAGGTCTTACAAAATGTTGATGGGTTTTTCCAATATGAATTTCTCAGTAACAGCCCGGAGTTTGGATTTGTGCCCGGTTGATGGCAATAGGCTCGCCTCATATTACAAGGGACTTAAACATAACTGACGAAATGTGGGTGTACTATAAATACACCTCTACCTTAACCCTTCGGGGAGTACAGGCGTCATGTTATGTTCAATAGACTGAGTTGAGCTCCACTATTACTGACAAATGCTTGCACTGACTGGACAGGTCCACTCAAATCGTTGTGGTTCTTTCCTCAAAAGACCATTTCAGACGCTAATCTACATGGTCCTCATATGGTCTGACCAAGATTATGTCTGGACTTTAAAAGAGACTGCTACCTCTGAGTTTGTTTCGGCCTTTCTTCTCAGAGTAGTCAGATAGGAAACGCCGACCTCATCTAGTTTATTTTTAATATTTTATAATATGACGTGTAAAAGTGATTCCAATATTCTATTTACAGAATAAACAATTTCATTTCATTTCACTACACAGTTATTGAAAGGACCATCTATGTTCAATCCGGGATTGTTTCTAATTCCGAACTAACCTGATTCTGGCGCCTAAATTAAAACGGTCACAAATACATTAAAAAAAATATACTCTGATGCACTACGGACGTGGTTGGCATACTTTTGTATCTACTAGGTACAGTCAGACTCAAATAACTTAATTCATCTGTCTACATACATACATAAACTCACGCCGTCTTCCCATGGGGATAGGCAGAATCTACAGAACGCCACCCTACACCCTATACAATCTTTGTTTATTAATATTGAATCAGTGTGTAGCCCCAAAATATTCTACTAAATTGTAGCTACACATTGAAATAATATTATAAGACCACAAATTGTAGACAATCAAACGAATTCTTGTCGATGTACTTATACATCTTTATGAAGCTGACTGTATCTATGTAGCTAGATATGTATATGACTGAGGCCGACGATGCCCTGCATTCATTCTTGAGTTCTCATGACGTCAGAAGAAAGCCGCCTACGCTGTTCCGCTGACTTCCGTATAGCAATGGATATGAATGGAATCTCTATGAGTGGGTACTTTGTGCCTCTATATCGTTTCTAACGTCATGATTTTAATTGAGAAGGATAGAAAGACGAGGAAAAGACGAGTGTGTCGGGGCACTATACCAGAATAGGTACTAGAATCTTGTAAATTCCTGCTGAAAAAATAATGCTGTTATTAGGAAGCGCATCACATCAGAATGGTTTGGGAAATTGTTTGTTTTGTTTTAAAATGTTCGTAATAGTCCCAATCAGGTTCTTACGGAAAGAAAAATTTTAAAAGTTGCCGTGAAAATTGGAAAATTCGGGAAAATAAAATTTGATGGTCTTTGACCATACCTTGATTTTACGAACCACATCAATCCTTCTAATGTTTAGGTTAACTGGATGGTATACATTGTATAACATAACACCACGCCTGTAGTCCCCAAAGGGAAAGGCAGAGGTGTACCTATAGTACACCCTACACCCACATTTGGCAGTTATGTTTAAGTCCCATGTATGGTGTGCCTATTGCCATTCATTTGGCAGAAATCCAGACTCCGGACTGCTACTGAGAGATTCCTGAGGGAAAAAACCCAATAACACTTTGCCTGACCTAGGAATTGAACCCAGGACCTCATGCTCAGCAGTAGTGCTTGCGATCATTAGACCGAGTTATCCATTAATGCGAGGCGAGGCATTAATGTTTACTTCTCGTAAATTCCTCATAATTACCGAATTCGCCTAAATATTTGCATACTATGAAAGACACGAGTCGAATCCTCTTTTTGTACTGCAAAATAACCTCTCGTTTAAAATTTCCACAATGAAAAAGCACCCGTATTATGTGATCTTTGCTCCTTCCAACCGCATTAAACCTATTTATAATCCCATAGAATTCTGCATGGTTGGTCGCCAACCTGCTTCGGTGCTTCGACACAACCATAATTGCATATTTAACTATCCTATCGTTATAATCCGAATCGCTATGGTTTTTTAATGATAATCCATTGAACAATCAATAGAAATGGCTGTAACTACGTACCTTTCGTAATTAATAAGGATATAACTGCTTTTGAAGATATTAAAATGCAAAACAAATACAGTTAGAAATTCTATCCGGCATTTAAGATAGAAATAATCATTGTTTCTTTATATAATTCTAAATGGGTTATTTGATCAAACACAATTCGAGTATTTCCAAATAGACCGAAGGAAAATATTATTCCTTGTATTAATTTCGTGTTTTGTTAAACAAAACTGATATTTATAATGACAAACTTAATATAAATTAACATTGATATAATTGTTTATATAATAGAGGTGCACTGTTAATTTAATTAAGGTAACCTAAATACTTTCGTTGATATCAAAAAATGTTTTTGTTACGGTAGAAATAATTAATAGGAGTCAAACATTAATTATTTGTTTTTGTTTTACCTGTATCATAATGATTTATTAAATTTAAAGTTTCGTGTACGAGGAGAATATTTTTTTTTTTTCAAATGTAATTTAAATAAGCAACAATAGTGGCCTCTTTCGGAGACTTGGTGATTATAGATTTTTGGTCGTTTCGGTTACTAAGCAACCGTTCAAGGATTTTTATTTAAACGGGGCTTCAGAGCCCTTAGATGGTCGGACTTATTGTTCATCTGCTTATTGTAATTATTTCTAGTTATTTTTTATTGAAATCGACACCTTGATCTAAATAGGCTTCAAGCAATTCTTGGGCTCGTATTTATAATACATGGGGTATTTCAGTCGTGGCAAACGCCAGTTGTCACCTTTATTTCGGTTTTTTGGCACTACGCCACGCCATTTAGACATATGTCAATTTCGATAACAATGTAGGTGCCTATGTATGTAACGTAACCCAGTTAATTGATGGAATATAAACAAATGATTGGAAGAACGCGTTATCAGTTGCCAACGAACTACTAAACACGTATTTATAATAAGCGAGAACTGGAACACAATTTGGTGGGGTCATGGTTGTTTCTCGAATGTCTTTACCCCGACCGGGCTTATTCCCGTTACGTCGAGAGGAAAGCTCAAAAACTGGCTGCATTCCGTGTCTGGTTTTATTTGTCTATTCCAAGTTATGTCAGGCGGTCGTTAGCCCGCCTCGCCGCGTTTTTACATCGAATCGGGTCAAAAATTTGGGTTGAACTCGACTATATCGGACGTTTGTTCACCTTTCTAGGTCGCGCCCGCAATGTGGACGACTCACTCACACTTAATAACAACTGTAAACGAGTAAATGTGTACTACGATTATGTTTTATAGTAGAACTACGATACGAGCTTTAATATAAAAGTTAGTCATTACTTAAAAGTAAAAAGGTTTTTCGTCAGTTATTTAGCTTCAAAGTTATATATTATGTAGACTCCTAAACTCTACAATTATCTTACTTTATGTTATTTTGCTCCTTCGTATTGCCTATTATTTACATCAGTATTTTTTTAATGCTGCATGCTTTTATTTCTCTCTAAGTTTTATGACCTATTTAACATATAAACAAGACATCTAATTCTTGCTAACATTTGTTATTATGATCAGTTTTGACATTGCAACATTAAATGCGCGCGTATCTCGACGTTGATAGAGATGAGGACATTATAAAATCGACGAAGCTAAACTTGTTTCGGCACTAAATATACATTTGGCAAAGGTATGGATGTAAATACAGCCAAGTGCATTAGTTTTGCATTAAGCCAATGACTCTACAACAATGAAAAGTGACAATAAAAGGTTATTTGGTTCGACATGTTGTTTAGATTTTAAATTATTTGGCAGTAATCTATCGATAGGTATCGTTATTTAATTTATTATAATAGCCTTAGCTTGTCTCTAAATCCTAACTGCTAACTAATATTATAAATGCGAATGTGAGTTTGTTTGTTTGTTACGCTTTCACGCTAAAACGGCTAAACGGATTTGGATAAAATTTGGAACAGGGGTAGACCATGACCTGGAGAAAGACATAGGCTACTTTTCATCTTAGATCACAGAAGAAGTCGCGGACAACAGCCAGTAGATTATAATTATGTTTGGTTAGGTGCCTAGTCTATCTTTGAATGATATTTAGTATTCATGCTCAGTTCCGTTAGTTCCTCGGTACCAAACCAATTCATTTCAAACCAAACCTCTATTTTCATGATTCGATTGTAGGTGGAAATGTTAAGGGCTTTGCTGATGCTGATTTTAAAACAATATAACAAACCCATTGAACACAAACCTACAAGATACAGATAAACCGTTGGCCGCATTGGTTACAAACGCAAGACCCAACTTTTACGTCGTTACACGGCTTATTCCCAGTAGCTCCAAATTAAAAAATATTACACAGTTTGGTATAAGCCATTTACACAGTTTGGTATACAGCCTTAATTTCCTATACAACTGCATAAATCGTGTAAACGTAAACTATTAAATACACACAGTTGCAGGAAAGTATAGAAGCTCATCAATCGCTGTGTATTCGCACACTGACCCAATGATGGACGAGTGTGGTCTAAAAAGGAAATCCTACTTGTGCCCGCAACCGATACGCGAGACACCGACGCATTTATAACTACCAACTATTGTAACTATTACAATTATTAGTGCTGTTTTTAGATGAGAAATGATGAAACATTTACATAATACAACTCTTAAATTCATTCTGTCACTGACAGACAACTTACAACCTAAACCGCTGGGAATAAGGAAGGACTTTTGAAAATTCATCTCTGGAATGCAAGTCTGCATGGAAGTTCGTAATTTTCGCCGATGATGGAACATCTCATCGGGCATACGGTAACGAATAAATAAGATAAAAAATCAAAAGCTCAATACAAAGGTGATATTATCGTGGAAGTAGCAATAGAAGAGGTTATCTGCAGACCGAAAAAGATGCGAGTGACAAGCCTATAGCTTATTATAGCTTTTGGCCAGGATTTAATCGACAGAATAAATAGATGGTTAAAGATTCCATTTTAAAACAGTATAGACATCGACATTGACTATAATAAAAGTGCATTCACCAAGATATGAAACAAGACCCATTTTCCATATCTGTATATCCATTTTCCATACCTGTGCATGTTGGGTTGTTAACAGAGAACTAATTTTCGTATAACTCCTTGATACTTCAAATGCTCCGAAATCGTTGTTGTGGAAACCACTTTAGAACATTCACTTAGGACCATAGTATACAACCGAACCTCGATAATACCTAACAAGCATCCAAAGCCACTATATAATTTTTATAGTTCGGTCTACAGTATATTTTATATTTGATTTTCATGTGTAACATGTTATTAATAACTTATTCCAAATCAAATCAAATTATTATAGTATTTTTCTTCAAGAAACTTTTCTAACAATACATCATCTGTTCGAAAAACAAAGTCATCGACCTTACCTTGAAAGCTAAGCCAAACAAAACTTACAAAAATACTAATAATGAAGGTTTTGTACAACAACTGCTAAAAAACAACACATAAATCATAATCCTTCGTAATTATACAATGGAAGTGAGCTTTCTGATGGTTCGCATTGATTTATATGCACCATTGACATTGGTGTGCATGTGTGGGAGGTACGTGGGTGCTCAAGCGCCGGGGATGTGCCACTCATTAGAGAGCCGACCTCTGCAGGTGATAATTGCGAAGTTTGAAAAAAGAACAACTCAACTGCAGCCTGACACACACGGCAAGCTGCAATTTATATAAACTATACATCGTTTTGTCATTCATCTTTAATACTAAATTATTAGTCTGCATCCACGATGACTGCAGAGACAAATTGCTGCTGACTATTTAATTGATAACGATTTAGCGTAAAGATGGTGGCGGTGGTTGGAATCGCAACCACTGTGTTTATGTATATTTTCTAGCAGTACCTCTACGTTAATCAAAATAAATGTCCTCTCCTGAAATCTAAACGTTATTTTATTTCTCGGTAAAATTAATAAAATATGACTATAACTTAAATTTGCATGATCACAATAAGGTTTGCCTACACAAATTATAATTATTACGGCTGAACACATCATAACAAGGCTGTTTGATATCGAACATTATGCGTCATTCCCAAAAAGGTGGTTAATGAGCATGTTTATGAAAATGTCAAAATTATCCGATATCCTCCGGCCGGTCATTGACTCAACATCTGTATATCGAGTGGAACCTGTGCCTTTGCGAAACAGAGGTCAATTGTCCGAAGATATCTTCGCAAAAGGGTACCGCAGACTTCCTTCATTGAGGGTCGGTCGCGAACAATCGCGTGGAAACGCCTTATTATGGTTACGAATTTTCAAGTTGCACGTGTAAATAGCTTGTTTGTACACAGTTACGACTGTTTGTTAGCTCGTTTACGTTCGTACGAAATGCGAAAATGTCCCTTTGACGTCCGACAGAAATGTACAAACGTTTATGTCGCATTGTCCGGTCCATGATGTGTTCAAGCCAATCAGAAGGCTTTTGTTAGCGTCGGCTTGGATCTTTCAAAGGATAAAGTTCTATAAACCATCAAGCAAGTACACATTTGTGATCAAAAGTTGTTTGTCGCTGAAGAACACAGACCGCGTTCCTTTTTAGTCTCTGTTCTTGATATCGAGGCAGGGCAATCGACCTGAAGTTATACCACTGTGTGCTTTGTATTCAATCTGATGTATCAAACGTTTTCAAACCATTAGTTCGGCAACAATCATACTAGTTTGTTTTTGCCTTTCACAAAAGTAGTCGTTGTATTTTACATGCACTTGATTGAATTATTTCAATTGCATCATCATCGTCATGCGTTCTTAGGATTCGATGAGTTGAAACTTTGGTCGCAGTGTCAACTGAATTATGAAAAGACTCGTTAGCTACATGAGCGAAGCTAGACTACCTTAGCTTCCTTTGTTCTAAGTGTGGCCTGCGCTTTAGTTTTGCTGCACGGACAGATGCGGGGCACTGACAGCCTCAACAATTATAATTTAATTTTGCCAAAGAATTAAATGACATTCATACGCCAACTAATCCAATCGAGTCAGTGTGTCATACAATTCAAGGATAATAATATATTTTAATCTGTAATGTCACGCTTATTAAAGTAAGAAAAAGTATACGCTGCTGCCATTGTGGAGAATTAATCAGTTGACTTGGAATTTCACGCATTGCGCCCGCGCATCCCGTCACTGAAAGTTTTACGCTCGTTACTTCTTATTTCCAAGTTTACTCCGTATTGGATCGTATTTTTATCTCGATGGAAAAAATATCCGTTTTCAAATAATTTTACACTTCACCAAAGTTTTTTGCCAAGAATTTATTGAAAGTATCTTGTTTCTAAAATATACGAAATAAAGATGCAATGTCTATAAATCAAGAACTTAATATCAACAACTAATAAAGAGACAAAACGTTTTTTAAGTATGAGATTTTTTTTTGTGGTATATAATTTGGACTGTTTTTTGCTCGAGTTTTCCCCCTAAGTGTTTCTGGCAATGATCGGGCGCCGGCGGAAGTCAGGATTGGCATCCCGGGCGACCACCTCTCGCAAACAGACCCATCTTTGTCTGGCCTTTAAACGTGGCTCATTGACTACAGGCAACTTGGTGAATTTCACGATATGAAAATATTTTAATTGTCTTTTTTTTCTGAATGAATGGATTCATCTGTTATTGAAAGTATATAAGGATAATCTTTTATGAGGGGTGAATTTTTATATCATTGGAGTTTCGAAATGATGTGTTGTTGTTCTCCTTTTTTGACATTAGTGTAATGTTTAAGATTTTATTTGAATAATCATCGTTCTCGTGTTTATCTCCTCAACATAGCGCCTTCTTTCTTAAACTGTTTGTATCCATCGGGTCTCCATATATGCTTCCAAACATAATATCTATTATACCTAATAATCATTTTCACAATATATCCTTCAGTATTTACTTCAATCTTCTCTAGTTTTATAAAACTTTTATTATTCTCTATTTAGTACTATCTCAATGTCCAATTTGTTATCTTGCTAACCACTCACAATTACTGTTATATAGTTTTCTCTAAACTTTTGATTCTCTGTGCTACTTTCCAAGTCTTTCAAACGTAAAATCAACTCCAATTACCTACTTATTTTATTTATTTTTCACTTGGGTGTCATGTTAAATTTTAAAGTTTTCATTTTGTAGAAAAAAAATCATAAGCCATCTCCAATATGAGAACAAATTTGTTTTCGCTGAAAGTTGACGTGCTGTGACGGCTCCCGGTTGATGAGGCCGCTCCTCTTTTTGTCGTATCATTAATTTCTGGAATGTCAATTTTAATTGCTTCAAATTCATTGTGTTCTTGTCTTAAATACACAGTTACACGTGATTCCAATAAAGGAGTAGACTGATTATAACAATATTTTTTCTAAAATGTGAAGAGGTCAAAGATAAATAGCTCATCCTTGAATATTCTTATGAAATTACAGTGTTTCCGTGAGTAGTGTTCCATGACAACGACAGCGTACGTATAGTGCAACCTTGAGCCAGTCTCACATAGAGTCGAGTAGCGACTACTCGACTAGTATTTCTCTTTAGTGACGCCCTCACTACGCCCGCTATTATTAAACGAGTTCATTGGAACATCTATTTGCGCAATTTGTAGCATCGCATCTACAGCATTTCGATGACCTTACTGTGACTGCACGGGCTGCATAATGCAGTGATATGTGTTGTTTAAGTGCACAGCGCATACTAAACCGGAGCTGATTTCACTAATTGACCATTGATCTCTATTTCAAACGCTTTATCAATAAAGTCAGTTGAACTCAGTCTTCCTAGAACTTATCGTATCTATGCTATAAATAGTACCAATATACAGCACCGTATTTAAGTTTACACGTTTCCAAGTTTCACAGGCTTGTTTTTGAATTTCCCAGCCTCGTTTCGGACACGCTAAACTACAGCCACACTTATTCGAATTTTTAGTAAGTACAGGGGCGCCTCGAGGGAGTGTGCGTGGCGCATGCGCTCTCGGTGTTTCTACACGCGCTGTCCATTCACTGCGCAACCGATGCGTCCAGTGAGACACCGCAATGCTTTTATTCAGGTTAATATTCAGGCTGACAGACTGGCTCGCGTCTTGGACGGGCCCGATAAGATTTTAAAGTCAAATTGGGTATGAAACTTTAAAATATGTTTGGATCTGGTGTGGTGGGTTGGCGGCGTGGCGTGTCGGTGTAGAGCGGCTCTGTGTCGGCGTGTGGTGTCGGCTGTCGGCGCGGCGCGAGTGTGCGCGGGTGCGCGTGTGGTGGTGAGCGAGCCTCGTCGCGGCGCGCCCGTCAGTCGGCGGCGGCGAGTCACGCGCGTCGTCTCGTACAGCTCTCTCTGCATTACGCTGCACTTCGTGCAGCACACCTGCCACCGTTCAGGCTTTGCCGGCTCTCACGCTCTCGAGCGTGGAGGTCGCGCCGACCTCGCGCGTCGCAGTTTCGGTCCTCGGCGGTTTCACCTCGCGCGCCGACTGATGCCCGTGTCGTCCACTCCACTGCAGCGGTAGCCGCGGTACTATTGAAACGTCTGTGCTTGTGCGTGCCGTGACTCCGGCTGGCCACAGGCCGCCGCGTGCTGTGACAGTGAAATCGTGAGTCTCGCAGTATCGTGCGGATGTGCAGTGATGGATAAGTAGACAGAAGCCAGTGTGCGCGCGGACCACCGACTCGACTGTATTTCTGACTGAGTGCGAAAGCGGGTCGTCAAAATTGAGCCCAAACTGTATCTAGGTGGGTATCGCGATTTATGACGGATGGATAAAGTTGTGTAGCCAGTGAGAGCTGCTGGCAGAGCGACGTTGAATATTTATAGCATGCAAGTTGGAAAGTTGTTAGTGGGTAAGGAGTCGGTCGCAGTCGGGCCCGACTGACAGGGCCACTCAGCTGATTTGTTTTCTTACACAGCAACACCTCATATCAATTGAGCTCATTGTAGCCAATTATGGTGGCATTTAATTCTTTATGAATCAGTTGTTACTGTATAATACGTTCCAAGTTATTTGAGCGTAGTGCGTGAAACCGAGAGAGTCGACAGCGGTCATCACGACACAGGATACACGTGTTAATGTTGAGCTACTGTGTTCTGCACTGCAATGACAGAAATATTTTAATCCACCACAGAATGCTTTCTCTCTTCGTTAACTGGATGTTATTCTAGTGTAGTTCATTATTTACAAATGTGAGATCCTTACTTTACGATGTGAAAGCATATATTGCGTTTGCGATATATATAATGATCTTATCAGTTCATGGAGTTCACTCGGCATTTCATAAAAAACCACTGATTTTACCTATTTGGATTCGAAATATTTACAAATTGTACTCATGAAATTATTCTAAAAATAGAGACTGTATTTGGAACACGCCGAATACACGCACCTTTCAAATATTTCATTGAACTTCGCAATAACATACGTACTAAACATAATCAAATGTGGGTAAATTGTTCAGATATGGCACAAATAAGTACATATAGCTGAACTGAGTTAGAAATAGCCATAATGAATTGAATTCCACAGTTCAGTTAAGATACATGATTTAATACCTAATGTTGAACTTAGGTCAACAACTTGCAACGTAAATAGCTTAGTCTTAGCTTTGCAAATTGAATTAGTAAAGCCAAGTCCATTGCAATAGAATTATACTAATACCTTCATTGGATAAACGGATCGCTTGCACAATACCAACGCTCTTTCTGAACAGAGTTCGACTCCAAAGACCAGAAAAGATACCGTTGATGATATCAATAAAAACCAAAATGGTTTTCCGGATGATTAGGGGATGATGAAGATATACATAGAAGATAGAGGGACAGAATGGAGAAAAAACTAAAATTCTTATTGGATACCAATAATTCAAAGAGATGGGTGAACTAGTGAACAATAAATGCAAATCAGCATTATTAAATTAAAAAAATTATAAATTAGAGAATGCGGCTCCAAAATAAATCAATTTTCGGAATTTACAGCTGCAAATCCAAGTTGGATGGTTGAAATTCTAAATTTTAATTATAGATGAAATAATTAAAATTTGGAATTTCAACAATCCAACTTGGATTTCAAATTGGAAACAAAACAATCCAGCAATATCGTTATTTAGCTCGGTATTGTGTACTGTATTGTTTGTTTCTGATTTAAATTACTTACTTCGGAATATTTGTTTTGCTATTATTTTGATGGCTGTTTCATTTCATCAGTTTCTTTCCAAGTTCGGGAGCTCAACATCTGTTTCTGTATTTCTTGTTTTTCTTATCAGGTTCAATAATTTATTCTTTTAAGTTGAAATATTTTGTGTTTTTGTGTTACGCCAACTTAAAATTATCTACTATTTTCACTAGACAACAAAGAACTGGCCTAAATAGTTTAGAATTTTGTTAAATGATTGGAGACTTATAATATTCATTTTTCGTACTAGGTACACTATACTCTATCAATCAAATCGAAAGTCTGCCTGGCGTTGGCTATAGTTCAAAGAGTAGATAAAAATGTGCCAATCTGAGAAGCGGGACAAGGCCGCGCCCTCATTTCCCGCGCGGGAAAACTGTGGATCGCGTAATAAACTCTCAATTGTGAATTCATACACGTCTGTACAGTAACATGATATTTCTACTCTCTGATCGAAATTTTTAAATTGAATCTCCCCAATATATACGTGGTCTACTTAGTTGTGAAAAATAGCGGTTGCTATGATAGAATGAATAAGCAATAGCGAACTGACCTTGTGTAAAAGTTCATTACAGCACTACATTAGTTTTGTGACCTTTATTTTGTCACCCGAGCAAGCGTCCTCTAATGTTCGCCGTCCCCCATCTTACATACCTAATAATATACTATTATATTATATTATTAATATTCATGAATTTATTTCTATCAAAGTAATTAACGACTAGTCACAAGACCCTTTTGATTAAAGTAAATATTATTATATATTATGTATGCTTAAATATAGGTATATAATTATATAAGGCAAAAATATATAAGTATATTATGTTGAAAATTCGAAATTAATGTTGCGTCTTAAAGAGGAAATCATCTTTTATCCTTATTGGTATAGGCAAAGATTGTATACAGAGTTAAAAAACCAGACTAAACACAAAGAACAGCAGCAGGCAAGACTTACAACACATCAGATCAAATATTTGAGGTGCAGGAGCCAATAATCGTTGAGTTTATCCTAGCCACACTGAAATTTCAAGTACGTTGTACTGACACTCATTATCACTTGGAAGCGTCACGGCCGTCAGTTGCTTGTGTCAACAGCGGCCGATTGCAGGTGCCTGAGAGGTCGTTCACCCCGCACGACACCAATATTCGGATACTATTCCACCCATACTTATAGCGAGTTATACGATAACGGGCCTCAGACGGACGCGCGGCCGACGGCCAACACGTGTCGCGGGACTCGCGGGGGAAACAAAAGGGAATGCGAGGCATGTCACGAATCGAATTTAAGATTTAATGTTTTGGTTTTTTTTTTGGTCCTTTGAGTCGAACTTAGTCAGTGTCCCAAAAAAATTATTTTAACTCCATATTGAATTCCTGTCAAAAATTCAGATTTTACTTTAGTTCGCTGGTGACCTCAATAATGAAATCTATAAAAGTATAAACATAAAAACCTAATAACTTACTTACAGCTATCTCCGCTCTATCATATCTATTCGTGTTGATCGATTGCTCAAGCGGAATGGAAAGTTTGAATCGGATTGTAAAAGCAATGCACTGGGGGACATTTGACCAGCAAAGTCGGGGCAACAATCGGGCATTGCGTATCGCACGTCCGTCGTAGGGAGCAGGGGACAAATCTGGGACAGAGCCCGGTTATTTTGGTACTTGAATTGGGGCGGCACGTTAAAACATCGGGGTTTCCGAGTCGTGGGTACGATGAAAACAAATAGTTACACGCCACACCTGAGTGGGCGTTTATATGCCAGTCGATCCTCAACTCTATGCCGTGGGCGTACGAGTGAGTGACAAAGTCGACGCCACCACGTCGACGTACGACTTATATTAATGGTCGAAATCATAAGACATTGTCGACCCGTAAGGATGGATTAGACAAAGTAACTTTTTTACAGTTTGAGGCTTGATTGGATATTTTTTTTGGTTTGAGTAAGAATTTGGTTCCTTAACTATGCCTTAAGAGATGAGGTCATTTATTAGAGTCCTATGGTGGTATTTTTTGTTTGGTATATATTCTATGAATGATTGTCCCAATTAACAACATAAGCGCTTGTTACTAAGCCTACAAAGCCAGAAAAGGTAACGAACGAAAGCCCTTTTCCTGAGAAAGTCAAACACGGACGTGGCATGGGAAACTGGTTCACAAAAGTTCACTATAGAACATTCAAGTACACGATTAAGGTACACTTTGTGGATAATTCACGACTTTTACTTTTAGTTAGCATCATTAGCCTGTACAATATAGTTACAAAGTAACTGTATCATTGAAGTGAACCTGGTAACACTTATAAGGCACGTTTAGTGTCATCATTTATTCAGTGTTCATCGCACTGACGTTGTCGTACAGAATTGGGGCGAGCCTACATTTGCTAAAACTGTGCCCAGTTTAATTAGACCTCCTACGCCTCCCGAGAAAAACTAGCTAAAGGATGATTCAGGGGTAAATGATTGGAATACCAAAGCTCTATGATTACTGGTCGGGAAACATTTCTGACGTTTGAAGCAAATTTTTTAATATATTTTTCGAATTTAGATTCATGGTTGTTCACATGTGGATGCTAATTGCTTTTCATTCCGATATCGTCTGGTGTTCAGTGACACTTGTTACAATTAATCATTCACAGTAAACTGGATAATCCTCCATTCCATTGCTTCCTGTATTAACACATGCGTAGTTTAGTTTAATTTGCAAACTATCTGACACCTCACATATTTTGCATCTTATACAAATATGACTACGAACTAGTTATCTGCACCTGTATTGAGCTGATTCATATTTATATTTCAGTATCGTTAATTTTATTATTTAACATCTCACAAAGTACGCTTATTATGTTAGTTGCGTCACACAACATTTACGTAAAAGGTTCAACGTGCTGCGTTACAATTATAATAGGATGACTAGTAGGTAGTGTAACTAGGCAAGTAGTTCTTAACAAACAATGATGACGTACGTAGGAACTATCTAGGAGGTAAACAAAGTTGGATAGTTACAAGGAAGCTTGATTGTCCGTCCGATTCGATGCGCTCCGACGCGGAAATTGTGATTGATTACACATGAAAATTGTTAACCTTTCGTATATTTTATTATAACGCCTTGTTGGATTTTATTTGGGACAGCCTGGATTAAAACTATTTGAAAGTTTGCCAGATTTGTTACAGTATCTTTGTGTTGTTCCGCATTAGGTACGAGCTATATTAATATGGTGTAAGAATTGATTTACCACACATGACACATTGTTGTCCAAAAAACCGCAATGTTTACCAAAAGCTAGAAGAGATGTTGACAGAAAATTATGATAATTATTTTTCTATCACAAACGAAACCCAATTTTTTGCTGGACTCGCTGACTGCGCGTGCAACTTCTAGTGTGTTTATGTATAAAATATGATAATTTGATTACCAACCAACAGTAATGAAGATCACAGCGTGTGATTACAAGCAATTTTGAATTACCAAAGAATTGGTTGGTCCAACGTTAAGCGCAGTGGAAAAAATGGAGGCTCACACTCTAGAAGTTTTAATAACAAGTTTCACTATTGGAATACGGTGTAGTGAATTGAAAATTGGGGGATTTGACTGATGAAAGAGTGAATCGATATCGGAAATATTAATGTGTCGATAGGCGTCGCAAGCGGCGCGGTGGAGCACACTTTCAAATCTCGGCGTCTCGGTCCGTCCGTGCATTCCACAACTCGCTCACCCACAGCAAGCGGACCGGTCTCGAGCATTGTACCAAACGTGGTACGCGGCCAGTTTACGTCGTCTGCAGACTGCTACACGTGTACAATCGACCGGTGGTGTTTCGCCGTGGTGGGGTTATAAGAAGCGAGGTGCGGTCTCAAGGTGAATCGCCCGGTCAACACACGCTCGATACCAACGAACACCTAGACCAAACACTGCCCCGTGACCTAACTATAAATATATGAATGGTTAGACTGAATTTCGATGACCTCCCATTGTTGGTGATCATCGAATTTTGTACTTACAATTTCCTATGCTCATTCAGAGCACGTCGTTTATATCGAAAACACATTTTGATTACACTCGTAGTTATGCGTCAGTAGAATAACGTTCGCTAACACCGTTCAGTGGAAGCCAACAAAGTAATTTTTCGTTATTACGTCCGTGTATATCCACGAGTAAGCTATAACACAGGCTATAATGACACCATATAACCTTGAGGATGAAAGATGACTACACTGTCGACTCCGCCATTTTATTCATTAAATTCAACATTTTTAATGGGTATCATATTTTGTACAATAATATTTATTGACGGAAAGTTTTAAAACAAAATGTTTTAAATAGGTTTTTTGGTTTCGTCGCGCGTTTGAATAACATAGGTACTCAAATTGTTATTATTAATGTATGTATTTAAATAAATATAAATTATATTTTAACGTTAACTGGATCCGCTGCAGGGTGAGGTTAAAGTTCTCATTAAATATCTGTGTAGTTTTTACTGATAGGCTGCCAGTAATATCTGATTGTACGCCGTGGCTTGATTCATAATAAAAAAAGCCTTGAAAAACAAGTAGTCCGAGCGTGGGTTTCGAAATCTGCACGCTCGTAAGAATAATTTAGTCGTTTGTGTTAAACAGTAATGGTTTTTAAAGCGTAACATTTAATAGAGTTTACGGTTCTATGCTACCGTTCACGATTAGCGAGTCGATAGTCAGTTTTTTGAGGGACCGATTAAAAAGACCCACAAAAGCTTTGCCTATAGCGAATTGTACGGCTCATCTACTATGTGGTTTTTTATGAATGTACCTACAGGCACTAAACATTCGTGTGGTTTATTTCGGTCGTTTTAAATCTAACCCTACAAATCGATGTCAATGGAGCGGGCACAATGGGGCCGCATGCGGCCGTTGACCGAAATAAAAATAAAAAATAAACATAAATGGAGCGTAGGAATGGATACTGGATTGTAATTCTCTTACATATAATACTTTTTCAATCGTTAGGCTCCTTTCTGAGGTGAGCGTTATATAGACGTTTCACTATACGGCCTTCGGTGTTGAGAATAATAATTATGAGTCAATGATCTTTACACATAGTGTGATGGATAATCTGTACCATATTTAGCTACTGGGACCTTTAGTGTCTATTGTGACAATAATGTCCCATTGACATTTAACTGATAGTTTATTATGTAGCATAAAGAAGTAGAGTAAACATTGATTTGTATATGCTATGTAGGTATTTCTTAATTAATTCATTTTGTACCTAAGTAGATTATTGTTAACTGTTCGTCAAATGTGAAGCTGTTGCTTGTTATTTTCCGATTATTGAATTAAGCATTTAATGTGAAATTAAAATTAATTCACAAAACAGTTTATGTACCCATTATTGTCCTAAAGACACTTTAAATCCATCATCTTTATTACGATCGTACAGATAATTATGAGTAAGCAACGATTAAAATTGCTTTTTATTCTCCACATCTGACATTTGGAATTGTATTGCAAAACTAGTCCATTTTGATACCTATAATCGGATTACGAGGCCGGTCTTTGGAGTCGGAAACTGCATTCAAGCACATGATAGGCAAACAATGAAGTTTTAAGTTCCCAACGATTCCATTTTGTGAAACAATGGCCAAGAAGATTGCGCAGGCGCAACGTGATTGACAATGGTCAAGCTTGGCCGGCCTATTTGTCCAGCGGAGCGACAAGTGGCAGATGTGAAAACTGGCCAAGGTGAGACCAGTTTGTGACTTAACCTGATTCTGACATCTTGTTTGTTCTAATTTGTAGTTATGCGACAAGCTACAGTTGTTTAATAAACTTAATATTTTATTATAAAGGAATCGTTTAAGGCATCAAAGATAAATATTTAAATTGTTATTAAGTGTCCATAAATTTAATTAATAGGACAAGGTTGAATTTAGTCATTAATTTTTTCATTGACTACATAATTAATCATTGCTCTATTTAGTTCTGGTTCAAGTACTATGATGATGAATAAAAAAACTATTATATTAATCGTGTTAGACACGTGGAAGACCGAGTTATACTTGTTCCTCTTTAAAAAAAAATAGATCTTTTTTAAAGATCAGGTTTGCAGTTTTGTGTAGGATAGATATAAAAGATTCCATAGTTAAAATAAAGTTGATTGCAATACAATAAGTTCATTATTTTATATTCTCGCGTAATGACACCTACCCATATGTCCAGAATGAACATATAGAAGTTATATAAACCAGATATATTACTTATTATGTTCCCAAGTCGTAAATATTATCGTGGTGACAACTATAAATTGTTCCCAGTATATTAGAATATAATATTTATAATGAATGATTAATTTTAATAGTTAGTATGGTAATCACGTAATTCATTGTTGATCGCAATCCTATTTATTTGATAGTTCCTATATAATCCTAAATGTCATGTAAAGGATTATGATAATTATTATTTATAACATCTTTAAAGCGGTATCCGATTTGTGATCAGACTACTTGAAGATTGTCAATTTTCGAACATTTGAAGCAATGGATTGATCGTGTGTTACGCAATTAGGGTGCAGATTTGTTAATATCTACAATCTAGTTAATCAAAATCAAAAGTGAAGGAATATAACGTACAAAAAATAGTTGTAACAAACAAACATTATAAAGTAAAATTAATTACAATATCAATCTGCCTTGCCTTTTTCCAACTATGTTGGGGTCGGCTTCCAGTCTAACCGGATGCAGCTGAATACCAGTATTTTACATGGAGAGACTGCTTATCTGACCTCCACAACCCAGTAACTGGGTAATACGATACCCCATGGTAAGACTGGTTGTCAAGACCTTCGGGCTTCTGACGACCCATAACGACTATCAATAATCCGTGTATGATAGCCGGAACCAACGGCTAAACATACTTTCCGAGGCACGGAGGAGTCTCGATATGTAAAGATGGTCACCCATCCACGGACCAACCCCGGCAAGCGTAGCTTAACCTGGTGGATCGACCGGTCGGCTGTTATTACTTAGCCACGAGTTCCTCAATATAATAAACTCGAATAATAAAGAAAAATTGAAAACACAAGAATCGAATAGGTGCAATACTCATCAGAATACGTTAAATAATAGGTGCAACACATATCAGAATACTTTAAATAATAGGTGCAATACACATCAGAATACGTTAAATAATAGGTGCAATACACATGAGTATACGTTAAATAATAGGTGCAATACACATCAGAATACGTTAAATAATAGGTGCAATACACATCAGAATACGTTAAATAATAGGTGCAATACACATCAGAATACGTTAAATAATAGGTGCAATACACATCAGAATAGGTTAAATAATAGGTGCAATACACATCAGATTACGTTAAATAATCTCTCTTTCTTCCCTCTTTTAATATTTGTATTTTTTTTATCTTTTTGATAAAGTCCACACTAATATTATAAATTCGAAAATAACTCTGTCTATCTGTCTGTTTGTCTGTATGTTAACTTTTCACGCCTAAACCACTTAACGGATTTCGACAAAAGGCAAGGAGATAGATGGCATCATGTCACCCTGAGGAATTACATAGGCTACTTTTTATCGACAAACCGCGCGGGCGAAGCCGCGCAGAAGCTAGTTCATTATAAATTACAGATGTAAATGTCGAAAACCTACAAAGGACAACATACAATGGATATACAGTGGTCCTTTTGGTAATGTTTGGCCTTCGGTCCTATGGAGCATAAAGTCGCTGATATCTATTATACGAGTAGTAGTCCAAGATCTGTCACAAGTTCTACTACAGGATATAATAAATACTTTCCATACAATCTTTTCAAAAAACTTTGTACACACGGATTGGTTGTTGTGTTGTAAAACGCTGAACGTCCGAAATCAACCGCATAGTAAACCTTTGTATTCATATTCTTAATACAAAGTAGTCTGTATGCCTCGCCCAGACCACACATCATCATTTCTGAGCAACATTGTATCAGAAGAATGCCATATTACTCATAGTACTTTAAGTACCACGTCTCCATCAACTTCTAAACGCTACACAGTAAGGTAAGGCCCTAATATGACCATATAATTATACCTCACCTTATCGTGTTCGCGTGACCAAGTATATTTGCACCAAGCTGACTATACTAAAACGGAAATAGATATTTTTTTTGCCAGTAGGTAATAAATGCAAAAAGTAATCATTCTCGTGGGAAGCCGCAAGTTTACGGCGAATTCAATGAAGAACACACCACTCGGACGGCAGCACGTAATTTTATAGCAAATAATACTGTAATTGTTTAGGTATTATGTCATAAAAGTTTCTGCCTATTCGATGTAATAACTTCGATTAAGACAGAAAACTTCGTTGTTATTAGAATTGGAGAAAGTTAACGTTTAGCAATTCCTCGAAGTCCCTAATTTAATCCTCTCCTATAAATAAGTTTCTTTTAAAATTAAATTATTCCTTCAGTCGAACAAATTGTTTCTTTCATGAAGTTGGTAGGAAGCGATGTAAATAGGAAGTAGGCTATTGATCAGTTTGGGTGGCGGGGTATGCGGTGCGGGGTGGTGCGGTGCGGGGGGTATGGGCAGAGGCGCGGCCAGTCGCCGTTTGGGCGGGCGGTGCGTGCCGCGGGCGGCGGCGTGCGTTCCCCCCGGGTTCAAGGGCAAGGTCTTCGCCCATTCAGTTCTGAACACGTGCCCGAAAGTAAATATAGTACTCGTTCCGTTACGCCATCGTGCCGTAACGTACCGCCAAACGGTGTCCTTCCCGAAATTCGGCGAAGTCAGTTGAGTCGAGATCTCATTTGTGCCGACCTCCCCAGATTTATTATACAGAAACTTTCTTGCAGTTGAATTGACGCATGATGCTTGGATGCGTCGACTTTGTACCGGATGCTCGTCTAGTGTGTAACAGACTTGCTATTGACATGCATGACACGATGTATCTGGTTATGTAGAAAATTCTCGCCATGCGTACAAAAAAATAACTACGACTTCATTTTGTTAGTCACCACCATCATACTAAATATATAATAAGACCTATAGCGATCAAAAAATAATAATCTTCCAAGGTTTTAGGAGTAAACAAGCTCTCGATAAGACTATCTCATGAACAACAAAAACAACAGTCTATATCAAATCTCCATTTAATTACAGAATATTACATAACTCCATAGAGATCAACAATTTCTACTCTACTTCTAGTGTACGATTTCTGATTTAGCCCTGTTCTTGGCAACCGGCCATTTTATGCAACGATGTGGGTACAACTTACTGGAAATTGTAATTATGATGAATAGTAGGAACGTTAATCAAATTAGGTTCATATTTGACTTTAGTGAGAAGTTCTTCTTGAACTAATTCGTGTCCATTCTCTACCTAAGCAAGCGTGCAGCATCTACTTCTGAATGTATCTTTATCTTCTCATGACTAAGCATTTGAACTTTTTCATCAGTTTTCTCACCTCCATCACTATTGTTCCCAAAATTCTATATAAAAGACGTTTATTATATATCCAATTCCATTGCTTTCAAGTCTCTTAATAATTAAATTCTTATATTGACATTCTTATCTTGTTCATCGGAATTTTATACTTATTCCTTACTACATTTCTACCTAATAAGCCTACAAGAACCAACAACATAATTTCACATCAACAAACTCATAAAAATAGATGTGTGTAATTACGACCGGTGTTTTTCTCCATAACAAAACCTAAGGGACAGCTCTGAGCAAAATATATGGGCCTTGAATGACATCCCTTTCCGTTAAAGTGAGGGAGATTTAAATAGCAAGTGAGAAATTTGACTAACGACCTGTCTTTGTAAACTATAAAATTGTGATCATGGAACTTATGGGAGCTAATATAGAAATTCATGTTTCAAATCGGTAAAAAATTATAGTCTAGATTTCTATAAATGACTGGTTGAAAGTGCATCTTCCAAAAGCAAAATAAAATTCAAAAGCCGCTATATCCTATTTACTACAGTAGAAAATGAAATGTAAGTCAAAGCGTAAATTATCAATTCAGCTTTAGAAATGAATACACAGGCGTTTCATTGACATACATTTTTAGTCCCCCACTACAGTAATTAGAATTAATTAGGTAATTTAACAATACATAATTATTTTAGTTAAAAGCTCTCATTCCAATAACAAATGAAGACTTAAGAATTGATGTTTACATTTTGTCGTATGCTTCAGTGAACATGGTATACATATCTATAGCGCAGGCGTTGTTTTAGTCCTCTCACTTAGCACACTTTCTTAATCTTTAGTAAACAAACAGATAGAAGTGTTGTTATTGTAATCAATGAGTAATATAAACCTTTTGATTGTGTCACTACAATATTATTGTTATAAAATCGTCAAAACACGACTATTTCACATCACGTTCACCAAAACGTATCTATTTTCGTATGATAATCCCTGGTCATCGAATTTGAATGAAGCTAAATTAGCTTACCCCTATTCGGTAATACGGTTTTGGGATATAGTTCTATGTCAGTTTAAAACAGTGTTTGATGATAGAGTGTGGTGTAATGATGGACATTTTTTAAATGTTGTGGTTAAGTTCATAGTAATAAAATTGTTTATGAGGACCACTTCATCGTAGTTCACGCATCCTGCTTAGAGTATAGCAAAAAGGTATTAGCCAAGACTTTATGGTACGTGCTAATAGACACAGCATTCCATTTATTGCAATTCTTCCCACAATCAATACAAGTACACCAATACCGACGCTAATAATAAAATCTTATGGTCTAACAAGATTATTGGATGAAATCTACGCCGCCATAGCACCGTTCGGTACAAACACACGCTTTGAAATAAAAACAAGACCATCGCAGAATTTATAACCACGCAACAGCAAGCAACTGGCGTTCAAAGCACCCCCTTGTACGTGCTCTCCTATAAACATAAACATGGAAAACGCACAAAAGCCTCTCGGGCGTCGCGTCGCGTCGCTGTCAGATAAAGTTGTAGCGTTTCTTTTGCGAGACACGCTCGCCGAGAGGTGCGGGTGCGACCGAGACGGAGCACGCACGCCGATCGTTAGCCCTGATCTTCAGCGCGCCACAAACACACAGCCCGACCGAGAGCGAAATTGCAGCGAGAATGCACCTAGCTGTGTTATTACCGCGGCGGCTGGCTTGCGAAACGGCCTTCTTCCGCGCCCACTGCACACCAAACAGCACCGCACGCCGACGCCACAGGGTCGTGAATCGCTCGCCAGGCTGGTGAAACCGGTTATTTTCTCTGAACAAGCAATTGTGGACGTTGTCGTTGCGACATAAGTTCCGTTCGGCGCGCTGCAACGCAGGAACGCAGCGGGTCCCTGTATATTTAGCCCGCATTGCATGCGGTCGCCGTAGTGGGTGTATTAGGTCGGTCGCACGCACTGCTGAACTAGTCGGAGGGCTTCCTATTATCGATTTATGTTATTGTGTAGGACTTGGTGTCACGCCGCTTGCCTTAACGCGTTTTTCATGAAGTTTTTCTTCATTTTCCACTGCGCCGCGCTCGGTTTCTCTTTCGCAGAAAGCTCGACCCGAGTGAAACTTGTTGGAAAATAATGATTTCACTCGTGATATTGTTACGATGACGTACAGTCGTTGCTGTGCTCTCCACATTGATACTATTAAGCAATTAGTATCATTTTTATCGAAACAGTAAACGCAGGCAGGCTTGTTGATACACCATGTTTTTCACATAGACTATTTTAAGTGTCAGGAGTGATTAAATTGTTGTAATATAACATGTATTTTATTATCGTCGGTGGGAGAGGTTTGCGCGATAGAATATGGCATGGTCTTAATGAATTTGCATTTAATAAAACTTAATAACTTTGAACATAGTTGACTAAGATTATTAAGTTAATTAGAAATTGTATCAAATTAATCCTCATAAATAGCAAGATATAAATAGAGAACCCTGATCATAGTTAATAAACTATGAAGATTGCAGCACTGGGCTCCACAAAATTTATTATCAAACGGACACTGGTCCTCTCTGACAGTTATAAATAAGAATATCGTACAATGTTATCTATTGAAATAAATCACGTTGAAAGCATCTCATATGGTAGAAAGTTGCATAGGCTTCTCGAGGCTTTAGGGCAGAAGGCGAAGCGAAGGTCTAGGGGGGAAGGGGGCTGCGGTGGTTGCACCCACACACGCGATGACACCTCGAGAGTTGACGAGCGGCCATTACAGATAGCCGCAAAACCGGCGAACATGAGCCTATTGTACGCGGTAACATTATGTCCAACCATGTGGGTTGCTATGGAGGAAACCTTAGATTGTTCATGAGCATCTTAACATCAAAGACCATGTTAGACCATTTTATTGGTATCCTTATAGCGAATCATTGTTTTGTTGTTCAGTTCAGCTTTTACTATATTGGTTCTTTTGTTATCTTGGAAACAGATTTTATCATTATTTTTATCTTAATTGTAAACTTGAAAGACGTTAAAATACTTGTTTAGTCTGACATTCATTAAGGTCTAAGTTATAATTAAGTTTAACTTGGTCCCTTTAAAATGAAAAGTCTGAACTTTAAAGTCCTTGCATATTTTTCAGCTTACGTGCGTTCTTCGTCCGATTACGCTTGACTCTCTTTACTTACTCGTGTTTTATTGAGGCTTCTGATTCTTCCAGTATTTTTTATTATCTTGTGCCTTTGGTACCACTTCTATTTCATTCTATATTTTCACATCACCCATCATCTTAATTGTGTGCCTCTATACTATCAGTTCCAGTTTCATATTCATTATAGTTCCCAATTAACCATTGTTTTTCTCAATTTTGACATACTCAAATTGCTAGTTACGATATTTTCTACATAAAATTCTTCTATGCAATTTTTATTACTGTGTAGAAAGGATATGGGCGTTGATTTCTCACAGTTCAATGTCGCAGCGACAGTAACATGGTTGTTATGGCTTTCGCTACAATACTTAATAACATGTTGCTAGTGTTTCTTGAACTTATGATTTGTGTCACACAACGTCAGGTCTTTTCAAATAAAGGTGTACGCGTAGGTAGGACGGCTTGAGTGAAGTCTATGTGGACGGTGTGGTCATGTTATTTTAATAGTCGCTGACTTTTAGTGGCGTGCGCGCTGCACCGTGCATAATTACTGATAATAGCCATAAGGTATGTAAACTGTTTTTGTAAAGTTCATACAAAGAATAGGCGTCAATTTGTCTAGTAACAGATGATATATACGAGTATCTACTGCTTTTTAGGACTATAAAGAAGGAACAACACAAGAATAATGCAGCATATGCGGTCAGAAAAATCCGTCAATTTACTAACGTAGATACCGCGAGGCTAGTCTATTTTAGTTACTTTCATAGCATCATGTCTTACGGTATTTTACTATGGGGACGAGCTGCAGACATCGAGTCTATTTTTATTCTGCAGAAAAGAGCGATCAGAGCCATTTATAATCTCCGCAGGCGCGATTCTTTAAGGGAACTGTTTAAGGAAGTTAACATCATGATGGAAACTTATCAATACATCTATGAAAACATAATGCACGTAGGAAAAAAATTACATCTTTTTAGTAAAACAGGTGTTGTACTAGAAATAAGGACCTATTAGTTCAACCAGGTTTCAGACTTTCTAAAGTAGACTCATCTTTCATGGGGTACTGTTTAAAATGTTACAATAAAATTCCTCCCCACATACTTCAACTGAATGAGGCAAAATTTAAAACTTGTAATAATTATCATAAATATTTAGGCTAAATCGTGTTTAGAAAGAGACAAAAATAACATAATAGACTACCCCAGATAAACAACTAGCCAAGTATTGAACAAAGAATTTAATTGCAGAGATGCGTAGCCAAGATTTTGACAAAGTATTTGATATATTATTAAAATAGTCTTGGTTCATAGTATACTACAAAAAAATCTGTAGGTGATGATTTAAGACTATGATCTGATTAAGAAGATAATAAAGGATAACTAGCTCCTAATTTCAATTTCAAAGATGATCAAAACCATATTATAACTATAAAATAATAATATATTATAATAACAAATATTTGAAGATTAAATTGCAAAACTATTATACTTTAAAGGAAGGATCATAGGAAGACAATTAGGCACGCCTTCTAGCTATAGTAAAACGTCCACCACAGTACCTACTGTCGGTTCTCAAAGGGAAATGGGCGTACATCCTCTTAGTCCAATGTCTCCCTTAGTAGCACTGTCGTTAGAAAATTGAACCTAGCAATCAGAAAATCACCAACCGTTTAAATTCTTTACATTACGGAGAACCTATAATCATATGAGCCGACAGAAAGTGACAACATGGCGAACTACATAATTTATTGTAGGCTCAATATTATTACTTATTATTATATGTGTCGCAGTAAGATGGTTGAAGCCGTGATGTAGTTATATACCTAGGGATGTAGCTATATACCATAATATACGAGTAGTTATATGAAAGCGGTTCATAACTGTCTGAGTGCCCTAATTTTGTTATTGCGTCCAATTTCGACGCAGCTCTCGCCGGGCGCGGCCGCGGCACTGCGCGCTCCGCTCGCTCGGCTCGCGCGTAGTTAGTCACAGTTCTAACCTAACCCATTTGGTCGAAACGCCCTAATAGTTATATTATAAGATCGTGGTCGTATCATGGTTACATTCCTTGTAAGACAGTTGAGAACCGCTTTCATAAAACTATGTTACGGTATATAGCTATATCCCTAGGGATATAACTATATCGCGGCCTCAACTAACTGCGACATAATATCATATCACTATGTAGAGCCTGGTTTTAGATTTTCATTTTCTACAATGGCTTTGATAATATTAATGATTTCAGTTTGTTTTCTTGTCGTGCTATTAATAATAAAAACCAACTGATGGTGACCATTTTCAGTGAAACTTAAAAGAGATATATTCCAAAGATGGTATATTATTAATAGGCCACCAATGGGTTGATACCGAATAAAATGTGCTGAAATTGTGCATATTGAAATCTAGATGCCCCTACAAAAAACGTACCAAGTCACTTTTCAAGAAGATTAGGCACTATCCCATTTATGCATGTTATGTTGTTTGACCTGAATTCTCAGTATGTTTAGAAGCATATGCCCACAATACACCTAGTCCTAAGTAATACAAGCTATATGAAACACATTTATCAGTAATGGAGCATGTCTCCGGGGCGACGTTAATATTCATGCGTTTAATTGATAACTTGCTTGCAACAGCCATTTATCTTACAATTGCAGGCGACTACGAGCGACAAGAAATTGTGCCATTTGTGTTCTTATGCATCATTTAAATATGAGTTATTTTTTAATCGTCTAATTTTTTTGTGGTACCTACTTTTAAAGATTTCGTTTTAAACATTTTACGACCTTTTGTCATAGAGCTTCTATTTCAGCTTTTTCCGCATAGATTTTGTCGTTTTTGTGAGTTTCAGTGTTGCCTGTCTTAATATAGCGTAGTGTCAATTAAGTACATTCACACTATCGCAAACGATAGTAGGTATTATGCAAATAGGATTCATGAATAAAATGCCCATATAAAATAATGTCTCGGAGGAAATTTTGCAAAATTGGGAAACATTCACTTCATTATTTACTTGCAAATTAACTTATCTAAATGTGGAGGATAATTATGAAGGTAAAAACCCATCGAAGTTTGTAACACCTTAATCAACAATAAACGATTTGAAAATTTTAAATGTGGCTAAAACTTTATTATTCTATTGATTACACGAAAATCCATTAACTCCTCAACACACCATTCATCAAACCCGACATTTAACAACTGAAATGGAGCTTCAAAATCGAAGGAACCACGCATACGCTTTTCAAGCACTAAATCTAAAAACGTAGTTTCGCCGTTGAGTAAACATACCAACACATGCATGCACAAAGAAATGCAACGCTAAATATAGGCCGGCGAACGCAACGGCTGGCAGTTGTGCGTGGTCAGGACTTGGCCCCCTTCCCCCCTTCGCCCCCCTCTTCCCCCTTCATCCAGGGTTGTCTAGATCCCAAGGGCGCCTGTGTCAAATTGAGTTAGCAACGCTCGACGGAACGCTATTAGGTTGTTGAGGCAGGCTTCAAGGGGATTTGTCTGATCTAGACAAATACATATTGTTGTTTATAGGTACTAGTTTTGCTTGTGGTATGGTTTGTGTTTCACGGTTTTGCCTTAATTGAGTTTTAAGTTTATTTCCATATAAAAATGGTCTTACATCATCACCATTTATTTAACAAGTTAAAGTTAAATCTTTAATTTTAAACCGACACTCATAAATAAAACTCAAAATGATAATAATTGCAACTTTCAAACGCGTCTACCATAATAATGTGAAGCCTAACCCACCATTACTCCGCAATCACTTAGAACCTAGGTTCGTCCGCGCAAGCCCTAACCTGTTACATAAAGTGAGGACGGGGAGTCGTAATGAATACATAGGGGCGCGTGCTGTGCGTGTGCGTCGTGTATACATGCACTTATACATTGTGCATCGTATATTTGTGCACGACGCGAGTACGGTCAGTCGGGCATACACTGATCATTCCTAAGTGACATAGGTCGGGAATACTCGGGAATTACAGACGATATTCGGGATTTCAATTCAAGTACTTATAGCCTTTGTAGGTACGGTACGTGATAAAGTAGAAGCTATATTTGGCCGTTATTTTAAAACAAAATATTCGAGCTATTGCACATAAAATTGCATATAAACCTACGCCTTGACACCTTTGTTTGAGACACCTTTGTTTCTAGATGCTATAAAATTTTATTTACGCGCATATTTCTTGGTTTAGTGCCCCAACGTCGGCCGAATCGGTCTGGGTAGGTACCTGACTGGGTGCAGAGTGAGATTTATTGAATTGCCAAGTTCGTGCTGTGTATAAGGGAAGTCACCTTGCGAAAATATCTTTATTCGTCCTACTCGACTTTGGGGATATTTTTCTTGGAGTAAAAAAAGTAGAGTTGGAAAAATTTGATTGCTTGGCGTAATAGTGATTACAGATAGTTCGTAAAGCCGGCATAAAACTGTCAAAAGTTTATTTTTATAGTAGAGCTGTCTATATTTTTATTGTATGAAGAGTTTTTGCTGAATTATTTTTACTACTTCCAGCAAATAGAAAAGCTCCAACAATTTTCCGCTTTGAAACCGATAGACCCAAATCCACATCTCTATCTATTCTTCAAATAATGACTAACAAATTACAAGAACAGATAACAATATCGCTATTTTCACTTGACACTACATTTTGAGGATACAATAACTTATAGTTATACGCAAAGAGGCCGCGGTCCTGCTCACACATGAGCACATTGATGTGTGTGTGCGAAACCTGTATTAGAATAATGTTCGGTAAACATGGTGTGAATGTGTGTAGTGTGTCTGTGTGTAGGTGTGTTAGTGTGTATGGATGTGTGGGTGTGTGAGGCATACATAATACATTTGCATGCGGCTGATGTAGACAGCAGTAGATACATAAGTAGCCAGATATACATCTGAGTACTCGATCAGTATGTCACTTCGATACCGAGTCTCCTTTCAATATCAATGCTCATTATACTTTCTTATAATAGCTTGGAAGTGACTTTGATGTATTTACATACAGCCAAGCTGTTTTTAGGTGTAGTAACTACGAGTAGGTACTTCGCTTTATTATCTAATCTTATTCAATGATGATTAACGGTGCCTTAGCAACTGTCAAGTCAACCTTTTATTACACAACTATTAAACAATGGAAAGAGACATTCCGGCGTTCATTTGTCTCTTTCTAACAGTCGCCATCATTACTTTAGTAATGTGTCGTATTTAAATTATTTAAATATTCTCTTTTGACACGGAAACCTCACCTTTTAACGTTGACACACTGCCACTTGCCAAAATAACAATCCAAAGGTTGGCAATTTGACATTTGAAGTGCTCCTATTTAAATTCGGTTATGTATGTCACCTTGCTAACCAGGGTGGAAAAGTACCTTAAAATACATAAGGCTAGTGACAACAAGGGCAATTCTGTTTCCCTACGCCAAGTTTAATTTAGATCAAACTATCCAGCAGCCTTATCGCGTAGTACACGATCAGTCACAATCTGAATTGTTTCGATACAGATTGCCAATCCATTGCTTCATAAGTTCGAAAAAAATATATCTGCTCATCAACGTAAATAACGCAATGAATGTTGTTGAATTGAAAAAATGATTCAGATAAGTCTTAATCGTTTACGAAAATGTGTAACGCAATGGGGAAGGCACCTGTCAAAATGGCGCTGTCATAGCTAGTTCCAAAAACAAGCTGAAAATACAAGGCGTGGTTTTATTTTATTTTTGCGATAATGACGCTTCTTTGTGTCCCTAAATGCTCCGAAATAGGTGTAAAACATTTCCCGAAAGACCCTAAAATTAAAAGATTGTTCCTTATACCTCCTATTCGTAGTTTTTTTTTTTAACAGTTCGTAGTTATGTCGACATCATTTTGAAGAAAGTGGTTACGAGAAGTATTTAATATTTTAAATTCTGGCACTTTCTATGTCAAATACTTGATTTTAATTAGTGAAATCACCGAAATCAACGAAATAAGTTATGTCGATTTTATTATCTACTAGCTGATGGCCGTGGCTTCGCCTGTGTGGATGTCGGTTATTATATACTAAAAAAACTTTTTTACAAAAAATTTAACCGACGAAAAAAGAACTGAAAAGCGAAAAATAAATAACTTTAATTTCGGAAGTCGGTGTCTTAGCTTTTCAATTTTCGTTTTTTGCCACCGACTTCCGAAATTAAAGTTATTTATTTTTCGCTTTTCGGTTCTTTTTTCGTCGGTTTAATTTTTTGTAAAAAAGGTTTTTATTTTTCGCTTTTGAGTTACCATCCACTCCAGGGTACTCCAGGTGGTTACTCCAGGTTAAAGACCTGGAGTTGATGATGAGTGGTTGTGTCATCAGAACTATGTATGTGTGCGAAATTTCAACAGAATCGGTTCACAGTGAAAATTCAGTTGGTGAAAAATCAATCAACCCCATTTTTTCTACCTTTAGGGGTGGATTATAGTTTCCAATTTTAAATGGGACCAACATCGAGGTATACCCTTCCCAATAAAAAAAGAATTTTTGAAATCGGACAACTCACAAAAAGCTATGCGTGGTCATAAATAAAAAAATAAAAAAATTGCGGGTCGACTTGAGAACCTTCTCCTTTTTTTTCGTCGGTTAAAAACCAGCCTCGAGAACCAATCTATCCATTGGTGAAAACAGCATGAAAATCGGTGCAGTAGTTTTTGAGTATATCGCGAACAGACAGACAGACAGACGCGGCGGAGGACTTTGTTTTAGAATATGTAGTGATGTCCTAGCTATCATCACGCCATCTACAATTAGCTTTGTCTAAACTTCCCCAGTAGTAGATAGCTGCTCTGATTAAAAATAATATTTATGGGCGATGAATAATGTCCTTTGACTTCACAGAATTTGCACACCTCGTATGCTTATAATAAGTACAGTGTATATTTTGTAACATCCCATAAACCTGTGATAAACAAATAAATGAATTTGAATTATTTTTAAAGCGCAGTTCTTACTTTTACGGACGGACCAACAGTGGAGGCTTCGTAATAGGGTTCCGAAAAAAAAAAGAAAAAAAAACTGTAGGTATTTTTAAGTCTGCCTGAAACAAATAATTTTACCACTGAAAAATTACTCACGCCATGAAATTAACAATGCATGAAACGCCACTTTGCCTGTCTACCTGTCTGTCACCAAATCGATTTACCAATCGTTAATGTAGCTACCTTGGCATGTATTCAAATTATGCGGTCATTGACCTCGGGGTGGTTGAACATAATGAACATGATCGAAACGTAGGGCATACCACCTCGCCTAACTAATGACTCAAATGTCAAACTGTCTTTGGGGAGGAGGGTTACTATTTTATTTTCTTATGTGCTAGTTTATAAATGAGGAATGAAGTATTGCTGTCAATTCTAACAGTCTTGATGTCTCGTTTCGATGGAAATTCGAATATAGAATAGCATTGCTATTCTGTAAACCATGTCACCGTAAAAACTTAGGTGAAGTGAGCGTGGATTGAGCTGTCATTGTCATCGATACCTACTGATGCTAAGGCAGTGAGAGTTCACTCCAAGCTCACTTCACCTAAGTTTTCACGGCGAGATTTTTACAGAATCGACCGGCAGGTCTCTATTTGTCGAGCTTTCTTTGAATCCAATTTGTAGTAATCGAGCAGCCGCAATAAATTAAACGATTACCTTTTGATTGGAAATGGATCTCGATCGATATAATTTATAACTTTCACGTTGTTAGAATATGGTCATAAAATCAGATGTTCAATCATCCTGTTTGAGTCTACTTTCTGATTCATACATAGCAGTTTCTATATTGGAACATAACAATTGAACGAAAAATTAAAAATCAATCTGCCAAGCCTTTTCCCAACTATGTTGGGGTTGGCTTCCAACTCTAACCGGATGCAGCTGAATACCAGTATTTTACATGAGCGACAGCCTATCTGACCTCCACAACTCAGTTACTAGGTAACACTATACCCCTTGGTAAAATTGACAGGTTGTCAGATTATTGGGCTTCTGACTACCCGTAATGACTTTCAAAGATCAAAATAATTATTTTACTAAATCAATCTGAAAACTGGAATTTCCCTTCAAAACAAAACAAAGACTAAAACCTAAAATCATCACGTTATTAATACCTAAAACAAACTCATTTTGTCTTATCGTTGTTTATTTCCATAATAATACATAATGACCTTCGCAACACAATACAAAAACTGCATACCGATTGTTCCTAATTGAATGGTGTCCACCGCGACCATTAAATAAAAAACCCCGCGGGCATACTGTTTTGTTTACGTTCGCTAAGGGAGATAGAGGTCAAAGCTAAATGGACGGTGGTTGTGTAATCGTTCGAGCAAGTGTCGTTTACCCCGTGGCCTTCGGTCGAAACTTCCTTCTTCGTTCAATTATGTTTGGGGTTTCCTATCAATTGAAATCGTTTGAAAACGAATTGGACTGAAATTAAAGCTTTCGTTGAATAATTTATTGGTATTTCTGAAATTATGGTGAGGAACCTTCATTCGTCGAATTAAATAGTCGGTCAATCAACTCAGCTATAATAAAATCGATAGGTATTATTTCTTAGAAATTAAAAAATTAAAAAATTAAAAAGAATATTAAAAAAAAACAAGTTTACATTGGAAATTCTTGTTATTTCAGCTATTTCTACCTCATTTCTCATCTTCTTGTTTACAATTTAAAAATACTAAATTCCTAGCAATCATTAACCTCTACACGGTTGACATGAAAACTTCATAAGAATTTTCGTCTTTCTCGGCTCAATCTGGGCTTATCCGGTCGTAAAAGCGTCCGCTAACGCCCACAGACGGTTTCCTCCACATATGACATCAATGATATTGTCATATGTTGTATCTAGTTGTTTCACGATATATCTATGTTGTGTTTCCCTTGTCTAAAACCTCTACCTACTGTTTAGTGGCACTTCTTGTAATGGCCAGATATCCCATGCATGGCAAAAAAATGGTTTCAAGCGATAAAGAGGGTATTAAAAGTGTGATTAAGGTAAAGGAAAAGGCCACTTTCAGGTATGTCTTTCTTGATGCGTTTAGGAATTAATTCGTGGGCGTAATATAAACAAAAACTCGTGGCTTAAGGAGGCGTAATGTAAAAAAATAACTCATGGATTTATGCGTTGTGAAAAAGGCTTATTGAAAAATTAAGGATTAGGTATAGACATCCCCATATGAACATTAACGTGGTTAGCTGAATGGAAAATCTACACAGCCACTATAAAAACTTGAGCGTTTTTTTACAGAAATGAAAGTAAAAAGCTAAGTGTAATAAACTCCGCTTAATAAAATCCTCATTACCTCACAAGTTAAATAGATATAAGTATTTCTCGTATTCAAAAAAAAATAGTTCGTAGGAAAAATTTGAAAGAAATATTACGTTGATAGTGGACATAGAAAGTCGAGTAATTAAATTACAAAAGGAAAAATGTTATTAGTACAGCAAGTACAGGGTCATATTCGCGTGTTTTCACAACATTATGAGAATACATTTTTCCGAATAGCCTTAGGAAAAACCGTTTATCTAAACATTAACATATTATGTGAATCACCGTGTGAAGAATGCTGTATTGTTGTTGTGAATATAAAACACTTACACCTTATATAAGTATCTCAAAGGTACTTGAATCGGTAAAACCATGAGTCAACCATCATCTCAGCCGAAAGACGTCCACTGCTGGACATAGGCCTCCTAGGAGTGTTACATAGGAGTTTATTAATATTTGTGGCTATAAGTATCACTACGTATCTTATATATACTAAGGTAATATTATTATAAATTAATAGAATTCATGGAAAAAGACAACCTTTGAGACTACAAATAGTAACTTTGTCTCAATTTTTTTTCGATGATTCTTACTATAATGGTGTTAATCGATGAGACGAAATGAAAAACCAAATCACTCAATTTTTTAAACAATTCCCTAATTTTAAAGGTATTTATCGGACTAAACAGTGTATAGTATTGTTTACATTCCACCCCAATGACTTGTACTATAAACATAGGTAGGCTGTTGGCTTCATTCGAAAACAAACTAAAACAAATAGCTCTACATTAATTTATTTGTCATGTTACATTAAAACATGTCAGAAACCTTCATTTCTGACATTTAATTTCAGGCACCTTTGTAAGGCAGCTTTACCATTTGCCGGGCAACATTTTTCTTTGCATAAAACTGATTGGACACAGATTAAATTAGTTGCAATCGCTAGACTATTGACTACATCATCACGCTGGTAATTCCCGAAGGGTTAGGCAGGTAGGTGTCACTACAGTACACCCACATATCACCAGCTATGTTTAAGTCCGATGTAATAGGGAGCGAGCCTATTGTCATAGACCGGGGACAGATCCAGACTCCGGGCTTCTACTAATATACTCGTATTCCTCATAGAAAAACCCAATAAGATTTTGCCCGACCTGTGAATTGAACCCAGGACCACATGCTTAGCAATAACGCTTGCGGCTAGACCAACGAGGCAGTCTTTTGATTATATTGTTAAAAATAAGACTATAAATAGTACTCATATTGTTTTTCTATATAGATTTTATTTTGACACTGACCTAGAAATGTTATCTATTACAGATTACAACGCCGCCCCGCTGTTCGCCTCGGAAAACGCCTCCAGTGGTAAGATATAGAATAAATACTTACATAATGTATTAAATGTAGACTTATATAAAAACCTTTTAGTAATAAAACAATACACAATTCTATAATTCTATAGAAATTGCACTCTTTACATAAAGGTCTCTATTTCTGGACCACGAGTGTCGAGCCTATTTTGTACTGCCTCGAAAATAATGAAAACAAAATAGAGCTGAACAATGATACTAATTGAGGCAATTTCCATCTCTTTCTCACTAGTAAACCCAGAAAGGGACGAACATTATATTGTGAGCTGTTAATTTTGGTTGATCTAAAATTCCATACAATATTTGACACTTGACAATGTCGATCGAAGATTTGACAAATCAAAACGCATAGTCTAAAAACACGACGAAGTTCAAGGCACTATCTAATCTGACATCTCTAACTTAGGTTTGGAGTTTCTTGCCGGCTCTTCTCCATAGGAAACGACCAATTGTAACCGCGCACCTAGCTTCTGACGTTTATTGATTTATTGAATACTTTTGCACACAAATGTGCAGAGGCGGACTTAATGCCATAGGCATTTTCTACCAGCATTGGCAATTTTATTTTTTTCCGTTTCATATCTACCTATGTGTAAGTGAAATATTTTGATTGAGATTTTTGAGGTTTTATTTTCTGTCATCGTCCTTTTCTCGAGCTGTCTGTCAGTATGAGCTGTCAATGCTCTAATATTTAGTTAAGTAAAATTTTGACGAGCTAAACGTCTCGTGTGTGCTTTGGTCCTAAAAGCAATTTTCGGTCGTTTTTAGTATCGGAAGTTATGAAAGAACCTACTTAATATTATGAGGCTATAAAGCTATGAATAGAGCCATAAAACACTTTTTTATTACTAGGTTAGTAACAGTTCTAGCACAGGCTAACTTAGATTAGGAAGTGTAGACAAAAATATCGCATATTATACTCTATATATTCCTGTGCTCGCATATATTCCTGTTTTAAAAAAGTCCAAAGCCTTTGTGGCTATAATGTAACTCTTTTTATTTGTTGAAATATCTCTTTGTCATATACATACATCACACACAAATACAAAAATCCTTCCTAGAAATAATAACATTATTCATCAATGAAAATCGATCGAATTGAAATTTCAATTTCAGCGACTGGAATAAATAACTCGACAACGACAACCTACATTCTAGGTGTACTCGTATAATTACAGAAATTAATGGAAATAATATAATATGTATATGCACCCTGACTCACCCCTTGCATCGATACTAACACAACCACAAGTAATGTGTACGTAAGTATACTTTGTATGGGTGATGGCTGTAAAATAGATAAGTACAGAAGTTGGACTCCATACCACAAGCGAAAATGCACGCACACATAGACACAGTTCAGGTATAGCGAGTGCAAGCGCAGTGAGTCTGGCATTCGTTTTTAAAAATCGAACCTTAAAATTGTTTGAGATTTCTGTAGAACGCGTCTATTGTATGTTTTCTGAATTGAACATTTGAATTCGACAACTTGTCAAGCTCTACTTTGGCATTACATTAGCGAAAGCGTCAGGGTAGCCCGCGAAATTCAAATTTTCCAATGTTGATCTAGAAACAAAGGAGAAATATGAAATGCATTGTCAGTTGATTCTAATATCTGAGCAAGTCGGAAGTTTTACTTTTGAATATTAATGAAATTTAACGTCTTGAAAAATTGCACAGCCAATAACGCAAATTTCGAAATTAATTAGATAATTTATAAAACAGTTGCCGCGTGGGCGGACGTTTTAATTTTTAACAAGCGTGGCTGGATTTTATTTAAAATATACCAATATACCTATTTATTTGACTTTTCTGAACACTTTGTTGTTGTGTGGAAGCTTCAAGATTGTAATTATCCTTACGTAATAAAAAACAAAGTCCTCCGCCGCGTTTGTCTGTCGTCCTGTACGCGATAAACTCAAAAACTACGGCACCGATGTTCATGCTGTTTTCACCAATGGATAGAGTAGTTCTCGAGGAAGGTTTTAGTATATAATAACCGACATCCACGCGGGCGAAGTTGCGGGCATCAGCTAGTTTAATATAAATTAAATGGCTATTATTATTTTTCTCCTTCATTCGACCCACGTAAATTTTTCGTTCTCTGAAATCCACTCTTCCGTTATGTACACGCCATTATTAGGTTTTTCCAGAATGACAGTTAAAAATATCTGAGTGAATTGATTTCGTGTAGGCGTTGCTTTTATAGGCTCTTCCGCTAGTATATCGCTTCTGTTTGAAATCTATATCACACTTAGGTTTGTATAGCTTACCTAATCTTTACCACACATCCTTTAGAAGAGGTTTGATTTCAGTCTATTCTATATAAATTGACTAATAAATTACGTTTTCTATGGCTCAGGTATCCCCCCCTCTTCCCGTCGTTCCGTCATTTTCACTTACATCAAGGAACATCTAATCGAACACTTTAATATTGTTGCACTATTGCATTTTCAACTTTCAATGCTGACACCGAGCGTTAAAAATCCAACAGTCAGCTTTTAATTAGGTGTCACTGAGTATTTGTAAAAAAAATAGCCACATTAGCTCTAGTTAATACAAAAAACAAACAAAATCCAGGATGAATGCACCTAAGTCAAATCTTGATGTGCATATAGTTCCTACTCAGACATTTGACTTTAATGGTGTGATGGGCCACCACACCATTAAAGTCAATAAAAACAAATTACTTAGGCCTTAAATCTGACCACACCTTGAAAATTATAACGCGGCACGTTTGATATTTCTCAGCTGTAAATCAAAATGGCGGCTGTCAAAACACTTTCACGACCGAATTTATGTAGGAACGATGAATCTAACAAATCGTGAGCACCCCGAGCTACGTGCTCTTATTATATTCCCAGCGAAGATTGCACATCTGAACACCTGTCTGAGGTTTACTTCAATTTTGTTGATACATAGATATTGGGAAACATGCTTTGCAAAACTAGAAACTTTGTAACATAAAACAGGTTGCAATCGCTTTCAAACCGTTTTGTATTTCTACTTTTTATTTATATTTTCGGCTTTTCTGTGCTGCTAGGGAGTTTGTTGCGCCACTTCTTCTTCCCAGCTAAGGCACTAGAAAGTGGTAAAGGGCGAAAAACGCCCGCCCCTAATACAAAATCACTTACGATAGAACTCCGACTGTCTTATGTAATTTTGACGTTCGAAAAGTGCTGATTCTCAGCCTAGTTTGAATAAATGACTTTTGATTTTGCAACTATCAATACCCGGTCTATTCTGTACAAATTTCAAAGGGAAAACTTAAGTGACGTAAGTTTGAAGTGAGCTGTCATTATGCTAGGGATTGACACTATTGACAGCTCACTTCACCTAAGTTTACACGGTAAGATTTATACAGATTAGTTAGGCAGGGTTGACATAAGCTTTTCGGTAGCTTATGTCGGTCCCATACATTTTTGACTTGTCTATCATCATTATCGCTGGTAAAAGGTTACTTTGTCTAGGCTTCAGAAAGATACTGATAGAAAGATATACTCTTTCCTATGACACTTTTTTCTGTAACTGTGAAATAACTGGCCGTTTATAATTTCTTAATAAAACTTTGATCATCTAATAATAAAAGTCAATCGATGAGCTCAAAATAGTACAAGGAAAACATAAAACATGTCGAAAACCCAATAGATCTATTAGAACAAAAACCCATAAATAAGGCACAAAAAACTCGTCAGAATTAAATATTCATAAATATTAATTCAAATGAAGGAGGTTTTTTATTCTCAACCATTTGTTCCTTGTTAATGTTAAACATTTTACACTAGTTTAAAAAGTTGTATTTTCTTCACTAATACCATCGTCGAGCAAACTGTTGGATATCACGCAATGTTTTGTGTTTATCTTGTATATAATTAAAATAGAGCATTCTCTTTAATATAATATAATATGTATTCAACGAACGAGAACTGCCTCGTTGGTGTAGTTAGCAAGCGCTACTGCAGAGCATGGAGTCCTGGGTTCGACTCCCAGGTCAGTGTTATTGGGTTTTTTGGCATCTGAAATTTCTCAGAAGCAGCCGGAGTTTAGATTTGTGCCCGGTTGGTGGCAATAGGCTCGCTCCCTCGGTGGTATTTAAAAATAATTGGTGAAATTTGGGTATAACTCTAGGTACACCTCTGCCTAACCTTTCGAGAAATACAAGCGTGATGTTATGTTATGTAATAGAAATAGTTAATACGAGTAACATAACACATAGTTATTTGTTGTTTTCAGATATACTGTTTCTCTTTAAAAACACAAGTAATATCGGAATCACAAAGTGTTACTGATATCTCTGTGTAATATTTCTAGTAACTATTTACGTAGAAAGATAGGATTATTGTAATATAAGATAATGAATAGCTATTTATTTTCACGCTTAAATAGTTTTTTACAAAGTAAGCCAAACTTACAGCGATTAATGACACAGAGACACGAGGAATGCTACTTTATTTACACCCTTATCTCCTCGGCATAGGGGTTTTTGACCGGATGAACCAGTTACCGCATCAGTTGGTAAGCCTCAGAGCACTAACAACAACAAAAACTCCTAAACAGGAGCTTGTAGGGTCATTGGGCCCTTTAAGATTACACTAGTCAGAGCCGTAATAATAAATTCAATCTATAATGTTCCCACTGCTGGGACATAGGCCTCCTCTCTGTGATGGCCCGACACTGGTGCCGGTTGCTAGATGCCACATGTTTTCAAATTTTGGGTTCTAAAACATACCGGTTTCCTCAAGATGTTTGCCTTCACCGTTTTGAGACCAGTGGTGATGAAATAATATACACAAATTAAAGCCTCGTGCAGACTGACGCGATGAGACAGCGTAAAGGCTCTTACATACTGGGGCGATTCGTAGCGCGACGCGAATTTTAACAAAATAATTTCTCACGGCGAACAATGCGGCGACGTCGCGTCGCGCGGCGAATCGCCCCAGTATGTAAGAGCCTTAACGCGACTACAACAAAACACTTTCTAAGAAAAGTTTACGGTATAACAATTACCGGTGTCGCGTCGCGCCAGTATGCACGAGGCTTAAAGCGCCTGTCAGAGTTCAAACCTACGACTCGTAACTCGCGGCCGGTATCAATGCGCCACCACTGCTCTACAGCTCAAGAATAGGTTTCCTAAATTGCAGCGTAAGATTACACCTTAGATACGTTTACAGATTACACCTTAGATTTCTTTAAATCACCGAATTCTCTTACTCCTAGCAATTCCAAAGCCCGCAATAGGCAAAACTGGTATCAGAAATATCAGTAATATTCACACAATTTACTTGTAACCAACTTAAATTCCTAGTTTCATAACCGAAGGGTTTCCTTAGAAGACAAGATGATAAGTGGTCGTGATTGTATGATATTCCAATGCTGGGCAATAGGTTGTTAACCCACTAAGATAACGTTATCGCTCGCCAACGCGCCTGCCTACATACTTCCGACACTTACATATATGTGTATGTATGTTGGCAATGTGTATGTCCTAAACTATTCGGGTTTTTAAAGGAATTTTGTGGTAAATATTATGTTAATTGAAGCAGAAAATTGTTAGTACAGAGATATAGCATAGACTGGAGCGGCAAATCTATGTATATTTTGACGTTCTAAAAGTGATGATTCTCAGCCTAGTTTAGAATAAAAGACTTTTGTTTTATTTTTTGTAGGATATAATAACGAAGTCAAAATTGTACATAGATTTTTTTTTTAAGTAATTGTTACGAGGGAAGCGTTTCTAATAACGAAAATATTTTTTTATGGTTGTCCATTTGTCTGTTTCTCTAGATATAATGTCCCGGATAAGCGCAAAAACTACTGAACAGATTCGGACATGCACGCAGATAGTTTATCACCTGTTACATTGCTGTTGATAGTTTAACACTTATGGTACTTTTAGTCCCAGTAGTACGTTCCCATGGGTTATTTTTCGACATCCAAGCAGGCGAAGCCGCTGGCAAAAGCTAATCATACAAAGAACAAACATTAAATAAACATTTAATAAATTCAGTAAAAAAGCAGTCAATCTATTTTGCTGCTGGCACTTTTGAAAGAAAGAAAGAAAAATAGGTTTATTTGTCACAGAAGCACGTGCATACAAAAAGATAACTAATCAGCAATATTAAACAAAATAGACCTAAATACAAATATAATAAAATCACGAGTTTATAGATAAGATAAGATTTTTCTACAAATGTCCCATCCTTGACTCCAATTAACATAAACAATTTAAAAATCAAAGAGTTTAAGAATCGGTAAATCTTCAAATGTCAAAAGACACATAACGACTTTTTATATAGCATAATATCAATTTTTATGAGAATACACGGCGCCACAATGCCTAATCATGAATAAATCATTCGTTTAACTTTGGTTCACAATCTCTCACAATTCCTGGCCACACGAATCTATAAACAGAATATTCCAGAGAATTTCATATTTACCGATGTATCTCTGAGTTTGTGTTAAGCCTGCATCGAATAAAAGTGCCTCTGGATATAAAGTGCTACTTATTCCTATTGTATAACAGCTAGGGATGAGCAAAAGCAATTTCGAATCCGTGTACTATGTAGATTCCGACAACGAAACGCCGAGATAAGGACATTCTTTATTTTTGCGTATACGAGTCACGTTTGAGCGCGCTCCCTACATCGGTGCGTTATCTGCTTAATATATTGCACAAACCCGCGATGCATTCCCGGAGCGCTTGGTAGCTGCGCTTGGGCATAGATCAGAGAGAAAATGCGCCGCGCCGCCCGCGCATCCGCCGCGTCCCGTCTACGTCCGGAATGTATGCGCGATCTTGACGCTAGCCGGGACACAAAATAGGGCTGTCACGTTTTTTTCAACTTAGGCTATTAAAGATCATTAAATAAGAAATATTGATACTGTGTTATGTGGCCTTAACGATTAAGCACATTTAACTTAATTTTGAGCGCAGTAAATGTATTTCGGTGAGTCTTACCTAGTCTGTACCATTGTATAATGTTCGATATTCGTAAGCTACAATATTAGTGTTATCTAATAGCCGTATGACGTAATAGTCCTGACCTCTCTTAACTTGTGTGAATATTAATCACTTTCTAAGATGATTGGAACTACTAGTAGGTCAAACTGAACTTAGTTAACTAATTACCATTACATGATGAATATTAAAATAAAACTTTACTGCGTCTAAAGTTCCGAGTAACGTAATACCTACAGTTTCTAAATAATCAGGCGCAAATTGTTAACACCTATGTTTTTCTAGGCGTTTTAACCAGCCCTATATTTACGCCGGCAGAGAAATCTGCAACTGGTTTGCGCAGGCGCAACGAGTCTCATTAACAACATGTTTAACGTTTACAAACACGATGTGGCTGTGTTATTAAATGAAAGTGGACGATATGACTGATACGTACTGGAAAATCACAGCTTGTCAATTGAACAAGTCTAGTCTGTCTGTAGACGTGTATCTCATAAACTGCTAAACCGAATTTCACGCGATGTGTTTCCTAATATTACTAAATAGCTTAAATTAAACCCAAAATACATAACAAAAACATACATACCAGCGATCAAAACACACGCAACGTTTGACATACATTTATTTAAATGACACTTACTTATGCGCACAATTTATCGAACTACCGGATGCCAGTAACAAAATAAATATGAAAAACCCACAAAACAAATTATATAATACATTTTACCCGTTCCTTAACTAATGCAGATACATAATCATTGATTTTCTTATGCGTTTGACTTTGAGAGCGCATCCAGGTGTGCTTCATCAAATCATTCGAGCGCGCTACCTACGCTGCACCTACGCTCAACATGGCACTTCAAGAGATAAATATGCTGATGTAACTTGGGTGGCCACCGGGTTTTAACGATCGAGTCGAGAATCGAGATGTTGAAATATCGATATTTATGTATTTTAATCGATGCATTGAGACAGTATAGTGCGTCAATCCGTCGTTTAAACTTCGATTTCCAGTTCACTCCGTAAATACTGTTCTTTTGTTCAAAGTATGAGCTACCTAAGTGAATTTTGATTGCGATGAGATATTCAAAGTTTATTGAACAACGGTTCGTACGATCGTCTTTTTGATTGACTAAGAAATATAGGTCTTATGTTTCTTTTATCAGAATCTTTATGACCGTCTTGTTATTGAAGATAAGGTTTAACAGAGAAAAATTAAAAGAAAAAGATTAAATACAAAAATAAAAGAATGTGACGCGGCGCGGGTATTTATGCTCTAGATAAGGAATGTTTTGTAAGATTGTATCAATAATGGAGCTAAAATGACTTACAGAATCTGCTAATAATCTTGCACAAATATTTTAAGAATATCTTTTCGGTTCGGCTTCCAGTCTTACCGGATGCAGCTGAATACCAGTATTTTACATGGAGCGATTGCCTATCTGACCTCCACAACCCAGTTACTGGGTAATACGAGACTCCACCGACACTATTTTAAGAAAATAACATAACATAACATCACGCGTGTATTCCCCGAAGGGCTAGGCAGAGGTGTACCTCAATACACCCACGTTTCGCCAGAATTTTGCTTTAAAGAATGTATTCACAATAAAAATGTACTCCCGCCAGTGCAGCAGTGAAAGATATAATTGGCAAAAATTCTGCGTAGCCGCCGATCGCAGCGTAGCAAGTTCGTAGACCCTTGTAGATCCTGCTACCAGGGCGCAGGTAAAATAAAATAAAGATTTATGAGTATTTTTAGACATAACGTTTCGCATTTCCACTGTACGTATTTAAACAAAGGGATTCGTGCTGAGATAACAAACTCATTATAACACTTCATGAACATTACATAAAACAAATGCGACACATTTAACAGTAGCCTCGAAATTAATGTATGCGTACGAAATCGCCTGGAAACTAACATAAAGAAAATACTAAATGACCATTTTGTTTCGGCCAACCCATTTCCGGAATGAGCCCAAATCTATTATACCAACTTCCTCTATTGTTTCGTGTTTGTACTATTGCCTACTATGTAACAATTTTGATTTATTAAACTTCACTTATCTGATTTTACATTGTTGCTTAAAATGAGTTGTGGACTGCTGTGGAATATGTTACGTAGTTACATTTTGTTTCTCATTAAGGCTCTTACATACTGGTGCGATTTGTCGCGCGACGTGACTCCGCCGCATTGTTCGCCATGAAGTTTTCTCAGAAATAGTTTTGTTAAAATTCCGAGTCGCGCAACAAGTCGCACCAGTATGTAAGAGCCTTTATCAGCCAGTTGTGGGTTGACCTAAACGCTACTGTTATCCTGGTAATGTTTTGGAGGTATATTTTTACTTTGTCTTTACTTTTCAAAAAATTACTCACACGATTTCAAGCCTGTTTGTCACGTTAAACACAAGTAGGTCCCATTCCGAGATAAAATCTATCTGTCTGTAATAAAAACGTGTAAAACAAGTAAAGTATTCTTATCACGGTGTTGACTAATAAAGGCGCTTCCATTAATCCGAAGCAATCTATGTGATTTATCCAAGTGGCTGTATGTCGCGATGTTATCACCATGACACATTAGCAAGTTCGCTGCGAAAACGGAATCGTTTCTCACTACGACATGTGCTAATCCCCTTATGAATGTAGTGTCAAGTCTCAAGTTACGAGGGATGGGATGTTTTGCTACAACTATTAAACATACTGATTTATAGTTATAAAAAGAGAATTGATTAAGTGCTCGTTCAAATAAAGTGGCTAGAGGAAATGGGTTGGTCATTGGTATTGCAACTTGTGATCTGTTGCAATCTTTTAGGATTATGCAAAGAGCGATACTTTGTAAATACATATGCTGTCTAAATAAATCATGCTCTTAATGGTAAAAGGGAAAAAAGCTTCAGGCCATAACTAAAGCTTATATTACAAAACAATAGCCACCTCTTCATATTAATTGGAAGATGACTTTTTTTTTTTTTAATTTGGGACATCATCCAATGACTTCTCCCGCTCTGGGCGGAGCGGAAGGGCGTGTCAGACTTTTACTGATTAAAACCCACCCGTGTTCCTTCAGTTGCCTGTTGCCAAGGTCCCGGTATCCCTTTCGGACTTTCTCGCAACCCTGGCAGGAATCGGAAGATGCCTAACGTTCGCATAATTACCCACAAAAATATAGGCAATCTACATAAGTTATTCGTCTTACTTATGTTATGAGGGATTCTGCCAAGAAGGTGAACGTTGTGTTCTCTGGTCTTCTGACTATTCTCTCACTTTTGCTCCCTCTATGAACCTTAATGCAATGCTCGTTTCTGAATATCCTTACCTACCTCCCTCGCTCTTTGGCCAAAGAATTAGAATTAAATTCGAGGTGGCAATGCTGCCAGTCTTCTCGGCACGTTTCTGGATTCGAGCGACACTCTGCGGAAGAGTACTTCGACGCCTAAGTGTTCTGTACCCTGTAATCATGTTGTTTTTGTATATTCGTATAGAAAGTTTTTTTTCGAAGGAGCTCGTGGCTCAGTAATAACTGCCCCGCGCGGGTCGATCCATCAGGTTAAGCTACGCTTGCCGGGGTTGGTCTCCTCCGACTCCTCCGTGCCTCGGAAAGCACGTTAAGCCGTTGGTCCCGGCTGTCAATCGTAGATCTTTGACAGTGGTTACGGGTCGTCAGAAGCCTGAAAGTCTGACAACCAGTGTTACCAAGGGGTGTCGTATTACCCAGTTACAGGCTTGTGGAGGTCAGATAGGCAGTCGCTCCATGTAAAATACTGGTATTCAGCTGCAGTTAGACTGGCAGCCAATCCCAACATATCTGGGAAAAGGCTAGGTAGATTGATTGATTGAAGTTAGTTAATTTTTTTTTATGGTATCTAATGTAAATAGTTAGTTGTTTTTTATATTGCATATAAGAATTTAAATGTACACACGGCTACACATCAAGCTATACAATTCCAGTTTCTGCTGATCTCCCATTGTATAGGATTTCCGTACAATGCGGGTCCGTTTATACTGGAAATGTATAGCTTGATGTATAGCCGTGTGTACATGAAATAAATACACGAGTGCCTCGTTGGTCTAGTGGTCGCAAGCTCTACTGCTGAGTATGAGGTCTTGGGTTCGATTCCCGGGTCGGGCAAAGTGTTATTGAGTTTTTTCATCAGGAATTTCTTAGTAGCAGCCCGGATTTATGCCCGGTTAATGGCAATAGGTTCGCCCCCCTATTAAATGGGACTTAAACATAACTGACGTGGGTGAAATGTGGGTGTACTATAGGTACACCTCTGCCTAATCCTTCGGGGATTACAAGCGTGATATTATGTTATAAAATGAATAACGTCATTAAAATATTTCATCATTAAAATAAAAAAATACTTTCTTGAAATAGTACTAGAAGGTTTTAATTATTTAATTAATTAAAATATTCATTTTATCGCTATACCAACCTACTTATATCATACACTAGCTGATGCCCGCGACTTCGCGCACGTGGATGTCAGTTATTATATACTAAAACCCTACTCGAGAACCACTCTATCCATTGGTGAAAACAGCACGAAGATTGATGCAGTAGTTTTTGAGTTTATCGACAGACAGACGCGGCGGAGGACTTTGTTTTATAGTAACTATGTAAGGATAAAATAGATGTACTTACCTACAGCAACAGAATCAGGTAAACGAAAAAAAAAATTAAAACAATTAGGGTTCCCTTTGTTTGTCTTCGGGCCCAGCTCACTGATTTAATTTTATCCTAATGAATTTACTTAAAAGCTTTTTAATTAAGAAACCAATTTGGGAAACAAAATAATATTTTTAAAGGACATCTAAATAAAAACAGTTACAAAAAATTGTTAGTCGCTAGCTAGGCACGTAAACTTATTTAAAAAAAAAACATTTTGACGAGAATCTAGGAATAAAAAATATTTCGGCATTGATATTTTTTTCATGATAGGTAATAGGTACCGTTACCTCATTTTGGTTAAGTCTCATTTTCATTCGAAGTCTTTTAGTTTTTTGTTTCAGTGATTATAGAAAATACATACATGTATAGTGTATATTATACAAATTGCAGCTGTACAAACAATGTCACCTTGTGTTAGATTAGAACTACTGTTTAGAACTACATACGGCTATAATCAGTTATCCGATCTTGTACTCTGGACCTGGAGTAGGTAGTGAGAATGGACCTAATTAGTTAACAAATAAGGTAGGGTATCAAATAACTTATGAACAATTAGACATAACATAATTATAATCACGCTTGTATTCGCCAAACGGGTACGCAGAGTTGTATTGTGTAGCAATAGTACCCACATTCCGCCAGTTATGTTTTCTTCCCAGACGCACTTTCATACTCCAGGTAGCCTAGACTCGCCGCTGGAGATGCCCTGGGCGTCGGGAATCCCAGGCGGATTCCCGGCCACCATAGGCGCGGGCTTGCGGACGGCGAGCAACGGGTAGCTCGCCGTCCGATAAGGACCAGGCCCGGGTCGATGGCGCGTCCTGTTCCACGCGCGCCTCAAAGAGATGTCAGCACAATTAGCGGGGTGCGCTAGGACCGATGCCTGTCAGAGTTACAGGAAAGTCCGAAAAGGATACCGGGACCTTGGCAACAGGCAACTGAAGGAACACGGGTGGGTTTTAGTCAGTAAAAGTCTGACACGCCCTTCCGCTCCGTCCAGAGCGGGAGAAGTCATTGGATGATATCCCAGCCTCAAAAAAAAAAAAAGATAGCCTAGACTAGAACACAGTTTACATAATTAACAGTATTAATATTTTCTATAAAACGGCCGAAATCTCAGTTATGCAACAGTATCGAGTGCGCGGTAGTTAGGTACGCACGAACGCGGAAGGTTTATCTACCGAGCGTTTATCGTATCCGTCCGTATCTAATTATTTCAAACGCACTCTGCCGAGATATAACACTGTTACTTATTTATACTGTGACTAGACTGAGATTTTCTTTTTATTTTACCAACAATTTTTGTTGTGTCATCGTAATCAAATAATCTACCATAAAGGCACTTATTGCTGTTAACAAAATCAACGAATATTTCTTTACATAATACGAGTTCTCGGAAATATAATCATTAGTACAAAGGATAAGGAGTTATAAAATAACTCTGAAAGTTAAGTAATAAAAGCATTCATACATCATGATTGCTTACATTACAAATAATAATTTCTTCTTATTTATTATGTATAAGCAGGTAATAAGAGGTGAATGACAGACGTAATTTCTGTTTATTATGTGAGAAAATGATTTATGATTGTATGTACACATCAACGGCTACACATTAAGCTATACATTTCCAGTTTATGCTGATCTCGCATTGTATAGGATTTTCGTACAATGTGAGGTCAGCTTATACTGGAAATGTATAGCTTTATGTTTATCCGTGTGTACAATATAGGAAAATTAACCCAAACGTCGGTACAAAGTCAAATTGAGTAAGAAGAAACACATAACATGCAGCATACCATCCCCTATGGGCTAGGCAGAGGTCTAGCTATGTTACATCGACAGTCCGGGTAGGGGGGCGAGCCTGTTGCCATCAAACGGCCACAAATCCTGACTTGAAAATGGAACCCATGACCGCATACTCAGCAGTAGTAAGAAAGAACATTGTAAAGGCTCTTACATACTGGCGCGACTTGTCGCGCTACACGACGCCGCGCCGCCGGTATTGTTCTGCCGTGAAGTTTCTCAGAAATTGTTTTGTTAATAGTCGCGTCGCGCGACGTTTCGCGCTTGTTTGTAAGAGCCTTTATTCTAGAACTCAATATCAATGCATAAAACTTAAACTTAACAACAGTTTCACTAAAAAAAAGCTAAAAAAAAAAAAAAGAACATTATCAAACATGCAAACCAAAATACTATAACAGTAACCCCAGCATTAAGAGGCCGGCTTTTCTAAATGAAAAACAAGACATCAAGTAATAACAAAAAAATTAAAAAATACGAACTCACTGACTTAATAAAAATACCTACGTATTGACTTTTCTAAGTATATACGAGTACATACTACCAAGCCTAATAATATAAAAAAATGGTTACATTATCCCCGTCTCGATCATTCTCAGTGGCCATGATCAGTCAGATACATGAGCTTCGTAATGAAATCTATATCCCTAAGCTCAATTCATAGTGTGGCGCCAATATTGTTCTCATTAGGTACTCATTTGACAGCCAACTGACATGTTTTGCTTAGCTACATGAAGATATTTATAAGAAGCACATACCTAAATACAATGGAATTTAGATTGAAAATACTGATAGTTCATCATCATCTGTCTAGTTTTTTCCCAACCATGTTGGGGTCGGCTTCCAGGCTAACCGAATGCAGCTGTTTACAAATATTTTACATGGAGCGACACAACGAAAGTATTGGTATTGTATTGTACCTATTGCATCTACAGAAAAATAACGCATCAAACTTAAAAGTATCTTTTGAAATTGAGAGCCAAACTGTAGAGTATTTATTCATAATATTGTATATTATTAATTATGTAAGCACCTAAAAAGCTCTTCGCTTTTGACTCAGTCATAGTCAGCAGAAAGCCAAACAACATGTTTTTTTTTGTACCATACTAAAAAAGTCCTCGCAAACCGCGCCAGGGGTAAAAACTAGTTATAAATAAATCTATAACTTGCACGTGTACTGTCATACATTGACAAATTTGTAGTTGGTTCGACCTTTTATACAACGTGACGAAGCAATAGTAATATGATCAGTTAGTTTGTTGTGGTCTTAAAGAAAGCGTGGATTTTTAAGAACAGTGCATACGCGGGATCGTTCTATTAATTTTTTTATGTTAAATGCAAGGGCAAGAAATACCAGGGTCACTTTGACACTTATTCGAAAAAAAAACTACCACGACAATGACGTGAGAACAGGAAACGAGTGTTCCGTTTTCAAAACAAAAACGTCTCTTTTTTATTATTTTATATTGATAGTTGGATGACGCTGTTTTGTCATTTCAATTTCAAATTAAGAATGTCGACGATTTTTCGTCCCAAGGTTAAACCTAGTATGTAGACAAGTGTGAAATATCTGTTTGTTATTTATTTTACTTATCACTTTACATTGAAACATGATGTTATATTGACAGCCAAAACGGCGTAAATACATTTTTTTTTTTCTTGTAAACCTCTTTTTCATTTTACCGCTTACTTTAGGGCGTATTAGAGGCATAAGTCGTTGTCAGTTACTTAGATAAAGATACATGCTATAAGGTCGACGTCTTTGTAAGCTAATACCTACTTTATTTTCTTTTCTGTGACATTATGAAGGGCGGGTTATATTTGGGAGTTGAGACAACGCGACACATGACGTGTTGTTTTGCCTTGAATCTACAACAAGATGTTTTTTTTAGGGTTCCGTACCAAAAGGGTAAAACAGGACCCTATTACTTAGACTCTGCTGTCCGTCCGTCTGCCTGTCTGTCCGTCTGTCACCAGGCTGCTGTATCTCATTCACCGTGATAGTTAGACAGTTGAAATTTTCACAGATGATGTATTTCTATTACCGCTATAACAACAAATACTAAAAAACAGAATAAAATAAATATTTAAGGGGGCTCCCATACAACAAACGTGATTTTTTTGCTCGTTTTTATAGATGAATGGTACGGAACCCTTCGTGCGCTAGTCCGACTCGCATTTGGCCGGTTTTTTTTTTGTTTTACTTAAGACTTCTACCGTAACTCAGCACCCTAATTGCGTAACCCACTTTCAATCACAATCCGAGAGTTTTGAAGGATATTACTAATCCTTTGCTTCGTACGTGTGGTTCGTCTGCTCTACAACGTAAATAAAGCAATGAACGTGGGTGAACTGTCAAAATGAAACCTTTTGCGATCAATTGTCATTTTATGTGTGTTACGTAATTATTCCGCTGTTTGGTTTCCTTCATAGACAATTTCTTAAAAGGAGGGATGGTGGATAGTCGAAGGTATTCTACCATGCCACGATATTTGTGTATACTTGTATATTATATTTATATTTAATACAATTTGTATATTATATACTTGTATATTACACTGGCCTTCAAAACTTAGTACCACACTTTTAAAATTGCAATAACTTTTAAATTACACAAGACATATTAATATTTGTGTATACGAATTTCAAGTTGATATAAAAAACACGACATAATAAACATTACAAGTAAACGTGAACGTTTTGTATCTAAAATAAGTGACTTTTGAAAAGACTTGACGACTTTTACTCAAACACAATGTATATGTAATTTTCCGGTGTGAAACATATTTATTCCATGTTGTAAGAGAGCACATCTCGGCACGTTTATAAATAGCCTGTATTATATTCTTGAGTTGTTTTTTTGTTGTTGTGTATTATATTTTCTTGGTACACCGTTTGTCACTCTTCCCTGAGTAATGTAAGAACATTTTCTTTGTATATAAGAATATGCCATTGTTTTACAAAAAGCTTCTATTGTACAAACACTTAACCCAAAGTTTAGGCTTAGACAAAACAAAGTTGTTTTTGTTGTATTTTGGAGCAAAAGTGGCACATTTGTTCTTTTCCGCCATGTTTTAACATTTCGCCAAAATTAGTCCACGCTATACCTTTTAAATGAACGGCTTGTGATGATTACTCAACTGTTTTCTTAAGAACCACAAAACTATGTCAAATACTCCTGTTTTTCTCATAGAGGAGGACATCTAACAGGACGAATATGCGAACTTTTTTGACCACATCATCAATAATGTCACATTTGTAGCCATTATGACATCCTGAATGTCTTCACGCCCCATGGGGCCAAGGACTAGCCTGTCCAACAATAGAGGCATGCGATAATGTCAGAAAATAGCACATTGTAGCGTGGACCTTCCTCATTAGTGGCTTTTGTGCCTCACATCATAGGCCCTTATTGATTGAGAAAATATTACGAAAAATACAATACGAGTGATTGTATTTTTTTCGTAATATTTTCTCTACTTTTTCGTTTAGTCGTGTGTTTTTCTATCTCTCGTTTTGATCTCGATTTTGCACGTCCGATTGTTTCCTTTGTCACGCTAAAGGAAATTGTGTTCAAAAATACTTATGGTTGTTTCTAAAGCCTCCATTTTCAGTCGACATCACAATACCTATTTGGATTTTTTTTAATTCTTTTTACGGAGTTTGTTAGGAAAATCGATACCCCCGTAATCTCTACTACATTGAATTATATATATACATATACTAGCGACTCGCTCCTGCTTCGCACGGTTTTTACGACTTGACAAAACATCGAGATTTCTAAGTTATATGCAACTTTAATAGTTACTTATTATACACATATACCTTCCGGAATAAATTCTCTAAACTATGGTGAAAAAACCTCATCAAAATCGGTTTAGAAGACCAACGCTGACATACAGACAAACACGAAAAGCGACTTTAATTTATAAATGTACAGATGCATAAAACGTGGTGCATTTATCTATTCAAAACCCGGATTCTGTACTGATTTTGCGACATTAATTCGAACCGTTATCTCACGCAAAAAGCCCCCTACATTCTAGTGAGACCCATCCCTACGCGGCAGGCGTCTTACCGTACGTCTTCGGGTAGGTCAGGTTCCCGAGTCCCGGGCGAGAGAAACTGAAAGTACGCCAACCAGTTCAAGTGCAGATGCGGGCCGGGAGAGAAGCGGGGCGGGGGGCGTGACCCGGTCGCAGCCCCGGGCCCAGCCAGGAGACTACGATGTGTGTCACCAAATAATAGGGATGACATTGTTAGAAAACCAGAAAAATCTATTTTGGTATACAGTTCCGAATATCACCGACACATAAAGGCTCTTACATACTGGCGCGATTCGCCGCGCGACGCGAATTTTAACAAAACAATTTCTGAGAAAACTTCACGGCGAACAATGCGGTGGCGTCGCGTCGCGCGACGAATCGCCCCAGTATGTAAGAGCCTTAATTTGCATTAAATGAAAAAAACAAAAGGAAAATAAGCCGCCATATTGTAACGTACCTTTTTCAAAATTTATGCTCAGAGCAAGCCGTAAAAGGTTTCCTATAATTGCCTGTCATGCTTCGTATTTATTTTGCTTTGTCCGTGGTCGTCTTTTTAATGGAAATCAGTAATTAAGGACTTTGCTAGTGTTTGCTCTAGTAATGGCTAATGGCTTATGAACTCATCCAATTATTATAAATTATGTTTACGACGACAACTTTTAAGTTGGGATTCGGCTTGGATTTTGGATAGTAAATTCAGTAAAATATGAAAGTTTCGTTTGGTCATTAAATAAATAGAAAGAGCCATCCAAGAATATACTGTTTTAGTTTAGATAGATCACTTTTTATACTATTTGTAATCATAGCATTATTAAAGCTCATTTGTAAAAAAAATATGTCAGTTTATACACATTGTATGTTCGTAATTTTAAAAGCCAATTCAGTGTAATCAAACCAACCAAACAATTCAAATCCTTTATAGAAGAGCAGTCTTTTTATAGAAGATCAATCAGTTTAATTTCATTACTTGATTGAGTCGATTCACGATTAATCTTTAGTGTTTTGTTATTGTTTCCAACTGATAATAATTGTTTACATGACCACACAAATGACCCTTAAACAACTTTTTTATTGTAAAACACAGATTAATTGTTAAACTGATAGATTAAGTCCAATGGTACTGTTTTAATCTCAATATTTGTACTTCTAGCTAATCTCTCAAAGTCATATTTTTTACTATGCCTAGCCATAAGTCGTCCACGCACCAACTTCGAATAAAAAACATAAAGTACCAGAGGGCCTAGACTAGTGACAATCGCTTCGAAAGCGTTTCGTATTTCTACAACGACTTTCAACTGAATTGACATAAGCTTTTCGACAGCTAAAGTCAGTCCTATACATTTTTGCCTTTTCCATCATCGTTATCGCTGATAGGATGTCACTTTGTCTAGAGCAACAGATAATTTTACGGATGATATTTTAATTACAGCACTCAACACCGTTCTAAATTACAATGTTAAGTTTTCGCCAATTCGCCTTCTTGTCACAGTCATGACGTGCAGCTGCCAACTGCTTTTTTTTATTTTTTTATGTACTCCTCATCTCATATTTCTATGATTTATATATTATGACTAAGCACTGTTATCTTTTTGTATGCACGTGTTTCTGTGACAAATGAACCAATTTTTTTTTCTTTCTTTCTAATTACGCCTTTTTCTTTACCGAATCTAAGTGAGCGTAAAACACGGATGCCCGGATGGTGCGATCGTTTCAAGAAACATGTATTAAGGAAAATGGGAACCGCTAACCGGCCAAACGACTTCTCGGTATTGCTGAGTCAGGCAGAAAGTCCCACTATTTTGGAACAAGAATGTGATATTTTGAAAAAAGAACTGTATATAGGAAGAAGCGAAATATGCTTTAAGGAAAGTACGGAGGGAGTTGAATTTCTTGGAAATAAACTACGTAATAAAATTGGATTAGTTTATATTTATATCAGTCATCATCTGCCTTCCTGCCTAGCCTTTTCCCAAATACCCACGGATCGTCTTCCAGTTAAAACGGATGCTACTGAATACCAGAATTTTCAAATGGAGCCACTGCGTTTCTGACATCCACAACCCAGTTACTGGGTCACCTGACACTCCTTGTTATAAGACTTGTCAGACTTTCGAGCTTCTAAGTCCGCGCAACGACTGTCAATGATTCACGGTAAAATCAATATATCAGTCCCATTGATGAATGATATCTTGTTTCTGTGAATTGGTTTAAAAAAAAACATTAAAGGGTAATATTAATAATAATATTTTTAAACTAGTTAAGGTCAGTGCTTCCTAACCGACTACGACTACTCCGAGAAAAAACACCAAAACAAACTCAGAGGTCACAATCTCTTAAAGTCCAGACATCACCCTAATTGCGTAAAACACGATCAATCACAATCTGAACTAGCTTCCAAAACCATAGCTTCTAAGTTCGAAAAAAAATCTGCTGAACAACTGCAACGTTAATACTGCCGTGCTAGCGATAAGTGCCGTAAGTATGTTCTGCATACGAACATACTTACGGCACTTATCGCTAGCATGGCAGAATAACACCCAAGTAAAAAGTAAGTAATTTGGTTTGTTAAAGGATTTCGCCATGAATAAACACTTTTTCATTATTATTTTTTATGCAATGAATGTTGTTGATCTGTCAAAATGATATTACAGACAGATTTTTCTTAGTAGTTTACGAAAATGTGTTAGTTACGCAATTAGACTGCTAGCAGATCATGTGCTATGAAGGCGACTGTCTGAAATGGTCTTTTGAGAAATCATCACATTGAAAATCTATTCTCGTAACACTAAACAGCTGTAATTGCGGCGTACCGAATGACGAAGGGTATTAATCGAAGAAATTGCCCTGAATTAACCTTCAATAGCTTGGAAGAGACAGCGTAATTTATACCTAGTCGCGATCGCGATTCGAAGGAATTAAGGTAACATGATTGTAAAGTGCAAATTAGTTGTAATGACATGATTACATTCCCATTATGATGCTGAGTGGATTTTTAATGTTGCACTCCATCATCTGCCTAGCCTTTTCCCTACTATGTTGGGGTCGGCTTCCAGTCTAACCGGATGCAGCTGAATACCAGTATTTTACATGGAGCGACTGCCTATCTGACCCCCACAACCCAGTAACTGGGTAATACGATACCCCTTGGTAAGACTGGTTGTCAGACTTTCGGGCTTCTGACGACCCGTAACGACTGTCAAAGATACACAAAATGACAGCCGGGACCAACGGCTTAACGTGCTTTCCGAGGCACGGAGGAGTCTCAGTATGTAAAGATGGTCACCCATCCACGGACCAACCCCGGTAAGCGCAGCTTAACCTGATGGATCGACCCGTGCGGCTGTTATTACGTAGCCACGAGCTCCTCATTTTTAATGTTGCACTATTACTTTTTAATAGATTAAATGGGATTTAGTTATATCATGGAAAGGTTGGTTTGATTTAGCTTGCTCTGAAAATGTGCATTAGGAAGGACAGATTTTGAGGCTGTACGATTAAAAAAAAATTGGATGTTTGATAACTTTTATGTTCGTTAATTGAACGTAGAATTTACATAAAATACAATGAAACGTCGCATAATATTTCTTAAATTAATAATACATAACAAAGCAAAAAAATGTTATTTATGTATAGAAATGTTGATGTAGAGTTAAAAGCGGAATTTTGTGCGAATGTTCCAATAAATAGGCAGTATGCATTGAATTTAAATGGACATAATACTTAATTACCATAAAACAGCAAAAGAATACATTAAAGGAGGACATAAATTGCCCGATAATTAGATAGCTATTAAATAATAGGACATTTTTTATTCAATAATTAATTACTTTATTTAGTACTAGCTGATGCCCGCGGCTTCGCCCGCGTGGATGTCAGTTATAATATACTGAAACCTTCCTCGAGAACCACTCTATCCAAATCTGGTGAAAACAGCATGAAAATCGGTGCAGTAGTTTTTGAGTTTATCGCGAACAGACAGACAGACAGACGCGGTGGAGGACTTTGTTTTATAATATGTAGTGATGAAATGATGAAAGAGTTTTTCTTTAATGTTCTTATTATTCTTTGTTCACATAACATAACATTACGCTTATATTCCTCGAAGGGTTAGGCAGAGGTACACCCCACATTTCACCAGTTATGTTTAAGTCCCATGTATTAGCGCGAATCCAGACTCGGCGAGAAATTTCAGATGAAAAACAAAACAATAACACTTCCCGACCCGGGAATCGAACCCAGGACCTCATGCTCGGCAGTATCGCATGCGAGCACTAGACGAAAATGAGGCAGTCACATTTATTCTTGGCATTCATTGGCATTCTTTGTCCATGTATTCAATTGGGTTATCGCGATACAAAGCTACAGTAATTTAACCCGATATGGCTTTATACAGCGTGTTTCATAAAAAGCGCTCTTTATGAAAATTTAATGAAATTCACCTTTCGTTTTACGTTGGAGTAAATTTTCCTCTTTTGGTGTTTTTGCAAATAGGTTTACTGTGCTTATATGGGTAAAATTATTGCTATGATTAAATCTAAAAGCAAGTATCAAGACTTAGTTTTATGTTCACTTATGGTAAAATGATAACTGGAAAAAAATATTTACTTAAAAAAACGACCATAAACCACAACAATTGTTTTGGTAATTTTTTGGATGCTTAATGGTAACGTGTAGCTTGTTATGAAAAATATGATCAATCGCAGTGGAATGCTCATTCATAAATGTCGAGTATTCGTTTCATTGAAAGTTGTTATGAAATATTGTTTAGGTAGGTACTCTGCGAAAATAGAACTCGCCTGACAATAACAGAAACAGACAAATAGTGTACTTACTCTCGTTCCATGGACACAGAAGTTTAGGTACATTATTATTATGTACCATTGTACCGAAACTTATGAAATAAGTTTATCATTCGAATTCTGAAATTCGTTCTTTTAATTATGTTTTACTAAATAACGCCAAAGAAATAATTAATGATTTGATATCAACGAGGTGTACAAAAATATTTTGAATAAAGAAGTAAAGAATCACAAATAGATATATACAATCAAAGAAGCTATATACTCGGGCCGAGATTCTATATACGTTACTTACCAAGTTACCATAGATATAAGAATTATTTCTGTGTTACTTACTTAACATGTGCTTTGAATTAGACTCGTCCCGTCTCAAACTTGCACATCTACATAGTTTGACAGTTGTGCGACAGTAACGGGAATAACGCCTAGCCAAAATACGGCTAAGTAACGTTTTTAGATCTCACACTCAGTATCGAGTGAAAAAAAAGCTGAAAAAGGGGAGAGTAGGTAAAAAAATTGTCGCCGGTAATAATAGCTTAATAGCCTTAATAACAGGGTAAAAAGATGATGACATCTGAGTTCCCAATGTAAAAAAGTACAAAACTTCACAAACAAACAAAAAAAATCCGAACAAATAAACGAAACTCTAACAAAACACGTTGCAGAAGGTATCAAAGTGTTTCTCATACAAATCGTTGTATATTGTGCAAGAGTGTAGCATTTCGTCGGCGAAGCACTGGAGCGCCCCACTTATGAGTTATTGCTAAAAATATTTAGTTTAGATTGTTGGTGGTCCATTTTACCTTCGGGAATTTGTTGCAGGAAATGAGAGTTGCACGTTGTATTGGAATATTTGCTTAAAGGTTGAGTTCGACAGCATTATAATATACCTATAGTGTACCTTTTGGCGGATTTCATTAATCTTGTACTTACTTAAGTTTTGAAACTAAAATATACGTTGGTATACTAAGTATACATATTATTATACATTTGTGAAGTTCGTATCCTTATTCATAAACTTTAAGAGTTACATTGCGTGATTCACCACCATCTTGACTTAATAGTGGTATCGCGAACAAACCTAATTTGGGAATGCCGTCAAAATGTTAACAGTTTTTTAAACATGCAAATGATCGTAAAACTGCAGAAACGGAATTCCTTTCCTGCTCTAAAAAAAGGGAAATAAATTCGAATGACGTCAGCTGCGTATCTTTTCATTCAAGTCGTAGGATAGTACTGAAAGAAACGTGAGATTTAATGATACTCGTAGGCAATGAGCCAGCTACTTACACACTTCTGCAATCTCTCAGTCTCAATCTAATACGTCATCAGACAAAAAATCGCATGAACTAACGCTAAGAAAATCGCATACTCCTCCCGGCTCCCGACCTCATTCGATATTCACTACTTGCTCGTCGAAAACAGAAATGTCGAATAAGTAAAAACGAAATCCATTACCGTTTTATCACAAAGCTGGCAGACGGCGGCCAATCAAAAGTTTTAATGAAGCGCGTCCTTATCGAAGGCAACAGATACAGCGGGGTGGGTATCGATTGGGCTCCCGACGATGTAGGTCACAGGCTGCGGGTCAAAGGTCACGGGTAGGTCACCTCACCCAGCCTCGTCAACGTAAATAGTCTGAAGCAGGGGTGCCACGCAATCGAAATCCTTGGCCTGAGTGCATCCTTAAGGAAACCGTGTGACCGTGTGATTTGATCTATGAGGTGCATAATTGATTATTGTGCAATAATGTATGTAAATTCATTCACCTTAGTTATAAAGTACATTTTCTGAAAATTTTAATTAAAGAATTTAAAATTGGATGCAATTCCATGAACTACGGTAACTAAAACTTATCAAATTTTTATATTCTTATTCGCATCGCTTACTTTGATATTAAAAAAAAATCATTCATAGGTTCATATTTTGTTTCCAGCACATAACACCGAGCGTTGCCATCTTCTACTTAATAATACTCAATTCATTCATTCAATCACTGACAGACAACGCACCGCCTAAACAAGAGTTCCTATAAAACGAAGGTAGGCACTAAGAAGGATTTTTGAAAATACACATGAAAGTGTTGCCCATGAGTAATACCAACGGGCGCACAGCTTGCCAAAACATAAAATAAATAACCAGTTTTTAACATAACCGATTATGCAACCAAATATCTAGCCTATTTTCGGCAGCCCTGCTAAGTTCTCCACGACCTGCGTCTCGCCAAGGAGACTGGCAACTCCAACTACGCCCTTTGTTTACCCCTGGCCGCTGCGATCGTAAAACGTTGCTATAAAAATACATTGTGTAACTCGCTGCAAAACTACGAATGGTGGTCACTTTGAGGTCGTACGTGTGCATATTAAGATTATCTACATGAGGAATTGAATGTTTGAATTTGAATAATGTCAATTAAATCAAGATTACTTTCAGACCTGCAAAATGTAGCCAATAATAAAAGCTTAATGAATTGACCCACTGCAGTGCAAATGCCTCTTCCTATCAAGGAATTCGATTTCTTATTTAGTCATGGGGATTTCAGATTAGTCCCGGTATCGTCGTGAAGTCCTTATTGAAAAAAAGTCAGCAGCATAAAGGTTTCTCTGGACTATGTAAAAATTCACCAATGTTAGTAGTTGCACAGCAACACAAACTCAAACCAAGTCGTAAGCGCCTACGTTCAGCAAAAATGTTATATTAATTTACTAGCCACTTTGTGTTAACAGAATTGTGGAATTCTACAACAGACATATCGTAGACAAAGACATTATACTATCTGGGAATCAAAGGAAAACATTGTATAGGATGGCTGAATGCCCACGCGGTTTTATAGGTCATTCGGGAGAAAATCTTAAAATCGGGAGAAAATCTTAAAATGCCCTGAAGTTATTAGGAAACTGAGATTACTTTTGTCTCACTTAGGTCTTGCCCTAGATTGTGAACTACTTACCTAAACTTGTCAGCTTTGTCCGTTAAAACTAAGTTCTCTTGATTTAATTTTATCGCGGTCTTCTTCATTTTGTAAGTTCCCATTTAATCACCAGTTCATATGCTAACTCTGACACAAGTATTTGACTTAGCTATCGTACCATTTGCTGATCGCTAGAACCTCGTATAAATAATAATACAGACAGTAATCTTAATAAAAAATAAACAAGGCTTAGCATCTGAAGCCTTCACAAGTGCACTTTGAATTTCTCGCTCAAACATAAACTCAAATTATCCCACATCGCAGGCCTTATTTGTTAGATACCAAAGATACGAAATTATACACTGTCTAGTAAACAGACGAGCACGTAATGTTTCACTCACTATTCATCTCAGAACATCAACCAGTCATGGCAGACATCCCAGCACATTTTCTAAATAAGAAACTCCGTGTAAATTTGTGTTGGTTATGTAAACAAGTTATGCACTTTCTCACGCTCGCCCGCTTTGAATGCACAAAGCCAATTTTCCACAAGAGCAAAAACAACACAAATTCAATTAGGGAAATGGTTTCTGTTTTGCGAAACAGGAGGTTGGAATTTATAGGGGTAATGTAAATAGTGGTGCTGAGTTCCAATCAACAGATTGAACCCGTTACACTGCTGGTAAACATAATGTATCAACTGCTGCAGACGGAAGGAAGCCTCGAGATTTATGTGTGATTGTATTGCTTCCGGTGCTTTCAAATGATTGAATTACAACATGAAACGAAACATGGAACATAGTTGCCTGAATATAACTTTATAATTTATGGCGTTTTCCAAAGGTTTACTGATGCTATAACTGATAATCTAAAAGAGGCATAGTCCCATGATACAATTGCCATCGACAATCCAACAAAATCTAAAGAATGCTACCGCGAAACACGTTAATGATTCAAAATGGAGTATCTGCGTCACAAAGAAATACCAAAGTTATGCAATAAAGAGAATATGAATCGAGGAGAACAAAATAATATTTAAAACTAAGTCGAACACAATAAACTATCTATTGACAAAACACGACCTAACTTAAACGAAGTAATTAAATTGAATGACCAATGATATTATCCGTCAGTTTTACAGACTAAGCTTAACAGTAAAACCGGACTTCACCTACACTAGGGCAACATAGGTGCTGCGTCCAATATCGATCGACTTTGTACTTTCATCGGCTTAACGATGTAGACCACGAAAGCAAAATGGCGGCTTCATCAAAAATGCGGGACACCCGACTGCATTGACGCCGCATTCAATGAATCTTGGATGTATTTAATACATCGAAATTGGTTGATTAAGACACGGAAGTTAAATTGTGCATTGACGTAAGCAAAGAAAAGGAGACAGCTGAATCATGGTATTTTATAACAGGAGAGTTTTATTACAATTGTTTTGTTGCATCATCAGTCATTAGTATGCAGGGATATGGACAGCAATAAAAAATATATGCCGTGAACCTGAATAAATCGATGATTCAACTTTTTATTTGCGATGTTTTGCCACGGTGCCTATTTCTCCTGCTAAGCAGAACTGTTTTCTTCCGATTTAAAGGTTGTGGGTTGTCTTTATTTCATGCTGTTTCTTAGAAGCACGTTTTTTACAAGGTTACCGTTATCTACATCAGGTGGTACATCCACAAGTTCTGTTACTCACGATAGAGGCCTAAACCTCGCAATTTTGTCACCGGAATTGCAAAATTGCTTATGAAACAAAACTATCGCAATCTCAAGTCGTTATTAGTAATGCTCATAATATTATGCATGGGTCCGCCACGTAACTACTCGGCTAATCGTGAATTAGATATGATACAGACGAAGTACCATCTAGTTAGTTTTTACATTCACTTTGTCCTAAGTTGTGCAATGTGGTGTCGAAACTAGACATGTGTTGAGATAAATCAGTCCCTTTTTGGTTACACAAATGGTGTGGAATATTTTATGTGTGTTCTACAGAACTTTTTGTAAAACATTTCCTTCAAAGGTATTAAAACTAGAAAAGAAATAAAAGCAAGGAACTGGCAACTTCAGTCAGTTTCATTATGTAAATGTACTGCTTCTCATTACAGGGAGTTCCCATAGAAAAATGATGAAAAATAAAGAAGAATGAACAGCCAATGAAATAGATACGTTGCTTCACAAGTATTGTACATACATATACAAGGATCTTTGAAAATTGCGAAAGTACAAATACAGTTTCGCAGGAAATTGGATACCATTCCAAGGTACAGAGAACAGTTGTGGAGGAAATCGAAATCCTGAAGGACTTGAGTGCTCTTGTACTTTGTGCAATTTTTATGTCTTGACAAATACAATGTTTCTATACGAGAATCGGAAGATTGATATTTTCATGCTAGTATACGTATCTAAAGTAAGATAGTCTAAAGTACATAGTCGACGTAAATTAAGATTTAAAAGAAAGCTTTGAAAGAAAATACGAGTACAAGCAAGATATAAATGTAACCGAAGACCAACATAAGCACATAAGCCACTCGTATAAGCAATATTCACAGCGACATGCCGGCGCCCCACAGCTACACACCAGTTACGAGCAAGTGCAAAATACCCAGTTTCACTAGAACAACATTATTTATGCACCATTCAGAATAAGGTTCTATAGCACGTTGCAATTCGCATCACAACGTTTGTTAGTAGGAACATGCAAGCAATTTGTTCCGAAATTGAACCACGTTCTAAAAGGTACGTTTTTGTTCTCTCAAACACAAAAATGTGCATTGTTACGATCGCCTGCACACATAGCTCCTGAAGCGGCTGCTACATTTGCGTTATTGTGGGCGCAGCCGGCGAGGCCTGAAATGAGGGCGCCGGATCGATACAGGCAGACTGGCAGACACAACAGTACGTTCGGCGGCAGCGCACTCTGCCTTATTCTACGTCCAGGACCTCCTCCCCCCTCTTTCCTTCTCTACACATTAAGAACCTTCAAAACAACCGTTGCGATGTGATAACGACTATTTGGAGAACTAGAAAATAACAGCTGCAACTGCACTGAAATGTATCCCGAAGGTGTAATAATGTTCAGTCCTTGTTGGAAATAGTTTTCAAGGTTCTGAAAGCAAAGATTCCAAATGTGTTCTGGTGGTCGTTCCGCTTTGTTTATGCATCGTGAGAATACACGTTCTCTTATTTCTTTTTAGAGCTATCCCGACCTCGCAGCAGGGTCCGTGTAACCGCGTCGGTAGCGAGCACCAATTTGATCCGTAACATGATTTCGGTTTCAAGGTTCCACTAAACTATAATACTGAAACGTTTGTTTCTTTTAGTTTTCACACAGAATCGGGATTAGTAACACAAAAAGCATTATGGCTGCCAATCTATTTAACGACTTATCAACAATGAGTTAATGGTAGTAAATTATTGTAGAACATATCTTTACAATAATACGTTATTATTTGTGGAGTATGGCCCTAAGGCTGTTGACCCCGTGCAGCCTCAAGGATGGAAGCGATTGCATGCGCTGTTATTTACCTGTACTGTACGTATTGAATACAAATACGAGATGGCTCATTTTGAATATTCAATAACATCTTCGATTCCGCTTACAAACACTTGCACTTAAAATATAAATAGATTTGACATGAATTGGACATTGTAATTTTCTAACACTGAAATATGTATATACGTGGCAGGACTAATAATATTTATCATTAAACAACTTTAATTGAGACACATTTTCCTGAGGGTTTTTCGTAATCAAAACTATAAATAAGGCAATAGTTTTAATCGCCTCTCAATAACAGAAAAATCACAATCCAGTGAATCATTCACCATTATCGATTCATTCGTCCATTAAAACAGAATGATAATAAAAAATATTTTTGAAGTGTAACGTCTTTCCTCTCGCTCTTCTGCAATCTGTGGGAGGGATTTCGTGGAAGGGGACGGAAGTGTGTAACAGGAAGCCGGGGAAGCGCGCTATTTGATTTGACCAATGAGCGCGCACGGTGCTACACATCATATGCGACTACTGTAAGGCTCGCTCGTGTTTTTATGATATTGACTCATTCAATAAACTCTTGGTGGTTGTTCCGTAGTTTGGAAGTCACGCAAGTGACCCAAGCCAAATATTCGATATGAAACCAGTTACTTTTATTTCTAGTAATAAGGAAACATTTGAATAAGGATTTCCTACAAACTATTAATATCGGTTCCATAGAATTGTTATTTCTGTAAATATTCCTTTATTACAAACGTTTATAGCAGTTTTATTTGGCGAGATTGACAATAAAATATCTGCTATAACTTGTTCGTAATGGTAATGTTACAGTTCCGTACAATAAATTTTAATGCTGGTAACATTTCTGTTTTGTGTCGCCTGATTAATGGACGAATGTTTCTGTATTTTCTTTTATTAAATCAAGCTGGTTATTTGCAAAAAGGTTCGTGAAAATCGTGGATGTTTGTGTTCTAACAGTAAGTTGTTTTCTGTAACCGTTTCCATTTAAGTATTTATGTCTAAAGCTTTGTATTATTTTTACTTCGGAATCCATTATTCAAGAATTATCCTAACTAAATATAATCCTTACTAATATTATAATGCGAAAGTGAGTTTGTTTGTTTGTTACGCTTTCACGCTAAAACGGCTGAACGGATTTAGATGAAAATTGGCACATGGTTAGACCATGATCTGAAATAGGACATAGCTTTTTATCCCAATATTCCCTCGGGATCGAGACTTACGCGGGTGAAACCGCGGGGCGCAGCTAGTTTTATATGAATTAATATAATTTAATTTAATTTATTGCTTTATTGGCAGACCTTGAAGTCCATAGTGTTAGTAATGACATGAAATATACTTATTTAAACTATTATTAGTACATATACCTAATCAAACAAACAAACAATAACATAATAAAATAAACAAGAAACCCTAGTCTATCTACTTAGAGCCGACCTGTGTGTGCAGTCTCACCTATCGGCCAAGCATCGGGCAGTCCCACCGGCCGCTCAATGCCCTCAACATGTTGTGCGAGCTAAAACATGTTCTTTGCTGGACAGAAGCGCATCGCTTCCGAATAATGGTGTAGAAATCATCTACCTCGCATCGCATTCTAAAGGCATTATTATATTGTACACGCAGAGCGCTGTATGCCTTCTGCGTATACTTGACCCACAGGCTGCAGGTGTAGAAAGTCTGACAATAGGCTCGAAAAAGCGTCATTTTAACATCACGAGTACACCATGCAAGCCTGCGGGCCAGCATATTACTTCGAACAGACAGCGCCCTACGCTCCCTCTTTATGTCTAAATCATCACATAAAGAAAAGAAAGAAAGAAAGAAAATACGTTTATTTGCGGCAAACATGACGCTAACAGGACAAATAAAATATACGAAAATAACAAGTTGCGGGAAAATATGCGTCACATTCACGCAAAACGGCAATCACTCAGCATAATGCTGCGACCCTATGCGGGACAGAGCCCCAGCGCTGGTTTTCAGTGACAGCCGGCGTTGACGTCATGACATCAAAACGGTGTAGCACATAACGAATTAACAATAACAAAATAAGAAATAAAATAAATATACTAAGTGTTTACAGAAATATAATATTTATGATGGCAACATTCCGTACCGTCAGCGACTCACGCGCCACAGGCTTATTGCAGTCTGTGCGCGTAGCTATCATTTATACATAGGTCCTCGGTGACCCAGTGGCCCAGGTACTTAAATTTTGAGACTCGCTTTAAGGGCTTACCCGCTAATGAGATGCACGGCACATTTAAGTCTCTTCTGGCGCCAACATTAAAAACAACTAAGTCATTCTTAGCGACGTTATACATAGCCTGCCTTCAAAATGGCTCCTCATAAAGCGAGTCGACATGCATTGCATTGAATTATTTATTTGATTTTGATTTGAAAAATCATCCAGCATAGTTTTGGAAATACGAAATGCACTGGCCTGCGAGCACCATTAACCTGATTCTCTTTGTTGACTTAAACAATTCGGGATGACTAGCAGCTGATACATTCTACGGCCTACTTTCAGACACGCGGAAATGAAATCCCTGGTTGAAAGCGCAAACAAATGCCTTATCATTTTCCATGTACATTGGGTCTATGTAAAGAACTAATCGTTTTCATTGCACACGGCTTTTTTTTAAGGGCCCAGAAGTAGTGTTTCTTACTATGATTGAGATGAAGTATTGAACCTTTGGATGCCACCAGAGGATTATCTGCAATTATGAGTAAAATATAAAGGTATCAGTAAGATATAGGGAGCTGAAACAATCAGTATTAAATTTTCTTACTAAGATTTAGCTGTCTGACTGTACAAAGCTAAAACAATGAATGGAGACACTAGATTACTTATATTGCTATCTATCTAGTGCAGTAGGTATCTAGATAAAATTGCACATTTGGATGTGATCAGCTTACAGACGGGTATTATCGCGGCGCTTTGCATTTCAGTGCAATATCGCTATAGCACGCTAAATAAGCTTACGTGTCTCTATCTATTTAAATGTAAAACGATATATTTCTGTCTTTAACTTAGAAAACAGAAACTATAATACCTAAATACAGCTGACATTTATGAATACGGTAAAAATAACAGTTATTTAGTTGAAAAATATTACAAAAAAATTACCTAGTGAAAAGGCTTTTACTGAACAGTGAGCACTAAGCTTGATGGACGGGCAGAAAATAAAAATACAGTAGCTAGAACATTTTTCAGGCTTGAAGATTTCTAAACTCTTTTAAATATTAAGTCTTCGGTTCAAACTTATATTTTTTTTGCTACGTACAGTTTCGCAAGTAACATTTAACTCGCACATGTCCTGATTGTTGGTATACGGGTGTGGGTCGCAGCAACAGCCGTCATATCTCGTAACAAATCCTTAATTAAATTTCTACGCAATAAATCAGCGCGCGGTGAAGTGGGCGTTTATTTATGGCGACCATAAAATTATGCACAAAGGACATCATCCAGATAAGTCCCATGTAATTACGATCTCGGAATGGAATTCTGTTCTTCCTCAGAATTCCGTACAAATGTCTCCATACTCATATCTCGAGGTGTGATAATGACTCCATAGAGCGTCTAGTGGTGCAGGACAGAGTAGAAGATAATAGGCTACGCGGGAGGTCACCGATGAAATGTACCGATCAAATCAGCGGTGGCGTTTAGTTTGTGCAGAATAATTTTAAAAAAACTTTTATTTTTCTTAAATTGAAACCGCGATTGGAGAACTTTTTAAATACATTTAAACTAAAAACTTTTTAAATACATTAAAAATTGACATTTTAATGTCATCTTACAGAACCAGATAGACATGAGATCGTGAAGCGAGCAACGAATACACCTCCGTTTGGACACGATTCATCCTGACCACAACCGCTCTCTTACGATCTGCCGCAAATCTCAAACAAATGAGTAACGCGCAATTTTTAAGAGACTTTTTACCGTCATTATTTTAAAACGATTTAAGTGTCGTTGACTTATCGTACAGTCATGATCGTCATAACCAAAGAAGGGATTGCAAAGTTATTTTTTTATAATTAAAATCAAATTTTATAAGTGTTTTCTGCCCACTGCCTTATCCTTTATTCAAATTAAGGCCTTGCTGAACGGTATTATTACTTGGAAAACAATCCTCCTGCGTAATAATTTTACAAATTAATTGTATAAAGATGTCTGTAAGTTATAGGAAAATACAAGGCCTTTTGAACGAGACGTTACTGTCATAAATTATACAATATTACCATTCTTTACTTTTTGTCGATAACGAAAATGGCACGCGTTAACTGCAAAAAAATGTACACAATTTGTCATATTCGCAACGCCAAAATAACTTGCCTGGTGAGTTAGTTTTTAGGGTTCCGTACCCAAAGGGTAAAACGGGACCCTATTACTAAGACTCCGCTGTCTGTCTGTCTGTGTGTCCGTCTGTCACCAGGGTGTATCTCATGAACCGTGATAGTTAGATAGTTGAAATTTTCACAGATGATGTATTTCTGTTGATATAAAAACAAATACTAAAAAACAGAGTAAAATAAATATGTATGGCGGCTCCCATACAACAAACGTGATTTTTTTGCCGTTTTTATATATATTGGTACGGAACCGTTCGTGCGCGAGTCCGACTCGCACTTGGCCGGATTTCAATATCGCTCGCAACTGTGCAAAGAGTGCAAACAAAAAAAGGCTGGTTTTTTATTTTAGTGCCTCCTTAATGTTATACGTATAGAATCATTGAAACACGTTTAGCACAATACTGTATACCTATCATTACGCATAATAAACTGCCAAACGAAAGAACCAATAAATAATAAAATAACACACTTGAATAGAAACGAATATATCGTTCGCAAACAACTCGAATAAAGCTGAAAGCAATTTAGCATCGTAAAAATATTCTATTGAGCGAAATTTAAAGAGTTTCCAATAATATTCGTAGGGAATGCAGCTGAACATGAAATAGGAGTAAAACTATTATGCCAACAGTCTAACTTGAACGTCAGACAATGAACAATTGGAACTTTATGTTAGAACTTCTAACTTTGTCGCTTGAGGGAGCGAATTTAGATGTTTCGGTGTCTTAACCACCATCTCCATCCGTATGATATCATCTAGATTAAGTTTTATTGGATAGCCAAATAACAATTTTCTTTTTTTATGAAGAAAACCTGTGGATTTTTTCGATAAATGTGGAAGTAACAGAGAATTATGACTCTTACATACTGGGGCGATTCGTCGCGCGGCGCGACGCCGCCGCATTGTTCGCCGTGAGAAATTGTTTTGTTAAAATTCGCGTCGCGCGACGAGTCGCCCCAGTATGTAAGAGCCTTTAGGGTCATCATATTGGACCACTTTTTTTAAAATATATATTGGACCACTTTTCAAGAGTTCTTAGCCCCTAAAAACTTATTTTTTCTAACTCTTACTTAAATCCCGGCCTATGCCAGCTCTATGGGTTATATGATCAGCCTATAATGTTCCCACTGCTGGGACACAGGCCTCCTCACTGTGAGAGGGAGTGGGCCGTAATCCACCACGCGGGCCAAGTCCGGGTTGTTAGATGTCACATGTCTTCGAATTTTTTGTTCTAGGACATGCAAACCGGCATTTCCTCACGATGTTTTCCTTCACCGTTTTGAGAACAATAGTGAAGAAATAATTTACACAAAGTAAAACACCTGTCTGGGTTCAAACCTATGACCAACAACTCGTAAGTCGCGGTGTTACCACTGGGCCACCACTGTCCTCTAACTCACTGCTCACTGCTCTATGGTTTACACTTCTCCATTACTCAAATCATGGAATATTTTAATTTGAGTTACCTGTATCTAGTTTAAAGCTTTTTTATATCCATGGTCTTAACTCTAAACCAGTTCTACTACATTCTTTTTATCCTAAATCGCAGTCTCAACATTGCACAATATTAAAAGGAAAATATGTTATTCGAGTTTTTAGTTTAATCAACACGAACCAGTAAATTGTACAGTTTGCGTGTGAAAACAACAAAATGAAAGCTCTGTACAGAATCGTAGGACGCAAGGCCCCTCCGCCCTTGCCTCAACCTTGAACTTTGATTAGCCTTGCTTTTATCAATGCATTTCACCATTATGGAACTATAGAATGGTCTAGAAATTCTCTAGAGCTCCCTTGGAATAGAATAACTATTTGAGGGGGACGTGACAATGTTTTCGTAGGCAATTTTGCCGTTGCGAGATATGCGAATTTCTTTTGGGAATTTTAGTTTCGTTTAAGTTCAGACAAATATTGTATTTGTATCTTTATATGTTATTCTTCTTTTCGTGTGCTAACCTGGTGTCAGAGTTTTAAAGCCGCCCAAGGCCAAGGCCTCTGACTTGGCTTGACATGCCGTCGAGAAATATCTCTCTGGGTTTCCTCACGATGTTTTCCTTCACCGTTTTTAAAGCAAGTGATAATTATACAATACACACATGAATCCGAAAAGTTTGAGGTTTGGGTTCGAACTCGAGACCTATAGACTTGGCAGTCCGACGGTCACACCACTAGGCTATCACTGCTTGTATAAATGTTATCTTGTAAGCACTTAATTTTAAGGATACAATAACTTTAACCCAACGCTAGTCACCACACATCAACAACTTCTGACACTAAAATAAAAACATTATGTGCTTATTTACCCTTTCGCGGGCATGCATAACGACCTCCACAGAGCCTTTATTTACAAAGAAATACAACCCATCACCAAGGATAGTTTACGTACACATTTTAAGCTCAAAATAGCGTTCCTTTATTAGCAGAACTGTCCACAAGTTTATCTTGTACAGCATCAATACCAATAATCCTAAAGTATACAAACATCGAAGGTATGCAGATTTAATCTTTGCGCTGTAACTAGATAACAAAGAAAATAAAAGTATATTGTACGACGACACACAAGCAGCCATTAACATGGGTATGGTAATATTATAGTGTATTGAAGCTAACGATAGATATAAAATGTTCAGTAAGAAAATTTATGTAAAGGATTCCAATTCAAAACATGTAGAGAATAACTTTATTGGCGCTTTCTTCCTCGCACTCGACGATTTTAGCGTTTCGTTAGAAGAAAACAAAGCAATTCGTACTTGAATAAGTAATATCGGAGGTAATACTTGATATCAAATTCTCCTTTTTTGTTCTACATTCATTCTTATTATTTTCCGGTTGTCGTGGGAACTGCGAATTTCATGGAGGCACGTATCTTCTAAGTTAAAATGAAATCGGTCGAAGCCTTATATCTCGAAAATAATGGAGGAGTTTGTAGCCTCTTAGACGTCTGAGATGGTCCTCAAATTAAGACGGACGATACAACTACTAGATAAGTCTTTCATAAATCTAAGTTGATAATGGAGATACAAGAGAACTTTTGTTGTTGACTTTCTAGATCGCTTGAAGCAGATTAATCATAGTATGATTTGAATGTCTTCAAGATAGAATTTTAACCAGTGGACCGCTTGTTTATCGGGTATTATTTACTTTTATTCTACTTAGCATTCATTATTTCATTTCGTCCATTGATCTATACTTTTTAACCGACTTCAAAAAAAGGAGGAGGTTATCAATTCGCCAGTATATTTTTTTTTTTATTTACCTCAGAACTTTCTACTGGGTGAACCGATTTTGATGATTCTTTTTGTCCCATATAAATTTAATTAACTTTGCTTGAGTAGTTTTAGTTTTTTTTATTAGCTTATTTGACTCCGTCACTGTTATTTACATAGCAGGTAGTGGTATTAGAATTTGTGTGGGGTAGGTACCACAACTAAAAAGTGAAAAATAAAAACTATTTACAAAAAAAAAAAAACAACCGACTTCCAAAAAAAAAACACTTAAGAAGTTTGTGTTTTTTTTTTAAGTTGGTTGTTTTTTTTTATTATTATTATTATAAATACGAAAGTAACTCTGTCTGTCTGTAACCTTTTCACGCCTAAACCACTGAACCGACCGATATTAAATTCGACACAAAGGTATTCTAGAACCCGGAGAAGAACATAGGCTACTTTTCATCCTGGATCACAGACGATGTCGCGGGCAAAAGCTAGCCTCAAATATATCTTATGTACGAAGCCAATGATATATAAGTATGACATCATCATCACCAGCCTATAGCAGTCCACTGCTGGACATAGGCCTCTCCAATTGCACGCCATTCAGCTCGATTCTCGGCAACTCTCATCCAGCTGCTACCAGCCATTCTGTGAAGAGTATATAAGTATATACCTAATATTAGCTCTACCATCTACGTCTACTTTTAATACGCCTCTGCAAACATTGTCGGAAATCGCAACAAAGATAACATTGTGTAAACTGGCTCCTTATTAGTTTCTAGTTGCCACTTTCGATATGGTTAACGAAGCTCTGTCAAACATAATCAAACTGGTCCCCCCTCATAATAAATTGTGCCCATATTTGTTGGTACGGTCTAATAAAAGAATTGTGCTCATTGAATCGTGTTGGGCAATGTTTGACGCAACTAAATCGAGCAATACATCCACTAAGACATAATCTGATACCTTTGGCACATTGACATGATGCATTAGATTTCAAAAGAGTTTGTGACACAATTGAACATCTGTAAATCCTTGCCAGTACCGAATATGTCTTTTGTCCTAAAATGGTTTGGTAATTAATCTTGATCAACGGCGTAAAACCCGAATTACAACTGTAACTACTTGCACATAGATAGGGAGTCCAATTTATTTCCAAACTAAGTACCTATTAACAAGTAATAAGTTATCCGGAAACGATAGTAGTTGAATATATGCTCGCTAATGTAATTTGTTTTCATTGAAATGGTTTGAAATTATACATGTCTACTTATACTATCTTTGCCTTGAAACTTGTCAGATATTTACTCTGAAATGTTATATTTAAAATCTCAGCATGTAGAGGAATCCTTTTCGTAAAAGTAGTGGTAGTGTGGCGGACCATCGAGACGGTACGATGCGCCGATAAAATAGCTACGTGATTTCCCAGCTCGGGATGCTGCAATCTTTTCATCTCTCCCCATCCGCCCAGATCGTCTCGTGTTCCAGCAAAAGACGCAGTAAACACACGGACTGTCATCTGGCAGGAATATCCGACGACTTTACATTCAGACTAAGTTTAGAAATCGCATTATTGAAGCACTCCCTCGGGATATCAGTACCGTATTGGCAGTCTCAAATATCTTGAATAAGGTGAACAGATTTGTTGATATAATTGTTTATTTTTACTTGATACTTTATTACCCAGGATTTTTATTGCTAGAAATTCGTTTCTCGTTTTCTATAGCTATTGCCTGAAGCAATTCTCATTTCTCGAAGACAATAAAGTGAAAATGCAGTTTTGTTAGAGAGACGTCCCGATCCTTGATTCGTTCAATTGCACAAGAGTTCTGCATTCGTAATATAAAGCGGGTTGGTTGAGAATGTCGTTAAACTTCTTTATGTGATGAAAGTTCTCCTCACCGCCGAGTGGCTGTGGGTAAATGAGTGTCCGTTTAATTAAAATATATGTCGCAGAAAGAGCAATTTTTCCAATTCACCTGAATTTATCCACAGTGGCATGAATTCTTCTTAAAAACTGCGTAAAAATGTCATAAACATTTTGAGCGTTCCCGAACAGTAAATATTGCGCGGTACTCGCTTTAAATTGCATTAATATTACGTAAAACGGTCCACAAACACGGCTATAAGTCCCGTGGGAACTATAACAATTTGCTCGCAATCACCTGAGCCCGGTGTCTGCCTACCATGCGCTCAACTCAATAATGCATGAAGCCCGTCAGTCGTCCGCTGCGCCGAACAGACTCTTTAATTACGGCGAACAACACAAACGGTTTATTCCCACCTCAGGGCACGGTTATCGAACCTTCCACCTAGAAATATGCTATGCCTACATAAATGTATATTATAACAAGGCCATTAGTCTAGCTAGAGTGACGTAACAGCCACAGCACGCCGTTTGCGAGCCAGTGACCTCGCTCAATATATCACACGGCGCTGCTGGGGTCGCAGCACTCGTAAATTCTATTTCCGCGTCATCGACAATTCTTTAATGCCTCAGCAGCGAACGAGGACCACAAAGCTTTGCATATATATTGCGACAACCTGCATGAGTCAAATAGTCGGTGCGCGCCACGCCGGCTGCGACACTCCATCAGTGCCATCGTGCTGCATGCGTTCCGGAATGTTCCCAGGACGCCATCGCGGCACGTCCTCGATCTCTCCACAATACTTTTATGCGATAGTATATGAGCTGACCGCACCGAAGATACTTTGTACGCGCGTTCTCCGCGTGAACCACCGAACCGCACCGGATTTATTTCACAGAATATTTTCTGAGCTCCAGCTCTCTTGTATAGTACCGCGCATAAATCAGACGATCGCAATCGCGATGACTAGCGACTCCTCGCGATGAATATTTACTGAAAGGAAAATACAGAACCGAACGATTCCAGTAAGGAACGAGCTAGCAGTTACATTCTTTCGATTGCTCTTCGCGTATTTTATTCTAACGTTATCGTAATGAGTCATAAAAGTTTATTGCTCACGTCGTAAAAGTGAATCCTTAGTTGGGTCTGAAGGTAGGATGCGATGAGGCGAAAACGTTGATGTTACGAGTGTGAGACAAAGCTAATACCGCGGTGCCGACACCACAGTCGGTGCCAATTGGCGAATAATGGAAAAAAGCGATTTGTTAAAAATTAGGGAGTGCTGCGCCACTGGATGCGATTTAGTTTAATGATCATAGTGGCGCCGCTGGTGCTTACTTTTATTACTCTCAAATCTTATAGTTTACAAACTTTTATCTTTGAAGGAGACGATAAAGAATGCGAGCGAAAAAGAAATGAGCTTGTGTTAAATACCAATTCTTGAACAAAACGGTAATTTTGCTCGTGCCTTAGCAGCTGCCCTTCATTAATGAAGCTGCCTTCTAAACTTACATTCTATACTTGCATTCGCTCTGATGAAGCGAAAGTGGTATATCAGATCAGCCACTAGATACCCGCTAATATTTATAGTATAAGTAACGACTTTCACTGGCTGCGTTGTTGCTGAAAAAACGAGCGCAAATAGATGCGACTGCGCACCGAAACGGTGTCAGTGTTAACACTTTTATTTTTCCCGTGATTAGAATACATTTGCGTATCGTCTTCCATGGTGAGGTATTACGCATTGGATAGTAACATGGCGATTACGTTGTGTTTATGTCTGCGTGAAGAGGTACACGGTGAGAGAAAGCCCGGCGACATTGGGCCGGTATCGGCAGAAGTGGGTTGGTGCAGACGGCGGCGGCGCACGCGCAAGTAGGTGAGCGTGTCGAGGTCGTGACGTCACCCGCTTTCTCTGCGCGCGCGTTGTGCAACCGCGCCCGCGCCGCTGCTGTGATGCTCATTGCAGTCAAAGTCACTGCACCCTCATATGTTTTATTTTGGAGATTTGACTGATATACGACCATCAATGATCACTGAGGAACTTTAAAACAAAAATCAATCCTTACGCAACTTGATGAAATACGCATCACTAATGCGACTCGTCCATAATCATGTCCTCAATGAGTCATTCCAATTACAATTTTGCAAGGTAAATCAATACTTTACCTAACATAACGTAACTTATCACTTAATTGCTACACATATATTCCTTAATTACCAAGATGTGGGTTACCTCTTGCTACGTCAACAAAGAAAGGAAAACCGAATGATTCAGCGATATCTCCACCACGGAGGCGTTATTTTCAATTCTAATGAATTTTCCTTTCCACAAACGTGTTTTCTTGATTGTAGGCATAGATAGTATACAAAAGAGTGGATTTATTCAATTATATTAAAGGATATGGAGATAATTTATTGAGTAATAAGAAACTTACTGTGGTGGAACAAGTAAAGTTATATTATTTTGTCATGTTAGTAATCATGTCGATTCAATGTTATTATTTACCTTCATTATGGTTGTATTAGATCATGTTTTGGGGTAATTTATTGATCAATGCTTGTTGTGTTCGATTGATTGAGTGGTATTTTTCCTAATTAAGTTGGGTTGGGTTTCGCCTTTTCCAGATGTGGCTAAATTCGGTTTTTAACAAGGAACAACTGTTACCAACCTTTACCTATAATATCGGAAGGTGCAACTAAAGCCATAGTGTCACAAGATACTTAGGTATTTATATTTTAATGTTCAATGTGTGTGTGGCAGACCTTCAGTATTCCTACAGTCGTATCAATGGTGATGACAAACTGTGGTCCTTTGAGACGGCGGAAAATTTGATTCTTTATATATGATAAACAAAATATTCTACGTTTTTGACAATCAGGGCAAAAAATACTCTACTCAGCAATCAAGCTAAGTACCCTACGGGATCGTCGTAAAACATTTATCTAATATTTTATTGCAATATGCAGATTTACTAAATTATATTTCACTCATCGCAGTGCCCGCTGTAACACAGAAATAGTATGTTTTGCATATGATCACATTTTATGTTCAGCCGTAAAATGTTTAAAGTTACAAAGTTTATTGTGGAGAAGATAAAATATGGACAATCATACTTACATGTATAGATCATACACACACCCCACAGACACACATACGAACGATTTATTCCATTCTAATACCAAAAACTAATACCACTGGTATTTGTTAAAAATCATATTTATTTTCTATTCCAAACAGATACCACTCTTTAAAAAATTTAATTTAATTTGCAAACGAATATCAACAACTTGAATTTGACACAGCGAGCTTCGTCAAAATGCTATCCAAATTCACTTCTGTAATTAATTATGTACCTGATTACTGGGAATATACAGCTAAATTTAAATCTGCATGCTTTAATTCCTGGAAAGAACATTTTCTCAAAATATCTCCGAATAAAGGCATTTGGTACAAAAGCATACAAGGCCAACCATCTCGTGTTCCCTGGTTCGAGAATACTAAATTAGATAGAAACCATGTTAAATGGATATTAAGACTCCGTTCTGGGCACTATCCATCGGCAAAATTAGCATTTCTTATGAAAAAGACTGACTCTCCTAATTGCAAAATTTGTAATCAAATCGAAGACGTACAACATTTGCTGATGGAGTGTGCTCGGAACGGAGTAGAACGTGAGTTATTCGTGAATGATTGTAAAATAAATAAATGTGATGTACGCATAATCCAATCCATCTTATCTCTACCATCTTCGGAGATTATTAAAAAGTTGTGCCATTTAATTATTGTCCTTAATGAATAACTCTAATTCATTAGCTAGTAAGTAATATTATTAAATAATTAATAAGTAAGCCAATTAATTTAAAAGGGTACGATGGGGCTGACATATCTTTGATAAAAGACCCTAAACAAAACACAGATTTAAAATAAAAAATCACTTCATTACAATATTTTTACACAGGTAAAAGTGAATCATCTTGCTATTTTTTTTTACCTGCGAGAAAGGGTGAGTTTGCTCTATTGTTCCAAAATTCGAAACAAAAACAATCAGAGTCAAGTGTGACTGGAATATCTAAAATAATTTATTGTCTTGCTGTATATAAGTCAATGGAACAAGGTCCGTTTCTATTTTGATGATTATTATTTAATTCAACCAGGATTTAGACTGGCTAAATAAGACTAATATTTAATTAAGCGGGGGATTACATTGGTAACGTAAAGGCTTGGCTCAATTCTGGTCCTGCTCTACAATCACAAGGACGCATAAACTAATTGATTGGCATTTAAAATTACTGTTGGAGCTGCTGAAGATTGTGAGACTCTTTGTATTGTGTAAATTCAATCTCTTAGTATTATTAAATTGCATAGCACCAGAGGCGTAGCTAGGTATCCAAAGGCCCTGAAGCAAAAAAACTATGGGGCCCTAACTAAACTGAGGTTTTATCAAGTAAAACTATAAATATGTATTGGTCCATATTTAGAAGTTGAAAAAAAAGTAGTAGAATTTTGAAAAACACCTGTTGTTCTGTTGGGCGTCTTTCGGAAAAGGCCCTGAAGGCTGTAAAGGCCCCATACTTACCAAGAATTTGACGTTCTTCTCGACTACTTCACTTAACATCTTGTTCGTAAAGTCTTATGTAGATTGATCGTTCACATTTTCTAAAAATGAATTTAGATACAATCACACAAAGCATTTTTACTGACTGTACCATCTTTGAACATGTTTTGGTATTCGTTTAAACAATGGTATCCATTCGGAATAGAAAATAAATACGAGTTGAAACAAATACCAGTGGTATTAGTTTTTGGAATGGAATAAATCGATTAAACAAGGCCCAACCTCCGGATTCATCCATAGTTAATCCTGAATTCGGTTGAACCGATTAGTCTTAAGAAAGGTCCCACTTCGATAATCTAGTGGACCGATAGGAATAAATCATGAACCGAATTACTTACAATATATTACTCTTTCACCCACAACAGTAAGGAGATGGACGCAACTACGACCCTTTTCAGAATTTGGTTTCAGTTTTAAGGCCAACTGCAAATAGACCTCACCCAACAATGACAGTTTTTTTTTTTAAGTGAGCTCTTTCTCTACCCTTAAATAGTATAGAAAAGTAATATTCTAATGACGCCATGTGTCATTTATTTGTACCGGATCCAAATAAACCCATTTATCAGATTGATACGAAACGGCTATTGGATTATTTATGATGTTATCCATAGAAACTAAATTACCACGGGAAATAAGTGGAGTCAATGACCTGAAAAAACCTTGTTATGAATAGTAACAGTATAAAAAGAGTATCTAACAAATTATATAATAGACTAAACATCTTAGAATATGGTGTAATTTTAAATGATCTAGATGATATTTTCATGTTTTTGCAAATTTTAAAATATATTAACTAGACAAATAAATCGTTTCACAAATTATTTCAATGCAAAGTGGTTCTTTATTATTAACTTTAAAATAATATCTGAAATAAAGAAAGAAAGAAAGAAAATACGTTTATTTGCGGCAAACATGACGCTAACAGGACAAATAAAATATACGAAAATAACAAGTTGAAAATCATTCTTCGCTCGGTGACACAAAATGATGGAGAACAAAAGCACTTCTACCACAACTTTAAAATAAAAACTTCAATGAAAACCATAAATTGTTTTAAAATTACGGGAAAATTAAGTAGAAAAACGTTTAGTTTCTTTCAAACATAGAATAACTTTTCACGTAGATACCAAAACTGTCTAAAACGGACCGCACCACAAAGATGTTCGACTGACCCCTCATATATCAAAATCGATCAAGCAGTTTCGACACTTTCAATGTACATACATATCATGAACAACGTATACATAGAGGGTGAAGACTGAAAAAGGATTATGAACCCTTTCTTTGCCGTTGTCATATAAAATAAGCTAAGGAAATTCGAGAAAACAAATCGAAACAACACCAGTACCAAAATACAACAACCCATAAACCCATGTATCTATCCATTTTACGATCTACACAATGCACAAGCAATTGTTAACATCCCAGGATTGGCGTCATCCCGGAGCGATCCCAGTTAATCCCAGGACGCTGCGGTTTATTACCGCGATCGCCTGATACACCAACTAGATTTACTATCTAGTTTGCTGAAATTTAATCTCGCTGACCAAGGAGATCGGTGCAGTGTTGGCCAGAGTAAGTAATTAGAACTCATCGAATCGATTCGGTCGAATCTAATTGTGACAAGAAATGAGTTTACATACCTACGTTCATCAGCACGCGTAGCATAACCACCGAAGAAACGGCTTTTGTCGACGGAAAAGTAGACAAAATGACAGATTGTGATTGTTTATCTGTCATTTTGTCTATTCCTCCGTCGACAAAATCCGTTTCTACAGTGTTCATGCTACGCGTGCAGAAAGGATTATTAAAATTAACTTCCTAAAGAAGTCCACATGATGATTGAGACAGCAAAATGAGAAATAAACATCTATTTCCAAAGCCATGGCACACAAAAAAACTGTAAAGGTCAGTCGATCATAATATTCACTTTAGGAAAAACCAATTCCGAGAAAATACATAGAAAACGACTTAGGATTTCAGCGTTCAATTTACGAAAAACATTTTAAGTACAAACAAAATTACAAGAAGCGTTGTCTTATCATTACGAAAGCGTATAATTTCCCATTTTAACCCCTGACTAAAAGAGGGGTGTTATAAGTTTAACCGCTATGTGTGTCTCTGTCTCTGTGTCTTTCTATGGCACCGTAACTCTTAAACGGGTGCACCGATTTGAATGCGGTTTTTTTTATTTGAATGAAGGTTTTTCAGCACTTTGAAACATAGTTTCATTATTTGGCACCCCTGTCTAATAATGGGAGCTGGTAGATTATATGGTAAGACTAGTCGTTAATAGATGTTTTATTTATGTCTGTAGATTTTCTATTAATGTACGTACTCGTAAAGAATAGAATAAAATAGAATTTCATTTATTGCAAGAAGGTCTAAATTGGTGTCTGGGCTTCGCTGTGAAATAATCAGAGTAAAAGGTTCCGACCTGATTAAATACTATCGTAAGGTCATATTCTTTACTATACACTATTATTTTCTGAGTCACACGTCATTTCACTAAGTGAAAAAAAAGTGAAATAATACTCAAAAATATCAACATCCTTGTCTTCATTCTCTCTTTAGTCCGCTTCATCAACACTGAAGTGCAGATCCGAATTAAGCGTTTCATGCAAGGCAACATTACATTATTTTTAAGAGTTCATAATACCTCAGCTCAAATTCACTCCTTATCTCGCTCGCACGATACTGCTCGTGGACTGATTGAGAGCGAGACTGAGCGACGGGGAGTAGGCTCCAAGACGCCAATAGTTTAGGCAATTTCTTTTTACGATGAAAATAATGGTAATTAAAAAACATAGTAAGTATTTGCTTTAGGGTTAGTTCAGTTACGAGTATAGTGCAAAGTTTCATGATCTACGTAATTTGAAGCATTTTTTTAAAGGCAGCGGTTTATTGTTCGGTTTGGAGGTAACTTTGTTTTTTTGTTTCTATCAAGATTTTGTATGAAATCGTGTTTTCGTCATACATAGTAGGTACTTAACATTAATCCTCAACTTTAACATATATATATTTATTTCAATGAATGCTGCAATGTTTTCGACATAACGAAGGATTATGCTAAGCAATTTGAGGTATTTTAGACTAAGTATTTAGATACTATCTGTTTCTTTAACATAGAATACTTTTTCTTGGTAATACTCACTTATTTCAGGCACCCAATTTTAATGCCTTATTGCAGTATTCATATACATCATTCAATTGAACGTCTTCTCAAGATGCCTGTAATACCTTTTCTGAATATTTCATTCATATTATTATTTTTCATTGAGATGAGTTTTCAGAAATGTAATTTTATTTATTATATGTTAAGGTTATTGAGGGCTGGGAAGCACCCTTATGTTGACACTATCTATACATAAACCACGCAACAGATTTTGATGAGGTTTTCACCATGATTTAGAGAATTTATTCCGGGGAGTTTATGACGTTAATGTAACTAAGAAATCTCGATGTTTTGTCAAGTCATAAAAACCATGCGAAGCAGGAACTGGTCGCTAGTATTTGATATGCCGCAAAATTATTATTCAAAATATATAGAATGTTTATGGTGTGGCGGTATCTACATCGCCACATGCGAACTACGCATCAAAAGACATGACGTCACACAAAAATCCTGACGTCACATAAATCCTGCATCGCGCAATTAAAGTTTACCGTGCAATGGACATATGTATATACAAGAACCCGACATCAATCGTTGGGCAGTTGCCCGCCAGACATAACACCCGTCTGGTCGGAGGATCCTCCCTTTTCTATGGTGGATGAGTGAACTTTACACCCTGTTCCTCATACTCCTAAAATGGTATGAAGTAAACCAAGGAATGTTTCAGTAGTTTTCAAGTTAAGTCCATTATTATTATGGGTGCAATATCTGTATTTAGTATTTGCAGTTGCTATTAGTTCTAGATTAGAAGTTATTTTATGATTATTACACTTCCATTTCCCATTCAATTATTATTACTATTAGTATCTGTAATACCATTCATTCGCTGTGGGTTGAAATATGAACATTTAAAGCTGAAAGCAAAACATTTCACTCTACATTTTCAAATATTAGGTACACAATTCGTTGATATTAAAAACTTCTATTCTGTAATAACAACATTTTCTAGCCATTAATAAATCTAAATTAAATTTACGTATAATTCAGTCATACCTGAAAATGCCTGAAACCTACTGAAAGTCGGTTTGAGGAGGTATCTATTTATTTGTATATTATAATTTTTTACCTAAACTGTTGGTAGGTATTGTTACTTTTAGGCAGAGGACTAAAGTGACGGAAGAAAAGAGCTATCAAACTAAAATATACACATGTTTACAACTCATCATCATCTGCCTAGCCTTTTCCCAACTATGCTAGGGTCGGCTTCCAGTCTAACCGAATGCAGCTGAATACCAGTATTTTACATGGAACGACTGCATATCTGACCTCCACAACCCAGTTACTGGTTAACACGATACCCCTTAGTAAGACTGGGTATCAGACTTTCGGGCTTCTGACTACCCGAAACAACTGTCAAAGATCTTCAAATGACAGCTGGGACCAACGGCTTAACGTGCTTTCCGAAGCACGGAGGGGTCTTGGTATGTAAAGATGGTCACCCACCCACGGACCAACCGCGGTAAGCGTAGCTTAACCTGATTGATCGACCCGTGCGGCTGTTATTTCTTAGCCACATATTTACAACTGAACTTTTTATATTTTGGTTGGCATTTCCTGATGTCTGTACTTCAATGAATTAGTTCAAGCTATAAAGGTCTATGTTATTTTGTCTCTGTCTTTTTCTATCTCAAAGTTAAGGACAGCAATAATATCTTCCGACAATTCTCGCATGTAACTGCGTACTTACTCTCTTAAACAAACAATCAGAGGTCTACTGTTCGTCGGAACTTTCTATTCACCTTCAAATCCCTTTGTTGCTAAACCGCGGCTTATTTATCTGTGATGAGATCAAAGATTACACCGGCCATGGGAACTATACTCGTTCAGTCATGCGGTTGTATACTCTTGAAATACAAACGCTACGTAAGATAAGATGCAAGTTATATTTATTAGTTTCTTTGGAATATCCCTAATTGATTTGAAAATTATATTTTGTTGTTACTGGTGTCGTTACGGGTCGTCAGCCGAAAGTCTGACAACCAGTCTTACCAAGGGGTATCATACTACCCAGTTACTGGGTTGTGGAGGTCAGATAGACAGTCGCTCCATGTAAAATACTGGTATTCAGCTGCATTCGGTTAGACTGGAAGCCGACCCCAACATAGTTGGGAAAAGGCTAGGCCTAGGCAGATGATGGCTGGTGTTGATACTGGTATAACTTGATTATTTGTTTCTTTTGTATTAAGTAAGCTTGAAGTATCATCATCTTTTAAGATGCAAGATACGCTAGAGTATTAAAATTTCTATCAACAACATTACCTGATTCTGAAAGCAGCTTTTTTTTCGTACTGATAAAAACAAGTCTTAGATACGTCATGGTTATATCAGAACCCTTCTTTGGTCGTCTATTGCTGTAAATAGAAGACCAAAGCTTTGGTTTTTGCTTGTATTTCTTCTTTGAGATGTTGAGACCATCTCACTCAAAACTCAAGCGTTACTTAAAACTCGATTAAAGCCTTTTGATAGGTTGAAACTAGTTTTACGGGCCTAAAATTCCTACCCTCGGCAGAAAATTCCTTTGCAATTTAGTTTGTAGGTATTACAAGTTTCAAGTCATCTTTAAAGTCATTCTTTCCCTACAACTTGTAACAGCAATTAAATAACTCTGCGTTTCTTTTGTCTTAGAAGTGTGGAGCGCGGGCGGCGGGGCCGGCGGCGGAGGAACAGCATGCGGTAGCAGCGGCATGGACCTGAAGCACGAGGTGGCTTACCGCGGTGTGTTGCCGGGCGCAGTCAAGGCCGAGCCGGGGGTCAGCCACAACGGCCACCAGGCCAACGGCCACGTCCGCGACTGGATGGCCGGCGGCGCGGGCGCCGGCTCACCCTCGCCCGGCCCGCCGGTGCAGCCGCAACCAAACGGGTATTCGTCACCGTTGTCATCGGGCAGCTACGGGCCCTACAGCCCTAATGGAAAAATAGGTCAGTTTCTTTTGTTTTTTTTTTTTGGCTAACGCTTTACTACTATTTTACCTGATTGTAAGATGAGATGCGTCCATGATTTTGATACTTACTGCATAACGAATCAGTCAACTATCCAGTCATTATTCAGAGGAGTGTTGGAGGAGAAGCTTCCATGTGTACAAACAATATGCATAGGTAACTAAGAAAGAAAATTAAGACTATTAGCTATGTATCAAAAGATTAATTAATTCAGATGATGTAATGTAACTAAGACAGTTCAAGCAAAATCTATTAAGGCACTCTTTCATTAAATTGGTTCTGAAATAATAACATAGGTACCTTTTTGTTTTTGTGTTTGGGAAATCATAAAATGTCTTCTCGAGGGCGTGTCAGACTTTTACTGACTAAAACCCACCCGTGTTCCTTCAGTTGCCTGTTGCCAAGGTCCCGGTATCCCTTCCAGATTTTCCCGCAACCCTGGCAGGTACATAGGTACCTATTATCTAACGTGATTATATTAATAGGAAACGTATAATAAAGACAGGGAAAACCATTTAATTTACTACTTTACCGCTTTACTCGTGTTAATTTGGTAAGATAGGTCATTTTGTCCTTATACTTCTAAACAACTGATTAAAGCTATCGTTAACCTTGAAGAAGTCTAGAAACTTTAAAGTTTAGGCACAATAAATGTATGTTCAAGTAGGAAATAAAATAGTCAATAAAAAATAATCAAATAAAATTTTGTCAAATAAAAACCGCCAGAGAATCAAGCAAAAGTACATTACTTTCAAGAAGATAAGACTGCAGCTTCCTTCTTAAATACATTAATTTTAATATTGTTTCTCTTATAAGGTGTTGAGTAGGTAACCCCATCGGATAATGCACTCTTTAATAAAGTGTTCAAAATCAAAATATTTTATTTCACATAAACCTACATGGGCACCTATGAAACGTCAGAAGCTAGGTGCACGGTTCCAATTGGTAGTTTCCTATGGAGAAGAGCCGGCAAGAAACTCCACGGTTACTCTTTTAAAAATAATTGGCTTTTACATTATTTTCGAATTACAGTGTTATTAGGTATGGGAGGACAGTGTAGGCCTTTCAACAAGTACCAAGTAATAGATAGAAAATGCTCAACAAATCTACAGTCCATTAAGCTTACATCGTTCTCACATTCACAAAATGGAAAAGAATCTATACTAAAGATAAATAAGATAATAAATAAAAACCTATTCAAACCAAATGACATGATTGCCATTATAACTGTGACAAATCTTAACAATTATCATGTCCACAAAAGCCACTAATAAAGAGTTGAAATCAAATTTTGATGATGATAAGTAACTTATATAATAGCAACCGCGACTACCACTAGGGATTTTACCAAGTGTCCTAAAAGACTCTCGATGAAAAGCAAATTATTAATAAAAAAAACAAAAAACCCGACTGCAAAAACACATGAGTGATGAAAAGAGAATAACAAGAACATTGTGTTTTGTCAGATAACGCAGGCGGGGACAAACGAAAGTTACACCATATTTCAGGTTAATGCTTTGTCCTCGCTTGCAATACCTACCTTACAAAAAACAAAGTTCTTGTTTTTCTCTTTTCAGTTACCTGTATTTTTGCAGTCAGGTTTTTTGTTTTATTTTTTAGTTTGCTTTATTTCAAGCTTTTAGTTTTATTTATAAATATATAAGTATCTATTTGAAATTTACTCATTACTAGCTCATAATTGTCCAATGTTGTCGTCATTTCTTTAAAAAACCTTCCCCTTTTTTTTTGTATTTGTAGATGCAATATAAACATAATGTGTAGCCAATGTCACTCGTACAATTACGACGAATCTAACGACACCTCATATGTTAAAATCTATCAAGCCGTTTATGCTACAGAGCGTTCCAAATACATACTCTCAATAAACATTACTCTCCTTCTGGGGCAGTCGAATAAAAAACGAGGTTCAGCCCTTACCATACTAACATAGGATTATCACATAATAACTATTTTCCGACATTTTCCTAACATAGCCTGGAACATGCTAAGCAGTACCAAGCGCGTATAACCAAGACTGACACTAATTGTCACTCCACATTACCCATGAATGCTCACGAGCATAAATTTACGCTTGTATATAATAAAACATATGTAATTTCTTAACACACAATGTCAACTCTCGACCCAGTTTTCATAATGTGACCGAACGTAATTGTGTAACAGCGGGGAACTAAGCGAAGAACCGTAATCCTGCATTGAATGAGTGGCCTACATGTGTAACAAAGAACTATAGTGGATTTGTGTAGTCCGTTTCCCAACAACCTTCAGCTGTTAATGATAGGCTAGGGCAGTAGTAAATGTGGTGCACTTTTATTGTTATTGAATTAACTGTAAAAGGAATCTTTTTCTTTCTTTACACAGGGTCGAATTAAATTAGCTAGCGAAACTCCGCCGACGTGATGGTATCGATATCTAAACATGATAAATAAATAAAAAAGATTTGATGAGATTTTTGACTCTGCATCCAGCGCTCGGAGTGGCAACACGTCGTGTTCTGTTTTGCGACTGGTCAATCGTCATCCTGAGGATGCCTCGTTGAGAGGTGAAATACGTGTCGATTTCTTACAGGGTTTTTTATGACTCTTGAAGAATAATTAAGCGGAATATGTTACTAAATCTATTTATTTAAATTATATGGGAGCCTTACAGCTAAAACAAACAGTTCAAGGACAGTACAATAGTCAGAAAGCCAGCTACAGGTCTCCACTTATAAAATACAGAGAAAAAAGTAAATTCGTAAATATATCTTCGTCTATAGTATTTTTTAAAAGATTTGATGTTTTTTTTTTTGGGTCAAAGATCCTTTGTGTTTAATTTAGTTACTTTAAATAAACACAGACGTAATGATATTATCGATATTTAAACACGATAAAACAAAAGGAAACAAATTTTCTCAACTCATACTTCAAGTAACTATCAAAGAGCGGGCGTTGACCCCAGAAAAAAATCAAATCTTCTTTTATTCTTTTATCTTGTTTAGATATGACTAGTATCGATACCCATAACGTCAGCGGAGTGTCACTAGTTTTTTTTTTGACCCTTTATTATTTTCAGTTAATTAAGTGAAATTAGGAGCGAAAACTATGTGAGTTGTCTCGTCACAGTAGATCTTTGCGGCTCGCAGTGAACAAGATCAAAGAGGCTTCTCAAGACAAGAGTCCTAATTCCCTAAATTCAATCATAAACCTATACTAATTCAGCTTAATATTTATTAATGTCCTAAATTGTAGTTGTTTTCTCAATTTTCAGAAATTGAGACTGAATCCCTGAATTTCTATAACTAGGAAAAACATTTTCTGATTTCTATATAGTTAATCTAGTAACGCGTGAAAGGGTTTCTTATCTTGTCTATTTTTGTGCAAAATGACAGAGTAACGAAGGTATCTAGCGTGTCACTGATCGGATGACACGATATATAGAGAAAAACTAGAATTTATGTCGAAGGGACATTCTTCTTGATACTTTAGGATAGCCGAATAAGATGTCAAGATGAGAAGATATCAATGAGAAATGGTATTTTCGGAATAGTTATGATAATTTCCGTAGAAAAGATGGAACGTATTTTGAGCGGCTTATTGTAATGTCGTCATTTATCTTGATTCCAGTTTAGGCTGAGCCCACACGAGCGGCTTTTCTCGGGCAGCCTGTGGTAAAATCCTAAAATATGGTTTTTAAATCTTAAGGAAATAAGTAACAAATGTACTCATAAAGGTCAGATTAACATACCGAATCTGAAATCATATACAACTGCGCACATTTGCGGTTCACTTTTCACCCTTAAGCCCTTAGTAATAAGATTGAAAAGTGGTCCACCGCCAGTGTCCGCGATGACACCTGCATATGCGCACCATTTTAATTGATGGGTTTTACATAAAACTATGCACATTCCTATCCATTGAAATCACAAATCAATTAGCTTATTAACAAATGTATATTCACAAGTTTAATTAATTAAAATAATGACTTAATATGAGGGGATTACCAATGCTGGTAATTAGAAACAGTACGCACTTACTATTCTTGAGGTAACCTGGGAAATTCTGATCATAATCAGGGGAGAACCCGTGTTTCTAAACAAACACGTACTTATTGCCAACTAGCACTTTTATCACGTATTTGATTATAATAGGAATATGGTGATGTACCTTATAGCACTTGTGCTCTTATACTTTAGTTTCCAAAGAAAGCGGTGAACGATCACACAATAACGGCTGCCCAAATACAAAGCGTGTTTTGACACCTTAGGGGCCTATACTTGGGCACGCCACAATTGCGGCGATAAGTCCCCTCTTTGAGGAGTGGCTAGAGAGGCGCCACGGCGTCCTCACCTTCCGCCTGACACAGGTCCTCACCGGACATGGCAGCTTCGGGAGGTTCCTGTGTAGGATTAGGCGGTAGGAAACGCCCGGGTGTCACCACTGTGCGGATCGCCCGGAGGACACGGTGGAGCATACGGTTGAGGTATGCCCTGCTTGGGCGGAGCACCGCCGTGTCCTCGCGGAGGCGATTGGCGGCAATGACCTCTCGCGTCCGGCCCTGGTTCAGGCCATGGTACGGAGCGAGAGGGCATGGGAAGCCGTCACCTCCTTCTGCGAAGCAGTAATGCTCGCGAAGGAGGAGGCGGAACGCGTGAGGGAAAGGCAAAGTTTGCGCCCTCACGCCCCTAACCGCCGCCGTTGGAGACACCCTGGGTGTCGGGAATCCCAGGCGGATTCCCGGCCACCATAGGCGCGGGCTTGCGGACGGCGAGCAACGGGCAGCTCGCCGTCCGATAAGGACCAGGCCCGGGTCGATGGCGCGTCGTGTTCCACGCGCGCCTCAAAGAGATGTCAGCAAAATTGACGGGGTCCAATAGGACCGATGCCTGCCAGGGTTGCGGGAAAGTCCGAAAGGGATACCGGGACCTTGGCAACAGGCAAATGAAGGAACACGGGTGGGTTTTAGTCAGTAAAAGTCTGACACGCCCTTCCGCTCCGCCCAGAGCGGGAGAAGTCATTGGATGATTTCTCACCCTCAAAAAAAAAAAAAAAGGGGCCTATACTACCTTAGCTCAAATTCATTTTTTATCTCGCTCGCACCATACTACTCGCGGCCTGAGTGAGAGCGAGACGGAGCGGGTGTTGGCGGGTGAAAATAATTCTAGCGATCCTATGTTTGGCGAAAACACGATATTCAAAAAATACTTCAAATTAGATAATGATGCATAATAACTGAACTGACTATAAAGCAGGTCTCATGTTTTTTTAATTTTTTAATTACCATTATTTTCTACCGTAAAAAGCAATTACCTAAACTATTCGAGCCTTGGAGCCGCCAGCACCCCACTCTGTCTCGCTCTCACTCAGTCCACGAGTAGTATCATATGGTGCGAGCGAGATAAAAAGTGAATTTGAGGTTGCAGGTATTTCAGGACATAATCAGAACAGCTCGAATTGACTTAAATTACTCGTAGTATGCCACATTCCCAATGAGTAAGAGATACTGGAAAGAAAATGATAATAGTTTTAGAAACGATAAACAATATAATATGACGACGACGACAAAGAATTTCATAATGCTCCAGTGAAATACAAATACGCTTACCTACATAATTTATATAGGCTTAGAGATTGCCCTTATCACACAGTAAAATTGCGTGTAGATTGTTATCGGTCAAGTTGAATGGGAAAATACCAAGAAAATAAAATTAAGTACAGTTTTCCTTTCAATTTCGTATCGAATTACCAATAAGTGGCGGAAAGTTAATTCTAAATAGCTACAATAAAAATCATGATGAATTGTTTTAAAATTAATCGGTATTCGACACAGCTTTTCAAGTCGAGGACATTTTGCAAGGTAGTGCTACTGTAGCACACTGTTAAAAATTACGAATAATAAAAGATTACAGGTTGCCAGTTTAAATATTTACAATAGTGTTTGCGACCTCTCACGACCTCACCGCCCGCGCCCGCGCCTCCAAGCCGCGACCAGCCGCGACCAAGGCCATGCTTCTGTTTACTTAAGCTATTCGTGTTATTAACACATTCATTACCCATTTTAAGTAGAACTCCTAAAGTAACACACCATTTCCCCTCAACGACCTCATTCTCTAAGACTGACGGGAATCGCGACAGATCACGTAACACTGGCCGACATCTTTATCAGTCTGAGGATGGATTTTTTCCGTGTTCCACGTTATCGTGCAAAGCGATAATGAGGGCAACGACCTGACTTGCGTGATTTAGATAGCAATGCCATCATGTAGATATTTTCGTTTTTGTATAATATCAGCGTAAAAGTGTTATATACAAATAAAATCGTTACGAACTGCGAGAAAGCTACAAAATGCTAATTCCCCTGACACTAACCCCATTAACATACCAGTAACATTTTAAATAAAATGAGACTCTTATGGGCGTTTGTAAATCGTTAACGTCAAGTCGGAGATTTTCCATTACCCGTATACGAAGGTAAATTAGCCTCGAGGTCGGGCCGAGTTCGCGCTCCTCCGCTAACAAACCTAGGAAAACACGTTATTTGAATGTCTGAACACAACAGACGTGGATTGATGTATGTAATGAGGACTAGAGGCTTATTACCAGCAAGCCGGGAGCGCTCGCACTCACACTTCACACACACCGAAGCCTATGCTAAAACCCAGCGGATATTTTTAAATATTTTAACCTTCCACGACCTCCGCCTCGACTTTAGGTGTGATTGTAAAAACAAAATGAAATGATCTGCGGATTTTACAAAAATAAAAGAGATCTTCACCGAAGTCGTAACTTCGAAATCGAGTCAGAATGTGCGTAGGACATTCTAACTCGATCTAAGTGAACAAATCCGTGAGTCGTTAACACGGTACTGAATTACCGATCCTCCATAAACATTATGACGTCAGCCTTCGACAAAAATGGACCGATTCCGATTTGGCTACCTGAATTTATTTTGCCATTACGATCTACTGCAGACGAAAACAGCTTTATGATTCACACGCATTTTAAAAATTTGGACGAAGAAAACTGGGATAAGTTTCCCAGAACTAAATTTGTATAACTTACTAAGGAAAAATATGTCTGTTCTGCTAAAAGCATGACGTTGCAAGTGTTGCAACGTGTGTTCCTCATTATTTTTTCGTTAAGATTTATTCGAAGATATTTTTGGCCCCCGACAACTTTTTGCACAAATAAAAAGAGTGCTAATACCTACGGCTACGGACCGACAGTGATGTTTAAAGTAAATTATTTTTTGTTTGCACTCTTTGCACAGTTGCAAGCGATATTGAATACTGGCCAATTGCGAGTCGGACTCGCGCACGAAGGGTTCCGTACCATTATCTATAAAAATGGCATAATAATCACGTTTATTGTATGAGAGCCCCCTTAAATATTTATTTTATTCTGTTTTTTAGTATTTTTCGCTATAGCGGCAACAGAAATACATCATCTGTGAAAATTTCAATTGTCTAACTATCACGGTTCATGAGATGCAGCCTGGTAACAGACAGACGAACGGACGGACGGACAGCGGAGTCTTAGTAATAGGGTCCCGTTTTACCCTTTGGGTACTGAACCCTAAAAAACGATTTACAAAGGCATATTTCATAATTAAGTCCAGTCAGACTAGGAAACTGAGTATACATTATAAAAATAATGTATACTGAGTATACATACATACAAAACAAATTAATATTCCTAATCAAGAGTAAATGAAGGTTTAATCGTTGAATTAAAATGATTAAATAAGCAAATAAAAACAGCTACTTACATAAATCAAGAAGATCAGTTAAGAATAAATTAAACAAAATGTCAGTTACGACGATAATCACTGGTAGAAAGAAGCAAAGCGTAAGGAAAAGTTTAGCTCTTTTTGTGTACGATGCCGACCGGTCGCACGGCAGCCAAGGAGCAAAAGAAATAAAACAAAAAATAAAACACAGTATCTCATAAGACGTTTGAGAACGCAATCGAGATATTCAAAGAATTCTAATTTGATTTTTGAAACGGACGCACCGAAATCCTCACGTAGGAGGCAAACATTTATATTTTTCTCCAACTAAGTATAAGCTTTTATTGAACAACATTCACAAGTTAACAGCTTTAATAACTTTACACTTTTCACTTATAACTTTACAGCTATAATATCGCATGATTATAAACAAATAAAAAGTATATTTCCTCTAATAACCAGCAATAAAACATAAAGAAATAAAATCTGCCCGATGCCCAGCGAGAAAAGCCAATAGCCATAACTTTCTCAAAGCTTTACGCGCCGTCGATAAAATATTTCAGTTGTGTTAATTTACAGCGTCTAAACTATGCGTTCTCGGCGATGCACAAGTATCTAAACACTGAGTTTTATGCCCCGTGTATATAATTATATGTATCTACAGCATTTATGTTCGCCTGTTCACTGAACTCTAAGATAAGTAAAGTAATTAAGTTTATTAATAAATGGTATGTTAAACTAACAAGAGCATTCCCGTTAACCCGCAAAAGTACAACGTCAATACATGCAAAAAAAAATACCATAAAAAAAGAAGTTTTTTTATAGTAAAATACTCACAAAAAAAAAATTAAATTGATACGGAAAAGAAACACTCTGTACACGCACACTTGTCACACTTGTCTTTCTACGCTGAAATACAAGTGTGCGTGTACAGAGTGTTTCTTTTACGTATCAATTTAATTTTTTTTTTTGTGAGTATTTTACTATAAAAAAACTTCTTTTTTTATGGTATTTTTTTTTGCATGTATTGACGTTGTACTTTTGCGGGTTAACGGGAAAGTGTTTCGTTAGATAACGCACTGTATATATTATGTTTATAAAGAGCAGTGGGGGCCCAGTGATATTGGCCCCGACTTACGAGTCGTTGGTACCCAAGGAGGTGCTTTACTTTGTGTAATTTTTTTCATCAGCACTGCTCTTAAAACTGTAAAGGAAAACATCGTGAGGAAACCAGCATGTCCTAGAACCGAAAACCCGGGCCCGCATGGTAGATTACGGCCCACTCCCTCTCACCAAGAGGAAGTCTGTGTTCCAGCAAATACTTACGCGGGTGAAACCGCGGGGTGCAGCTAGTATTATAAAGGGTGTAAGGGACAGCCCTCCGCAAATTAACAGGGGGCATTCAGCTCCTTATTTTGAATCATATTCCATCGGAAATTTTCTCAGGAAAGTTTTCATTTTTTTATCGTTTTTTCATTTACTATTCCTTTATTTCATTGTAAAATTACATTCTCTGTACGCAGCACTCCATTTATGTAAATAAAACAGCTAAAATAAAAAAAAAACAGCAATGGATTTACTCGAGCGCGCCCGACACGGGGAGTGCGGCTACGTGGGTTTTGCCGCGGTAGCGATACATTGCGCGTGAAGTAATAATCCAAATCAGGTTTATTGGATTCCCATAACGTTCCTGAAATAATTTCATGTACCGGTCATCTTAGTATGATATGCTGAATTCATCCCATCAGTTTGCGGAGGGCTGTCCCTTACACCCTGTATATATTTGTAATCACATTCTCGAAAACAGCTCTAACGATTTCGATGAAAGGAACAATATAGGGGGCGAAAAATCGATCTAGCTAGATCTCATATCTGGCAAAATTCGTTTTTTCTACTTTCACCCGAGCAGAGCTCGGTCGCCCAGGTACTATAAATAAATTAACTTATATTATAATCGGCTGATTATGAATTATGTATAACAATTACAAGATTACTAGATTGTCTTATAATTTTATTTTCTGCACTCACGTCAAGTCACTCAAGTTTACGTTGGCGTTGAAACAATAAACGCATTACCCATACTTGACATCGCACTTCACCTTTTTATTTTCATTCAATATACGTGAGAAGTGAACAGTATTTTTCTGCAGACATTCATTGTAAATTCAATGATTTCTGTCTGTTATTGCTGTATCTATTATTCGCTGAGGGCGAGACGTTTATTCTATACTTGTAAAATGATGGAAGATCACTCAGAAAACATCTAAATGAGGCACTATAATAGATAGAGAGGGTAATAAAATAGTTCTCAACGTGGAAAGCATTGATTTATATCGTCAATACTTTGCCACACCTATTTGTGTGTCGTTCAACTGAAGTTACATTCGTTCTGAAGAAATACTCTCGGTTTATTATTTTGTTTTGTTGTCGCCGATTTTGTGTTGAATTGAATTGGCTTGTAAAATCTAAATAGACTATTCTACGTTTATGTGTGACCCTTATTACAAAATGTTGTATTGAAAATGATTGATTTGAATTTGAATAACTTTTCTTCTAAGTTATTAAATAAATGTTCTTTTGTCGTAAATGTCGAAATGCCTTGACGAAACGTAACGTTTTTCGAAATACCTAGATAGATATATAGAGAGATAGTGTATAAACATCGAAATATGAGCCACCCTCCTTGAACACGGGAAACCCCATCCAAAGTAACCTCTGCTCTGAACCCTGATATTATAAAGCTTCTTTACAAGGCTGTCTTCCTAATTATTTGAACTCATTTATCACAAAATTGCGAGGCAAATCAAATGTAGATTTATGTGCAATTTTTAAATTTAACTTTATCTATTCATATGGACAGACTATTAGTCTTAATGAATTATTCATAATTGTGACCTAAGTTAGTTGTTTTGCATAACTTAGATTACGACGAATTTATATTTGGCGCGAATTTACGGCGATATTATTTAATGTTAATCTATATTGCCTAAGTTAATTGTGGTAATTTCAGGACGCTAATAGATTATAATATTATGTCACTGTTTATCTTAACTAATATAATAAATGCGAAAGTGAGTTTTTTGTTACGCTTTCACGCTAAAACGGCTGAACGGATTTGGATTAAATTTGGTACAGGGTTAGACCATGACCTGGAATAGGACATAGGATACTTTTTATCCCGATATTCCCACGCGATCGAGACTTATGCGGGTGAAACCGCGGGGCGCGGCTAGTACTTTATAATATCAATATTATCAGGTGAAAAATTAGACGGGTAATTCCTCAGTTTCTAATCTCAGTCTCAAACTGTCAAAAATAACTCTAATTTACCCATGGAATTAGTATGTACAATAACTATTTACGCTCCTTGAATTTATGACACTATTTATGACAAGTTTTTGACAGTGATTGTTGTTTAGATGAAATTGCGACTAGTTTTTGAACTTTTTTAATAATGCACGGGAATTGGCCATATACTGTACGAAGAAATAGGTTTAAAATTTATTAATGTGGTTGATACTTCGATTGAGAATACTCGGTTGATGAAAAGAACAAAGCCAGAAAAAGTTGTGGGTTTTAAGTATTTCAGAAATCATAGTACTTTACTAGAATGTGTTAAATTCCAAATAATTTTAACATTACTAAAATAAATATAGCTGCGATGCTGTCTGAACTAATGAATGCAAATCAAACGTGAAACGAGCCCACATGATCACATCACCGTTACTCGGAACTCGACACAGTTTAAACATATAAATATAAAATGACTGTCCCTAGAGCTCTTATATCAAATGTATTATTAATATGACACATTTATTATGTAAATACGTACGTAAGAATAGGTCAAAATACTCGTACTGAGAACATTCACGTTATAGTACTGTTTGCCAAGTTGGCATCGAGTGCGGTTCATTGAGTTGTTTTATTGCATAATGTAAGGATGCTACCAATACTATTTGTTGAATTAATCTGATACATAAATATCTAATATCTAGTAATAATTTAATACAATAGGAACAATAAAATCAATGTGATTTGTTTCTTCAATATACTAAATAATATACATTTATTCGGATATTCAATTTTATCTCGATTTAGAAATCTGTGGACGTAATTATATTTATTTAGATTTTCGATGGATGTCAGAGATGTCGATATAGGATGTCAATATTGGACTATTAACTACTGTTTGAGCTTTTTCTACGATATTTAGGTATCCAATAACACTACATAATTGAGACACAGCACTAAACCAGACTAATCAGGTTTTCGCTCCATATTTTTCCTAGCTACTTTGTAATTATTTTCCAAAAAATCTTGTGTTGTCAACGGTGATGTTTCGCTGCCAAAATGGCTACTTGAACCTCAATTACCATTAATATTCCTCGAGCCATACAACCTCATTAAAGTTTTTAAAAGTACCTTTATTTTGAAACTTTATTACCCCAATTAATTTTTACATAAACCTTCGGGTACTTGTCAGTTGTAACATTAATTACACTGGCATGTTGTAATGAGGTATTCAATGATTACTTAACATTTTTACTGTGATTAATATGATTAGTATAAACAAGCAAACAGTCACTTACCTTCAATATTTCCCCCTATATCTGTGGCCCTAGTGAAAAGGGGTCTAAGTCCAAAAATCCTAAACCTCGTGTGACATTTAAATCACTACCAAATGAAATACATGTGATATTTTTTATAGGTAAACAATTTATGCTCTTTATTATTATTGAGTTATTTTTTATGTAAACTTTTTAGTTTTTGAGATAGTGACTTATACTACCCACAAAATGAATTCCTTGAGGATATAAAATTAGTTACACCCCTTCTCCCATATTATTATGTGAAATATTAATTCACACAAGTGAAAACGGATATGCATTTGGAATGATAGTGTAAAGACTAATCTCAACAGAGTTACTTTGACTTTTTCCCTTTACTTAGGTGAAAACGGATTTATGTCTAATAATATCACATTACTCACTAAACCGTTTTTAAGAACCAGGTGTATTTGTATTGATAAACACCAACCAAATTAAAACGTGGGTAATTTATGTCAATTTAGATTAAAAAAACACAAAATATATTATTATTTTTCCGTTTAAAAGAATACAAAAGTACTTGAAACCGACTTTTGTAGTTTTTTTTTGTGTCAGTTGGACCTTTTTACACGAGGTATCTACTTTATTTTTAGAGATAGCTTAGATCCGTTTACACCAAACGACAGAGTTTTTTTCTGATCACTTCTGTATACTTAACTCATTTTCCACAAAATCGGACCTATACCCCTTTTCTCTAGGGCCACAGATATTTGCCCCTGCTATTAAAGTACATGACTAACTTCAACAATACTACACGAACCGTATCAGTTCTTTATGTATCAATAGCGTGCTTTCGCCAGGGATGTCATAATTACCATTGTTTATCGCGCGGGGGCCAAGGCCGCAGATATCGCGCGTCTGAACCCGTGTGAACCTAATGTGTTGCAATCTTTACTTCGTAACGCTACATATCGACCGAATCTAATGCTCGTTAGCAGAGATTACACCCCTATAGTTTGCTTTACTGCTACTTTTATAGAGCGTTTTATTGTTCAGGGTGAAACGGGTTTACGAAACAACGGACTGTTTTTACCCGACTACGGCGAAGAAAAAAGGAGGGTTATGATTTTTACCGTTATGTATGTATGTATGTATGTTCATCTGTTACCTCCTATCTTCTAAACCACACATCACAATTTGACAAATGAGGTATCGTTGGAAGCGTCTTGATCGTCCGCTGGTTAAAGGCTATATGACGTCACATTAAATAAAAATGTCGCCCTATAAAGGACATAAAGCCAGGAACTAAAAAAAAAAAGTTTAATCGTTCCATGTTGGTTATCAAATGAAAGGGCTTAATGAGCACATTTCAAAAATATATATATTATAACCCCAAAAGAATTTAAAAAAAAATTAAGTAACAAAAACTAAAACCCAACTATGACTAAAAAGGTATAAACAAGATACCACAGACAGACAAATAAAAATCCGGAGTCACACGTAATCTGTTTGATTTATCCCTTAACACGTGTGACTCCGGATTTTTAATTTGTTTTAGTTTTTATTACAATTTATTTTTTTCTATTGTTTTTTTACGTATTTTTAGCCATTTGAAAATAAACGTAGGTACCGGTCTATTCTGGAAAAACTGAAACCGTGAAAGCTAAGGTGAAGTGAACTGTCATTCCAACTGATGCTAGGAATTAAACACTTTTGACATTTCACTTCAAATTCACTTATAACCTAAGTATTCACGGTGTGACTTTTACAGAATACGTACATAGGTGCTGTATGTAGTACTGACGACAGCACTATTTTCTACTGTGACATTGTAATATCCTAGATATTATTTCTTCTCAGTATCCAACGAAAGATCACCAACCTAATTCTGAGTAATGACGTTGCTAAACACTTGATCCAAAACCAACGTTCGTGCCAAAATTCTGAGCAGCTTCTCTGTTTAATTTACCAAAGAGAAAATCATGGCAGCAGAGCATTATGGTTCTGTTGTGAAAAAGTGATGAATGGATGGTACTCGACGATTGTCTGGCGTGAATGCGTGATAGTGTGCGGTGACCTTGAGGAGAGGATGACACGCGACGTGTACCGTGTACTGTCACGAGCAAAAAGATGTATACACTCAGCAAAATTCAATAACGACTTTGAGATGATACCTATTTCATAAAACTATGAGTTCCAAAATACTTTGTTCGTTATAACATAAAATTACAATCAATACAATAGGAGAAAATCACTTTTAAAAGTTGTTAAGTGTATACATATTGGTGCTTGTGACTGTACGTTGGTACTTTCATTGTGTGTCATCAATGGTGTTGTTGGTTGTAGGATGAGCAGACAGGTTTATCTTATAGATTTCTGGTAAATAACTCGTGTTTGCACTGCGAAGGTCTCATTTCTTTTCAATTAGGTTTTAATGAGAGGAGAAGTTATCTTCTTGTCTACTTCTTACATAGCCATTGCTCAAATGTTTGCACTAGAACAGCTAGCTACATAGAGCTGTTGTTACTTATTCTTTTATCCATCTTTTAGTAGTGAGTAAGTTCTGTTCTGTTTCCAGTAATTTCCTTGCCTCCGGAAAATCTCAAACTGAATGTTCCACAGTATACTTATAGAAAAATCATCGTCTGCCTAGCCTTTTCCCAACTATGTTGGGTTAGGCTTCCAGTCTAACCGGATGCAGCTGAATACCAGTATTTTACATGGGGCGACTGCCTATCTGACCTCCACAAGCCAGTAACTGGGTAATACGATACCCCTTGATAAGACTGGGTTGTCAGACCTACCTACAGAAAAATCAATCAATCTGCCTAGCCTTTTCCCAACTATGTTGGGGTCGGCTTCCAGTCTAACCGGATGCAGCTGAATACCAGTATTTTACATAGAGCGACTGCCTATCTGACCTCCACAACTCACTTACTGGGTAATACGATACCCTTGGTAAGACTGGTTGTCAGACTTTCGGGCTTCTGACGACCCGTAACGACTGTCAAAGATCCACGAATGACAGCCGGGACCAAAGGCTTAATGGATTTCCGAGGCACGGAGGAGTCTCGGTATGTAAAGATGGTCACCCACCCACCGAACAACCCCGGCAAGCGTAGCTTAACCTGATGGATCGACCCGGTGCGGCTATTATTACTTAGCGACGAGCTCCCACTACCTATAGAAAAAAGCAGACTGAAAATGATTAAAAGTATTATTATGTTCTAACTATTAGTAGCATTATTATTTTACTTATTATACCTACCTATTATTATTAATACATACATAAACTCACGCGTTCTTCCCATGGGGGTAGGCAGAAACTACAGAACGCCACCTGCTACGATCGTTGTTACGAGTACATACTCCTTACTAGACCCACCTTACTCTGTGGCCATGAACACGCGATTTTTCCTCGTATTCAAATGAACATCTTTATCAAGTCCATTGAAGTCTAGCGTGGCTATACGCGCGTGTAGTCCTAATAATAGATATCAGTAGGTATTTTAAAAGAGTTTGTTTCATGCATTATATCAAGGCCGATTACGCAGAACTTTATAGTACTACGAATTGAATGAGCGCGCAATTTTATTCATAGGCATTAGCTAAAATAAATTGAAGAAAAAACTGAACTAGACAGCGATTCGGAGGAAACGACTTAAGGCTCTTCCATACTGGCGCAAACAGACGCGCGACGCGACGCCGCCGCATTGTTCGCCGTGAAGTTTTCTCAGAAATTGTTTTGTTAAAAGTCGCGCCAGAAAAAGAAGTTGAGAAAAGTATATTTTTAGTTGTTGTTGAGAAAATTAACCGAAGCTCTAACAATTCCCATTTAGCACTCCTAAAATTATTATTGAACCTCTAATATTATGGTTGCGCCTCTGTTTGTGAACCTCAAATAATTCCTGCCAGAAAGTTAAAAAGAGGCTCAATTATTGAAAACGTGTACATCATTAGAAGTGCAAAAAGTTTTTACAGTTTAATTTATTTAAAAAAGTGTACACCATTCTGTTAAATATTTACCTTTGAAAAGTTTCTAAATAGTTCTAAAAGTATACTCTATACCTACAGGCTTTTAAACATAAAACTTAATTGTGTTTCCCTGACACAAAAAGCCAGGGAAAAAATAAAAGCAGTTTGGTTATGTCAAAGAAAATAGGTCACACATTGTTAAAGAATAAATCTGGCGCTCACCTACTTTTATGTAAAATACATTCTGCATATCTTTTATGCCATATCAGCTTCCAAATTGTGTAGGCGTACACCATAGCTTAGTTTTAGTTTCAAATCAAGAAAGATAACTAAGACTGATAGGAAAGGAGAAGCACGAATTAAAAAAAAATCGACCAAGTTCGAGTGGGATTTATTTTATTCTGTTTTTTAGTATTTGTACAGAAATACATCATCTGTGAAAATTTCAACTGTCAAACTATCACGGTTCATGAGATACAGCCTGGTGACAGACGGACAGACAGACAGACAGCGGAGTTTTAGTAATAGGGCGTTTTACCCTTTGGGTACGGAACCCTAAAAAAGAACTGCTTTTACCTAGAGGTTATGCCGAATTTTCCCAAAGAAGATTAAGCTTTTACACGAAACATAATTATTTAAATCCCCATTCTGTCTCTGTCATCTTCAAATGATTGACAGAAACAGAACGATCTTTTAAAAAAGTAATCCCAAGTTTAAGCTGCTTGCACTGTTCCATCACAGCAGGCCTTAAACTTGAAACCAACAAATAGGACTGTGACCACATAAGTGACAAGCCCATTCACAAGACATGACCACAAGAATTCAATTTATCCTCCAATAATTTAATTTAACAATAAAATGGAGGAAATTGTTGTAAAGTGGGGATCGGATGCGTAGGCGCAGGTCTGAACGCGAATAATGACTCGCACGCGTGTTACAAACGACGCCGACAAATTCTATTGTAGGGGATCGTGCGCAGAATTGATGCGCGAACAATTGCACTATATCATAGGGTTAGCAAACATTTTTTTTTAAATTGAAGTCCAGACTTACCACTATACCAGTGGTAAGTCTGGATGTGTGGATGTTGTAGATAGCAAGCTGAAGAGTCTTTACATTCAAGCATAATAATAAATGCTTGCCTGTGATGATGATGCATGCAGTGCGATGAATTGGTCAGATTGCAGGAGTCACATAATGGATCAACATCCATATTAACTAGATATGTAAAAAAATATCTATTAAAAACTTCTTTCTGTTCAAAAGTTTATTGTTCATGCCTTGTCGCTACTTGGAATAGTATATATGTATTAGTAGTAGTGTATAGAAAACAAAAATACCTTTCTACAGTTCATAAAATATTCTTCAGTTAACGTTGGATTCTAAATTTACATTTACTTTTATTAACCTGCATAAACGGTCGTGACTGTATTACATAAACTGGCTCTGTATCAAAATACAATCCGAGAGGGTGGAAGATGTAATCTAACACACGCCATAAGAATAGATTACATCTTCCACCCTCTCGGATCAAAATGCTTTACCATAGCCCATACTACATGGCAGTAAAACATTTTACAACGAGTTACCGGAACAAATTAAAGAAGAACCAAAATTCAATATATTTAACAGAAGATTGAAGGAATATCTAACACAAAAATGCTTTTACTCGGTCGCAGAATACTTAGAATAAAATATTTGGTAAATATGATAGATAGATAATAACATATAGTCATTGAAATAATGCTTACACACACATACACTTACACATAACATAACAAAACAAAGTAATAAAATATAATACCTAATGAATACAAATTAATGTAATATAATAACTAAAACAAATTAATAAGTAAATAAAATAATTTAACCTCATAATATTAATAAGAATAACTACATAAACCTAAATACTAGTAGATAATAATTATATTTGTGTAACAAACTTGCAATCCAGTGTACCTACTCACTGGTTACTTGTTTTATCTAACCTTTTATGTTGCCGTGCCCTAACCGGGTTTCATGTTAGATCTTACTTATTATATAACAGCTGGTGTACACAAGAATGCAATAAAAAATTGGAGTTTGAGTTTACTTGTGACAACCTTAGCAGCAACCTTTTGTAGTACATAAAATAATGTTCCACATATAGGTATGCAGAGCGACAATCGTAACTCACACAAAGGCATTGCATTGTTTATTTACAGGCACCGATGCATGAAATTACTCTCAGCTTAGTTTGTATATACGATAACATCTCTCATGCAGGAGTTGGAATGATGGACGTAATCAGCAAGGCAGAGGTTTTCGCTTTCAATAAAACATACGACGAATAATGTGTTAGAAAAACGTGGATAGACACCTTTGTTATAATAATATTATGATGGTAGATTCGTTAAAGCGTTGGTCCCGGCTGTCATTTGTGGTTAGGTAGTTACTGGGTTGTGGAGGTCAGATAGGCAGTCGCTCGATGTAAAATACTGGTAGTCAGCTGCATTCGGTTGGACTGGAAGCCAACCCCAACATGGTTGGGAAAAGGCTAGGCAGATGATGATGATGGTAGATTCAATATTTGAGGATAATTTCCGTATTTTTATGAACGTTCGCATGCTAAACTGAGTCTCAATCGATCAAAAATACCTCTAAGGCGCGGGACATACACACAAGCCACAGCGCGGGCGAGGCAACGATGCCGTGCGGGCGTTGCGCCGCTCCTTTCATATTTCACCTGCACCGCGCGCGCGACCCGCCGCCTGTGTATGTTCCGTGTCTCGTCGCTCCTATACATTATGAAGCGGCGCAACGCCCGCGCCACTCGGCACTTGTGTATGTCCCGCGCCTAATCAATCAATGTCAAATCCTTGCTAAAAATTTAGAAGTTTTGGATATTTATTGTCGCTGTGATGATATTGCAACTGGATTTTGAACGATTTTAACTACGGGAATTGGCCTTCCGATTTAGAACGTTGTAATTTCGGTACGCAGAATACGCGCTCAAACGTGGAACGGACACCAGCCTCATATACCTACAATGTAAGACAATCATTTCAGCTTTGACTGAACTAGGGTCAGGAAAATAAACAGTATAAAGCAGGAAACAAATACAAAAGAGATAGGTAGGTGAGGTAACTGGGTTTCAATTCTTAACCGAATACTAGATTCTGCGCTGCTTTCAGAAACTGGTTACGCACAGACAAGTGCAAGACCAGTTCTCGGTGCTTTAAGTAATCTATTACCACTTGCACTTACATCTAACTGTTATCTCGAAACCCGCATAATAAACAGGATTATGAACTGTTACTCCCAATTTGTCTAAAGCACTTCAAATTACTGCAGAGAAGTCCGTAAATTAACAAAATATAAAAAGGTTTCAGGGTACCAATTTATTTTGAGCCCAAAGTACAAAAGAAAGCAGTTATTCAATAAGAATCTGGATTACCCGAAGGATCCAGGAAAAGTTGGCGCAATATCTCTTGTTAAAGGAGTTTGTTTCAAATTGGACGGTTAGTAAATAGAGATTTTAGGAGACGCTTCTAATTGCTTCACGGTTGGGCTTTGTCTAATAAATGGGGAATTGGTTTCAGTTTAAAGACTCTAAGCTATTATGCCCATTATCTTGAAGGATATAGGATATATAGTTAACCTAAATTCAAGATGGCCGATGGTATGTCAACTATATCAAAACGTTTACCATGCCATAGGTAGAAACAATGTGAGAACTTATAAAAAAAGTGTGTTTAAAAAATATAATCTAATACCTAATTATATTTTTTATTGTTCTATTTGCTGCGTAAAGTTTTCTCACACGGAAATTCCACATACAAAATGTAGGTACCAACATTTTATGTCTGTCGAAGTCATGTAAAGTTGTTACTAACCCTGTCTGAAAACATGAGTAGACAAATATAGTCATTTGAAATGCATGTATGCATTAAGCATCTGTACAGAATAAAAACATAAACTGGCAAACCCAAGACGTCGTATTTATTAGGAAATCACACTTAAATTTATTAATATAACAAAATAAAAATTACATCATATTTTATTACGATTGACGTAATTTTAGCACTGCCATTGCTAAAACTACGTCAATCGTAATAAATTTTTATAGAATTTATTACCTGCTATAAGAAGTCATTGGCTCTTTACCTACCAGACTATTATGTACCCATTGATAAAGGTCATGGGTTAACGAATCATTAAATTCCTTTGCCATATCAGATTTCTTTACTTTAGTATATTATAGATGTGGAAAGATCCATAAACCATTACATCCTTGTGCTATCGCAAACAGTACAGTAGTAACAGTAGGTCCATCATTACCTAAAAATGTCGTATCATCTTTCTTCTATGTAAGCACCTATCTTAACACAGTCGTTACTGCAATTTGTTTTCTCAAAATACACGATAATTAATAATTTAGTAATCACATGCTACATTGCACTACCTATTTATGTTAAATTACTTCATGGTAACTTAGAAATTAAGCTTAGATTGTAGGATTAGAGAGATTACTGTAATAGTACTGGGCCACTTTCTGAAGGAGCTAGAAGTACTTTACAAATTAGCTATGCTAAAACTATGTTAAATAGAGATTAGGATAATTTTGTTTAGCCAACCAGTGTGGCGTAATCGCATGCGTGACCAAGCCCTTCATTTTGAATAAAAAATAAATTAAAAAGTCCTACAGATTACTGTTAAATTCGGAACACATTATTTAGAAAGATCAAAAATCCACCATAAATACGCCTTGCTATGCAAAACATCATTACCACAACACTTTTGTCCCTAAACCTGCCAATTGTCTCAAGTCAATGCCTGTGCCTCATCCTAGGTAGGGAAGTTCCGAACACACACGATACAAGGCACACATTACGTTAATAGTCACGAATGCTACCCGCGGCCTAATGGCGCTAACTCCGGCCAAATTGCTTGCTAAGTCCGACAACACGTAACGGGACGGGAACGAGACGACACAAAGAGATTTGTTTGCGAATTGTCAAAGTTAATCATTTAATGCGAAATCGTCATGGTACCCCGTAAAATTATTTTTTGCAATTTGCAGGTCAGTGTCGGGTTTTATGTTGATCAGAATATGATTCGCGACCGTATCAGATATTTATTTATAGAATTATAATCATAAAAATCATCGATACAGCTCTCTAAGTTCATAATATTGAAGGACCATTTCATGAAATCAACAAAGAATATATCGGCTTTAAAAAAAAAAGTATAAAATAAATTATAATATCTTCTTCTACAATAAGCAATTTTATGTCTTTTCACAATTGTTTGATTTCTGTTTCTTATTTCACAAATTGTGAAAAGTATTCCAGAATTTATCTTTCCAGTATTCGACCGTTTTGTAAATGTCAAGTAAACACATATTCCAAAAGATATCCAACTTCTGTACTCTGTCATTTCGGCATGATTTTTACTAATACCTGTGGTAACTTAATTGCCGTGGTCGTAGGATTCGCTAGTAAGCAGGATTGGTAGCGGAACTGACTCCGTGGTGTCAACATGTGGTCATCGGACATACTTAAGTACCGTTAAATGCATGTAGAGCCTCAATATATATTTATCTCTATCTTAATGTACTGCTATTTTTCAGGATAAACCTTCAAACACAAAGAAATTGAATGAAATCAAAGGATTCATGCATCAGAGTATACCAGTAATAAACTGCCATTAAATTAAGCTAAAAATACTGCAACATTTTTGTTAAAAACTTTCTTTTACAACATCAAAATATCGCTGACATGACATCTTTCAATACAATACAACATTAAGCTTCCTCCACACACATTTAAATCGCGGCTTGTCTGCACCGACCTTAGCACGGCCATTAGAGTAGCTACACGCGACGATCGTGACTATCTCGTAACGTTGCGTGCTAAGCTTGCTAACAGAAACATTTCTCTTTTTAAACTCCACTATCTAACCAGTATTGTTAGAGACAATATGGTAAACAAAAGGTTTAAAAATAATAAGATAAAGATGTATTTTTGTAATGTTAAGGGATGGTGGGTGGCTTAATCTTTTCTGGTAAGGAAAGGGCCACCTGACAATAATTTATTGTTGCGAATATTCAGAAAATATCAACATAGCTTCACTCTAGTCTTGACCGTGGTTTCAAACATGAGCAAATCCTTTTCATATCCAGAGGCAAACAGGTTAGCATAGAAAATTTTGTATTATTATTTATTACTACAATTTCATAAAATAAAATAGATGCTATTTTGACATGTTTCTGCCTTTATTTCACTGTGCCATAGGAAAATTTCATATTAAAAATGGCGTTCTATATCACACTAAAAGCACTTCCAAAATTGAAAAAATGATCCTCTGAAGTGTGACGTCACCGTATCCTTAACGTATCGGATAAAGTCAGCAACAAACAGGTCGTGAGGTAGGTCGCGGTGTGACCCTGCGAAGTGGGCCGCCCAGCCTCCCTCCGTGCCCCAGTTCCACAGGGATGATACACGTGTCGTGTGCTCTCAGCTTTATGGTATCGAACAGTTCTTTGAATCAAGTTTCTTGGCTTTATGTATGATAGAGATGTATTTAAGAGTTTATAAGGTTAACAAAAAAAAACAGAGATTATATTTAACTGAATTGAAATATTCGATCTTTGTTTTTTTTTATATTTGAAACTTTAGATGTGTACGTTAACAAAAGCAGAAAACTTAGCGACTCTACACGATTCTTTATGTATTTTTTCAAAGGACTTTCTAAATTATTCCATTGCATAGTTTCTTGAACTGGAAAATTGCTTTAAATACAAAAGTTTTTATACATTTTACCCCTCCCAATTATTTTACCTCTTCCCTGACGACTAGCTTCAAATATCCCATTTATTTATTTTTTCCTGAAAACCTTTAAGCCTGTTTTTATTTTATTGTACACATATTATATAAATTCGACAAGAAAGGACCACGGGCAAGGATGTATGGAGTCTGGAACAAATGCCCAACAGTGATGTAACATATGCCATATGAAAGCTAATGGGGTATTATTTAATTCATCCTATGGCAGCTAAGTCGAAATCAAAGGCGAACAAATACAATAATAATTGTTTGATATATTTCAATACATTTTCCTGTTATTCGTCTATACGGGTCAGTGTGTCGATCCCGGACAGCCCGGCTGTGACCCGGTCGTAACCCGGTTTATTTACCGTACGCCCAATATGCCAAGATAGATCCTTTTGTTAGTCCAGAGACACACATTGGATAGCTCGCAGTCCGATAAGGACCAGGCCCGGGTCGATGGCGCGTTGTGTTCCACGCGCGCCTCCAAGAGATGTCAGCACAATTAGCGGGGTCCGCTAGAACCGTAGCCTGCCAGGGTTGCGGGAAAGTCCGAAAGCGATACCGGGACCTTGGCAACAGGCAACTGAAGGAACACGGGTGGGTTTTAGTCAGTAAAAGTCTGACACGCCCTCCCGCTCCGCCCAGAGCGGGAGAAGTCATTTGATGATTGTCCACCCTCAAAAAAATTAAAATAAACAAAGAGGCACACATTTGAATCTATTAGTATATGTTATAATATTACTATACTCTCAGACAGTATGGCTGTTCTGCAAGCGCTAAACAGCCACACTGTTGACTCTGGGCTGATATACGAGTGTCACCAACGCCTTAACCAGGTGGGTAGCCTCAATAATATAACCATTCAATGGATCAAAGGACACAGCGGCTCGCGGGGCAATGACGCAGCCGATGAACTTGCCCGAAGGGGGTCGAGCATGGCACCGGTGGGGCCTGAACCCATTGCGCCACTCCCCTTCGGGTACCTACGCTCTCTGGTAAGGAAACGTACTAGGGATCAACACTACAAAATATGGTTGGACCAAGGTGACTGCAGGCAGGCGAAGCAGGCACTCCCTGCCATTGATTGCCGCCTCACGAAGCGGGTGCTCCGACTAACGAAACAACAGCTGCGAACTGTTACAGCAGCTATAACTGGCCATGGGTCCTTTAATAAACACCTCTTTGTCATAGGAGTCACAGACAGTCCGCTGTGCAGGGCCTGCATGGAGGACGACGAGACAGCATCTCATGTGCTACTACACTGCCCGGTGGTAGCCACATACAGGGCAAAGTACTTCGGTAACCCAGGTACCTTACGAGAGATGGTCAGTAACACCAAGGCGTTGCTGGCCTTCTTGGAGGAGCTGGGGTGGATCGAATAAGCGATTTCCCACCCGTACGCAAAATACGCGCTTTGACGTGGAGTTGCGGATACCAGCCCGTTTTACCTATTACCTATTACCTATCTATGTTATAATATTATATAATAATATCCTATTATTTGTCTGGGTCTGAGGGACCTAAAATCTACTTAACTATACATATTCAGGAGTAAAGGTGCTACAATAAATATTTCTGGAACAGAAACGTTATCTCATTGCGTGTTGGCGATTTCAAATTCAGAATTAACTCCCTGGACTTCAAACTGACAGAATATCTTGTTGAGAAAATCTACCTCCTGTTTTTAAAAAACTACACATCATCATCATCAGCTTAGTATTATTACCCGACGAAAAAGGGAGGAGGTTCTCAAGTTAACATGTAAAGGCTCGTACAGACTGGCGCGATATCGCGGGCGCGATAGGCAGAGCGACCCTTGTCGCGCCCGCTATATCGCGCCATTCTGTACGAGCCTTTGTAGCTTTTGCCTTTGTAACTGTACGTGCGTTTGTAGCTTTTTAGTTGACTTTTTTGTCGTAGTTGGGTTTTAGATTAAAACTTTTTTTTTTTGGGTTTTATAATATTAACATTTTTGAAATGTACTAATTAAGCCCTTTCGTTTGTTAACAAACACGGCCCCACAAAAAACGTTTTCTTTTGTAGTTTATGACTTTATGTTTTCTAGAGGGCGCCTCACATAGCCTAAAACCAGCGGACGATCAAGACGTACGATACCTCATTTGTCAAATTGTGATGAGCAGTTTCGAAGATATGAGGGAACAGATGAACAAACATACCGGTCAGAATCATAACCCTCCTGTTTGCTTCACCGTAGTCGGGTAAAAAAGATGATAAACTACAGTAAATAATAATACATTGACGTCACAAAACAAAAGCAAAGCCCCAACCAACAGCAATATTAATTTATGTCACTCCATATTTAGTTCCACATTTCTGTGCATGTGGCAATACGAGCGCTTATGAAATACTCCACGCTTATTCTACATATTCTAAGGAATTCAACTTGCTAACATGTAAGTGACTTAATGAAATATTGCCAGCAGGTGTTATAATAAACATCACGCCTGAACTCCTCGAAAGGGGTTGGCATACGTGTTTATACACCCAAACTTAAGTCAGATAGGGGCAAGCCTATTGCATCTACCAGACGCATAGATATCTGACGTACAAGCCACAGCTGAGAATTAAAAACTGGAAAACTCTTAACACAAGGATCAAACGCAGACCCCATGCAACAGTAGGTAGGCAGTAATCCAATTATATACTGAATGAAAATTGAAATACATTTTCATTGCATCTTAAAGCGAATAAATAATGTCTGTATCGAATAACATTTCATAGATAATATCGAATTACATAAATTACAAAAAAAAACTGATTGCAAATCTGACAGACGTTCTATTGGTCACATATATTCTGCCCAGGGATTGGTTGCAGGCGATTTTCACGCATCTGTAGTCGCACTAATGTGTATAATGGCTTGTATGTTTCGAACTCTAGTGTTGTAGTTAATAGAATGAGTTGGAAGGCTTCACTGGCTACTCGAATTACTTCCGCCTTAGGCCATGGCCTGGTATAACTGAGCACTGCACTAAAATGGCCTCGGGGATATTAGGAACAGTTCAGCTTGGAAAAGGTCGAAGCAAAAGCTAAGGTACCGTATAGAATTAATGAAATTCATCTATCTATTTATATAGATGAATTGCCTTACAAGTATTTCAGTTTTGTTTGGAAGGACAACATAATTGTTCTTATTTTTTGTTGCTAACCATGGATGGGTACGTTTTAACGATCTAATTAAGACTAATTCAAAGGTATTTTTTCTCAGCAAAAAATTCAAAGAAAATAATTAGAACTAAGTAAATCTTTAACAAGACAGTGACAAAAAATAATGGAATAAAACCATGTTCGTTAAATGTTGCTACGTACCTAAGCAAAATATATCTCTCTCTTATAGATAGTATTTAACACTTAAAAAAATACACGATTCCATTTCCGATAAACAACATCATTTTGTGGAACACAAAACGGTTCTCTTCGATAAACGCTACACAACTCGCGAATATGCATTGTTATTCAAAAAGAAATTTTGAATATTTCACCATTGATGACTCTCCAAAACCGTCCGACTGACGCGAATGGCGGCCATTGATAAACAATATTCGTCACAGAATAGCGAACAAACTGTGCACAACAGTATTTCGTCGTGGAATCCATGAATTTAAATTAGTATGACTCTGCCATCAAAATTGCACAAACTGTAATATGAAAACAAGAGGTAGAATCGTGTCAATTGGTTTTTATGTTTGAATAAAACTATAAAAGAAACCCTCAGTAACTTAGTATAGATTGCAATCTATAGTTTATTATTGCTTCAAATGGAAACCTAACTCAATTTACAACTGGACGATCTTACTTTATTATTTTATTTTTACGTAATAAATTCGATCGTTTTACAATAAAAATATAAATGAATTCAAAGTAAGCTGTAGACTATGTTCAGAGCTCACTTTCAGCGACGCATCATATGATGATTATAATCATTTATGTGTTAGAATATTGTATATGGTCTTCAGATTAGTCAATGGTATCATCACATTCTGCCAAGTGCCTGTACATTTATTGCAGAATAGAGATTATTACGTTAGACACAGCCATAACATACCATGACGTCGAAATCCAGTCCATTTCCCCTAATAGACATTAACCCTCCATAAACATCGATTTCTAGACTCAATAAAATTCAAATATCGAATTAAAAGAAAACAATTTAAGGCGTAGATACTCGGACTCTCGGTACAGCTGCAATTAAATTACAAAATAAGTAAATCAAGATCAACAACGACAAGATAGGTCGAAGCGAGGGCGATTGCAGCGTGCATACATAACACATGAGCATAGCAATTGAATGCTCATCCGTATTCAAGGGCGAGCAGACCGATTGCAGGCGATACAGAACGATCACGATGCAGGTGACGTAATCTGACTGAATGAAAAGCGTTTGAAGCTGAAAACTTGGGCTCTTCGATAACATGATAGGCCAATTGGTTGGTTTGGTCGTTATCGGGATTTGGTTCATTGAGCTGTTGTGAATACTGTCAGGGTCTATTTTCCAATTTTCGCCATTTAGAAACTTCAACAGCAACAGCCAGTATTGATCTACCTCTAAGTCGACTTACACAATCCCGGCGTCCATGAAACGCGATTCTTCTCCATAACAAGCGCTGTGTATAATGTGTACCCGCCGCTGTGGACAAAAGTACTACTCGAACGTACATACGAACGGACTATAAAAAGGACCTGCAGATATCTCAACAGCATCATTAGCGAGGTTCCTTAAATTTTAGAATATCTCAATTGTAAGGACGCAATTAAGACGTAAAAAATAACTAATGGTGTAAAGACTGCATTATTATATAATGGCAATTTAAGTGTTCATAAAAGAGTAGAGCTAGCGAGCACGGCGGGTAATCGAGGTCGGCCCAATTTAAAGGGTAAACTCCGTTCCCAAACTATTCTGTTTCTATATAAATGTTGAAATGAAAATTTACCCTATCCAGAGTGCAATGAATCAACCAATCTGCCTAGCCTTTTCCCAACTATGTTGGGGTCGGCTTCCAGTCTAACTGGATGCAGCTGGATACCAGTATTTTACATGGAGCGACTGCCTTTCTGACCTCCACCCAACCCAGTAACTGGATAATATGATACCCCTTGGTAAGACTGGTTGTCAGACTTTGAGCTTCTGACGACCCGTAACGACTGTCAAAGATCCACGAATGACAACCGGGACCAACGGCTTAACGTGCTTTCCGAAGCACAGAGGAGTCGTGGCATGTAAAGATGGCCACCCATCCACCGACCAACCCCGGCAAGCGTAGCTTGACCTGATGGATCGACCCGGTGCAGCTGTTATTAATTAGCCACGAGCTCCTCATCCTATCCACCCTATCCAAAATGCAATATTTTGGATGTTTCTTGAGCGAGAAAATCGTTGATATCTAGACGCTTCCTCGTTGGCTGTGGGGCAGGTACATTTTTATATTCCATCTAGGTACAAATACTCTTCCGTCGAATATACTTTCATGAAATTTAATTAGGTATCTAAAGCAATATTCTGAACCACAGCGAAACAACTCAATTTTATTCTCGTCTTGATTTAACCAAGGCCTCGACGTTTTTTCTCAACCTAGTGCGGTTGAAGGAAAAACAGGTTAAAATAAATTTCAATCAACTTGACAACAGTTTTCATAGGTCAAACTAAATAAATGATACCAAATATTGGTCAAGAGTGAGAGCAGCCGAAACATAATAATAAGTTAAAAAAAATAAACTAAAAATTAAAACAGAATAAACAAATGAAAACGAAACAGATGACATGTTTTCTAAAAGAGTCACCATGGAGTTTCTGGCCGGCTCTTCTTTATTTGATACGAACAATTAATTTTATTATTGGAGCCGTGCACATATAGCTTCTGACGTTTCATAAGTGCCTATATATGTTGGTGTCTATAAACGATATTTTCGGCATTAGACTCGTTCCCAAACCTCGCAACTATTACTTTTTTTTTTAAATATTTCATGGACAGTTTTGTCTCCATTACAATTTATTATTATAGATATAGATTTGGTTTCCAAGAAGCTGAACTCTAAAAGGAAGAACATTTTAAAATGGTCGCCGATCATGTGACTTCCTACTGGTTGAGACCATTATCATATTCAGTTTTGACCTCCAAGTCTAGTGATTTAAACACAGTTGTCTCACAACTACGTACTGCTGTGGTTTATAATACCAAAACAATTATTTACATGTTGTACTCCCGTTTAAAGCATTCAGGCAACTGATTCTTGATATTTAAAAAAACTTTTTAGAAAAGGATTTCGTGTTGCCACAGAAAATGGTTTTACTTATTCTTACACTCAGATAAAACAGTCGCTCCATGCAAAATACTGGTATACAGCTGCATCTGGTTAGAGTGGAAGCCGACCCCAACATTGTTGGGAAAAGGCTCTGCTGAAGATGATGTTTCTTATACTCCTCTGTGGAGCTATACCACCACATCATAAAGATTGACAGTCAATATGGACAAGGGTTAGGCTGTGGGGACAGTGCCAAAGACGGGAAGCAAACTGAGAGAGACCAGTTTCTAAAAAAGGATGGAAAGTTCAGTTTTAAATAAAATGATGAAATGAGTTGACTAACTTCAGGAGATCCTGAAGCCATCAAATCCATGGAACCGCATGGAATTCTACTGAAAAAAAAAACAATTTATGAAATATGTTTTCGTCCAACATACACATGTCGAGCCAATATTTATTGATAAATGCATCAGTTTTATTTAGTATGTGTCGAGCTGCCATCCGTCAGTCCCCATCACTGATAGTAGTGTGCCAATCAATCGCCGCTTTACATTGTTGATTGATTGCCAATATTTATACTAGTGCGAATTGAAAACCGAATGAATTGTTTTTTTATGTTTAATAACTTTTGCCAACATCAAGATAACTGTAAATTAAACAAATGAGTAATTGGATTTTCCATTTATTTATTCTTATCAAAATTGCCTAATTTTAAAACGACTGACTGTTTATTTAGGTACAAAAATCTTATGTTTGTCATTTTATCTAAATATTCTGACTTATTCACAAAATACTAAAATAACATTGCGCATTGGACTGTAACAACTTTTTCATTTTAAATCGGTTTTATCTCGCACCGAAAAGCGCTCGAATATCCATGAACGCAAAGCATAAAGAACTCAAATATAATGCGACATAATCCGTATAAATAGTTTCATTTCAATGGATAATATCTGTGTAAAATATTCAGTCCTGCCAACATCACAAAAGACTGAAAGTATCGCATGTCCCATCGCATGAAAAAGCATCCACACAAAGTTGCAAGTACAGTTCAAACTAAAAATTCCACCTTTATATTCTCAAAAATATCTGCCATAACCATAAATTGTGGTTGCAAACACTACAAAAAGGAGCAGAAGTCCTTCCGAGCTCACAAACCATTGTTAGCATGGAACACAATAGAGCTCTCCAAGGAACTGTTTACTTCTATTCTATTCTAGAGAATCAATTCCAGAGTGCTGTAATCCTCCTTTGGGAATCATTGAGCTATGTGCAGCCACTCTGCAGTTATTCGCTAAGGGACACTATTGTTGCAATGTAGAATTCTACAGTATTTGAAGCTGACTGCTCTTCGGCTGTAGCTAAGTACTGCTTTGGTTATGCAGTAATGAGCGCTCTGCTACGAACTAGAGACAATAATATAATGTTTTAAAATCATAACTTTGGATTTTTAACCGACTTCTTCAAAACGGAGAAGGTTCTATGTTCGTCTGTATGTTTTTTTTTTGTGTATGTTCATCGATATTTTCGCCAATTGTGAACCGATTTACAAATTTATTTTTTTGTTCGAAACGGTATACTCCCGGGGTGGTCCCGTATAAATTTTATAAATTTTGCTTTGTGTAGTTTTTGAGTTAGCTTCAATAATTACGTATTTTTCCCACAAATGTAGACGATATCTTATTTGACTCCGTCACTGTTATTTACATAGCAGGTAGTGGTATTCGAATTTGTGTGGGGTAGGTACCACAACTATAAAATGAAAAAAAAACTTTTTACAAAATAAAGAAAAAACTGACTTCCCAAAAAAACACCCTTTTCCCTTTTTTAGTGTTTTTTTTTTGGAAGACGGTTGTTTTAATTTTTTTTTATGTTTTTATAATGAATTGTTGTGATACTCATGAGAATGACACAAAGTATTAAAATGTTACTTATTTTGTTGCAGGTAAGGATTTTCCACAATATTTTCCATCGTAGCCAGAAGCAACGACAGGTGAGTTAGTCAAAGAACAAGATTTTCGTGTAGAAGAAAATGTGTCCATCAACCCAACATTTGATAATAACGATGCTCATAATGTAACCACAATAATAAATGTTGATGACGATATTACTCCACCTCATTACGAAAATACAGTCAAGTCAATAACAAAGAAGAATAGTTTACGTTGCATAGAGCTAAAGATTGCTATACTTGCGTCTAATGCTAAGCCACAAAACGCAGTGAAATCGTAGTAGAAAGTGTCGCGGTTAGCCACTAGATACGCCCTCTTATTTAAACTAGGCATCTGCAAACTCAGTTGATATTACTTTCCAATTGCACTTACTGCGATTGCTGCATGCGTAATTTTGTAATTTACTCAAACAAATTGACAGACAATTATATTTTACGTAATTTTATGAAGTGAAGCTTTAACGTCTTCATTTTATGCAAAGACTTTTAGTCTCGCTTTGGTATTTATTTCGTCGTAAATCGCACGATTTGTTATAACATGACCTATACCAAGGTTTCTATTTAAACCTATAGCTCTCAAGCCATTTTGGCACAAAATATAATCGCACATAATTACGGGAGGTGACTAATTGGTTCGGGGCTCATTGTTTGGCGGTCACGCGCCGTCGCGCCGCCAGAGGGCGCGGTATTCTGCGACACAATAGTTGCAGCAGACGCGCCCTCCATTGTGAACTGACCTTATCTTCAAACCTCATCACAATGTCACGCTATACTATATTTACGTGCAAGTTTAAAAAGAACTACTTATCTTCATATAGGTACATTTGACCGATTTGACTGTTGTTTGGACGTTTGGCAAAATGCCGTGACTGAAGTCATTGAACGAATGATTAGTAATGATCGAGTACCATTAGGCCTGCTAAACCAAAATTATGTTAAATGAAGTCATTAAACAGATCCGAAAAGAGGAAATGACCACAGAGACCTCATCTAAATTAATTAGAAACTAATCAGCTCTACGTGATAATTATGAGACTACAGGTTACGTGAAATAATATCTTTTAAATCTGTTTTTTAAACATGAAAAAGAAATGAACTTTGACTTCCAAAAAGAGCATCAGTATAATCGCAACCAAGTAGCTAATCATGCGAACGCACATGCTTACCACCATTACCTTTGTAAAGGGGTTCATGATACTTACGTGAAATACCGGTTGTGTGACGTCACCGCAAAATTCTCATTTAAATTTTGTCACAGCTATCAAGGCATTTCACGGGCATGTCGGGCCCTCTCGGCTTATGTCGGCTAATGACTTTAATGACACCGTCATTATCTAAAGCTCGTGTTGCAACTGTTTCGAAATCTATTGTGTATTTAATGTGTGCATTATATACTGCGTCTGATACCATAACATTTTTGGTTCAGTTTCTTTTGAAAATTGATGTTAAGAAAGTTTTATTGTAAAATGTTGCTACTGTTTGGTTTAAATTAGTCGAAGGACCAGAATGTAAAGAGATAGACAAAGTAAATCTGGAAAATAACAAAGGAAAGCAGAAAGCAATAAGTCCAGCACAAACTTTTGTCACTGAAGACCTAAACATAACCAAACACTCAATGAAGATGAATGCAAAAACGATATCAAAATATAGTCATTTGTTTGTTAAAGTATCTAAGCATCTATTTCGGTTAGACGTATGAGCAACACCCAGTCTGATTGCTAGCGACCAATGAGTAATGGTCGGTGGACTGATGAGATCACTTTCAGCGGTGCTAATTCCAAGCTGCCGCCAATGGAGTCGTTACACTTTGTTGTCGCAGCGGCCATTTGCCAAACTCATTGCGTCTGTAATTGCGCTCGCTTGTTTGAACTTGGTACCTAGGCGAAAGTACTATTAGACAAGCTACGATAGCGAATCTGCATAGTCTTGGTGACAGGTGTGTCGAATCGTGAATGAGGCTAAAAGTTTCGTACTTTCAAACGCAAGTGCATTTAGTAAATCTTACTCAACTTTTTATTTTTTCTTTAATTGTCTACATCTGATATATTTAGTATGGTTACTTAATTTTGTAGAACTTAAGGCAGCTGTTAGTTGAATACTTAAAGATCAATCGAATAGTATGTTCGGTCTATGCAAGTCATTTTACAAGCACTTGGTTAGGTTAATTGCGTGGATATTTCGAAAATGAGGCGTTTGTGCTGACCCTACCGCTAATTACTCTATTATACCAATCATTCCACTGAATGTAGCAACTTAATTATTAGTGTAATGTTCCACAAGATAGGCAGACACTGTTTTTCTCGAGGATAGAAACATAACAGCTGACGGGTGTCAATTCGAAGCAAGAAGAAGCAACTACAAACACCGTGAAAAATTATCGTTCACAAGTTCACAACAAACTAAGAATAGTTACGGGTTACGGGTTTCGTTTTTAAAGCGCCTGGTTTTTTTTAAAATAAAAATATCACACGAAACACTTTTTATTACACCACTTAGTAAAATAATAATTATTAGAAAGTATAAAAATACGCACCACGCGGTTTTTATCGCAACATCATACTACTAGCGCCATCTCTCACAAATCGGTAGAACTCGGTTGTTTCACTACGTCATGCCGACATTGACCGCTAGATGGGGGCACTGGTACATGGAACGGGTGACGCGCGCGGTTAACGAACGTTCTTGACTGAGCTCTCGAGTTCGTTCGACGGCGCGGCTAGGCTTGCCGTGACACAACACAACACAACAGCGGATTGGAGCGTGGAATGGAGTCGCGTATGGCGTAACAAACTACAAGCCTAGTAACAATAACATTCATTCGGAAGTTGTCCTATCTTTTGTTTTAATATTATGTACGGATTTAATTTATGTATGGTTAATACTCATAAATTACCAGTTAATTACTTTAATATATATTAGACCAAACAGTCTAAAAATAATGGTTCCAAACGATAATTACAATTTAATAATAAAAAAAAGTATTTGTGTAAGTATCTACCCTTTACATAAATTATTATTACTTACTAATTTTGTTTCTGAACTCTACATTTTTTAGTATCACCGTAAACCGTTAGATGGCGCTACAATGCCTGCTTTCAGAGTATTCTTTCTTTCGTTTGGACAACAGTTTCGGTTGTATTCATTGTAATGGATGTTTTTGATTAAATTGGTAATAGAATATCATTCAAGATTAGGACTCACAAAAAAGATTTTTTTTTTGCAAAACCGATGTCGGTAACAAACATAACTTTTGTAGGTATTATTGAACCAATTCTACATTATGTACTTATTATATGAAATTGTATTTTTAAAGTTTTAATCATTAATTAAATGCCTACAGCGAACATGCACTGTATTGAAATAAAATTAACACCTTTATAATCAGTCTTCATGATAATGGTGCCACAATGTTCTTGTCGTCCTAAATGACATTGCCTCGTAAATAATAAAAAACAAATGTATGAGACGTAAGTACTAAGGAATTTTTATGTGCGAACCACGGCATGGAGGGACCAAGATCTTGAGGACTTTTGATCCTCTAAAGTATTTTATAATCTTGTTTTGAATCAATTTGGCTCCGACCTAAACGTTTGTTTTCTTTTCTGTCTTTGGCAGAATACAAAAGCGATTCCTTATGGCTTACCATTATTTTTGGAAAAATACTGGCATGAAAGAAAAGCTTCTTTGAAAAACAATGTGCACTTATAAGTTATTTAATAAAAATATTATGTAGTGTTGTATAGCTACATACATCTCATCTGCCTAGCATTTTCCCAACTATGTAGGGGTCGGCTTCCAGTCTAACCGGATGCAGCTGAATACCAGTATTTTACATGGAGCGACTGCCTATCTGACCTCCACAACCCAGTATCTGGGTAATACGATACCCCTTGGTAAGACTGGTTGTCAGACTTTCGGGCTTCTGACGACCCGTAACGACTGTCAAAGAATGACAGCCGGGATCAACGGCTTAACGTGCTTTCCGAGGCACGGAGGAGTCTCGGTATGTAATGATGGTCACCCATCCACGGACCAACCCCGGCAAGCGTAGCTTAACCTAATGGATCGACCCGTGCGGCTGTTATTACGTAGCCACGAGCTCCTCCAGTTCCAATTAAAAAAGTTATTTTTGGTATGACATTATGAACTGACATCATTAATTTCATAAACGTTCGATTACAAAAATAATTATCAATACTTAATTTATAGCTAACAGCTTTGACAGCAAATACCTATTGAATGCTTGATAAATGCTTTACTATGTAAGTTTATTATTGATGTTTTTAAATGTCTAGATATGTTTTCTACGTATTATTGATTCTTGACTCGATCTATTTATAAACTGGAAATAAACAACCATGTGCCCAATATATGTCTATTGTAGGTAGGAAAGTAATTCAATATCTTTTAGAGCATCTTTTAAACAAAAATTAACAAACCGGTCTAATACTGTTAATTACAATATAACTTTTTTATAATTGCTTTTCGCATCCGTGTCTTACTAAATTACTTACCTTTAAGTGTTTCTCATTAGTTTCTCTAATTCACTATTAGAACTGAGCAAAAAAGTTAATGACTTATTTAATTTCTTTTAGTTCTGCCACAAAGCAACACATAGTCAGGTACAGAGTGCTCGGCATATCTTAAAAAGTTAGGTAAGTATATACTATGTCAGACTCAATTCAGTATTCTACGTATCTAAAGTGTCCTACTGGGCGCACTGTCTAACTACGTAGAATAATGAATGAACCGAGTGTTCCGTACTCAGTTGTGCAGTGAATACAGACCGAAAAGTACGAGAGAGACATAGCGAATGTGCGGCCGTTAGTTGTCTCTTTCTATAATTCTGATTTTGAATAGGCAATTGAATTTGACAGAATTGAATTTCCATGGCAGGCTTGCAGAAAAAACACAGGAATTGGTCGCACAGTTGCTTTGTCTCTTTCTAAGAGAGTGGCCACTTTTGTGAGGCTAACGGTTAGTCCATTCTCCATGTCTAAGTTAATGACTAAATTCGATCATCAGTGGCATTGCAAGTGAAGCTAGTCAGCTGCTTTTGAAATTTTCAATGCAGGGGTAATTTGTGTCAGTATAGGCGCTGACACAAATTACCCCTGCAACCCTAGCGCTAATAGGTAGGTTCTTTGATAGAAGATAATTGATTAGATCACCTTATAGATAGTAACCAGATAGATTTGCTTAACTTATCTAACTCTAACATACCTTCATAATTGCTCCTAACAACGAAGGCAATTCTCGGTTTACACTCGTAGCATGACGCATTCGTCATTACCGCTTGTATCTTATGTCGCATAGGTTCGTACTATAAGAATGAAACTAGCAGTATTCGACTACCTCAAATTGCCTCAGTAACGGTTATGTGTACCTACCTACTTATTGTATGGTGTAAGAACATTTTACTAAATAAAATAAGATTTCGGCCGTTGTTTTCGACAGTGGTCGTTAAACTTCACGCTCGGTGATTAGCCATACAACTGTGTGAAAATAAATGCACTGTGTGTTTGACATTATTTCTACGTCATAGCGATCTTTTATTTAAGTAAGTATAACTTTAATCTTAAAAAAATTGCAATAATGAATTCCTGTGAGTTTTTCAGTTATTTGTACCGAAATATTAGCTTCACCACAACAAGAATCATAATAGTAATATGAAGACTACTGTCAGCTTTATAACTAATAACGAATCCCCATAAATAATTTAATTAATTTTGATCCCAACGGAACTGCACCCAGCAAACCCACCCTAATATGGATTAGTAGCAGCACCATCAACCATAGCATGTCGCGTTTTAATCAATAAATCGCTCTGGGAACGACACGTGTACCACGTTGAAAAACTTGACTTCATTCAATTGAAAATAATGATTTAATAATTGATCGTTATCTGGGAATCGTTATAATACTAGCTGGCACTTATTTTAGAACGATGCTCTAGCTTACTAATTAATTTAAAACAAGATAGAGATTAATTTGAAATCAGCCGGTTTTTAATCGAGATTCAAACTCCAGCATCGTTCTAGAATAGTATACCGACGGACTACTTAGCTATTCTATGTATATTTGAAAATCCTTCTATTGATTCTTAATTCAAAAGAGTATAAATATTAGACTTTGATAAAAATATTGCAACCTAGAAAAAATAATCGTTATTATTTTTATGTAGCAAGGACGAGTCCTAATAGAGGTGAACAATTCTTTCAAAAACTGGAACATTTTATGCCAAAAAACCCGATGGCAACAAAAATAAGAATTACAATGAAACTATTCTATTGTTGCTATAATAACGACCACCAAAACTACACAATGAAAATGCAAATGGCGTGTGAATTTTAACTTTGAGTACCATTTGGAAATGTCATCGCAAGTCAATGTACAGTTGTATACCTAATCTGCGCCGAAAATGTATTAGTCAGAGATTTACCCAGTTATCTGTTGCATATTTTATTTATAAAAATATTAAGACTCACTTACCTGTCTAAGGTACAGTCACGAGCAAAAATATGTATACACTCAGCAAAATTCAATAACGACTTGCTCGTGGAATAATGATTGCAACTTTGAGATGATACCTATTTCATAATAATGGGGGTTCCAAAATGCTATGTTCGGTATAGCATAAAATTATAATCAATACAGTAGGAGAAAATCACTTTTAATAAATTGCTAAATGTATACATATTAATACTTGTGACTGTACAAGAATCTATTTAAAAAAGGTGGAAGTTTGCATCTAAAAATACCTAGATTTGGTTTTTTAAATGGCAAAGGTGGAAGTGTGCAGCTTGGAATGTCATCTGGCTAAAAACCAGCAGAATACCACCGCAGATGGAATATTTAAAAAACAAAGTGTGATACGGTGATATTTATACGTCCATGCATACTAATATGCTGTTCGTTGGGTCTTGGCTCTACCCGAGTTAAAAGTCAAGGTAGTTTAACTGACTTAACAGGCGAAGTCAACGGTCGTTCTGTTTTATTAACATTAATTACAACTTCTTCGTGGAATATAGCGTGTAACTATTTTCTGAAAAAATTAAATGGGTCTTAAAATTGATATAGCTTTCATAAGATGTATGAAACCGTAGTTTTTTTTAAACCGACTTTAGCTACGTTTGTGGTTCTAGAAAATATGTTTGCACGTCGATGTTACACCTGTATTTTGTTCATTAAAGAGTGTTGATGTATTAAAAAAGGATTTGTTAATTGAAAGGATTTTGCGGGTCTGCTTTTATGGTTGAGTAAGCATATTTAAAAGGAACATTAATCAAATTAACATCGTTAAAAATAAGTCTGCAATTCACTGTTTAAGTATAATGACATTCGCCAATTAATCGCAATCTTTTTCCATTCAAAGCTAAAGTTTTAGCTGCAGTCGTCGGTGATATTAATTGTTTATCAAATTGTCAGACTACATTAATTTACCAAGTTGTAGCCATTTCATACAAACAACGACGGCTGTGATTTGACAATTTGACAATTTAAGGTAGTGACTTTATAAAATCCATAGATGACCCAAATATATCCACTATTAATTTATATTCTGGTCACATTCTACGTTAAAGTCTGCTCAAGATCAAAATTTTCCCATTAACCTATAAACCGAACCACGATCGAACCATTACAGCCGATCATGATAACATTAATAACATGATGAGTTAATTAATCATTGTTAAATTTAATCATCCACGAACGAGCTCGGTTCTACGTTATAACTAAGAAGGTTGAACTTGGTACAGTAAAGTACCTATTGGTAGTACATTATTATTAATGTCGATAACTTAATGAGGCGTCCTGTCTGCCTCCCCTGCCTCCGATCAACCGTGAATTTTTGAATGGATGATTTCTTTGTGTTTTAATTGCAATTATTTCAAAGCTTGGGGAGGAAGAAATTGTATGTGAGAATTGTGTTAGATTCTTATGAGCCTTATATAATGGGAAATATTCAAAGATTCTTTAAAAGCTTATTGACCTTCTAATAATGGACACTTTAAAAAAAAATTATGAACCTCTGAAAACTTTTTGGGCTTCAAAAGACGCACATTTTTTTATACAAATTAGCCTTTTTTTTATTTCTGGCCTTTTCTCACATCTGGTCGCAGTACAACTAATCTAGGATACCTACTCCGATCAAATGGGTTAGGTTGGTTAGAACTGTGACTAACTGTGCGTGAGCCGAGCGAGCGAAGCGAGCGGTGCCGCGGCCCAGTGAGCGCTGCATTCATGTTCGTCGGAGTTTCTTACTTTTAGGTCCCCAAAATATGAATTATTAGAGGATCACAAAAAGAGCATTAATTTTATTTCATTATATTAGAATGTTTAATAATATTTTTAGGAAAGCAAAATGTGAATTATTTCGGGTTTGATTAATATGCCACAAATAATTGGTTAGCCATTGGGAGCTGTCATAAAGGAATCAAAACTTAGCTAGACTCGAGAGTTGTAAACTTTATGTATGACTCTGCACATGAACGCAATTCAACGTGTTCCAACGTCCAGAGATAAAATTATTGATTTATAAATAAATATCTTGCATTGACTCATCCACCTCGCAATTTACACCAGTCTAATAAAACGTTTCTGTCTCGCTCCTTAGTCCTTTAAATGGTCGGTCTTGACCCTACGTCTTCGGATCCTGTCAATTTTATCGCTCAGCGAAATGATCTCATCACTCCATTGCAACGACCTTATTGTGATTAATGTTCTGTCGCTGTTTCTATATAAATTGTACGCGGACGCTATCCGTCGATCTCTAATTGAAGGAATTGTGGCAATTTATGAGACACCGAGCCTTTTGTGCGAGCAATGAATTGAGTAATTAGCGATGTAAGAATTTTCTTGATTAAAAAATAAAGGCTTGTTGTAAAACTCAATTAAAGCCGATTGGGTGGCGGACGGCGGTAAAGCGGCTTTATGAGTAAAGTCTTGCTCATGGAGCTTCTAAATTCGAATTTATAATGAAGGTGAGCATATTTTTTTTAATAAGCAGTTAGCGTAAGTCTTCTTTGGTGTCTACTATAATAATAACAGCTAATGCCGAGTTATTGATTTAATTTCCATTGCCGGGACATGGTTCACATGTTTATTATATTATTAATTTAATAATTATACATTTTAAGTATATTATAACAATTCAAATAAATATGCTTATCTTTGTTAGCAACGCATCAGCATTGCCAGGTCGGCTATTTTAATATAAAAGCAAAGCTAACTTGCATGAACTGCAATAAAATAACTGCTTAGTTACATTAAAACCACATAAATATTAATTTTAATTGCATAATATTACTTAAACCAACGCTATCACAATACTATAGCAATTTATTAGTCACAGCATAGAGTTTGTTACACTTTAACAATTTATACATGAATAATTAAATATTAATTAATGTCAAAAGTTAAAATCGTCAGACTGTTTATTGGAGAAAAGATTTAGCAATTATAAAACAGGGTATAAGTACAATGAGCTTGGTATGAGGTAAATTAGATATTATTTAAATAAAGGCGAATTTCATTTTACAAAGCGGCTTTTGTTTCTGTAATGAAGGTAAACAAACTAACGAACAGTCTGAGACAGATCTCTTTCTTTTTATGGTATGCACTGGAAACAAACCTATTTTTTCTGCTTTTTATCATACTAATTAATTTTCTTCGCGTGTTTTTCGAACAGTCCAGACTCGTTGAGATGCTGCTAATGACTTGTATAACCTTGGATTCGAAGTCTGAAAGGATATTAATTAATCTTAGATAACAAATCACATAAATTACTATGCTCTCATAGCTCGAAGATCGTGATAATGTTTAAGTTTTTTTATATTGCTAATTACATGTATAACTAACTAAACTTTTATTGTTCTGAAATAATTTGAAATACGATTTTGAGTACCTTACTAGCTACTTTTAAAATAAGAAGTCGCCCACACAAGCTTACATGACACTGACACTGCGCAGTATATTCATTCTATAATAAAATTATTTAATCTATGATAAATGACGAGTACATACGTTATAATTAATCTAATATTTTGCTCCGTCGATATATAAAATGACGTCATTCGTTCGACCTCTTTGATTTCCGGTGGCCATCTCTTTGATCCACCGGCCACGGATATCTGAGTCTATAATAGAAATAAAACAATAGACTATTGTCTGAATTTATGAAAAATGTTTGGTATTACTTAATTAAAACCTAAACAGTATGTCGTTTCAAAATTACTGTATGTACAGGTACTCAAATTCTTTATGAAAATTAAACAATTATGTATATTTTATTATAGTTTACTAGCGACCCGCTCCTGCTTCGCACGGTTTTTACGACTTGACAAAATATCGAGATTTTTTAGATAAATGAAACTTAAATAATAACGCATTAAACAGATAAACCCTCCGGAATAAATTCTCTAAACGATGGGGAAACCTCATAAAAATCTGTTTCGTGGTTTAGAAGAACAACGCGTACATAGAGACAAACAGGAAAAGCGACTTTAATTTATAATATGTATAGAAGATCCAAAATGATGATATTATTAAGAGGAATAGCCAATCAAATACTTAAATATACACGTTAGTTATGTGCACAAACCATTGAAACCTAGTCTGAGATCTTGCAGACAAGTCACATAATAAATTAGTTCTAATTGGCGTATCGTCTCGAATACTTTTAAACAGCAAAATACATAGCAACCGATAGACATGAAAAATAGCTGCATTAACATAACTAGCGAATATAATGAACACCTAAATAATTCTAAAAAAGTATAGGTATCGAGATTCTTTATGTCTCATGTGTTTATTTATTACATAACACAACACCACACCTGTATGTTCCTAGGCGGTAAGCAGAGGGGTCTTAGAACAACCACATTTCGCCTGTTCTTTTGCCACTACCGGTCAAAGAGCCAACCAGGTAAATTCCTGATGAAAAAACCCAGTTTGAGAGCTTTTTCCTACCTGGGAATCACACCCAGGACCATTTTACTCAGCAGTTACACTTATGTAATAACCAACGTAAACGAAACTGCTTCGTTGCTGCGCAAGCGCTACTGCTGAGCATGAGAGGCCCTGGGTTCGATTCCATGGGTCGGGCAAAGGTTACCTTTTGACTTTTTCCATCTGGAATTTCTCATTAGCAGCCCGGAGTTTGGATTTGTGTCTGATTGATGGCAAATAGGCTCGCCGCCTATTACATGAGACTTAAACATAACTCGTGAAATGTGGGTGTGCTATAGGTGCACCTCTGCTTAACCCTTCGGGGAATACAAGCGTGATGCTATGTTATGGTAATTAAATTAACATCTTCAATCGAATTCTACATTTTATATTTAATGATAACACTCATCAAATTCCAATTTCCAAAGTATGTTATGTTTATTCCCAAAGAAATAATTGACACTCAAATATGGACTGACTTACCATTTAACTCCATGGGTATATCACCTCCTATGGAACAGGTTTATAATCCTTGACATTTCGAAATCACATCCGATGGTATTCGATTTGTTCGTTTTAAGTTTTCATGTCAAAACATCGCCGTGGTAACTTCATAGAAATCTCTATGGGGATCTCATACGAATAATATGGTAATGTAGAACTAAAGTAAATGTTACACGATTTTTAATTTTGAGATTTCCAGTTAAAGAAACTCCAAATGAAGTAATTTAACACCAGACTTATTTAAAAGTTACTCAAGAATTCATGAATAATGCAAATTCGAAACTAACTGTATTTTAAATACTGTACAGTGTACAGCCTCAATTTGCTATTGTATTCTTCTTTGAGAAAATCCAAACTACTTCAAAATAAAGTAGGTATAAGTAAACACTTATTCGTGTGATCATTTCTCGGGAAAACTTTTGATAATCTCGTATATAAATAATTCGGGTGTTTGAATCCGTTTTCAAGGCCGAGCCACTTCGCAAAGTAAACTCTGGTATAAGGATTGAGTTTGTTTGTTGTCTGTACCCAACATGACAGGCGTTGCTAACATCGTGGGCTTTTAGCAACGGATTAAGGAATCATCATAACGTTATTTGCTTTACGTTACGCTCAATTTATGAAGGAAAGCGTCTCTTAGCGGCCCTTCTGATATTATCTCAGTTACATACGGTTGTTTACGTTTCAAATTAATATTGGATTAGCTCGTTGAAAGGTTTTCAAGTATTTTGCAAACAGTCTTATTTAATTGTCAAATGAGTGCCTTATACAAAAATAATCACGTCTCTTTTGAAATGTTTTACTTCAAAAAGAAAGAAATTAAACGTGATTTAATAATAGATAAAAATGAAAACTTATAAAACCGCAGGTTGTTCATTTTAAACTCATTAAATAGTAAAACTTTCTTAATAAGAATCCAATTAGCAGTCAACAGAATATAATTATAAGAGATTTATTAATTAGTCACAATTATAGCTATAAAACTTGTGATATTGACAATTTACGACCGGGTAGAGACTATATTTTGTACAAATACTTATTTGTAACCAGAGTGGCAAGGTTGATATTTTTGGGTCAAACTAGTCCAAGGTTGACATTCCCATCATACAAGCAATAACAAGTCCGTAGTTACAAAAAAACAAAAGAGTCTACAGGTCAAAGTCAAGTCAAAGGTGACAAATTACTAAGTCGACACTGTCCGTCCGTCTGTCACAGGTCTTATGAACCGAAACAGGTAGACACTATTATAATGGCCGCAATAACAGCAAATAATACTTAATAAAAACTTTTCACAAAAAAAAAACAACCGACGAATTGAGAACTGCCTCCTTTTTGAAGAAGTCCGTTAAAAATAAGAATAAAGGGGGAATAAAATATACATAGAACGTGTGTTTTTTATTTTTATTTTTAGTGTTAAATATTAGCGAGTGGTACGGAACCCTTCGTGTCACCGCTTTTTTTTTGCGTTCATAAAATACAGTATCGTGCCAAAGAAACGACCGAAAAATATTTTAGTAGATTTTCAGCTTCGAATCAAATGCTTATCGTATATGTAATGAACTTCGCTATTATCAAGATGGAGGTGTTTCCCGACTGATTAATACATAGCAACTGCTGTGTTTCAAATTATTATCATGTACTTACCAATAGATGAGAATATATGTCATAGATTTTTTACACTCTGTGATTGCTTGGAATCACGCACTGACTTATTAGTATTACTTGTAAAGATGTTAGGAATATTGTAATATCGTATACTTTTACAATGTTTGTAAATTATTAAAATTAATTATTTTATGTTTATTGTTTCTTTATTGTTTTATGTTTTGAATGTAAAGTATACTTAAGTTAATTTTCTGTGAATATCGCATTGTTATAATTATAAGGTTGCATTGTTTTAGTTATAAGTAATTTGGTGTTAATTGTGTAGTTTATTTGTAATTGTTAGTAATAGTGTTATTTAAAATAGTTAATATTATAAGTAGGCTTAGCTATCGCATTAGGTTTCTAAACCTGTAATGATAGTTTAAGAGTTTTAAATAAATAAATAAATAAATAAATAAATATGTGAGCACCATGTACCTATCACATAACTGATTTATTTGTCATTGCTCCATTTATAATTCTTTTTGCCTTTTGTGGGACAGTAATCTTATTGCAGGTGCATCGTCTTCACATATAATTATATAATTCATGTATACAAAATACTGTAAAACATTTTTGAAAAGAGTAACGGTGCATTTTCTTGCCCATTCTTCTCCATACGAAAGCTACCTTTTGGAATGGGCAACTAGAATCAATTCTATTTCTTTGTTTTTCATTGACGTTCAAAAGTGCCTTTTATGTGCCTATTAGAAATAAATTATTTGACTTTGACTTTGACTTTGAATAAATTGTGCTCTGACGAGATCAGCGGACCTAAAACGGCCACACTAGCAATTCCTCTAAAAGCAATTCATTTCTTGAATTTCCAGCTGTCATTAGCAATTCCTCTAATTTGACACAAAAGCAATTCATAATTTAAGGAGCATTTTACGAATCTCCATAGAAAACTGTTAAACAGATGAATTATTTCGTAATAAGAATCGCACGCAGATCATATTATGAATAGTCAGTTTGTGACATTTAACGATGATTCATAATATCTTCCTATTATGATTCTGCCAAAGTGGCTGTATTAAGCCCCCTGAATTATTTAATTAAAGCCTAGCCAACGATTGATTGCTTCCACGCAAACGGAATCATGGTTTAGCCATAGTTGGAAAACTGCTCAACGACTTATTTTCTAGTTATTTAATAAATTGGTCATCTTCTTCAATTCGTGTTGTTAGTGACTAACCTAAGACTTTTACTGACTAAAACCCACCCGTGTTCCTTCATTTGCCTGTTGCCAAGGTCCCGGTATCCCTTTCGGACTTTCCCGCAAGTTAGTGACTAACCTGGTGTCAGACCTGGTGTCAGAGTTTTAAAGCCGCCCATGGGCACCTGACTTAGCTTCACATGCCGTTGAGAAATATCTCTCAGGCATCGGGTTTCTTGACGATGTTTTCCTTCACCATTTTTTAAGCAAGTGATAATTATAAAATACGCACATGAATCCGAAAAGTCAGAGGTGCGTGACTTGGGCTGGAACTCGAGACCTACGACTTGGCAGTCTGACGGTCACACCACTAGGCTATCACTGCTCTGAATAGGTATATATACGTAAGTTTTATTTAATTTTGATATTCTATTTTGAGATAAGTAATTGGAATCTTGAATCGATTGTCCTTATTCCGAAATAGAGACAGGAAATAGGCGAAAACAATCTCGATTGTGTTTATTTTTTCAAGCAACGTTCTATACGTTTACGATGTAATTTAGCTTTATTGCTAGACGTCAGAAAACGGTAGCAAAACAAGCCTACAACATCAACAAGAGTCAGGTTCAAATTCTCATTGCCAACTAATTGTATCAGAGAAACGATCTCGACCGCCTATTGCTAAATAAGTATCGCATTACGAGTACCATTGAGATATCGATACTCACGCGAGTATTCGATTATGATCGGATCACAATCGTTGGTGGCTGTATCAATATTCCGAGTGCGTCAATCGATCCCAATCACGGATGTAATGGTGAGGGAAGTGTGTGACTAGTCTGTTATTCGCTTTTGCTGTGTTTTTTATAATTTATAATAATGTTTGATAGAGTCTTAATATAACGCGTTTATTGGGGTTATCAAAATTAAGAACATGTTTGAAACGTACGTTGGAATTCGTAGTGAAATCTTACAAAATAAAATAAAGTTTAAGGTACTGGTAGACTGATATATAAACATTAAAATAAGTATCTATAATTATTATGTTAATCACACTGCAATCGATTTATGAAAATTATATAAATTACCATTACAATCATGATATAATTTATCAACACAGTAATTTACCAACCAGTAATAATCAATCTTGCAAACAATAAAATGTAAGTAAGTTTGATATAATTTTCCTATAAAACTTGCTATAAATAATACAGGAGTGCGCTGATTCCATAGCATTATTATATCTTATGATATAATTATAATGTAAATAGTTGGTTGTCGACCTCAGCCTAATTTCATAACTATAATATAATCTAGACCATTTGATATGCAAATCTGACAGTTATAGCCTACAGATAGGAATATTTAGACTTGTATTATTGTGTTTAGATGACATTGCTTGATATTATGCAAGTTGCGTTTTAAATGAGAACATAATGCAACTAATTGTGTTTGTTTCGCTATTGTTTATTTGCTCCAGATCAAGCAGTAGGTTGAAAATGTTAATAAAAGTTCATAATTACACGGGGTTATAACTAATATGAATTAATTCTACTGTACATAAAAAAAAAACCTACTTATATTTCAAAGGCGATGCCGAGGGCCGAGCTTTCTCACAAGCTCCTATTTTGTATAAAAATGCATTCGAGAATCATCTCTGTCAGTTTCCTTCATACATGTAGGCAAGTGTCAAGCTAGTTTCCCCCAACCACAGAATAGTACTGGTACCCCAACACCCAACAAGAAGCCGTACACTGATATCTTCGCCTCACATCGTACGCTTTCCTTTCATTCCAAGACTAAGATAACTTATTACGTCACACAATTATTATCTCGTAAGTTACTCAGCACAATAGCACCAAGTTCAGCTAGACAGCACTGATTGCATCGCGCATGCGCCACGCAGGAGAAAGCGACCTGCAGTGCGATGACCCCGGCTAAATTCGGCCAAGGTCTACCGGCGAGACGGCAGGTATCCCAAGCCGGCGTACAAATAGACCAGCGACATTTAAATAAGGAAAAAACAACTGTTTACACTATTGTGGAGGACAGTCTTAAACGTTATTATTAGACACAAGATTAATGGTTCTCCTATAAAGGAACGTGATTTGGTTCTGATTGAAAATAACCATTAGCCCTGCCTTAGTACTCATAAGCTACAGTTCGTTTCACTCTTCGCTGAATCATGAGCTTATAATTGCTGGATTTTCAATTTCCAGAGCTCAGTTCACTGTTTAAATATTTCCATAAACATTTTATGACCGTCTTCACCTACCATCTGGCAGATGTGCATCTATTTATAAACCGTACGGATCATCAGGAAACAAAGTTCAAACATGAACTTTATCGCTAGCCGGGGAAAGTTATAAAACGCACACGCCGCTGATGCCGCCGACGCAAGCGCGCCGTTCAGATGTCGAACGTCGAACTTGCGTTTAAAATCGGCCAAGGTCCCACAGCGGCCACTGACCTTATACTTGTGGTTACGAAAAAACCGAACCGAGAATTCGAAATGCCCCGTATATTCCGAACCTTATTTTTTCTAAATAGACAAAAAAAAAAACGAAGCCCTACCGAGATTGCGTGTTGCATTCCTGTGCCAATCGCTAGAAAAGGTCCAAATCGACATGAAAACTAAATCGAGTGTCGTCGGGGAGTCCGTCGAACCGCATCTAAATCCAGCCAAGGTCTCAGTCAGCTGAAGGGCGGCTCGCCCGACTGCCTTTGTACTGGTCGTTTACACTGCGCGACCATAACAAAGGGTTGCTTAAATACCTACGAGCTGACTCACGCCTAGCTCGAACGCGAGGACGTCGATCGTAAAGTAAACTTGCCAGAGAATATAAGTTTGGTTGTAAAAAATGACACACGCTTGCAAATTTTAATCAAGACCACCCGTTTTGATACACGATTTGTAGTGCCTTAAACAAATTAAAAGTGCAAACACATTCGCAATAAATATCAGACAGCCAATGTAAAGTGATCCTCAACGCCCCACCGGTGCTAATTCAACCTTGTTAAATAAAGGAAAGTAAATGAATATTGCAGGTCTGGCTATAATGGCAATGTTTGTATACAGAGGCGTCTAGACGTGGTTTTGCCTGCCTGCGTCGAGATGCGCTCGGGTACGGCTTGCGGTAGACTCCTGCTGTGTTCCCACAGAGGTGAACGCGGTTTGAAAAAAACAATTTCTTTAATCAAGAGACCGTGGAATCGCAATAAGAACAAAAATGTGACACCAATTTTATTCCACCGGTAAATATGGATATCGAATCGATAGGTAATCCTATTAGAGCTCACTGTGTACATGGTAAATGGTTTATTTTTAGTGATTCCAGCAATGTGGATGCACTTCTAAAACGAAAACAAACATGTGTCAATACAATAATATAATTGGACTATATTATTATGCACACCCACAAATAACCTACACCAAAACGGCGGCGGCGAGCATTATAGCTAATTGAATTACGTCAGTGAACCTTATCAAAGTGAATGACCTCCAGACCTGCCGCAACATTGCCGCATGACTGATAAACTACCCAATTTGCAGCGAACCCGTACAACGCGACACGGTTCGTCTCATGTTGCTGCATGACCTATATATCCCCCCAGTACTTAGGGCTTGCTCGTGTTCCTGTGCCTGACCTACGGCAAGTGCGCGGCGGTTGCGCGCCGAGGCTAAAATAACCGGGACGGGTGTCCCCGACCACTTCCGCACTCACCATCGATTCATTTCGTTAATTAACGTGGTTGCACCACCGCTGTCCAGCCATTTGGGACTTCCCTCGAAAATTTAAATTGATTGCTTGCAGTTTTCGGTTTTATTTAGTTGGACTTTGGAGAGCTTTTATTTTAAAATGTCAATGTTTAAGCAAGGGATTGGATTTATGGACGGTCAGGTCTTAATGAGAAATAAAAAATCGGATTGGATTAAAGAATTTAAACATATTGTATTAAATGAGCTAATTCATTTGGAATGCTCTCAAAATAGTATTGATGATACTACGTGAGAATGGTTTACATAACGTAAACATTGAAAATTATCAACGTAAACTAATTTTAGATATAACTTGTTTGGCAAAAAAATCACAATCAGTATTATTTATATTTATTTACAACGCAAATTAAATGAAATATAAAACTGACGAGCTGTATTTATTGGAAGCTGAATTAAAAGCGACATGGGATGGATTTACAAAGGAAGAAAACAAAATTTCGAGTGATTGAAAAAATTGCGGGATACAATTTCAATAATCTAAAATAATACGCGTCATGTACACGGAACTAGGACCATCTATTATTGATTGGCATGACGCGGTGCATCGTCGCATTGTTCGTAGGATCGATTCCTGCGCGTCTCTGTAGCCCCCGCTTCTATTTTTACCGCTTCATTGCTTACTCCCCTCGCTGCCTGTTTCCTGCCTTTTATTAAACTATCTGTATGTTAATTAACAACGGCCTCGCTCGGACCGGCTCTGTTTATTTTTCTATTAGCTGGTTCCTACGAAACATTAGCTGTTTAAGGCATTGCTATTTGTTTCGTATGCGCACGGTCGTCAGTCGTTACAGCTGCGTAAGACTGTTTTATACATCTCACATATTCGAGTGCTTGACATAATGTATCATACATCCTCTTATTTTTTCGACCTTCAACTACATTTAATTAGAAGTCTCTGCATGTTGTCAAACCGAGCCTCACTCCCTCAATGTTGCATTCTCTTCTAACATGATGTTTATTAGTATGTCCGTCTCGCTCGGTGTAGGGGGCATCTGGTGTACATAAGCCTGCGTGTGTTTACGTTACGTATACGTGTTCAGTGTGCAGTGGTGTGCGTGTTGCAGGGGTGCGTGCATGTGTTGGTGAGCGTGGCGTTTTGTCTACAGCTGTTGTAGGTTTGTGGAGCCACGCCGCCGCTATCGACTCCTCTAAATTTATGCTTCCTCATGACCCACGCTATAGAGCAGCAGCGACACATTAAACCCATGACTCGGTCCTGTTTAATATTCCATTCAAAACACCTTCTAAATAAGAAGTATACATTCAAATGGCATTCGTTAACATACCTCTACGGTGACTTTTACGTTTTTCTTTACTCATGTTTGATTTTTTCATCGTTGTAAAGGCGTCACAGAATGTTCTTGAACAACCGAAACTGCGAAGTGTTTAGGCTACATGGTTGCCATTGTTTGTGGTACCTACTAATTATAAGAAAATAATGATGTCATTATTCACGGCTCTTTTGTCACGGTTCGAATAAAAGCGTATACCGGTACTGCGTACGATTCGTTAGTAACCCGTCTTACCTTGCTTTGTAAACCACGATAGTCAAACAGCTGGCGAGAGGTCATCGACACCGGGGCTCTAGTGCAAATTGTATAGTTACACATTGGACAAGCAAAAAATAACATCCATTTTGCTGTCGGATCCGCATGCGTGCGCAGTCGAATTCTCAGAATATTAGGGAACCTTCAAGAACCCGAATGTGTTGTTTATTTTTATGCGCTTATCCTTGTTTCGACATTTGGGCAGAATGGGCGGTGATGCGAGTAGATTATTTTAGTCTTTGTACTTAGCTTTGATTGCGTTTTTTATTTCGAAACAAAAGCGCGACTCACGGTCGTGATCTCGCGATATGGAATATGGAACCACAAAGCCACAAGTTCTTGGGTTGTAAAAAACCGCGTGACGTAACGTTGGTACACATTCGTGTTACTGAGCGGGCTGCAGAAGGCGGTGACGTCAGCTCCCAAAAACCCTGGGGTCGTTGCTCGGGGCCCTACCTGCATTTTTTCATGCATCCCCTCGTGACATTAGCAGAATCTTCTCAAAGGGATATAGATTCCTTTCCCTTACAACTCTTCCGTATTTAGTTTTTGTTTGTGGTGTTCGACCGGAATATTCACAGCTAACTTTTATTGTTACAACGCATGTAAACAAATTTGATCAATTTTCATCTAATAGCTTACAAATGTATTTTTATTATGACATTATTCTATTGGTACTTAAGTACTTACTTGAATATCAGGTTTCCGTTCTGAAACATTAATGAGATGATTCTTACCGTGCGTTTGCACTGGCGAAACATTCACGATAAAACATGTTGGAATCTCTATTTTCTGTTAATGTTCCATCAAATTTTTGACAGGAACTAGAAATTTCAACATGTTTTGTTGTAAATGTTTCACCAGTGCAAACGCACGGTTATGTATAAACATTAGCCAACAAAGGTGCTGAAAACACATGGTGCCTAATTACATAATTATTGAGAATCATGAAACAAATATTTTCAAATCAGTTTCTTGCCACTGTCGTAATTCCACCACATTCTTAGCTTATTTATATATGTAAGTAAACAACTTATCTGAGTCATCACATGTAGGTAGTCAGCGATGGAATTTTTGGGTGATTGACATGAACTATATAATTAATGAAAAATTACGCGTCGCACCATTTTGACAACATACTTAAAAGATTATTTTGGTTAGAATTCAACATGCACCATACTTGCCAAATAAATGAATTGATTTAAGAAAACACTGTAAATGTTGTTGCCAAAAAAGTATGTTATTGTTTCTGTACACAGGCCTCGTTAATTTTTTATAGACTTTATTGCACGTAAAGTTTTGTTTTTTATTACTTTTTTGCACTCAGTTGTGACGATGACGACTTTGGTTAAAATTAAACCAGCGTCTTTATTTGCCCCTCTACATAGACTATCTCGAAGAAGACACTGATAATGCCAATTCAGAAATGAACACTCTCCAAACATGCCTACCATTTGACCCCAAAACTCTCACAGCTTCCAAAACAATTAGCATAAGGACTAAAAGCGTGTGACATTAAGACCCCAAATCACGGTTCATCCTGAGCGCGTCACAGGAAACATGTTCCATTTCGATTCCGATTCCCAAAGTCGATTGGCACAACACAACCGGCTTCCCGTTGCGCAAGGCGGCGGCGCAGGTCGCCGCTCCCGTACAATTGGGCCGACCAAAAATGTGTCAAGTTGAACCCAGGTCGATAACCCCACTGTTTACGTTTACCTCTTTCGCGACCACAATCCGTGACTCGTGAAAGACCATTTTTTGTTTTTTTAGCGCGTCTTTCAAAGGACCACACTGATTGCCTCTCCCTTTGATCTTTTGATGCACAAAGTGCTCGCAAAAGATGTAATTTGTCAACTTTTAAAGTTGCAATTAATGGATCTGTCATGCTAAAGGACGGCTATATTTGGGTCACTTATCTTTGAGTTTTCGTCAAGCGAACGCAAATGGATGCATGTATAAAATAATGAAATGAATAAACTTGAGATTTTACAGCTTGTTTTAAAAGGTAATTACGTGCATGGCTGAATTCACGATCACTTCAACGAATTTTTCTAATTAAAAAGAAAAACAGTCCCTGTTCTTATATTTATTTACTGAAAAAAATAAACACCGGTTCTGTCCAAAAACCGGTCGAAGTGGCGGTGGTTGGGGGAGGCCTAAGTCCACCAGTAATCGTATTTCGGCTGAAATGATGACTGGGATCCTCTTGGTCCCATATGCCTAAGTACTTTTATCTCAGTTTTATATCTTTTGGGGGCTCTAGGCTAGAGCCCCCAAAATATATAAAAGAAACACTGCCACATACACTATGAATATAAAGTAAAGTTATAAATAAATATAGTCACAATATTTCGCCAGGACCACCATATCTTTCATTTTACAATTTCAAATGTTTCAATACTTATTATTCACAAGTCGTTTCCTTCAAGTAGAAAAGAAATAATTGTAATGGTGTCTACGCGGGAAATAAATAATTCATAGCTCATGGAGATCTTTTGAAAAATATTATGGTCGGCGGCGCGGGCGCATTATAATTGTAGATGTTCGACATTAAACTCACTCTGTGCCTTGTCCGTGATATCGGTACCAGTAAAAACTTACAAGCGAACTGGCTTCTTATGGAAATGATAATGTAGTGGTTGGTTCTTAAACGTGTTCTGTTTTTGTAAATTAGCTCGGTAATTAAGTGAACTTAAATGAAGTACTGGTTTCTACTTGAGGAGTAGAAACAAGTAATTTAATTTGCAGTGATAGGTAACAGGCACAGGCCTCTGACTTTTCGGAATCAAGTGCGTATTGTATAATTAACACTTGTTCAAAAACGGTGAAGGAAAACGTCGTGAGGAAACCGGCATGCCTGAGAGATATTTCTTGACGGCATATGAAGCCAAGTCAGAGGCCTATGAGTGGCATAAAAACTCTGACTCCAGGTTAGTCACTATACACGAAAAAGAAGAAAAAACTTCAGGAGTAATATTCATTATAAATATAAACATAATATATACATCGGGTAACTTATTATACTAAATTGACTAAAAAACTAAAAGGACTAACTAACTATACCAATAAATACAACTCTCTTAGTTAAAAGTAACTACAAATAAATAATTAACTAGAATATAGCGTCGAAAAATTCCTCCTCATCGCTGTCGGCTGGTAATGTACCCAAGAGACTGGCGGCATTGCCACGTTGTATGGCAATGCTTATCCTCTGACCAAGGTTAAAGCCAGCCCTTGGGTCAGAGGATAAGCATTGCCATACAACGTGGCAATGCCGCCAGTCTCTTGGCTACATTACCAGCCGACAGCGATGCGGAGGAATTTTTCGACGGATTATTCTAGTTAATTGTTTATTTGTATAGTTACTTTTAACTAAGAGAGTTGTAAACATAATTGAAGTGTTATTGTGTTTTTGCATCTGGGATTTCTCAGTAGCAGCCCAGAGACTGGATTTGTGTTAGTAAAGGGTTGTTGGTGTTGGGTCCCGTGTTACATGAGACATGAACATAACTGGCAAAATGTGGGTGTACTATACACCGACATTTTGCCATTGTGCACCTCTGCCCCCTGGGGGAATACCTACAGGTGCAATGTTTCTAATTGGTTAATGATAAGATAATGGTAAGTCCCAAAACCTTTTTCTTCTAAACAAAGAGATTAAAGGTCCATGCTGGTAAAGCTACTGTCATTTGTCAGCCATACAACACAAGTGGTAACCACAAGACCCTTAAAACACAATCTTCCCAGGATCTCATACCTGCCCATTAGAATAAATTGAATTTTAGAAAGATCAGTTTAAAAAAAAGCCTCAGACGCTCCCTTGTTTCTAAGCTTCATTACGCTCAATAATACAACTTCCTCAGAAGCATAAATATCTGATTCATGCTTTCCAACAGTTTCTATATCGTTGGAACTTTCTCAGGTAGGTACTCGTATCATTCATTTTAGAAAGCTTTATTAACCTTTCCTTCAGAATGACTGCTTATTACTTTTTCCATTCCTTCCTTGAAGTACTTGAAAGCGACCTTAATTAAGGCACTGTTTGTTTGTAATCCTTACTAATATTATAAATGCGAAAGTAACTCTGTCTTTCTGTCTGTCGCGCTTTCACGCCAAAACTACTGCACCAATTTAAATGAAATTTGGTACACAGATAGTCTAGAGCCTGAAAAAGGACATAGGCTACTTTTTATCGACATACCACGCGGGCGAAGCCGCGGGCGGAAGCTAGTACTTGAATGTAATTCACAGTCGGGGAACGACATAGTTGAGCACTGTGCAGATTATCATATTACGTCAATTTGCCGTGATACAGCCATTTTAGGTACACGACTGATTATGAATGACAGTTGAGATTTGAATCTACATACTATTTACGTTGATAGTCAATTTGCTTAGGTATCAATCAAGTTTCCTGACTTTATATATACATTTTCAAAAAACATTCAATGTGTAAATGCGTCACTGAGTCATTTATTAGTGCCCTGTCATCATAGCTAAGCATTTATGTTTAACTTAATGTACATATTATTTCAAATAAATAGTATACTTCGCTAAACTGTTATAAAAAAACCTTTAAAAAAGACACATAAAAAATAAAAAAGTCGTGTTTTTATTTTATTGCTTTATTCAGTTTAAAGAGACACGTACGATTCACAGACCAAATATAAAACCAAGACAGAGCGCTGTCAAGAGTGACGTGAGGCCAGTTTCGTTCATGTTTGCATTTATTGAGGTGTAGTTTGATTGTAAATGGTTGTAAATGTGGGCGTGTGAACGTGTATGCACAGAGTGAAGGTGTAGTTTAGGCATGCTTCACTGTATTGTTCGCAGCGCTGTCTTGGTTTTTTATTTGGTCTGAGGTACTGATATCACAAAAACTGCAGAAATAATAGCTGATTAAAAATCGTCGGTAATGGTCTTGCTTTGGTCTTTTGTATCACAAAATATCAATCTGTGTAGCAGTAGTCATCATTATCATGATTAGTCTATAGTTGCTGCTGGACAAAGGCCTGTCCAAGACTTGGCTCGGCCACTCTCATGAGTCTCACCTAACGAGTTACAAAAATTGTATGGAACAAATGAAAGTGTACTCTTAACAACATACAAACAGATAAAATACTAGTGTAATAGTTATATTAATTTAATGCTGAAAAGGTTATTTTACAAAACGTTGCGTTTTGCACCTGCGTCTGGACACGTATGTAAAATATCTTCTGTTTGTGCCGCGATATTATGTACGAATACCTACCTACGTGCCTTTGTAACAGATGTTTTCAAAAGTAAAACGATTAAAATTGTTTTAATTAAGTCCGCAGACCAAATAAAAAACCAAGACAGAGCGCTGCGAACAATACAGTGAAGAATACGCTTACACGCACACATTTACAATCAAACTACACCTCACTAAGTGCATACATGTTTACGAAACCGGCCTCACGTCACTGTTGACAGCGCTCTGTCTTGGTTTTTTATTTGGTCTGAGACGCGGTCGCCTATTCATTGTAGTCTTCAACTTCCTTCATAAATGTATTATGTAGATGTAACTCAAAATCATGTGTTGGATCAGACTCTTAGACTATCTTCTTTGATTGCTATTGAAGACTTATTTTCATTATTTGACATTAAAAGGTATTTTAGAGTAGTGGCAGCCCAGTGGTAACGGCCCCGACTTATGCGTCATAAGTGTGGTCGATAGTTATGGTCAATGACTACCATTCCCTTTGGTTATGGTCGTGGGTTTTAAACCCAAGCAGGCGCTTCACTTTGTGTAAATAATTTCACCACCACTGCTCTCAAAACGGTGAAGGAAAACATCGTAAGGAAACCGGCATGTCCTAAAACTACAAATTCGAAGACATGTGAGTGACATCTACCAACCCACACTGGGCCCGTGGTAAATTATAGCCCACTCCCTCTCGAAGAGTGTCCCAGCAGCTCGAACGTTAGAGGAATCAGCCTGCTTTATGTTAAAAGGTATTTTATGGAAGTATTCCTTTGATTTCTGCTTTACTATCAGATTTGTCAAGGAAGCAATGAATAAGGCGATAATGACAAACGGTTTATTGCAAATGTTGCAACGCCACTTGATAAGCAACAGCTGACACATGGATAATATTGAATATAGAGCGAATACTAACGGTTTTATTCATAAAAAAAGCTTATCGAAGGTTTAAAACACTCTTTAGTTAAAGTGTTCGATAAGCCTTTAAAACGTTCGATAAAATTTTGTATTCATAAACGTTCTATAAACCTTCGATAACTAATATGTCGTTAAAATTCAGATATAAATCAAAATGTTGCCATTTTATTGAAGTCATCCACCACACCACGCCATCATCGACCAACTCATCGAAAAGTCAAACGAGAATGTCTGTATACGCACCGAATAATTGTGACCATAGACATTATTACGTACTGTAAACTATTTTATTGTCTACTGTTTCGACACTTTTGACGCGGCGCGTCTTTCAAATTTGCCAATGAATTTGTTATTATGATTCAAGGAATATAATATCTACTCTCTGAATATATTGAAGCGACGAAAACTTTTGAATAGATACTTGTAATTAAAAAAAATGGAATCAAGACCAGTTTTCTAATAAAAGGCAATGTGACAATTGGTTGGAGGAGGATAGGCTGCCGCCTACAGCCAAAATGTGTTCAAAGTAAGTTTTGTTTTGTAAACATTCTCAATTTCTCATATGCTTGCTTGCTTTTGCTGCTATTCCTTAGATTGTTTTGAACAAATTGGTCAGTGAGAGGGTCTCCTTAATAGAAACCGCCAGACGTTTCCCAGTCCAAATTTAAAAAATCCCAAAAAAATAAAGATTCCCTACACGCAACTCGCAATTACAATACACGAAATATATCAGATAAATTAAAATGTCGGTCAGTTATAAATGAAAACCTCAATATAATGAAGAGAAATAATTTATTTATTACATTAATTTTGTATTTCAGGTTAGAAGCAAGGATGGCGCTGTACTACAAATAGGTAGCAGAAACTGAAAAGTCCTGCAGGAAAAAAATACATGAGGATGAGGCACAGATGGCAAACGCAAAACAAAATGAGAATATTTTGTTCTATTGTATTATAAAAATAAATTAAACTGATACTTTTTGTACAAGCTTTTTATTAAATTAACTACTAGCCAAAATGTCTCCTTTCTTGGGTTGGGCACTTGTATGAGTTTCATTGATATTGCTACCCTCTAACTGCATGTCTCCATGGTCAACTGCAATGTTGTGAAGTTCTGCTAGAACCATTTAATGGTTGTGTCGCCTTTCTTGGGTTGGGCACTTGTATGAATTTCATTGATATTGCTACCCTCTAACTGCATGTCTCCATGGTCAACTGCAATGTTGTGAAGTTCTGCTAACACCTTAAGGTTGTTTTCACAATATCTAGTTTGCAGGTAATGCCATTCAAAATAAATTGAAGCGGGCGGTTTTCAAGACGTACAATTCTTTCACAGAATCCAATCCAACCTTTGTATAGCTTGCATTACATAATAATTAACTAAATTGGTTAAACAAAAGTGCAACATAAATTAAATACAACTGCAGCTCCTTGAATTACGATTGTTTATTAAACTGACATTTGTAGGCTGACACAAGACATGTTACATTTGTATGTCAAATGTCATTTTCTGATTAATCAGCTGATATAGAATCGGCCATTTTTTCTTTATAGTACTGTTAAAGTAGGGTTCTGGCTGTGATAACTTTATAGTAGGTTTATAGAACGTTTTTGTGCTAAAATGCGTTTATGAATAACAATATTTGACAACCAGACATTAGCAAGGTTTTAGATGTTCTATATCTTTTTATGAATAGGACCGTAAACGTTTTGTTTAATTACAATGTTACAAATTACAAGTTTTCAGTAAATATAATTATGGTACTCTCTTATTGTCTATAACAAAAACTTCAGCGACCCCATACTTATATTCAGAATTCATATACATATTCAAAATTATGCCTTTCATGTTTAACGATGCCTTAAATAACCATAGACATAAAATTCTGACTTAATGTGTCATTAAACTAAACACTTGAATAAATATAATAAAAAGCCTGTGCATGGCCACATCTCATATCCTGTATGGCTTGTTTCTTTCAAAATAAAAATTTTTGACGCACACGCAGCTGACAATAAATCTCACTGGAGCCCCAAATCATTCAAATAATGTCAACGGCAACACAATTATACATTGTCTATTCAAGTCCACTTTCTATTATAAGATTGCGTTCTATGAGCTCGCCGGCGTGTTCATTGATACAAAGATAGTGCACGTTGCCCCGGGCAACGGCGCCCCATGCACAGGGGGATGGTGCCCTTTTCGGCTCACCCACAAAATACCTCACCATGGAATTCCCCCGGTAAGCTTTTTTTCATTCGATGCCGCTACGATACCATACAATACGGATGCGTTTGTCAGAACTCGTTTCACATGTTTACTTCAATATTTACACGCGAGTTTTTGAATATCTTCAATGACTCATCGCGAATCTGAAGAACCAAGTTTTATTTTGTTCAGAATTCCATTTACGTAACACAGTCCGCCACTAAGGTGAAGTTTGAGAGCATTTCTAACTAAAACATTTCCAATCCCAGCGGTCGTTATCACACACGTCCAAAACTTTACATTACCTAGCACTCAATTTCTATCCAGGTCATTTAGTCTAAAAGTTTCCTTCCCTTGGCGCCGAGTCACCCGCATCTCTGAAAAGAGCAAAATAAGACGCTCTGGAATCGGGAAAGTTACATGAAAAACGATGCACTTTCACACTTTTAAGATATTAAGCGCATCTCACAGATATGTAGCAACGACGCGCGACGTGGGAATGAGAATAGTTTGATGGTCTCAGAAAACTTTGAGCATCGCGACTAACTCCGTAGTGAATATTTTAGTCCCTCCAGTGCTCGAGATGTGGCTGGCTTTAAAAACAGTTCTACAGCATTATTTATTAACGCTCAATTTCGTGTGTCTCGTGTAATATGAAGAATACGCCCGTGTCTGCACAAAAAACTAATCTAAAATGCGATGCGGATTCTACACGAAGAATAACAAAACAACAAGGCTTATGCAACATCCTGCTGTATACGAACGCACTAAAGTAAGGGAGGGTTAGATACATATTAGGACTAAGCTCGCATTTTGTCTGGCGTAGCCTTGGTTTTTTCTGAATCAGCGAGTCTGGCCTCGAGCCCGGCAGGTGATTAGGTTACATAAACTTAGTCCGTCCCCACTTCCTGCTGGCGCGCTTTGCAGTTGTCGAAGGCTTCTAAGAAAAAGCCAAATTCGCAGGCTGCCTATTGTTTTGTTCGTATTGCATTACCAAATTTACCGGCTACGGGCTAAGGCTCCACGCTCACCTACCAATTTAGAGCATTTTATTCTGAATTTGATGGAAAGTTACACAACAACTTGTTACAATACATATTTTATGGAAGAACAATTTTTTTTTTTATTCGTTTGATAGACCATCTATTTATAACTATGCAGAAAGGTAGCTCTCCTATGTGGAAGTATGGTTCGTTTGAATTCCGAAGAATAATTAAAATGTCGTTAAAATACTTGTGGAATATTAAAGCGTAGTTTAATTACATAGATTTCATTAAAACAGAGAAATAAAAACTGGTAGTGTAATAGGCGGTCAGCCTTACCGGTGGAATGGAGAACAGCATCAAACTGGTTTGGGGCACGCTAGCCGGTCCCGGCGAAGGGACATGCAACGAATAAAAAGAATACCTATATGCAGCTCTAGGAAACGCTGGCCTTGGACACAAGAGGCATGGCACCTGGCGTTTTTATTTGCCCTTCAAATAAATTGCGAACTTATTTTATAACTCTTCCAGGTCCCTTCATTGTGAAGTGGTTCCACGTTTTTTTGGGGCTTTTGTTACGCGCTGGAATGTAATGAACTGTTTGTTTGGAAGTTAAGGAGGGAGTGATGATAGCGGGTGCTCGTTAATGATGGTGTCGAGCATCAAGTGGAGTGTCTTTTAGTGTATGTGTTGAGAATTTTAGGAGGCGTCCCAGGTCGGGTGGTGACGGCGCGCGCGCTGCGTCAATATGTCGGTCGTGGTGTCGGTTGCGTAACCGGTGTCGAGTAGTGAGGAAAGTGAATGCAGCATTTCGAGGTCGCGTAGAAAGTTGCCGACGCGACCGCTCTACACGCTGCTTCTACTACGACATTATCTATCGTCGGCTTGATTCATTCACTCCGTCTCCGGACCTGTCATTGACTGATCCTCTAACTGATTCATTAGCTTACACCACAAACATGGCAACACGCGATCCGAAGATGATTGATGACGGCTATAATTCCGAACACGTTACTAATTTTACAGCTAAAAAACTTAAAATTATCCGAAACCTACTATAAAATGTTGCATAATAAGATATTTAACCCAGAACCTTTTCTGGAGTTTTGCTATAAGAATTCCAATGAGTTTTGCACAAAAAGTTACACGTGTGCCGGTCATCTCAATCGCCCTGGGCTATTGAAATTTTGGCCATGGCCAAGATGCCTGGCTTGCATATAATGGCACATCAATTCCGTCTGGGTCACATTGAATTATAGGGAAAGGCATTTAGGTCCTTCCACTACTATTAGATTACTTGTTGAATACTATGGTCGGTCGTTCGGCTCATGTAACATTTATTCACGTTCACATGTTAAAGCATGAAATAGTAAATTAATCCCGCTTTATTATCCATTCGATCTTCTTCATTTTATAGCCGCATTTTAAAGGCATTTGATGGACCGATCACGAGCGTGTATTCACTTGCAGTTGAAATTTACGAGCATTTTTGGTAGACGTGTGCGTTGTGGCGACTAGCGGGTGTCCATTTATCTCAGTCGGTGTCTACCTATTTACCTGTCTACATTGTATCAGTTTTGCGCTCGGAGACTCGCCGCATACTAAGCAGTCTCACAATAACTTACAATAGCCACTATAAAAAGTAGTCTGTTCCTCTGACGCGAACACATGCGCTCCAAGTTCAGCAAACTTATGGAACGGAGGTGTCATAAAATGTCTTGGATGCTTAAAATATATCATAAAAACCCTTGCCTATACGTTATATCCCTTTAAGCCGTAAATTATTTTATGCTCACATATCTGTCCAGCGAGTTTTATTTCTTCAAGCTCGACGTATCTTGCTTTATCCTTTGTAGTTATAGTTTTCCTCCTACATGTTTCTGTCTGTGCGGCAAATATAGCGTCTGTAAAATGTAAGTTATTGTGTTTCGCTGCAGCGGTTTGCTGTTAGCTATGTGCAGCGTCTGTGTGTCTCGCATGCACATATCAATAGCGATTTGCATATGAAACGAGACGCTTTCAATGTTTTGATTTTTACTGAACCATTTGTGAAGTAAGTCTTGCAGTTTGCTTTATAACCCAAGGTCTCCAGACGTATTCAAGGCGCTGCACTTGTCGGGAAAACTGTTTGTTGCCTTCACGCCTGGTTTTATGTTTATTTTTGTTTTGTTCCTTGAATGGAAGAAAAAGTTACACTTGTTTTTTACGGCATGTTATTGCAACATGTGGTTTCGAGTCGAGCAATGCACTTACACTAAAGAATGCTGTGGCCATTAAAGTCCTTCCTTCTAAGGCAATATAGCTTGATCGCAAAAATGTCAATACAGCAAAGCATATAAAAACCATACCGTCTGTAGCTAGTAACTATGTACTTACAAATAAAACCGATATTTACCCACACATGCGCCATGTGTACTTAACACGATACACTAATGTTACATTTCAGTCTGTTCACAATCAAACGTCTGAAGTGTGTTATGTTCAAGTGTGATCAGATCCAGGAAGGCGTCGTTATCAGTGGAGGCTCATCAAGTGTCCCCTTATCGGCCTGTGTTTGATCAGGTGTACTTGTAAGGAGGACGGTAACGTTAACCACATCAAGGTCCCTCCGTCTCACAGTGTGACCGTGAAACCAAGAATTCCGTCCTGTTTAACTTATTGCCGTCAGTGGAGTTTATTAAAAATGTATGAAAACTTCTTGGTGTTCTTTTTGAACGGGGCCTGTTGTTTGTTGAGTGTTTTATGTTTTTAAGGCAGCAAATAAGGGTTGTTTGGCTTTTGTTTTCTGTAGTGCTTCTTCTTGTGTTTGTATTGTCAGTTTTTGTAAGGACAAAACAACGTTCTAAACGACGTATTCTGAGATGACAAGACACCTGCAACCAGCTCCAAAACAGCAGGTTTTTTGTACAACAAAAAACCCGGTATTCGTTATTTGATATGCATCATAAATACTCAATTTGGAACGCATATGCATACATATGGTTTTAATCTCCGGTAGACACTGTGTATCGACCGAAAGCCCAAAATGTTAATCGGCTTAGAACCCGCGATGGATGTCAAATTGACATGTCAGATTTTCTGGAGGCATTTTGGGATGTTGAAATTAGACAAGGAATTATTTGTCCAAAACAAAAATAGAAAAAACGATTAGGTAAAGCAATTCTAAAATATATTGCCTTTCCGGAAATTATGTTGACATTTCGTAGTAGTCGGAAATCGAAAAAAAATCCTAAAGGTACGTAACCTTTTCATTTCTCGACTGTATAGCTAGTATACTTCTACTTCAAACTGACAATGTCTGCAGGGTCAGAAACGGTTACATGCAGAATGGAAATAATCGTCCATTTTTCTGTACTTATACGTATAACCGTTTGCTAAATCTTGCTTGCTCTTCTAAATTTATATTGAGTCATGATTTCGCACATCACGTGCCTGAGTGGGGCAAGTAGGACGGAGTCATGTAACGTTTGATTTCTATAAACCGCGTCAGTCAAAAAAGCACCAGAGGTCTATAGAAACCACACAGACCTAGTAACGCCCCCAAGCAGACCTGACACTGCTGGGGTCGCGGGAAAGTTCGAGAGGGATACCGTGGCCTCTGGCAACTTACAAGCAACTGAAGGAACACGAGTGGGAATTTAGTCAGTAAGAGTCTGACACGCCCTCCCGCTCCGCCCAAAGTGGGTGAAGTAATTTGATCATTTCCCAGCCAAAAAAAAAAGGCAGACCTGACAGCCTGCCTAGTGATGCCTTCTGTCCGACGCTTTAGTTAGTCGATTAAGGGAAACGTATTACTATTTTGCTCGAAGTCAAGACAGACGATCAACTTGTCACTTCTTATACCCTGGTACAACGTCTCAATATATTACGTTTGTATATAAGTTCAACTGCATTTTGTGATGCAATCATTATACAGGGAAAAAATATGAAATATTCTTATACGTAATTATGTCGTGTGGGTTATAGGATTGCTATTTTTTACAGTTAAAGGAAAATTACGTCATGCTTCCTAAGAGTCATAAAGGAAATAACGCTGACTAATTTCCTCTCCGTTCTAAATTAAAAAAGCCTTAAAGAATTAGGTACTTGTCCTCAGTTTATTATAAACAATACTTGTATAACCATGCCTTATTTTATATTACTGTGGTTACGCCAATTACCCCCTCAGTCTATCGATAACTTCGTGAACTATTTTAATTGGTGTTTCCATATAAAAAACGATGTTACCGTATAATTTAATTCCCATCGCATGGTAGGTCAGTTTACTCAAGTAGAGGCAATATAATATTTTTTATAGAGTTGTTTGCTCACATGTCTGAACGATATTAACCCGAGGTGGGAAGTAACGGTTTGGTAACTTAATGCGAAGATAACAGCCGAACGGTACTTAAAGAGGTGGAGTAGGGCCTTTGCCGCGAGTGGAAATAAATAAATAAAAAACCATCGCAAATAATTGTACCATTACAAAACACATAAATTACTAAGAACCACGGTTACGCCCTAAAAACTGGTGTTTTTGAAACATTTGCCGCAAAAGGTTTTCGTGTAGTTTCCAAAATTAATTTTGTTAGTGCTTTAAATCACGTGAATCAGCTGTTGGTTACAAAGAAAATAACGAGTTACAAACAAAAAATAAGTTTGTAAAATATCGTGCGTCGTTTACGAGACGTTTTTGTTTTCAAGCCTGATTTAATATAAAACATGGGACATGTATAAAATACAGAATATCTATTTAATCCCAGATTGCCAACAATGTGTCATAACAAATTCTAACATTATTAATCTAAAACTCTGTTGATTTATATACAAAGTAGAGTGCTAATATTTTATATTCACTCGACCATTGCATAGACATTTTATTAAATGTTATAAGCTTTTGCAGCAACACTATATAATGAAAGCTTTAAAAATGTAATCAGATTTTTCATTCGTCTATAGTAATTATAGGTATTATTCGGTATCTTTTGGAGCTCTGGATTTTCATCTTTCTGTTGTAAGTAAATAACTTATTATTTCTGATTATTTAACTGAAAAAATATAAGAAAAATAATGAAACCTTACTACCGGAGTTACTAGTAACTACACAATAAACGTATCGCACAGATAATTATAAGAATTAGAAGATTAAGAATAAAAATTATAAGTTAATACTTAATAAATTAGAATAAGAATTAGATAAATATATTATCGCAATAGGTTACCCTGTAATGATAGATGTAAGTGGGAAATAAATAAATAAATAATAATAGATATCACAACAGAAGAAAAAAAAACAACTTTTCTACAGACCGTCTGGAAAACTCAACTTTTTTACTTACACTGTTTTTCCGAACCGTTCGTCTCGTATGTATTTACATTCATAATTCATATTCATATTCTTTTTCCCTCCTTTTTGGTCCTCGTGTAACGTAAATGCAAAAATAATGATGGCTCATTTCGTTCGTATTTATTGGCGTTTCAATTTTATCGCACATCGGTGCTTTCGGCACCAGGTTGGCCGAAAGAAAGGGGGAAAAATAAGACTTGACCCGACCGGGCATAACTTGTGGGCGTTGCTGAGATAAGCGAGAAGTATAGGTAGGTAGGTAGGTATGTATTTTTAATGTAGAAATTTCCTTAATCATACATTGTGTAAAATTTATTGGAGCTTTATTTATTGAAGACTGGTTTAGACCACATTTTGTGCTACTAATATGTTAGAGATTATTAAAATTAGGAGATTTAGTGATAGCTTTACACAAAAATATCTAAAGCATAAATTTAGGTATAAACGAATACTTAATGACCTTGATCTTGAACACCTAAAGCTAAATTTAAAAGGCATATCACTGGGTATTTCCCATTTTAGTTCCAGTGAGGAAATAAAGACAAAAAGCAGTATTATCGCGTCCCCATCGCCCGCTACCTGACAATAATTACGTTTCTGACGCTACAAAAACTCAGACTCACTTCCCATGACTGTAATACTATGCTGGATTATTTTAAACACATGTTTTATTCAATTTACTAGCTTCTGTAAATTATCATCTTCTGCCTAGCCTTTTCCCAAATATGTTGGAGTCACCTTCCATTCTAACCGGATGCAGCTGAATACCAGTATTTTACATAGAGTGACTGCTTAATCTGACCTCCACAACCCAATTACTGCGTAACACGATATCCCATGGTAAGACTGGTTGTCAGACTTTCGAGCTGTCGAAGATATACAAATGACAACCGTGCTTTCCGAGGCACGGAGGGGTCTCGATTTCATTATGTAATGGTCGCTAGCTATGCTTGCCGTGGTCCGAGGACCCATCCTGCCGACCTCGGCTAGCGTGGTGTGATCAACCCGTGTGGCTGTTATTATTTACTCACGAGCTCAAAAGAGATTTAGAAAATAACAACAGCCAATTTCGTTCATTTGGGAGCTGTAATCATGACATGAAGTATGGTTTTATTATTTAAATATGGTAAGTCAATCAAACTCAAACCCAATCAAATATCAATAAGCCTTGATTACTCATAATAAAAGGTAACAATTTTGCGGCGTAATCGAAAAAAAGTTGATGATCCTATTATTCAACTTTTTGGCGAAGTTCTTAAAAGATTTCTTCAGTCAGAAAGTCATTGTTCTTCCCACATCGATGTGCTCTATTCAAACGCAAAATAAATAAAATAGTTACGAGATACTTTAGAAATATAACATTGTGTTCAGAATAAGGAAGTCTATCGGAAAAGACTTCCTTCAATTACACACAAAATCATCTATCGCTATATTCTCAACTCGCGTGAAAAGTCTCGCTCCAACACGTAAAGTGTGTAAACAACATTCCATGCAGTTTTTTGGCATCGCTCTGTTCGATGTTGGCATTTGATTAAATATTTTATCCGCCCCTGTCCTTTGAGTCTCAAATGACGCAATTCTACGTGAGACGAGACTCGAAAACACCGAGCCACTAAAATTATTGCCAATAACGTATTTATTCGAGAAGCAGATAACTTATCAATAGAATAAAATTTATACAAAGAAAGAAAAAGTCATATACTAACTTCCAAGAAATCTTTTGTGAATTATATAATAAATAGGCACGAATTTTATAGTAGGCAACAAGGTAAGTATAACTTAATACCGAACATATCGAAACAATCACAGGCTGAGCCACGATGCGAGCCTTCCTGCCACTGATGGCCTTGATCAAGCGCGCGCGCAGACCTTGAGAGCACACCGACTTAGATCGAGGCAACGTGCGCGCGGCCACAGTACTGCCGCAAGCGTTCACTAAACTTTACAGATTACGTCACTTTGTATTTTGGTGTGTTTAGATGAATAGCCTCTGAGCAGAGTTCTATGATCGCAACTCTAAATATTACCGACTTTTTTGTTATGTCGTACATTAGCCAAGTGCCTCTATTATATGTAGTCTGTGGCGTCATAATAACCGAATTTGAACACATTTGCAAGCTAAGCTTTTGCCTTGTTGCGATATGTTGTGAGATCATTGCACCACCATGGATAAGGCACGTTAGTCATTATTCAATCATCTCGTCTTTCAAGTTTCCACCCACTCGTTTTTGTAGGTGAAAAACAAACAATTTGATCTCGCACCTTGACAACATTTATTTAGCGCGTTCATGTACACGTACCGTAACTTATGTAGGTATATTGTGATCACCCTTAATAATCGAAAAGCCACGGCCTCGTCTAGAGGCGACAAGTTTTTATCGCATGGCAACGACAATCTATCTTTTTTTTCTCGCTTGAATGGCAGCTTAAATGTACATTACTCCTAGTATGTACAACAGACTAGACGTTCAATTGAATGCGAATCTTTCACACCAGACTCGAATAAAATTATTATTAGACAAAGCCTGAAATAGAATTCCGAATAATTCACAATTGAAGATCGCCACGTTAACGATTCCTTACAACCGTGGAGACATGAATATGTGGATTGTGAGATTTATCCAATCGAGAATATTCGATTTGATGGGTACCGCGAACATAAAAACTGGTTTGGGTCGATTCATACATCACTGAGCGAATTTCCTTCGCATTATAATATTTTTTATCAAGCGTCAGTGCCAGGTAGAAAGGAAAATAAGACTCTATGAATGTTCAGAATCACGTCCAATCCAAATTTAAATCAGAATCGTTGAATTCGTTCATGGGAAAACTAGATAGACGAACAGAATGAATAATGATGACATACGTTGTTTATAGACAGAGATGCGAGATATCTATCTACATTATTATTTATGTGCGGTTATCACTTTATTTGTGCTCTCCGCCAATGTCACCGAGTTGTTAGGGGGCAACGGACGCGATATCTAGACACACACACACAACACAAATGTCACATTACTATCTACACATATATGCATTATTGATATGTGTTTTCTATCTGCCTACACTGCTGCGAAATGGATTATGGGTACTTGATAAAAAAAATGGGTATTATAAATTCATTGCCCTTGCGAGCTATCTCTTGAATCACGTCTGGGACTCTGGGTGCAGTAGAAAACATTATTATATCTGTACATAATTAGATAAGTGCATATTCATCTGCAGGGAATTGCTTAATAATGATTATGTCGTTACGTGCACCTGAACACGGTAAATTATGGTAGTCAACGTAACACAAAATATCATAATTAAAAGACGACCTCTATTTTTTGCGCGGCTGTAAACATGGTAGCTATTATGGCAGGGCTCAGTGTATATGTATAAACAGTGCCACCAGCTAAACATCCTGTACATAAACATAAATCTGTCTGCAACGCCACTTAGTCCAAATTATTGTTGCCTCATTAATTTGACATACATTGCGGACGTTGTTAAATAGCTGTCAATTACAATCAAAGTAAAGCATTCGATGTATTGGCGTCACGAGCTGTATTTACTTTTGATATCACACTGTCACAGAGAAAGTTATCAAGAATTCGTTATTATACGGACTGCCTGGAATGCATATCAATTTAAGTACTATCAAGCAACGTAAAAATATGTTACTGATAAAAAGCAAGAAACAAAGATTATTGTGTTATTCATTGGCTTTACGTATATGTACAAAAATTTCTTTGTGTATGTATGTAGCTGCAGGAGTCAATTTTCCTATTTACTTATGGCCCAGCGCAGTCATTGTCTATTTCTATGATTTTTTTCAATATCACCGGTCATTCTAAGAAAAACCTATGCAAATAAATGAATATTCACCATGACAGTACAATTATTTGCATAATTTTGGGATCGAATCATAATATATGGGTACCTACAGCATCTTTAGCGAAATCCTTGGAACATTGGCATTCACGCTCCAAAGAATTCAAAGCATCGAAACCGCTCCCATTCCGTCCAAAGCTTCGAAAATATGTTTAAGATATACAATATGCTTATGACATGTGACAACCATAACCTTGCGTTGAGATAAACCATCGACATCAGTTACGTCATGAGTTAAACCTTCAACATAAACACTGACCCTCGGTTAAGCATCCTGCAGTTTTACTTCCTTGAGCACTAAGATTTGTTGGATCATTGTCCTAACTTTTTCTGAACTGAATTGAACGTTTTTAGGATACTCTATTGGCAGTGTAATCAAAGTTCAATTGAGTTTTTGTTTGAAGACCTGTTCTAAAGCAGCCATTGACACAGACATAAATGAATCAATAAGTCCTCCAAGAAGTCAAACAGTGATGATAATGTTTGACAAATTTTATCTCTTTGCCATTTATGTATATTTATCATATATATGTGTATATATCATTCTGCTATGTAGCAATGTCGAAATAGTTAAAATCACGACTATCCAATTCGTCCGAGTCCGCTCCGCCACGTGTAGCGTCCGACCGAGACGATGAGGGCTGCGCGCCGTTTGGGTCAGTAAGCATGATCTTGCGCAACTTACTGCCTTACACTGTTAAGATCAGCCATTGTGATACTTTTTTTTCTTTGTCCTCCGCAGATTTACTTGAGAAGTGTGACATAGACCATTTTTACTTCCATAAATTAAATTAGATTAAGATCACCAACTGAGCGTAACATTTTGTCGTTAATTGAAATTGTTTTTGTATCAGCATAAAAACTCCGTATCAAATAGTTTATAAATCAAAAGAAACATTCAGTGTAGTCGAGTGACAAACCATATTCGCAAACAGAATTTTCTCTCTTGCTACAAATCTAAATAAATTTGGATAACAGTAAACAGGTAGCAGATAGGTATATCACATGCGAACGACCATCAGAATTATCTGGAACTTTCTGCATATATATGACAATGTAATTTATAGTCGTGACTCAAAACGGCACTGACGTATATGCTATGCTAATGAACAAACTTGGTAAGACCTCCAATTTTAAGCAAACTTCTCAGTATTTATTTATAACAGCACATTGCTTCCTAATATTTCTACGGAGTTTCCTTGAATTCTTAATATGTTGCACTTTGTAACGGAGTTAAAGACACCAGGTTTTCTTATAAATTATGAATAGATGAGGCAGCGTCTTGCCATCTCAATAAAATACAACTTTTCTAGGGTGCTATTTTACGTTATTGGTTATGTTCTCAAGAGTATTTAAAGTGGAATTGGATAAATTTCAATTTTAATGCTAATTATTTCTTCATTCTCTATACTTCTATGTATATTAATCTGTTCATATCTGTCTTTATCTTCCTATATTGCAGCTCGTACTAATTCACAAAAATACGCAAACAATGAAATTCTTTCCGCCACTAAACATAGGAACAGTTACAACCAACAAAAGCAATGCCGTATCAAACATTAGCCTACCAATTACCGCTTCTCAGATGAACCTACCAATGTCTATGTTGTAACATGGCTACGTAATACAATGTGAGTGGTTACTTCTTACTTGATTTGGATGCTCTGCCCCCGTTATTTCAAAGATATTTACCGTTACATCGATAACTTGTGAAACTTGGTCAGTTCTGTAGTACAATGTTCTAATTTCTAACATATTTTGCTTGCATGGTAGAACAAGACCGTAAAATGGTTATAAGTTTGGTGTTACGTCATCTGTAATTTATTGTTTAATGTTGGTATACAGAAGTTGTAGATTTAGTAATATTTACAAGAAAAGTTATTCTCAAAGTAGCTACAGCTAAAAATAACAAGTAACTAGGCACCTATAATCTATTGTCAGTATTTGTCAGTCATCTTACTAGCGAGTTTTGGCAACTTTCTTTGGCACTCGGTTTTCTTGTTACGCCATTAATAGGCCCAACAAAAAGTAATAAACATATTCTCATATTTTCTCTTTCCGTTCCAAAAAATATATTTGAAATTGTTAGCGGTCTCATTATTATTTGCAGTTGCATTGGAATTGCAACATTCTAAAATAACAAATGCAGTTTTATTCAGTGGTGACAAACATTTTCCTTTTCAGTTTCGTTCGAAAGGTATTTAGGTCAGGCGCCCAGACTAATATTATTATGATAAATACTTGGTAAAATGTACTATATTGCAGCAATATGAGACTTCAAAATGGAGTCAAGCCGCTGTTTCGTTTTGATTGCATAGTTTTCTTATTTTATCACTGGCACAGTCGTAAAACTGATATTAAGTTTAGTATCGGTTCACCTTTTAACCCCAGAAATAGTCCTGTGAACGTTTTTAGTTATTTTGAAACCTTTTTATTTTATCTATCAGAGCTATTACGTTATTTTTAAGATGGCTTATCTATTTTATCTCTAAAAAGATGCTTTGTACAATCCTCAACGTCAGTCGTAATTGTATTTTGATTTCGTGTTTACTCTCTTCAATGCAGCTGTCATATTTTCTATATTTTGCAGCTTAGTTTTATTACCTTTTATTTTAGCTTATCTGTATTCATTTCAAACCATCTCTTCTTCTGCACGAAGGCAATTGATAATACCGTCTACGACTACGAGTCATGTCTGGATTTATAATCTGGTTTTATGTCTATAATTGTGTTTCTTGTTAGCAAGATATTCTTGAACGTGCCTACCTCTTAATTGATGTTTCTTTAGATTCCTTCTCACCCTTGCTGGACTCGTTCAATAATGTTCGGCCATAAACACATGTTTTGTGCTTGTTTCATTCGATTCATTCGTTATCGAGCTGTGGTTATTGCATCAATCGTAGTAATTATGACCCGTTATACTCCAGACGCAGGTACCTGTTATAATTTTGGATTATGTCCGTACGAGGGTTTGCGTAATGATGGCTGAGAATCTAACTTTATCTGGTTTTCAGTGTAGAACTTTGCAAATCTAGAACAAGTTGCCTCTTTCTGATAAAATGATGTAACTTTAAAAAAAATTGTCGAGAATTCATTATCTCAAATAAATTACATTAATCTTGGCTCTTCATTGAATGAATTCCAAGAAATAGTCACAGTCAAGATTATCAAAGGTTAATAGGTTTTTTGTTATATGTACCTAACAAACTTATTATAAAAATAATTACAGAACGTGTAACATCTAAAACTGTGTTTAAAACAATATATGACACAAATGGAACGTGTAAACAATCGTAACCTCGGATAGATAACGCGGTCAATTGTGGAAAAGTCTTAACCGATAGGCGAATGTCGGCAACCCCTGACTGACCGTCCATCATACTGCCACACACTGCCTCGTTAACTAGACGTCAATCACACCGACGAGTTATAAATATTATTGACTGATGCACTTAGGTATTTTGTACTGGCAATATCAGGGTCATCACGGTGTAATACACCGCTGCTAAGTAAAACAAAATAAGTGCAGATGCATTTTTACACAGGCTGTCAGACCGGCACTTTTTATTCATGATAATATATTGGTCAGTCTGTACCTGTTTATAATCATGAACTTTTTTGTCATAAAACATTATCTAGAATGTAACGGTCGTCACTTTACAAATGTCACTTCTATTAAAGAAACACCTGTCAACTGTTATACCTGTCTTTGCCTGTAAACCTGTATTTAACCATAAATATACCAGTTTGCGAATATTATAAAATTATTAAATAGATAGATACCTAATTGATGCTAAGTTAAATAATGTAGGTAATCAAAACGATCCAAAAAATAAACTATTTCTGGAATAGGAGCAAATCATATAGCCTATAGCAAAATTGTATCATATTGGGTACAAAAAAGTTTGACGAACAATTGCTGTGTTCTCGTAAACAACTCGACAATCTGCTTTCACCTAACTTTTATTTTATAAACATTCCTGTTCTGTAAACAACATTCATAAATATTAAGAAAACAACTTTAAAACAGGGTTGGTAAAAATAGAAGGACTTCTTTTCGTAAACAACGAAATACTTGTAAGAAGATTTTACGATGTTCCAAAGGTTTCATCTGACCATCGTCAATCCTATTTGTGGTTCTGTAAAAGGTTTGATTCTCCTGGTTCTGTCCTGTTCATCTGCAGAACAAAGGACAAAGTAACCGATAGCGAAAACATAACTAAAACCGAGTCCATGTCACGGGCGATCTAACTGAAATTATTTATAAATTCCATCCAGGTGCGGCGGCGGCGCAGGTGTCACATTGTCCACTGCAACGTATGAACTTTGCATAAAAACACAGTTTCTGCTAGCTTCTGCAGGCTCTGTGTATTTTTATCACTTGTTTACGACACAACTCGCCGGTTAATCATACAAGTTTGATGGAGTTTCCACACAATACTGGCCAATTGCTGTTGGGATTACAAGTCTATGAATTTAAATCCTGTGGATGGATTCAGAAAATGCGGATGGATTATTTTTGTACAATGTATTTGTAAATATAATATTATTTGCTGAATTCTGTTTATACTTAGAGCGTCTTTCTACAACACTTTTCGCAAAACCAACTGTTACTTTTTCGGCTAAGCAGTTTAGATTTTGTGCTTCACTAGTTCAATCAATCAACCTGTATTCAATTATTAGACCTAATTTATCGTGCACTACTGCCGTTTCTATAGCGATGACATTATTAATATTCGTACCAGGAAGCACTTATATTTCCTTATGCGAATTATCATTCTTACAAATACAATGATTGTTAGGATCGCTTAGATGCAGCCTTAGTAGGAGCTCACTAACGAATTTGTCATAACACGCTCAAGGCTCTATTGGTTTGATACGTTGGCCGACAAATATAAATTATCAAACGGTACTTCGCTTCCTCCGTCGCCTACACTTTATCAACCTTTGCGTTAATTGTTACTTCTCATTGTCAGATAATCTTTTGATGTTCAAGCTTCATTGTTCTAACGTTGAATCATCGTCTCGTAATTGTTTTTGGGGAATTAGACTTTATGTTCTAAGGAAATGCGAACAATAAGCGCTGGCTACCATTCCATGTTACCGCTACGCGCCGCCCCGTCATTATGCTAAAAAACCCTAATAGTACATAATTTGATCTGCGGCTAGATAGTCATTGTACGTTTTTTGTAAGTCTCAAATTTCGGCAGTCATATCTTATGTCGAATCGACAGGCTCGACCAAAAAACCGCACTAGGAATCTAAATCGAATCACGTAGAGTTGATTGGTTTTTGTGTTTAAACAAAATGTTTGAGCCTGCCTATTGAATTATAATGTTCGCGCATTTCCTTATACAGTCATTATTAGTCTTTCAGGAATTCTATTTTATAACAACTTGATCGTCAAACAGATACCTACATGATATCCCTAATACACATGTTATATATAATAACTGCCGACAAACTGTTATGCGGTTTGGCAGACATTAGGTATGTTATTGTTAAAATTTTGTTCAGATTTTGAATAAATAAATAAAAAAAATAAAAAAAAATTATATATAGGTATATACAACATGTAACGTAATTAACGCACACTCTCAAACACCCCAATTAGAATATTATGTTATAATCATAATACATAAACTGAATTTTTAATTTAACATGTATATGCATTGTTATTTACTAAATTAGTTATACGAATTCTTGGAGAACTTTTTAGTAATTTGTATTTTGTATTTTATTTTGTATTGAATGATGGAATTTGTATGAATATAAATAAAACTGCGATTTTAAAAGTCTTATTACTTTGATTTACGGTCCATTTCAATTTGTTTTGACTGTACAGCGTTAATATGACAATAATTTCCGTAGTTTTAATTATTTTTGGGATAAAAAATTACCTATATTAAAAATTATATAAATCGATTCAGTAAACGATTCTGAACAAACTATTTTCAGGATGTGCGTTAATTAAGTTACATGTTGTATATGTATATATGTATATTCTTTTATTGCATTATGTGCTCCGGATTTTGTATTCCAACAGTCAACACATTGCAACATTGCATCCATGCGCATATTTATTTTGCATTCCGCACCAGATACATGAATACATTTAATATTATCACAACATGACTGCAAATATGAATTACGATCTGCACAGCAGGCGAACAAACAAGCATGTTTATCAGATGGCGACGATGTGCCCGAGATAGCGCGGTAAGTGGACCAAGGGCACTGGACTCAGATAACGCAAGGTTGTCGCAGTGTGCACTTCACTGTACCTAGTTGCTAGTGTACCTACTGCCCAACTATGTTGATTTAGACTTGTTATGTTAAACAGTGCAACGGAATTACGCAAGTTACCCTGCAGTTCGTTGATAATGGTAATAAATATCCCATGATTGCGACAAAGAATAATCATCACGCCTAATCTGCCGATAAATTCTCATTTACCTAGACAATTCTGAAAAATATAACGAATTTACATGTTAGAAACATTAAACTTTTACATGGAAATGGAAACCGACATTTTACGAATGGTAAATATAAATTCCGTGTGAGTTGTCGATAGCGCTAACCCCTAACCCCGCTACGAACCTATCTACTGAATTATACATACATGATATGGCTAATCTACTTTATTTAATAATATCCAAGTGGAATGTTTGCGTGTTAGGTAAACTACCTTTTTTGAGGGTGTGAAATCATCAAATGACTTCTCCCGCTCTGGGCGGACCGGAAGGGCGTGTCAGACTTTTACTGACTAAAACCCACCCGTGTTCCTTCAGTTGCCTGTTGCCAAGGTCCCGGTATCCCTTTCGGACTTTCCCGCAACCCTGGCAGGTAGGTAAACTACCTGACGGTCTGTTTCTCTGGATATTTATTTTCCCAGCGATAGGATACTGCAGGATTATATTGCTTCGAGTAGGTACAGAGGATTACCATTTATCGGTAGAAGCTCTACTCCCCGCCTCTTTGTTGGATATCCACATACATAAAATTTCTCAGCAAAAAATAAGGTTTTAATTAACTGAATCACTGAGAAAAAAAACTAGGGTCTAGTCATTATTTATAACCATAAATTAAAATCTTAATTCATTTAAATCCGGTTATATGCGGGTAAACAGTTTTAAAACAAAAAAATATTTATGATAAAAAAAAAAATTAACATTCGTGATTGATCACGTTAATATAATACATAAATAAACAGTAATCTCAGTAAGGTCATATTTGACAGGTAAGGACGAGGACATAGTAAACTAATCGTCCACAATTTTATTAAATAAATTGTACCTTTTTGTCCGATGTAGTAGATTTTTATCATAACTAGCTTCCGCCCGCGGCTTTGCCCGCGTGTTATATCGATAAAAAGTAGCCTATGTCCTTTCTCAGGCTTTAAGCTATCTGTGTACCAAATTTCATTTAAATCGGTTCAGTAGTTTTGGCGTGAAAGCGGGACAGACAGACAGACAGAGTTACTTTCGCATTTATAATATTAAGTAAGGATAAAGATATTAGTAAGGATAGTAAAGATTATTGTGAAATCTCCAGCTCTATATTATAATCATCGTCTCCAAATGTCACAGTTCACCCAACACATAAAAATAGGTTAAAGGTGCTCGAACTTTAAGTTTATAAATATTATAAATAGTATTTTAATAACGTTCAGTTTCCTGAAAATATAAATAGTAGACAGACCTACTTAGCAGATTAAAAAGGCAACAACACAATCTACAATGCCTAAATGAGGAAGGTCTCACCGATATCATGAAATGCATATTTTGTTTTTATTCCTTGATATTGAGGTCGCGTTTGATAAGAATTATCTCGGCCTTAAGTGGACGCGGAAGAAATCGATCCATTATAGCTCTGCCAAATTATAGAGGAGGCTTATCAGTGGAGCATCAATACAACATGTATGGTCACATTTTTTATCAGTTTAACATTCGGTAAACAAGTCGCCTAAAGAACTCCAAGGTTGACCTCGTAGATAAGGCACGATAATTTGGGACATAACTTGAGTGTGTGCATTTAAGGATATTTTTAACGTTACGCAGTCAGACGTTAAACATTCTAAAGTAGTTTATTTGTGAAAGGTTTTTGAACTAAAGTGTAAGTGGCGATAAATGTTGGAAGAGATTTATATTTATGTCCTATGGATCAATACGTCAGGTTGGGTGGAGGTTTATAAATAAGAGTGGAGGCCGCTGCAGGCCCAGAAATAACGGAGCTGGAGTGCGCTTGATAGAATAATGTGTCCTGGCCAGCCTTGGCCCCGATCCACGACCCAGTTACCGCTGCTGGCCCGAGCAGGATGCGCTTTTTAGCGGCTTGTTGGCCTGATTGAAGCTTCAGTAGCATTAAATTTACACCTCATGAAACCGTGTACCTTGTGATTTCAACAGTTTTTGTGTATATCATTGGTTGTTTGAATTCGGCTCGCGTAGTAAGGTAGGCTAGTCGAACCATTGATTAGGTACCTATGATGAATGCAGATTAATTTTACATGATCAGATTTCATTATGATTCATTGATATCATATTGATTTTAAGTCTAAAAACCAGTCTTACCCAATACCGTGCCCAGTATCGTATTACCCAGTTACTGGGTTGCGGAGGTCTGATAGGCAGTCGCTCCATATAAAATACTGGTCTTCAGCTGCATCCGGTTAGACTGGAATCCAACCCCAACATAGTTGGGAAAAGGCTAGGCAGATTAGTTGAGATTTCAATATGATTAAGATAAATAAATTATTATGATTGATGTCCAGTGACATTAACAAGATGGTATGCCTGTCGACTGACTGGTGACCTAATAAGTGTCGCCGGAATATTTATAATAACCGCTGATAGGTGACGACGAGCTATATATATAGGAAAACGAAGCTAATTCAAGGAAAAGTAGAGTAATAGTACAACTGCCATACAACAGGTCATTTGTCCGGTTGATTACGAGTTCTATTGGTGACGTCACTGCGTGGGCGCTTATCAGGCAGGACAGTGGAAGTCGGCCACTGTCCCCCGGTGACGGCACTGCACGAGAAGTGCACGGCGCAGGCGCGACACCACTGACTCATAGCGCATACGCGGGGTCAAGGCTGCGCAAGAGTCGCGCATCGCCCCGACAATTCTGGCCCGGTTTCACTGAAGTTCAATATTCACGTTTTGCGTTTAAATTATTCACGCTGAGCTCTGTTTCATTAAACTTTGAACCTGTGTAGGTCGTTATGACGTATCGACTTTACCTAGAGATAAGAAGCAATGGAAAACTTAGACCACTTCTTATTATAATCAGCCAACCTTTAATTTTCCCACTGCTGGGACACAGGCCTCCTCTATACGAGAGGGAGTGGGCTGTAATCTACCACGCAGGCCCAAGGCGGGTTGGTAGATGTCACGTCTTCGATTTTTTGGTTCTAGGACATGCCGGTTTCCTCACAATGTTTTCCTTCACCGTTTTCAGAGCAGTGGTGATAAAATTATGAACACAAAGTAAAGCGTTCGAAGCCACAACCTACAACTCATAAGTTGGGGCCCCGTTATTATCTGGGCCACCATCACTGCTCCTGGGTCTACCCTGACCACGTCTTATCAAAAATAATCCTTCTATATTCCGTTGTTAGAGACGAACAATAATACCTATTTGTTTACCCTCAAAATGACTTCCGCGGTAATATTCTAAGTTATGACCATATTTTATACAAAACGCCTTTGAAACAAAAGACCATAAAATGGTCGCCTAGTTTGACTACATCTAAATGTGCTATGTTTATTTTCCTTGTGTAATATATCATATGAACATACATAAACTTATGCTAGCGTCATTTACTAGGTTTTGAATCTAACCTGGCTTGTCATTGGCAGGCAATTTATGATACCCGTGACCTAGTTTCATCCCCTCGCGGTACCAAGTGCCTCCTCCGAACTGGGACAATTGTCTAGATTTGTTTAGGTATCCGATTTGCTGCGATTGACCTATTTTGTGTTAACGATTTGTCATGACATCTAACATTAGGAAAAAATTATTAGTTCTTGGTGTTCTTTTTCCAAAACAAATGACTTACAAATATTTAGTTTTTTCAGTGGCAATTTTTTTTTATGTGGCCTTTGTAGTAGTTGTAGCTCTGAATTAATAAATTCAAGTGCAATGGTCTTCATTCGTTTCTTAAAAATACAAAATTATTCACATTTCATATTGAAGATATCCAACCGATACGGTGTGGCCAACACAAATGGCTGTCTTGCGACAGTAATGTATAATTTCCATTTGTTATTTTAGAAACACTATTACTTTCTTACATATTATAAAACAAAGTCCTCCGCTGCGTCTGCCTGACGTCCTGTACGCGATAAACTCAAAAACGACTGCACCGATTTTCATGCTGCTTTCACAAATGGATAGAGTGGTTCTCGAGTAAGGTTTTAGTATATAATAAACCGACATCCACGCGGGCGAAGTCGCGGGCATCAGCTAGTTAATAATATAATTATAGCTCTTTTTATTTTATTTTTATAGGAACATTGTATAAGGCATAAGCAAGTATACAGTACATTGTATAAAGATTTCTTCTATCCGTATACTCAATTCAGTCCTTCAATGTATTTCTGTAACACTCTACCTCACTATAAAGATTATTTTATTTTATTTATTCCCGTCCTTTATAGGCTAGAAATAGATAGTATAACGGCACTCAAGATTATCAGAATAGTTGCATTGTATTGTTGCCATATTGGCTGCAGTAATCTAAAGAGTTCATGCGATTACGCACCAAGAGCAACATGGTTGAGAATTTGAGAAGAATTTGAGAGCAGTTAAAATGAAAACAGCTGAAGTATCCGTGAAGTTTATTGCTCGTTACAGTTTTATGTCACTATGGAAGTAAAACCAATTATAATCCAATAAATAAAGGTGCGCTTTTAAATTTTAACCTAATGTGTCGTGAAAAAAACACTGTAAAAATAGTAATGAAGACCTTCACGCCAAACAATGAATTTATCATCTCTATTGATACACCCGCACGTTAGATAATCACATAAATTACATTTATATCAGAAATTATATTCATTCAGATATGCAATGCAAGTAGCTCTACTTCCAATGAATGCTTGCAGTTTTTATTAATTTATGTTCATAACTGAGCCACTTAGCCATCAATCAGTCGCAGACTCGCAGTACCCTCGTTTCAACGTGATTGAATTAAAATACTTGTATATATATATTTTATATTGCAACTTGCAACATTACATAACCGAGTCTCGCCTATCGACAAACGCTTGGTTATCGCACTCAAGGCCGGGCCTGCGCCGGCGCAGGACAGCAACTTGTTAATGACATGAACATGAGTGTGTCGTCATCACGAGCATCTGTAGTCTATGCTGCATTCCATAGATAGTGTTAATGTTGACTTTGTTCACGATTATGCTGACTTTGGAAACTTCTTGTGTCTGTGTCTTCAATGATGATATTCGAGGTTCAAAAACTGCTTTATAATGAAGATAAACCATTCTGGACACTAAACCCATCGACAAGTACTGAATCTAAAAAAAGAAATAAGCAGAGACATTCATTCACAAATTAACTCCCAAACAGAAAAGAGATGCTGCTTGTTTGCAGCTCAACAACAGATTTATGCATACATTTGAGTGCAAAAATACACAGTCAGTGCCTCTAATAAGGATACCTACTTGTAGTGATTTATTATACTTATGTCGCGTTCCGCCCACGATTCGTTAACCTATAGGTACGACATTTGTAAAGAATCAAAAACGAGTTTTTAATGGTTCTTTTTGCGGATAAGATGCTAGAGACAATATTAACAAGCTTAACTCCTGTTACAGAATTAATGACACGTTCAGTAACAACAAGGACGTAAAGATAATGATTTACAATCTCGGAAACATAGTTCGTAATTTACGGATGATTTTAAGTAGCTATTCTTAAGTAGTCGTGCTATAGTTGGAGATAGATGACCGCGCGCTTCCGACAAACTGATGGAATCTGATGTATTTTCTGCATCTTGCCAACGTTACTCAATCTATTCTCGGATAAATAATTTCACGATTTAATCTCGCCAAAACGAGCGAATATGTTCTTCCAATTGATCATCAATTGGGTATTGTAAGATAATTTGGCACACTTGTCTTTTATATATCTCTTAGAAAGCAAAGTCTGTGTATAAATAAACTCAATATATTTTTATCAGTTCAATTCAAACTTGAGACGATTTCGGGATTATCGTTTCTGACTTTTAGGCCTGTTAAAAAACATGACTTGATATTGATACAAATAGTATGGAAATTCACCGTCGAGGGGTGCCCCTGTCCCACCGTCGTCCCCTCCATTTTACAATATTGGGTTAAAAATAGCTTCTTTTGATGACATGACATATGTTTCTGATACGCCTTCACATTTAGCCACAGCAGTTAAAAACGTCTAGAGATAAGACTATAACTCACACATGTCTTGGAAAACCAAGACATTTTCAGTTTCCCTGCAAAAACCTTGTCCACTGAAATGACGCGCCCCACTACCACAGTTCACGTACAAGCCGCGAGCCGCCGTGTACGTAAAATGTGGTAGTGGGGCGCGTCATTAAGTGGACAAGCTGTAATTCAATTTGCCATAACTTAAACACCCTAACATTTAAAAGTAACACATAATTTATACTACCAAGAATGAAATGACGTTTCCTGCATTATGGATGCATTAGGCCCAGGTGCATTACGACTACTATAACGAACAAAGTTATAATGCAAGACCTGAGTTACCTGAGTTAGTAGTTAACAACACAGACTAATTATTTAGACGCTAGACGTTGGAAAAAGACAGAAGACTTTAGACCAAGGACCAGACAAAGACAGGAGATCGTATGGCAAGTAATTATGGCGATAGGTGGACGATGAAAATGTCAGAGTTAATGTGAAGTATAAAAGCTTCTATAAAAAGTCCACAACGGCTGCTTGGACGCGATCTGACTGCGAGTGTGACTACAACCTGCTCGGAGGGAAACAATTTATTATTTTGTTGTATGATAATCAAGACCTATTAAATGTAACATAAACTATGCTGATTGGCCACTACAAACATGTGCATGCAGTAAATGCCATTTCATTCACAACACAACAATAACCAACGGGTGTTGATAAATCTACTACTTACTTATTCCTTTAGGGCCGTCTCTTGACAATATTGTAATATCGTTAATATTATAGTAGAATATGTTTTGAAGGGAAAATACACCGACAATATAACGACAGTATTTTCAGAGACAAGATACAAAGATACACAAGCGTAAAATAAATGCAACTATTCTCTGCGTCAGCTGAATGCTTAAGAACGGCAACAATTTTATCTTGATTTCGTATTGGGTGAATGAAGCGTCTGGCAAAATGATTTACAAGACTTTATTAAAGGGCAGAACCCCGAGCAGCCAGCCAGGCAGCTCTCGAGCTGAGCTATTGTCGGTTCTGTTCAATAATTAAAAGTCAAAAGGTTTCGCCATCGCGTCTTGTTTATGGTCGTCCGTAATTACAAGTCTCTCTCGTACGTTCACAACCAATAAATTGCAGTTCGACGACATCTCGTAATTTCTGAACTAATAAATCTTACAATTAAAACGTTACTCAAGATTTTCGCGCACAGTCGCGAACAAACGGCCCTACTATGACACAAAACATCTGCGATATAGGAAATATCAAGAACATAGTTGTATGCAACGCAATGCGGCAGTAAAGCTCACGTATTATTGCTTTACCAATACGAATGAGAAGAGAAGTTAAAACAAGTGCACTTATTGGCGACGCGAGGCTTTGCGCCTATTCCACTTTTATTCCTAGCACGAACAATAGGCTTGCCGGTAATATAGCCGGTTTTGTTGCCGTCCACCGATCATTGGTGCAAGTTACGATGCTATAAATACGGCAGGACGTGCCCGTGACCCGGGCACCGCGCGCACTCACGCCACAGCACACCACTATAACTAAATGCACTATTTTGATATTTTTCGCGTTGTTCGCAACGTTCTGATTGAGTTATTGAGAACTATAAACGTTACTCTGGCTTCATACGTGACTGAAAATAATGTTACTGTAATTTTCTTTTTACGTCTACAACTTTCTCGTTCCAAGTTTGTGTAAACAAGAACGAGCCCGACTGGTTCTGCTATTCAAATTGTACTGGCGCTGGCGCTGGCCATATTTAAATTACATAGTTTATGAAGCTCACTTAGAGGCGCCTCTCTGCAGTTTGTATTTATGGAATTAAGATATGAAGCTCGTTCGAATTGAGATATCTGCGAATAGCCAAAGGCATGACTAGACAAGACCTTGGCGTTGTTCCAGCACAACTGGGGCAAGCTCTCATAGGTGACTATCGGTAGACCGTTTGTTGGCGATCGCCATAATAGGTTATATAGAATTCTCAACACTGGCTACATAAATTACTGAAGAGTTACTTGCACGGGTGAATGAAATGCTGTTGCTCCTTGAAAACAAATGCGCAGCTATTCCGTGAATGCATACTACCTCATAGGAATCCGTTTGAAGTGCACATCAAAGATGTAGATCTTATTTCATACTTGTTTGCACATTGTCGTCATCGCTTTTCGTGGATTTATGAGGAAGGCGACCTATCCATCCGAGTGGAGAACAAAGTGGAACAATGCGTGTTCGATACGAGATGTGCACACGATGATATAATAACTTAGTTGAGGTAACGACAGACCTTCGCTTTACCTTCCCATGTTATTGCTTATTGGTGCTTATTGGCCATGACCGTGACTCGCAATTAGATATAATTACCTTCAATTTGTGCTGCTACCAATGTTATTCGCGGTGGCCTGGACTGATGTCTGACTAGCTCTCTGCAATTATTTTGCCTTCGCAAATTAAACCTCGTTAGATTACCGCGGAAGTTTATTTGCTCGGAATTACATTTTCATTGCGTAATTCGCCCTTTTCGATAATAAAACATGTAACAGACTGTGTTATATAAAAAAATCCTCGGGCTTTAGAGACCGAGCTACAGTTGAACAGTTGTATGACATCTGGCGGAATGGTCTAATTTCAAACTATGATCTCAAAGTAATTAAAACAAACGTGCAAATTATCAAACTTCCCACATGTCTTTTAATATTTAAATGTGCTGGCAATTTTTTTTTTTTTTTCTAATTACAAAGTTGGCAAGGAAGTGGTAGACGACACAGGTTGTCAATCCGGTACTATTTTAACCCGCAAGTTTGTGCTTTTTGGCATAAGCCCCTCCTCTACACGGAGTCAATGTTTTCTCTGACAGCCGACACGGCTCGTGTCAGCGAAATAAATAGGTAGTCTTTTTTTTAATTTAACATAAAGAAAACAGTCTTACAATCTCATTGTTCCGCTATGATCGTGAATAATTGCTGTTCACGATAATTCTGATGGGAATATTTTCAGAGCGACTTAATTTAAACTCTTGCGACCCAGCTGGAATTTCTGTTTTATTTTTATAAAATTGCTAAAACCCCCTTGGCAACAAAAGCGACCCAAATGCATGTTATCGTTGTGTCATCGCACCTAATATTATTACCAGTAGCGAAGACAATGCATTACGCAACAAGTGCGCCTGCATCGGCATTCGACTCACGCGCACCGAGCAACGGTCAGCCGCGCCGGTGCATCGTAGCTTCTGTGACCCAATTGCTGTTTGATTCCAGTAAACACTATTGTACTTTATTTGGTGTTCTTTTATCAGAAATGGACAGAATGGGTCAAAGTACTATGACGGTCCGATGATTCAACGAAGTAACTAGGTCTACAGAAACGTTTTGCAAAGTGTTAGCAACTTTTTGCAAGTAGCGAAAGCGCTAAAAATAAACTTCGTGTTTTGCTAGCAACATAAATAAGGTGGCTACATTGAAATTCAAGGTTTCTTCCATCTCTCACAAACTGTTCTACAATTTAAAGCCTTAATTTCGGTAGCCCGTCTAATACCGTTAGGTAATATCCTGACAGCTGGTGTTTACGTAAACTCTTAATAAAGCCTGCAAAAACACCTAAAACAAACATCGATATTTCACAATAAGTTTGTTTTCACGAAAAAAAAACACTTTCGCACAAAACTCATAAATAAGCTCGTAAAGCTCTGCCGGACCCAATTATTACATTTTGCTGACTTTAATCATGATTAATATCCGTTTAGGCATGCTGCGGTGTCAAAACAGGATATTTTTACGAATTTCCAAATTAGAAATATCCTTTTCACGCTAACTGGCGGCCATTCAAAACTAACCATTGGCGTTGGCAGAAGTCGAGCTCGAGAGCAATCCTTAGGTACTAGTCCTTACTAATCCTTACTAATATTATAAATGCGAAAGTAAATTTGTCTGTCTGTCTGTCTGTCGCGCTTTCACGCCAAAACTACTGAACCAATTTAAATGAAATTTGGTACACAGATAGTCCAGAGCCTGAAAAAGGACATAGGGTACTTTTTATCGACATACCACGCGGGCGAAGCCGCGGGCGGAAGCTAGTCTGATATATCTTCGGATATTTGTACAATCGTGATCGTAAATAGTTAAAGGTTCTGAGTAATCAGAAATAACAGTTAGCTATTTCTGTGTTTAAGCACCCCAACAGTAATTGGCACAATGCACGCATCGATACCTCGTAGGCCATTCCCAGGGATTACAATGCGTCGGAAACCGGCAGGTCTCGATCCAACTCGCAATTTCATATCACTATAGTCGGACTCAATAGTTACATCACGTAAATGATAGTATGAACGCAGTATACCAAGAACGACTTACACCTAAATCACTTGACACTGAAAGGAAGAGCTTCTGCCAACACGTTTAAGGTTCTATTTTCCTGTCCCACACGTTTCTAGACTCATTCGAATGCGAATACTTTAGCAGCGCACTGCGAAATGCATGCAAGCGAAAGTAAAGCCAAGGCTTTTCACAAACAGTCCAAGTTTACTTAACGTCGGTTAACATTGTCTAGGTTGCATTATGTAAGTGTTCGTGTGACTGCGAGGAACGGTAACATGGTTCCTTAGCAGGTCACATTGGTGCGAATGACATCAGTCGCTGTCAAGTGCATAGGAGTCAACGAACAGGATTTAGCATTGCGTATGCAATAGATGCACCGTAGCCTTGACTTCCTCCAGTAGCTGGCATGGCTCGCAGCCAGAACCATTCACTGACCCACTACGCGTCTTCGGAAACTCCTGTATTATTTTGCTTTATAAACAGCTATAAATTGAAGCTTGTACCAGAATGGCTCCGCATTAGCATTGCCGGCGCCCGCATACTCAATTCCGGCCACATTAAAGGTAATAAACGCAGCCGAAGAGGAATGAGATGTCTAGGCGCGAGTATGTCGCGGTAATGCTGAACGAATGGCCGCGGCCGTTGTGTGCGACGTGGGCAGTTAAAGCTATGCAGCCGGCGTGTTAACCCTGCTATTATCTTTTAATACCATCGACTTCATTATTCGCTACATTTTTTTTGCGACCACAGCGAGGTGCGGCCAGCATCGCGAGTCGCCGACACGGGTTTGATAACCCGGAGACCTTGGTCTTAATTGCGCTTGCTCGGACCATTCCGCCGCGGCCACTTTTTATGCGCCTGCACATCGCTAGTAAAAACACGACAACGACGCTTACCCAGCCGGCTCTAAATGGTGCATTAACTCGAACAAAACTTAACCAGTCGACAGCTCCTCTAACTCGTTGGTTTACCTCAAGTGCGCTCTACCGAGAAAGCCACACTTAGACATTCTGAATCCTTTGCAGATCTTACTCGATAAATGAGCTTTCTTGTTATTATGATCACGAAATGGCATAGGTTTCAAGTAGACTCGGACAGGGCAAAGCGAGTAAACCATAAATACTATGACTTTTTTACTTTCAAAAATAAAATGTTGACTTTTGAGCTTATTTATTTTATTTTTGTTTCAGGTAAGAACAAACTGAGAACAGATGGTAATGGATTAGTAACAAAGGTATTGTGAATACTTTACACTGGGTCCCGAAAGGGGAAGGCAGTAAGTAAAAATATTTAATTTATGCTTATTCGATGTTTCCATCTTTCTCGCGAAAGCCACAACAAAGGCTTGCTGGCATACAGCCAACTTTCGGCTATATTAATCATTCCTCGGTACGTAAAACTCGCCATTTATAAATCCGTACATACCAACTAATGATAGCCGAACATAAAAGAAAACAAAAGTTTTATTTATTTCGATGAATATCATTAAAAACTTGAATGGGCCAACAAGATTACCAGAAAGGTATTAGCGATCAATTTATGAGATAACTAAAAAGCTTTTGATTATAACAGATTCAAAAATGAATTCCAATAAGATTTAAAAGGTGTTGAAGAAAACAAACTAAACGACTGAGCAGGTAATTTTTACGAAAAAACTTGCGGAGATGACGTCACCGCACAGTGACAAGTAGTTACCCCTGGTAACCTTGACGCCAGCGCTGAGATCGATCAATTTCATCTCTAATTTACATTTAATGGAAAACCTAAGAGCAAAAAATGGCAACACTCAGCAGAGCAGAGCTAGCTACGTACCGGAATAGAGACAAGGCTGAATCGAATCGCGGCTGGAATACGTTTCAGACCATACAAGTTTTTCTGCTGATGAAACTAAAGAGGTATCGTAATGTATACCTCTTTGGTATTGCAATTCTTGACATTCGACGCTATTGATGACAAAATCATAAAAAATATCGGTACCTTTTGGTACCGGTATATGTAATTAGCGAAGTATAAAATTGACTTGGTAGTACGATTCGTATTGATTTGGTAGTACCAAGCTTTCCGACTCGGACTTTAAACAAAGAAATATACCTAATTCAATTAACTATAATTGAATTGAAATTATTGGAGTGAATGTTTATATATACGAACTTAATAAGACCACTGGACAAGCAATTGCTTGTCCAGTGCTCATAATTTTTCTTCTTTGTACATAAGAATAAGCAATAGGCAATAAGCAATACCTACCAACAATTTCATGAACACCACATAATGTGCAAGGACTGAGGCTAGTAATCCCTGCCAGATCAGGAATGCCACAATCAGTGCCAAAGCACTGCTTAGAAAACGTTTGGCATACATGTTGCGGCTCAAAAGTTTATAAAGTTTTACATTGTATGTAGATTGTTGAGGCAGTTTCACAGTTTGCTCTACTGAGTACCAAGAATTAATTCCATGTCTAATACTTTAAGTTGTGCCAAGCCCAGAAGTGAAGTACTTATGTTCGATAGCTTAGCTGTATCGGAGTGAGCTGTTCTGTTCCAACTTTTCGAAACTTTTCTTTCCTCCTTGGTGTAATAACGCGATTTTTACACGTAGAGCAGTGCTATCAAAATTATTTTTAAATAGGCCAATGTTCTGTACCAATTGGTCGGCAAGGTTGCTACAATTCGCCAAAGAGGACGACCTGATGGAGGGAGGGGGGTAGTGGTACCAATCGACCATTCGAGCCTTTTACTTCACGCACGATTGGAGCTCACGACTCGACTCCACAGTCCACTGTACAAACACTTTGCACGGTACAAACGAGGAAAAAAGACTTGGTCCGTTCGTGATTTTTGTTTGTTTTCCAAATGAAGCTGCCGGCTACCTCGAGTAAGTGAGTGCATCCGTTTTTCGTTTTGGTAAAGCGATGCCTCGAAGATGGAACGCAGGTTTCCGATCTGGTTTTTTTTTTCGATCGCTATATCATAAGATACTCGTACTTATAATATTGTGAACAGGATCGCTTGCTACAAAATACACATTTATAAAATCTTCATTCAATTCTTATCTTGGTTTCTACAGTTATAATTTAAATCCTAATAATAGTAGTTACATTTAAATTTATTCTACAAGTAATATTTTTTTGAGGTTTTCTTGCTCAATAAAAATTTAAGAACTTCTTTATAATTTCATATATATCGCTGTACCCAATTGTACAAAATCATGACGAAATGTTTCAAATCGGATAGCTACAAACAAAATCGCTTGTCATTTAGCAATCCACAGTAGACGCTTAGTAATCGGATGTAAGAAGATAAAATAGTATACTTTATAGATGGGAACTATTGTTGTTACTTGTCGTATTTAGTGAAGATGATCTTTGATAAAAGTTTAGATCATTTATTATTGAGAAGAAATAAAATGTAAGCAATAGAATAACGTAGGTATGTGAATAGGTGTTACGCCATAGATTGATCATTCCGATTGGGCATGATAAATCGATTAAATAAAAATGTAGTTTAGAGAGCCTCATTTTAATAGATGCGATTTGGTAGAAGTGCCTGGGGCAGGGAGAATGGTAGAATAATCTTTCCATCTCCATTATGAACCAAATTACTTACCAGATTGTTGAATCATAGCAAAAATGCGGTAGCTAATAGCTATTTCAGTTAAGACAGAATAGTCGTCTTTCTTTTTAAAAATAAATCAGCGAGGGAGATAGACAAATCGTCTCACACCTACGTATTCGCGTACAAAATGGGTGCTAAACATAAATAATAAATTAATAATTTCAACTTAATGTGTGCAGATAAATAGTTTTTTTTTTATTGCATGACGGATACTTTGGGCACGGCAATGGCGGTGTATTTCCAAAACATGGCGGGTCAACGATCCGCGCCACGTGATGCTGTGTGTGACGCTAAACAGCGCTCGCTACAATCATGGCTCCTCGTCATTCTTACTTCTAATCTAATCTAGCCGGTGACGATACCCAAACAAATCGTTATACATCGTTGCTCGCACGGAAACACGCCACAGTTCACGCGGAGCACGCAACGAAATGTAATATAAACAAACCAATGCTATCGCCGCGGTTGTTCAGATAAAGTGATCGCCACACCTTCGTACTGTACAGCGGACAGCCCAAGAGTCTGATAACCTGAATGCTGCAATTTAGGTCATCGTTCCATTTTTCGGTGGAGGACACCAGAGAGATTCGTGTCAATGTGTCATATACGTCTAGCAAAACAAACGGTTAGGTACCTACCTATGCTGTTTATCTCTCTATTAAGGGCATCTGCTAAAATGGGTCTAGGTTTATAAGTATGATTAATAACATACCTACCTGTCGGCTGTCTGTATGTAACCGTACATAATACCTACCTACCTAACCGTAGATACAGTGTAGTCAGAATCACACAACTAAATGGATAATGAACGAAGCATCTACGTGCTAGCATTTAAAATGCACTAGTGACTTTGAGGTTACACAACTACATTAGCATGACATTATAATAAGTATTGTATAAGATCTGCTTTAATTACTTTAGTATTTATGTTTTAAATAACTATGCCACATATAAATATCGTGCAGTAGAACTGATTACTTATATATTATGCAGGGTAATAGCCGCAGCATAGCAGGCAGGGAGTTGGTATTACATGGCCAAATGAACAAACCACCTAGCGACACTAACGGATAAACAGGAAATCAGGAATGTTTACCATTAGATAATTTCGCAAATAACTTTCTCAAGTTCAAAAGTTGCGTAACAAACAGCGAAGTTGTTTTGATAGAACGAGTCTTCATAAATTGAGGGTGTTTTATCGGCGCGCTACATTCTGTCGCCGGTGGCTTGACTTTCTGTGCCACGGTTGCGCGCGGGGGCCGGCGGCGTGCGGCGCGGGGCGCGGGGGACGTGACGTCACGCCGACCGTGGCAGTGAGTAGTGAGAGCGGCCGCGTCGCTCGTTCGCTCGCTCTACGTACTCCGCTGACGACGGTCGCGCGCGCGCAACGTACTCGTTTTTACTGCTCGAACAACGCGTGAACCCCGTCTCCACATCACCGCACGAACTCGTGGGACTCGCGTGCTCTTCTCACCTGTTGCTCGGATTGTGTTGTGACTAGAAAAAGTTGTCGCCGCTCGAACAAGAGTTCCGAGTCCTATTGGATTGCACGAAAGTCGAGACAGTGGATAGCGATTCGTTTCGGTATGAACGTTGCGTAGACGAGTGGTGCATGTCCATAGAGTCGCGTTTAGATAGTTTAGTGCGAGGAAAAAGTGAAGTGAAAGCCTTCGTCGGAGGATGTCCTTCGGCGCTCGTGGATATTGGAGCGTGTGACACGCTCGCAGACATGAGACGCCGCTGGTATAACAACGGAGGATTCCAGACGCTGCGAATGCTCGAGGAGAGCTCGTCTGAGGTGACGTCGTCTTCAGCTCTCGGCCTGCCGCCGGCTATGGTGATGTCCCCGGAGTCGCTCGCGTCGCCCGAGTACGGCGGCCTGGAGCTGTGGGGCTACGATGATGGCATCACGTACAGCATGGCGCAGTCGCTGGGCACCTGCACCATGGAGCAGCAGCAGCAGCCGCCACAGCAGCAGCAGCCACAGCAAACACAACCCCTACCGTCGATGCCCTTACCAATGCCTCCGACAACACCGAAATCAGAAAATGAGTCAATGTCATCAGGTTAGTTTAAAAAAAAAAAATTTAGGGACTAGATATTTTTGTTTTGAATATTGTAATGTACTTAGCATGCAAAAAGTTAGCGTATTTTTTGGCGGCAAGCGTAGCGCTCTACTCGGCCGGCCGCGAGCGCGCCGCGACTGTCATCGACCTTTGGCCCGGATACCTTGACCGGCCGCTACGAGCCGATGTCTCCTTGCCCTTACAACAATCACAATCGTTTTGTTTACCTACATTCGATTCGACGAATGGAAGGGTTATCATGTTTTGGTAGTATTGTTTAGCAGTGTAGCATTTGGATTACACGTCTGAGCATTTTATACGTTTTACCGAGTCGAAGTCGAAAGAAACATATTAGACTCGCTTTATTTTAAAATACGCGGTGGTGCGTATTAAAGAAGTAGGTATTTCAATGAATAATCTAGTAAATAGGTTTCGTAACCGATGTTGCATTTTATTACACCGCCATAACAATACATTTGAATGTGCGAGTGTTAGTGTTCGTCTGACTAATCTAGGAATGATCGACTGTGGGCGCGCGGCTAAAAATACTTGAGTATCTATTTGTGCCAGTACTTATTACTTACGCGTAGGTATTGAATTAGCAACAGTGACATCTAGGTACACTGTATTATGTGCAAATTTTATCAGGAAGTCATTATAAACAAACGAATTCAAAAATACGACTTTCAAGAGTTGTAAGTTAACTTCATTTAGAAACTCTTCTGTTGTTCCCACATGCGGTTTCTAATTATGACGTTAATTAGTATAGTTTCTTAGTAAACAATAGTTTACGTCTTGCCATTTGATTAGCGTCTACGGTTAGTGTAGGAGGATCAGCACTAGTACCTATGAGTAATTCTTATCGCGACTAGGTACCTACAAATTCAAGGTTGTCATGGAAAATTTACTATGTCGCATGTGAAATAGGATTTTTTGCGACATTAGTAATACTTAGATTTCAATTGATTGAAGTTCAAATAGCATACTAGATATGGTATTATGTAGTAAGTATCACTTATTAGTAACTTTATAATACTACATCTAATGTGGTTATGTGGCATATCAACAACATTTCTTCTCACAACTAAATTAAATAATTACTTAAGTATGTACCTTTCATAATATAATCATAAAGCGTTACATCTCTGCAATATTTGACACTTTGGTATAATGGTTGATTCGCACGAATTTACTCGCAGGAAACGGGCGAACCGACAATTTTAAATATTATTATTTTTTCTTGAGGCGATTCGCACGAAGTAAATTTATTTGTAGGCGAATCGACAACTCCTGAAAACCTGAAATCGATTTCCTACAAATAAATTAAATCCGTGCGAATCCATGAATAAAGGCTCGTACAGACTGGCGCGATATTGCGGGCGCAACAGGCAGCAGAAGCAGAAAATCCATTCTTCTGACTAAATAAAATTCGGTAGGTAGAACATCCGTAAGTTTTGCAATATTACCTAGTTACACAAAAATATGATTCACAATCTGTGCTGATTTCGCATTGCTCTGATTTGATAGCTATAATTTACAAAAATTGACCTCGTAACTCAAATTGTATTAGTCACGTGTTTCTAAATCATAACATTGCACAGATCTTGCGTCATCGTGCTCAGATGCATCTAATGGTGACTAATAAAGCGACAATTGTATGACTTTACAATACACTAAATCTTCTTCAAGGATTCACGAACATACAGAATATTGCTAAAGCTGTATAAGTATGCTTAATCTATCATCAATCGCGGAGGGAGGCAAATAGGAGGGCCAAAAAGAGGGCCGCACCCTCTCAACCAACAAGTAAAATAATCTATTCTTGTAACGAATCTATTTACAAAAATAAAAAGACAAAAGAATGTTCCAAAACAAAGCTAAGACCACGTTCTTTTAAGAATTTACTAAATAAACGCCTACTTAATATTCTGCAAATGCAGCCATTGAAAACACGAGTTTGGTTGTCCATAATTTAACTCGACACAAGTTTATATTCTAAAAAAACCTTGAGGTACCTACTTCTAAGATAAGTTACAAAAAACTTTTAAACCTGGCGACTGCAGAGCAACATAGTTTGTTCATCTTACTGTCAGGTTACACGGAAAATATCTTAATAAAGAGCTAACCTCAGTAGTGAGTTTTGAAATTATTTCAATTTGCTAAGAAATACTGTATTAAACAATTTAAGAGAGCTGGTTGCAGTGGAGGTTCGTCGAAGCGACCACGGTCGCGCCGGTCCAACCGGTTTCAAGACTACTTCTGATGGTAAATCGCATCGCCTGACAAGGCACGTATGCACATGATATACTTTAACTAACTATATGTGAAGATGTTACAAATAAAAGGTAAGTAAATCCAAAATGTGATCTCTGAATGTGAAGTCAATCGATTGCACTTCGCAGTCACATTTATACGCTGTAATGCTGTAAACCACTTTATGAAGTTTGGTTGTTGGTCTGTGTGGTATAGATGGAGTAGATATAGAGTGTAAATCATAAACCACCATCTTATTTGGGAGATCCTTTCTTCTCTGTTTGATCAATAACTCGAACTTTCTGAAAGCTAGAATTAATTTCTCAGATTCCAATAATGTCAATATTGTCTGTAGAAATTAAAATTAATTTAATCTTCACTGAACAAAAAAAATTTTATTACTCAGATTTACCTGGTGAAACACTAGCGATAGTGTAAAATCGTCACCCCTTGCAGATTTCCACTTTCTTCAATGCGCGGCCATGCGATAAATTCAAGTTTCACGTACGTGGTACATATCTCGATAATTGCTAATGTTTCATAATTATCTATTCAGAATCAATTCTCTAGAAAATTAAGTAATGTCAATTAAGTGACAATAATTTTGAGGTAATTTAGGCTGTGCGCAGACTTGAGACAAATACTATTGACATAGTACATACTAATTCCATGCCTTCGACAGAATAACACTATGAAAACAATGATGGCGTACACTTTCGCGTCAAAACAGGCTCATACTCAGACAAAACTGTTTTGACTCTGGTGTGGTCACTGTCGGGTTCTGTCATACAACTATTAAAAAAAGTAAAAATGTTTTCTTGAGTTGGTTTGAAATGTCTTAAAACTCTGAATGATGTTTGTGGCATATTAGTAATTTCTCAGAGGTTTATTGCAAGGTACTTGTGGTTAGATTAGAATGTGTGCTTTGCTATTTCGAGCTCGACAGGGTCTTTTCCGAGTTTGGCAAAGTTGCTCAATATCCTTCCACGAAAATATGTATTGCTTATTTGTACATGTCCGTGTTAATTGGTACACATTGTAGTCATCATGCATTTTCAAAGCACATTGAGTACATTTTTGAAAATTGTTCGTTGTCGGATATACTTATTATTCTGATGGTCTGTTTTTTTCTTATGTTGAAACATTTTCGCGGTAGCAATACTTCTGTTGCCTGTAGCGAGATGGTATCCCTCGTGTGCCGGGAATCGATACCCTTTTGATTAAAATTAAACAATGATATAAGGAACATTGCGGCCTTCTCTCTCAGTCGCAGATATCTTCTTTCCCTTGATATTTTATATGGTAACAGCCCGCATACTACAGTTAGTTATCTGTGATGTTACTATTAGCCGAAGCTTCAGAGTGAGTTTTATTGACGCATTTACTTCGAATGACGTGTATGCGGGCCATTTTATTGGGGATGACTGTTTTTACATCTTTCCTCGTCCTATCAACTCTATTTTGTACTTAATTTGATTTCACTTTATCAAACCTACTTGAAAAATATTAATTACAACGTTCAAAATGGTTTCTGTAATATTTTTCATGAGAAAAGATTTATTCCTTAAGCTCATAATACTGTTGTTACTAAATTAGATTTCAGTGAATAATAACGCTATACTTCGTCATTATAGCGTTAGCCGGCCAATCCATCAAGTTTTACATGCTCAGAAAAATTAATCTTGGTTATACCAAAAGTAAGTAACTACCTACCCTCGTTTTTCTTTCAGAATAATCTAATATCAGGTCAATGCCATACTATAAAGTTTTTAAGTAAGAATAATTTCTAAGTACTTACTTATGTGTAATTTACTGATTAAATAATTAATAGAATTTTCAGTAAGTGTAGGTATTTCAAGAACGATCGCCTAAGCTTCATAAAAGCACAGTCATTATTATTTTATGTAATGTCTCAAAATTAAAATTACTAATTAAGTAAGTACGAAAAATATACCACTTTAATTCTAATTTGAAACCTGTGAAAGTTGGCGTAATATCTCTATTCTTCTGTAAAATCCGCCTACTAAATTGAAAAGATCCCGTAGAGATTGGTTGAATCCATTGAAAAGACTTCATTATCAATTTTATTAGCATTTAGCGTACCTATTTAAGTAACTTGTATTGTAATAAATCCATTATGTAACAATACAATCATTTTTATCTCAGTAAGTAATAATTTATTGTTTACATCCATCCATAGTAACCACTCACTTATTGAAGAATTCCTTTGTTGAAATTTCAATTATTTGCAAAGATTTGACTTCAAAGGAATTTTTATGTTTAAATCTTCCCGCTATAAAGTTAAATACCTAGTTGAAAAACAAGATGGCGTAAATGTTTCCATTAACACCTTGATGCCTATTCATCTGTAAGAAATGAACTGGGTCAATCAACGCTCTTGTAATTCTGTAGTAAGCGATCCGAATCATTTGGTGTTTTGTCTGTTTTGAAAAGCTAAACGAATCCCATTCAGATCACCTTGGAAGTCGACGAATATTTTACAGTTTATCTGGTACACTAGAAACTGGAATCACACTTTGGTGTTATTATTAAACATGGCATGATTTTGTTAAACTTTATGAAAAGTTTAGTGTGTAATCGTTCAATAGATGTGGTAAAGAAATGGTTGCGGAATGTCCTGCCCTGTCTCAGATTACCAGCTGATGAATGATTTATACCATCGATAGTTACGAAATAAATTGCAAAATAAACGTAGGGTACAGTGGAACCCCACGGGCCTCACCTGAGGTGAATGTATCGCGGCGTCCGCGTGGGGGCGCCAAGGTCACAGCCGTTTTTTGACACGTCGCATATAAATAGTCGAGAAGTCAGCCAGTGTAGTGTACACGGCACTAATTATTTCATGCCACTAAATATACCCAGTTCACTTAGCCGGAAATCATTTGTTTCTCAATTTGAATAATCGTTTGTTTTATCGAATCGAAAGGGTTACGGACCTCGGTGGGACCTTGCCGATTTGACAGCTGGAGCTAAAAAAATAATCTTTTTATAAGAACGCGCGACAGATCTTTAACTGATTAATTTTGAACAACCTTCGTTGACTGGTATGAAGTGGTATGTGATTAATACTTTTTGTTGAACAGAAATTATTCAGTCAAGTACTTATGTTAGATGGTAGAGCAGATACTTGTAGGCACTCCAATGTATGACGTGTAATGGTTTCAATAAGAGCACTAGAATATTAGTGTAGCTATTGCAGAACATGACACCGAAATGCCATTAATAACGATTGCTTGTATGCGAGGAACGTTTTCAATGTGTGAAATGCGATACCCTCTCAGTTGTCAGCTATGCATGATTGATGATTCCTTAATCAAAGGGGTCGACGACCCGCTGGAGGAGCACAGTGATAGCTTATGACTTCATCTGATTTAAATAAAACGTGTTATGTAACGATTAGCAGTCACGTAACACGATATTCTTATACTTCAATATACGCTTTTATTTTCTGTATTAATGTATACCATGATGTAGATTTCCGTCCATTTATAATTGGTCTTTGAATTAGCATAATACAAATCCGATAAACTTGGTCGCTATTAACTACTAAGGCAGCTTAGTGTTAGAATAATATTAATCTTTAGCGAAACTCGGCAGCTGCTTCTAATATTAGCGAGGGTCATATATTTTTCAATAATAAAACGTTTTTGGCAACCCTTTGGCTGTATAATCTAATGGTCTGTCTGACCCCCTATTTTCTAAGCACGCGGCTTTTTCACGAGTCGTGACTATTTTATTGTTAGGGACCCCTCGAATTAGGAGTGGGTTAAATGTAATTATCTGATATAATGTCGTTTTTCATCAATAGCCAAAATTCTGAGAACTGAGGGCCAATTCTCGTACTTAAAAAACATTCACATTCAAGTCGCAATCTGTCAAACTTGTCAAAAATGATGGTTATTTTGGCAGATTGCGAATGAGATGCGAAAGTGAACGTTCTTAAAAATTACGGGAATTGCCTCTCAGGTCGCTGTTTTAATAATAAAAGTCGATTTTTTTAATGTCAATTTTAGGTAAAATACTTACCTACTTAGTTTTCAATCTGTCTGAAGTTCATTGACACCCAGTTAATATTTATGCCTAAAAAATGGACCGCGTCACATCAAGTCACATGAGTTTTCTCAATTTGATAGTATAATACCAAAGAGTTCGTGATTTTGGTATAAATAATTCGTTTACTTAGATGTAGAATTTAAGGTTTTATTATCACGATTACTCAACATTCTGATGTCATGAGTTGATAAGTGCTCCATAATTACGTAAATACTAAAGAGTACTAATGACCATTCTGATAGTCGTTTCCTCAACTCAAGCACGTAATTTAGTGTTCAAGCTCTAAGGACGTATTTCCTAGTAGCGACGCACCAAGTTGCTTTGGTTCGATAGGACGCGAAATTCAATTGCATTTATAAGCCAAATGTCATGATTTCATGAAATAGTCATTCAGTGAACTTACAGAGTTGTATTGCTGGTTCTAATGTTTATAATTCTGTAAATCCATATTTGTTACGGACGCGAATCATATTTTAATCAACATACAACCTGACGATACTGACCTGCAAATTGCAAAAAAATTATGAAAATTTGAATTTCGTGGGATGTTTTCGCCTTAATAGTCCGATTCGTCGAAAGTCATATATATGAGAGGTGGTTTCACCCGCCTCGCTCTACTCTTAAGCCTATAAGGCCCATAACCTTCCTCAATTGAGAATTGGGCTATCGAAATCAAAAATAATTTTTCAAATCCGACTGGTCCGTCCAGAGACTAGGGCGTTCAAACAAAAAAAAAAACACATAAACCAATTCTTCAAATTTATTATATTAGTAAGGAATGATAGGTTCTTATTAGTTGAATTTGAACAGGTATTTAATGAAGCTAATTAGGTTTTCAAGGGACCATCTATCTTTGTTGAAAAGTGAATTAAATAGGCAGAGAAAGAGGGTTTTTTTTCTAATGACGATGTAGTGAATCTAGGAAGAGGCATAGCGGCGGATATGCGGTCGAGCGCGCGTCTCGCTCGGCTGCGCAAGCGCTGCCATCGCGTCGCTTGTTACTTCTATTATCTCAACTCGAAGCGGCCGCTGTAACCATCTTTGAGATCGAGTATCTTGAGACAAATCACTGGAGTTTGAATTTCTTGGTAAACCAACGTTTTATTATATTGTAGTTATACCTTTGTATTCTGATATGTTTAAGGCCACGATTCAAAAGATAGTGAGTTGTGTTTCAGTTCGTGTTTTATGTTGAACTTTTATGACCGTAGATTAGTTGTGGATAGTTGAGTTCGTATCATTCTTTAATGTCATAGTTATGAACGTACAAAATCAAGCGGTTCATCCTACTACCACGTTTATTATTATTTTCTTTTAAATTTTATAATACTTCAGGAAATTTAATATTATTTACATATCGCACCTCCGCTCAAATAGTGTCGTAAGTCAAAAAATCAAACTTTCGAGAAAAAGGGGTTTGAAATTTAACTCTCCAAAGAAACTTTCATTTAACATTATGATGAGACTAGTGCCACCTAGGGATAAATATTTAAACCATAAGTATGACACATTCTTAAATAAGATTTGAAGTTTTCTGAAAGGAATGGTACAATAAAAAAGGTTTTAATTTTTTTTGAGTTGTGACACTATTTGAGCGGATGTGCGATATGATAAAATAAAATTAACTGACGAAACTTTACAGACGGCATTGGTATCGATCGATATCCAATAAAGATAAAATAAAATGAAAACCGGCCAAGTGCGAGTCGGACTCGCGCAAGAAGGGTTCCGTACCATTACCTAAAAAAATCACGTTTGTTGTATGGGAGCCCCCTTAAATATTTATTTTATTCTGTTTTTTAGTATTTGTTGTTATAGCGGCAACAGAAATTCATGATCTGTGAAAATTTCAACTGTCTAAGTATCAAGGTTCATGAGATACAGCCTGTTGACAGACGGACGGACAGCGGAGTCTTATAGTAATAGGGTCCCGTATTACCCTTTGGGTACGGAACCCTAAAAAGCATTTTCCAGACTCAACCCCGTTAACCCCGTACTCAGCTGTAGGCCTGTAGCTACTCGACATTAAGAGTTTAAAAAATCTTTAATTTTTTTAATTTTATCATCATTAGATAACGATACCTATCACGAATGTTAAGTTTCGCCAGCCAATTTAATTTGACCCTGTTTAGTATAACTATAACTACTTAAGTAAGTATTTAGTTCCCGGCAATATTTTCCGGAATAGTCGAGATTCATGTGGGAATCATTTCAGCCGTAAGACGTTCACTGCCGGACATAGACCTCCCCGAAGCACCGCCACTTCGGGCTCCCACACAAAACTGCGAATTCGTGCGAATTCGCAACGCAAAAGCTAGGCGCAGAAGAAAATCTTAGGGTACCGTCGCTGATTTTTGCGATGCGACGTCGCAACGCAGTTTTGTGTGGGAGCCCTTCGACCGGTTCTGTGCTTCTCGTATCCAACGCATTCCCGCGACCTTCACCAGCACGCGGTTTTGTCGACGCAAGAGTAGACAATCTGTCAGTTTGTCTATTCTTCCGTCGACAAAACCCGTTTCTACGGTGGTCATGCTACGCGTGCTGGTCATCGGTCCACCTTGTCCCCGGCCTTCCAACGCGACGTCTTCCGGTACGCGGTCGCTACTCCATGATGAATGATGATGATGTGGGAATAGTTTTCGATAATTATTTTTATTTCATTGCGTCATAAATCGAAGATCGATAGATCATTGCACGAAAAAGAATTGAACGATGAGAATTCCTATGTAATCAATTTAAAATTTCTCTAATCGATAACATCTGTTATGGCCATTGATTTTACTCTTAACAAAGTTGGCATTGTTGTAATGTGACTGTTTAACTGTGAACACATCCCGGATCTCACGAATATCGATCTAAATCGAGTGATCATAACGGTCGCGGTAAATCTCTGTATGTCATTGTGTACACAATCTATGGCAAGCAGGCCAAGCAATATAGCTATATCATTGTGTAGTTAAAATGCGTATCTTAAGCATTGTCAATCAACGCACACGTAGGGCGATGATCTTTGTATTGTTGCAGCTCCATACAAGTTAAACCTGTTATTTGAATTTATTAGCACATACCAACCGTGCAATTTACCTTACTAAATTTAACTGGATTTATGATACCATACTAATTCTATACCGCTGTGATTTCTAGCCTCGATAACGCAAATATTTCGGTGTTGTTCTTGTTATAGCGAAATATAAAATGCTGTCGAATATTAATGCTCGTTTACGCACAGTCATCCTCGCCCAACAAGGACCCATTATACTTGTAAGGGTATTATTGGGGTCAGTTAAAGAAAATTAATTTTATAAAACTAGAGTTAAATTTATCGCTGAGAATACGCGATTCAGGGTTACCGACCGACTGGACACCCTAATTGTGTACTTAACACACTTTCAACAATCGGAATGATTTTGAATGATATTGCTCCATAATGTTCGAATTTGTGTGTCAACAACGTAAGTATCGCTATGATCGTGTTTCACTGTCAAAATGAAAGCTCACTTTAGGTTGTCCCTTGCCGTCATGTAGCACCATTGCTTGTCAAGCTTAGTTCCAATACAAATAGAGTTCAAAATGGCGAATGACGGAACAGTGCTGCCAATCGCGTCACGGGACAAGTTATAATGATCGCACTGTACCCTGCCGCGTGAGGAGCTCGTGACTAAGTCATAACAGCCGCATGGGTCGATCCATCAGGTTAAGCTACGCTCGCCGGGGTTGGTCCGTGGATGGGTGACCATCTTTACATATCGAGACTCCTCCGTGCCTCGGAAAGCACGTTAAGCAGTTGGTCCCGGCTGTCATTCGTGGATCTTTGACAGACGTTACGGGTCGTCAGAAGACCGAAAGTCTGACAATCAGTCTTACCCAGGGGTATCGTATTGCCCAGTTACTGGGTTGTGGAGGACAGATAGGCAGTCGCTCCATGTAAAATACTGGTATTCAGCTGCATCGGGTTAGACTGGAAGTTGACTCCAACATAGTTGGGAAAAGGCAGGCAGATTGATTGATTGTACTCCGCCAATTAAGCGTCACCGAGTAAGTATCGAGCGACCCGAGATTGACGGTTCAGTTTCGTTCGCTGTTCAGAAAGAGCTCAAAGTGCACATAAAGAAGTTTTTATTTAAAAAACAAGTGAAGCGCCATATGATGTAGAAATCGTGAGCAGTAGAACAATACGCGGCGCCTCAAATCAAGACTACTCTGTCTACTATCACATTTTAAGTGCTAGGTACGCAATCGGTCCCAATAATAAAACGTTTCTTTGATTCGATAAGGCGAAACGTCGTCTTATTTAAACCTCCACTAAAATGGCTATAACAGTCAGTAGGAGAAGACCAAAGAAACGAATGGATGGACTGGTTGAAAGAGGATTTGACTTGAAAGACGACTACCGAGATGACTACTCCTAATTACTACTACTAATTGCAGGAGAATGTTAACAATCTCTACCTAATTCGCTCTGCTTTTAAATTGCCGAAGTCTGCACACTCCATTCTTTCTTTATCCATGTTATGAGCGTACTTGCCCGTTTACACCAGACGTTGGCTTCAGTGCACGCGTAGCTTCAAATAAGGCATATAAACTACATAAAGTGTGCTTACGCTACGTGAAGATGACATGTGTAATGTTGTATCGTAGAGGTTAAATCTCAGGACTCGTTGTGGACGACATTCACGACATACGCCAACGCTTCACACTTAAATTATGTTATTTTAGACTAACCATACGCCAATTCAAGTATAGGAGGTGGTGAGTAACTTTTCTTCATGCAAGTAGTAACGGTAAAAGTTTTTGTAATTTCGAATTCCAAACTTAAAAATTGATAATCGTATAGTGACAGAAAAACAAATGACGTATCTAGTGAGGTGATACCCAAATCTCACATGATACATAGGATAGGTACTTATATAGTGGGTATGTTTATCAGTCTTATCTAAACATAATATTTTATTATTTAACTAGCTGATGCCCGCGACTTCGCCCGCGTGGATGTCGGTAATTATATATACTTAAACCTTACTCTAGAACCACTCTATCCATTGGTGAAAACAGCATGAAAATCGGTGCAGTAGTTTTTGAGTTTATCGCTTACAGGACGACAGACAGACGCGGCGGAGGACTTCGTTTTATAATATGTAATGAAGGATTTTCTATTTTACGTATGAGTACTCAAAAAAGTGTTACGTTATAGTGGAGGGCGACGGCCTGTTATGATGACGAACGAACTTTGTTCTCACAGTAAAATTTGGGTAATTGTTTCAAACACGTAGCTAATGTCTATTAAAAGTCAGAACCTGTTTATGACCAGTACGTTGACATATGAGTTGTTATAACAATACGGAAATAAACGGAATTACACAAAATATTGTTTGACGTTGAATAATGTGTTATGGTAATTTGATCACGTCTAAATAACATAATAAAATGACATAATCAGGTTTAATGCCTGATCAGAGTAGGTATGTTTTTAAAATTGTTTGTGATTAATATGTTTACTTGACCTGTGCGACTGTGCGTTACATACAATCATTGTTTTTCTCAACACAAACCAAGCAAAATTATATTTTTAGATCCTTTAAAAAAAAGTTTCTACCAATAATACATCTTATTAATTAATGGACAAGGATAACCACCTCACTAATTATACTATTTCAAATGAAGCGTCGCGAAGTCGTTACTAATGTAAATATTACCTATAAGTAGTTTATTAGTTACATCGCAATCATCGCATTGCTTTTAGTAATTAATTGACATCTGTCTTACGATGATATCGCGTTGGATGAAAACATCCTCCTGTATCCCGCGCGTACTAATGAGGCAAACAACACATTATGTAATAAGAAATGTAGGTATTTATTTACTTATTTTTATTTTTAACTCAAATGCTAGAAAAATAGGATTTATTATTAGCAAATATTAAAAAATTGTCATAATTACTTATACATGATTATATCGATATTGTAACCACCTCAACATAGACCGCATCACTAGAGTATTTAAATTAAGAACGAACCGGCATCCATTTTATTTTTATACAGCATGTTCGATGACGACAGATTTTTCATGAATCAAAAGCCAATCAATAGTGCATTAATTTATGAAAGTGTAAAAATGTACATGCAAGTATTTATTATGATTTCCCATGTATTTATAAGTATTCGTTTATATCGCACTCGTGATAATTCAGCTCGCCTGGCCTTGGTCGCTGAGCGCCTTATCGTGTGTTGAACTGTTCTGTATCTACTCGACCAGACGCGGACCTGTATTGCAGTCTATAAATGCCCAATTTGTTTTTTAACATTGCACCAGATGCATCTTCATAGCTCTTTTATCGTCTTATGTTCTGAAGTATTGTATAAATGCGCGACGAGCTAAAGGTGTTCTGTGTCAGTTATATGACCTATCAATAATCTATGTTGTCAAGTTTATAAGACCTAGATTTGTCTGAAATCTTTCGTTTCCTGCAGCTCGAGTGTTATTAGTCGAGTGTAAACGCTCTTATGTTTTATTTAGACTAATAACATTTGTGGGGCACTCATTCTTTGCACGGCTGTGTCTGTGTGCGTGTTCTGATATACGAGGCAGTAGTCAAGGTCGACAATGTCATTGTACGAGCGAACCCGATGCAAATTCATACACACTCACACTTCGCACATGTGTGCTTGTGTAGCGAGTATTGAAATAATCTTATCATTTAGGTCACCTTACTTTGTAGATAGTCGTTACACTAGCTGTGCTGAAGCGCTGCACGAGTAGAAATATAACGTGGAATACATATAACTCAGCGGTTTATTTTTTTTATTTTATATTCAGCCTGTATTCAAGGTCTTGATTTAAAATGAAGAAAAACAGATACTTAGCGCCTCGTTGTGACTTGCGAGTCGCCTACAAGATTTCCACTTGTGCTATTCAATTGAAAAGAGTATAGTAGGTTAGGTACGTAAGCGTTCAATACTCATGGTTGCAGGTAAGTAATTATACCTTGAACGCGACTCAAAAAGAACGACCGCGATGACACAATCAAGATTCAGAGACATTGCTTTGTTTTAACAATTCACCCCTTTATTCATAAACGTTGCTTAAAGTTAAGTAATGATTAGCGACTGTTTAACCATACATTTTTGACGTTTGAACGTCACTTAATTTTAATCATCGTTTATGAATAAACCCCAAAATATCCTTCATAGCTGCTATCTTTGAATCTGAAACAAATTAGAGAGAATTTCAGTCTTACAAACACGGTCTTACAAAGACTGAGATAAATATAAATATCAAAGTAGATTCTCAGTGACGTCGCTAATTAGAGTGGCAGCTAATGTTTAGAAACTAGCGACTTTATTTATAATAAGCTATCTTTGCCAGAATTTAGCTTTAAAAACCGGCCTAGTGCAAATCAGACTCGCACACGAAGGGTTCCGTATCACCGTACAATATTTAGCAAATAATGCTGAAAAAGAACACGTTTTTTTGTAGGTCCCTCTCAACTTTATTAAAAAAAATATATATTGTTTTTTAGCGGCAATAGAAACACTTAAACAATTTGTGAAAATTTCAACTGTCTACCTATTACGTTACGGTTCATGAGATACAGCTCGCTGACAAACAGATGGATGGACAGCGGAGGCTTAGTAATAGAGTTCCGCTTGGCACCCTTCGGGTACGGATGCGGGACCCTAAAAAAAGGTAAATAACAGTTTGTTAAGTCAATGTAGAACGTTATTCATTATCTATTCATTTCATTTTTTTTACAAGACTATGTGATGGTTCTGATTCACAACAGTACCGAAAATAATTAGTTGCGTCACAGACATTCGTATTCTCAGTTTTCCATTCCCTAGATGGTTTTTGTTCTGGTGGCTTTAAATAGTACTGCAGTAAGTCAAACGCGTACATACATCAATGGGAATGAGAACCGAGACAGGCGTCGGCGTCGCTACACTGCGCAAGCGATTGACGCAAGCAGCGTCAGTTGTTTACAGTACAACCGCCTCAAGTTATTCACATCGGGGTCACAGACACGCCGAAGGAGACTGAAGTTCAATCGATATAATTATCTAACCTGCAACTAGCGCTCAACCTGCGCCTGCGAGGCGAGCGAACGTTCGTGTAATGCGACAATGACCTCCTTTGACATTAGTGGGTCGTTTATGCAATGAATTGGCAAATGACGGCTAAAGTGGGTAACTCCAGCGCGGACGGAATGTAGAGATGGTTGAGTAAGGCCATCTCGCATCTACGGCCCGAAAATTATTAAACGAACGATTACTTTCGAGTTTTGGTTTGATTGCTCAAGTGTTTTCGTAGGCTTTGTTCTTTGTTGTCGAACGACGTTATCGTGCGCCCAAATATCGCGCTTATCTCCACTACAGGTGCGTTAGTCTGTGTGATAGTGCTTGTCTATCAACCACGTTTTCCGGGGTCAACGCTCCCCACTCCACGTGGTTCGTTATGCAACGGTTGTCCTCAGAGTCGACAAGCTCATGAGCCTGTTATTGGGTCACCTGTAGCGCAAGCGCCAGGAACGTAACGCGTTCGCGAAACATTTATGGAAGAGGGTAGATTGTTATTCGTAGTGAAAGTGAATACCGCGAGTACGCTCGTGAGAGCAACTGCCCGTCCGTTTAACTACTTAGCAGATTTTATCGACAATGTTTCTAAGCAGTGTCGGCAATGAACTACCCGCATGCCAGTAATAATGTCTGCAGATACAGATCTGTAACTAACCGCCGCGGCTTTCTTGCATTTGTCCAGCCAGAGGCAATCCGTCATTCCATATCTGACTACTTGCTGCATTGATTAGATTGTTTTATGGCTCTGTCAACGTGTCAACTCTTAACAAGGCCTATTGTCTTGATAATATGTAGTTGTCTATAGACGAATAAATTGCTCTAACAACACAATATGTCAGAGAGAACAAGCCCCGTTCAAATGATAAATCACGAACGTATCCTGCGTTCAAACTATCGACCAATTTAAATCTGCAAGGTTTGGTACTTGATCCCTCTCGTCGCGTCGCTTGGGTGCATAGAGTCGGAGAGATTGAAGCTAAAGATTTTAACTTGGTATTGGTAACTGAGCTATGGAGTAGACTATTATTCGTGTAAAACATTTAAAAATGGTAGCATTAAGATGGATGGTTTGCAGCGCATCTATTTATATCTGGTCCAACCATAAACAGGCAGAGTGGAACCGGTCGGGCCGGCCCACAGGAATGTTCTTGCTCTCGCTAACTACACTGGCTATCACTACCCGACAGCGATTGCAAATGCGCTAACAATGTATTTTGCTTCAGTAGCTGCTATAATAAAACTTCTCCCCGTAAGGAGTTCCAATTGGTGCTCGTTACCTCGCCAGTTGCATTGTAGTGTCTCTAATAGGATTAATAAATAACCAAGTGTTTTTGAACGATGTTCGAACGTGGGAACGTGCTTGTAGAAATGATAATTTATTCTTTTTCTATTCATTAAAGGAACACTTGGACGTTATCGGTCGAAGAATCATGTGCTAAATGATATAATTAAAGTTTCGAGAACAAATTATTCGTTGTGTAATGCATCGAGCAAATATAAATACTTGGAGCTAGCCTTCAGCAGTATTTGTTGACACTTACATATAGGTTGCGAATATAACTTGATGTTCGAAATGTCGTCGACCTTCCTACCTGGCTGTTTGCCGAAATTTTAACAATGCCGCCTAGACAAGTGCTATTTTAGTTCGACATGATGAATTCTACTGAGCTCATAAGGCGATACATGATAAAATGAGATGTCCTCGGTAATACTTTACAAGTATGACGTTAGATAAAAAATATTTTCCTTGTTTCTCACATGGTTTCAGAGGAGTAGGTGCGCGTTGGTTGGGAGGTTCCGTTAGTGTTGTCAGGAAGACGTGTTGTTAAAGCTTTAATGATTTTATCATTGTTAATCGGAAATGTCTCCTTCGAACTGCACGTCAAACTGGATAAACAAAAGTCGTTGAAGTTCGTATTGATAAGATTAGAACTTGTACTTACCTACGAGCTGAACAAGAGCTCAAATAAATCCAATTTGTCTACATACAATCTTATTTTCTGAGTCAAAATGGTTTTCTAGAGAAAATGAAGTTGTTCGGACGTGTGTGTAAATGGAAACTGTTAGAACGTTAAGTACAAATTTTTTAACCAAGACAAAGGGAGATACCGTTAACGTGAAACCTCTTTTTATGGAATTATGCTTAGGTTAGTAAATGAATCTTATAAGAGAGGTGATTAGCAGTTCCGTCCATGTTCTTGCCGTCAGCGGTAACAGCGTTGAATCGACGAAGGGGGCGAGGGTGGAGGGCCAGGGTGGCTCGGTATCCACCACGCCCTGTCATCGCGGCTCCATCCATCATACTGACAGCACCGATTATTATTACTCTGCTACCAACGCGTACTTGCGCGTACCTTTCACAAAAATTCGTATGGGGTTAGAAAAGGGTTTTGTTGAAGCTCATAATTCATTTTCATATTTACTTTGATGCGTGGCGTAGTATTCACGTAGTTACCGTGCAAAAAATCACACTTAAACTTAACGACTTAGTAGACTTTGTATAGGTACTTATACATACTTGGGGAAGAGTGTTCGATCAAAAAACTCCTTCTTTATTGAAGTCGGTTAAAAATGGCCCACGTCCGGCGGTGATGTGACTCATGGAATTTTCTGTGTTGACTTTCGGTCGTAAACGGCAGACTATTGAGTAATGAGTTCGTCTTGGAGGGCGGGTGACCTTCCGTCGCGCGTGGGCCGAGCCCATGACACAGTTCACGAGATGTGCCACCACAAAAGATTATTTCTGTCTCATCACTTTTACATACGAATACCTCGCGACATTGTAGCGAGCCACTTTCATCTGTCTTAATTTACGAAAATTACTAATTTTGACCTACGTTTATGTTCAGTGTAAATCTGCTGAAATTTATAAATATAATAGAGCACACCTTTTGTTGTGAAATTGATGTCCCACAATCGCTGTACAAACATCAACTCTTTCATCACAACTGCATTTTTTTTTTCTACAATGACCTATGAACATATCGCTAAAAAAAATCAGCTGGTCCCTACATTTATGTTCGCATAGCTCGTCAAAATGCAGGGAACAGCAGATTTTATTTCGCGATTTCAGGGTTGGTCCCAGTTGGTCCCATATTGAAAGTTGTTAACAATGTTGACTACGATGAGGAGGATGACCATGAATAAAATTTTGTCCTGTATAATTATATATCCTAGAAATACCATATTTTCAGTCATTCTGTGTAATACTTACCTATTTAGCGTACCAAATGACGATTCTCACTGTTGAAGTAGGTACCTGACTAATGCATGTACTATACAGTTTTGTTGCTGATTCTTGTCAGAAGTTTTTTTCCATGTCCGCCTCAGTTATGTTGTATGTACTAAGTATGTAGTAACACCGTTTTTGCTCGTTACCGAGATCTGGTCACGCGGGTGAGGCCCTGCTGGTATGACCACTTTACTCTGAAATTATATCGACTAACACTATCATTTAGATGTGTTGTGATTGTGATCTATAATAATAAAATAGTAACGGAGAATTTTTGTATGTTACGGATTTTGAACGACGGCTTTATGGATTGGAATGAAATTTGGAACACACTTTTAATCCCGGTAATACGTTCCCGTGAGATTTTTTCCGACATCAACGCGGGCGAAGCCGCCGGCAGAGGCTAGAAATAAATGCATTTCCTTGCACCCGTTTTCGAACTCAGCTGCAGCCTGCCCTTAACGATTATTTTATTTGCCTTTTTATCTTATCTCGAAAAGTAATCGACTTTGTTACAATTCCTATTATTTTCCCTGAACCTGGTCAAAACTCACTGTAAATTGTTATCACTGTACCAAAAGACTGGTTTTTGTGGATAATGGGCGCACTTGCCCACTAATTACATATTTAGGTCGATAAAACGGTTGTAAATGAGAAATGGTAATGTAACGTGATTGATTTAATCAGTGCGGTCGGGTGGCGTCAAATACGACGAATACAAAGACGTTCTTTGTCGGTGATAAGCGCCGTGGTGTTGGCTTATCTCCACTGATACCCGGTCAGTGACCTCGACAGAAACCGGACGAATATTAAGGCATTCTTTAAAATCAAATTCGAGAATGAATGTGCCCATTTTCGCAGCTTGAATGCAGTGTGAAAGAGTCTTATGGCTCGAGCAGACCGGATGCGTATGCGTTGCGTATGCGTAGACGTAAGCGTAGACGTGCAAGTACCACTGAGTTGTAATGTATGGAACTGTATGAGACAGGACACACTGCTTGCGTAACGTAGACGTGCGCGTCGTTACGCTCGGTCTGCTCGAGCCTTTATCAATATATCGGCACTGGTGCCGATTCTGTTGTTCACAAACTAAACTAAGAAGATAAATTTTAGTTTAGTCCTGTCAAATTAATCAGCGCCTGTCACTACTCCATAAAAGTTTAGACGTGATTAAAAACTTGCCTTCTAAAATTACGTCAATTTATGTCAGGCGCTGATTAATTTGACAGGACTAAACTTAAATATATCTTCTGTGTTTTTCTTAACGAAATAAGTAAGTATAGAAAAAAAATTGCACTGAACTTAAATTTAGTTTAGTTTGTGAACAACAGAATCGGCACCAATGTCTGTGACTGCGAGCGGCCACCATTATTATATTTTTAGCGGCCAAAACATTGCCCAAAATAAACGTAGCAATAAAACGTGAATGTACTACTACTGCTACTAGCATTGATTACTTAACTGGGACAAACATTTTGTTATTTCCAGCCTCGATATTCCTCGATGCTCTACTCGACCTACATTGCGATTCCGTCACTTTATTTTCCTCGTTTACGCTCGCCATTTTCTCAGAAATTCAGTGTTAATGACCTACATAGACAATGTTATTGAGGTGATTTAGTAATAAACAAACTTAATTTATAGAACAAAAATATCAGTGGAGGATTTTATACTGACACGTAAACGTTATAGATGTCGTATTGATTCAAATCCGTGTTTTTTCATACAAATATGGAGCGGGTTATGTCATTATGTCAGATAAGTTATCAGCATCAAGAACAAAGAGTCGTTGACCCAATTGGTTCACTGGCTCCTTTTAATTTAGCCCTAAGGCGACTACTATGCGGTCGATTATTTTACGTCACCAAGTTTATCATGCCTTGGCCTACTTTCCAGCAAACATGTTAAGTAAATAAGGTTAATAATTTAATTAATTGTTAATGTTTGAGGTAAATTATGAATATTTTTGTTATTAAGTGGAGTAAATCGTTGATCTGTGTTAGTAAATGCCAGATGGTTAACTGTTGGTGTCAACGGCTGCGCGCTATGACCACGAGGTCGGCTGCGCGGGAGCAGGGCAAGGGCAGCGATACCGACGACTGACGAGTCACGGTTCGTTGCGCGATGGCCCTAATGCGTCACAAAACATAGTTCACAAGTATTCACAATCACAACTCGGTAAAAACAGAGGCTGTTTTTTTGCTAGCCCTAAGCATCGAGCTTGACCCATTCCACTTGAATGACGGCTTCAGCAAATGCAGTTTAAATTACGTTCTTAAATTCACATTAGAAATTATGAATTGGATTTTTTTATGCACGCTAATTCCGCCCAGTTATCAAATCAATTGTTTCGTGAGTATAATACCTGCTACCAAGTAGAGGATGCTAAAAGGTATTAAAAGGTCATTACAGTTAAGTTCTGAGTTCTGAAAGCATGCAGCATTTATTCTAATTATATCTCCTTCCCTTTTCTATTTACCCATTCCCATGTTTACTCGAAAAGGCGCGCCGGAGCGTGGGTGCGCGCTCAACTAAATTGGGGAGTAGACAGAGACAAAAAACGTAGTTTTATCTATTAAGTATGGCATGGGGAAGTAAGAAGGCCCGACATAAACCAGGACTGTCAATAAATGGAACAATCCGTTGGGGAGTTGTGGCATATCCATTACGTACTCCTCGTGCCGTATACCGTGTGTACGTGATAACGGGCCACCACTTTCTAATTTTCGGTTTGGGCGATGACGATACCTTTAGGAATCTCTTGGTGCTTTACTAACTAACTTCTGTCTGTCTGCACTTATCATTCCTACATTGCCACCGAAATACAATCGTAATGTCTTAATAGAGGACAACAAGAATTTCTGAAATATCTACTTGAAAACAAGTTATTTTGAAAAGGCTGAAATAACAATTTGCGTCTTTGATTTCACCATTCAAGGTTGGCTAAAAAAAAGAAACTGTCTGTGTAAAAGTAATAAGGAAGTGCCAGCACTGATTATAAGTGTTCTTTTGACTTGCCAAAATCATATTTTGTGTATTTCAGAAATGTGAGGTTCACAAAAAAAATGTCAGTAGGAATTTTCGAGCATGCAGCTAACTACACCGGATGGCGTGCACTCGGCAGTGGGCTCTGTTCGATCTCGACGGATGTAAACACTTCCACGTGCGTCCGCCCGACACGTCCGCCCTCCTCGCTGAAGATCACTCCCAGTACACCAGCCGCTCGTTTCCTGAATCCCCTCAAATATAGATCACGTCACCGGCCCAAACCGAGGAAACACGACTCTTATATTTTATGTTACACACCACTTCCTAACAATATACGTGATGAAATAGATATTTTGGGTTCTACTCAAGTCATATTTAAGTACCTATCATAGTGCTAAACTAATTGAAATGTATTTCATCTACAAAGTTTCCACGCTGGCGTGCAGAGTGACGTGAAAATGGCCATTTTCTCCTAGATGCGATTTCTATTTCAATCCGATTTTCCCGGCGCGCGGAGAAACCGATCGCTCTAGTTGCGCCGGCTCCGGCCCACATCTCTTGCTAGAAAGTATCGTAGAAAGTAACATCGCGACTCTGTCTCCGCCCAGCCGATGCATCGATCACGTGTACACCACTTTTTCTGCTTCAGTTTTTTTTTTCTCCGACTCTGGCTGCCCGCTTATATCAGACCACGCGTGCCAACTTCGATTATTGGAATGCTTCTCGATACTTATCGTGTATCACGTTTCTCTTAAAAACCTTATAAATCCTAATAAGTGGCATACATTGTACAGTCAACTAGCATGTACACACGCAATTTATTACAAAAGACGTTGCCTATTGCCTAGTTGAGCGCCACTCGACTGGTTTGGACACAACTTGCTCTGCGCGCCACACTCATTTGATGAATGCCAAATAGGCCCTATGTGATGTCACAACACATAGAGCAACTTACTTTCGCCGCACCCGAATTTCAATTACGTGTACCATGTAGGCTTGTGCAATACCTACTTTTGGGTAACTTTCACTAGTCGCTTACGCGGCCCGCCTGCGAAATGATTGCGTTGTCTGTTTTCTGAGGTCAGTGAAAGTTGCGTATTGTTTAATCAATGCCTGTCGCCGTCTCTCAACATGCGTCAGCTTACAATAGCTTAAAATTGTAGTTTTGTACTTTCCACCCGTGAAAAATTTTAACGATTGATATTCACATTTTATAAAACCGCTAAGCCTCACTTTGCAGCATGAATTTGCAACATGGCCTGTTAAAGTCATCGGTGATTTGAAAAAACGAAATGGCGTGAGAGGAAAAACGAGTTATTATTAGTTGAAGAGAATCGCGAGCTTGCTTCGAGCTCTGATGCTATCATAAATAATATGGCTGCGCGGCGAGCGTGGCGAGGAAGTGGGGAAGGGGGGACGCAAGAGTCAAGGCCGCACGCTGCCCCCGGTCGACGCTCGCGCCCCACTTGTCGCTCCTCAGAGCCTCTCGCTCGCACGCCCGACCGCGCCCGAGCGTCGCCGAACTGCCACGAACTAGACCTTCCAATGCGCGAGCGCAACACACTGAACAGCTGAGACGTAATAACATAACACACTGACTCGGTCATCCGTGCATTCAACTTTTGATTAGCTTTCTTTTTCACGGACACTGATTTGATAGTGCTGCTAATTATGGAAGTTTAGTTGTGTCTACAATAATATGATGACGCCTTTATTAATTAATAAGATTGAAAGGAAAGAATCGATACTTCTATTAGTACTACTTGTATACGTTGACGATACAGAAACAACTTTAAAAACACTGCAACTTTAAAAAACCAGTTTAGTAATTTTACGATAGTTTTACTTTCCCCAGTCTAATTCTCAAACAGGCACGACATTGCGTCAACTCACAAAAGTTATTTAATTCGGGTAACCTTAATGAACGCGGTCGTCAATTAAATCGGAAACACACCTACCTGTGAAGTAGTGCCAAGATCTTGTGCAACTACGGCCAACGGTCATTCGGTCAAGTATTTTAAGTAAGCGTTACTAATAAAGACAGAAAATAACCTACGTGTAGATAGAAGTATAATCTAATAAATAAATAAAATATTTGTTCGTATGTTGGCTACCTTTAATCCGATTGCTATATTTGCGAGATATTATTATATGCGAGATTTATTAACGGACAAGTGTTATTATAATATAATTAGTGACTTTTTGAATGCCTTTAGTGATTTAGTACTATTTTGTAATTTAGTTTTAATTTTTTTTTTTTTTTTTTTGTTGTAAATTTTATACATTTTTAACATAGGTACAAAATATTATTATTGTGAGATCCTGCATGCTTAATTTGCATGTATACGCATGTTTGGACAAATAACATTGTATAAAACTTTGTCAACTTATTGCTTGCGCTTGCGCGAAGTTAAAGGCTTTAAGTACTTACAATAGGTATATCAGTTTATTATTTCTTCTGCGTCAGCAATGCGCCGGGTACCAGCTAGCTAGTTTATGTATACAATCGATATATATTTATATAGGTAGGGTAGGTACTTAGTGCTACCCGTGCGAAGCCGGGACGGGCAGCTAGTACATTTATACATTAAAGACGCTTTTCGTGTTTGTCTGTATGTCCGCGTTCTTCTAAACCACGCTACAGATTTTGATGAGGTTTTCACCATCGTTTAGAGAATTTCTTCCGGAAGGTATTTAATTTAATACGTTTATATTAAAGTTAAATATAACTAAGAAAAAATCTCGTAAAAACAAGAGAAGCAGGAGCTAGTCGTTAGAATTAACAGAGTGATGATGAAAAACCTACAAAGAATTGAGAAAAAACAACAACAATACAAATAAATGTTTGGTGTAGTGTATGTAGTGTACATAGTTCATAGGTCAGTGCAATGTGAATGTGAAGATACTGGTGTTGTTAAATTGAACAGTAGCTGGTGTTCACGTCGATGTAAATAACTTCGCGATAAAACGACGCACTTGACCTCTTTATTGAGACATTTTTATCGAGTGAATTATTACGGCCCGCCTTGCACGATACATAATTTCAGCAATCAACGTAAAGAGTGTAATAGAAAAATTGGCACGCATCAGAAGAAACGCGAGTGAATCGAACCTTGTTTACAACCGGGTGATAGATTGTTAAAGTTTTTCATATTATAAATAAATATCACTGAAGCTTTTAATAGTACTAATGACGTCCGTGATACGAGGTTTACGGATAATTTGCGATTGTTTTTCGTACATTGAAAGCGGCAATGGTTCCGCGAAGCATGCCGCTGGCTCCAATCCCACATGGAACTAGTTTTTTGGCAGCGGCTACTTCGGCCGGTTGCGTAAACTCAGGTACACGCGGCTACGGCCAGAGACCCGCGGCCGCGACGCGACGCTTAATGGACAGCATAAAATGTAAATAAAATTAATGAGGAGAGGCTCAAATGGTTCCCTGGTTAATACGCTAGAGCGGTAGGTACACACGGCTACACATTAAGCTATACATTTCCAGCATAAGCTGACCTCGTATTGTACGAAAATTCTATACAATGCGAGATCAGCCTAAACTGAAAATGTATATAGCTTGATGTGTAGCCGTGTGTACTCGTCCGAATTAACCATTGTCGTTTGGTTATCCGCATAATATGGAAAACAGCGCGGTGTTTACGCTTTTAAGGAATGGGAAAAAATACACAATGTCCACCAATACACTCATGTTTACATTAGGATTTTTATCCGGGAAATAATCGCTAGGGGAAGGCCTATGTCCAGCAGTGGAGGTCTTACAGCTGAAATGATGATAATGATCCGAGAAAATTCCCTACATTTTGATTGCAAACGAAAGCTCTTACTTAAATCATGCCACCACAGCCTACTTTTAAAACTAACTGAATTCTATGGCGAATAGGTTTATCGCCTGATTGTTATCTCTGACGACAGCCGTACCTGCTGCACAAAGCTGAGGAGGTATTATTAACAATTCTATCGTTACTATTTATGGAGTTCCGACTGCGTGATTGACAATTGCCGATTACATTTCCAACGCGCATCGCACCCCGCTCCCGCGTCGCTCGAATACCAAAATTGAATACTGGACCTCATCTGTATGCGGGCCCCGCTCTAGCCACCTTTGTTTGGGCAGGAAATGTCCACGCTACTGCCGAAAATTACTTGCGAGTATTTCGTTACGAAAACATCTCTTCGACGAAGGAACATCGCCCCGAATGTAAAATCGAAAAATAAAACGAGCTTCATTCGCTCGCCGACTCGACAAATGGTTCATGAAATGTATGCAAATTTTATAGCGTCCGATTTTAGATGTTCTCGACACGGCGCCGCCCGGCCACCGGACTCGAGTGTCTTTATTACTACACAGTTGCATTTTACCCCAGAAGCTAAATTTCGATTTGTATTGTTCTCAGGTCGTGAGGAGTTGTCACCAGCTTCGAGTGTAAACGGTTGCAGTACAGATGGCGAAGCGAGGCGGCAGAAGAAAGGCCCAGCACCACGGCAGCAGGAGGAGCTGTGTCTCGTCTGCGGTGATAGAGCCTCCGGGTATCATTACAACGCGCTCACATGTGAAGGATGTAAAGGTATGCATGCCACAGCTCAATAAGTGACTGAACAAACATAATTATTTTAGCTTATGCAAAACAAAAGACAAGAGACTCAATAGAATTGAATTGAAATGCATGAATCACGTAAAAAACATTTGATTGCAAAACATACAGCTAATGCAACAACAAAATAATTCTCGGAACTCTTAGCATAACTAGGTCATGTGCGTTGCTAACCTAGATATTTCACACATACGTAGCCCTTGTGGCAGTTGTGGCTCGCCCACGAATGTGCCAATTCAGCTTTAAATTGGCGCATTGTGCCGAGGTTGTTATGAGCTGCGCGTGCATGTAACAGACAGTTAGTCGTCACAATAGCTGTCTGCAGGGCGTCTACTTCACGACTCACCGACGCCTATCGGACATCTCCGTGTGTCGCCGCCAACCTTCACTGTCGACCCGAGAATAAATATGCCTATTTAACTCAGACCGCTGAATGAACCCCGAGCGCGCCCGTAATCTAACTATATTATAGAGGCTCATACCTTGTCTATTACCAATTACGTTCAATTCAAGTCATTTGCGAGCTATCTATCTTGTTTGTTTTGTAATAAAAATCGGCATATATGTACTGCTGTCAATGACCCTCGCCTTTCAGGCGACCTTAACGTTCATGACTCCATTATATTATCGTTAAAAACTGGTTTCGCAAATGCTGCATCATCGTTCATTGTTTGGGTCTACCAACTCTTAGATAATGTTGGGAGATGTTGTGAAATATACTCAACATGGCGGTTTAAAAATTTCCAGGTTTCTTCAGGCGGAGTGTAACCAAAAATGCAGTGTACATATGCAAATTCGGACATGCATGCGAGATGGATATGTATATGCGAAGAAAATGTCAGGAGTGTCGGTTGAAGAAATGTCTAGCGGTGGGCATGAGGCCCGAGTGTGTAGTGCCAGAGAACCAGTGTGCGATGAAACGGAAAGAGAAGAAGGCACAGAGGGAAAAAGACAAGTTACCCGTCAGTACAACGACGGTAGACGATCACATGCCTCCCATCATGCAATGTGATCCTCCGCCCCCAGAGGCCGCAAGAATTGTAAGTTCATTGAGACTATTGCTCTTCATTAATCGACTACTACAGCGTAATTGAAAGTATGGCTCAACTGATTTATAAGTCGCAGTACAACAGTTGGAAAATGAATCAATAGTTTCCAAAATACAGTTTTTGACCGACATGCAATGCAACATTGCTACTTGAAAGTTGAAATTAAGAATATTGTCGTACTTTCCATTGTAAAGTCACCCTGAATGTAAAAGCAAAATTAATGGAATTCTGCTTTATTATTCACGTTTGTGTGAGACGTCTGTCGGGTTTTATGAATTTCTAATAGTAACTTGTATTTGAAATGTAAATGAAAAATGTTACTTACTGTGTTCGCGGGATGCACTTACCCCGGTCTATTGCTTCTTGTATTATCATGATCTCCTCATGCATGCAGTGTAGGCACATGAGTTAAGATTTTTTTTTACTCTGTGGTGTAGGGCTTTATCAGGATACACTATACATTTAAATGTAAAAGATAGAAAACCAAAAATAAAATCATACACATCCTACATAAAGATATTTTGCAAATTACAAAGTATCTCATCATCAATTAATCCATTCATCAATCATACTCACATTCACTATAACAGTTAATCACTAGTCTTAAAAATCATCACATAGTCTTGAACAGCAAATTCAGAGCTAGTCCCCCACACACATAATATTGGAAGCAATTAATGACCCGACGGTTTCCTATGTGAAGCTGGAATGTTTGCAGCACGAGGTCGTCCCGCGGTTCCTCAACGAGAAGCTGATGGAACAGAACCGGCTGAAGAACGTGCCCCCCCTCACTGCCAACCAGAAGTCGCTGATCGCGAGGCTTGTGTGGTACCAAGAAGGCTACGAGCAACCTTCAGAAGAGGACCTCAAGAGGGTGACGCAGGTAATTGTCTCTTGTTGATTTCTTACTTTAAACCCTGAAGCAGCGCATTCACGATCAACTTTGAATGACGTAAAACCATTCGTAAGTCATTGCAATGTAACTCTTATCTTAAATTGTTATAAAGTATAAATTAGAATGATTATCGTGAGTTTTATAAAACTCTCTAATTTGTACCTTATCTAAGCGAGATAAGAGTGACATGGCAATGACTTACTAATGGTTTATATTCGATTGTGAATGTCTCACTTTACACGCTGAAACTCGTGAGGAAACTCCTAGAGCGAATATCCAAAAACTAAAAATCCTAGAACCAAAATTTCGTGGTGGATTTAAGGCCACTCTCGATAGAGAGCAGGCTTGCGTCCCAGCAGTGGGAACATTACAAGCTGATTATGCGTACACCTAGAAGCTGACTCTCGTAGTTCAAACCTTTATTCGAGCCATAAAAGAAAGCCGGTTTAGTAGTTTTGGAAAATTACAAGCTATGAAACCGAACTTTTTTGTTATGGTTAAACTTTTAAAGTACTTTATCACTTTCGAAAAATACGACGGTAAACGAGAGCAGCTTTTAACTGTACAATCGATTTAATTTATATCACTTTTTCAAAATTATAATAAAATGAGAATTTTACTGTTCAAATTGGCAATTAAATAACTATAGCTATATATGAGCTATGAGTAATAACAACGTCATTTCAAAACTAGTACTAACTAACATAGTACTAAGTTATTTTTATTTATAAGTTTCAAAGACGTTGATGACTTAAGTTTTGTTGACACAGCCTCAGTAACATTCTTATTTTAATCTGTGTTATATCGTTAATGATATCTATCACTTTCAGACCTGGCAGTCAGACGAAGATGAAGAGGAGTCGGATATGCCCTTCCGCCAGATCACCGAGATGACGATCCTCACAGTTCAGCTCATCGTAGAATTCGCAAAAGGTCTACCAGGCTTCGCCAAGATCTCGCAGTCGGATCAGATCACGTTATTAAAGGTAACAAACTTGCCATTTATGTATTTTTGCCCGCGGCTTCGCTCGCGTGGAGGTCGGAAATTATCCCACGGAAATGTATTACCGTAACGCGCACGCCAGTAAAGCTCCCAGTCGCCATGATTTTTTCCGACATCTTCAACAATTATCGTCATCTTTCAGCCAATTTATACAAAACCTTAATGAATTATAAACCTAAACCTTCCTAATGAATCACTCCCTCCGTTGGTGAAAACCGTATGAGAATCCATTCGGTGGTTTTTGAGTTTATCGCGTTCAGACAGACAGACAGACACGGCGGGGGACTTTGTTTTATAATATTAACTAGAATCAAGATGTAGTTAATATTATAAAACAAAGATATCCTAGATATCAAAACTATGGTACGTCCGACTACACATACTTCAAAAGCTTCTCACATAGCCTCCCAAATGACAGATTTACTCATTCTTACTCTAACACACACGTTGTGTAACTTGCAGGCGTGCTCAAGTGAGGTGATGATGCTCCGAGTGGCTCGGCGGTACGACGCGGCGACTGACAGCGTGCTATTCGCCAACAACCAGGCGTACACTCGCGACAACTACCGCAAGGCGGGCATGGCCTACGTCATCGAGGACCTCTTGCACTTCTGTCGGTGCATGTACTCCATGATGATGGACAATGTGCACTACGCGCTGCTTACGGCCATCGTCATTTTCTCAGGTGAGCTGCTTCATATTGGTCCCAGTCTAATTATTATCTGTAGTAAAGTTTTTGACATAGTGAAAAGTCAAACCATGAGTGTAGAAGGTGAGTAAGGGCCAGTTTTACCAATGAAACTGAACGCGATCAGCACATCTAAACCGCGATCAAAAGCTGTCATTGTCATAATTCAAGGAATATTGACACTGACAGCTGTTGAATGCGGTTTAGGCATTTTTTGAGAAATAGACAGTAGATGTCCTAATATGGTCACTTGATTAAAACAATATTTCCTTTTTCGTTCTTCTGGTTCATAGAGATCCATTTGGGACGTACCTTTGTGTAGTAACTTACATAAAATAACATGAACTTGTTTGATTCCAGACCGGCCCGGGCTCGAGCAACCCTTATTGGTGGAGGAGATCCAGCGATATTACCTGAACACGCTGCGGGTGTACATCCTGAACCAGAACAGTGCGTCGCCGCGCTGCGCCGTGGTCTTCGGCAAGATCCTGGGGATACTGACGGAGCTGCGGACGCTCGGCATGCAGAACTCCAACATGTGCATCTCGTTGAAGCTGAAGAACAGGAAGCTGCCGCCGTTCCTCGAGGAGATCTGGGACGTGGCGGACGTGTCCACCGCGGCCGCGCCGCCGCCCGCCGACGCGGCGCTCTAGCGCGCGCGCCGCCCGCCGGCCGCGCGCGTGTAGCGGCCCGCCCGCGCGTGCAGCGGCCCGCCCGCGCGTGTAGCGGCCCGCCGCGCGGCCCAGCCCGGCCCTCCAGCACCGCCGGCCCTCAGGAGAGAACGCTCATAGACTGGCTAGTTTTAGTGAAGTGCACGGACACTGACGTCGGACGTGATCAACCTATTTATAAGGACGAATTTTAACACTTAAGAGGGTACACCCCTACCCGATTTCGTACGTATTCGGTGACCGACGACGATGTGTGCGAGAGATTAGTGAATATATGTGTTGTTGAACGTTTGGAGAATATATATTAGTGTTGATCGTTACGGGCCCGCGCCGTCGCCGGTCGAGCTCGACCGACGGCCGCCGCGGCTCCGAATTTATTTCGTTTACGACTGGATACTGAGTTGGTCACTCGGATACGACTGTATGATAAGACTTCGTTCGATAAGTACACCTCCTAAATTACACATACGTACGTTAGTACGTTACGAGAGTTATTAGAGACAAAGTAATATATGAAGAGATGTTTCTATTGGGTGAAAAGTTGATAGTTATGTTTATTTACCAAAATTAACAATAATTTGTTGATTAACCTTTCGACTATATGATATTGTGAGGAGTCGTCCGCTGTGTCCACTTCCTCGTGGTGATCTACGACATGTTTATTTATATATAGTTTATGTGAGGCGTGTTATCGTGTCCTGTCTATTTATTTCCGATTCATGTTCCATCGTCCTGTGCCCGCGTCCCTCGACTAAATGAGTAATTATAATTTATTGCTGTGATTACATTTATAACATGTTGATTATCTACCGTAGGCAGATATAAGTGCGTCTTAATACAATACAAACTATGTCGTCGATAGTTTTCACACGTGCAAGCCTCTCTGTTTAGTAAGTGTTTTAACTGACATGGACACTCGGCGCGCAATAATAAACGGTGTACATTCACCATACGGATAATATCACACGACTTTAGTATCTGAACGAATACACCGTACTGTTAACACTTAAAGCTTAGATACTGAAGCCAGTATAATTGAAATGTCAGTGCAATTTAAGGTTACGTTCTTATTCATACAATAAAATATCTAGACGTACGTGAAATAGACTACTTGTGTCACATTACGCTTAGGGAAACGGAGACAGGTTTGGCTCAATCCCAGTTATTTGTTCTGGTCCTAAAGGTGCCATTCCGTAGCTGACTGCAGGCGGCAGCAGCAGGCGACGTGTCGCTGCGACACGACTGGTTTCTATGTATTTCTATGAAACCGATGTGTCGCTAGCTATGGAAGGTAATTCATAGAAACCAGTTCTATAGCTACGGAAGGTAATTCATAGAACTAGTTCCTATGAATTATTATATTATATATTAGTAAATACATAGAAACCAGTCGTGTCGCGACGACACGTCGCCTGCTGCTGCCGCCTGCGGTCGGCTACAGAATTGTACCTTAACATTGTGTATATAGTATCGTTCTACTTATGTGTTGACATGACATTGCGTGCATGTTCTAAGGCAGCTGTAACGTAGGTATGGAATAAACGGTAGAGCCTAAAAATTTAAACATTAATCTTTGTAAGTATTTATTTTATTGTTTAGATACAACATTCCTTTAATTCTATGTATATTATAAAAAGTACAAAATGGCAGCTGAATTACCTCTATTCTATGGCTTCAATATAAAAGTAATAGCGAAGTAGTATCGATTTGGCCGAGCTTACTCTATGGGAACAATATTGGTGTAGACACTAAAGTGTAAACATGTTGATAGATGGCATGCACGCAACGTGGACCGAACCTGTCTGCCGTCAGTAAGTCAATCAGTACATACAGTAAGAAACTCGTTGTAGCAATATGAACACATTATTAAATACAATAAAATTACTACTTATTCGACACATATAAGATACTGCCCGTAAAGGGTTATGATAACTCACATACGAAATGCCTTATTTCGCGTTACCTGTATCGTGTACCTACATTGTTGATGAGGGGAAAATCATAGTATATAGAACATAAAATTAATCGATCTCAATTACCGGTAAGCGTTGTTAATTTTCGTTCTGGGCGTCGTTCGTTCATTCGCTCTCTTCGACGGCGCGTTCCCTTCATAGTTGGGTGTTTTTAATATTGTGCGGATTTCATCACGTAGTGTGAAACACGCTAGCCTACGCTCTAGTTTTTTGCGGGCTGCTATGCGTTGTGGTTGTGTAATGGACAACAAACCCCGCGCGGGGCTGCTGCCTAGGATCACGCACCGCGTCCCGCGTGCGTATTCCACGCCTTACAATTAGTACTTGTGTGGAAAGGACATTTGCGGGGGTTACGCGAACGGGGCAATCCCGCATGCGTGATGAAATCCGCACGTTATTAAAAACGCCCTTAATGCTGTACTGTGTCCGTCTCGAAGCCTTCTGTCTGTCGCAATGTTCATATGTAGAACACCGGTATCGTGTGTCACGTTCATCTCCACGTCACAGCTCGCGACACTTCATCCATTAAATTTAATCGATAAATAAGTAACGTAAGTGTCTGTTTGGTGCGTGTTGAATGTGTCTTCTTTACATGCCATTAAGTGTGTTGTATATTTACATAATACATGTGTTTGGAGTTTTGGAAATGCATTTCTTAATATACGTATAAAATCAGCGTGTGACGATCGGGCTTGCACCGCGGACCGCGCGCTAGGCCGCTTATAAATGATTTTTTTGATTAACATTGTATAATTTCATTGTAGCATTAGGCGTTTCTGAAATAGCAAATGAAGCACAAACGTCACTGGAGTGTCTTTAAGTGTCTCTACAGAAATAGGCGCCCCTATATTCATAACAAACACACTGCCATTATAAAAGTATAAAATACTGCATGGTGCGATCTTGTATGCGTGACATAGCGGGTCTTTCTATTGATAAATGTTTCAGTTGTGAACCGTAGGTGATAGGAGTGAACATTGATTCATTAAAATCTAACGCTACGATACGTTGCCTTATAACTGAGAAGTGTGCGCGTGCGTGGCCGCAGCGGTGCGCGTGCGCGTTTCGTCGCTTCGGCCACGCGCGCTTGCGGCTCGCATCTCAAGTTTGTGACAAATATAACTGCCATTCGATAAGTAATTGTTATACATCATTCGACGCGTAGTTTCATAAATAGCTTCATAGATTTCGGCTTCTGTCGGTGCACAGCCGGTCGTATTTGATACATATTATTCAATTTCGAAATTGTAATAGATTTATTAAGTATGTAATAATCTCACATGAGAAAGTAATAAGTAATGAGATACCCTAATATAATTTGTGTCTTTAGCTGATAATGGAACATTAGTAAGATAATAAGTTTATATCGCTTGACGAGATGTAATAGTGAAGAGATACGATACGACATGCATAGGCAGCACTAGGGTGAGTCGATAGATGGGTGGGCGGGGAGACTGGACCGGCGACGGTTCGCGACACAGGTCAGAGTTCGGCTGTTGCCCTTCTTCAATGCCTGTTTGTTGATCTATACTTAAGTTCATATTGTTCGGAAGCACTGAGTATTGTAGTGACCAAACGTGGCACGTCCAGTCTTATAAATAAAATATGGTGGATTTGACAAAAGTCTACTATGAGTCCATTAAACTTTGTACATAGGTACCTTTAGATTCTATTGTCATATGTTTGACATATGTACGTTTAATTTTATTCATCTAAGAAAGTACAGATGGCTGTTGTTATTTTTATATTATTTGGGTAGAAGTATATTTTTTGTAAATGACCTCTGTATTTATCTTTTGTAAGCTTTGTAAGCCATAGGGACTTAGATTAGTGTACGAGCTACGAACATTGTGATTGCTATTTACTTTGAATTTGTATTTACTGAGATATTTTTGTTCTGCGTATATATTCTGCGTTTCGACAGATGTTTCTTAATAATTTTGTTACTTCAGAGTGCAATATGTACAAATATTTACATATTAAATATAAAATGTACAGTCAATTTTTTAGTTTTAATGTGTCAACGCAATATGTTTCGCTATTCATTCGTTGAATGTACACTAGAAGGCATAATAAACGATATCACAAGTGAGTTGCAGCTCGCAGTGCAACATACACACTCACTATTGTGTTTTTCTAATACTTAAGTGATTAATTTTATAATAGACGGACTAGGTGATCTTTGTATTTAAATTTGCTAATTTTTTGTAGCAGATTAGATTTGTTTACATGGATAAGATGAATAATGTACATTTTGAATTGATTTTAAAGTGATTTAGTTGTTATTTAGTAACGAATTTTCTTATTAGGTGTAGCTGGCAGCCTTGTGGACTGGCTTGGAGTCCACTGATACCAGTGCGATGTGTGCAATGTCTAGTAATACGTACCCGGTCTGTCCGGCTGCAGCGCGCGTGGCACCGCCGACCCGCTGCGGCACTAACGCCCAACTCTATAATACACTTTAGTGCCACGTCGAACGATGGGAAGGCTGATATTACGAGATAAGGGCCCATTCCGTGTTCATCGAAACACAATAATTTTGTATAATTATTATTTCTTAAATCTATTAGTCCGCAGTAACTATTCTACTTTCCTCCTAATATTTTGCCTTAGTAAATCCTCTGTTTTTGTTACATGAACAACAGTGGTGAAGCGAATTAGATATAGGGAACAGACATGACGACATGTTAAAATTTAGAGAAACAACTTTTATAAAAGATAATAACTACAAAAACAAAACCAAGAAAGGTGTGTACAAAATGAGGAAATTTGTATGAAACATTGTTAAATGCGAATAAACTTACACCTCAAGATAAAATTATAAAAAATATCTCTTGTCTTTTATTTCATATCCAAGACTGTCCAACATTTTAAATCTCACACTCGGTATTGGCAACATCATTATGAAAAATACAACTGAATACTGGTTTGGATATGCCTACTTCTACCTTCAAAATCACAACACTACGACTGTTTTCCTGAAAAGGACGGTAGAAATGTACAATTCTAATGTTGAAGTCCTTTGTAATAGGGGGCCAGACTTACCATTAAACGGGCACAAATCCAGACTTACTGTCACTTAACCCAAATCGAACTAAACATCGCATTCCAGCCAATACAGTAGTCGCTGTTTCGACTGGTGACCATTTTCCCAAGGAGGCAGTTTAAAGAAGAATTAGCAAAAACTTTATTGTATCGTAGTAAGAGTCGCTTTTTACCCGACTACAGCGAAGAAAAAAGGAGGGTTATGATTTTGACCGGTATGTAGGTATGTATGTTCATCTGTTCCCTCATATCTTCTAAACGACTCATCACAATTTGACCAATGAGGTATCGTTGGAAGCGTCTTGATCACGTAATCTGTTCGATTTATGCCCTAACACGTGTGACTCCGGATTTTTAATTTGTCTGTCTGTGGTGTCTTGTTTATACCTTTTTAGTTGATTGACTTTCTTGTCGTAGTTGGGTTTTAGTTTTTATTACTTTAATTTTTTTAATTTATGATTTTGCGGAGTGAACTCCTTATGTGTATTCATCTGTATAAATCCGAAATATTTCTGTTCCCCCGTTTAGGACCAACACATCACCAAGGAAGCGATGCAGCGCAGCAGTGATATGAAAAATGCCAATTTATGCGTTTAGGCCAAGTCATGGGTTCCATGGGTTGCACGCAACGCATTCGAGTCATAATTTTTTAAATGAGACTTTTCGAAAATTGAGACATATAACCTCGAGTACCTACCTATACTCCATTTGAAATAAGATTAGACATTTAAATAAACCTTTTTTACAGTCCGTTCAACCGATTTTGACTTCTATTGCGTAGGTGGCATGACAAATGGCAGCTGCAGTAGACAGCTGGTATTGTGTAACCTTTTTTGTTTTTAATGCCATTCTTATGCCTACGGTATAGAAGTCAAAATCGGTTGAACGGAGTGTAAAAAGGTTTATTTAAATGTCTAATCTTATTTCAAATGGAGTATAGTCCCCAAAAATACAACATGCAAGCGGTCTTAAGATTTTTCGACCCCAGCACCTAACTTCCAGTTTAATGTAATAGTGGCCTGTTTGTAACTGATATCGCTACTGCAATAAGCGTGATCTAACAATAAGTTCTGTCCAAGAAGTATACCTACCTACTTCTTACAGGTTATGCAGCGCCACGTGCTCGATTAGTCGCCCACGCAGGAACTCATAAAAGTTGAAAACCCTCAAGAGTCTGTCAATGAAGTAAATTATCCTTTTCTAATTGGTAAATACATCGCTGAAAAGATATTAGATAATCATGTTCGTACCCCTATACCAGTGCAGCAGTATTTCAGTCGCTCATCCAGATTCAATGGCTGTTCTTCCCACAGATGAAAAGGAGGTAGACTCCCACATTGTTAGGGTTCCGTAGTCAGCAAGGAACCCTTATAGTTTCGCCATGTCCGTCTGTCTGTCGGTCTACCCGTCTGTCTGTCCGCGGCTTAGCAAAGAGACTCTTAGTACTAGAAAGTTGTAATTTGGTATGGGTATACATATAAATCACGCCGACAAAGTGGTAAAATAAAATCTTTTTTTTTCTTTTTTTTTTGCCTACGTGTACCTCCTACGCGTATCGTTGATTCGTGGTTATGATTTTTTTTTCTCGTCAATCCCATAGTGTTGGGTGTCGTTGAAAAGGTTGTTTTAAAAAAATTGTGACAAGCATTTTTGGATTCAGGGATCCGTTTGCGAAATATTAAGCTTTAAAGTGAAAATTTTTGTTAGAGTCGTGCCCCGCCTCCAGCGAAATGTTTGGTTTCGGATAGGTCAACAAAAACACGGCTTTAGTAACCACCTATAGCGAAATAAAAGGAAAACTATCATACCTAGCTAAGTAGGCTCTGCAAGTTAGGTTCCGAGTAATAATCGACCAATTTACATTTGCAGTTGCAAAAACATAAGCAGAACAAGTTTTTCAACAAGAACAAGTTTTATTTAGCAAAAAATAATCCTTATGATGAAGGCTTTCGATCGGTATGATAAAGCTACAGGGTGATTATTTTTCTCATATAACGGGTTCGATTCCCGGTTCAACCATGTAATTATTTAAATATCTATGAATGCAAATTAAATTATTTTTTAAATTCAAATAATGTCTTCTTTCAGTAAAATATTCCATCTACAATATTCAAGGGACTTTCCCTCCATGTGGCATATCCGCGGGACGCCCTGTGTACATATTGAAAGGTGTGTTCTGTATTTTACATGGAGCGACTGCGAGCGACAAGGAAAAACATATCGTAACTATCCTAATCCTAACTAACGAGAAAGTGAGTTTGTTTGTTTATTTGTTTGTTTGTTTGATTGTTACGCTTTCACGCTAAAACGGCTGAACGGCTATGGATGACATTTAGAACAAGGGTAGACCATGACCTGGAATAGAACATAGGATACTTTTTATTCCGATATTCCCACGGGATCGAGACTTACGCAGGTGAAACCGCAGGGCGCAGCTAGTATAAGTACCTATATATTGTTAACATTGTTTGAAGAAAGGAATTTGGTTTAAGTAGAGGAACAGGAAAATAACATATTTGTTTATTACAAACATTGATTTGACTAGTAATTATAGAGAAAAACAATTTTGTCACAGTTCTATTTTATTTGATCTGCTAAACTTTAAAACTTAAATCAAACCATGTTCTACCATGGGAGGCCCCTAGGAAGAATTTGTTACGGGCCCCGCGCTGGCTTAATCCGGCACTGGATGTAATTTAAATTATATTATTATAATTAGGCTGATAAAACGTATCTACACATGAGAGAACAAACCCTGTTTTCTGTTCTATATAAGTTTTAATATTCTCGTTCGCACATTATAGTGCGTGCTGCCAGTAGACGCATGTCGCGGTCGTGTAGTTACAATAATGTATTCTGAAACTTCGTTACTTACTCTGTCTTGTAGTGTACTTTTGTATCGGATTTCTCACGTGAGTACTGTGTCGTAGACGTTTTTAATTAATCATTAAAGTTTAGTCATTGGTCAAGTTCAAAATTATTAAAATTAATTTCAGTTTCGTTCGATGGTGGGCTCCAGTTTTACACGCGTTATTATGACTTAAATTATGCCACGAACTCATTAAAAAATTATGATAACAGTAGGTAATTATAACTGTTAATACTGACCGTCTAATTTTCAGCTGATTTTCTTGCATCCCTATTTGACTTTGTTTTTCGACTATTTTTATCTTCTTAGGTGGACAAAAGGATGAAAAGTTTTTCCGGAACGACTACACTTATTTGGAAACAGTAGAAGGTTTTTATAAGTTCCACTTGAAATCATGGACTTGGTATAGTGCCAAGCGAGAGTGTGCTCTAGAAGGAGCGAGTTTGTTCTACCCAGAAAACGACCTTGAAGCACAAGCCGTGATATCGTTTTAGAACAAAACCCAGAGTCGTACTATCACAGTACACGTGGGGATGTCTAAATCTAAAATCTAAAATTACACGAGAATTTGAAACCGCTGATGGTAAGTCGGTTTTGTTTAAGAGGGTGATGCAAACAGAAAGTTAACAACGTCGTAAATGGCTGTAAAAAATTTGCTGATTTAATTAATGTAATGATATTATTTACTATAGCTGACCCTACAGACGTTTTGCTATCCTAATTCCAATAGTTCATACAAAAATCCTATAGAAAAAAGGACGTTGCTGTTACCCGATTATTTAAAAAAAAACAGGAAACTTATCCTATATTTTTTTCCCCTAAAAACCCAACTCGGGTTAAAAATTATAAATAAAATAAGTACACAAGTATAAATATTATAAACTAAAATGCCAGTTTATTCTACTAGGAACTCTGTAAACGGATACATAAGTACCTAGCGCTTTAACTTTATTATGTAAATAAGATAGGTACTGATTCATTTCTCATTTCTAGGTAAGACAGTCTCTGAGGTGTACAATCACTGGGACACTAATCAGCGAACCGACACCGAAGATGAAGTCATAATAATCAGCAAAACAACTCTCTAAGTTCATGAAAGTGCCAAATGTCATGATTTCATGAAATAGTCATTCAATGCACTTACATGAACTTAGAAAGTAGTATTGCTGATTCTGATGTTTATAATTCTGTAAACCCATATTTGTTACGGCCGCTAATAATATTTAGATCAACATAAAACCTGACACCGACCTGTAAATTGCAAAAAACGTAAGAAAATTTGAATTTCGAGGGCTACCATGGCGCATCCCCCTTAACACTAATATGTTTCGCGATTTTTATAAGTTCAACGCTGTCTATTTTACTAAGGAGTAAGATTATCAGCAATCATTTCTTCACCTTTAACATAACAAAACTTTATCACACAATACGAATGCTTCTCAGTAGTGGTATCCTTGTACCACTGCTGAGAGGCATTTTATGTGTAACTAGTATGGAGTTGCGCTAATTTGTATTGTATGATGTTGTGTTGTAAAATGGGGGTGTGCTCCAAGGGAGAGTTTTGTTATTTGGAACGCAACCACTTTAGTTCATAAGAAGTCCGTGTGGTTTCTCTGTTGATTCGCATCTCATGAGTCATAGCGTCTTTTACTTTTCTCTTGAAATTAAACCATAAGTTGTTCAGATATTCAAGTATTTTATTTACCACGATCACGCAACTCTTACCTCAGTTTTGTTTTACCGTATGTTCAATTTTACATACGAGTATTATTTGATACTAGGTACACACGATTACACATCAAGCTATACATTTCCAGTATAAGGTGATCTCGCATTGTATAGGATTTCCGTACAACACGTATGTACAGCGATTGACAGCTACGATCATTTCATGTACAGTTATAAATGATTGAAAACTTACTGGTTATTTAGACATTATAATTTAAGACTTTCTGTATTTTATACAAATACTAGCGACCCGCCCCGGCTTCGCACGGGTGCAATGCTGATACTAAATACACTACAGAAAAACTGTGAACGTTGTATATAAAAACATAGCGGCCCGCTCTGGCTTCGCACGGGTATAAAATATATAGCCTATGTGATTAAAATCGATTCAGTAGTTTTGATTTATTCATTACTGCCCGTGGCCCGCACGCGTTAAATTTGGAGTAAAACAATCCCCCTTTCCCTATACCATGAAGATTTCCTGCTATCTTTGGAATATCTAAATTCATACACTACATTTTTACTTATTTACTTTTTACATTTTTAACTATTTATTTTATTTTTACAACATATTACAGAATGTCTTTATAAACAACGTTCACAGCTTTCTTGTCATTAGACAATACAAACATGTTTTCTCTGGAGGTCACTCTTGAAAGAGCGACATACAGTTGTCCATGTGAAAAACAGTCAACGCTCAAATCTAAGCCTGCAACGTTGAAGGTTTGACCCTGCGATTTATTAATGGTCATTGCAAAAGATGTCTTTACCGGAAACTGTAAACGTTTAAATTGGAAGGGTAAATCCGATGGTATCAGAGGGATTCGGGGAATCAATACATCTTCTCCGGTACCACATCCTGTGAGTATTGTGCACTCTATTATGAAAGTTTTCAATGATTTTACCAGCAAACGCGTGCCATTGCAAAGTTTAGGTGGATTCAGGTTTTTTAATAAAATAACAGGACAACCTACTTTCAACACCATTTTGTGAGGAGGGAGTCCAGACGGCGGCCGGCCCCGGCCGGTACCGCCGCAAACGCTACGTCCCACAATTTTTAAATCTGTAATATCTTCGAAAATATTCACTTAAATCATACGGTGTAAAGGGCCATATAGATCTATATTAAATGAACAATGTATTCAAGGTATTTAATTGGTTAAGGATTAATGCTGTATTGGTTAAAATCGCTTCGAAAATTAGCCATTATTTGTCGTAAAAAGTAAATGACAAAAAATAGTTATTGTGGGTTATCCATAAGAAATAGACATATACCATCACGGACTTTTCTGTAGACCTTTTCAATGTGTACAATACTTAGTACATTATTTTGATAAAACTCGTAGGGTTCAGCCTGCGTTTGCAATGTAAGCGGAAAAAATGTAATTATTTACGACATCACATTAGAAACCTCAAAAATAATAGTACTTCTCCAGTATTTAATGGATGTTATTATACATATAAACCTTCCTCTTGAATCACTCTATCTATTAAAAAAATCCGCATCAAAATCCGTTGCGTAGTTTCAAAGATTTAAGCATACAAAGGGACATAGGGACAGAGAAAGCGACTTTGTTTTATACTATGTAGTGATGTTTTCAAAGGTCAAATTTGGCCGTCTACTGCATGTTCACAAATGAAAAAGCTCTTCGTATCACAGTTAATGTTGTTCAAACGTCCGTTGAAGAACATAGATCCGCATTGCATATCTTGTTCGTCGCTGGTCGGTATGTAGTTGTCCCACCAGGAGTCGGCATCATCATTAATCGGTGTTCCTGGACAACAAAATTATAAATCAGAATAATTGAAATTGTTATTAAGGCCCGGTTCATGACTTCGAGCGATGCGACTTGCGTCAAGCCACACGCGCGCGTGTCTCCTGTTGCCGTGCGTCGGCGTCGCTCCGCAAGTAACTTCGCGCTGTCTTATGGCATGCTATAGACACGACAACTTTTCATTTGGTTTTTCCGCAGTCGCTTTTGCAAGACGCGCTGGAGCGTGTAGCTCGTGGCCACGGGGTAAGCGAGTGATAGACGTACAGTAGGCTGCACTGCAGTGTCGTGTATGACACTGCGTCGTCGAGTCGATTAAATTCGTGATCTACAAAACCGTGATTTTAAAGCTCGAGCGTTTATTAGATACCTACCCACTTTTTCAGAGGCAGTTAATCAAAAGTTAAAAATAAGCAAACTGATGTCGGTCGGAGTGAACTGTCCACGTTGCTCAAATTCACCCGGACACAACAGACTGGACGCCTGACGCCTATTTTGTGGTTGTCAGAAGGCCACTGTGTACTGAAATAAGAACCAAAAAGTATTTCTATAAAAGTTTTTTTATGAATGTATGTTTACGTATAAAACGCTTGGTTTCGTAGGTATTAAGTAATCCGACGAAGGAAGTTCTCTTTCAACGTAAGAGAGGATCGAAGGACCGACACGAGGGACTACACACACTACCTACCTCTAACTGTCTGCCAGCCCTCGTTGAGTCTATAATGGAAGCCCATGTGGTATATTCCTCTTTGGTAACTCCCGCCGAATCTTCGTTTTGGGGCGGATTCCGTTATGTTCACAAGATATTCCGCCTCCAACTGATTGTTGATCACCGCCAGGTAGGATTGTTCCGCGCGACACACGGCGTGTGCCTCCATCCAGTTCAATGGGGTTGAGTGCAGCTTGTAACATTTGCCAATATCCTTATGAAAAGAGTAATCTGGAAATGAACTTGTATTGTACCTAATGATAAATAAGATAAGGTGATAGATAACTTACAAATTAAAAAATTGAATACTTCTTGTAGCTCTAAATTTGACACAGTACAAAACGCCACTTAAGACAATTCATTACATGAACATATACAAACTTTGTGCAATGTGGTTTCAGAAACATGATTTTGTGTTACTGCAGCGAAACGGGCCGGCTGTACTTTATTAACGTACTGTACTTTATTGATAAAACCTACCTAAATTGGACATATTGCAGTAATAGTTCCACTCTAGTGACAGAAGGGTCTTCTTGCAAATAAAGCGATACTTATAGTCACATGGGACATCATTAGTATAGCCTTGTTGGATCAGTTGTACGCAGTCCTCTTCACCGCCGTAATTATTTGGTTCACCGTGCCGCCATTGGTTGTACACCTCAGAGATAGACTTTCCTAGAAATATGAAATGTATAATATTGAAAGATATAACTAGTAGGATTGAATACTGAATACTGAATACTGGTATTCAGCTGCATCCGGTTAGACTGGAAGCCGTTCCCAACATGGTTGGGAAAAGGCTAGGCAGATGATGATAACTAGTAGGATTGACGGTAAGGTTTATACATTAACAACTTCATGTTCATACCCATGTAATTGACCGAGCGAGCGAAGCGTCTCTGCTTCTATATCTATCGGCCTAGCCTTTTCCCAACTATGTTGGGGTCGGCTTCCAGTCTAACCAGATGCAGCTGAATACCAGTATTTTACATGGAGCGACTGCCTATCTGACCTCCACAACCCAGTAACTGGGTAATACGATACCCCTTGGTAAGACTGGTTGTCAGACTTTCGGGTTTCTGACGACCCGTAACGGCTGTCAAAGATCCACGAATGACAGCCGGGACCAACGGCTTAACGCGCTTTCCGAGGCACGGAGAAGTCCCGGTATGTAAAGATGGTCACCCATCCACCGACCAACCCCGGCAAGCGCAGCTTAACCTGATGGATCGACTCAGTGCGGCTGTAATTACTTAGCCACGAGCTCCTCTCAGGATTGAAGCGTCTCTGCTTCAATCCTGGCAAAACCTGCTTTCGTGTATCAGTTTGTTGGTACTCTTCTACAGATCGTATTTTATAACCATCCGAACGAAACTTGGTATACAGGTTTTACAATTTTATAAAAAAAAAAAATTGTCGTCGGTGATTTCAAATTCCTCCAAAAATCGGGCTACTAGATACTCCGCCATCAGATGATGATGAGATATCCTTATGAGATCCAATTTCGATGGGTCTTCTCATACAAAATTGGTGAAGATCTGTTGAGGATCATCGGCGTGATGAGCAGAATAGCTCATCAAAATGCAGTAAATTGCCAACTTTTCGATTTCTACCAGTGGAATCGAATAATTTTCAGAAAAAGTTTATGCTCGCGATGTTTACTATTCGCAGAACTACTAGTAGGTACATAATATATGGATAGGATACATTAAATACTATTGACCCTCCCTTTTCTTGTGCGTTATAAAAAAACATAAAATTCATCGAAAGGACACAGATATAAATAAATCCATATTTGAAAGTAATGTACGCACCGTCAATAGTCTCAAATACTCCTTCAGTCATATAGTCTGTCAGCCCCACAGACACGCTCCAATCGGTATTAGGGTAGGTTGTGTTCCAAAACGCTATCACAGCGTTGGCTTCATCTCTGCTGTCTGGGTAGTACAAACTGGCTCCTTCCAGAGCACACTCTCGCTTGGCATCATGCCATGTCTTCTCTGTCAAATGGATCTTGTAGAAACTCTCTACTGCTTCTATATAATTGTAGTCCTTCCGGAAAAACTTTTTATCGCTTTGTCCATCTAAGAAACCAAAAATAATTGTAGTAGATAGTTAGCATATTTGAAATTTATGCACTGAAATTATAATTTGAACTAAAAATTATGTAGATAACATTTTATTTTGCCCGATGACCGAGTTAAAAGTTCTTACGTGAGAAATTCGATGAAAAGTATACTACAAGAACTACTAACAAAGTTTTAGAAAACATTGTTACAACTTTAAGACACGCGTCTTAACTTCTGCAGCAGGCACGACAATTTGTGATCGCTTACAATGAAATGAAGCTTTTATAATGTCTCAATTAACTTAAGTAGGTTCATTTTATCAGTTATTGTTATTTTAATTTTATCTGTACAATACTAGTGATACAATAATTGTGTTTGTCCGAGCGTTTTGTTTACGAGTTTTTTTATTTTATTCCAATTTTTTATGGAAAATAACGGTAATTGTGCACGATGCCCTAACATCAACTCGCTCGTGGGCGCAAGTGGCAGCGCTACGTCATAGTGATTTATGTGTAAAAGTGAAATTTCCAATTGGATTTACTAAGTTGTGAGTATTTTTTGTAAATCAGATAAGATTATAGTTGGATTTGTATTATATTTAAATGATCTCATTAGGTTCTTATTAGTCATGTAAATATTAACGTAGAAAAGTAATGTTAAACTCATTTGATAAGAAACTTAGAAAAATTTTGTGTATGAAAAATTACGTAACTTTGAAAACCACTTTTTTGTTTAAAGAGATAATTAATTACTGTTTGTTGTATTGATTAACTACGTTATCAAAACCATTTTTAGCGTTGGAATTATGTAAATCGCCCCAACCAATCCACAGATATAAGCAAAAGAAAATGTGTGATATTAAAGTGTAATTATCTTGTTATGTAATAAGTCTAATTAGTTTCCAATTAGCTGTAAATAAATGTTGTAGCATTCTAATTAGGAAAATAAGTCTAATAAAGCGATACAAACCCTTGTGTTTTATTATCATGCCTCTGCGACGTCAGCAGTAAGAATAAGACGGTAGGGCGCGCTACAGCGCGCTTTTATAGTAGTGAGGCGGGGGGCAGGGTAAAATTATGTGTATCCCCTCGCCACAGCTACACGAGACGTCGCAGAGTGCTAATTTATGTGTAACTAATTAGAATAGATAATTAGCTATAGGAATGTAATAAACAAAACACTGTAATAACGAGATTTATTAGAATAAAAATAAATAAGAGTTGCGGGGGTGAGGAAGGGGAAGTGACGGCAGAGGGGGCAAATTTAGAGTATAAAAGACGGGCCGTTTCGCCCAGTAGACACTCCGATCCCAGCGCTCCACGAGTAAACAACTCTGCCAAAGCTCCCGAAGAAATTCCTCGCCGTCGTTTGCCTTCAGAAACAAGTTCTATTCGTGTTTTAATTATCCGGCATAAGCTATCCCCAACATTATTGGTCCTTCGTCGTCGGATTAAAGACTTGCGCCTAGAAGAATAGAAGATGGTTTTAACACGAAGTAAGGACGGAGAACAAGTGAAACGTCGTCAGGAAGAGCTCAGCGCGACCGGAGCCAGTCAAGAGTCTCCGCCAGAAGAACCGCCTGCGCAGGGCACGTCGAAGGCTGCTACCGAGAAAACGGGCACTAGCAGCGGAACAAGTACGACGACGGCTACAGAAGCAAGCACTTCTACGGGGACAGAAGAAACAAGCGATGCGTCACAGAAAGAGCGGACCTCTCAGCGTACATTGAGGCCCGCAGACGCACGATCACGCCGCTCCGTAACCTCCCGCAAGAAGCTCCTCGCGGAGTTGGAGGCGAAAGAGCGACTAGCCGACCTGAAGCTGAAGCAAGCCCAGGTTCAAGCTGAAACAGAAAAACAGCAGCTACGTGTACAGCGTCTTCAAGCAGAAGCAGACACCTCAGAAGAAGAAGAAAAAGAAATTGAAGATGATCTGGCGTCAGTCCGCATCAGCACCTGGTTGAAAGACACCGGGCCGGAACGACCACAGCCAGCGAATAAAGAATCACTTCAAGAAGAGGGCAAGAAGACGCAAGAAGATAGCACGAAAACAAGCCAGCCGCTGATAGACGTGGCTACCCTAGCCGCCGCACTTTCTCAAGCGGTACGAAGCACAAGGGAACCACCGAAGTATATTCAAGAGTTGCCACTCTTCAATGGAAGCAGCACAGAGTGGCTCGGCTTCAAGACAGCGTACGAAGAAACACTCAAGTACTTCACGCAGAATGAAAACATAGCACGCATACGTCGAAGCCTGCGCGGAACTGCAAAAGAAGCTGTTGGCTGTCTACTAGTAAGCCAACCGGATCCAACGATCGTCATAGAAGCACTCGAAAGAAGATTTGGAAGACCAGAAGCACTCATTCACGTCGAACTAGAGAAGCTCAAGTCACTCAACCGGGTCAGCGACAACCCTCGCGACTTATGCATCTTCGCTGGGCGAGTCGCAAACATAGTGGGCACCATCGAAGCATTGAAGAAGCCGCAATACCTGCATAGTCCTGAAATGGCGCGAATCATCACAGAGAAGCTTACGCCTATATTGAAGAGCAAGTGGTACGACTTCGCATCAAAGAAGAAAGAAGATACTCCTGAATTAAAGAAGATGTCTACCTTCTTGAACGAAGAAGCAGACAAGTGTGGCGCCTATGCCCTACCAGAAGCTACCAACGACGAGGTCGGAGGAAGAGAACGCAAAAACAGAAGAGCAGAGCGCACATTCGCCGCAGAAAAGAAGACTTCATCAGAAGATCAATGTCCTCTCTGCAAGCAAGATCACAAGCTGCCAGACTGCAAGCAGTACTCCGCCCTCGACGTGAACGCAAGATGGGAGGTCGCCAAGAAGAACCACATCTGCTACCGCTGTCTTCGAAGCAGGCATCGCCGACTTCAATGCAAGGCGCCGCCGTGTGGAAGACATGGGTGCGTCATGAAGCATCACAAGCTGCTGCACCACGATAAAGAACAGAGCAGCACGAGTGAACCAGAGAAGAAAGAAACAGCAGCACCCACAGTAGAAGTCACATCAGCAGCGCAACCAGGCAACAACCGACGTGCATATTTGAAGATAGCGCCCGTAATCCTTAAGGGGCCATACTCCAGCGTTGAAACATACGCACTGTTAGATGAAGGCAGTACCGTCACTCTACTCGACGCATCGATAGCCGAGGTCATCGGAGCAGACGGGCCAGAAAATACCATGTGGATTCAGGGAATCGGCAACGAGATGAAGCACGACAACAGCAAGATCGTCAGTCTCAGCATCAAAGGAAAATACGCCGAGGAAGAATACCCAATAGAAGCTGCGCGTACTGTCAACAGACTGAGCTTCACACCAGAGACAGTATACGCCGATCATATAGAAGAATGCGAGCATCTGATCGACATCAAGGACAAGATCAGCTATCAACACGCATCACCCAAGTTGTTAATTGGTCAAGACAACTGGCATCTTATTGTAACCAGAGAACTCCGCACCGGTCGTCGCAACCAGCCAGTCGCTTCCCTCACGCAACTGGGCTGGGTTCTTCATGGCTGTCACAGTTCGCTCACAGCCAAAGTAGCGTTCTGTGGCAGACTCCAACAAAAAGAAGATGAACCAACAATGGAAGAGCTGATCAAGAATCACTTCAAACTCGAGTCACTATGCATCGAGCCAAGAAGACCGAAAGAAGATCCTGAACAGAAAGCTCTTCAGATATTAGAAGAAACCAGCAGAAGATTACCAGAGGGAAGATTCGAAACCGGCCTGCTGTGGAAAGAAAAAGATTGCCAGATACCAAACAACTATAAAGCAGCTGAGCGGCGCCTGCACTCCCTAGAGAAGAGACTGGATAAAGAAGAAGACCTCAAAGAAAAATACGAAGAGAGGATGGAAAATCTGTTCCAGTCGGGTTATGCAGAGCCGGCGCCCACTCCAGCTCCAGAAGGAAAAACGTGGTACCTACCACACTTTCCGGTCATCAACCCAGCGAAGCCACACAAACCTCCGAGACTGGTTCACGACGCATCAGCCCAAGCAGCCGGCACCTGCCTCAATGACATGCTGTACTCGGGACCCGACCTGCTGCAATCTCTACCAGGGGTCGTCATGAGGTTCCGTCAACATGCATACGCAGTCAGCGGGGACATCAAAGAAATGTTCATGCAAGTGAAAATCAGAGAAGAAGATAGAGACGCGTTGCGATTTCTATGGAGAGGCAAACGGCGGGAGGGCAAACCGGAAGAGTACAGAATGACTTCTGTTATTTTTGGAGCAACCTCATCCCCATGCACAGCGCTATTCATCAAGAATAAGAACGCAAGTGAGTTCGCGAGCGACTACCCAGAAGCAGCCGCAGCGATACAAAGAAACCATTACATGGACGACTACGTCCAGAGCTTCTCTACTATTCAAGAGGCACGTGAAATAACGCAAGCAGTCGACTTCATTCACAAGAAGGCGGGCTTCGTGCTGAGCGGCTGGACGTCAAACGACATGAAAACAATAGAAGAGTTTGGTCCACCAGAAGAAAATAACTCAGCTACAGTAAGCCTGGGTGGAAAAGACGCAGAGAAGACGCTTGGTTTACTATGGCACGTGAAAGAAGACTGCATAGGGTTCAACACAAACTCTATGAAAATACCTCAAGAAGTAGAAGAAAATAAGCGAGCTCCATCGAAAAGAGAAGCTTTAAGCATCATAATGGCACTCTTCGACCCGCTGGGATTGATCTCACCAATCACCACGCCAGCGAAGAGAATATTTCAAGACACCTGGCGCTACAAGACCGACTGGGATGACCCGCTACCAGCTGAATTACAAGAAAGGTGGCAGAAGTGGATCACGTCGCTCATCACCATCAGACAGCTGAGAATACCACGATGCTACGATTACGAGAAGAGCATCTCAACTCAGCTGCACACCTTCGTCGACGCGAGTGAAGAAGCCTACGCCGCTGCAGTGTACTGGAGAACGATACGCGAAGACGGCAGTGTGCACGTGTCATTAGCAGCTGCCAAGAGTCGCGTCACGCCTCTCAAGCCTATCTCTATGCCCAGGCTGGAACTTCAAGCAGCACTATTAGGCGCGCGACTCGCACAGACTGTACTGGAAGAGCACGACTACAAGCCAGAGAGTAAAATCTACTGGAGTGATTCACGCACAGCGCTGGTATGGATAAGGTCAGAACCACGCGTCTACAAGTCTTTCGTAGCCCATCGTCTGGCGGAGATCGAAGAAACTACGAAGAAAAATGAGTGGAGATGGCTTCCCTCCAGAGACAACGTAGCCGACGACGCGACGCGTGATACGCCCGACAACTTCGTCGCCACCCATCGATGGTACCAGGGACCCTCATTCCTGAAGCTACCGGAGTCACAGTGGCCACAAGGAGAGAACGTGGTAAAATACGACACGGGAGAAGAAAGGGAAAAATGTCATGCGTGTCAGCGAGAAGAAAATAATCAAGATCACCTGCCGAAAATCGAGAGATTCTCAAAGTGGCTTCGTTTAATAAGGTCGACAGCACGAGTTTTACAATTTATAGACTTGTGTAAAGTGAAGAAAAATACCGTCGCAGCCACAAGAAAAAGAACAAAGAAAATAGAAACAAGTGATCCGTGTTGGCGCAACTCTAAAAAAGCGCTGCCTAAGTTGGTGAAAAGGGTAGTGCCCAATGAAACCCGCAACTACCTCGAAATACCTACTGCATACCTAACAAAAGCTGAACAGCTGTGGGTCCGCGCAAGTCAGCAAGAGAGCTACGAGACTGAGATAGAACGCATCAAGAGAAACGGCACGCCCAGTAATAGCGATCGTCTAAGTCATCTCAGCACGTACATCGACACTGCAGACATCGTGCGCCTACGAGGAAGAGTGACCGCAGCACAGGAAATAGCAGAAGACACGTCCAACCCTCCGATATTGGACGGCAAGCAGACCTACACACGGCTGTACATAGCTTATGTACATGAGCGCCTTCATCATGGCGGCGTGGAAATGGTCGTAAATGAGTTAAGACAGCGACTGTGGATCTCAAAAATACGCCCTGCAGTAAGAAGAGTTATAAAGAGTTGTCTGCCCTGCCGCATAAGAAAAATGAAGCCAGCGAACCCTCTCACAGGGGACTTACCGCCGGCACGCCTCGCCCACCACGCACGTCCGTTTACCTTCACGGGACTTGATTACTTCGGCCCCATGGAAGTGACAGTCGGACGCCATCGTGAGAAAAGGTACGGGGCTCTCTTCACCTGCATGACGTCGAGAGCGATTCACATCGAAATCGCACACTCACTAAGTGCGGACTCAGCGGTGTCGGCCCTAAGAAGATTCATGGCCAGAAGAGGCTGCCCGAAGGAGCTGTGGAGCGACAACGCTACGTGCTTCAAAGCAGCTGATAAGGAGCTCGGCGCGGCGGCACTCGAAGCGCTGGAACACGAATCTACATGTCGGCACATCACATGGAAATATATCCCTCCATCAGCCCCATTCATGGGGGGAACATGGGAACGTATGGTACGTTCAGTAAAAGAAGCACTGAAAATAACATTGAACGAGAGATACCCCAGCGACGAGACACTGGTGACACTGTTAACGGAGGTCGAGAACACAGTAAACTCGCGACCTCTCACCCACGTCTCCGTCGACCCACATGAACCCGAGGCGCTAACACCGAACCACATACTCATCGGACCCAACTCTCATGTACCAGTACCAGGTCACTTCGAAGAAAAAGACGTGACAGCCCGCCAGCAATGGAAAAGGGCGCAAGCCCTGGCGGACATCTTCTGGAGGAGGTGGGTCAAGGAGTACATGCCCCTGCTGCAACACCGGCGGGAGCCTACCAGCACCGGAGTCCAGCCCAAGGTCGGTGACCTCGTCATCATCTGCGACGACAACCTACCACGCAACACCTGGCCACGAGGTCGCATCAGCCAGCTGTATCCAGGCGCCGACGGAGAGGTTCGAGTCGTGGACGTCACCATCAGCAGCGGCCATGTCCTGCGGCGACCAACGAAGAAGATCATCGTGCTACCAACAGAGTCGCAGCCTAGCGACGGCGGGAGAATGTGCACGATGCCCTAACATCAACTCGCTCGTGGGCGCAAGTGGCAGCGCTACGTCATAGTGATTTATGTGTAAAAGTGAAATTTCCAATTGGATTTACTAAGTTGTGAGTATTTTTTGTAAATCAGATAAGATTATAGTTGGATTTGTATTATATTTAAATGATCTCATTAGGTTCTTATTAGTCATGTAAATATTAACGTAGAAAAGTAATGTTAAACTCATTTGATAAGAAACTTAGAAAAATTTTGTGTATGAAAAATTACGTAACTTTGAAAACCACTTTTTTGTTTAAAGAGATAATTAATTACTGTTTGTTGTATTGATTAACTACGTTATCAAAACCATTTTTAGCGTTGGAATTATGTAAATCGCCCCAACCAATCCACAGATATAAGCAAAAGAAAATGTGTGATATTAAAGTGTAATTATCTTGTTATGTAATAAGTCTAATTAGTTTCCAATTAGCTGTAAATAAATGTTGTAGCATTCTAATTAGGAAAATAAGTCTAATAAAGCGATACAAACCCTTGTGTTTTATTATCATGCCTCTGCGACGTCAGCAGTAAGAATAAGACGGTAGGGCGCGCTACAGCACGCTTTTATAGTAGTGAGGCGGGGGGCAGGGTAAAATTATGTGTATCCCCTCGCCACAGCTACACGAGACGTCGCAGAGTGCTAATTTATGTGTAACTAATTAGAATAGATAATTAGCTATAGGAATGTAATAAACAAAACACTGTAATAACGAGATTTATTAGAATAAAAATAAATAAGAGTTGCGGGGGTGAGGAAGGGGAAGTGACGGCAGAGGGGGCAAATTTAGAGTATAAAAGACGGGCCGTTTCGCCCAGTAGACACTCCGATCCCAGCGCTCCACGAGTAAACAACTCTGCCAAAGCTCCCGAAGAAATTCCTCGCCGTCGTTTGCCTCCAGAAACAAGTTCTATTCGTGTTTTAATTATCCGGCATAAGCTATCCCCAACAGTAATAATAACGTCACTTGAACACGAGTTGCGTCGGTTTCACATGAATCTATAACTAATTAGACGGTATTTCATTATGAATCTACTCAGACCAAATAAAAAACCAAGACATAGCCGTGCAAACAATACAGTGAGGCATGCCAAACCTACACCTCCGCTCTGTGCATTTGCAACAATTTACAATCAAACTACCCCCCACTAAGTGCACACAATCATGTTTACGAAACCGGCCTTACGTCACTGTTGACAGCGCTCTGTCTTGGTTTTTGATTTGGTCTGAGTGAACCTTTCTAAATCCAGCTTCACGTACACAGAGCTCAAATTAAAGATAGCGTTAATTATTTGCTGAGGTGAATAAGACAGATTCTTCAACAATGGACCTCAGCAATGTAGGTGAGTATGTAAGTACTGTCTGCACGAGTTCATATGAGTAACGCTATCCTGCTACTGCTTTTTTACCCCCGGACCAAGCACTCTTATCTCTATAAGGCCCACTAGTCCCTCTGTGCTCGTGGCTAAATAATAACAGCCAGACGTGTCGATCAAAAGTTAAGCTACGCTTGCCGAAGTCGGTCCGTGGATCTTCTTCTTCATGTCGCTGGCATGACAGTTATCCGGTATATCTTTTTAAGAGTGTCTGTAGCATATGAGCAATAAAAGTAGTGGACTGTATTTAAAAAGACTTGCAGGTTTAATGCTGTTCTTGGTACAAAATTATCACTTTCCCGGACAAAACAGTAAGGGTTTAAATTAGAGAGAAGAATCGTCTGTCGCGGTGGAGTCCGAGGAAGCCAGAACGGCATTAAACTAAGTTTTATGTAATACAGTCCACTCCTTTTATTGCTCACCGCGCTAATATTAGTCCTTCGAGCCGGATTGTCTGTCAACGGTAGGTTCTATTAACTGCGGGGCAATTTCTTTATTTATAAGAACGTTCACATTCGCATCTCATTCGCAATTTGTCAAAAAAACCACCAATTTACCAACATTTTTGACAAGATTGTCAAATTGCGACTTGAATGTGAACGTTTTTTAAATAAGAGAATTGGCCCTCTGTTATTATTTTTCATCTGTACAACTTGTCACTTCAGCAGGGCAAGCAAAGTGGGGTTGTCGAGCGTAAACGAGTAGTGCGAACGAGATGGACAAAATTTCTTTATCGCGAATGACAACTGCTATATCAAGCACGACCGATACTACTGTGCTTGACCCGCAGATACGCCTGTAGATTATTATGGTAGGTACTTTGGTGTCTATGGTGGGTACTTTTTATAATCACGGATAAGCAACTGCATTGTATGGGAAAACTAAGATTTTGTATTTGGAGGGGCACCAGTTTTAAGATCTCGAACCACCTAAAAATTTTTATATTTAAGGCCGCCACTGTTTGGCACTCAGTCTTACCAAGGGGTATCATAATATCCGGTTGTGAAGGTCAGATAAGCAGTCGGTCCAAATAAAATACTGATATTTAGCTGCCTCCGATTAGACTGGAAGGCGAATACCCCCCAACATAGTAGTCAGGCAGATGAATGACCATGCACTACTGCAGCAGGCCAATATAATGGACAAATAGTGGCATAAAGTGTGATCCAACTATTACTTAGGGCAGGCCAAGATGACATGGCCTGCCCTACTCTTAAACTGCTCTACAAACGGTTATGGTCCAGGCCCTGAGCTTTCTTATCACCACCAATGGCGAATGTTCGTATGTAGAATTCAGTTATGGTAGGTTTTTAGGTTTTCCTTAAATAAATTATTGTATTTCAAACATTTATTTCCTAAGATTGACCCTATCGACAAAGTCCATAATTTAGAATAAAGGATGAACTATAAAAATTAAAATTTCTCGAGTAAAACTTGTATTTATGTAAAAAGGTACTTTTTTTTATACATACTCTCTATTTATACTCGTTGTGTTGTTACATTATTTAAAAAGCAGAAATAAACAAAAAAAAATATTATAGACAAAATTATTCGGTAGATATGGTGCTGTGATCAAAAATGGAAAAGATATTAAAATGTCAAAATACGTGCTTCAAAACTGCAGAGATCGATTCTGTTACAGATTATAAACAAACTACTTTTAAATTTGTACAATCAATATCAATATCAATACATATTATAAAAGATAGTCGCTTTACGTATCTGTCTGTGTGACCGCTTACATCTAATTAGACAATGAATTTTCAACATCATTTAGAGAATTGATCATAAAGGTGTATTTAATTTAGCTAAAAGTGATAGCCTAGTGATGTGTCTGTCAGACTGCCAAGTCATAGGTCTCGAGTTCAAACCCAAGCCACGCACCTCTGACTTTTCGGATTCATGTTCGTATTGTATAATTACCACTTGTTTCAAATACGCTTAAGGAAAACATCGTGAGGAAAAGGGCATGCCTGAGAGATATTTCTTGACGGCATGTGAAGCCAAGTCAGAGGCCCATGGGCGGTTTTAAAACTCTGGCACCAGGTAAGTCACTAACCACACGATAAGAAGAAGACATCGCAAACACAGAAATCTCGAAGTTTAGACCATGTCGCCACATCAGTACATTGAACTCGTGCGAAGAAGGGGCGCGACCCTAGTACTATATTAAAACAAATCTTGTTTTTAAAACATGAATGTAACTATTCTTTTATATTATTTTCTTCGAGCCCTAGGGACTAATGAGCAACTTCGTGTTCACACAAAAAGAAGCTCTTCATAGCGCAATCTGTGTTGATCAGACGACCGTTGAAGAACATTGAGCCGCACTGATCACCGTCATCTGGCTGGTAGTTGTCCCACCAAGCGTCGGCATTTACATTCATCGGTGTTCCTGGAAAAGAAAATCATCAATCAAAACAGTCATCTAACTCGAAGCGCACATTACAGCCGCACCGGGCCGCAGTGCAACGCATTTTCATAAAAGAAAAGTGTGGTGCGGCCCGCCCGCCGGTAGTGTGCGTTGGTTCATAGAAAATGTACGAAAGAGATTAACGAGGAATTTTCCAATGCGTTGTGTTGCGGCGCGGCCCGCCCTGTTCTGCCTGCTTTCAATCAACAGCATTATTGATGAGCAACTCTAATCAAACAAATCATATAATCTCTCAGAGAATCTGACTCTGATTATAATCATATGATCTGATTAGATGACTACATCTGAATGCGAGTGACACTGCAGGTACTTAAAACTTCAAGAAGTATTTTATTTCAATTTCCTGGTTTAATCCTATGGTAAAACAAATACGTTTGATTCGAAGTCACATCAAATATTTTACATCATATAAGCGTGTAGGCCCAGGGTCGAGGACTGCTGTAAAATAGTCTACCAGTAAAATGGCTGTTCGACAGTTCGGATGTACATAACTGTGTCAACAGGAGGAACATAAAGATTCCGTTTTTTCCATTTGGCTATGGAACTTTAAATAATTAATGATAATTAACCGATTTCATTTTGTTACGATCATTTCGATGTAAGAACACAATAGACAGTGAAAATAGACCCAAGCAGTTATAAAAAGGTTATGTTGACAAATTAAAAAGAGAAAATGTATACCTACTTGCAAGAATTTTGTATCGAATATAGACCTAAACTTTTACAGTTATTGCTAAAATAATAAACGTAGAAAAATTGCCAAGTTATCGTGCATCGTAATATTTTATTTTGTTTACACACGAAGAATATCACTGCACTGCGATTGGCGTTTCGTTTGAGGCAAAGAACAGATTAAAAATGGTTGAATTATTTGGTATTATGTATAGATTTAAAAATATTAAGCTCGCATGGGACCGCCGGAGCACCGCAGCGCCCCGGAGCCGTGACAGAAACTATGCCTGCTGCATTTTGCATGCTTGCTGCATGCTTGCTTGCATGCTGTATGCTTGCTTGCATGCTGCATGTATGGCGTATGCTGGTTTGGATGCCTGCTGCATGAATGGTGTATCCTTGTTTGCATGTTTACCTGCAATGTAAAGCACCTACAAATTTCATTAGAGCAATGTTGTATGAAAATGTGTTGTAGTGTCTAATTTTGTTGGAATTAATTATTATGCGTATTTCTTATGCCTATAAAAATTATGGTTTAATGTCATTATGCGTAAATATATTTATGCTTTTGAATGTTATGCTTATACACTACTATGATTGGAGCAACTATGCTTAAAATAATTATGCGTTTGCTGATATGCGAAAATAATATTCTGCGTAAATATTGTTCGGCTAAACAAAAGTATGCCATGTTATATTACGAGTATGTCTTAAAATTTTATGCAAATGGATAGGGAACTATTTCTCAAATATCCAACCACTGTTGCGGTTAAAGGGATAATAAAGTATTTATTAGCAAATTGGAGTAACTGGAAAGAATATCCTTACATTTATAAAACAAAGTCCTCCGCCGCGTGTTATATTACACGAACCATTTGGAGCTACTTTTCACCCCTCAATAACTCAAAATCTATTTAACGTACACACATGAAATTGGTTTATTTATGAATACCCGAAAGGTTAACTAGAACCCCAAATTTCATAAATAAAGCTCAAACGGTTGTTGAGATATGAACGTCTAAAAATCGGCATTTTTATCACTGACTGACTTACTTATTTATATACCTACCTATAGGTCAAAAACCTAACCCAAAATTGGCGTCCAGCTTGGTAATTGTGTGTATACAAAGGAAAAAATCGTTTTTAAATATTTTTTAAGTAATCGAGTTTTAACACCTAGCGCCTTTCGAAATTCTAATAGAAAAAATATTTTCTTTTGTAAGAGAATTATTGTTTTCATTATGAAGGTCGCTTTTATCGTTTTATATATAGGTACCAGATTATTATACATAACTTAGACAACCAATTATAAATAATAGTTAATCATTGGCTGTTTAAGTTTTCCGCGAGGCGGGCAACAGGAGTGTGGCGCGTCCGGGGTGACGGGGATTTAAGGGTTTTGAAATATTTTCATAGTCCGTATCTTGAGGTGACATTTAGGCTTCCTGTACATGATGTCGGAGCCGCACAAGAGTCGGACCACAAGATGAAAAAAACTCAAATCATCTCAGAATGAAAATGTGATATTAATTCGTATATACAAGCATGCGGTCCGGCACCGCGTGCCGGTGCAATTCCGGCGTCGTGGACAGGAAACCTTAGTAGTTATTTAATTAATTAAGATCTGTTCACTCGAACAAAACTGATTAGGTACTACTTGGTTTGGAACGGAGAGTTTGAGTTTAATTTGAGTTTAACGGAGAGTTTTAGTTGTGCTAATGACGCGATATTCTGAATCGCGGTGTCCAGATTTTCCGCAGGATCGTGACGCAGTACGTTCCCGTGGGAAAATTTCCACTCGGGCGAAGCCACGGGCTAAAGCTACTAGCTAAAGCATACATTTTCTGCCGTCAAAGTTTTCAAGGGTGCTAAAGTCGATAGTGCGGTTAAATGCGAAATAGTGGCTGCGAAAATTAATTAATTAAATCATACGTGGAGAAGTAACTTCGTTCCTGACGGAGTTCCCCGACAGCACACGTAATTGTAACTAATTGTGTTACGAAAGAAATACATTCTTACACAATCTTGCTACTTATATTTTTAAATAGATTTTACAGATCAATTTTAGTTGACGAATAATAATAATTTCTTTACAAAAAGTAATGATATCCAATCAAAAACATAAAAATGTGAAATGGGAGCCAAATTCAATATTAAGAATAAGCGTGGTTGTCGATTTCGCCGACAAAAGAATTGAGATCTAAATGGGTGCCAAGTTCTTAATCCTGAAATTTATAAAGAACATACAACTTTCTAAAATAAATTTACAACAAAATGTCTTGTTTTTCTGCTATAACAATGTTTGCTATTTAAAAATATAACTTCATTGAAGAGTCGAATTATTTACACAAAGCACTTAGGATGAATTGAAGCTGAACATTTTACTAGGCTAGTTTTTACATACAAGTTCTGTTATATTTGGCTAATCAACTTATCTTCTTTATCTTTGATCATTTCTATGTCTTTAGTATCGCGATGTTCTTTATAAATTTCAGGATTATCTATAGAACTTGGCACCCATTTAGATCTCAATTCTTTTGTCGGCGAAGTCAACAACCACGCTTATTCTTAATATTGAATTTGGCTCCCATTTCACATTTATGTTTTTGATTGGATAATAATTACGAACTATTACTTATTAATGAAATCCTAACTAATAATTCTAACTTAGAAAATATAATTACCTATGAGGCTATTATACTTTCGCCGCTTATTATTCTAACCACTGCGTAGGTTGGTTAGCAAGACAGATGTGGGGTATGAAAATGAAGTGAGAATGAAAATTCGGAAACGAATTCAAATAGTCTTATTAAAACCGTACAGTGGGCGCAGCTTTAGGCGATTAACACCACAGTCCACAAGCTTAAACACAAAACAATAAAACATCTATTTGATGGTGCCTGGTAGATTATCACCTAGTTGACTTATCAAGTTGTTAAAAAGGATAATATTTTAAGCATTTTACGACCCAATACTCACGAGAGGAACCCGATATGAAGTAAACTACAAGAAAGACAAACAAAGTTTTAGAAAACATTGTTACACTGTGCGACACGTGTCTGATGCAGTACGTACGACATAGGTTGCTTATAAAGTGCGTCTTATCGGTTATTTTTATTGAATTTACATCTGCATAATAATGAAGATAAAATTTTTATCCTCATTATTATGCAGAGGTATTCCCTGTGTTAATCTAGCTAATTGCGGACAAGTTTCATAACAATATTAAATATTGTTATGAAACTTGTACAATAATAAATATTGTTATGAAACTTGTCCGCGATTAGCTAGATTAACACAGGGAATACCTTTTTTTATTAAAACGATGCGTCTGTAATGTCGGGATAACCCGAAGGTTATTGAAATCATTAAAGTAGTTTTCGAGTTAGAAAAAGGATAAATAAGTAAAAATAAACTTATTTGTAATACCTATAGTGTTATCCTGTCTGTATGCGGCAAACTCTTGCTCAACATCGTTCAAACATTCAATTAAGTTGGACAACTCAGAAAACTTATTTTAAAACTTAATATTGACCGCTGCCCGCACTTTTCCACACATAACAAGAGATTTACCTAAAAACACATGTTTATATAGAGCGCTTATAAACCTTAGTTTAACTGCAAAACGTGTTGTACTTTTCCGTTTACGTTACCATAAATAATCAACGAAACCCATTCTAGTGAAAAACTATCATTTAACTTAGATATATCAACAACAATCTCGATGTTTTGTCATACCCGTGCAAAGCAGGGGCAGCAGGTAGCTAGTTACAAAAAAGAATTAAGAGGAAACAGGGTTGGACTTTCCTCCATACAAAAAGTCATCATTCGAGGTTCGGCTCTCGTCTATTTCCTCCTCCAATATTGGATCAATATCAAAGATATTTTATAAATTGAATAAGAAGGGATATTTACTGTGCCCCTATGTTTTTCTTTTTTTATTAATAGTTGTTAAATTTGTACAATAGACCTCTGATGACAGCGTACTAAACAGGTAATTTTGAGCATTTTCTGAGGGTTCTAGTGCTTCTACAGATAATATAACATCAAAACGGAAAACATAGGGGCATAGAACTAGTTGATATTTATTTAGCTGTAAAAAATCATTGCTCTAAGGTCATAAACCAGAGAGAAAACAGGCGAGAGCGTTTGTATGGGGAGGAGACCGGCCATATTTCCTTTTAATACCCTCAAAAACTACTTCGTAGACGTAGTGCCACGAGGTTCTACGATTCAGCCTACGAACGCGTAGAGGCCCCATAGCTAACACCAAGAGTATCAGACAGTTAGTTTTTTTTTTAATATGTGTCTACTTACTACCAGTACATAATATATTTAAAAAAAACTATAGTTTTTTACATAGTGGCGAGGGGTAATGACAAAAGCATAAATGTTAAAAAGGGGCCAAGTTCGCCGATAGAAGAATTGAGATGGGTCCCAAGTCCTTTCTTTCACTTTCTTCATCATCGGTCTAGCCTTTTAGTATTTTACATTGAGCGACAACCTGCCTGAACTTCACAACCCAGTAACTGGGTAATACGATACCCTTTTGTTAATACTGGCTGACATACCCCTAACGACTGTCAAAGATCCACGAATGACAGGCGGGGTGTCTTAACGTGCTTTCCGAGGCTTGGTATGTAAAGATGGTCACCCATCCACGGACCAAACGCGGCAAGTAGCTTAATTTGATCAATTAACCTGTCCGGCTGTTATTACGTAGCCACAAGCGCCCGCCCCCGTTTCTTTTACTTTCTTATGGGAATGTAAAAGAAAGTTAAATAACTTAGCAAAGTTTGTAAATTCATAACAAAATAGAATTACTAATAAACAATTTAATTTGAAAATTGACAAAATTGCATTCAGTGGCAATCAACTTTATTGGCGATCTTATGATGAAGCATAATTTCGCTTGTGGCGGTATCTACATCGCCACATGCGAACTAAGCATCAAAGACATGACGTCACAAAAAAATCCTGACGTCACATAAATCCTGCATCGCGCAATTAAAGTTTACCGTGCAATGGACATATATACAAGAACCCGACATCAATCGTTGGGCAGTCGCCCGCCAGACACAACACCCGTCTGGTCGGAGGATCCTCCCTTTTCTATGGTGGTGGAGTGAACTTTACATCCTGTTCCTCATACCGCTAAACGCTTAATCTTCTTTCTGGTTTACTGGACTTAGAACTGGTATTATTCATATTTTTCCAATAAGTTTATTTTCTGACTATCCGCTAAAAAATCTTTGACTTATTTTACTTCAAATTATAAATAAACATGCCTTACGCCATGCCTATATTACGCAAATTGGTAGTAAACAGAGATACATTAGCTATGTTTTTAGGTAGGTACACATTTCACCAGTTATATCTGATGTAATAAACCGTTATCAGTTAAAATTCAGGCTCTTGTATCTTTACCAATAATGAAGCAAAGTTTTCATAGTTTTGTATAGTAGACCCTCCCGTAAGGATGTCTCTCACAGGAAAAAAATTGCTTACGAATTTATTTTTAATTACCATTGGCAAGCTAAACGATTTCTTTTTGTTTATAGGAACCGAGCATGAGTTAGCTCTTTTCAGTAACTTAAAACGTTTAAAAGCTACGTTTTTTTTTTGGGTCTAAAATGCCTTTTGACGGCCTCTCACTCTTTTCATTTTCACGGGAAAATAAAACTAGCAACCTGTTCGTAGCATCGCAAGATACCACTCTCTCGGAATAACCGAGAACCTCGAAGATTCAGAGATATACATGTGATACCTTCTTTTTTATAAAAACTTGCTTGTTTACAATGGTCTTATTCATCGGATACTATAGCTTTTGCCCTCGGCTTTGCCCGCGTCGTGTTGGAATATATCCCATGGAACGCACTACTGGGATAAAAAGTAACATACCTTTCATGGTGTAACCGTATGCCAAACTTCCAAACCCGCTAGCCGTTAAGACGTGGAAAAGTGACAGACAGACAGTTTCTTTCGAATATTAGTATTGATTCTTTTTTAACGACTTCTTAAAAAAGGAGGAGGTTCTTAATTCGTCTGTATATATATATATTTGTTTATAAGTTTGTCTTCGCAGATATTTTCGTCAATTGTGTACTGATTTAAAAATTATTTTGTCTTTGGTAGAGGAAGCTTGTGCGGTGGTTCTATATAAATTTTATTAACTTTGATCGGGGTAGTTTTTAAGGTAGCTTCAATAATAGGTACTTATATTCGTATTTTTTTCATTTGGTGTATGTTGATGGTGTTATAATAACCTGTGACAAAATTAAAAGAAAAACCGTAAACTGAGATTAAAAATGAAAATATGGGACTGTCACTTAATTAGGAAAGAAATATTTTTGTTATGAACGTTCTAACTTTACAATTGGTTAAAGTTGTTTAGTTTCTCTCTTTAGTTTCTGATAAAAATATTGTTCTATTACTCATGAGTTCACACTGACTTAATTACCGTTTTAGTCAAAATACTCTAGGCCTGTGATCAACCTACACCGGTCCTGGATTGAAGATTTCTTGTTCTGCTAGAACCAGTAAATATGATTTAAATCCGCCACAGGAATCCGCTAGATGCGAGAAGCACAGAAACGGTCGAAGTGACCGTCTTTCGGCTGAAATGATAATGATAATTTAAATGCAATAATTTTAGGTAGGCATACAGTATCACTATCAAGTAAAGTAATTTGAAATATAAATATTAAAACACAAGAAATAAAGGTCAATCAGTCAAAAGTTAGCCACCTAGCTCTGGCTTAACCAAAAACAGTGATAAAGCCAATACGCTTTATCTCTGTTTACACTTAACTCACTATAAAAGTCTCATTTAATTGTAAGCATTCATATGTTATCGTGTCTGCTGCTAGAGGTTGATGCGTGTCGTAGGTAAAGTTACAACATGTATTCTAAAAGTTTGGTTGTCTGTCTTGTGGTATACATTCTATCGGATTTCTCACGTAAGTATTAATGTCGTCTACGTTTTTTGTATGCATTAAACTTTGACCAAATCTTAAGTATATTATCTCCAATGTTGTGCCTGAGTAAAAACATGCAGTTTAATAATATGACTATTTTCTATTTCATAGATGGACAAAAAACTCAAGTGTCTTTCCGTGAGGACTACACTTATATAGACGCAGAAGAGAGTTTCTACAAGATCCACACGACACAGAAGAATTGGCGTGATGCCAAGCGAGAGTGTGCTCTGGAAGGAGCCAGTTTGTTCTACCCAGAAAACAGCGATGAGGTCAACGCTGTGATATCGTTTTGGAAACTGTACCAAAACACACAATATTTCCAGCCTACATATAATACATACTGGGGTGATACATGGGTGTTTGTGGGCATATCAGACATAATAACTGAAGGTGTATATGAGACCATTGACGGTAAGTGTATATTTTATTAATATTTGTTTTGTGCCGATTCTAGATAAATTGATATAAGGGCAGGACGATGACATAAAGCTGTTCAGTGTACAAACACCCACCAGATTATTTGGTTTTGCTATAAATCTAAATCAAATCATTTAATTATCAGATCATAAAATCCAATTTGTTAGTAATTACATACAAAACTTAAATATTAGTGTTAGTACGTATTTGGCTTTTGGTAATAATTGGTAATGATGTCAATAATAATGTCAAAAGCATCATACTTATATAAATTAAAATTATAGAATTAAATAAAAGAAAAAAAATATATTATTGAATTATTTAATTAGGACTAACTAAGACTTTTAATTTTCCTAATTTATTTATACGTTATTTATTCTAGGTAAGTCAATCTCTGAGGTATACAACACCTGGATGCTAACTCAGCCGGACAATAATGGCAATGAGGACTGTCTGCACATGAACCAAGACGGCTATTTTAATGATATCCAATGTGACTTTAAGTATCGCTTTATTTGCAAAAAGAGCTTTCCATCACTAGAGCCGAACTGTAGTAGTAATATTCAGCAGCCCAATATAGGTAAGTTTTTACCTAGTCCCATTTAGGTCTTGCTCCATTGGAAAACAGTATGTAGTGAAATCTAGTTGTTCAAACAGCTACAGAGCTAAGGCTCTAAGGTTTTCTGATAACTCAGCTGAGTCTTTCCACTCATGTAGATCGAACCAAACCTGAAACCTTTAGAATAACTCGTAGTAAGAAGTTGCAAGTTATGTATGGAGTAGCTAAATATTTTTTTCGCGGGTTCAGTTTTCAAAATAAAGTTGTTCATAATAATAAGTACAATTATCCCTTTTCAGGTTTTCCCATATTTCAATTTTAATATTTAATTTAATTTTATTTGTTTATTTACAGACTTACATTTTAGAACTTGAACTCTTAATTAAGAGTCAACCTACACTATATAGTCCGGAATACGTTGACCTAAACAGTAATTAAGATAAAAAATAATTAAATAAGTGTGAAATCATGAGAAGATATAAGTAGTAAAACAATATTATTAGCCAATCAGCCTCAGGAAACCTTCCCCGCTCCGCTTCCTCGCTCCGTTTCCCTGTTTTGTATGATTTTTTAAACTAGTTCGCAAATCCCTGTCCCCTGAAGCGGAGCGGAGATTTATAATATTGGCACAGCTCCGCTCCGCTCGTCTTCTCTCCGCTCCAGTGTACAGTCAGCCTTATACAAGAAACGTGTTTTATTACTAAAGTAAAAAACGTAGTGTTAAAATATTGTGCGGTGGTATGGAACCCTTCGCGTGCGAGTCTGACTCGCACTTGGCGATTTTTTTATAATATAGTTACATAGTTACATAATAGTTAAAAGATTGTTTATACAGAAGACAGTCACAAAAATGCTAACCGTTTAAAATACGTTAATTTTTCATTTTGTAGATACACAAAGGGATAAAACGTTTTTCCGGAAGGACTACACTTATATAGAATCAGAAGAGAGTTTCTACAAGGTCCATAAGATAACAAAGAGTTTTGCTGATGCCAAACGAATGTGTGCTCTGGAAGGAGCCAGTGTGTTCTACGCAGAAAACGAAGATGAAGCCAAAGCTGTTATGGTCTTTATGAACAGAACCAAGCCTAACATACCGTATGTGTTCGTAGGGCTTACGGACATAATGGCTGAAGGACTGTTTGAGACCGTTGACCGTATGTATACCTACAGAATGTGACAAGATATCACGACGCCGAAATAAATGATACGCATTATAAATATTCATTATGCCCAGTAAGTAGCATTAAGCAAGAATAATTTCTGGTGAAAGACTTACTAAAACTACATTGATTTGCACAATATTTAAAATAAAAAAAAATTAATAAAATCGTGTGATATGTTTGTGTCGTCACACAAAAATCAAGATGTCACATAAATCTTGCATCGCGCAATTAAAGTTTACCGTGCAATGGATATATATACAAGAACCCTAAATCAATCGTCGGGCAGTTGCCCGCCAGACACAACACCCGTCTGGTCGGAGGATCCTCCCTTTTCTATGGTAGATGAGTGATTTTTACACCCTGTTCCTCTTACTCCTAAATGTTGATGAACAATATCTCCACTTCACACCAAATCAGTTCCCTGGTATGGCCCAGTACCTACAGAAAAATATTTGCAACGACTAATGTGAAGAATGTGTGACATATGGCATCTGTGCAAGCCTTTTTATATTTTGCCTTTTTACCATTTTGTCTATGTTTCTTCTTTATTCTTTTTTATTGTCATTATACTTTTGTTTCCTACCAAAATACCAGCTCCTTTCATTTACAGCATTAATAGCATCATTAAGAATTTTTTTAACACCCGTTTTAATTATTAACTTTACCGTTTTGGTTTCAACAAAATCAGCACCGAGACTTCTTAATTTTTTTTTTTTTTTAGTTTTTGGTTCTCCTTCTAATTTCGAAAGTTATCCTTGCCTCTTAAAAAATTCGGCTCAGTCGCAAAATGACCACTTCGTAAAATGTGTATCGGATGCAAAATGTCCATTTCTCAGAATGTATCTATCGCATATTACCATTTCGCAAAATGTCCCTTTTTTCAATCTACATTCAATTCTTCTGATCAGTACAAAATCGGTCAATTGCGAGTCGGATTCGCGCACGAAGGGTTACATCATCATCATTCCAGCCGAAAGACATCCACTGCTGGACATAGGCCTCCCCCAAGCATCGCCACTTCGACCGGTTCTGTGCTTCTCGCATCCAGCTCAAGGGTTATATAATCATCTTAAAATCAGGTAGGAAGGTAGGGTACACATATACACAAATTAACGAAATAAAGGACAGAAATGGAATCGTTTGCGAGATTTATTTATTTTGGTAATGGTTTGTAAGCCAACAACAATTCTGTCCTTTGATTTGTGTGTATGGACATTTTACGAAAGGGACATTTTGCAAAGTGGTCATTTTGCGAAATGGACATTTTGCGTCCGGTAGACATTTGGCAAAGTGATCATTTTGCAACTGAGCCAAAAATTCAGCCATCAATGACAAAACAAATAAATACTAGTTATTTTCACATTATTTCCTAATCATAAACTATTTATTATTTTTAGAAAGGCCCATCACTGAGGTGTACAGCAACTGGCAGAAAAATGTACCGGACAATGCCGGTGAAGAGGACTGTGTGCACATGGACGTACCAGGCACTATGAATGATATCTCATGTGACTACAAGTCTTCCTTCATTTGTAAGAAGAGTCTTCAGTCTCTAGAGTGGAATTATGACTGCAATATGCCTAATTTAGGTAGGTTAAAATCTCTTTAAACAGGGAGGGGCAAAAGAAATGTCATAATGTAAACTGGCGGCCATAATGATGAAAATGAAAAAAAAAATGGTCCCTGATTTCACCGAAAGATTATTTATAGGTGGGTAAAAATGATGTATTGAGTTTAAAAAAAACCTTTATTGGTCAAATGACCACCTCTTGAGTTGATGGACATTTGTGCTCGTTTTACGAAATTTTGAATTAATCTGGCACCAATTTGGTGATTTTTTGTTCAATGTTGGGTTCCAGGACTTTACCACCATATACTCGTAAGTAAGGAACTTTACTAAATTAAGTATTGTTGTCGTATTTTAACGACAACATTACATAATTTTCCCAACAGTATTAATCAATAAAAATATATTAATTCAAAACGCATTTTGTATTATGCGTAAAAGGTATTTCAATCTACCACCATCAAATAGACACATTACATAATAATAATAATGAATTTTTTTATAATTTCAGATTACACTTTCAATAACAATACTGGCAAGTGCTACAAGCTTCATACAATTCCGCTGAACTGGGCGGAAGCATATGCAATGTGCCGAATAGAATATACCTCCCTGGCAATGATCAGCAATCGGATGGAAGCAGATTATCTTGAAAAGTTAACGAAATCCACACCGAAGCCACACACCAATGAGAAATACCAAAGAGGAATATATCACCTGGGCTTTCATAACAGATTCAACGAAGGCTGGCAGACAGTTAGAGGTACGTGAGGGTGTGACTTAGGCTGCATCGATCTCCCTCGGATGTTGAAAGAGGAGTTTCGTAGGCGAACACTAAATACAGCAGCTACAGTACTTTACAACTTCTCTCACCGGGTGTAAGTGTAGCTCAAGCCTTAAACGCAAAGGAGACGGGGATTTCTGGGCCTGATTGTAATAAGTTGACGTATGGTTAAAAAAAAAGGTTATATTTTTCTATTAAAAAAGGTGAAATATCAGCCCATTTTACAATCTGGAAATTGAGAAATCCAAAAATTAAGTTATGGCTACGAACAAAATGGAATATCGATTAAATTATAATCGACTATCGTAACAGAGTTCATACTATTTAAAAGATGCTTTTACCAGATGATTAATTCAAATACATTAATTATTAGAATTAACGTATTAAACAGTTTAAACAAATTAAATATCTATAAAGATAAATGTTAAAATCGATTCGCGTTTGCTAATCGATTATTGTAGTTTTAGTCTATGGTGAAATGTCAGTCAGTCACTCGTTTCGTATCGTTTAGTGTTAGTGCGTGTGCGTTTTGAGTGTGTTTCCTCCCATAGTTTTATTGATATTTTCTTTGACCCCTGCTTTCTTTCTATCTTTCTCTATCCCTATCGGATTAAGTGCCAGGGTCCGTTTAGGCACAAGAGAATGTAATGTTTTCGGAATTTGGTGTTTTACAGCGAACTAACCGTGTATACAGTGCCGCTAGCGGCACTGTATACTCCTTCAATAATTGTAACAGCATCTTATCTTTAAAAAAAACAACTACCTATCGCACAATGAGGTTATACATCGCACTTCAAAAATCAGCTGTTTTGTTACGTAACCTCACTTTAACAAAATCTCTTTTAACTCGGCTCTCAGATTGCTAAAATCCGCAAAATTTTCAGTGATGGTTTGATAATATAGTAGCTATTAATTGACACCAATTTCATCTCTTTACATCCAGGCCCAAGATTGTATGAAAGCGTATCCGTCTCCTTTGTGAACTTAGTTTGTACCTATTCTTTAGGATGTTTCATTATGCTTACTACTCTATAGGTCCACCACGGATCTTTGTGTCTGTGAAGTTATCTGCGGGAGGCTTTTTGTGTAAATATCCTTGACAGTACATGGAGATCCCAAAAATCTCGGTTGTTGTTTAGAATTGGTTTGATTTATCATTATCATTTCCAGGAAAACCAATGAATGTAGATGCCGACGTCTGGTTCGACAACCACCAGGCTGACAGAAACCATTATGAGGAGTGCGGCTCAATGTTCTTCAATGGTCGTCTGATCAACACCGACTGTAATACGAAGAGCATGTTCATTTGTGAACACGAAGTAGATAGCTCGAACTAATATATATAATTCGAACAAAATTTATGAATTTGTTTATAATTGTTAACAAAGTAATGAATTAAAATAAAAAAGTAAGTTTCTTCCTTCTTTTTTTAAGTCAGTTAAAAAAAACTTTTATTTTATTTTTAGGGACTGCCTTTATGATTATTTATAAAAACACCTACTTAATATTATATGTATTTCGGTATTCGTAGTGCAAACTTGAAAGTGGTGTGATTTTGATATGGTAATAAAATCAATATGTGACTGAGATGCTATCTACCACGAGATATTTGTACCATCCTATTGTAATAAAATGAGTTAAATCAGTTTGTCCCTGTCAACCGTAGTGTAAATAATAATTGTAGAATCCTGTTAATCCCGTATTTCAGCTGATTATATGACTACACTGGCTCATCACCACACCAAGCCTCCTGTGCAGGTATTGCCCCACTTTCAACTGTTTCCCGCCATTAGTGGTGAACTGTCAGTTGACATTAGTGACAGTGACCTCACTGCTGACGTGCCACATGCACGTCACCAGTGAGGTCGCTGTCACTAATTTCACTCTAAATAGTGTTTTCAACACACTTGCTCGTAAAGTGGCTCTTATTGAACCACTTTTAGGTTCATAATGCAGTGTATTATGGAAGCGTGCTTTTTACTTTATATTACCGCACTAGTGCGGTAATGTGCCCCACAGATTACTATTTACTAGTCTGAGTAATGACATGGCAGTATGGAATTAGTAAGTACTATCATGGCAGCATGGAATTTGTATCCAATAGAAATTGTTTTTGGTGAAGCTTTTTACCAAAGACAAGTGCTCAAATGCAAGTTTTTATTTAAAAAACGAACCATAAGCAAAAATATCCCATGCATGCCCATGGGATTTTTTTTTACCATAATTAAACATCAATGGGATACTATACATTGAATTAGTATGAACTATCCTACTAAAAAATGAGCATTCTCTATTTACACCCGAGTAGAGACTTGCGCTTTTTTCCGCTAAGACCGCGGTTGGCACGCGCGCAGGCCACCTGACCCACCCCGACGAACCGCGCTGGCCTGCCCGTGTGCCACCGCTTTTGCGCGGAATGAATCTCTGTCATTCTGTACTATTACTTATGGGTTTATATCGTCTGTGATTATTTCAGTCTATATTGTTCACTACCCTAACCCCATTTGCGTATTATGTATTATTAACATTATTATATTTTTATATAGGCTGTACAGGGGTATTACCAGTGCCTTTATTTACACCGCGCGCTCATCGCTAGCGGAAAAAACCAAAACTAGCCGCCATTTTCCATAAATATTTGTTAACTTTTTTGTTGTGTGGTTAAAATCATTATTAAACATATCGATTTCACGTGGGGGAGAAGAGCGTAAATAATAATAAATAGATTTGACTCCATCATGGTACGTTTAGTTACAGTAACATTTTTTTTTTGTAATTGTGTGGTTAATTAATAACAAAATTACAAAATTTAAAGTATTGTCACCAACCGATATAGAAGTTTTTAAAAGAAACTCCGGATAGTCAGTACCTGGCAACAAAGGTCAGTTAAACTTTATAAATCTATCATCCCTATACTTACGTTATTGTAGCATAAGTTCTTACATCAAGTCTGTATTTTTCCTCGCAAGTGTGTTGAAAAACGTCGTATGAAGCGCGTGTGCATTGATTATTACACTCTCGGCTACCTTATCGCGCTCGCCTATGGCTTGCGCGAATAATACCGCCTCGACTGTAATATCCAATAGAGCACACTCGTATCACAATGTACTATTACTTAACTTATATAGATACACTACAATAATGACGACGAACTATATATCCAATGTCCGTTTCTGTTCCTGGATTAACACATACTTTTAATCCCAATAGTACGTACCCGTGGAATATTTTCCGACACCAATGCGGGCAAAAGCTTGTAATACTTATAAAAAACACACAATAGGAATTTTATTTTTAAATAAAGGCTCTTACATACTGGGGCGATTCGTCGCGCGACGCGACGCCGCTGCATTGTTCGCCGTAAGAAATTGTTTTGTTAAAATTCGCGTCGCGCGACGAATCGCCCCAGTATGTAAGAGCGTTAAATATGTACCAATTACAACTCCAACGTTTCCTCCATTTGACTTTGAGCGAATTATAAGTAGGTACAGGATGTGATTTGGTTGGTGCGTACGATCATCGAAGACAAAGTTTTTATAATAACATTGGGACACCGCATGTTCGTTCGAAAATGAAGCCACAACATAAGGATAGTTTATTATCTTATTTCATGTTTTATTAACTTGTATGCTAATTACGAGGAAAATATAGGCAGTCTGATTGACTAACCGTCCATTTGTCTGTCACAGGGTTTTATGTTTTTAACCTAAAGAGTAACCGGTTGATTTTTAAACATTTATTAGGTACCTACTTATCAGAAAATCTTCCCTGTGTGGTGCCGACTAAAAGAATGGACCATCCCATCCCTTCGATGTCGTAGAAAGGGACTGAGGGCACTACTGAAGGGTTAAATTAATATAATTCGCCAGCTTGGGGCCGGTTTGGGCTCCTCCTAGACTATTCTAGTCGAGAGCTCACCTATAATATTGTCTGTGGTTGGCCCCCAGGCACTAGGACTGGATTTAATTATTTATAAAACTGACGAGGGGGTCCTAATGGGGTCCCGCTGGTACCCTTTGGGTACGGAACCCTAAAACAGGTACACAACAGTCATGACTCGACTCACCACACACGAAAAGTCAACCGCACAGCAGTAACAGACAGGCGCGACGCGATGCTAGTAGATAAATTTCTATGAAAACTTCATGGAAATTGTTCTACCAGAATCGTGCCGCATCAGCGCGTCATGCCTGTCTACGGGATCCTAAATGCTACGATATATTGAAATGTAGGTGCTGTCAATGTCGAAAGCCGAACAGCCCGAAAGTCTGACAACCAGTTTTACCAAAGGGTATCGTATTACCCAGTTACTGGGTTGTGGAGGTCAGATAGGCAGTCGCTTCATATAAAATACTGGTATTCAGCTGCATCTGGTTAGACTGGAAGCCGACCCCAACGTAGTTGGGAAAAGGCTAGGCAGATGATGAGGTGCTGTCAATGTCAAATTGTTATCGCTGATGTGCGGTTGACAGTACCTAATAGTTTTTTCTTCATGGAGCTTCTTTATAAGATAAAGAATGATGTTGATCAAATTCGACAAAAAGAAGTAAGGGCATAAAAAAAAATTGTAATGTTCTTACTCATAGTTAATTGCTTTTATTTTTATATTTAATTTATTTACACTTTAATGCTCGTGTTCACCGACATTTAATCAACCGATTACATATTATTTAAACGATTTAAGATATTCAACGCAGGTAGGTACTGTTTCCTGCCTGGGTTGCGGGAAAGTCCGAAAGGGATACCGGGACCTTGACAACAGGCAACTGAAGGAACACGGGTGGGTTTTAGTCAGTAAAAGTCTGACACGCCCTTCTGCTCCGCCCAGAGCGGGAGAAGTCATTTGATGAGTTCCAAAACTCAAAAAAAAAAAAGGTAGTTACTGTTTGAAACGCTGACTGTTAGACATATGTACCAAGAGTATCTGAGAGGGTTTCCCTCTCGGTTGACTAAACATCAGTTAACATGGGCGTTACAAGTATTATTAATAACAGTCATTTTCGTATAAACTAATAATCATACTATTAAAGGGTCACTTAATCGATCGTCAAACAGTGAGCCGAGAGTGTCTACTTCGTGTTCACAGATAAAGAAGCATCTTGTGTCACAGCTGATATCGTTTAGCAGCCCGTTGTAGAACATTGATCCGCACTGCTCTCGGCCCTCGCCGTCTGGCTGGTTGTGGCCCCAGCAGACGTAACCGGTGTCATCTAGAGGTGTGCCTGTAAACAAATAAGTTATCTACTTAATAATAATAATCTTGAATTCACTGTCAAACAACGCACAGCCTCAACCGCTGAATCGCGACGCAATCATTCACCTCGGGCAAGCAGAAATGTACACAATGATTTTTCTTAAATAACAAAGGTGAACAAAGAGCTGGAAGGAAGGATTCTTCAAAATTCCTGTCCTACGGGGATTAAATACGTCATGAAAATTATTTAATGGAAGCTTATTTAGTGCAAGAGAACTGTGACATCCGCCAGCCCACCCTGGGCCCACATTGTGGATATGGGTTGATTTTCTCTATCAAAGGAAGCCTGAGCCAGATCAGTTAGCCATAGTCAGTATGACCACATACAGGGAAAGAAATCGTCTCTTACCTCTTACTGCTTGCCAGCCGTCATTGAGTCTGTTATGGAAGCCCAAGTGAACCGCTCCACTTAGGAAATTTCCAGAGACCTTGTTTTTCGTTTTAGTTTCTGTTAGCCTCACGAGAAAGTCGGCTTCCAACTGGGTGTTGATCACTGCTAGGTACGACTGTTCTGCGCTGCACACGGCGTAGGCGTCGGTCCAGTTCAAGGGATTCTGGTGGAACTTGTAGCATCTGCCGATCTCCTCGTTGTAAACATAATCTGGAATACATGTTATACAATAAAATGATGGTGATGTTCTGCTGAAAGGTCCGACGTGCGTGTATGACCAGATGTATGTACATCTGGTCATACACGCACGTCGGACCGTCGCTTCGTGTGCGTTCATACGCACACGAAGCAAAAGGAGTATGTAAGAATCGTAGCAGGTGGCGTTCTGTAGATTCTGCCGCCTACCCCCATGTTAAAGTGCTGACATTAGCATTGCTGCGGATATGGTTTGGTCGGATACCGGATATCTGGCTACCCTATAAGCTGGATAGTCGGATAACTGCCGGTCAAATACTAGAAAGTTGCAAGGTATCCCTTTAATTTCTAGTAACACAAGGCAAATAATAATACATAAATATATACATATTTTGCATGAATATGCGGGTTCACATTTACAATACATATTAAGTCAAAATAAACAGAAAGTGAACAGTTTTCCTGTTATTGAGACGAAGCGTCTGTTTACGTGAATATATCGTAAGGTCAACGGGCAAATAATGTATTTGTTGACATTGTAGGACTATCTCCCATTAATATCTTGCTTTAATAAAATAAAATATAGCATTTGATAAGAAAATAGGTACTTGAATGTTTTTAATACTAAAGGTACAATCCCGTAGCCGACTAGCGGCAGCAGCTGTCGACGTGTCACCCATACACGACTGTGGTGGTTTCGAGGTTTCTATGTCAAATCAATCTGCCTAGCCTTTTCCCAACTATGTTGGGGTCGGCTTCCAGTCTAACCGGATGCAGCTGAATACACTGGTATTCAGCTGCATCCGGTTAGACTTATTTTTACATGGAGCGACTGCCTATCTGACCTCCACAACCCAGTAACTGGGTAATACGATACCCCTTGGTAAGTTATAATAAAACATCTATGTACTAATTACCCATGTTTGCAAACCAATAAATGATTTGATTTGATTTGATTTGACTTTCGGGCTTCTGACGACCCGTAACGACTGTCAAAGATCCTCGAATGACAGTTTTTTTTTTTAGGGTGAAAAATCTTATAAAAACCCACCCGTGTTCCTTCAGATGCCTGTTGCCAAAGTCTCGGTACCCCTCTCGGACTTTCCGGCAACCCTGGCAGGCGTCGATGGGATGCCTTAACGTACTTTCCGAGGCACGGAGGAGTCTTGGTATGTAAAGATGGTCACCCATCTACGGACCAACCACGGCAAGCGTAACTTAACCTGATGGATCGACCCGTGCGGCTGTTATTACTTAGCCACGAGGTTTCGTGGTTTCTATGTATTTCTATGAAACCAAAGAGTCGCTAGCTATGGAAGGTATTTCTTAGAAAATCCTATAAAACAGTCGTGTCGCGGCGACACGTCGCCTACTGATGCCGCCTGCGGTCGGCTAAGAAATGGTACCTTACAGAGTTATTTTTCAATCATCCTCGACCAACTGGCTGAAGGGGAACTATTTTAAAGTAATTTAATCTCAATATAATTAGGTATGTTAACACGTGAATGCCCTCTTCAGATAGATCCTGCAAAAAACTCTGGAACAACTAAACGTTACCAGCTTTCCAATTGCGAACTTTGGAAACAAATGCAGCAATGGATTAGTAATTTCCTTCAAGGATTAGCAGTTTTTTTTTCGCAGAAAGACATATTTGGCCACGTCATATCAATGTAACCCACCTAAATTAGGTATGTTGCACTGTTGGTTCCATTCTAAGGAGAGGAGACTCTTCTTGCATATGAACGGGTTCTTCTTAAAGCATCCGTCATCGTTAAGGGTTCCGTCTTTTCTCAGGATGACGCAGTCCTCAACACCACCGGCATCATTGGGCTCGCCAGCACCCCAGTTGTGGTACACGTCTACTACGGAATGACCTGAAAACGATTATAATTATCATTACTAAAAGTTGCCGTTTTGGTCAACAATTTTATACTTACTTATTTTTATCCGACTTCAAAAAAGAAAGGAGTTTATTCATTTGGCGAGTTTTTTTTCTTTCGACATGTACGCCTCATAATATATGCACACCGATGTCCCCATAATTTCTAGGCCGATTTACCTAATTATTTTCATTTGGTGGAGGAAGGTCGCGGTGTGGTCCCACATAAATTTGATTTACTTTGCTTGGGTAGTTTTTGAGTTATATTCAATAATAGGTACATACGTATTATTCTACGTAGCGTATTCTATGTTGTTGATGTTGAGTTGTTTCTGCTCCTTTTTTTTTTTTAATTTGGGATATCGTCAAATGACTTCTCCCGCTCTGGGCGGAGCGGAAGGGCGTGTCAGACTTTTACTGACTAAAACCCACCCGTGTTCCTTCAATTGCCTGTTGCCAAGGTCCCGGTATCCCTTTCGGACTTTCCCGCAACCCTGCCAGGCATCGGTCCTAGCGGACCCCGCCAATTGTGCTGACATCTCTTTGAGGCGCGCGTGGAACACGACGCGCCATCGACCCGGGCCTGGTCCTTATCGGACGGCGAGCCACCCATTGCTCGCCGTCCGCAAGCCCTCGCCTATGGTGGCCGGGAATCCGCCTGGGATTCCCGACGCCCAGGGCGTCTCCAGCGGCGGCGCGTGAGGGCGAAAACTTTACCTCTCCCTCACGCGTTCCGCCTCCTCCTTCGCGAGCATTACTGATTCGCAGATGGAGGGAGTTTCTGCCCCTACTATTTACATAGCAAGTAGTGGTATACAAATTTGTATGAGGTAGACTAGACATATAAATTCGTATATCGCTACTTGATTGGTAAACAACAGTGGCAGGAACCTACAATACCAAAATGAACCAAAACTAAAAAATTGAAAAATAAAAATAAAGTGTGTGTGACAGCTCCGACACACGCCTATTCCGTATTTACGATTTTCTTTGAATATGCAATAGACAAAGAGGATAAACAAAAAAAAACTCTTAAAAAAAAAATCCCTACGCCACCCCAATATAACTCAAATGAATCAATAAGTAGATCATAATTTAAACTTGTCTTTGCGATTTAATTGGCTGCAGTAAAGTGTAAGTAATCGTGTATCGCACGGCCGAAATATCTAGATCATAGTGTGAAATATGTAGGTAATATTATTATGTTTTTTTTTTTATAATTTAAGTCTGTATTATTTACGAATAAAACACAATCCCAAACGTTATATGAAAATGGCTTCATAAGGAGTAAACTATAAAAAAAAATTACAAAAAAAAACAAGCGGTTTCCAAAAATGTATGTTGCATTTCTGTCACTAGACGGCAGTTCATACTAATAAGGTTAATGTTATACAAATAGTGAGCATCAAGTAATACTCACTATAAGTGAGCATCAAGTAATACTCACTATAAGTGAGCATCAAGTAATACTCACTATAAGTGAGCATCAAGTAATACTCACTATAAGTGAGCATCAAGTAATAATTAATAGAACACTTTAATGTTAGGTATTCGAATTTTGATTCCGATATTACTTATTTTCAATATGTTATGCTCTTGGTGCGGCGCGGCGTCGCGTAGATTTTACATTATTAAACTAAATGATTGATTGGCAGAGAATGAATTTTGTCCCACTTTGTCCATAGAAATAGAAATATAAATAATACCTAAATATGACTATTACGAATGTTACTACTGTACGACAAAATGATACGGATGGTACAATGTGAAGTAAGATTATGCCACATAAAGTCAAAGATTAAACTCGGAGGTCAGTTCTAGGATAGTGTTCAACAAGAAAAAAACTAGCTAATTGGCTGAATGATTAACTTGTAAGATTAATGATGTAGGACTGTGAAAGTGCACGAAGTGCACTGAGGAGATAGTACATTACTGTCGCGGCCTGCAACAGGGGCATTGATGGACAATCGCGAAAATGTGGGCCGAGGCTAAGTCGAGGCAAAATTACGTGAGCCCATCAATGCCTGATTGCGACCAAGGCTTGTATAGTATTTTTCTCAATTATTGAGCGGAAATTCGAACCTAGTAAATGAATTACAAATTCCAGAATCAATAACGAACAACGATATTCTCGAAGAAGGTAGTCTTTTTTTTTTTTTTTATTTTTTTTTATTGGCATCTCGTAGGTTTTACCACAAAGGGTACTATCTACTTAACCGGACTGTCCTGCGAAGATGCTCTAAGCTATGATACTAACTCAAAGCGCCTCCAGCCAGGGGCATTTAAAAACTAATCTAAAACTAATTATAAACTAAACGACGGCTCGCTAAGGGCACCCCCTGTGGGGTACGGACCTCGGCTTAGGGCGTCGCTGGGGGGAGGGCAGCTAGTGGGGACAGGCTGGATCGGGGAGTTTAAATTAACTATTACTACTACTGGCGGCTCAGCGTCCGCCTGTGCGGGCGCTTCACCGTCGACAGACAAGGGTCGGGGAGGAGTAGGATGAGTCGTCGTCATCCTGTTAGATCGGGGTCGCGGTCGAGGAGGTCCTCGACGTCGAGGTCGGAATGAAGGACGGCGTCTGGTTTTAAGAACCGTACTGGTGGCCCTATTGCTCTCCTGGAGGAGAGTTATGGGGTCGTCGGGGTCGGTGAGAGCATGCCTCGGACGGCGGGTATGACTGATGCGAGAGGGGGTATAATTGGCCGCCTCGACAACCAGTGGGTTGCGATGTTTGACGGCGGAGTCAAAGAAACGCTTAGAGAGGCGTTTTAAGAATTGAGCTATCGTGGGGATTTTAAGGTCGAGATGGAGGATCTCGTTACGGACATAGTAGGGGGAATCGGTAGCTCTACGGAGGAATCGGTTCTGGATGGTTTGCAACCTATGAATATGGCGGGGTCTAGTGTGGGCAAAGACGGCACCGGCATATGTCATGATGGGACGGATACACGCAGTGTAGATACGCAATTTGCACCTAAGTAACAATTTGCTACGTGCATTTAGGACGGAGTGAAGCCTACCTAGAGCGAAAGCGGCTCGCGAGCGAACCTGCTTTATGTGCTCTTGAAAAGTGAGGTGGTCATCGAGGACTACACCGAGATATTTAGCTCGCTTCTCCCAAGGGATCGGCTTGCCGAACATGGTGATGGGCTCGGGGAGGGTGGGTTTCGTACGCGGTTTGGAAAAGAGAACCGCCTGACTCTTATCGGGATTGACCTCGATTCGCCACTTCCTGAACCATTCGCCGAGCTTGTCGACTGAGGTTTGGAGAGTGTCGCGAATCGTAAGGGGACTACGGGCCTTAAAGTAGATGGCCGTATCGTCTGCGAACAGAGCCAACTGTGCCTTTCTACTTTTGGGAATATCGCTAGTAAACAGCGTGAAGATGAGCGGGGATATGACAGAGCCCTGGGGGACACCTGCGCGAATGGGACGGGGTGAGGATAGGGCACCCTCTATGCGGTAGCGAAAGGTGCGGTTTGGCAAAAAGTCTCGTAAGATGAGCACGAGACGATCGGGCACACCGAGTTGGTATAGCTTGTATAATAAGCCATTGTGCCAGACTTTGTCAAACGCCTTCGCTATATCGAAGAACACCGCCCCCACCATTAGGCCTCGCATAAAGCTTTCGCTTATGTGCTCGACTATGCGGTGGGCTTGGTGGATGCTGCAGTGTTGGGTGCGGAACCCAAATTGCTCGTTCGGGATGAGACCCTTGGTCTCGGCGTAGTCTCTGAGACGCTTATAAATAAGCCTCTCATAGATTTTACCGAGAACCCTGAGCAGACTGATGGGACGGTAGCTAGAGGGATCGGATTTGGACTTGCCGGGTTTGGGGATACCTATAACGGTGGCTTCCTTCCATGCCTGGGGGAAGATATTATTGCCGAGAGCACCATTGAAGATGATGGTCAAGAGCATTATTAAGTGTGCGGGGAAAAGTTGGATCACTCTATTAGTGAGTCCATCTGAGCCGGGGGCTTTTCGCGTTTTAAGACCTTTGATGATCTCGTGCACCTCATCAGGAGTGATGGGGGGCAGTGGATCATCGGGGTCTTCGACGGGGGGGAGAGATGCTCTGCGTTCGACTTCAGCGTCAATCTCATCGAGATGAGCTTGGTCTACAGGCAGTGAGCTAGGCGAGCATTGAGCCTCGAGACTATCGGCTAGGCATTCCGCCTTGTCGGAGTCGTCGAAGGCTATGGTCTTGTCGGGACGGACTAGGGGGGGCATGGAAGCGCCCTGTTGGGACTGGAGATTTCTCTGGAGTTGCCAGAAAGCTTGGTGAGTGGGCTCGAGATCGCTCAGCATCTTGTCCCAGCCCGCTTCACGCAACTCAGCAATGCGTGTCCTTACTTTACGCTGTAAGTAGCGCATGTGAGATTTGTTAGCGGAGCATGGGAAATTGCTGTAAGCACGGGTGGCCGCGTTCTTCTCGGTCATCAGATCACGCACATCGGCCGGCAATTTGAAGCGGTGGTCGTCCACCACTGGAACTTGCCTTGAACAATCGTTCAAAACCGATTGTACGTGATCCGTGAGCGAGTCGATCGCGGCCGTCGTGTCTGCGACAGAATCGAACTGTTCGGGAATAGAGTCCAATTGGGGGGACGTGTTGGATTTCAGCAATTCGCCTACTTTCCTCCAGTCCGTTACCTTCTTGGTGGCGGGGGGTTGGGTGGGGTCGGGGAGACCTATGCGGGGGGCCAGTTTCATGACTACTGGGCGGTGGTCAGAGGTGAGCTCGTGCACCGTTTCTATGGAGTTTAACCTAAGGTTGACGTTCTTAAGGATCGCCATGTCTAAGATATCGGGGGAGTGACTGGGTTCGTGAGGGAAATGAGTGGGAGTCATCGGAGCGATGATATCGAAATTATGGGAGTTTGAGAGGTCGAACAGGTGTCGCCCTCTAACGGAGGTAGTGGAACAATTCCAGGCCGGGTGTTTAGCGTTGAGATCACCCGCTATAATAACGGAGTCACTCAAGCCGAGTAGGGCGGTGAAGTCATTGGAGAATTCCTGGGGATTCTCCGTGGCGGAGGAATAGGGAGGGAGGTATGCAGAGACTAGGGTGATCGGCTGATGGCCGGACATGCCTAGGCGGCATACTGAGACTTCTATCCGAGAGAGAGAGGGAGGATCTATTGGGATGCAATAGAGTTCCTTTTTGTAATATATAAGGGTGCCGCCCTTGTGACAACGGGTTCTATCGTTGCGAACTATACGATAGTTTGCGATAGAAGGGTTCCGTTTATGGGGTTTGAGGAATGTTTCCTGTACTAAGAGGATATCTATCTGATGGTCGCGGAGGAATTCCGCGATTTCATCTCTTTGGTGTTGAATGCCGTTGGCATTGAAAAATCCTAAGTTAAGGGATCGGGGTTTGAACCTAGCTACGGTGGTGTTAGACATTATGGGGGGTAGGGTGGTTGGCTAGGGAGGACATGGCTTGCGTGATCTCGGGATACGCATTAAAAATTTGATGAATCCTACCTACGTCGTTGGCATTTCTGGCAGCAACGATTTCGTTGGCCATTTGCCTAGCGCGAGGGGTGAGGAAAGTCATGTAAGTGGAAGTGATCACATTAAATGGATCGAAAGGGGCCGCGGGGGGAGGGGGGGGAGGGCGCGCTGCTAACAGAGCAGGGATCTGACGAATAAGGGGCGCAGGTGCGCGAAGACGGGGATCCATAAGGGGGGGGGGGACGCGTGAGGGGGGGGGGACCTGGGGCTTGGGGTACCCTAAGGCAGGGAAAGCCTGCTGGTGATGGAGTTGGTTCCAGGGGCTAGGCCTTTGGGGGCTGAGCCTCTCTGGGATATGGGCGGTGGGGGCCCTGTAGGCGGAGGGAGCTTCCCTCGACTGGCGAGCGTCTGTACGCTTCGCCAGTTTGGAGGAGGGGGCTTTGGGGGCCTTGGGGCAGCCCCGGTAGTTGGCTGGGTGCCCTGACTGGCCACATAGCACACAGCTAGGCGGCTCGGTGCAGAGCGAGCGGTCTTTGGGACGGGAACATTCTGCCGTGCCGTGCTCACCCAGGCACTTGACGCATCTGGGGGTGGCATAACAATGTTTTTGTGAATGCCCGTACAGTTGGCAACGGTGACATTGACCGACTGTGGCATTCTTGTGGGGTTTTTCAATGTCAAAGCCCATCAGGTTGCAGATGGCTTTGACATTGAATATCGGGTGTAGGCGGGCCTCTGAGGGGGGGCAGACCACGAGGACCATGTCGAACGCCTCGCCGTTGCGAGCGCGATGCATGCGGTGAACCTCGTCGACGGGGATGCCCTGTGAAATGAGATCATTTTTAATCTCGGATGTGGCGAGTTCGCGTGGGATACGTTTTATCACCACGCGGGTCTGTTTCTCCTCAGGCAGGGAGAAGGTGTGAAATGCCACACCTCTAGAACGGAGGAGTCTAGTGAGATCCCTGTAGTCGTTAGACGTAGGGATGGTCACTTTGATACCCTGTTGGGTATTGCGGGCATTGGTGTACGCGATCTTTTGATCGCAACACCATTTGGAAATATCGGTCCACTTCCCCTTGTCCTGAATGAACACGGGGGGAGGGGGCGATTTTTTGTTAATGCGAGGCCCCGGAGCAACTTGTGCTATTATCGCGGCGGTCGAGGTGGAGGGGGAAATCGCGGTGTCAACAACGGTAGTGCTACTGGGCACTGTACCGGCGACTTGCGCTACGGGGGTAGGGGTGGGGGAAATGACGTCATCGATGACGACGTTGTTTGTTTCCCTATCGGAAACGGGCTCTTCGACCGCGGCCACCTTGGTGGCCTGGGTGGAGCTATGCTTCTTCTTCCTCTTCCTCTTGTTTCCCTTGCCGACGACGGGCAAGAAGCCATCGTCGTCGGTTTGGGACGTAGAGTTGGAGGATAAGACATCCTCCGAGTCGGAATGTAGCGGGAAAGAGGCCGCTGCTACACGCTTTGAGGAAGCGGGCATGGGGGTATCAGCCCGCTTGGAAGAAGCGGGCTCGTCTATATCCATCTCACCGGTGAGGCCGGATGAGCATGGTAGACTAGCTGAGACAGGGGGAATGACTAATACATCGCTGAAACCAGCGATGGTAGGGTCGATCGGGGTATTGAGCGCTCGCTCGATGCGAGCGACTTCATCGGCATACTTGTCTGAGATGCCTTCTTTGACCAGGATGGCCTTGAGACACTCAAGTATGAGGCGGGCCGTGTCGTTAGGCACGGCGACAGCCATAGTCGTAGGAAGACTAGGCTAGAGAGAGTAAAAGGGAGGAAATGTAAGGGGAACCTAACATTTGCCCTAACACCTAACTCCCCGGGTGGACTTGCCCGGGGATGTGTGACCCTCCCTGTCGGGTATAGACAGGGAGGTGTGTAACCTATTGGTGAGCCCTAAGCTTGCTTTGGCCCGTTGCCTATCTTATTTGTGCAACGGGGTCCTAACTGGGTCTGGTGCGAAGGGGTAGACACACCCAACCGACACCAGGTGTGTTGCTGTGAAAGGAAAACTGTCACCAATGCCGACTAGGAGATCCCCCAAGGCCGAACACTGGGACCCGTCCAACTTTCTGCCTCACCCTGATGGGGATTGGCGGGTGCGTTTGGGTCAACACCCCCTCGGTTTCGTTGGCACCGTAAGGTATCCACCGAGGACCACGAAACTGTGGTTTTTTACCCGGAAGGGGCAAAAATCACCGTCGAACGTATATTTTAACAATATTCTGTTAAAGAAATAATTATACTAGCTGTGCCTTGAAAAAGGCACACAGCTAATAAATCGAAGATAGTCAAGGCGACTATGACGTCCGTCGCGGGGCGCGACGAAAACACGATCACTGGCTCTACTGAGCCAAACACACGGGAACACTTAACACTGCGCAAACACGTCCGTCCGCGACCGCTGCTGCGCGCTAAGTGAGAAGGTAGTCAAAATAATGGTCGAATTTATAAAAAATTAAAAAAAAAAAAACACCACCTGTTAGAGCATTTGTATTTTAATCTTACGAGCACCGTGTGGGAAATAAATAGTACGGTCCGATGGTATACGTTCTGTATAGGTCCATCTCTTTCCCACACTGAGGTTAAAAGAGGTTGTGGTAAGCCCCCGTAGGGCCGTAACGGGGGATTGGAGTTTTTATGCAAACGAAGTCGCAAGGGACTGTAATAGTATAATATTATAAGTATTCTTACCGTGTATGCTCTCAAAAACTCCTTTAACCACTAAATCCGATATTCCCACATACACCCACAAGAATGACTGGGTAGCGTTCCAAAACGATATCACAGCATGGGCTTCATCGTCGTTTTCTGGGTAGAACAAACTGGCTCCTTCCAGAGCACACACTCGCTTGGCATCGGCCCAAGACTTATGTAACGTGTGGATCTTATAGAAACCCCCTGAAGCTTCTATATATGTGTAGTCCTTCCGGAAAAACTTTTTGTCCCGTTGACCATCTATTAATAGAAAAATGTACATAATATAAACAGTTTATTTCACGTAATCAAAAAGACTACTCACTTCATTCACTGTTTAGGCGTCCATCGCTATATCAGCCAGTTTTTATTTACTTTTATTATCAACTGCAAATCTGTTGTAATCACAATTCAGATTAAAAAAGCCATTAGTAACAAAATAATTACTCACATGAATAATCCGACAAAAAGTTCACTAAAATAAATATGAGCAAAGTTTTTAAAAACATTTTATTGACGATAGGACACATACACGCGTGGTGAACCGCGTCATGCAAACGTATAAGGTTACTCGGCAGACAGCAGATTCTCCGACAGACCATATAATTTGCATAAAGTGGGCAAGTGTACTCGTAGGTAAGTTTATATTTAGATAAGTTTTTATCAAATATGGTTAATATTATATTTAGGTATACTTTTAAACAGGAATGACAAACTTTGAGCTCAGTTGATTCATGTGAACTCATTTGTCGAGGTTACAGAGTTAATTAAATTCTGTTTTGGTGGCCTCTCGTCCAAACCGTTACTCCGATTTCTTTTATTTAGGTCTAAAACCTACAAAAAAAACTTCACAAACTGATTCACTTATTTACTGATTTATTCTCGTCAATCCCATGGTGTCGTTGGAAAGGTCGTTTAAAAATATTAAGTTCGTGATACCCATTTTTGGATTCAGGGATCTGTTTGCGAAATATTAAGCATTAAAGTGCAAATTTTATTTAGAGTCAAGTGTCCTACACCTTTTTTTTTTTTTTTGAGGGTGGGAAGTCATCCAATGACTTCTCCCGCTCTGGGCGGAGCGGAAGGGCGTGTCAGACTTTTACTGACTAAAACCCACTCGTGTTCCTTCATTTGCCTGTTGCCAAGGTCCCGGTATCCCTTTCGGACTTTCGCGCAACCCTGGCAGGCATCGGTCCTAGCGGACCCCACCAATTGTGCTGACATCTCTTTGAGGCGCGCGTGGAACACGACGCGCCATCGACCCGGGCCTGGTCCTTATCGGACGGCGAGCTGCCCGTTGCTCGCCGTCCGCAAACCCGCGCCTATGGTGGCCGGGAATCCGCCTGGGATTTCCGACGCCCAGGGCGTCTCCAACGGCGGTGGTTAGGGGCGTGAGGGCGCAAACTTTGCCTTTCCGTCACGCGTTCCGCCTCCTCCTTCGCGAGCATTACTGCTTCGCAGAAGGAGGTGACGGCTTCCCATGCCCTCTCGCTCCGTACCATGGCCTGGACCAGGGCCGGACGCGAGAGGTCATTGCCGCCAATCGCCTCCGCGAGGACACGGCGGTGCTCCGCCCAAGTAGGGTATACCTCCACCGTATGCTCCACCGTGTCCTCCGGGCGATCCGCACAGTGGTGACACCCGGGCGTTTCCTCCCGCCTAATCCTACACAGGAACCTCCCGAAGCTGGCATGTCCGGTGAGGACCTGTGTCAGGCGGAAGGTGAGGACGCCGTGGCGCCTCTCTAGCCACTCCTCAAAGAGGGGACTTATCGCCGCTATTGTGGCGTGCCCAGCACTGGGTGGCGACAATCGCACTCTCCATGCCGCCATGAGATCTTGCCGGAGCTCTGTCCGCTGTGCCGCGATTTCTCGCGGCAGCGGAGTTACGCCCCGGCGCTTCACCTCCTCGCGCCACTCCCAGATGTGCGTGAGGACCTTCGCCTCCAGATCCCATGGCGGTAATCCGGCAAGGAGGCTCGCCGCCTCACGGGAGACCGTGCGGTATCCCCGGGTCAGCCGAATGGCCATGACCCTTTGGGACGCGTTCAACCGGCGGGCTGGCCGCAGCCTAAGGGAACGCGCCCACACCGGTGCCCCGTAAAGGGCCATTGACCGCACAAGTGTCCTCCCCCTGCCAGCGCAATAGTTGGTTTCGGATTTGTGAAAACTTCACGGCAGTAGTATATAATGTAATTAAAACGAAAACTATCACAGCTAAGTAGGCTTTACAAGTTACCGAGTAATAATCGACCAACTTTTATTAGAAGTGGCAAAAACCAGTTATTCAACTACAATGATAAGTTTGTTCTTGGGATAAATTTATCCCAACTACGGAATCCTTAATTTTGCGTGGTTCGACACGCACTTGGCCAGTTTTATCATTTTGCAGATGACCTTTACTTCGGCACAAACCGAGATTGTTTACAAAAAGATTTCATCTTACTCTGAACTTCTGAACCTAATAAGGCGATATGAAGAAATTATACAAGCTTCACTTATCGTAAGTGCTCGTGTAAAATGGTCTCACACGCATGTTGCAAACTTACAACAATGTTTTCTAAAACGTTATTAGTGTTTTTTGTAGTGTGCGTCTTATCGAATTTCGCATGTAAGTATTGTGTCGTTAATTTTATTTATGATAACTATACAATCGCTCTAATATCAGTTTACTATTTTAGTTACAATCAATGAGGTCAGGACAAAAATTTAAATAAATTTTATGACTATTTTCTTATTCGTAGATGGGCAAAGAGATAAAAAGTTTTTCCGTGAGGATTACAGTTATTTAGAAACAACGAAAGGTTTCTATAAGATTCACACGTCACGACAGACTTGGCCTGAGGCCAAGCGAGTGTGTGCTCTGGAGGCAGCAAGTTTGTTCTACCCAGACAACAGAGATGAAGCCAATGCTGTGATATCACTTTGGAAGAGTATCCAGCCTAATGTCGGATGGGCGTTTGTTGGGATATCGGACATCATATCTGAAGGAGTATTTGAGACCGTTGACGGTACGTTTTTAATTCTAATATGTTTCTAATGTACAAATGAATTAATTAATTTTTTGAATTAATTCTCTTTTCGTTCCATTTGTCATGAAAGCTGAGGAGTGTTTTAAAATAGATACTTACCTAATAACTGGACATATTAACTTGATTGTTATGTAAACATACCAGTTAATAAATAAAAACATTTATTATCACGCTACGATGGCCCATCGAAAACTATGTTAGTAGCACTTCACTTACTAGCTTGTCCTTGATCTGTCCTGAGGTACTTGTCCGCGAAAGCGACGGAACACCATGTCCTGCGGCCAAAAGTATTCTTCCATGACGACGGACAGATAACAATTCGGTACGTGTGAGTACACTCCGACTCCAGTAACTGCACCCTCGGCATATACCTCGTCTTCTGGCGCACTCCACGATGTCCTACGCCTTAGTGGTGTAGTGTAGGCAGGAGATGTACACCCGTGTATTCGGTTTTGCGACACACAAGCTTATTTCGGGCTCCGTGGGAGCTTTGCCACATCGGTTCTTTTTTATTCGCGATCGGCGTTTCCTCCTTTGCACTGTCACAAAACCCCCATCATCCGTCCTATTCGACGTCTTTTCTGACATAGGTTACTTGGAGTGCCTAAGACACTCGCGGTGACACCAGCGAAATCCTTTTGTAAAGGTTTCGCCAGGGCTGCAGACACTGGCAGCGGGACGGGGCGAGGAGTTCGGGCGGGTTCGGGGGAATTGGGCCTTAATCATTTAAATGTAAATATTAATTTTATGTTTCTAGGAAAATTAGTCTCTGAGGTGTATAACCAATGGCTGGGAGGTGAGCCGAATGATATGGGCGGTAACGAGGACTGTGTGCACCTGAACCTACAAGGAAACCTTAATGACTACCCATGTGACGGAAAGTCTTACTTCATTTGCAAGAAGAGCCTCCTCTCACTGGAGTGGAATTATCACTGCAATATGTCTAATTTAGGTATGTTTTAATCACTGTATTTACTTAACTAGAGTTTTCCAAATGGTGCAAGAGAGGTTTTCATGGGTAAATTCTGTCTGTGGACGGAGTAGAGTTACAGTGGATACAGTACAGAAGTCATACACAGTTACAGAACGTTTGAGTCACTTTTTGTGTTTAGAACTTTATTCTATAAGTAGTAATACGAAATTGAGATAAACTCTGATAATGTTTTTTTATTTATTAAGATCCTTATTTGAAGTAAAAGGCGGTATACGTACAGCTCTGCTCACATTGACGCAAATCCCGCGCGGGATGCGAGCTTCGGCTATAATAATTATTAGAAAGTCACGCAACACGCTAGTTTCAATTTCAAGTGACAATAAAAGTTGAAACACAAGTTTAAATATAAATTGAAACAATCGGTGCGAGTGAATTACGTCCCGCTTTCCGCGCGGCGCATTCGCTTCAGTTTGGCCAGAGCTGTAGTTTTTCCTAGGCTTCTTAGAATATTTACTACATTACTATAATTTACCTCGCTTTTTTTAGATTACACTCGTTATGAGGATACTGGCAAATGTTACAAGCTGCACTCAACTCCATTGAACTGGATGGAGGCACACGCCGTGTGTCGCGCGGAACAATCCTACCTGGCGGTGATCAATAATCAGTTGGAGGCGGAATATCTTGCAAACTTCACAGAGTCTGTATCGAATCAAAGAGTTGGAGGGGACTACTTTAGAGGAATATATCATATGGGCTTCCATAACAGATTACACGAAGGCTGGCAGACAGTAAGGGGTAAGTTAACGTGTGTGTATCAAGATCCACAGCCGAGGCCACAGTCAAATTATAATTTAAAAAAGCTGTGTTGCAAAACTATATTTATTTGTATCTAGAATACACATGGTGTAATTTAAATAACTCAATACTTCAGACACCCCAACAAATTTTCATGCACAATGTTGTTTATGTTAGTAATATTAATATTTAGGTACCTATGTCGTAAAGTTATGTCGTTGATTTATATTGTTTTGACTAATCATTTCGTTTTCCAGGAACGCCGATGACTGTAGATGCCAGCACCTGGTGGGACAACCACGTACCGCCCGGAGATGACCGTGAGCTCTGCGGCTCCATGTTCTACACAGGACGTCTGAACAATGTCAACTGTGATACGAAAAGCTTCTTTATTTGTGAACATGAAGACCTCTCGATCTTAGCCCTAGAGGAAATTCAATAATCAAACAAATAAAAATATACTTACATACTGTAATCATAAAATTTTAAATACCAACTAAAATACATATTATGTAGCTTCGTTGGTCTATTGCCGTTTAGTTATGTTATTATTTACTTAAGCTAGTCAAGCTGCACTTTAGTTTGTGACAAGTAGGTATTAACCTATTAAGCTGATTGCCAACTCAATAATTATTACTTTTTGTTTATGGTATTTTAATCCCACGTATTAAAACGACATGGGGGCTAGGCAGAACTACACCTCCGCTCTGTGCATACACGCTCATACGCACACATTTACAACCATTATTGTGCTAATATACCTACATTTTACCAGCGAAATAAATATTCTAAAGCGTGAGAGAAACCCAAAATCTCTCAGTCGTAGTCGTCCCTTCGACATCCGGGGCAGTTGGTACACACGGCTACACATCAAGCTATACATTTCCACTATAAGCTGACCTCGCATTGTACGGAAATCCTAAAAAATGCGAAATCAGCATAAACTGGAAATGTATAGCTTGATGTGTAGCCGTGTGTACCACGCCTATTTGTGACAAAAAGTAGCATTAATAACCGTAACGCACACAACACAGCAACACCGATGTAATAACAACATTCAACATTTAATCTAGGATGGAAAGGTCCACTTTATTGGAGTTGTAAGACTGCTTTAACCTCATTAAAAGTGTAATTTGCAAAGAAAAGTAATTAAAGAGTAGTAATTGAACTAAATGCTCTAAAGAATCCTAAGATTTGTTACAGTGTTTAAGGTGTTAAACAAATTACTTTACAGAGGTGCTTTAGACTAAAGAGCTGAATAATTTTTATTAAGGGACCAATTTTGAAACCGCAAAAAATATCAGCTGTCCCTTATAGTTAAGAACAGTAGGCATTAAACTTTAGTATGGACAGCTGTTTTTTTCCCGATTTCAAAGTTGGTCTTTCAGTTATAGTTATTTAGTTTGATGGTCTAAACCACCTCTTAAAGTTTGTCAAGTTAATATTTTTACAAAAAAAATCAGCTGTACATTTTGACGAACTATGTGAACTTATATGTATGGAAAAGCTTTTTTTTTTTTTTTTGAGGTTGGGAAATCATCCAATGACTTCTCCCGCTCTGGGCGGAGCGGAAGGGCGTGTCAGACTTTTACTGACTAAAACCCACCCGTGTTCCTTCATTTGCCTGTTGCCAAGGTCCCGGTATCCCTTTCGGACTTTCCCGCAACCCTGGCAGGCATCGGTCCTATTGGACCCCGTCAATTTTGCTGACATCTCTTTGAGGCGCGCGTGGAACACGACGCGCCATCGACCCGGGCCTGGTCCTTATCGGACGGCGAGCTGCCCGTTGCTCGCCGTCCGCAAGCCCGCGCCTATGGTGGCCGGAAATCCGCCTGGGATTCCCGACGCCCAGGGCGTCTCCAACGGCGGCGGTTAGGGGCGTGAGGGCGCAAACTTTGCCTTTCCCTCACGCGTTCCGCCTCCTCCTTCGCGAGCATTACTGCTTCGCAGAAGGAGGTGACGGCTTCCCATGCCCTCTCGCTCCGTACCATGGCCTGAACCAGGGCCGGACGCGAGAGGTCACTGCCGCCAATCGCCTCCGCGAGGACACGGCGGTGCTCCGCCCAAGCAGGGCATACCTCAACCGTATGCTCCACCGTGTCCTCCGGGCGATCCACACAGTGGTGACACCCGGGCGTTTCCTCCCGCCTAATCCTACACAGGTACCTCCCGAAGCTGCCATGTCCGGTGAGGACCTGTGTCAGGCGGAAGGTGAGGACGCCGTGGCGCCTCTCTAGCCACTCCTCAAAGAGGGGACTTATCGCCGCTATTGTGGCGTGCCCAGTGATAATATACCTACGTTTTACCAGCGAAATAAATATTCTAAAGCGTGAGAGAAACCCAAAATCTCTCAGTCGTAGTCGTCCCTTCGACATCCGGGGAAGTTGGTACACACGGCTACATATCAAGCTATACATTTCCACTATAAGCTGACCTCGCATTGTACGGAAATCCACAAAAATGCGAAATCAGCATAAACTGGAAATGTATAGCTTGATGTGTAGCCGTGTATACCACGCCTATTTGTGACAAAAAGTAGCATTAATAACCGTAACGCACACAACACAGCAACACCGATGTAATAACAACATTCAACATTTAATCTGGGATGGAAAGGTCCAATTTATTGGAGTTGTAAGACTGCTTTAACCTCATTAAAAGTGTAATTTGCAAAGAAAAGTAATTAAAGAGTAGTAATTGAACTAAATGCTCTAAAGAATCCTAAGATTTGTTACAGTGTTTAAGGTGTTAAACAAATTACTTTACAGAGGTGCTTTAGACTAAAGAGCTGAATAATTTTTATTAAGGGACCAATTTTGAAACCGCAAAAAATATCAGCTGTCCCTTATAGTTAAGAACAGTAGGCATTAAACTTTAGTATGGACAGCTGTTTTTTTCCCGATTTCAAAGTTGGTCTTTCAGTTATAGTTATTTAGTTTGATGGTCTAAACCACCTCTTAAAGTTTGTCAAGTTAATATTTTTACAAAAAAAATCAGCTGTACATTTTGACGAACTATGTGAACTTATATGTATGGAACAGCTTTTTTTTTTTTTTTTTTGAGGTTGGGATATCATCCAATGACTTCTCCCGCTCTGGGCGGAGCGGAAGGGCGTGTCAGACTTTTACTGACTAAAACCCACCCGTGTTCCTTCATTTGCCTGTTGCCAAGGTCCCGGTATCCCTTTCGGACTTTCCCGCAACCCTGGCAGGCATCGGTCCTAGCGGACCCCGCTAATTGTGCTGACATCTCTTTGAGGCGCGCGTGGAACACGACGCGCCATCGACCCGGGCCTGGTCCTTATCAGACGGCGAGCTGCCCGTTGCTCGCCGTCCGCAAGCCCGCGCCTATGGTGGCTGGGAATCCGCCTGGGATTCCCGACGCCTAGGGCGTCTCCAACGGCGGCGGTTAGGGGCGTGAGGGCGCAAACTTTGCCTTTCCCTCACGCGTTCCGCCTCCTCCTTCGCGAGCATTACTGCTTCGCAGAAGGAGGTGACGGCTTCCCATGCCCTCTCGCTCCGTACCATGGCCTGGACCAGGGCCGGACGCGAGAGGTCATTGCCGCCAATCGCCTCCGCGAGGACACGGCGGTGCTCCGCCCAAGCAGGGCATACCTCCACCGTATGCTCCACCGTGTCCTCCGGGCGATCCGCACAATGTATGGAACAGCTGATTTTATTTTCGCGATTTCTGGCTTGTTCCCATAGTTAAAGTTTTTCATAATTATGAGTACAATGGGTCATTGTACTCATAATTATGAACAACTTAAGAGATTTCGTGTATGAAAAGATACACCTTTTTTACGACGTTGCGATTTGCTGGCCCAAAAACGTATCTGGTCTGTTTACTGGTTGCTATAGTCGAACAATGAATTACAGACCTAGTAACTTTTCATAGTAGTATTCCACTTAAAGCCTGAATGACAGACCTAGTAACTTTTCAAAGTAGAAGTTCAACTTAAAGCCAGCAGATCAAATAAGTTTGCGCCACCAAAGTACTATATCCACTACAATTCTACTCTACCTATTTACTAAAAGAATTTTGAAGAAAAAAAAAATTAAAAAAAAAGAAACAACCGCCTTCGAAAAAAAACACTACAAAGTGACACAAATTTTGAATACCACTACCTGCTATGCTAAATAACAGTGACAGGAACTTATTATAACATCATCCACATAGACTAAGAGGGAACAATACGTATTATTGAAGCTAACTCAAAAACTACATAAGCAAAGTTACTAAAAGTTATATGGGACCACTGTAGGTACGTAATTTCACTACACCGTTGTTTAGCGGTAAACAGAACAATATACACCTTCATTTGGACTGACAGACAGACGGACATGATGAAATTATAAAGTTTTTGCCATTTGGATACGGAACCCAAAAAGCTGTGTAAGCAGTTATTTTCTACAGTTACTAAAACTTTGTTAAAAAATCATCCATCTAAACGTGGGCTAATACTTAGTTGCACTACACATGGTTCAAAATCAATCTCTTAATTTTTTGTAATATTTTGACCTGCTCCCCGTACAATGTTGAGTGCATGGTAACCTCCCTAATTAGTTAACTAACCGAGCGAGCGAAGCGTCTCTGCATTAAGTCTGGCAAAATTTGCGAGTTTGTCGGTTTGTACGTACACGTGTACAAGTCTTATGCCGGGGCTACATTGTCGCGTTATCGCGAACTTTACTTCGCGCGCTCTCTCTCGCACACCGCTCGACGTCTCACTGAGCAACAGAGAGCGCGTGAAGTAAAGTTCGCGATAACGCCACAATGAAGCCCGGCATTATTTTACAACCGTTTTGGACGAAATTTGGTGTACAGCTTTAACGATGTTTTTTGTTATTTTGAATCGTCGGGGATTTTGTACGGGGAGTCGTACTTCCTCCAAAATTGGGCAAAAAGGGGGCTACTGGATATCTCCGCCTTATGAGATCCAATAACGATGGTTCTTTTTTATTTCAAAGGTGGTAACTTTAAGTTGGTGTCAACGGCTCGAGTTGAAGAAATAAAGAGAATCGTGACTACACTTATAGTCAGAAGAGAGTGTCTACAAAATCCACACGACACCACAAAGCTTTGCTGATGCCAAGCGAATGTATGCTCTGGGAGGAGCCAGTTTGTTCTTCGCAGAAAACGAAGATGAAGCCAACGCTGTTATATCGGTTTGGAACAGAACAAACCCTAACATAGGGGTGGTGTACGTGGGGCTGTCGGATATAAACGTTGAAGGTTCAACAGGGTGTAAACAGGTGTAACCAAGCCGAAATCTACGCTTTATAAATACAAAAGAATCTCACTAATATTAAAAACCAGAGGGTGCCGGATTAGTGGAATGTTCGGATTACTGGATTATGGAGAATAAATCATACTAAAAAAGCATTTCATAAAGAGAATATTATGTATTTATGTACAGTCACGGACTTTAATTGATGAGCCATTGGCACTGTTCGTATATTAGCCGTGTAATGCAAATCGGGCTTAGTCGGTTATACTCGTACATTCACGGAAAATCATGTCTTCGTAATAAAGAAGGAGAAAATTATATTTAATATCTTTACCGGTTGCTAACCTGAGAGCCAGAACTACAAACTTGACAGCAGAGTGACTACCCATTTTTATTATTTTTATTTTTTCCCGGTTGGACAACCCTCACGGATGTCCTCCACCCTGGGGCGGGCAGAGGGGTCTGTCAGACTCTTACTGACTAAAAACCACCCCGGTGTTCCGACTCACACCTACGCCGGGGGTCGCGGGAACGTAAGAATCTTCCGCAACCCCCGACTGGTGCCGGCTCGCTATTGCGGACCTCCGCGGGTCAGGGGGGGGGGGGGTAAGGTGTTTGACTCCCCCCGTTACGTCTAAGAGGGGCGCGCGTGGAACACTACGCGCCGCCACCTCGGGTCCTGATGTGTGGGGAGCGACGGACGTTCCCGAGTCCGTCACCCCTGGACCCATTTAGGGGGGCTGGAAGAGGGCGTTATCCACCCTCCGCCGACGCCCGGTGCGCCTGATGCGGGCCTGGTGAGTGGACGAGATCTCCTCTTCCTTTCCGCAGCCTCCTTCTGTGAGACGACCGTCTGGCAGTAGGAAACCACCGAGAGTGACTACCCAAAGTCAACCAATTGCAGGTCTAGCAACCGTAACCTAGTGACAATTGTTTTACCGTAGCCATAGTAACGTAGCGTACGGAGAAAACTGACATCGACATTTCAACTGTCACTGTCTTCGGATAGATTTTCAGAATTATCGAGATAATAAGCTCTGATTCAAAGGATGTCAGTATCAAATAGATTGGATAAACATTGTATTTATTTATCATTGAGAACTTCTCAGTCAACCTCTATGGATAAGACTATTTCCGATTACTAGCAATTTGTCATCTTGTTCACAAGCATGCGATTTGAGTTCGTGTTTAATCGTGTATTCTCGTGAATGTATGAAACTGCAAAATTCAAAAGTTTGGAAGTGGCTCATCAATTAAAGTCCGTGACTGTACATAAATATTGCGAGGGAGGCGCGGGCGGAGGGTGCCGGATTACTGAGATTCTACTATAAACACTTTGCCAAATACTAAGCAAAAAAAAGTTTTTTTAAACGACTTTTATTTTAACCGTATTTAATAAATATATATTACTATAATATAATTATTTATTCATACATTATACATATCACTACATATTAAAAAAAAAGTACCCCCGTCGCGATTGTGTCTGTCTGAACGCGATAAATTCAAAAACTATCAGGTTTTCATACGTTTTTCACAATAGACGGAGTGGTTCTTGAGGAAGGCTTAGGTGTATATAATCCATTAAAGTTTTGTGTAAATTGGCTGAAACATGACGATGATTGCTGAATATGTCGGAAAAAATCAGCGTGCGGAGCCTAGCGTACGCGGTACGTTTTAGTACGTTTCCGTGGCATAATTTCCGACTTCCGACCACGCGGGTGCAGCCGCGGGCAAAAGCTGTAGCTATTTAAGTAATCAAGTTATCAAATACACAATCAGTACATCATCGAAAAATAACGTTCCCGAATGCAAAACTTTACTATACATAGAATAAAGAATTTAAATTGCTGATACATAATTTCACTCTATTATAATACTACTTTTGCGTATGTATCTCGTCTGCTCCACATTCGTGTGTCATTGCAGGGATCCAGCAGAATCTCAGCGTCGTATAAACTGGCACATGCTGAGCTGGACTCCCATTTGGTGCAACCGTGAGATAAACGCCGCACTTCGTATTTTCGTTATTTGATTTAAAGTGTCTCATAGTAATTGTGTCACTTTATTTCTTAAAGATATTTTTTTTGTATGTTTCTCGTATTTTTTACCGACTTCAAAAAAGGAGGAGGTACTATGTTCGGGATGATTGTTTTTTTTTTTTTTTTTTTTTTTTTTTTTTTTTTTATGTATGTTCACCGATTACTCCGCCGTTTGTGAACCGATTTAAAAAATTATTTTTTTGTTCAAAAGCTTATACTTCTGAGGTGGTCCCATTGTCACCAAGTCAGGATCTGATGATGGGATCCTAGAGAAATCGAGGGGAACTTTCAAAAATCGTAAGGGCAACTAGTGCATTCCTTAATTTATTCATTAAGTATTTTATAGCACTACAATTTTATGAAGGCCTGGAGTCGATCTGATGATGGAGCCGAAAGACAGTCAAGGGAACTCCTCAATGGTTTACAGCAGATACCTCGTGTTTGGGCTTGATTAATTTGTATTGATAAAAACTTTACACTTTGATGGGTTGTGACTGTCGTTAGGGGTCTGATGATGAAGACGAAAGACAGTCGAGGGAACTCCTCAGTGGTTTACAGCAGATATCTTGTGTTTGGGCTTGATTAATTTATATTGATAAGAACTTTGCAACCATATAGGTTGTAAGTGACATTACAGATCTGATTATGGTCACCTTATAATATGATGATGAGGGGAACTATACAGTGTAAGCAAATGTATAGTGTTCACCCTTATATTCTTGAGAAGGCATGGGAGTCTCATTAGCCAGCCGGTTTCGTATAACATCTAAACGATACTTGCGCTGTTCAGACGACTCGCCACTTAATCGTTTTTTAATAAGATTGAGTCGGCAGATCTTATCATTTGGCGACTCCTGTGACAAATGAGAATGCATGTAATTTCTCATCTGAGATAACCTAGCATGACAAGCTAACGGTGATTCTTGGGAACCGGACATAGCACTACGTTTGCGATTCTTAGATAGGCGTTCTTTTTCAGCAGTATTAGTCTCTTTAATTCTGTTTTTCTTCATGCGGGTGGCTCCTTTAGTTGGTCTACCCATGATTACAAAAATCAAATTACACAAAAAATGGAAAAATAATAAAACTTTTAACAAAAAATTGACCGACTTCAAAAAAAACAAAACAAAAACGGACTACTGTACTAAAAACCAAAAGACAAAAGTACTTCTTTAATAATAAGAGAAAAATAAAAAAATAAAAAAATAACTTTAATTTCGGAAGTCGGTGGCCAAAAACTAAAATTAAAAGCAAAGACACCGACTTCCGAAATTAAAGTTATTTTTTTATTTTTTTATTTTTCTCTTATTATTAAAGAAGTACTTTTGTCTTTTGGTTTTTAGTACAGTAGTCCGTTTTTGTTTTGTTTTTTTTGAAGTCGGTCAATTTTTTGTTAAAAGTTTTATTTAATCATTGAATTGTGCTTTTGTTCTTTGTGTGATCTTTCTTTTCTGTGTACTAAATAAATCATCTATGTATGTCCTTGTGCGCCATCTCATTAAATGAAAATATTTGCAATGACTATGTGAAGAATGTGTGACTCTTGCCTTGTTAAGCCCGTTTAGTTCTATTCATTACCGTTTCAGTTTTCATCGACATCAGTCCTTGCGTAAGCCTAAATGAGAGTAAAAAGAGATTAAAAACAGATTTTTGTAATTTTAGGTAGGCCAATCACTGAGGTGTACAGTGGATGGCACACAGATGAACCGAACAATTCTGGAGTTCGTGGAGAGGACTGTGTGCACATGTACCCACAAGGCACTATGAATGATTACCTATGTGACCCCAAGGCTAACTTTATTTGTAAGAGGAGTCTCCATTCACTAGAATGGAATTATTACTGCAATATGCCTAATTTTGGTAGGTTATTTTTTTTAAACCAGGTATTGCTTGGTATGCTCCATTTTTTTTTACCGGCCCGAGTGCCTTTCATTATACTTCGAACCAGAACAGAACAACGAGTTTTTGACAGCCGACATAACATTATCACGTAATAAAATACAATGAAACGCCAATACTTAGGGGTTTATTCATAAACAATGATTAAAATTAAGTGACGTTCAAATATCAAAAATGTATGGTTAAATAGCGCTTATCATTACTTTACTTTAAGCTGCGGCGCATACTTTGTAAGGGGGTTATAGCAGATTTTCAGAAGAATCAAACTTAGAATTAACTATTGAAAACTTTTAACGCATTTCACTCATTTAGTATTCTATGCGTTAATAGGTGTTATAATCTTCCACCATCAATTATATACATTACATATTTCATTATTTCAGATTACACTTTAAATGAGAATACTGGAAAGTGCTACAAGCTCCACAACTCCGCTGACCCGGGCCGAAGCATATGCAATGTGCCGAATAGAATATACCTCCCTGGCAGTCCCATGTAATCCCATGGAAGCGAATTACCTTGCGAAGCTAACAAAATCCACACCGAAACAACAGATCAGTGAGCAATACCAAAGAGGAATGTATCACCTGGGCTTTCATAGCAGAGTAAACGAAGACTGGCAGACAGTTAGAGGTACGTGAGTATGTGGCTTAAGCTACAGAGATCTCCCTCGGATGTTGAAAAAAGAGTTCCGCTGTCGAAGCACTAAAATAAATACAGCAGCTACATACGCTTTATTTTTACGCTTTAATTACTATTCTATGATCGACTTCAAAATGTGTCGAAATAACTTTTATTGCGTTCTGATATACACGATTAACGACGAGACGAGAATTAACTAGTGCAGTAACTCCAGCTTAACTTACCCGGTGGCTCTGATTGGAACTAACGAAATCACAATAAAAAGTGACTAGATCTGTCATGGTCTTTTATTGTGTCTGTATATCCACCGACAGCATCTCCGTCACCGAGACAGATGAGTTTGCTGCTATAGAGCAGCACAAAGATCCGCGGCGAGTCGTGAAATACCCATAGAGGTATACACTAGGTCCTCGCCGCGGGTCTTTGTGTCTGTGAAGTTATCTGCGGGGAGCCTTTTTGTGTTAGTTTTCTGGAATGAGATCCCAGAAATCTCGGTGGCTATTTAGATTATTGATTGATCAATTTATTTTTTTATAACTTTTCCAGGAACACCAATGAATGTAGATGCCGATGCCTGGTTCGACAACTACCAGCCTGTCGGAAAACCATATGAGTGCGGCTCAATGTTCTACACCGGTCGTCTGATCAACACCGATTCTGATACGAAGAGCTTGTTCATTTGTGAACACGAAGTAGTTATCTCGAATTCACTCATAAAATTCGACTATTAATAAAATTGTTTAATTTTATTCACAAAATGAATAAAGTAAATAAAATATTATATTGCCTTTAAAATTATTTACATAATATTTATAGGTTACCTATAGATAATTAAAACTTGCGGAGGTAGATTGATGTGGGTGAACTTGGCAGATCATTTCCCAGCAGAGCATAAAAAAATGTGAGTTCTATTGGCATGCGGCGGAGTTCTAGAGTTCCCTATACTTAAAAAGAAAAGTTCTGGCTTTTTTACATGAGAAAAGTCGAATGAAAAAATGCTCTGCTAACTTCCGTCAGCAGATCAATTTTACCAAAATGAAAATTTTAAAACTGATTTAGATGCACAGAGGTGATCTCTATAGTTCCTAATACTTTTCTGAAAGAGTTCTGGCTTCAAAAATTTATAAAAAAATAAAACAAAAATATTGATCAGTTACTAGAAAAAGTCAATCATTTTGATAAAACAGCCGTGAATGACGTAATTCGTAGATTTTCGTCGATTTTTCGGGCTGTAATTAGAAACCAAAACCCCAGTAACAGAAAAAAACTAAATCAATGCAGAAGTCCCACAAAATTATCAGCAGAGCCTTGTAAAAAAGATGGGTTACGAGAAATCTAGATTTTATTTAATGTTTGAGTTAGTAGGATCAAAAAAGAATTTGAGTAAAATTGAGGAGCAGGAACTCCTCGTTTCACTTACAAAAGAGCTATCAGGAAACATGAAACACAAACTCAGAACTCGCACTCAGATATCAGCAGAGCATTAAGGAAAACTAAGATTATAAAAAATCGAGATATAATTCAGGGTTTCAGAAAAAAGGATAAAAAAAAATTGAGAAGCTCTCAGGAACTAGAACTCTTCAATTTCTGATGCACCTATAAGAGAGTTATCCATAAACATGAAACACAAACTCAGAACTCTCACTCAGATATCAGCAGAGCATGGTTGAAAAGTTAGATTAGTAGAAATCGAGATATAAAGGAGTATTTCAGAAAGAAGGATAAAAAAAAAATTGAGTAGCTCTCAAGAACTAGAACTATACGATTTCTGATGAACCTAGTGAAGAGCAATACGAAAACATGTAAAACGAACCCTGAAACCTCACTCAGTTATCAGCAGAGCATGGTTGAAAAGTTAGATTAGTAGAAATCGAGATATAAAGGAGTATTTAAGAAAGAAGGATAAAAAAAAAATTGAGTAGCACTCAGGAACTAGAACTATACGATTTCTGATGAACCTAGTGAAGAGCAATACGAAAACATGTAAAACGAACCCTGAAACCTCACTCAGTTATCAGCAGAGCATGGTTGAAAAGTTAGATTAGTAGAAATCGAGATATAAAGGAGTATTTAAGAAAGAAGGATAAAAAAAATATTGAGTAGCACTCAGGAACTAGAACTCTTCGGTTCCTGATGCAACTACAATAGAGCTATCCGAAAACATGAAACACAAACTCAGTACTCTCACTCAGATACCAGCAGAGCATGGTTGAAAAGTTAGATTAGTAGAAATCGAGATACAAATCAGTGATTCAGTAAGAAGGATTTAAAAAAAATTGAGAAGGTCTCAGGAACTAGAACTCTTCGATTTCTGATGCAACTACAAGAGAGCTATCCAAAAAAATGAAACAAATACTCAGAACTCTCACTCAGATATCAGCAGAGCATGGTTGAAAAGTTAGATTAGTAGAAATCGAGATAAAAAAGAGTATTTTAGAATGAAGGTTAAAAATAAAATTGAGTAGCTCTCAGGAACTAGAACTCTTTGGTTCCTGAAGCACCTACAAAAGAGCTGTCCGAAAATATAAAACAAAAACTCAGACGTCTCACTCAGATATCAGCAGAGCATGGTTGAAAAGTTAGATTAGTAGAAGTCGAGATCGAAATTAGTGTTTAATACGAAGGATCATCAAAAAAAACTCAACTTCTGAGGTGCTGGAACTCCTCGTTTCCTGATGCACCTTTAAAAGAGCTATCCAAAAACATGAAACACAAACTCAGAACTCTCACTCAGATATCAGCAGAGCATGGTTGAAAAGTGAGATTAGTAGGAATCGAGATATAAAAAGTATTTCAGAAAGAAGGTTGAAAATAAAAATGAGTAACTCTCAGGAACTAGAAGTTTTCGGTTTCTGATGCATCTACAAAAGAGCTATCAGAAAACATGAAACAAAAACTAAGAACTCGCACTCACATATCAGCAGAGCATGGTTGAAAGTTAGATTAGTAGTAATCGAGATCGAAATTAGTGTTTAATACGAAGGATCATCAAAAAAAAAACACAACTTCTGAGGTGCTGGAACTCCTCGTTTCCAGATGCACCTATAAAAGATCAATAAGAAAACATGAAAAACAAAGCCTGAAAGCTCACTAAAGTATCAGCAGAGCATGGGTAAAGGTTTGCGAAAGAAGAAATTGAGATTGAATAAAGTGTAAATAATACGAAGGATCATAAAAAAAAATCAGGACGTCTGAGGAGCTGGAACTCCTCATTTCTTTTTAAGGCTTTAATAGATATAGCCGAAAACATCATAAAGGAATCCTGAGAGCGTACTCAGATATCAGCAGAGCATGGTTGAAAAGTTAGATTAGTAGAAGTCGAGATCGAAATTAGTGTTTAATACGAAGGATCATCAAAACAAAACTCAACTTCTGAGGTGCTGGAACTCCTCGTTTCCTGATGCATCTCTAAAAGAGCTATCCAAAAACATGAAACACAAACTCAGAACTCTCACTCAGATATCAGCAGAGCATGGTTGAAAAGTGAGATTAGTAGGAATCGAGATATAAAGGAGTATTTTTATATTATGTTAAACTATTTCTTTCTATATTTTTATATTATGCTAAACTATTTCTTTCTATATTTTTATATTATGTTAAACATCTTCTTTCTATATTTTTATGTTATGTAAAACTACTTCTTTCTATGTTTTTATATTATGTTAAATTATTTCTTTCTATATTTTTATATTATGTTAAACATCTTCTATCTATATTTTTATGTTATGTTAAACTACTTCTTTCTATGTTTTTATATTATGTTAAACATCTTCTTTCTATATTTTTATGTTATGTTAAACTACTACTTTCTATGTTTTTATATTATGTTAAACTATTTCTTTCTATATTTTTATATTATGTTAAACATCTTCTTTCTATATTTTTATATTATGTTAAACATCTTCTTTCTATGTTTTTATATTATGTTAAACTATTTCTTTCTATATTTTTATATTATGTTAAACATCTTCTTTCTATATTTTTATGTTATGTTAAACTACTTCTTTCTATGTTTTTTATATTATGTTAAACTATTTCTTTCTATATTTTTATATTATGTTAAACATCTTCTTTCTATATTTTTATGTTATGTTAAACTACTTCTTTCTATGTTTTTATATTATGTTAAACTATTTCTTTCTATATTTTTATATTATGTTAAACATCTTCTTTCTATGTTTTTATGTTATGTTAAACTACTTCTTTCTATGTTTTTATATTATGTTAAACAATTTCTTTCTATATTTTTATATTATGTTAAACTATTTCTTTCTATATTTTTATATTATGTTAAACTACGTCTTTCTATGTTTTTATATTATGTTAAACTATTTCTTTCTATATTTTTATGTTATGTTAAACTACTTCTTTCTATGTTTTTATATTATGTTAAACTATTTCTTTCTATATTTTTATATTATGTTAAAAATCTTCTTTCTATATTTTTATGTTATGTTAAACTCCTTCCTTCTATGTTTTTATATTATGTTAAACTATTTCTTTCTATATTTTTATATTATGGTAAACATCTTCTTTCTATATTTTTATGTTATGTTAAACTATTTCTTTCTATATTTTTATATTATGTTAAACATCTTCTTTCTATATTTTTATGTTATGTTAAACTATTTCTTTCTATATTTTTATATTATGTTAAACATCTTCTTTCTATATTTTTATGTTATGTTAAACTCCTTCCTTCTATGTTTTTATATTATGTTAAACTATTTCTTTCTATATTTTTATATTATGGTAAACATCTTCTTTCTATATTTTTATGTTATGTTAAACTATTTCTTTCTATATTTTTATATTATGTTAAACATCTTCTTTCTATATTTTTATGTTATGTTAAACTATTTCTTTCTATATTTTTATATTATGTTAAACATCTTCTTTCTATATTTTTATGTTATGTTAAACTCCTTCCTTCTATGTTTTTATATTATGTTAAACTATTTCTTTCTATATTTTTATATTATGTTAAACATCTTCTTTCTATATTTTTATGTTATGTTAAACTGTTTCTTTCTATATTTTTATATTATTTTAAACTATTTCTTTCTATATTTTTATATTATGTTAAACATCTTCTTTCTATATTTTTATGTTATGTTAAACTACTTCTTTCTATGTTTTTATATTATGTTAAACTATTTCTTTCTATATTTTTATATTATGTTAAACATCTTCTTTCTATATTTTTATGTTATATTAAACTATTTCTTTCTATATTTTTATATTATGTTAAACTATTTCTTTCTATATTTTTATATTATGTTAAACATCTTCTTTCTATATTTTTATGTTATGTTAAACTACTTCTTTATATGTTTTTATATTATGTTAAACTATTTCTTTCTATATTTTTATATTATGATAAACATCTTCTTTCTATATTTTTATGTTATGTTAAACTACTTCTTTCTATATTTTTATGTTATGTTATACAATTTCTTTCTATATTTTTATGTTATGTTAAACTACTTCTTTCTATGTTTTTATATTATGTTAAACTATTTCCTTCTATATTTTTATATTATGTTAAACATCTTCTTTCTATATTTTTATGTTATGTTAAATTACTTCTTTCTATGTTTTAATATTATGTTAAACTATTTCTTTCTATATTTTTATATTATGTTAAACATCTTCTTTCTATATTTTTATATTATGTTAAACATCATCTTTCTATATTTTTATGTTATGTTAAACTATTTCTTTCTATATTTTTATATTATGTTAAACATCTTCTTTCTATATTTTTATATTATGTTAAACATCTTCTTTCTATATTTTTATGTTATGTTAAACTATTTCTTTCTATATTTTTATACTATGTTAAACATCTTCTTTCTATATTTTTATGTTATGTTAAACTACTTCTTTCTATATTTTTATGTTATGTTAAACTATTTTTTTCTATATTTTTATATTATGTTAAACATCTTCTTTCTATATTTTTATGTTATGTTAAACTATTTCTTTCTATATTTTTATGTTATGTTAAACTACTTCTTTCTATGTTTTTATATTATGTTAAACTATTTCTTTCTATATTTTTATATTATGTTAAACATCTTCTTTCTATATTTTTATGTTATGTTAAACTACTTCTTTCTATATTTTTATGTTATGTTAAACTACTTCTTTCTATGTTTTTATATTATGTAAAACTATTTCTTTCTATATTTTTATATTATGTTAAACATCTTCTTTCTATATTTTTATATTATGTTAAACTATTTCTTTCTATATTTTTATATTATGTTAAACATCTTCTTTCTATATTTTTATGTTATGTTAAACTATTTCTTTCTATATTTTTATATTATGTTAAACATCTAATTTCTATATTTTTATGTTATGATAAACTACTTCTTTCTATTTTTATATATTATGTTAAACTATTTCTTTCAATATTTTTATATTATGTTAAACATCTTCTTTCTATATTTTTATGTTATATTAAACTATTTCTGTCTATATTTTTATATTATGTTAAACATCTTTCTATATTTTTATGTTATGTTAAACTACTTCTTTCTATGTTTTTATGTTATGTTAAACTATTTCTTTCTATATTTTTATATTATGTTAAACATCTTTCTATATTTTTATGTTATGTTAAACTACTTCTTTCTATGTTTTTATGTTATGTTAAACTATTTCTTTCTATATTTTTATATTATGTTAAACATCTTCTTTCTATATTGTTATATTATGTTAAACATCTTATTTCTATATTTTTATGTTATGTTAAACTATTTCTTTCTATATTTATATATTATGTTAAACATCTTCTTTCTATATTTTTATGTTATGTTAAACTATTTCTTTCTATATTTTTATGTTATGTTAAACATCTTCTTTCTATATTTTTATATTATGTTAAACATCTTCTTTCTATATTTTTATGTTATGTTAAACTATTTCTTTCTATATTTTTATATTATGTTAAACATCTTCTTTCTATATTTTTATGTTATGTTAAACTACTTCTTTCTATGTTTTTATATTATGTTAAACTATTTCTTTCTATATTTTTATATTATGTTAATCATCTTCTTTATATATTTTTATGTTATGTTAAACTATTTCTTTCTATATTTTTATATTATGTTGAACTATTTCTTTCTATATTTTTATGTTATGTTAAACTACTTCTTTCTATGTTTTTTATATTATGTTAAACTATTTCTTTCTATATTTTTATATTATGTTAAACATCTTCTTTCTATATTTTTATGTTATATTAAACTATTTCTTTCTATATTTTAATATTATGTTAAACTATTTCTTTCTATATTTTTATATTATGTTAAACATCTTCTTTCTATATTTTTATGTTATGTTAAACTACTTCTTTATATGTTTTTATATTATGTTAAACTATTTCTTTCTATATTTTTATATTATGTTAAACATCTTCTTTCTTTATTTTTATGTTATGTTAAACTATTTCTTTCTATATTTTTATATCATGTTAAACTATTTCTTTCTATATTTTTATATTATGTTAAACATCTTCTTTCTATATTTTTATGTTATGTTAAACTATTTCTTTCTATATTTTTATATTATGTTAAACATCTTCTTTCTATATTTTTATGTTATGTTAAACTATTTCTTTCTATATTTTTATATTATGTTAAACTATTTCTTTCTATATTTTTATAGTATGTTATTCATCTTCTTTCTATATTTTTATGTTATGTTAAACTATTTCTTTCTATATTTTTATATTATGTTAAACATCTTCTTTCTATATTTTTATGTTATGTTAAACTATTTCTTTCTATATTTTTATATTATGTTAAACATCTTCTTTCTATATTTTTATATTATGTTAAACTACTTCTTTCTATATTTTTATATTATGTTAAACATCTTCTTTCTATATTTTTATGTTGTGTTAAACTACTTCTTTCTGTTTATATATTATGTTAAACATCTTCTTTCTATATTTTTATGTTATGTTAAACTACTTCTTTCTATGTTTTTATATTATGTTAAACTATTTCTTTCTATATTTTCATATTATGTTAAACATCTTCTTTCTATATTTTTATGTTATGTTAAACTATTTCTTTCTATGTTTTTATATTATGTTAAACTATTTCTTTCTATATTTTTATGTTATGTTAAACTACTTCTTTCTATGTTTTTATATTATGTTAAACTATTTCTTTCTATATTTTTATATTATGTTAAACATCTTCTTTCTATATTTTTATGTTATGTTAAACTATTTCTTTCTATATTTTTATATTATGTTAAACATCTTATTTCTATATTTTTATGTTATGTTAAACTACTTCTTTCTATGTTTTTATATTATGTTAAACTATTTCTTTCTATATTTTTATATTATGTTAAACATCTTCTTTCTATATTTTTATGTTATGTTAAACTACTTCTTTCTATGTTTTTATATTATGTTAAACTATTTCTTTCTATATTTTTATATTATGTTAAACATCTTCTTTCTATATTTTTATGTTATGTTAAACTACTTCTTTCTATATTTTTATGTTATGTTATACAATTTCTTTCTATATTTTTATGTTATGTTAAACTACTTCTTTTATGTTTTTATATTATGTTAAACTATTTCTTTCTATATTTTTATATTATGTTAAACATCTTCTTTCTATATTTTTATGTTATGTTAAACTATTTCTTTCTAAATTTTTATATTATGTTAAACTATTTCTTTCTATATTTTTATATTATGTTAAACATCTTCTTTCTATATTTTTATGTTATGTTAAACTACTTCTTTCTATATTTTTATGTTATGTTATACAATTTCTTTCTATATTTTTATGTTATGTTAAACTACTTCTTTATATGTTTTTATATTATGTTAAACTATTTCTTTCTATATTTTTATATTATGTTAAACATCTTCTTTCTATATTTTTATGTTATATTAAACTATTTCTTTCTATATTTTTATATTATGTTAAACTACTTCTTTCTATGTTTTTATATTATGTTAAACTATTTCTTTCTATATTTTTATATTATGTTAAACATCTTCTTTCTATATTTTTATGTTATGTTAAACTACTTCTTTCTATGTTTTTATATTATGTTAAACTATTTCTTTCTATATTTTTATATTATGTTAAACATCTTCTTTCTATATTTTTATGTTATGTTAAACTACTTCTTTCTATATTTTTATGTTATGTTATACAATTTCTTTCTATATTTTTATGTTATGTTAAACTACTTCTTTTATGTTTTTATATTATGTTAAACTATTTCTTTCTATATTTTTATATTATGTTAAACATCTTCTTTCTATATTTTTATGTTATGTTAAACTATTTCTTTCTAAATTTTTATATTATGTTAAACTATTTCTTTCTATATTTTTATATTATGTTAAACATCTTCTTTCTATATTTTTATGTTATGTTAAACTATTTCTTTCTATATTTTTATATTATGTTAAACATCTTCTTTCTATATTTTTATGTTATGTTAAACTACTTCTTTATATGTTTTTATATTATGTTAAACTATTTCTTTCTATATTTTTATATTATGTTAAACATCTTCTTTCTATATTTTTATGTTATATTAAACTATTTCTTTCTATATTTTTATATTATGTTAAACTATTTCTTTCTATATTTTTATATTATGTTAAACATCTTCTTTCTATATTTTTATGTTATGTTAAACTACTTCTTTATATGTTTTTATATTATGTTAAACTATTTCTTTCTATATTTTTATATTATGATAAACATCTTCTTTCTATATTTTTATGTTATGTTAAACTACTTCTTTCTATATTTTTATGTTATGTTATACAATTTCTTTCTATATTTTTATGTTATGTTAAACTACTTCTTTCTATGTTTTTATATTATGTTAAACTATTTCCTTCTATATTTTTATATTATGTTAAACATCTTCTTTCTATATTTTTATGTTATGTTAAATTACTTCTTTCTATGTTTTAATATTATGTTAAACTATTTCTTTCTATATTTTTATATTATGTTAAACATCTTCTTTCTATATTTTTATATTATGTTAAACATCATCTTTCTATATTTTTATGTTATGTTAAACTATTTCTTTCTATATTTTTATATTATGTTAAACATCTTCTTTCTATATTTTTATATTATGTTAAACATCTTCTTTCTATATTTTTATGTTATGTTAAACTATTTCTTTCTATATTTTTATACTATGTTAAACATCTTCTTTCTATATTTTTATGTTATGTTAAACTACTTCTTTCTATATTTTTATGTTATGTTAAACTATTTTTTTCTATATTTTTATATTATGTTAAACATCTTCTTTCTATATTTTTATGTTATGTTAAACTATTTCTTTCTATATTTTTATGTTATGTTAAACTACTTCTTTCTATGTTTTTATATTATGTTAAACTATTTCTTTCTATATTTTTATATTATGTTAAACATCTTCTTTCTATATTTTTATGTTATGTTAAACTACTTCTTTCTATATTTTTATGTTATGTTAAACTACTTCTTTCTATGTTTTTATATTATGTAAAACTATTTCTTTCTATATTTTTATATTATGTTAAACATCTTCTTTCTATATTTTTATATTATGTTAAACTATTTCTTTCTATATTTTTATATTATGTTAAACATCTTCTTTCTATATTTTTATGTTATGTTAAACTATTTCTTTCTATATTTTTATATTATGTTAAACATCTAATTTCTATATTTTTATGTTATGATAAACTACTTCTTTCTATTTTTATATATTATGTTAAACTATTTCTTTCAATATTTTTATATTATGTTAAACATCTTCTTTCTATATTTTTATGTTATATTAAACTATTTCTGTCTATATTTTTATATTATGTTAAACATCTTTCTATATTTTTATGTTATGTTAAACTACTTCTTTCTATGTTTTTATGTTATGTTAAACTATTTCTTTCTATATTTTTATATTATGTTAAACATCTTCTTTCTATATTGTTATATTATGTTAAACATCTTATTTCTATATTTTTATGTTATGTTAAACTATTTCTTTCTATATTTATATATTATGTTAAACATCTTCTTTCTATATTTTTATGTTATGTTAAACTATTTCTTTCTATATTTTTATGTTATGTTAAACATCTTCTTTCTATATTTTTATATTATGTTAAACATCTTCTTTCTATATTTTTATGTTATGTTAAACTATTTCTTTCTATATTTTTATATTATGTTAAACATCTTCTTTCTATATTTTTATGTTATGTTAAACTACTTCTTTCTATGTTTTTATATTATGTTAAACTATTTCCTTCTATATTTTTATATTATGTTAAACATCTTATTTCTATATTTTTATGTTATGTTAAACTACTTCTTTCTATGTTTTTATATTATGTTAAACTATTTCTTTCTATATTTTTATATTATGTTAAACATCTTCTTTCTATATTTTTATGTTATGTTAAACTACTTCTTTCTATGTTTTTATATTATGTTAAACTATTTCTTTCTATATTTTTATATTATGTTAAACATCTTCTTTCTATATTTTTATGTTATGTTAAACTACTTCTTTCTATATTTTTATGTTATGTTATACAATTTCTTTCTATATTTTTATGTTATGTTAAACTACTTCTTTTATGTTTTTATATTATGTTAAACTATTTCTTTCTATATTTTTATATTATGTTAAACATCTTCTTTCTATATTTTTATGTTATGTTAAACTATTTCTTTCTAAATTTTTATATTATGTTAAACTATTTCTTTCTATATTTTTATATTATGTTAAACATCTTCTTTCTATATTTTTATGTTATGTTAAACTACTTCTTTCTATATTTTTATGTTATGTTATACAATTTCTTTCTATATTTTTATGTTATGTTAAACTACTTCTTTATATGTTTTTATATTATGTTAAACTATTTCTTTCTATATTTTTATATTATGTTAAACATCTTCTTTCTATATTTTTATGTTATATTAAACTATTTCTTTCTATATTTTTATATTATGTTAAACTACTTCTTTCTATGTTTTTATATTATGTTAAACTATTTCTTTCTATATTTTTATATTATGTTAAACATCTTCTTTCTATATTTTTATGTTATGTTAAACTACTTCTTTCTATGTTTTTATATTATGTTAAACTATTTCTTTCTATATTTTTATATTATGTTAAACATCTTCTTTCTATATTTTTATGTTATGTTAAACTACTTCTTTCTATATTTTTATGTTATGTTATACAATTTCTTTCTATATTTTTATGTTATGTTAAACTACTTCTTTTATGTTTTTATATTATGTTAAACTATTTCTTTCTATATTTTTATATTATGTTAAACATCTTCTTTCTATATTTTTATGTTATGTTAAACTATTTCTTTCTAAATTTTTATATTATGTTAAACTATTTCTTTCTATATTTTTATATTATGTTAAACATCTTCTTTCTATATTTTTATGTTATGTTAAACTATTTCTTTCTATATTTTTATATTATGTTAAACATCTTCTTTCTATATTTTTATGTTATGTTAAACTACTTCTTTATATGTTTTTATATTATGTTAAACTATTTCTTTCTATATTTTTATATTATGTTAAACATCTTCTTTCTATATTTTTATGTTATATTAAACTATTTCTTTCTATATTTTTATATTATGTTAAACTATTTCTTTCTATATTTTTATATTATGTTAAACATCTTCTTTCTATATTTTTATGTTATGTTAAACTACTTCTTTATATGTTTTTATATTATGTTAAACTATTTCTTTCTATATTTTTATATTATGATAAACATCTTCTTTCTATATTTTTATGTTATGTTAAACTACTTCTTTCTATATTTTTATGTTATGTTATACAATTTCTTTCTATATTTTTATGTTATGTTAAACTACTTCTTTCTATGTTTTTATATTATGTTAAACTATTTCCTTCTATATTTTTATATTATGTTAAACATCTTCTTTCTATATTTTTATGTTATGTTAAATTACTTCTTTCTATGTTTTAATATTATGTTAAACTATTTCTTTCTATATTTTTATATTATGTTAAACATCTTCTTTCTATATTTTTATATTATGTTAAACATCATCTTTCTATATTTTTATGTTATGTTAAACTATTTCTTTCTATATTTTTATATTATGTTAAACATCTTCTTTCTATATTTTTATATTATGTTAAACATCTTCTTTCTATATTTTTATGTTATGTTAAACTATTTCTTTCTATATTTTTATACTATGTTAAACATCTTCTTTCTATATTTTTATGTTATGTTAAACTACTTCTTTCTATATTTTTATGTTATGTTAAACTATTTTTTTCTATATTTTTATATTATGTTAAACATCTTCTTTCTATATTTTTATGTTATGTTAAACTATTTCTTTCTATATTTTTATGTTATGTTAAACTACTTCTTTCTATGTTTTTATATTATGTTAAACTATTTCTTTCTATATTTTTATATTATGTTAAACATCTTCTTTCTATATTTTTATGTTATGTTAAACTACTTCTTTCTATATTTTTATGTTATGTTAAACTACTTCTTTCTATGTTTTTATATTATGTAAAACTATTTCTTTCTATATTTTTATATTATGTTAAACATCTTCTTTCTATATTTTTATATTATGTTAAACTATTTCTTTCTATATTTTTATATTATGTTAAACATCTTCTTTCTATATTTTTATGTTATGTTAAACTATTTCTTTCTATATTTTTATATTATGTTAAACATCTAATTTCTATATTTTTATGTTATGATAAACTACTTCTTTCTATTTTTATATATTATGTTAAACTATTTCTTTCAATATTTTTATATTATGTTAAACATCTTCTTTCTATATTTTTATGTTATATTAAACTATTTCTGTCTATATTTTTATATTATGTTAAACATCTTTCTATATTTTTATGTTATGTTAAACTACTTCTTTCTATGTTTTTATGTTATGTTAAACTATTTCTTTCTATATTTTTATATTATGTTAAACATCTTCTTTCTATATTGTTATATTATGTTAAACATCTTATTTCTATATTTTTATGTTATGTTAAACTATTTCTTTCTATATTTATATATTATGTTAAACATCTTCTTTCTATATTTTTATGTTATGTTAAACTATTTCTTTCTATATTTTTATGTTATGTTAAACATCTTCTTTCTATATTTTTATATTATGTTAAACATCTTCTTTCTATATTTTTATGTTATGTTAAACTATTTCTTTCTATATTTTTATATTATGTTAAACATCTTCTTTCTATATTTTTATGTTATGTTAAACTACTTCTTTCTATGTTTTTATATTATGTTAAACTATTTCTTTCTATATTTTTATATTATGTTAATCATCTTCTTTATATATTTTTATGTTATGTTAAACTATTTCTTTCTATATTTTTATATTATGTTGAACTATTTCTTTCTATATTTTTATGTTATGTTAAACTACTTCTTTCTATGTTTTTTATATTATGTTAAACTATTTCTTTCTATATTTTTATATTATGTTAAACATCTTCTTTCTATATTTTTATGTTATATTAAACTATTTCTTTCTATATTTTAATATTATGTTAAACTATTTCTTTCTATATTTTTATATTATGTTAAACATCTTCTTTCTATATTTTTATGTTATGTTAAACTACTTCTTTATATGTTTTTATATTATGTTAAACTATTTCTTTCTATATTTTTATATTATGTTAAACATCTTCTTTCTTTATTTTTATGTTATGTTAAACTATTTCTTTCTATATTTTTATATCATGTTAAACTATTTCTTTCTATATTTTTATATTATGTTAAACATCTTCTTTCTATATTTTTATGTTATGTTAAACTATTTCTTTCTATATTTTTATATTATGTTAAACATCTTCTTTCTATATTTTTATGTTATGTTAAACTACTTCTTTTTATATTTTTATGTTATGTTATACAATTTCTTTCTATATTTTTATGTTATGTTAAACTACTTCTTTTATGTTTTTATATTATGTTAAACTATTTCTTTCTATATTTTTATATTATGTTAAACATCTTCTTTCTATATTTTTATGTTATGTTAAACTATTTCTTTCTAAATTTTTATATTATGTTAAACTATTTCTTTCTATATTTTTATATTATGTTAAACATCTTCTTTCTATATTTTTATGTTATGTTAAACTACTTCTTTCTATATTTTTATGTTATGTTATACAATTTCTTTCTATATTTTTATGTTATGTTAAACTACTTCTTTATATGTTTTTATATTATGTTAAACTATTTCTTTCTATATTTTTATATTATGTTAAACATCTTCTTTCTATATTTTTATGTTATATTAAACTATTTCTTTCTATATTTTTATATTATGTTAAACTACTTCTTTCTATGTTTTTATATTATGTTAAACTATTTCTTTCTATATTTTTATATTATGTTAAACATCTTCTTTCTATATTTTTATGTTATGTTAAACTACTTCTTTCTATGTTTTTATATTATGTTAAACTATTTCTTTCTATATTTTTATATTATGTTAAACATCTTCTTTCTATATTTTTATGTTATGTTAAACTACTTCTTTCTATATTTTTATGTTATGTTATACAATTTCTTTCTATATTTTTATGTTATGTTAAACTACTTCTTTTATGTTTTTATATTATGTTAAACTATTTCTTTCTATATTTTTATATTATGTTAAACATCTTCTTTCTATATTTTTATGTTATGTTAAACTATTTCTTTCTAAATTTTTATATTATGTTAAACTATTTCTTTCTATATTTTTATATTATGTTAAACATCTTCTTTCTATATTTTTATGTTATGTTAAACTATTTCTTTCTATATTTTTATATTATGTTAAACATCTTCTTTCTATATTTTTATGTTATGTTAAACTACTTCTTTATATGTTTTTATATTATGTTAAACTATTTCTTTCTATATTTTTATATTATGTTAAACATCTTCTTTCTATATTTTTATGTTATATTAAACTATTTCTTTCTATATTTTTATATTATGTTAAACTATTTCTTTCTATATTTTTATATTATGTTAAACATCTTCTTTCTATATTTTTATGTTATGTTAAACTACTTCTTTATATGTTTTTATATTATGTTAAACTATTTCTTTCTATATTTTTATATTATGATAAACATCTTCTTTCTATATTTTTATGTTATGTTAAACTACTTCTTTCTATATTTTTATGTTATGTTATACAATTTCTTTCTATATTTTTATGTTATGTTAAACTACTTCTTTCTATGTTTTTATATTATGTTAAACTATTTCCTTCTATATTTTTATATTATGTTAAACATCTTCTTTCTATATTTTTATGTTATGTTAAATTACTTCTTTCTATGTTTTAATATTATGTTAAACTATTTCTTTCTATATTTTTATATTATGTTAAACATCTTCTTTCTATATTTTTATATTATGTTAAACATCATCTTTCTATATTTTTATGTTATGTTAAACTATTTCTTTCTATATTTTTATATTATGTTAAACATCTTCTTTCTATATTTTTATATTATGTTAAACATCTTCTTTCTATATTTTTATGTTATGTTAAACTATTTCTTTCTATATTTTTATACTATGTTAAACATCTTCTTTCTATATTTTTATGTTATGTTAAACTACTTCTTTCTATATTTTTATGTTATGTTAAACTATTTTTTTCTATATTTTTATATTATGTTAAACATCTTCTTTCTATATTTTTATGTTATGTTAAACTATTTCTTTCTATATTTTTATGTTATGTTAAACTACTTCTTTCTATGTTTTTATATTATGTTAAACTATTTCTTTCTATATTTTTATATTATGTTAAACATCTTCTTTCTATATTTTTATGTTATGTTAAACTACTTCTTTCTATATTTTTATGTTATGTTAAACTACTTCTTTCTATGTTTTTATATTATGTAAAACTATTTCTTTCTATATTTTTATATTATGTTAAACATCTTCTTTCTATATTTTTATATTATGTTAAACTATTTCTTTCTATATTTTTATATTATGTTAAACATCTTCTTTCTATATTTTTATGTTATGTTAAACTATTTCTTTCTATATTTTTATATTATGTTAAACATCTAATTTCTATATTTTTATGTTATGATAAACTACTTCTTTCTATTTTTATATATTATGTTAAACTATTTCTTTCAATATTTTTATATTATGTTAAACATCTTCTTTCTATATTTTTATGTTATATTAAACTATTTCTGTCTATATTTTTATATTATGTTAAACATCTTTCTATATTTTTATGTTATGTTAAACTACTTCTTTCTATGTTTTTATGTTATGTTAAACTATTTCTTTCTATATTTTTATATTATGTTAAACATCTTCTTTCTATATTGTTATATTATGTTAAACATCTTATTTCTATATTTTTATGTTATGTTAAACTATTTCTTTCTATATTTATATATTATGTTAAACATCTTCTTTCTATATTTTTATGTTATGTTAAACTATTTCTTTCTATATTTTTATGTTATGTTAAACATCTTCTTTCTATATTTTTATATTATGTTAAACATCTTCTTTCTATATTTTTATGTTATGTTAAACTATTTCTTTCTATATTTTTATATTATGTTAAACATCTTCTTTCTATATTTTTATGTTATGTTAAACTACTTCTTTCTATGTTTTTATATTATGTTAAACTATTTCTTTCTATATTTTTATATTATGTTAATCATCTTCTTTATATATTTTTATGTTATGTTAAACTATTTCTTTCTATATTTTTATATTATGTTGAACTATTTCTTTCTATATTTTTATGTTATGTTAAACTACTTCTTTCTATGTTTTTTATATTATGTTAAACTATTTCTTTCTATATTTTTATATTATGTTAAACATCTTCTTTCTATATTTTTATGTTATATTAAACTATTTCTTTCTATATTTTAATATTATGTTAAACTATTTCTTTCTATATTTTTATATTATGTTAAACATCTTCTTTCTATATTTTTATGTTATGTTAAACTACTTCTTTATATGTTTTTATATTATGTTAAACTATTTCTTTCTATATTTTTATATTATGTTAAACATCTTCTTTCTTTATTTTTATGTTATGTTAAACTATTTCTTTCTATATTTTTATATCATGTTAAACTATTTCTTTCTATATTTTTATATTATGTTAAACATCTTCTTTCTATATTTTTATGTTATGTTAAACTATTTCTTTCTATATTTTTATATTATGTTAAACATCTTCTTTCTATATTTTTATGTTATGTTAAACTACTTCTTTTTATATTTTTATGTTATGTTATACAATTTCTTTCTATATTTTTTTGTTATGTTGAACTATTTCTTTCTATATTTTTATGTTATGTTAAACTACTTCTTTCTATGTTTTTTATATTATGTTAAACTATTTCTTTCTATATTTTTATATTATGTTAAACATCTTCTTTCTATATTTTTATGTTATATTAAACTATTTCTTTCTATATTTTAATATTATGTTAAACTATTTCTTTCTATATTTTTATATTATGTTAAACATCTTCTTTCTATATTTTTATATTATGTTAAACATCTTCTTTCTTTATTTTTATGTTATGTTAAACTATTTCTTTCTATATTTTTATATCATGTTAAACTATTTCTTTCTATATTTTTATATTATGTTAAACATCTTCTTTCTATATTTTTATGTTATGTTAAACTATTTCTTTCTATATTTTTATATTATGTTAAACATCTTCTTTCTATATTTTTATGTTATGTTAAACTACTTCTTTCTATATTTTTATGTTATGTTATACAATTTCTTTCTATATTTTTATGTTATGTTAAACTACTTCTTTCTATGTTTTTATATTATGTTAAACTATTTCTTTCTATATTTTTATATTATGTTAAACATCTTCTTTCTATATTTTTATGTTATGATAATTTAGTTCTTTCTATATTTTTATATTATGTTAAACATCTTCTTTCTATATTTTTATGTTATGTTAAACTATTTCTTTCTATATTTTTATATTATGTTAAACATCTTCTTTCTATATTTTTATATTACGTTTAACTACTTCTTTCTATATTTTTATGTTATGTTAAACTACTTCTTTCTATGTTTTTATATTATGTTAAACTATTTCTTTCTATATTTTTATATTATGTTAAACATCTTCTTTCTATATTTTTATGTTATGTTAAACTATTTCTTTCTATATTTTTATATTATGTTAAACATCTAATTTCTATATTTTTATGTTATGTTAAACTACTTCTTTCTATGTTTATATATTATGTTAAACTATTTCTTTCAATATTTTTATATTATGTTTAACATCTTCTTTCTATATTTTTATGTTATATTAAACTATTTCTGTCTATATTTTTATATTATGTTAAACATCTTCTTTCTATATTTTTATGTTATGTTAAACTACTTCTTTCTATGTTTTTATGTTATGTTAAACTATTTCTTTCTATATTTTTATATTATGTTAATCATCTTCTTTCTATATTGTTATACTATGTTAAACGTCTTATTTCTATATTTTTATGTTATGTTAAACTATTTCTTTCTATATTTTTATATTATGTTAAACATCTTCTTTCTATATTTTTATGTTGTGTTAAACTACTTCTTTCTATGTTTTTATTTTATGTTGAACTATTTCTTTCTATGTTTTTATATTATGTTAAACATCTTCTTTCTATATTTTTATGTTATATTAAACTATTTCTTTCTATATTTTTATATTATGTTAAACATCTTCTTTCTATATTTTCATGTTGTGTTAAACTACTTCTTTCTATGTTTTTATATTATGTTAAACTATTTCTTTCTATATTTTTATATTATGTTAAACATCTTCTTTCTATATTTTTATGTTATGTTAAACTACTTCTTTATATGTTTTTATATTATGTTAAACTATTTCTTTCTATATTTTTATATTATGTTAAACATCTTCTTTCTATATTTTTATGTTATATTAAACTATTTCTTTCTATATTTTTATATTATGTTAAACTATTTCTTTCTATATTTTTATATTATGTTAAACATCTTCTTTCTATATTTTTATGTTATGTTAAACTACTTCTTTCTATGTTTTTATATTATGTTAAACTATTTCTTTCTATATTTTTATATTATGATAAACATCTTCTTTCTATATTTTTATGTTATGTTAAACTACTTCTTTCTATATTTTTATGTTATGTTATACAATTTCTTTCTATATTTTTATGTTATGTTAAACTACTTCTTTCTATGTTTTTATATTATGTTAAACTATTTCCTTCTATATTTTTATATTATGTTAAACATCTTCTTTCTATATTTTTATGTTGTGTTAAACTACTTCTTTCTGTTTATATATTATGTTAAACATCTTCTTTCTATATTTTTATGTTATGTTAAACTACTTCTTTCTATGTTTTTATATTATGTTAAACTATTTCTTTCTATATTTTCATATTATGTTAAACATCTTCTTTCTATATTTTTATGTTATGTTAAACTATTTCTTTCTATGTTTTTATATTATGTTAAACTATTTCTTTCTATATTTTTATGTTATGTTAAACTACTTCTTTCTATGTTTTTATATTATGTTAAACTATTTCTTTCTATATTTTTATATTATGTTAAACATCTTCTTTCTATATTTTTATGTTATGTTAAACTATTTCTTTCTATATTTTTATATTATGTTAAACATCTTCTTTCTATATTTTTATGTTATGTTAAACTACTTCTTTTTATATTTTTATGTTATGTTATACAATTTCTTTCTATATTTTTTTGTTATGTTGAACTATTTCTTTCTATATTTTTATGTTATGTTAAACTACTTCTTTCTATGTTTTTTATATTATGTTAAACTATTTCTTTCTATATTTTTATATTATGTTAAACATCTTCTTTCTATATTTTTATGTTATATTAAACTATTTCTTTCTATATTTTAATATTATGTTAAACTATTTCTTTCTATATTTTTATATTATGTTAAACATCTTCTTTCTATATTTTTATGTTATGTTAAACTACTTCTTTATATGTTTTTATATTATGTTAAACTATTTCTTTCTATATTTTTATATTATGTTAAACATCTTCTTTCTTTATTTTTATGTTATGTTAAACTATTTCTTTCTATATTTTTATATCATGTTAAACTATTTCTTTCTATATTTTTATATTATGTTAAACATCTTCTTTCTATATTTTTATGTTATGTTAAACTATTTCTTTCTATATTTTTATATTATGTTAAACATCTTCTTTCTATATTTTTATGTTATGTTAAACTACTTCTTTCTATATTTTTATGTTATGTTATACAATTTCTTTCTATATTTTTATGTTATGTTAAACTACTTCTTTCTATGTTTTTATATTATGTTAAACTATTTCTTTCTATATTTTTATATTATGTTAAACATCTTCTTTCTATATTTTTATGTTATGATAATTTAGTTCTTTCTATATTTTTATATTATGTTAAACATCTTCTTTCTATATTTTTATATTATGTTAAACTATTTCTTTCTATATTTTTATATTATGTTAAACTATTTCTTTCTATATTTTTATGTTATGTTAAACTATTTCTTTCTATATTATGTTAAACATCTTCTTTCTATATTTTTATGTTATGTTAAACTACTTCTTTCTATATTTTTATGTTATGTTAAACTACTTCTTTCTATGTTTTTATATTATGTAAAACTATTTCTTTCTATATTTTTATATTATGTTAAACATCTTCTTTCTATATTTTTATGTTATGTTAAACTATTTCTTTCTATATTTTTATATTATGTTAAACATCTTCTTTCTATATTTTTATGTTATGTTAAACTATTTCTTTCTATATTCTTATATTATGTTAAACATCTTCTTTCTATATTTTTATATTACGTTTAACTACTTCTTTCTATATTTTTATGTTATGTTAAACTACTTCTTTCTATGTTTTTATATTATGTTAAACTATTTCTTTCTATATTTTTATATTATGTTAAACATCTTCTTTCTATATTTTTATGTTATGTTAAACTATTTCTTTCTATATTTTTATATTATGTTAAACATCTAATTTCTATATTTTTATGTTATGTTAAACTACTTCTTTCTATGTTTATATATTATGTTAAACTATTTCTTTCTATATTTTTATATTATGTTAAACATCTTCTTTCTATATTTTTATGTTATGTTAAACTAATTCTTTCTATATTTTTATATTATGTTAAACATCTAATTTCTATATTTTTATGTTATGTTAAACTACTTCTTTCTATGTTTATATGTTATGTTAAACTATTTCTTTCTATATTTTTATATTATGTTAAACATCTTCTTTCTATATTTTTATATTATGTTAAACATCTTCTTTCTATATTTTTATGTTATGTTAAACTATTTCTTTCTATATTTTTATATTATGTTAAACATCTTCTTTCTATATTTTTATGTTATGTTAAACTATTTCTTTCTATATTTTTATATTATGTTAAACATCTTCTTTCTATATTTTTATATTACGTTTAACTACTTCTTTCTATATTTTTATGTTATGTTAAACTACTTCTTTCTATATTTTTATATTATGTTAAACTATTTCTTTCTATATTTTTATATTATGTTAAACATCTTCTTTTTATATTTTTATGTTATGTTAAACTATTTCTTTCTATATTTTTATATTATGTTAAACATCTAATTTCTATATTTTTATGTTATGTTAAACTACTTCTTTCTATGTTTATATATTATGTTAAACTATTTCTTTCAATATTTTTATATTATGTTAAACATCTTCTTTCTATATTTTTATGTTATATTAAACTATTTCTGTCTATATTTTTATATTATGTTAAACATCTTCTTTCTATATTTTTATGTTATGTTAAACTACTTCTTTCTATGTTTTTATATTATGTTAAACTATTTCTTTCTATATTTTTATATTATGATAAACATCTTCTTTCTATATTTTTATGTTATGTTAAACTATTTCTTTCTATGTTTTTATATTATGTTAAACTATTTCTTTCTATATTTTTATGTTATGTTAAACTACTTCTTTTATGTTTTTATATTATGTTAAACTATTTCTTTCTATATTTTTATATTATGTTAAACATCTTCTTTCTATATTTTTATGTTATGTTAAACTATTTCTTTCTATATTTTTATATTATGTTAAACATCTTATTTCTATATTTTTATGTTATGTTAAACTACTTCTTTCTATGTTTTTATATTATGTTAAACTATTTCTTTCTATATTTTTATATTATGTTAAACATCTTCTTTCTATATTTTTATGTTATGTTAAACTACTTCTTTCTATGTTTTTATATTATGTTAAACTATTTCTTTCTTTATTTTTATATTATGTTAAACATCTTCTTTCTATACTTTTATGTTATGTTAAACTACTTCTGTATATGTTTTTATATTATGTTAAACTATTTCTTTCTATATTTTTATATTATGTTAAACATCTTCTTTCTATATTTTTATGTTATGTTAAACTACTTCTTTCTATGTTTTTATATTATGTTAAACTATTTCTTTCTATATTTTTATATTATGTTAAACATCTTCTTTCTATATTTTTATGTTATGTTAAACTATTTCTTTCTATATTTTTATATTATGTTAAACTATTTCTTTCTATATTTTTATAGTATGTTATTCATCTTCTTTCTATATTTTTATGTTATGTTAAACTATTTCTTTCTATATTTTTATATTATGTTAAACATCTTCTTTCTATATTTTTATGTTATGTTAAACTATTTCTTTCTATATTTTTATATTATGTTAAACATCTTCTTTCTATATTTTTATATTATGTTAAACTACTTCTTTCTATATTTTTATATTATGTTAAACATCTTCTTTCTATATTTTTATGTTATGTTAAACTATTTCTTTCTATATTTTTATATTATGTTGAACTATTTCTTTCTATATTTTATGTTATGTTAAACTACTTCTTTCTATGTTTTTTATATTATGTTAAACTATTTCTTTCTATATTTTTATATTATGTTAAACATCTTCTTTCTATATTTTTATGTTGTGTTAAACTACTTCTTTCTGTTTATATATTATGTTAAACATCTTCTTTCTATATTTTTATGTTATGTTAAACTACTTCTTTCTATGTTTTTATATTATGTTAAACTATTTCTTTCTATATTTTCATATTATGTTAAACATCTTCTTTCTATATTTTTATGTTATGTTAAACTATTTCTTTCTATATTTTTATATTATGTTAAACATCTTATTTCTATATTTTTATGTTATGTTAAACTACTTCTTTCTATGTTTTTATATTATGTTAAACTATTTCTTTCTATATTTTTATATTATGTTAAACATCTTCTTTCTATATTTTTATGTTATGTTAAACTACTTCTTTCTATGTTTTTATATTATGTTAAACTATTTCTTTCTATATTTTTATATTATGTTAAACATCTTCTTTCTATATTTTTATGTTATGTTAAACTACTTCTTTCTATATTTTTATGTTATGTTATACAATTTCTTTCTATATTTTTATGTTATGTTAAACTACTTCTTTTATGTTTTTATATTATGTTAAACTATTTCTTTCTATATTTTTATATTATGTTAAACATCTTCTTTCTATATTTTTATGTTATGTTAAACTATTTCTTTCTAAATTTTTATATTATGTTAAACTATTTCTTTCTATATTTTTATATTATGTTAAACATCTTCTTTCTATATTTTTATGTTATGTTAAACTACTTCTTTCTATATTTTTATGTTATGTTATACAATTTCTTTCTATATTTTTATGTTATGTTAAACTACTTCTTTATATGTTTTTATATTATGTTAAACTATTTCTTTCTATATTTTTATATTATGTTAAACATCTTCTTTCTATATTTTTATGTTATATTAAACTATTTCTTTCTATATTTTTATATTATGTTAAACTACTTCTTTCTATGTTTTTATATTATGTTAAACTATTTCTTTCTATATTTTTATATTATGTTAAACATCTTCTTTCTATATTTTTATGTTATGTTAAACTACTTCTTTCTATGTTTTTATATTATGTTAAACTATTTCTTTCTATATTTTTATATTATGTTAAACATCTTCTTTCTATATTTTTATGTTATGTTAAACTACTTCTTTCTATATTTTTATGTTATGTTATACAATTTCTTTCTATATTTTTATGTTATGTTAAACTACTTCTTTTATGTTTTTATATTATGTTAAACTATTTCTTTCTATATTTTTATATTATGTTAAACATCTTCTTTCTATATTTTTATGTTATGTTAAACTATTTCTTTCTAAATTTTTATATTATGTTAAACTATTTCTTTCTATATTTTTATATTATGTTAAACATCTTCTTTCTATATTTTTATGTTATGTTAAACTATTTCTTTCTATATTTTTATATTATGTTAAACATCTTCTTTCTATATTTTTATGTTATGTTAAACTACTTCTTTATATGTTTTTATATTATGTTAAACTATTTCTTTCTATATTTTTATATTATGTTAAACATCTTCTTTCTATATTTTTATGTTATATTAAACTATTTCTTTCTATATTTTTATATTATGTTAAACTATTTCTTTCTATATTTTTATATTATGTTAAACATCTTCTTTCTATATTTTTATGTTATGTTAAACTACTTCTTTATATGTTTTTATATTATGTTAAACTATTTCTTTCTATATTTTTATATTATGATAAACATCTTCTTTCTATATTTTTATGTTATGTTAAACTACTTCTTTCTATATTTTTATGTTATGTTATACAATTTCTTTCTATATTTTTATGTTATGTTAAACTACTTCTTTCTATGTTTTTATATTATGTTAAACTATTTCCTTCTATATTTTTATATTATGTTAAACATCTTCTTTCTATATTTTTATGTTATGTTAAATTACTTCTTTCTATGTTTTAATATTATGTTAAACTATTTCTTTCTATATTTTTATATTATGTTAAACATCTTCTTTCTATATTTTTATATTATGTTAAACATCATCTTTCTATATTTTTATGTTATGTTAAACTAGTTCTTTCTATATTTTTATATTATGTTAAACATCTTCTTTCTATATTTTTATATTATGTTAAACATCTTCTTTCTATATTTTTATGTTATGTTAAACTATTTCTTTCTATATTTTTATACTATGTTAAACATCTTCTTTCTATATTTTTATGTTATGTTAAACTACTTCTTTCTATATTTTTATGTTATGTTAAACTATTTTTTTCTATATTTTTATATTATGTTAAACATCTTCTTTCTATATTTTTATGTTATGTTAAACTATTTCTTTCTATATTTTTATGTTATGTTAAACTACTTCTTTCTATGTTTTTATATTATGTTAAACTATTTCTTTCTATATTTTTATATTATGTTAAACATCTTCTTTCTATATTTTTATGTTATGTTAAACTACTTCTTTCTATATTTTTATGTTATGTTAAACTACTTCTTTCTATGTTTTTATATTATGTAAAACTATTTCTTTCTATATTTTTATATTATGTTAAACATCTTCTTTCTATATTTTTATGTTATTTTAAACTATTTCTTTCTATATTTTTATATTATGTTAAACATCTTCTTTCTATATTTTTATGTTATGTTAAACTAGTTCTTTCTATGTTTTTATATTATGTTAAACTATTTCTTTCTATATTTTTATATTATGTTAAACATCTTCTTTCTATATTTTTATGTTATGTTAAACTATTTCTTTCTATATTTTTATATTATGTTAAACATCTTCTTTCTATATTTTTATATTATGTTAAACTATTTCTTTCTATATTTTTATATTATGTTAAACATCTTCTTTCTATATTTTTATGTTATGTTAAACTATTTCTTTCTATATTTTTATATTATGTTAAACATCTAATTTCTATATTTTTATGTTATGATAAACTACTTCTTTCTATTTTTATATATTATGTTAAACTATTTCTTTCAATATTTTTATATTATGTTAAACATCTTCTTTCTATATTTTTATGTTATATTAAACTATTTCTGTCTATATTTTTATATTATGTTAAACATCTTTCTATATTTTTATGTTATGTTAAACTACTTCTTTCTATGTTTTTATGTTATGTTAAACTATTTCTTTCTATATTTTTATATTATGTTAAACATCTTCTTTCTATATTGTTATATTATGTTAAACATCTTATTTCTATATTTTTATGTTATGTTAAACTATTTCTTTCTATATTTATATATTATGTTAAACATCTTCTTTCTATATTTTTATGTTATGTTAAACTATTTCTTTCTATATTTTTATGTTATGTTAAACATCTTCTTTCTATATTTTTATATTATGTTAAACATCTTCTTTCTATATTTTTATGTTATGTTAAACTATTTCTTTCTATATTTTTATATTATGTTAAACATCTTCTTTCTATATTTTTATGTTATGTTAAACTACTTCTTTATATGTTTTTATATTATGTTAAACTATTTCTTTCTATATTTTTATATTATGTTAAACATCTTCTTTCTATATTTTTATGTTATATTAAACTATTTCTTTCTATATTTTTATATTATGTTAAACTATTTCTTTCTATATTTTTATATTATGTTAAACATCTTCTTTCTATATTTTTATGTTATGTTAAACTACTTCTTTATATGTTTTTATATTATGTTAAACTATTTCTTTCTATATTTTTATATTATGATAAACATCTTCTTTCTATATTTTTATGTTATGTTAAACTACTTCTTTCTATATTTTTATGTTATGTTATACAATTTCTTTCTATATTTTTATGTTATGTTAAACTACTTCTTTATATGTTTTTATATTATGTTAAACTATTTCTTTCTATATTTTTATATTATGATAAACATCTTCTTTCTATATTTTTATGTTATGTTAAACTACTTCTTTCTATATTTTTATGTTATGTTATACAATTTCTTTCTATATTTTTATGTTATGTTAAACTACTTCTTTCTATGTTTTTATATTATGTTAAACTATTTCCTTCTATATTTTTATATTATGTTAAACATCTTCTTTCTATATTTTTATGTTATGTTAAATTACTTCTTTCTATGTTTTAATATTATGTTAAACTATTTCTTTCTATATTTTTATATTATGTTAAACATCTTCTTTCTATATTTTTATATTATGTTAAACATCATCTTTCTATATTTTTATGTTATGTTAAACTATTTCTTTCTATATTTTTATATTATGTTAAACATCTTCTTTCTATATTTTTATATTATGTTAAACATCTTCTTTCTATATTTTTATGTTATGTTAAACTATTTGTTTCTATATTTTTATACTATGTTAAACATCTTCTTTCTATATTTTTATGTTATGTTAAACTACTTCTTTCTATATTTTTATGTTATGTTAAACTATTTTTTTCCATATTTTTATATTATGTTAAACATCTTCTTTCTATATTTTTATGTTATGTTAAACTATTTCTTTCTATATTTTTATGTTATGTTAAACTACTTCTTTCTATGTTTTTATATTATGTTAAACTATTTCTTTCTATATTTTTATATTATGTTAAACATCTTCTTTCTATATTTTTATGTTATGTTAAACTACTTCTTTCTATATTTTTATGTTATGTTAAACTACTTCTTTCTATGTTTTTATATTATGTAAAACTATTTCTTTCTATATTTTTATATTATGTTAAACATCTTCTTTCTATATTTTTATGTTATTTTAAACTATTTCTTTCTATATTTTTATATTATGTTAAACATCTTCTTTCTATATTTTTATGTTATGTTAAACTAGTTCTTTCTATGTTTTTATATTATGTTAAACTATTTCTTTCTATATTTTTATATTATGTTAAACATCTTCTTTCTATATTTTTATGTTATGTTAAACTATTTCTTTCTATATTTTTATGTTATGTTAAACTACTTCTTTCTATGTTTTTATATTATGTTAAACTATTTCTTTCTATATTTTTATATTATGTTAAACATCTTCTTTCTATATTTTTATGTTATGTTAAACTACTTCTTTCTATATTTTTATGTTATGTTAAACTACTTCTTTCTATGTTTTTATATTATGTAAAACTATTTCTTTCTATATTTTTATATTATGTTAAACATCTTCTTTCTATATTTTTATGTTATTTTAAACTATTTCTTTCTATATTTTTATATTATGTTAAACATCTTCTTTCTATATTTTTATGTTATGTTAAACTAGTTCTTTCTATGTTTTTATATTATGTTAAACTATTTCTTTCTATATTTTTATATTATGTTAAACATCTTCTTTCTATATTTTTATGTTATGTTAAACTATTTCTTTCTATATTTTTATATTATGTTAAACATCTTCTTTCTATATTTTTATATTATGTTAAACTATTTCTTTCTATATTTTTATATTATGTTAAACATCTTCTTTCTATATTTTTATGTTATGTTAAACTATTTCTTTCTATATTTTTATATTATGTTAAACATCTAATTTCTATATTTTTATGTTATGATAAACTACTTCTTTCTATTTTTATATATTATGTTAAACTATTTCTTTCAATATTTTTATATTATGTTAAACATCTTCTTTCTATATTTTTATGTTATATTAAACTATTTCTGTCTATATTTTTATATTATGTTAAACATCTTTCTATATTTTTATGTTATGTTAAACTATTTCTTTCTATATTTTTATATTATGTTAAACATCTTCTTTCTTTATTTTTATGTTATGTTAAACTATTTCTTTCTATATTTTTATATCATGTTAAACTATTTCTTTCTATATTTTTATATTATGTTAAACATCTTCTTTCTATATTTTTATGTTATGTTAAACTATTTCTTTCTATATTTTTATATTATGTTAAACATCTTCTTTCTATATTTTTATGTTATGTTAAACTATTTCTTTCTATATTTTTATATTATGTTAAACTATTTCTTTCTATATTTTTATAGTATGTTATTCATCTTCTTTCTATATTTTTATGTTATGTTAAACTATTTCTTTCTATATTTTTATATTATGTTAAACATCTTCTTTCTATATTTTTATGTTATGTTAAACTATTTCTTTCTATATTTTTATATTATGTTAAACATCTTCTTTCTATATTTTTATATTATGTTAAACTACTTCTTTCTATATTTTTATATTATGTTAAACATCTTCTTTCTATATTTTTATGTTATGTTAAACTATTTCTTTCTATATTTTTATATTATGTTAAACATCTTCTTTCTATATTTTTATATTATGTTAAACTACTTCTTTCTATATTTTTATATTATGTTAAACATCTTCTTTCTATATTTTTATGTTATGTTAAACTATTTCTTTCTATATTTTTATGTTATGTTAAACTATTTCTTTCTATGTTTTTATATTATGTTAAACTATTTCTTTCTATATTTTTATGTTATGTTAAACTACTTCTTTCTATGTTTTTATATTATGTTAAACTATTTCTTTCTATATTTTTATATTATGTTAAACATCTTCTTTCTATATTTTTATGTTATGTTAAACTATTTCTTTCTATATTTTTATATTATGTTAAACATCTTATTTCTATATTTTTATGTTATGTTAAACTACTTCTTTCTATGTTTTTATATTATGTTAAACTATTTCTTTCTATATTTTTATATTATGTTAAACATCTTCTTTCTATATTTTTATGTTATGTTAAACTACTTCTTTCTATGTTTTTATATTATGTTAAACTATTTCTTTCTATATTTTTATATTATGTTAAACATCTTCTTTCTATATTTTTATGTTATGTTAAACTACTTCTTTCTATATTTTTATGTTATGTTATACAATTTCTTTCTATATTTTTATGTTATGTTAAACTACTTCTTTTATGTCTTTATATTATGTTAAACTATTTCTTTCTATATTTTTATATTATGTTAAACATCTTCTTTCTATATTTTTATGTTATGTTAAACTATTTCTTTCTAAATTTTTATATTATGTTAAACTATTTCTTTCTATATTTTTATATTATGTTAAACATCTTCTTTCTATATTTTTATGTTATGTTAAACTACTTCTTTCTATATTTTTATGTTATGTTATACAATTTCTTTCTATATTTTTATGTTATGTTAAACTACTTCTTTATATGTTTTTATATTATGTTAAACTATTTCTTTCTATATTTTTATATTATGTTAAACATCTTCTTTCTATATTTTCATGTTATATTAAACTATTTCTTTCTATATTTTTATATTATGTTAAACTACTTCTTTCTATGTTTTTATATTATGTTAAACTATTTCTTTCTATATTTTTATATTATGTTAAACATCTTCTTTCTATATTTTTATGTTATGTTAAACTACTTCTTTCTATGTTTTTATATTATGTTAAACTATTTCTTTCTATATTTTTATATTATGTTAAACATCTTCTTTCTATATTTTTATGTTATGTTAAACTACTTCTTTCTATATTTTTATGTTATGTTATACAATTTCTTTCTATATTTTTATGTTATGTTAAACTACTTCTTTTATGTTTTTATATTATGTTAAACTATTTCTTTCTATATTTTTATATTATGTTAAACATCTTCTTTCTATATTTTTATGTTATGTTAAACTATTTCTTTCTAAATTTTTATATTATGTTAAACTATTTCTTTCTATATTTTTATATTATGTTAAACATCTTCTTTCTATATTTTTATGTTATGTTAAACTATTTCTTTCTATATTTTTATATTATGTTAAACATCTTCTTTCTATATTTTTATGTTATGTTAAACTACTTCTTTATATGTTTTTATATTATGTTAAACTGTTTCTTTCTATATTTTTATATTATGTTAAACATCTTCTTTCTATATTTTTATGTTATATTAAACTATTTCTTTCTATATTTTTATATTATGTTAAACTATTTCTTTCTATATTTTTATATTATGTTAAACATCTTCTTTCTATATTTTTATGTTATGTTAAACTACTTCTTTATATGTTTTTATATTATGTTAAACTATTTCTTTCTATATTTTTATATTATGATAAACATCTTCTTTCTATATTTTTATGTTATGTTAAACTACTTCTTTCTATATTTTTATGTTATGTTATACAATTTCTTTCTATATTTTTATGTTATGTTAAACTACTTCTTTCTATGTTTTTATATTATGTTAAACTATTTCCTTCTATATTTTTATATTATGTTAAACATCTTCTTTCTATATTTTTATGTTATGTTAAATTACTTCTTTCTATGTTTTAATATTATGTTAAACTATTTCTTTCTATATTTTTATATTATGTTAAACATCTTCTTTCTATATTTTTATATTATGTTAAACATCATCTTTCTATATTTTTATGTTATGTTAAACTATTTCTTTCTATATTTTTATATTATGTTAAACATCTTCTTTCTATATTTTTATATTATGTTAAACATCTTCTTTCTATATTTTTATGTTATGTTAAACTATTTCTTTCTATATTTTTATACTATGTTAAACATCTTCTTTCTATATTTTTATGTTATGTTAAACTACTTCTTTCTATATTTTTATGTTATGTTAAACTATTTTTTTCTATATTTTTATATTATGTTAAACATCTTCTTTCTATATTTTTATGTTATGTTAAACTATTTCTTTCTATATTTTTATGTTATGTTAAACTACTTCTTTCTATGTTTTTATATTATGTTAAACTATTTCTTTCTATATTTTTATATTATGTTAAACATCTTCTTTCTATATTTTTATGTTATGTTAAACTACTTCTTTCTATATTTTTATGTTATGTTAAACTACTTCTTTCTATGTTTTTATATTATGTAAAACTATTTCTTTCTATATTTTTATATTATGTTAAACATCTTCTTTCTATATTTTTATATTATGTTAAACTATTTCTTTCTATATTTTTATATTATGTTAAACATCTTCTTTCTATATTTTTATGTTATGTTAAACTATTTCTTTCTATATTTTTATATTATGTTAAACATCTAATTTCTATATTTTTATGTTATGATAAACTACTTCTTTCTATTTTTATATATTATGTTAAACTATTTCTTTCAATATTTTTATATTATGTTAAACATCTTCTTTCTATATTTTTATGTTATATTAAACTATTTCTGTCTATATTTTTATATTATGTTAAACATCTTTCTATATTTTTATGTTATGTTAAACTACTTCTTTCTATGTTTTTATGTTATGTTAAACTATTTCTTTCTATATTTTTATATTATGTTAAACATCTTCTTTCTATATTTTTATGTTATGTTAAACTATTTCTTTCTATATTTTTATATTATGTTAAACATCTTCTTTCTATATTTTTATATTATGTTAAACTACTTCTTTCTATATTTTTATATTATGTTAAACATCTTCTTTCTATATTTTTATGTTGTGTTAAACTACTTCTTTCTGTTTATATATTATGTTAAACATCTTCTTTCTATATTTTTATGTTATGTTAAACTACTTCTTTCTATGTTTTTATATTATGTTAAACTATTTCTTTCTATATTTTCATATTATGTTAAACATCTTCTTTCTATATTTTTATGTTATGTTAAACTATTTCTTTCTATGTTTTTATATTATGTTAAACTATTTCTTTCTATATTTTTATGTTATGTTAAACTACTTCTTTCTATGTTTTTATATTATGTTAAACTATTTCTTTCTATATTTTTATATTATGTTAAACATCTTCTTTCTATATTTTTATGTTATGTTAAACTATTTCTTTCTATATTTTTATATTATGTTAAACATCTTATTTCTATATTTTTATGTTATGTTAAACTACTTCTTTCTATGTTTTTATATTATGTTAAACTATTTCTTTCTATATTTTTATATTATGTTAAACATCTTCTTTCTATATTTTTATGTTATGTTAAACTACTTCTTTCTATGTTTTTATATTATGTTAAACTATTTCTTTCTATATTTTTATATTATGTTAAACATCTTCTTTCTATATTTTTATGTTATGTTAAACTACTTCTTTCTATATTTTTATGTTATGTTATACAATTTCTTTCTATATTTTTATGTTATGTTAAACTACTTCTTTTATGTTTTTATATTATGTTAAACTATTTCTTTCTATATTTTTATATTATGTTAAACATCTTCTTTCTATATTTTTATGTTATGTTAAACTATTTCTTTCTAAATTTTTATATTATGTTAAACTATTTCTTTCTATATTTTTATATTATGTTAAACATCTTCTTTCTATATTTTTATGTTATGTTAAACTACTTCTTTCTATATTTTTATGTTATGTTATACAATTTCTTTCTATATTTTTATGTTATGTTAAACTACTTCTTTATATGTTTTTATATTATGTTAAACTATTTCTTTCTATATTTTTATATTATGTTAAACATCTTCTTTCTATATTTTTATGTTATATTAAACTATTTCTTTCTATATTTTTATGTTATGTTAAACATCTTCTTTCTATATTTTTATATTATGTTAAACTACTTCTTTCTATATTTTTATATTATGTTAAACATCTTCTTTCTATATTTTTATGTTGTGTTAAACTACTTCTTTCTGTTTATATATTATGTTAAACATCTTCTTTCTATATTTTTATGTTATGTTAAACTACTTCTTTCTATGTTTTTATATTATGTTAAACTATTTCTTTCTATATTTTCATATTATGTTAAACATCTTCTTTCTATATTTTTATGTTATGTTAAACTATTTCTTTCTATGTTTTTATATTATGTTAAACTATTTCTTTCTATATTTTTATGTTATGTTAAACTACTTCTTTCTATGTTTTTATATTATGTTAAACTATTTCTTTCTATATTTTTATATTATGTTAAACATCTTCTTTCTATATTTTTATGTTATGTTAAACTATTTCTTTCTATATTTTTATATTATGTTAAACATCTTATTTCTATATTTTTATGTTATGTTAAACTACTTCTTTCTATGTTTTTATATTATGTTAAACTATTTCTTTCTATATTTTTATATTATGTTAAACATCTTCTTTCTATATTTTTATGTTATGTTAAACTACTTCTTTCTATGTTTTTATATTATGTTAAACTATTTCTTTCTATATTTTTATATTATGTTAAACATCTTCTTTCTATATTTTTATGTTATGTTAAACTACTTCTTTCTATATTTTTATGTTATGTTATACAATTTCTTTCTATATTTTTATGTTATGTTAAACTACTTCTTTTATGTTTTTATATTATGTTAAACTATTTCTTTCTATATTTTTATATTATGTTAAACATCTTCTTTCTATATTTTTATGTTATGTTAAACTATTTCTTTCTAAATTTTTATATTATGTTAAACTATTTCTTTCTATATTTTTATATTATGTTAAACATCTTCTTTCTATATTTTTATGTTATGTTAAACTACTTCTTTCTATATTTTTATGTTATGTTATACAATTTCTTTCTATATTTTTATGTTATGTTAAACTACTTCTTTATATGTTTTTATATTATGTTAAACTATTTCTTTCTATATTTTTATATTATGTTAAACATCTTCTTTCTATATTTTTATGTTATATTAAACTATTTCTTTCTATATTTTTATATTATGTTAAACTACTTCTTTCTATGTTTTTATATTATGTTAAACTATTTCTTTCTATATTTTTATATTATGTTAAACATCTTCTTTCTATATTTTTATGTTATGTTAAACTACTTCTTTCTATGTTTTTATATTATGTTAAACTATTTCTTTCTATATTTTTATATTATGTTAAACATCTTCTTTCTATATTTTTATGTTATGTTAAACTACTTCTTTCTATATTTTTATGTTATGTTATACAATTTCTTTCTATATTTTTATGTTATGTTAAACTACTTCTTTTATGTTTTTATATTATGTTAAACTATTTCTTTCTATATTTTTATATTATGTTAAACATCTTCTTTCTATATTTTTATGTTATGTTAAACTATTTCTTTCTAAATTTTTATATTATGTTAAACTATTTCTTTCTATATTTTTATATTATGTTAAACATCTTCTTTCTATATTTTTATGTTATGTTAAACTATTTCTTTCTATATTTTTATATTATGTTAAACATCTTCTTTCTATATTTTTATGTTATGTTAAACTACTTCTTTATATGTTTTTATATTATGTTAAACTATTTCTTTCTATATTTTTATATTATGTTAAACATCTTCTTTCTATATTTTTATGTTATATTAAACTATTTCTTTCTATATTTTTATATTATGTTAAACTATTTCTTTCTATATTTTTATATTATGTTAAACATCTTCTTTCTATATTTTTATGTTATGTTAAACTACTTCTTTATATGTTTTTATATTATGTTAAACTATTTCTTTCTATATTTTTATATTATGATAAACATCTTCTTTCTATATTTTTATGTTATGTTAAACTACTTCTTTCTATATTTTTATGTTATGTTATACAATTTCTTTCTATATTTTTATGTTATGTTAAACTACTTCTTTCTATGTTTTTATATTATGTTAAACTATTTCCTTCTATATTTTTATATTATGTTAAACATCTTCTTTCTATATTTTTATGTTATGTTAAATTACTTCTTTCTATGTTTTAATATTATGTTAAACTATTTCTTTCTATATTTTTATATTATGTTAAACATCTTCTTTCTATATTTTTATATTATGTTAAACATCATCTTTCTATATTTTTATGTTATGTTAAACTATTTCTTTCTATATTTTTATATTATGTTAAACATCTTCTTTCTATATTTTTATATTATGTTAAACATCTTCTTTCTATATTTTTATGTTATGTTAAACTATTTCTTTCTATATTTTTATACTATGTTAAACATCTTCTTTCTATATTTTTATGTTATGTTAAACTACTTCTTTCTATATTTTTATGTTATGTTAAACTATTTTTTTCTATATTTTTATATTATGTTAAACATCTTCTTTCTATATTTTTATGTTATGTTAAACTATATCTTTCTATATTTTTATGTTATGTTAAACTACTTCTTTCTATGTTTTTATATTATGTTAAACTATTTCTTTCTATATTTTTATATTATGTTAAACATCTTCTTTCTATATTTTTATGTTATGTTAAACTACTTCTTTCTATATTTTTATGTTATGTTAAACTACTTCTTTCTATGTTTTTATATTATGTAAAACTATTTCTTTCTATATTTTTATATTATGTTAAACATCTTCTTTCTATATTTTTATATTATGTTAAACTATTTCTTTCTATATTTTTATATTATGTTAAACATCTTCTTTCTATATTTTTATGTTATGTTAAACTATTTCTTTCTATATTTTTATATTATGTTAAACATCTAATTTCTATATTTTTATGTTATGATAAACTACTTCTTTCTATTTTTATATATTATGTTAAACTATTTCTTTCAATATTTTTATATTATGTTAAACATCTTCTTTCTATATTTTTATGTTATATTAAACTATTTCTGTCTATATTTTTATATTATGTTAAACATCTTTCTATATTTTTATGTTATGTTAAACTACTTCTTTCTATGTTTTTATGTTATGTTAAACTATTTCTTTCTATATTTTTATATTATGTTAAACATCTTTCTATATTTTTATGTTATGTTAAACTACTTCTTTCTATGTTTTTATGTTATGTTAAACTATTTCTTTCTATATTTTTATATTATGTTAAACATCTTCTTTCTATATTGTTATATTATGTTAAACATCTTATTTCTATATTTTTATGTTATGTTAAACTATTTCTTTCTATATTTATATATTATGTTAAACATCTTCTTTCTATATTTTTATGTTATGTTAAACTATTTCTTTCTATATTTTTATGTTATGTTAAACATCTTCTTTCTATATTTTTATATTATGTTAAACATCTTCTTTCTATATTTTTATGTTATGTTAAACTATTTCTTTCTATATTTTTATATTATGTTAAACATCTTCTTTCTATATTTTTATGTTATGTTAAACTACTTCTTTCTATGTTTTTATATTATGTTAAACTATTTCTTTCTATATTTTTATATTATGTTAATCATCTTCTTTATATATTTTTATGTTATGTTAAACTATTTCTTTCTATATTTTTATATTATGTTGAACTATTTCTTTCTATATTTTTATGTTATGTTAAACTACTTCTTTCTATGTTTTTTATATTATGTTAAACTATTTCTTTCTATATTTTTATATTATGTTAAACATCTTCTTTCTATATTTTTATGTTATATTAAACTATTTCTTTCTATATTTTAATATTATGTTAAACTATTTCTTTCTTTATTTTTATATTATGTTAAACATCTTCTTTCTATATTTTTATATTATGTTAAACATCTTCTTTCTTTATTTTTATGTTATGTTAAACTATTTCTTTCTATATTTTTATATCATGTTAAACTATTTCTTTCTATATTTTTATATTATGTTAAACATCTTCTTTCTATATTTTTATGTTATGTTAAACTATTTCTTTCTATATTTTTATATTATGTTAAACATCTTCTTTCTATATTTTTATGTTATGTTAAACTATTTCTTTCTATATTTTTATATTATGTTAAACTATTTCTTTCTATATTTTTATAGTATGTTATTCATCTTCTTTCTATATTTTTATGTTATGTTAAACTATTTCTTTCTATATTTTTATATTATGTTAAACATCTTCTTTCTATATTTTTATGTTATGTTAAACTATTTCTTTCTATATTTTTATATTATGTTAAACATCTTCTTTCTATATTTTTATATTATGTTAAACTACTTCTTTCTATATTTTTATATTATGTTAAACATCTTCTTTCTATATTTTTATGTTGTGTTAAACTACTTCTTTCTGTTTATATATTATGTTAAACATCTTCTTTCTATATTTTTATGTTATGTTAAACTACTTCTTTCTATGTTTTTATATTATGTTAAACTATTTCTTTCTATATTTTCATATTATGTTAAACATCTTCTTTCTATATTTTTATGTTATGTTAAACTATTTCTTTCTATGTTTTTATATTATGTTAAACTATTTCTTTCTATATTTTTATGTTATGTTAAACTACTTCTTTCTATGTTTTTATATTATGTTAAACTATTTCTTTCTATATTTTTATATTATGTTAAACATCTTCTTTCTATATTTTTATGTTATGTTAAACTATTTCTTTCTATATTTTTATATTATGTTAAACATCTTATTTCTATATTTTTATGTTATGTTAAACTACTTCTTTCTATGTTTTTATATTATGTTAAACTATTTCTTTCTATATTTTTATATTATGTTAAACATCTTCTTTCTATATTTTTATGTTATGTTAAACTACTTCTTTCTATGTTTTTATATTATGTTAAACATCTTCTTTCTATATTTTTATGTTATGTTAAACTACTTCTTTCTATATTTTTATGTTATGTTATACAATTTCTTTCTATATTTTTATGTTATGTTAAACTACTTCTTTCTATGTTTTTATATTATGTTAAACTATTTCTTTCTATATTTTTATATTATGTTAAACATCTTCTTTCTATATTTTTATGTTATGATAATTTAGTTCTTTCTATATTTTTATATTATGTTAAACATCTTCTTTCTATATTTTTATATTATGTTAAACTATTTCTTTCTATATTTTTATATTATGTTAAACTATTTCTTTCTATATTTTTATGTTATGTTAAACTATTTCTTTCTATATTATGTTAAACATCTTCTTTCTATATTTTTATGTTATGTTAAACTACTTCTTTCTATATTTTTATGTTATGTTAAACTACTTCTTTCTATGTTTTTATATTATGTAAAACTATTTCTTTCTATATTTTTATATTATGTTAAACATCTTCTTTCTATATTTTTATGTTATGTTAAACTATTTCTTTCTATATTTTTATATTATGTTAAACATCTTCTTTCTATATTTTTATGTTATGTTAAACTATTTCTTTCTATATTCTTATATTATGTTAAACATCTTCTTTCTATATTTTTATATTACGTTTAACTACTTCTTTCTATATTTTTATGTTATGTTAAACTACTTCTTTCTATGTTTTTATATTATGTTAAACTATTTCTTTCTATATTTTTATATTATGTTAAACATCTTCTTTCTATATTTTTATGTTATGTTAAACTATTTCTTTCTATATTTTTATATTATGTTAAACATCTAATTTCTATATTTTTATGTTATGTTAAACTACTTCTTTCTATGTTTATATATTATGTTAAACTATTTCTTTCTATATTTTTATATTATGTTAAACATCTTCTTTCTATATTTTTATGTTATGTTAAACTAATTCTTTCTATATTTTTATATTATGTTAAACATCTAATTTCTATATTTTTATGTTATGTTAAACTACTTCTTTCTATGTTTATATGTTATGTTAAACTATTTCTTTCTATATTTTTATATTATGTTAAACATCTTCTTTCTATATTTTTATATTATGTTAAACATCTTCTTTCTATATTTTTATGTTATGTTAAACTATTTCTTTCTATATTTTTATATTATGTTAAACATCTTCTTTCTATATTTTTATGTTATGTTAAACTATTTCTTTCTATATTTTTATATTATGTTAAACATCTTCTTTCTATATTTTTATATTACGTTTAACTACTTCTTTCTATATTTTTATGTTATGTTAAACTACTTCTTTCTATATTTTTATATTATGTTAAACTATTTCTTTCTATATTTTTATATTATGTTAAACATCTTCTTTTTATATTTTTATGTTATGTTAAACTATTTCTTTCTATATTTTTATATTATGTTAAACATCTAATTTCTATATTTTTATGTTATGTTAAACTACTTCTTTCTATGTTTATATATTATGTTAAACTATTTCTTTCAATATTTTTATATTATGTTAAACATCTTCTTTCTATATTTTTATGTTATATTAAACTATTTCTGTCTATATTTTTATATTATGTTAAACATCTTCTTTCTATATTTTTATGTTATGTTAAACTACTTCTTTCTATGTTTTTATATTATGTTAAACTATTTCTTTCTATATTTTTATATTATGATAAACATCTTCTTTCTATATTTTTATGTTATGTTAAACTATTTCTTTCTATGTTTTTATATTATGTTAAACTATTTCTTTCTATATTTTTATGTTATGTTAAACTACTTCTTTTATGTTTTTATATTATGTTAAACTATTTCTTTCTATATTTTTATATTATGTTAAACATCTTCTTTCTATATTTTTATGTTATGTTAAACTATTTCTTTCTATATTTTTATATTATGTTAAACATCTTATTTCTATATTTTTATGTTATGTTAAACTACTTCTTTCTATGTTTTTATATTATGTTAAACTATTTCTTTCTATATTTTTATATTATGTTAAACATCTTCTTTCTATATTTTTATGTTATGTTAAACTACTTCTTTCTATGTTTTTATATTATGTTAAACTATTTCTTTCTTTATTTTTATATTATGTTAAACATCTTCTTTCTATACTTTTATGTTATGTTAAACTACTTCTGTATATGTTTTTATATTATGTTAAACTATTTCTTTCTATATTTTTATATTATGTTAAACATCTTCTTTCTATATTTTTATGTTATGTTAAACTACTTCTTTCTATGTTTTTATATTATGTTAAACTATTTCTTTCTATATTTTTATATTATGTTAAACATCTTCTTTCTATATTTTTATGTTATGTTAAACTATTTCTTTCTATATTTTTATATTATGTTAAACTATTTCTTTCTATATTTTTATAGTATGTTATTCATCTTCTTTCTATATTTTTATGTTATGTTAAACTATTTCTTTCTATATTTTTATATTATGTTAAACATCTTCTTTCTATATTTTTATGTTATGTTAAACTATTTCTTTCTATATTTTTATATTATGTTAAACATCTTCTTTCTATATTTTTATATTATGTTAAACTACTTCTTTCTATATTTTTATATTATGTTAAACATCTTCTTTCTATATTTTTATGTTATGTTAAACTATTTCTTTCTATATTTTTATATTATGTTGAACTATTTCTTTCTATATTTTATGTTATGTTAAACTACTTCTTTCTATGTTTTTTATATTATGTTAAACTATTTCTTTCTATATTTTTATATTATGTTAAACATCTTCTTTCTATATTTTTATGTTGTGTTAAACTACTTCTTTCTGTTTATATATTATGTTAAACATCTTCTTTCTATATTTTTATGTTATGTTAAACTACTTCTTTCTATGTTTTTATATTATGTTAAACTATTTCTTTCTATATTTTCATATTATGTTAAACATCTTCTTTCTATATTTTTATGTTATGTTAAACTATTTCTTTCTATATTTTTATATTATGTTAAACATCTTATTTCTATATTTTTATGTTATGTTAAACTACTTCTTTCTATGTTTTTATATTATGTTAAACTATTTCTTTCTATATTTTTATATTATGTTAAACATCTTCTTTCTATATTTTTATGTTATGTTAAACTACTTCTTTCTATGTTTTTATATTATGTTAAACTATTTCTTTCTATATTTTTATATTATGTTAAACATCTTCTTTCTATATTTTTATGTTATGTTAAACTACTTCTTTCTATATTTTTATGTTATGTTATACAATTTCTTTCTATATTTTTATGTTATGTTAAACTACTTCTTTTATGTTTTTATATTATGTTAAACTATTTCTTTCTATATTTTTATATTATGTTAAACATCTTCTTTCTATATTTTTATGTTATGTTAAACTATTTCTTTCTAAATTTTTATATTATGTTAAACTATTTCTTTCTATATTTTTATATTATGTTAAACATCTTCTTTCTATATTTTTATGTTATGTTAAACTACTTCTTTCTATATTTTTATGTTATGTTATACAATTTCTTTCTATATTTTTATGTTATGTTAAACTACTTCTTTATATGTTTTTATATTATGTTAAACTATTTCTTTCTATATTTTTATATTATGTTAAACATCTTCTTTCTATATTTTTATGTTATATTAAACTATTTCTTTCTATATTTTTATATTATGTTAAACTACTTCTTTCTATGTTTTTATATTATGTTAAACTATTTCTTTCTATATTTTTATATTATGTTAAACATCTTCTTTCTATATTTTTATGTTATGTTAAACTACTTCTTTCTATGTTTTTATATTATGTTAAACTATTTCTTTCTATATTTTTATATTATGTTAAACATCTTCTTTCTATATTTTTATGTTATGTTAAACTACTTCTTTCTATATTTTTATGTTATGTTATACAATTTCTTTCTATATTTTTATGTTATGTTAAACTACTTCTTTTATGTTTTTATATTATGTTAAACTATTTCTTTCTATATTTTTATATTATGTTAAACATCTTCTTTCTATATTTTTATGTTATGTTAAACTATTTCTTTCTAAATTTTTATATTATGTTAAACTATTTCTTTCTATATTTTTATATTATGTTAAACATCTTCTTTCTATATTTTTATGTTATGTTAAACTATTTCTTTCTATATTTTTATATTATGTTAAACATCTTCTTTCTATATTTTTATGTTATGTTAAACTACTTCTTTATATGTTTTTATATTATGTTAAACTATTTCTTTCTATATTTTTATATTATGTTAAACATCTTCTTTCTATATTTTTATGTTATATTAAACTATTTCTTTCTATATTTTTATATTATGTTAAACTATTTCTTTCTATATTTTTATATTATGTTAAACATCTTCTTTCTATATTTTTATGTTATGTTAAACTACTTCTTTATATGTTTTTATATTATGTTAAACTATTTCTTTCTATATTTTTATATTATGATAAACATCTTCTTTCTATATTTTTATGTTATGTTAAACTACTTCTTTCTATATTTTTATGTTATGTTATACAATTTCTTTCTATATTTTTATGTTATGTTAAACTACTTCTTTCTATGTTTTTATATTATGTTAAACTATTTCCTTCTATATTTTTATATTATGTTAAACATCTTCTTTCTATATTTTTATGTTATGTTAAATTACTTCTTTCTATGTTTTAATATTATGTTAAACTATTTCTTTCTATATTTTTATATTATGTTAAACATCTTCTTTCTATATTTTTATATTATGTTAAACATCATCTTTCTATATTTTTATGTTATGTTAAACTAGTTCTTTCTATATTTTTATATTATGTTAAACATCTTCTTTCTATATTTTTATATTATGTTAAACATCTTCTTTCTATATTTTTATGTTATGTTAAACTATTTCTTTCTATATTTTTATACTATGTTAAACATCTTCTTTCTATATTTTTATGTTATGTTAAACTACTTCTTTCTATATTTTTATGTTATGTTAAACTATTTTTTTCTATATTTTTATATTATGTTAAACATCTTCTTTCTATATTTTTATGTTATGTTAAACTATTTCTTTCTATATTTTTATGTTATGTTAAACTACTTCTTTCTATGTTTTTATATTATGTTAAACTATTTCTTTCTATATTTTTATATTATGTTAAACATCTTCTTTCTATATTTTTATGTTATGTTAAACTACTTCTTTCTATATTTTTATGTTATGTTAAACTACTTCTTTCTATGTTTTTATATTATGTAAAACTATTTCTTTCTATATTTTTATATTATGTTAAACATCTTCTTTCTATATTTTTATGTTATTTTAAACTATTTCTTTCTATATTTTTATATTATGTTAAACATCTTCTTTCTATATTTTTATGTTATGTTAAACTAGTTCTTTCTATGTTTTTATATTATGTTAAACTATTTCTTTCTATATTTTTATATTATGTTAAACATCTTCTTTCTATATTTTTATGTTATGTTAAACTATTTCTTTCTATATTTTTATATTATGTTAAACATCTTCTTTCTATATTTTTATATTATGTTAAACTATTTCTTTCTATATTTTTATATTATGTTAAACATCTTCTTTCTATATTTTTATGTTATGTTAAACTATTTCTTTCTATATTTTTATATTATGTTAAACATCTAATTTCTATATTTTTATGTTATGATAAACTACTTCTTTCTATTTTTATATATTATGTTAAACTATTTCTTTCAATATTTTTATATTATGTTAAACATCTTCTTTCTATATTTTTATGTTATATTAAACTATTTCTGTCTATATTTTTATATTATGTTAAACATCTTTCTATATTTTTATGTTATGTTAAACTACTTCTTTCTATGTTTTTATGTTATGTTAAACTATTTCTTTCTATATTTTTATATTATGTTAAACATCTTCTTTCTATATTGTTATATTATGTTAAACATCTTATTTCTATATTTTTATGTTATGTTAAACTATTTCTTTCTATATTTATATATTATGTTAAACATCTTCTTTCTATATTTTTATGTTATGTTAAACTATTTCTTTCTATATTTTTATGTTATGTTAAACATCTTCTTTCTATATTTTTATATTATGTTAAACATCTTCTTTCTATATTTTTATGTTATGTTAAACTATTTCTTTCTATATTTTTATATTATGTTAAACATCTTCTTTCTATATTTTTATGTTATGTTAAACTACTTCTTTATATGTTTTTATATTATGTTAAACTATTTCTTTCTATATTTTTATATTATGTTAAACATCTTCTTTCTATATTTTTATGTTATATTAAACTATTTCTTTCTATATTTTTATATTATGTTAAACTATTTCTTTCTATATTTTTATATTATGTTAAACATCTTCTTTCTATATTTTTATGTTATGTTAAACTACTTCTTTATATGTTTTTATATTATGTTAAACTATTTCTTTCTATATTTTTATATTATGATAAACATCTTCTTTCTATATTTTTATGTTATGTTAAACTACTTCTTTCTATATTTTTATGTTATGTTATACAATTTCTTTCTATATTTTTATGTTATGTTAAACTACTTCTTTATATGTTTTTATATTATGTTAAACTATTTCTTTCTATATTTTTATATTATGATAAACATCTTCTTTCTATATTTTTATGTTATGTTAAACTACTTCTTTCTATATTTTTATGTTATGTTATACAATTTCTTTCTATATTTTTATGTTATGTTAAACTACTTCTTTCTATGTTTTTATATTATGTTAAACTATTTCCTTCTATATTTTTATATTATGTTAAACATCTTCTTTCTATATTTTTATGTTATGTTAAATTACTTCTTTCTATGTTTTAATATTATGTTAAACTATTTCTTTCTATATTTTTATATTATGTTAAACATCTTCTTTCTATATTTTTATATTATGTTAAACATCATCTTTCTATATTTTTATGTTATGTTAAACTATTTCTTTCTATATTTTTATATTATGTTAAACATCTTCTTTCTATATTTTTATATTATGTTAAACATCTTCTTTCTATATTTTTATGTTATGTTAAACTATTTGTTTCTATATTTTTATACTATGTTAAACATCTTCTTTCTATATTTTTATGTTATGTTAAACTACTTCTTTCTATATTTTTATGTTATGTTAAACTATTTTTTTCCATATTTTTATATTATGTTAAACATCTTCTTTCTATATTTTTATGTTATGTTAAACTATTTCTTTCTATATTTTTATGTTATGTTAAACTACTTCTTTCTATGTTTTTATATTATGTTAAACTATTTCTTTCTATATTTTTATATTATGTTAAACATCTTCTTTCTATATTTTTATGTTATGTTAAACTACTTCTTTCTATATTTTTATGTTATGTTAAACTACTTCTTTCTATGTTTTTATATTATGTAAAACTATTTCTTTCTATATTTTTATATTATGTTAAACATCTTCTTTCTATATTTTTATGTTATTTTAAACTATTTCTTTCTATATTTTTATATTATGTTAAACATCTTCTTTCTATATTTTTATGTTATGTTAAACTAGTTCTTTCTATGTTTTTATATTATGTTAAACTATTTCTTTCTATATTTTTATATTATGTTAAACATCTTCTTTCTATATTTTTATGTTATGTTAAACTATTTCTTTCTATATTTTTATGTTATGTTAAACTACTTCTTTCTATGTTTTTATATTATGTTAAACTATTTCTTTCTATATTTTTATATTATGTTAAACATCTTCTTTCTATATTTTTATGTTATGTTAAACTACTTCTTTCTATATTTTTATGTTATGTTAAACTACTTCTTTCTATGTTTTTATATTATGTAAAACTATTTCTTTCTATATTTTTATATTATGTTAAACATCTTCTTTCTATATTTTTATGTTATTTTAAACTATTTCTTTCTATATTTTTATATTATGTTAAACATCTTCTTTCTATATTTTTATGTTATGTTAAACTAGTTCTTTCTATGTTTTTATATTATGTTAAACTATTTCTTTCTATATTTTTATATTATGTTAAACATCTTCTTTCTATATTTTTATGTTATGTTAAACTATTTCTTTCTATATTTTTATATTATGTTAAACATCTTCTTTCTATATTTTTATATTATGTTAAACTATTTCTTTCTATATTTTTATATTATGTTAAACATCTTCTTTCTATATTTTTATGTTATGTTAAACTATTTCTTTCTATATTTTTATATTATGTTAAACATCTAATTTCTATATTTTTATGTTATGATAAACTACTTCTTTCTATTTTTATATATTATGTTAAACTATTTCTTTCAATATTTTTATATTATGTTAAACATCTTCTTTCTATATTTTTATGTTATATTAAACTATTTCTGTCTATATTTTTATATTATGTTAAACATCTTTCTATATTTTTATGTTATGTTAAACTATTTCTTTCTATATTTTTATATTATGTTAAACATCTTCTTTCTTTATTTTTATGTTATGTTAAACTATTTCTTTCTATATTTTTATATCATGTTAAACTATTTCTTTCTATATTTTTATATTATGTTAAACATCTTCTTTCTATATTTTTATGTTATGTTAAACTATTTCTTTCTATATTTTTATATTATGTTAAACATCTTCTTTCTATATTTTTATGTTATGTTAAACTATTTCTTTCTATATTTTTATATTATGTTAAACTATTTCTTTCTATATTTTTATAGTATGTTATTCATCTTCTTTCTATATTTTTATGTTATGTTAAACTATTTCTTTCTATATTTTTATATTATGTTAAACATCTTCTTTCTATATTTTTATGTTATGTTAAACTATTTCTTTCTATATTTTTATATTATGTTAAACATCTTCTTTCTATATTTTTATATTATGTTAAACTACTTCTTTCTATATTTTTATATTATGTTAAACATCTTCTTTCTATATTTTTATGTTATGTTAAACTATTTCTTTCTATATTTTTATATTATGTTAAACATCTTCTTTCTATATTTTTATATTATGTTAAACTACTTCTTTCTATATTTTTATATTATGTTAAACATCTTCTTTCTATATTTTTATGTTATGTTAAACTATTTCTTTCTATATTTTTATGTTATGTTAAACTATTTCTTTCTATGTTTTTATATTATGTTAAACTATTTCTTTCTATATTTTTATGTTATGTTAAACTACTTCTTTCTATGTTTTTATATTATGTTAAACTATTTCTTTCTATATTTTTATATTATGTTAAACATCTTCTTTCTATATTTTTATGTTATGTTAAACTATTTCTTTCTATATTTTTATATTATGTTAAACATCTTATTTCTATATTTTTATGTTATGTTAAACTACTTCTTTCTATGTTTTTATATTATGTTAAACTATTTCTTTCTATATTTTTATATTATGTTAAACATCTTCTTTCTATATTTTTATGTTATGTTAAACTACTTCTTTCTATGTTTTTATATTATGTTAAACTATTTCTTTCTATATTTTTATATTATGTTAAACATCTTCTTTCTATATTTTTATGTTATGTTAAACTACTTCTTTCTATATTTTTATGTTATGTTATACAATTTCTTTCTATATTTTTATGTTATGTTAAACTACTTCTTTTATGTCTTTATATTATGTTAAACTATTTCTTTCTATATTTTTATATTATGTTAAACATCTTCTTTCTATATTTTTATGTTATGTTAAACTATTTCTTTCTAAATTTTTATATTATGTTAAACTATTTCTTTCTATATTTTTATATTATGTTAAACATCTTCTTTCTATATTTTTATGTTATGTTAAACTACTTCTTTCTATATTTTTATGTTATGTTATACAATTTCTTTCTATATTTTTATGTTATGTTAAACTACTTCTTTATATGTTTTTATATTATGTTAAACTATTTCTTTCTATATTTTTATATTATGTTAAACATCTTCTTTCTATATTTTCATGTTATATTAAACTATTTCTTTCTATATTTTTATATTATGTTAAACTACTTCTTTCTATGTTTTTATATTATGTTAAACTATTTCTTTCTATATTTTTATATTATGTTAAACATCTTCTTTCTATATTTTTATGTTATGTTAAACTACTTCTTTCTATGTTTTTATATTATGTTAAACTATTTCTTTCTATATTTTTATATTATGTTAAACATCTTCTTTCTATATTTTTATGTTATGTTAAACTACTTCTTTCTATATTTTTATGTTATGTTATACAATTTCTTTCTATATTTTTATGTTATGTTAAACTACTTCTTTTATGTTTTTATATTATGTTAAACTATTTCTTTCTATATTTTTATATTATGTTAAACATCTTCTTTCTATATTTTTATGTTATGTTAAACTATTTCTTTCTAAATTTTTATATTATGTTAAACTATTTCTTTCTATATTTTTATATTATGTTAAACATCTTCTTTCTATATTTTTATGTTATGTTAAACTATTTCTTTCTATATTTTTATATTATGTTAAACATCTTCTTTCTATATTTTTATGTTATGTTAAACTACTTCTTTATATGTTTTTATATTATGTTAAACTGTTTCTTTCTATATTTTTATATTATGTTAAACATCTTCTTTCTATATTTTTATGTTATATTAAACTATTTCTTTCTATATTTTTATATTATGTTAAACTATTTCTTTCTATATTTTTATATTATGTTAAACATCTTCTTTCTATATTTTTATGTTATGTTAAACTACTTCTTTATATGTTTTTATATTATGTTAAACTATTTCTTTCTATATTTTTATATTATGATAAACATCTTCTTTCTATATTTTTATGTTATGTTAAACTACTTCTTTCTATATTTTTATGTTATGTTATACAATTTCTTTCTATATTTTTATGTTATGTTAAACTACTTCTTTCTATGTTTTTATATTATGTTAAACTATTTCCTTCTATATTTTTATATTATGTTAAACATCTTCTTTCTATATTTTTATGTTATGTTAAATTACTTCTTTCTATGTTTTAATATTATGTTAAACTATTTCTTTCTATATTTTTATATTATGTTAAACATCTTCTTTCTATATTTTTATATTATGTTAAACATCATCTTTCTATATTTTTATGTTATGTTAAACTATTTCTTTCTATATTTTTATATTATGTTAAACATCTTCTTTCTATATTTTTATATTATGTTAAACATCTTCTTTCTATATTTTTATGTTATGTTAAACTATTTCTTTCTATATTTTTATACTATGTTAAACATCTTCTTTCTATATTTTTATGTTATGTTAAACTACTTCTTTCTATATTTTTATGTTATGTTAAACTATTTTTTTCTATATTTTTATATTATGTTAAACATCTTCTTTCTATATTTTTATGTTATGTTAAACTATTTCTTTCTATATTTTTATGTTATGTTAAACTACTTCTTTCTATGTTTTTATATTATGTTAAACTATTTCTTTCTATATTTTTATATTATGTTAAACATCTTCTTTCTATATTTTTATGTTATGTTAAACTACTTCTTTCTATATTTTTATGTTATGTTAAACTACTTCTTTCTATGTTTTTATATTATGTAAAACTATTTCTTTCTATATTTTTATATTATGTTAAACATCTTCTTTCTATATTTTTATATTATGTTAAACTATTTCTTTCTATATTTTTATATTATGTTAAACATCTTCTTTCTATATTTTTATGTTATGTTAAACTATTTCTTTCTATATTTTTATATTATGTTAAACATCTAATTTCTATATTTTTATGTTATGATAAACTACTTCTTTCTATTTTTATATATTATGTTAAACTATTTCTTTCAATATTTTTATATTATGTTAAACATCTTCTTTCTATATTTTTATGTTATATTAAACTATTTCTGTCTATATTTTTATATTATGTTAAACATCTTTCTATATTTTTATGTTATGTTAAACTACTTCTTTCTATGTTTTTATGTTATGTTAAACTATTTCTTTCTATATTTTTATATTATGTTAAACATCTTCTTTCTATATTTTTATGTTATGTTAAACTATTTCTTTCTATATTTTTATATTATGTTAAACATCTTCTTTCTATATTTTTATATTATGTTAAACTACTTCTTTCTATATTTTTATATTATGTTAAACATCTTCTTTCTATATTTTTATGTTGTGTTAAACTACTTCTTTCTGTTTATATATTATGTTAAACATCTTCTTTCTATATTTTTATGTTATGTTAAACTACTTCTTTCTATGTTTTTATATTATGTTAAACTATTTCTTTCTATATTTTCATATTATGTTAAACATCTTCTTTCTATATTTTTATGTTATGTTAAACTATTTCTTTCTATGTTTTTATATTATGTTAAACTATTTCTTTCTATATTTTTATGTTATGTTAAACTACTTCTTTCTATGTTTTTATATTATGTTAAACTATTTCTTTCTATATTTTTATATTATGTTAAACATCTTCTTTCTATATTTTTATGTTATGTTAAACTATTTCTTTCTATATTTTTATATTATGTTAAACATCTTATTTCTATATTTTTATGTTATGTTAAACTACTTCTTTCTATGTTTTTATATTATGTTAAACTATTTCTTTCTATATTTTTATATTATGTTAAACATCTTCTTTCTATATTTTTATGTTATGTTAAACTACTTCTTTCTATGTTTTTATATTATGTTAAACTATTTCTTTCTATATTTTTATATTATGTTAAACATCTTCTTTCTATATTTTTATGTTATGTTAAACTACTTCTTTCTATATTTTTATGTTATGTTATACAATTTCTTTCTATATTTTTATGTTATGTTAAACTACTTCTTTTATGTTTTTATATTATGTTAAACTATTTCTTTCTATATTTTTATATTATGTTAAACATCTTCTTTCTATATTTTTATGTTATGTTAAACTATTTCTTTCTAAATTTTTATATTATGTTAAACTATTTCTTTCTATATTTTTATATTATGTTAAACATCTTCTTTCTATATTTTTATGTTATGTTAAACTACTTCTTTCTATATTTTTATGTTATGTTATACAATTTCTTTCTATATTTTTATGTTATGTTAAACTACTTCTTTATATGTTTTTATATTATGTTAAACTATTTCTTTCTATATTTTTATATTATGTTAAACATCTTCTTTCTATATTTTTATGTTATATTAAACTATTTCTTTCTATATTTTTATGTTATGTTAAACATCTTCTTTCTATATTTTTATATTATGTTAAACTACTTCTTTCTATATTTTTATATTATGTTAAACATCTTCTTTCTATATTTTTATGTTGTGTTAAACTACTTCTTTCTGTTTATATATTATGTTAAACATCTTCTTTCTATATTTTTATGTTATGTTAAACTACTTCTTTCTATGTTTTTATATTATGTTAAACTATTTCTTTCTATATTTTCATATTATGTTAAACATCTTCTTTCTATATTTTTATGTTATGTTAAACTATTTCTTTCTATGTTTTTATATTATGTTAAACTATTTCTTTCTATATTTTTATGTTATGTTAAACTACTTCTTTCTATGTTTTTATATTATGTTAAACTATTTCTTTCTATATTTTTATATTATGTTAAACATCTTCTTTCTATATTTTTATGTTATGTTAAACTATTTCTTTCTATATTTTTATATTATGTTAAACATCTTATTTCTATATTTTTATGTTATGTTAAACTACTTCTTTCTATGTTTTTATATTATGTTAAACTATTTCTTTCTATATTTTTATATTATGTTAAACATCTTCTTTCTATATTTTTATGTTATGTTAAACTACTTCTTTCTATGTTTTTATATTATGTTAAACTATTTCTTTCTATATTTTTATATTATGTTAAACATCTTCTTTCTATATTTTTATGTTATGTTAAACTACTTCTTTCTATATTTTTATGTTATGTTATACAATTTCTTTCTATATTTTTATGTTATGTTAAACTACTTCTTTTATGTTTTTATATTATGTTAAACTATTTCTTTCTATATTTTTATATTATGTTAAACATCTTCTTTCTATATTTTTATGTTATGTTAAACTATTTCTTTCTAAATTTTTATATTATGTTAAACTATTTCTTTCTATATTTTTATATTATGTTAAACATCTTCTTTCTATATTTTTATGTTATGTTAAACTACTTCTTTCTATATTTTTATGTTATGTTATACAATTTCTTTCTATATTTTTATGTTATGTTAAACTACTTCTTTATATGTTTTTATATTATGTTAAACTATTTCTTTCTATATTTTTATATTATGTTAAACATCTTCTTTCTATATTTTTATGTTATATTAAACTATTTCTTTCTATATTTTTATATTATGTTAAACTACTTCTTTCTATGTTTTTATATTATGTTAAACTATTTCTTTCTATATTTTTATATTATGTTAAACATCTTCTTTCTATATTTTTATGTTATGTTAAACTACTTCTTTCTATGTTTTTATATTATGTTAAACTATTTCTTTCTATATTTTTATATTATGTTAAACATCTTCTTTCTATATTTTTATGTTATGTTAAACTACTTCTTTCTATATTTTTATGTTATGTTATACAATTTCTTTCTATATTTTTATGTTATGTTAAACTACTTCTTTTATGTTTTTATATTATGTTAAACTATTTCTTTCTATATTTTTATATTATGTTAAACATCTTCTTTCTATATTTTTATGTTATGTTAAACTATTTCTTTCTAAATTTTTATATTATGTTAAACTATTTCTTTCTATATTTTTATATTATGTTAAACATCTTCTTTCTATATTTTTATGTTATGTTAAACTATTTCTTTCTATATTTTTATATTATGTTAAACATCTTCTTTCTATATTTTTATGTTATGTTAAACTACTTCTTTATATGTTTTTATATTATGTTAAACTATTTCTTTCTATATTTTTATATTATGTTAAACATCTTCTTTCTATATTTTTATGTTATATTAAACTATTTCTTTCTATATTTTTATATTATGTTAAACTATTTCTTTCTATATTTTTATATTATGTTAAACATCTTCTTTCTATATTTTTATGTTATGTTAAACTACTTCTTTATATGTTTTTATATTATGTTAAACTATTTCTTTCTATATTTTTATATTATGATAAACATCTTCTTTCTATATTTTTATGTTATGTTAAACTACTTCTTTCTATATTTTTATGTTATGTTATACAATTTCTTTCTATATTTTTATGTTATGTTAAACTACTTCTTTCTATGTTTTTATATTATGTTAAACTATTTCCTTCTATATTTTTATATTATGTTAAACATCTTCTTTCTATATTTTTATGTTATGTTAAATTACTTCTTTCTATGTTTTAATATTATGTTAAACTATTTCTTTCTATATTTTTATATTATGTTAAACATCTTCTTTCTATATTTTTATATTATGTTAAACATCATCTTTCTATATTTTTATGTTATGTTAAACTATTTCTTTCTATATTTTTATATTATGTTAAACATCTTCTTTCTATATTTTTATATTATGTTAAACATCTTCTTTCTATATTTTTATGTTATGTTAAACTATTTCTTTCTATATTTTTATACTATGTTAAACATCTTCTTTCTATATTTTTATGTTATGTTAAACTACTTCTTTCTATATTTTTATGTTATGTTAAACTATTTTTTTCTATATTTTTATATTATGTTAAACATCTTCTTTCTATATTTTTATGTTATGTTAAACTATATCTTTCTATATTTTTATGTTATGTTAAACTACTTCTTTCTATGTTTTTATATTATGTTAAACTATTTCTTTCTATATTTTTATATTATGTTAAACATCTTCTTTCTATATTTTTATGTTATGTTAAACTACTTCTTTCTATATTTTTATGTTATGTTAAACTACTTCTTTCTATGTTTTTATATTATGTAAAACTATTTCTTTCTATATTTTTATATTATGTTAAACATCTTCTTTCTATATTTTTATATTATGTTAAACTATTTCTTTCTATATTTTTATATTATGTTAAACATCTTCTTTCTATATTTTTATGTTATGTTAAACTATTTCTTTCTATATTTTTATATTATGTTAAACATCTAATTTCTATATTTTTATGTTATGATAAACTACTTCTTTCTATTTTTATATATTATGTTAAACTATTTCTTTCAATATTTTTATATTATGTTAAACATCTTCTTTCTATATTTTTATGTTATATTAAACTATTTCTGTCTATATTTTTATATTATGTTAAACATCTTTCTATATTTTTATGTTATGTTAAACTACTTCTTTCTATGTTTTTATGTTATGTTAAACTATTTCTTTCTATATTTTTATATTATGTTAAACATCTTTCTATATTTTTATGTTATGTTAAACTACTTCTTTCTATGTTTTTATGTTATGTTAAACTATTTCTTTCTATATTTTTATATTATGTTAAACATCTTCTTTCTATATTGTTATATTATGTTAAACATCTTATTTCTATATTTTTATGTTATGTTAAACTATTTCTTTCTATATTTATATATTATGTTAAACATCTTCTTTCTATATTTTTATGTTATGTTAAACTATTTCTTTCTATATTTTTATGTTATGTTAAACATCTTCTTTCTATATTTTTATATTATGTTAAACATCTTCTTTCTATATTTTTATGTTATGTTAAACTATTTCTTTCTATATTTTTATATTATGTTAAACATCTTCTTTCTATATTTTTATGTTATGTTAAACTACTTCTTTCTATGTTTTTATATTATGTTAAACTATTTCTTTCTATATTTTTATATTATGTTAATCATCTTCTTTATATATTTTTATGTTATGTTAAACTATTTCTTTCTATATTTTTATATTATGTTGAACTATTTCTTTCTATATTTTTATGTTATGTTAAACTACTTCTTTCTATGTTTTTTATATTATGTTAAACTATTTCTTTCTATATTTTTATATTATGTTAAACATCTTCTTTCTATATTTTTATGTTATATTAAACTATTTCTTTCTATATTTTAATATTATGTTAAACTATTTCTTTCTTTATTTTTATATTATGTTAAACATCTTCTTTCTATATTTTTATATTATGTTAAACATCTTCTTTCTTTATTTTTATGTTATGTTAAACTATTTCTTTCTATATTTTTATATCATGTTAAACTATTTCTTTCTATATTTTTATATTATGTTAAACATCTTCTTTCTATATTTTTATGTTATGTTAAACTATTTCTTTCTATATTTTTATATTATGTTAAACATCTTCTTTCTATATTTTTATGTTATGTTAAACTATTTCTTTCTATATTTTTATATTATGTTAAACTATTTCTTTCTATATTTTTATAGTATGTTATTCATCTTCTTTCTATATTTTTATGTTATGTTAAACTATTTCTTTCTATATTTTTATATTATGTTAAACATCTTCTTTCTATATTTTTATGTTATGTTAAACTATTTCTTTCTATATTTTTATATTATGTTAAACATCTTCTTTCTATATTTTTATATTATGTTAAACTACTTCTTTCTATATTTTTATATTATGTTAAACATCTTCTTTCTATATTTTTATGTTGTGTTAAACTACTTCTTTCTGTTTATATATTATGTTAAACATCTTCTTTCTATATTTTTATGTTATGTTAAACTACTTCTTTCTATGTTTTTATATTATGTTAAACTATTTCTTTCTATATTTTCATATTATGTTAAACATCTTCTTTCTATATTTTTATGTTATGTTAAACTATTTCTTTCTATGTTTTTATATTATGTTAAACTATTTCTTTCTATATTTTTATGTTATGTTAAACTACTTCTTTCTATGTTTTTATATTATGTTAAACTATTTCTTTCTATATTTTTATATTATGTTAAACATCTTCTTTCTATATTTTTATGTTATGTTAAACTATTTCTTTCTATATTTTTATATTATGTTAAACATCTTATTTCTATATTTTTATGTTATGTTAAACTACTTCTTTCTATGTTTTTATATTATGTTAAACTATTTCTTTCTATATTTTTATATTATGTTAAACATCTTCTTTCTATATTTTTATGTTATGTTAAACTACTTCTTTCTATGTTTTTATATTATGTTAAACTATTTCTTTCTATATTTTTATATTATGTTAAACATCTTCTTTCTATATTTTTATGTTATGTTAAACTACTTCTTTCTATATTTTTATGTTATGTTATACAATTTCTTTCTATATTTTTATGTTATGTTAAACTACTTCTTTTATGTTTTTATATTATGTTAAACTATTTCTTTCTATATTTTTATATTATGTTAAACATCTTCTTTCTATATTTTTATGTTATGTTAAACTATTTCTTTCTAAATTTTTATATTATGTTAAACTATTTCTTTCTATATTTTTATATTATGTTAAACATCTTCTTTCTATATTTTTATGTTATGTTAAACTACTTCTTTCTATATTTTTATGTTATGTTATACAATTTCTTTCTATATTTTTATGTTATGTTAAACTACTTCTTTATATGTTTTTATATTATGTTAAACTATTTCTTTCTATATTTTTATATTATGTTAAACATCTTCTTTCTATATTTTTATGTTATATTAAACTATTTCTTTCTATATTTTTATATTATGTTAAACTACTTCTTTCTATGTTTTTATATTATGTTAAACTATTTCTTTCTATATTTTTATATTATGTTAAACATCTTCTTTCTATATTTTTATGTTATGTTAAACTACTTCTTTCTATGTTTTTATATTATGTTAAACTATTTCTTTCTATATTTTTATATTATGTTAAACATCTTCTTTCTATATTTTTATGTTATGTTAAACTACTTCTTTCTATATTTTTATGTTATGTTATACAATTTCTTTCTATATTTTTATGTTATGTTAAACTACTTCTTTTATGTTTTTATATTATGTTAAACTATTTCTTTCTATATTTTTATATTATGTTAAACATCTTCTTTCTATATTTTTATGTTATGTTAAACTATTTCTTTCTAAATTTTTATATTATGTTAAACTATTTCTTTCTATATTTTTATATTATGTTAAACATCTTCTTTCTATATTTTTATGTTATGTTAAACTATTTCTTTCTATATTTTTATATTATGTTAAACATCTTCTTTCTATATTTTTATGTTATGTTAAACTACTTCTTTATATGTTTTTATATTATGTTAAACTATTTCTTTCTATATTTTTATATTATGTTAAACATCTTCTTTCTATATTTTTATGTTATATTAAACTATTTCTTTCTATATTTTTATATTATGTTAAACTATTTCTTTCTATATTTTTATATTATGTTAAACATCTTCTTTCTATATTTTTATGTTATGCTAAACTACTTCTTTATATGTTTTTATATTATGTTAAACTATTTCTTTCTATATTTTTATATTATGATAAACATCTTCTTTCTATATTTTTATGTTATGTTAAACTACTTCTTTCTATTTTTTTATGTTATGTTATACAATTTCTTTCTATATTTTTATGTTATGTTAAACTACTTCTTTCTATGTTTTTATATTATGTTAAACTATTTCCTTCTATATTTTTATATTATGTTAAACATCTTCTTTCTATATTTTTATGTTATGTTAAATTACTTCTTTCTATGTTTTAATATTATGTTAAACTATTTCTTTCTATATTTTTATATTATGTTAAACATCTTCTTTCTATATTTTTATATTATGTTAAACATCATCTTTCTATATTTTTATGTTATGTTAAACTATTTCTTTCTATATTTTTATATTATGTTAAACATCTTCTTTCTATATTTTTATATTATGTTAAACATCTTCTTTCTATATTTTTATGTTATGTTAAACTATTTCTTTCTATATTTTTATACTATGTTAAACATCTTCTTTCTATATTTTTATGTTATGTTAAACTACTTCTTTCTATATTTTTATGTTATGTTAAACTATTTTTTTCTATATTTTTATATTATGTTAAACATCTTCTTTCTATATTTTTATGTTATGTTAAACTATTTCTTTCTATATTTTTATGTTATGTTAAACTACTTCTTTCTATATTTTTATATTATGTTAAACATCTTCTTTCTATATTTTTATGTTATGTTAAACTACTTCTTTATATGTTTTTATATTATGTTAAACTATTTCTTTCTATATTTTTATATTATGATAAACATCTTCTTTCTATATTTTTATGTTATGTTAAACTACTTCTTTCTATATTTTTATGTTATGTTATACAATTTCTTTCTATATTTTTATGTTATGTTAAACTACTTCTTTCTATGTTTTTATATTATGTTAAACTATTTCCTTCTATATTTTTATATTATGTTAAACATCTTCTTTCTATATTTTTATGTTATGTTAAATTACTTCTTTCTATGTTTTAATATTATGTTAAACTATTTCTTTCTATATTTTTATATTATGTTAAACATCTTCTTTCTATATTTTTATATTATGTTAAACATCATCTTTCTATATTTTTATGTTATGTTAAACTATTTCTTTCTATATTTTTATATTATGTTAAACATCTTCTTTCTATATTTTTATGTTATGTTAAACTATTTCTTTCTATATTTTTATGTTATGTTAAACTACTTCTTTCTATGTTTTTATATTATGTTAAACTATTTCTTTCTATATTTTTATATTATGTTAAACATCTTCTTTCTATATTTTTATGTTATGTTAAACTACTTCTTTCTATATTTTTATGTTATGTTAAACTACTTCTTTCTATGTTTTTATATTATGTAAAACTATTTCTTTCTATATTTTTATATTATGTTAAACATCTTCTTTCTATATTTTTATATTATGTTAAACTATTTCTTTCTATATTTTTATATTATGTTAAACATCTTCTTTCTATATTTTTATGTTATGTTAAACTATTTCTTTCTATATTTTTATATTATGTTAAACATCTAATTTCTATATTTTTATGTTATGATAAACTACTTCTTTCTATTTTTATATATTATGTTAAACTATTTCTTTCAATATTTTTATATTATGTTAAACATCTTCTTTCTATATTTTTATGTTATATTAAACTATTTCTGTCTATATTTTTATATTATGTTAAACATCTTTCTATATTTTTATGTTATGTTAAACTACTTCTTTCTATGTTTTTATGTTATGTTAAACTATTTCTTTCTATATTTTTATATTATGTTAAACATCTTTCTATATTTTTATGTTATGTTAAACTACTTCTTTCTATGTTTTTATGTTATGTTAAACTATTTCTTTCTATATTTTTATATTATGTTAAACATCTTCTTTCTATATTGTTATATTATGTTAAACATCTTATTTCTATATTTTTATGTTATGTTAAACTATTTCTTTCTATATTTATATATTATGTTAAACATCTTCTTTCTATATTTTTATGTTATGTTAAACTATTTCTTTCTATATTTTTATGTTATGTTAAACATCTTCTTTCTATATTTTTATATTATGTTAAACATCTTCTTTCTATATTTTTATGTTATGTTAAACTATTTCTTTCTATATTTTTATATTATGTTAAACATCTTCTTTCTATATTTTTATGTTATGTTAAACTACTTCTTTCTATGTTTTTATATTATGTTAAACTATTTCTTTCTATATTTTTATATTATGTTAATCATCTTCTTTATATATTTTTATGTTATGTTAAACTATTTCTTTCTATATTTTTATATTATGTTGAACTATTTCTTTCTATATTTTTATGTTATGTTAAACTACTTCTTTCTATGTTTTTTATATTATGTTAAACTATTTCTTTCTATATTTTTATATTATGTTAAACATCTTCTTTCTATATTTTTATGTTATATTAAACTATTTCTTTCTATATTTTAATATTATGTTAAACTATTTCTTTCTTTATTTTTATATTATGTTAAACATCTTCTTTCTATATTTTTATATTATGTTAAACATCTTCTTTCTTTATTTTTATGTTATGTTAAACTATTTCTTTCTATATTTTTATATCATGTTAAACTATTTCTTTCTATATTTTTATATTATGTTAAACATCTTCTTTCTATATTTTTATGTTATGTTAAACTATTTCTTTCTATATTTTTATATTATGTTAAACATCTTCTTTCTATATTTTTATGTTATGTTAAACTATTTCTTTCTATATTTTTATATTATGTTAAACTATTTCTTTCTATATTTTTATAGTATGTTATTCATCTTCTTTCTATATTTTTATGTTATGTTAAACTATTTCTTTCTATATTTTTATATTATGTTAAACATCTTCTTTCTATATTTTTATGTTATGTTAAACTATTTCTTTCTATATTTTTATATTATGTTAAACATCTTCTTTCTATATTTTTATATTATGTTAAACTACTTCTTTCTATATTTTTATATTATGTTAAACATCTTCTTTCTATATTTTTATGTTGTGTTAAACTACTTCTTTCTGTTTATATATTATGTTAAACATCTTCTTTCTATATTTTTATGTTATGTTAAACTACTTCTTTCTATGTTTTTATATTATGTTAAACTATTTCTTTCTATATTTTCATATTATGTTAAACATCTTCTTTCTATATTTTTATGTTATGTTAAACTATTTCTTTCTATGTTTTTATATTATGTTAAACTATTTCTTTCTATATTTTTATGTTATGTTAAACTACTTCTTTCTATGTTTTTATATTATGTTAAACTATTTCTTTCTATATTTTTATATTATGTTAAACATCTTCTTTCTATATTTTTATGTTATGTTAAACTATTTCTTTCTATATTTTTATATTATGTTAAACATCTTATTTCTATATTTTTATGTTATGTTAAACTACTTCTTTCTATGTTTTTATATTATGTTAAACTATTTCTTTCTATATTTTTATATTATGTTAAACATCTTCTTTCTATATTTTTATGTTATGTTAAACTACTTCTTTCTATGTTTTTATATTATGTTAAACTATTTCTTTCTATATTTTTATATTATGTTAAACATCTTCTTTCTATATTTTTATGTTATGTTAAACTACTTCTTTCTATATTTTTATGTTATGTTATACAATTTCTTTCTATATTTTTATGTTATGTTAAACTACTTCTTTTATGTTTTTATATTATGTTAAACTATTTCTTTCTATATTTTTATATTATGTTAAACATCTTCTTTCTATATTTTTATGTTATGTTAAACTATTTCTTTCTAAATTTTTATATTATGTTAAACTATTTCTTTCTATATTTTTATATTATGTTAAACATCTTCTTTCTATATTTTTATGTTATGTTAAACTACTTCTTTCTATATTTTTATGTTATGTTATACAATTTCTTTCTATATTTTTATGTTATGTTAAACTACTTCTTTATATGTTTTTATATTATGTTAAACTATTTCTTTCTATATTTTTATATTATGTTAAACATCTTCTTTCTATATTTTTATGTTATATTAAACTATTTCTTTCTATATTTTTATATTATGTTAAACTACTTCTTTCTATGTTTTTATATTATGTTAAACTATTTCTTTCTATATTTTTATATTATGTTAAACATCTTCTTTCTATATTTTTATGTTATGTTAAACTACTTCTTTCTATGTTTTTATATTATGTTAAACTATTTCTTTCTATATTTTTATATTATGTTAAACATCTTCTTTCTATATTTTTATGTTATGTTAAACTACTTCTTTCTATATTTTTATGTTATGTTATACAATTTCTTTCTATATTTTTATGTTATGTTAAACTACTTCTTTTATGTTTTTATATTATGTTAAACTATTTCTTTCTATATTTTTATATTATGTTAAACATCTTCTTTCTATATTTTTATGTTATGTTAAACTATTTCTTTCTAAATTTTTATATTATGTTAAACTATTTCTTTCTATATTTTTATATTATGTTAAACATCTTCTTTCTATATTTTTATGTTATGTTAAACTATTTCTTTCTATATTTTTATATTATGTTAAACATCTTCTTTCTATATTTTTATGTTATGTTAAACTACTTCTTTATATGTTTTTATATTATGTTAAACTATTTCTTTCTATATTTTTATATTATGTTAAACATCTTCTTTCTATATTTTTATGTTATATTAAACTATTTCTTTCTATATTTTTATATTATGTTAAACTATTTCTTTCTATATTTTTATATTATGTTAAACATCTTCTTTCTATATTTTTATGTTATGCTAAACTACTTCTTTATATGTTTTTATATTATGTTAAACTATTTCTTTCTATATTTTTATATTATGATAAACATCTTCTTTCTATATTTTTATGTTATGTTAAACTACTTCTTTCTATTTTTTTATGTTATGTTATACAATTTCTTTCTATATTTTTATGTTATGTTAAACTACTTCTTTCTATGTTTTTATATTATGTTAAACTATTTCCTTCTATATTTTTATATTATGTTAAACATCTTCTTTCTATATTTTTATGTTATGTTAAATTACTTCTTTCTATGTTTTAATATTATGTTAAACTATTTCTTTCTATATTTTTATATTATGTTAAACATCTTCTTTCTATATTTTTATATTATGTTAAACATCATCTTTCTATATTTTTATGTTATGTTAAACTATTTCTTTCTATATTTTTATATTATGTTAAACATCTTCTTTCTATATTTTTATATTATGTTAAACATCTTCTTTCTATATTTTTATGTTATGTTAAACTATTTCTTTCTATATTTTTATACTATGTTAAACATCTTCTTTCTATATTTTTATGTTATGTTAAACTACTTCTTTCTATATTTTTATGTTATGTTAAACTATTTTTTTCTATATTTTTATATTATGTTAAACATCTTCTTTCTATATTTTTATGTTATGTTAAACTATTTCTTTCTATATTTTTATGTTATGTTAAACTACTTCTTTCTATATTTTTATATTATGTTAAACATCTTCTTTCTATATTTTTATGTTATGTTAAACTACTTCTTTATATGTTTTTATATTATGTTAAACTATTTCTTTCTATATTTTTATATTATGATAAACATCTTCTTTCTATATTTTTATGTTATGTTAAACTACTTCTTTCTATATTTTTATGTTATGTTATACAATTTCTTTCTATATTTTTATGTTATGTTAAACTACTTCTTTCTATGTTTTTATATTATGTTAAACTATTTCCTTCTATATTTTTATATTATGTTAAACATCTTCTTTCTATATTTTTATGTTATGTTAAATTACTTCTTTCTATGTTTTAATATTATGTTAAACTATTTCTTTCTATATTTTTATATTATGTTAAACATCTTCTTTCTATATTTTTATATTATGTTAAACATCATCTTTCTATATTTTTATGTTATGTTAAACTATTTCTTTCTATATTTTTATATTATGTTAAACATCTTCTTTCTATATTTTTATATTATGTTAAACATCTTCTTTCTATATTTTTATGTTATGTTAAACTATTTCTTTCTATATTTTTATACTATGTTAAACATCTTCTTTCTATATTTTTATGTTATGTTAAACTACTTCTTTCTATATTTTTATGTTATGTTAAACTATTTTTTTCTATATTTTTATATTATGTTAAACATCTTCTTTCTATATTTTTATGTTATGTTAAACTATTTCTTTCTATATTTTTATGTTATGTTAAACTACTTCTTTCTATGTTTTTATATTATGTTAAACTATTTCTTTCTATATTTTTATATTATGTTAAACATCTTCTTTCTATATTTTTATGTTATGTTAAACTACTTCTTTCTATATTTTTATGTTATGTTAAACTACTTCTTTCTATGTTTTTATATTATGTAAAACTATTTCTTTCTATATTTTTATATTATGTTAAACATCTTCTTTCTATATTTTTATATTATGTTAAACTATTTCTTTCTATATTTTTATATTATGTTAAACATCTTCTTTCTATATTTTTATGTTATGTTAAACTATTTCTTTCTATATTTTTATATTATGTTAAACATCTAATTTCTATATTTTTATGTTATGATAAACTACTTCTTTCTATTTTTATATATTATGTTAAACTATTTCTTTCAATATTTTTATATTATGTTAAACATCTTCTTTCTATATTTTTATGTTATGTTAAACTATTTCTTTCTATATTTTTATGTTATGTTAAACATCTTCTTTCTATATTTTTATATTATGTTAAACATCTTCTTTCTATATTTTTATGTTATGTTAAACTATTTCTTTCTATATTTTTATATTATGTTAAACATCTTCTTTCTATATTTTTATGTTATGTTAAACTATTTCTTTCTAAATTTTTATATTATGTTAAACTATTTCTTTCTATATTTTTATATTATGTTAAACATCTTCTTTCTATATTTTTATGTTATGTTAAACTACTTCTTTCTATATTTTTATGTTATGTTATACAATTTCTTTCTATATTTTTATGTTATGTTAAACTACTTCTTTATATGTTTTTATATTATGTTAAACTATTTCTTTCTATATTTTTATATTATGTTAAACATCTTCTTTCTATATTTTTATGTTATATTAAACTATTTCTTTCTATATTTTTATATTATGTTAAACTACTTCTTTCTATGTTTTTATATTATGTTAAACTATTTCTTTCTATATTTTTATATTATGTTAAACATCTTCTTTCTATATTTTTATGTTATGTTAAACTACTTCTTTCTATGTTTTTATATTATGTTAAACTATTTCTTTCTATATTTTTATATTATGTTAAACATCTTCTTTCTATATTTTTATGTTATGTTAAACTACTTCTTTCTATATTTTTATGTTATGTTATACAATTTCTTTCTATATTTTTATGTTATGTTAAACTACTTCTTTTATGTTTTTATATTATGTTAAACTATTTCTTTCTATATTTTTATATTATGTTAAACATCTTCTTTCTATATTTTTATGTTATGTTAAACTATTTCTTTCTAAATTTTTATATTATGTTAAACTATTTCTTTCTATATTTTTATATTATGTTAAACATCTTCTTTCTATATTTTTATGTTATGTTAAACTACTTCTTTCTATATTTTTATGTTATGTTATACAATTTCTTTCTATATTTTTATGTTATGTTAAACTACTTCTTTCTATATTTTTATATCATGTTAAACTATTTCTTTCTATATTTTTATATTATGTTAAACATCTTCTTTCTATATTTTTATGTTATGTTAAACTATTTCTTTCTATATTTTTATATTATGTTAAACATCTTCTTTCTATATTTTTATGTTATGTTAAACTACTTCTTTTTATATTTTTATGTTATGTTATACAATTTCTTTCTATATTTTTTTGTTATGTTGAACTATTTCTTTCTATATTTTTATGTTATGTTAAACTACTTCTTTCTATGTTTTTTATATTATGTTAAACTATTTCTTTCTATATTTTTATATTATGTTAAACATCTTCTTTCTATATTTTTATGTTATATTAAACTATTTCTTTCTATATTTTAATATTATGTTAAACTATTTCTTTCTATATTTTTATATTATGTTAAACATCTTCTTTCTATATTTTTATATTATGTTAAACATCTTCTTTCTTTATTTTTATGTTATGTTAAACTATTTCTTTCTATATTTTTATATCATGTTAAACTATTTCTTTCTATATTTTTATGTTATGTTAAACATCTTCTTTCTATATTTTTATGTTATGTTAAACTACTTCTTTCTATGTTTTTATATTATGTTAAACTATTTCTTTCTATATTTTTATATTATGTTAAACATCTTCTTTCTATATTTTTATGTTATGTTAAACTACTTCTTTCTATATTTTTATGTTATGTTATACAATTTCTTTCTATATTTTTATGTTATGTTAAACTACTTCTTTTATGTTTTTATATTATGTTAAACTATTTCTTTCTATATTTTTATATTATGTTAAACATCTTCTTTCTATATTTTTATGTTATGTTAAACTATTTCTTTCTAAATTTTTATATTATGTTAAACTATTTCTTTCTATATTTTTATATTATGTTAAACATCTTCTTTCTATATTTTTATGTTATGTTAAACTATTTCTTTCTATATTTTTATATTATGTTAAACATCTTCTTTCTATATTTTTATGTTATGTTAAACTACTTCTTTATATGTTTTTATATTATGTTAAACTATTTCTTTCTATATTTTTATATTATGTTAAACATCTTCTTTCTATATTTTTATGTTATATTAAACTATTTCTTTCTATATTTTTATATTATGTTAAACTATTTCTTTCTATATTTTTATATTATGTTAAACATCTTCTTTCTATATTTTTATGTTATGTTAAACTACTTCTTTATATGTTTTTATATTATGTTAAACTATTTCTTTCTATATTTTTATATTATGATAAACATCTTCTTTCTATATTTTTATGTTATGTTAAACTACTTCTTTCTATATTTTTATGTTATGTTATACAATTTCTTTCTATATTTTTATGTTATGTTAAACTACTTCTTTCTATGTTTTTATATTATGTTAAACTATTTCCTTCTATATTTTTATATTATGTTAAACATCTTCTTTCTATATTTTTATGTTATGTTAAATTACTTCTTTCTATGTTTTAATATTATGTTAAACTATTTCTTTCTATATTTTTATATTATGTTAAACATCTTCTTTCTATATTTTTATATTATGTTAAACATCATCTTTCTATATTTTTATGTTATGTTAAACTATTTCTTTCTATATTTTTATATTATGTTAAACATCTTCTTTCTATATTTTTATATTATGTTAAACATCTTCTTTCTATATTTTTATGTTATGTTAAACTATTTCTTTCTATATTTTTATACTATGTTAAACATCTTCTTTCTATATTTTTATGTTATGTTAAACTACTTCTTTCTATATTTTTATGTTATGTCAAACTATTTTTTTCTATATTTTTATATTATGTTAAACATCTTCTTTCTATATTTTTATGTTATGTTAAACTATTTCTTTCTATATTTTTATGTTATGTTAAACTACTTCTTTCTATGTTTTTATATTATGTTAAACTATTTCTTTCTATATTTTTATATTATGTTAAACATCTTCTTTCTATATTTTTATGTTATGTTAAACTACTTCTTTCTATATTTTTATGTTATGTTAAACTACTTCTTTCTATGTTTTTATATTATGTAAAACTATTTCTTTCTATATTTTTATATTATGTTAAACATCTTCTTTCTATATTTTTATATTATGTTAAACTATTTCTTTCTATATTTTTATATTATGTTAAACATCTTCTTTCTATATTTTTATGTTATGTTAAACTATTTCTTTCTATATTTTTATATTATGTTAAACATCTAATTTCTATATTTTTATGTTATGATAAACTACTTCTTTCTATTTTTATATATTATGTTAAACTATTTCTTTCAATATTTTTATATTATGTTAAACATCTTCTTTCTATATTTTTATGTTATATTAAACTATTTCTGTCTATATTTTTATATTATGTTAAACATCTTTCTATATTTTTATGTTATGTTAAACTACTTCTTTCTATGTTTTTATGTTATGTTAAACTATTTCTTTCTATATTTTTATATTATGTTAAACATCTTCTTTCTATATTGTTATATTATGTTAAACATCTTATTTCTATATTTTTATGTTATGTTAAACTATTTCTTTCTATATTTATATATTATGTTAAACATCTTCTTTCTATATTTTTATGTTATGTTAAACTATTTCTTTCTATATTTTTATGTTATGTTAAACATCTTCTTTCTATATTTTTATATTATGTTAAACATCTTCTTTCTATATTTTTATGTTATGTTAAACTATTTCTTTCTATATTTTTATATTATGTTAAACATCTTCTTTCTATATTTTTATGTTATGTTAAACTACTTCTTTCTATGTTTTTATATTATGTTAAACTATTTCTTTCTATATTTTTATATTATGTTAATCATCTTCTTTATATATTTTTATGTTATGTTAAACTATTTCTTTCTATATTTTTATATTATGTTGAACTATTTCTTTCTATATTTTTATGTTATGTTAAACTACTTCTTTCTATGTTTTTTATATTATGTTAAACTATTTCTTTCTATATTTTTATATTATGTTAAACATCTTCTTTCTATATTTTTATGTTATATTAAACTATTTCTTTCTATATTTTAATATTATGTTAAACTATTTCTTTCTATATTTTTATATTATGTTAAACATCTTCTTTCTATATTTTTATGTTATGTTAAACTACTTCTTTATATGTTTTTATATTATGTTAAACTATTTCTTTCTATATTTTTATATTATGTTAAACATCTTCTTTCTTTATTTTTATGTTATGTTAAACTATTTCTTTCTATATTTTTATATCATGTTAAACTATTTCTTTCTATATTTTTATATTATGTTAAACATCTTCTTTCTATATTTTTATGTTATGTTAAACTATTTCTTTCTATATTTTTATATTATGTTAAACATCTTCTTTCTATATTTTTATGTTATGTTAAACTACTTCTTTTTATATTTTTATGTTATGTTATACAATTTCTTTCTATATTTTTTTGTTATGTTGAACTATTTCTTTCTATATTTTTATGTTATGTTAAACTACTTCTTTCTATGTTTTTTATATTATGTTAAACTATTTCTTTCTATATTTTTATATTATGTTAAACATCTTCTTTCTATATTTTTATGTTATATTAAACTATTTCTTTCTATATTTTAATATTATGTTAAACTATTTCTTTCTATATTTTTATATTATGTTAAACATCTTCTTTCTATATTTTTATATTATGTTAAACATCTTCTTTCTTTATTTTTATGTTATGTTAAACTATTTCTTTCTATATTTTTATATCATGTTAAACTATTTCTTTCTATATTTTTATATTATGTTAAACATCTTCTTTCTATATTTTTATGTTATGTTAAACTATTTCTTTCTATATTTTTATATTATGTTAAACATCTTCTTTCTATATTTTTATGTTATGTTAAACTACTTCTTTCTATATTTTTATGTTATGTTATACAATTTCTTTCTATATTTTTATGTTATGTTAAACTACTTCTTTCTATGTTTTTATATTATGTTAAACTATTTCTTTCTATATTTTTATATTATGTTAAACATCTTCTTTCTATATTTTTATGTTATGATAATTTAGTTCTTTCTATATTTTTATATTATGTTAAACATCTTCTTTCTATATTTTTATGTTATGTTAAACTATTTCTTTCTATATTTTTATATTATGTTAAACATCTTCTTTCTATATTTTTATATTACGTTTAACTACTTCTTTCTATATTTTTATGTTATGTTAAACTACTTCTTTCTATGTTTTTATATTATGTTAAACTATTTCTTTCTATATTTTTATATTATGTTAAACATCTTCTTTCTATATTTTTATGTTATGTTAAACTATTTCTTTCTATATTTTTATATTATGTTAAACATCTAATTTCTATATTTTTATGTTATGTTAAACTACTTCTTTCTATGTTTATATATTATGTTAAACTATTTCTTTCAATATTTTTATATTATGTTTAACATCTTCTTTCTATATTTTTATGTTATATTAAACTATTTCTGTCTATATTTTTATATTATGTTAAACATCTTCTTTCTATATTTTTATGTTATGTTAAACTACTTCTTTCTATGTTTTTATGTTATGTTAAACTATTTCTTTCTATATTTTTATATTATGTTAATCATCTTCTTTCTATATTGTTATACTATGTTAAACGTCTTATTTCTATATTTTTATGTTATGTTAAACTATTTCTTTCTATATTTTTATATTATGTTAAACATCTTCTTTCTATATTTTTATGTTGTGTTAAACTACTTCTTTCTATGTTTTTATTTTATGTTGAACTATTTCTTTCTATGTTTTTATATTATGTTAAACATCTTCTTTCTATATTTTTATGTTATATTAAACTATTTCTTTCTATATTTTTATATTATGTTAAACATCTTCTTTCTATATTTTCATGTTGTGTTAAACTACTTCTTTCTATGTTTTTATATTATGTTAAACTATTTCTTTCTATATTTTTATATTATGTTAAACATCTTCTTTCTATATTTTTATGTTATGTTAAACTACTTCTTTATATGTTTTTATATTATGTTAAACTATTTCTTTCTATATTTTTATATTATGTTAAACATCTTCTTTCTATATTTTTATGTTATATTAAACTATTTCTTTCTATATTTTTATATTATGTTAAACTATTTCTTTCTATATTTTTATATTATGTTAAACATCTTCTTTCTATATTTTTATGTTATGTTAAACTACTTCTTTCTATGTTTTTATATTATGTTAAACTATTTCTTTCTATATTTTTATATTATGATAAACATCTTCTTTCTATATTTTTATGTTATGTTAAACTACTTCTTTCTATATTTTTATGTTATGTTATACAATTTCTTTCTATATTTTTATGTTATGTTAAACTACTTCTTTCTATGTTTTTATATTATGTTAAACTATTTCCTTCTATATTTTTATATTATGTTAAACATCTTCTTTCTATATTTTTATGTTGTGTTAAACTACTTCTTTCTGTTTATATATTATGTTAAACATCTTCTTTCTATATTTTTATGTTATGTTAAACTACTTCTTTCTATGTTTTTATATTATGTTAAACTATTTCTTTCTATATTTTCATATTATGTTAAACATCTTCTTTCTATATTTTTATGTTATGTTAAACTATTTCTTTCTATGTTTTTATATTATGTTAAACTATTTCTTTCTATATTTTTATGTTATGTTAAACTACTTCTTTCTATGTTTTTATATTATGTTAAACTATTTCTTTCTATATTTTTATATTATGTTAAACATCTTCTTTCTATATTTTTATGTTATGTTAAACTACTTCTTTATATGTTTTTATATTATGTTAAACTATTTCTTTCTATATTTTTATATTATGTTAAACATCTTCTTTCTATATTTTTATGTTATATTAAACTATTTCTTTCTATATTTTTATATTATGTTAAACTATTTCTTTCTATATTTTTATATTATGTTAAACATCTTCTTTCTATATTTTTATGTTATGTTAAACTACTTCTTTCTATGTTTTTATATTATGTTAAACTATTTCTTTCTATATTTTTATATTATGATAAACATCTTCTTTCTATATTTTTATGTTATGTTAAACTACTTCTTTCTATATTTTTATGTTATGTTATACAATTTCTTTCTATATTTTTATGTTATGTTAAACTACTTCTTTCTATGTTTTTATATTATGTTAAACTATTTCCTTCTATATTTTTATATTATGTTAAACATCTTCTTTCTATATTTTTATGTTGTGTTAAACTACTTCTTTCTGTTTATATATTATGTTAAACATCTTCTTTCTATATTTTTATGTTATGTTAAACTACTTCTTTCTATGTTTTTATATTATGTTAAACTATTTCTTTCTATATTTTCATATTATGTTAAACATCTTCTTTCTATATTTTTATGTTATGTTAAACTATTTCTTTCTATGTTTTTATATTATGTTAAACTATTTCTTTCTATATTTTTATGTTATGTTAAACTACTTCTTTCTATGTTTTTATATTATGTTAAACTATTTCTTTCTATATTTTTATATTATGTTAAACATCTTCTTTCTATATTTTTATGTTATGTTAAACTATTTCTTTCTATATTTTTATATTATGTTAAACATCTTCTTTCTATATTTTTATGTTATGTTAAACTACTTCTTTTTATATTTTTATGTTATGTTATACAATTTCTTTCTATATTTTTATGTTATGTTAAACTACTTCTTTATATGTTTTTATATTATGTTAAACTATTTCTTTCTATATTTTTATATTATGTTAAACATCTTCTTTCTATATTTTTATGTTATATTAAACTATTTCTTTCTATATTTTTATATTATGTTAAACTACTTCTTTCTATGTTTTTATATTATGTTAAACTATTTCTTTCTATATTTTTATATTATGTTAAACATCTTCTTTCTATATTTTTATGTTATGTTAAACTACTTCTTTCTATGTTTTTATATTATGTTAAACTATTTCTTTCTATATTTTTATATTATGTTAAACATCTTCTTTCTATATTTTTATGTTATGTTAAACTACTTCTTTCTATATTTTTATGTTATGTTATACAATTTCTTTCTATATTTTTATGTTATGTTAAACTACTTCTTTTATGTTTTTATATTATGTTAAACTATTTCTTTCTATATTTTTATATTATGTTAAACATCTTCTTTCTATATTTTTATGTTATGTTAAACTATTTCTTTCTAAATTTTTATATTATGTTAAACTATTTCTTTCTATATTTTTATATTATGTTAAACATCTTCTTTCTATATTTTTATGTTATGTTAAACTACTTCTTTCTATATTTTTATGTTATGTTATACAATTTCTTTCTATATTTTTATGTTATGTTAAACTACTTCTTTCTATATTTTTATATCATGTTAAACTATTTCTTTCTATATTTTTATATTATGTTAAACATCTTCTTTCTATATTTTTATGTTATGTTAAACTATTTCTTTCTATATTTTTATATTATGTTAAACATCTTCTTTCTATATTTTTATGTTATGTTAAACTACTTCTTTTTATATTTTTATGTTATGTTATACAATTTCTTTCTATATTTTTTTGTTATGTTGAACTATTTCTTTCTATATTTTTATGTTATGTTAAACTACTTCTTTCTATGTTTTTTATATTATGTTAAACTATTTCTTTCTATATTTTTATATTATGTTAAACATCTTCTTTCTATATTTTTATGTTATATTAAACTATTTCTTTCTATATTTTAATATTATGTTAAACTATTTCTTTCTATATTTTTATATTATGTTAAACATCTTCTTTCTATATTTTTATATTATGTTAAACATCTTCTTTCTTTATTTTTATGTTATGTTAAACTATTTCTTTCTATATTTTTATATCATGTTAAACTATTTCTTTCTATATTTTTATGTTATGTTAAACATCTTCTTTCTATATTTTTATGTTATGTTAAACTACTTCTTTCTATGTTTTTATATTATGTTAAACTATTTCTTTCTATATTTTTATATTATGTTAAACATCTTCTTTCTATATTTTTATGTTATGTTAAACTACTTCTTTCTATATTTTTATGTTATGTTATACAATTTCTTTCTATATTTTTATGTTATGTTAAACTACTTCTTTTATGTTTTTATATTATGTTAAACTATTTCTTTCTATATTTTTATATTATGTTAAACATCTTCTTTCTATATTTTTATGTTATGTTAAACTATTTCTTTCTAAATTTTTATATTATGTTAAACTATTTCTTTCTATATTTTTATATTATGTTAAACATCTTCTTTCTATATTTTTATGTTATGTTAAACTATTTCTTTCTATATTTTTATATTATGTTAAACATCTTCTTTCTATATTTTTATGTTATGTTAAACTACTTCTTTATATGTTTTTATATTATGTTAAACTATTTCTTTCTATATTTTTATATTATGTTAAACATCTTCTTTCTATATTTTTATGTTATATTAAACTATTTCTTTCTATATTTTTATATTATGTTAAACTATTTCTTTCTATATTTTTATATTATGTTAAACATCTTCTTTCTATATTTTTATGTTATGTTAAACTACTTCTTTATATGTTTTTATATTATGTTAAACTATTTCTTTCTATATTTTTATATTATGATAAACATCTTCTTTCTATATTTTTATGTTATGTTAAACTACTTCTTTCTATATTTTTATGTTATGTTATACAATTTCTTTCTATATTTTTATGTTATGTTAAACTACTTCTTTCTATGTTTTTATATTATGTTAAACTATTTCCTTCTATATTTTTATATTATGTTAAACATCTTCTTTCTATATTTTTATGTTATGTTAAATTACTTCTTTCTATGTTTTAATATTATGTTAAACTATTTCTTTCTATATTTTTATATTATGTTAAACATCTTCTTTCTATATTTTTATATTATGTTAAACATCATCTTTCTATATTTTTATGTTATGTTAAACTATTTCTTTCTATATTTTTATATTATGTTAAACATCTTCTTTCTATATTTTTATATTATGTTAAACATCTTCTTTCTATATTTTTATGTTATGTTAAACTATTTCTTTCTATATTTTTATACTATGTTAAACATCTTCTTTCTATATTTTTATGTTATGTTAAACTACTTCTTTCTATATTTTTATGTTATGTTAAACTATTTTTTTCTATATTTTTATATTATGTTAAACATCTTCTTTCTATATTTTTATGTTATGTTAAACTATTTCTTTCTATATTTTTATGTTATGTTAAACTACTTCTTTCTATGTTTTTATATTATGTTAAACTATTTCTTTCTATATTTTTATATTATGTTAAACATCTTCTTTCTATATTTTTATGTTATGTTAAACTACTTCTTTCTATATTTTTATGTTATGTTAAACTACTTCTTTCTATGTTTTTATATTATGTAAAACTATTTCTTTCTATATTTTTATATTATGTTAAACATCTTCTTTCTATATTTTTATATTATGTTAAACTATTTCTTTCTATATTTTTATATTATGTTAAACATCTTCTTTCTATATTTTTATGTTATGTTAAACTATTTCTTTCTATATTTTTATATTATGTTAAACATCTAATTTCTATATTTTTATGTTATGATAAACTACTTCTTTCTATTTTTATATATTATGTTAAACTATTTCTTTCAATATTTTTATATTATGTTAAACATCTTCTTTCTATATTTTTATGTTATATTAAACTATTTCTGTCTATATTTTTATATTATGTTAAACATCTTTCTATATTTTTATGTTATGTTAAACTACTTCTTTCTATGTTTTTATGTTATGTTAAACTATTTCTTTCTATATTTTTATATTATGTTAAACATCTTCTTTCTATATTGTTATATTATGTTAAACATCTTATTTCTATATTTTTATGTTATGTTAAACTATTTCTTTCTATATTTATATATTATGTTAAACATCTTCTTTCTATATTTTTATGTTATGTTAAACTATTTCTTTCTATATTTTTATGTTATGTTAAACATCTTCTTTCTATATTTTTATATTATGTTAAACATCTTCTTTCTATATTTTTATGTTATGTTAAACTATTTCTTTCTATATTTTTATATTATGTTAAACATCTTCTTTCTATATTTTTATGTTATGTTAAACTACTTCTTTCTATGTTTTTATATTATGTTAAACTATTTCTTTCTATATTTTTATATTATGTTAATCATCTTCTTTATATATTTTTATGTTATGTTAAACTATTTCTTTCTATATTTTTATATTATGTTGAACTATTTCTTTCTATATTTTTATGTTATGTTAAACTACTTCTTTCTATGTTTTTTATATTATGTTAAACTATTTCTTTCTATATTTTTATATTATGTTAAACATCTTCTTTCTATATTTTTATGTTATATTAAACTATTTCTTTCTATATTTTAATATTATGTTAAACTATTTCTTTCTATATTTTTATATTATGTTAAACATCTTCTTTCTATATTTTTATGTTATGTTAAACTACTTCTTTATATGTTTTTATATTATGTTAAACTATTTCTTTCTATATTTTTATATTATGTTAAACATCTTCTTTCTTTATTTTTATGTTATGTTAAACTATTTCTTTCTATATTTTTATATCATGTTAAACTATTTCTTTCTATATTTTTATATTATGTTAAACATCTTCTTTCTATATTTTTATGTTATGTTAAACTATTTCTTTCTATATTTTTATATTATGTTAAACATCTTCTTTCTATATTTTTATGTTATGTTAAACTACTTCTTTTTATATTTTTATGTTATGTTATACAATTTCTTTCTATATTTTTTTGTTATGTTGAACTATTTCTTTCTATATTTTTATGTTATGTTAAACTACTTCTTTCTATGTTTTTTATATTATGTTAAACTATTTCTTTCTATATTTTTATATTATGTTAAACATCTTCTTTCTATATTTTTATGTTATATTAAACTATTTCTTTCTATATTTTAATATTATGTTAAACTATTTCTTTCTATATTTTTATATTATGTTAAACATCTTCTTTCTATATTTTTATATTATGTTAAACATCTTCTTTCTTTATTTTTATGTTATGTTAAACTATTTCTTTCTATATTTTTATATCATGTTAAACTATTTCTTTCTATATTTTTATATTATGTTAAACATCTTCTTTCTATATTTTTATGTTATGTTAAACTATTTCTTTCTATATTTTTATATTATGTTAAACATCTTCTTTCTATATTTTTATGTTATGTTAAACTACTTCTTTCTATATTTTTATGTTATGTTATACAATTTCTTTCTATATTTTTATGTTATGTTAAACTACTTCTTTCTATGTTTTTATATTATGTTAAACTATTTCTTTCTATATTTTTATATTATGTTAAACATCTTCTTTCTATATTTTTATGTTATGATAATTTAGTTCTTTCTATATTTTTATATTATGTTAAACATCTTCTTTCTATATTTTTATGTTATGTTAAACTATTTCTTTCTATATTTTTATATTATGTTAAACATCTTCTTTCTATATTTTTATATTACGTTTAACTACTTCTTTCTATATTTTTATGTTATGTTAAACTACTTCTTTCTATGTTTTTATATTATGTTAAACTATTTCTTTCTATATTTTTATATTATGTTAAACATCTTCTTTCTATATTTTTATGTTATGTTAAACTATTTCTTTCTATATTTTTATATTATGTTAAACATCTAATTTCTATATTTTTATGTTATGTTAAACTACTTCTTTCTATGTTTATATATTATGTTAAACTATTTCTTTCAATATTTTTATATTATGTTTAACATCTTCTTTCTATATTTTTATGTTATATTAAACTATTTCTGTCTATATTTTTATATTATGTTAAACATCTTCTTTCTATATTTTTATGTTATGTTAAACTACTTCTTTCTATGTTTTTATGTTATGTTAAACTATTTCTTTCTATATTTTTATATTATGTTAATCATCTTCTTTCTATATTGTTATACTATGTTAAACGTCTTATTTCTATATTTTTATGTTATGTTAAACTATTTCTTTCTATATTTTTATATTATGTTAAACATCTTCTTTCTATATTTTTATGTTGTGTTAAACTACTTCTTTCTATGTTTTTATTTTATGTTGAACTATTTCTTTCTATGTTTTTATATTATGTTAAACATCTTCTTTCTATATTTTTATGTTATATTAAACTATTTCTTTCTATATTTTTATATTATGTTAAACATCTTCTTTCTATATTTTCATGTTGTGTTAAACTACTTCTTTCTATGTTTTTATATTATGTTAAACTATTTCTTTCTATATTTTTATATTATGTTAAACATCTTCTTTCTATATTTTTATGTTATGTTAAACTACTTCTTTATATGTTTTTATATTATGTTAAACTATTTCTTTCTATATTTTTATATTATGTTAAACATCTTCTTTCTATATTTTTATGTTATATTAAACTATTTCTTTCTATATTTTTATATTATGTTAAACTATTTCTTTCTATATTTTTATATTATGTTAAACATCTTCTTTCTATATTTTTATGTTATGTTAAACTACTTCTTTCTATGTTTTTATATTATGTTAAACTATTTCTTTCTATATTTTTATATTATGATAAACATCTTCTTTCTATATTTTTATGTTATGTTAAACTACTTCTTTCTATATTTTTATGTTATGTTATACAATTTCTTTCTATATTTTTATGTTATGTTAAACTACTTCTTTCTATGTTTTTATATTATGTTAAACTATTTCCTTCTATATTTTTATATTATGTTAAACATCTTCTTTCTATATTTTTATGTTGTGTTAAACTACTTCTTTCTGTTTATATATTATGTTAAACATCTTCTTTCTATATTTTTATGTTATGTTAAACTACTTCTTTCTATGTTTTTATATTATGTTAAACTATTTCTTTCTATATTTTCATATTATGTTAAACATCTTCTTTCTATATTTTTATGTTATGTTAAACTATTTCTTTCTATGTTTTTATATTATGTTAAACTATTTCTTTCTATATTTTTATGTTATGTTAAACTACTTCTTTCTATGTTTTTATATTATGTTAAACTATTTCTTTCTATATTTTTATATTATGTTAAACATCTTCTTTCTATATTTTTATGTTATGTTAAACTATTTCTTTCTATATTTTTATATTATGTTAAACATCTTCTTTCTATATTTTTATGTTATGTTAAACTACTTCTTTTTATATTTTTATGTTATGTTATACAATTTCTTTCTATATTTTTTTGTTATGTTGAACTATTTCTTTCTATATTTTTATGTTATGTTAAACTACTTCTTTCTATGTTTTTTATATTATGTTAAACTATTTCTTTCTATATTTTTATATTATGTTAAACATCTTCTTTCTATATTTTTATGTTATATTAAACTATTTCTTTCTATATTTTAATATTATGTTAAACTATTTCTTTCTATATTTTTATATTATGTTAAACATCTTCTTTCTATATTTTTATGTTATGTTAAACTACTTCTTTATATGTTTTTATATTATGTTAAACTATTTCTTTCTATATTTTTATATTATGTTAAACATCTTCTTTCTTTATTTTTATGTTATGTTAAACTATTTCTTTCTATATTTTTATATCATGTTAAACTATTTCTTTCTATATTTTTATATTATGTTAAACATCTTCTTTCTATATTTTTATGTTATGTTAAACTATTTCTTTCTATATTTTTATATTATGTTAAACATCTTCTTTCTATATTTTTATGTTATGTTAAACTACTTCTTTCTATATTTTTATGTTATGTTATACAATTTCTTTCTATATTTTTATGTTATGTTAAACTACTTCTTTCTATGTTTTTATATTATGTTAAACTATTTCTTTCTATATTTTTATATTATGTTAAACATCTTCTTTCTATATTTTTATGTTATGATAATTTAGTTCTTTCTATATTTTTATATTATGTTAAACATCTTCTTTCTATATTTTTATATTATGTTAAACTATTTCTTTCTATATTTTTATATTATGTTAAACTATTTCTTTCTATATTTTTATGTTATGTTAAACTATTTCTTTCTATATTATGTTAAACATCTTCTTTCTATATTTTTATGTTATGTTAAACTACTTCTTTCTATATTTTTATGTTATGTTAAACTACTTCTTTCTATGTTTTTATATTATGTAAAACTATTTCTTTCTATATTTTTATATTATGTTAAACATCTTCTTTCTATATTTTTATGTTATGTTAAACTATTTCTTTCTATATTTTTATATTATGTTAAACATCTTCTTTCTATATTTTTATGTTATGTTAAACTATTTCTTTCTATATTCTTATATTATGTTAAACATCTTCTTTCTATATTTTTATATTACGTTTAACTACTTCTTTCTATATTTTTATGTTATGTTAAACTACTTCTTTCTATGTTTTTATATTATGTTAAACTATTTCTTTCTATATTTTTATATTATGTTAAACATCTTCTTTCTATATTTTTATGTTATGTTAAACTATTTCTTTCTATATTTTTATATTATGTTAAACATCTAATTTCTATATTTTTATGTTATGTTAAACTACTTCTTTCTATGTTTATATATTATGTTAAACTATTTCTTTCTATATTTTTATATTATGTTAAACATCTTCTTTCTATATTTTTATGTTATGTTAAACTAATTCTTTCTATATTTTTATATTATGTTAAACATCTAATTTCTATATTTTTATGTTATGTTAAACTACTTCTTTCTATGTTTATATGTTATGTTAAACTATTTCTTTCTATATTTTTATATTATGTTAAACATCTTCTTTCTATATTTTTATATTATGTTAAACATCTTCTTTCTATATTTTTATGTTATGTTAAACTATTTCTTTCTATATTTTTATATTATGTTAAACATCTTCTTTCTATATTTTTATGTTATGTTAAACTATTTCTTTCTATATTTTTATATTATGTTAAACATCTTCTTTCTATATTTTTATATTACGTTTAACTACTTCTTTCTATATTTTTATGTTATGTTAAACTACTTCTTTCTATATTTTTATATTATGTTAAACTATTTCTTTCTATATTTTTATATTATGTTAAACATCTTCTTTTTATATTTTTATGTTATGTTAAACTATTTCTTTCTATATTTTTATATTATGTTAAACATCTAATTTCTATATTTTTATGTTATGTTAAACTACTTCTTTCTATGTTTATATATTATGTTAAACTATTTCTTTCAATATTTTTATATTATGTTAAACATCTTCTTTCTATATTTTTATGTTATATTAAACTATTTCTGTCTATATTTTTATATTATGTTAAACATCTTCTTTCTATATTTTTATGTTATGTTAAACTACTTCTTTCTATGTTTTTATATTATGTTAAACTATTTCTTTCTATATTTTTATATTATGATAAACATCTTCTTTCTATATTTTTATGTTATGTTAAACTATTTCTTTCTATGTTTTTATATTATGTTAAACTATTTCTTTCTATATTTTTATGTTATGTTAAACTACTTCTTTTATGTTTTTATATTATGTTAAACTATTTCTTTCTATATTTTTATATTATGTTAAACATCTTCTTTCTATATTTTTATGTTATGTTAAACTATTTCTTTCTATATTTTTATATTATGTTAAACATCTTATTTCTATATTTTTATGTTATGTTAAACTACTTCTTTCTATGTTTTTATATTATGTTAAACTATTTCTTTCTATATTTTTATATTATGTTAAACATCTTCTTTCTATATTTTTATGTTATGTTAAACTACTTCTTTCTATGTTTTTATATTATGTTAAACTATTTCTTTCTTTATTTTTATATTATGTTAAACATCTTCTTTCTATACTTTTATGTTATGTTAAACTACTTCTGTATATGTTTTTATATTATGTTAAACTATTTCTTTCTATATTTTTATATTATGTTAAACATCTTCTTTCTATATTTTTATGTTATGTTAAACTACTTCTTTCTATGTTTTTATATTATGTTAAACTATTTCTTTCTATATTTTTATATTATGTTAAACATCTTCTTTCTATATTTTTATGTTATGTTAAACTATTTCTTTCTATATTTTTATATTATGTTAAACTATTTCTTTCTATATTTTTATAGTATGTTATTCATCTTCTTTCTATATTTTTATGTTATGTTAAACTATTTCTTTCTATATTTTTATATTATGTTAAACATCTTCTTTCTATATTTTTATGTTATGTTAAACTATTTCTTTCTATATTTTTATATTATGTTAAACATCTTCTTTCTATATTTTTATATTATGTTAAACTACTTCTTTCTATATTTTTATATTATGTTAAACATCTTCTTTCTATATTTTTATGTTATGTTAAACTATTTCTTTCTATATTTTTATATTATGTTGAACTATTTCTTTCTATATTTTTATGTTATGTTAAACTACTTCTTTCTATGTTTTTTATATTATGTTAAACTATTTCTTTCTATATTTTTATATTATGTTAAACATCTTCTTTCTATATTTTTATGTTGTGTTAAACTACTTCTTTCTGTTTATATATTATGTTAAACATCTTCTTTCTATATTTTTATGTTATATTAAACTATTTCTTTCTATATTTTTATATTATGTTAAACTACTTCTTTCTATGTTTTTATATTATGTTAAACTATTTCTTTCTATATTTTTATATTATGTTAAACATCTTCTTTCTATATTTTTATGTTATGTTAAACTACTTCTTTCTATGTTTTTATATTATGTTAAACTATTTCTTTCTATATTTTTATATTATGTTAAACATCTTCTTTCTATATTTTTATGTTATGTTAAACTACTTCTTTCTATATTTTTATGTTATGTTATACAATTTCTTTCTATATTTTTATGTTATGTTAAACTACTTCTTTTATGTTTTTATATTATGTTAAACTATTTCTTTCTATATTTTTATATTATGTTAAACATCTTCTTTCTATATTTTTATGTTATGTTAAACTATTTCTTTCTAAATTTTTATATTATGTTAAACTATTTCTTTCTATATTTTTATATTATGTTAAACATCTTCTTTCTATATTTTTATGTTATGTTAAACTATTTCTTTCTATATTTTTATATTATGTTAAACATCTTCTTTCTATATTTTTATGTTATGTTAAACTACTTCTTTATATGTTTTTATATTATGTTAAACTATTTCTTTCTATATTTTTATATTATGTTAAACATCTTCTTTCTATATTTTTATGTTATATTAAACTATTTCTTTCTATATTTTTATATTATGTTAAACTATTTCTTTCTATATTTTTATATTATGTTAAACATCTTCTTTCTATATTTTTATGTTATGTTAAACTACTTCTTTATATGTTTTTATATTATGTTAAACTATTTCTTTCTATATTTTTATATTATGATAAACATCTTCTTTCTATGTTTTTATGTTATGTTAAACTACTTCTTTCTATATTTTTATGTTATGTTATACAATTTCTTTCTATATTTTTATGTTATGTTAAACTACTTCTTTCTATGATTTTATATTATGTTAAACTATTTCCTTCTATATTTTTATATTATGTTAAACATCTTCTTTCTATATTTTTATGTTATGTTAAATTACTTCTTTCTATGTTTTAATATTATGTTAAACTATTTCTTTCTATATTTTTATATTATGTTAAACATCTTCTTTCTATATTTTTATATTATGTTAAACATCATCTTTCTATATTTTTATGTTATGTTAAACTATTTCTTTCTATATTTTTATATTATGTTAAACATCTTCTTTCTATATTTTTATATTATGTTAAACATCTTCTTTCTATATTTTTATGTTATGTTAAACTATTTCTTTCTATATTTTTATACTATGTTAAACATCTTCTTTCTATATTTTTATGTTATGTTAAACTACTTCTTTCTATATTTTTATGTTATGTTAAACTACTTCTTTCTATGTTTTTATATTATGTAAAACTATTTCTTTCTATATTTTTATATTATGTTAAACATCTTCTTTCTATATTTTTATATTATGTTAAACTATTTCTTTCTATATTTTTATATTATGTTAAACATCTTCTTTCTATATTTTTATGTTATGTTAAACTATTTCTTTCTATATTTTTATATTATGTTAAACATCTAATTTCTATATTTTTATGTTATGATAAACTACTTCTTTCTATTTTTATATATTATGTTAAACTATTTCTTTCAATATTTTTATATTATGTTAAACATCTTCTTTCTATATTTTTATGTTATATTAAACTATTTCTGTCTATATTTTTATATTATGTTAAACATCTTTCTATATTTTTATGTTATGTTAAACTACTTCTTTCTATGTTTTTATGTTATGTTAAACTATTTCTTTCTATATTTTTATATTATGTTAAACATCTTCTTTCTATATTGTTATATTATGTTAAACATCTTATTTCTATATTTTTATGTTATGTTAAACTATTTCTTTCTATATTTATATATTATGTTAAACATCTTCTTTCTATATTTTTATGTTATGTTAAACTATTTCTTTCTATATTTTTATGTTATGTTAAACATCTTCTTTCTATATTTTTATATTATGTTAAACATCTTCTTTCTATATTTTTATGTTATGTTAAACTATTTCTTTCTATATTTTTATATTATGTTAAACATCTTCTTTCTATATTTTTATGTTATGTTAAACTACTTCTTTCTATGTTTTTATATTATGTTAAACTATTTCTTTCTATATTTTTATATTATGTTAATCATCTTCTTTATATATTTTTATGTTATGTTAAACTATTTCTTTCTATATTTTTATATTATGTTGAACTATTTCTTTCTATATTTTTATGTTATGTTAAACTACTTCTTTCTATGTTTTTTATATTATGTTAAACTATTTCTTTCTATATTTTTATATTATGTTAAACATCTTCTTTCTATATTTTTATGTTATATTAAACTATTTCTTTCTATATTTTAATATTATGTTAAACTATTTCTTTCTATATTTTTATATTATGTTAAACATCTTCTTTCTATATTTTTATGTTATGTTAAACTACTTCTTTATATGTTTTTATATTATGTTAAACTATTTCTTTCTATATTTTTATATTATGTTAAACATCTTCTTTCTTTATTTTTATGTTATGTTAAACTATTTCTTTCTATATTTTTATATCATGTTAAACTATTTCTTTCTATATTTTTATATTATGTTAAACATCTTCTTTCTATATTTTTATGTTATGTTAAACTATTTCTTTCTATATTTTTATATTATGTTAAACATCTTCTTTCTATATTTTTATGTTATGTTAAACTACTTCTTTTTATATTTTTATGTTATGTTATACAATTTCTTTCTATATTTTTTTGTTATGTTGAACTATTTCTTTCTATATTTTTATGTTATGTTAAACTACTTCTTTCTATGTTTTTTATATTATGTTAAACTATTTCTTTCTATATTTTTATATTATGTTAAACATCTTCTTTCTATATTTTTATGTTATATTAAACTATTTCTTTCTATATTTTAATATTATGTTAAACTATTTCTTTCTATATTTTTATATTATGTTAAACATCTTCTTTCTATATTTTTATGTTATGTTAAACTACTTCTTTATATGTTTTTATATTATGTTAAACTATTTCTTTCTATATTTTTATATTATGTTAAACATCTTCTTTCTTTATTTTTATGTTATGTTAAACTATTTCTTTCTATATTTTTATATCATGTTAAACTATTTCTTTCTATATTTTTATATTATGTTAAACATCTTCTTTCTATATTTTTATGTTATGTTAAACTATTTCTTTCTATATTTTTATATTATGTTAAACATCTTCTTTCTATATTTTTATGTTATGTTAAACTACTTCTTTCTATATTTTTATGTTATGTTATACAATTTCTTTCTATATTTTTATGTTATGTTAAACTACTTCTTTCTATGTTTTTATATTATGTTAAACTATTTCTTTCTATATTTTTATATTATGTTAAACATCTTCTTTCTATATTTTTATGTTATGATAATTTAGTTCTTTCTATATTTTTATATTATGTTAAACATCTTCTTTCTATATTTTTATGTTATGTTAAACTATTTCTTTCTATATTTTTATATTATGTTAAACATCTTCTTTCTATATTTTTATATTACGTTTAACTACTTCTTTCTATATTTTTATGTTATGTTAAACTACTTCTTTCTATGTTTTTATATTATGTTAAACTATTTCTTTCTATATTTTTATATTATGTTAAACATCTTCTTTCTATATTTTTATGTTATGTTAAACTATTTCTTTCTATATTTTTATATTATGTTAAACATCTAATTTCTATATTTTTATGTTATGTTAAACTACTTCTTTCTATGTTTATATATTATGTTAAACTATTTCTTTCAATATTTTTATATTATGTTTAACATCTTCTTTCTATATTTTTATGTTATATTAAACTATTTCTGTCTATATTTTTATATTATGTTAAACATCTTCTTTCTATATTTTTATGTTATGTTAAACTACTTCTTTCTATGTTTTTATGTTATGTTAAACTATTTCTTTCTATATTTTTATATTATGTTAATCATCTTCTTTCTATATTGTTATATTATGTTAAACGTCTTATTTCTATATTTTTATGTTATGTTAAACTATTTCTTTCTATATTTTTATATTATGTTAAACATCTTCTTTCTATATTTTTATGTTGTGTTAAACTACTTCTTTCTATGTTTTTATTTTATGTTGAACTATTTCTTTCTATATTTTTATATTATGTTAAACATCTTCTTTCTATATTTTTATGTTATATTAAACTATTTCTTTCTATATTTTTATATTATGTTAAACATCTTCTTTCTATATTTTCATGTTGTGTTAAACTACTTCTTTCTATGTTTTTATATTATGTTAAACTATTTCTTTCTATATTTTTATATTATGTTAAACATCTTCTTTCTATATTTTTATGTTATGTTAAACTACTTCTTTATATGTTTTTATATTATGTTAAACTATTTCTTTCTATATTTTTATATTATGTTAAACATCTTCTTTCTATATTTTTATGTTATATTAAACTATTTCTTTCTATATTTTTATATTATGTTAAACTATTTCTTTCTATATTTTTATATTATGTTAAACATCTTCTTTCTATATTTTTATGTTATGTTAAACTACTTCTTTCTATGTTTTTATATTATGTTAAACTATTTCTTTCTATATTTTTATATTATGATAAACATCTTCTTTCTATATTTTTATGTTATGTTAAACTACTTCTTTCTATATTTTTATGTTATGTTATACAATTTCTTTCTATATTTTTATGTTATGTTAAACTACTTCTTTCTATGTTTTTATATTATGTTAAACTATTTCCTTCTATATTTTTATATTATGTTAAACATCTTCTTTCTATATTTTTATGTTATGTTAAATTACTTCTTTCTATGTTTTAATATTATGTTAAACTATTTCTTTCTATATTTTTATATTATGTTAAACATCTTCTTTCTATATTTTTATATTATGTTAAACATCATCTTTCTATATTTTTATGTTATGTTAAACTATTTCTTTCTATATTTTTATATTATGTTAAACATCTTCTTTCTATATTTTTATATTATGTTAAACATCTTCTTTCTATATTTTTATGTTATGTTAAACTATTTCTTTCTATATTTTTATACTATGTTAAACATCTTCTTTCTATATTTTTATGTTATGTTAAACTACTTCTTTCTATATTTTTATGTTATGTTAAACTATTTTTTTCTATATTTTTATATTATGTTAAACATCTTCTTTCTATATTTTTATGTTATGTTAAACTATTTCTTTCTATATTTTTATGTTATGTTAAACTACTTCTTTCTATGTTTTTATATTATGTTAAACTATTTCTTTCTATATTTTTATATTATGTTAAACATCTTCTTTCTATATTTTTATGTTATGTTAAACTACTTCTTTCTATATTTTTATGTTATGTTAAACTACTTCTTTCTATGTTTTTATATTATGTAAAACTATTTCTTTCTATATTTTTATATTATGTTAAACATCTTCTTTCTATATTTTTATGTTATTTTAAACTATTTCTTTCTATATTTTTATATTATGTTAAACATCTTCTTTCTATATTTTTATGTTATGTTAAACTAGTTCTTTCTATGTTTTTATATTATGTTAAACTATTTCTTTCTATATTTTTATATTATGTTAAACATCTTCTTTCTATATTTTTATGTTATGTTAAACTATTTCTTTCTATATTTTTATATTATGTTAAACATCTTCTTTCTATATTTTTATATTATGTTAAACTATTTCTTTCTATATTTTTATATTATGTTAAACATCTTCTTTCTATATTTTTATGTTATGTTAAACTATTTCTTTCTATATTTTTATATTATGTTAAACATCTAATTTCTATATTTTTATGTTATGATAAACTACTTCTTTCTATTTTTATATATTATGTTAAACTATTTCTTTCAATATTTTTATATTATGTTAAACATCTTCTTTCTATATTTTTATGTTATATTAAACTATTTCTGTCTATATTTTTATATTATGTTAAACATCTTTCTATATTTTTATGTTATGTTAAACTACTTCTTTCTATGTTTTTATGTTATGTTAAACTATTTCTTTCTATATTTTTATATTATGTTAAACATCTTCTTTCTATATTGTTATATTATGTTAAACATCTTATTTCTATATTTTTATGTTATGTTAAACTATTTCTTTCTATATTTTTATATTATGTTAAACATCTTCTTTCTATATTTTTATGTTATGTTAAATTACTTCTTTCTATGTTTTAATATTATGTTAAACTATTTCTTTCTAAATTTTTATATTATGTTAAACATCTTCTTTCTATATTTTTATATTATGTTAAACATCATCTTTCTATATTTTTATGTTATGTTAAACTATTTCTTTCTATATTTTTATATTATGTTAAACATCTTCTTTCTATATTTTTATATTATGTTAAACATCTTCTTTCTATATTTTTATGTTATGTTAAACTATTTCTTTCTATATTTTTATACTATGTTAAACATCTTCTTTCTATATTTTTATGTTATGTTAAACTACTTCTTTCTATATTTTTATGTTATGTTAAACTATTTTTTTCTATATTTTTATATTATGTTAAACATCTTCTTTCTATATTTTTATGTTATGTTAAACTATTTCTTTCTATATTTTTATGTTATGTTAAACTACTTCTTTCTATGTTTTTATATTATGTTAAACTATTTCTTTCTATATTTTTATATTATGTTAAACATCTTCTTTCTATATTTTTATGTTATGTTAAACTACTTCTTTCTATATTTTTATGTTATGTTAAACTACTTCTTTCTATGTTTTTATATTATGTAAAACTATTTCTTTCTATATTTTTATATTATGTTAAACATCTTCTTTCTATATTTTTATGTTATTTTAAACTATTTCTTTCTATATTTTTATATTATGTTAAACATCTTCTTTCTATATTTTTATGTTATGTTAAACTAGTTCTTTCTATGTTTTTATATTATGTTAAACTATTTCTTTCTATATTTTTATATTATGTTAAACATCTTCTTTCTATATTTTTATGTTATGTTAAACTATTTCTTTCTATATTTTTATATTATGTTAAACATCTTCTTTCTATATTTTTATATTATGTTAAACTATTTCTTTCTATATTTTTATATTATGTTAAACATCTTCTTTCTATATTTTTATGTTATGTTAAACTATTTCTTTCTATATTTTTATATTATGTTAAACATCTAATTTCTATATTTTTATGTTATGATAAACTACTTCTTTCTATTTTTATATATTATGTTAAACTATTTCTTTCAATATTTTTATATTATGTTAAACATCTTCTTTCTATATTTTTATGTTATATTAAACTATTTCTGTCTATATTTTTATATTATGTTAAACATCTTTCTATATTTTTATGTTATGTTAAACTACTTCTTTCTATGTTTTTATGTTATGTTAAACTATTTCTTTCTATATTTTTATATTATGTTAAACATCTTCTTTCTATATTGTTATATTATGTTAAACATCTTATTTCTATATTTTTATGTTATGTTAAACTATTTCTTTCTATATTTTTATATTATGTTAAACATCTTCTTTCTATATTTTTATGTTATGTTAAACTATTTCTTTCTATATTTTTATGTTATGTTAAACATCTTCTTTCTATATTTTTATATTATGTTAAACATCTTCTTTCTATATTTTTATGTTATGTTAAACTATTTCTTTCTATATTTTTATATTATGTTAAACATCTTCTTTCTATATTTTTATGTTATGTTAAACTACTTCTTTCTATGTTTTTATATTATGTTAAACTATTTCTTTCTATATTTTTATATTATGTTAATCATCTTCTTTATATATTTTTATGTTATGTTAAACTATTTCTTTCTATATTTTTATATTATGTTGAACTATTTCTTTCTATATTTTTATGTTATGTTAAACTACTTCTTTCTATGTTTTTTATATTATGTTAAACTATTTCTTTCTATATTTTTATATTATGTTAAACATCTTCTTTCTATATTTTTATGTTATATTAAACTATTTCTTTCTATATTTTAATATTATGTTAAACTATTTCTTTCTATATTTTTATATTATGTTAAACATCTTCTTTCTATATTTTTATGTTATGTTAAACTACTTCTTTATATGTTTTTATATTATGTTAAACTATTTCTTTCTATATTTTTATATTATGTTAAACATCTTCTTTCTTTATTTTTATGTTATGTTAAACTATTTCTTTCTATATTTTTATATCATGTTAAACTATTTCTTTCTATATTTTTATATTATGTTAAACATCTTCTTTCTATATTTTTATGTTATGTTAAACTATTTCTTTCTATATTTTTATATTATGTTAAACATCTTCTTTCTATATTTTTATGTTATGTTAAACTACTTCTTTTTATATTTTTATGTTATGTTATACAATTTCTTTCTATATTTTTTTGTTATGTTGAACTATTTCTTTCTATATTTTTATGTTATGTTAAACTACTTCTTTCTATGTTTTTTATATTATGTTAAACTATTTCTTTCTATATTTTTATATTATGTTAAACATCTTCTTTCTATATTTTTATGTTATATTAAACTATTTCTTTCTATATTTTAATATTATGTTAAACATCTTCTTTCTATATTTTTATATTATGTTAAACATCTTCTTTCTATATTTTTATGTTATGTTAAACTATTTCTTTCTATATTTTTATATTATGTTAAACATCTTCTTTCTATATTTTTATGTTATGTTAAACTACTTCTTTCTATGTTTTTATATTATGTTAAACTATTTCTTTCTATATTTTTATATTATGTTAATCATCTTCTTTATATATTTTTATGTTATGTTAAACTATTTCTTTCTATATTTTTATATTATGTTGAACTATTTCTTTCTATATTTTTATGTTATGTTAAACTACTTCTTTCTATGTTTTTTATATTATGTTAAACTATTTCTTTCTATATTTTTATATTATGTTAAACATCTTCTTTCTATATTTTTATGTTATATTAAACTATTTCTTTCTATATTTTAATATTATGTTAAACTATTTCTTTCTATATTTTTATATTATGTTAAACATCTTCTTTCTATATTTTTATGTTATGTTAAGCTACTTCTTTATATGTTTTTATATTATGTTAAACTATTTCTTTCTATATTTTTATATTATGTTAAACATCTTCTTTCTTTATTTTTATGTTATGTTAAACTATTTCTTTCTATATTTTTATATTATGTTAAACATCTTCTTTCTATATTTTTATGTTATGTTAAACTAGTTCTTTCTATGTTTTTATATTATGTTAAACTATTTCTTTCTATATTTTTATATTATGTTAAACATCTTCTTTCTATATTTTTATGTTATGTTAAACTATTTCTTTCTATATTTTTATATTATGTTAAACATCTTCTTTCTATATTTTTATATTATGTTAAACTATTTCTTTCTATATTTTTATATTATGTTAAACATCTTCTTTCTATATTTTTATGTTATGTTAAACTATTTCTTTCTATATTTTTATATTATGTTAAACATCTAATTTCTATATTTTTATGTTATGATAAACTACTTCTTTCTATTTTTATGTTATTTTAAACTATTTCTTTCTATATTTTTATATTATGTTAAACATCTTCTTTCTATATTTTTATGTTATGTTAAACTAGTTCTTTCTTTGTTTTTATATTATGTTAAACTATTTCTTTCTATATTTTTATATTATGTTAAACATCTTCTTTCTATATTTTTATGTTATGTTAAACTATTTCTTTCTATATTTTTATATTATGTTAAACATCTTCTTTCTATATTTTTATATTATGTTAAACTATTTCTTTCTATATTTTTATATTATGTTAAACATCTTCTTTCTATATTTTTATGTTATGTTAAACTATTTCTTTCTATATTTTTATATTATGTTAAACATCTAATTTCTATATTTTTATGTTATGATAAACTACTTCTTTCTATTTTTATATATTATGTTAAACTATTTCTTTCAATATTTTTATATTATGTTAAACATCTTCCTTCTATATTTTTATGTTATATTAAACTATTTCTGTCTATATTTTTATATTATGTTAAACATCTTTCTATATTTTTATGTTATGTTAAACTACTTCTTTCTATGTTTTTATGTTATGTTAAACTATTTCTTTCTATATTTTTATATTATGTTAAACATCTTCTTTCTATATTGTTATATTATGTTAAACATCTTATTTCTATATTTTTATGTTATGTTAAACTATTTCTTTCTATATTTTTATATTATGTTAAACATCTTCTTTCTATATTTTTATGTTATGTTAAACTATTTCTTTCTATATTTTTATGTTATGTTAAACATCTTCTTTCTATATTTTTATATTATGTTAAACATCTTCTTTCTATATTTTTATGTTATGTTAAACTATTTCTTTCTATATTTTTATATTATGTTAAACATCTTCTTTCTATATTTTTATGTTATGTTAAACTACTTCTTTCTATGTTTTTATATTATGTTAAACTATTTCTTTCTATATTTTTATATTATGTTAATCATCTTCTTTATATATTTTTATGTTATGTTGAACTATTTCTTTCTATATTTTTATGTTATGTTAAACTACTTCTTTCTATGTTTTTTATATTATGTTAAACTATTTCTTTCTATATTTTTATATTATGTTAAACATCTTCTTTCTATATTTTTATGTTATATTAAACTATTTCTTTCTATATTTTAATATTATGTTAAACTATTTCTTTCTATATTTTTATATTATGTTAAACATCTTCTTTCTATATTTTTATGTTATGTTAAACTACTTCTTTATATGTTTTTATATTATGTTAAACTATTTCTTTCTATATTTTTATATTATGTTAAACATCTTCTTTCTTTATTTTTATGTTATGTTAAACTATTTCTTTCTATATTTTTATATCATGTTAAACTATTTCTTTCTATATTTTTATATTATGTTAAACATCTTCTTTCTATATTTTTATGTTATGTTAAACTATTTCTTTCTATATTTTTATATTATGTTAAACATCTTCTTTCTATATTTTTATGTTATGTTAAACTACTTCTTTTTATATTTTTATGTTATGTTATACAATTTCTTTCTATATTTTTTTGTTATGTTGAACTATTTCTTTCTATATTTTTATGTTATGTTAAACTACTTCTTTCTATGTTTTTTATATTATGTTAAACTATTTCTTTCTATATTTTTATATTATGTTAAACATCTTCTTTCTATATTTTTATGTTATATTAAACTATTTCTTTCTATATTTTAATATTATGTTAAACATCTTCTTTCTATATTTTTATATTATGTTAAACATCTTCTTTCTATATTTTTATGTTATGTTAAACTATTTCTTTCTATATTTTTATATTATGTTAAACATCTTCTTTCTATATTTTTATGTTATGTTAAACTACTTCTTTCTATGTTTTTATATTATGTTAAACTATTTCTTTCTATATTTTTATATTATGTTAATCATCTTCTTTATATATTTTTATGTTATGTTAAACTATTTCTTTCTATATTTTTATATTATGTTGAACTATTTCTTTCTATATTTTTATGTTATGTTAAACTACTTCTTTCTATGTTTTTTATATTATGTTAAACTATTTCTTTCTATATTTTTATATTATGTTAAACATCTTCTTTCTATATTTTTATGTTATATTAAACTATTTCTTTCTATATTTTAATATTATGTTAAACTATTTCTTTCTATATTTTTATATTATGTTAAACATCTTCTTTCTATATTTTTATGTTATGTTAAGCTACTTCTTTATATGTTTTTATATTATGTTAAACTATTTCTTTCTATATTTTTATATTATGTTAAACATCTTCTTTCTTTATTTTTATGTTATGTTAAACTATTTCTTTCTATATTTTTATATCATGTTAAACTATTTCTTTCTATATTTTTATATTATGTTAAACATCTTCTTTCTATATTTTTATGTTATGTTAAACTATTTCTTTCTATATTTTTATATTATGTTAAACATCTTCTTTCTATATTTTTATGTTATGTTAAACTACTTCTTTTTATATTTTTATGTTATGTTATACAATTTCTTTCTATATTTTTTTGTTATGTTGAACTATTTCTTTCTATATTTTTATGTTATGTTAAACTACTTCTTTCTATGTTTTTTATATTATGTTAAACTATTTCTTTCTATATTTTTATATTATGTTAAACATCTTCTTTCTATATTTTTATGTTATGTTAAACTATTTCTTTCTATATTTTAATATTATGTTAAACTATTTATTTCTATATTTTTATATTATGTTAAACATCTTCTTTCTATATTTTTATGTTATGTTAAACTACTTCTTTATATGTTTTTATATTATGTTAAACTATTTCTTTCTATATTTTTATATTATGTTAAACATCTTCTTTCTTTATTTTTATGTTATGTTAAACTATTTCTTTCTATATTTTTATATCATGTTAAACTATTTCTTTCTATATTTTTATATTATGTTAAACATCTTCTTTCTATATTTTTATATTATGTTAAACTATTTCTTTCTATATTTTTATATTATGTTAAACATCTTCTTTCTATATTTTTATGTTATGTTAAACTATTTCTTTCTATATTTTTATATTATGTTAAACATCTAATTTCTATATTTTTATGTTATGATAAACTACTTCTTTCTATTTTTATATATTATGTTAAACTATTTCTTTCAATATTTTTATATTATGTTAAACATCTTCTTTCTATATTTTTATGTTATATTAAACTATTTCTGTCTATATTTTTATATTATGTTAAACATCTTTCTATATTTTTATGTTATGTTAAACTACTTCTTTCTATGTTTTTATGTTATGTTAAACTATTTCTTTCTATATTTTTATATTATGTTAAACATCTTCTTTCTATATTGTTATATTATGTTAAACATCTTATTTCTATATTTTTATGTTATGTTAAACTATTTCTTTCTATATTTTTATATTATGTTAAACATCTTCTTTCTATATTTTTATGTTATGTTAAACTATTTCTTTCTATATTTTTATGTTATGTTAAACATCTTCTTTCTATATTTTTATATTATGTTAAACATCTTCTTTCTATATTTTTATGTTATGTTAAACTATTTCTTTCTATATTTTTATATTATGTTAAACATCTTCTTTCTATATTTTTATGTTATGTTAAACTACTTCTTTCTATGTTTTTATATTATGTTAAACTATTTCTTTCTATATTTTTATATTATGTTAATCATCTTCTTTATATATTTTTATGTTATGTTAAACTATTTCTTTCTATATTTTTATATTATGTTGAACTATTTCTTTCTATATTTTTATGTTATGTTAAACTACTTCTTTCTATGTTTTTTATATTATGTTAAACTATTTCTTTCTATATTTTTATATTATGTTAAACATCTTCTTTCTATATTTTTATGTTATATTAAACTATTTCTTTCTATATTTTAATATTATGTTAAACTATTTCTTTCTATATTTTTATATTATGTTAAACATCTTCTTTCTATATTTTTATGTTATGTTAAACTACTTCTTTATATGTTTTTATATTATGTTAAACTATTTCTTTCTATATTTTTATATTATGTTAAACATCTTCTTTCTTTATTTTTATGTTATGTTAAACTATTTCTTTCTATATTTTTATATCATGTTAAACTATTTCTTTCTATATTTTTATATTATGTTAAACATCTTCTTTCTATATTTTTATGTTATGTTAAACTATTTCTTTCTATATTTTTATATTATGTTAAACATCTTCTTTCTATATTTTTATGTTATGTTAAACTACTTCTTTTTATATTTTTATGTTATGTTATACAATTTCTTTCTATATTTTTTTGTTATGTTGAACTATTTCTTTCTATATTTTTATGTTATGTTAAACTACTTCTTTCTATGTTTTTTATATTATGTTAAACTATTTCTTTCTATATTTTTATATTATGTTAAACATCTTCTTTCTATATTTTTATGTTATATTAAACTATTTCTTTCTATATTTTAATATTATGTTAAACTATTTATTTCTATATTTTTATATTATGTTAAACATCTTCTTTCTATATTTTTATGTTATGTTAAACTACTTCTTTATATGTTTTTATATTATGTTAAACTATTTCTTTCTATATTTTTATATTATGTTAAACATCTTCTTTCTTTATTTTTATGTTATGTTAAACTATTTCTTTCTATATTTTTATATCATGTTAAACTATTTCTTTCTATATTTTCATATTATGTTAAACATCTTCTTTCTATATTTTTATGTTATGTTAAACTATTTCTTTCTATATTTTTATATTATGTTAAACATCTAATTTCTATATTTTTATGTTATGATAAACTACTTCTTTCTATTTTTATATATTATGTTAAACTATTTCTTTCAATATTTTTATATTATGTTAAACATCTTCTTTCTATATTTTTATGTTATATTAAACTATTTCTGTCTATATTTTTATATTATGTTAAACATCTTTCTATATTTTTATGTTATGTTAAACTACTTCTTTCTATGTTTTTATGTTATGTTAAACTATTTCTTTCTATATTTTTATATTATGTTAAACATCTTCTTTCTATATTGTTATATTATGTTAAACATCTTATTTCTATATTTTTATGTTATGTTAAACTATTTCTTTCTATATTTTTATATTATGTTAAACATCTTCTTTCTATATTTTTATGTTATGTTAAACTATTTCTTTCTATATTTTTATGTTATGTTAAACATCTTCTTTCTATATTTTTATATTATGTTAAACATCTTCTTTCTATATTTTTATGTTATGTTAAACTATTTCTTTCTATATTTTTATATTATGTTAAACATCTTCTTTCTATATTTTTATGTTATGTTAAACTACTTCTTTCTATGTTTTTATATTATGTTAAACTATTTCTTTCTATATTTTTATATTATGTTAATCATCTTCTTTATATATTTTTATGTTATGTTAAACTATTTCTTTCTATATTTTTATATTATGTTGAACTATTTCTTTCTATATTTTTATGTTATGTTAAACTACTTCTTTCTATGTTTTTTATATTATGTTAAACTATTTCTTTCTATATTTTTATATTATGTTAAACATCTTCTTTCTATATTTTTATGTTATATTAAACTATTTCTTTCTATATTTTAATATTATGTTAAACTATTTCTTTCTATATTTTTATATTATGTTAAACATCTTCTTTCTATATTTTTATGTTATGTTAAACTACTTCTTTATATGTTTTTATATTATGTTAAACTATTTCTTTCTATATTTTTATATTATGTTAAACATCTTCTTTCTTTATTTTTATGTTATGTTAAACTATTTCTTTCTATATTTTTATATCATGTTAAACTATTTCTTTCTATATTTTTATATTATGTTAAACATCTTCTTTCTATATTTTTATGTTATGTTAAACTATTTCTTTCTATATTTTTATATTATGTTAAACATCTTCTTTCTATATTTTTATGTTATATTAAACTATTTCTTTCTATATTTTAATATTATGTTAAACTATTTCTTTCTATATTTTTATATTATGTTAAACATCTTCTTTCTATATTTTTATGTTATGTTAAACTACTTCTTTATATGTTTTTATATTATGTTAAACTATTTCTTTCTATATTTTTATATTATGTTAAACATCTTCTTTCTTTATTTTTATGTTATGTTAAACTATTTCTTTCTATATTTTTATATCATGTTAAACTATTTCTTTCTATATTTTTATATTATGTTAAACATCTTCTTTCTATATTTTTATGTTGTGTTAAACTACTTCTTTCTATGTTTTTATTTTATGTTGAACTATTTCTTTCTATATTTTTATATTATGTTAAACATCTTCTTTCTATATTTTTATGTTATATTAAACTATTTCTTTCTATATTTTTATATTATGTTAAACATCTTCTTTCTATATTTTCATGTTGTGTTAAACTACTTCTTTCTATGTTTTTATATTATGTTAAACTATTTCTTTCTATATTTTTATATTATGTTAAACATCTTCTTTCTATATTTTTATGTTATGTTAAACTACTTCTTTATATGTTTTTATATTATGTTAAACTATTTCTTTCTATATTTTTATATTATGTTAAACATCTTCTTTCTATATTTTCATGTTGTGTTAAACTACTTCTTTCTATGTTTTTATGTTATATTAAACTATTTCTTTCTATATTTTTATATTATGTTAAACATCTTCTTTCTATATTTTCATGTTGTGTTAAACTACTTCTTTCTATGTTTTTATATTATGTTAAACTATTTCTTTCTATATTTTTATATTATGTTAAACATCTTCTTTCTATATTTTTATGTTATGTTAAACTACTTCTTTATATGTTTTTATATTATGTTAAACTATTTCTTTCTATATTTTTATATTATGTTAAACATCTTCTTTCTTTATTTTTATGTTATGTTAAACTATTTCTTTCTATATTTTTATATCATGTTAAACTATTTCTTTCTATATTTTTATATTATGTTAAACATCTTCTTTCTATATTTTTATGTTATGTTAAACTATTTCTTTCTATATTTTTATATTATGTTAAACATCTTCTTTCTATATTTTTATGTTATGTTAAACTACTTCTTTTTATATTTTTATGTTATGTTATACAATTTCTTTCTATATTTTTTTGTTATGTTGAACTATTTCTTTCTATATTTTTATGTTATGTTAAACTACTTCTTTCTATGTTTTTTATATTATGTTAAACTATTTCTTTCTATATTTTTATATTATGTTAAACATCTTCTTTCTATATTTTTATGTTATGTTAAACTATTTCTTTCTATATTTTAATATTATGTTAAACTATTTATTTCTATATTTTTATATTATGTTAAACATCTTCTTTCTATATTTTTATGTTATGTTAAACTACTTCTTTATATGTTTTTATATTATGTTAAACTATTTCTTTCTATATTTTTATATTATGTTAAACATCTTCTTTCTTTATTTTTATGTTATGTTAAACTATTTCTTTCTATATTTTTATATCATGTTAAACTATTTCTTTCTATATTTTTATATTATGTTAAACATCTTCTTTCTATATTTTTATATTATGTTAAACTATTTCTTTCTATATTTTTATATTATGTTAAACATCTTCTTTCTATATTTTTATGTTATGTTAAACTATTTCTTTCTATATTTTTATATTATGTTAAACATCTAATTTCTATATTTTTATGTTATGATAAACTACTTCTTTCTATTTTTATATATTATGTTAAACTATTTCTTTCAATATTTTTATATTATGTTAAACATCTTCTTTCTATATTTTTATGTTATATTAAACTATTTCTGTCTATATTTTTATATTATGTTAAACATCTTTCTATATTTTTATGTTATGTTAAACTACTTCTTTCTATGTTTTTATGTTATGTTAAACTATTTCTTTCTATATTTTTATATTATGTTAAACATCTTCTTTCTATATTGTTATATTATGTTAAACATCTTATTTCTATATTTTTATGTTATGTTAAACTATTTCTTTCTATATTTTTATATTATGTTAAACATCTTCTTTCTATATTTTTATGTTATGTTAAACTATTTCTTTCTATATTTTTATGTTATGTTAAACATCTTCTTTCTATATTTTTATATTATGTTAAACATCTTCTTTCTATATTTTTATGTTATGTTAAACTATTTCTTTCTATATTTTTATATTATGTTAAACATCTTCTTTCTATATTTTTATGTTATGTTAAACTACTTCTTTCTATGTTTTTATATTATGTTAAACTATTTCTTTCTATATTTTTATATTATGTTAATCATCTTCTTTATATATTTTTATGTTATGTTAAACTATTTCTTTCTATATTTTTATATTATGTTGAACTATTTCTTTCTATATTTTTATGTTATGTTAAACTACTTCTTTCTATGTTTTTTATATTATGTTAAACTATTTCTTTCTATATTTTTATATTATGTTAAACATCTTCTTTCTATATTTTTATGTTATATTAAACTATTTCTTTCTATATTTTAATATTATGTTAAACTATTTCTTTCTATATTTTTATATTATGTTAAACATCTTCTTTCTATATTTTTATGTTATGTTAAACTACTTCTTTATATGTTTTTATATTATGTTAAACTATTTCTTTCTATATTTTTATATTATGTTAAACATCTTCTTTCTTTATTTTTATGTTATGTTAAACTATTTCTTTCTATATTTTTATATCATGTTAAACTATTTCTTTCTATATTTTTATATTATGTTAAACATCTTCTTTCTATATTTTTATGTTATGTTAAACTATTTCTTTCTATATTTTTATATTATGTTAAACATCTTCTTTCTATATTTTTATGTTATGTTAAACTACTTCTTTATATGTTTTTATATTATGTTAAACTATTTCTTTCTATATTTTTATATTATGTTAAACATCTTCTTTCTTTATTTTTATGTTATGTTAAACTATTTCTTTCTATATTTTTATATCATGTTAAACTATTTCTTTCTATATTTTTATATTATGTTAAACATCTTCTTTCTATATTTTTATGTTATGTTAAACTATTTCTTTCTATATTTTTATATTATGTTAAACATCTTCTTTCTATATTTTTATGTTATGTTAAACTACTTCTTTTTATATTTTTATGTTATGTTATACAATTTCTTTCTATATTTTTTTGTTATGTTGAACTATTTCTTTCTATATTTTTATGTTATGTTAAACTACTTCTTTCTATGTTTTTTATATTATGTTAAACTATTTCTTTCTATATTTTTATATTATGTTAAACATCTTCTTTCTATATTTTTATGTTATATTAAACTATTTCTTTCTATATTTTAATATTATGTTAAACTATTTATTTCTATATTTTTATATTATGTTAAACATCTTCTTTCTATATTTTTATGTTATGTTAAACTACTTCTTTATATGTTTTTATATTATGTTAAACTATTTCTTTCTATATTTTTATATTATGTTAAACATCTTCTTTCTTTATTTTTATGTTATGTTAAACTATTTCTTTCTATATTTTTATATCATGTTAAACTATTTCTTTCTATATTTTCATATTATGTTAAACATCTTCTTTCTATATTTTTATGTTATGTTAAACTATTTCTTTCTATATTTTTATATTATGTTAAACATCTTCTTTCTATATTTTTATATTATGTTAAACATCTTCTTTCTATATTTTTATGTTATGTTAAACTATTTCTTTCTATATTTTTATATTATGTTAAACATCTTCTTTCTATATTTTTATGTTATGTTAAACTACTTCTTTCTATGTTTTTATATTATGTTAAACTATTTCTTTCTATATTTTTATATTATGTTAATCATCTTCTTTATATATTTTTATGTTATGTTAAACTATTTCTTTCTATATTTTTATATTATGTTGAACTATTTCTTTCTATATTTTTATGTTATGTTAAACTACTTCTTTCTATGTTTTTTATATTATGTTAAACTATTTCTTTCTATATTTTTATATTATGTTAAACATCTTCTTTCTATATTTTTATGTTATATTAAACTATTTCTTTCTATATTTTAATATTATGTTAAACTATTTCTTTCTATATTTTTATATTATGTTAAACATCTTCTTTCTATATTTTTATGTTATGTTAAGCTACTTCTTTATATGTTTTTATATTATGTTAAACTATTTCTTTCTATATTTTTATATTATGTTAAACATCTTCTTTCTTTATTTTTATGTTATGTTAAACTATTTCTTTCTATATTTTTATATCATGTTAAACTATTTCTTTCTATATTTTTATATTATGTTAAACATCTTCTTTCTATATTTTTATGTTATGTTAAACTATTTCTTTCTATATTTTTATATTATGTTAAACATCTTCTTTCTATATTTTTATGTTATGTTAAACTACTTCTTTTTATATTTTTATGTTATGTTATACAATTTCTTTCTATATTTTTTTGTTATGTTGAACTATTTCTTTCTATATTTTTATGTTATGTTAAACTACTTCTTTCTATGTTTTTTATATTATGTTAAACTATTTCTTTCTATATTTTTATATTATGTTAAACATCTTCTTTCTATATTTTTATGTTATGTTAAACTATTTCTTTCTATATTTTAATATTATGTTAAACTATTTATTTCTATATTTTTATATTATGTTAAACATCTTCTTTCTATATTTTTATGTTATGTTAAACTACTTCTTTATATGTTTTTATATTATGTTAAACTATTTCTTTCTATATTTTTATATTATGTTAAACATCTTCTTTCTTTATTTTTATGTTATGTTAAACTATTTCTTTCTATATTTTTATATCATGTTAAACTATTTCTTTCTATATTTTTATATTATGTTAAACATCTTCTTTCTATATTTTTATATTATGTTAAACTATTTCTTTCTATATTTTTATATTATGTTAAACATCTTCTTTCTATATTTTTATGTTATGTTAAACTATTTCTTTCTATATTTTTATATTATGTTAAACATCTAATTTCTATATTTTTATGTTATGATAAACTACTTCTTTCTATTTTTATATATTATGTTAAACTATTTCTTTCAATATTTTTATATTATGTTAAACATCTTCTTTCTATATTTTTATGTTATATTAAACTATTTCTGTCTATATTTTTATATTATGTTAAACATCTTTCTATATTTTTATGTTATGTTAAACTACTTCTTTCTATGTTTTTATGTTATGTTAAACTATTTCTTTCTATATTTTTATATTATGTTAAACATCTTCTTTCTATATTGTTATATTATGTTAAACATCTTATTTCTATATTTTTATGTTATGTTAAACTATTTCTTTCTATATTTTTATATTATGTTAAACATCTTCTTTCTATATTTTTATGTTATGTTAAACTATTTCTTTCTATATTTTTATGTTATGTTAAACATCTTCTTTCTATATTTTTATATTATGTTAAACATCTTCTTTCTATATTTTTATGTTATGTTAAACTATTTCTTTCTATATTTTTATATTATGTTAAACATCTTCTTTCTATATTTTTATGTTATGTTAAACTACTTCTTTCTATGTTTTTATATTATGTTAAACTATTTCTTTCTATATTTTTATATTATGTTAATCATCTTCTTTATATATTTTTATGTTATGTTAAACTATTTCTTTCTATATTTTTATATTATGTTGAACTATTTCTTTCTATATTTTTATGTTATGTTAAACTACTTCTTTCTATGTTTTTTATATTATGTTAAACTATTTCTTTCTATATTTTTATATTATGTTAAACATCTTCTTTCTATATTTTTATGTTATATTAAACTATTTCTTTCTATATTTTAATATTATGTTAAACTATTTCTTTCTATATTTTTATATTATGTTAAACATTTTCTTTCTATATTTTTATGTTATGTTAAACTACTTCTTTATATGTTTTTATATTATGTTAAACTATTTCTTTCTATATTTTTATATTATGTTAAACATCTTCTTTCTTTATTTTTATGTTATGTTAAACTATTTCTTTCTATATTTTTATATCATGTTAAACTATTTCTTTCTATATTTTTATATTATGTTAAACATCTTCTTTCTATATTTTTATGTTATGTTAAACTATTTCTTTCTATATTTTTATATTATGTTAAACATCTTCTTTCTATATTTTTATGTTATATTAAACTATTTCTTTCTATATTTTAATATTATGTTAAACTATTTCTTTCTATATTTTTATATTATGTTAAACATCTTCTTTCTATATTTTTATGTTATGTTAAACTACTTCTTTATATGTTTTTATATTATGTTAAACTATTTCTTTCTATATTTTTATATTATGTTAAACATCTTCTTTCTTTATTTTTATGTTATGTTAAACTATTTCTTTCTATATTTTTATATCATGTTAAACTATTTCTTTCTATATTTTTATATTATGTTAAACATCTTCTTTCTATATTTTTATGTTGTGTTAAACTACTTCTTTCTATGTTTTTATTTTATGTTGAACTATTTCTTTCTATATTTTTATATTATGTTAAACATCTTCTTTCTATATTTTTATGTTATATTAAACTATTTCTTTCTATATTTTTATATTATGTTAAACATCTTCTTTCTATATTTTCATGTTGTGTTAAACTACTTCTTTCTATGTTTTTATATTATGTTAAACTATTTCTTTCTATATTTTTATATTATGTTAAACATCTTCTTTCTATATTTTTATGTTATGTTAAACTACTTCTTTATATGTTTTTATATTATGTTAAACTATTTCTTTCTATATTTTTATATTATGTTAAACATCTTCTTTCTATATTTTCATGTTGTGTTAAACTACTTCTTTCTATGTTTTTATGTTATATTAAACTATTTCTTTCTATATTTTTATATTATGTTAAACATCTTCTTTCTATATTTTCATGTTGTGTTAAACTACTTCTTTCTATGTTTTTATATTATGTTAAACTATTTCTTTCTATATTTTTATATTATGTTAAACATCTTCTTTCTATATTTTTATGTTATGTTAAACTACTTCTTTATATGTTTTTATATTATGTTAAACTATTTCTTTCTATATTTTTATATTATGTTAAACATCTTCTTTCTTTATTTTTATGTTATGTTAAACTATTTCTTTCTATATTTTTATATCATGTTAAACTATTTCTTTCTATATTTTTATATTATGTTAAACATCTTCTTTCTATATTTTTATGTTATGTTAAACTATTTCTTTCTATATTTTTATATTATGTTAAACATCTTCTTTCTATATTTTTATGTTATGTTAAACTACTTCTTTTTATATTTTTATGTTATGTTATACAATTTCTTTCTATATTTTTTTGTTATGTTGAACTATTTCTTTCTATATTTTTATGTTATGTTAAACTACTTCTTTCTATGTTTTTTATATTATGTTAAACTATTTCTTTCTATATTTTTATATTATGTTAAACATCTTCTTTCTATATTTTTATGTTATGTTAAACTATTTCTTTCTATATTTTAATATTATGTTAAACTATTTATTTCTATATTTTTATATTATGTTAAACATCTTCTTTCTATATTTTTATGTTATGTTAAACTACTTCTTTATATGTTTTTATATTATGTTAAACTATTTCTTTCTATATTTTTATATTATGTTAAACATCTTCTTTCTTTATTTTTATGTTATGTTAAACTATTTCTTTCTATATTTTTATATCATGTTAAACTATTTCTTTCTATATTTTTATATTATGTTAAACATCTTCTTTCTATATTTTTATATTATGTTAAACTATTTCTTTCTATATTTTTATATTATGTTAAACATCTTCTTTCTATATTTTTATGTTATGTTAAACTATTTCTTTCTATATTTTTATATTATGTTAAACATCTAATTTCTATATTTTTATGTTATGATAAACTACTTCTTTCTATTTTTATATATTATGTTAAACTATTTCTTTCAATATTTTTATATTATGTTAAACATCTTCTTTCTATATTTTTATGTTATATTAAACTATTTCTGTCTATATTTTTATATTATGTTAAACATCTTTCTATATTTTTATGTTATGTTAAACTACTTCTTTCTATGTTTTTATGTTATGTTAAACTATTTCTTTCTATATTTTTATATTATGTTAAACATCTTCTTTCTATATTGTTATATTATGTTAAACATCTTATTTCTATATTTTTATGTTATGTTAAACTATTTCTTTCTATATTTTTATATTATGTTAAACATCTTCTTTCTATATTTTTATGTTATGTTAAACTATTTCTTTCTATATTTTTATGTTATGTTAAACATCTTCTTTCTATATTTTTATATTATGTTAAACATCTTCTTTCTATATTTTTATGTTATGTTAAACTATTTCTTTCTATATTTTTATATTATGTTAAACATCTTCTTTCTATATTTTTATGTTATGTTAAACTACTTCTTTCTATGTTTTTATATTATGTTAAACTATTTCTTTCTATATTTTTATATTATGTTAATCATCTTCTTTATATATTTTTATGTTATGTTAAACTATTTCTTTCTATATTTTTATATTATGTTGAACTATTTCTTTCTATATTTTTATGTTATGTTAAACTACTTCTTTCTATGTTTTTTATATTATGTTAAACTATTTCTTTCTATATTTTTATATTATGTTAAACATCTTCTTTCTATATTTTTATGTTATATTAAACTATTTCTTTCTATATTTTAATATTATGTTAAACTATTTCTTTCTATATTTTTATATTATGTTAAACATCTTCTTTCTATATTTTTATGTTATGTTAAACTACTTCTTTATATGTTTTTATATTATGTTAAACTATTTCTTTCTATATTTTTATATTATGTTAAACATCTTCTTTCTTTATTTTTATGTTATGTTAAACTATTTCTTTCTATATTTTTATATCATGTTAAACTATTTCTTTCTATATTTTTATATTATGTTAAACATCTTCTTTCTATATTTTTATGTTATGTTAAACTATTTCTTTCTATATTTTTATATTATGTTAAACATCTTCTTTCTATATTTTTATGTTATGTTAAACTACTTCTTTTTATATTTTTATGTTATGTTATACAATTTCTTTCTATATTTTTTTGTTATGTTGAACTATTTCTTTCTATATTTTTATGTTATGTTAAACTACTTCTTTCTATGTTTTTTATATTATGTTAAACTATTTCTTTCTATATTTTTATATTATGTTAAACATCTTCTTTCTATATTTTTATGTTATATTAAACTATTTCTTTCTATATTTTAATATTATGTTAAACTATTTCTTTCAATATTTTTATATTATGTTAAACATCTTCTTTCTATATTTTTATGTTATGTTAAACTACTTCTTTATATGTTTTTATATTATGTTAAACTATTTCTTTCTATATTTTTATATTATGTTAAACATCTCCTTTCTTTATTTTTATGTTATGTTAAACTATTTCTTTCTATATTTTTATATCATGTTAAACTATTTCTTTCTATATTTTCATATTATGTTAAACATCTTCTTTCTATATTTTTATGTTATGTTAAACTATTTCTTTCTATATTTTTATATTATGTTAAACATCTAATTTCTATATTTTTATGTTATGATAAACTACTTCTTTCTATTTTTATATATTATGTTAAACTATTTCTTTCAATATTTTTATATTATGTTAAACATCTTCTTTCTATATTTTTATGTTATGTTAAACTAGTTCTTTCTATGTTTTTATATTATGTTAAACTATTTCTTTCTATATTTTTATATTATGTTAAACATCTTCTTTCTATATTTTTATGTTATGTTAAACTATTTCTTTCTATATTTTTATATTATGTTAAACATCTTCTTTCTATATTTTTATGTTATGTTAAACTATTTCTTTCTATATTTTTATATTATGTTAAACATCTAATTTCTATATTTTTATGTTATGATAAACTACTTCTTTCTATTTTTATATATTATGTTAAACTATTTCTTTCAATATTTTTATATTATGTTAAACATCTTCTTTCTATATTTTTATGTTATATTAAACTATTTCTGTCTATATTTTTATATTATGTTAAACATCTTTCTATATTTTTATGTTATGTTAAACTACTTCTTTCTATGTTTTTATGTTATGTTAAACTATTTCTTTCTATATTTTTATATTATGTTAAACATCTTCTTTCTATATTGTTATATTATGTTAAACATCTTATTTCTATATTTTTATGTTATGTTAAACTATTTCTTTCTATATTTTTATATTATGTTAAACATCTTCTTTCTATATTTTTATGTTATGTTAAACTATTTCTTTCTATATTTTTATGTTATGTTAAACATCTTCTTTCTATATTTTTATATTATGTTAAACATCTTCTTTCTATATTTTTATGTTATGTTAAACTATTTCTTTCTATATTTTTATATTATGTTAAACATCTTCTTTCTATATTTTTATGTTATGTTAAACTACTTCTTTCTATGTTTTTATATTATGTTAAACTATTTCTTTCTATATTTTTATATTATGTTAATCATCTTCTTTATATATTTTTATGTTATGTTAAACTATTTCTTTCTATATTTTTATATTATGTTGAACTATTTCTTTCTATATTTTTATGTTATGTTAAACTACTTCTTTCTATGTTTTTTATATTATGTTAAACTATTTCTTTCTATATTTTTATATTATGTTAAACATCTTCTTTCTATATTTTTATGTTATATTAAACTATTTCTTTCTATATTTTAATATTATGTTAAACTATTTCTTTCTATATTTTTATATTATGTTAAACATCTTCTTTCTATATTTTTATGTTATGTTAAACTACTTCTTTATATGTTTTTATATTATGTTAAACTATTTCTTTCTATATTTTTATATTATGTTAAACATCTTCTTTCTTTATTTTTATGTTATGTTAAACTATTTCTTTCTATATTTTTATATCATGTTAAACTATTTCTTTCTATATTTTTATATTATGTTAAACATCTTCTTTCTATATTTTTATGTTATGTTAAACTATTTCTTTCTATATTTTTATATTATGTTAAACATCTTCTTTCTATATTTTTATGTTATGTTAAACTACTTCTTTTTATATTTTTATGTTATGTTATACAATTTCTTTCTATATTTTTTTGTTATGTTGAACTATTTCTTTCTATATTTTTATGTTATGTTAAACTACTTCTTTCTATGTTTTTTATATTATGTTAAACTATTTCTTTCTATATTTTTATATTATGTTAAACATCTTCTTTCTATATTTTTATGTTATATTAAACTATTTCTTTCTATATTTTAATATTATGTTAAACTATTTATTTCTATATTTTTATATTATGTTAAACATCTTCTTTCTATATTTTTATGTTATGTTAAACTACTTCTTTATATGTTTTTATATTATGTTAAACTATTTCTTTCTATATTTTTATATTATGTTAAACATCTTCTTTCTTTATTTTTATGTTATGTTAAACTATTTCTTTCTATATTTTTATATCATGTTAAACTATTTCTTTCTATATTTTTATATTATGTTAAACATCTTCTTTCTATATTTTTATGTTATGTTAAACTATTTCTTTCTATATTTTTATATTATGTTAAACATCTTCTTTCTATATTTTTATGTTATGTTAAACTACTTCTTTCTATATTTTTATGTTATGTTATACAATTTCTTTCTATATTTTTATGTTATGTTAAACTACTTCTTTCTATGTTTTTATATTATGTTAAACTATTTCTTTCTATATTTTTATATTATGTTAAACATCTTCTTTCTATATTTTTATGTTATGATAATTTAGTTCTTTCTATATTTTTATATTATGTTAAACATCTTCTTTCTATATTTTTATATTATGTTAAACTATTTCTTTCTATATTTTTATGTTATGTTAAACTATTTCTTTCTATATTATGTTAAACATCTTCTTTCTATATTTTTATGTTATGTTAAACTACTTCTTTCTATATTTTTGTGTTATGTTAAACTACTTCTTTCTATGTTTTTATATTATGTAAAACTATTTCTTTCTATATTTTTATATTATGTTAAACATCTTCTTTCTATATTTTTATGTTATGTTAAACTATTTCTTTCTATATTTTTATGTTATGTTAAACTACTTCTTTCTATGTTTTTATATTATGTTAAACTATTTCTTTCTATATTTTTATATTATGTTAATCATCTTCTTTATATATTTTTATGTTATGTTAAACTATTTCTTTCTATATTTTTATATTATGTTGAACTATTTCTTTCTATATTTTTATGTTATGTTAAACTACTTCTTTCTATGTTTTTTATATTATGTTAAACTATTTCTTTCTATATTTTTATATTATGTTAAACATCTTCTTTCTATATTTTTATGTTATATTAAACTATTTCTTTCTATATTTTTATATTATGTTAAACATCTTCTTTCTATATTTTTATGTTATGTTAAACTACTTCTTTATATGTTTTTATATTATGTTAAACTATTTCTTTCTATATTTTTATATTATGTTAAACATCTTCTTTCTTTATTTTTATGTTATGTTAAACTATTTCTTTCTATATTTTTATATTATGTTAAACTATTTCTTTCTATATTTTTATATTATGTTAAACATCTTCTTTCTATATTTTTATGTTATGTTAAACTATTTCTTTCTATATTTTTATATTATGTTAAACATCTTCTTTCTATATTTTTATGTTATGTTAAACTACTTCTTTTTATATTTTTATGTTATGTTATACAATTTCTTTCTATATTTTTTTGTTATGTTGAACTATTTCTTTCTATATTTTTATGTTATGTTAAACTACTTCTTTCTATGTTTTTTATATTATGTTAAACTATTTCTTTCTATATTTTTATATTATGTTAAACATCTTCTTTCTATATTTTTATGTTATATTAAACTATTTCTTTCTATATTTTAATATTATGTTAAACTATTTCTTTCTATATTTTTATATTATGTTAAACATCTTCTTTCTATATTTTTATGTTATGTTAAACTACTTCTTTATATGTTTTTATATTATGTTAAACTATTTCTTTCTATATTTTTATATTATGTTAAACATCTTCTTTCTTTATTTTTATGTTATGTTAAACTATTTCTTTCTATATTTTTATATCATGTTAAACTATTTCTTTCTATATTTTTATATTATGTTAAACATCTTCTTTCTATATTTTTATGTTATGTTAAACTATTTCTTTCTATATTTTTATATTATGTTAAACATCTTCTTTCTATATTTTTATGTTATGTTAAACTACTTCTTTCTATATTTTTATGTTATGTTATACAATTTCTTTCTATATTTTTATGTTATGTTAAACTACTTCTTTCTATGTTTTTATATTATGTTAAACTATTTCTTTCTATATTTTTATATTATGTTAAACATCTTCTTTCTATATTTTTATGTTATGATAATTTAGTTCTTTCTATATTTTTATATTATGTTAAACATCTTCTTTCTATATTTTTATATTATGTTAAACTATTTCTTTCTATATTTTTATATTATGTTAAACTATTTCTTTCTATATTTTTATGTTATGTTAAACTATTTCTTTCTATATTATGTTAAACATCTTCTTTCTATATTTTTATGTTATGTTAAACTACTTCTTTCTATATTTTTATGTTATGTTAAACTACTTCTTTCTATGTTTTTATATTATGTAAAACTATTTCTTTCTATATTTTTATATTATGTTAAACATCTTCTTTCTATATTTTTATGTTATGTTAAACTATTTCTTTCTATATTTTTATATTATGTTAAACATCTTCTTTCTATATTTTTATGTTATGTTAAACTATTTCTTTCTATATTTTTATATTATGTTAAACATCTTCTTTCTATATTTTTATATTACGTTTAACTACTTCTTTCTATATTTTTATGTTATGTTAAACTACTTCTTTCTATGTTTTTATATTATGTTAAACTATTTCTTTCTATATTTTTATATTATGTTAAACATCTTCTTTCTATATTTTTATGTTATGTTAAACTATTTCTTTCTATATTTTTATATTATGTTAAACATCTAATTTCTATATTTTTATGTTATGTTAAACTACTTCTTTCTATGTTTATATATTATGTTAAACTATTTCTTTCTATATTTTTATATTATGTTAAACATCTTCTTTCTATATTTTTATGTTATGTTAAACTATTTCTTTCTATATTTTTATATTATGTTAAACATCTAATTTCTATATTTTTATGTTATGTTAAACTACTTCTTTCTATGTTTATATGTTATGTTAAACTATTTCTTTCTATATTTTTATATTATGTTAAACATCTTCTTTCTATATTTTTATATTATGTTAAACATCTTCTTTCTATATTTTTATGTTATGTTAAACTATTTCTTTCTATATTTTTATATTATGTTAAACATCTTCTTTCTATATTTTTATGTTATGTTAAACTATTTCTTTCTATATTTTTATATTATGTTAAACATCTTCTTTCTATATTTTTATATTACGTTTAACTACTTCTTTCTATATTTTTATGTTATGTTAAACTACTTCTTTCTATGTTTTTATATTATGTTAAACTATTTCTTTCTATATTTTTATATTATGTTAAACATCTTCTTTTTATATTTTTATGTTATGTTAAACTATTTCTTTCTATATTTTTATATTATGTTAAACATCTAATTTCTATATTTTTATGTTATGTTAAACTACTTCTTTCTATGTTTATATATTATGTTAAACTATTTCTTTCAATATTTTTATATTATGTTAAACATCTTCTTTCTATATTTTTATGTTATATTAAACTATTTCTGTCTATATTTTTATATTATGTTAAACATCTTCTTTCTATATTTTTATGTTATGTTAAACTACTTCTTTCTATATTTTTATGTTATGTTAAACTACTTCTTTCTATGTTTTTATATTATGTAAAACTATTTCTTTCTATATTTTTATATTATGTTAAACATCTTCTTTCTATATTTTTATGTTATTTTAAACTATTTCTTTCTATATTTTTATATTATGTTAAACATCTTCTTTCTATATTTTTATGTTATGTTAAACTAGTTCTTTCTATGTTTTTATATTATGTTAAACTATTTCTTTCTATATTTTTATATTATGTTAAACATCTTCTTTCTATATTTTTATGTTATGTTAAACTATTTCTTTCTATATTTTTATATTATGTTAAACATCTTCTTTCTATATTTTTATATTATGTTAAACTATTTCTTTCTATATTTTTATATTATGTTAAACATCTTCTTTCTATATTTTTATGTTATGTTAAACTATTTCTTTCTATATTTTTATATTATGTTAAACATCTAATTTCTATATTTTTATGTTATGATAAACTACTTCTTTCTATTTTTATATATTATGTTAAACTATTTCTTTCAATATTTTTATATTATGTTAAACATCTTCTTTCTATATTTTTATGTTATATTAAACTATTTCTGTCTATATTTTTATATTATGTTAAACATCTTTCTATATTTTTATGTTATGTTAAACTACTTCTTTCTATGTTTTTATGTTATGTTAAACTATTTCTTTCTATATTTTTATATTATGTTAAACATCTTCTTTCTATATTGTTATATTATGTTAAACATCTTATTTCTATATTTTTATGTTATGTTAAACTATTTCTTTCTATATTTTTATATTATGTTAAACATCTTCTGTCTATATTTTTATATTATGTTAAACATCTTTCTATATTTTTATGTTATGTTAAACTACTTCTTTCTATGTTTTTATGTTATGTTAAACTATTTCTTTCTATATTTTTATATTATGTTAAACATCTTCTTTCTATATTGTTATATTATGTTAAACATCTTCTTTCTATATTTTTATGTTATGTTAAACTACTTCTTTCTATGTTTTTATATTATGTTAAACTATTTCTTTCTATATTTTTATATTATGTTAATCATCTTCTTTATATATTTTTATGTTATGTTAAACTATTTCTTTCTATATTTTTATATTATGTTGAACTATTTCTTTCTATATTTTTATGTTATGTTAAACTACTTCTTTCTATGTTTTTTATATTATGTTAAACTATTTCTTTCTATATTTTTATATTATGTTAAACATCTTCTTTCTATATTTTTATGTTATATTAAACTATTTCTTTCTATATTTTAATATTATGTTAAACTATTTCTTTCTATATTTTTATATTATGTTAAACATCTTCTTTCTATATTTTTATGTTATGTTAAACTACTTCTTTATATGTTTTTATATTATGTTAAACTATTTCTTTCTATATTTTTATATTATGTTAAACATCTTCTTTCTTTATTTTTATGTTATGTTAAACTATTTCTTTCTATATTTTTATATCATGTTAAACTATTTCTTTCTATATTTTTATATTATGTTAAACATCTTCTTTCTATATTTTTATGTTATGTTAAACTATTTCTTTCTATATTTTTATATTATGTTAAACATCTTCTTTCTATATTTTTATGTTATGTTAAACTACTTCTTTTTATATTTTTATGTTATGTTATACAATTTCTTTCTATATTTTTTTGTTATGTTGAACTATTTCTTTCTATATTTTTATGTTATGTTAAACTACTTCTTTCTATGTTTTTTATATTATGTTAAACTATTTCTTTCTATATTTTTATATTATGTTAAACATCTTCTTTCTATATTTTTATGTTATATTAAACTATTTCTTTCTATATTTTAATATTATGTTAAACTATTTCTTTCTATATTTTTATATTATGTTAAACATCTTCTTTCTATATTTTTATGTTATGTTAAACTACTTCTTTATATGTTTTTATATTATGTTAAACTATTTCTTTCTATATTTTTATATTATGTTAAACATCTTCTTTCTTTATTTTTATGTTATGTTAAACTATTTCTTTCTATATTTTTATATCATGTTAAACTATTTCTTTCTATATTTTTATATTATGTTAAACATCTTCTTTCTATATTTTTATGTTATGTTAAACTATTTCTTTCTATATTTTTATATTATGTTAAACATCTTCTTTCTATATTTTTATGTTATGTTAAACTACTTCTTTCTATATTTTTATATTATGATAAACATCTTCTTTCTATATTTTTATGTTATGTTAAACTATTTCTTTCTATGTTTTTATATTATGTTAAACTATTTCTTTCTATATTTTTATGTTATGTTAAACTACTTCTTTTATGTTTTTATATTATGTTAAACTATTTCTTTCTATATTTTTATATTATGTTAAACATCTTCTTTCTATATTTTTATGTTATGTTAAACTATTTCTTTCTATATTTTTATATTATGTTAAACATCTTATTTCTATATTTTTATGTTATGTTAAACTACTTCTTTCTATGTTTTTATATTATGTTAAACTATTTCTTTCTATATTTTTATATTATGTTAAACATCTTCTTTCTATATTTTTATGTTATGTTAAACTACTTCTTTCTATGTTTTTATATTATGTTAAACTATTTCTTTCTATATTTTTATATTATGTTAAACATCTTCTTTCTATACTTTTATGTTATGTTAAACTACTTCTGTATATGTTTTTATATTATGTTAAACTATTTCTTTCTATATTTTTATATTATGTTAAACATCTTCTTTCTATATTTTTATGTTATGTTAAACTACTTCTTTCTATGTTTTTATATTATGTTAAACTATTTCTTTCTATATTTTTATATTATGTTAAACATCTTCTTTCTATATTTTTATGTTATGTTAAACTATTTCTTTCTATATTTTTATATTATGTTAAACTATTTCTTTCTATATTTTTATAGTATGTTATTCATCTTCTTTCTATATTTTTATGTTATGTTAAACTATTTCTTTCTATATTTTTATATTATGTTAAACATCTTCTTTCTATATTTTTATGTTATGTTAAACTACTTCTTTATATGTTTTTATATTATGTTAAACTATTTCTTTCTATATTTTTATATTATGTTAAACATCTTCTTTCTTTATTTTTATGTTATGTTAAACTATTTCTTTCTATATTTTTATATCATGTTAAACTATTTCTTTCTATATTTTTATATTATGTTAAACATCTTCTTTCTATATTTTTATGTTATGTTAAACTATTTCTTTCAATATTTTTATATTATGTTAAACATCTTCTTTCTATATTTTTATGTTATGTTAAACTACTTCTTTCTATATTTTTATGTTATGTTATACAATTTCTTTCTATATTTTTATGTTATGTTAAACTACTTCTTTCTATGTTTTTATATTATGTTAAACTATTTCTTTCTATATTTTTATATTATGTTAAACATCTTCTTTCTATATTTTTATGTTATGATAATTTAGTTCTTTCTATATTTTTATATTATGTTAAACATCTTCTTTCTATATTTTTATATTATGTTAAACTATTTCTTTCTATATTTTTATGTTATGTTAAACTATTTCTTTCTATATTATGTTAAACATCTTCTTTCTATATTTTTATGTTATGTTAAACTACTTCTTTCTATATTTTTGTGTTATGTTAAACTACTTCTTTCTATGTTTTTATATTATGTAAAACTATTTCTTTCTATATTTTTATATTATGTTAAACATCTTCTTTCTATATTTTTATGTTATGTTAAACTATTTCTTTCTATATTTTTATATTATGTTAAACATCTTCTTTCTATATTTTTATGTTATGTTAAACTATTTCTTTCTATATTTTTATATTATGTTAAACATCTTCTTTCTATATTTTTATATTACGTTTAACTACTTCTTTCTATATTTTTATGTTATGTTAAACTACTTCTTTCTATGTTTTTATATTATGTTAAACTATTTCTTTCTATATTTTTATATTATGTTAAACATCTTCTTTCTATATTTTTATGTTATGTTAAACTACTTCTTTCTATGTTTTTATATTATGTTAAACTATTTCTTTCTATATTTTTATATTATGTTAATCATCTTCTTTATATATTTTTATGTTATGTTAAACTATTTCTTTCTATATTTTTATATTATGTTGAACTATTTCTTTCTATATTTTTATGTTATGTTAAACTACTTCTTTCTATGTTTTTTATATTATGTTAAACTATTTCTTTCTATATTTTTATATTATGTTAAACATCTTCTTTCTATATTTTTATGTTATATTAAACTATTTCTTTCTGTATTTTTATATTATGTTAAACATCTTCTTTCTATATTTTTATTTTATGTTAAACTACTTCTTTATATGTTTTTATATTATGTTAAACTATTTCTTTCTATATTTTTATATTATGTTAAACATCTTCTTTCTTTATTTTTATGTTATGTTAAACTATTTCTTTCTATATTTTTATATCATGTTAAACTATTTCTTTCTATATTTTTATATTATGTTAAACATCTTCTTTCTATATTTTTATGTTATGTTAAACTATTTCTTTCTATATTTTTATATTATGTTAAACATCTTCTTTCTATATTTTTATGTTATGTTAAACTACTTCTTTTTATATTTTTATGTTATGTTATACAATTTCTTTCTATATTTTTTTGTTATGTTGAACTATTTCTTTCTATATTTTTATGTTATGTTAAACTACTTCTTTCTATGTTTTTTATATTATGTTAAACTATTTCTTTCTATATTTTTATATTATGTTAAACATCTTCTTTCTATATTTTTATGTTATATTAAACTATTTCTTTCTATATTTTAATATTATGTTAAACTATTTCTTTCTATATTTTTATATTATGTTAAACATCTTCTTTCTATATTTTTATGTTATGTTAAACTACTTCTTTATATGTTTTTATATTATGTTAAACTATTTCTTTCTATATTTTTATATTATGTTAAACATCTTCTTTCTTTATTTTTATGTTATGTTAAACTATTTCTTTCTATATTTTTATATCATGTTAAACTATTTCTTTCTATATTTTTATATTATGTTAAACATCTTCTTTCTATATTTTTATGTTATGTTAAACTACTTCTTTCTATGTTTTTATATTATGTTAAACTATTTCTTTCTATATTTTTATATTATGTTAATCATCTTCTTTATATATTTTTATGTTATGTTAAACTATTTCTTTCTATATTTTTATATTATGTTGAACTATTTCTTTCTATATTTTTATGTTATGTTAAACTACTTCTTTCTATGTTTTTTATATTATGTTAAACTATTTCTTTCTATATTTTTATATTATGTTAAACATCTTCTTTCTATATTTTTATGTTATATTAAACTATTTCTTTCTATATTTTAATATTATGTTAAACTATTTCTTTCTATATTTTTATATTATGTTAAACATCTTCTTTCTATATTTTTATGTTATGTTAAACTACTTCTTTATATGTTTTTATATTATGTTAAACTATTTCTTTCTATATTTTTATATTATGTTAAACATCTTCTTTCTTTATTTTTATGTTATGTTAAACTATTTCTTTCTATATTTTTATATCATGTTAAACTATTTCTTTCTATATTTTTATATTATGTTAAACATCTTCTTTCTATATTTTTATGTTATGTTAAACTATTTCTTTCTATATTTTTATATTATGTTAAACATCTTCTTTCTATATTTTTATGTTATGTTAAACTACTTCTTTTTATATTTTTATGTTATGTTATACAATTTCTTTCTATATTTTTTTGTTATGTTGAACTATTTCTTTCTATATTTTTATGTTATGTTAAACTACTTCTTTCTATGTTTTTTATATTATGTTAAACTATTTCTTTCTATATTTTTATATTATGTTAAACATCTTCTTTCTATATTTTTATGTTATATTAAACTATTTCTTTCTATATTTTAATATTATGTTAAACTATTTCTTTCTATATTTTTATATTATGTTAAACATCTTCTTTCTATATTTTTATGTTATGTTAAACTACTTCTTTATATGTTTTTATATTATGTTAAACTATATCTTTCTATATTTTTATATTATGTTAAACATCTTCTTTCTTTATTTTTATGTTATGTTAAACTATTTCTTTCTATATTTTTATATCATGTTAAACTATTTCTTTCTATATTTTTATATTATGTTAAACATCTTCTTTCTATATTTTTATGTTATGTTAAACTATTTCTTTCTATATTTTTATATTATGTTAAACATCTTCTTTCTATATTTTTATGTTATGTTAAACTACTTCTTTCTATATTTTTATATTATGATAAACATCTTCTTTCTATATTTTTATGTTATGTTAAACTATTTCTTTCTATGTTTTTATATTATGTTAAACTATTTCTTTCTATATTTTTATGTTATGTTAAACTACTTCTTTTATGTTTTTATATTATGTTAAACTATTTCTTTCTATATTTTTATATTATGTTAAACATCTTCTTTCTATATTTTTATGTTATGTTAAACTATTTCTTTCTATATTTTTATATTATGTTAAACATCTTATTTCTATATTTTTATGTTATGTTAAACTACTTCTTTCTATGTTTTTATATTATGTTAAACTATTTCTTTCTATATTTTTATATTATGTTAAACATCTTCTTTCTATATTTTTATGTTATGTTAAACTACTTCTTTCTATGTTTTTATATTATGTTAAACTATTTCTTTCTATATTTTTATATTATGTTAAACATCTTCTTTCTATACTTTTATGTTATGTTAAACTACTTCTGTATATGTTTTTATATTATGTTAAACTATTTCTTTCTATATTTTTATATTATGTTAAACATCTTCTTTCTATATTTTTATGTTATGTTAAACTACTTCTTTCTATGTTTTTATATTATGTTAAACTATTTCTTTCTATATTTTTATATTATGTTAAACATCTTCTTTCTATATTTTTATGTTATGTTAAACTATTTCTTTCTATATTTTTATATTATGTTAAACTATTTCTTTCTATATTTTTATAGTATGTTATTCATCTTCTTTCTATATTTTTATGTTATGTTAAACTATTTCTTTCTATATTTTTATATTATGTTAAACATCTTCTTTCTATATTTTTATGTTATGTTAAACTACTTCTTTATATGTTTTTATATTATGTTAAACTATTTCTTTCTATATTTTTATATTATGTTAAACATCTTCTTTCTTTATTTTTATGTTATGTTAAACTATTTCTTTCTATATTTTTATATCATGTTAAACTATTTCTTTCTATATTTTTATATTATGTTAAACATCTTCTTTCTATATTTTTATGTTATGTTAAACTATTTCTTTCTATATTTTTATATTATGTTAAACATCTTCTTTCTATATTTTTATGTTATGTTAAACTACTTCTTTCTATATTTTTATGTTATGTTATACAATTTCTTTCTATATTTTTATGTTATGTTAAACTACTTCTTTCTATGTTTTTATATTATGTTAAACTATTTCTTTCTATATTTTTATATTATGTTAAACATCTTCTTTCTATATTTTTATGTTATGATAATTTAGTTCTTTCTATATTTTTATATTATGTTAAACATCTTCTTTCTATATTTTTATATTATGTTAAACTATTTCTTTCTATATTTTTATGTTATGTTAAACTATTTCTTTCTATATTATGTTAAACATCTTCTTTCTATATTTTTATGTTATGTTAAACTACTTCTTTCTATATTTTTGTGTTATGTTAAACTACTTCTTTCTATGTTTTTATATTATGTAAAACTATTTCTTTCTATATTTTTATATTATGTTAAACATCTTCTTTCTATATTTTTATGTTATGTTAAACTATTTCTTTCTATATTTTTATATTATGTTAAACATCTTCTTTCTATATTTTTATGTTATGTTAAACTATTTCTTTCTATATTTTTATATTATGTTAAACATCTTCTTTCTATATTTTTATATTACGTTTAACTACTTCTTTCTATATTTTTATGTTATGTTAAACTACTTCTTTCTATGTTTTTATATTATGTTAAACTATTTCTTTCTATATTTTTATATTATGTTAAACATCTTCTTTCTATATTTTTATGTTATGTTAAACTACTTCTTTCTATGTTTTTATATTATGTTAAACTATTTCTTTCTATATTTTTATATTATGTTAATCATCTTCTTTATATATTTTTATGTTATGTTAAACTATTTCTTTCTATATTTTTATATTATGTTGAACTATTTCTTTCTATATTTTTATGTTATGTTAAACTACTTCTTTCTATGTTTTTTATATTATGTTAAACTATTTCTTTCTATATTTTTATATTATGTTAAACATCTTCTTTCTATATTTTTATGTTATATTAAACTATTTCTTTCTGTATTTTTATATTATGTTAAACATCTTCTTTCTATATTTTTATGTTATGTTAAACTACTTCTTTATATGTTTTTATATTATGTTAAACTATTTCTTTCTATATTTTTATATTATGTTAAACATCTTCTTTCTTTATTTTTATGTTATGTTAAACTATTTCTTTCTATATTTTTATATCATGTTAAACTATTTCTTTCTATATTTTTATATTATGTTAAACATCTTCTTTCTATATTTTTATGTTATGTTAAACTATTTCTTTCTATATTTTTATATTATGTTAAACATCTTCTTTCTATATTTTTATGTTATGTTAAACTACTTCTTTTTATATTTTTATGTTATGTTATACAATTTCTTTCTATATTTTTTTGTTATGTTGAACTATTTCTTTCTATATTTTTATGTTATGTTAAACTACTTCTTTCTATGTTTTTTATATTATGTTAAACTATTTCTTTCTATATTTTTATATTAAGTTAAACATCTTCTTTCTATATTTTTATGTTATATTAAACTATTTCTTTCTATATTTTAATATTATGTTAAACTATTTCTTTCTATATTTTTATATTATGTTAAACTATTTCTTTCTTTATTTTTATAGTATGTTATTCATCTTCTTTCTATATTTTTATGTTATGTTAAACTATTTCTTTCTATATTTTTATATTATGTTAAACATCTTCTTTCTATATTTTTATGTTATGTTAAACTACTTCTTTATATGTTTTTATATTATGTTAAACTATTTCTTTCTATATTTTTATATTATGTTAAACATCTTCTTTCTTTATTTTTATGTTATGTTAAACTATTTCTTTCTATATTTTTATATCATGTTAAACTATTTCTTTCTATATTTTTATATTATGTTAAACATCTTCTTTCTATATTTTTATGTTATGTTAAACTATTTCTTTCTATATTTTTATATTATGTTAAACATCTTCTTTCTATATTTTTATGTTATGTTAAACTACTTCTTTCTATATTTTTATGTTATGTTATACAATTTCTTTCTATATTTTTATGTTATGTTAAACTACTTCTTTCTATGTTTTTATATTATGTTAAACGATTTCTTTCTATATTTTTATATTATGTTAAACATCTTCTTTCTATATTTTTATGTTATGATAATTTAGTTCTTTCTATATTTTTATATTATGTTAAACATCTTCTTTCTATATTTTTATATTATGTTAAACTATTTCTTTCTATATTTTTATGTTATGTTAAACTATTTCTTTCTATATTATGTTAAACATCTTCTTTCTATATTTTTATGTTATGTTAAACTACTTCTTTCTATATTTTTGTGTTATGTTAAACTACTTCTTTCTATGTTTTTATATTATGTAAAACTATTTCTTTCTATATTTTTATATTATGTTAAACATCTTCTTTCTATATTTTTATGTTATGTTAAACTATTTCTTTCTATATTTTTATATTATGTTAAACATCTTCTTTCTATATTTTTATGTTATGTTAAACTATTTCTTTCTATATTTTTATATTATGTTAAACATCTTCTTTCTATATTTTTATATTACGTTTAACTACTTCTTTCTATATTTTTATGTTATGTTAAACTACTTCTTTCTATGTTTTTATATTATGTTAAACTATTTCTTTCTATATTTTTATATTATGTTAAACATCTTCTTTCTATATTTTTATGTTATGTTAAACTACTTCTTTCTATGTTTTTATATTATGTTAAACTATTTCTTTCTATATTTTTATATTATGTTAATCATCTTCTTTATATATTTTTATGTTATGTTAAACTATTTCTTTCTATATTTTTATATTATGTTGAACTATTTCTTTCTATATTTTTATGTTATGTTAAACTACTTCTTTCTATGTTTTTTATATTATGTTAAACTATTTCTTTCTATATTTTTATATTATGTTAAACATCTTCTTTCTATATTTTTATGTTATATTAAACTATTTCTTTCTGTATTTTTATATTATGTTAAACATCTTCTTTCTATATTTTTATGTTATGTTAAACTACTTCTTTATATGTTTTTATATTATGTTAAACTATTTCTTTCTATATTTTTATATTATGTTAAACATCTTCTTTCTTTATTTTTATGTTATGTTAAACTATTTCTTTCTATATTTTTATATCATGTTAAACTATTTCTTTCTATATTTTTATATTATGTTAAACATCTTCTTTCTATATTTTTATGTTATGTTAAACTATTTCTTTCTATATTTTTATATTATGTTAAACATCTTCTTTCTATATTTTTATGTTATGTTAAACTACATCTTTTTATATTTTTATGTTATGTTATACAATTTCTTTCTATATTTTTTTGTTATGTTGAACTATTTCTTTCTATATTTTTATGTTATGTTAAACTACTTCTTTCTATGTTTTTTATATTATGTTAAACTATTTCTTTCTATATTTTTATATTATGTTAAACATCTTCTTTCTATATTTTTATGTTATATTAAACTATTTCTTTCTATATTTTAATATTATGTTAAACTATTTCTTTCTATATTTTTATATTATGTTAAACATCTTCTTTCTATATTTTTATGTTATGTTAAACTACTTCTTTATATGTTTTTATATTATGTTAAACTATTTCTTTCTATATTTTTATATTATGTTAAACATCTTCTTTCTTTATTTTTATGTTATGTTAAACTATTTCTTTCTATATTTTTATATCATGTTAAACTATTTCTTTCTATATTTTTATATTATGTTAAACATCTTCTTTCTATATTTTTATGTTATGTTAAACTATTTCTTTCTATATTTTTATATTATGTTAAACATCTTCTTTCTATATTTTTATGTTATGTTAAACTACTTCTTTCTATATTTTTATGTTATGTTATACAATTTCTTTCTATATTTTTATGTTATGTTAAACTACTTCTTTCTATGTTTTTATATTATGTTAAACTATTTCTTTCTATATTTTTATATTATGTTAAACATCTTCTTTCTATATTTTTATGTTATGATAATTTAGTTCTTTCTATATTTTTATATTATGTTAAACATCTTCTTTCTATATTTTTATATTATGTTAAACTATTTCTTTCTATATTTTTATATTATGTTAAACTATTTCTTTCTATATTTTTATGTTATGTTAAACTATTTCTTTCTATATTATGTTAAACATCTTCTTTCTATATTTTTATGTTATGTTAAACTACTTCTTTCTATATTTTTATGTTATGTTAAACTACTTCTTTCTATGTTTTTATATTATGTAAAACTATTTCTTTCTATATTTTTATATTATGTTAAACATCTTCTTTCTATATTTTTATGTTATGTTAAACTATTTCTTTCTATATTTTTATATTATGTTAAACATCTTCTTTCTATATTTTTATGTTATGTTAAACTATTTCTTTCTATATTTTTATATTATGTTAAACATCTTCTTTCTATATTTTTATATTACGTTTAACTACTTCTTTCTATATTTTTATGTTATGTTAAACTACTTCTTTCTATGTTTTTATATTATGTTAAACTATTTCTTTCTATATTTTTATATTATGTTAAACATCTTCTTTCTATATTTTTATGTTATGTTAAACTATTTCTTTCTATATTTTTATATTATGTTAAACATCTAATTTCTATATTTTTATGTTATGTTAAACTACTTCTTTCTATGTTTATATATTATGTTAAACTATTTCTTTCTATATTTTTATATTATGTTAAACATCTTCTTTCTATATTTTTATGTTATGTTAAACTATTTCTTTCTATATTTTTATATTATGTTAAACATCTAATTTCTATATTTTTATGTTATGTTAAACTACTTCTTTCGATGTTTATATGTTATGTTAAACTATTTCTTTCTATATTTTTATATTATGTTAAACATCTTCTTTCTATATTTTTATATTATGTTAAACATCTTCTTTCTATATTTTTATGTTATGTTAAACTATTTCTTTCTATATTTTTATATTATGTTAAACATCTTCTTTCTATATTTTTATGTTATGTTAAACTATTTCTTTCTATATTTTTATATTATGTTAAACATCTTCTTTATATATTTTTATATTACGTTTAACTACTTCTTTCTATATTTTTATGTTATGTTAAACTACTTCTTTCTATGTTTTTATATTATGTTAAACTATTTCTTTCTATATTTTTATATTATGTTAAACATCTTCTTTTTATATTTTTATGTTATGTTAAACTATTTCTTTCTATATTTTTATAGTATGTTAAACATCTAATTTCTATATTTTTATGTTATGTTAAACTACTTCTTTCTATGTTTATATATTATGTTAAACTATTTCTTTCAATATTTTTATATTATGTTAAACATCTTCTTTCTATATTTTTATGTTATATTAAACTATTTCTGTCTATATTTTTATATTATGTTAAACATCTTCTTTCTATATTTTTATGTTATGTTAAACTACTTCTTTCTATATTTTTATGTTATGTTAAACTACTTCTTTCTATGTTTTTATATTATGTAAAACTATTTCTTTCTATATTTTTATATTATGTTAAACATCTTCTTTCTATATTTTTATGTTATTTTAAACTATTTCTTTCTATATTTTTATATTATGTTAAACATCTTCTTTCTATATTTTTATGTTATGTTAAACTAGTTCTTTCTATGTTTTTATATTATGTTAAACTATTTCTTTCTATATTTTTATATTATGTTAAACATCTTCTTTCTATATTTTTATGTTATGTTAAACTATTTCTTTCTATATTTTTATATTATGTTAAACATCTTCTTTCTATATTTTTATATTATGTTAAACTATTTCTTTCTATATTTTTATATTATGTTAAACATCTTCTTTCTATATTTTTATGTTATGTTAAACTATTTCTTTCTATATTTTTATATTATGTTAAACATCTAATTTCTATATTTTTATGTTATGATAAACTACTTCTTTCTATTTTTATATATTATGTTAAACTATTTCTTTCAATATTTTTATATTATGTTAAACATCTTCTTTCTATATTTTTATGTTATATTAAACTATTTCTGTCTATATTTTTATATTATGTTAAACATCTTTCTATATTTTTATGTTATGTTAAACTACTTCTTTCTATGTTTTTATGTTATGTTAAACTATTTCTTTCTATATTTTTATATTATGTTAAACATCTTCTTTCTATATTGTTATATTATGTTAAACATCTTATTTCTATATTTTTATGTTATGTTAAACTATTTCTTTCTATATTTTTATATTATGTTAAACATCTTCTTTCTATATTTTTATGTTATGTTAAACTATTTCTTTCTATATTTTTATGTTATGTTAAACATCTTCTTTCTATATTTTTATATTATGTTAAACATCTTCTTTCTATATTTTTATGTTATGTTAAACTATTTCTTTCTATATTTTTATATTATGTTAAACATCTTCTTTCTATATTTTTATGTTATGTTAAACTACTTCTTTCTATGTTTTTATATTATGTTAAACTATTTCTTTCTATATTTTTATATTATGTTAATCATCTTCTTTATATATTTTTATGTTATGTTAAACTATTTCTTTCTATATTTTTATATTATGTTGAACTATTTCTTTCTATATTTTTATGTTATGTTAAACTACTTCTTTCTATGTTTTTTATATTATGTTAAACTATTTCTTTCTATATTTTTATATTATGTTAAACATCTTCTTTCTATATTTTTATGTTATATTAAACTATTTCTTTCTATATTTTAATATTATGTTAAACTATTTCTTTCTATATTTTTATATTATGTTAAACATCTTCTTTCTATATTTTTATGTTATGTTAAACTACTTCTTTATATGTTTTTATATTATGTTAAACTATTTCTTTCTATATTTTTATATTATGTTAAACATCTTCTTTCTTTATTTTTATGTTATGTTAAACTATTTCTTTCTATATTTTTATATCATGTTAAACTATTTCTTTCTATATTTTTATATTATGTTAAACATCTTCTTTCTATATTTTTATGTTATGTTAAACTATTTCTTTCTATATTTTTATATTATGTTAAACATCTTCTTTCTATATTTTTATGTTATGTTAAACTACTTCTTTTTATATTTTTATGTTATGTTATACAATTTCTTTCTATATTTTTTTGTTATGTTGAACTATTTCTTTCCATATTTTTATGTTATGTTAAACTACTTCTTTCTATGTTTTTTATATTATGTTAAACTATTTCTTTCTATATTTTTATATTATGTTAAACATCTTCTTTCTATATTTTTATGTTATATTAAACTATTTCTTTCTATATTTTAATATTATGTTAAACTATTTCTTTCTATATTTTTATATTATGTTAAACATCTAATTTCTATATTTTTATGTTATGTTAAACTACTTCTTTCTATGTTTATATGTTATGTTAAACTATTTCTTTCTATATTTTTATATTATGTTAAACATCTTCTTTCTATATTTTTATATTATGTTAAACATCTTCTTTCTATATTTTTATGTTATGTTAAACTATTTCTTTCTATATTTTTATATTATGTTAAACATCTTCTTTCTATATTTTTATGTTATGTTAAACTATTTCTTTCTATATTTTTATATTATGTTAAACATCTTCTTTCTATATTTTTATATTACGTTTAACTACTTCTTTCTATATTTTTATGTTATGTTAAACTACTTCTTTCTATGTTTTTATATTATGTTAAACTATTTCTTTCTATATTTTTATATTATGTTAAACATCTTCTTTTTATATTTTTATGTTATGTTAAACTATTTCTTTCTATATTTTTATATTATGTTAAACATCTAATTTCTATATTTTTATGTTATGTTAAACTACTTCTTTCTATGTTTATATATTATGTTAAACTATTTCTTTCAATATTTTTATATTATGTTAAACATCTTCTTTCTATATTTTTATGTTATATTAAACTATTTCTGTCTATATTTTTATATTATGTTAAACATCTTCTTTCTATATTTTTATGTTATGTTAAACTACTTCTTTCTATATTTTTATGTTATGTTAAACTACTTCTTTCTATGTTTTTATATTATGTAAAACTATTTCTTTCTATATTTTTATATTATGTTAAACATCTTCTTTCTATATTTTTATGTTATTTTAAACTATTTCTTTCTATATTTTTATATTATGTTAAACATCTTCTTTCTATATTTTTATGTTATGTTAAACTAGTTCTTTCTATGTTTTTATATTATGTTAAACTATTTCTTTCTATATTTTTATATTATGTTAAACATCTTCTTTCTATATTTTTATGTTATGTTAAACTATTTCTTTCTATATTTTTATATTATGTTAAACATCTTCTTTCTATATTTTTATATTATGTTAAACTATTTCTTTCTATATTTTTATATTATGTTAAACATCTTCTTTCTATATTTTTATGTTATGTTAAACTATTTCTTTCTATATTTTTATATTATGTTAAACATCTAATTTCTATATTTTTATGTTATGATAAACTACTTCTTTCTATTTTTATATATTATGTTAAACTATTTCTTTCAATATTTTTATATTATGTTAAACATCTTCTTTCTATATTTTTATGTTATATTAAACTATTTCTGTCTATATTTTTATATTATGTTAAACATCTTTCTATATTTTTATGTTATGTTAAACTACTTCTTTCTATGTTTTTATGTTATGTTAAACTATTTCTTTCTATATTTTTATATTATGTTAAACATCTTCTTTCTATATTGTTATATTATGTTAAACATCTTATTTCTATATTTTTATGTTATGTTAAACTATTTCTTTCTATATTTTTATATTATGTTAAACATCTTCTGTCTATATTTTTATATTATGTTAAACATCTTTCTATATTTTTATGTTATGTTAAACTACTTCTTTCTATGTTTTTATGTTATGTTAAACTATTTCTTTCTATATTTTTATATTATGTTAAACATCTTCTTTCTATATTGTTATATTATGTTAAACATCTTCTTTCTATATTTTTATGTTATGTTAAACTACTTCTTTCTATGTTTTTATATTATGTTAAACTATTTCTTTCTATATTTTTATATTATGTTAATCATCTTCTTTATATATTTTTATGTTATGTTAAACTATTTCTTTCTATATTTTTATATTATGTTGAACTATTTCTTTCTATATTTTTATGTTATGTTAAACTACTTCTTTCTATGTTTTTTATATTATGTTAAACTATTTCTTTCTATATTTTTATATTATGTTAAACATCTTCTTTCTATATTTTTATGTTATATTAAACTATTTCTTTCTATATTTTAATATTATGTTAAACTATTTCTTTCTATATTTTTATATTATGTTAAACATCTTCTTTCTATATTTTTATGTTATGTTAAACTACTTCTTTATATGTTTTTATATTATGTTAAACTATTTCTTTCTATATTTTTATATTATGTTAAACATCTTCTTTCTTTATTTTTATGTTATGTTAAACTATTTCTTTCTATATTTTTATATCATGTTAAACTATTTCTTTCTATATTTTTATATTATGTTAAACATCTTCTTTCTATATTTTTATGTTATGTTAAACTATTTCTTTCTATATTTTTATATTATGTTAAACATCTTCTTTCTATATTTTTATGTTATGTTAAACTACTTCTTTTTATATTTTTATGTTATGTTATACAATTTCTTTCTATATTTTTTTGTTATGTTGAACTATTTCTTTCTATATTTTTATGTTATGTTAAACTACTTCTTTCTATGTTTTTTATATTATGTTAAACTATTTCTTTCTATATTTTTATATTATGTTAAACATCTTCTTTCTATATTTTTATGTTATATTAAACTATTTCTTTCTATATTTTAATATTATGTTAAACTATTTCTTTCTATATTTTTATATTATGTTAAACATCTTCTTTCTATATTTTTATGTTATGTTAAACTACTTCTTTATATGTTTTTATATTATGTTAAACTATTTCTTTCTATATTTTTATATTATGTTAAACATCTTCTTTCTTTATTTTTATGTTATGTTAAACTATTTCTTTCTATATTTTTATATCATGTTAAACTATTTCTTTCTATATTTTTATATTATGTTAAACATCTTCTTTCTATATTTTTATGTTATATTAAACTATTTCTTTCTATATTTTTATATTATGTTAAACATCTTCTTTCTATATTTTTATGTTATGTTAAACTACTTCTTTCTATATTTTTATATTATGATAAACATCTTCTTTCTATATTTTTATGTTATGTTAAACTATTTCTTTCTATGTTTTTATATTATGTTAAACTATTTCTTTCTATATTTTTATGTTATGTTAAACTACTTCTTTTATGTTTTTATATTATGTTAAACTATTTCTTTCTATATTTTTATATTATGTTAAACATCTTCTTTCTATATTTTTATGTTATGTTAAACTATTTCTTTCTATATTTTTATATTATGTTAAACATCTTATTTCTATATTTTTATGTTATGTTAAACTACTTCTTTCTATGTTTTTATATTATGTTAAACTATTTCTTTCTATATTTTTATATTATGTTAAACATCTTCTTTCTATATTTTTATGTTATGTTAAACTACTTCTTTCTATGTTTTTATATTATGTTAAACTATTTCTTTCTATATTTTTATATTATGTTAAACATCTTCTTTCTATACTTTTATGTTATGTTAAACTACTTCTGTATATGTTTTTATATTATGTTAAACTATTTCTTTCTATATTTTTATATTATGTTAAACATCTTCTTTCTATATTTTTATGTTATGTTAAACTACTTCTTTCTATGTTTTTATATTATGTTAAACTATTTCTTTCTATATTTTTATATTATGTTAAACATCTTCTTTCTATATTTTTATGTTATGTTAAACTATTTCTTTCTATATTTTTATATTATGTTAAACTATTTCTTTCTATATTTTTATAGTATGTTATTCATCTTCTTTCTATATTTTTATGTTATGTTAAACTATTTCTTTCTATATTTTTATATTATGTTAAACATCTTCTTTCTATATTTTTATGTTATGTTAAACTACTTCTTTATATGTTTTTATATTATGTTAAACTATTTCTTTCTATATTTTTATATTATGTTAAACATCTTCTTTCTTTATTTTTATGTTATGTTAAACTATTTCTTTCTATATTTTTATATCATGTTAAACTATTTCTTTCTATATTTTTATATTATGTTAAACATCTTCTTTCTATATTTTTATGTTATGTTAAACTATTTCTTTCTATATTTTTATATTATGTTAAACATCTTCTTTCTATATTTTTATGTTATGTTAAACTACTTCTTTCTATATTTTTATGTTATGTTATACAATTTCTTTCTATATTTTTATGTTATGTTAAACTACTTCTTTCTATGTTTTTATATTATGTTAAACTATTTCTTTCTATATTTTTATATTATGTTAAACATCTTCTTTCTATATTTTTATGTTATGTTAAACTACTTCTTTCTATGTTTTTTATATTATGTTAAACTATTTCTTTCTATATTTTTATATTATGTTAAACATCTTCTTTCTATATTTTTATGTTATATTAAACTATTTCTTTCTGTATTTTTATATTATGTTAAACATCTTCTTTCTATATTTTTATTTTATGTTAAACTACTTCTTTATATGTTTTTATATTATGTTAAACTATTTCTTTCTATATTTTTATATTATGTTAAACATCTTCTTTCTTTATTTTTATGTTATGTTAAACTATTTCTTTCTATATTTTTATATCATGTTAAACTATTTCTTTCTATATTTTTATATTATGTTAAACATCTTCTTTCTATATTTTTATGTTATGTTAAACTATTTCTTTCTATATTTTTATATTATGTTAAACATCTTCTTTCTATATTTTTATGTTATGTTAAACTACTTCTTTTTATATTTTTATGTTATGTTATACAATTTCTTTCTATATTTTTTTGTTATGTTGAACTATTTCTTTCTATATTTTTATGTTATGTTAAACTACTTCTTTCTATGTTTTTTATATTATGTTAAACTATTTCTTTCTATATTTTTATATTATGTTAAACATCTTCTTTCTATATTTTTATGTTATATTAAACTATTTCTTTCTATATTTTAATATTATGTTAAACTATTTCTTTCTATATTTTTATATTATGTTAAACATCTTCTTTCTATATTTTTATGTTATGTTAAACTACTTCTTTATATGTTTTTATATTATGTTAAACTATTTCTTTCTATATTTTTATATTATGTTAAACATCTTCTTTCTTTATTTTTATGTTATGTTAAACTATTTCTTTCTATATTTTTATATCATGTTAAACTATTTCTTTCTATATTTTTATATTATGTTAAACATCTTCTTTCTATATTTTTATGTTATGTTAAACTACTTCTTTCTATGTTTTTATATTATGTTAAACTATTTCTTTCTATATTTTTATATTATGTTAATCATCTTCTTTATATATTTTTATGTTATGTTAAACTATTTCTTTCTATATTTTTATATTATGTTGAACTATTTCTTTCTATATTTTTATGTTATGTTAAACTACTTCTTTCTATGTTTTTTATATTATGTTAAACTATTTCTTTCTATATTTTTATATTATGTTAAACATCTTCTTTCTATATTTTTATGTTATATTAAACTATTTCTTTCTATATTTTAATATTATGTTAAACTATTTCTTTCTATATTTTTATATTATGTTAAACATCTTCTTTCTATATTTTTATGTTATGTTAAACTACTTCTTTATATGTTTTTATATTATGTTAAACTATTTCTTTCTATATTTTTATATTATGTTAAACATCTTCTTTCTTTATTTTTATGTTATGTTAAACTATTTCTTTCTATATTTTTATATCATGTTAAACTATTTCTTTCTATATTTTTATATTATGTTAAACATCTTCTTTCTATATTTTTATGTTATGTTAAACTATTTCTTTCTATATTTTTATATTATGTTAAACATCTTCTTTCTATATTTTTATGTTATGTTAAACTACTTCTTTCTATATTTTTATGTTATGTTATACAATTTCTTTCTATATTTTTATGTTATGTTAAACTACTTCTTTCTATGTTTTTATATTATGTTAAACTATTTCTTTCTATATTTTTATATTATGTTAAACATCTTCTTTCTATATTTTTATGTTATGATAATTTAGTTCTTTCTATATTTTTATATTATGTTAAACATCTTCTTTCTATATTTTTATATTATGTTAAACTATTTCTTTCTATATTTTTATATTATGTTAAACATCTTCTTTCTATATTTTTATGTTATGTTAAACTATTTCTTTCTATATTTTTATATTATGTTAAACATCTTCTTTCTATATTTTTATGTTATGTTAAACTACTTCTTTCTATGTTTTTATATTATGTTAAACTATTTCTTTCTATATTTTTATATTATGTTAATCATCTTCTTTATATATTTTTATGTTATGTTAAACTATTTCTTTCTATATTTTTATATTATGTTGAACTATTTCTTTCTATATTTTTATGTTATGTTAAACTACTTCTTTCTATGTTTTTTATATTATGTTAAACTATTTCTTTCTATATTTTTATATTATGTTAAACATCTTCTTTCTATATTTTTATGTTATATTAAACTATTTCTTTCTATATTTTAATATTATGTTAAACTATTTCTTTCTATATTTTTATATTATGTTAAACATCTTCTTTCTATATTTTTATGTTATGTTAAACTACTTCTTTATATGTTTTTATATTATGTTAAACTATTTCTTTCTATATTTTTATATTATGTTAAACATCTTCTTTCTTTATTTTTATGTTATGTTAAACTATTTCTTTCTATATTTTTATATCATGTTAAACTATTTCTTTCTATATTTTTATATTATGTTAAACATCTTCTTTCTATATTTTTATGTTATGTTAAACTATTTCTTTCTATATTTTTATATTATGTTAAACATCTTCTTTCTATATTTTTATGTTATGTTAAACTACTTCTTTCTATATTTTTATGTTATGTTATACAATTTCTTTCTATATTTTTATGTTATGTTAAACTACTTCTTTCTATGTTTTTATATTATGTTAAACTATTTCTTTCTATATTTTTATATTATGTTAAACATCTTCTTTCTATATTTTTATGTTATGATAATTTAGTTCTTTCTATATTTTTATATTATGTTAAACATCTTCTTTCTATATTTTTATATTATGTTAAACTATTTCTTTCTATATTTTTATATTATGTTAAACTATTTCTTTCTATATTTTTATGTTATGTTAAACTATTTCTTTCTATATTATGTTAAACATCTTCTTTCTATATTTTTATGTTATGTTAAACTACTTCTTTCTATATTTTTATGTTATGTTAAACTACTTCTTTCTATGTTTTTATATTATGTAAAACTATTTCTTTCTATATTTTTATATTATGTTAAACATCTTCTTTCTATATTTTTATGTTATGTTAAACTATTTCTTTCTATATTTTTATATTATGTTAAACATCTTCTTTCTATATTTTTATGTTATGTTAAACTATTTCTTTCTATATTTTTATATTATGTTAAACATCTTCTTTCTATATTTTTATATTACGTTTAACTACTTCTTTCTATATTTTTATGTTATGTTAAACTACTTCTTTCTATGTTTTTATATTATGTTAAACTATTTCTTTCTATATTTTTATATTATGTTAAACATCTTCTTTCTATATTTTTATGTTATGTTAAACTATTTCTTTCTATATTTTTATATTATGTTAAACATCTAATTTCTATATTTTTATGTTATGTTAAACTACTTCTTTCTATGTTTATATATTATGTTAAACTATTTCTTTCTATATTTTTATATTATGTTAAACATCTTCTTTCTATATTTTTATGTTATGTTAAACTATTTCTTTCTATATTTTTATATTATGTTAAACATCTAATTTCTATATTTTTATGTTATGTTAAACTACTTCTTTCTATGTTTATATGTTATGTTAAACTATTTCTTTCTATATTTTTATATTATGTTAAACATCTTCTTTCTATATTTTTATATTATGTTAAACATCTTCTTTCTATATTTTTATGTTATGTTAAACTATTTCTTTCTATATTTTTATATTATGTTAAACATCTTCTTTCTATATTTTTATGTTATGTTAAACTATTTCTTTCTATATTTTTATATTATGTTAAACATCTTCTTTCTATATTTTTATATTACGTTTAACTACTTCTTTCTATATTTTTATGTTATGTTAAACTACTTCTTTCTATGTTTTTATATTATGTTAAACTATTTCTTTCTATATTTTTATATTATGTTAAACATCTTCTTTTTATATTTTTATGTTATGTTAAACTATTTCTTTCTATATTTTTATATTATGTTAAACATCTAATTTCTATATTTTTATGTTATGTTAAACTACTTCTTTCTATGTTTATATATTATGTTAAACTATTTCTTTCAATATTTTTATATTATGTTAAACATCTTCTTTCTATATTTTTATGTTATATTAAACTATTTCTGTCTATATTTTTATATTATGTTAAACATCTTCTTTCTATATTTTTATGTTATGTTAAACTACTTCTTTCTATATTTTTATGTTATGTTAAACTACTTCTTTCTATATTTTTATGTTATGTTAAACTATTTCTTTCTATATTATGTTAAACATCTTCTTTCTATATTTTTATGTTATGTTAAACTACTTCTTTCTATATTTTTATGTTATGTTAAACTACTTCTTTCTATGTTTTTATATTATGTAAAACTATTTCTTTCTATATTTTTATATTATGTTAAACATCTTCTTTCTATATTTTTATGTTATGTTAAACTATTTCTTTCTATATTTTTATATTATGTTAAACATCTTCTTTCTATATTTTTATGTTATGTTAAACTATTTCTTTCTATATTTTTATATTATGTTAAACATCTTCTTTCTATATTTTTATATTACGTTTAACTACTTCTTTCTATATTTTTATGTTATGTTAAACTACTTCTTTCTATGTTTTTATATTATGTTAAACTATTTCTTTCTATATTTTTATATTATGTTAAACATCTTCTTTCTATATTTTTATGTTATGTTAAACTATTTCTTTCTATATTTTTATATTATGTTAAACATCTAATTTCTATATTTTTATGTTATGTTAAACTACTTCTTTCTATGTTTATATATTATGTTAAACTATTTCTTTCTATATTTTTATATTATGTTAAACATCTTCTTTCTATATTTTTATGTTATGTTAAACTATTTCTTTCTATATTTTTATATTATGTTAAACATCTAATTTCTATATTTTTATGTTATGTTAAACTACTTCTTTCTATGTTTATATGTTATGTTAAACTATTTCTTTCTATATTTTTATATTATGTTAAACATCTTCTTTCTATATTTTTATATTATGTTAAACATCTTCTTTCTATGTTTTTATATTATGTAAAACTATTTCTTTCTATATTTTTATATTATGTTAAACATCTTCTTTCTATATTTTTATGTTATGTTAAACTATTTCTTTCTATATTTTTATATTATGTTAAACATCTTCTTTCTATATTTTTATGTTATGTTAAACTATTTCTTTCTATATTATGTTAAACATCTTCTTTCTATATTTTTATGTTATGTTAAACTACTTCTTTCTATATTTTTATGTTATGTTAAACTACTTCTTTCTATGTTTTTATATTATGTAAAACTATTTCTTTCTATATTTTTATATTATGTTAAACATCTTCTTTCTATATTTTTATGTTATGTTAAACTATTTCTTTCTATATTTTTATATTATGTTAAACATCTTCTTTCTATATTTTTATGTTATGTTAAACTATTTCTTTCTATATTTTTATATTATGTTAAACATCTTCTTTCTATATTTTTATATTACGTTTAACTACTTCTTTCTATATTTTTATGTTATGTTAAACTACTTCTTTCTATGTTTTTATATTATGTTAAACTATTTCTTTCTATATTTTTATATTATGTTAAACATCTTCTTTCTATATTTTTATGTTATGTTAAACTATTTCTTTCTATATTTTTATATTATGTTAAACATCTAATTTCTATATTTTTATGTTATGTTAAACTACTTCTTTCTATGTTTATATATTATGTTAAACTATTTCTTTCTATATTTTTATATTATGTTAAACATCTTCTTTCTATATTTTTATGTTATGTTAAACTATTTCTTTCTATATTTTTATATTATGTTAAACATCTAATTTCTATATTTTTATGTTATGTTAAACTACTTCTTTCTATGTTTATATGTTATGTTAAACTACTTCTTTCTATGTTTTTATATTATGTTAAACTATTTCTTTCTATATTTTTATATTATGTTAATCATCTTCTTTATATATTTTTATGTTATGTTAAACTATTTCTTTCTATATTTTTATATTATGTTGAACTATTTCTTTCTATATTTTTATGTTATGTTAAACTACTTCTTTCTATGTTTTTTATATTATGTTAAACTATTTCTTTCTATATTTTTATATTATGTTAAACATCTTCTTTCTATATTTTTATGTTATATTAAACTATTTCTTTCTATATTTTTATATTATGTTAAACATCTTCTTTCTATATTTTTATGTTATGTTAAACTACTTCTTTATATGTTTTTATATTATGTTAAACTATTTCTTTCTATATTTTTATATTATGTTAAACATCTTCTTTCTTTATTTTTATGTTATGTTAAACTATTTCTTTCTATATTTTTATATCATGTTAAACTATTTCTTTCTATATTTTTATATTATGTTAAACATCTTCTTTCTATATTTTTATGTTATGTTAAACTATTTCTTTCTATATTTTTATATTATGTTAAACATCTTCTTTCTATATTTTTATGTTATGTTAAACTACTTCTTTTTATATTTTTATGTTATGTTATACAATTTCTTTCTATATTTTTTTGTTATGTTGAACTATTTCTTTCTATATTTTTATGTTATGTTAAACTACTTCTTTCTATGTTTTTTATATTATGTTAAACTATTTCTTTCTATATTTTTATATTATGTTAAACATCTTCTTTCTATATTTTTATGTTATATTAAACTATTTCTTTCTATATTTTAATATTATGTTAAACTATTTCTTTCTATATTTTTATATTATGTTAAACATCTTCTTTCTATATTTTTATGTTATGTTAAACTACTTCTTTATATGTTTTTATATTATGTTAAACTATTTCTTTCTATATTTTTATATTATGTTAAACATCTTCTTTCTTTATTTTTATGTTATGTTAAACTATTTCTTTCTATATTTTTATATCATGTTAAACTATTTCTTTCTATATTTTTATATTATGTTAAACATCTTCTTTCTATATTTTTATGTTATGTTAAACTATTTCTTTCTATATTTTTATATTATGTTAAACATCTTCTTTCTATATTTTTATGTTATGTTAAACTACTTCTTTCTATATTTTTATGTTATGTTATACAATTTCTTTCTATATTTTTATGTTATGTTAAACTACTTCTTTCTATGTTTTTATATTATGTTAAACTATTTCTTTCTATATTTTTATATTATGTTAAACATCTTCTTTCTATATTTTTATGTTATGATAATTTAGTTCTTTCTATATTTTTATATTATGTTAAACATCTTCTTTCTATATTTTTATATTATGTTAAACTATTTCTTTCTATATTTTTATATTATGTTAAACTATTTCTTTCTATATTTTTATGTTATGTTAAACTATTTCTTTCTATATTATGTTAAACATCTTCTTTCTATATTTTTATGTTATGTTAAACTACTTCTTTCTATATTTTTATGTTATGTTAAACTACTTCTTTCTATGTTTTTATATTATGTAAAACTATTTCTTTCTATATTTTTATATTATGTTAAACATCTTCTTTCTATATTTTTATGTTATGTTAAACTATTTCTTTCTATATTTTTATATTATGTTAAACATCTTCTTTCTATATTTTTATGTTATGTTAAACTATTTCTTTCTATATTTTTATATTATGTTAAACATCTTCTTTCTATATTTTTATATTACGTTTAACTACTTCTTTCTATATTTTTATGTTATGTTAAACTACTTCTTTCTATGTTTTTATATTATGTTAAACTATTTCTTTCTATATTTTTATATTATGTTAAACATCTTCTTTCTATATTTTTATGTTATGTTAAACTATTTCTTTCTATATTTTTATATTATGTTAAACATCTAATTTCTATATTTTTATGTTATGTTAAACTACTTCTTTCTATGTTTATATATTATGTTAAACTATTTCTTTCTATATTTTTATATTATGTTAAACATCTTCTTTCTATATTTTTATGTTATGTTAAACTATTTCTTTCTATATTTTTATATTATGTTAAACATCTAATTTCTATATTTTTATGTTATGTTAAACTACTTCTTTCTATGTTTATATGTTATGTTAAACTATTTCTTTCTATATTTTTATATTATGTTAAACATCTTCTTTCTATATTTTTATATTATGTTAAACATCTTCTTTCTATATTTTTATGTTATGTTAAACTATTTCTTTCTATATTTTTATATTATGTTAAACATCTTCTTTCTATATTTTTATGTTATGTTAAACTATTTCTTTCTATATTTTTATATTATGTTAAACATCTTCTTTCTATATTTTTATATTACGTTTAACTACTTCTTTCTATATTTTTATGTTATGTTAAACTACTTCTTTCTATGTTTTTATATTATGTTAAACTATTTCTTTCTATATTTTTATATTATGTTAAACATCTTCTTTTTATATTTTTATGTTATGTTAAACTATTTCTTTCTATATTTTTATATTATGTTAAACATCTAATTTCTATATTTTTATGTTATGTTAAACTACTTCTTTCTATGTTTATATATTATGTTAAACTATTTCTTTCAATATTTTTATATTATGTTAAACATCTTCTTTCTATATTTTTATGTTATATTAAACTATTTCTGTCTATATTTTTATATTATGTTAAACATCTTCTTTCTATATTTTTATGTTATGTTAAACTACTTCTTTCTATATTTTTATGTTATGTTAAACTACTTCTTTCTATGTTTTTATATTATGTAAAACTATTTCTTTCTATATTTTTATATTATGTTAAACATCTTCTTTCTATATTTTTATGTTATTTTAAACTATTTCTTTCTATATTTTTATATTATGTTAAACATCTTCTTTCTATATTTTTATGTTATGTTAAACTAGTTCTTTCTATGTTTTTATATTATGTTAAACTATTTCTTTCTATATTTTTATATTATGTTAAACATCTTCTTTCTATATTTTTATGTTATGTTAAACTATTTCTTTCTATATTTTTATATTATGTTAAACATCTTCTTTCTATATTTTTATATTATGTTAAACTATTTCTTTCTATATTTTTATATTATGTTAAACATCTTCTTTCTATATTTTTATGTTATGTTAAACTATTTCTTTCTATATTTTTATATTATGTTAAACATCTAATTTCTATATTTTTATGTTATGATAAACTACTTCTTTCTATTTTTATATATTATGTTAAACTATTTCTTTCAATATTTTTATATTATGTTAAACATCTTCTTTCTATATTTTTATGTTATATTAAACTATTTCTGTCTATATTTTTATATTATGTTAAACATCTTTCTATATTTTTATGTTATGTTAAACTACTTCTTTCTATGTTTTTATGTTATGTTAAACTATTTCTTTCTATATTTTTATATTATGTTAAACATCTTCTTTCTATATTGTTATATTATGTTAAACATCTTATTTCTATATTTTTATGTTATGTTAAACTATTTCTTTCTATATTTTTATATTATGTTAAACATCTTCTGTCTATATTTTTATATTATGTTAAACATCTTTCTATATTTTTATGTTATGTTAAACTACTTCTTTCTATGTTTTTATGTTATGTTAAACTATTTCTTTCTATATTTTTATATTATGTTAAACATCTTCTTTCTATATTGTTATATTATGTTAAACATCTTCTTTCTATATTTTTATGTTATGTTAAACTACTTCTTTCTATGTTTTTATATTATGTTAAACTATTTCTTTCTATATTTTTATATTATGTTAATCATCTTCTTTATATATTTTTATGTTATGTTAAACTATTTCTTTCTATATTTTTATATTATGTTGAACTATTTCTTTCTATATTTTTATGTTATGTTAAACTACTTCTTTCTATGTTTTTTATATTATGTTAAACTATTTCTTTCTATATTTTTATATTATGTTAAACATCTTCTTTCTATATTTTTATGTTATATTAAACTATTTCTTTCTATATTTTAATATTATGTTAAACTATTTCTTTCTATATTTTTATATTATGTTAAACATCTTCTTTCTATATTTTTATGTTATGTTAAACTACTTCTTTATATGTTTTTATATTATGTTAAACTATTTCTTTCTATATTTTTATATTATGTTAAACATCTTCTTTCTTTATTTTTATGTTATGTTAAACTATTTCTTTCTATATTTTTATATCATGTTAAACTATTTCTTTCTATATTTTTATATTATGTTAAACATCTTCTTTCTATATTTTTATGTTATGTTAAACTATTTCTTTCTATATTTTTATATTATGTTAAACATCTTCTTTCTATATTTTTATGTTATGTTAAACTACTTCTTTTTATATTTTTATGTTATGTTATACAATTTCTTTCTATATTTTTTTGTTATGTTGAACTATTTCTTTCTATATTTTTATGTTATGTTAAACTACTTCTTTCTATGTTTTTTATATTATGTTAAACTATTTCTTTCTATATTTTTATATTATGTTAAACATCTTCTTTCTATATTTTTATGTTATATTAAACTATTTCTTTCTATATTTTAATATTATGTTAAACTATTTCTTTCTATATTTTTATATTATGTTAAACATCTTCTTTCTATATTTTTATGTTATGTTAAACTACTTCTTTATATGTTTTTATATTATGTTAAACTATTTCTTTCTATATTTTTATATTATGTTAAACATCTTCTTTCTTTATTTTTATGTTATGTTAAACTATTTCTTTCTATATTTTTATATCATGTTAAACTATTTCTTTCTATATTTTTATATTATGTTAAACATCTTCTTTCTATATTTTTATGTTATGTTAAACTATTTCTTTCTATATTTTTATATTATGTTAAACATCTTCTTTCTATATTTTTATGTTATGTTAAACTACTTCTTTCTATATTTTTATATTATGATAAACATCTTCTTTCTATATTTTTATGTTATGTTAAACTATTTCTTTCTATGTTTTTATATTATGTTAAACTATTTCTTTCTATATTTTTATGTTATGTTAAACTACTTCTTTTATGTTTTTATATTATGTTAAACTATTTCTTTCTATATTTTTATATTATGTTAAACATCTTCTTTCTATATTTTTATGTTATGTTAAACTATTTCTTTCTATATTTTTATATTATGTTAAACATCTTATTTCTATATTTTTATGTTATGTTAAACTACTTCTTTCTATGTTTTTATATTATGTTAAACTATTTCTTTCTATATTTTTATATTATGTTAAACATCTTCTTTCTATATTTTTATGTTATGTTAAACTACTTCTTTCTATGTTTTTATATTATGTTAAACTATTTCTTTCTATATTTTTATATTATGTTAAACATCTTCTTTCTATACTTTTATGTTATGTTAAACTACTTCTGTATATGTTTTTATATTATGTTAAACTATTTCTTTCTATATTTTTATATTATGTTAAACATCTTCTTTCTATATTTTTATGTTATGTTAAACTACTTCTTTCTATGTTTTTATATTATGTTAAACTATTTCTTTCTATATTTTTATATTATGTTAAACATCTTCTTTCTATATTTTTATGTTATGTTAAACTATTTCTTTCTATATTTTTATATTATGTTAAACTATTTCTTTCTATATTTTTATAGTATGTTATTCATCTTCTTTCTATATTTTTATGTTATGTTAAACTATTTCTTTCTATATTTTTATATTATGTTAAACATCTTCTTTCTATATTTTTATGTTATGTTAAACTACTTCTTTATATGTTTTTATATTATGTTAAACTATTTCTTTCTATATTTTTATATTATGTTAAACATCTTCTTTCTTTATTTTTATGTTATGTTAAACTATTTCTTTCTATATTTTTATATCATGTTAAACTATTTCTTTCTATATTTTTATATTATGTTAAACATCTTCTTTCTATATTTTTATGTTATGTTAAACTATTTCTTTCTATATTTTTATATTATGTTAAACATCTTTCTATATTTTTATGTTATGTTAAACTACTTCTTTCTATGTTTTTATGTTATGTTAAACTATTTCTTTCTATATTTTTATATTATGTTAAACATCTTCTTTCTATATTGTTATATTATGTTAAACATCTTATTTCTATATTTTTATGTTATGTTAAACTATTTCTTTCTATATTTTTATATTATGTTAAACATCTTCTTTCTATATTTTTATGTTATGTTAAACTATTTCTTTCTATATTTTTATGTTATGTTAAACATCTTCTTTCTATATTTTTATATTATGTTAAACATCTTCTTTCTATATTTTTATGTTATGTTAAACTATTTCTTTCTATATTTTTATATTATGTTAAACATCTTCTTTCTATATTTTTATGTTATGTTAAACTACTTCTTTCTATGTTTTTATATTATGTTAAACTATTTCTTTCTATATTTTTATATTATGTTAATCATCTTCTTTATATATTTTTATGTTATGTTAAACTATTTCTTTCTATATTTTTATATTATGTTGAACTATTTCTTTCTATATTTTTATGTTATGTTAAACTACTTCTTTCTATGTTTTTTATATTATGTTAAACTATTTCTTTCTATATTTTTATATTATGTTAAACATCTTCTTTCTATATTTTTATGTTATATTAAACTATTTCTTTCTATATTTTAATATTATGTTAAACTATTTCTTTCTATATTTTTATATTATGTTAAACATCTTCTTTCTATATTTTTATGTTATGTTAAACTACTTCTTTATATGTTTTTATATTATGTTAAACTATTTCTTTCTATATTTTTATATTATGTTAAACATCTTCTTTCTTTATTTTTATGTTATGTTAAACTATTTCTTTCTATATTTTTATATCATGTTAAACTATTTCTTTCTATATTTTTATATTATGTTAAACATCTTCTTTCTATATTTTTATGTTATGTTAAACTATTTCTTTCTATATTTTTATATTATGTTAAACATCTTCTTTCTATATTTTTATGTTATGTTAAACTACTTCTTTTTATATTTTTATGTTATGTTATACAATTTCTTTCTATATTTTTTTGTTATGTTGAACTATTTCTTTCTATATTTTTATGTTATGTTAAACTACTTCTTTCTATGTTTTTTATATTATGTTAAACTATTTCTTTCTATATTTTTATATTATGTTAAACATCTTCTTTCTATATTTTTATGTTATATTAAACTATTTCTTTCTATATTTTAATATTATGTTAAACTATTTATTTCTATATTTTTATATTATGTTAAACATCTTCTTTCTATATTTTTATGTTATGTTAAACTACTTCTTTATATGTTTTTATATTATGTTAAACTATTTCTTTCTATATTTTTATATTATGTTAAACATCTTCTTTCTTTATTTTTATGTTATGTTAAACTATTTCTTTCTATATTTTTATATCATGTTAAACTATTTCTTTCTATATTTTTATATTATGTTAAACATCTTCTTTCTATATTTTTATGTTATGTTAAACTATTTCTTTCTATATTTTTATATTATGTTAAACATCTTCTTTCTATATTTTTATGTTATGTTAAACTACTTCTTTCTATATTTTTATGTTATGTTATACAATTTCTTTCTATATTTTTATGTTATGTTAAACTACTTCTTTCTATGTTTTTATATTATGTTAAACTATTTCTTTCTATATTTTTATATTATGTTAAACATCTTCTTTCTATATTTTTATGTTATGATAATTTAGTTCTTTCTATATTTTTATATTATGTTAAACATCTTCTTTCTATATTTTTATATTATGTTAAACTATTTCTTTCTATATTTTTATGTTATGTTAAACTATTTCTTTCTATATTATGTTAAACATCTTCTTTCTATATTTTTATGTTATGTTAAACTACTTCTTTCTATATTTTTGTGTTATGTTAAACTACTTCTTTCTATGTTTTTATATTATGTAAAACTATTTCTTTCTATATTTTTATATTATGTTAAACATCTTCTTTCTATATTTTTATGTTATGTTAAACTATTTCTTTCTATATTTTTATATTATGTTAAACATCTTCTTTCTATATTTTTATGTTATGTTAAACTATTTCTTTCTATATTTTTATATTATGTTAAACATCTTCTTTCTATATTTTTATATTACGTTTAACTACTTCTTTCTATATTTTTATGTTATGTTAAACTACTTCTTTCTATGTTTTTATATTATGTTAAACTATTTCTTTCTATATTTTTATATTATGTTAAACATCTTCTTTCTATATTTTTATGTTATGTTAAACTACTTCTTTCTATGTTTTTATATTATGTTAAACTATTTCTTTCTATATTTTTATATTATGTTAATCATCTTCTTTATATATTTTTATGTTATGTTAAACTATTTCTTTCTATATTTTTATATTATGTTGAACTATTTCTTTCTATATTTTTATGTTATGTTAAACTACTTCTTTCTATGTTTTTATATTATGTTAAACTATTTCTTTCTATATTTTTATATTATGTTAAACATCTTCTTTTTATATTTTTATGTTATGTTAAACTATTTCTTTCTATATTTTTATATTATGTTAAACATCTAATTTCTATATTTTTATGTTATGTTAAACTACTTCTTTCTATGTTTATATATTATGTTAAACTATTTCTTTCAATATTTTTATATTATGTTAAACATCTTCTTTCTATATTTTTATGTTATATTAAACTATTTCTGTCTATATTTTTATATTATGTTAAACATCTTCTTTCTATATTTTTATGTTATGTTAAACTACTTCTTTCTATATTTTTATGTTATGTTAAACTACTTCTTTCTATGTTTTTATATTATGTAAAACTATTTCTTTCTATATTTTTATATTATGTTAAACATCTTCTTTCTATATTTTTATGTTATTTTAAACTATTTCTTTCTATATTTTTATATTATGTTAAACATCTTCTTTCTATATTTTTATGTTATGTTAAACTAGTTCTTTCTATGTTTTTATATTATGTTAAACTATTTCTTTCTATATTTTTATATTATGTTAAACATCTTCTTTCTATATTTTTATATTATGTTAAACTATTTCTTTCTATATTTTTATATTATGTTAAACATCTTCTTTCTATATTTTTATGTTATGTTAAACTATTTCTTTCTATATTTTTATATTATGTTAAACATCTAATTTCTATATTTTTATGTTATGATAAACTACTTCTTTCTATTTTTATATATTATGTTAAACTATTTCTTTCAATATTTTTATATTATGTTAAACATCTTCTTTCTATATTTTTATGTTATATTAAACTATTTCTGTCTATATTTTTATATTATGTTAAACATCTTTCTATATTTTTATGTTATGTTAAACTACTTCTTTCTATGTTTTTATGTTATGTTAAACTATTTCTTTCTATATTTTTATATTATGTTAAACATCTTCTTTCTATATTGTTATATTATGTTAAACATCTTATTTCTATATTTTTATGTTATGTTAAACTATTTCTTTCTATATTTTTATATTATGTTAAACATCTTCTGTCTATATTTTTATATTATGTTAAACATCTTTCTATATTTTTATGTTATGTTAAACTACTTCTTTCTATGTTTTTATGTTATGTTAAACTATTTCTTTCTATATTTTTATATTATGTTAAACATCTTCTTTCTATATTGTTATATTATGTTAAACATCTTCTTTCTATATTTTTATGTTATGTTAAACTACTTCTTTCTATGTTTTTATATTATGTTAAACTATTTCTTTCTATATTTTTATATTATGTTAATCATCTTCTTTATATATTTTTATGTTATGTTAAACTATTTCTTTCTATATTTTTATATTATGTTGAACTATTTCTTTCTATATTTTTATGTTATGTTAAACTACTTCTTTCTATGTTTTTTATATTATGTTAAACTATTTCTTTCTATATTTTTATATTATGTTAAACATCTTCTTTCTATATTTTTATGTTATATTAAACTATTTCTTTCTATATTTTAATATTATGTTAAACTATTTCTTTCTATATTTTTATATTATGTTAAACATCTTCTTTCTATATTTTTATGTTATGTTAAACTACTTCTTTATATGTTTTTATATTATGTTAAACTATTTCTTTCTATATTTTTATATTATGTTAAACATCTTCTTTCTTTATTTTTATGTTATGTTAAACTATTTCTTTCTATATTTTTATATCATGTTAAACTATTTCTTTCTATATTTTTATATTATGTTAAACATCTTCTTTCTATATTTTTATGTTATGTTAAACTATTTCTTTCTATATTTTTATATTATGTTAAACATCTTCTTTCTATATTTTTATGTTATGTTAAACTACTTCTTTTTATATTTTTATGTTATGTTATACAATTTCTTTCTATATTTTTTTGTTATGTTGAACTATTTCTTTCTATATTTTTATGTTATGTTAAACTACTTCTTTCTATGTTTTTTATATTATGTTAAACTATTTCTTTCTATATTTTTATATTATGTTAAACATCTTCTTTCTATATTTTTATGTTATATTAAACTATTTCTTTCTATATTTTAATATTATGTTAAACTATTTCTTTCTATATTTTTATATTATGTTAAACATCTTCTTTCTATATTTTTATGTTATGTTAAACTACTTCTTTATATGTTTTTATATTATGTTAAACTATTTCTTTCTATATTTTTATATTATGTTAAACATCTTCTTTCTTTATTTTTATGTTATGTTAAACTATTTCTTTCTATATTTTTATATCATGTTAAACTATTTCTTTCTATATTTTTATATTATGTTAAACATCTTCTTTCTATATTTTTATGTTATGTTAAACTATTTCTTTCTATATTTTTATATTATGTTAAACATCTTCTTTCTATATTTTTATGTTATGTTAAACTACTTCTTTCTATATTTTTATATTATGATAAACATCTTCTTTCTATATTTTTATGTTATGTTAAACTATTTCTTTCTATGTTTTTATATTATGTTAAACTATTTCTTTCTATATTTTTATGTTATGTTAAACTACTTCTTTTATGTTTTTATATTATGTTAAACTATTTCTTTCTATATTTTTATATTATGTTAAACATCTTCTTTCTATATTTTTATGTTATGTTAAACTATTTCTTTCTATATTTTTATATTATGTTAAACATCTTATTTCTATATTTTTATGTTATGTTAAACTACTTCTTTCTATGTTTTTATATTATGTTAAACTATTTCTTTCTATATTTTTATATTATGTTAAACATCTTCTTTCTATATTTTTATGTTATGTTAAACTACTTCTTTCTATGTTTTTATATTATGTTAAACTATTTCTTTCTATATTTTTATATTATGTTAAACATCTTCTTTCTATACTTTTATGTTATGTTAAACTACTTCTGTATATGTTTTTATATTATGTTAAACTATTTCTTTCTATATTTTTATATTATGTTAAACATCTTCTTTCTATATTTTTATGTTATGTTAAACTACTTCTTTCTATGTTTTTATATTATGTTAAACTATTTCTTTCTATATTTTTATATTATGTTAAACATCTTCTTTCTATATTTTTATGTTATGTTAAACTATTTCTTTCTATATTTTTATATTATGTTAAACTATTTCTTTCTATATTTTTATAGTATGTTATTCATCTTCTTTCTATATTTTTATGTTATGTTAAACTATTTCTTTCTATATTTTTATATTATGTTAAACATCTTCTTTCTATATTTTTATGTTATGTTAAACTACTTCTTTATATGTTTTTATATTATGTTAAACTATTTCTTTCTATATTTTTATATTATGTTAAACATCTTCTTTCTTTATTTTTATGTTATGTTAAACTATTTCTTTCTATATTTTTATATCATGTTAAACTATTTCTTTCTATATTTTTATATTATGTTAAACATCTTCTTTCTATATTTTTATGTTATGTTAAACTATTTCTTTCTATATTTTTATATTATGTTAAACATCTTCTTTCTATATTTTTATGTTATGTTAAACTACTTCTTTCTATATTTTTATGTTATGTTATACAATTTCTTTCTATATTTTTATGTTATGTTAAACTACTTCTTTCTATGTTTTTATATTATGTTAAACTATTTCTTTCTATATTTTTATATTATGTTAAACATCTTCTTTCTATATTTTTATGTTATGATAATTTAGTTCTTTCTATATTTTTATATTATGTTAAACATCTTCTTTCTATATTTTTATATTATGTTAAACTATTTCTTTCTATATTTTTATGTTATGTTAAACTATTTCTTTCTATATTATGTTAAACATCTTCTTTCTATATTTTTATGTTATGTTAAACTACTTCTTTCTATATTTTTGTGTTATGTTAAACTACTTCTTTCTATGTTTTTATATTATGTAAAACTATTTCTTTCTATATTTTTATATTATGTTAAACATCTTCTTTCTATATTTTTATGTTATGTTAAACTACTTCTTTCTATGTTTTTATATTATGTTAAACTATTTCTTTCTATATTTTTATATTATGTTAAACATCTTCTTTCTATATTTTTATGTTATGTTAAACTATTTCTTTCTATATTTTTATATTATGTTAAACTATTTCTTTCTATATTTTTATAGTATGTTATTCATCTTCTTTCTATATTTTTATGTTATGTTAAACTATTTCTTTCTATATTTTTATATTATGTTAAACATCTTCTTTCTATATTTTTATGTTATGTTAAACTACTTCTTTATATGTTTTTATATTATGTTAAACTATTTCTTTCTATATTTTTATATTATGTTAAACATCTTCTTTCTTTATTTTTATGTTATGTTAAACTATTTCTTTCTATATTTTTATATCATGTTAAACTATTTCTTTCTATATTTTTATATTATGTTAAACATCTTCTTTCTATATTTTTATGTTATGTTAAACTATTTCTTTCTATATTTTTATATTATGTTAAACATCTTTCTATATTTTTATGTTATGTTAAACTACTTCTTTCTATGTTTTTATGTTATGTTAAACTATTTCTTTCTATATTTTTATATTATGTTAAACATCTTCTTTCTATATTGTTATATTATGTTAAACATCTTATTTCTATATTTTTATGTTATGTTAAACTATTTCTTTCTATATTTTTATATTATGTTAAACATCTTCTTTCTATATTTTTATGTTATGTTAAACTATTTCTTTCTATATTTTTATGTTATGTTAAACATCTTCTTTCTATATTTTTATATTATGTTAAACATCTTCTTTCTATATTTTTATGTTATGTTAAACTATTTCTTTCTATATTTTTATATTATGTTAAACATCTTCTTTCTATATTTTTATGTTATGTTAAACTACTTCTTTCTATGTTTTTATATTATGTTAAACTATTTCTTTCTATATTTTTATATTATGTTAATCATCTTCTTTATATATTTTTATGTTATGTTAAACTATTTCTTTCTATATTTTTATATTATGTTGAACTATTTCTTTCTATATTTTTATGTTATGTTAAACTACTTCTTTCTATGTTTTTTATATTATGTTAAACTATTTCTTTCTATATTTTTATATTATGTTAAACATCTTCTTTCTATATTTTTATGTTATATTAAACTATTTCTTTCTATATTTTAATATTATGTTAAACTATTTCTTTCTATATTTTTATATTATGTTAAACATCTTCTTTCTATATTTTTATGTTATGTTAAACTACTTCTTTATATGTTTTTATATTATGTTAAACTATTTCTTTCTATATTTTTATATTATGTTAAACATCTTCTTTCTTTATTTTTATGTTATGTTAAACTATTTCTTTCTATATTTTTATATCATGTTAAACTATTTCTTTCTATATTTTTATATTATGTTAAACATCTTCTTTCTATATTTTTATGTTATGTTAAACTATTTCTTTCTATATTTTTATATTATGTTAAACATCTTCTTTCTATATTTTTATGTTATGTTAAACTACTTCTTTTTATATTTTTATGTTATGTTATACAATTTCTTTCTATATTTTTTTGTTATGTTGAACTATTTCTTTCTATATTTTTATGTTATGTTAAACTACTTCTTTCTATGTTTTTTATATTATGTTAAACTATTTCTTTCTATATTTTTATATTATGTTAAACATCTTCTTTCTATATTTTTATGTTATATTAAACTATTTCTTTCTATATTTTAATATTATGTTAAACTATTTATTTCTATATTTTTATATTATGTTAAACATCTTCTTTCTATATTTTTATGTTATGTTAAACTACTTCTTTATATGTTTTTATATTATGTTAAACTATTTCTTTCTATATTTTTATATTATGTTAAACATCTTCTTTCTTTATTTTTATGTTATGTTAAACTATTTCTTTCTATATTTTTATATCATGTTAAACTATTTCTTTCTATATTTTTATATTATGTTAAACATCTTCTTTCTATATTTTTATGTTATGTTAAACTATTTCTTTCTATATTTTTATATTATGTTAAACATCTTCTTTCTATATTTTTATGTTATGTTAAACTACTTCTTTCTATATTTTTATGTTATGTTATACAATTTCTTTCTATATTTTTATGTTATGTTAAACTACTTCTTTCTATGTTTTTATATTATGTTAAACTATTTCTTTCTATATTTTTATATTATGTTAAACATCTTCTTTCTATATTTTTATGTTATGATAATTTAGTTCTTTCTATATTTTTATATTATGTTAAACATCTTCTTTCTATATTTTTATATTATGTTAAACTATTTCTTTCTATATTTTTATGTTATGTTAAACTATTTCTTTCTATATTATGTTAAACATCTTCTTTCTATATTTTTATGTTATGTTAAACTACTTCTTTCTATATTTTTGTGTTATGTTAAACTACTTCTTTCTATGTTTTTATATTATGTAAAACTATTTCTTTCTATATTTTTATATTATGTTAAACATCTTCTTTCTATATTTTTATGTTATGTTAAACTATTTCTTTCTATATTTTTATATTATGTTAAACATCTTCTTTCTATATTTTTATGTTATGTTAAACTATTTCTTTCTATATTTTTATATTATGTTAAACATCTTCTTTCTATATTTTTATATTACGTTTAACTACTTCTTTCTATATTTTTATGTTATGTTAAACTACTTCTTTCTATGTTTTTATATTATGTTAAACTATTTCTTTCTATATTTTTATATTATGTTAAACATCTTCTTTCTATATTTTTATGTTATGTTAAACTACTTCTTTCTATGTTTTTATATTATGTTAAACTATTTCTTTCTATATTTTTATATTATGTTAATCATCTTCTTTATATATTTTTATGTTATGTTAAACTATTTCTTTCTATATTTTTATATTATGTTGAACTATTTCTTTCTATATTTTTATGTTATGTTAAACTACTTCTTTCTATGTTTTTATATTATGTTAAACTATTTCTTTCTATATTTTTATATTATGTTAAACATCTTCTTTTTATATTTTTATGTTATGTTAAACTATTTCTTTCTATATTTTTATATTATGTTAAACATCTAATTTCTATATTTTTATGTTATGTTAAACTACTTCTTTCTATGTTTATATATTATGTTAAACTATTTCTTTCAATATTTTTATATTATGTTAAACATCTTCTTTCTATATTTTTATGTTATATTAAACTATTTCTGTCTATATTTTTATATTATGTTAAACATCTTCTTTCTATATTTTTATGTTATGTTAAACTACTTCTTTCTATATTTTTATGTTATGTTAAACTACTTCTTTCTATGTTTTTATATTATGTAAAACTATTTCTTTCTATATTTTTATATTATGTTAAACATCTTCTTTCTATATTTTTATGTTATTTTAAACTATTTCTTTCTATATTTTTATATTATGTTAAACATCTTCTTTCTATATTTTTATGTTATGTTAAACTAGTTCTTTCTATGTTTTTATATTATGTTAAACTATTTCTTTCTATATTTTTATATTATGTTAAACATCTTCTTTCTATATTTTTATATTATGTTAAACTATTTCTTTCTATATTTTTATATTATGTTAAACATCTTCTTTCTATATTTTTATGTTATGTTAAACTATTTCTTTCTATATTTTTATATTATGTTAAACATCTAATTTCTATATTTTTATGTTATGATAAACTACTTCTTTCTATTTTTATATATTATGTTAAACTATTTCTTTCAATATTTTTATATTATGTTAAACATCTTCTTTCTATATTTTTATGTTATATTAAACTATTTCTGTCTATATTTTTATATTATGTTAAACATCTTTCTATATTTTTATGTTATGTTAAACTACTTCTTTCTATGTTTTTATGTTATGTTAAACTATTTCTTTCTATATTTTTATATTATGTTAAACATCTTCTTTCTATATTGTTATATTATGTTAAACATCTTATTTCTATATTTTTATGTTATGTTAAACTATTTCTTTCTATATTTTTATATTATGTTAAACATCTTCTGTCTATATTTTTATATTATGTTAAACATCTTTCTATATTTTTATGTTATGTTAAACTACTTCTTTCTATGTTTTTATGTTATGTTAAACTATTTCTTTCTATATTTTTATATTATGTTAAACATCTTCTTTCTATATTGTTATATTATGTTAAACATCTTCTTTCTATATTTTTATGTTATGTTAAACTACTTCTTTCTATGTTTTTATATTATGTTAAACTATTTCTTTCTATATTTTTATATTATGTTAATCATCTTCTTTATATATTTTTATGTTATGTTAAACTATTTCTTTCTATATTTTTATATTATGTTGAACTATTTCTTTCTATATTTTTATGTTATGTTAAACTACTTCTTTCTATGTTTTTTATATTATGTTAAACTATTTCTTTCTATATTTTTATATTATGTTAAACATCTTCTTTCTATATTTTTATGTTATATTAAACTATTTCTTTCTATATTTTAATATTATGTTAAACTATTTCTTTCTATATTTTTATATTATGTTAAACATCTTCTTTCTATATTTTTATGTTATGTTAAACTACTTCTTTATATGTTTTTATATTATGTTAAACTATTTCTTTCTATATTTTTATATTATGTTAAACATCTTCTTTCTTTATTTTTATGTTATGTTAAACTATTTCTTTCTATATTTTTATATCATGTTAAACTATTTCTTTCTATATTTTTATATTATGTTAAACATCTTCTTTCTATATTTTTATGTTATGTTAAACTATTTCTTTCTATATTTTTATATTATGTTAAACATCTTCTTTCTATATTTTTATGTTATGTTAAACTACTTCTTTTTATATTTTTATGTTATGTTATACAATTTCTTTCTATATTTTTTTGTTATGTTGAACTATTTCTTTCTATATTTTTATGTTATGTTAAACTACTTCTTTCTATGTTTTTTATATTATGTTAAACTATTTCTTTCTATATTTTTATATTATGTTAAACATCTTCTTTCTATATTTTTATGTTATATTAAACTATTTCTTTCTATATTTTAATATTATGTTAAACTATTTCTTTCTATATTTTTATATTATGTTAAACATCTTCTTTCTATATTTTTATGTTATGTTAAACTACTTCTTTATATGTTTTTATATTATGTTAAACTATTTCTTTCTATATTTTTATATTATGTTAAACATCTTCTTTCTTTATTTTTATGTTATGTTAAACTATTTCTTTCTATATTTTTATATCATGTTAAACTATTTCTTTCTATATTTTTATATTATGTTAAACATCTTCTTTCTATATTTTTATGTTATGTTAAACTATTTCTTTCTATATTTTTATATTATGTTAAACATCTTCTTTCTATATTTTTATGTTATGTTAAACTACTTCTTTCTATATTTTTATATTATGATAAACATCTTCTTTCTATATTTTTATGTTATGTTAAACTATTTCTTTCTATGTTTTTATATTATGTTAAACTATTTCTTTCTATATTTTTATGTTATGTTAAACTACTTCTTTTATGTTTTTATATTATGTTAAACTATTTCTTTCTATATTTTTATATTATGTTAAACATCTTCTTTCTATATTTTTATGTTATGTTAAACTATTTCTTTCTATATTTTTATATTATGTTAAACATCTTATTTCTATATTTTTATGTTATGTTAAACTACTTCTTTCTATGTTTTTATATTATGTTAAACTATTTCTTTCTATATTTTTATATTATGTTAAACATCTTCTTTCTATATTTTTATGTTATGTTAAACTACTTCTTTCTATGTTTTTATATTATGTTAAACTATTTCTTTCTATATTTTTATATTATGTTAAACATCTTCTTTCTATACTTTTATGTTATGTTAAACTACTTCTGTATATGTTTTTATATTATGTTAAACTATTTCTTTCTATATTTTTATATTATGTTAAACATCTTCTTTCTATATTTTTATGTTATGTTAAACTACTTCTTTCTATGTTTTTATATTATGTTAAACTATTTCTTTCTATATTTTTATATTATGTTAAACATCTTCTTTCTATATTTTTATGTTATGTTAAACTATTTCTTTCTATATTTTTATATTATGTTAAACTATTTCTTTCTATATTTTTATAGTATGTTATTCATCTTCTTTCTATATTTTTATGTTATGTTAAACTATTTCTTTCTATATTTTTATATTATGTTAAACATCTTCTTTCTATATTTTTATGTTATGTTAAACTACTTCTTTATATGTTTTTATATTATGTTAAACTATTTCTTTCTATATTTTTATATTATGTTAAACATCTTCTTTCTTTATTTTTATGTTATGTTAAACTATTTCTTTCTATATTTTTATATCATGTTAAACTATTTCTTTCTATATTTTTATATTATGTTAAACATCTTCTTTCTATATTTTTATGTTATGTTAAACTATTTCTTTCTATATTTTTATATTATGTTAAACATCTTCTTTCTATATTTTTATGTTATGTTAAACTACTTCTTTCTATATTTTTATGTTATGTTATACAATTTCTTTCTATATTTTTATGTTATGTTAAACTACTTCTTTCTATGTTTTTATATTATGTTAAACTATTTCTTTCTATATTTTTATATTATGTTAAACATCTTCTTTCTATATTTTTATGTTATGATAATTTAGTTCTTTCTATATTTTTATATTATGTTAAACATCTTCTTTCTATATTTTTATATTATGTTAAACTATTTCTTTCTATATTTTTATGTTATGTTAAACTATTTCTTTCTATATTATGTTAAACATCTTCTTTCTATATTTTTATGTTATGTTAAACTACTTCTTTCTATATTTTTGTGTTATGTTAAACTACTTCTTTCTATGTTTTTATATTATGTAAAACTATTTCTTTCTATATTTTTATATTATGTTAAACATCTTCTTTCTATATTTTTATGTTATGTTAAACTATTTCTTTCTATATTTTTATATTATGTTAAACATCTTCTTTCTATATTTTTATGTTATGTTAAACTATTTCTTTCTATATTTTTATATTATGTTAAACATCTTCTTTCTATATTTTTATATTACGTTTAACTACTTCTTTCTATATTTTTATGTTATGTTAAACTACTTCTTTCTATGTTTTTATATTATGTTAAACTATTTCTTTCTATATTTTTATATTATGTTAAACATCTTCTTTCTATATTTTTATGTTATGTTAAACTACTTCTTTCTATGTTTTTATATTATGTTAAACTATTTCTTTCTATATTTTTATATTATGTTAATCATCTTCTTTATATATTTTTATGTTATGTTAAACTATTTCTTTCTATATTTTTATATTATGTTGAACTATTTCTTTCTATATTTTTATGTTATGTTAAACTATTTCTTTCTATGTTTTTTATATTATGTTAAACTATTTCTTTCTATATTTTTATATTATGTTAAACATCTTCTTTCTATATTTTTATGTTATATTAAACTATTTCTTTCTGTATTTTTATATTATGTTAAACATCTTCTTTCTATATTTTTATGTTATGTTAAACTACTTCTTTATATGTTTTTATATTATGTTAAACTATTTCTTTCTATATTTTTATATTATGTTAAACATCTTCTTTCTTTATTTTTATGTTATGTTAAACTATTTCTTTCTATATTTTTATATCATGTTAAACTATTTCTTTCTATATTTTTATATTATGTTAAACATCTTCTTTCTATATTTTTATGTTATGTTAAACTATTTCTTTCTATATTTTTATATTATGTTAAACATCTTCTTTCTATATTTTTATGTTATGTTAAACTACTTCTTTTTATATTTTTATGTTATGTTATACAATTTCTTTCTATATTTTTTTGTTATGTTGAACTATTTCTTTCTATATTTTTATGTTATGTTAAACTACTTCTTTCTATGTTTTTTATATTATGTTAAACTATTTCTTTCTATATTTTTATATTATGTTAAACATCTTCTTTCTATATTTTTATGTTATATTAAACTATTTCTTTCTATATTTTAATATTATGTTAAACTATTTCTTTCTATATTTTTATATTATGTTAAACATCTTCTTTCTATATTTTTATGTTATGTTAAACTACTTCTTTATATGTTTTTATATTATGTTAAACTATTTCTTTCTATATTTTTATATTATGTTAAACATCTTCTTTCTTTATTTTTATGTTATGTTAAACTATTTCTTTCTATATTTTTATATCATGTTAAACTATTTCTTTCTATATTTTTATATTATGTTAAACATCTTCTTTCTATATTTTTATGTTATGTTAAACTATTTCTTTCTATATTTTTATATTATGTTAAACATCTTCTTTCTATATTTTTATGTTATGTTAAACTACTTCTTTCTATATTTTTATGTTATGTTATACAATTTCTTTCTATATTTTTATGTTATGTTAAACTACTTCTTTCTATGTTTTTATATTATGTTAAACTATTTCTTTCTATATTTTTATATTATGTTAAACATCTTCTTTCTATATTTTTATGTTATGATAATTTAGTTCTTTCTATATTTTTATATTATGTTAAACATCTTCTTTCTATATTTTTATATTATGTTAAACTATTTCTTTCTATATTTTTATATTATGTTAAACTATTTCTTTCTATATTTTTATGTTATGTTAAACTATTTCTTTCTATATTATGTTAAACATCTTCTTTCTATATTTTTATGTTATGTTAAACTACTTCTTTCTACATTTTTATGTTATGTTAAACTACTTCTTTCTATGTTTTTATATTATGTAAAACTATTTCTTTCTATATTTTTATATTATGTTAAACATCTTCTTTCTATATTTTTATGTTATGTTAAACTATTTCTTTCTATATTTTTATATTATGTTAAACATCTTCTTTCTATATTTTTATGTTATGTTAAACTATTTCTTTCTATATTTTTATATTATGTTAAACATCTTCTTTCTATATTTTTATATTACGTTTAACTACTTCTTTCTATATTTTTATGTTATGTTAAACTACTTCTTTCTATGTTTTTATATTATGTTAAACTATTTCTTTCTATATTTTTATATTATGTTAAACATCTTCTTTCTATATTTTTATGTTATGTTAAACTATTTCTTTCTATATTTTTATATTATGTTAAACATCTAATTTCTATATTTTTATGTTATGTTAAACTACTTCTTTCTATGTTCATATATTATGTTAAACTATTTCTTTCTATATTTTTATATTATGTTAAACATCTTCTTTCTATATTTTTATGTTATGTTAAACTATTTCTTTCTATATTTTTATATTATGTTAAACATCTAATTTCTATATTTTTATGTTATGTTAAACTACTTCTTTCGATGTTTATATGTTATGTTAAACTATTTCTTTCTATATTTTTATATTATGTTAAACATCTTCTTTCTATATTTTTATATTATGTTAAACATCTTCTTTCTATATTTTTATGTTATGTTAAACTATTTCTTTCTATATTTTTATATTATGTTAAACATCTTCTTTCTATATTTTTATGTTATGTTAAACTATTTCTTTCTATATTTTTATATTATGTTAAACATCTTCTTTCTATATTTTTATATTACGTTTAACTACTTCTTTCTATATTTTTATGTTATGTTAAACTACTTCTTTCTATGTTTTTATATTATGTTAAACTATTTCTTTCTATATTTTTATATTATGTTAAACATCTTCTTTTTATATTTTCATGTTATGTTAAACTATTTCTTTCTATATTTTTATATTATGTTAAACATCTAATTTCTATATTTTTATGTTATGTTAAACTACTTCTTTCTATGTTTATATATTATGTTAAACTATTTCTTTCAATATTTTTATATTATGTTAAACATCTTCTTTCTATATTTTTATGTTATATTAAACTATTTCTGTCTATATTTTTATATTATGTTAAACATCTTCTTTCTATATTTTTATGTTATGTTAAACTACTTCTTTCTATATTTTTATGTTATGTTAAACTACTTCTTTCTATGTTTTTATATTATGTAAAACTATTTCTTTCTATATTTTTATATTATGTTAAACATCTTCTTTCTATATTTTTATGTTATTTTAAACTATTTCTTTCTATATTTTTATATTATGTTAAACATCTTCTTTCTATATTTTTATGTTATGTTAAACTAGTTCTTTCTATGTTTTTATATTATGTTAAACTATTTCTTTCTATATTTTTATATTATGTTAAACATCTTCTTTCTATATTTTTATGTTATGTTAAACTATTTCTTTCTATATTTTTATATTATGTTAAACATCTTCTTTCTATATTTTTATATTATGTTAAACTATTTCTTTCTATATTTTTATATTATGTTAAACATCTTCTTTCTATATTTTTATGTTATGTTAAACTATTTCTTTCTATATTTTTATATTATGTTAAACATCTAATTTCTATATTTTTATGTTATGATAAACTACTTCTTTCTATTTTTATATATTATGTTAAACTATTTCTTTCAATATTTTTATATTATGTTAAACATCTTCTTTCTATATTTTTATGTTATATTAAACTATTTCTGTCTATATTTTTATATTATGTTAAACATCTTTCTATATTTTTATGTTATGTTAAACTACTTCTTTCTATGTTTTTATGTTATGTTAAACTATTTCTTTCTATATTTTTATATTATGTTAAACATCTTCTTTCTATATTGTTATATTATGTTAAACATCTTATTTCTATATTTTTATGTTATGTTAAACTATTTCTTTCTATATTTTTATATTATGTTAAACATCTTCTTTCTATATTTTTATGTTATGTTAAACTATTTCTTTCTATATTTTTATGTTATGTTAAACATCTTCTTTCTATATTTTTATATTATGTTAAACATCTTCTTTCTATATTTTTATGTTATGTTAAACTATTTCTTTCTATATTTTTATATTATGTTAAACATCTTCTTTCTATATTTTTATGTTATGTTAAACTACTTCTTTCTATGTTTTTATATTATGTTAAACTATTTCTTTCTATATTTTTATATTATGTTAATCATCTTCTTTATATATTTTTATGTTATGTTAAACTATTTCTTTCTATATTTTTATATTATGTTGAACTATTTCTTTCTATATTTTTATGTTATGTTAAACTACTTCTTTCTATGTTTTTTATATTATGTTAAACTATTTCTTTCTATATTTTTATATTATGTTAAACATCTTCTTTCTATATTTTTATGTTATATTAAACTATTTCTTTCTATATTTTAATATTATGTTAAACTATTTCTTTCTATATTTTTATATTATGTTAAACATCTTCTTTCTATATTTTTATGTTATGTTAAACTACTTCTTTATATGTTTTAATATTATGTTAAACTATTTCTTTCTATATTTTTATATTATGTTAAACATCTTCTTTCTTTATTTTTATGTTATGTTAAACTATTTCTTTCTATATTTTTATATCATGTTAAACTATTTCTTTCTATATTTTTATATTATGTTAAACATCTTCTTTCTATATTTTTATGTTATGTTAAACTATTTCTTTCTATATTTTTATATTATGTTAAACATCTTCTTTCTATATTTTTATGTTATGTTAAACTACTTCTTTTTATATTTTTATGTTATGTTATACAATTTCTTTCTATATTTTTTTGTTATGTTGAACTATTTCTTTCTATATTTTTATGTTATGTTAAACTACTTCTTTCTATGTTTTTTATATTATGTTAAACTATTTCTTTCTATATTTTTATATTATGTTAAACATCTTCTTTCTATATTTTTATGTTATATTAAACTATTTCTTTCTATATTTTAATATTATGTTAAACTATTTCTTTCTATATTTTTATATTATGTTAAACATCTTCTTTCTATATTTTTATGTTATGTTAAACTACTTCTTTATATGTTTTTATATTATGTTAAACTATTTCTTTCTATATTTTTATATTATGTTAAACATCTTCTTTCTTTATTTTTATGTTATGTTAAACTATTTCTTTCTATATTTTTATATCATGTTAAACTATTTCTTTCTATATTTTTATATTATGTTAAACATCTTCTTTCTATATTTTTATGTTATGTTAAACTATTTCTTTCTATATTTTTATATTATGTTAAACATCTAATTTCTATATTTTTATGTTATGATAAACTACTTCTTTCTATTTTTATATATTATGTTAAACTATTTCTTTCAATATTTTTATATTATGTTAAACATCTTCTTTCTATATTTTTATGTTATATTAAACTATTTCTGTCTATATTTTTATATTATGTTAAACATCTTTCTATATTTTTATGTTATGTTAAACTACTTCTTTCTATGTTTTTATGTTATGTTAAACTATTTCTTTCTATATTTTTATATTATGTTAAACATCTTCTTTCTATATTGTTATATTATGTTAAACATCTTATTTCTATATTTTTATGTTATGTTAAACTATTTCTTTCTATATTTTTATATTATGTTAAACATCTTCTTTCTATATTTTTATGTTATGTTAAACTATTTGTTTCTATATTTTTATGTTATGTTAAACATCTTCTTTCTATATTTTTATATTATGTTAAACATCTTCTTTCTATATTTTTATGTTATGTTAAACTATTTCTTTCTATATTTTTATATTATGTTAAACATCTTCTTTCTATATTTTTATGTTATGTTAAACTACTTCTTTCTATGTTTTTATATTATGTTAAACTATTTCTTTCTATATTTTTATATTATGTTAATCATCTTCTTTATATATTTTTATGTTATGTTAAACTATTTCTTTCTATATTTTTATATTATGTTGAACTATTTCTTTCTATATTTTTATGTTATGTTAAACTACTTCTTTCTATGTTTTTTATATTATGTTAAACTATTTCTTTCTATATTTTTATATTATGTTAAACATCTTCTTTCTATATTTTTATGTTATATTAAACTATTTCTTTCTATATTTTAATATTATGTTAAACTATTTCTTTCTATATTTTTATATTATGTTAAACATCTTCTTTCTATATTTTTATGTTATGTTAAACTACTTCTTTATATGTTTTTATATTATGTTAAACTATTTCTTTCTATATTTTTATATTATGTTAAACATCTTCTTTCTTTATTTTTATGTTATGTTAAACTATTTCTTTCTATATTTTTATATCATGTTAAACTATTTCTTTCTATATTTTTATATTATGTTAAACATCTTCTTTCTATATTTTTATGTTATGTTAAACTATTTCTTTCTATATTTTTATATTATGTTAAACATCTTCTTTCTATATTTTTATGTTATGTTAAACTACTTCTTTTTATATTTTTATGTTATGTTATACAATTTCTTTCTATATTTTTTTGTTATGTTGAACTATTTCTTTCTATATTTTTATGTTATGTTAAACTACTTCTTTCTATGTTTTTTATATTATGTTAAACTATTTCTTTCTATATTTTTATATTATGTTAAACATCTTCTTTCTATATTTTTATGTTATATTAAACTATTTCTTTCTATATTTTAATATTATGTTAAACTATTTATTTCTATATTTTTATATTATGTTAAACATCTTCTTTCTATATTTTTATGTTATGTTAAACTACTTCTTTATATGTTTTTATATTATGTTAAACTATTTCTTTCTATATTTTTATATTATGTTAAACATCTTCTTTCTTTATTTTTATGTTATGTTAAACTATTTCTTTCTATATTTTTATATCATGTTAAACTATTTCTTTCTATATTTTCATATTATGTTAAACATCTTCTTTCTATATTTTTATGTTATGTTAAACTATTTCTTTCTATATTTTTATATTATGTTAAACATCTAATTTCTATATTTTTATGTTATGATAAACTACTTCTTTCTATTTTTATATATTATGTTAAACTATTTCTTTCAATATTTTTATATTATGTTAAACATCTTCTTTCTATATTTTTATGTTATATTAAACTATTTCTGTCTATATTTTTATATTATGTTAAACATCTTTCTATATTTTTATGTTATGTTAAACTACTTCTTTCTATGTTTTTATGTTATGTTAAACTATTTCTTTCTATATTTTTATATTATGTTAAACATCTTCTTTCTATATTGTTATATTATGTTAAACATCTTATTTCTATATTTTTATGTTATGTTAAACTATTTCTTTCTATATTTTTATATTATGTTAAACATCTTCTTTCTATATTTTTATGTTATGTTAAACTATTTCTTTCTATATTTTTATGTTATGTTAAACATCTTCTTTCTATATTTTTATATTATGTTAAACATCTTCTTTCTATATTTTTATGTTATGTTAAACTATTTCTTTCTATATTTTTATATTATGTTAAACATCTTCTTTCTATATTTTTATGTTATGTTAAACTACTTCTTTCTATGTTTTTATATTATGTTAAACTATTTCTTTCTATATTTTTATATTATGTTAATCATCTTCTTTATATATTTTTATGTTATGTTAAACTATTTCTTTCTATATTTTTATATTATGTTGAACTATTTCTTTCTATATTTTTATGTTATGTTAAACTACTTCTTTCTATGTTTTTTATATTATGTTAAACTATTTCTTTCTATATTTTTATGTTATGTTAAACATCTTCTTTCTATATTTTTATGTTATATTAAACTATTTCTTTCTATATTTTAATATTATGTTAAACTATTTCTTTCTATATTTTTATATTATGTTAAACATCTTCTTTCTATATTTTTATATTATGTTAAACTATTTCTTTCTATATTTTTATATTATGTTAAACATCTTCTTTCTATATTTTTATGTTATGTTAAACTATTTCTTTCTATATTTTTATATTATGTTAAACATCTAATTTCTATATTTTTATGTTATGATAAACTACTTCTTTCTATTTTTATATATTATGTTAAACTATTTCTTTCAATATTTTTATATTATGTTAAACATCTTCTTTCTATATTTTTATGTTATATTAAACTATTTCTGTCTATATTTTTATATTATGTTAAACATCTTTCTATATTTTTATGTTATGTTAAACTACTTCTTTCTATGTTTTTATGTTATGTTAAACTATTTCTTTCTATATTTTTATATTATGTTAAACATCTTCTTTCTATATTGTTATATTATGTTAAACATCTTATTTCTATATTTTTATGTTATGTTAAACTATTTCTTTCTATATTTTTATATTATGTTAAACATCTTCTTTCTATATTTTTATGTTATGTTAAACTATTTCTTTCTATATTTTTATGTTATGTTAAACATCTTCTTTCTATATTTTTATATTATGTTAAACATCTTCTTTCTATATTTTTATGTTATGTTAAACTATTTCTTTCTATATTTTTATATTATGTTAAACATCTTCTTTCTATATTTTTATGTTATGTTAAACTACTTCTTTCTATGTTTTTATATTATGTTAAACTATTTCTTTCTATATTTTTATATTATGTTAATCATCTTCTTTATATATTTTTATGTTATGTTAAACTATTTCTTTCTATATTTTTATATTATGTTGAACTATTTCTTTCTATATTTTTATGTTATGTTAAACTACTTCTTTCTATGTTTTTTATATTATGTTAAACTATTTCTTTCTATATTTTTATATTATGTTAAACATCTTCTTTCTATATTTTTATGTTATATTAAACTATTTCTTTCTATATTTTAATATTATGTTAAACTATTTCTTTCTATATTTTTATATTATGTTAAACATCTTCTTTCTATATTTTTATGTTATGTTAAACTACTTCTTTATATGTTTTTATATTATGTTAAACTATTTCTTTCTATATTTTTATATTATGTTAAACATCTTCTTTCTTTATTTTTATGTTATGTTAAACTATTTCTTTCTATATTTTTATATCATGTTAAACTATTTCTTTCTATATTTTTATATTATGTTAAACATCTTCTTTCTATATTTTTATGTTATGTTAAACTATTTCTTTCTATATTTTTATATTATGTTAAACATCTTCTTTCTATATTTTTATGTTATGTTAAACTACTTCTTTTTATATTTTTATGTTATGTTATACAATTTCTTTCTATATTTTTTTGTTATGTTGAACTATTTCTTTCTATATTTTTATGTTATGTTAAACTACTTCTTTCTATGTTTTTTATATTATGTTAAACTATTTCTTTCTATATTTTTATATTATGTTAAACATCTTCTTTCTATATTTTTATGTTATATTAAACTATTTCTTTCTATATTTTAATATTATGTTAAACTATTTCTTTCTATATTTTTATATTATGTTAAACATCTAATTTCTATATTTTTATGTTATGTTAAACTACTTCTTTCTATGTTTATATGTTATGTTAAACTATTTCTTTCTATATTTTTATATTATGTTAAACATCTTCTTTCTATATTTTTATATTATGTTAAACATCTTCTTTCTATATTTTTATGTTATGTTAAACTATTTCTTTCTATATTTTTATATTATGTTAAACATCTTCTTTCTATATTTTTATGTTATGTTAAACTATTTCTTTCTATATTTTTATATTATGTTAAACATCTTCTTTCTATATTTTTATATTACGTTTAACTACTTCTTTCTATATTTTTATGTTATGTTAAACTACTTCTTTCTATGTTTTTATATTATGTTAAACTATTTCTTTCTATATTTTTATATTATGTTAAACATCTTCTTTTTATATTTTTATGTTATGTTAAACTATTTCTTTCTATATTTTTATATTATGTTAAACATCTAATTTCTATATTTTTATGTTATGTTAAACTACTTCTTTCTATGTTTATATATTATGTTAAACTATTTCTTTCAATATTTTTATATTATGTTAAACATCTTCTTTCTATATTTTTATGTTATATTAAACTATTTCTGTCTATATTTTTATATTATGTTAAACATCTTCTTTCTATATTTTTATGTTATGTTAAACTACTTCTTTCTATATTTTTATGTTATGTTAAACTACTTCTTTCTATGTTTTTATATTATGTAAAACTATTTCTTTCTATATTTTTATATTATGTTAAACATCTTCTTTCTATATTTTTATGTTATTTTAAACTATTTCTTTCTATATTTTTATATTATGTTAAACATCTTCTTTCTATATTTTTATGTTATGTTAAACTAGTTCTTTCTATGTTTTTATATTATGTTAAACTATTTCTTTCTATATTTTTATATTATGTTAAACATCTTCTTTCTATATTTTTATGTTATGTTAAACTATTTCTTTCTATATTTTTATATTATGTTAAACATCTTCTTTCTATATTTTTATATTATGTTAAACTATTTCTTTCTATATTTTTATATTATGTTAAACATCTTCTTTCTATATTTTTATGTTATGTTAAACTATTTCTTTCTATATTTTTATATTATGTTAAACATCTAATTTCTATATTTTTATGTTATGATAAACTACTTCTTTCTATTTTTATATATTATGTTAAACTATTTCTTTCAATATTTTTATATTATGTTAAACATCTTCTTTCTATATTTTTATGTTATATTAAACTATTTCTGTCTATATTTTTATATTATGTTAAACATCTTTCTATATTTTTATGTTATGTTAAACTACTTCTTTCTATGTTTTTATGTTATGTTAAACTATTTCTTTCTATATTTTTATATTATGTTAAACATCTTCTTTCTATATTGTTATATTATGTTAAACATCTTATTTCTATATTTTTATGTTATGTTAAACTATTTCTTTCTATATTTTTATATTATGTTAAACATCTTCTGTCTATATTTTTATATTATGTTAAACATCTTTCTATATTTTTATGTTATGTTAAACTACTTCTTTCTATGTTTTTATGTTATGTTAAACTATTTCTTTCTATATTTTTATATTATGTTAAACATCTTCTTTCTATATTGTTATATTATGTTAAACATCTTCTTTCTATATTTTTATGTTATGTTAAACTACTTCTTTCTATGTTTTTATATTATGTTAAACTATTTCTTTCTATATTTTTATATTATGTTAATCATCTTCTTTATATATTTTTATGTTATGTTAAACTATTTCTTTCTATATTTTTATATTATGTTGAACTATTTCTTTCTATATTTTTATGTTATGTTAAACTACTTCTTTCTATGTTTTTTATATTATGTTAAACTATTTCTTTCTATATTTTTATATTATGTTAAACATCTTCTTTCTATATTTTTATGTTATATTAAACTATTTCTTTCTATATTTTAATATTATGTTAAACTATTTCTTTCTATATTTTTATATTATGTTAAACATCTTCTTTCTATATTTTTATGTTATGTTAAACTACTTCTTTATATGTTTTTATATTATGTTAAACTATTTCTTTCTATATTTTTATATTATGTTAAACATCTTCTTTCTTTATTTTTATGTTATGTTAAACTATTTCTTTCTATATTTTTATATCATGTTAAACTATTTCTTTCTATATTTTTATATTATGTTAAACATCTTCTTTCTATATTTTTATGTTATGTTAAACTATTTCTTTCTATATTTTTATATTATGTTAAACATCTTCTTTCTATATTTTTATGTTATGTTAAACTACTTCTTTTTATATTTTTATGTTATGTTATACAATTTCTTTCTATATTTTTTTGTTATGTTGAACTATTTCTTTCTATATTTTTATGTTATGTTAAACTACTTCTTTCTATGTTTTTTATATTATGTTAAACTATTTCTTTCTATATTTTTATATTATGTTAAACATCTTCTTTCTATATTTTTATGTTATATTAAACTATTTCTTTCTATATTTTAATATTATGTTAAACTATTTCTTTCTATATTTTTATATTATGTTAAACATCTTCTTTCTATATTTTTATGTTATGTTAAACTACTTCTTTATATGTTTTTATATTATGTTAAACTATTTCTTTCTATATTTTTATATTATGTTAAACATCTTCTTTCTTTATTTTTATGTTATGTTAAACTATTTCTTTCTATATTTTTATATCATGTTAAACTATTTCTTTCTATATTTTTATATTATGTTAAACATCTTCTTTCTATATTTTTATGTTATATTAAACTATTTCTTTCTATATTTTTATATTATGTTAAACATCTTCTTTCTATATTTTTATGTTATGTTAAACTACTTCTTTCTATATTTTTATATTATGATAAACATCTTCTTTCTATATTTTTATGTTATGTTAAACTATTTCTTTCTATGTTTTTATATTATGTTAAACTATTTCTTTCTATATTTTTATGTTATGTTAAACTACTTCTTTTATGTTTTTATATTATGTTAAACTATTTCTTTCTATATTTTTATATTATGTTAAACATCTTCTTTCTATATTTTTATGTTATGTTAAACTATTTCTTTCTATATTTTTATATTATGTTAAACATCTTATTTCTATATTTTTATGTTATGTTAAACTACTTCTTTCTATGTTTTTATATTATGTTAAACTATTTCTTTCTATATTTTTATATTATGTTAAACATCTTCTTTCTATATTTTTATGTTATGTTAAACTACTTCTTTCTATGTTTTTATATTATGTTAAACTATTTCTTTCTATATTTTTATATTATGTTAAACATCTTCTTTCTATACTTTTATGTTATGTTAAACTACTTCTGTATATGTTTTTATATTATGTTAAACTATTTCTTTCTATATTTTTATATTATGTTAAACATCTTCTTTCTATATTTTTATGTTATGTTAAACTACTTCTTTCTATGTTTTTATATTATGTTAAACTATTTCTTTCTATATTTTTATATTATGTTAAACATCTTCTTTCTATATTTTTATGTTATGTTAAACTATTTCTTTCTATATTTTTATATTATGTTAAACTATTTCTTTCTATATTTTTATAGTATGTTATTCATCTTCTTTCTATATTTTTATGTTATGTTAAACTATTTCTTTCTATATTTTTATATTATGTTAAACATCTTCTTTCTATATTTTTATGTTATGTTAAACTACTTCTTTATATGTTTTTATATTATGTTAAACTATTTCTTTCTATATTTTTATATTATGTTAAACATCTTCTTTCTTTATTTTTATGTTATGTTAAACTATTTCTTTCTATATTTTTATATCATGTTAAACTATTTCTTTCTATATTTTTATATTATGTTAAACATCTTCTTTCTATATTTTTATGTTATGTTAAACTATTTCTTTCTATATTTTTATATTATGTTAAACATCTTCTTTCTATATTTTTATGTTATGTTAAACTACTTCTTTCTATATTTTTATGTTATGTTATACAATTTCTTTCTATATTTTTATGTTATGTTAAACTACTTCTTTCTATGTTTTTATATTATGTTAAACTATTTCTTTCTATATTTTTATATTATGTTAAACATCTTCTTTCTATATTTTTATGTTATGTTAAACTACTTCTTTCTATGTTTTTTATATTATGTTAAACTATTTCTTTCTATATTTTTATATTATGTTAAACATCTTCTTTCTATATTTTTATGTTATATTAAACTATTTCTTTCTGTATTTTTATATTATGTTAAACATCTTCTTTCTATATTTTTATTTTATGTTAAACTACTTCTTTATATGTTTTTATATTATGTTAAACTATTTCTTTCTATATTTTTATATTATGTTAAACATCTTCTTTCTTTATTTTTATGTTATGTTAAACTATTTCTTTCTATATTTTTATATCATGTTAAACTATTTCTTTCTATATTTTTATATTATGTTAAACATCTTCTTTCTATATTTTTATGTTATGTTAAACTATTTCTTTCTATATTTTTATATTATGTTAAACATCTTCTTTCTATATTTTTATGTTATGTTAAACTACTTCTTTTTATATTTTTATGTTATGTTATACAATTTCTTTCTATATTTTTTTGTTATGTTGAACTATTTCTTTCTATATTTTTATGTTATGTTAAACTACTTCTTTCTATGTTTTTTATATTATGTTAAACTATTTCTTTCTATATTTTTATATTATGTTAAACATCTTCTTTCTATATTTTTATGTTATATTAAACTATTTCTTTCTATATTTTAATATTATGTTAAACTATTTCTTTCTATATTTTTATATTATGTTAAACATCTTCTTTCTATATTTTTATGTTATGTTAAACTACTTCTTTATATGTTTTTATATTATGTTAAACTATTTCTTTCTATATTTTTATATTATGTTAAACATCTTCTTTCTTTATTTTTATGTTATGTTAAACTATTTCTTTCTATATTTTTATATCATGTTAAACTATTTCTTTCTATATTTTTATATTATGTTAAACATCTTCTTTCTATATTTTTATGTTATGTTAAACTACTTCTTTCTATGTTTTTATATTATGTTAAACTATTTCTTTCTATATTTTTATATTATGTTAATCATCTTCTTTATATATTTTTATGTTATGTTAAACTATTTCTTTCTATATTTTTATATTATGTTGAACTATTTCTTTCTATATTTTTATGTTATGTTAAACTACTTCTTTCTATGTTTTTTATATTATGTTAAACTATTTCTTTCTATATTTTTATATTATGTTAAACATCTTCTTTCTATATTTTTATGTTATATTAAACTATTTCTTTCTATATTTTAATATTATGTTAAACTATTTCTTTCTATATTTTTATATTATGTTAAACATCTTCTTTCTATATTTTTATGTTATGTTAAACTACTTCTTTATATGTTTTTATATTATGTTAAACTATTTCTTTCTATATTTTTATATTATGTTAAACATCTTCTTTCTTTATTTTTATGTTATGTTAAACTATTTCTTTCTATATTTTTATATCATGTTAAACTATTTCTTTCTATATTTTTATATTATGTTAAACATCTTCTTTCTATATTTTTATGTTATGTTAAACTATTTCTTTCTATATTTTTATATTATGTTAAACATCTTCTTTCTATATTTTTATGTTATGTTAAACTACTTCTTTCTATATTTTTATGTTATGTTATACAATTTCTTTCTATATTTTTATGTTATGTTAAACTACTTCTTTCTATGTTTTTATATTATGTTAAACTATTTCTTTCTATATTTTTATATTATGTTAAACATCTTCTTTCTATATTTTTATGTTATGATAATTTAGTTCTTTCTATATTTTTATATTATGTTAAACATCTTCTTTCTATATTTTTATATTATGTTAAACTATTTCTTTCTATATTTTTATATTATGTTAAACATCTTCTTTCTATATTTTTATGTTATGTTAAACTATTTCTTTCTATATTTTTATATTATGTTAAACATCTTCTTTCTATATTTTTATGTTATGTTAAACTACTTCTTTCTATGTTTTTATATTATGTTAAACTATTTCTTTCTATATTTTTATATTATGTTAATCATCTTCTTTATATATTTTTATGTTATGTTAAACTATTTCTTTCTATATTTTTATATTATGTTGAACTATTTCTTTCTATATTTTTATGTTATGTTAAACTACTTCTTTCTATGTTTTTTATATTATGTTAAACTATTTCTTTCTATATTTTTATATTATGTTAAACATCTTCTTTCTATATTTTTATGTTATATTAAACTATTTCTTTCTATATTTTAATATTATGTTAAACTATTTCTTTCTATATTTTTATATTATGTTAAACATCTTCTTTCTATATTTTTATGTTATGTTAAACTACTTCTTTATATGTTTTTATATTATGTTAAACTATTTCTTTCTATATTTTTATATTATGTTAAACATCTTCTTTCTTTATTTTTATGTTATGTTAAACTATTTCTTTCTATATTTTTATATCATGTTAAACTATTTCTTTCTATATTTTTATATTATGTTAAACATCTTCTTTCTATATTTTTATGTTATGTTAAACTATTTCTTTCTATATTTTTATATTATGTTAAACATCTTCTTTCTATATTTTTATGTTATGTTAAACTACTTCTTTCTATATTTTTATGTTATGTTATACAATTTCTTTCTATATTTTTATGTTATGTTAAACTACTTCTTTCTATGTTTTTATATTATGTTAAACTATTTCTTTCTATATTTTTATATTATGTTAAACATCTTCTTTCTATATTTTTATGTTATGATAATTTAGTTCTTTCTATATTTTTATATTATGTTAAACATCTTCTTTCTATATTTTTATATTATGTTAAACTATTTCTTTCTATATTTTTATATTATGTTAAACTATTTCTTTCTATATTTTTATGTTATGTTAAACTATTTCTTTCTATATTATGTTAAACATCTTCTTTCTATATTTTTATGTTATGTTAAACTACTTCTTTCTATATTTTTATGTTATGTTAAACTACTTCTTTCTATGTTTTTATATTATGTAAAACTATTTCTTTCTATATTTTTATATTATGTTAAACATCTTCTTTCTATATTTTTATGTTATGTTAAACTATTTCTTTCTATATTTTTATATTATGTTAAACATCTTCTTTCTATATTTTTATGTTATGTTAAACTATTTCTTTCTATATTTTTATATTATGTTAAACATCTTCTTTCTATATTTTTATATTACGTTTAACTACTTCTTTCTATATTTTTATGTTATGTTAAACTACTTCTTTCTATGTTTTTATATTATGTTAAACTATTTCTTTCTATATTTTTATATTATGTTAAACATCTTCTTTCTATATTTTTATGTTATGTTAAACTATTTCTTTCTATATTTTTATATTATGTTAAACATCTAATTTCTATATTTTTATGTTATGTTAAACTACTTCTTTCTATGTTTATATATTATGTTAAACTATTTCTTTCTATATTTTTATATTATGTTAAACATCTTCTTTCTATATTTTTATGTTATGTTAAACTATTTCTTTCTATATTTTTATATTATGTTAAACATCTAATTTCTATATTTTTATGTTATGTTAAACTACTTCTTTCTATGTTTATATGTTATGTTAAACTATTTCTTTCTATATTTTTATATTATGTTAAACATCTTCTTTCTATATTTTTATATTATGTTAAACATCTTCTTTCTATATTTTTATGTTATGTTAAACTATTTCTTTCTATATTTTTATATTATGTTAAACATCTTCTTTCTATATTTTTATGTTATGTTAAACTATTTCTTTCTATATTTTTATATTATGTTAAACATCTTCTTTCTATATTTTTATATTACGTTTAACTACTTCTTTCTATATTTTTATGTTATGTTAAACTACTTCTTTCTATGTTTTTATATTATGTTAAACTATTTCTTTCTATATTTTTATATTATGTTAAACATCTTCTTTTTATATTTTTATGTTATGTTAAACTATTTCTTTCTATATTTTTATATTATGTTAAACATCTAATTTCTATATTTTTATGTTATGTTAAACTACTTCTTTCTATGTTTATATATTATGTTAAACTATTTCTTTCAATATTTTTATATTATGTTAAACATCTTCTTTCTATATTTTTATGTTATATTAAACTATTTCTGTCTATATTTTTATATTATGTTAAACATCTTCTTTCTATATTTTTATGTTATGTTAAACTACTTCTTTCTATATTTTTATGTTATGTTAAACTACTTCTTTCTATATTTTTATGTTATGTTAAACTATTTCTTTCTATATTATGTTAAACATCTTCTTTCTATATTTTTATGTTATGTTAAACTACTTCTTTCTATATTTTTATGTTATGTTAAACTACTTCTTTCTATGTTTTTATATTATGTAAAACTATTTCTTTCTATATTTTTATATTATGTTAAACATCTTCTTTCTATATTTTTATGTTATGTTAAACTATTTCTTTCTATATTTTTATATTATGTTAAACATCTTCTTTCTATATTTTTATGTTATGTTAAACTATTTCTTTCTATATTTTTATATTATGTTAAACATCTTCTTTCTATATTTTTATATTACGTTTAACTACTTCTTTCTATATTTTTATGTTATGTTAAACTACTTCTTTCTATGTTTTTATATTATGTTAAACTATTTCTTTCTATATTTTTATATTATGTTAAACATCTTCTTTCTATATTTTTATGTTATGTTAAACTATTTCTTTCTATATTTTTATATTATGTTAAACATCTAATTTCTATATTTTTATGTTATGTTAAACTACTTCTTTCTATGTTTATATATTATGTTAAACTATTTCTTTCTATATTTTTATATTATGTTAAACATCTTCTTTCTATATTTTTATGTTATGTTAAACTATTTCTTTCTATATTTTTATATTATGTTAAACATCTAATTTCTATATTTTTATGTTATGTTAAACTACTTCTTTCTATGTTTATATGTTATGTTAAACTATTTCTTTCTATATTTTTATATTATGTTAAACATCTTCTTTCTATATTTTTATATTATGTTAAACATCTTCTTTCTATGTTTTTATATTATGTAAAACTATTTCTTTCTATATTTTTATATTATGTTAAACATCTTCTTTCTATATTTTTATGTTATGTTAAACTATTTCTTTCTATATTTTTATATTATGTTAAACATCTTCTTTCTATATTTTTATGTTATGTTAAACTATTTCTTTCTATATTATGTTAAACATCTTCTTTCTATATTTTTATGTTATGTTAAACTACTTCTTTCTATATTTTTATGTTATGTTAAACTACTTCTTTCTATGTTTTTATATTATGTAAAACTATTTCTTTCTATATTTTTATATTATGTTAAACATCTTCTTTCTATATTTTTATGTTATGTTAAACTATTTCTTTCTATATTTTTATATTATGTTAAACATCTTCTTTCTATATTTTTATGTTATGTTAAACTATTTCTTTCTATATTTTTATATTATGTTAAACATCTTCTTTCTATATTTTTATATTACGTTTAACTACTTCTTTCTATATTTTTATGTTATGTTAAACTACTTCTTTCTATGTTTTTATATTATGTTAAACTATTTCTTTCTATATTTTTATATTATGTTAAACATCTTCTTTCTATATTTTTATGTTATGTTAAACTATTTCTTTCTATATTTTTATATTATGTTAAACATCTAATTTCTATATTTTTATGTTATGTTAAACTACTTCTTTCTATGTTTATATATTATGTTAAACTATTTCTTTCTATATTTTTATATTATGTTAAACATCTTCTTTCTATATTTTTATGTTATGTTAAACTATTTCTTTCTATATTTTTATATTATGTTAAACATCTAATTTCTATATTTTTATGTTATGTTAAACTACTTCTTTCTATGTTTATATGTTATGTTAAACTACTTCTTTCTATGTTTTTATATTATGTTAAACTATTTCTTTCTATATTTTTATATTATGTTAATCATCTTCTTTATATATTTTTATGTTATGTTAAACTATTTCTTTCTATATTTTTATATTATGTTGAACTATTTCTTTCTATATTTTTATGTTATGTTAAACTACTTCTTTCTATGTTTTTTATATTATGTTAAACTATTTCTTTCTATATTTTTATATTATGTTAAACATCTTCTTTCTATATTTTTATGTTATATTAAACTATTTCTTTCTATATTTTTATATTATGTTAAACATCTTCTTTCTATATTTTTATGTTATGTTAAACTACTTCTTTATATGTTTTTATATTATGTTAAACTATTTCTTTCTATATTTTTATATTATGTTAAACATCTTCTTTCTTTATTTTTATGTTATGTTAAACTATTTCTTTCTATATTTTTATATCATGTTAAACTATTTCTTTCTATATTTTTATATTATGTTAAACATCTTCTTTCTATATTTTTATGTTATGTTAAACTATTTCTTTCTATATTTTTATATTATGTTAAACATCTTCTTTCTATATTTTTATGTTATGTTAAACTACTTCTTTTTATATTTTTATGTTATGTTATACAATTTCTTTCTATATTTTTTTGTTATGTTGAACTATTTCTTTCTATATTTTTATGTTATGTTAAACTACTTCTTTCTATGTTTTTTATATTATGTTAAACTATTTCTTTCTATATTTTTATATTATGTTAAACATCTTCTTTCTATATTTTTATGTTATATTAAACTATTTCTTTCTATATTTTAATATTATGTTAAACTATTTCTTTCTATATTTTTATATTATGTTAAACATCTTCTTTCTTTATTTTTATGTTATGTTAAACTATTTCTTTCTATATTTTTATATCATGTTAAACTATTTCTTTCTATATTTTTATATTATGTTAAACATCTTCTTTCTATATTTTTATGTTATGTTAAACTATTTCTTTCTATATTTTTATATTATGTTAAACATCTTCTTTCTATATTTTTATGTTATGTTAAACTACTTCTTTCTATATTTTTATGTTATGTTATACAATTTCTTTCTATATTTTTATGTTATGTTAAACTACTTCTTTCTATGTTTTTATATTATGTTAAACTATTTCTTTCTATATTTTTATATTATGTTAAACATCTTCTTTCTATATTTTTATGTTATGATAATTTAGTTCTTTCTATATTTTTATATTATGTTAAACATCTTCTTTCTATATTTTTATATTATGTTAAACTATTTCTTTCTATATTTTTATATTATGTTAAACTATTTCTTTCTATATTTTTATGTTATGTTAAACTATTTCTTTCTATATTATGTTAAACATCTTCTTTCTATATTTTTATGTTATGTTAAACTACTTCTTTCTATATTTTTATGTTATGTTAAACTACTTCTTTCTATGTTTTTATATTATGTAAAACTATTTCTTTCTATATTTTTATATTATGTTAAACATCTTCTTTCTATATTTTTATGTTATGTTAAACTATTTCTTTCTATATTTTTATATTATGTTAAACATCTTCTTTCTATATTTTTATGTTATGTTAAACTATTTCTTTCTATATTTTTATATTATGTTAAACATCTTCTTTCTATATTTTTATATTACGTTTAACTACTTCTTTCTATATTTTTATGTTATGTTAAACTACTTCTTTCTATGTTTTTATATTATGTTAAACTATTTCTTTCTATATTTTTATATTATGTTAAACATCTTCTTTCTATATTTTTATGTTATGTTAAACTATTTCTTTCTATATTTTTATATTATGTTAAACATCTAATTTCTATATTTTTATGTTATGTTAAACTACTTCTTTCTATGTTTATATATTATGTTAAACTATTTCTTTCTATATTTTTATATTATGTTAAACATCTTCTTTCTATATTTTTATGTTATGTTAAACTATTTCTTTCTATATTTTTATATTATGTTAAACATCTAATTTCTATATTTTTATGTTATGTTAAACTACTTCTTTCTATGTTTATATGTTATGTTAAACTATTTCTTTCTATATTTTTATATTATGTTAAACATCTTCTTTCTATATTTTTATATTATGTTAAACATCTTCTTTCTATATTTTTATGTTATGTTAAACTATTTCTTTCTATATTTTTATATTATGTTAAACATCTTCTTTCTATATTTTTATGTTATGTTAAACTATTTCTTTCTATATTTTTATATTATGTTAAACATCTTCTTTCTATATTTTTATATTACGTTTAACTACTTCTTTCTATATTTTTATGTTATGTTAAACTACTTCTTTCTATGTTTTTATATTATGTTAAACTATTTCTTTCTATATTTTTATATTATGTTAAACATCTTCTTTTTATATTTTTATGTTATGTTAAACTATTTCTTTCTATATTTTTATATTATGTTAAACATCTAATTTCTATATTTTTATGTTATGTTAAACTATTTCTTTCTATATTTTTATATTATGTTAAACATCTAATTTCTATATTTTTATGTTATGTTAAACTACTTCTTTCTATGTTTATATGTTATGTTAAACTATTTCTTTCTATATTTTTATATTATGTTAAACATCTTCTTTCTATATTTTTATATTATGTTAAACATCTTCTTTCTATATTTTTATGTTATGTTAAACTATTTCTTTCTATATTTTTATATTATGTTAAACATCTTCTTTCTATATTTTTATGTTATGTTAAACTATTTCTTTCTATATTTTTATATTATGTTAAACATCTTCTTTCTATATTTTTATATTACGTTTAACTACTTCTTTCTATATTTTTATGTTATGTTAAACTACTTCTTTCTATGTTTTTATATTATGTTAAACTATTTCTTTCTATATTTTTATATTATGTTAAACATCTTCTTTTTATATTTTTATGTTATGTTAAACTATTTCTTTCTATATTTTTATATTATGTTAAACATCTAATTTCTATATTTTTATGTTATGTTAAACTACTTCTTTCTATGTTTATATATTATGTTAAACTATTTCTTTCAATATTTTTATATTATGTTAAACATCTTCTTTCTATATTTTTATGTTATATTAAACTATTTCTGTCTATATTTTTATATTATGTTAAACATCTTCTTTCTATATTTTTATGTTATGTTAAACTACTTCTTTCTATATTTTTATATTATGTTGAACTATTTCTTTCTATATTTTTATGTTATGTTAAACTACTTCTTTCTATGTTTTTTATATTATGTTAAACTATTTCTTTCTATATTTTTATATTATGTTAAACATCTTCTTTCTATATTTTTATGTTATGTTAAACTATTTCTTTCTATATTATGTTAAACATCTTCTTTCTATATTTTTATGTTATGTTAAACTACTTCTTTCTATATTTTTATGTTATGTTAAACTACTTCTTTCTATGTTTTTATATTATGTAAAACTATTTCTTTCTATATTTTTATATTATGTTAAACATCTTCTTTCTATATTTTTATGTTATGTTAAACTATTTCTTTCTATATTTTTATATTATGTTAAACATCTTCTTTCTATATTTTTATGTTATGTTAAACTATTTCTTTCTATATTTTTATATTATGTTAAACATCTTCTTTCTATATTTTTATATTACGTTTAACTACTTCTTTCTATATTTTTATGTTATGTTAAACTACTTCTTTCTATGTTTTTATATTATGTTAAACTATTTCTTTCTATATTTTTATATTATGTTAAACATCTTCTTTCTATATTTTTATGTTATGTTAAACTATTTCTTTCTATATTTTTATATTATGTTAAACATCTAATTTCTATATTTTTATGTTATGTTAAACTACTTCTTTCTATGTTTATATATTATGTTAAACTATTTCTTTCTATATTTTTATATTATGTTAAAAATCTTCTTTCTATATTTTTATGTTATGTTAAACTATTTCTTTCTATATTTTTATATTATGTTAAACATCTAATTTCTATATTTTTATGTTATGTTAAACTACTTCTTTCTATGTTTATATGTTATGTTAAACTATTTCTTTCTATATTTTTATATTATGTTAAACATCTTCTTTCTATATTTTTATATTATGTTAAACATCTTCTTTCTATATTTTTATGTTATGTTAAACTATTTCTTTCTATATTTTTATATTATGTTAAACATCTTCTTTCTATATTTTTATGTTATGTTAAACTATTTCTTTCTATATTTTTATATTATGTTAAACATCTTCTTTCTATATTTTTATATTACGTTTAACTACTTCTTTCTATATTTTTATGTTATGTTAAACTACTTCTTTCTATGTTTTTATATTATGTTAAACTATTTCTTTCTATATTTTTATATTATGTTAAACATCTTCTTTTTATATTTTTATGTTATGTTAAACTATTTCTTTCTATATTTTTATATTATGTTAAACATCTAATTTCTATATTTTTATGTTATGTTAAACTACTTCTTTCTATGTTTATATATTATGTTAAACTATTTCTTTCAATATTTTTATATTATGTTAAACATCTTCTTTCTATATTTTTATGTTATATTAAACTATTTCTGTCTATATTTTTATATTATGTTAAACATCTTCTTTCTATATTTTTATGTTATGTTAAACTACTTCTTTCTATATTTTTATGTTATGTTAAACTACTTCTTTCTATATTTTTATGTTATGTTAAACTATTTCTTTCTATATTATGTTAAACATCTTCTTTCTATATTTTTATGTTATGTTAAACTACTTCTTTCTATATTTTTATGTTATGTTAAACTACTTCTTTCTATGTTTTTATATTATGTAAAACTATTTCTTTCTATATTTTTATATTATGTTAAACATCTTCTTTCTATATTTTTATGTTATGTTAAACTATTTCTTTCTATATTTTTATATTATGTTAAACATCTTCTTTCTATATTTTTATGTTATGTTAAACTATTTCTTTCTATATTTTTATATTATGTTAAACATCTTCTTTCTATATTTTTATATTACGTTTAACTACTTCTTTCTATATTTTTATGTTATGTTAAACTACTTCTTTCTATGTTTTTATATTATGTTAAACTATTTCTTTCTATATTTTTATATTATGTTAAACATCTTCTTTCTATATTTTTATGTTATGTTAAACTATTTCTTTCTATATTTTTATATTATGTTAAACATCTAATTTCTATATTTTTATGTTATGTTAAACTACTTCTTTCTATGTTTATATATTATGTTAAACTATTTCTTTCTATATTTTTATATTATGTTAAACATCTTCTTTCTATATTTTTATGTTATGTTAAACTATTTCTTTCTATATTTTTATATTATGTTAAACATCTAATTTCTATATTTTTATGTTATGTTAAACTACTTCTTTCTATGTTTATATGTTATGTTAAACTATTTCTTTCTATATTTTTATATTATGTTAAACATCTTCTTTCTATATTTTTATATTATGTTAAACATCTTCTTTCTATGTTTTTATATTATGTAAAACTATTTCTTTCTATATTTTTATATTATGTTAAACATCTTCTTTCTATATTTTTATGTTATGTTAAACTATTTCTTTCTATATTTTTATATTATGTTAAACATCTTCTTTCTATATTTTTATGTTATGTTAAACTATTTCTTTCTATATTATGTTAAACATCTTCTTTCTATATTTTTATGTTATGTTAAACTACTTCTTTCTATATTTTTATGTTATGTTAAACTACTTCTTTCTATGTTTTTATATTATGTAAAACTATTTCTTTCTATATTTTTATATTATGTTAAACATCTTCTTTCTATATTTTTATGTTATGTTAAACTATTTCTTTCTATATTTTTATATTATGTTAAACATCTTCTTTCTATATTTTTATGTTATGTTAAACTATTTCTTTCTATATTTTTATATTATGTTAAACATCTTCTTTCTATATTTTTATATTACGTTTAACTACTTCTTTCTATATTTTTATGTTATGTTAAACTACTTCTTTCTATGTTTTTATATTATGTTAAACTATTTCTTTCTATATTTTTATATTATGTTAAACATCTTCTTTCTATATTTTTATGTTATGTTAAACTATTTCTTTCTATATTTTTATATTATGTTAAACATCTAATTTCTATATTTTTATGTTATGTTAAACTACTTCTTTCTATGTTTATATATTATGTTAAACTATTTCTTTCTATATTTTTATATTATGTTAAACATCTTCTTTCTATATTTTTATGTTATGTTAAACTATTTCTTTCTATATTTTTATATTATGTTAAACATCTAATTTCTATATTTTTATGTTATGTTAAACTACTTCTTTCTATGTTTATATGTTATGTTAAACTACTTCTTTCTATGTTTTTATATTATGTTAAACTATTTCTTTCTATATTTTTATATTATGTTAATCATCTTCTTTATATATTTTTATGTTATGTTAAACTATTTCTTTCTATATTTTTATATTATGTTGAACTATTTCTTTCTATATTTTTATGTTATGTTAAACTACTTCTTTCTATGTTTTTTATATTATGTTAAACTATTTCTTTCTATATTTTTATATTATGTTAAACATCTTCTTTCTATATTTTTATGTTATATTAAACTATTTCTTTCTATATTTTTATATTATGTTAAACATCTTCTTTCTATATTTTTATGTTATGTTAAACTACTTCTTTATATGTTTTTATATTATGTTAAACTATTTCTTTCTATATTTTTATATTATGTTAAACATCTTCTTTCTTTATTTTTATGTTATGTTAAACTATTTCTTTCTATATTTTTATATCATGTTAAACTATTTCTTTCTATATTTTTATATTATGTTAAACATCTTCTTTCTATATTTTTATGTTATGTTAAACTATTTCTTTCTATATTTTTATATTATGTTAAACATCTTCTTTCTATATTTTTATGTTATGTTAAACTACTTCTTTTTATATTTTTATGTTATGTTATACAATTTCTTTCTATATTTTTTTGTTATGTTGAACTATTTCTTTCTATATTTTTATGTTATGTTAAACTACTTCTTTCTATGTTTTTTATATTATGTTAAACTATTTCTTTCTATATTTTTATATTATGTTAAACATCTTCTTTCTATATTTTTATGTTATATTAAACTATTTCTTTCTATATTTTAATATTATGTTAAACTATTTCTTTCTATATTTTTATATTATGTTAAACATCTTCTTTCTATATTTTTATGTTATGTTAAACTACTTCTTTATATGTTTTTATATTATGTTAAACTATTTCTTTCTATATTTTTATATTATGTTAAACATCTTCTTTCTTTATTTTTATGTTATGTTAAACTATTTCTTTCTATATTTTTATATCATGTTAAACTATTTCTTTCTATATTTTTATATTATGTTAAACATCTTCTTTCTATATTTTTATGTTATGTTAAACTATTTCTTTCTATATTTTTATATTATGTTAAACATCTTCTTTCTATATTTTTATGTTATGTTAAACTACTTCTTTCTATATTTTTATGTTATGTTATACAATTTCTTTCTATATTTTTATGTTATGTTAAACTACTTCTTTCTATGTTTTTATATTATGTTAAACTATTTCTTTCTATATTTTTATATTATGTTAAACATCTTCTTTCTATATTTTTATGTTATGATAATTTAGTTCTTTCTATATTTTTATATTATGTTAAACATCTTCTTTCTATATTTTTATATTATGTTAAACTATTTCTTTCTATATTTTTATATTATGTTAAACTATTTCTTTCTATATTTTTATGTTATGTTAAACTATTTCTTTCTATATTATGTTAAACATCTTCTTTCTATATTTTTATGTTATGTTAAACTACTTCTTTCTATATTTTTATGTTATGTTAAACTACTTCTTTCTATGTTTTTATATTATGTAAAACTATTTCTTTCTATATTTTTATATTATGTTAAACATCTTCTTTCTATATTTTTATGTTATGTTAAACTATTTCTTTCTATATTTTTATATTATGTTAAACATCTTCTTTCTATATTTTTATGTTATGTTAAACTATTTCTTTCTATATTTTTATATTATGTTAAACATCTTCTTTCTATATTTTTATATTACGTTTAACTACTTCTTTCTATATTTTTATGTTATGTTAAACTACTTCTTTCTATGTTTTTATATTATGTTAAACTATTTCTTTCTATATTTTTATATTATGTTAAACATCTTCTTTCTATATTTTTATGTTATGTTAAACTATTTCTTTCTATATTTTTATATTATGTTAAACATCTAATTTCTATATTTTTATGTTATGTTAAACTACTTCTTTCTATGTTTATATATTATGTTAAACTATTTCTTTCTATATTTTTATATTATGTTAAACATCTTCTTTCTATATTTTTATGTTATGTTAAACTATTTCTTTCTATATTTTTATATTATGTTAAACATCTAATTTCTATATTTTTATGTTATGTTAAACTACTTCTTTCTATGTTTATATGTTATGTTAAACTATTTCTTTCTATATTTTTATATTATGTTAAACATCTTCTTTCTATATTTTTATATTATGTTAAACATCTTCTTTCTATATTTTTATGTTATGTTAAACTATTTCTTTCTATATTTTTATATTATGTTAAACATCTTCTTTCTATATTTTTATGTTATGTTAAACTATTTCTTTCTATATTTTTATATTATGTTAAACATCTTCTTTCTATATTTTTATATTACGTTTAACTACTTCTTTCTATATTTTTATGTTATGTTAAACTACTTCTTTCTATGTTTTTATATTATGTTAAACTATTTCTTTCTATATTTTTATATTATGTTAAACATCTTCTTTTTATATTTTTATGTTATGTTAAACTATTTCTTTCTATATTTTTATATTATGTTAAACATCTAATTTCTATATTTTTATGTTATGTTAAACTACTTCTTTCTATGTTTATATATTATGTTAAACTATTTCTTTCAATATTTTTATATTATGTTAAACATCTTCTTTCTATATTTTTATGTTATATTAAACTATTTCTGTCTATATTTTTATATTATGTTAAACATCTTCTTTCTATATTTTTATGTTATGTTAAACTACTTCTTTCTATATTTTTATGTTATGTTAAACTACTTCTTTCTATGTTTTTATATTATGTAAAACTATTTCTTTCTATATTTTTATATTATGTTAAACATCTTCTTTCTATATTTTTATGTTATTTTAAACTATTTCTTTCTATATTTTTATATTATGTTAAACATCTTCTTTCTATATTTTTATGTTATGTTAAACTAGTTCTTTCTATGTTTTTATATTATGTTAAACTATTTCTTTCTATATTTTTATATTATGTTAAACATCTTCTTTCTATATTTTTATGTTATGTTAAACTATTTCTTTCTATATTTTTATATTATGTTAAACATCTTCTTTCTATATTTTTATATTATGTTAAACTATTTCTTTCTATATTTTTATATTATGTTAAACATCTTCTTTCTATATTTTTATGTTATGTTAAACTATTTCTTTCTATATTTTTATATTATGTTAAACATCTAATTTCTATATTTTTATGTTATGATAAACTACTTCTTTCTATTTTTATATATTATGTTAAACTATTTCTTTCAATATTTTTATATTATGTTAAACATCTTCTTTCTATATTTTTATGTTATATTAAACTATTTCTGTCTATATTTTTATATTATGTTAAACATCTTTCTATATTTTTATGTTATGTTAAACTACTTCTTTCTATGTTTTTATGTTATGTTAAACTATTTCTTTCTATATTTTTATATTATGTTAAACATCTTCTTTCTATATTGTTATATTATGTTAAACATCTTATTTCTATATTTTTATGTTATGTTAAACTATTTCTTTCTATATTTTTATATTATGTTAAACATCTTCTGTCTATATTTTTATATTATGTTAAACATCTTTCTATATTTTTATGTTATGTTAAACTACTTCTTTCTATGTTTTTATGTTATGTTAAACTATTTCTTTCTATATTTTTATATTATGTTAAACATCTTCTTTCTATATTGTTATATTATGTTAAACATCTTCTTTCTATATTTTTATGTTATGTTAAACTACTTCTTTCTATGTTTTTATATTATGTTAAACTATTTCTTTCTATATTTTTATATTATGTTAATCATCTTCTTTATATATTTTTATGTTATGTTAAACTATTTCTTTCTATATTTTTATATTATGTTGAACTATTTCTTTCTATATTTTTATGTTATGTTAAACTACTTCTTTCTATGTTTTTTATATTATGTTAAACTATTTCTTTCTATATTTTTATATTATGTTAAACATCTTCTTTCTATATTTTTATGTTATATTAAACTATTTCTTTCTATATTTTAATATTATGTTAAACTATTTCTTTCTATATTTTTATATTATGTTAAACATCTTCTTTCTATATTTTTATGTTATGTTAAACTACTTCTTTATATGTTTTTATATTATGTTAAACTATTTCTTTCTATATTTTTATATTATGTTAAACATCTTCTTTCTTTATTTTTATGTTATGTTAAACTATTTCTTTCTATATTTTTATATCATGTTAAACTATTTCTTTCTATATTTTTATATTATGTTAAACATCTTCTTTCTATATTTTTATGTTATGTTAAACTATTTCTTTCTATATTTTTATATTATGTTAAACATCTTCTTTCTATATTTTTATGTTATGTTAAACTACTTCTTTTTATATTTTTATGTTATGTTATACAATTTCTTTCTATATTTTTTTGTTATGTTGAACTATTTCTTTCTATATTTTTATGTTATGTTAAACTACTTCTTTCTATGTTTTTTATATTATGTTAAACTATTTCTTTCTATATTTTTATATTATGTTAAACATCTTCTTTCTATATTTTTATGTTATATTAAACTATTTCTTTCTATATTTTAATATTATGTTAAACTATTTCTTTCTATATTTTTATATTATGTTAAACATCTTCTTTCTATATTTTTATGTTATGTTAAACTACTTCTTTATATGTTTTTATATTATGTTAAACTATTTCTTTCTATATTTTTATATTATGTTAAACATCTTCTTTCTTTATTTTTATGTTATGTTAAACTATTTCTTTCTATATTTTTATATCATGTTAAACTATTTCTTTCTATATTTTTATATTATGTTAAACATCTTCTTTCTATATTTTTATGTTATGTTAAACTATTTCTTTCTATATTTTTATATTATGTTAAACATCTTCTTTCTATATTTTTATGTTATGTTAAACTACTTCTTTCTATATTTTTATATTATGATAAACATCTTCTTTCTATATTTTTATGTTATGTTAAACTATTTCTTTCTATGTTTTTATATTATGTTAAACTATTTCTTTCTATATTTTTATGTTATGTTAAACTACTTCTTTTATGTTTTTATATTATGTTAAACTATTTCTTTCTATATTTTTATATTATGTTAAACATCTTCTTTCTATATTTTTATGTTATGTTAAACTATTTCTTTCTATATTTTTATATTATGTTAAACATCTTATTTCTATATTTTTATGTTATGTTAAACTACTTCTTTCTATGTTTTTATATTATGTTAAACTATTTCTTTCTATATTTTTATATTATGTTAAACATCTTCTTTCTATATTTTTATGTTATGTTAAACTACTTCTTTCTATGTTTTTATATTATGTTAAACTATTTCTTTCTATATTTTTATATTATGTTAAACATCTTCTTTCTATACTTTTATGTTATGTTAAACTACTTCTGTATATGTTTTTATATTATGTTAAACTATTTCTTTCTATATTTTTATATTATGTTAAACATCTTCTTTCTATATTTTTATGTTATGTTAAACTACTTCTTTCTATGTTTTTATATTATGTTAAACTATTTCTTTCTATATTTTTATATTATGTTAAACATCTTCTTTCTATATTTTTATGTTATGTTAAACTATTTCTTTCTATATTTTTATATTATGTTAAACTATTTCTTTCTATATTTTTATAGTATGTTATTCATCTTCTTTCTATATTTTTATGTTATGTTAAACTATTTCTTTCTATATTTTTATATTATGTTAAACATCTTCTTTCTATATTTTTATGTTATGTTAAACTACTTCTTTATATGTTTTTATATTATGTTAAACTATTTCTTTCTATATTTTTATATTATGTTAAACATCTTCTTTCTTTATTTTTATGTTATGTTAAACTATTTCTTTCTATATTTTTATATCATGTTAAACTATTTCTTTCTATATTTTTATATTATGTTAAACATCTTCTTTCTATATTTTTATGTTATGTTAAACTATTTCTTTCTATATTTTTATATTATGTTAAACATCTTTCTATATTTTTATGTTATGTTAAACTACTTCTTTCTATGTTTTTATGTTATGTTAAACTATTTCTTTCTATATTTTTATATTATGTTAAACATCTTCTTTCTATATTGTTATATTATGTTAAACATCTTATTTCTATATTTTTATGTTATGTTAAACTATTTCTTTCTATATTTTTATATTATGTTAAACATCTTCTTTCTATATTTTTATGTTATGTTAAACTATTTCTTTCTATATTTTTATGTTATGTTAAACATCTTCTTTCTATATTTTTATATTATGTTAAACATCTTCTTTCTATATTTTTATGTTATGTTAAACTATTTCTTTCTATATTTTTATATTATGTTAAACATCTTCTTTCTATATTTTTATGTTATGTTAAACTACTTCTTTCTATGTTTTTATATTATGTTAAACTATTTCTTTCTATATTTTTATATTATGTTAATCATCTTCTTTATATATTTTTATGTTATGTTAAACTATTTCTTTCTATATTTTTATATTATGTTGAACTATTTCTTTCTATATTTTTATGTTATGTTAAACTACTTCTTTCTATGTTTTTTATATTATGTTAAACTATTTCTTTCTATATTTTTATATTATGTTAAACATCTTCTTTCTATATTTTTATGTTATATTAAACTATTTCTTTCTATATTTTAATATTATGTTAAACTATTTCTTTCTATATTTTTATATTATGTTAAACATCTTCTTTCTATATTTTTATGTTATGTTAAACTACTTCTTTATATGTTTTTATATTATGTTAAACTATTTCTTTCTATATTTTTATATTATGTTAAACATCTTCTTTCTTTATTTTTATGTTATGTTAAACTATTTCTTTCTATATTTTTATATCATGTTAAACTATTTCTTTCTATATTTTTATATTATGTTAAACATCTTCTTTCTATATTTTTATGTTATGTTAAACTATTTCTTTCTATATTTTTATATTATGTTAAACATCTTCTTTCTATATTTTTATGTTATGTTAAACTACTTCTTTTTATATTTTTATGTTATGTTATACAATTTCTTTCTATATTTTTTTGTTATGTTGAACTATTTCTTTCTATATTTTTATGTTATGTTAAACTACTTCTTTCTATGTTTTTTATATTATGTTAAACTATTTCTTTCTATATTTTTATATTATGTTAAACATCTTCTTTCTATATTTTTATGTTATATTAAACTATTTCTTTCTATATTTTAATATTATGTTAAACTATTTATTTCTATATTTTTATATTATGTTAAACATCTTCTTTCTATATTTTTATGTTATGTTAAACTACTTCTTTATATGTTTTTATATTATGTTAAACTATTTCTTTCTATATTTTTATATTATGTTAAACATCTTCTTTCTTTATTTTTATGTTATGTTAAACTATTTCTTTCTATATTTTTATATCATGTTAAACTATTTCTTTCTATATTTTTATATTATGTTAAACATCTTCTTTCTATATTTTTATGTTATGTTAAACTATTTCTTTCTATATTTTTATATTATGTTAAACATCTTCTTTCTATATTTTTATGTTATGTTAAACTACTTCTTTCTATATTTTTATGTTATGTTATACAATTTCTTTCTATATTTTTATGTTATGTTAAACTACTTCTTTCTATGTTTTTATATTATGTTAAACTATTTCTTTCTATATTTTTATATTATGTTAAACATCTTCTTTCTATATTTTTATGTTATGATAATTTAGTTCTTTCTATATTTTTATATTATGTTAAACATCTTCTTTCTATATTTTTATATTATGTTAAACTATTTCTTTCTATATTTTTATGTTATGTTAAACTATTTCTTTCTATATTATGTTAAACATCTTCTTTCTATATTTTTATGTTATGTTAAACTACTTCTTTCTATATTTTTGTGTTATGTTAAACTACTTCTTTCTATGTTTTTATATTATGTAAAACTATTTCTTTCTATATTTTTATATTATGTTAAACATCTTCTTTCTATATTTTTATGTTATGTTAAACTATTTCTTTCTATATTTTTATATTATGTTAAACATCTTCTTTCTATATTTTTATGTTATGTTAAACTATTTCTTTCTATATTTTTATATTATGTTAAACATCTTCTTTCTATATTTTTATATTACGTTTAACTACTTCTTTCTATATTTTTATGTTATGTTAAACTACTTCTTTCTATGTTTTTATATTATGTTAAACTATTTCTTTCTATATTTTTATATTATGTTAAACATCTTCTTTCTATATTTTTATGTTATGTTAAACTACTTCTTTCTATGTTTTTATATTATGTTAAACTATTTCTTTCTATATTTTTATATTATGTTAATCATCTTCTTTATATATTTTTATGTTATGTTAAACTATTTCTTTCTATATTTTTATATTATGTTGAACTATTTCTTTCTATATTTTTATGTTATGTTAAACTACTTCTTTCTATGTTTTTATATTATGTTAAACTATTTCTTTCTATATTTTTATATTATGTTAAACATCTTCTTTTTATATTTTTATGTTATGTTAAACTATTTCTTTCTATATTTTTATATTATGTTAAACATCTAATTTCTATATTTTTATGTTATGTTAAACTACTTCTTTCTATGTTTATATATTATGTTAAACTATTTCTTTCAATATTTTTATATTATGTTAAACATCTTCTTTCTATATTTTTATGTTATATTAAACTATTTCTGTCTATATTTTTATATTATGTTAAACATCTTCTTTCTATATTTTTATGTTATGTTAAACTACTTCTTTCTATATTTTTATGTTATGTTAAACTACTTCTTTCTATGTTTTTATATTATGTAAAACTATTTCTTTCTATATTTTTATATTATGTTAAACATCTTCTTTCTATATTTTTATGTTATTTTAAACTATTTCTTTCTATATTTTTATATTATGTTAAACATCTTCTTTCTATATTTTTATGTTATGTTAAACTAGTTCTTTCTATGTTTTTATATTATGTTAAACTATTTCTTTCTATATTTTTATATTATGTTAAACATCTTCTTTCTATATTTTTATATTATGTTAAACTATTTCTTTCTATATTTTTATATTATGTTAAACATCTTCTTTCTATATTTTTATGTTATGTTAAACTATTTCTTTCTATATTTTTATATTATGTTAAACATCTAATTTCTATATTTTTATGTTATGATAAACTACTTCTTTCTATTTTTATATATTATGTTAAACTATTTCTTTCAATATTTTTATATTATGTTAAACATCTTCTTTCTATATTTTTATGTTATATTAAACTATTTCTGTCTATATTTTTATATTATGTTAAACATCTTTCTATATTTTTATGTTATGTTAAACTACTTCTTTCTATGTTTTTATGTTATGTTAAACTATTTCTTTCTATATTTTTATATTATGTTAAACATCTTCTTTCTATATTGTTATATTATGTTAAACATCTTATTTCTATATTTTTATGTTATGTTAAACTATTTCTTTCTATATTTTTATATTATGTTAAACATCTTCTGTCTATATTTTTATATTATGTTAAACATCTTCTTTCTATATTTTTATGTTATGTTAAACTACTTCTTTATATGTTTTTATATTATGTTAAACTATTTCTTTCTATATTTTTATATTATGTTAAACATCTTCTTTCTTTATTTTTATGTTATGTTAAACTATTTCTTTCTATATTTTTATATCATGTTAAACTATTTCTTTCTATATTTTTATATTATGTTAAACATCTTCTTTCTATATTTTTATGTTATGTTAAACTATTTCTTTCTATATTTTTATATTATGTTAAACATCTTCTTTCTATATTTTTATGTTATGTTAAACTACTTCTTTTTATATTTTTATGTTATGTTATACAATTTCTTTCTATATTTTTTTGTTATGTTGAACTATTTCTTTCTATATTTTTATGTTATGTTAAACTACTTCTTTCTATGTTTTTTATATTATGTTAAACTATTTCTTTCTATATTTTTATATTATGTTAAACATCTTCTTTCTATATTTTTATGTTATATTAAACTATTTCTTTCTATATTTTAATATTATGTTAAACTATTTCTTTCTATATTTTTATATTATGTTAAACATCTTCTTTCTATATTTTTATGTTATGTTAAACTACTTCTTTATATGTTTTTATATTATGTTAAACTATTTCTTTCTATATTTTTATATTATGTTAAACATCTTCTTTCTTTATTTTTATGTTATGTTAAACTATTTCTTTCTATATTTTTATATCATGTTAAACTATTTCTTTCTATATTTTTATATTATGTTAAACATCTTCTTTCTATATTTTTATGTTATGTTAAACTATTTCTTTCTATATTTTTATATTATGTTAAACATCTTCTTTCTATATTTTTATGTTATGTTAAACTACTTCTTTCTATATTTTTATATTATGATAAACATCTTCTTTCTATATTTTTATGTTATGTTAAACTATTTCTTTCTATGTTTTTATATTATGTTAAACTATTTCTTTCTATATTTTTATGTTATGTTAAACTACTTCTTTTATGTTTTTATATTATGTTAAACTATTTCTTTCTATATTTTTATATTATGTTAAACATCTTCTTTCTATATTTTTATGTTATGTTAAACTATTTCTTTCTATATTTTTATATTATGTTAAACATCTTATTTCTATATTTTTATGTTATGTTAAACTACTTCTTTCTATGTTTTTATATTATGTTAAACTATTTCTTTCTATATTTTTATATTATGTTAAACATCTTCTTTCTATATTTTTATGTTATGTTAAACTACTTCTTTCTATGTTTTTATATTATGTTAAACTATTTCTTTCTATATTTTTATATTATGTTAAACATCTTCTTTCTATACTTTTATGTTATGTTAAACTACTTCTGTATATGTTTTTATATTATGTTAAACTATTTCTTTCTATATTTTTATATTATGTTAAACATCTTCTTTCTATATTTTTATGTTATGTTAAACTACTTCTTTCTATGTTTTTATATTATGTTAAACTATTTCTTTCTATATTTTTATATTATGTTAAACATCTTCTTTCTATATTTTTATGTTATGTTAAACTATTTCTTTCTATATTTTTATATTATGTTAAACTATTTCTTTCTATATTTTTATAGTATGTTATTCATCTTCTTTCTATATTTTTATGTTATGTTAAACTATTTCTTTCTATATTTTTATATTATGTTAAACATCTTCTTTCTATATTTTTATGTTATGTTAAACTACTTCTTTATATGTTTTTATATTATGTTAAACTATTTCTTTCTATATTTTTATATTATGTTAAACATCTTCTTTCTTTATTTTTATGTTATGTTAAACTATTTCTTTCTATATTTTTATATCATGTTAAACTATTTCTTTCTATATTTTTATATTATGTTAAACATCTTCTTTCTATATTTTTATGTTATGTTAAACTATTTCTTTCTATATTTTTATATTATGTTAAACATCTTCTTTCTATATTTTTATGTTATGTTAAACTACTTCTTTCTATATTTTTATGTTATGTTATACAATTTCTTTCTATATTTTTATGTTATGTTAAACTACTTCTTTCTATGTTTTTATATTATGTTAAACTATTTCTTTCTATATTTTTATATTATGTTAAACATCTTCTTTCTATATTTTTATGTTATGATAATTTAGTTCTTTCTATATTTTTATATTATGTTAAACATCTTCTTTCTATATTTTTATATTATGTTAAACTATTTCTTTCTATATTTTTATGTTATGTTAAACTATTTCTTTCTATATTATGTTAAACATCTTCTTTCTATATTTTTATGTTATGTTAAACTACTTCTTTCTATATTTTTGTGTTATGTTAAACTACTTCTTTCTATGTTTTTATATTATGTAAAACTATTTCTTTCTATATTTTTATATTATGTTAAACATCTTCTTTCTATATTTTTATGTTATGTTAAACTATTTCTTTCTATATTTTTATATTATGTTAAACATCTTCTTTCTATATTTTTATGTTATGTTAAACTATTTCTTTCTATATTTTTATATTATGTTAAACATCTTCTTTCTATATTTTTATATTACGTTTAACTACTTCTTTCTATATTTTTATGTTATGTTAAACTACTTCTTTCTATGTTTTTATATTATGTTAAACTATTTCTTTCTATATTTTTATATTATGTTAAACATCTTCTTTCTATATTTTTATGTTATGTTAAACTACTTCTTTCTATGTTTTTATATTATGTTAAACTATTTCTTTCTATATTTTTATATTATGTTAATCATCTTCTTTATATATTTTTATGTTATGTTAAACTATTTCTTTCTATATTTTTATATTATGTTGAACTATTTCTTTCTATATTTTTATGTTATGTTAAACTATTTCTTTCTATGTTTTTTATATTATGTTAAACTATTTCTTTCTATATTTTTATATTATGTTAAACATCTTCTTTCTATATTTTTATGTTATATTAAACTATTTCTTTCTGTATTTTTATATTATGTTAAACATCTTCTTTCTATATTTTTATGTTATGTTAAACTACTTCTTTATATGTTTTTATATTATGTTAAACTATTTCTTTCTATATTTTTATATTATGTTAAACATCTTCTTTCTTTATTTTTATGTTATGTTAAACTATTTCTTTCTATATTTTTATATCATGTTAAACTATTTCTTTCTATATTTTTATATTATGTTAAACATCTTCTTTCTATATTTTTATGTTATGTTAAACTATTTCTTTCTATATTTTTATATTATGTTAAACATCTTCTTTCTATATTTTTATGTTATGTTAAACTACTTCTTTTTATATTTTTATGTTATGTTATACAATTTCTTTCTATATTTTTTTGTTATGTTGAACTATTTCTTTCTATATTTTTATGTTATGTTAAACTACTTCTTTCTATGTTTTTTATATTATGTTAAACTATTTCTTTCTATATTTTTATATTATGTTAAACATCTTCTTTCTATATTTTTATGTTATATTAAACTATTTCTTTCTATATTTTAATATTATGTTAAACTATTTCTTTCTATATTTTTATATTATGTTAAACATCTTCTTTCTATATTTTTATGTTATGTTAAACTACTTCTTTATATGTTTTTATATTATGTTAAACTATTTCTTTCTATATTTTTATATTATGTTAAACATCTTCTTTCTTTATTTTTATGTTATGTTAAACTATTTCTTTCTATATTTTTATATCATGTTAAACTATTTCTTTCTATATTTTTATATTATGTTAAACATCTTCTTTCTATATTTTTATGTTATGTTAAACTATTTCTTTCTATATTTTTATATTATGTTAAACATCTTCTTTCTATATTTTTATGTTATGTTAAACTACTTCTTTCTATATTTTTATGTTATGTTATACAATTTCTTTCTATATTTTTATGTTATGTTAAACTACTTCTTTCTATGTTTTTATATTATGTTAAACTATTTCTTTCTATATTTTTATATTATGTTAAACATCTTCTTTCTATATTTTTATGTTATGATAATTTAGTTCTTTCTATATTTTTATATTATGTTAAACATCTTCTTTCTATATTTTTATATTATGTTAAACTATTTCTTTCTATATTTTTATATTATGTTAAACTATTTCTTTCTATATTTTTATGTTATGTTAAACTATTTCTTTCTATATTATGTTAAACATCTTCTTTCTATATTTTTATGTTATGTTAAACTACTTCTTTCTACATTTTTATGTTATGTTAAACTACTTCTTTCTATGTTTTTATATTATGTAAAACTATTTCTTTCTATATTTTTATATTATGTTAAACATCTTCTTTCTATATTTTTATGTTATGTTAAACTATTTCTTTCTATATTTTTATATTATGTTAAACATCTTCTTTCTATATTTTTATGTTATGTTAAACTATTTCTTTCTATATTTTTATATTATGTTAAACATCTTCTTTCTATATTTTTATATTACGTTTAACTACTTCTTTCTATATTTTTATGTTATGTTAAACTACTTCTTTCTATGTTTTTATATTATGTTAAACTATTTCTTTCTATATTTTTATATTATGTTAAACATCTTCTTTCTATATTTTTATGTTATGTTAAACTATTTCTTTCTATATTTTTATATTATGTTAAACATCTAATTTCTATATTTTTATGTTATGTTAAACTACTTCTTTCTATGTTCATATATTATGTTAAACTATTTCTTTCTATATTTTTATATTATGTTAAACATCTTCTTTCTATATTTTTATGTTATGTTAAACTATTTCTTTCTATATTTTTATATTATGTTAAACATCTAATTTCTATATTTTTATGTTATGTTAAACTACTTCTTTCGATGTTTATATGTTATGTTAAACTATTTCTTTCTATATTTTTATATTATGTTAAACATCTTCTTTCTATATTTTTATATTATGTTAAACATCTTCTTTCTATATTTTTATGTTATGTTAAACTATTTCTTTCTATATTTTTATATTATGTTAAACATCTTCTTTCTATATTTTTATGTTATGTTAAACTATTTCTTTCTATATTTTTATATTATGTTAAACATCTTCTTTCTATATTTTTATATTACGTTTAACTACTTCTTTCTATATTTTTATGTTATGTTAAACTACTTCTTTCTATGTTTTTATATTATGTTAAACTATTTCTTTCTATATTTTTATATTATGTTAAACATCTTCTTTTTATATTTTCATGTTATGTTAAACTATTTCTTTCTATATTTTTATATTATGTTAAACATCTAATTTCTATATTTTTATGTTATGTTAAACTACTTCTTTCTATGTTTATATATTATGTTAAACTATTTCTTTCAATATTTTTATATTATGTTAAACATCTTCTTTCTATATTTTTATGTTATATTAAACTATTTCTGTCTATATTTTTATATTATGTTAAACATCTTCTTTCTATATTTTTATGTTATGTTAAACTACTTCTTTCTATATTTTTATGTTATGTTAAACTACTTCTTTCTATGTTTTTATATTATGTAAAACTATTTCTTTCTATATTTTTATATTATGTTAAACATCTTCTTTCTATATTTTTATGTTATTTTAAACTATTTCTTTCTATATTTTTATATTATGTTAAACATCTTCTTTCTATATTTTTATGTTATGTTAAACTAGTTCTTTCTATGTTTTTATATTATGTTAAACTATTTCTTTCTATATTTTTATATTATGTTAAACATCTTCTTTCTATATTTTTATGTTATGTTAAACTATTTCTTTCTATATTTTTATATTATGTTAAACATCTTCTTTCTATATTTTTATATTATGTTAAACTATTTCTTTCTATATTTTTATATTATGTTAAACATCTTCTTTCTATATTTTTATGTTATGTTAAACTATTTCTTTCTATATTTTTATATTATGTTAAACATCTAATTTCTATATTTTTATGTTATGATAAACTACTTCTTTCTATTTTTATATATTATGTTAAACTATTTCTTTCAATATTTTTATATTATGTTAAACATCTTCTTTCTATATTTTTATGTTATATTAAACTATTTCTGTCTATATTTTTATATTATGTTAAACATCTTTCTATATTTTTATGTTATGTTAAACTACTTCTTTCTATGTTTTTATGTTATGTTAAACTATTTCTTTCTATATTTTTATATTATGTTAAACATCTTCTTTCTATATTGTTATATTATGTTAAACATCTTATTTCTATATTTTTATGTTATGTTAAACTATTTCTTTCTATATTTTTATATTATGTTAAACATCTTCTTTCTATATTTTTATGTTATGTTAAACTATTTCTTTCTATATTTTTATGTTATGTTAAACATCTTCTTTCTATATTTTTATATTATGTTAAACATCTTCTTTCTATATTTTTATGTTATGTTAAACTATTTCTTTCTATATTTTTATATTATGTTAAACATCTTCTTTCTATATTTTTATGTTATGTTAAACTACTTCTTTCTATGTTTTTATATTATGTTAAACTATTTCTTTCTATATTTTTATATTATGTTAATCATCTTCTTTATATATTTTTATGTTATGTTAAACTATTTCTTTCTATATTTTTATATTATGTTGAACTATTTCTTTCTATATTTTTATGTTATGTTAAACTACTTCTTTCTATGTTTTTTATATTATGTTAAACTATTTCTTTCTATATTTTTATATTATGTTAAACATCTTCTTTCTATATTTTTATGTTATATTAAACTATTTCTTTCTATATTTTAATATTATGTTAAACTATTTCTTTCTATATTTTTATATTATGTTAAACATCTTCTTTCTATATTTTTATGTTATGTTAAACTACTTCTTTATATGTTTTTATATTATGTTAAACTATTTCTTTCTATATTTTTATATTATGTTAAACATCTTCTTTCTTTATTTTTATGTTATGTTAAACTATTTCTTTCTATATTTTTATATCATGTTAAACTATTTCTTTCTATATTTTTATATTATGTTAAACATCTTCTTTCTATATTTTTATGTTATGTTAAACTATTTCTTTCTATATTTTTATATTATGTTAAACATCTTCTTTCTATATTTTTATGTTATGTTAAACTACTTCTTTTTATATTTTTATGTTATGTTATACAATTTCTTTCTATATTTTTTTGTTATGTTGAACTATTTCTTTCTATATTTTTATGTTATGTTAAACTACTTCTTTCTATGTTTTTTATATTATGTTAAACTATTTCTTTCTATATTTTTATATTATGTTAAACATCTTCTTTCTATATTTTTATGTTATATTAAACTATTTCTTTCTATATTTTAATATTATGTTAAACTATTTCTTTCTATATTTTTATATTATGTTAAACATCTTCTTTCTATATTTTTATGTTATGTTAAACTACTTCTTTATATGTTTTTATATTATGTTAAACTATTTCTTTCTATATTTTTATATTATGTTAAACATCTTCTTTCTTTATTTTTATGTTATGTTAAACTATTTCTTTCTATATTTTTATATCATGTTAAACTATTTCTTTCTATATTTTTATATTATGTTAAACATCTTCTTTCTATATTTTTATGTTATGTTAAACTATTTCTTTCTATATTTTTATATTATGTTAAACATCTAATTTCTATATTTTTATGTTATGATAAACTACTTCTTTCTATTTTTATATATTATGTTAAACTATTTCTTTCAATATTTTTATATTATGTTAAACATCTTCTTTCTATATTTTTATGTTATATTAAACTATTTCTGTCTATATTTTTATATTATGTTAAACATCTTTCTATATTTTTATGTTATGTTAAACTACTTCTTTCTATGTTTTTATGTTATGTTAAACTATTTCTTTCTATATTTTTATATTATGTTAAACATCTTCTTTCTATATTGTTATATTATGTTAAACATCTTATTTCTATATTTTTATGTTATGTTAAACTATTTCTTTCTATATTTTTATATTATGTTAAACATCTTCTTTCTATATTTTTATGTTATGTTAAACTATTTGTTTCTATATTTTTATGTTATGTTAAACATCTTCTTTCTATATTTTTATATTATGTTAAACATCTTCTTTCTATATTTTTATGTTATGTTAAACTATTTCTTTCTATATTTTTATATTATGTTAAACATCTTCTTTCTATATTTTTATGTTATGTTAAACTACTTCTTTCTATGTTTTTATATTATGTTAAACTATTTCTTTCTATATTTTTATATTATGTTAATCATCTTCTTTATATATTTTTATGTTATGTTAAACTATTTCTTTCTATATTTTTATATTATGTTGAACTATTTCTTTCTATATTTTTATGTTATGTTAAACTACTTCTTTCTATGTTTTTTATATTATGTTAAACTATTTCTTTCTATATTTTTATATTATGTTAAACATCTTCTTTCTATATTTTTATGTTATATTAAACTATTTCTTTCTATATTTTAATATTATGTTAAACTATTTCTTTCTATATTTTTATATTATGTTAAACATCTTCTTTCTATATTTTTATGTTATGTTAAACTACTTCTTTATATGTTTTTATATTATGTTAAACTATTTCTTTCTATATTTTTATATTATGTTAAACATCTTCTTTCTTTATTTTTATGTTATGTTAAACTATTTCTTTCTATATTTTTATATCATGTTAAACTATTTCTTTCTATATTTTTATATTATGTTAAACATCTTCTTTCTATATTTTTATGTTATGTTAAACTATTTCTTTCTATATTTTTATATTATGTTAAACATCTTCTTTCTATATTTTTATGTTATGTTAAACTACTTCTTTTTATATTTTTATGTTATGTTATACAATTTCTTTCTATATTTTTTTGTTATGTTGAACTATTTCTTTCTATATTTTTATGTTATGTTAAACTACTTCTTTCTATGTTTTTTATATTATGTTAAACTATTTCTTTCTATATTTTTATATTATGTTAAACATCTTCTTTCTATATTTTTATGTTATATTAAACTATTTCTTTCTATATTTTAATATTATGTTAAACTATTTATTTCTATATTTTTATATTATGTTAAACATCTTCTTTCTATATTTTTATGTTATGTTAAACTACTTCTTTATATGTTTTTATATTATGTTAAACTATTTCTTTCTATATTTTTATATTATGTTAAACATCTTCTTTCTTTATTTTTATGTTATGTTAAACTATTTCTTTCTATATTTTTATATCATGTTAAACTATTTCTTTCTATATTTTCATATTATGTTAAACATCTTCTTTCTATATTTTTATGTTATGTTAAACTATTTCTTTCTATATTTTTATATTATGTTAAACATCTAATTTCTATATTTTTATGTTATGATAAACTACTTCTTTCTATTTTTATATATTATGTTAAACTATTTCTTTCAATATTTTTATATTATGTTAAACATCTTCTTTCTATATTTTTATGTTATATTAAACTATTTCTGTCTATATTTTTATATTATGTTAAACATCTTTCTATATTTTTATGTTATGTTAAACTACTTCTTTCTATGTTTTTATGTTATGTTAAACTATTTCTTTCTATATTTTTATATTATGTTAAACATCTTCTTTCTATATTGTTATATTATGTTAAACATCTTATTTCTATATTTTTATGTTATGTTAAACTATTTCTTTCTATATTTTTATATTATGTTAAACATCTTCTTTCTATATTTTTATGTTATGTTAAACTATTTCTTTCTATATTTTTATGTTATGTTAAACATCTTCTTTCTATATTTTTATATTATGTTAAACATCTTCTTTCTATATTTTTATGTTATGTTAAACTATTTCTTTCTATATTTTTATATTATGTTAAACATCTTCTTTCTATATTTTTATGTTATGTTAAACTACTTCTTTCTATGTTTTTATATTATGTTAAACTATTTCTTTCTATATTTTTATATTATGTTAATCATCTTCTTTATATATTTTTATGTTATGTTAAACTATTTCTTTCTATATTTTTATATTATGTTGAACTATTTCTTTCTATATTTTTATGTTATGTTAAACTACTTCTTTCTATGTTTTTTATATTATGTTAAACTATTTCTTTCTATATTTTTATGTTATGTTAAACATCTTCTTTCTATATTTTTATGTTATATTAAACTATTTCTTTCTATATTTTAATATTATGTTAAACTATTTCTTTCTATATTTTTATATTATGTTAAACATCTTCTTTCTATATTTTTATGTTATGTTAAACTACTTCTTTATATGTTTTTATATTATGTTAAACTATTTCTTTCTATATTTTTATATTATGTTAAACATCTTCTTTCTTTATTTTTATGTTATGTTAAACTATTTCTTTCTATATTTTTATATCATGTTAAACTATTTCTTTCTATATTTTTATATTATGTTAAACATCTTCTTTCTATATTTTTATGTTATGTTAAACTATTTCTTTCTATATTTTTATATTATGTTAAACATCTTCTTTCTATATTTTTATGTTATATTAAACTATTTCTTTCTATATTTTAATATTATGTTAAACTATTTCTTTCTATATTTTTATATTATGTTAAACATCTTCTTTCTATATTTTTATGTTATGTTAAACTACTTCTTTATATGTTTTTATATTATGTTAAACTATTTCTTTCTATATTTTTATATTATGTTAAACATCTTCTTTCTTTATTTTTATGTTATGTTAAACTATTTCTTTCTATATTTTTATATCATGTTAAACTATTTCTTTCTATATTTTTATATTATGTTAAACATCTTCTTTCTATATTTTTATGTTGTGTTAAACTACTTCTTTCTATGTTTTTATTTTATGTTGAACTATTTCTTTCTATATTTTTATATTATGTTAATCATCTTCTTTCTATATTTTTATGTTATATTAAACTATTTCTTTCTATATTTTTATATTATGTTAAACATCTTCTTTCTATATTTTCATGTTGTGTTAAACTACTTCTTTCTATGTTTTTATATTATGTTAAACTATTTCTTTCTATATTTTTATATTATGTTAAACATCTTCTTTCTATATTTTTATGTTATGTTAAACTACTTCTTTATATGTTTTTATATTATGTTAAACTATTTCTTTCTATATTTTTATATTATGTTAAACATCTTCTTTCTATATTTTTATGTTATTTTAAACTATTTCTTTCTATATTTTTATATTATGTTAAACATCTTCTTTCTATATTTTTATGTTATGTTAAACTAGTTCTTTCTATGTTTTTATATTATGTTAAACTATTTCTTTCTATATTTTTATATTATGTTAAACATCTTCTTTCTATATTTTTATGTTATGTTAAACTATTTCTTTCTATATTTTTATATTATGTTAAACATCTTCTTTCTATATTTTTATATTATGTTAAACTATTTCTTTCTATATTTTTATATTATGTTAAACATCTTCTTTCTATATTTTTATGTTATGTTAAACTATTTCTTTCTATATTTTTATATTATGTTAAACATCTAATTTCTATATTTTTATGTTATGATAAACTACTTCTTTCTATTTTTATATATTATGTTAAACTATTTCTTTCAATATTTTTATATTATGTTAAACATCTTCTTTCTATATTTTTATGTTATATTAAACTATTTCTGTCTATATTTTTATATTATGTTAAACATCTTTCTATATTTTTATGTTATGTTAAACTACTTCTTTCTATGTTTTTATGTTATGTTAAACTATTTCTTTCTATATTTTTATATTATGTTAAACATCTTCTTTCTATATTGTTATATTATGTTAAACATCTTATTTCTATATTTTTATGTTATGTTAAACTATTTCTTTCTATATTTTTATATTATGTTAAACATCTTCTTTCTATATTTTTATGTTATGTTAAACTATTTCTTTCTATATTTTTATGTTATGTTAAACATCTTCTTTCTATATTTTTATATTATGTTAAACATCTTCTTTCTATATTTTTATGTTATGTTAAACTATTTCTTTCTATATTTTTATATTATGTTAAACATCTTCTTTCTATATTTTTATGTTATGTTAAACTACTTCTTTCTATGTTTTTATATTATGTTAAACTATTTCTTTCTATATTTTTATATTATGTTAATCATCTTCTTTATATATTTTTATGTTATGTTAAACTATTTCTTTCTATATTTTTATATTATGTTGAACTATTTCTTTCTATATTTTTATGTTATGTTAAACTACTTCTTTCTATGTTTTTTATATTATGTTAAACTATTTCTTTCTATATTTTTATATTATGTTAAACATCTTCTTTCTATATTTTTATGTTATATTAAACTATTTCTTTCTATATTTTAATATTATGTTAAACTATTTCTTTCTATATTTTTATATTATGTTAAACATCTTCTTTCTATATTTTTATGTTATGTTAAACTACTTCTTTATATGTTTTTATATTATGTTAAACTATTTCTTTCTATATTTTTATATTATGTTAAACATCTTCTTTCTTTATTTTTATGTTATGTTAAACTATTTCTTTCTATATTTTTATATCATGTTAAACTATTTCTTTCTATATTTTTATATTATGTTAAACATCTTCTTTCTATATTTTTATGTTATGTTAAACTATTTCTTTCTATATTTTTATATTATGTTAAACATCTTCTTTCTATATTTTTATGTTATGTTAAACTACTTCTTTTTATATTTTTATGTTATGTTATACAATTTCTTTCTATATTTTTTTGTTATGTTGAACTATTTCTTTCTATATTTTTATGTTATGTTAAACTACTTCTTTCTATGTTTTTTATATTATGTTAAACTATTTCTTTCTATATTTTTATATTATGTTAAACATCTTCTTTCTATATTTTTATGTTATATTAAACTATTTCTTTCTATATTTTAATATTATGTTAAACTATTTCTTTCTATATTTTTATATTATGTTAAACATCTTCTTTCTATATTTTTATGTTATGTTAAACTACTTCTTTATATGTTTTTATATTATGTTAAACTATTTCTTTCTATATTTTTATATTATGTTAAACATCTTCTTTCTTTATTTTTATGTTATGTTAAACTATTTCTTTCTATATTTTTATATCATGTTAAACTATTTCTTTCTATATTTTTATATTATGTTAAACATCTTCTTTCTATATTTTTATGTTATGTTAAACTATTTCTTTCTATATTTTTATATTATGTTAAACATCTAATTTCTATATTTTTATGTTATGATAAACTACTTCTTTCTATTTTTATATATTATGTTAAACTATTTCTTTCAATATTTTTATATTATGTTAAACATCTTCTTTCTATATTTTTATGTTATATTAAACTATTTCTGTCTATATTTTTATATTATGTTAAACATCTTTCTATATTTTTATGTTATGTTAAACTACTTCTTTCTATGTTTTTATGTTATGTTAAACTATTTCTTTCTATATTTTTATATTATGTTAAACATCTTCTTTCTATATTGTTATATTATGTTAAACATCTTATTTCTATATTTTTATGTTATGTTAAACTATTTCTTTCTATATTTTTATATTATGTTAAACATCTTCTTTCTATATTTTTATGTTATGTTAAACTATTTCTTTCTATATTTTTATGTTATGTTAAACATCTTCTTTCTATATTTTTATATTATGTTAAACATCTTCTTTCTATATTTTTATGTTATGTTAAACTATTTCTTTCTATATTTTTATATTATGTTAAACATCTTCTTTCTATATTTTTATGTTATGTTAAACTACTTCTTTCTATGTTTTTATATTATGTTAAACTATTTCTTTCTATATTTTTATATTATGTTAATCATCTTCTTTATATATTTTTATGTTATGTTAAACTATTTCTTTCTATATTTTTATATTATGTTGAACTATTTCTTTCTATATTTTTATGTTATGTTAAACTACTTCTTTCTATGTTTTTTATATTATGTTAAACTATTTCTTTCTATATTTTTATATTATGTTAAACATCTTCTTTCTATATTTTTATGTTATATTAAACTATTTCTTTCTATATTTTAATATTATGTTAAACTATTTCTTTCTATATTTTTATATTATGTTAAACATCTTCTTTCTATATTTTTATGTTATGTTAAACTACTTCTTTATATGTTTTTATATTATGTTAAACTATTTCTTTCTATATTTTTATATTATGTTAAACATCTTCTTTCTTTATTTTTATGTTATGTTAAACTATTTCTTTCTATATTTTTATATCATGTTAAACTATTTCTTTCTATATTTTTATATTATGTTAAACATCTTCTTTCTATATTTTTATGTTATGTTAAACTATTTCTTTCTATATTTTTATATTATGTTAAACATCTTCTTTCTATATTTTTATGTTATGTTAAACTACTTCTTTTTATATTTTTATGTTATGTTATACAATTTCTTTCTATATTTTTTTGTTATGTTGAACTATTTCTTTCTATATTTTTATGTTATGTTAAACTACTTCTTTCTATGTTTTTTATATTATGTTAAACTATTTCTTTCTATATTTTTATATTATGTTAAACATCTTCTTTCTATATTTTTATGTTATATTAAACTATTTCTTTCTATATTTTAATATTATGTTAAACTATTTATTTCTATATTTTTATATTATGTTAAACATCTTCTTTCTATATTTTTATGTTATGTTAAACTACTTCTTTATATGTTTTTATATTATGTTAAACTATTTCTTTCTATATTTTTATATTATGTTAAACATCTTCTTTCTTTATTTTTATGTTATGTTAAACTATTTCTTTCTATATTTTTATATCATGTTAAACTATTTCTTTCTATATTTTCATATTATGTTAAACATCTTCTTTCTATATTTTTATGTTATGTTAAACTATTTCTTTCTATATTTTTATATTATGTTAAACATCTAATTTCTATATTTTTATGTTATGATAAACTACTTCTTTCTATTTTTATATATTATGTTAAACTATTTCTTTCAATATTTTTATATTATGTTAAACATCTTCTTTCTATATTTTTATGTTATATTAAACTATTTCTGTCTATATTTTTATATTATGTTAAACATCTTTCTATATTTTTATGTTATGTTAAACTACTTCTTTCTATGTTTTTATGTTATGTTAAACTATTTCTTTCTATATTTTTATATTATGTTAAACATCTTCTTTCTATATTGTTATATTATGTTAAACATCTTATTTCTATATTTTTATGTTATGTTAAACTATTTCTTTCTATATTTTTATATTATGTTAAACATCTTCTTTCTATATTTTTATGTTATGTTAAACTATTTCTTTCTATATTTTTATGTTATGTTAAACATCTTCTTTCTATATTTTTATATTATGTTAAACATCTTCTTTCTATATTTTTATGTTATGTTAAACTATTTCTTTCTATATTTTTATATTATGTTAAACATCTTCTTTCTATATTTTTATGTTATGTTAAACTACTTCTTTCTATGTTTTTATATTATGTTAAACTATTTCTTTCTATATTTTTATATTATGTTAATCATCTTCTTTATATATTTTTATGTTATGTTAAACTATTTCTTTCTATATTTTTATATTATGTTGAACTATTTCTTTCTATATTTTTATGTTATGTTAAACTACTTCTTTCTATGTTTTTTATATTATGTTAAACTATTTCTTTCTATATTTTTATATTATGTTAAACATCTTCTTTCTATATTTTTATGTTATATTAAACTATTTCTTTCTATATTTTAATATTATGTTAAACTATTTCTTTCTATATTTTTATATTATGTTAAACATCTTCTTTCTATATTTTTATGTTATGTTAAACTACTTCTTTATATGTTTTTATATTATGTTAAACTATTTCTTTCTATATTTTTATATTATGTTAAACATCTTCTTTCTTTATTTTTATGTTATGTTAAACTATTTCTTTCTATATTTTTATATCATGTTAAACTATTTCTTTCTATATTTTTATATTATGTTAAACATCTTCTTTCTATATTTTTATGTTATGTTAAACTATTTCTTTCTATATTTTTATATTATGTTAAACATCTTCTTTCTATATTTTTATGTTATATTAAACTATTTCTTTCTATATTTTAATATTATGTTAAACTATTTCTTTCTATATTTTTATATTATGTTAAACATCTTCTTTCTATATTTTTATGTTATGTTAAACTACTTCTTTATATGTTTTTATATTATGTTAAACTATTTCTTTCTATATTTTTATATTATGTTAAACATCTTCTTTCTTTATTTTTATGTTATGTTAAACTATTTCTTTCTATATTTTTATATCATGTTAAACTATTTCTTTCTATATTTTTATATTATGTTAAACATCTTCTTTCTATATTTTTATGTTGTGTTAAACTACTTCTTTCTATGTTTTTATTTTATGTTGAACTATTTCTTTCTATATTTTTATATTATGTTAAACATCTTCTTTCTATATTTTTATGTTATATTAAACTATTTCTTTCTATATTTTTATATTATGTTAAACATCTTCTTTCTATATTTTCATGTTGTGTTAAACTACTTCTTTCTATGTTTTTATATTATGTTAAACTATTTCTTTCTATATTTTTATATTATGTTAAACATCTTCTTTCTATATTTTTATGTTATGTTAAACTACTTCTTTATATGTTTTTATATTATGTTAAACTATTTCTTTCTATATTTTTATATTATGTTAAACATCTTCTTTCTATATTTTCATGTTGTGTTAAACTACTTCTTTCTATGTTTTTATGTTATATTAAACTATTTCTTTCTATATTTTTATATTATGTTAAACATCTTCTTTCTATATTTTCATGTTGTGTTAAACTACTTCTTTCTATGTTTTTATATTATGTTAAACTATTTCTTTCTATATTTTTATATTATGTTAAACATCTTCTTTCTATATTTTTATGTTATGTTAAACTACTTCTTTATATGTTTTTATATTATGTTAAACTATTTCTTTCTATATTTTTATATTATGTTAAACATCTTCTTTCTTTATTTTTATGTTATGTTAAACTATTTCTTTCTATATTTTTATATCATGTTAAACTATTTCTTTCTATGTTTTTAATTTATGTTAAACATCTTCTTTCTATATTTTTATGTTATGTTAAACTATTTCTTTCTATATTTTTATATTATGTTAAACATCTTCTTTCTATATTTTTATGTTATGTTAAACTACTTCTTTTTATATTTTTATGTTATGTTATACAATTTCTTTCTATATTTTTTTGTTATGTTGAACTATTTCTTTCTATATTTTTATGTTATGTTAAACTACTTCTTTCTATGTTTTTTATATTATGTTAAACTATTTCTTTCTATATTTTTATATTATGTTAAACATCTTCTTTCTATATTTTTATGTTATGTTAAACTATTTCTTTCTATATTTTAATATTATGTTAAACTATTTATTTCTATATTTTTATATTATGTTAAACATCTTCTTTCTATATTTTTATGTTATGTTAAACTACTTCTTTATATGTTTTTATATTATGTTAAACTATTTCTTTCTATATTTTTATATTATGTTAAACATCTTCTTTCTATATTTTTATGTTATGTTAAACTATTTCTTTCTATATTTTTATATTATGTTAAACATCTTCTTTCTATATTTTTATGTTATGTTAAACTACTTCTTTCTATATTTTTATGTTATGTTATACAATTTCTTTCTATATTTTTATGTTATGTTAAACTACTTCTTTCTATGTTTTTATATTATGTTAAACTATTTCTTTCTATATTTTTATATTATGTTAAACATCTTCTTTCTATATTTTTATGTTATGATAATTTAGTTCTTTCTATATTTTTATATTATGTTAAACATCTTCTTTCTATATTTTTATATTATGTTAAACTATTTCTTTCTATATTTTTATGTTATGTTAAACTATTTCTTTCTATATTATGTTAAACATCTTCTTTCTATATTTTTATGTTATGTTAAACTACTTCTTTCTATATTTTTGTGTTATGTTAAACTACTTCTTTCTATGTTTTTATATTATGTAAAACTATTTCTTTCTATATTTTTATATTATGTTAAACATCTTCTTTCTATATTTTTATGTTATGTTAAACTATTTCTTTCTATATTTTTATATTATGTTAAACATCTTCTTTCTATATTTTTATGTTATGTTAAACTATTTCTTTCTATATTTTTATATTATGTTAAACATCTTCTTTCTATATTTTTATATTACGTTTAACTACTTCTTTCTATATTTTTATGTTATGTTAAACTACTTCTTTCTATGTTTTTATATTATGTTAAACTATTTCTTTCTATATTTTTATATTATGTTAAACATCTTCTTTCTATATTTTTATGTTATGTTAAACTACTTCTTTCTATGTTTTTATATTATGTTAAACTATTTCTTTCTATATTTTTATATTATGTTAATCATCTTCTTTATATATTTTTATGTTATGTTAAACTATTTCTTTCTATATTTTTATATTATGTTGAACTATTTCTTTCTATATTTTTATGTTATGTTAAACTACTTCTTTCTATGTTTTTTATATTATGTTAAACTATTTCTTTCTATATTTTTATATTATGTTAAACATCTTCTTTCTATATTTTTATGTTATATTAAACTATTTCTTTCTGTATTTTTATATTATGTTAAACATCTTCTTTCTATATTTTTATGTTATGTTAAACTACTTCTTTATATGTTTTTATATTATGTTAAACTATTTCTTTCTATATTTTTATATTATGTTAAACATCTTCTTTCTTTATTTTTATGTTATGTTAAACTATTTCTTTCTATATTTTTATATCATGTTAAACTATTTCTTTCTATATTTTTATATTATGTTAAACTATTTCTTTCTATATTTTTATAGTATGTTATTCATCTTCTTTCTATATTTTTATGTTATGTTAAACTATTTCTTTCTATATTTTTATATTATGTTAAACATCTTCTTTCTATATTTTTATGTTATGTTAAACTACTTCTTTATATGTTTTTATATTATGTTAAACTATTTCTTTCTATATTTTTATATTATGTTAAACATCTTCTTTCTTTATTTTTATGTTATGTTAAACTATTTCTTTCTATATTTTTATATCATGTTAAACTATTTCTTTCTATATTTTTATATTATGTTAAACATCTTCTTTCTATATTTTTATGTTATGTTAAACTATTTCTTTCTATATTTTTATATTATGTTAAACATCTTCTTTCTATATTTTTATGTTATGTTAAACTACTTCTTTCTATATTTTTATGTTATGTTATACAATTTCTTTCTATATTTTTATGTTATGTTAAACTACTTCTTTCTATGTTTTTATATTATGTTAAACTATTTCTTTCTATATTTTTATATTATGTTAAACATCTTCTTTCTATATTTTTATGTTATGATAATTTAGTTCTTTCTATATTTTTATATTATGTTAAACATCTTCTTTCTATATTTTTATATTATGTTAAACTATTTCTTTCTATATTTTTATGTTATGTTAAACTATTTCTTTCTATATTATGTTAAACATCTTCTTTCTATATTTTTATGTTATGTTAAACTACTTCTTTCTATATTTTTGTGTTATGTTAAACTACTTCTTTCTATGTTTTTATATTATGTAAAACTATTTCTTTCTATATTTTTATATTATGTTAAACATCTTCTTTCTATATTTTTATGTTATGTTAAACTATTTCTTTCTATATTTTTATATTATGTTAAACATCTTCTTTCTATATTTTTATGTTATGTTAAACTATTTCTTTCTATATTTTTATATTATGTTAAACATCTTCTTTCTATATTTTTATATTACGTTTAACTACTTCTTTCTATATTTTTATGTTATGTTAAACTACTTCTTTCTATGTTTTTATATTATGTTAAACTATTTCTTTCTATATTTTTATATTATGTTAAACATCTTCTTTCTATATTTTTATGTTATGATAATTTAGTTCTTTCTATATTTTTATATTATGTTAAACATCTTCTTTCTATATTTTTATATTATGTTAAACATCTTCTTTCTATATTTTTATGTTATGTTAAACTACTTCTTTATATGTTTTTATATTATGTTAAACTATTTCTTTCTATATTTTTATATTATGTTAAACATCTTCTTTCTTTATTTTTATGTTATGTTAAACTATTTCTTTCTATATTTTTATATCATGTTAAACTATTTCTTTCTATATTTTTATATTATGTTAAACATCTTCTTTCTATATTTTTATGTTATGTTAAACTATTTCTTTCTATATTTTTATATTATGTTAAACATCTTCTTTCTATATTTTTATGTTATGTTAAACTACTTCTTTCTATATTTTTATGTTATGTTATACAATTTCTTTCTATATTTTTATGTTATGTTAAACTACTTCTTTCTATGTTTTTATATTATGTTAAACTATTTCTTTCTATATTTTTATATTATGTTAAACATCTTCTTTCTATATTTTTATGTTATGATAATTTAGTTCTTTCTATATTTTTATATTATGTTAAACATCTTCTTTCTATATTTTTATATTATGTTAAACTATTTCTTTCTATATTTTTATGTTATGTTAAACTATTTCTTTCTATATTATGTTAAACATCTTCTTTCTATATTTTTATGTTATGTTAAACTACTTCTTTCTATATTTTTGTGTTATGTTAAACTACTTCTTTCTATGTTTTTATATTATGTAAAACTATTTCTTTCTATATTTTTATATTATGTTAAACATCTTCTTTCTATATTTTTATGTTATGTTAAACTATTTCTTTCTATATTTTTATATTATGTTAAACATCTTCTTTCTATATTTTTATGTTATGTTAAACTATTTCTTTCTATATTTTTATATTATGTTAAACATCTTCTTTCTATATTTTTATATTACGTTTAACTACTTCTTTCTATATTTTTATGTTATGTTAAACTACTTCTTTCTATGTTTTTATATTATGTTAAACTATTTCTTTCTATATTTTTATATTATGTTAAACATCTTCTTTCTATATTTTTATGTTATGTTAAACTACTTCTTTCTATGTTTTTATATTATGTTAAACTATTTCTTTCTATATTTTTATATTATGTTAATCATCTTCTTTATATATTTTTATGTTATGTTAAACTATTTCTTTCTATATTTTTATATTATGTTGAACTATTTCTTTCTATATTTTTATGTTATGTTAAACTACTTCTTTCTATGTTTTTTATATTATGTTAAACTATTTCTTTCTATATTTTTATATTATGTTAAACATCTTCTTTCTATATTTTTATGTTATATTAAACTATTTCTTTCTGTATTTTTATATTATGTTAAACATCTTCTTTCTATATTTTTATGTTATGTTAAACTACTTCTTTATATGTTTTTATATTATGTTAAACTATTTCTTTCTATATTTTTATATTATGTTAAACATCTTCTTTCTTTATTTTTATGTTATGTTAAACTATTTCTTTCTATATTTTTATATCATGTTAAACTATTTCTTTCTATATTTTTATATTATGTTAAACATCTTCTTTCTATATTTTTATGTTATGTTAAACTATTTCTTTCTATATTTTTATATTATGTTAAACATCTTCTTTCTATATTTTTATGTTATGTTAAACTATTTCTTTCTATATTTTTATATTATGTTAAACATCTTCTTTCTATATTTTTATGTTATGTTAAACTACTTCTTTCTATATTTTTATGTTATGTTATACAATTTCTTTCTATATTTTTATGTTATGTTAAACTACTTCTTTCTATGTTTTTATATTATGTTAAACTATTTCTTTCTATATTTTTATATTATGTTAAACATCTTCTTTCTATATTTTTATGTTATGATAATTTAGTTCTTTCTATATTTTTATATTATGTTAAACATCTTCTTTCTATATTTTTATATTATGTTAAACTATTTCTTTCTATATTTTTATGTTATGTTAAACTATTTCTTTCTATATTATGTTAAACATCTTCTTTCTATATTTTTATGTTATGTTAAACTACTTCTTTCTATATTTTTGTGTTATGTTAAACTACTTCTTTCTATGTTTTTATATTATGTAAAACTATTTCTTTCTATATTTTTATATTATGTTAAACATCTTCTTTCTATATTTTTATGTTATGTTAAACTATTTCTTTCTATATTTTTATATTATGTTAAACATCTTCTTTCTATATTTTTATATTATGTTAAACTATTTCTTTCTATATTTTTATGTTATGTTAAACTATTTCTTTCTATATTATGTTAAACATCTTCTTTCTATATTTTTATGTTATGTTAAACTACTTCTTTCTATATTTTTGTGTTATGTTAAACTACTTCTTTCTATGTTTTTATATTATGTAAAACTATTTCTTTCTATATTTTTATATTATGTTAAACATCTTCTTTCTATATTTTTATGTTATGTTAAACTATTTCTTTCTATATTTTTATATTATGTTAAACATCTTCTTTCTATATTTTTATGTTATGTTAAACTATTTCTTTCTATATTTTTATATTATGTTAAACATCTTCTTTCTATATTTTTATATTACGTTTAACTACTTCTTTCTATATTTTTATGTTATGTTAAACTACTTCTTTCTATGTTTTTATATTATGTTAAACTATTTCTTTCTATATTTTTATATTATGTTAAACATCTTCTTTCTATATTTTTATGTTATGTTAAACTACTTCTTTCTATGTTTTTATATTATGTTAAACTATTTCTTTCTATATTTTTATATTATGTTAATCATCTTCTTTATATATTTTTATGTTATGTTAAACTATTTCTTTCTATATTTTTATATTATGTTGAACTATTTCTTTCTATATTTTTATGTTATGTTAAACTACTTCTTTCTATGTTTTTTATATTATGTTAAACTATTTCTTTCTATATTTTTATATTATGTTAAACATCTTCTTTCTATATTTTTATGTTATATTAAACTATTTCTTTCTGTATTTTTATATTATGTTAAACATCTTCTTTCTATATTTTTATGTTATGTTAAACTACTTCTTTATATGTTTTTATATTATGTTAAACTATTTCTTTCTATATTTTTATATTATGTTAAACATCTTCTTTCTTTATTTTTATGTTATGTTAAACTATTTCTTTCTATATTTTTATATCATGTTAAACTATTTCTTTCTATATTTTTATATTATGTTAAACATCTTCTTTCTATATTTTTATGTTATGTTAAACTATTTCTTTCTATATTTTTATATTATGTTAAACATCTTCTTTCTATATTTTTATGTTATGTTAAACTACTTCTTTTTATATTTTTATGTTATGTTATACAATTTCTTTCTATATTTTTTTGTTATGTTGAACTATTTCTTTCTATATTTTTATGTTATGTTAAACTACTTCTTTCTATGTTTTTTATATTATGTTAAACTATTTCTTTCTATATTTTTATATTATGTTAAACATCTTCTTTCTATATTTTTATGTTATATTAAACTATTTCTTTCTATATTTTAATATTATGTTAAACTATTTCTTTCTATATTTTTATATTATGTTAAACATCTTCTTTCTATATTTTTATGTTATGTTAAACTACTTCTTTATATGTTTTTATATTATGTTAAACTATTTCTTTCTATATTTTTATATTATGTTAAACATCTTCTTTCTTTATTTTTATGTTATGTTAAACTATTTCTTTCTATATTTTTATATCATGTTAAACTATTTCTTTCTATATTTTTATATTATGTTAAACATCTTCTTTCTATATTTTTATGTTATGTTAAACTATTTCTTTCTATATTTTTATATTATGTTAAACATCTTCTTTCTATATTTTTATGTTATGTTAAACTACTTCTTTCTATATTTTTATGTTATGTTATACAATTTCTTTCTATATTTTTATGTTATGTTAAACTACTTCTTTCTATGTTTTTATATTATGTTAAACTATTTCTTTCTATATTTTTATATTATGTTAAACATCTTCTTTCTATATTTTTATGTTATGATAATTTAGTTCTTTCTATATTTTTATATTATGTTAAACATCTTCTTTCTATATTTTTATATTATGTTAAACTATTTCTTTCTATATTTTTATATTATGTTAAACTATTTCTTTCTATATTTTTATGTTATGTTAAACTATTTCTTTCTATATTATGTTAAACATCTTCTTTCTATATTTTTATGTTATGTTAAACTACTTCTTTCTATATTTTTATGTTATGTTAAACTACTTCTTTCTATGTTTTTATATTATGTAAAACTATTTCTTTCTATATTTTTATATTATGTTAAACATCTTCTTTCTATATTTTTATGTTATGTTAAACTATTTCTTTCTATATTTTTATATTATGTTAAACATCTTCTTTCTATATTTTTATGTTATGTTAAACTATTTCTTTCTATATTTTTATATTATGTTAAACATCTTCTTTCTATATTTTTATATTACGTTTAACTACTTCTTTCTATATTTTTATGTTATGTTAAACTACTTCTTTCTATGTTTTTATATTATGTTAAACTATTTCTTTCTATATTTTTATATTATGTTAAACATCTTCTTTCTATATTTTTATGTTATGTTAAACTATTTCTTTCTATATTTTTATATTATGTTAAACATCTAATTTCTATATTTTTATGTTATGTTAAACTACTTCTTTCTATGTTCATATATTATGTTAAACTATTTCTTTCTATATTTTTATATTATGTTAAACATCTTCTTTCTATATTTTTATGTTATGTTAAACTATTTCTTTCTATATTTTTATATTATGTTAAACATCTAATTTCTATATTTTTATGTTATGTTAAACTACTTCTTTCGATGTTTATATGTTATGTTAAACTATTTCTTTCTATATTTTTATATTATGTTAAACATCTTCTTTCTATATTTTTATATTATGTTAAACATCTTCTTTCTATATTTTTATGTTATGTTAAACTATTTCTTTCTATATTTTTATATTATGTTAAACATCTTCTTTCTATATTTTTATGTTATGTTAAACTATTTCTTTCTATATTTTTATATTATGTTAAACATCTTCTTTCTATATTTTTATATTACGTTTAACTACTTCTTTCTATATTTTTATGTTATGTTAAACTACTTCTTTCTATGTTTTTATATTATGTTAAACTATTTCTTTCTATATTTTTATATTATGTTAAACATCTTCTTTTTATATTTTTATGTTATGTTAAACTATTTCTTTCTATATTTTTATATTATGTTAAACATCTAATTTCTATATTTTTATGTTATGTTAAACTACTTCTTTCTATGTTTATATATTATGTTAAACTATTTCTTTCAATATTTTTATATTATGTTAAACATCTTCTTTCTATATTTTTATGTTATATTAAACTATTTCTGTCTATATTTTTATATTATGTTAAACATCTTCTTTCTATATTTTTATGTTATGTTAAACTACTTCTTTCTATATTTTTATGTTATGTTAAACTACTTCTTTCTATGTTTTTATATTATGTAAAACTATTTCTTTCTATATTTTTATATTATGTTAAACATCTTCTTTCTATATTTTTATGTTATTTTAAACTATTTCTTTCTATATTTTTATATTATGTTAAACATCTTCTTTCTATATTTTTATGTTATGTTAAACTAGTTCTTTCTATGTTTTTATATTATGTTAAACTATTTCTTTCTATATTTTTATATTATGTTAAACATCTTCTTTCTATATTTTTATGTTATGTTAAACTATTTCTTTCTATATTTTTATATTATGTTAAACATCTTCTTTCTATATTTTTATATTATGTTAAACTATTTCTTTCTATATTTTTATATTATGTTAAACATCTTCTTTCTATATTTTTATGTTATGTTAAACTATTTCTTTCTATATTTTTATATTATGTTAAACATCTAATTTCTATATTTTTATGTTATGATAAACTACTTCTTTCTATTTTTATATATTATGTTAAACTATTTCTTTCAAATTTTTTTATATTATGTTAAACATCTTCTTTCTATATTTTTATGTTATATTAAACTATTTCTGTCTATATTTTTATATTATGTTAAACATCTTTCTATATTTTTATGTTATGTTAAACTACTTCTTTCTATGTTTTTATGTTATGTTAAACTATTTCTTTCTATATTTTTATATTATGTTAAACATCTTCTTTCTATATTGTTATATTATGTTAAACATCTTATTTCTATATTTTTATGTTATGTTAAACTATTTCTTTCTATATTTTTATATTATGTTAAACATCTTCTTTCTATATTTTTATGTTATGTTAAACTATTTCTTTCTATATTTTTATGTTATGTTAAACATCTTCTTTCTATATTTTTATATTATGTTAAACATCTTCTTTCTATATTTTTATGTTATGTTAAACTATTTCTTTCTATATTTTTATATTATGTTAAACATCTTCTTTCTATATTTTTATGTTATGTTAAACTACTTCTTTCTATGTTTTTATATTATGTTAAACTATTTCTTTCTATATTTTTATATTATGTTAATCATCTTCTTTATATATTTTTATGTTATGTTAAACTATTTCTTTCTATATTTTTATATTATGTTGAACTATTTCTTTCTATATTTTTATGTTATGTTAAACTACTTCTTTCTATGTTTTTTATATTATGTTAAACTATTTCTTTCTATATTTTTATATTATGTTAAACATCTTCTTTCTATATTTTTATGTTATATTAAACTATTTCTTTCTATATTTTAATATTATGTTAAACTATTTCTTTCTATATTTTTATATTATGTTAAACATCTTCTTTCTATATTTTTATGTTATGTTAAACTACTTCTTTATATGTTTTTATATTATGTTAAACTATTTCTTTCTATATTTTTATATTATGTTAAACATCTTCTTTCTTTATTTTTATGTTATGTTAAACTATTTCTTTCTATATTTTTATATCATGTTAAACTATTTCTTTCTATATTTTTATATTATGTTAAACATCTTCTTTCTATATTGTTATATTATGTTAAACATCTTATTTCTATATTTTTATGTTATGTTAAACTATTTCTTTCTATATTTTTATATTATGTTAAACATCTTCTTTCTATATTTTTATGTTATGTTAAACTATTTCTTTCTATATTTTTATGTTATGTTAAACATCTTCTTTCTATATTTTTATATTATGTTAAACATCTTCTTTCTATATTTTTATGTTATGTTAAACTACTTCTTTATATGTTTTTATATTATGTTAAACTATTTCTTTCTATATTTTTATATTATGTTAAACATCTTCTTTCTTTATTTTTATGTTATGTTAAACTATTTCTTTCTATATTTTTATATCATGTTAAACTATTTCTTTCTATATTTTTATATTATGTTAAACATCTTCTTTCTATATTTTTATGTTATGTTAAACTATTTCTTTCTATATTTTTATATTATGTTAAACATCTTCTTTCTATATTTTTATATTATGTTAAACTATTTCTTTCTATATTTTTATGTTATGTTAAACTATTTCTTTCTATATTATGTTAAACATCTTCTTTCTATATTTTTATGTTATGTTAAACTACTTCTTTCTATATTTTTGTGTTATGTTAAACTACTTCTTTCTATGTTTTTATATTATGTAAAACTATTTCTTTCTATATTTTTATATTATGTTAAACATCTTCTTTCTATATTTTTATGTTATGTTAAACTATTTCTTTCTATATTTTTATATTATGTTAAACATCTTCTTTCTATATTTTTATGTTATGTTAAACTATTTCTTTCTATATTTTTATATTATGTTAAACATCTTCTTTCTATATTTTTATATTACGTTTAACTACTTCTTTCTATATTTTTATGTTATGTTAAACTACTTCTTTCTATGTTTTTATATTATGTTAAACTATTTCTTTCTATATTTTTATATTATGTTAAACATCTTCTTTCTATATTTTTATGTTATGTTAAACTACTTCTTTCTATGTTTTTATATTATGTTAAACTATTTCTTTCTATATTTTTATATTATGTTAATCATCTTCTTTATATATTTTTATGTTATGTTAAACTATTTCTTTCTATATTTTTATATTATGTTGAACTATTTCTTTCTATATTTTTATGTTATGTTAAACTACTTCTTTCTATGTTTTTTATATTATGTTAAACTATTTCTTTCTATATTTTTATATTATGTTAAACATCTTCTTTCTATATTTTTATGTTATATTAAACTATTTCTTTCTGTATTTTTATATTATGTTAAACATCTTCTTTCTATATTTTTATGTTATGTTAAACTACTTCTTTATATGTTTTTATATTATGTTAAACTATTTCTTTCTATATTTTTATATTATGTTAAACATCTTCTTTCTTTATTTTTATGTTATGTTAAACTATTTCTTTCTATATTTTTATATCATGTTAAACTATTTCTTTCTATATTTTTATATTATGTTAAACATCTTCTTTCTATATTTTTATGTTATGTTAAACTATTTCTTTCTATATTTTTATATTATGTTAAACATCTTCTTTCTATATTTTTATGTTATGTTAAACTACTTCTTTTTATATTTTTATGTTATGTTATACAATTTCTTTCTATATTTTTTTGTTATGTTGAACTATTTCTTTCTATATTTTTATGTTATGTTAAACTACTTCTTTCTATGTTTTTTATATTATGTTAAACTATTTCTTTCTATATTTTTATATTATGTTAAACATCTTCTTTCTATATTTTTATGTTATATTAAACTATTTCTTTCTATATTTTAATATTATGTTAAACTATTTCTTTCTATATTTTTATATTATGTTAAACATCTTCTTTCTATATTTTTATGTTATGTTAAACTACTTCTTTATATGTTTTTATATTATGTTAAACTATTTCTTTCTATATTTTTATATTATGTTAAACATCTTCTTTCTTTATTTTTATGTTATGTTAAACTATTTCTTTCTATATTTTTATATCATGTTAAACTATTTCTTTCTATATTTTTATATTATGTTAAACATCTTCTTTCTATATTTTTATGTTATGTTAAACTATTTCTTTCTATATTTTTATATTATGTTAAACATCTTCTTTCTATATTTTTATGTTATGTTAAACTACTTCTTTCTATATTTTTATGTTATGTTATACAATTTCTTTCTATATTTTTATGTTATGTTAAACTACTTCTTTCTATGTTTTTATATTATGTTAAACTATTTCTTTCTATATTTTTATATTATGTTAAACATCTTCTTTCTATATTTTTATGTTATGATAATTTAGTTCTTTCTATATTTTTATATTATGTTAAACATCTTCTTTCTATATTTTTATATTATGTTAAACTATTTCTTTCTATATTTTTATATTATGTTAAACTATTTCTTTCTATATTTTTATGTTATGTTAAACTATTTCTTTCTATATTATGTTAAACATCTTCTTTCTATATTTTTATGTTATGTTAAACTACTTCTTTCTATATTTTTATGTTATGTTAAACTACTTCTTTCTATGTTTTTATATTATGTAAAACTATTTCTTTCTATATTTTTATATTATGTTAAACATCTTCTTTCTATATTTTTATGTTATGTTAAACTATTTCTTTCTATATTTTTATATTATGTTAAACATCTTCTTTCTATATTTTTATGTTATGTTAAACTATTTCTTTCTATATTTTTATATTATGTTAAACATCTTCTTTCTATATTTTTATATTACGTTTAACTACTTCTTTCTATATTTTTATGTTATGTTAAACTACTTCTTTCTATGTTTTTATATTATATTAAACTATTTCTTTCTATATTTTTATATTATGTTAAACATCTTCTTTCTATATTTTTATGTTATGTTAAACTATTTCTTTCTTTATTTTTATATTATGTTAAACATCTAATTTCTATATTTTTATGTTATGTTAAACTACTTCTTTCTATGTTCATATATTATGTTAAACTATTTCTTTCTATATTTTTATATTATGTTAAACATCTTCTTTCTATATTTTTATGTTATGTTAAACTATTTCTTTCTATATTTTTATATTATGTTAAACATCTAATTTCTATATTTTTATGTTATGTTAAACTACTTCTTTCGATGTTTATATGTTATGTTAAACTATTTCTTTCTATATTTTTATATTATGTTAAACATCTTCTTTCTATATTTTTATATTATGTTAAACATCTTCTTTCTATATTTTTATGTTATGTTAAACTATTTCTTTCTATATTTTTATATTATGTTAAACATCTTCTTTCTATATTTTTATGTTATGTTAAACTATTTCTTTCTATATTTTTATATTATGTTAAACATCTTCTTTCTATATTTTTATATTACGTTTAACTACTTCTTTCTATATTTTTATGTTATGTTAAACTACTTCTTTCTATGTTTTTATATTATGTTAAACTATTTCTTTCTATATTTTTATATTATGTTAAACATCTTCTTTTTATATTTTTATGTTATGTTAAACTATTTCTTTCTATATTTTTATATTATGTTAAACATCTAATTTCTATATTTTTATGTTATGTTAAACTACTTCTTTCTATGTTTATATATTATGTTAAACCATTTCTTTCAATATTTTTATATTATGTTAAACATCTTCTTTCTATATTTTTATGTTATATTAAACTATTTCTGTCTATATTTTTATATTATGTTAAACATCTTCTTTCTATATTTTTATGTTATGTTAAACTACTTCTTTCTATATTTTTATGTTATGTTAAACTACTTCTTTCTATGTTTTTATATTATGTAAAACTATTTCTTTCTATATTTTTATATTATGTTAAACATCTTCTTTCTATATTTTTATGTTATTTTAAACTATTTCTTTCTATATTTTTATATTATGTTAAACATCTTCTTTCTATATTTTTATGTTATGTTAAACTAGTTCTTTCTATGTTTTTATATTATGTTAAACTATTTCTTTCTATATTTTTATATTATGTTAAACATCTTCTTTCTATATTTTTATGTTATGTTAAACTATTTCTTTCTATATTTTTATATTATGTTAAACATCTTCTTTCTATATTTTTATATTATGTTAAACTATTTCTTTCTATATTTTTATATTATGTTAAACATCTTCTTTCTATATTTTTATGTTATGTTAAACTATTTCTTTCTATATTTTTATATTATGTTAAACATCTAATTTTTATATTTTTATGTTATGATAAACTACTTCTTTCTATTTTTATATATTATGTTAAACTATTTCTTTCAAATTTTTTTATATTATGTTAAACATCTTCTTTCTATATTTTTATGTTATATTAAACTATTTCTGTCTATATTTTTATATTATGTTAAACATCTTTCTATATTTTTATGTTATGTTAAACTACTTCTTTCTATGTTTTTATGTTATGTTAAACTATTTCTTTCTATATTTTTATATTATGTTAAACATCTTCTTTCTATATTGTTATATTATGTTAAACATCTTATTTCTATATTTTTATGTTATGTTAAACTATTTCTTTCTATATTTTTATATTATGTTAAACATCTTCTTTCTATATTTTTATGTTATGTTAAACTATTTCTTTCTATATTTTTATGTTATGTTAAACATCTTCTTTCTATATTTTTATATTATGTTAAACATCTTCTTTCTATATTTTTATGTTATGTTAAACTATTTCTTTCTATATTTTTATATTATGTTAAACATCTTCTTTCTATATTTTTATGTTATGTTAAACTACTTCTTTCTATGTTTTTATATTATGTTAAACTATTTCTTTCTATATTTTTATATTATGTTAATCATCTTCTTTATATATTTTTATGTTATGTTAAACTATTTCTTTCTATATTTTTATATTATGTTGAACTATTTCTTTCTATATTTTTATGTTATGTTAAACTACTTCTTTCTATGTTTTTTATATTATGTTAAACTATTTCTTTCTATATTTTTATATTATGTTAAACATCTTCTTTCTATATTTTTATGTTATATTAAACTATTTCTTTCTATATTTTAATATTATGTTAAACTATTTCTTTCTATATTTTTATATTATGTTAAACATCTTCTTTCTATATTTTTATGTTATGTTAAACTACTTCTTTATATGTTTTTATATTATGTTAAACTATTTCTTTCTATATTTTTATATTATGTTAAACATCTTCTTTCTTTATTTTTATGTTATGTTAAACTATTTCTTTCTATATTTTTATATCATGTTAAACTATTTCTTTCTATATTTTTATATTATGTTAAACATCTTCTTTCTATATTTTTATGTTATGTTAAACTATTTCTTTCTATATTTTTATATTATGTTAAACATCTTCTTTCTATATTTTTATGTTATGTTAAACTACTTCTTTTTATATTTTTATGTTATGTTATACAATTTCTTTCTATATTTTTTTGTTATGTTGAACTATTTCTTTCTATATTTTTATGTTATGTTAAACTACTTCTTTCTATGTTTTTTATATTATGTTAAACTATTTCTTTCTATATTTTTATATTATGTTAAACATCTTCTTTCTATATTTTTATGTTATATTAAACTATTTCTTTCTATATTTTAATATTATGTTAAACTATTTCTTTCTATATTTTTATATTATGTTAAACATCTTCTTTCTATATTTTTATGTTATGTTAAACTACTTCTTTATATGTTTTTATATTATGTTAAACTATTTCTTTCTATATTTTTATATTATGTTAAACATCTTCTTTCTTTATTTTTATGTTATGTTAAACTATTTCTTTCTATATTTTTATATCATGTTAAACTATTTCTTTCTATATTTTTATATTATGTTAAACATCTTCTTTCTATATTTTTATGTTATGTTAAACTATTTCTTTCTATATTTTTATATTATGTTAAACATCTAATTTCTATATTTTTATGTTATGATAAACTACTTCTTTCTATTTTTATATATTATGTTAAACTATTTCTTTCAATATTTTTATATTATGTTAAACATCTTCTTTCTATATTTTTATGTTATATTAAACTATTTCTGTCTATATTTTTATATTATGTTAAACATCTTTCTATATTTTTATGTTATGTTAAACTACTTCTTTCTATGTTTTTATGTTATGTTAAACTATTTCTTTCTATATTTTTATATTATGTTAAACATCTTCTTTCTATATTGTTATATTATGTTAAACATCTTATTTCTATATTTTTATGTTATGTTAAACTATTTCTTTCTATATTTTTATATTATGTTAAACATCTTCTTTCTATATTTTTATGTTATGTTAAACTATTTCTTTCTATATTTTTATGTTATGTTAAACATCTTCTTTCTATATTTTTATATTATGTTAAACATCTTCTTTCTATATTTTTATGTTATGTTAAACTATTTCTTTCTATATTTTTATATTATGTTAAACATCTTCTTTCTATATTTTTATGTTATGTTAAACTACTTCTTTCTATGTTTTTATATTATGTTAAACTATTTCTTTCTATATTTTTATATTATGTTAATCATCTTCTTTATATATTTTTATGTTATGTTAAACTATTTCTTTCTATATTTTTATATTATGTTGAACTATTTCTTTCTATATTTTTATGTTATGTTAAACTACTTCTTTCTATGTTTTTTATATTATGTTAAACTATTTCTTTCTATATTTTTATATTATGTTAAACATCTTCTTTCTATATTTTTATGTTATATTAAACTATTTCTTTCTATATTTTAATATTATGTTAAACTATTTCTTTCTATATTTTTATATTATGTTAAACATCTTCTTTCTATATTTTTATGTTATGTTAAACTACTTCTTTATATGTTTTTATATTATGTTAAACTATTTCTTTCTATATTTTTATATTATGTTAAACATCTTCTTTCTTTATTTTTATGTTATGTTAAACTATTTCTTTCTATATTTTTATATCATGTTAAACTATTTCTTTCTATATTTTTATATTATGTTAAACATCTTCTTTCTATATTTTTATGTTATGTTAAACTATTTCTTTCTATATTTTTATATTATGTTAAACATCTTCTTTCTATATTTTTATGTTATGTTAAACTACTTCTTTTTATATTTTTATGTTATGTTATACAATTTCTTTCTATATTTTTTTGTTATGTTGAACTATTTCTTTCTATATTTTTATGTTATGTTAAACTACTTCTTTCTATGTTTTTTATATTATGTTAAACTATTTCTTTCTATATTTTTATATTATGTTAAACATCTTCTTTCTATATTTTTATGTTATATTAAACTATTTCTTTCTATATTTTAATATTATGTTAAACTATTTATTTCTATATTTTTATATTATGTTAAACATCTTCTTTCTATATTTTTATGTTATGTTAAACTACTTCTTTATATGTTTTTATATTATGTTAAACTATTTCTTTCTATATTTTTATATTATGTTAAACATCTTCTTTCTTTATTTTTATGTTATATTAAACTATTTCTTTCTATATTTTTATATCATGTTAAACTATTTCTTTCTATATTTTCATATTATGTTAAACATCTTCTTTCTATATTTTTATGTTATGTTAAACTATTTCTTTCTATATTTTTATATTATGTTAAACATCTAATTTCTATATTTTTATGTTATGATAAACTACTTCTTTCTATTTTTATATATTATGTTAAACTATTTCTTTCAATATTTTTATATTATGTTAAACATCTTCTTTCTATATTTTTATGTTATATTAAACTATTTCTGTCTATATTTTTATATTATGTTAAACATCTTTCTATATTTTTATGTTATGTTAAACTACTTCTTTCTATGTTTTTATGTTATGTTAAACTATTTCTTTCTATATTTTTATATTATGTTAAACATCTTCTTTCTATATTGTTATATTATGTTAAACATCTTATTTCTATATTTTTATGTTATGTTAAACTATTTCTTTCTATATTTTTATATTATGTTAAACATCTTCTTTCTATATTTTTATGTTATGTTAAACTATTTCTTTCTATATTTTTATGTTATGTTAAACATCTTCTTTCTATATTTTTATATTATGTTAAACATCTTCTTTCTATATTTTTATGTTATGTTAAACTATTTCTTTCTATATTTTTATATTATGTTAAACATCTTCTTTCTATATTTTTATGTTATGTTAAACTACTTCTTTCTATGTTTTTATATTATGTTAAACTATTTCTTTCTATATTTTTATATTATGTTAATCATCTTCTTTATATATTTTTATGTTATGTTAAACTATTTCTTTCTATATTTTTATATTATGTTGAACTATTTCTTTCTATATTTTTATGTTATGTTAAACTACTTCTTTCTATGTTTTTTATATTATGTTAAACTATTTCTTTCTATATTTTTATATTATGTTAAACATCTTCTTTCTATATTTTTATGTTATATTAAACTATTTCTTTCTATATTTTAATATTATGTTAAACTATTTCTTTCTATATTTTTATATTATGTTAAACATCTTCTTTCTATATTTTTATGTTATGTTAAACTACTTCTTTATATGTTTTTATATTATGTTAAACTATTTCTTTCTATATTTTTATATTATGTTAAACATCTTCTTTCTTTATTTTTATGTTATGTTAAACTATTTCTTTCTATATTTTTATATCATGTTAAACTATTTCTTTCTATATTTTTATATTATGTTAAACATCTTCTTTCTATATTTTTATGTTATGTTAAACTATTTCTTTCTATATTTTTATATTATGTTAAACATCTTCTTTCTATATTTTTATGTTATATTAAACTATTTCTTTCTATATTTTAATATTATGTTAAACTATTTCTTTCTATATTTTTATATTATGTTAAACATCTTCTTTCTATATTTTTATGTTATGTTAAACTACTTCTTTATATGTTTTTATATTATGTTAAACTATTTCTTTCTATATTTTTATATTATGTTAAACATCTTCTTTCTTTATTTTTATGTTATGTTAAACTATTTCTTTCTATATTTTTATATCATGTTAAACTATTTCTTTCTATATTTTTATATTATGTTAAACATCTTCTTTCTATATTTTTATGTTGTGTTAAACTACTTCTTTCTATGTTTTTATTTTATGTTGAACTATTTCTTTCTATATTTTTATATTATGTTAAACATCTTCTTTCTATATTTTTATGTTATATTAAACTATTTCTTTCTATATTTTTATATTATGTTAAACATCTTCTTTCTATATTTTCATGTTGTGTTAAACTACTTCTTTCTATGTTTTTATATTATGTTAAACTATTTCTTTCTATATTTTTATATTATGTTAAACATCTTCTTTCTATATTTTTATGTTATGTTAAACTACTTCTTTATATGTTTTTATATTATGTTAAACTATTTCTTTCTATATTTTTATATTATGTTAAACATCTTCTTTCTATATTTTTATGTTATTTTAAACTATTTCTTTCTATATTTTTATATTATGTTAAACATCTTCTTTCTATATTTTTATGTTATGTTAAACTAGTTCTTTCTATGTTTTTATATTATGTTAAACTATTTCTTTCTATATTTTTATATTATGTTAAACATCTTCTTTCTATATTTTTATGTTATGTTAAACTATTTCTTTCTATATTTTTATATTATGTTAAACATCTTCTTTCTATATTTTTATATTATGTTAAACTATTTCTTTCTATATTTTTATATTATGTTAAACATCTTCTTTCTATATTTTTATGTTATGTTAAACTATTTCTTTCTATATTTTTATATTATGTTAAACATCTAATTTCTATATTTTTATGTTATGATAAACTACTTCTTTCTATTTTTATATATTATGTTAAACTATTTCTTTCAATATTTTTATATTATGTTAAACATCTTCTTTCTATATTTTTATGTTATATTAAACTATTTCTGTCTATATTTTTATATTATGTTAAACATCTTTCTATATTTTTATGTTATGTTAAACTACTTCTTTCTATGTTTTTATGTTATGTTAAAATATTTCTTTCTATATTTTTATATTATGTTAAACATCTTCTTTCTATATTGTTATATTATGTTAAACATCTTATTTCTATATTTTTATGTTATGTTAAACTATTTCTTTCTATATTTTTATATTATGTTAAACATCTTCTTTCTATATTTTTATGTTATGTTAAACTATTTCTTTCTATATTTTTATGTTATGTTAAACATCTTCTTTCTATATTTTTATATTATGTTAAACATCTTCTTTCTATATTTTTATGTTATGTTAAACTATTTCTTTCTATATTTTTATATTATGTTAAACATCTTCTTTCTATATTTTTATGTTATGTTAAACTACTTCTTTCTATGTTTTTATATTATGTTAAACTATTTCTTTCTATATTTTTATATTATGTTAATCATCTTCTTTATATATTTTTATGTTATGTTAAACTATTTCTTTCTATATTTTTATATTATGTTGAACTATTTCTTTCTATATTTTTATGTTATGTTAAACTACTTCTTTCTATGTTTTTTATATTATGTTAAACTATTTCTTTCTATATTTTTATATTATGTTAAACATCTTCTTTCTATATTTTTATGTTATATTAAACTATTTCTTTCTATATTTTAATATTATGTTAAACTATTTCTTTCTATATTTTTATATTATGTTAAACATCTTCTTTCTATATTTTTATGTTATGTTAAACTACTTCTTTATATGTTTTTATATTATGTTAAACTATTTCTTTCTATATTTTTATATTATGTTAAACATCTTCTTTCTTTATTTTTATGTTATGTTAAACTATTTCTTTCTATATTTTTATATCATGTTAAACTATTTCTTTCTATATTTTTATATTATGTTAAACATCTTCTTTCTATATTTTTATGTTATGTTAAACTATTTCTTTCTATATTTTTATATTATGTTAAACATCTTCTTTCTATATTTTTATGTTATGTTAAACTACTTCTTTTTATATTTTTATGTTATGTTATACAATTTCTTTCTATATTTTTTTGTTATGTTGAACTATTTCTTTCTATATTTTTATGTTATGTTAAACTACTTCTTTCTATGTTTTTTATATTATGTTAAACTATTTCTTTCTATATTTTTATATTATGTTAAACATCTTCTTTCTATATTTTTATGTTATATTAAACTATTTCTTTCTATATTTTAATATTATGTTAAACTATTTCTTTCTATATTTTTATATTATGTTAAACATCTTCTTTCTATATTTTTATGTTATGTTAAACTACTTCTTTATATGTTTTTATATTATGTTAAACTATTTCTTTCTATATTTTTATATTATGTTAAACATCTTCTTTCTTTATTTTTATGTTATTTTAAACTATTTCTTTCTATATTTTTATATCATGTTAAACTATTTCTTTCTATATTTTTATATTATGTTAAACATCTTCTTTCTATATTTTTATGTTATGTTAAACTATTTCTTTCTATATTTTTATATTATGTTAAACATCTAATTTCTATATTTTTATGTTATGATAAACTACTTCTTTCTATTTTTATATATTATGTTAAACTATTTCTTTCAATATTTTTATATTATGTTAAACATCTTCTTTCTATATTTTTATGTTATATTAAACTATTTCTGTCTATATTTTTATATTATGTTAAACATCTTTCTATATTTTTATGTTATGTTAAACTACTTCTTTCTATGTTTTTATGTTATGTTAAACTATTTCTTTCTATATTTTTATATTATGTTAAACATCTTCTTTCTATATTGTTATATTATGTTAAACATCTTATTTCTATATTTTTATGTTATGTTAAACTATTTCTTTCTATATTTTTATATTATGTTAAACATCTTCTTTCTATATTTTTATGTTATGTTAAACTATTTCTTTCTATATTTTTATGTTATGTTAAACATCTTCTTTCTATATTTTTATATTATGTTAAACATCTTCTTTCTATATTTTTATGTTATGTTAAACTATTTCTTTCTATATTTTTATATTATGTTAAACATCTTCTTTCTATATTTTTATGTTATGTTAAACTACTTCTTTCTATGTTTTTATATTATGTTAAACTATTTCTTTCTATATTTTTATATTATGTTAATCATCTTCTTTATATATTTTTATGTTATGTTAAACTATTTCTTTCTATATTTTTATATTATGTTGAACTATTTCTTTCTATATTTTTATGTTATGTTAAACTACTTCTTTCTATGTTTTTTATATTATGTTAAACTATTTCTTTCTATATTTTTATATTATGTTAAACATCTTCTTTCTATATTTTTATGTTATATTAAACTATTTCTTTCTATATTTTAATATTATGTTAAACTATTTCTTTCTATATTTTTATATTATGTTAAACATCTTCTTTCTATATTTTTATGTTATGTTAAACTACTTCTTTATATGTTTTTATATTATGTTAAACTATTTCTTTCTATATTTTTATATTATGTTAAACATCTTCTTTCTTTATTTTTATGTTATGTTAAACTATTTCTTTCTATATTTTTATATCATGTTAAACTATTTCTTTCTATATTTTTATATTATGTTAAACATCTTCTTTCTATATTTTTATGTTATGTTAAACTATTTCTTTCTATATTTTTATATTATGTTAAACATCTTCTTTCTATATTTTTATGTTATGTTAAACTACTTCTTTTTATATTTTTATGTTATGTTATACAATTTCTTTCTATATTTTTTTGTTATGTTGAACTATTTCTTTCTATATTTTTATGTTATGTTAAACTACTTCTTTCTATGTTTTTTATATTATGTTAAACTATTTCTTTCTATATTTTTATATTATGTTAAACATCTTCTTTCTATATTTTTATGTTATATTAAACTATTTCTTTCTATATTTTAATATTATGTTAAACTATTTATTTCTATATTTTTATATTATGTTAAACATCTTCTTTCTATATTTTTATGTTATGTTAAACTACTTCTTTATATGTTTTTATATTATGTTAAACTATTTCTTTCTATATTTTTATATTATGTTAAACATCTTCTTTCTTTATTTTTATGTTATGTTAAACTATTTCTTTCTATATTTTTATATCATGTTAAACTATTTCTTTCTATATTTTCATATTATGTTAAACATCTTCTTTCTATATTTTTATGTTATGTTAAACTATTTCTTTCTATATTTTTATATTATGTTAAACATCTAATTTCTATATTTTTATGTTATGATAAACTACTTCTTTCTATTTTTATATATTATGTTAAACTATTTCTTTCAATATTTTTATATTATGTTAAACATCTTCTTTCTATATTTTTATGTTATATTAAACTATTTCTGTCTATATTTTTATATTATGTTAAACATCTTTCTATATTTTTATGTTATGTTAAACTACTTCTTTCTATGTTTTTATGTTATGTTAAACTATTTCTTTCTATATTTTTATATTATGTTAAACATCTTCTTTCTATATTGTTATATTATGTTAAACATCTTATTTCTATATTTTTATGTTATGTTAAACTATTTCTTTCTATATTTTTATATTATGTTAAACATCTTCTTTCTATATTTTTATGTTATGTTAAACTATTTCTTTCTATATTTTTATGTTATGTTAAACATCTTCTTTCTATATTTTTATATTATGTTAAACATCTTCTTTCTATATTTTTATGTTATGTTAAACTATTTCTTTCTATATTTTTATATTATGTTAAACATCTTCTTTCTATATTTTTATGTTATGTTAAACTACTTCTTTCTATGTTTTTATATTATGTTAAACTATTTCTTTCTATATTTTTATATTATGTTAATCATCTTCTTTATATATTTTTATGTTATGTTAAACTATTTCTTTCTATATTTTTATATTATGTTGAACTATTTCTTTCTATATTTTTATGTTATGTTAAACTACTTCTTTCTATGTTTTTTATATTATGTTAAACTATTTCTTTCTATATTTTTATATTATGTTAAACATCTTCTTTCTATATTTTTATGTTATATTAAACTATTTCTTTCTATATTTTAATATTATGTTAAACTATTTCTTTCTATATTTTTATATTATGTTAAACATCTTCTTTCTATATTTTTATGTTATGTTAAACTACTTCTTTATATGTTTTTATATTATGTTAAACTATTTCTTTCTATATTTTTATATTATGTTAAACATCTTCTTTCTTTATTTTTATGTTATGTTAAACTATTTCTTTCTATATTTTTATATCATGTTAAACTATTTCTTTCTATATTTTTATATTATGTTAAACATCTTCTTTCTATATTTTTATGTTATGTTAAACTATTTCTTTCTATATTTTTATATTATGTTAAACATCTTCTTTCTATATTTTTATGTTATATTAAACTATTTCTTTCTATATTTTAATATTATGTTAAACTATTTCTTTCTATATTTTTATATTATGTTAAACATCTTCTTTCTATATTTTTATGTTATGTTAAACTACTTCTTTATATGTTTTTATATTATGTTAAACTATTTCTTTCTATATTTTTATATTATGTTAAACATCTTCTTTCTTTATTTTTATGTTATGTTAAACTATTTCTTTCTATATTTTTATATCATGTTAAACTATTTCTTTCTATATTTTTATATTATGTTAAACATCTTCTTTCTATATTTTTATGTTGTGTTAAACTACTTCTTTCTATGTTTTTATTTTATGTTGAACTATTTCTTTCTATATTTTTATATTATGTTAAACATCTTCTTTCTATATTTTTATGTTATATTAAACTATTTCTTTCTATATTTTTATATTATGTTAAACATCTTCTTTCTATATTTTCATGTTGTGTTAAACTACTTCTTTCTATGTTTTTATATTATGTTAAACTATTTCTTTCTATATTTTTATATTATGTTAAACATCTTCTTTCTATATTTTTATGTTATGTTAAACTACTTCTTTATATGTTTTTATATTATGTTAAACTATTTCTTTCTATATTTTTATATTATGTTAAACATCTTCTTTCTATATTTTCATGTTGTGTTAAACTACTTCTTTCTATGTTTTTATGTTATATTAAACTATTTCTTTCTATATTTTTATATTATGTTAAACATCTTCTTTCTATATTTTCATGTTGTGTTAAACTACTTCTTTCTATGTTTTTATATTATGTTAAACTATTTCTTTCTATATTTTTATATTATGTTAAACATCTTCTTTCTATATTTTTATGTTATGTTAAACTACTTCTTTATATGTTTTTATATTATGTTAAACTATTTCTTTCTATATTTTTATATTATGTTAAACATCTTCTTTCTTTATTTTTATGTTATGTTAAACTATTTCTTTCTATATTTTTATATCATGTTAAACTATTTCTTTCTATATTTTTAATTTATGTTAAACATCTTCTTTCTATATTTTTATGTTATGTTAAACTATTTCTTTCTATATTTTTATATTATGTTAAACATCTTCTTTCTATATTTTTATGTTATGTTAAACTACTTCTTTTTATATTTTTATGTTATGTTATACAATTTCTTTCTATATTTTTTTGTTATGTTGAACTATTTCTTTCTATATTTTTATGTTATGTTAAACTACTTCTTTCTATGTTTTTTATATTATGTTAAACTATTTCTTTCTATATTTTTATATTATGTTAAACATCTTCTTTCTATATTTTTATGTTATGTTAAACTATTTCTTTCTATATTTTAATATTATGTTAAACTATTTATTTCTATATTTTTATATTATGTTAAACATCTTCTTTCTATATTTTTATGTTATGTTAAACTACTTCTTTATATGTTTTTATATTATGTTAAACTATTTCTTTCTATATTTTTATATTATGTTAAACATCTTCTTTCTTTATTTTTATGTTATGTTAAACTATTTCTTTCTATATTTTTATATCATGTTAAACTATTTCTTTCTATATTTTTATATTATGTTAAACATCTTCTTTCTATATTTTTATGTTATGTTAAACTATTTCTTTCTATATTTTTATATTATGTTAAACATCTAATTTCTATATTTTTATGTTATGATAAACTACTTCTTTCTATTTTTATATATTATGTTAAACTATTTCTTTCAATATTTTTATATTATGTTAAACATCTTCTTTCTATATTTTTATGTTATATTAAACTATTTCTGTCTATATTTTTATATTATGTTAAACATCTTTCTATATTTTTATGTTATGTTAAACTACTTCTTTCTATGTTTTTATGTTATGTTAAACTATTTCTTTCTATATTTTTATATTATGTTAAACATCTTCTTTCTATATTGTTATATTATGTTAAACATCTTATTTCTATATTTTTATGTTATGTTAAACTATTTCTTTCTATATTTTTATATTATGTTAAACATCTTCTTTCTATATTTTTATGTTATGTTAAACTATTTCTTTCTATATTTTTATGTTATGTTAAACATCTTCTTTCTATATTTTTATATTATGTTAAACATCTTCTTTCTATATTTTTATGTTATGTTAAACTATTTCTTTCTATATTTTTATATTATGTTAAACATCTTCTTTCTATATTTTTATGTTATGTTAAACTACTTCTTTCTATGTTTTTATATTATGTTAAACTATTTCTTTCTATATTTTTATATTATGTTAATCATCTTCTTTATATATTTTTATGTTATGTTAAACTATTTCTTTCTATATTTTTATATTATGTTGAACTATTTCTTTCTATATTTTTATGTTATGTTAAACTACTTCTTTCTATGTTTTTTATATTATGTTAAACTATTTCTTTCTATATTTTTATATTATGTTAAACATCTTCTTTCTATATTTTTATGTTATATTAAACTATTTCTTTCTATATTTTAATATTATGTTAAACTATTTCTTTCTATATTTTTATATTATGTTAAACATCTTCTTTCTATATTTTTATGTTATGTTAAACTACTTCTTTATATGTTTTTATATTATGTTAAACTATTTCTTTCTATATTTTTATATTATGTTAAACATCTTCTTTCTTTATTTTTATGTTATGTTAAACTATTTCTTTCTATATTTTTATATCATGTTAAACTATTTCTTTCTATATTTTTATATTATGTTAAACATCTTCTTTCTATATTTTTATGTTATGTTAAACTATTTCTTTCTATATTTTTATATTATGTTAAACATCTTCTTTCTATATTTTTATGTTATGTTAAACTACTTCTTTTTATATTTTTATGTTATGTTATACAATTTCTTTCTATATTTTTTTGTTATGTTGAACTATTTCTTTCTATATTTTTATGTTATGTTAAACTACTTCTTTCTATGTTTTTTATATTATGTTAAACTATTTCTTTCTATATTTTTATATTATGTTAAACATCTTCTTTCTATATTTTTATGTTATATTAAACTATTTCTTTCTATATTTTAATATTATGTTAAACTATTTATTTCTATATTTTTATATTATGTTAAACATCTTCTTTCTATATTTTTATGTTATGTTAAACTACTTCTTTATATGTTTTTATATTATGTTAAACTATTTCTTTCTATATTTTTATATTATGTTTAACATCTTCTTTCTTTATTTTTATGTTATGTTAAACTATTTCTTTCTATATTTTTATATCATGTTAAACTATTTCTTTCTATATTTTCATATTATGTTAAACATCTTCTTTCTATATTTTTATGTTATGTTAAACTATTTCTTTCTATATTTTTATATTATGTTAAACATCTAATTTCTATATTTTTATGTTATGATAAACTACTTCTTTCTATTTTTATATATTATGTTAAACTATTTCTTTCAATATTTTTATATTATGTTAAACATCTTCTTTCTATATTTTTATGTTATGTTAAACTAGTTCTTTCTATGTTTTTATATTATGTTAAACTATTTCTTTCTATATTTTTATATTATGTTAAACATCTTCTTTCTATATTTTTATGTTATGTTAAACTATTTCTTTCTATATTTTTATATTATGTTAAACATCTTCTTTCTATATTTTTATATTATGTTAAACTATTTCTTTCTATATTTTTATATTATGTTAAACATCTTCTTTCTATATTTTTATGTTATGTTAAACTATTTCTTTCTATATTTTTATATTATGTTAAACATCTAATTTCTATATTTTTATGTTATGATAAACTACTTCTTTCTATTTTTATATATTATGTTAAACTATTTCTTTCAATATTTTTATATTATGTTAAACATCTTCTTTCTATATTTTTATGTTATATTAAACTATTTCTGTCTATATTTTTATATTATGTTAAACATCTTTCTATATTTTTATGTTATGTTAAACTACTTCTTTCTATGTTTTTATGTTATGTTAAACTATTTCTTTCTATATTTTTATATTATGTTAAACATCTTCTTTCTATATTGTTATATTATGTTAAACATCTTATTTCTATATTTTTATGTTATGTTAAACTATTTCTTTCTATATTTTTATATTATGTTAAACATCTTCTTTCTATATTTTTATGTTATGTTAAACTATTTCTTTCTATATTTTTATGTTATGTTAAACATCTTCTTTCTATATTTTTATATTATGTTAAACATCTTCTTTCTATATTTTTATGTTATGTTAAACTATTTCTTTCTATATTTTTATATTATGTTAAACATCTTCTTTCTATATTTTTATGTTATGTTAAACTACTTCTTTCTATGTTTTTATATTATGTTAAACTATTTCTTTCTATATTTTTATATTATGTTAATCATCTTCTTTATATATTTTTATGTTATGTTAAACTATTTCTTTCTATATTTTTATATTATGTTGAACTATTTCTTTCTATATTTTTATGTTATGTTAAACTACTTCTTTCTATGTTTTTTATATTATGTTAAACTATTTCTTTCTATATTTTTATATTATGTTAAACATCTTCTTTCTATATTTTTATGTTATATTAAACTATTTCTTTCTATATTTTAATATTATGTTAAACTATTTCTTTCTATATTTTTATATTATGTTAAACATCTTCTTTCTATATTTTTATGTTATGTTAAACTACTTCTTTATATGTTTTTATATTATGTTAAACTATTTCTTTCTATATTTTTATATTATGTTAAACATCTTCTTTCTTTATTTTTATGTTATGTTAAACTATTTCTTTCTATATTTTTATATCATGTTAAACTATTTCTTTCTATATTTTTATATTATGTTAAACATCTTCTTTCTATATTTTTATGTTATGTTAAACTATTTCTTTCTATATTTTTATATTATGTTAAACATCTTCTTTCTATATTTTTATGTTATGTTAAACTACTTCTTTTTATATTTTTATGTTATGTTATACAATTTCTTTCTATATTTTTTTGTTATGTTGAACTATTTCTTTCTATATTTTTATGTTATGTTAAACTACTTCTTTCTATGTTTTTTATATTATGTTAAACTATTTCTTTCTATATTTTTATATTATGTTAAACATCTTCTTTCTATATTTTTATGTTATATTAAACTATTTCTTTCTATATTTTAATATTATGTTAAACTATTTATTTCTATATTTTTATATTATGTTAAACATCTTCTTTCTATATTTTTATGTTATGTTAAACTACTTCTTTATATGTTTTTATATTATGTTAAACTATTTCTTTCTATATTTTTATATTATGTTAAACATCTTCTTTCTTTATTTTTATGTTATGTTAAACTATTTCTTTCTATATTTTTATATCATGTTAAACTATTTCTTTCTATATTTTTATATTATGTTAAACATCTTCTTTCTATATTTTTATGTTATGTTAAACTATTTCTTTCTATATTTTTATATTATGTTAAACATCTTCTTTCTATATTTTTATGTTATGTTAAACTACTTCTTTCTATATTTTTATGTTATGTTATACAATTTCTTTCTATATTTTTATGTTATGTTAAACTACTTCTTTCTATGTTTTTATATTATGTTAAACTATTTCTTTCTATATTTTTATATTATGTTAAACATCTTCTTTCTATATTTTTATGTTATGATAATTTAGTTCTTTCTATATTTTTATATTATGTTAAACATCTTCTTTCTATATTTTTATATTATGTTAAACTATTTCTTTCTATATTTTTATGTTATGTTAAACTATTTCTTTCTATATTATGTTAAACATCTTCTTTCTATATTTTTATGTTATGTTAAACTACTTCTTTCTATATTTTTGTGTTATGTTAAACTACTTCTTTCTATGTTTTTATATTATGTAAAACTATTTCTTTCTATATTTTTATATTATGTTAAACATCTTCTTTCTATATTTTTATGTTATGTTAAACTATTTCTTTCTATATTTTTATATTATGTTAAACATCTTCTTTCTATATTTTTATGTTATGTTAAACTATTTCTTTCTATATTTTTATATTATGTTAAACATCTTCTTTCTATATTTTTATATTACGTTTAACTACTTCTTTCTATATTTTTATGTTATGTTAAACTACTTCTTTCTATGTTTTTATATTATGTTAAACTATTTCTTTCTATATTTTTATATTATGTTAAACATCTTCTTTCTATATTTTTATGTTATGTTAAACTACTTCTTTCTATGTTTTTATATTATGTTAAACTATTTCTTTCTATATTTTTATATTATGTTAATCATCTTCTTTATATATTTTTATGTTATGTTAAACTATTTCTTTCTATATTTTTATATTATGTTGAACTATTTCTTTCTATATTTTTATGTTATGTTAAACTACTTCTTTCTATGTTTTTTATATTATGTTAAACTATTTCTTTCTATATTTTTATATTATGTTAAACATCTTCTTTCTATATTTTTATGTTATATTAAACTATTTCTTTCTATATTTTTATATTATGTTAAACATCTTCTTTCTATATTTTTATGTTATGTTAAACTACTTCTTTATATGTTTTTATATTATGTTAAACTATTTCTTTCTATATTTTTATATTATGTTAAACATCTTCTTTCTTTATTTTTATGTTATGTTAAACTATTTCTTTCTATATTTTTATATCATGTTAAACTATTTCTTTCTATATTTTTATATTATGTTAAACATCTTCTTTCTATATTTTTATGTTATGTTAAACTATTTCTTTCTATATTTTTATATTATGTTAAACATCTTCTTTCTATATTTTTATGTTATGTTAAACTACTTCTTTTTATATTTTTATGTTATGTTATACAATTTCTTTCTATATTTTTTTGTTATGTTGAACTATTTCTTTCTATATTTTTATGTTATGTTAAACTACTTCTTTCTATGTTTTTTATATTATGTTAAACTATTTCTTTCTATATTTTTATATTATGTTAAACATCTTCTTTCTATATTTTTATGTTATATTAAACTATTTCTTTCTATATTTTAATATTATGTTAAACTATTTCTTTCTATATTTTTATATTATGTTAAACATCTTCTTTCTATATTTTTATGTTATGTTAAACTACTTCTTTATATGTTTTTATATTATGTTAAACTATTTCTTTCTATATTTTTATATTATGTTAAACATCTTCTTTCTTTATTTTTATGTTATGTTAAACTATTTCTTTCTATATTTTTATATCATGTTAAACTATTTCTTTCTATATTTTTAATTTATGTTAAACATCTTCTTTCTATATTTTTATGTTATGTTAAACTATTTCTTTCTATATTTTTATATTATGTTAAACATCTTCTTTCTATATTTTTATGTTATGTTAAACTACTTCTTTTTATATTTTTATGTTATGTTATACAATTTCTTTCTATATTTTTTTGTTATGTTGAACTATTTCTTTCTATATTTTTATGTTATGTTAAACTACTTCTTTCTATGTTTTTTATATTATGTTAAACTATTTCTTTCTATATTTTTATATCATGTTAAACTATTTCTTTCTATATTTTTAATTTATGTTAAACATCTTCTTTCTATATTTTTATGTTATGTTAAACTATTTCTTTCTATATTTTTATATTATGTTAAACATCTTCTTTCTATATTTTTATGTTATGTTAAACTACTTCTTTTTATATTTTTATGTTATGTTATACAATTTCTTTCTATATTTTTTTGTTATGTTAAACTATTTCTTTCTATATTTTTATATTATGTTAAACATCTTCTTTCTATATTTTTATGTTATGTTAAACTATTTCTTTCTATATTTTTATATTATGTTAAACATCTAATTTCTATATTTTTATGTTATGATAAACTACTTCTTTCTATTTTTATATATTATGTTAAACTATTTCTTTCAATATTTTTATATTATGTTAAACATCTTCTTTCTATATTTTTATGTTATATTAAACTATTTCTGTCTATATTTTTATATTATGTTAAACATCTTTCTATATTTTTATGTTATGTTAAACTACTTCTTTCTATGTTTTTATGTTATGTTAAACTATTTCTTTCTATATTTTTATATTATGTTAAACATCTTCTTTCTATATTGTTATATTATGTTAAACATCTTATTTCTATATTTTTATGTTATGTTAAACTATTTCTTTCTATATTTTTATATTATGTTAAACATCTTCTTTCTATATTTTTATGTTATGTTAAACTATTTCTTTCTATATTTTTATGTTATGTTAAACATCTTCTTTCTATATTTTTATATTATGTTAAACATCTTCTTTCTATATTTTTATGTTATGTTAAACTACTTCTTTCTATGTTTTTATATTATGTTAAACTATTTCTTTCTATATTTTTATATTATGTTAATCATCTTCTTTATATATTTTTATGTTATGTTAAACTATTTCTTTCTATATTTTTATATTATGTTGAACTATTTCTTTCTATATTTTTATGTTATGTTAAACTACTTCTTTCTATGTTTTTTATATTATGTTAAACTATTTCTTTCTATATTTTTATATTATGTTAAACATCTTCTTTCTATATTTTTATGTTATATTAAACTATTTCTTTCTATATTTTAATATTATGTTAAACTATTTCTTTCTATATTTTTATATTATGTTAAACATCTTCTTTCTATATTTTTATGTTATGTTAAACTACTTCTTTATATGTTTTTATATTATGTTAAACTATTTCTTTCTATATTTTTATATTATGTTAAACATCTTCTTTCTTTATTTTTATGTTATGTTAAACTATTTCTTTCTATATTTTTATATCATGTTAAACTATTTCTTTCTATATTTCTATATTATGTTAAACATCTTCTTTCTATATTTTTATGTTATGTTAAACTATTTCTTTCTATATTTTTATATTATGTTAAACATCTTCTTTCTATATTTTTATGTTATGTTAAACTACTTCTTTTTATATTTTTATGTTATGTTATACAATTTCTTTCTATATTTTTTTGTTATGTTGAACTATTTCTTTCTATATTTTTATGTTATGTTAAACTACTTCTTTCTATGTTTTTTATATTATGTTAAACTATTTCTTTCTATATTTTTATATTATGTTAAACATCTTCTTTCTATATTTTTATGTTATATTAAACTATTTCTTTCTATATTTTAATATTATGTTAAACTATTTATTTCTATATTTTTATATTATGTTAAACATCTTCTTTCTATATTTTTATGTTATGTTAAACTACTTCTTTATATGTTTTTATATTATGTTAAACTATTTCTTTCTATATTTTTATATTATGTTTAACATCTTCTTTCTTTATTTTTATGTTATGTTAAACTATTTCTTTCTATATTTTTATATCATGTTAAACTATTTCTTTCTATATTTTCATATTATGTTAAACATCTTCTTTCTATATTTTTATGTTATGTTAAACTATTTCTTTCTATATTTTTATATTATGTTAAACATCTAATTTCTATATTTTTATGTTATGATAAACTACTTCTTTCTATTTTTATATATTATGTTAAACTATTTCTTTCAATATTTTTATATTATGTTAAACATCTTCTTTCTATATTTTTATGTTATGTTAAACTAGTTCTTTCTATGTTTTTATATTATGTTAAACTATTTCTTTCTATATTTTTATATTATGTTAAACATCTTCTTTCTATATTTTTATGTTATGTTAAACTATTTCTTTCTATATTTTTATATTATGTTAAACATCTTCTTTCTATATTTTTATATTATGTTAAACTATTTCTTTCTATATTTTTATATTATGTTAAACATCTTCTTTCTATATTTTTATGTTATGTTAAACTATTTCTTTCTATATTTTTATATTATGTTAAACATCTAATTTCTATATTTTTATGTTATGATAAACTACTTCTTTCTATTTTTATATATTATGTTAAACTATTTCTTTCAATATTTTTATATTATGTTAAACATCTTCTTTCTATATTTTTATGTTATATTAAACTATTTCTGTCTATATTTTTATATTATGTTAAACATCTTTCTATATTTTTATGTTATGTTAAACTACTTCTTTCTATGTTTTTATGTTATGTTAAACTATTTCTTTCTATATTTTTATATTATGTTAAACATCTTCTTTCTATATTGTTATATTATGTTAAACATCTTATTTCTATATTTTTATGTTATGTTAAACTATTTCTTTCTATATTTTTATATTATGTTAAACATCTTCTTTCTATATTTTTATGTTATGTTAAACTATTTCTTTCTATATTTTTATGTTATGTTAAACATCTTCTTTCTATATTTTTATATTATGTTAAACATCTTCTTTCTATATTTTTATGTTATGTTAAACTATTTCTTTCTATATTTTTATATTATGTTAAACATCTTCTTTCTATATTTTTATGTTATGTTAAACTACTTCTTTCTATGTTTTTATATTATGTTAAACTATTTCTTTCTATATTTTTATATTATGTTAATCATCTTCTTTATATATTTTTATGTTATGTTAAACTATTTCTTTCTATATTTTTATATTATGTTGAACTATTTCTTTCTATATTTTTATGTTATGTTAAACTACTTCTTTCTATGTTTTTTATATTATGTTAAACTATTTCTTTCTATATTTTTATATTATGTTAAACATCTTTTTTCTATATTTTTATGTTATATTAAACTATTTCTTTCTATATTTTAATATTATGTTAAACTATTTCTTTCTATATTTTTATATTATGTTAAACATCTTCTTTCTATATTTTTATGTTATGTTAAACTACTTCTTTATATGTTTTTATATTATGTTAAACTATTTCTTTCTATATTTTTATATTATGTTAAACATCTTCTTTCTTTATTTTTATGTTATGTTAAACTATTTCTTTCTATATTTTTATATCATGTTAAACTATTTCTTTCTATATTTTTATATTATGTTAAACATCTTCTTTCTATATTTTTATGTTATGTTAAACTATTTCTTTCTATATTTTTATATTATGTTAAACATCTTCTTTCTATATTTTTATGTTATGTTAAACTACTTCTTTTTATATTTTTATGTTATGTTATACAATTTCTTTCTATATTTTTTTGTTATGTTGAACTATTTCTTTCTATATTTTTATGTTATGTTAAACTACTTCTTTCTATGTTTTTTATATTATGTTAAACTATTTCTTTCTATATTTTTATATTATGTTAAACATCTTCTTTCTATATTTTTATGTTATATTAAACTATTTCTTTCTATATTTTAATATTATGTTAAACTATTTATTTCTATATTTTTATATTATGTTAAACATCTTCTTTCTATATTTTTATGTTATGTTAAACTACTTCTTTATATGTTTTTATATTATGTTAAACTATTTCTTTCTATATTTTTATATTATGTTAAACATCTTCTTTCTTTATTTTTATGTTATGTTAAACTATTTCTTTCTATATTTTTATATCATGTTAAACTATTTCTTTCTATATTTTTATATTATGTTAAACATCTTCTTTCTATATTTTTATGTTATGTTAAACTATTTCTTTCTATATTTTTATATTATGTTAAACATCTTCTTTCTATATTTTTATGTTATGTTAAACTACTTCTTTCTATATTTTTATGTTATGTTATACAATTTCTTTCTATATTTTTATGTTATGTTAAACTACTTCTTTCTATGTTTTTATATTATGTTAAACTATTTCTTTCTATATTTTTATATTATGTTAAACATCTTCTTTCTATATTTTTATGTTATGATAATTTAGTTCTTTCTATATTTTTATATTATGTTAAACATCTTCTTTCTATATTTTTATATTATGATAAACTATTTCTTTCTATATTTTTATGTTATGTTAAACTATTTCTTTCTATATTATGTTAAACATCTTCTTTCTATATTTTTATGTTATGTTAAACTACTTCTTTCTATATTTTTGTGTTATGTTAAACTACTTCTTTCTATGTTTTTATATTATGTAAAACTATTTCTTTCTATATTTTTATATTATGTTAAACATCTTCTTTCTATATTTTTATGTTATGTTAAACTATTTCTTTCTATATTTTTATATTATGTTAAACATCTTCTTTCTATATTTTTATGTTATGTTAAACTATTTCTTTCTATATTTTTATATTATGTTAAACATCTTCTTTCTATATTTTTATATTACGTTTAACTACTTCTTTCTATATTTTTATGTTATGTTAAACTACTTCTTTCTATGTTTTTATATTATGTTAAACTATTTCTTTCTATATTTTTATATTATGTTAAACATCTTCTTTCTATATTTTTATGTTATGTTAAACTACTTCTTTCTATGTTTTTATATTATGTTAAACTATTTCTTTCTATATTTTTATATTATGTTAATCATCTTCTTTATATATTTTTATGTTATGTTAAACTATTTCTTTCTATATTTTTATATTATGTTTAACTATTTCTTTCTATATTTTTATGTTATGTTAAACTACTTCTTTCTATGTTTTTTATATTATGTTAAACTATTTCTTTCTATATTTTTATATTATGTTAAACATCTTCTTTCTATATTTTTATGTTATATTAAACTATTTCTTTCTATATTTTTATATTATGTTAAACATCTTCTTTCTATATTTTTATGTTATGTTAAACTACTTCTTTATATGTTTTTATATTATGTTAAACTATTTCTTTCTATATTTTTATATTATGTTAAACATCTTCTTTCTTTATTTTTATGTTATGTTAAACTATTTCTTTCTATATTTTTATATCATGTTAAACTATTTCTTTCTATATTTTTATATTATGTTAAACATCTTCTTTCTATATTTTTATGTTATGTTAAACTATTTCTTTCTATATTTTTATATTATGTTAAACATCTTCTTTCTATATTTTTATGTTATGTTAAACTACTTCTTTTTATATTTTTATGTTATGTTATACAATTTCTTTCTATATTTTTTTGTTATGTTGAACTATTTCTTTCTATATTTTTATGTTATGTTAAACTACTTCTTTCTATGTTTTTTATATTATGTTAAACTATTTCTTTCTATATTTTTATATTATGTTAAACATCTTCTTTCTATATTTTTATGTTATATTAAACTATTTCTTTCTATATTTTAATATTATGTTAAACTATTTCTTTCTATATTTTTATATTATGTTAAACATCTTCTTTCTATATTTTTATGTTATGTTAAACTACTTCTTTATATGTTTTTATATTATGTTAAACTATTTCTTTCTATATTTTTATATTATGTTAAACATCTTCTTTCTTTATTTTTATGTTATGTTAAACTATTTCTTTCTATATTTTTATATCATGTTAAACTATTTCTTTCTATATTTTTATATTATGTTAAACATCTTCTTTCTATATTTTTATGTTATGTTAAACTATTTCTTTCTATATTTTTATATTATGTTAAACATCTTCTTTCTATATTTTTATGTTATGTTAAACTACTTCTTTCTATATTTTTATGTTATGTTATACAATTTCTTTCTATATTTTTATGTTATGTTAAACTACTTCTTTCTATGTTTTTATATTATGTTAAACTATTTCTTTCTATATTTTTATATTATGTTAAACATCTTCTTTCTATATTTTTATGTTATGATAATTTAGTTCTTTCTATATTTTTATATTATGTTAAACATCTTCTTTCTATATTTTTATATTATGTTAAACTATTTCTTTCTATATTTTTATATTATGTTAAACTATTTCTTTCTATATTTTTATGTTATGTTAAACTATTTCTTTCTATATTATGTTAAACATCTTCTTTCTATATTTTTATGTTATGTTAAACTACTTCTTTCTATATTTTTATGTTATGTTAAACTACTTCTTTCTATGTTTTTATATTATGTAAAACTATTTCTTTCTATATTTTTATATTATGTTAAACATCTTCTTTCTATATTTTTATGTTATGTTAAACTATTTCTTTCTATATTTTTATATTATGTTAAACATCTTCTTTCTATATTTTTATGTTATGTTAAACTATTTCTTTCTATATTTTTATATTATGTTAAACATCTTCTTTCTATATTTTTATATTACGTTTAACTACTTCTTTCTATATTTTTATGTTATGTTAAACTACTTCTTTCTATGTTTTTATATTATGTTAAACTATTTCTTTCTATATTTTTATATTATGTTAAACATCTTCTTTCTATATTTTTATGTTATGTTAAACTATTTCTTTCTATATTTTTATATTATGTTAAACATCTAATTTCTATATTTTTATGTTATGTTAAACTACTTCTTTCTATGTTTATATATTATGTTAAACTATTTCTTTCTATATTTTTATATTATGTTAAACATCTTCTTTCTATATTTTTATGTTATGTTAAACTATTTCTTTCTATATTTTTATATTATGTTAAACATCTAATTTCTATATTTTTATGTTATGATAAACTACTTCTTTCTATTTTTATATATTATGTTAAACTATTTCTTTCAATATTTTTATATTATGTTAAACATCTTCTTTCTATATTTTTATGTTATATTAAACTATTTCTGTCTATATTTTTATATTATGTTAAACATCTTTCTATATTTTTATGTTATGTTAAACTACTTCTTTCTATGTTTTTATGTTATGTTAAACTATTTCTTTCTATATTTTTATATTATGTTAAACATCTTCTTTCTATATTGTTATATTATGTTAAACATCTTATTTCTATATTTTTATGTTATGTTAAACTATTTCTTTCTATATTTTTATATTATGTTAAACATCTTCTTTCTATATTTTTATGTTATGTTAAACTATTTCTTTCTATATTTTTATGTTATGTTAAACATCTTCTTTCTATATTTTTATATTATGTTAAACATCTTCTTTCTATATTTTTATGTTATGTTAAACTATTTCTTTCTATATTTTTATATTATGTTAAACATCTTCTTTCTATATTTTTATGTTATGTTAAACTACTTCTTTCTATGTTTTTATATTATGTTAAACTATTTCTTTCTATATTTTTATATTATGTTAATCATCTTCTTTATATATTTTTATGTTATGTTAAACTATTTCTTTCTATATTTTTATATTATGTTGAACTATTTCTTTCTATATTTTTATGTTATGTTAAACTACTTCTTTCTATGTTTTTTATATTATGTTAAACTATTTCTTTCTATATTTTTATATTATGTTAAACATCTTCTTTCTATATTTTTATGTTATATTAAACTATTTCTTTCTATATTTTAATATTATGTTAAACTATTTCTTTCTATATTTTTATATTATGTTAAACATCTTCTTTCTATATTTTTATGTTATGTTAAACTACTTCTTTATATGTTTTTATATTATGTTAAACTATTTCTTTCTATATTTTTATATTATGTTAAACATCTTCTTTCTTTATTTTTATGTTATGTTAAACTATTTCTTTCTATATTTTTATATCATGTTAAACTATTTCTTTCTATATTTTTATATTATGTTAAACATCTTCTTTCTATATTTTTATGTTATGTTAAACTATTTCTTTCTATATTTTTATATTATGTTAAACATCTTCTTTCTATATTTTTATGTTATGTTAAACTACTTCTTTTTATATTTTTATGTTATGTTATACAATTTCTTTCTATATTTTTTTGTTATGTTGAACTATTTCTTTCTATATTTTTATGTTATGTTAAACTACTTCTTTCTATGTTTTTTATATTATGTTAAACTATTTCTTTCTATATTTTTATATTATGTTAAACATCTTCTTTCTATATTTTTATGTTATATTAAACTATTTCTTTCTATATTTTAATATTATGTTAAACTATTTATTTCTATATTTTTATATTATGTTAAACATCTTCTTTCTATATTTTTATGTTATGTTAAACTACTTCTTTATATGTTTTTATATTATGTTAAACTATTTCTTTCTATATTTTTATATTATGTTAAACATCTTCTTTCTTTATTTTTATGTTATGTTAAACTACTTCTTTATATGTTTTTATATTATGTTAAACTATTTCTTTCTATATTTTTATATTATGTTTAACATCTTCTTTCTTTATTTTTATGTTATGTTAAACTATTTCTTTCTATATTTTTATATCATGTTAAACTATTTCTTTCTATATTTTCATATTATGTTAAACATCTTCTTTCTATATTTTTATGTTATGTTAAACTATTTCTTTCTATATTTTTATATTATGTTAAACATCTAATTTCTATATTTTTATGTTATGATAAACTACTTCTTTCTATTTTTATATATTATGTTAAACTATTTCTTTCAATATTTTTATATTATGTTAAACATCTTCTTTCTATATTTTTATGTTATGTTAAACTAGTTCTTTCTATGTTTTTATATTATGTTAAACTATTTCTTTCTATATTTTTATATTATGTTAAACATCTTCTTTCTATATTTTTATGTTATGTTAAACTATTTCTTTCTATATTTTTATATTATGTTAAACATCTTCTTTCTATATTTTTATATTATGTTAAACTATTTCTTTCTATATTTTTATATTATGTTAAACATCTTCTTTCTATATTTTTATGTTATGTTAAACTATTTCTTTCTATATTTTTATATTATGTTAAACATCTAATTTCTATATTTTTATGTTATGATAAACTACTTCTTTCTATTTTTATATATTATGTTAAACTATTTCTTTCAATATTTTTATATTATGTTAAACATCTTCTTTCTATATTTTTATGTTATATTAAACTATTTCTGTCTATATTTTTATATTATGTTAAACATCTTTCTATATTTTTATGTTATGTTAAACTACTTCTTTCTATGTTTTTATGTTATGTTAAACTATTTCTTTCTATATTTTTATATTATGTTAAACATCTTCTTTCTATATTGTTATATTATGTTAAACATCTTATTTCTATATTTTTATGTTATGTTAAACTATTTCTTTCTATATTTTTATATTATGTTAAACATCTTCTTTCTATATTTTTATGTTATGTTAAACTATTTCTTTCTATATTTTTATGTTATGTTAAACATCTTCTTTCTATATTTTTATATTATGTTAAACATCTTCTTTCTATATTTTTATGTTATGTTAAACTATTTCTTTCTATATTTTTATATTATGTTAAACATCTTCTTTCTATATTTTTATGTTATGTTAAACTACTTCTTTCTATGTTTTTATATTATGTTAAACTATTTCTTTCTATATTTTTATATTATGTTAATCATCTTCTTTATATATTTTTATGTTATGTTAAACTATTTCTTTCTATATTTTTATATTATGTTGAACTATTTCTTTCTATATTTTTATGTTATGTTAAACTACTTCTTTCTATGTTTTTTATATTATGTTAAACTATTTCTTTCTATATTTTTATATTATGTTAAACATCTTCTTTCTATATTTTTATGTTATATTAAACTATTTCTTTCTATATTTTAATATTATGTTAAACTATTTCTTTCTATATTTTTATATTATGTTAAACATCTTCTTTCTATATTTTTATGTTATGTTAAACTACTTCTTTATATGTTTTTATATTATGTTAAACTATTTCTTTCTATATTTTTATATTATGTTAAACATCTTCTTTCTTTATTTTTATGTTATGTTAAACTATTTCTTTCTATATTTTTATATCATGTTAAACTATTTCTTTCTATATTTTTATATTATGTTAAACATCTTCTTTCTATATTTTTATGTTATGTTAAACTATTTCTTTCTATATTTTTATATTATGTTAAACATCTTCTTTCTATATTTTTATGTTATGTTAAACTACTTCTTTTTATATTTTTATGTTATGTTATACAATTTCTTTCTATATTTTTTTGTTATGTTGAACTATTTCTTTCTATATTTTTATGTTATGTTAAACTACTTCTTTCTATGTTTTTTATATTATGTTAAACTATTTCTTTCTATATTTTTATATTATGTTAAACATCTTCTTTCTATATTTTTATGTTATATTAAACTATTTCTTTCTATATTTTAATATTATGTTAAACTATTTATTTCTATATTTTTATATTATGTTAAACATCTTCTTTCTATATTTTTATGTTATGTTAAACTACTTCTTTATATGTTTTTATATTATGTTAAACTATTTCTTTCTATATTTTTATATTATGTTAAACATCTTCTTTCTTTATTTTTATGTTATGTTAAACTATTTCTTTCTATATTTTTATATCATGTTAAACTATTTCTTTCTATATTTTTATATTATGTTAAACATCTTCTTTCTATATTTTTATGTTATGTTAAACTATTTCTTTCTATATTTTTATATTATGTTAAACATCTTCTTTCTATATTTTTATGTTATGTTAAACTACTTCTTTCTATATTTTTATGTTATGTTATACAATTTCTTTCTATATTTTTATGTTATGTTAAACTACTTCTTTCTATGTTTTTATATTATGTTAAACTATTTCTTTCTATATTTTTATATTATGTTAAACATCTTCTTTCTATATTTTTATGTTATGATAATTTAGTTCTTTCTATATTTTTATATTATGTTAAACATCTTCTTTCTATATTTTTATATTATGATAAACTATTTCTTTCTATATTTTTATGTTATGTTAAACTATTTCTTTCTATATTATGTTAAACATCTTCTTTCTATATTTTTATGTTATGTTAAACTACTTCTTTCTATATTTTTGTGTTATGTTAAACTACTTCTTTCTATGTTTTTATATTATGTAAAACTATTTCTTTCTATATTTTTATATTATGTTAAACATCTTCTTTCTATATTTTTATGTTATGTTAAACTATTTCTTTCTATATTTTTATATTATGTTAAACATCTTCTTTCTATATTTTTATGTTATGTTAAACTATTTCTTTCTATATTTTTATATTATGTTAAACATCTTCTTTCTATATTTTTATATTACGTTTAACTACTTCTTTCTATATTTTTATGTTATGTTAAACTACTTCTTTCTATGTTTTTATATTATGTTAAACTATTTCTTTCTATATTTTTATATTATGTTAAACATCTTCTTTCTATATTTTTATGTTATGTTAAACTACTTCTTTCTATGTTTTTATATTATGTTAAACTATTTCTTTCTATATTTTTATATTATGTTAATCATCTTCTTTATATATTTTTATGTTATGTTAAACTATTTCTTTCTATATTTTTATATTATGTTTAACTATTTCTTTCTATATTTTTATGTTATGTTAAACTACTTCTTTCTATGTTTTTTATATTATGTTAAACTATTTCTTTCTATATTTTTATATTATGTTAAACATCTTCTTTCTATATTTTTATGTTATATTAAACTATTTCTTTCTATATTTTTATATTATGTTAAACATCTTCTTTCTATATTTTTATGTTATGTTAAACTACTTCTTTATATGTTTTTATATTATGTTAAACTATTTCTTTCTATATTTTTATATTATGTTAAACATCTTCTTTCTTTATTTTTATGTTATGTTAAACTATTTCTTTCTATATTTTTATATCATGTTAAACTATTTCTTTCTATATTTTTATATTATGTTAAACATCTTCTTTCTATATTTTTATGTTATGTTAAACTATTTCTTTCTATATTTTTATATTATGTTAAACATCTTCTTTCTATATTTTTATGTTATGTTAAACTACTTCTTTTTATATTTTTATGTTATGTTATACAATTTCTTTCTATATTTTTTTGTTATGTTGAACTATTTCTTTCTATATTTTTATGTTATGTTAAACTACTTCTTTCTATGTTTTTTATATTATGTTAAACTATTTCTTTCTATATTTTTATATTATGTTAAACATCTTCTTTCTATATTTTTATGTTATATTAAACTATTTCTTTCTATATTTTAATATTATGTTAAACTATTTCTTTCTATATTTTTATATTATGTTAAACATCTTCTTTCTATATTTTTATGTTATGTTAAACTACTTCTTTATATGTTTTTATATTATGTTAAACTATTTCTTTCTATATTTTTATATTATGTTAAACATCTTCTTTCTTTATTTTTATGTTATGTTAAACTATTTCTTTCTATATTTTTATATCATGTTAAACTATTTCTTTCTATATTTTTATATTATGTTAAACATCTTCTTTCTATATTTTTATGTTATGTTAAACTATTTCTTTCTATATTTTTATATTATGTTAAACATCTTCTTTCTATATTTTTATGTTATGTTAAACTACTTCTTTCTATATTTTTATGTTATGTTATACAATTTCTTTCTATATTTTTATGTTATGTTAAACTACTTCTTTCTATGTTTTTATATTATGTTAAACTATTTCTTTCTATATTTTTATATTATGTTAAACATCTTCTTTCTATATTTTTATGTTATGATAATTTAGTTCTTTCTATATTTTTATATTATGTTAAACATCTTCTTTCTATATTTTTATATTATGTTAAACTATTTCTTTCTATATTTTTATATTATGTTAAACTATTTCTTTCTATATTTTTATGTTATGTTAAACTATTTCTTTCTATATTATGTTAAACATCTTCTTTCTATATTTTTATGTTATGTTAAACTACTTCTTTCTATATTTTTATGTTATGTTAAACTACTTCTTTCTATGTTTTTATATTATGTAAAACTATTTCTTTCTATATTTTTATATTATGTTAAACATCTTCTTTCTATATTTTTATGTTATGTTAAACTATTTCTTTCTATATTTTTATATTATGTTAAACATCTTCTTTCTATATTTTTATGTTATGTTAAACTATTTCTTTCTATATTTTTATATTATGTTAAACATCTTCTTTCTATATTTTTATATTACGTTTAACTACTTCTTTCTATATTTTTATGTTATGTTAAACTACTTCTTTCTATGTTTTTATATTATGTTAAACTATTTCTTTCTATATTTTTATATTATGTTAAACATCTTCTTTCTATATTTTTATGTTATGTTAAACTATTTCTTTCTATATTTTTATATTATGTTAAACATCTAATTTCTATATTTTTATGTTATGTTAAACTACTTCTTTCTATGTTTATATATTATGTTAAACTATTTCTTTCTATATTTTTATATTATGTTAAACATCTTCTTTCTATATTTTTATGTTATGTTAAACTATTTCTTTCTATATTTTTATATTATGTTAAACATCTAATTTCTATATTTTTATGTTATGTTAAACTACTTCTTTCTATGTTTATATGTTATGTTAAACTATTTCTTTCTATATTTTTATATTATGTTAAACATCTTCTTTCTATATTTTTATATTATGTTAAACATCTTCTTTCTATATTTTTATGTTATGTTAAACTATTTCTTTCTATATTTTTATATTATGTTAAACATCTTCTTTCTATATTTTTATGTTATGTTAAACTATTTCTTTCTATATTTTTATATTATGTTAAACATCTTCTTTCTATATTTTTATATTACGTTTAACTACTTCTTTCTATATTTTTATGTTATGTTAAACTACTTCTTTCTATGTTTTTATATTATGTTAAACTATTTCTTTCTATATTTTTATATTATGTTAAACATCTTCTTTTTATATTTTTATGTTATGTTAAACTATTTCTTTCTATATTTTTATATTATGTTAAACATCTAATTTCTATATTTTTATGTTATGTTAAACTACTTCTTTCTATGTTTATATATTATGTTAAACTATTTCTTTCAATATTTTTATATTATGTTAAACATCTTCTTTCTATATTTTTATGTTATATTAAACTATTTCTGTCTATATTTTTATATTATGTTAAACATCTTCTTTCTATATTTTTATGTTATGTTAAACTACTTCTTTCTATATTTTTATGTTATGTTAAACTACTTCTTTCTATGTTTTTATATTATGTAAAACTATTTCTTTCTATATTTTTATATTATGTTAAACATCTTCTTTCTATATTTTTATGTTATTTTAAACTATTTCTTTCTATATTTTTATATTATGTTAAACATCTTCTTTCTATATTTTTATGTTATGTTAAACTAGTTCATTCTATGTTTTTATATTATGTTAAACTATTTCTTTCTATATTTTTATATTATGTTAAACATCTTCTTTCTATATTTTTATGTTATGTTAAACTATTTCTTTCTATATTTTTATATTATGTTAAACATCTTCTTTCTATATTTTTATATTATGTTAAACTATTTCTTTCTATATTTTTATATTATGTTAAACATCTTCTTTCTATATTTTTATGTTATGTTAAACTATTTCTTTCTATATTTTTATATTATGTTAAACATCTAATTTCTATATTTTTATGTTATGATAAACTACTTCTTTCTATTTTTATATATTATGTTAAACTATTTCTTTCAATATTTTTATATTATGTTAAACATCTTCTTTCTATATTTTTATGTTATATTAAACTATTTCTGTCTATATTTTTATATTATGTTAAACATCTTTCTATATTTTTATGTTATGTTAAACTACTTCTTTCTATGTTTTTATGTTATGTTAAACTATTTCTTTCTATATTTTTATATTATGTTAAACATCTTCTTTCTATATTGTTATATTATGTTAAACATCTTATTTCTATATTTTTATGTTATGTTAAACTATTTCTTTCTATATTTTTATATTATGTTAAACATCTTCTGTCTATATTTTTATATTATGTTAAACATCTTTCTATATTTTTATGTTATGTTAAACTACTTCTTTCTATGTTTTTATGTTATGTTAAACTATTTCTTTCTATATTTTTATATTATGTTAAACATCTTCTTTCTATATTGTTATATTATGTTAAACATCTTCTTTCTATATTTTTATGTTATGTTAAACTACTTCTTTCTATGTTTTTATATTATGTTAAACTATTTCTTTCTATATTTTTATATTATGTTAATCATCTTCTTTATATATTTTTATGTTATGTTAAACTATTTCTTTCTATATTTTTATATTATGTTGAACTATTTCTTTCTATATTTTTATGTTATGTTAAACTACTTCTTTCTATGTTTTTTATATTATGTTAAACTATTTCTTTCTATATTTTTATATTATGTTAAACATCTTCTTTCTATATTTTTATGTTATATTAAACTATTTCTTTCTATATTTTAATATTATGTTAAACTATTTCTTTCTATATTTTTATATTATGTTAAACATCTTCTTTCTATATTTTTATGTTATGTTAAACTACTTCTTTATATGTTTTTATATTATGTTAAACTATTTCTTTCTATATTTTTATATTATGTTAAACATCTTCTTTCTTTATTTTTATGTTATGTTAAACTATTTCTTTCTATATTTTTATATCATGTTAAACTATTTCTTTCTATATTTTTATATTATGTTAAACATCTTCTTTCTATATTTTTATGTTATGTTAAACTATTTCTTTCTATATTTTTATATTATGTTAAACATCTTCTTTCTATATTTTTATGTTATGTTAAACTACTTCTTTTTATATTTTTATGTTATGTTATACAATTTCTTTCTATATTTTTTTGTTATGTTGAACTATTTCTTTCTATATTTTTATGTTATGTTAAACTACTTCTTTCTATGTTTTTTATATTATGTTAAACTATTTCTTTCTATATTTTTATATTATGTTAAACATCTTCTTTCTATATTTTTATGTTATATTAAACTATTTCTTTCTATATTTTAATATTATGTTAAACTATTTCTTTCTATATTTTTATATTATGTTAAACATCTTCTTTCTATATTTTTATGTTATGTTAAACTACTTCTTTATATGTTTTTATATTATGTTAAACTATTTCTTTCTATATTTTTATATTATGTTAAACATCTTCTTTCTTTATTTTTATGTTATGTTAAACTATTTCTTTCTATATTTTTATATCATGTTAAACTATTTCTTTCTATATTTTTATATTATGTTAAACTACTTCTTTTTATATTTTTATGTTATGTTATACAATTTCTTTCTATATTTTTTTGTTATGTTGAACTATTTCTTTCTATATTTTTATGTTATGTTAAACTACTTCTTTCTATGTTTTTTATATTATGTTAAACTATTTCTTTCTATATTTTTATATTATGTTAAACATCTTCTTTCTATATTTTTATGTTATGTTAAACTATTTCTTTCTATATTTTTATATTATGTTAAACATCTTCTTTCTATATTTTTATGTTATGTTAAACTACTTCTTTCTATATTTTTGTGTTATGTTAAACTACTTCTTTCTATGTTTTTATATTATGTAAAACTATTTCTTTCTATATTTTTATATTATGTTAAACATCTTCTTTCTATATTTTTATGTTATGTTAAACTATTTCTTTCTATATTTTTATATTATGTTAAACATCTTCTTTCTATATTTTTATGTTATGTTAAACTATTTCTTTCTATATTTTTATATTATGTTAAACATCTTCTTTCTATATTTTTATATTACGTTTAACTACTTCTTTCTATATTTTTATGTTATGTTAAACTACTTCTTTCTATGTTTTTATATTATGTTAAACTATTTCTTTCTATATTTTTATATTATGTTAAACATCTTCTTTCTATATTTTTATGTTATGTTAAACTACTTCTTTCTATGTTTTTATATTATGTTAAACTATTTCTTTCTATATTTTTATATTATGTTAATCATCTTCTTTATATATTTTTATGTTATGTTAAACTATTTCTTTCTATATTTTTATATTATGTTGAACTATTTCTTTCTATATTTTTATGTTATGTTAAACTACTTCTTTCTATGTTTTATATATTATGTTAAACTATTTCTTTCTATATTTTTATATTATGTTAAACATCTTCTTTCTATATTTTTATGTTATATTAAACTATTTCTTTCTATATTTTTATATTATGTTAAACATCTTCTTTCTATATTTTTATGTTATGTTAAACTACTTCTTTATATGTTTTTATATTATGTTAAACTATTTCTTTCTATATTTTTATATTATGTTAAACATCTTCTTTCTTTATTTTTATGTTATGTTAAACTATTTCTTTCTATATTTTTATATCATGTTAAACTATTTCTTTCTATATTTTTATATTATGTTAAACATCTTCTTTCTATATTTTTATGTTATGTTAAACTATTTCTTTCTATATTTTTATATTATGTTAAACATCTTCTTTCTATATTTTTATGTTATGTTAAACTACTTCTTTTTATATTTTTATGTTATGTTATACAATTTCTTTCTATATTTTTTTGTTATGTTGAACTATTTCTTTCTATATTTTTATGTTATGTTAAACTACTTCTTTCTATGTTTTTTATATTATGTTAAACTATTTCTTTCTATATTTTTATATTATGTTAAACATCTTCTTTCTATATTTTTATGTTATATTAAACTATTTCTTTCTATATTTTAATATTATGTTAAACTATTTCTTTCTATATTTTTATATTATGTTAAACATCTTCTTTCTATATTTTTATGTTATGTTAAACTACTTCTTTATATGTTTTTATATTATGTTAAACTATTTCTTTCTATATTTTTATATTATGTTAAACATCTTCTTTCTTTATTTTTATGTTATGTTAAACTATTTCTTTCTATATTTTTATATCATGTTAAACTATTTCTTTCTATATTTTTATATTATGTTAAACATCTTCTTTCTATATTTTTATGTTATGTTAAACTATTTCTTTCTATATTTTTATATTATGTTAAACATCTTCTTTCTATATTTTTATGTTATGTTAAACTACTTCTTTCTATATTTTTATGTTATGTTATACAATTTCTTTCTATATTTTTATGTTATGTTAAACTACTTCTTTCTATGTTTTTATATTATGTTAAACTATTTCTTTCTATATTTTTATATTATGTTAAACATCTTCTTTCTATATTTTTATGTTATGATAATTTAGTTCTTTCTATATTTTTATATTATGTTAAACATCTTCTTTCTATATTTTTATATTATGTTAAACTATTTCTTTCTATATTTTTATATTATGTTAAACTATTTCTTTCTATATTTTTATGTTATGTTAAACTATTTCTTTCTATATTATGTTAAACATCTTCTTTCTATATTTTTATGTTATGTTAAACTACTTCTTTCTATATTTTTATGTTATGTTAAACTACTTCTTTCTATGTTTTTATATTATGTAAAACTATTTCTTTCTATATTTTTATATTATGTTAAACATCTTCTTTCTATATTTTTATGTTATGTTAAACTATTTCTTTCTATATTTTTATATTATGTTAAACATCTTCTTTCTATATTTTTATGTTATGTTAAACTATTTCTTTCTATATTTTTATATTATGTTAAACATCTTCTTTCTATATTTTTATATTACGTTTAACTACTTCTTTCTATATTTTTATGTTATGTTAAACTACTTCTTTCTATGTTTTTATATTATGTTAAACTATTTCTTTCTATATTTTTATATTATGTTAAACATCTTCTTTCTATATTTTTATGTTATGTTAAACTATTTCTTTCTATATTTTTATATTATGTTAAACATCTAATTTCTATATTTTTATGTTATGTTAAACTACTTCTTTCTATGTTTATATATTATGTTAAACTATTTCTTTCTATATTTTTATATTATGTTAAACATCTTCTTTCTATATTTTTATGTTATGTTAAACTATTTCTTTCTATATTTTTATATTATGTTAAACATCTAATTTCTATATTTTTATGTTATGTTAAACTACTTCTTTCTATGTTTATATGTTATGTTAAACTATTTCTTTCTATATTTTTATATTATGTTAAACATCTTCTTTCTATATTTTTATATTATGTTAAACATCTTCTTTCTATATTTTTATGTTATGTTAAACTATTTCTTTCTATATTTTTATATTATGTTAAACATCTTCTTTCTATATTTTTATGTTATGTTAAACTATTTCTTTCTATATTTTTATATTATGTTAAACATCTTCTTTCTATATTTTTATATTACGTTTAACTACTTCTTTCTATATTTTTATGTTATGTTAAACTACTTCTTTCTATGTTTTTATATTATGTTAAAATATTTCTTTCTATATTTTTATATTATGTTAAACATCTTCTTTTTATATTTTTATGTTATGTTAAACTATTTCTTTCTATATTTTTATATTATGTTAAACATCTAATTTCTATATTTTTATGTTATGTTAAACTACTTCTTTCTATGTTTATATATTATGTTAAACTATTTCTTTCAATATTTTTATATTATGTTAAACATCTTCTTTCTATATTTTTATGTTATATTAAACTATTTCTGTCTATATTTTTATATTATGTTAAACATCTTCTTTCTATATTTTTATGTTATGTTAAACTACTTCTTTCTATATTTTTATGTTATGTTAAACTACTTCTTTCTATGTTTTTATATTATGTAAAACTATTTCTTTCTATATTTTTATATTATGTTAAACATCTTCTTTCTATATTTTTATGTTATTTTAAACTATTTCTTTCTATATTTTTATATTATGTTAAACATCTTCTTTCTATATTTTTATGTTATGTTAAACTAGTTCATTCTATGTTTTTATATTATGTTAAACTATTTCTTTCTATATTTTTATATTATGTTAAACATCTTCTTTCTATATTTTTATGTTATGTTAAACTATTTCTTTCTATATTTTTATATTATGTTAAACATCTTCTTTCTATATTTTTATATTATGTTAAACTATTTCTTTCTATATTTTTATATTATGTTAAACATCTTCTTTCTATATTTTTATGTTATGTTAAACTATTTCTTTCTATATTTTTATATTATGTTAAACATCTAATTTCTATATTTTTATGTTATGATAAACTACTTCTTTCTATTTTTATATATTATGTTAAACTATTTCTTTGAATATTTTTATATTATGTTAAACATCTTCTTTCTATATTTTTATGTTATATTAAACTATTTCTGTCTATATTTTTATATTATGTTAAACATCTTTCTATATTTTTATGTTATGTTAAACTACTTCTTTCTATGTTTTTATGTTATGTTAAACTATTTCTTTCTATATTTTTATATTATGTTAAACATCTTCTTTCTATATTGTTATATTATGTTAAACATCTTATTTCTATATTTTTATGTTATGTTAAACTATTTCTTTCTATATTTTTATATTATGTTAAACATCTTCTGTCTATATTTTTATATTATGTTAAACATCTTTCTATATTTTTATGTTATGTTAAACTACTTCTTTCTATGTTTTTATGTTATGTTAAACTATTTCTTTCTATATTTTTATATTATGTTAAACATCTTCTTTCTATATTGTTATATTATGTTAAACATCTTCTTTCTATATTTTTATGTTATGTTAAACTACTTCTTTCTATGTTTTTATATTATGTTAAACTATTTCTTTCTATATTTTTATATTATGTTAATCATCTTCTTTATATATTTTTATGTTATGTTAAACTATTTCTTTCTATATTTTTATATTATGTTGAACTATTTCTTTCTATATTTTTATGTTATGTTAAACTACTTCTTTCTATGTTTTTTATATTATGTTAAACTATTTCTTTCTATATTTTTATATTATGTTAAACATCTTCTTTCTATATTTTTATGTTATATTAAACTATTTCTTTCTATATTTTAATATTATGTTAAACTATTTCTTTCTATATTTTTATATTATGTTAAACATCTTCTTTCTATATTTTTATGTTATGTTAAACTACTTCTTTATATGTTTTTATATTATGTTAAACTATTTCTTTCTATATTTTTATATTATGTTAAACATCTTCTTTCTTTATTTTTATGTTATGTTAAACTATTTCTTTCTATATTTTTATATCATGTTAAACTATTTCTTTCTATATTTTTATATTATGTTAAACATCTTCTTTCTATATTTTTATGTTATGTTAAACTATTTCTTTCTATATTTTTATATTATGTTAAACATCTTCTTTCTATATTTTTATGTTATGTTAAACTACTTCTTTTTATATTTTTATGTTATGTTATACAATTTCTTTCTATATTTTTTTGTTATGTTGAACTATTTCTTTCTATATTTTTATGTTATGTTAAACTACTTCTTTCTATGTTTTTTATATTATGTTAAACTATTTCTTTCTATATTTTTATATTATGTTAAACATCTTCTTTCTATATTTTTATGTTATATTAAACTATTTCTTTCTATATTTTAATATTATGTTAAACTATTTCTTTCTATATTTTTATATTATGTTAAACATCTTCTTTCTATATTTTTATGTTATGTTAAACTACTTCTTTATATGTTTTTATATTATGTTAAACTATTTCTTTCTATATTTTTATATTATGTTAAACATCTTCTTTCTTTATTTTTATGTTATGTTAAACTATTTCTTTCTATATTTTTATATCATGTTAAACTATTTCTTTCTATATTTTTATATTATGTTAAACATCTTCTTTCTATATTTTTATGTTATGTTAAACTATTTCTTTCTATATTTTTATATTATGTTAAACATCTTCTTTCTATATTTTTATGTTATGTTAAACTACTTCTTTCTATATTTTTATATTATGATAAACATCTTCTTTCTATATTTTTATGTTATGTTAAACTATTTCTTTCTATGTTTTTATATTATGTTAAACTATTTCTTTCTATATTTTTATGTTATGTTAAACTACTTCTTTTATGTTTTTATATTATGTTAAACTATTTCTTTCTATATTTTTATATTATGTTAAACATCTTCTTTCTATATTTTTATGTTATGTTAAACTATTTCTTTCTATATTTTTATATTATGTTAAACATCTTATTTCTATATTTTTATGTTATGTTAAACTACTTCTTTCTATGTTTTTATATTATGTTAAACATCTTCTTTCTATATTTTTATATTATGTTAAACATCTTCTTTCTATATTTTTATGTTATGTTAAACTACTTCTTTCTATGTTTTTATATTATGTTAAACTATTTCTTTCTATATTTTTATATTATGTTAAACATCTTCTTTCTATACTTTTATGTTATGTTAAACTACTTCTGTATATGTTTTTATATTATGTTAAACTATTTCTTTCTATATTTTTATATTATGTTAAACATCTTCTTTCTATATTTTTATGTTATGTTAAACTACTTCTTTCTATGTTTTTATATTATGTTAAACTATTTCTTTCTATATTTTTATATTATGTTAAACATCTTCTTTCTATATTTTTATGTTATGTTAAACTATTTCTTTCTATATTTTTATATTATGTTAAACTATTTCTTTCTATATTTTTAGAGTATGTTATTCATCTTCTTTCTATATTTTTATGTTATGTTAAACTATTTCTTTCTATATTTTTATATTATGTTAAACATCTTCTTTCTATATTTTTATGTTATGTTAAACTACTTCTTTATATGTTTTTATATTATGTTAAACTATTTCTTTCTATATTTTTATATTATGTTAAACATCTTCTTTCTTTATTTTTATGTTATGTTAAACTATTTCTTTCTATATTTTTATATCATGTTAAACTATTTCTTTCTATATTTTTATATTATGTTAAACATCTTCTTTCTATATTTTTATGTTATGTTAAACTATTTCTTTCTATATTTTTATATTATGTTAAACATCTTCTTTCTATATTTTTATGTTATGTTAAACTACTTCTTTCTATATTTTTATGTTATGTTATACAATTTCTTTCTATATTTTTATGTTATGTTAAACTACTTCTTTCTATGTTTTTATATTATGTTAAACTATTTCTTTCTATATTTTTATATTATGTTAAACATCTTCTTTCTATATTTTTATGTTATGATAATTTAGTTCTTTCTATATTTTTATATTATGTTAAACATCTTCTTTCTATATTTTTATATTATGTTAAACTATTTCTTTCTATATTTTTATGTTATGTTAAACTATTTCTTTCTATATTATGTTAAACATCTTCTTTCTATATTTTTATGTTATGTTAAACTACTTCTTTCTATATTTTTGTGTTATGTTAAACTACTTCTTTCTATGTTTTTATATTATGTAAAACTATTTCTTTCTATATTTTTATATTATGTTAAACATCTTCTTTCTATATTTTTATGTTATGTTAAACTATTTCTTTCTATATTTTTATATTATGTTAAACATCTTCTTTCTATATTTTTATGTTATGTTAAACTATTTCTTTCTATATTTTTATATTATGTTAAACATCTTCTTTCTATATTTTTATATTACGTTTAACTACTTCTTTCTATATTTTTATGTTATGTTAAACTACTTCTTTCTATGTTTTTATATTATGTTAAACTATTTCTTTCTATATTTTTATATTATGTTAAACATCTTCTTTCTATATTTTTATGTTATGTTAAACTACTTCTTTCTATGTTTTTATATTATGTTAAACTATTTCTTTCTATATTTTTATATTATGTTAATCATCTTCTTTATATATTTTTATGTTATGTTAAACTATTTCTTTCTATATTTTTATATTATGTTGAACTATTTCTTTCTATATTTTTATGTTATGTTAAACTACTTCTTTCTATGTTCTTCTATGTTAAACTATTTCTTTCTATATTTTTATATTATGTTAAACATCTTCTTTCTATATTTTTATGTTATATTAAACTATTTCTTTCTGTATTTTTATATTATGTTAAACATCTTCTTTCTATATTTTTATGTTATGTTAAACTACTTCTTTATATGTTTTTATATTATGTTAAACTATTTCTTTCTATATTTTTATATTATGTTAAACATCTTCTTTCTTTATTTTTATGTTATGTTAAACTATTTCTTTCTATATTTTTATATCATGTTAAACTATTTCTTTCTATATTTTTATATTATGTTAAACATCTTCTTTCTATATTTTTATGTTATGTTAAACTATTTCTTTCTATATTTTTATATTATGTTAAACATCTTCTTTCTATATTTTTATGTTATGTTAAACTACTTCTTTTTATATTTTTATGTTATGTTATACAATTTCTTTCTATATTTTTTTGTTATGTTGAACTATTTCTTTCTATATTTTTATGTTATGTTAAACTACTTCTTTCTATGTTTTTTATATTATGTTAAACTATTTCTTTCTATATTTTTATATTATGTTAAACATCTTCTTTCTATATTTTTATGTTATATTAAACTATTTCTTTCTATATTTTAATATTATGTTAAACTATTTCTTTCTATATTTTTATATTATGTTAAACATCTTCTTTCTATATTTTTATGTTATGTTAAACTACTTCTTTATATGTTTTTATATTATGTTAAACTATTTCTTTCTATATTTTTATATTATGTTAAACATCTTCTTTCTTTATTTTTATGTTATGTTAAACTATTTCTTTCTATATTTTTATATCATGTTAAACTATTTCTTTCTATATTTTTATATTATGTTAAACATCTTCTTTCTATATTTTTATGTTATGTTAAACTATTTCTTTCTATATTTTTATATTATGTTAAACATCTTCTTTCTATATTTTTATGTTATGTTAAACTACTTCTTTCTATATTTTTATGTTATGTTATACAATTTCTTTCTATATTTTTATGTTATGTTAAACTACTTCTTTCTATGTTTTTATATTATGTTAAACTATTTCTTTCTATATTTTTATATTATGTTAAACATCTTCTTTCTATATTTTTATGTTATGATAATTTAGTTCTTTCTATATTTTTATATTATGTTAAACATCTTCTTTCTATATTTTTATATTATGTTAAACTATTTCTTTCTATATTTTTATATTATGTTAAACTATTTCTTTCTATATTTTTATGTTATGTTAAACTATTTCTTTCTATATTATGTTAAACATCTTCTTTCTATATTTTTATGTTATGTTAAACTACTTCTTTCTATATTTTTATGTTATGTTAAACTACTTCTTTCTATGTTTTTATATTATGTAAAACTATTTCTTTCTATATTTTTATATTATGTTAAACATCTTCTTTCTATATTTTTATGTTATGTTAAACTATTTCTTTCTATATTTTTATATTATGTTAAACATCTTCTTTCTATATTTTTATGTTATGTTAAACTATTTCTTTCTATATTTTTATATTATGTTAAACATCTTCTTTCTATATTTTTATATTACGTTTAACTACTTCTTTCTATATTTTTATGTTATGTTAAACTACTTCTTTCTATGTTTTTATATTATGTTAAACTATTTCTTTCTATATTTTTATATTATGTTAAACATCTTCTTTCTATATTTTTATGTTATGTTAAACTATTTCTTTCTATATTTTTATATTATGTTAAACATCTAATTTCTATATTTTTATGTTATGTTAAACTACTTCTTTCTATGTTTATATATTATGTTAAACTATTTCTTTCTATATTTTTATATTATGTTAAACATCTTCTTTCTATATTTTTATGTTATGTTAAACTATTTCTTTCTATATTTTTATATTATGTTAAACATCTAATTTCTATATTTTTATGTTATGTTAAACTACTTCTTTCGATGTTTATATGTTATGTTAAACTATTTCTTTCTATATTTTTATATTATGTTAAACATCTTCTTTCTATATTTTTATATTATGTTAAACATCTTCTTTCTATATTTTTATGTTATGTTAAACTATTTCTTTCTATATTTTTATATTATGTTAAACATCTTCTTTCTATATTTTTATGTTATGTTAAACTATTTCTTTCTATATTTTTATATTATGTTAAACATCTTCTTTCTATATTTTTATATTACGTTTAACTACTTCTTTCTATATTTTTATGTTATGTTAAACTACTTCTTTCTATGTTTTTATATTATGTTAAACTATTTCTTTCTATATTTTTATATTATGTTAAACATCTTCTTTTTATATTTTTATGTTATGTTAAACTATTTCTTTCTATATTTTTATATTATGTTAAACATCTAATTTCTATATTTTTATGTTATGTTAAACTACTTCTTTCTATGTTTATATATTATGTTAAACTATTTCTTTCAATATTTTTATATTATGTTAAACATCTTCTTTCTATATTTTTATGTTATATTAAACTATTTCTGTCTATATTTTTATATTATGTTAAACATCTTCTTTCTATATTTTTATGTTATGTTAAACTACTTCTTTCTATATTTTTATGTTATGTTAAACTACTTCTTTCTAGGTTTTTATATTATGTAAAACTATTTCTTTCTATATTTTTATATTATGTTAAACATCTTCTTTCTATATTTTTATGTTATTTTAAACTATTTCTTTCTATATTTTTATATTATGTTAAACATCTTCTTTCTATATTTTTATGTTATGTTAAACTAGTTCTTTCTATGTTTTTATATTATGTTAAACTATTTCTTTCTATATTTTTATATTATGTTAAACATCTTCTTTCTATATTTTTATGTTATGTTAAACTATTTCTTTCTATATTTTTATATTATGTTAAACATCTTCTTTCTATATTTTTATATTATGTTAAACTATTTCTTTCTATATTTTTATATTATGTTAAACATCTTCTTTCTATATTTTTATGTTATGTTAAACTATTTCTTTCTATATTTTTATATTATGTTAAACATCTAATTTCTATATTTTTATGTTATGATAAACTACTTCTTTCTATTTTTATATATTATGTTAAACTATTTCTTTCAATATTTTTATATTATGTTAAACATCTTCTTTCTATATTTTTATGTTATATTAAACTATTTCTGTCTATATTTTTATATTATGTTAAACATCTTTCTATATTTTTATGTTATGTTAAACTACTTCTTTCTATGTTTTTATGTTATGTTAAACTATTTCTTTCTATATTTTTATATTATGTTAAACATCTTCTTTCTATATTGTTATATTATGTTAAACATCTTATTTCTATATTTTTATGTTATGTTAAACTATTTCTTTCTATATTTTTATATTATGTTAAACATCTTCTTTCTATATTTTTATGTTATGTTAAACTATTTCTTTCTATATTTTTATGTTATGTTAAACATCTTCTTTCTATATTTTTATATTATGTTAAACATCTTCTTTCTATATTTTTATGTTATGTTAAACTATTTCTTTCTATATTTTTATATTATGTTAAACATCTTCTTTCTATATTTTTATGTTATGTTAAACTACTTCTTTCTATGTTTTTATATTATGTTAAACTATTTCTTTCTATATTTTTATATTATGTTAATCATCTTCTTTATATATTTTTATGTTATGTTAAACTATTTCTTTCTATATTTTTATATTATGTTGAACTATTTCTTTCTATATTTTTATGTTATGTTAAACTACTTCTTTCTATGTTTTTTATATTATGTTAAACTATTTCTTTCTATATTTTTATATTATGTTAAACATCTTCTTTCTATATTTTTATGTTATATTAAACTATTTCTTTCTATATTTTAATATTATGTTAAACTATTTCTTTCTATATTTTTATATTATGTTAAACATCTTCTTTCTATATTTTTATGTTATGTTAAACTACTTCTTTATATGTTTTTATATTATGTTAAACTATTTCTTTCTATATTTTTATATTATGTTAAACATCTTCTTTCTTTATTTTTATGTTATGTTAAACTATTTCTTTCTATATTTTTATATCATGTTAAACTATTTCTTTCTATATTTTTATATTATGTTAAACATCTTCTTTCTATATTTTTATGTTATGTTAAACTATTTCTTTCTATATTTTTATATTATGTTAAACATCTTCTTTCTATATTTTTATGTTATGTTAAACTACTTCTTTTTATATTTTTATGTTATGTTATACAATTTCTTTCTATATTTTTTTGTTATGTTGAACTATTTCTTTCTATATTTTTATGTTATGTTAAACTACTTCTTTCTATGTTTTTTATATTATGTTAAACTATTTCTTTCTATATTTTTATATTATGTTAAACATCTTCTTTCTATATTTTTATGTTATATTAAACTATTTCTTTCTATATTTTAATATTATGTTAAACTATTTCTTTCTATATTTTTATATTATGTTAAACATCTTCTTTCTATATTTTTATGTTATGTTAAACTACTTCTTTATATGTTTTTATATTATGTTAAACTATTTCTTTCTATATTTTTATATTATGTTAAACATCTTCTTTCTTTATTTTTATGTTATGTTAAACTATTTATTTCTATATTTTTATATCATGTTAAACTATTTCTTTCTATATTTTTATATTATGTTAAACATCTTCTTTCTATATTTTTATGTTATGTTAAACTATTTCTTTCTATATTTTTATATTATGTTAAACATCTTCTTTCTATATTTTTATGTTATGTTAAACTACTTCTTTCTATATTTTTATATTATGATAAACATCTTCTTTCTATATTTTTATGTTATGTTAAACTATTTCTTTCTATGTTTTTATATTATGTTAAACTATTTCTTTCTATATTTTTATGTTATGTTAAACTACTTCTTTTATGTTTTTATATTATGTTAAACTATTTCTTTCTATATTTTTATATTATGTTAAACATCTTCTTTCTATATTTTTATGTTATGTTAAACTATTTCTTTCTATATTTTTATATTATGTTAAACATCTTATTTCTATATTTTTATGTTATGTTAAACTACTTCTTTCTATGTTTTTATATTATGTTAAACTATTTCTTTCTATATTTTTATATTATGTTAAACATCTTCTTTCTATATTTTTATGTTATGTTAAACTACTTCTTTCTATGTTTTTATATTATGTTAAACTATTTCTTTCTATATTTTTATATTATGTTAAACATCTTCTTTCTATACTTTTATATTATGATAAACATCTTCTTTCTATATTTTTATGTTATGTTAAACTATTTCTTTCTATGTTTTTATATTATGTTAAACTATTTCTTTCTATATTTTTATGTTATGTTAAACTACTTCTTTCTATGTTTTTATATTATGTTAAACTATTTCTTTCTATATTTTTATATTATGTTAAACATCTTCTTTCTATATTTTTATGTTATGTTAAACTATTTCTTTCTATATTTTTATATTATGTTAAACTATTTCTTTCTATATTTTTATAGTATGTTATTCATCTTCTTTCTATATTTTTATGTTATGTTAAACTATTTCTTTCTATATTTTTATATTATGTTAAACATCTTCTTTCTATATTTTTATGTTATGTTAAACTATTTCTTTCTATATTTTTATATTATGTTAAACATCTTCTTTCTATATTTTTATATTATGTTAAACTACTTCTTTCTATATTTTTATATTATGTTAAACATCTTCTTTCTATATTTTTATGTTATGTTAAACTATTTCTTTCTATATTTTTATATTATGTTGAACTATTTCTTTCTATATTTTTATGTTATGTTAAACTACTTCTTTCTATGTTTTTTATATTATGTTAAACTATTTCTTTCTATATTTTTATATTATGTTAAACATCTTCTTTCTATATTTTTATGTTGTGTTAAACTACTTCTTTCTATGTTTATATATTATGTTAAACATCTTCTTTCTATATTTTTATGTTATGTTAAACTACTTCTTTCTATGTTTTTATATTATGTTAAACTATTTCTTTCTATATTTTCATATTATGTTAAACATCTTCTTTCTATATTTTTATGTTATGTTAAACTATTTCTTTCTATATTTTTATATTATGTTAAACATCTTCTTTCTATATTTTTATATTACGTTTAACTACTTCTTTCTATATTTTTATGTTATGTTAAACTACTTCTTTCTATGTTTTTATATTATGTTAAACTATTTCTTTCTATATTTTTATATTATGTTAAACATCTTCTTTCTATATTTTTATGTTATGTTAAACTATTTCTTTCTATATTTTTATATTATGTTAAACATCTAATTTCTATATTTTTATGTTATGTTAAACTACTTCTTTCTATGTTTATATATTATGTTAAACTATTTCTTTCTATATTTTTATATTATGTTAAACATCTTCTTTCTATATTTTTATGTTATATTAAACTATTTCTTTCTATATTTTTATATTATGTTAAACATCTAATTTCTATATTTTTATGTTATGTTAAACTACTTCTTTCGATGTTTATATGTTATGTTAAACTATTTCTTTCTATATTTTTATATTATGTTAAACATCTTCTTTCTATATTTTTATATTATGTTAAACATCTTCTTTCTATATTTTTATGTTATGTTAAACTATTTCTTTCTATATTTTTATATTATGTTAAACATCTTCTTTCTATATTTTTATGTTATGTTAAACTATTTCTTTCTATATTTTTATATTATGTTAAACATCTTCTTTCTATATTTTTATATTACGTTTAACTACTTCTTTCTATATTTTTATGTTATGTTAAACTACTTCTTTCTATGTTTTTATATTATGTTAAACTATTTCTTTCTATATTTTTATATTATGTTAAACATCTTCTTTTTATATTTTTATGTTATGTTAAACTATTTCTTTCTATATTTTTATATTATGTTAAACATCTAATTTCTATATTTTTATGTTATGTTAAACTACTTCTTTCTATGTTTATATATTATGTTAAACTATTTCTTTCAATATTTTTATATTATGTTAAACATCTTCTTTCTATATTTTTATGTTATATTAAACTATTTCTGTCTATATTTTTATATTATGTTAAACATCTTCTTTCTATATTTTTATGTTATGTTAAACTACTTCTTTCTATATTTTTATGTTATGTTAAACTACTTCTTTCTATGTTTTTATATTATGTAAAACTATTTCTTTCTATATTTTTATATTATGTTAAACATCTTCTTTCTATATTTTTATGTTATTTTAAACTATTTCTTTCTATATTTTTATATTATGTTAAACATCTTCTTTCTATATTTTTATGTTATGTTAAACTAGTTCTTTCTATGTTTTTATATTATGTTAAACTATTTCTTTCTATATTTTTATATTATGTTAAACATCTTCTTTCTATATTTTTATGTTATGTTAAACTATTTCTTTCTATATTTTTATATTATGTTAAACATCTTCTTTCTATATTTTTATATTATGTTAAACTATTTCTTTCTATATTTTTATATTATGTTAAACATCTTCTTTCTATATTTTTATGTTATGTTAAACTATTTCTTTCTATATTTTTATATTATGTTAAACATCTAATTTCTATATTTTTATGTTATGATAAACTACTTCTTTCTATTTTTATATATTATGTTAAACTATTTCTTTCAATATTTTTATATTATGTTAAACATCTTCTTTCTATATTTTTATGTTATATTAAACTATTTCTGTCTATATTTTTATATTATGTTAAACATCTTTCTATATTTTTATGTTATGTTAAACTACTTCTTTCTATGTTTTTATGTTATGTTAAACTATTTCTTTCTATATTTTTATATTATGTTAAACATCTTCTTTCTATATTGTTATATTATGTTAAACATCTTATTTCTATATTTTTATGTTATGTTAAACTATTTCTTTCTATATTTTTATATTATGTTAAACATCTTCTTTCTATATTTTTATGTTATGTTAAACTATTTCTTTCTATATTTTTATGTTATGTTAAACATCTTCTTTCTATATTTTTATATTATGTTAAACATCTTCTTTCTATATTTTTATGTTATGTTAAACTATTTCTTTCTATATTTTTATATTATGTTAAACATCTTCTTTCTATATTTTTATGTTATGTTAAACTACTTCTTTCTATGTTTTTATATTATGTTAAACTATTTCTTTCTATATTTTTATATTATGTTAATCATCTTCTTTATATATTTTTATGTTATGTTAAACTATTTCTTTCTATATTTTTATATTATGTTGAACTATTTCTTTCTATATTTTTATGTTATGTTAAACTACTTCTTTCTATGTTTTTTATATTATGTTAAACTATTTCTTTCTATATTTTTATATTATGTTAAACATCTTCTTTCTATATTTTTATGTTATATTAAACTATTTCTTTCTATATTTTAATATTATGTTAAACTATTTCTTTCTATATTTTTATATTATGTTAAACATCTTCTTTCTATATTTTTATGTTATGTTAAACTACTTCTTTATATGTTTTTATATTATGTTAAACTATTTCTTTCTATATTTTTATATTATGTTAAACATCTTCTTTCTTTATTTTTATGTTATGTTAAACTATTTCTTTCTATATTTTTATATCATGTTAAACTATTTCTTTCTATATTTTTATATTATGTTAAACATCTTCTTTCTATATTTTTATGTTATGTTAAACTATTTCTTTCTATATTTTTATATTATGTTAAACATCTTCTTTCTATATTTTTATGTTATGTTAAACTACTTCTTTTTATATTTTTATGTTATGTTATACAATTTCTTTCTATATTTTTTTGTTATGTTGAACTATTTCTTTCTATATTTTTATGTTATGTTAAACTACTTCTTTCTATGTTTTTTATATTATGTTAAACTATTTCTTTCTATATTTTTATATTATGTTAAACATCTTCTTTCTATATTTTTTAGTTATATTAAACTATTTCTTTCTATATTTTAATATTATGTTAAACTATTTCTTTCTATATTTTTATATTATGTTAAACATCTTCTTTCTATATTTTTATGTTATGTTAAACTACTTCTTTATATGTTTTTATATTATGTTAAACTATTTCTTTCTATATTTTTATATTATGTTAAACATCTTCTTTCTTTATTTTTATGTTATGTTAAACTATTTCTTTCTATATTTTTATATCATGTTAAACTATTTCTTTCTATATTTTTATATTATGTTAAACATCTTCTTTCTATATTTTTATGTTATGTTAAACTATTTCTTTCTATATTTTTATATTATGTTAAACATCTTCTTTCTATATTTTTATGTTATGTTAAACTACTTCTTTCTATATTTTTATATTATGATAAACATCTTCTTTCTATATTTTTATGTTATGTTAAACTATTTCTTTCTATGTTTTTATATTATGTTAAACTATTTCTTTCTATATTTTTATGTTATGTTAAACTACTTCTTTTATGTTTTTATATTATGTTAAACTATTTCTTTCTATATTTTTATATTATGTTAAACATCTTCTTTCTATATTTTTATGTTATGTTAAACTATTTCTTTCTATATTTTTATATTATGTTAAACATCTTATTTCTATATTTTTATGTTATGTTAAACTACTTCTTTCTATGTTTTTATATTATGTTAAACTATTTCTTTCTATATTTTTATATTATGTTAAACATCTTCTTTCTATATTTTTATGTTATGTTAAACTACTTCTTTCTATGTTTTTATATTATGTTAAACTATTTCTTTCTATATTTTTATATTATGTTAAACATCTTCTTTCTATACTTTTATGTTATGTTAAACTACTTCTGTATATGTTTTTATATTATGTTAAACTATTTCTTTCTATATTTTTATATTATGTTAAACATCTTCTTTCTATATTTTTATGTTATGTTAAACTACTTCTTTCTATGTTTTTATATTATGTTAAACTATTTCTTTCTATATTTTTATATTATGTTAAACATCTTCTTTCTGTATTTTTATGTTATGTTAAACTATTTCTTTCTATATTTTTATATTATGTTAAACTATTTCTTTCTATATTTTTATAGTATGTTATTCATCTTCTTTCTATATTTTTATGTTATGTTAAACTATTTCTTTCTATATTTTTATATTATGTTAAACATCTTCTTTCTATATTTTTATGTTATGTTAAACTATTTCTTTCTATATTTTTATATTATGTTAAACATCTTCTTTCTATATTTTTATATTATGTTAAACTACTTCTTTCTATATTTTTATATTATGTTAAACATCTTCTTTCTATATTTTTATGTTATGTTAAACTATTTCTTTCTATATTTTTATATTATGTTGAACTATTTCTTTCTATATTTTTATGTTATGTTAAACTACTTCTTTCTATGTTTTTTATATTATGTTAAACTATTTCTTTCTATATTTTTATATTATGTTAAACATCTTCTTTCTATATTTTTATGTTGTGTTAAACTACTTCTTTCTATGTTTATATATTATGTTAAACATCTTCTTTCTATATTTTTATGTTATGTTAAACTACTTCTTTCTATGTTTTTATATTATGTTAAACTATTTCTTTCTATATTTTCATATTATGTTAAACATCTTCTTTCTATATTTTTATGTTATGTTAAACTATTTCTTTCTATGTTTTTATATTATGTTAAACTATTTCTTTCTATATTTTTATGTTATGTTAAACTACTTCTTTCTATGTTTTTATATTATGTTAAACTATTTCTTTCTATATTTTTATATTATGTTAAACATCTTCTTTCTATATTTTTATGTTATGTTAAACTATTTCTTTCTATATTTTTATATTATGTTAAACATCTTATTTCTATATTTTTATGTTATGTTAAACTACTTCTTTCTATGTTTTTATATTATGTTAAACTATTTCTTTCTATATTTTTATATTATGTTAAACATCTTCTTTCTATATTTTTATGTTATGTTAAACTACTTCTTTCTATGTTTTTATATTATGTTAAACTATTTCTTTCTATATTTTTATATTATGTTAAACATCTTCTTTCTATATTTTTATGTTATGTTAAACTACTTCTTTCTATGTTTTTATATTATGTTAAACTACTTCTTTCTATATTTTTATGTTATGTTATACAATTTCTTTCTATATTTTTATGTTATGTTAAACTACTTCTTTTATGTTTTTATATTATGTTAAACTATTTCTTTCTATATTTTTATATTATGTTAAACATCTTCTTTCTATATTTTTATGTTATGTTAAACTATTTCTTTCTATTTTTATATTATGTTAAACTATTTCTTTCTATATTTTTATATTATGTTAAACATCTTCTTTCTATATTTTTATGTTATGTTAAACTACTTCTTTCTATATTTTTATGTTATGTTATACAATTTCTTTCTATATTTTTATGTTATGTTAAACTACTTCTTTTATGTTTTTATATTATGTTAAACTATTTCTTTCTATATTTTTATATTATGTTAAACATCTTCTTTCTATATTTTTATGTTATGTTAAACTATTTCTTTCTATATTTTTATATTATGTTAAACATCTTATTTCTATATTTTTATGTTATGTTAAACTACTTCTTTCTATGTTTTTATATTATGTTAAACTATTTCTTTCTATATTTTTATATTATGTTAAACATCTTCTTTCTATATTTTTATGTTATGTTAAACTACTTCTTTCTATGTTTTTATATTATGTTAAACTATTTCTTTCTATATTTTTATATTATGTTAAACATCTTCTTTCTATATTTTTATGTTATGTTAAACTACTTCTTTCTATATTTTTATGTTATGTTATACAATTTCTTTCTATATTTTTATGTTATGTTAAACTACTTCTTTTATGTTTTTATATTATGTTAAACTATTTCTTTCTATATTTTTATATTATGTTAAACATCTTCTTTCTATATTTTTATGTTATGTTAAACTATTTCTTTCTAAATTTTTATATTATGTTAAACTATTTCTTTCTATATTTTTATATTATGTTAAACATCTTCTTTCTATATTTTTATGTTATGTTAAACTATTTCTTTCTATATTTTTATATTATGTTAAACATCTTCTTTCTATATTTTTATATTACGTTTAACTACTTCTTTCTATATTTTTATGTTATGTTAAACTACTTCTTTCTATGTTTTTATATTATGTTAAACTATTTCTTTCTATATTTTTATATTATGTTAAACATCTTCTTTCTATATTTTTATATTATGTTAAACTATTTCTTTCTATATTTTTATATTATGTTAAGCATCTTCTTTCTATATTTTTATGTTATGTTAAACTATTTCTTTCTATATTTTTATATTATGTTAAACATCTTCTTTCTATATTTTTATATTACGTTTAACTACTTCTTTCTATATTTTTATGTTATGTTAAACTACTTCTTTCTATATTTTTATGTTATGTTATACAATTTCTTTCTATATTATTATGTTATGTTAAACTACTTCTTTTATGTTTTTATATTATGTTAAACTATTTCTTTCTATATTTTTATATTATGTTAAACATCTTCTTTCTATATTTTTATGTTATGTTAAACTATTTCTTTCTAAATTTTTATATTATGTTAAACTATTTCTTTCTATATTTTTATATTATGTTAAACATCTTCTTTCTATATTTTTATGTTATGTTAAACTATTTCTTTCTATATTTTTATATTATGTTAAACATCTTCTTTCTATATTTTTATATTACGTTTAACTACTTCTTTCTATATTTTTATGTTATGTTAAACTACTTCTTTCTATGTTTATATATTATGTTAAACTATTTCTTTCTATATTTTTATATTATGTTAAACATCTTCTTTCTATATTTTTATATTATGTTAAACTATTTCTTTCTATATTTTTATATTATGTTAAGCATCTTCTTTCTATATTTTTATGTTATGTTAAACTATTTCTTTCTATATTTTTATATTATGTTAAACATCTTCTTTCTATATTTTTATGTTATGTTAAACTATTTCTTTCTATATTTTTATATTATGTTAAACATCTTCTTTCTATATTTTTATATTACGTTTAACTACTTCTTTCTATATTTTTATGTTATGTTAAACTACTTCTTTCTATGTTTTTATATTATGTTAAACTATTTCTTTCTATATTTTTATATTATGTTAAACATCTTCTTTCTATATTTTTATGTTATGTTAAACTATTTCTTTCTATATTTTTATATTATGTTAAACATCTAATTTCTATATTTTTATGTTATGTTAAACTACTTCTTTCTATGTTTATATATTATGTTAAACTATTTCTTTCTATATTTTTATATTATGTTAAACATCTTCTTTCTATATTTTTATGTTATGTTAAACTATTTCTTTCTATATTTTTATATTATGTTAAACATCTAATTTCTATATTTTTATGTTATGTTAAACTACTTCTTTCTATGTTTATATGTTATGTTAAACTATTTCTTTCTATATTTTTATATTATGTTAAACATCTTCTTTCTATATTTTTATATTACGTTTAACTACTTCTTTCTATATTTTTATGTTATGTTAAACTACTTCTTTCTATGTTTTTATATTATGTTAAACTATTTCTTTCTATATTTTTATATTATGTTAAACATCTTCTTTTTATATTTTTATGTTATGTTAAACTATTTCTTTCTATATTTTTATATTATGTTAAACATCTAATTTCTATATTTTTATGTTATGTTAAACTACTTCTTTCTATGTTTATATATTATGTTAAACTATTTCTTTCAATATTTTTATATTATGTTAAACATCTTCTTTCTATATTTTTATGTTATATTAAACTATTTCTGTCTATATTTTTATATTATGTTAAACATCTTCTTTCTATATTTTTATGTTATGTTAAACTACTTCTTTCTATATTTTTATGTTATGTTAAACTACTTCTTTCTATGTTTTTATATTATGTAAAACTATTTCTTTCTATATTTTTATATTATGTTAAACATCTTCTTTCTATATTTTTATGTTATTTTAAACTATTTCTTTCTATATTTTTATATTATGTTAAACATCTTCTTTCTATATTTTTATGTTATGTTAAACTAGTTCTTTCTATGTTTTTATATTATGTTAAACTATTTCTTTCTATATTTTTATATTATGTTAAACATCTTCTTTCTATATTTTTATGTTATGTTAAACTATTTCTTTCTATATTTTTATATTATGTTAAACATCTTCTTTCTATATTTTTATATTATGTTAAACTATTTCTTTCTATATTTTTATATTATGTTAAACATCTTCTTTCTATATTTTTATGTTATGTTAAACTATTTCTTTCTATATTTTTATATTATGTTAAACATCTAATTTCTATATTTTTATGTTATGATAAACTACTTCTTTCTATTTTTATATATTATGTTAAACTATTTCTTTCAATATTTTTATATTATGTTAAACATCTTCTTTCTATATTTTTATGTTATATTAAACTATTTCTGTCTATATTTTTATATTATGTTAAACATCTTTCTATATTTTTATGTTATGTTAAACTACTTCTTTCTATGTTTTTATGTTATGTTAAACTATTTCTTTCTATATTTTTATATTATGTTAAACATCTTCTTTCTATATTTTTATGTTATATTAAACTATTTCTTTCTATATTTTAATATTATGTTAAACTATTTCTTTCTATATTTTTATATTATGTTAAACATCTTCTTTCTATATTTTTATGTTATGTTAAACTACTTCTTTATATGTTTTTATATTATGTTAAACTATTTCTTTCTATATTTTTATATTATGTTAAACATCTTCTTTCTTTATTTTTATGTTATGTTAAACTATTTCTTTCTATATTTTTATATCATGTTAAACTATTTCTTTCTATATTTTTATATTATGTTAAACATCTTCTTTCTATATTTTTATGTGATGTTAAACTATTTCTTTCTATATTTTTATATTATGTTAAACATCTTCTTTCTATATTTTTATGTTATGTTAAACTACTTCTTTCTATATTTTTATGTTATGTTATACAATTTCTTTCTATATTTTTATGTTATGTTAAACTACTTCTTTCTATGTTTTTATATTATGTTAAACTATTTCTTTCTATATTTTTATATTATGTTAAACATCTTCTTTCTATATTTTTATGTTATGATAATTTAGTTCTTTCTATATTTTTATATTATGTTAAACATCTTCTTTCTATATTTTTATATTATGTTAAACTATTTCTTTCTATATTTTTATATTATGTTAAACTATTTCTTTCTATATTTTTATGTTATGTTAAACTATTTCTTTCTATATTATGTTAAACATCTTCTTTCTATATTTTTATGTTATGTTAAACTACTTCTTTCTATATTTTTATGTTATGTTAAACTACTTCTTTCTATGTTTTTATATTATGTAAAACTATTTCTTTCTATATTTTTATATTATGTTAAACATCTTCTTTCTATATTTTTATGTTATGTTAAACTATTTCTTTCTATATTTTTATATTATGTTAAACATCTTCTTTCTATATTTTTATGTTATGTTAAACTATTTCTTTCTATATTTTTATATTATGTTAAACATCTTCTTTCTATATTTTTATATTACGTTTAACTACTTCTTTCTATATTTTTATGTTATGTTAAACTACTTCTTTCTATGTTTTTATATTATGTTAAACTATTTCTTTCTATATTTTTATATTATGTTAAACATCTTCTTTCTATATTTTTATGTTATGTTAAACTATTTCTTTCTATATTTTTATATTATGTTAAACATCTTCTTTCTATATTTTTATATTATGTTAAACTATTTCTTTCTATATTTTTATATTATGTTAAACATCTTCTTTCTATATTTTTATGTTATGTTAAACTATTTCTTTCTATATTTTTATATTATGTTAAACATCTAATTTCTATATTTTTATGTTATGATAAACTACTTCTTTCTATTTTTATATATTATGTTAAACTATTTCTTTCAATATTTTTATATTATGTTAAACATCTTCTTTCTATATTTTTATGTTATATTAAACTATTTCTGTCTATATTTTTATATTATGTTAAACATCTTTCTATATTTTTATGTTATGTTAAACTACTTCTTTCTATGTTTTTATGTTATGTTAAACTATTTCTTTCTATATTTTTATATTATGTTAAACATCTTCTTTCTATATTGTTATATTATGTTAAACATCTTATTTCTATATTTTTTTGTTATGTTAAACTATTTCTTTCTATATTTTTATATTATGTTAAACATCTTCTTTCTATATTTTTATGTTATGTTAAACTATTTCTTTCTATATTTTTATGTTATGTTAAACATCTTCTTTCTATATTTTTATATTATGTTAAACATCTTCTTTCTATATTTTTATGTTATGTTAAACTATTTCTTTCTATATTTTTATATTATGTTAAACATCTTCTTTCTATATTTTTATGTTATGTTAAACTACTTCTTTCTATGTTTTTATATTATGTTAAACTATTTCTTTCTATATTTTTATATTATGTTAATCATCTTCTTTATATATTTTTATGTTATGTTAAACTATTTCTTTCTATATTTTTATATTATGTTGAACTATTTCTTTCTATATTTTTATGTTATGTTAAACTACTTCTTTCTATGTTTTTTATATTATGTTAAACTATTTCTTTCTATATTTTTATATTATGTTAAACATCTTCTTTCTATATTTTTATGTTATATTAAACTATTTCTTTCTATATTTTAATATTATGTTAAACTATTTCTTTCTATATTTTTATATTATGTTAAACATCTTCTTTCTATATTTTTATGTTATGTTAAACTACTTCTTTATATGTTTTTATATTATGTTAAACTATTTCTTTCTATATTTTTATATTATGTTAAACATCTTCTTTCTTTATTTTTATGTTATGTTAAACTATTTCTTTCTATATTTTTATATCATGTTAAACTATTTCTTTCTATATTTTTATATTATGTTAAACATCTTCTTTCTATATTTTTATGTTATGTTAAACTATTTCTTTCTATATTTTTATATTATGTTAAACATCTTCTTTCTATATTTTTATGTTATGTTAAACTACTTCTTTTTATATTTTTATGTTATGTTATACAATTTCTTTCTATATTTTTTTGTTATGTTGAACTATTTCTTTCTATATTTTTATGTTATGTTAAACTACTTCTTTCTATGTTTTTTATATTATGTTAAACTATTTCTTTCTATATTTTTATATTATGTTAAACATCTTCTTTCTATATTTTTATGTTATATTAAACTATTTCTTTCTATATTTTAATATTATGTTAAACTATTTCTTTCTATATTTTTATATTATGTTAAACATCTTCTTTCTATATTTTTATGTTATGTTAAACTACTTCTTTATATGTTTTTATATTATGTTAAACTATTTCTTTCTATATTTTTATATTATGTTAAACATCTTCTTTCTTTATTTTTATGTTATGTTAAACTATTTCTTTCTATATTTTTATATCATGTTAAACTATTTCTTTCTATATTTTTATATTATGTTAAACATCTTCTTTCTATATTTTTATGTTATGTTAAACTATTTCTTTCTATATTTTTATATTATGTTAAACATCTTCTTTCTATATTTTTATGTTATGTTAAACTACTTCTTTCTATATTTTTATATTATGATAAACATCTTCTTTCTATATTTTTATGTTATGTTAAACTATTTCTTTCTATGTTTTTATATTATGTTAAACTATTTCTTTCTATATTTTTATGTTATGTTAAACTACTTCTTTTATGTTTTTATATTATGTTAAACTATTTCTTTCTATATTTTTATATTATGTTAAACATCTTCTTTCTATATTTTTATGTTATGTTAAACTATTTCTTTCTATATTTTTATATTATGTTAAACATCTTATTTCTATATTTTTATGTTATGTTAAACTACTTCTTTCTATGTTTTTATATTATGTTAAACTATTTCTTTCTATATTTTTATATTATGTTAAACATCTTCTTTCTATATTTTTATGTTATGTTAAACTACTTCTTTCTATGTTTTTATATTATGTTAAACTATTTCTTTCTATATTTTTATATTATGTTAAACATCTTCTTTCTATACTTTTATGTTATGTTAAACTACTTCTGTATATGTTTTTATATTATGTTAAACTATTTCTTTCTATATTTTTATATTATGTTAAACATCTTCTTTCTATATTTTTATGTTATGTTAAACTATTTCTTTCTATATTTTTATATTATGTTAAACATCTTCTTTCTATATTTTTATGTTATGTTAAACTACTTCTTTCTATATTTTTATATTATGTTAAACATCTTCTTTCTATATTTTTATGTTATGTTAAACTACTTCTTTCTATATTTTTATGTTATGTTAAACTACTTCTTTCTATGTTTTTATATTATGTAAAACTATTTCTTTCTATATTTTTATATTATGTTAAACATCTTCTTTCTATATTTTTATGTTATTTTAAACTATTTCTTTCTATATTTTTATATTATGTTAAACATCTTCTTTCTATATTTTTATGTTATGTTAAACTAGTTCTTTCTATGTTTTTATATTATGTAAAACTATTTCTTTCTATATTTTTATATTATGTTAAACATCTTCTTTCTATATTTTTATGTTATGTTAAACTATTTCTTTCTATATTTTTATATTATGTTAAACATCTTCTTTCTATATTTTTATATTATGTTAAACTATTTCTTTCTATATTTTTATATTATGTTAAACATCTTCTTTCTATATTTTTATATTATGTTAAACTACTTCTTTCTATATTTTTATATTATGTTAAACATCTTCTTTCTATATTTTTATGTTATGTTAAACTATTTCTTTCTATATTTTTATATTATGTTGAACTATTTCTTTCTATATTTTTATGTTATGTTAAACTACTTCTTTCTATGTTTTTTATATTATGTTAAACTATTTCTTTCTATATTTTTATATTATGTTAAACATCTTCTTTCTATATTTTTATGTTGTGTTAAACTACTTCTTTCTATGTTTATATATTATGTTAAACATCTTCTTTCTATATTTTTATGTTATGTTAAACTACTTCTTTCTATGTTTTTATATTATGTTAAACTATTTCTTTCTATATTTTCATATTATGTTAAACATCTTCTTTCTATATTTTTATGTTATGTTAAACTATTTCTTTCTATGTTTTTATATTATGTTAAACTATTTCTTTCTATATTTTTATGTTATGTTAAACTACTTCTTTCTATGTTTTTATATTATGTTAAACTATTTCTTTCTATATTTTTATATTATGTTAAACATCTTCTTTCTATATTTTTATGTTATGTTAAACTATTTCTTTCTATATTTTTATATTATGTTAAACATCTTATTTCTATATTTTTATGTTATGTTAAACTACTTCTTTCTATGTTTTTATATTATGTTAAACTATTTCTTTCTATATTTTTATATTATGTTAAACATCTTCTTTCTATATTTTTATGTTATGTTAAACTACTTCTTTCTATGTTTTTATATTATGTTAAACTATTTCTTTCTATATTTTTATATTATGTTAAACATCTTCTTTCTATATTTTTATGTTATGTTAAACTACTTCTTTCTATATTTTTATGTTATGTTATACAATTTCTTTCTATATTTTTATGTTATGTTAAACTACTTCTTTTATGTTTTTATATTATGTTAAACTATTTCTTTCTATATTTTTATATTATGTTAAACATCTTCTTTCTATATTTTTATGTTATGTTAAACTATTTCTTTCTAAATTTTTATATTATGTTAAACAATTTCTTTCTATATTTTTATATTATGTTAAACATCTTCTTTCTATATTTTTATGTTATGTTAAACTACTTCTTTCTATATTTTTATGTTATGTTATACAATTTCTTTCTATATTTTTATGTTATGTTAAACTACTTCTTTTATGTTTTTATATTATGTTAAACTATTTCTTTCTATATTTTTATATTATGTTAAACATCTTCTTTCTATATTTTTATGTTATGTTAAACTATTTCTTTCTATATTTTTATATTATGTTAAACATCTTATTTCTATATTTTTATGTTATGTTAAACTACTTCTTTCTATGTTTTTATATTATGTTAAACTATTTCTTTCTATATTTTTATATTATGTTAAACATCTTCTTTCTATATTTTTATGTTATGTTAAACTACTTCTTTCTATGTTTTTATATTATGTTAAACTATTTCTTTCTATATTTTTATATTATGTTAAACATCTTCTTTCTATATTTTTATGTTATGTTAAACTACTTCTTTCTATATTTTTATGTTATGTTATACAATTTCTTTCTATATTTTTATGTTATGTTAAACTACTTCTTTTATGTTTTTATATTATGTTAAACTATTTCTTTCTATATTTTTATATTATGTTAAACATCTTCTTTCTATATTTTTATGTTATGTTAAACTATTTCTTTCTAAATTTTTATATTATGTTAAACTATTTCTTTCTATATTTTTATATTATGTTAAACATCTTCTTTCTATATTTTTATGTTATGTTAAACTATTTCTTTCTATATTTTTATATTATGTTAAACATCTTCTTTCTATATTTTTATATTACGTTTAACTACTTCTTTCTATATTTTTATGTTATGTTAAACTACTTCTTTCTATGTTTTTATATTATGTTAAACTATTTCTTTCTATATTTTTATATTATGTTAAACATCTTCTTTCTATATTTTTATATTATGTTAAACTATTTCTTTCTATATTTTTATATTATGTTAAGCATCTTCTTTCTATATTTTTATGTTATGTTAAACTATTTCTTTCTATATTTTTATATTATGTTAAACATCTTCTTTCTATATTTTTATATTACGTTTAACTACTTCTTTCTATATTTTTATGTTATGTTAAACTACTTCTTTCTATATTTTTATGTTATGTTATACAATTTCTTTCTATATTATTATGTTATGTTAAACTACTTCTTTTATGTTTTTATATTATGTTAAACTATTTCTTTCTATATTTTTATATTATGTTAAACATCTTCTTTCTATATTTTTATGTTATGTTAAACTATTTCTTTCTATATTTTTATATTATGTTAAACATCTTCTTTCTATATTTTTATGTTATGTTAAACTACTTCTTTTTATATTTTTATGTTATGTTATACAATTTCTTTCTATATTTTTTTGTTATGTTGAACTATTTCTTTCTATATTTTTATGTTATGTTAAACTACTTCTTTCTATGTTTTTTATATTATGTTAAACTATTTCTTTCTATATTTTTATATTATGTTAAACATCTTCTTTCTATATTTTTATGTTATATTAAACTATTTCTTTCTATATTTTAATATTATGTTAAACTATTTCTTTCTATATTTTTATATTATGTTAAACATCTTCTTTCTATATTTTTATGTTATGTTAAACTACTTCTTTATATGTTTTTATATTATGTTAAACTATTTCTTTCTATATTTTTATATTATGTTAAACATCTTCTTTCTTTATTTTTATGTTATGTTAAACTATTTCTTTCTATATTTTTATATCATGTTAAACTATTTCTTTCTATATTTTTATATTATGTTAAACATCTTCTTTCTATATTTTTATGTTATGTTAAACTATTTCTTTCTATATTTTTATATTATGTTAAACATCTTCTTTCTATATTTTTATGTTATGTTAAACTACTTCTTTCTATATTTTTATATTATGATAAACATCTTCTTTCTATATTTTTATGTTATGTTAAACTATTTCTTTCTATGTTTTTATATTATGTTAAACTATTTCTTTCTATATTTTTATGTTATGTTAAACTACTTCTTTTATGTTTTTATATTATGTTAAACTATTTCTTTCTATATTTTTATATTATGTTAAACATCTTCTTTCTATATTTTTATGTTATGTTAAACTATTTCTTTCTATATTTTTATATTATGTTAAACATCTTATTTCTATATTTTTATGTTATGTTAAACTACTTCTTTACATGTTTTTATATTATGTTAAACTATTTCTTTCTATATTTTTATATTATGTTAAACATCTTCTTTCTATATTTTTATGTTATGTTAAACTACTTCTTTCTATGTTTTTATATTATGTTAAACTATTTCTTTCTATATTTTTATATTATGTTAAACATCTTCTTTCTATACTTTTATGTTATGTTAAACTACTTCTGTATATGTTTTTATATTATGTTAAACTATTTCTTTCTATATTTTTATATTATGTTAAACATCTTCTTTCTATATTTTTATGTTATGTTAAACTATTTCTTTCTATATTTTTATATTATGTTAAACATCTTCTTTCTATATTTTTATGTTATGTTAAACTACTTCTTTCTATATTTTTATATTATGTTAAACATCTTCTTTCTATATTTTTATGTTATGTTAAACTACTTCTTTCTATATTTTTATGTTATGTTAAACTACTTCTTTCTATGTTTTTATATTATGTAAAACTATTTCTTTCTATATTTTTATATTATGTTAAACATCTTCTTTCTATATTTTTATGTTATTTTAAACTATTTCTTTCTATATTTTTATATTATGTTAAACATCTTCTTTCTATATTTTTATGTTATGTTAAACTAGTTCTTTCTATGTTTTTATATTATGTAAAACTATTTCTTTCTATATTTTTATATTATGTTAAACATCTTCTTTCTATATTTTTATGTTATGTTAAACTATTTCTTTCTATATTTTTATATTATGTTAAACATCTTCTTTCTATATTTTTATATTATGTTAAACTATTTCTTTCTATATTTTTATATTATGTTAAACATCTTCTTTCTATATTTTTATATTATGTTAAACTACTTCTTTCTATATTTTTATATTATGTTAAACATCTTCTTTCTATATTTTTATGTTATGTTAAACTATTTCTTTCTATATTTTTATATTATGTTGAACTATTTCTTTCTATATTTTTATGTTATGTTAAACTACTTCTTTCTATGTTTTTTATATTATGTTAAACTATTTCTTTCTATATTTTTATATTATGTTAAACATCTTCTTTCTATATTTTTATGTTGTGTTAAACTACTTCTTTCTATGTTTATATATTATGTTAAACATCTTCTTTCTATATTTTTATGTTATGTTAAACTACTTCTTTCTATGTTTTTATATTATGTTAAACTATTTCTTTCTATATTTTCATATTATGTTAAACATCTTCTTTCTATATTTTTATGTTATGTTAAACTATTTCTTTCTATGTTTTTATATTATGTTAAACTATTTCTTTCTATATTTTTATGTTATGTTAAACTACTTCTTTCTATGTTTTTATATTATGTTAAACTATTTCTTTCTATATTTTTATATTATGTTAAACATCTTCTTTCTATATTTTTATGTTATGTTAAACTATTTCTTTCTATATTTTTATATTATGTTAAACATCTTATTTCTATATTTTTATGTTATGTTAAACTACTTCTTTCTATGTTTTTATATTATGTTAAACTATTTCTTTCTATATTTTTATATTATGTTAAACATCTTCTTTCTATATTTTTATGTTATGTTAAACTACTTCTTTCTATGTTTTTATATTATGTTAAACTATTTCTTTCTATATTTTTATATTATGTTAAACATCTTCTTTCTATATTTTTATGTTATGTTAAACTACTTCTTTCTATATTTTTATGTTATGTTATACAATTTCTTTCTATATTTTTATGTTATGTTAAACTACTTCTTTTATGTTTTTATATTATGTTAAACTATTTCTTTCTATATTTTTATATTATGTTAAACATCTTCTTTCTATATTTTTATGTTATGTTAAACTATTTCTTTCTAAATTTTTATATTATGTTAAACAATTTCTTTCTATATTTTTATATTATGTTAAACATCTTCTTTCTATATTTTTATGTTATGTTAAACTACTTCTTTCTATATTTTTATGTTATGTTATACAATTTCTTTCTATATTTTTATGTTATGTTAAACTACTTCTTTTATGTTTTTATATTATGTTAAACTATTTCTTTCTATATTTTTATATTATGTTAAACATCTTCTTTCTATATTTTTATGTTATGTTAAACTATTTCTTTCTATATTTTTATATTATGTTAAACATCTTATTTCTATATTTTTATGTTATGTTAAACTACTTCTTTCTATGTTTTTATATTATGTTAAACTATTTCTTTCTATATTTTTATATTATGTTAAACATCTTCTTTCTATATTTTTATGTTATGTTAAACTACTTCTTTCTATGTTTTTATATTATGTTAAACTATTTCTTTCTATATTTTTATATTATGTTAAACATCTTCTTTCTATATTTTTATGTTATGTTAAACTACTTCTTTCTATATTTTTATGTTATGTTATACAATTTCTTTCTATATTTTTATGTTATGTTAAACTACTTCTTTTATGTTTTTATATTATGTTAAACTATTTCTTTCTATATTTTTATATTATGTTAAACATCTTCTTTCTATATTTTTATGTTATGTTAAACTATTTCTTTCTAAATTTTTATATTATGTTAAACTATTTCTTTCTATATTTTTATATTATGTTAAACATCTTCTTTCTATATTTTTATGTTATGTTAAACTATTTCTTTCTATATTTTTATATTATGTTAAACATCTTCTTTCTATATTTTTATATTACGTTTAACTACTTCTTTCTATATTTTTATGTTATGTTAAACTACTTCTTTCTATGTTTTTATATTATGTTAAACTATTTCTTTCTATATTTTTATATTATGTTAAACATCTTCTTTCTATATTTTTATATTATGTTAAACTATTTCTTTCTATATTTTTATATTATGTTAAGCATCTTCTTTCTATATTTTTATGTTATGTTAAACTATTTCTTTCTATATTTTTATATTATGTTAAACATCTTCTTTCTATATTTTTATATTACGTTTAACTACTTCTTTCTATATTTTTATGTTATGTTAAACTACTTCTTTCTATATTTTTATGTTATGTTATACAATTTCTTTCTATATTATTATGTTATGTTAAACTACTTCTTTTATGTTTTTATATTATGTTAAACTATTTCTTTCTATATTTTTATATTATGTTAAACATCTTCTTTCTATATTTTTATGTTATGTTAAACTATTTCTTTCTAAATTTTTATATTATGTTAAACTATTTCTTTCTATATTTTTATATTATGTTAAACATCTTCTTTCTATATTTTTATGTTATGTTAAACTATTTCTTTCTATATTTTTATATTATGTTAAACATCTTCTTTCTATATTTTTATATTACGTTTAACTACTTCTTTCTATATTTTTATGTTATGTTAAACTACTTCTTTCTATGTTTTTATATTATGTTAAACTATTTCTTTCTATATTTTTATATTATGATAAACATCTTCTTTCTATATTTTTATGTTATGTTAAACTACTTCTTTCTATATTTTTATGTTATGTTATACAATTTCTTTCTATATTTTTATGTTATGTTAAACTACTTCTTTCTATGTTTTTATATTATGTTAAACTATTTCCTTCTATATTTTTATATTATGTTAAACATCTTCTTTCTATATTTTTATGTTATGTTAAACTACTTCTTTCTATGTTTTTATATTATGTTAAACTATTTCTTTCTATATTTTTATATTATGTTAAACATCTTCTTTCTATATTTTTATATTATGTTAAACATCATCTTTCTATATTTTTATGTTATGTTAAACTATTTCTTTCTATATTTTTATATTATGTTAAACATCTTCTTTCTATATTTTTATATTATGTTAAACATCTTCTTTCTATATTTTTATGTTATGTTAAACTATTTCTTTCTATATTTTTATACTATGTTAAACATCTTCTTTCTATATTTTTATGTTATGTTAAACTACTTCTTTCTATATTTTTATGTTATGTTAAACTATTTTTTTCTATATTTTTATATTATGTTAAACATCTTCTTTCTATATTTTTATGTTATGTTAAACTATTTCTTTCTATATTTTTATGTTATGTTAAACTACTTCTTTCTATGTTTTTATATTATGTTAAACTATTTCTTTCTATATTTTTATATTATGTTAAACATCTTCTTTCTATATTTTTATGTTATGTTAAACAACTTCTTTCTATATTTTTATGTTATGTTAAACTACTTCTTTCTATGTATTTATATTATGTAAAACTATTTCTTTCTATATTTTTATATTATGTTAAACATCTTCTTTCTATATTTTTATGTTATTTTAAACTATTTCTTTCTATATTTTTATATTATGTTAAACATCTTCTTTCTATATTTTTATGTTATGTTAAACTAGTTCTTTCTATGTTTTTATATTATGTTAAACTATTTCTTTCTATATTTTTATATTATGTTAAACATCTTCTTTCTATATTTTTATGTTATGTTAAACTATTTCTTTCTATATTTTTATATTATGTTAAACATCTTCTTTCTATATTTTTATATTATGTTAAACTATTTCTTTCTATATTTTTATATTATGTTAAACATCTTCTTTCTATATTTTTATGTTATGTTAAACTATTTCTTTCTATATTTTTATATTATGTTAAACATCTAATTTCTATATTTTTATGTTATGATAAACTACTTCTTTCTATTTTTATATATTATGTTAAACTATTTCTTTCAATATTTTTATATTATGTTAAACATCTTCTTTCTATATTTTTATGTTATATTAAACTATTTCTGTCTATATTTTTATATTATGTTAAACATCTTTCTATATTTTTATGTTATGTTAAACTACTTCTTTCTATGTTTTTATGTTATGTTAAACTATTTCTTTCTATATTTTTATATTATGTTAAACATCTTCTTTCTATATTGTTATATTATGTTAAACATCTTATTTCTATATTTTTATGTTATGTTAAACTATTTCTTTCTATATTTTTATATTATGCTAAACATCTTCTTTCTATATTTTTATGTTATGTTAAACTATTTCTTTCTATATTTTTATGTTATGTTAAACATCTTCTTTCTATATTTTTATATTATGTTAAACATCTTCTTTCTATATTTTTATGTTATGTTAAACTATTTCTTTCTATATTTTTATATTATGTTAAACATCTTCTTTCTATATTTTTATGTTATGTTAAACTACTTCTTTCTATGTTTTTATATTATGTTAAACTATTTCTTTCTATATTTTTATATTATGTTAATCATCTTCTTTATATATTTTTATGTTATGTTAAACTATTTCTTTCTATATTTTTATATTATGTTGAACTATTTCTTTCTATATTTTTATGTTATGTTAAACTACTTCTTTCTATGTTTTTTATATTATGTTAAACTATTTCTTTCTATATTTTTGTATTATGTTAAACATCTTCTTTCTATATTTTTATGTTATATTAAACTATTTCTTTCTATATTTTAATATTATGTTAAACTATTTCTTTCTATATTTTTATATTATGTTAAACATCTTCTTTCTATATTTTTATGTTATGTTAAACTACTTCTTTATATGTTTTTATATTATGTTAAACTATTTCTTTCTATATTTTTATATTATGTTAAACATCTTCTTTCTTTATTTTTATGTTATGTTAAACTATTTCTTTCTATATCTTTATATCATGTTAAACTATTTCTTTCTATATTTTTATATTATGTTAAACATCTTCTTTCTATATTTTTATGTTATGTTAAACTATTTCTTTCTATATTTTTATATTATGTTAAACATCTTCTTTCTATATTTTTATGTTATGTTAAACTACTTCTTTTTATATTTTTATGTTATGTTATACAATTTCTTTCTATATTTTTTTGTTATGTTGAACTATTTCTTTCTATATTTTTATGTTATGTTAAACTACTTCTTTCTATGTTTTTTATATTATGTTAAACTATTTCTTTCTATATTTTTATATTATGTTAAACATCTTCTTTCTATATTTTTATGTTATATTAAACTATTTCTTTCTATATTTTAATATTATGTTAAACTATTTCTTTCTATATTTTTATATTATGTTAAACATCTTCTTTCTATATTTTTATGTTATGTTAAACTACTTCTTTATATGTTTTTATATTATGTTAAACTATTTCTTTCTATATTTTTATATTATGTTAAACATCTTCTTTCTTTATTTTTATGTTATGTTAAACTATTTCTTTCTATATTTTTATATCATGTTAAACTATTTCTTTCTATATTTTTATATTATGTTAAACATCTTCTTTCTATATTTTTATGTGATGTTAAACTATTTCTTTCTATATTTTTATATTATGTTAAACATCTTCTTTCTATATTTTTATGTTATGTTAAACTACTTCTTTCTATATTTTTATGTTATGTTATACAATTTCTTTCTATATTTTTATGTTATGTTAAACTACTTCTTTCTATGTTTTTATATTATGTTAAACTATTTCTTTCTATATTTTTATATTATGTTAAACATCTTCTTTCTATATTTTTATGTTATGATAATTTAGTTCTTTCTATATTTTTATATTATGTTAAACATCTTCTTTCTATATTTTTATATTATGTTAAACTATTTCTTTCTATATTTTTATATTATGTTAAACTATTTCTTTCTATATTTTTATGTTATGTTAAACTATTTCTTTCTATATTATGTTAAACATCTTCTTTCTATATTTTTATGTTATGTTAAACTACTTCTTTCTATATTTTTATGTTATGTTAAACTACTTCTTTCTATGTTTTTATATTATGTAAAACTATTTCTTTCTATATTTTTATATTATGTTAAACATCTTCTTTCTATATTTTTATGTTATGTTAAACTATTTCTTTCTATATTTTTATATTATGTTAAACATCTTCTTTCTATATTTTTATGTTATGTTAAACTATTTCTTTCTATATTTTTATATTATGTTAAACATCTTCTTTCTATATTTTTATATTACGTTTAACTACTTCTTTCTATATTTTTATGTTATGTTAAACTACTTCTTTCTATGTTTTTATATTATGTTAAACTATTTCTTTCTATATTTTTATATTATGTTAAACATCTTCTTTCTATATTTTTATGTTATGTTAAACTATTTCTTTCTATATTTTTATATTATGTTAAACATCTAATTTCTATATTTTTATGTTATGTTAAACTACTTCTTTCTATGTTTATATATTATGTTAAACTATTTCTTTCTATATTTTTATATTATGTTAAACATCTTCTTTCTATATTTTTATGTTATGTTAAACTACTTCTTTATATGTTTTTATATTATGTTAAACTATTTCTTTCTATATTTTTATATTATGTTAAACATCTTCTTTCTTTATTTTTATGTTATGTTAAACTATTTCTTTCTATATCTTTATATCATGTTAAACTATTTCTTTCTATATTTTTATATTATGTTAAACATCTTCTTTCTATATTTTTATGTTATGTTAAACTATTTCTTTCTATATTTATATATTATGTTAAACATCATCTTTCTATATTTTTATGTTATGTTAAACTACTTCTTTTTATATTTTTATGTTATGTTATACAATTTCTTTCTATATTTTTTTGTTATGTTGAACTATTTCTTTCTATATTTTTATGTTATGTTAAACTACTTCTTTCTATGTTTTTTATATTATGTTAAACTATTTCTTTCTATATTTTTATATTATGTTAAACATCTTCTTTCTATATTTTTATGTTATATTAAACTATTTCTTTCTATATTTTTATATTATGTTAAACTATTTCTTTCTATATTTTTATGTTATGTTAAACATCTTCTTTCTATATTTTTATATTATGTTAAACATCTTCTTTCTATATTTTTATGTTATGTTAAACTACTTCTTTCTATATTTTTATGTTATGTTAAACTATTTCTTTCTATATTTTTATATTATGTTAAACATCTTCTTTCTATATTTTTATGTTATGTTAAACTACTTCTCGCGCTCAGCTTCAGCGTGCTCAACGCGCTTTAGTAAAAATAATGTATTTTAAAAAAATGAGATTTCACACAGATGAGCTGTATCAGATCAGTGATTTGCTCTCTGTGAGAAAATTATATATTACACAGACTATCTTAAAAACGCACAAAAGTTTAATGTTCGACACCTCAAAATTGACTAAAAGACGAAAGGACAATATCACGCAAGTTCCCCAAACTCGAACTCGCTTTGCTAGAATTCAATTGCAAAAACGATCTGCCCAATTGTATAATAGGATAAATAGGATAATACACATATATACAAAACAATACTATGACTGCAAAAAATCTTTAACTAATTGGATAAAACTGTTAAACTATGATGAAACAGAAGCGCTGTTATCACATCTATCATAATGCTACATACATGTTAAGTGTTGTAGATATAGAGAATCTACAACGACACATCATCACCTGCCATTGCATGTTGGCATTCACTTTATATTACACACACAGTCCTACTCTCGCATTCACCCACATACACACACATTTATACTCACACACTCACATAAAAATTGTATATTTAGTACCTAATCATTTCGGTATGGAAGAGCGGAGTCTCCCAACACAGGCATTACTTGCTTAAAGGGAGGCTCCAATCACCAAGCTGTTTATGTAAACATTGTTGGAGAAATAAATGATTTTTGATTTTTGATTTTGATTTTTGATTCTTTCTATGTTTTTATATTATGTTAAACAATTTCTTTCTATATTTTTATATTATGTTAAACATCTTCTTTCTATATTTTTATGTTATGTTAAACTATTTCTTTCTATATTATGTTAAACATCTTCTTTCTATATTTTTATGTTATGTTAAACTACTTCTTTCTATATTTTTATATTATGTTAAACATCTTCTTTCTATATTTTGATGTTATGTTAAACTACTTCTTTATATGTTTTTATATTATGTTAAACTATTTCTTTCTATATTTTTATATTATGTTAAACATCTTCTTTCTATATTTTTATGTTATGTTAAACTATTTCTTTCTATATTTTTATATTATGTTAAACTATTTCTTTCTATATTTTTATAGTATGTTATTCATCTTCTTTCTATATTTTTATGTTATGTTAAACTATTTCTTTCTATATTTTTATATTATGTTAAACATCTTCTTTCTATATTTTTATGTTATGTTAAACTATTTCTTTCTATATTTTTATATTATGTTAAACATCTTCTTTCTATATTTTTATATTATGTTAAACTACTTCTTTCTATATTTTTATATTATGTTAAACATCTTCTTTCTATATTTTGATGTTATGTTAAACTACTTCTTTATATGTTTTTATATTATGTTAAACTATTTCTTTCTATATTTTTATATTATGTTAAACATCTTCTTTCTATATTTTTATGTTATGTTAAACTATTTCTTTCTATATTTTTATATTATGTTAAACTATTTCTTTCTATATTTTTATAGTATGTTATTCATCTTCTTTCTATATTTTTATGTTATGTTAAACTATTTCTTTCTATATTTTTATATTATGTTAAACATCTTCTTTCTATATTTTTATGTTATGTTAAACTATTTCTTTCTATATTTTTATATTATGTTAAACATCTTCTTTCTATATTTTTATATTATGTTAAACTACTTCTTTCTATATTTTTATATTATGTTAAACATCTTCTTTCTATATTTTTATGTTATGTTAAACTATTTCTTTCTATATTTTTATATTATGTTAAACATCTTCTTTCTATATTTTTATGTTATGTTAAACTACTTCTTTCTATGTTTTTTATATTATGTTAAACTATTTCTTTCTATATTATTATATTATGTTAAACATCTTCTTTCTATATTTTTATGTTGTGTTAAACTACTTCTTTCTATGTTTTTATATTATGTTAAACTATTTCTTTCTATATTTTTATATTATGTTAAACATCTTCTTTCTATATTTTTATGTTATATTATTATGTTATTTATTTATTATTATGTTATATTATTATTATGTTATATTTTTATGTTATGTTAAACTATTTCTTTCTATATTTGTATATTATGATAAACATCTTCTTTCTATATTTTTATGTTATGTTAAACTACTTCTTTCTATATTTTTATGTTATGTTATACAATTTCTTTCTATATTTTTATATTATGTTAAACATCTTCTTTCTATATTTTTATGTTATATTAAACTATTTCTGTCTATATTTTTATATTATGTTAAACATCTTCTTTCTATATTTTTATGTTATGTTAAACTACTTCTTTCTATGTTTTTATGTTATGTTAAACTATTTCTTTCTATATTTTTATATTATGTTAATCATCTTCTTTCTATATTGTTATATTATGTTAAACGTCTTATTTCTATATTTTTATGTTATGTTAAACTATTTCTTTCTATATTTTTATATTATGTTAAACATCTTCTTTCTATATTTTTATGTTGTGTTAAACTACTTCTTTCTATGTTTTTATTTTATGTTAAACTATTTCTTTCTATATTTTTATATTATGTTAAACATCTTCTTTCTATATTTTTATGTTATATTAAACTATTTCTTTCTATATTTTTATATTATGTTAAACTATTTCTTTCTATATTTTTATATTATGTTAAACATCTTCTTTCTATATTTTTATGTTATGTTAAACTACTTCTTTATATGTTTTTATATTATGTTAAACTATTTCTTTCTATATTTTTATATTATGTTAAACATCTTCTTTCTATATTTTTATGTTATATTAAACTATTTCTTTCTATATTTTTATATTATGTTAAACTATTTCTTTCTATATTTTTATATTATGTTAAACATCTTCTTTCTATATTTTTATGTTATGTTAAACTACTTCTTTATATGTTTTTATATTATGTTAAACTATTTCTTTCTATATTTTTATATTATGATAAACATCTTCTTTCTATATTTTTATGTTATGTTAAACTACTTCTTTCTATATTTTTATGTTATGTTATACAATTTCTTTCTATATTTTTATGTTATGTTAAACTACTTCTTTCTATGTTTTTATATTATGTTAAACTATTTCCTTCTATATTTTTATATTATGTTAAACATCTTCTTTCTATATTTTTATGTTATGTTAAACTACTTCTTTCTATATTATGTTAAACATCTTCTTTCTATATTTTTATGTTATGTTAAACTACTTCTTTCTATATTTTTATGTTATGTTAAACTACTTCTTTCTATGTTTTTATATTATGTAAAACTATTTCTTTCTATATTTTTATATTATGTTAAACATCTTCTTTCTATATTTTTATGTTATGTTAAACTATTTCTTTCTATATTTTTATATTATGTTAAACATCTTCTTTCTATATTTTTATGTTATGTTAAACTATTTCTTTCTATATTTTTATATTATGTTAAACATCTTCTTTCTATATTTTTATATTACGTTTAACTACTTCTTTCTATATTTTTATGTTATGTTAAACTATTTCTTTCTATATTATGTTAAACATCTTCTTTCTATATTTTTATATTATGTTAAACATCTTCTTTCTATATTTTTATATTATGTTAAACTATTTCTTTCTATATTTTTATATTATGTTAAGCATCTTCTTTCTATATTTTTATGTTATGTTAAACTATTTCTTTCTATATTTTTATATTATGTTAAACTATTTCTTTCTATATTTTTATATTATGTTAAACATCTTATTTCTATATTTTTATGTTATGTTAAACTACTTCTTTCTATGTTTTTATATTATGTTAAACTATTTCTTTCTATATTTTTATATTATGTTAAACATCTTCTTTCTATATTTTTATATTATGTTAAACTACTTCTTTCTTTATTTTTATGTTATGTGAAACTACTTCTTTCTATGTTTTTATATTATGTTAAACTATTTCTTTCTATATTTTTATATTATGTTAAACATCTTCTTTCTATATTTTTATGTTATGTTAAACTACTTCTTTCTATATTTTTATGTTATGTTATACAATTTCTTTCTATATTTTTATGTTATGTTAAACTACTTCTTTCTATGTTTTTATATTATGTTAAACTATTTCCTTCTATATTTTTATATTATGTTAAACATCTTTCTATATTTTTATATTATGTTAAACATCTTCTTTCTATATTTTTATGTTATATTAAACCTCTTCTTTCTATATTTTTATGTAATGTTTACTATTTCTTTCTATATTTTTATATTATGTTAATCATCTTCTTTATATATTTTTATGTTATGTTAAACTATTTCTATCTATATTTTTATATTATGATAAACATCTTCTTTCTATATTTTTGTTATGTTAAACTATTTCTTTCTATATTTTTATGTTATGTTAAACTATTTCTTTCTATATTTTTATATTATGTTAAACATCTTCTTTCTATATTTTTATGTTATGTTAAACTACTTCTTTCTATGTTTTTATATTATGTTAAACAATTTCTTTCTATATTTTTATATTATGTTAAACATCTTCTTTCTATATTTTTATGTTATGTTAAACTATTTCTTTCTATATTATGTTAAACATCTTCTTTCTATATTTTTATGTTATGTTAAACTACTTCTTTCTATATTTTTATATTATGTTAAACATCTTCTTTCTATATTTTTATGTTATGTTATACAATTTCTTTCTATATTTTGATGTTATGTTAAACTACTTCTTTATATGTTTTTATATTATGTTAAACTATTTCTTTCTATATTTTTATATTATGTTAAACATCTTCTTTCTATATTTTTATGTTATGTTAAACTATTTCTTTCTATATTTTTATATTATGTTAAACTATTTCTTTCTATATTTTTATAGTATGTTATTCATCTTCTTTCTATATTTTTATGTTATGTTAAACTATTTCTTTCTATATTTTTATATTATGTTAAACATCTTCTTTCTATATTTTTATGTTATGTTAAACTATTTCTTTCTATATTTTTATATTATGTTAAACATCTTCTTTCTATATTTTTATATTATGTTAAACATCTTCTTTCTATATTTTTATGTTATGTTAAACTATTTCTTTCTATATTTTTATATTATGTTGAACTATTTCTTTCTATATTTTTATGTTATGTTAAACTACTTCTTTCTATGTTTTTTATATTATGTTAAACTATTTCTTTCTATATTTTTATATTATGTTAAACATCTTCTTTCTATATTTTTATGTTGTGTTAAACTACTTCTTTCTATGTTTTTATATTATGTTAAACTATTTCTTTCTATATTTTTATATTATGTTAAACATCTTCTTTCTATATTTTTATGTTATATTATTATGTTATTTATTTATTATTATGTTATATTATTATTATGTTATATTTTTATGTTATGTTAAACTATTTCTTTCTATATTTTTATATTATGATAAACATCTTCTTTCTATATTTTTATGTTATGTTAAACTACTTCTTTCTATATTTTTATGTTATGTTATACAATTTCTTTCTATATTTTTATATTATGTTAAACATCTTCTTTCTATATTTTTATGTTATATTAAACTATTTCTGTCTATATTTTTATATTATGTTAAACATCTTCTTTCTATATTTTTATGTTATGTTAAACTACTTCTTTCTATGTTTTTATGTTATGTTAAACTATTTCTTTCTATATTTTTATATTATGTTAATCATCTTCTTTCTATATTGTTATATTATGTTAAACGTCTTATTTCTATATTTTTATGTTATGTTAAACTATTTCTTTCTATATTTTTATATTATGTTAAACATCTTCTTTCTATATTTTTATGTTGTGTTAAACTACTTCTTTCTATGTTTTTATTTTATGTTAAACTATTTCTTTCTATATTTTTATATTATGTTAAACATCTTCTTTCTATATTTTTATGTTATATTAAACTATTTCTTTCTATATTTTTATATTATGTTAAACTATTTCTTTCTATATTTTTATATTATGTTAAACATCTTCTTTCTATATTTTTATGTTATGTTAAACTACTTCTTTATATGTTTTTATATTATGTTAAACTATTTCTTTCTATATTTTTATATTATGTTAAACATCTTCTTTCTATATTTTTATGTTATATTAAACTATTTCTTTCTATATTTTTATATTATGTTAAACTATTTCTTTCTATATTTTTATATTATGTTAAACATCTTCTTTCTATATTTTTATGTTATGTTAAACTACTTCTTTATATGTTTTTATATTATGTTAAACTATTTCTTTCTATATTTTTATATTATGATAAACATCTTTTTTCTATATTTTTATGTTATGTTAAACTACTTCTTTCTATATTTTTATGTTATGTTATACAATTTCTTTCTATATTTTTATGTTATGTTAAACTACTTCTTTCTATGTTTTTATATTATGTTAAACTATTTCCTTCTATATTTTTATATTATGTTAAACATCTTCTTTCTATATTTTTATGTTATGTTAAACTACTTCTTTCTATGTTTTTATATTATGTTAAACTATTTCTTTCTATATTTTTATATTATGTTAAACATCTTCTTTCTATATTTTTATATTATGTTAAACATCATCTTTCTATATTTTTATGTTATGTTAAACTATTTCTTTCTATATTTTTATATTATGTTAAACATCTTCTTTCTATATTTTTAAATTATGTTAAACATCTTCTTTCTATATTTTTATGTTATGTTAAACTATTTCTTTCTATATTTTTATACTATGTTAAACATCTTCTTTCTATATTTTTATGTTATGTTAAACTACTTCTTTCTATATTTTTATGTTATGTTAAACTATTTTTTTCTATATTTTTATATTATGTTAAACATCTTCTTTCTATATTTTTATGTTATAATAAACTATTTCTTTCTATATTTTTATGTTATGTTAAACTACTTCTTTCTATGTTTTTATATTATGTTAAACTATTTCTTTCTATATTTTTATATTATGTTAAACATCTTCTTTCTATATTTTTATGTTATGTTAAACTACTTCTTTCTATATTTTTATGTTATGTTAAACTACTTCTTTCTATGTTTTTATATTATGTAAAACTATTTCTTTCTATATTTTTATATTATGTTAAAAATCTTCTTTCTATATTTTTATGTTATTTTAAACTATTTCTTTCTATATTTTTATATTATGTTAAACATCTTCTTTCTATATTTTTATGTTATGTTAAACTAGTTCTTTCTATGTTTTTATATTATGTTAAACTATTTCTTTCTATATTTTTATATTATGTTAAACATCTTCTTTCTATATTTTTATGTTATGTTAAACTATTTCTTTCTATATTTTTATATTATGTTAAACATCTTCTTTCTATATTTTTATATTATGTTAAACTATTTCTTTCTATATTTTTATATTATGTTAAACATCTTCTTTCTATATTTTTATGTTATGTTAAACTATTTCTTTCTATATTTTTATATTATGTTAAACATCTAATTTCTATATTTTTTTGTTATGATAAACTACTTCTTTCTATTTTTATATATTATGTTAAACTATTTCTTTCAATATTTTTATATTATGTTAAACATCTTCTTTCTATATTTTTATGTTATATTAAACTATTTCTGTCTATATTTTTATATTATGTTAAACATCTTTCTATATTTTTATGTTATGTTAAACTACTTCTTTCTATGTTTTTATGTTATGTTAAACTATTTCTTTCTATATTTTTATATTATGTTAAACATCTTCTTTCTATATTGTTATATTATGTTAAACATCTTATTTCTATATTTTTATGTTATGTTAAACTATTTCTTTCTATATTTTTATATTATGTTAAACATCTTCTTTCTATATTTTTATGTTATGTTAAACTATTTCTTTCTATATTTTTATGTTATGTTAAACATCTTCTTTCTATATTTTTATATTATGTTAAACATCTTCTTTCTATATTTTTATGTTATGTTAAACTATTTCTTTCTATATTTTTATATTATGTTAAACATCTTCTTTCTATATTTTTATGTTATGTTAAACTACTTCTTTCTATGTTTTTATATTATGTTAAACTATTTCTTTCTATATTTTTATATTATGTTAATCATCTTCTTTATATATTTTTATGTTATGTTAAACTATTTCTTTCTATATTTTTATATTATGTTGAACTATTTCTTTCTATATTTTTATGTTATGTTAAACTACTTCTTTCTATGTTTTTTATATTATGTTAAACTATTTCTTTCTATATTTTTATATTATGTTAAACATCTTCTTTCTATATTTTTATGTTATATTAAACTATTTCTTTCTATATTTTAATATTATGTTAAACTATTTCTTTCTATATTTTTATATTATGTTAAACATCTTCTTTCTATATTTTTATGTTATGTTAAACTACTTCTTTATATGTTTTTATATTATGTTAAACTATTTCTTTCTATATTTTTATATTATGTTAAACATCTTCTTTCTTTATTTTTATGTTATGTTAAACTATTTCTTTCTATATCTTTATATCATGTTAAACTATTTCTTTCTATATTTTTATATTATGTTAAACATCTTCTTTCTATATTTTTATGTTATGTTAAACTATTTCTTTCTATATTTTTATATTATGTTAAACATCTTCTTTCTATATTTTTATGTTATGTTAAACTACTTCTTTTTATATTTTTATGTTATGTTAAACTACTTCTTTATATGTTTTTATATTATGTTAAACTATTTCTTTCTATATTTTTATATTATGTTAAACATCTTCTTTCTTTATTTTTATGTTATGTTAAACTATTTCTTTCTATATTTTTATATCATGTTAAACTATTTCTTTCTATATTTTTATATTATGTTAAACATCTTCTTTCTATATTTTTATGTGATGTTAAACTATTTCTTTCTATATTTTTATATTATGTTAAACATCTTCTTTCTATATTTTTATGTTATGTTAAACTACTTCTTTCTATATTTTTATGTTATGTTATACAATTTCTTTCTATATTTTTATGTTATGTTAAACTACTTCTTTCTATGTTTTTATATTATGTTAAACTATTTCTTTCTATATTTTTATATTATGTTAAACATCTTCTTTCTATATTTTTATGTTATGATAATTTAGTTCTTTCTATATTTTTATATTATGTTAAACATCTTCTTTCTATATTTTTATATTATGTTAAACTATTTCTTTCTATATTTTTATATTATGTTAAACTATTTCTTTCTATATTTTTATGTTATGTTAAACTATTTCTTTCTATATTATGTTAAACATCTTCTTTCTATATTTTTATGTTATGTTAAACTACTTCTTTCTATATTTTTATGTTATGTTAAACTACTTCTTTCTATGTTTTTATATTATGTAAAACTATTTCTTTCTATATTTTTATATTATGTTAAACATCTTCTTTCTATATTTTTATGTTATGTTAAACTATTTCTTTCTATATTTTTATATTATGTTAAACATCTTCTTTCTATATTTTTGTGTTATGTTAAACTATTTCTTTCTATATTTTTATATTATGTTAAACATCTTCTTTCTATATTTTTATATTACGTTTAACTACTTCTTTCTATATTTTTATGTTATGTTAAACTACTTCTTTCTATGTTTTTATATTATGTTAAACTATTTCTTTCTATATTTTTATATTATGTTAAACATCTTCTTTCTATATTTTTATGTTATGTTAAACTATTTCTTTCTATATTTTTATATTATGTTAAACATCTAATTTCTATATTTTTATGTTATGTTAAACTACTTCTTTCTATGTTTATATATTATGTTAAACTATTTCTTTCTATATTTTTATATTATGTTAAACATCTTCTTTCTATATTTTTATGTTATGTTAAACTACTTCTTTATATGTTTTTATATTATGTTAAACTATTTCTTTCTATATTTTTATATTATGTTAAACATCTTCTTTCTTTATTTTTATGTTATGTTAAACTATTTCTTTCTATATCTTTATATCATGTTAAACTATTTCTTTCTATATTTTTATATTATGTTAAACATCTTCTTTCTATATTTTTATGTTATGTTAAACTATTTCTTTCTATATTTTTATATTATGTTAAACATCTTCTTTCTATATTTTTATGTTATGTTAAACTACTTCTTTTTATATTTTTATGTTATGTTATACAATTTCTTTCTATATTTTTATATTATGTTAAACATCTTCTTTCTATATTTTTATGTTATATTAAACTATTTCTTTCTATATTTTTATATTATGTTAAACTATTTCTTTCTATATTTTTATGTTATGTTAAACATCTTCTTTCTATATTTTTATATTATGTTAAACATCTTCTTTCTATATTTTTATGTTATGTTAAACTACTTCTTTTATATTTTTATGTTATGTTAAACTATTTCTTTCTATATTTTTATATTATGTTAAACATCTTCTTTCTATATTTTTATGTTATGTTAAACTACTTCTTTCTATGTTTTTATATTATGTTAAACAATTTCTTTCTATATTTTTATATTATGTTAAACATCTTCTTTCTATATTTTTATGTTATGTTAAACTATTTCTTTCTATATTATGTTAAACATCTTCTTTCTATATTTTTATGTTATGTTAAACTACTTCTTTCTATATTTTTATATTATGTTAAACATCTTCTTTCTATATTTTTTTGTTATGTTAAACTACTTCTTTCTATATTTTTATATTATGTTAAACATCTTCTTTCTATATTTTGATGTTATGTTAAACTACTTCTTTATATGTTTTTATATTATGTTAAACTATTTCTTTCTATATTTTTATATTATGTTAAACATCTTCTTTCTATATTTTTATGTTATGTTAAACTATTTCTTTCTATATTTTTATATTATGTTAAACTATTTCTTTCTATATTTTTATAGTATGTTATTCATCTTCTTTCTATATTTTTATGTTATGTTAAACTATTTCTTTCTATATTTTTATATTATGTTAAACATCTTCTTTCTATATTTTTATGTTATGTTAAACTATTTCTTTCTATATTTTTATATTATGTTAAACATCTTCTTTCTATATTTTTATATTATGTTAAACTACTTCTTTCTATATTTTTATATTATGTTAAACATCTTCTTTCTATATTTTTATGTTATGTTAAACTATTTCTTTCTATATTTTTATATTATGTTAAACATCTTCTTTCTATATTTTTATGTTGTGTTAAACTACTTCTTTCTATGTTTTTATTTTATGTTAAACTATTTCTTTCTATATTTTTATATTATGTTAAACATCTTCTTTCTATATTTTTATGTTATATTAAACTATTTCTTTCTATATTTTTATATTATGTTAAACTATTTCTTTCTATATTTTTATATTATGTTAAACATCTTCTTTCTATATTTTTATGTTATGTTAAACTACTTCTTTATATGTTTTTATATTATGTTAAACTATTTCTTTCTATATTTTTATATTATGTTAAACATCTTCTTTCTATATTTTTATGTTATATTAAACTATTTCTTTCTATATTTTTATATTATGTTAAACTATTTCTTTCTATATTTTTATATTATGTTAAACATCTTCTTTCTATATTTTTATGTTATGTTAAACTACTTCTTTATATGTTTTTATATTATGTTAAACTATTTCTTTCTATATTTTTATATTATGATAAACATCTTCTTTCTATATTTTTATGTTATTTTAAACTACTTCTTTCTATATTTTTATGTTATGTTATACAATTTCTTTCTATATTTTTATGTTATGTTAAACTACTTCTTTCTATGTTTTTATATTATGTTAAACTATTTCCTTCTATATTTTTATATTATGTTAAACATCTTCTTTCTATATTTTTATGTTATGTTAAACTACTTCTTTCTATATTATGTTAAACATCTTCTTTCTATATTTTTATGTTATGTTAAACTACTTCTTTCTATATTTTTATGTTATGTTAAACTACTTCTTTCTATGTTTTTATATTATGTAAAACTATTTCTTTCTATATTTTTATATTATGTTAAACATCTTCTTTCTATATTTTTATGTTATGTTAAACTATTTCTTTCTATATTTTTATATTATGTTAAACATCTTCTTTCTATATTTTTATGTTATGTTAAACTATTTCTTTCTATATTTTTATATTATGTTAAACATCTTCTTTCTATATTTTTATATTACGTTTAACTACTTCTTTCTATATTTTTATGTTATGTTAAACTATTTCTTTCTATATTATGTTAAACATCTTCTTTCTATATTTTTATATTATGTTAAACATCTTCTTTCTATATTTTTATATTATGTTAAACTATTTCTTTCTATATTTTTATATTATGTTAAGCATCTTCTTTCTATATTTTTATGTTATGTTAAACTATTTCTTTCTATATTTTTATATTATGTTAAACTATTTCTTTCTATATTTTTATATTATGTTAAACATCTTATTTCTATATTTTTATGTTATGTTAAACTACTTCTTTCTATGTTTTTATATTATGTTAAACTATTTCTTTCTATATTTTTATATTATGTTAAACATCTTCTTTCTATATTTTTATGTTATGTTAAACTACTTCTTTCTATGTTTTTATATTATGTTAAACTATTTCTTTCTATATTTTTATATTATGTTAAACATCTTCTTTCTATATTTTTATGTTATGTTAAACTACTTCTTTCTATATTTTTATGTTATGTTATACAATTTCTTTCTATATTTTTATGTTATGTTAAACTACTTCTTTCTATGTTTTTATATTATGTTAAACTATTTCCTTCTATATTTTTATATTATGTTAAACATCTTCTTTCTATATTTTTATATTATGTTAAACATCTTCTTTCTATATTTTTATGTTATATTAAACCTCTTCTTTCTATATTTTTATGTAATGTTTACTATTTCTTTCTATATTTTTATATTATGTTAATCATCTTCTTTATATATTTTTATGTTATGTTAAACTATTTCTATCTATATTTTTATATTATGATAAACATCTTCTTTCTATATTTTTGTTATGTTAAACTATTTCTTTCTATATTTTTATGTTATGTTAAACTATTTCTTTCTATATTTTTATATTATGTTAAACATCTTCTTTCTATATTTTTATGTTATGTTAAACTACTTCTTTCTATGTTTTTATATTATGTTAAACAATTTCTTTCTATATTTTTATATTATGTTAAACATCTTCTTTCTATATTTTTATGTTATGTTAAACTATTTCTTTCTATATTATGTTAAACATCTTCTTTCTATATTTTTATGTTATGTTAAACTACTTCTTTCTATATTTTTATATTATGTTAAACATCTTCTTTCTATATTTTTATGTTATGTTATACAATTTCTTTCTATATTTTGATGTTATGTTAAACTACTTCTTTATATGTTTTTATATTATGTTAAACTATTTCTTTCTATATTTTTATATTATGTTAAACATCTTCTTTCTATATTTTTATGTTATGTTAAACTATTTCTTTCTATATTTTTATATTATGTTAAACTATTTCTTTCTATATTTTTATAGTATGTTATTCATCTTCTTTCTATATTTTTATGTTATGTTAAACTATTTCTTTCTATATTTTTATATTATGTTAAACATCTTCTTTCTATATTTTTATGTTATGTTAAACTATTTCTTTCTATATTTTTATATTATGTTAAACATCTTCTTTCTATATTTTTATATTATGTTAAACTACTTCTTTCTATATTTTTATATTATGTTAAACATCTTCTTTCTATATTTTTATGTTATGTTAAACTATTTCTTTCTATATTTTTATATTATGTTGAACTATTTCTTTCTATATTTTTATGTTATGTTAAACTACTTCTTTCTATGTTTTTTATATTATGTTAAACTATTTCTTTCTATATTTTTATATTATGTTAAACATCTTCTTTCTATATTTTTATGTTGTGTTAAACTACTTCTTTCTATGTTTTTATATTATGTTAAACTATTTCTTTCTATATTTTTATATTATGTTAAACATCTTCTTTCTATATTTTTATGTTATATTATTATGTTATTTATTTATTATTATGTTATATTATTATTATGTTATATTTTTATGTTATGTTAAACTATTTCTTTCTATATTTTTATATTATGATAAACATCTTCTTTCTATATTTTTATGTTATGTTAAACTACTTCTTTCTATATTTTTATGTTATGTTATACAATTTCTTTCTATATTTTTATATTATGTTAAACATCTTCTTTCTATATTTTTATGTTATATTAAACTATTTCTGTCTATATTTTTATATTATGTTAAACATCTTCTTTCTATATTTTTATGTTATGTTAAACTACTTCTTTCTATGTTTTTATGTTATGTTAAACTATTTCTTTCTATATTTTTATATTATGTTAATCATCTTCTTTCTATATTGTTATATTATGTTAAACGTCTTATTTCTATATTTTTATGTTATGTTAAACTATTTCTTTCTATATTTTTATATTATGTTAAACATCTTCTTTCTATATTTTTATGTTGTGTTAAACTACTTCTTTCTATGTTTTTATTTTATGTTAAACTATTTCTTTCTATATTTTTATATTATGTTAAACATCTTCTTTCTATATTTTTATGTTATATTAAACTATTTCTTTCTATATTTTTATATTATGTTAAACTATTTCTTTCTATATTTTTATATTATGTTAAACATCTTCTTTCTATATTTTTATGTTATGTTAAACTACTTCTTTATATGTTTTTATATTATGTTAAACTATTTCTTTCTATATTTTTATATTATGTTAAACATCTTCTTTCTATATTTTTATGTTATATTAAACTATTTCTTTCTATATTTTTATATTATGTTAAACTATTTCTTTCTATATTTTTATATTATGTTAAACATCTTCTTTCTATATTTTTATGTTATGTTAAACTACTTCTTTATATGTTTTTATATTATGTTAAACTATTTCTTTCTATATTTTTATATTATGATAAACATCTTTTTTCTATATTTTTATGTTATGTTAAACTACTTCTTTCTATATTTTTATGTTATGTTATACAATTTCTTTCTATATTTTTATGTTATGTTAAACTACTTCTTTCTATGTTTTTATATTATGTTAAACTATTTCCTTCTATATTTTTATATTATGTTAAACATCTTCTTTCTATATTTTTATGTTATGTTAAACTACTTCTTTCTATGTTTTTATATTATGTTAAACTATTTCTTTCTATATTTTTATATTATGTTAAACATCTTCTTTCTATATTTTTATATTATGTTAAACATCATCTTTCTATATTTTTATGTTATGTTAAACTATTTCTTTCTATATTTTTATATTATGTTAAACATCTTCTTTCTATATTTTTATATTATGTTAAACATCTTCTTTCTATATTTTTATGTTATGTTAAACTATTTCTTTCTATATTTTTATACTATGTTAAACATCTTCTTTCTATATTTTTATGTTATGTTAAACTACTTCTTTCTATATTTTTATGTTATGTTAAACTATTTTTTTCTATATTTTTATATTATGTTAAACATCTTCTTTCTATATTTTTATGTTATGTTAAACTATTTCTTTCTATATTTTTATATTATGTTAAACATCTTCTTTCTATATTTTTATGTTATGTTAAACTACTTCTTTCTATATTTTTATGTTATGTTAAACTACTTCTTTCTATGTTTTTATATTATGTAAAACTATTTCTTTCTATATTTTTATATAATGTTAAACATCTTCTTTCTATATTTTTATGTTATTTTAAACTATTTCTTTCTATATTTTTATATTATGTTAAACATCTTCTTTCTATATTTTTATGTTATGTTAAACTAGTTCTTTCTATGTTTTTATATTATGTTAAACTATTTCTTTCTATATTTTTATATTATGTTAAACATCTTCTTTCTATATTTTTATGTTATGTTAAACTATTTCTTTCTATATTTTTATATTATGTTAAACATCTTCTTTCTATATTTTTATATTATGTTAAACTATTTCTTTCTATATTTTTTTATTATGTTAAACATCTTCTTTCTATATTTTTATGTTATGTTAAACTATTTCTTTCTATATTTTTATATTATGTTAAACATCTTCTTTCTATATTTTTATGTTATGTTAAACTACTTCTTTTTATATTTTTATGTTATGTTATACAATTTCTTTCTATATTTTTTTGTTATGTTGAACTATTTCTTTCTATATTTTTATGTTATGTTAAACTACTTCTTTCTATGTTTTTTATATTATGTTAAACTATTTCTTTCTATATTTTTATATTATGTTAAACATCTTCTTTCTATATTTTTATGTTATATTAAACTATTTCTTTCTATATTTTTATATTATGTTAAACTATTTCTTTCTATATTTTTATGTTATGTTAAACATCTTCTTTCTATATTTTTATATTATGTTAAACATCTTCTTTCTATATTTTTATGTTATGTTAAACTACTTCTTTTATATTTTTATGTTATGTTAAACTATTTCTTTCTATATTTTTATATTATGTTAAACATCTTCTTTCTATATTTTTATGTTATGTTAAACTACTTCTTTCTATGTTTTTATATTATGTTAAACAATTTCTTTCTATATTTTTATATTATGTTAAACATCTTCTTTCTATATTTTTATGTTATGTTAAACTATTTCTTTCTATATTATGTTAAACATCTTCTTTCTATATTTTTATGTTATGTTAAACTACTTCTTTCTATATTTTTATATTATGTTAAACATCTTCTTTCTATATTTTTTTGTTATGTTAAACTACTTCTTTCTATATTTTTATATTATGTTAAACATCTTCTTTCTATATTTTGATGTTATGTTAAACTACTTCTTTATATGTTTTTATATTATGTTAAACTATTTCTTTCTATATTTTTATATTATGTTAAACATCTTCTTTCTATATTTTTATGTTATGTTAAACTATTTCTTTCTATATTTTTATATTATGTTAAACTATTTCTTTCTATATTTTTATAGTATGTTATTCATCTTCTTTCTATATTTTTATGTTATGTTAAACTATTTCTTTCTATATTTTTATATTATGTTAAACATCTTCTTTCTATATTTTTATGTTATGTTAAACTATTTCTTTCTATATTTTTATATTATGTTAAACATCTTCTTTCTATATTTTTATATTATGTTAAACTACTTCTTTCTATATTTTTATATTATGTTAAACATCTTCTTTCTATATTTTTATGTTATGTTAAACTATTTCTTTCTATATTTTTATATTATGTTAAACATCTTCTTTCTATATTTTTATGTTGTGTTAAACTACTTCTTTCTATGTTTTTATTTTATGTTAAACTATTTCTTTCTATATTTTTATATTATGTTAAACATCTTCTTTCTATATTTTTATGTTATATTAAACTATTTCTTTCTATATTTTTATATTATGTTAAACTATTTCTTTCTATATTTTTATATTATGTTAAACATCTTCTTTCTATATTTTTATGTTATGTTAAACTACTTCTTTATATGTTTTTATATTATGTTAAACTATTTCTTTCTATATTTTTATATTATGTTAAACATCTTCTTTCTATATTTTTATGTTATATTAAACTATTTCTTTCTATATTTTTATATTATGTTAAACTATTTCTTTCTATATTTTTATATTATGTTAAACATCTTCTTTCTATATTTTTATGTTATGTTAAACTACTTCTTTATATGTTTTTATATTATGTTAAACTATTTCTTTCTATATTTTTATATTATGATAAACATCTTCTTTCTATATTTTTATGTTATTTTAAACTACTTCTTTCTATATTTTTATGTTATGTTATACAATTTCTTTCTATATTTTTATGTTATGTTAAACTACTTCTTTCTATGTTTTTATATTATGTTAAACTATTTCCTTCTATATTTTTATATTATGTTAAACATCTTCTTTCTATATTTTTATGTTATGTTAAACTACTTCTTTCTATATTATGTTAAACATCTTCTTTCTATATTTTTATGTTATGTTAAACTACTTCTTTCTATATTTTTATGTTATGTTAAACTACTTCTTTCTATGTTTTTATATTATGTAAAACTATTTCTTTCTATATTTTTATATTATGTTAAACATCTTCTTTCTATATTTTTATGTTATGTTAAACTATTTCTTTCTATATTTTTATATTATGTTAAACATCTTCTTTCTATATTTTTATGTTATGTTAAACTATTTCTTTCTATATTTTTATATTATGTTAAACATCTTCTTTCTATATTTTTATATTACGTTTAACTACTTCTTTCTATATTTTTATGTTATGTTAAACTATTTCTTTCTATATTATGTTAAACATCTTCTTTCTATATTTTTATATTATGTTAAACATCTTCTTTCTATATTTTTATATTATGTTAAACTATTTCTTTCTATATTTTTATATTATGTTAAGCATCTTCTTTCTATATTTTTATGTTATGTTAAACTATTTCTTTCTATATTTTTATATTATGTTAAACTATTTCTTTCTATATTTTTATATTATGTTAAACATCTTATTTCTATATTTTTATGTTATGTTAAACTACTTCTTTCTATGTTTTTATATTATGTTAAACTATTTCTTTCTATATTTTTATATTATGTTAAACATCTTCTTTCTATATTTTTATGTTATGTTAAACTACTTCTTTCTATGTTTTTATATTATGTTAAACTATTTCTTTCTATATTTTTATATTATGTTAAACATCTTCTTTCTATATTTTTATGTTATGTTAAACTACTTCTTTCTATATTTTTATGTTATGTTATACAATTTCTTTCTATATTTTTATGTTATGTTAAACTACTTCTTTCTATGTTTTTATATTATGTTAAACTATTTCCTTCTATATTTTTATATTATGTTAAACATCTTCTTTCTATATTTTTATATTATGTTAAACATCTTCTTTCTATATTTTTATGTTATATTAAACCTCTTCTTTCTATATTTTTATGTAATGTTTACTATTTCTTTCTATATTTTTATATTATGTTAATCATCTTCTTTATATATTTTTATGTTATGTTAAACTATTTCTATCTATATTTTTATATTATGATAAACATCTTCTTTCTATATTTTTGTTATGTTAAACTATTTCTTTCTATATTTTTATGTTATGTTAAACTATTTCTTTCTATATTTTTATATTATGTTAAACATCTTCTTTCTATATTTTTATGTTATGTTAAACTACTTCTTTCTATGTTTTTATATTATGTTAAACAATTTCTTTCTATATTTTTATATTATGTTAAACATCTTCTTTCTATATTTTTATGTTATGTTAAACTATTTCTTTCTATATTATGTTAAACATCTTCTTTCTATATTTTTATGTTATGTTAAACTACTTCTTTCTATATTTTTATATTATGTTAAACATCTTCTTTCTATATTTTTATGTTATGTTATACAATTTCTTTCTATATTTTGATGTTATGTTAAACTACTTCTTTATATGTTTTTATATTATGTTAAACTATTTCTTTCTATATTTTTATATTATGTTAAACATCTTCTTTCTATATTTTTATGTTATGTTAAACTATTTCTTTCTATATTTTTATATTATGTTAAACTATTTCTTTCTATATTTTTATAGTATGTTATTCATCTTCTTTCTATATTTTTATGTTATGTTAAACTATTTCTTTCTATATTTTTATATTATGTTAAACATCTTCTTTCTATATTTTTATGTTATGTTAAACTATTTCTTTCTATATTTTTATATTATGTTAAACATCTTCTTTCTATATTTTTATATTATGTTAAACTACTTCTTTCTATATTTTTATATTATGTTAAACATCTTCTTTCTATATTTTTATGTTATGTTAAACTATTTCTTTCTATATTTTTATATTATGTTGAACTATTTCTTTCTATATTTTTATGTTATGTTAAACTACTTCTTTCTATGTTTTTTATATTATGTTAAACTATTTCTTTCTATATTTTTATATTATGTTAAACATCTTCTTTCTATATTTTTATGTTGTGTTAAACTACTTCTTTCTATGTTTTTATATTATGTTAAACTATTTCTTTCTATATTTTTATATTATGTTAAACATCTTCTTTCTATATTTTTATGTTATATTATTATGTTATTTATTTATTATTATGTTATATTATTATTATGTTATATTTTTATGTTATGTTAAACTATTTCTTTCTATATTTTTATATTATGATAAACATCTTCTTTCTATATTTTTATGTTATGTTAAACTACTTCTTTCTATATTTTTATGTTATGTTATACAATTTCTTTCTATATTTTTATATTATGTTAAACATCTTCTTTCTATATTTTTATGTTATATTAAACTATTTCTGTCTATATTTTTATATTATGTTAAACATCTTCTTTCTATATTTTTATGTTATGTTAAACTACTTCTTTCTATGTTTTTATGTTATGTTAAACTATTTCTTTCTATATTTTTATATTATGTTAATCATCTTCTTTCTATATTGTTATATTATGTTAAACGTCTTATTTCTATATTTTTATGTTATGTTAAACTATTTCTTTCTATATTTTTATATTATGTTAAACATCTTCTTTCTATATTTTTATGTTGTGTTAAACTACTTCTTTCTATGTTTTTATTTTATGTTAAACTATTTCTTTCTATATTTTTATATTATGTTAAACATCTTCTTTCTATATTTTTATGTTATATTAAACTATTTCTTTCTATATTTTTATATTATGTTAAACTATTTCTTTCTATATTTTTATATTATGTTAAACATCTTCTTTCTATATTTTTATGTTATGTTAAACTACTTCTTTATATGTTTTTATATTATGTTAAACTATTTCTTTCTATATTTTTATATTATGTTAAACATCTTCTTTCTATATTTTTATGTTATATTAAACTATTTCTTTCTATATTTTTATATTATGTTAAACTATTTCTTTCTATATTTTTATATTATGTTAAACATCTTCTTTCTATATTTTTATGTTATGTTAAACTACTTCTTTATATGTTTTTATATTATGTTAAACTATTTCTTTCTATATTTTTATATTATGATAAACATCTTTTTTCTATATTTTTATGTTATGTTAAACTACTTCTTTCTATATTTTTATGTTATGTTATACAATTTCTTTCTATATTTTTATGTTATGTTAAACTACTTCTTTCTATGTTTTTATATTATGTTAAACTATTTCCTTCTATATTTTTATATTATGTTAAACATCTTCTTTCTATATTTTTATGTTATGTTAAACTACTTCTTTCTATGTTTTTATATTATGTTAAACTATTTCTTTCTATATTTTTATATTATGTTAAACATCTTCTTTCTATATTTTTATATTATGTTAAACATCATCTTTCTATATTTTTATGTTATGTTAAACTATTTCTTTCTATATTTTTATATTATGTTAAACATCTTCTTTCTATATTTTTATATTATGTTAAACATCTTCTTTCTATATTTTTATGTTATGTTAAACTATTTCTTTCTATATTTTTATACTATGTTAAACATCTTCTTTCTATATTTTTATGTTATGTTAAACTACTTCTTTCTATATTTTTATGTTATGTTAAACTATTTTTTTCTATATTTTTATATTATGTTAAACATCTTCTTTCTATATTTTTATGTTATGTTAAACTATTTCTTTCTATATTTTTATATTATGTTAAACATCTTCTTTCTATATTTTTATGTTATGTTAAACTACTTCTTTCTATATTTTTATGTTATGTTAAACTACTTCTTTCTATGTTTTTATATTATGTAAAACTATTTCTTTCTATATTTTTATATTATGTTAAACATCTTCTTTCTATATTTTTATGTTATTTTAAACTATTTCTTTCTATATTTTTATATTATGTTAAACATCTTCTTTCTATATTTTTATGTTATGTTAAACTAGTTCTTTCTATGTTTTTATATTATGTTAAACTATTTCTTTCTATATTTTTATATTATGTTAAACATCTTCTTTCTATATTTTTATGTTATGTTAAACTATTTCTTTCTATATTTTTATATTATGTTAAACATCTTCTTTCTATATTTTTATATTATGTTAAACTATTTCTTTCTATATTTTTTTATTATGTTAAACATCTTCTTTCTATATTTTTATGTTATGTTAAACTATTTCTTTCTATATTTTTATATTATGTTAAACATCTAATTTCTATATTTTTATGTTATGATAAACTACTTCTTTCTATTTTTATATATTATGTTAAACTATTTCTTTCAATATTTTTATATTATGTTAAACATCTTCTTTCTATATTTTTATGTTATATTAAACTATTTCTGTCTATATTTTTATATTATGTTAAACATCTTTCTATATTTTTATGTTATGTTAAACTACTTCTTTCTATGTTTTTATGTTATGTTAAACTATTTCTTTCTATATTTTTATATTATGTTAAACATCTTCTTTCTATATTGTTATATTATGTTAAACATCTTATTTCTATATTTTTATGTTATGTTAAACTATTTCTTTCTATATTTTTATATTATGTTAAACATCTTCTTTCTATATTTTTATGTTATGTTAAACTATTTCTTTCTATATTTTTATGTTATGTTAAACATCTTCTTTCTATATTTTTATATTATGTTAAACATCTTCTTTCTATATTTTTATGTTATGTTAAACTATTTCTTTCTATATTTTTATATTATGTTAAACATCTTCTTTCTATATTTTTATGTTATGTTAAACTACTTCTTTCTATGTTTTTATATTATGTTAAACTATTTCTTTCTATATTTTTATATTATGTTAATCATCTTCTTTATATATTTTTATGTTATGTTAAACTATTTCTTTCTATATTTTTATATTATGTTGAACTATTTCTTTCTATATTTTTATGTTATGTTAAACTACTTCTTTCTATGTTTTTTATATTATGTTAAACTATTTCTTTCTATATTTTTATATTATGTTAAACATCTTCTTTCTATATTTTTATGTTATATTAAACTATTTCTTTCTATATTTTAATATTATGTTAAACTATTTCTTTCTATATTTTTATATTATGTTAAACATCTTCTTTCTATATTTTTATGTTATGTTAAACTACTTCTTTATATGTTTTTATATTATGTTAAACTATTTCTTTCTATATTTTTATATTATGTTAAACATCTTCTTTCTTTATTTTTATGTTATGTTAAACTATTTCTTTCTATATCTTTATATCATGTTAAACTATTTCTTTCTATATTTTTATATTATGTTAAACATCTTCTTTCTATATTTTTATGTTATGTTAAACTATTTCTTTCTATATTTTTATATTATGTTAAACATCTTCTTTCTATATTTTTATGTTATGTTAAACTACTTCTTTTTATATTTTTATGTTATGTTATACAATTTCTTTCTATATTTTTTTGTTATGTTGAACTATTTCTTTCTATATTTTTATGTTATGTTAAACTACTTCTTTCTATGTTTTTTATATTATGTTAAACTATTTCTTTCTATATTTTTATATTATGTTAAACATCTTCTTTCTATATTTTTATGTTATATTAAACTATTTCTTTCTATATTTTAATATTATGTTAAACTATTTCTTTCTATATTTTTATATTATGTTAAACATCTTCTTTCTATATTTTTATGTTATGTTAAACTACTTCTTTATATGTTTTTATATTATGTTAAACTATTTCTTTCTATATTTTTATATTATGTTAAACATCTTCTTTCTTTATTTTTATGTTATGTTAAACTATTTCTTTCTATATTTTTATATCATGTTAAACTATTTCTTTCTATATTTTTATATTATGTTAAACATCTTCTTTCTATATTTTTATGTGATGTTAAACTATTTCTTTCTATATTTTTATATTATGTTAAACATCTTCTTTCTATATTTTTATGTTATGTTAAACTACTTCTTTCTATATTTTTATGTTATGTTATACAATTTCTTTCTATATTTTTATGTTATGTTAAACTACTTCTTTCTATGTTTTTATATTATGTTAAACTATTTCTTTCTATATTTTTATATTATGTTAAACATCTTCTTTCTATATTTTTAAGTTATGATAATTTAGTTCTTTCTATATTTTTATATTATGTTAAACATCTTCTTTCTATATTTTTATATTATGTTAAACTATTTCTTTCTATATTTTTATATTATGTTAAACTATTTCTTTCTATATTTTTATGTTATGTTAAACTATTTCTTTCTATATTATGTTAAACATCTTCTTTCTATATTTTTATGTTATGTTAAACTACTTCTTTCTATATTTTTATGTTATGTTAAACTACTTCTTTCTATGTTTTTATATTATGTAAAACTATTTCTTTCTATATTTTTATATTATGTTAAACATCTTCTTTCTATATTTTTATGTTATGTTAAACTATTTCTTTCTATATTTTTATATTATGTTAAACATCTTCTTTCTATATTTTTATGTTATGTTAAACTATTTCTTTCTATATTTTTATATTATGTTAAACATCTTCTTTCTATATTTTTATATTACGTTTAACTACTTCTTTCTATATTTTTATGTTATGTTAAACTACTTCTTTCTATGTTTTTATATTATGTTAAACTATTTCTTTCTATATTTTTATATTATGTTAAACATCTTCTTTCTATATTTTTATGTTATGTTAAACTATTTCTTTCTATATTTTTATATTATGTTAAACATCTAATTTCTATATTTTTATGTTATGTTAAACTACTTCTTTCTATGTTTATATATTATGTTAAACTATTTCTTTCTATATTTTTATATTATGTTAAACATCTTCTTTCTATATTTTTATGTTATGTTAAACTACTTCTTTATATGTTTTTATATTATGTTAAACTATTTCTTTCTATATTTTTATATTATGTTAAACATCTTCTTTCTTTATTTTTATGTTATGTTAAACTATTTCTTTCTATATCTTTATATCATGTTAAACTATTTCTTTCTATTTTTTTATATTATGTTAAACATCTTCTTTCTATATTTTTATGTTATGTTAAACTATTTCTTTCTATATTTTTATATTATGTTAAACATCTTCTTTCTATATTTTTATGTTATGTTAAACTACTTCTTTTTATATTTTTATGTTATGTTATACAATTTCTTTCTATATTTTTTTGTTATGTTGAACTATTTCTTTCTATATTTTTATGTTATGTTAAACTACTTCTTTCTATGTTTTTTATATTATGTTAAACTATTTCTTTCTATATTTTTATATTATGTTAAACATCTTCTTTCTATATTTTTATGTTATATTAAACTATTTCTTTCTATATTTTTATATTATGTTAAACTATTTCTTTCTATATTTTTATGTTATGTTAAACATCTTCTTTCTATATTTTTATATTATGTTAAACATCTTCTTTCTATATTTTTATGTTATGTTAAACTACTTCTTTTATATTTTTATGTTATGTTAAACTATTTCTTTCTATATTTTTATATTATGTTAAACATCTTCTTTCTATATTTTTATGTTATGTTAAACTACTTCTTTCTATGTTTTTATATTATGTTAAACAATTTCTTTCTATATTTTTATATTATGTTAAACATCTTCTTTCTATATTTTTATGTTATGTTAAACTATTTCTTTCTATATTATGTTAAACATCTTCTTTCTATATTTTTATGTTATGTTAAACTACTTCTTTCTATATTTTTATATTATGTTAAACATCTTCTTTCTATATTTTTTTGTTATGTTAAACTACTTCTTTCTATATTTTTATATTATGTTAAACATCTTCTTTCTATATTTTGATGTTATGTTAAACTACTTCTTTATATGTTTTTATATTATGTTAAACTATTTCTTTCTATATTTTTATATTATGTTAAACATCTTCTTTCTATATTTTTATGTTATGTTAAACTATTTCTTTCTATATTTTTATATTATGTTAAACTATTTCTTTCTATATTTTTATAGTATGTTATTCATCTTCTTTCTATATTTTTATGTTATGTTAAACTATTTCTTTCTATATTTTTATATTATGTTAAACATCTTCTTTCTATATTTTTATGTTATGTTAAACTATTTCTTTCTATATTTTTATATTATGTTAAACATCTTCTTTCTATATTTTTATATTATGTTAAACTACTTCTTTCTATATTTTTATATTATGTTAAACATCTTCTTTCTATATTTTTATGTTATGTTAAACTATTTCTTTCTATATTTTTATATTATGTTAAACATCTTCTTTCTATATTTTTATGTTATGTTAAACTACTTCTTTCTATGTTTTTTATATTATGTTAAACTATTTCTTTCTATATTTTTATATTATGTTAAACATCTTCTTTCTATATTTTTATGTTGTGTTAAACTACTTCTTTCTATGTTTTTATATTATGTTAAACTATTTCTTTCTATATTTTTATATTATGTTAAACATCTTCTTTCTATATTTTTATGTTATATTATTATGTTATTTATTTATTATTATGTTATATTATTATTATGTTATATTTTTATGTTATGTTAAACTATTTCTTTCTATATTTGTATATTATGATAAACATCTTCTTTCTATATTTTTATGTTATGTTAAACTACTTCTTTCTATATTTTTATGTTATGTTATACAATTTCTTTCTATATTTTTATATTATGTTAAACATCTTCTTTCTATATTTTTATGTTATATTAAACTATTTCTGTCTATATTTTTATATTATGTTAAACATCTTCTTTCTATATTTTTATGTTATGTTAAACTACTTCTTTCTATGTTTTTATGTTATGTTAAACTATTTCTTTCTATATTTTTATATTATGTTAATCATCTTCTTTCTATATTGTTATATTATGTTAAACGTCTTATTTCTATATTTTTATGTTATGTTAAACTATTTCTTTCTATATTTTTATATTATGTTAAACATCTTCTTTCTATATTTTTATGTTGTGTTAAACTACTTCTTTCTATGTTTTTATTTTATGTTAAACTATTTCTTTCTATATTTTTATATTATGTTAAACATCTTCTTTCTATATTTTTATGTTATGTTAAACTATTTCTTTCTATATTTTTATATTATGTTAAACATCTTCTTTCTATATTTTTATATTACGTTTAACTACTTCTTTCTATATTTTTATGTTATGTTAAACTATTTCTTTCTATATTATGTTAAACATCTTCTTTCTATATTTTTATATTATGTTAAACATCTTCTTTCTATATTTTTATATTATGTTAAACTATTTCTTTCTATATTTTTATATTATGTTAAACATCTTCTTTCTATATTTTTATGTTATGTTAAACTACTTCTTTATATGTTTTTATATTATGTTAAACTATTTCTTTCTATATTTTTATATTATGTTAAACATCTTCTTTCTATATTTTTATGTTATATTAAACTATTTCTTTCTATATTTTTATATTATGTTAAACTATTTCTTTCTATATTTTTATATTATGTTAAACATCTTCTTTCTATATTTTTATGTTATGTTAAACTACTTCTTTATATGTTTTTATATTATGTTAAACTATTTCTTTCTATATTTTTATATTATGATAAACATCTTCTTTCTATATTTTTATGTTATGTTAAACTACTTCTTTCTATATTTTTATGTTATGTTATACAATTTCTTTCTATATTTTTATGTTATGTTAAACTACTTCTTTCTATGTTTTTATATTATGTTAAACTATTTCCTTCTATATTTTTATATTATGTTAAACATCTTCTTTCTATATTTTTATGTTATGTTAAACTACTTCTTTCTATATTATGTTAAACATCTTCTTTCTATATTTTTATGTTATGTTAAACTACTTCTTTCTATATTTTTATGTTATGTTAAACTACTTCTTTCTATGTTTTTATATTATGTAAAACTATTTCTTTCTATATTTTTATATTATGTTAAACATCTTCTTTCTATATTTTTATGTTATGTTAAACTATTTCTTTCTATATTTTTATATTATGTTAAACATCTTCTTTCTATATTTTTATGTTATGTTAAACTATTTCTTTCTATATTTTTATATTATGTTAAACATCTTCTTTCTATATTTTTATATTACGTTTAACTACTTCTTTCTATATTTTTATGTTATGTTAAACTATTTCTTTCTATATTATGTTAAACATCTTCTTTCTATATTTTTATGTTATGTTAAACTACTTCTTTCTATATTTTTATGTTATGTTAAACTACTTCTTTCTATGTTTTTATATTATGTAAAACTATTTCTTTCTATATTTTTATATTATGTTAAACATCTTCTTTCTATATTTTTATGTTATGTTAAACTATTTCTTTCTATATTTTTATATTATGTTAAACATCTTCTTTCTATATTTTTATGTTATGTTAAACTATTTCTTTCTATATTTTTATATTATGTTAAACATCTTCTTTCTATATTTTTATATTACGTTTAACTACTTCTTTCTATATTTTTATGTTATGTTAAACTACTTCTTTCTATGTTTTTATATTATGTTAAACTATTTCTTTCTATATTATGTTAAACATCTTCTTGCTATATTTTTATGTTATGTTAAACTATTTCTTTCTATATTTTTATATTATGTTAAACATCTAATTTCTATATTTTTATGTTATGTTAAACTACTTCTTTCTATGTTTATATATTATGTTAAACTATTTCTTTCTATATTTTTATATTATGTTAAACATCTTCTTTCTATATTTTTATGTTATGTTAAACTATTTCTTTCTATATTTTTATATTATGTTAAACTACTTCTTTCTATGTTTTTATATTATGTTAAACTATTTCTTTCTATATTTTCATATTATGTTAAACATCTTCTTTCTATATTTTTATGTTATGTTAAACTATTTCTTTCTATGTTTTTATATTATGTTAAACTATTTCTTTCTATATTTTTATGTTATGTTAAACTACTTCTTTCTATGTTTTTATATTATGTTAAACTATTTCTTTCTATATTTTTATATTATGTTAAACATCTTCTTTCTATATTTTTATGTTATGTTAAACTATTTCTTTCTATATTTTTATATTATGTTAAACATCTTATTTCTATATTTTTATGTTATGTTAAACTACTTCTTTCTATGTTTTTATATTATGTTAAACTATTTCTTTCTATATTTTTATATTATGTTAAACATCTTCTTTCTATATTTTTATGTTATGTTAAACTATTTCTTTCTATATTTTTATATTATGTTAAACATCTAATTTCTATATTTTTATGTTATGTTAAACTACTTCTTTCTATGTTTATATATTATGTTAAACTATTTCTTTCTATATTTTTATATTATGTTAAACATCTTCTTTCTATATTTTTATGTTATGTTAAACTACTTCTTTATATGTTTTTATATTATGTTAAACTATTTCTTTCTATATTTTTATATTATGTTAAACATCTTCTTTCTTTATTTTTATGTTATGTTAAACTATTTCTTTCTATATCTTTATATCATGTTAAACTATTTCTTTCCATTTTTTTATATTATGTTAAACATCTTCTTTCTATATTTTTATGTTATGTTAAACTATTTCTTTCTATATTTTTATATTATGTTAAACATCTTCTTTCTATATTTTTATGTTATGTTAAACTACTTCTTTTTATATTTTTATGTTATGTTATACAATTTCTTTCTATATTTTTTTGTTATGTTGAACTATTTCTTTCTATATTTTTATGTTATGTTAAACTACTTCTTTCTATGTTTTTTATATTATGTTAAACTATTTCTTTCTATATTTTTATATTATGTTAAACATCTTCTTTCTATATTTTTATGTTATATTAAACTATTTCTTTCTATATTTTTATATTATGTTAAACTATTTCTTTCTATATTTTTATGTTATGTTAAACATCTTCTTTCTATATTTTTATATTATGTTAAACATCTTCTTTCTATATTTTTATGTTATGTTAAACTACTTCTTTTATATTTTTATGTTATGTTAAACTATTTCTTTCTATATTTTTATATTATGTTAAACATCTTCTTTCTATATTTTTATGTTATGTTAAACTACTTCTTTCTATGTTTTTATATTATGTTAAACAATTTCTTTCTATATTTTTATATTATGTTAAACATCTTCTTTCTATATTTTTATGTTATGTTAAACTATTTCTTTCTATATTATGTTAAACATCTTCTTTCTATATTTTTATGTTATGTTAAACTACTTCTTTCTATATTTTTATATTATGTTAAACATCTTCTTTCTATATTTTTTTGTTATGTTAAACTACTTCTTTCTATATTTTTATATTATGTTAAACATCTTCTTTCTATATTTTGATGTTATGTTAAACTACTTCTTTATATGTTTTTATATTATGTTAAACTATTTCTTTCTATATTTTTATATTATGTTAAACATCTTCTTTCTATATTTTTATGTTATGTTAAACTATTTCTTTCTATATTTTTATATTATGTTAAACTATTTCTTTCTATATTTTTATAGTATGTTATTCATCTTCTTTCTATATTTTTATGTTATGTTAAACTATTTCTTTCTATATTTTTATATTATGTTAAACATCTTCTTTCTATATTTTTATGTTATGTTAAACTATTTCTTTCTATATTTTTATATTATGTTAAACATCTTCTTTCTATATTTTTATATTATGTTAAACTACTTCTTTCTATATTTTTATATTATGTTAAACATCTTCTTTCTATATTTTTATGTTATGTTAAACTATTTCTTTCTATATTTTTATATTATGTTAAACATCTTCTTTCTATATTTTTATGTTATGTTAAACTACTTCTTTCTATGTTTTTTATATTATGTTAAACTATTTCTTTCTATATTTTTATATTATGTTAAACATCTTCTTTCTATATTTTTATGTTGTGTTAAACTACTTCTTTCTATGTTTTTATATTATGTTAAACTATTTCTTTCTATATTTTTATATTATGTTAAACATCTTCTTTCTATATTTTTATGTTATATTATTATGTTATTTATTTATTATTATGTTATATTATTATTATGTTATATTTTTATGTTATGTTAAACTATTTCTTTCTATATTTGTATATTATGATAAACATCTTCTTTCTATATTTTTATGTTATGTTAAACTACTTCTTTCTATATTTTTATGTTATGTTATACAATTTCTTTCTATATTTTTATATTATGTTAAACATCTTCTTTCTATATTTTTATGTTATATTAAACTATTTCTGTCTATATTTTTATATTATGTTAAACATCTTCTTTCTATATTTTTATGTTATGTTAAACTACTTCTTTCTATGTTTTTATGTTATGTTAAACTATTTCTTTCTATATTTTTATATTATGTTAATCATCTTCTTTCTATATTGTTATATTATGTTAAACGTCTTATTTCTATATTTTTATGTTATGTTAAACTATTTCTTTCTATATTTTTATATTATGTTAAACATCTTCTTTCTATATTTTTATATTATGTTAAACTATTTCTTTCTATATTTTTATATTATGTTAAACATCTTCTTTCTATATTTTTATATTACGTTTAACTACTTCTTTCTATATTTTTATGTTATGTTAAACTATTTCTTTCTATATTATGTTAAACATCTTCTTTCTATATTTTTATATTATGTTAAACATCTTCTTTCTATATTTTTATATTATGTTAAACTATTTCTTTCTATATTTTTATATTATGTTAAACATCTTCTTTCTATATTTTTATGTTATGTTAAACTACTTCTTTATATGTTTTTATATTATGTTAAACTATTTCTTTCTATATTTTTATATTATGTTAAACATCTTCTTTCTATATTTTTATGTTATATTAAACTATTTCTTTCTATATTTTTATATTATGTTAAACTATTTCTTTCTATATTTTTATATTATGTTAAACATCTTCTTTCTATATTTTTATATTATGTTAAACTACTTCTTTATATGTTTTTATATTATGTTAAACTATTTCTTTCTATATTTTTATATTATGATAAACATCTTCTTTCTATATTTTTATGTTATGTTAAACTACTTCTTTCTATATTTTTATGTTATGTTATACAATTTCTTTCTATATTTTTATGTTATGTTAAACTACTTCTTTCTATGTTTTTATATTATGTTAAACTATTTCCTTCTATATTTTTATATTATGTTAAACATCTTCTTTCTATATTTTTATGTTATGTTAAACTACTTCTTTCTATATTATGTTAAACATCTTCTTTCTATATTTTTATGTTATGTTAAACTACTTCTTTCTATATTTTTATGTTATGTTAAACTACTTCTTTCTATGTTTTTATATTATGTAAAACTATTTCTTTCTATATTTTTATATTATGTTAAACATCTTCTTTCTATATTTTTATGTTATGTTAAACTATTTCTTTCTATATTTTTATATTATGTTAAACATCTTCTTTCTATATTTTTATGTTATGTTAAACTATTTCTTTCTATATTTTTATATTATGTTAAACATCTTCTTTCTATATTTTTATATTACGTTTAACTACTTCTTTCTATATTTTTATGTTATGTTAAACTATTTCTTTCTATATTATGTTAAACATCTTCTTTCTATATTTTTATGTTATGTTAAACTACTTCTTTCTATATTTTTATGTTATGTTAAACTACTTCTTTCTATGTTTTTATATTATGTAAAACTATTTCTTTCTATATTTTTATATTATGTTAAACATCTTCTTTCTATATTTTTATGTTATGTTAAACTATTTCTTTCTATATTTTTATATTATGTTAAACATCTTCTTTCTATATTTTTATGTTATGTTAAACTATTTCTTTCTATATTTTTATATTATGTTAAACATCTTCTTTCTATATTTTTATATTACGTTTAACTACTTCTTTCTATATTTTTATGTTATGTTAAACTACTTCTTTCTATGTTTTTATATTATGTTAAACTATTTCTTTCTATATTATGTTAAACATCTTCTTGCTATATTTTTATGTTATGTTAAACTATTTCTTTCTATATTTTTATATTATGTTAAACATCTAATTTCTATATTTTTATGTTATGTTAAACTACTTCTTTCTATGTTTATATATTATGTTAAACTATTTCTTTCTATATTTTTATATTATGTTAAACATCTTCTTTCTATATTTTTATGTTATGTTAAACTATTTCTTTCTATATTTTTATATTATGTTAAACTACTTCTTTCTATGTTTTTATATTATGTTAAACTATTTCTTTCTATATTTTCATATTATGTTAAACATCTTCTTTCTATATTTTTATGTTATGTTAAACTATTTCTTTCTATGTTTTTATATTATGTTAAACTATTTCTTTCTATATTTTTATGTTATGTTAAACTACTTCTTTCTATGTTTTTATATTATGTTAAACTATTTCTTTCTATATTTTTATATTATGTTAAACATCTTCTTTCTATATTTTTATGTTATGTTAAACTATTTCTTTCTATATTTTTATATTATGTTAAACATCTTATTTCTATATTTTTATGTTATGTTAAACTACTTCTTTCTATGTTTTTATATTATGTTAAACTATTTCTTTCTATATTTTTATATTATGTTAAACATCTTCTTTCTATATTTTTATGTTATGTTAAACTACTTCTTTCTATGTTTTTATATTATGTTAAACTATTTCTTTCTATATTTTTATATTATGTTAAACATCTTCTTTCTATATTTTTATGTTATGTTAAACTACTTCTTTCTATATTTTTATGTTATGTTATACAATTTCTTTCTATATTTTTATGTTATGTTCAACTACTTCTTTCTATGTTTTTATATTATGTTAAACTATTTCCTTCTATATTTTTATATTATGTTAAACATCTTCTTTCTATATTTTTATGTTATATTAAACCTCTTCTTTCTATATTTTTATGTAATGTTTACTATTTCTTTCTATATTTTTATATTATGTTAATCATCTTCTTTATATATTTTTATGTTATGTTAAACTATTTCTATCTATATTTTTATATTATGATAAACATCTTCTTTCTATATTTTTGTTATGTTAAACTATTTCTTTCTATATTTTTATATTATGTTAAACTATTTCTTTCTATATTTTTATGTTATGTTAAACATCTTCTTTCTATATTTTTATATTATGTTAAACATCTTCTTTCTATATTTTTATGTTATGTTAAACTACTTCTTTCTATATTTTTATGTTATGTTAAACTATTTCTTTCTATATTTTTATATTATGTTAAACATCTTCTTTCTATATTTTTATGTTATGTTAAACTACTTCTTTCTATGTTTTTATATTATGTTAAACAATTTCTTTCTATATTTTTATATTATGTTAAACATCTTCTTTCTATATTTTTATGTTATGTTAAACTATTTCTTTCTATATTTTTATGTTATGTTAAACTATTTCTTTCTATATTTTTATATTATGTTAAACTATTTCTTTCTATATTTTTATATTATGTTAAACATCTTATTTCTATATTTTTATGTTATGTTAAACTACTTCTTTCTATGTTTTTATATTATGTTAAACTATTTCTTTCTATATTTTTATATTATGTTAAACATCTTCTTTCTATATTTTTATGTTATGTTAAACTACTTCTTTCTATGTTTTTATATTATGTTAAACTATTTCTTTCTATATTTTTATATTATGTTAAACATCTTCTTTCTATATTTTTATGTTATGTTAAACTACTTCTTTCTATATTTTTATGTTATGTTATACAATTTCTTTCTATATTTTTATGTTATGTTAAACTACTTCTTTCTATGTTTTTATATTATGTTAAACTATTTCCTTCTATATTTTTATATTATGTTAAACATCTTCTTTCTATATTTTTATATTATGTTAAACATCTTCTTTCTATATTTTTATGTTATATTAAACCTCTTCTTTCTATATTTTTATGTAATGTTTACTATTTCTTTCTATATTTTTATATTATGTTAATCATCTTCTTTATATATTTTTATGTTATGTTAAACTATTTCTATCTATATTTTTATATTATGATAAACATCTTCTTTCTATATTTTTGTTATGTTAAACTATTTCTTTCTATATTTTTATGTTATGTTAAACTATTTCTTTCTATATTTTTATATTATGTTAAACATCTTCTTTCTATATTTTTATGTTATGTTAAACTACTTCTTTCTATGTTTTTATATTATGTTAAACAATTTCTTTCTATATTTTTATATTATGTTAAACATCTTCTTTCTATATTTTTATGTTATGTTAAACTATTTCTTTCTATATTATGTTAAACATCTTCTTTCTATATTTTTATGTTATGTTAAACTACTTCTTTCTATATTTTTATATTATGTTAAACATCTTCTTTCTATATTTTTATGTTATGTTATACAATTTCTTTCTATATTTTTATATTATGTTAAACATCTTCTTTCTATATTTTTATGTTATATTAAACTATTTCTGTCTATATTTTTATATTATGTTAAACATCTTCTTTCTATATTTTTATGTTATGTTAAACTACTTCTTTCTATGTTTTTATGTTATGTTAAACTATTTCTTTCTATATTTTTATATTATGTTAATCATCTTCTTTCTATATTGTTATATTATGTTAAACGTCTTATTTCTATATTTTTATGTTATGTTAAACTATTTCTTTCTATATTTTTATATTATGTTAAACATCTTCTTTCTATATTTTTATGTTGTGTTAAACTACTTCTTTCTATGTTTTTATTTTATGTTAAACTATTTCTTTCTATATTTTTATATTATGTTAAACATCTTCTTTCTATATTTTTATGTTATATTAAACTATTTCTTTCTATATTTTTATATTATGTTAAACTATTTCTTTCTATATTTTTATATTATGTTAAACATCTTCTTTCTATATTTTTATGTTATGTTAAACTACTTCTTTATATGTTTTTATATTATGTTAAACTATTTCTTTCTATATTTTTATATTATGTTAAACATCTTCTTTCTATATTTTTATGTTATATTAAACTATTTCTTTCTATATTTTTATATTATGTTAAACTATTTCTTTCTATATTTTTATATTATGTTAAACATCTTCTTTCTATATTTTTATGTTATGTTAAACTACTTCTTTATATGTTTTTATATTATGTTAAACTATTTCTTTCTATATTTTTATATTATGATAAACATCTTCTTTCTATATTTTTATGTTATGTTAAACTACTTCTTTCTATATTTTTATGTTATGTTATACAATTTCTTTCTATATTTTTATGTTATGTTAAACTACTTCTTTCTATGTTTTTATATTATGTTAAACTATTTCCTTCTATATTTTTATATTATGTTAAACATCTTCTTTCTATATTTTTATGTTATGTTAAACTACTTCTTTCTATATTATGTTAAACATCTTCTTTCTATATTTTTATGTTATGTTAAACTACTTCTTTCTATATTTTTATGTTATGTTAAACTACTTCTTTCTATGTTTTTATATTATGTAAAACTATTTCTTTCTATATTTTTATATTATGTTAAACATCTTCTTTCTATATTTTTATGTTATGTTAAACTATTTCTTTCTATATTTTTATATTATGTTAAACATCTTCTTTCTATATTTTTATGTTATGTTAAACTATTTCTTTCTATATTTTTATATTATGTTAAACATCTTCTTTCTATATTTTTATATTACGTTTAACTACTTCTTTCTATATTTTTATGTTATGTTAAACTATTTCTTTCTATATTATGTTAAACATCTTCTTTCTATATTTTTATATTATGTTAAGCATCTTCTTTCTATATTTTTATATTATGTTAAACTATTTCTTTCTATATTTTTATATTATGTTAAGCATCTTCTTTCTATATTTTTATGTTATGTTAAACTATTTCTTTCTATATTTTTATATTATGTTAAACTATTTCTTTCTATATTTTTATATTATGTTAAACATCTTATTTCTATATTTTTATGTTATGTTAAACTACTTCTTTCTATGTTTTTATATTATGTTAAACTATTTCTTTCTATATTTTTATATTATGTTAAACATCTTCTTTCTATATTTTTATGTTATGTTAAACTACTTCTTTCTATGTTTTTATATTATGTTAAACTATTTCTTTCTATATTTTTATATTATGTTAAACATCTTCTTTCTATATTTTTATGTTATGTTAAACTACTTCTTTCTATATTTTTATGTTATGTTATACAATTTCTTTCTATATTTTTATGTTATGTTAAACTACTTCTTTCTATGTTTTTATATTATGTTAAACTATTTCCTTCTATATTTTTATATTATGTTAAACATCTTCTTTCTATATTTTTATATTATGTTAAACATCTTCTTTCTATATTTTTATGTTATATTAAACCTCTTCTTTCTATATTTTTATGTAATGTTTACTATTTCTTTCTATATTTTTATATTATGTTAATCATCTTCTTTATATATTTTTATGTTATGTTAAACTATTTCTATCTATATTTTTATATTATGATAAACATCTTCTTTCTATATTTTTGTTATGTTAAACTATTTCTTTCTATATTTTTATGTTATGTTAAACTATTTCTTTCTATATTTTTATATTATGTTAAACATCTTCTTTCTATATTTTTATGTTATGTTAAACTACTTCTTTCTATGTTTTTATATTATGTTAAACAATTTCTTTCTATATTTTTATATTATGTTAAACATCTTCTTTCTATATTTTTATGTTATGTTAAACTATTTCTTTCTATATTATGTTAAACATCTTCTTTCTATATTTTTATGTTATGTTAAACTACTTCTTTCTATATTTTTATATTATGTTAAACATCTTCTTTCTATATTTTTATGTTATGTTATACAATTTCTTTCTATATTTTGATGTTATGTTAAACTACTTCTTTATATGTTTTTATATTATGTTAAACTATTTCTTTCTATATTTTTATATTATGTTAAACATCTTCTTTCTATATTTTTATGTTATGTTAAACTATTTCTTTCTATATTTTTATATTATGTTAAACTATTTCTTTCTATATTTTTATAGTATGTTATTCATCTTCTTTCTATATTTTTATGTTATGTTAAACTATTTCTTTCTATATTTTTATATTATGTTAAACATCTTCTTTCTATATTTTTATGTTATGTTAAACTATTTCTTTCTATATTTTTATATTATGTTAAACATCTTCTTTCTATATTTTTATATTATGTTAAACATCTTCTTTCTATATTTTTATGTTATGTTAAACTATTTCTTTCTATATTTTTATATTATGTTGAACTATTTCTTTCTATATTTTTATGTTATGTTATACTACTTCTTTCTATGTTTTTTATATTATGTTAAACTATTTCTTTCTATATTTTTATATTATGTTAAACATCTTCTTTCTATATTTTTATGTTGTGTTAAACTACTTCTTTCTATGTTTTTATATTATGTTAAACTATTTCTTTCTATATTTTTATATTATGTTAAACATCTTCTTTCTATATTTTTATGTTATATTATTATGTTATTTATTTATTATTATGTTATATTATTATTATGTTATATTTTTATGTTATGTTAAACTATTTCTTTCTATATTTTTATATTATGATAAACATCTTCTTTCTATATTTTTATGTTATGTTAAACTACTTCTTTCTATATTTTTATGTTATGTTATACAATTTCTTTCTATATTTTTATATTATGTTAAACATCTTCTTTCTATATTTTTATGTTATATTAAACTATTTCTGTCTATATTTTTATATTATGTTAAACATCTTCTTTCTATATTTTTATGTTATGTTAAACTACTTCTTTCTATGTTTTTATGTTATGTTAAACTATTTCTTTCTATATTTTTATATTATGTTAATCATCTTCTTTCTATATTGTTATATTATGTTAAACGTCTTATTTCTATATTTTTATGTTATGTTAAACTATTTCTTTCTATATTTTTATATTATGTTAAACATCTTCTTTCTATATTTTTATGTTGTGTTAAACTACTTCTTTCTATGTTTTTATTTTATGTTAAACTATTTCTTTCTATATTTTTATATTATGTTAAACATCTTCTTTCTATATTTTTATGTTATATTAAACTATTTCTTTCTATATTTTTATATTATGTTAAACTATTTCTTTCTATATTTTTATATTATGTTAAACATCTTCTTTCTATATTTTTATGTTATGTTAAACTACTTCTTTATATGTTTTTATATTATGTTAAACTATTTCTTTCTATATTTTTATATTATGTTAAACATCTTCTTTCTATATTTTTATGTTATATTAAACTATTTCTTTCTATATTTTTATATTATGTTAAACTATTTCTTTCTATATTTTTATATTATGTTAAACATCTTCTTTCTATATTTTTATGTTATGTTAAACTACTTCTTTATATGTTTTTATATTATGTTAAACTATTTCTTTCTATATTTTTATATTATGATAAACATCTTTTTTCTATATTTTTATGTTATGTTAAACTACTTCTTTCTATATTTTTATGTTATGTTATACAATTTCTTTCTATATTTTTATGTTATGTTAAACTACTTCTTTCTATGTTTTTATATTATGTTAAACTATTTCCTTCTATATTTTTATATTATGTTAAACATCTTCTTTCTATATTTTTATGTTATGTTAAACTACTTCTTTCTATGTTTTTATATTATGTTAAACTATTTCTTTCTATATTTTTATATTATGTTAAACATCTTCTTTCTATATTTTTATATTATGTTAAACATCATCTTTCTATATTTTTATGTTATGTTAAACTATTTCTTTCTATATTTTTATATTATGTTAAACATCTTCTTTCTATATTTTTATATTATGTTAAACATCTTCTTTCTATATTTTTATGTTATGTTAAACTATTTCTTTCTATATTTTTATACTATGTTAAACATCTTCTTTCTATATTTTTATGTTATGTTAAACTACTTCTTTCTATATTTTTATGTTATGTTAAACTATTTTTTTCTATATTTTTATATTATGTTAAACATCTTCTTTCTATATTTTTATGTTATAATAAACTATTTCTTTCTATATTTTTATGTTATGTTAAACTACTTCTTTCTATGTTTTTATATTATGTTAAACTATTTCTTTCTATATTTTTATATTATGTTAAACATCTTCTTTCTATATTTTTATGTTATGTTAAACTACTTCTTTCTATATTTTTATGTTATGTTAAACTACTTCTTTCTATGTTTTTATATTATGTAAAACTATTTCTTTCTATATTTTTATATTATGTTAAAAATCTTCTTTCTATATTTTTATGTTATTTTAAACTATTTCTTTCTATATTTTTATATTATGTTAAACATCTTCTTTCTATATTTTTATGTTATGTTAAACTAGTTCTTTCTATGTTTTTATATTATGTTAAACTATTTCTTTCTATATTTTTATATTATGTTAAACATCTTCTTTCTATATTTTTATGTTATGTTAAACTATTTCTTTCTATATTTTTATATTATGTTAAACATCTTCTTTCTATATTTTTATATTATGTTAAACTATTTCTTTCTATATTTTTATATTATGTTAAACATCTTCTTTCTATATTTTTATGTTATGTTAAACTATTTCTTTCTATATTTTTATATTATGTTAAACATCTAATTTCTATATTTTTTTGTTATGATAAACTACTTCTTTCTATTTTTATATATTATGTTAAACTATTTCTTTCAATATTTTTATATTATGTTAAACATCTTCTTTCTATATTTTTATGTTATATTAAACTATTTCTGTCTATATTTTTATATTATGTTAAACATCTTTCTATATTTTTATGTTATGTTAAACTACTTCTTTCTATGTTTTTATGTTATGTTAAACTATTTCTTTCTATATTTTTATATCATGTTAAACATCTTCTTTCTATATTGTTATATTATGTTAAACATCTTATTTCTATATTTTTATGTTATGTTAAACTATTTCTTTCTATATTTTTATATTATGTTAAACATCTTCTTTCTATATTTTTATGTTATGTTAAACTATTTCTTTCTATATTTTTATGTTATGTTAAACATCTTCTTTCTATATTTTTATATTATGTTAAACATCTTCTTTCTATATTTTTATGTTATGTTAAACTATTTCTTTCTATATTTTTATATTATGTTAAACATCTTCTTTCTATATTTTTATGTTATGTTAAACTACTTCTTTCTATGTTTTTATATTATGTTAAACTATTTCTTTCTATATTTTTATATTATGTTAATCATCTTCTTTATATATTTTTATGTTATGTTAAACTATTTCTTTCTATATTTTTATATTATGTTGAACTATTTCTTTCTATATTTTTATGTTATGTTAAACTACTTCTTTCTATGTTTTTTATATTATGTTAAACTATTTCTTTCTATATTTTTATATTATGTTAAACATCTTCTTTCTATATTTTTATGTTATATTAAACTATTTCTTTCTATATTTTAATATTATGTTAAACTATTTCTTTCTATATTTTTATATTATGTTAAACATCTTCTTTCTATATTTTTATGTTATGTTAAACTACTTCTTTATATGTTTTTATATTATGTTAAACTATTTCTTTCTATATTTTTATATTATGTTAAACATCTTCTTTCTTTATTTTTATGTTATGTTAAACTATTTCTTTCTATATCTTTATATCATGTTAAACTATTTCTTTCTATATTTTTATATTATGTTAAACATCTTCTTTCTATATTTTTATGTTATGTTAAACTATTTCTTTCTATATTTTTATATTATGTTAAACATCTTCTTTCTATATTTTTATGTTATGTTAAACTACTTCTTTTTATATTTTTATGTTATGTTAAACTACTTCTTTATATGTTTTTATATTATGTTAAACTATTTCTTTCTATATTTTTATATTATGTTAAACATCTTCTTTCTTTATTTTTATGTTATGTTAAACTATTTCTTTCTATATTTTTATATCATGTTAAACTATTTCTTTCTATATTTTTATATTATGTTAAACATCTTCTTTCTATATTTTTATGTGATGTTAAACTATTTCTTTCTATATTTTTATATTATGTTAAACATCTTCTTTCTATATTTTTATGTTATGTTAAACTACTTCTTTCTATATTTTTATGTTATGTTATACAATTTCTTTCTATATTTTTATGTTATGTTAAACTACTTCTTTCTATGTTTTTATATTATGTTAAACTATTTCTTTCTATATTTTTATATTATGTTAAACATCTTCTTTCTATATTTTTATGTTATGATAATTTAGTTCTTTCTATATTTTTATATTATGTTAAACATCTTCTTTCTATATTTTTATATTATGTTAAACTATTTCTTTCTATATTTTTATATTATGTTAAACTATTTCTTTCTATATTTTTATGTTATGTTAAACTATTTCCTTCTATATTATGTTAAACATCTTCTTTCTATATTTTTATGTTATGTTAAACTATTTCTTTCTATATTTTTATATTATGTTAAACATCTTCTTTCTATATTTTTGTGTTATGTTAAACTATTTCTTTCTATATTTTTATATTATGTTAAACATCTTCTTTCTATATTTTTATATTACGTTTAACTACTTCTTTCTATATTTTTATGTTATGTTAAACTACTTCTTTCTATGTTTTTATATTATGTTAAACTATTTCTTTCTATATTTTTATATTATGTTAAACATCTTCTTTCTATATTTTTATGTTATGTTAAACTATTTCTTTCTATATTTTTATATTATGTTAAACATCTAATTTCTATATTTTTATGTTATGTTAAACTACTTCTTTCTATGTTTATATATTATGTTAAACTATTTCTTTCTATATTTTTATATTATGTTAAACATCTTCTTTCTATATTTTTATGTTATGTTAAACTACTTCTTTATATGTTTTTATATTATGTTAAACTATTTCTTTCTATATTTTTATATTATGTTAAACATCTTCTTTCTTTATTTTTATGTTATGTTAAACTATTTCTTTCTATATCTTTATATCATGTTAAACTATTTCTTTCTATATTTTTATATTATGTTAAACATCTTCTTTCTATATTTTTATGTTATGTTAAACTATTTCTTTCTATATTTTTATATTATGTTAAACATCTTCTTTCTATATTTTTATGTTATGTTAAACTACTTCTTTTTATATTTTTATGTTATGTTATACAATTTCTTTCTATATTTTTTTGTTATGTTGAACTATTTCTTTCTATATTTTTATGTTATGTTAAACTACTTCTTTCTATGTTTTTTATATTATGTTAAACTATTTCTTTCTATATTTTTATATTATGTTAAACATCTTCTTTCTATATTTTTATGTTATATTAAACTATTTCTTTCTATATTTTTATATTATGTTAAACTATTTCTTTCTATATTTTTATGTTATGTTAAACATCTTCTTTCTATATTTTTATATTATGTTAAACATCTTCTTTCTATATTTTTATGTTATGTTAAACTACTTCTTTTATATTTTTATGTTATGTTAAACTATTTCTTTCTATATTTTTATATTATGTTAAACATCTTCTTTCTATATTTTTATGTTATGTTAAACTACTTCTTTCTATGTTTTTATATTATGTTAAACAATTTCTTTCTATATTTTTATATTATGTTAAACATCTTCTTTCTATATTTTTATGTTATGTTAAACTATTTCTTTCTATATTATGTTAAACATCTTCTTTCTATATTTTTATGTTATGTTAAACTACTTCTTTCTATATTTTTATATTATGTTAAACATCTTCTTTCTATATTTTTTTGTTATGTTAAACTACTTCTTTCTATATTTTTATATTATGTTAAACATCTTCTTTCTATATTTTGATGTTATGTTAAACTACTTCTTTATATGTTTTTATATTATGTTAAACTATTTCTTTCTATATTTTTATATTATGTTAAACATCTTCTTTCTATATTTTTATGTTATGTTAAACTATTTCTTTCTATATTTTTATATTATGTTAAACTATTTCTTTCTATATTTTTATAGTATGTTATTCATCTTCTTTCTATATTTTTATGTTATGTTAAACTATTTCTTTCTATATTTTTATATTATGTTAAACATCTTCTTTCTATATTTTTATGTTATGTTAAACTATTTCTTTCTATATTTTTATATTATGTTAAACATCTTCTTTCTATATTTTTATATTATGTTAAACTACTTCTTTCTATATTTTTATATTATGTTGAACATCTTCTTTCTATATTTTTATGTTATGTTAAACTATTTCTTTCTATATTTTTATATTATGTTAAACATCTTCTTTCTATATTTTTATGTTGTGTTAAACTACTTCTTTCTATGTTTTTATTTTATGTTAAACTATTTCTTTCTATATTTTTATATTATGTTAAACATCTTCTTTCTATATTTTTATGTTATATTAAACTATTTCTTTCTATATTTTTATATTATGTTAAACTATTTCTTTCTATATTTTTATATTATGTTAAACATCTTCTTTCTATATTTTTATGTTATGTTAAACTACTTCTTTATATGTTTTTATATTATGTTAAACTATTTCTTTCTATATTTTTATATTATGTTAAACATCTTCTTTCTATATTTTTATGTTATATTAAACTATTTCTTTCTATATTTTTATATTATGTTAAACTATTTCTTTCTATATTTTTATATTATGTTAAACATCTTCTTTCTATATTTTTATGTTATGTTAAACTACTTCTTTATATGTTTTTATATTATGTTAAACTATTTCTTTCTATATTTTTATATTATGATAAACATCTTCTTTCTATATTTTTATGTTATTTTAAACTACTTCTTTCTATATTTTTATGTTATGTTATACAATTTCTTTCTATATTTTTATGTTATGTTAAACTACTTCTTTCTATGTTTTTATGTTATGTTAAACTATTTCTTTCTATATTTTTATATTATGTTAAACATCTTCTTTCTATATTTTTATGTTGTGTTAAACTACTTCTTTCTATGTTTTTATTTTATGTTAAACTATTTCTTTCTATATTTTTATATTATGTTAAACATCTTCTTTCTATATTTTTATGTTATGTTAAACTATTTCTTTCTATATTTTTATATTATGTTAAACATCTTCTTTCTATATTTTTATATTACGTTTAACTACTTCTTTCTATATTTTTATGTTATGTTAAACTATTTCTTTCTATATTATGTTAAACATCTTCTTTCTATATTTTTATATTATGTTAAACATCTTCTTTCTATATTTTTATATTATGTTAAACTATTTCTTTCTATATTTTTATATTATGTTAAACATCTTCTTTCTATATTTTTATGTTATGTTAAACTACTTCTTTATATGTTTTTATATTATGTTAAACTATTTCTTTCTATATTTTTATATTATGTTAAACATCTTCTTTCTATATTTTTATGTTATATTAAACTATTTCTTTCTATATTTTTATATTATGTTAAACTATTTCTTTCTATATTTTTATATTATGTTAAACATCTTCTTTCTATATTTTTATGTTATGTTAAACTACTTCTTTATATGTTTTTATATTATGTTAAACTATTTCTTTCTATATTTTTATATTATGATAAACATCTTCTTTCTATATTTTTATGTTATGTTAAACTACTTCTTTCTATATTTTTATGTTATGTTATACAATTTCTTTCTATATTTTTATGTTATGTTAAACTACTTCTTTCTATGTTTTTATATTATGTTAAACTATTTCCTTCTATATTTTTATATTATGTTAAACATCTTCTTTCTATATTTTTATGTTATGTTAAACTACTTCTTTCTATATTATGTTAAACATCTTCTTTCTATATTTTTATGTTATGTTAAACTACTTCTTTCTATATTTTTATGTTATGTTAAACTACTTCTTTCTATGTTTTTATATTATGTAAAACTATTTCTTTCTATATTTTTATATTATGTTAAACATCTTCTTTCTATATTTTTATGTTATGTTAAACTATTTCTTTCTATATTTTTATATTATGTTAAACATCTTCTTTCTATATTTTTATGTTATGTTAAACTATTTCTTTCTATATTTTTATATTATGTTAAACATCTTCTTTCTATATTTTTATATTACGTTTAACTACTTCTTTCTATATTTTTATGTTATGTTAAACTATTTCTTTCTATATTATGTTAAACATCTTCTTTCTATATTTTTATGTTATGTTAAACTACTTCTTTCTATATTTTTATGTTATGTTAAACTACTTCTTTCTATGTTTTTATATTATGTAAAACTATTTCTTTCTATATTTTTATATTATGTTAAACATCTTCTTTCTATATTTTTATGTTATGTTAAACTATTTCTTTCTATATTTTTATATTATGTTAAACATCTTCTTTCTATATTTTTATGTTATGTTAAACTATTTCTTTCTATATTTTTATATTATGTTAAACATCTTCTTTCTATATTTTTATATTACGTTTAACTACTTCTTTCTATATTTTTATGTTATGTTAAACTACTTCTTTCTATGTTTTTATATTATGTTAAACTATTTCTTTCTATATTATGTTAAACATCTTCTTGCTATATTTTTATGTTATGTTAAACTATTTCTTTCTATATTTTTATATTATGTTAAACATCTAATTTCTATATTTTTATGTTATGTTAAACTACTTCTTTCTATGTTTATATATTATGTTAAACTATTTCTTTCTATATTTTTATATTATGTTAAACATCTTCTTTCTATATTTTTATGTTATGTTAAACTATTTCTTTCTATATTTTTATATTATGTTAAACTACTTCTTTCTATGTTTTTATATTATGTTAAACTATTTCTTTCTATATTTTCATATTATGTTAAACATCTTCTTTCTATATTTTTATGTTATGTTAAACTATTTCTTTCTATGTTTTTATATTATGTTAAACTATTTCTTTCTATATTTTTATGTTATGTTAAACTACTTCTTTCTATGTTTTTATATTATGTTAAACTATTTCTTTCTATATTTTTATATTATGTTAAACATCTTCTTTCTATATTTTTATGTTATGTTAAACTATTTCTTTCTATATTTTTATATTATGTTAAACATCTTATTTCTATATTTTTATGTTATGTTAAACTACTTCTTTCTATGTTTTTATATTATGTTAAACTATTTCTTTCTATATTTTTATATTATGTTAAACATCTTCTTTCTATATTTTTATGTTATGTTAAACTACTTCTTTCTATGTTTTTATATTATGTTAAACTATTTCTTTCTATATTTTTATATTATGTTAAACATCTTCTTTCTATATTTTTATGTTATGTTAAACTACTTCTTTCTATATTTTTATGTTATGTTATACAATTTCTTTCTATATTTTTATGTTATGTTCAACTACTTCTTTCTATGTTTTTATATTATGTTAAACTATTTCCTTCTATATTTTTATATTATGTTAAACATCTTCTTTCTATATTTTTATGTTATATTAAACCTCTTCTTTCTATATTTTTATGTAATGTTTACTATTTCTTTCTATATTTTTATATTATGTTAATCATCTTCTTTATATATTTTTATGTTATGTTAAACTATTTCTATCTATATTTTTATATTATGATAAACATCTTCTTTCTATATTTTTGTTATGTTAAACTATTTCTTTCTATATTTTTATATTATGTTAAACTATTTCTTTCTATATTTTTATGTTATGTTAAACATCTTCTTTCTATATTTTTATATTATGTTAAACATCTTCTTTCTATATTTTTATGTTATGTTAAACTACTTCTTTCTATATTTTTATGTTATGTTAAACTATTTCTTTCTATATTTTTATATTATGTTAAACATCTTCTTTCTATATTTTTATGTTATGTTAAACTACTTCTTTCTATGTTTTTATATTATGTTAAACAATTTCTTTCTATATTTTTATATTATGTTAAACATCTTCTTTCTATATTTTTATGTTATGTTAAACTATTTCTTTCTATATTTTTATATTATGTTAAACATCTTCTTTCTATATTTTTATGTTATGTTAAACTACTTCTTTATATGTTTTTATATTATGTTAAACTATTTCTTTCTATATTTTTATATTATGTTAAACATCTTCTTTCTATATTTTTATGTTATGTTAAACTATTTCTTTCTATATTTTTATATTATGTTAAACTATTTCTTTCTATATTTTTATAGTATGTTATTCATCTTCTTTCTATATTTTTATGTTATGTTAAACTATTTCTTTCTATATTTTTATATTATGTTAAACATCTTCTTTCTATATTTTTATGTTATGTTAAACTATTTCTTTCTATATTTTTATATTATGTTAAACATCTTCTTTCTATATTTTTATATTATGTTAAACTACTTCTTTCTATATTTTTATATTATGTTAAACATCTTCTTTCTATATTTTTATGTTATGTTAAACTATTTCTTTCTATATTTTTATATTATGTTGAACTATTTCTTTCTATATTTTTATGTTATGTTAAACTACTTCTTTCTATGTTTTTTATATTATGTTAAACTATTTCTTTCTATATTTTTATATTATGTTAAACATCTTCTTTCTATATTTTTATGTTGTGTTAAACTACTTCTTTCTATGTTTTTATATTATGTTAAACTATTTCTTTCTATATTTTTATATTATGTTAAACATCTTCTTTCTATATTTTTATGTTATATTATTATGTTATTTATTTATTATTATGTTATATTATTATTATGTTATATTTTTATGTTATGTTAAACTATTTCTTTCTATATTTTTATATTATGATAAACATCTTCTTTCTATATTTTTATGTTATGTTAAACTACTTCTTTCTATATTTTTATGTTATGTTATACAATTTCTTTCTATATTTTTATATTATGTTAAACATCTTCTTTCTATATTTTTATGTTATATTAAACTATTTCTGTCTATATTTTTATATTATGTTAAACATCTTCTTTCTATATTTTTATGTTATGTTAAACTACTTCTTTCTATGTTTTTATGTTATGTTAAACTATTTCTTTCTATATTTTTATATTATGTTAATCATCTTCTTTCTATATTGTTATATTATGTTAAACGTCTTATTTCTATATTTTTATGTTATGTTAAACTATTTCTTTCTATATTTTTATATTATGTTAAACATCTTCTTTCTATATTTTTATGTTGTGTTAAACTACTTCTTTCTATGTTTTTATATTATGTTAAACTATTTCTTTCTATATTTTTATATTATGTTAAACATCTTCTTTCTATATTTTTATGTTATGTTAAACTATTTCTTTCTATATTTTTATATTATGTTAAACATCTAATTTCTATATTTTTATGTTATGTTAAACTACTTCTTTCTATGTTTATATATTATGTTAAACTATTTCTTTCTATATTTTTATATTATGTTAAACATCTTCTTTCTATATTTTTATGTTATGTTAAACTATTTCTTTCTATATTTTTATATTATGTTAAACTACTTCTTTCTATGTTTTTATATTATGTTAAACTATTTCTTTCTATATTTTCATATTATGTTAAACATCTTCTTTCTATATTTTTATGTTATGTTAAACTATTTCTTTCTATGTTTTTATATTATGTTAAACTATTTCTTTCTATATTTTTATGTTATGTTAAACTACTTCTTTCTATGTTTTTATATTATGTTAAACTATTTCTTTCTATATTTTTATATTATGTTAAACATCTTCTTTCTATATTTTTATGTTATGTTAAACTATTTCTTTCTATATTTTTATATTATGTTAAACATCTTATTTCTATATTTGTATGTTATGTTAAACTACTTCTTTCTATGTTTTTATATTATGTTAAACTATTTCTTTCTATATTTTTATATTATGTTAAACATCTTCTTTCTATATTTTTATGTTATGTTAAACTACTTCTTTCTATGTTTTTATATTATGTTAAACTATTTCTTTCTATATTTTTATATTATGTTAAACATCTTCTTTCTATATTTTTATGTTATGTTATACAATTTCTTTCTATATTTTTATGTTATGTTCAACTACTTCTTTCTATGTTTTTATATTATGTTAAACTATTTCCTTCTATATTTTTATATTATGTTAAACATCTTCTTTCTATATTTTTATGTTATATTAAACCTCTTCTTTCTATATTTTTATGTAATGTTTACTATTTCTTTCTATATTTTTATATTATGTTAAACATCTTCTTTCTTTATTTTTATGTTATGTTAAACTATTTCTTTCTATATTTTTATATCATGTTAAACTATTTCTTTCTATATTTTTATATTATGTTAAACATCTTCTTTCTATATTTTTATGTGATGTTAAACTATTTCTTTCTATATTTTTATATTATGTTAAACATCTTCTTTCTATATTTTTATGTTATGTTAAACTACTTCTTTCTATATTTTTATGTTATGTTATACAATTTCTTTCTATATTTTTATGTTATGTTAAACTACTTCTTTCTATGTTTTTATATTATGTTAAACTATTTCTTTCTATATTTTTATATTATGTTAAACATCTTCTTTCTATATTTTTATGTTATGATAATTTAGTTCTTTCTATATTTTTATATTATGTTAAACATCTTCTTTCTATATTTTTATATTATGTTAAACTATTTCTTTCTATATTTTTATATTATGTTAAACTATTTCTTTCTATATTTTTATGTTATGTTAAACTATTTCTTTCTATATTATGTTAAACATCTTCTTTCTATATTTTTATGTTATGTTAAACTACTTCTTTCTATATTTTTATGTTATGTTAAACTACTTCTTTCTATGTTTTTATATTATGTAAAACTATTTCTTTCTATATTTTTATATTATGTTAAACATCTTCTTTCTATATTTTTATGTTATGTTAAACTATTTCTTTCTATATTTTTATATTATGTTAAACATCTTCTTTCTATATTTTTATGTTATGTTAAACTATTTCTTTCTATATTTTTATATTATGTTAAACATCTTCTTTCTATATTTTTATATTACGTTTAACTACTTCTTTCTATATTTTTATGTTATGTTAAACTACTTCTTTCTATGTTTTTATATTATGTTAAACTATTTCTTTCTATATTTTTATATTATGTTAAACATCTTCTTTCTATATTTTTATGTTATGTTAAACTATTTCTTTCTATATTTTTATATTATGTTGAACATCTTCTTTCTATATTTTTATGTTATGTTAAACTATTTCTTTCTATATTTTTATATTATGTTAAACATCTTCTTTCTATATTTTTATGTTGTGTTAAACTACTTCTTTCTATGTTTTTATTTTATGTTAAACTATTTCTTTCTATATTTTTATATTATGTTAAACATCTTCTTTCTATATTTTTATGTTATATTAAACTATTTCTTTCTATATTTTTATATTATGTTAAACTATTTCTTTCTATATTTTTATATTATGTTAAACATCTTCTTTCTATATTTTTATGTTATGTTAAACTACTTCTTTATATGTTTTTATATTATGTTAAACTATTTCTTTCTATATTTTTATATTATGTTAAACATCTTCTTTCTATATTTTTATGTTATATTAAACTATTTCTTTCTATATTTTTATATTATGTTAAACTATTTCTTTCTATATTTTTATATTATGTTAAACATCTTCTTTCTATATTTTTATGTTATGTTAAACTACTTCTTTATATGTTTTTATATTATGTTAAACTATTTCTTTCTATATTTTTATATTATGATAAACATCTTCTTTCTATATTTTTATGTTATTTTAAACTACTTCTTTCTATATTTTTATGTTATGTTATACAATTTCTTTCTATATTTTTATGTTATGTTAAACTACTTCTTTCTATGTTTTTATGTTATGTTAAACTATTTCTTTCTATATTTTTATATTATGTTAAACATCTTCTTTCTATATTTTTATGTTGTGTTAAACTACTTCTTTCTATGTTTTTATTTTATGTTAAACTATTTCTTTCTATATTTTTATATTATGTTAAACATCTTCTTTCTATATTTTTATGTTATGTTAAACTATTTCTTTCTATATTTTTATATTATGTTAAACATCTTCTTTCTATATTTTTATATTACGTTTAACTACTTCTTTCTATATTTTTATGTTATGTTAAACTATTTCTTTCTATATTTTTATATTATGTTAAACATCTTCTTTCTATATTTTTATATTATGTTAAACTACTTCTTTCTATATTTTTATATTATGTTGAACATCTTCTTTCTATATTTTTATGTTATGTTAAACTATTTCTTTCTATATTTTTATATTATGTTAAACATCTTCTTTCTATATTTTTATGTTGTGTTAAACTACTTCTTTCTATGTTTTTATTTTATGTTAAACTATTTCTTTCTATATTTTTATATTATGTTAAACATCTTCTTTCTATATTTTTATGTTATATTAAACTATTTCTTTCTATATTTTTATATTATGTTAAACTATTTCTTTCTATATTTTTATATTATGTTAAACATCTTCTTTCTATATTTTTATGTTATGTTAAACTACTTCTTTATATGTTTTTATATTATGTTAAACTATTTCTTTCTATATTTTTATATTATGTTAAACATCTTCTTTCTATATTTTTATGTTATATTAAACTATTTCTTTCTATATTTTTATATTATGTTAAACTATTTCTTTCTATATTTTTATATTATGTTAAACTACTTCTTTCTATATTTTTATATTATGTTGAACATCTTCTTTCTATATTTTTATGTTATGTTAAACTATTTCTTTCTATATTTTTATATTATGTTAAACATCTTCTTTCTATATTTTTATGTTATGTTAAACTATTTCTTTCTATATTTTTATATTATGTTAAACTATTTCTTTCTATATTTTTATAGTATGTTATTCATCTTCTTTCTATATTTTTATGTTATGTTAAACTATTTCTTTCTATATTTTTATATTATGTTAAACATCTTCTTTCTATATTTTTATGTTATGTTAAACTATTTCTTTCTATATTTTTATATTATGTTAAACATCTTCTTTCTATATTTTTATATTATGTTAAACTACTTCTTTCTATATTTTTATATTATGTTGAACATCTTCTTTCTATATTTTTATGTTATGTTAAACTATTTCTTTCTATATTTTTATATTATGTTAAACATCTTCTTTCTATATTTTTATGTTGTGTTAAACTACTTCTTTCTATGTTTTTATTTTATGTTAAACTATTTCTTTCTATATTTTTATATTATGTTAAACATCTTCTTTCTATATTTTTATGTTATATTAAACTATTTCTTTCTATATTTTTATATTATGTTAAACTATTTCTTTCTATATTTTTATATTATGTTAAACATCTTCTTTCTATATTTTTATGTTATGTTAAACTACTTCTTTATATGTTTTTATATTATGTTAAACTATTTCTTTCTATATTTTTATATTATGTTAAACATCTTCTTTCTATATTTTTATGTTATATTAAACTATTTCTTTCTATATTTTTATATTATGTTAAACTATTTCTTTCTATATTTTTATATTATGTTAAACATCTTCTTTCTATATTTTTATGTTATGTTAAACTACTTCTTTATATGTTTTTATATTATGTTAAACTATTTCTTTCTATATTTTTATATTATGATAAACATCTTCTTTCTATATTTTTATGTTATTTTAAACTACTTCTTTCTATATTTTTATGTTATGTTATACAATTTCTTTCTATATTTTTATGTTATGTTAAACTACTTCTTTCTATGTTTTTATGTTATGTTAAACTATTTCTTTCTATATTTTTATATTATGTTAAACATCTTCTTTCTATATTTTTATGTTATGTTAAACTATTTCTTTCTATATTATGTTAAACATCTTCTTTCTATATTTTTATGTTATGTTAAACTACTTCTTTCTATATTTTTATATTATGTTAAACATCTTCTTTCTATATTTTTTTGTTATGTTAAACTACTTCTTTCTATATTTTTATATTATGTTAAACATCTTCTTTCTATATTTTTATGTTATGTTAAACTACTTCTTTTATATTTTTATGTTATGTTAAACTATTTCTTTCTATATTTTTATATTATGTTAAACATCTTCTTTCTATATTTTTATGTTATGTTAAACTACTTCTTTCTATGTTTTTATATTATGTTAAACAATTTCTTTCTATATTTTTATATTATGTTAAACATCTTCTTTCTATATTTTTATGTTATGTTAAACTATTTCTTTCTATATTATGTTAAACATCTTCTTTCTATATTTTTATGTTATGTTAAACTACTTCTTTCTATATTTTTATATTATGTTAAACATCTTCTTTCTATATTTTTTTGTTATGTTAAACTACTTCTTTCTATATTTTTATATTATGTTAAACATCTTCTTTCTATATTTTGATGTTATGTTAAACTACTTCTTTATATGTTTTTATATTATGTTAAACTATTTCTTTCTATATTTTTATATTATGTTAAACATCTTCTTTCTATATTTTTATGTTATGTTAAACTATTTCTTTCTATATTTTTATATTATGTTAAACTATTTCTTTCTATATTTTTATAGTATGTTATTCATCTTCTTTCTATATTTTTATGTTATGTTAAACTATTTCTTTCTATATTTTTATATTATGTTAAACATCTTCTTTCTATATTTTTATGTTATGTTAAACTATTTCTTTCTATATTTTTATATTATGTTAAACATCTTCTTTCTATATTTTTATATTATGTTAAACTACTTCTTTCTATATTTTTATATTATGTTGAACATCTTCTTTCTATATTTTTATGTTATGTTAAACTATTTCTTTCTATATTTTTATATTATGTTAAACATCTTCTTTCTATATTTTTATGTTGTGTTAAACTACTTCTTTCTATGTTTTTATTTTATGTTAAACTATTTCTTTCTATATTTTTATATTATGTTAAACATCTTCTTTCTATATTTTTATGTTATATTAAACTATTTCTTTCTATATTTTTATATTATGTTAAACTATTTCTTTCTATATTTTTATATTATGTTAAACATCTTCTTTCTATATTTTTATGTTATGTTAAACTACTTCTTTATATGTTTTTATATTATGTTAAACTATTTCTTTCTATATTTTTATATTATGTTAAACATCTTCTTTCTATATTTTTATGTTATATTAAACTATTTCTTTCTATATTTTTATATTATGTTAAACTATTTCTTTCTATATTTTTATATTATGTTAAACATCTTCTTTCTATATTTTTATGTTATGTTAAACTACTTCTTTATATGTTTTTATATTATGTTAAACTATTTCTTTCTATATTTTTATATTATGATAAACATCTTCTTTCTATATTTTTATGTTATTTTAAACTACTTCTTTCTATATTTTTATGTTATGTTATACAATTTCTTTCTATATTTTTATGTTATGTTAAACTACTTCTTTCTATGTTTTTATGTTATGTTAAACTATTTCTTTCTATATTTTTATATTATGTTAAACATCTTCTTTCTATATTTTTATGTTGTGTTAAACTACTTCTTTCTATGTTTTTATTTTATGTTAAACTATTTCTTTCTATATTTTTATATTATGTTAAACATCTTCTTTCTATATTTTTATGTTATGTTAAACTATTTCTTTCTATATTTTTATATTATGTTAAACATCTTCTTTCTATATTTTTATATTACGTTTAACTACTTCTTTCTATATTTTTATGTTATGTTAAACTATTTCTTTCTATATTATGTTAAACATCTTCTTTCTATATTTTTATATTATGTTAAACATCTTCTTTCTATATTTTTATATTATGTTAAACTATTTCTTTCTATATTTTTATATTATGTTAAACATCTTCTTTCTATATTTTTATGTTATGTTAAACTACTTCTTTATATGTTTTTATATTATGTTAAACTATTTCTTTCTATATTTTTATATTATGTTAAACATCTTCTTTCTATATTTTTATGTTATATTAAACTATTTCTTTCTATATTTTTATATTATGTTAAACTATTTCTTTCTATATTTTTATATTATGTTAAACATCTTCTTTCTATATTTTTATGTTATGTTAAACTACTTCTTTATATGTTTTTATATTATGTTAAACTATTTCTTTCTATATTTTTATATTATGATAAACATCTTCTTTCTATATTTTTATGTTATGTTAAACTACTTCTTTCTATATTTTTATGTTATGTTATACAATTTCTTTCTATATTTTTATGTTATGTTAAACTACTTCTTTCTATGTTTTTATATTATGTTAAACTATTTCCTTCTATATTTTTATATTATGTTAAACATCTTCTTTCTATATTTTTATGTTATGTTAAACTACTTCTTTCTATATTATGTTAAACATCTTCTTTCTATATTTTTATGTTATGTTAAACTACTTCTTTCTATATTTTTATGTTATGTTAAACTACTTCTTTCTATGTTTTTATATTATGTAAAACTATTTCTTTCTATATTTTTATATTATGTTAAACATCTTCTTTCTATATTTTTATGTTATGTTAAACTATTTCTTTCTATATTTTTATATTATGTTAAACATCTTCTTTCTATATTTTTATGTTATGTTAAACTATTTCTTTCTATATTTTTATATTATGTTAAACATCTTCTTTCTATATTTTTATATTACGTTTAACTACTTCTTTCTATATTTTTATGTTATGTTAAACTATTTCTTTCTATATTATGTTAAACATCTTCTTTCTATATTTTTATGTTATGTTAAACTACTTCTTTCTATATTTTTATGTTATGTTAAACTACTTCTTTCTATGTTTTTATATTATGTAAAACTATTTCTTTCTATATTTTTATATTATGTTAAACATCTTCTTTCTATATTTTTATGTTATGTTAAACTATTTCTTTCTATATTTTTATATTATGTTAAACATCTTCTTTCTATATTTTTATGTTATGTTAAACTATTTCTTTCTATATTTTTATATTATGTTAAACATCTTCTTTCTATATTTTTATATTACGTTTAACTACTTCTTTCTATATTTTTATGTTATGTTAAACTACTTCTTTCTATGTTTTTATATTATGTTAAACTATTTCTTTCTATATTATGTTAAACATCTTCTTGCTATATTTTTATGTTATGTTAAACTATTTCTTTCTATATTTTTATATTATGTTAAACATCTAATTTCTATATTTTTATGTTATGTTAAACTACTTCTTTCTATGTTTATATATTATGTTAAACTATTTCTTTCTATATTTTTATATTATGTTAAACATCTTCTTTCTATATTTTTATGTTATGTTAAACTATTTCTTTCTATATTTTTATATTATGTTAAACTACTTCTTTCTATGTTTTTATATTATGTTAAACTATTTCTTTCTATATTTTCATATTATGTTAAACATCTTCTTTCTATATTTTTATGTTATGTTAAACTATTTCTTTCTATGTTTTTATATTATGTTAAACTATTTCTTTCTATATTTTTATGTTATGTTAAACTACTTCTTTCTATGTTTTTATATTATGTTAAACTATTTCTTTCTATATTTTTATATTATGTTAAACATCTTCTTTCTATATTTTTATGTTATGTTAAACTATTTCTTTCTATATTTTTATATTATGTTAAACATCTTATTTCTATATTTTTATGTTATGTTAAACTACTTCTTTCTATGTTTTTATATTATGTTAAACTATTTCTTTCTATATTTTTATATTATGTTAAACATCTTCTTTCTATATTTTTATGTTATGTTAAACTACTTCTTTCTATGTTTTTATATTATGTTAAACTATTTCTTTCTATATTTTTATATTATGTTAAACATCTTCTTTCTATATTTTTATGTTATGTTAAACTACTTCTTTCTATATTTTTATGTTATGTTATACAATTTCTTTCTATATTTTTATGTTATGTTCAACTACTTCTTTCTATGTTTTTATATTATGTTAAACTATTTCCTTCTATATTTTTATATTATGTTAAACATCTTCTTTCTATATTTTTATGTTATATTAAACCTCTTCTTTCTATATTTTTATGTAATGTTTACTATTTCTTTCTATATTTTTATATTATGTTAATCATCTTCTTTATATATTTTTATGTTATGTTAAACTATTTCTATCTATATTTTTATATTATGATAAACATCTTCTTTCTATATTTTTGTTATGTTAAACTATTTCTTTCTATATTTTTATATTATGTTAAACTATTTCTTTCTATATTTTTATGTTATGTTAAACATCTTCTTTCTATATTTTTATATTATGTTAAACATCTTCTTTCTATATTTTTATGTTATGTTAAACTACTTCTTTCTATATTTTTATGTTATGTTAAACTATTTCTTTCTATATTTTTATATTATGTTAAACATCTTCTTTCTATATTTTTATGTTATGTTAAACTACTTCTTTCTATGTTTTTATATTATGTTAAACATCTTCTTTCTATATTTTTATGTTATGTTAAACTACTTCTTTCTATGTTTTTATATTATGTTAAACAATTTCTTTCTATATTTTTATATTATGTTAAACATCTTCTTTCTATATTTTTATGTTATGTTAAACTATTTCTTTCTATATTATGTTAAACATCTTCTTTCTATATTTTTATGTTATGTTAAACTACTTCTTTCTATATTTTTATATTATGTTAAACATCTTCTTTCTATATTTTTTTGTTATGTTAAACTACTTCTTTCTATATTTTTATATTATGTTAAACATCTTCTTTCTATATTTTTATGTTATGTTAAACTATTTCTTTCTATATTTTTATATTATGTTAAACATCTTCTTTCTATATTTTTATATTATGTTAAACTACTTCTTTCTATATTTTTATATTATGTTGAACATCTTCTTTCTATATTTTTATGTTATGTTAAACTATTTCTTTCTATATTTTTATATTATGTTAAACATCTTCTTTCTATATTTTTATGTTGTGTTAAACTACTTCTTTCTATGTTTTTATTTTATGTTAAACTATTTCTTTCTATATTTTTATATTATGTTAAACATCTTCTTTCTATATTTTTATGTTATATTAAACTATTTCTTTCTATATTTTTATATTATGTTAAACTATTTCTTTCTATATTTTTATATTATGTTAAACATCTTCTTTCTATATTTTTATGTTATGTTAAACTATTTCTTTCTATATTTTTATATTATGTTAAACATCTTCTTTCTATATTTTTATGTTATGTTAAACTACTTCTTTATATGTTTTTATATTATGTTAAACTATTTCTTTCTATATTTTTATATTATGTTAAACATCTTCTTTCTATATTTTTATGTTATGTTAAACTATTTCTTTCTATATTTTTATATTATGTTAAACTATTTCTTTCTATATTTTTATAGTATGTTATTCATCTTCTTTCTATATTTTTATGTTATGTTAAACTATTTCTTTCTATATTTTTATATTATGTTAAACATCTTCTTTCTATATTTTTATGTTATGTTAAACTATTTCTTTCTATATTTTTATATTATGTTAAACATCTTCTTTCTATATTTTTATATTATGTTAAACTACTTCTTTCTATATTTTTATATTATGTTAAACATCTTCTTTCTATATTTTTATGTTATGTTAAACTATTTCTTTCTATATTTTTATATTATGTTGAACTATTTCTTTCTATATTTTTATGTTATGTTAAACTACTTCTTTCTATGTTTTTTATATTATGTTAAACTATTTCTTTCTATATTTTTATATTATGTTAAACATCTTCTTTCTATATTTTTATGTTGTGTTAAACTACTTCTTTCTATGTTTTTATATTATGTTAAACTATTTCTTTCTATATTTTTATATTATGTTAAACATCTTCTTTCTATATTTTTATGTTATATTATTATGTTATTTATTTATTATTATGTTATATTATTATTATGTTATATTTTTATGTTATGTTAAACTATTTCTTTCTATATTTTTATATTATGATAAACATCTTCTTTCTATATTTTTATGTTATGTTAAACTACTTCTTTCTATATTTTTATGTTATGTTATACAATTTCTTTCTATATTTTTATATTATGTTAAACATCTTCTTTCTATATTTTTATGTTATATTAAACTATTTCTGTCTATATTTTTATATTATGTTAAACATCTTCTTTCTATATTTTTATGTTATGTTAAACTACTTCTTTCTATGTTTTTATGTTATGTTAAACTATTTCTTTCTATATTTTTATATTATGTTAATCATCTTCTTTCTATATTGTTATATTATGTTAAACGTCTTATTTCTATATTTTTATGTTATGTTAAACTATTTCTTTCTATATTTTTATATTATGTTAAACATCTTCTTTCTATATTTTTATGTTGTGTTAAACTACTTCTTTCTATGTTTTTATATTATGTTAAACTATTTCTTTCTATATTTTTATATTATGTTAAACATCTTCTTTCTATATTTTTATGTTATGTTAAACTATTTCTTTCTATATTTTTATATTATGTTAAACATCTAATTTCTATATTTTTATGTTATGTTAAACTACTTCTTTCTATGTTTATATATTATGTTAAACTATTTCTTTCTATATTTTTATATTATGTTAAACATCTTCTTTCTATATTTTTATGTTATGTTAAACTATTTCTTTCTATATTTTTATATTATGTTAAACTACTTCTTTCTATGTTTTTATATTATGTTAAACTATTTCTTTCTATATTTTCATATTATGTTAAACATCTTCTTTCTATATTTTTATGTTATGTTAAACTATTTCTTTCTATGTTTTTATATTATGTTAAACTATTTCTTTCTATATTTTTATGTTATGTTAAACTACTTCTTTCTATGTTTTTATATTATGTTAAACTATTTCTTTCTATATTTTTATATTATGTTAAACATCTTCTTTCTATATTTTTATGTTATGTTAAACTATTTCTTTCTATATTTTTATATTATGTTAAACATCTTATTTCTATATTTGTATGTTATGTTAAACTACTTCTTTCTATGTTTTTATATTATGTTAAACTATTTCTTTCTATATTTTTATATTATGTTAAACATCTTCTTTCTATATTTTTATGTTATGTTAAACTACTTCTTTCTATGTTTTTATATTATGTTAAACTATTTCTTTCTATATTTTTATATTATGTTAAACATCTTCTTTCTATATTTTTATGTTATGTTATACAATTTCTTTCTATATTTTTATGTTATGTTCAACTACTTCTTTCTATGTTTTTATATTATGTTAAACTATTTCCTTCTATATTTTTATATTATGTTAAACATCTTCTTTCTATATTTTTATGTTATATTAAACCTCTTCTTTCTATATTTTTATGTAATGTTTACTATTTCTTTCTATATTTTTATATTATGTTAAACATCTTCTTTCTTTATTTTTATGTTATGTTAAACTATTTCTTTCTATATTTTTATATCATGTTAAACTATTTCTTTCTATATTTTTATATTATGTTAAACATCTTCTTTCTATATTTTTATGTGATGTTAAACTATTTCTTTCTATATTTTTATATTATGTTAAACATCTTCTTTCTATATTTTTATGTTATGTTAAACTACTTCTTTCTATATTTTTATGTTATGTTATACAATTTCTTTCTATATTTTTATGTTATGTTAAACTACTTCTTTCTATGTTTTTATATTATGTTAAACTATTTCTTTCTATATTTTTATATTATGTTAAACATCTTCTTTCTATATTTTTATGTTATGATAATTTAGTTCTTTCTATATTTTTATATTATGTTAAACATCTTCTTTCTATATTTTTATATTATGTTAAACTATTTCTTTCTATATTTTTATATTATGTTAAACTATTTCTTTCTATATTTTTATGTTATGTTAAACTATTTCTTTCTATATTATGTTAAACATCTTCTTTCTATATTTTTATGTTATGTTAAACTACTTCTTTCTATATTTTTATGTTATGTTAAACTACTTCTTTCTATGTTTTTATATTATGTAAAACTATTTCTTTCTATATTTTTATATTATGTTAAACATCTTCTTTCTATATTTTTATGTTATGTTAAACTATTTCTTTCTATATTTTTATATTATGTTAAACATCTTCTTTCTATATTTTTATGTTATGTTAAACTATTTCTTTCTATATTTTTATATTATGTTAAACATCTTCTTTCTATATTTTTATATTACGTTTAACTACTTCTTTCTATATTTTTATGTTATGTTAAACTACTTCTTTCTATGTTTTTATATTATGTTAAACTATTTCTTTCTATATTTTTATATTATGTTAAACATCTTCTTTCTATATTTTTATGTTATGTTAAACTATTTCTTTCTATATTTTTATATTATGTTAAACATCTAATTTCTATATTTTTATGTTATGTTAAACTACTTCTTTCTATGTTTATATATTATGTTAAACTATTTCTTTCTATATTTTTATATTATGTTAAACATCTTCTTTCTATATTTTTATGTTATGTTAAACTACTTCTTTATATGTTTTTATATTATGTTAAACTATTTCTTTCTATATTTTTATATTATGTTAAACATCTTCTTTCTTTATTTTTATGTTATGTTAAACTATTTCTTTCTATATCTTTATATCATGTTAAACTATTTCTTTCTATATTTTTATATTATGTTAAACATCTTCTTTCTATATTTTTATGTTATGTTAAACTATTTCTTTCTATATTTTTATATTATGTTAAACATCTTCTTTCTATATTTTTATGTTATGTTAAACTACTTCTTTTTATATTTTTATGTTATGTTATACAATTTCTTTCTATATTTTTTTGTTATGTTGAACTATTTCTTTCTATATTTTTATGTTATGTTAAACATCTTCTTTCTATATTTTTATGTTATATTAAACTATTTCTTTCTATATTTTTATATTATGTTAAACTATTTCTTTCTATATTTTTATGTTATGTTAAACATCTTCTTTCTATATTTTTATATTATGTTAAACATCTTCTTTCTATATTTTTATGTTATGTTAAACTACTTCTTTCTATATTTTTATGTTATGTTAAACTATTTCTTTCTATATTTTTATATTATGTTAAACATCTTCTTTCTATATTTTTATGTTATGTTAAACTACTTCTTTCTATGTTTTTATATTATGTTAAACAATTTCTTTCTATATTTTTATATTATGTTAAACATCTTCTTTCTATATTTTTATGTTATGTTAAACTATTTCTTTCTATATTATGTTAAACATCTTCTTTCTATATTTTTATGTTATGTTAAACTACTTCTTTCTATATTTTTATATTATGTTAAACATCTTCTTTCTATATTTTTTTGTTATGTTAAACTACTTCTTTCTATATTTTTATATTATGTTAAACATCTTCTTTCTATATTTTGATGTTATGTTAAACTACTTCTTTATATGTTTTTATATTATGTTAAACTATTTCTTTCTATATTTTTATATTATGTTAAACATCTTCTTTCTATATTTTTATGTTATGTTAAACTATTTCTTTCTATATTTTTATATTATGTTAAACTATTTCTTTCTATATTTTTATAGTATGTTATTCATCTTCTTTCTATATTTTTATGTTATGTTTACTATTTCTTTCTATATTTTTATATTATGTTAAACATCTTCTTTCTTTATTTTTATGTTATGTTAAACTATTTCTTTCTATATTTTTATATCATGTTAAACTATTTCTTTCTATATTTTTATATTATGTTAAACATCTTCTTTCTATATTTTTATGTGATGTTAAACTATTTCTTTCTATATTTTTATATTATGTTAAACATCTTCTTTCTATATTTTTATGTTATGTTAAACTACTTCTTTCTATATTTTTATGTTATGTTATACAATTTCTTTCTATATTTTTATGTTATGTTAAACTACTTCTTTCTATGTTTTTATATTATGTTAAACTATTTCTTTCTATATTTTTATATTATGTTAAACATCTTCTTTCTATATTTTTATGTTATGATAATTTAGTTCTTTCTATATTTTTATATTATGTTAAACATCTTCTTTCTATATTTTTATATTATGTTAAACTATTTCTTTCTATATTTTTATATTATGTTAAACTATTTCTTTCTATATTTTTATGTTATGTTAAACTATTTCTTTCTATATTATGTTAAACATCTTCTTTCTATATTTTTATGTTATGTTAAACTACTTCTTTCTATATTTTTATGTTATGTTAAACTACTTCTTTCTATGTTTTTATATTATGTAAAACTATTTCTTTCTATATTTTTATATTATGTTAAACATCTTCTTTCTATATTTTTATGTTATGTTAAACTATTTCTTTCTATATTTTTATATTATGTTAAACATCTTCTTTCTATATTTTTATGTTATGTTAAACTATTTCTTTCTATATTTTTATATTATGTTAAACATCTTCTTTCTATATTTTTATATTACGTTTAACTACTTCTTTCTATATTTTTATGTTATGTTAAACTACTTCTTTCTATGTTTTTATATTATGTTAAACTATTTCTTTCTATATTTTTATATTATGTTAAACATCTTCTTTCTATATTTTTATGTTATGTTAAACTATTTCTTTCTATATTTTTATATTATGTTAAACATCTAATTTCTATATTTTTATGTTATGTTAAACTACTTCTTTCTATGTTTATATATTATGTTAAACTATTTCTTTCTATATTTTTATATTATGTTAAACATCTTCTTTCTATATTTTTATGTTATGTTAAACTACTTCTTTATATGTTTTTATATTATGTTAAACTATTTCTTTCTATATTTTTATATTATGTTAAACATCTTCTTTCTTTATTTTTATGTTATGTTAAACTATTTCTTTCTATATCTTTATATCATGTTAAACTATTTCTTTCTATATTTTTATATTATGTTAAACATCTTCTTTCTATATTTTTATGTTATGTTAAACTATTTCTTTCTATATTTTTATATTATGTTAAACATCTTCTTTCTATATTTTTATGTTATGTTAAACTACTTCTTTTTATATTTTTATGTTATGTTATACAATTTCTTTCTATATTTTTTTGTTATGTTGAACTATTTCTTTCTATATTTTTATGTTATGTTAAACATCTTCTTTCTATATTTTTATGTTATATTAAACTATTTCTTTCTATATTTTTATATTATGTTAAACTATTTCTTTCTATATTTTTATGTTATGTTAAACATCTTCTTTCTATATTTTTATATTATGTTAAACATCTTCTTTCTATATTTTTATGTTATGTTAAACTACTTCTTTCTATATTTTTATGTTATGTTAAACTATTTCTTTCTATATTTTTATATTATGTTAAACATCTTCTTTCTATATTTTTATGTTATGTTAAACTACTTCTTTCTATGTTTTTATATTATGTTAAACAATTTCTTTCTATATTTTTATATTATGTTAAACATCTTCTTTCTATATTTTTATGTTATGTTAAACTATTTCTTTCTATATTATGTTAAACATCTTCTTTCTATATTTTTATGTTATGTTAAACTACTTCTTTCTATATTTTTATATTATGTTAAACATCTTCTTTCTATATTTTTTTGTTATGTTAAACTACTTCTTTCTATATTTTTATATTATGTTAAACATCTTCTTTCTATATTTTGATGTTATGTTAAACTACTTCTTTATATGTTTTTATATTATGTTAAACTATTTCTTTCTATATTTTTATATTATGTTAAACATCTTCTTTCTATATTTTTATGTTATGTTAAACTATTTCTTTCTATATTTTTATATTATGTTAAACTATTTCTTTCTATATTTTTATAGTATGTTATTCATCTTCTTTCTATATTTTTATGTTATGTTAAACTATTTCTTTCTATATTTTTATATTATGTTAAACATCTTCTTTCTATATTTTTATGTTATGTTAAACTATTTCTTTCTATATTTTTATATTATGTTAAACATCTTCTTTCTATATTTTTATATTATGTTAAACTACTTCTTTCTATATTTTTATATTATGTTAAACATCTTCTTTCTATATTTTTATGTTATGTTAAACTATTTCTTTCTATATTTTTATATTATGTTAAACATCTTCTTTCTATATTTTTATGTTATGTTAAACTACTTCTTTCTATGTTTTTTATATTATGTTAAACTATTTCTTTCTATATTTTTATATTATGTTAAACATCTTCTTTCTATATTTTTATGTTGTGTTAAACTACTTCTTTCTATGTTTTTATATTATGTTAAACTATTTCTTTCTATATTTTTATATTATGTTAAACATCTTCTTTCTATATTTTTATGTTATATTATTATGTTATTTATTTATTATTATGTTATATTATTATTATGTTATATTTTTATGTTATGTTAAACTATTTCTTTCTATATTTGTATATTATGATAAACATCTTCTTTCTATATTTTTATGTTATGTTAAACTACTTCTTTCTATATTTTTATGTTATGTTATACAATTTCTTTCTATATTTTTATATTATGTTAAACATCTTCTTTCTATATTTTTATGTTATATTAAACTATTTCTGTCTATATTTTTATATTATGTTAAACATCTTCTTTCTATATTTTTATATTACGTTTAACTACTTCTTTCTATATTTTTATGTTATGTTAAACTATTTCTTTCTATATTATGTTAAACATCTTCTTTCTATATTTTTATATTATGTTAAAAATCTTCTTTCTATATTTTTATATTATGTTAAACTATTTCTTTCTATATTTTTATATTATGTTAAGCATCTTCTTTCTATATTTTTATGTTATGTTAAACTATTTCTTTCTATATTTTTATATTATGTTAAACTATTTCTTTCTATATTTTTATATTATGTTAAACATCTTATTTCTATATTTTTATGTTATGTTAAACTACTTCTTTCTATGTTTTTATATTATGTTAAACTATTTCTTTCTATATTTTTATATTATGTTAAACATCTTCTTTCTATATTTTTATGTTATGTTAAACTACTTCTTTCTATGTTTTTATATTATGTTAAACTATTTCTTTCTATATTTTTATATTATGTTAAACATCTTCTTTCTATATTTTTATGTTATGTTAAACTACTTCTTTCTATATTTTTATGTTATGTTATACAATTTCTTTCTATATTTTTATGTTATGTTAAACTACTTCTTTCTATGTTTTTATATTATGTTAAACTATTTCCTTCTATATTTTTATATTATGTTAAACATCTTCTTTCTATATTTTTATATTATGTTAAACATCTTCTTTCTATATTTTTATGTTATATTAAACCTCTTCTTTCTATATTTTTATGTAATGTTTACTATTTCTTTCTATATTTTTATATTATGTTAATCATCTTCTTTATATATTTTTATGTTATGTTAAACTATTTCTATCTATATTTTTATATTATGATAAACATCTTCTTTCTATATTTTTGTTATGTTAAACTATTTCTTTCTATATTTTTATGTTATGTTAAACTATTTCTTTCTATATTTTTATATTATGTTAAACATCTTCTTTCTATATTTTTATGTTATGTTAAACTACTTCTTTCTATGTTTTTATATTATGTTAAACAATTTCTTTCTATATTTTTATATTATGTTAAACATCTTCTTTCTATATTTTTATGTTATGTTAAACTATTTCTTTCTATATTATGTTAAACATCTTCTTTCTATATTTTTATGTTATGTTAAACTACTTCTTTCTATATTTTTATATTATGTTAAACATCTTCTTTCTATATTTTTATGTTATGTTATACAATTTCTTTCTATATTTTGATGTTATGTTAAACTACTTCTTTATATGTTTTTATATTATGTTAAACTATTTCTTTCTATATTTTTATATTATGTTAAACATCTTCTTTCTATATTTTTATGTTATGTTAAACTATTTCTTTCTATATTTTTATATTATGTTAAACTATTTCTTTCTATATTTTTATAGTATGTTATTCATCTTCTTTCTATATTTTTATGTTATGTTAAACTATTTCTTTCTATATTTTTATATTATGTTAAACATCTTCTTTCTATATTTTTATGTTATGTTAAACTATTTCTTTCTATATTTTTATATTATGTTAAACATCTTCTTTCTATATTTTTATATTATGTTAAACTACTTCTTTCTATATTTTTATATTATGTTAAACATCTTCTTTCTATATTTTTATGTTATGTTAAACTATTTCTTTCTATATTTTTATATTATGTTGAACTATTTCTTTCTATATTTTTATGTTATGTTAAACTACTTCTTTCTATGTTTTTTATATTATGTTAAACTATTTCTTTCTATATTTTTATATTATGTTAAACATCTTCTTTCTATATTTTTATGTTGTGTTAAACTACTTCTTTCTATGTTTTTATATTATGTTAAACTATTTCTTTCTATATTTTTATATTATGTTAAACATCTTCTTTCTATATTTTTATGTTATATTATTATGTTATTTATTTATTATTATGTTATATTATTATTATGTTATATTTTTATGTTATGTTAAACTATTTCTTTCTATATTTTTATATTATGATAAACATCTTCTTTCTATATTTTTATGTTATGTTAAACTACTTCTTTCTATATTTTTATGTTATGTTATACAATTTCTTTCTATATTTTTATATTATGTTAAACATCTTCTTTCTATATTTTTATGTTATATTAAACTATTTCTGTCTATATTTTTATATTATGTTAAACATCTTCTTTCTATATTTTTATGTTATGTTAAACTATTTCTTTCTATATTTTTATATTATGTTAAACATCTTCTTTCTATATTTTTATGTTATGTTAAACTATTTCTTTCTATATTTTTATATTATGTTAAACATCTTCTTTCTATATTTTTATATTACGTTTAACTACTTCTTTCTATATTTTTATGTTATGTTAAACTATTTCTTTCTATATTATGTTAAACATCTTCTTTCTATATTTTTATATTATGTTAAACATCTTCTTTCTATATTTTTATATTATGTTAAACTATTTCTTTCTATATTTTTATATTATGTTAAGCATCTTCTTTCTATATTTTTATGTTATGTTAAACTATTTCTTTCTATATTTTTTTATTATGTTAAACTATTTCTTTCTATATTTTTATATTATGTTAAACATCTTATTTCTATATTTTTATGTTATGTTAAACTACTTCTTTCTATGTTTTTATATTATGTTAAACTATTTCTTTCTATATTTTTATATTATGTTAAACATCTTCTTTCTATATTTTTATGTTATGTTAAACTACTTCTTTCTATGTTTTTATATTATGTTAAACTATTTCTTTCTATATTTTTATATTATGTTAAACATCTTCTTTCTATATTTTTATGTTATGTTAAACTACTTCTTTCTATATTTTTATGTTATGTTATACAATTTCTTTCTATATTTTTATGTTATGTTAAACTACTTCTTTCTATGTTTTTATATTATGTTAAACTATTTCCTTCTATATTTTAATATTATGTTAAACATCTTCTTTCTATATTTTTATATTATGTTAAACATCTTCTTTCTATATTTTTATGTTATATTAAACCTCTTCTTTCTATATTTTTATGTAATGTTTACTATTTCTTTCTATATTTTTATATTATGTTAATCATCTTCTTTATATATTTTTATGTTATGTTAAACTATTTCTATCTATATTTTTATATTATGATAAACATCTTCTTTCTATATTTTTGTTATGTTAAACTATTTCTTTCTATATTTTTATGTTATGTTAAACTATTTCTTTCTATATTTTTATATTATGTTAAACATCTTCTTTCTATATTTTTATGTTATGTTAAACTACTTCTTTCTATGTTTTTATATTATGTTAAACAATTTCTTTCTATATTTTTATATTATGTTAAACATCTTCTTTCTATATTTTTATGTTATGTTAAACTATTTCTTTCTATATTATGTTAAACATCTTCTTTCTATATTTTTATGTTATGTTAAACTACTTCTTTCTATATTTTTATATTATGTTAAACATCTTCTTTCTATATTTTTATGTTATGTTATACAATTTCTTTCTATATTTTGATGTTATGTTAAACTACTTCTTTATATGTTTTTATATTATGTTAAACTATTTCTTTCTATATTTTTATATTATGTTAAACATCTTCTTTCTATATTTTTATGTTATGTTAAACTATTTCTTTCTATATTTTTATATTATGTTAAACTATTTCTTTCTATATTTTTATAGTATGTTATTCATCTTCTTTCTATATTTTTATGTTATGTTAAACTATTTCTTTCTATATTTTTATATTATGTTAAACATCTTCTTTCTATATTTTTATGTTATGTTAAACTATTTCTTTCTATATTTTTATATTATGTTAAACTATTTCTTTCTATATTTTTATAGTATGTTATTCATCTTCTTTCTATATTTTTATGTTATGTTAAACTATTTCTTTCTATATTTTTATATTATGTTAAACATCTTCTTTCTATATTTTTATGTTATGTTAAACTATTTCTTTCTATATTTTTATATTATGTTAAACATCTTCTTTCTATATTTTTATATTATGTTAAACTACTTCTTTCTATATTTTTATATTATGTTAAACATCTTCTTTCTATATTTTTATGTTATGTTAAACTATTTCTTTCTATATTTTTATATTATGTTGAACTATTTCTTTCTATATTTTTATGTTATGTTAAACTACTTCTTTCTATGTTTTTTATATTATGTTAAACTATTTCTTTCTATATTTTTATATTATGTTAAACATCTTCTTTCTATATTTTTATGTTGTGTTAAACTACTTCTTTCTATGTTTTTATATTATGTTAAACTATTTCTTTCTATATTTTTATATTATGTTAAACATCTTCTTTCTATATTTTTATGTTATATTATTATGTTATTTATTTATTATTATGTTATATTATTATTATGTTATATTTTTATGTTATGTTAAACTATTTCTTTCTATATTTTTATATTATGATAAACATCTTCTTTCTATATTTTTATGTTATGTTAAACTACTTCTTTCTATATTTTTATGTTATGTTATACAATTTCTTTCTATATTTTTATATTATGTTAAACATCTTCTTTCTATATTTTTATGTTATATTAAACTATTTCTGTCTATATTTTTATATTATGTTAAACATCTTCTTTCTATATTTTTATGTTATGTTAAACTACTTCTTTCTATGTTTTTATGTTATGTTAAACTATTTCTTTCTATATTTTTATATTATGTTAATCATCTTCTTTCTATATTGTTATATTATGTTAAACGTCTTATTTCTATATTTTTATGTTATGTTAAACTATTTCTTTCTATATTTTTATATTATGTTAAACATCTTCTTTCTATATTTTTATGTTGTGTTAAACTACTTCTTTCTATGTTTTTATTTTATGTTAAACTATTTCTTTCTATATTTTTATATTATGTTAAACATCTTCTTTCTATATTTTTATGTTATATTAAACTATTTCTTTCTATATTTTTATATTATGTTAAACTATTTCTTTCTATATTTTTATATTATGTTAAACATCTTCTTTCTATATTTTTATGTTATGTTAAACTACTTCTTTATATGTTTTTATATTATGTTAAACTATTTCTTTCTATATTTTTATATTATGTTAAACATCTTCTTTCTATATTTTTATGTTATATTAAACTATTTCTTTCTATATTTTTATATTATGTTAAACTATTTCTTTCTATATTTTTATATTATGTTAAACATCTTCTTTCTATATTTTTATGTTATGTTAAACTACTTCTTTATATGTTTTTATATTATGTTAAACTATTTCTTTCTATATTTTTATATTATGATAAACATCTTCTTTCTATATTTTTATGTTATGTTAAACTACTTCTTTCTATATTTTTATGTTATGTTATACAATTTCTTTCTATATTTTTATGTTATGTTAAACTACTTCTTTCTATGTTTTTATATTATGTTAAACTATTTCCTTCTATATTTTTATATTATGTTAAACATCTTCTTTCTATATTTTTATGTTATGTTAAACTACTTCTTTCTATGTTTTTATATTATGTTAAACTATTTCTTTCTATATTTTTATATTATGTTAAACATCTTCTTTCTATATTTTTATATTATGTTAAACATCATCTTTCTATATTTTTATGTTATGTTAAACTATTTCTTTCTATATTTTTATATTATGTTAAACATCTTCTTTCTATATTTTTATATTATGTTAAACATCTTCTTTCTATATTTTTATGTTATGTTAAACTATTTCTTTCTATATTTTTATACTATGTTAAACATCTTCTTTCTATATTTTTATGTTATGTTAAACTACTTCTTTCTATATTTTTATGTTATGTTAAACTATTTTTTTCTATATTTTTATATTATGTTAAACATCTTCTTTCTATATTTTTATGTTATGTTAAACTATTTCTTTCTATATTTTTATGTTATGTTAAACTACTTCTTTCTATGTTTTTATATTATGTTAAACTATTTCTTTCTATATTTTTATATTATGTTAAACATCTTCTTTCTATATTTTTATGTTATGTTAAACTACTTCTTTCTATATTTTTATGTTATGTTAAACTACTTCTTTCTATGTTTTTATATTATGTAAAACTATTTCTTTCTATATTTTTATATTATGTTAAACATCTTCTTTCTATATTTTTATGTTATTTTAAACTATTTCTTTCTATATTTTTATATTATGTTAAACATCTTCTTTCTATATTTTTATGTTATGTTAAACTAGTTCTTTCTATGTTTTTATATTATGTTAAACTATTTCTTTCTATATTTTTATATTATGTTAAACATCTTCTTTCTATATTTTTATGTTATGTTAAACTATTTCTTTCTATATTTTTATATTATGTTAAACATCTTCTTTCTATATTTTTATGTTATGTTAAACTATTTCTTTCTATGTTTTTATATTATGTTAAACATCTTCTTTCTATATTTTTATGTTATGTTAAACTATTTCTTTCTATATTTTTATATTATGTTAAACATCTAATTTCTATATTTTTATGTTATGATAAACTACTTCTTTCTATTTTTATATATTATGTTAAACTATTTCTTTCAATATTTTTATATTATGTTAAACATCTTCTTTCTATATTTTTATGTTATATTAAACTATTTCTGTCTATATTTTTATATTATGTTAAACATCTTTCTATATTTTTATGTTATGTTAAACTACTTCTTTCTATGTTTTTATGTTATGTTAAACTATTTCTTTCTATATTTTTATATTATGTTAAACATCTTCTTTCTATATTGTTATATTATGTTAAACATCTTATTTCTATATTTTTATGTTATGTTAAACTATTTCTTTCTATATTTTTATATTATGTTAAACATCTTCTTTCTATATTTTTATGTTATGTTAAACTATTTCTTTCTATATTTTTATGTTATGTTAAACATCTTCTTTCTATATTTTTATATTATGTTAAACATCTTCTTTCTATATTTTTATGTTATGTTAAACTATTTCTTTCTATATTTTTATATTATGTTAAACATCTTCTTTCTATATTTTTATGTTATGTTAAACTACTTCTTTCTATGTTTTTATATTATGTTAAACTATTTCTTTCTATATTTTTATATTATGTTAATCATCTTCTTTATATATTTTTATGTTATGTTAAACTATTTCTTTCTATATTTTTATATTATGTTGAACTATTTCTTTCTATATTTTTATGTTATGTTAAACTACTTCTTTCTATGTTTTTTATATTATGTTAAACTATTTCTTTCTATATTTTTATATTATGTTAAACATCTTCTTTCTACATTTTTATGTTATATTAAACTATTTCTTTCTATATTTTAATATTATGTTAAACTATTTCTTTCTATATTTTTATATTATGTTAAACATCTTCTTTCTATATTTTTATGTTATGTTAAACTACTTCTTTATATGTTTTTATATTATGTTAAACTATTTCTTTCTATATTTTTATATTATGTTAAACATCTTCTTTCTTTATTTTTATGTTATGTTAAACTATTTCTTTCTATATCTTTATATCATGTTAAACTATTTCTTTCTATATTTTTATATTATGTTAAACATCTTCTTTCTATATTTTTGTTATGTTAAACTATTTCTTTCTATATTTTTATATTATGTTAAACATCTTCTTTCTATATTTTTATGTTATGTTAAACTACTTCTTTTTATATTTTTATGTTATGTTATACAATTTCTTTCTATATTTTTTTGTTATGTTGAACTATTTCTTTCTATATTTTTATGTTATGTTAAACTACTTCTTTCTATGTTTTTTATATTATGTTAAACTATTTCTTTCTATATTTTTATATTATGTTAAACATCTTCTTTCTATATTTTTATGTTATATTAAACTATTTCTTTCTATATTTTAATATTATGTTAAACTATTTCTTTCTATATTTTTATATTATGTTAAACATCTTCTTTCTATATTTTTATGTTATGTTAAACTACTTCTTTATATGTTTTTATATTATGTTAAACTATTTCTTTCTATATTTTTATATTATGTTAAACATCTTCTTTCTTTATTTTTATGTTATGTTAAACTATTTCTTTCTATATTTTTATATCATGTTAAACTATTTATTTCTATATTTTTATATTATGTTAAACATCTTCTTTCTATATTTTTATGTGATGTTAAACTATTTCTTTCTATATTTTTATATTATGTTAAACATCTTCTTTCTATATTTTTATGTTATGTTAAACTACTTCTTTCTATATTTTTATATTATGTTAAACATCTTCTTTCTATATTTTTATGTTATGTTAAACTACTTCTTTCTATGTTTTTATATTATGTTAAACTATTTCTTTCTATATTTTTATATTATGTTAATCATCTTCTTTATATATTTTTATGTTATGTTAAACTATTTCTTTCTATATTTTTATATTATGTTGAACTATTTCTTTCTATATTTTTATGTTATGTTAAACTACTTCTTTCTATGTTTTTTATATTATGTTAAACTATTTCTTTCTATATTTTTATATTATGTTAAACATCTTCTTTCTATATTTTTATGTTATATTAAACTATTTCTTTCTATATTTTAATATTATGTTAAACTATTTCTTTCTATATTTTTATATTATGTTAAACATCTTCTTTCTATATTTTTATGTTATGTTAAACTACTTCTTTATATGTTTTTATATTATGTTAAACTATTTCTTTCTATATTTTTATATTATGTTAAACATCTTCTTTCTTTATTTTTATGTTATGTTAAACTATTTCTTTCTATATCTTTATATCATGTTAAACTATTTCTTTCTATATTTTTATATTATGTTAAACATCTTCTTTCTATATTTTTATGTTATGTTAAACTATTTCTTTCTATATTTTTATATTATGTTAAACATCTTCTTTCTATATTTTTATGTTATGTTAAACTACTTCTTTTTATATTTTTATGTTATGTTATACAATTTCTTTCTATATTTTTTTGTTATGTTGAACTATTTCTTTCTATATTTTTATGTTATGTTAAACTACTTCTTTCTATGTTTTTTATATTATGTTAAACTATTTCTTTCTATATTTTTATATTATGTTAAACATCTTCTTTCTATATTTTTATGTTATATTAAACTATTTCTTTCTATATTTTAATATTATGTTAAACTATTTCTTTCTATATTTTTATATTATGTTAAACATCTTCTTTCTATATTTTTATGTTATGTTAAACTACTTCTTTATATGTTTTTATATTATGTTAAACTATTTCTTTCTATATTTTTATATTATGTTAAACATCTTCTTTCTTTATTTTTATGTTATGTTAAACTATTTCTTTCTATATTTTTATATCATGTTAAACTATTTCTTTCTATATTTTTATATTATGTTAAACATCTTCTTTCTATATTTTTATGTGATGTTAAACTATTTCTTTCTATATTTTTATATTATGTTAAACATCTTCTTTCTATATTTTTATGTTATGTTAAACTACTTCTTTCTATATTTTTATGTTATGTTATACAATTTCTTTCTATATTTTTATGTTATGTTAAACTACTTCTTTCTATGTTTTTATATTATGTTAAACTATTTCTTTCTATATTTTTATATTATGTTAAACATCTTCTTTCTATATTTTTATGTTATGATAATTTAGTTCTTTCTATATTTTTATATTATGTTAAACATCTTCTTTCTATATTTTTATATTATGTTAAACTATTTCTTTCTATATTTTTATATTATGTTAAACTATTTCTTTCTATATTTTTATGTTATGTTAAACTATTTCTTTCTATATTATGTTAAACATCTTCTTTCTATATTTTTATGTTATGTTAAACTACTTCTTTCTATATTTTTATGTTATGTTAAACTACTTCTTTCTATGTTTTTATATTATGTAAAACTATTTCTTTCTATATTTTTATATTATGTTAAACATCTAATTTCTATATTTTTATGTTATGATAAACTACTTCTTTCTATTTTTATATATTATGTTAAACTATTTCTTTCAATATTTTTATATTATGTTAAACATCTTCTTTCTATATTTTTATGTTATATTAAACTATTTCTGTCTATATTTTTATATTATGTTAAACATCTTTCTATATTTTTATGTTATGTTAAACTACTTCTTTCTATGTTTTTATGTTATGTTAAACTATTTCTTTCTATATTTTTATATTATGTTAAACATCTTCTTTCTATATTGTTATATTATGTTAAACATCTTATTTCTATATTTTTATGTTATGTTAAACTATTTCTTTCTATATTTTTATATTATGTTAAACATCTTCTTTCTATATTTTTATGTTATGTTAAACTATTTCTTTCTATATTTTTATGTTATGTTAAACATCTTCTTTCTATATTTTTATATTATGTTAAACATCTTCTTTCTATATTTTTATGTTATGTTAAACTATTTCTTTCTATATTTTTATATTATGTTAAACATCTTCTTTCTATATTTTTATGTTATGTTAAACTACTTCTTTCTATGTTTTTATATTATGTTAAACTATTTCTTTCTATATTTTTATATTATGTTAATCATCTTCTTTATATATTTTTATGTTATGTTAAACTATTTCTTTCTATATTTTTATATTATGTTGAACTATTTCTTTCTATATTTTTATGTTATGTTAAACTACTTCTTTCTATGTTTTTTATATTATGTTAAACTATTTCTTTCTATATTTTTATATTATGTTAAACATCTTCTTTCTATATTTTTATGTTATATTAAACTATTTCTTTCTATATTTTAATATTATGTTAAACTATTTCTTTCTATATTTTTATATTATGTTAAACATCTTCTTTCTATATTTTTATGTTATGTTAAACTACTTCTTTATATGTTTTTATATTATGTTAAACTATTTCTTTCTATATTTTTATATTATGTTAAACATCTTCTTTCTTTATTTTTATGTTATGTTAAACTATTTCTTTCTATATCTTTATATCATGTTAAACTATTTCTTTCTATATTTTTATATTATGTTAAACATCTTCTTTCTATATTTTTATGTTATGTTAAACTATTTCTTTCTATATTTTTATATTATGTTAAACATCTTCTTTCTATATTTTTATGTTATGTTAAACTACTTCTTTTTATATTTTTATGTTATGTTATACAATTTCTTTCTATATTTTTTTGTTATGTTGAACTATTTCTTTCTATATTTTTATGTTATGTTAAACTACTTCTTTCTATGTTTTTTATATTATGTTAAACTATTTCTTTCTATATTTTTATATTATGTTAAACATCTTCTTTCTATATTTTTATGTTATATTAAACTATTTCTTTCTATATTTTAATATTATGTTAAACTATTTCTTTCTATATTTTTATATTATGTTAAACATCTTCTTTCTATATTTTTATGTTATGTTAAACTACTTCTTTATATGTTTTTATATTATGTTAAACTATTTCTTTCTATATTTTTATATTATGTTAAACATCTTCTTTCTTTATTTTTATGTTATGTTAAACTATTTCTTTCTATATTTTTATATCATGTTAAACTATTTCTTTCTATATTTTTATATTATGTTAAAAATCTTCTTTCTATATTTTTATGTGATGTTAAACTATTTCTTTCTATATTTTTATATTATGTTAAACATCTTCTTTCTATATTTTTATGTTATGTTAAACTACTTCTTTCTATATTTTTATGTTATGTTATACAATTTCTTTCTATATTTTTATGTTATGTTAAACTACTTCTTTCTATGTTTTTATATTATGTTAAACTATTTCTTTCTATATTTTTATATTATGTTAAACATCTTCTTTCTATATTTTTATGTTATGATAATTTAGTTCTTTCTATATTTTTATATTATGTTAAACATCTTCTTTCTATATTTTTATATTATGTTAAACTATTTCTTTCTATATTTTTATATTATGTTAAACTATTTCTTTCTATATTTTTATGCTATGTTAAACTATTTCTTTCTATATTATGTTAAACATCTTCTTTCTATATTTTTATGTTATGTTAAACTACTTCTTTCTATATTTTTATGTTATGTTAAACTACTTCTTTCTATGTTTTTATATTATGTAAAACTATTTCTTTCTATATTTTTATATTATGTTAAACATCTTCTTTCTATATTTTTATGTTATGTTAAACTATTTCTTTCTATATTTTTATATTATGTTAAACATCTTCTTTCTATATTTTTATGTTATGTTAAACTATTTCTTTCTATATTTTTATATTATGTTAAACATCTTCTTTCTATATTTTTATATTACGTTTAACTACTTCTTTCTATATTTTTATGTTATGTTAAACTACTTCTTTCTATGTTTTTATATTATGTTAAACTATTTCTTTCTATATTTTTATATTATGTTAAACATCTTCTTTCTATATTTTTATGTTATGTTAAACTATTTCTTTCTATATTTTTATATTATGTTAAACATCTAATTTCTATATTTTTATGTTATGTTAAACTACTTCTTTCTATGTTTATATATTATGTTAAACTATTTCTTTCTATATTTTTATATTATGTTAAACATCTTCTTTCTATATTTTTATGTTATGTTAAACTACTTCTTTATATGTTTTTATATTATGTTAAACTATTTCTTTCTATATTTTTATATTATGTTAAACATCTTCTTTCTTTATTTTTATGTTATGTTAAACTATTTCTTTCTATATCTTTATATCATGTTAAACTATTTCTTTCTATATTTTTATATTATGTTAAACATCTTCTTTCTATATTTTTATGTTATGTTAAACTATTTCTTTCTATATTTTTATATTATGTTAAACATCTTCTTTCTATATTTTTATGTTATGTTAAACTACTTCTTTTTATATTTTTATGTTATGTTATACAATTTCTTTCTATATTTTTTTGTTATGTTGAACTATTTCTTTCTATATTTTTATGTTATGTTAAACTACTTCTTTCTATGTTTTTTATATTATGTTAAACTATTTCTTTCTATATTTTTATATTATGTTAAACATCTTCTTTCTATATTTTTATGTTATATTAAACTATTTCTTTCTATATTTTTATATTATGTTAAACTATTTCTTTCTATATTTTTATGTTATGTTAAACATCTTCTTTCTATATTTTTATATTATGTTAAACATCTTCTTTCTATATTTTTATGTTATGTTAAACTACTTCTTTTATATTTTTATGTTATGTTAAACTATTTCTTTCTATATTTTTATATTATGTTAAACATCTTCTTTCTATATTTTTATGTTATGTTAAACTACTTCTTTCTATGTTTTTATATTATGTTAAACAATTTCTTTCTATATTTTTATATTATGTTAAACATCTTCTTTCTATATTTTTATGTTATGTTAAACTATTTCTTTCTATATTATGTTAAACATCTTCTTTCTATATTTTTATGTTATGTTAAACTACTTCTTTCTATATTTTTATATTATGTTAAACATCTTCTTTCTATATTTTTTTGTTATGTTAAACTACTTCTTTCTATATTTTTATATTATGTTAAACATCTTCTTTCTATATTTTGATGTTATGTTAAACTACTTCTTTATATGTTTTTATATTATGTTAAACTATTTCTTTCTATATTTTTATATTATGTTAAACATCTTCTTTCTATATTTTTATGTTATGTTAAACTATTTCTTTCTATATTTTTATATTATGTTAAACTATTTCTTTCTATATTTTTATAGTATGTTATTCATCTTCTTTCTATATTTTTATGTTATGTTAAACTATTTCTTTCTATATTTTTATATTATGTTAAACATCTTCTTTCTATATTTTTATGTTATGTTAAACTATTTCTTTCTATATTTTTATATTATGTTAAACATCTTCTTTCTATATTTTTATATTATGTTAAACTACTTCTTTCTATATTTTTATATTATGTTAAACATCTTCTTTCTATATTTTTATGTTATGTTAAACTATTTCTTTCTATATTTTTATATTATGTTAAACATCTTCTTTCTATATTTTTATGTTATGTTAAACTACTTCTTTCTATGTTTTTTATATTATGTTAAACTATTTCTTTCTATATTTTTATATTATGTTAAACATCTTCTTTCTATATTTTTATGTTGTGTTAAACTACTTCTTTCTATGTTTTTATATTATGTTAAACTATTTCTTTCTATATTTTTATATTATGTTAAACATCTTCTTTCTATATTTTTATGTTATATTATTATGTTATTTATTTATTATTATGTTATATTATTATTATGTTATATTTTTATGTTATGTTAAACTATTTCTTTCTATATTTGTATATTATGATAAACATCTTCTTTCTATATTTTTATGTTATGTTAAACTACTTCTTTCTATATTTTTATGTTATGTTATACAATTTCTTTCTATATTTTTATATTATGTTAAACATCTTCTTTCTATATTTTTATGTTATATTAAACTATTTCTGTCTATATTTTTATATTATGTTAAACATCTTCTTTCTATATTTTTATGTTATGTTAAACTACTTCTTTCTATGTTTTTATGTTATGTTAAACTATTTCTTTCTATATTTTTATATTATGTTAATCATCTTCTTTCTATATTGTTATATTATGTTAAACGTCTTATTTCTATATTTTTATGTTATGTTAAACTATTTCTTTCTATATTTTTATATTATGTTAAACATCTTCTTTCTATATTTTTATGTTGTGTTAAACTACTTCTTTCTATGTTTTTATTTTATGTTAAACTATTTCTTTCTATATTTTTATATTATGTTAAACATCTTCTTTCTATATTTTTATGTTATGTTAAACTACTTCTTTATATGTTTTTATATTATGTTAAACTATTTCTTTCTATATTTTTATATTATGTTAAACATCTTCTTTCTATATTTTTATGTTATATTAAACTATTTCTTTCTATATTTTTATATTATGTTAAACTATTTCTTTCTATATTTTTATATTATGTTAAACATCTTCTTTCTATATTTTTATGTTATGTTAAACTACTTCTTTATATGTTTTTATATTATGTTAAACTATTTCTTTCTATATTTTTATATTATGATAAACATCTTCTTTCTATATTTTTATGTTATGTTAAACTACTTCTTTCTATATTTTTATGTTATGTTATACAATTTCTTTCTATATTTTTATGTTATGTTAAACTACTTCTTTCTATGTTTTTATATTATGTTAAACTATTTCCTTCTATATTTTTATATTATGTTAAACATCTTCTTTCTATATTTTTATGTTATGTTAAACTACTTCTTTCTATATTATGTTAAACATCTTCTTTCTATATTTTTATGTTATGTTAAACTACTTCTTTCTATATTTTTATGTTATGTTAAACTACTTCTTTCTATGTTTTTATATTATGTAAAACTATTTCTTTCTATATTTTTATATTATGTTAAACATCTTCTTTCTATATTTTTATGTTATGTTAAACTATTTCTTTCTATATTTTTATATTATGTTAAACATCTTCTTTCTATATTTTTATGTTATGTTAAACTATTTCTTTCTATATTTTTATATTATGTTAAACATCTTCTTTCTATATTTTTATATTATGTTTAACTACTTCTTTCTATATTTTTATGTTATGTTAAACTACTTCTTTCTATGTTTTTATATTATGTTAAACTATTTCTTTCTATATTTTTATATTATGTTAAACATCTTCTTTCTATATTTTTATGTTATGTTAAACTATTTCTTTCTATATTTTTATATTATGTTAAACATCTAATTTCTATATTTTTATGTTATGTTAAACTACTTCTTTCTATGTTTATATATTATGTTAAACTATTTCTTTCTATATTTTTATATTATGTTAAACATCTTCTTTCTATATTTTTATGTTATGTTAAACTATTTCTTTCTATATTTTTATATTATGTTAAACTACTTCTTTCTATGTTTTTATATTATGTTAAACTATTTCTTTCTATATTTTCATATTATGTTAAACATCTTCTTTCTATATTTTTATGTTATGTTAAACTATTTCTTTCTATGTTTTTATATTATGTTAAACTATTTCTTTCTATATTTTTATGTTATGTTAAACTACTTCTTTCTATGTTTTTATATTATGTTAAACTATTTCTTTCTATATTTTTATATTATGTTAAACATCTTCTTTCTATATTTTTATGTTATGTTAAACTATTTCTTTCTATATTTTTATATTATGTTAAACATCTTATTTCTATATTTTTATGTTATGTTAAACTACTTCTTTCTATGTTTTTATATTATGTTAAACTATTTCTTTCTATATTTTTATATTATGTTAAACATCTTCTTTCTATATTTTTATGTTATGTTAAACTACTTCTTTCTATGTTTTTATATTATGTTAAACTATTTCTTTCTATATTTTTATATTATGTTAAACATCTTCTTTCTATATTTTTATGTTATGTTAAACTACTTCTTTCTATATTTTTATGTTATGTTATACAATTTCTTTCTATATTTTTATGTTATGTTCAACTACTTCTTTCTATGTTTTTATATTATGTTAAACTATTTCCTTCTATATTTTTATATTATGTTAAACATCTTCTTTCTATATTTTTATGTTATATTAAACCTCTTCTTTCTATATTTTTATGTAATGTTTACTATTTCTTTCTATATTTTTATATTATGTTAATCATCTTCTTTATATATTTTTATGTTATGTTAAACTATTTCTATCTATATTTTTATATTATGATAAACATCTTCTTTCTATATTTTTGTTATGTTAAACTATTTCTTTCTATATTTTTATATTATGTTAAACTATTTCTTTCTATATTTTTATGTTATGTTAAACATCTTCTTTCTATATTTTTATATTATGTTAAACATCTTCTTTCTATATTTTTATGTTATGTTAAACTACTTCTTTCTATATTTTTATGTTATGTTAAACTATTTCTTTCTATATTTTTATATTATGTTAAACATCTTCTTTCTATATTTTTATGTTATGTTAAACTACTTCTTTCTATGTTTTTATATTATGTTAAACAATTTCTTTCTATATTTTTATATTATGTTAAACATCTTCTTTCTATATTTTTATGTTATGTTAAACTATTTCTTTCTATATTTTTATATTATGTTAAACATCTTCTTTCTATATTTTTATGTTATGTTAAACTACTTCTTTATATGTTTTTATATTATGTTAAACTATTTCTTTCTATATTTTTATATTATGTTAAACATCTTCTTTCTATATTTTTATGTTATGTTAAACTATTTCTTTCTATATTTTTATATTATGTTAAACTATTTCTTTCTATATTTTTATAGTATGTTATTCATCTTCTTTCTATATTTTTATGTTATGTTAAACTATTTCTTTCTATATTTTTATATTATGTTAAACATCTTCTTTCTATATTTTTATGTTATGTTAAACTATTTCTTTCTATATTTTTATATTATGTTAAACATCTTCTTTCTATATTTTTATATTATGTTAAACTACTTCTTTCTATATTTTTATATTATGTTAAACATCTTCTTTCTATATTTTTATGTTATGTTAAACTATTTCTTTCTATATTTTTATATTATGTTGAACTATTTCTTTCTATATTTTTATGTTATGTTAAACTACTTCTTTCTATGTTTTTTATATTATGTTAAACTATTTCTTTCTATATTTTTATATTATGTTAAACATCTTCTTTCTATATTTTTATGTTGTGTTAAACTACTTCTTTCTATGTTTTTATATTATGTTAAACTATTTCTTTCTATATTTTTATATTATGTTAAACATCTTCTTTCTATATTTTTATGTTATATTATTATGTTATTTATTTATTATTATGTTATATTATTATTATGTTATATTTTTATGTTATGTTAAACTATTTCTTTCTATATTTTTATATTATGATAAACATCTTCTTTCTATATTTTTATGTTATGTTAAACTACTTCTTTCTATATTTTTATGTTATGTTATACAATTTCTTTCTATATTTTTATATTATGTTAAACATCTTCTTTCTATATTTTTATGTTATATTAAACTATTTCTGTCTATATTTTTATATTATGTTAAACATCTTCTTTCTATATTTTTATGTTATGTTAAACTACTTCTTTCTATGTTTTTATGTTATGTTAAACTATTTCTTTCTATATTTTTATATTATGTTAATCATCTTCTTTCTATATTGTTATATTATGTTAAACGTCTTATTTCTATATTTTTATGTTATGTTAAACTATTTCTTTCTATATTTTTATATTATGTTAAACATCTTCTTTCTATATTTTTATGTTATGTTAAACTATTTCTTTCTATATTTTTATATTATGTTAAACATCTTCTTTCTATATTTTTATATTATGTTAAACTACTTCTTTCTATATTTTTATATTATGTTAAACATCTTCTTTCTATATTTTTATGTTATGTTAAACTATTTCTTTCTATATTTTTATATTATGTTGAACTATTTCTTTCTATATTTTTATGTTATGTTAAACTACTTCTTTCTATGTTTTTTATATTATGTTAAACTATTTCTTTCTATATTTTTATATTATGTTAAACATCTTCTTTCTATATTTTTATGTTGTGTTAAACTACTTCTTTCTATGTTTTTATATTATGTTAAACTATTTCTTTCTATATTTTTATATTATGTTAAACATCTTCTTTCTATATTTTTATGTTATATTATTATGTTATTTATTTATTATTATGTTATATTATTATTATGTTATATTTTTATGTTATGTTAAACTATTTCTTTCTATATTTTTATATTATGATAAACATCTTCTTTCTATATTTTTATGTTATGTTAAACTACTTCTTTCTATATTTTTATGTTATGTTATACAATTTCTTTCTATATTTTTATATTATGTTAAACATCTTCTTTCTATATTTTTATGTTATATTAAACTATTTCTGTCTATATTTTTATATTATGTTAAACTACTTCTTTCTATGTTTTTATGTTATGTTAAACTATTTCTTTCTATATTTTTATATTATGTTAAACATCTTCTTTCTATATTGTTATATTATGTTAAACATCTTATTTCTATATTTTTATGTTATGTTAAACTATTTCTTTCTATATTTTTATATTATGTTAAACATCTTCTTTCTATATTTTTATGTTATGTTAAACTATTTCTTTCTATATTTTTATGTTATGTTAAACATCTTCTTTCTATATTTTTATATTATGTTAAACATCTTCTTTCTATATTTTTATGTTATGTTAAACTATTTCTTTCTATATTTTTATATTATGTTAAACATCTTCTTTCTATATTTTTATGTTATGTTAAACTACTTCTTTCTATGTTTTTATATTATGTTAAACTATTTCTTTCTATATTTTTATATTATGTTAATCATCTTCTTTATATATTTTTATGTTATGTTAAACTATTTCTTTCTATATTTTTATATTATGTTGAACTATTTCTTTCTATATTTTTATGTTATGTTAAACTACTTCTTTCTATGTTTTTTATATTATGTTAAACTATTTCTTTCTATATTTTTATATTATGTTAAACATCTTCTTTCTATGTTTTTTATATTATGTTAAACTATTTCTTTCTATATTTTTATATTATGTTAAACATCTTCTTTCTATATTTTTATGTTGTGTTAAACTACTTCTTTCTATGTTTTTATATTATGTTAAACTATTTCTTTCTATATTTTTATATTATGTTAAACATCTTCTTTCTATATTTTTATGTTATATTAAACTATTTCTTTCTATATTTTTATATTATGTTAAACTATTTCTTTCTATATTTTTATATTATGTTAAACATCTTCTTTCTATATTTTTATGTTATGTTAAACTACTTCTTTCTATATTTTTATGTTATGTTAAACTACTTCTTTCTATGTTTTTATATTATGTAAAACTATTTCTTTCTATATTTTTATATTATGTTAAACATCTTCTTTCTATATTTTTATGTTATGTTAAACTATTTCTTTCTATATTTTTATATTATGTTAAACATCTTCTTTCTATATTTTTATGTTATGTTAAACTATTTCTTTCTATATTTTTATATTATGTTAAACATCTTCTTTCTATATTTTTATATTACGTTTAACTACTTCTTTCTATATTTTTATGTTATGTTAAACTACTTCTTTCTATGTTTTTATATTATGTTAAACTATTTCTTTCTATATTTTTATATTATGTTAAACATCTTCTTTCTATATTTTTATGTTATGTTAAACTATTTCTTTCTATATTTTTATATTATGTTAAACATCTTCTTTCTATATTTTTATGTTATGTTAAACTATTTCTTTCTATATTTTTATATTATGTTGAACTATTTCTTTCTATATTTTTATGTTATGTTAAACTACTTCTTTCTATGTTTTTTATATTATGTTAAACTATTTCTTTCTATATTTTTATATTATGTTAAACATCTTCTTTCTATATTTTTATGTTATATTAAACTATTTCTTTCTATATTTTAATATTATGTTAAACTATTTCTTTCTATATTTTTATATTATGTTAAACATCTTCTTTCTATATTTTTATGTTATGTTAAACTACTTCTTTATATGTTTTTATATTATGTTAAACTATTTCTTTCTATATTTTTATATTATGTTAAACATCTTCTTTCTTTATTTTTATGTTATGTTAAACTATTTCTTTCTATATCTTTATATCATGTTAAACTATTTCTTTCTATATTTTTATATTATGTTAAACATCTTCTTTCTATATTTTTATGTTATGTTAAACTATTTCTTTCTATATTTTTATATTATGTTAAACATCTTCTTTCTATATTTTTATGTTATGTTAAACTACTTCTTTTTATATTTTTATGTTATGTTATACAATTTCTTTCTATATTTTTTTGTTATGTTGAACTATTTCTTTCTATATTTTTATGTTATGTTAAACTACTTCTTTCTATGTTTTTTATATTATGTTAAACTATTTCTTTCTATATTTTTATATTATGTTAAACATCTTCTTTCTATATTTTTATGTTATATTAAACTATTTCTTTCTATATTTTAATATTATGTTAAACTATTTCTTTCTATATTTTTATATTATGTTAAACATCTTCTTTCTATATTTTTATGTTATGTTAAACTACTTCTTTATATGTTTTTATATTATGTTAAACTATTTCTTTCTATATTTTTATATTATGTTAAACATCTTCTTTCTTTATTTTTATGTTATGTTAAACTATTTCTTTCTATATTTTTATATCATGTTAAACTATTTCTTTCTATATTTTTATATTATGTTAAACATCTTCTTTCTATATTTTTATGTGATGTTAAACTATTTCTTTCTATATTTTTATATTATGTTAAACATCTTCTTTCTATATTTTTATGTTATGTTAAACTACTTCTTTCTATATTTTTATGTTATGTTATACAATTTCTTTCTATATTTTTATGTTATGTTAAACTACTTCTTTCTATGTTTTTATATTATGTTAAACTATTTCTTTCTATATTTTTATATTATGTTAAACATCTTCTTTCTATATTTTTATGTTATGATAATTTAGTTCTTTCTATATTTTTATATTATGTTAAACATCTTCTTTCTATATTTTTATATTATGTTAAACTATTTCTTTCTATATTTTTATATTATGTTAAACTATTTCTTTCTATATTTTTATGTTATGTTAAACTATTTCTTTCTATATTATGTTAAACATCTTCTTTCTATATTTTTATGTTATGTTAAACTACTTCTTTCTATATTTTTATGTTATGTTAAACTACTTCTTTCTATGTTTTTATATTATGTAAAACTATTTCTTTCTATATTTTTATATTATGTTAAACATCTAATTTCTATATTTTTATGTTATGATAAACTACTTCTTTCTATTTTTATATATTATGTTAAACTATTTCTTTCAATATTTTTATATTATGTTAAACATCTTCTTTCTATATTTTTATGTTATATTAAACTATTTCTGTCTATATTTTTATATTATGTTAAACATCTTTCTATATTTTTATGTTATGTTAAACTACTTCTTTCTATGTTTTTATGTTATGTTAAACTATTTCTTTCTATATTTTTATATTATGTTAAACATCTTCTTTCTATATTGTTATATTATGTTAAACATCTTATTTCTATATTTTTATGTTATGTTAAACTATTTCTTTCTATATTTTTATATTATGTTAAACATCTTCTTTCTATATTTTTATGTTATGTTAAACTATTTCTTTCTATATTTTTATGTTATGTTAAACATCTTCTTTCTATATTTTTATATTATGTTAAACATCTTCTTTCTATATTTTTATGTTATGTTAAACTATTTCTTTCTATATTTTTATATTATGTTAAACATCTTCTTTCTATATTTTTATGTTATGTTAAACTACTTCTTTCTATGTTTTTATATTATGTTAAACTATTTCTTTCTATATTTTTATATTATGTTAATCATCTTCTTTATATATTTTTATGTTATGTTAAACTATTTCTTTCTATATTTTTATATTATGTTGAACTATTTCTTTCTATATTTTTATGTTATGTTAAACTACTTCTTTCTATGTTTTTTATATTATGTTAAACTATTTCTTTCTATATTTTTATATTATGTTAAACATCTTCTTTCTATATTTTTATGTTATATTAAACTATTTCTTTCTATATTTTAATATTATGTTAAACTATTTCTTTCTATATTTTTATATTATGTTAAACATCTTCTTTCTATATTTTTATGTTATGTTAAACTACTTCTTTATATGTTTTTATATTATGTTAAACTATTTCTTTCTATATTTTTATATTATGTTAAACATCTTCTTTCTTTATTTTTATGTTATGTTAAACTATTTCTTTCTATATCTTTATATCATGTTAAACTATTTCTTTCTATATTTTTATATTATGTTAAACATCTTCTTTCTATATTTTTATGTTATGTTAAACTATTTCTTTCTATATTTTTATATTATGTTAAACATCTTCTTTCTATATTTTTATGTTATGTTAAACTACTTCTTTTTATATTTTTATGTTATGTTATACAATTTCTTTCTATATTTTTTTGTTATGTTGAACTATTTCTTTCTATATTTTTATGTTATGTTAAACTACTTCTTTCTATGTTTTTTATATTATGTTAAACTATTTCTTTCTATATTTTTATATTATGTTAAACATCTTCTTTCTATATTTTTATGTTATATTAAACTATTTCTTTCTATATTTTAATATTATGTTAAACTATTTCTTTCTATATTTTTATATTATGTTAAACATCTTCTTTCTATATTTTTATGTTATGTTAAACTACTTCTTTATATGTTTTTATATTATGTTAAACTATTTCTTTCTATATTTTTATATTATGTTAAACATCTTCTTTCTTTATTTTTATGTTATGTTAAACTATTTCTTTCTATATCTTTATATCATGTTAAACTATTTCTTTCTATATTTTTATATTATGTTAAACATCTTCTTTCTATATTTTTATGTTATGTTAAACTATTTCTTTCTATATTTTTATATTATGTTAAACATCTTCTTTCTATATTTTTATGTTATGTTAAACTACTTCTTTTTATATTTTTATGTTATGTTATACAATTTCTTTCTATATTTTTTTGTTATGTTGAACTATTTCTTTCTATATTTTTATGTTATGTTAAACTACTTCTTTCTATGTTTTTTATATTATGTTAAACTATTTCTTTCTATATTTTTATATTATGTTAAACATCTTCTTTCTATATTTTTATGTTATATTAAACTATTTCTTTCTATATTTTAATATTATGTTAAACTATTTCTTTCTATATTTTTATATTATGTTAAACATCTTCTTTCTATATTTTTATGTTATGTTAAACTACTTCTTAATATGTTTTTATATTATGTTAAACTATTTCTTTCTATATTTTTATATTATGTTAAACATCTTCTTTCTTTATTTTTATGTTATGTTAAACTATTTCTTTCTATATTTTTATATCATGTTAAACTATTTCTTTCTATATTTTTATATTATGTTAAAAATCTTCTTTCTATATTTTTATGTGATGTTAAACTATTTCTTTCTATATTTTTATATTATGTTAAACATCTTCTTTCTATATTTTTATGTTATGTTAAACTACTTCTTTCTATATTTTTATGTTATGTTATACAATTTCTTTCTATATTTTTATGTTATGTTAAACTACTTCTTTCTATGTTTTTATATTATGTTAAACTATTTCTTTCTATATTTTTATATTATGTTAAACATCTTCTTTCTATATTTTTATGTTATGATAATTTAGTTCTTTCTATATTTTTATATTATGTTAAACATCTTCTTTCTATATTTTTATATTATGTTAAACTACTTCTTTCTATATTTTTATATTATGTTAAACATCTTCTTTCTATATTTTTATGTTATGTTAAACTATTTCTTTCTATATTTTTATATTATGTTGAACTATTTCTTTCTATATTTTTATGTTATGTTAAACTACTTCTTTCTATGTTTTTTATATTATGTTAAACTATTTCTTTCTATATTTTTATATTATGTTAAACATCTTCTTTCTATATTTTTATGTTGTGTTAAACTACTTCTTTCTATGTTTTTATATTATGTTAAACTATTTCTTTCTATATTTTTATATTATGTTAAACATCTTCTTTCTATATTTTTATGTTATATTATTATGTTATTTATTTATTATTATGTTATATTATTATTATGTTATATTTTTATGTTATGTTAAACTATTTCTTTCTATATTTTTATATTATGATAAACATCTTCTTTCTATATTTTTATGTTATGTTAAACTACTTCTTTCTATATTTTTATGTTATGTTATACAATTTCTTTCTATATTTTTATATTATGTTAAACATCTTCTTTCTATATTTTTATGTTATATTAAACTATTTCTGTCTATATTTTTATATTATGTTAAACTACTTCTTTCTATGTTTTTATGTTATGTTAAACTATTTCTTTCTATATTTTTATATTATGTTAAACATCTTCTTTCAATATTGTTATATTATGTTAAACATCTTATTTCTATATTTTTATGTTATGTTAAACTATTTCTTTCTATATTTTTATATTATGTTAAACATCTTCTTTCTATATTTTTATGTTATGTTAAACTATTTCTTTCTATATTTTTATGTTATGTTAAACATCTTCTTTCTATATTTTTATATTATGTTAAACATCTTCTTTCTATATTTTTATGTTATGTTAAACTATTTCTTTCTATATTTTTATATTATGTTAAACATCTTCTTTCTATATTTTTATGTTATGTTAAACTACTTCTTTCTATGTTTTTATATTATGTTAATCATCTTCTTTATATATTTTTATGTTATGTTAAACTATTTCTTTCTATATTTTTATATTATGTTGAACTATTTCTTTCTATATTTTTATGTTATGTTAAACTACTTCTTTCTATGTTTTTTATATTATGTTAAACTATTTCTTTCTATATTTTTATATTATGTTAAACATCTTCTTTCTATGTTTTTTATATTATGTTAAACTATTTCTTTCTATATTTTTATATTATGTTAAACATCTTCTTTCTATATTTTTATGTTGTGTTAAACTACTTCTTTCTATGTTTTTATATTATGTTAAACTATTTCTTTCTATATTTTTATATTATGTTAAACATCTTCTTTCTATATTTTTATGTTATATTAAACTATTTCTTTCTATATTTTTATATTATGTTAAACTATTTCTTTCTATATTTTTATATTATGTTAAACATCTTCTTTCTATATTTTTATGTTATGTTAAACTACTTCTTTCTATATTTTTATGTTATGTTAAACTACTTCTTTCTATGTTTTTATATTATGTAAAACTATTTCTTTCTATATTTTTATATTATGTTAAACATCTTCTTTCTATATTTTTATGTTATGTTAAACTATTTCTTTCTATATTTTTATATTATGTTAAACATCTTCTTTCTATATTTTTATGTTATGTTAAACTATTTCTTTCTATATTTTTATATTATGTTAAACATCTTCTTTCTATATTTTTATATTATGTTAAACTACTTCTTTCTATATTTTTATATTATGTTAAACATCTTCTTTCTATATTTTTATGTTATGTTAAACTATTTCTTTCTATATTTTTATATTATGTTGAACTATTTCTTTCTATATTTTTATGTTATGTTAAACTACTTCTTTCTATGTTTTTTATATTATGTTAAACTATTTCTTTCTATATTTTTATATTATGTTAAACATCTTCTTTCTATATTTTTATGTTGTGTTAAACTACTTCTTTCTATGTTTTTATATTATGTTAAACTATTTCTTTCTATATTTTTATATTATGTTAAACATCTTCTTTCTATATTTTTATGTTATATTAAACTATTTCTTTCTATATTTTTATATTATGTTAAACTATTTCTTTCTATATTTTTATATTATGTTAAACATCTTCTTTCTATATTTTTATGTTATGTTAAACTACTTCTTTCTATATTTTTATGTTATGTTAAACTACTTCTTTCTATGTTTTTATATTATGTAAAACTATTTCTTTCTATATTTTTATATTATGTTAAACATCTTCTTTCTATATTTTTATGTTATGTTAAACTATTTCTTTCTATATTTTTATATTATGTTAAACATCTTCTTTCTATATTTTTATGTTATGTTAAACTATTTCTTTCTATATTTTTATATTATGTTAAACATCTTCTTTCTATATTTTTATATTACGTTTAACTACTTCTTTCTATATTTTTATGTTATGTTAAACTACTTCTTTCTATGTTTTTATATTATGTTAAACTATTTCTTTCTATATTTTTATATTATGTTAAACATCTTCTTTCTATATTTTTATGTTATGTTAAACTATTTCTTTCTATATTTTTATATTATGTTAAACATCTTCTTTCTATATTTTTATGTTATGTTAAACTATTTCTTTCTATATTTTTATATTATGTTGAACTATTTCTTTCTATATTTTTATGTTATGTTAAACTACTTCTTTCTATGTTTTTTATATTATGTTAAACTATTTCTTTCTATATTTTTATATTATGTTAAACATCTTCTTTCTATATTTTTATGTTATATTAAACTATTTCTTTCTATATTTTAATATTATGTTAAACTATTTCTTTCTATATTTTTATATTATGTTAAACATCTTCTTTCTATATTTTTATGTTATGTTAAACTACTTCTTTATATGTTTTTATATTATGTTAAACTATTTCTTTCTATATTTTTATATTATGTTAAACATCTTCTTTCTTTATTTTTATGTTATGTTAAACTATTTCTTTCTATATTTTTATATTATGTTAAACTATTTCTTTCTATATCTTTATATCATGTTAAACTATTTCTTTCTATATTTTTATATTATGTTAAACATCTTCTTTCTATATTTTTATGTTATGTTAAACTATTTCTTTCTATATTTTTATATTATGTTAAACATCTTCTTTCTATATTTTTATGTTGTGTTAAACTACTTCTTTCTATGTTTTTATATTATGTTAAACTATTTCTTTCTATATTTTTATATTATGTTAAACATCTTCTTTCTATATTTTTATGTTATGTTAAACTATTTCTTTCTATATTTTTATATTATGTTAAACATCTAATTTCTATATTTTTATGTTATGTTAAACTACTTCTTTCTATGTTTATATATTATGTTAAACTATTTCTTTCTATATTTTTATATTATGTTAAACATCTTCTTTCTATATTTTTATGTTATGTTAAACTATTTCTTTCTATATTTTTATATTATGTTAAACTACTTCTTTCTATGTTTTTATATTATGTTAAACTATTTCTTTCTATATTTTCATATTATGTTAAACATCTTCTTTCTATATTTTTATGTTATGTTAAACTATTTCTTTCTATGTTTTTATATTATGTTAAACTATTTCTTTCTATATTTTTATGTTATGTTAAACTACTTCTTTCTATGTTTTTATATTATGTTAAACTATTTCTTTCTATATTTTTATATTATGTTAAACATCTTCTTTCTATATTTTTATGTTATGTTAAACTATTTCTTTCTATATTTTTATATTATGTTAAACATCTTATTTCTATATTTTTATGTTATGTTAAACTACTTCTTTCTATGTTTTTATATTATGTTAAACTATTTCTTTCTATATTTTTATATTATGTTAAACATCTTCTTTCTATATTTTTATGTTATGTTAAACTACTTCTTTCTATGTTTTTATATTATGTTAAACTATTTCTTTCTATATTTTTATATTATGTTAAACATCTTCTTTCTATATTTTTATGTTATGTTAAACTACTTCTTTCTATATTTTTATGTTATGTTATACAATTTCTTTCTATATTTTTATGTTATGTTCAACTACTTCTTTCTATGTTTTTATATTATGTTAAACTATTTCCTTCTATATTTTTATATTATGTTAAACATCTTCTTTCTATATTTTTATGTTATATTAAACCTCTTCTTTCTATATTTTTATGTAATGTTTACTATTTCTTTCTATATTTTTATATTATGTTAATCATCTTCTTTATATATTTTTATGTTATGTTAAACTATTTCTATCTATATTTTTATATTATGATAAACATCTTCTTTCTATATTTTTGTTATGTTAAACTATTTCTTTCTATATTTTTATATTATGTTAAACTATTTCTTTCTATATTTTTATGTTATGTTAAACATCTTCTTTCTATATTTTTATATTATGTTAAACATCTTCTTTCTATATTTTTATGTTATGTTAAACTACTTCTTTCTATATTTTTATGTTATGTTAAACTATTTCTTTCTATATTTTTATATTATGTTAAACATCTTCTTTCTATATTTTTATGTTATGTTAAACTACTTCTTTCTATGTTTTTATATTATGTTAAACAATTTCTTTCTATATTTTTATATTATGTTAAACATCTTCTTTCTATATTTTTATGTTATGTTAAACTATTTCTTTCTATATTTTTATATTATGTTAAACATCTTCTTTCTATATTTTTATGTTATGTTAAACTACTTCTTTATATGTTTTTATATTATGTTAAACTATTTCTTTCTATATTTTTATAGTATGTTATTCATCTTCTTTCTATATTTTTATGTTATGTTAAACTATTTCTTTCTATATTTTTATATTATGTTAAACATCTTCTTTCTATATTTTTATGTTATGTTAAACTATTTCTTTCTATATTTTTATATTATGTTAAACATCTTCTTTCTATATTTTTATATTATGTTAAACTACTTCTTTCTATATTTTTATATTATGTTAAACATCTTCTTTCTATATTTTTATGTTATGTTAAACTATTTCTTTCTATATTTTTATATTATGTTGAACTATTTCTTTCTATATTTTTATGTTATGTTAAACTACTTCTTTCTATGTTTTTTATATTATGTTAAACTATTTCTTTCTATATTTTTATATTATGTTAAACATCTTCTTTCTATATTTTTATGTTGTGTTAAACTACTTCTTTCTATGTTTTTATATTATGTTAAACTATTTCTTTCTATATTTTTATATTATGTTAAACATCTTCTTTCTATATTTTTATGTTATATTATTATGTTATTTATTTATTATTATGTTATATTATTATTATGTTATATTTTTATGTTATGTTAAACTATTTCTTTCTATATTTTTATATTATGATAAACATCTTCTTTCTATATTTTTATGTTATGTTAAACTACTTCTTTCTATATTTTTATGTTATGTTATACAATTTCTTTCTATATTTTTATATTATGTTAAACATCTTCTTTCTATATTTTTATGTTATATTAAACTATTTCTGTCTATATTTTTATATTATGTTAAACTACTTCTTTCTATGTTTTTATGTTATGTTAAACTATTTCTTTCTATATTTTTATATTATGTTAAACATCTTCTTTCTATATTGTTATATTATGTTAAACATCTTATTTCTATATTTTTATGTTATGTTAAACTATTTCTTTCTATATTTTTATATTATGTTAAACATCTTCTTTCTATATTTTTATGTTATGTTAAACTATTTCTTTCTATATTTTTATGTTATGTTAAACATCTTCTTTCTATATTTTTATATTATGTTAAACATCTTCTTTCTATATTTTTATGTTATGTTAAACTATTTCTTTCTATATTTTTATATTATGTTAAACATCTTCTTTCTATATTTTTATGTTATGTTAAACTACTTCTTTCTATGTTTTTATATTATGTTAAACTATTTCTTTCTATATTTTTATATTATGTTAATCATCTTCTTTATATATTTTTATGTTATGTTAAACTATTTCTTTCTATATTTTTATATTATGTTGAACTATTTCTTTCTATATTTTTATGTTATGTTAAACTACTTCTTTCTATGTTTTTTATATTATGTTAAACTATTTCTTTCTATATTTTTATATTATGTTAAACATCTTCTTTCTATGTTTTTTATATTATGTTAAACTATTTCTTTCTATATTTTTATATTATGTTAAACATCTTCTTTCTATATTTTTATGTTGTGTTAAACTACTTCTTTCTATGTTTTTATATTATGTTAAACTATTTCTTTCTATATTTTTATATTATGTTAAACATCTTCTTTCTATATTTTTATGTTATATTAAACTATTTCTTTCTATATTTTTATATTATGTTAAACTATTTCTTTCTATATTTTTATATTATGTTAAACATCTTCTTTCTATATTTTTATGTTATGTTAAACTACTTCTTTCTATATTTTTATGTTATGTTAAACTACTTCTTTCTATGTTTTTATATTATGTAAAACTATTTCTTTCTATATTTTTATATTATGTTAAACATCTTCTTTCTATGTTTTTATATTATGTTAAACTATTTCTTTCTATATTTTTATATTATGTTAAACATCTTCTTTCTATATTTTTATGTTATGTTAAACTATTTCTTTCTATATTTTTATATTATGTTAAACATCTTCTTTCTATATTTTTATGTTATGTTAAACTATTTCTTTCTATATTTTTATATTATGTTGAACTATTTCTTTCTATATTTTTATGTTATGTTAAACTACTTCTTTCTATGTTTTTTATATTATGTTAAACTATTTCTTTCTATATTTTTATATTATGTTAAACATCTTCTTTCTATATTTTTATGTTATATTAAACTATTTCTTTCTATATTTTAATATTATGTTAAACTATTTCTTTCTATATTTTTATATTATGTTAAACATCTTCTTTCTATATTTTTATGTTATGTTAAACTACTTCTTTATATGTTTTTATATTATGTTAAACTATTTCTTTCTATATTTTTATATTATGTTAAACATCTTCTTTCTTTATTTTTATGTTATGTTAAACTATTTCTTTCTATATCTTTATATCATGTTAAACTATTTCTTTCTATATTTTTATATTATGTTAAACATCTTCTTTCTATATTTTTATGTTATGTTAAACTATTTCTTTCTATATTTTTATATTATGTTAAACATCTTCTTTCTATATTTTTATGTTATGTTAAACTACTTCTTTTTATATTTTTATGTTATGTTATACAATTTCTTTCTATATTTTTTTGTTATGTTGAACTATTTCTTTCTATATTTTTATGTTATGTTAAACTACTTCTTTCTATGTTTTTTATATTATGTTAAACTATTTCTTTCTATATTTTTATATTATGTTAAACATCTTCTTTCTATATTTTTATGTTATATTAAACTATTTCTTTCTATATTTTAATATTATGTTAAACTATTTCTTTCTATATTTTTATATTATGTTAAACATCTTCTTTCTATATTTTTATGTTATGTTAAACTACTTCTTTATATGTTTTTATATTATGTTAAACTATTTCTTTCTATATTTTTATATTATGTTAAACATCTTCTTTCTTTATTTTTATGTTATGTTAAACTATTTCTTTCTATATTTTTATATCATGTTAAACTATTTCTTTCTATATTTTTATATTATGTTAAACATCTTCTTTCTATATTTTTATGTGATGTTAAACTATTTCTTTCTATATTTTTATATTATGTTAAACATCTTCTTTCTATATTTTTATGTTATGTTAAACTACTTCTTTCTATATTTTTATGTTATGTTATACAATTTCTTTCTATATTTTTATGTTATGTTAAACTACTTCTTTCTATGTTTTTATATTATGTTAAACTATTTCTTTCTATATTTTTATATTATGTTAAACATCTTCTTTCTATATTTTTATGTTATGATAATTTAGTTCTTTCTATATTTTTATATTATGTTAAACATCTTCTTTCTATATTTTTATATTATGTTAAACTATTTCTTTCTATATTTTTATATTATGTTAAACTATTTCTTTCTATATTTTTATGTTATGTTAAACTATTTCTTTCTATATTATGTTAAACATCTTCTTTCTATATTTTTATGTTATGTTAAACTACTTCTTTCTATATTTTTATGTTATGTTAAACTACTTCTTTCTATGTTTTTATATTATGTAAAACTATTTCTTTCTATATTTTTATATTATGTTAAACATCTAATTTCTATATTTTTATGTTATGATAAACTACTTCTTTCTATTTTTATATATTATGTTAAACTATTTCTTTCAATATTTTTATATTATGTTAAACATCTTCTTTCTATATTTTTATGTTATATTAAACTATTTCTGTCTATATTTTTATATTATGTTAAACATCTTTCTATATTTTTATGTTATGTTAAACTACTTCTTTCTATGTTTTTATGTTATGTTAAACTATTTCTTTCTATATTTTTATATTATGTTAAACATCTTCTTTCTATATTGTTATATTATGTTAAACATCTTATTTCTATATTTTTATGTTATGTTAAACTATTTCTTTCTATATTTTTATATTATGTTAAACATCTTCTTTCTATATTTTTATGTCATGTTAAACTATTTCTTTCTATATTTTTATGTTATGTTAAACATCTTCTTTCTATATTTTTATATTATGTTAAACATCTTCTTTCTATATTTTTATGTTATGTTAAACTATTTCTTTCTATATTTTTATATTATGTTAAACATCTTCTTTCTATATTTTTATGTTATGTTAAACTACTTCTTTCTATGTTTTTATATTATGTTAAACTATTTCTTTCTATATTTTTATATTATGTTAATCATCTTCTTTATATATTTTTATGTTATGTTAAACTATTTCTTTCTATATTTTTATATTATGTTGAACTATTTCTTTCTATATTTTTATGTTATGTTAAACTACTTCTTTCTATGTTTTTTATATTATGTTAAACTATTTCTTTCTATATTTTTATATTATGTTAAACATCTTCTTTCTATATTTTTATGTTATATTAAACTATTTCTTTCTATATTTTAATATTATGTTAAACTATTTCTTTCTATATTTTTATATTATGTTAAACATCTTCTTTCTTTATTTTTATGTTATGTTAAACTATTTCTTTCTATATCTTTATATCATGTTAAACTATTTCTTTCTATATTTTTATATTATGTTAAACATCTTCTTTCTATATTTTTATGTTATGTTAAACTATTTCTTTCTATATTTTTATATTATGTTAAACATCTTCTTTCTATATTTTTATGTTATGTTAAACTACTTCTTTTTATATTTTTATGTTATGTTATACAATTTCTTTCTATATTTTTTTGTTATGTTGAACTATTTCTTTCTATAATTTTATGTTATGTTAAACTACTTCTTTCTATGTTTTTTATATTATGTTAAACTATTTCTTTCTATATTTTTATATTATGTTAAACATCTTCTTTCTATATTTTTATGTTATATTAAACTATTTCTTTCTATATTTTAATATTATGTTAAACTATTTCTTTCTATATTTTTATATTATGTTAAACATCTTCTTTCTATATTTTTATGTTATGTTAAACTACTTCTTTATATGTTTTTATATTATGTTAAACTATTTCTTTCTATATTTTTATATTATGTTAAACATCTTCTTTCTTTATTTTTATGTTATGTTAAACTATTTCTTTCTATATCTTTATATCATGATAAACTATTTCTTTCTATATTTTTATATTATGTTAAACATCTTCTTTCTATATTTTTATGTTATGTTAAACTATTTCTTTCTATATTTTTATATTATGTTAAACATCTTCTTTCTATATTTTTATGTTATGTTAAACTACTTCTTTTTATATTTTTATGTTATGTTATACAATTTCTTTCTATATTTTTTTGTTATGTTGAACTATTTCTTTCTATATTTTTATGTTATGTTAAACTACTTCTTTCTATGTTTTTTATATTATGTTAAACTATTTCTTTCTATATTTTTATATTATGTTAAACATCTTCTTTCTATATTTTTATGTTATATTAAACTATTTCTTTCTATATTTTAATATTATGTTAAACTATTTCTTTCTATATTTTTATATTATGTTAAACATCTTCTTTCTATATTTTTATGTTATGTTAAACTACTTCTTTATATGTTTTTATATTATGTTAAACTATTTCTTTCTATATTTTTATATTATGTTAAACATCTTCTTTCTTTATTTTTATGTTATGTTAAACTATTTCTTTCTATATTTTTATATCATGTTAAACTATTTCTTTCTATATTTTTATATTATGTTAAAAATCTTCTTTCTATATTTTTATGTGATGTTAAACTATTTCTTTCTATATTTTTATATTATGTTAAACATCTTCTTTCTATATTTTTATGTTATGTTAAACTACTTCTTTCTATATTTTTATGTTATGTTATACAATTTCTTTCTATATTTTTATGTTATGTTAAACTACTTCTTTCTATGTTTTTATATTATGTTAAACTATTTCTTTCTATATTTTTATATTATGTTAAACATCTTCTTTCTATATTTTTATGTTATGATAATTTAGTTCTTTCTATATTTTTATATTATGTTAAACATCTTCTTTCTATATTTTTATATTATGTTAAACTATTTCTTTCTATATTTTTATATTATGTTAAACTATTTCTTTCTATATTTTTATGTTATGTTAAACTATTTCTTTCTATATTATGTTAAACATCTTCTTTCTATATTTTTATGTTATGTTAAACTACTTCTTTCTATATTTTTATGTTATGTTAAACTACTTCTTTCTATGTTTTTATATTATGTAAAACTATTTCTTTCTATATTTTTATATTATGTTAAACATCTTCTTTCTATATTTTTATGTTATGTTAAACTACTTCTTTATATGTTTTTATATTATGTTAAACTATTTCTTTCTATATTTTTATATTATGTTAAACATCTTCTTTCTATATTTTTATGTTATGTTAAACTATTTCTTTCTATATTTTTATATTATGTTAAACTATTTCTTTCTATATTTTTATAGTATGTTATTCATCTTCTTTCTATATTTTTATGTTATGTTAAACTATTTCTTTCTATATTTTTATATTATGTTAAACATCTTCTTTCTATATTTTTATGTTATGTTAAACTATTTCTTTCTATATTTTTATATTATGTTAAACATCTTCTTTCTATATTTTTATATTATGTTAAACTACTTCTTTCTATATTTTTATATTATGTTAAACATCTTCTTTCTATATTTTTATGTTATGTTAAACTATTTCTTTCTATATTTTTATATTATGTTGAACTATTTCTTTCTATATTTTTATGTTATGTTAAACTACTTCTTTCTATGTTTTTTATATTATGTTAAACTATTTCTTTCTATATTTTTATATTATGTTAAACATCTTCTTTCTATATTTTTATGTTGTGTTAAACTACTTCTTTCTATGTTTTTATATTATGTTAAACTATTTCTTTCTATATTTTTATATTATGTTAAACATCTTCTTTCTATATTTTTATGTTATATTATTATGTTATTTATTTATTATTATGTTATATTATTATTATGTTATATTTTTATGTTATGTTAAACTATTTCTTTCTATATTTTTATATTATGATAAACATCTTCTTTCTATATTTTTATGTTATGTTAAACTACTTCTTTCTATATTTTTATGTTATGTTATACAATTTCTTTCTATATTTTTATATTATGTTAAACATCTTCTTTCTATATTTTTATGTTATATTAAACTATTTCTGTCTATATTTTTATATTATGTTAAACTACTTCTTTCTATGTTTTTATGTTATGTTAAACTATTTCTTTCTATATTTTTATATTATGTTAAACATCTTCTTTCTATATTGTTATATTATGTTAAACATCTTATTTCTATATTTTTATGTTATGTTAAACTATTTCTTTCTATATTTTTATATTATGTTAAACATCTTCTTTCTATATTTTTATGTTATGTTAAACTACTTCTTTCTATGTTTTTTATATTATGTTAAACTATTTCTTTCTATATTTTTATATTATGTTAAACATCTTCTTTCTATATTTTTATGTTATATTAAACTATTTCTTTCTATATTTTAATATTATGTTAAACTATTTCTTTCTATATTTTTATATTATGTTAAACATCTTCTTTCTATATTTTTATGTTATGTTAAACTACTTCTTTATATGTTTTTATATTATGTTAAACTATTTCTTTCTATATTTTTATATTATGTTAAACATCTTCTTTCTTTATTTTTATGTTATGTTAAACTATTTCTTTCTATATCTTTATATCATGTTAAACTATTTCTTTCTATATTTTTATATTATGTTAAACATCTTCTTTCTATATTTTTATGTTATGTTAAACTATTTCTTTCTATATTTTTATATTATGTTAAACATCTTCTTTCTATATTTTTATGTTATGTTAAACTACTTCTTTTTATATTTTTATGTTATGTTATACAATTTCTTTCTATATTTTTTTGTTATGTTGAACTATTTCTTTCTATATTTTTATGTTATGTTAAACTACTTCTTTCTATGTTTTTTATATTATGTTAAACTATTTCTTTCTATATTTTTATATTATGTTAAACATCTTCTTTCTATATTTTTATGTTATATTAAACTATTTCTTTCTATATTTTAATATTATGTTAAACTATTTCTTTCTATATTTTTATATTATGTTAAACATCTTCTTTCTATATTTTTATGTTATGTTAAACTACTTCTTTATATGTTTTTATATTATGTTAAACTATTTCTTTCTATATTTTTATATTATGTTAAACATCTTCTTTCTTTATTTTTATGTTATGTTAAACTATTTCTTTCTATATTTTTATATCATGTTAAACTATTTCTTTCTATATTTTTATATTATGTTAAACATCTTCTTTCTATATTTTTATGTGATGTTAAACTATTTCTTTCTATATTTTTATATTATGTTAAACATCTTCTTTCTATATTTTTATGTTATGTTAAACTACTTCTTTCTATATTTTTATGTTATGTTATACAATTTCTTTCTATATTTTTATGTTATGTTAAACTACTTCTTTCTATGTTTTTATATTATGTTAAACTATTTCTTTCTATATTTTTATATTATGTTAAACATCTTCTTTCTATATTTTTATGTTATGATAATTTAGTTCTTTCTATATTTTTATATTATGTTAAACATCTTCTTTCTATATTTTTATATTATGTTAAACTATTTCTTTCTATATTTTTATATTATGTTAAACTATTTCTTTCTATATTTTTATGTTATGTTAAACTATTTCTTTCTATATTATGTTAAACATCTTCTTTCTATATTTTTATGTTATGTTAAACTACTTCTTTCTATATTTTTATGTTATGTTAAACTACTTCTTTCTATGTATTTATATTATGTAAAACTATTTCTTTCTATATTTTTATATTATGTTAAACATCTAATTTCTATATTTTTATGTTATGATAAACTACTTCTTTCTATTTTTATATATTATGTTAAACTATTTCTTTCAATATTTTTATATTATGTTAAACATCTTCTTTCTATATTTTTATGTTATATTAAACTATTTCTGTCTATATTTTTATATTATGTTAAACATCTTTCTATATTTTTATGTTATGTTAAACTACTTCTTTCTATGTTTTTATGTTATGTTAAACTATTTCTTTCTATATTTTTATATTATGTTAAACATCTTCTTTCTATATTGTTATATTATGTTAAACATCTTATTTCTATATTTTTATGTTATGTTAAACTATTTCTCTCTATATTTTTATATTATGTTAAACATCTTCTTTCTATATTTTTATGTTATGTTAAACTATTTCTTTCTATATTTTTATGTTATGTTAAACATCTTCTTTCTATATTTTTATATTATGTTAAACATCTTCTTTCTATATTTTTATGTTATGTTAAACTATTTCTTTCTATATTTTTATATTATGTTAAACATCTTCTTTCTATATTTTTATGTTATGTTAAACTACTTCTTTCTATGTTTTTATATTATGTTAAACTATTTCTTTCTATATTTTTATATTATGTTAATCATCTTCTTTATATATTTTTATGTTATGTTAAACTATTTCTTTCTATATTTTTATATTATGTTGAACTATTTCTTTCTATATTTTTATGTTATGTTAAACTACTTCTTTCTATGTTTTTTATATTATGTTAAACTATTTCTTTCTATATTTTTATATTATGTTAAACATCTTCTTTCTATATTTTTATGTTATATTAAACTATTTCTTTCTATATTTTAATATTATGTTAAACTATTTCTTTCTATATTTTTATATTATGTTAAACATCTTCTTTCTATATTTTTATGTTATGTTAAACTACTTCTTTATATGTTTTTATATTATGTTAAACTATTTCTTTCTATATTTTTATATTATGTTAAACATCTTCTTTCTTTATTTTTATGTTATGTTAAACTATTTCTTTCTATATCTTTATATCATGTTAAACTATTTCTTTCTATATTTTTATATTATGTTAAACATCTTCTTTCTATATTTTTATGTTATGTTAAACTATTTCTTTCTATATTTTTATATTATGTTAAACATCTTCTTTCTATATTTTTATGTTATGTTAAACTACTTCTTTTTATATTTTTATGTTATGTTATACAATTTCTTTCTATATTTTTTTGTTATGTTGAACTATTTCTTTCTATATTTTTATGTTATGTTAAACTACTTCTTTCTATGTTTTTTATATTATGTTAAACTATTTCTTTCTATATTTTTATATTATGTTAAACATCTTCTTTCTATATTTTTATGTTATATTAAACTATTTCTTTCTATATTTTAATATTATGTTAAACTATTTCTTTCTATATTTTTATATTATGTTAAACATCTTCTTTCTATATTTTTATGTTATGTTAAACTACTTCTTTATATGTTTTTATATTATGTTAAACTATTTCTTTCTATATTTTTATATTATGTTAAACATCTTCTTTCTTTATTTTTATGTTATGTTAAACTATTTCTTTCTATATCTTTATATCATGTTAAACTATTTCTTTCTATATTTTTATATTATGTTAAACATCTTCTTTCTATATTTTTATGTTATGTTAAACTATTTCTTTCTATATTTTTATATTATGTTAAACATCTTCTTTCTATATTTTTATGTTATGTTAAACTACTTCTTTTTATATTTTTATGTTATGTTATACAATTTCTTTCTATATTTTTTTGTTATGTTGAACTATTTCTTTCTATATTTTTATGTTATGTTAAACTACTTCTTTCTATGTTTTTTATATTATGTTAAACTATTTCTTTCTATATTTTTATATTATGTTAAACATCTTCTTTCTATATTTTTATGTTATATTAAACTATTTCTTTCTATATTTTAATATTATGTTAAACTATTTCTTTCTATATTTTTATATTATGTTAAACATCTTCTTTCTATATTTTTATGTTATGTTAAACTACTTCTTTATATGTTTTTATATTATGTTAAACTATTTCTTTCTATATTTTTATATTATGTTAAACATCTTCTTTCTTTATTTTTATGTTATGTTAAACTATTTCTTTCTATATTTTTATATCATGTTAAACTATTTCTTTCTATATTTTTATATTATGTTAAAAATCTTCTTTCTATATTTTTATGTGATGTTAAACTATTTCTTTCTATATTTTTATATTATGTTAAACATCTTCTTTCTATATTTTTATGTTATGTTAAACTACTTCTTTCTATATTTTTATGTTATGTTATACAATTTCTTTCTATATTTTTATGTTATGTTAAACTACTTCTTTCTATGTTTTTATATTATGTTAAACTATTTCTTTCTATATTTTTATATTATGTTAAACATCTTCTTTCTATATTTTTATGTTATGATAATTTAGTTCTTTCTATATTTTTATATTATGTTAAACATCTTCTTTCTATATTTTTATATTATGTTAAACTACTTCTTTCTATATTTTTATATTATGTTAAACATCTTCTTTCTATATTTTTATGTTATGTTAAACTATTTCTTTCTATATTTTTATATTATGTTGAACTATTTCTTTCTATATTTTTATGTTATGTTAAACTACTTCTTTCTATGTTTTTTATATTATGTTAAACTATTTCTTTCTATATTTTTATATTATGTTAAACATCTTCTTTCTATATTTTTATGTTGTGTTAAACTACTTCTTTCTATGTTTTTATATTATGTTAAACTATTTCTTTCTATATTTTTATATTATGTTAAACATCTTCTTTCTATATTTTTATGTTATATTATTATGTTATATTATTATTATGTTATATTTTTATGTTATGTTAAACTATTTCTTTCTATATTTTTATATTATGATAAACATCTTCTTTCTATATTTTTATGTTATGTTAAACTACTTCTTTCTATATTTTTATGTTATGTTATACAATTTCTTTCTATATTTTTATATTATGTTAAACATCTTCTTTCTATATTTTTATGTTATATTAAACTATTTCTGTCTATATTTTTATATTATGTTAAACTACTTCTTTCTATGTTTTTATGTTATGTTAAACTATTTCTTTCTATATTTTTATATTATGTTAAACATCTTCTTTCTATATTGTTATATTATGTTAAACATCTTATTTCTATATTTTTATGTTATGTTAAACTATTTCTTTCTATATTTTTATATTATGTTAAACATCTTCTTTCTATATTTTTATGTTATGTTAAACTATTTCTTTCTATATTTTTATGTTATGTTAAACATCTTCTTTCTATATTTTTATATTATGTTAAACATCTTCTTTCTATATTTTTATGTTATGTTAAACTATTTCTTTCTATATTTTTATATTATGTTAAACATCTTCTTTCTATATTTTTATGTTATGTTAAACTACTTCTTTCTATGTTTTTATATTATGTTAATCATCTTCTTTATATATTTTTATGTTATGTTAAACTATTTCTTTCTATATTTTTATATTATGTTGAACTATTTCTTTCTATATTTTTATGTTATGTTAAACTACTTCTTTCTATGTTTTTTATATTATGTTAAACTATTTCTTTCTATATTTTTATATTATGTTAAACATCTTCTTTCTATGTTTTTTATATTATGTTAAACTATTTCTTTCTATATTTTTATATTATGTTAAACATCTTCTTTCTATATTTTTATGTTGTGTTAAACTACTTCTTTCTATGTTTTTATATTATGTTAAACTATTTCTTTCTATATTTTTATATTATGTTAAACATCTTCTTTCTATATTTTTATGTTATATTAAACTATTTCTTTCTATATTTTTATATTATGTTAAACTATTTCTTTCTATATTTTTATATTATGTTAAACATCTTCTTTCTATATTTTTATGTTATGTTAAACTACTTCTTTCTATATTTTTATGTTATGTTAAACTACTTCTTTCTATGTTTTTATATTATGTAAAACTATTTCTTTCTATATTTTTATATTATGTTAAACATCTTCTTTCTATATTTTTATGTTATGTTAAACTATTTCTTTCTATATTTTTATATTATGTTAAACATCTTCTTTCTATATTTTTATGTTATGTTAAACTATTTCTTTCTATATTTTTATATTATGTTAAACATCTTCTTTCTATATTTTTATATTATGTTAAACTACTTCTTTCTATATTTTTATATTATGTTAAACATCTTCTTTCTATATTTTTATGTTATGTTAAACTATTTCTTTCTATATTTTTATATTATGTTGAACTATTTCTTTCTATATTTTTATGTTATGTTAAACTACTTCTTTCTATGTTTTTTATATTATGTTAAACTATTTCTTTCTATATTTTTATATTATGTTAAACATCTTCTTTCTATATTTTTATGTTGTGTTAAACTACTTCTTTCTATGTTTTTATATTATGTTAAACTATTTCTTTCTATATTTTTATGTTATGTTAAACTATTTCTTTCTATATTTTTATATTATGATAAACATCTTCTTTCTATATTTTTATGTTATGTTAAACTACTTCTTTCTATATTTTTATGTTATGTTATACAATTTCTTTCTATATTTTTATATTATGTTAAACATCTTCTTTCTATATTTTTATGTTATATTAAACTATTTCTGTCTATATTTTTATATTATGTTAAACTACTTCTTTCTATGTTTTTATGTTATGTTAAACTATTTCTTTCTATATTTTTATATTATGTTAAACATCTTCTTTCTATATTGTTATATTATGTTAAACATCTTATTTCTATATTTTTATGTTATGTTAAACTATTTCTTTCTATATTTTTATATTATGTTAAACATCTTCTTTCTATATTTTTATGTTATGTTAAACTATTTCTTTCTATATTTTTATGTTATGTTAAACATCTTCTTTCTATATTTTTATATTATGTTAAACATCTTCTTTCTATATTTTTATGTTATGTTAAACTATTTCTTTCTATATTTTTATATTATGTTAAACATCTTCTTTCTATATTTTTATGTTATGTTAAACTACTTCTTTCTATGTTTTTATATTATGTTAAACTATTTCTTTCTATATTTTTATATTATGTTAATCATCTTCTTTATATATTTTTATGTTATGTTAAACTATTTCTTTCTATATTTTTATATTATGTTGAACTATTTCTTTCTATATTTTTATGTTATGTTAAACTACTTCTTTCTATGTTTTTTATATTATGTTAAACTATTTCTTTCTATATTTTTATATTATGTTAAAAATCTTCTTTCTATGTTTTTATATTATGTTAAACTATTTCTTTCTATATTTTTATATTATGTTAAACATCTTCTTTCTATATTTTTATGTTGTGTTAAACTACTTCTTTCTATGTTTTTATATTATGTTAAACTATTTCTTTCTATATTTTTATATTATGTTAAACATCTTCTTTCTATATTTTTATGTTATATTAAACTATTTCTTTCTATATTTTTATATTATGTTAAACTATTTCTTTCTATATTTTTATATTATGTTAAACATCTTCTTTCTATATTTTTATGTTATGTTAAACTACTTCTTTCTATATTTTTATGTTATGTTAAACTACTTCTTTCTATGTTTTTATATTATGTAAAACTATTTCTTTCTATATTTTTATATTATGTTAAACATCTTCTTTCTATATTTTTATGTTATGTTAAACTATTTCTTTCTATATTTTTATATTATGTTAAACATCTTCTTTCTATATTTTTATGTTATGTTAAACTATTTCTTTCTATATTTTTATATTATGTTAAACATCTTCTTTCTATATTTTTATATTACGTTTAACTACTTCTTTCTATATTTTTATGTTATGTTAAACTACTTCTTTCTATGTTTTTATATTATGTTAAACTATTTCTTTCTATATTTTTATATAATGTTAAACATCTTCTTTCTATATTTTTATGTTATGTTAAACTATTTCTTTCTATATTTTTATATTATGTTAAACATCTTCTTTCTATATTTTTATGTTATGTTAAACTATTTCTTTCTATATTTTTATATTATGTTGAACTATTTCTTTCTATATTTTTATGTTATGTTAAACTACTTCTTTCTATGTTTTTTATATTATGTTAAACTATTTCTTTCTATATTTTTATATTATGTTAAACATCTTCTTTCTATATTTTTATGTTATATTAAACTATTTCTTTCTATATTTTAATATTATGTTAAACTATTTCTTTCTATATTTTTATATTATGTTAAACATCTTCTTTCTATATTTTTATGTTATGTTAAACTACTTCTTTATATGTTTTTATATTATGTTAAACTATTTCTTTCTATATTTTTATATTATGTTAAACATCTTCTTTCTTTATTTTTATGTTATGTTAAACTATTTCTTTCTATATCTTTATATCATGTTAAACTATTTCTTTCTATATTTTTATATTATGTTAAACATCTTCTTTCTATATTTTTATGTTATGTTAAACTATTTCTTTCTATATTTTTATATTATGTTAAACATCTTCTTTCTATATTTTTATGTTATGTTAAACTACTTCTTTTTATATTTTTATGTTATGTTATACAATTTCTTTCTATATTTTTTTGTTATGTTGAACTATTTCTTTCTATATTTTTATGTTATGTTAAACTACTTCTTTCTATGTTTTTTATATTATGTTAAACTATTTCTTTCTATATTTTTATATTATGTTAAACATCTTCTTTCTATATTTTTATGTTATATTAAACTATTTCTTTCTATATTTTAATATTATGTTAAACTATTTCTTTCTATATTTTTATATTATGTTAAACATCTTCTTTCTATATTTTTATGTTATGTTAAACTACTTCTTTATATGTTTTTATATTATGTTAAACTATTTCTTTCTATATTTTTATATTATGTTAAACATCTTCTTTCTTTATTTTTATGTTATGTTAAACTATTTCTTTCTATATTTTTATATCATGTTAAACTATTTCTTTCTATATTTTTATATTATGTTAAACATCTTCTTTCTATATTTTTATGTGATGTTAAACTATTTCTTTCTATATTTTTATATTATGTTAAACATCTTCTTTCTATATTTTTATGTTATGTTAAACTACTTCTTTCTATATTTTTATGTTATGTTATACAATTTCTTTCTATATTTTTATGTTATGTTAAACTACTTCTTTCTATGTTTTTATATTATGTTAAACTATTTCTTTCTATATTTTTATATTATGTTAAACATCTTCTTTCTATATTTTTATGTTATGATAATTTAGTTCTTTCTATATTTTTATATTATGTTAAACATCTTCTTTCTATATTTTTATATTATGTTAAACTATTTCTTTCTATATTTTTATATTATGTTAAACTATTTCTTTCTATATTTTTATGTTATGTTAAACTATTTCTTTCTATATTATGTTAAACATCTTCTTTCTATATTTTTATGTTATGTTAAACTACTTCTTTCTATATTTTTATGTTATGTTAAACTACTTCTTTCTATGTTTTTATATTATGTAAAACTATTTCTTTCTATATTTTTATATTATGTTAAACATCTAATTTCTATATTTTTATGTTATGATAAACTACTTCTTTCTATTTTTATATATTATGTTAAACTATTTCTTTCAATATTTTTATATTATGTTAAACATCTTCTTTCTATATTTTTATGTTATATTAAACTATTTCTGTCTATATTTTTATATTATGTTAAACATCTTTCTATATTTTTATGTTATGTTAAACTACTTCTTTCTATGTTTTTATGTTATGTTAAACTATTTCTTTCTATATTTTTATATTATGTTAAACATCTTCTTTCTATATTGTTATATTATGTTAAACATCTTATTTCTATATTTTTATGTTATGTTAAACTATTTCTTTCTATATTTTTATATTATGTTAAACATCTTCTTTCTATATTTTTATGTCATGTTAAACTATTTCTTTCTATATTTTTATGTTATGTTAAACATCTTCTTTCTATATTTTTATATTATGTTAAACATCTTCTTTCTATATTTTTATGTTATGTTAAACTATTTCTTTCTATATTTTTATATTATGTTAAACATCTTCTTTCTATATTTTTATGTTATGTTAAACTACTTCTTTCTATGTTTTTATATTATGTTAAACTATTTCTTTCTATATTTTTATATTATGTTAATCATCTTCTTTATATATTTTTATGTTATGTTAAACTATTTCTTTCTATATTTTTATATTATGTTGAACTATTTCTTTCTATATTTTTATGTTATGTTAAACTACTTCTTTCTATGTTTTTTATATTATGTTAAACTATTTCTTTCTATATTTTTATATTATGTTAAACATCTTCTTTCTATATTTTTATGTTATATTAAACTATTTCTTTCTATATTTTAATATTATGTTAAACTATTTCTTTCTATATTTTTATATTATGTTAAACATCTTCTTTCTTTATTTTTATGTTATGTTAAACTATTTCTTTCTATATCTTTATATCATGTTAAACTATTTCTTTCTATATTTTTATATTATGTTAAACATCTTCTTTCTATATTTTTATGTTATGTTAAACTATTTCTTTCTATATTTTTATATTATGTTAAACATCTTCTTTCTATATTTTTATGTTATGTTAAACTACTTCTTTTTATATTTTTATGTTATGTTATACAATTTCTTTCTATATTTTTTTGTTATGTTGAACTATTTCTTTCTATAATTTTATGTTATGTTAAACTACTTCTTTCTATGTTTTTTATATTATGTTAAACTATTTCTTTCTATATTTTTATATTATGTTAAACATCTTCTTTCTATATTTTTATGTTATATTAAACTATTTCTTTCTATATTTTAATATTATGTTAAACTATTTCTTTCTATATTTTTATATTATGTTAAACATCTTCTTTCTATATTTTTATGTTATGTTAAACTACTTCTTTATATGTTTTTATATTATGTTAAACTATTTCTTTCTATATTTTTATATTATGTTAAACATCTTCTTTCTTTATTTTTATGTTATGTTAAACTATTTCTTTCTATATCTTTATATCATGATAAACTATTTCTTTCTATATTTTTATATTATGTTAAACATCTTCTTTCTATATTTTTATGTTATGTTAAACTATTTCTTTCTATATTTTTATATTATGTTAAACATCTTCTTTCTATATTTTTATGTTATGTTAAACTACTTCTTTTTATATTTTTATGTTATGTTATACAATTTCTTTCTATATTTTTTTGTTATGTTGAACTATTTCTTTCTATATTTTTATGTTATGTTAAACTACTTCTTTCTATGTTTTTTATATTATGTTAAACTATTTCTTTCTATATTTTTATATTATGTTAAACATCTTCTTTCTATATTTTTATGTTATATTAAACTATTTCTTTCTATATTTTAATATTATGTTAAACTATTTCTTTCTATATTTTTATATTATGTTAAACATCTTCTTTCTATATTTTTATGTTATGTTAAACTACTTCTTTATATGTTTTTATATTATGTTAAACTATTTCTTTCTATATTTTTATATTATGTTAAACATCTTCTTTCTTTATTTTTATGTTATGTTAAACTATTTCTTTCTATATTTTTATATCATGTTAAACTATTTCTTTCTATATTTTTATATTATGTTAAAAATCTTCTTTCTATATTTTTATGTGATGTTAAACTATTTCTTTCTATATTTTTATATTATGTTAAACATCTTCTTTCTATATTTTTATGTTATGTTAAACTACTTCTTTCTATATTTTTATGTTATGTTATACAATTTCTTTCTATATTTTTATGTTATGTTAAACTACTTCTTTCTATGTTTTTATATTATGTTAAACTATTTCTTTCTATATTTTTATATTATGTTAAACATCTTCTTTCTATATTTTTATGTTATGATAATTTAGTTCTTTCTATATTTTTATATTATGTTAAACATCTTCTTTCTATATTTTTATATTATGTTAAACTATTTCTTTCTATATTTTTATATTATGTTAAACTATTTCTTTCTATATTTTTATGTTATGTTAAACTATTTCTTTCTATATTATGTTAAACATCTTCTTTCTATATTTTTATGTTATGTTAAACTACTTCTTTCTATATTTTTATGTTATGTTAAACTACTTCTTTCTATGTTTTTATATTATGTAAAACTATTTCTTTCTATATTTTTATATTATGTTAAACATCTTCTTTCTATATTTTTATGTTATGTTAAACTACTTCTTTATATGTTTTTATATTATGTTAAACTATTTCTTTCTATATTTTTATATTATGTTAAACATCTTCTTTCTATATTTTTATGTTATGTTAAACTATTTCTTTCTATATTTTTATATTATGTTAAACTATTTCTTTCTATATTTTTATAGTATGTTATTCATCTTCTTTCTATATTTTTATGTTATGTTAAACTATTTCTTTCTATATTTTTATATTATGTTAAACATCTTCTTTCTATATTTTTATGTTATGTTAAACTATTTCTTTCTATATTTTTATATTATGTTAAACATCTTCTTTCTATATTTTTATATTATGTTAAACTACTTCTTTCTATATTTTTATATTATGTTAAACATCTTCTTTCTATATTTTTATGTTATGTTAAACTATTTCTTTCTATATTTTTATATTATGTTGAACTATTTCTTTCTATATTTTTATGTTATGTTAAACTACTTCTTTCTATGTTTTTTATATTATGTTAAACTATTTCTTTCTATATTTTTATATTATGTTAAACATCTTCTTTCTATATTTTTATGTTGTGTTAAACTACTTCTTTCTATGTTTTTATATTATGTTAAACTATTTCTTTCTATATTTTTATATTATGTTAAACATCTTCTTTCTATATTTTTATGTTATATTATTATGTTATTTATTTATTATTATGTTATATTATTATTATGTTATATTTTTATGTTATGTTAAACTATTTCTTTCTATATTTTTATATTATGATAAACATCTTCTTTCTATATTTTTATGTTATGTTAAACTACTTCTTTCTATATTTTTATGTTATGTTATACAATTTCTTTCTATATTTTTATATTATGTTAAACATCTTCTTTCTATATTTTTATGTTATATTAAACTATTTCTGTCTATATTTTTATATTATGTTAAACTACTTCTTTCTATGTTTTTATGTTATGTTAAACTATTTCTTTCTATATTTTTATATTATGTTAAACATCTTCTTTCTATATTGCTATATTATGTTAAACATCTTATTTCTATATTTTTATGTTATGTTAAACTATTTCTTTCTATATTTTTATATTATGTTAAACATCTTCTTTCTATATTTTTATGTTATGTTAAACTATTTCTTTCTATATTTTTATGTTATGTTAAACATCTTCTTTCTATATTTTTATATTATGTTAAACATCTTCTTTCTATATTTTTATGTTATGTTAAACTATTTCTTTCTATATTTTTATATTATGTTAAACATCTTCTTTCTATATTTTTATGTTATGTTAAACTACTTCTTTCTATGTTTTTATATTATGTTAAACTATTTCTTTCTATATTTTTATATTATGTTAATCATCTTCTTTATATATTTTTATGTTATGTTAAACTATTTCTTTCTATATTTTTATATTATGTTGAACTATTTCTTTCTATATTTTTATGTTATGTTAAACTACTTCTTTCTATGTTTTTTATATTATGTTAAACTATTTCTTTCTATATTTTTATATTATGTTAAACATCTTCTTTCTATGTTTTTTATATTATGTTAAACTATTTCTTTCTATATTTTTATATTATGTTAAACATCTTCTTTCTATATTTTTATGTTGTGTTAAACTACTTCTTTCTATATTTTTATATTATGTTAAACTATTTCTTTCTATATTTTTATATTATGTTAAACATCTTCTTTCTATATTTTTATGTTATATTAAACTATTTCTTTCTATATTTTTATATTATGTTAAACTATTTCTTTCTATATTTTTATATTATGTTAAACATCTTCTTTCTATATTTTTATGTTATGTTAAACTACTTCTTTCTATATTTTTATGTTATGTTAAACTACTTCTTTCTATGTTTTTATATTATGTAAAACTATTTCTTTCTATATTTTTATATTATGTTAAACATCTTCTTTCTATATTTTTATGTTATGTTAAACTATTTCTTTCTATATTTTTATATTATGTTAAACATCTTCTTTCTATATTTTTATGTTATGTTAAACTATTTCTTTCTATATTTTTATATTATGTTAAACATCTTCTTTCTATATTTTTATATTACGTTTAACTACTTCTTTCTATATTTTTATGTTATGTTAAACTACTTCTTTCTATGTTTTTATATTATGTTAAACTATTTCTTTCTATATTTTTATATTATGTTAAACATCTTCTTTCTATATTTTTATGTTATGTTAAACTATTTCTTTCTATATTTTTATATTATGTTAAACATCTTCTTTCTATATTTTTATGTTATGTTAAACTATTTCTTTCTATATTTTTATATTATGTTGAACTATTTCTTTCTATATTTTTATGTTATGTTAAACTACTTCTTTCTATGTTTTTTATATTATGTTAAACTATTTCTTTCTATATTTTTATATTATGTTAAACATCTTCTTTCTATATTTTTATGTTATATTAAACTATTTCTTTCTATATTTTAATATTATGTTAAACTATTTCTTTCTATATTTTTATATTATGTTAAACATCTTCTTTCTATATTTTTATGTTATGTTAAACTACTTCTTTATATGTTTTTATATTATGTTAAACTATTTCTTTCTATATTTTTATATTATGTTAAACATCTTCTTTCTTTATTTTTATGTTATGTTAAACTATTTCTTTCTATATCTTTATATCATGTTAAACTATTTCTTTCTATATTTTTATATTATGTTAAACATCTTCTTTCTATATTTTTATGTTATGTTAAACTATTTCTTTCTATATTTTTATATTATGTTAAACATCTTCTTTCTATATTTTTATGTTATGTTAAACTACTTCTTTTTATATTTTTATGTTATGTTATACAATTTCTTTCTATATTTTTTTGTTATGTTGAACTATTTCTTTCTATATTTTTATGTTATGTTAAACTACTTCTTTCTATGTTTTTTATATTATGTTAAACTATTTCTTTCTATATTTTTATATTATGTTAAACATCTTCTTTCTATATTTTTATGTTATATTAAACTATTTCTTTCTATATTTTAATATTATGTTAAACTATTTCTTTCTATATTTTTATATTATGTTAAACATCTTCTTTCTATATTTTTATGTTATGTTAAACTACTTCTTTATATGTTTTTATATTATGTTAAACTATTTCTTTCTATATTTTTATATTATGTTAAACATCTTCTTTCTTTATTTTTATGTTATGTTAAACTATTTCTTTCTATATTTTTATATCATGTTAAACTATTTCTTTCTATATTTTTATATTATGTTAAACATCTTCTTTCTATATTTTTATGTGATGTTAAACTATTTCTTTCTATATTTTTATATTATGTTAAACATCTTCTTTCTATATTTTTATGTTATGTTAAACTACTTCTTTCTATATTTTTATGTTATGTTATACAATTTCTTTCTATATTTTTATGTTATGTTAAACTACTTCTTTCTATGTTTTTATATTATGTTAAACTATTTCTTTCTATATTTTTATATTATGTTAAACATCTTCTTTCTATATTTTTATGTTATGATAATTTAGTTCTTTCTATATTTTTATATTATGTTAAACATCTTCTTTCTATATTTTTATATTATGTTAAACTATTTCTTTCTATATTTTTATATTATGTTAAACTATTTCTTTCTATATTTTTATGTTATGTTAAACTATTTCTTTCTATATTATGTTAAACATCTTCTTTCTATATTTTTATGTTATGTTAAACTACTTCTTTCTATATTTTTATGTTATGTTAAACTACTTCTTTCTATGTTTTTATATTATGTAAAACTATTTCTTTCTATATTTTTATATTATGTTAAACATCTAATTTCTATATTTTTATGTTATGATAAACTACTTCTTTCTATTTTTATATATTATGTTAAACTATTTCTTTCAATATTTTTATATTATGTTAAACATCTTCTTTCTATATTTTTATGTTATATTAAACTATTTCTGTCTATATTTTTATATTATGTTAAACATCTTTCTATATTTTTATGTTATGTTAAACTACTTCTTTCTATGTTTTTATGTTATGTTAAACTATTTCTTTCTATATTTTTATATTATGTTAAACATCTTCTTTCTATATTGTTATATTATGTTAAACATCTTATTTCTATATTTTTATGTTATGTTAAACTATTTCTTTCTATATTTTTATATTATGTTAAACATCTTCTTTCTATATTTTTATGTTATGTTAAACTATTTCTTTCTATATTTTTATGTTATGTTAAACATCTTCTTTCTATATTTTTATATTATGTTAAACATCTTCTTTCTATATTTTTATGTTATGTTAAACTATTTCTTTCTATATTTTTATATTATGTTAAACATCTTCTTTCTATATTTTTATGTTATGTTAAACTACTTCTTTCTATGTTTTTATATTATGTTAAACTATTTCTTTCTATATTTTTATATTATGTTAATCATCTTCTTTATATATTTTTATGTTATGTTAAACTATTTCTTTCTATATTTTTATATTATGTTGAACTATTTCTTTCTATATTTTTATGTTATGTTAAACTACTTCTTTCTATGTTTTTTATATTATGTTAAACTATTTCTTTCTATATTTTTATATTATGTTAAACATCTTCTTTCTATATTTTTATGTTATATTAAACTATTTCTTTCTATATTTTAATATTATGTTAAACTATTTCTTTCTATATTTTTATATTATGTTAAACATCTTCTTTCTATATTTTTATGTTATGTTAAACTACTTCTTTATATGTTTTTATATTATGTTAAACTATTTCTTTCTATATTTTTATATTATGTTAAACATCTTCTTTCTATATTTTTATGTTATGTTAAACTACTTCTTTTTATATTTTTATGTTATGTTATACAATTTCTTTCTATATTTTTTTGTTATGTTGAACTATTTCTTTCTATATTTTTATGTTATGTTAAACTACTTCTTTCTATGTTTTTTATATTATGTTAAACTATTTCTTTCTATATTTTTATATTATGTTAAACATCTTCTTTCTATATTTTTATGTTATATTAAACTATTTCTTTCTATATTTTAATATTATGTTAAACTATTTCTTTCTATATTTTTATATTATGTTAAACATCTTCTTTCTATATTTTTATGTTATGTTAAACTACTTCTTTATATGTTTTTATATTATGTTAAACTATTTCTTTCTATATTTTTATATTATGTTAAACATCTTCTTTCTTTATTTTTATGTTATGTTAAACTATTTCTTTCTATATTTTTATATCATGTTAAACTATTTCTTTCTATATTTTTATATTATGTTAAAAATCTTCTTTCTATATTTTTATGTGATGTTAAACTATTTCTTTCTATATTTTTATATTATGTTAAACATCTTCTTTCTATATTTTTATGTTATGTTAAACTACTTCTTTCTATATTTTTATGTTATGTTATACAATTTCTTTCTATATTTTTATGTTATGTTAAACTACTTCTTTCTATGTTTTTATATTATGTTAAACTATTTCTTTCTATATTTTTATATTATGTTAAACATCTTCTTTCTATATTTTTATGTTATGATAATTTAGTTCTTTCTATATTTTTATATTATGTTAAACATCTTCTTTCTATATTTTTATATTATGTTAAACTATTTCTTTCTATATTTTTATATTATGTTAAACTATTTCTTTCTATATTTTTATGTTATGTTAAACTATTTCTTTCTATATTATGTTAAACATCTTCTTTCTATATTTTTATGTTATGTTAAACTACTTCTTTCTATATTTTTATGTTATGTTAAACTACTTCTTTCTATGTTTTTATATTATGTAAAACTATTTCTTTCTATATTTTTATATTATGTTAAACATCTTCTTTCTATATTTTTATGTTATGTTAAACTATTTCTTTCTATATTTTTATATTATGTTAAACATCTTCTTTCTATATTTTTATGTTATGTTAAACTATTTCTTTCTATATTTTTATATTATGTTAAACATCTTCTTTCTATATTTTTATATTACGTTTAACTACTTCTTTCTATATTTTTATGTTATGTTAAACTACTTCTTTCTATGTTTTTATATTATGTTAAACTATTTCTTTCTATATTTTTATATTATGTTAAACATCTTCTTTCTATATTTTTATGTTATGTTAAACTATTTCTTTCTATATTTTTATATTATGTTAAACATCTAATTTCTATATTTTTATGTTATGTTAAACTACTTCTTTCTATGTTTATATATTATGTTAAACTATTTCTTTCTATATTTTTATATTATGTTAAACATCTTCTTTCTATATTTTTATGTTATGTTAAACTACTTCTTTATATGTTTTTATATTATGTTAAACTATTTCTTTCTATATTTTTATATTATGTTAAACATCTTCTTTCTTTATTTTTATGTTATGTTAAACTATTTCTTTCTATATCTTTATATCATGTTAAACTATTTCTTTCTATATTTTTATATTATGTTAAACATCTTCTTTCTATATTTTTATGTTATGTTAAACTATTTCTTTCTATATTTTTATATTATGTTAAACATCTTCTTTCTATATTTTTATGTTATGTTAAACTACTTCTTTTTATATTTTTATGTTATGTTATACAATTTCTTTCTATATTTTTTTGTTATGTTGAACTATTTCTTTCTATATTTTTATGTTATGTTAAACTACTTCTTTCTATGTTTTTTATATTATGTTAAACTATTTCTTTCTATATTTTTATATTATGTTAAACATCTTCTTTCTATATTTTTATGTTATATTAAACTATTTCTTTCTATATTTTTATATTATGTTAAACTATTTCTTTCTATATTTTTATGTTATGTTAAACATCTTCTTTCTATATTTTTATATTATGTTAAACATCTTCTTTCTATATTTTTATGTTATGTTAAACTACTTCTTTTATATTTTTATGTTATGTTAAACTATTTCTTTCTATATTTTTATATTATGTTAAACATCTTCTTTCTATATTTTTATGTTATGTTAAACTACTTCTTTCTATATTTTTATGTTATGTTAAACTATTTCTTTCTATATTTTTATGTTATGTTAAACTATTTCTTTCTATATTTTTATATTATGTTAAACTATTTCTTTCCATATTTTTATATTATCTTAAACATCTTCTTTCTATATTTTTATGTTATGTTAAACTATTTCTTTCTATATTTTTATATTATGTTAAACATCTTCTTTCTATATTTTTATGTTATGTTAAACTACTTCTTTCTATATTTTTATGTTATGTTAAACTACTTCTTTCTATGTTTTTATATTATGTAAAACTATTTCTTTCTATATTTTTATATTATGTTAAACATCTTCTTTCTATATTTTTATGTTATTTTAAACTATTACTGTCTATATTTTTATATTATGTTAAACATCTTCTTTCTATATTTTTATGTTATGTTAAACTACTTCTTTCTATATTTTTATGTTATGTTAAACTACTTCTTTCTATGTTTTTATATTATGTTAAACTATTTCTTTCTATATTTTTATATTATGTTAAACATCTTCTTTCTATATTTTTATGTTATCTTAAACTATTTCTTTCTATATTTTTATATTATGTTAACCATCTAATTTCTATATTTTTATGTTATGTTAAACTACTTCTTTCTATGTTTATATATTATGTTAAACTATTTCTTTCAATATTTTTATATTATGTTAAACATCTTCTTTCTATATTTTTATGTTATATTAAACTATTTCTGTCTATATTTTTATATTATGTTAAACATCTTCTTTCTATATTTTTATGTTATGTTAAACTACTTCTTTCTATGTTTCTATGTTATGTTAAACTATTTCTTTCTATATTTTTATATTATGTTAAACATCTTCTTTCTATATTTTTATGTTATCTTAAACTATTTCTTTCTATATTTTTATATTATGTTAACCATCTAATTTCTATATTTTTATGTTATGTTAAACTACTTCTTTCTATGTTTATATATTATGTTAAACTATTTCTTTCAATATTTTTATATTATGTTAAACATCTTCTTTCTATATTTTTATGTTATATTAAACTATTTCTGTCTATATTTTTATATTATGTTAAACATCTTCTTTCTATATTTTCATGTTGTGTTAAACTACTTCTTTCTATGTTTTTATATTATGTTAAACTATTTCTTTCTATATTTTTATATTATGTTAAACATCTTCTTTCTATATTTTTATGTTATGTTAAACTACTTCTTTATATGTTTTTATATTATGTTAAACTATTTCTTTCTATATTTTTATATTATGTTAAACATCTTCTTTCTATATTTTTATGTTATATTAAACTATTTCTTTCTATATTTTTATATTATGTTAAACTATTTCTTTCTATATTTTTATATTATGTTAAACATCTTCTTTCTATATTTTTATGTTATGTTAAACTACTTCTTTATATGTTTTTATATTATGTTAAACTATTTCTTTCTATATTTTTATATTATGATAAACATCTTCTTTCTATATTTTTATGTTATGTTAAACTACTTCTTTCTATGTTTCTATGTTATGTTAAACTATTTCTTTCTATATTTTTATATTATGTTAAACATCTTCTTTCTATATTTTTATGTTATCTTAAACTATTTCTTTCTATATTTTTATATTATGTTAACCATCTAATTTCTATATTTTTATGTTATGTTAAACTACTTCTTTCTATGTTTATATATTATGTTAAACTATTTCTTTCAATATTTTTATATTATGTTAAACATCTTCTTTCTATATTTTTATGTTATATTAAACTATTTCTGTCTATATTTTTATATTATGTTAAACATCTTCTTTCTATATTTTCATGTTGTGTTAAACTACTTCTTTCTATGTTTTTATATTATGTTAAGCTATTTCTTTCTATATTTTTATATTATGTTAAACATCTTCTTTCTATATTTTTATGTTATGTTAAACTACTTCTTTCTATATTTTTATGTTATGTTAAACTACTTCTTTCTATATTTTTATGTTATGTTATACAATTTCTTTCTATATTTTTATGTTATGTTAAACTACTTCTTTCTATGTTTTTATATTATGTTAAACTATTTCCTTCTATATTTTTATATTATGTTAAACATCTTCTTTCTATATTTTTATGTTATGTTAAATTACTTCTTTCTATGTTTTAATATTATGTTAAACTATTTCTTTCTATATTTTTATATTATGTTAAACATCTTCTTTCTATATTTTTATATTATGTTAAACATCATCTTTCTATATTTTTATGTTATGTTAAACTATTTCTTTCTATATTTTTATATTATGTTAAACATCTTCTTTCTATATTTTTATATTATGTTAAACATCTTCTTTCTATATTTTTATGTTATGTTAAACTATTTCTTTCTATATTTTTATACTATGTTAAACATCTTCTTTCTATATTTTTATGTTATGTTAAACTACTTCTTTCTATATTTTTATGTTATGTTAAACTATTTTTTTCTATATTTTTATATTATGTTAAACATCTTCTTTCTATATTTTTATGTTATGTTAAACTATTTCTTTCTATATTTTTATGTTATGTTAAACTACTTCTTTCTATGTTTTTATATTATGTTAAACTATTTCTTTCTATATTTTTATATTATGTTAAACATCTTCTTTCTATATTTTTATGTTATGTTAAACTACTTCTTTCTATATTTTTATGTTATGTTAAACTACTTCTTTCTATGTTTTTATATTATGTAAAACTATTTCTTTCTATATTTTTATATTATGTTAAACATCTTCTTTCTATATTTTTATGTTATTTTAAACTATTTCTTTCTATATTTTTATATTATGTTAAACATCTTCTTTCTATATTTTTATGTTATGTTAAACTAGTTCTTTCTATGTTTTTATATTATGTTAAACTATTTCTTTCTATATTTTTATATTATGTTAAACATCTTCTTTCTATATTTTTATGTTATGTTAAACTATTTCTTTCTATATTTTTATATTATGTTAAACATCTTCTTTCTATATTTTTATATTATGTTAAACTATTTCTTTCTATATTTTTATATTATGTTAAACATCTTCTTTCTATATTTTTATGTTATGTTAAACTATTTCTTTCTATATTTTTATATTATGTTAAACATCTAATTTCTATATTTTTATGTTATGATAAACTACTTCTTTCTATTTTTATATATTATGTTAAACTATTTCTTTCAATATTTTTATATTATGTTAAACATCTTCTTTCTATATTTTTATGTTATATTAAACTATTTCTGTCTATATTTTTATATTATGTTAAACATCTTTCTATATTTTTATGTTATGTTAAACTACTTCTTTCTATGTTTTTATGTTATGTTAAACTATTTCTTTCTATATTTTTATATTATGTTAAACATCTTCTTTCTATATTGTTATATTATGTTAAACATCTTATTTCTATATTTTTATGTTATGTTAAACTATTTCTTTCTATATTTTTATATTATGTTAAACATCTTCTTTCTATATTTTTATGTTATGTTAAACTATTTCTTTCTATATTTTTATGTTATGTTAAACATCTTCTTTCTATATTTTTATATTATGTTAAACATCTTCTTTCTATATTTTTATGTTATGTTAAACTATTTCTTTCTATATTTTTATATTATGTTAAACATCTTCTTTCTATATTTTTATGTTATGTTAAACTACTTCTTTCTATGTTTTTATATTATGTTAAACTATTTCTTTCTATATTTTTATATTATGTTAATCATCTTCTTTATATATTTTTATGTTATGTTAAACTATTTCTTTCTATATTTTTATATTATGTTGAACTATTTCTTTCTATATTTTTATGTTATGTTAAACTACTTCTTTCTATGTTTTTTATATTATGTTAAACTATTTCTTTCTATATTTTTATATTATGTTAAACATCTTCTTTCTATATTTTTATGTTATGTTAAACTACTTCTTTCTATGTTTTTATATTATGTTAAACTATTTCTTTCTATATTTTTATATTATGTTAAACATCTTCTTTCTATACTTTTATGTTATGTTAAACTACTTCTTTATATGTTTTTATATTATGTTAAACTATTTCTTTCTATATTTTAATATTATGTTAAACATCTTCTTTCTATATTTTTATGTTATGTTAAACTACTTCTTTATATGTTTTTATATTATGTTAAACTATTTCTTTCTATATTTTTATATTATGTTAAACATCTTCTTTCTATATTTTTATGATATGTTAACTATTTCTTTCTAAATTTTTATATTATGTTAAACTATTTCTTTCTATATTTTTATATTATGTTAAACATCTTCTTTCTATATTTTTATGTTATGTTAAACTACTTCTTTCTATATTTTTATGTTATGTTAAACTATTTCTTTCTATATTTTTATGTTATGTTAAACTATTTCTTTCTATATTTTTATATTATGTTAAACTATTTCTTTCCATATTTTTATATTATCTTAAACATCTTCTTTCTATATTTTTATGTTATGTTAAACTATTTCTTTCTATATTTTTATATTATGTTAAACATCTTCTTTCTATATTTTTATGTTATGTTAAACTACTTCTTTCTATATTTTTATGTTATGTTAAACTACTTCTTTCTATGTTTTTATATTATGTAAAACTATTTCTTTCTATATTTTTATATTATGTTAAACATCTTCTTTCTATATTTTTATGTTATTTTAAACTATTTCTTTCTATATTTTTATATTATGTTAAACATCTTCTTTCTATATTTTTATGTTATGTTAAACTACTTCTTTCTATGTTTTTATATTATGTTAAACTATTTCTTTCTATATTTTTATATTATGTTAAACATCTTCTTTCTATATTTTTATGTTATGTTAAACTATTTCTTTCTATATTTTTATATTATGTTAAACATCTTTTTTCTATATTTTTATGTTATGTTAAACTATTTCTTTCTATATTTTTATATTATGTTAAACATCTTCTTTCTATATTTTTATATTATGTTAAACTATTTCTTTCTATATTTTTATATTATGTTAAACATCTTCTTTCTATATTTTTATGTTATGTTAAACTATTTCTTTCTATATTTTTATGTTATGTTAAACTACTTCTTTCTATGTTTTTATATTATGTTAAACTATTTCTTTCTATATTTTTATATTATGTTAAACATCTTCTTTCTATATTTTTATGTTATATTAAACTATTTCTGTCTATATTTTTATATTATGTTAAACATCTTCTTTCTATATTTTTATGTTATGTTAAACTACTTCTTTCTATATTTTTATGTTATGTTAAACTACTTCTTTCTATGTTTTTATATTATGTTAAACTATTTCTTTCTATATTTTTATATTATGTTAAACATCTTCTTTCTATATTTTTATGTTATCTTAAACTATTTCTTTCTATATTTTTATATTATGTTAACCATCTAATTTCTATATTTTTATGTTATGTTAAACTACTTCTTTCTATGTTTATATATTATGTTAAACTATTTCTTTCAATATTTTTATATTATGTTAAACATCTTCTTTCTATATTTTTATGTTATATTAAACTATTTCTGTCTATATTTTTATATTATGTTAAACATCTTCTTTCTATATTTTTATGTTATGTTAAACTACTTCTTTCTATGTTTCTATGTTATGTTAAACTATTTCTTTCTATATTTTTATATTATGTTAAACATCTTCTTTCTATATTTTTATGTTATCTTAAACTATTTCTTTCTATATTTTTATATTATGTTAACCATCTAATTTCTATATTTTTATGTTATGTTAAACTACTTCTTTCTATGTTTATATATTATGTTAAACTATTTCTTTCAATATTTTTATATTATGTTAAACATCTTCTTTCTATATTTTTATGTTATATTAAACTATTTCTGTCTATATTTTTATATTATGTTAAACATCTTCTTTCTATATTTTCATGTTGTGTTAAACTACTTCTTTCTATGTTTTTATATTATGTTAAACTATTTCTTTCTATATTTTTATATTATGTTAAACATCTTCTTTCTATATTTTTATGTTATGTTAAACTACTTCTTTATATGTTTTTATATTATGTTAAACTATTTCTTTCTATATTTTTATATTATGTTAAACATCTTCTTTCTATATTTTTATGTTATATTAAACTATTTCTTTCTATATTTTTATATTATGTTAAACTATTTCTTTCTATATTTTTATATTATGTTAAACATCTTCTTTCTATATTTTTATGTTATGTTAAACTACTTCTTTATATGTTTTTATATTATGTTAAACATCTTCTTTCTATATTTTTATGTTATGTTAAACTACTTCTTTATATGTTTTTATATTATGTTAAACTATTTCTTTCTATATTTTTATATTATGATAAACATCTTCTTTCTATATTTTTATGTTATGTTAAACTACTTCTTTCTATATTTTTATGTTATGTTATACAATTTCTTTCTATATTTTTATGTTATGTTAAACTACTTCTTTCTATGTTTTTATATTATGTTAAACTATTTCCTTCTATATTTTTATATTATGTTAAACATCTTCTTTCTATATTTTTATGTTATGTTAAATTACTTCTTTCTATGTTTTAATATTATGTTAAACTATTTCTTTCTATATTTTTATATTATGTTAAACATCTTCTTTCTATATTTTTATATTATGTTAAACATCATCTTTCTATATTTTTATGTTATGTTAAACTATTTCTTTCTATATTTTTATATTATGTTAAACATCTTCTTTCTATATTTTTATATTATGTTAAACATCTTCTTTCTATATTTTTATGTTATGTTAAACTACTTCTTTATATGTTTTTATATTATGTTAAACTATTTCTTTCTATATTTTTATATTATGATAAACTACTTCTTTCTATATTTTTATGTTATGTTAAACTACTTCTTTCTATATTTTTATGTTATGTTATACAATTTCTTTCTATATTTTTATGTTATGTTAAACTACTTCTTTCTATGTTTTTATATTATGTTAAACTATTTCCTTCTATATTTTTATATTATGTTAAACATCTTCTTTCTATATTTTTATGTTATGTTAAATTACTTCTTTCTATGTTTTAATATTATGTTAAACTATTTCTTTCTATATTTTTATATTATGTTAAACATCTTCTTTCTATATTTTTATATTATGTTAAACATCATCTTTCTATATTTTTATGTTATGTTAAACTATTTCTTTCTATATTTTTATATTATGTTAAACATCTTCTTTCTATATTTTTATATTATGTTAAACATCTTCTTTCTATATTTTTATGTTATGTTAAACTATTTCTTTCTATATTTTTATACTATGTTAAACATCTTCTTTCTATATTTTTATGTTATGTTAAACTACTTCTTTCTATATTTTTATGTTATGTTAAACTATTTTTTTCTATATTTTTATATTATGTTAAACATCTTCTTTCTATATTTTTATGTTATGTTAAACTATTTCTTTCTATATTTTTATGTTATGTTAAACTACTTCTTTCTATGTTTTTATATTATGTTAAACATCTTCTTTCTATATTTTTATGTTATGTTAAACTATTTCTTTCTATATTTTTATATTATGTTGAACTATTTCTTTCTATATTTTTATGTTATGTTAAACTACTTCTTTCTATGTTTTTTATATTATGTTAAACTATTTCTTTCTATATTTTTATATTATGTTAAACATCTTCTTTCTATATTTTTATGTTATATTAAACTATTTCTTTCTATATTTTAATATTATGTTAAACTATTTCTTTCTATATTTTTATATTATGTTAAACATCTTCTTTCTATATTTTTATGTTATGTTAAACTACTTCTTTATATGTTTTTATATTATGTTAAACTATTTCTTTCTATATTTTTATATTATGTTAAACATCTTCTTTCTTTATTTTTATGTTATGTTAAACTATTTCTTTCTATATCTTTATATCATGTTAAACTATTTCTTTCTATATTTTTATATTATGTTAAACATCTTCTTTCTATATTTTTATGTTATGTTAAACTATTTCTTTCTATATTTTTATATTATGTTAAACATCTTCTTTCTATATTTTTATGTTATGTTAAACTACTTCTTTTTATATTTTTATGTTATGTTATACAATTTCTTTCTATATTTTTTTGTTATGTTGAACTATTTCTTTCTATATTTTTATGTTATGTTAAACTACTTCTTTCTATGTTTTTTATATTATGTTAAACTATTTCTTTCTATATTTTTATATTATGTTAAACATCTTCTTTCTATATTTTTATGTTATATTAAACTATTTCTTTCTATATTTTAATATTATGTTAAACTATTTCTTTCTATATTTTTATATTATGTTAAACATCTTCTTTCTATATTTTTATGTTATGTTAAACTACTTCTTTATATGTTTTTATATTATGTTAAACTATTTCTTTCTATATTTTTATATTATGTTAAACATCTTCTTTCTTTATTTTTATGTTATGTTAAACTATTTCTTTCTATATTTTTATATCATGTTAAACTATTTCTTTCTATATTTTTATATTATGTTAAACATCTTCTTTCTATATTTTTATGTGATGTTAAACTATTTCTTTCTATATTTTTATATTATGTTAAACATCTTCTTTCTATATTTTTATGTTATGTTAAACTACTTCTTTCTATATTTTTATGTTATGTTATACAATTTCTTTCTATATTTTTATGTTATGCTAAACTACTTCTTTCTATGTTTTTATATTATGTTAAACTATTTCTTTCTATATTTTTATATTATGTTAAACATCTTCTTTCTATATTTTTATGTTATGATAATTTAGTTCTTTCTATATTTTTATATTATGTTAAACATCTTCTTTCTATATTTTTATATTATGTTAAACTATTTCTTTCTATATTTTTATATTATGTTAAACTATTTCTTTCTATATTTTTATGTTATGTTAAACTATTTCTTTCTATATTATGTTAAACATCTTCTTTCTATATTTTTATGTTATGTTAAACTACTTCTTTCTATATTTTTATGTTATGTTAAACTACTTCTTTCTATGTTTTTATATTATGTAAAACTATTTCTTTCTATATTTTTATATTATGTTAAACATCTAATTTCTATATTTTTATGTTATGATAAACTACTTCTTTCTATTTTTATATATTATGTTAAACTATTTCTTTCAATATTTTTATATTATGTTAAACATCTTCTTTCTATATTTTTATGTTATATTAAACTATTTCTGTCTATATTTTTATATTATGTTAAACATCTTTCTATATTTTTATGTTATGTTAAACTACTTCTTTCTATGTTTTTATGTTATGTTAAACTATTTCTTTCTATATTTTTATATTATGTTAAACATCTTCTTTCTATATTGTTATATTATGTTAAACATCTTATTTCTATATTTTTATGTTATGTTAAACTATTTCTTTCTATATTTTTATATTATGTTAAACATCTTCTTTCTATATTTTTATGTTATGTTAAACTATTTCTTTCTATATTTTTATGTTATGTTAAACATCTTCTTTCTATATTTTTATATTATGTTAAACATCTTCTTTCTATATTTTTATGTTATGTTAAACTATTTCTTTCTATATTTTTATATTATGTTAAACATCTTCTTTCTATATTTTTATGTTATGTTAAACTACTTCTTTCTATGTTTTTATATTATGTTAAACTATTTCTTTCTATATTTTTATATTATGTTAATCATCTTCTTTATATATTTTTATGTTATGTTAAACTATTTCTTTCTATATTTTTATATTATGTTGAACTATTTCTTTCTATATTTTTATGTTATGTTAAACTACTTCTTTCTATGTTTTTTATATTATGTTAAACTATTTCTTTCTATATTTTTATATTATGTTAAACATCTTCTTTCTATATTTTTATGTTATATTAAACTATTTCTTTCTATATTTTAATATTATGTTAAACTATTTCTTTCCATATTTTTATATTATGTTAAACATCTTCTTTCTATATTTTTATGTTATGTTAAACTACTTCTTTATATGTTTTTATATTATGTTAAACTATTTCTTTCTATATTTTTATATTATGTTAAACATCTTCTTTCTTTATTTTTATGTTATGTTAAACTATTTCTTTCTATATCTTTATATCATGTTAAACTATTTCTTTCTATATTTTTATATTATGTTAAACATCTTCTTTCTATATTTTTATGTTATGTTAAACTATTTCTTTCTATATTTTTATATTATGTTAAACATCTTCTTTCTATATTTTTATGTTATGTTAAACTACTTCTTTTTATATTTTTATGTTATGTTATACAATTTCTTTCTATATTTTTTTGTTATGTTGAACTATTTCTTTCTATATTTTTATGTTATGTTAAACTACTTCTTTCTATGTTTTTTATATTATGTTAAACTATTTCTTTCTATATTTTTATATTATGTTAAACATCTTCTTTCTATATTTTTATGTTATATTAAACTATTTCTTTCTATATTTTAATATTATGTTAAACTATTTCTTTCTATATTTTTATATTATGTTAAACATCTTCTTTCTATATTTTTATGTTATGTTAAACTACTTCTTTATATGTTTTTATATTATGTTAAACTATTTCTTTCTATATTTTTATATTATGTTAAACATCTTCTTTCTTTATTTTTATGTTATGTTAAACTATTTCTTTCTATATTTTTATATCATGTTAAACTATTTCTTTCTATATTTTTATATTATGTTAAAAATCTTCTTTCTATATTTTTATGTGATGTTAAACTATTTCTTTCTATATTTTTATATTATGTTAAACATCTTCTTTCTATATTTTTATGTTATGTTAAACTACTTCTTTCTATATTTTTATGTTATGTTATACAATTTCTTTCTATATTTTTATGTTATGTTAAACTACTTCTTTCTATGTTTTTATATTATGTTAAACTATTTCTTTCTATATTTTTATATTATGTTAAACATCTTCTTTCTATATTTTTATGTTATGATAATTTAGTTCTTTCTATATTTTTATATTATGTTAAACATCTTCTTTCTATATTTTTATATTATGTTAAACTATTTCTTTCTATATTTTTATATTATGTTAAACTATTTCTTTCTATATTTTTATGTTATGTTAAACTATTTCTTTCTATATTATGTTAAACATCTTCTTTCTATATTTTTATGTTATGTTAAACTACTTCTTTCTATATTTTTATGTTATGTTAAACTACTTCTTTCTATGTTTTTATATTATGTAAAACTATTTCTTTCTATATTTTTATATTATGTTAAACATCTTCTTTCTATATTTTTATGTTATGTTAAACTATTTCTTTCTATATTTTTATATTATGTTAAACATCTTCTTTCTATATTTTTATGTTATGTTAAACTATTTCTTTCTATATTTTTATATTATGTTAAACATCTTCTTTCTATATTTTTATATTACGTTTAACTACTTCTTTCTATATTTTTATGTTATGTTAAACTACTTCTTTCTATGTTTTTATATTATGTTAAACTATTTCTTTCTATATTTTTATATTATGTTAAACATCTTCTTTCTATATTTTTATGTTATGTTAAACTATTTCTTTCTATATTTTTATATTATGTTAAACATCTAATTTCTATATTTTTATGTTATGTTAAACTACTTCTTTCTATGTTTATATATTATGTTAAACTATTTCTTTCTATATTTTTATATTATGTTAAACATCTTCTTTCTATATTTTTATGTTATGTTAAACTACTTCTTTATATGTTTTTATATTATGTTAAACTATTTCTTTCTATATTTTTATATTATGTTAAACATCTTCTTTCTTTATTTTTATGTTATGTTAAACTATTTCTTTCTATATCTTTATATCATGTTAAACTATTTCTTTCTATATTTTTATATTATGTTAAACATCTTCTTTCTATATTTTTATGTTATGTTAAACTATTTCTTTCTATATTTTTATATTATGTTAAACATCTTCTTTCTATATTTTTATGTTATGTTAAACTACTTCTTTTTATATTTTTATGTTATGTTATACAATTTCTTTCTATATTTTTTTGTTATGTTGAACTATTTCTTTCTATATTTTTATGTTATGTTAAACTACTTCTTTCTATGTTTTTTATATTATGTTAAACTATTTCTTTCTATATTTTTATATTATGTTAAACATCTTCTTTCTATATTTTTATGTTATATTAAACTATTTCTTTCTATATTTTTATATTATGTTAAACTATTTCTTTCTATATTTTTATGTTATGTTAAACATCTTCTTTCTATATTTTTATATTATGTTAAACATCTTCTTTCTATATTTTTATGTTATGTTAAACTACTTCTTTTATATTTTTATGTTATGTTAAACTATTTCTTTCTATATTTTTATATTATGTTAAACATCTTCTTTCTATATTTTTATGTTATGTTAAACTACTTCTTTCTATATTTTTATGTTATGTTAAACTATTTCTTTCTATATTTTTATGTTATGTTAAACTATTTCTTTCTATATTTTTATATTATGTTAAACTATTTCTTTCCATATTTTTATATTATCTTAAACATCTTCTTTCTATATTTTTATGTTATGTTAAACTATTTCTTTCTATATTTTTATATTATGTTAAACATCTTCTTTCTATATTTTTATGTTATGTTAAACTACTTCTTTCTATATTTTTATGTTATGTTAAACTACTTCTTTCTATGTTTTTATATTATGTAAAACTATTTCTTTCTATATTTTTATATTATGTTAAACATCTTCTTTCTATATTTTTATGTTATTTTAAACTATTACTGTCTATATTTTTATATTATGTTAAACATCTTCTTTCTATATTTTTATGTTATGTTAAACTACTTCTTTCTATATTTTTATGTTATGTTAAACTACTTCTTTCTATGTTTTTATATTATGTTAAACTATTTCTTTCTATATTTTTATATTATGTTAAACATCTTCTTTCTATATTTTTATGTTATCTTAAACTATTTCTTTCTATATTTTTATATTATGTTAACCATCTAATTTCTATATTTTTATGTTATGTTAAACTACTTCTTTCTATGTTTATATATTATGTTAAACTATTTCTTTCAATATTTTTATATTATGTTAAACATCTTCTTTCTATATTTTTATGTTATATTAAACTATTTCTGTCTATATTTTTATATTATGTTAAACATCTTCTTTCTATATTTTTATGTTATGTTAAACTACTTCTTTCTATGTTTCTATGTTATGTTAAACTATTTCTTTCTATATTTTTATATTATGTTAAACATCTTCTTTCTATATTTTTATGTTATCTTAAACTATTTCTTTCTATATTTTTATATTATGTTAACCATCTAATTTCTATATTTTTATGTTATGTTAAACTACTTCTTTCTATGTTTATAAATTATGTTAAACTATTTCTTTCAATATTTTTATATTATGTTAAACATCTTCTTTCTATATTTTTATGTTATATTAAACTATTTCTGTCTATATTTTTATATTATGTTAAACATCTTCTTTCTATATTTTCATGTTGTGTTAAACTACTTCTTTCTATGTTTTTATATTATGTTAAACTATTTCTTTCTATATTTTTATATTATGTTAAACATCTTCTTTCTATATTTTTATGTTATGTTAAACTACTTCTTTATATGTTTTTATATTATGTTAAACTATTTCTTTCTATATTTTTATATTATGTTAAACATCTTCTTTCTATATTTTTATGTTATATTAAACTATTTCTTTCTATATTTTTATATTATGTTAAACTATTTCTTTCTATATTTTTATGTTATGTTAAACATCTTCTTTCTATATTTTTATATTATGTTAAACATCTTCTTTCTATATTTTTATGTTATGTTAAACTACTTCTTTTATATTTTTATGTTATGTTAAACTATTTCTTTCTATATTTTTATATTATGTTAAACATCTTCTTTCTATATTTTTATGTTATGTTAAACTATTTCTTTCTATATTTTTATATTATGTTAAACTATTTCTTTCCATATTTTTATATTATCTTAAACATCTTCTTTCTATATTTTTATGTTATGTTAAACTATTTCTTTCTATATTTTTATATTATGTTAAACATCTTCTTTCTATATTTTTATGTTATGTTAAACTACTTCTTTCTATATTTTTATGTTATGTTAAACTACTTCTTTCTATGTTTTTATATTATGTAAAACTATTTCTTTCTATATTTTTATATTATGTTAAACATCTTCTTTCTATATTTTTATGTTATTTTAAACTATTACTGTCTATATTTTTATATTATGTTAAACATCTTCTTTCTATATTTTTATGTTATGTTAAACTACTTCTTTCTATATTTTTATGTTATGTTAAACTACTTCTTTCTATGTTTTTATATTATGTTAAACTATTTCTTTCTATATTTTTATATTATGTTAAACATCTTCTTTCTATATTTTTATGTTATCTTAAACTATTTCTTTCTATATTTTTATATTATGTTAACCATCTAATTTCTATATTTTTATGTTATGTTAAACTACTTCTTTCTATGTTTATATATTATGTTAAACTATTTCTTTCAATATTTTTATATTATGTTAAACATCTTCTTTCTATATTTTTATGTTATATTAAACTATTTCTGTCTATATTTTTATATTATGTTAAACATCTTCTTTCTATATTTTTATGTTATGTTAAACTACTTCTTTCTATGTTTCTATGTTATGTTAAACTATTTCTTTCTATATTTTTATATTATGTTAAACATCTTCTTTCTATATTTTTATGTTATCTTAAACTATTTCTTTCTATATTTTTATATTATGTTAACCATCTAATTTCTATATTTTTATGTTATGTTAAACTACTTCTTTCTATGTTTATATATTATGTTAAACTATTTCTTTCAATATTTTTATATTATGTTAAACATCTTCTTTCTATATTTTTATGTTATATTAAACTATTTCTGTCTATATTTTTATATTATGTTAAACATCTTCTTTCTATATTTTCATGTTGTGTTAAACTACTTCTTTCTATGTTTTTATATTATGTTAAACTATTTCTTTCTATATTTTTATATTATGTTAAACATCTTCTTTCTATATTTTTATGTTATGTTAAACTACTTCTTTATATGTTTTTATATTATGTTAAACTATTTCTTTCTATATTTTTATATTATGTTAAACATCTTCTTTCTATATTTTTATGTTATATTAAACTATTTCTTTCTATATTTTTATATTATGTTAAACTATTTCTTTCTATATTTTTATATTATGTTAAACATCTTCTTTCTATATTTTTATGTTATGTTAAACTACTTCTTTATATGTTTTTATATTATGTTAAACTATTTCTTTCTATATTTTTATATTATGATAAACATCTTCTTTCTATATTTTTATGTTATGTTAAACTACTTCTTTCTATGTTTCTATGTTATGTTAAACTATTTCTTTCTATATTTTTATATTATGTTAAACATCTTCTTTCTATATTTTTATGTTATCTTAAACTATTTCTTTCTATATTTTTATATTATGTTAACCATCTAATTTCTATATTTTTATGTTATGTTAAACTACTTCTTTCTATGTTTATATATTATGTTAAACTATTTCTTTCAATATTTTTATATTATGTTAAACATCTTCTTTCTATATTTTTATGTTATATTAAACTATTTCTGTCTATATTTTTATATTATGTTAAACATCTTCTTTCTATATTTTCATGTTGTGTTAAACTACTTCTTTCTATGTTTTTATATTATGTTAAGCTATTTCTTTCTATATTTTTATATTATGTTAAACATCTTCTTTCTATATTTTTATGTTATGTTAAACTACTTCTTTCTATATTTTTATGTTATGTTAAACTACTTCTTTCTATATTTTTATGTTATGTTATACAATTTCTTTCTATATTTTTATGTTATGTTAAACTACTTCTTTCTATGTTTTTATATTATGTTAAACTATTTCCTTCTATATTTTTATATTATGTTAAACATCTTCTTTCTATATTTTTATGTTATGTTAAATTACTTCTTTCTATGTTTTAATATTATGTTAAACTATTTCTTTCTATATTTTTATATTATGTTAAACATCTTCTTTCTATATTTTTATATTATGTTAAACATCATCTTTCTATATTTTTATGTTATGTTAAACTATTTCTTTCTATATTTTTATATTATGTTAAACATCTTCTTTCTATATTTTTATATTATGTTAAACATCTTCTTTCTATATTTTTATGTTATGTTAAACTATTTCTTTCTATATTTTTATACTATGTTAAACATCTTCTTTCTATATTTTTATGTTATGTTAAACTACTTCTTTCTATATTTTTATGTTATGTTAAACTATTTTTTTCTATATTTTTATATTATGTTAAACATCTTCTTTCTATATTTTTATGTTATGTTAAACTATTTCTTTCTATATTTTTATGTTATGTTAAACTACTTCTTTCTATGTTTTTATATTATGTTAAACTATTTCTTTCTATATTTTTATATTATGTTAAACATCTTCTTTCTATATTTTTATGTTATGTTAAACTACTTCTTTCTATATTTTTATGTTATGTTAAACTACTTCTTTCTATGTTTTTATATTATGTAAAACTATTTCTTTCTATATTTTTATATTATGTTAAACATCTTCTTTCTATATTTTTATGTTATTTTAAACTATTTCTTTCTATATTTTTATATTATGTTAAACATCTTCTTTCTATATTTTTATGTTATGTTAAACTAGTTCTTTCTATGTTTTTATATTATGTTAAACTATTTCTTTCTATATTTTTATATTATGTTAAACATCTTCTTTCTATATTTTTATGTTATGTTAAACTATTTCTTTCTATATTTTTATATTATGTTAAACATCTTCTTTCTATATTTTTATATTATGTTAAACTATTTCTTTCTATATTTTTATATTATGTTAAACATCTTCTTTCTATATTTTTATGTTATGTTAAACTATTTCTTTCTATATTTTTATATTATGTTAAACATCTAATTTCTATATTTTTATGTTATGATAAACTACTTCTTTCTATTTTTATATATTATGTTAAACTATTTCTTTCAATATTTTTATATTATGTTAAACATCTTCTTTCTATATTTTTATGTTATATTAAACTATTTCTGTCTATATTTTTATATTATGTTAAACATCTTTCTATATTTTTATGTTATGTTAAACTACTTCTTTCTATGTTTTTATGTTATGTTAAACTATTTCTTTCTATATTTTTATATTATGTTAAACATCTTCTTTCTATATTGTTATATTATGTTAAACATCTTATTTCTATATTTTTATGTTATGTTAAACTATTTCTTTCTATATTTTTATATTATGTTAAACATCTTCTTTCTATATTTTTATGTTATGTTAAACTATTTCTTTCTATATTTTTATGTTATGTTAAACATCTTCTTTCTATATTTTTATATTATGTTAAACATCTTCTTTCTATATTTTTATGTTATGTTAAACTATTTCTTTCTATATTTTTATATTATGTTAAACATCTTCTTTCTATATTTTTATGTTATGTTAAACTACTTCTTTCTATGTTTTTATATTATGTTAAACTATTTCTTTCTATATTTTTATATTATGTTAATCATCTTCTTTATATATTTTTATGTTATGTTAAACTATTTCTTTCTATATTTTTATATTATGTTGAACTATTTCTTTCTATATTTTTATGTTATGTTAAACTACTTCTTTCTATGTTTTTTATATTATGTTAAACTATTTCTTTCTATATTTTTATATTATGTTAAACATCTTCTTTCTATATTTTTATGTTATGTTAAACTACTTCTTTCTATGTTTTTATATTATGTTAAACTATTTCTTTCTATATTTTTATATTATGTTAAACATCTTCTTTCTATACTTTTATGTTATGTTAAACTACTTCTTTATATGTTTTTATATTATGTTAAACTATTTCTTTCTATATTTTTATATTATGTTAAACATCTTCTTTCTATATTTTTATGTTATGTTAAACTACTTCTTTATATGTTTTTATATTATGTTAAACTATTTCTTTCTATATTTTTATATTATGTTAAACATCTTCTTTCTATATTTTTATGATATGTTAACTATTTCTTTCTAAATTTTTATATTATGTTAAACTATTTCTTTCTATATTTTTATATTATGTTAAACATCTTCTTTCTATATTTTTATGTTATGTTAAACTACTTCTTTCTATATTTTTATGTTATGTTAAACTATTTCTTTCTATATTTTTATGTTATGTTAAACTATTTCTTTCTATATTTTTATATTATGTTAAACTATTTCTTTCCATATTTTTATATTATCTTAAACATCTTCTTTCTATATTTTTATGTTATGTTAAACTATTTCTTTCTATATTTTTATATTATGTTAAACATCTTCTTTCTATATTTTTATGTTATGTTAAACTACTTCTTTCTATATTTTTATGTTATGTTAAACTACTTCTTTCTATGTTTTTATATTATGTAAAACTATTTCTTTCTATATTTTTATATTATGTTAAACATCTTCTTTCTATATTTTTATGTTATTTTAAACTATTTCTTTCTATATTTTTATATTATGTTAAACATCTTCTTTCTATATTTTTATGTTATGTTAAACTACTTCTTTCTATGTTTTTATATTATGTTAAACTATTTCTTTCTATATTTTTATATTATGTTAAACATCTTCTTTCTATATTTTTATGTTATGTTAAACTATTTCTTTCTATATTTTTATATTATGTTAAACATCTTTTTTCTATATTTTTATGTTATGTTAAACTATTTCTTTCTATATTTTTATATTATGTTAAACATCTTCTTTCTATATTTTTATATTATGTTAAACTATTTCTTTCTATATTTTTATATTATGTTAAACATCTTCTTTCTATATTTTTATGTTATGTTAAACTATTTCTTTCTATATTTTTATGTTATGTTAAACTACTTCTTTCTATGTTTTTATATTATGTTAAACTATTTCTTTCTATATTTTTATATTATGTTAAACATCTTCTTTCTATATTTTTATGTTATATTAAACTATTTCTGTCTATATTTTTATATTATGTTAAACATCTTCTTTCTATATTTTTATGTTATGTTAAACTACTTCTTTCTATATTTTTATGTTATGTTAAACTACTTCTTTCTATGTTTTTATATTATGTTAAACTATTTCTTTCTATATTTTTATATTATGTTAAACATCTTCTTTCTATATTTTTATGTTATCTTAAACTATTTCTTTCTATATTTTTATATTATGTTAACCATCTAATTTCTATATTTTTATGTTATGTTAAACTACTTCTTTCTATGTTTATATATTATGTTAAACTATTTCTTTCAATATTTTTATATTATGTTAAACATCTTCTTTCTATATTTTTATGTTATATTAAACTATTTCTGTCTATATTTTTATATTATGTTAAACATCTTCTTTCTATATTTTTATGTTATGTTAAACTACTTCTTTCTATGTTTCTATGTTATGTTAAACTATTTCTTTCTATATTTTTATATTATGTTAAACATCTTCTTTCTATATTTTTATGTTATCTTAAACTATTTCTTTCTATATTTTTATATTATGTTAACCATCTAATTTCTATATTTTTATGTTATGTTAAACTACTTCTTTCTATGTTTATATATTATGTTAAACTATTTCTTTCAATATTTTTATATTATGTTAAACATCTTCTTTCTATATTTTTATGTTATATTAAACTATTTCTGTCTATATTTTTATATTATGTTAAACATCTTCTTTCTATATTTTCATGTTGTGTTAAACTACTTCTTTCTATGTTTTTATATTATGTTAAACTATTTCTTTCTATATTTTTATATTATGTTAAACATCTTCTTTCTATATTTTTATGTTATGTTAAACTACTTCTTTATATGTTTTTATATTATGTTAAACTATTTCTTTCTATATTTTTATATTATGTTAAACATCTTCTTTCTATATTTTTATGTTATATTAAACTATTTCTTTCTATATTTTTATATTATGTTAAACTATTTCTTTCTATATTTTTATATTATGTTAAACATCTTCTTTCTATATTTTTATGTTATGTTAAACTACTTCTTTATATGTTTTTATATTATGTTAAACATCTTCTTTCTATATTTTTATGTTATGTTAAACTACTTCTTTATATGTTTTTATATTATGTTAAACTATTTCTTTCTATATTTTTATATTATGATAAACATCTTCTTTCTATATTTTTATGTTATGTTAAACTACTTCTTTCTATATTTTTATGTTATGTTATACAATTTCTTTCTATATTTTTATGTTATGTTAAACTACTTCTTTCTATGTTTTTATATTATGTTAAACTATTTCCTTCTATATTTTTATATTATGTTAAACATCTTCTTTCTATATTTTTATGTTATGTTAAATTACTTCTTTCTATGTTTTAATATTATGTTAAACTATTTCTTTCTATATTTTTATATTATGTTAAACATCTTCTTTCTATATTTTTATATTATGTTAAACATCATCTTTCTATATTTTTATGTTATGTTAAACTATTTCTTTCTATATTTTTATATTATGTTAAACATCTTCTTTCTATATTTTTATATTATGTTAAACATCTTCTTTCTATATTTTTATGTTATGTTAAACTACTTCTTTATATGTTTTTATATTATGTTAAACTATTTCTTTCTATATTTTTATATTATGATAAACTACTTCTTTCTATATTTTTATGTTATGTTAAACTACTTCTTTCTATATTTTTATGTTATGTTATACAATTTCTTTCTATATTTTTATGTTATGTTAAACTACTTCTTTCTATGTTTTTATATTATGTTAAACTATTTCCTTCTATATTTTTATATTATGTTAAACATCTTCTTTCTATATTTTTATGTTATGTTAAATTACTTCTTTCTATGTTTTAATATTATGTTAAACTATTTCTTTCTATATTTTTATATTATGTTAAACATCTTCTTTCTATATTTTTATATTATGTTAAACATCATCTTTCTATATTTTTATGTTATGTTAAACTATTTCTTTCTATATTTTTATATTATGTTAAACATCTTCTTTCTATATTTTTATATTATGTTAAACATCTTCTTTCTATATTTTTATGTTATGTTAAACTATTTCTTTCTATATTTTTATACTATGTTATACATCTTCTTTCTATATTTTTATGTTATGTTAAACTACTTCTTTCTATATTTTTATGTTATGTTAAACTATTTTTTTCTATATTTTTATATTATGTTAAACATCTTCTTTCTATATTTTTATGTTATGTTAAACTATTTCTTTCTATATTTTTATGTTATGTTAAACTACTTCTTTCTATGTTTTTATATTATGTTAAACTATTTCTTTCTATATTTTTATATTATGTTAAACATCTTCTTTCTATATTTTTATGTTATGTTAAACTACTTCTTTCTATATTTTTATGTTATGTTAAACTACTTCTTTCTATGTTTTTATATTATGTAAAACTATTTCTTTCTATATTTTTATATTATGTTAAACATCTTCTTTCTATATTTTTATGTTATTTTAAACTATTTCTTTCTATATTTTTATATTATGTTAAACATCTTCTTTCTATATTTTTATGTTATGTTAAACTATTTCTTTCTATATTTTTATATTATGTTAAACATCTTCTTTCTATATTTTTATGTTATGTTAAACTATTTCTTTCTATATTTTTATATTATGTTAAACATCTTCTTTCTATATTTTTATATTATGTTAAACTATTTCTTTCTATATTTTTATATTATGTTAAACATCTTCTTTCTATATTTTTATGTTATGTTAAACTATTTCTTTCTATATTTTTATATTATGTTAAACATCTAATTTCTATATTTTTATGTTATGATAAACTACTTCTTTCTATTTTTATATATTATGTTAAACTATTTCTTTCAATATTTTTATATTATGTTAAACATCTTCTTTCTATATTTTTATGTTATATTAAACTATTTCTGTCTATATTTTTATATTATGTTAAACATCTTTCTATATTTTTATGTTATGTTAAACTACTTCTTTCTATGTTTTTATGTTATGTTAAACTATTTCTTTCTATATTTTTATATTATGTTAAACATCTTCTTTCTATATTGTTATATTATGTTAAACATCTTATTTCTATATTTTTATGTTATGTTAAACTATTTCTTTCTATATTTTTATATTATGTTAAACATCTTCTTTCTATATTTTTATGTTATGTTAAACTATTTCTTTCTATATTTTTATGTTATGTTAAACATCTTCTTTCTATATTTTTATATTATGTTAAACATCTTCTTTCTATATTTTTATGTTATGTTAAACTATTTCTTTCTATATTTTTATATTATGTTAAACATCTTCTTTCTATATTTTTATGTTATGTTAAACTACTTCTTTCTATGTTTTTATATTATGTTAAACATCTTCTTTCTATATTTTTATGTTATATTAAACTATTTCTGTCTATATTTTTATATTATGTTAAACATCTTCTTTCTATATTTTTATGTTATGTTAAACTACTTCTTTCTATATTTTTATGTTATGTTAAACTACTTCTTTCTATGTTTTTATATTATGTTAAACTATTTCTTTCTATATTTTTATATTATGTTAAACATCTTCTTTCTATATTTTTATGTTATCTTAAACTATTTCTTTCTATATTTTTATATTATGTTAACCATCTAATTTCTATATTTTTATGTTATGTTAAACTACTTCTTTCTATGTTTATATATTATGTTAAACTATTTCTTTCAATATTTTTATATTATGTTAAACATCTTCTTTCTATATTTTTATGTTATATTAAACTATTTCTGTCTATATTTTTATATTATGTTAAACATCTTCTTTCTATATTTTTATGTTATGTTAAACTACTTCTTTCTATGTTTCTATGTTATGTTAAACTATTTCTTTCTATATTTTTATATTATGTTAAACATCTTCTTTCTATATTTTTATGTTATCTTAAACTATTTCTTTCTATATTTTTATATTATGTTAACCATCTAATTTCTATATTTTTATGTTATGTTAAACTACTTCTTTCTATGTTTATATATTATGTTAAACTATTTCTTTCAATATTTTTATATTATGTTAAACATCTTCTTTCTATATTTTTATGTTATATTAAACTATTTCTGTCTATATTTTTATATTATGTTAAACATCTTCTTTCTATATTTTCATGTTGTGTTAAACTACTTCTTTCTATGTTTTTATATTATGTTAAACTATTTCTTTCTATATTTTTATATTATGTTAAACATCTTCTTTCTATATTTTTATGTTATGTTAAACTACTTCTTTATATGTTTTTATATTATGTTAAACTATTTCTTTCTATATTTTTATATTATGTTAAACATCTTCTTTCTATATTTTTATGTTATATTAAACTATTTCTTTCTATATTTTTATATTATGTTAAACTATTTCTTTCTATATTTTTATATTATGTTAAACATCTTCTTTCTATATTTTTATGTTATGTTAAACTACTTCTTTATATGTTTTTATATTATGTTAAACTATTTCTTTCTATATTTTTATATTATGATAAACATCTTCTTTCTATATTTTTATGTTATGTTAAACTACTTCTTTCTATATTTTTATGTTATGTTATACAATTTCTTTCTATATTTTTATGTTATGTTAAACTACTTCTTTCTATGTTTTTATATTATGTTAAACTATTTCCTTCTATATTTTTATATTATGTTAAACATCTTCTTTCTATATTTTTATGTTATGTTAAATTACTTCTTTCTATGTTTTAATATTATGTTAAACTATTTCTTTCTATATTTTTATATTATGTTAAACATCTTCTTTCTATATTTTTATATTATGTTAAACATCATCTTTCTATATTTTTATGTTATGTTAAACTATTTCTTTCTATATTTTTATATTATGTTAAACATCTTCTTTCTATATTTTTATATTATGTTAAACATCTTCTTTCTATATTTTTATGTTATGTTAAACTATTTCTTTCTATATTTTTATATTATGTTAAACATCTTCTTTCTATATTTTTATGTTATGTTAAACTACTTCTTTATATGTTTTTATATTATGTTAAACTATTTCTTTCTATATTTTTATATTATGTTAAACATCTTCTTTCTATATTTTTATGTTATATTAAACTATTTCTTTCTATATTTTTATATTATGTTAAACTATTTCTTTCTATATTTTTATATTATGTTAAACATCTTCTTTCTATATTTTTATGTTATGTTAAACTACTTCTTTATATGTTTTTATATTATGTTAAACTATTTCTTTCTATATTTTTATATTATGATAAACATCTTCTTTCTATATTTTTATGTTATGTTAAACTACTTCTTTCTATGTTTCTATGTTATGTTAAACTATTTCTTTCTATATTTTTATATTATGTTAAACATCTTCTTTCTATATTTTTATGTTATCTTAAACTATTTCTTTCTATATTTTTATATTATGTTAACCATCTAATTTCTATATTTTTATGTTATGTTAAACTACTTCTTTCTATGTTTATATATTATGTTAAACTATTTCTTTCAATATTTTTATATTATGTTAAACATCTTCTTTCTATATTTTTATGTTATATTAAACTATTTCTGTCTATATTTTTATATTATGTTAAACATCTTCTTTCTATATTTTCATGTTGTGTTAAACTACTTCTTTCTATGTTTTTATATTATGTTAAGCTATTTCTTTCTATATTTTTATATTATGTTAAACATCTTCTTTCTATATTTTTATGTTATGTTAAACTACTTCTTTCTATATTTTTATGTTATGTTAAACTACTTCTTTCTATATTTTTATGTTATGTTATACAATTTCTTTCTATATTTTTATGTTATGTTAAACTACTTCTTTCTATGTTTTTATATTATGTTAAACTATTTCCTTCTATATTTTTATATTATGTTAAACATCTTCTTTCTATATTTTTATGTTATGTTAAATTACTTCTTTCTATGTTTTAATATTATGTTAAACTATTTCTTTCTATATTTTTATATTATGTTAAACATCTTCTTTCTATATTTTTATATTATGTTAAACATCATCTTTCTATATTTTTATGTTATGTTAAACTATTTCTTTCTATATTTTTATATTATGTTAAACATCTTCTTTCTATATTTTTATATTATGTTAAACATCTTCTTTCTATATTTTTATGTTATGTTAAACTATTTCTTTCTATATTTTTATACTATGTTAAACATCTTCTTTCTATATTTTTATGTTATGTTAAACTACTTCTTTCTATATTTTTATGTTATGTTAAACTATTTTTTTCTATATTTTTATATTATGTTAAACATCTTCTTTCTATATTTTTATGTTATGTTAAACTATTTCTTTCTATATTTTTATGTTATGTTAAACTACTTCTTTCTATGTTTTTATATTATGTTAAACTATTTCTTTCTATATTTTTATATTATGTTAAACATCTTCTTTCTATATTTTTATGTTATGTTAAACTACTTCTTTCTATATTTTTATGTTATGTTAAACTACTTCTTTCTATGTTTTTATATTATGTAAAACTATTTCTTTCTATATTTTTATATTATGTTAAACATCTTCTTTCTATATTTTTATGTTATTTTAAACTATTTCTTTCTATATTTTTATATTATGTTAAACATCTTCTTTCTATATTTTTATGTTATGTTAAACTAGTTCTTTCTATGTTTTTATATTATGTTAAACTATTTCTTTCTATATTTTTATATTATGTTAAACATCTTCTTTCTATATTTTTATGTTATGTTAAACTATTTCTTTCTATATTTTTATATTATGTTAAACATCTTCTTTCTATATTTTTATATTATGTTAAACTATTTCTTTCTATATTTTTATATTATGTTAAACATCTTCTTTCTATATTTTTATGTTATGTTAAACTATTTCTTTCTATATTTTTATATTATGTTAAACATCTAATTTCTATATTTTTATGTTATGATAAACTACTTCTTTCTATTTTTATATATTATGTTAAACTATTTCTTTCAATATTTTTATATTATGTTAAACATCTTCTTTCTATATTTTTATGTTATATTAAACTATTTCTGTCTATATTTTTATATTATGTTAAACATCTTTCTATATTTTTATGTTATGTTAAACTACTTCTTTCTATGTTTTTATGTTATGTTAAACTATTTCTTTCTATATTTTTATATTATGTTAAACATCTTCTTTCTATATTGTTATATTATGTTAAACATCTTATTTCTATATTTTTATGTTATGTTAAACTATTTCTTTCTATATTTTTATATTATGTTAAACATCTTCTTTCTATATTTTTATGTTATGTTAAACTATTTCTTTCTATATTTTTATGTTATGTTAAACATCTTCTTTCTATATTTTTATATTATGTTAAACATCTTCTTTCTATATTTTTATGTTATGTTAAACTATTTCTTTCTATATTTTTATATTATGTTAAACATCTTCTTTCTATATTTTTATGTTATGTTAAACTACTTCTTTCTATGTTTTTATATTATGTTAAACTATTTCTTTCTATATTTTTATATTATGTTAATCATCTTCTTTATATATTTTTATGTTATGTTAAACTATTTCTTTCTATATTTTTATATTATGTTGAACTATTTCTTTCTATATTTTTATGTTATGTTAAACTACTTCTTTCTATGTTTTTTATATTATGTTAAACTATTTCTTTCTATATTTTTATATTATGTTAAACATCTTCTTTCTATATTTTTATGTTATGTTAAACTACTTCTTTCTATGTTTTTATATTATGTTAAACTATTTCTTTCTATATTTTTATATTATGTTAAACATCTTCTTTCTATACTTTTATGTTATGTTAAACTACTTCTTTATATGTTTTTATATTATGTTAAACTATTTCTTTCTATATTTTTATATTATGTTAAACATCTTCTTTCTATATTTTTATGTTATGTTAAACTACTTCTTTATATGTTTTTATATTATGTTAAACTATTTCTTTCTATATTTTTATATTATGTTAAACATCTTCTTTCTATATTTTTATGATATGTTAACTATTTCTTTCTAAATTTTTATATTATGTTAAACTATTTCTTTCTATATTTTTATATTATGTTAAACATCTTCTTTCTATATTTTTATGTTATGTTAAACTACTTCTTTCTATATTTTTATGTTATGTTAAACTATTTCTTTCTATATTTTTATGTTATGTTAAACTATTTCTTTCTATATTTTTATATTATGTTAAACTATTTCTTTCCATATTTTTATATTATCTTAAACATCTTCTTTCTATATTTTTATGTTATGTTAAACTATTTCTTTCTATATTTTTATATTATGTTAAACATCTTCTTTCTATATTTTTATGTTATGTTAAACTACTTCTTTCTATATTTTTATGTTATGTTAAACTACTTCTTTCTATGTTTTTATATTATGTAAAACTATTTCTTTCTATATTTTTATATTATGTTAAACATCTTCTTTCTATATTTTTATGTTATTTTAAACTATTTCTTTCTATATTTTTATATTATGTTAAACATCTTCTTTCTATATTTTTATGTTATGTTAAACTACTTCTTTCTATGTTTTTATATTATGTTAAACTATTTCTTTCTATATTTTTATATTATGTTAAACATCTTCTTTCTATATTTTTATGTTATGTTAAACTATTTCTTTCTATATTTTTATATTATGTTAAACATCTTTTTTCTATATTTTTATGTTATGTTAAACTATTTCTTTCTATATTTTTATATTATGTTAAACATCTTCTTTCTATATTTTTATATTATGTTAAACTATTTCTTTCTATATTTTTATATTATGTTAAACATCTTCTTTCTATATTTTTATGTTATGTTAAACTATTTCTTTCTATATTTTTATGTTATGTTAAACTACTTCTTTCTATGTTTTTATATTATGTTAAACTATTTCTTTCTATATTTTTATATTATGTTAAACATCTTCTTTCTATATTTTTATGTTATATTAAACTATTTCTGTCTATATTTTTATATTATGTTAAACATCTTCTTTCTATATTTTTATGTTATGTTAAACTACTTCTTTCTATATTTTTATGTTATGTTAAACTACTTCTTTCTATGTTTTTATATTATGTTAAACTATTTCTTTCTATATTTTTATATTATGTTAAACATCTTCTTTCTATATTTTTATGTTATCTTAAACTATTTCTTTCTATATTTTTATATTATGTTAACCATCTAATTTCTATATTTTTATGTTATGTTAAACTACTTCTTTCTATGTTTATATATTATGTTAAACTATTTCTTTCAATATTTTTATATTATGTTAAACATCTTCTTTCTATATTTTTATGTTATATTAAACTATTTCTGTCTATATTTTTATATTATGTTAAACATCTTCTTTCTATATTTTTATGTTATGTTAAACTACTTCTTTCTATGTTTCTATGTTATGTTAAACTATTTCTTTCTATATTTTTATATTATGTTAAACATCTTCTTTCTATATTTTTATGTTATCTTAAACTATTTCTTTCTATATTTTTATATTATGTTAACCATCTAAGTTCTATATTTTTATGTTATGTTAAACTACTTCTTTCTATGTTTATATATTATGTTAAACTATTTCTTTCAATATTTTTATATTATGTTAAACATCTTCTTTCTATATTTTTATGTTATATTAAACTATTTCTGTCTATATTTTTATATTATGTTAAACATCTTCTTTCTATATTTTCATGTTGTGTTAAACTACTTCTTTCTATGTTTTTATATTATGTTAAACTATTTCTTTCTATATTTTTATATTATGTTAAACATCTTCTTTCTATATTTTTATGTTATGTTAAACTACTTCTTTATATGTTTTAATATTATGTTAAACTATTTCTTTCTATATTTTTATATTATGTTAAACATCTTCTTTCTATATTTTTATGTTATATTAAACTATTTCTTTCTATATTTTTATATTATGTTAAACTATTTCTTTCTATATTTTTATATTATGTTAAACATCTTCTTTCTATATTTTTATGTTATGTTAAACTACTTCTTTATATGTTTTTATATTATGTTAAACATCTTCTTTCTATATTTTTATGTTATGTTAAACTACTTCTTTATATGTTTTTATATTATGTTAAACTATTTCTTTCTATATTTTTATATTATGATAAACATCTTCTTTCTATATTTTTATGTTATGTTAAACTACTTCTTTCTATATTTTTATGTTATGTTATACAATTTCTTTCTATATTTTTATGTTATGTTAAACTACTTCTTTCTATGTTTTTATATTATGTTAAACTATTTCCTTCTATATTTTTATATTATGTTAAACATCTTCTTTCTATATTTTTATGTTATGTTAAATTACTTCTTTCTATGTTTTAATATTATGTTAAACTATTTCTTTCTATATTTTTATATTATGTTAAACATCTTCTTTCTATATTTTTATATTATGTTAAACATCATCTTTCTATATTTTTATGTTATGTTAAACTATTTCTTTCTATATTTTTATATTATGTTAAACATCTTCTTTCTATATTTTTATATTATGTTAAACATCTTCTTTCTATATTTTTATGTTATGTTAAACTACTTCTTTATATGTTTTTATATTATGTTAAACTATTTCTTTCTATATTTTTATATTATGATAAACTACTTCTTTCTATATTTTTATGTTATGTTAAACTACTTCTTTCTATATTTTTATGTTATGTTATACAATTTCTTTCTATATTTTTATGTTATGTTAAACTACTTCTTTCTATGTTTTTATATTATGTTAAACTATTTCCTTCTATATTTTTATATTATGTTAAACATCTTCTTTCTATATTTTTATGTTATGTTAAATTACTTCTTTCTATGTTTTAATATTATGTTAAACTATTTCTTTCTATATTTTTATATTATGTTAAACATCTTCTTTCTATATTTTTATATTATGTTAAACATCATCTTTCTATATTTTTATGTTATGTTAAACTATTTCTTTCTATATTTTTATATTATGTTAAACATCTTCTTTCTATATTTTTATATTATGTTAAACATCTTCTTTCTATATTTTTATGTTATGTTAAACTATTTCTTTCTATATTTTTATACTATGTTATACATCTTCTTTCTATATTTTTATGTTATGTTAAACTACTTCTTTCTATATTTTTATGTTATGTTAAACTATTTTTTTCTATATTTTTATATTATGTTAAACATCTTCTTTCTATATTTTTATGTTATGTTAAACTATTTCTTTCTATATTTTTATGTTATGTTAAACTACTTCTTTCTATGTTTTTATATTATGTTAAACTATTTCTTTCTATATTTTTATATTATGTTAAACATCTTCTTTCTATATTTTTATGTTATGTTAAACTACTTCTTTCTATATTTTTATGTTATGTTAAACTACTTCTTTCTATGTTTTTATATTATGTAAAACTATTTCTTTCTATATTTTTATATTATGTTAAACATCTTCTTTCTATATTTTTATGTTATTTTAAACTATTTCTTTCTATATTTTTATATTATGTTAAACATCTTCTTTCTATATTTTTATGTTATGTTAAACTATTTCTTTCTATATTTTTATATTATGTTAAACATCTTCTTTCTATATTTTTATGTTATGTTAAACTATTTCTTTCTATATTTTTATATTATGTTAAACATCTTCTTTCTATATTTTTATATTATGTTAAACTATTTCTTTCTATATTTTTATATTATGTTAAACATCTTCTTTCTATATTTTTATGTTATGTTAAACTATTTCTTTCTATATTTTTATATTATGTTAAACATCTAATTTCTATATTTTTATGTTATGATAAACTACTTCTTTCTATTTTTATATATTATGTTAAACTATTTCTTTCAATATTTTTATATTATGTTAAACATCTTCTTTCTATATTTTTATGTTATATTAAACTATTTCTGTCTATATTTTTATATTATGTTAAACATCTTTCTATATTTTTATGTTATGTTAAACTACTTCTTTCTATGTTTTTATGTTATGTTAAACTATTTCTTTCTATATTTTTATATTATGTTAAACATCTTCTTTCTATATTGTTATATTATGTTAAACATCTTATTTCTATATTTTTATGTTATGTTAAACTATTTCTTTCTATATTTTTATATTATGTTAAACATCTTCTTTCTATATTTTTATGTTATGTTAAACTATTTCTTTCTATATTTTTATGTTATGTTAAACATCTTCTTTCTATATTTTTATATTATGTTAAACATCTTCTTTCTATATTTTTATGTTATGTTAAACTATTTCTTTCTATATTTTTATATTATGTTAAACATCTTCTTTCTATATTTTTATGTTATGTTAAACTACTTCTTTCTATGTTTTTATATTATGTTAAACTATTTCTTTCTATATTTTTATATTATGTTAATCATCTTCTTTATATATTTTTATGTTATGTTAAACTATTTCTTTCTATATTTTTATATTATGTTGAACTATTTCTTTCTATATTTTTATGTTATGTTAAACTACTTCTTTCTATGTTTTTTATATTATGTTAAACTATTTCTTTCTATATTTTTATATTATGTTAAACATCTTCTTTCTATATTTTTATGTTATGTTAAACTACTTCTTTCTATGTTTTTATATTATGTTAAACTATTTCTTTCTATATTTTTATATTATGTTAAACATCTTCTTTCTATACTTTTATGTTATGTTAAACTACTTCTTTCTATGTTTTTATATTATGTTAAACTATTTCTTTCTATATTTTTATATTATGTTAAACATCTTCTTTCTATATTTTTATGTTATGTTAAACTACTTCTTTCTATATTTTTATGTTATGTTAAACTACTTCTTTCTATGTTTTTATATTATGTAAAACTATTTCTTTCTATATTTTTATATTATGTTAAACATCTTCTTTCTATATTTTTATGTTATTTTAAACTATTTCTTTCTATATTTTTATATTATGTTAAACATCTTCTTTCTATATTTTTATGTTATGTTAAACTAGTTCTTTCTATGTTTTTATATTATGTTAAACTATTTCTTTCTATATTTTTATATTATGTTAAACATCTTCTTTCTATATTTTTATGTTATGTTAAACTATTTCTTTCTATATTTTTATATTATGTTAAACATCTTCTTTCTATATTTTTATATTATGTTAAACTATTTCTTTCTATATTTTTATATTATGTTAAACATCTTCTTTCTATATTTTTATGTTATGTTAAACTATTTCTTTCTATATTTTTATATTATGTTAAACATCTTCTTTCTATATTGTTATATTATGTTAAACATCTTATTTCTATATTTTTATGTTATGTTAAACTATTTCTTTCTATATTTTTATATTATGTTAAACATCTTCTTTCTATATTTTTATGTTATGTTAAACTATTTCTTTCTATATTTTTATGTTATGTTAAACATCTTCTTTCTATATTTTTATATTATGTTAAACATCTTCTTTCTATATTTTTATGTTATGTTAAACTATTTCTTTCTATATTTTTATATTATGTTAAACATCTTCTTTCTATATTTTTATGTTATGTTAAACTACTTCTTTCTATGTTTTTATATTATGTTAAACTATTTCTTTCTATATTTTTATATTATGTTAATCATCTTCTTTATATATTTTTATGTTATGTTAAACTATTTCTTTCTATATTTTTATATTATGTTGAACTATTTCTTTCTATATTTTTATGTTATGTTAAACTACTTCTTTCTATGTTTTTTATATTATGTTAAACTATTTCTTTCTATATTTTTATATTATGTTAAACATCTTCTTTCTATATTTTTATGTTATGTTAAACTACTTCTTTCTATGTTTTTATATTATGTTAAACTATTTCTTTCTATATTTTTATATTATGTTAAACATCTTCTTTCTATACTTTTATGTTATGTTAAACTACTTCTTTCTATGTTTTTATATTATGTTAAACTATTTCTTTCTATATTTTTATATTATGTTAAACATCTTCTTTCTATATTTTTATGTTATGTTAAACTACTTCTTTCTATATTTTTATGTTATGTTAAACTACTTCTTTCTATGTTTTTATATTATGTAAAACTATTTCTTTCTATATTTTTATATTATGTTAAACATCTTCTTTCTATATTTTTATGTTATTTTAAACTATTTCTTTCTATATTTTTATATTATGTTAAACATCTTCTTTCTATATTTTTATGTTATGTTAAACTAGTTCTTTCTATGTTTTTATATTATGTTAAACTATTTCTTTCTATATTTTTATATTATGTTAAACATCTTCTTTCTATATTTTTATGTTATGTTAAACTATTTCTTTCTATATTTTTATATTATGTTAAACATCTTCTTTCTATATTTTTATATTATGTTAAACTATTTCTTTCTATATTTTTATATTATGTTAAACATCTTCTTTCTATATTTTTATGTTATGTTAAACTATTTCTTTCTATATTTTTATATTATGTTAAACATCTAATTTCTATATTTTTATGTTATGATAAACTACTTCTTTCTATTTTTATATATTATGTTAAACTATTTCTTTCAATATTTTTATATTATGTTAAACATCTTCTTTCTATATTTTTATGTTATATTAAACTATTTCTGTCTATATTTTTATATTATGTTAAACATCTTTCTATATTTTTATGTTATGTTAAACTACTTCTTTCTATGTTTTTATGTTATGTTAAACTATTTCTTTCTATATTTTTATATTATGTTAAACATCTTCTTTCTATATTGTTATATTATGTTAAACATCTTATTTCTATATTTTTATGTTATGTTAAACTATTTCTTTCTATATTTTTATATTATGTTAAACATCTTCTTTCTATATTTTTATGTTATGTTAAACTATTTCTTTCTATATTTTTATGTTATGTTAAACATCTTCTTTCTATATTTTTATATTATGTTAAACATCTTCTTTCTATATTTTTATGTTATGTTAAACTATTTCTTTCTATATTTTTATATTATGTTAAACATCTTCTTTCTATATTTTTATGTTATGTTAAACTACTTCTTTCTATGTTTTTATATTATGTTAAACTATTTCTTTCTATATTTTTATATTATGTTAATCATCTTCTTTATATATTTTTATGTTATGTTAAACTATTTCTTTCTATATTTTTATATTATGTTGAACTATTTCTTTCTATATTTTTATGTTATGTTAAACTACTTCTTTCTATGTTTTTTATATTATGTTAAACTATTTCTTTCTATATTTTTATATTATGTTAAACATCTTCTTTCTATATTTTTATGTTATGTTAAACTACTTCTTTCTATGTTTTTATATTATGTTAAACTATTTCTTTCTATATTTTTATATTATGTTAAACATCTTCTTTCTATACTTTTATGTTATGTTAAACTACTTCTTTATATGTTTTTATATTATGTTAAACTATTTCTTTCTATATTTTTATATTATGTTAAACATCTTCTTTCTATATTTTTATGTTATGTTAAACTACTTCTTTATATGTTTTTATATTATGTTAAACTATTTCTTTCTATATTTTTATATTATGTTAAACATCTTCTTTCTATATTTTTATGATATGTTAACTATTTCTTTCTAAATTTTTATATTATGTTAAACTATTTCTTTCTATATTTTTATATTATGTTAAACATCTTCTTTCTATATTTTTATGTTATGTTAAACTACTTCTTTCTATATTTTTATGTTATGTTAAACTATTTCTTTCTATATTTTTATGTTATGTTAAACTATTTCTTTCTATATTTTTATATTATGTTAAACTATTTCTTTCCATATTTTTATATTATCTTAAACATCTTCTTTCTATATTTTTATGTTATGTTAAACTATTTCTTTCTATATTTTTATATTATGTTAAACATCTTCTTTCTATATTTTTATGTTATGTTAAACTACTTCTTTCTATATTTTTATGTTATGTTAAACTACTTCTTTCTATGTTTTTATATTATGTAAAACTATTTCTTTCTATATTTTTATATTATGTTAAACATCTTCTTTCTATATTTTTATGTTATTTTAAACTATTTCTTTCTATATTTTTATATTATGTTAAACATCTTCTTTCTATATTTTTATGTTATGTTAAACTACTTCTTTCTATGTTTTTATATTATGTTAAACTATTTCTTTCTATATTTTTATATTATGTTAAACATCTTCTTTCTATATTTTTATGTTATGTTAAACTATTTCTTTCTATATTTTTATATTATGTTAAACATCTTTTTTCTATATTTTTATGTTATGTTAAACTATTTCTTTCTATATTTTTATATTATGTTAAACATCTTCTTTCTATATTTTTATATTATGTTAAACTATTTCTTTCTATACTTTTATATTATGTTAAACATCTTCTTTCTATATTTTTATGTTATGTTAAACTATTTCTTTCTATATTTTTATGTTATGTTAAACTACTTCTTTCTATGTTTTTATATTATGTTAAACTATTTCTTTCTATATTTTTATATTATGTTAAACATCTTCTTTCTATATTTTTATGTTATATTAAACTATTTCTGTCTATATTTTTATATTATGTTAAACATCTTCTTTCTATATTTTTATGTTATGTTAAACTACTTCTTTCTATATTTTTATGTTATGTTAAACTACTTCTTTCTATGTTTTTATATTATGTTAAACTATTTCTTTCTATATTTTTATATTATGTTAAACATCTTCTTTCTATATTTTTATGTTATCTTAAACTATTTCTTTCTATATTTTTATATTATGTTAACCATCTAATTTCTATATTTTTATGTTATGTTAAACTACTTCTTTCTATGTTTATATATTATGTTAAACTATTTCTTTCAATATTTTTATATTATGTTAAACATCTTCTTTCTATATTTTTATGTTATATTAAACTATTTCTGTCTATATTTTTATATTATGTTAAACATCTTCTTTCTATATTTTTATGTTATGTTAAACTACTTCTTTCTATGTTTCTATGTTATGTTAAACTATTTCTTTCTATATTTTTATATTATGTTAAACATCTTCTTTCTATATTTTTATGTTATCTTAAACTATTTCTTTCTATATTTTTATATTATGTTAACCATCTAAGTTCTATATTTTTATGTTATGTTAAACTACTTCTTTCTATGTTTATATATTATGTTAAACTATTTCTTTCAATATTTTTATATTATGTTAAACATCTTCTTTCTATATTTTTATGTTATATTAAACTATTTCTGTCTATATTTTTATATTATGTTAAACATCTTCTTTCTATATTTTCATGTTGTGTTAAACTACTTCTTTCTATGTTTTTATATTATGTTAAACTATTTCTTTCTATATTTTTATATTATGTTAAACATCTTCTTTCTATATTTTTATGTTATGTTAAACTACTTCTTTATATGTTTTTATATTATGTTAAACTATTTCTTTCTATATTTTTATATTATGTTAAACATCTTCTTTCTATATTTTTATGTTATATTAAACTATTTCTTTCTATATTTTTATATTATGTTAAACTATTTCTTTCTATATTTTTATATTATGTTAAACATCTTCTTTCTATATTTTTATGTTATGTTAAACTACTTCTTTATATGTTTTTATATTATGTTAAACATCTTCTTTCTATATTTTTATGTTATGTTAAACTACTTCTTTATATGTTTTTATATTATGTTAAACTATTTCTTTCTATATTTTTATATTATGATAAACATCTTCTTTCTATATTTTTATGTTATGTTAAACTACTTCTTTCTATATTTTTATGTTATGTTATACAATTTCTTTCTATATTTTTATGTTATGTTAAACTACTTCTTTCTATGTTTTTATATTATGTTAAACTATTTCCTTCTATATTTTTATATTATGTTAAACATCTTCTTTCTATATTTTTATGTTATGTTAAATTACTTCTTTCTATGTTTTAATATTATGTTAAACTATTTCTTTCTATATTTTTATATTATGTTAAACATCTTCTTTCTATATTTTTATATTATGTTAAACATCATCTTTCTATATTTTTATGTTATGTTAAACTATTTCTTTCTATATTTTTATATTATGTTAAACATCTTCTTTCTATATTTTTATATTATGTTAAACATCTTCTTTCTATATTTTTATGTTATGTTAAACTACTTCTTTATATGTTTTTATATTATGTTAAACTATTTCTTTCTATATTTTTATATTATGATAAACTACTTCTTTCTATATTTTTATGTTATGTTAAACTACTTCTTTCTATATTTTTATGTTATGTTATACAATTTCTTTCTATATTTTTATGTTATGTTAAACTACTTCTTTCTATGTTTTTATATTATGTTAAACTATTTCCTTCTATATTTTTATATTATGTTAAACATCTTCTTTCTATATTTTTATGTTATGTTAAATTACTTCTTTCTATGTTTTAATATTATGTTAAACTATTTCTTTCTATATTTTTATATTATGTTAAACATCTTCTTTCTATATTTTTATATTATGTTAAACATCATCTTTCTATATTTTTATGTTATGTTAAACTATTTCTTTCTATATTTTTATATTATGTTAAACATCTTCTTTCTATATTTTTATATTATGTTAAACATCTTCTTTCTATATTTTTATGTTATGTTAAACTATTTCTTTCTATATTTTTATACTATGTTATACATCTTCTTTCTATATTTTTATGTTATGTTAAACTACTTCTTTCTATATTTTTATGTTATGTTAAACTATTTTTTTCTATATTTTTATATTATGTTAAACATCTTCTTTCTATATTTTTATGTTATGTTAAACTATTTCTTTCTATATTTTTATGTTATGTTAAACTACTTCTTTCTATGTTTTTATATTATGTTAAACTATTTCTTTCTATATTTTTATATTATGTTAAACATCTTCTTTCTATATTTTTATGTTATGTTAAACTACTTCTTTCTATATTTTTATGTTATGTTAAACTACTTCTTTCTATGTTTTTATATTATGTAAAACTATTTCTTTCTATATTTTTATATTATGTTAAACATCTTCTTTCTATATTTTTATGTTATTTTAAACTATTTCTTTCTATATTTTTATATTATGTTAAACATCTTCTTTCTATATTTTTATGTTATGTTAAACTATTTCTTTCTATATTTTTATATTATGTTAAACATCTTCTTTCTATATTTTTATGTTATGTTAAACTATTTCTTTCTATATTTTTATATTATGTTAAACATCTTCTTTCTATATTTTTATATTATGTTAAACTATTTCTTTCTATATTTTTATATTATGTTAAACATCTTCTTTCTATATTTTTATGTTATGTTAAACTATTTCTTTCTATATTTTTATATTATGTTAAACATCTAATTTCTATATTTTTATGTTATGATAAACTACTTCTTTCTATTTTTATATATTATGTTAAACTATTTCTTTCAATATTTTTATATTATGTTAAACATCTTCTTTCTATATTTTTATGTTATATTAAACTATTTCTGTCTATATTTTTATATTATGTTAAACATCTTTCTATATTTTTATGTTATGTTAAACTACTTCTTTCTATGTTTTTATGTTATGTTAAACTATTTCTTTCTATATTTTTATATTATGTTAAACATCTTCTTTCTATATTGTTATATTATGTTAAACATCTTATTTCTATATTTTTATGTTATGTTAAACTATTTCTTTCTATATTTTTATATTATGTTAAACATCTTCTTTCTATATTTTTATGTTATGTTAAACTATTTCTTTCTATATTTTTATGTTATGTTAAACATCTTCTTTCTATATTTTTATATTATGTTAAACATCTTCTTTCTATATTTTTATGTTATGTTAAACTATTTCTTTCTATATTTTTATATTATGTTAAACATCTTCTTTCTATATTTTTATGTTATGTTAAACTACTTCTTTCTATGTTTTTATATTATGTTAAACATCTTCTTTCTATATTTTTATGTTATATTAAACTATTTCTGTCTATATTTTTATATTATGTTAAACATCTTCTTTCTATATTTTTATGTTATGTTAAACTACTTCTTTCTATATTTTTATGTTATGTTAAACTACTTCTTTCTATGTTTTTATATTATGTTAAACTATTTCTTTCTATATTTTTATATTATGTTAAACATCTTCTTTCTATATTTTTATGTTATCTTAAACTATTTCTTTCTATATTTTTATATTATGTTAACCATCTAATTTCTATATTTTTATGTTATGTTAAACTACTTCTTTCTATGTTTATATATTATGTTAAACTATTTCTTTCAATATTTTTATATTATGTTAAACATCTTCTTTCTATATTTTTATGTTATATTAAACTATTTCTGTCTATATTTTTATATTATGTTAAACATCTTCTTTCTATATTTTTATGTTATGTTAAACTACTTCTTTCTATGTTTCTATGTTATGTTAAACTATTTCTTTCTATATTTTTATATTATGTTAAACATCTTCTTTCTATATTTTTATGTTATCTTAAACTATTTCTTTCTATATTTTTATATTATGTTAACCATCTAATTTCTATATTTTTATGTTATGTTAAACTACTTCTTTCTATGTTTATATATTATGTTAAACTATTTCTTTCAATATTTTTATATTATGTTAAACATATTCTTTCTATATTTTTATGTTATATTAAACTATTTCTGTCTATATTTTTATATTATGTTAAACATCTTCTTTCTATATTTTCATGTTGTGTTAAACTACTTCTTTCTATGTTTTTATATTATGTTAAACTATTTCTTTCTATATTTTTATATTATGTTAAACATCTTCTTTCTATATTTTTATGTTATGTTAAACTACTTCTTTATATGTTTTTATATTATGTTAAACTATTTCTTTCTATATTTTTATATTATGTTAAACATCTTCTTTCTATATTTTTATGTTATATTAAACTATTTCTTTCTATATTTTTATATTATGTTAAACTATTTCTTTCTATATTTTTATATTATGTTAAACATCTTCTTTCTATATTTTTATGTTATGTTAAACTACTTCTTTATATGTTTTTATATTATGTTAAACTATTTCTTTCTATATTTTTATATTATGATAAACATCTTCTTTCTATATTTTTATGTTATGTTAAACTACTTCTTTCTATATTTTTATGTTATGTTATACAATTTCTTTCTATATTTTTATGTTATGTTAAACTACTTCTTTCTATGTTTTTATATTATGTTAAACTATTTCCTTCTATATTTTTATATTATGTTAAACATCTTCTTTCTATATTTTTATGTTATGTTAAATTACTTCTTTCTATGTTTTAATATTATGTTAAACTATTTCTTTCTATATTTTTATATTATGTTAAACATCTTCTTTCTATATTTTTATATTATGTTAAACATCATCTTTCTATATTTTTATGTTATGTTAAACTATTTCTTTCTATATTTTTATATTATGTTAAACATCTTCTTTCTATATTTTTATATTATGTTAAACATCTTCTTTCTATATTTTTATGTTATGTTAAACTATTTCTTTCTATATTTTTATACTATGTTAAACATCTTCTTTCTATATTTTTATGTTATGTTAAACTACTTCTTTCTATATTTTTATGTTATGTTAAACTATTTTTTTCTATATTTTTATATTATGTTAAACATCTTCTTTCTATATTTTTATGTTATGTTAAACTATTTCTTTCTATATTTTTATGTTATGTTAAACTACTTCTTTCTATGTTTTTATATTATGTTAAACTATTTCTTTCTACATTTTTATATTATGTTAAACATCTTCTTTCTATATTTTTATGTTATGTTAAACTACTTCTTTCTATATTTTTATGTTATGTTAAACTACTTCTTTCTATGTTTTTATATTATGTAAAACTATTTCTTTCTATATTTTTATATTATGTTAAACATCTTCTTTCTATATTTTTATGTTATTTTAAACTATTTCTTTCTATATTTTTATATTATGTTAAACATCTTCTTTCTATATTTTTATGTTATGTTAAACTAGTTCTTTCTATGTTTTTATATTATGTTAAACTATTTCTTTCTATATTTTTATATTATGTTAAACATCTTCTTTCTATATTTTTATGTTATGTTAAACTATTTCTTTCTATATTTTTATATTATGTTAAACATCTTCTTTCTATATTTTTATATTATGTTAAACTATTTCTTTCTATATTTTTATATTATGTTAAACATCTTCTTTCTATATTTTTATGTTATGTTAAACTATTTCTTTCTATATTTTTATATTATGTTAAACATCTAATTTCTATATTTTTATGTTATGATAAACTACTTCTTTCTATTTTTATATATTATGTTAAACTATTTCTTTCAATATTTTTATATTATGTTAAACATCTTCTTTCTATATTTTTATGTTATATTAAACTATTTCTGTCTATATTTTTATATTATGTTAAACATCTTTCTATATTTTTATGTTATGTTAAACTACTTCTTTCTATGTTTTTATGTTATGTTAAACTATTTCTTTCTATATTTTTATATTATGTTAAACATCTTCTTTCTATATTGTTATATTATGTTAAACATCTTATTTCTATATTTTTATGTTATGTTAAACTATTTCTTTCTATATTTTTATATTATGTTAAACATCTTCTTTCTATATTTTTATGTTATGTTAAACTATTTCTTTCTATATTTTTATGTTATGTTAAACATCTTCTTTCTATATTTTTATATTATGTTAAACATCTTCTTTCTATATTTTTATGTTATGTTAAACTATTTCTTTCTATATTTTTATATTATGTTAAACATCTTCTTTCTATATTTTTATGTTATGTTAAACTACTTCTTTCTATGTTTTTATATTATGTTAAACTATTTCTTTCTATATTTTTATATTATGTTAATCATCTTCTTTATATATTTTTATGTTATGTTAAACTATTTCTTTCTATATTTTTATATTATGTTGAACTATTTCTTTCTATATTTTTATGTTATGTTAAACTACTTCTTTCTATGTTTTTTATATTATGTTAAACTATTTCTTTCTATATTTTTATATTATGTTAAACATCTTCTTTCTATATTTTTATGTTATATTAAACTATTTCTTTCTATATTTTAATATTATGTTAAACTATTTCTTTCTATATTTTTATATTATGTTAAACATCTTCTTTCTATATTTTTATGTTATGTTAAACTACTTCTTTATATGTTTTTATATTATGTTAAACTATTTCTTTCTATATTTTTATATTATGTTAAACATCTTCTTTCTTTATTTTTATGTTATGTTAAACTATTTCTTTCTATATTTTTATATCATGTTAAACTATTTCTTTCTATATTTTTATATTATGTTAAACATCTTCTTTCTATATTTTTATGTTATGTTAAACTATTTCTTTCTATATTTTTATATAATGTTAAACATCTTCTTTCTATATTTTTATGTTATGTTAAACTACTTCTTTTTATATTTTTATGTTATGTTATACAATTTCTTTCTATATTTTTTTGTTATGTTGAACTACTTCTTTCTATGTTTTTATATTATGTAAAACTATTTCTTTCTATATTTTTATATTATGTTAAACATCTTCTTTCTATATTTTTATGTTATGTTAAACTATTTCTTTCTATATTTTTATATTATGTTAAACATCTTCTTTCTATATTTTTATATTACGTTTAACTACTTCTTTCTATATTTTTATGTTATATTAAACTATTTCTTTCTATATTTTTATATTATGTTAAACTATTTCTTTCTATATTTTTATATTATGTTAAACATCTTCTTTCTATATTTTTATGTTATGTTAAACTACTTCTTTCTATATTTTTATGTTATGTTAAACTACTTCTTTCTATGTTTTTATATTATGTAAAACTATTTCTTTCTATATTTTTATATTATGTTAAACATCTTCTTTCTATATTTTTATGTTATGTTAAACTATTTCTTTCTATATTTTTATATTATGTTAAACATCTTCTTTCTATATTTTTATGTTATGTTAAACTATTTCTTTCTATATTTTTATATTATGTTAAACATCTTCTTTCTATATTTTTATATTACGTTTAACTACTTCTTTCTATATTTTTATGTTATGTTAAACTACTTCTTTCTATGTTTTTACATTATGTTAAACTATTTCTTTCTATATTTTTATATTATGTTAAACATCTTCTTTCTATATTTTTATGTTATGTTAAATTACTTCTTTCTATGTTTTAATATTATGTTAAACTATTTCTTTCTATATTTTTATATTATGTTAAACATCTTCTTTCTATATTTTTATATTATGTTAAACATCATCTTTCTATATTTTTATGTTATGTTAAACTATTTCTTTCTATATTTTTATATTATGTTAAACATCTTCTTTCTATATTTTTATATTATGTTAAACATCTTCTTTCTATATTTTTATGTTATGTTAAACTATTTCTTTCTATATTTTTATACTATGTTAAACATCTTCTTTCTATATTTTTATGTTATGTTAAACTACTTCTTTCTATATTTTTATGTTATGTTAAACTATTTTTTTCTATATTTTTATATTATGTTAAACATCTTCTTTCTATATTTTTATGTTATGTTAAACTATTTCTTTCTATATTTTTATGTTATGTTAAACTACTTCTTTCTATGTTTTTATATTATGTTAAACTATTTCTTTCTATATTTTTATATTATGTTAAACATCTTCTTTCTATATTTTTATGTTATGTTAAACTACTTCTTTCTATATTTTTATGTTATGTTAAACTACTTCTTTCTATGTTTTTATATTATGTAAAACTATTTCTTTCTATATTTTTATATTATGTTAAACATCTTCTTTCTATATTTTTATGTTATTTTAAACTATTTCTTTCTATATTTTTATATTATGTTAAACATCTTCTTTCTATATTTTTATGTTATGTTAAACTAGTTCTTTCTATGTTTTTATATTATGTTAAACTATTTCTTTCTATATTTTTATATTATGTTAAACATCTTCTTTCTATATTTTTATGTTATGTTAAACTATTTCTTTCTATATTTTTATATTATGTTAAACATCTTCTTTCTATATTTTTATATTATGTTAAACTATTTCTTTCTATATTTTTATATTATGTTAAACATCTTCTTTCTATATTTTTATGTTATGTTAAACTATTTCTTTCTATATTTTTATATTATGTTAAACATCTAATTTCTATATTTTTATGTTATGATAAACTACTTCTTTCTATTTTTATATATTATGTTAAACTATTTCTTTCAATATTTTTATATTATGTTAAACATCTTCTTTCTATATTTTTATGTTATATTAAACTATTTCTGTCTATATTTTTATATTATGTTAAACATCTTTCTATATTTTTATGTTATGTTAAACTACTTCTTTCTATGTTTTTATGTTATGTTAAACTATTTCTTTCTATATTTTTATATTATGTTAAACATCTTCTTTCTATATTGTTATATTATGTTAAACATCTTATTTCTATATTTTTATGTTATGTTAAACTATTTCTTTCTATATTTTTATATTATGTTAAACATCTTCTTTCTATATTTTTATGTTATGTTAAACTATTTCTTTCTATATTTTTATGTTATGTTAAACATCTTCTTTCTATATTTTTATATTATGTTAAACATCTTCTTTCTATATTTTTATGTTATGTTAAACTATTTCTTTCTATATTTTTATATTATGTTAAACATCTTCTTTCTATATTTTTATGTTATGTTAAACTACTTCTTTCTATGTTTTTATATTATGTTAAACATCTTCTTTCTATATTTTTATGTTATATTAAACTATTACTGTCTATATTTTTATATTATGTTAAACATCTTCTTTCTATATTTTTATGTTATGTTAAACTACTTCTTTCTATATTTTTATGTTATGTTAAACTACTTCTTTCTATGTTTTTATATTATGTTAAACTATTTCTTTCTATATTTTTATATTATGTTAAACATCTTCTTTCTATATTTTTATGTTATCTTAAACTATTTCTTTCTATATTTTTATATTATGTTAACCATCTAATTTCTATATTTTTATGTTATGTTAAACTACTTCTTTCTATGTTTATATATTATGTTAAACTATTTCTTTCAATATTTTTATATTATGTTAAACATCTTCTTTCTATATTTTTATGTTATATTAAACTATTTCTGTCTATATTTTTATATTATGTTAAACATCTTCTTTCTATATTTTTATGTTATGTTAAACTACTTCTTTCTATGTTTCTATGTTATGTTAAACTATTTCTTTCTATATTTTTATATTATGTTAAACATCTTCTTTCTATATTTTTATGTTATCTTAAACTATTTCTTTCTATATTTTTATATTATGTTAACCATCTAATTTCTATATTTTTATGTTATGTTAAACTACTTCTTTCTATGTTTATATATTATGTTAAACTATTTCTTTCAATATTTTTATATTATGTTAAACATCTTCTTTCTATATTTTTATGTTATATTAAACTATTTCTGTCTATATTTTTATATTATGTTAAACATCTTCTTTCTATATTTTCATGTTGTGTTAAACTACTTCTTTCTATGTTTTTATATTATGTTAAACTATTTCTTTCTATATTTTTATATTATGTTAAACATCTTCTTTCTATATTTTTATGTTATGTTAAACTACTTCTTTATATGTTTTTATATTATGTTAAACTATTTCTTTCTATATTTTTATATTATGTTAAACATCTTCTTTCTATATTTTTATGTTATATTAAACTATTTCTTTCTATATTTTTATATTATGTTAAACTATTTCTTTCTATATTTTTATATTATGTTAAACATCTTCTTTCTATATTTTTATGTTATGTTAAACTATTTCTTTCTATATTTTTATATTATGTTAAACATCTTCTTTCTATATTTTTATGTTATGTTAAACTACTTCTTTCTATATTTTTATGTTATGTTATACAATTTCTTTCTATATTTTTATGTTATGTTAAACTACTTCTTTCTATGTTTTTATATTATGTTAAATTATTTCCTTCTATATTTTTATATTATGTTAAACATCTTCTTTCTATATTTTTATGTTATGTTAAACTACTTCTTTCTATGTTTTTATGTTATGTTAAACTATTTCTTTCTATATTTTTATATTATGTTAAACATCTTCTTTCTATATTTTTATATTATGTTAAACATCTTCTTTCTATATTTTTATGTTATGTTAAACTACTTCTTTCTATGTTTTTATATTATGTTAAACTATTTCTTTCTATAATTTTATATTATGTTAAACATCTTCTTTCTATATTTTTATGTTATGTTATCTACTTCTTTCTATATTTTTATGTTATGTTAAACATCTTCTTTCTATATTTTTATATTATGTTAAACATCATCTTTCTATATTTTTATATTATGTTAAACATCTTCTTTCTATATTTTTATATTATGTTAAACATCATCTTTCTATATTTTTATGTTATGTTAAACTATTTCTTTCTATATTTTTATATTATGTTAAACATCTTCTTTCTATATTTTTATATTATGTTAAACATCTTCTTTCTATATTTTTATGTTATGTTAAACTATTTCTTTCTATATTTTTATATTATGTTAAACATCTTCTTTCTATATTTTTATGTTATGTTAAACTACTTCTTTATATGTTTTTATATTATGTTAAACTATTTCTTTCTATATTTTTATATTATGTTAAACATCTTCTTTCTATATTTTTATGTTATATTAAACTATTTCTTTCTATATTTTTATATTATGTTAAACTATTTCTTTCTATATTTTTATATTATGTTAAACATCTTCTTTCTATATTTTTATGTTATGTTAAACTACTTCTTTATATGTTTTTATATTATGTTAAACTATTTCTTTCTATATTTTTATATTATGATAAACATCTTCTTTCTATATTTTTATGTTATGTTAAACTACTTCTTTCTATGTTTCTATGTTATGTTAAACTATTTCTTTCTATATTTTTATATTATGTTAAACATCTTCTTTCTATATTTTTATGTTATCTTAAACTATTTCTTTCTATATTTTTATATTATGTTAACCATCTAATTTCTATATTTTTATGTTATGTTAAACTACTTCTTTCTATGTTTATATATTATGTTAAACTATTTCTTTCAATATTTTTATATTATGTTAAACATCTTCTTTCTATATTTTTATGTTATATTAAACTATTTCTGTCTATATTTTTATATTATGTTAAACATCTTCTTTCTATATTTTCATGTTGTGTTAAACTACTTCTTTCTATGTTTTTATATTATGTTAAGCTATTTCTTTCTATATTTTTATATTATGTTAAACATCTTCTTTCTATATTTTTATGTTATGTTAAACTACTTCTTTCTATATTTTTATGTTATGTTAAACTACTTCTTTCTATATTTTTATGTTATGTTATACAATTTCTTTCTATATTTTTATGTTATGTTAAACTACTTCTTTCTATGTTTTTATATTATGTTAAACTATTTCCTTCTATATTTTTATATTATGTTAAACATCTTCTTTCTATATTTTTATGTTATGTTAAATTACTTCTTTCTATGTTTTAATATTATGTTAAACTATTTCTTTCTATATTTTTATATTATGTTAAACATCTTCTTTCTATATTTTTATATTATGTTAAACATCATCTTTCTATATTTTTATGTTATGTTAAACTATTTCTTTCTATATTTTTATATTATGTTAAACATCTTCTTTCTATATTTTTATATTATGTTAAACATCTTCTTTCTATATTTTTATGTTATGTTAAACTATTTCTTTCTATATTTTTATACTATGTTAAACATCTTCTTTCTATATTTTTATGTTATGTTAAACTACTTCTTTCTATATTTTTATGTTATGTTAAACTATTTTTTTCTATATTTTTATATTATGTTAAACATCTTCTTTCTATATTTTTATGTTATGTTAAACTATTTCTTTCTATATTTTTATGTTATGTTAAACTACTTCTTTCTATGTTTTTATATTATGTTAAACTATTTCTTTCTATATTTTTATATTATGTTAAACATCTTCTTTCTATATTTTTATGTTATGTTAAACTACTTCTTTCTATATTTTTATGTTATGTTAAACTACTTCTTTCTATGTTTTTATATTATGTAAAACTATTTCTTTCTATATTTTTATATTATGTTAAACATCTTCTTTCTATATTTTTATGTTATTTTAAACTATTTCTTTCTATATTTTTATATTATGTTAAACATCTTCTTTCTATATTTTTATGTTATGTTAAACTAGTTCTTTCTATGTTTTTATATTATGTTAAACTATTTCTTTCTATATTTTTATATTATGTTAAACATCTTCTTTCTATATTTTTATGTTATGTTAAACTATTTCTTTCTATATTTTTATATTATGTTAAACATCTTCTTTCTATATTTTTATATTATGTTAAACTATTTCTTTCTATATTTTTATATTATGTTAAACATCTTCTTTCTATATTTTTATGTTATGTTAAACTATTTCTTTCTATATTTTTATATTATGTTAAACATCTAATTTCTATATTTTTATGTTATGATAAACTACTTCTTTCTATTTTTATATATTATGTTAAACTATTTCTTTCAATATTTTTATATTATGTTAAACATCTTCTTTCTATATTTTTATGTTATATTAAACTATTTCTGTCTATATTTTTATATTATGTTAAACATCTTTCTATATTTTTATGTTATGTTAAACTACTTCTTTCTATGTTTTTATGTTATGTTAAACTATTTCTTTCTATATTTTTATATTATGTTAAACATCTTCTTTCTATATTGTTATATTATGTTAAACATCTTATTTCTATATTTTTATGTTATGTTAAACTATTTCTTTCTATATTTTTATATTATGTTAAACATCTTCTTTCTATATTTTTATGTTATGTTAAACTATTTCTTTCTATATTTTTATGTTATGTTAAACATCTTCTTTCTATATTTTTATATTATGTTAAACATCTTCTTTCTATATTTTTATGTTATGTTAAACTATTTCTTTCTATATTTTTATATTATGTTAAACATCTTCTTTCTATATTTTTATGTTATGTTAAACTACTTCTTTCTATGTTTTTATATTATGTTAAACTATTTCTTTCTATATTTTTATATTATGTTAATCATCTTCTTTATATATTTTTATGTTATGTTAAACTATTTCTTTCTATATTTTTATATTATGTTGAACTATTTCTTTCTATATTTTTATGTTATGTTAAACTACTTCTTTCTATGTTTTTTATATTATGTTAAACTATTTCTTTCTATATTTTTATATTATGTTAAACATCTTCTTTCTATATTTTTATGTTATGTTAAACTACTTCTTTCTATGTTTTTATATTATGTTAAACTATTTCTTTCTATATTTTTATATTATGTTAAACATCTTCTTTCTATACTTTTATGTTATGTTAAACTACTTCTTTATATGTTTTTATATTATGTTAAACTATTTCTTTCTATATTTTTATATTATGTTAAACATCTTCTTTCTATATTTTTATGTTATGTTAAACTACTTCTTTATATGTTTTTATATTATGTTAAACTATTTCTTTCTATATTTTTATATTATGTTAAACATCTTCTTTCTATATTTTTATGATATGTTAACTATTTCTTTCTAAATTTTTATATTATGTTAAACTATTTCTTTCTATATTTTTATATTATGTTAAACATCTTCTTTCTATATTTTTATGTTATGTTAAACTACTTCTTTCTATATTTTTATGTTATGTTAAACTATTTCTTTCTATATTTTTATGTTATGTTAAACTATTTCTTTCTATATTTTTATATTATGTTAAACTATTTCTTTCCATATTTTTATATTATCTTAAACATCTTCTTTCTATATTTTTATGTTATGTTAAACTATTTCTTTCTATATTTTTATATTATGTTAAACATCTTCTTTCTATATTTTTATGTTATGTTAAACTACTTCTTTCTATATTTTTATGTTATGTTAAACTACTTCTTTCTATGTTTTTATATTATGTAAAACTATTTCTTTCTATATTTTTATATTATGTTAAACATCTTCTTTCTATATTTTTATGTTATTTTAAACTATTTCTTTCTATATTTTTATATTATGTTAAACATCTTCTTTCTATATTTTTATGTTATGTTAAACTACTTCTTTCTATGTTTTTATATTATGTTAAACTATTTCTTTCTATATTTTTATATTATGTTAAACATCTTCTTTCTATATTTTTATGTTATGTTAAACTATTTCTTTCTATATTTTTATATTATGTTAAACATCTTTTTTCTATATTTTTATGTTATGTTAAACTATTTCTTTCTATATTTTTATATTATGTTAAACATCTTCTTTCTATATTTTTATATTATGTTAAACTATTTCTTTCTATATTTTTATATTATGTTAAACATCTTCTTTCTATATTTTTATGTTATGTTAAACTATTTCTTTCTATATTTTTATGTTATGTTAAACTACTTCTTTCTATGTTTTTATATTATGTTAAACTATTTCTTTCTATATTTTTATATTATGTTAAACATCTTCTTTCTATATTTTTATGTTATATTAAACTATTTCTGTCTATATTTTTATATTATGTTAAACATCTTCTTTCTATATTTTTATGTTATGTTAAACTACTTCTTTCTATATTTTTATGTTATGTTAAACTACTTCTTTCTATGTTTTTATATTATGTTAAACTATTTCTTTCTATATTTTTATATTATGTTAAACATCTTCTTTCTATATTTTTATGTTATCTTAAACTATTTCTTTCTATATTTTTATATTATGTTAACCATCTAATTTCTATATTTTTATGTTATGTTAAACTACTTCTTTCTATGTTTATATATTATGTTAAACTATTTCTTTCAATATTTTTATATTATGTTAAACATCTTCTTTCTATATTTTTATGTTATATTAAACTATTTCTGTCTATATTTTTATATTATGTTAAACATCTTCTTTCTATATTTTTATGTTATGTTAAACTACTTCTTTCTATGTTTCTATGTTATGTTAAACTATTTCTTTCTATATTTTTATATTATGTTAAACATCTTCTTTCTATATTTTTATGTTATCTTAAACTATTTCTTTCTATATTTTTATATTATGTTAACCATCTAAGTTCTATATTTTTATGTTATGTTAAACTACTTCTTTCTATGTTTATATATTATGTTAAACTATTTCTTTCAATATTTTTATATTATGTTAAACATCTTCTTTCTATATTTTTATGTTATATTAAACTATTTCTGTCTATATTTTTATATTATGTTAAACATCTTCTTTCTATATTTTCATGTTGTGTTAAACTACTTCTTTCTATGTTTTTATATTATGTTAAACTATTTCTTTCTATATTTTTATATTATGTTAAACATCTTCTTTCTATATTTTTATGTTATGTTAAACTACTTCTTTATATGTTTTAATATTATGTTAAACTATTTCTTTCTATATTTTTATATTATGTTAAACATCTTCTTTCTATATTTTTATATTATGTTAAACATCTTCTTTCTATATTTTTATGTTATATTAAACTATTTCTTTCTATATTTTTATATTATGTTAAACTATTTCTTTCTATATTTTTATATTATGTTAAACTATTTCTTTCTATATTTTTATATTATGTTAAACATCTTCTTTCTATATTTTTATGTTATGTTAAACTACTTCTTTATATGTTTTTATATTATGTTAAACATCTTCTTTCTATATTTTTATGTTATGTTAAACTACTTCTTTATATGTTTTTATATTATGTTAAACTATTTCTTTCTATATTTTTATATTATGATAAACATCTTCTTTCTATATTTTTATGTTATGTTAAACTACTTCTTTCTATATTTTTATGTTATGTTATACAATTTCTTTCTATATTTTTATGTTATGTTAAACTACTTCTTTCTATGTTTTTATATTATGTTAAACTATTTCCTTCTATATTTTTATATTATGTTAAACATCTTCTTTCTATATTTTTATGTTATGTTAAATTACTTCTTTCTATGTTTTAATATTATGTTAAACTATTTCTTTCTATATTTTTATATTATGTTAAACATCTTCTTTCTATATTTTTATATTATGTTAAACATCATCTTTCTATATTTTTATGTTATGTTAAACTATTTCTTTCTATATTTTTATATTATGTTAAACATCTTCTTTCTATATTTTTATATTATGTTAAACATCTTCTTTCTATATTTTTATGTTATGTTAAACTACTTCTTTATATGTTTTTATATTATGTTAAACTATTTCTTTCTATATTTTTATATTATGATAAACTACTTCTTTCTATATTTTTATGTTATGTTAAACTACTTCTTTCTATATTTTTATGTTATGTTATACAATTTCTTTCTATATTTTTATGTTATGTTAAACTACTTCTTTCTATGTTTTTATATTATGTTAAACTATTTCCTTCTATATTTTTATATTATGTTAAACATCTTCTTTCTATATTTTTATGTTATGTTAAATTACTTCTTTCTATGTTTTAATATTATGTTAAACTATTTCTTTCTATATTTTTATATTATGTTAAACATCTTCTTTCTATATTTTTATATTATGTTAAACATCATCTTTCTATATTTTTATGTTATGTTAAACTATTTCTTTCTATATTTTTATATTATGTTAAACATCTTCTTTCTATATTTTTATATTATGTTAAACATCTTCTTTCTATATTTTTATGTTATGTTAAACTATTTCTTTCTATATTTTTATACTATGTTATACATCTTCTTTCTATATTTTTATGTTATGTTAAACTACTTCTTTCTATATTTTTATGTTATGTTAAACTATTTTTTTCTATATTTTTATATTATGTTAAACATCTTCTTTCTATATTTTTATGTTATGTTAAACTATTTCTTTCTATATTTTTATGTTATGTTAAACTACTTCTTTCTATGTTTTTATATTATGTTAAACTATTTCTTTCTATATTTTTATATTATGTTAAACATCTTCTTTCTATATTTTTATGTTATGTTAAACTACTTCTTTCTATATTTTTATGTTATGTTAAACTACTTCTTTCTATGTTTTTATATTATGTAAAACTATTTCTTTCTATATTTTTATATTATGTTAAACATCTTCTTTCTATATTTTTATGTTATTTTAAACTATTTCTTTCTATATTTTTATATTATGTTAAACATCTTCTTTCTATATTTTTATGTTATGTTAAACTATTTCTTTCTATATTTTTATATTATGTTAAACATCTTCTTTCTATATTTTTATGTTATGTTAAACTATTTCTTTCTATATTTTTATATTATGTTAAACATCTTCTTTCTATATTTTTATATTATGTTAAACTATTTCTTTCTATATTTTTATATTATGTTAAACATCTTCTTTCTATATTTTTATGTTATGTTAAACTATTTCTTTCTATATTTTTATATTATGTTAAACATCTAATTTCTATATTTTTATGTTATGATAAACTACTTCTTTCTATTTTTATATATTATGTTAAACTATTTCTTTCAATATTTTTATATTATGTTAAACATCTTCTTTCTATATTTTTATGTTATATTAAACTATTTCTGTCTATATTTTTATATTATGTTAAACATCTTTCTATATTTTTATGTTATGTTAAACTACTTCTTTCTATGTTTTTATGTTATGTTAAACTATTTCTTTCTATATTTTTATATTATGTTAAACATCTTCTTTCTATATTGTTATATTATGTTAAACATCTTATTTCTATATTTTTATGTTATGTTAAACTATTTCTTTCTATATTTTTATATTATGTTAAACATCTTCTTTCTATATTTTTATGTTATGTTAAACTATTTCTTTCTATATTTTTATGTTATGTTAAACATCTTCTTTCTATATTTTTATATTATGTTAAACATCTTCTTTCTATATTTTTATGTTATGTTAAACTATTTCTTTCTATATTTTTATATTATGTTAAACATCTTCTTTCTATATTTTTATGTTATGTTAAACTACTTCTTTCTATGTTTTTATATTATGTTAAACTATTTCTTTCTATATTTTTATATTATGTTAATCATCTTCTTTATATATTTTTATGTTATGTTAAACTATTTCTTTCTATATTTTTATATTATGTTGAACTATTTCTTTCTATATTTTTATGTTATGTTAAACTACTTCTTTCTATGTTTTTTATATTATGTTAAACTATTTCTTTCTATATTTTTATATTATGTTAAACATCTTCTTTCTATATTTTTATGTTATGTTAAACTACTTCTTTCTATGTTTTTATATTATGTTAAACTATTTCTTTCTATATTTTTATATTATGTTAAACATCTTCTTTCTATACTTTTATGTTATGTTAAACTACTTCTTTCTATGTTTTTATATTATGTTAAACTATTTCTTTCTATATTTTTATATTATGTTAAACATCTTCTTTCTATATTTTTATGTTATGTTAAACTACTTCTTTCTATATTTTTATGTTATGTTAAACTACTTCTTTCTATGTTTTTATATTATGTAAAACTATTTCTTTCTATATTTTTATATTATGTTAAACATCTTCTTTCTATATTTTTATGTTATTTTAAACTATTTCTTTCTATATTTTTATATTATGTTAAACATCTTCTTTCTATATTTTTATGTTATGTTAAACTAGTTCTTTCTATGTTTTTATATTATGTTAAACTATTTCTTTCTATATTTTTATATTATGTTAAACATCTTCTTTCTATATTTTTATGTTATGTTAAACTATTTCTTTCTATATTTTTATATTATGTTAAACATCTTCTTTCTATATTTTTATATTATGTTAAACTATTTCTTTCTATATTTTTATATTATGTTAAACATCTTCTTTCTATATTTTTATGTTATGTTAAACTATTTCTTTCTATATTTTTATATTATGTTAAACATCTAATTTCTATATTTTTATGTTATGATAAACTACTTCTTTCTATTTTTATATATTATGTTAAACTATTTCTTTCAATATTTTTATATTATGTTAAACATCTTCTTTCTATATTTTTATGTTATATTAAACTATTTCTGTCTATATTTTTATATTATGTTAAACATCTTTCTATATTTTTATGTTATGTTAAACTACTTCTTTCTATGTTTTTATGTTATGTTAAACTATTTCTTTCTATATTTTTATATTATGTTAAACATCTTCTTTCTATATTGTTATATTATGTTAAACATCTTATTTCTATATTTTTATGTTATGTTAAACTATTTCTTTCTATATTTTTATATTATGTTAAACATCTTCTTTCTATATTTTTATGTTATGTTAAACTATTTCTTTCTATATTTTTATGTTATGTTAAACATCTTCTTTCTATATTTTTATATTATGTTAAACATCTTCTTTCTATATTTTTATGTTATGTTAAACTATTTCTTTCTATATTTTTATATTATGTTAAACATCTTCTTTCTATATTTTTATGTTATGTTAAACTACTTCTTTCTATGTTTTTATATTATGTTAAACTATTTCTTTCTATATTTTTATATTATGTTAATCATCTTCTTTATATATTTTTATGTTATGTTAAACTATTTCTTTCTATATTTTTATATTATGTTGAACTATTTCTTTCTATATTTTTATGTTATGTTAAACTACTTCTTTCTATGTTTTTTATATTATGTTATACTATTTCTTTCTATATTTTTATATTATGTTAAACATCTTCTTTCTATATTTTTATGTTATGTTAAACTACTTCTTTCTATGTTTTTATATTATGTTAAACTATTTCTTTCTATATTTTTATATTATGTTAAACATCTTCTTTCTATACTTTTATGTTATGTTAAACTACTTCTTTATATGTTTTTATATTATGTTAAACTATTTCTTTCTATATTTTTATATTATGTTAAACATCTTCTTTCTATATTTTTATGTTATGTTAAACTACTTCTTTATATGTTTTTATATTATGTTAAACTATTTCTTTCTATATTTTTATATTATGTTAAACATCTTCTTTCTATATTTTTATGATATGTTAACTATTTCTTTCTAAATTTTTATATTATGTTAAACTATTTCTTTCTATATTTTTATATTATGTTAAACATCTTCTTTCTATATTTTTATGTTATGTTAAACTACTTCTTTCTATATTTTTATGTTATGTTAAACTATTTCTTTCTATATTTTTATGTTATGTTAAACTATTTCTTTCTATATTTTTATATTATGTTAAACTATTTCTTTCCATATTTTTATATTATCTTAAACATCTTCTTTCTATATTTTTATGTTATGTTAAACTATTTCTTTCTATATTTTTATATTATGTTAAACATCTTCTTTCTATATTTTTATGTTATGTTAAACTACTTCTTTCTATATTTTTATGTTATGTTAAACTACTTCTTTCTATGTTTTTATATTATGTAAAACTATTTCTTTCTATATTTTTATATTATGTTAAACATCTTCTTTCTATATTTTTATGTTATTTTAAACTATTTCTTTCTATATTTTTATATTATGTTAAACATCTTCTTTCTATATTTTTATGTTATGTTAAACTACTTCTTTCTATGTTTTTATATTATGTTAAACTATTTCTTTCTATATTTTTATATTATGTTAAACATCTTCTTTCTATATTTTTATGTTATGTTAAACTATTTCTTTCTATATTTTTATATTATGTTAAACATCTTTTTTCTATATTTTTATGTTATGTTAAACTATTTCTTTCTATATTTTTATATTATGTTAAACATCTTCTTTCTATATTTTTATATTATGTTAAACTATTTCTTTCTATATTTTTATATTATGTTAAACATCTTCTTTCTATATTTTTATGTTATGTTAAACTATTTCTTTCTATATTTTTATGTTATGTTAAACTACTTCTTTCTATGTTTTTATATTATGTTAAACTATTTCTTTCTATATTTTTATATTATGTTAAACATCTTCTTTCTATATTTTTATGTTATATTAAACTATTTCTGTCTATATTTTTATATTATGTTAAACATCTTCTTTCTATATTTTTATGTTATGTTAAACTACTTCTTTCTATATTTTTATGTTATGTTAAACTACTTCTTTCTATGTTTTTATATTATGTTAAACTATTTCTTTCTATATTTTTATATTATGTTAAACATCTTCTTTCTATATTTTTATGTTATCTTAAACTATTTCTTTCTATATTTTTATATTATGTTAACCATCTAATTTCTATATTTTTATGTTATGTTAAACTACTTCTTTCTATGTTTATATATTATGTTAAACTATTTCTTTCAATATTTTTATATTATGTTAAACATCTTCTTTCTATATTTTTATGTTATATTAAACTATTTCTGTCTATATTTTTATATTATGTTAAACATCTTCTTTCTATATTTTTATGTTATGTTAAACTACTTCTTTCTATGTTTCTATGTTATGTTAAACTATTTCTTTCTATATTTTTATATTATGTTAAACATCTTCTTTCTATATTTTTATGTTATCTTAAACTATTTCTTTCTATATTTTTATATTATGTTAACCATCTAAGTTCTATATTTTTATGTTATGTTAAACTACTTCTTTCTATGTTTATATATTATGTTAAACTATTTCTTTCAATATTTTTATATTATGTTAAACATCTTCTTTCTATATTTTTATGTTATATTAAACTATTTCTGTCTATATTTTTATATTATGTTAAACATCTTCTTTCTATATTTTCATGTTGTGTTAAACTACTTCTTTCTATGTTTTTATATTATGTTAAACTATTTCTTTCTATATTTTTATATTATGTTAAACATCTTCTTTCTATATTTTTATGTTATGTTAAACTACTTCTTTATATGTTTTTATATTATGTTAAACTATTTCTTTCTATATTTTTATATTATGTTAAACATCTTCTTTCTATATTTTTATGTTATATTAAACTATTTCTTTCTATATTTTTATATTATGTTAAACTATTTCTTTCTATATTTTTATATTATGTTAAACATCTTCTTTCTATATTTTTATGTTATGTTAAACTACTTCTTTATATGTTTTTATATTATGTTAAACATCTTCTTTCTATATTTTTATGTTATGTTAAACTACTTCTTTATATGTTTTTATATTATGTTAAACTATTTCTTTCTATATTTTTATATTATGATAAACATCTTCTTTCTATATTTTTATGTTATGTTAAACTACTTCTTTCTATATTTTTATGTTATGTTATACAATTTCTTTCTATATTTTTATGTTATGTTAAACTACTTCTTTCTATGTTTTTATATTATGTTAAACTATTTCCTTCTATATTTTTATATTATGTTAAACATCTTCTTTCTATATTTTTATGTTATGTTAAATTACTTCTTTCTATGTTTTAATATTATGTTAAACTATTTCTTTCTATATTTTTATATTATGTTAAACATCTTCTTTCTATATTTTTATATTATGTTAAACATCATCTTTCTATATTTTTATGTTATGTTAAACTATTTCTTTCTATATTTTTATATTATGTTAAACATCTTCTTTCTATATTTTTATATTATGTTAAACATCTTCTTTCTATATTTTTATGTTATGTTAAACTACTTCTTTATATGTTTTTATATTATGTTAAACTATTTCTTTCTATATTTTTATATTATGATAAACTACTTCTTTCTATATTTTTATGTTATGTTAAACTACTTCTTTCTATATTTTTATGTTATGTTATACAATTTCTTTCTATATTTTTATGTTATGTTAAACTACTTCTTTCTATGTTTTTATATTATGTTAAACTATTTCCTTCTATATTTTTATATTATGTTAAACATCTTCTTTCTATATTTTTATGTTATGTTAAATTACTTCTTTCTATGTTTTAATATTATGTTAAACTATTTCTTTCTATATTTTTATATTATGTTAAACATCTTCTTTCTATATTTTTATATTATGTTAAACATCATCTTTCTATATTTTTATGTTATGTTAAACTATTTCTTTCTATATTTTTATATTATGTTAAACATCTTCTTTCTATATTTTTATATTATGTTAAACATCTTCTTTCTATATTTTTATGTTATGTTAAACTATTTCTTTCTATATTTTTATACTATGTTATACATCTTCTTTCTATATTTTTATGTTATGTTAAACTACTTCTTTCTATATTTTTATGTTATGTTAAACTATTTTTTTCTATATTTTTATATTATGTTAAACATCTTCTTTCTATATTTTTATGTTATGTTAAACTATTTCTTTCTATATTTTTATGTTATGTTAAACTACTTCTTTCTATGTTTTTATATTATGTTAAACTATTTCTTTCTATATTTTTATATTATGTTAAACATCTTCTTTCTATATTTTTATGTTATGTTAAACTACTTCTTTCTATATTTTTATGTTATGTTAAACTACTTCTTTCTATGTTTTTATATTATGTAAAACTATTTCTTTCTATATTTTTATATTATGTTAAACATCTTCTTTCTATATTTTTATGTTATTTTAAACTATTTCTTTCTATATTTTTATATTATGTTAAACATCTTCTTTCTATATTTTTATGTTATGTTAAACTATTTCTTTCTATATTTTTATATTATGTTAAACATCTTCTTTCTATATTTTTATGTTATGTTAAACTATTTCTTTCTATATTTTTATATTATGTTAAACATCTTCTTTCTATATTTTTATATTATGTTAAACTATTTCTTTCTATATTTTTATATTATGTTAAACATCTTCTTTCTATATTTTTATGTTATGTTAAACTATTTCTTTCTATATTTTTATATTATGTTAAACATCTAATTTCTATATTTTTATGTTATGATAAACTACTTCTTTCTATTTTTATATATTATGTTAAACTATTTCTTTCAATATTTTTATATTATGTTAAACATCTTCTTTCTATATTTTTATGTTATATTAAACTATTTCTGTCTATATTTTTATATTATGTTAAACATCTTTCTATATTTTTATGTTATGTTAAACTACTTCTTTCTATGTTTTTATGTTATGTTAAACTATTTCTTTCTATATTTTTATATTATGTTAAACATCTTCTTTCTATATTGTTATATTATGTTAAACATCTTATTTCTATATTTTTATGTTATGTTAAACTATTTCTTTCTATATTTTTATATTATGTTAAACATCTTCTTTCTATATTTTTATGTTATGTTAAACTATTTCTTTCTATATTTTTATGTTATGTTAAACATCTTCTTTCTATATTTTTATATTATGTTAAACATCTTCTTTCTATATTTTTATGTTATGTTAAACTATTTCTTTCTATATTTTTATATTATGTTAAACATCTTCTTTCTATATTTTTATGTTATGTTAAACTACTTCTTTCTATGTTTTTATATTATGTTAAACATCTTCTTTCTATATTTTTATGTTATATTAAACTATTTCTGTCTATATTTTTATATTATGTTAAACATCTTCTTTCTATATTTTTATGTTATGTTAAACTACTTCTTTCTATATTTTTATGTTATGTTAAACTACTTCTTTCTATGTTTTTATATTATGTTAAACTATTTCTTTCTATATTTTTATATTATGTTAAACATCTTCTTTCTATATTTTTATGTTATCTTAAACTATTTCTTTCTATATTTTTATATTATGTTAACCATCTAATTTCTATATTTTTATGTTATGTTAAACTACTTCTTTCTATGTTTATATATTATGTTAAACTATTTCTTTCAATATTTTTATATTATGTTAAACATCTTCTTTCTATATTTTTATGTTATATTAAACTATTTCTGTCTATATTTTTATATTATGTTAAACATCTTCTTTCTATATTTTTATGTTATGTTAAACTACTTCTTTCTATGTTTCTATGTTATGTTAAACTATTTCTTTCTATATTTTTATATTATGTTAAACATCTTCTTTCTATATTTTTATGTTATCTTAAACTATTTCTTTCTATATTTTTATATTATGTTAACCATCTAATTTCTATATTTTTATGTTATGTTAAACTACTTCTTTCTATGTTTATATATTATGTTAAACTATTTCTTTCAATATTTTTATATTATGTTAAACATCTTCTTTCTATATTTTTATGTTATATTAAACTATTTCTGTCTATATTTTTATATTATGTTAAACATCTTCTTTCTATATTTTCATGTTGTGTTAAACTACTTCTTTCTATGTTTTTATATTATGTTAAACTATTTCTTTCTATATTTTTATATTATGTTAAACATCTTCTTTCTATATTTTTATGTTATGTTAAACTACTTCTTTATATGTTTTTATATTATGTTAAACTATTTCTTTCTATATTTTTATATTATGTTAAACATCTTCTTTCTATATTTTTATGTTATATTAAACTATTTCTTTCTATATTTTTATATTATGTTAAACTATTTCTTTCTATATTTTTATATTATGTTAAACATCTTCTTTCTATATTTTTATGTTATGTTAAACTACTTCTTTATATGTTTTTATATTATGTTAAACTATTTCTTTCTATATTTTTATATTATGATAAACATCTTCTTTCTATATTTTTATGTTATGTTAAACTACTTCTTTCTATATTTTTATGTTATGTTATACAATTTCTTTCTATATTTTTATGTTATGTTAAACTACTTCTTTCTATGTTTTTATATTATGTTAAACTATTTCCTTCTATATTTTTATATTATGTTAAACATCTTCTTTCTATATTTTTATGTTATGTTAAATTACTTCTTTCTATGTTTTAATATTATGTTAAACTATTTCTTTCTATATTTTTATATTATGTTAAACATCTTCTTTCTATATTTTTATATTATGTTAAACATCATCTTTCTATATTTTTATGTTATGTTAAACTATTTCTTTCTATATTTTTATATTATGTTAAACATCTTCTTTCTATATTTTTATATTATGTTAAACATCTTCTTTCTATATTTTTATGTTATGTTAAACTATTTCTTTCTATATTTTTATACTATGTTAAACATCTTCTTTCTATATTTTTATGTTATGTTAAACTACTTCTTTCTATATTTTTATGTTATGTTAAACTATTTTTTTCTATATTTTTATATTATGTTAAACATCTTCTTTCTATATTTTTATGTTATGTTAAACTATTTCTTTCTATATTTTTATGTTATGTTAAACTACTTCTTTCTATGTTTTTATATTATGTTAAACTATTTCTTTCTACATTTTTATATTATGTTAAACATCTTCTTTCTATATTTTTATGTTATGTTAAACTACTTCTTTCTATATTTTTATGTTATGTTAAACTACTTCTTTCTATGTTTTTATATTATGTAAAACTATTTCTTTCTATATTTTTATATTATGTTAAACATCTTCTTTCTATATTTTTATGTTATTTTAAACTATTTCTTTCTATATTTTTATATTATGTTAAACATCTTCTTTCTATATTTTTATGTTATGTTAAACTAGTTCTTTCTATGTTTTTATATTATGTTAAACTATTTCTTTCTATATTTTTATATTATGTTAAACATCTTCTTTCTATATTTTTATGTTATGTTAAACTATTTCTTTCTATATTTTTATATTATGTTAAACATCTTCTTTCTATATTTTTATATTATGTTAAACTATTTCTTTCTATATTTTTATATTATGTTAAACATCTTCTTTCTATATTTTTATGTTATGTTAAACTATTTCTTTCTATATTTTTATATTATGTTAAACATCTAATTTCTATATTTTTATGTTATGATAAACTACTTCTTTCTATTTTTATATATTATGTTAAACTATTTCTTTCAATATTTTTATATTATGTTAAACATCTTCTTTCTATATTTTTATGTTATATTAAACTATTTCTGTCTATATTTTTATATTATGTTAAACATCTTTCTATATTTTTATGTTATGTTAAACTACTTCTTTCTATGTTTTTATGTTATGTTAAACTATTTCTTTCTATATTTTTATATTATGTTAAACATCTTCTTTCTATATTGTTATATTATGTTAAACATCTTATTTCTATATTTTTATGTTATGTTAAACTATTTCTTTCTATATTTTTATATTATGTTAAACATCTTCTTTCTATATTTTTATGTTATGTTAAACTATTTCTTTCTATATTTTTATGTTATGTTAAACATCTTCTTTCTATATTTTTATATTATGTTAAACATCTTCTTTCTATATTTTTATGTTATGTTAAACTATTTCTTTCTATATTTTTATATTATGTTAAACATCTTCTTTCTATATTTTTATGTTATGTTAAACTACTTCTTTCTATGTTTTTATATTATGTTAAACTATTTCTTTCTATATTTTTATATTATGTTAATCATCTTCTTTATATATTTTTATGTTATGTTAAACTATTTCTTTCTATATTTTTATATTATGTTGAACTATTTCTTTCTATATTTTTATGTTATGTTAAACTACTTCTTTCTATGTTTTTTATATTATGTTAAACTATTTCTTTCTATATTTTTATATTATGTTAAACATCTTCTTTCTATATTTTTATGTTATATTAAACTATTTCTTTCTATATTTTAATATTATGTTAAACTATTTCTTTCTATATTTTTATATTATGTTAAACATCTTCTTTCTATATTTTTATGTTATGTTAAACTACTTCTTTATATGTTTTTATATTATGTTAAACTATTTCTTTCTATATTTTTATATTATGTTAAACATCTTCTTTCTTTATTTTTATGTTATGTTAAACTATTTCTTTCTATATTTTTATATCATGTTAAACTATTTCTTTCTATATTTTTATATTATGTTAAACATCTTCTTTCTATATTTTTATGTTATGTTAAACTATTTCTTTCTATATTTTTATATAATGTTAAACATCTTCTTTCTATATTTTTATGTTATGTTAAACTACTTCTTTTTATATTTTTATGTTATGTTATACAATTTCTTTCTATATTTTTTTGTTATGTTGAACTACTTCTTTCTATGTTTTTATATTATGTAAAACTATTTCTTTCTATATTTTTATATTATGTTAAACATCTTCTTTCTATATTTTTATGTTATGTTAAACTATTTCTTTCTATATTTTTATATTATGTTAAACATCTTCTTTCTATATTTTTATATTACGTTTAACTACTTCTTTCTATATTTTTATGTTATATTAAACTATTTCTTTCTATATTTTTATATTATGTTAAACTATTTCTTTCTATATTTTTATATTATGTTAAACATCTTCTTTCTATATTTTTATGTTATGTTAAACTACTTCTTTCTATATTTTTATGTTATGTTAAACTACTTCTTTCTATGTTTTTATATTATGTAAAACTATTTCTTTCTATATTTTTATATTATGTTAAACATCTTCTTTCTATATTTTTATGTTATGTTAAACTATTTCTTTCTATATTTTTATATTATGTTAAACATCTTCTTTCTATATTTTTATGTTATGTTAAACTATTTCTTTCTATATTTTTATATTATGTTAAACATCTTCTTTCTATATTTTTATATTACGTTTAACTACTTCTTTCTATATTTTTATGTTATGTTAAACTACTTCTTTCTATGTTTTTACATTATGTTAAACTATTTCTTTCTATATTTTTATATTATGTTAAACATCTTCTTTCTATATTTTTATGTTATGTTAAATTACTTCTTTCTATGTTTTAATATTATGTTAAACTATTTCTTTCTATATTTTTATATTATGTTAAACATCTTCTTTCTATATTTTTATATTATGTTAAACATCATCTTTCTATATTTTTATGTTATGTTAAACTATTTCTTTCTATATTTTTATATTATGTTAAACATCTTCTTTCTATATTTTTATATTATGTTAAACATCTTCTTTCTATATTTTTATGTTATGTTAAACTATTTCTTTCTATATTTTTATACTATGTTAAACATCTTCTTTCTATATTTTTATGTTATGTTAAACTACTTCTTTCTATATTTTTATGTTATGTTAAACTATTTTTTTCTATATTTTTATATTATGTTAAACATCTTCTTTCTATATTTTTATGTTATGTTAAACTATTTCTTTCTATATTTTTATGTTATGTTAAACTACTTCTTTCTATGTTTTTATATTATGTTAAACTATTTCTTTCTATATTTTTATATTATGTTAAACATCTTCTTTCTATATTTTTATGTTATGTTAAACTACTTCTTTCTATATTTTTATGTTATGTTAAACTACTTCTTTCTATGTTTTTATATTATGTAAAACTATTTCTTTCTATATTTTTATATTATGTTAAACATCTTCTTTCTATATTTTTATGTTATTTTAAACTATTTCTTTCTATATTTTTATATTATGTTAAACATCTTCTTTCTATATTTTTATGTTATGTTAAACTAGTTCTTTCTATGTTTTTATATTATGTTAAACTATTTCTTTCTATATTTTTATATTATGTTAAACATCTTCTTTCTATATTTTTATGTTATGTTAAACTATTTCTTTCTATATTTTTATATTATGTTAAACATCTTCTTTCTATATTTTTATATTATGTTAAACTATTTCTTTCTATATTTTTATATTATGTTAAACATCTTCTTTCTATATTTTTATGTTATGTTAAACTATTTCTTTCTATATTTTTATATTATGTTAAACATCTAATTTCTATATTTTTATGTTATGATAAACTACTTCTTTCTATTTTTATATATTATGTTAAACTATTTCTTTCAATATTTTTATATTATGTTAAACATCTTCTTTCTATATTTTTATGTTATATTAAACTATTTCTGTCTATATTTTTATATTATGTTAAACATCTTTCTATATTTTTATGTTATGTTAAACTACTTCTTTCTATGTTTTTATGTTATGTTAAACTATTTCTTTCTATATTTTTATATTATGTTAAACATCTTCTTTCTATATTGTTATATTATGTTAAACATCTTATTTCTATATTTTTATGTTATGTTAAACTATTTCTTTCTATATTTTTATATTATGTTAAACATCTTCTTTCTATATTTTTATGTTATGTTAAACTATTTCTTTCTATATTTTTATGTTATGTTAAACATCTTCTTTCTATATTTTTATATTATGTTAAACATCTTCTTTCTATATTTTTATGTTATGTTAAACTATTTCTTTCTATATTTTTATATTATGTTAAACATCTTCTTTCTATATTTTTATGTTATGTTAAACTACTTCTTTCTATGTTTTTATATTATGTTAAACATCTTCTTTCTATATTTTTATGTTATATTAAACTATTACTGTCTATATTTTTATATTATGTTAAACATCTTCTTTCTATATTTTTATGTTATGTTAAACTACTTCTTTCTATATTTTTATGTTATGTTAAACTACTTCTTTCTATGTTTTTATATTATGTTAAACTATTTCTTTCTATATTTTTATATTATGTTAAACATCTTCTTTCTATATTTTTATGTTATCTTAAACTATTTCTTTCTATATTTTTATATTATGTTAACCATCTAATTTCTATATTTTTATGTTATGTTAAACTACTTCTTTCTATGTTTATATATTATGTTAAACTATTTCTTTCAATATTTTTATATTATGTTAAACATCTTCTTTCTATATTTTTATGTTATATTAAACTATTTCTGTCTATATTTTTATATTATGTTAAACATCTTCTTTCTATATTTTTATGTTATGTTAAACTACTTCTTTCTATGTTTCTATGTTATGTTAAACTATTTCTTTCTATATTTTTATATTATGTTAAACATCTTCTTTCTATATTTTTATGTTATCTTAAACTATTTCTTTCTATATTTTTATATTATGTTAACCATCTAATTTCTATATTTTTATGTTATGTTAAACTACTTCTTTCTATGTTTATATATTATGTTAAACTATTTCTTTCAATATTTTTATATTATGTTAAACATCTTCTTTCTATATTTTTATGTTATATTAAACTATTTCTGTCTATATTTTTATATTATGTTAAACATCTTCTTTCTATATTTTCATGTTGTGTTAAACTACTTCTTTCTATGTTTTTATATTATGTTAAACTATTTCTTTCTATATTTTTATATTATGTTAAACATCTTCTTTCTATATTTTTATGTTATGTTAAACTACTTCTTTATATGTTTTTATATTATGTTAAACTATTTCTTTCTATATTTTTATATTATGTTAAACATCTTCTTTCTATATTTTTATGTTATATTAAACTATTTCTTTCTATATTTTTATATTATGTTAAACTATTTCTTTCTATATTTTTATATTATGTTAAACATCTTCTTTCTATATTTTTATGTTATGTTAAACTATTTCTTTCTATATTTTTATATTATGTTAAACATCTTCTTTCTATATTTTTATGTTATGTTAAACTACTTCTTTCTATATTTTTATGTTATGTTATACAATTTCTTTCTATATTTTTATGTTATGTTAAACTACTTCTTTCTATGTTTTTATATTATGTTAAATTATTTCCTTCTATATTTTTATATTATGTTAAACATCTTCTTTCTATATTTTTATGTTATGTTAAACTACTTCTTTCTATGTTTTTATGTTATGTTAAACTATTTCTTTCTATATTTTTATATTATGTTAAACATCTTCTTTCTATATTTTTATATTATGTTAAACATCTTCTTTCTATATTTTTATGTTATGTTAAACTACTTCTTTCTATGTTTTTATATTATGTTAAACTATTTCTTTCTATAATTTTATATTATGTTAAACATCTTCTTTCTATATTTTTATGTTATGTTATCTACTTCTTTCTATATTTTTATGTTATGTTAAACATCTTCTTTCTATATTTTTATGTTATGTTAAACTACTTCTTTCTATGGTTTTATATTATGTTAAACTATTTCTTTCTATATTTTTATATTATGTTAAACATCTTCTTTCTATATTTTTATGTTATGTTAAACTATTTCTTTCTATATTTTTATATTATGTTAAACATCTTCTTTCTATATTTTTATGTTATGTTAAACTACTTCTTTCTATATTTTTATGTTATGTTAAACTATTTCTTTCCATATTTTTATATTATGTTAAACATCTTCTTTCTATATTTTTATGTTATGTTAAACTACTTCTTTCTATGTTTTTATATTATGTTAAACAATTTCTTTCTATATTTTTATATTATGTTAAACATCTTCTTTCTATATTTTTATGTTATGTTAAACTATTTCTTTCTATATTTTTATATTATGTTAAACATCTTCTTTCTATATTTTTATATTATGTTAAACTACTTCTTTCTTTATTTTTATGTTATGTGAAACTACTTCTTTCTATGTTTTTATATTATGTTAAACATCTTCTTTCTATATTTTTATATTATGTTAAACTACTTCTTTCTTTATTTTTATGTTATGTGAAACTACTTCTTTCTATATTTTTATGTTATGTTATCTACTTCTTTCTATATTTTTATGTTATGTTAAACATCTTCTTTCTATATTTTTATGTTATGTTAAACTACTTCTTTCTTTGGTTTTATATTATGTTAAACTATTTCTTTCTATATTTTTATATTATGTTAAACATCTTCTTTCTATATTTTTATGTTATGTTAAACTATTTCTTTCTATATTTTTATATTATGTTAAACATCTTCTTTCTATATTTTTATGTTATGTTAAACTACTTCTTTTTATATTTTTATGTTATGTTAAACTATTTCTTTCTATATTTTTATATTATGTTAAACATCATCTTTCTATATTTTTATGTTATGTTAAACTACTTCTTTCTATGTTTTTATATTATGTTAAACAATTTCTTTCTATATTTTTATATTATGTTAAACATCTTCTTTCTATATTTTTATGTTATGTTAAACTATTTCTTTCTATATTTTTATATTATGTTAAACATCTTCTTTCTATATTTTTATATTATGTTAAACTACTTCTTTCTTTATTTCTATGTTATGTGAAACTACTTCTTTCTATGTTTTTATATTATGTTAAACATCTTCTTTCTATATTTTTATATTATGTTAAACATCTTCTTTCTATATTTTTATGTTATGTTAAACTACTTCTTTCTATATTTTTATGTTATGTTAAACTATTTCTTTCTATATTTTTATATTATGTTAAACATCTTCTTTCTATATTTTTATGTTATGTTAAACTACTTCTTTCTATGTTTTTATATTATGTTAAACAATTTCTTTCTATATTTTTATATTATGTTAAACATCTTCTTTCTATATTTTTATATTATGTTAAACTACTTCTTTCTTTATTTTTATGTTATGTGAAACTACTTCTTTCTATATTTTTATGTTATGTTATCTACTTCTTTCTATATTTTTATGTTATGTTAAACATCTTCTTTCTATATTTTTATGTTATGTTAAACTACTTCTTTCTATGGTTTTATATTATGTTAAACTATTTCTTTCTATATTTTTATATTATGTTAAACATCTTCTTTCTATATTTTTATGTTATGTTAAACTATTTCTTTCTATATTTTTATATTATGTTAAACATCTTCTTTCTATATTTTTATATTATGTTAAACATCTTCTTTCTATATTTTTATGTTATGTTATCTACTTCTTTCTATATTTTTATGTTATGTTAAACATCTTCTTTCTATATTTTTATGTTATGTTAAACTACTTCTTTCTATGGTTTTATATTATGTTAAACAATTTCTTTCTATATTTTTATATTATGTTAAACATCTTCTTTCTATATTTTTATGTTATGTTAAACTTTTTCTTTCTATATTTTTATATTATGTTAAACATCTTCTTTCTATATTTTTATATTATGTTAAACTACTTCTTTCTTTATTTTTATGTTATGTGAAACTACTTCTTTCTATGTTTTTATATTATGTTAAACATCTTCTTTCTATATTTTTATATTATGTTAAACTATTTCTTTCTATATTTTCATGTTGTGTTAAACTACTTCTTTCTATGTTTTTATATTATGTTAAACTATTTCTTTCTATATTTTTATATTATGTTAAACATCTTCTTTCTATATTTTTATGTTATATTAAACCTCTTCTTTCTATATTTTTATGTAATGTTTACTATTTCTTTCTATATTTTTATATTATGTTAATCATCTTCTTTCTATATTTTTATATTATGTTAAACATCTTCTTTCTATATTTTTATATTATGTTAAACTACTTCTTTCTTTATTTTTATGTTATGTGAAACTACTTCTTTCTATGTTTTTATATTATGTTAAACATCTTCTTTCTATATTTTTATATTATGTTAAACTACTTCTTTCTTTATTTTTATGTTATGTGAAACTACTTCTTTCTATATTTTTATGTTATGTTATCTACTTCTTTCTATATTTTTATGTTATGTTAAACATCTTCTTTCTATATTTTTATGTTATGTTAAACTACTTCTTTCTTTGGTTTTATATTATGTTAAACTATTTCTTTCTATATTTTTATATTATGTTAAACATCTTCTTTCTATATTTTTATGTTATGTTAAACTATTTCTTTCTATATTTTTATATTATGTTAAACATCTTCTTTCTATATTTTTATGTTATGTTAAACTACTTCTTTTTATATTTTTATGTTATGTTAAACTATTTCTTTCTATATTTTTATATTATGTTAAACATCATCTTTCTATATTTTTATGTTATGTTAAACTACTTCTTTCTATGTTTTTATATTATGTTAAACAATTTCTTTCTATATTTTTATATTATGTTAAACATCTTCTTTCTATATTTTTATGTTATGTTAAACTATTTCTTTCTATATTTTTATATTATGTTAAACATCTTCTTTCTATATTTTTATATTATGTTAAACTACTTCTTTCTTTATTTCTATGTTATGTGAAACTACTTCTTTCTATGTTTTTATATTATGTTAAACATCTTCTTTCTATATTTTTATATTATGTTAAACATCTTCTTTCTATATTTTTATGTTATGTTAAACTACTTCTTTCTATATTTTTATGTTATGTTAAACTATTTCTTTCTATATTTTTATATTATGTTAAACATCTTCTTTCTATATTTTTATGTTATGTTAAACTACTTCTTTCTATGTTTTTATATTATGTTAAACAATTTCTTTCTATATTTTTATATTATGTTAAACATCTTCTTTCTATATTTTTATATTATGTTAAACTACTTCTTTCTTTATTTTTATGTTATGTGAAACTACTTCTTTCTATATTTTTATGTTATGTTATCTACTTCTTTCTATATTTTTATGTTATGTTAAACATCTTCTTTCTATATTTTTATGTTATGTTAAACTACTTCTTTCTATGGTTTTATATTATGTTAAACTATTTCTTTCTATATTTTTATATTATGTTAAACATCTTCTTTCTATATTTTTATGTTATGTTAAACTATTTCTTTCTATATTTTTATATTATGTTAAACATCTTCTTTCTATATTTTTATATTATGTTAAACATCTTCTTTCTATATTTTTATGTTATGTTATCTACTTCTTTCTATATTTTTATGTTATGTTAAACATCTTCTTTCTATATTTTTATGTTATGTTAAACTACTTCTTTCTATGGTTTTATATTATGTTAAACAATTTCTTTCTATATTTTTATATTATGTTAAACATCTTCTTTCTATATTTTTATGTTATGTTAAACTTTTTCTTTCTATATTTTTATATTATGTTAAACATCTTCTTTCTATATTTTTATATTATGTTAAACTACTTCTTTCTTTATTTTTATGTTATGTGAAACTACTTCTTTCTATGTTTTTATATTATGTTAAACATCTTCTTTCTATATTTTTATATTATGTTAAACTATTTCTTTCTATATTTTCATGTTGTGTTAAACTACTTCTTTCTATGTTTTTATATTATGTTAAACTATTTCTTTCTATATTTTTATATTATGTTAAACATCTTCTTTCTATATTTTTATGTTATATTAAACCTCTTCTTTCTATATTTTTATGTAATGTTTACTATTTCTTTCTATATTTTTATATTATGTTAATCATCTTCTTTATATATTTTTATGTTATGTTAAACTATTTCTATCTATATTTTTATATTATGATAAACATCTTCTTTCTATATTTTTTTTATGTTAAACTATTTCTTTCTATATTTTTATATTATGTTAAACTATTTCTTTCTATATTTTTATGTTATGTTAAACATCTTCTTTCTATATTTTTATATTATGTTAAACATCTTCTTTCTATATTTTTATGTTATGTTAAACTACTTCTTTCTATATTTTTATGTTATGTTAAACTATTTCTTTCTATATTATGTTAAACATCTTCTTTCTATATTTTTTTGTTATGTAAAACTACTTCTTTCTATATTTTTATATTATGTTAAACATCTTCTTTCTATATTTTTATGTTATGTTAAACTATTTCTTTCTATATTTTTATATTATGTTGAACTATTTCTTTCTATATTTTTATGTTATGTTAAACTACTTCTTTCTATGTTTTTTATATTATGTTAAACTATTTCTTTCTATATTTTTATATTATGTTAAACATCTTCTTTCTATATTTTTATGTTATGTTAAACTACTTCTTTCTATGTTTTTATATTATGTTAAACAATTTCTTTCTATATTTTTATATTATGTTAAACATCTTCTTTCTATATTTTTATGTTATGTTAAACTATTTCTTTCTATATTTTTATATTATGTTAAACATCTTCTTTCTATATTTTTATGTTATGTTAAACTACTTCTTTCTTTATTTCTATGTTATGTGAAACTACTTCTTTCTATGTTTTTATATTATGTTAAACATCTTCTTTCTATATTTTTATATTATGTTAAACTACTTCTTTCTTTATTTTTATGTTATGTGAAACTACTTCTTTCTATGTTTTTATATTATGTTAAACTATTTCTTTCTATATTTTTATATTATGTTAAACATCTTCTTTCTATATTTTTATGTTATGTTAAACTACTTCTTTCTATATTTTTATGTTATGTTAAACTATTTCTTTCTATATTTTTATATTATGTTAAACATCTTCTTTCTATATTTTTATGTTATGTTAAACTACTTCTTTCTATGTTTTTATATTATGTTAAACAATTTCTTTCTATATTTTTATATTATGTTAAACATCTTCTTTCTATGTTTTTATATTATGTTAAACTATTTCTTTCTATAATTTTATATTATGTTAAACATCTTCTTTCTATGGTTTTATATTATGTTAAACTATTTCTTTCTATATTTTTATATTATGTTAAACATCTTCTTTCTATATTTTTATGTTATGTTAAACTACTTCTTTATATGTTTTTATATTATGTTAAACATCTTCTTTCTATATTTTTATGTTATGTTAAACTACTTCTTTATATGTTTTTATATTATGTTAAACTATTTCTTTCTATATTTTTATATTATGATAAACATCTTCTTTCTATATTTTTATGTTATGTTAAACTACTTCTTTCTATATTTTTATGTTATGTTATACAATTTCTTTCTATATTTTTATGTTATGTTAAACTACTTCTTTCTATGTTTTTATATTATGTTAAACTATTTCCTTCTATATTTTTATATTATGTTAAACATCTTCTTTCTATATTTTTATGTTATGTTAAATTACTTCTTTCTATGTTTTAATATTATGTTAAACTATTTCTTTCTATATTTTTATATTATGTTAAACATCTTCTTTCTATATTTTTATATTATGTTAAACATCATCTTTCTATATTTTTATGTTATGTTAAACTATTTCTTTCTATATTTTTATATTATGTTAAACATCTTCTTTCTATATTTTTATATTATGTTAAACATCTTCTTTCTATATTTTTATGTTATGTTAAACTACTTCTTTATATGTTTTTATATTATGTTAAACTATTTCTTTCTATATTTTTATATTATGATAAACTACTTCTTTCTATATTTTTATGTTATGTTAAACTACTTCTTTCTATATTTTTATGTTATGTTATACAATTTCTTTCTATATTTTTATGTTATGTTAAACTACTTCTTTCTATGTTTTTATATTATGTTAAACTATTTCCTTCTATATTTTTATATTATGTTAAACATCTTCTTTCTATATTTTTATGTTATGTTAAATTACTTCTTTCTATGTTTTAATATTATGTTAAACTATTTCTTTCTATATTTTTATATTATGTTAAACATCTTCTTTCTATATTTTTATATTATGTTAAACATCATCTTTCTATATTTTTATGTTATGTTAAACTATTTCTTTCTATATTTTTATATTATGTTAAACATCTTCTTTCTATATTTTTATATTATGTTAAACATCTTCTTTCTATATTTTTATGTTATGTTAAACTATTTCTTTCTATATTTTTATACTATGTTATACATCTTCTTTCTATATTTTTATGTTATGTTAAACTACTTCTTTCTATATTTTTATGTTATGTTAAACTATTTTTTTCTATATTTTTATATTATGTTAAACATCTTCTTTCTATATTTTTATGTTATGTTAAACTATTTCTTTCTATATTTTTATGTTATGTTAAACTACTTCTTTCTATGTTTTTATATTATGTTAAACTATTTCTTTCTATATTTTTATATTATGTTAAACATCTTCTTTCTATATTTTTATGTTATGTTAAACTACTTCTTTCTATATTTTTATGTTATGTTAAACTACTTCTTTCTATGTTTTTATATTATGTAAAACTATTTCTTTCTATATTTTTATATTATGTTAAACATCTTCTTTCTATATTTTTATGTTATTTTAAACTATTTCTTTCTATATTTTTATATTATGTTAAACATCTTCTTTCTATATTTTTATGTTATGTTAAACTATTTCTTTCTATATTTTTATATTATGTTAAACATCTTCTTTCTATATTTTTATGTTATGTTAAACTATTTCTTTCTATATTTTTATATTATGTTAAACATCTTCTTTCTATATTTTTATATTATGTTAAACTATTTCTTTCTATATTTTTATATTATGTTAAACATCTTCTTTCTATATTTTTATGTTATGTTAAACTATTTCTTTCTATATTTTTATATTATGTTAAACATCTAATTTCTATATTTTTATGTTATGATAAACTACTTCTTTCTATTTTTATATATTATGTTAAACTATTTCTTTCAATATTTTTATATTATGTTAAACATCTTCTTTCTATATTTTTATGTTATATTAAACTATTTCTGTCTATATTTTTATATTATGTTAAACATCTTTCTATATTTTTATGTTATGTTAAACTACTTCTTTCTATGTTTTTATGTTATGTTAAACTATTTCTTTCTATATTTTTATATTATGTTAAACATCTTCTTTCTATATTGTTATATTATGTTAAACATCTTATTTCTATATTTTTATGTTATGTTAAACTATTTCTTTCTATATTTTTATATTATGTTAAACATCTTCTTTCTATATTTTTATGTTATGTTAAACTATTTCTTTCTATATTTTTATGTTATGTTAAACATCTTCTTTCTATATTTTTATATTATGTTAAACATCTTCTTTCTATATTTTTATGTTATGTTAAACTATTTCTTTCTATATTTTTATATTATGTTAAACATCTTCTTTCTATATTTTTATGTTATGTTAAACTACTTCTTTCTATGTTTTTATATTATGTTAAACATCTTCTTTCTATATTTTTATGTTATATTAAACTATTTCTGTCTATATTTTTATATTATGTTAAACATCTTCTTTCTATATTTTTATGTTATGTTAAACTACTTCTTTCTATATTTTTATGTTATGTTAAACTACTTCTTTCTATGTTTTTATATTATGTTAAACTATTTCTTTCTATATTTTTATATTATGTTAAACATCTTCTTTCTATATTTTTATGTTATCTTAAACTATTTCTTTCTATATTTTTATATTATGTTAACCATCTAATTTCTATATTTTTATGTTATGTTAAACTACTTCTTTCTATGTTTATATATTATGTTAAACTATTTCTTTCAATATTTTTATATTATGTTAAACATCTTCTTTCTATATTTTTATGTTATATTAAACTATTTCTGTCTATATTTTTATATTATGTTAAACATCTTCTTTCTATATTTTTATGTTATGTTAAACTACTTCTTTCTATGTTTCTATGTTATGTTAAACTATTTCTTTCTATATTTTTATATTATGTTAAACATCTTCTTTCTATATTTTTATGTTATCTTAAACTATTTCTTTCTATATTTTTATATTATGTTAACCATCTAATTTCTATATTTTTATGTTATGTTAAACTACTTCTTTCTATGTTTATATATTATGTTAAACTATTTCTTTCAATATTTTTATATTATGTTAAACATCTTCTTTCTATATTTTTATGTTATATTAAACTATTTCTGTCTATATTTTTATATTATGTTAAACATCTTCTTTCTATATTTTCATGTTGTGTTAAACTACTTCTTTCTATGTTTTTATATTATGTTAAACTATTTCTTTCTATATTTTTATATTATGTTAAACATCTTCTTTCTATATTTTTATGTTATGTTAAACTACTTCTTTATATGTTTTTATATTATGTTAAACTATTTCTTTCTATATTTTTATATTATGTTAAACATCTTCTTTCTATATTTTTATGTTATATTAAACTATTTCTTTCTATATTTTTATATTATGTTAAACTATTTCTTTATATATTTTTATATTATGTTAAACATCTTCTTTCTATATTTTTATGTTATGTTAAACTACTTCTTTATATGTTTTTATATTATGTTAAACTATTTCTTTCTATATTTTTATATTATGATAAACATCTTCTTTCTATATTTTTATGTTATGTTAAACTACTTCTTTCTATATTTTTATGTTATGTTATACAATTTCTTTCTATATTTTTATGTTATGTTAAACTACTTCTTTCTATGTTTTTATATTATGTTAAACTATTTCCTTCTATATTTTTATATTATGTTAAACATCTTCTTTCTATATTTTTATGTTATGTTAAATTACTTCTTTCTATGTTTTAATATTATGTTAAACTATTTCTTTCTATATTTTTATATTATGTTAAACATCTTCTTTCTATATTTTTATATTATGTTAAACATCATCTTTCTATATTTTTATGTTATGTTAAACTATTTCTTTCTATATTTTTATATTATGTTAAACATCTTCTTTCTATATTTTTATATTATGTTAAACATCTTCTTTCTATATTTTTATGTTATGTTAAACTATTTCTTTCTATATTTTTATACTATGTTAAACATCTTCTTTCTATATTTTTATGTTATGTTAAACTACTTCTTTCTATATTTTTATGTTATGTTAAACTATTTTTTTCTATATTTTTATATTATGTTAAACATCTTCTTTCTATATTTTTATGTTATGTTAAACTATTTCTTTCTATATTTTTATGTTATGTTAAACTACTTCTTTCTATGTTTTTATATTATGTTAAACTATTTCTTTCTATATTTTTATATTATGTTAAACATCTTCTTTCTATATTTTTATGTTATGTTAAACTACTTCTTTCTATATTTTTATGTTATGTTAAACTACTTCTTTCTATGTTTTTATATTATGTAAAACTATTTCTTTCTATATTTTTATATTATGTTAAACATCTTCTTTCTATATTTTTATGTTATTTTAAACTATTTCTTTCTATATTTTTATATTATGTTAAACATCTTCTTTCTATATTTTTATGTTATGTTAAACTAGTTCTTTCTATGTTTTTATATTATGTTAAACTATTTCTTTCTATATTTTTATATTATGTTAAACATCTTCTTTCTATATTTTTATGTTATGTTAAACTATTTCTTTCTATATTTTTATATTATGTTAAACATCTTCTTTCTATATTTTTATATTATGTTAAACTATTTCTTTCTATATTTTTATATTATGTTAAACATCTTCTTTCTATATTTTTATGTTATGTTAAACTATTTCTTTCTATATTTTTATATTATGTTAAACATCTAATTTCTATATTTTTATGTTATGATAAACTACTTCTTTCTATTTTTATATATTATGTTAAACTATTTCTTTCAATATTTTTATATTATGTTAAACATCTTCTTTCTATATTTTTATGTTATATTAAACTATTTCTGTCTATATTTTTATATTATGTTAAACATCTTTCTATATTTTTATGTTATGTTAAACTACTTCTTTCTATGTTTTTATGTTATGTTAAACTATTTCTTTCTATATTTTTATATTATGTTAAACATCTTCTTTCTATATTGTTATATTATGTTAAACATCTTATTTCTATATTTTTATGTTATGTTAAACTATTTCTTTCTATATTTTTATATTATGTTAAACATCTTCTTTCTATATTTTTATGTTATGTTAAACTATTTCTTTCTATATTTTTATGTTATGTTAAACATCTTCTTTCTATATTTTTATATTATGTTAAACATCTTCTTTCTATATTTTTATGTTATGTTAAACTATTTCTTTCTATATTTTTATATTATGTTAAACATCTTCTTTCTATATTTTTATGTTATGTTAAACTACTTCTTTCTATGTTTTTATATTATGTTAAACTATTTCTTTCTATATTTTTATATTATGTTAATCATCTTCTTTATATATTTTTATGTTATGTTAAACTATTTCTTTCTATATTTTTATATTATGTTGAACTATTTCTTTCTATATTTTTATGTTATGTTAAACTACTTCTTTCTATGTTTTTTATATTATGTTAAACTATTTCTTTCTATATTTTTATATTATGTTAAACATCTTCTTTCTATATTTTTATGTTATATTAAACTATTTCTTTCTATATTTTAATATTATGTTAAACTATTTCTTTCTATATTTTTATATTATGTTAAACATCTTCTTTCTATATTTTTATGTTATGTTAAACTACTTCTTTATATGTTTTTATATTATGTTAAACTATTTCTTTCTATATTTTTATATTATGTTAAACATCTTCTTTCTTTATTTTTATGTTATGTTAAACTATTTCTTTCTATATTTTTATATCATGTTAAACTATTTCTTTCTATATTTTTATATTATGTTAAACATCTTCTTTCTATATTTTTATGTTATGTTAAACTATTTCTTTCTATATTTTTATATAATGTTAAACATCTTCTTTCTATATTTTTATGTTATGTTAAACTACTTCTTTTTATATTTTTATGTTATGTTATACAATTTCTTTCTATATTTTTTTGTTATGTTGAACTACTTCTTTCTATGTTTTTATATTATGTAAAACTATTTCTTTCTATATTTTTATATTATGTTAAACATCTTCTTTCTATATTTTTATGTTATGTTAAACTATTTCTTTCTATATTTTTATATTATGTTAAACATCTTCTTTCTATATTTTTATATTACGTTTAACTACTTCTTTCTATATTTTTATGTTATATTAAACTATTTCTTTCTATATTTTTATATTATGTTAAACTATTTCTTTCTATATTTTTATATTATGTTAAACATCTTCTTTCTATATTTTTATGTTATGTTAAACTACTTCTTTCTATATTTTTATGTTATGTTAAACTACTTCTTTCTATGTTTTTATATTATGTAAAACTATTTCTTTCTATATTTTTATATTATGTTAAACATCTTCTTTCTATATTTTTATGTTATGTTAAACTATTTCTTTCTATATTTTTATATTATGTTAAACATCTTCTTTCTATATTTTTATGTTATGTTAAACTATTTCTTTCTATATTTTTATATTATGTTAAACATCTTCTTTCTATATTTTTATATTACGTTTAACTACTTCTTTCTATATTTTTATGTTATGTTAAACTACTTCTTTCTATGTTTTTACATTATGTTAAACTATTTCTTTCTATATTTTTATATTATGTTAAACATCTTCTTTCTATATTTTTATGTTATGTTAAATTACTTCTTTCTATGTTTTAATATTATGTTAAACTATTTCTTTCTATATTTTTATATTATGTTAAACATCTTCTTTCTATATTTTTATATTATGTTAAACATCATCTTTCTATATTTTTATGTTATGTTAAACTATTTCTTTCTATATTTTTATATTATGTTAAACATCTTCTTTCTATATTTTTATATTATGTTAAACATCTTCTTTCTATATTTTTATGTTATGTTAAACTATTTCTTTCTATATTTTTATACTATGTTAAACATCTTCTTTCTATATTTTTATGTTATGTTAAACTACTTCTTTCTATATTTTTATGTTATGTTAAACTATTTTTTTCTATATTTTTATATTATGTTAAACATCTTCTTTCTATATTTTTATGTTATGTTAAACTATTTCTTTCTATATTTTTATGTTATGTTAAACTACTTCTTTCTATGTTTTTATATTATGTTAAACTATTTCTTTCTATATTTTTATATTATGTTAAACATCTTCTTTCTATATTTTTATGTTATGTTAAACTACTTCTTTCTATATTTTTATGTTATGTTAAACTACTTCTTTCTATGTTTTTATATTATGTAAAACTATTTCTTTCTATATTTTTATATTATGTTAAACATCTTCTTTCTATATTTTTATGTTATTTTAAACTATTTCTTTCTATATTTTTATATTATGTTAAACATCTTCTTTCTATATTTTTATGTTATGTTAAACTAGTTCTTTCTATGTTTTTATATTATGTTAAACTATTTCTTTCTATATTTTTATATTATGTTAAACATCTTCTTTCTATATTTTTATGTTATGTTAAACTATTTCTTTCTATATTTTTATATTATGTTAAACATCTTCTTTCTATATTTTTATATTATGTTAAACTATTTCTTTCTATATTTTTATATTATGTTAAACATCTTCTTTCTATATTTTTATGTTATGTTAAACTATTTCTTTCTATATTTTTATATTATGTTAAACATCTAATTTCTATATTTTTATGTTATGATAAACTACTTCTTTCTATTTTTATATATTATGTTAAACTATTTCTTTCAATATTTTTATATTATGTTAAACATCTTCTTTCTATATTTTTATGTTATATTAAACTATTTCTGTCTATATTTTTATATTATGTTAAACATCTTTCTATATTTTTATGTTATGTTAAACTACTTCTTTCTATGTTTTTATGTTATGTTAAACTATTTCTTTCTATATTTTTATATTATGTTAAACATCTTCTTTCTATATTGTTATATTATGTTAAACATCTTATTTCTATATTTTTATGTTATGTTAAACTATTTCTTTCTATATTTTTATATTATGTTAAACATCTTCTTTCTATATTTTTATGTTATGTTAAACTATTTCTTTCTATATTTTTATGTTATGTTAAACATCTTCTTTCTATATTTTTATATTATGTTAAACATCTTCTTTCTATATTTTTATGTTATGTTAAACTATTTCTTTCTATATTTTTATATTATGTTAAACATCTTCTTTCTATATTTTTATGTTATGTTAAACTACTTCTTTCTATGTTTTTATATTATGTTAAACATCTTCTTTCTATATTTTTATGTTATATTAAACTATTACTGTCTATATTTTTATATTATGTTAAACATCTTCTTTCTATATTTTTATGTTATGTTAAACTACTTCTTTCTATATTTTTATGTTATGTTAAACTACTTCTTTCTATGTTTTTATATTATGTTAAACTATTTCTTTCTATATTTTTATATTATGTTAAACATCTTCTTTCTATATTTTTATGTTATCTTAAACTATTTCTTTCTATATTTTTATATTATGTTAACCATCTAATTTCTATATTTTTATGTTATGTTAAACTACTTCTTTCTATGTTTATATATTATGTTAAACTATTTCTTTCAATATTTTTATATTATGTTAAACATCTTCTTTCTATATTTTTATGTTATATTAAACTATTTCTGTCTATATTTTTATATTATGTTAAACATCTTCTTTCTATATTTTTATGTTATGTTAAACTACTTCTTTCTATGTTTCTATGTTATGTTAAACTATTTCTTTCTATATTTTTATATTATGTTAAACATCTTCTTTCTATATTTTTATGTTATCTTAAACTATTTCTTTCTATATTTTTATATTATGTTAACCATCTAATTTCTATATTTTTATGTTATGTTAAACTACTTCTTTCTATGTTTATATATTATGTTAAACTATTTCTTTCAATATTTTTATATTATGTTAAACATCTTCTTTCTATATTTTTATGTTATATTAAACTATTTCTGTCTATATTTTTATATTATGTTAAACATCTTCTTTCTATATTTTCATGTTGTGTTAAACTACTTCTTTCTATGTTTTTATATTATGTTAAACTATTTCTTTCTATATTTTTATATTATGTTAAACATCTTCTTTCTATATTTTTATGTTATGTTAAACTACTTCTTTATATGTTTTTATATTATGTTAAACTATTTCTTTCTATATTTTTATATTATGTTAAACATCTTCTTTCTATATTTTTATGTTATATTAAACTATTTCTTTCTATATTTTTATATTATGTTAAACTATTTCTTTCTATATTTTTATATTATGTTAAACATCTTCTTTCTATATTTTTATGTTATGTTAAACTATTTCTTTCTATATTTTTATATTATGTTAAACATCTTCTTTCTATATTTTTATGTTATGTTAAACTACTTCTTTCTATATTTTTATGTTATGTTATACAATTTCTTTCTATATTTTTATGTTATGTTAAACTACTTCTTTCTATGTTTTTATATTATGTTAAATTATTTCCTTCTATATTTTTATATTATGTTAAACATCTTCTTTCTATATTTTTATGTTATGTTAAACTACTTCTTTCTATGTTTTTATATTATGTTAAACTATTTCTTTCTATATTTTTATATTATGTTAAACATCTTCTTTCTATATTTTTATATTATGTTAAACATCTTCTTTCTATATTTTTATGTTATGTTAAACTACTTCTTTCTATGTTTTTATATTATGTTAAACTATTTCTTTCTATAATTTTATATTATGTTAAACATCTTCTTTCTATATTTTTATGTTATGTTATCTACTTCTTTCTATATTTTTATGTTATGTTAAACATCTTCTTTCTATATTTTTATGTTATGTTAAACTACTTCTTTCTATGGTTTTATATTATGTTAAACTATTTCTTTCTATATTTTTATATTATGTTAAACATCTTCTTTCTATATTTTTATGTTATGTTAAACTATTTCTTTCTATATTTTTATATTATGTTAAACATCTTCTTTCTATATTTTTATGTTATGTTAAACTACTTCTTTCTATATTTTTATGTTATGTTAAACTATTTCTTTCTATATTTTTATATTATGTTAAACATCTTCTTTCTATATTTTTATGTTATGTTAAACTACTTCTTTCTATGTTTTTATATTATGTTAAACAATTTCTTTCTATATTTTTATATTATGTTAAACATCTTCTTTCTATATTTTTATGTTATGTTAAACTATTTCTTTCTATATTTTTATATTATGTTAAACATCTTCTTTCTATATTTTTATATTATGTTAAACTACTTCTTTCTTTATTTTTATGTTATGTGAAACTACTTCTTTCTATGTTTTTATATTATGTTAAACATCTTCTTTCTATATTTTTATATTATGTTAAACTACTTCTTTCTTTATTTTTATGTTATGTGAAACTACTTCTTTCTATATTTTTATGTTATGTTATCTACTTCTTTCTATATTTTTATGTTATGTTAAACATCTTCTTTCTATATTTTTATGTTATGTTAAACTACTTCTTTCTTTGGTTTTATATTATGTTAAACTATTTCTTTCTATATTTTTATATTATGTTAAACATCTTCTTTCTATATTTTTATGTTATGTTAAACTATTTCTTTCTATATTTTTATATTATGTTAAACATCTTCTTTCTATATTTTTATGTTATGTTAAACTACTTCTTTTTATATTTTTATGTTATGTTAAACTATTTCTTTCTATATTTTTATATTATGTTAAACATCATCTTTCTATATTTTTATGTTATGTTAAACTACTTCTTTCTATGTTTTTATATTATGTTAAACAATTTCTTTCTATATTTTTATATTATGTTAAACATCTTCTTTCTATATTTTTATGTTATGTTAAACTATTTCTTTCTATATTTTTATATTATGTTAAACATCTTCTTTCTATATTTTTATATTATGTTAAACTACTTCTTTCTTTATTTCTATGTTATGTGAAACTACTTCTTTCTATGTTTTTATATTATGTTAAACATCTTCTTTCTATATTTTTATATTATGTTAAACATCTTCTTTCTATATTTTTATGTTATGTTAAACTACTTCTTTCTATATTTTTATGTTATGTTAAACTATTTCTTTCTATATTTTTATATTATGTTAAACATCTTCTTTCTATATTTTTATGTTATGTTAAACTACTTCTTTCTATGTTTTTATATTATGTTAAACAATTTCTTTCTATATTTTTATATTATGTTAAACATCTTCTTTCTATATTTTTATATTATGTTAAACTACTTCTTTCTTTATTTTTATGTTATGTGAAACTACTTCTTTCTATATTTTTATGTTATGTTATCTACTTCTTTCTATATTTTTATGTTATGTTAAACATCTTCTTTCTATATTTTTATGTTATGTTAAACTACTTCTTTCTATGGTTTTATATTATGTTAAACTATTTCTTTCTATATTTTTATATTATGTTAAACATCTTCTTTCTATATTTTTATGTTATGTTAAACTATTTCTTTCTATATTTTTATATTATGTTAAACATCTTCTTTCTATATTTTTATATTATGTTAAACATCTTCTTTCTATATTTTTATGTTATGTTATCTACTTCTTTCTATATTTTTATGTTATGTTAAACATCTTCTTTCTATATTTTTATGTTATGTTAAACTACTTCTTTCTATGGTTTTATATTATGTTAAACAATTTCTTTCTATATTTTTATATTATGTTAAACATCTTCTTTCTATATTTTTATGTTATGTTAAACTTTTTCTTTCTATATTTTTATATTATGTTAAACATCTTCTTTCTATATTTTTATATTATGTTAAACTACTTCTTTCTTTATTTTTATGTTATGTGAAACTACTTCTTTCTATGTTTTTATATTATGTTAAACATCTTCTTTCTATATTTTTATATTATGTTAAACTATTTCTTTCTATATTTTCATGTTGTGTTAAACTACTTCTTTCTATGTTTTTATATTATGTTAAACTATTTCTTTCTATATTTTTATATTATGTTAAACATCTTCTTTCTATATTTTTATATTATGTTAAACATCTTCTTTCTATATTTTTATGTTATGTTATCTACTTCTTTCTATATTTTTATGTTATGTTAAACATCTTCTTTCTATATTTTTATGTTATGTTAAACTACTTCTTTCTATGGTTTTATATTATGTTAAACAATTTCTTTCTATATTTTTATATTATGTTAAACATCTTCTTTCTATATTTTTATGTTATGTTAAACTTTTTCTTTCTATATTTTTATATTATGTTAAACATCTTCTTTCTATATTTTTATATTATGTTAAACTACTTCTTTCTTTATTTTTATGTTATGTGAAACTACTTCTTTCTATGTTTTTATATTATGTTAAACATCTTCTTTCTATATTTTTATATTATGTTAAACTATTTCTTTCTATATTTTCATGTTGTGTTAAACTACTTCTTTCTATGTTTTTATATTATGTTAAACTATTTCTTTCTATATTTTTATATTATGTTAAACATCTTCTTTCTATATTTTTATGTTATATTAAACCTCTTCTTTCTATATTTTTATGTAATGTTTACTATTTCTTTCTATATTTTTATATTATGTTAATCATCTTCTTTCTATATTTTTATATTATGTTAAACATCTTCTTTCTATATTTTTATATTATGTTAAACTACTTCTTTCTTTATTTTTATGTTATGTGAAACTACTTCTTTCTATGTTTTTATATTATGTTAAACATCTTCTTTCTATATTTTTATATTATGTTAAACTACTTCTTTCTTTATTTTTATGTTATGTGAAACTACTTCTTTCTATATTTTTATGTTATGTTATCTACTTCTTTCTATATTTTTATGTTATGTTAAACATCTTCTTTCTATATTTTTATGTTATGTTAAACTACTTCTTTCTTTGGTTTTATATTATGTTAAACTATTTCTTTCTATATTTTTATATTATGTTAAACATCTTCTTTCTATATTTTTATGTTATGTTAAACTATTTCTTTCTATATTTTTATATTATGTTAAACATCTTCTTTCTATATTTTTATGTTATGTTAAACTACTTCTTTTTATATTTTTATGTTATGTTAAACTATTTCTTTCTATATTTTTATATTATGTTAAACATCATCTTTCTATATTTTTATGTTATGTTAAACTACTTCTTTCTATGTTTTTATATTATGTTAAACAATTTCTTTCTATATTTTTATATTATGTTAAACATCTTCTTTCTATATTTTTATGTTATGTTAAACTATTTCTTTCTATATTTTTATATTATGTTAAACATCTTCTTTCTATATTTTTATATTATGTTAAACATCTTCTTTCTTTATTTCTATGTTATGTGAAACTACTTCTTTCTATGTTTTTATATTATGTTAAACATCTTCTTTCTATATTTTTATATTATGTTAAACATCTTCTTTCTATATTTTTATGTTATGTTAAACTACTTCTTTCTATATTTTTATGTTATGTTAAACTATTTCTTTCTATATTTTTATATTATGTTAAACATCTTCTTTCTATATTTTTATGTTATGTTAAACTACTTCTTTCTATGTTTTTATATTATGTTAAACAATTTCTTTCTATATTTTTATATTATGTTAAACATCTTCTTTCTATATTTTTATATTATGTTAAACTACTTCTTTCTTTATTTTTATGTTATGTGAAACTACTTCTTTCTATATTTTTATGTTATGTTATCTACTTCTTTCTATATTTTTATGTTATGTTAAACATCTTCTTTCTATATTTTTATGTTATGTTAAACTACTTCTTTCTATGGTTTTATATTATGTTAAACTATTTCTTTCTATATTTTTATATTATGTTAAACATCTTCTTTCTATATTTTTATATTATGTTAAACTATTTCTTTCTATATTTTTATATTATGTTAAACATCTTCTTTCTATATTTTTATATTATGTTAAACATCTTCTTTCTATATTTTTATGTTATGTTATCTACTTCTTTCTATATTTTTATGTTATGTTAAACATCTTCTTTCTATATTTTTATGTTATGTTAAACTACTTCTTTCTATGGTTTTATATTATGTTAAACAATTTCTTTCTATATTTTTATATTATGTTAAACATCTTCTTTCTATATTTTTATGTTATGTTAAACTTTTTCTTTCTATATTTTTATATTATGTTAAACATCTTCTTTCTATATTTTTATATTATGTTAAACTACTTCTTTCTTTATTTTTATGTTATGTGAAACTACTTCTTTCTATGTTTTTATATTATGTTAAACATCTTCTTTCTATATTTTTATATTATGTTAAACTATTTCTTTCTATATTTTCATGTTGTGTTAAACTACTTCTTTCTATGTTTTTATATTATGTTAAACTATTTCTTTCTATATTTTTATATTATGTTAAACATCTTCTTTCTATATTTTTATGTTATATTAAACCTCTTCTTTCTATATTTTTATGTAATGTTTACTATTTCTTTCTATATTTTTATATTATGTTAATCATCTTCTTTATATATTTTTATGTTATGTTAAACTATTTCTATCTATATTTTTATATTATGATAAACATCTTCTTTCTATATTTTTTTTATGTTAAACTATTTCTTTCTATATTTTTATATTATGTTAAACTATTTCTTTCTATATTTTTATGTTATGTTAAACATCTTCTTTCTATATTTTTATATTATGTTAAACATCTTCTTTCTATATTTTTATGTTATGTTAAACTACTTCTTTCTATATTTTTATGTTATGTTAAACTATTTCTTTCTATATTATGTTAAACATCTTCTTTCTATATTTTTTTGTTATGTAAAACTACTTCTTTCTATATTTTTATATTATGTTAAACATCTTCTTTCTATATTTTTATGTTATGTTAAACTATTTCTTTCTATATTTTTATATTATGTTGAACTATTTCTTTCTATATTTTTATGTTATGTTAAACTACTTCTTTCTATGTTTTTTATATTATGTTAAACTATTTCTTTCTATATTTTTATATTATGTTAAACATCTTCTTTCTATATTTTTATGTTATGTTAAACTACTTCTTTCTATGTTTTTATATTATGTTAAACAATTTCTTTCTATATTTTTATATTATGTTAAACATCTTCTTTCTATATTTTTATGTTATGTTAAACTATTTCTTTCTATATTTTTATATTATGTTAAACATCTTCTTTCTATATTTTTATGTTATGTTAAACTACTTCTTTCTTTATTTCTATGTTATGTGAAACTACTTCTTTCTATGTTTTTATATTATGTTAAACATCTTCTTTCTATATTTTTATATTATGTTAAACTACTTCTTTCTTTATTTTTATGTTATGTGAAACTACTTCTTTCTATGTTTTTATATTATGTTAAACTATTTCTTTCTATATTTTTATATTATGTTAAACATCTTCTTTCTATATTTTTATGTTATGTTAAACTACTTCTTTCTATATTTTTATGTTATGTTAAACTATTTCTTTCTATATTTTTATATTATGTTAAACATCTTCTTTCTATATTTTTATGTTATGTTAAACTACTTCTTTCTATGTTTTTATATTATGTTAAACAATTTCTTTCTATATTTTTATATTATGTTAAACATCTTCTTTCTATGTTTTTATGTTATGTTAAACTATTTCTTTCTATATTTTTATATTATGTTAAACATCTTCTTTCTATATTGTTATATTATGTTAAACATCTTATTTCTATATTTTTATGTTATGTTAAACTATTTCTTTCTATATTTTTATATTATGTTAAACATCTTCTTTCTATATTTTTATGTTATGTTAAACTACTTCTTTCTATGTTTTTATGTTATGTTAAACTATTTCTTTCTATATTTTTATATTATGTTAAACATCTTCTTTCTATATTGTTATATTATGTTAAACATCTTATTTCTATATTTTTATGTTATGTTAAACTATTTCTTTCTATATTTTTATATTATGTTAAACATCTTCTTTCTATATTTTTATGTTATGTTAAACTATTTCTTTCTATATTTTTATGTTATGTTAAACATCTTCTTTCTATATTTTTATATTATGTTAAACATCTTCTTTCTATATTTTTATGTTATGTTAAACTATTTCTTTCTATATTTTTATATTATGTTAAACATCTTCTTTCTATATTTTTATGTTATGTTAAACTACTTCTTTCTATGTTTTTATATTATGTTAAACATCTTCTTTCTATATTTTTATGTTATATTAAACTATTACTGTCTATATTTTTATATTATGTTAAACATCTTCTTTCTATATTTTTATGTTATGTTAAACTACTTCTTTCTATATTTTTATGTTATGTTAAACTACTTCTTTCTATGTTTTTATATTATGTTAAACTATTTCTTTCTATATTTTTATATTATGTTAAACATCTTCTTTCTATATTTTTATGTTATCTTAAACTATTTCTTTCTATATTTTTATATTATGTTAACCATCTAATTTCTATATTTTTATGTTATGTTAAACTACTTCTTTCTATGTTTATATATTATGTTAAACTATTTCTTTCAATATTTTTATATTATGTTAAACATCTTCTTTCTATATTTTTATGTTATATTAAACTATTTCTGTCTATATTTTTATATTATGTTAAACATCTTCTTTCTATATTTTTATGTTATGTTAAACTACTTCTTTCTATGTTTCTATGTTATGTTAAACTATTTCTTTCTATATTTTTATATTATGTTAAACATCTTCTTTCTATATTTTTATGTTATCTTAAACTATTTCTTTCTATATTTTTATATTATGTTAACCATCTAATTTCTATATTTTTATGTTATGTTAAACTACTTCTTTCTATGTTTATATATTATGTTAAACTATTTCTTTCAATATTTTTATATTATGTTAAACATCTTCTTTCTATATTTTTATGTTATATTAAACTATTTCTGTCTATATTTTTATATTATGTTAAACATCTTCTTTCTATATTTTCATGTTGTGTTAAACTACTTCTTTCTATGTTTTTATATTATGTTAAACTATTTCTTTCTATATTTTTATATTATGTTAAACATCTTCTTTCTATATTTTTATGTTATGTTAAACTACTTCTTTATATGTTTTTATATTATGTTAAACTATTTCTTTCTATATTTTTATATTATGTTAAACATCTTCTTTCTATATTTTTATGTTATATTAAACTATTTCTTTCTATATTTTTATATTATGTTAAACTATTTCTTTCTATATTTTTATATTATGTTAAACATCTTCTTTCTATATTTTTATGTTATGTTAAACTATTTCTTTCTATATTTTTATATTATGTTAAACATCTTCTTTCTATATTTTTATGTTATGTTAAACTACTTCTTTCTATATTTTTATGTTATGTTATACAATTTCTTTCTATATTTTTATGTTATGTTAAACTACTTCTTTCTATGTTTTTATATTATGTTAAATTATTTCCTTCTATATTTTTATATTATGTTAAACATCTTCTTTCTATATTTTTATGTTATGTTAAACTACTTCTTTCTATGTTTTTATATTATGTTAAACTATTTCTTTCTATATTTTTATATTATGTTAAACATCTTCTTTCTATATTTTTATATTATGTTAAACATCTTCTTTCTATATTTTTATGTTATGTTAAACTACTTCTTTCTATGTTTTTATATTATGTTAAACTATTTCTTTCTATAATTTTATATTATGTTAAACATCTTCTTTCTATATTTTTATGTTATGTTATCTACTTCTTTCTATATTTTTATGTTATGTTAAACATCTTCTTTCTATATTTTTATGTTATGTTAAACTACTTCTTTCTATGGTTTTATATTATGTTAAACTATTTCTTTCTATATTTTTATATTATGTTAAACATCTTCTTTCTATATTTTTATGTTATGTTAAACTATTTCTTTCTATATTTTTATATTATGTTAAACATCTTCTTTCTATATTTTTATGTTATGTTAAACTACTTCTTTCTATATTTTTATGTTATGTTAAACTATTTCTTTCTATATTTTTATATTATGTTAAACATCTTCTTTCTATATTTTTATGTTATGTTAAACTACTTCTTTCTATGTTTTTATATTATGTTAAACAATTTCTTTCTATATTTTTATATTATGTTAAACATCTTCTTTCTATATTTTTATGTTATGTTAAACTATTTCTTTCTATATTTTTATATTATGTTAAACATCTTCTTTCTATATTTTTATATTATGTTAAACTACTTCTTTCTTTATTTTTATGTTATGTGAAACTACTTCTTTCTATGTTTTTATATTATGTTAAACATCTTCTTTCTATATTTTTATATTATGTTAAACTACTTCTTTCTTTATTTTTATGTTATGTGAAACTACTTCTTTCTATATTTTTATGTTATGTTATCTACTTCTTTCTATATTTTTATGTTATGTTAAACATCTTCTTTCTATATTTTTATGTTATGTTAAACTACTTCTTTCTTTGGTTTTATATTATGTTAAACTATTTCTTTCTATATTTTTATATTATGTTAAACATCTTCTTTCTATATTTTTATGTTATGTTAAACTATTTCTTTCTATATTTTTATATTATGTTAAACATCTTCTTTCTATATTTTTATGTTATGTTAAACTACTTCTTTTTATATTTTTATGTTATGTTAAACTATTTCTTTCTATATTTTTATATTATGTTAAACATCATCTTTCTATATTTTTATGTTATGTTAAACTACTTCTTTCTATGTTTTTATATTATGTTAAACAATTTCTTTCTATATTTTTATATTATGTTAAACATCTTCTTTCTATATTTTTATGTTATGTTAAACTATTTCTTTCTATATTTTTATATTATGTTAAACATCTTCTTTCTATATTTTTATATTATGTTAAACTACTTCTTTCTTTATTTCTATGTTATGTGAAACTACTTCTTTCTATGTTTTTATATTATGTTAAACATCTTCTTTCTATATTTTTATATTATGTTAAACATCTTCTTTCTATATTTTTATGTTATGTTAAACTACTTCTTTCTATATTTTTATGTTATGTTAAACTATTTCTTTCTATATTTTTATATTATGTTAAACATCTTCTTTCTATATTTTTATGTTATGTTAAACTACTTCTTTCTATGTTTTTATATTATGTTAAACAATTTCTTTCTATATTTTTATATTATGTTAAACATCTTCTTTCTATATTTTTATATTATGTTAAACTACTTCTTTCTTTATTTTTATGTTATGTGAAACTACTTCTTTCTATATTTTTATGTTATGTTATCTACTTCTTTCTATATTTTTATGTTATGTTAAACATCTTCTTTCTATATTTTTATGTTATGTTAAACTACTTCTTTCTATGGTTTTATATTATGTTAAACTATTTCTTTCTATATTTTTATATTATGTTAAACATCTTCTTTCTATATTTTTATGTTATGTTAAACTATTTCTTTCTATATTTTTATATTATGTTAAACATCTTCTTTCTATATTTTTATATTATGTTAAACATCTTCTTTCTATATTTTTATGTTATGTTATCTACTTCTTTCTATATTTTTATGTTATGTTAAACATCTTCTTTCTATATTTTTATGTTATGTTAAACTACTTCTTTCTATGGTTTTATATTATGTTAAACAATTTCTTTCTATATTTTTATATTATGTTAAACATCTTCTTTCTATATTTTTATGTTATGTTAAACTTTTTCTTTCTATATTTTTATATTATGTTAAACATCTTCTTTCTATATTTTTATATTATGTTAAACTACTTCTTTCTTTATTTTTATGTTATGTGAAACTACTTCTTTCTATGTTTTTATATTATGTTAAACATCTTCTTTCTATATTTTTATATTATGTTAAACTATTTCTTTCTATATTTTCATGTTGTGTTAAACTACTTCTTTCTATGTTTTTATATTATGTTAAACTATTTCTTTCTATATTTTTATATTATGTTAAACATCTTCTTTCTATATTTTTATGTTATATTAAACCTCTTCTTTCTATATTTTTATGTAATGTTTACTATTTCTTTCTATATTTTTATATTATGTTAATCATCTTCTTTCTATATTTTTATATTATGTTAAACATCTTCTTTCTATATTTTTATATTATGTTAAACTACTTCTTTCTTTATTTTTATGTTATGTGAAACTACTTCTTTCTATGTTTTTATATTATGTTAAACATCTTCTTTCTATATTTTTATATTATGTTAAACTACTTCTTTCTTTATTTTTATGTTATGTGAAACTACTTCTTTCTATATTTTTATGTTATGTTATCTACTTCTTTCTATATTTTTATGTTATGTTAAACATCTTCTTTCTATATTTTTATGTTATGTTAAACTACTTCTTTCTTTGGTTTTATATTATGTTAAACTATTTCTTTCTATATTTTTATATTATGTTAAACATCTTCTTTCTATATTTTTATGTTATGTTAAACTATTTCTTTCTATATTTTTATATTATGTTAAACATCTTCTTTCTATATTTTTATGTTATGTTAAACTACTTCTTTTTATATTTTTATGTTATGTTAAACTATTTCTTTCTATATTTTTATATTATGTTAAACATCATCTTTCTATATTTTTATGTTATGTTAAACTACTTCTTTCTATGTTTTTATATTATGTTAAACAATTTCTTTCTATATTTTTATATTATGTTAAACATCTTCTTTCTATATTTTTATGTTATGTTAAACTATTTCTTTCTATATTTTTATATTATGTTAAACATCTTCTTTCTATATTTTTATATTATGTTAAACTACTTCTTTCTTTATTTCTATGTTATGTGAAACTACTTCTTTCTATGTTTTTATATTATGTTAAACATCTTCTTTCTATATTTTTATATTATGTTAAACATCTTCTTTCTATATTTTTATGTTATGTTAAACTACTTCTTTCTATATTTTTATGTTATGTTAAACTATTTCTTTCTATATTTTTATATTATGTTAAACATCTTCTTTCTATATTTTTATGTTATGTTAAACTACTTCTTTCTATGTTTTTATATTATGTTAAACAATTTCTTTCTATATTTTTATATTATGTTAAACATCTTCTTTCTATATTTTTATATTATGTTAAACTACTTCTTTCTTTATTTTTATGTTATGTGAAACTACTTCTTTCTATATTTTTATGTTATGTTATCTACTTCTTTCTATATTTTTATGTTATGTTAAACATCTTCTTTCTATATTTTTATGTTATGTTAAACTACTTCTTTCTATGGTTTTATATTATGTTAAACTATTTCTTTCTATATTTTTATATTATGTTAAACATCTTCTTTCTATATTTTTATGTTATGTTAAACTATTTCTTTCTATATTTTTATATTATGTTAAACATCTTCTTTCTATATTTTTATATTATGTTAAACATCTTCTTTCTATATTTTTATGTTATGTTATCTACTTCTTTCTATATTTTTATGTTATGTTAAACATCTTCTTTCTATATTTTTATGTTATGTTAAACTACTTCTTTCTATGGTTTTATATTATGTTAAACAATTTCTTTCTATATTTTTATATTATGTTAAACATCTTCTTTCTATATTTTTATGTTATGTTAAACTTTTTCTTTCTATATTTTTATATTATGTTAAACATCTTCTTTCTATATTTTTATATTATGTTAAACTACTTCTTTCTTTATTTTTATGTTATGTGAAACTACTTCTTTCTATGTTTTTATATTATGTTAAACATCTTCTTTCTATATTTTTATATTATGTTAAACTATTTCTTTCTATATTTTCATGTTGTGTTAAACTACTTCTTTCTATGTTTTTATATTATGTTAAACTATTTCTTTCTATATTTTTATATTATGTTAAACATCTTCTTTCTATATTTTTATGTTATATTAAACCTCTTCTTTCTATATTTTTATGTAATGTTTACTATTTCTTTCTATATTTTTATATTATGTTAATCATCTTCTTTATATATTTTTATGTTATGTTAAACTATTTCTATCTATATTTTTATATTATGATAAACATCTTCTTTCTATATTTTTTTTATGTTAAACTATTTCTTTCTATATTTTTATATTATGTTAAACTATTTCTTTCTATATTTTTATGTTATGTTAAACATCTTCTTTCTATATTTTTATATTATGTTAAACATCTTCTTTCTATATTTTTATGTTATGTTAAACTACTTCTTTCTATATTTTTATGTTATGTTAAACTATTTCTTTCTATATTATGTTAAACATCTTCTTTCTATATTTTTTTGTTATGTAAAACTACTTCTTTCTATATTTTTATATTATGTTAAACATCTTCTTTCTATATTTTTATGTTATGTTAAACTATTTCTTTCTATATTTTTATATTATGTTGAACTATTTCTTTCTATATTTTTATGTTATGTTAAACTACTTCTTTCTATGTTTTTATATTATGTTAAACAATTTCTTTCTATATTTTTATATTATGTTAAACATCTTCTTTCTATATTTTTATGTTATGTTAAACTATTTCTTTCTATATTTTTATATTATGTTAAACATCTTCTTTCTATATTTTTATGTTATGTTAAACTACTTCTTTCTTTATTTCTATGTTATGTGAAACTACTTCTTTCTATGTTTTTATATTATGTTAAACATCTTCTTTCTATATTTTTATATTATGTTAAACTACTTCTTTCTTTATTTTTATGTTATGTGAAACTACTTCTTTCTATGTTTTTATATTATGTTAAACTATTTCTTTCTATATTTTTATATTATGTTAAACATCTTCTTTCTATATTTTTATGTTATGTTAAACTACTTCTTTCTATATTTTTATGTTATGTTAAACTATTTCTTTCTATATTTTTATATTATGTTAAACATCTTCTTTCTATATTTTTATGTTATGTTAAACTACTTCTTTCTATGTTTTTATATTATGTTAAACAATTTCTTTCTATATTTTTATATTATGTTAAACATCTTCTTTCTATGTTTTTATATTATGTTAAACTATTTCTTTCTATAATTTTATATTATGTTAAACATCTTCTTTCTATGGTTTTATATTATGTTAAACTATTTCTTTCTATATTTTTATATTATGTTAAACATCTTCTTTCTATATTTTTATGTTATGTTAAACTATTTCTTTCTATATTTTTATATTATGTTAAACATCTTCTTTCTATATTTTTATATTATGTTAAACATCTTCTTTCTATATTTTTATGTTATGTTATCTACTTCTTTCTATATTTTTATGTTATGTTAAACATCTTCTTTCTATATTTTTATGTTATGTTAAACTACTTCTTTCTATGGTTTTATATTATGTTAAACAATTTCTTTCTATATTTTTATATTATGTTAAACATCTTCTTTCTATATTTTTATGTTATGTTAAACTATTTCTTTCTATATTTTTATATTATGTTAAACATCTTCTTTCTATATTTTTATATTATGTTAAACTACTTCTTTCTTTATTTTTATGTTATGTGAAACTACTTCTTTCTATGTTTTTATATTATGTTAAACATCTTCTTTCTATATTTTTATATTATGTTAAACTACTTCTTTCTTTATTTTTATGTTATGTGAAACTACTTCTTTCTATATTTTTATGTTATGTTATCTACTTCTTTCTATATTTTTATGTTATGTTAAACATCTTCTTTCTATATTTTTATGTTATGTTAAACTACATCTTTCTATGGTTTTATATTATGTTAAACTATTTCTTTCTATATTTTTATATTATGTTAAACATCTTCTTTCTATGTTTTTATATTATGTTAAACTATTTCCTTCTATATTTTTATATTATGTTAAACATCTTCTTTCTATATTTTTATGTTATGTTAAACTACTTCTTTTTATATTTTTATGTTATGTTAAACTATTTCTTTCTATATTTTTATATTATGTTAAACATCATCTTTCTATATTTTTATGTTATGTTAAACTACTTCTTTCTATGTTTTTATATTATGTTAAACAATTTCTTTCTATATTTTTATATTATGTTAAACATCTTCTTTCTATATTTTTATGTTATGTTAAACTATTTCTTTCTATATTTTTATATTATGTTAAACATCTTCTTTCTATATTTTTATATTATGTTAAACTACTTCTTTCTTTATTTCTATGTTATGTGAAACTACTTCTTTCTATGTTTTTATATTATGTTAAACATCTTCTTTCTATATTTTTATATTATGTTAAACTACTTCTTTCTTTATTTTTATGTTATGTGAAACTACTTCTTTCTATGTTTTTATATTATGTTAAACATCTTCTTTCTATATTTTTATATTATGTTAAACTACTTCTTTCTTTATTTTTATGTTATGTGAAACTACTTCTTTCTATATTTTTATGTTATGTTATCTACTTCTTTCTATATTTTTATGTTATGTTAAACATCTTCTTTCTATATTTTTATGTTATGTTAAACTACTTCTTTCTTTGGTTTTATATTATGTTAAACTATTTCTTTCTATATTTTTATATTATGTTAAACATCTTCTTTCTATATTTTTATGTTATGTTAAACTATTTCTTTCTATATTTTTATATTATGTTAAACATCTTCTTTCTATATTTTTATGTTATGTTAAACTACTTCTTTTTATATTTTTATGTTATGTTAAACTATTTCTTTCTATATTTTTATATTATGTTAAACATCATCTTTCTATATTTTTATGTTATGTTAAACTACTTCTTTCTATGTTTTTATATTATGTTAAACAATTTCTTTCTATATTTTTATATTATGTTAAACATCTTCTTTCTATATTTTTATGTTATGTTAAACTATTTCTTTCTATATTTTTATATTATGTTAAACATCTTCTTTCTATATTTTTATATTATGTTAAACTACTTCTTTCTTTATTTCTATGTTATGTGAAACTACTTCTTTCTATGTTTTTATATTATGTTAAACATCTTCTTTCTATATTTTTATATTATGTTAAACATCTTCTTTCTATATTTTTATGTTATGTTAAACTACTTCTTTCTATATTTTTATGTTATGTTAAACTATTTCTTTCTATATTTTTATATTATGTTAAACATCTTCTTTCTATATTTTTATGTTATGTTAAACTACTTCTTTCTATGTTTTTATATTATGTTAAACAATTTCTTTCTATATTTTTATATTATGTTAAACATCTTCTTTCTATATTTTTATATTATGTTAAACTACTTCTTTCTTTATTTTTATGTTATGTGAAACTACTTCTTTCTATATTTTTATGTTATGTTATCTACTTCTTTCTATATTTTTATGTTATGTTAAACATCTTCTTTCTATATTTTTATGTTATGTTAAACTACTTCTTTCTATGGTTTTATATTATGTTAAACTATTTCTTTCTATATTTTTATATTATGTTAAACATCTTCTTTCTATATTTTTATGTTATGTTAAACTATTTCTTTCTATATTTTTATATTATGTTAAACATCTTCTTTCTATATTTTTATATTATGTTAAACATCTTCTTTCTATATTTTTATGTTATGTTATCTACTTCTTTCTATATTTTTATGTTATGTTAAACATCTTCTTTCTATATTTTTATGTTATGTTAAACTACTTCTTTCTATGGTTTTATATTATGTTAAACAATTTCTTTCTATATTTTTATATTATGTTAAACATCTTCTTTCTATATTTTTATGTTATGTTAAACTTTTTCTTTCTATATTTTTATATTATGTTAAACATCTTCTTTCTATATTTTTATATTATGTTAAACTACTTCTTTCTTTATTTTTATGTTATGTGAAACTACTTCTTTCTATGTTTTTATATTATGTTAAACATCTTCTTTCTATATTTTTATATTATGTTAAACTATTTCTTTCTATATTTTCATGTTGTGTTAAACTACTTCTTTCTATGTTTTTATATTATGTTAAACTATTTCTTTCTATATTTTTATATTATGTTAAACATCTTCTTTCTATATTTTTATGTTATATTAAACCTCTTCTTTCTATATTTTTATGTAATGTTTACTATTTCTTTCTATATTTTTATATTATGTTAATCATCTTCTTTATATATTTTTATGTTATGTTAAACTATTTCTATCTATATTTTTATATTATGATAAACATCTTCTTTCTATATTTTTTTTATGTTAAACTATTTCTTTCTATATTTTTATATTATGTTAAACTATTTCTTTCTATATTTTTATGTTATGTTAAACATCTTCTTTCTATATTTTTATATTATGTTAAACATCTTCTTTCTATATTTTTATGTTATGTTAAACTACTTCTTTCTATATTTTTATGTTATGTTAAACTATTTCTTTCTATATTATGTTAAACATCTTCTTTCTATATTTTTTTGTTATGTAAAACTACTTCTTTCTATATTTTTATATTATGTTAAACATCTTCTTTCTATATTTTTATGTTATGTTAAACTATTTCTTTCTATATTTTTATATTATGTTGAACTATTTCTTTCTATATTTTTATGTTATGTTAAACTACTTCTTTCTATGTTTTTATATTATGTTAAACAATTTCTTTCTATATTTTTATATTATGTTAAACATCTTCTTTCTATATTTTTATGTTATGTTAAACTATTTCTTTCTATATTTTTATATTATGTTAAACATCTTCTTTCTATATTTTTATGTTATGTTAAACTACTTCTTTCTTTATTTCTATGTTATGTGAAACTACTTCTTTCTATGTTTTTATATTATGTTAAACATCTTCTTTCTATATTTTTATATTATGTTAAACTACTTCTTTCTTTATTTTTATGTTATGTGAAACTACTTCTTTCTATGTTTTTATATTATGTTAAACTATTTCTTTCTATATTTTTATATTATGTTAAACATCTTCTTTCTATATTTTTATGTTATGTTAAACTACTTCTTTCTATATTTTTATGTTATGTTAAACTATTTCTTTCTATATTTTTATATTATGTTAAACATCTTCTTTCTATATTTTTATGTTATGTTAAACTACTTCTTTCTATGTTTTTATATTATGTTAAACAATTTCTTTCTATATTTTTATATTATGTTAAACATCTTCTTTCTATGTTTTTATATTATGTTAAACTATTTCTTTCTATAATTTTATATTATGTTAAACATCTTCTTTCTATGGTTTTATATTATGTTAAACTATTTCTTTCTATATTTTTATATTATGTTAAACATCTTCTTTCTATATTTTTATGTTATGTTAAACTATTTCTTTCTATATTTTTATATTATGTTAAACATCTTCTTTCTATATTTTTATATTATGTTAAACATCTTCTTTCTATATTTTTATGTTATGTTATCTACTTCTTTCTATATTTTTATGTTATGTTAAACATCTTCTTTCTATATTTTTATGTTATGTTAAACTACTTCTTTCTATGGTTTTATATTATGTTAAACAATTTCTTTCTATATTTTTATATTATGTTAAACATCTTCTTTCTATATTTTTATGTTATGTTAAACTATTTCTTTCTATATTTTTATATTATGTTAAACATCTTCTTTCTATATTTTTATATTATGTTAAACTACTTCTTTCTTTATTTTTATGTTATGTGAAACTACTTCTTTCTATGTTTTTATATTATGTTAAACATCTTCTTTCTATATTTTTATATTATGTTAAACTACTTCTTTCTTTATTTTTATGTTATGTGAAACTACTTCTTTCTATATTTTTATGTTATGTTATCTACTTCTTTCTATATTTTTATGTTATGTTAAACATCTTCTTTCTATATTTTTATGTTATGTTAAACTACATCTTTCTATGGTTTTATATTATGTTAAACTATTTCTTTCTATATTTTTATATTATGTTAAACATCTTCTTTCTATGTTTTTATATTATGTTAAACTATTTCCTTCTATATTTTTATATTATGTTAAACATCTTCTTTCTATATTTTTATGTTATGTTAAACTACTTCTTTTTATATTTTTATGTTATGTTAAACTATTTCTTTCTATATTTTTATATTATGTTAAACATCATCTTTCTATATTTTTATGTTATGTTAAACTACTTCTTTCTATGTTTTTATATTATGTTAAACAATTTCTTTCTATATTTTTATATTATGTTAAACATCTTCTTTCTATATTTTTATGTTATGTTAAACTATTTCTTTCTATATTTTTATATTATGTTAAACATCTTCTTTCTATATTTTTATATTATGTTAAACTACTTCTTTCTTTATTTCTATGTTATGTGAAACTACTTCTTTCTATGTTTTTATATTATGTTAAACATCTTCTTTCTATATTTTTATGTTATGTTAAACATCTTCTTTCTATATTTTTATATTATGTTAAACTACTTCTTTCTTTATTTTTATGTTATGTGAAACTACTTCTTTCTATATTTTTATGTTATGTTATCTACTTCTTTCTATATTTTTATGTTATGTTAAACATCTTCTTTCTATATTTTTATGTTATGTTAAACTACTTCTTTCTATGGTTTTATATTATGTTAAACTATTTCTTTCTATATTTTTATATTATGTTAAACATCTTCTTTCTATATTTTTATGTTATGTTAAACTATTTCTTTCTATATTTTTATATTATGTTAAACATCTTCTTTCTATATTTTTATATTATGTTAAACATCTTCTTTCTATATTTTTATGTTATGTTATCTACTTCTTTCTATATTTTTATGTTATGTTAAACATCTTCTTTCTATATTTTTATGTTATGTTAAACTACTTCTTTCTTTGGTTTTATATTATGTTAAACTATTTCTTTCTATATTTTTATATTATGTTAAACATCTTCTTTCTATATTTTTATGTTATGTTAAACTATTTCTTTCTATATTTTTATATTATGTTAAACATCTTCTTTCTATATTTTTATGTTATGTTAAACTACTTCTTTTTATATTTTTATGTTATGTTAAACTATTTCTTTCTATATTTTTATATTATGTTAAACATCATCTTTCTATATTTTTATGTTATGTTAAACTACTTCTTTCTATGTTTTTATATTATGTTAAACAATTTCTTTCTATATTTTTATATTATGTTAAACATCTTCTTTCTATATTTTTATGTTATGTTAAACTATTTCTTTCTATATTTTTATATTATGTTAAACATCTTCTTTCTATATTTTTATATTATGTTAAACTACTTCTTTCTTTATTTCTATGTTATGTGAAACTACTTCTTTCTATGTTTTTATATTATGTTAAACATCTTCTTTCTATATTTTTATATTATGTTAAACATCTTCTTTCTATATTTTTATGTTATGTTAAACTACTTCTTTCTATATTTTTATGTTATGTTAAACTATTTCTTTCTATATTTTTATATTATGTTAAACATCTTCTTTCTATATTTTTATGTTATGTTAAACTACTTCTTTCTATGTTTTTATATTATGTTAAACAATTTCTTTCTATATTTTTATATTATGTTAAACATCTTCTTTCTATATTTTTATATTATGTTAAACTACTTCTTTCTTTATTTTTATGTTATGTGAAACTACTTCTTTCTATATTTTTATGTTATGTTATCTACTTCTTTCTATATTTTTATGTTATGTTAAACATCTTCTTTCTATATTTTTATGTTATGTTAAACTACTTCTTTCTATGGTTTTATATTATGTTAAACTATTTCTTTCTATATTTTTATATTATGTTAAACATCTTCTTTCTATATTTTTATGTTATGTTAAACTATTTCTTTCTATATTTTTATATTATGTTAAACATCTTCTTTCTATATTTTTATATTATGTTAAACATCTTCTTTCTATATTTTTATGTTATGTTATCTACTTCTTTCTATATTTTTATGTTATGTTAAACATCTTCTTTCTATATTTTTATGTTATGTTAAACTACTTCTTTCTATGGTTTTATATTATGTTAAACAATTTCTTTCTATATTTTTATATTATGTTAAACATCTTCTTTCTATATTTTTATGTTATGTTAAACTTTTTCTTTCTATATTTTTATATTATGTTAAACATCTTCTTTCTATATTTTTATATTATGTTAAACTACTTCTTTCTTTATTTTTATGTTATGTGAAACTACTTCTTTCTATGTTTTTATATTATGTTAAACATCTTCTTTCTATATTTTTATATTATGTTAAACTATTTCTTTCTATATTTTCATGTTGTGTTAAACTACTTCTTTCTATGTTTTTATATTATGTTAAACTATTTCTTTCTATATTTTTATATTATGTTAAACATCTTCTTTCTATATTTTTATGTTATATTAAACCTCTTCTTTCTATATTTTTATGTAATGTTTACTATTTCTTTCTATATTTTTATATTATGTTAATCATCTTCTTTCTATATTTTTATATTATGTTAAACATCTTCTTTCTATATTTTTATATTATGTTAAACTACTTCTTTCTTTATTTTTATGTTATGTGAAACTACTTCTTTCTATGTTTTTATATTATGTTAAACATCTTCTTTCTATATTTTTATATTATGTTAAACTACTTCTTTCTTTATTTTTATGTTATGTGAAACTACTTCTTTCTATATTTTTATGTTATGTTATCTACTTCTTTCTATATTTTTATGTTATGTTAAACATCTTCTTTCTATATTTTTATGTTATGTTAAACTACTTCTTTCTTTGGTTTTATATTATGTTAAACTATTTCTTTCTATATTTTTATATTATGTTAAACATCTTCTTTCTATATTTTTATGTTATGTTAAACTATTTCTTTCTATATTTTTATATTATGTTAAACATCATCTTTCTATATTTTTATGTTATGTTAAACTACTTCTTTCTATGTTTTTATATTATGTTAAACAATTTCTTTCTATATTTTTATATTATGTTAAACATCTTCTTTCTATATTTTTATGTTATGTTAAACTATTTCTTTCTATATTTTTATATTATGTTAAACATCTTCTTTCTATATTTTTATATTATGTTAAACTACTTCTTTCTTTATTTCTATGTTATGTGAAACTACTTCTTTCTATGTTTTTATATTATGTTAAACATCTTCTTTCTATATTTTTATATTATGTTAAACATCTTCTTTCTATATTTTTATGTTATGTTAAACTACTTCTTTCTATATTTTTATGTTATGTTAAACTATTTCTTTCTATATTTTTATATTATGTTAAACATCTTCTTTCTATATTTTTATGTTATGTTAAACTACTTCTTTCTATGTTTTTATATTATGTTAAACAATTTCTTTCTATATTTTTATATTATGTTAAACATCTTCTTTCTATATTTTTATATTATGTTAAACTACTTCTTTCTTTATTTTTATGTTATGTGAAACTACTTCTTTCTATATTTTTATGTTATGTTATCTACTTCTTTCTATATTTTTATGTTATGTTAAACATCTTCTTTCTATATTTTTATGTTATGTTAAACTACTTCTTTCTATGGTTTTATATTATGTTAAACTATTTCTTTCTATATTTTTATATTATGTTAAACATCTTCTTTCTATATTTTTATGTTATGTTAAACTATTTCTTTCTATATTTTTATATTATGTTAAACATCTTCTTTCTATATTTTTATATTATGTTAAACATCTTCTTTCTATATTTTTATGTTATGTTATCTACTTCTTTCTATATTTTTATGTTATGTTAAACATCTTCTTTCTATATTTTTATGTTATGTTAAACTACTTCTTTCTATGGTTTTATATTATGTTAAACAATTTCTTTCTATATTTTTATATTATGTTAAACATCTTCTTTCTATATTTTTATGTTATGTTAAACTTTTTCTTTCTATATTTTTATGTTATGTTAAACATCTTCTTTCTATATTTTTATATTATGTTAAACTACTTCTTTCTTTATTTTTATGTTATGTGAAACTACTTCTTTCTATGTTTTTATATTATGTTAAACATCTTCTTTCTATATTTTTATATTATGTTAAACTATTTCTTTCTATATTTTCATGTTGTGTTAAACTACTTCTTTCTATGTTTTTATATTATGTTAAACTATTTCTTTCTATATTTTTATATTATGTTAAACATCTTCTTTCTATATTTTTATGTTATATTAAACCTCTTCTTTCTATATTTTTATGTAATGTTTACTATTTCTTTCTATATTTTTATATTATGTTAATCATCTTCTTTATATATTTTTATGTTATGTTAAACTATTTCTATCTATATTTTTATATTATGATAAACATCTTCTTTCTATATTTTTTTTATGTTAAACTATTTCTTTCTATATTTTTATATTATGTTAAACTATTTCTTTCTATATTTTTATGTTATGTTAAACATCTTCTTTCTATATTTTTATATTATTTTAAACATCTTCTTTCTATATTTTTATGTTATGTTAAACTACTTCTTTCTATATTTTTATGTTATGTTAAACTATTTCTTTCTATATTATGTTAAACATCTTCTTTCTATATTTTTTTGTTATGTTAAACTACTTCTTTCTATATTTTTATATTATGTTAAACATCTTCTTTCTATATTTTTATGTTATGTTAAACTATTTCTTTCTATATTTTTATATTATGTTGAACTATTTCTTTCTATATTTTTATGTTATGTTAAACTACTTCTTTCTATGTTTTTTATATTATGTTAAACTATTTCTTTCTATATTTTTATATTATGTTAAACATCTTCTTTCTATATTTTTATGTTATGTTAAACTACTTTTTTCTATGTTTTTATATTATGTTAAACAATTTCTTTCTATATTTTTATATTATGTTAAACATCTTCTTTCTATATTTTTATGTTATGTTAAACTATTTCTTTCTATATTTTTATATTATGTTAAACATCTTCTTTCTATATTTTTATATTATGTTAAACTACTTCTTTCTTTATTTCTATGTTATGTGAAACTACTTCTTTCTATGTTTTTATATTATGTTAAACATCTTCTTTCTATATTTTTATATTATGTTAAACTACTTCTTTCTTTATTTTTATGTTATGTGAAACTACTTCTTTCTATGTTTTTATATTATGTTAAACTATTTCTTTCTATATTTTTATATTATGTTAAACATCTTCTTTCTATATTTTTATGTTATGTTAAACTACTTCTTTCTATATTTTTATGTTATGTTAAACTATTTCTTTCTATATTTTTATATTATGTTAAACATCTTCTTTCTATATTTTTATGTTATATTAAACCTCTTCTTTCTATATTTTTATGTAATGTTTACTATTTCTTTCTATATTTTTATATTATGTTAATCATCTTCTTTCTATATTTTTATATTATGTTAAACATCTTCTTTCTATATTTTTATATTATGTTAAACTACTTCTTTCTTTATTTTTATGTTATGTGAAACTACTTCTTTCTATGTTTTTATATTATGTTAAACATCTTCTTTCTATATTTTTATATTATGTTAAACTACTTCTTTCTTTATTTTTATGTTATGTGAAACTACTTCTTTCTATATTTTTATGTTATGTTATCTACTTCTTTCTATATTTTTATGTTATGTTAAACATCTTCTTTCTATATTTTTATGTTATGTTAAACTACTTCTTTCTTTGGTTTTATATTATGTTAAACTATTTCTTTCTATATTTTTATATTATGTTAAACATCTTCTTTCTATATTTTTATGTTATGTTAAACTATTTCTTTCTATATTTTTATATTATGTTAAACATCATCTTTCTATATTTTTATGTTATGTTAAACTACTTCTTTCTATGTTTTTATATTATGTTAAACAATTTCTTTCTATATTTTTATATTATGTTAAACATCTTCTTTCTATATTTTTATGTTATGTTAAACTATTTCTTTCTATATTTTTATATTATGTTAAACATCTTCTTTCTATATTTTTATATTATGTTAAACTACTTCTTTCTTTATTTCTATGTTATGTGAAACTACTTCTTTCTATGTTTTTATATTATGTTAAACATCTTCTTTCTATATTTTTATATTATGTTAAACATCTTCTTTCTATATTTTTATGTTATGTTAAACTACTTCTTTCTATATTTTTATGTTATGTTAAACTATTTCTTTCTATATTTTTATATTATGTTAAACATCTTCTTTCTATATTTTTATGTTATGTTAAACTACTTCTTTCTATGTTTTTATATTATGTTAAACAATTTCTTTCTATATTTTTATATTATGTTAAACATCTTCTTTCTATATTTTTATATTATGTTAAACTACTTCTTTCTTTATTTTTATGTTATGTGAAACTACTTCTTTCTATATTTTTATGTTATGTTATCTACTTCTTTCTATATTTTTATGTTATGTTAAACATCTTCTTTCTATATTTTTATGTTATGTTAAACTACTTCTTTCTATGGTTTTATATTATGTTAAACTATTTCTTTCTATATTTTTATATTATGTTAAACATCTTCTTTCTATATTTTTATGTTATGTTAAACTATTTCTTTCTATATTTTTATATTATGTTAAACATCTTCTTTCTATATTTTTATATTATGTTAAACATCTTCTTTCTATATTTTTATGTTATGTTATCTACTTCTTTCTATATTTTTATGTTATGTTAAACATCTTCTTTCTATATTTTTATGTTATGTTAAACTACTTCTTTCTATGGTTTTATATTATGTTAAACAATTTCTTTCTATATTTTTATATTATGTTAAACATCTTCTTTCTATATTTTTATGTTATGTTAAACTTTTTCTTTCTATATTTTTATATTATGTTAAACATCTTCTTTCTATATTTTTATATTATGTTAAACTACTTCTTTCTTTATTTTTATGTTATGTGAAACTACTTCTTTCTATGTTTTTATATTATGTTAAACATCTTCTTTCTATATTTTTATATTATGTTAAACTATTTCTTTCTATATTTTCATGTTGTGTTAAACTACTTCTTTCTATGTTTTTATATTATGTTAAACTATTTCTTTCTATATTTTTATATTATGTTAAACATCTTCTTTCTATATTTTTATGTTATATTAAACCTCTTCTTTCTATATTTTTATGTAATGTTTACTATTTCTTTCTATATTTTTATATTATGTTAATCATCTTCTTTATATATTTTTATGTTATGTTAAACTATTTCTATCTATATTTTTATATTATGATAAACATCTTCTTTCTATATTTTTTTTATGTTAAACTATTTCTTTCTATATTTTTATATTATGTTAAACTATTTCTTTCTATATTTTTATGTTATGTTAAACATCTTCTTTCTATATTTTTATATTATTTTAAACATCTTCTTTCTATATTTTTATGTTATGTTAAACTACTTCTTTCTATATTTTTATGTTATGTTAAACTATTTCTTTCTATATTATGTTAAACATCTTCTTTCTATATTTTTTTGTTATGTTAAACTACTTCTTTCTATATTTTTATATTATGTTAAACATCTTCTTTCTATATTTTTATGTTATGTTAAACTATTTCTTTCTATATTTTTATATTATGTTGAACTATTTCTTTCTATATTTTTATGTTATGTTAAACTACTTCTTTCTATGTTTTTTATATTATGTTAAACTATTTCTTTCTATATTTTTATATTATGTTAAACATCTTCTTTCTATATTTTTATGTTATGTTAAACTACTTCTTTCTATGTTTTTATATTATGTTAAACAATTTCTTTCTATATTTTTATATTATGTTAAACATCTTCTTTCTATATTTTTATGTTATGTTAAACTATTTCTTTCTATATTTTTATATTATGTTAAACATCTTCTTTCTATATTTTTATATTATGTTAAACTACTTCTTTCTTTATTTCTATGTTATGTGAAACTACTTCTTTCTATGTTTTTATATTATGTTAAACATCTTCTTTCTATATTTTTATATTATGTTAAACTACTTCTTTCTTTATTTTTATGTTATGTGAAACTACTTCTTTCTATGTTTTTATATTATGTTAAACTATTTCTTTCTATATTTTTATATTATGTTAAACATCTTCTTTCTATATTTTTATGTTATGTTAAACTACTTCTTTCTATATTTTTATGTTATGTTAAACTATTTCTTTCTATATTTTTATATTATGTTAAACATCTTCTTTCTATATTTTTATGTTATGTTAAACTACTTCTTTCTATGTTTTTATATTATGTTAAACAATTTCTTTCTATATTTTTATATTATGTTAAACATCTTCTTTCTATGTTTTTATATTATGTTAAACTATTTCTTTCTATAATTTTATATTATGTTAAACATCTTCTTTCTATGGTTTTATATTATGTTAAACTATTTCTTTCTATATTTTTATATTATGTTAAACATCTTCTTTCTATATTTTTATGTTATGTTAAACTATTTCTTTCTATATTTTTATATTATGTTAAACATCTTCTTTCTATATTTTTATATTATGTTAAACATCTTCTTTCTATATTTTTATGTTATGTTATCTACTTCTTTCTATATTTTTATGTTATGTTAAACATCTTCTTTCTATATTTTTATGTTATGTTAAACTACTTCTTTCTATGGTTTTATATTATGTTAAACAATTTCTTTCTATATTTTTATATTATGTTAAACATCTTCTTTCTATATTTTTATGTTATGTTAAACTATTTCTTTCTATATTTTTATATTATGTTAAACATCTTCTTTCTATATTTTTATATTATGTTAAACTACTTCTTTCTTTATTTTTATGTTATGTGAAACTACTTCTTTCTATGTTTTTATATTATGTTAAACATCTTCTTTCTATATTTTTATATTATGTTAAACTACTTCTTTCTTTATTTTTATGTTATGTGAAACTACTTCTTTCTATATTTTTATGTTATGTTATCTACTTCTTTCTATATTTTTATGTTATGTTAAACATCTTCTTTCTATATTTTTATGTTATGTTAAACTACATCTTTCTATGGTTTTATATTATGTTAAACTATTTCTTTCTATATTTTTATATTATGTTAAACATCTTCTTTCTATGTTTTTATATTATGTTAAACTATTTCCTTCTATATTTTTATATTATGTTAAACATCTTCTTTCTATATTTTTATGTTATGTTAAACTACTTCTTTCTATGTTTTTATATTATGTTAAACTATTTCTTTCTATATTTTTATATTATGTTAAACATCTTCTTTCTATATTTTTATATTATGTTAAACATCTTCTTTCTATATTTTTATGTTATGTTTAACTATTTCTTTCTATATTTTTATATTATGTTATACATCTTCTTTTTATATTTTTATGTTATGTTAAACTACTTCTTTCTATATTTTTATGTTATGTTAAACTATTTCTTTCTATATTTTTATATTATGTTAAACATCTACTTTCTGTATTTTTATGTTATGTTAAACTACTTCTTTCTATGTTTTTATATTATGTTAAACTATTTCTTTCTATATTTTTACATTATGTTAAACATCTTCTTTCTATATTTTTATGTTATGTTAAACTACTTCTTTCTATGTTTTTATATTATGTTAAACTATTTCTTTCTATAATTTTATATTATGTTAAACATCTTCTTTCTATATTTTTATATTATGTTAAACTACTTCTTTCTATGTTTTTATATTATGTTAAACTATTTCTTTCTATAATTTTATATTATGTTAAACATCTTTTTTCTATATTTTTATTTTATGTTAAACTACTTCTTTCTATGGTTTTATATTATGTTAAACTATTTCTTTCTATATTTTTATGTTATGTTAAACATCTTCTTTCTATATTTTTATGTTATGTTAAAATACTTCTTTCTATGGTTTTATATTATGTTAAACTATTTCTTTCTATATTTTTATATTATGTTAAACATCTTTTTTCTATATTTTTATGTTATGTTAAACTATTTCTTTCTATATTTTTATATTATGTTAAACTATTTCTTTCTATATTTTTATATTATGTTAAACATCTTCTTTCTATATTTTTATGTTATGTTAAACTACTTCTTTATATGTTTTTATATTATGTTAAACTATTTCTTTCTATAATTTTATATTATGTTAAACATCTTTTTTCTATATTTTTATTTTATGTTAAACTACTTCTTTCTATGGTTTTATATTATGTTAAACTATTTCTTTCTATATTTTTATGTTATGTTAAACATCTTCTTTCTATATTTTTATGTTATGTTAAAATACTTCTTTCTATATTTTTATATTATGTTAAACTACTTCTTTCTTTATTTTTATGTTATGTGAAACTACTTCTTTCTATGTTTTTATATTATGTTAAACTATTTCTTTCTATATTTTTATATTATGTTAAACATCTTCTTTCTATATTTTTATGTTATGTTAAACTACTTCTTTCTATATTTTTATGTTATGTTAAACTATTTCTTTCTATATTTTTATATTATGTTAAACATCTTCTTTCTATATTTTTATGTTATGTTAAACTACTTCTTTCTATGTTTTTATATTATGTTAAACAATTTCTTTCTATATTTTTATATTATGTTAAACATCTTCTTTCTATGTTTTTATATTATGTTAAACTATTTCTTTCTATAATTTTATATTATGTTAAACATCTTCTTTCTATGGTTTTATATTATGTTAAACTATTTCTTTCTATATTTTTATATTATGTTAAACATCTTCTTTCTATATTTTTATGTTATGTTAAACTATTTCTTTCTATATTTTTATATTATGTTAAACATCTTCTTTCTATATTTTTATATTATGTTAAACATCTTCTTTCTATATTTTTATGTTATGTTATCTACTTCTTTCTATATTTTTATGTTATGTTAAACATCTTCTTTCTATATTTTTATGTTATGTTAAACTACTTCTTTCTATGGTTTTATATTATGTTAAACAATTTCTTTCTATATTTTTATATTATGTTAAACATCTTCTTTCTATATTTTTATGTTATGTTAAACTATTTCTTTCTATATTTTTATATTATGTTAAACATCTTCTTTCTATATTTTTATATTATGTTAAACTACTTCTTTCTTTATTTTTATGTTATGTGAAGCTACTTCTTTCTATGTTTTTATATTATGTTAAACATCTTCTTTCTATATTTTTATATTATGTTAAACTACTTCTTTCTTTATTTTTATGTTATGTGAAACTACTTCTTTCTATATTTTTATGTTATGTTATCTACTTCTTTCTATATTTTTATGTTATGTTAAACATCTTCTTTCTATATTTTTATGTTATGTTAAACTACATCTTTCTATGGTTTTATATTATGTTAAACTATTTCTTTCTATATTTTTATATTATGTTAAACATCTTCTTTCTATGTTTTTATATTATGTTAAACTATTTCCTTCTATATTTTTATATTATGTTAAACATCTTCTTTCTATATTTTTATGTTATGTTAAACTACTTCTTTCTATGTTTTTATATTATGTTAAACTATTTCTTTCTATATTTTTATATTATGTTAAACATCTTCTTTCTATATTTTTATATTATGTTAAACATCTTCTTTCTATATTTTTATGTTATGTTTAACTATTTCTTTCTATATTTTTATATTATGTTATACATCTTCTTTTTATATTTTTATGTTATGTTAAACTACTTCTTTCTATATTTTTATGTTATGTTAAACTATTTCTTTCTATATTTTTATATTATGTTAAACATCTACTTTCTGTATTTTTATGTTATGTTAAACTACTTCTTTCTATGTTTTTATATTATGTTAAACTATTTCTTTCTATATTTTTACATTATGTTAAACATCTTCTTTCTATATTTTTATGTTATGTTAAACTACTTCTTTCTATGTTTTTATATTATGTTAAACTATTTCTTTCTATATTTTTATATTATGTTAATCATCTTCTTTATATATTTTTATGTTATGTTAAACTATTTCTATCTATATTTTTATATTATGATAAACATCTTCTTTCTATATTTTTTTTATGTTAAACTATTTCTTTCTATATTTTTATATTATGTTAAACTATTTCTTTCTATATTTTTATGTTATGTTAAACATCTTCTTTCTATATTTTTATATTATGTTAAACATCTTCTTTCTATATTTTTATGTTATATTAAACCTCTCCTTTCTATATTTTTATGTAATGTTTACTATTTCTTTCTATATTTTTATATTATGTTAAACATCTTCTTTATATATTTTTATGTTATGTTAAACTATTTCTATCTATATTTTTATATTATGTTAAACATCTTCTTTCTATATTTTTGTTATGTTAAACTATTTCTTTCTATATTTTTATATTATGTTAAACTATTTCTTTCTATATTTTTATGTTATGTTAAACATCTTCTTTCTATATTTTTATGTTATGTTAAACTATTTCTTTCTATATTTTTATATTATGTTAAACTATTTCTTTCTATATTTTTATATTATGTTAAACATCTTCTTTCTATATTTTTATGTTATGTTAAACTACTTCTTTCTATGTTTTTATATTATGTTAAACTATTTCTTTCTATAATTTTATATTATGTTAAACATCTTTTTTCTATATTTTTATGTTATGTTAAACTACTTCTTTCTATGTTTTTATATTATGTTAAACTATTTCTTTCTATATTTTTATATTATGTTAAACATCTTCTTTCTATATTTTTATGTTATGTTAAACTACTTCTTTATATGTTTTTATATTATGTTAAACTATTTCTTTCTATATTTTTATATTATGTTAAACATCTTCTTTCTATATTTTTATGTTATGTTAAACTATTTCTTTCTATATTTTTATATTATGTTAAACTATTTCTTTCTATATTTTTATATTATGTTATTCATCTTCTTTCTATATTTTTATGTTATGTTAAACTATTTCTTTCTATATTTTTATATTATGTTAAACATCTTCTTTCTATATTTTTATGTTATGTTAAACTACTTCTTTCTATATTTTTATGTTATGTTATACAATTTCTTTCTATATTTTTATGTTATGTTAAACTACTTCTTTCTATGTTTTTATATTATGTTAAACTATTTCCTTCTATATTTTTATATTATGTTAAACATCTTCTTTCTATATTTTTATGTTATGTTAAACTACTTCTTTCTATGTTTTTATATTATGTTAAACTATTTCTTTCTATATTTTTATATTATGTTAAACATCTTCTTTCTATATTTTTATATTATGTTAAACATCTTCTTTCTATATTTTTATGTTATGTTAAACTACTTCTTTCTATGTTTTTATATTATGTTAAACTATTTCTTTCTATAATTTTATATTATGTTAAACATCTTCTTTCTATATTTTTATGTTATGTTATCTACTTCTTTCTATATTTTTATGTTATGTTAAACATCTTCTTTCTATATTTTTATGTTATGTTAAACTACTTCTTTCTATGGTTTTATATTATGTTAAACTATTTCTTTCTATATTTTTATATTATGTTAAACATCTTCTTTCTATATTTTTATGTTATGTTAAACTATTTCTTTCTATATTTTTATATTATGTTAAACATCTTCTTTCTATATTTTTATGTTATGTTAAACTACTTCTTTCTATATTTTTATATTATGTTAAACATCTTCTTTCTATATTTTTATATTATGTTAAACTACTTCTTTCTTTATTTTTATGTTATGTGAAACTACTTCTTTCTATGTTTTTATATTATGTTAAACATCTTCTTTCTATATTTTTATATTATGTTAAACTACTTCTTTCTTTATTTTTATGTTATGTGAAACTACTTCTTTCTATATTTTTATGTTATGTTATCTACTTCTTTCTATATTTTTATGTTATGTTAAACATCTTCTTTCTATATTTTTATGTTATGTTAAACTACTTCTTTCTATGGTTTTATATTATGTTAAACTATTTCTTTCTATATTTTTATATTATGTTAAACATCTTCTTTCTATATTTTTATGTTATGTTAAACTATTTCTTTCTATATTTTTATATTATGTTAAACATCTTCTTTCTATATTTTTATGTTATGTTAAACTACTTCTTTTTATATTTTTATGTTATGTTAAACTATTTCTTTCTATATTTTTATATTATGTTAAACATCTTCTTTCTATATTTTTATGTTATGTTAAACTACTTCTTTCTATGTTTTTATATTATGTTAAACAATTTCTTTCTATATTTTTATATTATGTTAAACATCTTCTTTCTATATTTTTATGTTATGTTAAACTATTTCTTTCTATATTTTTATATTATGTTAAACATCTTCTTTCTATATTTTTATATTATGTTAAACTACTTCTTTCTTTATTTTTATGTTATGTGAAACTACTTCTTTCTATGTTTTTATATTATGTTAAACATCTTCTTTCTATATTTTTATATTATGTTAAACTACTTCTTTCTTTATTTTTATGTTATGTGAAACTACTTCTTTCTATGTTTTTATATTATGTTAAACTATTTCTTTCTATATTTTTATATTATGTTAAACATCTTCTTTCTATATTTTTATGTTATGTTAAACTATTTCTTTCTATATTTTTATATTATGTTAAACATCTTCTTTCTATATTTTTATGTTATGTTAATCTACTTCTTTCTATGTTTTTATATTATGTTAAACTATTTCTTTCTATATTTTTATATTATGTTAAACATCTTCTTTCTATATTTTTATGTTATGTTAAACTACTTCTTTCTATGTTTTTATATTATGTTAAACTATTTCTTTCTATATTTTTATATTATGTTAAACATCTTCTTTCTATATTTTTATGTTATGTTAAACTACTTCTTTCTATGTTTTTATATTATGTTAAACTATTTCTTTCTATATTTTTATATTATGTTAAACATCTTCTTTCTATATTTTTATGTTATGTTAAACTATTTCTTTCTATATTTTTATATTATGTTAAACATCTTATTTCTATATTTTCATGTTGTGTTAAACTACTTCTTTCTATGTTTTTATATTATGTTAAACTATTTCTTTCTATATTTTTATATTATGTTAAACATCTTCTTTCTATATTTTTATGTTATATTAAACCTCTTCTTTCTATATTTTTATGTAATGTTTACTGTTTCTTTCTATATTTTTATATTATGTTAAACATCTTCTTTATATATTTTTATGTTATGTTAAACTATTTCTATCTATATTTTTATATTATGATAAACATCTTCTTTCTATATTTTTGTTATGTTAAACTATTTCTTTCTATATTTTTATATTATGTTAAACTATTTCTTTCTATATTTTTATGTTATGTTAAACATCTTCTTTCTATATTTTTATGTTATGTTAAACTATTTCTTTCTATATTTTTATGTTATGTTAAACTATTTCTTTCTATATTTTTATATTATGTTAAACATCTTCTTTCTATATTTTTATGTTATGTTAATCTACTTCTTTCTATGTTTTTATATTATGTTAAACTATTTCTTTCTATATTTTTATATTATGTTAAACATCTTCTTTCTATATTTTTATGTTATGTTAAACTACTTCTTTCTATGTTTTTATATTATGTTAAACTATTTCTTTCTATATTTTTATATTATGTTAAACATCTTCTTTCTATATTTTTATGTTATGTTAAACTACTTCTTTCTATGTTTTTATATTATGTTAAACTATTTCTTTCTATATTTTTATATTATGTTAAACATCTTCTTTCTATATTTTTATGTTATGTTAAACTATTTCTTTCTATATTTTTATATTATGTTAAACATCTTATTTCTATATTTTCATGTTGTGTTAAACTACTTCTTTCTATGTTTTTATATTATGTTAAACTATTTCTTTCTATATTTTTATATTATGTTAAACATCTTATTTCTATATTTTCATGTTGTGTTAAACTACTTCTTTCTATGTTTTTATATTATGTTAAACTATTTCTTTCTATATTTTTATATTATGTTAAACATCTTCTTTCTATATTTTTATGTTATGTTAAACTACTTCTTTCTATATTTTTATGTTATGTTAAACTATTTCTTTCTATATTTTTATATTATGTTAAACATCTTCTTTCTATATTTTTATGTTATGTTAAACTACTTCTTTCTATGTTTTTATATTATGTTAAACAATTTCTTTCTATATTTTTATATTATGTTAAACATCTTCTTTCTATATTTTTATATTATGTTAAACTACTTCTTTCTTTATTTTTATGTTATGTGAAACTACTTCTTTCTATGTTTTTATATTATGTTAAACATCTTCTTTCTATATTTTTATATTATGTTAAACTACTTCTTTCTTTATTTTTATGTTATGTGAAACTACTTCTTTCTATATTTTTATGTTATGTTATCTACTTCTTTCTATATTTTTATGTTATGTTAAACATCTTCTTTCTATATTTTTATGTTATGTTAAACTACTTCTTTCTTTGGTTTTATATTATGTTAAACTATTTCTTTCTATATTTTTATATTATGTTAAACATCTTCTTTCTATATTTTTATGTTATGTTAAACTATTTCTTTCTATATTTTTATATTATGTTAAACATCTTCTTTCTATATTTTTATGTTATGTATAATAAAATGCTGTAGTTTTTAAGCAGTAAACTGTATTTCCAAGATTAATTAGGATAATTTTAGACAAGAGCAAAAGTACCATATCACGGACAAGTTTCAAGAGGATTCTACCATTAATGTTGCCAGTACACAAAAACTAATATAAAATGTTGCTAGAGCAAATAGAATATATTTTTATGTTTAGATTATTCTTAAACATAGTTGGGCCGGGGCCATGCAAATGACAAATGCTGTAACTACAGTCTACATGTTACTGGATAAAAGCAAGAAAGTTATTAAATTGAGTTTGATTTAATTTATCGGTAATGGACATAATTTTCTTAGAGATCTAACATATATTTTATTATTTGGCAGTTTAATTTCTGCCACTCTGACCATACCATCTGGTCCAGGTATTGTCTTCACAATCCTTGCCATAGGCCATGTCATAGGAGCAGTATTATCACTACGAAGAATAACTAGGTCACCTTCTTTTAAATTAGGATTGATACAGTGCCATTTTGGTCTGTTTTGAAGCTGTGTAAGATAATCACCGGACCAGACTTTCCAAAAGTCCTGTTTAATTTTACATAAAACATTCCAAAATTTTAGATTATTAATAGAATGATTAGATAAGTCAGCTTCAGGATAACTCATCATAGAGGTTCCTATGAGGAAGTGGCCAGGTGTTAAATACTCAAAATTGGAAATGTCTGAACTCATGGGAAGGAGAGGTCTTGAATTCAGCACAGCTTCAATTTCTGTGATAGCAGTATACAAACCTTCAAAGGTTAAGACAATAGTTCCAACAATTCTTTTAAAATGGTATTTAAAACTTTTAACCCCTGCCTCCCATAAGCCTCCAAACTCTGGAGAGTAACTGGGAATGAACTTAAACTTAATAAAATTAGGAGTACAATAATTATTCACAGAATCTATGTGACTATTTGATATAAACAATTTATACAGTTTATTTAACTCATTAGCAGTACCCTTAAATGTTTTTGCATTGTCACAGAAAATTTTCTCTGGCATTCCTCTTCGAGCAATGAAACGTTTGAGACATGCTAAAAAAGCTTCAGTAGTGAGATCACTGACCAGCTCCATGTGGATTGCCTTTGTAGCAAAACAAACAAAAAGTGCCACATAGCCTTTCGTGATTAATGGTTTCCTAATTCTAGACGATTTAACATTAAAAGGTCCACAGAAGTCTACCCCAACTACGTTGAATGGCCTAACAGCCGTAATCCTTTCTTGCGGGAGAGACCCCATAAGCTGCTTGGCAGCTGCAGCCTTCAAACGGAAACACTTGACACACTTGTTTACCACTTTCTTGACTTCACGTATACCACTGATAAGCCAAAATTGTTGTGAAAGTGAGCTCAACACTAGTTTTGCTCCTGCATGCAACAAACGCGAATGTTCATTACGAATTAGGATATCTGTGAAATTACAAGATTTAGGAAGTATAGCCGGGTGCTTTTTGTCATAAGCCATGTCGATTGCACACTGAAGACGTCCACCAACTCTAAGCACACCTGCCTGATCCAGAAAAGGATGTAAACTTGATAATCCTGATTTGATAGGCAAATTATTTTTGAGACACTCTATTTCTTTGGGAAAGTGTTTTATTTGAACACTACGAATAATCGCCAACAAAGCACTACGAAGCTCTTGCAGTGTCAAAGGGCCATACATTTTATTAATGTTTTTGAAGCAATTTTTAGTAAATCGCAATATATAGGCAACAATTCGCTGAAGTCGATTAAAATCGGATATTTTTCCAATTAAATCACTTAATACTGACTCATCTTTCTTAGAAGAAGGTTCATTGACTTCACAGATATTATTTACAACATCTGTTTCAGCCAAATGAGGAATGGGGAACTCAACATTACTTACAGTGTGTTCAAAGTCCTTACTTAACAATTCCCTAGGACCTTGCCACCAAAGGACATTTGATTTTAATTTATGTGGATCACAACCTCTTGACAGTAGATCAGCAGGATTATTAGCCGTGCTGACATAAGACCACTGAAAGTTTGAAGTTAATATTTTTATTTGATTTACTCTACTAACCACATAAGGGTTTGACTTTATGTTTTTAGATTTTATCCATGCTAATGTTATCTGAGAATCACTGTATAAGTGAACTGTGAGACTAGGGAATCTACATTTTAAAATATTGTTCACCCTATGCACAAGTTGTGAGAGGAGCAATGCACTATTTAATTCCAGTCTTGGAATTGTTAAATTTTTCTTTAATGGAGCAACACGGGACTTAGAACACAACAAATTAACAAAAACTGAACCATCAGTTTTAACAGTTCTTAGGTAAAGACAGCTTCCAAACGCTTTCATAGATGCATCAGCATATCCCACTAACTCTATGATATCAACACCACATGAACTTACATATCTTGGCACTGTAATTGTATTCATTAAAGCTAAGTTCTTTACAAATGTATCCCAAACATTGAGTTGCTCTTGGGGCAGTATTTTGTCCCAGTCTAATTTCATAGACCATAAAGTTTGCATAAAAATTTTTGCCACAACTATAATTGGACCTATGAGGCCTAGCGGGTCAAACATCTTGCCAATGAAACTCAGAATAGACCGTTTGGTCTTGGTATCATCATTGTCAATCATTGGACAGTTAAAGGTAAATGTATCATTTAAAATGTCGCATTTCAAACCCAATGTTTTGACAATATTATTTTTGTTAATGTCTAAATTTTTAAAACATTTGTGCTCATTGGGGATATCGTTAATAGCCTCGGGGTAGTTTGAACACCACTTATGAAGCGTGAAGCTGCCTTTTTTCAAAAGAGCAATAAGCTCATATTTTAGCTGATGAAGATCTTGAGTATTATTAGAACCACAAATAACATCATCGCAATAAGTGTTTAACAACATGGCTTGAGCAGCTAAAGGAAATTCAGTTTGATATCTACGAGCCAGCTCTATCAGACAACGTGTAGCCAAGAAGGTTGAAGATTTCAAACCATACGTGACAGTCTGGAGCTGTAAACAACTGATGGGTTTGCATGGATCATCACGCCATAAAATATTTTGAAGACAAGTTTGACTGGGGTTAATAAGTATTCCGCGAAACATCTTTTGAATGTCACAGGTGAGCGTGTATAAGTATGTTCTCCATAGGAGGAGAATATCAAAGAGCTCGCTTTGAACAACTGGACCATTCAACATAACATCGTTCAGTGATACACCAGCCCTAGACTTCATGCTACCATCAAAGACCACACGCAGTTTGGTGGTCAGACTTGCTTCATTTAGAACAGCATGGTGAGCTAAAAAATAAACAGTGCCATTTTGGACATCATAGCTGCCTACATTCACCGTTTTAGCATGTCCCAATGCTATGTACTCCTCAATAAAACTCTTATATTTTTCTAAATATACAGGGTTTTGTTTAAATCGTTTCTCCAGTGATAGGAATCTTTGAAGAGCCACTGAGAATGAATCCCCAAGCTGCAACTCTTCTATTTTGGAAACTAAGGGCATATCAACACAAAACTTGTCATTTTTAAGTTTAACAGATTGTTGGAAACATTTTTCTGATTTTTTAAATTCATTACAGCCTCCTGTTGTAGACTGGGGAATCGTCTCAGTGAGCCAAAACTGTTCCATTACAAGTTCTAATTTGTTACTATCACAAATAGCCAAGTTTGTAACTAAACTATTTTTATGGTCATTAACAAATTGCTTTCCACCAATAGTATAACCAAACAAAGTATTCTGCAATAACAAGCTATTATGAATTTTAACTTGACCATTAATTAAAATATTAAAATAAATATCAGCTCCTAAAAGCATGGATATTTCTGTTGGTACATTAAATTCATCATCTGATAGCTGGATGTGCTTGGGAATATTTAACCCTGAAATATCAAAATGATATTGAGGTAAATCTGCTGTAATATAGTTTACAACGAGGCATTTTACATTTAATTGTACTTTTTTCACTGGAGAATTGATAGTAACGTCAACATATTTGTTGATTTGATTACAATTATTACCTATGCCAATTATATTGGTTTTTTGGGTCTTAAGCTTTAATTGTAATTTTTCCACAAGATGTGAAGTAATAAGAGAAACTTGACTTCCTGAATCAAGTAATGCTCTAACATAAAGTTCGGAACCTCGATAGTCGATCAACTTTACCTTTATGGTGGGCAATAAAGTATTCATATTTGAATTAATAGAATGCAGCGATATAGAAGCCTGAGGGCCAGAACCACTGTCTTTATGCAGGAGCGTATTGTGCCCCTCCTTGCAAACTTTACAAGAGAATGAGAACTTACACTTACCAGTGTGAGTCTTTAAACACATAGTACACAACTTTTTGTCATCTATGAATTTAATTCGGTCTTCTATTGAAGCCATTTTAAATTTTGGGCATGTATGTAACAAATGTGCCATACCTGCACAAAAAGAACATGAAATTGAATTTTTAGTGACAACATTGCTCACTTTTTGTACTGAATTCTTCTTATGGTCAGAATTACAGCTATCTTCGAATGCTATAGCGCGCTTCTCTAAGAATGTAATGAACTCTTCCATTGTTGGAAGTGTATCTGTGTCCCTATCTAGCTGATAGGCACGACTGGTATATAAATCTAATTTTTTAGATAAGATTGAAATTAAAAGCATATCCCATTGATTTACAGGCTGCCGCAAGTTTTTAAGTGCATACAATTGTTGTTGCACTTGTGATATAAAAGACCTTATAGAGGCTGCTGTACCTTTCTGCATCACAGGCAATTGGAGCAATATATTTATATGATTAAATATTAATCTTGATTTATTATCAAATCTCTTTTTTAACAGCTCAATGGCTTCTTTATAAGATTCATTCACAAGGGGTAGATTTACAATAACAGCCAATGCTTCATCAGTTAAAAATTTTCGCAAATAGAATAACTTTTGCACATCTGAAAGTGTCCTGTTTCCATCAATAATAGCCATAAATAGATCAATAAATGGAGTATATTTTGTAAAATCCTTCCCATCGAATACCGGGATATCAATGTTGGGTAACTTTGAAGTTGAAGCATTAGAGCATTGTACCTCAGATGTGCTTAAGTTTCTTAAAGCTGAATTTAACTTTGAGATAATGTCAAAATATTTATCCTCTAAAATAGCAACATTTTCTTTGTCTTTTTCATCATAAGATAAAATGTCTAATTGTGTTTTCTCATAGTCTTTGAAAGTTGTGTTCAGCTTTTCAATACGAGCTTGTATCATTTCCATAGACGCGGATGCAAGATTAATCGGATCACTAATAAAGTTCTCGATGCGTGTAACAGTACCTTTTTGTTGTGCTCGGGCGAGACGCAACTTTTTAAGCACTTCCTCCACCGTCGACATTGTAAATACGATAGGTAGATTACGCACTTAAATACTCACAGAACACTTTGCTTTACGTATCCGCACACTTAACAACTGTAAACACTGGACGAACTTTTTTGCAAGCAGGGTAGATACAACCAATGTGGTAATCGCGATGACAGCTACCAACTTATTGCACGACGATGATCACAGACTAAAGTCAGTGACGTATTATCTCGACGAGCCGACCATTTCCCGCGCGCTCCACGATTATGAATGAATATTTTTAATGAAGGTACATTGAATGAGATGCAAAATTATTGATTTGCAATATATCACAACAGAACCCTTCTTGAACCGACTGTAATCCTGTGAAATGCGCAGAAATCCCCGCGAATCTTCCTTAATTTTGCTGAGAAATTATGGATTCCCGCAAAAACGTGCCCGTTGATCACGAACAATGGCTCCAGTAGGTACTCAGTGAGCTACAAAATTATAGATTTGTAGTTCACAACAATATTTAATGTATTTCTGTGCAATGCAGAACTCCTTTCGACTCTTCTTGTATTTTCGAGATCCGGGTATAAAGGTTTCTCGCAAAAACTTGCGCGACGAAGACGAACAATGGCGCCGGCGCCGATTCCCTTCCACGGATCACGTTAAACTTGAATACGTTCTTACACACCGCACAACTATTCACAGGTTTCGAAGGACCACAAACAGCATGTATAATAAAATGCTGTAGTTTTTAAGCAGTAAACTGTATTTCCAAGATTAATTAGGATAATTTTAGACAAGAGCAAAAGTACCATATCACGGACAAGTTTCAAGAGGATTCTACCATTAATGTTGCCAGTACACAAAAACTAATATAAAATGTTGCTAGAGCAAATAGAATATATTTTTATGTTTAGATTATTCTTAAACAGTTATGTTAAACTACTTCTTTTTATATTTTTATGTTATGTTAAACTATTTCTTTCTATATTTTTATATTATGTTAAACATCATCTTTCTATATTTTTATGTTATGTTAAACTACTTCTTTCTATGTTTTTATATTATGTTAAACAATTTCTTTCTATATTTTTATATTATGTTAAACATCTTCTTTCTATATTTTTATGTTATGTTAAACATCTTCTTTCTATATTTTTATATTATGTTAAACTACTTCTTTCTTTATTTTTATGTTATGTGAAACTACTTCTTTCTATGTTTTTATATTATGTTAAACATCTTCTTTCTATATTTTTATATTATGTTAAACTACTTCTTTCTTTATTTTTATGTTATGTGAAACTACTTCTTTCTATATTTTTATGTTATGTTATCTACTTCTTTCTATATTTTTATGTTATGTTAAACATCTTCTTTCTATATTTTTATGTTATGTTAAACTACTTCTTTCTTTGGTTTTATATTATGTTAAACTATTTCTTTCTATATTTTTATATTATGTTAAACATCTTCTTTCTATATTTTTATGTTATGTTAAACTATTTCTTTCTATATTTTTATATTATGTTAAACATCTTCTTTCTATATTTTTATGTTATGTTAAACTACTTCTTTTTATATTTTTATGTTATGTTAAACTATTTCTTTCTATATTTTTATATTATGTTAAACATCATCTTTCTATATTTTTATGTTATGTTAAACTACTTCTTTCTATGTTTTTATATTATGTTAAACAATTTCTTTCTATATTTTTATATTATGTTAAACATCTTCTTTCTATATTTTTATGTTATGTTAAACTATTTCTTTCTATATTTTTATATTATGTTAAACATCTTCTTTCTATATTTTTATATTATGTTAAACTACTTCTTTCTTTATTTCTATGTTATGTGAAACTACTTCTTTCTATGTTTTTATATTATGTTAAACATCTTCTTTCTATATTTTTATATTATGTTAAACATCTTCTTTCTATATTTTTATGTTATGTTAAACTACTTCTTTCTATATTTTTATGTTATGTTAAACTATTTCTTTCTATATTTTTATATTATGTTAAACATCTTCTTTCTATATTTTCATGTTGTGTTAAACTACTTCTTTCTATGTTTTTATATTATGTTAAACTATTTCTTTCTATATTTTTATATTATGTTAAACATCTTCTTTCTATATTTTTATGTTATATTAAACCTCTTCTTTCTATATTTTTATGTAATGTTTACTATTTCTTTCTATATTTTTATATTATGTTAAACATCTTCTTTATATATTTTTATGTTATGTTAAACTATTTCTTTCTATATTTTTATATTATGTTAAACATCTTCTTTCTATATTTTTATGTTATGTTAAACTATTTCTTTCTATATTTTTATATTATGTTAAACTATTTCTTTCTATATTTTTATATTATGTTAAACATCTTCTTTCTATATTTTTATGTTATGTTAAACTACTTCTTTCTATGTTTTTATATTATGTTAAACTATTTCTTTCTATATTTTTATATTATGTTAAACATCTTCTTTCTATATTTTCATGTTGTGTTAAACTACTTCTTTCTATGTTTTTATATTATGTTAAACTATTTCTTTCTATATTTTTATATTATGTTAAACATCTTCTTTCTATATTTTTATGTTATATTAAACCTCTTCTTTCTATATTTTTATGTAATGTTTACTATTTCTTTCTATATTTTTATATTATGTTAAACATCTTCTTTATATATTTTTATGTTATGTTAAACTATTTCTATCTATATTTTTATATTATGTTAAACATCTTCTTTCTATATTTTTGTTATGTTAAACTATTTCTTTCTATATTTTTATATTATGTTAAACTATTTCTTTCTATATTTTTATGTTATGTTAAACATCTTCTTTCTATATTTTTATGTTATGTTAAACTATTTCTTTCTATATTTTTATATTATGTTAAACTATTTCTTTCTATATTTTTATATTATGTTAAACATCTTCTTTCTATATTTTTATGTTATGTTAAACTACTTCTTTCTATGTTTTTATATTATGTTAAACTATTTCTTTCTATAATTTTATATTATGTTAAACATCTTTTTTCTATATTTTTATGTTATGTTAAACTACTTCTTTCTATGCTTTTATATTATGTTAAACTATTTCTTTCTATATTTTTATATTATGTTAAACATCTTCTTTCTATATTTTTATGTTATGTTAAACTACTTCTTTATATGTTTTTATATTATGTTAAACTATTTCTTTCTATATTTTTATATTATGTTAAACATCTTCTTTCTATATTTTTATGTTATGTTAAACTATTTCTTTCTATATTTTTATATTATGTTAAACTATTTCTTTCTATATTTTTATATTATGTTATTCATCTTCTTTCTATATTTTTATGTTATGTTAAACTATTTCTTTCTATATTTTTATATTATGTTAAACATCTTCTTTCTATATTTTTATGTTATGTTAAACTACTTCTTTCTATATTTTTATGTTATGTTATACAATTTCTTTCTATATTTTTATGTTATGTTAAACTACTTCTTTCTATGTTTTTATATTATGTTAAACTATTTCCTTCTATATTTTTATATTATGTTAAACATCTTCTTTCTATATTTTTATGTTATGTTAAACTACTTCTTTCTATGTTTTTATATTATGTTAAACTATTTCTTTCTATATTTTTATATTATGTTAAACATCTTCTTTCTATATTTTTATATTATGTTAAACATCTTCTTTCTATATTTTTATGTTATGTTAAACTACTTCTTTCTATGTTTTTATATTATGTTAAACTATTTCTTTCTATAATTTTATATTATGTTAAACATCTTCTTTCTATATTTTTATGTTATGTTATCTACTTCTTTCTATATTTTTATGTTATGTTAAACATCTTCTTTCTATATTTTTATGTTATGTTAAACTACTTCTTTCTATGGTTTTATATTATGTTAAACTATTTCTTTCTATATTTTTATATTATGTTAAACATCTTCTTTCTATATTTTTATGTTATGTTAAACTATTTCTTTCTATATTTTTATATTATGTTAAACATCTTCTTTCTATATTTTTATGTTATGTTAAACTACTTCTTTCTATATTTTTATATTATGTTAAACATCTTCTTTCTATATTTTTATATTATGTTAAACTACTTCTTTCTTTATTTTTATGTTATGTGAAACTACTTCTTTCTATGTTTTTATATTATGTTAAACATCTTCTTTCTATATTTTTATATTATGTTAAACTACTTCTTTCTTTATTTTTATGTTATGTGAAACTACTTCTTTCTATATTTTTATGTTATGTTATCTACTTCTTTCTATATTTTTATGTTATGTTAAACATCTTCTTTCTATATTTTTATGTTATGTTAAACTACTTCTTTCTATGGTTTTATATTATGTTAAACTATTTCTTTCTATATTTTTATATTATGTTAAACATCTTCTTTCTATATTTTTATGTTATGTTAAACTATTTCTTTCTATATTTTTATATTATGTTAAACATCTTCTTTCTATATTTTTATGTTATGTTAAACTACTTCTTTTTATATTTTTATGTTATGTTAAACTATTTCTTTCTATATTTTTATATTATGTTAAACATCTTCTTTCTATATTTTTATGTTATGTTAAACTACTTCTTTCTATGTTTTTATATTATGTTAAACAATTTCTTTCTATATTTTTATATTATGTTAAACATCTTCTTTCTATATTTTTATGTTATGTTAAACTATTTCTTTCTATATTTTTATATTATGTTAAACATCTTCTTTCTATATTTTTATGTTATGTTAAACTACTTCTTTCTATATTTTTATATTATGTTAAACATCTTCTTTCTATATTTTTATATTATGTTAAACTACTTCTTTCTTTATTTTTATGTTATGTGAAACTACTTCTTTCTATGTTTTTATATTATGTTAAACATCTTCTTTCTATATTTTTATATTATGTTAAACTACTTCTTTCTTTATTTTTATGTTATGTGAAACTACTTCTTTCTATATTTTTATGTTATGTTATCTACTTCTTTCTATATTTTTATGTTATGTTAAACATCTTCTTTCTATATTTTTATGTTATGTTAAACTACTTCTTTCTATGGTTTTATATTATGTTAAACTATTTCTTTCTATATTTTTATATTATGTTAAACATCTTCTTTCTATATTTTTATGTTATGTTAAACTATTTCTTTCTATATTTTTATATTATGTTAAACATCTTCTTTCTATATTTTTATGTTATGTTAAACTACTTCTTTTTATATTTTTATGTTATGTTAAACTATTTCTTTCTATATTTTTATATTATGTTAAACATCTTCTTTCTATATTTTTATGTTATGTTAAACTACTTCTTTCTATGTTTTTATATTATGTTAAACAATTTCTTTCTATATTTTTATATTATGTTAAACATCTTCTTTCTATATTTTTATGTTATGTTAAACTATTTCTTTCTATATTTTTATATTATGTTAAACATCTTCTTTCTATATTTTTATATTATGTTAAACTACTTCTTTCTTTATTTTTATGTTATGTGAAACTACTTCTTTCTATATTTTTATGTTATGTTATCTACTTCTTTCTATATTTTTATGTTATGTTAAACATCTTCTTTCTATATTTTTATGTTATGTTAAACTACTTCTTTCTTTGGTTTTATATTATGTTAAACTATTTCTTTCTATATTTTTATATTATGTTAAACATCTTCTTTCTATATTTTTATGTTATGTTAAACTATTTCTTTCTATATTTTTATATTATGTTAAACATCTTCTTTCTATATTTTTATGTTATGTTAAACTACTTCTTTTTATATTTTTATGTTATGTTAAACTATTTCTTTCTATATTTTTATATTATGTTAAACATCATCTTTCTATATTTTTATGTTATGTTAAACTACTTCTTTCTATGTTTTTATATTATGTTAAACAATTTCTTTCTATATTTTTATATTATGTTAAACATCTTCTTTCTATATTTTTATGTTATGTTAAACTATTTCTTTCTATATTTTTATATTATGTTAAACATCTTCTTTCTATATTTTTATATTATGTTAAACTACTTCTTTCTTTATTTCTATGTTATGTGAAACTACTTCTTTCTATGTTTTTATATTATGTTAAACATCTTCTTTCTATATTTTTATATTATGTTAAACATCTTCTTTCTATATTTTTATGTTATGTTAAACTACTTCTTTCTATATTTTTATGTTATGTTAAACTATTTCTTTCTATATTTTTATATTATGTTAAACATCTTCTTTCTATATTTTCATGTTGTGTTAAACTACTTCTTTCTATGTTTTTATATTATGTTAAACTATTTCTTTCTATATTTTTATATTATGTTAAACATCTTCTTTCTATATTTTTATGTTATATTAAACCTCTTCTTTCTATATTTTTATGTAATGTTTACTATTTCTTTCTATATTTTTATATTATGTTAAACATCTTCTTTATATATTTTTATGTTATGTTAAACTATTTCTTTCTATATTTTTATATTATGTTAAACATCTTCTTTCTATATTTTTATGTTATGTTAAACTATTTCTTTCTATATTTTTATATTATGTTAAACTATTTCTTTCTATATTTTTATATTATGTTAAACATCTTCTTTCTATATTTTTATGTTATGTTAAACTACTTCTTTCTATGTTTTTATATTATGTTAAACTATTTCTTTCTATATTTTTATATTATGTTAAACATCTTCTTTCTATATTTTCATGTTGTGTTAAACTACTTCTTTCTATGTTTTTATATTATGTTAAACTATTTCTTTCTATATTTTTATATTATGTTAAACATCTTCTTTCTATATTTTTATGTTATATTAAACCTCTTCTTTCTATATTTTTATGTAATGTTTACTATTTCTTTCTATATTTTTATATTATGTTAAACATCTTCTTTATATATTTTTATGTTATGTTAAACTATTTCTATCTATATTTTTATATTATGTTAAACATCTTCTTTCTATATTTTTGTTATGTTAAACTATTTCTTTCTATATTTTTATATTATGTTAAACTATTTCTTTCTATATTTTTATGTTATGTTAAACATCTTCTTTCTATATTTTTATGTTATGTTAAACTATTTCTTTCTATATTTTTATATTATGTTAAACTATTTCTTTCTATATTTTTATATTATGTTAAACATCTTCTTTCTATATTTTTATGTTATGTTAAACTACTTCTTTCTATGTTTTTATATTATGTTAAACTATTTCTTTCTATAATTTTATATTATGTTAAACATCTTTTTTCTATATTTTTATGTTATGTTAAACTACTTCTTTCTATGCTTTTATATTATGTTAAACTATTTCTTTCTATATTTTTATATTATGTTAAACATCTTCTTTCTATATTTTTATGTTATGTTAAACTACTTCTTTATATGTTTTTATATTATGTTAAACTATTTCTTTCTATATTTTTATATTATGTTAAACATCTTCTTTCTATATTTTTATGTTATGTTAAACTATTTCTTTCTATATTTTTATATTATGTTAAACTATTTCTTTCTATATTTTTATATTATGTTATTCATCTTCTTTCTATATTTTTATGTTATGTTAAACTATTTCTTTCTATATTTTTATATTATGTTAAACATCTTCTTTCTATATTTTTATGTTATGTTAAACTACTTCTTTCTATATTTTTATGTTATGTTATACAATTTCTTTCTATATTTTTATGTTATGTTAAACTACTTCTTTCTATGTTTTTATATTATGTTAAACTATTTCCTTCTATATTTTTATATTATGTTAAACATCTTCTTTCTATATTTTTATGTTATGTTAAACTACTTCTTTCTATGTTTTTATATTATGTTAAACTATTTCTTTCTATATTTTTATATTATGTTAAACATCTTCTTTCTATATTTTTATATTATGTTAAACATCTTCTTTCTATATTTTTATGTTATGTTAAACTACTTCTTTCTATGTTTTTATATTATGTTAAACTATTTCTTTCTATAATTTTATATTATGTTAAACATCTTCTTTCTATATTTTTATGTTATGTTATCTACTTCTTTCTATATTTTTATGTTATGTTAAACATCTTCTTTCTATATTTTTATGTTATGTTAAACTACTTCTTTCTATGGTTTTATATTATGTTAAACTATTTCTTTCTATATTTTTATATTATGTTAAACATCTTCTTTCTATATTTTTATGTTATGTTAAACTATTTCTTTCTATATTTTTATATTATGTTAAACATCTTCTTTCTATATTTTTATGTTATGTTAAACTACTTCTTTCTATATTTTTATATTATGTTAAACATCTTCTTTCTATATTTTTATATTATGTTAAACTACTTCTTTCTTTATTTTTATGTTATGTGAAACTACTTCTTTCTATGTTTTTATATTATGTTAAACATCTTCTTTCTATATTTTTATATTATGTTAAACTACTTCTTTCTTTATTTTTATGTTATGTTAAACATCTTCTTTCTATATTTTTATGTTATGTTAAACTACTTCTTTCTATGGTTTTATATTATGTTAAACTATTTCTTTCTATATTTTTATATTATGTTAAACATCTTCTTTCTATATTTTTATGTTATGTTAAACTATTTCTTTCTATATTTTTATATTATGTTAAACATCTTCTTTCTATATTTTTATGTTATGTTAAACTACTTCTTTCTATATTTTTATATTATGTTAAACATCTTCTTTCTATATTTTTATATTATGTTAAACTACTTCTTTCTTTATTTTTATGTTATGTGAAACTACTTCTTTCTATGTTTTTATATTATGTTAAACATCTTCTTTCTATATTTTTATATTATGTTAAACTACTTCTTTCTTTATTTTTATGTTATGTGAAACTACTTCTTTCTATGTTTTTATATTATGTGAAACTACTTCTTTCTATGTTTTTATATTATGTTAAACATCTTCTTTCTATATTTTTATATTATGTTAAACTACTTCTTTCTTTATTTTTATGTTATGTGAAACTACTTCTTTCTATATTTTTATGTTATGTTATCTACTTCTTTCTATATTTTTATGTTATGTTAAACATCTTCTTTCTATATTTTTATGTTATGTTATCTACTTCTTTCTATATTTTTATGTTATGTTAAACATCTTCTTTCTATATTTTTATATTATGTTAAACATCTTCTTTCTATATTTTTATGTTATGTTAAACTACTTCTTTCTATGTTTTTATATTATGTTAAACTATTTCTTTCTATATTTTTATATTATGTTAAACATCTTCTTTCTATATTTTTATGTTATGTTAAACTACTTCTTTCTATGTTTTTATATTATGTTAAACTATTTCTTTCTATATTTTTATATTATGTTAAACTATTTCTTTCTATAATTTTATATTATGTTAAACTATTTCTTTCTATATTTTTATATTATGTTAAACATCTTCTTTCTATATTTTTATGTTATATTAAACTATTTCTTTCTATATTTTTATATTATGTTAAACTATTTCTTTCTATATTTTTATATTATGTTAAACATCTTCTTTCTATATTTTTATGTTATGTTAAACTACTTCTTTATATGTTTTTATATTATGTTAAACTATTTCTTTCTATATTTTTATATTATGTTAAACATCTTCTTTCTATATTTTTATGTTATGTGAAACTACTTCTTTCTATATTTTTATGTTATGTTAAACATCTTCTTTCTATATTTTTATGTTATGTTAAACTACTTCTTCCTATGGTTTTATATTATGTTAAACTATTTCTTTCTATATTTTTATATTATGTTAAACATCTTCTTTCTATATTTTTATGTTATGTTAAACTATTTCTTTCTATATTTTTATATTATGTTAAACATCTTCTTTCTATATTTTTATGTTATGTTAAACTACTTCTTTCTATATTTTTATGTTATGTTAAACTATTTCTTTCTATATTTTTATATTATGTTAAACATCTTCTTTCTATATTTTTATGTTATGTTAAACTATTTCTTTCTATATTTTTATATTATGTTAAACATCTTCTTTCTATATTTTTATGTTATGTTAAACTACTTCTTTCTATGTTTTTATATTATGTTAAACTATTTCTTTCTATATTTTTATATTATGTTAAACATCTTCTTTCTATATTTTTATGTTATGTTAAACTATTTCTTTCTATATTTTTATATTATGTTAAACATCTTCTTTCTATATTTTTATGTTATGTTAAACTATTTCTTTCTATATTTTTATATTATGTTAAACATCTTCTTTCTATATTTTTATGTTATGTTAAACTACTTCTTTCTATATTTTTATGTTATGTTATACAATTTCTTTCTATATTTTTATGTTATGTTAAACTACTTCTTTCTATATTTTTATGTTATGTTATCTACTTCTTTCTATATTTTTATGTTATGTTAAACATCTTCTTTCTATATTTTTATGTTATGTTAAACTACTTCTTTCTTTGGTTTTATATTATGTTAAACTATTTCTTTCTATATTTTTATATTATGTTAAACATCTTCTTTCTATATTTTTATGTTATGTTAAACTATTTCTTTCTATATTTTTATATTATGTTAAACATCTTCTTTCTATATTTTTATGTTATGTTAAACTACTTCTTTTTATATTTTTATGTTATGTTAAACTATTTCTTTCTATATTTTTATATTATGTTAAACATCATCTTTCTATATTTTTATGTTATGTTAAACTACTTCTTTCTATGTTTTTATATTATGTTAAACAATTTCTTTCTATATTTTTATATTATGTTAAACATCTTCTTTCTATATTTTTATGTTATGTTAAACTATTTCTTTCTATATTTTTATATTATGTTAAAAATCTACTTTCTATATTTTTATGTTATGTTAAACTACTTCTTTCTATGTTTTTATATTATGTTAAACTATTTCTTTCTATATTTTTATATTATGTTAAACTATTTCTTTCTATAATTTTATATTATGTTAAACTATTTCTTTCTATATTTTTATATTATGTTAAACATCTTCTTTCTATATTTTTATGTTATATTAAACTATTTCTTTCTATATTTTTATATTATGTTAAACTATTTCTTTCTATATTTTTATATTATGTTAAACATCTTCTTTCTATATTTTTATGTTATGTTAAACTACTTCTTTATATGTTTTTATATTATGTTAAACTATTTCTTTCTATATTTTTATATTATGTTAAACATCTTCTTTCTATATTTTTATGTTATGTGAAACTACTTCTTTCTATATTTTTATGTTATGTTAAACATCTTCTTTCTATATTTTTATGTTATGTTAAACTACTTCTTCCTATGGTTTTATATTATGTTAAACTATTTCTTTCTATATTTTTATATTATGTTAAACATCTTCTTTCTATATTTTTATGTTATGTTAAACTATTTCTTTCTATATTTTTATATTATGTTAAACATCTTCTTTCTATATTTTTATGTTATGTTAAACTACTTCTTTCTATATTTTTATGTTATGTTAAACTATTTCTTTCTATATTTTTATATTATGTTAAACATCTTCTTTCTATATTTTTATGTTATGTTAAACTATTTCTTTCTATATTTTTATATTATGTTAAACATCTTCTTTCTATATTTTTATGTTATGTTAAACTACTTCTTTCTATGTTTTTATATTATGTTAAACTATTTCTTTCTATATTTTTATATTATGTTAAACATCTTCTTTCTATATTTTTATGTTATGTTAAACTATTTCTTTCTATATTTTTATATTATGTTAAACATCTTCTTTCTATATTTTTATGTTATGTTAAACTATTTCTTTCTATATTTTTATATTATGTTAAACATCTTCTTTCTATATTTTTATGTTATGTTAAACTACTTCTTTCTATATTTTTATGTTATGTTATACAATTTCTTTCTATATTTTTATGTTATGTTAAACTACTTCTTTCTATATTTTTATATTATGTTAAACATCTTCTTTCTATATTTTTATGTTATGTTAAACTATTTCTTTCTATATTTTTATATTATGTTAAACATCTTCTTTCTATATTTTTATGTTATGTTAAACTACTTCTTTCTATATTTTTATGTTATGTTATACAATTTCTTTCTATATTTTTATGTTATGTTAAACTACTTCTTTCTATATTTTTATGTTATGTTATCTACTTCTTTCTATATTTTTATGTTATGTTAAACATCTTCTTTCTATATTTTTATGTTATGTTAAACTACTTCTTTCTATGTTTTTATATTATGTTAAACTATTTCCTTCTATATTTTTATATTATGTTAAACATCTTCTTTCTATATTTTTATGTTATGTTAAACTACTTCTTTCTATGTTTTTATATTATGTTAAACTATTTCTTTCTATATTTTTATATTATGTTAAACATCTTCTTTCTATATTTTTATATTATGTTAAACATCTTCTTTCTATATTTTTATGTTATGTTAAACTACTTCTTTCTATGTTTTTATATTATGTTAAACTATTTCTTTCTATAATTTTATATTATGTTAAACATCTTCTTTCTATATTTTTATGTTATGTTATCTACTTCTTTCTATATTTTTATGTTATGTTAAACATCTTCTTTCTATATTTTTATGTTATGTTAAACTACTTCTTTCTATGGTTTTATATTATGTTAAACTATTTCTTTCTATATTTTTATATTATGTTAAACATCTTCTTTCTATATTTTTATGTTATGTTAAACTATTTCTTTCTATATTTTTATATTATGTTAAACATCTTCTTTCTATATTTTTATGTTATGTTAAACTACTTCTTTCTATATTTTTATATTATGTTAAACATCTTCTTTCTATATTTTTATATTATGTTAAACTACTTCTTTCTTTATTTTTATGTTATGTGAAACTACTTCTTTCTATGTTTTTATATTATGTTAAACATCTTCTTTCTATATTTTTTTATATTATGTTAAACTACTTCTTTCTTTATTTTTATGTTATGTGAAACTACTTCTTTCTATATTTTTATGTTATGTTATCTACTTCTTTCTATATTTTTATGTTATGTTAAACATCTTCTTTCTATATTTTTATGTTATGTTAAACTACTTCTTTCTATGGTTTTATATTATGTTAAACTATTTCTTTCTATATTTTTATATTATGTTAAACATCTTCTTTCTATATTTTTATGTTATGTTAAACTATTTCTTTCTATATTTTTATATTATGTTAAACATCTTCTTTCTATATTTTTATGTTATGTTAAACTACTTCTTTTTATATTTTTATGTTATGTTAAACTATTTCTTTCTATATTTTTATATTATGTTAAACATCTTCTTTCTATATTTTTATGTTATGTTAAACTACTTCTTTCTATGTTTTTATATTATGTTAAACAATTTCTTTCTATATTTTTATATTATGTTAAACATCTTCTTTCTATATTTTTATGTTATGTTAAACTATTTCTTTCTATATTTTTATATTATGTTAAACATCTTCTTTCTATATTTTTATATTATGTTAAACTACTTCTTTCTTTATTTTTATGTTATGTGAAACTACTTCTTTCTATGTTTTTATATTATGTTAAACATCTTCTTTCTATATTTTTATATTATGTTAAACTACTTCTTTCTTTATTTTTATGTTATGTGAAACTACTTCTTTCTATGTTTTTATATTATGTTAAACTATTTCTTTCTATATTTTTATATTATGTTAAACATCTTCTTTCTATATTTTTATGTTATGTTAAACTATTTCTTTCTATATTTTTATATTATGTTAAACATCTTCTTTCTATATTTTTATGTTATGTTAATCTACTTCTTTCTATGTTTTTATATTATGTTAAACTATTTCTTTCTATATTTTTATATTATGTTAAACATCTTCTTTCTATATTTTTATGTTGTGTTAAACTACTTCTTTCTATGTTTTTATATTATGTTAAACTATTTCTTTCTATATTTTTATATTATGTTAAACATCTTCTTTCTATATTTTTATGTTATGTTAAACTACTTCTTTCTATGTTTTTATATTATGTTAAACTATTTCTTTCTATATTTTTATATTATGTTAAACATCTTCTTTCTATATTTTTATGTTATGTTAAACTATTTCTTTCTATATTTTTATATTATGTTAAACATCTTATTTCTATATTTTCATGTTGTGTTAAACTACTTCTTTCTATGTTTTTATATTATGTTAAACTATTTCTTTCTATATTTTTATATTATGTTAAACATCTTCTTTCTATATTTTTATGTTATATTAAACCTCTTCTTTCTATATTTTTATGTAATGTTTACTGTTTCTTTCTATATTTTTATATTATGTTAAACATCTTCTTTATCGACTCATCCGTAGAATAAAGTCCGATCTGCAGGGTTGATAGTTTTCAGTAGGGGCTAGAGAAGTTGTTGACTTGTGTAACTCTTAAACGGTGTGACTTGACATTTAGATTTTTTGGTATGTTGTAGCAACGCCCCAGTCTAGTTAAATGCTGTGTAGTGTATATTTCTTATCCTTTTATTTCACGAGATAGTGAGTTCCATATCAACATAGGACGTTTTATGGCGGAAGAGCGGGGGTCCGTAGTGAACATTATACGTTGTTTTACGGAGACGTCTGAATTAAATGATGTTCTTTGTTAACATGGGTCATTTTTTGTTGGAATTACCCATACATTATGAGTCCTTTGTGAATAACCTCCTCAAAATATTTAAACATAATGTTAGCCATATTATGACTACCCTCCCATATAACTAAATAAAAAATGAAATTATTATTTAAAACTGTTTATTAATTTAAAAAATCTCAAAATAGATAACAAAACCATTAGATTACATCACTTTGAACAGCAATCATATCACAGTTAGGTACGGACTTAAAATTAGCATAGTCTAAAATTTACCTATTAGAACTATGCAGGAGACGCGCATGAAGTTATTTAAACTTCGCATTAGTTATAAAATCAACAATTTTTTTTTTTTCAAAATAACATTCAGTCTTTATAATTTGACCAATTAGCAGCATCGTGACCTAGACGAGGTTCTATACTTAACAACAATTAAACTGTACATGTATCTAAAACTGCCTTGGTAGCGTAATAGTTAAAACTTAAAATAGTATGGTATATTGTATCACAGCATGGTAACTAGGTAACAGTTAACAGTCTTAAACTTATAATTAATGTCATGTAGACACTTTCTCTGTGATTTCTTCGTTGTCATTTAGCACCACGAATTCACCTGCTACTTCGCACGCAAGCGATCACACCATGAGTCCTGAAACGACATGAAAAGAATGGACAGACCTTAAACGCAAATGCCTTAAGAACTTAGGTAAGAAATATGTAACGAAAAGGGGAAAAGTCGTAGACGAAAAAACGATGGGTCCATCATGCAAATGCCGTTCAAATGCCCTGATAAAATATAACAAGAACAGCGGCTGGAGTGCTTCACAAAATTTTTACAACTGGGAAGTCGAGCTATGCAGTGGAATTTCATCATCAAATATTGCGATAAAATGAAGAAGAAAAGATGCCTGAATCAAGATACTCCTAATAACAGGAAACATTATTTTAAATATTATCTGTCGGTGATCACAGGTTCTAGCGAATCTCACTGCGAGAAAACTGAAGTATGCCAAACAGACGGGGTCTGTCCTCCTCTAAAATAGCTTCCATCTTACTTCATCCAAGAGTTGAACCGGCAAGTGTATTAATAATCGTAGTTTGGCATACTTCAGTTTTCTCGCAGTGAGATTCGCTAGAACCTGTGATCACCGACAGATTTACTTAAAAGTATGTTTTCTGATAATAGGAGTAACTTGATTCAGGCATCTTTTCTTCTTCATTTTATCGCAATATTTGATGAGAAAATTCCACTGCATAGCTCGATCTCCCAGTTGCAAAAATTTTGTGAAGCAGTCCAGCCGCAGTTCTTGATATATTTTATCAGGGCATTTGTAACGGCATTTGCATGATGGACCCATCGTTTTTTCATCTACGACTTTTCCCCTTTTCGTTACATATTTCTTACCTAAGTTCTTAAGGCTGCGTTTAAAGTCTGTCCGTTCTTTTGGGCACCTCTGTCGTTTTCTAGTCGTGTCAGGAGTCACAGTGCGATCGCTTGGGTGCGCAGTAGCAGGTGAATTCGTGGTGCTAAATGACAAAGAAGAGATCACAGAGAAACTGTCTACATGATTAGGGCAGAATATTCTATCACAGATTGAATGGACATTAGTAAGGAGACCGCATAGGAGTTGGTACTGACAGTTCCAAATTAACCAGGGTAGATCTGTGAAACTTCTAATAGCTCTTCAAGTTGTATTAATTGTGAATTTTCGAAACTAGAAGGCACTTCCAAAGAAAATGTATTAGGCTGATTGCTGTAAAAATCCTTGGTAGGCGGATCAGACATGACATTCGGTATTGAGCTGTCGCAGATAATTCCTTTGGTCGCACCATCTTCATGCAGAACTTCTTCCCATATACCAGCTAGTTTCTGACTGATTTCTGCTGCACTAGGAGGCAAAAGTGACGATTGCTGTGTCATGCTGTTGTTATTAACATTCACTACTAAAATAAGTAAAAAAACGGTATATTATTATAGGTATTCATAAAATACTAATGTAGATTGGAAGACAAATGTACCTAGTAATTAATTTAACAATTCACAAATTAAAATCTTTACATTTAAAGATATTTTTAAATGAACAACGTCCTAACTGATTTCATTATTCCAGTAACAACGTCCCATCTCAATATCGAGCCAACAAATCGTATCACAGATTCTGTAGAAAAACGTCCTATAATCGCATGAAACGCTTAGAAGTTCAATAATGTTCGTATAAAATCGTCCTAATATTTCATAAGACTTCTACTTTTTACTGTTTATTACTACAGAAAGAATGATTACCTTGTGAATATGCATTGCGCCAATGGTATTTTCGCACTAAAAATGCTTTTCTATTATTCTCCGTCAAATAACATCCTATATAAAAATCGATCGCCCACAACTGTTTACTGCGAAAAAAAAACAATTAGACATATTTTTTATTAATTTAAGAACTTAATAGTGTATATCACGAAATAATACAACTGAAATCGTTAACTTACCAGCATTTACACTTCTCTTCTTAAAAACAGCAGGAATATTTTAAAATAATGAACTAAGCTCAGGGCTTTCTGCATCCTTTTTAAGCATATCCAACATTTACCGTGAACGTGACAACTCTAAATATATGTTTTTCCATGCAAAACACTTGTTATATTTTTTTTTTCTTCAAACCGAATAAAAGCTAAGCTCGTGACACAAAAATGCCCTCTCTCCAACAAACAACGGCCGGATTGACGAACGGACGGGGCGCCCGCGCCACCTCCGCTTCCCGCGCGCCGTCTCTTGATCACTCCGTGCGTTTTTATGCGGAGCTAATATCAGATTGAACGTTATTCGATTCTATATTTCCGAAACTAAATAAGATACGAAAATTCTAAAAACGTAACTCTGTAGAGTTCGTATTCCTTATCTCGACTAGCTATTTAACTCGTTTTTGCTCCATGATCACATCGGACTCTGTTCTACGGATAAGTCGTTATATATTTTTATGTTATGTTAAACTATTTCTATCTATATTTTTATATTATGATAAACATCTTCTTTCTATATTTTTGTTATGTTAAACTATTTCTTTCTATATTTTTATATTATGTTAAACTATTTCTTTCTATATTTTTATGTTATGTTAAACATCTTCTTTCTATATTTTTATGTTATGTTAAACTATTTCTTTCTATATTTTTATGTTATGTTAAACTATTTCTTTCTATATTTTTATATTATGTTAAACATCTTCTTTCTATATTTTTATGTTATGTTAATCTACTTCTTTCTATGTTTTTATATTATGTTAAACTATTTCTTTCTATATTTTTATATTATGTTAAACATCTTCTTTCTATATTTTTATGTTATGTTAAACTACTTCTTTCTATGTTTTTATATTATGTTAAACTATTTCTTTCTATATTTTTATATTATGTTAAACATCTTCTTTCTATATTTTTATGTTATGTTAAACTACTTCTTTCTATGTTTTTATATTATGTTAAACTATTTCTTTCTATATTTTTATATTATGTTAAACATCTTCTTTCTATATTTTTATGTTATGTTAAACTATTTCTTTCTATATTTTTATATTATGTTAAACATCTTATTTCTATATTTTCATGTTGTGTTAAACTACTTCTTTCTATGTTTTTATATTATGTTAAACTATTTCTTTCTATATTTTTATATTATGTTAAACATCTTATTTCTATATTTTCATGTTGTGTTAAACTACTTCTTTCTATGTTTTTATATTATGTTAAACTATTTCTTTCTATATTTTTATATTATGTTAAACATCTTCTTTCTATATTTTTATGTTATGTTAAACTACTTCTTTCTATATTTTTATGTTATGTTAAACTATTTCTTTCTATATTTTTATATTATGTTAAACATCTTCTTTCTATATTTTTATGTTATGTTAAACTACTTCTTTCTATGTTTTTATATTATGTTAAACAATTTCTTTCTATATTTTTATATTATGTTAAACATCTTCTTTCTATATTTTTATATTATGTTAAACTACTTCTTTCTTTATTTTTATGTTATGTGAAACTACTTCTTTCTATGTTTTTATATTATGTTAAACATCTTCTTCCTATATTTTTATATTATGTTAAACTACTTCTTTCTTTATTTTTATGTTATGTGAAACTACTTCTTTCTATATTTTTATGTTATGTTATCTACTTCTTTCTATATTTTTATGTTATGTTAAACATCTTCTTTCTATATTTTTATGTTATGTTAAACTACTTCTTTCTTTGGTTTTATATTATGTTAAACTATTTCTTTCTATATTTTTATATTATGTTAAACATCTTCTTTCTATATTTTTATGTTATGTTAAACTATTTCTTTCTATATTTTTATATTATGTTAAACATCTTCTTTCTATATTTTTATGTTATGTTAAACTACTTCTTTTTATATTTTTATGTTATGTTAAACTATTTCTTTCTATATTTTTATATTATGTTAAACATCATCTTTCTATATTTTTATGTTATGTTAAACTACTTCTTTCTATGTTTTTATATTATGTTAAACAATTTCTTTCTATATTTTTATATTATGTTAAACATCTTCTTTCTATATTTTTATGTTATGTTAAACTATTTCTTTCTATATTTTTATATTATGTTAAACATCTTCTTTCTATATTTTTATGTTATGTTAAACTACTTCTTTCTATATTTTTATGTTATGTTATACAATTTCTTTCTATATTTTTATGTTATGTTAAACTACTTCTTTCTATGTTTTTATATTATGTTAAACATCTTCTTTCTATATTTTTATATTATGTTAAACATCTTCTTTCTATATTTTTATATTATGTTAAACTACTTCTTTCTTTATTTTTATGTTATGTGAAACTACTTCTTTCTATGTTTTTATATTATGTTAAACATCTTCTTTCTATATTTTTATATTATGTTAAACTACTTCTTTCTTTATTTTTATGTTATGTGAAACTACTTCTTTCTATGTTTTTATATTATGTGAAACTACTTCTTTCTATGTTTTTATATTATGTTAAACATCTTCTTTCTATATTTTTATATTATGTTAAACTACTTCTTTCTTTATTTTTATGTTATGTGAAACTACTTCTTTCTATATTTTTATGTTATGTTATCTACTTCTTTCTATATTTTTATGTTATGTTAAACATCTTCTTTCTATATTTTTATGTTATGTTATCTACTTCTTTCTATATTTTTATGTTATGTTAAACATCTTCTTTCTATATTTTTATATTATGTTAAACATCTTCTTTCTATATTTTTATGTTATGTTAAACTACTTCTTTCTATGTTTTTATATTATGTTAAACTATTTCTTTCTATATTTTTATATTATGTTAAACATCTTCTTTCTATATTTTTATGTTATGTTAAACTACTTCTTTCTATGTTTTTATATTATGTTAAACTATTTCTTTCTATATTTTTATATTATGTTAAACATCTTCTTTCTATATTTTTATGTTATGTTAAACTATTTCTTTCTATATTTTTATATTATGTTAAACATCTTCTTTCTATATTTTTATGTTATGTTAAACTATTTCTTTCTATATTTTTATATTATGTTAAACTATTTCTTTCTATATTTTTATATTATGTTAAACATCTTCTTTCTATATTTTTATGTTATGTTAAACTACTTCTTTCTATATTTTTATGTTATGTTATACAATTTCTTTCTATATTTTTATGTTATGTTAAACTACTTCTTTCTATATTTTTATGTTATGTTATCTACTTCTTTCTATATTTTTATGTTATGTTAAACATCTTCTTTCTATATTTTTATGTTATGTTAAACTACTTCTTTCTTTGGTTTTATATTATGTTAAACTATTTCTTTCTATATTTTTATATTATGTTAAACATCTTCTTTCTATATTTTTATGTTATGTTAAACTATTTCTTTCTATATTTTTATATTATGTTAAACATCTTCTTTCTATATTTTTATGTTATGTTAAACTACTTCTTTTTATATTTTTATGTTATGTTAAACTATTTCTTTCTATATTTTTATATTATGTTAAACATCATCTTTCTATATTTTTATGTTATGTTAAACTACTTCTTTCTATGTTTTTATATTATGTTAAACAATTTCTTTCTATATTTTTATATTATGTTAAACATCTTCTTTCTATATTTTTATGTTATGTTAAACTATTTCTTTCTATATTTTTATATTATGTTAAACATCTTCTTTCTATATTTTTATATTATGTTAAACTACTTCTTTCTTTATTTCTATGTTATGTGAAACTACTTCTTTCTATGTTTTTATATTATGTTAAACATCTTCTTTCTATATTTTTATATTATGTTAAACATCTTCTTTCTATATTTTTATGTTATGTTAAACTACTTCTTTCTATATTTTTATGTTATGTTAAACTATTTCTTTCTATATTTTTATATTATGTTAAACATCTTCTTTCTATATTTTTATGTTATGTTAAACTACTTCTTTCTATGTTTTTATATTATGTTAAACAATTTCTTTCTATATTTTTATATTATGTTAAACATCTTCTTTCTATATTTTTATATTATGTTAAACTACTTCTTTCTTTATTTTTATGTTATGTGAAACTACTTCTTTCTATATTTTTATGTTATGTTATCTACTTCTTTCTATATTTTTATGTTATGTTAAACATCTTCTTTCTATATTTTTATGTTATGTTAAACTACTTCTTTCTATGGTTTTATATTATGTTAAACTATTTCTTTCTATATTTTTATATTATGTTAAACATCTTCTTTCTATATTTTTATGTTATGTTAAACTATTTCTTTCTATATTTTTATATTATGTTAAACATCTTCTTTCTATATTTTTATATTATGTTAAACATCTTCTTTCTATATTTTTATGTTATGTTATCTACTTCTTTCTATATTTTTATGTTATGTTAAACATCTTCTTTCTATATTTTTATGTTATGTTAAACTACTTCTTTCTATGGTTTTATATTATGTTAAACAATTTCTTTCTATATTTTTATATTATGTTAAACTATTTCTTTCTATATTTTCATGTTGTGTTAAACTACTTCTTTCTATGTTTTTATATTATGTTAAACTATTTCTTTCTATATTTTTATATTATGTTAAACATCTTCTTTCTATATTTTTATGTTATATTAAACCTCTTCTTTCTATATTTTTATGTAATGTTTACTATTTCTTTCTATATTTTTATATTATGTTAATCATCTTCTTTATATATTTTTATGTTATGTTAAACTATTTCTATCTATATTTTTATATTATGATAAACATCTTCTTTCTATATTTTTTTTATGTTAAACTATTTCTTTCTATATTTTTATATTATGTTAAACTATTTCTTTCTATATTTTTATGTTATGTTAAACATCTTCTTTCTATATTTTTATATTATGTTAAACATCTTCTTTCTATATTTTTATGTTATGTTAAACTACTTCTTTCTATGTTTTTATATTATGTTAAACTATTTCTTTCTATATTTTTATATTATGTTAAACATCTTCTTTCTATATTTTTATAGTATGTTAAACATCTTCTTTCTATATTTTTATGTTATGTTAAACTATTTCTTTCTATATTTTTATATTATGTTAAACATCTTCTTTCTATATTTTTATGTTATGTTAAACTACTTCTTTCTATATTTTTATGTTATGTTAAACTATTTCTTTCTATATTTTTATATTATGTTAAAAATCTACTTTCTATATTTTTATGTTATGTTAAACTACTTCTTTCTATGTTTTTATATTATGTTAAACTATTTCTTTCTATATTTTTATATTATGTTAAACTATTTCTTTCTATAATTTTATATTATGTTAAACTATTTCTTTCTATATTTTTATATTATGTTAAACATCTTCTTTCTATATTTTTATGTTATATTAAACTATTTCTTTCTATATTTTTATATTATGTTAAACTATTTCTTTCTATATTTTTATATTATGTTAAACATCTTCTTTCTATATTTTTATGTTATGTTAAACTACTTCTTTATATGTTTTTATATTATGTTAAACTATTTCTTTCTATATTTTTATATTATGTTAAACATCTTCTTTCTATATTTTTATGTTATGTGAAACTACTTCTTTCTATATTTTTATGTTATGTTAAACATCTTCTTTCTATATTTTTATGTTATGTTAAACTACTTCTTCCTATGGTTTTATATTATGTTAAACTATTTCTTTCTATATTTTTATATTATGTTAAACATCTTCTTTCTATATTTTTATGTTATGTTAAACTATTTCTTTCTATATTTTTATATTATGTTAAACATCTTCTTTCTATATTTTTATGTTATGTTAAACTACTTCTTTCTATATTTTTATGTTATGTTAAACTATTTCTTTCTATATTTTTATATTATGTTAAACATCTTCTTTCTATATTTTTATGTTATGTTAAACTATTTCTTTCTATATTTTTATATTATGTTAAACATCTTCTTTCTATATTTTTATGTTATGTTAAACTACTTCTTTCTATGTTTTTATATTATGTTAAACTATTTCTTTCTATATTTTTATATTATGTTAAACATCTTCTTTCTATATTTTTATGTTATGTTAAACTATTTCTTTCTATATTTTTATATTATGTTAAACATCTTCTTTCTATATTTTTATGTTATGTTAAACTATTTCTTTCTATATTTTTATATTATGTTAAACATCTTCTTTCTATATTTTTATGTTATGTTAAACTACTTCTTTCTATATTTTTATGTTATGTTATACAATTTCTTTCTATATTTTTATGTTATGTTAAACTACTTCTTTCTATATTTTTATGTTATGTTATCTACTTCTTTCTATATTTTTATGTTATGTTAAACATCTTCTTTCTATATTTTTATGTTATGTTAAACTACTTCTTTCTTTGGTTTTATATTATGTTAAACTATTTCTTTCTATATTTTTATATTATGTTAAACATCTTCTTTCTATATTTTTATGTTATGTTAAACTATTTCTTTCTATATTTTTATATTATGTTAAACATCTTCTTTCTATATTTTTATGTTATGTTAAACTACTTCTTTTTATATTTTTATGTTATGTTAAACTATTTCTTTCTATATTTTTATATTATGTTAAACATCATCTTTCTATATTTTTATGTTATGTTAAACTACTTCTTTCTATGTTTTTATATTATGTTAAACAATTTCTTTCTATATTTTTATATTATGTTAAACATCTTCTTTCTATATTTTTATGTTATGTTAAACTATTTCTTTCTATATTTTTATATTATGTTAAACATCTTCTTTCTATATTTTTATGTTATGTTAAACTACTTCTTTCTATATTTTTATGTTATGTTATACAATTTCTTTCTATATTTTTATGTTATGTTAAACTACTTCTTTCTATGTTTTTATATTATGTTAAACATCTTCTTTCTATATTTTTATATTATGTTAAACATCTTCTTTCTATATTTTTATATTATGTTAAACTACTTCTTTCTTTATTTTTATGTTATGTGAAACTACTTCTTTCTATGTTTTTATATTATGTTAAACATCTTCTTTCTATATTTTTATATTATGTTAAACTACTTCTTTCTTTATTTTTATGTTATGTGAAACTACTTCTTTCTATGTTTTTATATTATGTGAAACTACTTCTTTCTATGTTTTTATATTATGTTAAACATCTTCTTTCTATATTTTTATATTATGTTAAACTACTTCTTTCTTTATTTTTATGTTATGTGAAACTACTTCTTTCTATATTTTTATGTTATGTTATCTACTTCTTTCTATATTTTTATGTTATGTTAAACATCTTCTTTCTATATTTTTATGTTATGTTATCTACTTCTTTCTATATTTTTATGTTATGTTAAACATCTTCTTTCTATATTTTTATATTATGTTAAACATCTTCTTTCTATATTTTTATGTTATGTTAAACTACTTCTTTCTATGTTTTTATATTATGTTAAACTATTTCTTTCTATATTTTTATATTATGTTAAACATCTTCTTTCTATATTTTTATGTTATGTTAAACTACTTCTTTCTATGTTTTTATATTATGTTAAACTATTTCTTTCTATATTTTTATATTATGTTAAACATCTTCTTTCTATATTTTTATGTTATGTTAAACTATTTCTTTCTATATTTTTATATTATGTTAAACATCTTCTTTCTATATTTTTATGTTATGTTAAACTATTTCTTTCTATATTTTTATATTATGTTAAACATCTTCTTTCTATATTTTTATGTTATGTTAAACTACTTCTTTCTATATTTTTATGTTATGTTATACAATTTCTTTCTATATTTTTATGTTATGTTAAACTACTTCTTTCTATATTTTTATGTTATGTTATCTACTTCTTTCTATATTTTTATGTTATGTTAAACATCTTCTTTCTATATTTTTATGTTATGTTAAACTACTTCTTTCTTTGGTTTTATATTATGTTAAACTATTTCTTTCTATATTTTTATATTATGTTAAACATCTTCTTTCTATATTTTTATGTTATGTTAAACTATTTCTTTCTATATTTTTATATTATGTTAAACATCTTCTTTCTATATTTTTATGTTATGTTAAACTACTTCTTTTTATATTTTTATGTTATGTTAAACTATTTCTTTCTATATTTTTATATTATGTTAAACATCATCTTTCTATATTTTTATGTTATGTTAAACTACTTCTTTCTATGTTTTTATATTATGTTAAACAATTTCTTTCTATATTTTTATATTATGTTAAACATCTTCTTTCTATATTTTTATGTTATGTTAAACTATTTCTTTCTATATTTTTATATTATGTTAAACATCTTCTTTCTATATTTTTATATTATGTTAAACTACTTCTTTCTTTATTTCTATGTTATGTGAAACTACTTCTTTCTATGTTTTTATATTATGTTAAACATCTTCTTTCTATATTTTTATATTATGTTAAACATCTTCTTTCTATATTTTTATGTTATGTTAAACTACTTCTTTCTATATTTTTATGTTATGTTAAACTATTTCTTTCTATATTTTTATATTATGTTAAACATCTTCTTTCTATATTTTTATGTTATGTTAAACTACTTCTTTCTATGTTTTTATATTATGTTAAACAATTTCTTTCTATATTTTTATATTATGTTAAACATCTTCTTTCTATATTTTTATATTATGTTAAACTACTTCTTTCTTTATTTTTATGTTATGTGAAACTACTTCTTTCTATATTTTTATGTTATGTTATCTACTTCTTTCTATATTTTTATGTTATGTTAAACATCTTCTTTCTATATTTTTATGTTATGTTAAACTACTTCTTTCTATGGTTTTATATTATGTTAAACTATTTCTTTCTATATTTTTATATTATGTTAAACATCTTCTTTCTATATTTTTATGTTATGTTAAACTATTTCTTTCTATATTTTTATATTATGTTAAACATCTTCTTTCTATATTTTTATATTATGTTAAACATCTTCTTTCTATATTTTTATGTTATGTTATCTACTTCTTTCTATATTTTTATGTTATGTTAAACATCTTCTTTCTATATTTTTATGTTATGTTAAACTACTTCTTTCTATGGTTTTATATTATGTTAAACAATTTCTTTCTATATTTTTATATTATGTTAAACTATTTCTTTCTATATTTTCATGTTGTGTTAAACTACTTCTTTCTATGTTTTTATATTATGTTAAACTATTTCTTTCTATATTTTTATATTATGTTAAACATCTTCTTTCTATATTTTTATGTTATATTAAACCTCTTCTTTCTATATTTTTATGTAATGTTTACTATTTCTTTCTATATTTTTATATTATGTTAATCATCTTCTTTATATATTTTTATGTTATGTTAAACTATTTCTATCTATATTTTTATATTATGATAAACATCTTCTTTCTATATTTTTTTTATGTTAAACTATTTCTTTCTATATTTTTATATTATGTTAAACTATTTCTTTCTATATTTTTATGTTATGTTAAACATCTTCTTTCTATATTTTTATATTATGTTAAACATCTTCTTTCTATATTTTTATGTTATGTTAAACTACTTCTTTCTATGTTTTTATATTATGTTAAACTATTTCTTTCTATATTTTTATATTATGTTAAACATCTTCTTTCTATATTTTTATAGTATGTTAAACATCTTCTTTCTATATTTTTATGTTATGTTAAACTATTTCTTTCTATATTTTTATATTATGTTAAACATCTTCTTTCTATATTTTTATGTTATGTTAAACTACTTCTTTCTATATTTTTATGTTATGTTAAACTATTTCTTTCTATATTTTTATATTATGTTAAAAATCTACTTTCTATATTTTTATGTTATGTTAAACTACTTCTTTCTATGTTTTTATATTATGTTAAACTATTTCTTTCTATATTTTTATATTATGTTAAACTATTTCTTTCTATAATTTTATATTATGTTAAACTATTTCTTTCTATATTTTTATATTATGTTAAACATCTTCTTTCTATATTTTTATGTTATATTAAACTATTTCTTTCTATATTTTTATATTATGTTAAACTATTTCTTTCTATATTTTTATATTATGTTAAACATCTTCTTTCTATATTTTTATGTTATGTTAAACTACTTCTTTATATGTTTTTATATTATGTTAAACTATTTCTTTCTATATTTTTATATTATGTTAAACATCTTCTTTCTATATTTTTATGTTATGTGAAACTACTTCTTTCTATATTTTTATGTTATGTTAAACATCTTCTTTCTATATTTTTATGTTATGTTAAACTACTTCTTCCTATGGTTTTATATTATGTTAAACTATTTCTTTCTATATTTTTATATTATGTTAAACATCTTCTTTCTATATTTTTATGTTATGTTAAACTATTTCTTTCTATATTTTTATATTATGTTAAACATCTTCTTTCTATATTTTTATGTTATGTTAAACTACTTCTTTCTATATTTTTATGTTATGTTAAACTATTTATTTCTATATTTTTATATTATGTTAAACATCTTCTTTATATATTTTTATGTTATGTTAAACTACTTCTTTCTATGTTTTTATATTGTGTTAAACAATTTCTTTCTATATTTTTATATTATGTTAAACATCTTCTTTCTATGTTTTTATATTATGTTTAACTATTTCTTTCTATAATTTTATATTATGTTAAACATCTTTTTTCTATATTTTTATGTTATGTTAAACTACTTCTTTCTATGTTTTTATATTATGTTAAACATCTTTTTTCTATATTTTTATGTTATGTTAAACTACTTCTTTCTATGTTTTTATATTATGTTAAACTATTTCTTTCTATATTTTTATATTATGTTAAACATCTTCTTTCTATATTTTTATGTTATGTTAAACTACTTCTTTATATGTTTTTGTATTATGTTAAACTATTTCTTTCTATATTTTTATATTATGTTAAACATCTTCTTTCTACATTTTTATGTTATGTTAAACAATTTCTTTCTATATTTTTATATTATGTTAAACATCTTCTTTCTATATTTTTATGTTATGTTAAACTACTTCTTTCTATGTTTTTATATTATGTTAAACTATTTCTTTCTATATTTTTATATTATGTTAAACATCTTCTTTCTATATTTTTATAGTATGTTAAACATCTTCTTTCTATATTTTTATGTTATGTTAAACTATTTCTTTCTATATTTTTATATTATGTTAAACATCTTCTTTCTATATTTTTATGTTATGTTAAACTACTTCTTTCTATATTTTTATGTTATGTTAAACTATTTCTTTCTATATTTTTATATTATGTTAAACATCTACTTTCTATATTTTTATGTTATGTTAAACTACTTCTTTCTATGTTTTTATATTATGTTAAACTATTTCTTTCTATATTTTTATATTATGTTAAACTATTTCTTTCTATAATTTTATATTATGTTAAACTATTTCTTTCTATATTTTTATATTATGTTAAACATCTTCTTTCTATATTTTTATGTTATGTTAAACTATTTCTTTCTATATTTTTATATTATGTTAAACTATTTCTTTCTATATTTTTATATTATGTTAGACATCTTCTTTCTATATTTTTATGTTATGTTAAACTACTTCTTTCTATGTTTTTATATTATGTTAAACTATTTCTTTCTATAATTTTATATTATGTTAAACATCTTTTTTCTATATTTTTATTTTATGTTAAACTACTTCTTTCTATGGTTTTATATTATGTTAAACTATTTCTTTCTATATTTTTATGTTATGTTAAACATCTTCTTTCTATATTTTTATGTTATGTTAAAATACTTCTTTCTATGGTTTTATATTATGTTAAACTATTTCTTTCTATATTTTTATATTATGTTAAACATCTTCTTTCTATATTTTTATGTTATGTTAAACTATTTCTTTCTATATTTTTATATTATGTTAAACTATTTCTTTCTACATTTTTATATTATGTTAAACATCTTCTTTCTATATTTTTATGTTATGTTAAACTACTTCTTTCTATGTTTTTATATTATGTTAAACTATTTCTTTCTATATTTTTATATTATGTTAAACATCTTCTTTCTATATTTTTATGTTATGTTATCTACTTCTTTCTATATTTTTATGTTATGTTAAACATCTTCTTTCTATATTTTTATATTATGTTAAACATCTTCTTTCTATATTTTTATGTTATGTTAAACTACTTCTTTCTATGTTTTTATATTATGTTAAACTATTTCTTTCTATATTTTTATATTATGTTAAACATCTTCTTTCTATATTTTTATGTTATGTTAAACTACTTCTTTCTATGTTTTTATATTATGTTAAACTATTTCTTTCTATATTTTTATATTATGTTAAACATCTTCTTTCTATATTTTTATATTATGTTAAACATCTTCTTTCTATATTTTTATGTTATGTTAAACTATTTCTTTCTATATTTTTATATTATGTTAAACATCTTCTTTCTATATTTTTATGTTATGTTAAACTACTTCTTTCTATATTTTTATGTTATGTTAAACTATTTCTTTCTATATTTTTATATTATGTTAAACATCTTCTTTCTATATTTTTATGTTATGTTAAACTATTTCTTTCTATATTTTTATATTATGTTAAACTATTTCTTTCTATATTTTTATATTATGTTAAACATCTTCTTTCTATATTTTTATGTTATGTTAAACTACTTCTTTCTATGTTTTTATATTATGTTAAACTATTTCTTTCTATATTTTTATATTATGTTAAACATCTTCTTTCTATATTTTTATGTTATGTTAAACTATTTCTTTCTATATTTTTATATTATGTTAAACATCTTCTTTCTATATTTTTATGTTATGTTAAACTATTTCTTTCTATATTTTTATATTATGTTAAACATCTTCTTTCTATATTTTTATGTTATGTTAAACTACTTCTTTCTATATTTTTATGTTATGTTATACAATTTCTTTCTATATTTTTATGTTATGTTAAACTACTTCTTTCTATGTTTTTATATTATGTTAAACATCTTCTTTCTATATTTTTATATTATGTTAAACATCTTCTTTCTATATTTTTATATTATGTTAAACTACTTCTTTCTTTATTTTTATGTTATGTGAAACTACTTCTTTCTATGTTTTTATATTATGTTAAACTATTTCTTTCTATATTTTTATATTATGTTAAACTATTTCTTTCTATATTTTTATATTATGTTAAACATCTTCTTTCTATATTTTTATGTTATGTTAAACTACTTCTTTCTATGTTTTTATATTATGTATAACTATTTCTTTCTATATTTTTATATTATGTTAAACATCTTCTTTCTTTATTTTTATGTTATGTGAAACTACTTCTTTCTATGTTTTTATATTATGTGAAACTACTTCTTTCTATGTTTTTATATTATGTTAAACATCTTCTTTCTATATTTTTATATTATGTTAAACTACTTCTTTCTTTATTTTTATGTTATGTGAAACTACTTCTTTCTATATTTTTATGTTATGTTATCTACTTCTTTCTATATTTTTATGTTATGTTAAACATCTTCTTTCTATATTTTTATGTTATGTTATCTACTTCTTTCTATATTTTTATGTTATGTTAAACATCTTCTTTCTATATTTTTATATTATGTTAAACATCTTCTTTCTATATTTTTATGTTATGTTAAACTACTTCTTTCTATGTTTTTATATTATGTTAAACTATTTCTTTCTATATTTTTATATTATGTTAAACATCTTCTTTCTATATTTTTATGTTATGTTAAACTACTTCTTTCTATGTTTTTATATTATGTTAAACTATTTCTTTCTATATTTTTATATTATGTTAAACATCTTCTTTCTATATTTTTATGTTATGTTATACTACTTCTTTCTATGTTTTTATATTATGTTAAACTACTTCTTTCTATGTTTTTATATTATGTTAAACTATTTCTTTCTATATTTTTATATTATGTTAAACATCTTCTTTCTATATTTTTATGTTATGTTAAACTACTTCTTTATATGTTTTTATGTTATGTTAAACTATTTCTTTCTATATTTTTATATTATGTTAAACATCTTCTTTCTATATTTTTATGTTATGTTAAACTATTTCTTTCTATATGTTTATATTATGTTAAACATCTTCTTTCTATATTTTTATGTTATGTTAAACTACTTCTTTCTATGTTTTTATATTATGTTAAACTATTTCTTTCTATATTTTTATATTATGTTAAACATCTTCTTTCTATATTTTTATATTATGTTAAACATCTTCTTTCTATATTTTTATGTTATGTTAAACTATTTCTTTCTATATTTTTATGTTATGTTAAACATCTTCTTTCTATATTTTTATGTTATGTGAAACTACTTCTTTCTATATTTTTATATTATGTTAAACATCTTCTTTCTATATTTTTATGTTATGTTAAACTACTTCTTCCTATGGTTTTATATTATGTTAAACTATTTCTTTCTATATTTTTATATTATGTTAAACGTCTTCTTTCTATATTTTTATGTTATGTTAAACTATTTCTTTCTATATTTTTATATTATGTTAAACATCTTCTTTCTATATTTTTATGTTATGTTAAACTACTTCTTTCTATATTTTTATGTTATGTTAAACTATTTCTTTCTATATTTTTATATTATGTTAAACATCTACTTTCTATATTTTTATGTTATGTTAAACTACTTCTTTCTATGTTTTTATATTATGTTAAACTATTTCTTTCTATATTTTTATATTATGTTAAACTATTTCTTTCTATAATTTTATATTATGTTAAACTATTTCTTTCTATATTTTTATATTATGTTAAACATCTTCTTTCTATATTTTTATGTTATGTTAAACTATTTCTTTCTATATTTTTATATTATGTTAAACTATTTCTTTCTATATTTTTATATTATGTTAGACATCTTCTTTCTATATTTTTATGTTATGTTAAACTACTTCTTTCTATGTTTTTATATTATGTTAAACTATTTCTTTCTATAATTTTATATTATGTTAAACATCTTTTTTCTATATTTTTATTTTATGTTAAACTACTTCTTTCTATGGTTTTATATTATGTTAAACTATTTCTTTCTATATTTTTATGTTATGTTAAACATCTTCTTTCTATATTTTTATGTTATGTTAAAATACTTCTTTCTATGGTTTTATATTATGTTAAACTATTTCTTTCTATATTTTTATATTATGTTAAACATCTTCTTTCTATATTTTTATGTTATGTTAAACTATTTCTTTCTATATTTTTATATTATGTTAAACTATTTCTTTCTACATTTTTATATTATGTTAAACATCTTCTTTCTATATTTTTATGTTATGTTAAACTACTTCTTTCTATGTTTTTATATTATGTTAAACTATTTCTTTCTATATTTTTATATTATGTTAAACATCTTCTTTCTATATTTTTATGTTATGTTATCTACTTCTTTCTATATTTTTATGTTATGTTAAACATCTTCTTTCTATATTTTTATATTATGTTAAACATCTTCTTTCTATATTTTTATGTTATGTTAAACTACTTCTTTCTATGTTTTTATATTATGTTAAACTATTTCTTTCTATATTTTTATATTATGTTAAACATCTTCTTTCTATATTTTTATGTTATGTTAAACTACTTCTTTCTATGTTTTTATATTATGTTAAACTATTTCTTTCTATATTTTTATATTATGTTAAACATCTTCTTTCTATATTTTTATATTATGTTAAACATCTTCTTTCTATATTTTTATGTTATGTTAAACTATTTCTTTCTATATTTTTATATTATGTTAAACATCTTCTTTCTATATTTTTATGTTATGTTAAACTACTTCTTTCTATATTTTTATGTTATGTTAAACTATTTCTTTCTATATTTTTATATTATGTTAAACATCTTCTTTCTATATTTTTATGTTATGTTAAACTATTTCTTTCTATATTTTTATATTATGTTAAACTATTTCTTTCTATATTTTTATATTATGTTAAACATCTTCTTTCTATATTTTTATGTTATGTTAAACTACTTCTTTCTATGTTTTTATATTATGTTAAACTATTTCTTTCTATATTTTTATATTATGTTAAACATCTTCTTTCTATATTTTTATGTTATGTTAAACTATTTCTTTCTATATTTTTATATTATGTTAAACATCTTCTTTCTATATTTTTATGTTATGTTAAACTATTTCTTTCTATATTTTTATATTATGTTAAACATCTTCTTTCTATATTTTTATGTTATGTTAAACTACTTCTTTCTATATTTTTATGTTATGTTATACAATTTCTTTCTATATTTTTATGTTATGTTAAACTACTTCTTTCTATGTTTTTATATTATGTTAAACATCTTCTTTCTATATTTTTATATTATGTTAAACATCTTCTTTCTATATTTTTATATTATGTTAAACTACTTCTTTCTTTATTTTTATGTTATGTGAAACTACTTCTTTCTATGTTTTTATATTATGTTAAACATCTTCTTTCTATATTTTTATATTATGTTAAACTACTTCTTTCTTTATTTTTATGTTATGTGAAACTACTTCTTTCTATGTTTTTATATTATGTGAAACTACTTCTTTCTATGTTTTTATATTATGTTAAACATCTTCTTTCTATATTTTTATATTATGTTAAACTACTTCTTTCTTTATTTTTATGTTATGTGAAACTACTTCTTTCTATATTTTTATGTTATGTTATCTACTTCTTTCTATATTTTTATGTTATGTTAAACATCTTCTTTCTATATTTTTATGTTATGTTATCTACTTCTTTCTATATTTTTATGTTATGTTAAACATCTTCTTTCTATATTTTTATATTATGTTAAACATCTTCTTTCTATATTTTTATGTTATGTTAAACTACTTCTTTCTATGTTTTTATATTATGTTAAACTATTTCTTTCTATATTTTTATATTATGTTAAACATCTTCTTTCTATATTTTTATGTTATGTTAAACTACTTCTTTCTATGTTTTTATATTATGTTAAACTATTTCTTTCTATATTTTTATATTATGTTAAACATCTTCTTTCTATATTTTTATGTTATGTTAAACTATTTCTTTCTATATTTTTATATTATGTTAAACATCTTCTTTCTATATTTTTATGTTATGTTAAACTATTTCTTTCTATATTTTTATATTATGTTAAACATCTTCTTTCTATATTTTTATGTTATGTTAAACTACTTCTTTCTATATTTTTATGTTATGTTATACAATTTCTTTCTATATTTTTATGTTATGTTAAACTACTTCTTTCTATATTTTTATGTTATGTTATCTACTTCTTTCTATATTTTTATGTTATGTTAAACTACTTCTTTCTTTGGTTTTATATTATGTTAAACTATTTCTTTCTATATTTTTATATTATGTTAAACATCTTCTTTCTATATTTTTATGTTATGTTAAACTATTTCTTTCTATATTTTTATATTATGTTAAACATCTTCTTTCTATATTTTTATGTTATGTTAAACTACTTCTTTTTATATTTTTATGTTATGTTAAACTATTTCTTTCTATATTTTTATATTATGTTAAACATCATCTTTCTATATTTTTATGTTATGTTAAACTACTTCTTTCTATGTTTTTATATTATGTTAAACAATTTCTTTCTATATTTTTATATTATGTTAAACATCTTCTTTCTATATTTTTATGTTATGTTAAACTATTTCTTTCTATATTTTTATATTATGTTAAACATCTTCTTTCTATATTTTTATATTATGTTAAACTACTTCTTTCTTTATTTCTATGTTATGTGAAACTACTTCTTTCTATGTTTTTATATTATGTTAAACATCTTCTTTCTATATTTTTATATTATGTTAAACATCTTCTTTCTATATTTTTATGTTATGTTAAACTACTTCTTTCTATATTTTTATGTTATGTTAAACTATTTCTTTCTATATTTTTATATTATGTTAAACATCTTCTTTCTATATTTTTATGTTATGTTAAACTACTTCTTTCTATGTTTTTATATTATGTTAAACAATTTCTTTCTATATTTTTATATTATGTTAAACATCTTCTTTCTATATTTTTATATTATGTTAAACTACTTCTTTCTTTATTTTTATGTTATGTGAAACTACTTCTTTCTATATTTTTATGTTATGTTATCTACTTCTTTCTATATTTTTATGTTATGTTAAACATCTTCTTTCTATATTTTTATGTTATGTTAAACTACTTCTTTCTATGTTTTTATATTATGTTAAACTATTTCTTTCTATAATTTTATATTATGTTAAACATCTTTTTTCTATATTTTTATTTTATGTTAAACTACTTCTTTCTATGGTTTTATATTATGTTAAACTATTTCTTTCTATATTTTTATGTTATGTTAAACATCTTCTTTCTATATTTTTATGTTATGTTAAAATACTTCTTTCTATGGTTTTATATTATGTTAAACTATTTCTTTCTATATTTTTATATTATGTTAAACATCTTCTTTCTATATTTTTATGTTATGTTAAACTATTTCTTTCTATATTTTTATATTATGTTAAACTATTTCTTTCTACATTTTTATATTATGTTAAACATCTTCTTTCTATATTTTTATGTTATGTTAAACTACTTCTTTCTATGTTTTTATATTATGTTAAACTATTTCTTTCTATATTTTTATATTATGTTAAACATCTTCTTTCTATATTTTTATGTTATGTTATCTACTTCTTTCTATATTTTTATGTTATGTTAAACATCTTCTTTCTATATTTTTATATTATGTTAAACATCTTCTTTCTATATTTTTATGTTATGTTAAACTACTTCTTTCTATGTTTTTATATTATGTTAAACTATTTCTTTCTATATTTTTATATTATGTTAAACATCTTCTTTCTATATTTTTATGTTATGTTAAACTACTTCTTTCTATGTTTTTATATTATGTTAAACTATTTCTTTCTATATTTTTATATTATGTTAAACATCTTCTTTCTATATTTTTATATTATGTTAAACATCTTCTTTCTATATTTTTATGTTATGTTAAACTATTTCTTTCTATATTTTTATATTATGTTAAACATCTTCTTTCTATATTTTTATGTTATGTTAAACTACTTCTTTCTATATTTTTATGTTATGTTAAACTATTTCTTTCTATATTTTTATATTATGTTAAACATCTTCTTTCTATATTTTTATGTTATGTTAAACTATTTCTTTCTATATTTTTATATTATGTTAAACTATTTCTTTCTATATTTTTATATTATGTTAAACATCTTCTTTCTATATTTTTATGTTATGTTAAACTACTTCTTTCTATGTTTTTATATTATGTTAAACTATTTCTTTCTATATTTTTATATTATGTTAAACATCTTCTTTCTATATTTTTATGTTATGTTAAACTATTTCTTTCTATATTTTTATATTATGTTAAACATCTTCTTTCTATATTTTTATGTTATGTTAAACTATTTCTTTCTATATTTTTATATTATGTTAAACATCTTCTTTCTATATTTTTATGTTATGTTAAACTACTTCTTTCTATATTTTTATGTTATGTTATACAATTTCTTTCTATATTTTTATGTTATGTTAAACTACTTCTTTCTATGTTTTTATATTATGTTAAACATCTTCTTTCTATATTTTTATATTATGTTAAACATCTTCTTTCTATATTTTTATATTATGTTAAACTACTTCTTTCTTTATTTTTATGTTATGTGAAACTACTTCTTTCTATGTTTTTATATTATGTTAAACATCTTCTTTCTATATTTTTATATTATGTTAAACTACTTCTTTCTTTATTTTTATGTTATGTGAAACTACTTCTTTCTATGTTTTTATATTATGTGAAACTACTTCTTTCTATGTTTTTATATTATGTTAAACATCTTCTTTCTATATTTTTATATTATGTTAAACTACTTCTTTCTTTATTTTTATGTTATGTGAAACTACTTCTTTCTATATTTTTATGTTATGTTATCTACTTCTTTCTATATTTTTATGTTATGTTAAACATCTTCTTTCTATATTTTTATGTTATGTTATCTACTTCTTTCTATATTTTTATGTTATGTTAAACATCTTCTTTCTATATTTTTATATTATGTTAAACATCTTCTTTCTATATTTTTATGTTATGTTAAACTACTTCTTTCTATGTTTTTATATTATGTTAAACTATTTCTTTCTATATTTTTATATTATGTTAAACATCTTCTTTCTATATTTTTATGTTATGTTAAACTACTTCTTTCTATGTTTTTATATTATGTTAAACTATTTCTTTCTATATTTTTATATTATGTTAAACATCTTCTTTCTATATTTTTATGTTATGTTAAACTATTTCTTTCTATATTTTTATATTATGTTAAACATCTTCTTTCTATATTTTTATGTTATGTTAAACTATTTCTTTCTATATTTTTATATTATGTTAAACATCTTCTTTCTATATTTTTATGTTATGTTAAACTACTTCTTTCTATATTTTTATGTTATGTTATACAATTTCTTTCTATATTTTTATGTTATGTTAAACTACTTCTTTCTATATTTTTATGTTATGTTATCTACTTCTTTCTATATTTTTATGTTATGTTAAACTACTTCTTTCTTTGGTTTTATATTATGTTAAACTATTTCTTTCTATATTTTTATATTATGTTAAACATCTTCTTTCTATATTTTTATGTTATGTTAAACTATTTCTTTCTATATTTTTATATTATGTTAAACATCTTCTTTCTATATTTTTATGTTATGTTAAACTACTTCTTTTTATATTTTTATGTTATGTTAAACTATTTCTTTCTATATTTTTATATTATGTTAAACATCATCTTTCTATATTTTTATGTTATGTTAAACTACTTCTTTCTATGTTTTTATATTATGTTAAACAATTTCTTTCTATATTTTTATATTATGTTAAACATCTTCTTTCTATATTTTTATGTTATGTTAAACTATTTCTTTCTATATTTTTATATTATGTTAAACATCTTCTTTCTATATTTTTATATTATGTTAAACTACTTCTTTCTTTATTTCTATGTTATGTGAAACTACTTCTTTCTATGTTTTTATATTATGTTAAACATCTTCTTTCTATATTTTTATATTATGTTAAACATCTTCTTTCTATATTTTTATGTTATGTTAAACTACTTCTTTCTATATTTTTATGTTATGTTAAACTATTTCTTTCTATATTTTTATATTATGTTAAACATCTTCTTTCTATATTTTTATGTTATGTTAAACTACTTCTTTCTATGTTTTTATATTATGTTAAACAATTTCTTTCTATATTTTTATATTATGTTAAACATCTTCTTTCTATATTTTTATATTATGTTAAACTACTTCTTTCTTTATTTTTATGTTATGTGAAACTACTTCTTTCTATATTTTTATGTTATGTTATCTACTTCTTTCTATATTTTTATGTTATGTTAAACATCTTCTTTCTATATTTTTATGTTATGTTAAACTACTTCTTTCTATGGTTTTATATTATGTTAAACTATTTCTTTCTATATTTTTATATTATGTTAAACATCTTCTTTCTATATTTTTATGTTATGTTAAACTATTTCTTTCTATATTTTTATATTATGTTAAACATCTTCTTTCTATATTTTTATATTATGTTAAACATCTTCTTTCTATATTTTTATGTTATGTTATCTACTTCTTTCTATATTTTTATGTTATGTTAAACATCTTCTTTCTATATTTTTATGTTATGTTAAACTACTTCTTTCTATGGTTTTATATTATGTTAAACAATTTCTTTCTATATTTTTATATTATGTTAAACATCTTCTTTCTATATTTTTATGTTATGTTAAACTTTTTCTTTCTATATTTTTATATTATGTTAAACATCTTCTTTCTATATTTTTATATTATGTTAAACATCTTCTTTCTATATTTTTATGTTATGTGAAACTACTTCTTTCTATGTTTTTATATTATGTTAAACATCTTCTTTCTATATTTTTATATTATGTTAAACTATTTCTTTCTATATTTTCATGTTGTGTTAAACTACTTCTTTCTATGTTTTTATATTATGTTAAACTATTTCTTTCTATATTTTTATATTATGTTAAACATCTTCTTTCTATATTTTTATGTTATATTAAACCTCTTCTTTCTATATTTTTATGTAATGTTTACTATTTCTTTCTATATTTTTATATTATGTTAATCATCTTCTTTATATATTTTTATGTTATGTTAAACTATTTCTATCTATATTTTTATATTATGATAAACATCTTCTTTCTATATTTTTTTTATGTTAAACTATTTCTTTCTATATTTTTATATTATGTTAAACTATTTCTTTCTATATTTTTATGTTATGTTAAACATCTTCTTTCTATATTTTTATATTATGTTAAACATCTTCTTTCTATATTTTTATGTTATGTTAAACTACTTCTTTCTATATTTTTATGTTATGTTAAACTATTTCTTTCTATATTATGTTAAACATCTTCTTTCTATATTTTTTTGTTATGTTAAACTACTTCTTTCTATATTTTTATATTATGTTAAACATCTTCTTTCTATATTTTTATGTTATGTTAAACTATTTCTTTCTATATTTTTATATTATGTTGAACTATTTCTTTCTATATTTTTATGTTATGTTAAACTACTTCTTTCTATGTTTTTTATATTATGTTAAACTATTTCTTTCTATATTTTTATATTATGTTAAACATCTTCTTTCTATATTTTTATGTTGTGTTAAACTACTTCTTTCTATGTTTTTATATTATGTTAAACTATTTCTTTCTATATTTTTATATTATGTTAAACATCTTCTTTCTATATTTTTATGTTATATTAAACTATTTCTTTCTATATTTTTATATTATGTTAAACTATTTCTTTCTATATTTTTATATTATGTTAAACATCTTCTTTCTATATTTTTATGTTATGTTAAACTACTTCTTTATATGTTTTTATATTATGTTAAACTATTTCTTTCTATATTTTTATATTATGTTAAACATCTTCTTTCTATATTTTTATGTTATGTGAAACTACTTCTTTCTATATTTTTATGTTATGTTAAACATCTTCTTTCTATATTTTTATGTTATGTTAAACTACTTCTTCCTATGGTTTTATATTATGTTAAACTATTTCTTTCTATATTTTTATATTATGTTAAACATCTTCTTTCTATATTTTTATGTTATGTTAAACTATTTCTTTCTATATTTTTATATTATGTTAAACATCTTCTTTCTATATTTTTATGTTATGTTAAACTACTTCTTTCTATATTTTTATGTTATGTTAAACTATTTCTTTCTATATTTTTATATTATGTTAAACATCTTCTTTCTATATTTTTATGTTATGTTAAACTACTTCTTTCTATGTTTTTATATTGTGTTAAACAATTTCTTTCTATATTTTTATATTATGTTAAACATCTTCTTTCTATGTTTTTATATTATGTTTAACTATTTCTTTCTATATTTTTATATTATGTTAAACATCTTCTTTCTATATTTTTATGTTATGTTAAACTACTTCTTTCTATGTTTTATATTATGTTAAACTATTTCTTTCTATATTTTTATATTATGTTAAACATCTTCTTTCTATATTTTTATATTATGTTAAACTATTTCTTTCTATATTTTTATATTATGTTAAACATCTTCTTTCTATATTTTTATGTTATGTTAAACTATTTCTTTCTATATTTTTATATTATGTTAAACATCTTCTTTCTATATTTTTATGTTATGTTATACTACTTCTTTCTATGTTTTTATATTATGTTAAACTACTTCTTTCTATGTTTTTATATTATGTTAAACTATTTCTTTCTATATTTTTATATTATGTTAAACATCTTCTTTCTATATTTTTATGTTATGTTAAACTACTTCTTTATATGTTTTTATGTTATGTTAAACTATTTCTTTCTATATTTTTATATTATGTTAAACATCTTCTTTCTATATTTTTATGTTATGTTAAACTATTTCTTTCTATATGTTTATATTATGTTAAACATCTTCTTTCTATATTTTTATGTTATGTTAAACTACTTCTTTCTATGTTTTTATATTATGTTAAACTATTTCTTTCTATATTTTTATATTATGTTAAACATCTTCTTTCTATATTTTTATATTATGTTAAACATCTTCTTTCTATATTTTTATGTTATGTTAAACTATTTCTTTCTATATTTTTATGTTATGTTAAACATCTTCTTTCTATATTTTTATGTTATGTGAAACTACTTCTTTCTATATTTTTATATTATGTTAAACATCTTCTTTCTATATTTTTATGTTATGTTAAACTACTTCTTCCTATGGTTTTATATTATGTTAAACTATTTCTTTCTATATTTTTATATTATGTTAAACGTCTTCTTTCTATATTTTTATGTTATGTTAAACTATTTCTTTCTATATTTTTATATTATGTTAAACATCTTCTTTCTATATTTTTATGTTATGTTAAACTACTTCTTTCTATATTTTTATGTTATGTTAAACTATTTCTTTCTATATTTTTATATTATGTTAAACATCTTCTTTCTATATTTTTATGTTATGTTAAACTACTTCTTTCTATGTTTTTATATTGTGTTAAACAATTTCTTTCTATATTTTTATATTATGTTAAACATCTTCTTTCTATATTTTTATGTTATGTTAAACTATTTCTTTCTATATTTTTATATTATCTTTCTATATTTTTATGTTATGTTAAACTACTTCTTTCTATGTTTTTATATTATGTTAAACTATTTCTTTCTATATTTTTATATTATGTTAAACATCTTCTTTCTATATTTTTATATTATGTTAAACATCTTCTTTCTATATTTTATGTTATGTTAAACTATTTCTTTCTATATTTTTATATTATGTTAAACATCTTCTTTCTATATTTTTATGTTATGTTAAACTACTTCTTTCTATATTTTTATGTTATGTTAAACTATTTCTTTCTATATTTTTATATTATGTTAAACATCTACTTTCTATATTTTTATGTTATGTTAAACTACTTCTTTCTATGTTTTTATATTATGTTAAACTATTTCTTTCTATATTTTTATATTATGTTAAACATCATCTTTCTATATTTTTATGTTATGTTAAACTACTTCTTTCTATGTTTTTATATTGTGTTAAACAATTTCTTTCTATATTTTTATATTATGTTAAACATCTTCTTTCTATATTTTTATGTTATGTTAAACTATTTCTTTCTATATTTTTATATTATCTTTCTATATTTTTATGTTATGTTAAACTACTTCTTTCTATGTTTTTATATTATGTTAAACTATTTCTTTCTATATTTTTATATTATGTTAAACATCTTCTTTCTATATTTTTATATTATGTTAAACATCTTCTTTCTATATTTTATGTTATGTTAAACTATTTCTTTCTATATTTTTATATTATGTTAAACATCTTCTTTCTATATTTTTATGTTATGTTAAACTACTTCTTTCTATATTTTTATGTTATGTTAAACTATTTCTTTCTATATTTTTATATTATGTTAAACATCTACTTTCTATATTTTTATGTTATGTTAAACTACTTCTTTCTATGTTTTTATATTATGTTAAACTATTTCTTTCTATATTTTTATATTATGTTAAACATCATCTTTCTATATTTTTATGTTATGTTAAACTACTTCTTTCTATGTTTTTATATTATGTTAAACTATTTCTTTCTATATTTTTATATTATGTTAAACATCTTCTTTCTACATTTTTATGTTATGTTAAACTACTTCTTTCTATGTTTTTATATTATGTTTAACTATTTCTTTCTATATTTTTATATTATGTTAAACATCTTCTTTCTATATTTTTATGTTATGTTAAACTACTTCTTTCTATGTTTTTATATTATGTTAAACTATTTCTTTCTATATTTTTATATTATGTTAAACATCTTCTTTCTATATTTTTATGTTATGTTAAACTATTTCTTTCTATATTTTTATATTATGTTAAACATCTTCTTTCTATATTTTTATGTTATATTCAACTACTTCTTTCTATATTTTTATGTTATGTTATACTATTTCTTTCTATATTTTTATGTTATGTTAAACTACTTCTTTCTATGTTTTTTTATTATGTTAAACTATTTCTTTCTATATTTTTATATTATGTTAAACATCTTCTTTCTATATTTTTATGTTATGTTAAACTATTTCTTTCTATGTTTTTATATTATGTTAAACTATTTCTTTCTATATTTTTATGTTATGTTAAACTACTTCTTTCTATGTTTTTATATTATGTTAAACTATTTCTTTCTATATTTTTATATTATGTTAAACATCTTCTTTCTATATTTTTATGTTATGTTAAACTATTTCTTTCTATATTTTTATATTATATTAAACATCTTATTTCTATATTTTTATGTTATGTTAAACTACTTCTTTCTATGTTTTTATATTATGTTAAACTATTTCTTTCTATATTTTTATATTATGTTAAACATCTTCTTTCTATATTTTTATGTTATGTTAAACTACTTCTTTCTATGTTTTTATATTATGTTAAACTATTTCTTTCTATATTTTTATATTATGTTAAACATCTTCTTTCTATATTTTTATGTTATGTTAAACTACTTCTTTATATGTTTTTATATTATGTTAATTGTATTTAATTTTGTACTTTTTGGCATTAGAATTTAATAAAATATCTGTTCTATCACCTTCACTCGTAAGGTACTTCTCAAGGCAAATCCATCGTGTCCAATCGGGCTATCTTGTAAAGTTGGCTACCTTCCGGCACTATCAGCAGACCCTTGGGCTAAAGTTTTTATAAAGACGAAACTACGAACCCAGACACATCAGGCCTATCTTATTTAGTCGAGTTTAGTTGACCTTTCGAATCCATCATGAGGCCCTGGACTACACTTTGGGCAATTAGTCCTTGGCAAGACAAAACTAACGAACGCAAATACAACAGGGCTATCTTGTTTAGTTGAGGAGTTCCTATGGTGGCCTTCCAGCTCCATCATCAGACCCTGAACACCACCTAGTGTCAAAGCACTTATCAAAACATAATATCCAATTCAATCAAACACGATGGGGCTATCTACTGTACTTGATAATTTCATACTTGTGTTGTTGAACGCTGTAGCGGGCCCAGGATAGGCTTCATATGAGAGATGTCTTCGAGGACATCTCTCGTATGGAGCCAATCCTGGGCGCAGCAGACTGGTCATTGTGGTCTTTTGAACGGACTATCATAATTAAATGCGTATATAATATGCAAGTATAAAATTTCGTGTCTGTACTGTTGACCGTTGAGGAGTTCCCTCATCTGGAGCCAACCCTGGGTGCAGCAGCCAAGTCATGGTGGTCTTTTGAATGGACCATCGTAATTTAAAACGCGTATATCAAATTTCGTGTCTGTGGCAGAGAAAGTGGTTTTAATTCAGCTTGGATTCGAAGATTCGGTCTAAACAAACAAACGAAAACATACAAAAATTGCAAGTTAAATAAAAAATTGTAAAAACCGTATTTATTGTTTCCAAAATCACAATAAACGACGTGACGAATTTTAACAACAAGCGTACATTAATATTTTCCTTAAAAAAAAGAATTTAAAACTAACAACATTAAGGCTCTTACATACTGGGGCGATTCATCGCGCGACGCGAATTTTAACAAAACAATTTCTCACGGCGCACAGTGGGCCCATACTGAAAATTAGTGGACTTAGGCAACAAAGTTACCATATCGATGCGATTTTTTTTTATATGACGTGTTATAATATTCCTGACAACTTTTATTCTTATAAAATTTCTTCTAAACTTGATAGTTTGTCTTGAAAAAATTTATTAGATTTTTTTGTATGGAGCGAATCACGTTTAATTTTTTTTCTTCAATTGTACTAATATGTTGGGTGTGTGGCGTGAGTATATGATAGCTAGGGTCATTCTCTATCCACGAAAAAAAAATCAGCGCCGGCCATCTGCGGCAGCGCGAGTAATCATTCGGTAAAAAAATAATAATTTGGAAGAATTTTTTTGTCATTTAAAATAAATTCAAAGCATATTTTTTCATGTCATTTAAAATAAATTCAAAGCAGTTCATGTGATACAATAATATTTCCACACTGTGTAGATATTCGTTCATCAATTTGTTTTTTCATCTCAGACTCTTCAGACTTTATAAAGTCAGCTGTCTCCGAAGTGAAAGTGAACTTCACTGGTCGACAGTACAGAGTTGAGCAAGGTGTGGGGTTCTCCCAAACTAGATTTTCATTCCCAGATGATGGCCTAGTAGACACTAGCCGAAGAGGGACGATGCTTATCAAGACTACTGATGAATCATCGAACTCTGTAGCTGTGTTTGACGTTTTCTGTTTATAGTTACTCTGCGACGAAGAACCATCAAGTCCCCATTTCCAGGTCAACTTGAGTTCTTCATTTTGAGACCTATCAACAGTATTTATATCAAGTAATATCCTCTCCACAGTGTGGTCCAATAGCGCTTGCAATTTAATGTGAGCTCCGTTTTCGGTAATCTCCATACTCTCTTGTGGTGGGTAACATCTTTTCTTGGCATTTACAAGCTTTGGATAAGATGGAAAGGCAGCACAGTTTTCTTCTTTCAGAAATTGTCGAAGAGCTAAGTACTTCCATTTCGAGAGCGCAACTGATGCATAAAGAGCTAAACACTTATCTTCAGAGACAGTACTTAAGCTCTGCTTTTTGAATAGTCTCTCTTCTACTTCGGATAGCGCATCTGGATTACTGGAAAGGTATTCGACCACTTTTGCCAGATTCGTTTTGCCGTTGTCTTTCAATTTTGTTATGTACCAGTGCTGCAACTCTTCCTCGGAATTTTCTTCTACTATGGAAGTAGAACGTCTTTTCTTTTGCTTATTACTTAACTCTTCGAACGGTTTTCTGTGCTCCTTTTCTGTAGATGTTCCCGCTTCCGCAGTACATACTGCAAGAGTAGGAACATGGCAATCTATATCCACAAGCTCAGATAAGGCTGCGTCCGAAAAGCCCATCACACTTCTCAGATCAACACTGTCACAAACAGGCCAGTTGATGTTTTTTTCCAACCACTTGCGATTAATTACACGATTCATAAAAGTTTTTTGATTTCTACTTGACTCTATCCACTTTTTATTTAAATTTACACAAAAAAGTCGACAGAACTCCTTGATTCGGTTCTTGTCTTCTTCAGAAACTTCGGTAGTCAAGACAGAAATGATACTTTCATACAGAAACATATGATTTTTCAGATCACCGCCACTTCTTAATTTCACAAAAAGATCTAGGTTGGTACAAAATCCAGCCATAGTTCTAATGTAAATATAAAAATACAAGTATTTCACTGTGTTCACAAACAAGCGACAAGAGCGAAACTAGATGGACTTATTTTTTTTTTTTTTTTTTAACTAGGGCATCTTGAAGTTGATTTCTGAAATCATGACTTCTTAACCGGACATTCCTGTGGCTGCCTTAAGCTTCTACACTCAGGGCCTCCAGCCAGGGGCATAAACTATTCTAAATTAATATTAAGTGTGTGCTCGCTAAGGGCACCCCCTGTGGGGTACGAACCTCGGCTTAGGGCAACATCACTGGCGGGGGGACAGCAAGATGGGACAGGCTGGATCAAAATATCATCATTATTATTATTATACGGGGAATTTAAAGCTACGTGCTCAGCTGCGGCGCGGGCTGGCACTACTTCATCGGACAAGGGACGGGGGGTTGGTGAATTTAATCGGGGCGGACGCGAACGTGTTTTGCCTCGACGGCGAGGTCGGAATGACGGGAGGCGTCTGTGTTTGTGCACTGTACTGGTCTCCCTACGGCTCTCCTGGAGGAGAGTTATGGGGTCGTCTGGCTCTGAGAGAGTATGCCGCGGACGGCGAATCGAACTAATATTGGATGGGACATAGCAGGAGGCCTCGACAACCAGAGGGTTGCGATGTGTGACAGCTGTGTCGAAATAACGCTTTGAGAGGCGTTTGAGAAACTGGCGGATGGTGGGGATCTTTAGGTCGAGATGTAGGATCTCGTTACGAACATAAAAGGGTGCTCCCGTGACCTTTCTAAGGAATCTATTCTGGAGTGTCTGCATCCTATGAATGTAGTGGGGTTTTGCTTGAGCAAAGACGGAACCCGCATAGGTCATGATGGGACGAATGCACGCGGTGTAGGTACGCAATTTGCACTTTAGTGACAATTTGCTACGCGCATTTAATATGGAATGGAGTCTACCTAGAGCGAAAGCGGCTCGCGAACGAACCTGCTTTATGTGCTCTCGAAACGTGAGTTTTTGATCCAGTATTACACCTAGATATTTGGCTTGCTTCTCCCAAGGGATCGGCTTGCCGAACATAGTTACTGGAGGGGGACAGAGAAAGCTACGAAGTTGCGGTTTTATAAAGAAAACCGCTTGACTTTTGTCGGGATTGACTTCGATACGCCACTTTTGAAACCAGGCGCCAAGATTGTTGACCGCTCTCTGGAGTGTGGCTCGTATGTTGTCACGACTTCGTCCCTTGTAATAGATGGCCGTATCGTCTGCGAACAGAGCCAACTGCGCCTTTCTATTCTTTGGGATATCACTAGTGAAAAGAGTAAATATGAGCGGGGAGAGCACTGAGCCCTGTGGGACACCCGCACGTATGGGTCGGGGGGAGGATAAGGCTCCTTCGATGCGATAACGAAAGGTGCGATCCGACAGAAAATCACGTACTATGAGTACGAGACGATCAGGCACACCGAGTTGGTATAACTTGTATAACAATCCGTTGTGCCAAACCTTGTCGAAGGCTTTCGCTATATCAAAGAAGATAGCACCGGTCATAGAGCCGTGCTGGAAACCAGCACTTACGTGCTCTACGATCCGGTGGACCTGATGCACGCTAGAGTGCTGAGTTCGAAAACCGAACTGTTCATTGGGGATGAGGCCTTTGGTCTCGGCGTAGTCTCTGAGTCGCTTATAAATAAGTCTCTCATAGATTTTGCCTATGACCTTGAGCAAACTAATGGGACGATAACTCGACGGTGCCGACTTTGGCTTGCCGGGTTTCGGGATACCTATGACTGTGGCTTCTTTCCACGCTTTAGGGAATATATTATTGCTCAGAGCACCATTGAAGATGGTGGTCAGTAGCATTATCAGATGGGCTGGGAACAATTGCACCACCCTATTGGTGATACCGTCTGAACCGGGGGCTTTGCGAATCTTAAGACCCTTGATGATCTCGTGCACCTCGTCCGGAGCGACGGGGAGCAGGGGATCATCAGGGTCCTCTACGGGCGCAAGAGTAGCTCTACGTTCGACTTCAGCGTCCACCTCATCGAGATGAGCTTGATCTACTGGTAGGGTACTGGGAGAGCATTGAACCTCTAGACTATCAGCTAGACACTCTGCCTTTTCTATGTCGTCGAAGGCGACTGACTTATCGGGGCGCACTAGGGGGGGGCATACTCGCGACCTGATCGGAGTTCAAGTTCCTAGTCAACTGCCAGAAGGGCTGTTGCTCTGGCTCTAGTTCGCTCAGCATCTTATCCCATCCCGCATTACGTAGCTCCGCTACGCGTTTCTTTACAGATCTCTGTAAATAGCGCATATGGGCCTTGTTTGCGGAACAGGGAAAGTTACTGTAGGCACGGGTGGACGCGTTCTTCTCCGTTATCAGATCACGTACATCCTGCGGGAGCCTCCAGCGACGGTCTTCCGTCACCGGAGTCTCCTTTGAACATTCGTTCAAAACAGACTGTACGTGATCTGTAAGAGAGTCAATCGCGGCCGTGGTGTCAGCGATAGAGTCGAATTTATCGGGGATAGAGTCCAATTGGGGGGACGTGTTGGATTTCAGCTTTGCGCTTACTTTCTTCCAGTCCGTGACCTTTTTGGTAGCATTGGGATTTTGGGAGGGATCCGAGAGACCTGTGCGGGGGGCCAGACTCATGACTATCGGACGGTGGTCGGAGGTAAGCTCGTCTACCGTTTCTATTGATGTTAATCTTAAATTGACGTTCTTAAGGAGCGCCATGTCTAGTACATCGGGAGTTTGACTAATATTATGAGGGAAATGAGTGGGAGTCATCGGAGCGATGATATCGAAGTTCAGTGAGGCTGAGAGATCGAGCAAGTGTCGCCCTCTGGTGGTGGTGACTAAGCTATTCCAAGCGGGATGTTTGGCATTAAAGTCGCCCGCTATTATAACGGAGCTACTTAAGCCGAGAAGGATTGAGAGGGCATTTGAGAGGACTTGACAGTCTTCCCCGATGCCTGGAGGGTGATAGGCCGATATTATAGTGATCGGTTGATGACCGGTCATGCCTAAGCGGCATATGGATACTTCTATAAGAGAGAGGGACGAGGGGGGCTCTATGGGGATGCAGTACAGCTCCTTTTTATAATAAATGAGGGTGCCGCCTCTGTGACAGCGCGTTCTGTCATTACGAATCAACCGATAGTTCGCTATGGAGGGATTCCGGAGATATGGTTTTAAAAAAGTTTCCTGTATGAGGAGGATGTCTATTTGATGGTCGCGAAGAAAGAGAGCGATCTCTTCTTTTTGACCTTTGATGCCATTCGCATTGAATATACCTAGTCTGAGGGATCGGGGCTTAAATCTTTCTATAATGGCGTTAGACATTATGATTTGACTTAGCGAGGGACTCTAGGGCTTGCTTAATCTCGGGATAAGCATTATAGATCACCGAGATCTGAGCGATGTTACAACTATCTCTGGCTGCCTTGATTTCGGCGGCCATACGGATAGCGCGGGGAGAGAGAAACATCATGTACGTAGATGTAATCTCATTGAACGGATCTAGTGGGGTATTGGCCACGGGAGCGGGGGTGGGGGTGGGACGCGGCGACGGCGCTACGGTAGCGGGTGCGCGTTTTGCGGGAGGCGCTGAGGGCGCGGGGGCAGCTAGGCGGGGGGAGGTAGGCGCAAGTTGCGTTTGAGGCGTATAGAACGCGGGTAAAGAAGGGTGGGGGTGGGCACGGATACGGGGATCCATGAGCGAGTATAGAGGAGTGTGAGGGGGAGGGAGCCTTGCGGTGGCTAAAGCTGGGAATGCATGTTGATGATTTAACATGTTCCAGGGACTAGGCCTCTGAGGGCTAAGTCTCTGTGGAAGTTGAGAGGAGGGAGCGGAAGGGAATTCCCTTTGCTGACGATTGTCAGCACGCTTAGTAAGCTTGGGAGAACTGGATTTGGGGGCTTTTGAACATCCGCGGTAATTCGCTGGATGACCCTCTTGTCCGCATAACACGCAACTGGGAGGACTGAGGCAAAGGTTACGATCTTTGGGACGGTTGCAGTCGGCTGTGCCGTGCTCGCCCAGGCACTTTACGCACCTGGGTTTCGCGTGACAATGCCTCTGCGAATGACCGTATAGTTGGCAGCGATGACACTGCCCTATATTTCCGTTCTTACGGGGTTTCTCGATGAGAAAGCCTGTAAGATTACAGAGAGATTTTAAATTGAAAATGGGGTGATGCCCCTCTACGGGAGAGCAGACGACAAGTATCATGTCGAATGCTTCACCGCCACGCGAGCGGTGCATACGGTGGACTTCGTCCACGGGAACGTTTTGCGACTGAAGGTCGGCTTTTACGTCATCGGGGGTGATTTCCTTCGGGATGCGTTTAATAACGACCCTAATCTGTCGGTCCTCTGGGAGCGAGAAGGTGTGAAATGACACACCTCTGGCTCTCAGGAGTTTGGTCAGTTCACGATAGTCATTCGCGGTCGGAATCGTGACTTTAATACCCTGTAGGGTGGAACGGGCATTGGTGAATGCGATCTTATGATCGACACACCATTTGGATACATCAGTCCACTTCCCCTAGTCCTGAATGAACACGGGGGGAGGGGGCGATTTTTTATTTAAGCGAGGCCCCGGAGCAACTTGTGCTACTATCGCGGCGGTCGAGGTGGAGGGGGAAATCGCGGTGTTGTAACGGCTAGGGCTTTGCAGGCAGACTGCGCAGGCCGCTAATGATTTAATAGGTAGTGTGTAGAGGTGAGTAATTGAAACTAGCTGTTAAGTTAATACATTTAATTAGGATTCTAAGACCACAGCTAGGTCGCGGGTAAGGTCGCACTGTTCAGTTCAGAGCACTATCACGAATAAGATGAGTAATGTACTTCCTTGCACTAGGTTGTAGATGGAGGTGCCTGTTCATACAGGCTCCGGGGAGAGGTCGGCAAAGCCCACGTTAGAGAGGCCGGTAGGGCCTTCGTGAGACACCGGCAGCACGTGTCTATGACACGTGGCTGGAGCGGAGGCCTGTCTGCACAGGTCCGCAGGTAGCTCGCGGCGGTAGGCCGCAGTTTTAATAGACCTCGCAAGGCCTCGGTAGCGCACGTTGGCAGCACACCAACGCGTCCTGTTCTCAGCCGGAACGTAGAACCCTGGAAGCGCATTAGGGAGCGCATGTCAGAAGCGGTGCAATTAGCAGCAGCCCGCATGCGATGTGCCAGCCTCTTCTCTTCTTCTAGCCACCAAGGAACAGCGTGGGAAGCACCGTAAATGAAAGCTCAACACATCGCAGCGGTTTACAGGCAGAGGGTTTGCAAACACAGCGTAGCACAATGACAGATGAAAATAAGAGGTTATGTATGCGAACACGTGAGCATAAATCACAAAGTAACAATGATCATAGCAGATTGCTCACTTAATCGCTTATAATACACTGTGAGGCACTACACAACCTTGATGCAGTAGCAATACATACATATTGCAGTCTTCCGTGCACTGGATATTCCCCTGACGCGCGGTCCGCCATTGACACTCGCGAAATCAGATAATACATATGTGATGAAATCAATATAGATTATCCAGTGCAGAGGGTCTGGTACGATTACCATATTAATGTGGAACTCACCCTAGGTCGGGGTACGTAGAATCTTGAGGATCAGGGAATCGCTTCCATCAGCTAGTCGAGCGGATGTCGAAATGGCAGAGCGTCCTTAGGAAATTAGTGTTGTGCCACATTTTTAGTGATGTGGTTAGGAACTTACTAATAGTGATATATTTAGTACCACTCGACTATTTTCCGCTGAGACCCCTCACAATGCTACAGTACCCCGGCTGCAGAGAGAGGATTTTACCTATGTAAAATCCGCTAGAACTAAATATACCTTCCTGCTGTTCTATCCTTACATTGGTTCAGAAGCCAGCCAGTGACACCTTTGGCTGGATTCCTACCAGATATGAAAGAGTTTAATGTTAGTTCTGGTGACTCTTACCGTAGAAGTACACAATTAGCGATTGGCCGTGTACCTCAATTGGTGTGTTCTTCCCTAGGGTTAGTGTACTATGTGTGTAGGTAGGTGATTGCTTTGTATGTACCTGCTTCTGTGCCCGCTGCTAATTGTTAAGTGTACGTTAGTAGTGTGGGTTAGTATGATAGTGGGGTTGACTAGGTTAGTGGTGGTAGATTAGGGTGTTAGTGTGTTAGTGGGGTTGATTAGGTTAGTGGTGGTAAATTAGGGTGTTAGTGTGTTAGATGGGTAGGTTTAGTTAGTGGTGTTTGGTTTGGTTAGTGATGGTTGGTTTGGGAGTTAGTGTGTTAGTAGGATGGTTTTGGTTAGACTAGTAGTGGTAGTAGTGGTAGGTTAAGTGTTGTTGATGTAATTTAGTTTCCGACGGCGTTTGGTGTAATGATTTAGTTTTAGTTTTTTTTTTTTTTTTTTTTTTTTTTTTTTTTTTTGTGGTATTATTTAGTTTTAGCTTTTATTTAGTGGCTGTTTTTCACAGTTTGGGTGCGGTCACCTAACTTGTAGGTGGCGTCTTTAAGATGTTTGTTTAAACATAACATTAACTACACGAACGCTAAGGGTAGTTACCATAGAGACTTACTCTGCCATCAAAAAAAATAAACACCCCTTAGGGTCCTCAGTATTCTCTATGGCAACGCCATTTTAATGTAATAGATTGGTTAATAATTATACACCTGCGCAGTCTTGGTGCGGTCACCGTATTAGATGGAGCCGACTTGAAGATGTTCTGGTTAGAACATGACATAAACAACACAACGGTTAAGGGTAGTTACCATAGAGACGTACTCTGCCATCAAAAATAAACACCCCTTAGGGTCTCCAGCATTCTCCATGGCAACGCCGTTTCAACGTACTAGATGGATTTTTGATTAGACCACTTTCACTATTGAACCCCCCTCACACGCGACAAAGCACCTGCACCTTAGTTTCTCTAAGTAGTAATTTTGAAATTGTAGACACTAACTGACCAGTAGTTAGGTATTGGTCCTAATAGGAGTTTAGGACCCCTGCAGCCAAGGCAATTAATAGACAATCCCTTGTAGGTAGGTGGGTTACCCACGAGATGTGGTGGTCGTAGTCCCTTGGCATCGTTTGACCTGGTGTGGGTCAAACACTAGCTAGCTAGGCCTACGGGACTACTGTGGATTCTTCCACTTTAAATCCTTGATATGCCAGGTACCTAGTGGTTTTCCGTGTGTATCTACCAAGTCATACACTAGCGGAGATAGTTTTTTCGATACTTTACATTTCACGAATTTAGGTGCTAGTTTTTTGCTGAAATACTTGTCCTTATCGCTTTGGTAATACGTTCGTTTCCAGACTACATCTCCCACATTGAATTCTACCTCTTTCCTACGTAGGTTGTAGTTGCATGTGTTCCTAGAATATGCTTTTAGCAAGGCTGATTGTACCTTGTCGAATATGCTTGATAAGACACCCAAGTTCTCTGCGTAATGGTCCCTTGGTTGGTAAACTATTTCCTTTATATCAGCATCCTGATAGTGAGAACCGTCAGCGATTAACTCCCTACCGTAGACCAGAAACGCTGGTGTGTAGCCTGTGACCTCACTGGTTGAGCTGTTTAGTGCAAACTGAACCTTTGGTATATGTAAGTCCCAGGAGCGCTGGTCATCATTAATGAATGTGGATAATGCTGTGATTATTGTTTTATTATAGCGTTCCACTGTATTTACTTGTGGTGTATATCTTGGAGTATAGTGTACATTTGGTATATTGTATTTTTTAAATAAGTTTTTCATTTCATTTGATGTGAACTGTGTTCCATTATCCAAAATTACACATTGTGGTATACCATGGACCAAGAATATATTGTCTTCTAGCAACCGTACTATAGTAACAGCATTAGCATTTCTTATGGGAAATAATAGACAGTACTTAGAGAAACAGCAAGTAGCAACAAATAGATATGAGTTTTGACGTCTAGAAAACGGTAGTGGTCCCACTATATCTATACTTAGCATTTGGAAGGGACGTGAACACTCCTTAGGCTTCCCCATTAGTCCTAGGGGAGCATGATTTGCTTGTTTGTAAGCTATACAAGTTTCACATGCCGTTACAAACCTTACCACGTCACCATGCATCCCTGGCCAGTAGTAGCGTAGTGATAGTCGCTTGTATGTTTTATGGATACCTAAATGTGCTGCGGTTGGTTCAGCATGGTTGTTAGTTATTACTTGGAGCCTATTGTCCTTCGGTATGACTTCCTTCCAGTCGAACTCGCATAGTATCGCGAATTTACTTTTTTCATAGCGATATAATTTGTTATTTTTTACTATATAGTTTGGGTATGCCGTAGGGTTCTGTTGGCAACCAGTGTAGATGTTTTGGTACCAAGTGTCATCTATTTGTTTAGGTGGCCCTGACTGTGTGGTGTTTTCTTGAGAGAGTGCTGCGATCGGACACGCTCGCGACAACGCGTCTGGCAAGGTGTTATCTGTACCACGACGGTGTTGTATGTCAAAATTAAAGGCCGACAAACGTATTCCCCAGCGCGCCAATCGACCTGATGGGTTTTGTAGTTTTAGAAACCACTTTAGTGCGGAATGGTCTGTGAACACCGTGAACTTGATGCTATTCTCGAGGTAACAGCGCCAATGTTCCAGAGCCAGTAGTACCGCCAGAGCTTCTCTCTCTGTGATACTGTAGTTCTGCTCTTGTTTAGACAATGATTTACTCATGTACGCTATGGGATGTTCAATCCCGTCCCTAATCTGTGTTAGCAAACCGCCAATGCCATAGTTACTGGCATCGGTATGTACTTCAAAGGGGAGACTATAGTCTGGACACGATAGTACTGGGGCTGATATAAGTATTTCCTTTAGTATAGTAAAGGCCTCCTGACATTCCTGCGACCAGTCAAAGGGGGGAGCCTTCCTACTCGAGCTTGTTAGTCTATTTAGTGGAGTTGCTAGCGCGCTGAAGTTTGGTACAAAACGTCTGTACCATGATGCAGTTCCTAGGAATCGTTTAACTTCCTTTGGGTTAGTGGGAATTGGAAAATTCTGTATTGCTTCTACTTTTTCTGGGTCTGGATGTAATCCCCTTTGATTTACTATGTAGCCCAGATATTTCAATTCATCCCGGAAAAATTGGCACTTATCCATGTTTATTGTTAAGTTAGCGTTGGATAGTTTATTGTATACTTTGGTTAATAAGGCTATATGGTTTTCAAAATCTGACGAAACTAGTACTATATCGTCCAAGAATGCAAACACCCTATTCTCAAACTCTGGTCCGTAAAACAATTTATCTACCATTCTTTGCTGCGTAGCAGGCGCATTAGTTAGGCCGAACGGTGTAGTTTTAAATCTGTATGTTCCGCGGCCGGGTATGTAAAATGCTGTTTTATTTTTGTCAGTTTCCCTTAGTGGTAACTGCCAGAAACTTTTGTATAGGTCGATACTAGTTAGGTATTTTGCGTCCCTCAGGTTGTCTAGTATTTCCGAGATGTATGGCAAATTGTACGCATCTTTTTTTGTTACCGCGTTTAGTTTCCTACTATCCAAGCAAAACCGCAACTTGCCATCCTTTTTTGGTGTTAGTAAGACTGGAGAGGACCACGGACTTTCGCACGGTTCTACCACATCCAGGTCCAGCATCTCGTCCAGTTCCTTGCTGAGGATACTTTGTTTTTCTGGAGACATCCTATAATAGCGTTGTCGTATAGGGAGTGCATCGCCAGTGTCGATGCTGTGTGTTATTAGGTTAGTCCGGCCTAAGCCTTTATTTCCTGAAGATATGATCTCAAATTGTTTTCTAATCTTTTCCGCCGTTATTTTTTGTTCGTCGGTTAGCTGTGCAAATGTATGCAAATGTATGTTTTGTTTAGTGTTTGCACTTGTTTCAGTTGTGTTTACAAGGAATACTGATTTTATATTTTTAGGAAATATATGAAAGGTGTTCCAGAAATCCATTCCCAGCAAGATAGGAGTATCAATAGATGGCACCACATGTGCCTTGATCATGTGTAACTTTCCTTCAAATGTTATAGGTAAGTTTAGAGTACCTATAGGATGAAGCACTTGTCCCCCAGCGGCAACAAATGACTCTAAGTGGTCCCTAGGCTGCAGGGTTAGCCCTTGGTCCTTGATTAGTAGTTTATGATAGTCTTTCCCAACGATGGTGACTGCCGAACCCGAATCCAGCAAACCACAAACGGGCATGTTGTTTATTTGTATAGAAGCGTAAGGCCTTATGTCGTTGTGAGGTTTGTTCCGTTTCGTTGATACAGAGTAGCAAGTTCTGAATTTTGTGACTACAGCTAGCCAATCTTCCCACTCCGCTTTACTTAGCCTGGCGTTAAATTTACTATCAGAACAAACCTCTCTAGCTAGTTTTTTGGCGGGTGACACTTTGAACAATCGGGGTATTTCACTCCTTTTTCTCCGCATTTAAAACAAACAAGGATACGGTCTGCCGTACACCGTCGTAATGAATGTGTGTTTACTCTACATCTAGGGCAATATGGTTGACCTCTAGTTGGTGTACCTGTGCTTTTATTATCAACTAATGCGACCGGTTGAGCAGAGTGTGAGTCATCCCCGGATGTTTCAGTTTTTTTGTAATAGTCACCGCGGCCGTACCTAAAACGGCTGTAATATGGTTTCGAGTTCGAATTGGTAGGTTTAATAGTTGGTTTGACGTAAGCAAATTCTGGTGCTAGTGTGGCGAGGTTAGTTTTAGCTGGTTCTTGATAGTGTGCTGCTCGCATCTTGTACTTTTCGTAGTTTTTACAGATAGACTCTAGTTGCTCCAGATTTTGCACGTTGCTGATAGCTAGTACTTCCGCATACATTGGTTTTATATTGTGAGTGATGATATCAAACATCTCTGATTTTGTTGGTTTTGAATTTAATCTATTGAATAAACCGCTCATTATGGATATGTAAATAGTTATGTTTTCCGTGTCACCTTGTGAGCGCGTTCTGATCTCGGTAAGTAATCTATAATCATAGTCATCACAGTCAAAAGCAGCCTTCAAGTGTTGTATTAGTTCTTCCCATGAAGTAACATTGGGTTTGACATGCCTATACCAATGGAGCGCGTTATCCGTAAAGATATCAAATGCGAAATTAAACATATCATCTCCTTTTATTTGTTTGCTTTGTTTAAACTCCTCGATTTTTTGTATGAAAGAACGCACACAAGTTTTTCCGTCATACTTTGGTTTATTTGGTACGTGACTAGTGCATGTTACGGTTATGTTAGTGTTTGGAGTGGTTGTGTCTGTTCGTTGTGAAATACCAGAACTGAACTTAGTCTCTAGTTTGGCTAATTGTGAATCCAGTGTGTTGTATTTCTCTTCTAGTTTTTGCTTTTGCAATACATTTTCTGGGTTGGTAGGTTTAATACGGGCTAATCGGTATTTAATATGATTTTTGTAAGATATACCCTTTGCTAGTCCCGCTTCATTGTTAATTTCAGTTAGAATTAATTGAAATTCACCTATGGTTGCCTTTGCTGCACATAAATCCTCACTTTCATCAATGCCTGATTCATGTACATCCTCACTTGTGTATTTTTTACTTAAGTGGTTAATTTGTTTCCTTAAGTTAAGGCAAGTACCAATTTCACCGCCCCGTATCAAGACTTCATACTCTAGTTCAGCCTTCCTTAAGTGTATGTAGTTAATAGGGTGAGATCCCATTATTACAAAAGTAGTTCACTATTAGTTAGGCTAGGTACGACACACAATATAACAGTAACACAGTATCAACACAAACTTAAAACTAGACCGCAACGATGTAATACGAGCACATGCTAGGGCTCAGTCCAGAACAGTGCGACAAAGATATATAAAGCCTGGGCGCCACTGTAACGGCTAGGGCTTTGCAGGCAGACTGCGCAGGCCGCTAATGATTTAATAGGTAGTGTGTAGAGGTGAGTAATTGAAACTAGCTGTTAAGTTAATACATTTAATTAGGATTCTAAGACCACAGCTAGGTCGCGGGTAAGGTCGCACTGTTCAGTTCAGAGCACTATCACGAATAAGATGAGTAATGTACTTCCTTGCACTAGGTTGTAGATGGAGGTGCCTGTTCATACAGGCTCCGGGGAGAGGTCGGCAAAGCCCACGTTAGAGAGGCCGGTAGGGCCTTCGTGAGACACCGGCAGCACGTGTCTATGACACGTGGCTGGAGCGGAGGCCTGTCTGCACAGGTCCGCAGGTAGCTCGCGGCGGTAGGCCGCAGTTTTAATAGACCTCGCAAGGCCTCGGTAGCGCACGTTGGCAGCACACCAACGCGTCCTGTTCTCAGCCGGAACGTAGAACCCTGGAAGCGCATTAGGGAGCGCATGTCAGAAGCGGTGCAATTAGCAGCAGCCCGCATGCGATGTGCCAGCCTCTTCTCTTCTTCTAGCCACCAAGGAACAGCGTGGGAAGCACCGTAAATGAAAGCTCAACACATCGCAGCGGTTTACAGGCAGAGGGTTTGCAAACACAGCGTAGCACAATGACAGATGAAAATAAGAGGTTATGTATGCGAACACGTGAGCATAAATCACAAAGTAACAATGATCATAGCAGATTGCTCACTTAATCGCTTATAATACACTGTGAGGCACTACACAACCTTGATGCAGTAGCAATACATACATATTGCAGTCTTCCGTGCACTGGATATTCCCCTGACGCGCGGTCCGCCATTGACACTCGCGAAATCAGATAATACATATGTGATGAAATCAATATAGATTATCCAGTGCAGAGGGTCTGGTACGATTACCATATTAATGTGGAACTCACCCTAGGTCGGGGTACGTAGAATCTTGAGGATCAGGGAATCGCTTCCATCAGCTAGTCGAGCGGATGTCGAAATGGCAGAGCGTCCTTAGGAAATTAGTGTTGTGCCACATTTTTAGTGATGTGGTTAGGAACTTACTAATAGTGATATATTTAGTACCACTCGACTATTTTCCGCTGAGACCCCTCACAATGCTACAGTGTCGACAACGGTAGTGCTACTGGGCACTGTACCGGTCACTTGCGCTACGGGGGTCGGGGTGGGGGAAATGACGTCAACGGCGACGACTTTATTTGCTTGACTGGACGATTGTCTCTTCTTCTTCCTCTTATTCCCTTTTCCGGTGACTGGGGTGAACCCGTCGTCATCCGATTGGGAAGGAGAGGAAGGAGGAGAGGCATTCTCACCGTCAGAGGCAATGTTATTATAAATCGGTGTGGCAATCCTCTTTGATGAAGAGGGTGCGGGCTCGGTGACGTCCATAGACTCTACCGCGGGGCTGAAGGCAGGGCTGAAGGCCGGGCTAGGGGAGCGGACAAAAGGGACCTCAAGCTCTATGTTAGGGAGCGACTGGGAGATGCCTAATGCATCTGTGAACTCCGCTAATTCAGCGGGACTTGGCTCTAGAAGCGGCAAAAGGAGGTCGACCTCCTTTCGCATGAGAGCTAATTGGTTGTCTGTTGGTTTAGCCAATAGCCTCATTACGAGGGAAAATAGTTTCCTCGTGAGAGGGTCCATTTTTATCGGACTCGACATATCTATAAATGGGAGGGAATGATTCCTACTCCTACCTCCCCGGGAGGATAGCCCGGGGATGTGTAAAAACCCTCCCTGTCGGGTATAGACAGGGAGGTTGTGTACTTAAGGTGAGCCCTAAGCTTGCTTTTGCCCGTTGCCTATCTTATTTGTGCAACGGGGTCCTAACAGGGTCTGGTGTGAAGGGGTAGATACACCCAACCACTCCAGGTGTGTAGCTGTGAAAGCAAAACTGTCACCAATGCCGACTAGGAGATCCCCCAAGGCCGAACACTGGGACCCGTCCAACTTTCTGCCTCACCCTGAAGGGGATCGGCGGGTGCGTCTGGGTCAACACCCCCTCGGTTTCGTTAACACCGTAAGGTATCAGCCGAGGACCACGAAACTGTGGTTTTTAATCCAGAAGGGATCAAAAATACGCGACGAACGTTTTGACAATAAACTCTGTTAAGAGAAATATTTTATTAACTGTGTCTTGAAAAAGACACACAGCTAATAGATCGATGATAGTCGCAATGACTATGACGCACTCGGGAACACTTGATTCCGGAATATCTGTAACGCACGAAACACACACAGGGCAACACGACCGACCGCTGCCGCTGGCGCGCATCGAATGACTAGATGGACTTAATGAATGTCTTTATATTTATAGTTAGTGTTAATTACTCAAGTAGTGGACATAACAGTGAGTGAAAATTATTCAGCCAATCAGAGACGAGCATTTTTCGATGACTCATTAGTTATGCGCTTAGCCGAATGCACAAACAAATGAGTCATCAATCACAATGCAGGTGCTACCGATAACATGCAATAATAACTAAATCTCTACCAGAATTACTAGTTATAAGTACGTATGCGCTATTAAAACTATTTATTTAACTAAAAAGAAGGTGAAAACAGCCAAATGAGACAAAAAACATGCTTTGAATTTATTTTAAATGACAAAAAAATTCTTCCAAATCATTTTTTTTTTACCGAATGATTACTCGCGCTGCCGCAGATGGCCGGCGCTGATTTTTTTTTCATGGATAGAGAATGACCCTAGCTATCATATACTCACGCCACACACTCAACATATTAGTACAATTGAAGAAAAAAAATTAAACGTGATTCGCTCCATACAAAAAAATCTAATAAATTAAAAAAAAAAAAAAAAAAATTTAAGACAAACTATCAACTTTAGAATAAATTTTATAAGAATAAAAGTTGTCAGGAATAATATAACACGTCATATAAAAAAAAATCGCATCGATATAGGAACTTTGTTGCCTAAGTCCACTAATTTTCAGTATGGGCCCACTGTGCGGCGAACAACGCGGCGACGTCGCGTCGCGCGGCGAATCGCCCCAGTATGTAAGAGCCTTTATGTGTAGTATACGATTGTATATATTATACCTACTACATAAATATTCACTTCCAAAGGTACGATTTTATGCAGCGGTCGCATTTTCGGTCGAACAATCGTGTCAAAACAACAAGATGAAGTTTGTGACGACAAGACCTAGGTATTGATTCAGCGACCGAAACTGCACCACGAAAGACATTTGTGTTCTCCCGCATATTGCTTGAACGCGAGCAATCTCCGATGCCGCTAAAGAAAAATTCATAGAATCTGCGCGAACATAGATAGAACATGGTTTGTGTGACCGAGCGGGACTATACGTTGAATGAACATTCGCTCGTTTCGTTTACCTAAACGCACCTTAATGTGATCGCTGGGTAGAACTGGTTAAACAAGATTGAATACCGGAAAATCTGCTAAACATCCTCCTATGCATTTGCCTGGCGCGGTTCAAGACGACAGTCGTATCATTCCACAAAATGTTTTTGAAAATATTGTTTATTTTTCTTATCGTGAACCTGGTGGCACATTCATGTAAGTATTGACAAATAGGAAAACTCTTTATTGTACACTATACCAAATAACATATTGAGGTATACTTAATACTTACGTTTATGTGTTGTTTTTAACTGTAACTTGTGACGGCCATACTGTGAGGGCTCACGTCCTCGAACTTAGCATACATCTACTACCATAATAATGTTTTATAATGACTAGCGACTCGCTCCTGCTTCACACGATTTTTACAACTTGACAAAACATCGACATTACTTAATATGTAACTTTCCGGAATAAATTCTCTAAACGATGGTGAAAACCTTATCATGATCTGTTGCGTGGTTTAGAGGAACAACGCGGACATACAGGCAAACACGAAAAGTGACTTTAATTTATAATAAATACAGTTATAAAATATACATTAAATGGCAAAATACTGATAGTCGTTTTAGGTTTACATAATTGATTGTTTTATTTTTGTTTGTACGCTTGTTTTAGTAATTTCGTTGTAATAAACGTATAGAAAATATAAACATCGGTATATTTTCGTAATTTTCTTTCTTTCTCTAACTTCTTTTTTTCTTATCATAGATGGACAAAGGCTGAAAAAAAAATTCCGAAAGGATTACACATATTTAGACGCCGCCGAGAGTTTCTACAAGATCCACACTATACCAGTTACTTGGACTGATGCCAAGCGAGTGTGTTCTCTGGAAGGGGCCACTTTCTGGCACCCAGAGAGCGACAAAGAATTACGTGCAGTGACAACATTTTGGGAAAAAACTAGGCCTACTGTCAAGTGGCTGTGGACGGGGCTGTCAGACATGTTGGTGGAAGGACGATTTGAGACCGTCGACGGTACGTACATAACATTCTGTTTTCGTTCTATTCAGGAAGGAAAGTTCCTATGGATCCTGGAGGGAAGTTCCCTGTACATTATATTGAAGTTAACTCTGTAACAATTTTACCCAAACAAAACATTTCTTTATTCTTCAACTACCCGTTAGAATTAAAATCATTTTCGTTATTACCATCATTTCAGCTCTATGATGTCCACTGCTGGGCATTTACTGAATCACAAGCTAAACCCCGAAATAAAAATCAGCTGTTCCCAACATTTATGCTCGCATAGCTCGTCGAAATGTAGGGAACAACAGTTTTTTTTTTTTGCGATTTCATGTTTTATCCCATTGTGAAAGATGTTCATAATAATGAGTACAATGACCCCTGAGATTTCGTATACAAAAAGATACACCTTATTATATAATCTAATTATAAAATCATATAAAATAATCATTAATTTCATATTTCTAGGGAAGCCGAGTTCTGAGGTATACATCAATTGGCAGATGAATCAACCGGACAATACTAACGGTAATGAGGACTGTACGCACTTGGGCATAATAGGAGATATGAATGATTTCACATGTGACAGCAAGGCTCTCTTTATTTGCAAGAAGACCCTCCGATCGCTGGAGTGGAACCATCACTGCGATATGCCTAATTTAGGTAAGTTTTTATCTCTATAACTAACGACACTATAGTATGTACACCACCGAATGTTTATTTTACCGTCTGGAAAAAAGGGTGTTATTTACTTATAGGTGAACGAAGTAGAAGCGTTTGTCATACACACGGGCTTTTTAGTTACATTGCCGAGACGTGGATAGCCCCGGAAGGGCTGTTTTAGTTCAGCTTGCAATGGAAAGGGCTAACTGAAAGAAAAAGAAAACGACTCTCAAAATAAGATATTAAATTGGATTTTGCCCAAGAATTGCGAACAGATAGTCATTTAATTTATTCTAAACTAGCTGTTTCCTGCGATCCAGGATGACAAGCCTAAGCCTATGTTCTTCTCCAGGTCAGGCTCTATCCGTGTGCCAAATTTCATCCAAATCTGTTCAGCCGTTTTAGCGTGGAAGCGCAACAAACAAACAAACTCACTTCCGCATTTATAACATTAGTAAAAATCTGACCCGACAGACGTTATCCTATCCAAAATTCCAATAATTCATACAAAAACGAACGATCACTATTTCCCGAATTTAATTTTTTTCCGGGAAACTTTACATTTTGTTTCCATAAAAACCTCGGACTATTGCGATCATTTTAAAACAAACAATAGCCTAATTAGTTCGGCACGGCGGCGGCGGTTTTCAAGTGATGCGCATACCAACGAACAGCATTCATTATTATTATACAAGGGTGGTCCAAATAAGGATATGAAAAAAAAAAATTCATTCCGCATCCTCAATTTAAAAAATAATTATAACCTCGAAAACTATCAAGATTCGCGGAGCATACATGGAGTATTTTCGGATACCCCTTGGCATGAGGAATCTATTTTCTTTTAATGACGTCACTATTTGAACCACACTATAGATGTTACAAAGTAGGTTTTTGATAATATCAACAAAATTGTGTACTTAACTATCGCATTAGGACAACCCGTGAAGATAAATTTAAGGTAAAATAAATAAATAAAATTATTTCAGATTACACTTTCAGTAAGAATACTGGCAAGTGCTACAAGCTCCACACGACTCCACTAAAGTGGACCGATGCAAATGACAGGTGCCAACTAGAACAGTCCACCCTGGCAGTGATCAGCAATCCGCTGGAAGCTGATTTCCTTGTCAAGTTAACAGAATCCACACCGAAACCAAGAGTCAAGGGGAAATACCAAAGAGGAATTTATCACCTGGGCTTTCATAACAGATTCAGCGAGGGTTGGCAGACAGTTAAAGGTACGTTAGTGTGTGTATTTCATAATTTAATCCGATCCAGCCTGTCATTTGCTGTCAGCGACGCCAACGTCCTAAGCCAAGGTCCGTACCCCCCGGGGGTTGCCCTTTGCGTGTGGTCACTTAGTTTGTAAGTTTTATGCCCTAGCTGAAGGTTTTTATTTATTGAGGCATCCACAGGAAAGTCTGTGGCCGGCAACCTCCACCCGAACCGGAAAGATGCCATTAGCATTAAAAAAAAGTGTCTCTTAAGGAGATACTGACTTATATCGATAGTTACCTATAGACTGTAGACCTTCCTTCCGCAAGATACTTACCTCGGTTTATGGTATATCAGACGAAAACATTTAAATCATACCATCATCAAAAATAAAACCGGGTTCAAGTTCTAAGTAGGTAAGATGGTTTATTTTAAAATAACGATTGTCATTTGCGTTATTGAACATCAATAGACGCGTCAATTGCCACCAATGAATGTTTTTGTCATTTGCTGTCCATCTCGTAGTAATATTGTCAATCGCTTGTAGACGATAATTTTGTGCATCAATGTGTATCAATCACTTAAACATTGACAATTGCAATGGATCATTTCGAGGACCCCAAAAGGTGCACCTTCACAGACGTGACGAACATCGACTTCAAATCTTATTAAGTAAATAAAAGATAATCTAGTCTCATTTAGTCTTTTTAGAAAATACTTCTAACATTTTTGGAAACGTAGATTTCCTACACGTAAAAAGAAGTGTTTCAAATATTCTTTATTGAAAATAAAGATATCATATTCCAAAGCTACGAAGGTTTTTATTGCTGGGTTTTTTTTTTTCAGGAACACCGTTCAAAGTATATGATGTTGAAAGCTGGTTTGACAATTACCAGCCGGACGGAGAAGAGGAGTGCGGCTCAATGTTCTTCAATGGTCGTCTGGTTAATACTGATTGTGATACAAAGAGCTTCTTCATTTGTGAACACGAAGTAGATAACGTCATTACACCTGCTAGCATCAGTTTGACCAACTCACAACCTTATGTCGGTGGTGGCGTAGAATAATAAAAACTGTAAAAACAAAATTAACTTTATTAATAATGTAACAATTTCCATTGTCTAAAATTAAATACATTTTCTAGTTACTAGTTCTGTTTTTAATTTTATTACAAGTAATAAATAGGCTGATTTTTAAAAGTCAGTTAATTTTTATCTGGAGGATCCTTTTAACTGAAAGGTTGACTGGCAGAGAATGCCTTGTGGCATTAGGTCCGCCTATGCACATTGAAGTATACATCAATTATGAATAGGAAAGTTTAGACGGGCACGAAAAATTGTAGACCATCTTCACTATATAGTGTAGAAAGCAGTGTGTGCCGCAGCAGAAGAAAAAATATCTGAAAAAAAAATTGAGTTCTCAACCTCCTTTCTAGCTATAACATCTTTCACACAATACTTTCATCGTTTCTTTGGTCTTCCCCTCTTATAACCTCCACATTCATACTCAAAACTTTCCTCACAACATGTTCCTCATTCCTGCACATCACATCACATACCATAACAATCGATTTCCACACAACTTCTCGGTCACCGGCCGGCGTCACTGTCTGTAAAGTCGTAGTAATGAATCAATAAAAAAAGTTAATCTATGTGTAAGTTTACTGAATTACAGAATATTGCAACGGGTCAAAAAACCGGTTTTATTGATTTTTAAACAACGATGACCGAATTGAAGTGTTTTAACAACTCAAAGCTATTGATTAATTCATGTTTTCCTCATAAACAGCATTATAAAGTTAATATGAAAGAAATATATAAAAAATCATGAATACGTAGGTACCGACGGCTTTAGGCTGCGGCCACATTATCGTACGAACATTCGTGCAATAACGCGAACTATACTTCACGCGCTGTCTGTCGTTGAGTGGTGTGTTAAGAGAGAGCACGTGTTTAGTTCGCCTTATCGTGACAATGTGGTCAAGCATACGGCGAAGATTTGCGCTGTTGCGACACGTCTGGACAAACAATTCGTCACATGGCGAATCATTCAGGCGAACTCGAATGTCCTTCGCGCTGTTATTGGTAAATTGCTGCATAACAAAAGGATGTATCGCGACAAAGTTCGTAGTTGGTTCTCTGTTTACAGTGAGACATTTAGTTATGTGCACATATAAGCGTCCTGCAATATTCTGATTTTGTCGTTAGTAAAATATGGACTGGAGTAATGTTTTTTTTAATAGAATTTATGGAAAATTATGAATCAGAACCTGTTTTTTAATCAAATAATAAAGATGCAAACTAATGACAAATAATTATTTCCTGACATATAATATCCCGCAGCCACGTCTTCCTTTTTCTTCCCGCGTCTAGTTCACCTGAATTATCACCATGCTCTTAACCATTTTAACAATGTGGCCAATATGGTTCGTCGTAGATCGTAAACGAAGTTTTATTGCAACATCGCGACACGGCTCTCTGCGCGACACTGTGGCCGTAGCATTACCGACACAAAGTCGCGATCGTGACAATGCGAGCAACCGCTGTTGCCGCTAATGTGGCCACAGCGTATAACAGGATAAACAAGATTGACTGACGGAGAATCTGCACAACATCCTCATAATATTGTAAGAATGCCTACCGCAGTTAAGACGAATGGCGTTACCTACCATAAAATGTTTTCGAAAACTTTGTTAATCCTTCTTATTGTGAACTTTGTGTCAGATTCATGTAAGTATACATATTTATAACTAACTTTTATATTTCGCTTTCAAGTGCATTCTCATGAAAAGATCCAACACGGTTATACTGTCAGAATCAAAATAAGAATTTATTTATTTGTAAGAATAGTGTTCTGTGAAGACACGTCCTCGACATTGGCGCATGATTACTGACATGATTATTTACCACATTAAACTATAATGTCATCATGATTGCAATAGAGAGTCGCAAATTTGTATAAAATAAACTGACCCGAAAGAAACTTATTTTTTCTATATCTAAGAACATTTATTTTTTATAGATGGGCAAAAAGCCAAAAAGTTTTTCCGAAAGGATTACCATTACATCGAAGCAGTTGAGAGTTTCTATAAGATCCACACGATACCACGGACTTGGGCTGATGCCAAGCGAGTGTGTGCTCTGGAAGCAGCCACTTTCTTCTACGCAGAAAATGATAATGAAGCAAGTGCAGTGTTATCGTTTTGGAAACAAACTAAGCCTACTATCATGTGGTTGTGGGTGGGAATATCAGACATATTGGTTGAAGGAGTATTTGAGACCGTTGACGGTACGTATCTATTTTTACCCGGACTGCCAAGGAAGGGTTATGTTTTGTTAATTTAGTACCTACCACAGATGATAGCTACCTATTTCTTTAAAATAATTCTGTATTCGTTCAATCTAAATAAATTAGGGAACTGCAACTTCAAGTAAAGCATTGATGCTTTTTTTTTTTCCTTGAGGAAAAGTAACTTTTAAATGGAATAGGTATGATTCTAGTCACGGTATATCACACAGTAGTCCTGATTTTTAGACTTCTGACACTTTTTATCAAATATTGACTTACATACTTCTACTACCTACTTAGTCAAAGTCAAATCTTTTATTTCAACATTTACAATAAAATATATTTAATTCTAGGTGTCAAAGGGAAGTTTCGTGTTGAGAAGAATGGGAAACTCCATAGTTACTCTCTAATGATAAGAATATTTCTTAAACATTAATAATTATAAGAACACTGGCTGCGCCCCGCGGTTTCACCCGTATAGGTCTCTATCCCGTGGGAATATTGGGATAAAAACTATCCTAATTCAAATCATTGTAGTAGTCAGTCTTGCTTAAAAAATAGTAAACAAATTTTGATTTTTTTATAAACCCCTTTGCAAAAAAAAACGGGTGGTTTTGATTTTTTCACATTATTGGTAATCATTTAGTTGTAAAGAGGTTTTAATAGCCGAACTGTTACTGGCACTTAATAATGAGTCTGGGTATGAAAAAAAGTTTATGCCAAATTCAAACTTTTGTTTAAAACAATGATAATCCCTTTATCAGATTGTGACTTTTACTAAATTTTTGCGGGTTTGCGGTTAAAAGGTTATCCTGGCAACTAAAACTAACTTCTCGTTATTTTTAGTAGAATAATTTATGTTTGTCGCATAATCCAGCCTTATTGTGACTTAAAACAGATATCTTTGTGTCGATTGTAATGGAAGAAAAAGCAATAAGAGCTAGTAAAATTGTAGCACTGCTGGAAGAGGGGTAAAAAAAAAAAAAAGATATTCTTATTGATAATAAGAAATTACTAGACATTTATTCTAATGACATAGTAAAAATATTAAAATTATCCATAGAAAAGCCAATGACTGATATGGTGCCCGTTTTTTTTGCAAAGGGATCTAGTTCGCACCCAACAAATACGAATGTAGGTCTTTGCGCTACATTTTAATTTTAGCCACACATTTTTCCAAACACCCCAATATGCTCAGAATTAAATTAATAGTTCGGGAATTGAAAACAAAAACAGTTATAATTTTTTTCTAAATGGTAAATCAAGGCAATTACGATACGATACGTATATTCCGGTTGGTGCTAATTTCTACCAAACGCAGCGGCAGTTTTAAAAAGCGACAGCGAATGGGACGGTGCGGCTGCGTTCGATAAAATGGCGTCTAGTTATTATGTTGATAATATAAAAATACCGCTACGTCATTATTTATAATACATTAATTAAATAATTGATATAATCAATTTATTAATCATACATTTTCTCATATTTCTAGGGAAGTCAATCTCTGAGGTGTACACAAATTGGTTTATCCAGGGTCAGCCGGACAATCACGGAGGCAACGAGAACTGTTTGAACATTGACCTCCAAAGCAAAATGAACGATTACACATGTGATACAAAGTCTTACTTCATTTGCAAGAAGAGTCTCCAGACACTGCAGTGGAACAATGAGTGCAATATACCTAATTTAGGTACAAATTTATGCTTTTCTTGCGAGAGCCCTCTCGCATCTTTATTGCGTAACTAGCTTCCGCCCGTGGCTTCGTCCGCGTGGAATGTCGATAAATAGCCTATGTTCTTCCCCAGGATGCAATCTATCTCCTGGCCAAATTTTGACAAAATCCGTTGAGTGGTTTAGGCGTGAAAAGGCAACATACAGACTGACAGAGTTACTTTCGAATTTATAATATTAGTATCGATACTAATAACTCACTGGAAATGACATGATAATGCTTTTCATTTCAAAATGAAACGTAAAATAAAAAAGTCTAAGGGCTATTTAGCTTTCATAGCAAATACAACAAATTCAAATGAAAGTTCGTCTGTTCGACAATAGAAAGAGCCTATGCTCGGAGTTTCTTTGACGAACCGGGAATTCCCTAATAATAATATGGCTGTACAAGGAATTACAGCCAAATATAATAAACATTTTGGTGTACTTACAATAAAGCCTATATGTATCTATTAGGTCCTTATTATGTATAGTGACGCAACTTTACATTCATTATTTCAGATTACATTTTCAGTAAGGATACTGGCAAGTGCTACAAGCTCCACACAACTCCGTTAAACTGGACCGAAGCATATGCCATGTGCCAGCTAGAACAATCCACCCTGGCAGTGGTCAGTAACAGTCGGGAAGCGGATTACCTTGCGAAGTTAGTGGAATCCACACCGAAACCAAGGGTCAAAGGAAAATACTATAGAGGAATTTATTACCTGGGCTTTCATAACAGATTAAACGAGGGCTGGCAGACAGTAAAAGGTACGTTATACGTGTCTCTATTTTGATATTGAGAAGGTTTCTGAATGCTTCTGCGAAAGTGGATCAGGAGTCACTTGAGTTCCTTGCGAAACAGAGAGACATAAGGAAAGATCATGCTTCTCCCGAGAGCGAAAAGAAAACGAATTTCAATATTTATCAGCTTCTATGTGATTATTATGAGGGGCCCGTGGCTAAATAATAGCACGGATCAATCGATCAGGTTAAGCTACGCTCTTATCTTATCTTAACATACCGAGATCCTCCGTGCCTCGGGAAGCACGTTAAGCCATCTTTGACAGTTGTTACGGGTCATCAGAAGCCCGAAAGTCTGACAACCAGTCTTTCCAAGGCTTCGTTGTCACTAGTACCATTAACAGTTCCATGATGGAACTACTGCTGTTTTTTTTATCAATAGTTCCATTTTAAAAGAATCTGAAAATAATGGAACTATTGTTGATTTTTTTATCACTAGTTCCACTTTATTATTTTAGGCACTTGCTACCCAGTAACTGGATTGTGGACGTCAGATAGGGAGTCGCTCCATGTAAAATACTGGTTTTCAGCTGCATCCAATTAGACTGGAAGCCGATCCCAACATAATTAGGAAAAGGTTAAGCAGGCAGATGTGATTGTTATGATTGATAATTTACTGTTTTTAGGAACGCCGATGAATGTAGATGCCGACGTCTGGTTCGACAATTACCAGCCGGATGGCAATGACCATGAGGAGTGCGGCTCAATGTTCTACACCGGACGTCTCATCAATACCGATTGCGATGCCAGAAGCTTCTTCATTTGTGAACACATAGTAGATAATATAAATTCACCTGTTAGCGTCAGTTTAACCGATTCAGTGCTGCAGCCTTATTTCGGTTATGGCATAGAATAATGAAGTAGAAGAAGTAGAAGCAAAACTTACCTATGTCCTTTTTTTGAGGTATTCCACTCAGAGGAGTAATTTCAATGGCACCTGACCTGGCTTGAATTGGCCTTGATTATGGGGAAGCATTTATGGTACCTATATTAATATTATTATACGGTATATAAAGTCATTAAATTGGGATAGTGCTATTGGAAAACTACAACAATACGAAGAAGAAAGTATCGTAAGAGGTGTTTAAAATATTTTAAAATAAGCACCGAGAGACTTTATGGTCACATTTAGCCCTCATTCGTACGGGCGCTATTTGAAGCAGTAACAAGAGATATATCTCAAATCAGGCTTGTTTAAATTAAACATTTCTTTACTAACTATTTATGTTACTTACTAAATATACCTACATAAACTAACTACCTACCGTAATATTGAAAATAAAGTTGTAACTTCAAATAAAACTTTGTTTTTTTTTTCTTATTTTTCCCTTGATGAAGACTGGACTTAAATACTGCAAGTCTGCGTTGCATTAGAATTTTTATGCAAAAAACGATTAAAGCAGGACCAAAACTAAAGAGAAATAAGTATTTGTTTTCAAGTCTGGAAAGTTGTTTTTTGGCGCGAGTACTTGTATTGAAACCTGAGCAAGCGAAGGATAAGCGAGTGGTTCAAAGGTGCAAGACGCAGAATAACTTTTCACCTCACTACAGCGAGGAAAATGTATCCATGCATTGAACGTACGCCTTTATGTACTTATCGCGTAATTTTTCCGGAAGAAAGCTCAATTCGGCATGTATACCGCTTACACTAACCGGCAAGCGTAGCTTAACCTGATGGATCGACCTGATGTGGCTGTTATTACATAGCTACAAGCTCCTCTTAAAAAAATGTATAGCGAATCGTAAAATTAAAATGTATCACTCTTACAACATAAATTATTATTTAGCATTCTAAAATAAAAAACGAAAATAAAAAGTAGTCAAGTCAATGTCTCTAAACTTCCATTGACGCTCAGAAAGTTTTCAATTTGCAATGAACCAATGCACGATAATCATACGCTACCGTTAGCAAAGAACTTGGTGTGACAGTGACAATAGACTCGTTGGCAGAAAAGCGCTTATTACACTTCATATTAAGTTTGTTTGGTTATGTTAAATATTTTTATCTCTTTGATTAACTAAAGTCACAAGAATTTCCTGACAATATTGAATATAAATAGACAAACTTCATATATGATAGAATAACTTTTTACAGTGCTTAGGTAGATAACTGACTATTTCCTTAACTGCAAATGCAGACTACAAAACTACCTAGTCGAAAACAAACAAAACCATACAATTGCAGGCTCAGACCAAGTTGCAGGTTAACTAGCTAAGTAGCCTATACTTTGCGGAAGGTCACCGAAGACACGCATCGAAGAAATGCCCTTCAAGAAATACAGCATGCTGTGTTTAATTATGAGGAAAATACTATTGTTAATTATATAGAAATAATAAATTCAGTTCTTGTTTCAGAATGGCGGGAGTAGGTAACAAGTTAACATGCAGTAAGGAACTAAATGTACAGTATAATTCAACAAACATTTTTGAAATATACTAAGAAATATGTCGGTCACCGTCCAGATGTCAGATTTGAAGGTCAAATCATAATTTAATCAATAGGTAAACGTTTTACCTATGCGGGAATAATAATTGCCGTAATAGTACCAGCATTATGTAGCAAAGGATGTCACTACATATTATAAAACGAAGTCCTCTGCCGCGTCTGTCTGTCTGTTCGCGATAAACTCAAAACTACTGCACCGATTTTCATGCTGTGCATTTTCACCAATGGATAGAGTGGTTCTCGAGGAAGGTTTTAGTATGTAATAACCGACAACCACGCCGGCGAAGCCGCGGGCATCAGCTAGTTTGGCATAAAATGAAACACACAGTCATAGACATAATAATAATTATGTATATTTTGCAAGACAGTGCAGCTACATTATTTTCTTAATGTGTTCTTCGTGCAAACTTCTGGCAAACTTCGTGTTTCGTCAATCGTCAAATTTCTGTCAGTTGCCTTTTGCACTTGGTGTAGACCGGACGCTCGGGACAATAGCATCTAATAGGGAAAATAGTTGTACTTTATGTAATTAGGTGTTGATGCGGATTGTAACAATCGGGCGATAGGTGATTATTTCGGCAACACGCGACAGCACCGACAGAACGTACAGGAAAATAATATAATATGAGTTTCGCTTCTACTGTTTTATTATACCGCTCCACCACCCACATAAGGTGGTAAAAAAGGCTGCTCTGAATTAGTTAAGCTAGCGGGTGAAATTATGTTATCTAATTCGTGTTCACAAATGAAGAAGCTCTTCATTTCGCAATCGGTGTTGATCAGACGACCGGTGTAGATAATTGAGCCGCACTCCTCATCTCCGTCCGGCTGGTAGTTGTCAAACCAGGCGTCAGCATCTACATTCAACGGTGTTCCTGAGAAGAGAAGTAAATCATCTGTCAAAACAAAATCATAGCTAGCTGATAAAAAGTTTTAAAGGTACCATTTTGGTAGTCGTTTTCATTTCAATCTCAGGAAGTATGACCATGTTTTTAGGGTTCCGTACCCAAAGGATAAAACGGGACCCTATTACTAAGACTCCGCTATCCGTCCGTCTGTCTGTCCGTCTGTCACCAGGCTGTATCTCGGGGTAGTTAGACAGTTGAAATTTTCACAGATGATGTATTTCTGTTGGCGCTATAACAACAAATACTAAAAAAACAGAATAAAATAAATATTTAAGGGGGCTCCCATACATCAAACGTGATTTTTTGCCGTTTTTATAGATAATGGTACGGAACCCGTCGTGCGCGAATCAAACTCGCACTTGGCCGGTTTTTTCACTTTCACAAGGAACCCAAGTGAGCTGTAAACGATTGTGAAGAAAACAAGTTATTATTAAGATGGGATACCACGAGTCAACAACCAGTCTCTAATGATGGGCTATACGCGCGGGCGTACAGGTCTCTGGCAAAAAATCGCTACTTTGCAATCTGCATAGTGGTGGGTATATAGTACTAGGTATTATAATCAGGTCTCTGATCTACATCCATCACACACTAGCTTGGCTTATGACTCCTTTTGCTTGACAACACGGGTGGTAGCAAAATCAACGACAACAACATTTGCCCAGACTATAAACACTACATTTTCCAACATTTTCTTTATTGAACGTTTTCCTTGCTTTCTACCCATCTAAATCACTCTCACGTACCTTTAACTGTCTGCCAGCCATCTTTTAATTTGTTATGAAAGCCCAGGTGGTATATTCCTCTTTGATATTTCCCTTTGGCCCTTGGTTTCGGTGTGAACTCTGTTAACTTCACGCGGTAATCCGCTTCCCGCCTATTATTGATCACTGCCAGGTTAGATTGTTCTAGCTGGCACATTGCATATGCTTCGCTCCACTTCAATGGAGTTGTGTGGAGCTTGTAGCACTTCCCAATATCTTTACTTAAAGTGTAATCTGAAATAATAAACGTTATGATGAGGCTATTTTGATAATGTTGGATTTAATAAATATACATTGATGTAGGCATGAAGCAATTAATTTTGATGTCAATTTTGACATTAAAACAAAATCCCTCAAAATCAAAATGCTTTAACTTCAATTGGGTAATTCACTCGGAATAGCAATCCTTAGTAATATTATAAATGTGAATGTAACTCTGTCTGTCTGTCTGTCGCGCTTTCACACCAAAACTACTGAACCGATTTAAATGAAATTTAGTACACAGATAGTCTAGAGCGCGAGAAAGGACATAGGCTACTTTTTAGCGACATACCATGCGGGCGAAGCCGCGGGCGGAAGCTAGTCCTTTATAAACTTTTGATACACCGATTGAGAGGGTGCTCCCTGAAGGGGGTCTCCTTAAATACCAAGATTCAAACCTACCTAAATTAGGCATATCGCAGTTATTGTTCCACTCTAGTGTCTTAAGCTTCTTCTTGCAAATGAAGTGTTTCTTAAAATGACAAAAGTTATCATCCATGTCGCCAGCTCGCACGAAGCAAGTACAATTCTGGTTGCTGTTATAATTGTCCGGTTGACCTGACTGCCAGTTATAGTATACCTCAGACATGGCCTTCCCTAGAAAAGTAAAACATATAGTTATTAAAAAAAACCGGCGAAGAGCGTGTCGAATGAAAGGCAAAAACTCGTGGTTGCGCTTGCTCTCGTTGTTACAAACAAAGCGTGTCAATGTGTACTATTCATTTATTATTTGTGTTTTTTTTCTATTTGTGTGCCTAGTGCCTATTACACATATGTAATCATTAATTTTGCTGGTTAGGTCCAAACTAACGCAATCCTCTATAGCACCCTCAACGTGTATCCAGTTGGTGTAGATCTCAGAAATTGAATTTCCTAGAAACATGAAAATAATGTAGATATGATTATTTAAAGCTTCGCAGGGCGTGCGAAACTAGTATATCTGTCACCGGTTTATGAACTTCGTTAGTTTTTAACATACCGGTATTATTTCCGTTAGATTATAAACTGCCGAAAAATTGTGAATTGCAACATTTGCAACAAATCATTTACAATTTAACGCATTATTTTTTGATTCTTGCGAATCTATCCATCCATTTGAAACCGACAAATTGTGAACTCAAACTTGTTTGCGACCTAACGCACCTTACGCTAATACTTACGGAAGTAAATTCCCCCAACCCTTGCCGGAAACCCACTATTTTTTTTAATGACATAAATCTCATAGAAAATATTGATAAATGAAATTTTGACGGAGCTAGAAGGGAGAGAGGAAGACGGTAAGTCATCTCCCCACCCACCAGTTCACAGGAGACACATTTTCAAAAGTTGACACGTCAAAACTGTCACTTGAAATAGTATTACTAATTAGATAAACAAATCTCTAAAAAAACATCCAGCATTTAGAGATTTATTGTGAAAATATACCTATAAAATTCAAGAATAAAATATACGTACCGTCAACGGTCTCAAATACTCCTTCAACCAATAAGTCTGACACCCCTATCCATATTTCCTTCACGGTACGCTTAGTTAGGTTCCAAAATGCTAACACTCTACTTGCTTCATCTTCGTTTTCTGGATAGAAGAAAATGGCCGCTTCCAGTTGACACACTTGCTTGGCATCAGCCCAAGCCTTTGGTGTCGCATGGATCTTATAGAAACTCTCGAGTGCTTCTATATAATGGTAATCCTTTCGGAAAAACTTTTTAGCTCTTTGTCCATCTATGAATAGATAAGATAATTGTAGCATTTCATTAGAGAACAATTTGCTCTGCGAAAGAAAATGCATTGGCATTTTATTTTCTTGTAAAAGTTTAAGGACGTGTGTCTCATAGGATGACCGAGTCATAACAGTATCTAACTCGGTCAGTGCAGTGCAGTTGAAGACGAAACATAAACGTGTACTATGTATAATAATATTAATGTTCTACTTACATGAATCCGACACAGAGTTTACAATCAGGAAGAATAAAAAAGTTTTCGAAAACATTTTAAGTAATACGACTGACGTCTTGTATCGCGCCAGGTAAACAAACTTAGGAGGATGTTTGACAGAATCTTAATGCAATCTTGTTCAACCAGTTCTAACCTGCATGCTGTAACCAATGTGATTTATTTCTTCAAAAATATTGTAAAATATTGTAAAACTTTTAGAGCCTGTTCCTCAGCAAAAGCCATACACATCTAAAAAAAAAAATCTTCTGGAATTAAAATTAAAACAACTTGGAATTTTACTAATTCTAAAACGGTAAAAATCCATCTAATAATCAATGATATAGATATTAAGACCAACGTGGAGGTGGCAACTGAGTTTCCACGAATATTCCAATTTTAACAACCAAAACTCTGCCAGGTAGGAAACGCCGACTTCATGTAGCATATTTAAAAAAAAATATATATGACGTATACAAGTGATTCCAATATCCTATTTAAAGAATAAACAATTTCATTTTCACCTCACAAGCTCGGAAAGATCCTGTTTGTCATTCGAAATCTGCGTGCAAAACTGCATTTTGTCCGCTAGCGTGGAAAGAGTTTTAAAAATTCGAACCTTTCTATTCAATCATTTTCTATACCGCCGGGTCCACTGAAAATGCATAAATACTTATTTCATGTCAATGCGCCAACCACATTTATAGAATAATCGGAATGGCCAGTACGAAGACAGCATCGAAAAAAAAAAAACAGCGGTTCCCTACATTTATGTTCGCATAGATCCCATACTGTCCCATAGTGAAACTTGTTCATAATGATGAGTAAAATATTTCGTGTATAAAAAGATACACCTTATATAGTGCTGCAGCATCACCTGGAATTTGCAGGATACCCAACTCCCTCACCAACTTTCAGCAGAGGTATCGTGTTTGGAAAAATTGGAAACGTCTCAAAAATAAGTTACAGATAGATGGTGATCAGGGTCTGATGATAGAGTAGGAAAGATAAATGAGAGTAAATTAGTAACTAGCTTCACTGTGGCAAAAATACGTACAGCTACGTAGATTTCGGCGACCCGCAATTAAACCATCGTCCATATAGACTATGTGCGAAAAATACTTAATATTGAAGCTAACTCAAAAACTACGCGAGCAAAGTTAATAAACAAAAAAAAAACATTTTTAATTTTCACTTTTTAGTTGTGGTGCCAGCCCCACACAAATTCGAATACCACTACCTGCTATGTAAATAACAGTGACGGAGTCAAATAAGGTATCATCTACATAGACTAAGTGGAAAAGAAAAACGTAATTATTGAAGCTAACTCTAAAACTACGCAAGCAAAATTAATAAAATTTATATGGGACCACCTCGGGAGTATTATTATAAACCTTTGGAAAAAAAAAAATTGTAAATCGGTTTACAATTGGCGAAAATATCGATGAAAATACACAAAAAAAAAACATCCAGACGAACATAGAACCTCCTCCTTTTTGAAGAAGTCGGTTAAAAAATATAGGACCACCTATGAAGCATGACCTACCAAACAAAACAAGAATCATCAAAATCAATCCATAATTGGCGGTATAATCGCGTAACAAACATACAAAATAAAACATAAAGACGAATTAAGAACCTCCTCCTTTTTGAAGTCCGTTAAAAGGTAGAAAATTAAATGAAAAAAATAGTGTTTATTGTCTGGACGAATGTTTTTGTCGTCGATTTTGCTACCACCAGTGAGTTGTCACGCAAACGGAGACATAAACCGAGCCAGTGTGCGATGGATGTAGCGTATACTTCCTGAGATCGAAATGAAAACAACTGCCAATATTTTACAAGCGATAAACCTTTTTTACCCAACTCCGGCGAAGAAAAAAGGAGGGTTATGATTTTGACCGGTATGTATGTATGTATGTAAGTATGCTCATCTGTTCCCTCCTATCTTCTAAACCACTTATCACAATTTGACAAATGAGGTATCGTTGGAAGCATCTTGATCGTCCGCTGGTTATAGGCTATGTGACGTCACATTAAATATGGCGCCCTCTAGAGGACACAAAGTACGGAACTAAAAAAAAAAATTTTTTTATCGTACCATGTTGGGTATCAAATGGAAGGGCTTAATGAGCACATTTCAAAAATATATATATGTCGGCGTCAGCGATGGCTGAGCGATAGTGCCACCATAATCTCGATTCGGTGGTACAGACTCCATAGTGCAGGTTTACAATAAAACACGATGATACAGTAAATCAGTTAGTATTTCACTTTCAGAATAATTATCACAGTAGATACAATACTAATAATGTTCACGCACTACTTTCTACGTTCGGGCAAACCGACAGTTTCGCATAGTAGAAGTGGAGGTGTGCATCTGTTCGTTGCCCTGACAAGACTGCTTCGTCGTTCAGCCACTTCCCTTAACACGACTCTGTCCACGTGACACCCCACTCCAGTGAGCGCGTCACGGAGTTTACCCTCACCTTAGTACTACTATAATCAAATGAGAGACTATTATCGCTCAACTTTTATAATCTGCGACACGGCCATCCTGCTTGCACACGTCCTCGTGTGATGGTTACCCTGCGAACAAATAGTTCACGGGAGAATTTCGTTCCACTCGGTCACTCCTGACCAAACTCTAGATTCATCGTGTTGGTAAAATAAAGAAATTTTAGAACTCTACAGTTTTATTTTAACCAAATCTGACTCTTTAATTAAATCAAACATGATACAAGTGGGAATAATCGAAAAGACTACAATCACTACAATGGGCCATGTACCATAGTCATTCGAATCTACCTTTAAAACTCTACTGCAACAATAACTGCCAAGCTCACAGAAACTCTCGAGTAAAACCTCTAACGCCACGGCTCTCCAGCCGACCAGCAATCACATTGCTTACACACATCCAGCGCATGGATCAAAACTTCGGTATGCATATCCATCAAGTGGATCGCCCGTGTGCATCACCCACTGACTACACACTACGGTCTCTCCAGACCCCGACCTCCGCCAGAGTTAAACGCGCATCGCGCACCCACGGACTACTTGAGTTGCCTCAAGAGACACCGATTTCTACCGGGCTACGACTACGTAATAACAACTGGTACGGTCGAACACAATACGGCCGAAAGAGAACCTTACTCGACCTTCTACCACAACTTAAGCTTGATCATCATCATCCTTTTCAACATCAACATCGACTGGTACGTGACCCGCTGGCATCTTCCTTAGCCTATCGTGTGCATATTTGTAGGTACGGCAAACGGTAAACGGTACGAGTCGAGTCCTGAAGTCTTATCTTTAGTTCACCAGTTTTAATAAGCATACGAGGTAAAACCGTTAATAAAAATGAGCGAAGATTCTTTAAAGCAACGATATTTGCGATTTTGTTATTTTGGATATCAGTATCGATATCGATTTTGATAGGTAACTAAAGACAGCAACAGACTTTAGTTTTGAGATCACCAAAGTTGAACTAGGCAGTTGACAGTGTAACCTTGTTTCAATTTTCAAGCAATTTGGAACTAAAGATTTGAAATTTAAAAACTAGGTTAACCTACGAATTTAACCTATCTAGTTTCGAGATTACCGAGACCAAGCACAACGATTCCAAATTGAATTAATCAAATAAAACAAAACCACAGGTATCTCATTCGCGGTCAACAATCACACACACTATTCCCCACGGGAATACAGAGTCGTCCCTGACTCTACGGTGTTGGCTTCAAGGCTATACCCGACCATACTACCCAGAGCTACCGCACACCATAGCTACGATACTCTGGTACGGTCTCCGACCCAATGAATAGAGAACCTGTTTATACAATCTAAAGTGATTGAGCTTCGGCAGTACATATACTGAAATTGGAACGATACAGAGAAGATTAGCATGGCCCCTGCGCAAGGATGACACGCAAAATCGTGAAGCGTTCCACATTTTTCCCCACCGAAGGTGTCTCCACGTTGTCGTCGTGGTGGGGCTTGCGTGTCTCAATGATCTTGGGGCTCTGCCGGTAGAGTTACTCATGCCGGAAAGGCCCAAGTGAGAGACCAGACTAAGAGAGATACCGGGACGGGGTCGCTCCTGATCGATCGACGACAGTCGATCGACAGATGACGTGACCATGCCGCTGCGGTGCAGGCGCACCAAAGCGGCGCGTGTTTCTCTCGTTGAGGAGTAGTCTTCAACGAGAGAACTTTCGGCGGGTTCGTTGAGTCGGTTTGGCCGGACAGCGAACGGAGGCATGTTTAATGCCGCCGTCGGGGGCTTGGCTTAATTGCCTGGCCCAGAGGAAGGCTACCTCTAAGATAAAAAACCTCCTAATCCTAAGCTTTGAAGCGCGGCGAGAGGATGAGTGGCTGGTGGGGGACCAGTCGCTAGCGCTTCCCCTGTAGATACCTGCCGCACTCTACAGTATATAGGCTTACCGGGTATCTAGGCTCTGCCCGGTGGACATGTAGTACCTATATCTACTCGTGGGATTAAGATATGAATGAAAAAACAAATAATAAAAACAAACAAATAGATAAATTGCCGATGGGCGTGGATGCGGTGTCAGATTCTGACACCACATCTGATAGAATGAGCGTGGCGAGCGTAAGCTCCAAGCGCTCGCAGATTGGAGAGGAGATGGGTGGGCGTGCCTCCAAATTTTTGAGGAAACGCTCACATAAAGAAAAGGTAGAATGTGCAGGGTTGACAGGCCTCTCTTCTAGCGAGGAGTACCTGCCGGCCCCCAAAGTGCCGACAGGCAAGAGAGGGCGAGGTCGCGCAATTGGTGGAGCGCCAGCTCCTTCAACGTTGCGTGGTCCTCAGGGGCGCTTCCTCAAGGGCCCCGACACGTCAGCGCCCAGCGGAGGAAGCGACCCGGGGACCGAGCAAGTGGAGGGTGGTTCTACCCAAAGCCCCACCTCTTTGGTCAGCACTAAGTGGGACATCAACTCTGCTAAAAGAGAAGAGAGACGGGCAGTAGCTCTAGACGAGGTGGCGGAAATGGCCAGTCAGGCCAGAGAGCGGCGGTCTGCTCGCTTGACCGCTGCTGAGGATCTGTCGGCGGCGGCCCTGAGCCGCCAGGTAATGGACGGCGTGGACGTGGTTTTGAAGGTTGCCACCAAGTCTGGCAACCTGAAGGGCACGTTCACGCGAGCCCTAAAAGAGGCGGCAAACGAAATAAAAGAGGCGGTCGGAGTCCTCCTAAATCGCACGACATCAGAGGAGACGGTGAAGTTGTGGGAGGAGAACAGCCGTCTCCGATCCGAGCTGGAGGACCTGAAGCAGGAGTTTGCCGCTCAGAGGAGTGACTGGCAGCGACAGGCAGCTCCCGCGGCCGCCGGCCCCCCTCCTGCCATGCCTTCGTCGGCTCCTGCACCTGCACTTGCCCTGTCCGACCACGACATCGAAAGGGTGGCAAGGATTTGCATGCTGCAGTGTGGGGGCATGGTTAACGCCCGATTAGACGCCATGGAGTCTCGACTCCCCCCGGCCGAAATCCTCCGACCGCCGCTTGCGGCAGATACGCGGAGGAAGGAGGAGTCCGCTAGGACGAAGCCCGTACAGGAGGCCAAGAAAAAACGTGCAAAGGGGGTCAAAAAGCCCACGGAGGGACCAAAGAAGACCGCAGCGGGTGCGTTCGCACCCCCTTCCCACTCAACCGTGCCCCAGGCGGCCGCGACTCCCACTAAAGAAGCCTGGACGACCGTCGTTAAAAGGGGCCGCAAGAAGAAGGTGACGGTGAAGGCGACGGTGCCGGTACCCCCAAAGGGCCCAGCTCTAAAAGCAATGAGGCCACCCAAGGTCAGGGCCCCACGCTCCGAGGCTGTGGTCATTACATTGCAGCCCGAAGCCTCAAAGAGGGATGTGACCTATAAGTCGGTCCTGGCCCAGGTAAAGGAGAAGCTGAACTTCAGCGAATTTGCCACCCCGGCTGGCTTTGTTTTGAAAAACGGCAGCCACGGGTGCCAAAGTGTTTGAGGTGTCGGGTGAAGGAAGACAGAAGAGGGCGGACGTTCTGGCCGCCAAACTTCGAGAAGTCCTCAAACCGGAGGACGTCCGGGTTTCAAGGCCCACTAAAACATCGGAATTGCGCATAGATGGGCTGGACGACTCCGCGACTCCAGAAGAAGTAGTGGCGGCCATTGCCCGAAATGGCGGGTGTCCGCCCGAGAGCGTGCAGGCGGGCGAAATTCGCAGCAGCGTGGCCGGACTGGGCACGGTTTGGGTGCGGTGTCCGGTAGCAGCGGCAAATAAGGTCGCAGGTGGCAGACGGTTGCTGGTGGGGTGGGTGTCAGCGAGTGTGAAACTCCTGCCATCTAGGGTCATGCAGTGCTACCGTTGCCTGGAAAAGGGGCATGTCCGGGCACAATGCACTGCAGTAATAGACCGCAGCGACCTCTGCTATCGATGCAGTCAACCCGGTCACAAGGCGGCCCAGTGTTCCGCGGCACCAAACTGCAGTCTTTGCGCAGCTGCAGGAAAGCCTACGGAGCACAGACTTGGTGGGAAAGCCTGCAAGGCACCACGAAATGTTGTCAAGAGGACCGGGGCTGTTGGAGGACTTGCGCCTCTCCCACAGACCGCCAATCAAGCGGCTGAGTCCCGACCCAGGGAAGGACATGCTGAGGAAATGGAATGCCAGTGATAGCACAATTCCATTTCCTCCAGGCGAATATCAACCACGCTGCCAGAGCTCAGGATCTATTGCTTCAGAGCATGGCGGAGTGGTCGATTCACGTGGCTGTGGTCGCCGAACCGTATTTTGTTCCCCCTAGGGATAACTGGGTGGGAGACTTGGACGGTTTGGTGGCCATCATTGGCGGGGCTCTTGTCAACCCGTCCCGAGGTCACGGCTGGGTAGCCGCCCTCGCGGACGGCATTGGCACGGTTGGGGCGTATTTTTCGCCCAACAAGAGTCTCGCCGACTTCGAGAGGTTCCTTGTCGAGTTGGGTGCCGTCGTGGGCCGTCTCCACCCTCGTCCGGTGCTGTTGCTGGGGGATCTCAACGCCAAGTCTGCGGCGTGGGGATCCCCTGTGACTGATGCTAGAGGTGAGGTGTTGGAGGAGTGGGCGGTCACGACGGGCTTGACCGTCCTAAATCGGGGCTCGGTTCACACGTGCGTGCGGCAGCGGGGCGGGTCTATAGTGGACGTCTCGTTCGCTAGCTCCGCTGTCGCGAGCCGTGTCCGCGAATGGCGTGTCGCCGTGGAGGTGGAGACGTTGTCGGATCACCGATACATCCGCTTCGACGTCTCCGCCCAGACCGCCGGCGGCCGCGGTCCACCGGCCCCACGAATGGACGGTCCGCGCTGGGTGCGTAAGCGCATCGACAGGGAGCTTCTCGAGGAGGCCGCTATTGTCCAGGCCTGGAGCCGGGAGTCGGCAACGTTCGGACCCGTCGACGTCGAGCAGGAGGCGCTGTGGTTCCGCGGGGCGATGACGCAAATTTGCGACGCGTCCATGCCCCGGGTCCATGCACAGTCCGCAAGGCGCCAGGTGTACTGGTGGACCGCCGAAATCGCGCAGCTGCGCATCGCGTGCGTGGCGGTTAGACGCCAGTACACCCGTTACCGGAGGAGACGTCTTCGGGTCCCTGACGAAGAGGCCGCGCTGTATGAGGTGTACCGCGCGGCTAAGGAGACTCTGTGGCTGGCCATCGGCGAGTCGAGGACGCGAGCCAGGGAGATGTTGGAGACTCTAGACGGGGATCCGTGGGGGCGCCCTTATCGCGCGGTTCGAGGGAAACTTCGGGCCGCGGCGCCCCCACTTACGGAGAGTCTCCAACCCGAGCTGCTGGAGGAGGTGGTCGCAGCCCTCTTCCCGGCAAGAGCGGAGCATACTCCACCACCGATGGCTTTGCCCACAGCCGCAGAGTCTACAGAGGAGGAGAACGCCATCAGCGTCCCAGAGGTGACACAAGCAGAGATGAGGGCAGCCGTGATGCGGCTCCGGGCCAAGAACGTGGCCCCGGGGCCCGACGGGGTCCACGGCTGCGTGTTAGCCCTCGCTCTGAAGGAGCTTGAGCCCCAACTGAGAGGACTCTACACAGCGTGCCTTGAGCGGGGCCAGTTTTCCACTTTGTGGAAATCTGGTCGTCTGGTCCTGCTCAGGAAGACGGGGCGCCCTGCGGACTCGCCGTCCGCGTACCGGCCCATAGTGCTGCTAGACGAGGTGGGCAAGCTGTTTGAGCGGATAATCGCAGCCCGCCTCGTTGGCCACTTGTGCAGAGAGGGGCCGGACTTGGACGACAGCCAGTTCGGGTTTGGGCACGGGCGCTCCACAATCCACGCTGTGTCGCGGGTAAGAGTCCTGGCGGAGGAAGCGGTGTCCCGGGGCGGGGTGATGTTGGCGGTGTCCTTGGACATTTCCAACGCCTTCAACACCCTGCCCTGGAGTTGTATTCGGGAGGCACTGCGGTACCATGGGGTGCCTCCCTACCTCCGCCACATCGTTGGGGCTTATTTGTCAGAGAGGTGTGTCACCTACATGGGACGTGATGGCGGAAACCAGCGCCGCATGTCGTGCGGTGTTCCACAGGGCTCGGTTTTAGGCCCACTCCTGTGGAACATCGGGTACGACTGGGTGCTGAGGGGCGAGCTCAGTCCGGGGGTAGACCTGACGTGTTATGCGGATGACACGCTGGTCACTGCCAGGGGGAGCTCGCACAGGGAGGCAGTGTTGCTGGCGACGGCTGCGGTCTCGCAGGTGGTGAGCCGCATACGTCGCCTAGGCCTGGAGGTGGCCCTCAGCAAGTCGGAGGCCATGCTGTTTCATGGCCCCCGGCGGGCGCCGCCACCCGGCTCACACATCGTGGTCGGGGGGGCTCGGATCGCTGTCGAGTCTACCATGAAGTACCTAGGATTGGTGCTCGACAGCCGGTGGGACTTCGGGCCTCACTTCCGACGGCTGGCGCCCAAGTTGCTGGGCGCTGCTGGGGCGCTGTCAACGCTGCTTCCCAATCTGGGGGGCCCGAGCGCCGCTTGTAGGCGGCTCTACGTGGGGATCGTGCGATCGATGGCCCTTTACGGGGCCCCGATCTGGGCGGCTGACCTGACGGCCGCTAGTATCGCAGTCCTGCGCAAGCCGCAGAGAGCGATGGCCGTCAGAGTCATCAGGGGGTATCGCACGATCTCCTACGAGGCGGCTTGTGCACTGGCCGGATCCCCGCCCTGGGACCTCGAGGCGAAAGTACTCGCGTCATCGTATCGGTGGCGCGAGGAAGCGAGGGCGCGGGGTGAGCAACCGATGCAGCGACACATAGAGCTGCATCGGTCTCAGTTTCGCGAGGTCCTGGTGGCGGAATGGCGGGAAAGGCTTTCACGCCCTACCGCCGGCCTCGACATCATCGAGGCGGTCCGGCCGGTGCTCGAGCGCTGGCTTGGGAGGAGGCACGGCTCCCTGTCGTTTCGGGTGACGCAGGTGCTCTCGGGGCATGGTTGCTTCGGGAAGTACCTGTGTCGCATTAACAGGGAGCCGGACGCCCGGTGTCACCACTGCGTCGACTGCCGGGAGGACACGGCGCGGCATACGCTGACAGAGTGTGCCGCTTGGGAGGAGCCACGCCGTGCCCTCATCTCAGAAGTAGGCAATGACTTGTCGCTGTCGGCTGTGGTGAATGCCATGGTCGGCAGCGGGGAGTCCTGGGACGCGGTGGTTTTCTACTGCGAGACGGTCGTCTCGCAGAAGGAGGCTGCGGAAAGGGAGAGGGAGATCTCGTCCACTCACCCGGCCCGCAGCAGGCGCACCGGGCGTCGGCGGAGGGCGGATAACGCCCTCTTCCAGCCCCCCTAAATGGGTCCAGGGGTGACGGACTCGGGGACGTCCGTCGCCCCCCACACATCAGGACCCGAGGTGGCGGCGCGTAGTGTTCCACGCGCGCCCCTCTTAGACGTCACGGGGGGAGTCAAACACCTCACTCACCCCCCTGACCCGAGGAGGCCCGCAGTGGCGGGCCGGCACCGGTCGGGGGTTGCGGAAGATTCTTACGTTCCCGCGACCCCCGGCGTAGGTGTGAGTCGGAACACCGGGGTGGTTTTTAGTCAGTAAGAGTCTGACAGACCCCTCCGCCCACCCCAGGGCGGAGGACATCCATGAGGATTTTCCACCGCGGAAAAAAAAAAAAAAAAAAAAAAGGCAGTTGACAGTGTAACCTTGTTTCAATTTTCAAGCAATTTGGAACTAAAGATTTGAAATTTAAAAACTAGGTTAACCTACGAATTTAACCTATCTAGTTTCGAGATTACCGAGACCAAGCACAACGATTCCAAATTGAATTAATCAAATAAACAAAACCACAGGTATCTCATTCGCGGTCAACAATCACACACACTATTCCCCACGGGAATACAGAGTCGTCCCTGACTCTACGGTGTTGGCTTCAAGGCTATACCCGACCATACTACCCAGAGCTACCGCACACCATAGCTACGATACTCTGGTACGGTCTCCGACCCAATGAATAGAGAACCTGTTTATACAATCTAAAGTGATTCCAACTCATCATCATTCTATTTCGTCTACAATCTCAATTAGTACTTGGCCTTTGGGCATCTTCCGAACACGGTCATGATCCATCATACTTTTTAACCAAAAGGGGCGAACTAGCAAACGGTGAACTACTGGGTCTAATTATTTTCGCTTCCATCAATTCGTTAACCTTATCGCGCATGATTCGACGTTTGGTTTAGGGTCGATTAACTCCAACGCACCAAAATTAACACGTGTGGTCGGAAAACCGCTAATAAAAAGTCAATCTTATTTTAAGATATTTACAAGGTCACTTCTTTTATCAAATGGTAAATTAGTGTCAATTTTATCACAATTATTCTTTATTACTGTATAGCGTTATAGTTTTTCTCTATTCAAAATTAATTCGTTTGCAGTCATGCTCACACAAAAGCCGTTATTCAAAATCTCTCGTCGTAATACAATATTACTACGGAAGTACGTATTGGGCAAAACATGGAATAGAATCTCTGTCGTAAAATCGTTACGCTATAAGATTTATTCTGTGCTGAATACACGTGTTTGACCAATACCAGTCAACGCAACAACGTTATTAACTCATTTGCCACTTAATTTGGCTGCACAACTCTCGTTTACTAACGAGCATTCAGCACCGAAATCAAAACAAAAATCATACGACTCACCAGATTGCTGTAACTGTCCACAAACACCAGCTATTTCAAGCATCTAAGCGTCGCTCTTTCACCGCGTCACCACCTCCAGCGAGACTCGCGCTGCTCACACCGGGCGACGGCGCCGCTCAAACCCGCAGCACTAGTAGACTTCGCGCCATCCGCGCAGCCGCGTCGACAGTGTGACGTTACGTCCGTTTTCGCCACAACGGAAACAAATCACTTGTTCGACTCCAGATGATGCATTCGATGCCAATTGGTGTGGCAATGAAACATTGCACGCCAGTGGGGGTCAGATCCTTTATCGCACTTCTGATGTCGGCGTCAGCGATGGCTGAGCGATAGTGCCACCATAATCTCGATTCGGTGGTACAGACTCCATAGTGCAGGTTTACAATAAAACACGATGATACAGTAAATCAGTTAGTATTTCACTTTCAGAATAATTATCACAGTAGGTACAATACTAATAATGTTCACGCACTACTTTCTACGTTCGGGCAAACCGACAGTTTCGCATAGTAGAAGTGGAGGTGTGCATCTGTTCGTTGCCCTGACAAGACTGCTTCGTCGTTCAGCCACTTCCCTTAACACGACTCTGTCCACGTGACACCCCACTCCAGTGAGCGCGTCACGGAGTTTACCCTCACCTTAGTACTACAATAATCAAATGAGAGACTATTATCGCTCAACTTTTATAATCTGCGACATATATATAATAACCCCAAAAGAATTAAAAAAAATTAAAGTAATAAAAACTAAAACCCAACTACGACTAAAAAGGTATAAACAAGACACCACAGACAGACAAATTAAAAAACCGAAGTCACACGTAATCTGTTCGATTTATGCCCTCTAACACGTGTGACTCCGGATTTTTAATTTGTCTGTCTGTGGTGTCTTGTTTATACCTTTTTAGTCGTAGTTGGGTTTTAGTTTTTATTACTTTAGTTTTATCAGTTACGTTGGTTAGTTAACCTATGATTGTTTGCTATATGTTTTTCTTTTTCAGGAATACCGTTGAATATAGATGCTGACGCCTGGTTTGATAATTACCAGCCGGCCGGAGATGAGGAGTGCGGTTCAATGTTCAGATCAACACCGGTCGTCTGATCAACACCGATTGCGAAATGAAGAGCTTCTTCATTTGTGAACACGAATTAGATAACAGTAGTTCACCTGTAAGCGCTACTATATCTAATTCAGAGCAGCCTTTTTTCACCCTTATGTCGGTGGTGGCGTAGATTAATAAGGCAGTAGAAGTCCTTTATGTTCATGATGACAGAAGATGATTCTGTCATCAGAACGCCACGGCCACGACGAACTGATATATTCCAGCACAATCCTGATGAAATTGAATCTGCTGAACGAATAATGACCACCTGATAAAACCTACGCCGTCGTATACCTACTTTAATTTAACAAGATGATTTAAAACAGTAATATGTTTATCTTACGCACTTAAACTTATTTCTTGATGGAGTTTTCCTCATCAATTAGCATATATATCGAAAATAAACAAATCACTTAAAAACATTTAGATTTGCTTACATGTATTTTATTATTACTTATATATAATTAGTATTTTCCTAATGCTACGGCTACATTTTCGACCGAACATCCAAAGTTAAAAAAACAATTATCCATATTATGAATCAGAATGATTTATTCTCATCTTCATCATTCCTCTTCTTCTAAGTGATGCTCATGTATGGCCATCATGTGCGACTTTCAACTCAAGACTGCGTTGTAAATGAAAAATAACAAAATGTAACCGGGCAAGCAAAGCTCATTCAATCAAAACATCATCGAACCCTTTGATAGCCGACAACACTACGAAGGACATCCTTGTGCGCCCAAAGGCATCATGATTTGAAGAAATGCATGGACGGACTTATAGTTAACTAAAGGGATATTTATACGCTGACCACTAGTTGCGAAAACATGAATATCCGCCGATCTCCTTAGTATGACCGCAGGGTAGAACTGGTTCTCGGGAAAGTCCGAAAGGGTTACCGTGGCCCCTGGAAATATACAGGCAACGGCAGAAACACGGGTGGGTTTTAGTCAGTAAGAGTCTGTCACGCCCTTCCGCTCCGCCCAGAGCGGGAGAAGATATTTGGTAATTTCCCAACACAAAAAAAAGGGTAGAACTGGTTGGACAAGACTGTCGATGCATCTGCTAAACATTCTCCTACGTTTGTTTGCCAGACGCGGTTCACGACATCTGTCGTATCATTACAAAATATGTTTTCAAAAATCTTGTTATTCTTTTTAATTGTGAACTTTGTGTTAGACTCATGTAAGTACATTTACATATAAAGTTTATTTCTCGCTTTTAAGTGTTTATCTACGATATACTTCGACCTTACTAAATTATAGCCTGTGACCATATTTTATAATACCTATTGTGGTATGTATTATTGTTAGTGCAAGTTTTTTTTTTAATATCCTAAGCCTAACTTTATGTTAATAATATTATAAATTATAAATGCGAAAGTGAAAGCGCAGGGAGCAGCTAATTACGAGTAGTAATAAAATAAAGTCCCATCATATTATGAACACTTAAAAGAGGGTACCTTCATTGGTTTTTTTTTTCGTATAGTTACTTTTTCCGTATCTGTATTATTCTAATTTATTCATAGACGGCCAAAGAACTAGACACTTTTTCCGAAAGGACTACAGTTATATGGGAGAATTCAAGAGTTTCTATAAGATTCAGACCATACCACAGACTTGGGCTGAGGCCAAACGAGTGTGTACTCTGGAAGGAGCCATTTTCTGGCACCCAGACAACGACGATGAAGCTCGCGCAGTGATATCGTTTTGGAACAAAACTGTGCCCAAAATCGAATGGATGTATGTGGGGCTTTCCGACTTATTGGTTGAAGGAGTGTTTGAGACCGTTGATGGTACGTATTACATTTCAAGTCTATTAGGTATTAACTAAGACCCATAAGTTCCTACTTTTTTAAATGAATAGAAAGAAGTAACACACCGTAAAACGTATGTGTAGTATTGTAATGAATTAAAATCAACAATGCCTAACTTACCAGACACTATAAAGATTCCAGTTGATTTTTTTCCTATAATTTAAATAATTTTCGTACGTCATCTTCTACTACTACTTCTAGGTAAGTCTATCTCTGAGGTGTACAACAACTGGCAGCCAGATCAGCCGGACGATTCTGAAGGTGGACAAGATTGTGTATACATATATTTAAAGGAAGGGCCTGGATATCTAGATGACTTCGGATGTGAAAAAAAGTATTCCTTCATTTGTAAGAAGAGTCTTCAGTCACTAGAGTGGAACTATCAATGCAATATGCCTAACATTGGTAGGTACGTTATAATTTTTGTGAGTAAAGGGACACACTAGATACCTACGTCTTTCCATTTCCAATGGAGCTGGCTGGCCATTGCGAAATTCCAACATACCTACTTTGTATACCGTATTCGAGTACCGTGGACAAAATAGAAAAAACGAATGTGCAAAATTGGCGTATAAATTGCAAATGGACTGTAAAAGTAAGTAGCTACTGTGCGCTTATCGGTAACACACAACCATTGGTCAGCTTTGTGGGATCTGGATACAAGACCACGCTGCGAGTCACTTCTCTCCTACGTCCGGAGCCCATAAAGTCCCTACTTGCACCCTGTTGCTGACCAAAGAGTTTCTATGGACTGGCATTCACCAAACGTAGATGTGTAGACAACCATGTCACAAGCCTACCCATACGTTTCTGCTGCTGAGTACAGCATCAGTGCCCCAGGGGTTACTTTTCATCCACTCAAACATCTTAGTAACCTTATGACTTACTTTTTTCAGGTTACAGTTACAATAAGGATAATGGCAAGTGCTACAAACTCCACACAACTCCGTTAAACTGGACCGAAGCATATGCCATATGTCAACTAGAACTATCCAACCTGGCACTGATCAGCAATCGGCTGGAAGCGGAGTATCTTGTGAAGTTAGTGGAATTTACACCGAAACCAAGGGTCGAAGAGAAATATCAAAGAGGAATATATCACCTGGGCTTTCACAACAGATTCAACGAGGGCTGGCAGACAGTTCGAGGTAAGTGAGTGCGTGTGCTTTAAGTATTTTGAAAGAATAGATACGAAAATAGATAAGAAAGATAGATTTTGTAGGTGTTAACATAAATCTTTTTAAATCTTGAAGTTAAGCTACGGCACATAGTCAACGCGAGCGTTTTCGCTTTGCGGAGGATCGGGAGGGGGAATTCCTTTAGGCTTATGTATGTCCCAAGCTGCCATAATGCAGCTTGTAAGTGCTTTGACTTTCTGATTTCAAATGCTTAATGTTGTCGTTATTCAAGATTATTATGGCAACAGAAAAATATTAACTAGAACATGGGTATCATTTTTACGATTTTGGAGGTGTTGATACCGAAAATGAAATATATACTCGTATGCTATAAAATTAGTTTTTTATCATGACATTATTTGACTGGGCATTTTGTTATTCACACTTTTCCTGGTGATTTAGATTTAAAAAATCATTACCTTTTTTCTAGGAACACGCATGAATGTAGATCCGGACACCTGGTTCGACAGTTACCAACCGGAAGGACACAGTCATGAGTGCGGCTCAATGTTCTTTAACGGTCGTCTGATCAACACCGCTTGCGATATGAGGAGCTTCTTCATTTGTGAACACGAAGTTGATAACTTGACTGCGCCTTTTACCAGCAGTTTAACCGACTCAGAGGGGCCTATATTACAACCTTATGTTGGTGGTGGTATATAATAAAACAGTCAGTCGCTCCATGTTAAAGCTGCATTCAGTTAGATAGGAAGCTCACATAGTTGGGAAAGGCTAGAGGCTAGACAGATTGATTGGTCTTTTATTACCTGTTGCCCGCGAACTTGCATGCTTGCATCCAAGATGAAAGGTAGCCTGCGTCCTTCTCCAGTGATCTACCCATTTGCAAATTTCATCCAAATCCGTTTAGCCGTTTTAGTGCGAAAGCGTAAAAAATTTGGCACTTAGGTAGACCGTGACTTGGAATAGGACATAGGATACTTTTTAACCCGATATTCCCACGGGATCGAGACTTACGCGGGTGAAACCGCGGGGCCCAGCTAGTAATAGAATATTTGTTGTTCGGAAAACTCAGTGTTTTGTTATATTTGGGTGAGGGATTCTAAAGTAGAATCCTGAATGCCCCTCGCTGCATTCAGGATTCTACTTTAGAATCCCTCAAAAATATTCAAAGAAACATTCTCACCTTTAAAATATTTATTTGCTTCTTAGGCAAACAATTTACTTTTTTCTAGTAACGCTCATCAAGAATTCCCACTAAAACTTTATAAATATTTTAAGCTGTCATGTTTTTTTATGTGTAACATCTTTCCTCTCGCTTTCCTGCAATCTGTGGAAGCGATTTCGTGAAAAAGGACGGAAGTGTGTTACAGGAAGCCGGGGAAGCGCGCGTTATTTGATTTAACCCCAATGAGCGCGCGCAGTGCTAGTGTTGGCGGGATTTAGATGTTGCCAACCCATTTTCCGAAAGATTGGTACTGACAGCCAAGATGTCAGATCCAAGAGCCAGAAGGCACAATCATTTTTTTATTTTTTATTATGCTTGAGGCTGACTTTAGTACTGTTGGATTATAGCAAAAACAAATCGATCCTAGTTCAACTATAGTTTTTCTCTTTCTAACTCTTAAGTATTATTTTTTATTATACGAGCCCAGAACGCAGAACAGATGGCCGATGGCGCCGAAAGCTTCTGGAGTGACGACCGCGTACCGGAAGGTGTAGCCTTGCAAGGACCTGGTGAAGGCCATGGGAATCCGCTGGATGCAAAAAAAAACACATAAGAGAAAGCTATTCATTATTTACTTAACGACTTAATGATGATGATATCGCATGTAAGAACTGATATTATCCTTCCGAGTACCATATTAAGAGTAAGTACTCCTATCATTTTGCAATGCTAGACAACCTATGACGAATTGCATCAACAGTCACGTGCACGTGAAGCAGGTACCAACGTATTTAAAGTTAAAACTTCGGTAAAGTAGAGTTAAGGAAAGTATACTTAGGGTAACCTGACGTAACGCCTTCAACTCCGTTCCCCACTCCACCATCCTAGAGGCGCTCCGATTTCACGGAGTGCCTCGATATATGCGCAGGCTGCTGGCCGGCTACCTGGAGGATCGGGTGATCCTCCTGGTTAATAGGACTGGCCAAGTCCGGCGGTATGCCGTTGAGGCCGGCGTTCCGCAGGGGTCAGTCTTAGGCCCTCTCCTCTGGAACGTTGGCTATGATTGGCTCCTGCGGGGAACTCTCCTCCGAGGCACGAGTGTCGTCTGCTATGCGGATGACACTCTCCTCACTGCCCGGGGGGGGAGTTTCAGGGAGGCGGCCAACTTGGCCTCGGCGGGCGGATCCTTGGTCGCGGGGAGGATCCACCGCCTAGGTTTAACGGTGGCGCTGCACAAGACCGAGGCCGTGTTCTTCCACGGCCCTCGGCAGCGCCCCCCACCACCTGACGCCCACATCTTCGTGGAGGGCGTCAGAATTGAGGTGAAGGCCCAGATGAAATATCTGGGCCTTGTACTCGACAGCAGGTGGCGCTTCGGTCCGCATTTTCGCGGGCTGTCGTCGCGCTTGCTGAAGACCGCGGGCGCGCTCTCCTGGCTGCTTCCCAACTTGGGGGGGCCCAGCGCGCGATGCCGGCCACTTTACGCCGGTATCTTGAGGAGTATGGCCCTCTACGGGGCTCCTATCTGGGAGGACTCCCTCCAAAGGAGAGAGAATGCCGCCGCCTTGCGGGCACCCCAGAGGGCCATAGCCCAGCGAGTGGCGCGGGCTTACCGCACGGTGAGCTTTGGGGCAGCATGTGCTCTGGCCGGCACCCCTCCTTGGGAACTCGAGGCGTGGGTGCTCGCCAGAGTATATGAATGGACGGCGGAGCGGAGGGCGAGGGGGCAACGCTCAGCCCCAGAAGAGCGGGAGGCCGTCCGGCGGGAGGCGAGGGACGCTATCGTCGTCCATTGGACGGGGGACCTCGCCACCGCAGCCTTCGGCCGCCGAACCATCGACGCGATTGGGCCAGTCCTGCGAGACTGGCTCGAGCAGTCGCATGGGTTCCTCTCCTTCCGTCTGGTGCAGGTGCTGTCCGGACATGGTTGTTTCGGATCGTACCTGCACCGAATCGGACGGGAGAGGACGCCGTCGTGTCTCGACCGTGGTGCGGTGGAGGACGCGGCGCAGCACACCCTCGAGGTATGCCCGTCGTGGTCCGAGCCGCGCCGCAGTCTCATCGCGGTGATCGGACCGGACCTGTCGCTCCCCGGCTTGGTTAACGCCATGCTGAGGGATGAGAGGTCCTGGGCGGCAGTCGCCTCCTTCTGTGAACACGTCATGTCCCAGAAGGAGGCGGCAGAGCGCGCGCGGGAGGACGATCCTGACGCAGCGCCGCTCCGAAGGCGGAGGAGGGGTCGAAGAAGACGTCAGTTTGATAGTCATCTCCGACTCCTCCCAGGTGGAGGCCAGCAGGCAATGGGTGCGGGGGCACCCTTGCCTGTATTGCACAGGTCTCCACCAGTGTCGGACGGGAATGGCCAGGTGTTCCCGGCCATTCCCGTAGCCCCCCAGCTAGGCGGGCATGCGCCGGGAGGGTTGTGGATGTAAAGGCTGAGCCGGATTCCCATGGCCCTCCCATTACGGCGATGCGGGAACACCGCTGAGTTTTAGTGGGTATACTGTCGTTAGCGACAGGAGTCCCACATGCCCCAGACTCGTCCCCCACGAGCGATGATGCGTAATGCATTCCTCAGCGTCAAAAAAAAAAAAAGAAAGTGTAACCTGACGTGGTGGAGGTATGGATGGAGGCCCTGCTTGGGCGGAGCACCGCCGTGTCCTCGCGGAGGCGATTGGCGGCAATGACCTCTCGCGTCCGACCCTGGTCCAGGCCATGGTACGGAGCGAGAGGGCATGGGAAGCCGTCACCTCCTTCTGCGAAGCAGTAATGCTCGCGAAGGAGGAGGCGGAATGCGTGAGGGAAAGGCAAAGTTTGCGCCCTCACGCCCCTAACCGCCGCCGTTGGAGACGCCCTGGGCGTCGGGAATCCCAGGCGGATTTCCGGCCACCATAGGCGTGGGCTTGCGGACGGCGAGCAACGGGCAGCTCGCCGTCCGATAAGGACCAGGCCCGGGTCGATGGCGCGTCGTGTTCCACGCGCGCCTCAAAGAGATGTCAGCACAATTGGCGGGGTCCGCTAGGACCGATGCCTGCCAGGGTTGCGGGAAAGTCCGAAAGGGATACCGGGACCTTGGCAACAAGCAAATGAAGGAACACGGATGGGTTTTAGTCAGTAAAAGTCTGACACGCCCTTCCGCTCCGCCCAGAGCGGGAGAAGTCATTGGATGATTTCCCACCGTCAAAAAAAAAGGGTAACCTGACTTAAATACTATAGCTTAGGGACCTATGTCGTTAACCTGCAAGTATAATTATGGGGAAAGAACGCGTGATGTTATGATGTTTATTTTTATACTAGCTGCGCCCCACGGGATCACCCGCATAAGTCTCGATCCCATGGGAATATCGGGATAAAAGGTATTCTATGTCCTTTTTCAGGCTATGGTCTACCCCTGTGCCAAATTTCAACCAAATCCGTTCAGTAATTTTTGCGTGATTGAGTAACAAACATCCAAATATATCATATAGTTTAACAGATAGTTTATCACGTGGATTAACAAACACATAGGATTCCTTGTATCCCGATATTCACACAGGATTCATTCGCCAGATATATGTCTATATCCCACGTAATAGGGGGCGCGCCTACAGCCATCAAACGAGCACACATCCAGACTACTGCTAGAAAAACTCAATAAAAATGCCTGACCTAGGAATCAAAGCCAGTGCCTCATGTTTGGGCACGACACAATTGCGGCGATAAGTCCCCTCTTTGAGGAGTGGCAAGAGAGGTGCCACGGCGTCTTCATCTTCCGCCTGACGCAGGTCCTCACCGGACATGGCAGCTTCGGGAGGTTCCTGTGTGGATCGCCCGGAGGCCACAGTGAAGCATACGGTGGAGGTATGCCCTGCTTGGGCGGAGCACCGCCGTGTCCTCGTGGTCGATTGGCGGCGATGACCTCTCGTCTCCGGCCCTGGTCCAAGCCATGGTACGGAGCGAGAGGGCATGGGAAGCCGTCACCTCCTTCTGCGAAGCAGTAATAATCGCGAAGGAGGAGGCGGAACACGTGAGGGAGAGGCAAAGCTTGCGCCCTCACGCCCCTAACCGCCGCCGCAGGAGACCCTCTGGGCGTCGGGAGTCCCAGTGGCGGATTCCCGGCCACCGTAGGTGCGGGCTTGCGGACGGCCAGCAATGGGTAACTCGCCGTCCGATAAGGACCAGGCCCGGGTCGATTGCGCGTTGTGTTCCACGCACGCCTCAAAGAGATATGAGCACAATTGGCGGGGTCCGCTGGATCGATGCCTGCCAGGGTTGCGGGAAAGTCCGAAAGGGATACCGGGACCCTTGGCAACAGGCAACTGAAGGAACACGGGTGGGTTTTAGCCAGTAAAAGTCTGACATACCCTCCGACATTCGATGACGCAACCCCAAAAAAAAAGGGGCCTCATGTTCATTAGTTCCTTTTTCAAAATATTAACTTTTTTTATTTAATAATTTAACTAAGTAGGTAGGTAGGCATTTTATGTCTATTCACAATATCATCGCATTCCGGTCTCATGATTTTCACTTTACACGTTAATAACTAGAATTGACGGATAGCGACTGGCATATTTCATGTGACAACGACATTAGAGAAATGTGCATTGAATTATATTCTAGGTGCATTTAGTTTCGTACTGCATGTAGACTTCTAGTATTACATTCACCATCCTGATACACACCAAAACGCTATTTAGTTGACAATATATTTTAAAACATTTACACTAATATTTTTCTCTTACATCATACAACATCATCATATACGCAAAAATACACCACACACACACGACACACATACACGACACATACACACGACACATACACTTATCAAGTTCGCATTATAGAGAGGTTATGTATTTTTAATTTAAGTATATTTTTTAAATGATTTGTTTCTTTTTTAATTAACTTTATTTTCTTTTTGTACTCAATGATAGCTAGATACTTACCCAATATAACTCCGTACGAGTTTGTATAAATTGGAAATGAATTAATGGAGAGAGCCCTGGCACCCATAACACAAGTTAAATCTTAGCTTGGGTGCCAGTGGAGATAGTCAGTGATTTAAACAATTTAAAAGGAATATTGTAAGTGTTGAGGTTTTCCTCCTCATTAAGTAGCATAAACATAGGTACGTATTAATGTAAGTACATTTTTATTTTCCTAATGCTGAGGCTAAGAACACAAGAACATCCAAAGTTCAAAAATCACTCTGTCGTTACTTCAGTGATCCATTATAATATGAATCAGGAATGAGTATTATTTGTGAATTTTCTTAAAAATGTCCTCATGTCTGACTGACAACTCCAAGTCGCGATGCAAATTAATAATAGCACAATGCAAGCAAAGCTCAACCAAAAATTCGTCGAATATCAAAACCCTTTGATAACCGATAGTGCTGCTAAGGACATTCTTGTTGGCTCGAAGACATCACGATTTGACTAACTGAATGGACAGTCACATAGTTAACTCAAAGGATATACGCTGGCCACTAGTTGCGAAAACACGAATATGCGCCGATCTTGCAAATGTGACCGCAGGCGCACGGTAGAACTGGTTGGACAAGACTCGATGAATCTGCTAAACGTCCTTCTACGTTTGTTTACCCGACGTGGCTCACGACATCTGTCGTATCATTCCAAAAATGTTTTCAAAAATCTTGTTATACTTTCTAATTGTGAACTTTGTGTCAGAATCATGTAAGTACATTTACATATAAAGTTTATTTCTCGCTTTTAAGTGTTTATCTACGATATACTTAGGCGTAACTAAATAGTCTATGACCATATTTTATAATACATATACCGTGCTATTTGTTATTGCAAGTACAAGTTTGTTTTATTTACGTACTAATAAAATAATGTGCCATCGTAATAAGAATGCTTAATAAAATGCGTAAAATCATTGGTTTATTTTTTCGTAAAGTAACATTTTCTTTATCTGCATTAATTTTCTGATTTATTTATAGACGGACAAAGAGCTAAGACCTTTTTCCGAAAGGACTACAGTTTTATAGAAACATCGCAGAGTTTCTATAAGATCCACACGATACCACGGACATGGGCTGACGCCAAGCGAGTTTGTGCTCTGGAAGGAGCCATTTTCGGGCACCCAGACAACGACGATGAAGCACAAGCTTTCATATCGTTTTGGAAAAAAACTAAGCCCAAAATCGGATGGATGTATGTAGGGCTGTCGGACTTATTGGTTGAAGGAGTATTTGAGACCGTTGATGGTATGTATTATGTTTTTGATAAGACAGTTAACAGATGTAGAAACCGCGCGTTTGGTCTATTTCAGTTACTTCCACAGCATTATGTCGTATGGCATTTTACTGTGGGGTCGGGCTGCTGACATTGAATCCATCTTTATTTTGCAAAAGAGAGCTTTCAGAGCCATTTATAATCTATGTCGCCACGAATCTCTCAGGGAACTATTTAAAAGGATTAATATTATGACGGTACCTTGCCAATTTATTTATGAGTATATTATGTATGTAAGAAAAAATTTAAATCTATTTAAGAAAATAAGTGACAGACATAATTTTAATACTAGAAATAAAGATAAAATAGATCAACCATTTTTCAGATTAGCTAAAGTACAAACATCTTTTATGGGGTACTGCGTTAAATGCTATAACAAAATACCTTGTGATATATTGCAATTAAATGAAAGAAAATTTAAAACTCATATAAAAAGTACACTTTGTAAACAAGCTTATTACAAATTAGAGGATTATATCCAAGATAAGAATGCTTGGAAACATGCTGGTCTTGCTCCATAGGACAATTTAGAGTCTGGACAAAATCAAACTGGTTGCTAATTTAGTTGTATATTTTATTATTTGTATGTCTTAGATTTTTACACTCTGTGATTGCTTGGAATCACGCACTGACTTATTAGTATTACTTGTAAAGATGTTAGGAATATTGTAATATCGTATACTTTTACAATGTTTGTAAATATGTGAGCACCATGTACCTATCACATAACTGATTTATTTGTCATTGCTCCATTTATAATTTTTTTTGCCTTTTGTGGGACAGTAATCTTATTGTGGGTGTGGGTCTTCACATATAATTACATAATTCATGTATACAAAATATTGTAAGCATTTTTGAAAAGAGTAACGGTGGAGTTTCTTGCCCATTCTTCTCCATACGAAAGCTACCTTTTGGAATGGGCAACTAGAATCAATTCTATTTCTTTGTTTTTCATTGACGTTCAAAAGTGCCTTTTATGTGCCTATTTGAAATAAATTATTTGACTTTGACTTTTCAAACATTATGTTAACTAAGAACCATGTATATTCCTACTTTTTTAAATGAATAGAATAAAGTAAGACACACTAACATGTATATTTTTATTTGTATTATTGTAGTGAATTCAAGTCATCAACTTAACCATGAGTATAAACAAAGGTACCACTTGATCTTTGCCCTATAATTTTAATTATGATACCAACATTTTCGTTCTTTTAGGTAAGTCGATCTCTGAGGTGTACAATAACTGGCAGACAGGTCAGCCGGACAATTATGGCGAAGGACAGGACTGTGTGTACATATTTTTAAATGAAGGACCTGGATATCTGGATGACTCCGAATGTCACAAAAAGTTTCCGTTTCTATGCAAGAAGAGTCTTCAGTCACTAGAGTGGAATTATCAATGCAATATGCCTAACTTAGGTAGGTACGTTTTAATTTATGTGAGTAATTGGACGCACTAGATACATCTTTCCATTTCCAATGGACTTGGCTGGCCATTGCGAAATTCCAACAAACTTACTCTATAGGATATCGTGTCCGCGTACCGTGGACATAATAAAATAGGTACTAATGTGTCAAATTGCAATGCCGTTATGGACTGTAAAAGTAAGTATCTAGTTACAGTCCGCTTATCTGTGACACACAAGGGCCATTGGTTAACCTTAGGCTCCGGACATGAGGCCAGTTTGCTGTCCCATTCATCCATCTTAAGACTTCCTTTTTTCAGATTACAGTTACAATAAAAACAATGGCAAGTGCTACAAACTCCACATAACTCCATTGAACTGGACCGAAGCATATGCCATGTGCCAACTAGAACAATCCAACTTGGCAGTGATTAGCAATAGGCTGGAGGCGGATTACCTTGTACATTTAACGGAATCTACCCCGAAACCAAGGCTCAAAGAGAACTATCAAAGAGGAATATATCACTTGGGCTTTCACAACAGATTCAACGAGGGCTGGCAGACAGTACGAGGTATGTGTGTGTGTGTTCCTTGGGTATTTTGAAAGGAGAGGTCGAAAGGATTTTGAAAGAAGAGTGTCTACCGTAGTCGGACCTCTAAAGACCTGTGCCTGCCGTATCATGCATTTTGCAGGTGATCACATTATTAGCTAATGTAGATTTAGTAAACGCGAGCGCTTTCATAGGGCAGGCGTTTTGAGGCTCGGGAGGGGAGTGCTCGGGCTTACCCAAGCTGCGGTAATGCAGCCTGTAAGTGCTTTGACTTTCTAATTTCAAATGCTATATTGTCGTTAATTTTAATTCATGATATGACCAAAGAAAAATGCTAACTGGGACATGGGTATCATTTTCACGGTTTTGGGAGATGCGTCGGAAATGAGCCAAAATTTAAATCCAAAAAGGTGGCTTTAAATTGACAAATTTTTCATCCTGACATTATTTGATTGGGCACTTTGTAGTTAAGACAATACCAGTGATTTTGATTGAATAAAAATTGCCTTTCTTCCAGGAACACGCATGAATGTAGATCGGGACGCCTGGTTCGACAATTATCAACCGGACGGAGACAGTCATGAAGAATGCGGCTCAATGTTCTTCAATGGTCGTCTGGTCAACACCGCTTGCGATATGAGGAGCTTCTTCATTTGTGAACACGAAGTTGATAACTTAACTGCACCTGTTACCAGCAGTTTAACCGGTTCGGAGGGGCCTATATTACAACCTTACGTTGGTGGTGGCATAGAATAATAAAACTGTATAGGAGCTAAACTCATTTTGGTATTTTCCTTTGTACGTAAGTTCTTGATGTAGGTACCCTAAGTGACATTCAGAGTAGGAAGTTTGTTTAAAAAAAAAAATATACAATTGTTTTGTAGGCTTTTAATACGTATATTTGGTACAAGTATTAATACAAAAATATATTATTATGAGAAGTAGGTATATTTCATAATAAACTTAACAAAATAAGATTCAAATTACTTAATTAAGGTATAAATTGTGAAGTTCTGTTGAACTTACATGCTTATTGTCGAAATAAAATAATTATACATCAATGTGATATGGACGGATAAAGTTTAACCTATAAGTATATTTCAAAAGGTGTTATAAGTTACAGCACCAAGCACATACTTACGAAAGTAACAATGTACAAATTGTACTGTCACGGACTTTAATTGATGACTTTCAAACTTTTCAAGTTTGCAGTTTCATACATTCACGAGATTACACGATTAAACACGATACACTTTGTGTTTCCATCTGACATTATGCTGAGCTGAGGCCCTTTTGGCATTCTAATGGTTGTTTTCTGTTTTTATAGTTTTAAGGTGTATTTTTCTGCTACAATGCCAATAAACGCATTTTTCTTTCTTTCTTTCTTTGAACACGAACTCAAATCACATGCTCGTAAACAAGATGACAAATTACTAGTAATCGGAAATAGTCTTGTCCATAGAGGTTGACTAATAAGTTCTCAATGATAAATAAATACATGTTTATCCAACATATTTGATACTGACCTCCTTTGAATCAGAGCTCATTAACTCGATAATTCTGAAAACCTATCCGAAGACAGTGACAGTTGAAATGTCGATGTCAGAGAGGTTATTTTCGAATTTGTCGAAATGACTAATTAAAATTTATCCGTACGCTAACGTTACTATGGCTACGCTAAAACAATCGTCGCTAGGTTACGGTTGCTAGACCTGCAATTGGTTGACTTTGGGTAGTCACTCTGCTGTCAAGGTTGTAGTTCTGGCTCTCAGGTAAGCCAATCGGTAAAGATATTAATAATTTTCTTCTTCTATAATACGAAGACATGACTTTCCGTGTCTGGATGTACGAGTATAAACGACTAAACCCGATTTGCATTACACGGCTAAAATACGAACAGTGCCAAGTGGCTCATCAATTAAAGTCCGTGACTGTACATAAAAGAATGTCACAAAAATAAATTTCGGTAACATTATAGGTCACCATTTTAAGGATCCACCATCTCCAAACTTAAAATATTTATTTTTTTCATTTGATTATCTACGTACATTATTTTATTCGTCTTTAAAAACCGCCTTACCGACTAGAGGTAGGTACCGTACAGCGGGGCCACCGTACGAAAGTAATTCCCTCGCCGGTTCGAAGTAAGACACGATCCAATACAGAAGCACCAGGTAGAAGAATAGTGATACCAGACGATCCAATATGTATAGACTGGGAACAAAATATTAATTGTTAGTTTAGCAGGAATAGCAGGGTCATTCTTTCAAGTTCTAAAGCTGTTCACTTGATTCACATTAAAAACAAGTTTTTATTATAGTAGGCCGAATTGTCAAAATAATTTAGTAATTTTTCCATTAAATATAATTTTAAATAGAGAACAACAACACTCAAATAACAAGGGCTAAGTATGCTTCCTTACGGCACTCCATAATTATTCCTTTACATAAGGATCGGTTAGTAGTTATTTGGTACAATTTATAAAATTATATTATTATGAAATTAATTGTCAACGAGTTATTGCCGACTCCTGAAGCCTGTGTTACTTTTTGGTTTTTCTCTAAATAACTTCAAATTTACAGTGTCGAATGAAACAGTAAAAACGCAAAATTATTTATATAAATGAGAATCAATCTGCCTAGCCTTTTCCCAACTATGTTGGGGTCGGCTTCCAGTCTAACCGGATGCAGCTGAATACCAGTATTTTACATGGGGCGACTGCCTGTCAGACCTCCACAACCCAGTAACTGGGTAATACGATACCCCTTGGTAAGACTGGTTGTCAGACTTTCGGGCTTCTGACGACCCGTAACGACTGTCAAAGATCTACGAATGACAGCCGGGCCCAACGGATTAACGTGCTTTCTGAGGCACGGAGGAGTCTCGGTATGTAAATATGGTCACCCATCCACGGACCAACCCCGGCAAGCGTAGCTTAACCTGATGGATCGACCCATGCGGCTGGTATTACTTAGCCACGAGCTTATATTAATGAGAATATGAAATTAAATGCGAGTAAGGGTATTATTGCCAGTAATTTATTATGTCTTGTGTTCAAGTGAATACATGAATAAACATTATTATTAGTTAGCAATTAAATATTGTGTTCACCGACAATAGAGTTTTATGGCTGGCTATATGAATGGCTTTTGTATTTAGTACTCAAAGGTTGGCAGAATAAGTAGCAAAAGATTGATTGTAATTTTGTTAACATTAACGATTACTCAAAAGTTGTTAGTTACATAAGCATTTTGAAAAACCGAACTTACATGTGATTCTGCAGTCTCGCTTTGGGTAAATTTTCCAACTTCTCCTTTAAACAGTACACCTTTCCTCCGATCATGCTGCTTTCTATATACGGCTCAGCCTCAATGATGGTCAGGTCCATTGGAAAGGTCGCTTTGTCGACAGGGTTCAGTAGTAAAACTAGTGACTTAAAGTTGTTCGTATCGAACCACCATTCCCGAGTCGTGAAGTATTGGAGGACTTCCAGTCCAATCGTTATTCTGTTCTGGATGCGTACCATGCTGTAATAGAAAGCATTTTGACAAAAACTTTTAAAAAAACAACCGACAGAAAAAAACCAAAAAAAAAACAACCGACTTCCAAAAATAACACTAAACAGTGAAAAAATACTTTAATTGCGGAAGTCGGTGTCTTTGCTTTTCAATTTTTGTTTTTTGCCAACCACTTCCGAAATTAAAATTATTTTTCACTTTTTGTGTTATATTAGGAAACCGTTTTTTTTTTTTTTAAAGTTTTTATTTTTCACTTTTTAGTTATGGTACCTACCCCACAAAAATTCGAATACTACTACCTGTTATGTAAATAACAGTGACTGAGTCAAGTAAAACATCGTCTACATAATACTAAGTGGGAAAAATACGTATTATTGAAGCTAACTCAAAAACTACGCAAGCAAAGTTAAGTTAATAATCCTGCTATTATTGTCTCCGGCCAATCGAACAAGATACCTACCGTAAAACGCTTCTTTGTATAATTATGTTTCTCACGGCATTCATACAAAAAAACTTGTTGAGTTATGCCATCTATAGCTTGCAGATACTGACTAGCTACAAACTACCAACCATTTATTTTATTATTACTTCTCGCTAGTATAAGAGGTCAATAGCGCTGACCCTTACTACTAGTTTACTAACAGTAAAGCATGGTAGGCATGTAGGTTGGTAAGTTAATCATCTCAACATAAAAACAGGTACAAAGTGTTGTATAATCAACGCGGAGTAGTAATACATGAAGTTAAGAGCTATTTTATGTAATACATACACGCTCTGCGCAACCGCAGAAGATACATGGGATGGGGAATCTGTTGGTATATATGGGAAAAACAGGGGCACTCCCCTTCACCTCTCACAAAAACAGTAAAATTTCGCCCCCCACGCATAACATCACGTCGTAGGCCAGATACACGTATAAACAAGAGACAAAGTACTCACAATCGCTTCTGTCTAAACAAGAACAGCAGGAAATCGATGAAGTAAGCCGGTATGATATGGTAGAAGAACACACATAAGTCATGTATGAACTTGTTGTGCCGTATGTTCCCGTCGGGGTACCACAGCGGCCCTTCGAAGGGGATCTTCCGCACGGTGGCCTTGCCGATGTCCAGGACTTGCTTCCACGTCGTGTTGCGGTCGTCACCGGTCGTTAAGTTGTAAACAGGGATCTCGGGTTGTCTGAAATATAAGTAAGTCTCTTTGGAACATGATGTCTTAGAAGCCAAACTTGACTCTCATTGTTTTACCGCAAGAATGAAAGACAGTCTTTTGTCAGTTCGGTACGTTGGAAAGTGTACGATTTCGATTTTAACTGTTGTTTTGACGTTGACGGAAATGAATTAGTTAAATATAGTGCTTTGGCCATGACAAAGGAATAGATAAATAATTCCGAGATTAATCGAGTATTTATATATCTTAATAACGACGTCACGGGAATTGCCTGTAGCCGGTAGCATAGCTACCATAAATTGAAGCAACAATAAAAGTCGCACTATGAAAACACTGTTTAGACGATGCCAGTCATTTGTTGCTTTAAGTTTAATGTATGCCACAAGCAAAAAACTTACATCGTGTAAATGGGGCTTAAAGCTGATACTACAATGAGGCGAACAGGAAAAAACAAACCAATTACAAAAGAAGCAGTATTACTTCTGAGTATCGTTGCCAGTCTTGTAGGCAATGATGATGATGCTGTTGATAGCGATGTCGACCGGGATGACCTCGGCGTGGTAGTGTCCGTAGCAGTGCATGGAGCGGATGACCCCTTTGCCGGCTCCAACCATCAGACCGATGGGACCGTTCAAGTTGTCCACCCACCCTGGAGTGGGCTCCTTATACGATGGAGTGACTGGAATGTGTTATTTAAAACATCGACATTTTCTTTGTTATATTATGTGAGTTTAATATTAATGGATTATACACATAAAGTTTCCGTAATAAATTCTTATTAAAAAAAACTATTAATTTATTTGTTCTTTCTTTTTTTGGTGTTTTTTTTTTTTGTATTCTCCATATCTGTATAGCCTGTGTTCACGAAATAAATCAATTGAATAGAAACTTTGCTCTGCCTCACCTATGCTAGGTCGGACAACAACGGCAGGTAATTGAGGGTAGCTCTCCCTGACCAGAGCTTCTGCTAGCCGTTTGGAATACGTGTAGGAGTTGGGATGCTTCTGGTACATAGAAGGTGCCAGAAGGTTGAGCTGCTGTTCCGTCAGCCAGCTTGCTGCGCGAAGAACCTCATGTGGATCAGCTGGAGGATCGAAAACCTGGAGAGATTTACAGAATCGATTAAAATAGGATTCTTCTTACATTTGACGTGTTCAATGTCTTCATGAAAGGTTTTGAGGACATGAAATGTAGTTATTTAAATATATTAATTTATGGCATGGGAAATTCCATACAAACTTTCCTAATTAAGGGATTAATTTTCTAAAAGTCTTTCGTTGTGGTTACTTTCCCTTTATTATAAGGAACTCTTGTAAAATATTTCACACTTCTAGTGGTTCTAGACCCAGCTATTTAGGCTGTGCGCTGTCTGTCAGTGAGTGAATTAGTGATTTTTAAGTACCTAGATATTTCTTGTAGGTCATAGCGATTAATGGCAGTCTCGATGTTGGACTAGTTTGACTAGTTCTAAATTAATATCCGAGTAATAAAAAATACAATTAACAATACTTTGATAGTTTTCAGGCGTAGTTTTTACCTTTTCAGCCATTCTTTCGTAATCAGGGTAACAAAAAGCGGTAGACAGATGTATGAAGGCGACGAGCTTCTTCATCTCCTTCGCCAAGTCCAATACTCTCAGTGTTCCTTTTGTGTTCATCTCCAGACCTTCCTTTAGAGGGGCTTCCAGTCGCAAGCTTGCCGCAAAGTGGAATACTATTGACACCTAGAATTAAAAAAAAAGTAGTTTTAATAAAAATAGGATAATCTGCTGTCGATTTTAGGGGTAGATTCTGAAGAAAATGTTAAATTCCACATTATTGGATAATCCTGGATTAGGAGATACTTTTTTGGGGTCTTCAATCGAAGGTGTAAAGAGACAGAAATCTAATATAAAAATGAAATGCTGTTCGTTGGTAAGCGCATCACTTGAGAACGGCTGGACCGATTTGGCTATAATAGTCCAAATTAGGTTGTTATGGAAAGAAAAAAAAGAAAAAATCTGAAATCCTTTTTTCTATGGGATTTGTGTATCTTTGGACAGGAGGTCTGTCGTGTCAACTAGGTAGTTAATAATAAATAAACTTTTGCGTATTCGGCACATGGTGTCACGCCGAATAGCTTAGAATTTAAGATTGAATGGTATATCGTGGAATGAGGTTAGCAGCGCATAAAAACTAATAATATAATTCAATGTCGTAAGAGAGTGTGGCAGATTTGAATAGAGTTGTAACACTTGTAACCAATAAAACATTAAAAGTTAAACCGAACTGGTTATGTAATCTTCTGTAGGTGTCTTTCATAACATAGAAGTAGATTTTGCCCGTGACTCTGATCATGCGTATTTCGAAAACATAATTATACCGATTTTCCCGTTCATACTTCGAAACTTTCGAAAGAAATTACTTTATGAAAAAGAAACCATGAAATGTCAAAGATTTAAGTCGCGAAAGTCCTACATTTATCTTAATAACGTTAGGTAATCGCTCATAAGAGGTGTCGTCAAATCGTGTTGTTTGTTTTGAGCAATCCTTTACGACTATGATAGTCGCTACTCCATACGCACTTGGGCAGGTTTCTCGCGCAAGCATCAAGAGTGATTTAAACACGTAGTTGCACTTTCCTTTACATCGCACACCACTTTCTCTGTTTACATATATCTGGTTTTATGTCCATCTGATGTTTTCTTAGGATATGGTTTGTTTATACCTTTTAAGTAAACCTATAACGCCTCTTTTCGTAAACTGTTCTGAGAAAGGATGCCCCATTGATGTGCTCTGATTTGTGAAAAAATGCTCATAAAAGGATGGAATTAGTTCTACGGATGGTTTGTTATATTTTGTCAAGTGTTTTTTGGTAGACAAAATTTCGAAACAAAGACCTGGTTTTTCATTGATTTTGGCAGTCAAAGGTATTAATTATTATTGATAATATTGATTTACAAAATCCAACAAATCTAACTGGTACTACAAACATAATACGCACAGAGTTAAAACTAGTGACGTCAGGCAGTTTCGCGCTTAGCTACTTTGACACTATAACTGCGCCTTCAAATGTTTGTTTCTTGTAAACGAATTGAGAAACCTTGAACTATCCTCAACCAAGATCAGGAGGCTGAGGCCCTTGACAACACTGTTCCCGGATCGAGACGAAATTGTATTGTACTCTCAAAAACCAGCAACGTTTTGTGAGGACTTCCTTTCGTTAAATCGAGTAATATGCATTAATAACTTAGTGGTGTGACCGTTGGACTGCCAAGTCATGGGTCTCGAGTTCGAACCCAAAGGGGACCTCTGACTTTTTTGGATTCATTTGCGGATTTTACTTGCTTCAAAAACAGTGATGAAAATCGTGAGGAGACCGCATGCCTGAGAGCTAAAACTTAAACAATCGGTATATCCAAAACACAACTGTCATTCTTCGTCACACTGGCCACTGGCTGGTTCGTCACTGTCGTTCTTGGCTATAACACGCCAAATTGACGTAGAGTGTCAATCTGCTTAGCAATTCATTTTCCTGACTGTACTTACACAGTTATTCACTCAGTAGCCAATTATCAGTTATATGAAGAAAAAACCTCCTTCTTTTTTTTCGTCTGTTAAAAACTAGTGTGTTCTATTAAATTCCTGTAAAAACTACCATGTACTTAAGTGCTTATATGTTAGGAATATAATTATAAACCACTTTGTATCTCCTTTATCGCTATATGTAAAATCAATTTAGCAATGTTTTTATAATGAGCCACCGGGATGCCACGGAGACGTCGCCAGGTCGCGCTACCAACTTAATGTATATTAGTAGGTGGCTTACCAGGCATCCTCTTTGTTACGTGCCAACCATACATTTTGCTGCCGCCATGGCATCCCTGTGAGGTATGACTGTTATCCCGAAGGTCTAGACAACTGACAATCGCTTTCAAATCGCTTTTGTATTTCAACAACGACTTACACCACGACTTGTTTTTGTTTTGCACATTTTTGTCTTTTCCATAATCGTTATCACTTTTAGAATCTCACCTTACCCACGCTCTCTGGAACTAAAAACAATTATCAATCGGTTATATAGTTACCTCATTGTAGATGTCATTCAAGTGAGAACCACTAATGCCTAGTTCTTTGTACAAAATATCGCCGGTCACTGGAATCAGCTTCTTCATAACATGCGGCTTCTCCTCTCTTATTCTTTTGAACAACTGGAATTTTATAAGTATAGGTCATAAGTAATATTCCGAAGACCTGTAACATATACCAACCCGCACGGGGCCCGCGTGGTGGACAACGACCCACTCGCTCTCACCGAGAGGAGGCCTGTGTCCCAGCAGTGGGAACATTATAAGCTGATTACTGACGGCTTAGTAATATTATAAATTATTTATAATACCAGCATAGTAGAGTCCCACAAAGGGCAAAGGCCTCTTATTATACAGAGAAAGCAGGAACATTGATCACCACGCTTGCTGAAGGCGGATTGGCGATTTTAGACTTTAAAGTTCAAATTATGAAAAAAATTAACCGATAAATCATTCATAGCAAATAAGGTTTGGGGCAACAATTACCTTCGAAACTACCGTTAAGACTTCTGCTTTGAAAAATTTTTGTTTTCAAATAACTCACCAAACGTTTGTTTTTTTTATGCCAGGTGATTACGTCGACTATATATTTTTAATTCTTCTATTATTCTATTTTAAAGTCCATTTACGCAGTTCAGTAATTACACCATAGTATATCAACAAACATGATGACTATTGCAACACTCACAGGCAGTTGCCACATTTCTTCGATGCGTGTCTCCGGTGACTTGCCGCGCTTGGACCGCACCAGTGCGTACACGCAGCCTAAGTCCGGCACGCTGTACAACAGCTTCTCAATTAGGACCTTGCCCATCAAACCGAGGGCACCCGTCACCAGGACGCTCCTCCCTTTGTACCATTCGTTCACTTCCGAAGTCATTTTGGCAACTAGAATTTAAGAAAATTATCTTTTAATAAAGAGTCGTTACGGGTAGTCAGAAGCCCAAAAGTTTGACAACCAATCTTACCAGGGGGGATCTTATTACCAGTAACTGGATTGTGGTGGTCAGATAGGTAGTCGCTCCAATTAAAAGCCTCATCCGTTTAGGCTTGAAGCCGAACATAGTTGGGAAAAGGCTAGGCAGATTGATTGATCTTATATAATAAATAGAATATTTTGTTATTCGGAAAGCTCAATGTTTAGTTAAGTAGGTATATTTAACTTAAGTTTTTTTAACGTAAGTTTGCAAGGTATATACATATTAAAAAGTAATAGTGTACTCATTGTTGAAGAGCTTAATTATTCACTACATATTATAAAACAAAGTCCTCCGCCTCGTCTGTCTGTCTATCTGTTCGCGATAAACTTAAAAACTACTGCACCGATTTTCATGCAGTTTTTACCAATGGATAGAATGGTTCTCGAGGAAGGTTTTAGTTTATAATAAACGACATCCACGCCGGGGATACCGCGGGTATCAGCTAGTAAATAAATAAATTTGAGGTTATGTAACGCTCATCAAGAATTCCCACGAAAACTGTATCTACTATTTTTTGACGTCATGGTTTTCTTTTAATTAGACACGAGTCCCACTATACTGCCAATGATCTGCACTTTACGACTTTCATTCAATAAGTGAAATGCGTCTCTCACTATTTCTAGTGAGTGGCTAAGAACTTTTACAAACATAAATAACACACACGCAGTTTCACATTTATGAATTATTATCATCAGCATCGTAATATTAGGTATAATTAACGACTACATAATTAAAATATTATAAGTAAAATTATAAGTCATAAGTAAAATTTTAAAATACCTAACGGTTAAAGCTCAAACATAAAATTGGAGTCAAGTAGAGAGGCAAATATTATTTAAAAAACTGTAATTTCGGAAGACGGTGGGAAAAACCGACTTCCGAAATTAAATTAATTTTCATTTTTTTTGTGTTTTTTTGGAAGTCGTTTGTTTTTTTTTTTGTAAAAAGTTTTTATTTTTCACTTTTTAGTTTTGGCCTACTCCACACAAAATCGAATACCACTACCTGCTATGTAAAAAACATCTACATGACTAAGTCGGAAAAATACGTAATTATTGAAGCTAAATGAAAAACTACGCAAGCAAAGTTAATAAAATTTATATGGGTCCACCTCTGAAGCATGGCCTACCAAACAAAAAAAAATCATCAAAATCGATTCATTTGGCGGAGTAAAGGCGTAACATACTCGAAAACACAAAAAAAAAAACAGACTATTTGAGAACCTCCTCCTTTTTGAAGAAGTCGGCTAAAAATACAACGGCACTTTTCCTTTTGATAGCGATGCAAATGTATTTTTGATGCCTCAAGATTCTTTACCCCCTTTTTACATGTTGGTACAATATTTTATGTTTTTCTATTATGATCTTAAAAATTACTTTTGTAAATAACACATAACATCACCCCTGTAATCTCCGAAGGGTTAGGCAGAGGTGCACCTATAGACTTACATTTTTATTGTATTAAATAATATCTTGTTTTAAAATAAATAAAATACAAAGGCAGGTTAACTTTTATGGTTTTTGATCCTAGAACGCTAGGTATATCAAATTAAAAGAAAAATGTGACATTCGATCACCCGTGACAATGTTGATGAGTACGTATCCATTTTTATTCTGAGTTGAGATCATAAACACCGCAACAAGAAAAAAAATACATTTAATTCGTCAAGGACTTTCTATTTAACTATAATATCTTTTGGCACGCACGCGGCCCGTCTGGTAGAGAGAAAGTTATTTATTATTGCAATATCGACCTTAATGATGATGATGTCGCATGTAAGAACTGATCTTTCCGAGTATCATATCAAGGGTAAGTAGTCCTATCATTTTGCAATGCTAGAAACTACTTATGACGAGATGCATCAACAGTCACGTGAAGTACATAATTAACGGTAAGACTTCTATAAATTCTGTTCTATTGAGTTATAGAAAGTATACACTTAGCGCGCGGCAGCGGTCCCGGACGGACGTGTTTGCGCAGTGTTAAGTGTTCTCGTGTGTTTGGCTCAGTAGAGCCAGTGATCGTGTTTTCGTCGCGCCCCGCGACGGACGTCATAGTCGCCTTGACTATCTTCGATTTATTAGCTGTGTGCCTTTTTCAAGGCACAGCTAGTATAATTATTTCTTTAACAGTATATCGTTAAAATATACGTTCGACGGTGATTTTTGCCCCTTCCGGGTAAAAAACCACAGTTTCGTGGTCCTCGGTGGATACCTTACGGTGCCAACGAAACCGAGGGGGTGTTGACCCAAACGCACCCGCCAATCCCCATCAGGGTGAGGCAGAAAGTTGGACGGGTCCCAGTGTTCGGCCTTGGGGGATCTCCTAGTCGGCATTGGTGACAGTTTTCCTTTCACAGCAACACACCTGGTGTCGGTTGGGTGTGTCTACCCCTTCGCACCAGACCCAGTTAGGACCCCGTTGCACAAATAAGATAGGCAACGGGCCAAAGCAAGCTTAGGGCTCACCAATAGGTTACACACCTCCCTGTCTATACCCGACAGGGAGGGTCACACATCCCCGGGCAAGTCCACCCGGGGAGTTAGGTGTTAGGGCAAATGTTAGGTTCCCCTTACATTTCCTCCCTTTTACTCTCTCTAGCCTAGTCTTCCTACGACTATGGCTGTCGCCGTGCCTAACGACACGGCCCGCCTCATACTTGAGTGCCTCAAGGCCATCCTGGTCAAAGAAGGCATCTCAGACAAGTATGCCGATGAAGTCTCTCGCATCGAGCGAGCGCTCAATACCCCGATCGACCCTACCATCGCTGGTTTCAGCGATGTTTTAGTCATTCCCCCTGTCTCAGTTAGTCTACCATGCTCATCCGGCCTCACCGGTGAGATGGATATAGACGAGCCCGCTTCTTCCAAGCGGGCTGATACCCCCATGCCCGCTTCCTCAAAGCGTGTAGCAGCGGCCTCTTTCCCGCTACATTCCGACTCGGAGGATGTCTTATCCTCCAACTCTACGTCCCAAACCGACGACGATGGCTTCTTGCCCGTCGTCGGCAAGGGAAACAAGAGGAAGAGGAAGAAGAAGCATAGCTCCACCCAGGCCACCAAGGTGGCCGCGGTCGAAGAGCCCGTTTCCGATAGGGAAACAAACAACGTCGTCATCGATGACGTCATTTCCCCCACCCCTACCCCCGTAGCGCAAGTCGCCGGTACAGTGCCCAGTAGCACTACCGTTGTTGACACCGCGATTTCCCCCTCCACCTCGACCGCCGCGATAGTAGCACAAGTTGCTCCGGGGCCTCGCATAATCAAAAAATCGCCCCCTCCCCCCGTGTTCATTCAGGACAAGGGGAAGTGGACCGATATTTCCAAATGGTGTTGCGATCAAAAGATCGCGTACACCAATGCCCGCAATACCCAACAGGGTATCAAAGTGACCATCCCTACGTCTAATGACTACAGGGATCTCACTAGACTCCTCCGTTCTAGAGGTGTGGCATTTCACACCTTCTCCCTGCCTGAGGAGAAACAGACCCGCGTGGTGATAAAACGTATCCCACGCGAACTAGCCACATCCGACATTAAAGATGATCTCATTTCACAGGGCATCCCGGTCGACGAGGTACACCGCATGCACCGCGCTCGCAACGGCGAAGCGTTCGACATGGTCCTCGTTGTCTGTCCCCCCTCGGAGTCCCGCCTACACCCTATATTCAATGTCAAAGCCATCTGTAACCTGACGGGCTTTGACATTGAAAAGCCCCATAAAAACGCCACAGTCGGTCAATGTCACCGTTGCCAACTGTACGGGCATTCACAGAAGCATTGTTATGCTACCCCCAGATGCGTCAAGTGCCTGGGTGAGCACGGCACTGCTGAATGCTCCCGGCCCAAGGACCGCTCGCTCTGCACCGAGCCGCCTAGCTGTGTGCTATGCGGTCAGTCAGGGCACCCAGCCAACTACCGTGGCTGCCCCAAAGCTCCCAAGACCGCTCCCTCCAAACTGGCGAAGCGCTCAGACGCTCGCCAGCAGAGGGAAGCTCCCTCCGCCTACAGGGCCCCCACCGCCCATTTCCCAGAGAGGCTCAGCCCCCAAAGGCCTAGCCCCTGGAACCAACTCCATCACCAGCAGGCTTTCCCTGCCTTAGGGTACCCCAAGCCCCAGGTCCCCCCCCCTCACGCGTCCCCCCCCCCCTTATGGATCCCCGTCTTCGCGCACCTGCGCCCCTTATTCGTCAGATTCCTGCTCTGTTAGCAGCGCGCCCTCCCCCCCCTCCCCCCGCGGCCCCTTTCGATCCATTTAATGTGATCACTTCCACTTACATGACTTTCCTCACCCCTCGCGCTAGGCAAATGGCCAACGAAATCGTTGCTGCCAGAAATGCCAACGACGTAGGTAGGATTCATCAAATTTTTAATGCGTATCCCGAGATCACGCAAGCCATGTCCTCCCTAGCCAACCACCCTACCCCCCATAATGTCTAACACCACCGTAGCTAGGTTCAAACCCCGATCCCTTAACTTAGGATTTTTCAATGCCAACGGCATTCAACACCAAAGAGATGAAATCGCGGAATTCCTCCGCGACCATCAGATAGATATCCTCTTAGTACAGGAAACATTCCTCAAACCCCATAAACGGAACCCTTCTATCGCAAACTATCGTATAGTTCGCAACGATAGAACCCGTTGTCACAAGGGCGGCACCCTTATATATTACAAAAAGGAACTCTATTGCATCCCAATAGATCCTCCCTCTCTCTCTCGGATAGAAGTCTCAGTATGCCGCCTAGGCATGTCCGGCCATCAGCCGATCACCCTAGTCTCTGCATACCTCCCTCCCTATTCCTCCGCCACGGAGAATCCCCAGGAATTCTCCAATGACTTCACCGCCCTACTCGGCTTGAGTGACTCCGTTATTATAGCGGGTGATCTCAACGCTAAACACCCGGCCTGGAATTGTTCCACTACCTCCGTTAGAGGGCGACACCTGTTCGACCTCTCAAACTCCCATAACTTCGATATCATCGCTCCGATGACTCCCACTCATTTCCCTCACGAACCCAGTCACTCCCCCGATATCTTAGACATGGCGATCCTTAAGAACGTCAACCTTAGGTTAAACTCTATAGAAACGGTGCACGAGCTCACCTCTGACCACCGCCCAGTAGTCATGAAACTGGCCCCCCGCATAGGTCTCCCCGACCCCACCCAACCCCCCGCCACCAAGAAGGTAACGGACTGGAGGAAAGTAGGCGAATTGCTGAAATCCAACACGTCCCCCCAATTGGACTCTATTCCCGAACAGTTCGATTCTGTCGCAGACACGACGGCCGCGATCGACTCGCTCACGGATCACGTACAATCGGTTTTGAACGATTGTTCAAGGCGAGTTCCAGTGGTGGACGACCACCACTTCAAATTGCCGGCCGATGTGCGTGATCTGATGACCGAGAAGAACGCGGCCACCCGTGCTTACAGCAATTTCCCATGCTCCGCTAACAAATCTCACATGCGCTACTTACAGCGTAAAGTAAGGACACGCATTGCTGAGTTGCGTGAAGCGGGCTGGGATAAGATGCTGAGCGATCTCGAGCCCACTCACCAAGCTTTCTGGCAACTCCAGAGAAATCTCCAGTCCCAACAGGGCGCTTCCATGCCCCCCCTAGTCCGTCCCGATAAGACCATAGCCTTCGACGACTCCGACAAGGCGGAATGCCTAGCCGATAGTCTCGAGGCTCAATGCTCGCCTAGCTCACTGCCTGTAGACCAAGCTCATCTCGATGAGATTGACGCTGAAGTCGAACGCAGAGCATCTCTCCCCCCCGTCGAAGACCCCGATGATCCACTGCCCCCCATCACTCCTGATGAGGTGCACGAGATCATCAAAGGTCTTAAAACGCGTAAAGCCCCCGGCTCAGATGGACTCACTAATAGAGTGATCCAACTTTTCCCCGCACACTTAATAATGCTCTTGACCATCATCTTCAATGGTGCTCTCGGCAATAATATCTTCCCCCAGGCATGGAAGGAAGCCACCGTTATAGGTATCCCCAAACCCGGCAAGTCCAAATCCGATCCCTCTAGCTACCGTCCCATCAGTCTGCTCAGGGTTCTCGGTAAAATCTATGAGAGGCTTATTTATAAGCGTCTCAGAGACTACGCCAAGACCAAGGGTCTCATCCCGAACGAGCAATTTGGGTTCCGCACCCAACACTGCAGCATCCACCAAGCCCACCGCATAGTCGAGCACATAAGCGAAAGCTTTATGCGAGGCCTAATGGTGGGGGCGGTGTTCTTCGATATAGCGAAGGCGTTCGACAAAGTCTGGCACAATGGCTTATTATACAAGCTATACCAACTCGGTGTGCCCGATCGTCTCGTGCTCATCTTACGAGACTTTTTGTCAAACCGCACCTTTCGCTACCGCATAGAGGGTGCCCTATCCTCACCCCGTCCCATTCGCGCAGGTGTCCCCCAGGGCTCTGTCATATCCCCGCTCATCTTCACGCTGTTTACTAGCGATATTCCCAAAAGTAGAAAGGCACAGTTGGCTCTGTTCGCAGACGATACGGCCATCTACTTTAAGGCCCGTAGTCCCGTTACGATTCGCGACACTCTCCAAACCTCAGTCGACAAGCTCGGCGAATGGTTCAGGAAGTAGCGAATCGAGGTCAATCCCGATAAGAGCCAGGCGGTTCTCTTCTCCAAACCGCGTAAGAAACCCACCCTCCCCGAGCCCATCACCATGTTCGGCAAGCCGATCCCTTGGGAGAAGCGAGCCAAATATCTCGGTGTAGTCCTCGATGACCACCTCACTTTTCAAGAGCACATAAAGCAGGTTCGCTCGCGAGCCGCTTTCGCTCTAGGTAGGCTTCACTCCGTCCTAAATGCACGTAGCAAATTGTCACTTAGGTGCAAATTGCGTATCTACACTGCGTGTATCCGTCCCATCATGACTTATGCCGGTGCCGTCTTTGCCCACACTAGACCCCGCCATATTCATAGGTTGCAAACCATTCAGAACCGATTCCTCCGTAGAGCTACCGATTCCCCCTACTATGTCCGTAACGAGATCCTCCATCTCGACCTTAAAATCCCCACGATAGCTCAATTCTTAAAACGCCTCTCTAAGCGTTTCTTTGACTCCGCCGCCAAACATCGCAACCCACTGGTTGTCGAGGCGGCCAATTATACCCCCTCTCGCATCAGTCATACCCGCCGTCCGAGGCATGCTCTCACCGACCCCGACGACCCCATAACTCTCCTCCAGGAGAGCAATAGGGCCACCAGTACGGTTCTTAAAACCAGACGCCGTCCTTCATTCCGACCTCGACGTCGAGGACCTCCTCGACCGCGACCCCGATCTAACAGGATGACGACTCATCCTACTCCTCCCCGACCCTTGTCTGTCGACGGTGAAGCGCCCGCACAGGCGGACGCTGAGCCGCCAGTAGTAGTAATAGTTAATTTAAACTCCCCGATCCAGCCTGTCCCCACTAGCTGCCCTCCCCCCAGCGACGCCCTAAGCCGAGGTCCGTACCCCACAGGGGGTGCCCTTAGCGAGCCGTCGTTTAGTTTATAATTAGTTTTAGATTAGTTTTTAAATGCCCCTGGCTGGAGGCGCTTTGAGTTAGTATCATAGCTTAGAGCATCTTCGCAGGACAGTCCGGTTAAGTAGATAGTACCCTTTGTGGTAAAACCTACGAGATGCCAATCTAAATAAAAATAAAATTATAGAAAGTATAGGTACTTAGGGTAACCAGACGCAAACTACTACGTGAACACTCACGGTACGGCTGGTAAATATATTAAAGTTCGCTCAGCGAGCTATGGAACGGGCTATGCTTGGTCTCTCTGAGGTATCGAATCCGGAACGAGGTGATCCGGCAGAGAACCAAATTTGTCGACATAGCTCACAGAATAAGCAAGCTGAAATGGCAATGGGCCGGTCATATTAGCCGTAGAACCACGCTGAACATTGGGCAGACGTGTTCTTGAGAGGAGACCGTGAATTAGCAAACGTAAGGTAGGACGCCCTCAGGCTAGGTGGAGCGACGATCTTCGCAGGATGGCTGGTAGCTGGATGAGAGTTGCCGAGAATCGAGCTGAATTTGGTGCATTTGGAGAGGCCTATGTCCAGCAGTGGACTCCTATAGACTGATCATGATGATAATGACGCAGACTACTTATAGGTTACCTACTTATCTCGTTAACCTGCAATAATATGGTTATTAACCGCTTACATTTCTAGCCATGCACCGCATGTAGGTAGGTAGGCATCTACGGAAGTAAAACTACAAGAATCAATCAATCTCTCGCTTCATTTGCGTATCAATCACGATTTACGTGATTGATACGCAAATGAAGCGAGTGATTGACCATTGCAATTGATCGGTTCGGGGTACCCTAATATTCACGAATATCGTAGCATATTGTCCTGCATTTTTTTTAAAGCCACAAAAATATTTATTTCGTCACTATTAATAAAGCAGTTGGTAGGTTTATCTTGTTCAAAAGTGGCATTGACCGGCGTTAAAATACGAAGTGAATCTAGGCGAGTTGTCGCATACACATAAATCATAAAACCAATCCATCTTACCGAATTCCCACCACTTTACATAATTGTCTAACTTTTGACACAGCGTTTCGTAAAGGGCTTGAACACGAGACGATTTCTCCATTCACTGCTGGCTGCTATTGTTATATAATAAACTAGCTGATGCCCCCGACTTCGCCCGCGTGGATTTCGGTGATTATATACTAAAACCATACTCGAGAATCTATCTCTCTATTTCTATTTTCTATTCTCTCTATTTTTATTTTTTTATCTATCTCTATCTCTCTATTTGGTGAAAACAGCATGAAAATCTGTGCAGTCGTTTTTGAGTTTATTGCGTACAGGACGCGGCGGAGGACTTTGTTTTAACTTTTTATTGTGCGTCAGAAGTTTATTGACACCGTAATGCATGTCAAACCACTTCTACTTAGGTACCTATGTCATTCGATTGCGAAAAATTGTGTCACGTCTGTCGGTGATGGTTAGATGCGTAAAAATTGTGACACGAAAAAGTAGGCGATGGTTAGATGCGTAAATTATGCGTGAATTATTAGTTCGAGTAGACTAATGAGTAATGAGAGCATTTTGAAATTATCGCACCAAGTTCTTTAGTAATTGGGGTAGCTTTGTCGTATGATTATCGTGTAATGGTTCGTTGCAAACTTCCAAAGCGTCAATGGAAGTTGAGTTGGTACATTTACTTTAATCATTTTTATTTACGTTTGTCATTTTGGAATGCTAATTACGTAAATAATATTATAATGATATTACTTATATGAGCAAATTAAAGTGTGCATTATTTTACAAGTCAGGGCACAAGCAGGTCTCTTCAGGATCTGTATTTCAGTTTGTTTAGAAACTTAGGTATCAGTCTGTTTGTCTTTTTATAAGACTTCTATATTTTTTATTAATTTAAGTTATCTACTTCAATTGTATACACAAGCCGTATAACAATGTGTGCAAACAATGTTAATTACTAAGCAGTTGAATGGCTATTTAATGGCTTAGGCATAATAACGGCTAGACCCAAGTGTCGTAAGTCGTAACGTTTATTGCCCATTCATGTGTGTACTATGCATTATTCTATGAGTTACTGTGTTCAGGTTGAATAGTCGTTTTAAATGCTTGCAACTGTTTCGCATCTTGTTTAGGTATTCTTTTTTAACCATGCATTCGCGCGTCTCGTGCGCATCGCACAGAACGCGATCTCTTAGTGACGCCTACGCAGCCTCTACGTCTTTACGTAACGTCTACGTGGCGTAGGCGCTTAGAAGTTACGTAGAGACGTAGGTAGTAGAAACGTAGGTACTTCTGGATAACACCAGTAATCGAATTATTATAAAATAATATTATGATATTGAGTAATGATTTGCTATCGGTTATCAGTGAAAAACAGCTTTTGAGCTTTTAAGAATCAAGTACCTATTGGTTACTGTAATCAGTCAGGAAGATTTTATATATCTTACCACTAAATGGTAACCTGGATTTATGGCTTAAAAATCGGTTGACAATAAATCGTGACGCACACCAATAATAAAGGAATAATGTAGTAAGTACTTAACAAATTACGTCCCCCATCAGTCCACAAAATGTGCAGCAAGTACAGCATTGTATAACAGAAATAAAAACCCGGTTACTTAGATAACACAAAATGAATTTTAATAGACTGCAATAGTACCTAGTAGTTATCCGCGAGGCTTACACGTAACTGCGACCATTGTTCTTTGTAGTACGAACTATATTTTCCAGCAATTAAGTTTAATTCACACAGAATCTAACTCTACCATGTGCATGTCTTCTCAAAGTAAAAACCAAGAAAAAAACCGGCCAAGTGCGAGTCGGATTCGCGCGAGAAAGGGTTCCGTATCATTATCTTTAAAATGGCAAACAAATCACGTTTGTTGTATGGAAACCCCCTTTATTCTATTTTTTTTGTATTTCTTGTGATAGCGGCAACAGAAATACATCATCTGTGAAAATTTCAACTGTCTAACTATGACGGTTTATGAGATACAGTCTGGTGACAGACGGACAGACGGACAACGGAGCCTTAATAATAGGGTCCCGTTTTACCCTTTGGGTACGGAACCCTAAAAAAACAAAAACAATTTGATATCTAGTAAATAATAACACGCCTTGTTTCGCCGAAAGGTTGGGCAGAGTACACACACATTTCGCCATGTTTAAGTCCCATGTAATAGGGGGCAAGCCTATTGCCATCAACCGGGCACAAATCCAGACTCCGGGCTGCTACTGAGAAATTCCAGATACTGCTCATAAATGTAGTTCTGACGTCTAAACAGTGCCAATTCTCAGCCTTATTTGAAGAAATGATTTTAGATTTTGAGTAATTCCTACGTTCCTAAGTCAATAACGATTCTGCATCAATAAAATACAACTAGGTTGACAATCCGTACACTATCACCATCATTTTTAGCACAGCCCGACTTACTGCTGAACCATTAGCCTCCTTCGATTATGCCGCTCTCCACGGTCTATCATCATAGTGTGGATTATAATCATTTGAGCAGAAGTAATCGTGGGGTTTGATCTTGCTTAAATATTTTTTATTTTTTTTATTTATTTATTTCAGACATCATTCTAGTCCATAGACATATACAACTCATACATTAAATTACAAAAATTCAAACTATTATAAATTCCAAACAGATAATAAAACCCAAAATAAAAATGTGATTAATTTTTATTGTGCAAAATAATTAAAATTGTCAACAAAAAAAAAAAAATTTCAGTCTAAAATTTACGAATTGTAAAATGTTACCAAAACAAAAAATTAAAATTTATAAAAATTATCAATTGCAAACACATTTTCAACCATTTATAACCATTTTATAAATATTTCTGTCAGTAGGTATAGGTACTGTCACGAGCGAAATATGTACACACTCGGCAAAAATCAATAACGATTGCAACTTTGAGATGATACTTATTTCATAATAATATTATGTGTTCCAACTATGTTCGATAAAACATAAAATTACAATCAATACGGTAGGAGAAAATCACTTTTAAAAGTTGCTAAGTGTTTACATATTAGTGCTTGCGACTGTACAGTCACGAGCAAAAGTACCTATGTATACACTCAGCAAAATTCAATAACGATTTTCTCGTGGAATAACGATTGCAACTTTGAGATGATACCTATTTCATAATAATATGGGTTCCTAAATACTATGTTCCTTATAACATAAAATTACAATCAATACAGTAGGAGAAAATCACTTTTAAAAGTTGCTAAGTGTATACATATTGGTGCTCGTGACTGTACATATTCATAGGCCATAACGATCTGCAATTCAACTATGTTATTTTAACAAAAAAAAACTCCAATTAGACTTTAAACAAAAAGCCAATGAAACTTCTAGGTGGGTGACTCCATTCATTAAAGTTAGTAACACTACATTCGTGTTAAGAATTCTATAGGTACACACGGCTACATATCAAGCTATACATTTCCATTATAAGCTGATCCTGCATTGTATAAGATTTCCGTACAATAAGAGGTCAGCTTATACTGGAGATTATAGCTTTATATATATAGCCGTGTGTACTTACCTACCTTGTACTTGTCGTGTTTACTTGTGTATAAAGTTCAGTATAATAACGTCCGCTTGATAATCTATGGAAAACCCAAGTCTTACTTATGTACTATACATCAAGTGTACATCTTTTCGGTTAGTGCGTTACGTTGGTAGATCATTATGTAGGTAGTTACAAAAGGTTTTTTTAATAATGAATACCGGAATCATGATTCTTTGAATAAGTGAGCAATGGTGGCCCAGTTGTAATGGCCGCAACTTACGAGTAGAGAGCTAGGTTCGAACCCAGACAGGCGTTTTACTTTGTGTAAATAGTTTCTTTGGGTGAATAAAAACATCGTGCGGAAACCGGCATGTCCTAGAACCAAGAATTCGAAAACATTGTGATATCTACCAATCCGCACTGGGCCCGCGTGGATTACGGCTCACTCGCTCTCATCGAGAAGAGGTTTGAGTCCCAGCAGTGGGAACATTATAGGCTGATTATGATGATCCTTTGAATAATTTTATACATAATAAAATAATAAAATACCATTCTACATATTATTGTTCGACAGCAGGGCAATGAAATCTTCTCATAGAATTTCCTGAAATATAATTGGTTTTTTGCAGTATATACCTCATTGTATATACATACCTAGGTACTATTTATATATACATATACATACCTACTACCAACAGACGCAAATAAAAAGTAGGTAATATAAAAATTAAACAGGTTCTATTTTTTTGCGAAAAAGATACATTGACTCGATGCCCTTTGTCTGTTTCCATCCTGCATATTTATGCCAAAAGTAACTAAATATGTAAATGTATGTACCTAGAAGGTAGGTAAAAATGTATGTACCTAGAAGGTAGGTAACTAGGTAATTATTTTAATTTTTTTTTAAACGAATTATGGTGGGTTGGGTGGGTAGGTAGCTATTTAGGTGCCCATTATTTATTGAATTTAGAATTATGCATCGACCATTCAATAATAGAATATTGAATTAAATATTAGCAATATTGAATGGTTGATACGCGAAAGTACAAGCTTCTAGATTTTCAATGTGTTATTAGCATAAGTAGAGAACTTTAGGCTTCAAAAACGTTACATCCTTCCTGCAAGGATGTTTGAAGTATACAAAATAGCTCCGTAAACGATCCTTTCCGAGCCTTGTATGTACTTTTCGGTCAATTTGTTCAAAGAATTAACCATTAATTTGCCCGGATAACATCTATGGTGCTCTTCCGAGCGGTTAATCACGATCTACCGTTAATTAATAAAAAGAAGTTATCCGTTACCTAATTAGACAGATGTTTATCTACGGAAAGACTCTGCATCCCTAGTTTCTATTACTTAGTGTTAGTACCTACCATAATTTACAAAACCATTAGAATTTGGAACTCCACTAACAGTTCCTTTGATTTTTCTATATTTTCTCAGATAAAGACTTTGGATATAGTCAACGTTACTCCCAGTACCTACTCAGCACTAATGACTCAGCTTATTTAATTGAAAATTAAGTATCGAAGCATAACATAAAGTTAGTAACAAAAAATATAGAACATTTATATTGTAAATAAAATTATTTATTTCCATGAAATACTCACAAAAATCTTATACGAGATCCAACACAGAGTTTTATATCACACACAAAATTTTGAACCGTCTCAGAACAGATTGTTTAAGTAAATAGTTCTATAAACGCAACGAAAAGTGAAAATTGTTCAGAACGCGTGAACACCGGTTATGTCTTGTGATCCAACAGTGCGAGACGCGGCGTAGCGTGCGCGGGCGCATGCTAACTGAAGTTGTATAACAGCAACAACTCACGAGCTAAGGAATGCCGCAAGGGAGGAGGCTTATTTGTCGATGGACATATAAAAATATTTAGCAATCGCTTACTTGTGTAAATAAGGTGGCTGGAATCGGTGTCAGCACTTGACGATGCAGATTCTGTAACTTCGTGAAATTCTAAATAAATAAGAACATATTGCGAATCTTGACAGATTGTGAGACACACATGTGAAACCAGTTCAAGGGATGGAGTTTTTGTGCTGGTTGCTTCCATGGATCTAGAAAACCACCTCCTCCTGGGAACCTCTGAACGAAAATCAGCCAAATTAGGGCTGGACTCAGAGGCATCTTTTAAAACTGCAAGTTCATCAAATTAACCAACCTTTTTACAGGTCTAGAATATCTGAGGCATTCAATTGAAAATTTCTGAATATAGTCTAAAAATAAAGCCAAATTAATAGTTCGCCCTAGAGAAAGTGAAAGCTACCATTGATATTTGGTTTATCAGGATATCGCTACAAGATATTACGCATTTTGAATTTGAATTTTGAATTAAACATACATCATTACACATACTTCTTTGTAGTTTAGTCTAGTCTAGTTGTGTGTAGCCGCAAAAGATTCTAGTTTTGGCTAGTTTAGAAATGTTACGTTTTTGTTAGGTATAAATTTATAACAAAAAAATCTAAATGCGAGCCTAGATCACAATCTATTTGTTTTATCGACATGTATAATTTGAAGTAACTTACCATCACTCGTACTAATAAAACTAGTTTGAACTCCTTTCTCTTCTCTGCGCAGTATCGAATGTACAGAATTGAATGGAGCGCCTTTTATTTACATTTGTTAATTTAAAAAAACTTGATTCCTTTTATAAGTTACTGGCTCTTCTTTTCAAAGAAATGTGTATCTGGGTAAAAGTAAATTTTTCCCAAAGTTTCGAAGATAATTTCTTCTTGAAAAGCCAGTCTTTCAATAGACATTCTTCTTGAAACTTTGGGCGTTTAAAGTGCGTTTTCAACTCAATTTTCAAAATCATAATTTGTACTTAGTTTACCTAAAGCATCCGCCTGCAATATCTGACAAACGTCAGTTATATAAAAAAAATCCTTAGTACTTTAGCAGAGAATTCTTCATTTCATTTCATTTCATTTCATTTATTTATTTTGTGAAACATAGGTGATTACAGGTGTTTTCGAATATAAATGTCTATTGTACAAACCATGTCCCGCCGATAGGCATACAAAAGATTAATATGAACAATGTCAAAGTTACATAAGGATGTCAAATTATACAATTGTTATATTATTATAGGGAAAATGTCATGAAAAATAGGAAAAGGTAAAAAATACATAACGTCAAAAGATTGCAAAACACAAACACAAAATTACAGTTAAAAAATATAAAATTTAAAAAATTGATCAAAATTTGTCATCCAGATACTCCTTGACTGAATAATATACATTGTCATTTAGTAGCTTAAAAATATTACTTTTGAAATCGTTATAGTCGTTCTTAAACTCAGCTGATCTCAAAAGGATAGATTGCCTGCTGTAAATCTACGACCGATCCATATAAAAGGTGTATAACTACTACGTAGCTCTCATAGAAAGTTATCAAGAGCAAAATTTGATAATGTTAATAGGTAAGTATATACAGAATGGACAGACAATACGACCTGAATCATTTTTGAATGAAATAGACACAATATACTACAAATTTACGTGAAACATAGCGTGACGGTGGCGGTATCTAACTTGAATTTCATATCTAATTTCACACAATTTCATGACTCTTGGAGCTATTTTGTGCCGTATTTCCATCTAGCGAATGATACTAGAACAACGCAATAAGCAAGTTTGTTAACATGTGTTGTAGTTACTATCGATTGGTATAGATGGCGCGGCAATTAAAATTCTAGTTACCAGTACATTGACAAAAATAATTGAAGCGAAGTTCAATAATAATAATAATTTATTTAATCAGATCACCACACATCCATTGCATAAAATTGTTATTTAGATCTTAAAGCCTATGTTAGTATTTAATCACTAAAGCCTGATATACATATACACGTTGCGATGTAATGATTTGCTGTGGCATACCATTATTTTTTTTAATGTTTTTTTATTTATGGCCTCTCGCAGTTCAACCTATGAGGTCATCGGTTGGTTAACCGGACTTTCCTGTGGTTGCCTCAATAAATTAAGGCCTCCAGATAAGGCATAAAACTTATAAACTAAGCGAATACCCGCTCAGGACACCCCCTGTGAGGTACGGACCTCGGCTTAGGGCATCACTGGGGGAGGTCAGTAAGGGGCAGACTGAATTGGATTTAGATTATTTTGGGACGAATCTAAAGCTACAGGGTCAACGGCGCCACGGCACAGGCTGGCTCGAGCAAAGGTCAGGGCGGTAGCATACCGTAAGTTGAAGCAACAATACAAGTTGCACCATCTAAACAGTTTTTAGAAGACGCAAGTAATTTGCCACAGGCAAGAAACTTGCATCGTAATGGGTCTTAAGAGTGACTTGTCCATCCACATTTCGCTAGTGTATGTAATAGAGGGCGGGCTTATTGGCATCAATCGGGCACAAACTCCGCGCTGCTACTGAGCTGGCTGGCTCGAGTTTTTATGTGTCAAAAATATAAAGGACAAGGTACCGTTAAACTCTTTTGTTTATTATTTTGCACATTATATTTTTATTACTTATCTTCCATACACGGTAACTACCTACGTACAATGTAGGTCATAATTGTTGCATTCTTTGGTAGAGTCGCGAGCTTTATATGTATAACTGTGTCACGTCATAACTTGTGTTATGGCTTGGCTATTAAATAATTATATTCCGTAATATTTCAAAGGAAAGGCTAACAATTTTGTGATAAGTATTACAGAAAAGCAATCAACCTTTGTTTCATGGTATAGTCACTGTGGGCATTGGATGAGGAACCTAGTTTACAAAGTCTGCTGACTGTGAGATAAGTTGTAGTAGTCTCAGTATAGTAGGAGATAATTTTGCTTGAGTAAAAACTATGGGTAGGTCTTCGATCAATAATAGTACGTAGGTAGGTACTTACAATGAGTATGTGGTCGATATGTTTTAATATCAATGGAGCTTGGCCTAAAAAGAGAAAGTTGTCCGCCCACGATGCGCGTACGCAAGGCTCTTCGTATACTTTTAATACATCAAGCTTAGTAGTATTCTGTTTATCCTACGTCATGCACTTGAATATATTTTATTGCAAATAGAATAAACTGTTTATCAAGCAGCAGGAATGTCTCTGAAGTTGTTAACAAGTGCGTGTGAATTAAAACAATCAGTGCTCTCAGAAGGAAACTATTATTATTGCGTTAAGTGTCGAAGATGAGTGACAGATAAATGACTGCGATACATGGAAGTGTGGCACCAGACACGTGGACAATAACTTAATTTGCAACTGAATTAACCTTAGCAATAACAGCTCGTGAAACGTGAACCAGAGATTAAATTATGAATCTTGTCGAAGATCAGAGCGTAGGTGAACCAGTATCTTGTTAACACATTAAATTGTCATCTGTGTACAGAAGTATCAGTAAGTCGGTCGTGTTCACCGTTCCTTACCATATGATATATCATCTGGTTGCACCCGGCCTTGTTACACGATACCGAAATTCGATCAGCTGGTATTCAATATCCATAGATCACAAAGTGAACTTACAAGCTAGAGCCGTGATATTCCGTACGTCAGTTGGTCCCGAGATCCATACAGTTCCACACGTTGTAGGAGTTGATAAAACGTGACGAGTTAAGCTTCGCCATGCGACGTAAAGAGCCACCGCAGGCACAAAGTGCGGGCCGCGGCAAGAGCCTGATATCAACTAGAACGATGCAGCAGCAGCAGCGCAAGACGCAGAGCACAAGAAGCCTACTGCCGAGAAGCTATTCATCACCAGCGCCTCAAAACGATCCAGATGCCGCATTGCCTCAGACTGTGCAAAGAGGGTATGTGATACGAAGCTATTCTTCGCCAGATCCGAAACAGATCGATTACAGAAGAAATTCGGATTCATTTTACAGACCGAAAATTCACGGATCTAGAAGCGAACTCGACTCGGATCTTGAGAACTTTGAGCAGTTCGAGGAATGCTTCATAGATATAGATGCAGATCAAGATGAGGGTTTAATTACTCAGTACAGGAGCCCTGAAAGAGATGAGCCCAGAAAAGTGATGACATCGATTCTGCCCGGTAGTGGGCTTCAGCGTGTGTCCATAAGACCCATTCACTCTACCTCCACTCAGACGCTGCATAGCGCACGAGAAGTCATGAAGAAATTGCAAAAAGATGACTCTAAAGGTAAGTGCTAGAATCCCTATGTTAATGTTCTTTCTGGTTTTCTTCGAAGGGTGAAACTGCAGTAATTAAAATATTTTATCCGCAAGCAAAACGGTTTTAGTTATACCCTCAGACCAACCAAAATAGAAAGACGGATCACTACGTACATCAAACGTGTAGCCACAAAACTATGCTCCTGCAAGTAAACACACAGGCTCACGCACACACCTACACAAAAACTATGCTCATCGCTCCTAGTACGTCACGAGTCGTCGTCTAGTAAACTTCAATAAAAAAAAATGAATTATGCCTTCTTGTGTAGTGAAAACTTGTAAAAACAATAGCAAATCACATAAAAACTCTCACGGAATCACTTTTCACATGTAAGTACTTCAAATAACATCGTTTCTTAATTTAGTAAACTATAAATTTTAGGTTACTTGGAACAAAAACCTGCACGAATGAACAAACGAAAACAGTGACATTTAAAGTGCGGGGGTTGCCATAATATGATTTGAAATTTCCCCGTTCGATATTTTTTAGTTCGAGTAATTATATGCCTGTTTTTTATGTAAGTATTTAATATTTTAGATTTCCAAGTAATATTGAAAATAAAAGTAAATGGATAGTAGCTATAAGAAATAGTCGGAATGATCCAGAATGGCTTCCATCGAAAACCAGCGTGGTTTGTTCCGATCATTTTGATAATAATGATCTTTATTCAACTAATCGTGGACTTCGCCGTGTGATCAAAACCGGATATCCTAAAAAGGTACATAAAATTTAAAAAACAAAAATGTGATTTTATCAAAACAGTAATTAAACACGAGACTGTATTTTTTATTTTATTTTAGTTAGTTTCTCAGCTTAGACTAGCTAATTTAAATACTACTGTCCCAAATTTTATTTTTTCCCAAATTGCGGACGCTTTTTACGTGCTTTCTATAATCAGTGATTTTGTTATCGTGGTCTTCTTGAATTTAATAAAGTTGATTGTAAATATAATTAAGTACCTATTTTATTTCAAAACAATTTACTTAATGACACATACCCACGACGATGTTATGATTTACGCTTCAACAACCTTATAACTTAATTTTTCTATAATTTTAAACCAATTTTTTTTAAAATTCAATTGATAATTAATGGATAGTTCTAAGTGAAAGAGCGGAGCTCCTAACACAAGCAATTCTTGATTAAAAGGTAATCTCCAAATCATGTATGTAAATGCACTTTGTACTTAATTGTTATTTTATTTTGCGATGTAAAAAAAAATGGTTTTGTTTCGGAATCCTTCCTAACGATTGAGGTACAATTATAATACCATACTCAACAATATCTTACTCGTACAATATTATCCTACCCAAAATATTATTCCCCAAATTATAGGGAAAAACTTTAACAAATGACAACCCTTTTTACACAAACATAGATAAAAAGGTGGCGTCATTTTTGATGTTCGTAATGCTCTGTCTTTCTATTTTGGTTGGTCTGAGGTTATACCCTCATAAAAATAAATATCTTTCTATTTTAATCACGATCCAAAAAGTAATGCACTCTTTAATTAATGTGTTTAAGAGGGCATTCAGATGAACTGCATTCCAACTCCGAAACGAAGTTACATACTCGTAAGCCACTCATAAGTCCAAAAGTCGTTGCATTATAAAAATCCGTGGCATAAATCAGTGTTGACTTGAAGCTTAACATAACAGAGGTAGGTAATTCGTACCAAGGCAAGGTATTGATTTCGTAACTTGTTTACTCCATCAATACAGAGATAAGAACTTCCATACTTAAGTAGTACATATTTAGACAAGCTCTTTTTAAATATAAATCAGCCGTAACTATCTTCTAAGCTAAAAATAATATTTTTTTATTTAATTCTCGAAAGCTTTAAGCCGGTAAACTGCTATTTAGTGTAGTTTACGATTGTCAAGACTAAGTTTAAGATATGTTAATGTTGGTAGGTAGTTATTAAATGTCATTATGTTGAATGTAAATGTTTCTTAAATTTACGCGCATGCGCAGGTACCAACTAACTATTAGTTACTTCATAAAATTTGCTACAACTATTAGCATAAACTACGTTTACACCTAAATAATAATTATCTACTGAATGACACTATATATTAAGTATAATATAATATTGCTGGTACAGTTTCTGGGAAAATTATTGGTCATTCTTCGATTAAATGACGAACAGAAATATGGAACGTGGACCATTCATCATTTTACAAAAAGATTTCTGAAAGCCTGAAGATATGTACCTAGATTTATGACAAAAGATTCAATTTAAAACCCCGGGTGGATCTGAGAACTAGCTAATAGCAGATACCAATTATTTCGAATCTATTTACAATATGCCTACAAACAACAAACTAAATTACGAACAGGCGTCTCTCCCATATAATTCTATCATAAAACATTTAGTAACACGAAACAATGAAAACAATACGGTCCATAAATTACCATGATTACTAATCCTCTCTCCTTCATTACAGGATCTAACCGTTTAAACTTCAGACCACTAGTGGTGAAGATGCCTGCTCGCCACATTCCGCAAACCGATCGTGATCCTCAGTTGCTAGGAGTTGAAGAACTGCAGTCATCTCCTCAACTGGAACTTGAATCCGCTGAACTGGATAGGGAGCTGGATAATGCTGAACGTCACTTGGACAAGGGAGTGGCTATGGCTACAGAAGAAAGCGATGCAGATACGGTGAGTTTATAATTGTAATTAAAATATATATATTAAAATAAATATATATAATATTTTATCTTTGGCTTTCATAATCCGCCTATAATATTCCCATTGGTGGGAATCGATCCGATATTTTTGTATTCACTCCGAATTAAATGGTTTTTCTTATGATTTTTAAACCATTTTGAAAGCATATTTGTTATGGCGAAGCTCAAATTACTCACCCATTATTAGCACCCATTACTCTAAAACTAAAATACCTATGAGCAGATAAGCTTAGATAGTCACAAAATAGAATGATTCTGTTACCTAAATATAAATCTCTTCGAAGCTCGGTCGGATTCACCTCAACTACTAATCGTAAACTAAAAACTTACAGTTTCTACGAATTCCTTGTTATTGCCTGTATAAGTGTATGGTTCTATGAAATTCTGGCAAACGGGTGTGAGTGTTCTTTATTTATTCTACGCTTTTAAGCAAACCATGAGGTTCCAGTCGATTACTATCGTCAAGAAAATAATGACCATTACGTGCCATTACCGACAAGGTTCAAACGCCACACAGAAAATTATTGAAAGCTATGTAGAATTGTAGACTATCTTAGTTTTATTATTTTGTACCATCGTAATTAAATAATGTAGAGTTATTTTATACTAGCTTCTGCCCGCGACTTCGTTCATGTGGAAGTCGTAAGACAGCACCTACTAAAATAACAGCCATATTATTATACAACTTCTTCGTTTTTATAACAAATACTAGCTGCACCCCGCGGTTTCACCCGCGTAAGTCTCGATCCCGTAGGAATATCGGGGTAAAAAGTATCCTATGTGTTAATCCAGGTTATAAACTATCTCTTTGCCAAATTTCATCCAAATCCATTCAGCCACTTTTGCGTGATTGAGTAATAAACATCCAAATACACAAACACATAAACACACTAACTTTCACATTTATAATATTAGTAGGATATTAGTAGGATTATAACAAAATTTAAAAGAAGCACAAAAAATATTAATTGTTGGGAATCGAACTTATAGTTTTGCGAAGCAGTCGTCGAACCTTTAGGGCTCGTGCAAACAGTCGCGATATCGCTGGCGCGACAGGCAGCGCTACACTTGTGACGCCCGCGATATCGCGCCTGTTTGTGGGAGCTTTTATGCTATTTGCTTTGTTGAAAGTTGACTAAAATAGCCGTTCTTATTTAGGTCATGATTGACTACTTAGCTCCTTATATGTATAGCGGGATGATAATCATTTCAAAGGTTAAATCTCATCGATCACTTTATTAGTGATCGATGTTAAATATGTGCTATATTAATTCCCTATTCTCTGAAACATTATTCGGGTTCTTGTAGACGAGATCCATTAGTTTCTGCGTCGCTGCACGCCTAAAATATTTGCCATTCTTTCATCTCAAACTCATAAAACCACTTCCAAGGTGTCTGGCATATTTTTAATATTCACAATAAATAAACATTATCGCTCTCGGTCAAATCGCGTCCCATATCTGAATCGTAAATAGCATGTGTTTCGGTGTGCGCGTGCGGCGCCGCAGCGTGTTTTATTATGGCGAGAGCTCAGAAACTGGAACTCTGTGCATTGTCACACCAAACTGTACCATTGCTTTGTAGTAAGTTTGTACGTCGTAGGTAAAATGTGAAAGATTCCGAACAAACTTCCGACAAAAAAGATGATGCTTTTAATTCTTTATACAAAAATAGTCCTGAGCCAGTGTATTTAAAAAAGTTAAGCCAGGATCAGGAGCAGTGGTGGCCCAGTGGTAACGACCGTGACTTACGAATTGTAGGTTGTACGTTCTAACCAAGACAGGCACTTTACTTTGTGTAAATTATTTTATCACCACTGCTCTCAAAACAGTGAAGGAACACATCGTGAGGAAACCGGCATGTCCTAGAACCAAAAAATCGAAGACATGTGACGTCTACCAACCCGTGTGGTAGATTAAGGCCCACTTCCTCTCGCCGAGAGGAGGCCTGTGTCCCAGCAGTGGGAACATTATTAGAAGGCTGATTATAAAGCCAGGGTCACAAGACGCTACATCCATACATACCATACATATTAAAAAATACAGTCGTCGTTTCGTATCTGTCTCTGTGTGACCGCGTTATCTAAACTACTCAACAGATTTTAATGCGGTTTTCACCATCATTTAGAGAATTTATTCCGGAGATTATAAAACCGGCGGGTCACTAGTACCTAAGTAATAAAAAGTATTTAATATATTCGCTGAACCTGTTAAAATACCCATTTATTTTGGCTCCTCCTTTACGTTACTCAAATGAATGATGTCGAGTAAAGGATACCATAAGTAACCAAGGATAAAATTATAAAAACCTAGAAGAATACCAGCCAAGCGAAACAACATTTTTCGATGCCGCGACGCGCGACGGTGTAACACGATTCATGTTAAAAACTCGCTAAAAGCTTGCCTGCTGTGCTCCACATTCACATCTCCTCAGTGAAATTGCGGCATCGCGTCAACATAGCATCCCAAACCGTTCTGTTTACATCACCGATGCCGAGGCATTCTTATTTTTTCTATTCGACTGTCTTTGTTCGTTACTGCGGTATGAAATTAAAAAGTTGTTAGAAAAGCGTAGGAAAATAAATGAATACTAACTTCGACTTTTAATTTTGGTTTGTAGAAGATAGCGAGTTTCGATACGAGACTTTGCTAAACCCACCTGGTGATAGAAAATCCCGAGAGATCTAGGAATCTATCAACGGTCCGTTGAGCAGCAGGATAAGCTTTGCCTACATAATTTTCATGATTTCAAATCAGTATGGTATTTTTCATGAACACCCTTCAATAAACTCAGCCTATCGCAGTCCACTGCTGGACATAGGCCTCTCCCAGACTGCGCCACAACACCCTGTCCTCCGCCTTCCGCATCCAGTCTGTCCCAGCCATCTTTTTAAGGTCACCGGTCCATCTAGCCATCTAGCTGGGGGCGTCCTCATACCCTTACCACAGTGTATAGAAACGGCCCATAATGCAGTGAACTATTTGGCCGGCATTGATCACAAGAAAAAGAAAATTAACCACTTATTAGACTAGAATGCTGTTATGTAGTAGGTGGCTGTTAAATAAAAACCTAATTTCTGTTCTCTAAATATAAACCGCATCGCTGCAGGACATCTTGTTAGCTAAACAAATAATATTATAACATAATTTATTTGCGCAAACATGGTAGCTATTATTGCAGCGGCTAAGCATCAGTTTTCCTCGACGCATGTCGTTACGAGCAGCGCTTTATTTACTACGGCTACTAAGCGACGGACACGACACGTGCGCCTCTCGCGCTATCAGCCTCCGCGCGCGCACGATAACAAAACATTGCACGCCACAACAACACTAGTAACTAAACATTCGTGCTGACACCACACGTACCAAGTGCAAAAATCAACACTATTTTCACCGCAACCGTTTGGTGTTAACGATATGCAAGCCAGGGGTGTGCAAATGGCGTGACGCTATCGACGAGGTACAGTGCCGTTCCCGTGGTAGCCGAACATAAACATTGCGTGATCGATAGCAGTTGTGAGAGGGTCGCATGTAGTGGTAGTGGCGGTGGTGGTGTGGCGCCAGGCATAGTTGTCGGGCATCTGAGCGGAGCGGCGCGCGTCTAGCCAGTAGCACCAGCGGGAACAATGAGCGCGCCTTGACCTTGTGGCGCGCGGGAGGCAGGGGCACACGATGACGCCAGCGCGGCCGGCTCGCGGTTCGGCTTTCGGGTGCGATCCTTCGCGGACGGTATCCGCGTAATCAGCGGTCAGTGCGATTCTGAAGTACGTCGAAAATTCCGGGGCGGGTGGGCGGCGCCGCGACGCCGGGGACTCTCACGCCGCACTCATTCTGCGAGTCGGCGCCGACGCCGACGCGCTTCGAACGACCGACCGACCGAGCCGACTCCCGCCGACCGAGTAAACCGCGACATGCGCGCGCACCGTCATGGGTAACGTGCAGTGCTGCGCCAGCGGACGCTTCCCTGTGGGCAAGCCGCCTAAGAAGCCGAAGAACAAGAAGAAATCGAAAGGACTTAAGGGTATCAACAAGAAGAGTAACGGTGTGGGTGGTGGCAAAGGCAACGGAGCCGTGCAAAAAGTGGTGACGATGGCGGAAGACGGCTCCGAGAAAGCAGCACCAGCCGAGACGCTGGTGCAGGCAGCAGCACCGGCTGGAGATTTCCCCGACGGGCTGCCTCCACGGCAGGAGGAGTACGAGACGCAGCGAGCTAACGACAATAGTTCGGGATCCAATTCACCGCGTTCGGAGAGTATGGCGGCTGCGAGGGAACGATTCTTCGGTCAGGTACTTATCGACATGTTCTAAGCGTTAAACGTTTTCCTCATATCGAAAGCACGTTGGTATAGCAACAGGAATATTACAAATGCCGTGCGGCGTGACGAACTAATCCCTTTATCGTAGCGGAACGAATCTGCCCGACTCGTAGGTCGCTCTGCTTTACATCAGCTAATGTTGTACTCATGATAACTCTCGAACGATATCTGTTTACGTGCATTATCTTAAGAGTATTGACTGGTGGCAATAAAACAGATGTACGATGTTTTTATCTGAAGACGTCGGTAGAATTTAATAGCTCACGGTATTATAATATTTCAGATTTATAGCCGTTTGTACAATTTCGTGAATGCATCTTACAATGTATTTTGATATAAAAATAAGTTAATTGCTTTATGGGATGCACAACGTGTTCCTAATGGTTGGTTTTGGAGCGACCCAGAACGTGTTTGGTTAGGTTGCTCGAGTCGTATTTCAACATTTAAAACTTCATTGTAAGCGGAGCCAAAGCTTGTATTACTTATACAAAGATGCAAATTTAACAGTTTTATATTAGCTGCATAAAACTATTAGCGAATAAATAAATTACAGCTTTATTATTTGCATGCAGATGCACAGATGCAATAACAAATATGTAAATATTTCCAAAAACGTGTTTTAAAAATTGATTTGTAAATGTGTAAAAAAAAACTCAATGAATCTTCAAGTATAAGTTGTCATCTTGAACATTTGGATTTACTAATCAACAAAAGTGACACTTGAGACGGAAAACTACGGAACCTTACGTCTAATGATGAACGTAAGAAGGTATCTTATCAAAAGCCATTCGAATGTTGAAAAATTACTCGTTTTCACCTAACATTAATTAAAATACATTGCTGTGCATGGCACTAAATAGCGAAATATAAGTAGTAGGTAGATAAACAATGTTATTTGATAATATTTAACATAAATGGATTCTCACAACATCCATTTTATCCGTTTTACCTAAATCAAAAACAAACACTAACATAACCAGTGGCAATTGAAGATATTCTCAAATCATCCATTTTAAAACCGTATTTTTACTTCATTAACGCTCGTGTTCTGTACTTAAAGGTTACTGAACAGGTTCTACGATGATCTAATGTGCATATATTATAGCTATACTATCAAGGACTATCATACTAAGATAATCGCAGTAGAAATAAAATATTAATGTGAAAGATCACACGTTGCCAGTGTTCTCCGTCTTTAATTATACAAAACATTTGTCAAACTGTACGAAATGTTACGTAAATCCTTGATCTCTGTTTGACGCAAGGACTAATTTGCATCGGATTGACAAAAGTACTCTGTCAAGAATTATATTTACGTTTATTTCATTACTTTTGTACAAAAAGATACATGTCGTAATTTGTATTCCTCGTAACAACCCTTGCACAGTTTTTATTATTATCATGTGGATTACTTGTGTATGAGACTTTGTTATATTGCATTTCGCCTTCATGTCTCAAATTCCATGTCTCAGGCTTCCACATGTTATGAAGTCCATGAATATGTTGATACCTAGATAAACTTGCAATACGCCATTTCGGACATACAACTTAAAGTATATAATGTGATACGTATCCCTAACAAAAATCTGACTCATAGGTTCTATTTACGTTCACAAAACGTTCTCTGCCTGCTTTCTATCCAGTCTGTCTGGGTTATTTATCTGAATTGATTCACCAATTCCGCCTATGTGATTTTTCCCAAAGCCCACGCCATATTCTGCGTCAAATTAACATGCATACGTCATGGAGTAGAAGAAATTTTAAATATAGTTAGTTCTGCGAAGCGCTCCCGTTAGTCTTACAGATTTGGGGTTTCTGGACCTGATTCTTACTCACTCATGTCATTGACTCAATGAGAAAGTGACCGAAGGATTTTGATACCACTCCCTCCACTTTTTGGAGAGAGTCCAGACGATTTCCCGAAATAACTTCGACTGTTCCGAGTTAATGCAAGATTTCATTGGTGCTTGCAATAGCTCGTACCGCTTACTACGATACACCTTTGTGTGTGTTCGTCCCAGTTTTACGTCGCCACGTATAAAACACAGTTTCCTAATCACAGAAAACAATAGCAAATATCGTATAGTAATGAATTGTATGAGAACATTATAAGTGTATGTAGAGCCATAACACTATGAAAATCTAGATAAGCATTACCAAATATTTCACCCACGTAAGTCTCGATCCCGTGGGAATATCGAGATAAAAAGTATGTCCTATAGCCTATGTCCTTTTCCAGGTCATGGTCTACCTCTATGCCAAACTTCATTCAAATCCGTTCAGCAGTTTTAGCGTGAAAGCGTAACAAACAAACAAATTCACCTACGCATTTACAATATTAGTTAGGATTTTCAAACAGTTAATGAGGACAAATCTTTCAAACTAAAGTCTAGACTATGGATCTTCTATTTTATGTAAATTTGAGCTAAGTACCTATTCAATATTTGTACAAATAATACTTGTACATGAAATCATCTCCATATAAAGATTGTTAGCAGTCGATCATTGATGTTTAGCATGCCTACTTTAGTTACTAACTAGTGATAATACACAATATTCATCTAAATACCAACCTACTACAACACTCAGTTTTCAGTAAGAGATATACGATAGTTTAAAAAAAAACGTTTTATTTTTATCAGTCGCTTTCATGGTTTCTAGGTGCGTTAAAGTAGGTTTCATTACTTTAAGTGCATGGAGTGCATACGCCATTCCAACGCGACTGACCTGTCGTAAAATGTTTGCTTTATATACTGTGTCGGCAACATGAATTGTCTAACCGTCTAAAGACGAGTTATCGATTTTCCGATTTAGTTTTAAACCAGAGAACTTGTTTATATACACATGTAAGTATCGATTAACTACATAGAAGTAGGTATGGGCATGATCGAAATTTATTTTTACATATACTTAAATAAAAGTAAATAATTGATGAGTGAATAAAAATTAAGTGTATTTGAATCTGTGTTTTACGATAATTATAATAGAGTTCAAACTTATAAAACTTTAATCGAATAGTGTGATGGTACTAGTCCGACACAAAAACACCACTTCGCGGTACTCAAGGGTATTTGCTTTATCATTTAGCACAATAAAGACAGCCTTGGGCGATAACTTGGATTGAACTACCTAATTTTAATCAACACAACCATTAATATACTGTAAGTGTAGGTAGCTAATACATACATTTACAGGATAAAAATTAAGATCAGCATCCTAATTGCGTAATACAAGATCAAAGTGAATCGGAATTGGTTTAAAACAAATGTCTAAACTATTGCGTCATAAGTTCGAAAAAAATCTGCTCAGCAACGTAAATAACGCAATGAATGTTGTTGAACTGTCAAACTGAAACAAATTAGTCTTAATCGGTTACGAAAATAAGTTGCGCAATTATATAGCTGGTGGAAGGGGAAGGACAAAGGAAAATAGGTGCTAGTAAACCTATTCCATAAATAACTACCGGCAATTAATAATTTTCGGAACAAGTCTAAAATCATAGGGTGCTATTTATTGATGAAGAGATATTTTATTTTACGATAAGTAAACCGATGAAGTTTTCATCACACAGGTCATTCCAGACTTTAAAAATCATCGAATAACGATGAAGTCATAACTATAATTAATACTAGCTGTGCCCCGCCGTTTCACCCGCGTAAGTCTCGATCCCGTGGAAATATCGGGATAAAAAGTATCCTATGTGTTAATCCAGGTTATAAACTATCTGTTTACCAAATTTCAACCAAATCTATTCAGCCGTTTTTGCGTCATTTAGTAACAAACATCCAAACACACAAACTTTCTTATTTATAATATTAGTAGGATTATACGGAACATATTACACTATCCCGTTCATATAAGCATCTTTCCGGATAGCATGCTTATCGTATCGTAATCATGATGATTTTTGCCGTTTTTATAGATAATGGTACAGAGCCCTTCGTGCGCGAGTCCGACTTGCACTTGGCCGGTTTTTTTAAATAGCGATTATAAATTTAAAATTTGGGAACGTGCCAAGCAATATCTTGGAAAAACGTGATGAGCTATTCTTTTGAAATGATTTTGTCTTGGGAAATCCTAAAACTATAACTCAGAAACAATAGTGTGCACTTTGGATTTCCTTTCCAACTTTTTCTTGTCTCCTTTAGGAATATTACTGACATGTAAGGCCGAAAAACAATCACTTCCTGAATGACAAACCATTCAATAGACTTCTTGAAACTTTCCCATGAATTTGAATTCAGATTTTTCCTCTTTTAAGTAGTTTTTCATCAACAACTTACTTTCTAAGCATTTAAACATTAGACTCGCCCCAGAAAGCCATTGTTAATCAGTTGAAAACCGAGATCAACCATTCAAAATCAAATTAGGCTTATTCGCTATATCCGCAGATTTTAATGAAATATTCTAACGTAAACTTTCACTCTAATTCATCGTGGCTGTGGGTATTTATTAGCACAAAAATAGGTATGTATAGTATAGCATTTAATTGGATAAAAAAAAAGAATAACGAAAAATAGAATATAATAAAAGAATAAGTAATACGATGGCAGTGAAAGTTTAGAAAATATCGAAACCATGAACTAAAAACTTTACGTTTATATTTATTATAAGGCTGACATCATGGTCTATCAATTTGGAACGTTTAACCAATTTCCATAATAGATAGAAAGAAAGGCAATTTATTGTAGACCAGATTCAAAATAAATGTTAGTAGGTATTCAACGTTGTCGTTCTGACTAGCTATTGAGACAACAATACAGTATAATCCAGCCAAGCAAGGCGGTGCGGTCCACACAAAAAAATTAAAAATGTAAAAATGTAGCAATTTTCAAAATTAAATGTAAGTACCTAATTGTTACCAGAATGTTTATTGTGTAAACATACTTGTTTGTATTTATTTGCATTATTTTTCCTTAATAGCGAGTTAACATAAAAGGAAAATGGTAGGTAAGTAATTTAATTATCATCTTCCTACTTTGCCAGTTAATCATTTAGTTTTATCTACTTATATGATATTATTCCAGTAAGTATTCCAATTTTTACGCAAGTCCACAGTAGGGTCGCCCGCTATATCATGGGACTTACCTAAACATGTCTGGCGAAATGTGGGTGTACTATGGGTACACCTCTGCCTAAGAGAAACGGGTGTGATCTTATGTAACCTACCTATGTCGAATAAAGGAGAACGGCTCATCTCAGGCCTTTCTCCACTGATTAGACTTACCTACCTATTATTGTAATCTACCTTCCTTTTTTCTAACCTTAATCTGCGTGATTATCTTAAATCTATCTGCTGTAGCCTTGTAGCATTACTATCAAGAGATCCGTTTGTCCGTCTATCTCGATAGACGCAGGCACGGCAGGTCAATGGTGCGTGACGTCATAATTTCGGTAAATACATCGGTATTCATATACGTGATACGCTGGTGTGACTGGCATGCAGTTTCAAAGATGGCCGCACCCAGAACGTGATCTTAAAAAATCTTTGTAACGAGATTATATTTAAAATCGTGGCGATTAACTTCGGATATTTTTCTGTTACCTAATCACTCAAATATGACAATGACGCTACGAAACGGAGATTGTGTCAGTTAGAAAGGAAATCATCTTAAAATGGATTTAATACGTTCTTCTGTAATCACATCCTTCTAAACCTCCACTGTTGACATTGTGATGAACAGCCTTAAGAGAATGTTATTGACAAGACGCATTGAGGATTATGTTAGGTACATAGGTAGTCGACAGGAGAATACCTAGGTACGGCTTTTTTGTTTTTTTTTGTTTTGGTAATTCGTCAAATGGCCTCTCCCGCTCTGGGCGGAGCCGAAGGGCGTGTCAGACTTTTACTGACTAAACCCCACCCATGTTCCTTCAGTTGCCTGTTGCCAAGGTCCCGGTATTTCTTTCGGACTTTCCCGCAACCCTGGCAGGCACCTAGGTACTGCTGCTATCATCTTGGCACAATCCCTTTGTTGCCTTAAACGACCCTTAAATTGAGAAAGGGCTCTCGTTACATTTATTTTATTTTATTTATTACCTATTTATTTTGTACAAATCGTTGAACCTGACTTGATTTCCGTACGTCTTTTTCGGGTGACCACTGAAAATCAGCGCTGTGCTGTGGGCCCCCTTAGCGCAGCATCATGCTGAGTGGAAGCCTTCTTGTCACAGTCATGGCGTGCAGATGCCGATTACTTATCTGTAAACTCGTGATCTCATATTTGTATTTAGATCTATTTTGTTTAATATTGCTGATTAGTTATCTTTTTGTATGCACGTGTTTCTGTGACAAATAAACCTATTTTTCTTTCTTTCTTTCTTTCTGCAGGTTCCTGAAACTGAAATGCAAGAACATTAAAATTAAGCAACACAAAATTGACAAAGTATCTTTTACTAACAATTTATAAATAGTGTTATTATTATATCCAAAATTAGAATGTTTTGGTTCAAAATGAATCATGCTATTCTGAGTCTCAAAGAGATTACTAACGAAACATTTTTAGAACACGTAAATTCTAGAGTAATTTTCGCAGAAGTTTTTGAAAATATTCAGTAATATTGTTGTATCACCGGTTACACGAGTTCTTCTATATAAATAAACAGAAAGCGATGACTAAATCACAATTTTAGATTATTTACCATGTCTAAAACATTTCGTTGATACGTAACACAAATAATAGGAAGTCCTATGTGATGATATCATAGATAATTCCATCATCTACAATCATGCTCATTACAATTTGGGTTCTAGTTGATGAATGACCACGAGCATGACTTTTTATGAACATTGTTATCATAAACACTCGTCATCAACATAGTTTGTTTTGGAAGTCTAGCAGCGCCACGTGGACTTTTTTGCAACTAAATACATAGAAGTAGCTACACTCGCGTTTTACAGGGGGCGAGCCTATTGCCATAAACCGGGCACAAATCCAGACTCCAGGCCCGAGGCTGCTATTTAAAAATGAGGGTGTGTGTACTTAGAAGTAGCTTTACTGTGGCTCCTCTTTCTAAGGCATATTTATTATTTTCGAATTTCGTGTATATTTTCGTGTGCATTTCTTATCAGTCAACAGTCAATCAGACACGGAACTGTTTTATTATGTACCTAGTCAGAAAATGCGCACGCATTTCCTGTGAAATGCCAGATATATCTGCTCGAGTGGTGTTACAATCGAATACTACTAGTAAGTAGATATTCATAATAGGTAAAGAGAATGTAAGTAACAATGAAATCATAACAATGTAAGCACTGGTCTAACTACTTTCTAGCTTGACTAACGTTTTATTCCATTGTTCACCGCTTGTTTACCATAGCATGTCCGTGACGATGTTTGCTGAACAGATAATTATAATAAACCTTATAAGAACAACTTTAATCGGATAAGGTAGAGCATTTTAGTTTCAAATAGACAGATACTCGTTTTGCTCAAACCACAAAAATACCACTTTCAATCAACTCAAACACTGCATTGTGCATACATTGGTATCATTTCTTTTTTGTCTCTTGTTTTTACATAATCAGATACATATAGTCTAAATCTTAAACCATAGATACAATAAACACGTATGTCATAAACAGGGACCATGACATGTATTATTAACAGATATTAATTCACTTCACAATGTGTTTGACACTCATTATGTACGTCGTACGAATATAATGTGGTCACAGGCTTTACACTAGTGTCTCGCAGTCAGAGGATGCGCCTGCGACTTGACTGCCAAAAACCGGTTACTGATATGTGCCAACGAAGACTTTGCCTAAACGTGGCTATAAGATGACAAGACGTTAAAATATTCGCGGGTCCCTTGTTCATAAGCAACATTGTATGCGATTAGCAAACTTGGTTTACGTTGTGTTATGGAACTTAAAGAATGTCTACCTACTTTAGATATTTAAGTGCCAACATTATCATCTTGACAATGATGAGACGAATAAGTGGTTGTCATCAGAAAACAGACTAGCTAGGTAATGGTAATTCGAAACTGTAACAAGATATCCGATCACCGTCGAAAACCATCAATATCCGATCGGTTTGAATTTGTAATTAGTGCCAGACGGATACTTAACAAACTGGGGATCACCAAGAGGGACGTGTCACGATACCATTGGCCAGAACCACGCGGATAGAGACGTGATCATCATCGCAATAATTGTCGCATTACGTAATAGTGATAATTTTGAACGGAGCGAAGGGACACAAGGTGACACATTGTCGTCGCTGGTACTAACATACTCGTATATCACTAAAGACGAATATTTACCAACGTGTACAGAATTTTAAATGCTATGTTGATATGAAGTTGAACGCGAGTTTTTGCATAGAGTTTAGACAGTTAATGTAAACTCACTAAACTCTATGGAAAAACTCGAGGTATTCCACTCTTTGCACTGATTTCAACGGCACTTCTCCGAACCGTACTTGAACACGTCTAATAATAGCACTGATTTTTTTTTTTTGATAAGTGCGTTTCTGTAGGTATACACATATAATAAAAGGGTTCTAAATAAACAATACACACATACATAATTAGTAGAACTGTAAATAATGTTGGGGAGGTTTTGCAGAGCGAAACCACAGAAAATATTGTAAGTGTATTAGGAAGGTATAAAAGCAAGAGCGTAGAAAATGGAGCACCGTACAACAATTTTATGGCTATTTTAATCTAGACAGCTAGACACCTTTTCTGTCTAGCCAGTAGCCAACGTTACTATATGGAGGTGATATATCTTCAACACACCCCCTCAACTCCAGTACGAATTGTATCTATATTTATTTTCGCACACACATTCCTAACGCACTTATTAGTATTTCGTGTCTTACGCGAGGTAAAGGTTTGGTGAGGACATCTGCCAACATCTTGTCAGTTGACAAATATTCCAACGTTATATCTTTATTATCGCGTAGCACATCCCTCACAAAGAAATGTCTAATGTCAATGTGCTTACTTTTCGCATGATGTATACCATGATCCTCGGCAAGGCAAATAGCACTTAAGTTATCAGCATGCATTCTTACCTTACAGAGTTGATATACACCTAGCTCTTTCAACAGGCTATTCAAATACACAGCTTCTTTCATAGCTTCTGCCAAACTCACAAATTCAGCCTCACAAGTAGACGTCGCAACGATACGTTGCTTGTGCGAAGTCCATGATACGCTTGCACCACCTAGAATGAATAAATAACCCGTAAAAGATCGTCTATCAATGATACAGCTACCCCAATCTGCATCTGCATACCCTTGTATGCATAACCCTGTCGGCTTAAACGCCAAACCGTGAGTTATCGTACCTTTTAAGTATCGAAGAACTCGCTTCGCAGCCTTCCAATGAGTTTCCTGCGGGTTTTCTGCAAACTGCGCAAGTTTTGCCGTAGCGGTAGCGATATCAGGTCTAGTCGCTACACTTAAATACATGAGCGCTCCAATTAGCTTTCTATACGGAAATTCTTTCCCTTTTACTACTTCTTTTTCACTAATAACAGGATTTCCAATCTCCATTGGAGTCAGGATAGGATTGCAATTATCCATAGCATATTTCTTCAAGATATCCTTAATAATATCTTGAAGAAATATGCTATGGATAATTGCAATCCTATCCTGACTCCAATGGAGATTGGAAATCCTGTTATTAGTGAAAAAGAAGTAGTAAAAGGGAAAGAATTTCCGTATAGAAAGCTATAAAGATATATATATATAGATATAAAGAAAAGTGGCAACGCGTATTTCTTGTCACAAGAAATACGCGTTGCCACTTTTCTTTATATCTATCCCAAGACAGAAGGTTGCTTGACCAAAGTCCTTAAGCTCAAACCTCCTGGCCAATTCCTGCTTAAATTTATCTATATACATTCTCTTTTGCGATGCGATCAATATGTCATCTACGTAAACAACAACAAAAAGATCTGACCCACCTTTATTGCGTTTGTGATACAAACAAGGTTCATTAATCGTAGATCTCAATCCCATTTCTCTCAGCTTCTCGTCCAGTTTTATATTCCACTGTCGTCCAGCTTGTTTAAGACCATATAGAGATTTCTTTAGACGACAGGTGTCACCACCTGCTTTCATATCTTCAAGCATCTTTGCTGCTTTTTTGCCTACTGCAGAATTAACACCATCTGCATTTTTTAATTTCTCTAAACCTTCTTTCAGCAGCTCTGGAATCTTCATATAAATATCTTCGTTGAGATCACCGTTTAGATAGGCGGTATTTATATCTATTTGGTCAATGTCCATGCCCATTTCGACAGCTAAGGCGACCAACAAGCGTATAGTTGCAATTCTCGCAACTGGGGCGAATGTCTTATTATAATCTAGGCCATGTTGCTGACTGTATCCTTTTGCTACCAGTCTGGCCTTCTTTTTCTCAGTATTGTCAACATTTAGCTTTGTCGTCAGCACGTATCGACATCCTACGATATTACGATCTGAAGGTTTCTTCACAATTTCCCACGTGTCGTTATTTACTAGACTTCTTATTTCTGAAAGAATCGCTTCCTCCCATTTGACCTTTTCGTCAGATGTCAAAGCTTCTTTTAACGTGGTTTCAATAGCTCCAGCAAAATCGTCAGTGTCGACGTATTCTTCCGTCGATGACTCATTGTCGCTACTTTCTCTAACCTCAACCATGTTGTATATTTTACGAGGGCGGCCAACATGTCCTTTCTGAATCCTTGGCCTTCCAGGACCTCTCCTTAAAGTAATGTTTCTATCACCAATTCCAGTAGATTCTGTATTCTCTGTACTTCCTTCATCAATCATTGGCACATTCGGTTGAATATCTAATGGAATTACTTCTCTTGAAGGTTCATCACTAATTGGTACATCCGGCTGTTCTTTAGTTTGAATTTCTATATCAACAGTCTTTCTAACAATACTCTTTTCACATTGTGGTTCAATTAGTGATTCATTAGAGACCTTACACTCAATTTCAGTTTGTTTACCTTCCTGAAATTTTACATCTCTCGATACTAAGATTTTTCTACTTTCAGGTATCCATATTTTATAGCCATTAGCATCAGCTGGATAACCCACAAAAATGCCGAGTAAACTACGTGCTGCAAACTTATCCTTACCTGGTTCCTTTTCCAAGACATGTACTTTCGTGCCAAACGTTTTTAAATATTTGACATTCACAGGTCTCTCAAACCATTTTTCGTACGGAATTTCACCATTCAGACTGCTGGTTGGGCACCTATTACGCAAATAGCATGCAGTAGCTACAGCTTCTGCCCAAAAACTTGGTGAAATACCTGACGATAAGATCATGCATCTTGCCATTTCAATCAACGTACGGTTCATCCGTTCGGCGATGCCGTTACTTTGAGGTGAATATGGCGTCGTAAGACGTCTCTTAATACCTTCATTTTCTAAAAATTCATCGAATATTTTATTTTTGTATTCACTTCCATTATCCGTTTGTAAATATTTAATTTTTCTTGCTGTCAAATTTTCGACATGACATTTAAAAATCTTAAACTTTGACAAAACGTCACTTTTATTTTTCAGCATATAAACTTCACACCAACGAGTACAGTCGTCAATAAAAGTAATAAAATATTTATTTCCGCCATTCGATTGAACTCTCATTGGACCTACCACATCAGAATATATTATTCGCAACTTCTCGTTGCAGCGTGAACTGGATTTCACAAAAGGCAACGATACCATTTTTCCTTTAGCACACACATCACAATCATGCAAGTTACTATCAATCTTTATCGGATCAATACCTGATTTCTTTAGTACTTTCATAAGATCCCTAGCATTCAGATGTCCCATACGCTCATGCCACCGATACAGATCAACACTTTCACTACATACCACAGACGCTGAAGCGTCCAACTCCCTCAAGTAATACAAATCACCTCGCCGATCAGCGGTCAGTTTTACCTCACCTTTTTTAACTGCATAGGCTACGTCGTGCTTGAACGTGACTTCACAACCTCGTTCAGTAAGCTGGGCGATGGAAATTAAATTACTACGTAAATCGGGAACCAACAGGGTATTTTCAAATTGAATTTTACGCGTTCGATCATCATTGCATGCTAATAACTTAACTGTACCTTTACCTTGCACGGTTGTCAAAGAATCTGTGGCTAATTTTAATTTTTGACTCGCAGGGAGTATCTCAGCAAACCTTTCCGCGTCATTGCACATGTGAGAAGTGCAACCACTATCAAAGATCCATTCTTGACGGCGCTTCGCATCAACAGCGATGCGGCAGTCATCTGAAACATGATTTATGGTTAAGGCTTCACAACTTTCATGGCTAGTGCATGACTCCACACGTCGGGTTTCTTGAGTCTTCTCCTTTTTCTTTGTGCAGTCCGATGCCTTATGGCCAAAATTGTGGCACTTAAAACATTTAAACTTAAATGTTTTTCCAGTAATTTTCTTCGGATGTTTGTCCAAATACATGGCGCCTTCTATTTTATCAACTTGAGCGTTTCCTCTTGAACTATCTTCTTCGATTATTTTTACTCTTAGTTGCTCTGGCTTTGGGAGTTCATCTCTAGACTCTATGGCACATCTAAAGTTTTCATAACTTCCCGGAAGACTGTACAGCAACATGATCGTTAATAAATCATCATGGATTTTTATATCCATTTCTTCCAATTTGTCGACAGCTTCAAAAAAGGAATCAAGGTGCTCACATACCTTTTGATTTTCACTCATCCTTTGTAACATGAGCCTTTTCATTAAATTCGCTTTCTTTGCAGGTCCTCTTGATGCAAACAAGCTCTCTAATTTCAACCATACCTCTCGTGCAGTCTCCACCCTTTTTACATGACGAACTACACTCGGATCTAATGCCAATATCAGCTCAGACTTTGCTTTTCTGTCAGCCGTCTTCCATGTCGATATATCAGCATCGGTAGTAGGTTTTGGTTTTTCTCCACTTACATGCTCCCAGAAGTCATTCTTTATTAACAATGCTTCCACCAGTACCTTCCAACTGTCGTAGTTGTCCTTCGTCAATAACTCTATACGCACATTCGAAGTCATTTTTCTTCCTACATGTACTTTTCAAATCTTTTACAATTTCGAATTATTTTCACAACTCACTTTACTGCCCTGAGCCCATAACCATTGTTGGGGAGGTTTTGCAGAGCGAAACCACAGAAAATATTGTAAGTGTATTAGGAAGGTATAAAAGCAAGAGCGTAGAAAATGGAGCACCGTACAACAATTTTATGGCTATTTTAATCTAGACAGCTAGACACCTTTTCTGTCTAGCCAGTAGCCAACGTTACTATATGGAGGTGATATATCTTCAACAAATAAGCGGTTCTATGTAAAATGGTGGATGCTCCAATGTTTTGGTTTTTGATAAATCGTCATACCTACTTCGATGATTGGTCTTTTCAAATAGATCATCAATGATCACAATCTCGACACAGTTACTACTTACCTACTTGTTAACTAGGGTAAATAGCAAAATTCCAGTTAAAACTGTGACGGTTCATACATGAAAATAATGTACCTACATAATCCTTGATAACGTGATGGATCCCAGCTCAAAGCGGATCCCATTCAGAGCGGATTCAATTAGCTTTTTTTTTTAAATTAGATAACAAATGTATAAACATTCCGTCATCAGTTCGTGGTAACCTTATTGCATGATAGTACATAATATGAATGATTCATACTTTATCATTCTCTAACATAGTAAACAAACACAAATTGAATCATACGAAAAGCGTAAATATGTAATACTCGTAGATACAATCAGAAACCTCAGTTGCCTCATTGGTCTCATGGTAACAAGCGTTACTGCTGAGGAAGAGGTCCTTTTTTTTTTATGGTTGGAAATCATCAAATGACTTCTCCCGCTCTGGTGGTGTATTATGAAGTATTAATGCCACCATTTTTCCAGTGTGAGAGAGAGATGGAGCTAGACAGGGCCGCTAGCACCATCCCGTTTTCGCAGTGGAATAATGATGGCATTAATACTTCATAATACTACCCCTGGGCGGTGCAGGAGGGTGTGTCAGACTTTTACTGACTAAAACCCACCCGTGTTCCTTCAGTTGCCTGTTGCCAAGGGTCCCGGTATCCCTTTCGGACTTTCGGTCCTGGGTTAGATTCCCAGATTCAGTGTTATTGGGTTTTTTCATCTGGAATTTCTAAGTGGCAGCCCGGAGTCTGGATTTGTGCCCGGTCGATGGGAACAGGGTCGCCCCCTATTATTACAAGTGACTTAAACATTACTGGCGAAATATGGGTGTACTATAGGTACACCTCTGCTAACCCTTCAGGAAAATACAGGCGTGGTGTTGTGAAACCTCAGTTTACTTGCTTTGTAACGATGACTTCCGTTTTTAACCTCGTTGGCTGAAGCAAATAATGTATTACGAAAATAGATCTCATAGTAACTGTACCTATAACATCTAATTCATAATATGAGCTGGCCTGATCTATTTCTAACTATCGCATGCTTCAGGTGATCATTACATTTCTCCGTCAGATGTTCCACTGAATAACGATTCGCATTTAGTTATCGTTCTCATTTCGTGATTTTATAAATAACAGTTAACGTTTCAAACCGATGTAGGGCAAAGTTTTTTATGCTTTTGCGATTATGAATCATCTCTATAGTAACTATATTTATAGACGAGCAATTGAAATAGTTTAGAGATAATTACCGCCCACGACGAACCCGATTCAATATAATGAACATTTAAATGTATAATGATTTGCGATTGACCTTGTGTAGTCCGGAGCTCTGTAGTATGCTTATCACAATTAAACCAATTAAGAGTACAGTTCTTGCGTTTTAGCGTGGCAATAGCAGTCATTGACCCACGTACATTTAGAAAAAAAATATTAAACTCAAAAACTGAAATAAAACCCGTCAATATCCTGAATCAATATCTATCGTGATCTTCAACATGTTCCAATAACGAAAAACCATAGTTTATTCTTTGGGTACCTAGAGAGAGATATTAGGAAAAGGACAATGACCGATATTGCCATGCTAAAACGCGACAACTATAAGTAAGTACTTAAACGACAACACACACTGTTGTGTTCCATTGCTCTGTAAACATTGGCAGGACGTAAAACCTAATTTTTACAGTAGGCAGGGTCGGCCTTAACCAACTAGGCGCCACGGGCGAGTCATGCATTTAGTGCCCTTTTTTTCTAACTAGGTCTCATAGCTGGGAATATTAAATCGTTTTCTCTATTTTCACAGCCTCGACACTGAGATACAACGATACCTGGACGATTATGTTTATCTATTTTCGGTTTACTAAAGTTTGCCATAATTTTATATACCATACTTGTATTTGCCATAATTTCATTAGAAATAACGCTTCAGTTGCCATAATTGTGAAATTACATAAAATCATTTTCACTAATTTCATTGGTCATAATCGATCAAGTGTCATAGTAATTTTAAGCCATAAAATTTGCCATATTTCTCTTTTTTAATAATGTCGTTTTCCATAACATTTATTCGCCATAATATTCATTTGCCCATACTAGCACAACAATACTAGTTCAGTACAAGGAAACCTAAAAATAACCCAAATGATTCACCAACCATAGAGGGGATCTGGCGCTCGGCGGCCGCTGCCGCAGCACTGCAAAAGAGGCAATCTAGCGCGTTGTGTGGTCACAGTTCTAACCTAACCTAACCGTTTCGAATTTGACAAACTGTTTATTGTCTAAAGATTGTTTGCTGTAATAAATCATTTGATTACGGACCAAATGCCTTAATGACATTATTTTTTGTACAAAACAAAAAACGTTTCTATATTATATTTAATGTTGCTTATGTCAAGTATTGATTAGGTAATATGTTAGTAACTAATGATTATAACACATGTTATTATGGAAACATATTTTATGGCAAATAAAAGTTATATGTTGATATGACAAGTGTTATTAGTATAAATGATAATAGTGCAAGTAAATATTATGACTGGACGATTATGGAAAACAATAATAGTGCAAATAATTTTATGGAAAACAAGAAAATACCTATATTTTCACCAGATACTAGATAATCAATGAGACGTTTTTTTCTCTCTGTAAGTACAAGCAAATTCGGAAAATAACACTAATATATTTTAAGTGACTGTGAAGTCACGAGTTTCCACAACAGGTAGGTAGGTATGTCGGAATGCTAATCATGTTTATATTTTGAAGACGTTACACTGACAGTTAAGGTTGAATACATCGTAGTTCATTATCATTACTGTACCGAGGTGTTTATTGGGTCATTGATGGATTGTTTGTATTATTTCAGTTTGCGCAATAAACTTCGCTTAGTTAATATACCTACCAAAGGTATCTGTGTTATATAAACATGTAGGTACGGCGTATGTAAAATGTTCTCCCTCACATATGCCATCTGAACACAATAATAAATTTCAGTCTTCTCTCAAACTGACGGATATGACGAAACTATAAGGGTTAAATTTTTGTCATTTAGAACCCTAAAAAAATACAATGATAAGACAGTAAGTTTCTACCGAAGTACAACGTAATTTAAGTACTTTCATAGAATTAGTAGAACGAAAGGAAAAATAAACGGCAGAATAAGTTGGTACCACAATAGATACGTACCTATAAGGTGTATAGGTATATGTAAAACAATCTTAAACATCTCTGTTCCTAACTAAGACTTAGGACGAATTTCACCATGACACTAAACGCGAGCAGCACATCGAAACCGAGTTCAAGAGCAGTCAGTGTCAATATTCCACAGAAAATAATGACACTGACAGCTCTTAGACGTGGTTCATGTGCTGATCGCGTCCCTAAGAGTTACTTAAGAGTTATTAACACTTAGAATAAAACTAAATACATAAGATACTTAAAAGACAGCATAAAACTCTACCTAACTTATATTTAACACGCGTTCGGCGGCAAAATTAAGTGTCTTATTGCAATCATCGCCTTGTCGTTTCATTTGGCATTTGATCTTAGAAAATCGATGTGAATAAAACTGGCTATAGCAAACTTGCACTATTTACTGCAGCTAACTTTACATTAGTTTTGTTACTAACGTGGCTAAGTAATAACTGCCGCGCGGGTCGATCCATCAGGTTAAGCTACGCTTGCCGGGGTTGGTCCGTGGATGGGACCATCTTTACATACCGAGACTCCTCCGTGCCACGAAAAGCACACTAAGCCGTTGGTCCCGGCTCTCATTCGTGGACCTTCGACAGTCGTTACGGGTTGTCAGAAGCCCGAAAGTCTGACAACCCAGTCTTACCAAGGGTATCGTAATATCCAGTTACTGGGTTGTGGAGGTCAGATAGGCAGTTTCTCCATGTAAAGACTGGTATTCAGCTACATCCGGTTAGACTGGAAGCCGACCCCAAACTATTTGCGAAAAGGCTAGGCAGATGGATATTATTTATTTATTTATTAAAACTATGCACAAGTAAAAAAAATACTGTACAAAGGCGGACTTAATGCCTGAGGCATTTTCTACCAATCAACCTTAGGGTGATGTAGAGACAGAAATACAGAGACAGACGGATATTACAACTTTGTATACTTATATATTGCTTATTTATTATTATATAGCTTACAGAGTAAGCAAGCTAAAGTGTCAGTGGGCTGGCCATGTTTTTCGAAGAACCGATGACCGGTAAAGCACACGAGTCACGGAGTAGACTGGCGTATCGGCAAGCGTAGTGTGAGACGCCTCCCAGCTAGATGGACAGACGTCCTTAAGAAGGTGGCTGGGACAGACTGGATGCAGAAAGCGGAGAACATGTTGATTTGGCGCAGCCTGGAGAGGCTTACCTCCTACTGCAATAGACTGAGTTGATTGACTGATTGACTTATAACACGACCAAAGATCCACAAGCCCAGAGTGAATTGTTCTTGCGGATCATTAGTCTACAAACTCTAAACTCGCATCTAATGTCCCTTCTCCACTTACTTCATTAAAAGTTTTGTCTGTAAAATAACGATAGGTAATTATCCTCTAAGTTGTTCAAATTGTTCTTGCTTGTCAATTCAATTGTACACAAGCCAATGTAGGGTCATTTCTACTTTTAATTACTGAAATTACACTTATGTATAAATTATTTGTAAAAGACTGGCGTCCTGTGTAGGTAAAAGAGTAGGTAGGTACATAATAAAATAGGCATGACTAATTAACCAACACGTGCTGTTCTGCCTATTTTATAATTTCTCTATTCACAACCATAACAATTGGTTGAAAGACGGCCGATAACGTGTAAAATATTTGTTTGTTTTTTTTTATTTTATGCAAAGCGTAGCTGAGTGTTAACCGCGTATTAATCTATTCCGTAGAGAGCGCGTAGAAGCTGCGTCAGAGCCGCGTATTAACCGCTTTTGTAGAAAGCGCGTAGCAGCTGTGTCGTAGCCGCGTAGTAACCATATTCGTAGAGGGCGCGTAGCAGCTCTGTCGTAGCCGCATTCGTAGACGGTGCGTAGAAGCTGCGTCCGAACCGCGTAGTATCCGCATTCGTGGAGGAACATAGAGACTACGTCGTAGGCGCGTAGTATTAGCGAATGCGTAGAGGCCGCTTAGGCGTAACGCATACGTCATCACATATGTTAAACGATTTCGACGTAATGAAATCGATTCTAACGAGAAAAAAAACATTATTTCGACGTTATATATGAAGCTACAAAGCCAGAGTAGTTGCTTTGCGTGGCCTACACCTAAGCAGGCCTCGCGTCTATCAATCACCTCATTTGACCATGCAACCGAATGTTGCTGTGGATAATCCCGACAGATACAAAATATAATCATACTTAGTAAAAACAAGTACACGTGTGAATCGTATCTACTCACTTCTCTATGTGGATGATGTTATAATAACTTCCTAGCAAGTTGGTATTCGAATTTGTTTAGGGTAGGTACACCTACTGAAAACTGAAAAATAAAAATAAATTCCAAAAAAACACAACCACCTTTTTTTCACTTTGTAGTTTTTTTTTTTTTGGAAGTCACTTGTGTTTTTTTGTAAAAAGTTTTTAAATCATCTCTTTAAGAGATTTAAGGTTAAGTTAGATTTATACTTGCTTTATACTCAAATAGCAAATAATAACGTGACGCGTTCTATTGGAAACAAACTCAGACTGACCGTCAATTATCGCGTTGACTTTTCAGAGCCTTACCGCGTGTGGTCTCAACATCGAGTGTCTAAAATTAATAAGGTTGCCTCCGACACATAACAATGAGTCGAGGTCGTTTCATTGATGATCTTAACAAACCATGTCAATCTTATTTAAAACTAGGCGTCGGAATTGGCTCGTCCGCCGGCGTCATTCATGACTCCTGCTTAATTGTTACTTCACACTTTTGTTTACAAGATTAATTAATGGTGATGTGATTGTGATAATTGACGTAATATGCGTTGTCAATAAGTGACGTGACAATGCTAATAGATTAATTAATAATAATAGGTGTTCATTGTAGTTGTGACGTGATTTATAGTCGGAAAGTTCTTAGGGTTTCGTACCCAAGTAAGTGTGGGAGTGCAGTGTGGGGTATCGTATTACCCAGTTACTGGGTTGTGGAGGTCAGATAGACAGTCGCTCTATGTAAAATACTGGTATTCAGCTACATCTGGTTAGACTGGAAGCCGACCCCAATATAGTTGGGAAAAGGCTAGGTAGATTGATTGTACCCAAGTGAGTGTGACAAATGGAACCCTATTACCTGTCTGTCTGTCTGCCAGCAGGCTGTATCTCATGAACCGTATAGGTAGAAAGTTGAATTTTTCACAGATTGTGTATTTCTAATGTCGCGATAACAACAAATAATAATAATAAAATCCTAAAACATAAAAGAACACTTATTATGGCATAACTATAATAGTTAGACACGGTTTTTGTAAATAATGATGTGTTCTGCAAAGTCGTAGTACATTATTTTATTCTATCATCAATAGTTTTCGCAGCGCACGCGATGTAAAAAATATTTTAGGTAATTTTTCTACACCTTGGGTTACATTATTGGGGTTTAGGAAGGATCCCTATTTTTTTTTTAAATATAATATAGCTTATGTCACTCGGGAATAGTGTAGCTTCCCAACAGTGAAAGAATTTTTCAAATCGGTTCAGTAGTTTCAGAGCCTATTCAATGCAAACAAACAAACAAACAAATCTTTCCGCTTTATAATATCAGTATAGATGATAAAAGTAGCAGAAATACAAACTTTCATGAGTTTTCTTCAAAAATATTTGGTAAAAAATGCGGCTTTGTTAGCCGCATTTTTTACCAAATATTTTTCACAACGTCTGTCTGTAAGAAAAATTTGGTTGCTGTGACCACATTTTTGTCCCGAAACGGTACTTTGACCGTTCTGTAATTTGTCAATTATAGTTGTGAAACGGAAGGCGAGAGTAGAGCGACGTTTCCACTTGAGCTGTGCCGGATTAACAGATAAGCACGTGCTTAAGGTCTTCTGTTTCTAGGAGGCCTTCTGGGGTTACGAGGATATTATTATGAGGTAAAAGTACCTTATTTTTTATATTTGTAGCAACTGGATTTGATCACAAAACAAGACACTGAAAGAGAAAGTAGTTTTAGAGGCGACCTTAATTAGGCGTTTGATTTTAGATTTGCAAAATTAGAAAATTGAAGAACTGTGGTCAGTTTTATCGAATTTCATCTTCTACGGGCTTTTACTAAAGGGCAATTAAAAGAGTAACAAAGAAGTTATGTGGTTTAAAATGATCAATTAGCTCTTAAGTCCTTCCTAGTTCATTAGCAGCGGAATTCTGACATACCTTATTGATGAAGAATATAATTACAAAGACAGACATAACGCTATCATTTGTCTAAATCACACTAAATAGTGTATTGTTCGTCATTGCGCTGTGAGAATTCATCTCGAAGTGCGTTGCCCCTGGCGACCGGCGGCGTCGTCGCCGGCGCCGCACACGATATAAACCTAGGTACACGAATTCTGTCGCAAGTAGCCGGTGTCATATTTCCTCTTTATTCAATTTCCCTACGTCCGCGCAAGACTGACATGTCCGGTTTGCGGGACAGCGTGGGCATTAACCGACTTACAAATTCGTTTGGTAGTTTGGCCTGAGCACGTGCTGACCCAAATATGTCGGAATGTTTTAATTCATTATTCATGAATCTTTTTTTCGAGATATAATAGAAGAGGATAGCTTCGATTGTTTGGTTAAAAATAAGCCATTAAAATGTTGGGTTTTTCAATGAGTCCTGTTTTATCGAACAGGATCACTTTCAGCAAAGGTTCTGGCTAGCTGGCAAAAGTGATATAAAAATTATACTTAGGTCCTATATAACAATGTGAACATTTTAATACCTATGCATTTTTATTCACCGATTGAACAGACAATTTAAGGATCACGGTCAAACCATAACCGTGTATCGATTGCACCTTTACCTTTTCATAAATTACTCATTGATAATACGTGTCGATGAGTATCTACACCTACACGTACTACTGCATTTATTTTGTCGATTGGGTTTATTGAGCGCCGCAACACTAACGTCAACCAGGCACACGCGAACAACATTTTGCTTTATATTATTTGTCAGGCGTTTCAAGATAGCACTAATATAGGTACATTATTCATTGACTAATGTAAATTGAATTCTAGATCATAGATATTATAAGATTCCCAAGTATTTGAATAGGTTGTGATTACGTCATCCTGCATAATTTATATGAATTAGCTCTAGACTGATAATAAATTAATCATAGGTAAATAATGGCACGAGAGAGAGATTGATCTATAGTCAAACGTAAATTCCATATTAAACCGGTGTTTTTAGCACAAAACATGTCTAAAATGAGACATGTGGTTCGTAGGAAAGTTCCGGTTTCCGTAGATTATCCCGGAAAACGGAAAATTAAGCGTAGGTATTAAAAAGCAAACTGTGTTGTAGACACGTTGTAGATTTAGGTAGGTGATTTTTTGCCATTGTGTCATAATTATGTATATTTACTACTTCCATAGTCAACGGAACTTCAAGATAAAAAACTTGCTTAGTTTCTTTTATTCGTGTTGGTTGGGGTCTAGTTTTAGCTTCAACATGGGAGTTTTTAGATAAACAGTCATGTTGTATTGGTTTGTGGTTTTATTGGTGATTCGCCCGAATTGACTCGCCCGAAGTTAATTTATTTGTACGCGAATTACGCTGGTAAGTCACTGTTTATCTACACATTTTGTCAGCCATTTAGGACTGCGGCAACATTGCTAAAGAAAGACACAATAAATACCTAATTATTATTAATTTATTTATTTGTTATTTACTGTTGAAATTTTTAAATTTGTTATTGTTTGCTAAATTCTCTTTAAATTAATGATATTGACTTGAAACTAATTATTAGCAATCATAACTTTTTTTTTTTTTTTGAGGGTTGGAAATCATCCAATGACTTCTCCCGCTCTGGGCGGAGCGGAAGGGCGTGTCAGACTTTTACTGACTAAAACCCACCCGTGTTCCTTCATTTGCCTGTTGCCAAGGTCCCGGTATCCCTTTCGGACTTTCCCGCAACCCTGGCAGGCTAGCAATCATAACTAAGTATTCATATTTGCACGCCATAGCATATGGCAAACATGTCTGAACCTGTATTTTTTTCGTTATGTCATCCTGCATGCACGTTTTTATTCTTGTAGGTATGTGTACACATGTTTGGGCAAATAAATATATCTTTATCTTTACCTATGATACTGTCCTACTTAGGCTAGCAGATAGGGCACTACGCTTCAACACACCCACTCTAACGCGTCTAAGGAAAACAAAGCAATAATAGTGTACTTATAATAACATAATGCATACCTATACGAGTTTAATAGACAATGTAAGTAGTTAAAGACAATTCTCAACAAAGTAACATAAAGAACAAAGATTTAATATCAATTCTTGGTTTACAGGCCAATAACTCAGCAACAATGTTCCTTGAAAACTTAAGAGTAAGATAGAAAACAGGGTTCCCTTTGTGCGCCGGCGCCGTATTGTCGAATGACCTAGCTACTACTACATAAGGAACCGACAGACAATCGCTATGCAATACAATTCGTTCCTTATGGTTTGATATTCATTTTATCATAAAATTGCTAAATATGGTAGTTAAAAATTCAAATCCGCTTCGTAATACCTAATCATGTTTAGATACGTAGGATTTGTGGTAAATTTACCTCTAAAAAGTATTTGCAGGAATAATAGAGTTTGATTGAATGATGAATAAAATAACGTGTGATCAATAACTGAACCACGTGCATATTGATTTATTATCTTCCTTCTGAAAAAAAACATCACAATAAAGGCTCCCACAAACAGGCGCGATATCGCAGCAAAGGGTAGCACTGCCTGTCGTGCCCGCGAAATCGCGCCAGTTTGCACGAGCCTTAATAGGTGAATTAACTTCATTCGAAAATAGGTCAATAATAAGCTTAAGCAAAGCAACAAACAAGCAACTGAGCATGATGTACATACATATTTCACAATAGGTATCTAAAGCTTTGGTTTCCTAAGAAAGCGGTGAACAGTCACATAATAACGGCTGTCCAAATACAGAGCGTTTTTTGACACCTTATTGTCAAATACTGGTGAAAATGTTTGATGACAGATTTTCATGACAGCAGCCGTTTTAATAAGACATACTTAACCGCTTTCCTAGGAAACCAAAGCATTACAGAATCATACCTACTAGTACATGTTCTTTGATATACAAATATATCTGGGTATTAATTTGAAGAACTGACTCAAGTAAAAAGTTTCCCGAACGCATTTCCTTGAGATCAAGACAATCCGCTTGTTTATGCGCCCTAAATACCAATGTCGAAATAGATTTTATAACAGTTTATTTTTAAAACTAGTCGTAGCTTCTAACAAAGACATATGAATGTAGGTTTATATTGCCTGATGGCCTTTTTTTTGTTTTTTGAGTGTTGCAAATCATCCAATGACTTTTTAGGGGTATGAGGAACCGGGTGTAAAGTTCACTCATCCACCATAGAAAAGGGAGGATCCTCCAACCAGACGGGTGTTGTGTCTGGCGGGCAACTGCCCAATGATTGATATTAGATTTTTGTATATATGTTCACTGCACGGTAAACTCTAATTGCGCGATGCAGGATTTGTGTGACGTCAGGATTTTTGTGTGACGTCAGGTCTTTGATGCGTAGTTCGAATGTGGCGATGTAGGTACCGCCACAACTTCTCCCGCTCTGGGCGGGGCGGAAGGGTGTGTCAGACTTTTACTGACTAAAACCCACCCGTGTTCCTTCAGTTGCCTGTTGCCAAGGTCCCGGTATCCCTTTCGGACTTTCCCGCAACCCTGGCAGGCATCGGTCCTAGCGGACCCCGCCAATTGTGCTGACATCACTTTGAGGCGCGCGTGGAACACGACGCGCCATCGACCCGGGCCTGGTCCTTATCGGATAGCGAGCTGCCCGTTGCTCGCCCTCCGCAAGCCCACGCCTATGGTGGCCGGAAATCCGCCTGGGATTCCCGATGCCCAGGGCGTCTCCAGCGGCGGCGGTTAGGGGCGTGAGGGCGCAAACTTTGCCTCTCCCTCACGCATTCCGCCTCCTCCTTCGCGAGCATTACTGCTTCGCACAAGGAGGTGACGGCTTCCCATGCCCTCTCGCTCCGAACCATGGTCTGGACCAGGGCCAGACGCGAGAGGTCATTGCCGCCAATCGCCTCCACGAGGACACGGCGGTGCTCCGCCCAAGCAGGGCATACCTCTACCGTATGATCCACCGTGTCCTCCGGGCGATCCGTACAGTGGTGACCCCAGGCGTTTCCTCCCGCCTAATCCTACACAGGAACCTCCCGAAGCTGCCATGTCCGGTGAGGACCTGTTTCAGGCGGAAGGTGAGGATGCCGTGGCGCCGCTCTAGCCACTCTTCAAAAAGGGGACTTATCGCCGCAATTGTGGCGTGCCTAGCACTGGGTTTTGCCTGATGCCCTACGTTTCACTTTTATGTTCCAAGTTTAGGCCCTACCCCACCTCAAATTTTATCTCGCTCGCACCATACTAATTGCGGCCTGAGTAAGAGCGAGGCGGAGTGGGGTGCTGGCGGCTCTCAAACCTCGAATAGTTTAGGTAATTGCTTTTTACGGTGAAAATAATGGGAAGTAATTTAAAAATATTTAAAAAAACATATGATCTGCTTTATAGTTAGTTCAGTTATATAATGCAAAGTTTCATGATCTAATTTGAAGTATTTTTTTAATACCAGCGGTTTATAACTTCGGTTTAGAGGTAACTTTCGATTTTTTTTTCAATAGAGAAAATTTTGTGTTATCCTGTTTTCGCCGAACATAGGACCTAGCATCAATCATATATTTATTTCAAAATTAATGCTGCAGTATTTTCGACATACTGGAGGATCATGCTAAGCAATTTGTTTCCTAGAAGCGGTTCTGTCATATTACAACGACCGTCATGAAAATCTGTCATTTTCACCAGTATTTAACAAAAACGCTCTGTATTTGTACAGCCGTTATTGTGTGACCGTTCAGCGCTTTCTTATAGAAAACCATAGCGTAAGTAAAGAAAGCGGTTCCGTCATCTAACGGCTGCATAATGACGATTCTCATGAAAACCCATAACCATTCCCCGATATTTTTACAGTACAGTGTAAGGTAAGAAGAAGAAAAAGAGACATTTAATACTCGTATCAATCCATAGGAATATACCCGTTCGATAGATATTGATCACAAACCGGAATATGAATTAAGAATCGTGATAATTACCTCACCCCGATTAGTATACGGGTTGATTGTAGATTAGCATATATTTTATTAGTCGGATTATGATCATAAAATACTATAAGTACTATAATTCTATAGTACCTACCTATTTAAGAAAATGCAAATAAGTATAGATAATTTTGCTCTACTACTATGTAGTTTTTAATAAACCCCCATGACACAACTTCTTAACATACTCGTTAATTACGAGGATTTGTCATGAATCAAGAGTAGGTGAGTATTACGAATCGAGCCTAAAACAATAAAGTACCTATTAAAAGTCCACTTAAGTCATTTTCAATAAACGTAAGATAATTTAAACCGATGATTTGTCAGCGTATTTTTCGTATAATCATGTTGCAACTGCAGGCTGCGATTACATTTCTGCTTATACCGGTCACTACTCACGCACATACTTGCCTATGACTGATCTTTTCAATGTCATTCGATAAGAATTAAGATATTACCTAGAAGGTATTTGACTAAACTGTCGTAATTCAGTTTAATCTTGTGAAAAATGTCGGACCTATGTTCTTACAGATTACTAACTATACAAACACCGTTCGTATTAACCTCAAACTTGAGTAACACCATGAATCATACGATAGTGATACCGCAACTATGTGCTCACAGGATAACAATTTATTATACTTACGTCCATTTTGTATTTCAGGTAAGCCTAAAAGTTCAGTATAATATGGTGATTTCACATTTCGATATACCTCCTTGCTAGAACTGTGACTCAAAAACGTAGAATAATGCAAAATCGTCACAAAGCAAACAGGTAAAAGATGCAATTTGTGAGTAAACAAGTCACCAGTTTTTTCCATTAGATCATGATTTACAAAGTGCGTTGGTGGCAGAAAGCATAAGATAACTACATCCAAGCATAGTTTGATAGATATAAATGTAGCTTTTCCCACGACAATGGGTGCCAATTTAAAACGGGGCGCATATTCTAGAAATAGACTGAGAAGTGGGCAGTTCATGGTTTGTAAAACAAACCATTCATAAACGAACGCGAAAATAATAGTTCAAGTACATACAGGAAGAGTGGTTTAGATCAAAACAAAATTGTTAGTGGTTTAACGTTGGTTCTGAACAAAAGATACAAAATTTTTAGAAGTAGCACTCAATCTATAAGTTTCGAAGATAAATAGATATTGAAATATAGACTCCGAATGTAAGCTCTACGTCAATTAAACGTATTTAATTAAAAAGTTAATTTCACAAACCTGATGAATAGAGTAGTAATTGTAATTGTATTGACTTCATTGGAGTAAAAAGCAAGCGTGTGGTTGAAGAAAGCCTACGCCACGTCGATACATACCTTCGTTCAAACCTATATCACATATGACATACCTATTATAAACGACTCACAAGTCTTTTACGATCATTAATTGAATAGAAAGAGAACAATGACACACCCATATTTTACGCAACGACATAATTTAATTACGTTCATGAATGAGCTCGATCACTTGACATCAACTTACGTAGTGGAGACTAATGAAGTCATCGTTCCAGTGATTCATTTAAAGAGCTCCAAAGGAATTTAGTAATTATATGTGTTATACATTTTGAACGACATTCTAAAATTTGCATTCCGAATATTAATATGATGATATCATAAATATTTGTGTTAAAGACAAAAGGATATATACTTATTTAAACTATGGTATCACAAGAATTTTATCTTGACGGCTTATAAATTCCTAGGTATATGTATTAAATATACAAAATAGATAGATAATATATTAAATTTTGTCATGTCATTTAACGATATTTTTTAGGTCTGATGAAACCAAGACGTGACAATGATGTATGTATTTATGCATTTGTAATATCAATATTATAAAATTAATTGACTGCTTCTCGTTGGTCTAAGTCGTCGTAAGCGCTACTGTGAGCATGAGCAAAATGTTACGAGGGTTTTCCATCTGGAATTTCTCAGTAGCAGCCCGGAGTCGGAATTAATGCCCGGTTAATGGGAATAGGTTCGCCCCCTACATGGGACAAAAGCATAACTAGCGAAATGGGGTGTACTATAGTTACACCTCTGCCCAGCCCAACCCTTGGGGGAACAAGGCGTGATGTTAAGTTTAAATATTAATAAATAATATTATTAACCAGCTGCGACCCGCGGATTCACCCGCGTATCTCGATCCCGTGGGAATATTGGGATAAAAAGTATCTTATGTGGTTATAAACTATCAGGCTATATACTACCAGGTTAAGTACACCAAGTTAAGTCCACCGCGTAAGTCTACATCCCGTGGGAATATCGGAATAAAAAGTATCTTATGTGGTTATAAACTATCAGGTTATAAACTACCAGGTTATATACTATCAGGTTATATACTACAAGGTATAAACTATCTGTTTGCCAAATTTCATCCAAATCCATGCGGCCGTTTTTGCGTGATTGAGTAACAAACATCCAAACACACAAACATTTATAATAATGAATATATATAATATTATATATATATAGTAGGATTTATAATATTAGTAGGATGAGTAGGATAATAGACCAAAGAGAATTAAGAGGCTTTATAAGTAGTCATTGTAATAGAGTGAAGGTTGTTTCTTGAGACTGTAGAGTTCTTCGTATCATGCTGAAGGTATCATTTTCAAATCTTCACACAGACATATCTACTTTAGGTAGATACTTATAAATTATTAACTATCTACTTATACCGATTGTCATTTCCGTAAATTTTCCAAGAAATGCTGTTTACTACAGAAACTAAAATATTTTATCAAAATATTTTTGTATAGATCTTGATTACGATACCACCGTTACGTGGAAAAGTTAACTTACAAACAATCGGTATTTGACTATTGACCGATTCGATATTGTTTCTTTATCGTTACATCGACGGAAAGATAACAGCTAAGAATTTTGTATGCCCTACCTGTATCTAGTAGGAGAATTTCGCCCTGACTGTTGAAACAGTAACAACGTTACACTTCAGTTTACTAAATATTAATGATTCACTAAATCGTGATTATGCCCATTCATAATTAGCTACGATAATTTAGAGTCGCACATTCATTCATTGAAGATTATTTTTTTGTGATAAGGTAATAAAGAAAGGAGGAAAAGATAAGCTTAAATACACATAACCTAATAATATTTGAACGGGTATTTTGTATTTATTGATCCTTTTTTATATGCGAAGTTCTTACAGCTAAGCTAAATGCCAAATTGTATTATATGCAGCCTGCCGCTTACTCAAGTAAAATATTGATCAAGTTATGGGCATTGAAATTGAAATTAAGTAGTTGATGCCGTAAGACATACTATAAGTGATAAAGCTAAAACAGTGTCATAAAGTAAAGTTTATTATTAATAAGATTCTGTTGTCTTATAAAACAATACAAGTGTGGTTTTAGTCGTTGTAGCTGTACTAAATTATATACATTAATATACACATTTAACACTACAATACTAATAATATGTACAAGTATATAAAAAAGGGGGAAATAACCACTATATAGCATCAAAAAATTCGTCCACATCGCTGTCAGCAGGAAAAGTGCCCAAAAGGTTGGCAGCATTGCCACGCTGTATGGCAATGCTGATTCTTTGGCCGAACAATAGGCTAGCCCTCTGGTCACGTGAAGAGTCGACCAACCGCTTGGCGATGTCTTGATAGACTAAGTGAGTACTCGGACCTCATGGCCCTAGGGGTTTCAACCCCAAACGGCTCGATAACGCCATAAAGCTTAAATATTTATACTTACTATTAAAATTCAGGTAACGATTGCCCTTGAAAATTTATCTTTATCGATAGTTTTCATTTATGTAGGTACCTACCTAATCAAGATACACATGGTCAGCCAGTACCTATTTCTCTTATTTCAGATGAGTTTACTACTCATAATTTTATACAGATTGTATAATTTTTTTAAACGATTGTTACCAAAGTCAGAGCCGAGTTAAAAAAACTTAAAGTGGACAATGAACGAGGTAGGTACAATAAAACCATAATATTCTAATTTATCCCAGACTTGAACGTGGGACGACACTAAACTTAAACAAATAACTTTACGTCGACTCTATTGGGATGTCCTGTCCAACGATACGGTCGACAAGTTTATTTGCACTAGCGCTTATTGTCCAACGTAGTTTAACGACGCTGTGCACAAGTGTGTCGGATTACAATCCAGATATCACGGTGTAATAGCAACACAGAATTACTTGTGTTCCCAATTGGAAAACGACTGTACGTTTACGTACAATTTAGGCTTAAGTCGACGCCTACAATTCACTAAGGACGCTATAGCAATGTCAAACAAAATGATTCAGTTTAAAATTCTAACCTCGGCTATTCTTAATGGAGCTTACCTCAGACCGACTTCAGTGAATTTTAAAGATATTATGTCTTCAGATATATTAATCGAAAAATTTAAAAATACCCACCAAACTATCTAGATTGCACCTATTCTCGACAGGGTAAAATTTAGTACCTATCACTTGTTTAAGAATATATCTAGCACAAAACTTATTCATCGCTACAGTTCCAAGCAAGCTGGTACGCAGTCACCTTGCCTACTATTCATTACTATCAATATTCAATTAGCCGTTCTCAAACATATGTGTATTAGTCAATGAGATAGCGGCGTGGAACCGTTCGGGTTGTTTTGGTTAAATCTGCCTATATTTACTAATAAGGTAGTCTAGAGTTATTGTATAGACTATATTTTGATTTAGTACACCTTTCATACTATAAAAATATTTTGACAACTGTTAGGCGAAGTGAACTTTGTTACAACATAGAGCCCTGGGGATATTCCATATGAGATTTAGTCATCAAGTTTTCTCAATTTCGATCCGGTTCCGTTTTGCATTCATGTGAACGCATTCACCTATGCTATGTCGAACTTTGCCAATCCAAACAGTGGGGGAATGACGTTATTTTGAAATACTTAGGTTTTAGGTTATAACAAGGGGCCTTAACCACATTAGCAACTCCTCTATGAACAGTACATTTTCTGAATCCCAGTTGTCATTAGCAATTCCTCTAATTTGACATAAAAGCAATTTATAATATCTGGACCATTTTACGAATCTCCATACTCCATACTGTCAAACAGATGAATTATTTCGTAATATGAATCGCACGCAGATCATATCATGAATTGTCAGTTTGTGACATTTTACGATGATTCATAATATTTTCATATTATGAATCTGCTAAAGTGACCGTTTTAAGCCCCCAGGGTAGAACAGGTAACTAGCTGTTCTTAACTTATTGGTTATGAATGTAATTTTCATCATATAAGTACAATCAAATTCTAAGGTAAAGCAATTATATTACAGACCGGCCGTCGAGAGAATACGTCCTTGACACCTGTTAATTTCATGTGCGTTTTGCGAACTTGATCCTTACTACTAGGTGCTAGACATTGATCCAAATGACCAAAACCATCCAAATGACACGTGTCAGGAACGAATTCTCTCGACGGCTGGACTGTAGCTCTATGTGAGATCCACTTTATTGGCAGAAAATGTAAAGTACGTTCCTAATCCTGAAAAAGAAACAAAATTGTGCCGAATATCAAATTAAGTTTCAAGTCTTACGTGTGAAGTTTTGAACGTGTCTAAATTAATGAATAGGTACCTACGTTCTGCATCAAACAAGTTTCATGATTGTCAGCACCTAATGTTTTTGTAGTAAAGCTGTATCGTGCAAGTAATTCAATATTTCATACCTACACCTGCGAAGATGTCGACTAAGTAAGGGCGAAGTTTTGTTATTGTTTCCTACATAAACTGCTTGGCTCGTTTGTATTATTCAAAATATTAATCACGCTTTTTCTTGAAAAATAAGCGAATAATGACTTACACGGTAAACATTGAAGTTGTTGGAGCTGGTAGGTACCTAATCCTTTTTTGCTAGAACACAATGATTAGGATTTTACCGAATCATTCTGATATTTTACATTTCCTATGTGATAGTCAAGATACTATTAGTACGGGAATCCATAAGGTGAAGTCCAACTACTGCTTTGTAAATTTAAATGAGGGTACCCTCAACTCAACTAGTCACGCAAGGCAGTTATTAGTTATTGGGTGATATGTTAGGTACCTACAGTGTAGTATACGACACGTGCTTATTTAAATTAACTTATTTAACGTATACTTGCTTACCTTGTTCTAAAAAATATATAACCGAAGAAGTGAACATTTTTGGGCCGATTTAAACCATTCGTACCTGCCAAGTTAATCAATTTTAGCGGTAATTGCCCCTTTTCATTGATTCTGTAAAAAAAATCGTGGGTGTTTGTAGTTATTCTCCCTGTTGAGATAGCTCGTAAGATGTGCTGATTGAGCGGCACTTCCCGTGACGACACCGAACACCAACTATGTTGACATTAGAGGCACGTGCTTTACAGATAGGTAACACTATAACTGTCAGCAGTAAATGCGTTAAAATCTTACCTCACGAGATTAACACTTGAAATGAATTTTATTTCTAAAACGAAATAAGGGATCTAACCTTTCTCGCACTTTTTTGTAAAGGAATTTTCAGACTAGTATTTCCTATCATTAGGTAGGTAAGTACTTATTTTTTTTAAGAATAGTATTGTTTTCTGGATTATTTGTAACTAGCTGCGCCCCGTGGTTTCACCCGCGTAAGTGTCCATCCCGTGGGAAAATCGGAATAAAAAGTATCCTATGTTTTAATCCAGGTTATAATCTATCTATTTGCCAAATTTTATCCAAATCCATTCAGCCGTTTTTGCGTGATTGAGTAACAAACATCCGAACACACAAACTTTCACATTTATAATATTAGTAGAAAATAGGATTTAAGTTCAGTGTAAGACGTATAGGCTAACTGTCCACTGGAGCGAAGAAGCGAGAAGAGGAGCGGATCTGTGCCAATATTAACCAATAGAATCTTAACTCTGGAGCGGAGTTTAGATTCGATTGGTTAATATTGGCACATCTACACTCCTCTCCACTCTTCTCTGCTCCAGTGGACGGGCAGCCTTATGTTCCTACTTACTTATGACTTCAATTTTCAATTGATTCATTCTATTACCTTATTGCCACCTGATGTAATGTTATGGCAGGTATTATACTTAGCAACTATGATTACAACATTACTTAGTTTACCTAAAGATTATAATTTTCTGTTGTTTCCCACGCGCCTCCAAGACAAAATAAATGTCCTCAGTACGGTATCTGATTTCCCATATGTAAGCGATACCATATGCTTATATTATATGCTTATGTTGCTAACATTTTTGCGTGAGATTGCGTATCGCCCAGAGCAAATTACGCAGTCTACATACATACCTATAATGAAAGCATAATACAAAACTTTGTATTATTAATTTAATAAGGAATAGTAGGTAGGTATTATTACTAAATAATACCTACTATTCAAATAATATATGAACCTAGTTTTTCATGAAGTCATGTCATTGCATGAAGTCTGTACCTATGTACGTCAAGAGTTCGTCACAAAACTATGGAAAATACGGAGTACCTTGCAGGAAAGTAGTTGGTAAGGGTATACCTCACTCATTATTCTGTATTAGTAATGATGACAGTTAAGTAGTACTTAGGTCTGTCTGTAGGTAGGTACAGTTTGTGTGGTTAATTCAAATAACCATTCGACGCAGAAGAGCTGCCCGCATTGGTCGATTCTGATAATTATTATAATCTAATAATAGTAAAGTTAATCTGAGTAAACAGCTCTAGTTGTTCCGGATGGACAACTTTACTGTCTTTGTGCACTTTGTGCTGCATCTCAACAGCAACGTGACTCCAAACGTAAACAACGTCGTAAGGCTAATGGCGTCGCGCGTGTAAAGTGTGACTACCCGCTTACCGTATAATGTTACCAACACCGTTACTAACTTAGAAATAACATCTATAAATGAGTTATGATTTCCAACATATACGCCGTAAATTCTGAAGTCTGATGTGTGATGCTGAGTCCAATTGTCAAGAGTTTTTAAATTTTTGTTCAGTTATCTAGGGCACTTGAAACTTTTAAGTAGGTTTACAGCTTAAAATACCTTCTCTCATACACAGGTGCGAGATGCAATGACGAAAGGGTTTTTTGAAAAGGAAAAATATCGAGATAATGATACAACCTACCTAGAAAAAATGCTTGAATTGCTGTGTCAGTGCCGATATACCTATTCTGATTGCAGCTCTTACTTTTTCTGTTAATATTGTTAATCTTAATTTCTTTCAACTCGCCCTAAAGACGAGACTAAAACTACAAGTTTTTCCGAAGTGACGATTTATTTAGAATTTAGCTCCATCCAAAACAAAAAAAAACAAATATGTATTCAATTGATTCGGTGCCAAGCCCGAGAAATGACGACTTATATTCATTGTTCTACTACGTCAGTCATTTCATTAAACAACGTGCACTTTTGATTCGTGTATTATGATTAAGTTGCACATTGATGGGTTTCAAAAAGCATACATAAATAGTAATAGATATTATGACCGGTAGTACGTTGACCCGACTCGGAAGTGTACCCTGACGTGACTAACGTTTAAATCAATTTTAAAAGTGCGTGATTAAAATCCAAACACATAATTAATCAAAACATTCATCTCATCAAAGTTCATGAATCGTCCCAAGATCTTTGTAATAAATTGTGTCATTTAATTGAAATTAAACTTTTATAGAACATGAAGTGGAAGTTCCTGAAGTGAAGTATCCTTTACAAAATTGATGGAAGTTTTTGTCTAAAGATCTTCAAAACAGTTTGGTTGAGCGCCATTTGTGCTATTGGGCAACCACAACAAATCAAGATGGTACTTTTGTTCTTAAAAGACAAACATGTTTCGTGTCATGTACTACTTTTTATTGCATAAGACATAGGAGCAAAATTGCAAAATGGCATAATTAAGTCGGTCGAGTAATGATTAGCGCTAATTTTTATGAAATACGCCGTCAGGATTATTTCTTTGTTTCACTTAGCGACAGAATTATCCGTAGCATTATTTGATGCAGTCGTTCGCAAATGTGCTGTGTGTATTACTACGTGATTTGGGAGGCTTGTGTTAAAGAAGTATTTGTTTCGTGTAACATGAAGTTAAAGAAAACAGTGACGTGTTGTATGAGAGGGAATTCGTTTTGTTTTAAGTACAGCACCAAAGTTATGCCTCAGGTAATCTTATCTGTTTTTTATTTTATTTTTTTAACCTATACCGTTCCACTGCTGGGCAAAGGTTTCCCCCATACTTCGCCATTCATCTTTAACTGCTGCCTTTGCCGGCCAATCAGTCAAGAAAGAGTCTAGGTCGTCGCCCCAGCGTTTTTTAGACCTGCCTCGGTGAAGAACGACGCCTGTCTTCAGGCACCCACTGAGTGAAGACCCTGGCCCATCTGTTTATCACCTTATATTAATCGTAGGCCTGTATTCTAAAACGATGGTCATTCAAATCTAAAATTGTTCTCACTAATCTCTACAAGAGTCTATCTTGTTTTAATGTAGAGTCATGCTTAGTATGTTCTAGAATAAGATGCCAATATAAAATATTGCTATTTTTGGTATTAATGCTTTACTGACAGAAACAGAAACAAATCACAAGTTACTAATTATTCTGCTGTCTTACTAATCTATCCTAATTAGGCAGCTCAAAAAAACACGTTTTGCATGTTTCATCCAAAGATATGAGCAATTTTATGTTACCGATTAAGTACTTTTTGCACAACAGAACTATAATTATGTAGTTTATTTTTAGGTCATATTCGTGAAGGTGTCTACTTCAAACGAAAAGTAAATGCAATATTTCACAGTTAACAATTTTATGTTTTGTGGTGTTCATTTGGCAACAACAGACGCAGATGTGCGGCGTGGCCTGTGTTGTAATAACAACAGCTAATTAAACACAAAATGTAAAATCTATTTTATGTTTCATTTGCGTCATTCATTGTTAAATCTTATCAGATTCATAAATGGAGCGTCAGTAGTTTTCATTTCATTTCAACATGAGTTTTCACAAAAAATGTGTTCAAGTAAGCATAATATTAGGCCTCATTATTAATTTAATCAGCTCTTCTTTTTAAAATTTTGTGAGTCAAACGCAAACTGTTCTTGTAATGAATGAAGTCTCTACATTGTTTTCATTGAATATGAAGTTTTCCGCTTTGTTGCTTTTGTTGTCAATCTTCTGAGATCCCAAAGCATACCAGCTTTCACAATTTGTAGTTATGTGATATCCCATCATCACTTGCCAATCTCGTGTCATCAGGCGGTTTACTGCATGAGACTTTGTTTTATGTTTCAGTCAATGTGATTGTTTCCTCAATACTGATATTTCAATAGATATATTGTTCTTTGCCAGTGTAGTTTTTTTTTTAAATTTAGTAATACATTTATTTCTTGAACGCATGAATAAGTTCAGAAAGCTGACTAGTGTTCTCGTTGATATATTTTCGTCAATACTGGACACAGCAGTCACACTTTCAGTGAAATACATCGTATCTGCAAAATAAATCCAAATGTATCATGTCCCCTTGCGCGTACGGCGCCAGTCGGCGGCAGTTGTCTCGCCAGCCGTCGCCCCTCTGATGTGTCACTGCTTTCTATTTCCACACAGGCGCCAATGAGTACCACCTATGATGCCCACCTCATCCTTCATGACAAGGAGAACAGCTGAAAATAATGTCCCCGTATTAATGCCTGTATTTTTAATTACAAATCGTCTTAAAGATTACTACTTCTCCTTTGTCCATTCGTTTCTTATGCTTCACACAGCGCCGAGGATCTTCACCAAAAGCAACTAAAGGCTCGTGCAAACTGGCGCAATATCGCGCGTGCGACAGCCAGCGCTACCCTTGTCATGCCCGCGATATCGCGCCTGTTTGTGGGAGCCTTAAAGGTAGTCAAAGATCATATATGTGGCAGTGATTAGTAGAACTTTGGAGATCTGGACAACTGTCATTTTAATGTAACGACTAGAACTTTAAATTAACAAAGTATAGAGTCAGAATTTCAGGAACAACATGAATATACTTAATGGAAACCATTTATTTATTACAAAAAACCAAAAACAGTAGGTACTTCTTTCTATCTCTGAAAACTACGTCCATTTCTAAAATCGGGATGGCCAGGGTGTAGTGTAGCCTGTCCAACCTAATGCAGACAAATACATAAAAGTTATATCTACGTGCCAAGAAATGGGGTCAATTGTTACCGTATATAAAATTATTAATACTTACTTACCTACATTTTATTAGGTACTGTATACATCTCTCTAATCCTGTTTAATATAGGTAACATAACACTAACTACTAAGGTGGGTGCTATTCATAATAACATCTTGTTTCTCTATAATATAAAATCTAAATCCAATACGAGTGGTATTACCATACAAAACGTCACTATATACGTACTATAACTACACATATGTAACGTATGCCATGCATTATGTTCTATACATACTTACAATTGCTGTGGTTATGTAATATTAGTGTGAGGCGTGCTATGCTATCGCTCTCTACGCATCCGTTGAACATTAAGGTGTGAGTGAGACAAAGAGTAGAGCGGGGGGAGAACCTACGTATGAATTGATAAAAGCAACTGGTGAACGCGACGAAAATTCAGTTTGAAAAGAAACAGCGCGCGGCCTCCCGTACAACGTGGCTCGTAAACAATCGCGGCGAGGTTAAAATGTGACAGCGATATTGTATGAGTGCTTCAAATAATATTTTAATGTTGTTTTATTGTGTATATGATCGAATTTTGAACAGAGTAGCAACATAAGAGACAGACCGTCGCGACGACGACGGTGACGTGGACGCGTCGCGTCCAAGGATTAAAAGTTTATTGCGACGAAAACCAACTCGAACAAAAACTTTCGTGTCGATCTTAATGCGTACCGTACGATTGTAATCATCAAGTGTTACTATAGATTCACTCTTACGGCAAAACACGTGATCATCGAAAATTCTCGAAAACAAAAGAAAAAATACGTTTGCCTTACGTATTACTCTTTTTGGGTAGTGTTTGCTCGTCCCGGATTTAGTGTTTTTGGCCAAATTATGGTTGTGACGAAAGTCGATAACATGGCCTCATACTCCACATACACGGGAAAACCGAAAATATTCTTTCCGAAGAAGGTAAGACACTCCAATATACTTATCAAGCGACTCTAAGTTAACATTCAACGACATGGTAACCGATAACACAATGCGATGTAAACAAACACCTTACTTATTGACTTTACAGTAATTGTATGCATAATTAAATAAATTAAAGTCATGTATGGTACCTTTATTTGCAATCAGAAGGTATCTTACCATTATCTTTATAGTGTTAAACAATCAGTTGTAATTTCAAGAATGGTTCAAATTCAATAAACTAGTTAGTAAACCTTCTAACCTAAGCATTTGTACGAGTCATAACGAGTTTTTAATGATTTAGGTTATAACACATCTAAAACAGACACAATTGTATAGACAAGCAGGTAAATGCTGGAAGCATATAATAACATTTGGTGGTTAGAATTACAAGATGAGAATTATATAAATATGTATAGTTTCAGGTGAGGATTTACATAAACATTGCACAAAATGTTTGTATAATAAGCTAAGGCTGTTTGTTATCTGGACATGAATGTGCACCGGATGTAGATAGATTACTTAAGTAAAAAATAAAGAAGTTGTTTTATTTATGTGGTGAGAAAATAAACGTTTCATTTATTTTATTTTATTGCAAAAGTTCTTTGCATTATTAGTAGGATAATTAGCTGTTATTTTTCTGTAGAAGATTGATTGATTAAGTTAGACCCCGTAAAGACTCTGCTGCTTTAACTTTATAAATTCATTCACATGGTTAAAAACGGCATTGTCTAAACCTCGTAGGAACAATTTCCATGGCAATACAAAGAAATTAGCTGTGCACACAGATATTTATCATCATGTGAATGATAATGTTTCACGTAACCTATGATTCAGTTAAAGTGTAAGCCGTTCCACTTAGGCGACCTACTTCAGAAATATTCACATTCTGGCCTTGGCTAGATTCTCAGTAATGGCACCAGGCCATTGTTGGTTTTGTTGATAGTTTACCAGAAGTATCACTATTCATCACATGAACAATAAGAACGCTTGCACTTTACGTGAACTCATAGAATTCAAGTCTCTACATTTATGTAAAAAAGTATAAAAAGTTAACATTTGCGCATTTCCTGTTCTAAATTAAGGTTTCTTAATTTTCTCTTCGCTCTTGTTCACACGCAGCATCCGCGTACGTTCGATATACTGGTTATTACACAAGGTCCCCTGTGCAATATCGGTGACCTACAAATGCACTGAGTCGTCAGATTGAACTCAGAGTCAGCGCTGTTAAGGACTAAATTCTTCCATCGCGCAAGTAGGTCAAAGTTTAAAACGGTTCCCACATCTGGACAAACTTGTGGGACAAATGAATGTAAGCCTTGTTGTTGTAATGACAAGAAATTAAATCGTTATTAAATGTTGTTTCCTTTCATATGACCGCCCTCTCTGATAAGAGGCAACTGCGCATTCACATCAGACCTCAAGACTTTATGGTTATACATTAACTGCAATCTCGCCGTGTATGGCACAATTATAATTGATTGCCTTCTATATAGGCCACGGTTGTCATTGTCAACTGGAGATAGAAATCAAAGGACGCCATAATACAAATATTATAGTTAATTTAACCTGTCTCAGGTGTTTCGCGTACGTGTCTCTGCTAGTTTCAAGTTCACCAATACCAACCTCGGGGATAACAAGTTCCCCAAAAGGAGGTGAATAATAACAGTAATTAAAAATATTTAATTCTCCACTTTATACAACCATGTGATGAATTTATTTACTAGAAATAAAGATTCTCAAAATGCCTATTAATAGTTATTCTTCCAAAAGTAAAGACAGGTAGGTGTAAAAGCAATTACCCATCAATAATTAAATGAAATTTTGGCCATGTAATTATTAATCCTTTCCAAAATCGGATTTTGTAATAAAAACGGCGGTCGGGTTTAACGTTTTAGCATGATTCACCTGAGAACAATAAAAAATTGTGTATTTTACCAAACACATAACTTTAGGAACTTGCTTAGATTTTTGAATACTTTTCTGATTATTGTTGCATGAAGAATATAATTTACTCGTCATCGAAGACAGTGAATGTCCCATATTTTGTTGCAAAAACTTAACTTTTTGTTGCACCATAACTGGGTGTTCCGGTGAATGAAGGGTCCCAGTGCATTCCCCGCGCACCATAATGGGCGCGAACACAATGAAGGGAATGCAGACCGGGATCCGTAAGGGTACAAATATGTGGTAAGGAATCTGCCGACCGTGTTCCTGGCTTTTCGAATAGTTTATTTGTTTTAGAAAGTAGTTACCTCAATTCTTACAGTAACGGTGTGCACACGAGAGTAGGCAAATATGTGCACACGACGTACATTATATTAAGGATTTCGTTTTGTCATCGCTGTGTGGGCAGAATAATTGCTTTAAAAATGATAATAAAGTCTATTTCCAACTAAGTAGTAATAATGTATTACTTCCTGCGTAATCAGTGTCATTTGTGCGGCAATCGTAATTTTCCGGCAGGCAGTAATTCCTGTCTTTGTATGGACATACAGTGCTTCAATATTATGTACAGAATACAGACTTAAGTACCCTATTTAACAAAAGAAGGATGATGGTTTCGATTTGATCAAAAGTGATTGCATTCAACAAGTGAACTTTCCTCGGAGGAAGCGACGGTGGGCGCCAAAAATAGCGTTTCCGCCGAACACCGAGCACTCTTAAGTAGGAAGTCGACTAACACTCGACGGTCCACTTTTCCGGCCGCCTACAGCTGTCTCGACGCTTATTGAGTTTACAACGCACTTATGAGCTGCAATGTGCCTACGCATTGTCTCTTAAGCTGAATTAAATTGCTCATACTTTGAAATCATTGCCCATTAAGGGATTCATTCAGACAGTACCAAAGAAATGCGAATTTGATGACTACGCTACCGGTTACATAAAGTTATATTTTTTTTAACAAATTAGGTAGGTAATTCATTTACTCCAATAACTGGACGTTAAAAAAGCGCTACTTAATTCAGCCTGTCGGGTTACCGAACACGGGTTTTACAGAATTTAAACCAAAAAATATATGTAATAGGCTTCTAAGAGCATGTAAGTTGGTAGAGTATTTATCGCAAAATTAAACGGAACACTGCGCTTGCGTGGGTCCAAGATTATGTATAAAACCAAATAAGGAACTACACAGTGGTGATGCATAATTTTCCGTAGAATTGAAACGAATCTGGCTTGAATTTTTTATCCTGTTTTTGTTATCAACACTGCACACTTAAAAGTATTTGTTCCCGAAATAAATTACATATAATATTTTTATATCGTATTTACATAAGCGAGGCATTACTGTAGTACTGTCTCGCTTAGGTAAATACGGTTATATTATGTAAGTACTACATATTGCAATTATTTGAAGTGAAAATTTATAACATGAAAATTTAAAATAATAAGAAAAAGGCTCTTTCAGTAAACTTTTCAGACATCAGAATAGGTAAGGAACAAAAATTACATTTGAAAAACACAATTTGTTTTAGTACCTATTTATGAGACAACAAAAAAACGCTATGTGCGGGTCTTTATAATGATACAAATAAAATAATTTAATCAACGCGCAAAGGTGACACCTACAATTAGTGGAAATTATGACATTTCAAAAACAAACTCGACAGTTGCTGTAAATAGAACAATAACTCTGAATACTCCGACTTCATTTTATTTAATACTAGCTGATGCCCGCGACTTCGCCCGCGTGGGTGTCGGTTATTATATACTAAAACCTTACTCGAGAACCACTCTATCCATTGGTGAAAACAGCATGAAAATCGGTGCAATAGTTTTTGAGTCTATCGCGTAAAGGACGACAGACAGACACGGCGGGCGACCCACTCCTACTATGCGCGGTTTTTACGACTTGACAAAATATCGAGATTTCTTAGGTATATATAACTTTAATAATAACGTATTATACACATAAACCTTCCGGAATAAATTCTCTAAACGATGGTGAAAACTTCATCAAAATCTGTTATGTGGTTTAGAAGAACAACGCGGACACACAGATAAACACGAAAAGCGACTTTAATTTATAATATTATGTATAGATTGTTCAAGATATTATGAGTACATTTTACTAATAGAACTCTCAATCATACCTAAGTAGGTACTTTCTTTTCTGATTACCTGTCTTGGATTTATTAAACAGGAATTAATTAATTAACTAGTGTTTTAATTAGTAGCATTTCGTAGAAAAGTTTTCTTTTCCATCCTTAATTCATCTATAGTTTATTCCTGAATTATGGATGAACTTTCCAACATTAAAACGTCATGCTGTTGGACTACCTTCATGAAATATCAATATCGGTCCTGCGGTAAAATATTGTACATATTTGAGGGTATTTTAAATTATCTCCAGTGTGTATTATGAATCGAAAATGTGATATATATTATGTATAGTTGTATACGGCATCTCAAGTATCTAAACATTAGCAGGTAAACGAACTATGAGTCACCGATTCGAAATATTTTCATGAGTCACAAGACACGACAGATGAGCGAATGCACTTATCCCTGATATCGGTAACTAATCAGACAATAGAATTTATAGGTTTATGTTATACTTAAGGAATGCAATGACAGACGACAAGGATAGTGCAACAATACTTCCTATTATCCAGTTAAATCTCTAGGGCATAATCATTAATTATATTATGCTTAGATATCCTAGTTCGCCATCGCCAGTAAGATAAATATGTGCAAAAAAGCGAAAGTATCATAATTATAAAAAATAAAAAAGTTTTCCTGGAAACCGCTTCATCGTATCCACAATTTTAAAGAAAAGACTGCTCATGTCATGACATGGAAAATGGATTTTTCAAAAATCTAATGTTAGGTACCTACCGTTTTAGTTTTCATCACAGTCGGTCCCGAAACTACATAGCTTAGATAATTTTCCTCCATTTCCAAGTTTCGGATTGGGTCATCCATGCACACTTGGAAAATGTATTTTGGAAATCTATCGATAGCCACCTAACGTTATATTTCGTAAGTTGAATCTATGCCATATCCATTCAAAACTTTGCCAAAATACTTGGAAAATGTATTCTGGAAATCTATCGATAGCCACCTAACGTTATATTTCGTAAGTTGAATCTATACCATACCCATTCAAAATTTTGCCAAAATACTTGGAAAATGTATTCTGGAAATCTATCGATAGCCACCTAACGTTATATTTCGTAAGTTGAATCTATACCATACCCATTCAAAATTTTGCCAAAATACTTGGAAAATGTATTCTGGAAATCTATCGATAGCCACCTAACGTTATATTTCGTAAGTTGAATCTATACCATACCCATTCAAAATTTTGCCAAAATACCAGAAAGGGTGTGAAGATGCGCTAAGCTACTAACTTAAAGCCTCCAGCCAGGGGCATAAAAACTAACTAAAAACTAAACGACTGCATCGCTAAGGGCACCCCTTGCGGGGAGAAAGGGAGATAGTAATCCTTAGGGGGATATGTAGAGGGTTATACCGCGCCACTTTCCCTCGCAAGGGATACCCCTCGTCAAGGCTGGAGCATAAATAATGGATTTACGTGTTTTTTTGTTACCTGTATGTTATAAAGTTACTATTGCTAAAAGTTATTTTAAAAGAAAACTATGTGATACCCATTATTTGCCAGAAACCTTTAATTTTATTTTTTATCCAAAATAGCAACAGAAACCTTCGTAGAAGCTTCCTTATTTTCACGTCATGGATGTGGTTGTTAAATATTAGATCTATATTTGTATTATATTTAACTATTTTTTTTCACGTTTTTTCAGGTACGTTCGGAAGAGTCCCTTCTTTCCCCGGAAAAGTCGTCAAAGACTTCACGATGGGTATGTTTTTCTTTGAAATTATTAGGTGGGGGGTAATATAAAAGCTAATGTTGTATTATTGTTCTATATGTTATTTAAAACATGTTGAATTCGTTATGTCAAATCCAATTTACATATTAATTGCCTGGCTCTACATACCTACAACTGTTCGTATAAAAACAACAATATTATCATACGAAACACTACTGTTGATAACCGTAGCTTTGATGCATGCCCGCATAATGAATACTCAGTACGAAATCACTATGAGACCTACCAAAAGTGGTGAAACCTTGTGAACATGTACCAACAAGGGTAATCTGGTACTTCTTAGTTATTTATAATCGTTTGAAAACGTGTTACGTCCTTAGCGAGTCGTTCTAATCTGCTAAGTATATCAACTAAACAAGTTTTTGTTCGGTGGGATCGGTGAGTAACATATTATTCGCGAAACATACCTCTGTAACGTATTGTGGCCGCTGCGTCACTAAGCAAACACATGTGGAGCTAGCGCCCGCCACGCCACAAAGGCCGTATATTTTACATATTTTATTTTAAGTAAACTTGGATAAAACCAGAACTTAAAACATACACTGGTGTTAAACGGTTCAAGAAGCTTTTGCAACACCTACCCTTTAAAAACTTCTTTTTTTTTAAAGTTGTTGCCGTCCTCTTCTTTTGCTGCCTGGTACATTCATAACTGCCTTTGCCGAGGTAATTTTCTGAAGAGTGACCTACTTATGGTTATTTTGACGGAAACAATGCCTCATACAATCCTTATTTATTTAAACTTTTCGCATTCAAAAAAGAGGTACATAGGCGGACTTAATGCCTTAGGCATTCTCTACCAGTCAACCAAGGGTGGTGAAGAGGGCAGGTGCTCTGATTGATCAGGTGATCCTTCCTTGCATTATAACAGTTCCACTTACTAAAGAAAGTTAATTAAGAAACGAAGTTCATTAAGTACGTCAACTAGTCATGGTGATTTAATTAAACGATATAAGTAATTACAATTTGGTGATTTAAGTAAAACTTTGCTTATATCATTTCATTACCTGCATGACCATACTAACAAAAAAACTTATTAAGTAGGCAATTAAGTTATTATGCTTTTATAAAGTTATGAGTCTTATGATTTAACTACAATTTGGCAAAAAGTATCAGAATATGATATGTTTTTAGCTAACGAATTGTTAACCACGTTATAAAACACAATGAATAACTAAAAGATAAGCAAAAGATAATAATTTCATAAGTCTCCTAAGAATGAGTGCATGTCGTAACGCGATATAATCAACATCCGTTTGTTTCCACTAATACCATTTTTCCTTATGCTAGATAATTATCTGGGCTTATAATTACCTCAGACCGTAAATCAAGTGCTGTTTGTGTCTGAATAGTTATGTCCACAAGTTGTCTTATACGCGAAGCTGATGTGGGATTAACTTCGCGCGTTGAGTGACATTCTAGGCTCTGTTCCTATTGTTTCTACACGACCAGTAGTTATAGTTGCACCCGGCTACACATCAAGCTATACATTTCCAGTTTATGCTGATCTGGCATTGTATAGGAATTCCGTATAATGCGAGTTCAGTTTATACTGGAAATGTATAGCTTGATGTGTAGCCGCGCGTACAAAGCAGATACTCCATGTGAGCATTTTGTAACCAAAAGTTTGAACTGAAATCGTACCATTAAAGATTTCATCCATTTTAAAGAAGGGGAGTTTTAACAAAGAACCAATGGATGGATTGCATGAGAGATGATATAGCTAATAAAAAGGGGGTGAATGAGCCTAAATAAATTGGGATAAGTGCAGCAGGATAATGATGCTCTATAAAATATTTAAAAGGTATTAAGAAACTTATTATGTAGGTAAATGAGTTTTAATTTCTCAATATACATAGCGATATGGACATGGAAACATATGCACTGATTGTAACTACTTACCTACTTGATTTAGGAGGAACAAAGTTCCAATATACGTATGTATTAAAACAAATTATCAAAATCCATATTCGGAGTTTCCAGTATTCTTGCTTATCAAAAAAGGTATCATACGATGATGCCATTGATCGTTACATTATTATCAATGATTGTATGACTTCATCTAGATTTTTTTTGTGAAATACTTAGTAGAAATATTTATCCTTTATCATCATCGACCGACCAAACTACATTATGACTCATGTGTGCTTTTAAATGGAGATATGGTATTTTATCACCAATGGAATTTGTAGTAGGTACCTATAGCTAGTCATTAGAATGCTAAATTAAGTAGATATACCTAGGCAAATAAATAAACAAACAATCAAAACACATACAATTATACTATAATGGAGATAAGATAAAGGAGTCAATTACGTAATTTTAAATAAGTTAAATTATCTTACTTAGATAAAAGAAAAGGCGATTATAATTAGATCTAATTGCGTGAATCTGATTTGAATTCATACACAAAAAGCTTTCCAATAGTGCTAATATTCGTGAAAGTCCCACAAAGGCGAACAGGATGTACTGTGAGTCATAGTGGTTGTAATCGGCGCGCGCGCAGGTAACATCTACAATACATAAGTGCCGTAATAACAATATGTATGTAGAGTGATAAGCGGCCACGTGAACCACTGATGACTCAGCGACTGACTTCGAACTTCATTATGTCAATCTTATAATTAATGCGGAAGGAATTAAATATCGCTCACATCGAAACAGCCCATTTTGTTTTTTTTTTAAGCTTCTGAAGAAGACTAGTTGGCTGGCTCAGAAATATACTGATTCTTAATTCATTTTAATTGTATTGTTTTAAGAAGAGTTTTGCTATGAGGCTGTTTAGCTAATAGCTGCCCATCATATTATTATCTAAAATAGTATCATGAACTTATCTTGAAAGATTATTATCTTATCAATGTTCGCAGGTTTTTCTTAAATGTACCTATGTTACTTATATTTGGTTACAAAGTTACAAGCAAATGATTTTTTTTGTTGTTTTTCACAGCAACATAACGAATCCTTTTACGATAACGATAAAAAATAATGGTATCATTTCAACTCAAAGTACAATTTCTAAATGATGTTTTTTTCATTTTCATAATTCTGTTATTCAATAGGCTCGCCCCTTATCTATGCGCGCGAGATGTCAGCACAAGAATAAAAAACCGAGTCGGTGTACACACGGCTACACATCAAGCTATACATTTCCAGTATAAGCTGACCTCGCATTGGACGAAAATTCTATACATTACGAGATCACCATGAACTGTAGCCGTGTGTACTATAGATACACCTCTGCCTAATCCTTCAGGGATTACAGGCGTGATGTTGTTGTTATCAATACACTATCTATCTACCTAGCCTTTTCCCAACTATGTTGGGGTCGGCTTCCAGTCTAACCGGATGCAGCTGAATACCAGTATTTTACATGGAGCGACTGCCTATCTGACCTCCACAACCCAGTAAGTGGGTAATACGATACCCCTTGGTAAGACTGGTTGTCAGACTTTCGGGTTTCTGACGACCTACGGGTCGTCAGAAACCCGAAAGTCTGACAACGGCTGTCAAAGATCCACGAATGACAGCCGGGACCAACGGCTTAACGTGCTTTCCGAGGCACGGAGAAGTCTCGGTATGTAAATATGGTCACCCATCCACCGACCAACCCCGGCAAGCGTAGCTTAACCTGATGGATCGACTCGGTGCGACTGATATTACTTAGCCACGAGCTATCAATACACATAATATACATAGACTTCAACTAATAACTGTCACTGGTCTTTTTTTAATCAATCATTTCATACTTACTGTAATACCCACGTATTCTATTTTGTATTTCACAACCAAATAACTGCCGAGGCTGATGATTTTGTATTTTTTTTAACAAAAATTATTTAATTAATGAATATTCGTCACCACTCCAAATTAAACATGTGTAACATAAGTGTTCGTCATATTATTATCATATTGTAAGAAATCGTAATAACGTTATCTTACATGACATAATTTTTCACGCCTTCATTGACAATAAAGTTCTCGTAAATAGTGCCTAAGCAGAGCCGTGACCACTAAACAAAAATCATTTATGAATGAAACTACTCATACTTATTAGTCATATCTATATATCTGTGAAACAGTTACTTATGTTCTAAGTAGAACTGCATAATACTTGATATGAGTCAAGCAGTATTCATATAACGTAGGTGTTGTTTTCTCATATTTATACAGTGTTATCGTTATATTAATTAAATCGTTAATTACTTATAGTCATTTTTTGTGGACAACCCAAGATGTGGCACATCTTCAAGGCAAATAGACAGCGACAAAACAATTTCATAGGGAGCCTCCTGGCCAAATACTCTGAAGAAATATATGCAAATCATAATAGGTACATACGGCTACACATCAAGCTATACATTTCCAGTATAATCTGACCTCGCATTGTACGGAAATCCGATACAATGCGAGATCAGCATAAACTGGAAATGTATAGCTTGATGTGTAGCCGTGTGTACTACTTGTCTTTGTTCTCAAATATGATATTTTCTTGGTAATAGATTGCTTTGCTTACTAAATTAGGCAAGCAAGATAAGTATTTTCTTTGAATATTGAAAACTAATATTAGGTAGTTTACTCAAGTCATAATACTTGATAAATATGGTAGACGATTTATTTTACACTGCCGCAGTCTGGAAGCCAATATACTTCTGAAACATTTCAGCTTTTACATTTCATTGTCATTTAAGATGTTGCTGTACATTTAACGTTTATAAGTAGAGCTGCTCATTTACAGTTATATTACTAAGAACCATAAATTGCGTTAATTAACAACCAAACGCGATCCTAAGTAAATATTAAGTCAGTATTTGTGGTAGTCGGATTAAACTGCAATTTGAAATACTTAATCCTAAGAAATGAATAAGGCATGGTTACTCACGAATTTAGTAAACATTAAATTTGCTACAGTGGGCTGAGACGAATCGTGTACAGGTATACGTATAGGCTTAACGATTCTGTTGGATTATGATTCATACGTTTATTACTTTTAAGAAATTATGTTCACGGAATCAGAAATTCTTTTGAAGAAAGCCTTTGTCTGAAGAAACTAGTTTTTTTTTTTTACATTTCGTTTTTATTTGGACCTTAAGAATCACCACACAACAATAGTGTTTTAGACCCTAATAGCTGGTAGGTGGTAGCATAATACAACTCACTATACTAATTTTAAGGTTAGGTTAGGTTAGGTTAGCAATAGGTGAGTACCTACATATAACTTAAGTAGTACGGCGTGGGAGTAAAATTAACGCAAAGAGCACCTAAATTGATGTTATTTCGATAGACTGAAATTATCGCTTAATGAAAGACATTAAACCCCATTTAAGGTTACAGCGATTCAGTTTAATGATTCCATTTAAATGGACGGTGCCATAATAAATTATTGTCTGTCATCATCAAATAGATGAAATCGGTATTTGAAAGGAAATCAGATATGTAATATTCGCTTAATTATCTGTGTCGATGATTCGCTGTGCGAGTATCTCGCTGACATTGAAAGGTCGTTGACTTATTACGGCGGACGACAGAAGTGGCTGGGTCTCCCTTCCCTTGCCGAGCTTTTTTATATTGTACGTATGTTATAATTCAGAAGCGTGTTACATTACATTCCAGTTGATTCCAGCATACAACAATAACCAAAAAATTTGAATGCTCCCAATTTTTTTTCAATTTTCCAGTTATTGTTTCCTCATGTTAACTATTGGCTACCTACCTACGCAATTTATCATTGGTATTTTCCTTTATATATTTTGTCTCCATTTTATTCTTACTGTCAAAGAGCTTTAGCAACATTTGGTAGAACTGCACTGCTGTCGAAGTGTTTTCAGTCTTTTGCGTAAGAGTTCGTCTAGATTTATCTCTTCAATAAGGGAAGGAGACATTGATAAGATCCAAGTTTCTCATCAAAGTTATCCGTGAGGCGGATGCAAAGGTCCGTGGGTGGAACCCCTCTACCCCGCGCCTCGCTCGACTCGCCCATTCTAATTAGCCCATTGTGGTCGCCAGTTAAAGTTTGCGGCCGGCCGGCCGGCAGTCATGCTGGAGCCGCCGCCACAGTGACACGTACGGTTGTATTCAGTTCGTATACACGACACGCGACTGTGATGACGATAAGTGATCGACAGTGCTCTCCGTTGATAAAGACCAACTTTATCTCGTTTTGCTTCTACCATTATGTGAATCTAACTGTCAAACATTTAAGTCAACGTTATTAAAGTGTTAGTTGTTGGTGCAGTACAAGGTAAAGCCATTATGATCTACTCGTATTCTGTTAAAACTGGGACCATTGTACGGCTATCAGCGGATACAACAAATCCATGACCGAAGTAGGTATGCACTTAGTTTGTACTGTGTTTCGCTAAAATACTTGTGCAGTTACAAGTATTTCATTGTGCTTAAAGAAAAATGTATATAAATTACTTCTAATTAGCAAGAATACATTAAAATATTGATTGGTTGTTAAGAGAGGTAAATTTATTATGCATAAATATATCTATGAAATATATACTTGGCTAATAAAGTATATATGGTACGTAGGCATTTAATCTACTAACAAAACCTGTCTTATTTTAGTAAATCTTTGGACTCGTTAGCTATTAACATGGACTTAATTGCAATTGTACTGGATTTAAATATTTGTAACTAACATGTTTTGAGGTTCAGAGTACATTACTGTAAGTACTTTATATAACATTCTTAGTAGAACTGTTATACTTACCTATAATACTGTAGAATTACAATACACAATGCACTTCGCAAATTCTGTAACCGTTAAGTTTTAAAGGCACTATCGGAATAAGATAACTGATTATATTCTGCTTACATTTAGCTCAGGTATGCATACAAATTGCATGGAAAGTCATAATGTTTATTATGTAATAAAGCTCTCTTGTTTTCCCTATCATGCCACATATAAAATGATTGTGCATGCCAAACTGACCTTCGGTAATAATGCTCCTTGATCGGCATGCAACGGTCACTGCAATGTGCTGCATCTGGCATTAGCCAGAACATTAAGGTGCATTATAAATGGACGGTCAACCGTGCATAGGAAATTGACGTCAATACAACAAGCCACAAGATGCAATTTCGAAGAGTACGCAGTGAGAGTGGCGAGAAAATAAAATCAATTTCAAAATGCAGAATAGTTAACCGTGAAAGCGGTTCTCAGAAGTAAGCACTGTACACTGACGTGATGGGCATAGGCATTGCAGTATTATTTTCCTGCTCATTAATTTCGATTTATGTCGTGTACCTATTGACTTTTGTTTGTTTCACGACTGCCCTGCGTTTTGCTTATCTTTAATGTTTACGAGGATAGTGCAAAAGGTTTGTTTAATACAGCTGTGAATCTGTTTTTTTTTTTTGGACGTAATGAGCAGTCCTAATTATATTTTCCAAAACGTCAAATTGATCGGTAGTTCAAATTAACATATTTTAAGAAGTCCAAGTATTTTATATGTGTGCCCAAACTATTAAATACGAATAGGTACCTACCTAGCAGTTAAATAAACTCAACTAACGACGCTGCGTTAATTAAGTCTATTTTAACTAAGCTTAAAGTATATGACAATACCATAGGTAGCTGTTGTTAGTTTGCAATCAACCTTGTATATATCGCTATCGCATAATTCATGTGTTTTAAACCTTTGACATTTAACTTTTTGACATTTTCGAAGATATAATAATTGGAATACCATGTAAGTTGACAGTGAATAGGTAATTTTCAAAGTGCAGCCAAATACAAAGTGTCTATGTGTATATGGATTTTAATAATAGATAAGTACTGTAGAATAACGAAAGTAAAATATTTTCTATAATAATAAACAAACAAAAACTATAAATTATAACTATAATCGACTTTTGGAAATATCAAATCAACCCTGTACGATATAACTGTTTTAACATTAGATAATTAATTCTGTAACATTAATCAGCATAATAAGAGATGGGTATTACGGAACTATACCCTATCCTACCCTTAATTATTTACGTATTGACCATTACAAAAAAAGCAACAACAGTGCTTTTTCATCTCACCAAAACATATGAGAATGTCGTCTATGTAAACTACGAGACTATGATAGCGACAATGCAAGGCTCCGCGTATGGAAAGAAATGCTTGTTTCTGTATAAATATTTAATCAAAAAATAACTACGCGAAGAAGTCCAAAATATTCATCGAGTTATATTGGAAGCCGACCTTAACCTATATAAGTAGGATCCTCTGATGAAATCCAAATCATAAGTCCAATTTAAAAAATATGTGAATAATCGTAGAATTTCGCCCACCTTAACACACGCAATTCCTTCTAGTCTTATAATAATGATACCAGCCTATTGCATGGCAAACTTAAATAATGCAATGAACGTGGGAGAACTGTGAAAATGAAACCAATTGCGATCAATCATATTTTTATGTGTGTTACGCTATTGGGGTACAAGTTACCTCACGATGTTTTCCTTCACCGATGTCAGTAATGTCGAAGATAATATCAGAAAGTACATAATAATTCCGTTTTACCAGCCTAATGCACAGTTTAGGGGTAATTGTGGCCTACCTACTATACTTTACCAGCCACAATTAGGGCTTCCAAAAATACGGATTAGCAAATTACGTAGGTATTTGGGCATGCATTTTATCACAATTACTAAACAATTTATTACAAGTTGCGTACTTTGTAGATAAGTACAATACCTACATATTGATTTATCTTTATTTACCAAAAGTAAAAGCTCTGCATTGCATACGAGTTTTAGTAATCACTAATCACCTACAAGTTATCGTTATCAACACGCTTGAAAATTAATGTATACATCATTTGTAGTAGTTTAATAACAATGTGTTGCTTGTGTCATATCCTGTGACGCTAAATTGACACTTCAAATCAGTGATCTAATTGCGTAACAGATACCTACATAGAGAAACGTCAATGATGTATCTCTGGAACTGTGACGACATTTCTGCGAAACATGAGTCATCTGCGGACCACGATTGACCTGTTGTATATACTGTAGTTGAATTACCTCTTTTTTGCATTGACATTACTCATCGCGACGCGGGAAGCTGGCGGCACTTACGCACATAATCAATGCAAATACGTAATAACTATGACATCATTTAGATGAAAAAAAGCTGCAAATATTTTTTTTCTCTTCGCTATGATCTAATTTTTAGACACCAATTTACACAAATTATAAAAATATTTCATCGGTTCTAAGAGGAACATAACGGTCCTAAAGCATACAGATTTTTTTCTTCTAAGATTCACCTTACTTACTAATATATAATACAAATTTTGATAGAATATTTAATAGGTTAGTATTGTAAATAACAAGTAGCTGTGAGACGTTATGATGACGCCGTGCCGGCCGGCGTGGCCATGACATCAGCACTGTCCGCGTCAGCGCGCGTCATCAGTTGCGAATCTCGAACAGTTTCTCCGCATGATAGGTTAATCATCACGGTGTCACACAGTCAATCAACAACGTTATCATTATTTAAATCTTGTGTTTATGCGAATGATAAATTAGAATAGTGTTTATAAATGGCAGATGACGTTACAATTCTGATACTTAACTCTTATGTTGCGCAATCTGAGGATAACTGCACTGCGTTATGAAGGCACAACCAGAAACAGAACTACAGTACATAATGTTTAGAAACTTTTGATTAATTCATCCATACTTATATGGGTATCGAAAATCTCTTGATCAAATATCCATGGTTAAGTACCAAATTGTTGACTAACATATTTTGACATCGTAGGCATAACCAAACAATCTACGGCACGGATGTATCGTAGGCGGCCCCATCAATATGCGTCGAGCATGTCTTTGCGTTCGACAATCAGACTCGTGAGCTGAGTTTCTGATTAATAGCGTTGCCCTCTTACCGGACTATCTGATGACTCACGCATTGATATTACATTACACCGTCAATGAGTCCTTTGACCTTATTCAACGGGTTCAATAAGTGCAGTAGATGTGTCCTTGTGCTGAATACGCTGTAGTTACTGTGTTCCAAGAACAACAATAAAGTTGGCCTACGATGGTAATAAAACAATCTGTAATCATTAGGCGCACTAAAGCTACACCTTTTAGTAACGGTTTTAAAAGAATCGACATTAATTTCATGCTCCTGATAGATGATGAATAATGGAACGGTGATGAATTGCTGACCACAAAGCAATCAGACCTCGTTTTAAAAATTATTGATGTGATACTGCTAAGAGTGAGAGTGACAGTGTAAGCCATTATTCTATTAACGATCATACATAATAGCATAATGGCTTACACTCTATACATTTAACGGAACTTTATTCAAAAATTAAATATTAACCAAAGTTTTCTTTGTTACAGATACCAGAGTTTACGCTCGATGGGAGCAACAGTATAAAACAGAACGGCAGCGCCAAGGACTTGGCTTCCGTCATGGAAAATATGAAGAAAGGCAATCTCATGTCTCGACAAAATCAGAGTCTTAACACCCAGGTTACTAGCTCTTCGACACAACAGGTTAGTTTAACTCATTTTTTAACCGTTTCGTGAATATATATTTTTTTAAATTTTACCAACTTTTTGTGAACCACCTACAGCAACAATGAATAATATTCTATTCTAAATAAAGTTAATAACATAAAAATTCTATGAGAATTTCGTTTATGGCCCGATTTTCATGATTTTTTAAATTCCATTCCATAAAAATAAAAAAAACTCGTATTGCCTACAATGACAGAATATGACTACAACGATGGTTTTGGTCATGGACAGTCGTCCATGTTAGAGATGTGTTAGCAGCGATTACTGATTGCAACCGAAATTGTCAAAGTCGTGTAAGGACACCATGAGAATAGACTAGCAGAAACGTTCAGTACCAACTTCTCGCCAGGGTTTTTATCGGGAGCAGATGAAAGCCGATTGACATAGAAGTCGTTTAGGATAATATAAAATTGCTTTTTACTACAAAAAAAAAACCGGCCAAGTGCGAGTCGGACTCGCGCACGAAGGGTTCCGTACCATTATCTATAAAAACGGCAAAAAAAGTCACGTTTGTTGTATGGGGGCCCATACAACAAACGTGATTTTTTTTGCCTTAAATATTTATTTTATTCTGTTTTTTAGTATTTGTTGTTATAGCGGCAATAGGCAGTCGCTCCATGTAAAATACTGGTATTCAGCTGCATCCGGTTAGACTGAAAGCTGACCCCAATATAGTTGGGAAAAGGCTAGGCAGATTGAATGTTGTTATAGCGGCAACAGAAATACATCATCTGTGAAAATGTCAACTGTCTAACTATCATGGTTCATGAGATACAGCCTGGTGACAGACGGACGGACGGACGGACGGACAGCGGAGCCTTAGTAACCGGGTCCCGTTTTAACCTTTGGGTACGGAACCCTAAAAAAGAATTAAATATTATAGTTACGTCCCGTAATCTAATTTATCGCCGTGATTATTATTAAATTAAATGCCAGAATGTCAGAATAAACAATAATAACTACTTATTGTTCTATTCATGCGAGATAATGATTTCGCATTATCACTTGCGGTTTGAGTTGCCTACTCTATTTCTGTAGTGATAACATGACCCTATGACCTACATTACGGTAAAGCTATCCAGTTAGGGATTTTCACATTACAAGATTTAAATAAGTAACGATGAGGATATATTGACTCTTGCTCATCACCAAAAACGAATAATTATTGAGAGAATAAAACAGAAAAACAAGTAAAAAGGAGAGTTATTAAAAAAAAAAAAAACATTTTGATTTACAAAATGTGTACTTATTAATTACACATTTGGGGGTTTAGGAAAGGGAAAAAGGTAATTTTGATTTGGTTAAGATGAACCGCTGTACCAACAACACCAACTACTCTAAAAAGTACTTTATTCTAATCTAAACAATAACGCTGCTTTTTAAAATGTCTGAACGACAAGATTTCTTTATAATTCTTTCCAAGAAAAAACATTTTTGAGAAATATTTTATGGTATAAATTATGCTGAACACAATTTCAGGTTTAAATATAGATAGTGAGTTATATTAGCCCCGGCCTCGGTTTATAAAACAGTGTATGTTTATTTTGAATTCGCCCAACGCGAGTTACGGGAAAAATAAAATTTTAACGCAAATGCGACTCCGCTTTGCCCGCGAGATGTATCTACCTATTGTCGGCGCTAATGACGACGAGGTCGTCAGAATGCATAATTATTTCGAAGCTGTACAGAATTAGTATGCCTTTGTTTCGGAATTAGCAGAAATAAAATAAATCGCGTGATTATGATACTTTACGCTTGAACATGGTCAAGTTAGTTCCAAATACAGATACAGACAACGATGGGACTGGCTGACATTTCGGAGCGTGTCGAACGAATCAAAGAAAAACCGACAAAACTACAGTCTGATCGGATATCAGCTGCGAGTGAACATTAACTGACATGGACTGTAAACTGGCTCAGTGCCAAAGAGTATAGTGACATGGTGTAACGTAGGACGATATGATACGATGTTTTACAACGCGCCCTAAGGGCCTCCTGCCATACTGAGCTATGCCACTAATGTCACTAATAAGTATATTATATACAATTCAAGTTTGTAAATCAGTGACTTTTCAAGAATTCGACACAAGTTCGTAACGTATTGAAAATGCAATGCCCTACCTAACTGCAATACCTTACTTTTTTCATTCTAGTAAGCAACCATTAACCGAATTAGAGAGAAAAACCCGACCGAATGCATTTTGTTGTCAGTTTAATTACGACGTGATACCATTATTGTTCTGCTAAGCAGATTTTATCACGAATCACTAAAAACTATTAAGGTTCTTTCCAAAACTTTAATCATTATAAGAATACACAAATATTTTCTGTACTCGATCTCCCACGCAATTAAAGACAAACGTCGCTAACGGGTCTACAAAACGGAGTATCAAGTAGGTACCTACGCTCGAGGTTCAAGGGCATGATTTGTTGCATCCCGCCCGCCCACACGCGCTGAATCATTTTTTCGCTTCTCAATCACAGTACCTATTCAATGCCAAAATATGATTCTATAATAAGCCGACTAATTGTTTATAGACAACGATTTGTAAGCTTTTTATAGTATTTTTATGGATCGCTATCACACATTTTATGTATTAAATAAATCAAATATTATTTTTATTAAAATATTGCCTATGTATGTTATTATACGCCATAGAATGTCGGACACCTAACAATAAACTATCAATGTATGATGGGCCGATTTTTCATACGTGTGCTAATTTTAAAATGCCCCTGTTATTTCTGTATTTCTATTTTGTATAGCCCTGGCTTTATTTACTTCGTTCGTGTAGGTGCGCCAAGACGTGTGACGCCCAAACTAACAATCTCCTCTAGCATTGGCACTGAACTCCTCTGCAGTCCTAGTTTAGATAACGAGTCGTAAGGAACGATACGCAAGATTGTGCCTCCTTCCATTTTCACAATTGCAAATCTGAATCAGAGTATTGTAATTCTCTAATCAAAGGTGGATATTTAATACAGTTAGAATGTACATCACTAACCGCTAACCGGTGCCCGAATACCATTTTCTCAATCATAAATGTATTTTTTTTTCAGATGGTGTCAAGTACGACTTCAAGCAGCGCCTCATCGAGCCAAAGGTTGCAAAGTTCATCGCAGCGACTCGCGCACATGGCCAACACTGAAAGGAAAGCGAGCTCTATGAAGTCCGACCTTACTGAACTCAAAAGCTCTATTTCTGAGATGAAGACGTTAAGTAACACCGCAGCGAAAAATTTTGGCCAAAGGTTAGTCAGCTTGCATCAAAATAATAATTAGAAGGAATTATTTTTACAGTGTTACTTACATAAGAAAATCCATAACGTGCCAATATTTGTTTCATTTTCGGTAAATAGGTGTTAACACAGACGGTTTCCTGAGAACATTAAAGATACTTTTGCCATTACCCGCAAACCTGTATGAGCGAGCTCACCTGAGCGACCTTGGCTCTCGTCCAATTCCCACCCGCTGTTTCACTACTCTATGTTTTCAGTACGACGCCGACAAACAATAGCAACACTACAGTTTCCGCGCACCCCTTTTTGTGCTCTCGCACCGCGGACACTGACTATATTAAGTAAAGAAAATATTGTTTTGATTGTAGATCCACATTATTTTACATTATCATCCTATTTTCAGATTAAGAAGCTCAATGGAGAATATAGTGGATCAAGATGACTTAGGCGATCGGAATTTGCCCGTCATTCGAGATCTCAGTGAAATGGATGACATGGGCGATATGAGTGACATGGGTGAACTCTCCGGTGAAGGCCCTCTAGTAACTTTTCCGGAATCTGACACACCACCTCCTACAACAGAGAAACCATCGCTACTCTCTGGCAATAGTGCTGTTGTTGGATCAAGTGCAGCGAATGAACTAAAGTATAGTGCAGCGCGTATGACTTCTGCTAGTTCTACTCGAGTCGTCGCTGATGGATATAGTGCATCGAGGTCTGCATCCAACAGTACAAAAATGCGTCGACTACAACATGGTGATATGCAATATGCGGAACGCAGCGCAGCTAGTGCATCACATCGATTGCTGCAGGCCGAAGGTCTAACTGCAGAACAAAACGCAGCATCCCTTCAAGTAAGTGAACTGTTTTCAAAAAACCTATGTGTAAACCATCAGTAATAACTAATAATACATTATATCGTATTATTTTGTATATTGTTCAAAACTAAAAGTATTACAACGCAACCAACCAATCACAGGTGAATAAATAGTTTCCAAAACACAGTCATGTCAGACGACCACCACTTTCGGCCGTCTAGGAATATCGTCTGCGGAGCCGAAAAGGCGCGTCGAAGGACGTGACCTCGCGTGAATGCGACCGATCGATATCACAGAGAACCGCCTCTACCACGGCGAAGCGCGCAGTAGAGTGGGACTCCTTGCTTCGATAACATCCAACATGTGAATGTTTTTAAAATCACGCGATTGTTCTGTCGCGTACCATGGCTGCACGAATTATTGCATGGACTGGCAGGATGCTGCGACGCGGAGGATCGCCTGGAGCGGTGAGCTCATTTATCTGCAGGCGCTTATCGCCGCAGTAACTGAACCACGCTACTCTCAGTCAGTGCCTGAACGTCGTGCGCGCGAGCACACGCGGAAGTCAATTATTGCGCGTGCGCGCATGAGTACTCGAATAGACGGTTTTAAATATAGAATCAGAATGTCTGCGGGAGGGGGGTCCGCCCCGTGGCCGGTACACCGCGGCGTCCTAGCACGCTTTCATCCGCAGCCACAAAATCCTTTGGTGAGAGTACATTTCCTCGGAAATTTTCTCAAACGACCTTCAAAACACGTGACGTGTGTACACAAACTTCAAAACTCATGGAAAACGCACGAATTTCATACGTTTGGCCTAAATCCAATAGGAATTATTAGTACGTACAATCCGAGCAGTGACGTGGACCGCTGTCCAATATAAAAGTAGTTTTCATACTCCGGGGCGAACGTGTAGCAATTTCATTCAAATAACAATTATGTCTTCAAAACGACGATCAAGACCTAAATTGCGTATCACTATTGCCGTAACTATCAAATATTTACTTTGTGAATCATGTGTTGTTTATACAAGTTTGTTAGTGATTTCAGTGATAATACTAGTGTCTTCTCAAACGTGAAATCTAAACTTAAGATTTTTTTATTTTACGTAATTAATTAAACCCTTTCAAAACCAGTGCTAGTGATAATTATAGATGTTCACATAAAATAACGTTCAAATGTGTATTTCAGGAGCAAAGATCGTTGAAAGCGGGTGAAGTAACAGCACAGGAAGCAAATAACATGACAACTTCGAGTTCAAGGCTACAGACAGAGGCCTTCAGCGCAGAGAAGATGGCGATGGCTTCTGCACAAGCCCGTCAAACAGTTACCTCGAGCGGGATGTTTAGTCACAAGGAGCACTCCAGCGTTGCTCACTCTAATATGACGATTTCTAGCAAAAACTTGTCAACCAAATCCACACTTCACACTTCCTCTCAGGTATGTTATCATTTTATTTAAACAGGGTGTAAAAAGACATATCACATAGCCGTCAACTACGTATTCTGTACATCAATTAAGTAACATTGCACAAAAATAATTGCTGGGAAACGACTTTTATTTTGATGAGAAAAATCGCTGTTTACGATAGTGGGCAACGTAACGCACGCAAAACTTTGTGTCAATGGGTGCATGCAACGGTTCAGGGTTCATAGTATTTATAAAATTAAGTTATAACATTTAAAATTTGCTTTCTTTAAAAACGTTTGAAAAAGTTGGAACATTGACCTTCAATATCTCCGTAACCAGAAGGTTCCCAGGTATGGTCTACAACAAAAAAAAAATCACAATGACGGGAATAACTAGTGACTTTCGGTTTCGTTATGCGTCTTTTTACACCCCTTATAGTGCTTATTTAATTCTTAATACATCTTCCATGACATGCTATCTTCAACTGGATACACTTCTTATCTGCTATTAATAGTACTTAGATAATTAAAAAGAAAACATGTTTTGATACTGCTTTGACATAAAAAACCGCATAAGCAGGTTTAATTTTTTTTGTGTATTCCGCCTGCAATTAATTTATTAACAAGGGTTATATAACTCACATAACCCTCCCTTACTCGTGTTGTTATTAAAATGATTGATGAGCGTGAATGAAAACCCCAATTCAATAAATAATCATGATTTTAACTGACTGAATGAAAATGTTAAAATGTCACTAATTTGTTGTTTCAGATGAGTCAATTATTAAATGGAACAATTAAACCGGGAGATGAAGATCTTACAAATCTAACTTTTGAAGATTTGGATAAGCTAAATGCAAATTCTAACCAAAAAGATGTCGAAATGGCGATCCAAAAATATTCATCTAGAATGAACGCGTTTATTGCATCCATAAAGAATAACCAAATGGATATGAAAAATGCATCAATGCATTTCAACAAACTGAATGAAATGTTACGAAGAGCATGGGCGGTGCCAACTTACGGCCACGAACTGGGATATTCCTTGTGTAACACACTAAGAGAATCCGGAGGACTTGACATACTTATGGGCAATTGTTTGGAGTATAATAATCCCGAATTACAATTCTCTTCTGCAAAACTACTTGAACAATGTCTCACAACTGAAAATAGAGCTCATGTGGTAGAAAATGGTCTTGAAAAAGTTGTCAACGTCGCTTGCTCTTGTACAAAACACGCAAATTCAGTAGATCATTCAAGAATAGGTACTGGGATATTGGAACACCTATTTAAACACAGTGAGAGCACGTGTGGCGATGTTATTAAATTAGGAGGTTTAGACGCAGTCTTGTTTGAGTGTAGAAAAAATGATGTGGAAACACTCAGGCATTGCGCAACAGCACTCGCTAATCTGTCTTTGTACGGTGGAGCCGAAAATCAGGAAGCAATGATTAAGAGAAAAGTACCAATGTGGCTGTTCCCTTTAGCTTTCCATAATGATGATAACATTAAGTACTATGCTTGCTTAGCTATCGCCGTTTTAGTTGCGAATAAAGAAATAGAAGCCGCCGTCCTTAAATCTGGCACCTTAGATTTAGTAGAACCATTTGTAACTTCCCACAACCCATCTGAATTCGCCCGATCAAATCTCGCACACGCTCACGGCCAAAGCAAGAACTGGTTAAAAAGGTTAGTGCCGGTGTTGAGTTCGAAAAGGGAAGAAGCCAGAAATCTAGCAGCCTTCCATTTTTGCATGGAGGCTGGAATCAAGAAACAACAAGGAAACACAGAAATATTTAGAGAGATTGGGGCAATAGAATCGTTGAAAAAGGTAGCTAGTTGTCCGAATGCTGTTGCGTCTAAATATGCTGCACAAGCTTTGCGACTGATAGGTGAAGAGGTGCCGCATAAATTATCGCAGCAAGTTCCCCTTTGGTCCATAGAAGATGTTCGGGAATGGGTAAAGCAGATAGGTTTCACAGAATATGCGACAAACTTTTACGACAGTAGAGTTGATGGAGATTTGTTACTACAAATAAGTGAAGAAAACCTCAAGGAAGATATTGGTTTGCAAAATGGAATCAAACGTAAAAGGTATTTATTTTAATATGGTACCAGCTAAAGGTTTAAACCTATCCAGAAAACTTTTCCCTATATTCTATGTTAGGGGTTTGGTTTCCGCACTTAGTCCCCAAGGTGGACCATTGTGCGTGGACCATAGCGGCCGTTGGGGGTTATTCCAACCAGCCCACCTCCCTCCAGAAGTTAGCTAAGTCTCCTGGTCTGTACAGCACCTCCGTGTAGGATCTGGGTGACCCGAGGGTTTCGTTTCTAATCTGGGTTTTATCTGTGATTTACTTATTACAGATTCACTAGAGAACTCCAGCAACTAAAGAAAATGGCAGATTACACTTCTCGAGACACCAGTAGTCTAAACGACTTTCTGCAATGTATAGGACCCGAATATACTATTTATACGTATTCAATGTTAAATGCTGGCGTTGACAAGGAATCTATTCGAGGACTAAGTGATGAGCAACTAGAGAATGAGTGTCGAATTGTGAATAGTATACATAGGTTACGAATTTTAAATGCTATTAGAGGTATGTAAATTTTATCTTTTTTTAAATTAATACTCCTATATTGTCGTACGGTGTCAAATCATCAAATCAGATAACCACTATTCTACCTGAGTAACTCAATTATTGGTTTGAGCAGCAAGCAGCAAATGTAATTTGATCCCATTGTGATTGCAAAAACTTGATGATATCATTGTAATGCAAGTTGACATGAAAAAATTTAGAAACCGCCGCAACACTATTAAATACTTTATATGTAATGGGTTAGTACGATAAATGATAATTATGTTTTCAGCATACGAGTGCAGTTTGCTAAGTAAGGGTGAAGAAAACATGGAGAAGAACTTGGATGTATTCGTTAGTTACCGGAGGTCCAATGGATCGCAACTGGCTAGTTTACTCAAAGTCCATCTTCAGCTACGAGGATTTACAGTGTTTATAGATGTAGAACGGCTAGAGGCAGGGAAGTTCGACAACAATCTACTGCAAAGCATACGGCAGGCAAAACACTTTTTGCTGGTTCTTACGCCAAATGCACTCGACAGATGTAAAAAAGATACTGATAGAAAAGACTGGGTTCATAGAGTAAGTACTTACTAACCTCTCCCTTCATTTTGAAAAGATAAATAGACACATCACGTCCTTGAATAATTTATATTTTTCTTTATTATTTTACTTTTTTAACGTACTCGTACTTATCAGTGTAAGTATAGAAATGTATCTACCAAAATTAATGTTAATATGTGTTTACAGGAGATAGTGGCAGCGTTGCAATCACAGTGCAATATTGTACCAATTATCGACAACTTTGAATGGCCGAAAGCTGAAGAGCTTCCCGAAGACATGCGTGCCGTTTGCCACTTCAATGGTGTTAGATGGATACACGATTATCAGGATGCATGTGTTGATAAACTGGAAAGGTACCTACTTATAGTTTTTTTTAAGCACTGTATATAAATACTTGATAAGAATATCACGATGATAATATTGTTTACTCCATCCAAAATGATGCAATATCAAATCAAATCCGTACTTTCCCAATTCTTACAAATCAATCAAAACTTTCCAGCTTCCTCCGAGGAAAATCAAATCTCGCTAATCGGCTTGACGGACAACTGAGAGGTCGTGGGGATACGCAAACACCCGGAACTGCCACTATTGGCCGAGGACCACCAAACTACCAACGTATGGCCTCTTGCGAGAGCAGGGGAAGTGATAAAGCAGATTGACTAGAGCCGCCCATACATACACTGCCGCCTGTTAGGTACGTTATTGTGTTTTATTTGAAATTTTCTTACAGTTACTAACCAAACATTAAAGTAAATAAGATAAGAAAACTCTTACTTTTCATTTTTATTAAATGCTTAGAAGTGTATCGAATATGAATGGGTTTACATGACATGCAAGTGATAGTATAATCGATCAATTATGTGTATCTAATGTTTAACGAAATTACGAGCTCAAAGGAAGTTTCGCCATTTACTACTATCGAATTCACCGTAACACAGAATTGAAATGTTTGTTAATTTTTTCCAGACCACGAAGAAATCGCCAATCCTCCTTGGGAAAAACTTTATTAGCCTCCTCACAAAGCTGCGAACAATTACCTACTAGTTGTAATACTTCTAAGAACACATCGCCTGAAAAATCACTTTATAGTCTCCCTGAAATGTTATCTGAGAGCAGTGATAACATAGACGGTCACGAAATAGAGAAAACTTCACGTAGATGCCGTAGCTGCGAAGGCATTTTAGAAGCCGAGGAACAAATGCACACACAACTATCTTTGCCCACGCCTTTAGAAGCTGCCACACAAACGAAGAGGAAAAGAAATTTCATGGACAGATGCGTGAACAAAGTGAGACTGTGCTGATTGTTATTGGTGTAACGGTTGTTTATGAATACATAGGCAAGCCAACATGCTGCAGAGTGTGTATGATCGGTGACTGCAATATTGGACTTTAATTACATATTTATGTGAATCTAATTTTAAAGTACAAACATGTGCACAATGTGTATATATTTTGTGTATGGCTATAATTTAAAGATTCAATGTGTGTGTCAACACATTGCTATTGGTAATCTATAAAGATCGTAATCTCAATGAGTGCTTGTGAATTATTTTATACTTACTGCTGAAGAGAAGTTATCACCACCCTGCAATGTTTCAAGAGCATCGCACGAGGTGGTGATGTGATTGGTTAAATAGGACAGTTTGCTATTGTAGTAGTATGGCAAATTGCTTATCTGACTCCGGTAATATTTTATTATCTCTCTATCCTTTCACTCTCTATACCTAGATGTTACAATGAATTTATGTCCTATTTTATTTTAAAATTAGTATCTTGCCAATGAAGTATTTGTAAAAAGCAAAATATAACGAAATTATAATTCACATTATGTGATAGCTTAGATCTTCTGTAATGTATAAAATATTTAAATGAATTCTCTCGAAAATATCGATATGTTGCTAGTATGTACCTAATTCATTTCCGCATGAAATATTTTCCAAACTAAGTAATGTTATTACTTGACCCTGTACAAAATTTTACTTTAGATGTAGATTTTATTATAGTAATTTTTTATGAGTTAATCTTAATTAATATAAATCATTGTACTCCGTCAACCTTGTATTTATGTACTAGCTCTAACCACGAAATAAATGGCATTATTAAAATAGGTACTGGAATCCATCATTTAATTCCAAGAGACTGAATGGGCACAAATAGACCGCTTATAAATAGAATAAATACACTACGAGTAGGTAGGTACCTGTGACTCATTTTGGCACAGCCACCATCACAAACTCTAAGCTTTGATTACATAGTGGGAATTTCGACTTGTTGTTCTGGCCCGAAAATATATAGGTAAGTAATATGGGTATTGGTGGCCATTGTGGCGAAGTAAAGACGAGCGCACATTCTGACACGGCCACCTCAATATTTCCCATAGCTTAAACAGCTTCCAGAGATGATCTACAAAATCGACACCAATCGACCCCTTTTTTCTTTTTTTTCGGTGGGAAATTATCAAATAACTTCTCCCGGAGCGGCGCGAGAGGGCGTGTCAGACTCTTACTAACTAAAACCAACCCGTGTTTCTTCAGTTGCCTGTGTGTGCCAGTGGCCACGGTAACCCTTTCGGACTTTCCCACGACCCTAGCAGGCATCGGCCCTAGCGGACCCCGTCAGTTGTGCTGACATCTCTTTGAGGCGCGGGTGGAACAAAACGCGCCGTCGGCGTCGACTCGGGCCTGGTCCTTATCGGATGGCGAGCTATACCGATCGACCGTACAACGTATAATTATGTTAAGTGTTTGTGGGACGACAAACTACACACAACCGAGACACCTCTTGGAGAAAAAAAAAACTTTCTTATTGTCTTCTACTTTTCTAGCTAGCGAAACGTCAGTTTGGGCAGTGATATTGGGTTTTTCCATGAGTTTGGAATTTAGTGGTGTGGCAACCCCAAGCCTCGGAAAGCATGTAAAGACAGGTCCTGCGAGTAATCTCTCTTTAGTCGTCTCGATTGCCGTCCAGTGTTGCCAACCCGTACGATAATTATGGGGGCGTACGATAATTTGGCCAATGGTACGATGTACGATAATGAATGTCTAATGTACGATAATTTTGAGATACGCTGAAAAAAAAAGATCCAATAACAAAACGTATTTGTCAGACAAAACTTAACGCAGTAAGAAAAAAAAATGTCAATTGTCATTTGTCAAATGCAGAAAAACCACATGAAATGTCAATGTCAATCAATCAATTGTCATTTGTCAGTCAACCAGTCAACAACAACAAATTAACAATTGACAACGAAGAACTCTCGGTGGTTGTGTGTGACGTGTGTATGTATACACTGTACAGTTTGGCACAAACATGCATCCAAGTACATACTCTCGAAAAACATTACCCGCCTTCTGGGGCAGTCGGGTAAAAAACATGTTTTCATTATTTCTAATAATGTAGAAGCCCATGATGATTGTTAAAGCTTTACGAGGATCTTTGTTCAATACATTAATCACAAAACAATTTCACAAATGTTTACCAACAGCGCCCTCTTATAATGTTATCAAGCGTCAAAAGATCCTAGTAGCACTTTATTCATCCATTCCCACAGCTACTATCTAGTCTGTGAGACTGACGTGAAATGCACAAATGGTTTCTAGATTAGAATAATTTAATCTAATTTAGATTATAATAGAAAACATAAAAATATCAACAAAAAAATTATGACAAAACATGTTAAAGGTTTGTGCTGCTAGCGCCATTAGTGGTGAATCTTGGCATATACTTCCCCTTTGACTCTAGTAAAAAAAATATTGATTTTTGTTAGCAATTTGAATTAAAGTGTTACGAGACATATTTTTATTTTATTTGGATTTTTCTTTTGTACGATAATTTTGCCCAAAAAACGATAATTTTGACGTGGGAAGCCGATAATTTGAACTTTTGGAGTTGGCAACACTGTTGCCGTCCCAGCGGACTATGAAACTAAAGAAACAGAGTGCACCTGAGTTTGCGCACACACTTGTGCACTACATACTCCTGCGTACTTGGCTAATCTCCGTTTAGATTGGCTGCCGCTCCATGACCGAAATTCGATCGGGAGGATATGATTTAATTATTAAAAAAATAATTTTGAGTCATCCTACAAGTTGTGTAAAATCATAGTTTTTAGCTTTACTTATATTCATGATCATAAATCATGAGACCTCTAACCAAAGTGCAATTCAGCTAACAATAACATACGTTTTTTTCTGTTCTTTTCTCCTTGTCTGTATCTATATTATGTGTGTACATTAATGGTTAAATAAATAAATAAATAAAAGGTATCAAAGGTTTATTCAATAAAACATAGTAAAAAAAACATTACTTACTTCTATTCATAATGTAATATATTACACAATACATGAATGCACATAAATGATTAATAATTAATAATATAAGAACATTATTATAAATACATAGAGCATTATCTACAAAGATGTTATCGAAGGGTAGGTACACCTTCTATATCTACCTATGGATATTATAAACTAGCGACTCGCTCCTGCTTCGCACGGTTTTTAAGACTTAAAAAAAGAGACTTCTTAGTTATATGTACTTAACTTTAATAGTTACATATTATACAGAATAAATTATCTAAATGATGGTGAAAACCGCATCAAAATCTGTTGTGTGGTTTAAAGGAGTGATAGACGTGCGAGAAAGCAAGTCCGCGTACTTATGGCTCGGCGAGCTTACTCGCCGGTCAGTCATCGCCGCGAGCCGCGAGCCAATTTGACAATGAAATTTTGAACAAGCTGCACGTGTGTCACCGACAGCGAGCCGAGTAAGGTCGCGAACAAGACCGCGTACTTTAAGTACGCACGTCTATCACCCACTTTAGAAGAACAACGCGGACAAACAAACAAACACGAAAAGTGACTTTAATTTATACATATTTCATAAATAATTTAAAAAGAATAAAAACACGACTGCCCCGCTAAAAGTCGTGTTTTTTTTAATTTTATGCATTTTAGTGACAAGTTTCATTTTTATTTTTATTTTAATGGACATTTTCTGATTTGGACATTCGCAGTGTTAATAAAAACTGATTAAATCGTTTCCAGCCAAAGATGAAATGTTTGTTTTGCATGTACACACGGCTACACATCAAGCTATTAGTTTCCAGTATAAGCTGACCTCGCATTGTACGGAAATCCTATACAATGCGAGATCAGCACAAACTGGAAATGTGGCTGGATTTGTAGCCGTGTGTACACCCTACCTAATTTATGCCAATAAATTATATAGTTTTGGAATGTGCTCATCCCTTCAGGCCTTCAATTGGATACCCATATCCATACTATTCGAAAGTAATTCTGTCTGTCTGTATGTTACCTTTTCACGCCTAAACCACTGAATAGAGTTCGATAAAATTTGGTAAGGAAATAGATGGCATCCCGGGGAAGGACATAGGCTACTTTTTATCGCGGGCGAAACCGCGGGCGGAAGCTAGTTGTAAATAATTGAAGATTTTTTTATATTTCACATTCGAAAATCGAGACACATGGCCGCAATATTGATTTAAAAAAAAAAACAAGGTAGCCTATTTCACTCGGGATGATGTAAGCATTCTAACGATACCCCACATCAATCCGTTCGGCATTTAAAAGTTATAGTGGATTTAAGAAACTCACATACATATACATACATACATACCCTGAAAACATTACACTCCTTTTAGGGCAATCGTGTAAAACTTGATTTTAAAACTTTTCCTGCTCATGGTACTTTTAAGCAAGATTGACTTAATAATCGACTTTCAATCTGCTTAGCCATTTCCAACTAAAATGGGGTTGGTTCCAGTCTAACCGGATGCAGCTGAATACCAGTATTTTACATGGAGCGACTGCCTATCTGACCTCCACAACCCGTAACTGGGTAATATGATACCCTTTGGTAAGACTCGTTGTCAGACTATCTGACTTCTGACGACCCGTAATGACTTTTAAAGATCCACGCTTTTAATCGACTTTATGGAGATAATTATAAATCGTGGCCCTCCAGCACGTGTACAGTCACGAGCACCAATATGTATACACTTAACAACATTTAAAAGTGATTTTCTGCTACTGTATTGATTGTAATTTAATGTTATATCGAATATAGTATTTTGGAACCCATATTATTATGAAATAGGTATCATCTCAAAGTTGCAATGGTTATTCCAAGAATTTTGCCAAGTGTATACATATTTTTGCTTGTGACTGTACCTGAGGGATCGGGGCCCTGCGGGGAGGTAACTTTACAAGAACCATCAGACAGATTGGTCTATGTTTACTCTATACATATTATAAATTGAAGTTACTTTTCGTGTCTGTGTGTGACTGTGTTGTACTTCCAAATTATGAAAAGTATTTTTATGGAGGAAATCTACAAATCAGTTAATGGGAACCTTGTGTTGCAGTAAACTATGTATATTTAATCAAAATAGCATAGAATTAGTTATGCATCATGTTCAGCATTTTATACCAGTTACTATAAACCCCCATAATATGAAAGTGAATTAACCATAATATAAGTACTAATACTACACAGCTGTTGCCTGCGACTTCGTCTGCAATCTAGATTGAAAAGTAGCAATTTCATCTAAATCTGTTGAGCTGTTTTAGGGTGAAAGCTTAACAAACAAACAAACTCACTTTCGCATTTATAATATTAGAGTTAGGATTACATGTATAATTTTAAAATATCTACAAGTTATAACTACAGACTACTAAAAAGGATGTCACGCTCAGAACATGCTAAAATAAATATAAAATATGAAACTTGAGTAAAGCGAATTGAAGTGTAAAGCTCTTCCATATGCTTCAATTTTAATAACAACAAAATACAACAAAAATAATTAAATAGTTTTGTATTGTTGCATAGAAACTAAACCATCATGATGGTTTTATTATTTGGTTAAACAACACTGATAGAGACACAATAGACGTTTTATTGTTATTACGCCTGGGGGAGTTTAGTGCCCTGCAAAATGTTAACTTGGATGGAGAATGAACATTCATTACAACCAAGAAGAACATTTGAGAAAGCCTCATCACTAATTTCACACACATAAGTACCACCACACCTGCACGGATAGGTATAAAATCCTTCACTGTTTATTTCCATGTCCGTTAAAGAAATGGTATCATACAGAAAACACTCACTATGTTCATAACAAGAAAGCCTCGCGTCATACTGCTTCCTAGTCAGAGGATCTTTCAGAACAGACCAGGCCTTTCGTATGCGAAGAAAAGCCTCATCATTTTGATTTTCCTTGTCAGGGTGTGAAGAGAGTACGAGACGTCTGTAACTATTCTTTAGTTCATCACTTGTCGCAGTTCTGTCACACTCTAAAGCCTTGTAATAATCAATAACAGTCAGTTCCTCTTTTTCCTCCATCATAAAGTCTTCTTCATAACTAATAGAAAGTAAGTTCAGAAAAAAATTGGTACCTCCAGAAATAGGTTATCTTGCTTGAAGTCGTCAGAACTCTTCATGAAGTTATTGTTCTGCAATTAACTATCACTTCATAAGTTATCTAAATTAATTTTAGTTAGCTATAGCCATTCCCAAAAACAATTGAATTTACAGAAAACAAAAAACACCAAACAAACCAAAAATTCAAAATGTCAAATGCAATGTATTCTATTCTATTCTATTTTTTTTATTATGGCAAGCAAAGCCGTTGTCGACCATTCTGCCAATCAAAAAGCAAGTGTGTATCGAGACAGAAAAAAAACTTAGAAAGATAAAAATCTTCAACGGTATTGTTGATCTATAGTTGATCTTGTGGGGTTAGTACTGGACTGGAACAAACAAAAAGATAAAATTACATTTTATATTATAATTGTTAGAACATTAAAATATACCACATCCACACAGACAGACTATTTAGGGGAATATATCATAATTTAATATTATTGTGACGGATGAAAATCATCAACGCCACGAGTAGTTCTGGGGAGGAATATTATGTTAATAGGGAGGGGAAATTAATAGGACAAATGCAATGTATTGTCTTGTCTTGTCAATGTCAAATTGTCAATGAACGTCAAAAAACCCTATGTTATAAAGTGGGTGATAGACGTGCGTACTTAAAGTACGCGGTCTTTAAGTTCGCGACCTTACTCGGCTTGTCGTCGTCGGTGACACACGTGAAGCTTGCTCAAAATTTCATTTTCAAAATGGCTCGCGGCTCGCGGACAGACAGACAGACGACGAGGTGACAGACGGGCGAGTAAGCTCGCCGAGCCATAAGTACGCGGACTTGCTCGCACGTCTATCACTTGGTCTCTGTGGACAACTTCAATATTCAAAGTACTACAACGTGGACAAGGGCTAAGTGGTGAGTATCTACGCAATAGGTCTATATGCGTCACATCCACAGAGTTGAAGTTCATTGAAGTCAGTGACTGGGGCGCGGGCGTTAGCGTTAGGAGTATATGTGTTCTCTGTGGACTGGGGTCTGTGACTGTGACTGACTGTCAAATCAGTGACGTTTAATTAATGTATAGGTTAGATTTAGACATAACAGAACGGAATCGCTAATCTTAGTTTATTTACCTTTACGTACAACCTGACTGAGCTATTTCTAAAATCTATAAAAAATTGCGAATTGTTAGCAACGAATGTGAAATTTCTCTTAAAATACCTAATAATAATCTCTTAAAAAATGCCAACTTGGAATCAAATTCAGTCTCAACTTCGGAATCCAAACAATCCTGTTGTATTTTTCGATATAACTGTTGGGACAACAGTAAGTTTACTTAACAATTGTTTTTGTACTATATCATTATGAATACGTACCTACTAAGATAATTATTATAGCCTGTCCTCGAATTTTCTTTGCTTCAGGAAATAGGGCGAATGATTTTTGAATTGTTTGCCGATGTTGTACCAAAAACAAGCGAAAATTTTAGAGAATTCTGCACCGGAGAATATAGAAGAGATGGTGTACCTCTTGGGTATAAAGGTGCTACATTCCACAGAGTTATAAAAGATTTCATGATCCAAGGTGGAGACTTTGTCAATGTAAGTCATTTTTATTATTTAATATCAGCCCATAGTGTCGTATTTCTAAGCAAGTCTCCCTCAATTCTTCCAATTTCTCATGGCTGTTTTGCCCCCCAGTCTAATTCATTTCAGTATCTTCACTTGGGTATAAATGATGCATTGTTGAGCAAATTTCAATGCAAACAAACCTACTGCATTTTGATAATTTTATTTTATTGATTAAAATTATCCAATTAATTGGTCTCAGAGATTTTGCTAATTCAATCATTTGGTAAAAAAGTTGTATTGCTGATTCTAATGATTATAATTCTGTAAAGCCTATGTTTTACAGTTAAAAATCATGTTTTAATCAACCTACAATCTGACACTGACCTGCAAATTGCAAAAAACTTCGAAAATTTGTTTTTGCAAGCTTCCTTAATCCCTCTTATTAATGTTTGAAAAAGCACTATATACTTCCTTTTTTTTACATATAAATTTTTTTGTAATACTATTTTCAGGGTGATGGTACTGGTGTTATGAGCATCTATGGTGGCAGCACATTCGCTGATGAAAATTTTGCATTAAAACATGACTCTCCAGGATTACTATCAATGGCCAACAGTGGTAAAGATACTAATGGCTGCCAGTTTTTTATAACATGTGCTAAGTGCAACTTTTTAGATAATAAGCATGTTGTGTTTGGACGAGTGATTGATGGACTTCTTGTAATGAGAAAGATAGAAAATGTTCCCACTGGACCCAACAATAAACCAAAAATACCAGTGACTATATCACAATGTGGGCAAATGTAAATAAAATACTGTTGAACAATGCTTATGTTTATATTCTTTTCTGTCGGTAACAATATTGGAAGCTTAGCTTCTCTATAAAAACATTCATAAATGTTATCATTTAATCACAATCACAATAATTACAAGCAAATAATCACAATAAATACATTTACACAAATTGTACTAGGGACTAGTTAAGTTCTGTCAACTATTATCAGCACTATCAACCAACAAATTTCTAGGTTGCATAGAAGCTGGTCCATATCGTCTGCCAACTTCTTTGATGAAAGCTCCTTCCATTTGTCGAGCAACTTGGTCAAAGAATAAATTCGATAAATGTGAGTGAAACGCAGAGCGGAATTCAAAAGTAATTTGAAAATCTATTACACAGGATTTCTGTTCCCTTTTTAGCCCTGGACTAAATCTCCAAAGGGTTAACATGTGATGGAAGAGCTTGCCATCCACACATTCTGCTTTCACTAAATGTGGTTTAAATAGGGACACATTAGAGGTGTAAGACTCGTTTATTGGTGGAAAACCAATGATTAAATCTGCTTTAAGGTTCCTAGGAGTTTTATGTAATACTATAGATTTCTTACACCATGGGAGGAAATTGTAGTAGTTGTCAACATCTGATACAACATCAAACATTTGTTCCATTGTGTGCCTGAAAATATATAAAATAGAAGATGAATGATGCAGGTATTTTTTTTTCTTGCTTTCGGTCTCCCACCCCTGGGCATAGACCTTCCTCCACTACTTCCAACTTTCGCAAGCCCCCACATCCTCCTTCCAGTTTGGACGAAACATGTAGTTCGTCCCACCCACCTTTTACGTGGCCTGCCCCGTCTTATTGTCTCAGAGTCTCAGGACACCAGTTCTGTGCTTGTGCCCACAGTTTGCATAGTCATACGGCTGACATGTCCTGCCCATTTAAGTTGGGCAGCTTTTTAAGCCATGTCAGCTATATTAGGTTTGGAGAGTAGTATTGTGCTTTGAACACAATCCATTTAATGCCCATTAAACTGGGATTTTAAATTCCAAAATAATTCTATTGTAAGATTTATTCATAAAAAATAAAAAAAAGCTTTGTTCAAAGAGGCTGGAAAAGCTTTGAAGTCTTCAATTGGCCACCAAGATGCCAATGTACGAGGGCTGCACTAAAATTATCGGGAATGGAATATTTCCACTGTTCCTGTCATATTAAAATCTTTTTAATTGAATACTCCTTGGTTTTAAACATCGAATACCATTTATTTATTTTAAAAAAGATTCTCGGTCTTGTCACAAGGTTTTGTCAAACTTGTTTAGTCGTTAAGAAAATTCAAGAGCGATGATTTATTATGACTTTCGAAGTGGTTTAACACAAAAACAGTGTGTTGACCGGATGATTTCTGCATTTGTTGATGAAGCCCCATCGAAAACCACAATTTATCGCTGGTTTGCTGAATTTTCTGAAGCTCAGTGATGATCCCCGTCAAGGTCGTCCAAAAACTGCAGTCACCCAAGAAAACATTGATGCTGTGCCTAAGCTGATTGAAGAAGATCGACATGTGACATACCGCGAAATTCAGGCAACTTTAGACATTGGCATGAGTCAAATACAAATAATCTTGCATGAACAATTAGTTGTAAAAAAGTTGTTTTCCCGATGGATACCGCATTCGCTCTGTGAAGAGCAAAAAGCGGCTCGCGTTACTTGGTGCGTCAGAACTCTCGAAAGATTCCACGCAGGATCCTCAAATGCTGTATACAACATCGTATCAGGTGACGAATCCTGGATATACGCGTACGAACCCGAAACAAAAAACCAGTCACGAGTTTGGGTGTTCGAAAATGAGTTAAAGCCAACAAAAATTGTTCGTTCACGGAGTGTTGCAAAAAAAATGGTGGCCACGTTTGTCTCCAAAACCGGCCATGTTACGACTACTCCTCTTGAGGGACAAAGAACGGTTAATGCAGAATGGTATGCTAGCATTTGTTTGCCACAGGTCGTTTCTGAACTCCGTAAAGAGAACTGCAACCGCCGCATTATCCTCCATCACGACAATGCGAGTTCTCACACCGCGCACAGAACAAGAGTTTTTAGAGCAAGAGAACATAGAATTATTAGACCATCCGCCGTACAGCCCCGACCTAAGCCCTAATGATTTCTATACTTTCCCTAAAATAAAGAATAGATTGCGTGGACAGAGATTTTCATCACTTGAAGAAGCTGTGGACGCCTACAAAACGGCCATTTTGGAGACCCCAACTTACGAATGGAATGGTTGCTTCAATGATTAGTTCCATCGTATGGAAAAATGTGTCAAATTTCGCGGAGAATACTTCGAAAAGCAATAAATACATTTTTAAATAGTAATGTTGTGTCACTTCCTTGATTCCCGAAATTTGCAGTGCCGCCCTTGTATAAGTTCAAATAATATATGCTGTCTGTCTGGCATTTAACTTATAATAATTATGCAAATAATGTTCAGCCATTGAACTGTGAATAATTATAAAGGAAGGTGATTATGCAAATGCTTTTCATAATGCATTATTTTAACTTTACATTACATTATTGGACAGAAGCTGCTTGTAAACTAAAAGTAAAATTTAAACAAAGTTATACTTCAATAAAATACATAATACACATTAATGAAGGACACACATAATCCAAATACATCATTCTACTATTATATACCAGAAATAATATGACACAATTTTTTTTTAATTATCACCCTATCTTTAATGAGCATTTATTGTAATGCTTGGGTTCTCCGTTGCTCAGTGAGATCTCGAGTGGTGTGCGAGAGAGACTGCTCGAAGCATAATACTGGTACAACGGAACTGATATTGGTACAACAGAATGGAGAATGGATGTGTTAGTTAGGACGGCGCAGGGTCTCTTTAAGTAGAACTGATAGGAATCTCTGCTAGGAGGTGACTACAATCAATCTTTCTGTTAAATTGTGTGCAAAAATGAAATACTAAGCAATACATTTAATCACCTGTTGCAATATGTGGCTAGTAAAATTATATTCATAGAGGAACTAGTAACTACTCACCCAACAAGTTGTCGGCCTCGATATTCACGGGTTCGAGCACTTTTAGTATAACTGAAGAAGGTTCGTTTCTGCTGCTCGGTGCCATGACATTGACATTCAATTTCGCTTTTACGTCTATTTACGTAATGACCCTGAAAACTACAGGAAGTGTAATGAAATATTTAAAATTAAGATGTAGGTAATTAAACAAATAGCAAACGTGCTTAATTTATTAGAAAGACAAATGATTATGATTCTTACATACTTACTTGAAAAATCCTTGGTTCGAAAAGAGAACTCTAGGACTGCATTTAAAAATGCTTTTTGATAACACCATTTTGTTTTTTAATTTTAATTACTTACAATAACTTATATAAATGATAAAATTTAATGCATTTTTACAAGAATTCCTCTGGTGTTTATCGGCAAAATATTTTTCTCCCTGTGCAAACTTTTTGCGAATCTAATAACTGTCATGTCAACATTGCATGATTGCATTGATAGGATTGACAGTGACACTTCTTTCTTTGACAGCCAGCAGCACAGAGCCACAGAGCCCACAGAACAATCAAATGGCCAGCACACAGAGCACTTTATGGCTAGCAGCCTCGCGGCAAGTGTTGCTAGAGTGCGTTTCATCAAATAGTTCCTTTGCAACAATGTATGCGCCACTGTTAAATTTTATTAAAATTGACCTATACGTAGCGCCGTAGCATATTTTTATTGGCCCTACAGTAAAGCCAACATTACAGCATAAGAACTATATGATGAAATATCTCTATGAAGTCAGTTTTTTTTTTGTTTGAGTATCGTGGTTAGAGAGTTAGTGAGAGTTAAACGAATCGTTAGAGAGATTATAATTGATATTTTAATGCGAGTATTAAATATCGTTTATTACATTTGACTTAGATACTAAAATACACAACAAACTGATAACGTCGCGAGAGCTGCGGAGGATGCGTAGTATATAATACGTGGGCACGTCTTTATATCTTTTCCCGTCGGTGATTGGAATTAAACTCCCTGCCAGTGACAGTGGCGGGCTTTTTAGTCAGAAATTATGTACTTCTAGCAATTAATTCCGTTTGGTCTTGTAGCCTTACGACGACGTGATGTCCAACATCCACACCCGACCAACGGACCATAGGCGATTTTCTTATCTAGCGAGCGATCCCTAAAAGTAGGTTAGACAATAGGAGCGAGCGAGATAGAGAGCCGTGCTCTTCTAGGTGGCGGTAAGGCTTTTGGAACAACTTTATTTATTTTATTTAGTTTGTTAGAGTTTTCTCGAGTAACATTAAATAATTTCTGAGAGTGCGATTTACCTAGGACCCTGAGAAGGTTAAAGTTTAGAAACGTGTCGCCTCGATATGGGATAGGTGAGGAGAGGGTCGCGTGCCGGAAAACAAAGTTTTTTTTAAATGATTTTTTGTTATGGCAAATCTCAAAAATATGGGTGAGTGAAATGTAGGGGCAGGTGGAAGAGAGGAAGAAGGGAAGTCATTCTCGCTCCCGCCAGACGGCTGGGCAATGGCGCGGGCAGCGCTGATACTGGCGACATGACGTACTTATTGTGCCTTGCCCCCGCCTCCCCCGAGGCGTCAGCTTGTGCGTCACAGGCTGACGTGACGGGTTGAGAGCTCGGTGGTCATCCTCGATTTCGCCAGCCCAACTTTGCTGTACATTGCGTTTATCATTATAGGGCCTTCCGGACAGACGGAAAGTCTGACACACGAGTAATCAGTCTGTCACAGCCAATTTGCTCCGAATATAATGGACCGATTAAGTTGAAAGGATTCCAGAGTTCCAGAATCCTTTCAACTTAATTCGCTGATTCCCGGTAAAGACAATTCGGTCCCGATCGGTACGGGTAAAGTAATCCCATGCGTGGCTGCTAGTCGCTAGTCTGGTCCGCTGTCTGTCCTTACCTTAACGGACTGTCATTATTGTCTGTCAGTGTCAAATCGTGTCAAACTGTCAACTGTAACCTTAGTTTCGATCGTGGTGAACACGTGTGGTACTTTTAAATCGTGCGTGGTGGTCTAAAAAACTAGAGTTAGAAATCAATAGTTTTTGGACAAATAAGTTGTGGTGAAAGACTGATATTAGAACAGAGCACTGCAACAAGTATTTACATACTAATAAATTATCATGGGTCGTAAGGCAAAATTCGATGAAACTAAAAAAGTGAAAAAAGGACCCGGTAGAAAAGCGCGCAAGCAGCCTGATCCCGTGTTTAAAAAAGAACTGCGTGAGTAAATGACTAGAAATATCACTAAATATCTGTTTCCACTAGCCCCAGAAAAATGGTTTTTTTATTCGGTACCAACAAGACTGTGCTTTTAGATTATAATTTACTAGCTGATGCCCGCTTCGCTTCGTGCTCATGGATGTCGGTTATTATATTCTAAAACCTTACTCGAGAACCACTACGATGACCCACTGACCCCACTCTATCCATTGGTGAAAACAGCATGAAATTCGGTGCAGTAGTTTTTGAGTTTATCGTGAGCAGGACGACAGACTGACGCGGCGGAGGACTTTGTTTTATAATATGTATAAGGATAATATTTATCTAACCCTTTTCAAGCTGGGCTTATCTATTAGGGAATGAAAGATTAAATTAAGCCTTCATCATTCTCCTGCCCCTATTTATATAGTAGTTCCATAGTTAGAAATGAAATCGTTTATTAATTTGTCGTTGATCGTTTTTCGTTTACTCACTTACTTATATTATGTTGTTAAGGCTACTTATAATGGCTTGTGAAAACTACACCTGGACATTTTATTTGCTCTCTAATAGAGGTCAATGGGTGTGAAATTCTGAACCACAACACAAAATGTAAAATGATTTTGTAAAACACAATCCATTGGAGGCACTTGTTACACCTAATGAGTTTTAAGTGCATGAAATGTACACATGGCTACACATCAAGCTATACATTTCCAGTATAAGCTGACCTCGCTTTGTACGGAAATCCTACACAATGCAAGATCACCATAAACTGTAAATGTATTGCTTGATGTGTAGCCGTGTGTACCTACAATTAACTGGTATTTTTAGAATTCTCATTGTTACACTGTATGCTTTTATTGCAGTAGAAGATGACACAACAGACAAGAAGCTTACTCACAGGCAGAAGCAAAGAGCAGCTAAAAGAGCAAAGAAGAAGGCAGAACTAGCAGAAAAGAGGAAAACATTGAAACAAGCAAAGAAGAATGTTGCCAAACAAACAGAGGTGGCAGTAGATCAGGAAGCTGGGAACAGTTCTGATGAAGAAACTGCTCCAGGTGAACACTTCAGATATTTTGTAAACAGAAACTATTTTTATTTTTGGAATTCTTTAGAGTCGCAAACTAATTCTTTATTATTAAAGCATTAAATTCCTACTCATAACTAAGCTGTTAGAACTTGATGGATTAAAACAAAAATCTGTTTATTTATAACAGGTTACACTGATGACAATAAGGAATGGTTGAAACCAAAACAGAAAAACAAAAAGGAACAGAAAAGCAAAGCTAAAAAGGATGATAAGGAATCTGAAGATGACGACAGTGGCGATGAAGATGAGGTGGATGATGATGGGTCAGAAATGGAAGAAGATTCTGATGATGAAAGCGCAGGAAAGAAGAAAGCTGGAGGAGAAAAGTATAAGGTAAGCATTGTGATTTTTTTGCCTTTTCTAAAAACCATGTTCTTGCTGTCAATTTTCGATTCTATTACTGTAAATCTGTACTAGAATAAAATAAAATGACTACTATATGTACTAGATTTCATATGAAGTTTGCTTTCAGGTTGGTACTCTGGATGACTTATTCAAAGATTCTGACAATGAAAATGGTGATGCGACATCAGAAGATGAAGGTTCAGCTAGTGGTGATAAATTAGAATATGATTCTGACTCCAGTGGAGGAGGTAAGGACAGCGACGATGGTGATGATGATGACGACGATGATGACATGTTACCCATAGAGAAGGCTAATATAAAATTAAAGAAAAAACAGAAAGTAGACAAAAAGCTAGCTGATGAAGAGATGCAATTGAATATTGCCAAACAAGATGTATTTGCATTCCCATCTGAAGAGGAACTAAACAATCCAGCAAGTCTCCAAGATGTTCTTCAAAGAATCAAAGATGTTGTAATAGTGTTAGGAGATTTCAGTCGCTTGAAGGAAGGTGGTAGATCCCGCTGTGAATATACTGAATTGCTTCTAAAAGATCTTTGCACTTATTACAGTTACAATGAATTTCTTATGGAAGTACTTCTGCAAATATTTCCTGTGCAAGAGTTGGTTGAATTTCTGGAGGCAAGTGAAGTTGCGCGACCTGTTACTATTAGAACGAATAGCCTTAAAACCAGACGGCGAGATTTAGCCCAAGCTCTTATTAACAGAGGAGTGAATTTAGACCCTGTGGGTAAATGGAGTAAAGTAGGTCTTGTAGTGTATAGCTCTACTGTACCAATTGGTGCAACTCCTGAATACTTAGCAGGGCACTATATCCTACAAGGTGCCTCAAGTTTCTTACCTGTAATGGCTTTAGCACCACAAGAGAATGAGAGGATATTGGACATGTGTGCAGCACCAGGTGGCAAGGCATCGCATATCGCAGCCATCATGAAAAACACGGGTACATTATTTGCTAATGATGCTAATAAAGAAAGGACAAAAGCTGTTGTTGGTAATTTCCACAGGTTGGGTGTAGTAAATGCTGTTATTTGTAATCATGATGGTAGAGAGTTCCCTGATGTAATGAAAGGTTTTGATAGGGTGTTATTGGATGCTCCTTGTACTGGTACAGGAGTCATTGCTAAAGATCCTAGTGTTAAGACTACTAAAGATCAGAAAGATATTCAGAGATGTTTCAACATCCAGAGACAACTCCTACTTGCTGCCATTGACTGTTGCAGTGCAAAGTCTAGCTCTGGTGGCTACATTGTGTACTCAACTTGTTCAATTTTGCCTGAAGAAAACGAATGGGTAGTGAACTATGCATTGAAGCGCAGAAATGTGAAGTTGGTGCCCACAGGTCTTGACTTTGGAACTGAAGGTTTTGTGAAGTACAGGCACCATCGGTTCCATCCGTCATTGAAACTGACCAGAAGGTTTTACCCTCACACACATAATATGGATGGTTTCTTTGTGGCAAAGTTCAAGAAGTTTTCTAATGTTATCGTAAGTATACATGTAATGTTTCACAAATTTTATGATGCAAATGCTGTACATAAAAAGTAATATTTATTTGATGTTTTAGCCGGAGCCATTTAAAGACGAAGATGACGAAGAAGTTGACCCTAATCAAGAAGAACTTAAAGAAAATGGAGATAGCCAGTCGGACGAAGAAAAGTCGGAGACACAAAATAAGAAACAGTCACCTGTAAAACGATCTGCTCCGTCAGACAGGACTCAGCCACAGAAAAAGAAAGCCAAGCCTAATGCACTGACAAAGTAAGCTTACAGAGGTTTAAAGTAAATACTATAATTTATAAGTAAAATTTTTATACTTTGTATTCAAGCTATTTTCGTTCTTAAAATAATAATCATCAACTGGAGACTACTCTAGGCTATGCTATTATTTAAGATTAAATCTTGAGTTGGATTCCTGGAAACATTATCCATTTAAATATATCTGGTTATATCATACTGCTAAGCCAAGTCAGAGGCCCATGGGCGGCTTAAAAACTTAGACACCAGAGGCCCTAGACAAAGTGACATGATATCGGCGATAACGGTGATAAAAAGGGCAAAAAAGTATACGACTGGCATAAGCTATCGAAAAGCTTATGTCAATCCTGTTGAAAGTCGTTGTAGAAATACGAAAATCTTTCGAAGCGATTGTCACTTGTCTAGGCCTTCAGGCTAGTCACTAACCACACGAAAAAGAAAGATACTGCTGTTTTATAAGCAAATTGTTTATTTCCTTTTCAGACCTGCAAGTCATCAACAAGTTGCTAACAAGGCCGAACCCAACCAAAATAACAATCAAAAGAAAAAGAAAAATCGCAAAAACAAAAACAGTAAGCAGAATGTAGAAAACTCCAATAATGTAAAGGCACCAAACAGCAGCACTACTGAAAAAACAGTAATTCCTACTAGTCCACAAAGTCCGGGTAGTAAGAAAAACAAAAATAAAAATAACAAAAATGCCAAGTTTATTGCACTAAATAGCAGCAGTACTGAAAAGTCAGAAAATCCTACTCCACAAAGTCCAGGAAGTAAGAAAATCAAAAATAATAAAAATGTCATGGTTATTGCAACAAACAGCAGCAGTACTGAACAATCGGGTAATCCTAGTACTCCACAAAGTCCGAGTAGTAAGAAAAACAAGAATAAAAATAATAAAAATGCAGCAAATGTCCCTGAAAAGGTAAAGAACGACAACAGCAGTCCTAAATCAGCTCAAAATAAAGCTGACGCGGTACAAACAAGTCAAAGTCCGAATAAAAAGAAAAAGAAGAATAAAAAAAACAAAGGCAGTAACCAACAAGGTGCGAATCCACAGATACAAGCCGTAAGCAAAAATGAGAACAAAATTACAGAACACGTTGCAGTTGCAGCTTCAAAGAAATTAAAAAATAAACTTAATAAAAAGAAGAAGCAAATAGGTCTAATAAATCCTAACAAAGATAAAATGCCTGCGAAAGGTCAAGCTGCTGGTAAAAAACTTAAGAATAAGTGAAATATTATGGATATAAAATAATTTTATTTTGATAATAAAACTAATGTTTTATCTTATGGTTTGTTTTTGATGAACTTTCTTAAAGATACCCTTGCTAGAGAGAAGAGATAATTGATCCTTAATTTGACCCCATAAAAATACAGATGTTATTTTTTCGCATGTGAGTTAGTTCAATTGCCGGTTCAGACAAGCAACTAATGACAATGATATTTATAAAACTCAAATTCTCAGCACTGCAATATTGTGTTTTGTATGGTGTACTGCAGCTCGGCATCGTCGTATTGTCGTGGGCAGCGGTGATTCTTTCCTGAAATGGTTTCCTAGGACGAACCTCTTAGTTTCGTCCTAGTAAAACGGCCGTTATGAACATCTGTCATTCTCACCAAGGTGTCAAGAAAGGCTCTGTATTTGGACAGCCGTAATTATTATGTGACCGTTCACCGCTTTCTTAGGGCACCCAAAGCTAAACCCCGGACATCAAGTAGTTGTTGGAAGAATGGCGGTCGTCTATTATATTTGATCGAATGGTTGTGAATAGTTTCGCAGGTTTACGTATCGTCTCACAAGAGCACTGGCAATTGCGATGCAGTTCCGACGAGTACGTACTAGTGTACGTGATATCATTCAGCCAAAATTCTGTTTTAAATGGGTTCCTTTGCTCACTCGAAGTGTGCCTACGGGAACCTATTCCTGTCCTATCTACTTTTCTGTTTGTCTGCGCCAAGGCTATTTTTTAATAGAATACATTATGTGTTCTTTATGATCTCATAACATCAGCCTTGTATATTCCGAAGGGTTGGACAGAGGTGCGTACCACGCCCACATTTTGCATACTATGTTCAAGTCTCAAGTACCTAAGGGGGGCGAGCATATTGCCATTACAAAGGCACATATCCAGACTCCGGCCTGAGAAATTCCTAATGGAAAGACCCAATACCACTTCGTTCTACCTGAGTATCGCACCCAGAGGACCCCATGCGCAGCAGTCGTGCTTGCGATCAGCGGACCAACGAATTAACGTTTCTTTAAACTTTATTTTTTTTACAAGGAATAACAAGGACAAGAAACAAAAAACGGACACTTTGCCCACTGATCTGTCCCACCTGTAGGGCAAAGTGGAATGTTCACAATTTTGTTGCCTACTGTGTCCCACTAATTGATTTGGTGGGGCGAATCAGGCTCGCTTATTTACTTATCCACACTAGGGTTGGCACTATTAGATTTAAGTAATACTTAAAATATTATGGAGAAAATAAAAAAAGTTACTTTAAAAATCGTAGAAACTAAGTAATCGTAAGAGATTAGGAAGACGTTGAAGCTGCTTAAAAAAAAACAAGGTTGATGACGGAATTACGGCTTTATCCTTTTCTATGTCAATGTTCTGTGACACGAGTAATGAATAACTAATAAACAGAGTAAGATCGAAATTATTATAACATCTCATCATAATACGTAAGTAAGTACATAATTACTCAGACCAAATAAAAAATTGGTCCGAGTTAATTACTATGAAATCATAGATTTGCAAATAATGCAGTTTCCTACTGTTACAGATAGTGCTTAGTCGGATTTTTATATAAAATCCGGGTCATTAAATGAGCTACCGAAGCTTTGCAGACGTGATATCGATGTCGCACATGGATTGTAGAATTCGCTGTTTTACAAAACCACTAAGAAGTTGTTTTACATAACAGCTCCGTTTTGTAAAACAACTGAACAATGTTTAGCTGTATTACAGGATTATTCGGTTTAGGACAGATTTTGGTTTGGGCAGATTCTTGTTACGGCAGATTCTTTTTTTGGCAGATTCTTGTTATGACAGATATTTTACAGTCATTGAAAAAAATATTACGTAAGGATTATATACAAAAGTGTGCAATACTACACGCTGGATTGTTTAAAAGTTTGGCATTTATCAATGCAGCGGGTCAACGATTACACGTAATAAAATATAGCGTGTAATGAAACGTCAGATTGTACATTTTAATTCTACATTTTGGCGCTCGTGGCTCTGTGTCCTAACAGCAGTAGGTAATGGCGTTCGAACAGAACTATTTAAAACATTACCCTCCTGCTGGGGCAGTGAGGTAAGAACAACCGACTCCCAAAAAAATTACGCTACAAAGTGAAAAATAACTTTAATTTCGGAAGTCCGTGTCTTTGGTTTAAAATTTTCGTTTTTTGCCACCGAAAGTTTTTTTTTTTTGTGTAATTTTTATTTTCCACTTTTTAGTTGTGGTACCAACCCCACACATACTCGGATACCACTACTTGCTAGCAACACACAACCCCACACATACTCGGATACCACTACTTGCTAGCAACTACTTGAAGCTAACTCAAAAACTACCTAAGCAAACTAATAAACTTTATATGGGACCGTCGCGCAAGCGTCCTCTAGCAAATGAAAAAAGAATTAAAAAAATCGGTCCACAATAGACGAAAATATCGATGAAAATAGGTACATTAAAAAAGAAACATAATAAAGTCTAACATAGAACCTCCTCCTTTTTGGAAGTCGGTTAATAAGACGAGTAGGTAATATGAGTGGAAACAGTGAATTTTAACATAAAGTTATCAGAGTTTGATGAGAGTCAGTCCTAAAAATGCTAAATACCCAAGTAACTGCGATCAAGTTGGAAGTAGCGCTCGCCGACCGCTACCACGGCACCGCTCGCTTAGCTCGCCTGACTGACACGCGGTTGTTGGTCACAGTTCTAACCTAGCTTAGTTACTGCGATCGATTCGGCATTAGAAGCCACACCAAATGCTTTTTGTGACTGCAGATAAAAGTCATTCTGCATTCCGTCTAAACGTGGGTACCTAACTGTTTTGTAAAACGTAACGCAATGACAATCCAGCTGAACTTTGTTCAGCGGTTTCACAGAGCTGTTTTGCAAAACAGCTAGCGGTTATGTAAAACAGCGGATTCTACAATCCATCTATGACATCGATATCTGAACATGGTGAAATGGAAAAAAATAACATTTTATTGAATCGCAGCCTCGTTGTTTTTAAGCTGCTTCAGAGTAGTTCAGAGTCATCTTAATGTCGTACCTATGGATAGTTTCTATTTGCTTTTTTAAAAGTACTTAATTCTGTTTTTACTTATTTTCGCAAATGGGAAAAAGTGAACTCCTCAGAGTTTATGCTAGTGTGATTTGTCATTTGCCCTATCAAAATCAATTAGTGGGACACCTTGGACGATAAAATTGAGAACATACCACTTTGTCCCACTGGTGGGACAGAGTGGTTGGGCAAAATGAAAGAATAATCCAAAAAAAAACGCGACTCGACTTAGTACCAAAATAAAATTATTCATCATGAACCCCGTTCCGGTTCGGTTTGGTTTAACCAAGTAAAATTATAAAAATAATTGGGCGACACTTTTCTACTTAACACTCGGTAAATTTTTGTTTAGATATCCTTAAAATATGTATGTTAAACTTAGGTCTGTTTCCTTTTGGTAGTTGATTAAGTTTAAATCTTGAGTGGCTTCATCTGCATATGAGAGGTTTACCGAACTATCTTTGGTCGTGTGGATTAGTTGGCTGTGTTCAAATCTTTCTTGCTCATCCCTAAGATGTTTGTGATGTGCTTTAATATTATCACTATATTTTGTCAAGAGATCTGCCAAGTATGCTATAGGATCAGTAGGTTGGTGTAAAACTACTTCAGCTATGCACTTTTTTAGAGCGTCACCGACCTCTTTTCTAAGATACTTGTTTTCTTCCATAGTAATCGGTTCGCTTGAACATGGTGCGTAATAGAAAGTCTGCTCATGAAGTTTCACTAAATTGTCTAAGTCGTCGCGTTCGTATTCATCCTTTGAATCTTCATCGCGATATATATGACGTCCTTCTGCGTTAACATAATATCGACCGAGATGATCAAAGAAATATTCAACGCCGTCTTTTTCTTCCCAAATTTTTGCAAGAAGTCCGCCTCTATCTAGCATATATTCACTAGCTCCATCATGATTTTTATACACCCGTTGTCTTGCATCATCTAAATAATATCTTCCGCAAGAGTCATAAAAATAAATATGTTTGTCGTCGTCACTCAAAGGGACTAGATTACCATGGTCATTTAATTGATATAATATTTTATCTCCCATATCGTAAATCTTTCTCCCAAATTTATCTACGGTAAAACTTCCCATTTCGTCAGAATATTGTTCTCTTAATATGTTTACAGCGCTTAATATATCTATAACCGATTCATTATTATGTTCTTTTGCCATCAATGCTTTATTCCATAGCAGTATTAACTTTTCCACGAGACGACAACGATCTTCATGTGGCAGTAAATGATTGAAGATAGGCGATGAGATAGGTATAAGTTCATTTAAGTTTTCAACAGAGTCTTTTTCCAGAGATTCTTTTTTAAGCATATACATTTTCATTTTAATATTTTCGAGCGATTGCATTCGATCTTCTAAAAACATGGTTTTATGCTTCAGAGCCATTAATGCAGAAGACTCTCCAGCACGTAATCGACTTATACGAGCCTGTATAGCATTAATTTTGTCAATAACTTTTGCCATTTCTAGTTCGTTGACCTCACTCTGTTTGGCTGAAGGAGTCAACGAATGACGACTTACATGGCTTACTTCAGCCAGTCTTTGAGCTTCTGGAGAAGCATCTCTGGCAACTTCGTCAATAATTTGTTTTAACGTATTTGCAAGATTACTTGGTGCAAGAGGGACTTGCAGTACAGAACACAATTCTATTGCTAAACTATCCTCTAGTCTGTCCAGCCAGTGCAAAAGTTCTTCTATTTCATCATGAATCCTAGTAAGGTATTCTGTTTGATCCGCCTGTGAACTGATATATCGTAGTTTCTCAAGCAGAGCACTATTGACCGTATGTTGCATGTCTTTTATGATTGTAAGATCCCTTTGCATTAACTGATTTTCTTCTTTTGTCATAGTAAAATGCATTTCGTCAATATATTCTAGAATGTGGTTATATCTCAGTTGGGTACAATTCATGGTGTATTCGAGTGCTCTAAGAATAACCTCACGCGGAGTATCCTTTATCCTTTTGGAAAACATTTCTACATCTAGAACCGCTTCCAACCATTCATGATGGAACGAATTAACGATTTCTGCAAACTTTTCGGGTGGTTCTTGTTTCAGTAAAGCATCATGGATATTTCTCATGGTAGTGAAAATGTTTTCGGCAAAATCTTTTTGTATAAAAAATATCACGGGACTTGTGAAAGAAATTTGAATTTCTTTAGCAATAGTAAATAAAAAGGCCACTGCTTCCTGTTTATTCATTTCGTATACGGAAATTTACTATTGTATCATTCAAAAAAAAAAACCTACAATTTTATGAAACTGTATGAAAGATGCGGGGATCTAAAAATGTACTCCATGTACTCATGTGTCATGTACTCTGTGATGCGTGCGGGGCAGGGAAATATGTCAATACGATTGTCAAACCCGCTGACAGGTATGCCAGTGGTCAAACCAAGGAGTTTTTAAATTACTTACTTATTCCATTGGTCAATTCAAATACCCACTAAATCACTGGTCAAACCCCACCAGTTATTTTATTAGTTAGTCAAAATCAAGACGATCTTTATTTTCGTAATGATAAGATTAGTATGAAGTAGTATGTAGTACACACAGCTTCGTCAACTAGGAACCCAGCAAAAGATCTGCAAGTTCAAATTCGACATAGCTGAATAACAAGTTTTTGTATTTTTACCAAAATTAAATAAAAGTACGATAAGCAACCATAGATACGTACACGTTAGCTCGGAGGTTTTAAGATTTCTTGAATATGATTCGAGATTCAATTCCCAGAAACCTAGTTTTCTTTCTACCCGACTACGGCGAAGCCAAAAATGGAGTGTTGTTTGACCTGTATGTAGGTGTCCGTCTCTATGTTCCCTCGTAACAACTACTAAACGGTGGAACCAATTTTGATGAATTATATGTTGTTAGATTCGTCTTTAGTACGCGAGTGTCACTGGGTAAATAAAAATCGAACTAAAAAATATAGTAAAAATCAAAATGGCGGATTTTTGGTGCTAGAATGAAACTACGTGCCCAAAAATAAATCTCTCCCTAAATAAACCTATCGAGTGGGGTATCAAAATGAGTATAAACAAATTATATTTAACATAATAACATTTATATAAAATAGGAATTACTTTATATAGGATATAGGAATTACTTTATCGAGCTATTCAGAATAGTTTGAGAACGTAGGATGCAAGAGCGAGCGAAGTGAGCTCGACAATTTTAGCCCCTCGCTCCGGTTAGGTGAGGTTTTCTTTTGACTATTCATATATAAATAGGAGTTTCTTTTTCAAATTTCACAGAAAAATCTGAGTAAACGAGAATGTAGGATGCTAGAGCGAGCGGTAGGTAGCTTGGCCTGCCGATAAACGTATGATTTGTAGTTGGAACACAATGGTGTCGCAGGAGAGCGATATGTAAAATTGAGAACCTAGGTTTGTTTCTAAATTATAGGTACCTAAGTACTTAATTAGAAGTATTCTTTCTGTTCTTTATTTAACATGTAGATTCAGATGTCTAATACGGGTTAGGCCCGGACTCCACCAAAACGGAGATGTGCGGAGATTTCCAAAGCGGAAACGAAAAGAGATGTTTTTCAGCTAGGGTGTATCCACCGAAGCTGTGCGGAAATGCGTACTGGCTAGACTGGAGCGGAGATGTTTGCTGGCTAGAGCGGAGATGTGTGCTGGCTAGAGCGGAGATGGTATGCTGGCTAGAGCAGGGGGAACTAGTGGCACCGCTCAATGCACGCCGCTTACATCTCTTCTAGTATCCGCTGCACGCCGTCGCGTCGGTACCCAGCTTGCGAGGTACAGCTCACATCTCCGCTTCGATCGCGCCAACCAAATAGGATACATCTCCGCTCAGTTTAAAACACATTCTTGTCCTTTCGTATCGTCTCGGCTACTATGTAGTTTCATTAATTAAAACATATGTAGGTAGGTTTGTTTCAATTCAATAGATCTCATCACAAATTGTATCCTTAAATGCATGAAAGTGCAGCCCAGATGTTCGTAGCAGAACGCGGACGGTTAGTCGGAGGTTTTGAGATAAATCACAAGGGCTGGGAGCTTTCCCGTGGCCGGGGCGGCGACCGTAGCTACGGCGGCGTAGCTCGGCTCCTTAATGAAAAGCGTGGCCCGCGCAGCCCCGCGCCCCCACGCCCCCGCGCCCCCGCTCGGAGGCTGCCGCCAGTAGCCCGCGGACCGCGCTCTCGACGATACACGCGCACACACGCTCCTGAATCTCATCCATAGCTATCTATCACTGTACGTCGATATCAGTACTATTCTTTAATTATAAAGTGAATGTTCCTTACGTAAATATCAAATTGAGTGCTTGTTTCATACATGAAAATGTGCTACGGATGAGTTGACCGGAAGAGGCTGAAGGAGGCAGGAAGCGAGTAGGGTGGGACGCTTTGTTCGCGCCGTACTACGCCCGCGGCGGAGGCTGTACGCGCAGCATCCGCCCGCTCGCCATGTTGCTCTCCCGCCGTCCCTTACCGCCGCGATGCAACCGAAACCTACCGATCTCATTTACGATATGTACTTGTACCGACAAGCGGAAAATTCGATTAATAATTTGCTTTATTAGATGAAAATCGGTTGTTCTTAATTAATTACGTAGGTACCGAAGTTGCTTTCCTACAATCCATAGTAGGTGACTAGGTACTTACAATCCAAGTTTTACTACTCGTGACTTTTCATAACGGAAGTTACACTGGGCTATTTCATTATTTATGCACAATGAAAATAAGGTGCCTAGGCAGTGTAATACTCGTATATTGTATTGTATTGATTTGTTCTATTATAAGGAGGGTACTTCTGACGCATTTGACTCAATATCCCGTAAAGTGACATAACAATAAATAATGATGCACAATAACTGGTTTACTATAACTTGCGTGCAGGGTTTATAGAACAAGCAAACTGATTAGATGGTACTCCATCAGACCGTGTCAGACTAACTTACTTACCTATGGCAGGTAGGCACAGTTCTAGCTTCAACGTATACATACCTGCGGAACTTAAAAGCTTTACCCGAAAGATTGACCTTCTAGTTCAATTGGTTGACTTCCTAGTTCAATTGATTGACCTTCAAGCTCAAGCTTTCGGGTAAAGTTGAGACGTTATGGAGGTTATTCCTATATTTCATTTTAGATGTTTGACAAATGCTGATTTTCAGAATAATTATAACTTACAGAACCATTTCTTCTTAAAATTCAGTACTAATTAATAACATAATGATATTTATTACAGATTTTAGGGACTTAAATCAATGGCATATACGTTATATTATATAGTTAACTTCCTTGATCATATCCAGAGACAAAATAGGTACATTAACCCTGTGAAAAATGTCGCGTTAAATCAAATCTTGTAACAACATTCAGCACACTTGTCGCGGGCCTTTATTACTTTTCCTTATTTCGCATTACATGACGGTGAGACTACGTTACTTTCCAGAGGTATGAAACATAAAGTGCGAGTGAAATTAGCCATAACAACACTCGTTGATTTATTACTACGCATTGTACATACTGATGCCGATACGGTGTCCAGTTTAGCAGGTCTATTTAAATACCTATAGGTAGAAGGTAACACTACATTATTTTAAGATATAAATACATAACATACTTACATAATCAGCCTATAATGAATTACTGGGACAAAGGCTTCCTCTTTGTGAGAGAGAGTGGATCATAATCCACCAAGCGGGCCCAGTGCGGGCTGGAGGATAGTGCATTAATTTAAGTGATAGGAACACACCTTACTTTCTTTCCTAATTTGCCAAAAATAATATTTCAGATCGATGTGACTCTTTAGTAGCACTCTTTTCAACTAATCGGCACCAGTCGAGATCGACCATGTAACAAGCCATATGCAGTTACAGACTTGCTAGATTACTTTATAGTGCATCATTATGTGGTTATTTATAACATGGACATACGAAAGAAAATGGAGGGCTAACTTCTATTATACCAAAATTCTGTGCTGCATGGAAAATTCTGGAAGGTCGACTGAATATAAGTTGTAGGGACGACACACGTACTTCATTAGGCGATGGTCTACGCGCCAAAACGTGAGTCGGAGAAACGCCCTTCATAATAGAGCAACACACGATTAAAGATACGTTGGTTATTATAATAAGAGACTTGCAATATTGCTTAAATAACATTACTTTCTATTCAAAAAACAATAATCAGCCTATAATTTTCTCACTGCTGGGACACGAGCCTCCTCTCTGTGAGAGGGAGTGGGCCGTAATCCACCACCACGCGGGCCCGGTGTGGATTGGTGGATGTCACATTTCTTTGAATTTTCGGTTTTAGGCGTGACGAAACCGGCATATGGTTTCGTCACGATGTTTTCCTTATTGAGGATAAAAACATAAATTCTAATGGCACTTTAGTGCCTTCAACTATTTATGTTGATATTTACACCGTCCACCCGCATATAAGCGCTCCACTTCTGCATACTCCATGGTTGATGCGTTGATGCTATCACGTTCGTGTTATAGTTTTATAGTTTCCTTAGCGTAATCTGCGTATTAATAATGTAGTCGATACCTGATACTTAAATAATTGCGTGTTGACAATTTCTACTTAATAAAATTGAGTTCAAGTTTCTTAGTTAGAGTCTTCCGGAAGTACATGCATAGTTTTAGGAGATATTTGCCCATTTTAAGTGTAGATCATTATCCAAATGTCAAAATAGGCCTCAAAAACATATGAATGACAATTTCTTTTCGCTTGATTTTAATTATTCTATGTTGCCTTCAAAATCATTGTTTACGTAGTTAACTGGCACAGCAGAATTATCACGAACGTCAGAAGCGAGCACGCATTAAGACGTTATCTATTACTGAGACATATCTAGGAAAACATCTAATATATGATTGTCTTGGTTTCTACCGCTTAGTTAAACAATGCTGGTCGCGTATCACTTTCTCGGCCCACCATCGACCGCACTTCGGCAATCACAAGTAGCCCCTAAATGTTTATCGACAACATTTTGTTATTCTCCTCAGATTTGTATTCCGTCTTGAGGCGAGATGCAATTTCTGTTGAAATGCACCACTAAACCGTGTAATTTGCATTCAATACTACACTCGATAAGTTTTGGAGAGAATCCAGCGGCGCTTTGAACTTACTTCACAACTGTTTCATAGATATTTAAAAGTAATTTGCATGCGATGCGCTCGCTAAACATGTTTTGAGCGAGAAATGAAAGCGAAACTTGTGCAAAAGTTAATCTTAAGCAAGGCATTATGTACCTACTTACTAAATTACTATTATAACGTGAAATAGGGTTATATTTCACTGATTATGGGCAGAAAAATCTCATGGCAAACGATGAAAGACCAAAAGAATAATCATGACAATTTGTTTCACAAACAAATGCAAAAGTTTCTAAAATGGAATTTCCTCTATGTGTCATATACTCAGATGTCTATTAAAATAAAAAATGAGTAGTATAGTAAGAGACAAAGAATGTCTGATCCGCCAGATTCACCGGGCATTTCCTGTTGTTTTCAAACGGTCTGTCTTGTTTATGCAGAAGTTATTCTTTTGTGCTCCTACAGAGGGATATTTATTAATCGTGTATAGTATTTTTATTGAGTTATAAAAATATTGAGACAGACTACCTCTAAAAAAAATGCTAACTTTAATATATTCTCTGAAATCGGACATGAGAAAAATAAGGGCATCTATATTTTTAAGCAATTTGTTAAGATATTTATATTTAAAATAACATGGTAAAAATATTATCAGCCTGTATAAAATAAACATAAGTAGACGATAAAATGGCCTTAAACTGAGGAAGATTATTGTAACAAGTAAAAGATCATTTTTAGGGTCTTCGTAGCACATTGCTACGAATTTCGTAGCAAGCCTTCGCTACGCCGCTGGTACAAGGTCGTCTTGAATGGCTCTATATTATTATAGGCTTTATTCAACCCTCATGCTGCCTTTTGTTGATTTCGCACGCTTTGTGCGAAAGTGGGTTAGTTTAAATTAACATTTCCAAGTTAAGGGACGTGTAAAATGTTTTATAAATTTTCAGCTTGAGAGGGAAAATGTAGAAATCTGATGTCCTGGGACTGAAAATTTACATGTGGAAATAGCTTTAGTGAGGTTTCACTTAGTTTTCGTTTTTGTAATTATCTTTAGTTATTTTTGTTTTAAATATGCAACTCATTGCACATTATGTACAAACGCTGTTCGTTGCAAGGATGAATACCAAATATTCTTTAGTGCATTCCCGAATTATCTTAATTTATTTATTCGTGGCTTTAAATTGTATTGTAATCTTAGATCTTATGTACATAGAACTTTTGTTTATTGTAATAGAATACGAAGTTGCGTATTTATAGCACCAAACTACCTACTCTGTAAGGCAGAAATAAACAGTTATTTAGTTATTCCGTCATTTCCTATAACTATTTTACTGTTCGGCATTTGTTCAAAGTATCCTAAGTGTACGAAATATAGGAATGTATCAGTTTTTCTCATACTTATAAACAGTTTCCAAACTAAAATAGTGAGAAGGATAAACAAACAATTAGTCATAAAAGGACCACACAGCTGTGCCAAAGACTCACTCCCCTCCCTCTCCCCAAATATTTACGTCAAAATTATTTGATGTTAATGGCCGTGGTTACGGGTTCACAGTTGCTATAAGTAAAGGAAACTTAGCTAGTCAATTTTGAATTTTATTTCATAGTAATAAGAGTCAAGTTAGTAACCTAGAATGTTTTGGAAAGGAAGCGTTATCTAGGATCAGTCTTCAGTTTTGAATGGTGGAAACTAAAATAGATGGAATGAACGCAGACGGACGTACCTTAATTATTAGTTAGTTTATGTTTTGATAAACCTGTCTTTCTGTGGTGTGTGATGTTGATAGTGTTTATAAAGAAATTATTTTATAGATATGAGGGACTTAAAACAGTAACTTTGGCAGAATCATAAATAGGAAAATATTATGATTCATCGTAAAATGTCACAAACTGACAATTCATAATAATTATGATCTGCGTGCGATTCATAACACGAAATACTTAATTCATTTGTTTGACAGTTTCCTATGGAGATTCGTAAAATGGTCCACACATTATGAATTGCTTTTGCGTCAAATTAGTGGAATTGCTAATGACAGCTGGAAATTCAGGAAATGAATTGCTTTTAGAGAAATTGCTAATGTGGCTGTTTTAGGTCCCCTGACCTCCTTCAAATGAAACAGTAATTTTTTTCTATTATATTGTACTAGATTCCGCCCGTGGCTTCGCCCGCATGGTATGTCGATAAAAAGCCTATGCCCTTCCCCGGGATGCCATCTATCTTCTTGCCAAATTTTATCGAAATCCGTTCAGTGGTTTAGGCGTGACAAGGTAACAAAATACAGACAGACAGACAGAGTTACTTTCGAATTTATAATATTAGTATGGAAGTATGGATAGTATGGACTAGCTGCGCCCTTTTTTTTTTTTTTTTTTTTTTTTGAGGGTGGGAAATCATCCAATGACTTCTCCCGCTCTGGGCGGAGCGGAAGGGCGTGTCAGACTTTTACTGACTAAAACCCACCCGTGTTCCTTCATTTGCCTGTTGCCAAGGTCCCGGTATCCCTTTCGGACTTTCCCGCAACCCTGGCAGGCATCGGTCCTATTGGACCCCGTCAATTTTGCTGACATCTCTTTGAGGCGCGCGTGGAACACGACGCGCCATCGACCCGGGCCTGGTCCTTATCGGACGGCGAGCTGCCCGTTGCTCGCCGTCCGCAAGCCCGCGCCTATGGTGGCCGGAAATCCGCCTGGGATTCCCGACGCCCAGGGCGTCTCCAACGGCGGCGGTTAGGGGCGTGAGGGCGCAAACTTTGCCTTTCCCTCACGCGTTCCGCCTCCTCCTTCGCGAGCATTACTGCTTCGCAGAAGGAGGTGACGGCTTCCCATGCCCTCTCGCTCCGTACCATGGCCTGAACCAGGGCCGGACGCGAGAGGTCACTGCCGCCAATCGCCTCCGCGAGGACACGGCGGTGCTCCGCCCAAGCAGGGCACACCTCAACCGTATGCTCCACCGTGTCCTCCGGGCGATCCACACAGTGGTGACACCCGGGCGTTTCCTCCCGCCTAATCCTACACAGGTACCTCCCGAAGCTGCCATGTCCGGTGAGGACCTGTGTCAGGCGGAAGGTGAGGACGCCGTGGCGCCTCTCTAGCCACTCCTCAAAGAGGGGACTTATCGCCGCTATTGTGGCGTGCCCAACTAGCTGCGCCCTGCGGTTTCAACCGCATAAGTCTCGATCCCGTGGGAATATTGAGATAAAAAATATCCTCCGTCCTAATCCAGGTCTTGGTCTACCCATGTGCCAAATTTCATCTAAATCTGTTCAGCCGTTTTACCGTGAAAGCATAACAAACAAACAAACATACTCACTTTCGCATTTATAATATTAGGATTACCTTGGGTCTATGCATTCTCTCATTTAAGCCGTTCACAGAGGCATTAATTTCCTTATTATAGTCGGGGCGTTTTGGAGACACGTGCAATAGAATAGCATGAATGCCCTTAAAAGGCAAGATTATTACTCCTTATTTCAATAATAACTGCAATATTTGCTTCCAATACGGCAATGTTTAACATAAATAGCGTGCTTACTCGTATTTCTCAATTTACAAATCTAATTCCGTATGAAATAACTTGGCAACTTCATAAGCATACTTCGAGCAACACAAGTATCGTAATAAGACTTGTCAAAGGAAAGTGTATTTTGCGACATTGTGATTATGTTTTATTTTCGTTTGGCTATGTAATGTGGTTGTGGGACCCCAGGATCAAGTACTTACGGTGGAATATAATCAAGTGGGAGCACAAGTGAGCCCTTCTACTCTGATGGGCATTTTCCGCCGCACTTTACGCGTTGGGGAAGTCGTTGAATTATTATGGGGTTTTTGCTGCTGATTATTCATGTTTTAATTATTCTCGTGCGAATTATAAATTGAAGAATCGTTTTTTGGATTATTCCACGTTTTCGCTTTTTTGGCATAGTTTAATTTGCTTATCAGGGTTATTCAGGATGCTTCCACATCTATGATACCTATTTATTTTTAGTTTATATAGAGCGTTTAATTATGTCTAAACCTATAACTTATTCAAAATGAATAACCCAAGCTGTACGAGTATTGTAAATAAAACAATTATTAGTGTTTAACGTATTTAAATGAGCAGACCTAATTTTTTATTCGCATTAATATAATCTCCTTCTCAACTTACGCTTATTACAATATTATCCTAACTTATCCATACTAATATTATAAATTCGAAAGTAGCTCTGACTGTCTGTCTGTATGTTACCTTTTCACGCCTAAACCACTGAAGGGATTTCGATAAAATTTGGCAAGGAGATAGATGTCATCCCGGGGAAGGACATAGGCTACTTTTTATCGATATACCACGCGGGCGAAGCCGCGGGCGGAAGCTAGTAACATTATAAATGGGAAAGTGAGTTTGTTTGTTTGTTACGCTTTCACGCTTAAACGGCTGAACGGATTAAGATGAAATTTGGCACATGGGTAGACCTTGACCCGGAGAAGGAGATAGGTTACTTTTCATCTTGGATCGCAGACGAAGTCGCGGACAACGGCTAGTGTTACAAACATTAAAATCTAAACGAGGCATAAATTAAACGAATTCCCCCGTTAAATAGCAAAATGACCTGTCACGTTGTCACTGTCATCGGTCCCCGGTGCACCCTTGTGTCACGGTATGACGCTCACGGGAGTGTCACAATTTTACGTCGCTCGCTTTAATGACGACCCCCGTCACTTCCGTCGGCACATTTTTATGACAGCTAGGGGGAATTACTTTACAAATCGTTGTTTACATTTGTTAGGTGCTTCCTTTGTCCCCTCCTTTATGTAACGGGACGACGTTAATTGATTTGCGTGATATTTTGTATACACGCTGATTTATATCCATAATTATGTATGCTGAGTGCATAGACAAAATGTAATGAACCCCTCATTAGGTCCTTGGATGTCCCATAAAATGCAAAACTTCTGAGATCATCGAGTTTAATTAAAATACGTGATGCTCGTATCAGATACTGCGCAGGTTATAACACAATAAACAGCGATGTGTTGCATAAATAAATTGCGAAGTTACACGAGGTAGGACGGATCTAGTTGTGTTAGGAGAGCCTTCCCCAGCGTACTGATTTGGGGCCACTACAAATTGTCTTCTTCCTCGCTTCACTGCCACTCAATTATTGTCCTTATACCCCAGCACATAACTCACGGTTTTATCTAGCACATGAGCCCGGGAACGGGAGTAGCTGCAGCCATCAGGATGACGAATTGCACCGTTGTGTTGGTAACACACATTCGTTCTTAATCGATAAATTATGGGATGTGATGAATAGTTTTGGGAAAAACTGGTATCGATTTTCTGAGTGCTTTTGCCGAGTAAGCCTGATATATAATAGCGAAGTCGGTTTTCGTGGAAAGTCTCATTTATTACTTATAGTTCCGTTTGTAAAGACGTGCTGGGCCCCGCAGGTGTTGAGGTTAGTAGTTCATTGTTCCGGTGGTATTTGAAGCAAATTATTTTATTAACTTTGCAGACCTTGTTCCAGTAACACAATATGTTTGTGGCACTTCCAGCTTATGTTCACACTTGGCATTTGAACGTTTTGTTAATTAGATTTGATTATTTATTGATAAAGTTTGGTCGATATTGGATTTCGTGATATTTAATTAACATTTTGGTACCCATCGTTGATAATGTCAACGTAATTGATGATTCAGGTAACTTTATAGTTAAATTGAGGAATCGTAATCCAAATATTGTAATTTGTTAAAACTGCTTTATTGCCATAACGACTAATAAAAAGCAGACATGATTTGAGAACACGAGGAAGCTCTTTATCTATTGAATTATCTTCAGTGACAGATGAAATGGCCTATCCAGTAGGCGTATTAATCAACTGCAATGGAGCACCCATTTTGGTTTGGTCAGGGGTTCGTCATCCAATTTGATTATTTCACTGACCTACGATTGGATAACTGCCCGTAGTAGTTTCCTTAAATGATTGAGTATCCGAGACGTAGTTTATTTCATTGAGTTTTATTTCGAAATGAATGAATGTTGTCTGACCGAGCGTGTCCAATATAAAGCGTCAACGGGCTTGCGGTCAAGTTTGCACAATACTCACACGATACAGATACAAACAGATTCAGATTATTTGGAGGGTTCAATAGTAGCAGTACTTAGTATTAAATGCGTCGTAAATGCGACGTTGTCGCGTATGTATAGACGTATCGAGAAGCATTATGGTCATTCGAGGTAGGCTATATAATTATCTAAGTGCTTAGGAAACCTTTTACAGCACAAAAAGATCTTTTTTCGTTTTTTTCCCTAAATAATGATGGAGAGTCAGTAAGTTGTTTAATGTAGGTACGTAGTTGTGAAATCAGCTAACCCCGAGATAAGTCGATTATAAGCGCACAAAACTACCCAAGAAAAAACTACTTTCTTGTGTCCATTAATGAACTCGTTACTCTAAGCGAAAAAGCAACCACACTTCTAAATTAAAACTAGGCATTTTTCCGCATCCTTTTCTGTAATAAAACGATGGTAAGGAGTCGGTAGCTGCCATCGACGTGCTCGAGAGCTGTAGCCTCATTTGAGGCTCGCCACTCGGGAGCACTCCTCCGCGCGGCTCCGCACTAGTCCGCAATACTTCGCACTACTCCGCACTCTTTCGACCGGCACACACTTGGCGCACTCATCATTATCTAGCGCCAAGGCGTAGTCATTTCTTTAGACCCTTTTTTTAAGCGAGTGTTATATTTAAGTAAATATTGTCATTTTCTGAAAGTTATATAATGAACTGGGATACTCGTACCATGCCTTTTCAATGCCATTGAATCTACAGCCGCGATGATTATTGAAAAAAATATAGAGTAATTTGTATGAGTAAATACTCGTTTTTTTTTTTAAAGTTAAGCCAACTTAAAAAAAAAAGTATTTCTTTGTTTAAACGAGTTCAACGGGATATAATAAACCGAGCAGTTTACAAAGTCAGATGCAACGTTAAGAAAGTAACATTTCATTGTTTTAGCAGAAACAGTAGCGAGTCGCTTACGGTTGGTTTCATCTCAATTTGATAAGTCGCTACAGAACAATAACACCAAATTGTAGTGCTTAGCTGAAAACGTTCGCGAGAGAAATTGCGGTTGCTTTGGAACTTACAACGTCAAGGACTTGGAGAGCACTTACAGGCGTACGTGCCGGTCTATGTAACTATGTACTGGTCTATGTACTCGTGTATATACCTGCAATGCAAGGAAATGGCGGGCAATTCTTGTTCCGAATCGTGTCGTGTCTGAGAAAGGAATTGCTCAGGTATTTCATAACAGGATAAACGTAAATGTCAATGTGGATGTCTACGCTCCCACTTGTTTATTTATTTATGTAGTTAGGAGTAAAGTTTTAGGTAGCCTTATAATTATAAAGCCAAGCGAGAACATCTATAAAGTAGATTCAACAGCTCATTATATTTGCATACTTCATCATATTCTTGATTAAAATAAAATTAAGTTGCTTAATGTCTGTTTTGTAATCATTGCAAAATTAAATATTTATAGAAAGCTAATTTAAAAAAAATGTCAAGTGTCAGGAAAGCAGGTTGCAAAATTATTAATAACTATTCATAATTTACGACAGTTTTACTTTCTTCTCTACCAATAAAATAAATGGGAATCTGTCTCAGTCTGTCAGAATGTATGCTTTAATGGTCGAATTATAATGTCGGTATATGAACATAGGGCACTTTGTATCCCGGATAATTAAACACTAGAGTCGAAGCTTCTCATCAGTCTATAATAGCAACAAACAATCCCGTGTAGTTCAGAATCAAGACTAATTTGTTTCCACTCCTGTGTTGTACAAGTAAGGTTCTTAGTACTCTCAAAGCAACCCTCCGTTCCCAGAGGGAATATACGAGCGGTAAATAATGTGCGACCTCTGATACTATATTTTCGTAGCGAGCATGATTTGGGGTAACGTGCAAAGAAATTCTGTATCGATTCACGGATTTATATAGGATGTTGTTCTCGTCTGAAAAAAGCTTTCAGTCTTATGGAACTGCGAAAAAGAGGGGTGGTTGATTTTTACGTTATGCCTACCCCTGTGGGAAATAAGCGTGATGTTGTGCATATTTAGGGACGAGCACAACGTTGATTTACGTTTTGTCGCTCTTTTTCTCAGAAAATAAAACAGAAAATGTTCGATAGATTTACAAAAGTGCTAAGTGGTGCAAGTAAAGCATTGAAACAAATAAAAATATTATCAATAATACATTTTATTCAAAGCATTTATTCATAGGTAATCAATTCTTATCATAATACTACTTTACCTTTGAAATATTGAGGGTAATATTTGGTGGGTCTACTATAAAATGTAATGTGTCAACAAGGAAGTGTTTGATTGTTTTACCGGTCGAGAGGTCATAGAATCTAAGCATCGTAAATAAATACAATTTCACAAACATGAGTCTTTAAGACACGTCAAAGCTCACTCGAATAAAAAAATTAAAATTAAAATCCGGAGTCACACGTAATCTGTTCGATTTATGCCCTAATACGTGTGACTCCAGATTTTTAATTTGTCTGTCTGTGGTGTCTTGTTTATACCTTTTTAGTCGTAGTTGGGTTATAGTTTTTATTACTTAATTTTTTTTTAAATTCTTTTGTTTTTATAATATATATATTTTTGAAATGTGCTCATTAAGCCCTTTCATTTGATATCCAACATGGTACGATTAAACTATATTTTTTTAAGTTCCTGGCTTTATGTCCTCTAGAGGGCGCCATTTTTAATTTAATGTGACGCCACATTGCCTATAACCACCGGACGATCAAGATGCTTCTAACGATACATCATTTGTCAAATTGTGATGAGTGGTTTAAAAGATAGAAGGGAACAGATGAACATACTTACATACATACACACATACATACCGGTCAAAATCATAACCCTCCTTTTTCTTCGCCGTAGTTGGGTAAAAAGTAATTACAAAATTAAAAGATAAAATGTAGCGAAATCAATTTATAATTATGTTGTGTGGACTTGTGGATGTGATTCTGTATATTATTATATTGACACTTAGCTTTTGCTCCCGGCTTCATCCGTGTAGAGTTCGGAAATTATTCCACCGGAACATTATAACAAGATAAAAAGTCCTACATCCCAAGTTTCTAACGCAGGTCATGATCTATCCTCGTAGCGTATGCCTCATCTAAATCGGTTAAGCCGTGAAGACCTTTACCTTTTCATGGTAACAGACAGACAGACAAAGTTATTTCACATTTAAAATAAATATATTTAATTTACAAGAATTCCTCAATTATTGTAATTTCTCAGAAGTAGCCCTGAGTCTGGATTTGTGCCCGGTTGATGGCAATACGCTCGCCCCCATTACATGGGACTTTAACACGACGAAATGTGGGTGACATTTCGCCAGCTATGTTAAAGTCCCAGGTACTTATAGGTACAAATCTGCCCAACCCTTCGGGGAAACAAGGTCTGATGTTATTTTTATAATTTATAATTTATTTAACCATTTATGCACACACATATGTACATATATAGAGAAGAAGAAAGGAACAGAAAAATACGTACATAGAATTGTCTTTGTAAGTATGCTGGAAGAGATTTCTTTAGAAATAAGCACTGCCTTATTTCTAAAGAAATCTCTTCCAGCATACTTGCGATAGGAAAGCAGATAAAATAATAATAAATGATAATTTATATGTAATGTGTGTGTGTGAGTGTGTATGATATTATGTGATGATAATATACGTATAGTATGTATTACATCGAATATTTATTAAAAAAATCTATATAGTAGCTACCTACAGACATGTAAATCATGTGTTGTAAAACATCTCTGAAACTCTGGCAATTCATTAATAAAGTTACTGCAACATTGTGAAAATGCCATTCTTTTTTTTTTTGCCAAAGCTAAATGCTTTCAACCCGAGGTTATTATCACATGAACTATTTTCACAGTAATGAAGCTTAACTGTAAATAAAAGCGTGTACCTAAAAAGCAAAGGCGAAACATTAATCATTCCTAGACTTTAATAACATTAAACAACAACAAAAAACATGTTTGCTTAACAAAACTCCTTTCATTTTCACGATACGCGGTGAACATGTCAACAACTTGGCTGATTCTCACGTTGAAAGCGAAAGTCTAGTTTTACTTTAGATGTATGGTAATAAAAGCCGGTGTTTCCTTAGTGGACGAACAATTACACAATGGCGAAGATGATTAGACCGCGGCGATGCAATCGCAGAAGCTCGTACCTAATTGTCTGTCACACGCCATAATGTGAAACCAAGTAGAAATGAGGATAACTTTGTAGTAGCTACAGCGGCTTCATTTGGTTGGAAAACGTTTAGTGTATAGGTACACTCAGCGACTTCTTTTCTTCAGGAAAATGAGCTTTAACACAGTAATTTAAAGTTATGGTTTTGCCGTTAGATACAAGCTTAACTTTATGATCGTACTAATCTTAGATAACGTCTGCTTGAAATGTTTTTTTTGTTATTTCGGGAAATATGTAAATAAACGTTGTATTACTAAATCATTGTGCATCACACTGCAGTGTTAGGTAATGTTAAAGAGACATGTTATATAATCAAATGAAAATCAATTGATATTGTGCAATCAATTAGTTCAAGATTGAGTACACACGGCTACACATCAAGCTATACATTTCCAGTATAAGCTGACCTCGCGTTGGACGAAATTTCTATACATTGCGAGATCACCATAAACTGGAAATGTATAGCTTGATGTGTAGCCGTGTGTACATATTATTATGAACGTTGGTGGCCAATCATCACCTACATAACATATACTTATTATACAATACAGTGATGAGACAGTATAAATGTCGCAGATAGATCGGCGAATCCGCTGTTTTACATAACCGCTAGCTGTAGTTACCAATAAGTCGGGGTGCCCTAGCTTAGTTACTGCGAGCGATTCCGCATAAGAATCCACACCAAACGCTTACTGTGACTGCGTATAAGCCATTCTACATTACGTCTAAACGTGGGTAGCAGTTTTGTTGAACGTAGCGTAATGGTAATCCAGCTGAACGATGTTCAGCTGTTTTACATAACGGAGCTATTTTATAAAACAGCTAGCGGTGTGACACGTATTAGTAGGAAGTATTTAAACCCGAATTTAAAGGGAGCTAAGTTGAGGGGTACCTATACGCAGGGACATCTTTTATCCCGCAAAACATTGAACTCCGGGAACAAAGCCGCGTCGTTTATTCCACAATTTTTTCTATTTTAAGTTAAACAAACTTTTGAAGACTTGAACCAATATTATGGTTCGTCTCGCGAGAAGTAGTAACATAAAGCACGGTAATATTTGTGTGAATCTATTTCAGTTCCCTTTCGTGTAGTGGTCAATGAGCCGGTAGTAGTATAAACAACGGGAACGTCATACGTGTGGGAGATCGTGCCAGTCCCTTCCGCGGCGGCAAGTCAGGCGAATGTTGAATAATAGTACCTAAGTAGGGCGCGGGACATTTACCTTCCGCGCTTCCTACCTGACTTCACTGCCGGTCTACCGTCCAAAAATTATGCCTTAACAAAATTCAGCATTCCCTTGCACCAATTAATACAGCTTCGTTATTATATTTCTACGTTCAGCCAACTTTCCGGTCAACGACGTCCGTACAATAAACACATCGTCACTTAATTCAACTCTGTATAAAACGAGCACAAACACAAAAGAACAATAATAAATAACTCTTTAATCGCTTCCAGGTCCCGAAGTTCGTCCGGAGCTAATCCCGAAAGTTGCTGACATTCTATCGGGAAAGTTGTGCGCTGTATCGTGTGTGGTACTGTGGAGTAACACACACTAGTTCCGTGCGTCTTAATTAAATACGTAACTGTGAACTTTACGTGAAATCCATTTCGAGTGGTCCTAGTTCGCTTGTGTGGACGTTTCCGAACTCTCGTGTGAACTTCTCCTCCGGTGTCTCGGGGGTGTTAAAAGGTCGTCAAAATAGCCAAAGTGTCTCCCATAAAGTTGTCGGCTATGGACAGTAACTCGGTGTCTCCCATGCCGGAGCTGGCGCCGATAGCGGAGTTCGACAAGTCTCCGCCGTCGCCCCCTAACGAGGAGGTGCCTATGGACGACCTGCCGCCACCGCCAGCCACCATATCCCAGGCGGAGGGGAAGAAAATTAAAGTGTGAGTATTTTTTCATTCAGATTTCCATCAGGGGAGAAAAAAAAGGTAAAGAAATTCAGCTCTTCTTGTATAATAATGAAATAATCTACTGAGTAAATTCCCGTGCCTCAAGTGAGGGGTGCTTCAAAGGCAACATATTCAACTGAAGGTTTCAAAAGTTATTTTTTGCAACTGCCCGTTCCCGTTCGGATGTAGAGTTTTAGACTTTCAGCAAGATTAGCGGTATTAGCGACTGCATCCGTCGTAGATACTTTGTAAGCTTAAAACTTTCGAGCATAGCTTAGCTTACATGGCTGCAGTACGTTCCTATATTTCCATGTGTGAATAAAATAACTATTATCTTAAGCGTTAGTGCAGAACTGTCTGTAAAAGACATCAAAAGAATATAACGGCTAGACAACAAGACGTTTTATCTTTTATCGCACTTCACTATATATTATAAAACAACGTCCTCCGCCGCGTCTGTCTGTTCGCGATAAACTCAAAAACTACTGCGCCGATTTTCATGCTGTTTTCAGCAATGAATAGAGTGGTTCTCGAGGAAGGTTTTAGTATATATGTAATAACCGACATCCACGCGGGCGAAGCCGCGGGCATCAGCTAGTATATTATAAAGAGTCTTTACTTCTTGTAGACTTCTATGTTCTACTTTACTGAAATTGTGAACTAAGTACGTTTTATTCATCGATCGTTTCATCAGCACAGGCTGATGAAACGGCTGATGAACCAGCCAGCCGGCCAGTTCCAATAGGTTTCCCCTTTTTGAATTATTATTCCCAGAGTCACCAAACATAAGAATCTGAATGATGATCTAAATATGATATTATAAGCGCAACCTGAAACTAGCCATACCCTCATACACTAATGGGTTATGTTAACAGACGAGAGTTGAAATGATTTTAAAAGTAGAGTCTCAGTCAGCTACGGAAATGAGCTCCAGAGGGGTCAGTTGTACTTCTGAAAAATGTAGGGCATCGTAATCATTTCATTAAAATACATTTTGACGTACCTTACAATTTTGACTAGCGGTATAGGCATCTTAGGCAGTAGTGTAGTTTAGCTTACTTTTATTCAAAAGCTGGTGCTGATTGCCAATTTGACGGGCACTTTTGGGTTACGTTGAATACGTCGATTCTCTCAGTTGGAAAACCGAACCCAGATCGCAAATGGTCTAATAATATTAAAGGCATTCAGGCAGTTCATTCATTCTTGAAAAGTCAAACTATGCAAAAGTTGTCAGAAGTGAAAATAACATTTCTGTGTATGGTAACATAATATTTCAAGTCAAATAAAAAATTCTGATTGATCCCTTTTATCTGCAAGTAGGTATAAATAAAATATTGAATTGATACACAGACGGCTGATACGAACATGAAGTAATTCCAAGTATTTACTTTACAATGCAAACGCCTACAGGGTGTGCGGAATCGGAACACATCTTCATTCCCAGGTTTTTTTTCATGCTGTTTCAGCAACATTTTATTTGCCCGAGTACCGGAAATACCGGGGAATGGTAAATAAGTAAAGAGCTCCAATATAACCGGATATTGATTTTCCTCGAACTCCAATCCCTTCGGTTAAGTACTTAGTTCTGGGAAAAGGGACTCCATCTAAAGCTGTATTATAAGATTATTGGCTTTTTAGGATTAGGGGCAAGTATCAAGTGCTGTATGTATCTTATTGTTATAAGCCTTTATTAGCGTAGTGGGGCCGACTGGGTTGTGTGGTGCAGACTGGATAATGTGATTCAGCTTCCTGGCTTGTTCGCTCTTTAGCTACGAGTTTTGAATTAGCAGTACCAACCATAAACTCGACGTTTTTCTCTCAATTCGATTCCAAGGTTACGTGAACGTGAAGTGTCAATGAAGTTTTTATCTCCAAATCATGTCAAGTCAATGTCGATAAATCGCTCCCGAACAAAGGACTGTTATCCTACTTTGTTACCAAACAAGATCTTCAGAGCGTTGTTTTGGCAAAAAACATCCGATACGTAAGGTGCATAAAATAGATCGGAGACAAGCGATTACACAAAATATTGGAAAAAAAAGCGAGACTGCAGTTGAGAAGAAATCTCCAAAATGTTTGTCTATTCCCAGTTCTATCTTGGTATTGTCCTATTCCTATTGCTTGAATTTATAGAACGACTCCATACTAGATCACTTTGCTCAGTAAAAATTAGCATTGCATCGACGACACCTTTTTGTTCCTGCGGAAAATGGCCAAACTTAATAGGAAATGAAAGAGACCTTTCGGCTAGAATTAAAATAGCATCCAAAGTCAGTAGACAATAACATATCTATTAAAAAAAAACTTTTCTGGCTGTCAAAGTATAGAGCCAGTAATTCACTATTTAATTTACCCCATTAGGCCATTTCCATGCGCAGGATTGCATTAGCTGTTTAGTAAGAAATGCTGCCATCTTGCGCATAATGTCGTTGCATCGGCCATCTGTGATCCATGATCTACACCTTTCTGTAGAGAGTATGAAAGGTAGCCAGCTGAGTGCTAGCCTAATACAGCTTTGTTCCGCTAGATGGCGTTACTAGTATATTGAGTATAGATTATTGGCACATGGTGGAATTGTACAGACAAGGATGATTTTATATATTATCAATTACAATAAATGTTATTACGTTAGTAATAAAAGTAAACAAGCAATTATTAAAAATCGAGTATTTTTGTCTCTTTCTAACATGTTTATTTCTGTAATTGACGATCTCTGTCTCACGCAAAAAACTGGTTACGCCGAAGTAGGGCGCTTGCGGCGTCCGGACCAAGTCGACATCTCGGAGAGTGGACGTACGCACCTCGCGGGAAACATGCTCATGTGACAGATTGCCGCCAAAATTTTTATTAAATTTTCGAACTTTTTATTTTTTATAATCGAACATTTTATTTTTTTCGAACGATTGTGCCTGGTGTTCTGTGATTTTTGAAGAATTATATTTGTTTCATCTGTGGTTTCTCGATTTGTGAGTTCAAATAAGAAGAAATGGCGCGAGGAAAGAGTCAAAAGTATGTTATTTTTTATTTAATTAAAATATCTTCAACAGTGATTACTTGATTACTCCCAAAGGGAAAAATATTTTAAACTGAAGGTTCAATGGACAAATTCGGTCTGAAATAATTTAACCAAATCGATTTAATTAATATTATATTAATTTTTGAACGAACTAATTTATTTTTTTCCTGTCATGGTATTTCTGCTCTACCCACAATTTGCGATGCCTATTTCGATCATAAATCTTTATTTACCACAATTGCCTCAAAGACTTTGTACATGCGCGTGAGTGATAAGCGAGTCCTGTTTCTGGACATTCCTATTATTAGATCATTTAATTGTTGGGCTGCTTCTACGAATCTGACTAATTAGTTAATTACACATTAATGTTTGAAGTACCTATGACGAAATCAATTAAAATACGTACCTACCGTTGAATATTTTCTAAGAGTTCCCAGTCCCCGTTTGCGAGGTATATAACTTACATTTGTGAGGCAGAAAAGTGAAACAACTTCTAAGTTAAATCTTGTAAAAGAAGTAACAAAAAAAGAAGAAAAAAACGTATATTTTATCCTAAGCCACGGTTAAAAGTTTACCCGTTAAATAATAAAAAAAATATTGGTTGTTTCATTATAGGAAACATTTCACAAATTAATTGTTACGTCATGTAAATCAGACTTTATCTAAATTATCTCTAATAACTTTACGAAGTGAAAGTTTATACTTATAAACTATAAACTTGTATCACCGACATGATAGGATAATTGATAGGGTGACCATACGTTTTGTGAGAACGGTAATAACACGGGAAGTCCGCAATTACAGCACTTTATTTACTAGCAGCAGCTCGTCCAAGTAAGGCAGTCGTTAATGTGACCATGTTTTTTATCGATACGAGGATGACACCAAGTATTCATGGCTACTAGTCGGTAACGGTTTCTAAGTCAGATCAAGTCTTCCGTTGATTTTATCACCCGTTTAATGTTCTAACGGGACTTGGGGAAATTTATTGCGTTAATCTTTTTATAAGTATGAAATAACTAGATCTAGTCCTTAATAATATTTCCTTGTCCAAAATAATCTCCAGCCATTCACCAACTATTACTAAAACAACTGGTATTGTGGGATAATAACACCCCAATTGGTCGATCTTTTTGACCGCAATGCCCACATAACAACCACCGGGCAGCGTTACCATCGCCACAGATACGGGTGTATTCGTTCTCCAAGTGTTATCTTATTAAATCCAATAATTCGCCGAGTGGGTCGCACAGGGAAGGGAGCCGGGAGCGCGCTCAGGAAATGGAATGAAATTGACGCTGTTTATTATACAGGCGGGAGACAGCCACACGAGACCGTGAGATGGAACACCACTGTATACATGTATACATGGGTATACTGTATAGTGTATACCGAGGATACACTGTATACTCAGTATACCGCTTGGTGTAATACCTACAATATGTTTGATTTATACACTTTAGTGGACTTTATCAAAGTTTTATCGTCCGTGTTGAACCTAATCTTTTCTATTGTCAGGGCAAACGAAGTCCAACATCACAAAAGATTGTGGCGTCTATAATTGTGCCATGTGTGGTGGTTTATCAATTAGGTACAAATACTTTTTACTTGTTACAATTCTTTCAAAATATTTTAATATTCAAGCCTTATCGAAACATACTTCCGTAACACACTTTGCAATACCTGTTGCTTCTTAAATAAGCGGTAAAGATATACTTGAAATCTTGAATGACACGTATTTTTAGTTTGCTTCATTATTGTGTCATAACCTTCATGAAAATATTCATAAAGTAGCGCTTAAAACAATACGGTTGTGACGTACTTTTCTTCATGCACGGTTAACATTAATGTAAATATTGTCTCCGCCGTCAAATATTTGGTTACGTTGTCTATAATTAATTAGTCTCGGTGATTATATAGTTCTCAAAACTAGAACACAGTTTTTTTTCCTTTATACATGGAGGGAAAAATCATATACCTACGTTCAAACACATTTCTCATGTAAAATAGCTAACAACTTGTTTCGTAGAATCTTATTATTAAAAAACATATTAATATTTTTATGCTGTTCTTTAATGCTAGCTTAGATAACCTTTCTTACGAACGTTTCTAGAAAAAACAGCTCTTAATTGCATCTGAAGGTAAACTGACCCTGAAAGTAATTGAAAAAGGCTAAAATGTATTGCATGTATGTACCACGATTAACGTGAAGCAGTTTGTCTAATCGAAGTAGAGGCTTAGTTGGTATTCATACTTATTTATAAATGATTTTGTTTTATTTTACTTTACAATGTGGATTTCTCACGTCATGTTAACAACAAACAACAAGGTATTTTAAAGGTAATTATGATTTACATGATTAAAATATACAATCGTATCAAGCCTAGCAACTACGGATTTTAATTCCATGTCAACGACTCCTATATTCCCGTTACGGAATGAAGAACCCATAACTAGGGCGACTGCTCGCCTCCACGTAAAGACCACAACAATGCAGGCATAAAGCAGAGTTAGTTAGCAGTTAGACGTGGTTTTATAACACCAGCCAGTCCGGAGAGGCGGCGGTATCCGGAACAGCCGCCAGATCCAGTCTGACAACACATTTGCTCTGATTTATTACGAAAGCCGACAGCGGTGCTACCAGACGTGAACCTATGTCTTTATCTCTTCATGATCACTTATGATTTATAGCAACACTGCTTTGCAACTATTGCCGCGCATACTTGAGCGTTCATAGCATAAAAGCTCCTTATGTGTGTGTGCAACAAAAAAAGACTTAATTAGAGGTTTGGATGCCTATTTTGTCGCTATTCGATTAAGTGGAGAAAAGTCGTAAATCTTTACTGTTGGTAGTAATTACCTACTGACGGGTTTGTTAATCAATTTTGTTTCAGCATCATATTGTAATTTAAGTCTAATTTTCTGTGTATTAATTAACGAGTAAGAGACTTAATTTAATGACGTTCTTGCCTGATTATATTACAGATGATCTAACATTAGATAGGTACATACTATCATTCTTTTCATTATTCAGCTTTATTTTTACTTTGCTTTTTTATTTAGTTATTACGACAGACAGACCAATTTTTTTATAAATGTTTTTTTTTTGTTTTATCTAAATACCGTATTACTAGTTAGTACATTACAAACAAACACTTCAATTTTATTTATTTGTATTGTATGTTTATATAGATCAGCAAAACTAATAGTGGTTTTGGTTTTCCATAATCCCTGCTGGCAACATCCGACTAAGCGCGTGTAGTAAGAGGGAATTGTTATTTTGTTTATAAATTCTAGAACCTTGTGTACATCACTGTCTCTCGTTTAGGAATTTATGTTTGTCAACAGTTCAAGACTTATCCTACATGTTTACGAAGTGATGGTCACCCTAACATAGGAGGATGACATGCAAATGAATAACGAATGAAGTAAATTAGGAATCAATTCGATTGCTTAATAGATTCACCACCTGTTTGCTTAACCGCGAGTCCGGAGGTTCAATTTCAATGGAATGGGAATTAATCAATGTTTCGCTTCATAAGGCTTAATTTGCGGAACTGTCTTGACAGCTAATTTACTTAAATAAATAAGAAAAACATAGTCTTTTGTTGGATTCAAGCAACTCTTAAAATCGACACTCTGAGAAAAAACGAGTAAGCGCTTGCAGAGAAAGTACTCTAAAGTACTCTATAACTGTAAAGGCTTTGACACCCTGGTTTCAGCCAGTATTCTCGTTATCAGTACATGAACACTCTTCAAATCGATTACGTATATGGTTTATTAATGATATCGAATCGAGCGCATCAGACCATCACTTTCTTTTTAATGTCAAGCATCAATTTAAGCACCATCCACTGAGTTCTACATTATTCAAATTGAAATCTTCACACTAGAGCATAATGCTCAAAATTCCTAACAAGAGTCAAATAGCACGCTTTGTTGTTTCTAAATCACGCATCCTATATTAGGCTTTATTTCTGAAATCGTAATAGCCAGAATGGTATGGACAGACTGGTGTTGCTGATTTGCCGCATGTACACATCCTATGATGTGAATGAGTACTTGTCACGATTTCAGTGACACCAATGATGATAGGGGGACGGTAATGACCGTGGTTGTCACGTGAGGGAGGGTAGTTGCACAATAATAATGTTCCCGCTGCGAGTGACAACCTATCGCACAGATAATATCGCGTATGCTCCATTGCTTACAGGATACTGAAAGGTTTTCCTTGTGTATTTTAAAATAATAACCGTGTAATAACGCAATGGTAAATCACGGTAATAACTAGACGGAAAAACAAACATATTATTATGTATAGTCGACCTCGTAATACTAGGTACTAATTTTGATAACAATTTCCCAAAAAATTATCTTCACTAAGATTGAAAGTATCTACGAGTATCTGTCACATAGAAAAATAGACCTTATTGTATACGTGTAAGTGGCATTCTTAGCTTACGGTGATAAAGCGTATACAAGGTTGACTATACATACCAGTTAGAAATATTTAGGACTTCGGAGTCTGTTGTCTTGTCCCCGCATACCTATCAATGAAATCGCCATACCAAATCAATTCTCGGTTCCATATTGAAAAGAATAGTCTATGGGAGATCGAATGATAGTTTGTTCATAATAAGCTAGCATATTAAATTCAAATTTATTACTTAGCATGCCGTAAGGCTAAATGTATCGGATCAATTTACAAATATTCCAATTTATATGTATGCCTACATTATCAGCAAATAAATGATTTCTTTCTTTCTTTCTTTCTTAAGCTGCGGTAATTCTGCTTCAAGGCCTGTATCACGAATTTATAAAGATTGATTGCGCATAGAGTCGTGGCAGTATTGTACATTACAATTTGTAATGATTTAGCAAACGATTACCTTTAAACGTATTTATTAGATTGCCGACTCTCTCTCAGCATGTTTATGTTAACTTTCAACTTTCTTCAACAATTATTTTAAAATACACAGATATAAATATTAAAACGGTAAACTAAGATCTCTCTGAGCGCTATCGGTATAAAATAATTTTAAAGCATTCAGATTTATCATAAACTACGAGTACGTTTTTGTTTTAATAGAAAAGTCAGATTTAACGGAGTTCTCCACCCAAATGAGGCTACCGGGTTCCTAGATTTTTCGCTCTCTGCTCTCATAAATCCTAAGAAATCGTAAATCTTGGTTACCTATTTTAACGAAACATCTTCAATGACATTCTATCCTAAACGAGAACAGATGCACTTTTCCCCTTCAGACAAAGTGTAGCTATAATACCTACCTATATAGTATTTACAAACCCGAGTAGCGACCGACCGACAATGCTCTCGACTCTCAGCCACTCGGGCATATTGAGACGGACATCTGTCATTGCAGCAGCCCTTGGCGCAATCTATTGTATCCTCTCATAAATCTGACCACCCACACGACGTGCTTACTTCTAGTCGTATAACTGTGCTGTGAAATTATCCTTAATTTAGTACTGGAATGCTTCCTGGGAACTTTTTTTCGGGAAAGCTTTAGTTAGAACTCTTCAATGGATGTAATCATGAAAACTGTTGCGGTATTCGAATCCGAACACACCGGAGTTAGATTTGAACTTACAAAAATTATGCGTATTATCATCATAATGTTTAGTTTTACTAAAAGACGAGATGATACTTACCTGTAATTAATCACTGCTGCGCACTTTTCAAAAACATTAAATTAGTTATAAAACAGGCTGCGGGCTTTAGCAAAAATAATTTCGTTTCACCGTCCGCCGACTTTAAAGAGACTCTCAAATGCTTTAAAATAAACCTGTAAAAGATAAATCCGCCAAGCTGATCCTTTGTTCCAGTTCTGTAGTGCTGTAGTCGTGCAATTAAGGCGTACCTACGAAAGTCTGTCAAGTAGAAATAAAACTCCGAGTCTGCGAAGGAATATTGCGATATTTCGTATTCAAATATCTTTTTCCTCGCTGACAATGGCGTCTGCGATGGATTCAACCTCAGTTTTCTTTTTATGTAAGCTGAGACGTTGCTCCTATGATAAAAGAATGGAGTTTGAATATATTAGAAAAGTGGAAGCAGACGGTTTGCGCATTTTGTTATCATGGGAGGAAATGAAATTTTATTTAATCTGTTACTGTTGTTAACGTTACTTTTATAGATATAATTTTATGTATATCCTTATTACTCCTATAGCTCGGTATTTTCTTATAAATCCATGTAGTATCAAAGTGTATCGTTGAATATTTAATAATCTACAAAATACGATCCTCCTCATGTAGCAGACATTTCACATTCGAAGTGAAGAAGATAATCCTGAGAAATAGCATCTGGCAGCTTTAATTTTTCGTTCCCATTTTCCAGTACACGTCTGTAGGATATGGTAGACAGACAGCGGCTGCGAGTTTTCCGGAACGCTGTGCCCGTCAGACGGTATGACGTCGCCGGCAGCCGGAAAAAGCCGGAAAACTCGGAAAATATCGTACGCAGTTAGCTGCTACGACAATGTGATTTGTGTCTGGTTGTGAACGTAACGTAAATTACTTATCTCTTGTGTTCTGATTACATTTCTTCCTGATTTATTTTTTGATAAGATGTTGATACTGTTTCCTTTTGACGTTCGCAATATTTTCGTCAAAGGTAAATTAGGCAGTGTGACCTAATTTACATTTTAATTTATATTTCGAGTTAGTTAAACTGAATCAAATAGGTACCTAATTGTAGTATTTCTTCGGCTCGGTTCGTATGCCCAGTGCCAGTGCCCATCAGGGTGCTTATTTAAAAAAAAGTTAAGTTATCCTTTTTTCCTACTGCTGAGCTGGTTTCCCCATACTTTTCCAGTTTTCCTTTGTTGTGCCTAGGCTCTCCGGCTAATTGGTCATGAACGAGTCCAAATCGTCACGCCGGCATTTCTTAGGCCTGACTCGGTGACAACGCCCGTCTTTATGCACGCCCGAGCCCATCTGTTTTGATGTATCCTATAGGCGTAACCCGCCTAGTTCCATTCCAGCCTCGCAGAGTTATCGCGACATCGGTGATGCCTGTATTGGAGCGAATTTGGTCAGTGAGTTTGATTTTTTAAATGCTACGCTCCATAACTCTTTGGACTTCTGAACCTCGGTCAAAGACCAAGTCTAACCTATAGCGAAGTCCTAACCTATACGATTTAAAATAAAAATAAAAAAAATTCAGTCTCCTTGATTATTTGAAATCATAATACCAGTGATTAGTACCTACTCAAGTTTGAGTGTTACAATAGTAATCATATAGGAAATAACCGATAACCATCTTATTGCTTCAAGCAAGCTATTGCAAGTAAAGTAGTAGGTCGATTGATAATGATATGCAAAAAAACCCAGTGCCTCGTTGGCTTAGTAAAATTCTCAGTAGCAGCCGGAAGTCTAGATTTGTGCTAAGTTAATGGCAATAAACTCACCCTATAATTATAATAATCACTATTCTTCTACCTATCTCCTTCGGAAAATACAGACTTAACTATATAACACAACGTAAAATAATCAGCCTATAATATTCTCACTGCTGGGACACAGGCCTCATCTCGGTGAGAGGGAGTGGCCCGTAATGCACCACGCGGGCTAAGTGCGGATTCGTAGATGTCACATGTCTTCGAATTTTTTGGTTCTAGGATATGCATGTTTCCTCACGATTGTTATGATATACAAAAAAGATATTCATTGACTGTCTTGGCACATGGAAGATTATCTTCGTCTTGTAGCTTCGCATGTTTTAACAGCTGCCAAACTCAATGTAAAAACAAAGTATTGTGCATTTGTATTATTGTAACATCAATACAAAATTTCGATTGAATCGATATTGTTGATAAGAGGAAGAGGTAACAGACTCATTATCTCATATTAAATTCGATTAAGAATGAACAGAGGGGTTTTTATTATGAGTTCCAGTGTTTTTCTTCGATAGGTCTGTACCTCTGCTATTTTATTCATCTCAATTTTGTTCCGACATTTTGGTAAACATATTTTATTTACTGTAGTCTTGAAGACTGACCGTTTCGGTGGATCTTTGATGATAATCCTCCTACTTGGTGAGGGTTAAGCTGCTAGAGGTTGACCATGGTCCCTCGAGCCGGATCATTAGACCCCCAGCTTTAACCCTCACATACAAATCATACGTAATAGGTGTGGTAATATTACAAATTATCCGAAATTCATAATAAAAACAAACCCATTGTGATGCAAAGCAGTGTAAGTAAACTAAAACGACAGTTGCAGCACATGATCGCACATTCTTGATCAAGCAATAAATATTACGTTACACAAGTTAGCTGGAAAGAGAAATGGCGTAACCGCCAACAGCGAATGTACTGTATACCTATTTACAGATAATTAATTTCGTAATTTATGTCTTGTAAAATTAGTACCCAAGTATATTGTTCAGCAAGATACCTAATTTAACTTTGAACTTTGAGTGTGTTTCTAAATAATAATACATGAAAATAATTATCATAATTAAGTTTCATTCGCTGAAAGATTGTATTTTAATTTCTGTGTCAGATTTTTTTTTGTAATGATTATGTATTGAATTAAAATCATTCTAGTTAGAAATTATAATATTAATCTTGCTGGTGCTTACTTTAAAAAGAAGAGTGCATCTTAATGCTCGTGGCGTTTAATTCATTTTGTGTTTAAGCGATACTAAGCTCATGTTGTATGGCCGAGGCTGGCTAATTGGCGGGTGCTGCGCTTCATTAGTGCACCACTTCACTTTACTTGCCGTCTGTCTGTGCGTCTGTCTGCCAGTTGCCATCCACACATGCGGGGAAATATTTTGTGTCAATGACCTTTTGACGTAACTTGGTACGGTTCACACGTTATGATATATTTTGGATTCGATTAAGCTTTTTCGAGGTGTTTTAATGTAGCGTAATGTTATAATGAATATCGAACTGACAGTAAGCCAATCCGAAAAAAAAACAAAATCTGGAACGAAGTTTTTTTACGCGGCTTGAGGTAGGAGTTGACTAGTAGAAATCGTCTCGTAAGGAAAAAACGTTATGCCCCCTCCATGCGACTTCCTCTCTCTCTCTGTCTCTTTCTATTATATACAAGTGTGTGTGTGCGTGTGAGTATTTCGTAAGGTACTGCGTTCCTGACGAGGCCCCGACCGTACCACGTTTTTTTTTTTTATCAAAACCTTTAATTAATCACATTGGATGACGTAGAAAACTTTTAAGAATGGCTGGGTAGCATCGTCTTTCTACAAAAACTTGTTTTTATCTTTCCTTGACAGACTCTAGCTACTGGTTATAGCAATTTCTCGGATGAATTTAATTTAACGGTGGATGTTGACTAGCTGACATGAAATACATCATAGTATACTAGAAATAAATGCACTTAATCATGTCATGGACAGATTTTCTATTTACGATAACATCGGAGAAGTCTGCAAACACTTTCATTGTCACCTTTCTCTTATTTCTAAACTAGTCGTCGGTTTTCGTCACTTTTCTTATTACATTGTCGTTTTACTTGCAGTTTTGTGGTCTTACTTGTTTGTGTGCTAACCTTATGCACCTTCTAAATAGCTTCACTTATTTACCGACGTATTGTTTGTGGGTGACAAAGGGAGAGTATAATTATATTTATTATATTTTTACTTTCTAAACCGCTTTAAGAAATTGAAGAATAGATTTCAGTAGCAGCCCGGTTGATGGCAATAGATTCGCCCCCTATTACATGAAACTGAAATATAACTGGCGAAATGTGATGTACTACTATAGGTATCCCTCTGCCTATCCCCTTGGGGAATACAGGCGTGATGTTATGTATATTATGTTTTGTGAAGTAATTTCTATAAAGTTCGTTAAAATATTCTCCACATTTTAAAGACTATGTAGTAGTTATACTATAAATAGTCTTTGTTATTCTAGTATGTGCATTATTTGAGTTATCAATTGATATGTTTGTGGCCTACTTTAACTAATTGTACTGTTCTCTTAGAACATTTATTTGGACGCTTTATAATATATTTATGAACAAAGACTTTTACTGATTGATGTGCAAAGTGCACGTAAAAAGTAATGATTACACGAATGCATTATGTTGTCAGCACGACTCGGCGACGTAACTTAGCACGAGTTAGGTACTAACACTAATTAGTACGGATTTGTAATTTTAAATACTTTTCACGGTGCAAGATGGCATCATGTTAAAATATTAGGTGTGTTAGTGGGTACTTATCATAATTTGTGGTACTTGAGTATCTATATTATTTATATTGATAATGGGGAGACTTCTTTACCACTAAAATCCAAGGGTGAAATGAGTAATAAGTGCCTATAAATGTAATTTATCATTTCATTGTGTGATTATATCAATCTGAGTAGGTACACATGCTATAGGAATTGACCACAATATAGGGGAGGTAAAAAGTTGATAGTCGACATTTTTGGCCCCTCTATTACCTACTTATGATTAATTATACGACTCATAATGTCGGTAATAAATCATCATAAGAAAGTACAGAGAGCGACCAAGATATACCAAAACAAGACAAACCGATTTTTCGAATTAAATGTCCGCTTTTATATTTTCACGTCACGTTATCTCCATAACACAGGGAAATAAAATGTATGGAATTATATGAAGACGCTTTTAAATTTCGTTGTAACGTGCACGTATTTCTAATCATATTATGGACGTGGACGTCCACGTTATATCGTCACGATAAAAATTATGAAAGCGCAGGTTAAATGTTCGCCAATTTTAAATCGAATGTTACAAAATTCAACATTAGACATATCATGCAATTACATAATAATTATTTAGTAGTGATCGTTTATTATTCGTGATGTAAGGTAAAACTTGGATACTCAATTCAACACTACTTATTAGCATTGTAATCAAATTATTTATTCGGAGTTCGGACATAGCAATTGGTCATTCGTATAAGTGCAATATTTCATGTTTATTTTGGTGGAAAGCTTCATTCGCTTTTGTGATGCAAATTATTATCTTTCGTCGAAGTCTCGTTATGCTGTAAAAATAAAGTCTATTTGTTTTTGTTAAGCCCGAGCTGCCCCACTGCTCGGCAAAGGCCTCCCCTAAGTCCTTCGAGGAACTTTTTTTACGCGAAACCTCGAGTCAGCCCTCGCCGTACGCGTCCAGGTCATGTGGAAAAGCCTTATCAACAAAAATAAAATTGCAGATTTTTTTTATGAACTATATTGTATATATTTATTCAGTACTTAGTAGTAGAGACTGTAAACAAGAATGTTAAATGATAAGCCTCTAAGGCATTAAATCTGGAGGTGAATAAATAAAAAAAGCTTTTCATGACGTGACGTACATTTTCACAAAACTACAGAATTGTTATCAGTCGCTATTTAGTTAAGTACAGGTAAATCCGTGTAATATCTCTACCAGTATTTTTAAACATTCGGTGAAGCGGAACCGTTGCCGAATTGCGAACACTGTTGTGACAGCAGTCTGGCCGTTACCACAAATAAATTTATTTCGCCTAGTTGGCACACTCCGAGTTCAGCGCACTTAATACCCGAATTTCTAAACGTGTTAAATTATTTATCTCCATAACAGGCATCAATGTCGTTTGTATCTCGCAGCATTCCCGGTATAGCTAATAGTCAATTGGACGTGCGAGCAGACCGTCCCGTCGGTAATTTGCATAAATTGATTGCACGCCACGGGCTGGCGCGGCGGACACGGGCGAGGTGTGCGCCCGCGCAGGCCCGCCGCAGTCGCGCGCCCAACCCAACGACTGATACACGTTCACCCGTAATGCTTAATTACATCCTCGCCTGTCGTAATTGTCGGACAATTTAGCACTTTTTCAATCCAATTGCGAATTTTCTAAAACGAGTTGTCCAGTGTCGGCTCGGTCGCGGTTCCGTGCTCGTGCTGATTGATGGCACCACTTGTGACTCCCCGGCGTCCTGTGCGGTTATCTAGTGAATAACCCATGTTATAGTGATCTCGCCTTCAATACTGTGTTACAAGCATTACCTTCCTCTAGTCAAACGTCGTCACAATGCGTCAGAGATACCAACTGAAGCAGAGACCGTACGTATAGTTTACCTACGTGCATATACAAAACAAAAGCTCCTGCATCCACTTGACCCCCTGACCGCTTGTTTGACGTGACTAAACATGTTGTTATTTCTTACATTCAAATCTTATACGTGCAAATGATCACAAATGCCTCCCTACTGAATACAATAAGCTAGAAAGTAACACAAATAATGCCGAACAATAGCATTCCTTACGTGCATCGATGCCAGCTTTGATAATAGATACAACAAACAAGTGTAAGGCCGCATGTAACCTTTATCAAGATGTGCGCATTGTCCCTTACCACTGTCAGTAAAACTGTCTCTGTTTCACTTGCACAAAATAGCTAAATAGTTCATTTAGCAGAAATGTCGACGTTTCAGTAAAAAGTTACAGGCAGTAGACTACAGTTGTTGAATGTTTTGTAATATGAAACATTGTTTGACGGAAACTTCGTCGGGTGTGCAAACAATAATTGTCTTGTTTCAAAGCAAAAGTGTCTCGTACTGTGTTCAGTCTTTAAACTATGAACAGGCGTCGTATTAACATGAAAACTTCTATAAGTAAATAGTTTTATTTGTAAGTATTATCTGCTGAGATTACTCGTTTGTTGATTTTATGTATCTTTCTGTTTCAGGTAAGTCCTTCAGCCTGAATACTGAGTAAGATTGATGATACGTAAACTGTTTGTTTACATTGACAATATGGCTTTTCCACCGTGATTTCAGAGATAAGGCAGCCTTCATGACCCATCCAATAAAAAATGTGTAGCAACTTCTGCTTAGATTTTTGAAGTTTGTGGCTTTAAGTATTTAAGAGGAACATCAGGTTGCTAGTTTTATGAGCCTTTTCCCTTTAGCCCTAGGAGAAACACAGGCTTTTCTCAGAGGATATTATTAGTAATCCTACAAACCGTGAACCCAAAAATCCCTTGCCCAACATTTACAGCGCCCATGGGAAGATGGTGCCTTACGTATCGTTTATAAAAGTATATAGGCCTTTAATGGTTTTAGATAATATTATACGCCGCGAGTCGGAACCAATACCTTTACAAAAGGTGTTAGACCCTCCTGATGTTATAGAACCCTTAAAAACCTAATCTGGGACATAGACAGACTTCATAGACTTCAGTTCATGCGATCCTGTAGTTTTCTACGCGAGATAGTGTCTTTAGGATGGCGCATAGGTAATATTACGTACTTGTGTGTTAACTTTACTCGCACCTATTCGCACATAATCATTATGTAATAGCAGTCTATACTAAAAAACAGATAGGTTAATATAAACAGTTCTGCATACTATTGTGTGCAGCCTCTGATGCTAACGAAAATAGTTTGTTATTCGCACCAAGTGACCTTAATTGTTATGTGCTCGAATTTTGTCATACGGCTATTATAATGGACACGACTGAAGTGTTACCTACACATAAATTAGAATAAATATATCGTCCTTGTGACTACGGTTTGGAATTTTGATGAATATAGGGTTCTGTTTAACTATGATGCTTACGTAGGGGTGGGATGCGACGCGTGTCGAAATTAGAAAGTTTGTTTCCTATTTAACTTGATAAAATACCTCCTACAACTCATCCAAAACGAAAATTAACAAAACTTCACTGTCTCAAGGAACGAATTGGTGTTTTCTATTTTCAATTATTTGCGATACTACTAAACTTTAGCAATAGAGAGCCGTCTTCATCTAAGAATTACGAAAAATGCAGTTTTTATTACGAGTTTAATGGTTGTTGTTTACAACCAAAAAAGGGTCTTAGAACTGAAGGGCCATCCTCCTTTATTATACTTATCCTGCGAGTCCGAAGTAATTATGTAATTGAGTATCCTGTTCGCAACTCTCAAGTTGAGTTGTCAAGTTGTTTCCTTGATTGTAGGATGTTTAGTAATCCAAACACGACACCGTCCTTTGTTTACGAAGGCGGTGAAACTAGATGACTTTAAATTCAGAATTAGGATATAACCAGAAATGTAAAGTTGGTGGTCATGATACAATTTCGTCAGGCTGAGTGGAACTGGAATCCTTCATGTTACGACGTGCGGCTGCCCACTGAGTATTTCTGTTCTGTGCTCATGATTAGTAGATATTACTGATCTGTTTTGTTTCTTATTCGAGTTAACTTACTTATCTGCACTCGTTTCTGTGACAAAAAACTTAATTTTTTTTTTTCTTTTCGTTGAGAATCTCCAGCTTGGTACCTACAATAAATATTACTCATAAAATTGAGACCTTAGGATATTTTGTCTCGATTATTCAGCTTTTGTTTGGCAGCACTTCCCAAATTGCAACAAAGCCAAGTTTTTCGCCTTTCCCATTTTATTTTTCCCTAGAGACCAATTGTCTGTAATTCGTTTGATCAACAAACCTTTCGAAGAGCCCTAAATTTAGTATAAAGTTTTGATGCGGGCGTAGCCAATAAAGAATCGGAAAAGACCGGAAAAAAGTGAACAATTTGTGTGAAATCATTATGTTGGCCCCTCGGCTATACTCTGGGTTCGAACCCATGACCTTCCGATTAGGAGCCGACACCCGTTACAAGGTTATTGTCACTTCCGTTGCTGATAGTAATGACTCAAATTCAAATTTTTTAAGGTTGTCCCTTAACATTACTTACATAAAAAATTCTATCACATGAGTGTTTTAATACCTAATTATTTACAGTTGCATACAAGACTTTATCTACACCCATGTTATGAATCCTCTATAAAAGGTTCTTTGTAATACTTATATCGAACAAAAATGGCGGGATACAACGCACGTGAATTCGAATTTTTAGAATTCGAATAAACTACAAGTTTTTTTTTTTAATTACTATTCTATTCTATTAGTTAGTGAAACGCGCCTGCATGACAGCGTTCTTTTTTTTAAATGAGTTGCATTATGACATTTTTACAACATTATAACACCCGTTTGGATGATGTAATGGTTACTTTGACACTGGTTGTTTTAATATTGGCAGTAAGCTAACTGTTTCAGAAACTTTTATAGAGGATTTATAGCATGGGTGTAGATAAAAATAATTACCGCATTCGGTGTTTAGAATAAGAGTTGACATGAAACAATGCCTTTACAAACAGATTTGTGATGATAGTTCTTATATAAATTGCATAAACATCTCATCAAATTATAATTAAATTAGTTTAATTCGCTATCAAGATAGCCTTGATGCTCATAGAGCAAATCGCGACTTCGCGAGTACAAACAATCCAAAAATAAGTACAGAATCAGGAGATAAATTGAAGTATTACTGTCAGTATAACTCTAGTCCATTCTCAACGCAACAATTACATAAATTGATAATGATCGTTTCAAATAAAACACGTAATGGACCGCGTAACGAAACTTATGAAATTCAATACCTACGCAGCTTATAATCTGAGACGTCATTCTACAACTATTTCCCTTAATTAAAAATAAATCTGAGCTTCATTTTCCTTTTCTTCATAAAGGGCAAAGGTTTTGAAATATTTAAACGTGGAACGGTTAGTAAAGGGAAGCGTGGGCTTGCGCTTACGCCGGCCGCTGGAGACAAGAATGCGGAATGGTTCGCCAATCATCGGGTAAAAGGCTCGTTGTTAGGCTGCTAGGGCCAGTTCTGCAACCGAGGTGTTGTTTTAATTGATATGCAAATCGAGATCAGCTAACTTGTTTTGACATCGTGTTTAAACTCTGCGTGGAAAAGATTATCTTAGGATTTTCGAATGTGATGGTTTACTTAACAAAAAATATAGTTTAAAATGTTTTGGAATTGTAAAAGGAAATAAGATAAAAGTGTCAAAACATTGTTTTTGTTAAGATTATTTTATTTTATTTTACTCACCTGCTTTTCCCTTCAAGCTAGGTTGACTCTATAATTTTTGATTCAAAACTTTGTTTGTTTATCTACCATATACGCACAAAAGTGTTATCTCTTACCAAGGGGTATTATATTACCCAGTTACTGGGCTGTGGAGGTCAGATAGGTAGTCGCTCCACGTAAAATACTGGTATTTAGCTGCATCTGGTTAGACTGGAGGCCGACCCCAACATAGTTGGGAACAGGCTAGGCAGATTGATTGATGTACAAAAGTGTTATGTGTGCATAAATAAATAAATTTAAAAAAATATATATAAAGAAGTTGTTTCTTCCAGACAAGATTGTATAAGTAATATCATGTATAAATTTAACTATTTCAATGAATGTAATTAATCGTCTAGACTGCTCTAGCTAGACCAATAAAACACTTCTCGTCGATTAATTTTTCGACTATTTACTTCAGTAAATCGGCGCAAAACGATTTGCATTCATTTTTTTTTTCATAAACAACTTTTCACTACACAGCAATGCGGCCCAACATTACGATACTCGATCAGAATCAGTTCTAGTACCTACAAATATTCATTGTTTTATAAAAAAACTCCCAACAATAGATACGGTTGGGTCACACGTGGCCAATTATCGCTAACGACTGGTTTTGTACTAAAACTCTAGACGTGAAATTGAGCGTGAAATACGATGCTTTGCGGGTGTTTCGGCAAGTCTTTAATGAATTAGAGCATTCTTCTAAATACTGCGCAGAAATAATCTTAATTAAGTCCTGGCCACCCTGGGCAGACATCAGCCTCTGCCTCCAATCTAGCTGTCCGGATTATTTTTTACTAGGTACCTACTGCAAGAGCAATCTCTTTATAGATGCGTCAGCCTACAAGTGAAGAACTAGATATTGACCTAGATTAATCAATTCGTTTTGTGGGTAGGTATGATTGGGGACATGCAAGTGAGAGATTCGTCACTTGAATTATTTTTGATTTAGGATTATATTTCTTCTTTCTCACATGGTCACGTATGGCAACGAGCGCATCAGCATCCTTCTGGAGTTGAAAAGGCACTATGGTTACCTTCCTCTATCTTTAAAAATACCCTAGCCATATCAGACCAAAATAAACGTTTTTGTATTGCGGATTAGTGCAGATAAAACAGACGTTTTTAATCAAAGTCACAGAAAGCGTTACCAGACTTATATCCAGGTATTATTCACGTCCTTACCTTCAACTACCAAATACCACTTTTTTTTTTTGAAGCTGGGAAATTATCAAATGACTTCTCTCGCTCTGGGCGGAGCGGAATGGCGTGCAGACTTTTACTGACTAAAACCCACCCGTGTGCCTTCAGTTGCCTGTTGCCAAGGTCCTGGTATCCCTTTCGGACTTTCCCGCAACCCCGGCAGGCTTTCCCGCAAACCTGGCAGGAAATACCACCTACCTATTCTACCAACGAAATTATTTTCAAATTATACTCGTTTTGCTTTTCTAAACGTGTGAGCTTGAAACAATGCTAAGCCATAAAACCGTCAAGACAAAAAAGGTTTCTTTTGAGAATAATTTAACCAATTTTCTTGCACAGCGAGTGTAAAAATGCTCAGATTCGTATAGAATGTAAACTTACTATGAGCACAAGTGTTTGCCATAATAACGTCTGTTATCCAATAACGTTGCATAATGACAAATTTTACAATTTCGCTGTATGTTGTTATGTGATATTGTGGCTTGTTTTTGCATTCTTGTATATCAAAGCGATATTTTCAGTGAAACAGGAGTCACTTTAGGCCCCAATTTTACTACGTTGCTAACATACTGAATCTATCTTTTACACCATAAATTACAGATCAGGACGAACAATTAGGAGACACATTGGTGTCAGAACATTTCATGTTTTAAAAAGGTGTAAGTTGAATAAGAGATCCAACAAAGAATCGTAATATTGTAATTTTATTAAGGAACTTTCTAAACAATGGTAAGTTTATTTTCAGCACATAGATATATTTATATTTCTATGGCTGGGCAGGTCCATTTTACAGTTTCAAAATAGACATTATAATACTCATAAGGACACTATTAGTCCTCACTTATCTCATTAAGATTGTTGATTTAGGTACAAAACATTCCTGCATGTAATGATCTACCATAAAAAATCATGATGAGTGTTATTAATGATAATCATGTGGCTGATTCGAGTCATGATTTCTATGCAACGTGAATTAACTGCGCACATTGCATTCAATGTCATTGTGGTACGGAAACCAGGTACCTTTATGGATATCCGAACTGTTTGGCAACTTATCAATTCTATAGGGATTTCTGATCATTTTAATACTGAATATACACTGATATTTACTACTGAATGTAACTTCCTTTGTGATCTCATGCAATAAACGTAGAAAAGGTCAACACCGGCCACCTCAATCTATTTTACATGGAGAGACTGCCTATCTGACCTCCACAACCCAGTAACTGGGTAATACGATACCCCTTGGTAAGACTGGTTGTCAGACTTTTGGGCTTCTGACGACCCGTAACGACTGTCAAAGATCAACGAATGACAGTCGGGACCAACGGCTTAACGTGCTTTCCGAGGCACGGCGGAGTCTCGATATGTAAAAATGGTACCGGCCACCTATAACACCGTAAATCAATTTTCTAATTGCTTATTACAAGACCATGGTCACCCCCAATATATTCCTTTAATCACCACTGTTGATTGACAAACTGAAAATGCTGGTATTTAATTTTCCCATTGAGTGCAAGATGTAGGTCAGAGAGGTAATTCCCGTAACTTTTAAGAACGTTTGCATTCGCATCTTTTTCGCAATCTGTCAAAAATACAATCAATTTACCAACATTTTTGACAAGTTTAACAGATAGCGACTTGGAAGTGAACGTTTTTTATTAAGTACGAGAATTGGCCTTCTGATCATTAGTACTCGCGTAGGCTATTCTAAAGCTCATTGCTTTCCATTAGTAGACCACCGGTACCTTAATTTACAGCACAGACCCGTAAATTGTAGCAATTCATTTCCCCGGGAGGTTAAATACACAACATTGTTTTTCTGAGTAGCAAGTTGGGTGCCGGTGTAAATCTAATTTGGGCCCGTTTCCCGAAGCTAGTTGGATAGTTGGATTGGAACTCTTCCGCAGGGCCTCTGTTTACCGAAACTTCTTTTAGTTTAATTACTTCGAGTTAATATTATTATGTAATATTTTTTCTGTTTCTTCGTTTGTAGGTATACAGGTATACCTACAAACGAAGAACCCGTAGGTCTACGTATAGTTTTAAGATGTATCGACGAATTTCGTAGTTTCATGAATATCTTGATGGCTTCATCTCTCTCCTGTTTTTTTGAGTAAAATACTATGATTATTTTAGGGTCAGTTCACACCGAGACGCGACGCGTTGCGCACTTTTTTATGATCCGATACAATATCGAATTTGTTTACTACACAATAAGGTACACGCGCGCAGCACCGCGCATCTCAGCGTACTTTGACACGTGTCCACTCTCACACTGAAATTATACCTTTTCGTGAAGAAAATAAGTTTGACAATTGTAAAAAGTGCGCGCAGCGTCGCGTTGCCTCACGTTGCGGTCTGAACCGACCCTAAATCTGATTTAGTGTTAAAAAATAAACAGTTCATATATTGATTTGTGTCTCTGGTTACTTCTCCCCTTTTGAAGTTTTGTTCAAAATCGATGATAAACGAAATTCCTCATTATTTGCATGAGCCTCTTCGAAGAATCGCATTTGTTTTGAAACTAGATATAAATAATTACAAATAGGTAGATAATATCCGAATATTTTTATTGTATTAGTATTGCTAATCGAGTCAGGTATGCAACTCGAGTACTTGTTAAACAATCGAGTACATTCAAGGTGGTCGGGTAAAGGCAGGAAGAATGCAGTCGGCACTCATTGAATTATTGTTGTTTTACCTTGTGTGAGCACCGATTTCGATTTTTTTTTCATTGGCTGTTGGTCGTCTGTCTGTTAGGTAATTAAACCAGGATCTTAATGAGCACAACATTTTTTGCACTTTTTCATATTTTTTCGTTCATATACAGAAATTGTATGTAGCTAGTTTTTTATACTCATACGAGGCTTTTCTGTGATACTACCAGAGTCTACTTTACCATTTAATAGAGGAATATAAATAAGTATTTAATTTACCTACCTTTAAACTTTTCTTGGTTACCTATAGTTGTCAAAAAAGGAGTTGAAGACGATAACGTGCACATGACATATATTATCACTAGCTGCGCCTCGCGGTTTCACCTGCGTAAGTCTCGATCCTGTGGGAATATCGGGATAAAAAGTATCCTATGTCCTATTCCGGGTCATGGTCTATCACTGTGCCAAATATCATCAAATTCTGTTCAGCCGTTTTAGCGTGAAATCGCAACAAGTAAACAAACAATCACACTTTCATATACAACATGTAACGTAATTAACGCACACTCTCAAACACCCCAATTAGAATATTATGTTATAATCATAATACATACACTGAATTTTTAATTTAACATGTATATGCATTGTTATTTACTAAATTAGTTATACCAATTCTTGGAGAACTTTTTAGTATTTAGTATTTTATTTTGTATTGAATGATGGAATTTGTATGAATACAAATAAAACTGCGATTTTAAGTCTTATTACTTTGATTTACGGTCCATTTCAATTTGTTTTGTCTGTACAGCGTTAATATGACAATTATTTCCGTAGTTTTAATTATTTTTGGGATAAAAAATTACCTATATTAAAAATTATATAAATCGATTCAGTAAACGATTCTGAACAAACTATTTTCAGGATGTGCGTTAATTAAGTTACATGTTGTATATAATATTATTATAAAAGTTAGGATTTCAGCTTGTTATTTTCTTTGAAATTCCATAGTCATGATGAACAAAATCCGGTGAATTACCTGAAAGGTAGTATCTAATCATTATTTGCAGAAATGACGCAAATTCAAGTCATCAAGCACCCGGAGCGTATAATTTGAACAATGATTCATTACCTTAGGACTGTAGCCACACACAGCTTGCAATTCACAGTGCTTGATAGCACCGAAAACATTAATATTTTACTGTCATGAAACCTGCGCAAGATTTTATGAAGCGCCGTATAATAGGCACCTTTAATTTTACTGCAAAATAACTTAGCACCTACTAAGAAGCAGACTCACGCTTTTCCTAAGAACTAATTAAAATTCATTATTGCGCGATAAAATCGACAACGATTCGATTCGACTTTCTAGGGAATATAAAGTCGTGATAGAAATCCATCACGAGTGTGACTATCGAATGACGAGCTCATTTCCCTGTTTGTTATTGTTTTCTCATGTGAGATGATTACATTAGTGCAGTGTAGCTGCGGTATACCTCGGCTGTGTTGCACGTCCGTTGGCTAATTCCTGGACAGCGATAAAGGTCAGCGTGTAATCGTAGGCACAATCGTGTACCATGATTTGCGGCCGAGTGTGTGCGGACTGTTGCACAACCATCTCGTGCTTTGGATTTACTAAGACGTGTCCACTTTAATTGGCCATAAAGTGAGGAATGTTGGAATATTACTGGTAGTCCTTAAATGGCTAAATCTCCGACGTTTACAGGGCTTACACAGAACTCAGACAATATCTACGGTATGCAAACAGTACTACATATTGTAAAGCGTTTCGAGCGTACCTAATCTGAGCATGGCTAATGTAATAGCTATTGGCAGGCGGAGCTGTTCTGCCGCGTGTGGCTGTGGTTAAAGGTGCCTATCGTCGTGATGTGCACGTAATGGCGGCCGACGAAGGGTAAAAGGGGAGTTGCTGCACAATTAATATTTACAACAACTCAATTAGGCGCACCTATGTAGAGTAATCCACAATGTATTGTTCCAAGTCTCGCACGAACAGTTTCGGGTGGTCGTACGGGTAGTTTGCCGAACTTTGATGTGCAAACATGTGCAACTAGTTGTTACCTAACTTAGTACCGAGCGTCCCTCCCACAGAGCGCTAGGAACACACACACTGAGAGAACATAGTGTTTGAAATCCAATATATCCCGTACAAAGGTATATAAATTGACTTGTGAGGGAGGGTCCCAACTCGACAAATTCAATTATGATTGACCCTTGATCTCAGCGTAGGCGAGTCAACCGAACTTGTCCTTTATGTAATAATATTTAAACGTATGTTTATGGAAAGGAACTTACGTTCACCTACGTATTGTAGGGCGGGTTTTGTAATAATAATAAGTAACGTTTTAATTTTCTGCTTGACAAGTCGCTAAGGAAAATACGCTTTGAAAAATATTAAAGTTTTCCCTCCTTTGAGTTTCCCTCAGAATCCATTTGCCTTTAACAAGACTGCAGAGTCGCCCACTTTTATAAAAGGTAGAATTTTGAATAGTGGTTTCCCAAGGAGAAAATAGCGCGGCTTTGTTAGTGGCAGAGCTTAAAAGTGCAAATTAAATTTCTCCAGGGCATCAAAGGCCGAGCCGGCTTATCTAAATTGCATGACATCAGGTTTTCATGAATAATAGAGTAAAGGACACAGGCAAACATCGAGATTTCAGCGGTTTTCATAATTTATGGTTACGAGATATCGTCGTGTTCCCTCATAATAAGGGTCACGGTGTATCTAAACGCATAGTGATAGAACTAACTCATAAACCTCGAGAGATTTCCACTACAAAGGATTAAGGTAGATTTTTCAAAAGCTCGGGATTGTACGTTTAAAGTTTTTTATGGCTAATATAGACCGCACATAAAGCTCGCAAAAATATATTTTAGACTTGCGAGCACCTAAAATGTTAGGAACACTTGGGAAATACATAGGTACTCGTCTTACTAATACACTAAAAACTACATTATAATACGCCCACATAGGATTTACAGTCTTGGATGTATATTTTTACGATCTTCACTCCTACATAGTGTTGCACCATGTGTGCCATTATTTTAGAACCTCGCGTTAATTTCGCTTTTCAACTTTCGATTTCATAGTCTTCTTTAGATAACGCTGTATATTTTTTGTGCCATACTGCTGTAACAAGCCACTTTGTTTTTAAATAATTATAACTTGACTAGTCTCAATTGAAGCGTGCTTGTTTAAAAGCGTTAACTATTGATCAGCGTGTCAATTGTAACTGACGTTTGACAGGAAAGATTATAGTTGCGAATTTTATCTGATATTTTATCATATTCATTATCAAGATGTTACGTAGATACTATGCTACTTATGTTTTTCTTTAGTTTATTTTGACGGAAGTCAGTAATTTTACTTTGATAATGTTGAAGTTTAGATTATTTTTAAGATTTTGCGATATAATGCAAAAAGATAAATGCTGTTGTTGTAGTCGAGACAGTGTAATGATAGATTAACACTAAGGTCATTGTATTAAGACAGTTACGGTCAGCACTCGTCATCTCAATTGACACTAACTTAATAGTTAAGAGTTAACATTCTTTAATTACCTATACTTTCTTTTCCGATTTTATCTAAATCCTAGATGAACTTCGTACTACGTGAGCAATTCCAATACAAAGGTTGGATTTTCGGCTATTTCTTTGGGTTTTTTCCTAATTGTCTTTTTTTCTTAAACACCCCGAAGGTAAGGCGAACAAAACAACATTTATTTTATTTTATTGTTGACAATTTTAATTATTTTGCGTAATGAAATTTTATTAATCACATTTTTATTTTGGGTTTCTATCTGTTTGGAATTTATAATAGTTTGAATTAGTTTAGTTTGAATTTTTGTTATTTAATGTATGAGTTGTTTACTTACGCTATGAGTCCTGTTGCTTGAAATAAATGAATAAATAAATAAAAGAAAAATGAAATCATTCGAGCCATTTTCGAGTTTTTGCGAGAATAATGCACGACAATTGATTTTTTATATAAATGGATTATGTAAGCTCAATAATGAGATTAAAACACTGAAGTTTTCGATTCGTATCGACTTTTTTCGCTTACTGTAACTATGCAATGCTATGCTATTCTTACTCTATTGGAAAAAAGAAAGAGCTAACTAGCTGAAAGGTGGCCGTAACTTGACGTTAAATCTCTCGTTAATGGGGTCTGACACCTTATGGTGTAGGTCGTCGTCCTTAGTTTCACTTTCCTGAGGTATCAGAGCGTTGCCATGGTGACGTCGCCTCACCACGGCCCGTGCGTACCGTAATTACGTAAATGCCATGGAGTGCGCTCCCAGTTTCACTTTCCAAGAAATAACCTCTGTTTATATCATCGGTACTAGCTACGTGTGTCCAGGAACTTCGTTTGCGTGGATTCAATTGTCAACACTACGAGAATGAGGTACTTATCTTCTGAAAACTGCAGAACTAAAGATAACTTTTTTTTTGTCATCGTCATCATCCTCCTACTCTAACTTACACATGTGAGTGTAGCAGCTGCAAGTTGTATCTAAATACAAAATAATAAATAATAATAAGATATAAATAAATATCATTAAAAAACAATTGAAAAATATAATGTTCTAGCTGTTGCCCGCGGCTTCGTCTGAGATTCAGGGTGAAAAGTAGCCTATGTCCTTCTCCTGGTCAAGGTCAACCTATGTGCCAAATTTCATCCAAATCCGTTTAGTCGTTTTAGCGTGAAAGCGTAATAAACACAAACAAACTCACTTTCGCATTTATAATATTATAGTTAGGATTATTGTTAGGATTTTCTTCCATATATGTACTTACCAATCTCTATCAGCTGTTGTTCCAATGGGTACTGTACTTCCTGTCCATGACATCTCTCATACGCCATCTTGCTGTATAGTTTTTGTAGTAAACTGCTAAAAAGCTAACTTCTGTTTCTATGATTAGATCTAAGTACAAGATTAGGTAGCTTCATAGCAGGCGTAGCATGAGCACCATTTTGTCGACGGAAGAGTAGACAAAAATGACGTTCCGTGTAGACAGTACGACGGCAGCTAAGTAAAAAGAGTCAACTGCACTTTTAACGAAATTCACTCTTTTACATAATTCGACTCAGAATTCTTTGTTTTGTTTCAAATTGTCTTCACTTCCTTAGACAAATTTCAGTTGTCAGTGTGATTTTGACAGTAAGGATAGAAAACTTTCTTCCAAAATAGTCTACATATTAAAAGACCTAGACAAAGATCGATATAAATGAAAGGCAAAATGACAGATTGTAGAAGGATTTATACGGTGCGATGTCAAAAATGAAGAAACAAAATGTCACTTTGTATAGAAAAAGCTATGTCTATTGTTCGTAGAAATAGAAAGCGCCATGCTACGCCAGCTGATATAGTTTATCTTACTACCCCAATAGACTTGTATTGTACCAGTTTAAAGTACCTACTTGTAACTCATCCTAACTAATTAACCAAGTCAAACTCAGTTAGATAAGATTTACTTAACCTTAACTAATTCTTAAATGCGAAGTGTACCTACCTACGTAATTGTTATCGAGTTCGTCGTCTACTTTACGTAATTGCTTTAAAGATAAGCTCAGATACTCGATAATGGGTTCACGAGAACCTAGTAGTTACTTAGCGTCTAAGTTAGGAAATTATTAAGTCTTACGTTCAGTTACTTCATCAAAAGTAACAGCCAAAGTAACGTCAAAAAGTCCAAGAAACGGTTAAATCTGTTTCTTTTTGACTTTACTTTGGCTGTTACTTTTGATAAAACTGGCCGTGAAAGTAACAAATATAGTGATTTTTTGTTTTAAACTAAAAGTGTGGACTCAGACCAACAAAATACCTTTTTTTATTGGTCTGAGACTCAACATAACATAACATCACGCCTTGTTTTCCCGAAGGGTTAGGCAGAGGTGTACCCATATCTATTATCCATAGTTATTATTTGAGTTTGAGTAGGTACACCGACATTTCGCCAGTATGTTTTAAGTCCCATGTAATAGGGGGCGAGCCTATTGCCACCATCGGGCACAAATTTCAGACTCCGGGGAGCTACCGAGAAATTCCAAATGGAAAAATCCAATCACGCTTTGCCCGACTTGGGAATCGAATCCAGGACCAGCTCAACATATTATAGTCTCAACTCGTTTTGCTTAAAAAATAAGTATCCCATATAGGTACCTAGTGGTTTTATTAGACAAACTCATACATTTTAAAATGCAGGACATGACAACTGCTCTTTAAGTAAAAATTTAAAATAAAATTAAATATTTGCTGCAATATATTTAAGCCAATAAATAGCACCCAGTAAATAAGTTACACAAAACATTAAGATAAAATTAACTGCACACAAAACATTTAAATTTTATCCTATCCCGTAACCAGCATCAATGTGTGAGCACGTTCCTCCCTAACTACATCATACAAATACATAGAACACAGCAGAAACAAGAGACATAACTTAGAACATAGACTCAGAGGATGCGAGCGTGTTTGCCAATCGCATCTGGGGTTTAAACATGTTTATAAGGCTGCAGCCACGTTGCATAGGCGACAGCGATTCAACAGAACATAAAGGGCCTTACCACAAAACCTTTGACACTTGTTCAACGCGTGTTTAATGTCAGTTTTATGTCAAACTTTTTACAGAAATGTCATGTTTAAAAGGTGTTTAGGGTAAACAACTGATAAACACGGTTTTGTGGTAATAAGGATTAACAAGTTGGCTAGGTTTTTGTGATAAGTGCAGTTGTATTCTACATGAAAAAGGTGCATTTTAAGAAACACGGGTCTAATTTGAACAATGTAATGGAAATTTATATTTATTTCAATAGTTAAGTAGGTACTAATATAGATATTTTTTTTTATTTAAATCATCATTGTTGTTTGTGTTCCAGCTCATTTTAAAACATCAACCGTTATAGTGTTCATAACCAACTGGAAACTTGAAATCAACAAGACTTTTTTTTATAGAAATAATGTTTTTACTGTTAGTAACATTTATTAATTGAGCCCTACATCAAGTCCAACGCATACAAATGAAAATAACAATAAATCTCAATACACTGAACCCTTTTTTTTTTTTTTTTTTTGAGGGTGGGAAATCATCCAATGACTTCTCCCGCTCTGGGCGGAGCGGAAGGGCGTGTCAGACTTTTACTGACTAAAACCCACCCGTGTTCCTTCATTTGCCTGTTGCCAAGGTCCCGGTATCCCTTTCGGACTTTCCCGCAACCCTGGCAGGCAATACACTGAACCCTGCGGCTACTCTTACAATAATTCCAGAGATCAGTGTTGACAGATTGGAGAGGTCAGTGACTGCGTTACATCACTGTTATCATAAAACATTTTATTGTTTGGTAACACTGATACCGTCCAATCGATGCCGGAAATTGCGTCGGTCAGAGAAAGGTAATCATGCTGCTTAAGTGTCTCAATCTCAATATAGGTTTCTAGAGGCGCGGTGGCCTCCCAAGATTTTGGGGGGGGTCACCACTGGTGCCGAGGAATATTTATAGGGACCTGTGATACTCTAAAAACGTTTTCACCTTCTAATGATACACACTTTTTTGAATAACTGAACCTCTTTTTAACTTTTCTCACAGGTCGCAGTAACTAAGCTAACCCCGACCACACGGGTTAGGTCAGGTTAAAACAGTGACAAACCACGCGCGAGCGAAAGCTAGGATAGGTGTTATATGACAGTAGATTATGTAGGGTGATAAGAGTGAGCGAAGCTAACTCGATAGTTTTAATACCCCGTCTCGGATAGGTTAGAATTTCATTTACATTTTCAAACATAAATAGGACCAAGCAACTATGAAAATATAGAATACAAGAGCAAGCGAAGCGAGCTCAAAAAATCATTTTTTTTGGGGTCCTGGGGTCACTATGCCTCAAGTACTTACTGACAATTTTTAGTTCACGTAAATCATTAGTCTCTCGACAGCTTAAACCGCGGCTGGGTTCCTATCTACTATCTTATACAAAGGTCATAAAATAATATTATGTCTTCTGTTTTGTGAAGCTGTCAACGGATTTTAATTTAATAGCTACGATATAGGTATAACTACTGGTATGAGATAAGTTATTCATAGAGTAAGTAATTTGAAATTCCAAGTTGAGATTAAGTTTGAATAGGTGTAGTTGCATGTTTATTTGAATTGTTATAAAGTTCTAGCGTTATAATTCAATCGTTTTACGAGTTTCTGTCGAAAACTGTTATAGGCTGGTATCTAAATAAATAATTGAACACATACATACATAAAGTCAAAAAGGAAAAAACAAACTTAACGTTATTGCCATCGTTGCATTATCTGATCTTTCTATGTTCACTTACGTGCAACGCTGTGGTGCAACGTCAGCATTTATTATTTGATTAGATTGGGGCACAAATTAGATAACTGTTTAATGATGCTTGTAAAATAGAGTCTTAGCTGCAGTAGGTGCCTGCAGCCTAACTAATATGTATCGTAGAAAGTAATGCACTTATTAAGTTCGAGGACATCTAGCTAGCCCACATCGACAGGTTGCAAACAATAGCAGGATTCCCTCCCACGTCGCACAGTTTCGTAATTCGGACATCTGTCACGAATCGCTGATGTATGCGCTCGCACAATCATGTTTACACAGTGGCCGGTGATGGCACTTTATCGCCACACATCTGGGCCAACGATGCCAGCCTCTTTGGCATCATGAGCGTTTTATTGCAGAATGTCTCCTCCATTCATAAGAAGGATGCAATTGTCGTAGATGGTACATAATATATTTTCATATTTCTGTCGTACTCAGCGAGATGGAGATACATCATTTGTATAAATCGCTTTGCTATTACTGGGATAGTATCTACAGCTTATGCACTTTTTAAGTATTAAAGCGCTATAGAGCTTTAGCTTTTAAAGCTGTTAATGTCGTACTTCGTTTGTTTGCTTTCTACCGTTATATCTGGCTATGGTATTATTTTAAAGTAACTTTTCGTGTCTGTCTGCGACCGCGTTGTTCTTCTAAACTGTGTAACAGATATTAATGCGGTTTTCACCATTATTTAGAGAATTTATTCCGGAAGGTTTATCTGTAACATAACATAACATTACGCCTGTAATCCGCGAAGGGCTAGGTAGAGGTGTACTGTACCTATTTATAGTACACCCACATTCGCCAAGCAAAGTAAGTTTAAGTCCCATCTAATAGGGGGCGAGCCTATTGCCACCAACCAGGTACAAATCCAGACTCCAGGCTACTTCTGAGAAATTCGAGATGGAAAAACCCAATAACGCTTTGCCCGACCTGGGAACCCAGGGCCTCATGCTCAGCAGTGGCCCTTGCGAGGCATTCCGTTATCAGGTTAGGTTATGGAGGTTTATCTGTAATACATTAATATGTAAACTTACATTACAGAATAAAGAAATCTCGATGTTCTGTCAAGTCGTTGGTTATAATCATGCGACGCAGGTGGGGTCGTTAGCAGAATATAAAACACGATACCAAGTACTAAGACATTCACAGCAGCCATTTCTAAATTAGAGATAAGTGTAGCTACTTTAAACATTTTTAACTAAAACCCTTAACAAACACATCTATTATCTTCAAGGCCATTCATTATCAGCGTCACGCTGTGTTCTTACTTCTTTATCAGTAAGAATCTGTGTGCGAAACATGACCTTGTGTTATCATATCTCGGAAGTTTTTCTTGTTTACAAGATGTGCTATTCTAAAATACATAATTTTGATTGATTACTCCTAAAATGTAGGTGATAAGTACTTGCTTTAAGAATCTTTTGCAGAGATATTGTATCAATTCGATTAATCATAATATTTTTATTAAAATGGAAAAGGATTTTCTTGTGTCCCCCTTCAATTTATTATTTAATTTTTTTATACAATACTGGCTAAGTATTTACCTTATCCGTTGACTTGCCGCTTATACGGTAACAGCAATTTCACAATTGAAATTTTTGTGGATTTTTTATCTCAGGTATCAGTGAACCTTCCAAGGGATTACGACGTTGCCTAAATTACAAGCCATTTTAATTTATGCTTCTATTTCAATAAGGTTTTTATCTCGTCTGAAGCCTATAAATCTTCGTGATACCTTGCAGTGTAGTAATAAATCAACCCAACCAACCTGCTACGACTACATGGAATAGTTGGAGTTTACTATCATTTTATTAAATAATAAATCGTTGGTCGTATTTTGCTATCGGTGCATATTATTTTATTCGGAATAGGCAATAGTTCTTATTAATCTTGATTGCGTGCAGGGACTACAAAGTTTACGGTGTCTTTATTGAGTAGGTACTTACAATTTAATTATTTCGTCAGCTCTTTTTTTTACACAATACCTTAGGACACTGAAACTCAAAGCATTTTGGTACCTACTTATTTCAATTAACCAATTACAGGCACTTGAGAACAGTTAAGGGTTTGGTCAGTCAGGAAGATGAAGCTAGTTGGCTATTCCAAAGCGTGTAGTAGCCATGAATACTCCATGGTGTTTTAACTCTTCCACAAGCAGGGCTCGTTGTTGATGGTGGCAACCAATGGTAGGTACATAAAAGTATTTACAGTGGTCATTCACTTGAAATGTGCTATTTCGGTGGGCACTGAACACTCATTTAAGAATTCCAAAATAAAAAAGAAATATATATCTAAAAGCAAACATTAGCTAAAAGTATTTACTTGGGTAAATACTTAATGATGATGCCCTTTTCCTCGGCAATACACAGACACACACACTCGCAAGCATGTAGCTACGTACATTTGAACTTAGGTTGCAATAAAGAAATTGAGACCACCAACTGTACCGATACTCATACAGCTTACAAAATCGCCATGGGTACCGTATTCCCTTCGACATCGATGGAGGTATGTGAGAGATTCCCGTGTTTGTCTCGCCCGGTGCTCGGAATACTAAGCAGATGTCCTACTGCGCGTGTAGTATTGAACTTATTTGTTGTACGTTGGAATGTGGCGGACCAATGGGACTTGATGATTTCGATGTTAAGGTTCGATATTAATTTGAATATAATTAGGTACTATCCTACCAAAACTAAGTGATGTGTCAGTTTAGCAATTTCCATTCTACTTTTTTCAACTGTGTTATGCGTAGGTATTCTAAAATGGCTAAACATGAAAGCTTTTTGGTCCATGTATTTTCTCCTCTTTTATTCTTTACTTCTATTTTCGTTTTCATTGTGCTGGTAATAATGAACTTATCGTAGAACTACCAAAATATGTACCTAAATAATAGCGCCTTTGTCACTGGTCATGCCTGGTTTGAACAGGGGGCTTAAACCGGCCACATTAGCAATTCCTCTGAAAGCAGTTCATTTCCTGAATCCAAGCTGTCATTAACAATGCCTAATTTGATATAAAAGCAAATTTGTGGACCATTTTACGAATCTCCATAGAAAACTGTCAAACAGATGAATTATTTCGTAATATGAATTAAACGCAGATCATATTATGAATTGTCAGTTTGTGACATTTTACGATGATGATTCTTTAGCAGAATCATAATATGAACCGTCGGTATGTCACCGTTTTAAGCCGCCTCGATAGCTTCTTATTACAGACATCCATTTCTTTAATGGTTCTATCCAATGTTTCGGTTAGAATTGGTTATCTCCAGTTTTTCGTATCACCCAACTTCCACATATTTTAAGATCTAAGGTGTATTTTTATATCAATCTAAAAGTCTATTTCCCAAAGCATTGGACTCATCGACTCTCTGATTGGAGATTGTATAAAATACAAGCCAGCAAGAAAATATTCCCAGTTACTAATGAAGTGTTGTTCCTGGCGAATAATAGTCCTTCCCTTTCATCGTAAAAATCTATTGTTAACGCTTCAAATAAAACATCATAAATTAGCCTATTTCTGTTTACTCCAATTAAATAACTCAGTCCATCACATTCCACGGCAGGACATAGAAATTATTTTACTTGCGCGAAATCATCAGTAGATATAGACAGTTGCTGATAAAGATCTAATGTCGAGGATAGTTTCCCAATTACTGCCACACACCAAAGAATTATTGCCATATCACGCTTCGTTGAATACATTTCTAGCTAAGTACCTGATTGATGATCTCAGTTTTTTTATCCAATGATTTCAAAACGTGCCAATACACAGAATGCAATGCTTAATAATAATGTTTATTTTAGAATTGTTATTAAAGCCTCTCTTTCACCAGTTATTAGCCAATGGATTCTGAATTGGTTTGAGTATTTGAGTCATGTCCATCAAACCGTTTAGTAGTTATACGACCTATGATATTGGGACCACTAAGGAAACAATCTAATTCACCCAGAACACGCTGTTGTTCATTTACATTCGAAATTATTGCTTACGTGCTAATGGACACCGTTAGCGTGTTCTTCAAATCGTCCAAACATGTATGTCAATTCAATTCGTTGTTCCATATTTTCTCGAAAATGTAATAGAGCTAAGTAGATGGTACCATAAAATACAATAAATAAAATTGACGTGGCTCAAAAGGCTGTTTAACTTAAATGGAACTGGGCCGGACATATCTGCCATATGCCCGGGCAGACTGTGGGCTCAAATAGCACCACAGAACTGGTGCCCTTACCACGTAGGAGATGGCGGGACGAGTTGGATACGTTCCATCAAAATTCGAAGAAGGATGCGCGAGGTCGCGAAAGATGGTAGGAGTGTAGGAAGGCCTATGCCTGGGAGAGGGAGTAAAAAAATTTGTTAAAGATCTTGTCTTAAACGTCATCTTCCTACAAATTGTCACTGCTTATCGACAGATTAAAGTTCATGCCCTGATATTAATAAGTAAGATTAGTCAGGCAGCTAGTCTTAGCGGGGATGTCTACGCAGGCCAAAAAGGAAGAAGTAAAAGTATTCACTGGGCCGATAATGGTACCTACTCAAAATTAATATCACGTAAGTTCATGTAAATTCATTAGAGAAGATCTTCCTTTTGTTTTGTCTACATTGTCTTTTTTATTGACTTTTCTGGAATTCAATTTTGATATCGCAGGAAAGGGGCGATTAGTTTACAACCTACCTACATAATAACTGTTTATCGCGTCACGTGTAACTACTTACTAGCCTTCTAGAGCAGTAGGTTAGGCGTTGATTAGCGACCTATAACAGGTCCTTTGCCTAGCAATTTGCACTTATCTTAATACACTATATGCAAATCTACATATATATGTCCTTTTTATTCGGTAGGTATACCAAAGAGGAATGATGACTGCATGTCGGAGAATAATTGCCTAATAAAAATACTAAATAGAGATGTACTAGGATAGAAAATGACTATGGCGTTAAGTCCACCTCAAATCAGGGGGCCTAAAACGGCCACATTAGCAATTCCTCTAAAAGCAATTCATTTCCTGAATTTCCAGCTGTCATTAGCAACTTCTCTAATTTGACACAAAAGCAATTCATAATGTGTGGACCATTTTACGAATCCCCATAGAAAACTGTCAAACAGATGAATTATTTCGTATTAAGAATCGCACGCAGATCATGTTTTGAATTGTCAGTTTGTGACATTTTACGATGATTCATAATATTTTCCTATTGTAATTCTGCCAAAGTGACTGTTTTAAGCCCCCTGTACTTTTGTGTGCTTGAAGTATTAAATAAATACAGGAAGCGTAGTAAATACTTTTCGACAACGCGCTAACTGGCTTTGTATTATGTTAGCATTTTTATAAACATAAGTGATATCACCTGTGTATGGTGATGCTTCATGCTTATTTTCAGTTATTGTGTTTGTCAGCTGATATTTTGATTGTTAGTTAACACGTCACACCTTGTCATTGGTCACGCAAGTGTTCAAATGAAACAGAAATAATTGCCTACCTTTTATGAATGACATTATTCACAACTTTAATTTGCAGACAAAAAAGGTAACTGTAAAAATTACTTGAAATATCTTTTAGGTAGACTAATATGTATTTACTTAAGTACTCTAAGAAATTTATGTCATAATTGAATAATTGTTATGGCTTTATAGCCTTTTTCAGAAATGTCGGCTGTACAAATGTCTTGTCTTATTTGAAGCTTTGGACTCATGATGTTGTTAAACTTTTATGTCTTGAACGGCTACTGCAACAACTACGAATACAGTAAATAAAACATAGCGATACTTATGTTTGCTGTTGATTTTGTGCTCATCCTGCTAAAGAGTGAATTTTTGTCATTTTTAAGCAATGATATTAGAAGAGAAGTAAAATAGTAGATAGGTGTAGTAACTACGCAATATTTAATCTTCAAAAACGGCTCACTAAGGCACTAATTTTTTTTTTCTGTTTTAATAAGAACGAATTTTCTTAGTAATGGATTACAATCTAGCCTAATAGGCTAATAAGCAATTTAACTCTAATTTAATATTTTACGAGATAGATTATGTTATAACTAAGAATAGTGTCAATTTTAACTTTTACACAATTTCGTCTGTTAATTGACTCATAAATAACGTAATAGTTATTGTAATGTGTAAATCTTTGTTAAAATTGATACAAAAACCTTTTATTGAGGGAACTGAAGTTCAACCATAGTTATGGCTGAGCTTAGATAAGCTTTAGCTGTTTAACTGCTTCTTACGTAAAGAACAAACTACATAATTGAAAAAGAAACGGTGTACATTGCTCATTTAATAAGTCAACCTCCTCATAGTATAATTGTAATCATCTGTAACATGGATTCCAAGTAACATGGAAGTGGCAGGGTTATTGTCTGGCACTTTCACACACTCACAACAAGTGACAATTTGCACAGAATGCACATTGATCGCAAAATGTACGCACTGTTGAGCTCATATTGTGTGAAATACTTAGTATGTTTTAGAGATATGAATATCAGATAAGATAAGAGTTTAGCTAAAATTATCCTATTAGGTACGAGGGTGCATTCTGAAAGTTGGCTACGTCGCAAATAGCTGTCAAATATTTTGGTTTTTTCCCCTTAATTCATCAATAACTTAAAAAAATAATGGCAACTATGCTGCTATATAATTACTATGCTGGTTACTTAGTTATCTATACCAACCATAGTATTGTGGTATAATTATGTCATTCAATTTTGTACTGTCTCGAACAATATCTCCTAAACTCTAATATAAAATCTAAGATCAATATTCGAGGTAAATATGCATGAAACGTTTATTTGCAAGAACTGGGGGCTTAAACCAGTCACTTTGGCAGAATCATAATATGAAAATATTATCAATCGTCCTAAAATGTCACAAACTGACAATTCATAATATGATCTGCGTGCGATTCATGTTACGGAACATTTCATCATGGTCCACACATTATGAATTGCTTTTGTGTCAAATTAGAGGAATTGCTAATGACAGCTGGAAATTCAAGAAATGAATTTCTTATAGAGAATTGCTAATGTGGCCGTTTTAGGCCCGCTGAGTAAGTATATTACAGATAGTCGGAGGAAGACGTTCTATAAAACCCTTTGTCGGAGTCATGTCTGATAAAAAGCGATAGAGCTGTACCCATCAATCTATCCATATCCCACTTATAAGATGACGTTTTTCCAAAATCAATGACATGAAGATGAGAGAACTACTTACCTAATCTAAGTTATTGACGAACGACAGTACCCTAACACTAACCCACAAGGGAATAGCAAGCCAGATCAGTCAATAAATTCCAAACCGATCCATCTCATGGTCGTAAAGCAAGCTTAGGTCGAAACTAAACTTTATAATATTAACTTTGTGTCCCACACAAAGTTAGTTCGTGAACTATATGTACAGTTACGAGCATAAATATATTTCTATAGACAGATCGGAAAATATATGTGATCATTTGTGGAAGGCAAGTGGGAGAACAAATATGTGACATCGAAGAAACATCAAAACTATCTGACGGCCCAAAATATAGGATGCTGCATCGGCTTCAAAAAGATGTGTCGCCTCTTAGAATGCAATAATATCGGACATATCTTGCCTAATTTGATTATCTGCTTAATCAGTTAAATTCAGAAGAATGGTAACCACATTGTGATCAAAAATATCTGACATCACTTTAGCAGCATACAAACCTGACAGTACAATGTTTTGAGTTTTCTTCTATATCACAATGAGTGTCGCTCATATTGCAAAAGTATGGGACGTCCCATTGGCAACAAAAATATATGTTATTGCTGAGCTGTCCATAGTAATACGTATATTTATCGTGACTGCACCTACTATCTATGTACTGGTAATGAAAGTACACGTGCAGTATTCAGGCTTTTGATCTACACACGTGTCCCTGAATAGTGAATTAGACGACTGACTGGCTTTTCATCCAGCCGGGATTATGTTGACTAAGTATCAAAAGCCTTCAATGAGCACTGTTTAGTTTTGCTGGAATAATTAGTGACAGTATTCATAGAGAATTTTAGATGTTTGTGCAAATTGAAATGTAAATAAATTATGTCGTCTTTACATGAGCTGTGTAGTACCTACGTATCACTACATATTATAAAACAAAGTCCCCCGCTGCGACTGTCTGTCTGAACGCCATAAACCCAAAAACTACCGAAAGGATAGAGAATGGATAGAGTTATTGATGAGGAAGGCTTCGGTGTATAATTAATTACAGGTTTTGTGTAAATGGGCTGAAATATGAAGATGATTGTTGAAGATGTCGGAAAATATGCAGATTTTACTGGCGTTCGCCGCGTAAACCAATAGAGTTATATAAAAACAATGTATTACGGAATTAATACATTATGTACGTCGATTAATACATAGGGTAGTTTCAATCCCGGTAGCACGTTCCTGTGGGATATTTTCCGACACACACGCGTGCGAAGCCGCGGGAAAAGCTAGTCTAGATATAATCTTCTCTTTTAGTTTTCTCTAAAATGCAAAAGAACTCCATGTAAACTGCATAAGACAAAAATAAAATAAATGAATGTAGACTTCGAGTTTAGAAACGGTCATATTTTAGTCCTTGTACGTTGTAAAAGACGAGCTACTTCAGAATATGCAGACGGTATTTCATAGAAAATTGGAGTAATGTACTCCATAAATATACCTTACCGTTTCCTTCATCTGCCTCGGATGTAGGTTGATGCAGAGCGACGGGAGTTCAGAAATAATTTACGAATGGTACGAGTAGTTCGTTGGTTCGCCCAAGTGGCTATAATCTGACATCCGACACCTGCATTCTAGACTCTAGCAAATGAACAGGTTCTCGCATTGGTAAGCAAGATTGACCACAAAACCGATAGTGAAAACAGTCGTAGTTTCTTTTACCGTTAGCATACGGTCAGTGGGCCACTTTTTACCATTTATTGGGCGCATCGCTAAACTGTCTGTTATACTTCACTTGGGTTACAAGAATTAATGTAATGTGGGCCAGGAAATCGTGTTTATTTGAAGACTTGTTTTACGCTAAAAAGTAGACCTACAATATTTTTTGTTGATTTGTATTCATGAATGCCTAATCGGTGAATTCTCATAGAGCTTTTTCTGCGCTTGAATTCCGTTTTCTTGCACATCCTAACTAATATTATAAATGCGAAAGTGAGTTTGTTTGTTTGTTTATTTCTTTTTATGCTGTCACGCTAAAACGGCTGAACGGATTTGGATGAAATTTGGCACATGGGTATACCATGACCTGAAATAGGACTTTTTATCCCGATATTCACGCGGGATCGAGACTTACGCGGGTGAAACCGCGGGGCGCAGCTAGTTTTATCTAATGGAGGTTACACTGCACTTCCGTTTTAATTTGCACATAAAATGGTTAGTTAAACTGTGAAATTATTATATATTTACATGTAACATACAAAGTGAAAAGTGTTTCACTTGTCGGCTTGATAAATCTCTAAACTTTCTACTGCATGTATTTTATATTTAATGTCAAGGTTGACTCTTTGCGGCATTATGTTAATTTTTTCACATGCAGTAAAAAAAAAGTAAAACTAAAAGGCTCATTTCACTGATTACGTTTACAGCACCTTGACCTCGGACGGTTTAAAAAGCTTGCTGCGATTCCCCGCGTGCGTTCCGTTCACACGCTCATCAAGCCGCGTAGCTGTACAGTGTACCTATAGTGCGTTTAATTTCTTTTCTTCCCACAGAGAATTAATCCATCGATACTCACTGATGTATAACTTTATGAAACTTGTAAGCCTCTGAGAAATACAAAGAAACAAAAAGTTTGGACTGACTGTAATCCGGTCTACGTTGCTTAGGGTCTTAACTTGGGAGAATTGTACAAAAGATTTAACTTGGTTTTGTGCAAAAATGGAACGGAGGTTTTAAGTGGCACCGGAGTAGGCAGGTACAAAAATCGCCCTAATTGATTAGAGCACAAAGTTCATAATCAACGTCCTTAAATACCTAGAGATTTCAATATAGGCACGGCTGGCAAACTGTACATAAATTTAAGTACCTAGATATTAATTTAAAATAAGAATGACCTACCTATTATAGTTTCCACGAATAAGTGCAGTCCGGAAATTAAAAACAATAAACTGAAATGACTACTACGAGTACTTATAGCAAGTTCAATTTCAGTTTATTGCATTAATAATAAATGCATTAGTCAAATACTACCTCTCACGAACGTAATAATGGTTGCTGTATGGCGTAGTTGTAAGAAACATTTAGTCAATTATTAAATTCCTTACCTCAATAAGTGCTATTAGGTACATAGAGAATCTGTTGAAAAGTTCAATGCCATCAACCTAAACGTGAATTGATGAATTAATTGAAATAAATTGATACACTCCTATGTGTCGTTCAATTTTGTAAGATAAATTATTTATCACGACCTAATCATATGTATCTTTGCTTCCCTCATTGAAAATAAGGGCATTGTTTTCCCCAATGGTATGAGAAAATTGTCACCTCATTTTTGTTTATCGTCCTTTGAATTATTTAGCGTTATTTTATATTTGACAACGAAATTTACGAAATGTATCGTATTATTAAAAGAACCAAAAATAACCTAAAATTATTTTAATTCTGATTAGAAAAAAAAAACATTTAGAACTTAATCTCTAAAAACTGATTAATCTAAGATCAAATATTATGTTTACCTATAAAAACCTTCACCTACTCCAAGGTTAAACTTATTTTCTTGGTTGTAAGTAATGCACGTTTTTATAATAAATATCAATAATTAAGAGGAAACCATAATTCGTAGGTACTTCCACGTTAGTAATAATTACATACCTACCTAGTGTAAAAAGTGGCAGGTGCACGCTAGCCTGTTTGCTGCATTCGCTATTTCAATGTCATTTTCAAGGTCATACGTCTAGTGCAACATAGGGGTTTAAAACAGCCACTTTGGCAGAATGATAATAGAAAAAATATTAAGAATCATCGTAAAATGTCACAAACTGATCATCTGAATTCATAATAATGATCTGCGTGCGATTCATATTAAGAAATAATTCATCTGATTGAAAGTTTTCTATGGAGATTCGTAAAATGGTCCACACATTATGAATTACTTTTGTGTCAAATTAGAGGAATTGCTAATGACAGCTGAAAATTCAGGAAATGAATTGCTTTTAGAGGAATTGCTAATGTGGCCGTTTTAGACCCCCTGCTCTTAGTTGTATTGCAGATAAAATACAGAAGTTTAGAAAAATACAAAAATTCTTGCTCGTCCAATGGTCTTGTCGCATTAGGAAAAGTTAGTTGCACTTGACCACAGAACATTACACTTTTACGCCAAGAAGTGACCAAAACAACACGAAGTTAAAAGTTAGCGGATCTTGCAAAAGACAGTAACTTGGTCCGATTCTCTCTGTTAAAAGATAAGTGAATAAAACAATGTGTCCGATAGTGAATTCATTCAATCAAAGATAATACAGATTTAGACAACAGATTTCTCGTATCACTACACTCTCTCGCGTGTTCGCAAAAATGAAGCACGAATTTATTATACGGCCCGGAATTCTTCGGTACGTAAATATTTGCCTAACTTTTTATTGAAAAGATTTTGAATTTCTGTGTATATCTGCTAAGTTGATTGTTGGAAGCGCACGGTAACTTTGGACACTGAAACTTGTAGGTAAGTTCTTTGAAGCTTGCCTAAGAAGTTCGTCTCACTAACTTAGCGGACTCAGTTGCTTCCAAGGTAGATTAAAATCACGTTCTTCTGAAAGTAGGTAACTGTGTAGCTATCCATAAAATGTACGGAAGTGATTTTGATCGAAATTGGTAGGTATATTAAGAAACATTTGTTAATCATAGTTTGTGTATTATTGCGTGCGCACACGCATGAAAATGCAGTAAGGTTTAAAGTAGGACTTCAAACATTAGTGTGTAAGGTGTTAGATCGCCAGAGCGTAGGATATCGATGTTAAAGTGAGTGAGCTCAATTTACCAGTTCGCCAGTCCGCGCACAAGTCGCACACGCATTTAATATTGTTTATCGACACCCGCGCATGGTTCGATTGAAGCAGTCGTCACCGTCGCGTCGTCGCTTGCGCAAATGCCATACGCAACCACTATAACATAATACGATTTAATTTTGTAATTAAGATATTCGTAATGAAGTATGCGCATCTTGACGTGACGCAAGTTACACATGTCTGTAAGTGAATGGGATGATGGGTGGCCTCTGTAAATAAAACAATTTCATAAGATTGGTAATACCTATATATCAAATTAATCTGTGTAACGTTAACGTAGCTGTAAATTAAAAACAAAAATAAGGCTACTAATTATAGATTTTAGGTAACGGTTAGTACTAAGACCAACCTACCAAGGTAAACATGATACAAACTTACAGTGTAATAAAGATATAAAATTTAGGAGTATACGAAAAGAGGGAGTAACGCCTAACATTTATCCATCATCAACTAATAATTAAATATTTAAATTCCATTAATAACTCCACACAATTTTCGGCCATTACCACACGCTATTATAGTAATTAATTAGAAATGCGCCAGATGTACGTGATGTTTCTAGGTGAGAAGTGGGTCAGTGTATTGCATATAATGGCGTCGAAATGGCTTTACACATGCGACAACAGCCACGACAGACCGGCGCGACAAATGATCATGACCGCAGAATAGTATTATAATGGAGTACTAACCAAGGCACGCCCTTGAATAAGCCTAACTGATACATAACCTAACCTACATAACCTTATACCTTATACCTTTAACTAACTGGGGTCACACTGGATCATATAAAGTTTCATGTTATCAGCCTGTAAACTTTTGCTGAAGAAATAACTATCGGTGAAAACGTACAATCTCGTAGTCGCCTTATGCAATCAAGATAGCCGGAAAAAATAAGAAAAAAAAAACATCAAATATCGGGATAATATACAAATTCACTATGTGGGCCAGGGGGAAAATATGTATAATAGCAGATGATTCAGCTGCTTACGAAGACGCCAAAGAACAGTTCGGCTGCACATAGTCACTCCATTTTCATTACTCCGCGGTCACGGTACTGTGAGGCTGCACGACATGTCGTAAATATGCGACGTCCTCTACATCCATGTTTGCACGTCCCCATTCCCTTATTCATAGGAAGGGAATAAAGAAGAAAAGCTAAGCTCTGTGAGATGCTTGTATGGTGTGTTTGAATGGTTTCACTTGCATAGAACATGCTTTTATTCTGTAACGCAACATTTCGGCTTACTTAAAGAACTGTTTTAAACGTATTTTCAGACATTTTAAACAAACATTTCAGCAGTCATGGTCGATGGTGGCCTTGAATTGTTCACCATCTTTTCTACGTCATTGGCTTTAACTGTAACATTGAAAATAAAAGCATAGCTAATGTAAAGCATCCTAGTATTATGAAACCTCAACAAGCAAATCACTGTCATTTTTGTAACGCGTACCTATCATAATGGCTTCGATCGTAGGTACAAATCTCTCATGGGGGAGATTGCTTATGCGACTATGTAAGTGGTACAAATTACATACGGCGGAACGGTGGCATTTCGTAACAATAATTGTACCGTAGTTTTTCTAGAGCACTTCCTCATTAAATGGAACGAACCGCAGAACGAACAAATGAACGAACGCTTTTGTGTTGAACGTTCCGTAGCTCTGCATAGAAACAAAAGCTACTGGAGAGACGGACACTCCCACCAACAAAGGTTATTAAATAAGTTTTGTTGAGTCGAGTATTGTTTTCACATATAATTACGGTTCTTCATGCTCCTGTTTACGGAATTGCAGGATAATGTTTTTATTTTATCTTTGCGTATAAGAATGCTTTGATAAATATTTTTTATTGTAAGATAATGTTTATTTTAAGAGTCGAACGAAAAGTTTGTTTTTCTTTTTCTTTGTTAACGAGCGCTCGTTAACAAAGACAAAGATAAACATATAGTTCGAAGGGATTATTGAATCAAAATTTTGAAACTTCCTTATTTTGGATTCTCAATTTTACACACGTGCATAATATTGTATCGACTGAAAAATAACCACATTGTTTTCATTCATTTAGTGCAAAGTCTTCATAAGTACTAAAGGTGAGGTGAAGGTGAGTTAAATAAAACGTAAGTAAGTATGTAACATACCTGTAGCACTTTCTAAATGAACACCAAGGGAAATCTAGTTATGTCTGTTTCCCGCGACAGCTTTCATGTTCCGCTACGGGGAGATAGTGCATTCACATTTTGTAGGTATTTTTCTCAACATACCTAAATATTCATGCATGTAAAACTGACTTTACTTATTAGAAATCGATTGATTCAGATCGTTTTTGAATTGGTACAGCAATCATTATTGTAAATGTAAATGTGGTTCTAGGAAAAGAGGCTTTCAACCGATGTCAACGTGTTCGTTTGAAGCGCACGCGCACCATGTGCTAGGTTTAAAGATCGCATTAGTGTTAGTGGGTTATATCGAGCTAGCCTTTGACCACTGCTTGTGGGAAATCTTCTTTTCACATAATTTCATGGGAAGCTTTCTTATATTAAAGCGTGAAGGTTTTATTGCCGCTAAAACCTACGACATTACCTACCCATAAACCAAGCACGTTAACATAAAATCAGGTTAATATTTTATTCACGAGGCTTCCACTCCCCATTTCAGAAAATTTCTGACCTTTTAACAACGGGTAGTAGCGGAAATATTACTATTATTATTTAAATCATTACAAGACAATTGAACCGACAAATTCTAATACAAATGTTTATCGTACGTACGACAAGTCACATTACTTAACCAAAATTATCAGATAAAAGCAAGCTTATTAAGGCACACGACATGAATCTACGCACATAACTTAAGCACAGTTTGTTCTAGTTAACCGCGACAGTAATGAGTGTCAAGATTTGTATCTACGGCTTCAATGCCAAGAGAAAACAAGTTACAATTAAGTACGGCAGTGAGATTTGACCGGTAATACACGGACATAAACTGATAAAAAACGCAATTGAGTATAAATAAAATTCTTTGAGAAACTAACATTTTTATCGTCTTTTTAGACAAAACAGGGGGCTTAAAACAGCCACTTTGGCAGAATCATATTAGGAAAATATTATGAATCGTCGTAAAATGTCACAAATTGACAATGCATAATATGATCTGCGTGCGATTCATATTACGAAATAATTCATCTGTTTGACAGCTTTCTATGGAGATTCGTAAAATGGTCCACACATTATGAATTACTTTTGTGTCAAATTAGAGGAATTGCTAATGTGGCCGTTTTAGGCCCCCTGTTCTTTATAGCTAATACTGAAGTTGTTTCTACATTTTCTGTAATATTGCAACGGTCTTTTCATAAATGAAAAATCCATTAGTTAATCCGGAAAACCCGATTTAATAATACCCTTAAAGTCACTACTTACTATAATATTTTATTAGGTAATCGAATAGCTATTACGTTTTAATATTAGGTAATTATGTACTTACATCACCGAAAAATGACGCAAAATGCAATCACTAAACTAATCTGGTCGTTCCAAAGACTTTGACTAAACAAAGAAAGATTGATTATTAAAGAAATACGAAAATGGCTTGTCCAAAAGAGACCGATTGTATGGTACCTACTTTTAACATGTTGTAACATTACATGCCGTGGTAAAGGACACTGCACACTGACGGAATACGTCGACGGCTTCACGGTTACTTCGTTTACCACCTCTGTTTACTAAAGCAATGCGCTGAAAGACCACTCCGCGTGACGCCGATCAAACCAAGCGGCTAGGGCCTCCGGTTTTAGATGACGGAACCGCTACTTGTAGTGTGTGGACTCCATTATATGAAACAAAATATTTGTATGGAATGGTTTTGAAATAGCTCACAAATTAGTTACAAAAACTCAAGGAACGTAGGTACTTACCGCAAGCATTCACAAATTTGTTTTGCAAACATTCTTTGCGCGAGCTTTTATTTAGCGTTTAATATTCATTCGTCCACAAGTCTTTTGCTCGTACCAGTTATATCTCGGAATAGTTTCTTATTGCCTATTAATGCCTAATTAATATAGTTCGTATATTGAATTCCACTAAGTTTTAATTACATCAAGTAGGTGCTGGAGCTTTTACAAAAGGAAAATCTATCCTTACTTCTGTTAAATCAACGTTACTCATCGACCCTTCTAGCAAGCTGTATAAACACTCGTCAAATCCCTCTTAGTTGTAAATAAGTAAGTAGGACACTGGTCTCTACAGTCAAAAGAGTCCATCTCCATTGAAATATTCATGGCTTTAGCGAGACACCAAATTTGTATGGCTTTATTTTGTAATTTTGAAAGGGGCACGACTATTCAGCTGTTTGTGTTTGAAAGATTGTAATACTTTTTACTGTCAATGTAATAAGTAGGTACACTTATGTAATTCAGATAGCGGTCAAGTGATAAAAATACCAATTTATGTCTACTTATAAAGTACTCGTAGGTTTAGAGAAAGAGTTTTATATTGTTTATAAGTAATCTGATTTCCACTTTATTTAAAACATAATGAAAACAGTAAAGTTTTAATTATGTTTGCTATGCGTCTGTAACTGGAGCTTCAACAAAGAAAAAACTCATTTGTGGATGGCTCAAGGTTCGAACCAGCTTGTAACCGCTACACCAATGAGGCTTTATTGTTATGCCATCAACTGCTGTCTCAAACATGACTTGTGTAATTAATACCTACCTTCGTTTAGCCGAGACACTGGTCGTTACAGTAAACTTGAATTATTTCGTAATAACCGTTCACTTTAGTTTCTACTAAAGTTCAACTGAAAAGTTACTATCTTTGTTCGACTAATAAACGTAGTTTCTGCAATTCTCCATTTCTCCGTTCGCTTATTAATGTAAATTTGACTTATGACTTATGGAGCGTGGCATCGAAAGTGGCTCTTAAGAACACCTCGCTAGAGTTCATAGATTTTACTAAGGGCTTCATTCGTCTGGCAAGTTAATTACAGGATAAGGACACTAGACTCTGCGGAGCAAACTTCAAAGAACTTTTCGAACGAATGTGGTTAATTTAACGGTTCTTCTTACAGTTATGCAATCTTGCAAACATTTGTCTGAAGAAGGATTATGAAAACAAAGTTGTGAAACGTTCCTCGGAGAACTTGATCCCTGTGCAAGCAAATCTTAACGAGCTTCTTTTGTTCTCTCCCTTAATATTTAAGCAGAATGTTCATCTTTGATGTCAATCTTAATACCAGTTATGGTAAGAGCGATCGTGCTCTTCGTTTCCCATGTAGGCCAGGAGTACCACGGGCGGTAGGGTCGACGACCTCCCCCCCGCCCCTCCCCGTCATCTCTAGACCCTGTACTACTACATTTCTCCACTCGGGCGAACTGCACGAGTTATCCGCTAAAGTAGCTCCACCAGAACAAAAGTAGTTTTGTCCGACGTTTAAAAAAAATAGAAATCTTATCTTTACCACCAAACACAGTTATCTGATCTCGTGTCAAATTGTTTAATTATTGTTGTAGTAATGTGTGAACCCTGGCTGAATAGACAGAAAGCAATGCTGCACAGTCGATATAACGTGTAAATTATTTCTGAGGCCGTATGTGTTCTGTTGAGTTTTAAAACCTGCCGTTATCGTCACGTAATACATTTAGCTGTTTTTAACAATTTCACTTTGGTCAGTAGTAAGACCATTGTTGGTTAATTGCACCGTATTCAACGTTTAGTGGGTTTTCGTTCGGGTACTCTGTGTAATTACGGCAACTTGCGGTAATTGTGCGGTTTTACGAGATGTTCGGCTATAGCCGACTGGAGCCGAAGTTATAAGTTACGCGGTCACAGATCGTGATCGAGGTTAATCGAGTTATCTCAAAGATTGCTCGGCACGGGCTGCACCGACGTGACCAAACGATTGGTCATTTCCGCCTTAATTAGTTGCAATTTTAATAAAAGGGTTCCATTTGGCGCTATCTTGGTTTGTCAGTGGCTATTTCGTGAAAAGCCTCGCATAGCGGTAAAGATAACATTTCACCGAAAGATGCTTCACATTTTTTCATTTTCTTGGTATGATAAAGCTATATAGATACTCCAACCGACGAACCTCATTTATGGCCACAAACGAGTGCCTAAACGATGCTACGCAGTAACACACAGAAGATCCCAACATTCAAGTCACGTCGTTTATATGTTCTTACTACGAAATAAAGACGTAGGTAGCTGTATAAAGCTTGGCTTGTAAAAAGCCTGCGGCAACGACGTAGCATGACTACCTGCATTTCCTCCACTTTCTCGACTGACCTATCACGAGTCTGGCCACTGCGTTTTACGTCCATAGCAAATCACCTGCGGATAATTTTGCATACCTACTTACGACAATTTAGACATTCCATTTTGCACTGAACTGTGGAACGAGATAAACGAGATTTTGCTGTTAGCAAACACGCTTGTTGGAATATCTCAAAGAAAGTTCTGTTTTATAATTCATTCGTAATTCCGCATTAAATAACAACCACGTTAAAATTACCAATAGGTACAAAGCTAACAGAACGTGCATGTCATTGCCTTTTGGATTAAATTATATAAGCACATTTGCTTCTACAATAACGTTTCTATTCTGAATGCAGTCGCTTAGAGAGAAAGCTCATATTGTGTTACAAAGCACATGGCGTTGCATACGTAGGTACCTACACACGTAACCATCGCCGACAGATGTATCGATAATGTTCATGTTATTCACAAACTTTGTTCTTCATGTTTCAACGATCCGGATAATAAGTAACTTAGTTTGTATTTTGACAAAAGGAAATCTAAACTTAAGGTTTTACACCTACGGTGAAGCTAATTCGAGCGTTATGCCAAGTCAAGAGACCACATTTGTCGTGCACTAGACACAGTAATATGGAGGCTGGGCAGTAAGCCAATGTGTGTTCGGACAAAGCCTCAAGCCCACCGTATGCCAACATAAATAGGTAGTTACAGAGCAAGTACCTTCGTCGAGGTAGGGCAGTGGTCGCTTCTGCATTTTACGCGACTTTCACCTGGCAACGAGTAACACTGGCACACATCATCTTTTGTTGATATACTGTGTACAATCCTCTGTTTAAATACCGCTACTCAACCGAGCTTCGTCCTAAAACCAAATATTGGTTCGTTTTTGTTTGAATCTCGCAATTCGACCCACCCAAATAGAAAAAATATTGGAGCACTCCAATCTCAAATTCATGCAAATTCAAAATGGTATTTTACCATCCTATTGCTCGGAAAGCATTTGCTGGGGGATAGGGATTGTAAAGAATTTGCTACCTCTGAGGGTTCCATCAAATATTTTTAATCAACTTAATTTTGGCATGCAAGGGCAAGCTTATTATAGGTTGGAACAGAAGCCGACCCTGTCATTTGTGTTGAAGTGCTAATCCTTTATCGCCACCTGCTACAGGTTCGCTTATAAGGTACCTACCTACCTACCTATTTTTGCTACTTAAATCCTGTTGACCTTTTGTAATACCGTTGTCCGGACTTTTATGTTTATAATAAGCAGGGTTCATGATACGTTATACAGACACGGTCAACATGCTCACGCTCCAGTAAACGGATGATTTTATCCTACGGTTGCATCAAAGCCAACGTTCAATAAGTTAATGTTTAAACAATAGAGCAGCTGACCTCAACGAGCTTTTGTGCAATGAACCGAAAATAGGTTTTGTATAGAAACTATTTTTCATCCCATAAGTATGGAATGGAACAGTGTTTCATCTATAAATTTAAAGTTCTGAGAGAAATAGGTCACTAAAGGCTTTCCTACGCAAAGGCTTAGTGACCTGTATCTAACTAAAAGGTGTAGGTAAGTATTTATACCATGAAAACCTGCGTCACTACGACCTTTTTCTAATACGACAACACGTAGATAACTAAGTTACTTCTACGTCTGTTTTCTATTTGAAACACAATTTATTCAGTGGAAAGAAAAATTGCGGAGCGTGCATACAATTTCAAATAGCTCTATGTCGCTCGGTTTACACGAGGATATGAAAAATCGTAACATTTTCCCAGCGCCAACACGTTTGCTGCGGACAGTTATTACTTGTTTTCTGCAACTTACGAAGACGTATGCAAGAAAATATATCACATTTTCTTGTTTACTTTTTCATGTATTGAAAAGGGCGGAATTTATACGACGTACCTATATGTATCAAGTTTAATGTAAAAAAAGCTCGATACTCCGTCGTTCCATGACGTGCCCCGCATCCGGCGTTGTCGCGCGAATGATCTCACGCCATCCGACACCTTTGTGTGGTCCCCAGGACTACACTGTAAACTTTACATAATGCAGTATAGCTACCTATTTAGATAGTTAGTTAGCTGAGCTAAGTATCAATGGAGCTGTGGTTTCCTGTCTAGTAACCTGCTTTAACTTAGCGGAGTATTCAATGAGATTGCTTTCATTGCTCGTGTGTGATCAGGCTAACTTTGATAACGCTGGAGCGCGCTGCTGCCGACAGAAACGTATAGTAAACCCATTTATTCGTTCCGTTTTATCTCATGCGGTTTTGTTCTCCTAAAATAGACTACCTAGAGTCTAGAGAACTGAGATCAAAAGTTTATCGATCCCTATCTGGGTTTAAAGGATGTTCCGAAGAATTAATTGAAACATTAACCAGTTTTATGCAGATAAGCAAACGACAGTTGTTTGCGATGGTAAAGTTTGAAACTTTGTTTAATTTGGGGCTAAAGTTGCCGCGGGTGTTCTACGTCAACATGAAAATTAAATTATTAGGTAATACTCGTAACATTTACCACCTAAGCAGTATGGTTTTTTTTTTTCAAATATCATGGAACCAATGACCTGTTTGTAGCAATGCCAAGGGCAAATCTTAGCAAAAATCTATGCCATTTATGAATGGAAGGGTTATTCGTATATCGTCTATAATTGTATCAGGGACGGTTTTCTGTTCCTCATCATATCAATATCGGCTATTTTTAAAATCATAGTTGAGAAGTACGCAGTAGTAGCAAGTCCTCACTGTTCTTTCATTTGTCAGACGTATACTATAATCCCATTTTCTTTTCCAGCCAACGCAGTCGTTCGTACGAATCGGACGATCATGAGAGAGGGGCGTGTGAATGGTGCGAGTACGCGCTCGTCATCACGCTGGCCACCATCCTGCTGATCGGCGTGTCGGCCCTGACCGTGTTCTGGGTATTCTATTACCGCGAGGGCTATGCCTGGGCCGATGATCTGCCCGACAAGCAGTTCAACCTCCATCCGACGCTTATGGTGGCCGGATTTATCACGTTCAGCGGGTTCTGTAAGTACCTTTAGCTTAGCTCTTACGTACTCTTGTCCACAGAAAAAACGTCGTTAATTTTATTTTTATGGAGTTATTCTTGTTGTTTGTTCTCTGAAATCATAAATCGTAAAGAAATATTACCATGAAAGTCAGTATCTAAGTATTTGAAAACTATCGACTAGAAGGTTTTACAGTCACATTTTTCTGAGACGAGACGGAAGAAAAGGCATGGCTTCGGGCGTATTTTGCCGATAAAACGATACAAAAGTATATCTAAAGCCGATGATAATACAGTATTCTCGGTATTGAAAATATCAGCTCGGATTTTATGCAAGCCGTATTGTTGGCTGCTCGACTTCAATATGAAGATAGGACCAACAATATCTCCTTTTATGAAAGATCTCGTATAAACTCGAACTCGTTTGAAATCGATAAACAATATAGGTAGGTACCGAAGGACTGTAGCATTTAAGATTTTTTATAATAGGATTTCTGTAGGAGTAAGTACTTAAAGCGTGTTTAAAAGAAAATCATTACCTACCTACAGATAAGTAGTTTGTAGTTCACTACTTAACATCAATCTAAATGATGAATGCTACAATGAACTGAGGGGGCTTAAAACGGCCACTTTGGCAGAATCATAATAGGAATATATTATGAATCATCGTAAACTGACAATTCTTGTTAATATATTATGATCTGCGTTCAATTCCTATTACGAAATACTTAATTCATCTGTTTGACAGTTTTCCATGGAGATTCGTAAAATGGTCCACAACCACAAATTATGAATTGCTTTTGTGTTAAATTAGAGGAATTGCTAATGACAGCTGGGAATTCAGGAAATTAATTGCTTTTAGAGGATTTGGTAATGTGGCCGTTTTAGGCTCCCAGACATAAGACATTGCCATAAATAATACAAAGCTGAGAATATTGCCTCTAATCATCCTGATACTGATATTAATCTCGTAGTGGCCATTTACACTCACGGGTTGAAGTGGCCTAATTGTCGAGAATTAGGCCAGTAACACACAACATACAACACGGCCGAGTTTGTTGAGAGTTGTATAGAAAATGTGTCCAAGTTCACCTCGTTCTACATAAATATGCACTGCCACACTGCACGAGTCTTCTACGCGGCCTTTGCATCAGTGTCAATCCTCAATCATTCACGTGAGAGTCAATTGGGCAGACGGATTAGTGACCGAAGTGTCTTGGCACTGCTATAAGCAGATAGGACCAACAGATTTATAGCACCCATGTGTTGAGATCCATGTCTTCTTCCTGTAGTTCCTTCTTTAAATGACATTTGCCATTTTGTCCACAGCCGTGCTACTATACCGCATCTGCCGCTGCTTCAGGCGCATCTATGTTAAACTGTTGCACGCCATCTTCCACGCGCTGGCGTTCCCCTGCATCGTCATCGGATTCCTGGCCGTGTTGGACTACCACAACAAAAAGGGCATCAACAACTTCTATTCGCTACACAGCTGGATCGGCTTCGTTGCTATGGGACTGTTTGGATTACAGGTAACTTATATCAAGAAATTATATAGCGGAGAAAAATTTGAAAAAAAAAACTTTATAGTTTTAGAGCAGAACAAATTCAAATAGCACTAGCTTCCACACTAGGATTTCCTGCTGTGTCGTGGAGGCTAGTCTCCTTCGTCTTAGAACTTAATAACATACACAGTAGGTAATAAAGGTGAGCTGATCACAAACGTAACATCGGTCGGTAAGATTTGTGAGGCGACAATAACCGAATGTTATTCCAATACAATAAATTAAACTTAACATATTGTAATGAACTTAGGTGCATTACATTTAAACGTGTGTAGTGTATTGTATACCTACGTGTGTGGTGCGGGTGTGTGATTAATGAATGAGTTAAGGTGGGTTTAGACCAAACGAAGAATTTAATTATTTGAACTGCATCAAGTGATGCTTTTGCTTTGTACAATTCAGTAAGCACACGAAGACTACAGCCGTAATGTTATGTTAATTAAGTAAGTTTATCCTTACTATCCCAACTACACATTGTGTCTAGACATCTACTAGCCATATTCTAAATACTTAAATCCTTACATATTATAAAATAAAGTCCTCCGCCGCGTATGTCTGTCTGTCTGTACGCGATAAACTCAAAAACTACTGCACTGATTTTCACGCTGTTTTCACCAATGGATAGAGTGGTTCTCGAGGAAGGTTTTAGTATATACCTAATAACCGACATCGACACGGGCGAAGCCACGGGCATCAGCTAGTAATATTATAAATGCGAAAGTTAGTTTGTTTGTTACCTACGTTTTCACGGTAAAACGGCGGAACGGATTTGGATAAAATTTGGCACATGGTTAGACCATGACATAGGATACTTTTTATCCCAATATTCCCACGGGATCGAGACTTACGCGGGTGAAACCGCAGGGCGCAGCTAATTGTATCATAAAGTCAAAAAACATTTGCTGTAACTTTAAAATGAATTTGGAGCTGATATCGTCAAGTTAAGCTCCCAAAACGAGCGTGAAGATAGTGCCTAAGTGAGGCACAATGACAGATAACCAACCGGCTCGTTAGCGACGTTAACGGCAGGATGCGATAAGCTAATTGCGGATCAAATGCTTGTCAAAATTAATTAGTTCAGCAACATCAAAAGCTTTTTGAGAGCTCTCCAATTACGCAGAATGGTTTTTGGAGACTATGACCGGAGGCTTGTGGTCACATTTTGAGATACTCGTAATTTAGCGTTAAGAGATACTACGGAAGCGATTGCAATGTTTCTTTTGATATACTTGGGTTACTTTACGTACCCATCTTAAATATCAAATTCTGCGATAGGTAGGTACAGTCGAACCAGCTATTTGGTATACAGACAAAATATATTCATTTTCCACTACACTGCCAAAATTCGTTTTGATTGTGTGTAATTTTAGCTTCATAGAATGACGTTATAGTATTATTGACTACTGAAAACACTCTCGAAATTGTTTAAAGTAATTGCAAGTTATCTGCATGTATACCAAACACCTTGTTCGACTGTATCTACAGGAAATACCAGGAAATAACGAATAGGTATAATATTTAGACCCTTTTAAAAGATGCCTATTTTCAATATCATATTAAGCTGGACCGTCTCCGGTATTGAACTTGAGCATTAATCAAATACATAATTCCAAGAGACGCAAATGATGCTGTCAATAGATGTAACGATGCCCGTAGCCGTATCGTGTAGCTCCTATCATTATCTGGAGACAGATTATCGATGGCCACGTCTGACTCGTAGGTATAATTAATTACCGAAACACATTAGGACAATACTTTCTTAACAGTCATAGATATACCTATTTTAATTGTTAAATGAACATCTCCCACGTGTCCTGTACCTACACCATAAAGAAACCAATAGACGCTACGCTCTACAGTACCCGCAGCTAGGCATAACGGACAGTCCTCTATGCAGAGCGTGCATTAAGGTTGGGGAAACCGTCGCGCACGTGCTCTTTGAATGCACGGGCGTCACCCAGATTAGAACTGAAACCCTCGGGTTACCCAGATCTTACACGGAAGATCTGTACAAACGAGGAGACTTAGTTAACTTCTGGAGAGAGGTGGGCTGGTTGGAATAACCCCCAATGGCCGTCATGGCCCACGCATAATGGTCCACTTTAAGGACTAAGTGCAGAAACCAAACCCGTAACATAACATATCCGTAGCTAGGATATGAGTTGTGAAGTTAAAAAACATCACATCTAAAGAATTTTATAAATATTTTCTACAGTACGCTGTCGGCTTCTTCAGCTTCCTGCTGTTGTTGATCTGCAATAAGGGAACTGCTGGCTTCCGTGCCTCCCTGGTGCCTGTACACGCAGCCTTCGGAATCCTCACCTTCGTACTTGGGGTCTGCGCCTGCCTCACCGGACTCACTGAGAAGGCAATCTTCAGCCTCGGGTATGTAGAAAATCTTTTAGTAGACAAGAAATCTCGGCATGTTTCTTTGCTTCGGTCATATTTATTTTGGCACTATAGTTGATTTTAGAGCAATTTTTTGGAGTTTACTTGAAACTAGTTTAAAATTGCCTTTTGTGACGTCAAAGTTCACCAAAGCGGAGGCAAAGATGAAGAGTATCACCACAGCCAATAACTGGAATAGTTACATTGTGGTAGTAAAATCCACGTTCTTTAAATCCCGTCACTCCAAGCACTGCACTATAGTCCGCGCGCGACTGCTAGTCACTGCCTGAGGTATGTGAGCGGTGAGACTGGGTGGTAGACAAAGGCCAAGCTAACTCAGTCGGGCAATTTTGTCAATGGCGCCCTCCCCGTGTCACCACCGACCATAGAGATATAATTATAGTATAGAGTGCGCATAACAAACTATGAACAGTAGACACGGCTTTGAACAATACGACGTTCCTCACCACACTCAGTCACTTGTCAGTTTGAGATTCATTTGTATGTCACAGTGAAGCGGTTCAAAAAATCTTTTTGAGGTGTTGGGACATTCAATCATTTTGTATGGGACATTTGAAGTGCCTCTTGTATGTCCTACCCAACACTAATCTATTGCTCATTTGTCTACGATGCGCACTAAGCGATTTGTGCAATACGCGCACTCTATGTAATATTATATCTCTATGCCGCTGACATACCTGAGGCGGTGACTAGCAGTCGCGCGCGGACTATATCAATTTGTGAATGTACGCTGCACGTGTGCTCGTTGTCATTACAGCATGTTATAGTCCTAGAACTGTCCTTTATATTAGTATCATGTTTTGTTTTGTTTGTCTTGTGTTGTGTCAGTTGCTTGTAAGTGTCCGTATTCACAGCGCGGAGAGGTACAGCGGCATGGTCGACGAGGGAATTATCATCAACGCCATTGGAGTCGCCTGCATCGCCATATTGGCAGTCGTCATGTATATCTTGTCGAGAAACAAGTTCCGCACGCCGGAGTCCCGCGGTCAACATATAAGGGCCTCAGTAGACCTCTAGATTTAGAACACTATTTAAAACAAAATTAGATATCAGAGCCAATGATTTATTAAAATAATAGTTATAAAAAAAGCGATTTAAAATTAGTCTAGCAATGTAAAAACTTATTTAATGTTATGTTTGATCATTGGTTCTGACATCTAAAAATTCGAACATTTTGCATACAAATCTATTACACAAAACGTATACATACATAGTAGATACATAATAGTTGTTTTTGATGAATTTGCAACTTGCATTTTTATAGTTTTTTTATATAAATATGTAAATAAGTGCAATTGGCTGCTAATATAAGTGAGACAAATATATTTTTGATAGCATTATTGACTTATACTTAAAGAGACCTCCTATTTTGAACTTAAATACCTTGCTACATTATTAAAGGTATTTAAATGAACACATACAAAATATTTAAATGAAGAGATTTTTATCAATTTACACAGATTACAGAAACGAGGCTTTATTGTATCAGCTTTGATCTGTATCAGATCAAAATAACTTAGGCATTAGGTAATTTTAGTAAATATAGAATTACTATGAAATAGGAAGTAAATAACTCCATAATTTAAGAAACAACACTGTATTTTTGTTGCATTAAAATAAATGTAAGTTATTCATGGACTTTTAATTTTATTTTATTGAATACACACAGTCAGTTTTACTTTTATATTATACTTACTTTTCGTATTAATGTTTATTAATATTTACGGTTATTTCGGGTTTGACCGTTAAATACGAACTCTTCCACAGACAAGCGCGACGCGACTGTGGGACGCGATTCTGACAGAACAATTTCCATAATGTTTTTATAGAAATTGTTCTATTAGAGTCGCGTCGCGCTGTCGACTAGCGCCTATCTGCGGGAGCCTTAAGCCCTCCATTCGAGTTCGAAACTAGTCGGAAAAATTTGGAAAAAAAAACATGACTAAAACGGTAAAAATTAATAAACAGGTATTTTATGTTATGTAAGCATTTTGCTTGGTATGCTTGTTGAAGTGACTGCATCTATGTTTATGCTTGTGGTTTTGCACCATTATTCCGCTTTACTTGCACTTACATTTTATGTAACATTTATGTGGTAAATGTTACATGAAACTTGTTATTCAATATCTGCTTAAATTGCGTTACCTACATCCTTCTATGCTTTATTCTACTAACGGGAAGTAAGTAGATACTTATTGGTTCTGGTTTAAGCCGTCTCTCTTTTGTTTATAAAATACAGTATTTACATTTCTGAATATTTATTGTCCTTATTTCCGGCACTTATATGTTTTGAATAGGTTCGGATCTTGATTTGTTGGATATGATCAAATTACCGAACAAAAATATATTTAACACTCACCTACTAGTTCCCGTAGCGCCAACTCGAAATTCGAATAAATGTATCCCCTTTAACTCCATCATAATAACGATGAGGTAAGGTGCACTTTGAGGTTCAGGGAGAAAACTACCATCAACTCCCACGGCATGATCTATAAACTGGCGATTTAGTATAACAGGTAGCTAATTCGAGTGAATTATTTAGCGTTGAAACTCTTACTAATTTTAACTCGGACTATTTAGAGCGCAAGAGTGCCATTCTCGAATAAAATCTATCTTCCTATTGTCTGGTTCCTAAAGTACAATGACTGATGGTAATCCCAACTTTTTTTAATATACATATATCTAACACGTTTCTTTTTCTGGAGTTATTTTAATTTCGCTCTTGAACCATGAAAGATACTCTGTTTCGATAAGGGCGTATACGCAGCCAGTAAAGGCTGCAGGAATCAGGCAAGTCCTAACAATTCTGTATCCGTGTACATTTCCAACCAACTAACCCGGGGCATGCGGTGTACAGGAGCGACGTATACGCGACGCTGAACAACGAGGCCATCGTGATCAACGCTATCGGGATGTCGGTGGTGGCGGTGGCCATCCTGGTGCTGTACACCGTGCGCGGCACCGGCGGGTACCGCCTGCGCAAGGTGGCCGCGCAGCACCCCAGCTAAGCACCAGGAACAGATGTAGACGTAATCCACAACAGTTTGGTGACAAATTCTTAAATTAATGAGTGTGTGTGTCGGCGATATCAACAACTAGACCGATTTTTTGTCATAAACTGTCAAATATTTGAGATAAATTCGGTACGTCCCTAAGGCCTGAATTCCTCTTACGCTGATGTCGGTCGCGCGTGCCTATATACATTGTCTTCTATATAGCACCATACTGCGACGCTGACGTCCGCGGCGCGTACTACGTTGGTACGCGTATACGACTGACCGTACGCGACCGACATCAGCGTAAGAGGAATTCAGGCCGCTTGACTTATGAGTGACCCAGGTTTTTTGTGCGGAATGACGTGTCTTGTTATTGATGTCGCTAATGAGGACTGTCCGACAAAAGCAAAGATAAATAAGCAATAATAACAGTATTAAGATTTGCCACAATTGTATATCGATAAAGCAATAACATTCACATTATAATTTAGCAATGCGGTTGCAAATTAAATTATTCTTTCCACGCTCGACCGTCGGACAGGCCTCCAGTCGTAAGACATGCAGTATTGTGAAAGAACAACCAAAACTATTGAAATTCATCACACTCGTCAATTTTTCACGGTCAAAAAATATTTTCAGGATCCTTTCTGTAAAGATTCGACACATCAATTAAGTTCAACGGGTATAACGACTTTAATGCGTAACTCAATGAAAGCGTAAATCTAGTTTGAGAAAATTATCTGTTGCGAAGGGAAAATAAAAATATTAGAAGCTAAAGTATCTTTGTGGATTGAGATTGATACAGCGATTTGTCACCAAACAATTTTCTACCATTTTTAAACAGTTTGTAAGTTCGTTTTTATGCTCGACGCGAAAGAACACCATGACTATGGACTAGTAGTATAACATAAGCATAAAATCAAATAATAAAATAATTCTTCCAATTTCCTTAAGTATAGATAATTTTGCGCAATAAAAGACAAATATCTATTTATTCTGAAAAACGGTCTTATTGTATTTTGTGAAGTTTATATTCGACTAATTCAATTAAAGAATATAATTATTTAGCTCAATTTGTTAACTTTAGGTTTACAAATTCTATTGTGGTGAAATTATTTATGATTGTTCTTGGGGTTGTGCGTTGTTCCATTTTTTAAATCTTTAGATGAAAAATATGGGTGAGTTGATTCCGTCTTAGTCAAAATTAATTCGACTGATATTGGAACTGTAGTGTTTATTTCATTTCTTTGCTAATGTAAACAACATTGTATAAGTACCTAGCTATTATACGCTAATAATGGAAGCAGTAAACGAACGTTAGTAATGTAAAATTAATGCAATGGATGTGAAGGATTTTGTATTCTGCTACGATGATGAAATGTATCGAATGAGCCGGAAATAGGTTCGGTTTTTTTTCCAACTTTGTACTCGCTGCTCTGTGGTGAAATTATATTATTAGCGATTAGCGTTAGAACAGTACTTGCAGTGTAAGCTAAGTATGGAACGAAACCATTAAGTATGTAACGGATTGTCTAAACATAATCAGTACCAAAAATAAAATACCCATAAAAATCTATTGTTTTAAATGAAAAAGTCAGAGGCCATACACATGATACATTTTTGTTGGTATCAAACTAACCTTCGTAGGGTTGATTAGTTAAGATATATTAGATGTAACTTGTATATAAATTTTAATCTAATTTAATGTAATGTGCGAGTGTTCGATAGTTGTAGAATGTGATGGAGTAGTAGCAAAAATACCATTAAAATATTTATAACGATCAGTAAAACATACGTACATATATCAAAAAAATTAAACAGAAAACGGATATAAAGTATTAAAAATAACTTGTTTGGAGCTCACCGCCTTTTTGGAGTTTTCATTAGAATTTCGAAAACATCTTTCTCTTTTATAAATATTTATAAATAAAAGATACAAACTTCTAATAAAAACTACAGAGCTGGACACCGTTAACATTACATAACATGTATAATGATAGATAATTTATATAAGACAAGTGTTCATCCAAGTTGCCAAATTCGGTGTTATAAGTCAAGTGGTCATATATTTGTTATAATCAATTATTAATGCGTATTACAAGTAGCATGTTTATCAATAATTGTAGGGTAATGCTCAACGTGTTAATTTTATACGAGGGGTACCGACGCGTTCATTTCTTTTTAAATTATATAATAAAAATATAATATAAGGATTCAATTTTATAAAATTGCATTCCATGTAAGCATTCGATGTCTTTAACATTCTTTGATGGATATACAACAGTACTAAGACTGCATTCATAAGTAGGTCCTTTTGTATTAAATTACAGGATTTGCTATAATTTTTGCAAATGATATTTACAAATTAAAATAATTCTAGTTTTTGTGGATCCCTTTCAAATGCTGGGGCCAAGTTTTTATATTATTATATGATCCCCAATTGTACAGTTGAGGCAGATTTTGTTACAGTTCTATTAGTGACAAAGTTTATAACCTATTTTACATTGAACACTATGAAGTCTGGCGCTTCCTTTTATTTGAAATTGCACTAAGAGATTTAAATATGGTACCTGCTTATTAAAGTTATAGATATGGATATTGTAACAATAAGCAATTTCCAGTTGTATTCATATGTTGCGAATGGTAGATAAGTTTCATACGTACTATTTCAATTGTAATTATTTTGAATATTGAAATTTAATTTCGCATACTTAGTTACGTTGATTACAGTTATATTGGTTGAAATATGAATTTTATCACTGTTTTACATTTTGAAATATTTATACGGCATTCATAAGGTACATTAAATACTTGTAATAATTATGAGTTGTTTCATTTGTTCATCCCTAATCCTACCACGGCTTCCCTTTCACCCCGTTTATGAATTGAGAACTTCGTCAAACTCTTCTTTGGCATTACCTACTTAAGGGCGAATTCGACCAAACTTTTATCTCTAATATATGTCTAATCCTGCGAATAAATTTTTGACAGATTTTCTGTACAAAAACTGTCAGTCGTCAATTTTATTCCCCGAATAAAAGATATCAGGCTTGGGAATCGGCCCTTAAGTTGATTCCGTTTTGCAAAGATTTTTTGAATTTCGGAGGCTACCCTGAAGGAATCACATTCGAATTCTCAATTCAAAAACCGGGTGTTTCAGTTTGAGTCTGACTGTTATTAATAGGCAATTAGGGAAGAGGTCATAATCTGCCTAGCCTTTTCCCAACTATGCTGGAGTCGGCTTCCTTTTAGTCCAATCGGATGCAGCTGAATACCAGTATTTTACATGGAGCGACTGTCTATCTGACCTCCATAACCCAGTTATTGGGTTATACGATACCTATTGATAAGACCGACGAAACGACTGTCAAAGATCTACAAATGACAGCCGGGCTCAACCAGGTCGGGATAATAACCTTCGCTCGAGCCCTGCGGGTGTTATTATTTATCCACGAGCTCCGTACTAGGGAAGAGGGAAGTATTATAAAATTATTAATAAATAGGAAGCTCGGCTTGGACAAACTGAACTTAGTGTTCATGTTTTTTTTAAATTCTTTTTCAAGCTACATCGGATTATCCATTTTTTTTTTATCATCTTAACTATAAATATAGAGGATAATAATATTTTAATCTGACATCGCTGTCTAAAGAATAAACATCAAAGACGATTGAACATCATTTATTTATGTATATTGATAACCTTCCTTCTAAATATTAATAATAAAGAGCGATCAATAAGAATAAATACTTATTATAGATAATTAATTTGCGCAAAAAAGCTAATGAGACAACATCATGACATTTCATTTTTCAAACTGACTAGACAGTGATACACAATCCAATCAAATAAAAGAAGCGGTTTAGCTGCCATGAGTTTTTTGATCATGTAACACACACCACCAATGTTGAAGAATATTTTAATATTTTTGGTGACATTTAAAAAGTTAATGATAATAAATAATCAATAGAACATTCAATGAAAAGGCCTGCACATATTATTGTTAAGGTATGTCCCACACATTTTAATTGTTTATTATTAGTATATTATTAGTGACGTTTCATGATGTTTTTACCATAATGCATTAGGTTTAGAGATCGTGTCAGATTATAAATAATTTAAAAATACTTAGCTATGATATGAATATTGGGGAATGTGCAAAATCTACTTTTTACATTAAACCATAAAAATAATATGCACAGATGTTTGAACATAACTGATTTAATAAGATTAGCACGAATAATAATCAGAATCTAATAAAATTTGGCTTCGATTTGAGCATTTTTCAACCGAAATGACAATAAGCTCATAAATCAGATATTAAATTTAATTTAGGCCAACATCATAATATAGTTCAAAGTTTATTTAGTAACTTCCCATAGAAATAGATAATACGGTAAATCTTATATAATTAACATCTTTTAACATTTCCAATTAATTTATAATGAAAAAAAAAGTAATTGTTTTCGACAAATTACAATAGATTATAAAATTAATATAATTTCATTTTATAATGCACTTATATTATAAAACGTTCTACATAATATTATTTGTAATAGTTTTTAGTACGGAACACCCTGAAATGTTGGTCTACATTGAAACTCATGTAACAAGGAGATCGAATAGAGTCATACTTTTATAATAATAGACATATTATGTAGACGGCAGAACATGGTATGTATTATTTTGTACTCCGAATACTAAGTACTGTTGTAGGTTGTGACTATGACGCCCGTTTTTTTTTTAAATCTGTACCTGCTTAATTCGTTGGCGAAGATTAAGATAAAACAATATTTTTTTATTTTTTAGATCTGGTCACAACTTAATACTATTCGTACAAGAGGTGTGACATGCAGTTTGAAAACATACAAAAACTATATTCTAGTTAGAAATTAGTTCTGACCGTCTTATAATGTACGGAGTTTGATATTTTCATATTATAAGAATATATAGCCCAAAAATATCTATTGGACTGGGAGTTAAGTGAATATTCTGAAATCAACATCTACGTTATAATCAACATCTTATTTACCAGTACATTTAATTTAATTTAATATATTTTTATATTATTCACGATTGTTGACTAGAAAAATATTGCTCTTTTTTATAAGTACAAACGCATACAATGTAAGTAGGTTTCTAATGTTACATTTAGGCCTGATCTGAACTAGTCGGTGACAAGCTATAATGACTATTGTATCAAAGCCTTTTTTTATTTTTATTGATAAAATAAATGTATAATTGTGCCAGTTAAATGTTGTTATGGTTAAAATATATTTTATAAAATTAAATATTAATAGTTATATTAAAAAAATATTTATTTCAATAAATAATACATATTACATAAATTAAAATAAGGTTGGTTCATGGCATAAACGTAATATTTGTTTTTAATACCTACTTTAAATAAATGGAAATGCACTTCTCATTCAGTCACAGAAGAGACATCGCGAAAGCCTTGGCACAATCCATAATTGATAGCAATCAATTAATGACATTTTAATAATATCATCTGGCATCACAACACAATAATAATTTTACAAATAGGAATTAATAAATCAAGTATCCATTGAAATTTTCACACACATTAGGCCGATAATTGCTCACAAATGCTTCAAGTAGCGGAATGTAAAAATAAATACATACATACTTTTGGATCGGACATACTTTAAAGCATTTTTAATTGACTGTTAAATGAGCGTAATGTACTAGGAATTCAATTATCTTTGGTGACAAATGGCAATACTACGTCATACTTGAAATTATTATTATTTTAACCTTGCATTTAATTTAAACAATAGCTCTGTTAGTTTTGTATTTAATAACTTCTTACAAGAAATATTAATATTATTTGTTTAATTTTTTAGATTTAATTGAGTAAATAGTGAAAGAAGATTTACTGCTTTCATACTTTTTAAAACATTTCTTCCTTATAAGGCCAGAGCTGCAAGTTCAAAAACTCACCGAGTATATTTTGAGTATTAAAATAAATTGCTTACATCCTAAGATAAATACTGTGTAACGTAATGACACGTTAAATAGTAGACAAAATAACGTATAAATGCAGCGTAAATACTGTTTATGTTAATATGAGGTGAAGTATAATATTTTAATTAAAGTGATTTTGCCCTAATCTAAGACAAAAATCTTAGAAATTTTAATTACTTGAAAATTTTAATTACTTTGACAATTAATATCCAACAAGTATATGAATGCATTTAAATATTATCTATTGCATTGTTTCGTTATGTGCAAATATAACTGCCATGCAAAACATATTCTAATTGTGCAACATTTTAAAATCTACAAGATAACAATAAAACATTTGCAAAGCAAGTTAAAATTCACTTAGTAACATTCACATGAACATTTTTACATTTGATTTGAATCTCATAAATACCACTCGACATCGTTAAACTATTTTTTTTCGCGTAAGTATTTTACCACATATAAATATCAATATACAAAGAATACTTTTTAAACTCGTTTGTTTAAAATTTAATACACCTAGAACATAGCACTGTATTAGGAGTTTTATTTTTTAGGCAGAGGTCGTTATTCAAGAGCCTAACGTAACATGAAGATATTAAAAGGAAGCCATTTTTCGCTCAAATGCATAGAACCCTTTACGTAATAACGCCAACAATAATGGAAAGCACGACAAGCACTGTAATAATCAATAATCTCCATACTGTTTAATGTAACAGTAATACGACAAACCTACTATACCAAGTAACACAGCCATCTAAGCGTCTCCCAAAATGTAGTTCACATCTGAACACGAGACTCTATCTTACATAAGGCTGCCAGACCTTTGGTTCGAATTTTAAAACCAAATTGAAAACTAGAACAACCTGTTTTGTTCTATTTTGTTCCAAAATTGATCATAGACAAATCCAAAGAATAAGTTCACTTGAAAAAGAGGTTACAAAATAACTGAAGCACGAATTTCTAGAACCATCGATTTCTCGAATATTTTCTCTTAGGATCTGACAACCTGTAACCATGAAAGCCAGGTGTTACCTTTAGGTCTTAAGGTTTGAAATATTGGGGAAACTCGTTGGAGACGGCTCGCACGAGGTTCTGGTCCTCACGGCTGCACTCTCCCTCCTCGCAGAAGATACGCGCAAAGCATCGGAGCAAGTCGTCGCGCCGGTGAACGTGGGCGCCGTAGTCTGTGTTGCGGATTATGCCTTGGAGGATCCGCAGGTATTGTAGACGCCGCTGTGGAAGCAGATGTTGGTTTTATTGTGCGTGGGAGAAATATGAAGATTCTCTAAGACGCTATTGGTATGAAAGTAAGGCGAGTCGCACTTTTAGAATTTCTTAAATATATAGAGGGTTGGCGTACCGTAAGCAGTCATACACCACTTCATCATCAGCCTATAATGTCCCCACTGCTGGGACACACGCCTCCTCTCTTCGAGAAGGAGTGGGCCGTAATCTACCATGTGGGCCCAGTGCGGGTTGGTAGATGACACGTATCTTAAAATTTTTGGTTCTAGGACATGACGGTTCCCTCACGATGTTTTCTTTCACCGTTTCGAGAGAAGTGATGAGGAAATTATTTACACAAAGTAAAGCACCTGTCTGGGTTCGAACCCACAACCAACAACTCGTAAGTCGGGGCCATTACTACTGGGCCACCACTACTTTGCATCCACCACTTACGATGACATAATCGATGATCGACATGATGACATTACAATATTGGTTCTTGTTGACATAAGATTGACCGTGTTAGAGAAGGTGACCAGGGTGCCTTAATTAAAAGTCCTGCTCAAGTCATGGTGCCTAAAAGTAGTCCAGCGTACTCTGCAGTCAGCTTCAATATCAATTTTGTCGACTGAATAATCTTTTCAGCACGTCATTTTCCGCATAAGTTGTCCTAACATCGATTAAGAGTAAGTAAAATGAGATGTAACAACTGAGTTAAATTAAAAATCTTAACTTATCATAAGTTTTGCAGAAATAAACTCAATGTCATACGAACAAAATTCAAATTCCAATTCAACAAAATTTATTTTGGCCCTTTTTTTACAATATTGGTCACACAAAAACCAACCAACCAAGTTAGAACCCTAAAGTAGATAGTTGAGCGAGTGGCAATCAGATATATAACCGCGTCTCCAGGTGACAGATCTGTCACCTGCTTCCGATTATGTCAATGTCAAACATGACAGAGTTCAAACTCCATTGTAACCAAAATGTATTTACGTTTATAGTACAAGTAATAGACACTCAAAAATAAACTTAGTCTATGTAGTCGAAGTTTATTTGTGAGTTTAAAGTAAAGATAAAGTAGATAGTTAAGTGGCAAGGGAATGTAGTACATGTTCAAGTATAAAGCTGTACAAGGATCTTTCGGTGGCCAAAATCTGAACTAACCCCGCCATCTTATTTTTTCAATAGATTTCACAAAACAATTGCACAAATGTTAAGCAACAAAGCCTCCATGTCAACGTCATTCGAGCAACAAAAGATCCTTGCAGCAGTGTATGTTGGTTACCGCGTCCCCAGGTGACAGATCAGCCAGCTGCCTCACGATGATATCAATGGCGACCTTCACGTCGTTGGTGTAGAAGTGCTCGGCCGTCTTCTTGCGGCTAAACACATCTATCTCTAGCTTTAGTACCGCGTGCGGCGGCGCAGGCTCGTGGTCGAAGATGTGGACCGGGTCCTCTGTAAATTATTTAAATTGTCTTTAGGAATTTTAGAACAATGCCTACTTCACACACGCGGGTTTACACGGCATGGCTGACGTCATTATTGGATAGAAAACAAAATATTTTGAGAATTAAGACAGCATTTTTTTCACACATCGTCCAAAATATCTGTGACTTTGATAAAACAATCGAAAAGAAGGATCAAATGTTTGGCGTGTTTTATTCTTATATATATAAACGAACGAGAACAAATCACATAACAATGTCAATATTACCTTCACGATTGAGAAGATAAAGGGATTTCTCACAAAACGTCTTGGCATTATCTCTGGTCTCCAACGCGTTCAGCAGTAGGTTATCAAAAGAGTCTTCGAACTGCAGGTTGTATGCGAGTACTAGAGTCAGGAACAGGTCAGGTATCTGTTCATCCACGTCTGTTTCCGGAGGATTCTCTATCAGCTCTAGTAGGAATACTGCGAAGTCGACGCCAAGTTGTTCTGCAAAATGGAATTAGAGATTTTTATAAGTTTTTGTTTGCCAGAAATCGGCCAGAAATCGCACAAAATAGAGAGATTTGGAAGGAAAAAGGAGAGGCCTTTGCCCAGCAGTGGGCCACATTACAGGTTAAGAAAAAAAAAAGTTTTTGTTTGAGGAATACACTATGCATATTTATGTCAATAAAACACATATTTTTACAATTATATGGTGAAAATTGTGAACAGGATTCTGACACTGGAAATGGGTTCTATCAATTTATATCAATTTGAACCAACCATTATTTGTCGATAATAGCCAAATCGGTCCAGCCGTTCTCAAGTGATGCGTTTACAACGAAAAGTATTTCTTCTTTTGGGAGAGGTGGGGGGTGTAACTTTAGTACACCCACATTTCGCAAGTTATCGTTAAGCCTCATGTAAAAGGGAGCGAATGGGCACAAATCCAAAACAAAGAATAACCTAATATTACTTTGCCCGACCCGGGAATCGAACCCAGGCCCACATGCTTAGCAGTAGCGCTTGCGACAACTAGACCAACAAGCCACTTAAAATAAATAATACAGACTTGAATACAAACCAAAATGAGTGATGGGCAGTTTGTCCCCCATGGATAGTACCATAGACAATAGTAGCGCAGAGTGCGACAGTCGACTGACGGCGCGTGGATTGTCGCGCATGTCGCGCGCTATCTCCGCGGGGAGGGCGGACAGGGCAAGGGTCGCTAGTGCCGTGCGCTCCAAGCCGCACATAACGCCGAACGCCTGAAATAAACATACATTACATTCTCTTCTTCGTAGTGTCGGTGACGCGACAGTTTATCATCAATCATCATCTGCCTAGCCTTTTCCCAACTATGTTGGGGTCGGCTTCCAGTCTAACCAAATGCAGCCGAATACCAGTATTTTACATGGAGCGACTCTCTCGGTTTTTTGGATGGCACGACAGTGTATAAGGATTTTAATTGTTAATAAAATAAACCTTAAATTAATTCATTAATTTTGCTAGAAACATCAAATTTTGCACAAAAACTCCATTTTTAACGAAAATGAGCACTTGACACTGGATGAAAATTTCCATGGAAGTTCGTCATTATCAAAGAGTAATATTAATAATCTTATTTACGGTGGGAACCCATCGGGCGCACGACTTGTACGTACTTACACGCACGAACGATCCCGGGCTTACCGGAACCAAAACATTAGGCACTCGTTTATTGTGCGTATAGTTCCGACGTCCGAAATCAATCAGAACTTGGTGGGATATTTATACGTGATATACGCAACGTCACCGGAAGACTGCCATTGTAAACATTATACACAATGAATTCTTACGGCTACTGTTTATGTGCCATACAAATTCATATCCAATGAGCAGCTGACATAATGCTTGCGAAATTGTTGGAAACGTAGCATCAAATGAATTTAAAAAAGCGATGCAATGAGCCATGTTGCGGTGAAGGTCACATTGTAAACATTATAAACCTGCTAGAATAAGTTAGTGTGTTTAGTTAGATGAGCATTTTATTTGTTAAAAAAACCTGCCAAGTGTGAGTTGAACTCACACACGAAGGGTTCCGTACCGTATTAAGATCGAGCAAAAAAACGCCGTTAAAAACACGTTTTTAGCCCCCTTTAATTATTAACTTTATTTAATTTTTATAATTTTTTGCTATAGTCGCAATAGAAATACACCATCTGTGAAAATTTCGACTGTCTACCTATAACGGTTCATGAGATACAGCCCGCTGACAGACAGACGAACAAGCATATTAAAAAGAGCAAAAATATTACCTGCAGCAGTAGTTGTCGCAAGGGCCATCTGGTTTCCATTTGGTAGTACTGCACAAGTGTAGTCACATACGCGTACTTGTGGCTGCTCATCACATGTTGGGAGATGTTCACGTCAGCATTCGACTATAAAATAAGAAAATTGTATAATTATTGTTTACAACCTTTTTTTTTTTTTTTGAGGGTGGGAAATCATCCAATGACTTCTCCCGCTCTGGGCGGAGCGGAAGGGCGTGTCAGACTTTTACTGACTAAAACCCACCCGTGTTCCTTCATTTGCCTGTTGCCAAGGTCCCGGTATCCCTTTCGGACTTTCCCGCAACCCTGGCAGGCATCGGTCCTATTGGACCCCGTCATTTTTGCTGACATCTCTTTGAGGCGCGCGTGGAACACGACGCGCCATCGACCCGGGCCTGGTCCTTATCGGACGGCGAGCTGCCCGTTGCTCGCCGTCCGCAAGCCCGCGCCTATGGTGGCCGGAAATCCGCCTGGGATTCCCGACGCCCAGGGCGTCTCCAACGGCGGCGGTTAGGGGCGTGAGGGCGCAAACTTTGCCTTTCCCTCACGCGTTCCGCCTCCTCCTTCGCGAGCATTACTGCTTCGCAGAAGGAGGTGACGGCTTCCCATGCCCTCTCGCTCCGTACCATGGCCTGAACCAGGGCCGGACGCGAGAGGTCACCGCCGCCAATCGCATCCGCGAGGACACGGCGGTGCTCCGCCCAAGCAGGGCACACCTCAACCGTATGCTCCACCGTGTCCTCCGGGCGATCCACACAGTGGTGACACCCGGGCGTTTCCTCCCGCCTAATCCTACACAGGTACCTCCCGAAGCTGCCATGTCCGGTGAGGACCTGTGTCAGGCGGAAGGTGAGGACGCCGTGGCGCCTCTCTATCCACTCCTCAAAGAGGGGACTTATCGCCGCTATTGTGGCGTGCCCAATTGTTTACAACCTGAGAACTTGAAAGGTAGCGAAATTTCATAGGATATTTCAAACGTTTGAAGTTTATTGGATCACTCTCATGTGAACACAAAAGAAAACACTTTAACACTTATCCAAATCTCAAACTATACTTGAAGTCATTCTTTAAAGTGGTACTTAACTGTTTAATTTCAAAAACTTTTTTTGTAGTGCATCAACAAGTAAAGGAAGTTTTATTTTGAAAACATTTACTTGAATACTTACACATATTAGTGTTCATCAAGACAAATGAGTAAAATGTCGTGTGAAAATGTTTTGAGTATGAATGGCTATAAGAATAGGGGAAGACCAAAGAAACAATGAATGGACTGTGTGAAAGATGATATGGCTAGAAAGGGGGGTGACTACCGAGATGAGGCCTAATAGAGAAGCATGGAAGAAAAAGACATGTTGCGCCGATTCTAAAATAAATTGGCATAATGGCAAGAGAATTTTAATGAAAATTTTTTTTTTTTTTTTTTTTTTTTATCTGCGTCCCCCGGTTTCCCAGTCGTAAGTCTTGATCCCGTGGGAATATCGTGATAAAAGTATCCTATGTCCTATTCAGGGTCATGGTCTACACCTGTGCCAAATATGTAGTATAATACTAGCTGATGCCCGCGACTTCGCCCGCGTGGATGTCGGTTATTATATACTAAAGCCTTACTCGAGAACCACTCTATCTATTGGTGAAAACAGCATGAAAATCGGTGCAGTCGTTTTTGAGTTTTTCGCGTACAGGACGACAGACAGACGCCGCGGAGGACTTTGTTTTATATTATGTAAGGATATATATATTATGTATATAGGAGCTCGTGGCTAAGTAATAACAGCTACACTGGGTCGATCCATCAGGTTAAGCTGCGCTTGCCGGGGTTGGTCGGTGGATGGGTGACCATCTTTACATACCGAGACTCCTCCGTGCCTCGGAAAGCACGTTAAGCCATTGGTCCCAGTTGTCATTCGTGGATCTTTGACAGTCGTTACGGGTCGTCAGACACCCGAAAGTCTGACAACCAGTCTTACCAAGGGGTATCGTATTACCCAGTTACTGGGTTGTGGAGGTCAGATAGGCAGTCGCCCCATGTAAAATACTGGTATTCAGCTGCATCTGGTTAGACTGGAAGCCGACCCCAACATAGTTGGGAAAAGGCTAGGCAGATGATGATATAGTTAGGATTGGGATGATGAGTATCATACCATAACAGAGATCAGTTCAAGCAGCTGCGTCTGTATATCGTGCGCATCATCATGTAACGCCCAACCTCTCTGCTGTGCGTCGTTGGCTGCCTTCGACAACGCGTTCAGTGCCGTCATCATACGCAACGCGTCTGGGGCTGCGTCGATGGCGTTCTTAGGGCATGTTATGTTACTGTTTGCCTCGCGGAGAAGTGCGTCGATAATCGAACGTGCTGCCCCGCCTGGTAGGAACTCCTGAAATTTTATTAAAAACATGAGAAAATTTGTGCATGCCTGCAATAGAAAATTAATAAGATAATAAAAGGAGTATGTAAGAATCGTAGCAAGTAACATTCTGTAGTTTCTGCCTAAAAAAACATGAGTTTATGTATGTATGTAAGAAATAATTTAACTTTACGCCTTAGAACTTCTCTACACCAACAGTAGGGTTAAAACACCACCTATTTTCAGTAATGTTTGGAAATATTTGTACATATCAGACAGTGTTTTTAGGGTTCTGTACCTCAAAAGAAAAAAACTGAACCCTTATAGGAATACTTTGTTGTCCGTCTGTCTGTCAGTTTGTCAAGCCCTTTTTCTCAGGAATGTGTGGAGATATCAAGCTCTAAAATAATAAAGATTCTAAGTCAATCCACGCTTTGGCAAACTTACTGTATCTACCTTGATTATAAGAGCATGATGTGGTCTCCTATAATAATCCCAATTATTATTACACGCACACTAGTATTTGTCCCTGTTGTGAAAACTTGCATGAAATGATGTAGTGTCTATTGGAGTCGAGATATAAATAAATACGGCCATTTATGCAACATATTTTGATACTCACAAATAAATCAAACCCGTTTAATTTGGCAAGAACCAAGGCAAGCACAAGTAAAGGAAAATGTCCAAAACTCGATAATTTCTAGTTTTATTACATTATTATTTGCGATTACTTACATTTGCAAGTGGAGAATTTACCACGAATTGATGTATGAGGAAAGATGTTTTTCAACTACAATTTAAAGTTTGTTTTTGGGATACATTTTAACTAGGGAACCCTTCATTGTGCGTGGTCCAACATGCACTTGGCCAGTCTTTATTAAGACATTGATATTTAAAAAAAAAATCTTACCCTCAATGAAATTAGAACAGTTTCTACAGCTACTTTGGACATGTCATGGCTGAGCTGTGTTTCTTTCCGCACTGCCTGCACTATTTCATAAATGGCATTTGGTTTGATGCTCTCACTGCTATCCTGGCTGTCATCCTGGTTATCCGTATCTGAAGACACTTGGTTGGACGATGTCTTGCCAACCGTTGGTTTCTTTTTGACTTCTTCATCCTCTGTTTTAACTGGAAATAAACAATAAGAATAGGGAAGACATTTTTTTTCTTTCTTCCTCGAGAACCACTCTATCCATTCGTGAAAACAGCATAAAAATTGGTGCAGTCGTTTTTGAGTTTATCGCGAACAGACAGACAGACAGATGCGGCGGAGGACTTTGTTTTATAATATGTAGTGAATGGCACAGTGAGTCCCAACTCCATTTTTTATTAATATGATAATGCAAAATATGTGTTAAGTAATTTTTTTTTTTTCATCTGATTAAAAGACTATTTAGTTTTTTTTTTACCCAAGCATCATCCCAATTGCTATTTACCTACCTAGATGAATATAACGTATTCAAACAGAAACTTCCACCAGCAGTATTCCTACACAGAAACTAAGCCTCTAAATCAGCCATAAACAGCAAAACATACCATGAAACAATATTTAGAATGCTTTAAAAATAAACATGATTTATGCATACAATTTGTTTCATGCACGTAATTTGTTTTCAGATGTTTACCTTGAGGCACATTATTATTAGGCTTAGTAGGTGATGGGGAAGATTCTCTCTCTTCACAGATGTGCTGCTGTGAAATTACAGGTCGCAAATCAAAACATGGTGACACACCATTAGGTGGAGTGCAGTCATCCAGCCGTGGAGGGGGTTTCGGAGCCGGTGCCTTCTTCCCATGAGGCTTTAAACATATCTGAATTTGTTTCTTCTTCTCACTTAACTTGGCAACTAAATCTTGCTTCTGCGACATTGCACCACTCTCACTTATACATTTCATGCAATCATTTAGGAAGGCAAGATAAAACTCTGGCTCCACCTGTTACGAATATGAACAAGACACTGACTTTAGTAACTGAAATATGAAGTGTGATAATTATGGTAATGAATTTAGCCTGTTACCTTGACTCCGCCAACGTAATTCGAGGGCACGAATCCGACTTGACCTTTTCTATTAACGACATGCCACCAGTTCCGCTGTTTAGCGTTACTTTGTTGTAGAAAGAAAAATTCGCCTTCCGTGAAGCTGAGGGTTTTGGCCAACGTTGCCTCAAAGTCGTAAAGCGCTTTAAGCATTTCATGGTCTTCTGTAAACATTCTTAATTTGTAGTTGTCCGCATCCACACCCAAGTAAAACGATTAGGACATCGTTTAAATAATACTTACCCAAAGAGTTTGGTCCGTCCCCCATGATTATAAACAAATTAAATTATAATACTAAGAAGTTTTTCGTTTCATTTGTGTTTAGTTTTTTCACATTTCTATTTGTATTTACCGTATTTTCAACCAGCAACCTGAAAATCAACACAACAACTCAATCAATGTTTTTGACAGTTGACAGATGACACTTTCATTTAATAATTTTGTCTCTGAGTTTGGGTATGTGCAGATTAAAAAAAAACAGTACAACTTTTATCCTTTTTCAAAATATTTCGAGTATATATAATATAATATTTCGTATAAAGAAAATGGTGTCGATTGCAGCAGCAGAGCAAGGGGCAACCAAGGAAACAGTAGCAGTGCAAAAAGATTTAAGCGACAGCTTGCGATTAATTTACATCCCCACCCGTTACATAATTTATAGACGTTCTTCCTACTTCTAGCATGAATAGAATAATTATGTAAGTAACAATTTGTGGCCAATTTTAACTTAGCCAATTTGTTGCCATTGCCATAAAAATATGACCTTATAAGGTACTAAACCACGAATAGGGCTATATTGCCTCATACGAGTAGATTTATTTCACCTGCGGAACGGTCCTTACTTCCGTTGTACGCGTAGGTAGGCGTTAGCAGATAAACTGCATCGATTTTCATCGTGATTTTTCTGTCAGCATGCTTACAAAACGGATACCTAGGTACCTAGGTACCTTTAAATAGCAAGCTAATAAAGATATTGCTATCCACGAAGACGCGACTCCGCTCCGCTCCGTACTAAAGTACCTACCTACACAGCTTACAGTACAGTAACCGCGGAGTGGGACGCGTTTTCGTGGATGGCAATATCTGTACCGCCGCATTAAGTACTTGATGCAAAATATTTGCGACCCAGTAACGTGATGGAAATCACAAGGTAAGCGCTGCGAGCAAAGAACAGTTGGCCAGCCAAAAGACTCTGTCGTGTGGGGCCAGGAGTACTGGGTCACAACCCAGGAACAGTTAGCTAGCCAAGAACAGTTGGCTAGATAAGAGATGCCGTCGCGTGTGGCCAGGAGTGCTGCGAGCCAAGAACAGTTCTTTAAGTAGCCAAGAACAGTTGGCCAGCCAAGAGACTCTGTAGTGTGTATCCAGGTGTGCTGTGAGCCAATTCTCAATTGTCAATCCTTACTTCCTTATTAATATGTATTATAAATGCCAAAGTAACTCTGTCTGTCTGTCTGTCGCGCTTTCACGCCAAAACTACTGAACCGATTTAAATGAAATTTGGTACACAGATAGTCTAGAGCCTGAGAAAGGACATAGGCCACTTTTTATCGACATACCACGCGGGCGAATACCAGCGCAAAGCTAGTATTGAATATTTATCTACATTCCAAAAAGTGAAATTATGTGATAGGTTTTACAAACACATGATCATTGAGGAACCCTGTCGGGCACAGCACAGTAGGAGAGGACGAGGGCTTACATTTTATTACGTAATTGGTATGGTATAATTTTTATTTAATTCTATATCTTCTTCTTTTTCGTGTGGTTATCTAGTGGGGTTTTTTATTTTGTTACTTGGAAATTATTTTTGACCTTAGTAGATAAATTAAGTGTCATAGTATCAGGTTAATTAGTTTTTGTTCATCAACTAGGAACCCCAGTAAAAAACACGCAAGGTAGAATATAGTAGCTCGGAGATTTTGAGATTGCTTGAAGTGGATATGATTTGAGTAGTAGAGTAGTTCCCAGTAACTTAAGTCTCCTTTTTAATATTTCCAACTTGTACCTACATATATATCTAGCAATATACAGGGTGTAACTTTAGACCCATCACATAGCCGTCAACTACGCATTATGTACATCAAACTAAGTAACATACATAGTACAAAAATAATTGCTGGGAATGACTTATTTTTGGTGTGATAAATCGCTGTTTACGGTAGTGCACAACGTAACGTACGCAAAACATTGTGTTTATGGGTGCATGTAACAGTTCAGGGTTCGTGGCGGTATTTGAAATTAATTTATAACATTTAAAACTTGCTTTCTTTAAAACACGTCTGAAAAAGTTGGAATCTTGACCTTCAATATCTCCGTAACCAATTAAATAAATTCAACCTTTTTGTCACCTGTCACCCGCACCATGCTACACCGCAAACAGTATAGTATAGGATATACTCGTAGGTTCCCAGATATGGTCCAAAACAAAAAAAAACACAATGACGGGAATAACAAGTGGCTTTCGGCTTCGTTAAGTGTCATTTTACACCCGTTAGTACATAGTAGGTACTATAGGTATATAGCTTAGTATATAGTAAGTATCATTACATATTATAAAACAAAGTCCTCCGCCGCGACCGCGTTCGCGATAAACTCAAAAACTACTGCACCGATTTTCCTGCTGTTTTCACCAATGGATAGAGTGGTTCTCGAGGAAGGTTTTAGTATAGAATAACTGGCATCCACGCGGGCGAAGCCGCGGGCATCAGCTAGTATAGTATAAAGTATATACACTATAGTTAACCTTCCTCATCGGGTTAAAATGTACTGTCACCTTTGTAAAAATGGGTAAACAAAATTCCGATGGGTAAACAAAACTGATACACGTAGTACTTAAACCGCGACAAACGAAAGTCTTGATCCTGTTCGTTCGTGGAGTGGTTACGAAGGACGGACTGTCCTTGAGAGTCATCTTCAGTCACACCAACTCAAGTAGCATCGAGTAAGAGGAGTCGGATTCCCAAGGTTTGTATTTTAATCTCAATGTTTCTTAGCATTCGCAATTGGTTTGTATTTGTAATTATCCGATACCTTGACTTGAGTACTATTGAAATCACTATAAAATTACTAGCTTCTGCTTGCGACTTCGCTCGCGTGAAGTTCTTAAACATATGTACTTAAAACATTTCCTATGGTAGGTACCTACTCGGCAATAGTATAGCTTCTATCAGTGAAATATATTTTTTCTCAAACATGCTTAGGAATTCGATTCATTATTTTGACAACCTTCTTCAAAATAAATCAAAAATGCTGTAGGCGCTGGTCAAATACATGCGAGCGCCCGGCTGGCAATGTTTGTATTCAAATCCATATTTGTCGTGTTTAGCGGCCGAATAAATGACTATCGTGTAATTCAAAAATGGAACAAACCTTTTCCTTCGACACATGGCAACCAAGAGATGCAAATAGAGCTGTTTATAGTAAAAAAGAAACAAATTAACATATTGCCGCGTGAAAAATTACCGTTGTTCGTAATTGATTCTTGAATTTATAATTAATTTATTTAGTTTGAATTTACGTGCATTATTTGAGAAAGTACTATACAAGTCTTGGCCGCAACCAGGCATTGATGGACTCACGTATTTTCACGATCGTCCATCAATGCCCCTTTTGCAGGCCGCGGCAGTAATGTACTTTTGTATTCGGATCTCTTACTAACAATCGAGCAATTTTATCTATACCTATATAAAAAGATTAATTTAGATTTATCTTTTATAAAAATGCATATTTCTTTATTCTACTATCGTCGACATGATTCTTAGAACTTATTTAGTTCTTAACTACAAACCTATCTCTAATTAGATATGTTTTCCTTTCCGGTCATATAATTTTAGAATTTGATCTTTATTCGTAATTGGTTTTATAGAATTGCTTTAGTTAACTGCGTAGGTAAAGAGATCATGTCTGACCTTTGCTCTACATTTATAAACAGGAAAATGACTGTTTGTATTACACAACATTTTTTTTAAATGTTGACAGATGACACTTTAATTCAGTAATTTCGTCTCTGAGTTTGGCTATGCAGTTACAGCGAGTGAAAGATAAAAAAACAGTAGGTAGGTATGACCTTCTATCTTTTGACAATATTTCGCTTGAGTAAAGCTTCAAAAGCAAAAAAATAATAATGCAGCCGCATTAGCATAGGGCATCATAGAAACAGCGGCAGCACAGAGTACTACCTATACCTACCTACCTACCTACCTACCTACGTGTACCTATAGAGCGGCAATGCAACAGGATGGTAAGTGACAGGTTGCAATTAATTTACATCCCCAGCCGTTGCAATAATGACGTTCTTCCCACTTCTAGCAAAAGTAGATACCTACCAATTTGTTACCAATGGGGAATCCACATTGATGTAAGCTAAACAGTTACTTACCGTAAAAATAATACCTTTTATGGTAGTAAACCAGAAATTGGTAGGGCTTTATTGCCACATAGTTACTAGCAGATTTCATTCACCTGCGGAGCGGTCTTTACTTGTTTGCCGTTGCTATCAGTAGGCGTTATAGATAGCATCGATTTTCATCGCGATTGTTCTGTCAGCATGCTTGCAAAACGGGTACCTATCTATCTATTAATTGTACTTTATGGAAGATTTTTGCGCACGCGCATCTCGAGGAAGCAAAGGTCCTTCAGCAAAATGTTTGTTAATATAGTCCACATTGACTTATTGGAAACGGTAGATATATTTGTGTGCCCGGTAAAGTGCTGCATTATGAAATATGCACAATGTTTACAACAGATATCTTCGGTTATCGTATTATTGCAAACTATGCTTTGTTTGTGTGTCCACTTGCTTTTAATGAATACCTATTATGATTGAGTTCTATTGTTCTATAGAAATCTGATGGCATTAATAAATACCATAACTATAATTTAATATAGCATTTTAAACATAGTCGACAAAGAGCGGTAGGATTTATTTTTTCAGACAAATATCTCTTCAGCTTTTTGTCGTCTATTAAAATTGAATAATTAAATACAACACGATACCAATAGTTCAAAAAAAAAAAATAACGCACAGACAAAATTATTCGAAAATATGAATTCACTGTGTCGATACTTCGATAGTCTATAACAACTTATCACCCAGCAAATGCTACACGAGCCAATAAGGGGTCGAGACGATGGGTCAAAAGATAGTCCGCCAGGTTCTTCCCTTTCTCCAAAAAACGAATCTCATATTTTCCTTGATGCGCCGGTATAAATAATCAATGAGTGATCATTTCAATACAGGATTCGCGAAACATTAGTCATTATGTTAAAACTAACAATTATATTAGCGGTTGTGTCCGTGTTGATTGTTGCTGAGATAACATGTCATCCAACGGTCGAATATTCTCCGACTAGAACCAGCCAACAGCAGTTGGCCAGCCAAGAGACTCTGTCACGTGTAGCCAGAAGTATTGCGAGCCAGGAACTGTTAGCCAGCCAAGAACAGTTGGCCAGCCAAGAGACTCTTTCACGTGTAGCCAGGAGTGCTGAGAGCCAGGAGCAGTTAGCTAGCCAAGAACAGTTGGCCAGCCATGAGATTTTGTCACGTATAGCTCGGAGTGCCGCGAGGCAGGGGCAATTGGCTAGCCAAGAACAGTTGGCCAGTCAAGAGACTTTTTCACGTGTAGCCAGGAGTGCCGCGAGGCAGGAGCAGTTAGCTAGCCAAGAACAGTTGGCCAGCCAAGAGACTCTGTCGCGTGTGGCCAGGAGTGCTGCGAACAATGCCGACACGACAGTAATAACAGTAGGAAAATGAAGGACATAATAATAATTATATAACAATAATAAAATGAAATAAAGGAAATAATATAATAATAAACAAATAAATCATTTATTTTGGACCAAACACACACACACATACCCAGATGGATAACGACGGAAGGATGGATGGATGAATGAATGGATGTGGATTATACACAGTTTATACACCTGCCAAACTACGTGACTGTTTGTCGGCAGGATTAGCGCTCGTCTTAAAATATACGGGGGTTTATTTAAAACATTGCTTAAAGTTAAGTTTTCATTACTTAACTTTAAGCAACGTTTATAAATTAAGGTGTCCGCCCGTCCGGCTGTCGGTCAGCGGGCTGTATCTCATGAACTATATAGGTAAACAGTTGAAAATTTTCACAGATTGTGTACTTCTATTGCCGCTATAACAACAAATAAAAATTAAATAAATTTAATAATGAAAGGGAGCAGTCCCTCATACAAGAAATGTGTTCTTTTCGGCGTTTTTTGCTTGATCTTAATACGGTTCGGAACCCTTCGTGTGCGAGTCCGAAACGGACTTGGCCGGTTTTTTAGATTCTGAAACAACTATTAAGTACGTACCTACTTACTTTATAGTACTGTAAATAACATTTACACACTGTAGGGGTCAGGTAAGTAGGTAACCGGTACAGCCGAACTACAGAGGGCCCCAAAAAATTTAAACTTTTATTTTTTGTTGTTAGTTGTAGGTAATGGTAACTATGGTAAGGAGCTCGTGGCTAAGTAATAACAGCCGTTAGAAGCCCGAAAGTCTGACAACCAGTCTTGCCAACGGGTATCGTATTACCCAGTTACTGGGTTGTGGAGGTCAGATAGGCAGTCACTCCATGTGAATTGCTGGTATTCAGCTGCATCTTCTTGGACTGGAAGCTGACCCCAACATGGTTGGGAAAAGGCTAGGCAGATGAGTTGTAGGTTATGGTATGTAGGTACCTACCCGAGTTAGAATGACGGCTCGAAATATTGAGAGGTAGAATCAGAACAAGACATTCTTAACACAAGATAAGTACGTATATCCTTCAATTTTATTTTCGTATTACTCTTACTTTTACGCAGGAAGGCGATTTAATAGTTCAATTCGAATTTTGTTTATTTTTCCAATAAAACTCATGTTTGCTTTGTATTAATTTAATGGACATAATATTATTTGATACGTTTGCGATTTTTACGAGAACGGTCATGTTCCACAAAGGATATCGAGTCGAGATCTTGGTCTGCGCCATCTTGAATTATTCATGAGGGTTAAACGGACAAGACCCTCTCCGCGGGATAGCATAAACTTGCAGATATACTTGATAACAATGACTTTGAGATACCATTTCAAAGATGAGATTTAATTTTATAGCAATCATTTGGAAGATTACCTACTGAGAATAATACGTATTGAGTTTTACAAAACGTTATAATAACCCTTATCTTTGTTTGGATAACAAAAGTGAAGAGAAACTAAGACTTGATATGAACAAGTAGACTCGTCCTTAATTGAATGCTCCTGGGGCTCAACAGCTTTCTTTGGTTCATAGATTAATGAATTTTCTATTATTTTCTTATAACTACAGTAAAATTAACGAACAAAGAAAGATAACTAATTATGTTGCGATAACAAAGCGTTACTAAATGCCAATATCTTAATTACTGAGAAACTTTCTCAATTCTTGCACACCTGAATGAAATGAGGCATTGCCATCGCGTAGAGTTCATACAATAGTCGGAAAGTAATTAAAGTAATTACATGCCTTACATACAAAGGCTTGTATCGTAGCGAGCTCCAGAAAGAGTAATTCCCCACATTATAAACTTTAAAAATCGCCTGTTAAAATGAAAAATACCTACACAAATTTAAAAAATTTCAAAAATACCTACCTACCTATTTCCTGAAAAAAAGTAAGTAAGTAAGTATGTATTATGAAAAGCTCCAGTTCATAAATAACATTTCCTTTTGCATAATTGACGAAAACGTGACGAAGTCTCAGTAGGAATCTTAATGTACATTTCGTGCATAAGTACGTGATTCTGTTTCCATTATAATTCGTTACAAAAAATCTCCATAATTACACGTCATTTGGGCTTGAATATGGTTAGGAAATTGTATTAACTAAAAGTCACTTCCGTAGGTGGTTGTAATATAAATGGGGTTCGATTGTAAAGGAGCGGGAATTTCCGCGTAGTTAGTGGTTTTCGCTACGACAAAATACTTAGCTGCATCGTTCAGGATGGAAATTCCTCCCTCTATTTAGAATTGGTATTGGCGGTGGCGTACCGTTTAATATTATGCAACAAAGACTTAATGTTAATCGAATTGTATTCATTTTGAGGCTGCTGTTCGTAATTGCATTGAAGCAGTGGTGGCCCAGTGGTAATGGCCCCGACTTACGGGTCGTAGGTCGCGGGTGCAAACCCAGGCAGGTTGTGACGTTGCAAAATGACATCTTAGGCGACATCTAGCGGTAGAACCTTGTAGCTCAAGAGTTTCTCGATACCGAAGACAAAACGCTGTTATTGGGTTTTGATAGTTATCTTGATGTTAATTAATTATTCGAAATTGATTAACATACAGATTTAATCACCCAAATTTTATAGTCATGCAATGTCAGATAAATTAAAATTGAATATATTATCTTAGAATTTCACAAGTGGACTGTCACTTGTGTCAAACAATTCTGTTTAGTCTGTGGTTAGATCTTTCTCGAAGGTCGATGAAAAGGAGTCAGGTCTTTGGTCCTGCGTGTGTGACGAGAAGGCTGTTTCTTCCCGATCCTGGTCAATCCTACGCGACGATGGGGATTCATCAGGTATGTTATTTGAGAGGCACCAGTTCGGTGTTGATCAGACTGTGTCCGGCCAATAATCTTATTGGAAATATATCATAGATGTTGTTTCAGTATTAGCCGAACCTGTCTGGCTTTTTATATTGGCCTGAACTGATGCGAACGTGAGAAGACGTGACGCCCTGGTGCCGTCCCGAGGTCTAATGAAATAGCAGTTAGTCCCGACTAGTGGCGGGCAGTGTGCTGGTTGACCCGGGCAGTTATGAGGTTGGATCCAACGAGTGCTGGCAGTGTGGCCATCCTTTGAGATTGTAAGGCCTTACCTATCCGGTACCTCGTGCGAGATAGGTCGCCGCTCCAGGTAAAGAAAGATTAGCGTCATCGTTTTCTTCCGGACGTTCCCGTAGGCCGCGTGTTCGTGGGAACACAGAGTTTCCTCTGTGTTCCATGCCAAGGGACTTGATTCCGTCAACTGAGGTAGAGTAGTCAACTGAGCGAGAGTTCTCAACTGAGTGAGTGAGAGTTGCATCTGCAAGTTATGCTAACTAACATTTAATTTATTGTGGCAGATCCTTTGAGAGAGTGATACCCATGTGACCATTTTCAGAAAGTCATTTCAGAGTGTTTAAGGCTTTCATGTAGTGACTAGGTAATAAGACCAGTTGATATAAATTACATGTGTTTGGTTGTGTCTCTGGGTGCTTTGCCCAAAAGTTATATTCATTTTATGAGCACAACCATAATAGGTCACTTATTATTCGATTGAGCTAGAAGTTGTTAAGCGTTCATCTCACGAATCCTCACAAGCGACCTGAGCTTGTTGTATTTAGTCTCATCCTTGTATTTCCCCTAACACACCTTGTTACGGAGACGTGGTGTGTTAGAGGTTAATACCTTATAAAGGTGTGTAGAGGTTAATACCTTATAAAGATTGGGAAAGTTCTGTATGTTTTAGTGGCTTGCCACAAAATTTGTATACCTTTGTTATTGTTATATTTACAATAAACTTAGTAATGTGTAAGAAGGTAATTGTTTAATTGGTTCTTTCCCTAGCTATTATACCTAATAAATTTACTTTAGCACGGTCTGTAAGGTACCGGGTTACAAGGTGCTTTACTTTGTGCGAATAATTTCATCACCACTGCTTTCAAAACGGTGAAGGAAAATATCGTGAGGAAACCGGCATGTCCTAGAACCAAAAATTCAAAGACATGTGTCATTTACCAACCCGCACTTCAGCCTGTATGGTGCATTACGGCCCACTCCTTCTGGAAGAGAGGAGGCCTGAGTCCCAGCAGTGGGAACATTATAGACTGATTATATTATGTATGTATGTTCGTAAATTGTGGTGTAGGTATCGTCTCAAAATAGGCGGAGATTATGACATTATTTTGTCCGTATTTACCTCACATCTCATAGGTACTTTAATCTCACATTATTTGAGTAGAAAACATTTGAAAGATTGTGTAAACTGCTATAAGTAGGGTACTTCTTACAATTCGAGGGAACGAAGGCAAGTTCTCATTTTTGATTAAAAACATATCTTTTAAATACCAATACCTACCTAATGGTAAGGTAAGCCTCCTGTGTATCTGCGTAAGTAATATCTACGAGTATACCTAAATACTTACACCTCTTGCAATATTTACTAAACAGATGTACTGTTTAGATACTTTTTTTTTTTTTTTTTTTTTTGAGGGTGGGAAATCATCCAATGACTTCTCCCGCTCTGGGCGGAGCGGAAGGGCGTGTCAGACTTTTACTGACTAAAACCCACCCGTGTTCCTTCATTTGCCTGTTGCCAAGGTCCCGGTATCCCTTTCGGACTTTCCCGCAACCCTGGCAGGCATCGGTCCTAGCGGACCCCGTCATTTTTGCTGACATCTCTTTGAGGCGCGCGTGGAACACGACGCGCCATCGACCCGGGCCTGGTCCTTATCGGACGGCGAGCTGCCCGTTGCTCGCCGTCCGCAAGCCCGCGCCTATGGTGGCCGGAAATCCGCCTGGGATTCCCGACGCCCAGGGCGTCTCCAACGGCGGCGGTTAGGGGCGTGAGGGCGCAAACTTTGCCTTTCCCTCACGCGTACCGCCTCCTCCTTCGCGAGCATTACTGCTTCGCAGAAGGAGGTGACGGCTTCCCATGCCCTCTCGCTCCGTACCATGGCCTGAACCAGGGCCGGACGCGAGAGGTCACCGCCGCCAATCGCCTCCGCGAGGACACGGCGGTGCTCCGCCCAAGCAGGGCACACCTCAACCGTATGCTCCACCGTGTCCTCCGGGCGATCCACACAGTGGTGACACCCGGGCGTTTCCTCCCGCCTAATCCTACACAGGTACCTCCCGAAGCTGCCATGTCCGGTGAGGACCTGTGTCAGGCGGAAGGTGAGGACGCCGTGGCGCCTCTCTATCCACTCCTCAAAGAGGGGACTTATCGCCGCTATTGTGGCGTGCCCAGCACTGGGTTGCGACAATCGCACTCTCCATGCCGCCATGAGATCTTGCCGGAGCTCTGTCCGCTGTGCCGCGATTTCTCGCGGCAGCGGAGTTACACCCCGGCGCTTCACCTCCTCGCGCCACTCCCAGATGTGCGCGAGGACCTTCGCCTCCAGATCCCATGGCGGTAATCCGGCAAGGAGGCTCGCCGCCTCACGGGAGACCGTGCGGTATCCCCGGGCCAGCCGAATGGCCATGACCCTTTGGGACGCGTTCAACCGGCGTGCTGGCCGCAGCCTAAGGGAACGCGCCCACACCGGTGCCCCGTAAAGGGCCATGGACCGCACGACCCCCGCATAGAGCCTCCGGCAGGAGGCGTTTGGACCCCCTAGATTGGGCAGGAGCCGCCTCAAGGCGGCCCCAGCCCGGTCCAGCCTTGGAGCCAAACGTCGGAAATGCTCCACGAAGTTCCACCGGCTGTCGAGGACGAGTCCCAGGTACTTCATCGTCGGCTCGACGCCGATGTGAACCCCTCCTACCGTAATTTGGGAACCCGACGGTGGCGCGTTCCGAGGGCCATGAAAACACATGACCTCGGACTTGTGCAAGGCCACCTCGAGTCCCAACTGCCGGATTCTATCTACGATTGTCGCAACCCAGCGTGTCGCTAGATCGGCCGCCGCCTGGTGCGACCTCCCCTGCGCCAGGACCAGCGTGTCGTCAGCGTAGCAAACCACGCTGACGTCGCTAGGGAGGTCGGCGCGCAGCACCCAGTCGTATCCGATGTCCCACAGATGCGGCCCCAGGACCGATCCCTGTGGGACACCGCACGACATCTCTCGCCGGTTCCACATTCCCTGGTGACCGGGGTAGATGACGGCCCTGTCCGTCAAATAGGCCTCGACCACACGACAGAGGTAGGTCGGCATCCGGTGGTACCGGAGTGCCTCCCTTATGCAACTCCAGGGCAGGGTGTTGAAGGCGTTGGCGATGTCTAGTGACACCGCCAAGACGACCCCGCCCCGGGCCACAGCATCCCCCGTCGTGAGGGCCCGTACACGCATGATGGCGTCCACCGTAGAGCGCCCTCTGCGGAAACCAAACTGGCTCTCCGCCAAATCCGGCCCCACCCGACTGTTTAGATACTTGTCACTGCAATTACAGTAATGGAACTCACGTGTTCTCCAAACACAAGCGCTTAATGTAATTACAACTTCAGCCGTAATAACGTTGTTCTGCTGAATTTACTATTGATTAACGGTAGGAGCTTTTAATTCTTCTGTGGTGGCATCTACATCGCCACATGCGTCACACAAAAATTCTGACGTCACATAAATCCTGCATCGCGCAATTTGAGTTTACCGCGCCATGGACATATATACAAAATTCAAACATCAATCTTTGGGCAGTTGCCCGCCAGACACAACACCCGTCTGGTTGGAGGATCATCCCTTTTCTATGGTGGATGAGTGAACTTTACACCGCCTGTTCCTCATACCCCTAAACTTCTATTTAGAAGTTATAAGAATAGATCCCTAAGTGCTCATATACACGAGCGGCACGTTGCGCTAACGGTAGAGGTAACTAACTGCAACCGTCGACAGAGGCAATTGTAGCCGTCGACGCGTCAATCGCTGCCGACGACGCGTCTATGACTGCCTCCGACGAGTGTCGACGGCTGCAATTGCCATTGCCGTTGGCATCATGCCGCTCGTGTATATGAGCATTAAGACTGGTACTCGCGCTTTCTGATCCCAATATAATCTAATTTCAATATTCGCCCTAGAACTATTATTTTCGGATCTACAGTTCACTTGCCAACCGACCTATTTTCAACAGTATAGTAACAGACTCTATCAGTCTGTTTAATGAATTAAAGGAAATAGGTACCTACCTACCTACCTACCTATCTTCTTAACTTTATACAAATGGCCATTTATGTATACCAGCCTGTAACTGTCCCACTTCAGAGCTGCAGACTTTTCCTCATACAAAGGAGACCACTAAGCTTAATTTATATTTTAAAAAAAAATGATATTAACAGAAATTATGAACAAGTAATTACTAGGATTAAGATAAAATAAAAAAGTGAACCACAAGTTTGTAATGTCATTTCCCTGCTACTAGCCGTATTAATGTGAATAAACGATACGACATGATATAATCTAAGTTAGCACAACTTAGTTGGGATTAACAAGAAAACTTGCACTCACTAACGAGAAAAAACTTACATACACTTTGTTGCAAGTCACGAACGTAGTGCCACCTTATTAAGTTTCAGGTGTTTATGCAACACTAAAACCTTATGTTTATTTTGTGTCTGTTTGAGAAATAAAAATGTTACAAAATATTTCCATGAAGGTATATTTTTTTACAAAAGTACCCTTGTGATATTCCACGTATTCCTTTATAACATTTACGTAAAACCATCCATCAATGCATAACATAACATCACGCGTGTAATCCCCGAAGAGTTAGGCAGAGGTACCTAGTACACCCAAATTTCGCCAGTTATGTTTTAGTCCCATGTAATAGGGGGCGAGTCTATTGTCATCAACCGAACACAAATCGAAACTCGGGCTAAGGAATTCCTAATAGAAAAACCCAATATCACTTTGCACGACCTGGAAATCAAACCCTCGATCATGCTTAATTGTAGCACTTGCTACCTTTTAACCAATGAGCCAGTCAGTTATAAGTTATAACATCTAATAGCAGTATAATAAAATGCTTTGTTTACAATATTTGTATTGCATGTCCCTATATCCTGTTCGAAGGCTATCTCGATGCTGGTTCTAATGAAAATATTGATAGCAATCGGGCTACATCGGCGTAGCATGCGTAGCCTGTGATTTTCGTAGGTCGTAGCAACTTGCGCGTACGCTGTATGCCTGCTAAGAATGCTTCCTAGTAGGTATAATCTTACATCACTGCAGGATATGTAATTGTAAGAATATCAAGAGGATAAAACCGTGTGTTTTTAACTTCTTATGTCTTACAACCAATTAAAAACAAAATAATCATATTTCTAGTAGGTACGAGTGATACTTTTGTGCTTTATTTATCACAAGTTGGCGTCATTGTAAATGGAACCTTACATCAATGATCATAAACGTCACATATGGATACTCATTATTTGCAACTACTATAGTAAAGTAATTATACATAGGTACACGGTAGGTACCAACAGTCGATACAATGTAAACAGCGTTGTTAAATTCATCTGCAGTTGACATCCATTAATTAGTTGGTCAATGATTAGCTTGAAATCCAATTAAATAACTACACATTTTGCATTATCCAGTGTTCACAGAGTATAATAATAGCGTGGAGTGTGTGTTTTTGGTTCAGGAGTACTTATTTGGAACGTTGTAATAACATATACGGTAGCGTAGTTACTAATCCATTTGTCGATTAGGGACTATCTAGTATTATAACATAGATATTTAATACTATACTTAGCTAGCTTCTGCCCACAACTTCCTTCTCGTGAAATTTCTTGTTCCCCTGTCCCAGGCCGTCGCATCACATCGCCCGCCCGCGCCATTTAAGATATTTAAGAAAACATAAAGTGCATTATCTGCGGTATGGTAACCCAGAATCGAGGCTACGACAAAAAAATGGCGGTGCTTTGGGCTCAAAATCAAAATAATAGTTATTATTACAACCTTTTTTCAAATAAAACTTTCCTGCAACGAGGTTCGCAACAATATTTATTGTAGAATTAATTATATTTATTTGTTAGAATACTTTTTACTGAGCAGAAAGCACGTTAAGCCGTTGGTCCCTGCTGTCATTTGTGGATCTTTGACAGCCGTTACGGGGCGTCAGAAGCCCGAAAGTCTGACAACCAGTCTTGCCAAGGGGTATCGTATTACCCAGTTACTGGGTTGTGGAGGTCAGATAGGCAGTAGCTCCATGTAAAATACTGGTATTCAGATGCATCCGGTTAGACTGGAAGCCGACCCCAAAATAGTTGGGAAAAGGCTAGGCAGATGATGACTTTTTACTGAGCAGCTTGTCCACGTCAGGCCGAAACTGGCGATTCCCTTTCTTGTTCTCCCGTCTCACCCCGTCGCATCGCATCGCCCGCCTTCGCTATGTGTTAGATTGCGCTTAGCGTTCTTTCTGTCTTTTTTCTTTTTACACGGCTCCTAAGGGTTGTAGCGTGATATTAAATATAAGCCTAAAACCTTCTTCAATGGGCTCTCAAATGCAAAAATATATTTGCAAATTTGACTAGTAGTTCCAGAAATTAGCGCGTTCAAACAAACAGACAAACTCTTCAGCTTTAGCAAAAATATTATGTTTTTAATTACATATCAAGGTCTACATATAGCTAGTAGAGGATGTAGTAGCCAGACAATTATTTATTTATTAATTTGCTCTCAGGCGTTTCACACATTTTACAATAGATAATTGCAATTAAGTGCATCCGAGTGAAGAAGCGATGAATTGATTGCGTGAAAGACAATATGTCTACAAAATAGAAGAAAAAAACGTGTTACGTCGACCCTAAATCCTAAACCTTACTAATATTATAAATACAAAAGTAAGTTTGTTACGTTTTCACGCTAAAACGGCTCAACGGATTTAGATGAAATTTGGCACATGGGTAGAACATGATCTGGAATAGGACACAGGATACTTTTTATCGCGATATTCTTATGGGATCGAGGCTTATGCAAGTGAAACCGCGGGGCGCAGTTAGTAGTTCAATAAGTTTAAATTCTCTTCAGATCTATTCATTGCAGCGTCTCGCCGTGTTCCGCTTGCTAGAGAGCAGGTGTCGATGTCAACTAAACATTGACGCCATATGGCAACCGCTCTGCAACGTGACGTGACTGCCATGTCTTCTATTCTCTTACATTGGATAGACATACATAGAATATAACTATGGGTACTTTGTACGTTGGCTTGATGAGCTGGCACCCTAATTGCGTAATACACAATCACAATCCGAATCATTTTGAAACAGATTGCTAATCCTTCATAAATTCGAAAAACGCAATTAGATAGCTAAATTCCTTTAAGATAGATTGAATGTAAATGGATTTCTGTGATTGATGTTCAATCAATCACAGAAATCCTAAAGTAATTCATTTACGAGAACATAGCAAAAGTAAACATTGCTCTTTTATTAAATGAACCATAGCTGTCTTTGAAATGCTTTTAAAATCTACGTTCCATTGGAAAAGCAATTTGTTTATCGTAGATATACATTTTTCACAATTTTTTAGCCATCAGGGCGAGACTAGACAAACATATTATAAATTCAATGACACAGAAAATAGGTGAACCGTTGAAATAAAAAAGAAAGCTTAAATTGTAAATAATTGATGGAGTTTCTTTCGGAACGTAAAAAGCATTAAGTTTGTTTTTGTAATAGTGCTGTCGTCAAGCGTGTGTGATAAATTGATCAAAATACTTTTTAAGTAGATACCTAATCAATACACTTTATTTTTCTTAAACAAGTCGAAATCGATCTTTATGTATTTAATTTCAAAAAATATTTATTTGTTCATTCGATAGGATTATAATGACTCCTGAACCAAAAGTCTCCTATGTAGTCGAACCGGCAATTACACGTAAATTCTGCTAACATGTCCTGCCTCTAGACCCATTAGATATATAATATTTCTTGTTCCATGATTTTACGAAACAACAATATACCCACATTTCTCTATTCCTTAAAGTGTCGCAGCACATCACCATCAATAACCGTTACGTTCAAGATAATCCAGATATATTTGCAGTGATAATAATATGGCAGGAGTGGTGCAGCTGTATTCACGTCGCGTTGCGCTGCAAAGCGCTTTAATATTGCATCGATGCCGACAACAGCTTGGACGGACGCCACCGGAATATACTCCGCAAATGTGGAAAACCTCGACAATGTCAGATATTATTATCTTACATATGTATTTATACATTCTTCTAAGAAAAGTGAGAAATTCGGGTATATGTTAGAGTCGAAATGCCTACCGTTAGATTCCTTTTTTACTAAAAGCGGCTTTAAAGTTGTTCGACATTTTATGTTTTTCTCAAAGAAATCGACAACTTTATGCTGCAACTCGATTGTATACTGACATTACTTATTTCTATTGAAGCATGCCGCCACACTGCAAAACTAGCAACTAACTCATCGATACATTACCTACACTGATCAAATGGTAATAAAGTTTTTTTAACCAGCCCGTATCCTGGGCCAAGGCCTCCCTACTCTCCTTCCACCTCTCTCTGTCCAGAGTTGTCAAGTACAAATCTTTGTTAACCCTAGATTTGCTTACGCGCAATCACGAGGGCCCCCCTTGCTCGCGATTGCAAAAACTGGGGCAGGCCTTGCTCATGAAATTTGACATTTGACCTTGGCGCGACCGCACTCATTAAAACTTGATAAACAATCGACTCGAGTGGCCTAGCGTAACTTTGTTTACTGTTTTGTGTTTACGATAAGATAAGGAACAGAATAACGTTTGTTATGTTGATATAAGTTATGTTTATAATATTTTATATGACACTAAAGTGTAAGTCGTGCATATTTTGCCGGTTTCAGTCGAATAACGTTGTGAAGAAATTGGCGCTATTGGTATACAGTTTTTCATCATTTTTATAAACTATCCATTTGAGAAATCTAAGAGTAAATGTCCAGTTATTATTACGACTTGACAGGAATTTCAATTTCTTTAAGATTATGATATCCAGAGTACAACTTACACAGAGCGAGGTATTTCTAATTATAATTCTGTAAAGCCATATTTGTTACAGTCGTGAATCAACATAGTAGGTACAACCTGACACTGACCTGCAAATTGCAAAAAACTTAGGATTTTGATTTCGCAGGCTATCCATAACACATCCCTCATAAAGTGAGGGAAACTTTGATCAGTAGGTACGCGTAGCATGACCACAGTAGAAACGGGTTTGGTCGACTGGAGAATAGACAAAATGACAGATAAACATCCACGATCTGTCATTTTGTTTATTCTTCAAAACTCGTTTCTACGGTGATCATTTCTAAAGGAGAGAGAGAGTAATGAACTTGAAATAACGAACCCGTAACGATGTAATAAAACAAGATTTCGTTTAAACATCAATGTTAGTCTCTATTGAAAAGTTAAAAGAGAGCGTATTTTCAATAAAGTATTCAACTCTTTTATCGTTTATCAACAATTTTTATTTTAACAACAAATCAAACTCAACGACTAGAAAAATGTATGTCTTTGGGTTCCAGACGAATTAAATCTCAAATTCTATTTGAATTTACAATTCCGCACGTAAACCTAATCTCAGCTTCTGCGAAAAGTAAAATGTTTCTCGCGAACTTTTTTCAATTTCTCATACCTATCAGATTTTCTTGTCAGAGCGCAATACACGTGCAGTTTTGGTCACAAGAGACGAAATTAAAGTCATATTTCAAAGCTTCAAGATGGCAGGCACTCGCAATGAGCGAGGCTTGTAATGCACCATTTACGTAAAAATGCCTGACATCGACCGAGTGCCAGCGACTCATTTAACGAGCCTCATAAACCTTAGTTCATACTGTTAATTGCTTGATTAAGCAACGTTTTATTTTTTGTTTCTGATGTAGGTTATTAAGTAATCCGAAGTAAAGTTAGCTGCGTATTTCACAGAAGAAAGAAAAGTTTTGAAGTTTTAACAATCCACTATTCATTAAAAAAGAAATGGCAGTAAAAGTGACAGTGAATGTCGAGAAAAAGCCACACAAAAGTGAATGTATGCCGCTTTTATGCAGTCTGCAATTGACAGTTTCTGAACACATGAGGGAGGATTTTATCGTAGTGACGGAGGATTGCCTAGGCGTTCAAACCGTAGAATTGTTCGAGTTTCCAGGATTGGCCAGTACCTAAATACAATAAGAAACTACCTATCTGAGTCACAGGGAAGTTCATCAGAACCAGACCTGCAGTAAATATTTACGATGCAATTAAAGTTGCGTTAATGATTAGGAAAGAAACCCAGGACTTTAAACAATTTACGTTGTAGGTACATCCAAAATTGCAAGGTTGAAAGTATAGAGGTCCGGCCTTAAATATTTCCAAACTGGCGTGTTACTGTTACATCTGACCTAAATCAAAGTAGGATCGCTTAGGTAATATACGCGGATACTAGGTCGATCTAAAGTTCACGAATAACGGGCTCAAGAGTTTCGAAGAGATGAGAATAACTTGCTTGAGATAGGTACTGCAAAATATTAGATGCAGACCAGATGTTCTGGCTGGGTTGTGGGTCAATGGGTCGTCTTAGGGTGTCTTAATGGTGTATGAACCACTCTTTTTATCATAAGACGATATCTTAGTTTGACATTTGTTTAAAAAAAATCTTTACATTTCATCGATTTCGTCAAGTTTATAAAGTGTATAATAATATTTTTACTTCTAACCTTTACTTGGGCGCAAAATACCCAAAATAAATCAAATGCCAGTCATTGTGACAAATGCATTCCTTCCACTTTCATATCTCTCCTGTAATATTTGCTGCTGTCACATACCCATTTCTAGGATGTTCCGTAAAATCTTATAAAAACCCGTATTTAAATATTTTATAACATCGATCGGTTTGTTTTATTTCACCATAGTTGAAAGTAAACATATATCAATCCATTGCAGACGAGGCTTAAATAAAAAAGGTAAATGTTTGCATACAGGCAGCGTGTGACGTGTATTGTATATCGCAGTAATTTATGCGGCTGTTAACTATAAAAGAAAATTAACTTCTTAGCCAGCAGTAAACAAGTAAGTATTTAAAAAAAAATAAGATTATACATTTAAATAAACCTGTTTTACTATCTGTTTAACCGATTTTGACTTCTATTGCGTTTGCGGTATGACTCATGACAGCTGCAGTAGACAGTTGGTATTGTGTAACCATTTTTGCCTTTAATGCCATCCTTATGCCTATGGTATAGACGTCAAAATCGGTTGAACGGACTGTAAAAAAGTTTGTTTAAATGTCTAATCTTATTTCAAATGGAGTATAGTAATGTAAACAGGGGTTACCTTGTTTACGTTATTGTAGAAAGTGTTTATGTGGCGTCTTGCTATCAATCTGATCGCCACATGTTTCAATTTGTATTCCCTAAGATCCTAAATTTTCATTAGAAATACTCCAAATTTCTTTAAAATAGTACATTACTGTCGCGGCCAGCAATAACGGGATTGATGGACGATCGCGAAAATGAGGGCCGAGGCGAAACCGAGGCACTCATGCGTGAGTCCATCAATTCCTGATTGCGGCCAAGGCTTGTATAGTACTTTTCTCAAACAACGCGCGGAAATTCAAACTGAGTAAATTAAATAGAAATTCCAGAATCAATGACGAACAACTATCATTTTTCATGCGCCAATATGTTCATTTGTTTCTTCTTTGTTCTATTTGCAAGCCAATTCGAAATTTAAATAAAATCTTTGATAAGTTACCTCCTTGGTTGCCGTATGTTGAAGTAAAAAGTTCGTTCCATTTTTAAATAACACGACAGATATGAGTTTTCATAGTAATTTATTTGGCCGCGAAACACGCCAGATATGGATTTTCATAGTAACTTTGCTGGCCGCATAGTCACTTGTTTTTTTACCAGTACAGCAATTTTGATTTATCTCGAAGAAGGTTGTCAAAATAATGCTCGAATTTCCCAGCATGTTTGAGAACAAAACATTTTCTGATTTCAAGAAGGTCTCGAATCAGAGATAGCTTCTTACTCTAAAAATTTAAAAGCTATTGTTGGAATGTAGGTACCTATTGGCAGATGTAAAAATCTTTTCATCTGAATAGGATTTCATTTATTTAAAATTCGCGGCGCCTCTTGTACGGTATCGTTTCCCGTCTCTATGGCCATTTACGATCAAGTACGTGGTTCACGTGCCTACTTCAATTCCCGATATGTATCGTACTGTTTTATTTTTAATGGGAATTACATGCGCTCGGCAGTGTGCACGGAGGCGCAATGCGAACTTATTAAAGTTAAATTCACCGCCTTCCCAGCACTTACATCGACCTTTATAGCTCGTGCAAATTGGCCGTAGGAACCTTTTACATACCACTCCAGAAAATAAAGCGCGATAAATATAAAACAAAAGCAATTTTAAGTAAATCATCATTTATAAAATATGATAGCAATTCTGTCGCGCTTCCTTCGTTGATGCGAACTCTACTTACTGTTGGCATTTTATTTAAATTATTCAAAGGAATAGAAAACATGTTTTCTTGGAGCGTTCGTTATTCATTTCGAGGTAATCAGAGAGGATGGGGCGTTGTTTTACTCTTTCGTTACATTCTCTCTCTTACGTTGCTTTGTAGTCAGAGGCGGTCTAAAAAATGGTCAGCTTCAAAGCATTGTTTTGTAGGAACGTAATTAAATTCAGTGTAATAAAATTGCCCTTTCTGCATAAAATGGAGTGTTTTTTGTCCTTTCGCCTGCGTAACGGGGGCGAAAGGACACGCCGTGCAGTGAGCGGCTTTATTAAAACACTTCTAGTGCCGAGTAATATTCGTGTAAATTCTAAAAAGGTTGACGACATGAAATAAAACGGCCACGAAGGATTCCGTACCATTATCTATAAAAACGGCAAAAAAAAATCCTGTCTGTTGTATGGGAGCCACCTTAAATATTTGTTTTATTTTAATTTAATTATTTATTTATATAAGTTATAACGGCAACAGAAATACATCATCTGTGAAAAATTCAACTGTCTAATTATCACGGTTCATCAGATTCATCCTGGTGACAGATGGACAGGTCGACAGACAGACAGACAGCGGAGCCTTAGTAATAGGGTCCCGTTTTACCCTTTGGGTACGGAACCCTAAATAAAAAACTTACTCCGTCGCCCAAAGTTACCAACCACCAGTTTTTCTCAAAGTGTGAACTATCTACATTGACCACTTAATATTATAAAATATAAATTGCAACTTTATGGTGTGATATGTTAAATAATATTCCATTTTATTTGATGTTACGATTTATTCCATTCTAATACCAAAAATGAATACCACTGGTATTTGTTTCAATTCATATTTATTTTCTAATAGCTGCGCCCCGCAGTTTCACCCGCGTAAGTCTCGATCCCGTGGCAATATCGGGATGAAATGTATACCATATCCTATTCCAGGTCATGGTCTAACCATGTGCCAAATTTCATCCAAATCCGTTCAGCCGTTTTAGCGTGAAGGCGTAACAAACAAACAAATTCATTTTCGCATTAGGAGTTAGTATTCCGAACGGATACCACTATTTAAATAATTAAATTTAATGTGCAAACGAATACCAACAACTCGAATTTGGTACAGAGTTTTCTAATATTTTTATGTGATCGTAATAAAATACTATCCAAATTCACTTCATTCTAATATTATTACAAAGGCATGGTAAGAGTAGTCTACGTGAACCATCTTGCTATTTTTTTTTTACCTGCGAGAATGGGTGAGTTTGCTCTATTGTTCCAAAATTCGAAAGAAACAATTTTGACATTTATTCTTTTTCAATGAAGATAGTAGCGTACTTCTTCAGCGTTCATCGTTGAAGCAATGTCTTGATAGATATATATTCAGGCCAGTCTATTCGGACGATTCGATTTTATTTTACTAGAGTTAGTAAAAATGAACCTAGTTCTAGTACAAACCTACCAAGAACAGTACCTACGAAATAAAGCAGTGTTTAAAAAAAAAGGTATGTTATAAGCTACCGTAAAAGAAACAAACGATTTCACAGCAAAGTGAACTTAATCATAGGTGCAATTTAGCACTTTGCAGAGTTAGTACCTACAAGTTGTAGAATGCCACAAAGGAAAGGTGCATTAAAATAATAACACTGTGGTTAGACGAATGCAATATCACAAAGAGGAATAGTTCTGAATCGAAAGGAAAGTTAGCGTTATAAATTCAGCGGTAAAGTAGTGATGGGAGTGTTTAATTTAGAAGCCGCGGATGCGGATACGAACAATTTGCATCATAACTGGGGGACAGAAAGGCGGATATAACTTAATTATGAAAGGGATTCGTCATGTAACTCTTGAGACTGAACATAAATTAGGGTTGTAACGTTATTGAAGGTGCTAAGAAAGTTTATAGTTTCTATTATTATTTTCTAAACGGAGTACCTTCCGGAACGACGATTCTTAATTTCTCTTAAATGTGCAGTTACTATATATTAGTACTATAACTGTAATTAGAATTACTAATGTAATTAACATTTCAACAACATAATTTCAGTAAGGCTTCAAAAGTAATTTCAATATCCGAAATAGTGACTAACTAAAGTACGGATGTGCCTTAGTTTATCGTAGGTATATCCGCGGCCGAAGCGCATCACTATCATTGCATTCGTCGAAATCACCACGGGTTGAGTGTAAGTTTAAATTGTAAAGGTTTAGTTTGACAGAACTTACGTCGGTTCTATGTAACAGCAAAGTTAACGGTATAACTGGAATGTAAAAGCTTCCTTACGAGTTCGCATCAATGGTTTATTATTGTCTATGAGACGTTAGTTTGACTTCAAAGCATGATTGCGTGTTTGCTACAGATTTTTGGCTTTCATACGGATTCATATTAAATAACATATGAAAGGAGCAGTAATATCAGGAACCTTCTGCACAGCTGGACTAGTTTACATTTCGGCTTATGGTCACAATTTTTGCCAGCGTATTATCATTGCAAGGTGACTCCCTTAAGCACTAGAACAATGTAACAAACAACATAAATTATGCTTCCATCAAATCATGTCGGGTAACCATCCCCGAACAAGAGTCGTAAAGAAAACAAGGAACGGTAAAAACACCCCATTGTACCTGCAAGTCACATGCCTTCAATATCAGAACAAGAATAACAAAGGAACAATGTCAGGCAATAATATTTTATTAGATATCAATCAGGCGATACACGGAGTGATTGGGGGAGTTGCCAACATCGGCGAACTTACGACGAAGTTCGGCAAGTTATACCGACTTCGGCCCGACGCGACGGGGACGTGACACCAGGGAACTTTGCTCTTACACAATACATGCAATTCGGTAAATAGTTACTTAAAGCTTTACAGGAAGAGCACTGAAAGAGGTAAGTATTTAATTAACAAAGAGAATCTTATAAAGTCCTCTCGAGTTAAGTGCACGGAAAATCTGCGTATAGAACTTTTCTGAGAACTAAGTTGGTTGAGTTATTCTTCAGAGTTTGAAAGTTTATCAGTTGTAGAGCAACACTTATTATTCCACCCAAGTAAAAGTCAACTGAAACGAATGAGCACTTACGCATATTAATTTATGAAACTTGCTTCATGTCTCTAAAGTTATGATGCAGTAGGTACTGCAGTCTTTAATTTTTAATCTAAAGTGTTTTTAGCAACGAACCTAGCCTCACTTACAAAATCACTTACCTGCATCGCGCAATTAAAGTTCACTCATACTCCATAGAAAAGGGAGAATCCTCCGGCCAGACGGTTGTTGTGTCTGGCGGACAACTGCCCAACGATTGATGTCGGGTTCTTGTATATATGTCCATTGCACGGTAAACTTTAATTGCGCGATGCAGGATTTATGTGACGTCAGGATTTTTTGTGTGACGTCAGGTCTTTGATGCGTAGTTCACATGTGGCGATGTAGATACCGCGACACCATTACTTACTTCTCAGAATCCTATTCCTACGCTACGAGTAATTACATCGACTTCCGATGTATCATACTTGTGTTTCTGCTACAATAAATATAACATCGTGGAACTAATTACGACTGGAAGTAGGGTCACATTTAATATTACAGTGTCGTAATATGTCGCTTGAAGTACTTTACTGCCATTTGTCATGCTGCTGACGTAGTTGGAACACTGCTTTACCTGGAAAAAAAAAATTTGCTTAATAAACCAAGGAATAAAATTATTTAAATTCAACAAACGAGTCTCCGTTGGTATTCTTGGACGATATTTTTTACTATTTTATAGTCGCAGAGTTGAGTTTTATATTTTAAACTTTTTGTAAAGGTGCTGGTAGATATGGCGCCTGAGATGGCTGCAAACTTTTTTACTGCCTCCACAACGGAAGAAAAATAAAAATGTTTTGTTGTAGACAAAGAGATTGGGGTATTGTTCAACTGTCATAGATGAAGTCAAAGAAAACATTATTCATGCGTAAAATAATATTTATATTCAAAGTTATGAATTAAATTTTAACCAAAGTTTTATGTTTGATGTTACGACTGGGTGATTAAGTTTTTAAAAATTTTGCTCGCTTTGTGTTCAAAACTCTAACATCTAAAACTAATCCTGCGTAAAGCATAAAAATGAACATATCCTATGTGCCATTACAAATACAAAGTTGAAAACAAAATGTATCAACTGGTCGCCATGTTTTTATCGACAAATACATAAAAGTCAACAACGTCTTGTTCTTTTTATCACGGTTGTTAACTAACGTAATTAAATAGAAGCGTCACATCATTCATTATTCTTAAAAAAGATTGCCATAATTGTCTAGGTAATGTGCGCACATTTTGTACTCAAGTGTGCCGTACTAATTAATTGAGTAGACGACCATTAGAACTAAATAAGACGGAGCTTGTTATCAAATAAGTGTCTATGAAATTATACAATGTGATTACAGTGAAGTCTTATATGAAGTCTCTTTTTAGTGGTGTATTTATGAAAGAGAATTAGGCTTTATGGGTAAAATACACTTATTACGTTGTAAGATTGGGTCTTATATGAAACCGATGGTATTAACATATAAATATAACTTTGTTGGTTTCTTTTAAGAGACGATTGATAAGATTGAACACACATTCACATTAGATTAGATTTACATTTCAGATTCCAGTCTCAGATACTAGCTCACTAAAATAAAAAAATAAAACAAACCAAAATAAAAATAAACCAATAAAATAAATGGAACAGGTAGGTAGGTAAAACCACACGGTGTTGGTATATAAATGATTTATTTACGACACGTATCACATATGAAATCTGTCCGAAATCCCCATTAGGATCCTATGAGACATATTTGTTCGTTCGAACATTTTCGGACGTCAATAAAATTTCACTTTCTTTGATCCTAGCCGACCGACGCACGTCCATTTAAATCTGGGCTATCGTTTTTCCATCTCTGTGAGAAGCCTCTCTGTGGGTCGAGTACCAATTCAAAGATTGGTAAATGATGATGCACCCTTGACTACTTATTATCGATTTTCAATTACGTAAGTAACAAACAAAAATATTATGTCATCTTTGCAAGGGTTATCTTTCGAATTAATATCCTCTATTTTCATGTATCAGGTTATATGTAGGTATCTACTTTAGTAGGAGTAGCAATAGAATTAAAGCAGCATTTTTCAGTTTACATCATCATCTGCCTAGCCTTTTCCCAACAATGTTGGGGTCGGTTTCCAGTCTAACCAGATGCAGTTTACATTTATGTAAACTGCATCTGGTTAGACTGGAAACCGGTAAGTAGGTAAATTCTAAAAGTGGGATGAAACCATGCCAATTCATAAAAATTTAAAACCTCCTCTTATTTACTTCCCTAGCATAACCACACAAGATTTTTGTGTAAAAATTAACAAACAGCGCGTATAAATTGTGTAGACCGTGTGAAATCGGTCTCCACGCGAGTGTTGAGCTTAACGAGACACTCGGGAAACTCGCGACGAACGGCCGCGCATCACACCAACGCGTAACGAGACCGGCGACACTGTTGGGACGCCTGCCGCGATTAATACGTCAACTGAACTATGTAATTGAAATTGTAATGTACTAGAACTGAGAACGATTGGTTTTCTTACAATACTTCAAGGAACTTAACAACGTTGTTAAGTTGGGTATGCCTTCCCTTAAAGTCTTTAACGCCGGTAGCACACTTCCGCCGCGAACCCATAGCAGCGAAATCGAATTGAACTGCTGTCAATTGTACTGAATCCCGTCTTGTTCCGCTACGCGAATCCGATTAGAGTAGAGTCAGTACAATTGAACTACTGCGGTTTCGGTGCTAAGGTTTCGCGGTGGAGGTATACTGCTGGCGTAAATGTAGGTATCAAGATCCTGTTGCTCTATTTTTAATGAGTTCAAATTAGTTGTCCCATAACACTTAAAGATCTTATATTTTAAACATTAATTGGTTGGGTACCTACTAAGATACTTATGTAGTAGAAAGTTAGAAAATAAAATGTGCATACAACATGAAGTACAGAGACCAACTTTCCAACAGATTCCATCGCATCTCGAAAGACCAAGAATTCTAAGAGAAATCTATTTAAGTACAGTGACGGACTTTAATTGATTAGCCACTTTCAAACTTTTCAATTTTGCAGTTTCATACATTCACGAGATTACACGATTAAACAAGAACTTACATCGCATGCTCGTAAACATGATGACAAATTACTAGTAATCGGAAATAGTCTTGTCCATAGAGGTTGACTAATAAGTTCTCAATGATAAATAAATACAATGTTTATCCAATCTAATTGATACTGACCTCCTTTGAATCAGAGCTCATTAACTCGATAATTCTGATGACCTATCCCGAAGACAGTGTCAGTTGAAAAGTCGATGTCACAGACGTTATTTTTGAATTTGTTGAAATGACTACTTAAAATTTCTCCGTACGCTAACGTTACTATGGCTACGATAAAACAATCATCGCTAGGTTACGGTTGCGAGACCGGCAATTGGTTGACTTTGGGTAGTCACTCTGCTGTCAAGTTGGCTCTCAGGTTAGCTAACGGGTAAAAATATTAAATATAATTTTCTTCTTCTTTATGAAGACATGACTTTCCGTGTCTGGATGTACGAGTATAACCAACTAAGCCCGATTTGCATTACACGGCTAAAATACGAACAGTGCCAAGTGGCTTATCAATAAAAGTCCGTGACTGTACTTAGAACTTGTAACGTACGAGCGGTTACTTAATAAGGTAATTAAGTCCCGTCCATCTAGGATAGGTGTGGCATAATCTTGAATCTTGGCAATATTCGTAGCACCAGTGGGCAATTAATGAACAAAGTTAGCAGTGCTCCAATGCGGTATAGTGATTTATGCAAAGAGTTTAGCCGCGCCACCACACACCGTTTGCATTCGCTTACTCACTACATTTACAACTGAACTAGTTCTGTTATCTTCTGGAGTTAGCTCGTTAATACTATATGAATGAAATACTTTAACGGATTAATACTAAATATGTAAGTACAATTAACCATAGGAGTCATTAACGCGAATAATATCTTCAGCATAAACGCCATATTTTATATCAATCGACTGACTATGTCCGTCAAATCATGTTTTCTGTCACGAAACTTCTAACTTTATTATTTTTCTAACACATCATCTGATTAGCCTTTTCCCAACAATGTTGGGGTTGGCTCCCAGTCTAATCGGATGCAGCTGAATACCAGTATTTTACATGGAGCGACTACTTATCCGACCTCCACAACCCAGTTACTGGGTAACACGATACCCCTTGGTAAGACTAGTTGTCAGACGTTCGAGCTTCTGACGACCTATAACAACTGTCAAAGATGTACAAATGACAGCTGGGACCAACGGCTTAACGTGCTTTCCGAGGCACGGAGGAGACTCGGTATGTAAAGATGGTCACCTATCCACGGACCAACCCCAGCAAGCGTAGCTTAACCCGATGGATCGACCCGTGCGGCTGTTATTACTTAGCCACGAGCTCCTCCTCCTCCTCCTACTCCTCGAGCTATTATTTTTCTAACACACCATCTATTATTTCATTAAATCACAGATACAATCTACTTTATGTTCTGTATTATAATATAATACAGAATAACTCTACCAATTTCGCGACCACCCCTGCGTAGTTGGTCTAACTTAGAAACTCTACGTTTCGTTTGCGTAACAAAGTTTGTATTATCATAATAACATTATGTATATCTGTATCCTAGAGAATCTTTGTTTATTCATGTTGTTAGGTTTATAAAATTTCCATTTTGTTTATGAAAATACATCATTAGCATTAGACAGTACTATTACCTACTTGGCATGTTTATAAAGACAAAAGATTTGTTTTTTTTTTTTGTATGTTTGTTTGTTACGTTTTCAGGCCAAAACGACAGAACGGATTTGGATGAAATTTGGCACATTAGTAGACCATAACCTGGGTTAAAACTTTCTATCCCGATATTCCCACGGGATCGAGACTTATGCGGATGAAACCGCGGGGCGCAGCTAGTATCTAATAACCTACTTATTTTTTACGTGATAATAATCAACTAGCTAGTAGGTAATACTTTTTCATCTCAGAGTTCTATTTCACAACGGCATTTTAATTATAAAAGTGCTTTTAAGACGAAGAGGTTGCCGGTATAATGTCTGGAAAAATATTAAAATTGAGCCTAGAATTCTTGAAAAGTAGGTCGAACTATAAGTTCAGGTTAGAGATGAAATTCACGGGCTTTTTAAGTTTTTGAATCTTTTATGACGCCTTCATAATAAAGGCACTTCACTGCCCATTAATCAGGGGGCCAAGTCTACTAATTTACAAACGTGTCAGTGGTCTCACAATGATCAGTTTTTGACAGATATGCCATACAAAATCTGTCAAAAACTCACCATTGCCAGACCACTGACACGTTTGTAAATTAGTAGACTAGGCCCCATGTACGTTTGCAAGTAGTGAATCAAAGTATGTAGGTACAAATAGACAATATTTCAAAACGGAGAGGCGATGCTATTGGTCAAACTTTTACACCGTGACGCATTGGAGAGATTTATGTCTATTGTGAAAGAGTAACTTGTATTTTTTCTGCCACTGGTTCTATACCAGTGGCAGAAGAAATACAAGTTAAATTAAATTTATAAAACCCCCGCCAAAAACAAAGCATCTTATATACGATTTTTTTTTTTGTAGCTAAGAGCCCTCTCGATCAAGTCACCTTTCAAACAAAACCAAAAAAATCAAAATCGGTTCAGCCGTTTGGCAGTTACGATGGCGCAGACAGACACACAGATACACACGTTAAATTTATAACACCCCTCTTTTTCCGTCGGGGGTTAAAAAGGAGTATGGATTTGAATTTGATACCTGACTTCATCTCGAAAATAAAATAAAATCTTTTCTACCGCGACTGTAATGAAGTTAGTGTGCAACTACTAAAATGAGAGAAGGGCAATCTTATATATCCTGATCGTAAAGTCACACTGCGCCGACCCCAAATAAATTGAAATAAAGGCAGAATGTTCATGATGGATACTCCGGGAATTCACGTTCTTTCAAAACACGGACGAACTCATTCAAATTCAGAACATGTCTTCCTACGAGGACACTCCTCGTCTACGTCTGTAATAATTGACATGGTACAGATTTCTTTCTCCACAAACAAACTAAACTTAATTTAGGTTATATACAGATTTATCTCTATAATAAAACAAGAAAAGGACATGTATAAATAAGGGCATCAAAAAATAAAGCACATACAATAATAATACATTTATCCATTAAAGTTAAATTAAAATTTCCATACCATTTTAAAGTTGATACGGCGTAATTTATGGTATAAAATAATTTTCTCAAACATGTTTGGAAATTCGAGCATTATTTTGACAACCTTCTTCGAGATAAATAAAAATTGCTGTACTGGTAAAAACAAGTGACGATGCGGCCAGCAAAGTTACTATGAAAATCCATATCTGGCGTGTTTAGCGGCCAAATAAATTACTATGAAAACTCATATCTGTCGTGTTATTTAAAAATGGAACGAACTTTTTACTTCAACACACGGCAACCAAGGAGGTAACTTATCAAAGATTTTATTTAAATTTCGAATTGGTTTGCAAATAGAACAAAGAAGAAACAAATTAACATATTAGCGCATGAAAAATGATAGTTATTCGTCATTGATTCTGGAATTTCTATTTAATTTACTCAGTTTGAATTTCCGCGCGTTGTTTGAGAAAAGTACTATACAAGCCTTGGCCGCAATCAGGAATTGATGGACTCACGCATGAGTGCCTCGGCTTCGCCTCGGCCCTCATTTTCACGATCGTCCATCAATTCCCTTATTGCAGGCCGCGACAGTAATGTACTATTGACATCTTTAAGTTAGTTCATAATAATGTAACCATATTTTTCTCGAGCTGTCTGTCAATAAGATATTCCAACTATTTCATTTTAGCATAGGCAGTTTATGAACGAGGGAATCGGTGCCATTGTCTTTAGAATACTCACGGCCATATTGCAATACTATGGTCAAAATCCTTTTAATTAAAAACATAAACCTATAAATAACTACGTTATAAGCCTAATTAATTTCCCAAGCTTAAGCAAGTACCACGAGCTTCAACTTGGCCACTATAACAAATAAAACAACCTTTTTCACTTAATTAACCTCTTTCTCGACATAAGCACGGCATGTTTCGTTACATTGCGTTATGAAATTAATTAAAAAAACTCGTTTGACATTGTTGATTAAATACAATGCTTGAAACTGCAAGTCAGGATTACTTAAATTAATTAATTTTCGATCGCGCACCGAGAATAAAATATTATGCTACTATAGATAAAACTTTGTGGTCAATTATTCCGTGAAAGCCTTTTTTGTAGACTCGTGAAACAGTGAATGTTTTATTAAACTATACTCCATCTGAAATAAGATTAGACATATAAATAAGCCTATTTTACAGTCAGTCCCACTGATTTTGACTTCTATTGCGTTGGTGACATGAAAAATGGCAGCTGCAGTAGACAGTTGGTATTGTGTAACTTTTTTGCTTTTAAGGCCATCCTTATGCATACGGTATAGAAGTCAACATCATCGGTTGAACGGATTATAAAAAGGTTTGTTTATATGTCTAATCTTATTTCAAATGGAGTTTAGGTATTTTAAAGGTCATGTTCAAACTTCATAATAAACAAGATACGGCACACACATATTGGGATTAGACAGGACGTTACTACCTAAGTTCATAGAGAGACCCTTAATAAATTCAGATAAGTAGTTAATACAATTAACAAAATGCTAATATTCTATCTACATTAATAAATTTTAAACAATACTTTTAGATTTCAAGCCGTGTTGTTCGGCTTAGTGAAGGGTGAGAGGTACTCGCTGTGGGCGCCGCCGGTCGCCAGCTCCCTCGCGGACCGATTTTCATAATAAAACCATCTCGCTAAATGGACCCGCAGCAAATGTCGTCATTTCGCGCTCTCCCATAGCCCCTGCCAATTTGTTTTATACATTTTTTTCTTATTCTCCGCGGACAAATCATTGATTTTGGTCTGCGTATAGACAAGCTGAGTTTACGCTGGATTGGCTATAGTTTTGTTCGTGGTTTTCTCAAACACGATTTGAGTTTTACAATCTCTTTGTAACAGTAGCATCCTGTATTCTTCCTCTTCTTATAGTAGATAAAATCTTAACATTTATTTTAAAAAAACCTTCAAAGCAAACCCAAAGCATCAAAGAAAATAATAAAATATCTCCACTTAAACCAAAACAAGGGCTCAAGAAAAATATTCCCCGAAAATCCGTGATCGTTTTTCTGTTTCAAACATATCGACTTAAAAGTAGATACAGGATATCCTTGTTTGAGCCAAGTTACCTGTCAGATGGAGGATAAAAGAAAGTGTAAGGTATCGGGGTCGCGGTGAAGCGTCCTCGAGTGGGGCGGCCGCTGGCACAAAGAGCTAAGGTTTCTTTAACTTATGACAGCTTTATGTAATGGCATAATATTGTGTTTGTGTTGTTATTAAAAAAACAGGTTTTGGTTAATCAAAAGAATAATGTAAATGTAAGTTTATGTTTATAATAAAAAGGTTTTCAAATAATTTGCTTCTCATTAAAAGAACAAGAATCACGAATTTGTTTTTGCAAATTCTAACATTTATAATATTCTTACAAACTTTACTAAAATTTTATAAAAATGTATTAATCTATAAACATCGATCGTCAAAGACAGCACCCATAGCTGTAAACGAATTCCAAAACCCAAAAATTCCTTTATGACCCAAACAAGAAGAAATAGGAATATTTTCCTTAAGAGGTTTCAGAGGCTACTTTTTACACCATTCAAATTTAAGTAATCATATAAATCCTTTTCCGTTCCTTTTCCATTAAACGAGATACAAGTACGAGAAAATCGTATACCATCCATTTATAGCAATCATATTTTTTTTTACATTTATTTCAGCTCGTAAATAATAAAAAATCCTCGTTTATACCTTGAATAATCGTACTTGCCCCGAATCTGAAAACATTGCAATAGACAAGAACGTAAATTTTATATAAAAAATTTCAAAGTATAATTAATACTTTAATTAAAACTGGGCAAAGTTAATTAAATCACAGATGAATTATGGACGCAGTGTGGAATATTTTCAAATTTTAATGACGGGCGTTTATGTTTTGTGCAAAGGTTTGAAATAGTAGTTGAACGTTTTGCATGAATATTTTAGCTAACGTCCTTTTGTTTTCCGAGTCCATTATTAAAAAATAACTTGCTAATATTTTAGAAACCAAAACAGTTAACGATATTTATGGTGATACGGTTTGATTCTTTGTTGGGCAGAATGTGATGGGACTATAGTGAACAAATTCTGCGAACGTGCTGAACAGAATTATCCCCAATAAATGATATTATAAAGGGTCACTCCTATACCAGTAATATTTTGATTACAACTCCTGACAGCACACTTGTCACTCTTACACATATACTGTAAGTACAGGGGAGATAGTGCAGTATCATAATAATAGAACTTACTATATCTACTTAACTTTCATAGGTATGTATGTAACCCAAAGCAAAAGTAATGCAAACGTGGTTTTAGTTTTGAATGAAACATTCAAATTCACGAGAATCTATTTATGCAAATTAAAGCAACGACTGCTACCGTCTCTGGCATACATAAAACCGTAGTAGCATAACGATCTCTTAAACAGATATGATCTTCCCTTATCAGCATCCTTGTAAAATGCAGACACACACGTAAAAGTCCTGAATCAGGAACCCCTTTTCCTGTCGAATGTTTTAATCGCAAATGCAACCATACTACTTTTTGCCAAAAGTATGGACAGCAGTTGTCTTATCAATCTGATGTATTTTTTTACAATTTTTTTATCTCTTGATGGCAAAATTTGGTTGTGGACAGAGGTTTACGTTGTATTTTTACTTTTATAGATACACTAAAGCTAATCTATTTGTGTAATGGACAGCCCTCCGGCAGCAGTATGAAAAGGGGACGAGCAAATAAACGGTCAAAACTCTCTGTCAATACATGGCCGGCCGACCGTTAACCGTTGCGACGTATCTGTGTTTATTTTATACATAGTTTCCGACGTTTTTGTATCGTACACAAAACCACAACCATTTTATGAGGTTCGGCGACAGATTGCCGCTTTAAGTGCGGAACTCAACTATGAATTATTCAAGAGTGCGTGAAGGGTTGAGACATGGAAATAAAATTTTGCTGAAAGCATCATCTCGTAATCCTGTACGTGCTTCTAGATATCATAGTAAAAAGATTAATAGCTACTTCGGTGGTGGCTGTAACAACTTTACGTTTGGAATGATACGTTTTATAAATCTTAAGGAAAGTGATTTTATCTGACCGAATTCTTTTGTAACTTACCTTTATTTCATTTCGCAACGAATCAAAGTATAAGATGATTCGAAAAACGAATTAATTTTATGAGTAGGCACCTAGCTGTATCGAGTGTCGAGTGTTAGGTCTTAGAAGTATGCTATGAGACTGAAAACCTTGAGAACACCGTGATCGCTTCGGGGAACACAGACGTTATCTTTTTATCAAATTCGTTAGTACATTCTTTGTTTACGGATGCCCGATGATGTAAACTTATCCATTCTAGACATACCTATCTATGTTTTGTTTTTATGTGTGTATCTATGCCCTCGTGACCACTACGGGTTAGGGGTCTTTCGAGACTTCGGTTTTTCAACAGATAAAAGTTTAATTAAGAACTATCCCGGTATAAAAACATTGCGCTTCGTCAAATTTTGCCAGATACATGGATTTTTAAATAATTAAAAATTTAGTATTTGCTAGAATAAACTGCCTCGTTGATCGAGTGGTTGCAAGCGCTATTGCTCATCATAAGTCCTGGGTTCGATTGCCAGGTCGCACAAAGTGATAATGGATTTTTCTTTTTCTCAGTAGCAGCCCAGAATCTGGATTGTTGCCCGGTTTATGGCAATAGGCTCACTCCCTAATAATGGGACTAAAACATAAATGGCGAAAAGTGGGAATCCCTCCGTATCAAAACTTCCTAAAAGCAAATGGTCCTATTAGCAAAACGACACTTTAGCAAAATGTCCTATTAGCAAATCCACCTATGACCAAATAGTCCTATAAACAAAAGAACGGAAATGGTACAGTCATACCACACATAAATATGAGATTTTTAAAGGAATAATATTATGTCTCATCTGCTGGAGACAACAAACTTTAAAAACTAAAACTAGACAGACCTCTGCCTCACCCTCTGGGGATTACAGGCGTGTTGTTATGTTATGTTATTTTCTAGAATATTACAATTAAAATATATTTGCTCAAGTTATTCTATTAGATCATTACTTAAACCCATTAGTGCGTTGAATAAATTATAATTTTACTAAATCCCCAGAATCTACTGAATTACAGGAATTTTCCAAGCTCACATTCAAACGGTATTTTGGTTATGTACCTCTGTACCTACCTACTAACGAGCATGTATGTTTAAAAACGTTTCATTTCATCGAATTAATCATTATTAATATTCGGAATCTATTATGTAAATACCTATTAAACTAGACAAAAGTTTGATGTAACTCGTTACTATCAACTCCACGAAAGTCAAAATTAATTTATTTCGTGTGACTAAAAACAATCAAGAGTTCGAGCTCTGTGACTTTGAGGAATGTGCCTGGGCTGTCTCATAATTTATTTATTCAGCGTGATTGATAAAGCTCAACCATCAAACAATAGGTTCTAGTAATATATACCCTTGCTTCTGAACAATAAATTATGTAGCAAAGAAAATGTACGCGTCGACCGTCTCAAGGGTGTTCGACTGAAATTGAACACCCGATACGTCGCGAGAACCGATTGCATTCACAGAACTTATGCATCGGTGATGAGCTCCGTCCGGCAACAAGGTTACAGTACCTACAAACCACACAGTGTATGCCGCACACCGTCCTACCTACCTATCGTATTAGCCTCGAAAACACGTTAAATTTATTATTAGTTAGCGGCAACCGATCGCCTACACGCGATACCAAGCGCAGTGACAAACAACATGTTACATTCGTATTTATTTTCCAGATTTTGTCTGCAATAGACGAGAAAACAGTAGAAAACTCAAACAAACAATCAATCAACTCAGCGTATCGCATTCCACTGCTGGACGTAGGCCTCCGCTTTCTGCATCCAGTCTGTCACAGTCACTTGTCCATCTAGCTGGAGTCTCTACACGGTTTCCACTCTAGGACCTAGAAAAGTACCTAATTAATATTAAATTAATTACGAAATATTATGTTATTCCTTCAACAGTCGCCAATTAGTAATAAATCAAGAATGACGCGAACGCGTACGAATTAATTCGCTTATCATTTCTGTTCCAAAAATATACGGACCTGGTTTGTGAAGGCGGCTTAATATTAGCATATCAATCAAAATTTCGTAAAATAACATAAATTAAATGCGTGTCCCTCGCTAATAGCTGTAGGAATGTTTTGCTGGCCTTGGGGTGGCTGGGTCGGCCTGCAGGCTATAGGCATTCGTCACGTTATCTTCACGGCTAGGCTTTCATAGCAGCTGAGTTATGTAAGGCTAACGGGAGATGTCACGCAGGCACGCACACTTGCCAAACAACTATTTTAAGCATGGCTAATGTGGCCATGGCTAATGTGGCTTTCTGTGGAATTGTTTCCAACTAAGTTATGCTATTGACTGAGTGCCTGAATGTTTTGTTGTTTGAATTATATTTATGCAGAAGAATTGTAGCGTTATTTACTTAGATTTAACCATAAAAACTAATTTGAATAATTCTTTGAAATATTTATTATACTGTTTCAGTGTATAAGTAAGATATTCTACTAGAAAACCGTAGATAAGTAGATAGATCACAACCAAGGCGCCTCCATTTAATTGCTTGCACTAGGTCCAACAAATATTTTTTATTCAAAGACCTATAGACGGTAAGGTTCGTAAGTGCCTGTTATCCTGCCTATTTTATTAGAGACACATGGTCCCGTGGTGTTCGTTTTTTATAATATTTCTATCAAAGTTCTAGGGTTCGTGGTAACAAACTTTGTTTGTTTGTTAATCACATGTTACTGGAAATAATAACCTTCTGCCAGGAACGATGGATAGCTGCTGTTTTGACTATATTTGGTTTAAAAAGGTTTCCAGAGAATGCATGAATGTTCATGAATTCCTAGAAGGCAGAAATGTTACGATGTTGCTGATTTATTTATAAGTTGCAGATACAATGAAAATATTTTGTTGGAATATTGGAAATCGAAACTCTATTTCGGTATTGTATATTTATAATATTTAACCTGGTATTCAGCTGTATCCGGTCAGACGGGAAGCCGACCCCAATATAGTTGGGAAAAAGCTAGTCAGATTGATAATTTTTAAACTAAATAACAGTGAAACGGCTCTTTCTATTAAGTTATTTACTTTATAATATCTAGCTTGTGATACTGAAGGGATTACATATATACATAGTTACGTACAAAAAACAAAAAATAAAAATGGTAAAAAAAATAAGCTTATAAAAATCTAGTTGGAACAAATCAATAAAAATGTAAAGCTATTCAAACTACACACAGTACTAATTAAAGTGCGAAACCTAAAGAAGTGAAGTTTTAATTAAAATTCTAAACATCGGGAGATACTTTTCATCTCGGCGGGAAACAATTTACCGCCGCCCCCGATCGGCAACCGTTTCTTATTACACTCTGCTAACAGCAAATTCATCATTCTTGCGGTAACAGTCTGAAAGTATATAGTTTGTGATTCAATTTTCCATTTTTTTTTTCCAATATTCCTTTTTGTTAGGTATTGAGAATTGTAGGAAAGAAATTGAGGTTGATTCGTCCATGTTCGATTATGTTTTCAGGTGAAATACCATTACTGAAAGAGTACTGTAAGGAGTTTGGATGCGAGGCGCAACCTCGCGTGATACAGGCTGGCTAGAGGGCAGCCCTGTGTTTCGGACGTTCCAACAATTCAGATTAAAATATGTTAGGAATGCATTTTGTTTTAGTTGAAGAGTCTAGCTTAGCTACCGAACAGTGTACGCGTCTCTTATAAATTAAATATTATAATAAACCCCCTTGGAACCCTCGCCGTCTTTGGATTTGCCACCTCACACACACCCTCACACCTAGATAACGCTCCCAAGCGTTACAGTGGTGGAGGTGCCGGGTAGCCTGCGAGATTTCAATATAAAAAAAGTAAAAGTTCGTAAAATAAAAAAAATTGTGAGGGTGATCAAACGGCTGAAAGGTGCGCAAGAATAGTGAAGAAGACGCCACGGCGACGCGACGCCGGAATAAAGCTAAGTAGTGTTTGACTAATTTTTTTTAAAGTGCGAGATGGAATACTTCTCTGGCATAGATGGCAAATGCCTAGAACATTTTATAAATGAATTTAAAACCTTGGCCATCTACTACGAATGGCGAGAGAGCGATTGGGCGCTGATTATTAGTGCATATTTTGTGGGTCCCACGAAACATTTCCATAACTATACATACCACGAGGGTATGAGCTTCGAGTCGATGTGTGACGCGCTATGGGCCGAGTTCCCGTGCAAGTGCCACAGAGATTTTCATAGAGTGCAAGTAGAGGAGATTGCACAAGTATTGTCTGATGAAGGCGGACAGCAAAATGTGGCGGATGTAGATGTTCATGCTAATGTATTTTCTAGCGGAAGACAGGAGGTCCCACTAGATGTTGATGTTGATGTTGAGCAAAGCTGCCGGGAGGGCAGATATGATGATGATGACGAGCGCAGCCTGGCGCACGATGAGGACGAGCCGATTGATGTGTTAGCGGATGAACACGAGGAAAAATTGGATGAATCGGGTCAGTCCAGTCCATTTATTACTTTTTTCAGCAATGTTTCAGATGTTCAGAATATGTCCTTGACAGAGGAAAATGATGATCACGGCGATGAAACTAATAATAAAAACATCATCGCAGATCAAATTAGTGAAAATGATTTTTGTAAACATTTCTCCGAATCAAAGGAGAATGACCAGTTCTTGTTACCAACCGAGATAAAGGAGGTTGACCAAACGTCTTTGTCTCCAGACGAACTTTTTAAAACGAAAGCTGTTTTAGACAAGGACGAAGGTGAAAAAGTTTTAGATGAAGGTGATAAAATTTTAGCTAAGGTTGTCACGGAGTCATGTGTGGTCGGAGACCAAGAGAATGACTTTAGGATTGAAGTAGAAATTTTTATAGATAAAAATGTCAAAAATCTTCAAACGGTCGAGACTAGAGGTGTTGATTTGCCCATTATTGATTCTTGTAATGAAAATAAATTAACTAGGTCCCCCTTACAAGTAAATTTCCTATTTTTACTTTTATCTTTTCTACACTTTTGTAATAATTTCACAGTACATAAAAAGCGTGCTATAAACAATTTAACGAAAGCACTAATGAAAGAAAAGGTCGCGCATATTAAAAAGTCTAAATTTAAATACTTTGGACCGAATATGTTTAAATTTAAAAGAAGGTTCAAATATAATAGGATTTTTATAAAAAAGTTTTCATTTTTAAAATACAAATTTTTCGAAATAAAATAATAGGCGAGTCAGGGATTTTGTACATGTTTTTTTATTAAAACCTTTTCTTAGTAGGATGTAATTAGTTGTCTTTTTTTTAATGTCATTTAATTTAATTGTCATGTCAGTGTCACATTGATGTAAACATCGCAAAGATTTGTGATGAATATGGTGTAATATTAATGGATTTTTATTTGTGTTTATTTCATATTGCGGAGAACGAACATCGGACGCGGCCGCCGGCCGGGTGCGAATGGGGCGTCGCCTGCACGCCACTTCGCCGCGAGGCTTGACGGAATGAACAAATGCCTTCGTCTTCAAAAATCTTCGTTAGGCTATTGTAGCATGAATGTGCTCCAGAGAATTTAAGGGGTAAACCAACCAGGGTCTCTCATAGAAAGGGGGAGATGGCACTCTGTCCGAGTAGCTGTCGTGTTGTTACCAACTCCGTTTATAGGCATAGCTCCTTCGCGGGGGGTATTTGATAAATACTCATGGTACAACTTTTGGTTGAGGACCCACAATTTGGTTTTTAATATGCTAATGGGTTATAGTAAGGTTTTTATATTTTTGTCTCTCTGGAATGCGAGCATGAATTTAATTTAATTTGTTGAAGGCATACATCCGAACCTTTCATTCCCTTGGGCTCATTTGCGTCTGATGGTTTAAAAGTTTTTGATGTTGTGTTCATGTTTTTATAAACCCCTTCCGGGTAGATGTGAATTATCACATCGTGTTTCCTTCTTGAGGCTTCGTCATATCTTTTTCGCCAGTTTTGGTATGACGAGGTTTAAACATGACGACGTTTGCTATTATGGGTGCATTATGGCACATGTTAACTTTCAATTTAATTGGCACGCGTCGGGGTGTTTATCGTTCGTCCTGAGTTAAGCCTTCTTCTGCAAAAGAAAGACCTCACCCGTGTGTTTTTTCCTGGCGTTAGGTAATTTTTCTGATAGGCATAGGTAGGAAGGGCCTGATTGTTTGAACGTTGTGAATAAAAGTCTTGTTTTTCAGACTATGCCAATCCTTTTATTCAAGGGTGGGCGTAGCTCATGTAAGGAGTTTGGATGCGAGGCGCAACCTCGCGTGATACAGGCTGGCTAGAGGGCAGCCCTGTGTTTCGGACGTTCCAACAATTCAGATTAAAATATGTTAGGAATGCATTTTGTTTTAGTTGAAGAGTCTAGCTTAGCTACCGAACAGTGTACGCGTCTCTTATAAATTAAATATTATAATAAACCCCCTTGGAACCCTCGCCGTCTTTGGATTTGCCACCTCACACACACCCTCACACCTAGATAACGCTCCCAAGCGTTACAGTACCTACTGGAATAAAATAATTATTTTTCTGTCTGTGGTGTCTTATTTATACCTTTTTAGTCGTAGTTGGGTTATAGTTTTTATTACTTAATTTTTTTTTTAAATTCTTTGGTGTTATAATATATATATTTTTGAAATGTGCTCATTAAGCCCTTTCATTTGATACCCAACATGGTACGATTAGACAATTTTTTTTTTAAGTTCCTACCTTTATGTCCTCTAGAGGGCGACATTTTTATTTTATTTAATGTGACGCCACATAGCCTAGCCACCAGCGGACGATCAAGACGCTTCTAACGATACCTCATTTGTCAAATTATGATGAGTGGTTTACTTATGTACATACATAGCGGTCAAAATCATAACCCTCCTTTTTTCTTCGCCGTAGCCGGGTAAAAATAGGTAGGTTATGTTTCGAGTCAATGTGGTGGGAAAAGTGTTATTGAAGATGGAATACATTGTCTTGCTTTCCCGCTATTGGTATGCATTATTACCTGTGTACACATCAACCTAAAATTTCCAATTTATGCTGATCTCGCATTGTATAGGATTTCCGTACAATGCGAGGTCAGCTTATACTGGAAATGTATAGCTTGATGTGTAGCCGTGTGTACAAGTGTTTTTTTTTCCCGAAATTGTAGCATGTCCACACACATTTCTATTCTATTGAATACTTTAAAGATATAGACAAAAAAAAAGAAAAAAAAAAGTTAATATTAGAGACTGAACCACGAAACACTTCATATTGAAACCATTAAGATTCTGGACCTATTCTCGGAAGCTTACGCCCTATTTGTTTGTCTTACAAAAAGCCACGCGGTGTAAACATCGCCGGCTATTATCCGACTAACACCTCATAGCCACTGTCAATTAGTTGGGCCAACACCCGCCAGCATCTACCATCTCCTGCCAGGGTGGCTATTAAGTATGAACACTTGTCCTGCTAAATTATGCAAGTAAGTAGATGAAGATGGATTATAGTGTAAATGAGAGTCTTGTTCTAAATACGCCTCGTCTTGGAATGAACAGTCTGGAATTTTGCTGCCTGCTTATTCCGAGTTCTCTTGGTTGTTCTCTCGCCTCTATGCTCTCACAAATGTGTACCTACTATTATAGTACAAGTAAAATGATAGATACTTATAATATACATCTATACATACTAAATAAAATTGAAATGTATGTTAGTAATATCAAAATAACAGCTTTTAACTAAATACATAATAAAAGTATATACGGTACATATAACAATTTTTTATTTTTTTACTTGTTTTTGTGTTTTTTTATTTGTCTGTCTGTTTGTTCCGGCTAATCTCCGAAACGGCTGGACCGATTTTGACAGGACTTTTACTGGCAGATAGCTGATGCTGTAAGGAATAACTAAGGCTTAACTAAGTGAACTTACTTTTATTTTAGAAAAAAAATAGGGGCCACGCCGGTAATCCCGTGGGCAGCACCTAATTTAGTCATATAACCGACAAATATGGAAAACAGGTAACAGTTAAAGATCTCTGCTCTGTGTAAGCAATCTCCACCTTGACTGCGTCCGTAATATGTTCTTAAACTTATTTACTTAAAGAAGCGCCTAGTCACTGGGACTACTCTAAGTTGATAAATCCTCGTGGTACCTAAATATTCAGTTGAGCGAATATTTCAAAGACTCGATTGCCTATACCAGTCACAATGGCTTAAAATATAGAAGCTGTTATTGTCATTCAACTCTTCAAAACCCGACGAATAACGAATTTAAATCCACAATAATTAACTATTATCGTTTCATTAATCGACCTACTTGTGAAGGAGCTTTTCGCTAAGTAATAACAGCCGCACCGAGTCGATCCATCGGGTTAAGCTGCGCTTGCCGGGGTTGGTCGGTGGATGGGTGACCATTTTTACATATCGAAACTCCGCCGTGCCTCGGAAAGCACGTTAAGCCGTTGGTCCCGGCTGTCATTTTGTGGATCTTTGACAGTCGTTACGGGTCGTCAGAAGCCCGAAAGTCTGACAACCAGTCTTACCAAGGGGTATCGTATTACCCAGTTACTGGGTTGTGGAGGTCAGATAGGAATGTAAAATACTGGTATTCAGCTGCATCTGGTTAGACTAGAAGCCGACCCCAACACAGTTGGGAAAAGGCTAGGCAGATTGATGTTTTAATCGACCTACTCGTACAAAAATTCACAATAGAATTATTGTAATTAACTCCATCACTATAAATTTTGGGGTTTAATGAAAGTGTTTGTGTGCCGACATCGGATGCCGCCCCTTCATTATAAACACGACGATGAATCGATGTCACTAGCTGTCAGTTACCTACTCATTTTCTCAATTTCCCGAAAAGTTTTATAAGCTTCAGAGTTATGCTACTCACATTAGAGCTATTTTAGTATTCATATGGATAAAAACATGTCAGATTGGCAAACTAAATTAAACTAACATTAGTGTGAAGGCTCATGTTTTCGATTCATTCGTGATCGTACCGCTGATTGATCAAATGAGCTTCATTGACGACGGATTTTTTCACAACTTCTGCTTATTTGTATAAGTCGTGCCATTTAGAGTGATGAAGAAACAAATAATACTAATATTCTGTCTGCCTAGCCGTTTCCAACTTTGTTGGGGTCGGCTTCCAGTCTAACTGGATGCAGCTGAATACAGCTACTGCCTCTCTGACCTCCACAACCCAGTAACTGGGTAATACGATACCCCTTGGTAAGACTGGTTGTCAGACTTTCGGGCTTCTGACGAAAGATCCACGAATGACAGCCGGGACCAACGGCTTAACGTGCTTTCCGAGGCACGAAGGAGCTTCGGTATGTAAAGATGGTCACCCATCCACGACCAACCTCGGCAAGCGTAGCTTAACCTAATAGATCGACCCGTTCGGCTGTTATTACTTAGCCACGAGCAAATAATACTACTTAATTTTATTTATTAGCAGCATTCCAATGTGTCCCTAAAATAGCTCGTGAAAGAAAACTGTCTAAATGTAGCTCTCAAAGTGTATGTAACAATCGAGTTAAACTTTTTAATATTACAGCCGCCGTCTGAACTTACAGACTTTAGAAATTGGGCCATCTGGGGGCCTACCACCACCGCTTACAGCAGTATTATTTTAATCTTCAGTGTAGGAAAGAGATGAAGCTCTACAGGACATATAGCTCCATCTCTTTCCCCCACTGAAGTTAGATTAAAATAATACTGCTGTAAGCGGTGGTGGTAGGCCCCCAGAGCTCTGCCAGGGTTGCGGGAAAGTCCGAAAGGGATACCGGGACCTTGGCAACAGGCAAATGAAGGAACACGGGTGGGTTTTAGTCAGTAAAAGTCTGACACGCCCTTCCGCTCCGCCCAGAGCGGGAAAAGTCATTGGATGATTTCCCACCCTCAAAAAAAAAAAAGGCCCCCAGAGCTGACACTCTAACTTGAGAAAAAAGAAACGTTAAACTTAATTGGTTAATAAACTAATAATATTAAACATTATGTAAGTATATTATTCTCATTGCCTTATGAAAATGCAATTTGAATTTGAGAGATTCTATGGTTTAATTCAATAATTACTACATTTCTCTGATGAAACCACACAATTATATATTAAAAACAAATTAAAAATGAAGCTCTAAAATGAAAATGCAAATTATTATGAAAAGACTTTTTTCTCTGTTTTTTTTTCAAGCCTTACTTGAGAAGCTCATTTTTAAAGTTGGTTGAAACTCCTATACAAAGTCCTTATTTATGTCTCAAAGCGAATATAAAGAATTTTCCTCCACTTGTCTGTCAAGATCGTCTTCATTCTTTTTCTTGCAGATGAAATGATATCTCAAGTGGCGTGCGAATCTCTCAAACGGAGCGTTGGACTGAACAAAGGAATTGCCACTGTTTTATAATAACAACTATTAAAAATTAAAATAAATACAAAAATAAATTTAAAAAATCCAAGCGCTCTTCCTCCTTCCTTCTACTATGCTGTGCCCGACGGGGTCCATAATTGTACCATAAATTTTAAGCCTACCAACTGTTTTTAACAACATGGAATGCAATTAAGAATTGAGAATTGAGAATTGAAATATATTTTAAATCACTATGAATATTATAACAGTTTCTATTAAAACTAGTGACCCGCTCCTGCTTCGCATGGTTTTCAGAACTTGACAAAACATCGAGATTTTTTATTCACATAAACCTTCCGGAATAAATTCTATAAACCATGGTGAAAACTTCATCAAAATCTGTTGCTTGGTTTAGAAGAACAACGCGGACATACAGACCAACACGAAAAGCGACTTTAATCCTTACATATAAATAAAGTCCTCCGCCGCGTCTGTCTGTCGTCCGGTACGCGATAAACTCAAAAACGACTGCACCAGTTTTCATGCTGTTTCACCAATAGATAGAGTGGTTCTCGAGTAAGGTTTTTAGTATTTAATAACCGACATCCACGCGAGCGAAGTCGCGGGCATCAGCTAGTTTATAATATGATGATAATGTTTGTGTGACTTCAACATCAAAAAGTTTTGTATCTACGATCCTTGTAGACTTAGGGAGTGACTTTAGAGTTAGAAGCTTGGCTTTACATGGGAAATAATTAACTAAATGACAGAAAACTAATGAACAGTGAATAAATTTTTCACTTTACGCCCATGTGATGGTAGCGAAAATATACTTCACTCTACATATCCAAAAACATGGCCGATTATTATAATAATATTCTGAATACTTTTGGTGCATACAGCCCAGTTTCAACCACGACTGGTGGGTATCAACGCAATTAATGTGTGATGTGGTTTTAACTCTATTTGAATACACTCGAAAGTATTCAAATAAAAGGTCCTTCATGTTTATAAACCTAATTTCAAGTAACTTTTGCGGAATTCAATTACTTCGTTCTTTTATATTGAAACGTTTCCTATGCCAATATTTTGCGTTCCAGTAAATTAAATCACTTCTTGTAACTTTTAAAAGGTTACTGAAATACCACAACTCAAAGGATTTTTCAGATTTCATAAGTTTCTATTTCTTTTAGAATTTGAAGAATGTAGTCGTATACTCTTTTTGGAGTATTTTTCATCAAAAGGATTTGTTACATCCAAAACAATTAATTTACCTCCAATTTTTTTCTTACATTTCTCTTTTGAATACCCAAATTTCCACGAAAGCATCATTTTAACATTCACCGTGCCCGAAACTTTTCACTCAAAACATTTTTATTATTAACATATAACATAAACATATAAGTAGACTCCGAGTGACCATGATGAATGGCAGCATAAAGAAATGGTCTGTAAAAAGCGTGCTTACAGGAAATTTGAAAGGGACTTTAACTACTCCTGGGGTTCGAACACGACGGGAAAGCAAATGTTTTGACCCGTTGCGGTTAAATAGGTCAATTATAAACATTGCTTCCTAGATCCGAAGCTTTATCCGAATTGAGTTAGGACAAACGAATATCTTTAGAACGTTTTGCACGTCACTATCCTTACATAATATAAAACAAAGTCCTCCGCCGCGTCTGTCTGTCGTCCTGTTCGCGATAAACTCAAAAACTATTGCACCGATTTTCATGCTGTTTTCACCAAAGGATAAAGTGGTTCTCGAGTAAGGTTTTAGTATATAATAACCGAAATACACGCGGGCGAAGTCGCGGGCATCAGCTAGTGTTTAATAAATATAATCTTAAATACACACAGTTGTAGGAATGAAAGTCTTGTTCAGGACAGTTGAAATAAATTGCATTATTTCAAAGATAAGTTGTGCCAGTGGCAACGGAGAGAAATAATCCAATTTTCTTTTCTATTTGTATGTTTGTCGCTCACGGTGGATCTGCAATGGGACAAGTAAATCTTAACAGATATAAGCCAAGTTGACTTTTAATGTGACGAATTGGCTTCAAATAAGAATTGCAATATTAAATCAATTTAAATATCTGTATTGTTTCTGTCACTGAACACGTAGATATCACCTTAAAGAGAAATGGAAGTAACAGAAGAATGTATTACTATTTTTCCTACAACCTATCTACTTCTTAAAAACTGGAGTTTAATAATTCGATCAAAACTACTAAATAAACGCCACATTTTCATGCAGAAATCTTTTAATACAAGATGACAATCAGAAAATGGTAGTTAACTAATTACTTTCAGGTGAATCAGATAAGCACGGAACTACAGCCACTAAGCCAACGAGTAAAAGTAAACATTTCGGGCTGCTACAAAAAGCCAAACTCCAATTGCGAACATAATATATAAAATGTATAAAATATATAAAAGAATTATATATATTTTATAAATATATTATATCAGTTACAACAAGTATATTTCACACGTTAAATATGTAGGCTACGTTTGGCAGTTAGTCGGCCTCTCTCGCAGCGCTGTTTACTTAGCAAACCGAATCTGAATTCATGAATATGAACAACCTCTGCTGATATAGCAGATGCTATAGATAATATTATCATGTTGGAGATATATTAACATACCTATATAGGAATATCAGGTTCAAAAAAAGACACAAATGAATGAAATATTTAACATTTAGTACTAAAGTTAAATATTAAATTTATAATTCATCTTAAACTATGCATGCGTCTACGCATAAATATTGAATTGTTATACCATACTCTATTCGTTTACAATATCTCATAAAGATAACAAGTACTGAGATGGTTCTATGACAAAACTGCAGGGCGATCCTGTCTGACTACAGATGGTTCTATTATGGAAATGGTCCTGTCTCAACGTAGAGATAAGTGAAGGTTACATGTAAATTATACAGCGACCGTTGCTGAATAACTATTGCATATCGACGGGTTTCGGCGATCTGATAAGCCGAACGTGAAAGTGTAAAACAAGGAGAAAGACGTTACCGACGTTAAGGACGCTACATTCGAATGGAACACATCGGCGTCATATTTCATTGGGACGCGCGTCCACGAGACCGGCATAAGAATACTCGGAAGCGAGATACAAACGTTGGAGGCGGCACCCCTCGGTCGAGGCTGGCAACACCGGCGGTACTCGCGTCCTAGTACGGCGTGTTTATTCTGCCGCGTATATCGACCGGCGGGCGGCCCCGCGGGCGCGCGCCGCCCGGCTCAGTCGCCTCCACCGCGCGCTGCGACCCGCTCGTCTCCTACACCAGCATATGACAGCTGCCGATAACCCACACAACAATTCGCTGTGTTACAAACACTAATAAACTGTCACAACTGATATCACTATTTGATTAAAGCCAACCGCGCTACGAACGTTTACGCGAATGTGATTGAACCAAACAAAACGTTGTGCCATGTGAGAGTGCTGCTAAAGCTCGCAAATCTTCAGGCGGCTGTCTAAACGGTAAGATTTTACTTTTATTTGAATAATGATAGATAACTTTTTTCGAAGGTCAACGTTCGTGGTCGTTAGTATATATTTGTATATAGTATGTGAGCTGTGAGGTCGTGGGTAGTAAACATGTTAAGTTTTGATCTTTGATAAGAGGTTACGATAACCATTACAATGCCTTTATATTTATGGTTATGTTTTCCACCAAGCACTTAAACTTACAATGGCAATATTAAATGGGATTAACGTTACAAATTGTGGTTTGTTACAAATTATAAAATGTTTAATATTGTTAAGCAAAATTGTTCCTTGTGCTGTAGTACAACGCGCGTCTACAAAGGGGTCTACGGCGTAGCAATTTCGTAGTAGCGTAGCGTGTAGCAATTAGTGTCATATTGCTCGTTTTATTTATGCCCGTGAGAAGATTGTAAGGCTCCGTCCAATAAGTAACAAAGCCTTTGTTTATCCTCCACTTAGAGCCTGTCAAGCAAACGTCAAAGATACTTTGTAAAACTTCACCTTACTGTTTTAAAAATGTATCTGTTTATGACTGCTTTCGAAACAAATCTACTAAGATAGTGCCGAGATAACTTTATTTAAAGAAAGTTTAACAGAATTAATTAAAGTTTTATTTATTTTGTGGAAAATATATAGTAGGCACTACGTATTTCGCTGTTTGTATTTCATTTAGTAGCTCTTTTAATTTCTTAATGAGCTTATCATTGAGGCTTTACTTCTTGTTTGTTTGTTGAACTACATTCGTGAGAGACTTTTCTATGACAATTATTTTTATATTGTAACTATGTATTCGATTGATCAAATAGAGTACCTACGTACATTCACTTCCAGCTGGCCTCACAAATATTAGTGCTTAAAATAATTTCATAGAAATCTATTTTAATGTCTAGTAGTTGTAGTGTAGGTATAACTTTCTATACTTTCTAGTAATAAGTTAGTCTAAGGTACAGTAACTTTTATTTATGAGTCGATTTGTTTTGTTATCTATATATTTATTTTTAACCCCAGACGGAAAAAGAGGGTTGTTATAAGTTTAATGTGTGTATCTGGGTGTCTGTCTGCGCCATCGTAGCTGCCAAACGGCTGAACCAATTTTGATTTTTTTGATTTTGTTTGAAAGGTGACTAGATCGAGAGTGTTATTAGGTTTAAAAAATAAATCGTTTATAAGATGCTTTGTTTTTGTCGGGGGTTTTTTAAATTTAATTTAACTTGTTGCCAACGCATTTGAAACTGACTGTTGTAATTCTCGGTTCTGAAGTTTTTGAGATAGATACGTAGGTCTATGTTCTTTAATCATCGTCAGCCTTCAGAAGTGAAGCTACTGGACAAACATATACGTCCTAAGTAGGCTTGATGTATTGAAATCTTAGGCCCTGTGCATACGTAGCAACATAAATTAACGTAATGTACAACTTTTGAAAAAGTGTCCAGTAATGGTTGCGTGTTGCAGACAACTTCTAAGTCTTCATAGTTTTTTAATATAACATAACATTACGCCTATAAACCTCGCAGGCTTAGGCAGAGGTGTACCTATAGTTTACCCACATTTGGCCAGTTATGTCTAAGTCCCATGTAATAGGGGGGAGAGCCCATTGCCATCAACCGGGCACAAAACCAAACTCCTTGCTGCTAATAATTCCTTATGGGAAAACCCAACAACATATTGTCCGACCTGGGAATCAAACCCAGGACCCCGTGCGTGCATAATCAGCCTATAATGCTCCCACTGCTGGGACACAGGCCTCCTCTCGGTGAGACGGAGTCGGCCGAAAATTGCCACGCGGGCCCAGTGCGGGTTGGTAGATGACACGTCTTCGAATTTTTGTTTCTAAGAGATGCCGGTCTCCCTGTGCGCTCAGTTTCCTGAAATTATATTTAAAACGTCATAGCAGCTACTTGTTTGCTGATTGCCAGTTGCTAAAACTCGAGGATTAAAATTTCTCCGTCTATGCGACTGCTATTTTGCCGCGGTGACACTTTATTGAAAAGATGGGGTTGCCTTTGCCGTAAACATGAGTATTTCTTTCCGCCAAGTAGGTACTTTATATGAGCAACATTTGCTCCGTTGATCTCGGGGTCGCAAGTGCGACTGCTGAGCGTGGGGACCTGGGTTCGATTCCCGGGTCGGGCAAAATGTTATTGTGTTTTTCCATTAGGAATTACTAAGTAACAGCCCGGAGTTTGGAAGTTGGCGGTTTGATGCCCCCGTGACTCGGAAAGCATGTTAAGCCGTTGGTCCTGCACCTGGATCTCTCTCCGGTCGTGTCGGATTGCCGTCTCATCGGACTATGAGAGTGAGGGAAGAGAGAGTGCACCTGTGTCTGCGCACACCCTTGTGCACTATAATATCTCCCGCGCCGAAGGCTAATTGCCGTTGAGATTGTTCGTCGTGGCCGAAATACGGTCTGGAGGCTATATATGAGCAACAATTGCATTCAAAGATTAACTATACGTTAAATTATATAACCCTATAACTCTAAATCTTATCTAAGATAATCTAACAACAGACATCGCTACTGAAACAACCAAACATTGAATGCTCCGAACCGAAACTATATTCTCTAAATTATACACCGAAAATTAAATGCTATCACGACTCTCGAATTATCAAATACCGTACTGTGGACATTCGTAGAATATTTAATTGTCTACAGAAATTGCTCGAATATAGATGGCTCAAATATATGATACTATTGTGCATGCAAATACCACATTACAATTATCTTAACTATGTATCTTGGGCTTTATTTTTTCTGCAAATTTTAATAACCAACGACATTACAATTTTTAAATAAAAGTATTGAAACTTGAGCATGCAACCAAGGGTAACTTTCTTTTGTTTTCAATATGAAAATATTATGTCAGAAGTATTTTATTCAGGGGTGACTTTTCAATAATCAGTTATGATTTATTTGAAGAATTAATATTGTGGTATAACATATTTTATAAAGAAAAGCTGTCAAACAATCATTATTACCTAATTCCTCAGACAAAAAAAAATCAATAAATTGAAAATTCGGGACTTAGTTAATTATAAGAACAATGGACCATCCTCAATCTGTTCACTGTATAGTGAACAGATTGAGGATGATTGAATCACCCTGTATAGGGTGATTATTCCAATTCAGTTTTTTAACCGACGAAAAAAAAGGAAGAGGTTCTCAAGTCGATCCGTATATATATATATATATTTTTTATGTTTGACCAAGCATAACTTTTTAGTGAGTAGGCTGATTTAAAAAAATATTTTATTATTGGGAAGGGTATACCTCGAAATTGGTTCCATTTGAAATTGAAAACAAAAATCCACCCCTAAGGGTAGAAAAAATGGGGTTGATTGATTTTTCACCTACTGAATTTTCAACTGTGAACCGATTCTGTTGAAATTTCGCACACATACATAGTTCTGATGACACAACCACTCATCATCAACTCCAGGTCTTTAACCTAGAGTAACCCCCTGGAGTACCCTGGAGTGGATAGTAACTTAAAAGCGAAAAATAAAAAACTTTTTAACAAAAATTAAACCGACGATTTGGCGGCGCCAAATACACGCTAGAATTATGTAATTAATTTGTTTGTTTGTTTGGCGCTGCTTCAAAAATTTATTACTTAAATTTGTTTAGAAGCTTAGTTACACTATAAGGCTTATTTTTTATTTTTCGCTTTTCAGTTCTTTTTTCGTCGATTTAAATTTTTGTTAAAAAGTTTTTTGTTTCTTTTGAACGTTTACGAAACGCCGATATAATTAAAATGCATTCAGAGTGCCAATTCTTTTATATAAAAAAACGTTCACATTCACGTCGTAATCTGTCAAACTTGTCAAAAATGTTGATAAATTGATGGTTATTTAGACAGATTACGAATGAGATGCGAATGTGAACGTTCTTTAAAATAAGGCAATTGCCCCGTAGAGACAGGTACAGGATGAGAGTTCATTACCAAGACGTGGAGTTTCCTCATCTATAAATTGGCGGGATTCTGAATAAAACAATCGACGGTGCGTGTTCTCCTGTCACAGTTCAGGGATCTCCAGGATTTTCCTTGTTATTTTTTGTAAAGTAAACCTCAGTTAAATTAACACAATTCCACCCTTCGTTAAGTGAATGTCACTGTCACGTAGTTTATCGACAAGCAAAACTAAAATAAAACTAGTTTAAATTTTCTGCGTTAATCGAGCCCGTTTTGCCCGTTCTTCTCCATAGGTACCTACTACGCTTTGGAATGGGCAACTAGCTTCATATCTCTGACTGACCGACTCCTTGACAATTCAAAAGTGCCTGTAAATGGGTTAATTGAAATAAATGCTTTGAGTTTGACTTTGAGTTTTTAAATAACTTTGAAAGTTGTGGAAAATTTCCCAAAATGTGTCAATTAGACCAGTTTTCATATTCGTTTAGAGCATGGTTATCTATAGCAAATGTTTTGGGACAAAAGGGTCTATATGACCTCAGGTATTTAGGTGTACATAACTGATTCGCCACCTAAATTCGTAGGATTTGAAGGCCTTGTGAACGAACAGTTGCTGTTTATTATATCTATTTGAGCACGTCTGCAACGTAAACTGGAACACAAAACTTTCATAAACTTAAAAACGAAATAAAAACATTCGGTCTGTTTTGATGTAAAAGTTTAGCCTCAATACCACACCAACCAAAGTCCGATAATAGGTGAACCCAAAACATTTAACATCGGAAACCTTAATCAATTCTGCCTTGATCGGCAGTCTGGAGGTACGAGCCTACCTGCGGTGTGGGGCGGAAGGTAGTTATTTATTCACTAGTACGTCACATCCGTCCAGGCGCCGGCGCTGCCTTTTTCCTCACCTTAACCTTAAACACATGTTCTAGACTTCGGTCAAGGTTGAAAGCTTCGATTAATGTGTCCTTTTCATTTGTTTTTTGTTTGTAATTTTCATTTTTTTTTTTGTTCGAAATTGTTTTTATTTATAAAAATGTTTTCTGTCTGATATAATGAGTGATTTAGTTGAGCCGGTTATTTCTTTGTTAGCTTTGGTTTAAGGCACGTGTTGCATAAATTAGGTAAAGGTACTTTTAAAAGCACAAGTTATATACTAGATTAGATAATACGAAAGTAATTTTATAATGCTAATAAGTTTATGGGGCATGTCAGGTTGTCAAAACAAACGTTAACATTAATGGATCGTAGGAGCTAACCACAGCTATAATTTCCGCGTTTGTAAAAAAGTTTATTTGAATTATAATTTTCACAATGTATGATGCTAATTCTTTCACGGTTTTTTAGGTTTCTGTCACGTTTTATTAAGACGAAAGCGTCAGGGTAGCCCGCGAAATTCAAATTTTCTTACGTTTTTTGTAATTTGCAGGTTAGTATCGAGTTTTATGTTGATCTAAATATGATTCGCGGCTGTATCAAATATTTATTTATAGAATTATAATCATAAAAATCATTAATATTACTGTGTATGTTCATGTAAGCCTATTGAATTACTATTTTATTTGAGGATTATTCTAACTTAAGACTTATTAACAGGGTTTTTTATTACTCTTGAGGAATATTACTACATAAATTGTATTTTATCATGGATTTCCGCAAAGTCACGCCTGAATCAATTAACTATCTTGTACTGGTGATTCTAAAGATTATAATTCTGTAAAGCAATACTTGTTACGGTCGCCAATCATATTTTAATCAACATACAACCTGGCAAAGACCTACAAAATCCAAAAAACGTAAGAAAATTTTAATTTCCCGCGCCAACTTAGTGCATCCCCCTTAAATGGAAAAGAATAAGCCATCAATGGCAGAATTTTTCTGGGAACTACGCACGACCGTAGGTATATTTATTATTAACACCTCCATTATACTATGAACTAGACCACTATAATATTAATACAACCAATGTTTCCTACATTCAGATCGTTTTCCGAACAGTTTAACAATGAATATGGCAGTTGGTTTATTTACAAACAGTGGCCAAGTAATAAATATGTACGGTGCAGCCGCGACCTTCGGGTTACCTTCGGCGGTATTAATCATGAGCCGAGAAACATTTCGCCCATTTATTTAATTAAAAACTTAACGGACCGACGCTTCCGTAATTCTACCCTTTAGGATGCATCGTGCTTCTGATGTCTTGAGCACAGTCATAATAATGAGTGCAGAAGAATTATAAATAACTAGCTTCCACCGCGGCTTCGCCCGCGTGTTATGTCGATAAAAAGTATATGTCCTTTCTCAGGCTCTAGACTATCTGTGTACCAAATTTCATTTAAATCGGTACTGTAATTTTGGCGTGGAAGCGCGACAAACAGACAGACAGACCGAGTTACTTTCGCATTTAAAATATAAGTAAGGATATCTTTTAGTTGGTACTCTCTTGTGTTTTCCCGGCTAAGAATTACCTACGTATATACTACTGTCTTCCCTTACCCGAGGTGAAAGTCAAACAGACGTTAATGTTTGAGAAATCACTACCATTTTTTTCCTAATTTGCTTTTGTACAGATACGAGATATACTATAACCAATGATTTAAAAAAAACTCATATTCTGCAGTCATATTTTAGAAATGGTTGAGTATTTTGTTTAAATGGGTACAAGAGAAAATTGACAATTTCTTTTAGGTTATGTAAAACGTGAAAGCTGATTCTAGATCCGACATCGAATTTTATTATTTTCAAAAATACTGGATTTTTTAGGTAGGTCTTTCATTTCAGCGCAACCGCATACAGTACAGCATTGCTATTCTGTAACCATCTCACCGTGAAAACTTATGTGAAGTGAGCGTGGAGTGAGCTGTCAGTGTCATCAATACCCACTGATGCTAAGGCAGTGACAGTTCACTCCAAGCTCACTTCACCTAAATTTTCACGGTGTGATTTTTACAGAATAACACAATAATATTTTTAAATCTACTTCCATTCAAGTTCTAAGCTAGGAACACAAACAAAGCTCTTTTTTGGTGCATACAGAAACAAAAGCACATTAATTAAATCGACAATAACAATAGGTACGGAAAATACCGAAGAAATATTACTTATACCGGTTATTCATCGCACCTATTGTTCAAGAATAATGTACAATGCAAAGTGCTTGAATACAGGGTTATATGCGAGAAATGAAAAGAAACAGCTGGAAATAAAAAATCCTGTACGGGATTTAACATTATGAAGCAGTTCTGTGAGGAATTATTTTACACTAGCTTCCGCCCGCGGCTTCGCCCGCGTGGTATGTCGATAAAAAGTAGCCTATGTCCTTTCTCAGGCTCTAGACTATCTGTGTAGGCTACCCTGGCGCATCCCCCTTAAGAAAATTGTCGCGTCATTTTATATTTTCGTTTCGTATCAATCAAAGTGAACGCAATCGACAACAAAGTGAAAGTATCACAAATATTTTTGGAACAATGTCTCTAAAGACATTTTCGTGTAACTTATTTTGTTTTTGGTGCTTTCAAAAACTTTGTTATTTTACGTATTGTTTGGCTTGTGGCCTTGACACAACTAACGCCTTGCTTGCAGATCAATTTATTCTAGGGTTAGTTGCCTACGTCGTATATCAGCAAAGAGTATTTTTTTGTTTTAGGTATTTAAATGTACAAATAGATGCGAAATGTGGGTGTACTATAGGTACACCTCTGCCTAACCCCTTAGGGTAATACAGGCGTGATGTTATGCTATGTTAAATGTTTAAATTATTATATTTATTATTGTTCATAAAACCTCAATTTAAATGAATAAACCACGTAACGATCTCTGTATTTAAAATGCAGGGGTTCTCAACATATTTGTCTGGCTTTATCCGTATCTAATATCTTTTGTCCAAATAGGTATTCACATGCAAGTAGGTCGTACTTCAGTTAAACCAGTGCCAATATGCAGGACTTAGAATTCTCTCAAGCCTTTGAAAATGGTGAGTGAATTCAGTCCCGCAGCCAGATTGAAATAAATTGAGAAACGTCTGCTCCGATTCTTCCTCTCGTATATTGAATTATTTAAAATGTTAAGGAGCGTCTGTGATGTCATGTGTAGAGTTTATTTGTACAAATTCGTAGTAGAATGAAGATATGATACCTACGTATGCTAGTTTTTAAGTACAGAACCAGGAAAAATACAAATTAAGAGTAATATTATGTTATTATGAATTCCGTACAAAACCCAATGTAATTGCATTTTAAAGTAGTTAATTGATTCAGGCGTGACTTTTCGGAAATCCATTATAAAATACAATAGACGTAGATATATTTAGTAACCTATTCCGCTTAACTATTCCTCAAGAGTCTTAAAAAACCTTGTAAGAAATGGACACGTGGTTCACCTCTCAACGAAGCATCCTCAGGATGACGATTGACCAGTCGCAAACCAGAACACGACGTGTTGCCACACCGAGCGCTGGACGCAGAGTTGATTGTATTTCGAGACGTTAACGTCAACTTATAAAAGTTTTAATAAAAATCCATGTTTTTTTTTGTATTAGATTTACTGGTTTTCCCGCTGTTTAATAAGACCGGCTGCATTAGGAACCCTAAGTTCGTTTCATTCGTTCCTTTGTGAATGTTCAACTGTTACAGAGGGAGTGGGTCAGTATTTCAGCTTGTATTTTTAGCGTTTCGTCCTAAAATGTCGGCTGGTGACGATAAATTATAAAACACGGTCCCGTTCATTTTTGTTGACATAAAGGATGCTGGCTCGGTCGTGTTATCGCGGCTTTTTTCTCCTGACATACAACATTTTGGACGTTATTAGATACCTTTGCGTATAAAAATAAACCGGTTGAATGTTTAAGTCCTTGTGTACCCGTACCTATTTATTACAAAAAATAACAACATTATAATTACTTGCCAGACGGGTCTGGAAGCCGCTTATAATATTAGAACTTGACACTTTTTTAACAAAAAAATAATATACATACCAACAACTCTTCCCTTATAATTTATTTATACATACCTACATTATAAAAAAACCGGCCAAGTGCGAGCTGGACTCGCGCACGAAGGGTTCCGCACCATTATCTACAAAAACGGCAAAAAAATCACGTTTATTGTATGGGAGCCCCCTTAAATATTTATTTTATTCTGTTTTTTAGTATTTTTTGTTATAGCGGCAACAGAAATACATCATCTGTGAAAAATTCAACTTTCTAACTATCACGGTTCATAAGATACAGCCTGGTGACAGACGGACAGACAGACAGACAGTCAGTCGAACGGACAGCGGAGTCTTAGTAATAGGGTCTCGTTTTACCCTTCGGGTACGGAACCAAAGCGAAGGAACTCGCAATAAAACAGTCTCATAGTCAAAAATCTTTTGTCATAAGAAGAAACTGTTCGATGTACGTACGACACAAACTATTTTATCTCTGGTGTGCACATTGTCTAACCAAAAGAAACTCACAGAAAATAGTTTGACATTTTCCAATTTAATTCAACGTTCCACTCAATTTAAAATGTCGTGATGAAAAGTATCGCGACTAGTCTAGACATTTGGATCAGTCAGCAAAAACCAAATGCGCCTGACGTCACGTGAAAAAACTATGTAAAGTGGATAATACCTTTCTGAGTAAATACGGAATAATCATGGTTTTATTCGAAATTGCACGCTATAAGTATTTTTCAAGATAACTGTATAAAACCGGATTGCTGTGAAACGACGCAGTGCGGCGCAAGACCCGAATAGCTAGTAATCCTGCATTATTTATAAATTAAACTGCAGGTTAGTAATGCTACCAGAAAAGCTTTTAATTTTAAAAATCTAGGTAGTAGCTCAATTTTTATCAGACCAGGTTCGGTATTCGTTATCCTATTTTCCTAAGCAAATTGATTTGGGGTCGACGCAGCCTGTTTTCCCTAGCTCTCATCTCAATATTCACTCCCGTATCCTTATCATCTCTCACACATTCATACCATCAAACTCAAATCATTTATTTCAAACAAACTATTTTCAGGCACTTTTGAGTGGTCAAAGGAGTGTGTTAGTCAGATAGATGAAGCTAGTTGCCCATTCCAAAGCGCAGTAGCACTTACACTCTACTCCATGTACTTAGTCTTTTAAATTATATTGTAACAAAATATTAGTTACGTCATCTTTTGTCTGTTCCTACTCCTATAGCCATCCTAAATAAACTTTACATCATTATAAAATATATGTAATAAATTACTTTATATTTAGGTTCCTGGGTATTAAAATCGTCAAGGCAAATGAATTCGTCGTCATTAAGTTACCTTACAGTAAAAGCTTTCAGTTCATAATCACAGTTTGTTCAGGTAAATATTGACCGCTGTAATCCGATCACTTAACGCTTTCTGTAAAGCTATTTTGTCATGATAAAGTACTCTGTTCATTTTCCCAGAACTTGAATTCCAATTTTCTCGGTAAAAGGTATAATAATGTCCGTATTATTTGATTTTCTTACGTAACATTGGTTTATGAGAAATTATTTGTTCATTTTGTACGACAATCAACTATTCACATATTGCAGTAGATAACCTACATCTGCTAGATATTATTATGGTTATAAATCTAAAAAAAAAAAATTGCTGTTCGTTGATAACCGCATCACTTGAGAAAGGCCTGACCGATTTGGCTATTTTTGGTTTTAAAAATATTTGTACTACTTAGGAAAGAAAAATTAGAAAGTTTCTCGGAAAATTTTCAAATTGACGAAATATCCTTTCTTCTAAGGGATTTTGAATTGAAAATTGAACAGGACAACGTCTGTCGGGTCAGCTAGTAACATACATAAAGATAAAAATCAATCGAAAAATGTCTCAAACCACCCAACTCCAACAAATCATTATACCTAATAATAATAAAGAACTTACCCCATATAAACTTAAAAGAAAATGTTAAACTATCATAAAAACTGCTCCAGCGAAATAATTTCTCAATTCCACTAAAGGATCAAGTTTTCAAAGAGAATGTGTTATCTCAGTCGTTCTGACTAATGCTTTTTGAATCGTCGCTCCACGGGATATCCAACTTTATAATCTTGATCCCAACTTTTCAATGCGAAGCGAAAACTGCAATTTCTCAAGTACGAAGTTTTTATGATAAATTATCGAAGTAGAAAAAACACGGTTCTTAATGTAAAAATCATTCAGTCATCATCATCTGCCTAGCCTTTATCAACTATGTTGGGGTCGGCTTCCAGTCTAACCAGATGCAGCTGAATACCAGTATTTTACATGGAGCGACTGCCTATCTGACCTCCACAACCCAGTAACTGGGTAATACGATACCCCTTGGCAAGACTGGTTTTCAGCCTTTCGGGCTTGTGACGACCTGTAACGACTGTCAAAGATCCACAAATGACAGCCGGGACCAACGGTTTAACGTGTTTTCCGAGGCACGGAGGAGTCTCGGTATGTAAAGATGGTCACCCATCCGTGGACCAACCCCGGCAAGCGTAGCTTAACCTGATGGATCGACCCGTGCGGCTGTTATTACTGAGCCACGATCTCCTCAATGTAAAAATCATTAAGTAATGATACAAAATCTGATGGCAAATTGATCAAAGACTTTGCTCAAAGTGCCTACTTCTTTATTAAGTGAAAAAAGAAAAGGTGGGATTTGTGTTCTTTTTACTTCATTTTAATTCACTTGTTCCGAGTTGAGCGCAGGAAAGCACTTGAGGGTTGAAAAAGGTTTGACTATTTTATTATTGACTAGTATGCCCGCGGCTCTGTTTGCGGAAATTCTGTTATTCTTATGCTCCTGTAGATTAAATTTTGAATTTTCTCCGTGGCTAGAGACCGAGACCACGTTGTGTAGGTGCCTTTTTCATTTTGTTTTTGTCTTGTTTCCTTTGTTCTCACAAATGAACCTGTTTTCTGTTTTCTCCCAACTTAATACATTATGTTACATTTTTCGCATAAAAAGTCGTTACGTAGATGCCGTGCTTTATTTTTTACCCAAAGCTTTACTTTAATACTATTTCATTTTCAAAAAATTCAAATCACTTTCTTATAAATTATCGGTTGATGTCACAAGGAACAGAAATTCCGGGTTAACCAAAGTAAACTTTGTTCGGCAGAAACGTTTTAAATTTAATATAAGCACCGAGAACGCTTCATTTAATTACGTGCATGACTAATGTTCACAGGCAAATTAAGATTCTCTTTCAGCTGATACAAATACCTACCATATGAAGAGCTGAAATTCCGAATGAAAGGACAAAATACACGCGTCATATCTGTCAATTGTCTTTGGGCTCGTATTAATGAGGTTAAAATGAGACGGTTTTTTAAGAGCGGTTAAATGTTTAATGTACTCTCCACAAAGTGAGTAAATTTTACAAGTCATTTATTTACGAAAATTATTGTTGACGTTTAAGACCTATCACTGTTGTGGCGGTATCTACATCGCCACATACGAACTACGCATCAAAGAACTGACGTCACACAAAAATCCTGACGTCACATAAATCCTGCATCGCGCAATTAAAGTTTACAATGCAATGGACATATATACAAGAACTCGACATCAACCGTTGGGCAGTTGCCCGCCAGACACAACACCCGTCTGGTCGGAGGATCCTCCCTGTTCTATGGAGTATGAGTGAACTTTACACCCTGATCTTCATACCCCTAAACTGTTATTGTGTGCTTTATGCCCATCATGACTAATGACCGGGATCCCTGGAACAAACGAAAACACAATTCTGATCATGATGAGATTTCATTTCTACATTATTCCCGGAATTGATACGGAAATGCTTTGGCATTGGTATCCATACCGTTAATAGCATTTACCACTGCGATCCTACATCATGACCTCTTAACACTCGCGAATTCTCGACGATATGTCAAATACTCTTTGCAATTACTCTCATAATGCAGATGTCGCTAGTTACCAAAAATACTTATCACTTTCGTCGTGGTTTAGGTCAAGGCTCTCGATGTGTGCTGGGATCTCAAATATTGTCCCTCTTGAGTTATAGCCCCAGATGTGAACTGTCTCCGAGAGCGAGTGAGTCAACCGATGCACGAAGCTTGCGCTGGTCGACACAAATATTGCAATTCTTCTTACAAATGTCTTTCTTACGAAACATTTTTCTCTCGTCTTTCTGGGATATTAGAACAATTTTTATTTGAAATCGTTCTCCTTGAAACAATTTATTATTGCCTAAATACGCTTTCAATAAATTGAAAGTTCCTGTATTGTTGTATCATAGTTATTTGAAAAAATATAGCTTTAAAATTAAAATGATTTATTTATAATTAATTACAACGGCTTTCGCCAATGACAGTAATTAATAGATAAAACTAGGCATAAAACTAAACATATTACATGATTAACATAATTCTAAAAACAAATAACAAGTCAGAGATCATACATACTTAACAATAACTTTAACTTTAAGAAAAGAGAAAAAAAAAATCGCATAACGTGATAACAACATAAACCTATTTACCTAACAAACAATTGCTTTCACAAAACATGAGACAATTTGACATGATCACCCTGACTGTACCATTAAAGATGTCACATTCCGGGACTGTCTCCATTAAGGAGTTAGCACCATGCATGCAACACAACGGGGATTTCGCGCGCGACAGTGCGGCAATGGGATGTGGCGAACAGTCGGTGTCGTCGAGCAGGCCTATGACGCAGGTAGTTGTCAGGCACATAAAGTGTAGACAAAGTATTGTGGAGCACTGGGGAATCTACCATGCTCCTTAAATTTTTTATGGCCATTAGGACCTGATCTCTGGCTCTACGCACTGAAAGGGAATTATATCCTAACATTCCCAGCAAGAAATGAGTAGAATACATAAATGGATAATATCCGTAAATCTTTTTATATAAAAAACGCAGGAAGGCTTTCCGAACCTTTTCAACCAATAATTCATATGTGAATTCATGGGGATTCCGGACGGTTGCAGCAAATTCCAACTTACTTCTAACTAGACAGTCAAATATTAATTTGATGACAATAGGATTATTAAATTCACGGGCATTGCGCAGGACAAAACCTAGGCATCTGTAAGATTCTGAAACTAGTTGTGGTTAGAGTTCATAAATTATGAATTACAGTCTAACGAGGATAACCTCGAGTCCCTGAGAACAATAACAGTCGTTAAACCAATGTCTAAGATATTATACTTTTACGTAGGTACCTTCGTTTAGTACCAGCTTTATAAATCATATGGTATGTATAGTCATACAATTTTATCTCCATTTTTCTCCCGCAGAAATCCTTTTAAATATAAAACGTGCATATTCATCTGTATGCAATTATCTCAGCAAAAGCGCTCTGCATAGAAGATTCTCAGCAAGATTGCCTATTTCAAAAAGGAAACAAAACTGAATATCTAACATCCATTATATATGAATACGCAGATTGCCTTTACACAGGATATACCTTACACTAGCAGATATTAGGTAGGTACATAAAGTTCGTACCTATAAAATACAACCACTTTTACGAAGTAACGTAAGTGTAGGGAAGTATAGTACATTATATTCAAACAAAACACACAATTCAATTTGCCCAATTTTCCTGAGTCTAAGCATAAAAACATCCCCAGGGCATTAAAATTCCGCCTCTGAAAAACATATTACAAACTGTACGATGGAAAAAACATTTCCTTTTTCTCCAGGCACAAAAGGAAAGCCGATTATCTGTTCCTGTGTCTTGTGCGTACTCGCCGGTGTCATCGAAAACCACTTAAATATTTACATTTTATGGGTACACCGACAAACATATATTATTACATTTTTGTTTTAGAAAACAAGTAACAAAGTGGAAACTGTCTACGTTTCCACTTGGTGATCGCCTTTATCCGGGGAGCGCTACACGCATTTCCACGTGTGACACTCACGTACCTACGTAGGTAGTGCTCCTACGAGATACGTGTTTACGAATTTGAATTGTTGTACTTAGGTACATTTTCTTTTTCTGCTAGATATTTCTAGGAACCAATCTCAAATATTGTGCGACATACCAAAAAAAATCTTGAAGCAACCTTGTCGGAATTTTCCTCATAAGCAACGACGAATACTGGTAAAACAACAGCATTGGGAGAATTATTGAAATACTCAATTTCCTTCACTCCGTCCATCGCATCATACTCTTATTGTATCTTAAGACATACGAGTATGAAGTAAATAAAAAAAAGAAAGGGTCACTACATAGCGTGTTTACTTGAAAAATGCTATCATATATTTAACGTAATTAATTGAAGCCTTATTTACTTTACATCGGATAAAATTATCTTTCCATATCAATATTAAACAAACCGTATAATTATAATGTTTCAAACATTTCGTAATTAAAGCATGTTGCTAACCAGAAGTTACTTAGGTAACGTAATATTTTTTATTCCCTTCGGCTTATCGAATTGTTTAAACTCTCAAAATTTCCCAGTTGGCGAAAATTTTGTAAAATAAATTATGGGCGCTCCCAATTTTTTCCACAGGTTTTCATATTTTGTTGACTTAATTATTCGTTATACTTTTTAAACAAGAAAAAGAATGGTTACGATCGGCAAAAATTAATTTGGAAAGGATTTTTTTTACTTTGGTTAAATATTAAAAATGCCTAAAGGTATCAGATGTCTGCCTACTCATAAATACCCTGCCTGCCGCCATTCTTAGTTACAACACTGGCGCCTACTAACTGTTTACTTATGAATACTTTTCAGCCCACATCTCAATTGCGTAACACACTTTATATCACAATCTGAAAGATTTTTTAACGCAATGACAATTGCTGAATTGTCAAAGTGAAAAGCATTGCCAAAATAAAGAAAGAAAACTATTTTATTTGGGACACGCACAGGGAAAACAAACAGTAATAAAAAGTTAGTACTTAATTAAAATAAAAAGAACAATTTAAAACTAACAAAATACTTAAATAAAGTCCTGAGCGAGGCCAAAAAGGTTCCTATCTCAGCATAAAGCTACGATATTTAAAAAATAAATACTGCAGCGCTGGTATTCTGATAGGGGCCGGTGAGTACCCCACCGGTTACGTAATAAAAAGTAATTGAGCGTGTTTAAAGAAATATAATGATTCCCTTTTAAACACATTTTAATTAGATTGTATACCTCGGCTTAAAAATACCTACCGGTGAAGTAGGTAGGTACACAAAGTGCGAAGTGACGTAAATTCCCAAGCAGGGCTGCTTATTAAATTAAACAGGTTAATAACGAACCATAACTTTTTCTTGCTCTCATACTTCAGTAATTAAGTGAAATATTTTAGAAAAATTTATGAAAACGTCCATTAGGCCATAATTTATTAATTTATTCAACAGGGCTAGGTATACGGTGTTTTATTCATTTTCATATTTTCTTGTGTTACGGTATCGACGTGAAGTCGTGTACTAAATTCAGTAGACGCTTCATTTTATAGCTTCCGTACTTTATGGTAATAGGCGCAAACCTCCGGTTGTTCCGCAGTAGGTACCTACTCTACTCACATTATAAATAACTTACGATTTCATCGAAGTACTATAAGACCGACGCAATTACAAATCTTTCGATTGTTATAACAACAGATATCGAAGTATTTCAGATCTTTGTCGTATAATTTTTTGTTGCCCAGCGATCCTAAAATGGGATTGGAAAGGATAGCTGTTACTTCAAATGGGTATACTATGAGGCTTGGATGAATAATTTATCCCTATGTCCCTATGTTCCTCTATAATTAAACAAAAAAAATCATAGCCGTCATTATCCCAACAAATCCAATCGACCCGAAACACTCTTAAGTGTATCTTAAAGATTTCCTTTGCTTTGTGAAGCCAGTAGAAAAGGCAGAAGGCGGCTATTTATTGTACAAAGGTGTTCGCAATAGAGATACAACATGAAGAGCGACCTTTCGGGCTCATTCACCGAACTCCGTGGCCTTTGGTGCACAATAGCTTGGATCTGAAGCCGTTGCTGGCGACACAGAAAAGTTGCTTGTTAGTTATCACAATAGTCCGCTATATAACACTTGTATATATATCGAAAAGTTGAATAGTATGACGTTTTTGTCCAATTTAAGGGTAATTAGTGTTTTGGTGAGTAACGTACGAGTAGTTAGATCGATGCACGTGGGAACGGTGTCTGTTATTAGTCTCCAATGATGGCAATAACTATTGTTTACGTAGAAAACGTATTAAGTTGGATCAGGTTGCTTATTTGTCATAAAACAGCTGCATAAGGACAACTTACTACTGTCACTATACGTGCACTATTAACCTAGAGTCCCAGACCATTAACGTGTCACTAGAATTTAAAGTAAAAGAAAAAACATTTCATGGAAATTGCACAGTTTATTCTAAAGGCCTTCACCTTGGATTCAGCGAATAACAGGTTAAGTGACATGCAAACGTTTGTAGATACGTTTACTACCCACGACATTACACCTTAAGTAAAGTAATCGTTGCTATATCGTAAGTATGGAAATATTACGACCCATTCTCCTAAACACCCTTAAAAATTAACTTCACAAGGACGGGCCTTGTTATTCTAATGCACCGTTTTGCAACACTTGGCCTTAAGGTAAAGTTGCGAGGAATGAAGCACGATATTGCATATAATGGAAATAATGCACGCCGGTAATACCAACATTAATGAAACGGCAGTTTAAAATTTACCATGGAATATTATTATATGAATATGACCCTAATGCCATTATTACTGTACTTATAGGTAATAGTTTAAATGTTAAAAAAGATGATATCACTGATAGTGTCACTGAGCTATCGAAGTTAAATTGTAAGAAAATAATTTTGTGTGCTTTTCCCTACTTTGAGCACTTGTCAAATAGGAAAAATAGCTACATTCATATGTTAAATAATTACATGCATTTTTTAGTTAGTCACCATAGTGACAAGTTTATATTTTTTGACACCAACATTTTTGTTGATAAGCTTAGGTCGACTAGGGATACTGTGTATCTGCCCATTAGTTTTAGACGTCAAATAGCTAGGTTATTAGCTTTTAATATTAACCCAGACATAATTAGTATGTCGAAGTCATGTACAATTAGCACCACCACAATTAGTAATATTACTAATGATAAGGTGGTGCAAATTCAAATTAATAATTTAAACTAGTTTGTAAGACAACAGAAGATACCAATAACAGTAAAGTTACACTTAATAACAAAAAGGTATTTTCTAGCACTAACAAAGTTAACTGCACAAAAGGGGCTGCAGAAATCCTTGAAATTATTTCATCAAAATATTCAAGGTTTTTCTTGCAAACAAATGGAAATTGAATTGTTTTTAGAAAAAACAATGTTTGACATTATTTGTTTAACTGAGCATTGGTTAAAAGACTATCAAATGTTAATTAATTATGATAATTATAGTGTGGCCAGTTGTTTTAACCGAAAATCAATGCTGCGTGGTGGTTCACTAATCTTAATTAAAAGTTGTATTAAATCAAAAACCCGTAAAGATATAGTTGAACTATCGGTTGAACATAGCATTGAGCTGTCTTGTGTTGAGCTAGATAAGCATGTAATAGTGTGCGTTTACAGACCCCCAAATTATCAAAACTACTCTATATTTGAGTCAGTAATGGAAGATGTTTTGTCAAAACTTGCAACTGGGAATAAATCGGTAATTATCTGCGGGGACTTTAATATTAACATTTTGGAAAATAATTCTAACACCAGTAGATTATTAAATTTGTTTAAATCCTTCAATTTGACAAATGTGTTTGTAGAGCCAACCCGAATAACTACGACTACTGCTACATGTATTGATAATGTGTTCTGTTGCTGCGACTATTTAGATAAAGCCATCGTTAATTATCTCCCTTCTGATCACAGTGGGCAAACAGTAACTTTTGAGTCCAACTTACCAATACAAAAAGTGCAGATACAATTCAGACCGGTAACAGCTGTTAATTTAAATAAATTTAATAGCACTTTAGTTTGTAAATTAAGTAATCAGGACCTTTCAATAAACAATGTCAATATTTTGTATAAAGAATTCTTTTCGGTAGTCCAATCCGAGTTCAATAATACTTTTAAGAAAAACACTAAAACTATCAGCCCTAAGTTTTTATTTAGTGATTGGGCAACTAAAGGACTCAGGAAAAGTAGGGAAAGACTTTTCGAGCTGTATGGCCTTAAGCCTTATATTAATACGGAAACTTTTAATAAGTATGTTGCTACTTATTCTAGAATTTTTAAGATCACCTGTAAGGCAGCTAAAGCCTTATACATTAGCAACAAAGTTAAATCAGCAGACAATAAAATACAGACGGTTTGGAAAATTATCAATAACGAAACGAATAGGAACAAAAAGCATAATTCCGATTACACACTGGAGACGTCAGGTGGTGGTCTCATTTGCGATAGCAAAGAAGTTGCTCAAGAATTTGTACATTTTTTTACCAGTATCCCACTTAAAACTACTGAAACCTTAAACTCCTCGCCATCGCTCTCTTTTGATTTAGTAAGGGCGAACGTTTCAGCCAGCCCAATTGAATTTAACTTTAAGCATATTAACCCCGTAACAGTAATAAAAGCTTTTAAGCAAATCAAGATCAAATTGACCGAGGATCTTTGGGGAATGTCCATTAAAGTCTGTACCTCTATAATTGAGACCATAGCGCCTTACTTAGCCTTAATATTTAATTTGTGTGTGGATCAAGGAGTCTTCCCGGATTTAATGAAATACAGTAAGGTAATACCACTTTTCAAATCCGGGGACAGTAAAGACACCAATAATTATAGACCCGTATCCGTGCTGCCGGTTTTCAGCAAGGTGTTTGAAAAGGTGATGCTGAATCAAATGCTCAATCATTTTAACACAAATAAAATCCTTCACGATCAACAGTATGGATTCACCAAAGGACGTTGTACGACCGACGCCGGTGTTACTTTATTAAGACACATTTTTAACGCGTGGGAAGAGGCCCAGGACGCCATAGGAATCTTTTGTGATCTCTCCAAGGCTTTTGATTGCGTCGATCACGAAACCTTACTGTTGAAACTTGAGCATTACGGACTTGGAAAACTTGCGCTCAGTTTAGTAAAATCTTATTTAAATGATAGACAACAGCAAGTTCAAATAAACGGCATCAACTCACTAGGTTTAAAAGTAAAAATGGGTGTGCCACAAGGCTCGATTTTGGGTCCTTTCCTCTTTTTAGTATACATTAATGATCTACTCCATTTATTAAAAAATCAGCCACACATGGTGTTATTTGCTGATGATACTTCCTTAATTTTTAAGGTAGATAGACGTGCTACAAATTTTGACGAAGTAAATAACGCCCTACTGCAGGTCCAAAATTGGTTCACTGCTAATAATTTAGTATTAAATGGGAAAAAAACTAAGTGCATCAAATTTTCTTTGCCAAATGTCAAAAGTAGGGATTGCGAGATTGTATTGAATCAAGAGAAACTAGAGTTCGTCGATAAAACTGTTTTCCTGGGGATCACGCTCGACTCAAGGCTACAATGGGGTCCTCATTTAACATCTCTTGCAGGACGGCTAAGTTCAGCAGCATATGCTGTCAGAAAAATCCGTCAATTTACTGATGTAAATACCGCGAGGCTAGTCTATTTTAGTTACTTTCATAGCATCATGTCTTACGGTATTTTACTATGGGGACGGGCTGCAGACATCGAGTCTATCTTTATTCTGCAGAAAAGAGCGATCAGAGCTATTTATAATCTCCGCAGGCGCGATTCTTTAAGGGAACTTTTTAAGGATATAAACATCATGACGGTACCTTGTCAATATATCTATGAAAACATCATGCACGTAAGAAAAAATTTACATCTTTTTAGTAAAAGAGGTGATAGACATAATTATAGTACTAGAAATAGGGACCTATTGGTTCAACCAGGTTTCAGACTAGCTAAAGTAGACTCATCTTTCATGGGGTACTGTTTAAAATGTTACAATAAAATTCCTCCCCACATACTTCAACTGAATGAGTCGAAATTCAAAACTTGTATAAAACGCACACTATGCAGGCAGGCATATTATAAATTGGAGGATTACATCTCTGATAAGAATGCTTGGCTTAATGCTAGTCCTGCTCCACAATCACAACTAACTAATTAACATTCGAAAATACTGTTGGAGCTGCTGAAGATCGGAAGACCATCTTGCATTGTATAAACTCAATCTCCTTTGTATTATATAATTGCATAGCACAGGTGTGAGTACTATGTACTATTGAGCTACCATTTACCGGGTAATTTGTCTTTCATTGACTTGAATGTGCCCTGACGACTGGGAATGTCATGCTCACTGAAATGTCTCGCTGGTGGTGGCGCGTGTGTCGGATCATTTAGCTCCCTTCAAAATGGTTGAGCTGAATGGTGCTGATCCATGCGTCATGTTCGTGAACGGGCGCCGTCAGTTGTGACTGGTCATCTCTTAGCTGCCATGGCTTATTTTAATTTCTGAATTGTTTTATGTAATAATTGCGGACGCATTTAACGTGCTTTCTACATTGTTCTCACATGTATAATTTCAACATAAATGATGTAACCCACATATTGTAACAATATTTTGATTTAAAAGAGTGTCCATGGAGTTTCTTGCCTGTTCTTCTCCATAGGTACCTACTACCTGTTTGTGGTTCACGGCTGTTTTTTATTATTTACTAATTGTAACACAATTTGTCCAGGATAAAGCATGGAAATACCTACCTACTGACCGTCTGCCTCAATTATCACATAAAGATAATAAGAATTACCTACCAACTCTTTTTAATCTTATAACGTTAGCATATTTGCCGCAAGGCTAGAATTACTACGATAAAATTAAAATGGTGTTGTTCTTACATTACAAAGGGAATAAAAAATATTACCTAAATAAAAATGGAGCCTAAATTCTAATTTAATTTCGGCTGACCTTTATCGAATTTGCTTAACTCGTGAAACAGAAATTTAAATTGTTCAATCAAATATAAAATTCATTTTACGATACCCTCGAATATTTCCATTTGTAATTGTGAAATCTAACCATTTCATTGTTCATGAAAAAGTTTTTTTCCAACACAATTTGTTCCTATTATTTTTATTTTAACGAGTGCTACAAAATTTCCGAACAGTTTTACTTCTTACTCACAATTCACACAATTTAAAAATCGATTTCGATTACTGTCTATGTTTTACAATTCTCGCAGCCGCATCAGAATAATGAATAAGTACACGTTCTGGTAGGTATAATGAAATGTTGGATTAAAAAATGTCCTTTCAATTAAGTAGTTCAAACGTTATACAAATACAGCAACCTCCGACCAACAAACTATAAAGTTTGTCCTCACAAAGATTCACTAACCTTCCTAAAATAACTCTCCTTCAGAATTGATTTCAACATACTAGATGAAGCGTCATTCATGGACATTCTTACCTCATCCGGAACTTGAGCAAGTACGTGAATAATGAAACGGCTCAATTGCCAAGTAATTTGTCGTATGACATGATGTAAAATCCGGAAGCTGTGAATTTAATTTCGCAAATAAAACGTCTGACTCCCGTAAAAATTCAGAGTAGGTAGGTTACTTTATGTTGTACTCTAAAAGCCTGTTTTATGATTGGCCGTAAAAAAGCGAGCCTCCGCGAGCCAATTTCGTACTTTAATTAGGGTAACATTCTTATTTTACACGGAACATCGGGGTATGTACCATGTTGTGGATGGTATTGAACCGTAGTGAGTACCTATCCATTAGCCTTAGGCAGCATTAGGGTAGGAGAGCGGACATCACTAATGTGTAATCACCATTACAGAACATGGTCGAACTCTCATCCATCTCAGTGTCTTACCTGTGGTAACGTTACTCTACAGAAACGTACAGGAGCGTGGTTATAACTTATGTCCACCTGACTAATTAAATTGTTCCCTTTTCCTCTCGAATTCTAATTTAATAAAACGTATACCTCTTTCAAAGTGCCTTAAGTGTCTTGCGGAAGTAATCCTCTTTGTCTTATTTTATTTCAAATGTTTTAAGACGGTTGGCTTTCTGTTATTATTTTCCTTAAATATTGGTAACAAAGGTAATTTGACGCCTTTGATACCCTTGAAATATAAGTAAAGTTTAAAGGTAGTTTTCCTTGCATATTTCTGACCTCTTTTCAGCAGGGTGCGCGTTGATTAAGAAACTGATACTGATGACTTTGCTCATTAGTAAGCGCACATCTTCACAGCAGCATGAACTCCAAGCTCAGCTCAGTTTGATGTTATCTCGCTATACAGTCGGCTTATTCATAGCTGAACCCCCGCTGAGGGTAAAATTTAGCAATCTGACCCTATAATGGCCTTCACGTGGAAATAGTAAGCTGACGCGATCGTTGGCTCGAACGTTATTAATATATACGGCGGTGCATTGGAGCCTTGACCCGGCCTTCAGCCCCCGCACCTCAGACACCGCCCCGCCCACAGGTATAAACAAGTTTCACTAAAAATGCATTACATGCCGTTTGAACCTCACACAGCCGGATAATTTCATTAAACCATCTCCCCGTTGACCTTTCCGAAATGTGACTTATGTTGCCACAAAACCGACGGTGTGACGCAACCCTTTGTTTATACCTGTTTAGGTGTATGATGTTGGAATGAAAGACGAGATACTAACTATACAACATACAACAAATATATTATATACAAAACATGTTAGGAAAATATTATGAAAAGAAATCCACTCTCTATTGACTTTCAAAAACAGAAATCACGGATACTAGACTAGAAATCGCAATAAACTCAAACTCAGACCACCCAGAACCAATTACGGAAAAAAAAACATACGAAGGAGCGGTTCTGTACCATAAGTTACCAGATGATAGTTAATTTAAAAAAAAAAAACTTTAAGTTTATGTTGAGAAACACTGTAAGTCGTAGCTACAAAATTCCTGCCTATAATTTTGATAAATAACTAAAATAACCTAGGTTCTGCAAAACTTCATTTTACATTAGAAAGACATTCTAAATTAATCCAAAAACTTTATTTGTTAACTCTTAAAAAACAATTTCTTTATTCATTCGTACATAATAAAAATATTTTCAAATTGCTCAAAATATTTCTTTTATTAACAAAAAAGTGTTTTTGTGGCCGCTGTGAATTTTAATGTAGGTCGTAACTCTCTCCTTGAATTCTACTTTCAACCTTTTACTTTATATTTTTATTCTTCATCTTATTATTTAGGAACGAATTTATCAGGAAACTGCGCATAATTTATTGAACCTTTCTACTGTTGGTTTATATTCGCTGAAACTGAAAACTACAGTGAAACTTCAATTACTATTTGAATACCCGATGAATCAACAGAGAAACTAGAACAATTATTGAGTTGTGCGAAAGTTCCTAAGTTTATCTATCCCTCATCAAATGTATATTTTACTGCATATGAGTCGAAAGAACTACTAACTAGAGACTTGCAATTTGATTTTATGGTTTCAGAGTTTATGTGAGCTTTTGATAATTATGCCATTTTGATTTCTAATGCAGCGTTGTTAAGGCGTTCTTTTTTTACAAGCATACATACAGCAATTGTGTCTGTACACCGACCATATCTATAGCGACAAGACGAACGGTGGGTCCGTGCAAAAATTAATGAAAATAATAATTATTGAAACGTTCTAGCACCTATCTATGTACAAAGTGCCGTACCCACAACCGTATGTGGTATAAAACATAAGTAAACCATGCCCATCCCATCGCCTACTGCGATTAAGAGAGTGATGGAGTGCTCAGCACGATGACGCCACTCCAGCACATTTGAGCCGATAACCAGCCTGATTTATGAACAACACAGCTTACATGCCACTATACCCATTAGTAAAAAGGTAAATACAGTGAAATATTTTCCTCCATTTAGGCACAAGAACGTATTAGGTGCGTATGAAATAGGCTGTCGTCTGTAATTACAGCAGTGAAAATTGTAGAGTTTGGTCGAAATAGTTTCGGCTCTCGGTTTACAAATAGGGCTGGAACCATTCAGCTTTGTCACACGAATTGGATCGCAGCAGTTAGCTTCGATATTTTAAGCGCTCGTAAAATAAAAATGTTGTTTTTGTGAAGTTAAAAATATAAAACATAAAATATTATACATCGAAGAATCGATTGGTGACGAGTTGAAATTTTTAGACCTGGTACGACATTTTTAAGTGGTATGTGTACACACACTACTGATCCGAGTTAAATAAACACTTTAAATAATGAAACTGAAATGTAAAGTAAGGTAATCTAGAAACAAACAGCTAGTATACCTACTTTTGTTCGTAATGTGATTGCTAGGCCTAATTATATAACCAAACAAAGCATGTTACGCAGTACAATAATGGATACTAAATGTCCACGAGTCCATTTCTATTAAACCAAACATTGGCCATGCTTGACAACAAAAAACTAATAAAATATTCTAATCTTATCTATTATTCCTGTACGGCTTCGACCATCCGTATTCCAAGTTGAAGAAGAGGTGGTTCCAACCAAAATACACGCCCATTCTTAAGATTTAGGCGACCTGCAATCCGTGCTTTACGCCGTAATGTGGCACTACAAAGGTGAAAACGTGTAAAATGAACTTATTTTACCGCCAAGTCGTAAAGCGCCACAATGTACGGTGCCCGTTTCGTGCCCGCTGTAAATTTGGGAGCAACTGTGATTTCCTGACCACCTACATTCGCGTACATCGTGTTCTTTGTACGACTGAATGTTAATTTATAAATGGTGAGAGCACTAGTGATATAATTTTCACGTGGTCCGTTTGTTGTTACAGGTGTAGGAGGCGCTTCAAAGGTCATGTAATATGGTATGTCATTACTTACTTAAGCTTTATTACACGGTAATTTATTGTAGCGTTTCGAGTATTATGAACCATTTGCGGAGTATTATTGTGTGTTTATTTTAGACACGTAATGTTTGAATCGTTGGACGGTTTGTGTAATGATAAAGGCAATAAAAATGGACTTAGATTTAGCCGACCAATTGGCTTATACGATTCTGTCCGGGCGGGTTCGATTCTCGCAAGCAAATAACCATTGTAGTGTGGCCAATATTTTAAAAAGCAAGAACATGAAATGAACAATTTCACTATCTCCGTCTTCAGTCCAAATATTTTGTTACAGATTTAAAAAAAGACTATTTACGAAGAAAAAATGAGAAACAGCCTCCGTTCACTACATTGAAAAGCTAACTGTGATTTGAGAAATGGCTTGTATTTTAGAAATGACGTAGAATATTGCGATGGGGATGTGTTAGTTTATTATGGGAGCCGCATGGAGTCGCGCGCGCAGATGAGTCACGCGCTGCCGACCAAGCACCGCCCTGAGGCAACCTATAGGAGTTGCTCGCAGTCTCTGCCGCTCGATATTCTGTAAGTATTTATACGTTAGCCCTTATTAGATACGGTCAAGGAGCGATATCTAATTTTAAGCAATTTTCAAACAAATTCCTTTCCCGCACGTATTTGTCACCTTTTCGAACTGTAATTTTTAGGGTTCCGTAGTCAACAAGGAACCCTTATAGTTTCGCCATGTCCGTCTGTCTGTCCGTCTGACCGTCTGTCCGCGGCTTAGCTCAAAACCGTTGGTACTAGAAAGCTGTAATTTGATATGGATATACATATAAAATACGCCGACAAAGTGGTAAAAAAAAATTGTAAAATATATATTTTTTTAGGGTACCTCCCCTACATTTAAAGTGGGGATTGTTTTTTTTTTCTCGTCAATCCCATGGTGGAAAGGTCGTTGGAAAGGTCGTTTAAAAATAATGGGAGTTTGTGAAAACCAGTTTTGGATTTAGGAATTCGTTTGCGGAATATTAACCTTTAAAGTGCAAATTTTTGTTAGAGTCAAGTGTCTTCCCCCCCTGCCAGCTAAATGGTTAGGTTTAGAAATGTGAAAAAATTCACGGCAGTAGTATATATAACGAAATTAAAAGGAAAACTATCACCGTTACGAAGGCTTCACCATTTACCGAGTAATAATCGACCAACTTTAATTTGCAGTTGCAAAAACATGTTCTCCCATACATTTTGTATGGAAGAACAAGTTTTTCAACTACAATGTTAAGTTTGTTGGATAAATTCATCCCAACTACGGAACCCTTCATGGTGCATGGTTCGACATGCACTTGGCCGGTTTTTTTATTCATAGTATAGGTTCCGAAGTAGGATGGACCTGCACACATCTGTTTACTGGATGAAAAATATTTTTTATCATAAATCAAGTTGACTACTTTTTTCTGGTCCCTATTACTGGGTTGCCAGGTATAAACAGGAGGTGTGTTAAGGTGGTCTGTTACATGTTCTAAACGCTTTATACTTTTACTTGGAATCTAATTCATTTGGTAAACAAATCAGTGAAATAAAATAAAAAAAATACTTACAGTATTTTAATGAACTCTAGCCATGAACACATTTACTAAGGCAACCCATTTGCAATATATTTGTAAATATATTATAAGTATTTGATTTTTTTTTTAAACATCCCTTAAACACTTGGGTTCAGGTCAAGTGCCTTAAAGACCTTAAAGTGCTTATCGTAGTATTTTATTCCTTAACTATACATAACACTATTCTGACTCTGCCAGAATGTATAACTATCTTTTAGGCGTGGAAGCCTTATTACTTGTACCCCTAATCAATAGTTCCATGTAGCACTGACAAACTTACTTATGTTGGCATCGATAGAATGATGCTCTTTTTTATTTAGTGTGATTATTTTACAAGACCGATTTGCGAAAACACTAAGGTGAAAGACGTAATTAAAATTGACTTTCAGTCGACGTCCATTAGTAAATTAAAGGAAAAACACTCTTGTTTCTCCGAAAAATAAATTCAAAGTAAGGACAAAAACAAGAAATAGAATGAGCTAATTTGTAAAGAAAATATCTATATTGTCTATCAATACGAAAAATATTGCTTTTGATAAGTTTGGTCGATTTTGTCACACCTACGCTTTTGCGTGGGTAGAATGAGACAAATTGTATGAATGAACCCACTTACAAGAGATAAATGTAACAAAATACCTTCTTTTTTTTCCGTTGGGATATCCTCCTGGATAACCTCCGTCTTGAAAGAACGGAACGTTACCACGTTTAAAAATACATTTATAAGTACACAAAAAAATTAAGTAATAAAAACTATAACCCAACTACGACTAAAAAGGTAGAAACAAGACACCACAAACAGACAAATTAAAAATCCGGAGTCACTCGTAATCTGTTCGATTTATGCCCTAACTAGTGTGACTCCGCATTTTTAATTTGTCTGTCTGAGGTGTCTTGTTTATACCTTTTTAGTCGTAGTTGGGTTATAGTTTTTATTACTTTTTTTTTTTGTTACATGTTATGTACATCATGGTAGTGTACTAACGAGAAATACAATCGTAAACATTTTTTTATTAGTTTGTGCGAAGTCGTAAAAAACAGAGCATTCTCGATGATAAAACGTATACTAGTACATTAGTTTGTAACACCAGAAGGCAAACTTTTAATGATGGTAGCATAACATGTAGATGTTTAATATTTCTAAAAGTTTTTCTTATTATGTAGGTAATGAAAGAAAGCATGTAAAATTGTCTTAGATATTTGTCTCATTATTTTTGTCTGTAGACGATCTTGAGGAGTGTATGTTTTTTATCCCAAACATGTTATGACAACATCTTTCGTGCACACGACACGGCTGCGAAGTGAGAGTACCCGAGTTCAGTTAGGTAACGGACAAGCTGTTATTGCGTTTCTCTGTTTGAAAATTCTTGGCTTCAGTCTAGAATTGAGTCCATTGTCCATAAGCTCCTTATTACATGTGTAGTGTATTTCTTTTACTTAGAACGTGTGTCCCTGTGAACCTCACAACGATCTTGTTTATCTCGCCCCTCGACTGTTTCAATTTCAAGTAGCACTTAATTTTTAAATAGGATTCTTCTGCTTCTAAACTATAAAGTTGACAGTGAGCTCTCTGCTTTTATTAGTTTTGCGGACATTTTAAACTCAGAGAATATTTCGTTTGCATTTTTTCCACTGATCAAAGTCTAAACATCTGCAGCATGTTAACGAATATTTTAGCTCCAAACGGCAGCGACATGTATACCTCCTGTATACATAATTTGCTTGACTAACTAACCTGCATCTAGCTCGGGATCTAACTATAGTGTTGTGTCACAGATGGTTGCCGCGGTCGTCGTTCCGGCCGGCCGAGGGCGAGCTGGCAGACTGCGTGCTGGTGGTGGGCGTGTCGCGGCCCAAGCTCGCCGCGGCGCTGCTCTCCGTCACGTTGCTGTCACTGTTCCTCACCTTCCACGTGCTGTATGACAGCGCGCTCTACAGCATACAGGTAAGAAAACACCACGCCGTTTTATTACAATAAAAAAAAAAAATTATAAGTGTAAAAATATTACGAAATATATTATCCAAATGTGAACACGTCTCACTGGCTACGTTGGCCTTGACACCAGCTATACTGCAGTGACCATAAACATATAAATTGCTGTTTCGCACGATATACATATTTTTCTAACTTATTGTTGTGTTGGTAGAAGTTTTATTTTCATAAATATAATTATAAACACTCGTATGCACTGGTTTTAAATTTCAACAGATAGTGTAGGCAATAACAATTAGTTTTTAAATATTTCATACTAGTAGAGCAAAATATATTATATTGAATAAAAATATTAATGGGTGAGTTTCACAACTACACTTGCCTAGCATTACTATCGCAAATATTTTTGTTTCGGTAAAAGCTTAGCATAAAAAACCCTCAACATATACGCGTCCACCATATACAAGATCCATCTGATACGACGGAACACTATAATACGCCCCTTCGTACTTTAAGCCCGTAGCTCCGAACTATAAATCGTAGGAGCGAACACGCTTAGCGTATCGAACGCAGTAAGCTCGCAACCCTTTCGGGTAAGCGGCTTATTTTCCTCAAGCCGGCCTGACTTCCGCTGTGCGTGGCTAGCCGAGCCTCGAGGCGTGGTTGCCAAGCCCATGGGCACCCTGTCTGACCCCATAAAGAGGTTATTCAGAAGGTACATGCATAGGCATGAGGCTAAGAAAAAAATAAAAAATCCTTAACACAATATGGGTAAGGCCGATATTTATCCTTAAAAATAATTTGCTCCATGTTTTCAAAAATATGTATGAGCGTGCAACAAGGGACTACAATTTTACAAAAAACCACATAATTAAAATTACTGATCAACTGCCTTATCTAATCGATATCTGTTGACGAGATTACTTTGTTGTGTACTATGACCAAAACTCATTAAAAGTTACAGTGTTCAGTTGAGCAATGTCACGTTTCTATGTCATTGCGAGATTAGCAACTTTTACTAAAGAGTTCCATGCTTGTTGATCTTCTGGATCCACACATTTTGTTCCGACTCGTAATAATAATTAATGTTCTGAGCCGTTCTCCGCAGATAAAATACCGACGCCCTTTTTATGACACCCTTGTTTTACAATGTAACCGAGTTTTACGACATCAACAAGTAGGTGGAAGTAACGAGTAGGCAGAGAGTACATTCTGTAGATGTAAAGCTATACCACACATATAGTAGGTATATAATAGCCCTGGGTCTCAATGCCGGAAGGGGAAAATGTAAAATTTTTACCATGCGAAGTTTTAAGGCAAAAAAAACGGAGTATGAGTACGTTTTTATTACATACAATACGCTACAAGGTTAAATGAAGGCTTGCATGAATAATTCACAGAAATTTTATTTCAAGAAATTCACAACAGTTTCGAAATATTTTCATCTCCGTATTCCCAAAAATAAATAATGTTCAAAGGAGCAATATCGTATTACACTACCACAAAGGCACGCTTCCTCAGGGATGATTAACTCCCTTATTTAATCATCAAAAGGATTAAACACTCTACGTTTTCAGTTAAACAGACAAAGTGAATCCATTAACGATAATTAGATGAGTACCACACATTGACTGACGTTCAACTGTTAAAATCGCGTCCGTATTCAGTATAACTGTGCTGTTAGTGAAATCGTGTCGTATTAACGGCAAAGCGGCCTGTCTATCAATACCAATGACACGAGTAAATTAATTTCTCGATCAAAATTAAGCGGCAGAGAATCAAGCTAAATTGGAAGTTGAATTCCAACTCTGGCGTATGTAGTATAATTTTGTAATTTCGTCATATATGTGCGTTTCAGAAATAGTATTTGAACTAGGACATTATTTAAAAAAATACAAAAATACTTCGAGGAATTGCTTCACGACGCAGCTCTTTCTGATTATATTTTCACATCACATCTGTTGCAGAGTGTCTAAACATTTATACACAGAAGGTGAATTGTGTCCACTCCTTCAAGGAATACCGCCGTGACGTTATGTATCTATACCCAAATTATGCAGCAATAGGTGCCAAGCAGATGCAACTCGAGAAACAGTAGTATCTCATAATTGACTTAACCTATTCAAGTGTCCAATATACGTACGCTTGTTAGTTGTTAGGCCAGCATTTAGTACTACGGTTGTAATTATACGAAAACCCGACTGGCAGTTTGAGTATGTCAAGCTGGCTCAATGACCTACTGACGGAGGCATTGTATATGATGTTGTTAGATCCATTAATCATAACATTTGTTATACGGGGTAAGTTATACAGGGTTGATTTCGAGAATAAAAAATAAGAAAGGAAAAATTGGTTAAATGGAGTTGGAGCTCTCGGAAATTGAAAAAGCTGTTTGTTTTAAAATGCTTTTTCAATTTCCGTCTCATATACTCTAAAATCCTATCTCAGATACTTATGCTACATAAGTACCTATGACGATATTGGCAGTCTTGAAAAGATTATTTCCCTCGATAGTCTCACTTTTTCTATACTGCCTGTAAAAATATATGCAAATACATACGAATTTATATGGAAAAGGTAACACAGAGTTCCTTGCCCTTTCGTCTTTACGGTAATGATATTCTGGGACGCCGCATCTAGGATCTTGGTAATTTCCTAAGTCATATACTTTCGCGATTTCCTGCGATATACTTGCCGGCAACTACCTTATTATTACATGAGTATCGGTTTGCGTTATCTATTTCTAACTAAACAATGATGGCATCATAGTACATTAAGCCAATCTTAGTTCACCTGGGGGGCCTGTAGGCCTCTTTTGCTGTCACCCCTTGCGTAAATTACTTCACATACATATCTCCCCTGTATTTTCCAAAGGGTGGCCAATGGTTTATAGTACAACCACCATTCCCCAATTATGTTGGAAGATCCCATATAAGAGAGTCTCGTGGCTAAACAATTACAGTCGCACGGGTCGATCGAAAGTTAAGCTACGCTTGTCGCGGTTGGTTCGTGGATGGGTGACCAGCCTTTACATATTGAGAGCCCTCCGTGCTTCGGAAAGCACGCTAAGCCGTTGGTCCCGTAACTGTGCCCGGTTGGACTGGAAGCCGATCACAACATAGTTGGGAAATGGCTAGTCAGATTGATCTCATATAAGAGAGTTGTGCCTCTTGCCATTAAACGAGAAAACTCACTTAGTCAATCCGGGGATTATGCCCAGGAATGCAGGTTCAGCAGACGCCCTAGCGACCACTAGACCAACTAACTGCTCAAAATAATATTATACCAACAATAATTTATTATTTGATATTCATGACCTTGATTTTCTGGCAGGCGGCGAGCATGGCATCGGCCGCTAGCGAAGGCCGTAAGATCCTGCAGAGCCAAGAGAGCAACACCAGGACGATCAACCATCCGATGGCGCTGCGGAAGCGGTTGCGCCCTCCACGGCAACCACGACCTGCACGCAGACTCCCACAGGTAACGTAGAGTAGTAATCATTAATCTTCCGCCTTATTTAAAAGAAAAAGGAAAAAAGAAAGAAAAATTGTTTATTCTGCACAAACATAGCACACATTACAAAAAAAAATCTTAAAATACGCACATACTCTTATTCAAGCAAAGTATGTTTGTTAATTTTGTCTATTGCTTGATGTCCGGGCCAATCACAGTTATATATATTTCGATCAGAGTCGGCTTTCAGCCTAACCGGATCCGGTTGACTATTATTGTTTTTTTTCAATCTGCGTCTGCCATCTCCGATCCGATAATTTGTTATCGTTATAAAGTAGATGGAATTTATTCAAATATTTCATTTGGCTGGTTTGTATGTAAGCGAATACACTTACCTATGAAACACAGTGTAAACACTTTACTAGACTGGATCCCTGAGTCAGGCGAAGTGTTTTGGGTATTCTCGTAACGAATTCTCAATGGCATGTGTGTGCAATGCATTTATGTCAGGCTAATTGTATTGGGTTTCATATTTTTTATGACCGGGGCTCTGTTCATAAAACATATATACATATATGTATGGAATATGGTAACTTATACACCAGGGATCGAATCCCACCTAGAGATACCCGCTATAGATATGTATATTCCAGCCAATAAACATCTTCAATTATGGACCTTCCCCATAGACCCACAACGAGCGATCTCAAGGGGATAGTGTCTTGTTCACCATTCTTAGCAGGCGGGTTGGAATAATTACTGGGTGATGTCGTTAATTTATTATCCCTATATTCTGAAGTATTTACTATAAACTGTTACATAAAGATATGGAGGTAAACGTAGCATAATAAATAGTAACAATAGAAGTTTTTTTGTATTATATTCAGAACTGGAAGTTCCATAAATACATGTTTAATGACGTAATACTTTATTCTTAGAAATAAATATTTACAAAATGATTGGATGTGGCATAGTACCTAGTTTGGGGTTTATTTCCAAACGTTCAAAATCAATATTTTATTTCACATAAACCTACATGGGCACTTATGAAACGTCTGAAGCTAGGTGTACGGTTGCAATTGGTCGGTTCCTATGGTTTCCGTTGCTTAAGGTTAAGCAATGATTAACGTATGCTTAACCGTTTTTTAAAGTATAAAACGTTTCCTAACTTTTCGCAAAGTTTATAAATAAACCCCTGTGACTATATTTATTACTTACATTTAAAACATTTAGTTTCATTTTTACTCTGTACACACGACTACACATCAAGCTATACATTTCCAGTATAAACTGACCTCGCATTGTAGGTAAATCCTATACAATGCGAGATCAGCATAAACTGGAAATGTATAGCTTGATGTGTAGCCGTGTGTACCAACAAACCAAGGTTCTCTTATTCTAGGCTCTTATAATCGGCGTCAGAAAATGCGGTACCCGAGCATTGCTAGAGATGCTGTACCTCCACCCCATGGTACAGAAGGCTTCAGGAGAGGTTCACTTCTTCGACCGAGACGAGAACTACGCGCAGGGGCTGGAGTGGTACCGGAGTAAAATGCCGCTGTCCTTCAAAGGGCAGATCACTATAGAAAAGAGTCCGAGTTACTTTGTTACTCCTGAGGTAAGTGAACATCTGTCTCTCATATGGATTTGTTTTGTATGACACCAGCTCGCCTTGTGATTGTAACAACTTACTTTGTTCCAAAACTCGAATCAATTTAACTTTGTGAGCTTTTTCTGCAAAACAATATTTGGTGCAAGTCTCAAAAAAATTTGTGAAATAGGTAGTATTTATTCTCAGACATAATGTTTTTTAGAATACATAGTGTTTTTTTTTTATTACCTCTGCTAAACTGCAAAGCAGTTTGATGGCAAACATACATAGCTCCCTTATTGGTACCGAATTTAACCGAATATTTTCCATGAAGGTACCAGAACGTGTTCGAGCAATGAACTCCTCAGTCCGCCTACTACTCATAGTCCGGGAGCCAGTAACACGCGCGATCTCCGACTACACACAACTGCGCAGTCGCGCCACGCCGTCGGCGCCCGCGCATCCTCAGATAGCTGCCCTACCAGTACCTGACGCCGCCAAGCCCTTCGAACATCTTGCTATCTCACCTGATGGATCGATTAATATTGCTTACAGGTATGGAAAAATATATTTTTAAGCAATTTGGAACTAGTAACTTAAACCACTAAACTTGAATTTACATTCCAAATCAAAATTTTTGAGTATCTTAGATCTTTTTATGTAAATTCCCGTAAATCACAGCAGGATTTCTAACCGACGGAAAGAGGAGGTTCTCAATTTAAACCGTATATTTCATATTTTTAAATCATCTCACACTTGAGCACAGTTCACAAAGCTAAATTCAGTCTTGATCATAATAATATATTATTCAACATGACAATTTATTACTCCTAACAGACCAATAGCTATATCCCTGTACCACGCATACCTCCATCGGTGGCTGGAAGTGTTCCCTCGGGAGCAGATCCTCGTGGTAAACGGTGACCTGCTAATTGAAGACCCGGTGCCGCAGCTCCGACGTATCGAGAAGTTCCTCGGACTGGAACATAAGATTGGTAAGTGACGTTTGATATTGCAGATTGTCAATGGACGCTTAAATTGGTTGATTGATCTAACGTCCTTAGAGTATACGACTGTTAAAAAACACATTCAGATCCTAGATTTGTCGATAAAACTCTGAATGTCGAAAGATTGTCACCATCATCAGGTGATTTAGATGAACAATTTTCGACATACAGAGGTTTTTGTAAAATATACAACAAGTAAAGCTTAAGCAGAATACAGGCTTTAAAAATCGCCAAATAACCCGCCAAAGTTTTCTACAGATATAAACCCATATTTGAAAATCCTCATGTTTTGTCCAAACAGGAAGAAAGAATTTCTACTTCAACGAAACGAAAGGTTTTTATTGCCTACGAAACGACACAACAGACAAGTGTCTGCGAGAAACGAAGGGTCGTAAGCACCCGCGGGTCGACCCCGCAGTCGTCACCAAGCTACGGAAGTTCTTCATCCAACACAACCAGAGGTTTTACGACCTTATCGGTGAAGACCTCGGCTGGCCAGAAGATTAAGGAAATTAGAATAAGGGCCATCAGCGTACAGCGATGGCCAAACTATTTTGTTGTGATCAACATATCAAATACATATCATGATACATATCACTAGTCAGTAAATTTTTTAAAGTCGTTTATGTATACATCTAGCGTAACTTAGTATAAGAAACCCGAAGAGATATTTTATTTATACCTAGCAACATTTTATTATATTAGACATTTTACATTTTAAAACAATACTAGGCAATGTGTTTATTTCTGTTTCTGTCGTTTGTAATGTAAAGTAAGTTTGAATGAAAGAACGTCTAAAGAATGGGGAACAACGTGAAGTTATGTTTATGTGGCATTCAATTAGTTTCACAATTTAATTATTTTATAACCTTTAAAATAGATTTTCCACAGACAACTTTAAAGCACTGATTTAATAGACCGACCCACTGAAACCTTGAGCAATATATTTTTATATATAATTAAGTATTGTATTAATTATACAGCGTTTATTATACAGAATGTGAATTTTTTAAATGTTTGTGATAATTTCATTTGATAGAATTAATGAATTTTATATAGGTGTAAGTAATATGAAGTAAATTTAACTGAACTTTATAATATTACGTTCCAGTGAATGAGTGTTGTACAATTTTGCTTACTACTTTAGGTGTTGTAACTTTTGGTCGTGGGTTGTCCTAAATGTATTTTATTTATTAGTGAATGTGATTTTTCCAAATCTTAGAAACTTTATCTAATATATAACCTCCAGCAATGAAATGAAATCGTAGTCGAGATATTAAAGTATCTATATACGTTAGTATACAAGTACAATCAGAGAAAAATCCACAGTATGTCTATAGCTTGTAGTTATCATAACTTGTCTTTGGTGTGTGTTGAGTTACGCCATGGAATAGTTTAAACACGCAGACTCTACTTAATTTACAAGTTTTGGAGAGAATAAATTCGACGCGGGTTTTAGAAGTATTCTATTTAAGTGTAACGTCCAAGACTGAAGAGTTAGTTGAATAAGTCTAAGTAATACCTATTTAGCATAAAATGTCCATAGGTAACTACGCGAGACGGCGAGCCCTGAACATAGCTTTTTAAAGCTTTAAGTATCTTGTAATATGTGAAACACCGGGTTTACATGTCTAAATGGTGCCCGATATAACTACATATACGTGCCGATAACGCCTTTAGAAATAATATTGTTCTTTTCATTACCTTTCCTAATAATTAGGAGTAGTTCGTATGTAAACTACCCGTAATTATGAGGAATCGTATAAAATAATTTTTCGTTTGCATGAAAATCTATTGGATCACCAGATATTTGTATATCTATTTAAATTTTATATACGTATAAATTTTCGTATGCCTTTTATATTGGAAAATATGAAACAAATAACTTTTCTTATTCTTCATGCAGGAATTAAAATAAATTCATTAAAATCACTTATGTCCATTGAATTTATTTTTAACATCCAGAAAGATAAATAATTTATTTATTTATTTAAATATAAAAATATATAGATGACATTATAATCAGCCATTACGAAGCTTACCTTTTCAAACCATTCCGTAGACGTCGAGATCGCGCGTTCGTAGCACGCAAGCTACGCCGTAGCAACCGAGCTACGCAACGGCGTACCAAAATCCTATCACCTTCTGTTAGTTACAAGGTTCTGCCGTTGAGAATTAAACTGAAAATAGATGAATTTACATGAACAATTCAGACCATCTACTCGATACTTTGAATATATCCGAAAGTATTTATGATTATAGTAGTTATGTAGATATTCGTCCTAAAAAATCCTACAAATTACAGGGGTCAGGGCAAAAAAAAAGACAAGTTTCAACAGCTAAACCACATTGCTAACCTGAACAGTTTAATTATAAAACTATCGATGAACCGGTTTGATAAAACATAAATGCTAGGTGTAGCAAACCGATACATAACTTTAAATGAGAATATTCATGATAAACATCGTTTAAATATACGATTCCAATGTTGTTCTATTTGAATGGAAATCGTGGACTTGAAATTAACACGGAAAAGAGATTTAAATCTAATTGATTCAGCCATATGAAACTGATATGCAAATAATATATTTACTGGGAAAAAATTAAAAGTGACAATTATTTACTAGAAAATTCTGAAACAAATCCAATTTTAAAACGACACATCTGAGTGTTTCATATCTTATAACGTAGGGTACTTGATCTTTGCAAGGCGGAACACCTACCCGCAATGAGTCGAAACGAGGCGCAGTCGGTGTAAGGGTGAAATTATTTTTAAGTAGAATATTTGCTTCCAAAATCCAGAATCAACGAATATTTATATGTTTTTATTGACCCTTTTATTGGCGCATTTACGAGAATATTCGTGATAATATTTCAGTAACCTATTGAAAATTAAATTAATGTATTAACAATGGAATTTAATAAAGCACTTGCTGCGTATTTTATAGCAGGTTGTTGAAATTGCTTCAAGTACAGTTACGCAAAAACAGAATACTTACATACTATAAAACAAAGTTCTCCGCCCCGTCTGTTTGTCGTCCTGTACGCGATAAACTCAAAAACGACTGCATCGATTTTCATGCTGTTTTCACCAATGGATAAAGTGGTTTTCGAGTAAGGTTTTAGTATATAATAACCGACATCCACGCGGGCGAAGTCGCGGATATCAGCTAGTTACTTATAAAAGTAACATTGCGAACGAAACCAAATTCCAATATTGTTCTCAACCCACCTGGTGAACGATCTTATTTATAAGCACATATAATTGTGTAGACAACTGACATCAAATAAGTAATTTAATCAATTATTATGTCAATTTTTTTTTTTAAACTGTGTTCGTATTTACAAACCTACGTAATATACAACGTTGTAGATAAAGTTTAATTTAAATGTACATAAATACATTTCCCTTTCACACACGACTGTACTTGAAGAATTTCAACGAGTTGCTTAAAACAAGAATATCAAACATATCAAAATTTTCAATAATGTACCTAGTTAAGTTTAATATAAGATCTATATTAAGTTGATCTCTTAAATAAATAAGAATCTTTATTTGTTTAGGTAATTCACTAGTTGTTAGATAACTTTAATCACTGTTAAATGTTGTGCACGTTCATAAGATGTAGTTAAAGTTTTGATTAGGGCAATAATTTTTAAAGTTATTAATAAAAAATATTTAGGAACATTGAAAATCTCAAAAAATATTATTTAAATGACTACAAATTGTTAACTATTATTACAAGTATATTTATGTTTCGCTTTTTAATTCTTTCAGCTTGACTTTACTTTCATGATTACTTTCATAGATTATTTTACGGATAGTCACGGACATTTTAAAAGTATTAACTACATTTTAAATGTTACCTTAACACCTTGTAAATATCTTCTAAATCTCCCTTCTGTAAGTTACATTGTACCTACATCTTCAATAAATAAAATACGAAACAACATAGTTTTCATTTTCTTTTTATGCTTCCTTTACGTAGCCACTGGCTAGCTAGTAGACAGGAAATATGGCTTGTGTTGTGTTCATAAGTCAGTCTCGCAATAACTATTGTGCTGAGCGCACGTGTTTTATTTAGCAGTGGCAACGAGGACGGGATTTAGTGGATAACATAAACAACAGCTCAAATGCAATATCCGTCGCTAGGGACCACACGAAACACATAATCCTAAGTATTCTAACTGATATTATAAATGCGAAAGTGAATATGCTTGTTTGTTTGTTACGCTTTCACGCAAAAACATCTGGACGGATTTAGATAAAATTTGGCACAGGGGTAGACCATGACCTGGAATAGGACATAGGATTTTTATCCCGATATTTCCACTTACGCGGGTGAAACCGCGGGGCGCAGCTAGTATCTCATAAACTTTCCCCTTATTAGCCCTATGAGCCTTCCCGAGGTGATCAATATCAATCAGATTGATTTGTATTTACAGTATGATATGTTACCAGCATGCTCTTTTGGGATATGTTTTCAATTCTGATGCAGTTCGATCTATAATAATCCGTAACCTGATTTCAATAGCTACCGGAAGAATAGGTAAAATAATTCCGGGAAATACACAATTAGGCACAGTCACGGACTTTAATTGATGAGCCACTTGGCACTGTTCGTATTTTAGCCGTGTAACGCAAATCGGGCTTAGTTGGTTATACTCGTACATCCAGATCCGGAAAGTCATGTCTTTGTAGAAAAAGAAAATTATATTTAATTTCTTTACCGGTTGGCTAACCTGAGAGCCAGAAATACAAACTTGACAGCAGAGTGACTACCCAAAGTCAACCAATTGCAGGTCTAGCAACCGTAACCTAATGACGATTGTTTTAGCGTAACCATAGTAACGGTAGCGTACGGAGAAACTTTAATTAGTCATTTCGACAAATTCGAAAATCACGCCTTTGACATCGACATTTCAACTGTCACTGTCTTCGGATAGGTTTTCGGAATTATCGAGTTAATGAGCTCTGATACAAAGGTCAGCATCAAATAGATTAAATAAACATTGTATTTATTTATCGTTGAGAACTTATTAGTCAACCTCTATGGATAAGACTATTTCCGATGACTAGTAATTTGTCATCTTGTATACGAGCATGCGATTTGAGTTCGTGTTTAACCGTGCAATCTCGTGAGTGTATGAAACTGCAGAATTGAAAAGTTTGAAAGTGGCTCATCAATTAAAGTCCGCGACTGTACATCGAGCAACTAACTATTTAGAAAAAAAGAAAAATATTTTATTTCTGATTTCGACGATGTGACGTCATGGAACCAAATAAGTAAGTATTAATTAATAATCTACACACCACACACATTAATGTACGAGATTTTTTCTCAAGCGACATAAATCAACAAGGAACCCCTAGTCTGAAATAAAATAGTATCTAGCTAAATACTATGTTATGAAAAATGTTGTCAAGAAAAATAAAAAATGTGTGTTTAGCTAAACACACATTTTTCTTGACCCTAAAATTGCTAGTCTGGCCAACGAGTAGCATCAATCACGGACGCTGTTCCACCCTCCACGGCTAAGGCAAATAGTGGCCCTTACCGATTGATATTTGACCACATAAAAAATATCAATACTACCTGAGTAGGGTCCGTAAATAAATAGCTATTGGCAACCAACATTGGTTTTTTCATTTCGTCTTCCCCTGAGCATATGTATACCCAACTGAATCTATACCTTATTTCAAAAGATTTTAGGTCAGTTCTCGAAAGTGAATCAAAAGTAACTTATTGTTCTTTGGCTATTTAGTTAATTGATTCAGGCGTGACGTACTGTTTATATATTTTCCAAATATTGGTCATATACATTCAATAATATTTGATTAGCAAAACTGTAAGTGAAACTAGCATGGTTTTCGAAATGTGCAGATTTTCAGTTCTCATGCAAACATTTAGAGTGGAAACACGAGCTGAATTGATATTTCAATTAACAGTCAAATAAACAGACAGGCAAATGCCCAATGTTTTACGCCTATTTGTTTGACCGATTCGTGAGCTAAATGTGGTGACTTATGTCAATATGTAATCACCACACGTAGCTCACGAATCGAGAATCGCATGCTAACACAGCCTACTTAGTCGCTGTCTTAGAGAAATCCTGATATCAATGTAATTTACCCGCCATTAAAGCATTCCAATCGTATATTATAAAAATTCTGCGGTGTACTTGCCTAATACAATCGTAATACATCATATTGAAGCGTTACCACAATAGTACCTACTAATGCCGGTACTGTAGGTTTTATACACACGTTGCATATGTGTATTATTAATTAATAGCATGACTTAAAAATAGCTATACTATACAGTTTGTACTGCAATCTATTATCCTACTAACCCATTTCAAATTATATATTATTGAAATGTGAAAGTTTGTATGTTTGTTACTAAATCACCCAAAAACGACTGAACGGATTCTGATGCAGTTTGGCACACAGGTAGTTTATAACCTGGAGTAACACATAGGCTACTTTTAATCCAGATCTCTGGACCTAATCCTGAAGTCCGCGTAGACCAAGTCGTTGGCAGAATCTAGTAGTATATTTTATTGCATGCCATAAAAAATTGTCAAAAGTTATAGTATTCCACACCATATTTTAAAGCTAGCTGTGCAGTCTGTCACTCATTCCAGAATTTACGATTAATAAACTGCATTTAACGTGCAGGCTCTTAAATTTCTCTGGGATTGTCCACGTAAACGTCGAAATGGCAAGAGTTATGAACTGTAAACGATGTCGCTATTAATCTATTTGTGATTATATGTTTATGCTGACTCTAAAATCGACATTATCAAGGCATTATACCTTTTTACTGGAGGGTTTCGCTAGGGCCGATGCCTGCTGGGGTCGCGGGAAAGTCCGAAAGGGATACCGTGGTTTCTGGCAACTTGCAGGCAACTGAAGAAATACGGATGGGTTTTAGTCAGTAAGAGTCTGACACGCCCTCCCGCTCCGCCCAGAGCGGGAGAAGTTATTTGAAAATTTCCCAACCAAAAAAAAAATTATTCCTTTGTATTAGTGAACTGGTTGTGACACTTAAACCAAGACATTTTTTTGGGGAATAGAGTTTGCTTTCTGCGTGTTATTTGCAATAATAACATTTGCTACAGAACCTACGTCCTACTTGGTCGTGAATATAACCAATATAGTTCTAGAAACTGCTTAGTGGTCGCAATCGCTACTGCTGGCCATGAGGTTCTGGATTCAATTCCCGGATCCAGAAAAGTGTTTTTGAGTTTTCCATCTGGAATTTCTCGGAAATTCTCTTCAGGAATACGGGCGTGATGTTATGTAGTTCTATAAAAAAGTTGGCTTTATAGGCGTGTCATTATTTCCGTGTGATTCTCAAAGACTCGGATGTTATTATACAACTCCTGGATATTCTACATATCAATCTGCCTAGCCTTTTCCCAGCTATGTTGGGGTCGGCTTCCAGTCTAACCGGATGCAGCTGAATACCAGTATTTTATATGGAGCGACTGCCTATCTGACCTCCACAACCCAGTAACTGGGTAATACGATATCCCTGAATATAGCGAATAAAACACATAAGGCAAATAAATATAAAAATAAACTTTTAAGGTCTCTGACCATGTCAGGGGGACACGTAGAAAGGCAGGAGTGGTTTTTAGCCGGTAAAAGTCCGGCACTGCCCAGACTGGCTCAATAGTGAGTCAGTCTGTTTAAAAAAAAAAAAAATACGATATCCCTTAGTAAGACTGTTTGTCAGACTTTCGGGCTTCTGACGACCCGTAACGACTGTCAAAGATCCACGAATGACAGCCGGGACCAACGGCTTAACGTGCTTTCCGAGGCATGGAGGAGTCTCGGTATGTAATGATGGTCACCCATCCACGGACCAACCCCGGCAAGCGTAGCTTAACCTGATGGATCGACCCGGTGTGGCTGTTATTATTTAGCCACGAGCTCCTGGATATTCTACATATACAGGGTGAAATTTTAGTCGTTTAAATCATCATAAAGGGTCATTGTACTCATCATTATGAACAACTTTCATTATGGGGCCAACAATGAAATCGCAAAAAAAAAATCAGCTGTTCCCTACATTTTGCCGAGTTATGCGAACTTAAATTTAGGGAACTGGTAATTTTTTTAATTGAAATTTAACCCTGTATAGGGTGGCCCGTGAAACGACTTCCAAAGAAAAATTAAACGACGTCCAAAGTTTTTTTTATTGACTTTTATGATATTTGTGCTTACTACCAAATTGTGTATCTGTGTGTGTAACCTACTTCCAACAGAGTAGGAACCAGCATTGATTACCCGCATAATGGCGATTTAAGTAAGACTATTAGGTTCGGGTTTCCTAACGATGCTTTATTTCACCAAAAAATGCTTGAGATTAGCCAAAAAAGTACATAATTGATATGAAAATCTTATACCTATTGAGTTAACACAATCTTTTATAATAAACAGCTAGTAAACAATAAAACTAATTTCAAAGTACAATAATTCAGTGACGTTGGTACTTATAAAAGTCAAAGAGCATGTGCCGAAAAATTGGCATTTGTCATCTGAATATTGGTAGCATGACTTTTAGACCTTTCGACCTCTTTCCAGATAAGTTCAATGTAATGGCTTTCCATTCCACGTTTTTATTGCCCAATCTTCTCGAAGTATTGTTGAGATTATGCAGACAAAGGAGGGGACAAAGGTTATATTCGGTATGATAGAAGTTAGGGTTTACTTAAATACATTAGGTAACCAAGTAAACACTTCAGAGCTAAAACCTATTTATTCAGCGTGTATGAGGAATGTGTGGTCATATGTAAGGGTGTGGTACAGACCATCTAACTGAACTACTTTCTCTATGGTATCAACATCGTGATCGCGAAAAAAATCTCAGTTGTCCCTTATATACAGTATGTTATCTAACGAAGGGCGTTCCCGTTATCCTGCAATAGTATAGCGTAAAACAAGCAAAAAAAAAATTTGCAACAAAAAAAAAAGTTTTTTTAATTTTTTTTGTAGTAAAATTATCACAAATAATATTAAATTGATACTTATAAAAGAAACACTCTGTACATGCACACTTGTCTATCCATGTTGAAATAGAAGTGGGCGTGAACTGAGTCTTTCTTTTAAGTATAAATTGATTTTTTTTTGTGAATATTTCACTAAATATATTTAAAAAAATATATATATTTTTAATTGTAATTTTTTTTTTGCATTTAACTATAGACTCTATACTATTGCAGATTAACGGGAACGCCCGTCCTTAGTTAATATACTGGTTATATTCCTCCAGGCCATATTTCGGCCACGGCGGCCAACCTCAACGGAAACTAGCCTTCGGCGCGAGAGATATTATAGTGCACAAGTGTGTGCGCAGGCACAGGTGCACTCTCTCTTCCCTCACTCTCCTAGTCCGATGGGACGGCAATCTGACACCACCGGAGAGAGATCAGGCGCAGGACCAACGGCTTAACGTGCTTTCCGAGGCACGGGAGTATCATACCGCCAACTTCCAAACTCCAGGCTAAGAAATTCCTTATGGAAAAACCCAATAGCACTTTGCCCGACCCGGGAATTGAACCCAGGATCCTACGCTCACTAGTCGAGCTTGCCACCACGAGACCAACAGGGCAGTCGGGGCAGTTGTCCCATACAAAACTTACATAACTAATACTCGACCCAAATAATTGCTTTACAGATGAGCATTTCTTCGCGACGCGCTGTATAGACATTTATGAAGGTGCTAAATCACAATCGTAGATACTTTTTTTCACACAAAGGAATCCTGAAGGTTTAAGTACTCTGCCACATAAGATCCGTGAATTACAGTTTCACAATCCTTTTTACAGCATGACGGATTAATTCCATTTGTAGCACAAGATATTCCAAATCACGGAACGTGACTGAAAAATAAAACAATTAACAACTATGGGATAAAACTCAGGCCTTCGGCTAAAGTTTTAACAAGTTAAAAACACGAGAAAGTGTAAATTACTGAATATCATTGCAATGAAAGCTATTATTATATTAGCAATCATAAAACCTTGAAAAATAATCCTACAAATTGACACTAATAACGCAATCATATCAAAGTTAATGCGTTGATGAGTCCTACCAAGTCTTAACGTACTTGGATAATAGTTTTTAAGTCTAACTGCATATGAAAAGCAGCCAATCGATGAAAGATATCTTGCATTTTTATTTTTAGCTTAATAAATGCATTTTCCGAAGGAAAGAACTTCGAAAGAAATTATAATAAACTAGCTGCGCCCGGCGGTTTCACCCGCTCGATCCCGCGGGAATATCGGGATAAAAAGTATCCTATGTCCTATCCCAGGTCATGGTCTACCCCTGTGCCAAAAGCTGTGCGTTGATCCGTCAGTCAGTCATTCAGGACAAAGCATTTTATATGTATAGATGAGAAGGCCAGTTCCCGGGTCAAAAACGTTTTAAAATAAGAAAACCTATAGGAACCCGAAAATCTATTTCAGTAACTAGGTACTAGGCAACTCAAATAAATTGTGACCGGCCTGTATTTATTCACAGCATCGCGAAGGCTTTTTCTTTTTAACAAAAGCATTGAGAATTCTAAGCATTAGGAGGTATCTATGGTTATGCATCACCAGCCCACCACGTATGCTCACTAATCAAGGGCCTCTGCATGCATTCTGATTAAACAATGCCGAGTTTCCAGGAAACTGATAACGAGTTGTTCAATTAAATAAATAACTAGGTAACTGTTACCAACAAACTAATAAACGAGAACAGCAAAATGTTATTTAATAACTAGAATATTTTATTACGTTTTGAAAATGATTTCAGAAACATTTTAATTGTATTGATAACTTTATATATGTACATACATATTAACACTTTACAATTAAAACTTTTATGAAATGATTCATATATAAATTTATTTATTTATTGTGTCTAAAATACACACATTAGATGAACCAACGACGTGAAAGTAATCGCAGCTATCAGTATTTAAACCATACTTAATTACGAATCAAATAAAAAGAATGCAATCTAGCAGACATTCGTATAATGTAAATAAATGCTATTATCAAAGCTTTTGGTTTCAAAAAGATTTTAGCAGATCAAAGTTTGCACGCAACGATAAATTTAAGGCAAAGGCATGCACTTGCTTGTATAAAACTATAGTAGGTCTACAAATACTTGGTTGATATTACTCGAGCAATTTCCCAAGAACGTCGAAAGTCGATACCTATCAACAAATTCAATTTAAGCAAACACATTTTCTATGCTACCTTATAATAAAGGGCAATAACCCTTGCACTGCAAAGTTGTTAGCGACCACTGAGAGGGCGGCGCGACGGCAGCGTACCCCGCACTTGCATACAACTACCCTTTGTGAACTAATGAAGCGGTGAGTCTGGATTGCTTGTAAAGGACGATACCGCACGAACAGATAGCCGTGTAATGACACTCTTATTGTGTAGTGTGAAATGTGAAATAAAATATGAAGTTGTATAAAGATTGCTATTTTATAAAGAATTAAATGATGGCATGAGGCAATTTATACACCCACAGTGACGCAGTTATTTTTTTTTGCACTTAAAAAAAGAGAAATCTCTATACTACACTGAAAGTAAATAAAAGTACATAGTTATAGAAGTAGTTGGAAAATTAATTGCCATAGAACACATAAATTACAACCTACATACCAAATCCTCCTCCTCAAAATCTTTACCTATAACTATATAGTATGTATGTACTCGTAGGCACAAAGTACTGTTTCCAAGTAAATTAACGTACTCAAAAGGCCCGCCTGAACTAATTAGGTAATTAATTATTAAATTAGGTATGTACAAGATATACTGTTACCGCCTACTTAGTTTAAGTGATTTTGTATTTTCATAAGATTTGAGTTCCCCGTAATGTAGTGATTGTTTTACTAGAAATACCGACGTAATGATACTCCTACAAGTTCCTTTGAAAACCTACAACGTTTCAAATTAGTTACATGAATTATATGAGGGATTGGTAAGAGCTGAGACATGACAATAGTTTATAACGTAATTAAAGAAAATTTGGATATTTTTGCATTACTTGGGAAGAGACTTATTTCAAATGGAGTATAGTTTGTTGTCTATTTCCTTCTCGGATAACAAAAATAATCCCATTTCTCGACAAAGATACAACAGTACGTGAACACGGATATGAAAATTTACAGGTATAATACAAAAGTTACTATCGCAGAGCATTAACCGTTTATTTTTACACAAAGTTACATGAAATTCAAGTGAGAATTATCTGCAGTTGGGCCCCTATAGTCTCGTTTGGTCATTATGCAATATCTCGCGGCCGGCGCTGCGGGGCCCGGCGCCCGCGCTGCATACACTATTCATTACATGGGCTCGTCCTAATGAGACAATGTATTCCAAGTTTGTGTTTCCGCGGCACAGGACTTAGCTTTGCTGAGGTTTGCCTGGTTGTTATTCCGATCGTGTGTGTTTACTTTGCCACCTGTATATGTATACCTAATTATAATGTGCGAGAATGCGACGCAAATCTTCTGTGAATTTGTTATGTAACAAGGGTAAGGTAAATGGGATATTTATGGAGGAAAAACGTGTTGTTTTTGGTATGTGGGTTGGTCAATGAATTAAACAGTGGGGCAGTAATTATAATTTCTGCTTTTATTTTAATTTTACTATTTTTTTTAATTGTTTTTTTTAATTTGTTCTTCCATGAGTATTTTAGTTTAATTTGTGATTTCTTGTGTGAATCTCAATAAGTACATTTTGTTTCTTTCATAACGCCGGTTTTTCTTCTTCTGCTGTTATATCCACGTGCTTGTTTTTACAATAAATGGGTATCTAAAGTATTTCATACAAAATGTAGGTAATGCAATCATATCCTTAAACTTGGTACTAAATACTATAAAAAATGTCTTTGGCATATCTCGGGACCCCGAGATCCCGGACCTTTGGGAGGCGAACGAGCGCCCGAAGCCAACTCACCCTTAGAAATTTTTAAATGATGAGGAAGCACCAGCCGATACTATCCCTGTATGCGCTATGCAAGTGCACCCAAAGACAACCCATTAAACCTAGTACTTAATACTATTACGAGTCATGTGTATAATACACATGACTCGTAATAATATATTAAAATAATTTTCTACTACGTAAATCAAAAATAATTTTAAGACAACCATATTTTATAGGTACTTTACTTTTACACAAGAATAAAACCTAAGCCATCCTTTTCACATAAATTCAATCCAAACCGACAGATTCAAGCTACGAACAAGTACAGTTTAACCGAAATCCTGTGAGACCAAACTTATGCTCTAATGCACCAGTGTACCAGTGTCCTGCAAAATATATGGGGCAAGAGACAACCGCAACTCGGACGGGTCATAATAATCGCAGGGAAACGCGGGGCGAATACCAATGTACTTGCAAGTACGCCAAGTAATATCGCGACTTAGATAAAGCAGGAAATTGGGACGCCGATAAATAATTCCGAATTTGACTAATAAATGCTTAAGCAATTAGTGGAAATTCGCTGTTTACATTTTTCTTGTAAAGTAGAAACACTTAATTGTCTCATGCTCCGCAGCAGAACCACTTTGACTGTATTATGTAAAAATTACAGGATAAAATCTAGATAATTTCTATATTTTTGTTATTATTATATTTATATTGTTATTGTTTATACATATTATGACCGTGCATAATCAGCGTGAAATAACCTTTATTTTAAAGTGGTTCTGCTGGAGATTATGCTCTGTAGCATGCCCACTTTGAATTGATATTTTCCAAGAACCTAACAATATACAATTTTTGATATTAAGTTACAAAAATATAGCCATTATCTAAATTTGATCCTGTAATTTTTACATAATATAGTCAAAGTGGTTCTGCTGCGGAGCATGACACAATAAATTGAATGGGAATTCGAGTAATTGGGATGATAGATCGTTATTAGACGTAATTATTGATTATAGAAGTGCGTTTTTGAGACGATTATTCAAAACGCAACCCAAATACTGTACAACTTTTACCATAATATCCCTCAGCAAACTTCGTATTTCGTCAGACGTCGGATTTTTATCAGTTGACCTTTGCACTTGGTGCAGACCGGACGCTCTCAATCGACTTGGAAGTATATAGAGTTGTTATTAATATGTATTTCCTTTCCTTGGTTCTGATTTTTTGTTTCGATCTAATCAAAAACTAGAGAAGGGAGTTAATAAGTATTAATAGTATCTATTTTACCAACATACGTTTAAATATGTCCATTTCGTACCAATGTTATTATTAAAACGAAACATAAATAATCCAAAAGAAATTTTAAATAAAAACACCTTATTTTGCATCTAAGATACATTATTAAGTAGACAACAAAATAAAAGAGGTTACAAGTCTGTAAAAGAATCACATTAATTGAAATGAAATATTAATATTTAAAAGGTTAGTCCATATTTTTCCTCTTCTTTTTCCTTCGCTCAGATTTTCTAAGATTAATTAAAAGTCCGGCCAAGCGCGAGTTAAACTCGAGTGTTAAAGGTCAGTACGCTATTTTAAGTTTTTTAAGAGCTGACATATTGACCTCTGACCTTTTTGCCTACTTATTGTAGCTACAGTTACGTAAATATAATTTAACTGTTCTTCGTAATGGGTGCTGTTTCACGAACGCAAACAAGAAATCTATTTTGAGGCGCTTTAATTCCTGTTCCATTTTTTATTATTAATTATATTAAATGAAGCCACGTTGTATGTTATCTCTGATAAAATACGGTGCTAGTTTTATTTAAAATATTTTTTTTTGTAATCAAAAAGATATGTCTAGTCTTAAAATTCTGCAGAAGTTTTATGTGTTTTAATAGGTTAAAGGTACTTAGACGTACATAAAACAAAGAATAAAGGATTGTAGGTACAGTTCTAATAGTCAGACACGACCATATGTCTGAGAGGTTTCCACATTTTCAATTTTAGCAGAGAATTCTAAAGTACTTCCGTGAGTAATTTCCTGGACATTTGCTTTTCTCAGATAGAAAAGGAGATTTATTTTATATTGCTTGCAGTTTCGTGCATCTATAGTTTTTAAGAAAATGCGTCTACGTTTTATAAAATCATAAGCAAAATTTCAAGGACGAATTGTAGGCAACGCAAAACCTAACTTGAGTAAATAATTATTTGAATATAGTATTTATTTCATGTAACTTATGTGATTTCAAGTTTCTGTACCGATTGGACTGGTTATGTAAGTATGTACGTCAGTTTGTCTTGTACTAAAAATCAGGTAAATATATTTCGCCAAACAAATTGATTTGTACGAGCCTTTATATAGCAATTTACGCCATTCGAAATTCAGATATTCAATAATCGCGCCACTAGTAAATCATCAAATTATATCGTGATTCGTGTTTTGCGGACTTTATCAATGAACGCTATATCGAAGGTTAGTCAGTGTGGGAGGCGACAGTTTAATTAGTGAGGCGGTATCCGAACGCGGGCGACACCTAGCGAGCGATTATCGACCCCACACTAGCTATCAACATTTTGTATAGTCGAACTTGTATTTGCTTTATCACCCTCAGGTCGAAAATCACTTGCACGGCATATAATATTATAATAATCAGCCAATAATGTTCCTACTGCTGTGACACAGGCCTAATATCTCGAGAGGGAGTGGAGCAGTAATCTATCAAGGCCCAGTGCGGGTTGGTAGATGTTTTGGTTCTAGGACATGCCGAATTTTTGGTTCCAGGACATGCCGGTTTCCTCACGGTTCTTTCCTTCACCGTTTTGAGAGCAGTGATTATGATATTATTTACACAAAGTAACTGGCCTGCCTGTGTTCGAACCCATGACCTACAACTTGTAAATCGGGGCCGTTAACACTGGGCCACCACTTCTCTTGTCATCTAATGACAAAATCTATTTATGTGTGATAGCTAGATAATTTCAACCTTATTGATGTTTTAATTAACTGTAAATTTTTGTCAAAAGTAGTAAAGCAATTACGAGGTTGATTATACCTATCGCAGGATGCACTAACCTACTTACATTTCCTACTTGAAAGCGTGTGACGTGTATTGTGACTTTAATTAACGAGAAAAATCGACTTGTCTCTGGTAAGTTTATCCGATTAAACAGATAGATTTACAAACTGTAAAGTAAGCATAAACAGTAACCATGAGTATAATATAATACGAATAATTGGAAACAAAAGGAGTTAAATATAAATAACGAAACTGTTTTTCTCACAAACAACCATGAGATATACAGCAACGCGCGCCAAAAATAACAAATAACCAGTTATAATTCCCCAAAAAAAAAGAACTAGCTCGTTTTTATTAACTAATTCTGAAAGCTCATTAAAATGTATAACAAATTCAAAGAACGTATAATTAGCCCATTAATATTCTTTTAATTACGCATTAAGAAATTCGAGGAATTATACATTGAATAATGATTACTGGTTTCTTATTCTAAAATACACGACTCGAGACATTATACATTAATTTATTAATACAGCACTGTAATTCTATGAATCATGCATTATTTTACTAAACAGGTTTTTCTATTGCGCTAGAAACAGCCCTGAAATCACAACAGTTCAACTTCACGGACTTAAACTTAATTACCAGACGAACAGATATTCCCAGCAGACGGTTGGCCTCAATATCGGCAGATATCACAGAGACCTCATTGACATACAGACTAATAACATTCTACACTTGGCAAACAATGCCGAGACACGATGGCAAATAATTAGGCCCAATCATAATACCTAGACCAGACAATAGACCAGACAATAGTTTAGTACTTACTAAACATTGCTGGTGGCAATAGGCTCGCCCCGTATAACATGGGATTTAAACATAACAAGCGCAATGTTGGTGTAACTCGTCCTAATCCTTCGGGGCATACAGGCGTGCTGTTATGTTATGTTAAACATGGCTAAAGTCTTAATGGTGCTTGCTCGAACCTATATACAGCGTGTAACAAAAACCCTGTCCGATCCGAAAGGGGCACATAGGTATTGCAATAAAATTACCAGAATATAATTAAAAAAATATTATTATTGAAAATAAAAAAGTTATTGTAATTTGAATTCACATTTTAGTACCAAAATTACCCCAATTTCATTATAAATTAGCAAATTGTCTACAGAGGTCATAAGTTATGACTTGTAGACACCCTCTAAACCACGGCCGCCCGTGCCCCATGTAATAAACTAGTAAAATTCTCCATTGAAAAAATTAATCGGCGAACTATTTTTCTGCTTTTGTCCAAAAAAAAACATAAATATACTCTCAATATGATTTTACACAACACCCTCACGGATCGGACAGGGTTTCTGTTACACGCTGTATATACGATTACGTATACAATTATAAAATCAACCAGAATTGAAATTCGACAGGTTAGGAATATGGTTTCGATTAGTTTTTCCATAAAAAGTAAGAGAGTAGATATCCAGAGGTCGTTGAATTTAATGTGCTTGATCACAGAGCAAACTGAGAAATCTATTTAGATGACTGAAAAAACAGGGCAAAATTGAGAATGAAGACGAACGAAAGTTCACCCACCACCAGATGTTACTAAAACTGTGAAGAAAGAGAGAAATTTTGTAACGTGTAATCAATGTGCAAGCTATTCTGAGCCTGAGGAGCTAGTCAATGAACTGACACCGTTTAGAAACCAACTAATTGTTCGTAAGACCAGACAAACCATTGTTTGCAGTGCGCTCTGAGCATTCCATAGCCCTTCAACAATTGAGCTAGTTATGTGTAATCAAAGCACAGGTTTGAGGTGAACACACAACACACACAGCACGCACGGTGAGGTCTATTGATAGACGTCGGTCAGAGAGCATTCCACGCCCTTTTGTCTATGTAAGAACAGACATTCTATTCTTCTCCGTATGCTAACCGATCTGTGCTCGAATACTCTTTGGCTGCATACTATTACAGTTTTCCTATGAATAGCCCTTATTCGATAGCGTCTCAATTATGCGAATTCTTTGGCGTATCTAACTCAAAGTCAAATAATTTATTTCAAATAGACACATTAAAAGCACTTTTGAATGTCAAAAACCAAGAACTAGTTGCCCCTACCAAAAGGTTGTTTTCGTATGGAGAAGAATGGGCAAGAAACTCCACCGTTACTCTTTTAAAAATGTTTTACAATATTTTGTATACATCAATTATATAATTACATGTGAAGACGATGCACCTTTTTTTTTTTTTTTTGAGGGTGGGAAATCATCCAATGACTTCTCCCGCTCTGGGCGGAGCGGAAGGGCGTGTCAGACTTTTACTGACTAAAACCCACCCGTGTTCCTTCATTTGCCTGTTGCCAAGGTCCCGGTATCCCTTTCGGACTTTCCCGCAACCCTGGCAGGCATCGGTCCTACCGGACCCCGTCAATTTTGCTGACATCTCTTTGAGGCGCGCGTGGAACACGACGCGCCATCGACCCGGGCCTGGTCCTTATCGGACGGCGAGCTGCCCGTTGCTCGCCGTCCGCAAGCCCGCGCCTATGGTGGCCGGGAATCCGCCTGGGATTCCCGACACCCAGGGCGTCTCCAACGGCGGCGGTTAGGGGCGTGAGGGCGCAAACTTTGCCTTTCCCTCACGCGTTCCGCCTCCTCCTTCGCGAGCATTACTGCTTCGCAGAAGGAGGTGACGGCTTCCCATGCCCTCTCGCTCCGTACCATGGCCTGAACCAGGGCCGGACGCGAGAGGTCACTGCCGCCAATCGCCTCCGCGAGGACACGGCGGTGCTCCGCCCAAGCAGGGCATACCTCAACCATATGCTCCACCGTGTCCTCCGGGCGATCCGCACAGTGGTGACACCCGGGCGTTTCCTCCCGCCTAATCCTACACAGGTACCTCCCGAAGCTGCCATGTCCGGTGAGGACCTGTGTCAGGCGGAAGGTGAGGACGCCGTGGCGCCTCTCTAGCCACTCCTCAAAAAGGGGACTTATCGCCGCTATTGTGGCGTGCCCAGCACTGGGTTGCGACAATCGCACTCTCCATGCCGCCATGAGATCTTGCCGGAGCTCTGTCCGCTGTGCCGCGATTTCTCGCGGCAGCGGAGTTGCACCCCGGAAGACGATGCACCTAGAATATCTGATACTAAGAAGTGTTACTAAAGCGTCCTAAAGCGTTTTGAGGTACGAAGTTTTATGAAAAGATATGTGTAAATAGTAGTAGCAAAGCTTGCGCATATTAAACTCATTATATTCTTATTTAATTATTTACTAAGTACACAGTGTTATATTCGTCCACGACGTAAATGGATCTCATGTCTTATACTCTTATACTCCTTTATTTTTTTTAACTTTTTATTATGTTTCGGCTGCTCTCACTCTTGACCAATATTTGGTATCATTTATTTAGTTTGACCTATGAAAACTGCTGTCAAGTTGATCGAAATTTATTTTAAAAGTGCTGTAAGTTTTCGAAAAACTAATTGTACTAATATGGACGACATAAGTTGTCTGAAATAAAAGTTTTTTTTTTTATATTAAAAAGTATTTATTATACTTAAATAACTCAACCTATGTAAAAGTAGTTGCGTAACACCCGGTTTTGCGCCTTCCGGATCCAGACAGTCCAGGCCACCCTTCAAGGTCATCGATCCATCTAAATGGGAGGCATTCAAAAATATTATATTTAAATAAAATCTATTACAAACACCTTCCGATGAAAACCCCATTTTACTAAAAGCAATAGCGCTTCCAACATCCAAGCGTAAATCACACAATGTCATAAATAAACCACTCGCGACTTGTTTACAAGTTAAATCATTACAAGAGTGTAAAACAACGCTTTTACGTAGTTACTGTAATTTTATAGTCATACACATAATTGGATTAAATGAATTCGAGTCCAATCAGCTCGAGTAATCGTTGCTTATGATTGCATGATTTTTAACGTAATTGGTTAATACCAAATGTATGCAAATGTGTTGTTTATTTTCTGTTTTTATTTACTCAATCTGTAAAAAGGTATGTATGAAGACCTAGTACTCGTACGTCACACATTGCATTTCAAGAAGTGAAAACATGATTCAGTTAATAATTGTGGTGGCTGTCACTCTGAATGAAACTGAACCATTTTTAGTAACTTACATAACCCTTTATTCATAAACGTTGCTTAAAGTTAAGTAATGATTAGCGACTGTTTAACCATACATTTTTGACGTTTGAACGTCACTTAACTTTAATCATCGTTTATGAATAAACCCCATAATGCTTAATTTTATGTTAATTACCTGAGTGAACCTATAAATTGGTGGTATAAAGCCACTTATGAGAAACTAATTTTGTGTAAACATGAGCGTGTAATCAAAACATAGATTTAGTCACTAAATCGTCTAGTAATAAGTTATTAAGTATATTGTGAATGAAATAGAGATAGATTTTTCACGTTTGAAAAATTGCTTCTACCATACATCTACATCTACCATATTAATATACCAAATCTATTTAAAGACTCTATGGAAATTATCAAAAGCAATTCAGCTTAACTAATAGCGTTGAACAATTTATAATTAAATTACATATGGGCATTTAGCGCCCAAAACTTGTACAACAATGATAACGCCAAGATCCGTGTAGATGAATGGCCGCCCACGCGCTAAGTCGTAGCCCGCCTACGCGCTACGCCGTAGCCCGCCTACGTGCTACGAGCAGCCGGCGAATCAGACGATATAATCTTAGAATGCGAAGGTGCCGTAGTCTCACTTGATACAAAGGCTTTTAAGTGCGTAGGTTTAAAAGCTTTGTTCCTCTTTACTGCTTTCCATTACGGGATGACGTAAATATCTATATTTTATAGACAATATAGTTTTTTATGTTTAGTTCTGCTTTATGCTAATAACAACATACCTACTGCCGTTATCAAACCGTTTGCTACGAGTATATTATGTGTAATAACTTCCGTCTCCGACTGTTCATAGCACTTAACGATAATTTAAAATCCATGTTCTGTCTTTAGGAGCTTATAATGACAATAATAGTGTGAAAAACTTAAAATCTAGAATTAAAATACTTGCAATTTTAGGAACTGAAGAATGGGTCTAAAATGAACGTGGCAACCAACCACGCCCAAGTAATAATAGAAACTAGCTTCCACCTGCAGCACTGCCTGCGTATCGATGCATTTTTGAATGTCCTTCCCCAAGGTTCAAAGTATCCCCACACCATATTGCATCCCTCTCTCCTCCTTCCTCTTTACACGAGCGACGTTCTTTCACACCTTTTAACAAAGGTGTTCTTTTGTTCACCATCTCAAGTCTTCTGTACTTCCTGTATAGTGACACTCAGTACAATGTGCGTTTGTGGGTGACCGCTGCCACCCACTCGAGCGAACGTGACTCGTGTGATACCTCGATCGTTCTTATGAGCCGAACAAAGAACAAATTATTCACAAGCCCGGTCCAATTTGGTATTTTACTTCGTGGGTTGTATTTTTTATTGGTTTTGAAGATGTCCTTGGGAAATTAAGTGGTATTTGAAGGAAGTATAGACGTTGTTGATTCACTATTTAAATCCTAACTTGATAATAATAATATATATATCCTTACATATTATAAAACAAAGTCCTCCGCCGCGTCTGTCTGTCGTCCTGTTCGAGATAAACTCAAAAAGTACTGCACCGATTTTCATGTTGTTTTCACCAAAGGATAGAGTGGTTCTCGAGGAAGGTTTGAGTATATAATAACCGTCATCCAAGAGGGCGAAGCCACGGGCATCAGCTAGTAATATATAAAAACTAAACGCTAAAAGAGCCGTTTGTCTGTGTGGCTCTTCTAAAAGCATCTAAAAAGAATAATAGGTAAAAGTAATGTTGGTAGTTTTTATACCACAAACTTATCAATAGTTCAAACAAGACCAAACAAACATGCAGGCCATACAAAGGCACAAGCATTTATAATTAAAAATTATAAAACTCGTCGTTTGAAAAAAACTTTATTGATTCTAATCACTGCCAATACAAATACATTTTAATTAATAACCTCCCCTGTAAATCACGATAACTCTTCTAATTACTAACCAAATCACCGGTAATGACTGTGGGGTGCTATTGTACATGGGGTGCACTGTCTTGTCGGAAGGAAGACGTACAGGGGTCAGAGGTATCATCAATCTTGTCAGATTTACGGCTTCAAAACGCACAGGTTATCTCGGAATCCTGACTGCCGGATTACTACTGCCTACGCTCATGTATTCATACAGACGTGTATTATAAATCTTTGGGGCTTGGTAAAAATAATGACCGATAACAGAAAAAATCTGTAGGTTATCCCGGTAAAGCGAAAGTTGGAAATGTAAGATTATTTTTCAGTGAACAGCTAATGAAAGTAAGGCGGCTGATGATTGCGGGCCGTTCATCCTACCACACTCATAAATAAAATATCAATCATCATCTTCTGCCTAGCCTTTTCCCCAATTATGTTGGGGTAGGCTTCCAGTCTAACCGGATGCAGCTGAATATCAGTATTTTACATGGAGCGACTGCCTATCTGACCTCCACAACCCAGTGACTGGATACTACGATACCCCTTGGTAAGACTGATTGTTAGACTTTCGGGCTTCTGATAACTGTCAAAGATCGACAAATGACAGCCGGGACCAACGGCTTATGGTGCTTTCTGAGGCAAGGAGGAGTCTCGGTATTTATAAAAGATCACCCATCCTCGGACCAACCCTGGTAAGCGTAGCTTAACCTGATGAATCGACCCGTGCGGCTGTTATTACGTAGCCACGACCTCCGAGATTTATAAATAAAAAATCAATAAAAGATATTTATTTTTATGTCACATGACTTAGCGTCATGAAGGAATTTGCTCCGTTTAAGTTTCACTCGCGAGCAAATATGTTGTATTTTAAAAGGTTTATTTATTTTATTATTTATTATTGTATTTTTTTATTTTTTTTATATATGACGGCCGGCGTCAGCTATGACTGAGCGATAGTGCCGTCATCATCTCGATGCGGTGGTACGGAATCCATAGTGCAGTTTTACAATAAAACACCATGATACAGCAAATCAGTTAGTATTTCACTTTCAGAATAATCATCACAGTAGGTACAATAATGTTCACGCACTACTTTCTACGTTCGGAGAAACCGACAGTTTCGCATAGGAGAAGTGGAGGTCTGCATCCGTTCGTTGCCCTCACAACACTGACTCGTCGCTCAGCCATTTTCCTTAACACGACTCTGTCCACGTGCCGCCCCTCTCTTGAGAGCGCGTCACGGCGTTTACCCTCACCTTAGTACTAAAATAATCAATTGAGAGACTACTATCGCTCAACTTTTGTAATCTGCGACATATATTTATTTTATAAGGTAAATTACCTAATTTACCTTCTTATGTGTAGGCACCTGCCTACCTACATAATTATGTAGACTGAGAACTCTTTGCTCATTATACTCGTATAAATTTTTTTCATGACATGTTAAAATAACTAAGTTTCTTAATGTTTATTTTCCCGAATTTATTATTAAAACCGTATCTTGAAATCAACAAACAAAGAAACACATGTCTACATTAAACAATGGGAGTCACAAAGTAGGTCGCCATCGGCGGCATCGCTTTGTCTGGAGTAACGCATGCCATGGAAGCCGCACATTTTTACCCGCCGCGCCATTGGTCAGGATACTAATGTGCAGGGCTTATTACATCCCATTTGTATGGAACGGACAAATAAAGGTAAAAGATTGTAATGTGTTTGTTGATTTTACTTCTAAGTCCCTGTTACCCGTAGTAAAAGCGATATAAGTGGGAAATTAGGTAAAGTGAAGCACATTAGGGTCTTAGTTAATTAGACGGTTAATACTATTAACATTTTCTAGGATAAGGCCAAGATTAACAAACTCAGGCAGGAAATTCTACGAAAGACTTTCAGATAATCTGGCTTTTAGTTCGACAATTCTAACGATATTTACTAGAATTTCTGTAACTGTCAGCAAACAAATGCATGTTCAAGGCGTGCACTCGTAGGTGTTTTCCACGTAGAATATTTTTTCACTCATTTCCAATTCCTGACACAAAACATTTGTAATTATAATGTTTCGTATATCTCAACAATCTTCTATACTAATATTATAAAGAGGTATGTCCGGGGTAATCTTCGGAACTATTAATCCGATTCCAAAAAAAATTTCTTTCACTAAAATAAAATGGAAAGCTATATTTTTTTTTTATGTTCAAGCAAGAAATTTCACGAAGATGAAGTCACGGGCTTCCTATAAATCGACTATACAGAATAATTATACTATACAGAACTAAAACAGTCAGATCTCCAACATCAACCACGAAAGCCACCCGCAGAGATCTGCTCCTGACAACGCCTGAACTTACATCCCAAAAATAACTTGGTATTATTATACCTAACCTTTTCAGTTACAAAGAAAGCTACAGTAAGCGAAACGTATTATACAAAAAATATCTCACGAATCAACAAAACAGATGAAACCGAATGATATTTTTCATAACAAAGTTGCAAGAGCCTCAAATAAGGAATGAGTGATTTTGCGCAAACTGAAGCGAGTTTCTTGAAAACTTTGAAAGAACAACAAAGGATCACCTGCTGTCTGATCAATCAGTATCAATCAAGAAGTATCATTTATTTAATGGATTTAGCAACCAAGTAAAGTTTAATGTATTATCGTTAATTAACGTCTTATGTGTGTGTTATAAGTTTCTAACTTAACTTCAAGTAACGAAATTAATTGACAGAGTTCTTGGGGTTTTCAGAATAGCAGCCCAAAGTCTGAAATTGTAAATGAATATTGAAAAAAGGCTCACCTATAATTCCACATGAATTATAACAAAACTGGCGAATTAATGTGGCTGTATTTAACATCTGTGTCTTTTTTCCTGGAAACATATTGAGTGGTATAATGTTATATAAATAAACTTTCAAATATACTTAAAAAAGTTCGGAAGAGGAATTCAAGGTAAAATTGTTGTTCAATGAACAAAATAATTATCAAAATACCATGAACCGAGCATTAAATACGAGTCCCAACGCGGATCACATTGAATTGTTTATAAGCTGACTCGAACCATCAAAATACCAAATTATGTAGCCTCAATGACATTTAAATTTGAATTCATTTGACGATATCTTAGACCCACCTTGAAATTGGTCAACCATAATGGCCTTTCAATGGTTGTATAATTTGTAATTTTATTTATAGTCAGTATGACTGGGAGGGATATACTCAAGAACATCATAATTCGTGCTGATATTTAACGAACAAAACAATAAATAATTAATAATAATAATTAATTAATTTAATTTGCCCTTACAATAAGCTGATGAAATCAACGTCAGTATAAATCAATTCGATATAACTTTTCTTTATAAACTTAGTTAAAGTTTCAGAATAAATATTGTTCTATTTAGATACTTAGCTTGAAATGACAGGGACTAATAAAATGAGGCCATACATACGTGAATACTTTGTTTAAAATAAAATGTTACACTCGTATGAGCTCGACAACCCCTAGGAAGTAATAATTCATTTGTGTCGTCGCGCGTCGTCGTAAAAATACAAAGTTAACAGAGTTTCTTTATGAATATTAACGGCACTTACTTAGAACATAAATATGTATTTAAAAAGTAAATTAGGTACTTAAATTCGTTTTGTTGTCTTAGTCCTAAGAGGATGTTATTACATTTCATTTATTTTGAACTTGCCTCTATGGTTATGCTGCGTGAATACGTAATACTTAAATAGCAAGCACACTGTGGCTAATAATTCTCTTTTATGTTAATCGCTCTCATGCTACACGTTAATTAACTTCTAAGCTCAGTCAACCCTGAAGCTAATAGCAAAATAATTGTAAACATTTGTATATGATACAAACAAACTTAATTCAAAGAGTTAGTCTTGAGCGTCCTTATCCCAAGGCATTCATGTTTAACTATGGCCAAGCTTTACTTATAAAGGTAGAAACAAAAACTCTGAAACAATCTGTTCCGACCAATTTCGTCGTCTCTAACTAATATCAAAACTCATACACGCAAGGCTATCGACACGGCAGTATTACGCACGATCTCGCCAAATACATGGTTTAATCTCGCCAGAGCTAAAACAAAGCTACTATAGTCTCCCGGGCCTCATATGACATAACGTGACGAATAGGCTCCGGCAGATCCCTTTAATTTGATACCCCTGCACGATCTAACGTTTCGCCGACCGCGAACCAACTAATTCTACAGTGTTACCTTTTCGTAACATAAATCTTTGGGATACACAACCTTTGGTAACGTTTTTGGTGCGATGATTTTGCTCACGAATATTTCCGGGGTTAATAACTTTATAAGATTAGATGCTACGTGGATATATTACTTACGAAGCATGTGTGAGAAGATTAATTTAATTAAAAATTCCGTAATGTAATTAGTAGACTGAGGCCGTGCCTTTTTATCTATGAGCCATTTTATTTACGAAAGCTCCTTGACGGCACGTGTCACTGCTATGTGGGAATTCAGCAAAAATATTCAAGCAGGTTTCGATATTTGAACACGTACGGTACAAAACTCAATGTGAATGTTTTTTCTAGTGTTGCGACGAATCCACTGACGAACGGTGATTCGATTTTTACTGTGTTATGTGGAATATCCATTTGCCTAATCAAACAAAATGAATGGCTGAAATAAATTTAACCTAAACGAAATGTTATCATTGCTAGCCGAAAGTATCGTTACTAAGTAACATCAATCTATCGCGTACAACAGCAAGATTAATCTAAAACTTACTTCTAATGAATAGTAATGTGATGCATACCACATTACGTACTATTCATTTTCATTACTCAAATGAAACGTATATTTGCTTACTTAGTGAGAACGGCTTGCCAACTTCAGTCGTACATACTTGAGTGAAGTTTAGGTATACTTGGACTTACTTTTAAAATTAGAACAATCTTCTCCATCGAGCTTTGACATTCAAAGCCTCTGAGAGAGAGGACATAAAACTTTCTATCATCGGGGGAGAGTCGGAATCATTTCAGTTTATAGCCTACTTCATCATTTTGTACCAGCTTCCCTTAAACGGCTACTTTTTTCTTTAAGATCAGCGGGACCTTTTGAATATATTATCCTTGTTTCATCTTTTGTATTATTGGCTAGAACAACTGGGACCTTACCTGTTCTCCCATTAATATTTATTTTAAACACTAGTAAAAAAACAGCTACGAAATCTTTTTCGATTGCGAGAAGTTTAATAAGAAATAGCTATAAATCGTGAAGTTCGTTTTAAGCCCGTTTAAAATAGCTTCTTCGTTGTTGTGTAACAACTAATACTATTTTTAATTTTTAAAGAAAACTCGAATTTAATGGAGCTATTTATTTATTTAATACTTCAAGCACATAAATGTACTGAGGCAGACATAATGCCATAGGCATTTTTCAAACAGTCAAGCTATACTTTCGTAAGTTTGTAGCTTCATAATTAATTCAAATGTTTTATTGAAACGTACGTATACCGTACGTACATATTTACCAAAACACAGTCATTCGGAAATAAAATGACGATTTTTATCACATCGCAGCTCCGACCTACTATTTAACTTAGCAAATACTATAAAATTACTTGTTTTGTTTCACTATTCAATCAACTAAGGCGCCACTACATAATTTTAACATTGGCGATCGGTGATTTGGCGACTCTGTCAATGCCGCATCGCGTTTTTGGAACTCTGTAACAAAATTGCGGGTTTTTCATAAATGCCAAAGCCTCAGTAAACCGCTGGTCACCGATACTAAAAGTAGCATGTATGCTAAGGCCTAGGTAATAACACAACACTAATGCATTCAAAAGATAATTGATATCATTTTTATGAGTGTAAACGATCTTAAACAGACTCATACTCGATCATGCAAAAGGCAATACATACACACAACTAAAAGAAGCCTCTTAAAATTAATTAAATAAATGGCTCGTGGAAGCGATGTAAGTGTGCAATATAATAATATTTTATACTAATAAAGTCCGTGCCACTTCATTCGTTTCAGCGCTGGAAGTAAGCCAGGGCTAGAAAGTTGAAATATATCGGAAGCAATGTACGTCACATTAATTGCTGAAGGCAATTGTTTGGCTTAATTATTCGTTATTTTAAGACCCAGTGACCTTGGGTACAATAAACCTACATGAAATACGAGTACTTTTGTAATTATAAAAACCTACTAGACATTCTTGATAAAAATATTAAGTACCTAAATCATAACAATGCCGATCATAACCGATGCGGAACAACTGTCTAACATGTTTGACGCGATATCACCCGTCCTTCAGGGGCGCTGAGAGATGAAATGACTCATTGTTTACGTTACAGACTGGATAACTACGTAACTAATTATACTAAGAAGAGATGATAAAAACCAAAACCAGTTTTTTACCAATTTGCATGCCGCATGTAAGACTTTCTAGAAAGAAAGAAAGAAAAATATTTTATTTGGGACACGTACAGGAAATATAACAATAAAAACAAACATTAAAATTAACAAAATTAATAAAACTAGTTATAAAATAAAATAAAACAACGTGTAGCAGAGCAGAGAAACCCGTGCGAGGCCAAAAAGGCTCCTATCTCAGCATAACGCTACGATATTTGAGAAAAAAAATAAACAAATACCGCAGCGCTGGTATTCTGATAGGGCCCACTGTGGCCCACTTCTACAGGTATGCCTTTATCGATATCGATAACGGCGACCCTTTAAAACTATTATTTGCTAGCGTGTGCCTTAATATGACTCGCTAAACCGAATTTCGTTTTAAATACCCGGTCACAACTAATGCAATAGAGTACTTCTACCGTCTACAGGTAACCTACCTACTTATTCAATTCAAAATTGTATTAACAAAAGATACGTCGGTAGTTACGGGTAAATCATTTTTAAACTTCACATTATCTTAAACAACCAACTGAGTTAATTAATAAACTTATCCAGATAAGATTATCTGAATGAGTATAATTTATTGTTAGAGATCTAACAGTAAACACACAGTCAAACCTAATGAAAAAACAGAAAGCAAGACAAAAAAAACAAAAAGGGACCGATTCTTTCCCACACAAAGCTTAGACAAAGGTATCTAACAACCCGCAGACTCACTAATTCGCCCCAACAATTTGTTAACTTCCTCACTCGCCCCAAATACAAGAATAATTCGAGCCGGCTCCTATTTAATTCGTAATTATTGTCTTGGTCCTGCGATCGGACGTAATTTGGACGTAATTAATTCACGAATCGAATGTACTAATAGTATCAGACACATTTGTTAATGTTTGCTGTTGAGAATAGATAGTTAATTTAAATCATCAATGATGAAACATTGACAGCTGTCGTTGTTTTGATTGCTCACTGCAATATTTTTCAGGTTTGAGGTTATCTCCCATTGCTGCCGTGTGCACCAAAAGCTTCTTATATCCGACATTTTCAATCCCTATGGAGACCCAACTTTCACATCTATGGGAGCGAGATGGATAAGCTCGTTCTAGGCAAATAACTTTACAGCATAAAATAAACCGTACGGTACGGTACCCTGAATTTAGAAAGTACGAGCAAAATTCTGACGACTCAACAAAGTGCCACGTGTACCAACAACAAATAATTAACTGTTGAAATACAAATAAAATTACATATTCGAGTCTCTTTGTTTGAAACAAACCCTGCACGTTCTCTACTAATACCCCAGTTCGCACCTAAGTTAAATGTATTCCACCGCCAGTTTAATAACAACTTTTCAACCAGGACCAAAGTTTTACCTTTTGGCCGCCAGCACCAAAATACCCACACGTATTATGCAATCACAAAATTATACACCATTTACAAGCAGGCGTAGTGAATTCAATCAATATTAGAATAATGGAAATATTAGAATAATACCCGCTCCCACCGTGCCATTATGCCATTCTATAAACTTAAATAAGTCAATACAAAGCTCCCGTTTCTATGCTAATATCTGGCAGTTTGCTACCCGCGGCGTTACCATAAATAAAGTATTTAAATATTCCAAAACAAGGACTAGCTAGCGGTGACATCCCCGTACGTCACGGCCTTGACCGTTTAACCCTCTTAATTAAAGCAAATAGATGAACGACGCTAATTATTACGGTACTGGCATAATATAGAGCGGTCATAAAAACGGCGGCTCTGTTTGGTGGAGTTATGACAGCTTGGTGTCGACTGGCGACCACACTCGGCCAAGGTCGGCCATCAGGGGCCACGCAATCCGGACACGCCAAACATCAATGTCCTACACGGTACATGCAAATATAGACGTAACTGTGAAACATAACATGCTTACTATTGCGTGTTCGAGAAACTGCCAAAGTTTTTATTGTTCTACATAACCAAAAGGCGTACGTGTCCTTGGAATTTATACTCTTTTATTTTGTCGTGTTGTATTTTTTTTAAATTAATATCGCACCTTATTACTGAACTAAACGACGACTGAACAAGGTTATTAAGATTATCCAATGTGTAGGACAAAAATAAACTTGAACTCTTTTCGTTCAACACCTTAATTGAAAAGGTAAATTAAAGTAATGGTAATCAAATAAATTTCAATTTCCCTTTTAATTAACTTAAATGGATTTCATTACCTACTGTAGTCACTGCACGCCTTGTATTTAATCTTGATTTAATTCTTTTATTCACCCACAGCCTGCATGATCTAATTCATAAGTTTAGAATCGATAAAATCTAACATTGCCTCAATCAATTATTTAAGATAGCAAAGCTAATTAAATATAAATATTATTCTAACCCCACACATAAACATTGAATAGATTTCTAAGAAAATTAGGAATGATTCATGTCTAACCTAGGAAATTTCCTCATCAAGATCATAATTAATTATGTTAGAACAACAACAATTTATTACGAAGACAACCACTGTCAGCCATAGTCGCGGCGTGTGTACTTCTCTTAATGAAATTCTCATGTGTTAAGAAATCTAAGCAAGAGATGCCGACATCAAAGCGCTGGGTCACATCTGCGCCGTCGTGGAAATTACGTGAAAATATATTAAGCTCATGAACAAAAAGCATTTCGTGGGAAAAACAAACCATAGACGCAAATACAGAAAGTGAAGGCGCTTATTCTTATTTACATTACGCCACTTTGATAAAAATGCTAACGAAACTTCGTTGACGAAATTGTCGTAAATTACTCGATTACGATGGACACAACCCACATTATATAATAATAGCTTTATAAAACGAGGTATTAATAAGTATATCTTGTTTACTGAATAAAATAGGCTTAACTGGTGGATTACATAAATCTGAAATATCTAAAAATAGACCTGTATTTTTCTCTCTGTGATATGGTAATTGAAAGTGGTATTTTATGTGAAAATAACGAAATTGATTCAACCTTTCCACAAGTATTCGTACAAGTTTTCGCGGCGTGAATTAGCGGCGAATTTGTAAAGAATGGAGCGAAGAGAATTCAATACTTTCCTCGAGGTAGTGGAAAAGCAATCCTTCACTGTGAAACAAACGTGTTCCGTTGTGGTAAAATTCAAAGAAAGATAATAAATCAAGTCCACGTTAGTATTGCGCACTATAATTACCCGGTACTCAATTATGAAGCATGTATTTACCGGGACGGTGGCATTTGTTCCGTGTTTATAACACTTACAGCAGTTTTAATTAGTTTTATTTTACTCAAACAAATAGAGCCGTACGTGAGGCGCGCGAGGAGACATTACTCCGGGAGTGGCGGAGCTGAATATAAAGAAAATATACCTTTTGTTTCCCGTTAACCTTTTATGGTTTTAATTAAATGCACTAGTTTTTGTTGGCTTTGGTGTTTGGCGTAATGCAGATTTGTGATTTTTAATATTGCCAAGACGGCATACAGATTTTTCTTAACCCTGTTATTTATCTGTAGACTTTAAGACATGCTTTACTTAACCGTTTTGTTTATAATTAAAAGTTACAGAATATATTGTGTGTAAACTTATAACGACTGCGCATAAATTAGCGACGAAAAATTACCTCTTCTACATAATGAGCATAGTTTAATGTTAAGTAAGTCTCTCGCTAACATGTAAATATAAAGGTTAATGCCAAAACTTGTAATAGTTCAATTTGGCTCCAGGCGGGGTTGATGGCACCACTATCCGGGTGACAGGTGACTGATGGCTTGGAGCAATTTAATACTTGGTCCCCATTTTGTTCGGGTGGAGCAATTCCAATGACAAAGCAGTATCAGGCCGGAGTCTGGCCCTCATTACCTGGGTATCCAACGAGGCTTGAAGGGTGTAATTTTAAAGCACTAACAGGAATACGGTGCTATATCACGCCGCGAGCTAAAAGGGTGATTGATGTTATTAGCGTAATTAATCTTTGCTTGAAGTGTGAGACAAATGAATTTACTTTACTTAACTAAATAAATGTGGAACGCGTTTTACTGTATATCTGGCAGATTTATTGAATGGTTGATGGTAAATGGTATTAGCAAACCGATTGAATACAAAAAGCTTTACCTATTTTTTTCTGAATTTGATTTTTGCGGCTTTTACGAGCTTTTATTTTGATATATCTATTATTTAAACAAAATTCTTTGCGATAAGCCAACTGAAACAATAACCGATTAGGCAGGTACCTGCTTTTGCTATAATCACTTTTAAGATCAATCGATTTAGTGGTCGTGGAAAGATGGCATAAGATATGGACAAAACAGAGGTTGATGCCCTTCAGGTCCATACAAATAGTAACTTGCAAGACATGAAAAATTGTTTTATGAAAAAGTGACCTTTTCAAAGCCAGCGTCTACCAAATTGATATTTAATTAAAGTAAATGGAGATATAAATCACACGTTTTAATTCCCTCAGGAATAAAATATAAAAGTCGCGAAACCAACAGTTTGGAAAAAGAGCTTCTTTCTTTAGCGTGAAAAAACCGGAAGTAACTCGGCGCAGCGGTCTTTTTTTATCTTTCAAGTTTCCGACTATTTAGTTGCTTTCGTAACTATTTTATTTTTGGTCGGAGTTAGCAAATAAATGTAGCGTAGTTTCGCTATGAAAAACCGGATGGGAAAAGTGTCTCGCATTTTCTTGTGTGGTGAAAAAGGTGGGTTTATTGTTAGGTAGCCGCTAAATACTACTCGTATCACTGATTTCTGTGTACATAATTATTTACCTACCCACTTTTGTGAATTGGCCACGAACTTTCACATTTTATTCTTATTCGGAAGTGATAATAATGATTAGATGGATTAGTTTTCTCCTCTACCTGTCGTTATTTCTCCTGACTAAGTTTATTTTGTTGATAATTTATGTATGTATCTATGTATGTATTAATTAGTATTCATTATTTCTCAAGTTATATGTATTATCTTTGGTTGCACCTGCCATGTCTGTCTCTGCATCACCCTAAGGTTGACTGGTAGAAAATGCGTCACGTCCACCTTTGTACAGTAGTTTTTTTTACTTGTGCATAAAGTTTTAATAAATAAATAAATAAATGATAAGGGACTAGTCGACAAGCTGTCACTTACAAAGTCGCCATTTCCGTCAGTCTGATAAAATGAAATTGCATTTTCATAAAATAATACCACAAGTAGATAAGGATACGTTATGCTTATTAGGAACCTATACGCCAGCGCCCCATTAACCCAAGAGATAATAGTTGGATATAATTTTAGTGTAAGTTGTAGTAGGTACTCGGTAGTTGGCGGGCATCCGAGGCACGTAGCACCTTGCTGACTGAGGGTGCTCCAGTTAAACTGGTCCGCGATAACTTTGGCCTAACTGCTCTCGACAAGTGGCCGCCGTCTTGTACCGATGGTACTTCAGATTTGGCTTTTGTGTACAACATGAGATAATGACCGTTGCTTCTAAGAGTTCTATGTGAGTTTATTTCCATTGTCAGCATTATCGACTTCCTTTGAAGAGATGGAAGTAATTATGTGTTTGGCGGTTATCAGTTGTTCAAAGAAGGCTTTAAGAGAAAAGTGATTGTTTATCATTGGAGAATGCTATCATCATTTATAAAGATACTCGTATTAGTAGTAATTCATAAGCAACAGTTTTTAAAATGAATCCAAACATAATTGAAAAATTAAATTGTGTTTGCGACATACAGCAACAGCCTTGACGCTTGACGTGTTTCGTTAGTTTTCTTATTGTAGCAAGCGACTGAAATATTGGTGGTTCATATTTTCTAGAATGTCACTGTTTCCCCAGACAACTGTCATACAAACTGACTCCTTAACTTCTACAAATATATAACAAGAAAGCGTTTTCTTTTCCGTTTCTTTGCGAGCAAGAATTTCAGTAAATAACTCGTCTAGTTAAGTAACGACTTATTTCTCTCGGCTCATAAATAAAGTAGAATTATGACGTCAAACATTTCTAGTAACATTTATCCGACACTTTGTAGATTCATAATAAATTAGTCGTATATATCGATTTATTAACCTGTGGCATATTCAATTAGCAATGAGACCTTTTCAGATCATGAAAAATTTACCAAATGATATTTAGGTTGCGTCACGATGAATTGGAACGAACCACTTCTAAAGGTGAACAAACAAACGAGTATACTTTATATTTTATGGGGCATGTAAAGAAAGAAAATTACCTCATTCGATAGCCTTTATAACTTACTATAGGTAAGGTTTAAGGGAGTGTTTACACACCAGCCAACGTACGCCAAACGTGCGCGTGTTTCGTTTGTTTCCATGCAATGTAGGTACGCTTTCACAGATAATTTCGACACCCTAAGGCTCGTATTACAAAACTCCACTCAAAAGTCAAGTATTACTTAAAAGCCATTTGATTGGTTGAAATAGTTTTAAGTAATGCTTCAGTTTTGAGTGAGGTTCTGTAATTCCAGCCTTAAACTTTGCAGCCGTTACATTAGATAGACTTCAAAAGCCACAAAAAAGTTCATTTTAACGGCCTTCGGAATCTGAAATTAATAACCTAGTATTTTTTTAAGTTCAAATTTCGTTATAGCTATGTATACTCGTTCATCGATAGTCTTGTAACTATATACCTCTACCTTCAAAGCATTCAGCTTGACCGCTACAAGGGACAGTTAATGCTAAAACGCCAAAGACTAACAACCCGTTTCTACTACTGCTTCCTTCCCTACCAAGTTTTCCAAGTTCTCTCTCAGAGCATCTCAAATAAATTTAGTAAATATACTCGTATATAGAAAGAAAGAAAGAAAAATGCGTTTATTGGCCTTGTAGCAGAAAAAGACACTTTAAAACTATAAAACAGAAAACAGTCATTACAGTGCCAAAAGGGTCTCAGCTCAGCATAATGCCAGATGGAAACACAAAGTGTACCACCTGACGCTGATTTTCAGCTGCAACCCACGGGTGTCATACGCTAGAATATTATTATAATAGATTGAAAACTGATTTATAATGTATATATATATAACAAAACTTCCCATAATACAGGACGATACGGCTAATATATTTCCCGACTACACAGGACTTCACAACTACAATAGCAATTCATAACATTTGGAAATCATTCGCGTGTATTTCTCAGATGCAACACATACTTATTTGGAGAATTTAAAAACGCACTTTAAAAATAATGTTTCACAATTTAAAATGTTTACCTTTAAAATTAATCGAACGAACTATAAAAATAATGGTTTCCACTATTAATTTTAACCGCTTTAACATTAATTGAATGACTAGATCATTAGACAACGGTGAAAACACTTTTGCGGCAGATTGTATGATTCGTCAGTTTGAACTGGGTGAAAGAAACTAACCTAACCTAGGTTAGTTTAGAAATGTGAAAAACTGCCCACGAGCCAGGTGAGCGTAGAGAGCAGTGCCGAGGCAGCGGCCGGTGAGCGCTACGTCCAAGTTACTCGCATATTTTTTTTCACCAGTTTCTAATTATCCGGGGTTTCGCAATATCCCTAGGGTTTTCGCGAAAAGTTGAATTAGATCAATCAGAAACTAACTGGTTTCTGAGTTAGTTTTTGACACAGTTAAGTATAGTGCAAACCATTATTTTTATAGTGATCATAAATTATAGAATAGATGTATTATTATTTTAAAGTGTTTGCTGTTTTATGTTTTAAATACATCCCTATTTATTTCACCATTTATCAATTTCGCGCAACCTAGTAAAAAGTATTTATTTTTAAACGCCCTGTAAGTACCAAAGCTCCTACCAAAAATAAATACACAACAAAGAACTTTATCTAAAACAAAACAAAGGGTAGCAATCCACGTACGGGTGGATCATGCAATGTTGGAACAACATTTAATAATAAGAAACAATCTTTGGTTTGAGTTTACATTTCTTGAGAGCCACACGTATTTGTGTTACTGATTACTGCACTATCCAAGACGAACCTTGTTGTTGTTTAGATGCATTATGTCTATTTTCTCAACAACTGCAGTTCCTTTGTTTATTGTATAATTTTCAATGAGAATAGTCGATAAATTTCATGTAATTCTGATCGTCAATAGCGCTATGTGCGTGAACTTGGCAGATCATTTCCCAGCAGAGCATAAAAAAATGTGAGTTCTATTGGCATGCGGCTGAGTTCTAGAGTTCCTTATACTTAAAAAAAAAAGATCTGGCTTTTTTACCTGAGAAAAGTCAAATGAAAATATGCTCTGCTAACTTCCGTCAGCAGATAAATTTTATCAAAATGATTTTTTTTTAATACTGATTTAGGTGCACAGAAGTGATCTCTATAGTACCTTATACTTTTCCGAAAGAGTTCTGGCTTCCTAAAATTTATAAAAAAATAAAACAAAAATATTGACCAGTTACTAGAAAAAGTCAATCATTTTGATAAAACAGCCGTGAATGACGTAATTTGTGGATTTTTGTAGATTTTTCGGGCTGTAATTAGAAACCAAGACCCCAGTAACAGAAAAAAAAACTAAATAAATGCAGAAGTCTCACAAAAGTATCAGCAGAGCCTTGTGGAAAAGATGGGTTAGGAGAAATCGAGATTTCATTCAATGTTTCAGTTAGTAGGATCAAAAAAGAATTTGAGTAAAACTGAGGAGCAGGAACTCCTCGTTACCTGATGCAACTATAAAAGAGCTATCCAAAAACATGAAACAGAAACTCAGAACTCTGACTCGGATATCAGCAGACCATGGTTGAAATCGAGATATAAATGAGTATTTCAGTAAGAAGGATAGCAAAAAAAATTAAGTAACTCTAAGGAATTAGAACTCGTCGTTTTCTGATGCACTTATAAAAGAGCACAAGAAACAAGAACCCTGAAAGCTTACTCAGGTATCAGCAGAGCATGAGTAAAGGTTTTCTTGTAGCATGTTTCTGTTGAATATAGTTGATAAATATTGATTAAAGCTATATTTAGCCTTCTACAAAGTTTATTCGATTGAAATTATTGAAATCCTGAGGAGTTTAGAAGAAGTGTATTGTAGTTTAGTCTTCATATTTCAATACAATTAACTCATTAACGAACCGACAATCTGAACATGGCAGTCTGTCCAAAACTAAGTAGGTACATGAGGGCACCAACACGGATGATGTGGCGTAATTTGGGACAGCCCTATATCAACAGCGGGCTATTATCAAAATGAGGGTATACTATTGAAAACAGTCATTAATTATTATTTAAGCACTCACAAGTTGACGGCCTTCCCAAATAAAACTTTAAATTATAAATTATCACGGCTGCTGGTCGAAACTAAATTCGACATATCATTAAACCTTTAGATATATATATAACCTTGGTAAACGATATGATAGCAATGGGGTTGGCCGGAGAAAACTTTAGATAGATGGTGCTAGCATAGCTTTCACATGTCAAGTTTGTGTTGTGTTTTGGCTTCCCTTGTTGACGTCGTTTTATAATATTGAAAGAACTGTTGTGAAAAAAGCCTAGTATTTGACATGTCGGCCATATGAGTTAAAAGCTGAATTGAGGAAACGAGGTGCATCGTTACCAGGAAGGAACGCGGACTTTGTCAAATCAAATGAAATGTCAAATCAATGTCAAAACAACAGTTCCTTTAAAAAATCTTATAATTTGGTTAAGCTATGCTAACGCCACTTTGACAGTTACCAACCCCATTAACGAAGTAAAGGATAATCAATTTAAAATAACGTACAAAGGAATACACAGGGGGCGGGGTCTTTTTACCCGAATACCGAATATCAGCGATTTTACCCACGAAATTAATCGAATAAAGTGGCGCTACACGTAAACAAGAGTACCTTTTTGGCGTAATTAGGCAAATTAGTTATACTTGGCCATCTATGTGTGGATAATGGAGCTAACATTGTAAGAGCGGGTTCGCAAGTATACGAGACATTTAAATTAAATAATAAGTTGTGTAATTAGTAAATTAGCGTTGCTGGTGAAATTACGAGAGTTGAGCATCTGTTTTCGCTTTGCTCAAGTAGCTAGCTGAGATGTTGAGTTTATTAGCTTAAGGGCCTTGATACAACTCTGTTTGAACAGTGGCTCGAGTGACGGTTTTCGTTTAATTATAAAACGTAACGGAGAGGAGCGGAGCTGTGCCAATATTAACCAATAGAATCAAAACTCTGAAGCGGAGTGTAGATTCTAACAGCTCCGCTCCTCGCCTCTCTTCTCCGCTCCAGTATTCAGGCAGCTTTAAAGGTCACTCCCATGAATTAATCATAGGAATGTTGTTTTAATCTTCATGGGTTTTAATACCGAAGTCGTACTTCGGTATGGTACAAAATCTTGATAGTATTCTCTAAATGCCTCTTACGGCACCTTCGAGGAGCTCCTCGAAGGTGAGGTAGTTTGCATCGCCTAACTATAAACTAAGCGTAGCTAATAGTGTACCACTGTAAAACAGTCCATTTAACTGCACGCAATGAGAAAATACAGATGTTAATTATAGTACTGCTTTTAATTCATGAATATTTAGTATTTTTTGTAGTTTGCATCGCCTAACTATAAACTAAGCGTAGCTAATAGTGTACCACTGTAAAACAGTGCATTTAACTGCACGCAATGAGAAAACACAGATGTTAATGATAGTACTGCTTTTAATTCATAATACCACAAAACGTCAAAGGTCAAAAAGTCAAAATAATAATCTACTTAATAAAAAAAATCAATTCATTCATTCACTGCCCGACAACGCCCAGACTAAACCGCTGTAAAGCAGCATGAGCATCTAGAAGCATGAAATTTTGCGCAAGAGTTCCTTATACATTGATAACGAAAGTAAACACTAAGGAAGGATAATTGAAAATTCATCCCCTAAAGGGGTTAAAAAGGGGATGAAAGTTTGTATGGAAGTTCGACATATTGCCATATGGGAAATGCCATCGGGCGCATGACTTGTACACAGATAAAACTCACGCCGTTTTAAATAAAATAAAATTCATTTATTTCAGGTCCTTTGCCCATATTATTTATTTATTTCGATTATTTATTTCGATCCTTAAATTCCAAGATCCTTTTACGTTTTGTTTCAAAGAAGAATTTATTTTGTTTTGTTTAAAGAAGAATTTGTTAAGTTCTCTGAATGATCTTGTTTCTGTTTTTAATTTTTATCTTAAAAATCCTAGTATTTTTCTTTTCTTTTTAAAATTTTAGGTACATAGTTTTTAATTTGTGGAAGCTTGTAAATGGCAATTGTAAGCGCTATTGTACATAACCTACTTTAAATATATTAGTCTATAAGCTTTCTGAAGAATAAATAAATAAATTATTAAATACAAAAACAATACACATATTTGTCAATTTTGTAAGTGTCACAATTATGAATTACATAAGTAATTTAGTGATTAATAGATAAATAAAGTTAATTAAATGACGAAAAATAAATGTTTTCCTTGGAGACAGGCTGAAACAACAGAACGCCGTCTACTGCGACATCTACCGCTGCTCTACGTCTCGTTGCAGACGTAGCCGTTGCTACGTTTCGTAGCAAGCGTAGCCGCAGCTACGTCTCTCGTAGCAGGTGTAGCCACTGGGCACTGCGCTTGCTACTATTTTTTTTATTATTTACTAGCTATTACCCGCAACTTTGTCTGCAATCAAGGATGAAAAGTCGGCTATGTCCTTCTCCGGGTCATGGTCACCCATGTGTTAAATTTCAACCAAATCCGTTCAGCCGTTTTAGCGTGAAAGCATAACAAACAAACTCACTTTCACACTTATAATTTTATGAATCAAAGTGTATGTTGTATCCATTTTCATTAGTAGCTATTACTTCAATTACCAATTTTTGATGCACAATAGTGGTTATTTCCCCCCCCCTTTTTTATATACTTGTACATATTATTAGTATTGTAATGTTAGATGTGTATAATAATGTATAAAATAGAAAAATAAAAGCTAGGATTCCTTTTGTTAAGGCCACGTTTATACACAAATTGTCTGTATGATTATTAATCCAATATTGGAGAGCATAGTTATTTCGAGAGAGTTAGTTATCAAATATTTGTCATAAAAGCACGGTTCTTAAAATATTTCTCCATGAAAGTAATAAACCATTTAAAAAAAAAGTCTTCTAGATATACTTTTGAACCCTTTTATTGTAAATTATAAACTAGAAGACCCACTTACTGAACCAAATTTTCTAAAGATTTTAATACTCCCTTGAGGATTACTTAAATATTTTCTATTCATTGCTAACTTTAAAATAAATGTTGAATTACATTTTTTTTGTACCTAATTACCAGGCTTGTCGACGAAAAACAAAAAAAAAATTAAAAAGCGTTGGTAATGTGAAGTACTTTCTTAGTCAATATTTAAATTCCCCAAAGACTGGTAGAAATGTTTTCACAATAAATTATAAAAGGTTTGAAGTACGTGGGCAGTGCGTGGGAGATTAACAATTTTCATAACTGGTTACAACCTAAAAATATGACGTTACTATGAAACTTGTGTAATAAGTCCTTGCAAACCGCTTATACAGCGTGTAACAAAAACCCTGTCCGATCCAAAAGGGGCACATAAGCACTGCCATAACATTACCAGAAAAAAAAAAAGAAGATATTATTGAAAATAAAAAGTTATTGCAATTTGAAATTCACATTTTTAGTACCTAAATTACCCCAATTTCATTATAAATTAGCAAATTTTCTCCAGAGTTCATATGCTATGACTTGCAGACACCCGCTAGACGGCGGCCGCCCGCGCCCTATGTAATAACCCGGTAAAATTCCCCATTGAAAAAAAATGCGATGTTTTTTTTTTCTTTTTCCAAAAAAAACCACATAAATAGACTCTCAGTATGATTCTTAAAAACACCCTCACGGATCGGACACGGTTTTTTATACACGCTGTTTAACTTCACTTTACATAATCTTCATGGTTATGAATCTTCCTGTCTCAATTTATTGAGGGTGTGCACAAAAAGTCTGTTTCTACCCTGCATAGTGTAACACTCGTCATTAATGTTATCTTCCTTCCTTGGAATGATGTCGTGTCACATTTTCATAAGTCTGACATCACGCACGGATTCTACTTTGACACTCTAACATAACATTAATTTTCGTCACACCACACATTTCTCGCTCGATATTTAAAAAACATCACTGACCACAAATAACGAAAAAAGAAAAGACAAGACACGCATTTTTTCTGATAGATGTGAGTAAATAGTTAGCGGTGGTAATTCCGGTGAGGCGGCAGTTACGAGCCCGTGGAGCCAGCATCCTTGATTAGCCCTGCCCACTACACCTTCACCATCGATATTTCGCCCCTAATTGTTACTCCAAACACATAAATGAAACTGTCCCATAAGGCATTAAATTCTCGAGTCGTCGAGAATCGATTGGTGGGTTTCCGTGAATCGATATTACAATTAAGGACGTTTTTGAGTGAAAATGTATGAAAACGTTTATATAGTTTAACACAACATAAAATAGAGGTGCACCTTTAGTACACCCATATTTCGCCAGTTATGTTCAAGTTCCAAGTCCTTAGTTTTAGTGAAAAATCCTTTGAAACTTCACTTCCCTTATCATAAATTAATTACTTTTAGTGATGATGACAGAAAATTAAAGTATTTGAATAATTATGGGTCTTTTCTTTTAGGCACATAACAAAAGCAACATATGTGAACGTATTTTTTCCACATTGTTGTCTCAACTACAAATAAACTACCCCCTTGCTTCCTTTGGGTATCATAAAGTACTACTAAGCAAGGGATTGCGCATTATGTGTTTGGGTCCAAAGTATGACCGTGTAAATATCATAATGGTTTCATCTGGGAAACCTTTCCATTATTAAAGAAATACAGGAGGCCTGAATGAACTACATAATAATACACTATGGTTACATATTAAAGATTTATCTAGATAGATCTTATCATTCTTGAGAGCCTAAACAAAGTGCGATAAAGATGATGGAAAATCCATAAATGTATTGAAATATCATAACCTGCCAAAACGTTTAATTAAAAATCGCCTTTTTTTAATTAATACGAAACGCTTTAGAATCGCTTGTCACTTTCCACTAGTCTAGGCTGTCTGGACTAATCTGATATTATATACTCACACGTTTTACCTACTTAGGTATCTGGCAATAGAAACAGTGCACAAAACAATAAAACTCAATATGAAATACATTTTTATAGACCCTCAAACAACATGCTGACTGAAGATCCTCTCCGGTGTTAAGTATCGCATTAAAAGTAACAAAATACTAAAGACCCACTAGACTATCGTGAGGACAGTTCACATTTAGCATTATCCCGGATTACCGGCTTTAAGACCACCTAACATTTAGATACTCTTTGCACATGTTTATGTACGACTTACAGTGGATGTAAACGTTAAGGGAGTATTAGAGAGAATATTATCACTGTTTGATGTGAATTTTGAAAAGTTGGTTTGTGAAATCTCCCTAGCCTTTTCCCAACTCATCATCATCATCTGCCTAGCCTTTTCGGTCGGCTTCCAGTCCAACCGGATGCAGCTGAATACCAGCCTTTTCCCAACCATCAATCATATTTAAAAAAAGTCAAGTCAAAAGTCAAAGTCAAGATGAATTAAATTAAAGGAATTAAAAAAGTTTGATTTAAAAGTTAAATATGTTAGTTTAATTATTTACAATTTAATTCATCACGGTTTAATTGTTTCATCATGTGTGTTATTACCAATCGTGTTCAGTTAAAACATTCATATTCCCACCTACTCACTACTATCGAAGTAAAGTGTTAATAACTAATCATAAAAGATGGGAGCTCTCCTAACTATGCTTCTATAGGACGGAAGGAAATTGCTTTCAAAGACTCTTAAAAAAAATGCTTAAAAACGATGCTTTTTGTTCATAAGAACCAGGCCAAAGTGGGCGAAACACAATAAACTCATAAGGTTAAGATACAATGTCAACAACCTTTTCTTTTCATTTTGGATAAAAACGCCTACTATCGGTCGGAAGTATACATATGAAGGTCAAATTGAATATCTTACAAAGCCTACGTTTACTGCCTTAGGTACCTTTTCTAATAGTCAGGTCAATTTAGACATCCGAGGTTAGAAAAATTCACACCCAGCTGAAAATTGGTAGGATTGTTCAAAACACCATGATAAATGAAATCTAAAAAGCCCTCATCGATATGACTCCTGGAGTATTTAGATATTTTTTATAGATCTGATCTGATCTACAATTTTTGTCTGGGCTAATTTTATGATAAAACTAACCGTTTCTCTGAAAATCGCGAAAAACCCGTTTTGGTGACTTTTGACCCGAGTATTTTTTTTTCCAGGTATCGGATCCGTGAGAGCTTTTTAGGTTTCATTTTTAATGGTGTTTTGAACAATCCTACCAATTTTCAGCTGGTTGCGAATTTTTGTAACTTCACTCCTATTATTTGGTCTAATTTGACCGGACTACTTGCTTTGAAACGAACCTGACAAACTTTAGAAACGGTAAGACTAATAGATATTATATAAAATAAGACATTCGTTTATTTGACAACACTTTAAAAAACATCTTTATATTAGCTAAAACCATAACCCTTCCTTGGCAGTAGTGTAAAAAGGTTAACAAAGCGAATTTTTGAACCAAATGCGAAAAATAACCTTTTTCACGTAATAAAATACCTAAAATTACTCGTTTAATCGTAGTTAAACTGTACACAAAACGTACAACAACGGTTTTAAAGGCTATATTGGATTACCACAGTTTCGGCTCCCAATTAACAAATAGGCCGACTAATCCGCGCAGCACAATTCAAACTGCACACAAATGTACCTTTTAAATATTTAAATGTTTTATTAGCATTTAACGTTTATGCTACCTTGTGTAAGCAGAGATGTGCGATAAATAACCGGCCTAGCCTTTACTTTGTGCCTTTTCTGAACTAGGTTGAGGTCGGCTTCGAGACTTTCAGATGAGGCTGAATATCAATATTTTATATGAAGCGACTGCCATTCGACCTCCACTACCCAATTACTGGGTATAACCGATGTTTCAAGGTTTTAGTTAACGTTCAGATTTCCGGCTTTAACCGTTTTTTATAAATTGTGATTATCTGTTTTTATTTGACTGTCATATATTCGTATGTCAATAGACTAATTGCGTGTTTTTCGAAGCATGAGTCGTTCCCGGTGTCGGTAGAATAGTCGCATATCAAAATAATCTATTATAATTTTTATATTGATCTTCATTATCTTGAGTCAGGTACTTAAATGTAGGTAATAATAACCCTCGAACTGTTCGTTGCAGCATTCTATGAAAAACCATATTAATTATGTGTATAGTTGCAGCTGTTAAAATGCAATTTTAAACAAAACAGCAACAACTGCAATTATTGGTTGTAGGCAATTTTGTTGTTATCTTTATAAAAACCTTGCTTACAGACTGCATTTGAATGCAATTAAAGTTTTAAACTTTCAGGAAAGCCGAAACTACATGAAATTAAAAAAAAAATCAGCACCGTTCTTCGAATTACGAAGTACAATGTTAAGTTGATTGCAGTAGCCGGCACTGACGGCTATCGCGGCTATCGTAACGACATCGGACTCGTTAACTGTAGTTAACTAAAGCTAAGTGTAGTGAACGGGCCCCAGTTCCGCTGTAGCCTTGTAGGATTGTGGTAATGTCACAGTTGTTGGAAGAAATTATTCTAAGTTACTGTAAGGAGTAGGCTCCAGTTTCAAGAAAGATTAATGTGAATAATTTAAGTTCTCAATTCAACTCTCAATTCTTTATTGCATTACATAATGTTGGTAAAACAGTTGGTAGGCTTAAATTAATGAAATAATTATGCAACCTGTCGGGCACAGCATAGGTTAAAAATAAAGCTTTTAGAAAAATGCTCTTCCTAGTTATGTCTTGCCGATAACGTTTTGCTATGCTAGTATGATATAAAAGTTATGAAACTAAAACCCAACTACAAAGTCAACTAAAAAGATGTAATCAAGAGATCACAGACAGACAAATAAAAAATCCGGAGTCACATCTGTTCGAATTATGCCCTAAAATGTGTGACTTTTTTGTCGTAGTTGGGTTTTAGTTTTATAACTTTTATTTTTATTTAAATTATTTTGGGGTTATAATATATATTTATATTTGAAATATGCTAATTAAGCCTTTTGTCTTGATACCCTAATTGCATCATTAAAAGTTTTTTTTGTTCATGACTTTACATCCTCTGGAGGGCGCCACATTAAATTTAATTTGAGGTCACATAGCTTATAACCAGCGGACGATCAAGACGCTTCCAACGATACCTCATTTGTCAAATTAGGATGAGCAGTTTAGAAGTTATGAGGGAACACATGAACATACATACATACATACCGGTCAAAATCATAACCCTAAAAATGAGGTGTCATTCCACCTGATGCTATTAGGGATTGACACTTTAAGCTCACTTCACCTAAGTTTTCACGGTGAGATTTGTACAAAATAGTATTTTTTGCTACTGGTATCGTACAAAAAGATTCTTGTTTCTCGCAATATTTGTATTCCCATCGAAACGGAACGATTATACAAAGTTTCAGCTTGACAAGGCAAGAGTTAGTCGTTCAAAATTATCTTACGAAAATCCATCTTAACATAGTAACAATTGAAACTTAATAAAAGCTTGTTAAAAGGGTTTCCGAAATTGCCTGTTGACATTTGCAATATGTACTCATGTTAATGACATTTGATACTCCCGTGGGTGATAAGGTATGTAACTTGTCACTGTCACCAAATGTATTTTTGAAGGTAGAAAACCTTATATAGAAACTAAGTACGTTAGTAGTACCCAGCGTAAACTATTACTTTACTACTAAAGTAAACATTCTAGTCAGTGGCATTGTTTTCTACCCCACTCAAAAAAGCGGCGTAGGTAGTTAAAAGGGATGGAAAAACTACATTGTGTAAACTATGAATGGAGAATACCGTTGGTTCATTTATCTTGGGGACTACCTAATTGACTGGGATTTACCCATTTGGCATTTGTCCAAAGATTCTGTGACTGCCTATGGAAATCTTGTGTTTAAACTTTTATTTATATACTTTCATATACATATTTATAAGTGAACGAATACAATACAGCAGGTCTATTCTGTACAAATCTCACCGTGAAAACTTAGATGAAGTGAGCTGTCATTCCACCAGCCGGTCTATTCTGTAAACACCTCACCGTGAAAACTTAAGTGAAGTGAGCTGTCAATCCCTAGCGTCAGGTGGAATGACAGCTCACTATAAACTCACTTCATCTAAGTTTTCATGGTGAGATTTTTACAGAATACTATTACTGATGCTAGAGATTGACACTATTGGCAGCTCACTTTAAGCTCACTTCACCGAAGTTTTCACGATGAGATTTTTAACGACTAAAATTTCTGATGCTAGGGATTGACACTATTGGCAGCTCACTTTAAGCTCACTTCACCTAAGCTTTACAGGTGAGATTTTTTACAGAATACCTACACAGATTTTACCATGAGGTAAAAGTGATCATACACTAAAGCTACTAACAAAAAAAAAATTACTAAAGAGATCTCCAAGAGGAAAAAAAACGGAATTTTGATGAAATTAAGACCATTTTACCAAACGTAATTATTGCTTAACCCACTCAGTAAGAACAATATCTATGTCCTATGTATTTGTACAGGCCAGCTATCACTGAAAACCAGCGCTGGGGCTCTGTCTTGCATAGGGTCGCAGCATTAAGCTGAGCGATGGTCGTTTTGCGTGAATGTGACGCATATTTTCCCCCAATTTGTTATTTTTCGTGTATTTGTCCTTTCTTAGCGTCATGTTTGCCGCAAATAAAAGTATTTTCTTTCTTTCTTTCTTTACAGGAGCTCATAATAATCGTCCTATCGCAGTAACTAATAGGTAATCCGTATCTCTCATACAAAATTTTCTTTGATCCTAAATCTTCATAAAGCCTAGGTAAGGAAATACACGATATATTAATTGCCTTTATCCGCTCAAAGCTACTTGTAAACTAATAGATCTTCGCTATACCTGTGGCGGCATCTACATCGTCACATGCGAACTACGCATCAAAAATCCTGACGTCACATATCCTGCATCGCGCAATTATAATTTAACGCGCGATGGACATATATACAAGATTCCAACATCAATCGTTGGGCAGTTGCCCGTAAGACGCAACACCCGTCTGGTTCGGAGGATCCTCCCTTTTCTATAGAGGATGAGTGATCTTTACACCCTGTGTTCCTCACCTCTAAAACCTAAATATTAATTCAGTTAATTATAAATCAGGGATACCTACATTGATTTATATATGGTATTAACATTTCATTATTAGGTACAACTAATCACTCCTTCCAAATCCAATAATCGCTAAGTTTGTTTAATCAACAACCCTGCTAGCACAACAAAACAATAGTTTATCAATAAGCCTTGGAAAGACAGATTAACAAGCAATTGTTGTAGGTAATACGATTGGAAATACACAAGAAGTTTCCAACAAGCTAAATAACAATATTAAATACAAAATAGAAACGCAATCGTGATACAGATAAAGCCACATCGTTCTCAGTCCCGTAAAAATCCTCTAGGGAGACAGACATCTCTAGCGAAATAGCTAACTATTCCACGAAATTATACCAAATAGCCTGCCCATTACCTTTATACGCAAACGACTTACATAATACACGCATTGATTTTTATCGTCAATTTTATGAGGCAGTTAAATATTTTACGGTAAGCATATTGTTAATACAGTGCCTTTTGATATAAAGGATTACATACGAGTAGATACGTCATTTATGTGGATGATTAAATTGTAATAATCTGGGTAAAATAATGCGAGTTGAATTCAATGGTATTATTATTACATTTCTGTGGGATAATTCTGTTATTTCAATAAACAAATCACTGAATTGTAAACCTAGTAGTAAAAATGCCAAGTATTTTGTGAGTAAGGTATTTGTTTAGGAGATAAATAAATGGCTCTAAAAAATTACAGAGCTACAAACACTACTTGGCTAAGTAGACAAGTTACATAAAAGCCGAAAGCATTCCGACTAACTCCTGTAAGTAGAACATAACAGAGACCTGATTTACGTAAAAAATATAGCAGGTGGAGTGCTGCCATTCAGTTGCGAGTGGTTCGTCCGTCAGCCTGTAGAAATTTGTGTCGAGTTTCACTTCACATTCAAATATACAACAACATGACGATAGCTTCGAGTATATAACATAGCATGACATCAGTATGGGGACACAATTCGCGCCGGGAGAGGTAAAGCCATCTATTTTAGTGACGTTCAAACGGTTCCACAAATTACTACCGATTTCAGTTACCATCAATTACTTCCTGTATACATAACCTGCCTTTGTATACTCGTACATATCTACTGTTAGAGATGAAATTGGGAATCCTCCCGGCAATTGACATCACAAACGATTCTGGGATATCATTTCCAAACGCAATAACGAAATGTAAGATAATCTAACTGCGGCTACGTATATCTAAGATATCGCCACAGTTTAAAGACAATCGAGTTAACTTAAACCATTTCGCTAACAAAATGAACGTAACGAGAAAGGGGTTGAATGAACTTTGTAAAACATTACAAACAACGTCCACTTGGAAAATGGCCACCCATATCTATTACACAAATGGCAGTACAGTGCATGTCGGTACAAATAAGGTAATAAACGAGAGGAATGGATATTGTTGAGGACCCAGAGGGCATCCATCACGGCGCTGTGGTGCAGCTGCCGACGTGCGCAATTTAATTGATAACTCCGGCTCGTCCCACCTCGAGCTCTAAACTTCAAACGTACAGACACCTGGGTTTTGTTCTGCTAATTTATTGCGCTGTTAAGCTTGGTGGATAACGTCGATGAATAACATTGAACTTGTTGTTCGCAGTTGTAGTAGTGCCATGTAGTAATGGTAATTATCGCTGGTGAAACGTAATTATAGGTACCAATTTATTTTTGCTGTAGACAAAATACTCGTAATGAAATATTATACAGGGTGGCAGGGACATCGACGCATGGATCATGGATTTAGTACATGAGTCTGGACCTCCACGAGATCAAATTTTTCGTCGTTTATTTTAAAAAAAATCCCTACCCCTAATCCCTGTTGAAGTTCGAAGCACATTTGGAAAAAGCAATCTTTATTTCTTCTGTCCGCGCAGACTTCAGCAAAAAGTCTCGAGAAATTAGACGTATCTAAGACCCGAAGCTACATAATGCTGAAATTGTGATTTAGACAGAGAACGAGCGCCGCGAGACGTGAATTCAAATCGACAAGGTACAAATATCGATACAAATATCGTGGGCCTAACAGAACAATATGCTCATATTTCAGAGGGATCGTTGACTAGAATATCTCACTGTTACGTGGTTACGTAACCCGGCCATGGTGTAATGTGTATTTATGGTGATGTAACGTAAGCACCAGTGAGAATTGAGGTGACACTTCGGTTAACTAAGCTTCGTTACGCTTCGCTCGTATTTTTATTTCCTTTTAGTTTGTCTCCACTTAACGTTGTCATCCGGCCCTCTCGGAGCCTTTTAAGTGGCTCTGTATTTAACAAAGTTTTGCTGCTTTTTTATCACAAGTGTTACTTGATAGACGGAGTATCTACCACACAAGTATTGTATGTATTGTTCATTTCATTAAAATATTTAATAATGGACCTGAAATGTAATCCTAGTTTAATGAACACAATTAAATATTTGTACACGTATTAATTTAAATATGGATTCTGGATTGGGAATTAAACAAACACAATGAAAGTAATATTTTGCAAGCGTTCGTGTGGATTTTGCCTTCGAAAATGGGAATTCAGTGGGTAACTCGCTAAAAACATTAGTATTTCAACATGAATATCAAATTCAATTCCATTATTTGCGATCCCAATAGCAATGGCCTTAGGTACTACAGGATTAAACTTTTATTTTTTGATTTTTCTATTATTGCACAAAATATTTTATGTGCTCATAGGTTTTCCAATCTCTGTAAACGGAAAATAGAAACTGCAAAACATACTTGTTGCAAATTCCACAAAAATGCACTGAGAAATATCAAAGGCAACCTGAAAATGAAATTCTCAAAAAGCTTTAGATGGTTATTTATTACTTGTGATCAATTCCGTCAAGTTCGAGAGCCGAGTCGGAACTGAAGTGGTATCTAAATACGTGCTAAGAAACGATCCGACGGCTAAGAGCATGAAAATGGATAAAAGAGGAGCCGACGTTACAGTTGAATAAATTCACAAAACGATCAAATATCCTGCTCGATACACGCCAGTATCCATTTCGCACACAAGCATTTCATAAATTCCTATACTTTGAGTATGTCATGTTGGAATACCTAGCTCACAATAAAAATTCGATGTCCGCCAATCACGTATAGACCATGAGAATAAAACAAGCATTCTCTTTGCCACAGGGAGGGGGTGGTGGGGGGAGGGTGTTACTGCAAAATACGATAACGTCAGTGGAATTGTGTCTAGCCGTTCAGTTTCATGTATGCGGGAATTTTGCTTAAATTTTAAATCTACATGCATCGGGTTGCGGTTGCGGCAAATACCATACGGTTTTTATTTCGTTCCAATACAAAGAGACGCTCTCAAATTGTCGTGTCTAGCCAAAATATTATCTACATAATTTTTATTTTTTATTTTATGCAATATAGTGGCGCATTCCTCACAGTCATAAAACAAGAACTCGCACATGCAGCTTTCATCGAAGTGAATTCCTTACGCCCCATGCGCCATTATAATTTGTAATAAGTTCACGTGTTTCGAAAACATTTTCTCGATAACATCAAAGCATTCACGCTCATTGTAAAATGTACATTGACATTTACTTGTTTTGAAAACTATCCTCGTTCCCCAGAACTATCTCACCTTTGACATACAGAATTGTAGGATAAGAAAATTAATACGTACACAAAACATTTTTGATTGATTGATTACGCCGAGCTAATGAAGCAAATTAAAAACAATACAACGTAGGAATTCTACAGATACCTAATACCAACAGTGAAGTGATCCGACGTCTAGTGGCGGAGGTAAATAATTGAAGGCTTGCTCCAGTTTTAGGAAACAGTTTTAAAAACATGCTAGGTATGTTAGGCTGTTACGACCAATAAAGCAAGAACTTTACATCCTCATAAAATCTCATACTAAACTGACACTCTCCACGGTTCATTTACCCTGGTCGTTCCCTGAGAAGTGAGATTTTACATACTTTATGTAGAATAGAATAGCCGACCGACGAAAGTTTAGACAACTGATCGAGCCCTAACTTTGCCTGATAGTAGCTGGTAGCTCACTGTAATGGTGAATTTATATTGGATGGGGTGTTACGATAAGAACTCGATATAAAGTGATTTTTGGTGAACACTTGTGGAAAAGGAAAGTTTAACCGTATACTGATGCTGTATCCCAGCGGAAATCTTTCAATTACGTAGAAAAATAACCTTTCAAAACATCTGTTCTCTTTTGTGGTTTAGGGGTATGAGGAACAGGGTGTAAAGTTCACTCATCCACCAAAGAAAAGGGAGGATCCTCCGACCAGACGGGTGTTGTGTCTGGCGGGCAACTGCCCAATGATTGATATTGGATTTTTGTATAGTATATGTTCACTGCACGGTAAACTCTAATTGCGCGATGCAGGATTTTTGTGTGACGTCAAGTTTTTTGATGCGTAGTTCGAATGTGGCGATGTAGGTACCGCCACAGTGGTATGCGCGAAAAACAGAGTTTTACAAACACTTTTTTAAGGATGCCGCCCATTTATCGTCGCTGTGCACAATTAACATCGCTCAACTTGAGCCGTCCATCTCTTGTTGGCCGCTCGTCGCCGACACTAAAATGTAATGCAGTGTCATTCTGTTGACATCTAGCAATTTCCCTAATAGTCCTAGCTAATTGTTTTCACTGTTTAAATTACTGTAGTTGAAACGCACAAGGACGCGAGTTGCGACCTCGTATCGCACGGTGTAGGGGTTTCAGCCGGTAATTTGGCTGTCGCCAAGCTATTCATTAACGATAAAGTGTGGGTGGAATTAGTGATATTTGTATAAGAAGTCGATTTAGGAAAAGCAATGTTGATTTTATTTAATTGTGTGGCAACATATCCAACACACAGGTACCTCTTTCCTCATCTATAACGATGTTATTTATAATTAAAACTCGTGACTCCAAGTGTTAGTCGAAATCGAAGTAATTTATTTGCCAGTTACACGATTTGTAGGATGTTCATACATTTAAAAATAGGTGTTTTATTTATTATTAATTTATTTATATCAGAATTGCTTGCTTCACTTACACTTACACCAAAGCGCGTAGAAAGCCAACAACATAACATTTAGGTAGCTAAAAAACTTCATGCAAACATTTGTCTCACGGGTAACACTAATTACTTAGTGTCATACAACACTAATTACCTACCCTACCTACCCTACCTACCCTACCTACCCTACCTACCCTACCTACCCTACCTACCCTACCTACCCTACCTACCCTACCTACCCTACCTACCCTACCTACCCTACCTACCCTACCTACCCTACCTACCCTACCTACCCTACCTACCCTACCTACCCTACCTACCCTACCTACCCTACCTACCCTACCTACCCTACCTACCCTACCTACCCTACCTACCCTACCTACCCTACCTACCCTACCTACCCTACCTACCCTACCTACCCTACCTACCCTACCTACCCTACCTACCCTACCTACCCTACCTACCCTACCTACCCTACCTACCCTACCTACCCTACCTACCCTACCTACCCTACCTACCCTACCTACCCTACCTACCCTACCTACCCTAACTACCCTACCTACCCTACCATACCCTACCATACCCTACCATACCCTACCTACCCTACCGGAATTGCGGAATTTTCTGGTTTATTACATGGGGCGCGGGCGGCCGTCGTCTAACGGGTGTCTACAAGCATATGACCTCTGTAGAATATTTACTAATTTATAATGAAATTGGAGTAATTTACGTACTAAAAACGTGAATTTTAAATAGGAACAACTTTCTTATTTTCACAAAAAAAAAAAAAACTCTTCAGTAATGTTATTGCGGTACCTAGCCTTTCGGATCGGACAGGGTTTTTTTTACATGCTGTTTATATATACGAGATACATATACTCGTAAGAAGAAGTAAAAGAAAAAGAAGGTTCATTTGTTAACATTCGTAAACAACGCAACAGACAATCTACCACATACAGTAAAGCAAATACAACTCAGTACACATCTTCACACAACCTTTGTCCACAAGTGAACTTATAATTCGTGTAACATCATTTTCTCTACCTATTCCCCACTTTAGCCCTGATTTCCCGATTGTAGTTGGTCGTGCCGTCGTCCAAACAAATTCTCGAGCGCCACAGTAGAGGAGGGTCATGCAATTTAACTTTTTACTGTGCAGGCAGGCGACAACTTTATCTTTGTCTCCGCTTATTCGATTAAGCGTGGAAATCATAGTTTTTTTTAAAGTGGAATACTAACTGATTTTTCTTTCTGTTTTATGAAGTGATCAATTTGATTACTTTAAAGTTTTAGGTGAATGTGGATGGAGATTTTTTGTAAATGGCTGCGATAGTTATAATTTTAGACTGACGAGTATCGAGAAACCGGAAACAAACAATGAAAGCAGTCAATGCATTTATCAATTACTTTCTACTTTCAAAAGTATTTTAATCAACTGTCTTCCATGCAAGAAATAGCTCATATTTAGGGCAACTGTCAACATAAAAAGACAGACACGAAAATAAGCCTTTGCATCGTAATGGGAGCCAAGTCTACTAATTTACAAACGTGTCAATGGTCTCATAATGATGAGTTTTTGACAGATTTTGTATGGCAAATCTATCAAAAACTCATCATTGTGAGACCATTGACACGTTTGTAAATTAGTGGAATTGGCCCCCTGGTCGATGCCCTTTCTGAATAAACTCGGATCAATGAAAAACCCGGCCGTTCATTAAGTGTTGCATGTAAATAAATAAAGCTATTGAAAATATACAGCAGCTCGTTTGATATCGGAGCTCGTTACACGCTCGTAGGCAATTTTCATAACTTAATAATAACCATCAAAAAAGGCTATAATGAACGTAGGTCATCGACCTCAAATTACCATTACACAGAAAATTTCCAACGAACTGAAACTGGTAGTTCTTATAAATTGTAATTGAGGTAAAAAAATGAAGAACAAATTAATTTCAGGCAAAAATTGGCGGTTAGTAAAACTCCAGGAAAGGTCACGACCGACATTTTGGTGAATGACAATATCTGTTTAAAATGGTGCAAAAAAAGTCAAGTCAGGGTTGTAATTATTATTTACTAGCGACCCGCCCCGGCTTCGCACGGGTGCAATGCTGATACTAAATACACTACAGAAAAACTGTGAACGTTGTATATAAAAACATAGCGGCCCGCTCTGGCTTCGCACGGGTATAAAATACAGGAAAAGTTTTTATCCACTGCGGAAATTTTGACATATTAACCTTAAACCAGTTTTATTAAACATAATTTTTTTATTTTGATGCGTCTTCATACAAAAAAATTAAAAAATCGTTAACGAAAGATGTTTATTTTAAAAGTGGTTGTATGGCTAACCGGCGCCGGCGGCGGCGCGCGGCGATGCGGAACGCGCGAAAGTACCTATCTATCAGCTGTGCGGTCGCTCGATTCGCCGGCGTAGGTATTTACGTGGGTTACTGGCCCTTGGATCTCGCTCAAAGAAATCAAAAATGCTTTCTTCGATTTCGATCGCCAGTCGGGGTCTGCCAGACCCTCGTGCATGATTCGGGGTTCTGAACTGTCCGTGATCAAGCAGCCTTTGAGTGGCCGCTAAAATGGTCCTTTCATTAGGGACCGCGGGGTTAAGGATTCCATGGGCTCACATTAGAGGTATGCTCTCCGTCGCATACATTCTGCGAGCTGCTCGCAAAATTTTCACCACTCAGTACATACACTCGCACCATCCCGTAAAACTCGCGGTTACTGAAGTCCGACATCGTGACCGGTAGGTACAAGCACGACACACGTGCGGCGCGGCGCTTGCGCGGGAAAGCGACTAGACGCGACGTCATACGACAGCGCGTGCGATGAGCGAACTGTCGGTCACAGCGCCCGGCGTCGCCCTGCCGCCCGGGAGGGGGTTGCACCCCCGTGCAGCACCGCCGCTAGTGCGCCGGCCGCCGCACGCGCCCATTGATATTATTACGAATAGTTTGTGTCCATATTTTGCTGATTTTAAGTAGGATAAAAAAACAAAAAAAAGTATTGAATAAATAATGGAAATGTGTTCTATTACTGATACTGAACCACCAAAAACAATTTGCGCACTGGTCAAAAACTTTTCCTGTATATAGCCTATGTGATTAAAATCGATTCAGTAGTTTTGATTTATTCATTACTGCCCGTGGCTCGCACGCGTTAAATTTGGAGTAAAACAATCCCCCTTTCCCTATACCATGAAGATTTCCTACTATCTTTGGAATATCTAAATTCATACACTACATTTTTACTTATTTACTTTTTACATTTTTAACTATTTATTTTATTTTTACAACATATTACACAATGTCTTTATAAACAACGTTCACAGCTTTCTTGTCATTAGACAATACAAACATGTTTTCTCTGGAGGTCACTCTTGAAAGAGCGACATACAGTTGTCCATGTGAAAAACAGTCAACGCTCAAATCTAAGCCTGCAACGTTGAAGGTTTGACCCTGCGATTTATTAATGGTCATTGCAAAAGATGTCTTTACCGGAAACTGTAAACGTTTAAATTGGAAGGGTAAATCCGATGGTATCAGAGGGATTCGGGGAATCAATACATCTTCTCCGGTACCACATCCTGTGAGTATTGTGCACTCTATTATGAAAGTTTTCAATGATTTTACCAGCAAACGCGTGCCATTGCAAAGTTTAGGTGGATTCAGGTTTCTTAATAAAATAACAGGACAACCTACTTTCAGCACCATTTTGTGAGGAGGGAGTCCAGACGGCGGCCGGCCGGTACCGCCGCAAACGCTACGTCCCGCAATTTTTAAATCTGTAATATCTTCGAAAATATTCACTTAAATCATACGGTGTAAAGGGCCATATAGATCTATATTAAATGAACAATGTATTCAAGGTATTTAATTGGTTAAGGATTAATGCTGTATTGGTTAAAATCGCTTCGAAAATTAGCCATTATTTGTCGTAAAAAGTAAATGACAAAAAATAGTTATTGTGGGTTATCCATAAGAGATAGACATATACCATCACGGACTTTTCTGTAGACCTTTTCAATGTGTACAATACTTAGTACATTATTTTGATAAAACTCGTAGGGTTCAGCCTGCGTTTGCAATGTAAGCGGAAAAAATGTAATTATTTACGACATCACATTAGAAACCTCAAAAATAACAGTACTTCTCCACTATTTAATGGATGGTATTATACATATAAACCTTCCTCTTGAATCACTCTATCTATTAAAAAAAACCGCATCAAAATCCGTTGCGTAGTTTCAAAGATTTAAGCATACAAAGGGACATAGGGACAGAGAAAGCGACTTTGTTTTATACTATGTAGTGATTTATTATTATTATTAAACTACCACTATATATAAATATAAATTATGGACAAGTACACAAAGGAATAACGATAAAGGAAGAGCCCATTGGGCATAAAAAAAATCAAGTAGGCAGGTATTTTCCTGGACTTTTCTTAGGCTAAGGCTCAAAGTTCCTGTACCCCGCTTTTCCTGTAGCATTTTCTTATGAGGCATCAGTCTTTGCATTAAAGAATTTCAATTCTCTAATGACTTCTTAATTTGGACAATCATTCAGGAGTGTCCCAAGAACTACCAGAAAATAGGTCTTCATGAGAGGTACGATTCGTTAAGATCCTGATAATCTGCCTCATACATTCAACCAATTAACTGCAACAACGCCTTCACTCTACTTGGGATCGTTACAAGTACTTATGAGTAAACAAAATGACTAACCTACATTTAATGTTAGACACTTTGAATTTGCATTAAGGTTATTTCGCATCGAACCACATCGCGAACAGATGTTATGCTGCGTTCAGACTGAACCACAGAAAATAGTTTGGCAGTGTTTGTTGGTTAAAGTATAAACGGGTTGGATCCCAATTTGTAACGCCCAACCCAACGATCGTAATCTATAAGTAAAACCAATTAGTAATTACCTAATTATATTCATCATCTGCCTAGCCTTTTCCCAACTACGTTGTTAAATTACCTAATTATATTAAAAACAATAAAATAAGTACCTAACCTTTTACAAGTTAAAAAATTGATTCAAAACGAGAATAGAATGAAGTTGTGTTGTGAACAGAAAAATCAAAAGAAATGAGAATTTGACAGTTTGCAAGCGAAACGTTCAACGTGTATTATCATAATTAATTATATTATGTGACTCGTATTGCAAGTGCCAGGTTTTCTGCTAAATCCCTGCAGTGAATAGAGGTATGCGAAAATTTTATATTATGAACTAGCTGATGCCCGCGACTTCGCCCGCGTGGAAGTCGATTATTATATACTAAAACCTTACTCAAGAACCATTCTATCTATTGATGAAAACAGCATGAAAATCGGTGCAGTAATCGTTGCAGTTTGAATTTATCGCGTACAGGACGACAGACAGCGGCGGAGGACTTTGCTTTATTTTTTCTATTATCCTTACATTAATATGTAAGGATAATAGAAAAAATATTGTAATATTAAATTTAGAATCTCACACATTTCGCCTCCGCAGCGCACGGCCAACCACCGAACAGAACCACAGCCGAATATCATTCATTAGCCTTGACGCTAGAACTTGTGTTGGTGTGGATGCGCCATTAGGTCGTTACACAGACAGTCTCCCGATTTACTGCTCAGCTCAAACTTCAGCGGAAGTGTTCAATCTACGTAATTTTCCTCACAGCTTTTGTGAAATAAAATTTGCATAGCTGTGAACTTGAAACGTACTGTTTACACTAGCGTTTTGTACGGAACCTTGTGCGTTGTTGAATGAATGTACCAGTATGATAAAGTGTTAATAATTTATTCTGTACGGTTTTTTTTGCTTTTCTAGTAATCTGTGCGCAGTAAAACGGATTTGTTGTAGATTTTACAAAACAAATGCTTCGTAGAGAATAATGTAGAGATTAATTCATAAGACACACATTGGTTGGTCAAAGTTGTGCATAGAATAAAGTCTCAGATTTACAACCGCAAAGACAAATTATCTCAGATTTTTTTTTATTTGTCAAAACCAGAAGGCCGATCTTACCGAAGAATAAACGACAATTGCCCATCAGATCTTTTGGACCTACTAGCATTGTCAACCTGATTTTACTTAAGGGGGATGCGCTAAGGTAGCCCGCGAAATTCAAATACCCCGTACGACGATTATAATCTTTAGAATTAGCAATACAACTCCTTAAGTTCATATAAGTGCCAAATGTCATGATTTCCTAAAATAGTCATTCAATACACTTATATGAACTTAGAGAGTTGTACTGCTGATTCTAATGTTTATAATTATGTAAATTCATATTTGTTACAGTCGCGAATCATATTTTAATCAACATACAACCTGACACTGACCTTCAAATTGCAAAAAACGTAAGAAAATTTGAATTTCGCGAGCTATCTTGAAGCTTTCCCCTTAAACGTTATCAAACAAAGAATATAATATGTTGGTAAACAGAACAGACTACAATACTTAACAAATTTTTGTACTAGAAATGTTTTAGGAAAAAATGGCCCTAAACCAACACCTCTCATAACAAAGGCAAAATAAACAGGCCCACCGTTATTTAGAACACGCGAATATAAATTGAATATCTTTTAAATAGGTCGGCCATTTACATAATGTTTATGACTCATTTTATTTAGGCCTAACAAATGCGTCAAAATAATATAGCTATCGTGATAACTCACAATTCAAATAAAGCTCATTGAACAATCACATAATTAATGTATGTCCAAAGAGTAAAAGCTACAGAATTGTGGACATAGTATTACAATGGCAATCCCGAGGCTAACGTGATGGGATAAAGAAAAAAAAAAAACTTTGATCACCAAAAGTAGTTCTGAATCAGGCATGTAAGTAGTTACCTATGTTAACATGACATCACACATAAACACCACACATCATACTATCTCACTATCTGATAACAACTAAGCTCAATCACAGTTTCAATTATTCATATCGAAAACTCTAACAAGGGTGGTCGTGAGAAGGGCGTCGGTAATCAATTTAAGGGCTCCGTACCGACAAACCGACAAAGTTTCTCTCGTCACGTGCCGGAGCAATCGTCGCTAACTATGGCACCAAATTGTCTTGCCGACTGCTAGCTCGTTAGTGTTTTAAGCCGAAACTACTAATTGAATACGTTCGTTTAGGTTTAGACGCACGAAAAGTTGCGGTGTTATTCTTTTCATGTATGAGCTCACGTTCCATAGCAAGCGCGCAGCTATGATTTTAAGAACTAACACAGGATGGAGAGTGTATTTTTCAGGACTATTGCCCCAGCTTTGCCCTAGGTAACTTTTCAATAGCCGTTCAACTACCTACACGGTTTATCATACTCCGTCGTTTCTGAAATTAGTGCATTGAGGGCTTGAGGGCCACACAGTTCACGTCGACCTAGAAAGGCGCAATTTTAAAAAGACTCTTAAACTTTCACACTCCGATTCCGTAATACGTTTTAACTAGCGTTCGTTAGAAAGTCAGGCAGCATGTTTACTACTCAATTACTTCTCAAAGCAACGTGTGATGAAACTTCGCAGAACTTTGCGAAAAACGGCACCTACACTGCACTTCCCCACTTGGAAAATACCTATGCTGAGAAAATTACCTACCAACCCCCCCTCCCTCTCGGGATACGGAGTGAAGAATTATTTCCTCCTTTGTTACTCAATCACCTCTCGAATGGTAAATAACGAACGGAGTGCAACGTCGGTATAAACTTATTTAGAACGAGTTGAAAAACACTGGAAAACTTTTTAATGAGAAACAAACAACAGATAAATAATTTGACGATATTTTCCGGTTGTGAAAATGTACTAGGTAAACAGATTTAATTAGCTGACAATATTGGTTGTTACGAAGAATTGGTGATGTCCAAAATGTTGTGCGTAACAGTTTGTAAGCTTAATGTAAAGGCTCATTTTCATTAGTCGATAGGGCTCGTATGCGGGGTGCGGGAGATTTCTGTAACGCATGCCAGAGGACCCGCACGCTGGGAACCGTTTTCATTAGTCGATAGGGCCTGCACATATGTGTATGAGGTGCTGGAGATTTCTGTAACGCATGCCATAGTGCCCTTATTTGGGGAACTGTTTTCATGAGTCGATGGGGAACGATTGCGGTATACGGAGAACCTGCACCGCACGATGGCAGTTGCTTTGAAGGCACATTTTCATTGGAGTCTCCGCCCCCTACGAGGATTCCCCGCATGCGATGTACCGTATCGACTTATGACTTTCATTAGTCACTACCCCGCATGCGGGGATACCGCATGCCTATATCGACCGAGTTAATAAAAATGAGCCATAACAGACATGTGACCAGACATTCGAAAACGGCCTGTAATTTGCGTTATTTTAACCTTATTACTATTCAAAATCTTTCTTAGTTAGGTAGGTATACAAACAATATCTAACGCTAAGAATGTTAGGTTCCAATCTGAAACCTATCTATTTACGTGATACCGTGCGTGGAACGACTACAAACTGCCGAAAGTTTATTCATTTGCAACAGATTACTTAATTGTTTTCAGATTGCAAGCTCAAATTTTTCATCTTGTTCGCGCTCCAAAATTCGTTTACCAACTACAAAAACTCCATCCATTTTTTGTCACACGGACATTTTAAATTGTCACGCCTTCTGGAACACATGTGTTAATTAAAATATACGGGGCATGGGTAGCCAAGTTTGCTGTGCCTGCATATTCATAGGCATATGTCTGTTGGAACTGACACATCGGTCTCACAAATGGCGTACGTTTGAGGGATTATCATAACCAAATTGTATCAGAGACGCTTTTCGTAAGCTCCACTCTATAAACTAAAATGCTTCGGTAAATCGAAATAAGAATAAAGGAATTGTTGTACAGGAACAGAAATTTCTGTCGATGCTTAAATTTTACTTAAATCCATCGACATTTATAAACAACTCCCGACGGACGTTGTCTTGTCCAAACAATAATTTAATTTATTTGCACAAGTTTTACATTTTACATTAAAAACATGGTAGTACATACAGTTTAAAGTAAATTATACAATAGTGCGGTGACACCAGCACCCTTGCTAAGTTGCCAAGACAACTTGTGTTAAAGATGCTGGGAATAAAATTCTTGCAAAAATCCCATAAAAAATAGGATGTTCTGTTTTTCCCGAATTTAAACATTTTCTGATTTGTCTTTACAGAAAAACATAATTTGTTTTTACTTGTTTTTTTTATTTGTACCTAAATAATATGCTAGGACCGAATAACATTACACCACCCCACCACCTTACACCTAAGATAATTATCATTTAGAATGAGTGAGATAGATTCACCTTTTCTACTAAGCGTATCACTAACATTTTGCCGTGCGATTAGGCAGGCTGCCAGGATCTTCTACCCTCACAAGATACCAGATGGCGAAAGTTGCCGAAAACCATACATATGAGTGTGAACGTAATTCAATTGTTATAAATTAGCATAAATAAGCAATAAAATGAATCCCTGTCTTTGAAATATTTCGTAGCATTAGTTGTTCTTTCACATATTAAATTAAATTCTTGTTAAATAACTTCATAAATCTCTGTAAGCTATCAAAATTAATAGAGGCCGTAATGGCTGCGGGCGCGCTTATCTCAAAATAATAACTCAATTTATTTCTGCTTGGAATTTGCTATGCAGTAGAGATATATAAAGACAGAAAATAATGTGAAGCAATTATTTGCATTCCATTTTTTTAAGAATATTATGATATTTCGCTCTCATAATATAGTTAATAAAATATGGTCGAAAGCAACATTTATTTATGATGGGCCAGCTTTTTACGTTTTGACCCGATGGTTGAATTTAACTTTGTTATCGCGAACATAAAATATCGATATCTGCGTATCAATGAGTGCATTTTCCTCGTAAATCATTTTAACGAATATTTACTTGTTAATATTTCCGGCCCTCACATGCGAATACGACTCAAATTTCATCATCGACTCAATAAATATATACCAGAGGAACATAAAATTGTCAAAAAATTGAAAAATACTTCCAATTTATATTCTCACGGAATAAGGAAACAACAGTCGTAAAAATTTAACTTTTTCATTTGTTGAGAATTTTAAATGGCTTGCAAATATAGGTTTTGGAGAGCTGTCGTATTTTTTTTTGCATAGGAAGTTGCAGAATAAAAATAGCACCCATGTTGTTCAGTTTATTCAGACTCGGAATAAAAGGACTGGAATGGATGCGACTGTAACCCGTATAAATATCACGGACAGTGACCAAACGGAATAAAGTTCAGATTTAAATAATGGTGACAAATCGACTAACTTCTTCAAAAAGATATAAACAAAGTGAGAAAGAATGAACAAAGGAATGTCATTTGTCAAATGGGGGCGAGTTTTCATCCTCTATTGAAAATGGATCACACGTTTACTGACCTGAACTGCTCTAGCCCAATTCTACTGGCTACTTAGTACATGGTACCAGGTATTTCCAGTTTATGCTGATCTCGCATTGTGTAGGATTCCCGTTCAATGCGAGGTCAGCTTATACTGGAAATGTATAGCTTGATGTGTAGCCGTGTGTACCTATATAAAATACATGATAAGGAGGCTCCCAAAATAACAATTAGGTACTTACTTTCTGAATCATTTTAAGGTCTGTAGGTTTAGGCTTTTCCAACTGCAAACACGTGATCATGTGGTGATCAACATGGTTTGCCAAGGATGGTGCTTGAACCAAATGACGACCGTTCGAGTTAGTGGCTCTTGGGGGTGATAAGATATTAAAGAGGAAGAAGCTCGTGTCTAAGTCATAACAGCCGCACGGATCGATCCATCAGATCGATCCATTAAGCTACACTTGCCGGTCTTGGTCCGTGAATGGGTTACCATCTTTACATACCGAGACTCCTTCATGCCTCGGAAAGCACGTTAAGCCTTTGGTCCCGGCTGTCTTTCGTGGATCTTTTACAGTCGTTACGGGTGGTCAGAAGCCCGAAAGGCAAATTAATAAAATAAATATGATTCTTGTTCCTCTAAAAAGGTTGATCTTCACTCTCTAAAATCACGAAAGTGTCCGGTGCCATACAGCGCTAATTTGAGATTCTCCCCGCGCAAGCCGACACTCGCAGCGACCATGAATATTTGCAATTAGATTACTTACAGCGAGTATACACCGGTGATATTTAAATTATCAGACATATGCGACGACATTACCACTTGCAGACCTACGTGAGAATGCATAAGAATGATGCAGCTGCTGCAAAGGTTATGTTAAAGCGCTTTATGTATGCATTGCGCTGGTGATAACGACCAAGTCTGGTAAGATAGTGACAGATCGAAAGAAATATGCGGAGCTCAAGCTGGCTACCTAAACTTTGCTCAATAAATAAGATAATGACTATCTTATTTATTGAGCAAAGTTTTGGTAGTAACTTTACTTAAATTAAAAAAAAATTGCTATCTTTTAGCTATCTAAGCCCTAAGCTATCTATTTGCTATTTGTTAGCTAGCTATCTATTGATATCTTATAACTTAGTAATTTTCTTTCAATATAAAGCAGAGAAATTTCCCGTAGATTGCCTTTAATAAAAGTCAATCTAAAGTAAACTTCACATTCCTGATTTTTGACCTCGAACATGCCTGAAACCTATTCTCAGATTTGCAGCTAACTTCTCTCTCTCTCTTCAGGCTTGTACGTAACTGAAGGATAAGCTTTAAGCGATAACATAGATGGACGAACGTCTACAGCGAGGAATACCAATCCTTTCACTTACCACACCAGGAGCGGAGGTTCATTTCCTTTTTTTGTGTCTACAACGTTCAGTCGACCGCACATTAGTTGTAACGATTTGACTTTGACAGCGCTTTTATGTCGTACCAGTAAGGGTGATGTTCGTAGTGCAAGTGATGTGCGGTTGGCTGTGTATCCCTAAAAAAAGGAAATTATTATCAAAATATTCCTTTCCTTGAATATTTCATAGAGATAACTCGATAAAGGGAATAATAGATAGAGACGGCCTGGGGCGTGTGCGCTTGTTGCAAATATCGAGTACTTACGTCCGCAAAATACTGAGATCGTGAGGTCGTGTTACTGCAGCCTTATACGACACGAGTACGAGATACCTCGTAACTTTCCGGGATATAAACACGAGTTTGGTTCACAGTTTTCATAATTATTATGCGGCCTGCGGCGTGTGCGTCTGTTGCAAATATCGAGTACTTACGTCCGCAAAATACTGAGATCGTGAGGTTGTGTTACTGCAGCCTTATACGACACGAGTACGAGATACTTCATAACTTTCCGGGATATAAACACGAGTTTGGTTCACAGTTTTCATAATTATTATGCCATGTTTCAGTTTATTCAGCGTAGGTAATTTGCATGCGGCTTTCAATTCGTGACAAAAATATATGGAACGTGCGATGATTGGTGTGAACCATAAATTATTAAATAACTATTTTAGTGTTAGGTTTTGGTCATTTTGTTATCAATCAAATTAAAATTGTGGTCAGTAAATTATAGATAATAATTTCGAGTTTAATTAATATTACCGGGTCGTTAGACGCCTGAAAGTCCAATAAACAGTCTTAGGGTATTACCCAGTAACAGGGTTGTGGAGGTCACTAGGCGCTCCATGTAAAATACTGGTATTTCAACTGCATCCGATTAGACAGGATGCCGACCCCAACATAGTTGGGAAAAGACTAGTCAGATCATGATTTTGAGTTTAACTAATGACGGCAAATTATTTTTATAAATAATCTAGTGACTTGCCCCTGCTTCGCACCCATTTAATGACTTGAAAAAACATCGAGATTTCTTTATTAAAGATAGGATAATATAAATCTGTTAAACACATAAAATTAATTAAAAATTAAATTATTGCATAGTTTTTAAGAACAACGTGGTCACACAGACAGACACGAAAAAACGACTTTAATCCTAACTAATATTATAAATTCGAAAGTGAGTTTCTTTGTGATTTGGATGAAATTTGGCACCGGGGCAAACCTTGCCCTGGAAAAGGGCATAGGCTACCTTTCATCCTGGACCGGGGGTCTAGTCGCGGGCAACAGCTAATTTATAATATGTGTAGATAAATATATAAACATATATATTGATTATATTATATTGATGATTATATTGATTATTTTATTTATATATATATTTATAGATATTGTTGGTCTTTCTGAGTGTATTGTGCAATGTTTTAGCAATAGATTTCTTCATCAAACCGTGTACACACATTTCGGGGTGCCTCTACTAAACCCTTTAAAAATGTAAGTACTCATTTCAGCTACATAATAATATGTAAAAATAGTTCACCCCTTTTACACACTCAGTGTACATTTAACAACATCAGCTGAATAAATAATAAGTCTCCATTAGAGCAGGTGATAAAGTAGCCAAGGAAATAGCCGAATAGCCGAATAGCCTCGAGAGGATGAGGGTAGGAAGGCGGCTATTTGTAGCAAGAGCTACCTTTACTTAATATTGTTAATTTGCCATGGAAGGCAACATGTGTACCAGGCCCCGATAGTGTCGGTATTCGATAGTACTTGGACGTGCGAAATGGATCCGGTCTTTGGATATATTTTCCACTAGCTGCGTCCCGTGGTCTCACCCGCATAAGTGTCGATCTCGTAAGAATATCGGGATAAAAAGTATCCCATGTCCTAATCCAGGTCATGGTCTATCCATGTGCGAATTTTCATCCAAATCTTTTCAGCCGTTTTAGCGTGGAAGTGTAACAAACAAATAAACTCACTTTCACATTTATAATACTAGCTTCCGCCCGCGGCTTCGCCCGCGTGGTATGTCGATAAAAAGTAGCCTATTTTCTTCCTCGGGATACCATCTATCTCCTTGCCAAATTTTATCGAAAACCGTTGAGTGGTTTAGGCGTGAAAAGGTAACAGACAGACAGACAGACAGAGTTACTTTCGAATGTACAATACTATGGATATGGAATAGTTAGGATATTGGAGGTTGTATTGATCCTATAAAACTCGTTTTTTTTGTATGTTTTGAAAGGCCTACAATGATTTTCAAGTTTGGCTTGGGACTGGTCGAAAATTATTTATGTCAGTTATTTCTAGCAGATTCAGTGAAAAAATCTTCTTTGGAGCTAAATAACCTGTAAATAACTATAATTACTGATTGGTTTAATATTCTATAGACATACCTTATTATGAATACACGCAATGTCTTTGTGTCTCTGTCCTCTGGGACACAGCCACTGGTTGTTCTGCTAGTGATAACACAAGATACATTTTATTACGACAACCTACTGCCGGCTATAAAACTTAACGTCACTCAGATAAATCCTCCATACATAAACCTCTTATAACGTAGACCTCCTCTTAAACCATACTGGTAAATACAATATTCGTCTTCTACTGAAGAATATTCTTTTCCACGGTGTCTATATATTCCGGTTTATAGAGAGTTCCAAAAAAAGCCGGCCGAATGCGAGTCGGACTTGCAAACGAAGGGTTCCGTACCACCGTACAATATTTAGCAAAAAAAACCCCCAAAAAAACACGTTTATTGTAAGGGAACCCCTTTAAATTTTTAAACTTTATTTTATTTTTCATTTTATTCGCTGTTATAGCGGCATTAGAAATACACAATCTGTGAAAATTTCAAGGTCTACCTATGACGGTTCATGAGATAGAGCCCGCTGATAGACAGACGGACGGATGGACAGCGGAGGAATTAGTATTAAGGTTCCGTTCGGCATTTTTCGGGTACGGAACCCTAAAAAAGTTATGCTTGTAAATCTTCCACGCAATATAGGTAAGTACGCCTTCTCACTATTACCTCATAAATTCCTTTCTATTTACTCAACAGAGGCATATTTGCGTGAACATTCGATATTTTGGGCTCGCACAAAATGAGCCCGTCAGCTGGATTATTATTGTTGCTAACCCGCTGCCTAGTAACAAAATTGTATCTGTTTTATAAGATAAGTACTCACGTGAAATTGTATATTTTTTTCAATTAAACATAGTATTTTATATCATTATGTTTTTTCCCGAAATTATTCCACTGTAGCTTACTACCGGGCTAAAAGTATCATATGCCCTAAGTTCCTAACCCAGGCCATGTTCTACCTGTGTCCCAAATTTCATCGGAATCCGTTCAGCCGTTAAGGCATAAAAAGGTAACAGAGCATTTATAATATAAGTATCTGGGCAACCGAGCTCTGCTCTGGTGAAAATAGACAAAACGAACCTAGCTATATCGATTTTTCGCCCCCGCAAACATTGCAACTTTTATCGAAATCGTTAGAGCCGTTTTCGTGAACGTGATAACAAAATATGTATTATACATATATTGCTCATTTAATAGTATAGCGTAATGTATATTATAGTATGGATGGATTATAGTATAATCATCTACGGGTCTAACCTACCCGGACCAGTCCATGTAAATGACATATATGAGGGTAACAGACATTAACACAATTTTATTATGATGTGTATTACTCCGTACATATTAAATCATTCAAACGTACCTCACCCTTTTTGCTTCGCCATAATCGGGTAAATAGCTTTCCATTTCATTTGGAGTGACTTTCCTTAAGAGCCTATGCTACCTCAGCTTAAATTCACTTTATATCTCGCTCGCACCGTACTACTCGCGGACTGAGTGAGAGCGGGCCGGAGTGGGGTGCTGGCGGCTCCAAGGCTCGAAAAGTTTAGGTAATTTTAAGGTGAAAATCAGGCTAATAAAAAAAAAACAAGACCTGCTTTATAGTTCAGTAACTATGCAAAGTTTAATGATCTAATTTGAAGTAGGTATTTTTTGAACACCTACCAGCGGTTTATAGTTCGGTTTAGAGGCAACTTTGGATTTTTTTTCTATAGAGAAAATTTTATGTTCGTGTTTCCGTCAAATATAGTACCTAGCATCAATCCTCAACTTTAACATATATTTATTTCAAAATAAATGCTGCAGCATTTTCGACATAACGGAGGATCAAGCTAAGCAATTTGAGGTTGTATGTGCCCTTATTAGCCTGGGAGTGGCGACACACGCAATACTTAACGCCTAATCGTATGAATTTAGTGATCCTTCTGATATGCAGAGTAAATAGCATTACACGAAATTAAATAGGAATTTCAATATGGGTTTGTATGAAGTTGGTTTGTTTGTGTGTCAAAGCCCCTTTTACACGATGCAAGTTTCTTGACTGTGGCATACAATAAAAACGAAGCAACAAATGACTTGCAATATCTAAACACGGTTTAGACGGTGCAACTTTTATTGTTGCTTGAACTTATGGCGTGCCAGAAACAATTACATCGCGCCGTATAAATGAGGCTTAAAGAAATTTTTCGGAATGAGTCTTTCTATTTACTTACCTTGATGTGTGTACTTTCATTTTCATATGAATAGTTCAAAAATTTCGTTTCAATTTTAATTTTTTGTTACTAAGATCCATTTTTCAACAACCTACCTATGGCCCTCGGTTTTAGTCATTTAAATTTTACGTAATCTAAAGTTCTATACTAAATTCAAACTCAAATAAACCCGGAGAATTTCACAATATACATATTTAAAATGTGTGGTATTTTGCGCTAAACCAAATAGTCTAAAAACAGAACGGCCACTTATTTTAAATCGGTTAAGTTTCTCGCTAAACCAAATATTTGATGTACCTATTGAAATTCCCGTCGCGAATCATAATCAGAGCTTCCACAGGTTCTAACGACTAAATCCTAGTATCGATAGTCGGGCTCAAACGGCTTAAATGGCCTCTCAGGCACTAGAATATTAAATGACAATCCCACGAGCTTACATAACTATCCTATAATGTGAGTAAATATGAACAACAAGAGCGTTGATAGCTTAGATGGACCATTTGCTGCTTGTTTCTTTATTATAAATCAAATAAAAAACAAGAAGTCCCGTTATACCACACTTCTCTTCTGTTCTTTATACGTTAAAAAACTTTAAAACAGCGTGAAGTCTAAGTCGGACTTGCGCACCGAGGATTTTGTACCTTGGAAGGAAACATTGTTTTGCATTTTCAAAGTTGTTCCACCAATCTGTTTGTTGCTTACCTAGTTATCTTTTACCGCGAGGAACAACACGGAACATAATTAATCATAATTATGAATATCACAAATGTTTAAAACAGGTACCGGCCCTCGTAACTTGCATCATAAATTGCTAACTAGGGTCCAGAACTAGTACATTACCTATAATTAATCTAGTCTCGCTGAAACAGGCAGAACATTGTTATACCTGGGCTTTTGTATGCTCCCGAGATTATGTCAAAACCTAGACATGAACTACTTAAGCGATTCTGACACAAGGCCTAGGAGAAGCTAGACGTATCTTGACGTAGTTTGGAATAACATAGCATCTGGGATCGATAGGACTCAAGAAGATAGGGCTAAGAAAGATCGGCACATCTACTTAAATGATAGAAAGTTTTTTCTGTTAGTTTTGTGGGTACGAAATTAATCAGTTAAGCAATACTAAGATTATATAAACTCTACTGCTGAGTATGAGATCCTTGGTCCGATTCCCGGTTCGGGAAACGTGTTATTGGGTTTTTTCAGCAGGAATTTCTCAGTAGCAGCCCGGTGTCTGGAATTGTGCCCGAGTGATGGCAATAGGCTCGCCCCCTATTGCATGAGACTTAAACATAACTGGTGAAATGTAGGTGTACTATAGACACAATTCTGCCTAACCCTTCTGTGATTACAGGCGTGACGTTATTATGGAAGTGTAGTCAGATAAATTTAGTTACGTACTATGACGTACAGCTTTAAAATTTCCCACACCACAAGCATTTCCTTTATTGTGGTAGACCGCAAACCCCTCGCAACCTCGAGTCTGAAAAGATGCAACACTAGCACACCTATTCGAAGAAGTAACGATACTCTACACTTCTGCCAGTGAATACGACCAAGCTCCATTCTATTCAAGAGCTCCTCCTTCCATACAACCTGCATGTAGTGTACACTTCAGGCGCAAGGCACTGACGCCTTATTAATCGCGTTCTATTAACAAACCCATCAGGATGATATTCCTCGTAATGGTTATATATCTACCGTCTTCTGGGATTAATTATGTTTACGGAATGTAAGGAAAACAAAAATCTGTCTTTGTATTTTCGTATTTCAGGCCAGGAGTTTCCAAACAATTTAGTTAGGTATACTCGTACTTGCAATATGAATTTTCATTTTATATTATAGTACTACTGGCTGTATACTAGCTATTGCCCCAGCGACTTCATCTGCGATCCAGGATGAAAAGTAGCCAATGTCCTGATCATGGTCTACCCATGTGCCAAATTTCATCCAAATCCGTTCAGCCGTTTAAGCGTAACAAACAAATAAAATCACTTTCGCATTTATAATAATTAGTAATTAGTAATACAAGATTCAAAATACGGTCAGACTTGAGCCATTTTCCGAGAATACCTACAATTACTCGTATCTACAAAACATGAATAATCACGTTAACACAAGTAGATTACCTAGATTAATTATAGTAATACCTCTCTACAATCATGTATCATATTATTATTAAACCTTCAAAGACGAACATATTAATTACAGAAGACAATAACAATCACACATCCATAATTCAAAAGTCATTACTCAATCCTTTATTGCTACTAACTAGTTCCAATTTAACAACCTTATCGTCAGAACGGTGCCTAAAGTATTCAAACCAAGATATCTAGGCGCTTTAATTGCACACATGTACGTCCAAGCCAGTGTAGGGTTAATTAAAGGAAGTTCGTACGAGTTCGCGAGTCCGTGCGACTTCGAGTTCGTTATAATGACTATGTGTTTACGGTAGAAGTTTGCATGACTATGGAAATTATGGACTGCACGCAACGTGAATATGCCTTTTCTTGGCGTTCGCTTTTGGAGGGTTAAGCTCTTGTGACGTATAGATACATAGGTATGTTTAGTGTACGTAAAATCTTATATGAGTTTCGTCTGATTTATGTACGGGATTTTAGAGATGTTGTCATAAAAATACTGTCGATATTGTATTACGTGTAGAACCAGCAATAATATTCTGACAAACGCCTTCACATTGAATTGAGTATGTTTACTTATACTTTAGTGAGCGTATGCTAAAGTTTTTGCCTATTTTTCAGACTTTAGCACATTTGCCATAATAATTTTCCAATATAAGTTTCTTCAATCAAATACATTAACATCACGCGTGTATTCCCCGAAGGGTTCGGCAGAGGTGTACCTCTAACACACCTACATTACACCAGTTATATTTAAGTCCCATGTATGAGAGGGCGAGCCTTTTGCCACAATCTCCAGGCTACTACTGAGAAATTCCAAATAGAAATACCCAATAACACTTTCCCCGACCCGGGAATCATGCTCTACAGCAGCGCTTGTGACCAACGAGACAGTCCAATCATTTAAAAGTGGCAATTAAAATAATTGTATTAATTATTTTAATTGCCACTTTTAAATGGTTCAACTTTTTGAACGCACCTTTACACCACTCAAATTAATGTTAAATGAATTTACATAAACAAATGAAAACACATAGAATTACATAAGCCAGAATTAAAACACACCGATACATAGCCATCGATTATGTAAATAGTAAATCCATAACAAGCCGGGCCGTGATTGTATGCACAAGAGTTAATTAACGAGTGATCCAATAATCGAATCTCACTACGAACGGTCCGGACAGTCGGACAACCCGAACAACCCGGACACGAGTCACGAGGACCGCGGTGACCGTTATAATTGTATTTATTTTATTACTGTCGTAACAATTGCGTTACAGCGACAATATTAATATTATTTTATAATTTCTCCTTCATATTTTTGATATTGGATTCAATGATAATAATTACTTATGTGTCCTGGGCCCTGGGTGACGTTAATTCAGTAAAGCTGCGGTATGAGATATTACAGATATGTGTCAGAGAACTAGATAACAAGCCGTTTAAAAAAAAGTGATTTCAATACTGAAGCTGAAGTATACTGAATAAAATTCCCATCCACTTCATTGTATATTCTGATTGACTTTTCATCCCATCCTATTAATAAACCGAAACTTGTACACGCTTTGTATCTTCCAATCTAAAATCAGCACAAAACTTCCCCTTGTAGACTCTCAAAGTAATCTCTCCTATTTGTTCGAACGTTCATTGTTAATTTATGCCAAAGTTGCTAAACTGACGACTCTCAATAACTATTCCATTCCCCAGACAGTCGGCAAACAGTGTAGCGCTTAGCTTCTTATTTTATATCGTAATAAAACAAACAAGATTTTTCTTCAGCCAATATACATTTATGTTAACAAAGTTAAGGATTTAGACAATCCCAGTCCTCCAGGGACAGTCCTCTTCATTAACAATGCAAAAAATGTATTACAAACTCTTTCTGCTTAGCATCTTTCTCCCCTCGTTCGTATTTCATAGAAAGTTTCGCAGCGGACTGGGATATGGTGACCCACCACACATAAATTAGAAACACAATTCCGATTTTCCGTTCTTCATGTTAGGGTTATTAGATTAGAGTTACACATTATTTTAGGTTTAGGATCAAACTAGTGTCGTAAGCCTGTGTTGGCCACTTAAGCTATTTATGATAAACTAGTAAACATACTATCCTATGTAAATACAGTGCGACCCAAATTAGACGCGCTCGTTACAGCCAGACATGTACGTGTACAAGTTACGTCGAAAAAATATGTAGCAATAAGTTAGTCCATTACACTTTACTGTAACTAGCTTAATAAAGGACACGCCGTATGTCGACAAATCCCTAGAGATTGATGTCCACCGACCAACATATTTCCTAAGCCGCGAATACATGTTGTTGCTAAACATTAACGGTTATACGACGTATAAATACGGCCCCCCGAATTGGGAAGGTGGGACTAATTTAAAACGTTACGCGGCGCCATGATAAAACGACACCATTATCAACTCCAAGGGTTGCACGAAAAAGATATTACACCACCGAGACGTTCTGTTGTCGTTATAAATTTTATAATTATGTACATTGCGGTAACGGTATACGATACGACGATTTGGAACCGGAAGATACTCGAGCCAACGTTATCAAGTGTTAAAAAAAAAACTAATTATTGTTCTCTACAAAGGACAAACCTAGTTTTTCTAGAAAAATCAGGACATGTTTGTTCTATGTACATTTTCATTAAAGAAACAAATGCTCTATGCCATGCATAAATACATTGTATTATGTAAATACATAAGTACCTGTATAACGCGGTTTGCAAAAGGATTTCAGAAGCGACACAGTGGGAACCTCTGCATAACATTCACAAAAGTGAAAAAAATCTTCCCAAATATTTGAAACACGATAACGTGCTTTCAAAAAGACTTGACTATCATCTCACTATACCACGCAAGTAATTACCCACTTTCAAAATGTTCCCAGCTCGTTACTTTCAGCAAAGTTTAATTTCCGCCTTCATAACGTCAAGACATTGGACCTGGTTATCTGTTACAGCGTCTACCTGGTTCGAGATCTTTTTTTGACAATATTAAATTGAGATAGTTTGGTAAAAGAGCGGGAAATTCCCCTTGTAACTCAACCCAGGGATTGGCTAAAACATCCAAGATATTTTTATGGATTTGTATTTACCCTATAGCTCGGATTACATAACAAAAAAGGTCTTGTAGTGTAGAATCCTGTTTTAACATGGTTTTCCGTGAATAAATACTTAAGTTTGATGCATACGTTAGATTATTCATTTTGTGAGGTTATTTAAAATTAAAATATTGTTTGTTCATATAATAATAAAATATATTATAATATTACAATATTGTTTATTTAATATTAAAATATTGTTCATCTGTCGCATTTACGAAGCTTGGGACCAATTTCGAAGTACCTGATCTGACTAGGTATTGTGTTTACCTAAAAATAACACTTAACTTGTAAATACCATTCAGAGGTCATTACTATAAATTATTATGTAATATTGAATGTAGCATATTTTAGATTTTATAATGCTATTTTTATATAATAAGCCGTTTCAACCAAAATATATTATCACCTATGATTTGTTTAAAATGACGGTAGACGTTTGACATAAAGTGACGTTCGTTGGTAGGATATAAAAAGGATTTGTAAGGATGTTATCGGTTCAACTCTGTAGGAGCGTCGAGTCGGCATCTCTGTCGCTGGTCATCACCCGCTGGGCCTCCCCTAGGCAACTAGGGGTCTCACCTGGCGGTGACAGACCGCCGAGATGTCGTGAAGAAAGCGGCGCTATGGACATAGCGTCGTGGCGCGCCTACAGAAAAACACATTGCAACTTGTCACACGGACGCGTTATTAGTAACGCGTCCGACAGACGCCGACAGCCGCCATAGGCAAGTAAAAGGACGGGCCCGTAGTTACGGGCCACAGTAAAGCCTCCGCGGGCAGGGGGCGAAGCCCCGATCCCGCACGCCACGCCCCCTTGCGGGGACGTAGCGATATCCGAATCGGTTATCGGTTCAGTTGCTCGGTAGATGTCCAGTTGGTTAGTTCTAGAGCCGTTGTTGTTTGGAATAGACCGGCCGGTGACACGTAAGTTAAGTAATTTGATATTATACCGTAATTATTGCTTATATGATTATTATGGTTATGATTATTGTGATTGTGATTATGTTGTTGTGTATGGTATACTATTGCCAACATTGAATAAAGTCTAATTAAATAAATGTCTAGCCTTGTCTTTCTGTGCTTTACTTTATGAAATCCTTTCCCTACAAAACATATATTCAACAGGACTTTCATGCACAGCAAATAACCAGTAATCATCCTGACACTAAAAGCTTACTAAGTTGGATAATACCTATATAAATACTTATAGTGTTTACCTATATTTGCTAACACATGCATATAGGTAAGATATCGTGTAACAGAGTGCAGCATTTATAAACGTCATAAAAAACTTTATGAAGTACCTTGTTTTGATGGAGTAACCAACATACGGCCACCAACACACTTCCACAACACTTTTATGGGATCACGTCCTATTCTGGGAACCTGTATGTGAAAATAGTATGGATTTTGTTTTACATCCAAAGGTTTTACGCTTTGTGAGTATGTGACTGCTACCGAGTCAGGCATAGTCTCTATAGTGCCAAGGACCTAATTGAAATCACGTTTCATAGTCACGCATAGTCTGTGGATATCGCTGTTCGTACTGGCAGGATGCCATCATACCTTATCTGTCAGGATTTTACTACTTACACAAATACAAAGAGGTAGAAATCGTAACTTATTTTTTATTTTACTCTACAAAGAAGATTTTTGTCTGTACAAACTTATTTTTTGTAAGTATTAACTTAGCAACAAAATTATTTGTCTGTTTTTACCTTTTGTAATAACCTACAATTTCTCAAACAAAAAAAAATCCTACTTCTATCAAAGAAACAAAGAAATAATTTAACGAAGTTTACTGATTACATTACGGTGAGACGCCGTTGTTTATTACACCGTAATTAATACTCAACACAGCCAAGCATTACTTGAAAACATTGAATAATTAATTTAAGGGCGGCCCACCAGCGGTCAGCTTTTAATGCAAGAACAACTATAAAAAGAAAGTTAGTTTCCTACCTATTTCCTTGATGGGATTGCAGTTAAACCTTTGCCGTCGTTGCTAATACCTTTTTAGTTCAGAACGGCCGCGTTATTGAAAAGGGTAATAGATACAGCGATAAACACGCAGGTAAACATTTGTGTATATTCTGTGATAGTTGCCTGAAGTTTATTTAATTCAAACTACCTGTATAATGGGAAATACGGATTGTTTTTTTTATGGTAAAGGCCTGTTTTAGCAGTTAAGGAATAAATTAACGAACAATCTAAACACAACCAACTAAAACCACAGACGTGTACCTTATCATACCCAGCGATATAATTATATTGAGCCTAGACTCTAAATTCATCACAAGAGAATAACACAATTTTAAAAACGTAAGTACACCGATCACAATGACACACTATATGTAGGTACATTTTTGCAAGACAAGAATTTCAACGAAAAAAACACGAACCTACACATACCTACATATACATACAGGTACATATGTATAAACAAGCGATTGTTTAAGTTTTCCATCAAATTAGGTGCTTACGATTACACGTCCGCTTGAGTTGACCTTTGTCGCACGTCGTAGCCAATGAGCTGGCATAACTGGCTGGCATTGAACGAGACCATGGTATAAACAATGGGATATTATTAATAGATAGGAAGACCGGTCAATACTACAGGGAGTAGTATCGTGGGGCGGTAATGCTGGAATATCTGTCAAAAGATTGAATCATTAGGACTTATTCTTCAACTTCAAATGAGCTCATTGTCCTCTATTTCTTTTTATAAATTACTAGCAACCTGTCCCTGCTTCGCACGGTTTTAAAGACTTGACAAAACATCGAGATTTAATTTTATTAGATGTAAGAATAATATGAATGTATTATTTATACACATAAAGCTTCTGGAATTAATTCTCTAAAAAAAGGGTAAACCGCACCAAAATACGTTGAGGACGGACACGCGGCACAACATGCAGTAGGTTTCCATCAATCAGCGTTGCAAATGTGGGGATTTTTGGGATAAACACAAATGTAACGTGGGATTTAATGCCAACAACCCAGCTCTGTTACAACATGGTACAGGATAAATGACCACACAAGGTAATCCTCAATCAAGCATCGAATGAAATACCAAACCGAACTGTGTGAAACATGATGAATAATGTTTTTAACAAAAAAATAATCGTAAAGAATCAAAGTAATGAAAAATCATAAAAGTAACGGATTTAGGGTAGTCGCACATCTGACAGAAGATGCGTCGGGCGTAACTTCGTTAACTTCCAATAAGTACACTCAACGCACTAACGCATCACCGTTTGTGTGTGTAAGATTGAATGTTTTATTATATACTTGTCCATTCTGACGTTACGGGACCGACGATACCCGACGCATCTTCAGTCAGATGTGCGACCACCCCTACAAAAAAGTTATTCTTAGGAGAGCATTGTTAACGCTACAAGGTTATTTTGGCGCGTGGCCAAAATAGGAACTAACTCCGCCACCTTGTTTTTTTAATACATCAATTGCACAAATTACCAACAACACCCCCCTGTGTACGTTATTCGAGCGCCAATAGATCCTTGTAGATAGTGCCATCCACGAAGACGCGCCCCACTCCGCTCCGCTCCGTACTAAAGTACAGCTTATACAGTACAGTAATCGCGGAGTGGGGCGCGTCTTCGTGAAAGGAACTATCTGTAACGTCCATTTCTAAAAATTCGTAGCATTTCGTAGAGTTGAAGCTACGCAGTGCTACGAAATCTGGCTCTTTTTCTACAGACTTTATTTGGAGCAAAATTTATGCGACGTATCAATTAAATACATTCCAGGAAGGATCAAAATATCGCCAGGATCTGCATTATGAAGTATTTTCGATAAAACCAAACACTGCAGTGTGCAATATCGATCAAGCATTACAGGCAAACTCTAATGAACTCTTGGGAACTATTAATAACCATTAGACGATCGGCGTCACAGTACTTAATAGCTTTATAAAAAATAAACACACACAATAATAACTTTATAACAGCACGTCTGTAGTCCGTAAAAAAGAGTTTGGACTTCGATTACGAAAGAGCACGGAGAGTACAGTGAGACACGTTTTATTTAATGGAATTATGAGTACCGGCAGAGTTAGATTGCGGAATATTGGCAACAAAATTCCGTCAGAAGTGTTTCGATCCTACTAAGGATAGTAAGGATCAAAACAACATAGATCGAACAAGCATAATAAATGAATAAACACTTCAAAATATCCAACAAATCACAGCGGCGCATCGCTGCACGTCTCTCCGTGCGATAATGGAATGGACTTGAGGGAATTAAATAAGGTAATTCCATTGGCGCTTCCTCGGTACCGAAATGCATCCGATAAACCACGTATAGGCTTGCAACACTGCATCGATATTCAAAACTAAATTTTATTTCAGTTCAGCTTTCATGGAAAAATCTAGATTACTACTCTTTTACTATACAGGTAAAAGAGTTTAAATAGTACTACAATCTTCGACCTCAATATACTGTACAGTGGACCATGTGAGCGCAAACACATAACATCCCTCGGGTCACCTGGTTAATTGAAGTGGAGAGCGAAGTGAAATGAAACGGCATAAAATTTAATGTACCGTAATGTGCGATTGCTATCGTTTATATTACCTTCGTATACATCATGATCTATCTAATAGATAGATGAGTAGATATATCGTTCAGTATCCCGCCGCAGTATTGTATAGAAAAATAAAAATAATTAAATTTCGCGGGTTATCTTCGCGAGTTGACTGAGTGCCTCTCTTTAGTTGATATGAGAAGTCAACACGGGTCAAGTGGGTAAGTAAATTGCTATTCTTTTGTACACAATGTAGGTACCTAGTCCAACGTCAGTCGACCTCACAACACTTGACAGAAAGATAATAAGTCATTCTGAAGCTATGAAGACGATCTAAATTTATATTAAACTAGCTGATGCCCGCGACTTCGCCCGCGTAGATGTCGGTTATTATATACTAAAACCTTACTCGAGAACCACTCTATCTATTGGTGAAAATTATCATGAAAATCGGTGCAGGAGTTTTTGAGTTTATCGCGTACAGGACGATAGACAGACAGACGCGGCGGAGGACTTCTTCATTGATAGTGTTCACATAATAACATTATAGTACTTGTTGCAAAAGTTAAGACGCATGTCGTGTAGATACAACAATGTTTTCTAAAACTTTGTTAGTCTTTCTTGTAGTGCACCTTTTATCGGATTTCTCACGTGAGTACCTACAGTACAATCGTAAACTGTTTTGTTTATTTATTGAAACTCAATTAGCGCTGAATGTCCGTAAAAAATTAAAAGATCTGAATATTAAAATCCAACATGCTGTGATGTGACTATTTTCTTTTTCGTAGATGGACAAAGAGATAAAAAGTTTTTCCGGAAGGACTACACTTATATAGAAGCATCGGAGGGTTTCTATAAGATGCACACGATAACCAAAACTTGGGCTGAGGCCAAGCGAGTATGTGCTCTGGAAGGAGCCAGTTTATTCTACCCAGAAAACGACACCGAGGCCCAAGCTGTGATTTCATTTTGGAACACTTCCTGGCCTCAAATAAGCATTGTATTTATCGGGATGTCAGACATATTGGTTGAAGGACTATTTGAGACCATCGACGGTACGCATATATAATCCCAGTATTTGGTCAATTTATTGTCACAAAGGAACTAATTAGGTACTCCCTAAATTTCATTAATCATCATGAATTAAAATGGAGTTCTACTTCTAAAACTTCATTCTGTTCCAGTCATCGTAAACTAGTCACAGAATAGTACACATTGACACGCTTCACGTAGTACGTAACACCGAGTGCAAGTTTTTGCCTTTCATTCGACACGCACTTGGCCGGTTTTTTTAATAACTATAAATTTTACTTTTCTAGGGAAGGCCATGTCTGAGGTATACTACAACTGGCAGCTAGGTCAACCGGACGATTATTACAGCAAACAGGATTGTGCATGCTTATGCCGAGCTGGCGACATGGATGATGGCAATTGTGATTCTAAGTTTAACTTCATTTGCAAGAAGAGTCTCCAGTCTCTAGAGTGGAACTATCAATGCGATATGCCTAATTTAGGTAAGTTTCTGTAACTTGGGCGCACTACAAATAGATTTATCTAGGTATATCAAGTTGTGCAGAACGAGAATTACACATTGCATTTCGTTATTTACTCAGTAGTTAGAAACCTACATTCTTCAACAACGAGGCAAAGATGGCGGGTCAAACTTGACGCCTACAGACAGGATTGGTCAACACTGCTCATGATAGAGAGGAGTGAAAAGGAGAAGGGGAGACCTTTGCCCTGCAGTTGGACAAAATAGGCTAAAAATAAAAATAAAATAATTCTACGGAAAGCCTTTAGGTAAAAAAATTATAACCCCTGACAATGTATTTATTTACTAGTGTGCGAGAAGTTTAATTAAATAAATGTCTTTCTTTATAGATTACACTTTAAATAACGATATCGGCAAATGTTACAAACTGCACACCACACCATTGAACTGGATGGAGGCTCACGCCGAGTGTCGCGCAGAACAGACCTACCTGGCTATGGTCAACAATCAGATGGAAGCAGATCACCTTGCGTCGTTAACGGAATCCGCATCGAAACAACGAGTCGGAGGGAACTACCTTAGAGGAATATTTCATCTAGGCTTCCATAACAGATTGTACGAAGGCTGGCAGACAGTTAGAGGTAGCTAGTGTCTAAACATAAAATGCGCGGCCTTTCTATTTTTTCTTTGCCTATCCTATAACATCCTTAATCTTGTGAAAGTTGGGCTTTTCTAAGCCTGATTTATGACAAAAGACCACAAAGAGTACCTATGTATGTATATGGAAGTATGTTTTCACCCAGACAAGTACAGAAATTATTTGTGTTGATCTCTATCTGTGCGCATCTCCCAAGTAATGAGGATGCAAAGAAAGTGTTGATTTGTGATGTCGCGAATTACTTCAAATTTTTATTTTGTTTTCTAGGGACACCATTGAATAATGCCGACGCCTGGTGGGGCAAATACCAACCTGAAGTAGACGAAAGTGAGCAGTGCGGCTCAATGTTCTATACCGGACGTCTGACCCACATCGATTGTTATATCAGGAGCTTCTTCATTTGTGAACACGAAGTAGACAACTCGAACTCGACCCAAGAGATGTTTGAAGAACAGAATGCTTGAAAAACTGCAGCAGAAGCAGCTTTTTTTTCCAATCTTTTAATAACAATATTTTTGTATTACTTATTAAATATAGGTGATTAAACGCTAAATGATCATCATCGCTAGTATTGTACTCTGCATGTTCCCGTGTTTATAATCAAATATCACGCGCCAATATAAAATTACAATATTTCTTGCATGTGCTTCGGTGCCAGTATCGTCGGAGGCGCATTGCACGCCCCTACTGAAACGGATGAACTACACATTAATTTTTAATTCTTTTCATAAATTAAATTAACAAACTCGGAGTGCACCGACAGGTTCGGTCGATGTAGGAGTAACAAGCAACCCATTCGTTAACAGTCGCGACCATCATGCCAGGCACGACTTCTGATTTCTGACAGAACTTACTGCATCACACCAGCTTCGCTTACTGAAATCCATTAGACTGTAGCTATCACGGATATCGATGTGGTAGCTATAGTTAGCATACAAAGTTGGAAGTACAAACACGTCCCGATTTTGGCGGGACATCCCGATTTTTTTAAAAAATTAAATGTTCCGCGCGGGACGACCTCCGTCCCGCTTTTTCGGGTCAGCTCTTTAAGTTGTTTCCAAAAACGGATACCAAAATATGTGACTAGTTTCCTTCATATTAAATGTCCCAAATTCTGCAGTTCCCGGAACACGTTTTTTCCCAAATTAATTTAAAATGGTCGGATACCAAAAATAAAAGCCCCTTAAAAATTAAAGCAGAATCCTAACTAATGGGTATTATAAATGCGAAAGTGAGTTGGTTTGTTTGTTACGCTTTCACGCTAAAACGGGAACGAATTTGGATGAAATTCGGCACATAGGTGGGTAGACCATGACCTGGAGAAGGACATACTTATGCTTAGACGAAGTCGCGGGCAACAGCTAGTTACTCATAAAATTAAATCTGGAGATATCATATGCAGACGTCTTAAAAAAAAATGAGTACTGATCGCTTTCCACGAAAGAATCCCGCTTTTTTACGGAAAAGGTTTAAAAATCCCGTATTGATCAAAAAGAATAATATGTCAACACTGGTAAGTACCTACCTATAATATTCAATAAACGATTTGTTCGTGACAGTCTTTTTTTTTTTTCTATTTGGTATTTTTCTTTTAATTTTGTCTGACCCACAGCCGCGGATCTTGGTATAAGAGAGAAGATGTATTCCTTGTAGTGTTGCCCAAATTCAGTCTTGGTCTTGCAGTCTTGGTCTTGTTCTTGCGTTTTTGCAAGACCAAGACCAAGAACAAGACCGCGTATTTTTAGCAAGACCAAGACCAAGACTGACCGTGCAAGACTTGAGCAAGAACAAGACATAGCCTGCAAGACTCTTGCGTCTTGCAGCTAGGACTTAGCGCTATTTCACTGAGTAGTTAGGTGTAACAGTTCAGTGTATAGGTAGGTACGCTTAGGAATTCTATGAGACGCAAAAAACTGTATCAAAGAATATGAAAAACTGGACCTATGCGCATTACGACTAATACCATAAACATAACGAATAAAAAAATATCTATTAAAATCAAACTGAGTGCATGCATAGTTATGTTTTAACCATCGGCACTTTGATAATGCGGCATCAAAGGTTTTGTACTTACTTCTCAAAGAAATTTGCCGCTTTTCGGAAGTACATGGTTATGATACACGCGCCGGCGGCTTCTTTTGAAATCTAAAACAATCGTTGCCGCCACGCCGAAATCATAACATTTGTGACACTATTTGATTGCCGCCATAGGGCGTAGGTATACTCATGCAAAATAATTTCGAATTTTTTTAAGAGTACCTACAGGTGTTCCAAAGAATAAATAAGTTTCAGAGTGCTTAGAATGAAAATGAATACATTATACTGATCACGCAAGTAGTATTATGATTAGGATAAAATGGTAAGGATAGGTAGTAGATGTCATATTAATTCATTCTAGTAAGTATATATTATAATATTGATTACTTATATGGTTTTAAACTAATTACTTAGGTACTATTATTGTACATTTAGTCATTATATTTCTTAAGTTTTTACAAGAAAAAATAGCAAAAAAGTGTTCAAATATCACCCGTTTAATAAATATTGTAGCCACTTTTAAATATACTTGAAACGTGTAAAAAAATTCTACAAAACTAATAAAATAATATAAAAAGCGTAGGTACTTACCTACTAATAAAATAAAAAGCCTGCGATAAGAGTTTTGTATTACTTACCAGCCCGAATATCTCTGAGAGAGATGATGAGAGTAAGTATTTACTAGCTGTGCCCGCGACTTCGTCCACGAGGAATAGTAACTTTGGAGGTATAGTGACGTTCAGGACTTATTTATTTATTTTAAAACTTCTGTCATCAAACATACAAACGAACTCTTCAGCTTTATAATATTAGTATAGATGTACGCCAAAACATTCACTTATATGTAAAGAATAGTGATTGGCACTAATTCTATTTTATTCACGCGTCGCGTCTGTACAAGTAGGTAATATTTAGTGTGTGTTTGTACGCCGCACGCGGCATTGTTTGATTTGCGGCGGCATCCTTTTCATAGAGCCGGCACGTGGCGAGGCGGCGCGGTAGAAAGCAAGGAAACGTACTATAAATAAAGGAATTATTTTAATTCCAGTCATTTCCAATTGAGCTGTGCTTCGAGTCTAACTTAATAATTGTTTTTACTAATTCTCGTTGTTTTCTAAAAACGTATCACGTGTACAATTTAATATGAGTGACGAAGATTCAAATTATTCTAGTCCGAGTAACGAGAGTTTGAGTCACAGATCTAAAAGACCCAAAAGCAAATTTGAGGAGTTTTTCGAAATAATTCATGCATCCCAAACTGCCTTCTGTAAATTGTGCCAACATAAAAAGATTGAAATAAAAATGAAAAACAGAAACACTTCAGGCTTAAGGAAACATCTAATATCTTTCCACAAAAAGGAATCAGAAATATTTCTTCCTGTTAAACCAAAATTAAGCGGAGATATCACAAGCTTTTTAGTATACGCTGGAAGAAGTGGACAGGTAAGAATATTTTTTTAACAGTTAAAAGAATTTTAACTCCGCGTAGCTATTTATGCGATACTTTCAAAAACGCCATTAACTTACGTAAGTATTTTTGAGTTAGTGGTGTTTTCATCTAGGGGTGCGACATATTAAGTATGTAATTATCGTCTTAAATATTTTTTATAAACACCCATATTTTCATTTAATCGGCCAGTAACAACTAAGTACTTTATTTTGGTAAATTACAGTACAGTGCAACCTTAATATAACAAATATCAATTTAACGATTTTCTCGATTTAACAACAACAAACCTCCTCCTCTTATACGCTCAAACCTAGTATGTTTTAAATAATAACACAAGATTTATTGTTTTGTTTCAGTCGGAAAACAGCAGTGACAACATCACGACAGCTACAGTTGATTGGGTGGTGAAAAAATATCTTCCCTTCTCATTTTTCGATGACGAAGCTACACAAGTATATTTTCGACGTATTTGCCCTAATATGGTGTTTCCTAAAAGGTCTACACTTAGAAGGAAAGTCAAAGAGCGATTTGAAGAGCTCCAATTGAATCTCAAGGAACGACTTCAACAATTATCATCTAAAATGTCTTTTACCATTGATGGGTGGACGTCAATTGCTGGTAGGAGTTACTACGGGGTTACTATTCATTATATAGACAACGAATGGAAGTATCAATCTGTAGTTCTTGATTTTATACCATCACGCGGTCGACATACTGGGGAAGATATTGCAACGATTTTCCATGAATGTTTATTGGAATATGGCATAATTGATAAAATACAAGGTATCACGGTCGACAACGCAACTGCAAATACCAAATTTATGTATGAACTGGGCAAACAGCTGCCGCCACACTTTGATTCAGACAATCAACATTTCCGGTGCTTTGCTCACATTTTAAACCTTGGTGTACAAGATTTATTAAAGACCTTAGCATTACACTGTGAGTCTGACACTAACGCGCAAGATCAGCAGTACGAAGACTATGCAGACGAAACTGAGGATGAGGAAGATGAAGAATCTGCACCAAATATTGCTGACTCGCGTACATCTGTAACAAAGTTACGCAGTATTTCCAGTAAAATAAAAAGAAGTGAGATAGTGAAGAAGAAGTTTCAGTCTGCTTGTGAAGCAGCTGGCGTGCCATCAAATCTAAATGCCATTCTTGACTGTCCAACGAGATGGAATTCCACACATGATATGATTGGATTTGGTTTAAAAGTGAGAGCGGGCATTGACATATTGTGCAGTTCTGTCACCGAATTAAATGATTTTCAAATCACAGCTAATGAATGGCAGGTACTCGAAAAATTACATAAATTTCTAATAAACTTTAAACTTTTAAGTACAAAACTTGGTGGAGACAAATATGTTACATTACCGCTAGTCATTGTATCATTCAATCTCTTGCTAGATAAAATTGAATCCATGGTAAAACAGTTAGATGAGAAACCTAATCGATCTGAAGTGGATGAAAGGCTCATTCTAGCTTTCCAAGCAGCTCGAGACAAAATGCTTAAATATTACAAGAAGAGCAACTGGATTTATTGTACTTCTTTAATTTTAGACCCAAGGCATAAGGCTCAGACTTTTGACCTGACAATGTGGGGGAAGCAACTTAAAACAGAAAGTCTGCGCAAGTTCAATGAACTTTATGAAGAATATAAAAGTCTACACTCACTGAACAAATCTCTGGAATTACCAGAAAAAGAAAATAAAGTATGTGATGAAGATGAAGACGTAATAGACTTTGATAAACTCTATGAATGTCCCTCGACGTCATCTGGATCTTGTCTTCAAGGCTTAGTGATAGACGAGTTGGAGGAGTACCTGAGAAAACCAAGAACTGCCAGCTCGGAAGACATTTTAGATTGGTGGAGGACGCATGAGACAGAGTATCCGATTTTATCGAAAATGGCCCGTGATTTTCTCTCAATACCTGCAACTTCAGTACCTGCTGAGAGGTTATTTTCTAAAGCATCATTAGTAATTAGAAAACATAGAAATAGGTTAAGTGATGAGTCAGCCAGATGGTTACTTTGTATTAATTCTTGGTCAAAAAAATTGATATAAAGTATCATAACCTAATGATAAAGCTGTTGATTTGTGTTGTATTTTATTTTTTATTCAAATAAATGATAAATCGTAAAACTCTTTTATTAAATTTCTTATAAGTTGAGGGTTCAATCTCTTTCTAGACAGATAAGTATTGTTCTTTAAAATACAGTCAAGTTATTGTAATTAATTTGTTTTTTTACATGTTTTAGCAAATGTAAGCTTATAAATCATAAATGTTTATTAAGAAACAGTTACTTCCATGGAAAACGACATATAGGTCAGTTGATTTTTCGAATTTCTTATCAAATCTTCAGTTATTTATTAATCTGCTTGATCTTTACTATGGCTATGTTAATTCAAGCTCACAATGTTCAAATTCTAATACGTTTTTCTAAGATTTAAAGTAAACTTTAATAAATAGTAATAGACTAATAGGTAATTGCAAGACTTGCAAGACTCTTGCTGCAAGACCAAGACCAAGACCAAGACTGGGAGCGCAAGACCAAGACCAAGACCAAGACCAGGTGTATTGGCGCAAGACCAAGACCAAGACTGGCTAAGTCTCGTCTTGTTCTTGCATTTGGGCAACACTAATTCCTTGGTAGGTAGGCACTTACATAGCTAACGTACCTATTGAAAAGCTATATTTTGACGTAGGTATACTGGAAAACCTGACATAGTGAGAATGAATATTCCTAAAGCTACCCTATCTACTTCGCCGAAGCACTTATACTTACCTACCTACTTAGGTACCTATTGATCATAAGAAATTGGTTTGATTCGTTTAGAGAAAAACAATCAGATAAAGTCACGGATTGTAGTCACGGTGATAACTGAATAAGAAAATAAGGTAGCTGGTAGGTACCAAATTACAGGTCCCCCAGGCCCTCACATTAAACTTTCTATTTGCTGGGTTGTCCCAAATGTCCGTTCACCTGTACCCTTGACGATCAACACTTCAGACGCCGCAAGAAACGTAGCCAAATCATGCACCCTAATTTCGTAAAACACGATCAGTCACAATCTGAATCGGCTGGAAACAAATTTCTAATCCATTTCTACATAGGCTCGAAAAAAAATCTGCTCAACAACGTAATGAATGTAGTTGTTGAACTGTCAAAATGAAAGAGATTAGTCATAATCGGTTACGAAAATAAGATACGCAATAGATAGCTGGGCTCAAACAATATAAATATACAGGGCGTCCCACAGATATGCCACATGGAGGGAAAGAACCTTTAATATGGTAGATGGAACATTTTACTGAAAGAAGACATGATTTGAATTTAAAAAACAATTTAAACTGCATTCATAGATAATTAAATAATTACATGGTTGAACCGGGAATCGAACCCGTTACATGAGAAAAATAATCACCTGTAGCTTTATCATACCGATCGAAAGGCTCATCATAAGGATAATTTTTTGCTAAATAACATAGTGTCACAAATAAAAGAAAGACCATGAATTTTAACATTTTTAATACATAGGATTATTTTTTGCTAAATAACATAGCGTCTTTCGGCTCAGGATAAGGCTCGATTTGTTGCATACAACCAGGCACCTACTAATTACGTATCTGTTTATCATTTTATCATGCACTTAAATTATAATAGGGAAATGATGCGTACTTCTTAAGTGGGTACATTTATTAGTAATAGGTACTTATGATAATGTCAGTTGTATGTCCTTACGGCAATGTCAGCTTTTAATTTTTCTGAACAAAATTTCACATCAAATGTTAAAATTCATGGTCTTCCTTTTATTTGTGACACTATGTTATTTAGCAAAAAATAATCCTTATGATGAAGCCTTTCGATTGGTATGATAAAGCTACAGGTGATTATTTATCTCATGTAACGGGTTCGATTCCCGGTTCAACCATGTGATTATTTAAATATCTATGAATGCAATTTAAATTGTTTTTTAAAAATTCAAATAATGTCTTCTTTCAGTAAAATGTTCCATCTACAAAATTCAAGGTACTTTCTCTCCATGTGGCATTTCCGTGAGACGCCCTGTAGATACGATAAGTACCGTCGATACGAAATGAAGAACAAGAAGGATACGGCGAAGAAAATTGTCTATCGAGAGTTATGATTTTCTTTGAACTAAGTAACTCGTATCGTCATTTGTGAAAGACACCCGAGCTTTCTCACCCATAATCTAAACATTCAATTTGCAACCTTAACATCTAAAAAAGCTTTGAGAACTTCATAGTCCACTGCACCATTACTATAAACTTGCTGTATAGCGTATTCTCAATCTATACTAATATTATAAAGCTGAAGAGTTTGTTTGTTTGTTTGTTTGAACGCGCTAATCTCAGGAACTACTGGTTGGAATTGAAAAATTATTTTTGTGTTGGATAGTCCATTTATCAAGGAAGGTGTAAATAGTTTTAACATTAAGGGTATTTATGTAGCAGTAAAATACTTTTCAATTCATTCAAATCCGACATTTAATTTTGAAGTTATCACGAGTATAAAAATGCAATAGGTACGCGAACCGTTCGACGCCGGCGCCGCGCCCTACTCTAGAGAGGAGAGGATGGGCACACGGGGAGACCATGACCTGGAATAGGACATATGGATACATTTTATATCTATATTCCCACGGGATCGAGACCTTCGTGGGTGAAACCGCGGGGCACAGCTAGTCTCAGATATAAGGAAGCTGTGCACCTAATGCACCATACCACTTAAGTTCGAACTACGCTCCGGACGTATCTCGACATCCGACGTTATAGCCGACACGCTCTGCGGAAAGTAAACGCGACTATTAGCACGCTGTTGCAGAAAATAATAAAGACATAGGATTCTGTAATACCTCGAATTGCTTAGCATGAGCCTCTGTTATCTCAAAAATATTGCAGCATTCATTTTGAAAAAAATATATACTTACCAATGGTAAAGTTGAAGATTAATACGTACTTTATTAAACATTGTTACGTGTTTGACGAAAACACGATTACATAAAATCTCTATAGAAAAAAAAACCAAAGTTACATAACTCCAAACCGAGCAATAAACCGCTGTTATTCCAAAAACACTTCAAAATTAGATCATGAAGCTTGGCATAATAACTGAACTAAGTTTATAGCAGATCAGATATTATAGTTTTTCTTGTTTATAATTACAATTTTTTTCGCCTTAAAAAGAAATTACGGGCGCCTTGGAGCTAGAGCCTTCTCCCTTCCCGCCGCTCAGTCTCGCAGCTCTCTCTCATATATACTAATAGTAGTCTATGGTCTCGCTCTCACACAGTCCGCGAGCAGTATCGTGCGATCAAGTTAGAGAGTGAATTTGAGCTGAGGTAGTATGGAGTAATAAAAAATTAACTTTCCTACTTAATTCGACAAAGTAACGCCTGCTTCTATATGATTGGTAAAAAAAATCTAACCTGTCCGAGACAAGGTGTAAAAATAAGGACCAAAAAAAATTCGACGGTGCTTTGCTCGCTCTTGCATTTCCCATCGGCAAAAATGACAAAACTCCATACAATCATACAAACTTTTACCCCGTTCAATCCCATAAGGGGATGACGCAGCGACTTTTTATTCCCAAATCTGACGTCCACATACTAGAGATGGGTAGCACACCTTTTTTAAATGAGGATCATACGAGGCACTCTTTTTACAAAGTGTGCCAGCACACTGTGCTACCACGAATGAGGCGAGGCTGCGGTCGCGGTGGCTAGGAGGGAGCACGAACGTGCTGTGAGTAGTGTGTGTGCCAGTGAGTCGCGTGCCTCGCCGACTCGCCGAGTCGCGTGTGTGCTGTGTAGTGTGTAGTGACGATAAAGTAGACACACGCGCGGTGAGTTCTGTGGTGTGTTTGTGCTAGCAACAGTAAGGGCTCCCACACATAACTGCAAATTCGCAACGCATCGCAAAAATCAGCGACGGTACCCTAAGATTTTCTTCTGCGCATAGTTTCTGCGTTGCGAATTCGCACGAATTCGCAGTTTTGTGTACAGGCCCTAAACGAAGACATCAATGATCAAAGTACGTGTACGAGTGAGTGACTCGATCGACTGACTCATTTCGTTCAAAACTCACAAGTACAAATGTTCTGTGAGTGGGTAATCTGTGCCAGTGTGGTGTGTGCCAGCACATCAAAATAAAAAGAGTGAGTGACTCTTTTCATCCAAGTGAGTAGCTACAACTATGCCAGCAAGTGTGAGCTACCCTACACTACCACACACAGATTTTGAAATCGCTAGTGACAAATCTGCTGTCAAAATCTGTGTACCCGATATACATCTCAAGTCATATAAATCTCAAGTCGAACTACTATATCGACTTGAGACTTGGAAATCGCGAGTCGTAGCAGTCGAGTGTGTATCTAGCGTTATGCCAATTTCAATTTGACAGCTCAGCTGCTCTGCCAACTTAACATCCACAGAGTACATACATTTTACTATTTACCATCTGATTGGCTGTGTCCTGTGATCACAGAGTACTTTTATTTATACATAAGCCTGTGTGTGTGACTCTGTGCTGTGACTTTCAGTATAGTCTACCTATATATAAAAGTACTCTGTGGTATAGTCACAGATTGGTATATAATGTACTCTGTGGCTGTGACCACAGCAGCCTGTGACTGTGATTGAAAGATGAAAGTTTTGTTTGTGGTTTTTTATTCCGAATTCGTCAATACAACAAAATAGAAAACTGCTCAGAAAGGCTCGATAATAGAACGGCCGCAAATATACCAGAATAGAAATAACTTAACCAAAAATGGTTCGCAGACAGCGTGAACAGAGCACCACAGAGGATGAAATCGTAATTGGTAAATAGTCTAACCTTTGTTTTGTTGACATTACGAATCGCTCAAAGTATTAATAAAAATGATAATTTATAGACACACCGCCGCCGAAAAAACATAAAAGGCATAAGCACAAAAAGCATAAGAAGAGAAAACTAGAAAATGAATACGAGAGTGAATCGTCAATCGACGTATCGTTCGAAGACACGCTGGACAAGCCGTTTAAAATTAAGGTAAAAGGCCGCGACGTCCCGGGTACTTCTGCCGCAGATCTGCTAAAGGCACAAACCATGAAGTCGTCATCAGACTCTCGGAGGTCTATTCCGGGCTCGTCGTCGAGCACCCCACCGAAGGCGTCGTCATCAAAGAAAAAGAAGAAAGGCAGGGACAGTGGCACTTCTAGCGAAGAAGAAAGATGGCTTGATGCTATAAAATCGGGCAAACTAGAAGAAGTAAGTAAAACCAATCGCAATTCCCTGAATACATGAATATTTCATAGGAAATTTGAGTAAGTTATTACATTTGTTGCAATTTATCTTTTCAGGTTGATGAAGAGCTCAAAAAAATAAAACCTAAGGACCCTAAAATGATGACAGCAAGACAACGAGCCATGTACGAGCGAGGTACAGATAAAGAGACTAGTCCAGGAGGAGAAGTACTTCTTGCACTGCCCTCAGGGTACAAAGAAAAGGTTATGACTGAAGAAGCCATTCAAAAAGCTGCCTTAAAGTCACAGAAACGTAAACAAATGGCAGATGAAAAAAGAGAGAAAGATAAAAAGAAAACAATGGATAGACTTCTTAAAAAGCAGGAATCCAAATTAAAGAATATGTCAAAAGGCAAACCAACTAGGAAACTAGAGCCAATGATAGTTTACAAAAACAATAAAACAAATATCTCTTTATCACTACCACCGGGCGTACCATTCCCATTGGATAGGAAAACTCCTGTTGACCCTCCAAAACCAGTAAAGTGTGGTATGAATGGATGTGACAATTTAAAAAAGTATAATTGTTCAAAAACAGGAATTCCATTATGCAGTTTAGAATGTTACAAAAAAAATCTAGTGTCTGCTCAATAAAGGAGAAGTCTAGTCATAATATTATGTATTTATTTTACCTAAATTACATCTTACCACTTACATAATGATACTTGGTTGCACTGCCATCATATTATCAGCAGGGAACATACACTGCTAGACAAAGGCTCCATATTGACCTCTAATTAAACTTGTATAATACAGTTGATACTGTAATAGACTAGAATACTGTAGTAGATTTTTTTTTATTTTATTGCATATAATATGATTATTATATGCAATAAAATAAAAAAAAAAACGATGTTTTAGGTCCCCTGAGTAGGAGTAGTTGATACAAAGATCTACTATTTTGAGTTTACATCTACCCAAGTCTGCAACTCTGAAAACCTTGGGCTACTCCCATTTATTTTATTTATTATTTATAGCCTTTATTCAGAGTTACAGGTGCCGTATTATGAACTATTAATGCCACCATTTTTCCAGTGTGAGAGCAAGACGGAGCTAGACAAAGCCGCTAGCACCATCCTGCTTTTGCAGTGGAATAATGATAGGCAATTAATACTTCATTATACTACCCCAGTTGTATTACAAAAACGTTTTATCTCAGTTCTGAGTCTCTGTGTGCCCATCCTCCAACCCCTTCCAATTCTCTCAGTTCCTTGCTTGTCTAGTCTATATCTTTCCCGCCGTCCGCACCAAGTCACCCTGCCGTCTTATTAAAGGTTTTGCTCTTTCTCTTCCCCTCCCTAGGGTACCATAGGGTGACATTTTTTGTTACATTTATCTTCCCTCCTACTCCCATGGTGCTTGAAAAACTGCGAAATTCTAGCACTTGTTTCAGGTTTTTTTTTTAATATTCCATTGGGATGCGTTTTTAAGTATATTTGTCTTATAGTTGTACAGCTAGTCAATGATTGGCAATTTTTTCCCTATTTTTACACGACTGCCCAAAAAAGAGTAAGTAATGTTTTCGGGTTCATGTATGTGAGTTTCTTTATACTGCTTGCCAGGCTAGGCGCTACCAGCAGCTGCCATCTTCAATTCTCTTGTAAAACTGCAAGTAATACCTACATCTTGAAAAAGGGCCTACCTTATATATTACTTTACTCCACCGCCGCCGTCACCGAAAGCAAGATGACAGCGCCGAAGTAGCGATACTTATATTTACTATGACCACGCGGTCATAGTAAATGTATCCGCAATTTCACCGCAAATCCGACACCCAAGCGCCACCACGCTCGCTGAAGTTTCAAGTAGTTCGGCGCGACCGCTAGAACGCGGCCCAAGATTGTGATGGGCCGATGTGTCTCAATACTAAACACATCATTTAGCATTTGCACGCTGCCGTCGTACCGCGCCGTTCACCTGGTTTTTGTTTGTTTTGTATATCATACCCAGTGTGGTCGCGGTGGACACACGATCGCCATCACAATGATGTCACAATGTGCGGTTTTATATTTTCTAACGTGACGATATTAACGTGGACATCTATCCACGTCCACGTCAAAAATATCGTAAAAACGCACATTCGGTTCGAATAATCTCGTTTCTCGGCGGCGATGGACAAACGCCCTAACTCTTTAAACACACCTCATTCTATATCAGGTGAAAATATCACCTGCCAAAAGGAGTGGTGAGGGTGACACACTGCATCAATGCTTGCCACTCCATTGTATGTAAAATGGAGTGGCAGCTATATTCATCAATTTAAAAACGATTTGAGCATTGATGCAGTGTCACCCTCACCACCAACTCCACTACTCTTTTTGCCAGGTGATAATTTCACCTACTTTTTAATGAGGCGTTTGCAGCTGCAGCTCTCACTCCACTACAATGAATGCACAAGAATCAGGAATCACGTAACAACAAAAATAAAACAATTGAAGACATCTAAACAGTGAGCATATTATATTTTGTAAGGATATAACAAGTTATAAGTGTTATAATTTTTACAATAGTCATGATTCTCCAATCAAATGGCTTCTATCGTAATGAAACCAGTCTTGTAATGTAACTAGGAGGGACTCCTTACTCATCTCATTTTGTACAATGACCACCACAAATTTTTCTTTATCATCAAATTTTAGCCTCTAATTATACTTATTTAGCTTATTCTAACTTTTATTTTATGAATGAAATGTCTTTGCTGGGTGAAACTAGTATTTTATCAAATTAAATTATTCTTATTATGCACGTGTGCTAATGTGCCGGTCACACAATTAAAAAGGACCTATGACGCACACATCTTTATACAAAAATATTAGTACTTCAGAGGTGCTGTTTTACAAAAAATTTTTTAATGCAACGCTTTTATTTTAGTGATCACCTCATTTTATACAAAGTCTAATGGAACAATAAAATATCAGACTAGACTGTGCAGATAATCTGAACTACATTAATACCATTCCTTATTAGTTTTGTTTTTTTTGCAATAATTATATTTCTCAATCATGTACACTTCTCACATTACCTTTATAATTTGGCAAAATCATACACACCATGACTTACAACATTAAGTGTAAGAGTTTATCATAATTATAGAACAACTTTATTTCTACTAATTGAAGACTATCTATTCCATTCCATGTTTATTATGTATTTATGCCTTTATTTACAATATACCAAAGAACTTAATAGTAGTGCAATGCAGTAATCTATTACATCATGTATTGATTATTACGAATATTGAATAAAACACCAATGGTTAAATATAGACATTTCACTTCTAAAGGAAGTGTCATCACATCACCTAAGGAGAAATAATAATAAAATAATCTTAACAGCAAGTTGGTATTAAATTATGAGCTTCATCCACTAAAGATGCTTCAGGAACAAGATTCTAATACTAGACAACATTGATTTGGCAAATCACTTGAGCTGTGAAAATTGTGTGATTAATAATAAGCGTAAAATTATGTTAAATTATATTAGAGTTACGACATAGATGTACTGCAAAGCTTGTACACATTGTTTCACATACAATCTTAGATAGTACATTACACTATTTTACACTTGTATAAACATATCATGCAACATTAAATTAATGTACATTTCAATGCCTCAAGACACACACAGTGCTTACATAGTTCAATACTCCTGCCAATAAAGGCTCATAATATTGCATTATGACAAATCTTTAGCATTCATTGCATGTCAGAATTTTTTACTACACATAATTTTACACATGAACAACAAATACTGTAGATTTAATCAAATACATTTATGAATCGTATACTATATAGACATCAATCACATTTTTGTAATAGAGATCACTACTAAAAGTACAGATTGGATTGTGAATCTAAGATATCTAGAAGTCCTGCATCATATTTAGCACTTTTAATGTCAAGTTTTCTTCTATTAACCTTTGGCAGAAGATACTCACTAGACACAGAACAGACACAGACACATTGTGTTAGCAGAAAGATGTCCATATTATGGTCTGACTATAATCATAAATGCCTGATGCCATTTTCATTCCTCCACAATCATGAGAGCCTTGGAAAAGTGGTCAGATTGACCAATATTGAAGGACACAGCTCAGTAAAGTCTACAGACCAAAGCAGGGCAGCCAGCAAAATGGCAAAAAGAAGCCAGCCTGGTATCAGACATTAGTCCGTTTCGAGCTTCGAAGGCGCGCCAAGCCCGACTGTAACCGCTAAGATTGATTATTCTGCTTATTGGACCTGAGTCGGGCTAAGCCAGACCGCTCCTCCTCCTCGTCGCTAGTGCAGGACAATCCGCCGACAGCACCACGCGATGATGTTGCCTGTATTAAATCTTGATCAGGTCCATTCCTGCTCTCATACAGTAAAATTCCCAATGTCTCTTCATAAATCCTTGCTTCAGGGAATTCAACTTTCGTGTGCTTCTTGTCAGTTGCATATACTATGGAAGTGCAGCAGACTTCAGCACATTTCTTGCCATGGCCAAAGAATGACCAGCAGCAGATCTCATTTGAACCAATCACATCCTTTATGAACAGCACACGCCCGCTGAAGCGCAGAGAGAGCTTGTCAAACAACTCAATATTCTTCAAAAGGTTGTCATCTGATGTGCTTGTGTATGAGTATTTGTTATTGTGTCTGTTTATCAGGAGCTTGACAACAGGCTGAAACAGTAATAATACAAATTGTATAACAACAAAATGAAATATTTAAGAAAAAAAAATTGACCAAATTGGTCCAGAAAACTCTTTAAAAAAACATTTAACGAGATTAGATAATTAAATACTTTTACACTGAAAGTTAAGCCAACTATCTACCTGGCTGCCTTTTAACAAAATAGAAAATAATATTACTTGATAAGTATCTACCTTAGATGTTGACATAATAAGCAGTTGTTCTTCCTTGTGAGAAGTAATCAAGGGAACTCTGCAAATAGGTTCTGCCTCTCTTTCTTTCTTAGCCAACGCCTGTTGACAGGATTCAGTGAGTTCTTCAATCAGAAAGTACTTTGCTTCCGCCAGCAGTTCCATGATCTCACGGTAACTATCAGGGAGTGCCACAGTACCATCGCGGAGGTAATTTAGTATGGTGCCGAAATGTTTTCCACAGCGGTCAATAAGTATCCATCCTATAAAAGGCAGGAAAGTCCATTAGTTTAACGAATTACATGCCCATTAGGTACATAAAATTGATAAATGCGTGATAACAAAGTTTAATCTGAAAATGTTGATCGTACCTTCGGAATCTGTTAGAACTTCCATCCTGCCACTGAACATCGTTCTCAGCATATTATCACTCTTTGTCAGTGTGCCGATAGTTGTGTAAAACAGCGTTCCGCCCACGTTCAGCTTCACGTACTGCGACGGGCTGCCTTTTATCAATGTTTTGTGGTCGCCCGACATTTTAGCAACCAACTACAACTTGTAGATTTGTGATAGTGGAATACTAGACGAGTTTGACCAAACCACGACACCTCGTATTATAGCTCTGATCGAAATAAGAATTATTTCGACTTATAATTGCTTTATCACATAATTAACTACATAACCATTAATCACTGATAAATAGAAATTTATTCACAAACACAAAATCCCGTAATTATCTGTAGTGAGTATTCTTATAGGGGTGAGGCGTATTTATCGTAACAGCTATTAAAAAATAACAATAAAACATACCATACATATCTGTTCCTTAAAATTACAGATCCTCAAGACTGTTACCGCGGCTGTTACTGTTAATACATTACAACAACTAGAGGTTTGCACCGGAGCGAGATTTTAACAACCGATTGATTTCACCTCCGGTGAAAAACCGGAGGTCAGCGGAGAATAAAGAAATTTTGATTCTTTTTTTTTTATTTATACAAAATGAAGAAATGAGAATAATCAATTGATACGTTTTATATAATCATTTATTAAAAAAAAAAACCTTTTAAAGATAACAAATGCTGATTTTGATATAAGAAATTTTTAAAACTTGGAAAATGGAAATTCAACGTAAGCTAAATTTGTTCACGATTTTGTTATAAACGTATGCAAGATACAATCTATGTGTTTTATTTACCTATTTTTTTTTTTTCTGATTAAGAACCAGAAGGTGATTGTGCTAGAAATATTTAAAAAAAGCAACCCATAGTAATAATCAGCAATGAAAACAGAAAATTACAAAAATAACCACGAACATTGCAACAAATTATTTGGCCAGCTAGTTGCTAGTGAAATGAATCACATAAACGGACAAGACCGCTTTGAATTAAAACTGAAATAATTAATCTAATTCGAAAGAAAAAAGTTGGTAAATAATTGTCCTGAATGTTAATGAATGCGTCTTTTATTTGAATGATTGTTGAATGCGTCTTTTATTTGTGTAACTTTATTATATAAAAAAAATAAGATACGAATATCACCGGAGATCAATCGGTTAATTACCGATTATTTCAATCGAGTACTTTTACCGGTAAATCACTGGTTATTCTCCGGTACTCATTTCTCCGGTGCAAACCTCTAATAACAACCCCCACACAGACTGTTACCGTGCGTTTGCACTGGCGAAACATTTACGATAAAACATGTTGAAATCTCTATTTTCTGTCAATGTTCCATACAATTTTTGACTGGAACTAGAGATTTAAACATGTTTTGTTGTAATGTTTCGCCAGTGCAAACGCACGGTTACCGCGGCTGTTACTTACATATTTATCGTCCGTACAAAAAATAACAGACTGTTATAATAGCAGATAGATACGATTATCCACTTTAAACCAAAAGAAATAAAGAAGATATTCAATTGAGATTTAAATACGTATTTAACATCTATATAAAAATAACAGATGTTATAAAGATATAGATTATATTTAATATCAGATATTTGGATCTGTTATTTTTTTGTAACAGTAACAGTGATAACAGATAACGTGTTTCTTTAACCTGTTACAACCCAACTCTAATTCTCCCCAAAGATGCCCAAAGCCCACAGACTAAGTAGTACTCCAAAGACTAACAAACAAATAGTTTACTTTTTAGAAGAGAAGTTATCTTTAGTCGAATCGGGTGACGTACATTCACTATTTATAGTAGTTGAAAAAGTTGAGCTTAGTTTCAAGGAAAATTATTTTGTAACTTGGTAACAACATTTTTTTAAATTAAATTTTTACTTCCTTAACGCGGGAAATATGAAAACATACGTTTCAGTTTTGTTATATTATTCGAAACGAATTAATTAATTGGTAGTTGTATTACTTGTTGTGTTTTAAGGTATTTTACCATCTTATTCGTTTGATAGTGTCTGTTTTGAAAGACAATGTTTTTTTGCTCATATTGTGCTTTTAAAAACCCAATCTATCCGACGTCATTGAAATACCCTTCAGTGCTTATTGCCACTAAGTGTTAAAGAAGCTAGTTTGTGTGTTAAAAAGGCTTATGCCGGGGCTATATTGTCGCGTTATCTCGAACTTTACTTCGCACGCTCTCTCTCGCACAACGCTCGACGACTCACTGAGCAATAGAGAGCGCGCGAAGTAAAGTTCGCGATAACGCGACAATGTAGCCCCGGCATTAAGTACCAACCAAATACCATTATGGATAATATTGATCACTCACTTAGTACAGATTGGCTTTGTTGAGACGCCGGTTGCGAGTACTACGCACAGGTGCGTAGTACTTGCAACCCAATCCCCTTCAATCTGAGAATCTGAGATTTAAATGGAAGGATAAAAAAAAACAATAACCACAGTCACGTTTATTCTTGGTATGTTTTGTCAACTGTTCACTCACAGATTTCATCTTAAATAACAGGAAGGTTAGAGTCTACTATCTCATCTCTAAGATTTACGGACATGTAATAAGTTCGATTATGTTTTCCAAATTTTTGGGCATCTTCTAAGGTTTCCGGCAGTTTTACATTCAAAGTTTCAGGTAAAAAGAACGATGTTAAAACTCCGCCAAGTATAGTCGTGACAATCAATATAGCACTTGAATAACGTACATCAAAATTACGACCCTAAAAAGATAATAGATCTCATTAAAATGTAATTTAATTCATTTCTGTGCAACTTAAAAACGAAAAAAAAAAGGAATTAATAAAACTCACCAAATATAAAATGTACGGTGCTAATGCAGCTGCACCACCACTCACTACATTTCCTAATGACATTCCTGTTTGTCTAAGGCACGTTGGATAAAGTTCCATATTTAGCAAATCAATTATGTAATAAGAAACGGTTATAGTCAATCTGTTTGTAATAACCAGAGAAGTACCCAACCATTGACTTTTAAGCCATTCTGTATTACCTGAAATTATAATATTTAAAATCATACTGTAATCATAATTTTCATTCAGGTGTTCTAAAATACTTACTAATATCACGAAAACCATATACAATCCAGATTAAAGCTGTTAACGCTGTTGAAACCATTCCCGTGTATCGTCGGCCGATACGATCTGCTAGCCACGATGCTATAAAATATCCAGGAATTTCAGCTAAAGATTGGCAAGCAAATTCCAAGAAAGGATTTCCACTGGACTTTTCCACGGAACTTATTAAAACCACCGTGTAGTTTATCGAAACACAGACCCTTCAAAAACAAAAAAAGTGTACTTTGAATTAAAAAAACGTTTTATGTAGGTATACCTTCTGATTAAACTGTTCTTAACTCTTTTTCATATATATACTTACCACAATAATAATTGTAAGATCGTATTAATAGCTAATCGCCAACCAGAAAATAATGCTAATGGTCCTAAGGCTTCGGTTTTGCGAGCTATCACATCTTGTTCGCTTGTCAATATTGCGTTCTCGACGCTGGTACTTAGCTTAGTTTTGTTTATGTTTGCTATGTGCTTAAGTATTTGAATACATTTGATATATTCTCTGTTTACCCAAAGCCACTGCGGAGATTCTATAAAATTCCTGAAATTATTCGAATAAATTAACAGTTATTAAAAAAAACGTTTTTTTTTTTTTTAAGAAAGGTTAATTGTTGGTTACCAAGAAAACAGTAAATAAGGCAACTGCGTTGCTGTTGTGAAAATCATGAATTTTTTCCAACTCCTTAACCACCAGAAAAATAAAGGCATTATGCACAGGCCAAAACTGGTGGCGACTAATCTTAATTTTGCGATACCAGCTCTTCGTTTCGGAGAAGATATTTCCAAGGACACAACAGCTATACTCTGCGAGGCTGACCATGATGGTAAGGAAGCTATGATACACCCGATTGCAAATAATACAAACGAAGAACTGGCTATCACTGATATAAATCGACCAATTATCAACATAGCTAAAGAAATAATATAGGTGGGTTTGCGTCCGTATCTGAAAAAGAGAAAATCAAAGTTTAAGTTATACTGTTTTATCAATTTTATTGTCTCGGAAAAGATTAGTAGGAAATCAATGGTACATTATAAATTACAACAAAAAAAAACAATCAGTCGCTTGCACCACAAATCACATATAAAACATCATTCTGTCTCTGTCATCTTCAAACGATAGGCAGAAACAGATCGTTTATTATTAAACGGGATTTATGTTATAGTGCAAACCGGCCTAAGACACAAGCACTAGCGTTTATGCAACGCGCAAGCTAAAATTTTAGTATTCTATGCGTTACACACAAGGCGCTATCCATAGATGATAAACATATCGATTTCGCAGTGTGTTATTTTATCTAATAGGAGCTTTGTTTATTACTTCCATCAATAAAACAATAACAATATTATAAGTACTACTCACACATCTCCAAACCACCCAAAAATAAAAGACCCGACGGTTTCTCCGATTTTACTATACGCAAAAATATTTGCCACATATAGTTCATTTTCACAAACCCAATTGTTATCGGACGGGACTGTTGCTTCAAACCAAGTCCTGTCGAAATCATAGATACTACACTCTGAAAACGAAATATAGATAATTTTCATTAAGATTAAGATAAAATGACCGAATCTAAGAAAAGCTCACATAATTATATAAATGTAGTAAGCATTACCTTCAGTGTCATTGTTTCCTTGGCTTGTATATATTAAACAGTCACTAAATTTTGTTCCTCCAGATGCATCTTCAACACTAAAATGGATGTTACAATAAACAACAACCTAACTATAAAAAACTTAGTCAATAATAATTGAATTACATGAAAATATGTAACTTACGTAGGAATGTATTTCAACTTCCATAAATATTCACTCAAATTAGCAGGTTTTTCAGGAAGTTTGCATGTATGTGGAATAATCGTGAGCGCTAATATTATATTATTATAGGCCATGGACCACAATCCGCTAAGCAAAACATTATAATAAACACCAAATCTTATTTGAAATTTTCCTTCTTGGCCTACATCGGACAGCGCGCGATCGTATAAAGAATCCATCCGACTATTATCACGCTTCAACTGTAATTGTGCATGAACCATCGTCTTGTTTAAAGTTAGTTATAATATGAGATAAAAATTAAATATCAATACTCATTATTTGCTTACATTCATATTTGTTATCTATCAGACGCCGTTTCCTCATTTTATCGAGTCTCTTTTATCATTATTGCATAGACATACGGGCAAATCGTCAATGTTAAGTTTATTTATAAGATTATTACCTAATTGTTCAATAATCTTTAGAATAGAATATTTAATTTGCGTAAGATGTAGGTGGGTCTATCTATCTATCTGCCTAGCCTTTTCCCAACTATGTTGGGGTCGGCTTCCAGTCTAACCGGATGCAGCTGAATACCAGTATTTTACATGGAGCGACTGGCTATCTGACCTCCACAACCCAGTAAGTGGGTAATACGATACCCCTTGGTAAGACTGGTTGTCAGACTTTCGGGTTTCTGACGACCCGTAACGGCTGTCAAAGATCCACGAATGACAGCCGGGACCAACGGCTTAACGTGCTTTCCGAGGCACGGAGAAGTCTCGGTATGTAAAGATGGTCACCCATCCACCGACCAACCCCGGCAAGCGTAGCTTAACCTGATGGATCGACTCGGTGCGACTGTTATTACTTAGCCACGAGCTCGATGTAGGTGGATGGTGGTGCGAAATGTAGGTATTCTATTAAAATACCATTTTGGTTTGCAAACATTAATTAACGTAGTAATCAGGCTTAGTAACGTTCACACTTTTGGAACACAGGCCGCTTCTCTGTTGGGAATAGGCCGTAATCCACCACGTGGGCCCAGTGCGGGTTGGTAGATGTCACATGTCTTTGAATTTTTAGTTCTAGAACATGCCAGTTTCCTCGCGATGTTCTACTTCAACGTTTTGAGAGAAGTGGTGATGAAATAATTTATACAAAGTAAAGCGCCTGTCAGGGTTCGAACCCACGACCTACAACTTTTAAGTCGCGGCCGTTACCACTGGGCCACCACTGCTCAATTTGGTATTAGAAATATAATTTTAACAAAAATTTTAATAAATTGTAAACGAGAGCTTCTACAACTCGAATAAAGAAGATTCTTTGGTTGATGTGTAGGTACTGTAACGCTTGGGAGCGTTATCTAGGTGTGAGGGTGTGTGTGAGGTGGCAAATCCAAAGACGGCGAGGGTTCCAAGGGGGTTTATTATAATATTTAATTTATATGAGACGCGTACACTGTTCGGTAGCTAAGCTAGACTCTTCAACTAAAACAAAATGCATTCCTAACATATCTTAAACTGAATTGTTGGAACGTTCGAAACACAGGGCTGCCCTCTAGCCAGCCTGTACCACGCGAGGTTGCGCCTCGCATCCGAACTCCTTACATGAGCTACGCCCACCCTTGAATAAAAGGATTGGCGTAGTCTGAAAAACAAGACTTTTATTCATAACGTTCAAACAATCAGGCCCTTCCTACCTATGCCTATCAGAATAATTACCTAACGCCAGGAAAAAACACACGGGTGAGGTCTTTCTTTTGCAGAAGAAGGCTTAACTCAGGACGAACGATAAACACCCCGACGCGTGCCAATTAAATTGAAAGTTAACATGTGCCATAATGCACCCATAATAGCAAACGTCGTCATGTTTAAACCTCGTCATACCAAAACTGGCGAAAAAGATATGACGAAGCCTCAAGAAGGAAACACGATGTGATAATTCACATCTACCCGGAAGGGGTTTATAAAAACATGAACACAACATCAAAAACTTTTAAACCATCAGACGCAAATGAGCCCAAGGGAATGAAAGGTTCAGATGTATGCCTTCAACAAATTAAATTAAATTCATGCTCGCACTCCAGAGAGACAAAAATATAAAAACCACACTATACCCCATTAACATATTAAAAACCAAATTGTGGGTCCTCAACCAAAAGTTGTACCATGAGTATTTATCAAATACCCCCCGCGAAGGAGCTACGCCTATAAACGGAGTTGGTAACAACACGACAGCTACTCGGACAGAGTGCCATCCCCCCCTTTCTATGAGAGACCCTGGTTGGTTTACCCCTTAAATTCTCTGGAGCACATTCATGCTACAATAGCCTAACGAAGATTTTTGAAGACGAAGGCATTTGTTCATTCCGTTCATTCATTCAAGCCTCGCGGCGAAGTGGGAAGTGTCACCACACCCGCTCCGAAGCGGCGTGCAGGCGACGCCCCATTCGCACCCGGCCGGCGGCCGCGTCCGATGTTGATTCTCCGCAATATGAAATAAACACAAATTAAAAATGCATTAATATTACACCATATTCATCACAAATCTTTACGATGTTTACATCAATGTGACACTGACATGACAATTAAATTAAATGACATTAAAAAAAAGACAATTAATTACATCCTACTAAGAAAAGGTTATAATAAAAAAACATGTACAAAATCCCTGACTTGCCTATTATTTAATTTCGAAAAATTTGTATTTTAAAAATGAAAACTTTTTTATAAAATTCCTATTATATTTGAACCTGCTTTTAAATTTAAACATTTTCGGTTCTAAGTTTTTGAATTTAGACTTTTTATTATGTGAAGCCTTTTCCTTGAATGGTGCTTTTATAAAATTGTTTATAGCACGCTTTTGATATACCGTGAAATTATTACAAAAGTGTAGAAAAGATAAAATCAAAAATAGGAAATTTACTTGTAAGGGGGACCTAGTTAATTTATTTTCATTACAAGAATCAATAATGGGCAAATCAACACCTCTAGTCTCGACCGTTTGAAGATTTTTGACATATTTGTCTATAATAGCTTCTACGTCAATCCTAACGTCATTCTCCAGGTGTCCGACCACACATGACTCTGTGACAACCTTAGCTAAAATATTGTCACCTTCATCTAAAACTTTTTCACCTTCGTCCTGGTCTAAAACAGCTTTCGTTTCAAAAAGTTCGACTGCAGACAAAGATGACTGCTCAACCTCCTTTATCTCTGTTGTTAACGAGAACTGGTCATTCTCCTTTGAATCGGTGAAATTTTTACCACAATCATTTTCAACAATTTGATCTACGATGATGTTATTATTATAAGTTTCATCATCGTGATCATCATTTTCCTCTGATAAGGACACAATCTGAAGGTCTGAAATATAGCTGAAAGAAGTAATAAATGGACTGGACTGACCCGATTCATCCAATTTTTCCTCGTGTTCATCCGCGAACACATCAATCAGCTCGTCCTCATCGTGCGCAAGACTGCGCTCGTCATCATCATTGTCTCTGCACTCCCGGCAGCTTTGCTCAACAACGACATCAACATCTAGCGGGTCATCCTGTCTTCCGCTAGAAAATAAATCAGCATGAACATCTACATTCGCCACATTTTGCTGTCCGCCTTCATCAGACAATACTTGTGCAATCTCCTCTACTTGCACCTTATGAAAATCTCTGTGGCACTTGCACGGGAACTCTGCCCATAGCGCGTCACACATCGACTCGAAGCTCATACCCTCGTGGTATGTGTAGTTATGGAAAGATTTCGTAGGGCCCACAAAATATGCACTAATAATCAGCGCCCAATCACTCTCTCGCCATTCGTAATAGATGGCCAAGGTTTTAAATTCATTTATAAAATGTTCTAGGCATTTGCCATCTATGCCAGAGAAGTATTCCATCTCGCACTTTAAAAAAAATTAGTCAAACACTACTTAGCTTTATTCCGGCGTCGCGTCGCCGTGGTGCCTTCTTCACTATTCTTGCGCACCTTTCAGCCGTTTGATCACCCTCACAAATTTTTTAATTTTATGAACTTTTACTTTTTTATATTGAAATCTCGCAGGCTACCCGGCGCCTCCACCACTGTAACGCTTGGGAGCGTTATCTAGGTGTGAGGGTGTGTGTGAGGTGGCAAATCCAAAGACGGCGAGGGTTCCAAGGGGGTTTATTATAATATTTAATTTATATGAGACGCGTACACTGTTCGGTAGCTAAGCTAGACTCTTCAACTAAAACAAAATGCATTCCTAACATATCTTAAACTGAATTGTTGGAACGTTCGAAACACAGGGCTGCCCTCTAGCCAGCCTGTACCACGCGAGGTTGCGCCTCGCATCCGAACTCCTTACAGTACACATCAAGCTATACATTTCCAGTTTAAGCTGACCTCGCATTGTACGGAAATCCTATACAATGCGAGATAATCATAAACTGGAAACATGTAGCCGTGTGTACTTAACCTATTTGTCGATGCCACCCGTACTCTACCAAAATCAATGATCGACTTGGCCGATTCGGCTAGTCAGCTTACTGTAAACTATCGGGTTTCGGATTTGTGAACAGCGTATAAAGGATCCTTTATACCTTCAATTCGGCATAGAAGCCACAGAGTACTTTTATATATAGGTAATAGAAGCGTATCGAATTTTTGTGAATAATTATGCAGCTCTCGCATATTATGGTTCATTGGTTGGTCACACTAGCAATTAGCATACAGCCAGAGGCGCTGATTTACATAATATTTTTATGTAAATGTAAATCATCGAATAAACTGTCTAATTCAGACGAATTTAGTTTTTTTTTGGTAATTTTTAATTTTTATACATAATTACTTGAATTACCACATAATCAAGCAAAAAAAATTGTGCTTAGTTTGGTGGAGTTGAAATATTTTTGTTGGCAGCCCCATTCTCGGCGGTTGACTGACTCTGGTTAGCTTGCCGCCTGTGCGTTTTTCGGAGGTTTTCGCGCCTCATTTATTTATTTTATGTAATTATAATTCATGTTAATAACATTCCAATATGGGTGCGTATTTGTCTGAACCCGTAACGGAAAAAGTGTCTAGCGATGAAGCTAACGATAATCTCGAGTGCGGCGCGAGCTCCATGCAGGGATGGCGTGTCAATCAAGAGGTACTTTATTGTTTCGTTCGTGATAGTATAGATTTCAGTCTTTGTAAATGTCGATATTTATTACATATCAATCGCAATCACTTCCTCAGATCGATCAGTTATCAGTAAATATATAGTTTTATCATTGTAATATTAACCGTTCGTGGTTATCGCTATGTTAAAATGTCGAAGCATTTCATTATGTCCAATGTCCAATGCACGATTTTATTTACTGAGAGATTTTTTGACGTTTATGAAGTTTAGACGGCCTAGGTTTTCTATTCATGATCCCTACGCTTGAAAAAATCATTAATCTTTAGTAGTTTATAGGTATTTAGAAGAAGAAAGCATATAATATTATATTCATAAATACTAACGATTTAAGTATCAGTTGTATCTGCTAATATAGATTTAGAAAGCATCACAATCAAAGATCTACACTAATATTCATCATTTGATGATAATATGTCCTTTATGATTCTAGGATGCACACAACACAATCCTAGAGTATGATGCAAACACATCACTGTTTGCTGTGTATGACGGCCATGGAGGAGCTGAAGTGGCCACATATTGTTCACAAAATCTGCCAAATTTTATCAAAAATACAGATGCATACAAAAGTGGAGACCTAATAAAAGCTTTGGAAGATGCTTTCCTCGGATTTGATGCTTCCATTGCCAGTAAAGAAGTCATGGACATTCTGAAAGAGCTAGCTGGTGAGTTCCTAATGCAGCAATAATCTTAGCAGCATTGAACATTTCAAACCATAACTGTTCCAATTTCTTGTGTCTTCACAAAATAACTGATGATGCTACATAACCTTCAAAAACAAGTGATTTGTTTTCATCGAATAATTAGAGGTTATGGTAACATATCCATAGTGTACTAATTAAACAGCTGCAGTTATTGGTTGCGAGTTAAGTTTGGATAAATTTAACAGTATTATACTATGAGATAGTGACCCTAATATTGATTGACTTAGTGTGTGTGGTAGAGGTCAAATGTTTGCATAATGACTTAGAATCACTCTTTTTACAACTTCCTGAAATTTTAAGAATTTCATATCATTTGAATGTAAATTGTTTAGTTATGTTCATAATGTGACATATAAATTTTTCTCATCAAATATTGAGTTCTTTATTTTTAAATATTCTCTGACTGTTACTGTTATTTGGTGAATTAGATTGTTATTTTGTTTGGTGTCATAGTATCTCATAATATTGTGCCATTGGGTATATAATAATAGTGTATTAGGCCCATATTACAGGACCTTACTCAAAACATTACTTAAACCTTGGTTAAAAAATTTTGACTGATTAAAACTAGTTATAAATAATGCTTGAGTCTTGAGTGACGATCTGTAAAACGGGCTTTTGTGTGGTCACACCATCGCCATTAGAAACACTCACAAAATATAAACCATTCTCTCATGTTATTTTAATGTATTTGAAATCTTGAGCATTTTTGCGATCTATTATTATATATCCCTTCTAATTGCATACTTAGTATACCAATCAAAAGTATCCAGTTACAGGAAGGAGTATCCAATTGTTTGTGAACAAAAAGTTAATATACTCAAAGGAATTGGTTATGATGAGATATTCATACTTATAAATATACATATAATTATCATTCCAAAAAAATCAGTTCAGCTTTTGCTATTATGAGATTTTGTGCAATTACAATGCGAAAAAGTTAAATTTTAAGATTGGTGTCAGTTGTCACTCCATGTAAAATACTGGTATTCAGCTGCATCCAGTTAGACTGGAAGCCAACCCCAACATAGTTGGGAAAAGGCTAGGCAGATTGATTGGTGACAGTTGCACATTGCCTTTTTGTTACTAGACATCTTGATGGTTCTCTACTTCTAGGTATGCCCTATGCACAAAAACTTTCTGTTATTATTAGTGTGAACATTTTATTTTGCTTAGCATGGTAGTATGTGTTGTTTTTAATTTTGTTTTATGTCAATTATTTTAGGTGAAATAAATCCACCAGGCCCCAGTGATAATGAGGAAGAATCTGAAGATGACAATGTGAGCAACTTATTTCAAGAAGCAAAGCTCCCATTACAGGTAAACAATTATTTGAATTTATTAGGCTTAGTGGTTTTTTTTTTTTTAATCTGTTTACACAGCCAGATATATTTGCAATTGTGTATAGTATTCAGTAGGTAACAAAAGAACAGTAGTATTTTACAGAGTTACGTCTATAGAGGGTGTCAGGCAAAAAATGTTATAAAATAAATAATTTATGATTTACATCCTGCTTCCCACTAACCATGCAATCACTAATCTGTGTAGGATGCTTAGTAATTATGTAAATATTTCAGCAGTGGAATTTATTTAGGACTAGCTGCTGCCGGCGTCATCGCCGCGTGGTCCCTAATTCATTCTCTAAAATAAAAGTTACTCTTTATAATATCAGCCACTAAAAGTCCCGTCAAAATCGGTCCACCCGTTTCGGAAATAAGCTGGAACAAACAGAAACACAGAAAAAATTTAAAAAATTGTTTAATATGCTTTCATATGCATTTAGTAAAAAGCTATTATTTTGACATTACAAACAGACACTTTAATTTTATTTATTTGTATAGACATATAATTCACATGATTTGACAAACAACAAATATGGTATTATTGAAAACTGCCAAAAAATATTAATTATTGTAAAAATTGTAGGAAGTATTGGCTAAATACGAAAATAGGCTGAGCACTCTTCATCGTGCACGTCTCGGCGACACAGGCACGCCATTGTCGCCATGCCTTCGCGCCAAGAAGAACCCTGAGGAAGCTGGCGGTTCAGGTACATGAATAATTATTAATTATACCATTTCAGTGATTTCTGAAAAATTGGTTGGTTTCGCCCCGAGAAACGAGAAACGGAGTACCTAACATTGCAAAATGCTAAAGGTAGCATTTTAGCGACAGTTTTTCGACATACAAATACCTAAAATTTATTTATTCTTCCTAAATCTATAAAGGTAAGTAATGTACAATTGAAGCTTACAATTTCCATTTACAAGCTTCCACAAATTAAAAACTATGTATTTAAAGTTAAAAGAAAAAAAATACTCCATAAACTAATATGACTTAACAAATTCTTCTTTAAACATAACAAAATAATTTCTTTAGAAAAAAACGTAAAAAGACATTGAAATTTATGAATCGTAGTTAGTAATAATCGTGAAATGTAATAATTTTACTATTGTGGTGGAAAACATCGTGAGGAAACCCGCATGCCTGAGAGATATTTCGCGACGGCATGTCAAGCCAAGTCAGAGGCAGCATAAAAACTGACACCAGGTTAGTTACTAAACACACGAAAAAGACAGATGATTGTGCTCTTCATCAAAGTATTCGTTATTTATAGTTTGTCCTAATGTACTTGGGCTGGTTCTAAATAGATCAACATCCAAGTGTAAAGTTCAGATATACTCCCTACAAACTGCTTGGGCATGATTTAAGTTGTCTATGGCCAGAAAAAGATAAGGTAGTATTTTGTTTTAATTTCATATTTCGTTTTATATTAGGTGCTGGTGGATCAGGCTCCAGTTCTGGTTTAGCAATTGCTGGCTCAAGCCTGCCAAGTCTAGAGGCTTCGTCCAGCAAGAATGGCTTGTCTTCTACGAAGGAAGCTTCAGAGGGCAGCAATGCAGATGAAGATGCTGGAGGTGTTTCTTCCACAAACTCCAATGAAGAAGATAAGGATGTCAATGGAGAAGTGAGTTCTGTTTTCTTCTTTTTCAAGCTATTTACCATCTTATACTATATTATTTACTATATTTACATACCGTCAACACAAGTTCTAACTTTAGTTCAAATGAAGATACCTTTGAGACAGTTATTGAACTTAATGAAAGTACAGTACTTAATACAAAATTGACATCTTACACTCAGCTCTGTCAGTTTTTGTACTTATAACTTTATGTCATAGTTAGAATAAAGTTCAAGTTACAATTACTGGGTGAAAGGTGGCTTGGCGTAAGCGAAGCCAAAATGAGTTCTAACTTTAACACAAGTCATAAGGCTTGTGTTAAAGTTAGAACTCATTTTGTAATGCAATTATAAGGACAACGCATTACTAATACTTCACAGGTCTCAACCAGTGAACCTACCGAGAAAGCTAAGGAGCCAGTTGCTATGGAGGTAGACAAAGCCAATTCTACTGCCCCAGACAGTTCTGAAGATAACTGCCTTCAGCCAGAACAGAGTGCAGATGCCAAGAGCTCAGTAGCTACGGGCAATGGTGCTACTTCTGATGCTTGTAATGGAGAAGTCACAGACTCCAAGCAAGTTGATGGCGAGGAAAGTAATATTACTTCATCCAATGGATCGGCCACGCCAGCAAAGGGGAAAGGTAATTTGTTTGATACCTTTTCCTTTGGGATTTCCCTTATAACATATACTGTGCTTAGCAATCTGCACTTATGTTTGCTGCGTTCATGATATACAAAAGTTAAAAACAGTTGCTAAATATCTAAATCAAAGTTGCATAACTATTAACATGAGGCTTATTTTAAAATTAAATTATTTTTTTCAGAAAAAGCTGCAGCTGTGTCAAGTTCAGATGGTAAGGGCAGGCCTAAAGAGGCGAAGATGAGGCGCGCCGCTGCTGCCGTGTATGAGTCCTTATTGCGCCAAGCCGCTGAGGAAGACGATGACGAGAGTGACTCCAATGACGAAACCTTCGAGGGAGGAGAGGTTAACTCGTCTGATGAGGAAAATGTTAATGGTGTTGAGGAGTCCTCGAATGATGGTGAGTAGATTGATGATTTGGCCAGTTCCCAAGCAAAGATTCGTGAGTTCTTTTATTTCGTTTAAATTTTTTCGTCGTATGCAACAAATGAGACCGTTTCATAATTTTGACGATACAATGCTACTATTTTCAGGAGATGGGGAGGAGGAAGAAGACGATGAATTGGAGGCAGAATCAAGTGACGAAGATGGAGAGGACATGTCTATGAATGAGGAGCCTGGCAATGACAGTGGCTGCACAGCTGTGGTAGCACTGCTCAGGGGTAAGTTAGATACATGCTAGAACTCAGTGCTTTCTAAAACAAGTTCCATCATCAATCAAACTCAAACTCAAAGCATTTATTTCAGATAAACCAATTACAGGCACTTTTGAATTGTCAAGGGGTCGGTCAGTCAGAAAGATGAAGCTAGTTGCCCATTCCAAAGCGTAGGTTCCTATGGAGAAGAACGAGCAAGAAACTCCATGGACACTCTTTTGAATCAGAATATTATTACATTATATTGGTTACATCATTCATGTTGAAATTATACATGTGAGAACAATGTCATTTCAATACATTCATTTTTTGTATGTTTATAGGTAACGAGCTATTTGTGGCGAATGCTGGAGACTCACGCTGCATCATTTGCAGAGAGGGAAAAGCCGTAGACATGTCAATAGACCACAAACCTGAGGACACCCCTGAACTTGAAAGAATCACCAAAGCTGGTGGAAAAGTCTCGAATGACGGCCGCATAAACGGTGGCCTCAACCTATCGCGTGCCATCGGCGACCACTCCTACAAACAGAATAAAGACTTGGGTGCTAAGGAACAGATGATCACAGCATTGCCTGATGTGAAGACGTTAACGATCGATGCAGAGAAGGATCAGTTCATGGTGCTGGCGTGTGACGGTATATGGAACTTTATGTCTAGTCAAGATGTTTGTGATTTTATTCTGCCGAGGGTGGCCGAAGGTCGCGAGAGGCTGTCGCAGATTTGTGAGGAGGTTTGTATTGTTTGCTTATGCTATTGATATTTACTTTACTTGAGGATTTCGGCTATATAATTTAAAACAAATTGTTTGCACAGATGTTCGACCACTGCTTGGCGCCGAGCACGATGGGCGATGGGACCGGTTGCGACAATATGACAGCTATTATTGTACGATTCAAAGGCGGGGTTATCAGTGAGGTAGGGCAGCACACGAGTAACGCAGAGGGAGCCAAGAAACGCGCCGCTGAAGAGGAGCACAACCAGGAGGAGCAACAGGACTCGAAAAGGCAAAAAGTCGATGATCCCCTCTCAAGTTCAGTTGTGACTTCAAGTGTCTAAACCTTCAAACATTATAGACAAAAGTGTTCAAGCCACGCATAGTATTGTGAAATGTATGGTGGAGACTTTGTAATTTAAATTATGATTAATAGACAGGTCATGTCACATAAGGGTTCATTGAGCATATTCTACTTATTAATTGGTAATAATTTATCATTTATACTGAGCAATATTTTGCTACAAAAATCTCCCTCGTTTTTGATGAAGAATGGGCAACGTGAATTATTATATCGTGTCGGTATTGCCTTACCCGGGTTCAATGCAGCCCGGTGTTTATTACGCGCCAGTGTCTTTAGAGATAGTTGTGTTGAAATAACTCAATTCGTAGACAAGTAGACGTACAGACAAAACATAGCAATTAATTATGCATGCACATAGTGTTGTTGACGTAGTATAATGTCAGCGACATCAGACCACAACGCAACATGGTGGACACCTCATCCAGTCGCGCCACTATTGAAAATAGTTTCAAGCATTTATGTATTAATTGGTAGGTAGTTTGTTGCAATTGATAATGTGATTGAAACATACACTTACTACAATTTTACAACTTGCACACAAATAAAACGGACGCTTGATAAGTGAGATATTGGCGTATTTCCAATGTAAGGTATACATTGTAGTAAGTTTACTGTTTAGAGGGAGAGAATTAATGATAAATTCCAGAACTGATTGTTGACGATAGCAACTAGTAAGTAAGCTAATCTGTAAGTGTAAGTTACAGAAGTTAATGTGTACGATCTAATTGTTTTGAATCCCACTTTAAATATATTACAGAGTAAAGATTTTTCTTGGTTTTCGTTGCTAGGACTGGCATTTTTGTTCCCCTTTAATGATAATGAAACTAAATATAGATTATAGGAGTATTTGAACATAGTATGCTTAAAATTAAATTTGCAAAGATTCTGTGAGTTGTTAAGCTTATGTCACATTTGTTTTCCTAATGGTAGCATTGACGTATACAAAACTTTCAAGAAACAGCAATGATTGTATTAGTGCCACTGTTATTTATTCATTTTCAATATTTTATAAACAGACTTTTTTTTTATTATGACTTATATAGTAAATTAACTAATAATACAAGATAGCCTCTTGAAATCTCAATTATTGACTCTTTGTTTCTAATTAAGTCAAGACAGAGCCCGATTTGGACTTATTTGGTGTTTGGTGAAAGTAAGATTATGACATTGGCATGTTCCTACATAAAATTAAATGTTAAAAACAATTGGAATCAAGGGAAATTATGTATATTTCAATTATTTATCTGTGTTACTCTGTAGTAATAAGTAGTTATATTTTTGTAATCACAGGTATTGTAAAATAAACTTAAATCCTACATAGTTTTGTGATTAAGTTGACATAATTCCAAATTGTGACTCGCATTACTTGAGCGGTTAAGTATAGTTGAAATTAATAGAATTACAAGCGAATTCGGGTAACCCCATAACAATATTAATTAATAGCTACGATTTACAGATTGACTATAAGAACTGTGTTAATTACAATGTGTGTTTCAGTGAAAATTACATTTTTACCGACTGAATCTTAGTTTTATTTTGTTGGATCAATTACTTATTTTTTCGTGTTCTTTTATTTTCTCTCTCAGTTCTTTTATTGCGAGCGTGCACGATAACGTATTCTTCAGGCTTCGGAAGAATTTCCAGCTTCTAATATCCCTTTTGGGATAACTAAAGTCGGAAGTCAGGTTTCGTTTTTTTACTTCGATTAAATAACGTAACTCTAGAATTACACTTGAACCATCTAACCACTAAAAATCGGCCAAGTGGTGTAAGCACAGAACATACTCTAGGGAGGGGGTGTAAGGGTTCCGTAATAGGGAATTGCATGTATTTTTTTAATATTTTTATTCGATAGTTTACATCGTCAAATAATAGTTTAAAAAAAATCGATTTAAAGTACTTAAAAAAGATGTTAAAAATATCTAACCGATCCGGGCTATTCAAACGCCCTCCTGGCGCGCTTGGTGTGGTGACGTAACATTCTATGAAAACAAAAAAGCAACTGTCAAGTCAATGTCAAACACTCCTTTTTGTAGCGAGTGTTTGACATTGACTTGACACTGGTTGATTGAATTGACATTGACATTTTGATTGTTGTGCTAGATTGTTACGTCACATCCGCTCTTAGCTTTTCAAGTATTTGAATTACCCGCAGTTTTTTGGCACTTTAAAAAAAAAAATTTCTCGCTCAAATAGAAATTTTATTATTATAGTTTATTAAAAAAAATACTTGACCCTTATTTGAATCACATGCATATTCCTTATTGGGATGAATTTATCCCAAGAACAAAGTTGAAAAACATGCTCTTCTGTGGTTCTCCCATACATTCCAAAGAACTGCAAATGCAAGTTTGTTCGCCCATAATCTAAGATTGAGAGATTTACCATGTTATTTTAAGATCAGAGACTTCCTATAGGTTTCCCTATAGTCTATGAGTAAAGAAACAATTATTAAAATAAAAAAATCACATTATTTCATATTCATTTGTAACACGGTAATTACAGACTGCAAAACTTAAAAAAAAAAAAAAAAATTACCCCCATAAATGATATTCAAAATTCATTTATTTATTTATTATACATTACACATCCGTTTTTGGGTCACACAGAAATTGAATGTGTAGGTACCCAACTAAATTGGTCCAGTAGATTCGGAATCAATTCCAATTGGCTGTGACAGACGGACAGTCAGCCAGACATACACACGAGTGATCATTAAAGGGTTCCATTTCTTCCTTTCCTTTTGAGGTATGGAACCCTAAAAACCGGACGAGTGCGAGAATAGGACTCGCGCTCCGTGGGTTCCGTCCCGAAAATGTCCCATTATATCTTCTAAACTAAGACCAGACTAAATCTGTGACTTGGCGAGAAAATGCGACTAATTAGCGACAAATTTTGGGAGAAAACGAGATCTTCGCTATGCTCTAACTTTTTGGTCAAAACTGGGGAGATGCTCCCCAGATTGGCCACCTATAAACCCTTATAACTTTTGAACCAGTAACTGACAAATTCTGATATGGCGACAAATTTCGACAATTTTTTTGTGTTATCAAAATTAAAATCTCAAAAGTATCGCTGTGGAGGGAAAAGAAAACATCATGTCAATAAATTATTCTTTTTTTTTATTTTAAATCACAATTCCTCAAATTATTTTCGCAATAGAAAACTTACAATTTAAAAACAAATTAAGTGCAGTTACAAATATAAACCGAAAAAAATAGGTTTACCATCACATTTATCACAGAAACTTAAATTATCTTATTTGCGTCAAATAATCAATAGTTTCCATTTGTGTGGCTTCTAAAATCTGAAGAGCATCATATTCACTATCCAGCTGCTCCAATATCATGGACTTGTCGTTAATCTGTGCCTGAAAATAAAATACCAAATCTTTACAATATAGTTAAGTACTTAGGCAGGTACCTACTTACAATAAATACATACATAGGGTACCTACATGAAGCATATAATACCTATACTTACATGAAATAAGTAAGAGCAAGGAACTTTATGTAATGATGATCTAACAGCTGCGCCGAGCCGCCGACACAGCCGTAGGTAGGTAGAGCAAGTGGAGCAGTCGTTATATGCGCCAGGTGACAAGCAGCGCCAAAAGCCAAACGAGAAAAACAATTTCCAGCGCAAAATAAAATGTTGATGGGGGATTTTAGGGTTCCGTACCCAAAGGGTAAAACGGGACCCTATTAAACGAGTCCGTCTGTCACCAGGCTGTATCTCATGAACCGGGATAGTTAGACAGTTGAAATTTTCACAGATGATGTATTTCTGTTGCGGCTATAATAACAAATACTAAAAAACAGAATAAAATAAATATTTAAGGGGGCTCCCATACAACAAACGTGATTTTTTGCCGGTTTTACAGACAATAGTACGGAACCCTGTGCCGGTGCGTGAGTCGGATACGCACTTGCCCCGGTTTTAAAAGTAGATAATGGTACGGAACCCTTCGTGCGCGAGTCCGACTCGCACTTGTTCGGTTTTGAAAATTTGGGACTTATTATTTACATAGGCTGCGCCCCATGATTTCACCCGCGTTAGTCTCGATCTCGTGGCAATATCGGGATAAAAATCGAATATCGGGATCTGTGTTAATCCAGGTTATAAACTATCTATGTACCCAATTTCATCCAAATCCGTTCAGTAGTTTCTGCGTGAAAGAGCCATCCATCCATCCTCACAAACTTTCATGAAACCGAAGTGTGTAGAGATGTGAAAGCGTCGATCAATGGGTGCCGATAGACAATCTCGCTCTATCCTGATCAAGGGCTAGGACCGGCGTTGTTACCTAAGGAGAGAGGAAGTGTTTTTTTAAAGTGGACAAAGATTGAAGCATCCATTTAGGCGTGGCCTAGTGTTGTTATGATAGTGAAAACGGACATAAACAAGGTAGGTAACTAACTTGCAGTTTAGCTTGCTCCGCCTCCCTTTCTTTCGAAGTGGATTTCAAAAGGTTCATGGAACCTATGGCAGCCATTTTTTTTTTCTCGACGTTATCACCAAGTTCCTTGAGCACTTCTAGCAACGCGTTGATTACCTTCCCGAAATCTTGAATCTCTGTTTTAGGATGAGAATAGAGGTCAAATAGTATCCCCTAGTATCAATGTAGACAGACTCTCCCTAACCGTGCGTTTGCACTAGCGAAACTTTTCCGACAAAACATGTTGAAATCTCTATTTTCTGTCAATGTTCCATACAATTTTTGACAGGACGGAAGGATTTAAACATGTTTTGTTGTAATGTTTCGCCAGTGCAAACGCACGGTTATACTCTTTGGACAGACATGGCTCATAGGCTGTGCGAACTTTCGGGCATGTTCTCGCAAGGTAGAGTTACCGCTAGAGTCCACTAGCGTAATACTCTACCAATTCCGAGTACCTACTCTACCAGTTTCAGTAGAGTACCTAACTATATATACGTTTTATATTTTACTAGCTTCCGCCCGCGGTTTCGCCCGTGTGGCATGTCGATGAAAAGTAGCCTATGTCCTGCCTCTAGACTATCTGTGTACCAAATTTCATTTAAATCGGTTCAGTAGTTTTGGCGTGAAAGCGCGACAGACAGACAAACAGAGTTACTTTCGCATTTATAATATTAAGTAAGGAAGTAAGGATTAGTAGAGTAACTAGTGTTTCTTAGAACGCCACGTACGTTGCTCGAATATCGTCTGTCACTCAAAAAAGACAACGTTCGTACACACGGCTACATATCAAGTTATACATTTCCAGTATAAGCTGACCTCGCATTATACGAAAATCCCATATAATGCGAGATCAGCGTAAACTGGAAATGTATAGCTTGATGTGTAGCCGTGTGTACAAGTTTTACTCTAATATACCTACGACCTATACATGGGTCGAATAGGCGGTAAAGTGTGCGGTGGAGTAGAGTGGGCGTCGTAGTGGGGGCAGGCAAGTGGTAGAGTAGCTTGCCTACGGAGCTAGGCACTCTACTCTTTCAAGTTTTAGTGCTTTACTCTCCCAATACTGTCTAGTTACATTGGTATATTTAGTACCTACTCTACCCGTCACCAGGCTTCACACTCGCCTCATGCCACCATTTGGTTCCTAAAATAGGTTATAGGTACGCAGCCCTCTGCGCGAAGTTACAAACTGCATAGTTATATCGGCCCATTAATTGATATAGGTACCTACTAGCTAGTATATCAATGGGCCCGTTCATCAGTTCCAAAATCTTTTAAACTATTGAAACAGTTTCTTTAGGTTGACGATATTAGGTACGTACTTGTGTCATAATCCTTGCATGTGTCCTTTATATCCTCGGTTTCTTTTAGGACATTCGTTTCTATCACTCGGATTTTGTTAATATCATCATAATACAAATGGACGTTCTGCAATTCTTCTGCCATTATTAATTTTATGATACTCCGATGAAATAATGAGGAATTTTGTGACTTTTTTTGTTATGATTTTTGTTACGTTGCTAGGCAATAAGACAACAAAAACAAAACTAGGTAGGTATAAAAAATGTTACCTGAGAGCACAGATTATTTTTACCTCAAAGTTTTCATTTTAGAAAGACACATCAGTCTTCATAAAATTCAACTATTTATGGACATTTAATTATAGATTATAGTAGTGTAAATGTGGGAAAATCAGATTATTCCGTTTTTGTTAGGATATGCAGTGAAGAGATTTTTTGTTTTCAATATGGGTCTTACCAGTTTAGAAATTATTACACTTAAATCGGTAGCCTCTTGAATGTCGCATACATCTATGTATCAAAACTTCCTATAATTTAAAAATAACTGGTATTCTAAAGTAAAATATTGAAATAACAATAAAGAACCTTTTTCAAGGAGGGCACTGTTTTTTTTAATAAAGCAACTCTACCTTACAAGCTGTCAGTGCTGTCACTGTCAGCTGAACTGACTGAAGTTAATTTTCAATTTATTGTTCTAGTAATGTAAAATAAAATTGAACTCTAAATTACAGACATTAAAATTCATTTTATAATGACGTGATTATGATTTTATCAATAGAATATTTTTGTTTTGTGCAAAGATTGTTATTCATTGTTCGATCATTTTCAAAAATAACAATCTAAACAGTGCTTCAATGTTGTGAATTTGTTGTGTGAAATATGGAGGGGTTAACACAAAATGAGAAAATTATTTGGTCATGTTGGAAAGAAAAATCTCCGAGGGATGTGGTCAGGGAGGCGGCTGCAAAGGGGACACACATTGAGCTGGCGATCACCTATCTCAAGGAGAAAAATGGATGGAATGAATCTACTGCCAGAGAATGGTTTCTAGCAGAGGTGAATAACCTTTTTATTTGTGTTACAATTACAACAACAGACTGATTTTCTGGCGTCTGCAAATAATATTAGACACAAACTTTAAATTGCTATATCTAAATGAAAATATAGAACTGATACTCTTACACACTGCTTTGTTCCAGATTTTTTTTCTATTTATTTTGTAAATTCCATCACCAGACTTGCAGTTCAACAAAATTAATCATTATTTACTCAAATGTTTTAGGTGAAAGCATGGACGGTTCAGCTTTTATTAAGAAAGCAGATATTCAAAGTTCTACACATTCTTAACAAGGTCAAGATAAGCCCTGAGTTGCACCTGATGACCCTTGCGCAGGACTCTGCCCAAATTGAATACAGAGACTTTATTGTTGAACATCTTGAGAAACTATCCAAAGAAATGAATAATGAAACACAGGAGAAATGGCTTGAGTTTAAGAGACATTGGAATCTCCTAAGGTATCTCGAGAAATCATTTGAGAGTGATGGGACCTTCAAGCAGAACAAAGTCTTTGGCACCGGCAAAGACAGAATAGTTGTCAACGAGAGTGAAATCAAAGCTTTAACTATTGAGAAGATAGAGAAGTATCCACAACAATGGAAAAGTAAAATCGCTACTGCATTGTTTTTTCAGTCTTTTGGTTAGTAATTTTATTTTCATAAAAGTTCAAATTAGTATGTTTGGCCTAAAAGTCAGCTATGCAAACTCGCTTACTGACAGGCATAAGGTCATCAAGTGCACGTGTGACATGGTAGGTGGCTAATATTCCTAGTTAGTTGATAGTTTAGGCTAGTTTGATAAAATATTTCTTAAGATATTTTTCTTAATATCTATATACCAGTTTGGGCTTTAAGCATTGTTATTCTGTTCGCTGGTAGTTGGTCCAGTATTAATAAAACTTAAAAACAAGAATACTGGTTTTGACAAATTGTGAAAGAACCTAAAATTATTTGTTTTGGTTGTTTCTGTTAGTTAGCCTATCAACTCATCATCTGCTTAGCCTTTTCCCAACCATGTTGTGGTCAGCTTCCAGTCTAACTGAATACAGCTGAATACCAGTATTTTGAAGTTTTTTGTATTTTACAGCCTATCAACTAAAACCATAATTATAATATTACTTAACCTACACCGACACCGGTGGATTTCTATTTTTTATATTTTTAAATGTTTTTATATTCTTATATTCTAATATTTAAAAATGTAATTTATAAGTGAATTAATGAAATAAACGAAATAATAATATTACTTATAATAACATGAAGCTAGAGCCCCAGAGTTCTTGCTTATCTGATTTTTATTAAAGGTTTACCTGTGCTCTAGCTAGTGTTGTCGTATTTACTAAATCTACACACAGTGCCTCTCATTGGTGGATTGCCACATTGGCTTAGTACTACTATAGTTTGACCGAAACCGCTGCAGCACGCCTGTCCGCGGCGAGATGGATGTTCAGGCCGCTTCTTTGTCAACCCTCACGGGCGTCTCTGCGCTCATTCGTCAACGCTGCCGCCCGCCTCGTCGCGCATTCCTAAGGCGCTGTACAGCGGTTTTGGTAGCCCATGGCAAAGTCGTCTATTTTCCTTTTGGAAACCTGCTTCCACAGCTGTTAAGACCCATATTTTAGGTGGCCCATCTACTTAGATAAACATTTAAAGGAACTGGGCTATATAGCAACTTATTGCCTGCCAACATAAGTTTGTATTGATAACATATAACTGTTTATTCATAGATGCTTATGTTGGTTATTTATTAGTTTTGATAATGTTATTTGAGATCAATAAATCAGTTATCTATCTAACACTGTTGCTATTAGTGAAGTGTTATAAGCTAATTGATTGATGTTGTGTACTTTCACATCACTTTGAACCTTATAATGGACACATAAGAATCAAATTGAACATTAGTCCTATTTTTTTTTAATTAAAATTAATACTATTTTTATTTCTATTTCAGAATTTTCCTTATTAGACTTCTCAGCACCTGTTGAAATGTGGAACTATTTGGTGGAGAACAACAAAGCCATGATCTTAGTCCGCTGGATCAATGTACAGACATCGGAAGTAGTTCGTGATATGAACGCGAGGTATATTTTCTTCAACAACGACGGATTCGTGAAGAAACTCCTCAATGTTGACACCAGGGGCTTCGACACGCATGTCTTAGGAAACTTAGACGAAATATTTCGTAAATGGTCAGTCACCAACGAAATGATTGAAAATGTTGCTAAAAGCAACTGTTTTGCTTATACCAAATTATGCATTTACGACACACTGTCCTCATACGGTATTGTGAATGAGAGTGAGCGAAACAATTTGTATTTAATCATATCAAGATTGTCACGCACGCAGAACTTGAAACTCATTGACGACATCTTTATTGAATCGTGCTCCACTATCAGTCGACAGCACTTCTACGTGGAGCTAGCCAAGTATTGCGTCAAACACAAGTTATATAAAGTGCTGACGTTATGTGTAGAGGGTAATATATTAGATACTGACTTATCTGACGTGGAAAAAGAGGCGAAAGACTGCATAGAACTGTGGTTGTTATTCAAGAGCATTGAACAAACTTCTGACAGACAAAGCCATGTTCTCCCAGTATACAACACTTGTGTACAAATTGCTAACGAAAATATCGACGACTATGTGTCTTCTAATCCCCACTTAGTTCTAGGAATGATTCTTCTCGAGGATTCTAAAATGTTGTTTGATATATTCTCCAAAGAGGACTTTTTACAGTTCAAAGACTTTAAATTGCCAAATAAGATATACAAAGACAAGCTTCCACATTTGTATAATGTTTATAAGAAATATACAGATGTGAATCAGACGTACGAGTCTAAAGACGTGAACGTTTATCAGTTGTTGTCTGGTTACCGTGGTTTAGACGTGTCCAAAATATTTGAATTTCAACTGGTCAATCAGAGCACCAACAGCTTGCTGTCTGACAAGCCAGACAGGCGCAGCCTGGGCAGTTTGTTGTCAAGCGACGTAGATGTTAAAGCTGCCAGTATAAAAGCTTTATCCCAAAGAGCTATGGAGATGCCAGACTTTGCGGATGAGAAACTTATGAAAAAATATGGCTATGTTGCCAAGTTGAATCATGTATATTATTTGAAACAGTACCGCCCTTGTAACGCAAGTCAAGCGTTCGTATCGCAGCAATATCAGACATACAATCGTTTGCACGACAAAAGTGTGAAGAGCGCATGCTGTGAGGCCCATGCTTTAGCTTTGCAGAACTGGTTCGACGGCGCTATGACCGCCTGTACGGTGTCTTTCATAGCAATGATAGGCTGCAATCCTACCAGATGTAGAGTGCACATCTCTTCAGCTAAAATGATAAAGAATCACTTGATGGAATACAGAGGGTTTCCTGAAGAAAAAGCGAATAAAATGGTAAACGAATACATGTCGAAACTGATTCAGAGTAATGACGAAGCTGCTAGAGAGATATTGAAGTTCATGGAGGAAATTACTATGAGCAGATTAGCAGACAGGCAGAAGTTGGACGGAAAGGTCGATATGTCGGTGGTACTGTATGAATCTCAGACGATGGTTAAGTTCGCAATGTTGCACAACTTACCGTTACCAGAACTGCAGTTACGGGAGTTTGTGAAGACTAACTCCTGGTTTAACTTTCTCCTTTTCGGCGACGTGTTCCGCTACCCGCTCAGCCAGATGCTGCAGTTATCTCAAGAGTTTGAAAGGAGGTCGTATGCGGAGCATTTGAAACACATCATGCTGCATCGAACTGTTGACGAGGGTGTCGAAAAAGATAATAAGGTTACCACTAGTAATGGACAAAGAAGAGTTACGAGAATGAATTCGGTGGAAATTGTAAGTTAACTTTTATACTATTTTCCCAATATTCTGTTCATAAAAAAACTTACCTTTCCAAAATACGGTGCAGTAAATGAATCAATTGAGACCGGCTACTGTTTTGTGTTGCACATTACGTCCTGTGGATTTCATATAAAACACTTTTAAAACTTCATCCACTTTCACTTTTCAAAATTATCCAAGTACTTATCTCCAGTGCCTTATGCAGAGTCCCAGCGCGACTCAGGGCACTAGGTTCCCTTCAAGAGTATACCTAGACCGTGAGTTGTGGGAGGTAAAGGGTGCGTGTCACGGCCCGGAGGACCCGCTGGTGGCCTCTACCCAATTTCATTTATCGACTTTCGCATTCCACTTCCCAAAACTATCCAAATTCTAATCTCTTGAAACTTATGCCATTCCATATAGGGTTCTGTTCTCATACAGACTCCCAGCCCGACGCAGGGCGGTAGTTTCGAGTTCCCTTCGAGCGCGTACATGGGCCGCGAGCTCTGGGAGGTTGCGGCCGCATGTCACGGCCCGGAGGACCCGCCGGCGGCCTTGCTGAGGGCGGCCGATATCTGCAGGGAACCCTTGCTTGTACTTATTGCTAGCTGTTATGAGGTTTGTAGCAATTTATTTACTTTATAATTTTAATAAAAATAACATAACATCACAGCTGTTTTTTCCGAAGGGTAAGGCAGAGGTTAGAGGCCTACATAGTTCAACCACATTTCGCTAGTTATGTTTAAGTCCTATGTAATAGGGGGCGAGCCTATTGCCATAAACAGGGCAACAGACTCCGGGCTGTTATGGTTATGGAGATGTTCCCAAAAAAAACCTATTGAATCGTTGTAGGTACAACTGTTGTAGATAAATAAACTCGATCAATCTGAGACTCGCTGAAAATAAACATCTTTCAATTATTACCCTTTTTGTTTACCCGACTACGGCGAAGAAAAAAGGAGGGTTATGATTTTGACCGGTATGTATGTATGTAATTTATGTTCATCTGTTCCCTCATATCTTCTAAACGACTCATCACAATTTGACAAATGAGGTATCGTTGGAAGCGTCTTAATCGTCCGCTGGTTATAGCGCCCTCTAGAGGACATATTTTTTAATCATACCATGTTGGTTATCAAATGAAAGGGCTTAATTAGCACATTTCAAAAATACACACATTATGAACCAAAAAAATAAATTTAAAAACGAAAACACAACTACGACAAAAAGTCAATCAACTAAAAGGGTAAAAAAAAAGACACCACAGCCAGACAAATTAAAAATCCGGAGTCACACATAATCTGTTCGATTTATGACTCCGGATTTTTAACTTGTCATGGTTGGGTTTTAGTTTTTAATACTTATTTTTTTTTATCTTGCACCTTTTTAGCCAAACGCCATAGACGTGCTATGGCCTCAATGGATCCTATCCTCCTTGTCTCCAAGCGCTCGATCTCAAGGAGTGCTGCAACAGCTGATGACGCAGCAGCATATAGCCTCTGACCAGTTCCAGAAAGTCGCAGAGCTGTGTTTGCTAGATGGCTATGTGACCACGCTGCATGAAGCTATGATGATATTTTTACCGGTGAGTTCTGGATGTATTGTAATTTTGAAGAGGTTCTGATAAAATGAAAACAAAAGGGTGATTTTCACAGACGCCTATCTATTTCAAACATGATAGACTTAGTTGGGCATTGTAATGTGCAAATCACAATAAGTAAATTGTTTTTGTTTAGAAAAATATACACGCAACAACTCAAACCCCCTTATTAATAAACGCGCGTAAATGTATGGGTTATCCGAAGTTTATAGTTAAGAGGAAATAGGGTCGGTATTTTTCTCCATACAAAATATACTATTTCCTCTTAAGGTCGATTCACAGTGTGAATCGATATGTGTGAATTTCACACATATCAGTGAAAACACAGTTCCGGCAACGGGTTCGCTCAGTTTAGTATCAGTGCTACAGTGTTGCGTCAGTGATTTAATTCACACACAGAACAGAAAAAAACAGTAGAAGTCGCATATCGCTTCATTAGTATCGGAACCAGCGTACCCAAACTCACACATCTACACGTTAATTGTATTTCGTAACACTAAGAAATTTTTGGTGTGATTGGTAGTTTGACATTGAAGGAAAGTAGGAAATAATATCAGTCGTCGCTTATTTGAAAATAAACCACAGTTATATGACGATAGAGTTGTTTATTGTCTATTCTTTTTACGTATTTATTGCTTTTTCCGTTTAGAGCGCACACGGAACAGTTTATTGAGCAAGTTACGCTACCCGCTGCTAGATGTCACTATAATAAATGCATTCAATTTAAAGCTGTATATCGTTATAAATAAGATTTATATTTGAGTAACGAGCTCATTACTATTCGTCCTCTTCTAGGGATGTACCACTGTCGTTGACTTATTTATCGACATTTCGTTTAATTTCCAAACAAAATAGTCAACAGCTTGAGTCGATAAATATTATTATGTTTGAAATCAAGTGTTAATATTTTATTTTAATACATACTTACGATTTATAGAAAGTATAATTAAGAATTGTTATGTTAAACTACTGATCCGATTGAAAATTATTCTATTAGACGGTTTTTATCGATTTCTCATAAAATTGATTGAAACCGGCATGTCTTAGAACCAAAAATTCAAAGACATGTGACATCTGCCAACCCGCACTGGGCCCGCGTGGTGGATTACGGCTCACTCTCACAGAGACTCTCACAGGCCTCCTGCCTGTGTCCCAACAGTGGGGAACATTATAGGCGGATTATGTTATGTATACATTTGATACAGACAATTGTCCTTAGGACAACAAAGAAATAAGTACATAATTATGTACCTACTTGGAAATGTATAATTTTTAGTTTTGGCACTGCTGTGCCGGCTAGGTATTTTTTTCCGCTTTTAATAAAAAATCTAGTTCTACGAAGTGATCTGAGCAAATTGTACTAGTTTTTGCAGGAAACCAACTTTGCCTTCCAGTCGCTTCAATCCATTTTTCTTTTCTGTCTGGATCCTTAGGAAATCTGGAGTCACAAAATAATACGGAACCCACTTTTTTATAGGTTTGAGACTTTGTGGACGAATAGATTAGGTACCTATATCCATGTTTTATAGTTTCACATTCAGGGTTAAATTTTTCTCGGTATATCATAGAATACTAGAGAAATACGAGACAAAGGAAGAAAGGGAAACTAGGGTGGAAACGCGCAGGAAAGATTTACCTAATTATTTGCAGCCAAAATTAAATGTTGTCAAACATAGCTCTAAAGTACAGTCTGTACAAATTTTCAATAAATTGCCTTTAGAACTAAAAATTATTAATAGTCCAAGAATATTTAAATTCAAATTAAACTCATTCCTATTGACGAAGTGCTACTATAGTATAGAAGAGTTTTTTAGGGACAAAAATAATGCCACAGTGTAACTTGTTTATTGTTTACGTCTAATTCTTGACATGTTATTTTTTTTTTTTTTTGATTGAGTTGATTTCTTATTTTAATTTTTGACATTTTATCTATTTATTGATTGTAACTTTTTATTGATTATTATTATTATTCCGTGTATTTATTAACTTGTAATTAATTGTAATTTTTATTGATTATTATTAATCCTGTATTCGACACAAATGTATTTTTGTTCAGAATAAATAAATAAATAAATAAATACAGAAAACATTGTAAGTTTAAGGTGAATGCGTCAGGATAGCCCGCAAAATTCAAAGTTTCTTACGTTTTTTGCAATTTGCAAGTCAGTATCAGGTTGTATATGTTGATCTAAATATGATTTACGGCCGAATCAAATATTTATTTTTAGACTTATAATTAAAAAAAATACCAATATTATAATTACCTCTAAGTTCATAAAATCCTATTGAATTACTATTTCATGAAATCATGAAATTTTTGGATTATGCTAACATAAGGAGTTGTGTTGAATTTCGCGGGCTACTTTAGCGCATTCCCCTTAAAATATCGATAACTCATTATCGATAACGGTAATCTCTAATTGAGTAGCTAAGTGTGACATGTGCCTAGTTGGAATCTTCGAGAACAATATGTTTGAGTTTAAAAGAAAGTAGACCTTAACTTGAACAACATAAAGCCAACTTTTACTTGTCTTGTTTTAATAAAATATTATTTTTATATTTTAATCGAAATAAAATCAATTAAGACTTACCGATGGTATGATATACCTCCATTTGATACATTTTTGGTTCTGCTATCATGTTTACATTCTAAAACAGCACAATAGGGCATTTTTGTATTTTTTTTCCAAGTTCTTTTCACCGTGATGCTTGTAACGAGACTGATGTGCGTGATGTGTGCGCGGAAGCAAACATTTGCGGAACTCCGCAAAACTCGGGGTACGCGGGCCCCGCCTACTTGCGACTTCTACTGTTTTTTTCTGTTCTGTGAATTCACACATGTCAGTAGTCAGCTTCAGTGAAAACGTGTCCGTCGTCAAGTATCGTGATTGTTGCTAATGGCTCTGTTCAATACTACGGAGCTAGCAATGATAGCTATTGCTCTAGAGCTAGACGAAGAAGAAGAGCAGCATCAAGGAAAAAAATTAAGAATTCTGTCAATCGTTCGTCCTCCATTTTGTTTTTGACGTTGCGGCGTCCGTGATACAACAAAAAATATCATCGGCACTAACACAGAGCACTGTGTCGTCACTGACACTGACAAGTGGGGATGCGTTCATGGAGAATGTATGAAAGAATATTTCGCACTGTGCCGGTACTGTGTCGGAACTTTGGCTTCACTGATATGTGTGAATCGACCTATACACTTCCGATTACTCATACATTTTTGGACTCGGTTTGAGAAAGCCATTAATTATACCAACAGAGTATTATACTTTCCAGGAGAGTCCCTTAACCTCATTCACATCGTTCCTCCACCGTTGTATTCGCCATCACAACTTCGATACTGAAACTACGAAACTCCTCACGAGTTTCCTACAACACGCTCAGCGTAAATACAGCGTTGGTGCTAGTGGCGCCTCCTGGCAACTGTCCAAAGAAGCCCTGCAAAGAGTCTCCGTGTCTCTGGTCAAGATTGCACTGAGCCATAACTTTGATAGTGCCTATCATCAGAGGGAGTTCCTCAAGTGTCTGGCTGTAAATCAGTTCGAAAAAGGATTCACAGGTATAAAAAATTCTAGTGCTTTTTTCTTTTTTTGTTAACATTTAAGGGAAAGATGAGTGGGGTGATGATAAATCTTTTTTTGCCTTCCAGTGTCGTCACCAAACTTTTCAACGCTGTATGAAATACTCAAAATATCTATGGAGACATCGTTAGCAGTGAATATATCCAAAATGCTTCAAGACGATTCTCAGCAGTATTTGGAAAAATGTGTCGAAATGTATACGGCTAATAAGAACTATGACGTAGCTCTGAAAATCGCGAAGCTTTCTGGGGTACCCGTCAATGGGATTTTGATAGCAGAATGGACGCATAAGTACGAGAATCTTCTCGCAAGAGACGACATGCTTGATGATAAAGATATTACTCTCTTCATAGCGGAGTGTAGTGAAGCTTTTAAAAAGGCAGCAGTGACCTTTAAAGACGCTACAGAATTCCTTGTATCCCACATAAACAAGATCTCAGATACGACACAGAAGTTCTACTCCTACAGAATCATAATGAGTTGGTTCGAAGAGAATTTAGAATACGGACGAAGACGCGAGGAGATCGAACACCTAATGTGGGATGCGTACTTCAAAAGCGAGTCACAGAACAGCATATTCCTCAACAGTTATCAAAGCACGATGCATTTTATAATCAACGGACAGAAAGACTCGAATATATCGAAGAAGATCGGTATGGCTAACGCAGAGAAACCATTTTCGATGATGCTGGATGAGATAGAGATTGAATCGGATGTTAGCAATATAGAAAACGTGGTTTTACTCGAAGAGCCTGAAGCCATTGACGGCTGGAGACGTGTAATGTACCATTTACTTGAGTTAAAGCTTCTTGTTGATGCATTTCGGCTATCAGCTCTGTTCAAAAGTCCACCGGAGTATAGATATCGGCCTCCTGCGTGTCCTGTGCAAATAGTGAGGACTTGTTTGAAGCTGGCGGAAGGGTCGTGTTCACCGTATGAATTGCCACAAGAGTTGAGACTCGTGATATCGTCGCCTTTACTGCAAAATAAATTGTCAAGTAGGTTATTAAGACTAATTGTGATACCTGGATTTTCTAAAGTTACAAGCTTGAATGCTGAGCGCCCACAGTCTCGGGTCCGATTCCTGGGTCAGGCAAACTGTTATGGCAATAGGCTCGCCCCTAATTTTATGGGATTTACACCTAACATTACCGGCAAAATGTGTTTGTATTAAACATTTCTGCTTAGCAAATAAAAGCGTGTTGTTAAAAAATACAATACACGTAGATATATTTAGTAACCTATTCCGCTTAACTATTCCTAAAGAGTCATAAATACCCTGTATGAAACGACACGTGTTTCACCTCTTAACGAGGCATCCTCAGGATGAAGATTGACTTGTCGCGAACCCGAACTCGCTGTGTTGCCACGCCGAGCGCCTAACGCTGATTAAGCGGAATAGGTTACTAAATATATTTACGTCTATTGTATTTTATAATGGATTTTTGCAAAGTCATGCCTGAATCAATTAATTAGCGTGTTGTTGTTTTTCTTTGTTTTGAATGCGACTTTTTCTTAATGGTCACTTTCTAGCAGTTTTCTATCATGCCTTTTTTCAGTATCAGGTATATCGGACGCGAGTTTCGAGGAGCTAGTGGTGATTCAAGAGAAGCAAGAGAATGTGCCGGAGAGCGCTCACTTGGCGGCGCGCGAGGAAGCGGACCGGTTGTCTGCTCTCGACGCTCTGGCTGTCAGGAGTGGGCTCATGGTTGCTAAGCAGGTAGTATTTTATTCAATATTGGATGTGATCTGATTAGAAAGAGTGACTTTGTTGCTTGTGATATGGTTACTCCTCTGGGATAAAATATCTGAAAATTGTTTTTTGGTCCTAAGTGACCATGGATATTCAAGGATGGTTAAGCCAATTCTAATCAAGGAAGTACAAGACTGTTTATACTGATCACAAATATGAGAAGTGCAATTTTAACACTGAGACAAAAATCTTTGCAGATGTTTTTGTCTTTATCGAGTCTGGTATTCATTTGGTTTCAGTTAATCAATTATTTAACTGTCCCGACTTACGAGTTGTAGGTCGTGGGTTCGAACCCAGCCAGGCGCTTTTGTGTGAATTATTCATCACCACTGCTCACAAAACGGTGAAGAAAAACATCGTGGTGAAACCGGCATGTTTTAGAACCAAAAATTCAAAGACATGTGACATCTACCAACCCGCAATGGGCCCGCGTGAGAGGGAGTGTGCTGTAATCTATTACAGCCCACTCCCTCTCACAGAGAGGACGCCTGTGTCCCAGCAGTGGGAAAATTATAGGCTGATTATGCTAGTCAATTATTATTGTTATTTGCCCAGGTCGCCAGCTATTTTCGCATTGCTCTACAAATTGGGTGGAACTACACATCGGTGTTGAAATATCAGAACCGCGCCGTTGACTTTATCAACTTAGTGAGTGGACGAGCGAGGATGTCCCTCGCCAATCTTGTGTTCAAGACATTCAATATACCTTCCAAACAGGTACGTTTACCATAAAATAGTTAGAAGTCGCCAATAATAATTTGTACTACTCGTAATTTGACTGTCTATAGCCATCGTTCATTGACCAAATCAACGCCGCCTTGACTAACAATAAGTAGTTTTAAAACGAGCTCTATGCGACATTTTAAAATATACTGTGTGTCACACAGCTTAAAGCCCGTTATCCAATGCTCTATTGTGAGTCTGTGAGGCGAGGCGGTGATGATCTGAAAAATGCTCGGTGATCATTTATTATTTCTATAATTTTCAGGTCGCCGAATACCTTTGCAAAGAAATAGTAGCAGCTATAATATCGCCTCACCTAGTGAAAACCTCGGCATTTAGACAAAAAGAGCACTTCCAATACACTCTATGGGGCTACGCGCTAAACGCAGACATCGAAATGTTCCTCAACATGCGACCGGACGCCTGCAGCCATATCGGCAAATTAATCTTAGATCACCTAATGGCCTTCCAAAAAATATACAAATGTACTGGAACTTCTAAATTACCAGATAATTTGTTAGACGATAGTTGTCTGGATGTTGAAAATTTGATAGACGAAGAGTATCAAAACGTAGAAGGCGATGAAGCTGAATCAGTCTTAACTGAAGAAGGAACTATATTATCAGCTGAGACTGAGTCGGTGTATTCAGTGTCGACTGTCTATACAGTCTACAGTAACAAAATGTCAAGAGATTGCAGAAGGAATTTGTTTGATGTGATTAATAAGAATAATGTGCATATTCGGTATGAGGTCAAGTCGAATATCAGGAAGATAACTAAAGGAGCGAAGTTGTCTACGAAACAGGTAACTATGCTAATTTAAAGTACTTAAGCAATTGTGAACCGAACTTGTTGTTATTTTAGAAAACTGTCATGAGCCGGTATTGTTTTGCGCTTTTCAGTTAGTATTTTATCCTTACGCTAACTATAGTGTTTTTAAAGTTGGACAATATCCGTAAAAGCCAGTTGCTCGATTCAAAAGGATCTCCCAGCCAAAATTTGAGTATTTCACTGCAAATGAATCGTCAAAAATTTTTTCCGGGAAATATAAAAATTCCTCTGTTTTCGGCTATTTGCTATCTTTGTCAGCTTGTTTTTATTTGGCCACTTTTAAATAATAGCTTTTCTTCTGACTCTTGTTACGCTAAATATATTGTTTAATTACTGTCAGGTAAACATAATCTGCCTAGAGCTGCTCGTAGTGGCCCACGAGTGTTTCGCGTGCGCGTGCGACACGGAGGGCGTGGCCACGACGCTGCGGTCGGCGCAGGCGCTGGCGGCGCGCCTGCTGGGCGCGCGCTCGTGGCGCCTCATGGTGCGCCTGCTCACGGGCCTCGCGCGGTACACTGAGTGTGCTTATGTGTTTCAGGTAACTTACTATGTAGCTTTGCGTGACTAGTACATACGTCGCAGCGGCTCAGTTGCAAGTAAAACTTGTAACTTTTAGCTGGACTTTAATTAGCATGACACAATAATTGTCATGCGTCATATGTACCAGAAAAAGTAAAACAGAAAGAGAGGTGGAGGACTATGAATGAGTTAAAAAAATAAAATGTTGCCACTGCTGACTAAAGTGAAAGCGTCTGTCCTTTACAACCCTCTAAAAGTTCTTGCAATCTCAACTGCAGCCTTGGTAGATTCTTCTATTATCAGCTGAGTCTTTCTTTAGCAAATGACTCAACTATTGCCACAAACTGGCATGATCCTTTGGCTGACAATCTTATGTATGGCTCAGCCCAAAACAACCATAGAACGTAGTGACCGCTTGCCATTACCATCACGTAGACTGCAAGTTTATTTTGTACCCATTACCATAAAATAATGTTGTATTTCTAGGCTTTACGCGACAACCATCAGTTTGAGTTCCTCCTGGGACAGTTCGACTACATGCTAGGCCAGCAAGGGGACAAGATAGCAGAGTTCAAGCAAGGACTCCTCGACTTCCTCAAGAACCACTGTCCAGGAGATACGGATACGTACATAATGGTTGCGTTGCATTTCAATATGTATGCAGAGGCTGCGAATGTGAAGAGAAAACAGGCGCTCAACCTGATCGATGATTTGGAGAAAATGGCTTTGGATTCTGCGAAGGTATGTGGTGTTTATGTATTTCAGTAGAATCAGTAGAACAATCTCTACAACTTTTGTCGACTAAAAAGTTGACTAACTACTGTCAAACTATATTTTAAAACGTGTCTTTCAACTACACTCGACTCGGACCTCAAGGTAGGTCTAGAGACGTAGCGTTAAGGCTACTACTAACTAAAGGGAAGATTCTGACAACAAGACTACACACAGTTCCGGCGGTAACGCCGCCTTGTCGCCAGGCAAGCCGCAGTGCGCCCCGCTTACCGCACAAAGGAGCCGCCAAACAAAGGAGTGCCGCTCGGCACAAGGTCGGTACCGCCGGCACTATGTGTAGTCCATAGTTGTCAGTTGTCAGAATCTTTCCTTTATTAAAGAATGAATGTGTTAAATTGACTGACGTTCAGTAGAACAAAGGAGGAATTAAAATCAAACACGATTAAACTAAAGCGAGTGTAGTGTGATATTCCTAAATTATAATTGGGTTTTCTCTTTACCAGGCTACATCCAAAAAGCCGTTCCAACCGCCAACATGGTTTCAAATTCACGATAACGTGTCAACGAGGTCCCTCCTAGAAACAGCATTGATTCACTGCACGGATGCCGCAGAGCTATACCTTCAGGGCGGGTGTACCGGCTTCGCGGGAGACATGGCGGCGCTTGCGCAACAAATTGCACTGCAAACATCACTGCTGAACGCGTCGCCCACGAGGCTTATATTGAATAGAAGCACCGAGCAAATGTATCGGCTTGTTAGTGAATATTTGAGGTGAGGTTTTTTTTTTGTACTCTAGTTTTGTCTCCTTTTCTTAAATATTTAAGTTATTTTCACAAGGTACAAAACTCGGACTGCAATATCTGAAGTGGGCCAGACAATTTTGTGACGTAGTGGATTCCCAAAAACAACAGAATTGAATGTTTCCTCAAGGTTGACAGTAACCACTTGCCATTCACAGGCTCATTTTAGCAGATCTGGGCTCATATTTTCCTAACTCATATCATGACTATCCTAGACGTTCTGATCTTTGATCCACCGGAGGAGATGCCATCGTCTATCGTGAACACCGTTACTCACTAACAATTCTCATTCTAGTTTCATGGAGGGTCTTGTCCTCCTGGCCGGTCGCGGCGGCGAGGCGTGGCGTGAGCTTGCATATAGACGCACTCTGACCAACGACCAGGCGTACCTGCGAGATATGGTTATGTATAGGCCAGATGTTGCGCATGATTTTCTCAACCGGTATGTTTCAATATTTAACTTTGTCCTGATAACTTCTAGGTGAAAAAGCTCCCCGTATATTTTATTTAACTTTGATTTAGGATACGTTAAACCAAGTCAGTCTAGTTAAACAAGCCGGAAATCAAATTATGGTTAATCCTCTGTTTTTATTCATAAACTGTAGGCTCTGGTTCTTTAATCATCTGCGTTACCATACCTAAACTGGATTAGGTCGCCAATCCCCAAAAGTAATAACAGTGAACTTGCTTGGGAATTGAACGCGTTATCTACGCGTCACTGATTAAATACTTACTAAATAGGATACACCTATTATCACACTCACTTTTACATTCTGTGCGTGTTTCTAAACTTTTAAATATACTATAAATTTATCAATTTATTCGATAATTGAGATTGATTTTGAATTTTTACAAACGTCAAACGGCCGACATCATTTTTGTCTCGTCTAAAATCTTGTCATTGAAATGCCAGTGATTGACATATTAGATGCGATCTTTTCCATAGTAAATAATGTCGTAGGTGTCTAGATAACATGGGGACCTAACCTATGCTCATATTTTAATAGTATTGGAATAAAAATTGCTATTGATTTGAAAGTTACTCAATATAAAAAATATTGATGAAGCACTACTAAAAAATCGTAACATATATACCACCAAAACTTAAAGTCATACTGCCACCTGCCACATCATTAAACCATAGATCATTTCGAGCAGCCATTGTTGTTTACATCTTTGGCGAATTTTAAAAAGCTGGACCTTAGGTGCTGTTTTGTCCACATTGAATAACCCTCATAGACTGACGACAGCAAAACTTTAAAAATGTTGCAGATATAAGATGGAAAGGAACAAAACATCAGTGTCCCAAGCAGCCATGACAGAGCTTCGAAATCTGTGCAGATGATATAAACTGAAATAATATACTACTAGACAGGTAGATCTCAACTATTTGTACGATGTAATACGTATTTTTAATGCTCATTCATAACTAGAAACTACGTTTCAAATAGTGTACCAAATATAAAATCTTACTAAATTGCTTAAATGCGTATATTAATCTGTTATTTTTCAATTTAAATTATATTGAAAAAACAATTGTAATTTAAATTGATTGCTGTGATAATTTTTGACTTGACTGATGATTTAAGTGTATTTTTGTATATCGTGTTTAAAATATATAATAAATATTATTATGCTTAACTTTTATTACTTTAATATAAATTAATATCTTTATAATCTAACTTAGAATACCGTCAAGCCACTAGCAAGCTTAATATGAATTGGCTGAATTAAATAATTGAAAGTTTTGCTTTGTAAAAGAGTTTGGAATAAGGTGCACTAAAGTAATTCTCTTGAATTTATTACTACTGTGGTATCCTGCTTTATTCTAAGACAAAGTGAATGGTCAACTAGGGGTTTTTAATAAAACGATATCATACTTAAAATAGATTTTATTTATAAATTAAAACAAAACCCAACACAAGACATTGGCTATACTCTATTACATAAGGTGAAAGAGATTATAAAGCCCTAATTTAGGGTACAAGTGGAAAGAACCTCAGTCCTTCTAATACTTGAACATACTCGCGATTCAGTACCAATTTGTGTAAACTATAAAAATACAAAGAATACAAGAATTAAGTAACATATCAACGGTACTGAACGCTAAAACAACATTATATACAAACATACTGAAGTAAATATTAAAATATTTATATCTACTAACAACTTGTCACATAGTGTTTGAGATTGTCGTATAGTAATAATACAATATATTTATTTATAGTATTCAATATTAACAAAACCAAAGAGGGCTACATTTGAAAAAGGTACTGATTTACTACTAACAATTACGGAGCTGCCTATCAATCTCTTGGTTCAAAAGTCCTCAAAACGAACAAGAATAGTTACCACCCGTTTTGAGGCCTTTGAATAACTACAAATCACAAAATTCCGAAACTAATTTACACAAGTCCAAATATAACAGACAACAACGTAAAATATAAATTATTTTCTATATAAATATTCAATATTTCGTGATGTAGCCCAAACAAAAGAATATCTTTAAAAATCACATCTGTTGCGACCATATCCATAAAATATCGATACTCCGGCAACGGACTGAGGACTACAGAATACAAATTGGAATGTAAATTATTCGAAGTAAATGCTTTATTTACAAAAAATATCACCTAAAAATGTAGTCAGAGTATATTTTTATAAAGTCACAATAATTTTGTTCCCGAGGTTCAGGTATGTATGTACAAGAAATATTCAAAACAGTACACTCTAAAATTTAATAAATGTAGGTCTTTACAACAATAGAATTAATTTTAATGAGGCCTACTTATTTTAAACAATGGAGATGCATTTTCATAAACTTTAAAACATACAGGAATAAAAATAATCTAGGACAGCATATAACACTTATGACAATTCAATTAAATTGATTTTATGTACGATGATAATATTAAATACAAAAAAATATGTACAAAAAGAATGATAAAATCGTATACATAGCTATAATACATAACAAATACTTATTTACGTTGCAACAATATAAGTAGGTATACAACAGTTTGTTCGCTTGGTAACTAAAGGCAACATGATTATTAACAAAGAGTTTACAAAAATACATCTTTACAAATATTTACTACATAATATAGTACCCGAGCGTAAATATGGCACATCGGCCGTTAGAAAGATTGTGTCATAGCGGCATAAGTGACACAGATGACGCTGTACAAAGTCGAGCAGTGGTGGCCCAGCGGTAACTTGGTGGTGGTCACTTACGAGTTGTAGGTCGTAGGTTCCATACCTGTCAGGCGCTTGACTTTGTGTAAATTATTTTCATTACCACTGCTCACAAAACGGAGAAGGAAAACATCGTGAGGAAACCGGTATGTCTTAGAACCCAAAATTCAAAGACATCTCCAACCCGCACTGGGCCCGCGTGGTGGATTGGTCCTCGCACAGAGAGGAGGCCTGCGTCCCAGCAGTGGGAACATTATAGGCTGATTATGTTATGGATTTGACTCCTACCGAAAGGAGTGGCCGACACTAGCAATAGACAGAATTGTGTCGAAAAGGGAGATGGAGGCCTTTGGTCTGCAGTGGGAGACTACAGATTAGTTAGATTAGATGTTATATATATGTATGTTGCGCCATATTTACGTCCAGGTACTTCATGTTAGAAAATTGGTGTAAGCAACGAAAATAATTTATACTTAAATGTACTTACATAAGTAACTATTATGCAATGTAGATAATTTATTACATAATTGACTTCGGTAACGTTGTAAGCTACTTTTACGGTCTAGTTATTGTACTTAATGGTAGCTTTGTAAGTCTTAATTAATCAATTTAAAGTAAAAAGGAGATACAATAACGTGAATGTAGTTTTTTTTTACTAGCGGTGCTGCCATCTTTCGGCTAAAAAGTAATGCAGCCAGCGTAAAAAGAAATAATTTTGAATGGCCCCAATAAATACAATGTGGGTATATATAACCCATTCTTTCTTAACCAAAAGGTCACTTGTGACGTTAGCTACAAAAAATTTGACTGCTTTACAGTCCGGTCGTCGAGAGAATGCGTTCCTTACACCTGTTAGTTTCATACTCTAACGAATATGTGTTTTGCGAATTTGATCCGTATTACAACTAGGAATTGTCCAACTGACAGGTGTCAGAAAGGCATTCTCTCGACGGCCGGACCACAATATAAATATGGACACTATGGAAACTAGGCCTATTTGTTCTAATATTTACCTACACTCCATTTTTAAAAATATCGCGGCGTCCACTCCACTCGGTACCCGCAACTGACAGCACCGTGACAATCGCTTGAGGTCTCGGCAAGGAGCACGTATGTGTGAGTGTTCTGTTTCGAACGTTTCTACGTAGTTTCTGTACTGTCCATATTTATACTGTGGCTGGACTGTAGTCAGATAGTTATTACCGCTCGGGAAACCAAACGTGATTATGAATAAATATCCATAACAATATTCTGTATCCATTACATTTATAGGCAAGATAGAGTACAGGTACAGATATTACGAGTATAATACTGTACAGGTAACGTAATGGACTCAAAGAAATTGTCGCGACCATCCTACATGATATTAAAATTAAAGTGTTAAACATTTTGTCATACGCTTTGGCAGTAGAATTTATACAAAGAAAGAGTATCTAATTTTATTATTCGAAATTATACAATTGCTTGTATTTGAGCAAATCAATTTATTGCGTGAGTCACGCCGTTAAGCAAAAAAGAATTTCAAAGAAGAACAGGGTACACGTTTAGTAAGTTGATAAAACATCATTTTTCCAGTGCAAGAAAGAGATGGAGCTATGCAGGATGCATAATGCCATCCCTTTTTCGCAGCAGAACTATGATGACTAAACATTTTACTATGTAGCCCAGAGGAATAAAAAAAATAAACGTTTTCAACGTTGATATGTTACACATTGGGACGAGGTATGGTTCCCTAAAGGCTCTGTCATATGTATACCGCGTACCAAATTGACGATAGAAAAATGCTTGATTTTATTTGCTTATCATTCTTTCCTCCGGTTTCTGAGAGCCTAATGCCATTGAGTGTTGTTTGCTAGTCCAGCACCCTAATTGCGTACCACTTTCATTCACAATGTGAATCATTTTGAAGATTACAGCTATACATTGCTTCATATGTTCGAAAAAATTGTCTGCTCAACAACGTAAATAACGCAATGAATGTTGTTGAACTGTCAAAATAAAACCCATTGTTACTGTTAATGTGTTACGCTATTACCCCGCTGGTCATGTAAGCTGAAATATCAACAACCATTCGAGTCACTTTATGTCGAGTCTGAGAGTCTATGGCAAGAACAATAGTCTCTCAGACTCGACGTAAAGGGACTCGACATAAAGGGAACCAATCATTCGTATGTCGTCATGGAAATGACAAAAGATTTTAATTGATTAGGCTTTCACAATACGGTGGTTAGTCTTAAACGTGCCATCAAAATATGCCAGAGCCGTGCATTTCAGAAACTCAAACAATATTCTTATCAACTAAATTATGTACAAAATAATATAACTACTGTTGCGGCACGTGCATACATCCACAGACATATCGCTTAACTTTAATATTTCCATACTAACATCATCACAGTCTTCTCACAGGTTCTTATACTAAACTACAAGTTAGTTTTGACACTGGTTTTGTCAATTTGTTTTAATATCAATTATATTGAAATTCTGAGTAATTTTTAAGTACTATGTATGTACAAAAGATTCATAGAGATAGGCGTTTGAGTCACGTTAAGCTTAGGAACGATAAAATATAATCACATTATCATGTCATGTAGATCAGCAAAACGATATAATATAGGGTGTTTGGAAGCTGGGTCCGAAGCCTTGAGGGGTGATACTTGACAACATTTGGAGCATTTTGAGCATATTTAAAAAAAGGTTTAAGTATACAATTGAGACTATTTAATTTTATAAATGACGTACATAAACTAAGCAGGTTATCTTTAAAAATATTCTATGACTTCAAAAGAGTCTAATAATTTTATTCAATAACACAGATGCCAAGAACTTGGTTAATTAGATTCGATACACATAAGATAAACCAATATCAATATCTGGAGCACGTAAAATGGGCAGTTAAAAAAAAACGTACTTCGTCAGAGTGCTCTAAATGGTCTCAACCATCCGGCTTGAAAACACCCTGTATAAACGTAGTAAACAAACTCTTCATATCCAGTAGGATTGTTTTTTTTTAAGTTGCTCATTTCCAGGACAACTTACTTTTAACAATACATTAGTTACGTCGTAGTTTTTTGTCATAATTAGACTTTTCATATTATTATGAAGGATAGGAAGTCGCATTTTGTCATGTCTAAAATAATATTGTTATTCTGGTTTTCGGTTTTAAAGTCCAGCCGTCGTCGAGAGAATGCGTTCTTTGTCAGTTTTATACTAACGAATATGGGGTCTATTTATAAACGTTGCTTAAAGCTGTTTAACCGTACATTTTTGATGTTTGAACGTCACTTAACTTTAAGCAACGTTTATAAATAAAACCCTAAGTGTTTTGCGAATTTGATCCTTATAGTAACTAGAAATTGTCCAGCTGACACTGACTGTCAAGAACGCATTCTCTCGATGTCCGGACTGTAGTTGTCCACATTCAAAAACATAAAATCAATATCTAACCGAGATGCTTAATTCACTGCAAGAGTTTCGTGATTTGGATTTTATTATTTTATACACTTTCATAACAATGCCTTCTATAAAACTTATTAAACAGGCAATATCACTTCGGCAAGTTACGTTTCAAAATAAAGGCAAATTCTTGATGGTAAAGTCAGGTAAATTAATTGTTTATCAAATTGACTACCAACTTAAATTGTCAGTATAATCTAATCACAACTGCCATTCTTTGACAGTTCTACTATAATGGCTATAACACGGCCAATTGACGTAGTGTGTCAATTTGATAAACAATTAACTTCCCAGACTACGTAGTTCCACTCGCTATTAACCAAAGCAGAGTTTCGTTTGAACCTATGCGACATAAATAAAAGTAAAAAACCAATGGTATGCTAAAATAGGAGACATTATGCCGATCTCTTTACAAAATTATAATATTCATTCATCTACGTTGCAAGAGACACAGTAGCATTCATACTAATTGAAGTCTAGCCACTCTTTGATTACGTTCATAGTGTACTTTAATTAGACCGTTTCATTAAAAAACGAGTTCTCACTTCAAAGCATGAAGGTTCAAGTTAGTTTTTATATTTTGAACTTTAATCCGACTGCACTAAAGTTCATATTACAACATTGACAACTTAGATTCGGGTTTAGTGACAGTTTTTATATTAAGAACTTTACCGTAGTTGGAATAGAGCTTGTAATATAAAACCTGGCGCGAAGACTTCAACTAAAGGTTTAGGGCCTGGTTTGACTTGACTCGTTTTATATAAGACGGGAATAGTTTAAAGAAGTAGATATTTGTATGTAACGTTATATCTTAGTTTGGAAACGTTGTCATTTACAGCACATTTGGCTATTATGTAAGTATGCAGTGTCTGATTTTTGCCTCGCGGACCGAACCCGTTGAAATAATTGAGTTTTTTGCCCTAATAAGTATTATAAATTCGAAAGTAACTCTGTATGTCTGTCTGTTTGTCTGTATGTTACCTTTTCACGCCTAAACCTCTGAACGGATTTCGGCAAAATTTGGCAAGGAGATAGATGGCATCCTGGGGAACGACATAGGGTACTTTTTATCGACATACCACGCGGGCGAAGCCGCGGGCGGAAACTTGTAGATATATAATTGTCATGAGCTTATAGTGAACTCAACTTGTTACGGAGTACGTACATATGTATCTTCAAGGTTTTAAGCTTAAACTTCGTCGCAAAAGCAAACAGCATCACTTTTATATTTTTTACTCTACAGACTCCACACTTATCTTACATCTCCTCCACCTTTCCGATCTTCAAAGTCTCTATGTTCAAGTCTGCCTTTCCATCGCATACACTACACCACAGATAATATATCCGTATGTCATATTTCTACGTCATTTTCAACCATATTCACTATACCACAGATAATATATCCGTTTGTCACATTTCTACGTCATTTTCAACCATATTCACTATACCACAGGTAACATATCGGTGTATGTTTTCACAATTTTGCGTCATTTTTCATTTCAGTCCACAGATCTTAAATATATCCGAATGTCACATTGCTACCTACATTACTTACACGGTATGTGTGAGTCTATAGCGGTGCCGTTCATCGAGGATGGTGCGTATGGTGCGGTGCACGTTCTCAGGAAGATGGTCGAGTAGCATGCGAGGCATTACTTGTAGCTCCATGAAGTCTTCAGGGCACGCCCATCGCATCTCGTACGTGGGTTCTGCTGTGCGCACTTTTCTGTAATATTGGCAAGAATTAGATATTCGTCTTGTTTGGGCTACTTTAAGGGGGATGCGCTAAGGTAGCCCGCGAAATTCAATTTTTTTTTTAAAGAAATTTTGAATCATATTTACATCAACATACAACCTGATACTGATATCAAGTTGTATATTGATCTAAATATGATTTGCGGCCGTAACAAATATGGATTTACAGAATAATTCTGTTAATCCATATTTGTTACTCCTAAGTTCATATAAGTGCCAAATGTCATGATTTCATGAAATAGTCATTCAATGCACATATATGAACTTAGAGAGTTTTATTGCTGATTCTAATGTTTATAATTCTGTAAATCCATATTTGTTACGGCCGCAAATCATATTTAGATCAACATACAACCTGATTCTGACCTGCAAATTGCAAAAAACGTAAGAAAATTTGAATTTCGCGGGCTACCTTAGCGCATCCCCCTTAAGGGGTTTGTTTCGTCTCGTTTGGGCTACCTACGGAGTTTACTGTACGATGACTGTACCTGGATAAATTAATAGGCTGCTTATTAAACATTGACCCGTCAAATACTAATAATATCATTAAAATATGATGGTGTTAATTGTTGATGCAAAATGGAATGTTTTGACTTTTGACTATGATGTCACTAATTGTGTGATGTGCGTCACATCTACTATTATGTCTTGTTGCCATTAAATGCATTTCTAACGGCCAGTATCTTTACAATAGTAACAGGCAACTGTTCTTCAGCGCTGTTGGATTTACAACCCTCGCCTCAGCGCCGAGGATTGAAAATACAACAGTGCAAAAGAACAGTTGCCTGTTACTTTTGATGAAGAAACTGGCCGTAGGTATGGTATTCTGATATTAACAGTTTGCTAAAAGTTTTAACATTTAGATTTTAATTTTTACTGCTATATTAAGCAGTGGTTATTTAGTAACGATTGACGCGTTATTTCTGTTTGCATATTGAGATTTTATAACTAGTCCTTCTCTCAGAGAGATTTCTTTTGAAATGAGGGAAAATTTTGAAGACAAAAAATTTAATTGAGTCGTAATAGGTACCCAAATGTATAAAAAATAAGGTAATTTACCTTTCCTCGCCTCCTTCATCACTTTGGTCAGACATGGGTGAAAATGTGTGAATAAAAATTAGCTAAAACCATAGTGTATATAGTGTAATATACAAAGCAAATGTAGGGGGTAGCAACATTGAGGGAGAAGGTTTAAAAAAAAAAGTTATGACTTCATTATGCGCGTGCGCTTATTTACAGTTTTCTGTATAATTTTCTTTTTACATTGAATTACTATAAACGTGTGAATTAACTTACTTCTCGATACCCATGCGCTTGCGTCGCACGATGTGCAGTATCCGCCCCGGTGTGAACAGTCTCGCGGAAGAGAACCGCCGCGCGAACACGTCACGAGAAACTAATGCTGCTTCCTATAACACACGGGTATTACATCTTACCATCTCATCATGTCATATCATCAAGTATTGATCATACTTATTATAAACTAGCTGCTGCTCACGGCTTCGCCCGTGTGGACCCTCATTATTTTTCTAAAACTAAAGTAAGCTACTCCTTATAACATTAGCTATATGCCTAATTAATGGTAGCGGCAGGTCCAAGTCTTAAATTCAAATTTTTGGAAAATTAACTAAGTAGTTATGAGTTTTATTTATTATTTTAAGCGTTTCTTCGACCCCTATAGGTTTATTTTACTTTTTTTTTTACTCCTTGAATTCTTTACTATAATTCTATTTCCTATAAAATTCTATTACCCCCTATTATTATTACACCTGATAGTATACCTACATAGGTAATTAACAACTAAATATTTATAAAACACATCGTAATATTGAACTGAAAGAAAAAAAAGATTTAGACATACATCAAATATCAATTAAATATAATGAATTAAATCATTCACCATGTTTTAATGTTTTTTTCATGTTTAAACTGAACACTCATTTAATTATTTAAAACATCCATAAAATATTTCAATACATACCACATTGATTAAATAATAATGATATACAAATAAATACATAAATCATCTAACATTTATAATTATTTATTCCGCAACCAAAACACACGAACACACTCAATGCAAACCATAAAAAATAGTGAATAAAAATAAGTCAATAATAATGGATAAGTATGCGAATGCCCGCGAAGTTAATGATTGATATTTAGCTGAATATATTATTTTGGGTTGTCATTATATTTTTGATACAGAAGAAATTAGTTTTGATAGGATAGTGTAATAATTTATATGGAAAAAAGTTAGATAAGTATGAGATACCTGTATGTTTGAAAAAAAATAGAATAAATATTTTAGATTGGTCTATTAGATATTTCTTAGATAGTTCTTTTAAATGAAGTTAGCGGTCGTTGATCGTCGACTGCGCAGCCATTAAAAACTCGATTCCTATCTTACCAGAGATATTAAAACAGATAAGAAAAATATGTTAACTAAGACACATGGCCTAAATTGTTCTGAAGGTTTTCTGTAACTGTTAAAAGTAACGGTTACATACTTTCTAACGAGATCATCAAAGATGGCGTCGAAACATGTAATAGATCATAAAGCTCTAATGACCAGCCTGTTTTCACGCTTCCAGTAATATACAGCAATTTTTTATTTTTGTATATTAGTTACAAAAAGTTTACATTGTTGTATGAAAGGTTACAAGAATGTTTTTGTTTGTATGAATATTTACAGATGTTTTTTTTGTATGAAAAGTTTCAGATTTTTTCATATTGGTTTGAAAAGTTACATAAAGTTTTCTTTTTCTAATGAACAATTTACAGTTACAACTTTCTTGTATTAAAAAGTAAAGTTTATGACCGGAAAAGTCGACACGGAAGTGCGACGATAAACTGGTAAAAAGGCTATCAGATTAAAATCAGATCTCACCAAAACTTGGTCCCAATTTATTTAGTTAAAAAACGCATAAATAAATAGAAAAAAGCCTTACCTCTACGCGAAAAAAATCAAAGGCCAAAAAGAAGCTCACATAAGCCACACGCTAGTATAAAGATGGTAACTGACAGCACTCACTGTGGACACGCTATGCACCAGTAGCGCGTCGGCGGAGTCGTCCGAGTGTTGCGCCTCCAGCTGTTCCGGTCGCCGCCATGTTGACTCGAGGTCGCGGGCGGGCACGCCGAACAACGCGTAGCCGAAGCCGTTCAGCATTATCCGGTACTGGAAGGAAAAGGTGATGTCAGATGATAGATTGGTAATATTTATTGGGTGTTTTGAAATTGGGAGAAGCAGGAGCAGTGGTCTTTTATGGCCACCTTATGTTGTGTTTAATTCAATCTGAATTGCTGGAGTTGAGTGACCCTCCGCCTTCAATTTTCAAATAAGTCGGTTCCACCTCAAACGTTATGGCTCCAAAAGAACTGCTTATTCAAAAGGCTTATTTATAATTGGTAGTGTTTTCCTCGCTCACCGTTCCGGATATAAGTATCTCTGTAATCTGTGATATTTTTTAAATTCTAAACAAAGTTTTTTAAACGACTTATCAAATGGTAGACTGTAGTTGTGTCCTTTTTAATTAAGAGTAATTTTGTTGACGTTCAAGAGAAGTCTCTTACCTTCGGCAACTTAGTGGCGTGTATGGTCTGAATGATCTTGGTCCTGAGGTTCTCGATGCTGTGCACGGACAGCCTCATGACCAGGTCGTCACCAACGCCCACAGTCATCACGAACGTCTCCGTGAACCGCGCCGCTTCACGACTTATTAGACCGGCTGAAAAAAAAAAGAAATAAAAAAGTAGTTTAATCATCAATCAAGAACAAATTATTAATAGATTTGATTGATTTGTTTTTTTTTTTATTTGATTTTTTTGAATTTTTTCTAGATTAATCGAAGAAAAAAGAAGTCACCTTGATGGCTCCCTTTTGCAAAAGGATGGGTGTTTGAAATGGATCGTAATAAATTATGTGCAGGAACTAACACTTCACATAATTCAAATTTTCTTACGTTTTTGCAATTTGCAGGTCAGTATCAGGTTGTAGGTTGATCAAAATATGATTCTCGACTCAGTAGTTAAAGTAGGTAAGTCGTAGTAGTAAAGTAGGTACCCAAGTAGTTTTTACAGAATCATAATCATAAAAATCATCAATACAACTAATTGAGTTCAAATTACCCTATTCAATTTCCCTATTTATTTTTATTCCGTTTTTATTATGTTCTATTTTTAGATTAATAAAATCGGAATAAAAAAAAAAAAAAAATATATGAATTAAAAACGAAAAAAAAAAACTTTAAACCTCATTTCCCAAAAGTACCATTTTGGCGCTTTAGCATTTTCGCCTTTCCACTGACGAATAATATTTCAACAGATGCGCCACCTGAACCCGTAATAACTTAAGCTTTTAAGACTACAAGCGTGCAAGGAGATTAAAAATGATCTAAATGTTTGCAAAACCCAACCACCCACATATTTTAGCTTCTGGGAAAATGAGATATGGCGGAGGAAGGGGTGAACACTGTGTTTCCGGGGAAATTGATGGTGGTCGCATTTGGCTTATAAAACGAACGCATATTTGGGACCGTGGATAATTAGTAAAATTATGGTTACATTTGGGGAGCGTTTGGGTATGTTTTATTACCCTAATTTGGAAAGTAACTGGCATGAAAAATGCTTACCAGGTGTTGAAAACGCGAATACTTTGAGATGTGGATACCTCGGCCTTAATTTTAAAGCTACTAATACTGCTACTCCTGCACCAAGACTGTGACCTGGAAAGTAGAAAAATGCTATTTAGATTTTTTTATACTTACTTAATTAGTTATCATTGTATCATTTTTTTTTTGTCACTTGTTATGGGTTAAACAACGCGAGTAAATGGAAACACATACGAACGAAGCAAGTTGATAGCTTGTAAAAGCTTCAAACACGTTTAGAAAACAACATGTAAGTAATATTAAATAAGTTTTTAGGTGGTTACTTCAATTCGTAAATTTTTATCGCATGGAAAGTCTCGTCTTTCTACTAGCAGCAGCATACCCCGGAGGGCCTAGACAAAGTGACATTCTATCAGCGGTAACGATGATGGAAAAAGCAAAAATGTATAGGACTGACATAAGTTATCGAAAATTAATCTTGAATGTCGTTGTAGAAATACGAAACGCTTTGGAAGCGATTGTCACTTGTCTAGGCCCTCAGGACGATATTAGTTCATAGAGTTTCTTTCGTTACCAGTGAGTACGAGGTCGTAATGCGGGAACTGTGCGAAGGAGCGATCGAGTACGGGCAACAGACGTTTCAACATCTTGGCGGCGCCCATCGACATGCCCTTGTGAGCTGCTGTGTCTTCTGGTAGACCTGTTGAGCATTACATATGCTATGTTTTGGAGTATAAAGGTTCTGAAGAGTCTGTGGTCGATGATGATGGATTAAGGCTCTTACATACTGGGGCGATTCGCCGCGCGACGCGACGCCGCCGCATTGTTCGCCGTGAGAAATTGTTTTGTTAAAATTCGCGTCGCGCGACGAACCGCCCCAGTATGTAAGAGCCTTTATAAAAGGACTTAGTCTTCTTTTGTAAATTAGTGCTGCAACTAGCCATAGTCACGTTGGGACAAGTAGGAAATGAGGGGTTCGCTGTTTGGTTTCTTTTAGACCTGGGTTCCTATTCTGGCTTTTCACACAGGTCAATTTTTTTATGTCGCAATATTCTGTCACGGAAAATGTGGGGGCGTAGTGCACTCTAAAATGTAAACCAATGCGGCACCCAAAACTGTATCCCTAAATTAATCACCGTTTAATTTGTAAAAAACCTTTTGCAATACATTTCACCCGCCGGTGTCTAAACTCGACGTCTCGACGAAACTAATTTTATTCGATCTCAGTTTTCAAAACCATGTTTCTACTATCATCAAAACTTACCCTCAGCCTCGAACCGTTCTGAGCCGGCGGTGAAGTCTGTGAAGATGTCCCTCAATGAGATGGAACCCCTCACAGCCACCACAATGCTTTCACGCTCATGGTCCGCTATCACGCAGAATGGGAGCTAGACAACAAAACAAAATGCTATTGAAACAAACGTGCCTCGGGAGCCAACATCGTCTACCTAGCCTTTTCTCAACTAGGTATGTTGGGTTCGTCTTCTAGTTAAGCGAATGCAGTTATACTCGTACCAGTATTTTGCACAACGGAAACCTTATTGTGAAAATGTTCACCTAGGTAGAAAATATCTGACAGTGGAAATTTGTTTTTTAGGGCGGTATTGCTTTTTCTATATCTAGAGTTGTGGAATGGCCTAGCTGTGTAATCTGCCTAGAAAACTGGGTACCTATTTATATTCATGGAAATTAATTAGACATACCAGGTGCATCACGTTTGTCAGAAGACTTCACGGTCACACTACCGTCTTTGAGCAGCCGAGTCATCGATGACGTAGGTACTCGTATTTCGCGTAAGAATCGAGATGAATCACAAAATATATAGATATATTTTTTAAACTAACAAATTCGAGGAAACAGTCATGTAGGTATATGGTACGTTATCTCGATTTTTTCTTGTGAACTACTTTGATATCGGATTTCAGATGCATAAAAATGCTTTTGTAGAATCTGTCCAGCGACAGATTAAAATAAAACACTACTTCGAGGCAAAGTGTTAAATAAATTGATAGTTGCGCCACCCACAGTGAGTGCTGACCACGTGGCAACCGAGAAAGTAATCCTTTTATAAATTCCTTCGGGATTCATTAGAAAGCCAACCTTTTAGATTCTCTAGACTTCTTGGTTCTTCTTCTATGTGGTAGAAACTTTGCGTACCTACATCTTACTCAAGATATGTGCAACAATTTTGAAAACATAATATTTGAATGATAAATTCTCGTAGATCCGTGAAATGTTTGATTGCGAAAGTTGTGAAAAATGCAAGGCTGTTAGCGTAGAGTACGTACTTCAAAAACGCGGTTGTTGAAAGAGGCGAAGATGATGTCGTCTGCGGCGAGGTTCGACATGTACTTGACGCCCGCGAAGTTGCACATGCAGCAATTGTCGTCGGTCACTATGGAGTTCTTTGGTCTGTGGATAAGTAAAATCTTTTATAATACAGGAAAAACTTGTCTTTGTTATATAAAATTCCGGTTTAGCGTGAGGGCGAAACAGTACATCATAATCAGCCAATAATGTTCCCACTGCTGGGACAAAGGCCTACTCTTTGCGAAAGGCAGTTGGCTGTAATCCACCACACAGGCTCAGGGCGTGTTGGAGAGTATGGCGCGTTACTTGAAAATTATGATTTTATTGTTTTGCTATTATAATTAACTAGCTGATGCCCGCGGCTCCGCCCGCTTGACAAATTATATACTAAAACCTTCCTCGAGAACCACTCTATCCATTGGTGAAAACAGCATGAAAATCGGTGCCGTAGTTTTTGAGTTTATCGCGAACAAACAGGCAGACAGACGCGGCGGAGAACTTTGTTTTATAATACGTAGGACTTGTAGGTTAAGTTGGTTTTATGGCCATGAAAATGAAAATAATCGTAAGCCGTGCCCTGAACAAAACTATAGGTACATAACCAACTTTGTACCTACCATATCCGACGGATAAATGTCTTTGTCTTTGTCTGTATTTTTAACGGAAGATTCAAACTCGTTCTTGCGTCACACTTATTTCGTAGAACGCTAAATCTAGTACTTACTAAGTAGAAGGGCAAACAATTTCATTATCAAAATTTAACCACCCGTCACCACAATCAGTGGGTTCAACTTGAAGTTGTTCTTTCATGAAATTTCGAACTTTCCCTAACTTCAGACTTTTAAATAAGATTGAATCTTGGAGTTAAAACTAAGTTATGACCAAAAATAACTTAACTTGTTGGTACCTACTCGTAGGTATAACAAAATATAAACTACTGAAAATTCAAAGCCTGAAATAAAGAAGAAATGGGGACCAACTGGATTAAATTTACATAGCCTTAACATCTATAAAAACTTACAAAAACTTGCTCTGAATTAAACACATAAACAATTAAAGTCCGGAAATCAGGAAAGAAAATGAATTTCCTAATATAATAATCTACTTTAAAGCTTTGACGGTGAGAACTCAAGTTTGTTGTCTTTTCATTTCCAAAGTTCTAGTGTCAAAAGTTGCGGAACGGTGTTGCGTAATCGGTTGAAAAATAAACCTTTCTTCATCGAGTCTTAAATTGTGTTAAATTTTGTAGACTTGAGTTTATTAATTAACTGGCTGATGCCCGCGACGTCGCCCGCGTGGATGTCAGTTATTATATACTAAAACCTTACTCGAGAACTATCCATTGGTGAAAACAGCATGAAAATCGGTGCAGTAGTTTTTGATTATATCGCGTACAGGACGACAGACAGACGCGGCGGAGGACTTTGTTTTATAATATGTGAAGATAAGAAACCCAGCCTTGTCAAGACATCAAATGAAGTGAATGTTGAAAGAGCTTTATGAATTAAATTTTTTGAATGCGCTCTGAAAGGTTTATGTGTCAAGGTCTCGGTTTAAAAAAAAATGTATAATACATAATATCGCGATCAATTTATTTATACATACTTAAATACTTATTATGTTTAGATAGAAGTTGCTGGTCTTGAGTATTCGGGTTGAGCTTCGAGTCTCGTTACGAGTAAGTTATAGCCAGGGTCTGATTAATTTATGAATAATAAATGCTCATCAGTTTGAATGTAAACATGGTAGATAGTTGTAGCTGGCTGAGACCTGCACCCTAATTGCGTAATACACAATCAATCAAAATCTGAATTGGTTTGAAACAAATTCCTAATACCATGCTTCAAAAGTTCGAAAAAAAATCTGCTCAAGAACGTAAATAACGCAATGAATGTTGTTGAACTGTCAAATTGAAACAGATTAGTCTTAATCGGTTACGAAAATAAGTTACGCGCTTAGATAGCTACGTAAAACTTTAATATTTATAGTTGTTTAGTTCTTAGATAAGGACGCAAGTTAGTTATGTTTGGGTAGTCCGTCCAAAGATTGAGTCAAAAAGTCCTCAAGGTTTCCAAAAAGGTGACTGCCAGACGCTTAATGTAATTAAAATTTAAAGTAGGTATACAGATGAGATGTAAATCATTTTGTATTCGTCTGTGGGGGCTTGTAATTAGCAACTTGGTTAAATACTTATTATTGTTACCTATTATAATGTTATTTGTCTGTAAGTTTTCCGAAAATAACAAAATAAAATTAACTAGCATGAGAATAACGTGTTTAAAAATCATCCCCGCAATTGCTAAACGTTTTGATAAGAGTGTCGAGTGGTACTGCAGAACATGGGGCTTAAAACAGCCACTTTGGCACTTTCGTAAAATGTCACAAACTGACAAATTCATTATGATCTGCGTGCGATTCATAATACGAAATAATTCATCTGTTTGACAGTTTTCTATGGAGATTCGTAAAATGGTCCACACAATATGAATTGCTTTTGCGTCAATTAGAGAATTGCTAATGACAGCTGAAAATTCAGGAAATGAACTGCTTTTAAAGGCATTGCTAATGTGGTCGTTTTAGGCGGACAGGGAAGTCTAAAATAACTTTATTATTAGATATGACACGTTTTGATTTGGTGCAAAGCCGACAAAGGTACCTACTCTTATTTTACATACTTGGGTACCTCTTATTTTTAAGATTATTAGGTAATAAATATAAAGTAAGTTATCGTATTTAAAGCGATCAAGGTTTTTATACAGTCATCATGATAAATGATCAACACTGCGTATGAATCAAAGGTTGATTTAGTAGAATCAATGCGTGGTTTGATTCTAGAAAGTACCTATCAATCTCGTTTATGAGTATGACAGAGATAACACTGCAGACAGAAGTAATTACTTTAATCGTTTGGATAAAGGAGGTGCAGAAAAGTATTGCGACAGTACCTACCTACCTACAATTTTTATTTCATGTCGAGAGACCCTGTCCGATTCGAAATGGGCACGTAGGTTCTGCAATAACATTAGGTACTAAAAAGTTATAAAAAACTTTATTATTATTCAAAATAAAAAAAGTTATCGCTATTTAAAATTCATATGTTCAGTACGCAAATAAACTGGGGTTCTGACTTGAGACCCGCTAAACAACGGCCGCCCGCGCCCAATGTAATGACCCGGTAAAATTCCCAATTAAAAAACAATGCGGCGGCTTTAATTTTTTCTTTTACCTGCAAATTATCCACCTCGTAAATAGACTCTCAGTACGACACTTAACAACACCCTCACGGATCGGACAGGGTTTTTTTTTACATCTTGTATAGGTGGAGAAGGTATGTCAAAAGAGAAAAGCGGATTAGGTACCTACTTCCTATACCTACTCAACAAAGGGTTGATAAATATGACAATAGTTTTTTGGAACACGAAAGATTTCTGATCTTGATCTTCGTGATGCAACCTACCTAATGAGCCCACGTGGGCGGGGTATCTACAAATATTATACTTACGTGCTCTCGGTAATCTTGTACACACGGCTACATATCAAGCTTTACATTTTCAGTATAAGTTGAACTCGCATTTTATATATGTAGTTGTATAGGATTTCCGTACAATGCGAGGTCAGCTTATACTGGAAATGTATAGCTTGATGTGTAACCTATAGAACAAAGAAGATATTAAAGGACAATAACTAGGTACGTAATTTTCTGTCAGATCGGCGTTGCATTGAATTCGAAATTATTGTAAAAGCCAATTATCTTTTAAAAGAGTAACCATGGAGTTTCTTGCCGGCTCTTCTCCATAGGAAACGACCAATTGGAACTGTGCACCTAGCTTCTGACGTTTCATAAGTGCCCATGTAGGCTTATGTGAAATAAAATATTTTGATTTTGATTTTTGATTGATTGAAAATTACAATGTCAAAGCCGCAATAAATTTTACGGCATGATAATGATAGACATAATATGTACCTAGGTACCTAAATATACTAATAAAAAATATGTAGACGCATCGTTATGAAAATAATTTGGAAGTTTCCTTAAATTCATCGTTCGTTAAATATAATTTGAAACAGTCAACGAGTTTTTGCTTTTCCAACCAGAAATTATTCTGAGTGCTAAAATTTGCATTTTCGTGACATAATACAATACAATAGAGATATGTAGCACACCTTTTTAAAATGAGGATCGTGCGAGCCACTCTTTTTTACAAAGAATGCTAGCACACTGTGCTACCACGAATGAGGCGAGGCTGCGGTGGCTTGTTAGCACGAACGTGCTGTGAGTGTGTCAGTGAGTCGCGTGCTCGCCGTCGCCGACTAACCGAGTCGCCGCGCGAGTCGCGTGTGTGCTGTGTGGTGTGTAGTGAGTAGAGACGACAACGCGACACGTCACGGCACACATGTTCAGTTGAGTAGCAACACGCGCGGTGAGTTTTGTGGTGTATCTTTGTGCTAGCAATAGTGAACGAAGACATCAATGATTAAAATACACAAAAAGAGTGACTGACTCGATCGACTGACTCATTTCGTTCAAAACTCACAAGTACAAATGTTCTGTGTGTAGTAAATCTGTGCTAGTGTGGTGTGTGCTAGCACATCAACATAAAATGAGTGAGTGACTCTTTTCATCCAAGTGAGTGGCTACAACTGTGCTAGCACGTGTGCTGAGTCACCCAACACTACAATACAAGATTGTTGTTTTTTAACAAAGTAGGTACCTTGTTTATTGTTGTGTTTGGAAAGGCTATTGAAAACATCATGCAAATGAAGTTGAACTTGACCGCGTGGCCCGTGGGCTGGTAGGTCGCGCTACTTTTACCGTCACATGAACTTGGAGTTTTTTACAAATGTGTTTATCGTTAGTCATGCCACGTGTGTTGTTAACTTTTCCTAGTTTTATGTAGATGATAGTAGGTATCTATACTATTCTCTTTACACATTTTTTGATAAATTCTACATTTGCCAAATTTACAATACCTATCTATAAAAGATAATCATCCTATAATGTTCCCACTGCTGGGACACAGGCCTCGTCTCGGTGAGAGGGAGTGGGCCGTAATCTACGACGCGGGCCCAGTGCGAGTTGGTGAATGTCACATGTCTTCGAATTTTTGGTTCTAGGACATGGGGTTTCCTCACGATGTTTTCCTTCACCGTTTTGGAGAAGTGGTGATGAAAATAATTCACTCAAAGTAAAGCGCCTGTGTGGGTATACCTACGATCTATAAGTCGCTAGTTGAGGCCGTCACCATTGGGTTACCAATGCTCTCGCGGAAAAAATAAAAATTATTAAACTAAAAAGTCAACTAAAAAGGTATAAACAAGAATCACAGACAGACAAATTGAAAATCCGGAGTCACACGTCTTAGGGCTTAAATCAAACAGATACGTGTGACTCCGGATTTAATGTGACGTCACATAGCCTATAACCAGAGGACGATCAAGACGCTTCTAACGATAGGTACCTCATTTGTCAAATTGTGACGAGTAGTTTAGAAGATATGAGGGAACACATGAACATACATACATACATACATACCGGTCAAAATCATAACCCTCCTTTTTGCTTCGCCGTAGTCGGGTAAAAAATAATCGCGTAGTTGGAAAATTTAGACAAGTTAGTAGTGGTATAATACAAGTAGGTACTTAGTAGTCTTTGTTGTCAAATATTATCAATTTAATAAGCTATCAGCAATACCTAATTCCATAAAACACTGATGACGGGATTAGGTTGAAATGTAATTATTTATTGGAATATCGAGGGTAAGCTTTGTATTGTGCAGGATGATAAATGAGAATCCATTTATCAGGATCAATTTCAATCCTGGATGATACTCGTAAATTAATAGAAAAACATCCGTCGAGGGCAGTAAGACCTTCTTTAGGTGTTAAAAGAACAATCAATTTTACTAATTTATAAGGATTTATATGAAAGATGAATACAGTGTTAAAAAAAGTGGTTCTACTATTCTGCCGTGCTAGGAATAAGTGGCGTAAGTATGTTCGTATGCAGAACATACTTACAGCACTTATCGCTAGCACGGCAGTATTATGATCTTTATTTCATTTTTCTTACACATAAATTATATTTCTAAATATTAGAATAAAAAAATATATAAAAAGATTTAAAAATATAAAAAAAAGTAGCCCACCGGTTTCGGGAACAGGGTCCAAGCGGTCAGGGCTCCAGAGAAAGGAACCTCCTAACAATGCGAGCCGTGTCCAGGAGTACCGCTTTCTGAATCAAGCCCTTAATCCAGCTGCCCAACGAGAGCCTCCTTAGGTGTTGATCGAGGCTCTTGGCAATTAAGCCATTGGCTGTATTATTATTATGGATATTTAAGGTTGTTACAATTTTCTTAAACAAAGGACTTTGGAAATGGGTTTAAAAGCGAAGTTCCTAAATATTGATTACCACTGTATTTGTAATATTTTACATTGCTTGCTGTAATGATTATTAACTAATACCAGCTGCGCCCCGCGGTTTCACCCGCGTAGGTCTCGATCCCGTGGGAATATCGGGATAAAAAGTCCTATTCCAGGTTATGTTCTACCCATGTGCCAAATTTCATCCAAATCCGTTAAGCCGTTTAAGCGTGAAAGCGTAACAAACAAACAAACTCACTTTGGCATTTATAATATTATTAATATTATATAGTTAGGATAGTTATTAGGATTAGGATTTCATGGGATATCTACCTCAATATCTTGGAATTGTTACTGAAATGAATCAATAGGCATGATCAGCGATGACATCAGACCGTATTGTTTCGTGCGGGCTATGACTAACGTGCAGTTTCCATAAATAGTTCACATCTCGCACATTCTCATTTTATTTTGAACGATAATAAATCAAATATCGTATCAAACTTCGTTCTACAACAAGAACTAGACATATTACTGCTATATTAACTTTATCTTGACTGTAATAGAGATAATAACTTAATTTAAGGGCCTATTAGCAACCGTTTTATATCGCTAACTCGCCGATATCATTCAAGGAAGGCTATAAAACATATTTCCATAAATGATAAAACATAACTATCATATTCTTTGAACAGATAAACCGATGTAGGATTACCATAATAGCGTTGAGATTGCTTCACGATTGCTTGAACTGAAAGCGGGTATTGTTATATGACGGAAGTATTAGAATACCTACTTAGAATCTTTATAAATAGGCTATAATATAGCTTTATTAATAACTTAATCTACATATTATGTATGTAGTTCCATATTTAGTAGTCGATCTATTGTAAAGCCTTGTTATGAGAGAGTAGACTTCGGAAAAGCAAAGCTATATTTAGGAATCGTTACATGTACATACAAGTAATTAATGTGTTAGATATGGTTTCGTCATGATTTCGTCTAATGTGATAGGGCCACGTGTAGTAATTATACTAATATATGAAACGCGTAAAGTGAAGGCTACAAAAATTAAGAACAAAAGAAACATAAACCCAAACGCAAATAAGAAAATCTATAAATAAATAAACCCAACTATAAAGAAAATCATATAAATTTCTCACTCATCCCGTAACAACTCAACCGTCCCGCGCTTAAAACAAAAACAGAAGAACCAACGAAAAGTTTTAAATAAAAAATCAGCACTAACTTACCGACAACAACAGCAAGTCAGATGCCTCGCCAGTTTACAGAAACCGGTGAAGCAGTGGCGATACAGCACATACGGCCATCCATATGCTGCTATTGATAGCCTCAGGTAATGCAAAGCATCCTCCAGGTTCATCCACGGAGGGGTCTCTGAGAATATCTTGTTCACATCCGTGGTGTAAATCGGTTCTTCGTCGTTCAGCATTTGGATCCTCCTCATTTCTCTTGTCTCTCTCTTCTGTCGAACTCTTAGGAGGACGCAGCCGGCGACAACGTCTGATGGTACTAGGTCCGTTGAACGGAAAAGGGCGCTGAGTAGAGCTGGAAAAATAAAATAGTTCAATAGGGCTTTCAATTTAATACATAGCATTTGCTAGTGGATATTTAAACTTAGGTCTGCTTGCGTAACAAATCATATACCAAAAGCGTTTACCGCTAACCATATTTAGAACATAATTCTGTCTGTTATCTGCAAACGATCGGCAGAACTTGTCGACCATAATGACATGTCGCACAATTATTGTTTGTCGAACACTCGAAACAGAGCGATGTTTAAAAAAATACGTTTAGCGGTAAATGTATTTAGCGATTTGTAGTGCATGCCGGCTATAGTTAGGTACGTCCGGTGTCCACTCTGAATAGTATGATATGAGCTATTTAGCCTATCCTCAAACATTTCGTGTCAATATGAGAGAGGTACACAAACCGTCTTCTTTCAATCCGGTGTATGGACCTACATAAAACCAGACGGAAAGAGTAGTGCATTAATCATTCTATCATTCATAATTTAAAAGTAAAATTTCAACCCTACAAATCTTCCAGGAAAACAATAAAACACAACCTGAGGATTGAATTAATGAGGCGGTTCGTAAAGTTTTCTCATTTTGATGCAGATAAATTGCGCGGAGCTGTAAGTATCTGCATTGCGATTCTGTAACCATCTCACCGTGTAAACTTAGGTGAAGTGAGCGTGGAGTGAGCTGTCATTGTCATCGACACCTACTGATGCTAAAGCAGTGACATTTCACTCCACGCTCACTTCACCTATGTTTTCACAGTGAGATGGTTACAGAACCGAACGGCTGTTTAAATAAACAGTTTTTTCTTTCAACTACGGTAATTTGCAAAAGTTGGTTTTGGCTGGAATTTAAAAGATTTACTTATCAAAGCGAAACTTGGTAATGGTATTTCCGTTACGTGTTGCATTAGAGAGTATCTTGAATTAAAAGTATTCGTTGCAGGTAGGTAATTAAGTCCTACAAGTAATGTAGCTTTTCAGGTTGTAAAAAAAAATTTAATAATCGGACAGATTACGTGTGACTCCGGATTTTTTATTTGTCTGACTGTGGTGTCTTGTTTATACCTTTTTCGACGTAGTTGGGTTTTAGTTTTTATTACTTTAATTTTTTTTTTATTCTTTTGGGGTTGTAATATATATATTTTTGAAATGTGCTCATTAAGCCCTTTCATTTGATACCCAACATGGTACGATAAGATATTTTTTTTTTGTTTTTAAGTTCCTGACTTTACGTCCTCTAGTGGGCGCCATTTTTAATTTAATGTGACGCCACATAGCCAGCGGGCGATCAAGATGCTTCTAACGATACCTCATTTGTCAAATTGTGATGAGTGGTTTAGAAGATAGAAGGGAACAGATGAACATACTTACATACATACATATGTACATATATACATGCTTACATACCGGTCAAAATCATAACCCTACTTTTTTCTTCGCCGTAGTCGAGTAAAAACAATATTACAGGTAACAATTTAATCATTATAATTATTGTTTCTATAAATATGAATTCAGTTTTGGAAAACAATCAGGAAGGCAGTCACGTAAAATGGTAATGATCATTATTGAGGACGTGATTTCTGTAATCAGAGCGGAACACTTGTAGGGCGAAAAGGTCGGTTATTGCATTTACGTTCACGTAATCAAATATGTTCCCGGAATTACAATAAAATGGAATGATAATGCTGATAATCGAAGAGCTGATACGAAATAATATAAAGTACAACTTTTTTCTTTATGACCCTCGGCATATTTCGTGTTTCATCAGTCGTCGGATTTCTATCAGTTCCTTTGCACTTGGTGCAGACCGGACGATCTGTTAATGTAATTTATTTAAAAAATGGCAGGAAATTGTTGAAGGAAAATAGTTTTACAGCTGTATATAGTTCACATGAAAATCAAAACAAAACAACAATAAAGTACTTAGTTCTGAATTCAAATTATTATACACGATAAATCTCATATTTTATGGACATGGACATTAGCATTCGTTTGTATTCGGAAATGCGATGATTCCCGAGGGACATTAAGAAAATAGTTGTAGTGTAAGTGCCTGTTAATTACTCAAAAAGAAAAGTAAACGTGAACTTAGAGTTGTAAGTATCTTCTACATACTTTCTCAGTTTGCGAAAAGCACGCTAGGTGGTTTTCTGTTCAAACTGCGGTATATTTGCAGTTTTAACTCAACTTTGGTATTCAGGCTAAACCATACTAAATCTAACAACTTGTTTATGTGTCACAAACCTTCTAAGAAACTATTTTCAGAATACCGTCAGATTTCATGTGAAGTGTTTCCGGTCGCTAGCTATATTAATGATGGATTTGTATAGCTCTTTGCTACGTCATCTCCGGTCTTTATCTGAAGACACCTATTACACGAGTCTTTAGAGGTTGGAAGGTATAATCCATTGCTAATAAGAAGGAACTTTTTGGAGTCAACAATTGATTTTCTAAGAACGAATGAAGTTATTTGGCTCCAACTACCTAGGCAAGTTGAACAATCCTAATTAATATTATAAATGCGAAAGTGCTAAATAGGATACTTTTAATCCCGATATTCCCACGGGATCGAGACTTATGCGGGTGAAACCGCGAGGCACAGCTAGTTGAATATAATTTTTATTTGGATGCCAATCTTTAGTAGCAGACATTTACGGGATATAACAAACCATCTGTTGCCGACTTCGTCTGTGATCCAGGCTGAAACGCCTGCCTATGTCCTTCGCCAGGTCACGGTCTACCCCTGTGCCAAATTTCATCTAAATCCCTTCAGCCGTTTCAGCTTTAAAGCGTAACAAACAAACAAACTTTCGCATTTATAATATTAGTTAGGATTACGATGATACATTGGCATATTTGGCACGTTTCTTATTGTTTACGGTTTTACATTATACCTATATTTATGGTTCAGGCTCGACAGAAAATCGGTGCAGTAGTTTTTGAGTTTATCGCGTACAAGACGACAGACAGACGCGGCGGAGGACTTTTTTTAATAATATGTAAGGAAATAAACTGCACTATTAAGAAATAAGGTAGACTTATTCATATAATTTACCTGCAACTTGTTGAAAAGCTTCCTTCCCATGTTCATCTCTCTTCAACCAGCAGAAAGCCCATCTGAATCTTCTGGACCACAGTCCTGTGACCTTCCTATGATGTCGGACCTGGTTGGGCGTATCTTGCATATCACCATAGTTTACTGAGCCCAGGGGATCGAACACCATGAACAGACCGAACACAGTGAGGCCTAGTTGTACCCAGTTGAATAGGACTATACCTGTGAAAGAACATTACATAACATCTCCCCTGTAATCCCAGAAGGGTTAGGCAGAGGTGCACTTATAGTACACCACATGTCGCCAGTCATGTTTAAGTCCGATGTAATAAGGGGCGAGCTGTGAAAGTTATGAAATGATGTCATTAAGCATCATGCCTATACCTAATGTTAGGTGTAGTGCATGCTGTGTGTGTAGTGCTGTGTACAGTCACAGATGAATACAGATGATTCACTCAGCATTTTAGGTATGAAGCTACAAGTACGGCGGCGGGCTCGTCACGTCGGGCCTATTCAGTGAGCGTAACGTAGTCAGCAGATATAAGAGTTACGCGATAGAAAGAAAGGCAACTTCTAGGTGAATATAATTGATGGTAATGAGCGCCTGTTCGAGCTGAATTGCACTATAAGTAATGTGTCGTAGCAAGGGTCGCTTTTTATTGAAATGATTTTGCCGAGTGAACCATCTGTATTCAACTATTCATCTGTGGTACAGTGTACGTTTAGCAGGCGCCATCGATAGGATTGTGCCTACTAAATGTAGACAGTCCATATGCATAAGGCGACTGATTGAATACTCCTAACTACCAGTTTGAAAGCCTTTTTAATTCAGTAGGTATTTAAAATGCATGTGCATTGATTGGCTGTTGTTAATCCCGCAAACCACACAGCAGTGAAATTGAATACCTACACTTCATCAGGCTTTCAGAAACCGTGTTAATTAATAGCTTTACAAATAGTTTAGCTCATCAAATTTATTAATACTCGGTTCCTATAAACAAAAACCAATCGTTTAAAAAAATTCTACCATTGCATTGGTAGAATTTTTTATTGCCAAACTGGGCATGTAAATAAATTCGTAAGCTAATTTTACCCGTGACAGCTAGTTCTATGAGGGAGGTTCTACTATGTAAAGCTAAATTATTGGTAAATATACAAGAGTCTTAAATTATAGGAATCGGCCATTACAGCAGTGGTGATAAGTGAATTGATGATTGCATTCGGTTTTACAAACCATAAAGGTAATCAAAAAGCTCCATTAATTACTCAAGAACACGAAACCAAGCCTGGATTGACGACAAGTAACACTTAGAAACATATAATGAATAATTAAATCATTCACAAAAGGCAATAAATCATACAAAATGTACAATCCTGACGTTAAAAGCCGTTCATTGTGCCGCGCTGAAAGGCAGCGTACAAAGGGTGGGCTAATTTACACTGCGAGGGTGAAATATTAACTCACTTTGTATGACTATGCTGGAGAACTTGTCCTCGACGGAACATTGTATTACTTCGCAGAACATCCACATGGTACCCATGACGTTTAGGGCCGTTTCTGGGAACACTAGCAGCACTCTGTAATAAAAAAAAAATTGTGAGCGCTCGTTAGCAGGTGGATGCAAAGGGGAGGAGGTACCTAGTCTTGATAGGAATGTCCAATACTAGAAATATTCATTTGGTGAGTAAAGGCTTTTACATACTGGGGCGATTCGTCGCGCGACGCAAATTTTAACAAAAAAAATTCTCACGGCGAACGATGCGGCTGCGTCGCGTCGCGCGGCGAATCGCCCCAGTATGTAAGAGCCTTTATGTATGTAGAGTAAATGAAATTAATCAGCGAAATTCCGCAGACGTGAACCCGTTTCGCTGGTTTATTTAATTTGAACATGTTATATAAGATAAAAACATTAATAATTTGACGGTGCTTTAGCAATATAATTAAATGTAAAAATATCTGGTGGCAGTTATCAAATAAATTAACCCCAGTGAACACTATAGTTATAACTTCATACCTACAAATAACTAGTTGGACGAATTGTTTTCGATTCGGGACCTATTTCTTTCACAATAGTTCACAGAGTTTAACTGTTCAGTCAAGATATAAACAAAGGTATAGTAGGTCAAGATTGAAGACAAAGATATAAACAAATCATTTTATGACCTATTGTTATAGCGGTGTGGACATAATTTTCATTCATTATTATGCACACTGCATATAAATACACTCTCAAAGGCTAAAAATGGCACATCTATATTAGTTTTACCTCATAAAAGTGAAGAACATTACGTCCACCGTTGTAACAGTCGAGCATCCCACTTTATAAAGAAATCAAGCCGCAAATATTTATTATTATTCACGCATTCGCGATTACAAAACGAAAAAGAGGTTGAAATACAATACATACGTAAACTTATAAGAATGTCTAATATCAATGAATCAACTGTTAATAAATTCTAACGTCCCATTTTACATAAGTACCGAATCAAATCTAGCCAGGAAATAGAAATGTGTGCCAAAAAATGCGGAACTTAACATGCATATCTACTTTAAAACTTTCGAGTCTAATGGCAATTCCGCAATTCAATCATAAAAGTTTTCACAATTTCGTCGAACACTTTTCTTTGTCTTGAAGTGTACACTGTTCATAATCAGCTTATAATGTTCCCACTGCTGGGACGCAGGCCTTCACTCTGTGAGATGGAGTGGGCCGTAATATTCACCATGGATATCACATATCTTTGAATTTTTTGGTTCTAGGACATGCCGGTTTCCTCACGATGTTTTCCTTCACCGTTTCGAGAGCAATGGTGATGGATACACAAAGTAAAGTGCCTGCTTGATTTGGAACCCAAGACCCCACTCGTACACCACTGGGCCATCACAGTTCTCACACTGTAAGTACACTTACATGAGTTTTATTCTTAGTAAATGATTAATCTCGTGAGTGTGTTCAACTATTGTAGGTTATTAGCGCTTCAGATTAGAAACTATTGCCACTCATGCACTAGCTGCGTTGAATAGAGAAAGTAATATTAACTACGTTTTGTGAAGAGAGAAATTGTAGGAGCGTAAGGTGTTAACGGTTATATTTATAACGTTTCTATCCGACCCGAAAACGTAAACAAGCGGCGTTAACTGTTTATCTTATGATGGAAAATGATTAACTAACATTGGTATGTTTGTTTAGCTATAGAGCGTATAACAACAAACAAGCAGATTATTAGGTACGAGTTTTTATTTTGATTTCTTGCTATAAAAAGAAAAGTAAACATTTTCGTCGACTGTATTATTTATTTTGCGATCTCATACAAAGCTCTTTCGGGAGCTCTCGGTCACGCATTCCGCTTTTATTCATTACAGGGCTCAAATAGACTGGTTTTGTGAGTGCTTTTAATTAATTCTAACGTTTTGTTATATAAATGTTTTATAATAATTTTATGGAATTATGTCATAAGTATAACAATTTTACATTTAATTTAAAGGAAGTAGGTTCCTATTTTATTTTAATTCTAAGTAAAGCAGATTTGTAGAATCTTTTCTATAGTTGCTCAAATAGTTCAAGTGTTGGGAAATGGAAAGGAAAACTGTAATTGTTTTACTTCTAAAAATTGCGGCTTAAACATGGTTTATAGATTTTTTAGAGATGCTGCGTTTTCTAGAGCTACCAACTAACTTTATAAGAAGCAGTGGTGACACCATCTTTCTAGCATCGATGTCAGTAATAGTCCCTCGTGCTGACTGCAGTGCCAGTGCTGCCAACAGCAGCATAAGGGCTGCTTGCAGCGTCAGCGTCGCGCAGAGGTACAGCCTCACGAACGCGCCGCCATGCCAACCTTCCGACTGACACTGCCATGTTACTGGATACAGGACCTCCACAACCAGTGCTATTAGAACTAGCCTGCGAACAAAAAGAAAGGCGTAAATTGGACTGTTTTAAGACATTTACTTTCGATTAATAACTTTCAGAGTTTGGATCCTTGTCAAACGATTTAGGAAGCGACTGTTTGTTGAACAGGCACTGCATAAATAATAAAAAGCGCTGTTTAATTTAGGACTAATAAATCCAATCCTGAAACAGGCATTATAAATTAATGGATTAATCAAATTAAACAGTAATTTGCTAGTCCGAAACTTCCCAGGCCCCAGAGTATTGTAAGCGTTTTCCGTTTTCAGGATAAGTAGGTACTGTTTTGTATCATAAAGATGATTGTGTACCGTTTCAAAGACAGCTTCAGCCGTTGAAAACATAATACTACCACAGAGAGCATTGTTTTGACGTCTCGCATAACATCAAAATGTGTTTGTGACCTAAATCATGCTGAAATATCTTGTAAATAAAAATGCTAATGCATCTCTGATGAATGATGGCATACCGTACCAAATGAAACGGAAACCGCGCTGTATCTGTAACATGTTACATCAAACGTCTATGATGGTCGGCTTTATTATATCTTGTTGATAGGAAGTCAACAAATAGAATGGTTTTGTAACAAATGTGAATGAACATGAAGAAACAAATCTACTCTACAAAGGCGCGAATACTGAAGTCATTTGACCTAAATCGGAGTTAGAACAATCGTAACCATTTCCTCTTTTTTCTTCTTCTACAAAACTAGTTTTAAAACAACGAATGAGATATCATTAAATAAGTTAGGCAATATGCGTACCACGGTCAATCAAACGTTGGATGTTGCGATAGTTTAAAATCCATTACGGGGCAATCAGACAGAGATTCGAAGGTCGCCTGTAGTGCAGAGAAATTGCGAGCCAATGTCGAAAACGAAAGTTGATTCATATTAATGCGGTTCGCAACAAGTGAGGTACGAGACCCGAAGGACTGGGCGCCATGTTTGATCAACAAATAGAGACGATGTTTACGCTTAAATCGGGTTTCTCAAATTATATCACGTTCTAAGAACATTCAACCGTTAATAGGTTTACGAATACTTTCTTTTCAACATTTCTCAGAACTTTTATTCTTATTCAATTCAGTGAAAAATCACGCTTTGTTGAATCAAAATCTTCATTAAGTTCATCTTTGTTATCGAGTTTACCGAAGTAAGAGTAAATTAATTTCTTTCATGATATTTTCAGCTTTTCCATTCCGTTTATTCTTTCGTGTAGTTAAGTTTGAAGATTTCTGAGAATTTATTTTCCATTCATTGTTTTTATATTTGCTATCAAAAGTTGTTCACGAAGACCCTTATATCGAACTTTATTTATCGGATAATACTTGAGGGAATCCGTTTTATCGGCAAAGTTTTTATCGCGTATATTGCATGTCCCCTTGTTTTTATCAAGTTACTGAAGATCTATGATATTTCGCGACTGACGTAAACAGAAGAACTTCATACAGCATGTAGTAGCTATGTTTTTTTTTTTTTGATATCGTCTTTAACGCGACTTCAGTTTAAATACGATACTATAAAGACGAAATAATGATCTGTGGATGATTATTTCGTGCAGTATGATTTAATTTATCTAACTAGGTGGCTAGGCGAAAGTGAGCCACTGATGTAACTTCTCGGCCTGAGATGTCTTCATACATACACTAGTGGTCAACGCAACAAAAGTAGGTTCCAAAATAGCTCTATCTTAGACTAGGTAATTATCGATGATTATTCAAAACTATGCCAGTATGCCAGTTATATTTTGTCACATTCCTTTCGAGGCGTCCGACAAACAAACAGGCATAGGTAAGGTGCCGATCATAAACATGAGAACTTATTCCTTGTAACCTTGTAATATCGAATTAAGGGATTTTTATTAAACTGTACGGACGTAAAAACTTCTCCTACTCCTACATCTTTGACACCGGCAAAGTTGCGTATGATAATCCGGAACACAAATCCAGGAATATCGATTTAGATACTTCCAGATCTTGAAAAATGGTCAATAAGATGTACTTACTCATAACGCGATCATTGAATCCGTGTATTCCCGTTCGTCCCACTGCCGTCGTCCCACTGGTGGGACGAACGGGAATTTAACAAATTATATTAAATTCATTCCCGCTCGTCCCACTGACTTTGTTAGTGGGACGAACGGGAATGATTTAGTCATTTTATTTTTAATTCCCATTGGTCCCACTGAATAATTTGAGTCTGGTTGCTGTTCAATTATACACTTATTTAATCCTAACTAATACTATAAATGCGAAAGTGAGTTTGTTTGTTTTGTTAGGTACAGTTTCACGCCAAAACGGCTGAAATGCAATTTGGAACATGGGTAGACCATGACCTAGGTTAAGACATAGGATAGATACTTTTTATTTCTGTAGTACGTTGCATGCATACATGGCGGTATTCTGAGCAAAGCACTTTTGTGCACAATTTATGAGCATGAGCAGTACCTAACCTAACAAAAAGTACTAGGCTTGCATGAATTCAGGATAGTATTTAATTTGGAATAAATTTAATATAATTTATTAAATTCCCGTTCGTCCCACCAGTGGGACGACGGCAGTGGGACGAACGGGAATACACGTAATTTTCGCTACATACTCGATTAAATGGATGTTTTAGTACCTATTTACCACTAAAAACTATGTACCACTAAAATTTTATTGTACCAAACCTTGTGTTCGAGAGTCGAGCGACACTTGACTAGATTTAACTATAAAAAAAAACTAAATATTTCATTTCACATAAACCTACACACACACTGCACACTTTATATTAATTATTACAGCTCCAAAAATAAATAAAAACTTGAGGATTTTTATTTGGTTTCCCGCGTTATTTTAAATTCAACAGATAAAAACTCGCCATCAATGCATTCGAAATTGTAATCAAGTTTATTTTACTCATTGATATATATGTTACTTTACTACGGTTGATTGAATTGTGATCAATTTATTGTTTAACCAAGAAATTAGTTTGAGGATGATAAAATTATTAAACTGCTATTATTTTAGATAAAATATCGTTTACCCTAGACTTAGCCAAGCTCTTTCAATTAGGTCTCAAAATACTTATTAAAACTATTTTACAGATAGGTCTCCAAAAATCCCACTCGATGGCTGGCAGGTATTGCTGAAAAAACGAATAGAAGCCAATTAACAAGTATTAAAAAAAAAAAATTGTTTCTTCGATATGTAATGGTATCTGTCATTTTTTTGAGGTGGTCAGCCAGGTTTAATATTATTTAGGTCCTTAAAAATGTTATCGCAACATTTAGGTCTTCAAAAATACCACTCGATGGCTGGTTTGTGTTGCTGAAGAAACAAATAGGTCAGCCATTTAATTTATAAAGAAAAGATTTTTTTTTTCTTCGATTTTTAAAGACATCTGTTATTTTTTTGACGTTTTTCAGCCAACCTCAATATTTTTAGCTCCTAAAATTATAATTCATCAATAATACCATTGCATTATCTGCTCGTAGATAAATAAAAAAAATAACAGATTTAGCAAGGTGTGAAATTGTCAGTCAGAACTAGAACTTTATTGACTAGAACTTGGGTGGTAAAACTGGCCGTTATAAAAGAGAAGATATGCATACCAAACAAATCTGAAGAGTAATTCGAAGATGCTGGGGAACACGAGATCGTCGGAGGCTGCCAGCCATTTTCGCCCCAGCAGCCGGAGCGCTGGCATTCTGAAACAAAGACACAGCAACGTGAGTTATTGTTTTTTTTCACCTTTCATTTACGGTTGGGACATCAATATCGGCACCCTAATTGCGTAATGCACGATCGGTCAGAATTGGAATCGGTTTGAAACAAAGGTCTAATCCATTGCTACATAAGTTAAAAAAACTTTTTCAAAAAAAAAACAACCGACTTCAATTTCGGAAGTCGGTGGCAAAAAACGAACTTTGAAAAGCAGAGACACCGACTTCCGAAATTAAAGTTATTTTTCACTTTTTTTGTGTTATTTTGGAAGACGGTTGTTTTTTTTGTAAAAAGGTTTTATTTTTCACTTTTTAGTTGTGGTACCTACCCCACATAGATTCGAATACCACTACCTGCTATGTAAAAAAGAGTGACGGAGTCAAATAAAATATCATCTACATAGACTAAGTGGGAAAAATACTTAATTATTGAAGCTAACTCAAAAACCACTCAAGCAAAGTTAATAAAATTTATATGGGACCACAAGGGAAGCACCAGATTTCTAATAAAAAAAAGAATCATCAAAATCGGTTCACCCAGTCGAAAGTTCTGAGGCAACAAATATAAAAAATAAAAATAAAATACACACGATTTGATAAACTCCTCCTTTTTTTGAAGTTGGTTAAAAAAAATCTGCTCCACAACGTAACTTACGAACTTATGAAGCAATGGATTAGACATTTGTTTCGAACCGATTCCAGTTCTGATTGATCGTGTACACACGCAGTAGGCAATTAGGGTACTGCACAGTAAGCTAGGTGGGTAGGTAGTGGTAATGTGGTATTACACCTCTGCTTAACCCTTCGGGGAATTCAGGCATGATGATATGTTATGTATGATAGGTATTATACTTTTAAGTTTTGTCGCCGATATAACCAAAGGCTTCGCCGACATCCATACTTACGCTAATCTTAACCATTAAGTGTTTCATGTGTAAATCCAAGTATTTTTTATACTTCTGCTAATCATACTGAGAGTGGAGTGGATACCAGTTTTTGGTCATATTCGTAATATAAATAAATAATAGTATCTATATTGCGAATAGTCCATGTCTTCGCCTTACAAAAAAAAACGAGGTTTCGTACATTTTCTACACTTACTTAGACGACAGCTGCGAACAAAATCCGTCAATTAATTACAGCATTTGAGACTAATGTGAGGAAAAACTGTCGGACCCTTCCAGAAATCCCGAATTTGGCGTAAAAGGCGGGATGCGGGATAATGAACCACTTGGATCTAGTGTTGTCGCAAAAGCTATTGGCGACCGACATTAGCCCTCGTTATAAGAGTAGGGGAAATTACTTTTCTTTTTTTCTGTTCTCCCCGACTATAGGGTCTGGCTTTGAACAGAAATAGTAAGATTGCGATGTCAGTTTGGCCATAAACTGGTAAAACGATGCGAATAGAGTCGAGTGCTGGGCACTTATGCTGTGATTGACATACCGATTAGGATCTTAACCGACTCTTAGGTAAGTGTCTGCGTTGGTTTTTTGGGTACGATTTTAAGTGGCCTCGTAGTAAGTGTGAAACGATGTCTGTTAAAATAAGTGAGATACGTTACTCAGCGTTATAAGCACGTTTTTGAAACAGAAAAAAAACGAGATTGGTTCGAAAATGTGCGGTCTTGTTGTGCTTATCCGATTCATCATCATCCACTGCTGGACTTAAACCTCCCCCAAGCACCACCATTCCGACGGGTTCTTTGCTTATCCGATTAGACTAAGTAAACCATAATACTGTGTTTTTGTAAAACTACTGTGTTTTAGTAAAACATAAAACAAAACAGTTGTACGTAGGTAGGTAGTATTCAGACCATTCCAATGGTCATGGTAGACCTGAGAATTATAATGCTAATGGCGGCTATATAGCCGAGAGAATTCCAGCTTTGTTGCATAACATCAACTTTGCGTACCTACCTAAGTTAACTGACGCAAATGTAGAACAATTTGCAAACTATAGCTATGCATGCCTTTGCGCATGCAGGAGTTGCTTACATTGACTTTATAGGGCAAAAAAATCGTTGATACAAATTGAATCAATTGAACAATCGTTGCTTAGTAGTAATTCAATTCAACAAAACTTTGCAGACAATTCACAGTATCCTAATTAACTATTGTGTTCGCCAAAGGAATAAAAAGTTTGGGACTCGTTCATTTGTTTTCGAGGCGTTCACTTACACCTACTTTTGTAGGTACAAAATTTTAGCAAGGCATGAGAATACTCGAGTTAAAAAAAAAAAATTATGAGGCCAAACTGTGCTCCAGTCAATTTCGGAACCTGAATAATTAAAGTCTCATGATTGCGGAAGAAGGCTGTTAATAACCTTAAAACAAGGCCTGCAATAGTAATGAATCATAATAATTATATAGGTAACTGGCAATTACGTAAATCCTTGTTTCATAATACATAATGGCAGATCTCCATTCTGTGCGAAGTACCTATGCTTTAATTTTTAATGTCTCAACTGTAAATTATAAAGGAAGGACGGAGAATAGTTTTTATGTTAATAGAATTAAGTAACTTTCCTTGTGTAGACTTACGAGAGAAAGTCTGTAGGTAGTGGTTTTTAGTGGTACGAGAAACAGGGTGTAAAGTTCAATAAAGAAAGGGAGGATTCTCCGAGTAGACTGGTGTCGTGTCTGGCGGGTTACTGCTCGACGATTGATGCCGGGAAGTTATATATATAATTATTTGATCGCGCGGTAAACGCTGTTTGCGCGATGCAGGATTTGTGTGACGAAGTCTTTGGTGCGTAATTCGCATCGGGCGATGTAGATACCAAAGGTTATTGAAAAACACTAGGTATAATTTGTAATTACAAGTTAAATTCAGAAACTTCGAACAAAATAAATTGGTCCCGTCTGATAAATGTTTGTTCGAAAACCGCAGATAGTAAATTGACTTCAGAATAATTTATTGTAAATTTCAAAATCGGCAGTTTAAATCTACACCATTTTTGCGAACCGATTAGATAGAAAGTTACAACAACCATTAACGTATTTGAGTAGGTATGTTATGTGTTGTTTTATGGATGATTTTCCACGCCATTCTGACTTCAAATAAGTCCAGATGAGTATTATGCGTGAAAAAGCATAATCATTATTAGTGTAACGTAACATTGAAATCGGTCCAAATCACGTTCACGTTGGTAGTGGGCACGTGGCGCACATTTACATGCATAATCAGCCGTGCCGCCGCTGTCTGCTACCGTTGTCGCATGCTTCCCGGTCTGTGAACCTGAGATCCCGGGAACTCGGCCCATGTATTTCGGGACGCGGACCGCACTCGAAAGTTTTTACGCAATTTGCCCTAATGGGTCGCTCAGTAGGGTACGGTATTTTTAACTTTATCGAGTGTACCTAATGTTTATTTTTACTTTCTACTGATTATTTTGGTTGACCGTTTCATTGGTGCGGTTTATTTTCTAAACAGCTGATTAAACAGTTAATGTTGCACGATTTTTGTTTAATCAGATATTGAATTTTGCTGAATGGAACAATAAGAAATACGATAGTAGGTACAAAGGTATCTACGTAACCAACACAATGGCATTTCGGTTTCGTTACCAACTTAGTATACCTACGAATACTTAGTTTGTGCACTTTATTTCAATGACTACATAGCCTTTAATTTAGGTTTAATTCTCTTTGCTTTATTTATAGGTTGGTATGTACTTGTACCTACTTAGGAGCTCGTGGCTATGTAATAACAGCAGCGCGGGTCGATGCATCAGGTTAAGCTACGCTTGCCAGGGTTGGTCCGTGGATGGGTGACCATCTTTACATACCGAGACTCTTCCGTGCCTCGGAAAGCACGTTAAGCCGTTGGTCCCGGCTGTCATTTGTGAATCTTTGACACTCGTTACGGGTCGTCAGAAGCCCGAAAGTCTGACAACCAGTCTTACCAAGGGGTATCGTATTACCCAGGTACTGGGTTGTGGAGGTCAGATAGGCAGTCGCTCCATGTAAAATACTGGTATTCAGCTGCATCCGGTTAGACTGGAAGCCGACCCTAACATAGTTGGGAAAAGGCTAGGCAGATGATGATGTACTTGTACCTACTTGAGTAGTATTATTGCATTTTCCATGTAACTGACGAAATTTAAATACATTTAACGAGCTTCTCATCAAAATTGATCTTTTTCCGTCAAACGCAACAATGATGAATATTTAATGGGTTGTGATTTCAATTTCAAAGATAACTGCAAAACGATATCTACTTCCGACGATTGTCGAAGTCATAGTAACGAGGTGTAGCAACACTAGCAAACCAAGACTTCGTAAAAAAATTATTATGAATCATGCTGTTTTTGTTCACGTACCATAATTATCACGTTTGAAACAAAGTACCTAAATAACTTGTTTTTCTACCTGCTCTATAGGATCATAGGGTCTCTGTACACATTGAAATCGAATACAACAGAGATTATAATTATGTTTAAAATCTGCTCCCATTTAATTAAAAAAGAACAAAGCAGTCGATATCCGCTCAACTGGTGATTTGCCTTTAGAAGTCGATAACAATGAAAATTCTATTAATTCTCGTTAGTGACTGTTAAATTCATAAGGTCCTGGTTTAAAAACATTAACAGGTACGGCTTCACATTTGCATGCAATGCCTAGTTGATACGTTCATAATTAGAAGTAGAAATTAATGGCCAAGTAATTAATGTTCAGCTTGACATTTTTGTCACACCCCTATGGATGTTAATTAAAAATACTAGTAACGTCAACTTTATATAACTTTTGTGATATGTATTTTGTTGAATGAAACTGTAGATATATAGGTAACTAGTTATGTCGTCAAGAATGTGTAACTATCGACTATTGTAACTCGTATCGGTTTGTTCCCATATATCTGTTTATTGACAATGTCGAATGGTAATGTTCTATTCTGTAGAATGTGTCGCGTGAGAGCCCTATTGGGCAGTCCATCCACTGGAGCGGACAGGAGCGAAGAGATGTAGGTACAGAGCTAGAAAAACAATAACCGATAGAGTTATAATTAATAATCGTTTCCGTTCCACTTTAGCGGACAACGGATTTAAATATTTCAATCGCGGTCACAGCTCTCAAAATATTATGCAGAGCTGCACTCACTTTCCGCTTCGTAAACTTTGTCGCTCTTGCACCGCGGTTTTGTGCGTTCTCTGTGCTCATCTGCTCTGCTCCCACACTCTTTTTCCCCTACTCGCTCCGCTCCAATGGAGAGGCAGCTTTATAGTTTAGACAGAGCTATGAAAGGCCGGCTGAAAGGGGAGGTTCTCACACAATTTGTCTTATTGTTAGCACTTAAGCTTTGACACCGGTGTTATATATGTGAAAGCTTTGTGTTTAGAGCCGTTTATGAACTACAGAGTTTATGGCTCTTTGTTGTAGAAATGTTTTAAACTTTTCCACCTTTGAACATATTTTGTGGAAATAATACTAACTCCGGTGTACTATTGTATAGTTATACTGCTTTTGCCCGCGAGTTCGCCCGCGTGACGGCCAGAAATAATCCCACGGGATCGTATTACTGGGATAAAAAGTATCCAATGTCCTAAAAGTATCTAACATTAAGGCGTAAAAAGACAGACAGACAGTGTTACTTTCGCATTAATAATATTAGAAGGTATGGTTTATGTGGAAAACTTAAAATAATTTTCGTGAAACTTAAAAGAATTTAAGTTTAAAAGATAGCCTTAAATATAAGTACGTATTGTTAGTTAAGTATCAAGCTAAAATATTGCCTCAAAAGCAATCTTACAATTTATTTATGTCTGGTTATAACTAAGTACGGCTGACACCTCGTGGTTTTGTAACTTTGACAGGGAGCACTCAGTAATTACTTTCTGTTTCGCGCCCTTGTGTAGTTAGTAAGCCTTTATTATTAAAGCCTGTAGTTAATGAAGTTATTGCTCGTCATGATACTCTTACCATACCAACTTTGATGTGGAACTGTTTACCGAAATAAATGTAGGTACAAAATTATACTTACAAGAATTATTTTTAAATAATCAACATTATATTTACATTTAAGATGCATGTGCTTTTTAGGCTTTTGCATACTTTAAAGATGTCAAACTCATACTAAACTCTTAGATATAGGTAAATAAAAAGCAAGATTTGCATGATAGGTAGTTACGTGCACATGACTTTTTATCGTTTAAGTAGGAAACTTTAATTAATCATCCTCTCGACAGTCTTCCTCTTCTTTATTATTGGTTGAACGAATTGTCCATTGTCTGCTCAGCGCCTTAATGAACTAGGTCACACGCATGGTTTTTATCACTAAACAAAACATCAGAATTTTCTTACCTATGTTACCATGTTACTTTATTTAACCTAAACCATGTGGTTTAGGTTAAATAAATAAATTGTCTGTACGAGGAACGCTGTACATGCAACTAATTCGTCCTACTTACAGTGAAACGTTGCAGTTTGTTTAATTCAACATTAATTGTACATTGTTACCTATTATTGTTGAGCTTCTTAAAATTGGAGTTCAGTTGCACGATTATTGACAAATGCGTGCACTGACTGGACAGGTCCACTCAATCTGTGTGGTTCTTTCCTCAAAAGTCCATTTCAGACACCAATCTACATGGTCTTCACATGATCTGACCAAGATTATGCCTGGACTTTAAAAGAGACTGTGACCTCTGAGTTTGTTTTGGCCTTTCTTCTCAGAGTCGTCAGGCAGGAAACGCCGACCTCATCTAGTTTTAAAAATGTCATTGACATGTAAAAGTGTTTGTACAAACCTACTTACAGAAATAAATCATTTACCATTTATCATTTACCTTATAAGTCTAAAACATGATATGTTTAGTAGCATTAAAATCTTTATACCAATCGGCTGTCTACTCATTCAACATAAAATCCCAATACACAACATCAACATAACATTTTCACTGTTGGGAGTAACGCCATAACATTATCTAAATAATGTTGAAAACTGCATCAAAACTCGATGCGAAGTTTCGCGGTCACACTAAAGGCGACTATAATTTATAATACTCGTAGGTATGGATAGATGATAAGTCTTTTATACGATTTATGTTTTGCATTTTTTTTTCTCTCTAAACCTACGTGAACTCTTTTCTGATATGTCAATATAGCGAGTCAGTAGTATGTACTTAGTGACGAGATGTTTACTGATATCCCATGACACAGTCAGGCTGGCGCCTATTATCCTGCTACTGACAACTTGTCACTAAACCCATTGAAATGTCCAATTAATGAAATTGAAATAGGGGCGCGAAATTATATCTAATTCAATTTAAACTACATAAGATGATAAAGAAGGGAACAAGTTAACAATTTTACACGTCATATCGTAGCTTTACATAGTCCATAGCACGATATTTTAAAATTATATTAAAATGCCTCTAAATGTCCACAAATTAATAGGCGACCTTGAAGTTTATAGTTGAGGTTTAAGATCATTTATTCTCATAAGAATTACATTATTCACTTACATGAGAATATTAAAACTAAATACTTTAAAAAGAACAAAAAGTTGGGGTATTATAAAAATTTTACGTCGGCGTCGATTATATAAATGTTTTGAGGGTAGATTACAAATCATTATGGACAAATATTCGTTCGATACAAATGTAAACAAGTATCCGGGTAACATAGATAAACCGTAACTGGATGTGGTTCGACACTATTGTAGGGAATGTGGATTTTTTAATATAAATTGTTTAATTATCTTTTTAAAAGTGGTTTTGGATTTAGATTCTTTGAGGTCTCTCGGTACTTTATTAAATATTTTAGATCCTTCGTACACGATAGTTTTTCTTCCGTAGTTTGTGCGGGTTGGGTGTAGTTGTAAAAAGTCTTGTTCTCGTCTCGTTTTCATTTTGTGTTTTTTTATATTTTTTGTGAAGGTTAAATTTGTGTGTATACTTTTGTTTAGTATTTTTCGAATTAGTATGCATGTGTTATATATGTGTGTTTGTGCAATATTCAATACTTAATTTTTTTTGCAAAGAGTTTCTGTTGGAGTTAGATAGTCATAGTTAAATAACGTTTTGAGCAGTTTGTAGTAGGTTCGTATGTGATTTGGCAGCGGTACCCCATATTTCCACTAGGTAGTCAATATGCGGTTTAACAAGGGAGAAGTAGATTAAATAGCGAACTTGGCGTGGTAAGCAACGAACGATGCCTCGTAGGGTACCCATGGTTGAAATAAAAATAGAAATAGCAATTTAAAACATTTCACAATTTTATGCATTTCGTAGCCCTTCGTAGCACAGCGGAGCATTTTAAAATTTTATGGAACTCCTTATAATTTCCAATGACCTTAAATTCTGTAGTAAAAATTAAAGTAAAAAGAGCAAATTAAAAACAGAATTACAATTTTATGCATTCCGTAGCTCTTCGTAGCACAGCGTAGCGCCATAAAATTATATGAAACTCCTTAAAATGTCCACTAACTGAAAACCCTGGAATCCGGAGTTTTATAGTCCAAATTAAAGTAGAAAGAGCAATTAAAAACAGATTCACAGTTTTATGCATTTCGTAGCCCTTCGTAGCACAGCGGAGCATTTTAAAATTTTATGGAACTCCTTATAATTTCCAATGACCTTAAATTCTGTAGTAAAAATTAAAGTAAAAAGAGCAAATTAAAAACAGAATTACAATTTTATGCATTCCGTAGCTCTTCGTAGCACAGCGTAGCGCCATAAAATTATATGAAACTCCTTAAAATGTCCACTAACTGAAAACCCTGGAATCCGGAATTTTATAGTCCAAATTAAAGTAGAAAGAGCAATTAAAAACAGATTCACAGTTTTATACATTTTGTAGCTCGTAGCACGGCGTAGCATTTTTATTTTACTTCGTTTGCATTGCGTATTATTATCGTTGCATATTTATCAGCCTTCGATTCCTATTATAAATCCATTAACTAATTAAATTAAATAATTACCCAAATGCATCACAGAATCCAAATCCATGACTACCTTTAAAAAGCTACTCAAACAGTACATCATAAATAAAAATTCACATTCCTTACAATAATTTCGAGCCACATCCAGCTACGCTTATCTGTGTTGGACGGATACTTGTTTACTTTTGTTGTATTTGATGTATCGAGCGAACATTCATGTTTTTTCTGAATCTACCCACAAAAAATAATTCTACAAATGTCTAGTTTTTGTAAAACACCCAACATTATTGACATTATGTTTTAGTTTTAATTTCTCATGTAAGTGAATTATTGTATTCTTATGAGAATAAATTTATCTCAAACCACAAATAATATTATGTTACGTACCGTTCTTTTTAAAATGGGTATTATATACATACTGCATTTAATATTAGGTTTTTATTTTTGGGATAGTCTTTTTCATTCCACTGCAAGCAATTTAGAATTATGTGTAGTTAAAAAAGGGGTTGATTTGATTAAGTGAACTGCTTTCTCATCGCCCATTCGCTAAGCAATCCTATTGGTTATCGGATTAGCACAGTGGCGCCGCGCTTCCGCGTGCTTTTTCGCCACACTAATTGGTTGCGACTCGAAAAGTAACGTGCTCCGCGCGGTATAAACTCTTTCAAAAAGAATATGGTCCTTCGTTGATTTCGTGCTATAATCCCAGCAAGATACGAACATTAACATTAACTAACGCCTGTGGAAAAATATGTGTGGTGAAGTTTAGCAGGATTCAGGACCTTGGAACACGACGCCGAGCCGAGAGGAGCGCGAGGCAGTGGACAGGAGTTTGCGGGTAAGCTTTTCGAATCCTCACCCATAACTACTACACATAATAATTAAACAAGCGATGGAATAATTTAAGGTCATTCGCCCCCATGAATGAATGCGTCTGATTATGTTATCGTCATCTCAAGCTTGAGTGAGTAAACCATGGTTTACCCCATTAGCAACGTAGAAGCGTCATAAGGTTTTATGAACGAATAAAATATAACGCCGACATATTTTACGTTACGAGTAAGGGCTGCCACTGAAATAAAGTCAAGAAAACACGAAAATATTTATAATGCTTTCGCTGCTATATTTCGTAGCGTAAGGAATTCTTTTGCGGATGAAACGAAAAATCAGTTAGAAATACATTGAGAAACTCTCGCTATTATTTTACCGTGTAGCTGAGATAAAACACGCTGTGCAAAAGCGCACAGCAGAAGTCTTGCATATGATTTTTATTATCATGGACATATGCAAGATGTTGTCTGTTAGTCGCATGGGAGCAATATCGCCCCAATAGCCTGAGGGGTAACATCTCGTGCCTTCGCCTCAGATCTCGAGCTCGGGCTGCCCTTATCAGTTTAATAAAGCATTTTACGTAGTTCGATGGTTCGTGTGAAGGAAAATGGAGACGAATAAAAGTGGAACATACGTGAATTCACGCTCATTATTCATTCGCAAGAGGTCGGTGCGCTGGAGTTGTATATTGATCAATTATCTATTTCTCAGTTGGTACCTACTGCCATAACTGTGATAATTACAATTTCAAGATAATAAATTGCTACTTTTACAATTTGATAGCGATAAAATAACAATTCAGGGACTTCACTTCGGGGTTTGTGACCCTGGATTAGCCACAGACAAGTTATTACACCCACACCCATTCATCGATGCTATTACAACTGCAATGATCGATATTCCATCGATGCGTGTATATTTTATGCACCGATCGAATATCGAACATCGCTGAATCGATTGGTGAAATTGATCAACGTCGATCATGGATGGTTCTAAGAAGTTTCTCCTACATCTTACGAGGACATCTCAGGAGACAGGACTTAATAAAATCTTGCCCCCCATGGCAAGATTTTATATACCTATAGTATTTTATACACAGATAACCCGCACTTAGGAATTTTCAAAACCTATAAGAAATTATGTCTTGGCTACTACCTATTGGTCTGGCATGTTCAAAGATGTATCGAAGTTTTGTTCAACATGCGACACTTGTCTCGCTTTCAAACACTTGAACCACCTCCTCTCCTTCTCCCAGTTCCTCATACGACATAAACTCAAAATCATCGATCACCCTAAGCTATTCCCAAACGCGATCGACGAAGATCAAGACATCGATGCTATGTCGATCGTGTGGGTGTAACAGCACCCTTGGGCAGCCCTAATTCCGGTAAAATTAGAATTAGAGGTACTCTTAAACCTCTCCGTTATAGTGGGTTAATTGGGCAATGGCGAAAATAATTAAAGTTCAGTAATTGTCGCTCCAATGCCTCGGGTTGGTATTTATTTAGTTAATATAGTGGAGTTGTAAGATATTTCGCTCATCGTTGATTTATCTCGAAAATTGTTTAGTGTGGTAGAGACAACGGATAAGGTTTGTTTTGCAGGCGACACATTATGAATTGCTTTTGTGTCAATTTAGAGGAATTGCTAATGACAGCTGGAAATTCAGGAAATGAATTGCTTTTACGAGGAATTACTATTGTGGCCGTTTTAGGCCCCCAGATCACTTGAAGCTCACTTTACCTAAGTTTTCACGAGTTTTACAGAATAGATCGGCAGTACTGTACATTGCGCATGTGGGTGTACTACATGTACTGTACACCTCTACCTAACCCTTCTGGGATTACAGCCGTGATATTATGTTAGAAAACATTCGTAATACAATTAATATAATATTCAACATGAACTTGCAAATGGCTCGCTCGAAATAGCATCCAAATAGACGAACTAAAAATAGCTCAGAATTATGAATTAGTGCACATCGTAGGACGCGTGTGTGGGCTCTAAGTCGATTTAAATTATCGATCGATAAACCGTGGGATACATCAGCGTTATTACGAGCAGTATTCGTTGACGTCATTGCACGGTGTGGGCAGTGGCCCTATTCTGGACATCCATCAGAATTGCTAACGCATGGCTTAGTTTTTGGTCCCTACAACCTAGGCGATATTTAGTGATGGCTATCAGATTAACTCCCCCTACAGAAGATTGCGGGGAAGACCTGAATTAACCATGGCACAGAAGGTAGGAGGCTTATACGTAGAACAAGGTTGCCAATCATGATAATGATGACCAGCCTGATCGAAATAAAGGACAAAAAAATGTTTAATAAAGCATGGCGGCTAATAAAGATTTATGGAAGAAAACGGTGCGCTACGCCAACGCAAATAAATTGACTTACGGGCAGGAGAATTATGAAAAAAACGTGACTGTCATGTGCCAGAATTCGAGGTTGTATAACTGATAGTGGCAATCATTAGCTGAATTATTTAATATTTAATGTAAAACGTCAGCCAACGTGTATCGTATTTAATGATTATCGATTACACGTATACCTTGCGTGACCTTTGCAACCGATTGAACTGACTGAATTGATATTTCAATCTATTGAATTGACATTCGTAGTATATCATCGCATCACGTGAAGGGCATTTATGTTTTTTATCAAAATAATGGTATTTTGTGTGTAGTTATAGGTCGGGTTTAGTTAAAATTAACCTAACGATGGTAGCGTCATTTTCGACCATGAACAATTGAACAGGTTATGCTTAATATTTCAATTAAGAGATTTGCACACTTTATTAGGTTTAAATGGATTATATGAATGGGAAACTATGTTTTTAAGACGCTGACAAGAGCTAAACCGCGGTCACTGTCGGACTGCATAGAAAAGAAAGAGAAGCGCGATGATACAACGCTTGTAATTTATTGCAAAATATGAAGTATTCCAAAATAAAATACAACCAAATTCTGCATTCAATTAAGACGTTCTTTTTACTTATTAATTAAAATAACAACGTAGGTACGTTGATATTTAATACAGAATTACAGATATTTTGGATTGGAACTCAAGGTTAGTTTGTATCGCGTTTTTTTTTTTAAACGTGTTTTGGTAACAAGCATGTTCTGAGAAATATGTTCAAGATTAACTTATTTTTTTCCGCTACTACAAACTATACAGACTTAGCTTTTTTTTTTTTTGCCTCTACCACTTTATAAACTTTAATAGATTTGGCAGTTTTTTTGAATAAGGCAACCGTACTTTTAAAATTTGCCTCTTGCACACACAAATCATATTCATATTTTTGAAGCAAAGAAACTTTTTTATTTTTACCGTAAGTGTTGCTGGAGGAGATATATTTCTTTGTTACTCAAACAAGTCTCTCTGGGGCAATGAATGTCGATAAAAGTTTGCTCAAAAGGAACTACCTACTAAAGGAGAGAAGCCACTTTCTTTGGGCAAGTTAGTTAGTTCTCTGAGGAAACGGATCAACTTGTAGATAGTTGTTGAAATAAATACAACACGAAATAAAATATTATTATTTGTTAAAATAAATAGCCACATAGGTTATTTAAACATGCCCTTATAAATTGAAAAAAGTACTGCTTAAATTATTTTATTTATCTACCTGGTAGTTTGTGTGTTTTTGTATACCAATTTATTATGAGATCATAAATAACCGAATACTGTAAGTTAAATAATACTTACTTTAAAAAGGTGTCTTTTTAACGGTTTATGGGCATTTTATTGAGCTGTGTAAAACTAGACATTGGTATTTCTTTATTTCTTGAGGCGCTTACCTTAAATAATATTTTTTACGTTTGTCATAGTTCGATGTTATTGTGCTAAATGAGTTAAAATAGTTAAATGAACTAAAACTCTGATATAAAAAAAACTAACAACTGTGAAAGTTATTACCAATATTAATTAACTGTTGCCCGCGACTTCGTGTGTGATCCAGGATTTAGAAGTAGTCTGTGTCCTTCTCGAGGTCAAGGTCTATCAAAGTTGGTTTGGTCTGTGCCAAATTTCATCGAAGTCCGTTTAGCCGTTTTAAGTGTAACAAACTCACTTTCGCATTTATAATATTAATTAGGATAACTATTTTGTTTGATCGAAAGCTTAAAAGCTTAAAATAAATCGTTAAAAACATTTGCTAAAAATAGGAAAAATCTAAAAAAAAAACACACGTCATCATGACTTCAACATCTAAGGATCGCTATCGGTGAACGTTCAAAGTGAAAATATTATATGTACGCTATATTGGCATCTATAGTTTAGGCAGGGTGGGGGGTTAACACACGCCCATATTTCCACTTGAGCCTTTAGTTAGCAAGAATATAATAAAAATGGAATTATTATAACATTCTGGTTTAGAAATAATAATGGTAATGAAAAAAGCTGCTGTAAACCATATCACTACATATTATAAAACAAAGTCCTCCGCCGAGTCTGTCTGTCTGTTCAAGATAAACTCAAAAAAAAACTGCACCGATTTTCATGCTGTTGCACCTATGGATAGAGTGGTTCTCGAGGAAGGTTTAAGTATATAATAACCGACATCCACGCGGGAGAAGCCACGGGCATCAGCTAGAAATATATATAAAACTATATATATATTATAGCCTATAGGAAAATCCATTTCCTCACGCAAATTTTTGAGCAGTGTTACAGCTATAAGATTGCCCCTGAAACGGAGACCTACATTAAGGGCACCTAACAGGCTTACTTCTGCCCACCTTTTGAAAAAAACATAGCGGAAGAACTTCTGTTTGAACTGACAGTCGACAAAAAAATACATTAATATTTTGCATCGCCAAAAACACCAACATTAATTAATATCTGCAAATAACCCTACCTTGTAATAAAATCAGCTGTTACAAGTCAATGAAAAAAACATGTTTATTCGTGAATCTTGGCTTATACACTGACCGACCACAAGGTCTAATCATTGTTTATGCAGTAAGAACCTTAATAACGTGATAACGATAGAATAATGTGCGTTTCCTTTTAACATAGCTTCCCACAGCCGATCTGTGTATAATATCGATGTGTAATAACTTTTTATGATCTACGGCCAAACAATCGAATATCACATTCTTCCTGCTAAATCTTAAAATTCATTGTCGAATAAAAATACATGTTGTATAAAAATACATGTAATTAACATGTTTAGATATTTGTATGCCAGCCCATGGCGAAACATGTAAGATCAGAACTATATATATAAGACCTTAAATGTACCATGTTTTAAAGCAAATAAATATATTCTATTCTATTCTAAAGTTTAGTTGTTACTGAGAATAAAATCTGTGAGACGAATTTTCGTGTAGCTAGAAGATATTTCATATACAGAATAACTTGATAAAATAGTTATTGGTAAAGTAGCAATTAGATTAAGGAAATAACGTTATTGGGTCGACAAGTCAAGTTCACGCGTTCTGGGGAACCTGTGCGGACATTAATGCTATCTTTGTTTTACAGAAAAGGGCTGTTCGAGCCATTTACAACTTTGGTCCAAGAGATTCCCTTCGAGAAAAATTCAAAGAGATAGATATTCTGACTGTAGCCTCACAATATATATTTGAAAACTTATTGTATGTACACAAAAATATATAAAATTTTAAGAAAATGTCCGATATTCATAGTTTAAATACCAGGAATAAACACAATCTTCCTGTACATCGCACTCGTCTCCACAGAGTAGGCAACTCGTTCATTGGTATACGCTTTTATAACAAACTTCCCATTGACATTCGAAACAAACCCATGAAACGATTCAAAACCTGCATTAAAACCAAACTTTGTAAAAAAGGGTACTATAAAATTTCAGACTATTTAGAAGACAAAAAAGCATGGGATTGAGCTGCTCGCTCTGCTAAGCTTTGTGACATTTTGAATATTAAGGAAAATCATCACCAGTTTTATATACAAATTGACATTATGGAATATTGCATACTTGCATACAAAATGACATGATTACTTTGTAAAGTATTGTTTTTTTTTTTTAATTATTGTAAATTTGAGGACTACGTTGATTTTTAATTTTTTTTTGATTTTGTTTTTATTAATTCTTTTCATTCTCGGTTAGTTTGAACGATGGTCTGGCAATTTGAGTATTTTATGCGACCTACCCAAATGTCCTTTCTTTGGTATTGTAAGTCGAGTCGTTGAGCTCCTTAAGTTCTGAGTTGAGCTCCACTATTACTGACAAATGCTTGCACTGACTGAACAGGTCTACTCAAATCGTTGTGGTTCTTTCCTCAAAAGACCATTTCAGACGCTAATCTACATGGTCCTCATATGATCTGACCAAGATTATGTCTGGACTTTAAAAGAGACTGCGACTTCTGAGTTTGTTTCGGCCTTTCTTTTCAGAGTAGTCGGATAGGAATCGCCGACCTCTTCTAGCTTATTTTTAATATTTTATAATATGACGTGTAAAAGTGATTCCAATATCCTATTTACAGAATAAACAATTTCATTTCATTTCATTTCACAGAAGTCGACAAATCAATCCAATTTCGCGGAAAAATCCAAATCCGTAAAAGACAGTTCTTGAAATAAGGGTATCAGGATCAGGAGTCGAGACAACCGTGACGTCAAACATCCCACAGGCGGCTAAATGGGGTGAAAAACGACGCGACGCTCATTTTAATAACCTCTTACAGCCACGTTGTTACAGCAAAACAAGATTATTATCCAATTATGTCATTCTTCAGAACAGGATGTCTACATTTTTTTGTTGATTTTACGTCTATATCGTGCGTAATCCTTGCGTTATTGATGATATGGTATGGTGTTTAAAATAAATATGGTGATTAAAAAATATTGTTAGGTTGATTAATGGCAGCTTTATATCACGAGCCGCTTTATCCGTTTTTATTTGATAGACGAAATATTGTGAAACGTTAATCAAAACAAAATTAACGATTGCTAGTACTCTGCTGCTTTTTTACTGCTCTGTGTGAACGTGGGGCAGAGATTTTACGGTTGCGCGTAAGCGTTAGCTTTGGACCGTTAGTCGGCGGGTGATTACAAGCAACTTTAATTGTTAAACACGTTGTTTTTTAACAACAGAGAGGATATTTACAAACTTTCTTTGTATCACCGCATTCTTTGCTACCGTAGTTAATCGAATGCCACTGAAAAATGATGAAAATAGCTAAAGTTCCAGGTACAGATGGTGCTTTATTGGCCTGCCGACCTATTTCGTAAAAATCTTACCATGAAAACTTAAGGTGAAGTGAACTGTCATTCCACTGAATGGTAGAGTCCGCGCCACCACTCAAGTCTGATAGACGAGGCGCTATTGTCTATGTCATTGCAAAAAATTACATTAAAAAAATATAGTTTCACAATTTTCCGCCGGAATTCAGTGGTGGCGCGGACACTAGTTATTGACACTATTGACAGCTCATTTCACCTAAGTTGTCACTGTGTGATTTTCAGAATAGATCGGCTGGCGACGCGACGGTTGGTATAGATTTTATAATTGCCACTCTCTCGGATATGGCGTGATGTGAATTCATTCTTAGTGCTAATCAGATGGAATTCTAAACTAGTGAATGGGCGAGCTATGCGGACAATTGCGTAATATTGTACTTACTTAGTGTGTATCTTGTTTATTAAATATATTTTTTCAAAGTCGTTATCTTTTCGAGAACGTTATGTAATTAGTGATTGTGTGTTATAGTATCTTTCTATTTTACTTTCGTGAAGGATAATCCAGCAATATAAACGGATATTCTTCGTTGAAAAATATATTTTAATTTATCCTCCTAAGTTTCCAAGCCAGAACATTTTTTTACATATTTTTTTACAGTTATAAAGAACCTAATCCTCCATTTGGGACTCGACCTCGTAACCTAAACGTAGACTCGTAAATAAAGAGAAACCAAGCAACATTACAGGCCGTATAAAGGTAATAAAAGTATAACGTTGTTAATATTTCAAACGGAGCATAAGGCACCAACACGGTGGAGGCAAAAGATATAAAATGAAGGTTAATTATACTCCTTCATTCATTACATAAGCACATAACGATGTAGGTACAGACGTGTTCCTATAGCTGGTAGGAATTTCTAATTGCCCTGTTTTGCAAATCTTAGCAACATTTTGATTGACCTAATAGCGAACAAAAATCTTTGGAGAGAAAAAATTACGTATGCTTAATTTTCATGAAAATTGTAGGAGAAAAAATATTTTCGCAAAGTGTATATTTTCTAACGGGACTGTCTCTACATACAGCTTTCTGTTCCATTTAGGGTTAACATTTGTCAGGATTTTAACTGATGTTTCCGACCTTTATCCAATTACAGCGAACGAAAAGGAGGGTAATGTATGCGCGTACGCGGTTGTAATCTTACCGTCTAATGCATATTTACTTGGCACTCCTTGCGAGTTATTTTTATCTCAAGATTTATTTATATCTGCTTATAGTCGTTTCCACGTAGTGTATATCGACGTCCTCATATATAAACGTGCAGTAAAAATTAACTAAAGGATATTTAAACTATTTATAGGATGAGCAGAATCACTTCCCTCTTCCTATTATTAGCATTTTACAAATAGATATAGGAGTAAATAGGTACATGTAAAGAAAAAAAATTTAAAAAAGGAAATATGCTTATTAATGGGTTAAAATATGTCCTATTCTGCGGTTAGGGCAAACAGAATTTTTCATAATTTTCCGCGTTCTATCCGTTCGTTTTTTAATCCTAGAGACTAATTAGACAGGAGTAAATGTCAAACTCCAAATTGAAAAAAGGAATTACCTGAAATGTCAAATTAGTCTTCTGGTTTAAAACCAGAACCAGTGGTTGGTTGGTGTGTGCGAGTTACATACAATGGTAGATAGATAGGTATACAGTATAAAGGCTTCTAACTATCTCAGTGTTTGATACTCAAAACAATTAGCAGTAACCCTGCTCCACTTCACACGATTCAACAAAATTTCGGGTCAGATCCCTATCAAGACACGTACGTAAGTACTTAAAACCTGCATGATAATATCGTCACATACTGGTCCAGGGACGAATCCGTACCTCCGACACTAGAAACCTCAAGGATTATTGGGAAAATCTTCTAGTTTGAATATAACTAGACTTATTGATTTACGAGAAAATTACGAATGACTATTCCAATAGGAATTTTTCGTAATAAAGTATCTCCAGACTTAAAGTTTCAATAAAGGACTGAAAGCAGGAAATTTTAGGATTCCAAGTTTGGTTCATTGGAAAACGTCACGTGTTCTTTTGACCCGGAATCTATTGTTGTCTCCATTGATCGGGGTCGTTCACACGTTCAAAATTGCTCAAAAATTAAATAGTATCGACCCCTAATCCAGACCTGTGTGTAATAAAGTCTACAAGTACTATGCCCGTTAGTCTAATGGTCGCAAGCACCACTACTCAGCGCCTGGGTTCGAAGTTTCGTACCAGGGGTCGGGAAAATGTTATTTCTCAGCAACCGCCTAGATTCTAGATTAGTGTGGACACAAATTCAGATTCTCGACAGTTTCTGAGAGTGTGAGTTGCTGGCTATAGAATCTATTACATTATGGGACATCTACCTATATCTATACATATTATAATTTAAAGTCGCTTTTCCTGTCCGTGTGACCGCATTGTTCTTCTAAACTGTGCAACGGATTTTGATGCGGATTTCACCATCATTTAGATAATTTATTCCTTAAGGTTTTTGTGTATATGTAATACAGTAATATCAAACTTACTATTATCCTTACTAATATTATAAATGCGAAGGTAACTCTGTCTGTCGGTCTGTCTGTCTGTCGCGCTTTCACGCTAAAACTACTGAACCGATTTAAATGAATTTTAATACACAGATAGTCTGGAGCCTGAGAAAGGACATAGGCTACTTTTTATCGACATACCACGCGGGCGAAGCCGCGGGCGGAAGCTAGTTATAAATAAATCTCGATGTTTTGTCAAGTAGTAAAAACTGTGGGAAGTAGGGGGGGCAGGGGGGGCAGGTTCGCAAGATGTAGTATACATTATCTATCAGTGTGTGATAAAGTGCACCAACGAAAATGGGTGAAACCAGACCATTTTCCATCGACAAAAAAATTTGAAAGAAAATCGGGACTATGTTATGTAAATAAAAAATATTAAAATGTATTGAAAAGAAACGTGTTTTTTTGCTTGATGACTGTTTTTTAAGGGTTTATTTTTATTTTGCCAGGCAACATCAATCATCACTTTATCAGCCATCATTATTGTTTTTATTTTAACGAAATTAATTCAATTAATAAAAAGTTATATGTTTTATATAAAGGCTTCTAACTATCTCAGTGTTTGATACTCAAAACAATTAGCAGTAACCCTGCTCCACTTCACACGATTCAACAAAATTTCGGGTCAGATCCCTATCAAGACACGTACGTAAGTACTTAAAACCTGCATGATAATATCGTCACATACTGGTCCAGGGACGAATCCGTACCTCCGACACTAGAAACCTCAAGGATTATTGGGAAAATCTTCTAGTTTGAATATAACTAGACTTATTGATTTACGAGAAAATTACGAATGACTATTCCAATAGGAATTTTTCGTAATAAAGTATCTCCAGACTTAAAGTTTCAATAAAGGACTGAAAGCAGGAAATTTTAGGATTCCAAGTTTGGTTCATTGGAAAACGTCACGTGTTCTTTTGACCCGGAATCTATTGTTGTCTCCATTGATCGGGGTCGTTCACACGTTCAAAATTGCTCAAAAATTAAATAGTATCGACCCCTAATCCAGACCTGTGTGTAATAAAGTCTACAAGTACTATGCCCGTTAGTCTAATGGTCGCAAGCACCACTACTCAGCGCCTGGGTTCGAAGTTTCGTACCAGGGGTCGGGAAAATGTTATTTCTCAGCAACCGCCTAGATTCTAGATTAGTGTGGACACAAATTCAGATTCTCGACAGTTTCTGAGAGTGTGAGTTGCTGGCTATAGAATCTATTACATTATGGGACATCTACCTATATCTATACATATTATAATTTAAAGTCGCTTTTCCTGTCCGTGTGACCGCATTGTTCTTCTAAACTGTGGAACGGATTTTGATGCGGATTTCACCATCATTTAGATAATTTATTCCTTAAGGTTTTTGTGTATATGTAATACAGTAATATCAAACTTACTATTATCCTTACTAATATTATAAATGCGAAGGTAACTCTGTCTGTCGGTCTGTCTGTCTGTCGCGCTTTCACGCTAAAACTACTGAACCGATTTAAATGAATTTTAATACACAGATAGTCTGGAGCCTGAGAAAGGACATAGGCTACTTTTTATCGACATACCACGCGGGTGAAGCTGCGGGCGGAAGCTAGTAATAAATAAATCTCGATGTTTTGTCAAGTAGTAAAAACTGTGCGAAGCAGGGGGGGCAGGGTCGTAAGATGTAGAATACATTATCTATCAGTGTGTGATAAAGTGCACAAACGAAAATGGGTGAAACCAGACCATTTTTCACCGACAAAAAAATTTGAAAAAAAATCGGGACTTTGTTATGTAAATAAAAAATATCAAAATGTATTGAAAAGAAACGTGTTTTTTTGCTTGTTGACTGTTTTTTAAGGGTTTATTTTTATTTGCCAGGCAACATCAATGATCACTTTATCAGCCATCATTATTGTTTTTATTTTAACGAAATTAATTCAATTGATAAAAAGTTATATGTTTTATATACAAGGACTTGAAAAATACAAAAATATATATAATAATTATTAAAAAAACATAGATTTTTGTCGATGAACAATGGTCTAGTTTCTAGTGCACTTTATCCAGGGACACAGTATAAGCAGTGAAATGTGGTTGCAATCTACACCTTTGCTATGGCCACTCCTTTGGGAAATGAAAGCGTAGTGTTATGAGTCTGTAATTGCATTGCCTCAAGGTCATTCGTTACTATGTTAGTAACAATTTCATTCATAATAAAGTATTGTAAGACGCAATTGTTTATAATACAATGATGCATTAGTCATTTGATATTTGTTTACTCAAGCTTGTTTATAAGCTATTGGTATTCACAGCGTTATCTTAATACATCTGCTAAGGTCATTATTGTTTATTTCTGATAATCTTGCATAGCATATTTTAATCTAAACTAATATAATACAGAGAAAAGATTTGTATTTTTGTCAGTAATGAGTAAACTCAGAAACGACTGCAACGAAATTAAAAATTCTTTCATCAGTAGAATGTTATAAATATCACTGAGTAACATAGGCTTTAATTTATAAAGAAATCACGCGGGCGAAGCCGCTGGCTAAACCTAGTTCGTGCATAGAATTACAAATTGGCTTAACCGAATTAAAGACAGGGCCGGCACACATACCGCCTAGTTGATTAGTTCATGAAATCTTCCGTGTTTTGTTTTTACCGGAAGTGTCTGCTACACACGGAAAAATCTTTACACTAGGTAATTTTCATTGTTTTATTATGTGTATTTATTTTTAAGATACGTTCCGGGTAGACTTTATTTATCTTGGAACTTAGATAGCACAACGATGTAACTAACTGCTTCTTTTACACACTCCACAACTGCTGACATCAATCTACAGGATACCGTGGGTTGAGAAGCGGCAGGCCAAAGGCCAAACGAACATAAAGCAAGGACATGAATTATTCCGACATGTCTGCTTCTCGACCGCTAGAGTCCGGGCTAGAAAATACGCTGTATGTCGGGTTTTACTTATCGAAGTAGCGTGAATGTTTCTAGTCGTTATTACTTTCCAAGATTAGTTTTTGTTCATCTGTTTAGGTAGGTATGCACATAACAGAAGGTAGAAAGTTCCAATATCTTTGCTCACAGCTTTGCTTGCGTTCAATATTTTATTTTATGTTGTAGCTATGTTCGCTGTGAACTAAAAGCTAGCCAATGAACATAGCTAAAAAATAAAATAAAAGTCACTAAAATCGGATTAGTAGTTCTCGAGTTATAAGCGCATTAACGGACAGACAGACAGAGAGACGTTTCGTTTGAAGGATACACGTCAGACGCACGCGTGCTTCTGTTTTTGTTTAACTATATCGTGATAACTTATCAAATGTAAATAGAGCTATCGTACACCGAACCCATATTCATACGAATACTACCTATGCCTATTTTTATAAACTCGTTGAGTAAGGTCAGGGTTTCAGGAAAACTGATCTGTGTTTGATCTTTCTTGAAATGTATGAATAATTAAACAGTAGATGACGACAAGTTGTTGTAACATGCTCTTGATTAGTTTATTACTATTTTGCAACACCATTCATATCTCAGCTCAGTAACAATGTTAATTGCTACTTACATGCTAATTCCGAAGTAGTGCTTGTAATGCAAATGTAATCAGTAGGCCGTTTCAACTGCTGTAGTTTAAATTAGCCGAGTCGATGTCATAGACCTTTTAGATACTATTGGTACCTACTAAATATATTTGAGCAGTGGTGGCCGCCTAACTAGGCTGTCATTCGTGGATCTTTGGCAGTCGTTACGGGTCGTCAGAAGCCCGAAAGTCTGACAACCAGTATTACCAAGGGGAGGTTATGGAGGTCAGATAGGCAGTCGCTCCATGCAAAATACTGGTATTCAGGTGCATCCGGTTAGAATGAAAGCCGACCCCAACATATTTGGGAAATGACTAGGCAGATTCATTGGTACTTAATATATTTCACTTTTGAGAAAGTAGTTAACTAATATCGTGTCAATCAAAACCTCCGGTGTTGGGAATAAAAAATCAATAAGTAAGTGAAAAAAAAAAACCATCCACATCTAAAAGCTTTACGTGGTACTTCCTGGCGTTCCATAATAAATATTCAATACACTCCCTCCTCTGTTACCATACCTATCTCTGTTTTCATGCACAGATTCACAAACCAATAAAGTTAAGTGAATTCAAACAAATTACCTATGCCTTCAATGTCATTATACTGCATACTTATTTCACGGTAAAAAAAATGTGAGGAAACCGGCACGTGTACACTTAATTGCGTTACAGTTGAATTACACGGGTAGGTGGTAGCGATATCATGTGGATACACTGGGGAGCAAGTGAACAGTGAACACACAGCTCAACATCGTGTCGCCGCCGAGGAGAACAACACCACACAACGCACAACTTGGCAAAATTGAATTAGCTTTGTTCTCCAAACTCATTTAGCTCAGTTAAATGCATATAACCGACCGACGGTGCCACCAGCTTTCCAAGGACGCCTCCACAATATGATTTACCGAAAGGAAAAATAAATTGTTTTACGTCGAACAGAATGGAGCACTCTTCATGCTAATAAAATTTAGATTTCCCACTTTTATTGTGGCCGAGGGGTTGCTGAGACTGACTCATACAATAGACCTCCATTTGGAAACTGTAATAATGAGGCATAAAACTCTCTGAGTGTTCAATTAAACGTCTCAGAGATGCGTTTGTCTTTGAGAGTGAAGGCTGGCAAACTAAACGTTTCACATTTTATGACTAGACTAGATCTCGTGACTGTGATTAGAATCAATTAAGATTAGACGTTAATAGCCGCATATACAGCTACAAAGTATGTTGGCGTAAAAGATTGTATGTTATTCGTTTTACGTCACGCTAAACAATCATAAACTTGCTGTCGGCACGTATTCAACACTAACCTACATTTACCGTTTCTGCTTACGTCTGCAATTTAAGAGTACCAATTCCCAAAACACTTTGCTATACAGTGCCACTGACCTCAGGTACAGTCAACTTCAGAAGTCAACACAAAAGTGTTGATACTATTCACACATCAACGGAGTTGAGAATTCTAATCGGATCAACAAAAGCGAAACATCAAAGAACTTGCAATTCCTTTGTGTTCCCGATTGTACGCTGTCCTCGATTATTTCAGTATCGATAAATATTATAAAGCGTTAAGTATCTGCTATACGCCTAAGCAGAGAGGTGCAACATCACCATTGACGTCAGCGCAGGCCAATGACCGACTATGCTGCATTTAACTACTCTCGAAGAGGTGAAGGCACGACTTATATGTGTTCAGAAGTTATCGCTTTAACTGAAACAGCATGCAGTTAACAAGAAAACGTTTTACTACGAAATGGGAACACTTTAGATATTTTCTGCTGAAATATAAGTGAAAATATTTTGACAACACCTTATAATGTCAAGACAGGTGTTGGTCGTGGATCTTAAATCATCTAAATAAGTAAGTACATTACTGTCGCGGCCCGCAATCACCCCGATTGATGGACGATCGTGAAAATGTTGGCCGAAGCGAAGCCGAGGCACACATACGTGAGTCCATCAATTTCTGATTGCGGCCAAAGCTTGTATAGTACTTTTCTCAAATAATGCGCAGAAATTCAAACTGGGAAAATAAATAAAAATTCTAGAATCCATGACGAACAACTCAAATTTTTCATGCGCCACTACGTTCATTTGTTTCTTCTTTACTTTAAAACTATTCTATTTGCAAGCCAAATAGAAATTTAAATAAAATCTTTGATAAGTTACCTCCTTGGTTGCCATGTGTTGAAGTAAAAAGTACTTTCCATTTTTAAATAACACGACAGATATGAGTTTTCATAGTAATTTATTTGGCCGCTAAACACGCCAGATATGGATTTTCATAGTAACTTTGCTGGTCGCATCGTCACTTGTTTTTGACCAGTACAGCAATTTCGATTTATCTCGAAGAAGGTTGTCAAAATAATGCTCGAATTTCCAAGCATGTTTCAGAAAAGTAAGTTCCGTAGTTTATTTCATGCATATATTTCTTTTCCTAGCGTGAAGTTTGAACACTGGACCAATAGAATTTATTTCATAATGGAACCTTGAAACCGATGACTATGAGCAAACAGAGATCACAAAGCGTGACATAGATAAACTTAAGTGACCACACCTCGACCACACTAAATGTCAAAACTTGAAAACGTGAATGGAGTAAAAAAAACCTACGAAATATTGCTTTGGTAAACCGCAAATCTTTCAACAAGGCTTGATTTGACACATTCTGTTTATTTCTGGATTTTCCTCAAAGTCAAATAATTTATTTCAAATAGGCACATAAAAGGCACTTTTGAACGTCAATGAAAAACAAACAAAGAAATAGAATTGATTCTAGTTGCCCATTCCAAAAGGTAGCTTTCGTATGGAGAAGAATGGGCAAGAAACTCCACCGTTACTCTTTTCAAAAATGTTTACAATATTTTGTATACATGAATTATATAATTATATGTGAAGACCATGCACCCACAATAAGATTACAGTCCCACAAAAGGCAAAAAAATAAATAAATGGAGCAATGACAAATAAATCAGTTATGTGATAGGTACATGGTGCTCACATATTTACAAACATTGTAAAAGTATACGATATTACAATATTCCTAACATCTTTACAAGTAATACTAATAAGTCAGTGCGTGATTCCAAGCAATCACAGAGTGTAAAAATCTCTGACATACAAATAATAAAATATACAACTAAATTAGCAACCAGTTTGATTTTGTCCAGACTCTAAATTGTCCTATGGAGCAAGACCAGCATGTTTCCAAGCATTCTTATCCTGGATATAATCCTCTAATTTGTAATAAGCTTGTTTACAAAGTGTACTTTTTATATGAGTTTTAAATTTTCTTTCATTTAATTGCAATATATCACAAGGTATTTTGTTATAGCATTTAACGCAGTACCCCATAAAAGATGTTTGTACTTTAGCTAATCTGAAAAATGGTTGATCAATTTTATCTTTATTTCTAGTATTAAAATTATGTCTGTCACTTATTTTCTTAAATAGATTTAAATTTTTCCTTACATACATAATATTCTCATAAATAAATTGGCAAGGTACCGTCATAATATTAATCCTTTTAAATAGTTCCCCGAGACATTCGCGGCGACATAGATTATAAATGGCTCTGACAGCTCTCTTTTGCAAAATAAAGATGGATTCAATGTCAGCAGCCCGACCCCACAGTAAAATGCCATACGACATAATGCTGTGGAAGTAGCTGAAATAGACCAAACGCGCGGTTTCTACATCTGTTAACTGTCTTATCTTTCTGACAGCAAAAGCGGCCGAGCTTAACCGCCCCGCAAGAGATTTTATATGAGGTCCCCACTGTAATTTCTCGTCTAGCGTGATACCCAGGAAAACTGTTTCATTAATAAACTCTAGTTTTTCTCCATGCAATATGATGTCACATTCGCTACTTCTAACATTAGGTAATGTAAATCGAATACATTTGGTTTTTTTTTCATTGAGTACCAAATTATTTACCTTAAACCAATCTTGGACCTGAAGAATAGAGCTATTCACGTCGTCAAGATTTTGTGATCGTCGATTTATTTTAAAAATCAATGTGTCATCTGCAAATAACACCATCTTCGGTTGATTTAGAAGTAATTGGGGTAAATCATTAATATAAACTAAGAAGAGGAATGGACCTAATATCGAGCCTTGAGGAACGCCCATTGCCATTTCAGACCCCAATGAGTTTATGCCGTTTACTTGAACTTTAACTAATTCCTCTTCCTAATTGAAAATTCCCATTTTATTATTAAAACGTTGACATTAAAAGTTCTGTGTACCTCTTTCACTTTTGGCTGTTACAACTGACAAACTAGTTAACTTTGATTTACTTTGCTAGTTTAAGAGTCTGTGCAGATACAAAAGGTCAACCCTTCTTTGTAGATACTCTTTAACGTCGTTATTTTGCAGTAATTGATTAAAGTAATTAAATTTAACTTTAAAAAAATGTGATGGTTCGTGTTCTGTTATTAAAATAGAAATTGTTCATCATAGTATGTTACATATTTTAGGTCTAAGGGTTCATGAAAATACAGGGTTATTGGTTATATATATGTCGGCAATCCATTAAGGGGATGTTTTCTCCTACATCCCCTTAATGGATTGCCGACATATGCAAATGTCAATAATTTTCGAGTCATTTAACAACGTATAACCGATGACTTGATTAACGAACGTACAACCGACGATTTGCCGACGTATAACCAATAATCCTGTATATTATAATATCTTCTAGTTCGGCGGACAGTAATTGCAGGATTACTTACTTATGTAGTTTTCTGAAGTGGCAGTATCTGGGTATAGAACCGCTAGATAATAATATACTTAAAGATACTTATGTCATAAATTTTTTATGCTATGTGAACATGAGTCATACTACGGCAGGGACCATGGATTCAGTACATGATTCCGGACCCAGCGTTGATTTTTTTTGTCGTTTATTTAAAAAAAAAATACTGTTCGATACATTTTGACGGCATCCATCCATACATTACATACATTTTTTTTCTTTATTTTAGTTATTGCACTTTTGAAGGAAACAACAGATTTTTGTTTCAACGCATGGGGTCCAGAATCTTAAGTAGGTTTGTTCTGAATCCATGGGTACCGGTTGTGCGTCGATGTCCCTGCCACCCTGTATATTTGCCTATATAATCATGTACAGTATGAATATAAAGTTGCCAAAGATATACTTATGCCTTATATTTTCTATATAATCTTGCCTTAGAATACTAGAAGGATCTTCTTACAAATATAATCACAGAGAAAGCTGTAAACAAAATTCCGCAGAATCCCATCCAATCGCAGTAGCCCTTTACAAAAACCAATCAATCAATTGAATTAACCGGGATCAATCGGTAGTCATATCTACGTATAATATTAATAAGGTAATTGTTTGCGAGCGGCGACAAACCCGACGAGGGGCGAACACGATCCAATTAATTCAATTAACGGGGGACAAACATCCAGTTACTCAAATTAATTGACCCGATGAAACCTTCAATTTGATGGAATACGATAAACCGTCGTCATCCAACTAATCATAAACCTTAAGTGCCTAAAATAATGACTATTGACACGTAAAGTGTCTATTGACATTATCACGATACCTATTGCAATTCGAGCGGCTGATACCATAGCATTTTGAGCTTCACTTAACTATGTCCAACATTTTTAGAACGTAGCTTGTTTTGTCTAGCTTGGAAACAGAATCTCTTCATACGTTGCGGAAGGACCAGTGGAATGTCATACGATGATCTATTTTCATTCTTGGACAGCAGATTATAGTCGTCGAACTCGAATGCCGGTTCTGGTCTTATTTGATCTATTAGTAGCAAACACAGCTGCTGTACCTATTATTAGCTTTACGACCGAACACTTATTGATGCTATATTCGACATCTCAGTCACTCACTCTGACTTTAATCTTAGTTAACAAATCAATCCATCAACGCCTGGCGTGTTTGTTTATATGAAAGAGTTTATTTGAGAAGTTCCTGATGGAGTGCTGAATGAATTCATGAGCCGTATTCCCACAGTATTGAAATAACAACTTTGAGAACAAAAAAATTTGGAAGAACACACGTATTTTTGCGGCAGATTTTTCAACTTATTTTAATTTTCTTTTTTTCTGTCATCTTATATTCTTCGTGCGTAAAAGGGACGTGGTTCAGATTTGTCTCGAGTTGGTCTGGTGCCTTTTGTCTGTAGTGTAATGGTTGTGTTTGCCTCAACGAGATGCGGAATCCTTATGAGATGTTGTTTGTGTGCAGTAAACAACAGGGGTGCGGTTGTTTCGTGACGATATATTGCAGATAACATAAAAAAAAATTGATGAAACTTTTCATATAAGTCTTCTATAAAAAGCACCGATCTTTGTACAAGTTTTGCTTTCCTCTGAGGTTTAGGAAAGGAGGATTATCTTGAAGAAATTTTGACGTCTTTTTATTTCTGAGAATTATAACTCACTTTGGGCCAGTTTCTCGAACAAAAAATATTGCAAAATTAATAATATATGACAAATTGTCAAGCGCGTAAGCTGCTCCGATTGGCTGTTGATAATTGGTTGAATACCAATCACAGCAGTATTCGCGCTGTCAGCATGATAGATTCTTGTGTCCAAAACATTATCTACTTGTAAGTTTGCTTTTTTTACCATAAAGTTATGCAACTTCTCAGAAGATATTTTCTTTGACCCAAATCAAACTTGGCGTTATATTCTTTGCCCTAAATGGATGTTGACGTCTTACGAGGATAATAACCGATCATTACTTACTCGCAACTTGCTTTTATTTTGTCATCCTTTTATTAAAAACGATTTTTGTTTACCGACTCCATTTTGCTTGTAACGTTAGATTTAATAACAAGCTAAGGTAGAATTAAATATGAGTGTGATGTTATTTTACAAACATAAATACATGTTATTGTAACCTCTTCTTGATCGCGAATTGTCTCCGGTCAGATTTGATCACATGAGTAATCGTTACTCTGTGGTATGTTGTTTGTTTTGGGATGTTATTACAATAATAACACAGGTAGTGATTTATATTACTTGGGCCCTGTTTATCAAAATTACAAGTCTACACGTTCACAAGTTACCTAGAATGTTAATTTTCGTTAAACTCATAGCTCATCTCCATATTCATAAACAGCCTTAATGTCTCCATTGCTGGGACACGGGCATCAGGTCATCTTTCTCTTTTGACCACATTTAAAAAAAGAAAATCGAATTTAAACATTTATTGCGGTACTAAGCACGACACTTGTAAATTTGTAAGACGGAATATAGAGTCGCCGGATACTCTCAGGATTATGATTTTCTACAAGTTGTAACTTACAAAGAATTTTTTGTTAAGCAAAATCACGAATAAAAGTTTCAAAATATAATATAATAACTAAATAATGACATTTCGTACTAAAAAGCTTGTAAGTTTTTATGAGCAGGGCACTGGTCGGACTACTTTTGCGTGTAAAACGACTTTAAACTTTTGTTAGACCCAAAGATAAAACCTACTTGTAGGATAGGTTATTTACCTCCGGTCATGTTAAGGGTACGGCAAATAGGTAGCTGCCCATGTCTCAGATGTTTGTCGAACGTTGAGAAACCGATCCTTGTAGCACTTGTACCCAAATAGTTGGATTAGAAATCTTGGAAAATAGCTTTGTTGTGGCGAAATCTGAAGTTCAGAAACACACTATAATTCAAATTTATTGAATAGATTGATGTGGTTACTCACAAGTTCTAACTGAAATTAATTCTACGGCACGAGGTTATACCGAACTGTTTGAAGGGAAACAAAGGAATACAGATACAGGTAGCATTAATAATGTTTCCATCTCATGCATCATTTCTCGAATGCTCACACAGTAAAACTTTTTTACAAACAGAGTTGATCGGAGCGGCCGGGCGGCCGGCAACTTAACGTATCATTAATTTTATACCTTCTCACATACACTCGGGGAACAAAAGGCTTAAACTATTTCATTACATTCGTTTCTTCCATAGCAGCCTTATAAAACCTATATTTTGAACTGTGACTTGGTAAATACCTACGCCTGTCACAGAATTGACGAAGTACCTACCAAATAATGTTTGGTTGGAGTCGGAAACAATTTCGTACACGGAACAGTTAAAAATTGAGCTAAAAGTGCTAAATATTTCTCTTTCGCAACTGTACATATTTGTGTGACATATTATGACATAAGTGAGTATTTACATGTTAATTTGATTAACCTGTCGACGACTTTTGTTCGACGCAATTGAATTAAAGGTCATGTTTAAAGCCCATTTGGTGTAGTACCTAATTGCCTAAATTATGGACCTTTTGAAGGCTATTGTGTCCTCTGTAAATATGATAAGTGATAGTAGGATCTAAATTGTAAAGGCTTTACTTTTTCTACTTTAATTTACTGTCAAGTTGGTTTAGTTGATGAAACAAAATAATATGTATTTTATGCGATTTATATGAGAAGAATCAACGTGTATCTTTCAAAATTTCTTTGAAAACGTTAAACGTGTTAACGTTAAACATGAAAATCATACTTATTCCTTCTACCCACATCAATAAAGTACCTTTATTATTTCATCCAGTTAAGTTGAAAGAACTTTATCTATTAACCTTAGATAAGGCGGTACCTACAAAAAATAAGCCTGTGCAAACACTTCACAAAAGGCATGCCGCAGGCTCTATACATATTTATAGAAAAGAAAAGATATCTGATACTTCTTCAGCTTCCAGACCAAATCGGATTACCTTGCATAATACAGGCGCGAAATGCCGAAGGGCAAAGGAGCACCGAAAGCAATAAGTGTCTGAAATAAAATATACTTAAGGTTATCGAGTTCCTTTTCAATAATATGTGCGTGTACGCCCACGCCTTAAGGCTCTTACATACTGGGGCGATTCGTCGCGCGACGCGAATTTTTACAAAACAATTTCTCACGGCGAACAATGCGGCGGCGTCGCGTCGCGCGACGAATCGCCCCAGTATGTAAGAGCCTTTAGTTATTACGTATGAAAACAACCGAATATTTCATATAAAGTCGATTTACATAAAAATAACTCACAGACAGATATTCAATCCGTCGTGATTTCCCTTGAACTAAATGTCAAGTGAATTCTCAACGTTATCATTTTCGTAGCTTTTATTTATTTACTTATCCATAAGCCTTGTTTCTGTCCTTCTTATCTTTTCTCTCAGATTATTTTTTTCTCCAAAATACCTCAAGTTTTTGCTACCATATTCTATTAACCAATAGCAACCCGTCCTCGCTTCGCACGGTTTTTAAGACTTGACAATACATCGAGATTTCTTTATTATATACATATAAGTTTTATAGTTTAGTTTTTTTATGCCTATGACATTAAGTCCGCCTCTGTACATTTATGTGCTTAAAGTATTAAATAAATAAATATTAATGTAGGTATTATACAGATAAATCTTCCACAATTAATTCTTTAAATGACTGTGACAGGCGCATTAAAACCCGTTGCGTAGTTTAGACGAACAACGCGTTCACACAGGTAGACACAAAAAGCGACTTTAATTTATGAAGTAGATTTAGATATTGCGCTTTTGAGTTTAGGCACCAAACATTATGTCAGTGGTCGGGTTAAGGTGCCTGCATGGGTTTCTTCACAGCATCTACCTGCACGCGTAGCATGACCATTGTAGAATCGGGTTCTGTCGACGGAAGAATAGACAAAATTACCAATAAACAATCACAATCTGTCATTATCTCTATTCTTCCGTCGACAAAACCCGTTTGTACCGTGGTCATGCTACGCGTGCTCGAGATGGTTTGATGACTTAATTTCTCCTTTGATGTGTTCCTGGTACTTGATCTGCCATTTTACTATTCGGTTCTGCACTATCCATGCTAAATGCTAATATTATAAATCGAAAGTAACTAGGTAGCTCTATCTGTCTGTCAGTTTCCTTTTCACGCCTTAACGACTGAACAGATGTCGATGATACTTGGCAAACAGGTAGATGGGTCACGACATAGGATACTTTTTATCCCCATAGCACGTTACGATGGGATAATTTTCGATATCAACGCGGGCGAAACCGCAGCTAAAAGATAGTCCTCTATACTCGTATGTCTCTCGTCGTCACGTGACATGACTCACGTCCCAAGGGACTTTATCAAAAGCACTTTATTTAACACACTTTTAATACAACCTGTCTCTATTGTATATTTCTGAGCAGGTACTCAAAGGTTTCTTTGACGACATGTTTTTCGGATAATCGCCTGTTTTGAGGATGTGAGGCAACATCTTTAAAGGACCGTACAGTAAGTAGTGTTGGAGAGCATATTATATTCAGCAGGACACGTTTATGCTCAAATGACTTTCCTGTTTATGTCGAAAAGACAAAAAAAAAATTACAACAAAAAAAACAACCGACTTCAATTTCGGAAGTAGGTGGCATAAAACGAACTTTGAAAAGCAGAGACACCGACTTCCGAAATTTAAGTTATTTTTCACTTTTTTTGTGTTATTTTGGAAGTCGGTTGTTTTATTTTGTAAAAAGTTTTTATTTTTCACTTTTTAGTTGTGGTACCTACCCCACACAAATTCGAATACCACTACCTGCTATGTAAATAACAGTGACGGAGTCAAATAAAATATCATCTACATAGACTAAGTGGGAAAAATACGTAATTATTGAAGCTAACTCAAAAACTACTCAAGCAAAGTTAATAAAATTTATATGGGACCACACGGGAAGCACCAGCTTTCTAGTATTTAAAAAAAGAATCATCAAAATCGGTTCACCCAGTCGAAAGTTCTGAGGTAACAAATATTTTAAAAAAATACACACGAAATGATAACCTCCTCCTTTTTTTGAAGTCGGTAAAAATCGAAATATGTTCTCAAAGAGTTAATCTTAATACATAATAATATCGATGCCGCGTCCTACTTATTTAGCTATACAACCAGTCAGTATCATCTCCACTTGCAGTCAATCCTCACAGAAGGAAATTAAACGTTTAAGTATGTATTCTCAATTTGCATGAGCTTGTTGGCGCGGCTACACTTTCGTTTAATATTTGAGGAGCGCGCTCGAAACATTACACCCGGCGGAATGGGACTACACTCGAATACCCACAGTTTTTCACATTGCCACCGACAACATTTTCGGTTGTTTCACGTGGCCTTACGTATATTGTCTGTGGGTGACCTTTCTTTGGCCAAAACAAGCGCTTTTAACTCCGTTTTTTGCTTACATCGTTTTATATTGCAATGTCGTTGACGTAATGTTGTGGAGTAACGAGTGTTTTTATTAGTTTTATGAAAACTCGACGGTGTTGTGTTGAATTATATAAAGGATATGTATTGAGTACTAGCTGCTGCCCGCGGATTCGCCCGCGTGAGCCCTTATTCTTTTTCTAAAGTAAAGTCGCCTTGCTTACTCAATAAGTTTAGTGGACTGTAGTATTTTTTTTTTAACAATTTCATTTTTTTTTTTTTAACTACCTGCATGAATCTTTTTAAAACGCCTACACTGTCCTCCCATAACTATTAACACTGTAATTCGAAAATATTGTAAAAGCCAATTATCTTTTAAAAGAGTAACCATGGAATTTCTTGCCGGCTCTTCTTTATAGGAAACGACCAATTGGAACCGTGCACCTAGCTTCTGACGATTCATAAGTTCCCATGTAGGCTTATATGAAATAAAATATTTTGATTTTGATTTTGAAATAAAACATCAGCTATCTGCTAGTGAAAGTCCAGTCAAAATCGGTCCAGCCATTTCAGAGATTAGCCGGAACAAACAGACAGATGAAAATGTAAAAAATTGTTTTTTTGTTATAAGTACCGTATATTAGGTGTATCTATTCATACACGAAATCTCTAAAGGGGTCATTGTACTCATCATGATACTCGTCATTATGAACAACTTTCACTATCGGATCAACCCTGAAATCGCAAAAAAAAAACTGCTTTTCCCTACATGTTGACGAACTATGCGAATATAAATGTAGGGAACAGCAGATTTTTTTTCGCGATTTCAGGTTTGGTCCCATAGTGAAAGTTGATCATAATGACGAGTATAATGGCCTCTTAAGAGATCCTGTATGAATATATACACCATAAATACTTTCATATGCATTTAGTTAAAAGCTGTTATTTTGACATTACAAACAGACACTTAAATTTTATTTATTTGTGTATGTATATGTATGTAGTATGTACATTGTACATATGTATGTATAGATGTATAGATTCTCAATAACGTTGTAACCTATGATGTACCTCAGCACTTAAACTTTATGAGTCGATGCATATTTACGAGTGAGATATTTTATACTCATTATATGTGTAATGTCTAAGACTATTGATTATCTATGGAAACTCAGCGTGTACCGTGACATTATATTGGTTTATAATGGTACAAGGCAACCAGCATTGGGCAACGTTGCCGGGGACAGACACGCAATACGTGTTGCTAATAAAACTTCTTGGAAACTCGCTAGAGAAAGTTATGGTATACGTTATCAAAGTCTTAAGGTTATTAAAGTCGTTAGTGTCTATGAGAGACGTGATCGTTAAAACTGTTTGTTTACAAATACCGATCGAATGTCTGTACGGGTGATATATTTTACGAGTTGTTTTCTCATAGAGTGGGTACCTTCGTCTGGTGGCAGATGACGTCACGTCGGCGACATGTCGAGTGACGTGTGTCGTGGTGTCTGCGTCGTGTCACAACTCAGAGAACATTTCCCTCGTGTTTCCCGCCGCGCCGTATCGGTGTCTGGAGAGAGGTACCACGTCACTCATGCGGCAAATCTTCGAGTAGTGAGACAGTTTGAGATGCTTCGGTTGCTTTCCGATAAAATTGCTGTTGTAAAGGATTTTGTTGGAAATATAATCGGGATAGGTACTTTAAAAGGAATATTTTTTGATAAGGATGTTAAAACATAGACAATAAAATAAAAAAATTGGTAAGTATCTAGGAGCTGAACACGTGGGAACCATATTTTTTTTATCGACTTCATAAAAATGTAGGTTCTTCATTCAACCCGTATATTTTTATCATGAAATTTTGCCTACTTCTCTTAGTTCTATCTAGTTTAGTTTTTAAAATAATCTAATTTAAAAGACTTACTGAACTGTACTGTATTTCATGCGGGTAGCACAGAACCAGTCGAGGTGGCGGTGCTTGGTTTATGACCAACACGCCTAGCGTGACCACCAGAAATGGGTTTTGTCGACGGAAGAATAGACAAAATGACAGATAAACAATCACAATCTGTCATTTTGTCCATTCTTCCGTCGACAAAACCCGTTTCTACGGTGGTCATGCTCAGGTGCAGTAGTAGACGTCTTTCGGCTCAAATGATGATGAAAAGTCTATAAAAATAATTACATTGCAACTTCTTATAAAACCACTAGCTGCGCCCCGCGGTTTCACCCGCGTAAGTCACGATTCTGTGGGAATAACGGGATAAAAAGTATCCTATGTGTTAATCCAGTTTATAAACTATCTGTTAGCCAAATTTCATGCAAATCCATTCAGCCGTTTTTGCGTGATTGAGTAACAAACATCCAAACACACAAACTTTCACATTTATAATTTATAATATATAATAATATAATATAATATACTATATTATATAGTAGGATAGTAGGATTAACAAAGTAAGTTTCCCAATGTAAGAATTGTTTTTATTCTTTTTATCGTTTCGCTACCGATCTGTCGTCCCAAGCAAAGTTGCTATCCCGCGATTGATAGCTCCCCCAATAAAATGTATGGGATTGACATAAACGTCGAAAAGTTACGTGATCCGAAAATATCTATCCTATTACGTTCCGGCGATGTTAATAGGATTGTGTAAGGTAACGGTCGTAAAAATACATTGTCTAGGAAAGAATCGTAATATATTAGAGTAGATGAATCGCTAAGGAAAACCAGGCATTGGGTGGTAGTTCCCAAAGCAGATGTTGACTATGGATTGGCGGGCGGAAGTTCCCTACACGTGCACTACTAAGGCTTTGGAAAAGCAAAAGTTTCTCCCCAAAAGCTCTTACGAATATAATGGGTCATGTTTTTTTAACCAACTTCTTCAAAAAGGTGGAGGTTCTCAATTCGTCCACACTTCAAATCTTAGCCGTTGAACTAATAATAAGATGTGAACGCACTTCTTTTCAGTAAATGGAGAAACCTAGTTTAAAAGCTATCACTATTTCCTGTAGTAGATAGATATATAAAACGTTTATTTGATGCACACAAAAGACAGCACAACATACAAAGACAAGGTTAAATAATAACTAATTACATTAATAAATAGCAACAGGGTGCCAATTTACAAAAAAAAAAAAACAAAAAAAATAGAAAGAATAAAAGAAAACTAACTAGACACAGTGATGACAATATTGTCTATGACAATATTGTCTATGACAAACTTTAAAAAATAACGAGGAATACAAAGTGCGGTGTGCGTCTCAACGTTGCACCAAATGGGAGTCCAACTCAGCATGTGTCAGGTGAATATACCTGACGCTGATATTCTGCTGGATCCTGCAGTGGCATACGGACGTCGAGCAGATACATGAAATTAATATGTGAATTTGTTATGTGAAAAGTGGAATGTACGGAGAAAAATTACGTAAGTACCCGCAATTTAAATAATCTATTATACAGTTAAGTTTTGCATTAGGAAACGTTGTCGTTCGATGATGAATGTCTATTTATTACCTTGATTATTTAGATAGATAAATGTATAGCGTATAAATTAATAATCATATAGTGGCGTAGGATAATAAGCATAATAATTATAGTGGCGTAGGAAATAATAAAATAATGGATTTGACAGGATTAAAAAGTGGTTTCTATAAATAAATATAGGTAAATAAGGATATGAATTATAACTGTAGTAGGTAATGAGCCATCAACACTGTTTGACTGCCGCCTTTTTTGCAATCGCGTAAAAAAGGTAGTGCAATGTGTTAAATTCAGTAGATCCAGTTTCTTATTTTACCACATGTAAAGATACATAGGGCACTTTGTATCCGTCTCATAAGTAGGGTGTTTAGTTTGTGATCTTCATTTATTTACTCACTCGCGTTGTTTATAAACACGGTGGAACGATGGAAGTGAAGCGTCACTAGATATCTCCGTGATCGGTACAATATCTAGTTCAATGGTTATGCGATAGAGACAGGCCTTAGACATGGAGATTATGAACTAACTTCAATAAAATTAGAAACAAAATCTGTAGAGGGTTCGTTATTCGAGAAATGCTAATAAGCTTCGCTTCTGCAAACTTCGATGGGTTATGGGTTATGGCTACAGCTAGAGATAACTATATAAATTTTTACCCGACTACGGCGAAGCAAAAAGGAGCGTTATGATTTTGACCAGTATGTATGTAATTAAAAATGGCGCCCTCTAGATAACATAAAGTCATGAACTAAAAATTTTTTTTTTGTCGTACCATGTTTGGTATCAAATGAAAGGGCTTAATTAGCACATTTCAAAAATATATATAATTATTATAATCCCAAAAAAATTTAAGTAATAAAAACTTATACCCATCTACGGCAAAAAAGTCAATTAAATAATCCGGAGTCACACATGTTAGTTAGGGCATAGATCGAACAGATTGCGTGTGGCTCCGGATTTTTTATTTGTCTGTCTGTGATGTCTTGTTTATACGAGTACCTTTTTAGTTAATTGACTTTTTAGTCGTAGTTGTATATCTTCCGATAGTTACCTAAGTTATTTACATTGTTTATTACGTCCGGCTCTATTTTTGGCGTTATTTTTACCCAATTATTCCTGCTTGAAATCACTGAATTGATTAATACCTACATATAACACACACACAGCTATCAGGTTTAAACCAGGAATTGTTATTAATTAAGCACACGGATGCGGGGAGCGTAGATCCGGTCGAAGCGGCGATGCTTGGGGGATGCTTATGTCCAATAGCGGGCGTCTTTCGGCTGAAATGATCATGACGATCATGAAGCCCACGTGTAGGGTTTTAAAAGGTAATCACTATCCTGGCTGAATACTTTATGATTCTGATTATTTTCACAAAAGCCTGCTCACGGTTGAGTACGTCTGGAGTACCCAGTGCAAGACCTCTAGCACCTTACTGAGTGGTTACACGGCATAAGCTGATCTGAATTCTCAATACTTCATTGCATTCCACATGTAGGTACTCGTATTCTTAGGTGGTAAACTTATAATTAGATCATATGGACCCTGTCGGGCACCCTAAGATAAGCGAGTCTCTTTGTAACGCTATGGGTGATGACGTCATCATCATCGTAGCTATTAGGGAAATTGTTGACTTCAAGACAGAAAATCCTCTTTCAGGTACCCGTTATTGTTTTCACAATCAATAGCGAACATTAACAAAATACAATGAAGAGTTAGATACTGTCAATTCACAATGACTGATACATTCGGCGGTTTAGTAAACAAAATACAAACAATTGAATGCCGATAGTAGTTGACAAGTTCGACACTACGACAATAGGCGTGTTGACTGTCAATGTTGATCACAGAAGGGTTTCACTACAACCCTTTACATCCTACGTTCGACTGTCATGTCATTGTTAGAATTTGCACAAGTAGTACAAGCACGCAAGTAAATAAGCCTTGTTCAAGTAATGACATTGTATGACAGCTTGCTTATCACAGGCGTTCCGTGGTATTGTGTTAAAGATCGCATCAGTGCATAAGTAGGGCGCATTGCAAGACTATCGCTTTGGCTACACCTTGCTTCCGTGTGTTGCCAATCGATAACGACTATGACAGGCTTCTTCATTGCAAATCACCATACATACATTATTTTCTGGATGTATGATTACCTATCTACCTAGTTTTCTATGCAAGTTGCCTTATGGCTAATCTATCTGTGACTGACATAAATCGGACAAAGTGATATCTAATTTTATAAGGCTTTTTGTTTCAAATGACTTTTGATCAATCCTCAGTATCAATATAAATATGAGAGAGATGGTAGATAAGCTGTGAAATGTTTTGTTATTAGGACATCAGTAACAAATAGGTGTACCTACCTAAAAGTTAGTTTCAATCGGATAGGAACCTATCTACCTTCAACTGGACATTATATGTATCAAGATCGGCTGTTAGCGAGTAAGACAACGTGGATCAAATCCAACGATTAAAAAGAATTAAATTACTTCAGTTCTCAGACTTAATTAGAGAACTGTTAACAACGTATTGTTAGTTCTTGTTATTTCTCTAAGCCTTGTTTTCCTTGAGAAGATTTAAAGTTCGATTGGTCCTGTTATTGTAATTATTATGAGCATAACAATTTCTTTATGAACGACGTGCCTAAACACTTTGATTTACGAATACTTGAACTAAAGATAACAAAGCTGCCTGTAGGCGCCGTTTATAAATATTTAAAAATGGAAAGATTGCTCGGTTTTCTTAATATGTTTTTGTAGTATAAAATGAATCGTTCATTTTATTACTTCCTCAAAAGCACAAAATTGTGATTTTATTATTGTCTGTGACAGATTTTTTTCCTGTTCACATGAATACTACAATTAATTCAGATGAAGTTGGTTGCATCCGCATTGTCGTAATAAAATATTGTGTTCATGTGTGACAGGTGCAATAAATACTTACCTAACAATTATTATTTCAGTTGCAATTTAACGAAGAGGTAATAAAATACAATACTTTACATAGTTTACATTCCTGGTTATGATTATGTTCACAACGACTTATTTTATAATTGGAATATTTGTCATACTCATATCATTTATTTGCATTCCAGAATGTTTGTAAATATCCTGAATACTTTAATATCAAGTTAAATACATACCTACGTAATAACTTACTAGAGTTTATCTTTGAATTATGTTTTTCACCGCCGAACCGCGTATCTTACCTATAAAGAGTACCTAGGCTTCATATAGGCAAACTCCAGACTAAATAAGCTGCTAACAGACACTTTTTAGCCTGTCTACAAAATCTGGAATTTATATTAGTCCTGTTCTAAAAAGATACTGGGAGAAAATGTTTTTCACTGAAAATGAGGCTCATATTCTATTTACTGCTATTGTGAGGTAGATAGGTACGATACTATTTACCCTCGGAAGCCAGATACTAAAAACATGTTTTCCATAATATCAAACTAAAGCCTCATTAAATGCCTTCGTTATATAAAGCTACGTCTACAACAGCCACATTTTTTTTTCCATTTAACTTTCAGCTTTTGTTTCTCTTGGACTTGCACTAATGGATTTTTCTGTATAATGTGTGTCCTATTTTCTATAATATGCACATCACGATGAAGGTAGACTGGCTTCTAAGATACAGGTAAATAAACCTTGTTTAGAAGTCAGTGTTTTTCACTCTGGAGCACTAACTTAAGTACTTTTTATATAAAAAAATGAAAATGGATTTATGGAGAAATAAAAAGATTTATTTATTTACATTCTCCCGATTAAGAATAGCTTATTCTTAGCAAAGTCCAATCAATACATTTGGCGATGTTCTGTTACGTAATAGAACCCAATTCTGTTATAATTTTAAATCATTGACGTCACAATGCTGGTCTTAATGAATAATCGATGTGTCGCGTTGTTGAGTGCAATGCTTTATGTGACGTATTCATGTAGACTACCTTTGTAAAGGAATCCGCTTCATTGGCTCAATTGTAAAGTTGATACGATTAATTGATACTAAAAATTTTGGCTCGATTTGTGCATGGAATTTGTTTATTACATACCTACTTAGGTACTACGCTATAAAATGTTTCGTGTCATGTGCCTACGTTCATACATATTATGTATTTAGTACGTGTTTTTTTTTCCATATATATTCAGTCTGGCTGCTGGTCTGAGGTCTCGCTTCAAAATGTTGCCGTAACATGTCTAATTAAGAGGATGATATTCTCATATCTTTTAAATATGCCCATTTCTTTTTTTTTTTTTCTTTTTTATGTATTGTATATTATTCTATTAGTTAATAATATTTTTTTATTTTGCTATTCTAGTGCGCTGTACCGGTACAGCGTCCTAATAATAGTTAGCCGCACTGATCGGTCGACGTCATTACGTCAGCGCCGGCTGTCGCTGGAAATCAGCGCTGGGGCTCTATCTTGCATAGGGTCGCAGCATAATGCTGAGCGATAGCCGTTTTGTGTGGATGAGACGCAAGTTTCCCCCAACCTTTTCTTATTTTTTCTTTGTGTTTATTGTTTTTTTTTTTTTGCGTCATGTTTACCGCAAATAAACGTATTTTCTTTCTTTCTCCGACTTCCTTATCACTTTAAATGTATAAAAATATATTTTTATGATCCGTTTTCGTTTGAAACGATTATGGAAGTAAGTGGTCAAACTGTCCCATCAACGAAAATATAAGGATAACTAGGTACTCAATACTAACTACCAAGTAAAGAAAAAAATCAGAGTAAGGCTCGTATTAAGTACCTCAAGCATATTTAGCATATTCAGTGCCAGGGCTGCGTCGTGTGTCTAGATTGAACGAATTACGTCACACGTGATAATTTCGCATGTATACACATAAGTCAGGGCAAAAACTACAGTGCAGACTGTGTAGAGTGAAGGCTCTTCACAGGAAGAGAGTGTCTCGTTCTCGATTGAAAATGCCGTGTAAACGAAATACAGTATTGGTATTCTGTAAAAATCTCGCCGTGACAACTTAGATGAAGTGAGCTTAAAATGAGCTGTCACTCTACGCAAGGGATTGACAGCTCACTTCACCTAAGTTTTCACGGTGAGGTGTTCACAGAATAGACCGGCAGTAGTTCGAGTTTCGAATCACAGCTGTTCGAGAAAAAACTCCTGACGTTCCGAGTCTAGTATGACATAATCGTCGATCGCGAGATTTCTGTATCTCTTGTTTGCAAATATGAACATGAGTGTAATAATGTTCTGGCCAGTCTCATCAACGAGACTCGCATGGACTTTCTAGCCGCTCGAGTTCTCGAAGAGCGAGAAACTCTCCTCGTGTAAAAGAACCTTTAGGTTAATGGCACGAACGACTCAAAGTGCAAGTAACTACGTACATTAGAAGATTATGTAGTAAGAGAAAAGATAAATAAAACAGACCCGTGAATTCCAGATAGAGAACGTTAATACTTATCTCTGATCCCAAAGATACACGCCTTCTCTGAGGACCTTTGTCAATGTGATACAGATGTTAAAGTAAGTAGTTAATTAACGTGACAAGGCCCAAGTAGACATAAGCTTGTAAAGTTGGGGAAATTAAGTGATAAGCAAATTGACATACAAATCACAATCGTCATTCTTTAAAAAAAATATGATATGTATAACACAGCAAACTGACGTTGCGTGTGGGTGTCAATATACTTAACAATTATTTTGCCCTGACTGCACTTAGAATAATATAGGTAAATCAGTCAAAGGAAAATCCTGATTCGGTTACGAAATCCCTTACCTATCTACCTACCTAACGACGAACCCTAACACATTAGGGCTCTTACATACTGGGGCGATTCGTCGCGCGACGCGAATTTTAACAAAACAATTTCTCACGGCGAACAATGCGGCGGCGTCGCGTCGCGCGACGAATCGCCCCAGTATGTAAGAGGCTTTAACCTAAGTGCCTGACAGAGACAATTTATCTCCTCTGCAAGATGCTCGCCTGCTCCTACGATACATAGGTACATAATGTAAAGAGTAGGTATCATTAAGTTACATTTCATACTTTATACTGAACACACGGGGACCCATGTGCATCGTGCATCACTGTCCATTTTTCTTAAAACTAGACCTATCAGAAAAAACACATAACATAGAGAGACACACACACACACACAAACAAAACACACATATAATAAAGAGAGACACACACACAAAAAACACACACAAACAATCTATCAAAAAACACACAAACATACATATTAAAGAGTATTCTATCTATCTATCTACCAGATTACATGAAAATTTAGATTTACTTTTAATTTTCTCGGTAACTCACTCTCCTAGTACAAAACTGTAAGGCAGACAGAAGTGTGCATCATTTTCGCAGAATATTTTCGTACGTAGTTTGTGAGTCTACTACCACAATAAAATGTATACAAACAGTTGAAATCTCTACTTACTCCTTTGTTTTTATCAACGAAATACTAGATATTAAATTAATTTATTATAATCTTAATGCATTCATCAGTATGCACTCAAATAACAATTCATGTAAATTTTTCCAATACAATTTTCGATAAAACGCATATAAATAACACTTGTCAATGCCACTCGTTTTAATTATTTTTGACGATTAGTATTTGAGTGGAAGAGCCTTCAATAAATTAAAAGTAATCCCTAATCTGCATAAAAAATAAACTGCATTCGTCACTCACACATCACTCAAAAATACTACGAGTAGATAGATACTTAGATAGTATAGGGGTTTGTGGCTAAGTACGCACGGGTTGATCGATCAGGTTAAGCTACGCTTGCCGTGGTCGACCCGTCGATGGGTATGTATATACATACCAAAACCTCTCCGTGCCTCATAAAGCACATTAAGCCGTTGCGCGTTGGTCCCGGCTGTCATTCGTGGAGCCCGAAAGTCTGATAACCAGTTTTACCAAGGGGTATTGTCTTACCCAGTAACTGGGTTGTGGAGTTCAGATAGGCGACTTCACTTCATGTAAAATACTAGTAATCAGTTGCATGCCAACATAGATGGGTAAAAAAATCTAGGCAGATGATGAGATAGTAAAATTTAAATTATATATATCAGAATCAATATCCTAATCTTAACTAAAGAAAGTGAGTTTGTTTGTTTATTATGCTTACACGCTAAAAGGAACGGGTTTGGTTGAAATTTGGCACACGGGTAGACCATGACCTGGATTAGGACAAAGGATACTTTTAATGTCGGTAGTACGGTCCTGTGGTATCATTTCCGAAATGCACGTGGGCGAAGCCGCTGGCAAAAGCTAGTAATAACATAACCCAGATGTTGTAAAACAAATAACTTGTAGGATGTAACACGTGTTTTACTTATTTACTTACAAAATAACCATGTTTCCGATCTTATTTCACTTGACATCTGAATAATGGCGTCGATATTTTTTCTTATAAAATTGCTCCCACGCGGCCCTTTCAATCAATTACATATAAAAGAGGTATTTTATTTGAAGGTATAACGAAATTTGATCTATTTATCGCTCGAATTCAATTTAAGATAGGAAATATCTTTCGTGTCTCGCTTCAGACGAAGGCTAGAGCCATCAGTCTGGTTAAGGACCGGACATATTTCAATTTTATTTATCGATAAAATAAGCACCTACCTACCTAAAAGGCTTCATGTCTTTTTTAGAATGTTATAATCTATTTATTTTTCAACTTACATTAATTTAATCAGGGTAACCTATTGCGATAGTATACCTTCTTATTTAAACTCTGACTTATCCTAAATGTAATAATGTAGCTACTTACCTTCCTTTTAAGACAAAAACACATATTTTTTATTCCAGTCCTAAAGCGGTAATACCTATTTACTTACATTGTGTTTTACAACAACAAAACTGTGGTACAATTCCATTTCATTGCGGAATTGGCAGTTTAAAATAACCGCGACATATATGTAGGAAGCTGTGAAGTTAAACCAAACATTCGTTACGTAGATCGTGCAACGAGAAATGAAGTTTACAATTATGCAAACATAACAGAACCTTCGTAGCTAGTACATCGCGTGTTCGCAGAACCTGCGGTTAGTGGTTCACAAGTATCGCCATTTTATACTGTGTGAAAACACAGGTGTTACCTCTTTGTCTTTCAATGAATGAAGGGAAACCGTTGTCGTATTTTTCTTTTATAAATGGTGCACACTATTCACGTTGATGTTTTTAAAATTAGTTCTTTTTTTAAACATCGATAGGTATGTGTCTGTTATCTATTGTTAAAACCTAATTCAATAAGTGCTTTGCTTATATAAAAATAAAATAAAAATTGAACAATGATTTTACATACTTTTGTCTGTGCAAAATGCCAACGCTAATAAATTCAAACTTTTAAAACAGTGAAGTTGCAAAGCAAAACTTTAGCAAAACCTCAACAATTTTATAACGACTTAGATTGATAATAGTGCTCGTTAATTTTTAAACAACAAGTGAATAATGGTTCTTTTGAACTTCCTAATAGAAAGATAACATCCTAACGTTGAGCTCCTTAAAATTGGAGTTGAGCTGCACGATTATTGACAAATGCGTGCACTGACTGGACAGGTCTACTCAATCTGTGTGGTTCTTTCCTCAAAAGTCCATTTCAGACACCAATCTACATGGTCTTCTCATGATCTGACCAAGATTATGTCTGGACTTTAAAAGAGACTGTGACCTCTGAGTTTGTTTCGGCCTTTCTTCTCAGAGTAGTCAGATAGGAAACGCCGACCTCGTCTAGTTTAAAAAATGTGGTTGACGTGTAAAAGTGTTTTTAAAAACCTACATACAGAAATAAAAATCATTTATCATTTAACAGGCTCGGGGCTAATGGCTCGTATGAACGAGTTTAATGGTCGATGATGGATAACTTGTAGGTATGTTTAGACTGTCATAGTTTACAGCCGGACATATCGTAGAGATTTTCTAAGAAAGGAGTGGTTTCTTGGAACGGGTAGCAGACTGCAATAAATACGTCCATTACCAAGACAGATTAGATCGAGTTCGAGGAAGTTCGTTGTCACATACAATAAAAATAAAAAAACAAATAAAAAATGTATATATCCTTGTGTCCTTGTCCTTGTGTGTATCCTTGCCTTTAGATCGTATGACTGGACCTCTTTTGTCTAAAACTCTAAAGTATGACCACTTAAGTATAGAGCGCGGGCCACTATGTACAGACGTGGTAAAGTAAAACTGAATGCATTTGAAGTAACGTATTCCAAAATGTCAATATTATCTCGTATCTCGGCCCTCGGTGTTATAAACTTCACCCACGTTAAAGCTAGCTCGGTAAATAAACTTGCTATTTACATAGGAACCGCACAATGCACACTAGACCGCACGTAGGTTGCTGAAGTTGGAAGTACATAACAAATATGTATACCGGGAGAGTAAAATCTAGACTTTCATGTAAGACTCAAATATTGGATGCAAGAAGTAACGATATTAAAAAAAAATATCAATATCGATTTCGATATATCGAAAAAAATATACCGATACAAGTATCGGTGGAATGAAAAAAAAATGCTTTATGTTTTTCAAGTTTTTTAATCTTAAATACATATAAGGTGCTATAAAAATATCTGCCACGGCTGCAATGGGAGACAGTATTGTGTTTATAGATTACAATAGTAAAGATAAATTATTGATCACTTGTAATATTTTTTTTCATACAAAAAATTGGTAAGTATTGATTTATTGGCATAAAACCATCCCGTAGACTTAATAAGCTGTTGCCGCACCGCACCGAATTCAATTCGCGAAACGCCGGCTCCGTTCATACACTGTTGCCATTCTTATCAAACAATGCCGCTGCAAGCCGGCCACTCGCTCGTCAAAGCGCAGCCCCGCGCGCCCCCGCCTTCACCTGCACTACCCCGTTCGTCGCACGCGCTAGCCGACGGCCCGGCCCGCCAGTCGCCCACCAGTCGCCCGCCCGCCCGCTCGGAAGTTAGTTTTAGCGGTCGGCGTCGGGAAAATCGCGCGCGCTTTCTTTAAAAATGCCACCCAGACGACGGTATTCCAATCAAGAATATCTTGAAATGGTATTGTGCTACCGCGAGTGTAACTCCATAACTGCGCATGCAGTAAACTTATACCAGCAGAGGTTTGGTGTGCGAGTGAGTCATCATATTGCGATTCTTACGTTAGTACTTGACAGTCCAAAGCCTGTTTTAAGTGTGACGGGAAGTTTATCATCTTATTTACGTCAGTTTTTTGGAAGAATGCGGTAGCTGGTAAGTAATTGCACTTTTAAAACACTTGTTTGCCTGCGTATTATTGCGTACCTAGTAGATTAGATAGTGACGAACTAGTCAGCTGATTTCAGTTTTCATTCACAGAACAGATGGAAAGAGATAGCAGTTGTTTTCATTGACGAAGCGACACATCGCGCGTAGTTTGTGAACCACGTTATGCAGAGTAGAGTCAATGTTTATTTAACTACTTTATTTTCTCAAATTGATTTAACTGTGCCGGGGTACGAAATTTCTTCACTATTGTAATCTTTAAACACAATACTACCTCCCATTAAGGCCGTGGCAGATATTTTTATAGCACCTTATATACCGAACTAGGAGAAAAAAGTATGCGTTTTACGGCTCTGAATTCCAGCGGTTTTAGTCAGTGGCGACAACGGTGGTGCTATTGGAAATATATGGTTTTTGATACATTTTCTTATACTTTATATCGATACATCGATATATCGAAATAATAAATATCGCCTAAAAATATCGACATATCGAACAAAAAATATCGATATTTAGATATATCGATATTTTTCTGCAAGCCTAGGTTATTACTTAACGTTGTTTTGCAACATTCTAGATATTGAAAAACAATCATGCTAAAAACACTGGAAAAGTATCAAGGTGTAGGTCACGCTATTTCCATGAAGTAGTTCTGCATAACCTGTACTTAAAAAATCAATGTACTCGTATTATATATGTGACGTCGTATGCAACAACGTAAGTAAGTATGTGGCTAGGTAATAATTATCGTGTCTACAATTTATTCACACAAGAGTCTATTTTAAAACATCTAAAACGAATGCGCATATTTCGGGCCTTTCAAAATAATGAATGAGCAAAAGCTTTTTAATTTTAATTGTCCAAACTAATTTGAAAGAACACAAGCTTAAGGTTTTAATTAAAATCGTACTGGCCACTAATTTACATTCCTTTCCGCGTTGGTAATTTATTTGCGGACCTCAAAGCAGAGCGTACGCGTCGTGTGGTGAATATAATTATGAGAGTATGTGAAGGTATACAAGTACGTTCGTGTATTTTACATGTTCCAAATGACGTGGTGTTGTGTTTTCACTATTTTAATAAGAAAATAGAGGCCAATTGGATAACAAGGAAGGGAAATTGTAAAGTTTTGGAAGATAATGTTTTTCTTTATTCGTTTACTTTTTTTTATTTTTTTATTTTTATGATTGGCATCTCGTAGGTTTTACCACAAAGGGTACTATCTACTTAACCGGACTGTCCTGCGAAGATGCTCTAAGCTATGATACTAACTCAAAGCGCCTCCAGCCAGGGGCATTTAAAAACTAATCTAAAACTAATTATAAACTAAACGACGGCTCGCTAAGGGCACCCCCTGTGGGGTACGGACCTCGGCTTAGGGCGTCGCTGGGGGGAGGGCAGCTAGTGGGGACAGGCTGGATCGGGGAGTTTAAATTAACTGTTACTACTACTGGCGGCTCAGCGTCCGCCTGTGCGGGCGCTTCACCGTCGATCAAGGGTCGGGGAGGAGTAGGATGAGTCGTCATCCTGTTAGATCGGGGTCGCGGTCGAGGAGGTCCTCGACGTCGAGGTCGGAATGAAGGACGGCGTCTGGTTTTAAGAACCGTACTGGTGGCCCTATTGCTCTCCTGGAGGAGAGTTATGGGGTCGTCGGGGTCGGTGAGAGCATGCCTCGGACGGCGGGTATGACTAATGCGAGAGGGGGTATAATTGGCCGCCTCGACAACCAGTGGGTTGCGATATTTGGCGGCGGAGTCAAAGAAACGCTTAGAGAGGCGTTTTAAGAATTGAGCTATCGTGGGGATTTTAAGGTCGAGATGGAGGATCTCGTTACGGACGTAGTAGGGGGAATCGGTAGCTCTACGGAGGAATCGGTTCTGGATGGTTTGCAACCTATGAATATGGCGGGGTCTAGTGTGGGCAAAGACGGCACCGGCATATGTCATGATGGGACGGATACACGCAGTGTAGATACGCAATTTGCACCTAAGTGACAATTTGCTACGTGCATTTAGGACGGAGTGGAGCCTACCTAGAGCGAAAGCGGCTCGCGAGCGAACCTGCTTTATGTGCTCTTGAAAAGTGAGGTGGTCATCGAGGACTACACCGAGATATTTGGCTCGCTTCTCCCAAGGGATCGGCTTGCCGAACATGGTGATGGGCTCGGGGAGGGTGGGTTTCTTACGCGGTTTGGAAAAGAGAACCGCCTGACTCTTATCGGGATTGACCTCGATTCGCCACTTCCTGAACCATTCGCCGAGCTTGTCGACTGAGGTTTGGAGAGTGTCGCGAATCGTAACGGGACTACGGGCCTTAAAGTAGATGGCCGTATCGTCTGCGAACAGAGCCAACTGTGCCTTTCTACTTTTGGGAATATCGCTAGTAAACAGCGTGAAGATGAGCGGGGATATGACAGAGCCCTGGGGGACACCTGCGCACCCTCTATGCGATAGCGAAAGGTGCGGTTTGACAAAAAGTCACGTAAGATGAGCACGAGACGATCGGGCACACCGAGTTGGTATAGCTTGTATAATAAGCCATTGTGCCAGACTTTGTCAAACGCCTTCGCTATATCGAAGAACACCGCCCCCACCATTAGGCCTCGCATAAAGCTTTCGCTTATATGCTCGACTATGCGGTGGGCTTGGTGGATACTGCAGTGTTGGGTGCGGAACCCAAATTGCTCGTTCGGGATGAGACCCTTGGTCTCGGCGTAGTCTCTGAGACGCTTATAAATAAGCCTCTCATAGATTTTACCGAGAACCCTGAGCAGACTGATGGGACGGTAACTTGAGGGATCGGATTTGGACTTGCCGGGTTTGGGGATACCTATAACGGTGGCTTCCTTCCATGCCTGGGGGAAGATATTATTGCCGAGAGCACCATTGAAGATGATGGTCAAGAGCATTATTAATTGAGCGGGGAAAAGTTGGATCACTCTATTAGTGAGTCCATCTGAGCCGGGGGCTTTACGCGTTTTAAGACCTTTGATGATCTCGTGCACCTCATCAGGAGTGATGGGGGGCAGTGGATCATCGGGGTCTTCGACGGGGGGGAGAGATGCTCTGCGTTCGACTTCAGCGTCAATCTCATCGAGATGAGCTTGGTCTACAGGCAGTGTGCTAGGCGAGCATTGAGCTTCGAGACTATCGGCTAGGCATTCCGCCTTGTCGGAGTCGTCGAAGGCTATGGTCTTATCGGGACGGACTAGGGGGGGCATGGAAGCGCCCTGTTGGGACTGGAGATTTCTCTGGAGTTGCCAGAAAGCTTGGTGAGTGGGCTCGAGATCGCTCAGCATCTTGTCCCAGCCCGCTTCACGCAACTCAGCAATGCGTGTCCTTACTTTACGCTGTAAGTAGCGCATGTGAGATTTGTTAGCGGAGCATGGGAAATTGCTGTAAGCACGGGTGGCCGCGTTCTTCTCGGTCATCAGATCACGCACATCGGCCGGCAATTTGAAGCGGTGGTCGTCCACCACTGGAACTTGCCTTGAACAATCGTTCAAAACCGATTGTACGTGATCCGTGAGCGAGTCGATCGCGGCCGTCGTGTCAGCGACAGAATCGAACTGTTCGGGAATAGAGTCCAATTGGGGGGACGTGTTGGATTTCAGCAATTCGCCTACTTTCCTCCAGTCCGTTACCTTCTTGGTGGCGGGGGGTTGGGTGGGGTCGGGGAGACCTATGCGGGGGGCCAGTTTCATGACTACTGGGCGGTGGTCAGAGGTGAGCTCGTGCACCGTTTCTATAGAGTTTAACCTAAGGTTGACGTTCTTAAGGATCGCCATGTCTAGGATATCGGGGGAGTGACTGGGTTCGTGGGGGAAATGAGTGGGAGTCATCGGAGCGATGATATCGAAGTTATGGGAGTTTGAGAGGTCGAATAGGTGTCGCCCTCTAATGGAGGTAGTGGAACAATTCCAGGCCGGGTGTTTAGCGTTGAGATCACCCGCTATAATAACGGAGTCACTCAAGCCGAGTAGGGCGGTGAAGTCATTGGAGAATTCCTGGGGATTCTCCGTGGCGGAGGAATAGGGAGGGAGGTAAGCAGAGACTAGGGTGATCGGCTGATGGCCGGACATGCCTAGGCGGCATACTGAGACTTCTATCCGAGAGAGAGAGGGAGGATCTATTGGGATGCAATAGAGTTCTTTTTTGTAATATATAAGGGTGCCGCCCTTGTGACAACGGGTTCTATCGTTGCGAACTATACGATAGTTTGCGATAGAAGGGTTCCGTTTATGGGGTTTGAGGAATGTTTCCTGTACTAAGAGGATATCTATCTGATGGTCGCGGAGGAATTCCGCGATCTCATCTCTTATTCGTTTACACCAAAATCGAGCTTTTTATAATAGTTTGATGCCCAAATGCAACTTCTAAATACTTTTTAGTCATCACTTGTGTTTTATTTCAAACAAAGAAGCTGAAATGAAATGTTATGATTTGAAATTACTTAGAACTTAACTAAGTATGAAAAAACTGTCTGGAAAACTCGTTTACATAATTATTTCATCTTCAACATGAATCACGCTTTTATAAATGATTTATGATACGATACGCGTAAAACAAAAGAACGTATGTACCCAGATACATCTTTTTGAAGCCGATGCAGCATCCTATAGTTTGGCGTCGCTTTGTCTCATCAGATAGATTAGTTGTCTCTTCGATGTCACATATTTATGCTGCCACTTGTATAAGCCTTCCACAAAACTCAAACTCAAAGCATTTATTTCAATTAAACCATGTACAGGCACTATTGAATTATCAAAGAGACATAGAGTCGTAGTCGGTCAGTTAGTCAGAAAGTTGAAGCTAGTTGCCCATTCCAAAACGTAGATCTCTATGGAGAAGAACGGGCAAGAAACTCCAAGGACACCCTTTAACATATAGATATTACAAAATCCTGGATACATTATTCTTGTTGCTTCTTTATGTGAAAATAATGTAAAACATAATAAAAAAAACAAAATATAAAATTTTAAATAACTGCCAGAGTTAAGAGATGACGAGTCTCAACTGACGGCGTCCGCAAATGATCACATAATATATTTGCCGTCATCTTGACAGATATTAATGGATGGATCATGAAGTCAGATAGTATTGCCGAGCTGTCCATAGTAATATATTTATGAGCGTAACTGTACCTAACAAAACAACATAGGCTATATATTATAGCCTATGTTTTTATTGCCGAAAAACAATAATCAGTTTCAATAATAATAAAGCCTAAGAGCATGCAGAATTAGCTTTACAACATAAGCACACTCCGACCTCGCGTTCGCCGAGACAGGTACACAAAACATTAGCTATCTAATGTTTCCATACGGCATAATACTGGTCCTTTACAAATATCCGAGTAAGGTGGTTCTATCGGGCGTAATGTGGCGACCGCGGCATCCCTGACACGGATATCTTAGTACTTCTACCTAGGGTATTTACATTACAGGGTTCCCACTTTATTGGATATATCTGTTTGATTCCATTATATTGATTTAGGTGAAGGTGGAGAAAGACGTGTTTTACTTTTATTTTGTATAAAGGAAAAGGACTTTTCGCTTTCCGCCATTTATAAATTTACATCTAAAATCAAAGATATTATTAGGTTTCCCGCTTTTCCTGCCATGATTTTTGTTTCAGAACAAGGATAAGTTGTGGTTTTTACCACAACTCTCAAGCGACCTTAAAAAATTGCATTGAACGAAAAAGAGCGTCTCTAGGTACGTATATGAGTGGTATTGAGCATTGACGCAATTAGAAATCATTATTGCTGCAAATCAACGATGAAGGATAAAAATTAAACACAGCATAACCGACCAGTACCTACGTACCGTCTACAAAGATACCTCAGTAAGTGGCAAAAACGAGACGTTTGTTTAAGCTAGAGGCGCTACCATAAGCTACCAAAGATAAATTATTATACCCATTGGTAAAATGGAATCAAGGTTGTGATTGCATAGTATTGTGTAATTTTACAAGTTTTATCTAGATACTATAATTATCTCACGACATTTGACGAAAAAGCTACAAAGATCATCACGATTAATCTTGATATAATAACTCAATACCTTATAATAATTCCAATCTAGCAATTGAGAAGGATTACAAGCAATCAGTTTTATTAGCGTTCCGTTCTAAATTGGTAGTAATCTTATCTGATGTAAACACTTAGGGTTGTGCCTCCCTGTTCCATAGAGTTAAGTGCTGTTGGTAGCTAAAATAAACGCGTCAATTGGAGAACTTAAGACGATGCTCAGACCAGCATTTTTATTCTGCGGGGTGATTGCATAACACTCTTTCAATCACAATCTGAATAATTTTGAAGGGTATTGCTAATCCATTGCTTCTTATGTTCGAAAAATTTGTCTGCTCATCAACGTAAATAACGCACTGAATGTTGCTGAACTGTCAAAACGAAAGCCATTGCTACAGTAAGTGTGTTACGCAGTTACCCCGCAGAATCAAAACATGGAAATTACAGAACACCGGACGATATAACAACATTAGGTAAATAATATTGTTATACGTGCAAAATACGCGCTTTGACGTGGAGTTGCGGATACCAGCCCGTTTTACCTATTACCTATTACCTAGGTAAATAATACTTTTTTTCAGCCCAATTGTAGCTCTGGTCTGCTCATAACCTATAAGTTAACGTATAAAACGACTAGGTGTTGCCCGTGACTTCGTCTGCAATCCAGGATGAAAAGGAGCCTATGTCCTTTTCCGGGTCATGGCCTACCCATGTGCTAAATTTCATCCAAATCCGTACAGCCGTTTTTACGTGAAAGCGGAACAAACAAACAAACTCAATTTCACATTTATAAATTACTAGCTGCGCCGCGCGGTTTCACCCGCGTAAGTCTCGATCCCGTGGGAATATCAGGTTAAAAAGTATCCTATGTGTTAATCCGGGTTATAAACTATCTGTTTGCCAAATTTCATCCAAATCCATTCAGCGGTTTTTGCGTGATTGAGTAACAAACATCCAAACACACAAATTTTCACATTTATAATATTATAGTAGGATTATAAAATATATATATAAGTTAGGATAACAGTACCTAACAGACGTTCAGAAGCCTGCACTGAGTTTGTACCACGTTTAAGCTATAGATTTAAACATAGTTTAAATACCGGTGCTTAACTGGCTGTATAACCACACAACTTTGAAAATGTTTCAATATCTACTGCTTGTTCCAAGTTAAGTGTTTTTCATGTTTTAAAATAAATTCCGAAAGTTAAACGCGACATGTATTTTTACCTTCGTAAATTGATCATTCAATGTAACTTCGTTATAAAAAGCTTGACCCATCCAACCTCCAGACAAAACTTTTGACAAACGTGAGCACGATTGCGTTCACAGTTTACACCAAATAGGCTTAATATAAAGGCCTTTAGGCCTTTATTTATACAGGCTTAATGTTTAGGCATTTATTTATATAGGCTTTATATGGGATTTGAATAACTGCCAAAGTGAGGATGAACAGCTATATCTGCCATTCGGGGAATACCGGCGTGATATTTTGCTATCCTTACATTAGTAGGTACATATTATATGTAGTCTCACGCCACGTCTGTTTGTCTGTCTGAACGAGATAAACTCAATAACGACTGAACGGATTTTCAGTTTTCATTAATGGACGGAGTGATTCATGAGGAAGGGTTATAATTCATCATGGTTTTATGTAAATTGATTGAAATGTGACGATTATTGTTGAAGATGGTGGAAAAAATCATGCCGATTGGGAGCTTTATTGACGCAAGAACTGTACGAGATACATAAAGTTCATGTTATTCAGGATTGTATATCTCGAAAATTTCAACAAAAAAGTCCGCGATAGGTTATGTCTATCTTCTAAGGATGTTCAACAGTAACCAAAAAAATCATTGTTATATCCAAAGCTATTTTTACCGGTATTATAATTAATACTCGTTAACAAATAAAATAATTATGTTATTTAAATTGGGCATTGATTAAAATAAGCCTTGACATCAAATCATTTAAATGAATACTTTATATGTTATCACAGATTCCAAAATACGCGTAACAAAATAATTAATCCCGGTAGGTACGTTACCGTGTGATCATTTCAAACATCCACGCGGGCGAAGCTGCGGGAAAAAGCTAGTAGATAATAATTATGATTGTTGTAAAGCCATGACTTGCAAAAATCTGTTAGATAATATGATAAGCTGTTAGGTACCTCCTACATAATACATCCTTTCACTACATTGAAGTGTCAAACACCCGATGACTGATAAGATTGTATCAGTATTGGCTACCTTTTCGATAATGATCGCTGTCGACCATTCGCTACCAACAGGCACAATGAAACGGATATTTTACGTGGATGCCGCATTATACAGGAGCATGGAGCATGAAACAATCAGATTGAGTACCTTTTATTAGCAGGGGTCTGACAGACCTTGAACTACTATGTAAAGGCTGTAGGACACACGTTGTTGGTATCGGAAACAGAATTATGTAATGCTTCATACGACAGGTTTCGAAAGTGTGTCGGCGTTGAATTTACATGGTCTCATAATACATGCGAACTCGTGTATTTTTAACTTTATATGTCGTTGAGGAAATGGTTATATTCATACAGAAAACAGTCATCATCATCATAATTATCATTTCTGCCGAAAGACGTCCACTGCTGGACTAAAGCCTCCCCCAAGCACCACCACTTCGACCGTGTGTTCTGTGCATTTCGCATCCAGCGGACTCCCGCGGCCTTCACCAGGTCATCGGACGAAATCCAAAGATCAATCCCAATACCTATATGTAGGCAATTAATTAAATAATTGAATAAATTATCTTTAAAATGGTTAGTCCTAATGAAATTCCAGTCAGTATAGAGATTTGTGTAAATATATGAAGAAGACGCCTATTTATGTTGATAAACTTCATCTAAAAATAAATGGATCAATAACGATGCTAAAAATATCTAACTGGCTACTGTTTAAGTATATTTATTTTATCAGTACATTCTTGATCGTATCGGTGGCTGTCAACAAAACACCTATGTTATGATAACAACAACACTTTTAGGAGAGTTGCCTTAACGGGTATTATAAATGATAGACTGTGAAAATCTATTTTGAGACCTACAATATTGGTACCTTTTCGGTGTTAGTTATTAGGATAATTATTATACTGCAGTATTGATCTCTAATCGTGCCTGTGACCAAGAGCAGTGCTGGCCCAGTGGTAACGGCCGTAACTTACGAATTGTAGGTCGTGGGTTCGAACCCAAGCAGGAACTTTGTGTAAATAATTTCATCACCATTGCTCTCAAAACCGTGAAGGAAAACATCGTGAGGAAACCGGCATGTCCTAGAACTAAAAAAATCGAAGATGTGGACATCTACCAACACGGCCCACTGCCTCTCACAGAGAGGAGGCCTGTGTTCCAGTTGTGGGAACATCATAGGCTGATTATGAGTAGGTATTGACCTGCATTTAGCCTAGCCAGAGTTAACGCCTAACCTAAGGCCCCGATATAGAAATAACGTTTTACGACAATGGGGTATTGAAGATCGCTCAAGATTACCCGGGAACTTATCTTGATGCGTTTTGCATGCCACAAATTGCAAAACCAATTTGTATAAACCAATCATAGTAAAACGTTTTCGTTAACTGTCATGTCTTACATATAGATGTCGCCGTGACATCACGTAATGATAGTTATAGCGCACGTGCGCCTCTGCGCATGACACGAATACTGATGATTCGATGCTCCGGCGCACCCGACCGCTCGTAACCTGACCACGCAATGTGTACCCTTACATACTTGTTTGAATGTCTTGCGAATTGCAAATCATGACTTTTAATTTTATTGTGTTGACCTTTTCACAATAGTGGGCCCACCTTGGCGACCACGACTCGTGACGAGGTTTCGGTACATTGAATCTCTGTTCTCGGGTCACCATGGCCAAGAGAGTTCTCTACTTGCACCGCGTTAAAAAAATACTTCAGTTTGGGATGTGTTTAATAGTAAGTCAATAAAACTTATTTCCGATAACGTTATTGTGCCTTAATATTTGCCAAACAGAAAGTAAATATAATTATACCACTAATTTCTGTCGAGGGCTTGTCCTAAATAATAAGTAGCTAATGGCTAATGGCTATGTGGCTAATAATTAGCTGTCAGAGAACTTAATAAATAAAACGTAAACGTGTGTAAAATGAAGCTAATATATTTTATTTTTCTCTTCGATCGTTTCGTAACATCAATCAAGTATCGAATTAATATAAACAAATCCTTAAATAAATGCGCTAGAAGAAATCGGAAGCCTGTGAAATGTGAAGCGGCTAGATACCTTACTGAGGAATCTTGTATGAGAAAAATCCAATACTGAACGAATAAAATACCTCCACTATAAATATTTCATCGCAATAAATACATATATTGGAGGCCAGCAAATCTTGTAATTTGTCTGGAAAAGTAATGTGATTACAGCTTTTCTTTTTTTCTTCGTCTTATCTCCTAAATATAAAGGAGCCATATGTTTAGAAGAATTCCAAACTTTATTTCGAATAAAAGACTATAAATAAACGTTTAAGATTGTGTTACATTAGCGACATAATTTAGTTAGTACACATAACGCGAACTGGAACAATACTATACATAGATTCTGGTGCAGTATAGTACCCAATACATTAAGTTTGGTGCAGCTTAAGTGCTCTCATGGGGGAACCAATATATACGATATAGTTAACATAGCTATAAACGTAAAACGTCGATGACTGTGGAAAACATGAAAGTAACTATAAATAACATACACCACGAGGCCAAGGGAACATAAAAATAAACAGAGCTGGTATGCAAGTATAATACTTAAACTCATCTGAATCCGTCACTTGCACCAGTTCTATACGTTTCAGTGCCGTTTGTTGAATCCCTGAAGATTAAAGTCGGTTTTTAGGATCCTCCACCAGAATTAATGGTCTGTACTCTGTGCGAGATGGAGAAATAAATTACTTTTAATGGAAGGTGGAATAGCTGAATACCTTTGCTTTAGTCTCGTTTGTCTATGAAACGTTGGAAGTTAATTGACGTTTCTTCTAAGCCGCTGTTATTTTAACAATGATAATAATTTTAGGGTAAGTTACATTTTGTATTATATTTTTATAACCTCATAGTACTGGTTTAAAGACTTAAGAATATAAACCAGTGAAGAATCATTCGTAACGTGGACACATGCTTTTTCTCATTTCTTCTAAGACTATTGAATTAATGCAATTGGTGAGTTATTGAATATAGAAACAAACTGCCTCCTTAAAGTATTTATTAGACACATAGATATATTTCTATCCACCGCCATTGATAAGTGGTTTGCTCTTGACATGTTTATTCACTGGTACTTATAACTCTACAGAATAAAGAGCAATCTCGTACCTCTAATGAATGTAACAATTAAAATAACAAGCATTAAACTAGTTTGAATGACTTTTAGGTCCTAGGAAATCGTACAAACAAAATAATTGCATGACTTTTTTTATTCAATGAATAATTTTGTGAGAATGAATGCAAATGAAACGACATTAAATTTTTCCGACAATCACTAACTGATTATATTAAGGACCTCTCAAATGAACGAAAATATTTGCTAAATTAGAACAATCATAGATTTTACACTCAGTAGGGTCTACGAATTTTTGTAGACCCTACTGCGTCTAGAATTAATCGTAACCCATTGCTACGCCGTAGCCCTCCCCGCCCATTTTACAGAAACGGGGAATGTTAATAATTACCTACTAGGCTACTAAGTACTCTTTATGAAAATTTCGTGACGTCTTCAAAATATGTAGGTAATGTTCTTTGCAGAACTCTTGTTCTTTCAGAGGCAAACTTTTCTTGTGTGAACAATTAAAAAGTTTCTTACTGTGATGTTACAAAGCAGATAAGTGGTTCTTTTAAAGAAAGGTATAAAATATTATTTTGGGTTTACATTATAATGTTTTATAAGTAATCATGTATATAGGGAATGTTTTTATTACATTCTTTATTTTTAGCAGTAGGTTACGTTCCCGTATAATACGGGGTTTTCTTTATAATAGAACTAGCTGATGTCGGTTATTATATACTAAAACCTTCCTCGAGAACTACTATCCATTAGTGAAAACAGCATGAAAATCGGTGCAGTAGTTTTTGAGTTTATCGCGAATAGACAGACAGACAGACAGACGCGGTGGAGAACTTTGTTTATAATATGCAGTGATATTATTAAGGCGATGAACAATTTGTCCGCGGACAATTTGGAATCGTATGGAAATCTAAGGCGCACGCGGACAAAATACAGATTCCCATACGATTATCGTCTGCTCAGCGCCATAATGTTGCAAATAGATTTGGTCAAAATTAAAAAGTAACAGCTGTCTACAGAGTCTCCAACGCCAACGGTATGTTGTAGGTGTACAAATCTAAGAAAATACTTAAAAATAATATTCTATTATATTACCTACGTATTTTATGTCTTTTGCTTATGTGTGTAGCAAAAAAAATAAAGTAATAAAAACTAAAACCCAACTACACCTAAAAAGGTATAAACAAGACACCACAGACCGGCAAATTAAAAATCCGGAGTCACACGTGTTAGGGCATATATCGGACAGATTACGTGTGACTCCGGATTTTTAATTTGTCTGTCTGTGGTGTCTTGTTTATACCTTTTTAGGCGTAGTTAGGTTTTAGTTTTTATTACTTTAATTTTTTTTAATTCTTTGGGGTTATAATATATATATTTATGAAATGTGCTCATTAAGCCCTTTCATTTGATACCCAACATGGTACGATTGAACAATTTTTTTTTTTAGTTCCTTACGTTATTTCCTCTAGAGGGCGCCATTTTTAATGTAATATGACGACACATAGCCTATAACCAGGGGACGATCAAGATGCTTCTAACGATACCTCATTTGTCAAATTGTGATGAGTGGTTTAGAAGGTAGAAGGGAACAGATGAACATACATACATACATACATACCGGTCAAAATCATAACCCTCCTTTTTTCTTCGCCGTAGTCGGGTAAAAACAAATCGAGCCTACTTCAACACTATAGTCTTTCTCATTCGAACTCATAAATATCATTTTTTACTATCCAGCCATTAACACTTGACTTAAATCCGTACTTTTTCACAGAGGACTTTCTTCTTTTAACTTTGAGTGGGATCACACGACTCACGTAATATTAGTAAAAAACACCTTCCAATACATAAAGAGAACTATATAAATACATAGTTTACTACTCGTGTTCTCCGTGGATTGTTATCTTTTATCATTTAATTAAATTTTTCTTACTAATCAAGTTCACTTTATCAGTAGTTGATATTATTATCGGGTCTCAGTATTTCCATTCTTATCAAAAAATTAAATACATCTTTTTCATCGATAAATAAAGATATTAAAATTCTTTGTAATAATAATAATATTATCTACTGTTCCGGGTGTTCAATATTTTCAATTGGATAAATTCCTCTATGCGTCCAATCATAATATTATACAGTTTGAAACGATCATCTAATCTAGTGGTTTCACTTGATAAAATGGGGCCGAGAATCATGAATCATCACAATTCTTTATTTGTAGAACGTTATCAAAACATATAAAATATCTTGAAAGAGTGTAGAGTAGTGAGTACACACGTATAGTTTATGGCGTCATTCCAACTGTTATACGTTGTAAAGTTTGAGTATGACTGTTTCGTGACCAACGTAGATAAAGAACTTGATAACGATGTAAATTCGAATATATTTTCTCTTTACGACACTTGAGAAGTTGCAAGTCATAAATTTTATAAATAGAATGTACTATAAATGTGTGTATGTTGGCTATTAAAAACTATAGTTTATTTTTCTCTCCAAAGAATATTCCATCACACTCTGCCTTTTGTTTTTTTTCTTTTTTTTGAGGGTGGGAAATCATCCAATGACTTCTCCCGCTCTGGGCGAAGCGGAAGGGCGTGTCTGACTTTTACTGCCTAAAACCCACCCGTGTTCCTTCATTTGCCTGTTGCCAAGGTCCCGGTATCCCTTTCGGATTTTTCCGCAACCCTGGCAGGCATCGGTCCTAGCAGACCCCGCTAATTGTGCTGACATCTCTTTGAGGCGCGCGTGGAACACGACGCGCCATCGACCCGGGCCTGGTCCTTATCGGACGGCGAGCTGCCCGTTGCTCGCCGTCCGCAAGCCCGCGCCTATGGTGGCCGGGAATCCGCCTGGGATTCCCGACGCCCAGGGCGTCTCCAACGGCGGCGGTTAGGGGCGTGAGGGCGCAAACTTTGCCTTTCCCTCACGCGTTCCGCCTCCTCCTTCGCGAGCATTACTGCTTCGTAGAAGGAGGTGACGGCTTCCCATGCCCTCTCGCTCCGATCACACTCTGCCTGGAATGGTCTTCTACCAAAAATGCTTTATATTATCGCATTAAAAGATATAATCCTTATCAAATAACAAAACCACTACCTACGTAATGACAAACATTTTAAAGAAACCCATTATGTATCTTAATTAATTACTTTTGATGACGTCAGACAGGTTAGGACTTTAATAATTATATAAATATCCGGAATAATGACTCCGTGCGTAAAACGTTGAGAAAACAATTGACAAGCATTAAATGTCAATTAATTCTCCATTTAAAAGGTTACGCATATCTGCATAATCATTCTATTGTTATAATGATGCTCTGTAAGTTCATTTCAACATTTCCTGATACTGGAATTGGGATTTCTTCAAAATAGTTCATGTGGAGTGTCACACGTGCTAGCAGAAGTGCTTGCAAAGCGAATTGGCGATCCCCGCAAGCAATTTCCGATGTGTCTACGAAGTTACGTAGGGTGGACTACGCTGGGCTACGGGGTGCTACGGGGTGCTACGGGGTGCTACGGAATGATACGATATTTTATTTTTACGATTATTAGAAAACTTTTCGTTTACTAAAACTATTGAACAGTCTTGCCGTTTAATCGTATGTTTGAACATATTCGTTTCATGTGACACTTTGCTCTATTTTTTAATTGTTTGTCGTAGCTAAAATATTAATAACAAAACATTGCTACGTTTCATAAAATTAATTGCGTTAAAGAAGTATAAATGCCTCTCTGATAAGGCCCTTAATTGCTCTATTCATAGTTAGGTACGATTTTATAATGTACGCCAATTTTCTCTTAAAATTCGTTTTAGTTAGCAATATTATGGAGTACATAGTTTTTTTATTATGCTGTAAATTATGGCATATTTCTTATTATCTTTTAAACCTTAGAATAATCGGATTTTCTGATAAGCTGCTCCAAGGAATACCACAGAATTATATTAGATTGGATTGGATCAGAATCTGTTCGCGGATTATTAACCAATTTTGGCAATAGCGACCTTCATTGAGCAACCGAAATATTGACTTCGGAACCCAATGGGAGAAACCTTATAGTAACTCAATAACTTTGCCTTACTATGTTACATATACTTATTATAGATTATTATGTTCTTTGTGAAGTATTAATAACAGTATGTAATAATAACTACCTACTGCGTTATTTTATATTGGGCTGTGTTTACGTTTTATCTCTTTTATTTGATACTGTCTGCTATGTAATGAGCACTTGAAACTATCAAAGCGCTTTGGAATTTATAATCAAAGTATAGTTTGTAGTGTAAGAAAGTGGCCTTTGTCTAATGTAACGTATTACGATAGTTACATTCCATAGAAATTGCTTGTTTTGCTCAACTAGAGCCATTTTCTTTAATTAATAGAATAATTAGTACGTACAATATTTAAAATTATGACAGTGACTATTGGATCCGTTTGTTCCAATAAAATAACATAAATTAGGCGACCTTGCCATATCTACATTTAAACAAAATTCCTAAAAATGATTTTTATTGGAATACCATGTCTACATTGATATCTTCTCCCTGAATTATAGTATTATTGTTAAGATTAGAGAGAGATTAGATAAAAAATACATCTTGTTGGCATACTTCGCGGCAACTCAAAGTTTATAATCTCGGATACTTTAGCGGTCTTAATCTCTTGAACTCAAGTGATACGAACGTCGCGAGATAAGGGAACATTTATATATATAGACATGAAAAATACATACTTTGAATACAAAGAGTTGACAGAGGAGCAATCAGGACTGAATCGCCTTTCGCGGGAGCGCGGTCCGGCGCGGCGGCTGGACTAGCACTCGATCAGCACAATCAGGTCCGCGGCGCACCGGCACTCATCACTCAAGTACATAATGTACAGGCGGGCAGACGCTCCACTTATTCACCTAATATAAAATGACCGCAGCACAGTTACACACCGAATCGCCACTTACAACGGCTCCTTTCTCTGCAAACATCGAAATAGCATCGTTTTTAACCTAGCTTTATTATTGTCTAAATTCATAGCGGCCGGTCGTCTAGATTTAAATTTCACTACGTCTCGGAATGTTTCAGAGCGATCGGCAGTGCCAGCAAGTAGGCTTTAACTAGTTTTCATTGACCAATTAATGTGTTTCTGTCAGAAGAGTATGAGTTGTTTATAGCGACGGTGCGTGGCGCGGCGGCCGGGGGAGTGCGCGCGGCTGCTCTGCGGAGCTACCGGCGACGACTACCGCTGACTTTCAACGAACTATACCGAACCTAGCCGAGTACAGTGTGCACTCTTACCGCCAAATCGTGTAGCGTCGTACTCACTCATGCTTATCTTCACTTGACGCGGTAGAGTAAGATATCAACAGTATAATGAAGAGAAATTGGAAGACACAGGCGCTTATGTATCGAAACCGCTGTAAAGTGCACGCTGACTGTTTGGTACCTTCTCATGCGCCGCAGGTGACGTCGGCGTTGCCGATGGCTGTGGGCCTGAACTAGTACCTGCTTGTTAACCTGACCAGATTTGCTTACTTCTATAACATGAGTCAGTTGTTTTGGCTAGTAGATTGTAATTAAATATCATACGTTGCTAGTAGGACTCTAATCCCTGGGTGCTGTATCTAAGTTAATAACTTAGTTTTGTATATTGCACCGCTGATAGACGTCAGATCAGAAAGTTTTGGTAGCGCCGCTGGTCGGTCGAGTAAAATGATAAGAATAAATTAATCATGCAAATCTCTGAGAAAAAACTAGACACAACAGAAAAACTTCCATTCAGATTTTCTCTTTGCGTATCTGACGGATAATCTTTTGTAGGCTTTTCGTTTTTTTTTCTTTTTTTTAATATATTTCTTTTTTCTTTGGGAACTTTTTTTAGCTTACACAAACTTTTTTTTTCTTCATATATATAGTTAGGTACATTTGCGTTGATATAATTTTAAATCGATTTCATACATATACTTATATTTTTTACGAGTATGGATTTTCCGGAAAAATATTGTTTAAATCTCATTGAATAAACTGCTAAACAAAAATATCGTTTTCTTTATTATTGATAATAACTAATAATAAATATTTAACTATTTCCTACTCGGACTGAATAAAATGTCGTCAATTCGTCTATTTTATTTCCTCCGAAAGTAATATTATTGCTCTATTATTAGTAATAATATCTATGAGAGCATATATTTTGTCTATAATTTTTTTTAAGACACGTAACACGTAACGTATACTCAATTTAAATGCAATATCGGTCATATTGCATTTAAATTGAGTTCATTATCTGCACACTATTACGTCCGCCTACGGGCTTTCCTGGTAAACAAAAATATTGAAATAAGTTTCAGTAGGTATTTCTATTTAATTTTTTTCATAATTTCTGTCTAAAGAAATTCGGATGATATTGAAAATATGGAAATGTTCCTTATTATTTTTCTTCATCTTATATTGTGCATTTTTTTATTACACTGCACTAGATATATTTTTGACTGTTTGTTGAAACGTGGCAGAATACCTTATATAACTTACGAATTCACTATTTTATAGAAGGTTAGCTACACATTTATAAACTTACGCCTTTTTCCCATGTGGCGGTAGGCAGAAACTACAGAACTCCACGACGATCCTTACATAGGTATATGTAGTAGGAAGGATGTTTTAAATTTTTACAATATTCCTTAATTTTATGTAGGTCATGATATGTCTCTTTTAATATTTAGTTATATACCTATTTAAATTATGCTGCTAGTTATGGTCTAATGGGGCGGAAAATCCGGTCAAAGTTACAAAAAAACCTAATACTTACCTACAATGAACAAAAATTCCCCAAGTCGATCCCAGGCCCAGACTCATTAATTAATCACCCATCATTGTTTTAAAGAAGCGCCGCTTACCACAGGAAATTCATTTAATCATTTAATTACTATTACAAACTTAAGAGAGTTGTAGTAATTTGTATTTAGAACAGTAGCTATACAAAATGAACGTTAGAGAGAAATCGAGAAAGTCGATTTATTTTTATCTCTTTTCTGTAAAACTGCTTATTATCTTGCATGTTGCATCACTATAGTTTTGTTTATATCTATTATTAAAACTATGCTGTACATGAAGTGGGTACTCAATGAGCTTTTTGAAAAGCATTTTTGTTTGATTTGTTTAGTTCGTTTAACCGCACCTCAGTGTGTAGGCATACATTGTATAGATCAATACGTCACCGCTTAGTTTATAATAAAATCAAATATCAGCAGGGTTATAGTATATACAAACCAGTTTTTTGCACCCGGTTCAACGATTTGTTTCGAGACTTTAGACTATGATTAAAAACCGGCCAAGTGCGTGTTGGACCACGCACAATGAAGAGTTCCCTATTTGGGATAAATTCATCCCAAAAACAAACTTAACATTGTAGTTGAAAAACATGTTCTTCCATACATCGATATACGCCACGGTCAATTCACCAACTGCAAATTTAAGTTTGTAATAGCAAAATATTTTTTTTTTTTAAGTGATAAAAGTACTAGTTAACGATTTTGTGACTTTTTAATTTACTTGTGCTGCGAGACCTCGCTTCTTGCCAAATTTCATGATGCTAGATCAACGGGAAGTATTCATAGGTTTAGATTCAAATTTCATGTTGCTAGGTCAACAGGAAGTATCCATAAGTTTTGATTTATTTGCGAGTACCAAAATATGTCGCATAAATGGCTGTATATTTTATTGCGTTGACAGTCAACGCAATAAAACATAAAGCCATTTATTTTTTGACCTTGAAACTCTAAAAGTAAGAAAAAAACATCAAGCTTCTAAGTGACTTAGAGCTTTTTTTTAGAGCTTCAAGGTATCATAGATAGGTCTACGATCCCTATTTAATATTAATTTCAACCTGATACAAATTAAATGCCGATGGCATTAAGTCCGCCTCTGTATATCTGTGTGCTTAAAGAATTAAATAAATAAATACCTCCACGCGTTCCTGAGAATAAGGGCCTTGACAGACTGACACAGACAGACGGACAACGAAGTGATCCTATACGGGTTCCGTGTTTTCCTTTTGAGGTACGGATTTACGGAACCCTAAAAATGCGGTTAAAAAAAGAGCGTTTTTCTTAGACGGTCACTAGTATGATTACTATGGTGAAGAACTAAGAATGAGAAGTGGAAAAGCCGGTAGTTTTCAAGGACAACGGCCATAAAGCATAAAATGATCTATGATAATAATATTTAATAAGTTCCTCTAAAAAAAAAAAGTATGCTGATCCGATCTAAAGAACTAGGTAACTTTTAAATACACACAAGATGAAGGAAATACACCCCTTTTCAACCAAAAACGACGTAGATACACCATTTTTTATTATTGTTTGAAATTAGAACTCTGAATCCTACAGCTTCGTGTTTTTTATTTTTTATGGTGTAACTTTTATATTAATACCAAAAACGAAATACAAGAGATATTCAATCTAACTGTTTCGTGTCATATAACTCACTAACTCAATACAGCTTCGTTGGATCAATCTGATAATTCTCCTTCTTTTTGACAGCAAGGCTGAAATGAAAACAGTTGTAATTTATTAGCAGCGCTGCAGTTCATCTAGAACGATAGAGATTTGACTATAGATATTATTCATCAACTCAAAGCTTCCCTCCATTGACTGTGCGATACTTCCAAATGAACGAACTAGAGATGCACAGATTTGAAGCTGTTCTTTCCTACATAGGTTTATCGGATCTTCTAAACTGGGATAACGTTGTAAAAACGCGTCTCACATAACGGCAATTTTATCGGTCAGCAGGCAGTAAACTTTTAATATTGCCATTCTTGTCGGGCTTATATTTTATGATAATCTCAATAAATCCCAGTTTCGTATAGATAAGGGTTTGAGGGGAATTACTCGTACGTGGTCAGGTACCTACTGATGTGAAAAATATTGATGGAAACGTCTTCTTGACTATTTGATAAATATTATGGGACACTCAATGCTGGGGCGCTTATGTTTTTAGGTGTCACAATTTCTGAGAGTGTCACCTAAGAGTGCCTTAAATAGAATGATAAGTATCTACTTGACTGTTAAATTCTCCTGCCAACTGGTAGTCTTAGTAATTTACCGCTTGGCAAAAAATCGGTGCAGTACTTACCTGTTACAGGTGGTAAATTGGAGATAATTTCATAAAGACACTACTAATCTCTGTAATTATTTTTAGAAGTGTCTGAATTTAATGCTAAGGTTGATAAATACTTAAAGTACTATAGGCACATTTAGGTATGACACTAAAATTGGTAACGGGCGACTTGGCACAAAAACTAGCTTTTTCTGTGGTAAATTGAAGTTAATTTCGTAAAGAGATACTACTGATATCTGTAATTATTCTTTGAAGTGTCTGTATAATGTTACGTTAGGTTTAAATACTGACAACCTGACACCAGTATGAAGTAGGTAATATCGCCAATATTGTCGGCAAAATCAATAATTTGCGATATGACACGAAAATACCTTTTTTCTAAATATTAGTAGTTTTCATAGTAAAAATTAAAAAAACTAAAAAAAAAATGTCATAAAATAATGCAGAATCACAAGAAAAAACGAAGTACCTCGTAAATAAATTAATGCTCACGTTTTCCTGAAAAACTTTTGGCTCGGATACAAGGATTTACGACGGGGTCGAATATCGACAACAAAACTTTGTAATCATTGATTGAAAGTTGTTGACGCGTTATCTGTTTACGGTTTACAAAGAAACTTTAACGATTAGACACCCGACCACAACGATTAAAACGAACATACGATCAATGTAGTTAAAGTTAATTAGATAAACTTCATAGCAACTATTAGACTTTGTTCCAATTTGATTTATGATTTTAAATATTTCTTGATCGCCCACTATAGTATGTTTAAAAAGTTTCAAATTAATTTATGATAAATGTCTTCTCGATGGTCGATGTAAATATTGTGTTCACGTTGTTTCGTGTGTAGCGATACGATATCATGGCGAGAACGGGAACACTGTTATTTTCAAATCATTTCTTTGTTTTTTGTTGGATTTATTCCAGATAATCACATAATATATCATCACGCTTTATTCCCCGAAGGGTTGGGCAGAGGTGTACCTACCTATAGAATAAACATAATATTTATAAAAAAATCGGAAGAAGACAAATAAAGAAACAAAAAAATCGATCGATAAAAAAACATCAGTGCAACATATTTGTATCTAGTAAACCTGTACCAAAAAAAAGTGATTATGAAGTAGATAAAATACATTTTTGGATTAGGTTCGAACATATTTTTAATGAGTCGATTTATCTAGTGTCCAAAGTCAAACTAATAAATCATCACATGACCTTCTACAAAAACTTGCTAATTCTATACATATAAATTAGTAAAGACGGATACATCAGATGAATAGATTTTGGTAGTGTAAAAAATACTATAATTATATTAAACTAGTTGCGCCCCGCGGATTCACCCGCGTAAGTCTCGATCACGTGGGAATATCGGGATAAAAAGTATCCTATGTCCTATTCCAGGTCACGGTTTAGCCATGTGCCAAACATCCAAATCCGTTCAGTAGTTTTAGCGTGAAAAAAATAAACAAACAAACAAACTCACTTTCGCATTTATAATATTAATATAGTTAGGGTAGTAACGATAGATATCGTTGAGTAAAAAAAATAACCGTACCTATCCTTCATGTGTTAATGGGTTTAGCGATCCCTTGTGATCGTGTCAACGCTTAATGACCCTCTATTTTAGAACCTATATGTCATATTCATGCCGTACTATACAAGGTGTAAGGGACAACCCTCCACAGACAGATGGAATGAATTCAGCATATCATACTAAGACGACCGGTACATGAAATTATTTCAGGACGAACAGCGGAGTTAGTACTAGGGTCCCGTTTTACCCTTTGGGTACGGAACCCTAAAAACCATACCAAAGTAACCATATCATAGCAAACTGCTCCAATCCACCTTTATGAATAATCTCACATAAACAAACGTAACGTAAATTCTAATAATTGAAAAACATCGCAAATAAATCTGACTCACACGTCGGTTTTCTCGCGGAAAAGAGAACTAATACTTATTGATAGTTTTGTATGCAAACCTCGCCTCAGATCCTCAACGAGAACACAAGCAGGCGATGAGACAGGACAAACGTGTTCCGCCAAAACCATTAGCTGTAATAAAATAAAAGGAAAAGATATACACACGTCATGCGATAAAAAAGATGTGACAAAAATACGTGAAGCGAATCATTTGCTTAGGAAACGTCTGAGGCGAAAAACACTAAGATTAAAACGAATTACTAGTCTCATTCCATCAACACAGTCATTAATTATGATGGAAAATAAATGTGACAGCTTTTGATAAATTAATTTTATATAAGGTATTTGCCTTTTTGGAATACGGATCGTTTTTCGTACCAATCAGTCCGTCTGTCATTGGCCTCTATCTTTTGTACCGTAATAGGTAGACACTTGAAATTTTCAGTGTGTGAACTACTATAAGGTCGCTATAGCAACAAATAATAAAAATAGATTATAGTTAAAAATAAAGGGAGTCTCCATACAACAGACTTTTTTTAATATAATGAAGTATAATGTAGTGATCAATATTGTACGGTGATACGGAACCCTTCTTACTTGGCCGCTTTCTTTAAGCCAATTTTATTGCTCACGAATGTCTTTATCACATAGCGCTATAAAATCAATTAACTATTTCGATATCATATTAACACTTTCAAATGGATTATCGATCGCAGTTTGTTGGTCAAGAGGAAGTTTTAAATAGGTGCTTCAAATTAAACGTATTAATGTTATAGAATAAATTAATTTCAACAATATATTGCCTGAATTTTTAACTAATTAATTAACGACATCACGCCTGTTTTCCGCAACGGCACAGGCAGAGGTGACTCGGAAACGGATCGTAACCGTAACCTTTAATAGTATTGTATATATACACTCGCACTTCGCCTGCTAAGTAAAAGGAGGCGAGGTTATTGCCATCAACCGGGCACAAATGCACACTGCTACTGAGAAATTTCTGATTTAAAACCTAATATCACTTTACCCGAGCTGAGAGTCGAACGTCCATGTTTAGCAGTCATGCTTCCGACCATTAGACCAACGACTAACAAAGCAGTCATTAATATCAGTATTGTTTTTAATAACAATATAAGCTCTGTCCTCTGGGCTTTCAGTTTATAGTTTCAACACAATATGATGACAGAATACGCGACAAATGTTTTGATGCAAATAACCGTACCTATAATTATCCTTCATGTGTTAATGGGTTTAGCGATCCCTTGTGATCGTGTCAAGGCTTAATGACCCTCTATTTTAGAACTTATATGTCATATTCATGCCGTACTATACAAGGTGTAAGGGACAGCCCTCCACAGACAGATGGGATGAATTCAGCATATCATACTAAGACGACCGGTACATGAAATTCTTTCAGGAACGTTATGGGAATCCAATAAACCTGATTTGTATTATTACCTCACGCGCAATGTATCGTTACCGCGGCAAAACCCACGTAGTCCCCGTGTCGGGGGGGCGCGCTCGAGTATTTTAACATCCATTGCTGTTTTTTTTATTTTAGCTGTTTCATTTACATAAATGGAGTGCTGTGTACAAAGAATGTAATTTTACATTTAAATAAAGGAATAGTAACTGAAAAAAAGATAAAAAAAAAAAACTTTCCTGAGAAAATTTCCGGTGGAATATGATTCAAAATAAGGAGCTGAATGCCCCCTGTTAATTTGTGGAGGGCTGTCCCTGACACGCTGTAGACATCGTAGTTGTGCGATTTAGTTTATGTATATTGAAAAGTTTAATAACTGTAGATAACGAAATAAGTAAGTGTTTATTATTAGACAAGCTTCTTACCGTGACTCGACCGCGTGAAGTTTATTTTTCTAACATAAGATATATCCCATAACACTGAAATACTGAAATTCTCCCCTTAGCGAAAGAATTTTTGAAATCGGTTCAGTACTTCCGAAGATTACCCCTTACATACAAACTCACACCTCTTTATATTAGTATAGATGACATGATAAGCGATCCAGCCTACCGGCTGCATTGGTTTTATTGACTTAAGTCTACGAAAAATAGTTACACCGAGGATAGATAAGAAGCTATTATCCTCAGCGTAACTGAAAAGACGTTTTAACCTTTAAGGCTCTTACATACTGGGGCGATTCGTCGCCTCGCGCGACGAATCGCCCCAGTATTGTTATGGGATATATCTTATATTAGAAAAATAAACTTCACGCGGTCGAGTCACGGTATGAAGCTTGTCTAATAATAAACACTTACTTATTTCGTTATCTACAGTTATTAAACTTTTCAATATACATAAACTAAATCGCACAACTACGATGTCTACAGCGTGTCAGGGACAGCCCTCCACAAATTAACAAGGGGCATTCAGCTACTTATTTTGAATCATATTCCACCGGAAATTTTCTAAGGAAAGTATTAATTTTTTTTTATCGTTTTTTCAGTTACTATTCCTTTATTTAAATGTAAAATTACATTATTTGTACACAGCACTCCATTTATGTAAATGAAACAGCTAAAATAAAAAAAACAGCAATGCATGTTAAAATACTCGAGCGCGCCCCCCCGACACGGGGACTACGTGGGTTTTGCCGCGGTAACGATACATTGCGCGTGAGGTACAAATCAGGTTTATTGGATTCCCATAACGTTCCTGAAATAATTTCATGTACCGGTCGTCTTAGTATGATATGCTGAATTCATCCCATCTGTCTGTGGAGGGCTGTCCCTTACACCTTGTATAGTACGGCATGAATATGACATATAGATTCTAAAATAGAGGGTCATTAAGCCTTGACACGATCACAAGGGATCGCTAAACCCATTAACACATGAAGGATAATTATAGGTACGGTTATTTGCATCAAAACATTTGTCGCGTATTCTGTCATCATATTGTGTTGAAACTATAAACTGAAAGCCCAGAGGACAGAGCTTATATTGTTATTAAAAACAATACTGATATTAATGACTGCTTTGTTAGTCGTTGGTCTAATGGTCGGAAGCATGACTGCTAAACATGGACGTTCGACTCTCAGCTCGGGTAAAGTGATATTAGGTTTTAAATCAGAAATTTCTTAGTAGCAGTGTGCATTTGTGCCCTGTTGATGGCAATAACCTCGCCTCCTTTTACTTAGCAGGCGAAGTGCGAGTGTATACAGGGTTACTGGTAACTCGACTTATTCCTTGCAGGTCGTCATAGTAGGGTTAAAATGCAACAAATTAAGCCACCAAATGTTCTACCGAAATTCAGTAGTTTTTGAATTAATTAAGAGTTTTAGAGCTAAAAATTACAAAAAATTAAATGTTTTGTTAGTGATATTTGCCAAAGTTTTAGGCATTATTGAACTTTTAATTATTAACAAAGGTCTGCTACGGCGTCAACTATGATAATAACTTAAATTTCAGTACAGTCGCGCCGTAAATCATTTTTAAATTGGTTTCAAATGGTTTAATCTGGGATTTTTCATTAAAAAACTAAAACTTAACTAATTCAAAAACTACTGAATTTCGGTAGAACATTTGATGGCTTAATTTGTTGCATTTTAACCCTACTATGACGTCCTGCAAGGAATACGTCAAGTTACCAGTAACCCTGTATATACAATACTATTAAAAGTTACGGTTACGATCCGTTTCCGAGTCACCTCTGCCTGTGCCGTTGCGGAAAACAGGCGTGATGTCGTTAATTAATTAGTTAAAAATTCAGGCAATATATTGTTGAAATTAATTTATTCTATAACATTAATACGTTTAATTTGAAGCACCTACTTAAAACTTCCTCTTGACCAACAAACTGCGATCGATAATCCATTTGAAAGTGTTAATATGATATGGAAATAGTTAATTGATTTTATAGCCCGATGTGATAAAGACATTCGTGAGCAATAAAATTGGCTTAAAAAAAGCGGCCAAGTAGGAAGGGTTCCGTATCACCGTACAATATTGAACACTACATTTTACTTCATTATATAAAAAAAGTCTGTTGTATGGAGACTCCCTTTATTTTTAACTATAATCTATTTTTATTATTTGTTGTTATAGCGACCTTATAATAGTTCACACACTGTGAAAATTTCAAGTGTCTACCTATTACGGTACAAAAGATAGAGGCCAATGACAGACGGACTGATTGATAGGTTGGCACCCTTTGCGTACGGAACCCTAAAAAAACGATCCGTATTCCAAAAAGGCAAATACCTTTTATAAAATTAATTCATCAAAAGCTGTCACATTTATTTTCCAACATAATTAATGACTGTGTTGATGGAATGAGACTAATAATTCGTTTTAATCTTAGTGTTTTTCGCCTCAGACGTTTCCTAAGCAAATGATTCGCTTCACGTATTTTTGTCACATCTTTTTTATCGCATGACGTGTGTATATCTTTTCCTTTTATTTTATTACAGCTAATGGTTTTGGCGGAACACGTTTGTCCTGTCTCATCGCCTGCTTGTGTTCTCGTTGAGGATCTGAGGCGAGGTTTGCATACAAAACTATCAATAAGTATTAGTTCTCTTTTCCGCGAGAAAACCGACGTGTGAGTCAGATTTATTTGCGATGTTTTTCAATTATTAGAATTTACGTTACGTTTGTTTATGTGAGATTATTCATAAAGGTGGATTGGAGCAGTTTGCTATGATATGGTTACTTTGGTATGGTTTTTAAGGTTCCGTACCCAAAGGGTAAAACGGGACCCTAGTACTAACTCCGCTGTCCGTCCGTCCGTCTGTCACCAGTCTGTATCTTATAAACCGTGATAGTTAGACAGTTGAAATTTTCACAGATGATGTATTTTTGTTGCCGCTATAACAACAAATATTAAAAAACAGAATAAAATAAATATTTAAGGGGGCTCCCATACAATAAACATGATTGATATTTTTGCCGTACTTATAGATAATGGTACGAAACCCTTCGTTCGCGAGTCCGACTCGCACTTGGCCGAGTTTTTTAATAGGTGTTGGAAAAAATTGTAGTAAGTCTCTGATCATAAAATTATATCTACTAAATTGGAAACGAAAATTACTACTATGTTAGATGACAAGATTCCCCGTAAGTAAGCGATTTGCTTTCCTTTTATCGTTTGTCTGTTCCTCCGTGAATGGTTTAAGGTTGGTTTGTATAAACACTTTTAAACGTCAACAAGAAATATAAAGTTAAATTCTCCATAATCCTAATTTTAACGCAGAATACTTACGCTTAGATACAACATACCTACAGCCACATTCATACACATAACGGGTGTATGACGTCACAAAATAAGCCGCTCCATTACGTAAAGAAAACCTGTTTCCAGAATCTGAATCCTGTCTGAGAAGATCCATATTGAAAAGTTATACATGAGTATGTTGGGGTCGGCTTCCAGTTTAACCGGATGCAGTTGAATATCAGTATTTTACATAGAGCAACTGCCTATCTGACCTCCAGAACCCAGTTACTGGGTAATACGATACTTGGTACGACTGGTTGTCAGACTTTCGTGCTTCTGACGATCCGGAACGACTGCCAAAGATCCACGAATGAGAGTCGGAACCAACGGCCTAACGTGCTTTTTGAGGCACGGCAGAGTATCGGTATGTGTATTCTAAAGATGGTCACCCATCCACGGACCAACCCGGCAAGCGTAGCTTAACCTGATGGATCGACCCGAGCAGCTTTTATTACTTAGCCACGAGCTCCTCCGTTGAATCATCCTCAGGTAACCTGTTCAATTTGTTTATGGTTTTTCCTAGGTTTTGATAAAGGCTAATAACTATCGTTAGAACCCTAAATTAATCGGGTAATCCCGAAAGAAACACGTGAGTAAAACCAGAATGTAAAGCTATGCTTGGAATATTTTTTTAAACTTCTTTACTGTAGGTACCCCACAGACTTTGCTTGCTGTCCATTGAAGCGGAGCGAGGAGAGAAGTGCAAATATTAAGTAATACCTAGAATTTAATTGAGTTCACATGACGTGATGCTAGAGGAATTCTATTGGGTAAGTTATCTTAGCTTTGCACTTCTCCGATCCAAAGGACAGCCAGCAAAGTCTGTGGGGTACCTACAGTAAAGAAGTTTTGGTTTGAGTTCGTTTTCTGTGTTTTGAAACTAAGATAAATAGATAGAATATTCTTTATTGTAGGTACACCATAAAACATTACAATTATAAAAGCTATTATTTACAAGTTTTTTTACAAATTCTGTTAGCTAATATAGTATGTACGTAACAGTAGTTACACAGTGTGTCCGGACATGGACTAGCGATATTCTAAATACTTAAGTATAAACTATTTTAAAGTACATTTTTTTTTTTTTTTTTTTTTTTTTTTTTTTATGTTAATGTATGCAGAAAAGTCTTTAGATTAAATATAAATTTAAATAAACGCATTTTAACAGTTTCATAGGGTGTTTCAATGAACGGATTGACTACCTGGTTAGGTTCGCAGATATTATTATTACTATCTATGTATTATGTCGATTTATATTTTTATCGAAATTCCGAAGTGAGCAACGTTCTGGAATTACCTCGCCTTAATTTGCCAATCGTGTTCTCTGCAGTCCTTAGGGACTTGTCCTTGAGACGTAATAATATTTTAATAACGAAAAGGTAAATAACCGAGGTCATACCTGGCACTCGTGTCAATAGCTCTTTCCAGGGAAATTAGAACAATTAATTTTACCCTTACACAGGTCAATGAACAAATTAATGTTCATCGGCTCATTGTCTCAAATTATAATTTAAAATGAAGGGTACCTTCATGTATTCTCTACTGTGAGTAGCTGTATCAATAATCGTTTACCTACATTATTATTTTGTGTGTAATAAAAAATATGGTCAGGTCTTTTTGATCGTATTACATTCTCCTCATATATCCAGATGCTTAGGTTGTCGAGTGTCGTATCGTATTTTTACACACGGAAGGATAATGTGCGATGATTATTTGTCGCTCGTACATATACGTTTTTCTTTGTCAGGTAATTTAATTCTAAGCTGAGTAGGCTTTGCCTTAAACCTACGCAATATTTAAATATGCGTCCCTTTTGGAAGTAGACAGGTACATAATATTCAGTCGCTTAACTTGCTAATGTACTCGTATGTATATTTTGAATGTTTTTATTCCAGTAAGATTTAACGCTTAAGTATTCGCTTTTTAAACATAAAGAAAAACTTAATTTGTCGTTTTGAAATAAAGGTAACTTAAGCATAACATTACACTTTGTTTCCGTGAAGGGATGGGCAGAGGTACCTATTGTACACCCACATTTCACCAGATACGAGGCGAGCTTGTTACCATCAACCGGGCACAAATCCAGACTTCAGGCTGCTGCCGAGAAATTTAATATAGAAAAACCCAATAACACTGCCCAACCTGAGAATCGAACCTAGTAAAATAAAAACTTTCTTATTTTATTTTGCGAATATTTGCTAAGCTGCTACAGCGTAGCAATAGAAGGAGGAACCAAATAACAATGAGAGGATCCTGTTTTATAATAGAAATATTTATTATTTCATGCGTAGTCAGAATGGTTGTAGTTTTAAACCGACTTCTTCAAAAAGGAGGAAGTTCTCAATTCGTCTGTATGTTTTTTTTTTGTGTCTTAGGCGGTTACTCCGCCAAGTATGAATCGATTTTGATGATTCTTTTTTTGTTTGGTAGGTCCTGCTTCAGAGGTGGTCCCATATAAATTTTATTTAATTTGCTTTCTTAGTTTTTGAGTTAGCTTCAATATTACGTATTTTTTCCACTACATATATATATATACTAGCTGATGCCCGCGACTTCCCCCGCGTGGATATCGGTTATTATATACTAAAATCTTACTCGAGAACCACTCTATTTATTGGTGAAAACAGCATAAAAATCGGTGCAGTAGTCTTTGAGTTTATCGCGTACAGGACGACAGACAGACGCGGCGGAGGACTTTGTTTTATAATATGTAAGGATATAGACAATGTTCTATGTGACTCCATCACTGTTGTTTACATAGTAGATAGTGGTATTCGAATTTGTGTGGGGTAGGTACCACAAAGTGGTGGCAAAACAAGAAGGAAGCAAAGAGCAAAGAAAGGAAGTGTTTTTTTTTGTAAGTTGCTTTTTTTTTTTTTTTTGTCTTGTGGATAAACTAGTGTGCGTTACGATTGCTCCGCCAAATTACCCATACAAAAAAAGCTTTGCCCAAAAATTGACGAAATTGACAAAAAATTGTCAAAGTAGAAATGAGAAGATATAACGGTTTTAAGTTGGCCGCGCGAACGTAACGTGGAGGATTGCGCGGCCATGGAGATCTCAGCAACTACATGGGTTAGACATGTAATTATCTTCGCCAATTGAAGACTGAATTTATCAAAAAAAATCGAAAAAAGAATTATAAGCTCTAGATCAATATTTAACGAAATATTCACCTTGGATGTTATGGCCGCGCAATCGGGCACTTGTTGTGCACCTTATCCACAAAATGCAATTATTGCCAACCCCGTTAGTGTTGCGCAACATCGTCTATAGTTAAAATATTTTAAGCACAATGTGACTCGTTCCTCCGGGAGGCGAGCAGAATTCCAATTCCGTGCAACAAAGCAATATTATTAGTTTCATGTTCGCTTCCTTGAACTATAATCGTCGATTTCCCAGTTGACAGTTTGCAACTTGCTCGGGATGAGGGCACCTGATACCAAGCACTACTTTGTATTTCTGTAACTGGTTACAGTTTCAGAACTTACAGCACATTACTGTATAGTAAATCTGCACTCTTGGGTTTGGGTTTTCGGAAGTTTTGTAGGTAAATCACCTTATGTGGTAAAATCGACACAAAAGGGAAAATTTTTTTTTTTTTTGTTTGGACTCCTAGAAAACGTAACACAACGCCTTCTTCCCATGAGGGTAGGCAGAAACTACAAAACGTCACCTGCTACGATCTTCACATACTCCTTTTGCTTCATTTACGTTTATACATTTGATCATACACACACGCCGGTTGCGAGAACTACGTACCTGACCTTTCTGAAAAACATCACCAATGAGGGCACTATGTTATGTCCGTCTAGGACATAACATAGTCCCCATCCTCACACACCCTACACTCGTACAAAAGTATGTTACATTTATTTTCACGTTTTTAATATATACTTAAAGCCAGCACACGCCATTTGACCAATGTCGGTAAATATGAAACATTCATTCATAACTTCGGTCGTCTTCGGTCTAGCGACCAATCATTTCGTGACGACGCTGATTACCCTTGAGTGCACCATTGTGCGTCGTTTAGCAGTAATGAAGTAATCGCTGACATCGTACGATATGACGAGCAGACGTGCAGTGTGATGTTCAAATAAAGAGTGCTGCGACCTTCGCTTCAGCAAACATCGGTTTCTCAGTTTCTCCGTCTATCCGTTAATGATGCGCGACCACTTACGTATGTAACACGTTTTTATTACCTACTTATATAGGACGTTGAGAATATGTTATTATGCGCACGCTTCGACATTTCCTTATAATGATTATAAATATTAAATATATAATTATATTTCCTACTAGCACCAGCTAGAAGGCCCGCGACTTCGTCTACGTGCATTTTGTATACAAATATCCCGGATGAAAAGTAGCCTATTCCAGGTTCCAATTTGTCAGCTGTCAATTTTCATAACGATCGGTTCTCTGGTTTAGCCGTGAAAAGAGGACAGACTGGGTTTCGAATTTATATTATTAATATATTTATATTATTATGTATATTCATACGTAGGTGTGTGAACATAATCGGTATAAATCATGGATGTGTTCCACTGTAACACTTCCAACAATCCAAGTGACATTTCAACTCACAAATAACCTTATTAATTTCAATTCCAGTAATTGTTATTTATGATTTTTATAATTATATCAATTATAAATCACGTGAACCAATAGGCATGAGTATATAATATAATTAATTAATTATTAATTTTATTTAATTAATATTAATTTAATAATTTTATTAATTTAGTCATATAATTAATAATAATTTAATTAATTTAGTAATATAATTTAATAATTTAATTAATTTAGTAATATAATTAATATTAATTTAATTAATTTAGTAATATAATTAATATTAATTTAATTAATTTAGTAATATAATTATTATTAATTAACTAACTATTATTATTTTTTTGCATTAAGCCTTCTAATGATTTCAATTATAATTATTATTGACAGTGATAGGCTGACAATTTTTTACATGTCATGTATAAAAATGTGTATTGTGGATTGTCATCTTGAAAACCTGTTCAGGTGGAGATAGGGGGCGAGTAGATACACTTAGGCAATTAGGGGCAAGATCCAAGGGGCGAGCCGAGCCCACACCATAACCTCCGCCGTAGAGTTTTTTTTACAAACAACGAGACACATGATATCTTGTGGTGCGTCTCCTGTTGTTTGCATTTTACGGGAACTGATGGACGATACTGTAGGCGCCAACTCGTAGCCGAATTTCTGAACGACTCATTGCCTTCGACTCGGTAAGAAAAAGATGTACCTACCTTTATTTTAATTTTGCCTTAACCTTAAAACGAAATGTCATCATTAAATAATGGTACAACACATCTGTAAACTATTTGTATTTATAAGATGCCATAATGACTTTTATTTTTAAATATAATCTGTGAAAGGTTGTTATTTAATTGAAAAAATAGAGAAAGTTGTAACAAGTGCCTACTCAGATTTGATAGAAATTAGACCACATATGTAAAGTATGTCAAGTACACTATAATAATGATTTTACATCGTCAGCGATTAGCATATATGTATCCGCGTTATATCTACCTAGGTTTGAGAATCCAGGCCAGCTTCATTAGTTAGTAACAATAAGAAAATTCATTTAGGAAGGTGTGAAATTGGAGTCGTTGCGTTAGTAAGCATTTATTTAAAAACAGAAGATATGTAAAGAAAAACAGAAGATTAATTTTCTGCGGCGCTCGGCGTAATTTAACGATGAGAAATAATCATCCCAAGTGCACTATATACTACAATCCGACGCGCTTCCCTACTAATCACGCTTCTAAATACATCTCTCAATTTCGTAAGCGTCGAGGTAAAGGCTAATGCAATATCATACGATAATGATGCACTCTTGAGCTGCACCGCTCATTCATCGAGGGGACCAGATAGCACAGTGTGACATCAAACGAGGACCGGAACTACGGATCCTGGTATTCTTATCAACATTTACTATTTCGGTAGAAACGATCGTTTCACTTTCTGCTGTTGCATGCGATGCAGATATAATTACTTTCTACGTACAGATAGATACAATTTTAAATAATATTTCTCTCGTTGTTGCAGAATCGTGAATGCGTTGTGACCTACTTTGTGGTCACACGAGGACGTGAAAGTAGCTAGCGGTAGGTAAAGGCAAACAAAAAGATATTGGCAATGTGAATGAACCAAACACCTGGTCCAATTCTTACCTTTTCTTGGAGGAAAATTGTAAAATATTCAATAAGCGAAAGGTCACAATCGATTTCTTTATAAAAAGGAAAAAGGATCTAGAGAATTCAGATATTGTAATTTTTATTAAACTATTCTAATTTTTAAAGATCCCGGAGTCATCGGTACTATGTTTATTTTGTAACTTCGTATCTCAAATAAGATTTCAATCAAATACAATGTGTTCAAGGCTTCGCAAACAATAAAAAAACAATTCAATTTATAACATACGTGTGATAAAGTACCCATCAAGAACTTAATGATAATGAGTAAATATTTAAAAGTAACATATACTTATTGGCAAACGTAACACTTCAATAAAATATCAAAAACCCCGCCAATTAAAATCTTGTTTGACTACAATCAAAGCATGTGAACTAACGGTAATTTCAAACTGTTAAAACAAGAAGCAAGTATTGAAAATTCAACAAAATTGAGAGCAGCGATGGCCGAGTGGTAACTTAGAATTGTAGTTATCGGGTTGAAACACAAACAGGCATGCACTTAAGCCCTACTTGGCATGATCCTCCGTTATGTCGAAAATACTGCAGCATTAATTTTGCAATAAACATATATGTTAAAGTTAAGGATTGATGCTATGTCCATGTTTGACGAAAACACGACTACCCAAAATTTTCTCGATGGAATAAAAATCCGAAGTTGCCACTAAACCGAACTATAAACCGCTGGTATTAAAAAAATACTACAAATTAGATCATGAAACTTTGCATAATAACTGAATTAACTATAAAGCAGGTCTCATATTTTTTATTTTTTTAAATTACCATTATTACCTAAACTATTCGAGGCTTGAGAGCCGCCAGCACCCCACTCCATCTCGGTCTCACTCAGGCTGCGAGTAGTATGGTGCAAGCGAGATAAAATCTGAGGTAGGTTACGGCCTTAACTTGGTGCAATTTACTTCATATATAAAAGGGTAAAGGAAAACATCGTAAGGAAAGCGGCATATCTTAGAACCTTAAGTATAATCGAAGATTTGTGACATCCATCAACCGGCGCTGGGCCCGCTTGTGTGATTACGGCCCGCTTCCTCTTTTACAGAGACCTGAATCCCAGCCGTGGGAACACTAAATTAAGATAGATAGATAATATAAGACAGAATATTCAAAAAAAATAAAATTGTATTAAAAAATATGAATATTGGAATTTCTATTCTATTAAGTTTATTTTAAGGAAATTAATTAGTAACGTGTCATATCTAGCAAAAGGTTGAGAAGTGCATAATGGTGTGTATAGGTATGTCCTCCAGTCTTGTAAACAAATGCTAACAACTCGGCACTTTGCCAGCCAGAAAGGAAAAACTATTATTTATGCACTCTTTGAGGCTTTGGTGGGTATATATTCGTTTTATTGCATTTTACTCATATATGTAAGTGATGATGATTATTATGTAGTACTCAATGCATTGCTGTTGTGTGTTAAAAGAAGATATTAAAGTGCTACTGGATAATTGAATATCTGATACATCATTATTAAGCGTTGTTAAACTAATTGCTTCACAAGAATCCATACTAATATTATAAAAGCAAAAGTAACTCTGTCTGTCTGTTACCTTTTCACACCTAAACTACTGAACCGATCGTTATGAGAGGGGACCTGGAGTTCTTCTTCTTTCTACTAGCTATTATCTCAATTTATTTGGGGTCAGCCGTCCTAGTACTTCTGCGCCACACCGTACGGTGTGATTTGTTTTTTTTGTTGTGTTGCTCACACATCATTTATTGTTCGTAGCTAAGTTATTAGTGGTTGTCCAAGGGCTCTTTTATCATGCCTTCTATATTCATGACTCGTTTAGTCATATGGTCGTCATCTCGCCTCATCACTTAAAAGTGCCACGGATATATTAGTTACTTCATTTATCCATTTTAGAAACTCCACCAGACCAACGTATCTTCATCTCTGTGGTACCTCCCTCATCGGCCAGCACTCAGATTCATATACCTAGTAGGGCTGGTCTTACTCCCTTTTGTATACGTTGCCCTTGGCTCAAATCGGCATACGGGTGTCGCATAGGATGTATTAAAATGATAAAATACAAAATAAACACAGACGCAGAAGTCTCAGGCAGCAACTAGTACTATAAGTAGTAATAAAAAGGTATATTTAAGTAAAAAGCACTCTGAAAGATTTATAATTTTATTTGATAACTCTGTTCATAAAATAGACAAGATTTAATAGAACAGCAAATACGTCAGAGAACTAGTCAATGAACTATCAAATTAAAACTTACAAGAGGATCATTATGTTGAAGAAAAAACTTGTTTGAGCGCAGCAAGCAGGTTGTGTTTATGGTTCCAAGCGTGAATTCTAGAGCAACTCACTAAACACGATAGCTTTGTTCCATTATCAATTTATCGGCAAGCAACAAGAAGATAAAACCAAAAAAAATCTGTTTGCAAAAACCGGAAACAGCTATAAACTTTCCAAATGTTTTCATAATTTAATTTTAGTTTCATCGTTAAAATGTCGTGATGGTCAGGAGTTTCCGTAATCATAATTATGTACTAACTAAATGAACTATTCGTAATGCGCTTTGTATATTTTTATTAAACCTACCTATTTATTTTCATTGGGTTAGTGATTTGTTGCCTTGACGTCGAGTACCTACAATGTATGTGCGCATGAAGATAATTTAGAAAAAGCTTTAAAAATGTTTTAAATTCGGGGATATTTAACGTTAAAGACGCATGAGTTAATGAGATTTACATGTAAAGGTCAAAAACTTACATAATGCAACAATTTTGATTCGATATATGTTACAAAACTGTATCTAGAATGCTGACATTTTACGTAACAGCTCGTTTATTCATAATTGACATTATTTCCGCGTTCAATTGAGGTAAAAGATAATATTTATTGCAATATAATTTACCTAGTAACGCAGTAGGACAAATTCTTGCACTCAATCCTAACTAATATTATAAATGCGAAAGTGAGTTTGTTTGTTTGTTACGCTTTCATGCTAAAACGGCTGAACGGATTGGACATAGGATACCTTTTATCCCGATATTCTTACGGGATCCAGACTTACGCGGATGTAACCGCGGGGCGCAGCTAGTTCATTATAAATGCGATTTAGAACAACAATAGACTCAACAAAGTTATTATTGCAAGTCTTAGCAATTTTAATAACGTTCGAAGGCTATATTATAGTTTATTTAATGCTTAAATGAATAATATCACCGACACAACGAAGAAGAATGAAGGAAGATAAAATATGAGACTAGACAAGGTGTCATTCTATCTTTCTATACATATAATAAAATCATAGCGAGGTCAAAACGCAACTTTTTTTTTGCCACGATGGCGATGTCTGGGACCGATTCTAATGCCGAAAATATAGTTTTTAGATTTTTTGTCCGTTTGTCTAAATATATGTTCGAGCTTCACGCAAATACTACCGGATCGATTCTAAGTGTATACATATTCCCTCTAAGTCTGATCAGTCTGTGGCTATAAATTATGATGATAACTTGCAATGAGGGATGAGCAATATTGCATTGTGTTTGTATTCCTCTATAGTTACCGCAAATTATCAAAAGACGAGCCAAACGGTTAGAACATTGGAGGAAATTACCGATTTAACCTTAAAAAAAAATATCATCACGCTATACATTTTCGGTACCAGTTAAGTGATCTTTTAATTCAACGTTGAAATCCTTTTTTATATTTTTACTTGAATCAGTGCTAAAAATAATTCGACAAAAACTAAAAATTTGGGTTAGAGTCTGTTGTCATATTCAAAGGATCGAACCGAAAGTGTTAGAAAAGCAAAATTTATTTGTTAATATTAGTAATTTTTCTTTTTTGTTTGTTGAATCTGGGCTGCCACAAGGTCCAATACTCGGCCCAATCATGTCCTCTTTGTGTAATCACTTAACGTGCTCAACACTACATTCCATATTCATACATAAAGTTTTTTAAGTGCGTTCGCTTCTGTATGACCGTTTCTGTCTTATGTCATATATATTCGAAATTGAGCAATTTGCTCACTCTCAGCCGAGCTAGCGTGATGGTATGCGGCGTCAAGTGTTTATTAAGGCTTTTGGAACTCAGTTTCGAAAGTTTAGTTCTGTCTTTTGATGTCAGATGCGATTGTAAAAACGTTTAAGCTTTGGATTCAATTGATTGAATGTGATGATTCTTGATGTTCTAAATACATACAATTATCGATTAGCAGTTATTTTTTCCTATAAAATGCAAAAGTAGTCCCCTTTATCGAGAAATTAATGTAAAAAGGGGTAAATCCATTGTAAATAAACTAAAAAGGAAGTTAAATGTGCAAACAAAGTGTTACAGGCACACACAGGTAAACTCGTTCAACATCAAAGTTATTTATTCTAGCAGATAGGTAATAAATATGTATTACTTAAGTCATTACGTGTTGATTGATTTTTTGTTAATGTATGCAGGTCTAGGTATTACTCACTTGTTCTATGCGTCAGGTCTCCTTACATAAGCACGTGTGCCCCTTTTTTACAGGCGCATGAGCACGTTCACCGAGCTCCTCATAAACCAGATTTCGACATTTTAACACTTATTTTCATTGCAACACAGCACAGGGAAAAACACCTACACAGCCAAATTCCGCGCTCGGTTGACACACGCTTGACCGCTTTCGCTCGTTTGTGCAAACACAGCCTTTCGCACTTCTTCAAGGCGGACACAATTTTAATCACTTTTTATATCGAGTTGGTGCACTCGTTGCGTAAAAACACTGGTATATTTTTATTGATGCAGATGAAGGGTTGTGGATAAACTCGGAGCGCGTTGCTCAAGCGCACGTAAAAATCGCGATTATCGAATCGGATCGTAAGGCGGCGACGCAGCGGCCGCGGGCGAGACAACGCGCGTCGTAGCAGCAGCGACACTGAGAGAGTGCGCGCCTGAGACCCTCCGCGCGGTACTCCGGGCTTCGGAGAGGTGGCCGGCGACGCTAACACTAACCAATAAAAACAGCCAAACAGACTGGCGCGATAGCGTCCTACAAACGGACGGCGGACAGTGGCCGCACACCGCACACCGCACTACGCTCGCTGCATAACTTACTTTCGCTGTCAGACGTCCCATTTTCATAACAAGATTTTCTCTAAAAATTTAATATGGCTGTCAGACGAATCCACCATTCATCAGCCGACATGACATAAGAAACCTGATTTTGTGATTGTTTTACATAGTTGGAACACACGAAAGCAACCGAAAAACAAAGAAATTATTGCAGCTGCATCGCGTATTCATTACACTGAATGAACCAAAAATAATTTATAGTGTTTCCTAATATTTCGGTATGTAATGTTTATTCAATGCTGTAAATTATACGAGGATTAACAACTTGAAGTAAGTTTGATACATAACAACATTGTAAGGAAACTCGACTGCATAAGCATGCAAGGCAAGTTGTTGCAATAAGTCGGTGTAGTAGGATAGCTTGTAACTAACGTAATAAAGCATACAAATTGCATTTACAGTTGGAAGGTAGGCAGACTGTCAGGTTTACCATATCACTGTTAAATCATTTTTTATCTATTTCTAACAAGAAACAGTACAATATAGTAGTATTATATATGTCCTACCTATTGTCCAATTTAAATCTTACAATCTATCAACATTCAAGACGAGATATTTCTGTAGAGGCTGTGTCGTAAGCGGGCCAAAGGCCGGCTCTGCAGATTGCGGTTATTTTATTCGATAGACGTAGGTATACATACCAGTCTTACCAAAGGGTATCGTATTACCCACTTACTGGGTTGTGGAGGTCAGATAGGCAGTCGCTCCATGTAAAATACTGGTATTCAGCTGCATCCGGTTAGACTGGAAGCCGACCCCAACATAGTTGGGAAAAGGCTAGGCAGATTGATAGAGACGTAGGTATACATACATACAGTTTAATACCTAGGAAGGTAGAAAATAAAATAACAATCGAAGTATTCAATTTCTACAACCTACATTTTATTCCAATACCTGCTTAAATAATGTTCCATTGCTTTGTTTTTCTTTTTCACAAGCTTATTTTTTTCTTCAGGGTCTGATGATGGAGTCGGAAGCTGGCCAAGGGAAATCCTTAACTAAACAACTACATCATGTGACCATAGGAACTGGCACCGTCGTGTATGAAGCCACAGCCCTGGGTGGTGTCCAGGGTCACATGACGAAGCCGTGAGGTAGGCATAACTACAATGATTTTTTTGCACTTCTTTTGCGCTTTTCTTTGATAAATACGCACAAGTGAACTTATTAAGATAGATAATTGAACAAAGTCTATGCTAAAAAGTAAAATAAATTAATATTATTTAAAAAAATAGAACACATCCTTTTATAATAAACTATTTTACAGCAAAAATACGTCAGTTATTTCTTCGACTGCAGGGCTAGCACAAAACCGTGCAAATGTATAAAATACGCTTCTCAGTAGAACTAACAGAACGAAAACTTTAATTATAATTAATTTATTGTGAGTGTCCTGTATATGTATACCCCATGATTGGACGAATTTAATAATGAATATCTCTGTATGCTCGCTAAGTCTCACGCGATTGGCTGAATTGAGTAACTTTGCGCGCGCGCAGTTCTTAGAGAGTAAATACGATCAAATTTTTGACATCGTTGAATTGATAAACCAAAGGACAAAAAGTGTATTACCGTGTTGTGTCTCCGTGATCGACGATCTACTCAAAAAACTCTTCAGAACAATTGGGGACCAGCGCTGCAGCAGAATAAAGGTGAGCCGTGCTTAGATTTTTCACTGTTGAATTTGTTCCTTGATTGGGTAAACGAGCTGAATTACGTTCGTACAGAACTACCTACCTATTCCACAGTGAGGATGGTTTTGAAAATGACTGAGTATGGCTTTAAGAATAGGGGAAGACCATAGAATTGATGGATGGACTAAAAGATATGGCTAAAATGGGGGTGTGACTACAGAGATGACGATGAAAAGAGAAGTATGGATGAAGAAGACCTTCTGCGCCGATTCCAAAAATAAATTGGATTATCGGCAAGAGTATGATGATGATCATGTAGTTAAATGGAACTGCTCAACAATCCAGCAGGCGGCAGGTAGGTAAGTAGGTGAACTTGGCCTAATAAGCGTTCATTACCGTTTATACATTTGCCGTCAGAATCCACGACATACTTAACGCCATAATCTGGAAACTAAATAGTTTAAAGTCCATGGGTTACGTCACACTTTAAAGATGTAGGCCACGACGTTCTGTCAGCTTCATTACTTACCGACCAACGTAACCAGAGCGAGAACAATTATGCGCTTAACGGTTGAATCATCCCTGCGCGTATGCAAGTACTTAGTAGTAATTTTTTTGACTCAAAGATATCTTGTATAAGTCTGGTAATCTGGTGGATCTGCTAACGTGGTCCTTTGAGGCTTTCTCTTTTTTAATAGGGCAGAACTGTTTCAGAGACTCTGCAATAAGTTTGATATTGTTATAATTAAGACGAAATATGTTTCTCGTAACAGGTAGTAGATACAGGTACTGCAGGGAAGGAAATGCTCTGAAGACCCTTTCGACCTCATTACTCCTCTGTCCCATTTTTCTCACTGATCTTTATTTCTATGCAGAAAGGTCCTCTCACTAAGCCCCAGATATTTTGTATTCTAACATCTACATACGTAGGCATACCCCTGCGTCAATCGGTTATTGGTTATTATCATTGTCATTGTAAGCTTGTAAATTACAAGATTTACAACCGCAGCCAGTGCGTTTAAGCTTATTGCGTAGGAAAGTTTGCACGACCAGGCGTTATCTCGACAACTAAGTACACATGTATAATAACTTCTTATAATACGGTCTTTGCGGTTTTCCTTACGGACAAAAAATGTATACGTGTTAAGGGAGCTGCACGAGCAGGTACCTAAATACCAAAAGTAAGTCAAATAATATATTTCATGACAAAAGCATGCATAGAGTAGCAAATTATATTTTAAGCCAGCTTAGAGTACCTACTTACCTAGGTAGGTACATTAGTCTTAAATAAACCTTGAAACTTGTAATTTGTCTAAAATACTTACTAGATTTTGTCAACAGCAGTGTAGCTGAGTGCTGATATAAAAAGATACAATTGTTTTTATACTTACAAGAATATTCTGCAAAATAATTTGTTATTCATTCTTTGTGTGAGTGCGTCATTCTCAACCAATCATTCGGCAGATGTAATTAGAAGCATTATAAAAGTTGCTCTGACGCAGGTAGAGTCCGGAACAAAAAACACCGAAATAAGCATTATCTTCCAGAATTCTTAATATAAACTAATGGAAGTCCAATATTATATCTATGTAGTTACTTTGTCCGTTACTTTGTCGTGTGAAACAACCTTAACAGTTGACGTCATGGGGTTTCACGGTTACACCCATCATTTCCGAGAACCAGGGACCTTAGGAACAATAAAACTGGAATTGTAACTTATAAGATACAAGTGATTAAGTTAATTAAGTGGTACAGAGAATGGCGAACATATCTCAGTGATTAGTGGTTAGGCTAGCATGTGTAAACAGCTATAAAAATAATTATGAGTTCCTAGTTTAGCGTAGGTTTTACTCTATGGATTTACAATAAAGAACAGGATAGTCAATAAACGGCGAAAAGCGGTCCGGATCCGGACCGCCAACCTATTTTGGGTTTTTTCATAAGTAAAAAGTAAAATTCTGTAGATACCTACTAAAAATAATTAAAATATTTTTTTTTAGTTTTAGCTTGCACCATCTTTACTCCAGACATCAGACTGATAAATACAAAGCAAAATTGTCTTTTTTAAATTTTGCTCTTTATTACTTAATAAAAATATTATATTCAGATTTCTTTTCGTTTTATCTATTTAAATTTTTTGATAAAATCTTTGTTGCTAGTAAACGTCTACGAAACGGAACGTCAGTCTGCGACAGGCATAAAAATTTAAAAAACGGATCCCGTGAGACTTCTTTGTTTCTCCTCCTGGTATAGATAATTAATTATAAACTTCCTAGATTGTCCTAATGTAGCATAGTGGGTATTGTGAGATAAACAATCATAAATCTTTGTATTATTGAATGTCTTGAGGCTAAACTAATCATCTCTATTTTATATTTTAATAAAATTAGAAGTCACTTATGTGATTTGAATTCCGAATAAAGGTCCGTTGATCTCACGACACAACACGCACTGAAAGAGCAAGACATTTTTTCTTCACATTTCAAAACTTTGTATCCTCCTTAAGTCTTAATGATTCCAAGGAAGGGAAAAAATAATATTTGAGCTACCTAATCCTGTAAACATTTTATTCGTTGAGAAATCCAGCGAGGTCGATGGCGCACGGGGTGACACGAAAAGGGCGACCACACAAACAATTCGCCATAAAGTGTATCGGACACGCGAAGCCCGACCTTGCCCTTTCTAACGAGCGCACTGGAGATAAACGTTGCACGCTGACAGCACGGCAGCCCCGCGTAATGATCTGGGATTATATGACATGACAAGTGATTTCACTTGCAAATGCGTGTGGGCACAAATTGTGGATGACAACATTGTAGCAGGTAAACCCCTACACGGAATGCATGCTCTTGTAAGCGTGTAGTCTGTCGTAATGATTAACTGCTGTATAGTCTGTGAAGCCATCTAATTCTATTAGATATTAATTTCCGATTTTGATCCATTGATAAAAACGATACATAGAGACGTTAAAATAATTACGGTAATAGTTGACAGGAAGAACCAATTTGAAAAGTGGTAGGTAGGCGCAATATTAAGTAAAGATCACGGTCAAGGTGAATCTAAGGAAATCACTCCAACGCAGGTGTTTCAGCAACGCCAACATCACAGACCGCCATAGTAAATACAAGATGGAACATCAATAATGCACAACGTCTTAAGGGGTCATTGGTACTCATCATTATGAACAAGTTTTATTATGGGACCAAACCTGAAATCACTTAAACCAATACCGCCTGCAGGGTAAACAAGTTGAAGTGGTAGTGGGCTGGCTATGGTTGTCGAAGGACCGATGGCCGGTGGAGCAGAAGCAGACGAGTCCTAGAGTGGAGACCGCGTATCGGCAAGCGTAGAGTGGGACGCGCCCCAACTAGATAGACCGACGACCTTAAAAAGGTGGCTGGGACAGACTGGATGCGGAAGGCGGAGGACAGGGTGTTGTGGTGCAACTTGGGAGAGGCCTATGTCCAGCAGTGTACTGTGATAGGCTGAGTTGATGATCCTTTGTATTATCCGTCCGGGATGCAAAAAGCTCGATCTAGAAAGACCTAAAAAACTATAGGTAACTATGTAGAAACCTAGTTTTTATTGCTTTAGGTCTTATAAAACACTAGGGATCAGAAAACTCGCAAGTAAGGTGTGGTGAATTAATTACGCAGATAAATAAAAAAAAGTCACTCAATACCACTTTTGATTTATTTTACATACATTGAATGTCCAATTGTATTTATGCATTTCATTATAACATACTCTTCTATTTACGAACAATCCAAATAAATCGAAGAATAAGTTACCATTGACGTTGTAATATAAACGTCTAATTATGTACAGGTATGGGCACTTCGGTGCAAATGTTCATTTGCAATGTGATTTATATCTAAAAAAACAACTTGTTCGTTTAACTAAAAATAAGTCATGATTGATGATATATAAAAGCTACTTCTCTCTGGCTATACAAAATTAATCTCGTAGAACACCTAGAAATTATATATACATTAGAAATGTCTACATATAAGTGTAATTATGTAACTAGCGATCTTCATATCACCACGTGTACCCTTAGTCGGGCTAGCACTAAATACCGATTAGATATCACAAAAACATGGAAATATTAAAACAAAGAATATAGTCAATACAGTCCGAATTGATAATAATTGTTGCATTGAAAACGATGAAAACGTAGTCTTATTTTATACAATTACAAAGTTAATGAATAGTTATAATTCTTCAAGTGATATAAATTATTCAGTCACACGTAAATGTCTTCAGATTTATTTTAATAAACTTAATTATAAATCTAATCTACACTTTAAAGCTTCTTTCATAAACTTACGAAAAGGTAAGTAGGAATGTACATGTATGTACCTACGTAGTACGTACGTGTGAGAGCCTTTTACGTAAATACGACGCCCGGGCGATTTAGGTACAAGACATAAACGAATTCCGGCTCCTTAAGGGAACATTTTATTCGGGAAATTCGTATTTTCGTAATAGTCTCTCCAATTTTAATTATCACCCGACAGCCTGGTCTTATAGAAAGAGTTCGTAATTGTTATTGGCCCGCTAATTACACATTTCGCAGCGTAATCGAATGAGTGATTTAAGTGAGTCCGGATCCAGTAACATTGTTTAACCGAATCCGATACTACGACTCATTGAATGTGAAATAAAGGGTCCGGAACAATTATCGGGCCGTCGCCATATGACCAGGCTGCTACTCTATACCCCTCTAACATAGTATTCAGATTTACATACAATCAATAATGGTGTAGCGTAATCACTGACATTATGGTAGATGCGCCAAGGTAGCCCGCAAAATTCAAATGTTGTTACGTTTTTTGGAATTTGCAGGTCAGTATCAGATTGCATCTTGATCGAAATATGATTTGCGACCATAACAAATATGTATTTACAGATTTATAATCATTTCTCTCTTAGATTTGTTCTCAAATGTCCTGATTTCATGAAAAAGTAATTCAATGGAAAAAATATAACTTCGAGAGATGATAATGGTTATAATTCTGTAAATACACATATATTATATTTTTGTTTGTAAAATTTGAATTTCGCGGGCTACCTTTGCGGATCCATCGCTATTTTACGACAGCACAGATAATAAGTACAGTAACATCAGATAAAATTAAAACTAAGCATTGATGGCACCACCATCCACAATAGAATAGGTATAAATAATAATCTTTACATAGAACCACAGATTTGTCCAGATGGTTTACTCCGCAAAATCATTTAAATAAAAAGCAACTCTTGCTTCGACACAATAAAGTGCAATGCAGGTCGCACAGTACTAATTACCTACAGTTATATTCACCTAGAAGTTGGCTCTCTTTCTATCGCGTAAGTCTTATATATCTGCTGACTACGTTACGCTCACTGGAATGGCCCGACGAGACGAGCCCGCCGCGTACTTTTAGCTTCATACCAAAAATGCAGAGTGAACCATCTGTTTTCATCTGTAATAGAACTAACAACGGCCAACACACAACGCATTCCTCGTACATTTAAAAAAAGATCACTAGCATTATCACTAGACATTTTAGGGACTACTAGGTTTATTAAAATGTTAATTTCAGAGCTTTTTATAAAGTTCAGGAGACATCAGATGTGATACAACAAACTAAAGGGTATCTTCGACACAGAAAAGTTTGGTAGAACAATCAAAAGCGCTGAGATTAAGGCTTTGAGTAACAATTTCTCACTTAGCTCTTAAGACTAGCAAGTTTTGAATGAAAGTTTTGGGTCGCGAGGAAGACATTAACCTTTCAATATGAGAAGGTAAAGTCAGGGAAATTAGTTGCTAAGCAAATTGACTACCAACTTAAATTTATCGTATAATATTCAAATCACAACTGTGATTTTTTAACAGTTGTATGAAATGGCTATAACACGGTAAATTAACGTAGTGTGTCCATTTCCTTAACAATTAATTGTCCTGGCTGTACAAAACTTGTATCGGTTTTAGGTGCGAATATTCGAGGAAATGGCTACATGTAATGCCGGTATAACATAATCGTAAATTATCTTAAACGATAGCATCTTTGTTAAACAGATTCCTAATGTTATTTATAGTTTGATCGAGACCACTGTACAGTGCCTTAGGAATGCGCGGCGAGGCGGGGGGCAGCGTTGACGAATGAGCGGCGAGACACCGTGAGTGTTGACGAATGAGCTGCCTGCACTGCCCCCCGCCATGCCGCGCGCACAAACCTAAGCCGCGGTACAGCGGTTTCGGTCAAACTATAGTAAGGACACAACAGAAGAAACTGATTATAATGTCACAAAAGTTTTCTTGACATTGGATTTATTTAATTCTAAGACTTATTGTGTACCCATTTTTTTTATTAAATGTAACCAGGTAGTTATTCTTAGTTATGTGTCAACTACAGATTATTCTCTATATCAACTGTGAGGGGCCGAAGATAGCTAACCTTGTATTTATTATGATTAGCTTTCAAAGTCAAAAGATGACGCGTATACAAATAAACTCAAGGAAAATTCGTTTTAACGACATATTATACAATTACTATAAGCCCCGTCCATTAAAATGATCTATCTATCTACACTATATTATAAAGAGAAAAAAATTGTATTTTTGTTTGTAATGCATAAAGTCAAAACTAACGGACCGATTTTAAAAATTCTTTCACTAGTATAATGCTATATTATCACTGAGTAAAAAAGGCTATAATTTATAAAGATATCAAGCCGCTATTTGGGTTATAAAACATTAAATCGTTTAAGAAAATTACGTGTAGTTGACACACCTTTTTTTACAATTCAATTCAAACTAACACAGTTTCAATAGATTTTTACTAATCTGTAAAGCCTTTGCGCACATAATTCCAAATTAAATAACATAATTTTTTATATCTTTTGTTGGAATTCTGACAAAAATTAACCATTCTATTTACCTACTCGTGGAAAACACAAACCATAGTTAATAATGAAACGTAAACGTCTTACTGGGAATTGTGAATTATTTTTTTTCACCACACCATTAGGGCTTGTACACAAAACTGCGAATCCGATGCGAATTCGCAACGCAGAAGCTAAGCGCAGAAGAAAATCTTAGGGTAACGTCGCTGATTTTTGCGATGCGACGTCGGTCGTAACGCTGTTTTGTGTACAAGCCCTTACATAGTAGCTTGTACGTAGCTTCCTTGCGTAATAAGTATTTCAGTAAGTCAGTTACGAAAATTCAATTTTATTTTAAGTTGTTTTATCGCCCTCCAACTAATTGCTGAACAAGAGAAGCTGTATAAACAGCTTGCGATAAATATACTGTAGAATTTAGACATAATTAAAACAGCCTTTTCCATACTTCTGCGTTCATTACAGCCATAAGCTCCTAAGAAACAACCAATTACGGTGGCTCATGTTCTCAGTCTTAGTGAAGGCACTGGAACACTTGGAGCTAAATCAATAAGGAGTCGACCCAACAGATTGCGTTACTAACGTCTAGCGAAGCGATATAATCGTTAAGAGTATCGCCAATTAAAATGAGATCTGATACCTCGGGTGAAGAAAACGACGAAGTTCGGAGCCGCAGGGAAGTTATCGCGGTGTTTGCAGTCCATTGCTCAGTGGTAGTGGGAGAGCTTGCCAGGCCGCCTCGGCGGTGCACTCTCGTACTCGTAGTAGTTGGACTGCGGTCGGACTCCGCTTTCCCTCTCCCTACAGGAGCGCTGTGAGTGGTAGCCACCCGCGCCTGCCCGACGACTGTCGCGTTAAAAACAATCATTAACGACAAAAGACAAATTGGTTTGTTAAATTACAGATGTACAGGGTTATAGTCAAAATACTGACGAGTTCTTAGATTTTTTTACTATCTCAACCTTCGATTATTTATGATGTCATAATTATGACGTGAAGGTAACCAAGAAATAAAAATCTATAGGTATAACAATGGATCGCTAATTTTGTATGAGAAGCCAAAATTACTTTTTTGTATTTTGGAAATATTAGCTAGGTTAGTAGGTACCTACATAGTTTTAATCATGCTCGTTAGTGTTTTAAAAATGATCCTGTACCTACTGACAAAAATACGTCTAGCGAAATAAAATCTACTAAAAAACTGCTTTGCAATGAAGGAATTAGGTACCAATAAAATATCAATTAATTTGGCAGGTAATGTTTTAATTGATGGCTATGAATCGAATGATTTCTAAAAACGCATAAATGGTAGGTATAGTCGAACAAGCTGTTTGGTATACAGGCATAATATATTCATTTTCCGATACACTCTCAAAATTCGTTTTGATTGTGTGTGTAATTTAACTTTTTGAGCTTATGGCTTAGGAGAGTGACGTTAAAGGATTGTTGACTACTGAAAACACTCACAAAATTATTTAAATTAGTTGCAAGTTATATACCTGTATATCAAATAGCTTGTTCGACTGTACATATCGACGTGGTATTATATTAATTAAATTATTAATTTTCCTGCTAAAAAATACTACCTACGAAGTTTACTGGAAATACTTTTTGTAACAGAATGTTGAAATGTTGGTATTACTCAGAAAAGTGCGTAACTTCACAACTTGATTAATGATTGCGTGTTCTGTGCACTCAAAGTTAATGTAATGCTGTGCAATATGACCATACGATTTTATGTGCAGAAGCAATCTACCTACACATAAAGTACTACATATATCATTTTAATATACTTAGTAAGTTTTTACCGTGGGTAAGAAGAACAATTGCGGATCCGTGGGTAAGAAGAACAATTGCGGATCAAAGGACCAAATAATTTTTAGGACCACAACAGCAACACGAACCGAGAGGCATGTAGGTAAGTACATATTTAGTTTTTTATTTGTTACTAGCTTTAGCCCGCGGCTTCGCCCGCGTGGTATATCGATAAAAAGTAGCCTATGTCCTTTCTCAGGCTCTAGACTATCTGTGTACCAAATTTCATTTAAATCGGTTCAGTAGTTTTGGCGTGAAAGCGCAACAGACAGACAAAGTTACTTTCGCATTTACAATATTAGTAAGGATATCTTAGCAGTTCAACACAAAAAATCTGAGCAAATAAATAATTGTATACCTATTTTATCAAATTACCCCTATAGGTAGGTACGTAAGTAATGTTTCTGTTGTTGCATTTCCAAAGGAGTTATTTTTAAAGTAGGTATTTGGTTTTTTGTGTTTGTTCTTGTGATTCTTTGAATAGCTTTAGTTACGAAAACATCATAGAAATTGAAATATGTCTCATTAATTGATTATGCAAACTCCATGTAACCTACCTCTTCGTATATGCATAGGTATGACATTCCACATTGTGGTAACTAAAGATGCTGCTAATTAACTTCAAAGCATACTTTGAGAATCTTTTTATACAAAATCTAAATATAAAATCAAACGGAGAGTTATACTAAGTAAGCAACTTTAACCAGTCATGTTAGCAAAATACGCAAAATCTCAAATGCACCAAGGACTCATGCTCACGCGTCACTTAAAATTCTTAGAAATATACATATTCAGGTGCGGCATTAAGAAGATGGAAGATTTTTATACAATTGATACAGGATGCAAAAAACCACAAAAGTTGTTATTATTTTTCTACTGCCGAGAATAAGACGCATAATAGATTAAGGCGGTTTGTCCACCGCACCGTGAACGGGACGTCAACGAGAAACGAGATTACGCGGCCATAGTGAATGTACTGTCGCTACTTCGGCATTGTCATTTCATTCTCGTTAAACGTTAATTAATGTTAAAATTATAGTGATGTGTTGCAACCTGCAACACATTGACATTTTAGTAGACATGAAATCATCAATTACAATTTACAGTAATTTATTTTTTTATATTCTTAATCTGACATTATATTAAACTTTATCTCTTGAACTGACATAGGTATACTCTGACATCAATTAATTAATTTGTTCCTTAAATCCTAATGCATGAGATATTATTTGTTGATGCTGACTACATACATTTAATTAACATTGGGTGTAATTTAATATTTGCGCACCATAAGTAATGTCAGAATGTAAAGGGCCCATTACAGTTATAAAACCATACAAATTGTAAACCTACATTCATGCGAATATATGGATTTGATTTGATTTGACGCCATGATGTCCCGTTTACGGTGCGGTGGACAAACGGCCCAAGACCAAACTTTTTTATACATGTCAAGATACCTTTTAACTGAGGGATAACAATTGCGGTTTGACAGATTTTTGTATAGAATAATTATGTGTCATGCTGTCATAATTATTCTTCAGTTAAAAATAATCGGACTACATAAAAGTCAGTCCGAATATATGGAAAATATTTATATGTCTAAAAAAAGGTAAAAACGACAGAGGGCGCCATCTTCGTTTTAATTTGGTTATTGAACACAAAAAACCTTTTTACACTTGCGCAATCGCTTTTTGCACATTAACTTTTTGCTAGCGGTGGGGTTAAATCGCACGTCATATTTATTTTGAGGATGACGTTAATGCGCCTTTTGAATATCGAGCACAGTTCCAATACAGTTATTATTTATATGACATACCTGAGAGAAAATCTAAGAAGCATAGTACTATTATGAATCGAGAGTAAAAATAAAGTCTAAGAAGCAACCCATGAGCATGCTACCTTCAATTAAGCCTAAAGCCACGTTCAGACTACGAGCAACATCATTCCCCATAATTTTTTATTAAAATGTATAAAAAATGGCACGTTGCCTGGCATGTTATGTTGCACATAATCTGTACTCAGTTTTACTAGTAATCTTACAAAGCACAAGCATCTTACCGACGCCCAGGAATTTCCAGAGGAAGAGGAAAATATCACAATTTTAATCATTACAGTCATGTCCAACTGTTATTAACGTTTATCTAAGTACTAGGTATAAAGAATCCGACTTGTCATATTATTTTATTAGTGTGCTGCTTATTATGATGGAATCCGTCATTTTATTTTATTTTTAATACACCTATTCACTTGTTCTTAGAAACAGGTTTTATGTCCAATTAGCAGGTCAGTATGAAATGCAACTGATCAATGTTTTAAGGTTGTTTTAAAGGTACAATTCCGTAGCACAGCAGGCAGCAGCAGCAGGCAACGTGTCGTCGCGACACTACTGGTTTCTATTTATTTCTATGAAATGACGGAAGGTAAGTATTTCATACAAAGAAACCTGAAGTGTCGCGGCGACAGGTCGTCCCCTGCTGCTGCCCGCACTCGGCTCCGGACTTGTTCCTTTATAGTGTAACTGATGACGCTAGACCAGTAGTTAAACAATTATACGTTTTAGTAATAAAAATGTGTTCACATAATAATTATATTTTATTACAGATCCGAGTTGATTGTAGTTTGTTTATAACTTTAGGTACTTAGGTAAATAAACGTGCAGTAGTACGTTTCTACATAGGTTATAGCGGGTTCAAGGAAATGTATTTTTACTTTTCTATTCAACTACTAATGATTATTGGACTTTAAAAGGTTCTGGTTTCTTTGTTTTTAACAGTAAGTAAATTGAACTAGCGGCGATAAAACTTAGCAATGGCGTCATACATTTTTATATCTTCAAAACTCTTTTGAAAACCCCCACTAATGGTAGATCTGGTATACTGTACTGTTGAATAGTATTGTCAATGATATTCACCTCTCGTCCTCGGCCTTGGCTCTCTGCGCGCTGACCTGTCGTCTCATCTGTCCTATCTGCACCTCGCTCAACTTCTCGCGACGCGCGCTGTAATATTATGAGCGGTTTAATTAAGGAATTTATTCTTGGTCCTTCGGTACTTGCCGTACCGTAAGGGCTGAAGGTAAAAAAATAAAAACTGTTTCATGAAAATAAGTAGTTTTCAAACTATTCAAGCGCTTCAATAAAGAAAAGTCAAGGTACATACGGTGTAACATAGATACTTAAAGTTATATACGTAACCATCTTATTGGTCCTAAGAGCTTGTGCGACACTGAATGTTTTTAAAGAGTTCTCAGTTAGATATAAGTCGGAATTGGAACTGTGCTGGATAAATCGAAGTGAGATCGCTTTTTTTGATCATTTACATATAATCTTAATCTATGATGGACTGCGCCGTTGACACCCCGCTGATGAACACGTTAGCTTTCATGTATTTTGTTTGGTCTTTGGCGCGCGGCGATATCGAATGCGGCGAAACTGAGATGCCTTTAATTTATTTGCAGATTTAAAACGTAGATTTAGAGCATTTTAAGATCAAAGATTTAGTAAAGCTATGTTAGTAAAGGACTGCATGAAAACGGACAGAGGTGATGAAAGTGAAAACTTAAAACTGGTATTAGCGCCATTTATATTCTTTAGTAAAGCACTACCGAATCCATAACTAAACAAAAACCAAATCCATAGCAAACTTCTTTAGGCGCGTTGAATGATTTTTGCCAGGGGGTAACTCCCAAAAATCACTCAACGCGCCTAAAGAAGTTTTTACTTCAAAAACTGGTAACAATGACAATCATGAAGGTGGCTGTAAAAATAATGTGTACTCACTTTAAATTCTGTTGTATTTCTTCATAGTTGACGTAGTGGCCGGTGGGTCCCCACGCGCTGTCCATTCCCTGCTACTCAACAAATACACGTTCTCTATACAAATCTACTATTTATTTACGTAGGTATCGTTAATATTCATATTTATTCTAGCAAATTTTCCGTAATAAATATAAAAAGCTGTATTCATAGAAGCTAATTAAGTTATTAAATACCATGATATGATATCAGTAGCGATCGTGATTCCAGACGATATTAGTTGCAGTGGAAATATTAAGTACGTCACAATTTCAATAAACTTAAGAAAATTCTTTTTTTTTTAATGTTTTGTATTTCCACTGTCATTATTTAAGAGTTTCTAACAGAGTCCGCATGACGGTCTTCGGCTAAATCATGGGAATAACCCACTTTTTTCAATTATAGACACCTGATACCAGTATTTGTCCGTAGACTGCAGTAAACAAAATAGTTGTGTACAAAGGAACAAAATACACTCATTATTTTGAAGTTGTGCAAATGTGCATGTCTCTAGCTGTCAATATTAGAAACAGAGGCCCTAGTGCGAGTTTCTTTTAACGATCTCGACTTTACGCATCGACCGCGTTCGGCGATCCGATTGGCCCTTCACCAGTGAAGGCAAGTGAAGGGCCAATCGGAGCGCCGAACGCGGTCGATGCGTAAAGTCGAAATAGTTTATAGAAACTCCCTCTATGGCCTCAGAACTAAACTTTGTATCTGGGACCATACAAAAAGCCTGCTGAAGGCGACGACGTCCGATAAACGGTGGAAGCTGGTAAATTAAGCTGATTCTAGAATGACATTTTTCAAAAGCGACTCTTGCTACGACACAATAAAGTGCAATTTAGGCCGCACAGCGCCATTTAGCTACAATTATATTCACCTAGAAGTTGCCTCTGTTTTTTATCGCGGAACTCTTATAATCTTCTGACTACGTTACGCTCACTGAATTGGCTCGACAAGGCGAGCTCGCCGCGAACTTGAAGCTTCATACCTAAAATGCGGAGTGCGCCTTCTGTACTAATCTATGACAATACTAGAGTATAAAAGTATAAATAGTTACCGGCTGCTGGTGCGGCGGCGCGCGGTAGGGCGGCGCGCGCCGGTCCGACTTGTGCGCGCGCTCGGCGCCGGCGCGCAAGTGGGGCGGCTCGGATCTGATGGGACGCGAGCTTTTATTGATTTCACTTATAACTTTACAGCTGTATCTACCTACTCAGACATGGTAGGTTAAAGCAAAGTTCCTGATAACAGACGGATCTACTCGAGCGGATATAAAAAAACTTGACATCTTGAAAAAAATACTGATGAACTGAGTGAAAATTGTACTAGGACACATCAGAAATAATTAAAGAACTAAATGAGGAATTGATTTAGAATAATGTAATGTCATATAAATAAGTAAAAAAATTATATCTCACAAAATTAAATCCACATTTTTATTTAAAACTCATTGCTTCTAATCTGTTTATTGTTTAAAAAAATCTTAATTACATTCTTCATCCTCATTATCAATTCGCATTCTATTAATCTAAAATAAACCCTATTCAAATACAAACAAGATCTGAAGTTAAACATACCTCTGCTGTGACTTTGACTGGGATGGATTGGGTTCTTCTTCTTTCTCCCTCTCATCTATCCTGTTGTGTCGCTCTAACGCTTCTCTTGAAAGTGACTTCTCTGATGCCCGACCCGGCTGTGATCTTCCATACACTTCTGTTTCTGTTTTCTTGTGAGGCTTGCCTATCCTATTAGTTACATAAGAACATATCAACTTTTTATGACAGCTGTGTTCAAAAAATCGGGGAGTGCCTATAAAAAAATCATTTCCTCTAATTAAGCTGAAAAATAAAAAAAATCATGGTCAAAAATTCTATCCACCACTTTCTAGTGATTAAGCTGGGAAGAAGTAACGCAACAAATTCCCTAGCAACATGTAACGCAACAAATTCCCTAGCAACATGTAACGCAACAAACTCCCTAGCAACACGTAACGCAACAAACTCCCCAGCAACACGTAACGCAACAAACTCCCTAGCAACACGTCTCGGCCTGTTAAATGCCATGTAGTTTGAGTTAACCCGGATTTTTAATTCAATTACGTTTTTTAAATGTTGTATGGGTATGTTAATTTATTATGTGTTTTATAACACCAATATTTATGATAAATGCCACCTTTTGTTTGATGATATTTCAACTTTATAACTTTTACGAATGCGGCCTTTTATTGCGCAACACAATTAAAAAACATAAATTAGTATAATGATGCACTTAGTTTATTTTAGCGCGAAATTAATTAACACTACTAAACAAAAACGTGGGACCGAATGCAAGACGAATTATTTACTTAGTTGGAATTAATCAGTTAATTTGACAAATAATAAAAATAAAGAACTTAATAATATAAGTACTCTACAGATAAAAAAATACACAATGTAAAAAACTAACAAACTGCGAGAAGCTGTCGGAAACTTAGAATTTTGCTCAATTTGATTGATTTCCATTATCTTGCTTGGTCACCCAGCCGTAAGGATAAGGATCAGTAGGTCTTTATTTTGTTATAGCCTGACCACAATATATTATTTACAATGCATGTGTTCGAAAAGAGCCTTTTCAAAGCAGCCAAATTGTATGGAAAGTGCCACTTTTTATATTTCCGTTTTTTTATCATTTTTAACTCCTTCGTCATCCCGATGTTGTCTTTGTTTTAAATCATACGTGAGAAGGGGCGAGGGGCGGCGCCGTGTGCGGGCCACACACGTTTGGAACGAAGTTCCTTAGCAATAAAACTAATAGGTACTTCATTAAATGCGTTTCTAATTACCTAATCTAGATTTAGATTTTGATCAATATACATTTTTTCAATATATATATTTCTTTTCCTCGCACAATGCATAGTAAAAAAACGTTGTATGATACACGTGCGTAAGAAGATTTTAGATCACCTACTTTCCGCACTTGTAGCATAAATAACAACTCTGGTGATATTCATGAAGACAAATATTTAAAAAAAAATCAAGCGATTACAACGTGTATTGGATGGCATAAAAGCAGGTGGCCGACCTTATGGGTATGGTAAGTGATCAGCAATATCATGCAGAGGCATAGCAGATGTGTTCCCATCAACTTTTGGTCCTGCATCGCTATTCATAACCATTCGACAGACTATCGTGCCGAAAATGAAACATTTTCGATTACCTGATTCGCCTTACCCCCAACCCCATATCTCTCGGAAGATTAGCGGAACAACGTTTAGATAAATGACTCTTTCGATAACCTTCATTGGTGTTCGATTCGGCACGGAAGCGTATGGAATCGTGAATAGCCATGCTGTTCAAGTCTTAGAGGAAGAGTAAAATTATCGTAATGAATCTTACCTGAACATAGTTGATAAAGACTTGAGTAGGGACGGCTTCTTGTGTGAGAGAGATGACTGTTGTGGAGATCCTCGTATCATGTCGGGCCCGTTGTTGTCGTCCGTCAACCAGTGTTTTAATGCTGCAATAATAAACAACATTAGGAAAACTGTACTCGTATTTAAGATGCTGACATCTGATAAGTAATTGCCTTTATAGCAGTGCTTCATTGCACATACTTTTGTGAGCGATGAAATTCCATGTTTTAATCAAATTAATCGATTCGAAACATACAATTGTGAGTTGCAAACTATAGCTGTCATGAAATATCTTTCTTAGCCGTAATGACCAAGAAGTTCCCAAGATCGTAAATACCTAGCAAAGCATTAGCAAATAAGCATATAATCGTGGGAAAGTTACAACAAAAACGTATAATTTCAGCATAATTGTATTAATAGTAATAGAAAAGTAGACTCACGTGGGTGCGCTCGCGCATAGATCGGTTCGTTGCGCGGATTTCTTTGCGTCTCCTGTATGGCGGTCTGTAGCGACTCCAGACTTGATGACTTTCTCATTCCTAATGATGGGCCCACTAGCATGGCTGCAACGAAATAGATATGTTAGTATCTGGAAAATCATTTGCTCAAAGAATTTGAAAAAGACGCTTATTTGATTGATGTGTCCCAGTATAGTGCCTTGGGGAACTCTACCATTGATATAATTATGTAAAAAGACGATGGTACTCTATTTGAACAATCTTTAGGCAGTCTTGAAGACTCGCTGCTTACCTGTTTATTCAGACGATTCCCAATTTGTAGAGATAAACAGCCACAGCGAGGGAGTCAAAAGCTTGACCAAAATCAAAAAAATCCTGGAGATTTTTGTTCATACTTACAATTAACAGCCTTAATCTCTTTGATCTTCTTGTACGTGCCAGTACTCTTGGCGTCTAGAGCGGCGTGACGTTTCTCGGACATGGACCTTCTCCCGACCGCGTCGCGACTGAAGCCGGCGCCGCTGTCGCTGCCGGACTCGCCGCCGCCGCCGCTGCCGCTACCCCTACATGGTAACAAGATAGGGTGTGTATTAATCGAACCTCAAATAATTCCTATTTTGGTGTCCTAAAAATACTATTAAGTAGCCAAGTAACTGCGACCCACGTCGCCAGCCGTAGCCGCAGCGCCGCTCGTTTCGCTCGCTCGGCTCGCGCGCGGTTAATCACAGTTCCAACCTAACCTAACCCGTTTGACCGGGTTTGCCTAGCTTAGTTACTACAAATTTATTACTGTGTGAATTTATTTGAAGCGGGCATTACTTTCTAATGATGCACGCTTTTTAAAATTAATGAACCTCGTGTACAAAAGAAGATAGTATTATAATGATGTGTGTAAGAAAATAAAAGAATAATCTCATCATCATCATCATTCATTTAGTTTAAGACAATGGAGATCATGTAACTGTGGTTATGAAGATAAAGTCACCAGTGTACTTTACAGAATCAAAACTATTAAAATAGCGGTTTTTCATTGCGTCGTTATGTGACCACCAAGTTATAGCACCAAGGTTTTGATCAGTGAAAATAATCTCGAAAAAACTTACCTCGTGGTACCATAATCCTCTTCAATAATCACATTATGATGCGCAGGCGGCGACCGCGGCATGTGCACATGTCCTAAATTTTGTCTATAGTGATGTCCATTCGTAACTGGAGCATCGATTTGTGTTGCCATATAATAGCTTTCATTTCTTAGTCCAGTCAGTCTATCTATGACAGGGTTCCATCCATCTAGCCTACTCCATTCGAAGCTATCTCTTTTGCTATCATGAGGTGGCGCATCTTTTTCTCTTTCTAAGTAACCTTTGCTGTCATCTGATTGGTTTGAGACCCAACTATTATTGTTATTGATAGTGACTATGGAGGCATGTTTCTTGCTGCTTTTTCCGTCATGGCTGTCAATGCCCTCGTTTTGGTTGGCGTCGTATTTTTGGTTGTAGTTGTCAACGGGTTTGTTTTCTTTGTCGCTACTGGCGTTGTATATCACTGTGTAGTTCTGTGAGTTTTCGTTGGAGTTGGTAGTGTCGTTGCCGTTTGGCGGCGTGTCATCTTTCCACCTTGCTAAGCTGTCCATACTATCTGTTAGGAGAAAAATTATATGGTTGAAATTATCAAGGGCAACACAATTTGTGACTGCGAATAAACAAGCCAAGATTTTAGTCCCGAATCTAGATTTAGGAATGATGTCAAGTAAGTAGGACCAATAGCAAATTGTTTTCGTACTGAAGGACTAACGCTTTGATCAATCCCAGATGGATGTTAATGCTCATTACAGGATCTGCCGAGCTAATATGGAGACTGCGATGCTCTTTACATGAAACCAACTTGCTGTTGCAACATAAGCAGTTAAGCTAAGCAGTTAATTTCGTCGCTAGTCAATACTGTACTACGCGCTGTACCCACCCGTGCGTCGCGCGACAGCGAGCGAGATGCTCCCGTGTCGTTGCGGGCGCGCGTGCAGCAGTGCGCGGCGCAGCGTGTCCATGGCCTGCGCGTTGCTCTGGCCCACGAGTGACACACCGTTCACGCTCAGAAGCTGGTCGTTTGTGTGTAACCTGTGGCCAAGCAAAAACAATGCACTGATCATTTATTCCATCACTGACAGACAATGCACGGCCCAAATCCCTAGGTCTAGACCATGAAATTTTGCACAAAAGTTCCTTTTAAAGCGAAAGTGTGCTCACTTTCGCTAAGGAAGGATTTAAGAAAACTTCTTCAACTCGAAAGAGGGTGGTCTGTTATCTCCCACGCGGGCCCGGGGTATATGTCACATATTCGAATTTTTCGTTCTAGGACATGCTAATTTCCATACGATATTTTCTTTTACCGTTTTGAGAGCAGTGATGATGAAATTATTTACACAAAGTAACGTACGCCTGGCCACGGGTGCGACGGGCGTGGCATGACTAGTACATTTCTATTCATCTGTTTTAGTCGCAAGACGCTCCGCCGTTCGCACCGCACGAAAATTCGCTGCAGCGAATGTCCCGTGGCCAGGCGGTTAAGCTGCTGCCTGGGTTCAAACCCACCTCACCTGCAACTCGAAGTCGTGGCCGTTACCACTGAGCCACCACTCAGCCCAGATCATTTGCATCTTGCTTGGGTTTAAAAAGAAAATATCTACCAAGAGTAAAACAAACTCTCAGATGAATAAAAAAATTCGTTTAAATGGTAGGATTATCTAACAGTTTTTAAGTACAATTTTAAATCTTACCTCCCATCTCTAGACGCCGCACCTCCGTTCAGCACAGATTTGATGAAGATGCCCAGGTCCTGAGGGTCTGCTCCCACGGTGACCTTGCCCTTCACGCTGATGCCCAGCCCGGCCTTCTCCGAGTCGTGAACCGGCACGTCCAGCCGAAGTATTAGCCGGTTTCGGAGACCTAAAATCTGGAGGTAAAATATGAGTTTAAAATCAGTTAGTTTGGCATAAATTAGCTTACGTAAGTTAGCTTGACGTAAATTGCAGAGATGAGAAGAAATTATGAATTATACCAAATATCAGATGTTAGCATGAAAGCATTTATCATTCCAGGTCGAAATGCGCATACGCGTAGTTATGACTCTACGATGATACAAAAATACGTGATACAAAGTAAGAACAAAACATGGTGCGAGTTAGACCGGATGAACACAAGCAGCCCAAAACAAATATTATAATGATGACAAGGTCTACTCAAAATATCCAAAAGGATAAGGGAAAAAAAAAAAATTACAGTTCTAAAATTAATACTTACAGAATTAGACGAGGAGTTCAAAGCCTCTTGCAGCGCACTATCATTACTCTGGTCCTTGTGTAGCAGATCATCTTTAGAAGAACTCTTCGGTATCCTGCCCCTCATGGAGCTGTTGACGCTGTTCTGATTGATCGCGTTCACTATAGTGGACACGCGGCCGTTCTCTGAAGGTTTGTTGGCTTCGCTCGACGGAAGTGGACCTATTGCCTTTTCAATGTATTTCGTTGGACTTTGCTGGGGTTCTACCCTCTGGAAGCAAAGAAAACATGTGATAATTTTTTTTTAGTTGTTTTATTACCTAACTAAATATTGTGACTGTCTTCAGTACTACTCGAGTGGCTCGTGGCTAAGTAATAATAGCTGCACGGGTCGATCGATCAGGTTAAGCTACGCTGGCCGCGGATGGTCTGTGGATGGGTGCCCTTCTTTATATTCATACTAAGACCCCTCCGTGCCTCGGAAAGCATGATAAGCTGTTGGTCCCGGCTGTCATTTGTAGATCTTTCACAGTTGTAACCGGTCGTCAGAAGCCCGAAAGTCTGACAACCAGTCTTACTAAAAGGGATGGGAGGGAGAGATGGGTGTTGCCCGTTAACTGAGTTGTGTAGGTGGAGATACAATCAAGAGTATAGTAGTATTAAAATACACTTAACGAAGCCGAAAGTCACTTGTTATTCCCGTCATTGTGACCATTTCTTTGTTCTGGACCATACCTGGGAACCTTCTGGTTACGGAGATATTGAAGTTCAAAGTTCCAACGTTATCAAACGTTTTTAAAGAAAGCAAGTTTTTAATGTTATAACTTAATTTTAAATACCCCCACAAACCCTTAACCGTTGCATGCACAATTGCACTGTATGCGTTACGTTGCGCAATACCATAAACAGTGAATTTTCACACCAAAAATAAAAGTCTTTCCCTGCAATTATTTATGTGCAATGTTACTTAATTTAATACACAGAATGCGTAATGGACGGCTATGAGATCTGTTTTTTTACACCCTATATATCGCGTATGAGGTTTTAAACAAGTTCCAATGCAAATGAAATAAATTGAAAAAAATATAGATATATATTACCTGCGTCCTATTAGGCACAGTCCTCTCGATGACAATTTCAACAGTAGACTCGGTGGGCGTGTTCCTGAGCAACGTGACGACTTGTTGTTGTGTGAGGCCGGACACTGACACGTTGTTGACCGACACCAGCTTGTCGCCCGCGCGGAGGCGCCCGTCGGACACGGCGGCGCCCTGGCAGAGGGAATTGTACGTAGTGAGGAGACCTAAGACTGTGAAGACTACACCAGGTCCAAATTGCATTCCAAGCCATACTAATATTATAAATTCGAAAATAACTCTGTCTGTCTGTATGTTCGCCTAAACCACTGAACAGTTTTCAACAGGCAAGGAGATAGATGGCATCCTGGGGTACTTTTTATCGACATACCACGCGGACGAACCGCGGGCGCGGAAGCCAGTTTTCTATAATTTACAAAAAATAATAATAATGGGAATCTCAGATGAATCCCTATATATGCATGATTGATTTCAAAATCTGGTTATATGAGGGAATGAAAACCATGTTTTTCTCAATGAGGGTCCAATATTACAATATTTTTTTAAAGAAATCTTCACAACGGCTTTGGAAATTACTCATCAGTTCTACCGCTGTCAAACCATACACTCGCCTCAAATTCAATTGGAGTAGGGACAGGAGAATGTCCAAAAGCAAGTTCAGTCAAATTTTTCTCTGACCTATCTAAAATAAACATACCTTAGGCAATATATTCTTAACATAGATAGGACAGTGTCCGCCCGTGGGGTTATCTCTCGTCGTGATAGTAAAGCCGAGCCCCTTCTCCCCCTTGACGAGGGCTACGGCGACGCTCTGCGCGGCGCCCGAGGGCTTGCTGCTCGGGCTCACGGGCACCTCCAGGCCGGATATAGCGCGTTCTCTGCTTCCTCCTAGACGATATAAACGATAAGTATGAATTTTCGTTTTGCCTTCCACTCTTATAAAAAAAAGATTAACCAATCAGTGAGTTGGTACCGAGCTGATGGCAAAACAAGTAAATGGCCCTCGCCGTAGGTGAGTATATGTTCCTTGAAATGGCCTGACAAAGAAAGAGCAAGTCTACAGAGCTAAAAAACAAAAACTCAAAACGTGCAATCGGGCGCACATTAAAGAAAACACGCACTATGAAACAAGGCGGAATAACTAATATTTTTAAGTGAAACCTTACTTTTTTATCTCCGAAATATTCAAGGAAGTAAATATTTTGATTCATTCCCTTCACTCATACTACACGTATTTTTATCATAATCAATGATGACCAGCTCCACATACCTTCAGGTAAGAGATCTAGAGGTCTTTCTTGCACAGGGTGAACACTCGCTACGTTGTTGACTCCTGACACCCATCGCAGCATGTCTTCTACCCTAGAAGCATAACAGAACAATATTTCAAAATGGTTCAACGAATAATCCTAAAAAAATAAAAATAAATGCGAACGTGAGTTTTTCTGTTTGTTTGTTACGCTTTCACGCTAAAGCGACTGAACGGATTTGGATGAAATTGGCACATGGTTAGACCATTACCCGGAGGACATAGGCTACTTTTCATCCTGGATTGCAGACGAAGTTGCGGGCAAAATCTAGTAGGTTCATAAATGGCAGTCCGGGGAAACCGCGTTGACTCACAGTTTTGAATGGAGACTTTTGCCGAGCAGTGTCATCCCACACCGCTCACATCATCCTATCATCACCATGTAAATTGTCTGTACCCAGGACTAACAGTTAGTTTATGCATGACTAACTGGGCAAGTCCTTTTTTAGATGTAGTAATAATAATGATTGACATAACGGTCCCGTCTAAAGTCAAAGTCAAATAATTTATTTCAAATAGGCACATAAAAGGCACTTTTGAAGGTCAATGAAAAACAAAGAAATAGAATTGATTCTGGTTGCCCATTCCAAAAGGTAGCTTTCGTATGGAGAAGAATGGGAAAGAAACTCCACCGTTACTCTTTTCAAAAATGTTTTATAATATTTTGTATACATGAATTATATAATTATATGTGACGTATGACGGGAACCTCGTGAAAGCCGAGAAAGATAAACAAATCAAGTATTTTGACTTGGCTCGCGAGATTGTCGAAATGTGGGATGTGGACTCAGCGATCATTGTGCGGATATTCGTATTGAGGTAATGACAAACCCCTTTATTCATAAAGGTTGCTTAAAGTAAATTAATGATTAGCGACTGTTTAACCTTAATTTTGAAGTTTGAACGTCACTTAAATTTAATCATCGTTTATGAATAAACCCCTAATCGCCAAGAGCCTCAACCAACACCTAAGGAAGCTCTCGTTTAGCAGCTGGATTAAGGGCTTGATTCAGGAAGCGGTACTTCTGGACACGGCTCGTATTGTTAGGTGCCTCTCTCTGAGCCCTGACCGCCGCCACCCCGGTAGCTTGGACCCTGTTCCCGATATCGGTGGGCTACTATTTTTTATTTTTTTTAATGTGTTTATATTCTTTATATTCTAATACCTATTTAAATATAATTGATATAATATGTATATAATGAAATAATTACTATTATTATGGTATTTACCTATGATTCTGATGGTTTGTGACAGGCGTATCTTGTCCTAAGGGCTCTCTCCGCGCATCTCTCGGAAGACTTTTACTGCCGTAACTTTGTACCCGCTCTGCTGCGTCTAACCACACACCACTACTAGAAAGGAAAATAAAGATTTGTTTACATTATTTAGTAAGAAAGAAACACACATAGATATACATACGTATAATATGAACCTAGAAAAAATAACACACCTGTTTTTAGGCAATCGTGTAAAATATACAGGGACAATCTTGAGAGTTCAGAGTGGAATTCGAAACGATACGATAGAAGTAGGTAAAGCTAAGTGGTCCAAATAATGAGCTGGAACACATCTTAGGTTTAGTGGTGAATTCTGAGCTCGAAACTCATTGACTGATAAAACGGTATTGGGTCGCGTTGCATTGCATGAAAGGAAGCTGAGAGGAATACTATAAGAAACCCCATTACAGCATTACAAAAAAGGCGATACACCAAGTTAATTAGGGAAACCGTAAGTGATAGTTAAAATGCTGATTGCTGTCTTTGAGAAGTTCCTGTTTTGATGAATATTTCATAATTTATGCAAAACCAAGACAACAGCTTACTGATTGCTTTTGCTTTAGAATTTATACGGAACAGATTATTTGAATAGTATCTTTTGTTGACTTGATAGAACGGCTCAAGTAAACAAGCATCTTCGGTTTGGGAAAACCTGTCTTTTAATAGAATTCGAAAGATAATATGCTCAATTAATTTAATGAGGGCAGGAGGAGACATTGTGGTGATTACCTCAAACATTGAGGTAATTTACTTAATGTTTATAACAAGTATCTATGTGCTAGGGGGGACCAAGTACTTGCGACACCAAGAAAATTGAGATTATTTTGTTTATATTTCGTGTACCCTCATAATCAACAGCATTTTGAGTAACTGGACTAAAAACACAGGACATAATACTCTCTCAAAAACACAGGACTTATTTATTACTCTCTGAAAAAGGTAGATCAATCTCAAACCTCTAACAGAAAGAATCCCTATGCCCACAGAAAACGGGGAGATTGTATGGATATCTATCTTAGTCTGGATTTGTACCCGCTTGATGGCAATACGGGGTGTTACCTGGCAAAAAGTGGGTGTACTAAAGGTACACCTCTGCCCAACCCTTGGGGGTATACAGGTGTCATGTATGTGTGAATATCTATCTTACCCAGGCCCAGAGAACTGCATCGACAGGCGGTTGGTCTGCCGCTGGAAGTGCTGGCCGTGCCGGTCTACGGCGACGTCGGGCGGCCGGCCGTCCGGCAGCGGGTGCACTTTCTGCGTCACCCGGCTGCTGTCATCCCGGCACACTACCGCAGCCGACCAGCGCTTTGTTTGTTCAGATCCCTGAAATGAACAATACAAATAATGTATCCTGCGTTTGCAATTTAGTTTTATAACAGAAAATTAACTTTAATGCCCGCACATAAAGTTCAGTTTGCGCTACAACGTCAAACATTTCCATGAATTTCAATGGTACCAGTCAATCTGAAATAAACTTCATTTACACTCTTATTAAGTTGATATTTGTTTTTAAGTGGAAATCACATAATTGGAAATGAGGATTTGATAGAGATAGTAGTAGCATACGGTCGCGGGAATCCGCTGAATGGGGCAGCCTAATGGGATCGATTGTTGTAAGGAAGGCCTGACACGGTTGACTTTCGACTAAGCTGATGATGAACTTGGATAATAATAGCATTTAAAATATTTGAGAGAGTAGTAAATACGATTGGAACTATTAACAGCATATTAAGTAAGTTATTCAGCTTATTCCGGACAATGACAATGATATGACGTCACTTCTGAATAAGCATTGTTCCATGAATGAAGGTCGATTAATTTCGATCTAGCTAAATCGATTAATCGAAGAGATGGTAGAACACTGTTGGGTTTTATATGAGTATCTATTGTTTGCTTCCATAACTCTTAATTTTGACCAAAATTTAACAGGATATAAGAACTGCCTTGCGGTCGGCTTATTTTAATATTTTAGATAGCAAACTTAATTCATCTGGGTCCTACCTAAGTCCTAATAAGTAAAGGAATGCAGTTCTCCCCACAAGGATAACCTGAGAAAGACCTAACCCTTTTCATATGATAACGCGACGAAATGTAACTAAAAAATCTTAAAACAAGTGCATACCTGTCTCTGAGGGGGTAGGGTGTCCTGATGCAGCGTGGGTTCACTCCCGCGCCGCACCTGCAGGCCGTTGGATCCGTCCTCCAAGTCCGCTGCACCGACCTCCACGCAGGAGTCGGTGTCAGGAACCCGCATACTCCCTCCAACGCCGCCGCCACCCTGGAGCCAAACACGAAGTAACCTTTAGGAATTGTAGTTCTTAAACCTGAAATAGTATAGCAGTAGTTCGTCTCTGCAAGTTGCATTTAATGTAACATAAAGAGTTAATCATTTTGTCACAAGACAAACATTTGTATGAAAAGTCCCGAACGAAACTGCCTGCACAGTTCTAAAAATTCTTAAATCTCGCCCCGAAAAGAAATCCCCAGATCATCATGCGAATCTCATATGATTTCCACATGTTAAAACAAGGCAGACCCGTGACACGTCTGTGATATAATGGCCAGATGGCTACCTATTCTATGATATATAATTAACGCGTGGACGAGGTAGCTAAACCATTAATTTGATAGTTATAACTAGCATGGCCTTAAAGGTAATTTATATTTTGTCATTGATGACATTATGATTTTGGTACTCCCTACAATTTATCTGTAGTCCCTACAAGGTCCAGAACTTCTAACTTGACACAAGCTTGCGCTAGCTAATTTTGACGAGATAAGAACCTCATCATCACAAGCAAGAAATCTCAAAGTAATTAATAAATCTACCTCAACTTTATCTATCGCACGATCCCAAAAGCAACATGTAGGTACCTAACAGACAGCCTTAATTAAAATATCAAATCATGCTCTTGTAATTATTACTGCTACAAACATAACGAATTATAAGTAACTTGGACGTTGTACCAAGCTTGCATTCTACTACGCCACTGGAGCGAGACCGATCTCGATAATCAATTATGAGATTCAATACAAATTGCTTTAATCTGTTTATTGAAGCGATCGAAGCACACTCGAATACTTTGCAGGCTATAGAAACTGTATGTAAACCATGTAAACTCCGCTGTACAATGCAGATTTTATATCAGTCAATGATTAAATCAGTATTTGGATGAGTCTTTGTTTTCTATATAGGCCCGTTTAATAGGACAAAGCAATCGAAGAGTAATAAATGGATCGGCAAATATATATGGTGTATCTATTCATACACGAAATCTCTAAGGGGTCAGTGTATTCGTCATTATAAACAACTTTCACTATGGGACCAAACCAGAAATAGCGAAAAAAAAATCAGTTGTTCCCTACATTTATGTTCGCATAGCATAAGCTGGTGAAAATGTAGGGAACAGCAGTTTTTTTTTTTTTCGGTTTTTCGGGGTATGTCCCATAGTGAAAGTTGTTCATAATGATGCGTACAATGACCCCCTAAGAGATATTTCATGTATGAATAGATACACCTTATATTGATATTCGCCGATCCATTTATTATTCTTCTAGCTAGTTTAATGTACCTTCAAGAGTTTCAGAACTTCCCAAGGGATAAGACGCGACGTGAAAATGGAGTTCGTCTCGTCTTCGTCAAACAATAAGAAGGCGCAGGGATTATTTTGCAGAAACATGAAACGTTTCGAACTTTAGAAGCCATATCGCTTGAAGTTTTGTCATGAACATGATACTGATTATTCAGAAATTCGTGCACTGAATTCTAGGTAATTTAATTGTTAACTAAATAAGGCAGGTATACCGATCGTTAACTATGAAAGCTATAGTCTAAGTATATTTAAACCTATAACTAGATATAAACGTATTCACTCTGCTTGCGCGCTCTGTAATCCTGTTAGCCCAGTTTCAGCTTGTTATCTACTAAATAAGTACATGGTAGGTTGTGTAGGTACGAAGTATACTCTTGTAACTTGTGTATGAAAGAGGCGTGAACGCGTGAATGCAGGCATTCGCGCCGCCCGTTATGTGCTATGATTCATAGCGCGTTTGTTATCGTTCGTTATACCTATGTAAGGCTGGCTATGTACGTAAATTAGTTTGACTTTATTCTTTGCATATGTTTTGTGTATTCAGAACGCTATACGTGTACGTAATAGTAGTGTATTTTCCGTGTGGGAGACACCCATGCTACGTTAATATCCCGTATGTTCCGTTGCACGATACTCTTCAGTTACAAATTAACAGTCTATTCTAGCGAAGTAAACCAAAATCCGCACATGATACACGAATCTATGCAATCTGGCTAATCAGGTAGGTCCTTGAATAGATAAACTTTATGGTATAAATTGAGGGTACAGTAGGATAAGTTACCTCTGGGGTATTCAAGCAAACAAAACCCTTTGAAAAGGGGGCAAGTAACCAATTCTTGAAGATATACCTGATATAAATATAATAACACCGCACCACACCATAATCACACCCTACTGTAATTACTTACCTATTTATTAGGTAAATAGATGCCAAGTACAAAATCGTGGGCACTTATTTATTTTACGATGATAATAATTTAAGGCTGCTTACGATTTTCCTAAGCTTATGCAATCATAAATGTGGTAGGTACCTATATTACTTTATAAGTACAATAGACAATATAAATAGATTATGAAACACGCACATTCCTACTAGTACCTACCTAATTGTTAAGTAGCTAAATAAATACTGGTACCTTCCTCACCAGTTTTACTTCATTTATCCCAAAGCTAAATATTGATACCTAGTAAGTACCACAATATTTACCAGCCACCAAATACACAATAATCCTTTCATTTTTCATTTAATATGCTGAACATGCATTTTGCAGTGTAGTTGGCATTGGTTTTTATTTAAAACAACAAATATATATTTTTAACTCACCATATTAGGTTGTTGAACACAAAAACATTGAGAGAAACACAAGCCCATATTGAGATTGCAGTTAAAAGATAACCGAGGCACTTTTTTTGTGATCGACATGTCACGAAATGATTTTATTTTGCACACTTCAACTCTTCACAGCACAACAAGTTTCGACAGGATCTTCAAACTCAACTGAATGAATCCCGCACGCTTTCTTTTCCTGTTTTTTTTTTCACGAACTCGACTTTAGTGCATGGCTATTCGCGTATTCAGCCTAGAAGCTATAAAGTGTGATTTAATTTCTTTATAAGTTTTTTTTTATTTGCATAAAATAAAACAGCTCTATTAGCTCAAAAGATAAAATGGATAAATGGATGAATGGAGATCTTTTTTTTGGTGGTTTTAAAAAAAATAATATTTACCTTTAGTAAAAAGAAAAATTGTTTATTTTCCTACCTTTCCTTTTAATCCCTTAATTAATTTTACTTATGAGTTGTTAATTAATAGGTTTAATTTTCCCTTCATTCCATGCCAAAAACACACTAACGATAAGACCCAAATAAAAACAGTGTTCGAAAATTAAAATGACTGTTTTTTTTAAGTAGTATTTTTATTTTATAATTTTTATTTTGAATCCTTTTGTTTTTTTGTTACTTTCAATTTGAATATCGAGCAGCGCCACTCACCCAACGGTTCTTTTGGTGCGTAGCGAAAATCGGAACTAACGCCGCAATCTGGTTTTGTCAATACAATTTTTGTGAAAAATTCACAAAATGTTTACCAACAACGCCCCCTTGTCAATGTCATTCATGCGCCAAAAGATCCTTGTAGCACTCTAAAATGGTTCACTTGTCTGTTTTATATTGAACTTACCCGAAACATATCCGGGGAGGCGGTGCCTGCTGATGATCCACTAGCGCCATCTGCCTGCGCGGCGCGTGGTTGCGGTGCCTGGCTGGTGCACTCCGCAGTGAGGGTCTCCCGATCATCAGCCACGTCGCGGACCCGGTCGTCGGGGTCCAGGATTCCCCCTGAACTGGCCCGCAGCGCTCGCACACCCACCCATGTCTCCGGACCCTGGAAAATGGAGAAAATACCTTTAGAATGGGTGATTTTGTTCGTCCGATATGGTTAGGAATTTACAATAAATACAATTTAATAAGAAAATAACTAAACTGTGAGTGTTTTCCTGTGGGCAATGATTGTGTATTGCTGGAATTGTCATTAAAAAAATGTAGTAGCAACTTTACAATTATTTGGAGATCTATGTGTCAAGCAGTGGTAGTAAGAGAGATCGCTTGACCGAATACTTGTTGAGAGTAGGTATCATTGCAAGCTTAACGCGAGATCTAAGTTGACATTAAAAAATAAGTGTGGCATCAAGTGGCACGACAAGTGTACGTTGGAAATGTGACAGTTTTAATCCAACACAATATGGATAAACCTGCTAGTTTTAAAATCTTGCTGATGCAGAGATCATTTCACACGATGTACAGTTGTTTCATTTATTCAGTTTGCAATAAAAATATTATTGTTGGCAATCATAGCGCTACAGTTTCGCCTGAGAAAAGGCAGGAAATACAAAACATCAACATTTCGGTGCATACTGCACTTTTAAAACTAAACCTCGTAACGCGACACCTAACGGATTAAATCTCGCTGCGAAAATGCACATTGTGTTAGTTTCTCGAATTTGTGTGTTTTTCATACAGCGAGATAATAAAACAGGAACGATAGAGGTTCCCACGCCTCGCAGACACTGCGCTCACTCCATTCAACTGAATTTGCACTTGTATATACGCCTATGTATTCCTCAACTTTTGTCTGTCTGTTCGTCCGCCTTTGTTCAACTGTCACCGTGATTCGCGTTGAATGATATCAAAAGGTTTTATGCGGACATCAATCTTTAGCGCAAACTTTTGAAAAAGCGTTCGCAATAAAATACGATCAGGGATCGTTGAAAAGAAAAAGGCTTTATTCAACAGGTTGGCAAGGATTTCTATAGAATACAAAATCTTTTCAGGTGATAGGTAGAGGTACGAAATGTCTAGGTAAATATAAATAAGATTTGCTCTATGATTAGGTCTTGTAAGTACTTATTATTTTGAGCCACAACGCCGAGCTCAAAAAATCCGAGTAATCTTATTGTGAGACTAGCTGCAGCCCGCGGCTTTGACCGCGTGAGCCCTAATTCTTTTTCTAAAAAAAAAAGTTGCCTAAGTTACTCCTTATTTAGTAAAAAGCTGCTATTTTGACATTACAAACAGACACTTCAAGTTTACATAATTGTATTCTACCTATAGATGTGATGCCACGTGTACAAAACATACCCATGAGACAGACTTTCGCTCTGGTGGTTTGGAAGCGGCCAACCGAGCCAACTTCTTCAACCTCGGCGGAGGCACGGGCTCCAAAGCCGTCCCACCATCCATCGCACTGCCATCCGCCACCGCGGCCCGCCACTCGTCACCTCATCATCTTTATTTCCACCATCACAATACTTTATCCATTCGATTTCACTAACTTCGGTTATCGAAACCGTGAAACGAGAACATTTCTTGATACTACAAATAAAAGAACTAAGGTCTAATTTCGTGACGATTTGATTGAGAGAAAAAACAACTGGATCGTTGAGGTGACCAGCGTTTGATATTTAGGAGTGCCAGGGTAGGTCAGTGGCGTGAAGCCTTGACCTTCGCGGTCCACTGACCAAACACAGAGCACTCATGCGCCGCACCAGATGCTGCGCCTGCGCCCATAAGAGACGCTGTTCAACATTATGCCTTTAAAGCCCAATTTTATCTGGAGCACAGCACCTACTATGGTGCAGAATTAGTAAAAATGTTGACGCCAACAGCGATGTTATTACAAGAGTTATTTTTGTTCTAAAATTAGACAAATTAAACTGTAAATGACATGAGTCTAGTTGCCTTGGCATTGTTACAAATGTTTCTGATTGGAATGACCTAGCAAATAACTCTTATATAATGTTTTGTCCTGAAAGGAGAACTGCACTTTTGTGTCAACCATATCGACCGAACATGTTTTAGGTGCTAACGAAGTCTACACGACGAACGCTCCGCTCCGTAGATTTATTTGAAGAAAAGAACTGTTATAAACTTAAAATACGACTGTGAACATGGCCACTATAAAACAACGAATAAAGTTCTATCCTTCTTTAGAAATACGCATGATCAACCGTCCGTATTCCAAGAATGTGGTGAACTGAAGTGGCGCCCGTACACGCGATCCGTTTACCTTCGGGGAAGACTAACTCGGACGTTACAGAAAAACGATATTTGTCGACAAAATACAACATAACTGCGTGACAACACGCATGCTTACAAACATACAGGAAAGAAAGAAAACTGCACTGTACACCACGTAAGTACAGTACGAACTTATCATTAGAGCCCCACTGTTCCTATCATCAACGCCCATAATGACTATTCATGAAGTATTATCGAAGCTGACTCGATTTGTCGATGCCCTAACGTGGTATAAGCCAGCGGAAATGCAGACCTATAAGGCATGTAACGTGTGTGGCGAATGTTCAATGGTCCCCGTTGCGTCAATATGCGGTTTGTTCAACAATCAAATTAAGATGAGTATTGTTTTAATTGCAAAGGCGCTGCGAATGTTAATCGGTAACACTCATCCGTGGTACACTGTATTTTTTTTTTTCAATTTTCAAAACCCACATCATGCTAATTTCCATAGTAAATTAAGACTTCTGTGTTTACTTGTATCATCATTAGACTACTTTACACTGCATAATTACGTATTTATTTGTCAATTACGCCATGAAAGTTAAGACAAGATACTTTATTTATTTTATGGACAGGAGCATAAAATGAATTTATAATCAGCAGCTAACAAAAATAAATACCTTCACTAGTTCACTGCCGTAATTGACTGTAATTTAATGTGCCCCTAATACATTTTAATGTTGGTTTTTACGAGTTAAGTTACAGTTTGTGAGTAAGTTTGCGTGGTCACCTTCGATCAATCTCTGTCAAGCCGCATGTGTGTCTGTTTTCATGAGCCAAGTGGTCATCTAGGCAGTATAGGTTGTAAACACGCTTCAAGGCGACTCGCAAAATTGTTATGCAAATACGGCGTTGCATTCATCCTACTGTATGTAGTAAGTATTTACTTTTGTGCCAAGATTTAAGTGAAACCTTTGTACAATTTTGTCTAGACCGTCTTTTGTTATTGAACAAAAGTTAGTTAAATAAATAGATAGACTTATAAATGACAATGATATTTTATGTTAGGAATGAATTAATTATTACACTTAATTAAAACAATCTCATGTCTCTGTCGCTTGCATTTATTCATTTTCATAGCAAGGTGAAAAACAATAGTTATTAATAGAATTTGTTCTCGAATGCTTTAACATTTGTACATTTTGCACACACAGGACAGACTAGGTCATTGCCTACGAGAAATATTAACTTTATCCGTTCTATTCGCTAAAACATGTCCAATAGAATAAGATAAAAATATGCCCTCATTCACTACCTGCCTACCTACATATCACTGTAAAATTGATTAACATGAGCCATTACATTATCTTTTTTCAGGATAATATATAGGTCTAGCTTCAACAACAAGTTTCATGCAGATAAATACTAAAGAATCATCGCAATTTCAATTCGCGCACATCCAATCCAGTTGTTTGATTTTCTCAACTTATTTTCACATAAACATAAAGCACGAAATATAAAAAAAATATCACAGATCAAGTATAAACACACGTAATTATCACGCACACATCAGAGTTTTATCACAAAATATTTTATTTTATCGTGGTTTTATTGCGCGTGAACAGAAACGACGTACTCGCGGCGCCGCGGCAAACCTCCTACTGAAGTCTGTCTGTCTGTCGATTAGAAAGATCTTCAACAATGACCGCAAATAAAATAATACTGAACCTCTAATAATTTTCAAGGTTTGCGGTTTGCAATAACAAAAAGTTTAAGTACAACGCGATTACCTAACGGAGCATTTTACATTGAGATTAAATATAATAGCTGATTTTATCACTTTTTAACTTCACACCTTATAATACACAATAAAATTTTGTGGATCATGCCTTATCTTACGATGATGATTTAATTTGTGACGTAGTTTTTTATATAGAGCCATTCTTTCGCTTGAATGGAATGTTCGGCTCAGAAATCGCAGATAGATCTAGTTTCTTCTTCTAGATATTAAATAAGTCATTTACAGTAGCAGAGGCTAGCTGTGATTAGTTTTCCGTGATTTTCTTTGAATTTTCTTACTGCTGGGGGAAGAAGACTTTTTTTCCAGAAACAAGCAAAACTTCTAGTAGAAGCTAACTTTATGCGTGCCTTCCTGTACTTAATCCTAGATGCTGATTCTTCTTGTGGCAGTTTAAAGTTCAGTCTTATGACCGAAAATTGTTATACCTCCAACTGTCACTAATACACAATAGAATATTAATTGTTATCCGCCTTCTAAAGGCCAATCGACAGTTGAGCAGTAGGAGTTCCCATTTAGAAGTCTATGGCTGAAACCAATTTACGACCTCGCCTCCTAAACGGGCCTATAAAACACTTCCTTCATTCTGTTCTTTGCGAGTATACTTCTTCAAGATGGCGTCCATAATTAAATCAGACGATATTGTAGGTATTTGTCTCGTCTGACTAACTAGACTTCTAGACCAATGCTCCATGTTGAGGACGAGTGTCCAATAATAACGGTTCTGTAATGACTACGTTATCAACCCACACCTATTCCATATACACATCGTAGTGAACGTTGATTTAAGTAAAAGTAATTGCTTCCTTCCTTGATAAATCGTGGAAGCTCTAAACGCTCCTATAAGTAAATTGCAGATGGGTTCCAGAAAACCGCTTTCACACACAAGTCAGGCAGTCAGCATGGGGTCTAGGATTGATACTGTTTACTGTTCAATCCAACGTAGGTATCCGAAATACAGTTCTCAGACCATCCCTTAATGGTCATCAAAACAGTATTTTCCTTTTGGTAATTTAATCGAAAAAGAGCAATTAACTTTTATTTTAATTTGATTTTCAATATGGCGAGGCCTAAGAAACACTCAAAAATGACGAGAACCTAATAAGTTCAGCAAAAGTTCTAAAGTATTTATTAATTTAAAAAAATATACTGTTTTTTTTCTTCATTTACTTTCTCCGACCTAATTATGCATTATTTTATGCAAAAAGTTGGTTACAGTAGCTTCAGGACTACTGCCTGGTTGATGACACTAGGCTTAAATGGAACACAAACATAATCATTAACTAATTAACTGGCGAAATGTGAGTGTACTATATGTACACTTCTGCCTAACCCCTCGTGGAAAACAGGTGTGATGTTATGTTATGTTAAGTATGTGGGTAGCCCTATTCAGTGTATTTAGCCCTGATGCCCACCTTGCTGACTGACTAATCTCTTTCAAGCAACATGCATTATCAATTATCGTATAGTTTATATTAGGTATAGGAAAAAATAAAACTACGCAGGTAATATCAGCAGGCACATCATTTTCAGAATCTCGGAATCATCTTTCAAAGGCTTCGTAAGGCGATTAAGAGATTATAATAAGTATACCAAAGAGAAGGGTCGTAACTAGGGTTGACAAATGTCCCGATTTTCAGAGGTCTGGGGACGTGTCCCGATTTGCACCTAATCGGGACACTGAATGTCCCGATAAATCAATACATGTCAATCACAATCTAAATTGATTTGAAACAAATGTCTAAAACATTGCCTCATGCCTCAAGTTTTTTTTAAATTCAGATATACTAGTAATATTAGTTGCGAGACATTAAAATTAAACCTTAATTTTATTAAAAATTGTCCCGATCTACAACTCGAAATCCCGATTTGTTTTACCTTCTGCCCCGATTTAAAACAAATCGGACCTGGCAACACTAGTCGTAATACATATTTACCTGCCTTTTCATAAGCTGCTTTTCATAGTATATGTGCCTAAAGGCTGTACCTACTAACTACTTACATACTCCCATGTAAAAGAAAGAAGGAAAGGAACAGCAGAAACACGTGAATTTATAAAAGATAAGTGTGATTTTTGCTTTGATGCAATGTCTTTTAAAATTGTATGTTCGTATAGTCTAGTCTAAATAGCGTCATTTTCAGGAGCCTTAGACATTTGAATGTTAATTGCAACGTAACACTAGGATTAGTATCTTTTACTATTAAGAACCAAGGTATGCTGTGTAGATAGAAACTTATGATACCAGTTAAAATCTTCACTATCGTGTTACGTTTGTCGGTAGTGTAGCATTTCACTTGAAACTTAAAACGCATCGTAGTTATTAAGTCATTAAAGACCAAGTTCCTGTTTACTTCAAGCATTTTTATGATACATTTGAATCTGGAAAGACATCCATGGTGTTATTTAATAGCATCTAAGGAAACAATCAATTTGAACCAGTAAGAAATAGGATCTTGATGAGACTCGCACAGACCAGAGACGCATGGCACAAAAGGGGGCAGGTGGTGTATTACGTTTTAATGCCATCATGATTCCAGTGCAAGAGAGAGATGGCGCTATACATGACCGCTAGCACCATCCCTTTTTCAGTCTGGAATCATAATGGCATTTATAGTTCATAATACGGCCCCAAGCTGTACTCAGCAGTGGGTGGAATAAGGCTAATGACGATGAGGTAAATAAGAAAAATGATAATTATGTTCACATCAAAATGGACAGTTGTTACGGGTCGTCAGAAGCCCGAATGTCTGACAACCAGTCTTACCAAGGGGTATCGTGTTACCCAGTAAGTGGATTGTGGAGGTCAGATAGACAGTCGCTCCATGTAAAATACTGGTATTCAGCTGCATCCGGTTAGACTGGAAGAGACCCCAACATAGTTGGGAAACGGCTAGGCAGATGATGATCAAAATAGACAGTATTCATACAGAAAATTACTGGATAAATACAAATAAGTAAAATTGAGATCAAAATGCCTACAAAATATGTCAAAAGTTCAAAACCTACTTAGAACCGTTATGTGGTGATATTAAACCGCACTCACATTCACTCCGTATTTCCAGAGATAAGAGAAAGCATACGATACCAAATATCAACCACAGACACAGCAATTGATGAAGAAAATATCAGGGCCAGACCTTTCGCCACCTTGGCAAATACAGGAGTATCTGCCAAGTGCATTATTCGGCGACAACGTTAAGATTGATTACAGTACAAACAACTGCGTCATTTTGAAAAAATATAGAAGTCATTTTACAACATGATATGTCAACGTCATGATTTATAAATGCGTATTCCTTATCGAATAGTCTACATGATGTCTAGGAAAGCCTATCGTGGGCCTACGCAACCTCTACGCCGCGCCTACGCAACCACTACGCCGAGCCTACGCAACCTCTACGCCGAGTCCTAGTGATAGACTGCTGGTGATAGTGGGGGTTTGTGTTGACTTTTCTGATCAACAGCTGTCTGGAACAGTTCAAGTCTCACGTGAGATACAACTATAGTACATTACTGTCGCGGTCAGCAATAAGGGTATTGATGGACGAACAAAGGAGAAACAAATGAACATATTGGCGCATGAAAAATGATAGTTGTTCGTCATTGATTCTGGAATTTCTATTTAATTTACTCAATTTGAATTTCCGCGCGTTGTTTGAGAAAAGTACTATACAAGCCTTGGCCGCAATCAGGAATTGATGGACTCCTTATTGCTGGCCGCGACAGTAATGTAATATTTTCGAAATTTAAATAAAATCTTTGATAAGTTACCTCCTTGGTTGCCGTGTGTTGAAGTAAAAAGTTCGTTCCATTTTTAAATAACACGACAGATATGAGTTTTCATAGTAATTTATTTGGCCGCTAAACATGCCAGATATAGATTTTCATAGTAACTTTGCTGGTCGCATCGTTACTTGTTTTTGACCAGTACAGCAATTTCGATTTATCTCGAGGAAGAAGAAGGTTGTCAATATAATGTTCGAATTTCCAAGCATGTTTGAGAAAAAGAATTATTTTATACAGAAAAGTTATTATACCTTCGTAAATAGCTTCATAATAGCTCATGATAAAATCAGTCTTGTGACCTAGAAGGCACTACGTATGCAAATGACAGCATGCTCCATCTTACTTGTTACCTAAGCACTCCTAATTAGCCGGTTGATCACAAACAATAGAAAACAGCACGGTTTTTCCAGATTAGTAATAATTAGCGTGTCACGTTCGCTAAGATTAATTTCGCTGCACAATTTTATTATAGAGTTTTTTGCCAACTGCCTTCACGGTCACAAGTCATGTTTGGATTAAATAAAAACTTTTTACAAAAACAAAAGTGAAAAATAACTTTAATTTCGGAAATTGATGTCTTTGCTTTTCAATTTTCGTTTTTTGCCACCGACTTCCGAAATTAAAGTAATTTCTCACTTTTTTAGTGTTTTTGTTGGAAGTCGGTTGTATTTTTTTTGTAAAAGCGTTTATTTTTCACTTTTTAGTTGTAGTACCTACCCCACACAAATTCGAATACCACTACCTACTACCTGTTATGTACTATGTACATAACAGTGACGGAGTCAAATATAATGTCGTCTACATAAGTGAGAAAAATACGTAATTATTGAAGCTAACTCAAAAACTACGCAAGCGAGTTAGTAAAATTTATACGGGACCACCTCGGGAGTATACCCTTTCGAACAAAGAATTTATAAATCGAATCACAATTGGCGAAAATATCGATGAACATGCAAAAACAAAAAAAAATACATACAGACGAACATAGAACCTCCTCCTTTTTGAAGAAGTCGATTAAAAATAACAGTTTGCCGATGCGCTATGCAATGACGGTATTAGGCCCCATGAGATAGGTACCAATACCTGCACACACTAAGCCTAAGTAGGCTTCTAAAGGAGAATAATTCGCAACTTATAATAAAGCTAAAAAAAACGCTAATAGAAAACCTACCTACCCACAGTACTCACTCTTTGTCGCAACGTGTCTTTATCAACGAACAGATCCATGTTCAGAGGGTTCTTCCACCATGGGTATCCCATGTCAATAGTTTTTACTAATTGTTATTTATCTTCAACAACTAATTTTATTATTGGCTAACTGCGCGACGAGCGCTTTGGACTAACTTAATTATTACTTATATGTTATTATTAAAACTTTGTTTCTCATTAAGTGATTATTAATCTTTGAGAAATAAATGATATTTTAAACCGTAAATCTACGCTGTTTTAAATAAGGGTCTGAATCTCAAGGCGGAAGTCATTTAACCCAAGAGCTTGCAAGCTTATTCCCTAGCAATCAATCTGCCGCTACTTATATGGAGTCGCGGCTTAATCTTTTGACCTAAGACATTCTTACTACATGCAGGTACCTAGATACAGCTTACAACGAGATTCTCACCGTACATACAACAATATTACTTTTGAATTGGCGCATCGACTGGGCGGAAGTAAAACATTTTGGAATATATACTCAAGTTCAGTTATACATTACAAGAGCATCTACAAAATTTTATGACGATACCTAAATATTGAAATCCGGTGATCATTGAAGTGGGGGACACTTTAATGATCCAACCCTGACTAATGGCACGAGGACACGATGATAGTGGCGCTGACACGAGAGAAGAAGATGGAGGGGATATTATTATTAATTATTAAAACATACAAGGAACATGAGGGTCATATAGTAATGCCAATTACAATATTAAGAAGAATTGGATCACAGCATCAATAATATCATGACCGAAAAGACTGCAGATTTACAACACATTTCTTGTTTGTTTGTTTGATTCCTGGGGCTATCCGAAAGGCCCATGTTTTAGTTGAGAATTTTTATGATACATTATATGCAGCAGTTGACACATACGAGTAATATATTGATTCTAAAAGACCTTCAAACCGCCCCTTTTTCATATCAGTTCAAACAAGTTTTAAAGGCTTGGCCAATGTTTATACATAATTATCATAGAAATCCATTGCGAACATAAACAAGCCAAGCCCGATCTTGATTAAATATTTGCTTAAGGATCAATGTTTATGAAACTTGTCTGCGAAATATAAGTAGCTTGTGAACTAAACATTTAAATGTAAAATCTGAAGCGGATCGTTGCTCTGCATGACATCAGAATCTGGATTTCGGATTTGAATTCTGTGTTCAATAACGCCAGGTCATTAATTTACCTTCAATAGGAGACAGCCTGTCGCGAGCAAAAGTCTAAGTAACATGCTGGGTCAAAGATCGAAAACCTTTACACATTTGAGACAGTGGCATATACATCAAGTATCAACCAACGTTTGTTCGACCTCTTATAAGTTTTCAAAGGTTTCCGCCAAAAGAGAGAGTAGGAAGCCAAAAATCTTAGTTTTTATACTATCACAGAAGAACATCACTGTTCCCAAAGGAGTAGATAGCTCTAGAAGAACCGCTCTTCGTGATCTACATCGTGATAATACTCCAGATGATACACTTAAGTAATCGTCGAAAATATAGTGTAGGTATTGTTTATTAATTATATGTCTTAATTGTCTTCCAATAAATACCAGCCGCTGTCTACGTGCGGTACAACAGGTGATATCAGATGACACTACCGCCTAAGTATACATGTCGTAAAACATACCCCGCCCGGAATGTCACTGATTACATTCAAGGTTGATCAGGTAATTAATCATACTGATGTAGTCCAATTAGTCAGATCGCTGAGTTAATCTGAAGTACTTGGAGAGGTGATCTTGAAAATATGGATGCATTTATTTGCTTAACCTGATTTTTTTCAAGAAAATCAGGTTTTTTTTTGTATATTATTTCACGTTTTGCTTTACTGCAGTAAAAGGGAATGCAAATGATATGAAAGTGCCTCTCGATGTCATGACGAGACATGATACGTTTGTGGCTTTGTAGGGTGGAAGAAATATGATGTTTATTCTTGTAGTCCCGTAGTTCGCGAGAAATCACCATAGCTTCATGATGATTAGGCAATCTAATAAATTCATCAAAAAATGTCCATAGATTCTACTACACTTGTCGTTCTGCCTTACCTTTCTCTGCCTATCCATTGGTACAAGCGTGACATACATACCTACAACACCCACCATACATCCGCCGAATGACAAATTGTTAGTATTCCACAAAATTCGCTTACACAACTAGATTGTATTTTCCTTGACAAGGCTACATTAGCTATAGAAGTAACTTATTGAGTAATTTAACTCCGTATGCTACTCATACGCAGGGTTCAACGTCCGTATCGCGTGAATATACAGGGAGGTACCATCGGCATCGGCAACGTAATTGCGACTTATAAGTGAGTTGATTTAATGAAGTACTTTCCACTTTCAGATCATAAAAGAGCTCCGTGAAAGTAATTGGCAACAATAGTAACATTGACATGCGTACGTAACGCGACTGGCGACATTATAGGAAGTGGTTAGTAGTTTTATTAAAGAAAGGTGTGGATTTTCCCTGACTAATCAGTAACTTGTTACTGAAATCTTTCACATGTTTCCAGGTATGGAATAGAAGTTGGGCAATCTGTAGAAAGTCATTTCAATTTCTCCATGAGTATCACAAAATGTATATAGGACGAACACTTAGAGTTGATGATTCAAATAAAGAGGCAAACGTCCACCTTTACAAGATTGTACTTATTATTCTATTATCCTATTTAATGAATACTGAAAGTGCGCCTGACCTGAAGAGACGATGGAAGAAGGAGACAAACTATAACACTAAATAATTTCGGATAAGGGCAAGAAGATGATTAAGCTGCTAGTTGCTATTATCCCTTGGGTTACGCTGCAAAAATAATTCGTTAAATTGGCAGGAAATCAGGAAATCCAAGCACATCCCAAATATTGGGATAAAGAGGCAAAAGGAAAAATAAAAACATTTAGGATAAATCTCAGACCAAATAAAAAACCAAGACAGAGCGCTGCGAACAATACAGTGAAGCATGCCAAAACTACACCTTACTAAGTGCATACAAATGTTTACGAAACTGGCCTCACGTCGCTGTTGACAGCGCTCTGTCTTGGTTTTTTATTTGGTCTGAGGAATAAATATAACAATTTTATTTTAACATTTTCCTTTATACGTTTTGGTATCACAGTCATGATTTTACCTACATTAATATTTACCAGAAAATCGTCTATCAAATCTATTTTAGATTATTTAACCTGGTTTGATTATTTTCTTCATAAAGTACAAACAAATTACCTAATGATAACGTTAATTATCTTTCATCAAGTGACTAATTCAACAAATTGGCGCCTAGAATAACACAAGAGACTAGAGTATCTTATGAAAACAAACAAGCATGGATTTAGAGTGCCTTCAATGATAAAGCTAGGAAAATACCTAGCTTACCTACTATACAAAAAATATGATTAAATTCATGTACTAAGTTACATGTATTATGTATTTTAGTCAGCTTTTTCGTATCGTCATTTTCGTCAGCATCATCATCAGCCTATAGCAGCCCATTTCGTATGAAAATGACGAATTCTCATAATATGCATTTTCAAGCTATTACAAAAATGTTAAACGGAACGTCTTTGAAGGTTTGATATAATAAATCTTACCGTTACATTAGTCTGCGGCAGTATACTCCTCTGTAGTTTCTGCACAGGGTACGTCTGTCTCCATCCGAACAGACGCACTAGTTTGTCAGCCACATCCTCGCACCGAGGAGTGGATTCCTTCATCTTTACGATAACGACCACTAGGCACTGAATTACAGTTCCAATTCAGGGAAGATTGGCATTGTTTTCAAGTAACTGTTGTGTTCACCCAAAAAGAAAACAAAACCAATGAATGTTTAGAAGAAAGTTCCAAAACAAAAGACGATCACTGTGCACTAGCACTCTTTCAAATAATGGGAATTGATACAACGAAATGCGTATTAAAAACCTAATTTCACTGACAACACCACAAGTCACAATAACACGACCGCCAACCTTGTGGCCAGACGCGCAAAAAGTGTTGAAAAAATTGTGGAGTGTGGCGACCGAGCCGCTGAGCCGGCACCGCGCGGCACTGCGGCGCTCTCCGCGGCCTCCGCGTTATCGCTGCCATCGTTATCTGACTATCACCGCCCCTCCAATCTACTGCACCTTCACTGCCTCACTCCCAGACACACAATGTCTGCTGTATCTACGATCAACGCGCGGAATTCTAAAAACTTTTGAAGTACACCGTCGTAGCTTAAGTTAACGCCGACTCGGCCTCCATAAAAAGGCCGACTAACGACTAAGCAACCACCTACGAATAAAACATGAATTTGTGAAAATTTTCTGCCCACTAGACAGGCCCATCTTCGATGACTTACACAAATTAGACAAAACTTGTACATTTAATAGGCCCAAATGCGTGAAGCGGTTAGACCACTACATTAATATTTCCGATAAAGCCACGGAAAGTGAAAACAGTCGCAATCAACAATGAATTCGAGACTGTGTCTGTTTTAGCACAATCTATTATAGTCATATCCAATATCAGACAATAGATTGGACATATAACAACGGTTTTGTAACTCAGTACGAAGCTTTGATTAGTCTTCCATACCAGTGTAATATCCGCAAACAACGGCAAACTGAATTGCCCGTCCAATTTACTTTTTGATGTCACCAGTTGCACAACGGAATCCGCGATGATATTAATTTAGTTACTTTAACTTAATCCACCTAAGCCAGTTGCAATCTAATACAACTTAGTACGGTACTGCATTTAAATTGCCTTATAAACTGTTTAACATTTCAGAAGTGCTAATGATGCGATTCTACGTGCCCCTTATTTAATTTCAAAGCAACGCAATGATGCATAAACGTATATTTTCATGAAATACCGCAAAAACTCCCGGAGAGTTCTAACTAAAGGCTCGCCAACTAACAACATGCAGGAAGAATTACCACATAGTGAACATTAGCGCATAGCTTGCAAATCGTTGACTCCGCCAGTTTGCATGCCTTTGTCACGCGGTTTTCAAACTTTGCGACGGAAATAACATTTTCTCTAAAGGTATGTACGGGAAAATGAGCAGAGTAAACTAGTATTTAGAAGAGAAAATCCCATGAAGGTCCATTTCTACTTTAATATCTCAATATATCACCATCCTCGTACCTTGAAGTTTGAGTACTGAATGCAGTAACGGCGTTAACTAGCGTAACTTCATTATCGTCATGTCTGAATGCAATTGAGTGAACAATCGACGATAACAAGACTTCATCATTCAAAGTTTCAAACAGAAACCCATTGTCAACGCTAGTTCCGAGGTGTGCTAACGAAACTACGTGGGACCTCAATTGTTTCAAGTTACGATAAGATGAGTATTACTGAGCGACTTAATTACCAGCATGTAATGCTTAATTAGTTGTTGCAGGTAATAAGACGTCTTACGATCTTAACCAATTTGTGTTGCACGTAAGCGATGCAACAATGAATACCTGTATCGAAGAACTCAAAAGTTTTCAGAAAATCGAGGTGTAGGGGCAAAGAAAGAGGAATAGGTAAATATTACATTTGATAAGCGAGTTCGTAAAGAGTGTCGCGAGTCTCACGACGCTTTCTACCTCGAGATCTGGGTATCTAGATCGGCGCCGGAGTAACTATTATATTACTAGATCGCTCTTCAAACAACAATGGCAATACAAACCCGTGGCAATGATACTGATTAGTAACCGTAATCGCGTTGCCTCGCGTTATGAGAAATTTACAATAATAGCAGCTCATTTTCTTTGCCTTATTGAACTGACAGTCGATAAAGTGTGTCAACATCGACTAATGCCGTTGTGTATTCCAAGTAAATAATCGCTGATGCTTCATCAAGTTTTTTTCACAAAAGCTAAAATGTGTTTGCCAACGTCTATAATATTTGTGTAAATAATACTTGAATCAGATTTTTTTCAAGTACTTTATTAAATACATTTAATTTCTCTGTACGTTGAGTCAGGTCTTTAGCACATACGGTCATGGTTCAACGGTCACGCTATGCTTCATGTGCTGCGGACCAATCACAATGCATTGATTATGGCCATGTACATAGGTGCAACGATCCCTGAACAGAAACCTGAACAAGTAATTCGAGTTTCTTAATGGTTTTTCAGGTAATAATGGACGTAGACACGCATCACATCATGCAATGAACTGTTTCGAGTTATAATATAGAAACCAGCAACAGCAAGCAATCTTAGTAATCACATACAGACCCTAAAATTAAAACCCTTTATATATAGTACTGCAGTACTGTCAATTTAAAACACTAGCGAAAAATAAATCAGCAACGAATTTCCCACAGAAATGCTCAGCCTCAGGATGGCTTAACGTAAAAAATAAAGGATACGTCATCCATTGTCTACCATGCCATGTTATCACGGGAACCAGCTGTGCAACTTTTGTGCAAGTGCAAAATAACTGACTGGCAAAAGTCACAATGCCTTCAACTCAGAATGGGAACATTGGTCACACAACAGCTACGTTTTCAACCTGCCTCACTTGTCGAAAAATTTTCACAGGGGTATCACATGCACCACAAAAAACATCGAATTTCGGTAATTAGTAAAGGGGTAAACGTCACATATTATAATCGACGTAAACAAGCTGGAGGCTGCGCGGCGAGCAACTGGCTCGGCTTTCTGCGCGTGCGCCGGTCGGCGGCGCCTCCGCGGCGCGGGGGGGAGGGCCGGCAGGTCACCGCTCCCCCCCCTGCAGGTAGTCGAGCCATTGAGAGTTGCTCGCACGCCGTGTAAACAATCCTCCCACCTGTGCAATTACAAACAATTGGCACCGAATCGTCTAATACCATTCGCCTGTAACTAACCAACGAAATTGAAACAATTTAGAAGTGGTACTAGTCCACGACATTTCTTAATGAATTAATGGGTAACCACTCCATAATTTTGTCAGTTAACGAACTAGAGATCCTTGAGCTGTTTTCCTCCCGGATGTTACTCCCGGAGGTTGTTTGATAATGAGTTCAGGGTACTTTCGTGGGGCACCTCCCCTGTGACGAGGCAGGGGTCAGCGGCGCGAGGCGCGTGGCGGAGCGCGACGGACGCTCGGGGGCACCAGGCGGAACGACGGCGTGGGGTGCCAACCGTCGCACCACCTCCACTAGCCAAGGTCAAGCCGAAGAAATATCGGTCTTCCTTCACTTTCATTAAAAGCGTTTAGGCTGCTGATTGCCAAAATGGCCACGAAGGTAAGTACCTGTTCTAAATGGTGGTAGGCAGATAAACAGACGTTTTAATAATGGAAATGGTGTTTAAAATACGCCTACACTTAAGTGAGCATAATAATATAATTAAATTAAAAGTTAATGTTAAAATTAAGTTAGTATTTCTCTTTTTTTTTAAATTGAGTCATCTAGTTCAGACACAGCAAGGCAAGGCAATCAATTCCTGAAAAAGACGCCATCTATACAAATAATGGAGAACTACAACGCCACTTACCTAGCCAATCTTTAAGATATGTGGCATCAAAGTTGGTCAAGAGTTAAAACAAAAACAATGGTTGAAAATAAGGACACGTTTGATATATTTGAAATAATTATTATTTATTATCTTGAAATTTTAATAACCGATTCGTAGGTACACACGGCTACACATCAAGTTATACATTTCCAGTTTATAATTGATCTCGCATTGTATAGAATTTCCGTTCCATGCGAAGTCAGCTTACACTGGAAATGTATAGCTTGATGTGTAACCGTGTGTACTCACATGACATTCACGATGCCTTCGTATCTTGCCAACAGATGGCACTGAATACGAAATAACTTTACCTGTCACCAAGTTGTATACCAAGTTTACTTTGAGAAGGGGCAAAATCACTCACATAATTATCATAATTGGTATTTTTTTCTGCTGTGTGCCTTAATTTTAAAGTCTAGCTATAACATGTTTTAATTATTTATGTTATAAGTACTTTCATTATAGGTTGCTTCACTTAATTTATCCTGTAAATGAATCATGTCTTAGGGAAAGAAAATAGGTAAATTGAAAGAACACAAAGCACTTTAAATACATAGAATTTCCTCATGTCACATAATAAACGTGATAATCGATTAGAACTGTCGCGTCGTCGTCGTTACTCGAATAAATAATTACTTAGTATTTTAGTTTATCAAGAAATGTAGGTACTTAATTTAATGTTTATAAAAAAGTATTTTGAGATTTTGACTTCAACTTCAACACAGTGGACAATCTATCTATTTTATTGATCATGCTTTTTGTCAGAGCCTGGCAGTGGCAATGGTCATTGTGAGAGAAATCCATGACAATGGCAATGAAGTCCCACAAAAAGTATATATTCAATTAGGTACCTGTATGAATGAATGCAACGAGGAAAACTCAGTTACATTTATTGACTTTTATATAATCAGAAACCTACAAAATGCCCGCGTGGTTGACTGGTTGCCCTATACGTATCGGGAATCCTGGCAGTACATACCTACCTAAGCCCTTTACTAGATTAGATATATGGATGTAGGTACAGTCATAATATTATCGATTTCTTGGCACGCTCACTTACATTAACATAAATTGCTATGCAAGGTTCTAAAACTGGATCTAAATGTGTAACAAAGTTTATTGACCTAGAAAATATAGCTATAAAATTGACATTAGTATTTTTTTAAGGTTCTCAACAAGTTATGGCGATGTAAATAGTAATGCCGACAGTATTAAGTAATTAATTTCAGTAGGTAGCTAGTTTGCGCGATAATGCCCAGTTCCCATGCCCAAAGACGAATAGCTTAGCTTTGACTTGGTATTGCGAATAGCCTTTTGAAAGGCTCTGTGGGCCGTACCGTTATGTGAACACATGGAAAGGATTTAAACTATTGATAGGTCTTGTCTGCTAGGCCTTGACTGACCAATATGATCTGCGGGGTAATTGCGTAACATAACACACATAAAATAAGAATTGATCGCATTTTGTTTCATTTTGACGGTTCAGCTACGTTCATTACGTTATTTAACGTGATTGAAACTGTTTTACGCAATTAGGGGAAAATAGAAAACTGGAGTCACAGAAATTAAATAGCTATTACCTACGGGCTGCAGAGAATAGCAGGACCACTCGCTTCCATCCTATACTTACATTGTTTTACAATTAAACAGCAGTGACTAAAAAGGCAATTAGTAATCTAATCGATACTAGAACGAGCCACATTATTTTACTCCGATACAAAAGTCTTCCACGTCCCTATTTCCATGCATTAGAAACGCAATTTCCAATTTGTTTCGCTCAGAGACAATACAAACAAGCGTTTAATAATGAAAAGCATCATAAAGTTCGAGTTCCTATTTGACACATCTTTAACAATCGAGCTTTCTCGACTTTTATTGTTGACAACAATCATCTTGAAATCTATAATTATAATCGTGCTTATTAGGTATGCTCGGATATCTGTGGGAATACTTGAGGAGACCGCATTGGACAGCACTAAGAAAACAGAAATACTCTGTAGAAAGGAACCCAAGAGCGTGAGATTACCGGGTCTCGCAGTTCTATTGGGTTTTTTTTTTAAACGAAATATTTCTATGAAGTTATATACTCCTAAATTTCTCGGATTATGGCAATAAGCTTATGGGACTAAAACGGTAAAATAAAAACCTACAGACGAATTGAGAACCTCCTCCTTTTCGAAGAAGTCGGTTTAAAGAGGTAAAATGTGGGTGCGGTGTACTACTAATGTACGTCTGATTACCCTTTCGTGAAACACACGTGTGATGTTATTGTTGTTTTTACAGAACAAAACACACTATACACTCACACGTATTTTCATCGTCAACGTTTAATGACAGATTAAGGTTCAATATCAATCGAGTTTTAAAGCAATCATTTTGAGAGTTATTGGATATAGAAATGAGTTTGAAAAAAAAAAATTAGAACGTCCGATGACTGAAGAGAAGACATATAAAAGCTTTACAATTTAGATCCTATATGGTGCGTGAACAGTTCTATTAGAAATTCTTTATGTAACATGAACTAAACATTTCTACTTTCTACAATTATTATTTCAAGCATGGTTTTCGTAGATATTGCCAAAGAAGGAATGTCAAGATGATTTGCATGTTTCTAGTCACTAAGCCTCGTTAACACACTACGAGTATCATATTTATCTAGGATGATATCTTTTATCCTATACTGGCGACCCGCTGCTGCTTCGCACGTCTTTTACGACTTGAAAAAACATCGAGATTTTCTAGTTATATGTAACTTTTAATAACATATTATATATAAGCCTTCTGGTAGAAATGCTCTAAAGGATGGTGAAAAGTTAAAAACCTCATCAAAATCTGTTACGTTGTTTAGAAGACAACGCGACTTTAATTTATAATATGTATGAAATATTGTATGGTTTAAATGTCTACATACATTACATTGCAGCATTATGATCATCTATGACTAATCATATCATAGATCAATCTATGATCCTAGTTATATGTTATAATGCTTACCTACCCCCCATAGGCAATTGCATTCCAAATTGAATTTTTCGAACAGTCTCATACTATGAGGTCCTAGCGTCGGTTGTTTCATGTCAATCACATCACATTCACTACGGTCGCGGGGTCATCAACCTGCCCGCGTCCGCGAAAAGCCCGACCTTCGCACGTGGAACTCTCGTTAGTTACTTTGGTAACAAGAAACAACAATTCACAACAAAAAGTCGAGGTGAAACCATTGGCAAGCTTACATTATTCCAGAGAGCACTATGTTGAAACTAAACTGTTTCAAAATTGCTGACTTTCATATAACTACAAAATATGAGAGAGCATAACTAATAAAGGAAAATGTCAAAAAGCGAAACTGTCGGAACGTTACAAATATGCATAAAATCTCAAAACTCCTTTGCAAACGTTTGTGCAAAAAGTTACTCAATAAAAATGATAAACAAGAACATTTCTCTATAAAAATTCGTGTCATAATGCAATTAGCGATATGCAAAATGGACATCAAGAATAGTTTATTAATGCAATAAAATATCACTTTCTGCTCGAGCGGAATCCGTCCGTATTTTGTAAACCGGATAGTCATCAGATACTTCGGATAGTGCAAGTTCGCATCGCTCGCTTGGTTACCATTTTCACATGGTTATGGTTACGTGGTTGGCAGTGCGGGGTGGGCAGCCATGGGTGACCGTGGGAGAAAACGAGAGTAATACCATTAGAGGTTAGCAAATATTTAGGTCTGTAGAACGGTTAATATATATTGCTTTTGCATAGTGATGGAATCACGATCATCAGCAAAGCATTGTTTGAATTGAAATGCCTATTGAAAAAAAAAAAATATTGAAGTGGTTATATCCATAGCCTCGCTAGTCGCTACTAAGTTACCACCAGGGTTGGCGATAAGAAATGTTAATTAAATCATGGAAATGAAAGACCAGCAATCCATCTTTCAAAAGTGGTTGTGAAGTCTCATCTGACCTTTTATTGTGGTTGTTCCTGGAGGTTTATGCCTACGCTATATGACCTACGCTACGCTATTTACCTATGCTATATGAAGAGGGTTACCAAACTATCTAAAAAAAAAAAAAAACTTACAAAACTAAGCTGACTGACTGATTGGCAGATAGCAATTTAGCAACAGCAACAGGTTCAAGAGTGCACCTGTTATGACCTCGTGGGTATCCTATTCGTTAAAGTTGCAAACGTTAGGAATACCGACGTTCCTGGAACGGCGACAGGATCTACGTCACGAGTCAACAACGTGAGGAACACATCAATCAATTATGGATGCTATTTGCCCCATACAAGACTAAAGAGGGAATTCTACAACTGTGCAACAACAACAGTGCTACATTAGAACAAGATACTGCTACTAGACTCGCTGTAGATGTTGCGTTTGCAGTCTGCTACTTAGCAAACATGATAACGATTCTACCACCCGTCAGTACGTAGGGTGGTGAAAATCGTGGAAAGTACGAGGTCGCACTTAAGTATAAAGAGGTAGAATGATATGTCTTATTTTAAAATGATGCAGACGTGCGAAACTATGAGAATCTGTGCCTATGAAGACATGCATTAACCTTAATGACCTTAATATACCACCACACCTTTGAAAAAGGCCTATCATAGACAATGACGTCATACAGAAACTCGCTAAACATGCAGACACACCTTCATTTCATTCGCCATTTTAATTTTAGTTCGAAAATAGATTCCGAATTTCTGTTATCGGTCAAACAATCTGGAGCGCACACCACCTTTGATAACAAGCAATCAATAGGTAACCTGAGTGGATCCAAAGCCAGGTCTGAGTTTTCGTATACATAGATTTATATTAGGTACTCGACCTCAATATCCATTGAGCCTTGGGTGAGCATATTTGGAAAAGCAATGGAGATAAACAATTAGTTGTCTTAAATATTCATTGTGGGCTTTATTCTAACCATGAGTAAGCAACTGAGCCTATATTGTAAGGTGTTTACCACCTAAAGATCATCAGTGAGACTGTGCTCTACGTCTTTAAACAATCAAATACGCGGCAACGAAATTTCCCTGAAGCCACGTTGACAAATACAGCTGATGATGAGAAACAGGTGACAATCCACAACACTACCTGCATTGTTCTGTATCACCCAGAACTGTTGTGTTCTGTTCGATGCTTATCATAATAGTGGGAGAACGACAAACAATGAGTTTACACAAGATTAAAATATAGGGAACGAGGACCCTTAGTTAAGTGCAGTTAGAACTGTTATGTGTCTTAATGACGAAGTCCGTTATGAACTAAGGATAATTAATTTGAAGCGGTTATGAGCAAGCCACATTGCTCAAACTCTTCAGGAAGAAAATTATCCTCAGTTTGTGACCTCGAATCATTACCTCATAAAGTCATAACAATAGACAGACGGTGGGTCAAAATTATTGCACATACGAATTTGACGAGGACTGTCTGCTGCAGACGAAAGAAAGGCAAGACAAAAAACACATCGACGGAAATATGTCAAGAGAGTCAATCTCTAAACCTGAAAAAATCTGCATAGATAACTAATGTTAGGTGTAATATTGACTGAGCATCCGACAAGCACCGAGTCACAGAACCATCCATCACTTGTCACTTGAAAAATTTGCTAGAAAAGCTGACTGCGTGAACCATGCCTACAACCTACTGCGTTACTTCAACGACATTGATTACCGAATCGTTGGCATCGGCCATTAGCTTATGATTCATAGTGCGTAATATTGTATAGCCTTCCTATTGTAATCTCTAACCCCGAGAGAATGCTGTTATGACTAGACGAATCTTATCCTACAGACAGCACTATTTTGTTTGTAGATAAATCATGGTAAACGGATAAAACGACTTACTATGGCAAGTTAGGATTACATCGACGTCGCAACATGAGTGAAGCTAAAATGCATCGTGCAGCACTGGACTGCCATTGGTTGAGTCGATAAGCTGTAACTGTGGTTAACTTGTTGTCAAGCTATGCGACACCAAATTTTTAGAACTGAGTAATTGGAACACCTTATTCAAAAACAGCCCCATAACTTGAATTTTGCAGATACAGAATTCAGATAGAAGTATAATTCAACGCTAATAGGTCACGAATGCTCGCGGAAACGCAGGCAACCGACACGCGACGACAATACGTAGGTCGCAGGACAATGCGCCGTGCTCTAATATGTACTTCACACTGTGTTTCCACATTGTTCCTGTACCTGCGCTATTGTTGTACAAAATCTAAACCAGCGAATATTATTGTAACTGGCACTAACTGGTGTTAAACAAAGCGCGCAGTAGTCGTATCGAGCTGCAGTTAGACAGAAATTACATTGTGAAACTAAGGATACATAAACTTGTACTAAACGGGTTGCAGTTTTATTGAAGTTTTATTACAAAACCGCACCGTTATACATGATTGAAAGAAAACATGATAGGTAGTGATTACAGAGAATCTTCACGATGTATAATGAAGTATATGTAACTTCTTTACATAAACTACGTTTTTATAGGCCTGTCCAAGTAAACAGTTTTACGTACAGAAATTTAGTTTAGCGGTTCACAAACTATGAATCAAGGCACTTAGAGCAGCTGACGTCATTTTATAGGGAAGGAAACTGACACACCTTGCGTAAGTATTGAATATTGTAGTAATACTAACTACATTTTATAAACATTTAGAGGGGTAATAGATCCATCCAAGTATGCACAGTGGACCAAAAAAATCCTTGTGAAGTCGAGTAGAGTTTCTTATTCAATATTGTACCATGTCATAATTTTCTAGCATTTTCACCGAAAAGAAAGAGGTAAATGCCGCTAGTACAGCTAAAGCCTTAGGTGCTGCAATTATCACGATGCTGCAAAACCGCACGTTGTATATATGACGAAATATTCGTACTTGATAATTTGTGAGGTGACGCTGCCCACGCGCATGGCTAAGCGTAGGATTTGTGCGCAAGCATTCGCGTACCACGCCCACTCCGCTATATCTATCAAACGTAGATTGATGTTAGTTACCTTGCAAAAAACTATATGATTCTAAAAGTGGATTAAAGTTTCTGCACGTTCAGTAGGTGTTGGTTTTGATATTTCCTTATATGTATAGATATTATTCAGCTGACAAACTAATATAAGGTTTATTTTAGTATAATTTAAAGTGGAAAAAATCAATCATAAAAAAGTTGAATACAATTTTCATTGAATTCCTCTGATCAAAGTGACTTGCAATAAAAGAACTCCATGGAATAAAATTAATGAACTTCCGCAATCGTGCTTCATTTATTTATAGGTAATAATGTAGGTCATCATTTATTTCGTGTTCTTCTATTTGTTACCAATCATTTATCAAATTATTATAAAATCTGAAGTTACAGAGTTAGTTTACTATTTTTAATACTGATTGTATTTAAAACAGTACCTCGGTAACAGCAAACAAGACAAGCAAGAGCAAGTTAAAATACAAGCCCTCCATAGCGTTGCACCGAAGCAAGTAGAAACCCTTCATCATTTAGTTTCACTTCGAGTAAAAATATCCCCGTATCATTGTAGACGGTAAGGGCAATAGTGGGGCTACATAAATTGAAATAGGACAACAGGTAACATTCCTCGACCGAGCCGGGCAAGTCGCCTCCCCCCGTGTAATTACCAAGTCGAATAAAAACAGACTCCAGGCGAAAGACATTCTCCATACATCCGTATTTATAAAGTGTCCATTGAAATAAACATGCCGAGATAAGTGGGCAGCTTAGACGCCTGACGGTTGGAGTTAATTTTGGAATAGTAATTAATATCTGGCTCTACCAAAACATTTTGTAATCTCAATCGATAGGACTAAGGAGCTTAGCTGCAAGAATTCAAAGTAAAGCATTGTATCCAATTAAGAAATGTTTATTATTTTCTTTAAACTTAAAACACACGTTTTAAATTAGAACTTTTATTGACGAACGCAACTGCATTGTTTCTTTGGATAACATTACGGGTTCACGTTCAAGAGTCGTGTCCGACCAATCGTGCCGGTGTACCGTGGACTCCAGCACTAATGACTGGTAATTTAATCGAATTATCCATCACGATACTGGCTGGCATCCATTCTAATCTCGAGATCGGATAGATTCGGGTAGCGACAAAAACACATCACTGCTTTGTATTCAAGTTAGAAAAAAAGCAAGATTTGTTATAAAAACTCCATTTAATTATCAGAAGGGTTGGTTTACGGCTTTACCTGAGTGGAAACAAACAGGTATGATAAATACACAGTCTATTTGTGGAGCACGGTGGTACAAGATGTTTACTTAACCACAGTAGGTAACAGAAGTTGTTTGCGACAAGTGACAGATTACATCCAACATTTAATTAGGAATATTATAGTACCTACTGGATACCCTGTGGTTACTTAAGTTTTCTCGCGTACTGGAAACCAGTTATTGTATGGAAGCCGTGGTACTTTTTTCTGTAAAGAAACGGATGCTGAAATTGTATCACTTCCTCCGAATTTGCGTGTTCTTGGTAAGAGATAAGAGAGTGTAAAAAATGCAACCACTGAAGTAGAAAAAAACGAAACGTCTATTTATAATAAGGTGATTGATCAATCGCAGACCTTTGATTTTCTGTGTGTTCATTTTGTCCTAACATATATCTTGACTTAAAAGGCGACATGGTATAAATCGGTCCGTGATTCTGTCACATCGGATTATTCTTGCATCCGCACTACAAAGCAACTTTTAAGTTAAATTCTATATATATATAATTTTATGAACTCCAAGGCTTACCCTTATGAAAACTTATTTTGGGATTATGTAGCCCTAAAGCAAAACTAAGTATTCTTATTTATAAATGCCAGATCCGCTAAGCAAAGCTGGCCTTGAAGGTGCGAATAGTAAAATACTAGGTTCTTTTAGCAAATGCCGGTAATTTTTGACTAAACTGCTCAAGAACAATGATGAACTTTGAACGAATATGCTATTGCCCATTGTTATATCATCTTTTTATGAAATTATTTTACCTCGGTCGTAACGTGTTACCGAGATAAATCTTCAATTACCGTATTTTGTCGAAACCAAAAGTATTTTAGGAGCATTACGAAAACTATATAGGTAGTGTTCATCTGTATGATTATGTGAGCAATTTTTTATCTTGATCTCTATGATTTGTAATCGAATGTTAAATTCAAATGGTTCATCAGAAAAAGTTCTTAAAGATTTATAGATAGGTTGACCATTTTCAGTGATTTCAGAATCTAACTGGACGGTCACAAGTGAAGGTCTTAATTTATGCTCTAATGCATTATGTTTCCTATATATTGAATAAATCAATTTTCAAAAAAATAAGACAGTATCTGCATTATTATTTTACATCTGCATCTACTCGTGCGTACGTGCTGCATCCGGTTAGACTGGAAGCCGACCCCAAAACGAAGTTAGGAAAAGGCTAGGCAGATTGATTGATCTACACGTGCGGCCTATGTATGACGCAATAAATCACAAGTTCTAGATTACATCCCGATAAGGCTATGTGTGGTCATTTACAATAAGTACCTATTATGTTCTTAAAATTATCTTCATAACTCATACTTCCTTGTACATACTAGCTATGCTGATATAGGAGCATCATTCTATTAAGCAGGCATTTGTGGAGGTGGCTTTGAGAGCAAGAAAGCAGAATCGTTTTAGTATATGGCTGCAAATAAATCTACCAGTGATATACGACTACGAAGGACTGGTTCTAGGTTTAAACTTGCTTGAATAATTGAATCTAAAGATACACCGTGTAAGACCGTGGAGTTTCATAAAAGGGCCGATACAAAGGGTTGCAATGTCATAAAATAGATGGTGCTTACAACAAGAGCATTTGAACGCAAGCCGAGTGCTCAGCAGCAGGTTCCCATTTTAGAAGCAATATGAGACGTCTCAAGTGTTTGAGTGAGTGAAACTAATCGTCTTTATTGGTCAGGCTACAGGATGACTTCTTTTATTACAATACAGTCGAACAGCAAACAACGTTTTGGATACAGTACGTTTATGCATTTATTTATGGATTACAAGCGCCCCGCTCCTGCTTCGCACGGGTTTTACGACTTGACAAAACATCGAGATTTCTTAGTTATATGTAATTTTAATATTAAAGTATAATACACATAAACCTTCCGGAATAAATTCTCTAAACTACGGTGAAAACCTCATCAAAATCAGTTGCATGGTTCAGAATATCAACGCGGACATAGAGGCAAACACGAAAAGCGACTTTAATTTATAATATGTATAGATAAAAACAGCAGTAACGTGTTGCAAAGAACGTCCTTTGACTGAAGATCGTGATCATCATGCTAGCAGGGTCAGGGTTGGGCATGCAAACTCGGTACGAGACTACCAGTGCTTAAAATTAAATGGCAACTGGAATTCCTGATATTTGTGCATCTCCTAGTCTAGAAGAGAGAGAAAAGGAGAGAACATAGGAAGCTGCTAGTGATCTAGCTCACACAATCATATGTGGCGGGCAAGAGTAAAATTTTGCGTGAGATTTGTCAAAATTCGTGCCACCACTGCGTAATAGCACAATATAAATATTTAGTAATAGTGCGTAATGAACATATCACAAATAAGTAATTATTATATAAACACCTTGTTGAACTCCAAAACACGATTCAAACGATTTATCACATACATTTGAATATATTGTGAATACTTACTTGAATAACTTGTGTGTAACATACTACGCTTAGTGGCTTCTATACGATTAGTGGTTGAGACCGGAGTGCGTCAAAGTGACTCACAACCTCCGTAATAATCACTCTTTGCTCGTAAAACCAATTGTTCATTAGTGAGATGGTACTCTGACTAGCTCATGCTACCATTGAACTTGTTCGTGGTTTTGTTAGTGAGCATTTAAACAATCAATTCGTCTGTAGGACACATACGAATTAAAAACATCAATTTGTAATACCTACTATTTGTTGCGACCTTCCTTATATATTATAAAACAAAGTCCTCCGCCGCCTCCGTCTGTCGTCCTGTACGCGATAAACTCAAAAACTACTGCACCGATTCTCATGCGGTTTTCACCAATTGATATATTGGTTTTCAAGTAAGGTTTGAGTATATAATAACCGACATCCAAGCGGGCGAAGTCGCGGGCATCAGCTAGTTTTATATAAAATATATTTAGGGTTTTTTACTGTTTTTACATGTTCCGTGTCAAAATAACCGTGCGTTTGCACTGGCGAAACATTTAAGACAAAAAATGTTAAAATCTCTACTTTCTGTCAAAGTTCCATACAATTTTTGACAGGAACTAGAGATTTCAACATGTTTTGTCTTGAATGTTTCGCCAGTGCAAACGCACGGTAAGACTCAGTTGTTTTGCGTCAGCGATTCGTAATTTTATTGAAATACAGTCGACATTTTGCCTATACTACGGGTAATTAAAATACCACTAACTTTGTTAAAGGAAATACCTCATATTACGTTTAGTGAGGTGTTAATCACAGTTCTTTTCTAAATATGTTTGGTACAAAACTTTTTGATTGAGTTGCTCAGATACTACTTCTCAGTTGGCTGTTCACGCGCATATATGCTTATTATAGTAAAGCAAAATACTACACAACTAACCTATTTCAATAAGGTTTTGGTTTGATACAATTACAATGGAGAACCGTAACGATATTGCTTTTGCTCGTCACATTGATTGATTGATTGGACCCTGCTATGGTATTCAAATAGGTAACAGGTATGATGGCAATAGAACAATTATTGGAATGTCTTGGAAAATAAACGCTATAATATCTTAAGACTTGAGTCATCTATAATTTCAATCGTACACGAGAACAAAAGTAAGTACTAATTTCGTGTGTGTTCTCATAAAATTCTTAGTAACATCAGTCAAAAGTAAAACAAGTGATCATCTTAAGGCTGGGTACATTCTATCTGAACTAAGATCAGGTTTCGTAGCGTCAGGAATGCTAAGTCTCGGAGGTAATGCAAAGTAGCTATTTGTCGCATAATTGGACATGGGACATGACATGGCCGCGGTGCACGTGCGCATGACTCAATGACTCAGTCCAGTAAGTCTGCGCCTACGCACAGCCACGCTATGCCATTATGGACAAATCTGATCATAACTTTCATCAGAATAGCCAATCATTGTTCGAAATACTGTGAATTCTAGAACAATGTCCGACAAGTGTTACTGAAATAACACTTTGGAGAACTTGAAACGGTGTCCAAGTTATGGCATTTGTTCTGCTTCTGGAAATTTATATGCTTCGGAATAAGAAGATCGTATAGGTAACCATACGGACTAAGGCTATGAGTAGAGATTTAAAAGTATCTATAACGTAGTATAGGAAGCTGTCCCAGTGTTTCTGACCTATTAGGAAGCTGTCCCAGTGTTGGAAGGAACCATGTGTTTCGAATGATAGAGAAGTTTTCGTTGTTATGGCTAGATATAAGTACAAATCAAATTGGCTTTATAAATGAATAACAGACCAGTGACTTAGAAGCTAATCAGACAATTACTAAGAACCACAAACGGCAAACAGTTATTTAGCTAAACTTCCTCAAAGCGTTAAACTTATAGAACAGTTACACCCAATAACATTTCTGTTGGACGACCATTATTTCGATTCAAAAGGGGTAAGTGCAACAGCTTTATGATCAGGTATGAGGTTCTGTGTGAAGTGGTCAGACCATCATAAATGGTCAGCATCCGCCACAACAGCCATCGAGGTCGACCACTCTATAATCTACTGCCCAGGGAAAACCAATAAAGATGTACTCTCGTTATAATGTCAGATCGTGGTTTGATGCGCTCCATCATCAAATTTCCTTATGTGAATGTGAGAGAAAGTAACTATGTAGTGTTCCACTTCAGATTCTATGTATTGTACCTCTCTTTTACATGATGAATTACTTTGAGGTGAGAGTTATTAACTTGTTATTTACAACTATTTCACCAGCGACTGCTTAATTTTTACACGCTATCAGCGCAAAACAGTATCCTAAAAGTAGACTTGGTTATAAAAATATTATGTTTTGTTTTTTTCCTCAATTACTCTTTTTGTCAGAAATACAAAAAAGTGTGATAGCCTCTGTTTACCGACTTCAGTAGTTACTTCACGCCCTACTTACCTAATTTCGTTAACCGCTCTTGATAAGATTAAAAACAAGTAATTTAATTAAGATTGGAATTAAATACAGCGACCTCCACCTCTGGTTATCGCCAAACCTCGTGGAAGTGGAAGCTTTGATTAATTTTATTTAGAGCCATGATGTAATTTTACATTACTTACATTATGTGAGCACTATTTTCAGTGTAAACAAACTTTCAAGTGTTTTGAATCTGCAAATCTGTTAGCATTTTATAAGGTTCAGTGTAAGTTAATGCAACATGTGCAAACCATTAGTAAGAATTGAAGAAAAAATTCCCTTGGTTCGGACAAAGACCCTCAACGCGATCCAATCCACTTGACGGGAAGCCCGACATATGGCCGTATGAGAAACGGTTTTTGTTATTTTTTCCACGATCACGCACATACATCGGTTACATACTTATATTAAATGAAGTTTATACAAATTTTAGATTTTATAGGCTGGAAGCGGGTCAGCTCCGCATAGAACCTATAAAAAGAGTTGTAGAAGATGAAACTACAAATAAAACACTCAATGTTGAGGTAAACCTATTTTTGAGAATCAGACAATAGTGCTTATTGTTATTCAAGATTTACGATGGGCTCGCAGACGACCACCGGCTTCGTTATCGTTTTCCAATAACACTTATCTACGCCTGTGTGTCTTTTGAAACCCAATAAAACTGCATGTGCACACAGTTCGTAGCGTATAGAGTATAGCTCGGATATAAACCATGAATTAGTTTATAGGATGCTCCGTGGACGCTCCTATCTCAAAAGAATGTCTCGTCATTTTTCTGAGAACCGGTCGTTGGACGAGATTTGTAGTCCGTACTGTCCGTACTGAGCGTGGCGTGCCACTCCATACAGCACGGTACAATAGGTGTTTCGAGTTTTCAAGACGCCCGTTCCTCTCGCATACCTGTCCGCGACAACGGTCCCATTGTTTCACCATCGATTTATTTCGAGAGATTTGACTGTTTTACAAACTGAAAATTTATTATGTTGCAAAGTAAAGTAATACGTGACGGCACAATAGTGTTGCAGTAATAACATTTGAGGTTTTTGTTATATAATATATATAAGTAATAAAGGCGCCAAACGTGCCTTAAAGGTCAACTAGTAATGAGGTTATTGACGTCGTCGTCTCGCCTTATTTTGTTTGTGATAGGAAACATTCAGTTTCTTGAAGTTCTCGTCACTCTTAACCTAAAAGATTCAGAAAACATTATCGACAAAGATGTGCCATTGTATTAGTCGATTCTCATAATTCGCCTTTCATGGATGGCGTGGGTGGTGAGAAGAATTCAACTCAATCGACAAAAAAAAACGGCACTAGTTGTACGATCGTTTTATTTTGGTAATTCGAGTAATAATAGAAACCGGTGCGTGTCTCGATATCATATCGTTTCACCAGTGGAGCAGCAAAAGTATAGTTTACCGGTCGTTAAGTAGGTACGCTCGCGACCTTTTGCGTTGAGTAATCGTCGGGCAGCAATCATGCAGAAATGTAAACGTTTGCCAAAACTAACTTGAGCATTATTAACATTACATTTATTGGGTGGTTGATGCAATGTGGCTTGATCAATATTGCATGAGGTACGGATGCAGTACAAAGTAAAATTGAGAGCTTCTCCCCGCTCAACCATGCACAGTAGATAGGTACTTACCTAGGTATTTATTTTAATAGTTGACTATAGATGTAAGCTACAGAGCTACTTATTATGATATTTCTAGGAACCGATATTATGTTAAGTTAATAATGAGTGAGGTACCTATTGCTTAAAACATACATCCTCTGGCATCAAACTGCACTTAAAAATGATTATAAAACTGATGAAATATGAACGTAATCCGGGACGCGCTGTCAGGAAGCTTTTTATTTTTTGTAGTCTTCCTGAAGGATGTTGCAAAAGCAGTTTCACCCAGCACGTAACTACCTATCTAAGAACCACCAACATGTTTGTTTGTGGTATGTATGACGGAGTAATGGCAGCTCGCAAGGTCAGCGTCTTCCTACGAGAAATGATCTTAGGACCTGATGTAGGTTGCAAGGAAGGAGCAGGTGAATGCCTAACGCTAGTTGGAATTGCCATTAACAATACACCTGTCCTAGCCATGAGTTCTTAACTAGGATAGAGGGCGGGTGACGCAAAAAGGCGTCGTCTAACTAAGGAGTTCATAAACATTCCCAACGACATAAATAGCGACAACCTTCATCCAATTACGAGATCGACATCTAGTGAAGGTCTGTCCATAAAAATAATGAGCTGTCGAATGTGGCGTCTAAATAAATTATGAAATTCGAGCGTCTCATGGTTGAATCTAGTTTGACAAGTAGCTACCTAGCAGTGCTACTTTAAAGTATGTGATGGAGGCACCGCTAATGTTGCACTCCACTCGATATGGATACATTGTCGGGAAAGCCGTTCTTGCTCCCAACACCGTGCATTCCATATAAATAACCAAATGATCATTAGTGCAAAAACAAGAGGTGGTTGCAACACAACCTATCCCAACATTCTCGAGACAGCTTTGTAGTGAATATCGATAATCGTAATCGTGAAATACCAGGTAACGCGATAATAGTTCTGTAGCGAACTGGGTAGGGCAAAAACACGGTATCGGTAAGTTGGTCAATCTGACAGATTCCATACATTTAGAGTTGGTTAATGCGTATAACGTGAGAAGCAACAGCAATGTGTTCTTCTGTTAAGCTCATTTCAGATTACGCTATAATATAATAGCATATAGAATATCGTTCATAGCACAACAATATCGCTTGCCATACATTTATTTAGAACACGTTCACACTTTGCTGTACTATAATATTATTGGAAATGTATGGCGAGTGATATTGTTGTGCTATGAACTATATGCTATATACAACATGTAACGTAATTAACGCACACTCTCAAACACCCCAATTAGAATATTATGTTATAATCATAATACATACACTGAATTTTTAATTTAACATGTATATGCATTGTTATTTACTAAATTAGTTATACCAATTCTTGGAGAACTTTTTAGTATTTAGTATTTTATTTTGTATTGAATGATGGAATTTGTATGAATACAAATAAAACTGCGATTTTAAGTCTTATTACTTTGATTTACGGTCCATTTCAATTTGTTTTGACTGTACAGCGTTAATATGACAATAATTTCCGTAGTTTTAATTATTTTTGGGATAAAAAATTACCTATATTAAAAATTATATAAATCGATTCAGTAAACGATTCTGAACAAACTATTTTCAGGATGTGCGTTAATTAAGTTACATGTTGTATATATTATAGCGTAGTCTGAAATGAGCTTTAGGTAACAGAATTTATGGGTACGTAGGTATGTACCTGGTAGGTACCTAGAATGGTCTCTGCCTTGGGTAACTAGTGTTTAGGTAGTCATCTTGGACTAAGATATAATATACATAAATAGGTCAAAACAATCACCAAAGTAGTTCATACCTAGGTTGAATCCACTTGACGCACGCAACAAAAACATGGCATAGGTGGGTAGTTGTGTATCATGATGATTTTCTTAATGTTTAGGTCCTGCACCCACGTAAATACAAATCGACTGCTGGTGACCAGTTATGTGTAATTACCTACTAAGGCAGGTAAACAAACTCGATTTAGCCAATAAAAACATTAGAAAACCCGCGAGAACTACCCGCAGTGTTGAATGATGTGTAGACTGACCTGTCCAGTAGCTTTCTTGTAGCGGTGCGTGGCCTCCCGCACGAGGTCCCTGACCAGCAGGTCGCCGGCGCCGCACGGCACCAGCACCCGCACGGACCCGAAACACACCGTCACCTTCATGTCACACACACTATGAATCACCAAAACACAAAGCCACTCCGTCGCAATATCCACTAGCTAGCATATTAGTTTGTCGTCAAACTAATAGGAGCACAACATTATCTGATGCACATGGCAAAGGTAACCCTGGGTCGAAGACGCTCACGAAGCACTCGCGATACAAAAAGAACAAAAACACCAGATCGTGCGTGTGTTTTCATAGCGCAGTCGCAGCATCTCGCCGCACCTTCGGACTGGTCCACCGTGCACTTAATTTATTGTTAAATCCACACATCAAACACTAGGATCAGATTCAACATCGAGCACATATCGATAAGATTACGCGAAGTATGGGCGCATAGTGCGCGCGCTCTCAACGGCAGCAACGGTCGTGGCAACGAACATGAATAAGAATTTGAAGTTGTTTGTAGCGGCGGCGGGGCGGGGGCAGGGCGCGGGACGCGACCGGTTTCCGCGCGCAACCAATCGGCGGCGGCGCGGCGGCCCGCAGCTGTGCGCTTGTGGCAGTGGCCCGCCGAACCGCCGCGTCATACCTGCCTCGCTCCGGTTTGTATTTCACTCGCATACCGACTATTACACATTATTTTGAATGAAACTGTCCCTGATTACTGCCTAACTGAGTCATTAAGTTGCGAGAAAGTCCGAACTGGTAGTGTGCAGCCTGTTTCACAAGCGGGCAGCCTAGTTGTTTCTTTTACAACTTACGACTGTATCGTTGGCATTTCGCTGTGGACACCCCACTCACACACAAGCAATGTAATCACAGTACAAATGTTAGTATCAAAGTAGTCATACAAGATATAACTAAGTACAATAACATAGTACTTAACTTTGCTAAGTTGATGCCTGGTGGAACACCTTTGTGCAATCAATATCACCATGCCAACTCTATTATAACATAACAGATAGGTGGAACATAATAATTATAACGTTCTATGAAAGATGGCCCAAGTTCTCTTGCTACCAGCCAGTCCCATACCTTTGCCTTATTTTTTCCTCCATGTTTTAAAACAATTTTCCATTGAATAACAAAAACAATGGAACTCATAAACTAGTCACTATTCTGCACACAAATGGACACATACATAATGTGGTACACAGAGTTGTGTGTGCTTTGCATAGGAATGCAGTTCACTTTTCATTATTCATTATGTGCATCCGCACAATAAAATATTACGTAGCTATATTGCTGGTACTTACCTATTTATATTTAAATCAATGCAGACAGACTGCTACAGACACAGATAATAATTAATTGTAAAATGTACTGCAATACTTATTTACAGACTTAGTAACAACTTCACACTAAAACGAACTATGATTTCCTAGATACCTGCTCAGGTAATATGAAATCACCACGTGGGTTTGTAATAATATCCGTTGCTGCGTTGCTGAAGCTCGCGTGTTGGTTCAAGGCGAAGGGTATTTGTATGCGGAACACGTTTGTAACCGACACACCTGTACCTGACCCGCACACCTATGTCACATTACTACTTTAGACAAAAATAACTGCTCAAGTTTTACACTGTTAGTCAGTTAAAACTCTTTATATAAAGTTCCACCAAATAATAAAAGAAGGAGCCTGAATATATATTTTTTAAATAAGTAAATTATAATAAAAATTGATCTGGGTGTTCATACACAGACAAAAAAAGCCACCACCATACCCAAACCCACACCCATGCATGCATGCATGGTTATATATTTAACCTATGCGTTTTGGTTCTTTTAGGTGAGGTTTGTGTCTTGTTCACCAAACAAGTCACCCATAATTAACACCTATTGACCTAAGTAACAGACATAAAATATAACTTACTTTAAAAAAAAAACAAGAAATTAAAATACTTACAATATACTGGAACAAGGGTTATTCATCCAGTCTGTTTATGTTGAAATGAGTATCGTTGTTTGCGAGTACTTGACTCAATGATTTGTCTAGTACGTATTATACCTCTGATTCATTTACACTTATCATTCATAATAAGATCTACAATTGACCTAAAAGGATATAAAGAAATAAACAACTTCCGGTGATGTAAACCACTTTTAATTTGTAATAAGTAATTAATATTGCTTAGGTAATTGAATTTAAATAAATAAAAATACACAATACACTTGCTACATAAGGCGCAATTCAAGTATCCTACGGAAATTATAAATGACGATATCATTTCTATGAATTAATAACATGTAGGTAATCTGTATCCAAGCTGCTATTTATTCACATTAAAGCTTAATTACAAAAGTTTTTGTTACATTTTGTGCTCAGAAGGTCATGGTTGTGTCAATTATACTTATTTTCATTCGTATTGTAAATAGCATTAATGTGAATACTGCAGCAAATAATTGAAATGTTCTGTATTCTAAGAATTTTTATTTTTATCATTTATAATGCGACTGTTCGATACATTGAATTACTATAATAAAGATGCAGTAATTCCTCAATAAGTATATTAAAAACATTCAAAATATTGTTCAACTACTTGCCTACTAAGGTACACTAGACGTCAGATCTATTTGAAACGTTTTGTCTGTATGTTTATCGAGATGAAGCAGTAAACTTTTATATCAAAAACAACATTATCCAAGCGTCAAACAAATAATTCATATTGTTTACAAGCATACACATAAAAATAGTTTGGCACTATGTGTACATACATCAACATGAAAAACATTAATTCGAAATACTGAGAATAAAAATAGCAAACAAGAGAATTCCTTCAAAAAATAATATATCTTCACAGCGTGGTATACTTAGTTATAGGTATGTATTGTAAGTGGAATAGCACTTGACAGGTGAATAACAATATTTACAAAGTTTAACAATCTCTAGATCTCACTGGAGCACCTTACCGTGCTCGTCCTATTTACAATTCTCAGACATTAACATCTCTCAATCCACTTCAAGCAGCCGAAAAATAACGTTTAAATTGTGATGTCATAATACTAGCATAGAAGCACAAGCCGTAATTAAAGTAACTTTTAATCGGGAAAGGATTTTCATGTAACCTGTAAGTAAGTACATGCTTTGAATATTTAATAACAAAAACAAACGTAACCTAACGAGGGCTGATAAATCAGTATAATATTAAACTGCCCAAAAATAATTCATGCCAATAAATCTTTGTGGATCGGCTTCCGATTAAGTACATGTGTAATCAAGTAACGCTGCGACAATAATATGTATTTGCAATCAGAGGCTACATGTGCCTCATGTAAGAAATATATATATTTTGCAAATTGCTATTAATAATTTTTTTAGTCTAAAATAACAATAATTACATGAAATTGACACAAACTTATATTACAATTAAATAATAAAAAATAATTGATATTTATTAATACAGAGAATATTCTACAACAAATATTCGCTAGTGGTGTTTATATATTGGTTGTACTTTCAAGTCTCACGGCTGTTTACTTAAGAACTACATGATATTACCTCTCCTCCACTTTTCAACGACATCGCATCAATAAAGTTCACAAGAAAAAATAACGGGGATTGATAATGGCACTATTTATTATTTATAAAGAAACGACCAAACTTTTGAAAACCAGGAGTGACTAGATTACGGAAAGAAAATGCCAAAAGACTTATTATTTATCGAAAAATGTTTGTGAAAAAATAGACAGCATCGCAACTTCTGTCTTCTAACATAATAATATTATATGAGATACATAAGGCAGATAAAAGAATACTACAAAGCATAATCATCCAGCTGTGGTAACAATGTTTACTCTATAGATAGTTTGAAATGCATTATACTTACGTACTTACGTATAGTTAGTTCACACCACTTCACTACGTCCCCCGTCTCACGAAACAGAGAGACAATTAGACTTTACAGGACAGGGACCAGCCCTTACTCTAGAACACTGACATTAACAGAGATTGGTCGCTCAAATTCGAATTCCTACACCGTTATCACAAGACAAACCATAAATAATTCTAAGTCAGAGCACCTTATAATTGTAGAGATCATCGCATACTCCTACAGATGATGCATCACGCCATCACATGGCACATTCAGCTGTACATGAATATCATACAGTGTAACATTAATAGGTACATATTGACACAATTTACATAGTACAAAATCATCAAAGTACAGGCACGTCAGCAATTATGATAAAACAATTATATCCGCGTACGCGAAAAACTATGCGCTTCGTCTATACGACCACTAACGTCTTATACAGGAACAAACAGCGGGGAACACAAACGTTTGAGTATTCATTTCTTAGTAATAGAGAGCCAAATAAATTGTTCCTCCGATAAATGTTCCAAGTCGAATACGTCGGAGTCTCTGTCATGAGAGTTCAATAATTTGAGATTTTTATATCACAATTGACCAAAAGGCAGACACAAGAGAAATAGTCGAAATGTACACGAAACTCAGTCGATCAGCAAAATCGGACGTTATCACAACTCGCGACATATCACAGTATCACTACACATCACTCTCGCCGTCAGTGACGTGGGCGGGCTGTCCAAAATTTCTGGTGATGGATTCGCTGACGGTGCGAATGTTGGCGAGGTACCTGTGCGCGGGCTCGTCGGAGTCGTAGATGGCGCTGAGCGACTCGAGCGACACGAGCGCCTCGGAATCGAGCAGGCGCGACGAGGCGCGGGAGGAGACGTCATCGTCGCGGTCGAAGTAGCACGAGTTCACGTCGCTGAGCGCCGCCTCGGCGTCCGTGAGCCCGGCCTCGTTGAGCATGGACACGTTCTCCAGCGCGGGGTCGTCCGTCGTGTAGCCCGTGCTCTCGGGCTGCCCCCCCTCCCCGTCGCCCTCACCCTCCGAACACGAAGAGCTCCATTCGGATTGACTCTCCCCGTAGATACCCATTTCTCTATGATGAGAAGTGGCTACCTAAATGTTAAAATTACGGCATTGGTTTGATGTTAAAAAACAATAGATGATTCTGTCAGCGTGAGGAATAGCAAGCTTACCCGGTGGTGTAGTCTCTCTTGGACCTCTTTCTCTCTCTCCTTCTCCCGTGCGATGACGGGATCTGGTTTCCTTTCGCACGGCGAACTACGAATGTAAAATAAATGTTCTAATATTATCATTTTGTACAGACTTTTTGAAAATGATTAATTACTATCCAGATAGAAAGACATAGAAAAGAAAAACCTTATTCAATCAAATCTGATCAAATCGTTAATTTTCAGATCCATGAGCACTTTCCATCGGTATTATAAGAATAAGCCACATAGAGCTAAATAAAGTATTACACAAGTGGTACAAAATAGATTCGGTATTATATGCCTCGCAGATTTTGTCGTGGGACACAACAAGTGTCAAGTCGCACTTTTGGATTTGAGTTCTCAAAACATAACTTACTTCCAGGATGTCAGGATCAGTTTATTTGAAAATAACATTAGTAGTTATAGATTTTTCTTTTATCCTACGTGATATTATGCGGTTTTTAAAATATTATTGACGTGTGATTGTGCAAACCTACTTATACTAGTGCTCATCGAGTATTTCGGGACATCGCCCAGCGGTTGGTCGACTCTTCACGTGACCAGAGGGTTCGCCAATTTCTAGGTCAAAGAATCAGCATTGCCATCCAAGCGACAACGCTGCCAGCCTTTTGGGAACTTTTGCTTAAATTTTACTTAAATTTTTTGAAGCCCTTTGAGCTCTTCCTTTACTTTTTATTTTTTCCCTTTGTACATAATGTTAGTGTTAGATTGTATATTTTATTTGTTAAGGTTGTGAATTATATTTGTTATGGGTACTTATACTTTATGGAATTGCCGATGGGAAACGTTTTCATATTTTAAGTACATAAATATACCCATGCAAATAAATATAGTTTATCACTAAACTTGCCCCAACTATTTGTTTACTGAAGCATACTTAGATTTCGTGTACCGTGTGTCTGTGTGATGTGAGTGCATCGATTCGACCATTTGTTCCTAGTTGAAATAATGTATGGAGGTAATATTAATATGTGTACCGTGTCGTTATGTTCCTACCTGGACCTGTGTCTCTCATGGTTGGGCGAAGGTAACTGCACGACCACATCCCCGGGCAGCACGCCGGGGAAGTCGTGCGCGCGCGCCGGCGACGCCGCGTCGTGGCGCGCCACCTGCGTGATGGCGGCCAGGCCTACCGCGTGTAGAGGACTGCTGTTGTTGTTGTTGTTGCAGTATAGCATGGGCTCCAGGACTGGGACTGGGTTGGCACCCCTAAAATGGACGCAGATTGGAATTTAAGCTTCGGTTTTATTCAAGATAGCATTTTTTAAGGCCAAATATAAACTCCCATATAAATAAACGCGGAGTAAACTATTTATTTATTTACTTATTAATAAGGGAGAAAGTAAATAGTGTTAAACTACCACCGCAATTCCGGTGTTTTGCAACTGCCACGTTCGTCAAGTTTTAGCAATAAATCCTTTTTTTTTATAAAAAACTTTCCAATTATTACAAAGCCTCACCTGAGTTCGAGTTTTAGCTCCTTCCGCTCTGATTTTGGTGGATTGATTTTGATCAGATTCTTATCATCGAGTAGCCGCTGAATCTCCCGTTCGAAGGGTGGTACGCACGCCACATCTGACGGACTTCGTTTGGCGAACGGTTCCCTCCCGTCATGGTTCAGATGCTTCAAGTTCGTCAAATTCGTAGGTCGGCCGCCTGAACTTGAAAATGAATCTGCTCGCTGTCCTAACCGGCTCGCTATATCTTTCTTGTCAGTTTGACAGCAGCCATCACGCTTAGCAGCAGAAGCTTGAAGCATATTTATGATGCTCCTCTGTAGTTTTTCTTCCTCTTTTGCGAAGTCAACACTGCCGTCGAGGAATTTGTCTTCTAAAGACGGCTTCCTTGCAATTTTGTGTTTCGCGTAGAGTTCGGAGATGTGGTTCGCGCTGGGTTTAGCGGGTCGAATGGGTGGGTAGTCGTATGCGGGGCTGGGGTTGGCGCGTTGCGGTCTGGACGGTGGGATCCACTGCGACGGGCGCGGGGGGGAGGGGGAGGCGTCTGTCGTTCGTGAGTAGCTTTCGTCGGAGGAGCTGAGGCTGGGAGAGCGGGTGAGCGAACTGAGTTCATCAGCGGAGGAGTGCACGCGCGGGCTGCGCGCTAGCGGGAGGCTCTCGGACGAGCGCGGGCGCGCCAGGCGGCCCGGCGCGCGGCGCTTGTGGGGCGCGGGCGCGCGCGCCTCCTGCGGCCGGGGCCACGGGGCCACCAGCGCGCGGGGCGGCGGCCAGCGGGGCCCGCCCGCCTGGCTGCCGTGCGGCCCGTGCGACCCACCATGCGGCCCGTGCGGGGGCGGGGGCGGGGGACTATCTTCGCTCTCCTTATTCCTCCGACCTTTACTACCTTTATTATTACCATTACTCTGATGCCCGTTAGAAGGTAGAAGCGGCTCATTTTCTCCAGCGACTGACGACTCCCTCAAAGGCGGCAATCTTGAAGGCTGTGCTGCCGCTCTCCTCGCGGAGTTCTGGAGCATTGCGAGAGGTGTGGCAACTCCGCCATATGCCGTGGGAGGCGTGGGTGCGGGTCCGTTAGATGTGCTTTGTACGGTTCCGTTCGCTGGCGCTCTGTCTGTGAGGAAGTAGGTGGTCATTTCTCCCTTGCCCTTAACTTTGACCTTGCCTCTACACACGAACTGGTACGCCATGTCCTTCAGAACTTGGTACACCTCCTCAGTGACTTGTGTGTGGTTCGGCAGACCAGTGGAATCCATTCGAGATGCTACATTGACTGTGTTACCCCAGATATCGTACTGCGGTTTTCGTGCACCTATTACACCAGCTACTACTGGACCGACATTAATACCTGAAAAAAAAAAGTATATATACTCGTAACAATGTTTTCAATAAAAAAAAAACATATTTGGTAAGTGTTAAGCAAAAGAGCCTTTATTCGTGTCGTTATAAGAGCTACGTTAGTCTCCAATGTTATACTTTACAGTAACTCACCGACTCGCAACATGAAGTTATTGTACGAATTATCGTTGATATCCTTCAGTTTGTCTCTCATAGCGAACACAAACTCGACCAGTGTCGCCATATGTTTGCGAGTGCTGGCCTCATCAGTCATCTTCCGGTCAGGGATCAAACCGACGGCAGCCATGTATGTGGAGCCAACAGTCTTGATCTTGTCTATTGCGCCGAAACGATCGTCGCCCAAAAGCTAAAATAAACCAACATATAAATTAAAAGGGTTATATCAAATAAAAAAATAATTAAGTAGGTATCCTTCTTGGTCGCGTTTCATCTTTTTCGTACCAGGTGGAGATCAAAAACATTAAACTCCATCCTATTGTATTTATCTGCCAATACAACACAATATTGTTTGGTTAATTTATATTTTAGGATAAGCCATTTCGCATAAACCTGCAACATTCATTCCTGCATCCTTCCCATCGGATCTTCCTTATTATAGACGGTAGTGTGAGAAGCCCAAAAATATATAATTTCACCAGAACCATTCATGAACTTAACTCACATAGAACAAAACAAAAAAAAAGTATAATCACCTCATCAAAATCCGCGATGATCTCATTAAGCAGCCTCAGACACTCCATCCCTTGATTATTCCCGTCTAGCTCCATATAGAACTCGTGGTAGTTGGTGATGGACGCGAACACCACTCCCACGCGCTGGTACGACTGGTGATACAGGTCCTGGACACGCCTCTTGATCAGCAGGAGTCGAGTGCAGCGTGCAAGCCATGCAGACACGTCAGGGGGAGTGACAGTGGGGGGAGGGAGGGGTTAGAGTTATCAAGTTTCGGTTCTTTTTGAAGTAATTTTCCTTTGGTCATACTATTTTCTAGTAATTTCTTTGAGTTCGAATCAAACTGTGTATTTGATAGAAAGGGAGGCGTTTGCCTAGCGGTTCATAGCTTTATACAGGCTAACTTTGAAAACATATGACAAGATCTACCCATCAATATGAACAACTTGTACGACAGGACCAACTTGAGTTCAAAAACAGACCTTGTTGTATAAAGGTATACCCGAAAAGATACCCAATTGTACCATTTTGTATAAGGTCGATGTTTTTTATTGCGAATTCTTAGTTGTTCCCATAGTAAAAGTTGTTCTAATTGATGGTTAGAACACCCCCTTAAATTTTTTCGCATGTTTTCGAAGTAATATATAATTGCTACCTATTAGGCAAGAATGATGAATGGGTTTTTAGTTCGTAAATTTACAAAACACAATACCTAAGTGGCGGTCGATGAATCCTACGGAGAACCATAATATCGTCAACAGGAAAATGTGAATATATTGCACACCGTGCCTGTCATTGATAATATAGTGAAGATAAAAAAAACATCTGTCACTAGACCCCATACGTGATATGTGCGACACAAAGCATTGTGAATGAACACCAAAACGAATGATTAAAGATTTGTGAATGAATGATTTTTTGTGAATGAATGAATGAATGAATGTTTGCTTGATGAGTAATTTATTCGGTGCATTGTTTTCTCGATTATCATGCACTTGTAACTTTTAGTTTCATGGGCACTGTTATACCTACGGCCAATGTTCGTGCTACGAACATTCGCTCAAGCTCAGTAAATGTTACACTGACTCACAAGCCGTAATGTCAGCAGTCCAACTATCCCTTGACTGCTACAGTATAGTTACCATGAGTTATGATGAGTTGGATTTACATCCCAAATCCAAAGACAACTTAAACAAAACTCTAGAAGGAACCACAGTAGTTACTTATTGGCCCACTGACATCACTAACTTTTTACTATTTATACCCGAAAGCATTTAAGCCACCACCTTCAAATAAGCTATTTATCTTGGCTTGTCGACAAATGCGTTTAGCTTTAAATGAGCGTCACACAGCAGCGTCAATAGTTACCATGTTCGTTCTAAACTGGTTGTCCAAGAAATGCGTTGCTACGTGCGCTGGGAGGAGGTTGAAGAGAATTCTTCGGTTTGATGCCTGAAATACATGTGCGTTTATTACATAAGTACATAACATAAAAAAAAGTCTATTGTTCTTAAGTATAGGAAAGCAAACACATTAGTTTATTTAAGCATAATTTGTTATAGGCACTGCTTTCTTCTTTTTTGAGCAGATCATGGGTGTTAAGTTCTAACGGTCATTTCATTTTTGCCGAACCTTATGGCGTAATTACACTGACGTTCATCCGAGTTCGACTGCCTACGGAATTCAGCCAAACGAACAAGATGTAAATGAACGGGGTCGAGTACGCCCGTCTTCGGACAATCTAGTCCAGCTTCATCGTTTCGGTTATTCGAATACGGATACTCGACGCCAGTTTTTCTTTCACTTCTATCAGTGCTTTGCCAGTCGTCACAATGAGTAGTCTCGACTTTGTTCTAACTACTCATTAGCCCGTATTCATATGCGATGACCAGTGTTATTAATGCATCGGGTGCCCGAACTCGAGTAAAGTCTTTCGAGCACCTGAATACGGGCTAACGACCAAGTATAAGTTGCGCCTTTAGCCGGGCAAGTTATTTTGCGATCTGCAATACTTAGAAAGTGCAAGCTGCATGTTGCAACTGTCAACTTTCACTACTAGACGTCCCAGGGCGAAACACACATAAGAACATAATCATTTATTTTTATGTGCGACGTATCCTGCACATATAAAATAATCTTGTAATGTAATCTGCACTGACCTGCAAAGCATCCATGTCCCTCTTCTCGTCTCTAGCTTGCGCCTGCCATAAGAAGTCGAGCCGCGCCGTCCATTCTGTCTGTCTTGCGTGTAGTAATACTGCCAGAGCTAGTGCCACCGTCCATGCGCTTGCGACGTACGCTGAGCCGATTGAACCTGAACTGAAATTGGTATTAAATAAGTTTTAATTATTATCGGATCAAAAACCATTATAATATTCAAGTAATACAAAAATCAATCTACCTAGCCTTTTCCCAATTATGTTGGGGGTCGACTTCCCGTTTAACCGGAAGCAGCTGAATATCAGTATTTTACATGGAGCGACTGCATATCTGACTTCCACTGCCCGGTTACTGGGTAATATGATACCTCTTGGTAAGACTATGATTGTCAGACTGCGCGATTTGAGCTTCTGACGTCCGGTAATGACTGTCAAAGATCCACGAATGACAGCCGGGACCAACGGCTAAGGTGCTTTCCGAGCCACAGAGGGGTCTTGGTATGTAAAGATGGTCACCCATTCACGGACCAACGGCCGCTAGCGTAGCTTATACTGGTCGCTAGACCCGTGCGACAGATAAAGTGGCTTTATAAAGTGAATTGTAGTCTAGCATAGCAGGCATGATGTCATACATAATACTGTGACTCAGGTAGAAACCTAACCTACCTAATCCTGAGGATTAGACAGGTCATGTTTCATGAGCCGTTCGAATCCTCTTTGTGTCTGTAGGTTTTCTACTGTTATTAGTACTTTCATATTGTAGCGGGTAATTCGCTAAGCAGCTTTTCTCAGCTGCTATTATGACATTACAGGTTTTAGAACAAGCCTGTTATTTTTCGTTACCTCACTTATTCAAACAAAAAATTTAAACATAGTTATAAACTCAAACTCTAAGCATTTATTTCAATTAAACCATTTACAAGCATTTTTGAATTGTCAAAGAGTCGGTCAGTTAGTCAGAAAGTTGAAGCCAGTTACCCATTCCAAAACGTAGATCTCTATGGAGAAGAACGGGCAAGAAACTCCAAGGATACTCTTTTAAATATGGATGTAAATATTACAAGATCCTGGGTACAATATTCTTGTTGCTTCTATATGAGAGAACAATGTAAACCAAAAAATAATCAAAAACAATTCAAAATATAAGATTAAAAATAAGGTCTTGCAAATAAGAGATGACCAGTCTCAACTGACGGCGCCCGTTCACGAACATGACACGTGGATCAGCACCATCCAGCTCAACCATTTTGTAGGGAACCGAATGATGCAACACACGCGCCACCATCAGCGAGACATGTCATATAATCTGAACATGTCTGAACTGAAGGAGATGGCGAGTCGAACTTGGTTGACTGAAGGAGGGAAGAAAGGCCTTTTGCCCAGCTTTGGGACACTAAAGGGTATTAATACTAATATCCAAGTCATACTCACTCAATCATCAGATCATAACAGTCAAACAGCGCCTTATGAAAACCCAGTATAACGCCCATATAACCAGCCGTCATCACAGACAATAATATCCCCTTTACAAGGATGGGTAGCCTCAGAAACACAGCGACCACCAGCATACTAAGGCAGCAACCTAACGTGATGTACAGCGGTACTGGGCAGGCTAGGTGTTCCGTGCGGCTCGACCACAGCCGAGCGGCAACGTCGCCACTCATTGTTAGGACCTCGTCCATGTTTGTGGTGTTGCCTGTTAGGTTTCGGCATAACTCTATGTGTTCGCATGTTACCTGGAAAATAAGAAATGAAACCAGGGTCAAGTAATTTTTTTTTTATTTTTTTATTCGGTTTTCTTAGTTCTACTATGCATTAAAGCAGTTTCCAGTTTTGCTAAAATGCCGACTGGCTAATATTTTTACGATGTCATAATCTAATCTCAAAAAAATACACTTTGTGCCGAGACGAGAGAAGATCAGTTAATTTTATTGATATGTCAAATGGGGCTGTTTTGTTCCATGAGTCCCTCAGGAAATATTAAATTTTATTAATACTTCTATGGTATAGTAAGGCATAAAAAGAAGATTTCCAGAAAACTTACCACATTAACTTGCCCAACAGCATATCCCAGCACAATAGTGAAGGTAGTAATAGCATTCCTTAAAGTAAAAGGCCTCGACACATCACACGGTATAAGCCTCAACCTCGCTGCCAACGTCAGGGCAAGTACTGCAGCAGACCATGCGAATGCTGTGACGAATAATATGAGTAGTATGTAGGTCTGTGGTAGGATGGACGCTTGTAAAGCGCCTGCGGCCACTAAAGCACATAGGGCTGCGGATAAGGAGCCTGCCCAACCGCCGTCTGTTGAGGCTCGGTACTGGAATGGAGAAATTGAACTTTGAGATTGAGACCTAATTCAATTCAGAATGTTTGGCTTTGTTTAACGTGTCAATCATTATTTTAGAGCGCCGCATCGTAGAGAAACCATCTAAGTATTCGAATCGAAATAATGGTCTGTTTCGCCAACTCCGGAGTTCTGACAAACGTAGCTACTACGACTTTTTGTGAAATAGAATATTCTAATATTCTGTTACAATTTTTATAGTGCAAATTCGAACACAACAACATGTGGAACAAGCCGTAAAATATCGTTTATATAAAATGGGATAAGAGTTTAAAAAAATTGTTTGGACCATTAATTTAAAAAAATACAATATACCCTACCACCTACCTACAGTCCTTACCATGTGTGACATGTTTACCCTAACCAGTTATTATATTTACTTTAAAAAGATCACCTGAGCTTCCTTATCTGCATCCTTGAAGCAGAGCGTGAGCAGGTGCACGTGCGTGGCCTTCTCGCGGTGCACGGAGCGCGCGTCGATGGCCTGCGCCAGGTACTTGTTCACGCGGTTCGTGGGCTGGTGGTACACAGACGAGTGGCGCTTTTTCAACGGACGCTTAAACTTCTCCGTCACTTTATTCTGTAAAAACCCACAAGCTGCTTCAACAACACTGATAGACACAAAAAAAAGAGAAGATTCTACTAACCACCGATTTATACAACGATCATAATGGAACATCTATCTGGTCACACATCGATAAGGTAAGGTAAAGTTAAGGTACAGTGAGACACAAGGGTATGGCCGAGGTCAGGGTACACATGAGGGCCATGCCGACTTCATGCTACACAATTTGGAATTTAGAACTGACCTTAGAATACAAAAGATCCGGAATCCAAAGCAGCATCACTTTATTAGAATAGTAATGAAATGAAGTACAAACATAATACAGAGACAACGACAGTTACTTTCAGATTGGCAAGATATTGAAGTTGAACTTTATGAAGGAATTCAGACTGAATTTAGTTTGAGACAGATCGACAGTAGTAATCTAGACTTAAAACTAATTTCGTGTTTGATTATTCCATAAAAGAAAATTAAGTGAGAAAGAGAAAGACGATAGTAGAAAGCAGTGGAAATAATCAAGCACAAAATAAAACAAGTGTAAAGAATGTTGAGGGCTGGTGACGTCATGCAAGTTAGTCGACAGTCGGGGCTCATGCCATGCTCTAGTGCTCGAGGTGACTAGTCGGGGTAGCGAGTGAAACACAGTTCGGTGCATCCGGCTTTATTATCGAACATTCTATAAAACAATCTCAAGTATATAAAACAGTTGACAATTTCGAAGTAAGAAACAGTGATAGTGAGTGGTCTGTGTGCTCACGTCAATATTGTAGTCCCCTTTCCATGTAATTGATTCAGTGAATAGAAACAGAATGCGAACGAGTCGCGGCAGGTGCGACCCACAGATATTGCTTGTGGAGAATGCGTACCTACAGTAAGTAAAGGGAGTTATAATGTGTCGCCCGGTAATGGTGGAAAACAATAATACACATGAACAACATTTTGTCTGCGCTTACTGTTTCCGTGGGTATTTGTTGTGGAACTAAAGTCCAAGGTTGGAAAATCTGAAAATAATGATCAGACGCCTCATGTTAGTCGCTGGTGTGTTTCAGTCTTCCACACAATGTTCAGTTTGGAATGGATCAAGAAAAAATTAAATGAGTCGGTGCAAAATATTTAATAGTCTGATCGTTAAAAACGTTTAAATTTTTTATTATTTTGATTTACTTGAATTTATATTAGAATACAAAATATAAATAAATATACTTGCATTCTGGCAAATAAATAATTTGATTTGTTTTTTTAACAATGAGTGAAGGCTTGAACATACCAGCAACTAAATGAACATTCAGGAAACAATTCGGAAACTTGGAATTTACATCTTTGTGCTTAGTTAGGATACGAGTGTAAGATTCTATATTTCGGTTTCACAGTGTGTTGGGGACTAATTAATAACTGTGTTTGTGTGTGTTCGTGTGGTATAAATATAATAATGAAGTTTGGCAGAAAACGAAAATCGCAAATGTGGTGCGAAGCATCTTAAAACATTCTTGATGTTCCTCGCAAAATTATTTCTGTAAAACTCGTGAAAAAGCTTCAGTGCACACCTTAAAAGGTAATAAAAGCAGCAAAGATTTAGTTCGAAAACCACCACTCAAACCAAACTAACTACTAGGAAACCATTAAGCGAGGTTATCATTCGACACACAGTAGGTAATGTACGAAACGCATCGCCATCGCGACATCGATGCGTCTCGCGTATCATATTATCGTCTCTGAAGCGTAAAATCTCATAACCGCGGGAGAATTAGCAATATGGTTTCATTGTATACTCCTAAACTAGAACTAAGAGAGCCATATACTAGATCATCCCTAGAATGCATGTGTGTAACGAACGTGCGCCGCAACATGAGACGGGCCTCTAGTTCTCTAAACATGTGACGGCGAGCGCTCGCTTACTACATTAGACGCACTATGCATATTCATCTGTACCAGATTAGTTCAAACGATCGCGTAAATCGATGCAAAGTTCCCATTACAGTTGTATAAAAAGTAGCGCAGGTTCAAACAAAAGGTGCTGGTAATTGTGTAAATGCGTATGCATAATATTAACATGTGCGGGGGTGTCGTCGACGGCGTGCGTGCGGAGGGCGTGGTGCTGCATGACGGCGTCGAAGGTGTGGTGGTGCGGGGCGGAGGCGGGGGGCGCGGGCGCGGGGGGCGCGCTCACGGGCTCGGGGCGCAGCGCCGCCAGCCGCAGCGCCTCCGCCGAGCCGGGCTCCGCGTGCAGCGCGCGCCGCAGGTCCAGCACCTGCCACAACCGCGCGCTAGTACCGAGCTCCGCGACCGTACGGACCGGAAGCACAGCCCACTGATATCATTGAACTACACGAGTACGCACGGGGAGAGGGACGACACCGACGCGAGAGGATTTCATTAAAACCTGAATATTACCAAAATTCCACTTCAAATCGCCGTCGTCCCTCTCTCTTAAATGACTCAAATAACTGTCAGTTTTCAGTGGCAAAATATTTATTTACATTTTTATCCAGGCTATAGCCACTGATAACATTACTGGCGAAAACAACCATCAATATTTTAAAAAAAAACTCACATTCAGAGTTAAGAAAAATATAAAAACAGTATCAAATCAAATGAAAGAAAAGAGAACTTACCTTTAAAAGTCGAGAGTAGATCACCGATACGAGAAAATATATCACTCGAGACAAACATTCTGAAGAGCGAGATATAAAGCCGTGGACATTGAACTCGTATTATTTAGTCATGTCCATTGAGGTGCAAAATTTTCGCAAAATAGTTAAAGTGCAAACAGTAAGATTTTATTTGTGAAACGAGTAAATTTTTGGAAAAATTCCTCTCGAGATGTGGATAAATAATTATGGTAACCGACAGCGCCATTAGTGTCTTCCTTTCATATTCATGTAGGTATACCTACGGGGCGCAACCGATTTCCTTCGCTAGTTACTCAAGAGGAACTGTTCCGAATCTTTTTGTTCAGTCTCGAGATTGACATACGTGTTGTACCTTCCTAGCTGCATTGGCCTTTAGCTCCTGAGGGGAGGCGGCCATGTTGGAGAAAGGCACGTCCACGTTGAACTTGATGGAGTGCAGCAACTGCACCACCACGTTGGAAACGTTTTTGAAGGAGAGTTTCCGGCGAGATGCTGAGCCGAGGCCCACGCCAGCTGATAGGCACATCTGCAAATATTACATTTCACTGAAAAACTCTTCAAACACGTAAAAGAAATGTAGCAGTCACAAAAGTAATACAATTAACGCCTAAAAGGATCATATAATTTAGTGTGCTACAAGGACGAAGTATTTAACTACGCAGTTTTCTTTGTATTGTACAGCACTAAAATTAAAAGCCATTCCTTAATTCCCTACCATACAATTCTCAACAAATCTCATTTAGTCGAGTTGGGTAAAACTAATCTCGTAAAAAATTAATCAAATAAATGGCACAAATCCCATGGGTTTCCGGGAAGCTTGTCGAGAAACTTGAGGATTACTTTTATATGGGCTTTTAGACGTACTTTTCTCCGTCTTGGTGGCGGAATGATGAAGTAAGTCTGCACAGAATGGTCCCGAAGGTACGCGTTCCGACTGCCGCCGTGACCGGGCTCCACTTCGTACGCCCCGCCGAGGCTCTCGAGCGTCGCTTGCGTTATGTGCACACGCCTGAGAGGGAATCGACATATTGTACAATATATTACACATGGGAATATCGGTAAGGATATAAAATGGAAGATGACTTTTAGTTTAAGACAATGTTTCCATATGAGAATGATTCAAAGATGACTAAGCGCAATGACTCATACGGAAGATATCGTACAGGTTGCATCAATGAATGTATATAAAACCACATATGACTGGTACAAGCCTCATACATCCCTCACCTCCCATTGTCTCCACTTACCCTGGTTCCCCGCCAGCCTCCATGTTGTTGGCGAGCGTGACGTCATTGGACCACACATCGTACTGCCACTTGCGCAGACCCAGCACACCGCATAACACTCGACCCGTATGGATGCCTACACGCATGTTTAGTTGCACGTCCGTTGCTTCCACCACAGAACTAAGAAGTCAAAAGGTTTTTGATAAATTACAAGAATATGGGATGTAGAGCTAAGTCAATCCCGGGGTGAAATGGTGTGAACTCAACAGTTTCACTCCAATATTAATTGTTTAGTACCTAATTATTAGATACTAATATGTATATCAATAATTGAAAGTTACTAAAACGGTGGCTATTCGAAGAACTGAGTCGTAGAACTTTATCAAATTAATCCAAAAGTTTACGGTTTGAATAAAGCTACATTAAATGTTTTCCTATCCGAAAAATGTAAGATTCCTAAAAGTGGCCGCTAATTACGTCCCATTTACTCCGAAAGCATTGTTTAAAATTGTTTTCAGAGTAAAATTGATTGGTTAAAAAGTTTCCGTAGATTCCTTGATTCCAGGAGGCAAATAATAGCTACGCTAAGAAGAAAATTAAACTTTTATAAGTACGAAAGACACCGCAGGCGAAAACTGGTTAGCTTACTAAACGGTTACTCATAAAATCGCATGATAAATGAGTAATTATTTTAAGTGGTTAATAAATATGTTTACATATGCTTGTTAGCATAGGTCAATTAACGTGACTATGAAATTATGATATATTGTGAAGACATGAAGGATGACAAAGAATAAAACTTGGTGGACTGAAGGTAAGGATATTTGCCATGCTGCATGGTCAAGCACACAAATACATAATTATGTATACATGTTCACATGAGGGTGAATTTTTTTAATACTTTACAGAAAGCAATATTAAATGTGCCTGAGTGATGTCCTGAATTCTAATCCGGAGTGTATACATCATTCTATCTATATTCTTTAAGAATACTCGTACATCACCAGGTTTGCCAAATTGATTAATATTTTTAACCGACTTCTTCAAAAAGGAGGAGGTTCTCAATTCGTTTCTTTTTTTTTTGTTTTGTTTAGTAGTTCATGCTTCAGAGGTGGTCCCATATAAATTTTATTAACTTTGCTTGCGTAGTTTTTCAGTTAACATCAATAATTACGTATTTTTCCCACTTAGTCTATGTAGAATATGTAGATGATATCTTATTTGACTCCGTCACTGTTATTTATATAGCTGATAGTTGGATTCGAATTTGTGTGGGGTAGGTACCACAACTAAAAAGAGATTATTTTTTTTTTTACAAAAAAATACTGCCGACTCACAAAAAAACACTAAAAACGTGAAAAATAACTTGTTGTTTTTTTTTTTCTAACTACGGTTTAGTAACCCCCCACTGGATTAGTAATTACAATTCAGAATGAGATTCCAATAATCCTCTCACTCATTCAGTAGTAGGTGGTATCCGTAAATAAAATTAAAGATTTTTGCAGTAGTGGTATCCCAACACATCGTACATTACATTTTATATTTATTACATTAAAAGCTTGTTCAATAAACGTTCCATTATTTCAAGTAGCTAATACTATAATGAAAACAAATTAAAGTGCGGACATTACTGGTAATGGTTAATCCTTACATATTATAAAACAAAGCCCTCCGCCGCGTCTGTCTGTCGTCCTGTACGCGATAAACTTAAAAACTACTGCACCGATTTTCATGCTGTTTTCACCAATAGATAGAGTAGAGAGGGTTTTCGAGTAAGGTTTTATAATAACCGTTATCCACGCAGGTGAAGTCGCGGGCATCAGCTAGTTAATTAATAAAAACCTATCCATCACAGATAACGAAAATACTGGTTTCTTTTCAAAGGCCCCTATGAAAAAATCCCAAGTATTAATCTGGTTTTATTTCGAGAATGATCCCTAACTAACGCAGTTTTATTACTAAAGACCGGATTAAATGCAACTTAAAATTCAATTATATGCATTTGCATAAAATCCAGTGTCTATTTCTTATTATTCAATACTCAAAATGCCCACAAGTTTTTTTTTTCATGACCACATGCAGATAACTTGTCGTGTTTCAAATAATTACACTTTTTGCCATACCTATGTATCAGAAATTCAGAATTCTAAAAACAGTACATAAATCAAGAAAATGGTGGAAATCGTTGCTGAAATGGAATTTACTCAAGATAATAAATCTCTTCAAAACACTTGGGTTGTAACTCTTTCACGTTGAATAGACAACGTACGTAAAAGACGAATGGCGATAAACTTGGCAGCAGTGCGCACGCGCTGGAGTGCTACATATAGTTGTTTCAAATAAAAATATGCAGATGTAAACATCACAGTCCGATGCGAATTGCTGAAATAAGTTTATTTTACTTCACACTGGAATTCACGATCGCTTTCTTATTGAATTTACGTTTCCCGTTCCCACGTATAGCGTATCTAAATTCTTCAACATTTAGAATAATATCTTTTGAAATGTATAAAAATATAGACAAAAGATACAGTCTACATGTGATGTTGTTTAAACGACATTCTGTAATTTATTGACAAGATTTTAAAACAGATATTCAACGAGTGAAATTAATTTTATACAAACAGTGTTGCTTGGAACATTGTGGATTGATGTAGACATTAATTCTCACCGTGGACAATTGATTTATTAATTACCTAAAGAATTGCAGTTATAGTAGGTGGCGCTTATCCAACACATATACTTCATGCACAATAACGAAGATTAAGATTATTTTGTAAGATTAACGATGTGGGCGGAAATATATACGGGCGCGATAATGTAGATAACAGAATGTGTTCTCTAAGTTTAAACGAAATAGTCTAAACCTAACCAATTTATGGTAACAAACATTCACATTTATCGAGACGCATATGTTCTAGCTGTTTGGAGTTAAAACCCAGGTCAACCCAGGTCAGGTTCAAGTTTTCGCCAAGCGGTTGGTCGACTCTTCACGTGACCCGAAGGCTGGCCTTTTTTTTGGCCAACGAAAGAATCAGCATTGCTACACAACGTGGCAATGCTGCCAGCCTTTTGGGCACTTTTCCTGTTGACAGCGATGCAGAAGAATTTTTTGATGCCCTTTGATCATTTGACCCCCTTTCTTTATATACTTGTACATACTCGTATTATTAAGTACTAGCTTCCGCCCGCGGCTTCGCTCGCGTGATATGTCGATAAAAAGGCTATCTCCTTTCTCAGGCTCTAGGCTATCTGTGTACCAAATTTCATTTAAATCGGACCAGTAGTTTTGGTGTGAAAGCGCGACAGACAGACAGACAGACCGAAAGACAGAGTTACTTTCACATTTATAATATTAGTAAGGAAGTAAGGATAGTAAGGATTTTAGCTCAGTAAGTAGTTGTTTTACATTTTTTTTACTAAATAAAATAAATTTAGTCCGTCAGTCAGATAATAAAGAATTTTACATAAAAAATATTCAATTTTTCTTTTGTTACTTGACTTAATAGTCACTTTATTAAGCGACTTTGTGAAACTCGAGTCGAGCGCTCCGTGCGGTATTCCTGTAATGAGACCATTTCTCGTTTACAGCGCACAAAATCCTGGTTATTTTCCCAGATTAATTCTTAACGTTCCACAAAGCTACGAATGAAATTAAACGAGGATATTAAGTTACTGTAATGGCAGTAGTCAGTCGTACTGTTCTTTTCAACGAGGCAATTGAAAAGGCGGACTGGCGGATGGTGTTCTTTCGTCACCATGATTTAATATAGCCCTGAACTTATAATAGAAATTTTTGTTTATGTCCTCGTAATAACCAAGCAGAAAAAGATTTAAATACTTACTTAACATGCAAGAACCACTCAGGAGTTTCTTTTAGTTAATGAAACATAACTAATTATGGCCAGCTTTACGATTTCCTTTGTTGTTTATTAACGCCAGTTGATTTTATAGCAATGGGCTTTATCGGTGACAAATCGACCTTACTTTACCGCATTTTTACGGTCCATTTTGTTGGAAGTAACGTGCATTTATGAATCCATGAAGGCCGAGGATTAATTTCTGGGCTTTGTTGTCAGAATTCGACAACAATAATTAGATTTAAAATGCTGTAACATTTTATGGCTCTCGCAGACGCGCGACGCGACTCTGGTGGAACAATTTCTATGTAACCTCACGGAAATTGTTCTACGTGTCGCGTCACGCCGTCGTCGCGTCGCGCCTTTCTGCGGGAGCCTTTAAACGTATAATTGACAGCAGACTCATATTATTTCATTATTTCGCGACAGGCGGCGCACCAAATTAAGTCTTAAATTAAATAACAGCTTTTGCAAATCTTCAAATATAATATATTCGAAAACGTGCTACGTAGGAGGACTTAGTCGATGAATACCCAGAGTAGGAAGCTCCATTTGTCTCCTTCACTGATCTTGTACACACGGTCATCAATCACGCTGAAAACACGTAGGTACCCGTAATGTAATTCAGCGAGAGCCAAGACTGAATAGTGACCACATCTTCATTTGTCAATCAGTTGTATAAGTATACTCCAGCGGAGTGAAACAACAAATTAATTAACTATTAGTCGAATTAGTTGGGAAGTGGGTCAACCAGCGTATTATCCAACAAGATAGTCTGGATTCATTCCACAGTTGGCTGTCAATAGCAGTAATGAGTTACGCGTGGAAGGCATTTATACAGAACATTTTATTCCGTATCAGAGATTTCCCTGCATTGAAATGCTAGAAATTGGTGTTTTGAATAAGTAGATATCTCATCTCATTATGATTGGCTTACAATTGTACATTAACTTTACCAAAGTATATGCTCAACTGAATTTAAAAAAATATTAATGTTGTTTTATAATCTTCACCTTTGCGAAATTAAGTAGATAATTAATTCAAAATTTAAATCAAAGCAGATACAGGTAGTTAGACAGGATACAAAACCTAATTATGATGACTAAGGATTAGACCGATTTAATCAATAAATATAAATCTAACATAGGTATAGGCCCAGGTGTAAAATCTCTGAAAAGTGTAAAACAAATGTCTTTAGAGGTATGAGGAACAGGGTGTAAAGTTCACCCATCCTCTATAGAAAGAGCGGATCCTCTGACCAGACTGGTGTTGTTTCTGGCGGGCAACTGCCCGACGATTAATGTCGGGATCTATGTTGAACGCGCGGTAAATTCTAACTGCGCGATGCAGGATTTTGTGTGACGACAGGTATTTTTGATGCTTAGTTCGCATGTGGCGATGAAGATGTCCTTCACTGAAAGATAAATTGCAAGATGCTGCAAGCAAGCTCTCAAATAGCTGTAACTTCAATAGACTACAAAGATATAACATTTTAGCGAACTAAGCAATCTTAAAGCTTTTAGTTAAACAGTTCAGGAAGATGTTATTTCCTGTTCAATAGCTTGACAACGTTAAATAGAACACAATAACATAGTTCGTAGCAGTTTATTTGAGATGTACATGAACTCCCAGAAGCTCACTGATGTTACAAAGTAAATTGACTTGAAATCCGAGCGCAGAGGCGTAGGCAGATGAGAAGTTAATCCGAGGACGCCTAACGCAATTATGATATGTTAATTTTCCTTTGTTATTGGTTCGCCCCATCGCTAATGGCGTTACGAAATGTTTGCCCAATACAGCGATTGTAACGTTTCTTTGTTCGGTGCCTCGGAAGTTATAGCTTGTTCCAGTTTTCCCTTTTTCGCCCGCCACTCCCTGAATAGCAGTGGGTTGAAAGGGGACACATGTCACTATCGACGCGGGCGTACCTCCCCTGAATACGAAATTACCCGGGTCAGTGGTAGCAGTTCGGGTACAGTGCTTGTTTGTGCGAAGCCCCTAGAGTCCACTCGTAGTTTGGAGCAACGACCGACGCGACAACCATTTATGGCTTATCATAAAACAAAAACGAGCTTCGCTATTTTCTTATAGTTTTATTTGCAGTATGCTTCTTTATATGATTTTAATCTTATGCAAATATCGTTGAACTTAGTTGAAATAGAAGAAATGTTCAAGGTTCTAAAAATGTTCATGTTCTTTGAAATCTTAACATTTAAAACAAGCTCTTAATTAAAAATTCAATTATCTCAAAGTACGTACGGGTGCCAATTACCATTAAAATGCTGAGATATTAAGTGCTTCAATGTAAGTACCAAATCTAGCCTCGTAAATTAGTTTAAAAACATAAACGCTAGTAAAATTGTATCGAGCAGCTTTTAGTAGCCTGATATCTCAGACCAAATAAAAAACCAAGACAGAGCGCTGTCAATAGTGACGTCAGGCCGGTTTCGTAAACATGTGTGCACTTAGTTAGGTGTAGTTTGATTGTAGTACCATTGTAAATAATTGTAAATGTGTGTGTGTGTGAGCGTGTATGCACAGAGCGGTGGTGTAGTTTTAGCGTGCGTTCGCAGCGCTCAGTTTTGGTTTTTTAATTGGTCTGAGCCTGACATTAACAAATACCTAAACTTTCCTACAGTAAATGGACTGCAAACTTGGCAAAATTAATTGTACTCAATGTCGAGCACATCCCGCGCTACTCCCCGCTCTATATATACCACTTTAATAATATCTAGCATCGCAGAAATAACTCCAACATGAAAATAACTTTATTGAACCAATTTCGTTCCGACATTCACACGAGCATACAAAAATTACATTACCCACTAACGCGACGTAAATAATACAAGAATATTATTTACGTCGCTTCTGCACGCTTCACCGTGCATTCATAATTAAAATTAAAAAGTGCGGATGATATTTCCGTAAAATAGGTCAAATGCGCTCACGTCTTAATAGGTCAGTCCAACGTAGTTCAATTGATAGGAAATTAAATGTAACGACGCTGTCGACACTACATAACATACTACCGCAAATACGATTACATATTTCATTACAACATTATTTCAGCTTCCTTCATATTCCAATACCATGTTTTAATATAGGAAACCATGTAAATGTGCAATAAACACGCTTGCCCCGTGGCCTTGCGGTGGTGCAAAGCGGACACTGTCAACAAATTGTGTGTTTGACTTGTGTATCTGCCGGCCGCGGCTGGTCGACACAGCTGCAGAGATTGCGATAAAACACCGCCATTTGTTTTTTCCCCTCTCATATTGGGCTCCCAAATACGATACCGAGCGCGCATCAAGCATGCATGTGTGAAGCAACGTAAGCGGAACACTATTAATAGATCACATTTTGCGAACGAGACTATAATAGCTAGTGTGCTAATTGATGCTCGTCTGTAAATACGAACCATAGACACAAAATATGCCTGTAGCGGCTGTAACTTGTGTTGATGGACAACACACTATTGCGACTATTTACGTGTATCCACAAACGAGGAATAACATTTAGGTCAAGAGCAAGACATACAGTTCCAATAACGTGTCACGTCGGCCGAATATCACTGTAGAAATGAAATAGTGTTGACAACTAGTTCTGTTCAATATTTTCATTACAAACACTGTCTATCAGATTGATAATAATATAATGTTTACATTGATGGTAATAAATAGTTTTTTAGGGATTCCAATATTAACTTAAATGTTCCATGTTTTGGTGAATGGTAGACCACGCAATTCCAATTTGGATGAAAAAGCAAGCAAGCAATATGAAATGATACACATTTCCACTTGAAGGAGCAAGTCCTTCGATTCGGAATCTGATCATAAAAGATATTCACGTTACGCTTGGCAAGTTTTCTACGTGACTCTGGGTACTGTCTAAGCTGTTACAGACTTCCAGCCATCGAAGTAGTCGTGCGAACAAAAGTTATGATATCTCGACATGTGTTTGATTTTCGCGTACCAAAGGAAATATGAATAGAACTTTCCAAACGTTTCCAAATGAATAAACACGCTGCACGTAGAATCCTGATCCATTTCTAGGAAAATTGGCATAATAGCAATAGTTTATTTATCATTCCCATTCGCGACACAGTGATTTGGTTATTCGTGTGCTCGACAAGGCGGATATGTCCTTTCGATAATGTTCAGATGACAGCGGCGAACGTGACGCGTGTCTGAAACACTACCCGCGCTGAATACAGATAGCTGTGTTCTGCTTGAGGTTTGCGGCCTGTGGTCGGACGGGTGTTGATTGCTTGCCTCTTATGATAAGTCCGCGGTATACTTATGCACACAGTTATAATGGACCATGTAATTCCTGTCAACACAGATGGTGCACTCAATATTCCTGAGCGGAATTGCTTTCAAAATGCATCGGTATCATAATCATCTATTTTCCACACTGGTAAAATATAAAATGATCATTATATTTATAATTATGAACGTGAATGTCATCCCGGGTACTTTTCTAGACAGGTTTAAAAAATAAGAGCACTTTATTAATAATGGTCTAAATGCAGATCACTAGACCGCCAAATTATTTCTGGAAACTTTTGAAATTGTAATAATGTCTACAAAAAATTACCTTGAGACGATCATCTCGCAAAATAGCTACAGAATGCGATAAAGTGCAACATTCCAGGCCGGCCTAGTGACCTTCACGCGACGAGGGAGGGCTGTGGCCCCACGGGGCCACCCAGGATGTCACCGGGGGCCAGGCGGCCAGGGGGCCATGATCACAAAGAGTATATTTAGCTGTCTCCTTTGATGAGCCAATGCGCAGATAAGCGCATATCGCGACATGCTCCGCTGCGCGTGCCCTCGTACTACAGCTGACACGAGTCGCACAGACCTAGCTTATTAATTAAAAAATCATACGTGTATTCAATAAACGAGCAGACAAAAGAACTCTCTCCCCTATGCCCTGACCCTGCATCATAAAAATATGAAACGGCTCTATAAGATTAATTGACCTAATTTACGTTCTTTCAGCTATCTATATTTAACTTCGTATATCACTTAAGTTCATGTACTATAGTGTATTTTTCATGGACAGTAAGCTAGCCACGTCGGCTGAAATGGCCAATTAAATTTTATTGTTGTACGGCCGCCATAAATTGGCAAGTCAAGGTGGCGCTGTTTGTTTGTCGTAGGCGTAGATCGTTTGTGGCTACTTGCGATCATTTTTGGTTTAATTTTGTAGATGTCACTCGGAATTTTTTGGACTTATTGCTGTCATGATCTACGCAACGTTAGAACAACATAATCACGGTCATGTTTTGTATTTTAAACTATATTTGCATAACGACAAATAATCAGCAGTTCGATTGATTCCTGATTTTTACGATTCGTTTCTATGATGACAGCCATCTTCGTCGTATCGATGATTATATTTTGTTTTAAATAAGCTTCGACCAAAATTCGGCCTCTTCATCAGCGTTATCGTTGGCCTCGCAAAGGACTTCCATAGGGTGTTAGTGCATAAAGAGCCCGACAAGAGGTGGGGCACAGTTTGCGATGTGGCTCCACAGACGCACTGCGGGTCATCAGAGTACATCGGATGACAGCCATGAGCCAGACAACACTACGTAGGATAGTCGTCACAGACGTCACAATTCACAACCACAACGAGCTTTAAAAACGACTGATCAAGCTTCACTATTCTTTTACTCCTACTGACCATCTTGCTATAGTTACATTCATAGAAATCTTATATCTATGGTTACATTACATTACAAGGTCAGCTCTTTTATATTCCTAATAATATTCAACCTGGTTTGATTAAAAACAGTTTTTTCAACAACCTAGATAACTTGTAAAAGACTTAAGTGATAATAAAAGTGACTCACGCGATAGCATCGATCATGTCAAGCCCCATCTCGACGGTGCAGCGGCCGTGGTCCGACCGCGGCTCGGGCAGCCCGGACACACAGTAGTAGCAATCGCCCAGGATCTTGATGCGAAGACAGTGATTATCCTATATTCAAAGACCAGATTTAATATAACTCAAGCCGTGTGTCCAATGGGACTTCCCATCGGGCATTTCTCAGGAACCTTAGGGAAAACGGTCTTACAACTTTTTACTTTGAAACAGAAGCAAGTAAAGTAGCAACGTACACATTTCAAACTTTAACATATTATGTAGTCAAATTTAAAAAAACACGCTTCTATCACGCACAAAAAATTATAAAATAATTTAATTGACTTGTATTAGTAACGATATAAGCACCAATGCAGCATGGCACTTTTTTATATTCAACGATTAATTAAAAAAAAAAGTGAAAACCAAGAAGAAAAAAGTGTAGAAGTGAAGAAGTGTGTTGCGCTTTAAATTCATTAATAGTAGACACAACCAAAAAGCGATCCACGCTTTTGTGTGTCAGTGAAGGAATTTAACATTTTTATTACGCAGAAGATTATCCTTCTTGTAGTGCAGTTGCAGTTAGGTATTTAAATATAATGATTATTGCCCATAATTTTGCCCTTACCCATCGCAGCATCATCTTTACCTACAAAAAGGTCATGAACCGTAGACCGCTAATAGTTTTGTTCAATATTAGCCAAAAATTAACGGTTCCGCGAAACAATTTAGAAGGTTTCGAAATATCGAATTATCTACAACGTAAAGAAAATAAACATTCGTCTACGTTTTACGCTTTAATGAATAGTTTAATGCCGTAAATTAGACATGTTAATGCCGATGACGATTCAGAGGTTTCCCCATCTCGTATACGCTGTGACATGTATGTTACAAATACCTACAAAAAAACAATAACATTTCCGGTAACAGGTAACCATTTTATAGACAGGATGGTTATTACTCACATTGGCCAGCTGATCGAATCGTCCGAAGAGTTCGTTGAGTAGTCGCACGAGCTCCTGGGCACTGCACTGCGATGCGAGCACCGTGAAGCCCACTATATCGGCGAAGAGGATACTACGACAAAAGAAAAGATAATTAAAAGCTGTTACAAATATCGAAGATTGGAGTGGTCAAAAATAGGATATAGGCAGTCGCTCCATGTAAAATACTGGTATTCAGCTGCATCCGGTTAGACTGGAAGCCGACCCCAACATGTTGGGAAAAGACTAGGCAGATGATGATGGAGTGGTCAAAAATGCGCCGCAATGAATTCTGGTACAAATCGTAGACGATAGAGGAGAAATTATAATGCAGCAGTGGACTGAATAACTAAAAATGACCACAATGCAGCAGAATTCAAATTTGTGTCTGTTAAGCCTGTTTTAACACCAACACAAAGCATTAATGGACCATTAAAAATTATTTAAAGCAGCTCGTGTGGGGGGGACCTTTAGGTGGTTAAGTTCTGTAGTGGCCTCTTTTTGGACTTTTGTAACACTATTTTCACATAGTATGTATTCAATGATTATACAGGGTCAAATAAAATTTGCTAGCGAAACTCCGCAGACGTTTTGGCTATCGATATTTAAACATGACAAAATAAAAAAGATTTGCTGTTTTTTTTTTGGGCTAATTACTTAATTACTTAATTTTTACTTGTGGTTTTATTACTTAAAGAGTGAGATGATAAAACCTGTTATATCGATTTGTGATATCGATACCCATCACGTCTGTGAAACTTACACAAAAAAAAAACAGATTTTTAAACTGATATTTTTAGTGACATACAGGCGGATGATGACCCAAAAAAAAACCATAATTTTTTATTATTATTTATCGTCTTTTTTGTCCTTTACGTCTGCGGAGTGTTGCTAGGGAATTTTATTTGACCCCGTAAACTACAAATATTAAGTTTCCACTACATCACGTTTCAATTTATTTTCCAATTTCCACTATGTTTGTCGTCTGCGAAACTAGATGACACGGTACATTTTTTGTTCTTCACCGAACTAGGAAGATACGAGGAACGACAACTTTCTAGTATTAGTTTTAATGAAACCTCTCTTCAGGGACGCGGCAACATATTGCAGTTTTAATCTAATTAAGTTGTTTCAAGTTTTCCATTCAAGTTTGATGCAGTTCCAGCCCAGACAGATTTAATTTCCAGTTCGTTTTATTCATTAACAATTTCAGTTTGTAAACATTTCTGTTCCCACGTACTTGTATAAGTTTTAGTCGCAGTTTTTCTTTATATTTGAAGAGTATGTGTTGGTAGTAGGAGCGGCTTTATTTGTGCTAACTCATACAAAGTATAAAGGTGTGTATGTACTATGTGAATTCTTTAATGTATGTTTACATAAGCTTATCATACACGGTTAAATATGATTCCAACGAGAAACTAAGTCCATTACAATAGTATCGCGTTTGTAAACATGAATAAGTTCCTATTATCGGAAATCGTCGCGTGTAAATTGCCACTATAACAGCTTTTATGTGTGAACCCTGTAAGTATGAGCATTGTACACAATGATAAACTTTTATGAACGTGTTTTTGTACTTATATTTTTTATTCTATTCATGTTTTGCTGGCGTTTTATTTATGAAATCAGAACTAAAATGGTAAAGTTTTAATAAAAATAAAAGTTTTGTCTCCACTTCTCCTGGCTACCAGCAATATTCAGTTGCTTCCTTTAAAGACAGCAAAAAAAAAAACTAACCTCTTCAAATCCTTCCCTGATTAAAACAGCTCGACGATGAGCAAAGACAAAGGTATCGGATACCGGACATTTTATATAGCGACGGGTTTTCTGCTCCCGGTGCTCTTACTACTATTTAAAGATCAAGACTATCGTACCTGTCTCAGGACCAAATATTGTAACATAACATGACAAAAGACCATGCTTGTGGGTACTACATGGGTTCTTGACATAGCTATACAAACATCTCAGCACGAGTTTCCATAAAATCAATTATAACAGAGTAAAGACAAATATCAGTCAAGACTTAAAATAACAACACTATTTTCGTAAGTAAACATGACAGTTCACAAAATAGAGCTGAGCTCATTGTGATCACAACGGATTTCCGATTGCGGCAAACGCTCGATACATTATGCAACCGAGAGTGTTTTTCAATGGGCACTAGCCAAGTCGACTCAGTGACGTGGATCGAAACACATGTTTTTTCTCAACGAAAAGACAAATGATTTTGAAGCAGCCTTCGATATATTTAGGACACGTGTGAAACGTTCACGTGGTAGAAATGTATGAAAAATGCGCCAATATCGCACTTATGACTTCGATCAAGAAATATAGGTACACTAGGTTTTTGCCCGCGGCTTTGCCCGCGTAGATGTCGTCTCACGGGAACATACTACCGGGATACTTAAGAAATGCTGAGTCTCCTATACAAACTTTCATCCCCTATATCACCCCCTATAGGATTATTTTTGAAACAAAAAGTAGCCTTTGTCCTTCCCCAGGATGCCATCTATCTCCTTGCCTTTCGTCAAAATCCGTTCAGTGGTTTAGACGTGAAAAGGTAACATACAGGCACACAGACAGAGAGAGTTACTCTCGAATTTATAATATTAATATGGAAGTATGGATGTATAATGTTTGGCTATATTGATTAAGTATCGCTACTGCATACTTCAAGTAGGTTCGTGACTTGCAAGCAGTTTTAAAACAATAGCTAAGTAGCAAAATAATCTCAGTAAACAAGAGGAGCTCGTGGCTAAATAATAACAGCCGCACGGGCCGATCCATCAGGTTAAGCTACGCTTGCCGGGGTTGGTGACCATCTTTACATACCGAGACTCCTCCGTGCCTCGGAAACCACGTTAAGCCGTTGGTCCCGGATGTCATTCATGGATCTTTGACATTCGTTACGGGTCGTCAGAGGCCGAAAGTCTGACAACCAGTCTTACCAAGGGGTACCTATCGTATTACCCAGTTACTGGGTTGTGGAGGGCAAATAGGCAGTCGCTCCATGTAAAATACTGGTATTCAGCTGCATGCGGTTAGACTGGAAGCCGACCCCAACATAGTTGGGAAAAGGCTAGATAGATTGATAGTTAACAATAAATTAAATCTTACACTTCAAATTCCAACTAAGCTTGCTACATTGTACTTACATTATATTATTAAAATTAAATAATATCTTTGTTGAGTAAATGTTTACCCATGGCCATAATCTGTATTGAAACGCGGCAGAGCATAGAATGATGGGATCCGATGGGTTGAAAACAGGTATCGCATTCACACACCTTTTTAGGGTTCCGTAGTCAACAAGGAACCCTTATAGTTTCGCCATGTCCGTCTGTCCGTCTATCCGCGGCTTAGCTCAAAGACCGTTGGTACTAGAAAGCTGTAATTTGGTATGGATATACATATAAACCACGCCGACAAAGTGGTAAAAAATACTTGTAAAAAATATTTTTTTTTAGGGTACCTCCCCTACATTTAAAGTGGGGATTGTTTTTTTTTTTCTCGTCAATCCAATGGCGTGGGGTATCGTTGGAAAGTTCGTTTAAAAATAATGGGACTTTGTGAAAACCATTTTTGGATTCAGGGATCCGTTTGCGGAATATTAAGCTTTAAAGTGCAAACTTTTGTTAGAGTCAAGTGTCGTCGTCCCCTTCCAACTAAATGGTTGAGTTCGGAAATGCGAAAAAATTCACGGCAGTAGTATATATAACAAAATTAAAAGGAAAACTATCACCGCTACGAAGGCTCCACCAGTTACCGAGTAATAATCGACCAACTTTAATTTGCAGTTGCAAAAAAATGTTCAGTTTGTTGGATAAATTCATCCCAACTACGGAACCCTTCATTGTGCGTGGTTCGACATGCACTTGGCCGGTTTTCATATTCGTACACATTTTGCTACAAATATGAAAATGGATTTTAAGATTTGTAAAAAAGTAGGTTGACTGGTAGAAAATGCCTATGGCATTAAGTCCGCCTCTGTACATTTGTGTACTTAAAGTATTAAATTAAAAAATTGCCGGGACTTTTGTACTGTTGTGTGAATGATGAAAACCTTTAGATTCAGTTTCCATATTTAGAATTAATGAAATAAGTTTTTCCAGCTTTCTGTTTAAGTACATGTATAAGTGTCTAAGTATAGGACTTAGAATTTAAATGGCATCTATTATAATAATCCATACCTACTAAAATTATCCATACCAATATTAAAAAATCGAAAGTAACTCTGTCAGTTTGTCTGTCTATATGTTACCTTTTCAAGCCTAAACCACTGAACGGATTTCGAAAAAATTTGGCAAGGAGATAGATGGCACCAATTTTTTTTTTCTTGTTCCGAATTCATCAATTGCTGCTGCTGGGCGTGTCAGACGAGTTTGTTTACTTTGTTTGAACGCGCTAATCTCTAGAACTACCAGTTAGATTTGAACAATTCTGTTTGCATTTGATAGCCTAATTCTTGAGGCAGGTTATAGGTTAATAAATCACGCTACGGCCCTTAGACGAAGAGCAAAAAGAAAAAAAAATCTGAAAGAACGGTGAGCGAAAACGAAGTAAGTGATAGCGTGTGCAGGCATTGAGATACGACTAGTACTTTTAATATAATAAAGGTGAAGAGTTTGTTTATTTGAAACCGCTAATCTCTAGAACGATAATCTATACAATATCGTTACAATACCGATCTCAAAGGGGCACATAGGTAGTTATTGCACTAATATTACCCGAAAAATATATATATTATTACTGGAAATAAAAAAGTTTTTGCAATAAAAATTTCACGTTTTTAGTACCTGCCAAGACGCCAATTTCATTATAAATTAGCAAATTTTCTACAGACGCGACGTCATAAGTTATAACTTGTAGATACACAATAAACACCTACCCCATTCAAAATTTTGATTATTTCCTTTTTCCCAAAAAAAAAACCCACATGACTACTCATGTGGTTTTTTTTTTTAACTCTCAGTATGATTCTTAACAACATGCTCACGGATCGGACAGGGTTTTTGTTACACGCTGTAGAGTCGCGCTAATCTATTAAAGTCGGATTTGAAAAGTTTCTTATCGAAAACGAAGAAATAGCGCGGGCAACCAGGGATTTAAAAAAATGTGGTCATCGTAAGGTACACAATATGCTTAAATAATAGGTACTATTGGTATGTAGATATGGCAGGATAAAATACAGCCGCAAAAAGCCTATAGACACGCAAAAATCAAATCGTAGCACACCCAGCCCGGCTGTCTAGCCAGTACACTGTAGCAATGAAAAATAAAATTCCTTTTGATGTAAAAGAAAAAACATCAAAGAATTATTGCCGAGTCTAATGTCGTTTTGCGTACAAACGAAACTGCTGTCACAAGTGACAGACATTTTTTTCGGAAAAAATAAATGAAAATAACAGTTATAATTTGAGATCAGCGAACAGGCGGTAGGCAGACAGACAATCCTATCAACGGAAAATCCGTTTAGCCTAAAAGGATAAAGTGCGGTGCGGTGCGGCGCGGCGAGATGCGGTAATAGACTTCCTGGCTACGTGACGTCACACCATTTGGATACGTTGCGCAATCGTAAAGATACGTGACAAGAAAGTAAATGCATCATAATGAGATCCCAGTGTCTTTAGACAGCCTGCCTACAAGAGAGAATAACTAATATACAATTAAATTACAAATTATATTATAGCCGAGCTCCGCAGTGGTATGATTTCATTTAAATTCAGCCCAAAACTTGTTAATGAGATTTAGTTAATCCAATATAGCGTTGATTAAGGTATGAAGAAGCAGCCTTTCAAGTAAAGACATCTTCAAATAAACTAAAACAGAAGGAATAACATTATCTGTTCACACATTATGTGTTTGATATTTGCCATAGAACGTTACTTGATACAATGACGTACTCAGAACATCAAAGAAACGATGAGAAAGATGCTAAGTTGTGCCGCAATGTCTGCAATCAATGTCTTACATTCTGTGAATTCCAACAAAGGAAGCCGCGAATTCCGCGCCAAGGTCAATAGAACCTTTGAAGAGAAATCGGAAAACGATGTTCATCTAAGTACTCATGTTCGCGATTTTATTGGTCCTACAAATTATGACGTAACAACAAAGCCACTGTACTTTGTATACAATATTAATGGTATATTTGAAGTGGTCTGACATTGGAAGCAGTAGCAATAAACAGTTTCAATAGGTAACAGGTAAATGTCTAATAACAATACTTCAATAACCCATTAAACTTGATTAACATTTTGCGCAATAAAAAACAAAGTGCTATCATTAATTACGGCTATCATGACAACTGATAAACAGTTGTATTCAACCCTTTTCATTATTATCCTTTATTAAAATACACAATACGATGTAATACCGAGCCTAAACCAAGGTACTTAATATGATTACATTTTCAAAACAAATAATCGTAGCAAGTGGAAATTTAAAACCAAATAGCAATTAAAATTGTCACCAGCCAATCCCATGTTTGTTTAATAAAAATATAATATCAACAGTGAGTTGATTGCATTTTAATGGACGTAAATATTGGAGTAGTTCGGCGTTTAGTGCTGAACACATAAAAAGCTCATCTAATTTGCTGTGATCCATCAATCATGTTTATAACTGAAAATATTTTAATGTAAATAGCACTGCACTGTGAGGTCGCCGGTCATTAGATTTGTTGAGCTTGCTTCAGTTTTGTAAATAAATAATTTATTTTTATTGTTTACATTTGCGTGGGATGCGATTTACAGAATATGCATGTGGAAGTGTGCCATGTTTACGTTTTGTAACTATCTACCTACATTTATAATTTATGTGAATTCATTAATCCAGTGTTTGGTAACTTTGTGGTTTCGTTGCTAAGATGAACAAACAAAAGCAGTGGATTTTAAGATGTTTTGTTTACGAAACTTCGCAACTTTCTAAGACTTGTCTCGTTACACAAATTGCTGCTTATTTGTCAGAATATAATACAATATCTTTTAATTTACATAACGAAACACGACTATGGTTACAAAGTTAGCCTGTCCCATTTAGCTGACAAAAGCAGATGATGGATTAGAAGTATTAGAACACTCTGTATAATTTGATAAGCAGAAAGCATCGCGTCATACATATCGATTAGGCACGCCTAGTTGCCACTGAGGGGCTTCTCCTTTGTAGGCAAACTGATACCTGTCCAGTTCGGCTGCATAATTAATTTCCTCGCCGCTCAGTTGCTGAATTACGGCCGTAGGAGGCCGCAGGCCAAGTGCGGTCACGACCTGATCTTAACAATTCATGCTGAACAAATAGTTGTCTAATAATGTATGGTGCTAAAATACGCTAAAACCCAAAAGAGCAACAAGTAAAAGTTATTATAATAATATTAAAACCGATTTGGAAACGTTATTTATTGGTTACATGTCCAAATTGATATCAACTTGTTGTTGTTGTCTTAATATTACATATTTTATCTCATTTCCTTATTAACATTTGGGTCATGCTCGATTTACATTGCAACTGTCATAAATATGAGCTGCATAAGTAATACAAATACGACTGTGTTCATGCCAACAATATATCAAATATAAACCACTAAGATAGTCTTTAGAAGTTGCATTAACTCATCCAGATGATTCACTAAATGCGCCACTGGAATACACAAATAACATCAGGACTTGTACTAGTTAGTAAGACTAAACGAGTTAAAACAACAAGAACAACGGGAATATCTTCCTTTATCTTTTTATAATATGGACATTTACGATTCAGTTAACCTGAAACATGTTCTAGGACTTGAGGTTCAACAAATTCAACCTTTTTTTATATCTGACCTCTGTTGTTGTCCGTTTGATCGAAATAGATGACATTGCTGAATACAATACGTGTTTAAATAAATACACCACAAACATATTACGACGAAAGGTCAAATTGATAGATAGATAATAAATCATGTTTTTATTGGTACACGTACTAATAAAGGAGCTGCGAACATCTCTTCTCTCCAGAGGGCCTTATTTCAAGTGGCAACATTTTCCAGACTATGCATAAATAGTTAAAAAGCAGTTCATTAAAATATTTTTATAATACTTTTGCTAGAGTGTTTGGAAGCGCGCCAAGGAATGACAAGTAGAGTCAATAAATAGGTACGAGCGCCGCCGCCATTCTAAACTTCAATGGAACATTTCCTGTTATAGTCGGTAATTCCTGTTACACCAATATTTACATGATTGATGAGTTTCACGCTCATAATACAAGTTGTTTCCACAAAACCACCGCGCCTGCTTCCATTACAAAACCACGAACGACTAAAGTTTATACAAATATTCAAACAAACAGCTGTTTGTATTATCATTTAATATCTTCACCTGCTTTATGTATCTTAATAAAAAACATACTTTTATGATATAATTGTCAGTTCTAAAATATCTTTATGCTTTAAAGTTTACTTTCATGAACGCATTTTTATTAGGGAAACGCCAAAGTGAAAATCTTGCAATATGTCATTCACCTGAAATGAATTTTCACTTCAGCTTAGGTTGAGACTTCAGGCGTTAGGAGCCTAATGTCGCACAGTTCTTGTGAAACAAAGGAATGTAGCCTTTTAGACTTAGGTGTTAGGTACTAAAGTGGCTCCCTGTGGACGGGGAGAGGAAAGACAGTCGCTGGGCGGTAAAGAGAAGATCTCTCGCTCTTGAGCAGAGGCGTCAAATTATTGTGGTGACTGAGTGACACGTGGAGGAAATAGAATTTATCCCGAAACGACTACGCATTTGATATTGATGGTTGTGCTTCCTAAGACCGAAACAAACTCGCTGGTCACAGTCACAGCCTCTTTAAAGTCCAGACATAATCTTGGTCGGATCATAATTATGAGAACCATGCAGATTAGTGTCTGAGATGGTCTTATGAGGAATGAACCACACACACAGCTTGTGTATGTTATAGTAAAGGAAAATTCGATTTTAAAACAGTGGGAGAAGTTTCTGCATGCGGTGCTCCCGTGAATATTAAAAGCACTTTAGAAAGAATACGTATAAGTCTCAACATACCGGACGAAAATGTTGAACACGCCTCAAATATTTCGTCGGCAGCATTTTTATGATCTTCTAAACCACAAAATTATATAATACTGATGTTAAACAAATAGCCGTCATAAAAGAGAGGACTGAAAGAATGCTGATGGATAAAGATCGTGTTCCTCACATTTCCTCGAGGAATTGTTTATAGAAAAAGCATTGCAGTGTAAAACGTAATGGAGAAAACTGTATTTTCGTTACTTACCTACATTATATATGAGTTGTAAACAAAAAAAATGTTTTAAGAAGAACTTTACAGTCAGACTTTATCTCCAAGATAACGCAGCTATAAAGGAACAATTCATACGAAAATAACTCAAAGTAAATACACGTCGGTAGAGCAACACAAGAGCACCTGTACCACGGCCGGATCTCCGCATGAACAGCGAACCCGATGATTCGTCCTTATGGAAATAAGACTGGAAACACAATGTAATAAACATGAACAAACAACCAGAGGCTAAATGAGCACAATGATTCACCCACGTCGGCTGACGGTGATTCGTATGTTTGAGTAAGAGCTACCTCAAAGCTCGATAGATGGCGTTGTACCATTTTCTAAATCTCGCTGTTAAGATTTTCCGTAAATGTGATATAGGGAATCGATTTTCTAAAACAAATTATACTCGCTTGGAAACTTTGTTTTATTTTGGTTTATTGGGCAGCTGTAGGATGCACTAACAGTAGTATACAAGAGACACAAAGACCTCATACAAAACAACAATATTCATGTTACATGAGAATCTACATGACAAATTAAACAAAGAAACCATTATTCACGAACAATGGCGTCTGGTAGCTTTTTATTCAGACACTGAAGAGAAATGCAATGTGAAAAGCCGTGCATTTTTTCTACACTGAAAGGTCTTCCATTCAACTTCGGTAACAAACTTTTAAATAAATTCTTATTTGATGCTGTACATTTTCTGACACTTGTACTTTTACAGTGTCAGAAAAATGCACAGAAAATTTTAAATTACTACTTTGCAAAAAAAGATTTATTATAGCATTGGTTTGTTTTGTGAAACAACAAGTTTACAGGCATATACAGTATACACACTAAGTGATAAAGGGTGGAAACTGGAAACATAATTCATTCCGACAAGTACCTACCTACCTGTTAAATATAAATTCGGCGTGACGTCAATGCTTAAAGCATCTAAAGAGCTGATTCCATTCATAATAAATATTAATAGCAAGAGCTGGATTAAAACAGGGCTTTGTTAGTACTAGGCATTAGTAGTGTACCTATATTTACTAAATCTGTGTACATATAAACGATTGTATAGAAATAGGTACTTATTCTATTTTCCGAGAAAATTATAGTTCTGAAACTATAAATATTATTATTTTAACAGCTTTGAAATTTGTTTCACACCATAAAACAGTTTCCTAATTAATTCTAAGATGTTTAAAGCACGCATTAGAAAATGAACACAACGTTGCTACCAATTAGCATGAACGATATTACAGAAAACGCGTCTAGTGTTATTACAAGCAATATCATAACCATTACCCCCAACGTAATTCTGAAGTATTCTCAAGTTCTCAACCACTGCTCTCGTTAATATCGTAACTTTCTTGGTAATATGAACCGTTGCCTATTGTATTGTTGCCAAGGAGTATTTTCCCTTTTTGTTACATTTTGCCAGCTTTATAAATATTTAAGTATGTTTATCTTAGAAATCGAACAGGGGCTGGATTCGTGTTTTAAGTTGCGTAACAGTTTGAATAAATATTGTCAGTAAGAAGAAATGTTTGCTGTGACTTATTTGATTGCTTGTTATTAGGAAGACGGTCCATCGACTAACTTATGAGCATAACAGCTGTCAACTGTCACTAATGAGACTTGTGTATCGTTCAGCGTCCTTGAATGCGTTAATTATATACATTACACAGCAAAATTGTATTGTAATAATAACTTACGTAAGTTCATTCGTTTTAAGGTGCACTTTGTAAAATGAGCTCCAACTAGGTACTTAAGTTAATTCTCACGTTAATTTTAGTTGTTATTTTTCTTTTACACAGACTATAATATAATAACCAGACAAAAAAGAAAACTCCATGATTTTGTATAAAACGAGTCCGAGGAAGTAATCATCGTCTATCTATGAAGAAAGCCAATTACATTAAATCCGACCTTTTCATAAAAATTATGAGGTGTACAAGTAAATATTTTTATTGGTCTATTTTTCAACACTGAACAGCAAGCAAAAATGTATAATAAATAACTTTATTAAACAGAATCCGCTCTCATTTCTACACTTCCAAAAAGTTTTATTGCACTGTATTTTCATAGCCTGAATATGAATAATCGTGTTATGTTTTCCAGACACTTTTTCAAAACTTAAATTTCTTTTATTTTCAAAAGAATCGTCTGATTTCATTGGGCCTCTTAGAAGTTTCAATTCAACGTATTTTATTGCAGCAGGTGTAGGTTTGCTGTTAGATTTTAATCATCGAACGAACATAAAACCAACTCATCCGAGAAAACACGCAATGGTTACCAGTTTTACGTCCAAAAACAACACAAGTTCATTAAAATTTTATAAAATCCTAACTAATATTATAAATGGGAAAGTGAGTTTGTTTATTTGTTTGTTACGCTTTCACGCTACGGCTGAACGGATTTAGATGAAATTTTGCAAACAGATAGTTTATAACCTGGATTAACACATAGGATACTTTTTATCCCGATAGTCCCACGGGATCGAGACTTACGCGGGTAAAACCGCGGGGCGCAGCTAGTAACAAATAAATGTGTGACTTGAAGACAACAGCTAATTCTAAAAGTTTAAGCCCATACATTGTTTGAGCTAATCATGAACGGTACAGTAAGTAATTAGTGCGCGATAAGGCTCTTAATCATAATGCGTGGACCGCTTAACGTGCCGGGCCTCGATAGTGTGAGCTAACGTTAACGATTAGTACGGAGTACGAACACGCTGATGGGAATTTTTAACAGATAGAAATATATTTATACCAAGAACTTGAACGTAATTGCCGTGGAGAATGATGCATGCTAGAAATAATCGATAATAAAACCATTACTTACTTTATGCATTATTTTACGTTTAAATCGTGTCACTGAATGCTTCAGCGCCAAATAATTAGGTCTAATTTTACGACACCAAATTATTCAGGCGTGTAAATCAAAATGGGAAATTTCACGTCAGAACTTTGATTTTTTATTTACTAACTGGCGGTAAGTAAATAAAAAATCCCAAGTTCTGACGTGAAATTTACCTTTTTTTTTCATTTCAGTGATGGGGACGGGATAAATCGCGACCCGAATCACCCTAAAGGCTCGTACATACTGGCGCGACTTATCGCGCGACGCGACGCCGCCGTCGCCGCATTGTTCGCCGAGAAGTTTTCTCAGAAATTGTTTTTGTTAAAAGTCGCGTCGCGCGACATGTCGCGCCTGTGTGCAAGAGCCTTAAAGCGTCGGAATAAATCAGGGAATTAACGGCCACATTTCAAACAGTGGTATACCTAATGCATCGAAAGGAAAATTTATAAACATTTAATCAACCACGGAATCGATCGAACACAACTTAAATGAATGAAATAACGTTAAGGAATCACAATCTAATATTAAACTCATCACTGCTTGAACACAAACCCATCGACGTGGATTCGATTCGTCTTCAAATCGATTAATTTATTTTTACATTTCCGAATTCCTTTCATCTCATAAACCCACAGACATGCAGCCGTTTCCCCTGTGTACTTCTAATTCCGCTTTAATCAAAATGTTTAACTCTTCGCATCGTATTGATTGACACAGAGCTACGATTCTTAGTTCCACAACCCTGAGAATCAGCTAACATAGTCTCATATTTAACTGAGAGTGACGGCTGCCCTTTTTAGGGCTCCGTACCCAAAGGGTAAAACGGGACCCTATTACTAAGGCTCCGCTGTCTGTCCGTCTGCCACCAGGCTGTATCTCATGAACCCTTAAATATTATAACAACCGTGATTTTATAGACCTTTTTAGAAGTTCCGCCCGCGGCTTCGCCCGCGTGGTATGTCGATAAAAAAATAGCCTATGCCCTTTCTCAGGCTCTAGACTAGACTATCTGTATACTTACCAAATTTCATTTAAATCGGTTTTGTAGTTTTAGCGTGAAAGCGCGACAGACTGACAGACGGACAGACAGAGTTACTTTCGCATTTATAATATTAGTAAGGATGGTACGGGACTACACCACATCAGTTTGTTACCTACCCTATCCTGCTATCTACAGGGTGAAATTGAATTCATGGGCATTCTCAGTCGGGGTCATTGTACTCATCATTATGAACAACTTTCACTATGGGAACAACGCTGAAATCGCGAAAAAAAATCAACTGTTCCCTACATTTATTGTTCGCATAGCTCGTCAAAATGTAGGGAACAGCAGATTTGTTTTCGCGATTTCAGAGTTGGTCCCATAGTGAAAGTTGTTCATAATGATTAGTATAATGACCCTTTAAAAGGATGCCCATGAATTCAATTTCACCCTGTATATTTGTTTCATCAAAAGAAGTGATGAGGGTACGCACCTCCATTTGTTCCGAAGAACACTTGACCTTCCTAATTTACTTTTGAAGAGGCCTGCGTTTCTAATCATTAACGTACTTTGTTTTGGCGTTTTTCCGATGAGCAAGAGCTGCCAAACTCAGCTAAAGACATACAGTTATTTGATTCTAAAGTGCATATGTTGAACATGTAACAATAAGATATATCCGTCGTATAAATCTCTGTCAAACTGTCTCTGATTTTGCAGTTCTTGTGCTGATTGACGTCACGACACTAATTACAAATAGATATTGGACCTGAGTTGTATACGAGGTATTGAATCAGAGAGAGTCGTTTCGAGATCAATTTGGAGGTAGGCCAAAGTCGTGTCGCGTTCAAGATGAGATACTGCCACAAAATTGGCGAACACAACCTAATTACTTTGAGCCTTAATATTACTGTATATGGCACAAGCAGTATGGGGCGTGCCCAATAAGGATTAAACTCACCTGACTTGTTCGTGCTTTTGAATGTAGATCTTATGGAACTGTCCCTCGACTGGTGAGATGATGTCGTTTTTCATTTCCATGGCAACGTGTTGTGGCAGAACCGATAGCAGCAACCGTTCCTACGAAAGAACAACATTAATAATATTGTTGTTTGTAAAGTCATCTAATCAAAATTATGACTTGCTAAATGAAATGATCTTTATTAGACGTTTGTCAATAGGCCGAGCGTGAAAAAATGAGCCCAGTAAACTCGTAAACCCATAAACTTATCTTCTGTCGAGAATAAATGTATTAAAACCAAACATTTGTACACACGGCTACACATCAAGCTATACATTTCTAGTATAAGCTGACCTGGCATTGTACGGACATCCTATACAATACGAGATCAGCCTATACTGGAAATCTATAACTTGATGTGTAGCCGTGTGTACAAAACATATTTTTATAGCGATAAGTCACGTATTTAATCACCTCAAAAACTATAGATATTCAAAGCTATAATTATTAAACATTTGAGAATGTTAATAAGTTAAATCAAAATTATTGATTCCATTTCATGGTGTGCAATATAATAAAAAATGTAATTACGACAGGTATGGTAATAAACCTACAGAGTTGAAAATTCCAACATTAAGAAAATTAAGCTCATACATGAGTAAACTACGTTTTTTGCGCGGCCTATCTTAGTAACTTGTTCTGAAATGTTCCAGCTTATCTGCTACAGAATATTCTCTTTGTACAAAATCTTATAGAGACGTCGTCGCTAATGCTGCTATCAAATTGAAATGCGCCGACGACGCCCATATAAGTAGAGGTCTCGTGGCAATTTGTTAAAGTCACTACAATATGGGCGACTAACAACTTTTTTATACTAGGTTAAACAGCATGAATAAAACAATATTGTGAACTGGATTAATGTCACCGAGATTTACATATTATTTTCACGTTCTTGTTTACAACATAACGGACCTTCACACTTAACTGCCTTTGTGATAGAGAAGTTGTTATCCATTTTAATATCCCTTAATTTTATACCGTTGGAAATGTGTAGCAGTTTATTTAAATCCAGCGTTTCCAGACGCATAAATAAAAATGTTAAATGTCTGTTTGCGGTATAAAAAATACACAGATTCACAGATCAAGTATTTGCTTCTTTTTAAATTAGACTCACGGCTGCTCGGGAAAATATTCCGTGGTATTTTTATGGGTAGCTTGAACAGAGGTAGATTTTATGCTGTACTCGTATTTTTGCACTCAGCAAAATTAAAGAACTTATTCTAAATACATACCGATTGGAAAGTTTTAGACGCCATATACCCATAGCATTAAATTCCAACATCATTAAATTTTACACCTACACGAGCTTGACACCTTCACATCATCAAAATGGCAAAAAAAACGAAGCAAGTGTTACTGTATAATAAAATAAAATCTAAAACACATACGTGTTTATGATGTGTTCAGTGAGCATCATTATATGCTCAATGAACACGATGAAGTGAAGTCCGAAGTCCTAGCTGTACTTTTTACACGTTCATTCTACCTACTCATGAGTGGAATTACTAACAGTATTAAACATACACATTGTTAAATTAATCTCAGAATTCCTTCAACAATATGTCAATAGATGACGTTTCGAGACGTCATATTACCTATTTTTGTTATTGCACATTGCGGTTAATATCGCATTCTCTTGTTTACAGTTCCAATTAATCATATCCTATGATGCTAGTGCTATGACTTTTGGAACTCTTCAATGAATCAGACTAACAATAATATGAAGGTATACTACCTACAATACTATACATTCGAGTGACTTTCTTCAGTCTTTTCAGCTACTGCCACAATTATGATCATTTGAAACCTACAAAGGCTAAAAAGGGTGAAGTGGTCTAAAACATTTAACGGTATTAGTGCCGATCCACGGGAACTTGTAGTATTAATCATAATGCCTTAAACACCACTAGTAAAGGCTCGCAGAACATAACGCCTTTTTATGAAGTCGAAAACGTTTTTTTTATCAAATAATCACCTTAGCATCGTTTTAAGGCTTACGTAAAAGGTCCCAAGTGATTTTTTTTTGCGAAGGTTGAGAATTGGAACAATTTGCGGCTGGATAACCCACACATTTATATCAAAGGGCAAAGTGGAAAAAATGTATTGCTGGCAGAAATACATTTCCGAAAATTGGTTTTGTTCGGATTACATCGAAAATGTCAGTAGTTTTCTTTATCAGTTGATTGAAGAAATCTTTGTGATAGGTCTAAGAAAGTTATTTTTGAGTTTTTTTAGATCGTGACACGGTAACTTTTATAAATTTAATTATAGCTCGACGATCATTGGTGTCATAACAAGCGATTAATTATGCCAAGCGGATGAGCCATACCACCCAGCTGTGAACGGTTAACTAATAAATTAAACCAGCGAACTACTTCTTCCAAAGTGAAACTTTAGCCAATGGAGGGTAAGTTTGGTTAAAGAAATAAGTGAAATGTGACTAAAACTATTCACTTCATGGCATATTGTTGTGATGAAACGCGTTGTCAGTATCCACTGAATAATCTGTACTGCACTGTCCTAGTTAAATGGTAGGCCTGTTCGTCTTTTTAACCGACTTCCAAAAAGGAGGAGGTTCCATGTTCGTATGTATGTATTTTTTTTTTTCGTATATCCATCGATATTTTCGCCAATTGTGAACCGATTTAAAAAATTCTTTTTTAGCCCGAAAGGGTATACTCCCGAGGTGGCCACATAAATTTTATTAACTTTGCTTGCGTGGTTTTTGAGTTAGCTTCAACATTAGGTACTCGTACGTATTTTTCACAATTAGTATATCTAGGCGGTGTTCTATGTGACTCCGTCACTGTTTTTACATAGCAGGTAGTGGTATTCGATTTTCTGTGGGGTGGGCAACACAACTAAAAAGTGAAAAATAAAAACTTTTTACAAAAAAAAAGAATTTTTTTTTTTTATGAGATCGATACAATACCTACGTTAGTATCGTATCCTCGTGTATCGTAGATAGGGAAATAATAGAAAACGCTCTTAAAATGTCAGCAATTTATTTTGGGTTAGTGGTCTGAGTTTCATCATCCACAGCTCGACTTCATCTTGGCTGTTCAGCATAAGCCTCTCTCTGCTTCTGCCAATCTCATTCTAGTTCTATCCGCAATGTTTGGTACATTCATGTATAAAATAAATGACAAGTTTGTAAATAAATAATTTGGCGCAATGTCAAAGTAGATTGACATAATTCGGTTATGCAAGGTGGCATAGTTTTGACCTTCGGGGGATTATAAGATTTTCTGGCAGCCTTGGACAAAATTGAACCTTATTGTACCCTTCTGTCACGCAATTTCACCCGCAATGACAGACAGGTCCAAATATATTGCCTTGAGGCAAACCTTACCTGCTTTTTCATTAAAAGCTTTATGAAAGCTACCTATATCAGGCATCGTCGTATCAATTAAAAGAGAAGGGAATAGTCTAAACACCATCTAAGTTTCAAGGCATTCATAAACACTTTATACAAGTTAAAACAAAGCATCTAATAAACGTTTATTTTTTTATAGCTAAGAACACTCTCGATCAAGTCACCTTTCAAACAAAACCAAAAAAATCAAAATCGGTTCAGCCGTTTGGCAGCTACGATGGCGCAGACTGACACAGATACACACGTTAAACTTATAACACCCCTCTTTTTCCGTCGGGGGTTAAGAACCTATCTATCCTTGTCAACGTCATGTCAATAAAGGGAATGGGACTTAGTTTGGCAGTTTATGAAGAACTTCTAGCCGCCGCTGCTTTGCACGGTTTTTACGACTTGACAAAACATCGAGATTATTATATGTAAGTTTAAAGTCTCCCGCAGACAGGCGCGACGTGACACCGGTAGAGTAATTTCTGTGAATTTTTATAGAAATTGTTCCACCAGAGACGCGTCGAGGCTGTCTGCGAGAGCCTTCATATTAATGTATCATACAGATAACCCTTCCAGAACAAATTCTCTAAAATACTCTAAAAGATGGTGACACATGAAAATCTGTAGCATAGTTTAGAAGAACAACGGGTCCCACAGACAGACACGAAAAGAGGTTTTTTTTAATAGTATAATAATGATAAATAGGTTTACCAGTTTCTCGTTCTCATCTTCCATGTCCAGCCTGGCTGCTATACAGTTCCTGGTGTCCAGGAAGGCTCGACGCTGCGCCGTCTCCATCAGCGAGTGCATGAGCGCCCCCACCACGTTCACGCACACAAACACCACTACGTTACCAACCATCTGTTAACAAAACATGTACATGTTCAGTTTATGTATGGTACGGTAAAAAAAGGAGGTTAGAAAGTTACAGAATAGAATTATGACCGAAAACTTATCAGTTTGTACCAAATTATTACAGTGATGTGATAGCACGATTGGTTTGTCGTTGTCTCATCATCATCATCATACTTTCAGCCGAAAGACGTCCATTGCTGGACATATGCCTCCCCCAAGCACCGCCTCTTCGACCGGTTCTGTGCTTTGCGCATCCAGCGCATTCCCGCGACCTACACCAGATCATCGCTCCACCTTGTGGGGGGCCTTCCAACGCTACGTCTTCCGGTACGCAGTCGCTACTCCAGAACCTTTTGGCCCCATGAGCCATCTGTTCTGCGATCAATGTGCCCTGCCCACTAGGGTGGAACGTTTTTTTTATTTTTCGAATTTTTATTTGGAATAGTTATATTATGTTGCCAATTGCTATCAATTACCTCCATTAAAAATATAAATATTATCAGACAACGGTAAAAGCCCCCGCCATGACTTCGAACATTTACAAAAATGTCAATTTAGGGGCTATTTGCGCGGCCTACAAAATAGTACAGAATTTAATAAAATAAGTTTTTATCATTCAAAAACATATTCAAATATAGTTAACTAACTATTTCAATCAAATATTTTATTATTCTATTAAACTTTGGCGCTGTGACAGAGGAACAAAGTGCGGGAAGAAGAGGGGGGCGGCACGCGCTGTTCTACGAATTGCAGTGTTTTGTTTCAACTAGTATCGATAATTGTCTCAAAAGGAAAGGTCGCACGCCAATTATTTTCACAAGTACTTGTCGGTTTACGTTTTTTAAGTGTATAAACATGACTTCTACGAGGCAAAAGTTAAAATGTCCGATATTTGGTGAAAGTGCAGAGTTGAAAGAGAATATCCTGCCTACGTATGAAAATGTGATGAAATTCTATGAATGGATTCGACAAGAATTAAAAGTAATGAATAACACAACAAAAGAACCTACGTTTTTGGAAATTGCCCAAATAGTTGGAACAAAAATTGAAGAATTGTGGATAAAATCTTCTATCCCAATTGTCACTCACAAACGAGTCTTACAATTACTAAAAAGTTATCACTCAAATGTTATAACTTGAAAAAGTCTTTAAAGAAACTTAAGGCAGAAAAATTAGAAGAGTTCAGAGTACAAAGTAGAAAGCTTTTTGACATAGCTGCATGTAAATGTAAAGAATTTGTGAGCTGTACTTGTTTGAGAGAAAAAAAAGTGCCAAAAGAGGAACAAATATTTTTAGAAGACCAACGCTCTAACAGACTAATGGTTTTAGGAAGAACGGATCTTATCCAGAGTAAAAAATTGCAGAATAGAAGATTACGTGCTCTAAAACAAGAAATCAGGCATAATTCAAGTACACGAATTGAAGAAATTCCCTCTACTTCCTATCAGCGAAATAGATCCGGAGTTAGTTCTAACGTCCACCTTCCTTCTTGTTCGTCGGCCGCAGAAAGTCTTGACACCACTGACACAGTGGATCAAAAGCCTATAAAGCTCACGGATGCCAGTCTTCATAGTTTGACGACTGTATGCGATAGATACGGAGTATCGGACCGAGCTGCGGCGGCTATCGTATCATCTGTTTTGTGTTCTGTTTCTGATGCCGACTCTGAGGCGCAGTCGGCTAATGTCGTGGACAGAATGAAACTAAGAAGAATAAGACAGAAAGTACGCAAACAAATTTTAACAGAAGAAAGAGTAACAGAAATTCCTGCATTATATTTTGATGGGAGGAAAGACAAGACGGCTAAAACTGTTTTAAAAGGATCGAAGAGGTTTAGAGTGATTGTACAAGAGGAACATATTTCGATTATAAAAGAACCAGGTTCTGTTTATGTTGGGTATGTGGTTCCAACATCGGGCAGTGCAAGAAATATTGAAAGAGCTATCCACAGCTTTTTGACGACTGAAAAGATATCACCAGAGAGTTTAATGGCTGTTGGCTGTGATGGAACAAACACAAATACAGGAAAAGTGGGAGGCGTGATTCGTCTTTTGGAAAATAGGCTATCTCGACCATTGCAATGGATAATTTGCCTCTTACACGCTAATGAATTGCCATTGAGGCATTTGTTTACTTATTTGGATGGCCCTACTGCGGGACCCAAATCATTTGCAGGTCTAGTTGGTAAAGCATTAGAGACATGCGAGACGCTGCCGTTGGCCCACTTTGAGAAGATAGAAGGTGAACTACCTCCACAAATATTAACAGATCTTAGTACAGACCAGAAATATTTACAAGAAATTACTACTGCTATCATAAATGGCTCGTGCCCTCCTGATATGTTACACAGAAGCCCAGGTAAGCTATCCCATGCCCGCTGGTTGACAAGAGCTAATCGCATACTGCGTTTGTATATTTCTACGGAAAATCCACAACCAAATCTTGTGACTTTAGCAACGTTTGTCATAAAATCATACGCCCCTGTCTGGTTTGCCATCAAAACATATTCATCCTGCAAAGATGGTTCAAAACATTTATGGAAGCTCATTAACAGCACTAGATATTTATCTGACGAGTTATTAGCGATAGTGGACCCTGTTTTAATTCGAAACAGTTACTTTGCACATCCAGAAAACTTGTTGTTGAGTATGATAACAGATTCACAGAAACACATTAGAGAACTCGCTGCAAGACGTATTTTAAAGGCTCGTCAAGTGAATAAAAAATCTGTTTCGCGCATGTTTGAGGTGCCAAAAGTAAACTTAAATGCACGTTCTTACATAGACTTGATTGACTGGCAACAAAATATATACGAACCCCCAATACTGATAAATATTTCCGATGAGCAGTTACAAGACCTAATTGAAAGTGGAGAAGATGCAGTTTTAGAGTTTATGAGACTGCCTTGCCACACCCAGGCTGTGGAAAGATCAGTAAAAGTTGTTACAGAAGCAGCTCTAAGTGTATGCGACAAGGCCAGAAGAGAGGGATTCATAAAATCTAAATTAGCGTCTCGAAAGCTCATGCCAAAGTTTGAGACGAAAAAGGATTTTTTCTATAAATACTGACGTTATTCATACCGACATAATTTTCTAAACCTGTGTTAACTTTTAAAATAAATGATTGTATTAATTAAAATATACTTTTATTTTAACATTTACATGCTTATCATATTAGATTTACTTATTATTTTGATTATAGGGTGGTTATACAAAACGTCTATAAAAACTTAAAAAAACAAATTTCACGTTTATGGCGGGACCTCAAACTGTTGAGCTAGAACTTCCAAATTAAGGTATTTTATTAACAATTATATAAAGCAACTTTTACCTGGTATTCCGATTCAAAATTTGAAAAAAAAAAATGTTTCATACAAAAGTGTTCCACCCTACAGTGCCCACTGCCCCTTAAGTTTGGCAATTGGTTTTCCAACGGATCTCTTCATTTCTGATTCGATCATGCAAGGAAACTCCGAGCATAGCCCTCTCCATTGCCCTTTGAGTGACTTTCAGCCTTCTAATGAGGCCCATTGTGAGCGACTATTGTCGCATATGCGTACAAAAGTCCCTTAAATAAATATTAGTAAGGACTAGTTACAATAATTTATTTGTATGTAGGTATTTATATTTATATTTCGAGTAAACAGAAATCCGTTCACGCATTTTTATTCTTAATTTCTTCCGGGAAGTCTCGTTTTTATATTATTTTAAGTTGAACTAATTTGATGAAATGTTTTCTTTCGTTTGATTGCCTCATTTTCTGTGAGTGTTAGGAATATTTTCATCTACTCAATCGACACAGAGAACCAAAAGTGGTTATGTAAAAGTAAGGACACCTTTCAGCCAACCGAAGTCATGAAAACTTTTTATAGGAAGACAAATGGCAGCCTTGAGAACACCATAAACATACACAAACATTTATTTATTGGAGCAGAAGTAATAAGAAAAAGAGCAAAAGAATAAAAATGTCTGGCAATGTAAGAGTCTGAAATATTTCAAGCGACTGAAACGTGAATGAATCGTCCAGTGGATTTGCGATAAATTGAAATATTTGGTAAAGGATCCACAGAATTTCATTAACTGATTTCGGGCCACTTAGAATCCTAGTACATAGTTTTGTTCAACTCAATTTAAATAGTTTGAGTGCCTCGTATCTACATAAGTCTGGACAGTACCTAACTCAGTTATTGTCAATTCGTAACAAAACTAGTTTTGCGACTAATCATATAAAAGTAGACATCAAAGCAGAATTTCATAGTTTACGATGTTCTTGTTCTTCATATAACCTTCAAAAATGATAGCCCTATACGACAACTGACTGAAGAAACTTTTAATTATTATCTATACATATAAAATGCTTTGTCCTGAATGACTGACTGACGGATCAACGCACAGCTTAAACCGCTGATCGTAGAGACCTGAAACTTGGAGGGTGTGTTCTCTGTATGACGTAGACATCCGATAAGGAAGGATTTTCCGAAATTCTACTCCGAAGGGGGTGAAAAACGGGGGCAAAGTTTGTATGGGACAACGTGATTCCTTAGTCCAATCTACTTCAAATTTTGCATAAACATTCTTTAACAGAATTGATGGAAGACGTGTTTCGTATGTTATTGAAACTCGTCTACGCGGATGAAGTCGCGGGCAAAAGCTAGTCTTTGATATAATAAGAAAGCATTTTCTTCGCCATAATCTGCAACACGGTGTGACAAATTGAAATCGTTTATAACAAATATCGTCATGGCATGGCATGCAGTTACATATAGAATCGCTCGATAAATAGAGCGCCATCCATCAATGTTGACTGAAAATTGCCTGTCAAACTGGATAGCTGACCTACCGAGTTTATTTTATTCGATAAATCCGTCTACGAAATCTGTGTAATGCAACGAAACTGAAATTATTGTACCTATCTGCCGGTAATGAAAGCGCCGTAGTATAAAGCAAATGAGTTGATTTTCAAATTGATACAGTCCTATGTTAACAATACTTTTGAAACATAGTGAAACAAAAAAATCCTTATGAAGTGAAATGCGAACGTATAAGTACATTTGAAGCGAAGTGCAAACACATTCAAAACAGGAATTCAATTAAACATGGGCTGAATACACTTGGTTTAAGAGAACTCTGCGAGTGTTGCCACAGGGAACAGTGCTCGTTTACATAAAACACATACAGAACAGAACAAAATACTATTAAAATGAGCACGAACCACTTCGGGAAACTCATTAATATAATTAAGTGTTACGTGCTCCAGTGCCACGGGGAATAAAAGTAACAAGAGAAAAAGTAATTTGTAATATTATAAGTTATAAAGATTGGATCCTTATATTACGAGAGTTATAAAAACGTGAAGTTGATGACGTAGCGATTAGGCAGCACCTCCAGAGGGTTAAGCTTCAACCCTAAGCTGGCACAGATTACTCGACAGTCTAATGACTTTTACGCCGTGCGCCAGATCTTAGTATACGAGTAAAACTACATAATTATAGAGTTACTATTATAGGCGCCCGCAATGTAGTATAAATTATCGATAATGCATATTTAAGACGATATAATTTAATGTTCCTATATCAAGCTAAAGTTCACGCTCTAGAAGGCAAAGCTTATTGGTAGTTTTACTACCTTATGAGGAACACACCTATTATAACTTTTTAGAGCTAGTGATCTGTGTGGCCCAACCACTAAGCGTTTAATTTATTTATAGCGTTTATGAGATAATCAGCGAGCCGTGCACTATCCAGCACGAGTTATGCAAATAGAACCTGTCGCCGCCTGCGTCGGCTCACTCGCCCCCACAACTAGAATCATCTTCCAATTACTAAAATATTCAATGTCAACCATCTTCTACATTTTACAGTTATTCAAAATGAGCGGAATGGCTCTGATGAGAGCGCTAAACCACAGATTACTGAATAGTTACTACGTAACAGATACTTCACTCAGTAGAAAATTTCCAATACCTATTACGATAATTGCCTACTCCCTCGCGTCAACAACCACTGTATGCTAAAATGCGCCTAAATGCTCAAGCGTACAGCAGTGATTGCTTCGCACCGCGCGATTCCACAGTAATCGCAAGGCTGCCTCTTCGATAAAATTAAATTAACATAACTTTTTATCTATGTTATTGAGAACTGTGAATATGTTCTGACTTTTATGTGGCAGTTAAAAATTTTATCATTTATAAAATATTTAACCAACTTAAAAAAAAGGAGGCGATCAGACATACAGGCCAAACTGAGAAGTTTGACTTGTATGGTTTGTAGGTATGTATGTTTGTGCGCGATAATCTCGCGTTTGGCTAAACCGATATCGATGCGGTTTTCAGAAAAGGATTTGTTACATTTAGGAGAACGTTTTAAAATAAGTATAATACTTCTTAGTTTGATGATGATCTTCGGAGATGTTCACTAGAAATGAAAAAAAAAAAAAGCCTTAAAAAAAGAGAACCGACTTCAAATAAAGCACTAAGCCGTAAGAAATAATTTGTTTTTTTTTTTTATGTTAGTGCTGACAGCTGGTAATTACGAATCGAAAAATCGGAACGGCGTGCGCGCGCTTCGCTTGCGAAAACCGCACTGAATTTGATCCGCCGGCGGACCGAGACCGCTCGGCTGGGCGGTAGGCACTTATAGCGCGCAAGTACATGGAGTGACGGAGGCCTGGCTAAACGTAAACGCCGATGGCGACGCGCCGATTCCGAGATATTTTATTCAAAAGGGATGGCAACACAATGTAAAAGTAAATTAAGATTAAAATATTAATGTACAATTTTGGCCTACGGGTATGTTCTGGTTTAATTATAACAATACTAATAGCGTGATCGTTTTATAATTAAGGCGTGAATAATTACAATAAATGTCAGAACCATCAACGCAATGTTTTGAAGGAATACACCAAAGCTGCGAAGTGTGAATAAGCGTAGATCCTGAATTATTTTGAACTCAAGAATATTTCAGATCTATTTTCGTACCTAATCAAGTTATTTTCCTGAAAATTTCGTCTCGGCGATAAACTTATTTGATCAAAGATCTCAAAGTTCTTTGATATTAATTATACTTCATTTATTCAAAGATGGAGGTTAGAGTCTTAATTAGGTTCCTGAATACATAAAGAAAAAATACCTATATTTTTTTGTGTAAACATCTTTCAAGATCATAGCAACGACCAGCATATAAAATTATTGTTTCATTTTGAAACAAACACTTGGTTGGAATTCAAGCAACGGAACCCTAAAGTTTCATGTCAAATAAAATGGAGAGAAATGAGACAGCTCCTCCCATCAAGTGTACCTATCTACATAGTATGGAACATGATTGAGCGTTTCACAACACTAGTCAGTTTGACAAGAAAGCTCACCTGTCCGACTGCATTTCGTGAAATTGTAAATGGCCGCGATCAAGCAACGAGACAAGACGTGTTTATTAGCATGCTGTGTATGCCGCACTGGCGCCTGCAAACACTTTCTGATGTACTTAATGATAGCAGAACAGGTGAAGGATTAATGTTGAAAGCATGTTTTCTAGTAGAATTAGGCCAATCATTGATTTCTTATCTAAACGCTTGACTAGGCAAAGTTATTTAGGCGTAATATAAATCTTATGACGTGAGGATTGATTACTAAGAAACTGTTAATAATCGTCGCATATTAAGGGAATGGTCCACAAAATCATCGTTCTCAGTGGAAAATGCGATCGAATTATACGAATTTGCATCAGGGTCAGGTATTTTTCTAGCGTTGCAATCCATTTCTGCTACTTACACACGGTGAAAATATATTTTTCAGCACGTTGAAAACATTTGAATACAAATTCAGTGTGCATGACGTGCGCAGAAAAATAAATATTTGAAGCTTTACGAATAGAAATTTTAGCATTAACAGCTTTGCGTTGTTTATTAGAGAGCAATCATGAGGATGATCAAGTATTGAACATGTTCAATGGAGTGACATCAGTGTGCCCTGACACGGAGTGTGAGTAACGAGCTACACTGAATAAATTTCACGCACATCGCTGTATAATACATTATTATTATGGAAATGCGCGGTGAACACGCTCCGAAGGAGACATGTTCCACAAATGTGTTTCGGCTTCCCCTTGAGGCTGAGCGGTGACACGGGAGCGACCTCGACTGCCCAACGAATAAGTATTTTATACACAAACATAACAAGAAAATCAGTTGATACATAAAGGAATCTTCTTTGCGAATATCTGAGTCAAGATTCATGCAAAAATTGTGACTAGTCGCAATCATAACGGATGTTTTATTCAGAATTCATTAAATGTTAAACTAATTAATTATGTTTTCTTCATAATAGTATCTTGTATGGCTAAAATATTAAATATTCTAACTAAATATGTTGCTAGCTGAATAATATAATGTACGTATTTATTAATTGTTTGTTTTGTTTAACATTTATTTGTTGGAATATGAAACTACTATGTAAAAAATAACGTAACAGTTGCAACGGTAACAGTATTAGCAACCCGCTGAAAAAGTAAAAAAAGAAGATTCTATGTAGATCACGAGTCACGACACAATATAGCCTTCGGGCAGCCTTGAAACTAAACTAGTACCGATTCGGATTAGCATACAGGCAGTTACTGATACCATCCTCATAATTCCCTGTTCCGGCGTCCATTAGTCGCATGATAGCGGATCTATTCAGTGCAGAAACCCTAGCATTGAGTAATGAGCACTTAGCTTAATCTACGCTTCGTTAATTCAGCTCGAGTCGTGGACGCAGATGCAGCCCTCTCCTACCAACAATTATGTTCCGAAAATAAACAATGTAAGTTATTTAAAATCTGGATGAAACGCAAAGCCCGCTAAGGTCATGCCTGCTGAACATTTGTTACAGTTCACGATATCAATCATGTTTTATTGCCAGCCCATTCACTTATATAAAGTAGTAAGATATTTTAATGTAGTAGGTAACTATCATACCTGTAAAACGCGATGAATAATAATGATTGGTAATTGAAATTGTAAAGTGCAAATCAAATTGAAGTGTCTGTTTACGATGAATGGCAGACGTTTAGGTAAAATAGATTAGCATTTTGTGAAGACTAGACTAAACACAAAAACAATTACAAAGAACTGAGAATTTTTCAAAACATTTAGTATTTTCCTACTTTATTTATTAATACTTAATATTAATGAATATAATAGGAAAATAGTAAAAGTTTTGTTATCTCCAACTACATTATTAACTTTAGAAATGTGTGATAATGATAATGAACTTGTCGTCGCTGACGCATGCGCAGCACAATAGAATAAGCTTTATTGTACACACATTAAATACAAGAATAAAGGACATGTTTATGAACTTGCACAAAGGGCGGTCTTATCGCTAAGAGCGAGCTGTACCAGACAACCTTTGGGTAGACAATGTGTCTTGAATGTTTTGTTGCGCAACAGTCTTACTGTGGTCTTACCATCGTTAACTCAAATGATAGCACAGATTCCCACCCTGCCACACCCCTTCGCACTTAAACTCCTATAACTTACCGTAATCGTGTTCAGGAACATTTATTTAACAGGATGAAGGCAATAATAAGCAGTGAACCATAGCAAATCGCACCTAATTCTACCTACAAGTTGGACGATTGATTTATACAAACCAGATGCTCGAGGCGTAGTTACGATGCAGTAAATAACGATACTATCTGTCAAATAATATGTTACTGCCTTGCTATTATGTTACGTGTTCATGAATTTGGCTATTGGTGGTCGACTTGCCATCTTGAACTTGTGTAAAGGTCCAATTTTGAACATGAGATGTTCTTAAGTTGGAATTAGAGTAAGCGCGATTATCATCGGGCTTAGTGATTCAATTGGATGGTATCTGATTAATTTTAAGCGCACATAATGAAGATACTTGAGAAGGGAAAGACCAACAAACCATGGATGGACTGCGTGAAAGATGATTTGGAAAGAAAGGGAGCGACTACTGAAATGACGACTAATAGAGAAGTATGGAAGATAAAGTCATGTTGCGCCGACCACATATAAATTTGGATAAGGGCAGGAGAAGAAAGATAATGAAGATAAGCGCTTCGACATAATCACTACACTTAATAGCCCTTTACAACACCCACAGAAAAACGATGAAATGACTTATTTTAGTAGAAACGATATTATCTCAAGTTAAAGCATTACCACAGTATAAATTAGTAACAGGGGGCTTAAAACGGCCACTTTGGCAGAATCATAATAGGAAAATATTACGAATCATCGTAAAATGTCACAAACTGACAATTCATAATATGATCTGCGTGCAATTCATATTATGAAATAATTCATCTGTTTGAGTTTTTCTATGGAGATTGGTAAAATGGTCCACAAATTATGAATTGCTTTTGTGTCAAATTAGAGGAATTGCTAATGACAGCTGGGAATTCAGGAAATTAATTGCTTTTAGATGAATTGCTAATGTGGCCGTTTTACGACCCCATTATTATATCTTCCGAGAAAACGGCCGAAAAGATTTGCATCGAAATCTCAGTGTATATCAGTTCTTCAGTACGCAACAGTTACGCATGGACGAATGGTTACGATGGAAGGTTTATCTACCAAACGGCCGTAGGTAATTATTCCAAGGTCACTGCCGCGACATAATACTGTTACTTTATTATACTGTGGCATTACTGTTTAATAAATGTATCACACTTTTCACGTCCGTCAAACTATTGTTCAAAATGTCATAATGTTTATCGGAAATCTATTCTGATTTAAATGGCGCTCGGTTTATAGACCGTTGGCGTCATTTGATTAATTTCAAACAAAAAGCTTTTATGCCTTCAGTGTGATGGACGTGGCCTTCGTCAACATGTATAGGTGAGTCTATTAATCTACAGAGTCAATCATTCTGATATGGCCCTTCAAAGTTTAAACATATTTATCGTACGGAACCCTCACCACGCTAGTTCAACTCGCACTTTTAGTTTTAGTAAGAATAAGGAGAGAAAAAGAAATGGATATTTTCTTTGTCATGAAAAAGTTACATAAGTACTTCTACCTACTTAATTCCTTTCTGTGGAAAACCTTTGGCAGAATCTGCCAACATTCCTATCATGTAGACTTAACAAAAAAATTGTCTCAGTGGATAGGTTTTCTCTAGTCAAGTTCAATAACCCCGACAAAATAAATATTGGCTTGGCATGGCGAAAAAATATTTGATCTAAGCCTAGGCGTCTGGCGTCCTACGTGATTTGTGTAAAAATGGGGTATCTTGGGGGAACACAGATAGTACATGTATATTTAAGCTGAACTAGACAGGGTGGTTGAACTGCAAGGTAACAGCACTTTATTTTATAGTACTCGTTTTCACTGAAGTCACGTTAAATAAGAGATAGAAAATGCCTAACGTAAGCAGTTGTGCTATTCTGTAAAAATATCACCGTGATATCACTTAAGTGAAGTGAGCTTGGAGTGAACTGTCACTGCCTTAGCATCAGTAGGTATCGATGACAATGACAGCTTTACTGCACGCTCACTTCATCTAAGTTTTCACGGTGAGATGGTTACGGAATAGCAACGCAGATCCTTAAGCAATCACTACTGTTTTACAGTTCGTTTCTCAGTAGGCAACTCGTATGCTTCTAAATCTACATTTTTGACACTTGTCTGTGGTTTTATAAAGTACATTCGGTATCTGTCTTCTTCTTCCTAGCCTTTTCCCAACTATGTTGGACTCGGCTTCCAGTCTAACCGGATGCAGCTGAATATCAGTACTTTACATGGAGAGACTGCCTATCAGACCTCCACAACCCAGTAACTGGGTAATACGATATCCCTTGGTAAGACTGGTGGTCTGACTTTCGGGGCTTCTGAGGATCTTTAAGACTGTCAAAGATCTACGAATGACAGCCGGGACCAACGGCTTAACGTGCTTTCCGAGGAACGGAGGAGTCTCGGTATCTAAAGTTGGTCACCTATCCACGGACCAACCCTGGCAAGCGTAGCTTAACCTCATTGATCGATCCGGGCGGCTGTTATTACTTAGCCACGAGCTCCTTCACGCTCGGTATCTGTCAATAATGTTATAAAATATAAATAATATTATAAATAAATAAAAAATGTTGCAAGGCAACCTGTAAGAGGTATCTCAGCATTACCCAACGGCGAATCAACAGCCTTAGTCATAGCCTAGTAGTTGCAGAAATGTATTTTTATTGCTAAGTAACGAATCACATTTAAGAATCGCTTAGTGTTAGTGAAAACGGGTATAAAACAATAACAACCACAACCTTAAGAAAGTATCATTGCCAGAAAGCCGTTTTATTGCTGCTTGCAGTAATGCAAACGACAAGCTTTATGTTCAGCTCAATAGGAACGAGGTCTCCTGATGTGTTTTTAACGAGATGGCTACATGAAACTATGTAAATAAATTCAGATTATTATGTTCACACAAAAACTTCACAAATAGATGAACAATAAACGCTCCGTTTTATTGCGTTTTTAAATGCTAACATTTCTAAATGCCGTCCTACTAGTGTTTGATTCGTTCTGAATTAGAATTTCACGTCGGATTTATCTTGGTAATAAACTTCATAATCCTACGGAACCTATTAGTCACAATACAATGTAGCTCACTATTATCTAATATACCTGATTTACATATTTGTGTCCCAGACATATATTGTGCTACATTTGAGGGTAGATTGAGGGATATGCCAAGTTTCTTCAGTCGGCAAGGATGACGTAAGCTTCGCACGCGAGCACAGCAATCCTTATTATGTTGGAGTGAGGGAAAATAAACGGGCCCCACGTTGGGCGCCAAGAGGGCAAGGCTACGACCTCCGCACGGTTTCAAACTACTTGGAGATATCGTGCAGTTATTTAAATCTTATTCATAAGGCAACGACTTTACATGGTAACTAAATTCAAGTTAATGTTCTATTTTAGGAACTACTTCCTTCTTCAGTTACTCATACTGTTCCAACCATACATGTTTCAAAATGTTTTGTTGTTTTAAAGCTCTGGTACCATGAAACGATCCACATTATATCCAAAAAATAATTATGAACGTAATCAATCATTTGCTAAATCCATTAATTCTCTTTCGACAACGTATGTATCTCTTTTGTGGCAGTGTACCTACTACATAAAATATAAAATGCCAAAGAAGATGTACGAATCTGTTTCGTTGTGGAATTATTATATCAGATTTTATTACAATTCCGCAAAACTTGACCTTTAAAACATCTTTAATGTTATAGGCACAATAAAAGAGCAGTTCTACGAACTCGATTATCCTTACTAATATTATAAATGCGAAAGTAGCTCTGTCTGTCTGTCTGTCGCGCTTTCACGCGAAAACGACTGAACCGATTTAAATGAAATTTGGTACCTACACAGATAGTCTAGAGCCTGAGAAAGGACATAGGCTACTTTTTATCGACATACCACGCGGGCGAAGCCGCGGAGCCGCGGGCGAAAGCTAGTACTATATAATGCGACGTAGCTACGAGATTTATTATAACTTTTATGACTGCACTCAACGAAACAACACTTTCCTAAATTAACTTTATTAATTTGCGCGTGAACTTAAGCAGCTCAAATCTGGTTTTTGTCACCCCAATTCAGAATCATCGTGAGATATTCAATACAAAATTAATATTAAAGAATAAATTTTTCACTGTACTCCCTGGGGTCATTTAGGTAGACCATTTTTACACGACAAGTATTAACTAGAAGCACCGACCACTCGCTTTGGACGTGTGTCAAGGTCAAGACTGTGAAACTAACATATTATTGCGATCTGAGCAACCCTACGTTAACACAAATGTCTGGTTTTATTGCTACGTCTAGTCGCACGATGAACTTCAATCGATATGTAGGTGAGGTACGAGTACTGTCCGTGCTTGGCTACACTTGAACATTTTATAGCAGACAATTGTTCGTAGCTATTTGAGAGCTACGATAAACTTTCATGCCACAGTGTATGTACCTCAACGAATTTATACTCTTGAAAATTAGCCAAAAGTGAGATTATGGGTAACTGACCTGCTGCCAAACGTGATAAGGAAAGCGGTTAGCGACGAGTGCTGATGCAATGGTATGCGCTGTGGGCAGAAGGATGCCGAAGGCCGCGGCGACAGGTGCTCCGACCGGTAGCAGCGCATATGCAGCGAAGACGGCCCACACCACGTGAGCAGCGCCTTCAGCCGCCGCACCGGTGCTCCAGGCGGGCAGCGTGGCGGCTAGCGCGACGCCACCACCAGCCAGTGCCAACCAGCAAGCTCGCGGTAATCGCCTCTCCGGTGCCACACCAGCGCGACCGCACCACCACGCTAATCCACTACATAGTAGTGCGTGTGCGGTCAAAACACCAACCTAAACAAAAGACACTTTGTTATTGTCATCAATATAAAGTTCTACGAATGCAAAATAATTATCAAATCATTCTTCTTATCGGCACCCATAAGTAAGATTGTATTTACATGCCAGAACGGCTGATTTTAAAGTAGGTAATTCTGCCTTTCTCAGTTAGGTATGTTAAGCGTCATAGATGGAAACCTCTCAATATGAATAACACATAACATTACGCTTTTTCACGAAGGGTAAAAATAATCAATATGATGCAATAAGCTAGATTTTATACATATTGCACTTGAAGCCCAAGTAATTTGGCATCGGTCGCGACACAGTAACCTATTTTCTTCATTTAACGTTTTTGAATTGCACTGCGTGACTTTCATTGTGCATTTACCTCAAACTCATACATGAAACATAACCTTGAAAGTAATGTCATTTTATAGTTCAAGCTTATATTTTGTGTTTTTAGTTTGATTGCCAATGGAAAAGAACGGGACTAAATATGCTGCCTGCCCAATCCTTTTTTATCTGAAACGGGGTTTTACAAGTATTTGACTAATAGATAAAAAATGTTTTCAATTGGCTTCTTATGTACGTTTAGGAGGTTCCCTTTTATTTGCAAAAGTCTAGTCCAAGCACTGAGTACACAATTACCCATAAGAGAAACTTTTTGTAATCGACTTATTCGAATGCTTTAGCTAAATCTATGTTTAACTGTTGATTTGCAAAGAGTCTAACTAAATCGTGTTACAATAATAGCTCAGCTTACTTGTGGTGCCCTTCGCCAGCCACGAGTGGCATCGACAGCGGCGAGCGCGGCAGCAAGCAGCGCCCACAGAGCCAGCGCCGAGCCGACGGAGGTGCGCTGAAGCTTGCACGCATAGCGCGCGTACAGCTCCTCCAGCTCGGCCGACTCAAACCGCCGCCTCGCCACCAGCCGGGACAGCGGCCCGCGCGCCGACATCGCCTTCACCGCATGGTCCATGCCGCACCCGCTGCCTCACCTCACCGCCACGCATAACACCCCCCTCCTCCTCATCTAGAACGTTTAATTTTACTTTATGTTTATGTTTCATATTGTTATTCTGAAAATATTAAGTAATGCGTAAAAATATTCACCAATTTACAATGTGGTTTCGAGAATTCCAAATTACCATATAGTTAAATTTAATGACGATAAGGTGCCTTACGTAAGAAAATAATTCCATGTTTCTTTATAACCGCCAACGGCCAAACATACGCTTTACATTTATTCTACGAGAAAAAATAGTTATAAATTCAGAACACCTACGTCTTGTTATCTTGACATATTACATACTTTGAGGTGTGGGAGTCATAAACGGTTGGCTAAGCAAGATTTTTTTTTTTCTATCAATAAAACGATCGTATCACCTCTCGTAAATCTCAAACGAGAAAATAGGGGCTTTAACGGAAATCAAAACTATGACATAAAAGTATAATCAAGTTCCTAAGATATATTAATTTTAATTCCTTTGCGTTTTCCAGTAATAAAAATGTCAATGATTAGAACAGTACGTAGGCGTAGTTTACGCAGGCGGATTCTTTACCGACTTGGTTTACAGTTAATTTACGGTATAGGTAGGTATATGAGGTTTTTGGAACACATAAGGACAAAAGCGAACGAAAGTTTTATGCAAGTTTAACTAAATTTGAAATCAGAGATACTTTACTGGGATTAATGTGCCGATGCCGCCGGTAGATCTAGTAACTCGGGCCCGGGCGGACCATCACGTGAAGCTTTTAAAGTACGATCGAGTGGAGTTTGCGAGACAGCTCCTAAGTGTTCTTGGCTTTTAAAGCAGAGTGAAGTATCAAAAGTCCTGTTCGTCACTTATTCTATTCGAGTCAAACCACAGTAATAAAACAACAAACATGATGTTCAAAAGTCGCATTAAAATACATTATTTTACGAATTATTCGAAATAAACCGAGTGAATTGGATCGTTGTTTTTGGTTTGTATTGAGCTATTTGCACATTATTAACTGCTTCGGAGAGTCTAATAACAAGAAAACTAGGTTAACTGACAGATAAAAACAATCATCTCCCAATCTTAACTTAGAATGGGAGTTTCAGGTTGTACAGAAGCAGTTCATAATTATTAATTAAACATATGAATGCGCAGAACGTTGCATATAAATTAGTACCTCGAAACAAGGCGACAGTAAACAAGTCAATCATAGCTCGGCTTTGATCAACTCAGACGACTACTTAGATTAACCACGATTCTACCCGAACATATCAATTGTATGACAACGCAGATGTTCTTGAGTAATACGATTAGGATCGAATTGTAGATATAATAAGCGAGACGAGGCGTTTAAAACTGACAAAAGGGCAAATTCTCTTTATGTTCAAAGGGTAAACGAGTCCCGCTCAGCGCCAGACCACCAATGGAAAGGTTTAAAGGTGCTCCATAGCCTGCGGTTACGCCACTGGGACACCGCACATACACCAACCGTGGCAGGAATGAGCCAGGACTTAAAAGAAATTCAGCTTCATAACACAAACAGCATATTTAATGCAGAGTTAGCGGAAACATGCTCAAATAGAAGGGGATAAAGGAGCATAAACATTCAAAGAAAGTTGCCGTTAAGTCAACTATTTTACCCAAGTCCTTTGTAAACCAAACAAAGTCCATAATTTGCTCTTGAATGAAGAAAGTTCTAAGATTAGTACAACTTGGGAAATCCTACTTAATAGATTAGCCCTAATCACTGTGTCCCATTTAGTTTTAAGCAAACTATTACGTAGTTTTGTAGGGTAATCCTTGTTTTATTGATTGTAGAAAAGAGCGACGACTACAGATTAAATTAGTCTCCGACACGGGCCAGGCTAGGCGAGTCGCGCGAGGAGACAATCAAATTAGCATAATCGAGTCGCGCGCCTGCATCCGATAGCTAATGAACCACGATACCGATGTTGAAATTTTTGCCGTACAATTACCACGTGTCGGTGTTTCAGTCTACTGTTATGTAATGTCATTACTCGATACAACGACGGTAAGTCTTGTTAGAAAATATTTTAGTGTTTTCTGATTATAAGTGGTTAGCATTTTATACATAGTATGCATAACTAGACTTGCATTATAGCTACTTAGTGTTGTGCATTTAATCTTATTAGCCTTTACGAACTGCCGATATGTCGAGATAACAATTATATTGGACATCTAATATAAATAGTCCAATCAATACTGGAAACTGCCATATATATTGGTAAAAAGTACCGAAAATTAGAAACCTTAAATATCACATATATTTCCCTGGCAGAATAATCTGAGCCCCTCAATCAGAATGTCAACCACCGTTGTGAAGACTTGGCAGCTGCACAGTGTGGCCGCGCTGCGCCAATAGTTTATGACCAACGTAACACGTGGTAGACCGATACGATATTTTCATGGAAGAGTGCTATTCATAAAGAAACTCGGAAAACTATTTTGTGGTCAGACATTTTAAACATGAGGTTGTTCATTGTAACGCAATATTCCTAGGTTTTGGTCTTTATTTGAAGAGGTTTTTTTTGTGTAACTGTTCTTAGTAACGACAATAAGATCGTACATAGGTGTCGTCGTAAATTCGTAAGATTTATCACGTACACAATATTTGCAATTCAAGTTCTAATCTTGTCAACCGGGGCCGCCTCATGGCCTTTGAATATTTAGGTCTTCATTTGAGTCGTTTTTGTTGCCCAGACAGGATAGCGAGTAACCTAGCAAAGCGAGGAGTAAAAGTGTCGCGAAGAATGAAATGTGTGAAAAACTATTTGTCTGCTGGGGATAACTTTTTCTGTTGCTTGAGAATACTGTGTGATTTTATTTTAACCATACCATCTATAGTAAATACCTCATTTATTTAAAGCTCTTAAATGTGAGATAACACAAATGTTCTACTTTTAAAAGCGCGTCCCAAACCGAGCGACCATTTCGTCTGGCAATACAACCCAATTAGAGATAAAACGCGGCGCAGACGTTCATTACGTAGGAAATTTCTTTATCTTTATTGAAATAAACATGTTGCCAGGAAAGGGCCTGATAATGCTTTTATGAAATAACTTGTGTAGTGGTTATTGATAGTAGCCAACGCGTTTAATGGAAACAAATACAGCTGTGTCTTAACGATTTTATCTAAATTGTTAGTAGGTTAGGGTAACATTTAGAAATCCAGCATACAAGCAGCATCGACTGCGATAGAAGTGTCTTGGAAAGTATAGCAATGTTTGTACCTACAGGAAAAACGGCTTGCATAAACTAGATCTCGCGGTGTACGGGCGGATGTCAAACCTTATACAAAATATCTACAAGGAAAGCTATAGCAAATTACTTATGCATATCTGAAATAATCAAATTAGTGAAATATGTGATAAAATATCATAAAATCGAAGACATCGGATAATTCACGAAGAGGATGAGAACAAATAAGTTAGAAAACAGTTTCAAACCGCGGGGAAGATAGTGAGAAGTGGGGGGTCACGGTCGCCGGGTCAATAAACCCGGCAGGCATAGCTGTAGCGAATAAAGCGCACCGCGACGCCAGCCGACGACTCGAGCCCCCACGAGCCGCACTCATGAATTTCAGTCAATGAAAGCGCAGGTTGCGGCCAAACATACCTTTATTACGATCGCCAGATCCGATGCATTCGTGGCTTGAAATTGCTTTCCGTTGACTCATAATGCCTATATTGCCTATATGTATTTTGTATTAAAGTGATTTTGTGATTTATCTCAGAAAATACCTACATCTTCGTTATAATATAGTAGTTTGATAAGTAATGTTATATAATTAACAAATGCTTCCTCTGATTTTGCTGTGCGCGACAGGGTCCATATGATCTAATTATAAGTTTACCACCTAAGAATACCTACATGTGGAATGCAATAAAGTATTGAGTATTGAGTATTTGACCGCATTACCTGCGTATCTACAGGTAGAAAAACGTTGAGCTAATTAATCTAATTAATTGACGGTATACGTTTGGTTGAAGGTTTGTAATAACTTACATATTTCGGTAATTCGTCACGTCTAATAAATCTGCAACCATACTACCTACAAGTAACATTAAATAGAAATAGATAAGAGTTAGTATTCAAATAATTGATAATTTCCTTCGTTAATTCTTTCTTTAACAAAGAGAAAACTTGGGCTAAAGTTAAAAAGTTCAACCAACTTCGTAGTCGAAGAGAAGTTACGAGTTCGTTAGCATAACTATTATAGAACAGGTTCCGAGCGGCCCTAATGTTTAACAAAATTACCAATAGGTACATTATAAAATATGTAGGGTAAACTGCTTTATGTTTCAGACAGAAATAACTGTATAGAAAAATGTAAATATCGGGAAGATTTTAAACATTCTTCGATAAGAAACATCTTATTTTTTAAGTGTAGAACCTTTACAGAAGATCAGTGTTTCCTTTTAACTAGAACAAGACAATATTGTGGCATTTGTAACCGAAGAAATGGAAGCAAGTCTGTCAAAGAATGGAGCACTTTTCTTTATGTTGAAAACAACGTCTCCCACGTGAATTGAATCACTGCGAAGAAAGATAACAGGAAACTCCGAAATGAAAGAAAGCCCATGTATAATTAAATTCTATATTTTTTGTGAAAACCGAATAAAAGAAATCTGGCTGTCATCAAAACACAAATTGCATGTCCGAATTACATACCGATGCGATATCCAAATATCTCTATAAGTAATCAAAGCTTCCTCCAACATTTCCAATAGCCAATAGATAGATAAGTAGCTTCGGCAAACGGTGGTAAACAGGTTATATAGGTTACCATACCAATCAAATGACGGACTGGTATTGATTTTCCTCCTCTGCACCCTAATCATTTATAAATTTACTTTTAAAACCTTTGATTTCATAATAATATGGAGGTGGGGCAACGACATATTAATATTTATACATCATGAAACCGAAACCTATTCCTATTTACTATTTTAAATTTATATGCTAAGATCAGCTATCTAATTGCGTAACTTTTATTTTCGTAACCGATTAAGACTACTATGTTTCATTTTGACAGTTCAACAACATTCATTGCGTTATTTATGTTGTTGAGCAGATTTTTTTGGAAATTATGAAGCAATGGATTAGCAATTTGTTTCAAACCGATTCAGATTCTGATAGATCGTATATTACGCAATTAGGGTGCAGAGCTCTGACATACCAAAACAAAATGTCCAACAAATACCATTGCGGAAACCAGACAACTCAGTCAGTGTGAAACCCACAAAAAAACGTGCTTTCTTATCGCAGAGGAAAATCTAGTGCTTCGTCTGTAAACGAGCGTGCATTATAAAGCAATCTGATTAACGACTAACTCTTTTTCACTTTCATTTAGAATTTGTCGTAAAAACTCCGTCCACTAAGACATTTTTAGCCATGGATAGTGGAGCGCAGCTGCAGGCTCTTAAGATTCCAATAACCTAACCTATAAGTAGAGATAAATTGCACCGAGAACCAGTGTGACCTATTTCTCTCTCTCAAATCCCAACATACTGGGCGCAAGACGATAAGCTGTTAATTCCGTATGTTTTTCCTTCTGGGCCAGATCAGAGAGCGATTTCTCTGAACAAATACAACCGCAACTTTATAATTCATACTGTTGTTTTTCAGGCAAAGCTTGTTTGTATCGTTTTGGAACCCGTCCTTTCAAGCTCTAAAGACATTAGCTTAAAAAAGTCACCGAGTATGACAATGTCTCTACACTACAACAGTGCAGAAGGAATTTTCGCCAGGCTAATCGGTTTTGCGGTAACCGTACGCAAGCAATTAGCGTTCGGTTGCCGCAAAACATCGATTTCAGGATCCGATTCAGTCACTTACCTTGAAATGTTACACTAATCTTAATTTAGTTTATATGTATTTTATATATTATGCGCTTGACCAGAAGTCACGTCATATAATCATATCCAGTTTTTAATCAACAACCAGATTTGGGGCTTATATAAAATAATTTGTCTTATAATAATGTTACAGCTTTTTTATTTTCGTGCATCAAAGCAACGAGTTGCTAAGCTGACAGCCCTAATGGTTATACTGTATCAACAGTATCAAGCTCCCTGCCAGTAAGTAGCGGACGATAAGTACAGTAATCGCATTACCGATGATATTAGCATGGTAATGGACCCAATTACAGATCCAGACATAATGAGCTCTTTGTTCATATCGATAGAAGTGACAATGTGGTAGTAGATGGAAGGATAGTAAGCGATATATCAAAGAATGACGTCACTCTGGCGTTAACTGACTGTCTGCGGAACAAAAGAATTACAGCAAGACACCATTCAACGGTCCGCAACTATTAAAATTTTATTGTTAACACACCAAATTCGGATCATAGTGAAGTAATTAAATTAATTTCTTGGAAAAATTGGTAAATACGAGGAAAATTTTATACGACTGAGGTGGATGTCCAAATATTCAGACAGCCATGACTGTGTGGGGGAATAAAACATGAATCAAAATTAATGCACCTAGCTTCTGACGTTTCATAAGTGCCCATGTAGGCTTATGTGAAATAAAATATTTTGATTTTGATTTTGAATGCAGCTACTTGAAACAAAAAAGGTTATGACAGCTGCGTCACAGTAAACAGTTAACGATTTGTAAACAGAACACTAATACGTTAAAGATAATTAAGTAACGCGAGTTAAGCTTGTTAACGATAGATAAAAGTTGATTGTTGTTGTGGTGACATTATCATTGTGTACAGTGTCGTTCAGAAACACCAATTGAATCATACTGTGATTCATAGGAACAAGACAGTATGAGGTTTTCCTCATTTATAGGTACTGTAGGTAGTGTCATGCAACTGTATAAATCACTGATTACTCAAATATGTAAACGAAGCTTACGTTGATGACGAGTAAACAATAACAGGCAACGTGATAGCGCTAGCGTCTTAACAGTCGTTAGTCGAAAATAAACTTCTAATTTTATCTCGTCTTTAGTGCAAATATCCGTTTGTAAACGCAAATATCCGTGGACGGTCTCGACACTCTTGACGTACGCCGTAGGTACTGGAATCTTTTACCCAACTTATGTAAACTCATTCACAGGTTAATCACCTAAAATTCTTCTAATAACCTAACCTCGTAATTCGGGTGTTGAATTAAAGATTTCGTTTGATTGTTTTCTCTTATTAAGTAGATAAATATCACATTATGAGAACCTACATTTAAATAAACATATATTTAATGAGTTATATTATATCAATAGTTGTATATTTTTTTCACAAGTAAGTTATCATTTACGTTTGAAGCCAATTAAAATACCATGGCATATTAGAAATAAATGCTTGTTATTTATTTCATGAAAAACGTGCCAGACCAGGCTTGCCAACCAGAAACTAATATCTTCCACAAGACCCATCTAGGAAATTAAAAAGCCATTCATTTAATTTATTAAATTCGCGGTTATTATAACGTTATAATAACAGACGCGGATATAGTACCAGTCGTAAACTCACATAAACGTCTACATTTTGATTGGTCGCATGAGCGATATCATCATCTTCAAGAGATGACGAATGATGCTGACACCTTTTCACATAAGAATGCTAGTTCTAAAATCTGTATGTACACGGAGATCAGTCATCACGGGGCTGTGGCGCTGGATGGCGGCACCAAAATAGACTGTCACCTCGAAATATGAATAAATACTGAGGAATATTCACAGACTCACAGTGCAAAACATTGCTTCCGTCTACAAAAAAATTATATAATTATCACGGAAAATCTCACGCCCACATTGTTGATCCAGATTATTTAAAGCAACTAAACTGAGTAACATAAATATCAACACAGTGTAATTTATTCTAATTCACTCAACTTTAACGTTGATCTATCAATGCCTTAGCCTTAGGCCTGCTAATGTAATTAACTGTTTATTTTAGTAGCTATCCACAAGAGATAAATGATGTTATGACCGTAATTTAGTAATGTTTAGGCCATTAAATAAAAATACGCTCTCAATATATCCGCTGAAACATGAAGTTTTATTTTTAATAAATTGTTGTTCATAGTTAAATCTAAATAAAACAAAAACAAACTTATCGTCACGACTCACGACCAACTTCAAGACAAAATTTTTTGCACACGAATGTATTTTAAGGTTAGCAAATTATTTTGGCTTATAATTGATATGAATATGTTTATTTTTTGCACTATAAAAACAGAATATCATCCTGTTGACATGGTTGTTGGCCATGTCGCATCGGCTCTTGTTATATTTGGCTAGTATTCAAATTGGAGATCTAATGGCGTGTTACACCGCTGTCCTTGCATTGTAAACTTCTCCTTACATTTGACCCCCTAAGCCGAGGTTCACGATACTTCTCAAATTATCTTTGTTACATTCTTACATATAGAAAACATCTGACTCAGATTACATCAGTACATTCATCTTTCTTATCGTAAAACACGTATGTACTGACGTAGATACCTATGTTCAAGCTCAGCAAGCAAGGTTCCGTGTTTTTATATGAATTGCGGTCTGTTTATAACAAAGATAATAATATATTGCAAGTACATACATCTTTGTTATGGTACAAATGCGTTATTTTGTACCAATTCAGTTTCATAATAAAATAACTTGATAACTTTGACGTTACTCTACTCTGGTGTTTAAATGTCAATTGGAACCAAATCTAATGATTCATTGGACACAACCGTCTATTTTATGTATTAATAAACTTACTTTCCCAATCACTTCGAAACAAAAAAGTTGTAAAATGTCAAAAGACATGAAATTAGGGTCATAATAAACTTGAACTACAGTACAGCGTAGAAATTGATCGATCACAATGATTAATATTCTTTCGGCGAGCATACATGACGAAGGTAAAATGTTTATTTGTATATTATAATCAATTAGTACCTAACATTATTAAGTTCATAAATAACTCCAGCACGGACTGGTGGCAGCTCACGGTGACAGGTGACCGTAATGGCGTCGTTACTCTGAACCCACTTCACCTTACCTAATCAAAACAACACACATACTATGCACCAGCGGTTATTAGCCATGTCGCTACTGCTAAACGGATTAACTATACCCAACTGGTTTGCTGTCAATAAAACAGACCATAATATACTAGGCTCTAATTATGTCACAGTGATTTGACACTTATATTTTATCGAAAATTACGCATTTAGAACCGGTAAACGCACTTAACCTATATTTAGAATCAATTACTGTAAAATTTATTCTATTCACTTGAATATTTCTCGCTAACAAATTAATTAGGTACGTGTTTGTTCCCTTTGCATAGTTTTTATCGTTATCGGTATTTTCTGTGAGTTCACCTGCATTAGTCACTGCATAACAATTAAATGATTAACGGTTGACGAAATCCTAACTAATATATTATAAATACGAAAGTCAGCTTGTTTATTTGTTTTTTTGGATAGCCAACATGGGTAGACTGGAGATGGACATTTCCAGTCTACCAATGTAGGCTACTTTTCATCGCAGATGAAGTCGCGGACAAGTGACAACAACTAGTATTTTAATATTACATTCAGAGCATGATAAGATGAGTTGGCATGTGGCAAGTACCCCTCGCTTGCCAGCGAAATCGAACTCTGCAAAATCGGTATTTTATCGGGTGGTGCGTGTTGTGTAATGTGTAGTTCCATGGATTATTTTTAATGATAGTGAGTTTTTAAAATGATGGTGGTGTTTTGTTTTGGTGGTGGTGGTGGTCGCCAAGTGTACCTGCAGGCTAATCTGGTGAGATCTTTCCATATTACAGTGACTTGCTCCTCTCTGCAAGATACACGCCATAATTCCGTCATTTTAAGTCACTACAGGTTTAATTGGCTAAATAATGTACCCAACTTTAAGATATAATGCGTAGGTTATTGTGTTCCAAAATCGTTATTGAGTTCAAGTGAACTTTTTTTTGTAAGTGGTCAGTGATGCTCTATTGTCTTGGGCACGCATACCTAACGGCTTTGGAAACAAAATTCCGCAGCCCCTATATCCCTCGCCAGATGTGGGCGCCCGCGCCGACCCTAAGGTCGCATAGCAATTGGTATTTTAACTTTTAAGATACTCACTATTTGGGTATATTATAGAATGCCACAACGGGGCATCTCAACAAAGCTGACAGTGAAAGTGTAAACTGTAGATTGTGTAGAATATGACATACCTACTTTGATTTTCATTCACTCAAACTGCTGTCTGCAGGTGCAATCCTTGAAAAGGGCTTATACTCGAGCTAATTTAAAACAAATATGACGGATGGCTATCAAGTTTTAACGCTTTTTAAATTTACTCTATCCTGGGCGCTTTTTTCATTTACAAAAAAGGGGTCGCAACAAAAATCTGATGCTGTAATGTTATTGGTTGATCAGCATGGGTAAGCGTTACATAGTGGCCGAACGCTGCAGGCGGGAATAGACCTTGTGATGCGCGCCCGCCATAGTACTATCGCGGAAAGCCAGCAAAGGCGCATGGACGCTATTATAGAACCTGGGCGGTAACAGAGGTGGTCATCTTGTGCGCGGGATTTTGTTTTGAAAGTAGTTGGTTATGGGTGTCGGCGATGTAACTATGAACAGGAAAGAAGAATGCGAGTGACGCGGGTCGGGATTTTTGTCGGGGTCTTATTAATTACTTGAGCCGAATAGTGCGCTTTTAACTCCGAACTATATTATTTGCAATCGCATCAACCCGAGGTGAGCAGCGGCGAGCTACAGATTGAACTTGTACGGCGACGGAGCTGGACATAAACAACGAGGATCGGGCCGATCGCGATCTGAACAGTGCTGCTGAAAACGCATCAGAACTAAGAAGAAAAGAATCGAGAAAGCAGTTTAACTCCGCCAAAAGATTCACCGGTGAAGCTGGACTTGAACCATCCTGGCAGAGAGAGTCATCATGAGAGACTTGATTAACCACGCTAGGAATAAACCAAGACAAAAGTAAATGCACGAAATCTTAGAAGGAAAAACTGTTACGAAACACATCAAGAATCACAGGACGTGCTATCTCGCACATGTTCACAGACGCGGCAAACCACACCTTTTATATGCAGCAATGCAGTACAAGGCCAAATCCAAGAGAGTAGGCTGACCGATTTACGCATGGAACGACAACCTAAGACAGGACATGGCGTGCTTCAACAAGGAAATCAACTTCTGGATGGACATGGCTTAAGACCGATACAAGATCACGAAAGCAGCCAGCGAGATATACAAGAAACCTGAAACGGACAGCTGCGAGTCCTTGGACAAAGACTCAGAAAACAGCAAAGTGTAACACAGCACAGCAGGGAGATAGAAAAGAGCCGAGAACGAAGCATATCTCCGCCAATAGATTCAACGGTGAAAATGGAACGGAGCCCACTGGCGGCGACGTAGTAAAAAGATGCCCATCCTTAGATAAATATTACCCGTCTCTCCAATAGTCCATTGCTTACTCAAGGATGCATATCCGGTAGGCTCGCAAATCCTACCATATCCTGACGGGCACGGTCTATTCCCTACAATTACCCGCGCCCCCGGTCTACTCTTTGATATGCAATGGCTTCTGTAACCCCATGAACCATGAGGCTCCAGGGGCTAGTGCAAATCCTGGGGTTCATTCGATTTATCGAGTCTGGTTAAGCCACGCTGGGGTCGGTGCATTTAATTCATTCATTCATTCATACATTCAGAGCATGATAAGATGTTGAATTTTTTACATTATTTATTAGGTACGTCGAACACTAAAATAAATAAAATACTTGAAAAGTTAATTATTAAGTAACCAATTAATTTTTCACACAACTTCTTTTAGTATGACGTCACGAATTTATAATTAGACATACAAACTTTATTTGCGTCGAAACTATTTCACACATCTTATCTAAAAGATGTAAATTAAGAATTATTTATTTTTCTAATTCACACGAAATTCACACACAAAGCATATATAAACATACCACACAAGCACACTTAACAGATATATAGACTCGTGTAAATAATACTGAACAGTTTTTCACACATTTTCTCACTTCATTATTCTTTAATAAGAAATCGTTGATGGAAACCAAAGGGCTCTTACTCAGTTAAAAGATACCTGTTACCGCTACGGGCCTTGCTAATCATATAGAGGCATAGGGGTGTAAGGAATATGTTCAAAATATAGGTATACTTATCATAATTATGTAGGTAACACGATGGTTACTGGGAAATGACTTGAAAGACCAAGCAATGTTACAAATGCATATAATGAAAAAAGTTTGTTGGACCTTTATGGACATAGCTTTAGGAATATAAATTCAAATAATAACGTTCTGTAGCAAAGCAATCGAAAACAAACAAACATATCAGCTCATTACTGCTACTGCTTCTCATAGCGAGAAGGCATGAGCATTGATCGCCACGCTTCCTTGCGATATTTTCTTTCACCAATATGTCAGCGAAATTAATCCATTAATCCATTTTTATGTTAATCATCCTTATCGCCCTAATTTTGCACACTTCACTGCATAGGTACTTAATTATAGATCATTATCTAGCTATGAGAACACCAACATTGTTGAAACGGCACATTAGGTACAATACAGTGCTTAGAAAAGAAAATGTTAATCAATTGGAGATGCATTATCTACTTTAAACAATGAAGAATCATTCGAAACGGAGCAGATAGTACTTATATCTTGTAATACTTAGGTATCCGTGGTCCACTTACAAGCGAATCCCTCTATATATTTGTCTTGCATAAACCGCATGAGAGTTATCAGCGTAAACTCGGTTTAGTCGTTAAATTGTAGACTATAAACCTTTTTAATGGCTTAACTGCGACCATGATTTGATTATGTAATCATTATAACCGAAGGCTGTCGCTTTTCTCGTTCACGTTTCCAGATAAATTATTAAAAACATCAAAGGGTTAAATCAAAATCTTGATGAAAATAATTTGTCTGGAATTTAAGTTTTGTTATTAATAGCCTCCTTAGAAAAATATTGATTAAGATATTGGTAAAACCGACCTACGATGGAGCAAATATCGGTAACAACGAAGTTCATACAATCATAGTAAAGTGCAACATGTAGCGAGTGTCATGTGCTGTCGGATATCTTATATTTTTAGATCTGCTATAAAACGTGCTAAAGGATACCGAACTCTTCTCGAAAGTCGATATAATTTCTATCGTCAACGTGCTGTATCGCACTGGATTGCACTTGCACTTTGTGATAAGTCAAACTTAAACTATAAGGGTAGAACATCGCTTTAGAAAATTCAATATTCTAAGCATGGAATATTGAATTTTCTAAAGCAATGTTCTATCCTATACTTTCGAGTTTATTCCCTTTGCCCTTATCTTCATTTATTTGGGAACGACGACGCTGCATGTCATCTCCTTCCATAGATAATCTCTAGCAAACGTTATCTCACTATTCAGTTCCTTTCCAGTAATATCCCATATCCTATATCCCATAATCCATCCAACGTTTCTTTGGTCTATCTCAATTCTAGCAAGTGTGTTTCTTCTTAAACATTAGGTAAAGGTTATTTACATCCCATCTGTTTTCTGGTAAGTTTAATTTCCCCTCATAGTTATATAATATCCGAACAACTCACGATCACGTTCACTACGCACAAGACTTACGTTACAATAACATGTAATGAGAAAAAAAACTTCCACTTTTATTAACACGAAATTACTTTCCCGTAAAGCATCTTCGTCGTGGAAAATCTAATATATTTCCGTCTGTCGCAATTTAAATAATAGCTTTTCATATAAAGCCAGTTCTGTAACTCGGTTAACTTCTGTTAAATAAAAATAAATTCGGCAAGTAATGACATTTTAGACTGTCTGCCCTTATTATTAAGTTGTTGACGGTTTTAAATTATAGGTGTTATTGTGACATCGGCAATTGCATTACGATATCGATACGGATCAAGGGTACAGTAATGCCAATTCAATCGAGGTGAACCTTACTTTTAATTTCATTATCATCATTAATTTTATCAGCAGCTCGTTAAGCGATACTACAAATCAGCGGAAGAGCTTTCTGCGGACAATTAGCGAGGTTTCCGGAATCTATTAATTTCCAATTTAATAAGTGTCGAGTACTTATAATAGGATGTCCGATCAAGATTTCTTGGAATAGCTTTCCAGTCGTGTCCCAATTGATATTATAGAGAATTCTTACAATAATTTAATACCTGACTATAATAGACAGGTCAGGTCTCGCGAGGTTGAGTACCTGCAAAATATAAGATTGAATCAACGTACTTAGGTATAAATCTTAATGTTGAGGTCATAAATCATTCCACGCGCACCTGAAATATTTATGTAACTCCCCAATTGTTCCTATGTCCATACAAAAGTAACTTCCTAAACTGTTGCGGCAGCTTCTCCAACTTTGCCGAGATCAGCCATAAACTTGCTGCATACAATGAATATTTTAATAAAGATCTAAGCATATTACATAGCAATTTGCTATGGCAGGTGTACCGGGTCTGTGTTGAACTATGAAGAAAACAAGGAAAACTTCCGTAGTTAACTACTGACGATCAGATTGAAGCGCTTAAAACTTAGAGGGGTTTATATACATTATAAACATTGCTTAAAGATATGTAAGGATTAGCGACTGTTTAACCATAAATTTTTGACGTTTGAACGTCACTTAACTTTAGAAATAAACTCTATAAATGGGAAGTGAATCTTGACTTAATCATAATCACGAATTATTAGCAAGTAAAGACACTGTATTTTATTTATTTATACTCTTAATGTGACTTAATCATTACAAATGCACTATAAAATAACTGCAACAAATGAAGTAGGTAACGTTACATACGGCAAGCACACCATTCTTCGAGCTTTTATTGTTGACAATTTAACAATACCCGACCCAAAATTGGGTTAGTGGGTTCTAATTTACAGTTCCCGTATCGAATAACAATACAAGCAGACACCATCATAAACAGCGGTTATGAATTCCAAAACTCCGGATTCCAGTTCCGTAGAGATGAATGGGACAAGTTGATTTGGAAAAAGTGGTTTCAGGACCGAAAATCCCTAGTAAGTAACCAAGATAATCCGCATTGTTGTACCTAAAGGTTGTTTACGTGACATTTACGCGACTTGACTTTCTTTTGACGGCAAAAAGTAAAATCTCTAAAAGCCAAATCCTTCTATATGTTAGCTAATACAAAGAAATTCCTACGTGAACGAATTGAATGAATTCTTTGATGCTTTGATGTTTTTGGCTTAGAAGTAGTGTCTACTGTAAAAGGTTTTTCATAAAGAACTTACTGTCATAGGACATGGCCGCGTTACTGATCAAAGCAAAGCTTTCGATAGGAAATAACTATCAAATAAATTTACGAGATTTAAATTCATCTATTTTGTTCATCTTTATAGTTGAGGCAAGGTTGGGGCGTTTGGAACTTTGGATATTCAATTGTGAGCCATTATGTCATAGAACATGGGATTCAGGAAACGGATAATAATAACTATGGGTATAGTTTATAACGAAACCATGCAATTGTGTTAACAAAATGTTAAGTTTCAAGGCAATCGAGTGCTCGAGGTCATCTTGAGCTTGTACGTCAAACATAAATATTTTACCATTTTGTTGTCTTTGTGCTTTATGTGCGGTCTTACTTACGTTATTTGAAGTTTGTTCACACGATTTAACCCAGAGGCGCAGATATTATAATACTACGTACCAGAGGGGAATAATATAGTTATTTAAAAATCGACTGGTTAAGTATAAAGTGAATGATCAAATTGAACATAATGTCGTTAATTTATTGACTTGCTGAATTTGGGTACGCTATAAAAATGTTTTTACCATAAATATTAACTTGTTGAAATTACTTGTCTGATGTTTACGCAAGTTGACTTAATTATGTAATCAAGGGGATAATTTCAACATTACTTTTAAATTGTTATTATTTCCATAATACAGCCGAAGTCTGCATTAATTTTGGGAGAAACAGAGCCGAGAACGCAAACCAGAACATTAGTACTTAAAATCGCATCAAAAATATTACGAAACGCTGTGTAAGGTCTAATAAAGGGCTGTTGTGGTACCAAAGGCAAACATTTAAAATTTTACGAGCCGGATGCAGCCAGCCCGAGAGGCAATAAACCGGGCTAAAGCCAGCAGTCTACTAACTGACACTGATCGAACTTTTACACAGTTTATTGGGTAGGCGACATGCTATCAAATATCTATCATGTTGCAGCATAATTTCACGGAATATTGCTTTCACGGGTTGCAGCGAGATATTTAAATTGCAAATATAGGTACTTAGGTCATATCAAAATGATAGCCACGTAGCTACACTTCCATTTCTACGAACTAATTAGCGGCTATTGGCTACTCTTGTTAATTACTCTATTTAACCATCTGATACTGAAACGTTTCGCGCATACACACAGGTGATAAATATACTGCTCTATTTATCGGTTCTTAATAACAATTTGAGATATGTGAACAAATTGTAATGCCCTGCGCTTCCATTGATCGCGAGCTTGTACTAAAACTACCAACCAACCCAATCTAGCCACAGATCTCATGATTTGTAGCTGGTTTTACATCTGCGTCTCTGTTTCTAGTAACAGCATTGACATACGACTCAATGAATCATTCAATTTGGTTTTGTTTTTAAACAGGGACGTTACGCACGAGCGACTTGTAATGTGTCAGCGAAACCGTGCACTGTGTTTATGCTTTTCTTTTTCTTCATAATATAGGTATTCCTCAAAGGTATTGTTTTGTAAGCCAATTATAGGATCTGTGTAATCTGCTTGCAAAGGCTTCCAGACTTCCTCATTTTTATTTTGAGGTAAAGGCACCAATTGTCTTGACGCTTCAAAATTAATAGGTACAACTTCTTGGTTTCTAAAAATTAACCCTAACTCGGTCTTTGTAGCACATAACGCGTCATTTCTGGCCTGAAAAGAAAGCTAGTATTATAGAACCAACTCCCTAGAAATATTATATATGTACCTACCGTGTATATATTTTAATATTTTTACTATATTTTGTGGAAATAAACAGAAAACACGATCCGATCCGATTTCCGTATTTCCGATTTTTCATATTTGATAGGTAAATTAGAGATGAGTCGGCTTGACAAAACCTGTTATTTTCAGAGACCTACTAGCCACTGGCCAGAAATGGACGATCATGCACGCCTCGTGGCCAATGACTTCATCATTCGTGTTTTATTGTCCCCATTCTATCGCGTTCGCGCGTAAATATTTAATCTCTTTTAACGTCCAGGCTGATGTCGCATTAGGTACATTAAAGATAATCGAGAGCTTCATAATATTGTAGCCATGGGATATTAAGGCATGTCAGGAGAACAATAAATGCTTTTTCGTCAATGTCACCCCAAATTTCTGTAATTACAGCACAAGTGCAGCAAAGTGATTCCAAACATTAAACAGCTCTAAGCTCTCCATTCCAAAATGCCAGCAATGTTTGAATTCTATTCTCGTCTGCAATTAAGCAAAACTAGGAGCTAACTCAATTTCATTAATGAAACGAGAAATGTCTTAAACTGCAATGGAGTCCTCGCTTTTATTTTAATTTTATACATATTTTGAATTTTTAATACATTAATTATTTCTGCGAATCCTAGAAAATCATGCTTTATTGCTGCAAAAACAGCGAAGATGAGATAACTATTGCTAATGGTAACACACCGACAAAAAAAAATCTAACAAGATACCTTATAAATATGATTTATCTACAAGAAAAATGTTTTTATAAAACTGTTTTATTATAAAGGCGTGTTAATGAGCCCGTATCAGTGATTTGTCGAGCGAATGAGCATTTCGCCGGGTGAGCTGAGCGCTCAGCAGCGTGACCCGTGAAACTAGGTTACGCTCTCCGTACCCGCCTACCGGCTACCACCCGTGCCGAATCAGTTGCAGCATACGTAAATTACGCCAATAACACTTTACTGATATTCTTGTTAACATTAGATACAATATGGAACGAGTTTGTTTTTTATTTTATTGACTTTTGGCTTCAACCACAACCGACAAAAGCATCGGTGTCATAATGATTCTTCTATGTCAGCAGTCCCTAAGCTTGATCTTTGACATCTTTATTTTTGCACAAAGATGCAGCAGGTAGGTAAAATAATTGTTTTGAGTAATACAGTTTTTCACTAAGCTGGTACCGATACCTAGGTATTATAGGGACAAGACGCGAAGTAGGTATATATAGCCTACTTGGCGCCTTGACCAAGTCGAAGTGCATTGAAAAATCGGGCCTAAAAATTAAATGAATAAAAAGTCCATAAGGCGACCCATTGACCAAAGTAGGCCTTAAAATATTAAAATAGTGGCTATACAATAAAATATCCGAAAAGTACCTACTGATACTAATAAAAAAAACTATTTTGGCATCGGGCATTCCGTTTTTCGGTGACTATATATACCCTTCTTCAAGTGTGATCGGTGTAGGCTTGCAGAAAAAATATCGATATATCGAAATATCTATATTTTTTGTTCGGTAAATAAAATATCAAGTATCGAAAATGTTGAAACATTTATTAAACGATATATTTCCAATAGCAACACCGTTGTCGCCACTGACTAAAACCGCTGGAATACAGAGCCGTAAAAAGTATACTTTTTCCTAGTTCGTTATTTGTATTATGACTAAAAAACTTGAACCACGTACATGAAAAAAAATTGTTTTTGAAAATTCCCCCTATATATCCTTTTTTTTATTTTCGATATATCGAAATTGATATTGATACTACTTTATAAATCGTTTTTTTTTTCGATGTATCCAAATTCGATATTGATACGATATAATTATAAAAAGTTTCGATATATTATACACTTCTTGCATCCCTACATCGGTGTTTGATTGATATTGATAGTTGAAAAATTTGTTAAACGTACATAGCTAACAGTAATTTATGAAGTTTGAAGTAGGTAGGTAAATAACTTGTTGCAAAATTTAGAACTTCTCAATCGTTGTAGTTGGTATCAATCATCACTTCAACATCAGTCAGAGGACTCGGAGAGAAGCTCTTCAAACATTTTTAAGTCAGAGTTAACTTTATGCATAGTAACCGGATTTGTTTGAACCCATCCTTGTACTTGTGGGGAAGGAACCGGCTTTCGGTACACTAATAAATCACCGTTCACCGTTCTAAGCCGCGCGCTGTCCATTGTTGTTAGCCGTAGGCGTTGCGCGTCCAAACAAAAGCTAAAATAATCAACATCTTAGCGCCTTACCTCTAATAGGAGTCCTCGAGGGCGACGTCCCGCGAGCACGCCGGACGGAACGGGCGGCGCGCACCCAACATAAACACTGCACCAAACGGTTAAATCATACGCGGATTAAGCGAACTTGCAGCCGATCTAATGTCAACACGGCACTGTCACTCTGTTCGATCACTGAAATCCAATTGGTTCGTTTGTTTTTAGTCACAATTTAGTAATAACTACGCGCATGTCAGATTAACAACGTTAGATTATTTTGGTTCTCTTCAATAGCATCTTCCAAGACCGCCGCTCGATGACTGGCGGGCCGGGCGCGCGCCGTTCGTTTGGTCGGATTATCATAACGCGGGGCGCGGTGCGGCGAGCGCGGGAGCATGCACGCCTTCTTTGAATGGTAGTGTAATATTGAAATGAATGAATGAAAATAAACAATGAATCTTTTAAAATATTGTAACGCAACGCACATGTACGCACATTATTTTCAAAGTGACGATATTGTATTGTTTGTAGTTGTCTTCTGTCTATGGCATTATTTTATTTTTATTTTAAAGAATTTGTTGAATAATGATATACTTACCACAGGTACAAGTACCCCACAAGTACAAGGATGGGTTCTATTCAAACAAATCCGGTTACTATGTTTAAAGTTAACTCTTTGATATTTATTTGAAACATAGTCGAAGCGGCATTCTATTTATTATTATGGAGGTACTTACTTAGCTACTGTTATGTTAGGTAATCAAATTAATAATGTATTTATCCTGTAACACCATTTATAGAGATTCGCCTACTTATCGATTTTTTAGGTATTGTACCTAGGTACCCATAATGTCGAGAGTACCGCTACCATCTTTCCATAGTTTCTAGCATAAGCCACAATTTTGTCTATGTAGGAAGGAATATCGTCATGGATAAGAGCGTGTATTCTGAAATAATTAATATCGTCACACCGGATATTTCGTTTTTAGAGGTATGAGGAACAGGGTGTAAAGTTCACTCATCCTCTAAAGAAAAGGGAGGATCTTTCGACCAGACAGGTGCCATATCTGGTGGGCAACTGCCCAACGATTGTTGTCGGGATCTTATCGCGCGATAAACTCTAATTCCGCGATGCAGGATTTTGTGTGACGTCAGGATTTTCGTGTGACGTCTGGTCTTTGATGCTTAATTCGCATGTGGCGATGTAGATGCCGCCACAAGTTTTAGATATAACAAAGTACCTTTTTGGAAACTTTCCAAATGCCTTTTTTACACCTAAAATAGTTACAACATCAAATTCAGTGTTAAAATTGCAATTCATTATTATTATTCTAGTGAGGTACCTATGGCTCTTAATGAACTGCCGGAGCCGCTCTAGTAGACACATTATTGGAGCTGCTTTGCATAATCAGTGCTTCTTATGCGGAGGAAGAGGCTTTGCTGATGCCCCTCTACATTAATAATGCCTAATTGGCGGTGATAATTTGTAGGCATGCCACAGATGTGCTATATTTGGATTATGAAAAATTTGATGTCGTTTGATCGCCTCCCCTTGCGAAGTCCAATTTGTAGACTTGAGCACTTTGGCATTCGCAATGATCTACTAGCCAGGATAAATGATTATCTTTCCAAAAGAACCTTCCGGGTGCGTAATGGTGACGTTCTTTTTACGTCCCGTACAGTGTTGAATGGTTTTCCTCAGGGACCGATGCCTGGCCCATTGATATTTATATAAAATCCGTCACTGACTTGAAAAACATGTTTCATCTATCTTTCTCATTACGTAAAATTATAAAATTAAGCAACGAACCAATACCAAACGAAGCAAAAAGAGTATTTTCAAAGGATCGTAACAGGTGGCGTTCTGTACTTTTTGTCTACCCCCATGGGAAAAAGGCGTGAGTTTATGTTTTTATCTGAAAATAGTAAAAATTTGTAAAAAAAAAAAAACATTAATGACTATAACTAAGTATGCGTATAACAGTATACTTAATCATTTTAAAGAAATAAGAATTATCCCCTCCGCCATAGAAACTTATACTGACCTATATAAAATAACCGACGCAAAATTTCTACTGTGATTTCTATGGACATTTATAGGGACATCGACGCGCAAACTGCTACCATGAATTCAGCACATGATCTAGAGTAGATCATGTGCTGAATTCATGGTAGCAGTTTGCGCGTCGATGTCCCTGACACCCCGTTTTATATACCTTCCTAATGTGTCAGGGTATATTTATGTTCTGCGCCTAATGCGAAGACCATTAGGAGATATTTAAATACTAAGTCGGCTGAAATTATGCTGATGATGAAACCTAAATAGCTAGATTTTACCAAATATAGAGAAATCTTTAAATTCCTTTTTCCGATATTTTTTGCAGCCGTAACTCCGAGCAGACATTATAATCACATTAAACGTGTACTCCCACACATTGTTCGTCAGTGACATCCTTTAAAATGGAACATATCATTAATTCACTAATTTCGCCACAATTGCTTTCAATTTACATAAACGGGTCAACGAATGCATACAATAATAAGTTTTGTTAATATTGTCATGTATGTTGCAAGCGTATTAGCTGAAGTGTTGTGCACTGTGCTCCGCGCAATATATCAGATACAAGTGCGTTGCATATGCCTGCTAATCTTCTATTTGACAGCTACCATTGAAGCGGGACGTAAATAGCCGGTATCGACGTCAGAGCGGCCGATGCTTCCCCTTTTGTTGTAACCTACCTGCAATCATACAAAATAATGGTTAATAACAAAGCGTGTTCTCTGAAGGTAACAGACTCGCACGTTTACCTTGTCTCGGTTCCCCTTTGTCGCCAAGTAATAATTTATATGAAGCAAAACCTTCCTCGACTGACGAGGTTCATGGTGGTGAAAAAACATCAGAATTCTTCCAATGGTCGAGATAAGCGTCATTACAGAGGAATAGGCACTTACAGGAATTTTTTTCGTATTATTTACAGAGATATTTACTTCCCTATAAGTTTTAGCAAAAATTGCCGTATTTCAGCGTAGCGCGACTACTTAATTGGATTGTTAGCGTTAAATTAATCGAGTCTGTTTTCTGCTGCAAACAAAATAGGTACCTACTGATAAAAACACGGAAATTACAATAAAAATCTTCGATACGAACAGAAATAAAATTAATGAGCATGGTATAAAAGCATATAAGAATGCAACATCAAATGATAATATTTAGTTTCATGAACTCAACGCAACGCGACATCGCCCTGTGTCAGTGCATATGGATAGCAATTTAGCGAGACTGCACACCGTTTTCACATAACGAACCGCTCGACAGACTCTCTAGAGTTTTTGCTTTTGCTGACTACTCTCTGCATTAACAAAGGAATCCAGTAATAACGAGTTGCGCAGTTATATCCGATTATCTGTGCTTTATTTAAATTGTCGATCAGCTGTCCTTGAGTGAAATAGAATACACATTATTTTGTGAAATCAACATCCTGCGCCATCAGACTTTACAAACGATTGCCCAGTTAATTTCTTACGAATTACACGCAAGTTAGTAGGTAATACTAACCTATGCATTAAACTAGACGAGTAACTAAGTAAAGCTTTTGGATTTACATTTAAAATCTTTTCGGTTCACTGCATGTCAACTGTAGTTCAGCGAAACATCACGACTGTGCAGTTGCCATGTGGCTACGTTCGCATGATGCTCAAATACGTAATATTTTCAAAATGATAGAAACCACATTGAAAATTGGTAAGTATAATAAAATTATTCCTTCGGAAAATAGCATTTCAAGGGTTAACTCCAACCGCGTTTTTTGCGAAATGTTCTTTTCAGTAAATATTTTACATATTCAAAGCAGTTGCATTACCTATATAAGAAATTATAAAATATGATTCCCAGTAGATTGCTTCCTGCAGTACCTATAACAACTAACCACATTATAATACCCTTACATTATATAGTCTGTCTGTACTCACGGTAATTTATCAACATTTCTAACTTTTATCTCCACGTCTGTGTGAAAAGAAATAGGTACCTAAGTAGGTATGCATGAAATCGCGAAACCGGTTGCACTCAACTTCGCAATGTAAGCGAAAAATATTTGAATATTTAAAATTATATTTGTAACCCAAAAGTAGTGTGTAGAATGTAATCATAAATTTTCACTAGCGTTTATTGACCAAGCTGCAAACTTTTAAAGAATATTGTAGACAATTTCAATCTTGTCTTTTAGGTATGCCCAGAGGGTTTTGAGCAAGTATATGCGGGGTGAAAAATTGATAGCTGAGTAGGTGTGGCATGATAAGAGAACACCGAAAATGTCCCCGAATATCCTTTGTTTTTTTTTCCAAATGTGAGTTTTAGATTTAGGGAAAGCAACACACCATTCTTTATCAGATTAGACTATGTCATTAATTCTTCAAGGACTTTCTAATTAACTACAATAGTTTTTGGTCCGCACGCGGCCCGTCCGCGGTCATACAGATTATGCGTTAGGCCGCACACGATCATACGAAAATCAAAGACACTGAAGATCACGTTATTTTTTTGTCCATTTTAGCAATCTGAAAGTGGATTCCTGTCTGATCCTGTCTGATCAACTTTTTGACTTTTCAAATATATTTCGGTGTTCTCTCATCATGCCGCACCTACACAGCTATCAACTTTTCACCCTGCATAAGCTTGCTCCAAAATCCGCTGGGCCCTACGGCCCTACCATTAATTATCGTGTCGTAAATTTTTCATAACAAAGGTATATTTGATGTAAATTCTGCCATCAAGCAAGAAAGAGCTGATGTTACTTCATATATTGCAAAAAATTCTCATCATCTTATTATGGACACATGCAATGTTTAGTATAATGGTCACAGATTGATATTACTTAGGACCAGACACGAGTAACGTCGACTCAGATAAAATCGAATTTGTTATCAACACGGCATCGATAATACTCCATACCGGGTGGGTATGCAAGAAAACTGTACAATATCTGCAAATATATCGTTATTGTATGTATGTCGCATCCGCTGTTTTACATAACGTCATTGCGTTACGTTTAACAAAACTGCTACCCACGTTTAGACGTAATAGAGAATGTCTTATCTGCAGCCACAATAAGCGTTTGGTGTGGCTTCTAATACTGAATCGGTCGCTGTAACTAAGCTTGGGCACCCTGACCAATTGGTTTACGTCAGGTTAGAACTGCGACTGCTGTGTGCGCGAGCTGAGCAAGCGAGCGGTGCCGCGGTAGCGGCCGACGAGCGCTACTTCGAAGTCGGTTGCAGTTACTTGGCTATTTAGTATTTTTAGGACTGACTTTCATAAACTCTAAAAACTTTTTAGTTAAAATTGTTCTTAAAGTAGTGTGTTTTCATTTGGTTTAGGGTTATTTTCACTCATATTTCTCTTTTTATTTGTTTCTGTTTCGGACGCCATTATTGTTGTTACCTATGACACAGAGCCACGAGCGTCAGAACTAAAATCTACAATCTGTCTGACATTTAATTTCATGCCGGTTTACATTCGTTGACCCGCTGCATTGATTAATGCAAAACGTTTATGCAATTCTGTGTGTTAAAGTTAGCAGTAATTATGGGTAAATCGCTAAACGTCGTTCAGCTGTTTAACATAATGGAGCTTTTTTGTAAAACGGCAAGTGGTTATGTTAAACAGCGAATTCGACAATCCATTTGCGACATATATGCATCGTTCATATATGTTATTTTTACTGCGGTGTAGGTACACCTAAAAAAAAGTCCTTAGCATTATATTAATGTTCGCTATAAAATCTGCTCAATCATGCATGCCATCAAAGCTTGCCAGAAAACAGAGTCGTTGTCTTGTGTCAGGCTAAGGCTGACTGTCCACAAACACTTTTCCTTGAGTAAATGGACTGCAAACATTGACAATGGCAAATTGGTCCATAAATATCAGCGAGCAGTGTACGAACCTCGAGTATACTATCGATGCGGTGCGATCGCTATATCCGTCCGCAACTCACGCTACTGACGCTGAATGCTGATTACCGTCATTATAATTAACAATCGGTGGCCTGAAATGCTAATGAATTTTTTTCTTCACATGTACCTACCATACTATAGCTGCGCGACGCGGTTTCACACGCATAAGTTTCGATTCCGTGGGAATATCGGGATAAAATATATCCTATATCCTAATCCAGGTCATGGTCTACTCAAGAGCCAAATTTCATATAAATCCGTTAAGCCGTTTTAGCGTAAAAAACAAAGTCACTTTCGCATTTATAATATTATTGTTACGATAGGAAGTTAGGATAACACACCGATACAATCATAGCTACACAAGTAGAATGTGATCTCTCATTGTTCTTTTCTTAGACACTCGAGCTCATTGCACGGGGAAGGTCAAAGTTCAGCCTCTACCTTGAATGGACGGTATTCGGTGCACATCTCATTTCTCGAGCTCTCGGGTCTCGGGCACTTGTTGTTGATGTAAGAGGCATCTCAGATTATCGTATGACATTGACGGTGTACCTGCACGAATGCAAATGAACGTATAAATCTTCCTAATACATTACTTATTCCTTGGACGACCTCTTCGAAAGATCTGGAAAGGTTCGGCGTCACATCTATTTCCTGCATTATTATATTCCTGTATGATTTATCCTGCTAGTCGACAAAATAAGAATTGAATTTAAATAGCTTTAGGAAAATCTGAACCTTATTTAGCCATGGCATTGTATTCTTTATACTATCGGACATTTGCTTCGATTTATTTGGATTCGTGATATCGTGTACTGATTGTCCCATGCAGCGTGACCCAGACAATCAAATAATGTCACGACAATTGTATTGATCCCATAAAAAAAAATACATGAAAGATGAAAGGAGAATAATTTTCCGTATCAAGCATCATCAAATATGACGAACATTTTAACTGAATAATCCTAACTATCTTAACTAATATTATAAATGCGAAAGTGAGTTTGTTTGTTTTTTTGTTACGCTTTCACGCTAAAACAGCAGAACGGATTTAGATGAAATTTGGCACATGGGTAGATCTGTAGACCATGACCTGAAATAAGAAATAGAATACTTTTTATCCCAATATTGCCTCGGGATCGAGACTTAAGAGGGTGAAATCGCGGGGCGCAGCTATTGGTTAATAAGTACCTATTAGGTTTGTAGCATGTCTACTTACCTACTGGCATGGTAACATGTAATGAAGGCTAACAACAAGTCGCTGAAACCGTTCACCAGGAAAGGTTATTGTTAAGTTTAGATTTAGGTAGGTAAGCTACAAGCTCAAAATATATTCTGACCCCGTAATCGTTACCTAATAAGCTTATTCGAATCGAAAAAGATTTTTTTTCCATATATTATTTTTAAATATTCCCTGTTGAAAATTCACACCAGTTGAAATTCAACCAATTTTTTTTTATCCATTCGTAAAATATCTATTCACTATAAAGTGCCACGAGATACATACTTCATCCGGCCAGGTAACGAATTAGTTGTAGCTCACAGGAAGCCACGATATCGACCTTGGCGGAACCCTGCGCGTGGCTGCTATCCCAACATTCCCATCCTAGGTGCACACAAAAATAGTGCACTCTGCCAAACTTTGGAACGTACCGAGGTAAGTAAATGAAATCCTTCACTAAAGAAACAAATGCAGAATTTAGAAAAAGGTATTACCTAGAGGATACGCAATATACGCAAAATGACACCATTTACATTTTTTTTTTTGTTAAAAGTTTTTATTTTTCACTTTTTAGTTGTGGTACCTACCCCAAACAAATTCTAATACCACTACCTGCTATGTAAATAACAGTGATTGTATCAAATAAGATGTCGTCTATACATATAGACTAAGTGAGAAAAATACGTAATTATTGAAGCTAACTCAAAAACTACTCAAGCAAAGTTAATAAAAATATGTGACCACATCGGAAGCACCTTTTTTTTTTTTTTTTGAGTGTGGGAAATCATCTAATGACTTCTCCCGCTCTGGGCGGAGCGGAAGGGCGTGTCAGACTTTTACTGACTAAAACCCACCCGTGTTCCTTCATTTGCCTGTTGCCAAGGTCCCGGTATCCCTTTCGGACTTTCCCGCAACCCTGGCAGGCATCGGTCCTACCGGACCCCGTCAATTGTGCTGACATCTCTTTGAGGCGCGCGTGGAACACGACGCGCCATCGACCCGGGCCTGGTCCTTATCGGACGGCGAGCTGCCCGTTGCTCGCCGCAAGTCCGCAAGCCCGCGCCTATGGTGGCCGGGAATCCGCCTGGGATTCCCGACGCCCAGGGCGTCTCCAACGGCGGCGGTTAGGGGCGTGAGGGCGCAAACTTTGCCTTTCCCTCACGCGTTCCGCCTCCTCCTTCGCGAGCATTACTGCTTCGCAAAAGGAAGTGACGGCTTCCCATGCCGTCTCGCTCCGTACCATGGCCTGGACCAGGGCCGGACGCGAGAGGTCATTGCCGCCAATCGCCTCCGCGAGGACACGGCGGTGCTCCGCCCAAGCAGGGCATACCTCCACCGTATGCTCCACCGTGTCCTCCGGGCGATCCACATGGGAAGCACCTGGCTTTCAAATAAAAAAAATAAACAAATAAATATTATAATAAATATTTAAAATGTAACAAACTTTTTAATTCGACACATGACAACCAAGGAGGTATCTTAATTTCGATTTGGCTTGCAAATAGAGTAACATATTGGCGCGTAAAAAATTATCTTTATTCGTCATAATTTTTTGGGTAGTTAGAATTTCCGCGCATTATTTAAGAAAATTACTATAAAGTAACAAAAAAAAAAAAAAAAACCGACATCCAAAAAAAACACTTTAAAAGTGAAAAATAGCTTTAATTTCGGTATTTAAAAATTTAAATTACACGTCAGATACTTATGAGTTTTCATAATAATTTACATTCGGCCGCTAAACACGACAAATATGGATTTTAATACAAACATTGCCGGCCGCCTGCTTGCATGTATTTGACTAGTTCAGCATTTTCGATTTATCTTGAAGAAGGTTGTCAAAATAATGTTCGAATTTTCAAGGAAGTTTAAGAGAAAACTATTCCAGGGGCTTACTGGATTTGCCATGATTTGATGGTTAAAATTATATCTTTCAGATGATGCTCCAGCCCTATTGCCCCACTGAACTACGCAGACCGCACGTCGCACTATCAAGGCGGTGCCGGATATCCTTCACACGAACTCTCTCGTTCAGGAGTGTAGGCAGTGCAGCACCCATATCCTTGCGCAGCGATACTGTGCCAGTACGGGCAGTTGAACGAACATCAATATTCGGTTCGCTTCACAGGACAGCACGTTTAATTTCCTCTGCTGTGCATTAGATTCGTTCCTATCTACTTTCCTATCGCAGGTACGCTGGAAGAGATTTCTTTAGAAATAAGCATCACCTTTGTATACGTTTTTTTATTTTTCGGTTCTTTTCTTCTTGTCTCCTTATTATGTGTGTACATAAATGGTTAAATAAATAAATGGAAACACATTTTTAATATTGCTGACGTCATCCGTATTCAAGTGAACAAAGTGCTTTTACAAAGATGTTCTAACAATCGCATCATCGGTTTGATGGATGATAATGACGGAAAATTCGGTTGAAAGTGGGGGATTGAAGAGAGTTACTATTAATGCAATGTTTTAGTAAATGGCTACTTGAACAATTTCCGAATTAGATTTACGTAGCTTGAGGTACTTGAACTTTTCAAAATTTTCCAAAGTAATAACTAACCTGAAAGCTGAAATACATTTTCACACATAAAACGGACTATTTTATCAAAGGTATCCATATTTTTTCAAAGGAGAGTGAATCTTAACTACATCCTTTATGCAGGGAAAGCAACAAAATCGAATAAAGACCACAAAGTAAAGCAGGCTGATGTCATTACAACACTTTATACTTCAAAGTGAAATATAATTTATGACCATCTTATAGGTGATCGGTTGACAAGATAATTTACCTACTACATTTATAATTTCACCTCTGCACTGTTGAGAGTGAACAATGTTGCCTTTCTCACAAATATAGTAAACAATGGGTATCTGTCCAGTGTCGAGGAGAGCTGGCGCGTGTCAAGAATCCATTAAGTGTTACCGGAGCCTTCGGAAGAAACAATGAGGTCTCCCAGCTTGTATTATAGTCTCTTTAGTCCTGCGAGCGAAGTATCTTGTTTAGACATAAATGTGTCGCCGCCATGTCATGGTAATCCGCTAAGGGACATCCCTTCGGCAGGCGACAACATTGTGTGATGTCTCGTCAAGTTAATATAACAATGCTTTCATTTAGGTTTTGTAAAGTGGATTATGTGGGTTTTTTTCGGATATCAGTATAATATTGGTTTGTGGGCAAAGACTAACGACCTGCGTAATTTGTGATAGAATTTCAGCTACATTTAGGCGTAGAGTAATGTTATAGCTGTCTGAACATCTATCTCTCTCTCAAACTTACCTACTTAGGAACTATTGTTTTATGACATGATTATTCAGTCTACTATGCAAAAAATTCGTGTGATTCGTTTGAATTTACTGTGGTAGGTACAAGTACATATGTGGCATACGTGTAAGTAGAGGGATAAAGATTAATTAATTAAACAGTTGTTCACAGCGACTTCGTGCACACGCATCATGTATTCCAAGTGTAAGATTATTAGTTCACAGTACCACATATACCTAGTATGCCTCTGGAGCACTCATCGTTCATTTAGCGATTTCAATTTACATAAACAAACCGTGTACCACGTGCTGGATGCGCTGGTTACGCTTATTACCCGTTTCGTATGCCTTTTAATTAATTGTACCACTGTACCTTTGTTTATTTTCAATTACGAAAGTGCTCTACAAGTGGTATTGATTACTGTAGACCCATTTAGATTACGTACACAAGCGACACATTGACAGGCCTCATTATTATGGTCATTTAGGAATGAGGACGCTATGTAGCTTTCCATAGATATAGTATAACAGCTCTTGCCTTTATAAGGACGATTAATAAACAACGTGTCTATGTAATGGCATCAACTTGACCATGTTTTATTTTTTTTCAGACAAATTGAGAAATAAATCTTAAGGCAAGACAGATCATTGATTAAAAATCTGTTAGATTTATTGGCAACTACGACATACCTGTATGAAAGGGGCTCGGGACATATCCGGATATCCTCATTAATCTCTGGATCGTGTCGATACGTGTACCTTTACACATCGAGGAGGACAAGGCTCGACGTGCGCGACCCACCTAATTGCTAATCCTCCGTCGTGCGCCCTTTGCAAAGCTTTCTCGCCGAGAGTTTTATCGAGAGTCGTTAACCGATGATAGTTCTGCTAAAATCATTGTTTCCCTACTTTTCCTCTACGTGGATTGATAGCCGGCTATTTGTTACAGATATTCTGTTAAGTTACCACACTGTTGCTATGGCAGTTTTTTAAGAAACTATTTTATTTTTGGGGGAAGATGTGTAACTACTTTAATCAAACAAAACGTTCTAGTACATGATACCTACTCGGTAATTTCAGGATATTGATTTTGCAACTTTACAACAAGACTTTAAAACTTGATTAACCACAGATCAATACATCTGTGATATAGCTTCATTTCCAGTGTATCTGAAGACATAGCGATATCAGTATCACGCTATCGTCTTTTTCTTGTTTCATACTTCCATCATCCGTCACACTTCTTAACTTGTTATTCTTACTGCGTCTGTATAGAAGTATAAAGAAAATAATATTAGAAAGATTTCAAAGCTCCGAGTCTCTAAACTTATTTGTTTTCAACTTGACTGCTGGTAACAAATTCCTCTCTCGTCTACTAGTGTCATATCTCAAGAAATAAATCAAAGAAAGTAAGATTTATACCAAATTCGTGCTTTTCAAATGCAATTCATTTTATTTTATTAAAGGAATATTAGATAATGAAAAAGTATCGAAAACTGAATTGATAAATCGTAGAACTAACAATTTGCAACCTTTCAGACACTTTATGGAACTGAAAATAATAAATCGTATTCGTAAATGATCTTAACTAATATTATAAATGCGAAAGTTAGTTTGTTTGTCACACTTTCACACTAAAATGGATGAACGGATTCGGATGAAATTTGGCACATGGGTAGTACATGACCTGGAGAAGGACATAGGCGTTTTATCTTGGATCGCAGACGAAGTCGCGGGCATCAGCTAGTACTAAAATATTATAATGAATATGTGATGATTGTGATAAGCTTGAACAAATGGAATTCAATAACATGTTCTGACTTCCATTGTGGTGGCCACAGCCTCGAAACCTCCCGTGGCCGCGTGGGCAGTGTGCGGCTGACAGCTAGCTAGACAGGCAAGCTTTTGTATTTCGGAAAACATTTTTTTGTTGTATTTTTGTTGTTGTAAATACATGCGTGTTAATCGTATGTCCATATCAAAAACTTTTCAGCCCAGACATTCAATAGGTATCTACCTAAGCTTTTATGCGAAAAATAGTTGATCAAGTTGATAAATAATCAGGCTATCAATTTGTGGTTTGTTCATTTATTCATCATTAGTTGGTTGTCCTTATACCAATTTATTTGGGGTCGGTTTTCTGCTTTTTACCTCCTTATCAGTCAACCATCATCTCAGAAATCAATATACACCTCCTTTCTAGCCATATCGATTTTCACACATTCAACCATTAGATCTTCTCCTACGCTTTAAGTTATAGCTATCATACACATGCATACACAAAAATTCCACATCAAACATTAAACTAATAAAAGATACATCAGTGCATTTTGGGCGAGGTGTAGCTGACTCAATGCCGGCTGCACACGATCGATGCCGAGGCCACTTGCTCAAATAACACAAAAGACGATTGAGGAAGGTTACCCAACATTGGCAAAAACTCTCATTAAACATACAGTATTAACTCTGACCTTATTTCGCATGTAATAAAAGGTGGCTGACCTGACATTTAGGGGTGGTAACAAAGAAAACTTAATAATGCTATTGAATCAGCTTTTTGCCAGCCTGGTCAATGTCAAGTTTCCGTAATTGGCTTAAATGGAACAACGAAAATCGCAATCATATACATACTTACCTAACGATAGCCTGCCTGCAGCAAAACTGTATGTTTATAGGAATGGTAGATCAATGTCCACCCACTGATCTACTGAAGATCACTAATGCACTGATCATTTACTAAATCTCGTCTGTGTTATTTTTCAACAGCATATATTTATAACTTTATTTTCACAGAAAACGTCGGACATTTCGCTCAAACCCACCTTTCTAAATCTGCCAACTACGAACATGAAAATATTTGAAAAAGTATTGGAAAACGTCATGGCATTGATTTACTGTTTTCAGGTTCAGTATGATGCTAGAAAGTTGGAAACTAATAAAAGGAAAACACGTAGTTTTCAGTACGGTAAGTGGTGCTACGCCCCTAACTCGTAAACATTATGGAGGCGGATCAGATAACATTGACATTGAAGGTGTAAGGTCAGAGGTTTCAGCCTTATGCACGCGATCAGTCAATTTTCGAGGCCACTGTGAAATGGATCTGTTCATTGCAAACATCAACGAGCATGGATCATTATTACGGATATGTTATTTTGCATACTGTACGTATTGGATTTTCATAATGTCTTAGTATGATGGAAATTCACTGACAGTATTGATAAACTCAACATGAAACGTGGACGTGGTTTCGAAATATATGCTTCCAGTCTTTCACTAGCTTTTGAAACTTTCCCACGGGAACGTACAGTTACTGGAATAAAAGTATCCTATCCTAACTTCTAAATCAGGTCATGATGGTACTACTTATATCCGTACCTCTTTCATCCAAATTCGTTCCACCTTTAAAGCGTTAAAAGATAACAGACAGACAGAATTACTTTCGCATTTATAATATTAGATAGTATGGCTGGAAGTATAGTAGTATATTAGTACGGAACTCATTTAGTTTGGAAGTATGTTAACAATATCCTCGCCACAGCCACATGAAAGCCCCTCCAATATGACTATAGCTACGCCACTGAATGAAATTATGTCGCAAATGTGTTGCACTAATTATCAAGCAGCTTTTCACTCGTTTTCCAGTGAGGTAGTCGCTTAGAGATGTGCTTTCATAGCGCTAACGAAGCTCTCGCGCAAGTCAATAGATACGAATTGTCTGCGTAGCGACTGGCTACAGTGGCGTAGCACTCGCTACAGTGGCGTAGCACTCGCTACAGTGGCGTAGCACTCGCTACAGTGGCGTAGCACTCGCTACAGTGGCGTAGCACTCGCTACAGTGGCGTAGCACTCGCTACAGTGGCGTAGCACTCGCTACAGTGACGTAGCACTCGCTACAGAGGCGTAGCACTCGCTACAGAGGCGTAGCACTCGCTACAGTGGCATAGTACTCTCTACGGGAAGTACAGACCTACGGTGACCAATAATGTAGGTAGGTAATTCTTTGTTTTCAATGGTACAGTTATCTTTATAAAGCTTAGTGTCGTAAAAAATTATAATGCCTTTTAATTAGTGTTGTATTGTTTTAATTAACCATAAATAAATGCATAAATGATCCACCATCCAGCAGCGATTCGCGAGTAAAATATCGACACGATCTGTTTAAGTTGTATAATAAGAAAGTATGCTTATACTTTACGTAAAAGCCGACTTCTAGAACGTGGAAAAATGATCATTGATCCAAAATAAAATACAAAAATATCTTTCATCAATATTCGATACGTTACCTTCCTAATACTTCTCTTTTTGAAAGATAATCTTATTTATGTAAATCTACACGGGTTTTGATTTAAATTAAATAAACGTCCAAAATCAAAATCACGCTCAATAATTTTACAAAAATAATATCCCCCGACATATGACACGAATAAAATAATAAAGGTCAAGTTCTTGGATGAAGAGTCCGTGGCTGGCGACAAGCTCACGCTTCGCCGCATGCTATTCCAAGGCCGCTGAACATCAAAGCCCTCGGGTCTCGCAAATTATCCCCTCCGGCGAGCAGGCCTTTCGTTTTATAATTATGCCTCCCTAAATCTACAGCGCTTAGATTTTTGTATTTATTAACGTTATTAGAAATCTTAGATAATGGATTATGTTAAAACGGAATTATTATGATCATGTTATTCAGGTATTTCGGAAGTAATTTTGAATTCTGTTTTCCTGTTCCCTAAAAATAAGAGGAAATCCCTACAGCAAATTGTGTTTTCCACGATCCTTTTGATAAAACACATTGTCTGAATAAACGAATTTAATCCTTTAATTTTTAAGTAGAATAAAACAATTTATTACGTAAAGTGTATCGTCAGACCAGACACACCCAGTTTAGTTAGGTAAGTTTATCAATATATATATACTAATAATAAAGCTGAAGAGTTTGTTTTTTTGTTTGTTTGAACGCGCTAATCTATGGAACAAGAAGTCGGATTTGAAAAATTCTACTGGCCTCATAAAACGATCAGGGCGATATATGTAGTCATGAAAACTTAACACATTACTGCTGGTAATCTGCAGCCATCACAGACTCGCTCGTTTACATCATTATTTAAGTAGCTCGATAAGCACAGGAACGTGCCCCCCTCCCCCCCCCCAAACGGTTTAAATAAAATAAAATCGAATCGTCTGAATGGACTGGCTTGAATGCATATCCATCAAGACATGACTTCCATGATGAACGCTGACGAAATACCTACCTACCATATCTTTAGCAGCAGTTGCGTAACTAATAGAGTTCAAACAAAGTGGTGCAGTCAGTTGGTACTCGGGCCCAGATGTCTGATAAGCGAAAAATGCACTGGCCTAGAGCCTCAGTCGGTGACAGGATTTCAGGGACATATAATACCAACACTTATACAGCTTTCTTCAACTGATGAAAAATATTAAGCTAATACTTTGAATTCAAAACTAACCAAACCAACTCGAGGTGGGGTACTAATATTCAGCTCGCTTTGCTCGCTCTTGCAGCCCAGGTTTTCACTTTACTACCGCTGTCAACACAGTAACTCTTATTTCTGTACCTATCTATGGTCAAAAGAAAATGTATTCCATCCAAGGTTGGGTGCTAAAATTGTATTATTTTTTGTAGTTATTGAAAAAAAAAATGAAGATCCAAAAGCAGCATAGTGCAAGACACTTCTTACATGTCTGGCCCATGTGCCCCTCCCAGAAATGAGTTCTGGATCTTTTGCTAAAGGAATGTAAAAGATATACAGACATACCTACGATAGTCGTCTTCATGTTGTCTGGAGTCTCATTCGTTAGACAATCCTCAACTTATAAAACCATAACTCTTAATTTAATCTGTTGTCAAAATCTCTTGTCAAAAAGTGATTTGATTGACTGTTTATTTCCGCCAACCTCATGTGATTGGTTGGAGGAAATTTACCTACAGCCATTCAAATCACTTTTATTAGATTTGGCATTAGATTAACTATCAGAGTTTTGATCAGCCTTATTACAAATTTACTTGTCACTTCCCCGAATTCAAATTGCATCCAATAAGTTTATCATTCATTACCAACTTATGGAAGCGGCCTTAAACGTTGTTCATTCAAAGCCCATTCCAGGCGACATTAATTAATTGAATAAAACGGGTGGTGAACATTCCCATTAGCAGGCATGTTAATCATTGGCTGGGGGAGGGCGCGGGCGCACAGGCACCAACTTTCATTACGATATGAGCAATAACTTGTCACAATGCCGGCCAAACGCTTTCAGGCAAATTGCTCGTGGACTCGTGGAACCGACCAATTAACAGTCAATCAGGAAACTAGGACGAATACAATACAAAACAACTTCGAACCACATTGCCACGCCATTGTCAAATAAACTGACAGTACCCGGCCAAATCTCATTCGGAGGACGTCTTGATTTCCTAATCTAGTTGCTTTGCTCTCAACGATTTCCTCCTATTAAATTTTCCTTGCAGCGCTACGCAAACAAGCAAATCCAATTACGCTTGTCATCAATTTTCCTAAAAACGTTGTTGATTCGATTTGTTGAATTGCAATGAAGTTTGCGTCGCTGTAAATCAAAAATAATGCCTTATTTACTGAGCGTACTTCCTTGGGTTAATGGTACGGTTGAAGTTGGCCGCCCGTAATAGAACTTACAAACATTCCCACTTCGGTTTTCATTTAAATTAGACTTCGGTAAACCCTATTCCGTAATTGTATTCGACGAGCCTAGACCCGTCTTTGGAGACCGTCGAATTGTATAGCTACAGAAAGCTACGATTCTACGAAGATGTTAATCGTTTTATATTTCTATGGTATATCTACTTAGCACATTTGCCAAAATGTTGCCCTAAAACTCCATCTAAGAGCCACATAACTTATAAATACAATGCTTTATAAGAAGTAGGTTTTTTCTATAATTTTTCAGAATCGTCAAGGCCGCTAGGCCCATGCTAGCAAAAGTTCGACAGAAAATTATTTGGCAATACTGCAAATTATTTGGCTGAACACTACGAAATTGACGCAAAAATATACAGCGAACATCCTACCACGATTGTGCAGTTGTATTTTTAGGGTTCCGTACCCGAAGGGTGCCAAACGGAACCTTATTACTAAGCCTCCGCTGTCCGTCCGTCGCTCTCTATGTCAGCGGGTTGTATCTCATGAACCTTAATAGGTAGACAGTTGAAATTTTCACAGAATTTGTATTTCTTTTGCCGCTATAACAACAAATAATAAAAATAGAATCAGCATCGCCATACAACGAGGCAATGCTGCCACTACTCTTGCTCTTGGGCAATTGTCTTGTGACAGCTATGTGGACGAATTTGTTTATGCCCTACGATTCTTTTCTTTCTCCTCCATTTTTATATACTTGTACATAATATTATTATTTTAAATCTGTTAACGCAAATATTAAGTAAATGTTATGATTAAATAAATAATTAAAAAATAATAATAATTAAATACAGTTAATAATAAAGGGGCTCCCCATACATTTTCGGAGTTTTTTGCTCGATCTTAATACGGTACGGAACCCTTCATGTGCGCACGCACTTGGCTAGTTTTTCTTGTTTTGTTTATATCTTCCAAAACAATAAGCAGCGAGCAATTAATTCGCATTCGGACTGACAAATTATTAATATTACAAATAGGTACATTGGTAAGTTACACAATCTCGTTACAACATAGGTACTTTATATTTGCTCATGCGCTTACCAACTAGTATTTAATTTAAAGTAGAAAGTTGTGCCTTCGATAGCTCAGTTGGTAGAGCGGTGGACTGTAGAGGAACAACACTGATATCCATAGGTCGCTGGTTCAAATCCGGCTCGAAGGAATCTTTTGGCAAACTTCATTTTAACCAAATACGTCGTTTAGGCTCAAACTAAGATAAATTCATAAACCTTTTACAATTTTATTACCTACTGTTATTATCATTCGTTTATCATAAGTATTTCCAATCTTAGTTTAACTTTAGTGACAACTAATATCACTATTATCTGAATATAAATTATGCCTGCTTGCAATCTAATCTCAGGATTTTTTTAAATTAAAAATCTTCAGAACATACTTGCTACTGATTCATTCGGCTAATATACTACCTACTGAATAGTGAAGGACACTTTCCAGATCCAAATTTCAGGTATTTTAAAGAATAAATAAATAAGTACTTACACCTTTTACAAAGTAGGTAGCACCACCGGTCGAATAGCACCGGTTTAAGTTAGAGGTGAAAAATTGCTCCCTACTAACTCAAAAAAAAAACGAGTTTTTTTTCTTACCTAAGTGTAATTAAAATTCCCGTTGTAACGAAGTAACTGGAGGATGAGGAACAAAAGATGCGAAATAATAGGAAAGCATCCTTTATAGTAACAAAATGTTTTTATAAAACAGTTTTTCACACTCAGCCGAAGTGTTGGCAACATATAACTCGCACAATAAAGGCGCACTTCAGGACCGTTGCACGAATGCAACGAGCATTTCATCCCGCAGGGGGAGCCACACCCCTCCGCCCCTCCGGTCTAAGCCTCCCTACGAGGACCATTCATGCAGTGAAAAAACAAAGCTACCCTTTCTACTCCGTGTGAAACCGTAAATGCAAAACATTTTTTTTCTATTGAAGAGAACTTTTCCAGGTCAATTTTTTTTTACGCCTTCTGTAGGGATAGCTTCCATATTCCTTTCCTCTCACGCAATAAAAAAAATCTAGTATGCATAACTTACCGCGTACCGGAAGCCGAAGCGTTGGACCGATGACCTCGGGAATCGACTGGATGCGAGATCAGAACAGGACTGATCGATGTGTTGACGCTTGGGGAGGCTATGTCCAGCAGTGGACGTTTTTCACTGAAATAATGCTTAATTTCCAAATTAAAAAAAGGATGCAAATGTTTGACAGTCTTCGAACAGCCACATTAGCAATTCCTCTAAAAGCGATTCATTTCCTGAATCCCCAGCTGTCATTAGCAATTCCTCTAATTTGACACAAAACCAATTCATCATTTGTGGACCCTTCATTTTACGAATCTCCATACAAAACTGTCAAACAGATGAATTATTTCGTAATACGAAATGAAAATGAGTAGATATTATCAGGAAGTTAGAGAACCCATCTACTGCAAAAGAATCTTGGATAACTATGCAAAGGCAAACACTGTAAATCAATAGGTAGATCTACTTAGGTACTTATTGTATTGAGTTAGGTTAGGAATGTTTTGTTTAAAAATTAGACCGCGGTTTACCTTTATTCCCATTTTATTTAATAAATGCACGGAAATTTACAATAAAATGAGGTAAATAAAGAAATAATTTATTTACCTCATTTTAGGATTTAGGTAGGTACGCATTTTGTTTAGATCTAAGTATGTAAACTTGAATGGTTTACCTACATTTTAAAACGACCATTTCTAATGAACGAACTTGAGTTTTAAATAAATACTAATCGCTAGGGACGTGCGAACGCCGGAGGCTCAGAAAACTATTGAGCAGAAAAACAAAATGGCAACCAACCAGAGTCCCCAGGGTGGTTCCGACGCCGACGTCCTAAGTTATTAATGTTACAATTTCAATAAAGTGGTACGTACAAACTGGGGATTGTAAAATTAGTTACTTATGTGTAAATAATCTGAAAAAAATTCGTAAGTAGGTGATTGCTAAATTCTGGGCGCAACTAGGGGAGGTTTAGTTTCTATTTTATTGTGCACGGAAGTACTTATGTGAATTATTACCTACATGTTTAGATACGTATATATAGTTATATTTTAACAAATACACACAAATGCATAAATACTCTCTCTACCTACCTAAGTAGATACGTAATTAAAATTATTAAGTAAGTACCTAAGCAGTTTTGTAAGCCGCTAAAAAAAATTTAGGAATTCAACAACCAAAACCGCGAAATAAAATTGTTTTGAAAAGTTAGAACTACGTCGTAATTTTGTGGGGTGAAGCTCCGTGAAACCTTTTAATTCATCATCTATCCATACAAACTCAGTTTACCCAGGAAACTTTTGAATTGAAGTTATTCCCAGCGTAAGCTGCTGAAAATTCTCTCTAATTAAAATCCCGTCACCTGCTTAACTAGGTCACAGTTATAAGAATTCAGTGAAAAGAATAATGCTAGCTGACAGGTAACAAAGAGGTGAGGTAAACACACAACTTTTAAAAGTAGGTACTTTCGCCATTATAACTACTAACTTTAAAAGATTTATGAAAAGAAATTCATAAAACTTTGGCACATCTCCATTTCATTGTGCAATCACTTTATTAATAAACCACGGGTAGTTCCCGACGAACTTAACCCTTAATAGATTACCTACCTATCCATAATTTACAGCCCAAATAGAAACATAATAAAATTAGAAGCAAGTAAATGCTTTGTTATTTTCAAAGAGCTCGTGTTCGTACCGATTATTTATAAGCTCCCTAAAAGAGTCGCTATAAAAAAGAGTGGGAAAGGTTAATAAGTTCATTGTATCTTTGATGATAAGCACGATAAATCATTTATAATGGAAGTGATCAAAATAAACTTTTTTTATCTTTGACGTAGCCAATAGTTATGTCCCCAAGGGCTCACTGATAATTTAATGTCCATTCCATCCATGTTATGCTGTTGGATCAATCAGATAACATTAACGGCATCTATGTAAAAGCTTAAAAGTACATATTCTATACCATACCACCTTCGTTACCCTCGATTCTCTGTTCATATTTATTCCGATATTTACAACAAAAAGTACGAAAAAAATGTACAGATGGCGCTGTATCATTTTAGCTAAAAACGCCCTCTGTCGGAATAAGATACGAGAATACATTTAGGTACTAATTTGACTAGACACTGTTCTATGACGCCAGGGCCGCACCGGCAACGGACCGCAAGTTTGTGTATACGAAAGAATATCACCCATGCGCCGCCCGCGAAGATATTTTATTCATCTTGCGGTCTGTCTCCGGTGCGGCTCCGGCGTCATATACAGGAAGCCTTAAAGCTGAATTTGGAAGGATTAATTGATACAATCAGAGCTCAAATAAAAGGCATGTATAATATTTTTAACTTTTTTAATAGGGATAACTTATATAATATGCAAGGGATAGTCCCAAGGATTCCTCTTTAGTGATAAAAGGATAAAACCATTCACAAATGGAGAATCACAATTTATCACCTGCTCAATAAATACAGTCAACAGTAAGCATAATCTTAAACAATTTATCTGTAAATGATATTTAGTCATTTTACAACTCTGGATATTAACTGACAAAGTTTCAAAACTAAAAAGTACGTCTACGAGAGTCGAACGACACCGGCCACGGGCGCCCGCGCCGGCCCTCGCCGCGCCGCGACGCGTCAACGTCCGCCGCACCACAACACATATGTACACGAGCACGACACCGCGGTCACTGCGCCGCCGGCTGGCGAGGGCGGCGGCGGCGCGGCTAGGAGGACGAGCCCGCGCCGAACATGTTGGAGCTGAAGGCGCTGGGGGCCGCGGGGCCCGCCACTGCGGCCCCGGCCCCCGCGCCGCTGGCCCCGCCCGCGCCGCGCGACTTGGGCATGGGCGGCTGCAGGTACTCGTGCCGTGCCAGCCCGAACACGTCGATACGCTCCTCCTTGCGGTACGCCAGGCACGCGCGGATGAAACTCTGCACAAAAAAATAACGTGGTTATTAAAGCATGTTCCATACTGCAGAGTTGCAAGTTTAGTAGTCAAAACAGGTATCATTTATGAAGTCTTTTCGTGAAACACTTGGCTGTAATTACAATATCTTCCTGACCTGGATACATATTATTATGAGGATATTGATGAAAAGAGAATGCTCGCATACAATTAAAAGCGTAGTATACACGTACCTTAGCCTCGTTGCTGACCGTAGGCTTGTTAGCAAACTGCACCTCGGTCGCCTTCAGTATCGTGTTCTCCTCCAGTATGGTGGCCTGGCTCTGGTTGTGTCCGAACGGCTTCTTACCATACAGACACTGGTAGAAGATCACTCCCACGCTCCACACATCCACCTTGCTACTGATCTTTGGTGGGTTTTTCCCGACAACGAAACATTCGGGCGGCAGGTACCTGGAAAACAATAATGAATTGTAAGAACATAGCATCAGTTATTTCCAGTTAGTTTATTTTTAAATTAACATCTCCCGCGTAGATTAGTATAATCCGAGGATCCGCCATCTTGTAACAGGCGCCATTGTGAATTTATAATGAAGTAACACTCTCATGTATGGTTCAAATTAATACCAATATTTTTTTGTTATGAATTTAGAATATTAGTTTCCTAGTTTATTTACGATTACACTGCGCAGCTGCCATCAAATAGTGTTTAATATGACACAGTCTAAAAATCATAATATTAAAGTCGACACCAATAGTAAAGAAAGTGTTCACATGACTTACCAATAAGTGCCTGCTCCCTGGCTCGTCAAGTCCATTCCGTGGTCGGGGTTGTAGTTCTCCTCGTCCATGACCTTGGACAGGCCAAAGTCAGTGATCTTGATCTCGCCGCACACGTTGCCCTCGGTCAGAAGGATGTTGCCCGGCTTCAGATCGTAGTGGATCACTGGCGGTTTGATCTCGTTCAGATACTTCAACGCTGACACAACTTGCATCACGATTGAGCGAGCCTCGCGCTCCGGAATAGTCTTGTGCTGAAATTGTACATATTATAAATAAATATGGCTTTCTAATAACTTAATATCCTTACATATTATAAAACAAAGTCCTCCGCCGAAGCTGTCTGTCGTCCTGTACGCGATAAACTCAAAACTACTGCACCGATTTTCATGCTTTTTTCACAAATGGATAGAGTGGTTCTCGAGTAAGGTTTTAGTATATAATAACCGACATCCACGGGGGCGAAGTCGCGGGCATCAGCTAATTACATTATAAAGATTTAGCTAGCTTTGTTGAATTTGTAAAACATAATGGGAGTCATTTCTATCAAATTCTATAACGTGAGTTCACAACAGCGACTGAGGGATCATGTCAAAAGGACAGGTAGCACCCCCCTTTACAATGAAAAAATTGTGATCACCAATTAAACTGTCAAGTGTTCCGAAAAAATCTCTTATTGATCTCGATAGCACCTATTTGCAGACATATTTACACAGCAGTAGGTCATTTGTGATACATATTTTTAACCCCCGACGTATAGAGAGGAGTGTTATAAGTTTTTAAGAGTTTCGGTAACAGAAGAGTAGCCTCAGAAGGTCGAAAGACTTTACTTACCTGTTTGAGATAAAAATCGAGATCATGTCCGTTACAGTATTCAAGAACTGTACAAAAGGAGTTGCCGTCAATTTCAAATACGTCATAAAGTTTAACAATGCGAGGGTGGTCTAACGCTTTGTGAATGTTGTACTCCCGCAGCGCATGTCTGTAACAAGGCATCCAACATAATAAGAACGTGAAGAATAAAAACAAAAAGATAAGGTTTTATTCATAACACAATAGGTAACTCGTTTAACTTGAGTCTAACAGTCTTAAAATGATAAAAAATTATAAACATAATATAATAAAGGGAATAATGACGTATGCCAGGCCATCATACACGGACTCACTTGATATAGTTGGCCTTCTTGTCTTCCTTCCAGTCTTTATTCAGTTGGTGCACCTTGCAGGCCGTATACCGTTGCTCTCGCAAGTCAAACGCCTTGTGGACTTCACTGAAGCCGCCTTTGCCGAGCAACATTAGCAGCAGATACCTAAAATAAAATAAATAAATATTTATTCATGTATAAAAATCCTAACTATTAGAATGAGAAATACACCAATCTGTTTCAAAATATCAGGTAAAAGTGTAAACAAGTTAAATTCCTACGCAATCCCTAAATGAACATTATTAAATTGTAATTGAAAAATCATCAACGAAAATTTTGGAATTAAATTAACTTAATAAAACATATTTTAGGTGATTCGAAAGTATTAAAATAATTAAGTAATTTGTAAGTGGCACAAAAAATTTGGATCCAGAGATAAATTTACCAATTGCTTACATTTTCATAAGATACTTTTGGGACACAGTATAACAGAACAACAGTATAGCATGTGTGATCAACAAGGTAACATATCGACGATGAACTACCAATACCTCTATCATTTTTTCGATTTTTAGTTTTTAATGCCAATGGACGTAAAATGCTATTTCGCGTGTACTGGCAAAACCTCCTAACACAATATTTTACTATTAAACACTGCGAATACTTTCTAACTTTAAGTAGAAATATCTAATACGTTATTGTGTTGAATTTTTCTAAAAGATATTGCTGCAAAAACCTCCTGTCTTTTCTAAGATAGTAGGTATTGCTTTCAAATTTAATAGTTTTGACTTTTGTCTATTTTTCTGAATTCAATACCTCCTATCTTCTTCTAACTCTGTAAATGGTAGTTTTAGAATAAAAACATATTTCTCACCAAATTTCTATTCCAATAATCAGATTATTAAATTAAAATAGATAAAACTGGGACATTTCATAAAATAAAACAAATTGACGTTTTTTTCGTCTCCTGTAAAGTTGCATTTTTTTAGATAGGAGAATGAATTTGGTAGTTCTTCGTCGATATGCTGTGTGTGACAAACTACAGTTACTTGACCAATGATAGCTTGTTGCCTACCATAATAATAAGCTACTTGTCTCGTTTGAATGTATTATCTCCAGGAAGCGGAAGGAATTGGCTATATAACTTTAGTTATAATTAATTGATACCTAACTACGCAGTCTTTGTTTTAGCGGAGTTTTGGCGTATTTGCGACCATCTGATAATATTATAATACTTTTCAATGTTGTGTTTTTCAATATTAGTACATTATTCGTAAGACCATATAAATTAGATCAGCACGCGTAGCATGACCACGGTAGAAACGGGTTTTGTCGACGGAAGAGTAGACAAAATGACAGATAAACAACAATCGCAATCTGTCAATTTGTCTATTCTTCCGTCGACAAAACCCGTTTCTACCGTGGTCATGCTACGCGTGCTGGGTAACGTCGATATCACGTTATCTACTTCCAAAACAATTTCATCTTAATATATTGTGAGCGAATACTTGGTTTTAGATTTCCTTGTGCTTAAAATAATATTTTTGTCATGTCTGCATTATACAGATCACTAAATTAAATCTTCACAGATAGAAATAAAGAACTGGTGTATAAATGTCAAAATAATATGAATGAGGTTGTAACTAGTATCATGGTGCATGCGTCAGTACTCCTGCAATTATCTCAGTGCACTAGATCATGAAATATTATTAATGTTAATTATTTGCAGTAAAACTCACCGATCTGAGAGTACAGGATGTTGTGAGAAGCGGCTCTGATCCTCATTGTGTATCCGCTTCAGTTCCCTAATGTGAAGATTTCTTTCTCTCTCTAACTTTTCCATCTCTAGCTGCAAGTCTGCGTCTTCCTTTTTGAGTGCACTCTGTCTCAACTGAAATAAAATTACAATAATTAGTATTTTGTTACTGTAGCAAGTAAAAAATAAAAGAACTGAATTCAGCCTTGACATTTTGGATTCATTTAAAATCAGGGAACTACTGGTAATTATTATAAACTACTTTTACTGAGCACCTAGACCTAGAGTCTAGATGACGGTTTACCACCCTCCACATCAAAACACGTTTTTTTAAATAGTTTTCTTCATTGCTTATTGGATTCTATCTAGATCTAAGACTTCTTTGTTTTTGACATTCAAAAGTGCCTTTTATGTGCCTAATTGAAATAAATTATTTGACTTATTAATAAATTATTTGACTTAGGACCTAAATTCTAAGGACAAGCTCAGTTTCTATTTTGTAAGCCTCAACTTTTTCATAAACCACTCTAATGGATTATCTTGAGGTAATATTACCAAAACCGCCATGGTTGACAAACAGATCCACATGGTACAAATGTTACATTATAACCGTATCTTTTTGTCATCATCGTGGTCGCTTGCGATTACTGTTAAGACAAATTTTGTTTCTGTTCGAATCAGGAATAAGAAACTTCGATCTTAGAAACAAGCATAATATTACAGTGGCAACTGATGGGTTATATTGCGTGTAGCGCCAAAAGCCATGGTGACCATGAACTGAAAAGCAGATACTGCTGTGCACTCTTTCTGGATGGGCTCAGACCGGTTGAAAAGGTGACCCCAGGTAAAGGTGCGAGTATAGCAATGGACGTTTTCTGGCTAATATGATATTGATTGATGTTAAGATATGGAATGATTTATCCTTTGAAGCTCAGCTTAACGTAAGGTACCGTGAGGTATCGTGTTGCCCAGGAACTGGGTTGTGGTGGTCAGATCTGCAGTTGCTCCATGTGAAATACTGATATCCAGCTGTATCCGATCAGACTGGAAGCCGACTCCAATATTAACGTAATTCCAATATTAAGCGACGTACCTTTAGTATTTCATCAGCTTCATAATACTCCTGATAGGTCATGCTGGGCAGCGGGTCGGGCTTGAGGAAGGTGGGTGCATCCGTCCCGTTGTGCAGCGGCGACGGCTGCGGAGTGCTGGGCGCCGCACTCGACGTGCGCTTGCCGCGCCCGCCGCCACCTTCGTTGTTCACCGGCCTCTTTTTGAATAACAACTTTTTCTGACGATCTATCTCTTCTTTTTCTGCCGTTATTTCTTCTTGCCGCCTGGTGAAATGTGGAAGTGTAGTGTTAGTCAAACTTGATGAATATTTTTTAATGGATGGCAGTTGATATGCCAGTAAAAAGACGAATCACCAAACAGCTTCTATTAAAAATGTCGAAAATAATTTGATAGTTATTTTGAATAAGTCCACCCTATTCAAAATAACTATCGAGTTATTTTGATTCTCCTTATTAACCCTTTTTGGAACAGTACACTTTATTTTTAAATAACAGCAATTTAGAAAAACAGCGAGTTTTCTTTGAATGTGTTCAGTAACGCTAAATGCATGAGGAAATTCATTTGAGGTATGAATCAATAAACCCACCTCGTTAATTCTTGAAATGCATATCCATCAGTCCAATTCTCTTGAAACGTGGCGCCGACGCGCTGCGTCACAAACTGGCCAAGCCTCAGTCTATTCTGCATGCACCGCTGCCGAGCCTCTTTCTTCTCAATTGTGCTTTTCTCATTTAACAATTTCTTAACAACTTCTATACATTTATTGATGTGTGATTTATGTTGCTCTATTACCTGAAAGAACAATTTCAAAGTTTTAATGTACAAAGTTCCTTGATAACACAAATGTAACTTCAAAACAAAATAAAATCTGTGTAATAAATACCTTGCTCTGTGCTTGCACTTGATGTTTCAATTCTTCATTAGATCTTGTTAATTCTTCTATTTTATTATTTCTTAGTTCTAAGTCGGAAGATGCTTGAGTTTCTAACTCCTGTATCCTCTGACATGTCAGTTCTGTTTGAACCTGCAGACAATTACATAAACCATAAACTTACAAAAAGATTTAAAGCAAAATAGTTATTATTTGAGATGATGGTGGGGATTTTACCTGTTTAACAGATGTGTGGGGTCGTTGCTGAGACGCCGAACGTAAAAAATCGGCACCAGAAGGCAGTAACGACGAGGGTGACGGTGGGTACTGAACACAAAATAGTTATTATTTTTTTCTTACATAATTATACAAGCCATCTAACCCCCTTTGAGAGCCCTATACCAAAAAAGAGCATTGTATCAACTTAATATTTACAGTAAAATCATCATACTAAGGATTAAGGGGGATGCGCTAAGTTAGCCTGCGAAATTCAAATTTAACGTTTTTTTGCAATTTGCAGGTCAGTGTCAGGTTGTATGTTGATTAAAATATGATTCGCGACCGTAAAAAATATGGCTTTACTGAATTATAATCATTAGAATCAGCAATAAAACTCTTTTAGTTCATATAAGTGCCAAATGTCAAGATTTCATGAAACAGTCATGTATACTGCAATTTGCAAAAAACTTAAGAAATTTTGAATTTCGCGGGCTACCCTGAAGCTGTCGCCTAAGTGCTAAAATCATCTCAGTAGGCAGTTCATTCGATGATAATGCTACATAATAAGGTTGGCGCCTACAGAACCATAACAATTTCCAATTAAGGAAAGCAAGTTGCTTGAATCTACACTTGAGTGACTCACATGTGATCATTACTTATAAACATGATTAACTTGGTGAATGTAATAATAACATCTTGTATGCCATTTTGTGTAGAGTTGTTACTTGTGGCAGGTTGGGTGGGGTGCATCAATCTTTAACCATTGGGTTATGCACAGTAGTAGTGGTTAGTATTTAGAAAAGTATTATGAAGAGTTCTTATAAGAGCTATTTGAAATATTTAGCCATATTATCTAAATGCATTCTAGTTGGTACATTATAATAGGGCCTGTATTCTAAATGAATGCTCAAGCAATTATCTAACTGGATTCAAATTTAGATTAGTACAATGTTTCACTTGAAAATCATACTTGTGCATCATTCGAAGGTTTTTTCCTCACTAATATAGTCCCACGGCTGGGCAAAGGCTTCCCCTAAACCCTTCCAGTTACTCTTTTCCAATGCCATCTTGAACCAGTCCTCTTGGTACGCATTTAAGTCATCTTGCCCGCCTTTTCTAATTTTACAAATATAACAAGTTATTTCAAAATATTTACCATAGGATAATTGGCGCCCTGTGGCGAAGGTGACTTGGCACCAGCATGCCGTACAGGACTTGATGAGGGGTGTTTTGAGAAGTATTCCCTAATGTTTTTGTCTGATGAGTTGTGCCTCTGTTTGCCACCACCGCCCCCACCGCCGCCAACACCTTCTTCCCCTGGAAATTATTGCAATATTCTATAATAGTCATACATGAACTCAACATTCTATTGACACACTTTTGTTCTATGAAGATGAATTGAAGTCATAAAGATCATTATCTTTCTTATTTAATTATAATAAAACTTGTTATACCTTAGGTAATATTGCACCCAGTTACAAATACAAAAATGTTTGCTTTAAAGCAATGATGTTTATATTATAGGACTCCTGTCTTAAAGTCATATTAAAGAATCATCTGTAACTTGGCATCATGTTATCATTATACCAATTAATAAAAACAATGAACTGAATCAGCATCACCTCAGCCTAAAGTCACCCGTTAGAGCTAGCTTAGTTCTAAGTAGCCTGTTCATCGAAGCAATGTATGAGGGGGGTTTGTTAGTTAAAAGATTTAACATCAATATTCACCTTTCCGTTTCCTTTTCCTTTCTGGCATGGCTATAGTAGGTGTGGCACCGCTTGGGGGCACAAGCGCAGTGCCAGGAGCAGCAGTTGAGCCTCGCATAGCAGCAGACTTTTCCGGAGTTAAAGCATCAACTTCTTTATCGCTATGAGATGACCCTGAAAGTAGTTATGTCTTTGATTACTTCTAATAAGCATATAAAATTGTGCATTTAAGTAATAAAAGCCAAATTTTTCAACCATTAACAGAGACTTGCATTAAATGGTAAATGATTGATCGTACCAGAGTGCCAGTGAGTCTTTCAAGTACAGCAGTATACTTGACTTTATAATGCATCCTTACGGGACGTAAACAGTAAAGTTATCCACTCTGCTAATTAATCAATTCCCTTAATATATCATAATGCTTGGCTGGTTTTTCACTGTCAGTTACACATTGGTGGTCACAAACCATTTGTCTAAATAATAGTCAGACTGAAACAACAGCGCATGCATAAACACAATCAGAATTAAATTGATAAAGCATTTTTAAAGCAAAATCTTATATGTTTTACTGTTATTGTAAAGAATAATTCGTGTTTGTAAACTCTGGAGGCAGTAGCCTCAGAAATAACAATGTTTTCATACAAAATTTATGCCAACAGTAAGTCATATGTGATCAGATTTTGTAAATAAGTAGTGTTATTTATGTCATCAAGTTGACAATAACAAAGGGCTGATTTTACTGAATGAGACATAATTTGTCAACAAATAAATACTACAGTAGATCTATAAATGAACACGTCAATTAAATCATGAGCAGTTAGTGTTAACTCACTTTTTGACAAGGAGCTCAGTAGGCCGACGTGGTTTATGTTAGCTCCACTTTTATAGTCATGCATTGTGGCACGCAATAGTCTCGGTTGTCGACAAGAAAAACGGCACTTTCACGGTTCCTATCCGGCATCATACACGATATATGACGTCACAATCCTTCGTTTGATGACAGTTTTTCACACAAGTGTTCGTCCCTCACGAGTTCGTAAGAAAAGGTTAACCTTTGACGACAAGCCGGTGTGAAGTAAACACTGAGAGCACTGATCACAAATCACAAACATTTATTGCACTTTTATCACTAAATCACAATTTACCTGTGCTCATATTGGAGTCCTGATTGTGTAGAGGTTGCCCCGTGTTGACAGTGGTTTGTGGTGCCATCTGAATTTGTGACCCAGCTGACATCTGTAAAGAAAGATGGCGTCTTTACATATGACTCGCCCAGTTTCATTCGTTAATACTCTTGCTCTCACTCAATTCCGACAAAAAGCTACCTATACTTACAAATTACGTGTAAGGTAATGTTTCCATATCAATTATTTTACTATTTCTCACTTCATCCAAATAACCTAACTAGTTTGACAAGTTGTAAACGAAACGCCAGTCGCAACAATCGGATACGCATCCGCGGGGAGCGCAAGGGGGGTGGAGAGTAGAGATCGTCACGAAGTTTGCTTCGAATGTAATAATAATAACGACGGGCGAGGCGCCATTTTACAAGGATACAAGGCCAAAAGCATTGTTATATCCAGTGAAAAATATCTGCTTGCAGTTGTGCGTTCGTATATAACCACAAAGTAAATTAACATTGTTTATAAACGAATATTTCTACTACCTCGTAGGAAAGAACGTTGTGCTTGTGCGTTCACTCGCATTTGCACTGCGCTAGCTACAGGTCAACAGCCCGCGATTGCGATCGTGTTGTTGTTGACTAATTGGATTTTTGCACAAAACAATTATATTGAGCGGCCACGTTTTAAGTTAAGAACGACAGGTTATGTAGGTAAGTTAAATTAAGTAATTCACTCGTAATTGAACCTAAGCAATGGATACGAAATTCAGTTGACCGATTATTCCCGCAATGAGGTGGCGGTGGCGGTGGCGACCGCGGCGGCGGCGGGTGGCGGGCGGCGTGCCACCGACCGAACGAGTAGGTACGTGATATCGGCGCTCGTGCCCCACAACAAACTGCTTACTGGACGTGTTACGTAGGCGTCTGTGCCGACTGCCGCGATGTACCAACATATAAACACAGATAGGTCTACTATGTATCCACTTGAATGTGCGCACCTATAGGTAGCTGTATTATATTATTCAACCAAGCTCTAAGCGCGATAAACTCATGTGCCGTCGTAAAGCAGTGTTACGATAGATAAGCATACCTACCTACCTACCTATTATAATGTATGTAAATCAAGTAGGTTTGTATTTTATCTTGATTAGGTAAGTAGGTAATTTTACATTTAAAGCTATTTACGGCCACTTAACTAGGCTGTTTTTTAATAACTAGGTAGGTACCTATAAATATTTCAAAACGCCCCCTGCTTGATAACAATATTCCGAGTTTCGGACCCAGTTCCCTAGGTCGGTATATGGTTATTATTTAGATGGATAAGCCAGTCAACACGATTGATAACCAGTACCTAAGTTCTCATAAAATACTAAGATGTGAATTTAAAAACTTAGATTCAATTCAAATTATACATACATACTATACATAGCAGGGTATACTTAATCAACACCACTGTACCACCAGATTGCCAAACAGTACATACATAGGTAGGTAACTGAAGAAGTGCATATACAAGTATTGTATTGAATTGTCTATTGGTGTACCAAACCGATTATTGAAAAATATGAACAATAATAATTGTTTGTTTTTTATTTAATTACATGTAAATCTAACTGCATTTTGATCCCATAACTTGATGTGATCACAGCCCACGTCCATAAAAACAACAAAAAATATAAGTAAGTACTTTCTCATCACCCAGAAGTTGATTTTATAGTTTCGAATTTTCGATTTGTTTTTTCTCAAAATTGCCCATAGCTGAGAATTTATGAATAGTATTTTTTTTTTTAATATATGAGTGTTCATTTAATTGTTTAAGTACTTAAATTATTTTCTTCCAATTTTTTAACATTAAAAACTGCGCCACTTCTAAGTAAATATTTGTGCGTGACTGTCAGTTGCATCTAAATGGCGTAATAGCTCAGATCCAATTGGAAAAGTAAATTATTGATTTGTAGACTGTACGCTTGTTGTGGCTTTCATGTGGGGGCAGGCAGTGGTGCGATTTCTAGGTTAATAGGAAGTATTCCATCGTTATTAATAAATAATGATTCTTTACCATTTGTTTCTGTTTTTGCAGTAAGCTGCAAGACGGAGCTGATGTTGATGTCCTTACTTCAAGATTGACTTCAACTTTAAACAATTTTTTTTGCAAATTTCGCCCTTTATTATTTATAGGTAACATTTTCATTATTCTGAGGTGCAGAACCTATTAATCAAGGTAGGTCAATAATATTAAGTGCGTTTTAAGATATTTTATTAATTTTACGTCATTGTTCAATATTAATAGGTGGCACTTAGGTAGGTACACAATTTTCGTTTATTTCCTGTATTCGTCCTAGACGCGCCTACGTGTGATTTCAAGTAAGTAGGTACTTATCTACTTATCTATTTTCGTAGCTGAGCATGTTACTGATTTATCAAGTATGATTATAAAATGAATGTTATTATTATTTGCGTTTTTCTGCGATCTTACAAAAAATATCTCAAAATTGCAGTAGTTACCTAGGTACTTAATAACTGAACTGACAAGATGAGTTCTGAAGATCAGTACAATGCCTAACCGTAGCAATAGTAGCGATGAATAATTATGAATGCAATATTTACATTTAGAAAGTAATAAGTGCTACAGTCAATAAACGATTCGTAATCTCATGCTATAACAAAACACAGATTCAAACAATGATGAGGAATGGGACAAAGCGTTTTGAAATCACAACGTGGCACTTTTACCGGGCCACAGGTAAAAAAACACCACTAAATGCTAAAGTATAATCAGGGTGTCAACATCACGACAGTGCAGTGGCATGGCAGTAGAGAGAGACACATAAAGTGTATTAGCATTATCGCGGTAACGTTGCCGCTCTGTATGTACTCCCTTTGGTGCCTCTTGCCCCTCCTCTCCCGTTCGCAGCGACCACCTCCCGTATTAAGCTAGCTAGCAACAAAAGTCGCCGGCGAACGCAACGCATTTCGATTGGATCAAAACGATAAGGAAAATAAGGGACGACCACGTGACTTGGCTTCTAGTTAATAACACATATAAGTTTCACCGATTGCTTTGCTTACAAGGCTGTATGACGTCGCACAGATAAGAAGCAATTTTTTTTTATTATAATCGAATAAGTACTTACATAAAAATTGAGACAAAAGTAAATGTATTTTCACGTACAAGCTGATAACATGATTAAAAAACTATAATTTTCAACATTTTGAAACAGCCTACTCAATTAGCAAATCAAAGCATGAATTGCTTGCAGTGGGCTTATTGTCGCGTCTATTTTTAGAGTACTACTAACTACAGCAGTAGACGAATGGAAAGTTAGCGAGTTGGCAACCTGCGTGTAGGGATAACAGTCATAATAATTATGTACAAAGAGTTGGTAGGTACGTACATCTACGACGATAATAATCTTAACTGCATAAGATGGAAGAGTTGTAAAAATAACAAGATTTAACGAAGATCTCGAAACAAAAAACGACACGCATTGCCCACGATGCGACGCAAAAACATACGTGGTGTCAAGCTGGTGACAATACACATTCATAGATAACAGAAAGTGAAGCGACGCGACGTCATCACACTTTAGATAGGTACTGCCTTACGTCTCTTGTTCTTCATTGCATCGATAAATATTTTCATCATTAGCCTTAGCCTTTTCCCAACTTTGTTAGGGTGGGCTTCCAGTCTAACAAGATGCAGTTGAATACCAGTATTTTACATAGAGCGACTGCCCGTCTGACCTCCACAACCAAGTTACTGGGTACAACGCTACCCCCAGGTAAGACTGGTTGTCAAAGTTTTGGACATCCGATACCTGTCGTAACGATCGCTGTCAAAGATCGATAAATATATTAAAGTTTTAAATAAATGTTGGGATTGGAAATCAAACACCTTTTCAAAATTTAATTTGCAATACTTTCCAAATGAGTTTGCTCATTCGTTTACTATGGATAAATATTCACCAGGATACAATAAAATAATCAAATCTGGTAAGCTTCAATAAACACACAGGACCAACTTTCTTTGCGCAATTCACAATTTAAATTCATTGACTCGACCGCAAAGGTGCTTATGTCTGTCTACCTGCAGCCAGACTGCCACGTTTCGGTTTTCTCAGAGGCATATTAAATACAATTTCATGACTTAAAAAAAAATTACGAGACGATTTCTGCACTTTAATGCCTTTGATAGAAGGCGAAAATATGTTCTCAGGGCGAATGTCGTGCTTTAATTCTTTTTGAATGACTTCCATTAGTTCCGTGTTTCAATTTGAGAAGGAATAAGATCCCATGACCCATCTCATCTTTAGAGTTGGTAAGTTACCACTAAATACTTCTCATCCAGCTTGTATTAAATTATTGATTCTGTGTATGGCCCATGAATTTATAATATTATGTAAACTTAATAATTAAAATATTTTAACATGTTTATTATCCTTTGATCATTTATTTATTGCTCGTACTTGTGACACAAGGTTGGCTAGCGAGCAACAACGGAAAAGTTCTTAATATCCGAAAAGTTAAAGAAAGTTCTTACTACACTCAGCAATGGTTGTTTTCCTTGAGAAATTTCAATAAACGAGTTTGGGTGACCCTTTGTTTAGTTTACTACGTCACGCTTTGATACCGTGCATTTGCGCCACACGAAAACTGCGTCTCCAATGTGAAAGACAATCAATACTCAGACATCTCTGTCCCGCATTCATTGTAGAAGCGCAGTTCTGCGGACCCCAAAATCCCCTCTTCCGGTACGGGCGTTCAGCCGCGTGCTGTTTAACCCAATTTTCTAGTGCGAGGGGTGTGCAGGGCGCGAGGTGCGAGGGGGAGGGCGGCGCAACTTCAACCACAAGTGTGCAACACAGACAGGCGCCACGAGATTCGAACCAGAGCCTGCATTATTGATTATTTCTAGTCCCGACAGCGCTGACACCCACACATTTACTAAATTCACTCTACTGCGTATCTAACTGTGGGGCTTTGTATTTGAGTGGATGTTATGTTAGTTATTTTTTAAGTTTGTAAACTCTTCTTTCGAGCGTTATATTTAGGTATTCATATTTTTTTTTAGTTTTAGCAAGAAAAGCGGCGACAATGGTGCCGATTCTGTTGTTCACAAACTAAACTAAATTTAAGTTCAGTGCATCTTTTTCGTTCTATTTCATTAAGAAAAGGACAAAGATATATTTTAGCTTAGTCCTGTGAAATTAATCAATAGAAAATCTATCTACTGCAATTGTCTGTGATTTTAAACCAAATATATCATACAATTTGAGATAGATCTCAAATGATTGCCATTCAATTGTGGCAGAATTAGCTCTTCTATTATCCTTGGAACTTAGATCGAACAACTAGGCGTTTCATTTTTAATTTTCATGGAGATTTAGGTTATTTCTTATAACATCGAACTATTCGTTTTATAAATCAATCCTTACTGCCACCACCACCACATGTAAAAAGTATTACCGATCATTCTTGTTTCGAATATTTGTGAAGACAATTAAACATGGCGAATACGCACTGCACGGTATTCTTATTTCACTGTCGCTACTCTGTCTGCTGTCGTTACTCTTTTATTGCACAGCTGACTATGTTAAGCCTGCACATGAGCTCCCAGCGGACCACTAAGTGCCATGCATGACCCACCTGGAAATCTCTAAACCGACTATGGGGCGCTGTAACTACAACTTAGTCAGATAGGGCTACTCCTATGAGCCTAAGTGCGACTAGGAGCCACATCATAAATGATTTCCACCCTTATTGTCCTGCTTTTTGTGCTACTCCATCTGCACCTCGAAGGACCTGTCCGAAGCCACTGGTAACGATGTCGATTTCGTCGAGTTCTGATCGTAGCTCATAAAAATTATTGGAATCAAAAAACTCCTCGTCATATAGTCCTCAAAATGGAGGTAGTTTTTCAATTTTTTTTCAACTATTTTAATCATTTCTAGTCTACGCCAACTTCAGAGCGTTACAGCCGTTTCGCTCTTTTGCTTATTTACATTAGTTATATCGGAGGAGATACTGATGGATGCTAGCATTACAGAAAACCAAGTTAGTCATCCTTACATATTTGAAGGAGGCTTGTTGCCCTTGTGCCATGTTACTTTGGGAAATGGAGACGGCTCAAAATGTTTTTGTCTTCTATTCTCCAATGTCAAGTTATCATTCGCTCCCTTTTCATAATATCATCCCTTACACACACCCCTCTCTCTCTCTCTCCACCCTCTACATCTATATCCATCTTTTTTTTTTCTTAATCATAAATTATAGGATACAAGCGACCCGCTCCTGCTTCTTAGTTAGGTATACCCAACTTTAATATTAACGTACTAGCTTCCGCCCGCGGCTTCGTCCGCGTGGTATGTCGATAAAAAGTAGCCTATGCCCTTTCCCAGGCTCTAGACTATCTGTGTACCAAATTTCATTTAAATCGGGCTTGGCGTGAAAGCGCGACAGAAAGACAAGAGTTACTTTCGCATTTATAATATTAGTAAGGATGTATTGAATTTTAGGGTTTCACTTTTCGTCTGTTTGTCTGCCACAGATATTGGACACGAAAACGCCGTCATATAGGAATTTGGCAAGATGTTATTTGTGTCTTGATGACGCGCACAGCGCACACATTTCCGTAATCGATGATTAACACCGTCTATCAATTGACCTCACTTTTTAGGGGTTTCTTAGTTTGTTTTTGGATGTTGTGAGGTTTTGAGTAACGTTTGTAGCCGAAAACATGTGGATACAGTCGCGACTCTTAAATTCTTCGAAGGGTTTAAAGCAATCAGTGGCTTTGCATTTTGAGTGGATTTGCGAAAGGCTAGACAAATAAGAATGCTCACAAAACTACGAAGTACCTGAATAAAACCAGGCTTCCTCAAGCAAGGCGTAACCGTCTCGCTGCATAAAAATGTCCCTATTATGAGAGTTCCCAAGAGAGTCTCAAAGAGATAATTGCCTGCCTTCAAAATATTGATTTGCATTGCACTGAAAGTAATGTTTACGTAAAAGCCAAATGTCTGGTTCTATTTTGGATGATTAAATGGCTTTTTGGATATTAAGTAGTTCGCTGGAGGCAGGTAGGGAGTTGGGACAGTGCCGGCCGGCGCACAGTGGAACGAATGTATGGGAGCGGTTGGACGTAGACATGTCCGAAAAATAAGAGTAAAATTATGACAAACTAATGATGCCATCTTATTCGATTACTTAATGCCTTCATAAATTGTGGTGATGAATTTCTTCATAACTCCCATATTTCGGGAGTAATTTGAGAAAATGTGAAATTTTACTATGAAAATGAGTGTATTGAGCTCTCTCCCTCCTGATTCCGGGCTTGTTTCAAGTAGCGGTCTCTAATATCGTAATGCTATTACTAAGAGCTATATTTAATACTAAGACACATAGTGCGCCAAATGTGCACTTTCTGGGATAAAAGGAAATGAAAATTTAAAAAAAAAAACGTTTTTTCCCCATTTGTATTTACTTTAAACCGCAGACAGACTTATTAAGAGGTCTATAAATATATTATATATATACAGAAATATATATTAACAAAAATATTCACAAGAACTGATGAGAGTATGACTTTTAAGTAAGTTGATAATAAATTACCTAGTTTCATTAAAAGTACAATAAATAATTAAGATGTAAGCTCTAATTTACTAAGTTACACATTTTAAAACAATAACATCATTTAATTATCTTCGTCATCATCATCATCATCAATTAATTCAAATTCAGAATCGATGTCCGCTAAATCATTTATGTTAACAAATTCGATATCACTTTTCTCAGAATCCGTAAGCTCATAAAATTCCTTAAAAGAAGATTTTTTTACAAACTTATTTCCTTTTGGACGGATACTTGTAACAAGTGGATCAGAAGACAGTAAAAGATTGTGCATAATATCTTCATTGCATGAGATACTGCTATGCTTTCGAGAATGCCCCTCTCTATATTTTCTAAAATCTTTATTTCTAGCCTCAGATGCCTCTTCGGATAGAAAACCAATGGGCACAATTGACATGTTCTGAACTATGTCTGGCCCATGCATTAAAATTTTATGAAGTGAAGAAGGCATATAATACCATGGGTATAACTCCACGTAAAGCTTAGCAGTATCAAAGCAGAACTCTCGGAATTTAGTTACGTTGATCTTCTCTCCTGATGAAATACACTGCAAGATCACACAGATTTTTCTTAAAAGCATAGCATCTATTCCGGTCAGTTCAGCAGATTTAGTGTAGTTTTCAAAAAATCTCCTTGCCGAGTTGCCATTGTTGGTGGATCCACTGCCTTGTTTCACAACATCGAGAAGTAAGCCCGTTTCTCTTCTTACAGCCTCTTGAACTCTTTTCTTCCTGTCATCAACTTGCCTTTTTGCTATATCACCCCTTACTTGCCATGATTTTATGTCTAATTTGTAGGAAATGTGTAATAAGCATTCCATTGAGCGAATCCAAGCGTGAAGGGTGCTTAAGCTATATTTATACATGTCCTCGTTTGCGTGTTTATCTTTGATTAACTCTAAATTATTCATTTCTTTAGGACAAGCCTTGCATATGTCACACACTGAAGCTGCTGTATTGGATATAATGGAATGAATTTTACCATCAATCATTGTCAACAGCAGTTGGTGTTTGACACTAATTCCATCAGTGATGGTGGATGGAGTTAAGGCTTCAATCTCTGCTTCGATTTCAGCCATCTCTCTCTGCACATTTTCTTTGGTTTCCTTTATAAACTTAAACAATATTGGCCGGCAAAATGAAGTGGAAGATGGTCGCTCGTTTTCCCAAATTGTTACACCTTTTGAGACGAGCCGCAGTGGTACAAGACTAATCATAAAATTACTAGCAAGATCGATTTGCTCATCTTCACTCGTCCTTTGATGATAAATGCTTTGGCTAGATGATCCGTCAAAACCCCATTTGCTGGTCAATACGAGCTGTTGATTGGGATCAACAGGGGTTTCTAACGACCTAATAAGTCTTCTTGAGGTTAAATCCATCAAGGCTTGTAATTTGATTTTTGCAGAGCTCTCTGTAACTGTGAGATCTTCTTTGGCCGGATAGCACTTAATTTTTTCTTTAACCAACATGTAGTAACTCGGGTATTGAAGAGCTCCTTCTTGAGTGTTGAAATCCCGAAGAGTGTTATAGCGCCATTTCGATAAGTTCATCGATACATAAAGAGCCAATGCCTTCAAAGGGGATATTTCCCGTACCTGAATTGATTTACCTTCAATGAAGGCTTTGATTTTTGAGGCCTCTTCTGGATTCTCCGTCAAGTATTTCATAACATAAGCTGTATCGCTTTGTCCTGCCTTTTGAAGCGCCCTTTCGGCCGAAAACATAATTTCAGCGCTGCTACTGCTGCATGAAAGACTATCTTCAGTGGTGCGTCTTCTTTTTTGCCGGTTACTAAGGTCCTCAAAAGATTTACGAGGACTAGGATGTGTACAAGTTGAAGCATCAGATTTAGCAGGAGAAATTATGGGCTCGATGACGTCACTTATATTTTCTGTAGAAGGTTCCATATTTTCATTCTGTAATTCCGGCCATTGAATTGCAGCCTGTAGCCAAATCTCATGTTTCTTCCGAAACTTATCTGTGCTTCTTCCAGACTGTGTCCATTTTGCATAAATGCGGTAGCAAAATCGACGACACCAGTCTTTTAAACTTGTTTCAGCACTTTCACATAACTGAACACAACTGTTATCTTTTAAAACACTGAACAAATAGTTAAAGTCGCGTAAATCTTTATGTGCGCGTGCGCATAAAGCAACGTGAATATCAAGATTTGTATTAAAATTTGGAAAATACATTGCGAGATTAGCTTGGATACAACGAGGTGTAAATCAACACTGATTTTAAAGTTACTAATAGTGACCTATTTATATAAAATCCAGGTATCCCAGGTATCCTTTGTTAAATATTGCAAGGTAATTAGTTATTGTGATAATTAGTAAATGATGCATGCTAAATTAGTGTATTAAGAGCCATTTAGTAATTAAATAATAGCAATGTTCTTATCAGTAATCATTAGTGCATCAGTTTTATATGTAAACCTTAAGTCCCTAATTATATATCCAAATTAGCTTATATCTTCTCTAATTGGCTGCTCAGAAATGTTATTGTAATAAGGTAAACCTTTAGAAAAACGGTTTTAATCAACAAAATAAACAAAAAATTAAAAAATTGTGTTATAAAATAAACATCACTCTTTATCCCAGAAAGTGCACATTTGGCGCACTATGTGTCTTAGTATTAAATATAGCTCTTAGTATTAGCATTATGATATTAGAGACCGCTACTTGAAACAAGCCCGGAATCAGGAGGGAGAGAGCTCGATACACTCATTTTCATAGTAAAATTTCACATTTTCTCAAATTACTCCCGAAATATGGGAGTTATGAAGAAATTCATCACCACAAGTTATGAAGGCATTAAGTAATCGAATAAGATGGCATCATTAGTTTGGCATAATTTTACTCTTTTTTTTCGGACATGTCTACGTCCAACCGCTCCCATACATTCGTTCCACTGTGCGGCGCCCGCGGAGTGGCAGCGTTGCACGACGCGCGGCGCACTGGGTCAGGCGAAGCAATACGGGCGGACCTTGCAATGTCGCGGCGTGACGCTCAGCTGACTGTGACTGGCCGCACGCCGCGCCGCCCCGCCGCGCGTTCATTGCCTCCGTGGCAGCGGACGAGAGCGGCTGCCTCTATGCCACACTCTCGTTTGACTGTTTACGATTCCCTCATTACTTACGACGATGATTTTTAATTCGAATTTATTAGGAGACGAATTGAACATTGTTTCATGTGCGAAAATTGTGAATATATTTACAAATATTTAGTTGCAAATGTGTGTGCATCGTGAATATAAATATAGTTAAATACTGGAGTGCGGTGACGACCGGTGCGAAAGGTCGGCCTGTGTAAAAATAACTGCGGAACCGGGCGGCTAAGCGGTGGAATGAGGTTTGACGGCACATTGTAGCCGAGGCGGGGCGAGGCCGTGTGCGCCATGTTATAATTTCCCTTCGCGTCGAATGTGCAAACCAACTGACTGAACACTGCGCTGTGCCTACTTCTCTTTCTCTCAGTGGGGAATAAGCATGCTTGCTGTACGAGACAAGCCGAAAGTCGCCCACCTCTGCTTGCCAATCTGCCTCAACCTCAGCGCTCGCGAATACTCGCTATTACATTAGCCACCTTACCATTTTATAAAACGTATTGTGTTAGCTAGTGAACTTGTTAAACACAATGTTAGGGTGGTATGGAAGAATTCGCAATAGTAATGTGTAAAATGTTATAATTAATTCTTGAATCTGTAAATGTAAAAAAAAACCACTATCATTTTTTGATTCCGTAATGTTGATTTGAAAGAAATACTTTTTAAAGCGAAATCACGTAAATGCAATGCTTTGATAGTAATACCTATACGAAATTATAAATCACAATCTTAAGAGTTACGAGCCATTTCAAAACTACGAAACAAGTACCTAAATAATCTAAGTAGGATTCATCATAATAAACATGAACTGGTGTTGTCAAGACTTAGCTATCAAGAACATAAAAAAACGGCTATGTGCGAGTCGGACTCGCACACGAAGGGTACGGAACCGTTCGTGCGCCATTATCTATAAAAACTGCAAAAAAAACACGTTTGTTGTATGAGAGCACCCTTAAATATTAGTTTTATTCTGTTTTTTAGTATTTGTTGTTATATCGGCAACAGAAATACATCATTTGTGACAATTTCAAATGTCTAACTATCACGGTTCATGAGATACAGCCTGGTGATAGACGGACGGACGGACAGACAGACAGACAGACAGACAGACAGACAGACAGACAGACAGACAGACAGACAGACAGACAGACAGACAGACGGACAGACAGACAGACAGACAGACGAGACAGACAGACAGACGGACGGACGGAAGGACAGCGGAGTCTTAGTAATAGGGTCCCATTTTACCCTTTGGGTACGGAACCCTAAAAATAAAACCAGATAAAACTAGTTTCTTAAATAAATGAAATCCTCCACGGCAAAACAAATCACACGCACACACTGCCATGTTGAACGAGATATTGATAAACAGGTAGTACTCATAGTAGGTACCTATTCCCACTAGGCAGAAAGAGTGGTGCGAAAACCGCGATTTCATTTCAAGCGTTCAGTGATAGAGGCGCGGGGTAGCGGGCGGGCGGGGAGCGCGGCGCGCTGCGTGTCGGTGACCCCGCGGCCCCGACTTGCCTACACTTCGAGGCCGGCATACTTCCCTGCTCGCTTTATCAAGTTTATCGTATTTCCACTTTCAGGATAAGTCTTCAACTCTTCTCACTAACTAGCAACAAGTCTTCGGTAAAAAACGTTATTCAAGAAACGGCATTGAATCAAACATAACAGGTGCAACTATACATTATACATATATGTAAAATAATCGATTCCTAAATTCCCTCCTTTACAGAACATTATTTAGCTGACAATACGTTATTATTATTATGTCATTGACAATAGCCGAGCAGTATAGCTGGCTCGTCAGCTCGGGCTCTTATGTAATTTTATTTATGTTATGATTTGCGATCGCAACCTAATACCACTTCAATCATACAAAAACATTATAGTCAGATAGTAAAAAGTAAGTAATGCTTATCCTCGAAGCTCGATCTAAGTCTATTCAAAGGTCGATTGGGAAAAGAAAAAGTTTGCCTTGAACTTCGATTTTTTAAAGTTATTACTGCGTCATCATTCCATTCACCAATCAATAATAAGCTGTAGAAGTATAGCTTATTATTACTTAGAGGCGCCACACAGCTTACTTCAATGAAGGCCACCGAAGAATAGGGGAATTTAAAAGCCGTTATTCACAGATTTTAGTAGGAGAATAACGTGTAAATTTTGTTCGGTAATTGAGAACAATTAGGTTCATGTAACCGTGACAGACGAATGAGAACCTGCTGCGATGCATTGTACCGCGTACCGTGACAGGCGAGTGGAAACTAGCTGCGTACGGTGCGCTTGGTGCGCTCTATACATACCATCCGAAAATGGTCTCGCTGTTATTTTGTAAGGCTGCTATTTATAGGTGTGTTTACACTACACTCTGTTATATGTACGAACTGAGCGCGCGCGATACTCAATGTTCTGCACATATTCAAAGGAATGTAAGTTGAACGCAGTTAAACGTCAACTAAGTATAGTATACCTGCTAGTAAATTAGACGCTTTAAAAATTTCATAAACTATGTCAAACTCGACGCATATACTCAACTGTGTGTGTACTGTAAGTAGATGGTTATCAATTTACGTGCACAGACGAAGGCACAAACTCATTAAAAAAATCAATATCCACTGTTTGTCGACGAAAGCCTAATCGATATCAAGGTAACCGACTTCCTAAATGTAGCATGAAACGTAATAGACCTTCTATTAATAATGTATGCCATCATGCAATGGTTGAGCGAACGAGCGTTAAAACAACCGTCCCACATTATCGCGAATCGCGATTGTAGGAAGCTAAAAGTTTGCGTAGGCTAATTAATGTTATACCGGTGAATACAAATATCTACAATATTATCTATAAAACAACTCACCGTTTTGTATTCGGGCGTCCGCCGAGTTTCTACTAGTATCTCCCTTGTGCTGACCTGTAAACACGCGATCAATGCGCTCAATGTAAACCAGCCTATTAGAAAACGTCTCCCCACTATTATAGCTGTTTGCCTTTTACAATAGTTACCTATACCTACGTCGTGTATGTATTAAATTATATTGCAAGCTAAACTTCAATTTTTAATCGTCTCTGAACGTAGCTGCATACAAATCGATAAGCTTATCACAAATTCATGATGTAGCCTGCTAGGCGACATAGATACAACAGTTGCCTATCAAGACTAACAACGTGTTCACTTCAACCATTCCAACACATATTTTTCTTGATTTGCGTGGTTGTGCTCTAATTGCTCACAGGTAGCAAAATGTTTTTAGGTCGATAAGTCACAACCGTACATTTGCCGAGAAACTATTTATGTCCGTCCGCCATTTTGTCGTTGAATGACGAAATGGTACAGTACATTCAGTGACAAGCGAGCGAGACTGCCACCATCAGACAATGATTATGAATATTTATTACAAACTGATATCATACAGATTGACTTCAGATTGGAGACTATGATATTTTCTGATTGCTACATCGTGGTTCAATTAACAAATTGTTTCTTAAAAGGTAGGTAAATCTAGTGATTACTCACTTAAAATCTTTCCGGAGAGCAAGAAAGAGAACGTGATCAATAACACAGATCATTTGAATAACAAATATAACAAAACAACGAACAAAACCGATGCCCTAGCTCGGCCAAATGACGCGTCAATAGGACGAATCGGGGGAGCGAAGTGTGAGCGGGGAACGGACGGAGACGAGACACATAATAGAATTACATGTCTACAACATCACTTGGTCGGCCGAGACGACGATGTGTGCACATACGTGATGTTGCCGGCGACCGGCGAACAGAAAGCGGGGCGGGCGGCGGCGGCTGCGGGGCAGGTGGGCATGCCTACTGGAGCCGCCACATTATCAAAGATCACGTGATCGACTCGTTGCATGTCAACATCTACTCGCCCGCCGACTGGGTGCCGCACTGATATAAGTATGGCTATACATAGCAGTCGGCATACGCAGCTCCCCTCCTTAACAACGTATGAGGTGCCCCAAGCAACTTGCATTTTTAACTTCAAATACCTATCGCCAGTATGCTATTGTGACCTTCCATATAATCTTTACCTGGCAGGTTTTTATATGGGTATTTTGCACCTAAACAACCAAGTGGCAAGATAAAATCAGTATTTTTCTCCTATCATGATGATGTTTAGGTAACGGAACGTGAGAACTTTCATTCATAGCACAAACATCAAGTTGATATAACTGTAAAGGTTGATTGTGATACGTACACCAAAACTTCATCAAACTAACGAAGTTATGTCTTCAACGATGTCAACATTAGTTATACGTATTACCTTGTGAGATACTGCGTTCCAATAAAAGCGTTTCATCACTAAGTGTAAGTAATCATAGTTCATAACACCATAGAGGTCGAAGTTTAGGGATGGATGATACGTACGAGAAGAGATTTCCTCCTTCGTTACTTTTGCATGATACGCAAATACCGCTTACGTTAATCCAACCAAGTAGACAACAAACAACAGTGTGGCGTTACTATTACCGATAAACGAACTAACTGAACCTAACCTGAGCGCAGGAAATGTGAGAACAAAAGAATCGTTTCGAAAACAACATTGCATTCACTTCTGATTTAACAAAGACATTCCTATACAATTCGCTGATGGAATTTATACAGATGTCCACTACAGTAATAAGACGCACTTAATTAGTGACTACTATGTTCATTACATCACATATAATTATTAATAGAACTTAGCTTGGCTCATTTCTCAAATCGATATTTATCTCTCTATGGTTCCAATAAGAATTTTATAAGCTAGTAACGTGAGGCTTCTACTTATATGAAACCTCTGTTACCAATGGAAGCATGAAAACAAGTCGTCGGACCCAACAAAACTCGTTTGTAGAGAAACAAAGAATAGAATTCAATGAACCACTTGACTAAACAATCCTATTCTTCTATTATTAGCTCGTAAACCCAAATAGATTCCCTAGAATATCCGTATCTATTCAATATCTGAGGTGTACACCTACTCGAGGAGGACTTCACTCGACCATATAATTCATTAATTGTCCCTGCCAATTTGAAATCAAAATTACTATTTGAACGTAGGTATTCTTTATCAATAGTCATCATTCGTTTTATAACGGATGGCCATTGGTCATTTTTGTGAAAAAAACAACCTCCTAAATAGATGAGATGAGATGATGCAAACTAATTTGGACATGTCTTGTGACTGCTACAATTAGGTACCAATTTTGATTTGGTTTTGAGTTTATCACTAAACTATACAAATGTCGTGAATCAAGTTCAAGTTTAATGCCTGACACATTACCTGAGAAATACGAGACTCGCACTGAAGTGGAAAAGTTATGGCTTAAGCGACAACCTCTGATGAAGTGATGACTAAATAATGTAGTATAGTAAAACAGGAGTAAAAACTAACCTTGGCGCCTAGGAATCGCGCTTCCAGCAGCTCCTGCTTGCGAGGATCCAGCGCCGCTTGGAAGTGCTCCATCTTGACGCCAGCACCTGTAGAAGATGGTGCATGTTACAACTCATGTATTTAATACATACAGGCGTTGTATTCATTACTATGGATCAAGGAAGGATCATGAAAAAGTGGTTGATCAGATCCCTGAACGAAAAGGATTAAAATGGGGTAGTTTAGTCCGTCATTTAGCACGTCGTAAAAAAAAGTATGAGCATGTTGCTGTAATGCAATTGCCAAAATAAACGGTCTCAAAAATGTTAAGTAAAGCCTGTAATTCTGTATGTCCTGAGAACTTTTATTTTCAAAATCGGAATGGGAAATTTATTTTTGGTGTGAGTAAAAGTGAGAGATATCGAAATAGTGTAGCCGCCTGGGTGGAGGAGGAAGAAATAGCCATGAGCTACTAAACTGCTCCGAGGTCACCACATACGGTCCTGAGTACTTCGGTATTGTCCGAGACATATCAGCAAGAGCCACAACGTGAAATACCCGGTGCCCTCTGTCCAGAAATTGGGATGGATCATGGATCGTATTGATTTATTACCTTGCACGTAAAATATGTGCCTTATCGTGGAGTTACAGAAAATAGCAAGGTAAACCTTACCATTGCAAGATTAACGAAAGCTTTGGAACAGGACAGACTAGGATGAAGTCTCAACCGAAGTGTGTTATGATGAGGTTTAAGATATAAACAATTTGGTTGAATTTGCGACCTATTACGATCTGTCGTTACTTGAAACTATTGAAGGTATAAAACAACCAAATAGAACTGCGTAGTCTCCACAGTTTCTAAGTTTTGTAATTCAATATCTAGGATTTTAAGGAGTCTGCGCATTAGTCAAATAGAACTAGTATTGCCGTCTCTCAATCAGTCTATTTATGAATGAAAATACATTACTGAGAATTGAGAATCAGCATACAGCCATATTTCAAAACGATGTAGATATTATTTTGCGGATTTGCGACATGATCAAATATCAAACACTAGTCTTGGTTGATTCGAAGTATGTCTGCTTAATCAATGTTATGAAGGCGACGTTGGATTCTCTCTGACAACATGATGCTGTCAAAAGCTTACTTTTAATGGTAACTGTCTGTTTTAGTAAAGCGGTTCCCCATAACTGTTATGTCTTCATAAACAATAGCCGATTTACGTATTTAGGTACGTTCAGAGATGGGGTAGGTAGTGATTTGTATGTAGATACTTCAAATTACGTTAATTTGAGGTCTACATTCTGTACCTACATAATACGACCAATTTAGATAATGCCTAAGGACCTAAGGAAGTGGTTATACCACCACATCCTCTGAGTAAATATGACCGTTGTTCGATTCACCTGATAGCATGGAGTACTAGACTATTAGGTATAACATTGTTTCATTTGTAGAATTAATTAATTAATCAAAATGTAACAAAAAGTCTGAAAAACCAGTATAAATGTGTATAAACAGGTTTAAGTTGATGCTTTTTGTTTAAAAATTGATCTTTTTGCTAAAGAATTGGTAAGGTGAGGGTAGAGGTCGGGGGGGACAGGGTTTTGGCGCAGTATCTGGAGCAGACAGTCGAGTTGCGAGAAGTTAGGTACAGTTATTTATATAGATACGTATGTATGTTCAATGTACATATCGATCGCCTCCCCGGGCCACTCGCCACTATGATCTCACCTCCATCCTTTGCGACTCCCTTCCTCCCCCACACCCCTACCGCATAACCCCAGAGGCCTTTAACGAATGACGTAGTCAAGTGAAACGTGTGACTGATTCATTATAATTGAAATAAGACCTGTTTTTTAAATAGTGGTTGTGTTTGTAATTAACATTGAAGCATCAGAGTCACGTAAACAATTTGATCACAACATAATATATAGCTTAGCTATATGCATTATGGAAAATATTGGGTAAACAGTAAATGGTTAATAAATGCGACATGCTACACAAAGCTCATAACAGTCATATCATAACTCACATCCTGCCTGATCTAACGGTGCACCCATTTAATTTAGGTACTTGCCTTTTATGAACAATTGGTTTTACAATAATGTTTCATTACTTTGCGAAGTAACCGGCAGCTGTTTAGTGGTAATTAAACAAAATGTAGGTAATGTAGAATTAATTATCATACAGAAATTTTTCATTGTTATAATCTGATTTACATAATAGTATACTAGCTGATGCCCGCGACTTCGCCCGCGTGGATGTCGGTTATTATACGTATACTAAAACGTAAGGTTTTAGTACCACAAAAAGAACCACTCTATCCATTGGTGAAAACAGCATTAAAATCGGTGCAGTAGTTTTTGAGTGTATCGCGTACAAGACGACAGACAGACGCGGCGGAGGACTTTGTTTTATAATATGTAAGGATGTATGTAAATAAATAAATAATATTTGGACCGATTAAATTGAAATTTGGTAACTAAACATATGAATTTCTGTGACCCAAACACGGACGTGTGAATTTTGAATATGGGGTTCACTAAGGGGGAAATTAAAGAAATAAGTTTTGCAAACTGTACCATGTGTCTTATAAGCAAAAAAATACAGTAAACAGATATATGTATACTTATAGATTATAGGAAAACCTAGAAGAAGTCTATGGTCTTCAAATAACATGGAAAATAACTCAACATTGTGCGTTCAAACTTCATTTGCAGTCGGAATGTATGGGGGAACATGTTTTTCAACTACAATGTTAAGTTTGTTCTTGGGATAAATTCATCCCCCAACTACGGAACCCTTCATTGTGCGCGGTCCGACACGTACTTGGCCGGCTAAACTCATGCGTTGAAGCGTTGTAATCATGAGCATAATATTATTATCATGTTTAGAATGCCATGTAAATATTCTTATTATGACTGTAAAGTAACCAAGTCACACAAATATGAGAAGACCTTGAAAATTTAAAACGAAAATAATAATACTATCCACAGCTTTAAGTTGTTTAACTAGTTTTTATTCTGATTATTTTATGTTACCAAACAGTATGTTGATGACAAGAATTGAGACAATAGTTATGTAGATACTAGCGTTTCCCCACGGTTTCACTCGCGTAAGTCTCGATCCCCTGGGAATATCGGGATAAAAAGTATCCTATGTCCTATTCCAGGTCATGGTCTACCCCTGTGCCAAATTTCATCCAAATCCGTTCAGCTGTTTTAGCGGAACAAAAAAACAAACTGACTTTCATTTAGTTAGGATTTATAACTAGCTACGACCTGCAGCCAATGCCTGAGATACACGCGGCTAGTGTCTCAAGCCAGGATAGTAAGCTAGTGAGAAAGCGAGTTACTAGTGAGAAAGCTAGTTAGCTAGCGTCTCAAGCTAGGATAGTTTAATAGGATGGGGTTCTATCCACCAGTGATTTTACTATCCTGGCTTGTGTAGTTGTGTACTAGTTTCATGTGGCCGGCGAAGCTAGTATTCGAAGCCTTGAGAAATTACCCTCGTGTATCTCGACTCTCGAGCATAACTGATTATAAAAGGTTGTAATTTGCTTGCTTGGAAAAGAAGTAGCTAGGTACCTTATCAGGTAGGTAGTCAGGTACCAGGCTTATTCTGCAAAATTTAAATATCTATACTACATTTGCAAAAAGTTTAGAAATTTAAACAAACCTTTTTACTGTCCGTTCAAGCAATTTTGTCTTCTATACCGTAGGCATAAGGATGGCATTAAAAGCAAAAAACGTTACACAATACCAACCGTTTACTGCAGCTGCCATTTGTCATGCCACCAACGCAATATAAGTCAAAATCGGTTAAACGGACTGTAAAAAAGGCTTATTTAAACGTCTAATCTTATTTCAAATGGAGTATAGTTGAGCTTTATCCGTGAATATTTTCACTGACAGTGACTATCAATTCGCATTTAGAACTAATACCGAGTGGCCCATGAATCGGCGTCCAAAAGAAAATTTTAGAATCCTCTATCCAAGGTCCTCTATTCCCGAAACACCCCCATGAATGTTCAGCGAGTATTTATAGTAGCAGAGCTAGGCGTGTATAGTTTATAATTTTTGGGAAATTCTCACCTGACGAGATCTTTTACTTGTTCTCTATTTGTCACAATTAAAAAAAATATTTTTATTGATATTAATTCCATATGATTATGATCTACGATCGATGAAACACTGCTTATCTAATCATCACCCAAAGTCACCAAAACTTAGTTCAAAGGGAAAATATTTTCTCAACAAAATTCGTTCCAGATTTTCAATCATTAAAAAAGTGCTGACAGCAGGACGCCCTGGACAAGATCCCCATTGTTTGTGGAAAGGGCGCAGTCATCTGTGAATCTCCACAGTTTAGTTCTCCAAGTGTTGTTGATTCTTTCACTACAATATGCCTTTGGAATACTTTCTACGTGCTGAAAGATTGTAAGTATGTTAAGTACAGTAAGACCTTAAGTAGGTACTTATAACGAGGCAATTATTATTTACTAGCTTTTGCCCGCGGCTTCGCCCGCGTGGATGTCGGATACCGTCACACGGGAACATACTACCGGGATACTTTAGAAATGCTGGGTCTCCTATACAAACTTTCATCCCCTCTATCACCCCCTATAGGATTATTTTTGAAACGAATAGTAGCCTACTTATGTCTTTCCCCAGGATCTAATCTATCTCCTTGGTAAATTTTGTCGAAATCCGTTCAGTGGTTTACGCGTGAAAAGGTAACATACAGACAGACAGACTTCGAATTTATAATATTAGTACTTATGGATACTATGGATTTGAGCCCTATCAGTATTTACCGACGATATGTAGGTACTTTATTAAGGTACTTAGTCCTTTTGATGATTCATGATCTTTGGACGCCATTGTTTCATACAAGGTGACCAGAAAATAAATCTACGAAACCACACTTTTTATTATCAATCAATGCAATACCTAAGTATAAAAAGTTTTTACAAAAAAAAAAACAACCGACTCGGTTGTTTTTTTGTAAAGTTTTTATTTGTCACTTTTTAGTTGTGGTACCTAACCCACACAAATTCGAATACCACTAACTGCTATGTAAATAATAGTGACGGAGTCAAATAAGATATCGTCTACATAGACTAAGTGGTGGGCTTCAATAATTACGTATTTTTCACGTAATTATTGAAGCTAACTCAAAAAGTACTCAAGCAAAATTAAATTAATAACTTTCGAAAAACCTTTCCCTTTCGAACAAAAAAAGAAATTTGTAAATCGGTTCACAATTGGCGAAAATAACGTACAGAACAACATAGAACCTCCTCCTTTTTGAAAAAATCGGTTAAAAAGGGGCAGCATCAATTGAAACATATTCAAGTCTTTTTTTAAGTCAAATTAGATCTAATCAAAAAAATTGCTATTTAGTAGAGGTAGACTGTCGAAATGGCATGATCAATGTTCGAATTATACAGAAGCGTTATTGACAAAAAAATAAAAATCACCTGCTTTTCATCATAAATGTTGCCCAGATAACTAATAATCTACTTTCAAACTTCGTTTCCCTCAACGTGTTTTTCTACTCATAGCTCTAAGTGGTACTTCGATTTTGCCTAATAGAAGGTCAGTGTTATCGTATCATCATTAAAACTAACAGCTACTGATACTGCTATTATTACGAAGATTTAAGCGACCTATTATTATTTTATTAGCTTTGAATTACAGCATTCGCTAAACGATAAGAAAGAACCAAATATAAAACATGCTATTTTTGTTACAAGTACAACCTATATTTTGGTTTCAAGTATTATGTAGTACGTAAATTCGTATTTTTTTTATGAATCAACCCATACAAAAATTCCTTATTATTTTATTGCAAGCAGCAATACAATACTGATAATGATAACAATAGAGCGGAAATATCAAAGATATTTTGAGTACAAAATAGAAAATTAGAGAGTGTGTCAAATGCACTAGAATTCAGAGACGCTACAGCTGATCGCTTATTTATGTCACCAGCAGAGCCAGCCAATAACTGAATTTGTTCGAATAAGAGCTTCGCATCGATTCTTTACAATTTAATTACATAAATAGGTAGGTATACCATTGCTGTAAGGGTATGTTTACTTTATAAAGTTAGAGAAACAAGAGTTCCAATTGTTTCTAGTAGGATGTTACGGTATCCTAAAATCTACTAAGCACATCTTGAACGTTAGTTCTCTCAATAGGATAGGAACTATAGGAAGCTGCCTCCTTACGAACAACCTTCAGCTCAGTAAATAAAAACACTCAGAAGTCAACATAAACTCAGATAATAGGTACTCCAATACAACTTTACAAGGATTGCGACTGGTAAACACATTATCAGTAAATAGTAGAAGGTAAAGTGAGAATGGTTGGGAAAAGGAAAGATGTAGGCACGTAAGCCACGCTATGTATGGTAAGCAGGTAGGTATGGAGTGTTGTGGTCCACGAGCGCAGACGACTCGCAGCCGTCACTGCAAGCAGACACCCACCCTTGCAGCGGGAGTTGCGCCGGCCACGCTCGCTCGGTCGATCGCTCATCGCGAACGACTCTTTGAAATGCATCTTCCAACACCGCTCCGAACTCCATCCACATTCACGTGTATCATCGGCACGCCAATACACAATCCACTCACTGTCACCAAACACGTCACGATACCGATGAAATTCAAACCGCGGCCGGGTGCTCTTCACCCACCGTGATACGCACTCGGAACGTGCCGCATTTTCAATTTCAACACATGGACGAGAAACACTAAACGTTTGTAGGCACGGAGCAATGCGACAGTCGGCCTCGGGCGCGGACTGGCGCGCGATGCGAACGGCCGTCGCCGCCGCCTCCGCCGCGAGACCGGACCTCGCGTCTCGGGGGCGAGGATGCGGGAATCGGCTTCGGCGCAATACCCGTCACGAAAATAATAGGAACAGCGAGTGCACCTCAGAGGCGCGACGCGACGCGGTCGGTGCGAGCGAGACGCGGATAAACACCAGACTGTTTACTTACGGTGTTCGAGCGCGGGGCTGCGTGGCGGGGCGAGGGGCGATCGCCTGCAATCCGCACGCTGCAATTACTGCTTTGTACTACACAATTTCATCTTAAGTCGAACGAGATCAAATGCAATATTTACTCACAGAAATGATGTCACTTATCTCTAATCGATAAGAATTCACAATAACAAAAGTAAAAGCTCACGAGTCACGAGTAACTAGAAGAAATACCACAGGTACAGGTCAAGACCCCTTGCTTAGGTAAGTAGGCCTATAAAGACTTGTACTTTGGTCTTTGAGTGCTTTTCAATCTTGAGGGGCTGTGGGGCAACCAGCAGTGTCATTGGCCAAAGTACTGTCAAAACGTCAACCCGCCAAAACATACATTGACGTTATCTACAGTCAAAATCACACATTGACAAAAATATTTTCTTTTTTTTCAGGGATCATGCCACATACCTACTACTTATTTCAAGTTCTAGGCTTAGGAGGATAAATACATTAGTCTTTTTAATATTTAGTAGCTGTTGAGCGACGGTTCTTCTGTAGATTAAAACGTCGACTAGTTATGGTTTCCAAACATTATTACTCCTAGCCACGCCAGTATGATCAGCATAATGAATTGATGACTGATGACATTATCAAAATAAATACATCATTGTATTACCATCATAATCAAACAATAGATTTCAAACGAATAGGCACTTACTTAAATAAGTATAGGTAGGTAATTGCTTTGCTTCAGTCATTAAGATACATTTATTAACTGTTTTAAATGACAATACAATACCAAGTGTGTGTTCACTCTCGTTACAAATCTACTTCATTTATTACCCTTATCACTTAGGTAGGTACTTATTTATCACCTACGCAATATTCATGCTTGCTTGCGCATGCATACCTAGGTACTTTTTATCATTCAGTACCTAAACCCTATTTGCCCCCAATGAAGAAAATAAATAACTACGCGTCAAGAAACAAGTATTTCTTCCTTTCTTCATACATTATGCCCAAAATGGGGATAGCTCCGCTCAGATAATTTGTACTTACTGGAATATTAATTGAACATACCTACAAGAGTTGGCACAATAGGTAACGTTGCACTGAATTGTAATTAATGGTACGTATAACGTAGCAAAGATGATTTCATTTGGCCAGTGCGTGTGTAAAGTAGAGCAAGAGCTTGACTTGACGATCAATCGAGCAGCTATGCTGGGTGTGCATCGAGCGCTGGTGACTGCATTCCGACGCCCCGGCCCGCACCCCCCGTCCTTCCGGCGCTCGTCACGTGACGCGCCGATTAGCCGCCGAGTGCGCCACAAACACCGAAATAGAGTGAGCACAAACAAATCGAGGTATCTTGTTCAACTCGACTAAACGGGACTAAATTCGCACGCCTACTTCCTAGTCCTGCTCCTATATCTGATTTGTAACGCGTTCCCTCATATACATACCTACGCACTTTATAAGATAAACGTGTTTTTTTCTAGGGACTATGATGGCTTCAAATAAAAGAGTAAGTTCACCCACGGTAGAATCTAACAAGTGCAGTCCTACCTAATTCTAACACTGAGAAGAAGAGAGCTACCTACTACACTCGAAGTCCACGACACCATACCTACTTAATAAATGTTGATTACCTACCTACTGGAAATTTTTGGATTAGTTGCATTATTGAATTGCGCTGCGCGGCGTTATCGTATTTAACAACAAGAAAAAGACGACAGGATCAATACAAGCTGCAAAATGTACACGTGATCGCGCCACTATACATATAAATCCCTCCCACAACGGGCGCCCCCTAAACTCCCAGACCTCCCTTCCGCCTATGTCGACACTAAATATTTTTTTCCTCAGAGTCGAATATTACAAACTTCACTAGATTTAAGACAACCTACGAAAATGCATGCCTAAACATCGAATTATAACAAATATTCATGGCAAATAAATGTTAAAACATTATAGGTGGTAATGAAATAATATTGAATCAAATCAAAGAGTCCACAAGTTGACAAGCGCTGCGTGAAACCAGTTCCCGTGGGCGAAAGGCGACGCGTACGGAGCCCATTACCGCCGCCGCGCAACCCGACCCGCCCCGAACAACACGGTTGCCATTTGGCGGCTTATACCAACTCCAGACAGAAGCCCGACCAATTCTTTGTAAATACACTTATCTTTTTTTAAATTTCTATCCAAATAGGTAGTTCGGTAAACTCTGAGAGTTAATTAAACCATAAGAAAAATATACGGTCATCCAGCTTCACATGCCATCAACACCTGTGCATCTTCGTGAACATTTTAATTGCTGAAGCTAATAAATGAAAACCATCGCAAAACTTTATTGGCCTCCACCACTTATATGAACTGTGTAGGTACATGGAAAGAGTTATAATTAATTTACGTTTATTTTAAAAGTTTCCAGTGATCGTTGAATTGGGGTCGCGCTTTACACAAAGGGCTGATTGCCAACAGCTATCGGTAATGCGATCAATATTTTGTGTTCATGGCCATGTTTTGACACAAACGTTCGTTTAGGAGTCTTTTAGTTCTTTACTGATAAATAGCATCTCTATAGCTCTGTTTATTTTCAAGGTGCTCAAATTTGCAGGTCACTTTTACTTTTCCCTGAGAAAGAATATAATTGACACACCTACTTTTTATAAATCGTTACACTCAACAGTACCCATCTAAACCTACTCGTCTTCGCTTGTGTTAATGAGAATTTAAATGTGAAGTATGTAACACATTATGTAGCCAGTGAATACCTATTAGAATATGAGACGGGCGCTCTTTTTTTTCACTGCGTAAATTATAATATTGGTAAGCAATAACAATAGTCATCATAACAGTCATAACAACAGAACGCAGTGGTTATAACGCGCGTACAACTTTCTATTGGCAAGCCAACCTCAGTTGCAGTTTCTTTGAAATCCAGACCACTTTTTACTTAGCTAAATGAAAAAGTGGTGTATTAGTCGACAGAATTGGTGGCGGCATCGATGCGCCGCGCAGTATTTGCAACGGATGCAGCAAAATGAACAGTTCGTTGACCTCAAGCGGACCGGGTTTCACTCGTATAGCAGCGCCCAGTTCAGTGGCCCTATTATGAGCTACCACTTTATCATCATGTATGTTCTAATAGTTTTAAGTGAAAAACATATATAGCTGTAGCTTAAGTTCAAGCCGTTGAAATCTCGGGAAACGGAGTAACAAAAAATGTTTAGCAGTTGGCACGCATGACTTAGCAGCATTTGTTCAAATCTAAAATGCCCCAACTTTCACTACTTATCTCCAAACTCGGATCATACTTGAAATTCGGGTTTATTTATTCTATTTATTGACGAATACGAAAACAATGTTTTTCACATTATCAAACAACGAATAGGTACATGAGGCAATGATACATAACATGAATTCTATTGAGTGTTGGTCGCAGTCGGCACAAGTCCAGTCTGTCCTTTTCATACGTTACGTACGGTGTTGGCGTGAGCGAGTTAACAACATGAGATTTAAATTAGAATGGATTGAATAGGTTTGGCTGGTGCAACTCAGCGCCACATTCATAGCGCGAATTAAAATCGTAAACGCGCAAAGGTAAACGTGGCAACAACGCAGACGCCGTTCGCTAATTTCGAGCGTTGTTGCCACAATTACGACTTACAAATGGCTCGCTCGACTTCATTGAATTGAATACACTTGCTTATATTGAGAAATGTCACATTGAAGACGGACTTTCGACAACAAGCTTCTCAAGTGCTTGTATAATGATGTTGTGTAGCGTCACCGTGGCTGTTCAACTTGTAAGTACATGGATCGTTGTCTGACAGATTTTAAAGAGGGTGAGTGCGGATTGAGGATTTATCAGTTACCTGTCAAATGCGTTCTCTACGTAGATGATCAAGTTCTACATGCATCGTCAGCAGAACAGTTGCAAGATCTGGTGAACTGGTGACTGTATAAGATGAAAGAGATGAATATAGAATGTGAATAAAAAAAAGGTCATAGTTTTTTTAAAGAGAAAAGGATGTATTGTAAATTATAATAAGAGTGTAGAGCAAGTGAGTTTGTATTGTATATTTAGGAGTCTGTCTTTCAAAGATTGATGAAAATGTGGAAAGGAGACTAAATGCGGAAATAAAGTGAATACATGCGATTGTGACCAACCAGTTGATGTCCAAAAAGGCTCGACTGGCTGTTCACTATGGTGAGCTGGTGTCTTTGCTTTTAATTTTAGTTTTTGGCCACCGACTTCCGAAATTAAAGTTATTTTTTAATTTTTTTATTTTTCTCTTATTATTAAAGAAGTACTTTTTGTCTTTTGGTTTTTAGTACAGTAGTCCTTTTTTGTTTTGTTTTTTTTGAAGTCGGTCAATTTTTTTTAAAAAGTTTTATTATTTTTCCATTTTTTGTGTAATTTGATTTTTGTAATCATGGGTAGACCAACTAAAGGAGCCACCCGCATGAAGAAAAACAGAATTAAAGAGACTAATACTGCTGAATAAGAACGCCTATCTAAGAATCGCAAACGGAGTGCTATGTCCGGTTCCCAAGAATCACCGTTAGCTTGTCATGCTAGGTTATCTCAGATGAGAAATTACATGCATTCTCATTTGTCACAGGAGTCGCCAAATGATAAATGATAAGATCTGCCGACTCAATCTTATTCAAAAACGATTAAGTGGCGAGTCGTCTGAACAGCGCAAGTATCGTTTAGATGTTATACGAAACCGGCTGGCTAATGAGACTCCCGTGCCTTCTCAAGAATATAAGGGTGAACACTATACATTTGCTTACACTGTATAGTTCCCCTCATCATCATATTATAAGGTGACCATAATCAGATCTGTAATATCACTTACAACCTATATGGTTGCAAAGTTCTTATCAATATAAATGAATTAAGTCCAAACACAAGGTAATTACTGTGAACCGTTGAGGAGTTCCGTTAATCGCCCTTCGTCTTCATCATCAGACCCTTAACGACAGTCACAACCCATCCAAGTGTAAGGTTCTTATCAATACAAATTAATCAAGCCCAAACACAAGATATCTGCTGTAAACCACTGAGGAGTTCCCTCGACTGTCTTTCGTCTTCATCATCAGACCCCTAACGACAGTCAGAACCCATCAAAGTGTAAAGTTTTTATCAATACAAATTAATCAAGCCCAAACACGAGGTATCTGCTGTAAACCATTGAGGAGTTCCCTTGACTGTCTTTCGGCTCCAACATCAGATCGACTCCAGGGCTTCATAAAATTGTAGTGCTGTAAAATACTTAATGAATAAATTAAGGAATGCACTAGTTGCCCTTACGATTTTTGAAAGTTCCCCTCGATTTCTCTAGGATCCCATCATCAGATCCTGACTTGGTGACAATGGGACCACCTCAGAAGTATAAGCTTTTGAACAAAAAAAGAATTTTTGAAATCGGTTCACAAACGGCGGAGTAATCGGTGAACATACATTAAAAAAAAAAAAAAAAAAAAAAAAAAAAAAAAAAAAAAACAATCATCCCGAACATAGTACCTCCTCCTTTTTTGAAGTCGGTAAAAAATGAATAGAATTAAGTTCGTGTCTACCTAGTTCGTCTCGTCACAAGTCGTCAAGGTCAACGAAACGCGCATGTGCGGTGGGTGGCTAGTGGCTATAGTAGTGCTATTAAAGATTTTTTATGTCGAAAGACTGTAATTAAATTCTTGACTGCTTATTTTGATTTCTAGTATTGATGAGGATCATATCATGCATAGAAAAGTAGGTCTGATCAGAGAATAATTAGTAGATTTTTTTCATTTCTTGATTAATTATCTTTTGTAAGACAAAATCATCTTTAATTGTGTAAACTTTATTTAGATCTAAATATAGTCTGCGGGAAATGCGCAAAGATTTTCGATTTACAAACTGCGTCATTAGTTTTATCATCAATATGTGCAGTAGGAGGTGGGTGTCGGCTCCGGCATCGATCCACGTCTTATATACACCTTTTTACATACTTCCTCGCGTCCTATGTGGGGATTCAACCGCGATGCGTCAACCGATGCAAGGCACATGCACCTCGCGCCGCACCCCCCGCCTCACCGCCCCTCTTACCACGTAACTGCCTGCTATACAGACCGATCTCACCAAAGACACATCGCTATACTTGATACTTATTGATTTCAATCGTTTTATAGCCTTCAACCTTGAAATGATGACCTTTCATGTGTGTAGTCTAGAGAAACGCTTGTATTTATTTGCACACGTGCAATGATGCAGTATTATTATAATACTTAATGAATAGGTACTGTATTATTGTCATAAAAGCATTTACGAGTTCCAGAGCTCGCTTAACGTTTCATTAATTCCAAGCGAGTTAAATTACGAGAGCAATTTATTTTACGGCAGTGGACAAGGACGATCCACATTTCACGAAGATTTTTTTAAGAAAGGGAATTAAGTTTGCGGTATACCTATGCTACTAGTGCCTATGCACACTATATTATGTATACGTAGCTAGAGTACACTAACAAGTAAGACGCTAAGTACGTGGTTCCTTAGTTCTAGAGGTGAATGACACCTTAAGATCGCATTTGGCATGGCGTTAGGCCCTCTTAGCTGGCTAGTTCGGTGCACAGATGAGGTACTTAAGATTGGCTGAATATTTGCAGGACTGGGCGTGGCACTTATCTATGATAGTAGAATGTTAACAATGAATGTCTTTTACAATTTGCGTTGGTAAAGAACAAAATCAATTGGAGACAAATACAACTCCTATGTCATCCCAAGGTGTGGGCAGCGATCCAAAAAATGGGGGGCTACTTCTGTAAGTTCGGAAAATAAAAAATATGCATAGAGGTGAGAGGTAACATAGGTATTGAATCTGCGGCAAGCTGTATCTGTAAAAGGCGCGGTGGCGTATTTGTCGGCCCAGACTGGAATGACCTCGAGTCCTTATTGATCTGGTGACTGCTCGTCTGTGACGTCACCATCACGTGACCCCTTGTGCCAACTTATAGACAACAAAATATCTACCTACCTATAAAAATTACTTTTAGAAAGGATAGTGTTATGGATAGATCGCGCTATCGGGTAATCGATTGGCTAATTAAACAAATAACGGCGCATAAAAAAACTTTTGTTATTTATTAAATTATTACTTATACGAAGCCCGCCTAGATAATATTACATTTGAATTTTGAATCTATTAATAAAAATCGACTCACTTGGGTGCAACACCTTTTCCGTCATGCCTGCGGATCTAACGAGCACTCCTTCGAATCCTGTAAAAAAGATAAATACAATATTATTTCAAGGCTATCTATCTGGTCAAGTAAAAAATGTAACGAACTAAACCGTGGAGAAAACATCGATACCTACCTACTTCATAATGTCTTGTGATACTTTTAAAATATAGGTCCCAACCTACGTCAGTATAACCACGGTCTATTATATAAAAATATGTATAAATATTGCTTGTTATTATCAATGTGTAAAAAAGGTGCGTCACACTCGCTTAGTACGTCTTCACCATGTGTTGTAAAATTCCATTTTATTTTTATATTCCTCAAGTGCCAGTGTGCCACTACATTAGTTTTGTTTTTAACAGCTTATAATGCAGCGGCTTGTATGCGAATGGACACTCATGGAGCGGTATTTTCTCGATTGCATTCCATTTTATCATATTAAACCTACCGTTTACTTTACGAATGAACATTTCGACCAAATCGCACCTCTCTGTCTAACTAATCCGTAAGTTAAGGCGTATAAAAGGATCATGAAGAACAGCGAGTATAATGCCGCCCTCAGGGAATAAGGAATAACGGAATAGCGCAGGTATGGAACACGAGCGGACTGGGGAGCGTGTGCACACTTCACTAACAAAACACTTAACTCATTCGTAATGTTTTGAAGGTCATCACACAGTAGACTTCCAAATCCAGAGACAAAAGATGGCCGATTCGATTTTGATTAACGCTCTCCCTCTAATCTAAGGAATTGTTGAAATATCAAGAGCATGAATAACATAATGTGAAATGACTACAAGCACAGACCCAAAACTAACTTGGTTTTTATTACGATTCGATTGTAGATAGGTAATTACCTATCTTACGAAGCTAGTTACAACACGGAGAGAGACAGTGAAAATGCGTTTTATAGAAAAACGGTAAATTAGAAGGGCATTTGTTTAGTCATCCCATCCCTTACATTCATACGCTTCGCACAATATGATGTGGTGTGATGACCGCGCGGTTTGTTTGTGGGCGCGCGGCGTTTTCATACTACGTTGTAAATCTGTTTTATGGTTTTGGAAGATTTTAAATGACGTAACTTGCTGTTGCAGGTTACGTAATCATTGATAAGAAATGTGATATACGTGTGGAAAATCGTTTGGACAGAATTAAATAATAAACTAGACTGATCTGCAATTGGGTGGAATGGACAGATGTTTTTAATCATTGCATCTGCAGTTGGTATAATCAATCAATAATGGGACCTTGCTAAGGGTCATTTTTTTAAACATAAAATACAATCTTAAAAATTCTGTAAATCTGGTTGGTGCTAAAGAAAGTCTCTAACATTGATATCATCACATCCTCCACAACTCAAGGTTCTAGTCTAGAGTGCTCATACAAAACTCATATTATTATGAGCTAACTCACTTGTCGGGTATTCTACAATCATCATTGACCTGCACTGTAATCAGGTCTAGTAAATCTGATGCCAGCCAAATAAGACCAATTTATGTTGCTTATTGTTGACATGGTATTAGACAACAGATTAAATTGATTACATAGCCTTTCAGAAACCAGAGGTTTACTGGCTTGCTCAGTGGAAAGTTATGCTAAGTGATTTTCCATTTACAATCATTTGACTTAGGTACCTACCCAATTTTCTTTTGTTTAGAAAAAAGTATAATTATGAAACAATACTAGTACATGATATTGTACTATTACTGTTTCATAAACACTTTACTTTTTTCTGTATGTACTTAAAATACTTTCTAAGTTTATCTTGGATATCACTTACCATCAGTGAAGTAAAAACATTGTGAGGAAACCTGGACTTCCAGGGGTTTATTTATAAATGTTAGTTAAGTGACATTCAAATGTCAAAAATATATTATGGTTAAACAGTTGCTTATATTACTTAACTTTAAGCAATGTTTATAAATAAACCCCATAATTAATATATGTCTGAAATCATATCAAATCCAATCCACCTTGAGCAAGTGTGCTGATCAATGCTCATGCCTTCTCTTTCTAAGCCTTTAGCTTGCAGTGGGATAGATGCCTGGTATAATATTATAATAAGGGACGTCTGATTATTAATATATGGATAGGAAAGATACAGAAAATGGTTTTCTTTGCCTCAACAATGAAGTAAGACTCGAGTAGAGAGTATAAATATCATCATCCACAACCCGACTTCACCCACTGCTGAGTATAGGCCTCTCTTTTCTTGTTCCAATCTCCATCCCTGTCCAGTATAAACATAGTAATCATGATGCTATAAACTGCGATGAAGGATTTAAGTTATGTTCAAGACTATGATCTACCAGAATAACCATAATGTACACATAAGTGACATAACAATACAATAACAGAGTTTTAACATTTTCTCAATAAAGCATAAGTATTGACACTGACTACAGTAGGCACAGATTTTGAAAAGTTGGCATGTATCTTTTGTATATTACAGTAATTTAGGTTAGGGCAGTTATTGCATAACTAAACAGTAATGTTTTGAAGATTTTATTGAGTTCTATGATATGTCATCTCAAATGAAATCTTGTCTTACTTTTACGACTCTTCAGTAAAAATGATTAAAATGCAGTATGTTGTATTTAGTAATATAAATGTGGAGCACATTTTAATCTATTATTGTTTGTTATTTGTATTCAGTTTACTTACTACCTGTAGATGCGGTAAAGTTTTGATTTTTATGATGTGAACGCAAAATAAATGTATAAAGACAAAAATTGAGCTATTCCTCAACTAACACAGTCGTATCTGTTAACAACAAACTGAAAATAGTGTCATAGTGACGAATGCGAAATTATGGGCCATATCTCGTTAAAAAATATTTACACATTGACGTACAAAGCAGTAGAAATAATTCATCTTTCTCCTTAATTAAGCGTATTTACCTACTCAGAATCGGTAATAACTCAATAAAATAAGTAAAATCATAACTCTAACCTTAGATGCGAAGCAATGTCCAACCATGATATAATAACAGTCAAAAGTTCACATAAAAATCCAGTCGCTATTTATTTATTGTGATCACTATCACGCGACACTAAAGTTATAACAAATCCAAAAGTTTCACAGCACCAAGTATGAAAATGGCGACTAATTTAAACACAAATAATTTAAAATTACAAACGTAACAGTTTATTCACAGATATATAGAGTAAATAGTATCACTTCAGAGATTTATAACACTCATTCACAAACTGAATTCATTACAGTTATAGTACTTTGTGGATAAAAATAAACTTTGTAGTTATGGCTAAAATGTGTATTTTTTCGTCAAATTCGCAACCATAATGCTTTAACCATCTTTTTAATTAGCACCTGTTTTATTTTTGGAGGCAACAGTGTCTTTGTACAGCCTAGCATTGTCTATCGATGTTGGTGTTGCACCTCTATATAGTCTATAGTCGAGGAGCATGCACATTGCGGTTACTACAGAATTCCCATGTTATCTTGATGTAATAAAATAAAATAATGAAATGTCTTCGTCGAGATTTTAATTTTTTTACCCGTACATTCTGGCTGCAAAAAATATCAGAAAAACTGACCGTGTGGGTCATAGAATGGGTTCGAAATCTAAGAAATGAAGGGTGGACGGTACAAGCGAACTGATTGAATATGTAGAAGACTCGCACCGAGCACCCGCACCTGCCTGCAGTCTGATTCACCCCTTAGTTTACGCTAAAGTTTCTTCTATCGCCTAGTGCGCACTGTCCTGCGTTTTTCTAACGCATCTCAATCTGTGAAGTATGGAATATCATAGAAATGCGCGCAAGTGGGCCTCTCGCAGTAAAGTCCACCGCACGTAATTTTGTATTGCATAGATATTTAAGAAGTATCGCGCACTGCAGTGAACAAAATGAAACAAGACACCGACCAAGCAGTTAGAACCGAATTCGTTTTTGTATATGCCCGCAAATCTTAACTTACGAAAATGAAAACCCCGGCTGCGAGTCGCGGATGTGTACAGTTTGATTCACACTTAATAGCGGCTCTTAAAGAGCGCTACTCTCTGCGCAGTACCCCACCCTTCACCTCCGCTGACCCATGAATTCGTTATTGCGCAGTGATTTTCCGTATGTTCCGAGTCGCCATTAGTTTGAATCGGAACCTAGCTTTCAGGTTACAAGTGCTCATTTAGTCTGGTAGCACTACACAGATATTTTAATTTTTTTAGCACCCTAACTTGGCTTATGGACATGCGTATTTTTAAATACGCGGTCTATAAGTTCGTGACCTTATTCAGCTCGCCGTCGATGACACACGTGAAGCTTGTTCAAACTTTCATTGTCAAATTGGCTTGCGGCTTACGGCGATGACAGACGGGCGAGTAAGCTCGCCGAGCCGTATGTACGCGTACTTGTTCGCACGTCTATCACCCCTTTAATAAAGAAACGTCAAAACTAGTCGCAAAACCAAAAACGAAACGGATTACGGAATGTCATTGTCATGGAGAGTCATGGATAAAGAATGGATGATGTCAAATCGTGAGGTGCAGAGGAGCAAATACGTCATGTGTATTCCAGTTTAAACGCAAGTAATTTATCTAAATCAAGTGGTATGCATTAACCGTATTGAAATGTGAAATAGAATTATCATGTCGGTCATAAACGAACCAGTGTTGAACATCATTGTGGTGGGTTTCCACCACAAGAAAGGGTGCCAAGTAAGTAGGCGTCATTACTTTCAATAATCGATAATATTATATTTTTCAAAAAAGAGAAGTCCGGGATAGTTTTTGTTATGGTAATGGTTTATTAAGAAGTCTAATGTACTGCCTGTATATTTTCTTACTTAAGAATCTGGCTCAACTATCGAACTTGATAATGTTTGTATCGGATACCGTGTGCTCTGCTTACTTCAATAAATAAATACGGATTTGGTTAGATAAAAATAATATTAAATTCTTACGAAGACTCCTGCTGCTTGTAGGTGGAACATTGTTATCCAGAATTAGTGCCTGGCCACCCATCAGAATTGCCAGCTGCTTGGCGACATTTGCCAGCCTTGGCTTTACCTGATGGCTCCCACAACTACTTGTCTGACACGATATTCTTCAATTTGCCTGGACTAACAGAACCAGCTCACACTGTGTATGGTGTGTCATGTTTCAGACAAATTCCTGTGGAGGTAAGACTATTTGTGTATAATTATCAAACATGGCACACATATTTAAAGTTCTGCTAATAAGATGTAATTATACAAGTTTAAATTCCTGTTCATTTTTAATATTAGTCAAATGTATTACTGCAACTTGTTTTTGTAATAAACTTTATGCTCATTACTTCAACCTAAACATATTATAAACCTACATTAATTAGAAGCTAAAGAACTTAATGCTATTTGCCTTGAGAAGTTATTCTTTGTTTGAATGTTTGAACAACATTATTGTAAATAATATTTAACACTTTTAGACAACATTATGTCTAATGTTAATTATCAAAGTACAATATTTTTATAAAGCAGAATATTTATGAAATTGAGTAATTATATTTTATACAGCAAGTGGTGCAAAAGACTGAGGACATGACTCGTAGCTCAGTTCAGAAGAGTGTGTGTGTAGTGTGCAGAGCCCCACTGTTTGGCCGATTGGCCGTCAAGCTGGAACTGGTTGTACGAGCCTGGTTCCTACAAGGAGATTTTTCACAAACAAAACTGCTAGAAGATGCATACCTTCATTTAAATAGTTGTCCAGTGCAGATGGATCAAATTTTTGAAGGTATTTTGAATTTATAAGTAAAATCCATAATCAATAACTAGAACTTGAATAGCTTGTCAAATTCTTTAAATTGCGTATAACAAAAAAGCAACTTTTTGATAAATTATTATCAATTTCCCTTCAAGGCTGACACAATAAAAGTTCTATCAATTACTATTATTAGTAGTAGTTGTGATGACATAGAAACATGCTAGCGGCTAGCGGTATGAATCAGTCTACATAATTAACTTTCTGCATTACCTACTACCTACTGGTATAGGCTTCTACCTAGATACAGTTATTTATCAGATGTTATTACAAAGTAAATTGAAAGTTTGAAAGTCTTATAAAAATGTTTAGTACAATGACATATCATTGGAGTATATCTAATAGACCAGTTTTAGTCGTTTTTTTGACAGTGGATAGTTGTGTCTTTCTGATAAAGTGTATGTACTATTAGTATAATTTTATTTTCAGGTTTATCAGTCCAGAGATTAGTGGAAAATTGGAGGCATAAAGCTTTGTTGCTGTTTAAACTTATGTTGTTGCGGCGTAAAGTTCTTATCTATGGTGCACCAGCTGGTCCCCTGTCAATGGCTTTATTGACTCTGGTGTCATTACTACCACACTGTTTAGAAACTGGACTTTTGCGGGCAGCAAATGTTGTGTAAGTTATTATATGTAATTCCACATTACAACTAAGCTGAATGGATGAGCTTATTTATTGTTTTTGGAAAAAAATACTTTAGCCACAGTATTTCCTAAAACTGTAAATAATGATAATTTACAATTAATATAAATTTCAATTTTTTATCTAATTTTTTTGCTATTTCAGACTTTCCAGGCCATTATCTCCAATTCCTGCTGCAGGTATTGATAATAAATTGCAATTAGAACCTGATTGTACTGCCGAAATCGCACAAGAGCCCTTAGGCCAATTACACAATGGTTCACTTCAGATTGAAGAACTTTCCCCGAAAGAGACTGGAAACCTTTTAGAGGAAAAAGATCATGTCAGCCGGCAAAGTTTTGATGAGACTTTACTTGGTGATGTGGTTGATAGGACAGACCTGTCAGGGGCTAGAGAAAAATGCCACAGTATTGGAGAGAAATATAAGCCACAGAAAAGTGTTACTGAAGCACAACAGAGCCCAACTATGGCCAGAGACATGAGTGTTGATGGCTTGCACAATCTCACTGGGCAGATAGATCAAACTGAATGTGGATTTCCTCTGCCATTGTTTGAGGAAGGATACCTCTGTTTACCTTACTTATCTTTGCAGTATCTCGATCTTTTATCTGACCCTGCTGTTCAAGGCTTTGTAGTTGGTGCATCAAATGTCCTCTTCAAACAGAAACGGCAATTGTTTGATGTTTTGGTAGAGTTGAATGAAATGAGGATAGAGACATCTGATATGGTGCTTCGAAGGCAATTAGCTCTCGGCACGGAGGATCTTCGGTTTGCTGATCACGTCGTGCGCCACGGTCCGACTCAAGGCGATGCGTGGATAAGAGAACAGTTTGCAAGTTACTTAATTTATCTGTTAAGGACATCTTTGTTACCAGGTAATTATGAGTTATTAACTATAATTACTAACTTATTAAAAACTACGATATATTTCTGTTTTGTGAATGCTCACTAATAAAAGCTTTGGCTGTTTCTTTACAGAGGGCAGTCGAGAGATAGATTCCTATAATTCTCAATTTATGACTGCTTTTAAGTCAACTCCTGCTTATCAACAGTGGTTGCAATCTACAAATAATGGAGAAATAGAATCTTTTATAAATCTCATGCCCATGCACCCGTTTTCTGGACAGCTATCTGTGGCGGATATGAAGTTAAAGTTTGCTCAGTAAGTTAAATATTGAAGCCGTATTTTTGTCATTGTGTGTCATTGTGTATTACATATAATTATGTTTGGTACAAATCGCACCTTTAAAGTAAAACCGTTACTAAATGAAATTATAAAATTTTACAGGAGAGCCAATATTAAATAAAGTCACCGTTTTTTGTCAATAAAATCTGAGTGCAGGGTTCTATAGGACATTTAATGAGGTCTTATTATAGATCTCTGTTTACATTATGACACGTAATTTAGGAAAGTTATTTTTTTTTTTAAATAGATTGCATTGGTAACTCAATTCATGAGAATTTTCGTTTAGTAACGGTTTTACTTTAAAGGTGCGAAATGTGATTTTGTTTCTGCAGCACGATGTCTACGACGGAGGGCGGCAGGAAGGTGACAGCAGCCGTGGCGAGTACCGGACGCGCTGTGGCCACCACGTCGCGAGCCGTCGGCGGCGCGCTGTCGCAGGCGCGCGGCGCATTGTCGGGCTGGTGGAGCGCGCTCACGGCGCCCACGCCTGGCGCGCCCGACCTGGCCGACGTGGCCGACATGGCCGACACCGACATGGCCCACATGCCCGACGATTCGCCCGGCTCGGACGCCGAAGACGCCGCCGAAGAGCTCGACCGAGACAACCGAACGCAGTTGCGCCCCGTCACCCCGGAGCCTCCCGACAAGTCCATCGACGACAACACCATCAGTCTCAATAAAATACAGGTCATTTAGCCATCACGATTGATTTAGAATTTGTTATAGTGTTATTGAATCTTTCTAGTTGGCTCCATAGAACTTTTTTTACGACGAGTCAGAGGATGATAGTAATCATAATATTTAAATGTAATGTAAATAAAAACTGTTCTACATAGCTAAAAAGTATTATCACACTTCATTTGGGATACTAATAATTTATATTAGATTTGTGATAATGGTTATTGTCCCATACATTTGTGGTGGGAGTCCATAGTTGTGTACTTACAGTAGATTTGCAATTTAAAAAACTACAATGGTAATAGCGTACATCGAAAATTTACTCTCTAGACACTGGAACACCTTGCAATATTATTACTTCCTTTTCTTATACCGTGTGAAATGTAAATATTCAATATTTTTGGCCTGTTGTATTGTTTTAATTTATTGGTGCTCTTATTTAATCTCGAACATTCCTACTATTATTAGGTGTTAGTAAAATATTGTTTCAGCAAAAAGCTGCTCACTAATGGTATTTCCTGTAGTTAGGTCATAAAAACGTTACAGACCAGTGTTTTCATTGTTACATTTATAATGTGCATATATTTATCGAGGCTATTTTGTGAGATATGTTTTTTTGGTACATTTATTTGCGCTTCCGTTTATCTGTAAGTTTAATATGTGTATTATTGTATATATATTATGTTGGCAACTGTAGATACTAGCTGATGCTGGATTATATACCTAGTTTGTGATCTCTTTAACACATATTTGTTTACGTAGTTACTACATTTTAATAAATAATTAATATTCGAAATAAGCATGTTGTACTCAATTCGTTTTTTAACGTTCAAAATATGAGAAAATGCTCTCTATGTTGTAAACCAATTTTATAACTTAAATTATGCAAATATAAGGGAGCAACTGAACAGTTACATACAAATGTAAATTATTATGATGTGATTACTTGCCAATATCTGATATTGTAAACAAATAAAGTATTATAAAATGTGACATATGCAAGTTCTTTTTGTTCTGAGAAAGTAGATGTAAAAGGTAAATAACTTCAATAGCGAATCTTTGTTTTATTTAACATTCTGCAGACGTGGTTAACAGAAATCACAGAGATGACGTGTGTTATGAAAATTATAACTACAAATCGTTCATTAGGAACAAATAATTGATACACTTAAGGATATATTATCACAATACTGGGTCAATAATTACATAAATGCAATATAATTCTGTCAAATTAAAATGGTCTTCATTTTGCGTCATCATTAAGAATACTACTAGGTAATACTTCGTCTGAATTTGTTTTCCATCGTCCTGCCGAATTGATTTCTAGCTACGATTTAATTACGCCAAGAACAATAAAAATATAGCTTCCTACTGGAAATAAAGGCTCAGCGGTTCCGTTCTCGACTAAATAATATCACACCCTAATCGTCACTGACGCCGCATCGAACCGCAGCAGGCGGCCACACCGTCGAATGAGTAACGGCTTGCGTACAAAAGTAAAGGTGTCGCTCCGTGTCGGCGCGTCACACCGCAGAGTCGGGCTCGTCCCACGGCCACGGCGGGCCCGCGTCCAGCGCGTCCTGGCGCCACAGCGCGCGCGCACTGTCCACCGTGCCGTGCGCCAGCAGCCGCATGTTGTAGGGCTCCACCATGTTGCCCAGCGACGCGCAGCTGTCCGAGCGCTGCAGCCGCGCCGGCCGCGCGCCCCGCTCCGTGCCCTTGTCGCCCGGCAGCAAGTCGAACGCCGATCCCACGTCGCGCGGGGACTCTAGCTCCGTCACGTCGGAGCGGGGTGACATGTCCGCGCTGCCGTCTGCCGCGCCCGCCAGCGTCGAAGCCTCCGACGGCGGGCCGGGCGAGCCGGGCAGCGCGCGCGCCGGGCCCGGCGCGCCGCCCGGCGACACGAGCGGCGCGGACTCGTCGTCGCTGGGCTCGTCGCGCGGGGGGCTGCGCTCTCGCGAGCCGCCGCCGCGCGACATGATCTTGTCTCTGAGGCGCGTCAGGCGCTCTGCGGAGCTGACCTTGCGCAGGATCTCGGCGGTCCGGCGCAGACCGCGCAGCTTGAGGTCCACGACGGGCGAGCCGGTGCACTTGGAGTCGTCGACGGACAGCGAGCGCGCCTGCAGGCCGGCGACGGGCGCGTCTTCCACGAGCAGCGAGGAGGGGCGCGAGCGAGGCGCGGGCGGGGCGCGGCGCTCGTCCTGCACGCGTGTGGTGTGTCGCGGGCGCGCGCTGAACGTGATCTGTCCGTCGTCATCGGAGTCCTGCTCGTTCTCCACGTTGAAGGTGACGGCGGGCGGGTCGCGGCGCCGGAAGCTGCCGGCGCTCTTGAGGATGGACGGGTCGCGGCGCAGCGCGCGCGGGCTGCCGGCCGGCGAGCCGCACAGGGAGCCGCTCGGAAGACGCAGTTGTAGCGTGCTCTCCTCATCTGAAATAGACGCTCTGATGTATTAAGCCGGAGAAGACAAAAAATACAAAAAACTCCAGGCTCAGGAGAAGGGCACGGGAGGGAGGCGAGTAGAGGGAGGTGATCGGTGCGGTGCGCTGGGAGTACCTGCTCAGTGCTCACGGTGCGGACCGGTCAGATCCGTTTCGAGCCGCTCGCGGAGGTGCCTATAAGAGAATAACGAAGGGCCAAAATCAAACTACCATCTGTAACTATTGTATATTTATTACTCCGTAAATAGTGGAAACGTTTGCCTAATCGAAGGAATGATACAACAGGTCTATAGTAGTACAGTAGCTATAAGGACAGCTCGTGACCCAATTTTAATATCACAATCGAAACATTCTACAATTACAATTAATATTAGAATGTTAAAATCCTATCTACCTACTAATTGTCTAAAGACTTCTAGGCTAAAGATATGTTATAAATGACAACAATCATCTTAAAAATATTTGGATAGAGATAATTAAAGATTTCAGATTTATAAAATCATTTTAGTACAATAAAAGTATTATGATTAGTGAATCTGTGGAATCTTTTGTTGGAACATAAGTTATTAACCATCAATAGGGAACATTTTAAATTGTAAACAAATAAAAAATAAACTGGATTTCTGGTATGCACTTTAAAAAGAACATAATATTGATGGCACACGATATGTTTAATTCTAACATATATTAAAATCAAACAATTATTATGGTCACTTGATTCTAAAATATGCGTGCAGCTTAAACGTTTGGAATATATTACAATTAATAAAGTAAAGTAAAACAGGGCACAGCTACATTGCTAAAATAAAATTGTAACATGGTGTTGGAATGCAGTATCAAATAATAACCAATTTCCGACTAACAAACAATATTGGCTCTTGCGTAGCGTACGTTGAGCGTATGTAGATGTACCTAATTATACTATTTGTCCAAATTGTGCTACGCGCTAGTGTCCGAATTGTAGCATAATATCAGTTTACATAACGCGAGCATCACGTATTTTTTCTATAATTAGTGCATTGAAGAAATATATTGTCATCTTGTATAGCAATTGTACTCATATATTCCAAAATACAAGAATGCTTGCTAAGGAACACAAAAAGAAGTCTAATTTTGAATAACTGACAAATAGTATAAATTAAGTATGGTGCTAAAAGTTAATACATTAGCAAATTACAAACAAACAAAATAAATTAATTAATATCCAAATACACTGATTTAAAATGAAACTAATATCTTTACTAATAATAATACATTTTTAATAGAAAATATGCATCGTTTTATATAATAAGTACTTACTTACAATAAAATTAAAGATTGTATGAGCTCTTAATTAGATGCATATTTCTTATTCGATTTTAAATAGCTTACGGGCAGTCTATTTCTAAAATCACAACACAAAAATGTCTTTTCTATGTTCCATGTGTTTAATACAGTATAATATATTAAATATCAATTTTAGAGTAACAAAGCAAATCATGCTTAAAATATATTGTGAAAGCCGTCTATGCAAAGCACTTGTTGCCCGCTTAAGTATTTTACTACTACAGTAATATAATTAAGTAGATCATTTGGAAAATTAAGATTGCATATAAATAATAATATTTTTTTTGGCACACATTTAAATGCCTCTGCATCAAGTATGCTTTGAAGAATAATAAGCATTCGTCGCGCACAACATTAAATCTTAAATGAATGCAGCGTAAATTATTCTACACATACGTGATGCTTATCTTCGATCTATCGTGTGGTCAGATAAGAATCTGCTAGCCAGTATGTGTTTAGTTTACATGAATACATCATCCGTGACGTTGAGGACGACGTGGTCTGGGCGCGGCTCGGGCTCGTCGCCGGGAGGGAGTGGGGCTGGGTCCCCGGGGGGCGGCGAGGGGGGCGGGTACTCGCGGATGGTGCGGAGGGGCTCACCTGGGTGGGAGGGCGGCTCCGACTGCAGCACGTCCTCCAGCGCCTCCTCGTTTAATGTCTGAAGAGCGCCGCAGATCATCTGCTCCTCCAGTGTTACCTGCGCCAATTATCGTTTTAATGATACTACTTTGAAAATGAGTAACAAATTTCGCCCCAGATTAGTATCAGCCGGTCTATTCTGCAAAAAACGCACCGTGAAATCATAGGTGAAGTGAGCTGTCAATAGTGTCAATCACTAACATGTGGAATGAGAGCTCACTTCACATAGATTTTAACAGTGAGATTTTTACAGAATAGATTGACTGATAAGGTGAAGTAACATAGTGTGACATCTAATTTTAAAGGTGCTCCGTCACCGGGAGCATTTGTATTCATAATGTAACGTTACAGAGTCGAGCATTAGTGAGGGAGGAGAACCGAGCATTACAGTGCGCAACCTGTAATGATACAATTCGAGCATTACTTCAGTGAGGTAGGAGAACCGAGCATTACAGTGCGCAATCCTTACTTCCTTAATAATATTATAAATGCGAAAGTAACTCTGTTTGTCTGTCTGTCGCGCTTTCACGCCGAAACTACTGAACCGATTTAAGTGAAATTTGGTACACAGATAGTCTAGAGCCTGAGAAAGGATATAGGCTACTTTTTATCGACATACCACGCGGGCGAAGCCGCGGGCGGAAGCTAGTGTTTTATATTTTGATACAACTTATAACATCAATGTTACATTACAAGCGAATGCTCGTCTGTAAGGGAGGCAGTATTGTAAAGTAATGATCAAAATCGAATCTGTAACGTTACATTACAGGCGAATGCTCTCGTTGAGGGAGCACCTTAAGGCGAACATTGTACGAGCACGAGAGATATCGTTCCGCCAAGTACTATGGGAGCTAGCAAACTGTTGTTGGTAGTGCATATTATAGTTCCACATCACTCGTAAACTTGTAGGTATATTTTGCTTTGTCATGCGTAGAAAATTCACGTAGTATGTGCACTCTACTTGCATGACGAGCATCGAGAATTTACTCCTATACTTTTTATTAAATAATGTGCGGTAGCCTTATGATAAATCTCTTATATGAAACCACGAGAATATTGCCCATAAAACGAGTTGCTATAACTCTTTTCATTCAGAAGTAACTGACAAATAGTTAAATTCGATACCAAGTGATTTGATTGGCTGTTATTTCAGTTAGCCATCACAGTAATTAACAGGATCCAATTATTGCGTGTCCTTTCAGAAACCGGGTGATATAGATAATGGATGGTTAAACTTAAATTAATTTGAATACATAAACCCAATAAGATAACCCAACACTCCCAACAGATTAAAAAAATAACGTTTTCACATGATTCCAGTATCCCTTATGACGAATTGTGTATGTTTCCCGAACAGTGAGTTAAATAACTTGGGCAGACAAAACAAATACCGATCACATGACATATAAAACTGAAGCAACAATATTCTTAACTATACATTCCCATTCACCGTATTGAACATTAATAAAAAATAAACAAAGTGCTTAGACGTAGGAGCCGTTACCATACTGAGTAAGGACACAACTAAATAGCACAAGTTATCTGAAATGCTGTGCAAAGTGCAATTTTCTTTACTCGTCTTATTTCATAAATAAATATCATGTACTGAGATTTCGATATTGAGAAAATTTATGTGTTAATGATTAATTCGATGCACATTTTGTTTTACCGTCCGCCTTTACCGTTCGTGAATGCAGTAGACAATGTTTATATACAAAATAAGACATGTGAGAAAAAATACACTGTAATAATTACTTTGTTTTTACTGTAGGATTAGATATTTACCCTTTTATTTATAAACGTTGCATAAAGTTAAGAAACGTTTAAACGTCAAAAATGTATGGTTAAGCAGACGCTAATCATTACTTAACTTTGAGCAACGTTTATGAATAAGGGGGATGTAGAGGATCTACAATGTAGATCCTCCATCGATCTAGTGTTTCGATCTGTCGGTAGATTCTACATCGACAGATCGAAACATTAGGTCGGTAAAAATATGAGTTATCCCAATTACCGTGCTCTACATGAATTCTACGTGTGTTTATGTTACTCTAATAATCACCTGATACTCCGCGTATGGCTGTAAAACATACCGAGTTATTAATATTTTGCTAGCTTGGGAACTAGTCAAAAAAGTTTATTGCATAGAAGTTATCTTGTTTGTGGTCAATTGCTCAAATTTAAAATCATATTTTAAATAAAACTATGGTTAATATTTACTCTTTTCTGTCTTCTTTATCTACACAAAACTAACATGATAATGTTTTACTTGGCATTGGTATCTTAGCTACAAATATGGGGATTTGCTATGTAAATAGGAAGTTTGTTTACCTGTTTCTCAACATTCGAAGGCCGGCTGCGTTGGGTTTCCAATGTGTGTCGTGGTTTAGCTGATTCTCTCTCTTCCGAGTCGGTCGATTTTTCTGATAATACTACGGAAAACAGAAAAGTTATTCAATACACATTAAAAAAAAAAAGGAATTTAAACAACTGACTAACGGAACCAATGGAAATATTTACTGATCTGACATGCAGAAACTATGGTCCTATTTTAAGATGTAATAAAATAAAAGTTTCTCACCTGCAACGGCTGGTACAGTGGACGGCATGTTCGCTTCCAGCTCGCGGAGATTAATGATGAGGAGTTTGAACAGTTCCCAGTCACCAAAAGGCAATTCTAGAATCTATAAGAAAATAAAGGAACGTTCATACTTGATTTACGTATGCAGCAGTTTGGGGTAGATGAAAATCTTTTTCTGTGACCATGTCTGCGGCGTACAAAAAGACTGCGTCGCATATATGGTACAAACAGTAAAGTTACTTTTTGTTTTCTATGTAGGCATATAGTTCTGATTTGAAGTATGACCAATTTATGTTGACGGACAATTTTCTTAGCTATCTTTTTCCTGACTTCAGGCCTTGAGTATCATGGAATCTACTGGCCAGTGTCAGGCCTGTTAAATCAAATGCTGATGTTAAGGGGATTTGCTAAGATAGCCTGCGAAATCCAAATTTTCTCATGTTTTTTGCAATTTGTTTCAGGTGAAAATTGCTAAAAACGTTAAAAAAAATCCTCTAATGTTAAGTTACGCTGGGGTCTATTAGAGTCACACGTACGGGCTCGAGGTCGTGCAGGCGGCACACGGCCAGCACCAGGCCGCACACGTTGTGCCGCTGCAGCGCGAGCGCGGCGCGCACGCCGCCCGCGCCCAGCGCGTCGCGCACCGTGGCGCACACGCGCTCCACGCTCAGCGTCGACAGGCGGATGTTCGGCACGTCCGTCTGGAATATACGACTAAATTATAGTTTTCGGAATAAAAAGTCATTAATTGTGTCAAAAGGGCAAAATTGTACGGGACTTGGTCCAAAAGTCCAAATGTCCACCACTAACGATCGACGTCATTGAATAGTTTATTAAATTCTTACTAATATTATAAATGCGAAAGTAACTCTGTCTGTCTGTCGCGCTTTCACGCAAAACTTCTGAACCGATTTAAATGAAATTTGGTACACAGATAGTCTAGAGCCTGAGAAAGGACATAGGCTACTTTTTATCGACATACCACGCGGGCGAAGCCGCGGGCGAAAGCTAGTTAGAAATAACTTTTACTATGGAACCGATAAAAAAATCTATCAGTGTAAGTAAATTTTCTGACAGACAACGCACGGGTAAAACCGATGGGTCTAGACTAAAATTTTTGCATGAAATTTTGCTCAACAGTTCCATATACATACATGTAGCGAAGGTGAGCGCTAAGGAAGGATTTTTGAAAAACAAAAACCCCAAAAGCGATTAAATAATAAAAGTTTGTATGGAAGTTCGTCATTTTTCAAGAATGAAAAATGCTATCGAGCACACGGTCAGTTATTAAAAAGAAATCGCGTGTGTACTGCTTTACACATCGAGATGCGATGTGACGCTATACGCATGTTTGAAGAATCCCACTACGTTAAGTATAGCAGCGCTACAAGACACTTAAAGAGTGCTTCACTGATTAACATCAATTTCTACTTGCAGTAAATAATAATATTTTTTTTCGATATCAACATTAGAACAAAAATTACAGTTCAAAAATGTCACAGAAAAGGAATGTATGAAAAATTACGAAATCTTTTTGTTCCACGAGCGAACATAACTAATACGTAATGCGTTTCTTTGTACCGATGTAAAAATGTGACTTATAAAAAACCAACATACCATAGCAGGGAAGGCAGTCCTAAGCATGTGGAAGGGGTTCAGCGTCGGCTGCTGCTGCTGTGGTTGTTGTTGCGGTTGGAACTGCGGTTGCGGGAAGTTTTGCGGGTTGATGGCTTGCGGCACGAACCCGCTGCCGGTGTTGGCCCAGCCTACCCACATCTGTTGTGGGGGGACGGGACCAGCTGCTGTTGGTTGTGTTGGCGGGGATGATCGCTGGGATGATGAAAAAAAAAGAGGTAAAAAAATGCCCTTATTATATATTGTTTTAATAGTCTTATTATTTCTAGCTGTCCAAAGCAATCTGAAGCCTGAAATTGTAATCATGTTTAAGGTAATCAGTAATTCCTGGTTAGATCACAAACATCATGAAGGCACGTGAATCAAGCGAATTAACCAGTGTAAGCTGTGGTTACCTGTAATTGAGAGTGCATTACAAGATAATGTATTATTATTGTAAATGATAATTGGAATGAATCTCGTTGGTAATCCTTCTTTTTTTTTTCGGGATTGCGTGAATTAAATTTTCTTGTTTGGAAATTTCCTTTCAATCTAAACGTAAGATGGTGAATGTTTACTGAAATAGAGGTATTTTAACCCGAATCAAATGTTTTTTTGGAATAATGACGAATGTTTATACTATAAAAGTAGCCATTTCCTAAGGCATACCATTTGTTTTACCGAAAGGTAGTTTCAAAGCAATAATTTTCCAAGGATAATCTTCAAACATTTCCAAAAAAAAAAAACTGCAAGGTACTTTGATTACAAGGTTAATCTATAGACATTTTCAACAAATCACTTTAGTCGGCACGTGGTAAAATAAATAATTACGTAATATGTAAATATAGCTGATATCGGCCTCGCTTTAAATGATACGTGGACTAAAATAGCACGCAGTAGGAGATTTTATATTAATATGGTTCACAAATAGAACCCTAAAATAATGGAGCGCATGCGTTATGAGCTGAACTGAACTGAGCTATAATTATCAGTTGAATCACTCTCTATTGTAATTTTAATTTGACTGAAGTTAGGTTAACACTGAAAATATAATATAATTCCTGTTTACAAGAAGTTATTGATTTCCTCAGAAATCTTACTGATTGATGGCTAAGTATGTATCTTATAATAAAAGACGAAGGAGACTACTTTTGACGTTCAAAAGTGCCTTTTATGTGCCTATTTGAAATAACGATTTGACTTTGAGACTAGTCTCCACAACATAGGTAGTGTGGAGGGATTAAAAAAAAGTTTTTATTTATTTATAATTCCTGTATGACCCCGCGCGGTATATCTGCGTACCAAAAACATTGTAGTTAATTAGAATGTCCTTGAAGAATTAAACGCTGCTTCACACCATTCAAGCTGAAAAATATTCTGGTAAATGTCCTATACTCAGCAGTTGGTGGAACAGGACTACCGATGATGAGTATATGAGATTCTTACGTGTTTCCTTGGGAACAGTTTGGAGTGTGGTTGTCTTGACTGCGGTTGGCCCCACATCATACCGGCAGCACCACCCGCACCCGTGTCTTCGTCTACGCCACTTTGCAGTTGTTCCTCTGTGGTCAAAGAAACTTGTTAGAGGTTAATGGCTCTCCCAAACTTGGGTAAATGTACAGTATAGAATCAATTGTTTCTAACTGAACAGACAGCTGTGCTGCTGGGGAGTTTGTTGCGCCACTTCTTCTTCCCAGCTAAAGCACTAGGAAGTGGTGAAAGGTGGGCGTTTTGGGGGACTGTCTTATGTAATTTTGACGTTCGAAAAGTGCTGATTCTCAGCCTAGTTTGAATAAATGACTTTTGATTGATTTTGATTTTGAGTCAAGTCTTTTATACCTTCGACAGTTTTCAAATCCTTTCAGTCAGGACACATAATACCATTTGAAGCTACGGCACTGAGCAGACTATTACTTAGGAAACTATATTTAATAACGAAGATCATAATAACATACATGATGTCAGCTTACTGACATCAAAACTAAAACCTAAAATTTAATTGCCAGTCTGTTGGTGACACATTTTTTATTCAGTCTGACATGTACAGTGCGTTCAATATAACTTGTTCCGTGACGCGATTGGTAGCATTGAATTTTGCAGTCATGTGTTTTAGTACTGTTCTGTCAGTCGCCATTTAGAACTCCATTAGTGTTGAACCTAAGACTGCAGTTTAAAGGAGATGGCTGGAAGTCATTCTGCGGTATTGATATTTGGGCGCAATTTATGATGCTGAGCAGATTCTATGGTGAATGAGCAGACAAAAAAAGACCTTGAGATGAACATATTTTGTTTAGGACTGTGACCCTCAGGAATAGGGGATAACAATATTCGTTTTATGAGAGTTCTTTGTTAGTCTAGTGGACGCAAGCTCAACCACTCAGCTTCTTTGGCAAGCCCTGGTGCCGTATTATGAAGTATTAATGCCATCATTTTTCCAGTGTGTGAGAGAGACGGAGCTAGACAAGGCCGCTAGCACCATCCCGTTTTCGCAGCGGAATAATGATGGCATTAATACTTCATAATACTACCCCTGTTGGCAAAGTTTGTTGGGCTTTACTATTAGGAGATTGTCAGTAGCAGTATGGAGTCTAGATTTCTGCCCTGTCAAGGGCAAAAGGGTCATACATGGGATGGGAATTATAACATAACTCGCGTAGTAAAATAACATCACGCCTGTAATCCCGGAAGGGCAAGGCAGAGGTGTACCTATGGCACATTTCGCCAGTTATATTTAAGTCCCATGTAATACCGGGCGAGCCTATTGCCAAATCCAGACTCTGAGCTCGCACTTAGAAATGGAAAACTCAATAACACTCACTGGCGTAATGTGGGTGTAATATGCACTCCTGGCTACCGTTCGTCGCGATAAACAGGTGTGATGTACAACCTCTGACATTTGTGGTGAACCACAGTTTTCACCCTTATATCTTTATTAATAAGGTTGAAAAGTGGTTCACTGTCAGTGTTCGCGATGAAACATTTCATTTGCAGATGGTGCTCATAGGTTAATTCAAACATTCAACTGTGATAGATGGGGATCAAGGCACAGATCGAACCACTCACCTTTAATGAGCTTCTTGATGTAAGGGTCGAGGTTGATGGTGAAAGGCAGGAATATCTTGAGATCTGCGGCCGTGAGCGTGGCGCGATGGAAACTCAGGAACACTTCCAGTTTGCGCTCATCTCGGTCCAGCTCCATCAGCGTGCTCGCCTCGCGAAGACCGCTCATTAGAGGTTTTACTCTAATCAAAAGAACAATGAAGACGTTTTAGAGGTATGAGGAACAGGGTGTGAAGTTCACTCAGCCTCGATAGAAAAGGGAGGAAGGCGACTGCCCGACGATTGATGTCGGGACGTATATGTATATGCTAGTCGCGCGGTAAACTCTGCTTGCGCTATGCAGGATTTTACGTGACGTCAGTGTGCTGCGTAGTTCGCATGTGGCGATGTAGATGCCGATCAATGTAGTAAACTACCAAATCATTGCGACATACATATAGTTGACTATTGAGTGAAGTAAAACAAAGACAACAAAACTTTACAAGAAATATTCACGTTTATGTCTACGGTTTTAATCAGGTGTTTGTTTCCGTATTACAGACTAGATTTGGAATCTGCATTGCGAAGTCGTGATTTAGAAACGACTGCAGTGATAAAGTTTTGAAAGTTTTTCTTCATTTCTACCATACGTACCATCGCAGACACTGGCGGTGAACCAGTTTCAACCTTATTATAAAGGACATAAGGGTGAAAAGTGGTCATCCGCAAATGTCCGCGGAAGTACGGTATGTAACTACACTATCGACCAACCCTATTGATTTTCAAGAACATGACCCTAAAAACATATTTCACACTAATTTATCACGTATCAATAAAAGGGTCTCACTTGTCGTAGATATGCTTGAGCGAAGTGCAGTCATCAATGTGGTCCTCATAGGTCTCGTGGTGGTAGATGATCCAGGACGTGCGGAACGGCCATTGTTCCGTCAAGTTCACCCACGAAGCCAACTGGTACCAGTTGAACTCGATTTGGAATGCCTTAAGAAGACGACCTGGGAGGACGAAGTGTGTGGTTTACGTTAACCAACGGTCAAGGATGGGTTTTGTTTTATTCCTTCAGCTATGCTTACTGAGAAGATTTTGCATATTTTATGAATTTTGGGGTATTTTCTATCTCCTTTTTGTCTATGCTTTCTTAGGGTGTTTAATTAATAATCAAGTCAAAAAACATCATAAAACTGTCTCTTATTAATTTAAGGCTGTTAAATTTATGGAGCGTAGTGTTTCTGCAGCTTGTTTTTGAATGAGATCACAAAATAAATGGCCTATGCCATACGCATGCGATACGTCCAGCACTGTTAGTAGTGAGCAACCCGAATACTGGTGGGTACTGTAGGGTTCAGGTTGCCCACTACACTGACTTTTCTAATCATTTTGTACATGGCTTGAGCTAACATAATTTAAACGAGAAAGAAGAGCAAATAAAATACTCACCAGTAACATAAAGCACATTCATGAGCCTCCTCATGCTCCTAGGATTGACATCACTGAAGTAATCATCAGTCAGCAGCACCCTGTTGAGGTCGGCGGCGCCCGCGCCCGCCGGGCCGGCCGCCCCGCGGTGCAGGTTGGACGCCACGGACGACGCCACGGACTCCGACGGCCGCAGGCGACGCTCGCGGGCCGCTTGGCCTTTGATGCGTTCCTGACTCGACATCAGTTCCGATGTTGAGGATAGGCGGCGGGCTGATACCTGAATGTTAATTAATTCAATTTAATCTACTTCTTATTCTAGTGTCTCTCCAATGACTGCAGGTTGGCCATCAACCCCGAATATTTTTCGTTGCCTTTGCAGCTGAATTTTAGCTGGGACAGGTTATTGATACATGAAAAATTCTACGGGGATATTTTTCTTCAGATTCTTCTCTAAATCTTTAACAATTTGTTTTTCAATACTACCTTCAATGCTATTGAAAATAATAAATAAGAAGGGCAAGAAATTATTGAATTTTCTCTTAATTACAGAATTCTGAGGCACTCCGTGACTGTCAGTTTTCTGCATCATTTTTCGTCTTTAATAAAGTAAAATGTACTTGGTAGTTGCTATCCAATATATCCAATGGATTAGACAGCATGCAAGCATACCAAAAAAGTGTTTTTACAACAAGTTAAACAATCATAAACACTCACGGATCTCTGCAGTGACGTAGAGAAGTCATCAGCGGTGATGACCTGCATCCTCCTCGAAGCGGTTTGCTGAGCAGCCTTGACCCTGCGCAGCGCAGAGTTCTGCAGGTAGAACGGAAGCTGCACCATGTTGCGAAGGTAGTCCCATCCGCCGATGTTGCTCTCGCAGAAGGCTCGACGACTGTTTATTTCCACTGCCTACTCGAAATATTGGGAAAAAATGTAGTGTGTTGTGTTTGCTTATAAATAGCATAGTTTGTAAAATTAAACAGAATAGTTTTCTATAAATTATTTGTGGTAGTAATTTTACGATGTTCAGTTTGTGTATGTCCACGGTTTTGGACCTTGATGAATGTGTAGTCTGAAGAACAAGTTCAAGTCCTTTTTAAGGTTTCCAGGAGAGGAGATCCAGGACGAACTTCTAATTAAAAAGTTTTTATTTCAATCATTATGTTTCCTCGACAAAAAGGAGTAAGTGAAATCAATGTATGGGTGTTGTAAAAATTTTGTACAATTGGCAATAAGGTATCTTTTTGCCTGGCATATTATACACACAAACAACACTCGAAAAGTTACACTGTACTCCATCAAACATGAATATTTATAATATCCGCGCGCAACCGATACCCAGGTGTTAAATAATCTGAATTCATTATCTTTGAAGAGTTTTTCAGTTTACTTTTAGAAGTAATTAAGAATAGAAACTACAACATTACACTGGAGGCAAAAACAGTAAGGGGTAACCAGGATTGCTAGAAAAACCAGATACAGAAATACGACGGATTAATATTATTATACATGAAAAAATAAACTTGACATTTGATTAATTTGAACCTTACTTATTAGTTTATTAGGGTCAGGGCCGTCCGAGTTCCGGAGAATCGGGTAGTTTTATATAAGTTGTTTTCAAGAGTCATCACGAATCGTACAGCGCGAAGACTCGACGAGTTTCAACAACCGGAGAAGGCCGGGTTTCGAGGAGGATACAACACCATAGACCACATCCACACAGTGCGCCAAATTATACAGAAGCCCGAAGAGTTTAATCGGCCCCTATGTCTTGCGTTTGTGGATTATGAGAAGGCTTTTGACTCTATCGAGACCGTGTCTGTTTTTTAGAGTCTCTGCAGCGACTGCCAAGTCGACTGGCGATACATCCAAGTGCTGAGATGTCTCTATGAAAACGCAACAATGACCAACTCAGGACCAGCGAACTGAACATATCCTCCTGCGTCGAGGGGTGAGACAAGGGGACATAATTTCCCCGAAATTGTACTCTAACGCATTGGAGGATGTGTTTAAGACACTGAACTGGGAAGGACGCAGCATTAACATCAACGGCGAGTACATCTCACACTTGAGATTTACAGATGACATCGTCATACTGGCTGAATCGCTGCATAACTTGAAGCAGTTGGTGGACGGCCGCACTCTGGGACAGATTGCTGCCAATGGCGGTGCTCTCGAGGTTGTACGGGAATATGTTTACCTCGGGCAAAGTGTACAGTTTGGAAAGGACAGCTTTGGGAGGGAGGCCAACAGAAGAATTCAGCTGGGCTGGGCAGCGTTTGGGAACCTTCGTTGAATCTTAGAGAGGCCGATGTGCCACAGTGGACTGCTGTAGACTGATGATGATGATTAAGAGGTATGAGGACAGGGTATAAAGTTCTCTCATTCTCTATAGAAAAGGGAGGATCCTCCGACCAGACGGATGTCGTGTCTGGCGGGCAACTGCCCAACGATTGATGTTGGAATCTTGTATATATATGTCCATCTCGCGGTAAACTGTAATTGCGCGATGCAGGATTTTATGTGACGTCAGGATTTTATGTGACGTCAGGATTTTTGTGTGACGTCAGGTCTTTGATGCGTAGTTCGCATGTTGATGCCGCCACGATGATGATGGGTAATATTCCAAAGCAAGCTCTGATTTATAAACAAAACTGACCAGGACGCCTGGAACCCGGAAGGCTTGACCCGGAACTATGAATATTAATTTAATTTCAAATCCTAAATGAGAAGATTACGCGCGGGTCGCACATGAAGTAAAAAAAAAACAATAACATGAAACTTCCTAAAGAACTGACATGCAATACAATAATATGGCTAAAATATACATCTGACAAGTATAACGAATATTCTGCTGAAATCATGCAAGTAAATTGTATCTTTCATCTCCTGTTTCATTTGGTAAACAAATACGGCGTACTATAATTTTTATTTTCAGAAAGAAGTATAACACAGCTATGATCAGTACAAAATGTATTTGACTGTTAAACTTTGGGACAACATGGAAGTTATAAAATGCGTTTTTAACCGTATGAACAGTGGGATGATGACGACTTATCCCAATTCTTTACCGTAAAATGAGCCTTAAAGTCTGTGACTTATGGGATACCTCGCTTTTCGTACCTACCATTTTTGTTTACCAAATAACACAAGTAAGAAAAAATACACTGTACATGATATAGGGATTCGACACAACATCGAGTTCAAAGCTAACGGGTATAAGGTTAACACCAAACACATGACGGGCTTAACTGACTGACCTCCATCCAAGCAACCTGTATGAAATGTATAATACTAGTAAGAAACTGTTGCTATAAATAACTTCTATGCTTACACTATGTTAATCATAGGTTTACATACAAAGAAGAAAAATATAACAAAGGGCGGGGTAAAAGAAGACGCAAATCATATAAAAATCATTGAAGCAAGAAGTATGCGTATAGCCTGTTTGAGCTTTTATTTGGGTCTCACTTGCCCCAGAATTTGAATTCGTATGGTGATAGTTATAATCTTATAATGATTGAGAATGACGGTAACAGAGATAGTAGCTGGAGATAGGAACCGTATTAATGAACCAATATAAAGTTATGATACTCGTAGGTATTGACTACATTATATGGGCTTGCACACAAAACTGCGTTGCGACGTCGCATCGCAAAATTCAGGGACTCTCTTTTTTTATGGCTTCTGCCTCTCTGTGCGGAGCGGTTGGGCGTGTCAGACTTTTATTGACTAAAACCAGCCCGTGTTCCTGCAGTTGCCTGTTGCCAAGGGTCCCGGTATCCCTTTCGGACTTTCGCGCAACCCTGGCAGGAGCTACGGTACCCTAAGCTTCTGCGTTGCGAATTCGCATCGCGCCGATTCGCAGTTTTGTGTACAAGCCTTAATCCCGCGTACTATTTAACAGCAATCGTCGCGCGAATACACGATCGTTCGAACATTTTGTTCGGTGGACCTGAACTCGTGGTCGCGCTGACCGACGACGCTTTCCGGTTATCCGAATAAAAAGTGACATGTGCATGCGACCAATCGCTTTTAAACAGGACGCGGCTTGAGACTGATGTGTCTCAGGTCATCTAGACGACAGAAAATGTGGATAAGTAGAATTTATATACAAACAGAAAAAGTTTAAAAACTATGAGATCTCCGCGGTCGTAAATTCCATCGTTTTAGTTACTCAACTGTTTTATGGGAAAAGTTGGAAAAGTTGCTATTTATCAATACAGGTTCGAGACAAAATCAAAGGTGAAATATTCAAACCAACAAAAGGACACAGATTAAATTATTCAATTTCCTAGTAACGTTAATAAGACAATAATATTTACCTTGCTGATGATATGTGGATCTATGGCCAGCAGTAGTATGAAGGGACTCTTGGGGTCTGAACATAGTGCGTGTACCGCGTTCAATAAGGCCAGAACCTTCTCTTGTTCACAGCTGTCCAAAGCGTCAACTACTACTACGAGACGAGTTTGTTGACCGGTGAATGCGTCTAGGCATGATACCTGGATTGAAGAACATGAGTTTTTTTATAGTTGCAGGACTTTGAGTAGGATCATGGTTCATGTTTGTGTTTAATTTAAGTTGTTGATCGCTTTTTGTTCGCAAATATCATGATTGGCTTTTATCATTTAGTTAATAATTTGGCAATCACTCACAAATAGCTAACGTGTGATTTGCATGCAACAGATTTAATTGATCAAAGACATGAAGGGCTCTCAGAAGCCGGAAATAAATAAAAAATGTCACAAATAAACTTGGAGAAAACAAGATAGTCAGGTTATTATAGCCGGGAAAATAAAGAAGTAACGTAGTACGTACCACATGCGTCAAAGCCTGCACTTCAGGCCTCAGCGCGAGCGTAGGCGCATGGGCGTGCGCCGGTTTCTTCGTGGCTCTGGACAGCCTGGCCCGCGGCGACATGACGAGCGCGGCCAGCACGCGGCCGCACGTGTACAGGTTGGCCAGTAGCGCCGCGCCGCTCACTGCGCAGGCGCCGATCATCAGTCCCTGCTGAATTTCACGCCGCCTGATCGACGACGACCCTCACTCATTGAGCCGTCGTTCGGTATTTGTTTGTTGTCTTATTTCTAGCGATTATGTCATAAATTATAAAGTTTTATGCTGCCCGTAATTTCAAATTATTCCATTTTATTTTTGTTTTGGCTAGCGTGCTTTTTGTGACGGTCTCTTTTGGGAAGTTGACTTTTACGATTTTGTTTTTAAATGATAATAGACGTTCCATTTTCGGGGTTTTTATTGCCGTACGAGTTGAACTGCACTTGTAATGTAATGTGAGCCAAAAAAGCTTTAAATATTTAAGGGTCATTATTGGTACAGGTACCAGTCTTCTTTTAATCAACAATGCTCGGTTTAAAGGACATACGGCGAAAATGAACTGTTTACAACTAATACTCACTGCGGCTCCGTTTCGCGGTCGGTTAAGTACATAATGAGCACACATAGTCCAACTAGTATGCAAGTGAAGCACAGCTCGAACGTGACGATGTGAGGAATGCAGCATACTCGTCGCCACCTGAAAAGATTCGTAGAACGTTAGTAGCTTACTCAAAAACTACAAAATGCTCTTTTTGTTTCAGATTTCTACTCAACTTGCCATGTTCTCAGATTTCTGCCTGAAATCTCAAAAACTCATGGCAGTATTTATTGCTACTTTGTCTGGCTCCATCTATAGTTGTGGTATTGATCGAGATAACTTCACTCTCATAAGAATTATGGGTTATAGAGATAGTCATGTCTGTAACTCACTTCCATCCCGAAGTGGAAGACACAGGCTTAGGCCTAAAGGCCCTCGCTAACCGCGTGCAGACCCTGCCGTACTGACACTCGAGCGCCTCGCCCAGGCTGGCGATCATCTGCACTACCATCGCGTCGCCTTCCTGCCCACCGCCACTTTTCATACCCTCCGTAAAGTGGAATCTGTAATGTACGAGAATATGGATGAATTACTATTTAGGAGCTTCATACGAGTCTCCCTCTGCATACAGTTACTAATGTCTGCTGGTCATCATCCGGGCTTGCTCTTCAGAGCTTGTTAATAGTTGAATCTTTAGTGTACATTTGGGATGTCTTCCTCCTCGGGAAGAAGCATGGCACCGATAGAAGTAGAGAGACTGGCCAGGAGTCATTGCGGAATAATAAGACTTAAAAAGCCCAACGGGCTCACTGGGAACTGGTGGGTGCATAGAAGTTCGGTTCAGCTTGACCTCGTAGGTGTACAGGGAACAAAAACGTCGTTTGTATCCTTTTTTAAATTTTAATGACTGGTTTACAGCAAATTAAACTTTTAAAGTGTGGGAACCTTCTATTTGCTGTTATAATTATCTGATATCATATACTTGATGTATTGCTCGTACCTTATAGGCGTCGCCGGCAAAGCCCTCGGGTCGTTCGGCCCCGGCGGGTGACAGAACACAACTTGCAGCGCCAACAACAGCGAGCTGAACTTGCGCCCCAACGCCGACAGCACGCCACCGGCCCACCACCACTCATATCTGACACAAAACCACCTTCCTTTTATATTTGAACAAAGAATCTGAGGTGATATTAAGTTTTCGAATAACAAACTCAATGTCTGACACGACAGAGTTTAAATCTCATGCAACTAGATTGTTCGAACGTCCGTAGGTATATCCTAAATTGATTTTTGAAAAATCATCTTAGGATACATAATGCTAAAGGACAAGGCACAATTGCCTTGCTTATATAAAACCAAGCGGTCAATAGGTTAATACGTATATCTACCGAATAAAGGAGATTGTAATAACATAGTAAAATTATTATAACATGTAAATCATTTACATTTTATTACTGATTTTACTATAAAAATGCTATAAAACACAAATAGTTTAGAAACTTTGTGTAAGATAAATACATGCTCAATTTGTTGTTTAAAGAACGTATTCGCTATTTTTCGAATTTATTTTAAAACAAGGGTTTTCTTCAGATATGGTTTAAACCATCGACTCAGTTTTTGAACCTAAAAGTGATCGAAATACAGTTATATTCTGTGAACTTAGTCCGGTACTGAGTTGTGAGTTTCGTATCAGAACTTTACGTTTGCCGGAGTAAAGTTTAAAATACATTAACTGGCGCAAAGGTTTGGGCTTGGACTAAAGTAAGAACTCGTTTTGTAATGAGATAGGGTTGCAAACCCTCCCACTAGAGAAGAAACGTTCTGCGCACCCTGGGCAGTTCCCCTTGGTAGTTCTTTTACTGCAGCAACCCTTATATTTTATGTCTATTCAAGATAAGTTTTCTTTGTATACTCACTTATTCCCAGTGTACCACAGAATATACAAAGCGATGTATATAAGCGCGAAGAGAGCGAAGCACAGCCCAACAGCAACATAAGGCGGCGCGCCCGACACGGCGGCGACCGCGCCCGCCGACAGCGCCACGTGCCACGCGCCCCACGACACGGCCCACGACCACGCCCAGCCAGACTCGCTCCACTGGCGGGCGAAGTTTTTCATCTCCTCTGTAGAATGGAGGAATAGGTTTAGTAAAGGCCTGATAGTGCTTGCAGTTTATTTATCTATTTATTTATCCATTTGGAAACTCAACAGCTTGTTAATTAAGTTACATGAATTAAGAATACCCACCCCACTATCAGTGAACAGCCAATGCAGTTGCGTCAAAGTCAGTAGCAAGTGACGTCTACACATGCTGCTCAGTGATAGTGAGGTGATGACTATTATCACTTAAACCAATTACAGAGTTTCACGGTTTCAGTTTTCAGTTGAATATAAAGTACGGATTGCCTTTATTTTATGTGGCTGTGCTGCCTAATTGTAAATTTTATCAGGAATACTGCTAAACCGAAGGACCAGTTAAGATTATGAAAAAAAAAATCAGAACATCAGTTATTTAGGCCAAAAATAGACCGATAAAATACGTAAAAGAAGTTGCAGGAATACACATCATACCAGTAAAGTAACTGAGCAATCAGAAGTTGTAACAAGTGTAGGAGCATACAGCAACTCAATATTGAAAGTCTTTTCTGTACAAAACACTTAGCAGGTTGTGATGAAATAGTCCTCCATCGACTATTGCGTTCAGTGAAAGTTATACATAAAATTTAACAGTCTGCGCGGCGCCAACATTGACCATCGGCTTGTAGGAACAGATATTTAGTGATAAATATTCCTGTCCGTTAGAATGCCCGGCAAAATAGTCAATGGGCTGTTTATCAGTTAATTTATTATTTAAGATATATTTTATGATAAATCTTTACTCAATAAAAATCAAAAGTCATTTATTCAAACTAGGCTGAGAATCAGCACTTTTCGAACGCCATAATTACATAAGACAGTCCCCCAAAACGCCCACTCTTCACCTTTTTACTTAAATAATTGAGCTAAATATAACGATACAGGTGCCCATTTTGGCTTGCAAAACCCGTGCAAAATTGTTCAGTTTCTTCAGCGTAAGATAGTTGGTGTGACAAAGTACTGATTGATTTGTAGGGTCTTATATCAATGATGTTAATCACCATGAATCATTATTTATATTAATCGGCATGACGGGTATGTCAGGTCATGAGAGGGTGGGTGTGCCAAATCGAACTACTTCAATGAAGCGCCAATTTCATGACATCTAGGAACGTTTGGACTTTTCATCACTTATTAATTGTATTTGTGACGTCATATTTCTAAGTGACTCATGAACTTATGAAAATAATGCGTATGTTGTTGACAGAACGTATGCGTATTGTTACAACGTCTCGATTTATTGACGCACGAAGTTTTTTCTAACGTTAATGTTTGTTCACTTTATTTCTACGAAACGACGTAGATACGGGTCATTATTGTCTACAAAGATTACCACATTCCAAGTCATATCTTTCCTCAACTAGTACAAAGTTTAACTCGAGAAAATGATAATTATCACTATAATTTAATTATAAGAAGAAGGAAAAATGCTTTTAAACTATCTCACCTTTAAGTTTATTGAGCAAAAACGATTTCCCGGATCCCCACCTCGCGTACAGTCCGACAGTGATCGGGACCGAAAGACTTGGTTCAGACAGCATATCAGCCAACGCAGCGCTATACAATTCATATCCTAACATGTTCTCATTGTCTTCATTTGTATTCAGTTTTCGGGCTCCGAATATTTGTCCTAGGATTGTCTTGTTGTAACTCATGTCTATATTGTATGGAGTTTCATTCAGTTTGTTCGGTTTATATAGTAACTGACTGTGCTTCGGATTACGGAGAAGAATTTCCACGATTTGCTGCAATAGAAAAAGTGTTGAGATCATCAACCGATGATTGTTGTGTGTAATTAAGCGTAGGTTTGACAGGAGGAAAATATGTTGAACTGTGCATCCATGCATTAATATGATATAAGGACGATTATCGTTGAAGACGTAAACATGATTTAATAAGTCATTACTTGTCAATAGTTGTATATTTTCCTGTTTTCAAGTCCCCTTTTTGTTGAGATCGTAGAAAAAGTTCTATTATCCTTTCAAATTATATAGTTTTAATTGCAATATGATTGAGGAGGAACCAGTTAGACACGCGCTTGTGTAGTTATTTTTTCAAAATGTCTGAACATATGGAATCAAATTATTTTAGCCAGGTGTGTGTTTGACTGCAGCAACTTACTTGCTATGAGTATACTTGTGCAACTCAATTTTATTTTATTTGACTTAATGTCTCAGGATCCCAAAAGTAAGCTAAAAGGCTGTAGGTCATCCTGGTAGAAAATATTAGTAACCCCCGCGGGAAAATATGTAACTCAAGTCATTAAAAAATAAATATCGATTTTAGTATTTAATCATAGAGTAAACCTTAATATTACCTTAGACCTGGCCCTCATAGCGATGTGCAGGGCCGTGTCACCTCTGATATCTGCGACGTTGACTCGCGCCTTTCGCTCCAGCAGTAATTGTACCATTTCCGCGTTTCGAGAGCGCACCGCGCGCATCAGTGGGGTGTCGCCAGACTGTGGGTAATTGTGTAATAAGTTAACTTAACATATTTAAGTATTGTTATTCGTACTTTTGAAATATATCTCTAATTTAAAGCCCCATTTACACGATGCATGTTTCTTGCCTGTGGCATGCAATAAAAAACACACAAGTGACTTGCACCGTCTAGATATTGTTAAGACAGTGCCACTTTTATCGTTGCTTCAACTTGAACCAGCTTTAAGCAGTTCAGCAACTGCTTAACAGACAAATAGCATATGCCAGTGAGGATACAAACATGTTTAGAAGATGGACTGAAACCTTCCGACTATCTGAACTATGTCATCTCAAACCCTTGCCAAAGCCAATAGGCATAAAAAACATAAATTAATAATTATTGGCAATATTATCTCAATATATCACAAGCCAGCTGATTATGAATAAGTTATAGTATAACAAATTACATATGCAAAAATCACGTTATGTTAACTACGATGGGATTTTTTCTAGCTGTGTTTCCCGGCGACGAGACTGTGACGTATGTCGCATACGTATTGATTACATTAATAATATTGCAGATTATTACAACTGGCTTTTCCCGGTCGGTATTAGCTACTTAGAGGAAGATTGATCAATGTGCAAAAATAACTTGATTCTTCTAGAAAGCTGGTTATTTAACATTTTAGAAAACATGAGTGGCCTTCGAATCTGGTCGATGTCGCGTTCATGTCGCGTAGATGCCACACTAGAGTGGCGTAGACTTATTAGTATCGAAATTACCTTCGCATTTTTGCGTTTGCCGAACAACATACGCTCAGTGCGAAAATAAACTTATACTGCCACAGCGCGACTCATAAAAACAACGTGTTGGTTGACTACTTACAACAGTACTATGTTCGAGATCAGGATTGGAAGCCAGCAGCAGTTTGAGTATCGAAACATGTCCTTTTTCAGTGGCCGTGTAGACTGGAGTCTTCTTCTCCTTGCCGGGTAGATCAACGTCAACATGTTTCTTTAGTAGAGCTTCCACTACGTTCTTGTGACCACCTTTCACTGCGTGGATTAGTGGCGTGTCTTTTGATTGATCCTAAAATAAGAACAGCAATATTATTTTCGGTATTTTTAATATCTGCAGATACAGTGTAAACATCTATAAAGAGAGCTTTAAGCATCCCGGTGTTTTTATTAGCGTCTATTTAAGAAGAGTTTATTATAATTCAGCCCGAAGATACAAGACATGAAGTCAATAGTCGAAAAAATATTCGGTAAAGGTACGGTTTATTCAAAGCAGAAGATACAGCCAACAATTAAATACAGTTGAATAGATACATAGACCATTATAATAATTACACAACAAATAAATAGCACTCAGTGAACTATTAATACAATGATTAATCAGCTAGTGTATAAATTACCTGCACGTTAATATAAGCGCCGGAGTTAATAAGAGCCAAAGCGATATCGTAGTAGCCCTCTTTACATGCGATGGCTAGCGCGGTGTAGCCGTCCTTGTCTAGCGCGTTCACGTTGGGCTTGTGTTCTAGCAGCATTTGGACAATCTCGAAGTGGTTACCTGAAAATAATTGATTACGGGAGATGAAAACTCGAAAGATAAGTTCGTTCATCTGCAAACGACTGTTGAAACGATGGAAAACGGGAGAATAAGCTGGAGGTATCTTTATTGTGTTCAGTCTCATGAAAGCACCCAATACAAAGCTTGTACAAATGCCCTTTTTTTTTGGCTGGGATAATATCAAATAACTTCTCCCACTCTGGGCGGAGTGGGAGGGCGTGTTAGACTCTTACTGACTAAAACCCATCCGTGTTCCTTCAGTTGCCTGTAAGTTGCCAGAGGCTAAGGTATCCCTTTCGGACTTTCCCGCGACCTGTACAAATGCCCTGGCGGCCTAAACCGGCCACATTAGCAATTCCTCTAAAAGCAGTTCGTTTTCTGAATCCCAGCTGTCATTAGCAAATTCCTCTAATTTGACATAAAAGCAATTCATAATTTGTGGACCATTTTACGAATCACCATAGAAAACTGTCAAACAGATGAATTATTTCGTAAAATGAATTACACGCAGATCATATTATGAATTGTCAGTTTGTGACGTTTTACGATGATTCATAATATAATTCTGGTGAAGTGACCGTTTTAAGCCCCCTGGTGGCTTGAAAATACCATCAAGCACCAATATCTCATAAATCTAAACTTATCCTTAGTTAGCTTGTTTTAAGCACTATCACTGTACATTTCTGAAGAGAAATAAGATATATTTTATAGTAGTTGATGTAGATCAGGGGTGAGATAAATAATTGTTCAGCATCTTTCTATCATCCAGGCGCCCTTCGCTAGCTCAGGCCGTTGAGCGTATACGCAACACTGACGTCATTTGGCGACGTTAGTTTTGATCCATCTAGGTTTATGCGACTCTAGCATAGCATCTACGCGGTGTCAATCAACGCTAGATGCGTAGACGCCGTAACTATGCACAGCCAGAATATTATGTTTTATTGAATCTCAGTATTCTTTATTTATGCTACAATAACTTATAGGCACTCTAAGTATTTAAATCAAACGTGCGCAATGTTTTGAGGAAGAAAGTTACACAAATGTCTTTTTCCCAAACATGCTTGGAAATTCGAGCATTATTTGGACAACATCCTTCGAGATAAATCGATAATGCTATAGTGGTCAAATACATGCGAGTATGCGGCCGGAAATGTTACTATGAAAATCCATATCTGTCGTGTTTACCGGCCAAATAAATTACCATGACAACTCATATCTGTCGTGTAATTATAATTAAAATTAGTTCGCAATGAAAACACCAGACACACGGTAGACTCTTGTCCTCCACATTAAAATAATTATTGACGTCGATTTATGTTGTTATGACTGTTAATAGCTTTCACACAGAATTAATGGTTTGTTTACATTTTCTATTTTGTCATTTCAGTTTCGTGCCTTTGTAATTTCGAGCAAGTCATAACACAATACCTACAGTTTATTTATAACTAGCTGATGCCCGCATTATATACTAAAACTTTACTCGAGAACCATCCGTTGGCGAAAACAGCATGAAAATCGGTGCAGTAGTTTTTGAGTTTATCGCGTACAGGACGACAGATAGAAGTGGCGGAGGACTTTGCTTTATAATATGATAATATGTAAGGATGAAGTCGACTAAACAATATCCAGTGAACATAATTAGTTCCACAAAATTGTCTAGGATAATTAATTAAGTTTCTATGACAATACACAATAACTAAATAGCTTATGAAGTAGCACTAATGACGTGTTTTGTTTTTGCTTCAAAACAAATCCCATAGACAACATTATTGTATTGAAGCTACAAAAACATCTATTAACTAATCCTTAAATTATGTTTTCTTCCACTGCTTACATATTTTCACCCACTGGCTTCCTGGTTTTTCAGTAATATTATGGATATAAAGTCCTACTAGTGCCAAAATATCTGGTTATATTAAGCATTAAATATGATATTCAATAGGCAGTTCCATAAAATTAATAACCTGTTCTGTTCCGTTGCCAAAATTTGGATATAAATTGTGGACAACATTTCCGCCAGTTAGGAGCTATTTACACTCATTTACAGATATTTAATTACCTGTTAAATGCAGAAGCAATAAAAAGATTTACCGTCGAGCAGTTTTGGTCGATGGTGTAAACTTTTCTGATGTGTTTTATACGACTACCCCTTCCTTTTTTTGTATTTCATGCATTTACAAGCCGTGCGGCTGATGGGATTTCCTATCCGCAAAAATGTCAATCTTTTATACATTTAGATTTAGATTTATTTATTTTCACTTCATTGGCCCCTATGTAACCCCTTTAGGGGATTCATTTTCAAACTCCTTCCTAAGTGCTCACCTTCTATATATAAGGAAGTCTTGTGCAAAATTGCAAGTTTTTAAACCGCAGCGGATCAGGCTGTGCGTTGTTTGTCTCTAGATTATAAAGTAAGATTTCGTTCAACTGGCAAATAAATTTCTCCATGGCAATAGTCTTGAATATGTTATCATTCCATGTGTGAAAATAAGTTTTAAAAAAAACCAACAAATGAATAACTTACCATGTGTAGCCTGCAACAGCGGCGTCCAGCAATACATGCCGGCAGTATTAGCGTCTGCTCCAGCTCGCAACAACGCGGCGCATGCAGCAACGTCGCCTGCGCGCGCTGCCCATGTTAAGGCTGATGTTGCGTACTTGTCGCAGGAGTTTGGTCGCGCGCCTGCGGTTAATAGTCGTTGGACTACGCCACTATGCTTGCGCCCTGCCGCCCATACTAGCGAGCTGGAGAAAATTTATTGTTTGCGGTTTTATAGATTTCTAAGCCGACCCCAACATAGTTGGGAAAAGGCTAGGCAGATTGATTGGTTTTATAGATTTCTAAACACATTCATAAAAAGCTTTCAACGATTATGGAACATCGTCAAAGGAAAAAAAAAAACCTACGTGCTCATGGTCAAAAGAGAACAGTGCGAATGTTTAGTGTCTTTGAAGGCAAGAGACCTAGGCTTGTCGCTCATGATAGCCGACGAAATCTGATAATATTATTTATACGATATATAAGTAGGCAAATATTTAAGATTGAGGATACTTTGTAACATTGAGTCAAACATGTTTTTGGAAACCAGTTAACTGGAATGAGATTTCAAATGACAGTAAAAAACAGTGCTTGCTATTGTTAGGCAAAATATGCAATAACTTTGTGAGAATTAGACATGGAACTAACCGCAAACAGATATTCATATGATTATTATGTTAAACGATTTTGTTCTGTATTATATACTTGTATCAGTAGAGCTACATAAGTTAACAATATGCATTCATTTTTTGTTGTTAAGAACCAAAAACGATAAAACCGAATTTGTCTGTCTGTATCGTTGACTGTTCAATTCGTTGACAAATGACGTTAACGTTTAAATATATTTAAAGAAAAATAAATCATCCTTTAACTTCCATCCATCTAGTGGTCTGTTCCACAACCGCGTAGAAATTCAACTAATTTGGAAGATCATTTCATAGAAATTCTTTTCTATTTTTATTAATCTAGCACACTCTGAACACTTTGAAACAGAGCCTTATTATCAGAACTGAGTATCATTTTCTAGAATGATGCTGGACCTTTATTTTTTAGACGAAACAAATGATTAATACCAACATACTTGATATTATAATTGCCATGTGCATGAACGTCGGCTCCTTTCTCCAGCAGTAACGCCACAATCTCTTCGTGGCCTTTGTAAGACGCCCATAGCAATGGTGTCCACCCGCCCTGTGAGAAAATAAATATTTTTCAACACACTTGCTCGTAAAGTGGCTCTTATTGAAGCGCTTTTAGGTTCATAATGCAGTGTATAATGGAAGCGTGCTTTTTACTGTACATTACCGCGCAAGTGCGGTAATGTGTGGCGCACATTACCGCACTAGTGTTAACTATTTACTAGTCGGGAGTAATGACATGACAATAGGTATGGAACTAGTAAGTACTATCATGGCAACATCAAATACCATGTTATCAATTATAGTATTTACTAATTCCATACATACCATACATCTACAGAAATTGACTTTGGTGAAACTTTTTAATACCACAGGCAAATCATGGGCGATTAGTTAAGAAAAAAAATCCCATGAGCAGGTCAGTGGGATATTATAATTACATGGAATTAGTATGAACTATCCTATAATATTAAATAAGCATTCGCTATATTCACAAGAGCAGAGTTGCCTTTTTTTAATTAAATCTCAATAAAGGACTTCATGCCAAAATGCCAGCAAAAACTGTTCGGTATAATTTTGAGAATTGTACTTTTACTAATTGTTTCAATAATTAAAACATAATAACATTATAAGTCTGTTTTTTTGCTCGCAAGTGTGTTGAAATGCGTCGTATGAAACTGGCTCGCGCGATAAGGGAGCCGAGTGTGACCAACACAGCACTCTTGTATCGTAATGCAATATTTCACTATAATTTACGTACCTAAAAATATTACCATAGGCAAACCAGGGGCGTTTTATAGTAAACAATTTTTTTTTGTAAAATCTTTACTTAATTTGCTTATTCAAAACACTATCTTGCGTTTATTAATTTTTTATAACGTATATAGGATATTTGGCAGGTTTGCCAGTGCCTATATTTACACCTGCGTAAAAACAAAATCAGCGCGCCATTTTCTATAAATATTTGTTATCGTATTCGTTGTGTGGTTTAATTATTACATATTTAAAATGATGATTTCACGTATGGAAGAATAGCAATACGTAAATAATATTATATATATTTGACCCCGCCATACGTCTAGTATTTTTTTTTCTTATTCAAAACATTTTTATTTTTTTATTTTACTACAGGCTATCTAGCGGTTTTGCCAGTGCCTTTATTTACACCTATGGAAAAACAACTAGCGCGCTTTTTCCTTAGAGTTGTTATTGTTTTCGTTGTGTGGTTAAATATGTATTATCAAAAATATGAAATTTAAAGTATTGTCACCAACAGACGTAGAAAAGTTTTTAAACGAAGCTCCGGATAGTCAGTACCTGGCAACAAAGCTCAGTTGAACTTTATAAATCTAAATGTGTCATCTCTATAATTACGTTATTTTAGCGTATGTTCCTACAACAAGTCTGTGTTTTTCCTCGCAAGTGTGTTGAAAAACATCGTATGAAACGCGAGTGCATTGATCATTACACTCTCGGCTACCTTATCGCGCTCGACTGTGGCTCGCGCTAATAATACCGCCTCGACTGTAATATCCAATAGAGCACACTTGTATCACAATGTACTATTACAAGGCTTCGCAAAGCTCCGTCCAAATTAAGAGAGTAGAAGTAAGACGTAATCCTTTTGATATCCCATAACTCTAGGGTATTAATGAGACCATGTCAAAGAATCAACTGGCATTAGAATTACTTTTCAATTATTTTTTTCATTTATCGTTTTTCCTACAAAATGTCCTAAAAAAAAACATTTAATTCAGACTATTTTTGTCCATAACGCAAGGAAAAATTTATATAAGAATGAATTATTGAAATCTGGATAGGGCGACGTTAGTCGGGTCAGCTAGTAATTAATATATATTTCATCATTAAAGATAGCAAGTTAAATGTATTTATATGGAATCTCAGCACGTTTATGCAAAATTACATTTATGTAATAACTAGCTGCGCCCCGCGGTTTCACCCACGTAAGTCTCGATCACGTGGGAATATCGGTATAAAAAGTATCCTGTGTCCTATTCCAGGTCATGGTCTGACATCCAAATCCGTTCTGCCGTTTTATAGTGACAACGTAACAAACAAACAAATTCACTTTCGCATTTATAATATTAGTTAGGATTGTACTACAAAGTACTAAACAGCTCCTAATGTATTCAATAGACTAGAAATACTACAACCCACACACTTCATTTAACTTCTTCCTTAATATTACTGTCTTGATAATAATTGTAATGTTATCATCGATAACTGTAGAATCAATTTAAATTGTTTTGCATAGAAAACATGGTTTTTATAGCATGATTTAAGCTTAATTTTACTATTCGAAGTCAATGTCTGATGTTGTATCTACTGTCTGCGGCTGTTTTCTTGTCGGCACCTAAATCAGAAGCCACACACATTCCCTAATAACGTAATAGTTGACCCCATTTCTATGTTTGGCCTCCAACTAAATATATACATCTAAACTACTATCACTACTAAACTATTTGCTTTGTCACTTCAAAAACTTCTCTACTAAATATCATTATCCACTAATGTGGAATAAATAAAGCAGTCCAGTTATGTAACCTCTCACGTGAATCAACCGACTCATGGCTAGTTGGCATAACGAAATATTTTCCAAAACACATTGATCTATTTAATGCGAAATGACTGTACACTTAAAAACTAATTTAAATCAGGCACATAATTTACAAAATACTATTTTCTTTACAAACTCTAAACATTTGAATACTAGAAATTAGGAAAACTGGACAAGGCATCAAATTGTTTATGAGGTATTGGTTCTGGCTGGACGAACACATTATATTTTAGTCAGATTTTAGAATGTGCTTGCATGTCAGTGACATCTTGGCAGAGATCCACGTCAAGTATAAATATACAAATTTTGAGTACACAGTCCAGAATACATTTTGGTCATTGCTCTATTATAATTATTTAGGTTACATATTGTGCATGTGCATTGGTGCATACATACTATTAAAAAAGATGATAAAAATAAATAAATGTTTTCTCAGTTCCGTATTTCCGCGGTTTTAAATCCATACAACAGATACCATGAAGACATGTTAAATATTCCAGTCAGACACAGAATAAACATCTGTCAAAATCAAGATCAATGACGTCAGAATCAGCCTTCACAAAAAGGAAAAGAGCCCAACTAATTGCACCGTGTTTTGTTTCCATAGTTGAATCAATTTAAACATGTGCCATGATGTTTGTCAAAACATGTCACAATGCAGACGCTACAAAATGTATGGAACATCTGTTCAACGTAGATATCACAAATAGTTTGTTAATAATGTACATTTACTTAGTTTTTATTTCTCAATATTTCATCTCCAAGTATTTTTTATCTGATCTTGAGCATTTTCTAACAGTTCTTTCATCTTAATTTTACCCACTTTTAAAAGCATTATTGCCTGCAAAATATAAAAAATAAATAAAATAAGCTTGAAAAAGAGGTTAATTCTTTAAGATTTGGACTTTAGTGACGTCTTCTTTGCAGTAGTATTGTAAAGCGGTATTATCATAATTTACGATTCACGAGATAGTATCGTAACTTTGTTCTAAGAATAATAAAGCACAAAGTATCTGCTTAATGTCTAAATGTATTTATGCAGAAATAGGTCAGTGTGCTACTCATTGATAATGTTAGGTCATTGACAGGTCTTCTTGATCGTACCGTTATCCAGACGTAATGGCAGGCCAACGCATGACCAACCTTTGTTCTTGATACTTATAGCATGTTTGTTGGGTGAGAGTCACGAGGAGACTACCAGCTCCGAAACTTTTCCAAGTAATTGTGTTACCAGTGTTAACCCCGGAATCGCAAACAGAACTTCGCAATACTGTAACCCACAAGCAAAGTTGACTAGGTTAGGCAGTTCCTAAAGATACAAAATAGATTTTGGTTTTCCTGTTACCCATTAATGGCTATAGCTATATCCTTCCTCCCCACCGCATAAAATAACAAACTTTCACAACCAACAATTGTATAATTATCACTTGCTTTAAAAACGGTGAAGGAAAACATTGTGAGGAAACTGGCATGCCAAAGAGATATTTCTCGACGTTATGTGAAGCCAAGTTAGAGGCCCTTGGGCGGCTTAAAAACTCCAGGCTGGTCACTAACCACACGAAAAGAAGAAGACAACCAAGTGACGTGATTTTACGATTGAATCATCAGAACAGATACGGGTTGAACAGAAGTGGACTGCTCCGACCGCTTAGGGTGAGAACTTTACCTTTTAACTTCGAAGAAATATTTTATTTGAAGAATACACAGTGTAGTGTGTGTAGTCTCGCTCGCCCCTATTACATATAACATAAACATAGCTGGCGAAATGTGTGTGTACCTACTATAGGTACAAAATCTACCCAACCCTTCAGGGATCAGATGTGATGTTATGTTTGTAACTCACACAATCCCTCGAGTCCACACGAGCACCAGCATCTAGTAGCTCCTTAGCTATTGAAAGATGGCCGCCTCTGGCTGCGAACGCCAGCGGGGTCCAGCCATCCGTGTCTGCGGCACCGGCATCAGCGCCGGATGCCAGTAGCAGCTGCACCGCCGCCAACCGACCGTTCTCACTTGCAAGCATAAGGGCTGTTGTGCCATTCTGTAAAAGAAGAAAAAATAATTATCTTGTTTCGATCGTTAAGATGACACCAACGGGATTTGGTTTTGACTGAGTAGGGAAGGTCATTGCCGTCTTCACAGCCAGTTTTTTCATCAAAAGTAACAGCCAAAGTAACGTCAAAAAGAAACAAGTTTAACCGTTTCTTTGACTTTTTGATTTTGACGTTACTTTTGATGAAGAAACTAGCCGTAAACTATTAATTACTAGCTTCCGCCCGCGTGATATGTCGATAAAAAAGTAGCCTATGTCCTTCCCCGGGATGCCATCTATATCTCCTTGCCAAATTTTGTCTAAATCGGTTCAGTGGTTTAGGCAGTAGAGATTACATTTTTGTATATCTAGAATTCAAGGTATGCAAACTTGTAGTAATTGATTAGTATAAGTAATAATAATAGACGTGAAAAAAATACAATTATTGTTATCCTCTAATGTCGCAATGGGTTAAATTCTACGAATCTATTAAAAACATATTTTTAAGTATCCTTCCTAGTGACTCACCTAGTTGCGCATAATTTAGCGATAAGATTAAATTATGTGCTGGCTGGTACATTTCCCACTAATTGAATGACTTATAAGGGGAATGCATAATCCGTTTAAAATTCCAGTCCCGGGAATCCTACTCAGATTAGACGGGACTTGTATTTTTTTCTTTGTATTTTTTTTAGGAATGTAATAATTATGTATGGTAGTCGGATGAACTTTGTCAGGAAACATTTAAGTTACATTAATTAGGTATCCATTCACATAGGTATAAGTATAGTTTCATAATAATCAGCTATGTTAGTTACAGTTTAGCCTTCAGAATTAAGATAAATCATAAAATGCTAGTTTGATTCATCAAAACTGTATCATTTAACAAGGATTTTTTTTTAAATTATATTTTATATTTTTTTGTTTATTTGCCTTGTATGCACCCAATTAAGGTGTAGGTAACATTTAATTAAGTCTATGGCATTCTAAAATCAACCTCCTACGATTTAATCAATCGAGCAGCTTTGGGCAAACGCGATGATTCATTACTAGTTTCACTATCCATTTCTAAAAATCCATAATTTGGGAAATATTACTTAATCATCACAATTCAGGGCGATTTTGCAATACCAGTAGGTTGATTAAATTTCCTTTTAAGAAGAAATCTCTTGGTGGTTTTTTAAAACATCAGATAGAAATAGTGAAGTTGACGGAATTCAATCTTAGAGAGATGGGATTAAATCACAACAAGTTAAACCGTTTGCAGTACAGACGACCACACGTAAAAAGTGCTTCAGCCATGAAAGGGAAATTTCACGCAGAGCGGTTCCTTTAGAAAAGTCAACCTCGTATACAAATAAACGACAAACCGCTAGCGGGGACATTATAGGTACACACGGCTACACATCAAGCTATACATTTCCAGTTTATGCTGATCCCGCATTCTATAGGATTTCCGCACAATGCGAGGTCAGCTTATACTGGAAGTGTATAGCTTGATGTGTAGCAGTGTGTACATAGAGATTGGAGTAGGTATGTATGTGAGATGCAAAATTAATTCATATCCCAGGAATTCAGCTTTAATGCTTATGGGGACGAGGTGCTTATGTGTATGTAATCCGTTCTTTGCTTGGTATCCTTTTAAATACCTACCCACACCTTCCCCCGTCAGGCGGAAAATAAGTGTAATGTTCCTACCGACTGAAATCCTACGATTTCTTCTGCTACCAAGAGTCGATGAGGCGTACTCTCGCATAAGCAACGCAGTCTCGACAGCCACTATGTAAGTGTCCATTGCCTTTAGTGTTTTAGTCAATATATCATAATGCTCAGGGGGCCAAGTCTACTTATTTACAAACGTGTCAGTGGTCTCACAATGATGAGTTTTTGACAGATTTTGTATGGCAATCTGTCAAAAAGTCATCATTGTGAGATCTGTAGTTCTGTAACTTGCCTCATCTTTGTCGTCGATGCTAACATTCTTGTTGTTGGCGATGTACTGTTGTAGTTCTGCCAGGTTGTCGCTGGTGACGAGCTGCGAGAGCGTCCTGAAGCAAGCCAGTGATACCATGGACTCGCTGCGGTGCAGGCTCTGGACACAAACAATAACACAATAAGATACAAATGTCTATAACACATGTCCATTACACTCTTAATAGATGCTTAATTTTCAGCTATCAAATTTAATACGGATTTTTTTAAATTCCACCGTATGGAACCTTTCCTTTGATTTATAACACTGCTTTGTTTACATTGATTGGCAAAGTATGTTCAAACAATCAGACATAAATGGAAGAAATAAAGTCTACTAATTTACTTATTACAAAAATAAATTATAAGTTGGTAAGTACAGAGATTTATGGTAATCTCAAAGAATTCTATTCTAAAACAAGCAGGTAATGCTGAAAATTTACGGACAAAAAGATAGATTCTAAAGTTAGTACAAAAAATAATAAAGACTCTTGTACAGAACTTAGAATGCGTGATTAAAACTCTCACGGACGAGATCTTTTTCAATAGCTTAAAGAAAGTGACAGGCAAAAGGAACCGGTCGCATCATAAGGCCAACTCAGTCTAAGAATAAATTGGGCACAATTTTGATTTCTTAGTATTGCACATACAAAATTAAACGGTTATTTTCACAGAAAACAAGCATAAAGATCACTCATGCTGGATAAAAGTTGGTTAGTTACTGACAGACTGGCTCCACAATATTGATATAAAATACTTTTATAGTAATGTATAAAACATTTGGTTACGCGCAATAATCTCAAAAAGCACTACAAAAAATATATACCTCCGTTGGATGTGATTTACTAAAACGCAACATTGATATATTGATAACCATAAAGTTTTCGTAAAAGATGGAAACTTAAATTCTATAGCCGCGATGAACAATGTTCTTCGGAAAACACACAAGAACAAGTAAACGTTTACTCGACACAGTTCGCGACTTATAATGAACACAATTTATAGATATAGTGATAAGGTTTGATATCACAAGGTAGCCCAATATAATAAATAAACCGCGTAATTACACACTCTGTTATTATTGTCAACAACTTATGCAAAATCGAAAGAAGTAGTTACTTCGTGGAAAGTGATAAGTGATATCATCAGACGTAAGTATGTCTTTTATGAAGTGTAATTAGTTAACGCCACGAAATAATTATGTATAATTTTGTTGTAAAACTACTAGGTTTTTGATATGATAGTGCGCATAATATTTTTTACCAAAAACAGTTTCTAAAAGTACACATTTATTAGGCATTCAGGATCATAAAACTGGTATCATATTAAGGTATTACAGTTAAGATTACATTTAAGTTACCTATTGGTTATAAACGATTCAAATACAATTTTAGTGCTATTTCAGATATAGTTGAAACAGATAACAAAATAACAAGAATCTCACAATATTCCAAAATGTTGGATACGCTCCATTACGAAAATTTTGGGAAACAATACTTCACTGTTATGCAAAGTGATGATTGGTTTCACAGGTGGTTATGCATTGACAAATATCTACCAGCCTATTGAATGTCAATAAAATGCCGACATAAGTACAATCCAAATGAAATTATTGTTTTACTGAATAATGAGTGTCATGCATGTAATTTGCCAAAAACAAAAGCGCACATACCATTCACACGTTGCATTATTTCTTGAAATATCACTTTAAAACAGATACTATGTAAACAATCGTATTTAGCAACAAAAACAGTAGTTACGATCACAACACTTGTTACTCTACTTGTTATCATAGGGCAGACCGTGTTAGAATGTCTCCGTAGTGCGAAAGCGGGGAAAGCAAAGCCGTGATGGCTCAACCGGCGATGCTGTTCCCCTGGAGGTGCCGTGACGGTGAACCGCGGCACGTTGAGGTGCGCGCTGGCCGAGTGCGGCCCGTTGTGATGCTCGCCCGGCCCCAGCTGCAGGTGCAGGAACGACGGCCGCCGCCGCTTGTGCGGCTTCGGAGGAGCCAGCGTGGAGCCTGCAATACTGTTGCTCTTTGCACGAGGTGGCGGCGTCCGCATCACATCTTCAGCCGACTGCGCTTCGGATCTTTCTGATTCCGTAACACTCTGCTCCGTGTCTGAAGATACCGGAGATTCCAATACCATCTCGAGTGATGGAGTTGTAGTGGGCGGTCTCGCCACATTTTTCTGTTTGTGTATGTTCGCAATGAGACATCGTATGTGCACGAATTCATTGTCACCGCTCGTGGACGCCTCAGGCAGTTGCGGGTGGAGGGACATGTCGTGTCGTCTCCCCGCATAATAAGACGCGCGAACCGTTCGGCTCCTGTGAGAGATTTGTGAATGTGGTGATCGAGCCGCACTATGAACATCGTGACACGTCTCGTGTTGGGCGGTTACTATTTAGAGCGCGCGGCGGCGAGTAGTTGGGCGGGCCGAGGGCGGCTATGAATGAACTAGTCTGTCAGTGCGGCAGACGTACGAAAAAAAAAGTTTTAGTTGTACAAATCTTAATAAATGGAGTTTCTTTTTGCTCTGGTAGACAACAATATTATTAGGCTTCATTCTACACTTTAGTTTATACTCAGAGGAAAACTTTCCTGCTACGAGACGGTGCTTTTATCCGCAAATTATAATTTTGCTTAGTTATTGCATTCCACAATGTGTAGATGGTAACTTAAAATTAAATGGGTTTCTTTTTTCTATTAAGTATGAATTTACAAATAAATATTATTTTTCTCAAACATGCTTGGAAATTCGAGCATTATTTTGACAACCTTCTTCGAGATAAATCGAAATTCCTGTACTGGTCAAAAACGACTGACGATGCGACCGGCAAAGTTATCATGTAAACCCTCAGACCAACAAAATAAGAAAGACGGAGCATTACGTACATCAAAAGTGAAGCCACCTTTTTATCTATGTGTGTGTAAAAAGGGTTGTCATTTGTTAAAGTTTTTCCCTATAATTTGGGGAATAATATTTTGGGTAGGATAATATTGTACGAGTAAGATATTGTTGAGTATGGTATTGTACCTCCATTGTTAGGAAGGATTCCGAAACAAAACCATTTTTTTTTACATCGCAAAATAAAATAATAATTAAGTACAATGTGCATTTACATACAGCCCTATCGTCAATGGCTACATGAGGCAAGTCTGGTAAGTCCTATAAAAAAATTACACGAGTAATGGCAGCTTTGATTAAAACCTTAGGAAGATAAATGAAGAATTAGGACATACTTGAACAAACGTACAGCCAGAACGTTGTGAAACTGAGTTTTTAGCAATTACGTAGGACGATGGAAATAACATCTAAAAATAAAATTTGATACAGTAGTATTTAAATTAGCTAGACTAAGCTGAGAAACTAACTAAAATAAAAAATAAAAATACAGTCTCGTGTTTAATTACTGTTTTGATAAAATCTCATTTTTGTTTAACAAATTTTATATACCTTTTTAGTATATCCGCTTTTGATCACACGGCGAACTCCACGATTAGTTGAATAAAGGTCATTATTATAAAAATGATCGGAACAAACCACGCTGGTTTTCGATGGCAGCCATTCTGGATCATTCCGACTATTTCTTATAGCTACTATCCATTTACTTTTATTTTCAATATTACTTGAAAATCTAAAATATTAAATACATAAAAAAAAACAGTCATATAATTACTCGAACTAAAAAATATCGAACGGGAAAATTTCAAATCATATTATGGCAACCCTCGCACTTTAAATGTCACTGTTTTCGTTCGTTCATTCGTTCAGGTTTTTGTTCCAAATAACCTAAAAATTCATAGTTAACTAAATTAAGAAACGATGTTATTTGAAGAACTTCCATGTGAAAAGTGATTCCGTGAGACTTTTTATGTGATTTGCTATTGTTTTTACAAGTTTTCACTACACAAGAAGGCATAATTCTATTTTTTTTATTGAAGTTTACTAGACGACGACTCGTGACGTACTAGGAGTGATGAGCATAGTTTTTGTGTAGGTGTGTGCGTGAGCCTGTGTGTTTACTTGCAGGAGCATAGTTTTGTGGCTACACGTTTGATATAGGTAATGATCCGTCTTTCTTTTTTTGTTGGTCTGAGTGTAAACCCATATCTGGCGTATTTAGCGGCCAAATAAATTACTGTGAAAACTCGTATCTGTCGTGTTATTTAAAAATGGAACGAACTTTTTACTTCAACACATGGCAACCAAGGAGGTAACTTATCAAAGATTTAAATTTCGATTTGGCTTGCAAATAGAACTGTTTAAAGTAAAGAAGAAACAAATGAACATAAGTTTGGCGTATGAAAAATTATAGTTGCTCGTCATTGATTCTGGAATTTTTATTAAATTTTATCAGTTTGAATTTCCGCGCATTATTTGAGAAAAGTACTACGTACCGTACACAAGCCTTACCGTATACAAGCCTTGGCCACGATCAGGAATTGATGGACTCACGTATGTGTGCCTCGGCTTCGCCTCGCCTCACATTTTCACGATCGTCCATCAATCCCCTTATTGCTGGCCGGGACAGTAATCCTTACTAATATTATAAATGCGAAAGTAACTGTCTGTCTGTCGCGCTTACGCGCCAAAACTACTGAACAGATTTACAAATTTGGTACACAGATATTCTAGAGCCTGAGAAAGGACATAGGCTCCTTTTTATCGACATACCACGCGGGCGAAGCCGCGGGCGGAAGCTTGTGTACTATATTTCTGTCATTTAAATATTCGTTTGCAGTAAGTATAGTAGTATGTTTTTTTATGAAAAAAATTATTTTATTAGCTTTTTCGCGAATACCTATTCCGTATTATTCATTTAGCAACGCTCAGACCGGTAGCGGCACCCGGACCGAGCGGCAGTTATTATTAAAATATTACATCCTTATAAAATTCACACTCACATAGGGAACTTTAATGTACTCATGTTAGTAGATTAGTAGATAACTAATTAATTTAAATTTTGAGTGACGGGCAAATACAGTTCGTACTGATCATATCGATAATTGACTTTTTTGTTCGTTGAAACATCAGCTCCGTGAGACGATTTGAAGTTTGACCTCCACGTGATATCATTAAACGAAGGTACAAAAGTTTTGAACTGCAAAAGGATGTTCAAAATTTCCTACTCACCTCAAACTAAAGTATTATATATTACAGAAACTTTTAAAACACAGCAATCCTTGTACCTAGATCTACGTCGATAATTATACATGGATCAGTCGAACACATTGATAGTATTTGTAATGAAACGCTTATGGTGAAAGCTCGCATAAGGTATCGACATTATAAATCAAATTGTTACAATTAAGATATAAAATAACGTTCTATTCAACCCATTTAAAATCAATAATCAATCAGAACCCATTTTTATCGCGATATTAATTAAATCTAAAGTTAGAAACGGGAGAGACAAGGGTGCACTGTAGCGGAAGAATTGTCCAATGAAATAGAAAAGTCACCGGAGGCTATTTGCGATGTCGCATATAGAAACCGCGGGGGGCTCAGCAGAATACATACAAGCGAGTACGTGCTATATGAGCGCAGTGAGATGCGCTTGAAGATCGCGGAGGCTGATCGGTGCGCGGCGCGCTCTGGGGGCAGCATGTTGCGGACTGTGCCGGTCTAAGCGTCCTAGCCACACGGTGCTCTCCCCGCCGCCGACCATGCTCATTATGTGAACCATTCTTCATATTTAATATGAATTATTATTATTAGTCATAACTAATATCTAACCATGAACTTGAGCTTGCCGTACCTCCCGCCGCGCTTGGTTCTTTTTATTTCAGCCTATCTTCTGTAAGTATATATATATAAAAAGGTGAAACTGACTGACTGACATCTCCGCGCAGTGCCGAAACTATTGGGACTAGAAACGTGAAATTTTGCACAAAGCTTTAGTTTATAATCGGAGTCGTTCGTTTGTATGAAGAATCTTATTCCTTGAATTGATAAACTATTATTTATTATTTTTTGCGATAGTACACACCGTTTCCGATTCATGAGCAAAAGCAAAGAAAAACAACTGGCCAAGTGCGAGTCGAACTCGTGCACGAAGGGTTCCGTACCATTATCTATAAAAACGGCAAAAAAAACACGTTAGTTGTATAGAAGCCTGCTTAAATATTTATTTTATTCTGTTTTTAGTATGTGTTGTTATAGCGGCAACAGAAATACATCATCTGTGAAAATTTCAACTGCCTAACTATCACGGTTCATGAGATAGGTACAGCCTGGTGACAGACGGACAGACAAACGGACGGATAGCGGAGTCTTAGTAATAGGGTCCCGCTTTACCCTTTGGGTACGGAACCCTAAAAGCGGTCAGGAGTAAGTTGGACAGTCACTATGGGCTTCTGGGATATCTGGCCGAAAATTTGGTTTTTTGCCAAGTTCCAAAGGACGTGGCAAGCAAGACCTGATAGAATATCAGGAATCCGGAAAATTTAATCAATAGCCTATCGGTCGTATTTGGAATCGCCCTGCCTGACTGACTAGCGAATTTTGAACCAAAGAAGCAGCCACAGCGACTTGGAAAACATTATTTTAAGTTCCTTCTGTTGAAAAAGTTCGATAGAATAGTTATTTGTTATGCAAGGCTGCAAAGTTGTTTTTTGGCGCGAGTACTTGTACTGAATCCTGAGCGTTGCAAGGGTTTCAAAGGTACGAGACGCAGAATAACTTTGCTGCCGAGCGAAACACACAACTTTTCACCTCACTACAGCGAGGAAAATGCTAGGTGTCTCCATGCATTGAACAAATATTGTACGCCTTATTTACGTTGCGCGCAATTTTGCCGGTAGAAAGCTCAATTCGGCATTATGCACGGCTTGCATTAACTCTGCACTGCTAAACAAACCAAAACCATGGAAAGTGAATTGAATTTAGAAGAAAATTATATAAAGTTTTTTGAAGTGAAAACTTCTTTAGGTGCGTTGAGCGATTTTTTTTTTCGTGCTGGCCAGTGCGTTTATTCTAAAAATTAAGTTGGCGCACTGACATGAAGTAAGTATTAATGCAATAACAGTAGACCCGGCGGTATAGAAAATTATTGATTAGAAAGATTCGAATTTTAAAAACTCTTCCTACGCTAGCGGATAAAATGCACTTTTGCACTCAGATTTCGAATGACAAACAGAATCGTTCCGAGCTTGTGAGGTGAAAAAGTTTAAAACAAAAATATAGAATGGACCGACAACAGAGCATTACTGATCCCATTAAGAGTTCCTTCTGCACCGTTTTGGTACAAAACTACGAATTGTTATAAAAACACTAACTTAGTGGGTAAAAAAATTGTTTATCTATAATTACAAGTAGCTACTCGTAGATAACACGATAATTGAACTGGGATTCGTTTTGAAAAAAGACAGCCTTTTTGTTGAGGTAGTACAACTTTTGGCGGGTAATGACCCCGAAATGTTTTTTGTTTACTTACATGGCTCATATTCCTACTACACATGATAAAGTACCTTATATATAGATTATTTTATTTTGATCTGCTAGTAGTTACTACATATGATAATTTACAATATTACATAAGAAGAAGGAAGAAGACCCTCCTTGTATAATGTACGTATTCACGTCATACTCGCGGTGATAAAATTGAACTCTACACGTCTAGATACCTATTTGCTATTAAAACTTATCTATCATAACCGGTCTGGGATCCACTCGAACATGCATTACGAACAGTAAACTAGAATAGTGTACTGAGGTTAAGATCCGCAGTCTAAGTAGAGTAAAAAGATTAACGGGGTTACAGGATTCCATGCAGTCAAGCGCCAGCGCTGCGCCTGCGCCCGCCCGTTCGACTGGAATTACTGTGCTCATATCATTTTTTATACCATACAAATCATATGAGAGATAAATGATTGAACAACACGGACAAAAACTTTAAATACCTGTCCGTAAGCTCGTATGAAAGATGCTGCACGAAACATCTTGATGAACGAACATTAAAACCACTCGAAACTAGCGAATGTCGAATAGTAATAATTTTCTTAATCACCAGCGAACTTTGAAACGCAATATTATTCTATGTCGTCGCAGTTCATTACACAAAACACACTGCAAAGAATTCAGCTTCTGGTCATACTTATACCCTTTAATGTTTTACGAAAGCTTAACTTCTGAGTTAATATTGGATTACAGGCGATCGTTCTCTAAACAAAAGATTAATGTGATAACGGGAAAAATACAAATGTTATACCACAATTTGTACAGGGTCATAAATACTGAGCGATAAGGCAGATTACTGCATTTGGTAATTCTATGGTTACATAGGATTTACCGCGCACCTGAAAATTATTGTCATAAAAGTAATTGCCCTGATGTCATGCAAATCTAAAAGTAATTATCCAATACGTAGGAAGCTATAAACGTGAATAAATTACGTATGATATTAAATCAACGGAAATATTAGACCATCAATAATTAATGTTATCGTTTCACCGGCATTTTATTGTCGTACGTGCTTTCAAGCTTCATAAAACGCAAAGCATCTTAGTTTGAACTTAGGGTTAGGTAAAGAAAGCACGTGACAATGCATAAATATTCTCTTCTGGAAATGGAACATGAAATAAATGTGTCGGTATTCAGGAGCAGGCTTTCAACGAATTATACACACATGTGCCAGTAGAGAACGCGGTTGGCGGGTCACGATCACGACCATAGAAATTAAAAAAAAACATATGTCTATGATCACGACGTTGCCAAAGCAACGTTTCGATGCACATAAACGAAAGGTGAACCTAAGGGTGGTCGCACATGACGGAAATTGCGTCCGCACTATCGCATCATCGGCATCGGCTGGAGTGCATAAGATTGAATGTTTATTAACTACTTGACCGTTCTAGCCGTTCAATCTGATATAGGTACTCGATTTTTTTTGGATTTAGTGCCGTTTTTATCAGAAAAAACCTCACTAAATTTCGTTATAAATATGAAGTATGTCAAAAAATCCTTACTAATCCTTAGTAATATTATAAATGCGAAAGTAACTATGTCTGTCTATCTGTCGCGCTTTCACGCCAAAACTACTGAACCGATTTAAATGAAATTTGGTACCCAGATAGTCTAGAGCCTCAGAAAGGACATAGGCTACTTTTTATCGACATACGACGCGGGCGAAGCCACGGCCGGAAGCTAGTCATAAATAAATAGTTACTTAACCGTGTGCATGGTTATTCTCTCTGTTCCGGAGATAAATATAAGCATTCGTATCATATATTGAAAAAAAAAAAAAAAAAACCACTTTGCCTACCAGATTGTATCCTATGTTATATTTATATTGGATAAACGAAGCGATTTCAAGCAAAAAACCGACACTTTAAAATTTAAGCTCCAATGTCTTCGAGAGCCTTTTTTCGATCCACAATGCGTAGTAAAACGAGTGTGACACAAGCTTCCATAGTGATCCGTACAACACTGACGACCGTGCCTTCACACGGCGAATTTATCATAGTTTTTCACAGCAAGAAAAACGTGTGTGTACAAAGGGCCTTACGCAACCGACTATACGAGCCGCATCTTCCCTCAGATGTGCGACCACGCTAAAGGCTCCAGGAAAAAGGCACGACGCGAGTCTGGTGGAACAGTTTCTATGAAAACTTCACGGAACTTGTTCTACCGGTCCGGTCGGTGTCGCGTCGCGTATGTCTGCAGGAGCCCTAAGGCTGACTGTCAACACTGACTATTTACGTCTATTGCTTAAACTGATTTATGTATCATCTAGCTAGTTAATTACCATCGGGATTAAAGAAACTCGAATGCCATAATGTCATATAAATATATCACATCACAGCGAAACCTTTCGTAGCTACTTTGCAAGTTATATATTAAGTAAAGACTTGTTTAAAGACCTAAGTGGCTCATACGCAGTGACAGGTTGTTAGCCTATTGCCTCCAGGGATCACCTGTTTGGTAACCTGTTCCTCTAAGTTGACTAGCAATTTGCGTGAAATGAATAAACATCCCATCAGCTTGCTCTAAGGAAACATTATACAAGTCACATTAAGTATATTCTAAGCTACAAGGGCTATGTTCGCACTTTAGGATTTAACAGGAGTTAAAAAATACTTGTTGTTTACTGACAAACCAGCTTTTAAAGAGAATATGTAGCTATAAAAAGCTTATCCTTTCTATAGTTAAAATCAGGAAATGAAACAGTCCAGGTGATTAGGTATTTTCAGCACACCAGTATGGTGGAAACGAAATTGATTTTTTGTAAAAAAACGAAAAAACCAGTGTCACACTACGTGGGAGTGATGCTTCATTGATGTCAGTTTACTTGATTTTATTAATAGCCGTTACTTAATTCTTCAAGGACTTTCTAATGAACTACAATAGTTTTTGGTCCGTGCGCGGCCCGTCCGTGGTCAGACAGGTTAAGATATAACCTGCGGCTAATGGCGTCCATTAACATGGAGAATGAAAACTAGTCACCCCTATGTACATACGGCTACACATCACGCTATACATCTCCAGTATAAGCTGACCTCACATTGTACGAAAACTCTATACAATGCGAGATCAGCATAAACTGGGAAGATGCGTAGCGTAGCTGTGTATACATAAATATTCCTTACAAAGTATCCCCCTACAAGGTATTATATCAAATGAGTAGAACGGGTTAAGTAGGTAGTGGCACTTAGATGTTATGATGGGCTAGCAGGTACCTAACTGGTCAATACTTATGCATAATTGTGACTTTCATACCCTAGGTAGAAATTTAAAATGCGTACCGTTTGAAATTCATAAGTAGGTACCTAATATTTGACATACATATTTTGGATTCTAGCATTATTAAATAAACTAGCTGCGCCCCGCGGTTTCACCCGCGTAAGTTTCGATCCCGTGGGAATATCGGGATAAAAAGTATCATATGTCCAATTCAGGTCATGGTCTACCCATGTGTCAAATTTCATCTAAATCCGTTCAGCCGTTATAGCGTGAAAGCGTCACAAACAAACTCATCTTCGCATTTATAATATTAGTTAGGATAAACATAATATATCATTTGGTGAAATCAATTTACATTTAGGTAGATACTACATGAGGAGCTCGTGGCTAAGTAAGAACAGCTACACCGGGTCGATCCATCAGGTTAAGCTACGCTTGCCGGGGTTGGTCGGTTGATGGGTGACCATCTTTACATACCGCGACTCTTCCGTGCCTCGGAAAGCACGTTAAGCCGTTGGTCCCGGCTGTCATTCGTGGATCTTTGACAGTCGTTACGGGTCGTCAGAAGCCCGAAAGTCTGACAACCAGTCTTACCAAGGGGTATCGTATTACCCAGTTGCTGGGTTGTGGAGGTCAGATAGGCAGTCGCTCCATGTAAAATACTGGTATTCAGCTGCATCCGGTTAGACTGGAAGCCGACCCCAATATAGTTGGGAAAAGGCTAGGCAGATTGATTTTTGATTTGTAGATACTACATCTATTTCTGTGTTTAAAGCGGCTAGCAGAAAATGTATTGGAGAAGAGCGACGAAACAAAAGCCATATTTTGCTACATTTTACAGTCCACTTCCATTAGGTAAGGGCAAGGCCAGTAGAGCATATTTATACTCTGTGTTGTTTACGACGCTCAATGTCGGGCTCTAAATTGGTTATGCATTGATACATTCGATTTCTAACAATATTGCTGCGAGCACCACTCAGCGCAAAGTGAATCCTAGGGAAATTCTTTAAATATATATTTTTTTAAATAAAAAAACATAAAACCAGGGTCACACTATGTTGCGGGAAAGTCCGAAAGAGATACCGGGACCGTTGGCAACAGGCAACTGAAGGAACACGGGTGGGTTTTAGTCAGTAAAAGTCTGACGCCCTCCCGCTAAGCCCAGACCGGGAGAAGACACTTGATGGTTTCCTAACTCCAAAAAAAAAAAAAGGTGTCACACTATGTGCAAGGGATGCTTTATTGATGTCATTCTTTTTTGATTTTATGAATAACCATTAACTAGTATTTTCATGACCAGCAGCTAATGCCGTTCATTAACACGGAGAATGAAAACTATGAACCTATGTAGTACATTATATTACATATACAATGTATCCCATATTTCCTTATAAGGTATTATCAACGGAGTCGAACGGGCTACTGTAGTCACAGTATAATAAATTAAGCAGTACTACGTCTCAGCGGTGTACTTGAAACAATTATGTAGGTAAGGGCAAGGCCAGGAGAGAATATTGCTTCTGGCAAGCACCACTCAGCGCAAAATGAATCCTAGGGAAATTTATTTTAAGTTGACAGTAAAATACGTGCGTCCACCATTTCGATAATGAGACTTGATATGCTTTGCCATTTCAGGATATAACAAGTAGGTAAGGTATCTGTAAAGCATTGCACGTAAAACTCACGAATTACTGTTGCATAATACAAGTTAGTTCAACTTTATATTCTCCGAACGACCTAGAAATTGTGCTAGGTCGTTGGGGAAACCCAAATATCGAGTTACTTCTAAACTAAAAATAAACATGAACAAACAAAGATAACTGGCGAGTTATTTAAACATACTGCGAATAGTGGCAATGGCCACAGGCTACATAAGGAACCTATAAAAAGATCGCCACCGAGTGTTAGTAAAACAGGGTGTTCAGTTAACGAACATACCGGGGTCGGGAAGATAATAGGTAATAAATGTAGCTTTGGTCAAGGCTTGCTAAAATGTCCAAAGAGGTTAGTGAAAACAGAAAATGTTGTCAGTTAAAAAAATCATTTTTTTCCTTTCTTTTGACTAGTATAAATCTTTTTGGTAGGTGTAGTGAAAATTATTTTCAAGTAGTGCAAATGTTATGTAATACAAATAAAAATGAAATGCTGTTCGTTGGTAAGCGTGTCACGTGAGAACCGCTGGACCGATTTGGCAATTAGGTTTTTAAAGAAAGAAAAAATTTAAAAGGTTCCCGGAAATTTAAAAAAACAAGGAAATCCTGTACGTCCATTTTTCTATTACATTGTGTATGAACTTTTGGACAGGACAACGTCTGTCTGGTCAGCCAGAAATTATTATAATAATCACAAACAATGAAATTTCAGAAAATAATTTCATAATTTTTTCATAATTTCATAAAGTTTATTTCAAAAATGGGATTGCAAAGTTTACAAATGTTGCATATATGTAATTTTTTTTTTTTTTTTTTTGGTACAACTATACAATAAAGATGGGTGAAGTACTGTTCTCCTAAATAGGCTAGAATTTAGCCTGTGTTAAGGAGAGACAGTGCCGGTCCCCTGATAAGCGGATTATTACATAAATATTATGTGTTTGAAATTTAAGGTTTGAAACAGCATCAAATCTGGATATAAGTGCAGTTACTGTAAGTGTACAATAGTTATCTATATATAACAGATAAGTAGGTTTCATTACTTATGTAAACAACAATTTACAGCAACAATACATAAACGTGATAAAAGACAAAAAATTCAATAAAATTAAAATCATGAACACGTACAATATCACAATAAAAATTAAAACAAAATCAAAATAGAATCAAAACCAAATTAAAATCAAACCAAAATATAACAAAATTAGATTTGAAATCAAAATTAAAATCAAACAATATGAAATTCATTTTCAAAATTATATCAAGTTATTATTATTAATATTAATTACAAGACATATTATCAAGAGTGTGTGGGTATATATGTATAGGTCTGTGAAGGTGCTTTGTGTTGAGTGTGCATGTGTGTATATGTGGTGTGTGCGTGAGTATTTGTGTGTGTTAACATGATTACTTTGTGAGTAATAATTCAGTGTCATCATAATTGAGGTCCAGAAGGAGTGTCCGTACATTTTTTTTACAATTGTAGAATGGAAGTTTAAAGATTGGGCATTTTGCATTAATTTTATTATAGAGAGATGGAGCAAGATATAGGGAGAATCGTTTTAAGAAGGAGGTACGTGGGGGTGGAATAGTACAGATTAAGTCTTTCCGACGTTTAGAGATATGTCTGTATGGTGTTCTGGAGTGTTGGAGTAAAACTATATGTAAAATGTACTGTTGTCGAACATTTAAAACGTTCCAGGATTTATAAAGTTCGCTCGTTGGAAATAAGATCGGGCGAAAGGTGGCAACTTTAAGTATGGCTCTGTGAGCGATCTCTATAGGCTTCATCACTGTCTTAGCAGCTCCGCCCCAGCAGGAAATACAGTAGGTGACTAGTGAAATAAGACTTAGATAGGTACTGAAAAACATGACATCTTTTCTGCCTACTGAAGTACTTGACTACCGTGATACGTGCGGTGCGTTACGTTGTATTGTGTGCCTTATTATAGTCTGTGCTAAATTAAGGTATTTTTTTCTTTATTCTTTTTATTATTTTTAGGGCCCTACCTACAGATAAATTTTGAGGTAGGGTACTACCTCAAATTTTATCTCGCTCGCACCATACTACTCGCGGCCTGAGTGAGAGCGAGACGGAGTGGGGTACTGGCGGCTCTCAAGCCTCGAACAGTTTAGGTAATTGCTTTTTACGGTGACAACAATGATAATTAAAAAACATAAGGCCTGCTTTATAGTTAGTTCAGTTATTATGCAAAGTTTCATGATCTAATTTGAAGTATTTTTTGAATACCAGCGGTTTATAGTTCGGTTTAGAGGTAACTTTGGAAATTTTTTCTATCGAGAAAATTTTATGTAATCTTATTTTCGCCAACTTACGACCTAGCATCAAGCCTCAACTTTAACATATATTTATGTCAAAATTCATGCTGCAGTATTTTCGGCATAACGGAGGATCATGCTAAGCAATTTGAGGCAGGGTAGGGCCTTAAAGATATATTTGTTGTTTCAGTTGGCTTGACCAATCCTACACCCAATATACGTCCAATACCTGTGTCGTGTTATTGATTTATTATATTTTTTATTTCTTATTTACTAGACAGCCTGTATAAGCGTTCGTTATCCTGCGGAAAATAAGAATAGATGAAACCGTAACAGCTACAGACAGACTTCTCGCAAACGAGAAAATAAAACGTTCAAAAATTTCCTATGCAACGTGCAACGTTTTCTTAGAAGCAGCATGCAACATAAACCTAAGTTTTTAAAAAGCTTATATACTTTGTTCATGAAATACCTAAGAAGCGTCGACTCTTCTGACATTTCAGTATCGATAATGTTATTTATAACTTACCTACTCCAATTACGTACACTACACGACACGAAATAATTCACAGAAAAAATTCTGACATAAAAAAATCTCTAGGAAAAGATGAACCGTGTCAAATAACCAATCAAGTTACAAATACCAATTACGTAAACTAAGGCTTGCTCTAGCAATTTAACTCGTCCTTATCATAAGTTTAAAATAATTTCCTTTACAAACCAAGAAAGAGAGAAAGCTGATATAAGTGGTTGAAAATATTTAAAAAAACGTGAAAGTTAACTTGTTTTAAGATATTTTCAGTTGCGAACGATTATTAGCTGAGCTTACACATGAATTAATTGTTGACTCTGTAATAAGCATTTATTGCTCAATATACTTGCACGTGTTGTAATGGAGTTTGCAACTTTGCACTATAAATGTAGATACTTACGGTCTTATTCATAAAAAGATATAGAACATCTAAAACCTTGCTAATGTCTGGTTGTCAAATATTGTTATTCATAAACGCATTTTAGCACAAAAACGTTCTATAAACCTACTATAAAGTTATCGAAGCCAGAACCCTACTTTAACAGTACTATAAGGAAAAAATGGCCGACTCTGTATCAGCTGATTAATAGGAAAATGACATTTGACATACAAATGTAACATGTCTTGTGTCAGCCTACAAATGTCAGTTTCGTAAACAATCGTACTTCAAGGAGCTGCTATTTAATTTATTTTGCACTTCTATTTAACCAATTCAGTTTATTATTATGCAATGCAACCTATACAAAGCTTGGATTGGATTCTATTAAAGAATTGTACATCTTGAAAACCGCCCGCTTCAATTTATTTTGAATGGCGTTACCTGCAAACTATATATTGTGAAAACAACCATAAGGTGCTAGCAGAACTTCACAACATTGCAGTTGACCATGGAGATATGTAGTTAGAGGGTAGCAATATCAATGAAACTCATACAAGTGCCCAACCCAAGAAAGGAGATATTTTGGCTAGTAGTTAATTAATAAAAATCTTGTATAAAAAGTATCAGCTAAATTTATTTTTATAATACTCTAGAACAAAATTTTCTCTTTTTGTTTTCCGTTTGCCATCTGTGCTTCATCCTCATGTAATTTTTTCCTGCAGGACTTTTCAGTTTCTGCTACCTATTTGTAGAACAGCGCCATCCTTACTTCTAACCTGAAATACAAAATTAATGTAATAAATAAATTATTTCTCTTCATTATATTCAGGTTTTCATTTATAACTGACTGGCATTATAATTTATCTGATATAATTTCGTGTATTGTAATTGCGAGTTGCGCATAGTGAATCTTTATTTTTTTGGGATTTTTTAAAATTTGGACATGGAAATATCTGGCGGTTTCTATTAAGGAGACCCTCTCACTGACCAATTCGTTCAAAACAATCTAAGGAATAGAAGCAAAAGCAAGCAAGCATATGAGAAATTGAGAATGTTTACAAAACAAAACTTACTTTGAACACATTTTGGCTGTAGGCCGCAGCCTATCCTCCTCCAACCAATTGTTACATTGCCTTTTATTAGAACACTGGTCTCCTGTCTTGATTCCATTTTTTTAAATTATAAGTAACTATTCAAAAGTTTTCATCGCTTCAATATATTCAGAGAGTAGATATTATATTCCTTGAATAATAATAACAAATTCATTGACAAATTTGAAAGACGCGCCGCGTCAAAAGTGTCGAAACAGTAGACAATAAAATAGTTCGTAATAATGTCTATGGTCACAATTATTCGGCGCGTATACAGACATTCTCGTTTGACTTTTCGATGAGTTGGTCGATGATGGCGTGGTGTGGCTGATGACTTCAATAAAATGGCAACATTTTGATTTATATCTGTATTTTAACGACATATTAGTTATCGAAGGTTTATAGAACGTTTATGAATACAAAATTTTATCGAACGTTCTAAAGGCTTATCGAACACTTTAACTAAAGAGTGTTTTAAACCTTCGATAAGCTTTTTTTATGAATAAGACCGTTAGTAGATAACACCATAACAATGATAATGGCACTACTTATACGAAATCCTTTTATAATCATTGGATACTGGATAGTCCTTGTATCAAATTGACACTCATCGCCAATTTGCAGTGTTATAGCCATTTCATACAACAGTTAAGGAATGACAGTTGTGATTTGAATTTACGGACAATTTAAGTTGGTAGTAGGTTAGGCACCTTTTTGCTAAACAATTAATTTGCCTGACTTTACGAAATTGAAAGATCTAAAAAATTGAAGCCACTTAAAATGATAGGAAACATTCGTGCCAACGCCAACAGCATGGCAGACGTTTATTAACGAGCACATAGGCAAATTGATTATTTTATCATGAAGAGAAACTAACAGCTCTTTGATGATAGCTGAAGTGACAGCACGTAAATATGATGAACGATTACCTACATAGAACACAATAACAGGTGGTGTGCTCAATGAAAAATTAAAGTGATGCTGATGATTTAATTTCAACTTTATAAGTTTTTTTTCTATGAGGGCTGATTTTCGGAATGTAATTTATCTATAATTGAGAAATAATTTTATTTTTTTTACAATTTTTCCATACAAAAACTGTCAGACGTCAATTTTAATCCAATCATAAAAGACTGGTGGGAGGTAGGACCTGACGTTGAAAAAATCAGCCCTTGGTAAGATTGGAATAAAAAAGTATTTACCACTTATATTAGGCGGAAGCCAAAGCTGGCACTTTCGAAAGTTAAAAGACTTTACCATTTTATACATTAGGTTGACTGTCTAGTTAAATGCTTGTCATAATTATACTAATTAATTGCCGTCAGCTTAGAAGTAAGCTGGCTTTAGCTGACTTGAGTGGAATCTGGAAAAGTAAAAGCGAGTATTCCAAGCTATACTTATAGTTTCCGTGTTTTTTACTTTTACTCATGGCAAATGACTTTGTCGCAAAGACTTCGTAGCTTTTCTTTGAAATAATTTAAATATACTTACTTACATGGGATTAACCCAATAATTTGTGGTCTGAGTAAGCTATGTATGATTACAGCTTTGTTATTTAAGCGCCTATTAAGGATTCCACTCACACAGGACTACATTATATACATATATTATACTACATTACTTATTTGCAAATTGCAACTCATAGTAGTGATGACTTATTTTAGTTACTTTGCAAGGCAGAATAGTCGACAACCGCTCAGATGCCAGAGAAAAAAAAAAAAAAACTGGCAAAAATATATTGCCACTGAATCAATAAATATTTTATGCTGCTAAGTTGATGATATTGTAGTGACTCATCCAGCTCAAATTCTCAACTTAGCTAATTTATAATGCATATTTATTTTATAGAAAGTCTTATTTATGTCCAATGCCAAAAACCCCTAAATAATAGGAAACTCACCTTGTCACATGTTTTCATATATCATATAGACAGATGTTCTGTCATGGAAATGGGCCAGATGATTTAAGCGCAATGGTTTCCAACTGTGTGGAACGGTATGACGGCACCGACAGTTCCAACAGAAACAGACAACATAGGTTATGTAATGAATACTAAGTACTGAGAATAATGAAAAACATAACGAATTTTATTAATTAATCTTTCCAAATGTCTTTCTAACTTTGTTGGGTTCGGCTTCCATGACCAGATGAACATAACTGGGGCAATGTGGCTCTACTTTATGGTACACCTCTGCCTATCCCTTCGGAGAACACAGGCGTGATGTTGCGTTATTTTTTATTACTATTATATTTTTTTAATAATAATACAATTATTTAAGTATTATTTGCACAAAAACCAAATACTACAATGTAGTCACTTGAGATAAAGTCTGGATCAACGACAGGAAACCCTTTGCGTCTCAAAAGGAGTTTTGGATGTAATGGTAACCATGAAGTGTCTACGCAGCACGGCACAGAGTATAAACAGCTGTCTGAGTGTCAGAACTCGGGCTTTAGAATAGAGATGAGATATTGGAAAATCCCTGTTTTAGGATAGCCCTGTGAGCTCGTGCTACGGCAAGTAAGGAGGTTTATTACATTCCACACCTCGCAGAGCTGCAGTACAGGAAGACTGGCAAATACTCTGATACACTGATATATAGCGCAGTTTCTGAATCAGCAGAATACCTGAGCTCTTTGTAGGTGTATCCTGATCCGACCGGACATGGCTTCAATATGAGGTTGCCTATAGTCAATGTGATCCCCTAGACATTTTAGGTGTGGTACCAGAGATATGAGTGGACAGCTTTCTATTTATATTATCTGTAAGGAGCTCGGTAGTAGTCTGTTGCTTGAAGGTAATAGGTACTTGTGTCGGTCACTCATTCAACTAGTAAAACACGAGTTATTCAAACATGGGTTTGATTGACACTTGTCAGGTAAGCATTTATCTTGTTTACAAAATAACAAGTAACTAAGTAACAATTAAAGTAGAATATGCCTGACGGAACAAAACCAATATGGCAGAGGATCGTGACCCAGTTATTAGACTAAGGAGGAGCCACAGACGCAAGGTTAAAAGTATAGAAAAGAATTGACAAGTTAGTGACAACCCATCACTGCATACACAATACAAATCAGTGAACATATACAATACATAACATAATATCATTATCGATTACATCATAATATCATTGATGACAAATCAGAATTTATCAACTTTCAGTCAACCTTTATATATTTCAGATTAAATTTTTCTAACTGGTCACTGGTTATAACATGTTTTTTAAATAATTACTTTATGAAGATATACCTCGCTTTGAAATGTCTCAGTAACAGTATCTTTCACAAACTTGTAATATGGAAAGAGGCTGCCGTAACTCCTGGGCACTCGCAAGGCCAGCATGAGAGGCCGGCGCTCGGCCACCGGTGTGGAAGGGCCAGATACTCCCCTCCAAGACATAGCTTCACAGTAATCACAACACTAGTCCGATAACTTCTAATAAAATACATTGTGTGCCATCTCCACATTTGCTTTACTTGCGAAAATCCAATACGTAAGATTAGAACACCAATAGTGTCACTCGATTTTTATCGAGATACACTGAGGGTATTTCAAAAATAATAAATTAAACTCATTCCAAGGAGTGTAATATTCAAAGGATGAACGATGCCTACAGACGGCGTCAAACTGAGCTCTGCTTGATTGATAAGATTTATTTGAAGTAATAGAATTAAATTACGTGAGGAGTGCTTATCAAACTTATCGGTTTATTTGTTGAGTCCTGGGGCTTCATATTTACCGAGGTAAAATAACTGATGCATGTTTTTATCATTACAAGGTTGTAAATGAATACAAGAAATTGATTCTTTGATAATAATTAGGAGTAAGAAAAACTTATGTGATAACATAAATCGATGAAACCGATATAATGAGAGAAGAAACAAAAATATTTTCATACTCTGAAAAGTACTATAACGCCATCTGGTGTAACTTCATAATATTACTGAGATAAAACTGTATGTAAAACGAACTGATGCGCGTGAGCAACTTTCAGTCAAGACAGCCGTTGACTGTGTTTGCAATAATATAATAGATGGCGCTGTTCACAACCATAAAAAGTTGACCTCAGCACAGATTATGCGATATTCACGGATAAATCTCTGTTTTCTGGAAATATGAAATGAAGAATCGTTTCAGTGTCCCTTTGCTGCACGTGTCTAGATAAGAACAATAATATTTATAGATGTGACAGATAGTTCATTATCGAGCTGATACATGACCTAACTTGATTTAGTACGAATATACACGTTGATCTTGATATCACGTGACATTTCAATTATCATCATTACATTTACAATTTGTAGGGAGTAGGTACTTATGTAAAAACATATTTTATCACAAATTGACGGGTCACTCGTTGAGTAATCGAATGTTAAATATGGCACCACGACCACGACTAACTCACATACAATGAACAATTGATTTTCCTCTCCTTGACTGATTTGGATTTACTGTATTTACCTAGGTACTTATATACAATGCGGATGCAAAGCGAATAATAATTATTCTACCTATTAATATCTTTGGTCAAGATTTACTTAAATTGTTTAAAACGTGGTAAGTTGGTAAAAAATATATTATTGAATTGAGTAGTCAGACATTCCAATTTATGAGCAATTCTTTGAATATGTAAGTACGTACCTAATTTCTTTTAGACACATTAGGCATTTGCTTAATAGTTTAAATATTAACTGATCTTATAGGAATTAAGAACTTGTATACTGACATCTCAGTCATGACCCAACTTCGTCGTATCAGTCGTATGCTTGTAAGTTGTATTCAATTTATAATACATAGATACATTACTGGCAATAAATTATTCTAGGGCGGTATCAACACAATATAAATACCTACGATAAGATTCTTACCACGATAAGTGCTTACATAATATCTAGGAACCACTATTGAATCAAAGCGATAAAGAAGGCGAAAATATCGCCAACGTTTATACATAATGTGTACGTTTATGTGTATATTGCAAAAGAGAGTTGGATTCCTAAAACAAAAATAAAAACCAGCCAGGTACGAGTCGCACTCGCGCACGAAGGGTTCCGTACCATTTTCTATAAAAAACGGCAAAAAAAAAAAAAACACGTTTGTTGTATGGGAGCCCCCTTAAATATTTATTTTATTCTGTTTCTTTTTGTATTTGTTGTAATAGCGGCAACAGAAATACATCATCTGTGAAAATTTCAAATGTCTAACTATAACGGTTCATGAGATACAGACTGGTGACAGACGGACGGACGGACAGCGAAGCCTTGGTAGTAGGGCCCTGTTATACCCTTTGGGTATGGAACCCTAAAAAGGATTATTTACTGCTTATAAAATTAAAATAATAACATTAGTGAGCCAGTTTTAAAGAAGCAATAGGTCTTCTTAATATTTCAGATCGTTTTGACTAATGCACAATGGCAGAATATCAACAGCACCGTAATAAATGAATTATACTTTATATAACTGACGATAGATTTCATTTTAATCAAATATTTCAACAATTTATCATGATTAATTACTAACTATGCAGATTGTTTGATATTTTGCCAATATTGACAATGGGCACATTCAGAAGCCGGAAAAAATCCGGCTCATCTAAATGTAAACAAATGTAATAAAATAAATATATATTAATTGACCATAACAGAGAGGCACTTGTAGTCGTTTAGACAAGCTAGCAAAGCCCAAAACTGACGAGGGTTGTAATTAAAGTACCAAGAGTTAAGTTAAGCTTTCGACATGGTCGAGCTAAATGCTTTTGAAATAACAACTCTACTTTCAGTTTACTGATACGATTCTAAGTTCTAAGCTCACTAAGAACCCATCAATTAGTAACTGTTGAGGAAAGGCATCGCGCGCTTGGCAACATATCAATACAGAGAAAGGCTTCCTCAAGGATCTATACTTGACCCCTTTTGAAAAATTGTGCGTTTTACCATACGCTAAGGTCACAATGATGCGTAGCTAAGACATAAGTTACTAACAAATTGCCTTCAAGTCATAACGTTTATGAATTAAACAACGGAATATTATCTTAACGGTGTCAGAGAATGAATTTGTCCACGTTAATGCCTAAGAACTAAGAATGGAAATCAATAGCATATAAGAACGGTGCTTGCATCTTGTAATCAGCTTGTTTCGGCTGTATAATTTAGAGCATAACCTTTACTGAGCTCTAATGGTTCTTACATAACTGTGAGAGTAATGTTTTATGTTCGCTCTAATGACAGTACGTTTTACAGCGAAATTCATATTTACTACACAAGTAATATGACTCTCGTTTACAATTCACACATTTCCCATGCAAATAACTTTGACCTAAAATGGTGACGTTAAACTAGGCAATCAACAATCAACTGCAACGCCGAGCGGATTTACATTGCTCTTAAGACACGTCCTCGTCCTCCCAAACCGATTTGTAGGTAAGTCTGAACTCTGAACACATGAGTCAAGAAATTCTTTACTCTGTGGTCTGAACGCTTAGTTACTAAACTATTTTCGCTTAGGAATTTTGGAGATTGCAAAAGGACTTTGTGACAATGGCAACTTCAACTTACGGCCAGTTTCTTCATCAAAAGTAACAGCCAAAGTAACGTCAAAAAGTCAAAGAAACGGTTAAATTTGTTTCTATCTGACGTTATTTTGGCTGTTACTTTTGATGAAGAAACTGGCCGTTAGTGTGTAGATAATACACAAATGACTGCGTAGCGTTCTGCAATACCTACAGTATTGCAGAACGCTATGTAGTAAGACGATAACCCATATTGCTCACTTATGATCAGACGATGAAATAGGATCGTACAATAATGCAAAATAAGCATTGCGAATTAACGATACTAAGCAATGAACAACTTAGTGTTTTCCGAAGAGCTATATTAAAATCAAACCAATCGTGTTCGTGGGAAGACATGATGATGTCACAATCAGGAATAATGACACATAAACTAGATAACGCAAAGGCCTTGGGCGCTTAGTAACTGTTCAAACAACCACTAAGCGCTGCTTGGACGATTCAACCGAACTTATTTACACAGTTAATTACGAAACCTAGTCTGCGAATCACCGTTGACAATGACAAACCTAACCAAATTAACGGTAAATAAGTTTATCAAAGGGACTATCCTATTAATCCTACTAATATTATAAATGTGAAAGTTTGTGTGTTTGGATGTTTGTTACTCAATCAGTCAATCACGCAAAAACGGCTGAATGGATTTGAATGAAATTTGGCAAATATTATTTATTTATTATTTATTTATTTATAACCTAATAGATAGTTTATAACCTAGATTAACACATAGGATACTTTTTATCCCGGTATTCCCACGGGATCGAGACTTACGCGGGTAAAACCGCGGGGCGCAGCTAATTATAGTATAAATTGAACACGTCATTAAAAAGATATGGCAACACTTGTACAGATACCGCTTAAATTATACATTTTATATCGGTAACATGTAGATCAATTTGAGTACAAACTAGTTAAACTTTCTGGGGAATTTATAAACATAGATTGGTTGACGCATAGGTATATCTTTTTTGCATGTTTATTAATACCAGAACATTTACTAAGTTCAAGTTCAAAACTTCCTCAATAATGTTGCACTAAATTATTCGCTTCGGTACTACATTTGCATAATGACATCAATTAACCTAGATAGACCTAATTTAACATTATAATATAAGAAGTACGAGTAGATTTGTGTTCGATTATTAGTCCTTGCAAGTTCATGGAGTATCATTAGATGTTTTACAAAAACAATAAATTGCTTTAGCACAAATTCGACAAATCTGTAGCAGTGGTTTTCACAGAAACGATTTTCTATTTTTTTTTAAACAAAGTAAACTACAATTTGTAGATTTTAAACATCTACAACAAAGAGGAGAGAGTCAAGCTACGTAGGAATTAGATACCTATACTTACGTACCTAAATATAATTTCAAGAAAAATCTCGGCCTGTTATTTACTGAGGTCACAGAACAGATAAGCGTATAATATTATAATTATAATCTCAAGTAATCTAAGTATATAGGTATGTCTTACACATTAGAAATTAATATTTAGATTTTCTACACCTTCGTAAGGCGGTAAGTTCAATACCGGGACAATGGCGTGCAATGAAAAGAGACCTACGCTCAGCATTAGATTGAGTGGATGCGGTTTGAAGCAGAAGCACATCCTCGTGAAAGTCAAAAGATGATATGGCTCAAAAAGAGGTGAAAGAAATGACGGCTGCAACCTGCAAGTGACAAGGAAGATCATGCTGCGCCAATCCCAAATAAATAGTAAGGTAGTAGTAAATAATAGGTAAGGGCTAGTGTCCACAACTCGACGTCAAAATGCTCATTTTGCGTATTCCCGAATAAATATCCAAATAGCTATGGATGTAGGTACTGTAAGAGGTACCTACCAACTTGGTTGCTTCCAGGTAGATGAAATGCATCACCTTGGAAAAATCGAAGAGCACGTGTTTATTATTTCCATCAGGGAGATCGCTGTTGACACTGTTATTCAATGTATAACGGTACCCCGAGGAAGGATCTACCTATAAATATGATTAATAGTCTTTGATGCTTTGTTATACATATATATGTGACTGAATTTCACCGTGAATATTAAATGTAAGAAAATACAACTAAGGCAACATGCGTTTCTACTGTGCCTAGGCCGTAAGCAAACCTAACTGGCACTCCTTATACAATGCGTCACTTCTACACGATGAAGTATGCTTAGATCTGCAGCTGGCGGTACGTATAGCGCGGCTTACTAGTAATGGCAATTAATGCGATTTTGCATAATTTCATTAGCATGTGAATTCTTGAGTCTTAGCATGATAACTGCTATTGCTATGCTAATAGCTATTTGACGATAATTGATAATAATGAAGTTTGTGAATTTTGTTAATATGCGAATTAAAAAGTGCGTTCTAAAAAATTTCACTCGCGAACGAGGTCACGGTCACTTGTAACCGATAGATTTAGTATTCGCGACTTCCCGTGGGTGCGACGGAGAGCGCACGCTACCGCTGCGTGAGTCGATGCTCTGACGTATGATAGTATAAAAAAAGTACGAAACGATAAATTCACTTAGCACTTCACAGAATTTCGCAACTAAATTTCATTGGCTAAATGAGAACTCGCATGCTAACAATGAATGCGAATGCTAATTAATCCATCACTACGGCTTACAGTATTACTCTATCCACCAGTGAAAGGCAATAGGAATCCAAAGTAATCTTCCTCCGTAATCCTTGACTTCACCGGTTAGCATCAGATTACTGAAGTAATCTGATGCTAACCGGTGAAGTCAAGGCTATAAACCGACTGAACTGTTCAACGATTTCCCATGCAAACACGAGTACTTTTATACATAATTATAATGTTTTATGAATGCTTATGAGAAATTGTTATGTAAGATATCTACCATAATGAAAAGCCTACTAATAATTCACCTAACACGAAGTAAGTGAATGTACTAATAATCAAATAGCCAATACTTTTAGAGAGGGTAATCAATTACACAGGAAGACTAGGACTACAATATTTTATTACATAAAATCTTAGATTGGTCTGACCTGCAAAAGTTCTTCACATAAACACTTGCTTCATTTGTCGTTGTGATTGAATTCACAATCGCACTAATCGAATTTAAAATGGTCCTTAAAACGATTTGCGATAATGATAAAAGTGCGATAAAATAATTTCCCTAGGGTACTAAAATCTATATTCCATTATAGGTTTTTGTTAAGCACTTCACAATAACAAGTTAGAATTACCTTTCTACATGACAAAGCTCAGGGGCTTATAACGTAGGTTGGTACTTACAACACGCAAAACTGCTTCCTTGAAATGGATATGGGTAGGTCACGAAACCTCGAAAGAGCGAAATGACGTAAAAGTAAATTACACTACTTTCTACAGACTGACCATAGAGTAAAACATTTAGGGGCAACAAGAATTGTACGGAATCCAGGCAGCTCCACCATACGCCTAATGAACCGATAAAAAGCGAAGGTCAAGCCAAATTTGGGGGGTTTATGTGAAGGTTCGCAAATGACCTATTTCCCAAGGGGAACAAAGTTATTTATGCTTAAACATAATTAGTTAGTATGCAAACGCTGTATTGTAGTCAGAACCTAGATATACTAATCATAAACCCCGTTTTATACGGAAGGAGCAGACAGGCTACAATGTTACATCGATTTATTTTTCCAATGGAGAAAAATGAGAAAATGCGTGCATGCTTTTCCTATACTATAAGTCTCAGTTACACATTAGAAACAATTTGGCGAAATCGGGCCTTGCCATAAGCCATAAATTCAAATCCCTATAGAATATCCAATCCATCTGAAAATGATTACGACCAAGTTTTTTTTTACAAAGTTAATGATCAACTTAATCTTTTGCTCTAGTGATAAAATAAAACAATGGAGTGTTCGTTTCGAAACCTACTTCAAGCCTTGAGTTTTATCTGTGCGACCTGTGGGACTAATCTATAAAAATACCTTTTTAAGCTATTCAAGACCGAATAGCTTAAAAAGGTATTTTTATATTTTATGTACCTAGTAAAAAACATGACTTGCGTCCATTAATTGCTGAGTAACAGGGATATTAGTAGCTAGTGAGTGCACTCTTATAAGTTGTGAGTTGTGACATATGAGTGGAAACTGTTGAGTATGAGTATGTTGGAGAATTGTTTGGTAAAAACCGCTAGGACAATAATATAATAATATTATAAATATGATAAGAACCTTCTGAAATTACCTAAGGACTTTAGCGTGTGTGTAACTGTTCAGTGTAACTGTAAGAGAAAGGGGTATATTGGAAGAAAAGCATTTTTTTTTATCATGTTCTTATTATTTTCGAGGCAATTACTGAAATTTCATGACCTTCAATTACAGTGAACAAAGAAATCACCGAGGCAAAGTACTAACTTTTAAAAAACATTGTCGAGCAGAAATCATTATCTCAGTCATTATTTTAGTTATTGTGTACATAAATAACTTCCATTATCTGGGTTATTCATGCATGTATTTATGTTAGAATAGAATACAAACAAGTCAATATTAATATTTGTATTGAAAAGCTACGTACTTCTTTGATATTGCTGTCTGTAGGTGTTATTCAATAGACTCCTTCGTATAAAGATCTTACACTTTCACATAATTATCTTGAATTTTTGATACCCCAAGGATGAAGCCTTTTCTCTTTATTTTGTTAATGCCATGCGCGCAGTGCGAGACTTAATTTATCTATATTTGTAAAGGTTTCGCGATAATAGACATACCTCTGACCTTTTCCAGATAAAACACTTCCTCTCTCATTGTCATTACCTATCAGTTTATACCTCGAATGCTTGTAAATTGTACTGCAGGGGAGGCGCTCCTTCGTAAACTGATATTCATAAACAACATTAATGTAAGCGAATATTTCTGAAAAGCGAAATTCTTATATTGTTGGCCTTCAAAGTTATCTAGTTATCGCTAACAATTTGTGGAGCGAAATATTCCCCTCAATACTAGTTTCAGAATGATTCTCTCCACGGAACAAATATTTTTCGTTCCGAGATTATCCGTATATTTTGCCCATAAAGCTATCGCCTTTATTACCAGGAAGACAAAGAAAATGATGTCCATTTCACAACATATTAAACTGTTCCGGATGAAAATAGTAGTAGAGATATTAATAGACAGCACCAAAATAAACAAAGTTGTACACAAGAATTTAAAGACATTAGTTACGTTACGGGTGGCCTTACGTTAATGTGTTTGTTCTAATATACTAGTGAATGACAATTTAAATAATGCAATTGTCACATCAATCTTACTATTCGTACCAATAAAATTCAAATTAAACTTACTAAATACAATAGGAGTGGATACGTAACATGGCTAGACCATTTTGTTCCTTGGGAAATCGTTTACGGACAATCGAAAATTGTTTTTGTTCAACCGATAATTTAAATAAATTATCGTACAAGGAAGTATCAGTTGAGTGAGAACTCTGTCTCGAAATACAAATTGCTTTAGACGATTGCCAAAAGCGTTCAAGATGACAACCACAATTCATGGCATATAACCGTAATTACTTTAGTTGGTTACATATTTATTATATTCAGAAATAGTCCAGTTCAAGCAAGAGAACCATTAACTTTTGAGTACTTATCTTCTCAAAGTCAAAGTCAAAGTCAAATAATTTATTTCAAATAGGCACATAAAAGGCACTTTTGGACGTCAATGAAAAACAAAGAAATAGAATTGATTCTAGTTCTCCTCTAATTTCTACACCTAGCCATATCTGCATAAATACCAAGTTAATGTCTGATGAGATCATTTAGAAAATAATAACTGATAATTATTATTTTTGTTATTATAAACTAAATTACTTCTGCAACATAAGTTTTTATTTGCGACAGTTCCACCAAGTTTACGCTAGTTTTTGTTGAAAATTATAAGACTATACGAGTAGGCAACATAGGTAATTGAATCTAGACTGTTTTGAAATACGGTTTCAAATGGCTTTCACGCAATATGTTAACAAGTTGATATGAGCACACCTTGTGCCTATTTCTTGCTATGTTGCTTAGTGAGTGAGTTTCCCTAAGGGTCATACTATCTGGTTTTCTCTTTTCCTATAAGATAATTTTACTAGGTCAGCTATATCTGCGATCTATGAATTTGCCGCATTATGATACAGGGAACCTGGACTGGATTACGTAATCTCTGATATAGCTGGAGCTAGTTTTTACAAGACTGGCTTCCCTATTTTATTTTCACTGAATTAAAACTCTTAGGTCATTTAACGTCTCAGTCCCTGCTTTCTTTAGCTAAGTACAAGAGTTTTCACTTCTTGGCAGAAATTAGTACCTACCTACTGTCCATTAACTTTCTCAAAACTCTTACTTTACGTGTAGGTACTTTGTGTGCTGCAGTTACATTACTCCATAGCTTGATTTATAAATTAGGTGCTTGAAAACATAGGAAACGAAGCGGTACCTACATACATGTGACAATAATTTGTTTCGGTTCAATAAATATGTTACATTTGATTGGATTGTTACATACATCATCATGACACAGATGTAAGCGTACATCTCGTGATGATAGTTGATTGTCATTGTCAGAATTAAATTGAATGCACGCGGTTCGTTCTCGGTAATTTATCAGACTTACGCCTTCTGTCATACGAGTGTTATTGCGTACAGTTGTAACTGTCACCGCGCAATGATATAACCGATGTTTTACTAGATTTAAGTAAAGCTGACAGAAATATCTAAGATATAGTATTGGAAGATAAAAATAATCATTTATGTAGATAGTCTATTTTTCCTGAATATAGGTACCGAATAGGGTCTAGAAGAGCAAAATGGACCGATGTTATGAACAAATGAGGAAAACCGTCGAATGTTATTGTTGAAACAGCGCGTTAATCGGCCACGCATCCGATATAAGAACACATTATGTAGGTATCACAAGAGCGTTGACACATATTTCAGGTTTGTTGGAACAAGACAAGACCCTGCTAGGTCAATGGCAATTGATTCGACTTAACAATGATGCTGTAGTCGCTGTAGAGCGTTGCAGTTTTCTAGTTCGACATTGAGGAAATTTGATATGGGCAGGTACGTAGGTATATTACACGGTTTGCTCAGTAACAGAACGTACAGCAGGCTTAAAAATTACAAACACGTGTAACCAGAGTGTGTTTATGTGACATAAAGTTTGTAGGTGACTCATTATGAAATAATGTTAACCGACCTTTATAAAAATACAGCGTTGCAACTTTGCAAGTCTCATTAAAATATCATATTTAGCCTTATTATTAAATATTATTGTCTAAAAGGCCACCCATTGTAAAAGGTTGAGGTCTATAACTGTACCGACCTTATCATGAATAGCTTTATAAATAACACCAGAGACAATCAGACCGAGACAATGCATTTTTTCCAGTTCTTGTTTATATCAATGACCTCTTTCAACAAAACGCCAATCATGAGATTTACGAGGAAAACTCTTTAGAAAATTAGAAATCTTATCCGTATTCTCAGATAAATGCATACAAGATACCTGATACAGGTTTACACAATCCATAAAAACAAAATCAAGGGCAGAAAATGTCATGTGGTGCTTATTTTTTTTTCTATTAGGTTTAGGGAACGAACAAATTGTATCTACAGAAATGACACCGTGGTAATTTGAAAAAATGTGAGAAATGCGTATACATAGAGAAAGAGGAGTTAGGTAGGTATACATAGGTACAACACGCACGTTACGAAACAATGGCAAGGCTTTCTTGCACGGTGCGACGATACATTGCACAAAACAACAACAAACGACAACAACAAGTAGTAGACATGCGCTATTTCAGAAGTGCTTGATAATACTGCCTGTAAGGATTTCTTAGTGTATAGAGCATGAACTTCTATACCTCGTGACCTTTGTGAGGCTCCCCGCTCCAGATATCTCTCCAGTGGATCAGGTGGTGCAAGTGGTTCCTGTAGTTGTGCTGGCGGTGGCTGTCTCTCTTCTTGCGGGACTCGGTCGGCGAGGGCGGCGCCGTCAGTGACTCCCGCCGCCTCGTCACCGGGTTCACCACTACCGCCTGCAGCTGCGCCGTCAGCAGACATTCCGTCTCCGGACCCTCGTCAGACGATATACTATCCGTGAGCAACCGAGCCGACCTCGAACCGCGGACACCTTTGCTAGGACCACATTGTGAATCTTCCTTCTTCATTTTAGAACTGGTCACACATCACCAATGAGAGTAACAAACTATTTCACAAGGTGGTGTTCAAGGTTTAGCATTCATAATATTTCGCAAACAGTAAGATGGGGGCGCATACGTCGATGCAAGAAACGTGTGGCGCGGACGACGCCAGAGACAGACTGCGGCGCGGTGGCCGGCGGCGGGCGCACGTGGGTGACGACGCAGCGACGTCAAAACAACGGCGCCGCCGAGACTCTTGAATCTTAAAGTTTGCAAATTTTTTCCACATATTGTAGGCTTTAGTTAAGGTTTCAGTAAGGTCTTTTAAGGTTAATCATCATAGTGTTAACTCTTAAAGTGAGCAATGGTTTAAAAGATTGTAAAACATTTTAAAAGATAAGTGATGAAGTTAAAAAAACATTTGGAAAACAAATATTATTTTGTTAATTAAAATGATTAAATCTTCACCTATTACCTATTACTTGTGAGTTAGAACAGAATATGAATTATGTATTAGGTACCATAATGTTTAAGGTTTATAATTAAAGAATGTGCATCAAGTGACACATTTACGACTGCACTAGACATAACAATAATTAGGTAATCAAGTTTGAATTGCAAAAAAACATACAATTTGAATGAAAACGCCATCTCAACGTAACTGTAAGTCTTGCAGTTTATATAACCAAGTGATGTTTTAATTCCTATGCAATGATTAAACTAAATATCTTGCACTTTCATAATGAAATAATGTCACTTAACTATATTAAAATATGATTCAGCAAATTCTATATGTTTTTTTCATTTGTTTCGAATTTAATACAAGTTCTATGTTAATGCACTTTTATTAAAATAGAGTTAAAACAATTATTTCACAGCATGAATCAATTCTACATCTCACACTGATTTATATGGTTGAAGTAATAAACAGGTACCCCTAATAGACCAAGCCCATATAATGATTGCTTTAAATATGTGTTCATTGAGATTATCGCAATATTTTTATTACCTAATTAAGACACTGCATCATAAAAAATTATAAAAGTTTGAAATATTGCACATGGTTATCTTGAAGTAATAATTTTTAAATCGTTTACATATTTACAATGTATTATCAAGTAATGGATATACAGAAATAATTCCGCCAAAAGAAAACTAATTCTAACAATATTTTCAGTTATAATATTACTTACATGTTTTTTCTGTATGACATCAACCTAAATCTTAATAAACCAACATTCACCTTTCACGTATACTTCTTTGTCTTTTTATTCATTCTAAATTAATAAAGGCAATGCAAAATACAAACAGTTATGGCAAAAATTTAGAAAACTAAGTGAAACTATGACACATAAAATTGTTCATATTAATAGCTATAGAGGAAATCGCTTTAATATTAACCTAGTCCATATAAAATTCATGAAAGTTATAAATAAAAGAAATTTAGAATATCAAAGAATCACCACTTACTTGTGTGATCAATATTCGATGAAAAGGTGGCGAACAATAACCACTGCATTTACATTATGCTGTAGCACTGAATATGTTGTTAATAACAATGATTTACTATTCAAACACATGAGAAATTAATTAACTCATTCTTTGTTAGTCTATTCTATTCTATTTTGTTAGTCAAACAATACAAATTGTTGCAGTGCGCGCATGTTTTTTTTTTTGAATTTTTTGACATTTCCATTTCTTCTAGCTAGAGTACAGCCTTATCTACAAAAAACTGACCTATCGATAATTTAGGTTTACAACTTTCTTCGGAAATTGGACCCTTTTTGACAGACTGGATCCATGTGTGTAGTTGGGACACCACTATAGTCACAGTTATCCAAAAGACTAGGTTCTGAAACCTGTTTATTTATTTTTTGTTAAAGATTGCTGTTGTCACTGTCACTGTCAATGACATGGATTGATGGACGCTGTGTGTGCATTTGTGTGTGTGACTGTGTGTATTCCATCCTGTTCTGTCTTGCACAGATGACAGAGCAAGAGCATGCTGCTGTGCTGCATGCGTGAAGCTGAAGTTCATGAGTTTTTATGATATGTGATTGCCTCATAGAGTACTCTGTGGATAGCTTATTTACTGAATTCAAATAAATTAGATTATTTAAATGGAATGAAAAAATAATTTCATTAATATCTCAGCTAGGTGTTCACCTGTTAATCGTGTAATGTCGCTGCCACAGAAAAAGTATTACAGACAGCGTGCACATTCTAACCCAATCGCCGATCATTGTTTTGAATAGTAAGTTCTCTATAAAAATTGATGGGCTAAGCACTTATTCATCAGAGGTTAATTAAAATTGAATGATCCTTACAGCCCTACTCATCCGGATGATTACGACTGGTCTGTTTTGTACCCTAGCATAAACAAAGATGAAACGAATAAACAAGTCCAATTTTTAGATGTCGGCTGCGGATACGGAGGTCTTTTAGGTTTGTGTAATAACAACTTACGATTCTAAATTGTTTTTCTTACTGAATAGCCATTATAATAGGAAATGTGGTCCACTGATAATGCTATTAAAATCCTCATTTCTCTGCTTCTCTACAGCCTTTACATAATATAATATCCATTAAATTACAGTTACTTTATCACCAATGTATCCCGAAAACTTAATGTTAGGATTGGAGATACGTGTAAAGGTATCTGATTATGTCAATGATAGAATTCAAGCATTGAGAGCTCAACACTCTGATCAATACCAAAATGTTGCTGTGTTGCGAACAAATGCTATGAAATATTTGCCTAATTTCTTCCATAAAGGACAGGTAAGGACATTTATTTACAAAATTATTTTATTTATCTATCTTTCTACATAAAGCTTTTAAATTCATACTTTATTTCAGCTCAAAAAGATGTTCTTTCTGTATCCAGATCCACATTTCAAGAAAGCAAAACATAAATGGAGGATAATTAATAAGTGGTTGTTATCTGAATATGCCTATGTTCTTGCTGAGCAGGTAAATAACATAATATTATAATATTGAAATCTGGATGAATGGGTTTAAATCGCACCTTCGGTGCAACAAAGTCACAATTCAGGACACTTTTTTTGTTATGTCTTTTATTAGGATTTTTTGATAATTCAATATAAGATTTTTAACGTAAAACTATAGCAAACAAAATAAACTATTAATTTTATGAAGATTTCAAACCTACTATAAATAGTAATCCAGAAATGAGGAAATAAATGCGAAAAAAATATTAAAAGTCCTCTCCTGTAAAATTAAAAAATGTGCTGTTGTGCCTTTGTTGCACCGAAGGTGCGAAATAACATTCTATTTATTTTCAGGGCATTGTTTATACTATAACAGATGTGAAGGATTTGAATGAATGGATGGTATTTCATTTTGAAGAAAACCCATTATTTGAAAGAATACCAGATAATGAATTGGTAAGTACTTTTACCTATTTTGAGAAAATCCTGGAGACTAAGGCCCAGTTTCGAAGTGCAGTTTAGAGATTTTTCCAAAAATCCCATTAGTCTATAGTGGTAATAAAAACTTGAGTGCATGTTAATAAACTCAAATACTGGGTTAAGAGTATTCTAGTCTATAATGGCTAAATATCATTCACATGTAGCAAGCAGCACACATTAATGTGCAAAACAGGGACTTTCAATGATAACATGGTGATGATAAACCACTTATAAATAATATCTCATATTTTTCAGAAATCTGATCCAATTGTGGATAAATTATATGAAAGCACAGAAGAAGGCAAAAAAGTTACCAGAAATAATGGGGATAAATATGTTGCAGTATTCAGAAGAATTTCTGATAAAGCATGAAATCTAAATAATTGTTTAATTAAATAATCACTTTATTTTGTTACAATTATTACATAATAAATGGATACAAAAAAAAATATGTGGCTATATTTATGCTCTAAGTCTAGTTTGATTAAATTAAAAACAGTATTAATAATATTGATACACCTCTGCCTAACCCTTCGGGGGGAATACAGGTGTGATATTATGTTAATAAGATTGATGGGTTAAAATATGTAGCTACAAGTGATACAATAACAAGTACAAAAACTTCACATATGATTATTTGCCGAGTTTCTTCTCCATAAGGATAACCCATCTTCCAAGAGGTCGAGATATATTCAAATGTTTGCGCATATGTCCTGACGCACCCAGAAGCCAGGTCTTGTTTTCCATCCATTCTTTGTGTGACAAAAGTGAAAATAATAGTGCTGCCCAAATTTCGGGTTGATTTGGGTACATATGGAGGCCCTGCTTTGCTAATAACAAGGATTTGATACGATCGCCCGCCATATGTTCCGCAATACTGGCAGAAGCTAGAATTTTTCCGAAGTCACAATCATATTCTCCATAGTGAGCTGAACATAAGGCTTTTTGGGCACAACAGCTTGCAACTTTTGCCTTCGTATTAGTAGCTCTCAGGCAATACTGAGCCATACAAAACCATAAAAGGGCATTGCTAGGGTGGTCATGAAGACTGTCACTCAACAGCTTTATAGCTTGATCCATGTTGTCTTCACACACAGAAAGGTATGATTTCAAGAAGCCTATATCAAATCCATATTCACTGTCTCTCTCATATTTCCTTAGCTCACCCAAAGCTAGCTTTGATAAACTTTGATCAGAATGAATTAACCCTAAAGAACATATTGCAAATAAACTATGTGCTGTTGGCTTTTTCTGTGATATTTGAATGCTATGGAATAGAAGTGTTTTAGCATCATCTGCACCCTTGTACATGTACACAATACCTGCCATAGCTACTAACAGATCTGCTTTCTCAGCTTCTTCATTACTCAACCAGTGAAGTGCAGTGTCATATACAGAGTAGGATTCTTCATACAGGCCTTTCTTGTAAAGTGCTAAGGCTAAACCAGTAGTAGAATCAAAACTAGCTTCAGTGATTGCTTTGAATATCTTTATTGCTTCATCATATTTCTCCATCCTCACTAGAATCCTTCCAATATTCAAAAGTGTTTTGTTCTTCTTATCTTCTTCTGCATATTTGAATGCTTTTTCATAAGATTGAATGGCAGATCGTAGCAGGCCATACCTTTCTTGTAAGATCCCCATTATGTTATATGCACATGCATTTGAAGATTCAAAGTTACAGTACCATTCAACTAAGTCTATGGCATATGGTACGGCATAAAGACCCTCTATTTCATATTTTGATTCTGAATTTTCTTTGTATGTATTATTCTTCAAAGTTCTGCACACCCAGTCTGCATACCCAAGTGCACTTTCAGGGTGATATCCCAAGCGCGATGCATGTCTGAATAGATCCATAGCTTCTTCTTCACGAATTGCTTCAGCAATCAATCCTTGGCCAATCCAGCTTTGTGGGTGGGATGGTAATGCTGATTGACCTCGTGAGAAACAGTAGTTGGATAATTTATAAAGTTTCAGTTTTAAATAAAGTGTTCCTAAATTACACCATATTTTTGCAACAGACCATTTTCGAGTAACCAAGAGAGCTTTAATGAAGCAATGCTGGGCAATTTCATACTTTTTGATGGCTAAACATATTTTTCCAAGCAAATTCCAGTTACGCCAAACAGTAGGCCTTTCTTTTATACAATTTAGAGTTAAGTTGAAAGATATGTGGCAATTAACAACCTTCTTGGTTTCATGATAAAAGGACAAATAGGCCAATGCTAAATCATATGATGACACTTGCTGTTTCTGTTTGGCGATATGTGAGTAGCAAGCAATGGCTTGAGGAAATATCTCCAGTTTATTTTTCTTTGATATTTCCAAATCATTACCACCGTCTTTTGACAACTGGGGCATATATACATATGCATATTTATCTGGCAATTTAGTTATAAACATCAAGTAGTCTGCTAGTAGTTTCCAAAAACATAAATATTGATTTTGTTTGGATAATGCTTTTGTGATGTAGTTTATTGCATACTGAGCACAATCTCTACCACTACCATATATTTTGGCTTCAACTTTTTTCTTTGCAACTCTCATCCATGTTTCAGCAATTCCTTTGAGAGCTAAGAATGAGAAGGGTTCAATAATAAATACTTTTTCAAATGTTGCTATAGCTTCTTCGTATTGTGTTAACAGCGAATAAATATGGCCAATTCTTGTAAGGCAGTGTGCAGATTTGCTTGGATCTAAAGTCATTACTCTGTTGTAAGCTCTCAATGCAGAAGTGTATGATCCTCTTGAATAATATGCATCAGCTAGACACTCGAAAGCTGTTGTATCATTGTGGTTCATTTTAATAACATTTCTGAAATTCAAAATGGCATTTTCCCATTCTCTCTTATTTAAATAATGCAGGCCTAATCTAAAATTAACCCATGGTTCAATGGTTGAAATATTTTTTATTAATTCATTTAATAACTCAAAATCAGCATCTTTTTGTTGTAATTTTATGTAGATTTCACTGAGATCCTTAGCAATATTGGTGTTGATAGTGTTCAGGCTATGAGCTTTTTCATAACATTTCTTAGCCTTCTCTAAATCAGATTTATGGTGATGATAAAAGTGACCTAAATATAAAAATGTATCAGCATGATCAGGATTAAGTTTAGCTGCTTTTAGTAGATGTATCAAACATTTATCATATTGTTTCATTTCCCAATAAGCTTTCCCCAAGTAGAACACATCAAGTGGTCTATTTGAACCTTCTAACAAATTAACCACTTCGTCATATTTGCCTTGCTTCTGAAGTAATAGAGCTTGCAGCTGCTTATAGTACTCAGTTGTTTCTAAATGCTTCATGATGTGGTCAGAAGGTTCATCAACTTCCATATAACACTCGGCAAGACTGGCCAGCTCAAATGATTCCAGTGAATCAATAGCTATGTCTTTTGCACAGTTTATTGCTTGCTTCCACTTCTGTTGTTTTGTCAGGGACAAAAACCAAAACCTTTTGAGAACCACTGCAAATTGTAGGTCTTTTACTTTGGTCAAAAAGTTGGTTGCAAGCTTTTGTGTGACAGACCACTTTTTCAACATAATTGTACATTTAATTACAAATGTTGCTTCAGTAATGTCTGCTTCATGATAGTTAACTAATGGTACACACTGTTTGTAGGCTTCTAGATATAAACCTTTATCATAGCATATCATGCTTCTTAGAAGGCTAGGATATTTAGAGTTCATAATGCCTTCACTGATTGTATCTATGTGTTGTTCAATATTAAATTCACAAAATGACATTCTCTCCACATATTTTATACATAATTGTTTGCAGAGCCAGTCTCTTAATAGCACATTTGAGGGGAAGAAATTAAGATGTATAATTTCTTCAACAGCAGATGCCAAGACAGGTTTCTGAATGATAACTTTGCATTGCAGTATTTCAAGAGAATCTCTAGGATCCTCACTGTAGATTTTATGCAAAACTTTTAAGATGACTGGTATGGTTTCTTCATCACATGGAATATCAGCTTTTAGGAGTTCCAGAAATTGTTTTTCAGCTGTTTGAAATAAAGTATTTCCAAGGTCTTTAGCCAAATAATTAGCCAGACAGTTCAAGGATTCTTTGATTTTTAGAGCACAACCTAGTTGGCCAAGTTTTGATAATATTTCAATAGTTTTTTCTTCTTCCATTGGTAGATTAAGCATTTCATTATAAATTCTAATTAATTTGATTTTATTAGTATTATCTTCCTTTCTTTCATAGTAATTGGCAAGACCCTGCCAGGCAAGTGCATGGTCTGGTTTAGTTGCTATAGCTTTTTGGTAGGCTAGTGGTGCCTGATCAGAATCTTGAAGTGATTTTCCTAATAAGACAAGACCAAAGTAGTTTTGCTTGTCTTTCCGTAATATATTTTTGCAACATTCTTGGGCTTCTTTGAAATTTTTCTCATCTATTAGTTTTCTTGCATCTTTAAGTAAAGCTTTAATATCAGCCATCTGAAAGTAAAATTCAGAATGCTTTATAATTTACAATTTATCATAATGTGAGGATTGTAACAAAGCATTCCTTAGTTTGTGCCTACTCCTAAGGGAAAAAGTTATGAGTTTGTATCAAAATTTTTAACAGTAATCAAGGTCAATCAATCGACAATGCAGAATATGACAGAATTTTACATAGCTCTGCATAGTCTCAAAATAGCACTACTCACTACATTCTTGTAAATTTTGTGAACTGGTGGTTGGTAATTAACAAATAAAGCCTGTGTACTTTATAGTAAAGTAATAGCTTAAAATTAGTAATGATTCTTACTAAAGCTAATGCATTTCAATATAATGATCTGTTAGGACTCAGACCTAATAAAAAACCAAGACAGAGTGCAGAGCACTGTCAACAGTGACGTCAGGCCGGTTTCGTGAACATTTGTGCACTTAGTGAGGTGTAGTTTGATTGTAAATGGTAGTAAATGTGTGCGTGCGATCGTGTTTGCACAGAGTGGATGTGTAGTTTTGACTAAGCTATGCTTCAATGTATTGTTCGCAACGCTGTCTTGCTTTTTTTTGCTGAGCAGTTGGATTAGACAAAGGGCCAGAGAAAGTATTAGAACTGTAGAACTAATTCTAGGCTCAATAATCACATTCGGAGCCGATCCAAGCTGGTATTTAGTAATTGCTGTATCTAATAAACAGAAAGTTCTGATAGTAATCATAAAGTAACATAACTTACTGTAGTGAGTTGCAGAGGTTTTTTTGGTTACCTATCTTAGTTTCATCAGTTTGAATTAAAAATTTTAGAATTTTTTCTTTTGGAATTGGAGATGTGGTGAAATACAAGGATGCAGCTCGAAAAATTTACGAATAGTATGTTATTAATAGAAAGTTCTTTCTGTATCAATCCGTTTTTTATTATAGCGGGTTGTCAAAAACAGAAACAAAACTGTCAAATGTACCGAACAAAAACAAGGAAAATGTAATTGTCAAAATAACCATAGACAGAATAGAATGATATGATAGAGGCTATTTGACATATGAGGGCCCATGACCAAAATAATACCGTAATAGAGTTATATGAAAGTGGTTCACATATACATATATCTAATGAAATAGTAGCGGAGTCAAAATTTTATGCAAGATGTGTGTTCCGGCTGTTGCCGCTGTGTGGACTTCAAATAATGGACGATGCTGGTTCGTATAAATATGTATATTCCGTTATCCTTATCCTTACTTCCTTACTAATATTATAAATGCGAAAATAACTCTGTCTGTCTGTCTGTCGCGCTTTCGCGCCATAACTACTGAACCGATTTTAATGAAATTTGGTACACAGATAGTCTAGGGCCTAAGAAAGGACATAGGCTACTTTTTATCGACATACCACGCGGGCGAAGCCGCGGTCGCAAGCTAGTCTAATATAATTACAATGTTTCTGGATTAATCTGGATGGAGAAAAATAGAGATTTCAACATTTTCTGTTGTGAATGTTTCGCCAATGCAACTGCAAACGTACCGCACACTATTGGCGTCCGCGACGTTCGCCTTGCGAAATCCATGCAACGATCCTGGCGCCCCTGGCGGCGCGAAGAGGAACTGGGACGTGGCTGCAGTAGGTACCGCCATGGGCCATCTGACAGCGGCGGGGCCGTAAAGTGGGTGATAGACGTGCGTACTTAAAGTACGCGGTTTTTAAGTTTACGACTTTACTCGGTTCGCCGTCGGTCACAGACGTGCGTACTTAAAGTACGCGGTTTTTAAGTTCGCGACCTTACTCAGCTCACCGTCGCGTCGGTGACACACGTCAAAATGTCATTGTTAAATTGGCGGCCCGCGGCTCGCAGCGATGACAGACGATGAGCTAAGGCGGGCTTCGAGCAAAATTTCAAACCTGCTGGATCACCGACGAACTTACTCAGCGGTTTTAAAGTCCGCGTACTTACTTAGCATGACACACGGGCGAGTAAGCTCGTTGAGCCATAAGTACGCGTATTTGCTCGCACGTCTATCGCCCCTTTTATAGATTTGTGATAACCGCGTACTTTAAGTCGCACGTCTATCACCCACTTTAAAGTTATTTCTCACATTTTGGTCTACCAATCACCCAAGTCCTGGTCTACTCTACAGTTTTGTTTGAGGATAAAAACTGCCACTTGCTCACTTCAGATGTCGCTACTACCCGGCGTCGCACGGTGGGCTGGAAATCGGCTTTCATAGACTTAGGGATTTCAATTTGCAAGTGCTTGATTTTTTGCCGGATATCGCTTCTATTAGTCATTACTATGTACAGACGCCAGCACATCAAGCTACCCGAACCTGTCAAACTTTCCCAATCAACCTTGAACCTAATGCTTTAGCGATAAAGTTTAAAATCTACTAAAGAAATTTGACAGATTTTAGTAGCTTGATGTGCTGGCGACTGTACAAAAATGACACCCGAGTTAATTCTGCCCAAAAACGAAGGAAATATATTACACTGAACAATACTTCATGATCAAATGAAGTACTCTCACTTCGTAGAAGAACAAGCAAGTCTAAATTGGTGATTAAACTTTCCATTCTAAGATTTTATAGTCGCAGATTTAGTGTTAGCAGTTACACAGTTTTGAACAAACTAAATTATAAAACAAAACTTTTATTGCAAAACGCCAATAATTAGGTAACTACCCTCATTAGTTATCTCCTCATTAGCTAATGAAAATTTATAATTGTCACTAACTATTCTTACAACTCATAGCACTGCTAATTAACAAATTAGCTTACTTATCAGGAAAAGTTGAATCTAATCCATAGTTGGCATTGTCGTGAGATATTGAAAATCATTAAATCACCTATAAAGACTCATTAGAAGACCTAATCAGTGTAGTTACTTAATCACTTTTTTTCGGACTCATTAGAAGAGTAAACAATTGGTAATTTGGTTGTATGAAAAGTTTTAAAACTCATGATGTGTTGATAAATATCTAGCTCAAACATAGTTGTCTACGTGTGGGTGTACTATAAACCTCTGCCAACTCCTTCGGAAATATAGGAGTGATGCTATTTTATGTTACGTGTAGTTAAAAGTCCGTGTTCTTCAACATAAACACTAAAAGGAATTGTTTCATATGTAAAAACAAATAAAAATATTTTGACGATTTTTTTAAAAAAAACGGCATTACATTTTTCGTCAAATCGGCAACCAAAAAATCATAAATAATTAGCACTATGACCACCTACAAGGATATTACGGTTAAACATGCCGTTTAGGAGATAATTCGATTTTTCATACTAGCTTCATACAAATTTTTCGTAAAAAAATATATTTCCTTCGTTTTTGGGCAGAATTAACTCGGGTGTCATTTTTGTACATAGTAATGACTAATAGAAGCGATATCCAGCATAAAAACAAGCACTTGCAAATTGAAATCCCTAAGTCTATGAAAGCCGATTTTCAGCCCACCGTGCGTCGTCTGTTTTCTTTACCTATTGGCACTTGCAATAGTGTTCTGTGGGCACTTCTGAATCTATGGCTAGAAAGAAACGTTTTTGTCAATGTCAATTTTCAAATCTACTCCAAAGTTGTAAACAAAACAATGCAAGATTTCTTCTCTGAAGAAAATTATGGCCAATACCGAAATTCTGTTCATGTATATAAAAAAACTAAGTAGGAATGGAATTCTTATAGACACCGAATTTTATTGCATAGTTACTGTAGTTTACAATCTTCATTACATTACATTTCAGGTCATCCGTTGAAGGAAATTCGTGAGCGTTCACTTATGCTGTTGAAAGCTAAGTTAAAATTGGGCTGGGAGCTAGAGGACGAGTTATCGGGTACGAGAGAACTGTTAGAAGCTCTTCTGGCATGGTTTCAAACACCGCAGCAATCCCTGCAAAGAGAGGCATTGGAGTTACTACTTACAACCATCAAGGTAAACAATTTTTTTTATTGAGTTTCTCATGAAAATATCTGATTATCTGCCCCTTAGACGACCCTCTGGCCAAAAAAGGGCTGCTGGACCAAACTGGACCACATCCCAGTAAATATTTCTTGGTTTTGTAATGTTCCATGTTAGCTTGGCAGACTGTATGCATGTTTTAATACAGATTTTGTATAAATAAATAATAATTAAAAAAAAAAAGTAAGTACTGCTAACCGAAAACTGGAAACGAACATTGGTCCTTAACTACAAGTAATTAAACTGCTATTGAATTGATTAATATTTCAGACAAAAGCTGGTACTTATATTGCTCGAGAGTTTGGGATTGACAACATCTTGTCCAAACTGAATAAGATCCGACAAAGTATTGTCAGAGATGCTTTAGAACTATATGATGATGTTATAGAGACCCTGAGATTTATTAACACTGTTGAATCGGAGGTCAATGTGGATGTCCCACGTTTAACCCTCCCAGATGTGACAAGGTATGTGGAATTGATGATATCTGTGTGTCTTGAAACATACACAGAAATTCATTATTATATGGATTCTTTTAAAAACAGAATACTAGATTAATCGTTATAGGTATGGCACAGTTTTAGAGTGCTCGCCAAAAGTGGTATTTGCACGTAAGTTGCTGGCACCGGTCGCACCTCACTCCTTCTGCTAAACAGACCCATTTAGTGTGTTAAGGTCAGCACTCTTAAACCGCGCCAATACCTGTATATAGTGGGTATTAAAAATAAGCTACGTGTTTCACTGATTATGGACCAAAATCTAGCTCGTACAATTATAAGATTAAAAATCATAGAAAAAGCACTATTACCAAAATTTTTAAATAGCTACTCATTTTAATCAATTTATCATTTCAGTTCAGAAAGTGATGCGGGCTCAAGCAGCGGCTATTATAACTTAGAACCTAATTATCAGTCATCAAAGGCTACATCCATTTCTAATGATGACTCTGACATTAATAGATATAGGAGGTAAGAAACAACTGAAAAATTTATGAAAATGTGAGTTTTATGGAAAGGTCATCAAGAAATAGTTGACAATTAAATCTAAAAAGGCTGCTCTGAGAAACGTGTTTATACATAAAAACGTTTCTCAGAGCAGCCTTTATATTCATTGTGATAAAGTGGCTATTGGCTTATCAGGTGAAACAACCAATCTATGCATATTGATGTGACATGCAAATAGCCCATCTACCATACCTGAGTGATGTTTGCTAAATCTGATTAGATTAGAACCGAATCTGTTATGATCAATAGAGGCAAAAATGTTAATTATCAAAGGAATTCAAGTTCATGTTCTTTACTGATATTTTTAGCTTAAACACTACAGATAGTATAAGAATACTGCTCTTTCCCTGGGTGGAGCTGTGCCCATCTGACAAAAAGACATTACTGCTAGTAGAGGACGCCCTGAGGTTGTTGAAATCAACTAGAAGATGCTGCAGGTTTATTCGTGACGTATTTCTCCGTGATTTTTATGCAGAAATATTTCTGAATAGACCTGAAATTATAAAGGTAATAATAGAAGATAGTAACATTTTTTTTGTCTATATCTTTAGATAAAACCAATTTAAAATAAACTTTTTTCTTGTTCTTTGTTTTGGTCTTTCACTGTTATTTCTGACTAAATAAATTCCTTTGAAGTTCATTTTTATTATATTAGTTTTATCTAAGCTTGCAAAGTTTTACAAAGTGTTCAAAAAGTGTCTGTATCTGGTTTTCAAATTATTTTAAACTAGCTGCGCCCCTCTGTTTCACCCGTGTAAGTCTCGATCCCGTGGAAATATCGCAATAGAAAGTATCCTATGTCCTATTCCAGGTCATGGTCTACCCCTGTGCCAAAATTCATCCAAATCCGTTCAGCCGTTTTAGCGTGAAAGCGTAACAAACAAACTTAATTTCGCATTTATAATATAAAGTTAGGATTAGGATACTTAACATTCATCACCATAACAGCGGCCTATTATATTCGTAAACTTGATTATTTTCAGAGTTTATTAACAATATCTGACGGTAATAATGGCGGACGGCCTGGCGAAGCTCTGTGCGTGTTGTTGTACATTACGCGCGCTCTCCGCATGCGACTGTTGCAGCTGTCTTCTTTAGACTTGATACACGAAACAAGCAAGGTATAGCATATATGAGCAAATTAAAAACATTACTGGCACGTTCCCTTTTATTATTGTTTTTGTTTTCATTGCAACATATTTTGTCATCATACTTATTGAATTTTGACATGCCATTTATGCATGGAAAATCGAAACTATTCTATTAATCACATACAAGTTATTTTTTTTCTCATATTTCCTCACTCTTCTGATTCTACAATGTAACTGTTTCATAATAACTAAACAAGAGGTCCCATTATCAATATAATAAAATACCGTACATTTCTCATCAGGTTTTAGATGAACACAGAGACATTATTGACGTGGGTATGAACGCCGAACTGGAAGAGATAGCCGGCGAGAGTCGTCCGCGCACACCTCTCGAAGAAGATGGCCTAGTAGTGCTGCGACAACTACCTGCCCCGTTGTATGCGCTTGACACTCTACATGCAGTGCTGACCATGATGGCTAGGAGCGTTGTGTTGGTCGACCCCGTTGAAAGAACTGAATTCTTGACTATAGTAAGTACATAAATGTTATCTGGTAAAGGACTGCAATATTCGACTTGATTTACTTCTGTCACTGAACACCGACGACAATTTGTTCATATCGCGGAAAGTTTTAGTCAAACAGCAAGGTTTATTCGCTGATTGGCCGTTGTATAGTTGAACTTGTAATTACTATCCCACCTCAGATTGAATATCACATTTTTTCAAAGTTAGCCTACACTGTTCTTCACTGTTGAGCAAAGGCCTCCCCCAAATCCTTCCAAGCATCCGTTTCCAGGGCCACCTCGATCCAACCCTTGCGGTATGCGTCTAGGTTATAGATATAAGAAAGAAGGAGATATGCCCAATAGTAGAAAATGTATCGGTACTCGGTGTCTTCACTTGGTCCCCTCCACGGCAACACAACACACATGCAATTCAGTAAAACCAATAGATACGAAGTCACGAACACACTCGCAATTTATAAATCAGAACGTACTGCACAATCAATTGCAAACCTTATCTCAATATATCTATATATATATCTAAAATACTTGCTACTTCCTCTTCACATTATTCTGCTTCTGCGGAGTTTATTTTTCTTGAAGTCTGTGTTAAAGGAGCTAAAACCGTTATTGGTGTTGTTTACTGTCCTCCCACTGTTGATTACTTCACTGAATTCGAATCAGTTATTGAGTCTTTGGGTTCGGAGTATGCACATCACATCATCATGGGTGATTTCAACACAAACCTCCTTTCCCACAACTCCCCTCGATCCCGTAAGCTCCTCCATCTTGTCGAGTCAGCTAGTCTGCACGTGTTACCTCTCCAGCCTACTCATCACAACACTGTCGGTGATGACACCTGGCTCGACCTGATCCTTACCTCAAATACTTCCCTCGTTTCCTCCCATGGTCAACATGAGGCTCCTGGCTTTTCTCATCATGACATGATTTTCCTTTCATATATTCTGAAACCTCCTAAACCTAAATCCAAAGTTCTGTACAGGCGTTGCTTTGCGCGGATGAAGATTGAGAAGCTAAAGGAGGATGCATCTGTGGTCGATTGGGGACCCATGACGGAAGCCGCTACAGTTGACGACAAGGTTGTGATCTTCAATGATGTTGTAATCAACCTGTATGATATCCATGCTCCCGTCAAAAAAGTTAAGCTAAAGCGCCCCCCTGCACCATGGATGTCAAGAGGGATACAGATGGCAATGAGACGTAGGGACCGCGCGTTCCGTAAATTTAAAAGGGATCGTAGTGATGAGAACTGGACATTGTTCAAGGCCGCAAGGAATAGATGCAATCAGATGATACGCAATGCTAAACGCCGCCACATTCTGGATACTATAAATTCTTCCTCTTCTGCCGATATTTGGAAATTTCTTGGAACTCTTGGTATCGGCAAATCGCGACATTTAGACCTTCCTAACTCAATTGACTTAGACGATCTCAACCGTCATTTCTCCTCTGTTCCTACCATGGATCGTCTAACCAAGCAGCAAACTCTGTCTCTAATCTCTGGTCTAACGCGACCTCTTATTAATCCTTTCAGTTTTATTCCAATTGAACCGGGAGAGATCAGAAAGATCATTTTCTCCATCAAATCAAAAGCGGTGGGATGTGACAATATCACTCGTGGAATGATCATAACCATTCTTAATCATCTCCTACCCGCGATTACCCACATCATTAATTTTTCCCTGTACATCGGAGTATTCCCTTCCCTGTGGCGCAAAGCCTATGTCCGTCCACTACCTAAGGTTTCTGATCCTTCTCTCCCTACCGACTTCCGTCCAATTTCTATTCTTCCCTTCCTATCTAAAGTGCTCGAGGCCTGTGTTCACAAACAATTCTCCAATTTTGTTCATCGTAACTCGCTCATTAGCCCTCTACAATCTGGGTTCAGGCCTGGACACAGCACTGTTTCCGCTCTCCTTAAAGTGACTGGCGATATAAGGGCAGGACTTGAAGATACCAAAGTTACTGCTCTAGTGCTGGTTGACTTTTCGAATGCCTTTAATACCGTCAGTCACGACATCCTGTTAGCCATTCTGTCCCATGTTATGGTCTCTCCCGAAGCACTGGAATGGTTCTCCTCTTACCTTCAGGAACGTCAGCAGTCCGTTCGCGCTGGGGATTCTTCTTCGTGCTGGTGTGATTTGGAAACTGGCGTTCCTCAAGGCGGTATACTTTCTCCTCTTCTGTTTTCTATTTTCATTAATCTTATAACTTCTGAGCTTCAGTGTGCGTATCATCTGTATGCGGATGACTTGCAGTTGTACTGTGAGGGGAGAGTTGATGAAATCCCTGACGTAATAGGAAAATTAAACAGAGACTTGATAGCCATTAAAACCTGGTCTGATAGGTTTGGGGTAGCAGTAAACCCTAAAAAGTGTCAGGCGATCATCATTGGGAGTTCTCGAAGTATTATTAAGTTGGATAGTACAACCTTGCCACCAATCCTCTTCAATGGTATGATCGTTCCATTTAGCAATGACGTGAAGGACCTAGGCTTGCACATCGATAGTACCCTAAACTGGCGTACTCAAGTCGCTAGGGTCAGCCAGAAGGTTACTGGAACGCTGCGGACTCTGTACCGCTTGAAAAACTTATTGCCATTGAGTACGAAGACAATGCTGGTGCAGTCCTTAATTTTCCCTATCATCGATTATGGTGATGTGTGCTACTATGACCTGAATGCAGATCTTCTCGACAAACTTGACCGCCTTCTCAATAATTGCATTCGATTCGTGTTCAATCTGCGTAAATATGACCATGTCTCTGCGTATCGATCGCTTCTAAAGTGGTTGCCCATACGTCAGCGCAGAGAGCAAAGGGCGCTAACTACCTTGTTTTCGTTTCTTGTCTCTCCCTCTTCCCCTAGTTATCTAGCTCCCCACTTTCAGTACATTTGCGCCAACCACAGTAGAAATCTACGTTCATCAAGTAATCGTCTTCTTCATTGTCCCACTCACCGTACTGACTTCATTCACTCTTCCTTCTTCGTTCAATCTATCTCTCTGTGGAATGCGCTCCCTGTGGAAATCAGGATGGCAACCAACCGATTATCCTTTAAAGTTAAAGTTCGAGAGCACATTCGCAAGAAGCTGGCAGTATCATCACAACGGTAATGTTTTCCCATTGTTTGTCTTATTTGTTTTAGTATATTCGTGTAGTTATGTGTATTTATTTGTTCTTATATTTATATGTATTTAGGCTTATATTTATATATATATATATTTTTTTTTTTTAATAGGTTAACTTATTTAAATTTATATTTATTCAACAATTTTCGCTATTGCACCTACCACTGTTTGTCTCTGCATCACCCAAAGGTTGACTGGTAGAAAATGCCTATGGCATTAAGTCCGCCTCTGTACATTTATGTGCTTAAAGTATTAAATAAATAAATAAATAAATAAATATCTCTTCAAACACAGCATTGCATTGCACGCACCGTACAACTTACTCACACATATAAACATCGCACGCTATCGCTGTGCTGTGCAAAAGCCATTTATTTTCCATATACGCTAGTGATTTATTTATTTATTTAAAATTTTCGCACTCAAAAAAGAGGTACAAAGGCGGACTTAATGCCTTAGGCATTCTCTACCAGTCAACCAAGGGTGGTGAAGAGATTAGATGGCAGGTGCTCTGATTGTGACGAACAAAGAGAAAAAAATAATAATTTATAATATTATATTATATCATAATGCATAGATAAGACAGGTTTACAGTATAAGAAGCTATAAACTTATGATACATTTACTTACATACAGATTCACTATATATATACCTATAATATATATATATATATATTAATAATATACAAATTCTAGGGAGAGAGGTGTAGATATGACTCTACTCTATTTGTTTAGAAAAAAGCTCTGCAATTTCCGCTTAAATGCATACTGACTGGTGGCCGTCCTGATATCAAGAGGAAGCGCATTCCAGAGAAGAATGGACTGAATATGAAAAGAAGAATGAACAAAGTCAGAAGTATGAGAAGGACAGAGTAGGAGAAGATTGTTAGAAGAACGCAGATTCCTAGTCTGTGAAGAACATAGATATTGGAAGTGAGACACAAGATAAGAAGGAGGAGAGGGAGACTTGAGAACGGAGAAAAGCGTGGTCAAAGCACGCAAACTTCTTCTTTGACGAATGGACATCCATTTGAGCTCAGACCTATAGCTCGACACATGATGATATTTCCTCAGGTTGAATATGAACCGGATACAGTTGTTGAGTAGTTTGTCAAGCTTATCCAGCAAAACTGCATTCAAGTCAAAGTAGCACACGTCACCATAGTCGATGATGGGGATAATTAAAGTCTGCACAAGCATAGTCTTCGTCTTAGCGAACAAAAAGTTCCTCAGACGATACAGGGATCGAAGAGTACCGCTGACGCTTTGACTAACACTAGAGACCTGGCGTTGCCAGCTAAGTGTTGAGTCCAGATGCAAACCGAGATCCTTTACAGTAGAGGTAATGGGGATGACGGTGCCATTGAAAATTAGAGGAGGAAGAGAGGTAAGCGTCACCCTACTCATCATGCGCAAGCTCCCAATTACAATGGCCTGACACTTTGAGGGGTTTACTGACACCCCAAAACTATTAGACCACTTTCTGATGGCATCTAAATCTCGGTTTAAATCCGCTATAGCGTCTGATAAACCTTCAACCCGCTCAGCTGTATATAATTGAAGATCATCGGCATAAAGATGATACGAACACCGAAGACAGTGAGTTATAAAATTAATGAAGATGGAAAATAACAATGGAGAAAGAATACTGCCTTGTGGAACACCAGCATCCAGGTCGCGGCAACTCGAAGAGCTCTCATCAACGCGAACCAGCTGCTGGCGTCCCCGAAGATAAGAAGAGAACCATTCCAGAGCCTCCGACGAAACCATAAGATGAGAGAGGATAGAAAGGAGAACATTACGACATTATTGTCGATAGCCTACGTTAGTGGATCTGCACAAGCACATCACTAGCTCGGCGCAAGACACAGCGGCCGTACTACCGACGCATTCGTATAGTTATAGTATCGTTTTGTGATTTTTACATTGCTTGTCCAGTCACTTAGCGAGATAATATTTAAGTAGTGGTCAAGGAGCAATGTATTTAGTGCAAAAATAACACAGTCGCTGTGATATTTGAAAACAAAATTATCATAGTAAAATCAAGAAATATTTTTCGATTTGTTGTTTTTCATGATTTGAAAGACAAATACTGTAAAATACTTGTACTTACCTATGGTAAGTGATTCCGTTATTCACAAAGTTTTTGTTTTAGCTTCTGTTTTTACAAGAATCCACTGAACAACTCGGCATTCTTATAATTTGTCACGATCACGGTCGAAAGCGCACTAGTTCGCGGAGACGGCCATTTGTATAGTGCATGAGCATTTCGTTCATGCAGCGCGGACACAGATACGCCCCCATGCCACTTCTCCTGTTTTTTATATTTCTATGGTCTAGCTAGGTCGTCTCGCCACCACTTCCTGGACCGGCCTCGGCGGCGCCGTCCATCCTCAGGCACCCACGTCATAAAAAGGACAAGGTCTATTTTTGCTTTCAAGACCAAGTGTGACAGATAATTCAATCATGGTGATTTTTTAATTTATTGTGAGTTGTTGCCAAAAGTGGTAAAGAAATTAATAATAAATATCGTGTCCTGCGTGTCGTATCGTCTACTGACTGCACGTGCACGTTAGTGATTAGTGGAACTGATGGCGAACCAAACATGAAGCCGAAATCTGAGTCCATTTAAATTGCTATCGTTACGCTAAGAAGAATTAATTACAAGGTCGACTATACATTGGACGAACTTACGTGTATACGCTTTTTAGGTTTCCGTAGTTAACAAGGAACCCTTATAGTATCGCCATGTCCGTCTGTCTGTGTTTAGGGTACCTCCACTACACGTAAAGTGTGGATGGTTTTTTTTCCTCGTCGTTCCCATGGTGTGGGTTATCGTTGAAAAGGTCGTGTAAAAATAATGTGAGTTTGTGAAAACCATTTTTGGATTCAGGGATCCCTTTGCGAAATATTAAGTTTTAAAGTACAATTTTTTTTTACAGTTAAGTGTGGTCCCCCTTGCCAGCTAAATGGTTGGTTTTTGATATATGAAAAAATTCACGGCTGTAGCATATATAACAAAATTAAAAGGAAAACTATCACCGCTGCGTAGGCTCCACAAATTACCGAGTAATAATCGACCAACTTAAAATTTGCAGTTGCAAAAACATGTTCTGTATGGGTGAACAAGTTTTTCAACTACAATGTTAAGTTAGTTGGATAAATTCATCCCAACTACGGAACCCTTCATTGTGCGTGGTTCGACATGCACTTGGCCGGTTTTTTACTCTAAATAAATAATTGAGCTCAAGATTTCAAGGATATCGCCATAGTCATAAGTTTGGTTTGACTATGACTGGTGAGGGGCTTATGGTTAAGTAATAACAGCCATACGGGTCGATCGATCTGGTTAAGCTATGCTTGCCGCGATTGGTCCGTGGATGGGGACCATCTTTACATACCAAGACCCCTCCGTGCCTCGTAAAGCACGTAAAGCCGTTGGTCCCGGCAGTCATTTGTAGATCTTTGACAGTTGTTACGGTTCGTCAGAAGCCCGAAAGTCTGACAACCAGTCTTACCATGGGGTATTGTGTTACCCATTAACTGGGTGGTGGAGGTCAGATAGGCAGTCGCTCAATGTAATGCTGCTGCTGACCCCGACATAGTTAAGAAAGTTAATAGAAAAGGTTAGGCAGATGAGATGATAAGTTTTGTTTGACTAGTGACGTATAGCCAGTCCAGCTGGCTTCACTGATTAGAATCTAGTTCTCATGATTTGATTATAAAATACTAGCGACCCACCCCTGCTACGCGCGGTTTTTACAGTTTGACAAAACATCGTGATTTCTTTATAGTAAAAGTTTGCCTCCGCTGAACCCTTCGGGGATACAGACGTTATGTTATGTTAAACGCTTGCATCTCTTTGTAGTACGTAGTTTGTTTTGGTTTTGTGTTTTCTTTGTAATACTTACACATAAACCTTCCGGAATAAATTCTCTAAATGATGGTGAAAACTGCATCAAAATCCTTTGTGCAGTTTAGAAGAACAACGCGGTCACACAGACAGACACGAAAAGCGACTTTAATTTGTTATATGTATAAAATATTTATTCTTTTTATTAAATTTCAGAGGGAATTAAACACATGCATATGTTTGATTGAAGGCCTAGTCGAGTTATTGCTAGATTGCATTAACGATACCTTCTGGAGCATGGACCATAGCTCCAAGACTTACAGAGACATTTCTCATAAAAGTTGTATGGTCATGCGTTTGATGGGAGATCTTTTATTCAAATACAGGTAGGCAGGTTTTTAATTGTTATTGTTTTTATTAACTGCTGGAATATAATAATAAATCGTGTAGGTAAATCGACCTTAATTCTTCAAGGACTTTCTAATTAACTACAATAGTTTTTGGTCGGCACGCGGCCCGTCCGCGGTCATACAGGTTAAGGGAACTCCAGTGTAATCTTATAGCAGGCAGTGTTAGATCGGCGGCGCTTTTTTTACCTCATCTCCGATTGCTCCTATTGATTGATTGACTACATATTTACAGAAAATCATTTTTCGATGATATCGACCGCACTCACCACCGCGTGGCATGGTTACGTTTGACGATGTGCGCAGAGAAGCTACTGCATTGGGCGCGGGATTCAGCCCTGCCGCCTACCTCGCTGGTCCATGCTTTACAAATAGCCCAGATAGACCCTGCCATTGATCTGTTTTACCCAGCATTGAGTAAGAAAATAGAAATGGTTTTGCAGGTTAGTCGCTTCTAGATATAATTTTTAATTGTGTTTAAATCCTGCCAGTAATACCACAGTCTACCAACATTAACTCTTTACAGTGACAAAATAAGCATTTTCACAAAAAAAAAAAAACTGAATTCAGAAATTATATAATTTTTTCCACTAACAGTGGAAAGTACTGCTTTATCTCGATCAAAATTGTCACAGTGCTTTTCTTTTCCAGAGTACTAGAATAACTGTAAACCAAGAATACAAAAGCAAGTATAGAGAACTGAAGAAACTATTCGCGAGCATGGATGGGGCTGTGCAATTCATGAACAATAAAAAGCTGCATACATCTAAGAAAATTCTCACGTGCATAAAAACTTCTCTTCCAGTTTTAGAACTGTTCCAAAGTGAAAACTTTTTGGTCGATATAGCAGATATTTTGCTCTATAAGGCTAAAGAATTGGATTTTAATGAAAACGACTGGTCTATTGCCCGAAGTATTTCCCTAATTTTGATGGGTCACAATGCGGGTTGGGTGCAAATAACATTTTACAAGTTATTGGCAGATATGGTGAAGTCAGTTTTGGTGGGAGAAGAAAATGAGAAATCTCTTACTTTAATATGTGATGTTGGAATACTGACAGAAATATGTTGTCATGGACTCTCTTCCAATTTTAAAGAGGCATGTATCATATTTTTAAAACATAGAAACAAGTTTTTTTCTATGACTCCTTATCTTAAAGTTCTTGTTAACCGTTTCTTTAATTTGGACCAAAATTCAAAGGAAACACAACTATACGTTAACGTACTAAAGTTACGTTATCATTGCGTCTTTCGTGCAAAGTACCATAGAATGGTGTTACATGCGTGTTCATAATGTTACAGGTAGAAGAAAGTTCTTCAGAAATAATGTTATATCTGCTGCGCGGGCGACTGGTACTAAGCGAGAGTTGTTGGTGGCGGCTGTTGGCTAGTCTGCTGCCAGTATTGCCGCTGTTACATGTTTATGCCGCTCATGAAACGCAATTAGGTGAGGAACTTTTTAAGAATATATTTATTAATTCCTGGAAGATTTCGAAATATATTATTAAGTTTTCGTTTCTGATTGTTACTTGCCGCTTATGACGGTTTGCACGTAAATAATTGTATTGATTTTTACAATATTTCAACATCCGTGCACAAATCTTCAGATGAAGAAAATTGTTTTCTGTTACTGACCAGTGCGGCAATTGCGTACACACTTACAGTAGCAATGGCTTTTGACAGTTCAACAACATTCATTGCAAGGGTGGATCCTGGATTTATTTTTGGGAGGGGCACATGGGCCTGACTCATAAGAAGAGTCTCCCATATCTTGTATCGCACCCTGTTTTTGGGATTCATGCTTTTTCAATGTCATATACTACAATTTTAGTACCCTGTCTCGAATAGAATAGATTTTCTTTTGATCATAGATACAGAATTAAGAGTTAAAGGGGTGATAGACGTGCGAGCAAGTCCGCGCACTTATGGCTCGACGAGCTTACTCGACCGTGTGTCATGCTAAGTACGCGGATTTAAAAACCGCTGAGTAAGTTCGTTAGCGATCCAACAGGTTTTAAATTTTGCTCGTAGCCCGCCTTGGCTCGTCGTCTGTCATCGCCGCGAGCCGCCAATTTGATCAAGCTTCATGTGTGTCACCGACGGCGAGCCGAAGGTCGGGAACTTAAAAACCGCGTACTTTAAGTACGCACGTCTGTCACCGACGGTGAGCCGAGTAAGGTCGCGGACTTAATAACCGCGTACTTTGAGTACGCACGTCTATCACCCACTTACTTTATCGACGTCGGTAGTACCTATAAAGTTTAAGAATTATGAGAACTTGGGCTGCATGAGCAAGCGAAGCATATTCAATCATTTTAGCACCCAACCGAATTGGTTTAGTTAGTTATTCTTTTGACCATTTATACATAGTGTCAGCTACATAATTTTCATGAGTTCAGGAAAGCTGTTCGTATTAACTTTGGTCACGCGAGGCCCCTTGGACCATGCTATATTTTTAGCAAAAGGTACTTATGCTGAAATTCCCCCGCCGACTGAGGCTCTAGGCCGGTTGGCTTAGCAGACCTCTAGCTCTGGGCCCGAGTACGAACTGTCTGCACCACTTTGAACCTTTAGTAGTTACGCCACTGCTGCTGAAGGTACAATAGCCTTCTTCTTCTTCATTGAAGCAATGTCTTGATATATATGCATTCAGGCCAGTCCATTCAGACGATTCGATTTTACTTAAACCTTTTGGGGGGGGCACGTTCCCCTGTGCCCCCCCCCCTGGATTCGCCCTTGATTCATTGCGTTATTTACGTTGTTGAGTAGATTTATTTTTCGAAGATATGAAGCAAAGGATTAGCAACCTTATGAAGGATTAGCTCCTTAAAAATCATCCAGATTATTATTGAAAGTGTTTTACGCATTTAGGGTGCAGATTAATTAAAGCATCTTCGATAAGTTAAGTAGTGGAGAGAGCAACACCAAAAGGAGAGTGACGGAAATATAGTGCATTTACATAATTAGTGTTATTATTACAGGCAAAGCAATATGCAAATCGCTAGAACAAGATATAGCGGATTGTTTGGGTGTATCTACGGCAGAGGTGACAGCTGGCTTGGTTCGGCTTTTGTTCGTACGATGCGTTGCTGTGCAACTTGATGCAGCACACGGCTTATGTCGGTTATTAGGTAAGTAACTATTATATTGGAGAGGACATTACACAGTATAACAAAAACTTAAGAGAAAAACAAGCATTGAACTTTGTTTTTTTGTAAGGTATTGCAGGCGGGCAAACAAAAGTTACACCATATTTCAGGTTATTGGTTTATCCCCGCCTGCAATATTTATTTCAAGCTTTTAGTTTTATTATTATATATATTTGGAATTAACTCATTAATAGCTTTTATTTGATACCAATATTGTAGTAATTTATTTAAAAAAAACAATCCCCTCTCTTTTTTTTGTATTTGCAGATGAAACTTATTAACTAAAAAATATAGCCTATGTCACTCCCACAATTAAGACGAACCTAACCACTACTCGTATGTTAAAGTCCATCAAGCCGTTTAGGCTACAGAGCGTGCCAAATATAGACATACATGATTACATGCATACATACAAAGAAACAAACATACATACTCTCGAAAAACATTACCCTCCTTCTGGGGCAGTCGGGTAAAAAGGTAATAGATTATTGTTTTGTATTTTAATATCTTTTTAGATGATGAACGTTATTTGCCACCAAGAGACTCTTTACGCGCCGATGTCTTGTTGAGTGCATTACGAAGAGTGAAACGAGAAGAATTTAACATTGATACTAACAGTTCACCGTCTAAAGCTCCACAAGTATGTAATCATAATGATATTTAAAACAAATTATTATCTTAAATTCTATTTATAAAATAAAAATGTTATTAGACGACAGGTTTAACTCAAATTCTGGATGTGTTGAAACAAGACATAATTCTCGACGAACACGGTGAATATATTTCGCGGCCAACAGTGCAACCAACATTGGAACCATCGTTGCGACGTAGCACGCTGCAGCAACTAGCTGTCATAGTTCGTCAACAGAATTTGCATGATGTGTTCTTACAATACGATGGAGTGAAGATTATCGTGGCTACACTCAGGTAAGTGTTCTAAACTGATTGAAATCAAAATATTTTATTTCATATAAACCTACATGGGCACATAAAAAAGGTCAGTACCTAGGTACATGGTTCCAATTAGTCGTTTCCTATGGAGAAGAGCCGGCAAAAAACTCCACGGTTACTCTTTTAAAAATAATTGGCTTGTACAATATTTTCAAATTACAGTGTTAGTAGGCACGGGAGGCCTTTCAACAAGTACCAGGTACTTAAAAAAATAGAAGATGTTCAACAAATCTACAGTCCACTATACAATGTTCTCACATTCACAAAATATAAATTTATACCAAATGACGTGATTGCTATTACAACTGTATCAAATCTGAATAAGTACGAGGTGCATTCAATAAGTACCTAGCCTCATCGCCAGAGGGCGCTGTAGTTTCAAAAGAGTTTTACCACAGTGTAGCACATTCTTTTTTAATTCTTTTTTCAAATTTTCATTCCAATCCCTTTATTTGTTTTAATTTGACAACTTATGGAAGCGAACGTGTCGATCGGTTTTACAAAAATGGAAAAAGAGCAATATCGTTCGGTGATTCGATTCCTATTTTTGGAAGGGAAAACGCGCATCGAAATCAAGGAGCGCTTGGATGCTGTGTACGGTGACTCTTCTCCATCGATGGCCACCGTCAAGAATTGGTTCAACGAGTTTGCACGTGGCCGTACGTCGGTTTTTGATGAACCACGTCCAGGTGCACCGAAAACAGCTGCTACGGAGGAAAACATTAAAAAAATCCATGATCTCGTATTGGCAGATCGCCGATTGAAGGTTCGGGAGCTAGCTGAGACTGTAGGCATTTCAGAAGGACAGTGCATCATATTCTTCACGAGGAACTCGGCATGAGAAAGCTGTCGGCGCGATGGGTGCCGCGTTTACTCACACCAGAACACAAGCGCAACCGTGAGACCACATCGGAGACGTGTTTGGCGCTGTTTAAGCGGAATCCAGCGGAGTTTTTGCGTCGTTTTGTGACCGTCGATGAAACCTGGATCCACTGGTACACACCAGAGACCAAGGAGCAATCAAAACAATGGATCCAGACCGGGGAACGTGCTCCAAAGAAGGCGAAAACTGTAAAATCGGCCGGAAAAGTTATGGCCACCGTTTTCTGGGATTCACAAGGTGTGATCTACATCGATTACCTCGAGAAGGGTAAAACAATTACAGGGCTTTACTATGCCGATTTATTGGGCCGATTCGACGCCGAATTAAAGAAAAAACGACCCCATCTGGCGAAGAAAAAAGTGCTGTTTCACCACGACAACGCACCGGTTCACACGTCTGCCGTTGCCATGGCCAAATTGGTCGAATTACGCTACGAATTGCTGCCGAATCCACCGTATTCTCCAGATTTGGCCCCTTGTGACTTCTTTCTGTTTCCTAATCTGAAAAAATCACTCGCCGGGAATAGATATGGATCGAATGAGGAGGTCATCGCCGCCACGGAGGCCTATTTTGCAGAGTTTGACAAAAACTATTTTTCGGACGGATTAAAAAAGTTGGAGCATCGCTGGGCTAAGTGTATCGAACTAAAAGGAGACTATGTTGAAAAATAAATTCCCACTTTTCCAAAATTTTCGTTTACTTTTTGTAGGCTAAGTATTTATTGAATGACCCTCGTATCATGTCCACAAAAGTCACTAATACAGAGTTGAAATTAAATTGTAGGTATATGATGTTGTTGTTACCCCCAAATAAGTACCTTCTCAAACGGCACTACTTGAATTGTACTTAAAATCTTGCCGTCGCTACAATGTCACCATGAAACTAATTTGCTTTTTATTATTCAGCCCTGAAACAGACATTCGAGTATTTTGAGTTTGGAAATGAAATATTTAACACTGATGTTTTATACATACAAATCAGGAGACATTCTCGTTTACTGACGAGGCGAAGTGATTTCGCAATTGACCTGTTAAAGTGATCATTGAGTGCGTTTTATACAACCCATTTTTTTTTTAATTTAAATATCCAATGCGCTTTTAAAAGTGTATTAGATTCTTTTTTAACCTTCTTCCTACCTACAAAAATACTACTATACTACTAGGATAAATACTACTAGGATTATACGTGATCCTATGAACGTAAAATTGTTATTACAGATAGTAAAAAGAAAGATGTATACTATCTCAACATGCCTAACGATAGTCTAAACATTTTTTTTTATCTTCTTGACAGAATGTCGCTGATGGTGGACGATTATCTAGCCTTTCCGGAGTGTGCAATCAGTTGCGTGTCTGTATTGAACAGCGTTGGTTTCCCCAGTAGACACAATTTGGCCAAAATACCTGATTTACCTTCACTTCTCATTAGAGGTAATTTTAAGATGACAGTTATCATGACTTGTTTCGACGCTATTATTTTCAATATTTGCTCTATTTGAAAGAGTACATGCATGTTTCGTAACTCGGAAATTTTGGCGCTTTACATGGCCTAATATGGTTAAGTGTTAAATATCTAAGTACACAAATAATTCACCTGCCTGCGGTTGGAATTACAAAGTGTTTTCCCCAATTATTATTGTGTAAACCAAAGCAAGCCTTTGCATATAATTATGATGGGCACAAAAGCTAGAAATGCTCAGATGATCATGAAATGTAACTATTGGCCTATTCTATGAACTCAATCTAAACAATTACGGCGAAATATTTGATTATTGCCGACCGTCTGGACCAATGGAACTACGAAAACTGCCTTTCAACTCCGAAAGAGCTGTTTATGTAAATTTTTTACCATAGATATGCGGTAAACTGTCCAGCTTGCATTACTTGACGCCCCCAGTCTAGTTGAACTGGGAGTCTCAAGGCGCATGCACTGTTACGAGTTCCCAGTTACGGCTAAATATCACAAGTTAGTAATTCAGCAACAGTTATAAAACACTATTTAATATTTCAGTGATCCTAGTATTTCCTGCCAACGATGCGACAGTACTGATGGCCACACAACTCTTAGCACTGGTGGCGTGGGCAGGCTTCGCTCTACAAGAGTTGAATGAGTCGCGACATCGTATACCAGCGCTACCTCTGAGTGTCACGCAGAGAACTTCGCTACCGTTTGCAGTTAATAGCTACTGGAATACAAGCCCTAATGCTGAACATTCGTATGTTGGTAAGTATCTTATTCTAATGTTCTTTCTATTAGCGATTTTAGTATCGAGTACACTGAACAACCTGCCTTGAATCTTTGAAATGATTCCTCGATGCGATTTTCAAAATATCAAAGTGTACTGCTAGCCTGAAATTGGCTTGCCTTAGCAAAGAGTTACAGCCCGACGCAAACTTTATGGTGGCTCGGAACATGAGACGAGTGCGGTACTGCGCCCTTCAGTGCTACCATCAAGTTTGACGCTTAATATACATAGAAGTAAAAAAGTCCCCATAAAAGTTGCAAAAACACAAAAATACACACTTTCTCTCATGAATCATCAATAGGCAGGCTCCTTGGCTGCCCGAAACTTTTGTAGAATATTTTAATACGTTTAATTTCAATATTGTTCCAGAACATTGTTTAAAATCATTATGCGCTTCACGTGGCCGTATTTAACAATTCTTAAGGACTGACAGAATTCCAGTTTCCTTACATAGTACGATACTAAGTTCTCGCCGAATTCCAATTAGGATATTGTGACGGTATGATCAAATTGACGTCACAATGACTTCCTCTGGACAAATGAATGCGTCGAATTTAAATTACTTGCATAGTTTAGAATAGAATGTGTTGAATTCTTAATGGAGTTGTTGCGAACATCCTTAGGTAGACCGCTCATGCATGACATTAGTTGTATCATGATGATTGCGCGTAAACAGTTCGCGGCGAGGTGAACCAAAACGGGAGCGTCAATGTCATTCTGTTGCAATAACTGATAATCCTCATAAAACAATTTTATAAAAAACCTTGATGAATACTGCGACCACGATTTTTTGAATGGTTAAACTAAGCTAACTAAAAAAGATTTTACGTTGAAATTGATTAACTGCACGCGTAGCGTGATAACTATAGAAACGGGTTTTCTACGAGTTTTGTCGACGGATAATTAGACAAAATGACAGATTGTGATTGTTTATCTGTCACTGTGTCTATTCTTCCGGCGACAAAACCCGTTTCTATTGTGGTCATGCTAAGCGTACTTGATGATGTCCTTTTTAATCTCAATACTTTTAAAGGCCAATCACATTGAGGTTTTTTTTAAAATAAGTTTATTTATTACACTTATTATTTTTATATTTCAACACAGAGTGGCTATTAGCCGACGAAGAGTGGCGGACGGCAGTGCGTGTCCGCTGGTGGTGCACCCACTCTGGCCGTGCGCGCCTGCTCTCGGAGCCTCCCCCCGTGGCCCCGCTAGCGCTCCGCCCCGCCCCCCGAGACCTAGCCGCCTTGAAAGCCTCTTGCCCCATATTCAGCTGCACAAGAGCTTTGATGGCTCTTCAGAATGCTACTACGCATCGACATGTTACTAAAGCACTGCATTTGTTGGAGAGGTTTGTTATTTCATAGTACTGATTGCCTTTTTTTTTTATTTTTTTTATTTATAATCCGTAGAATAACACTATATTTAATTAAAGCTTACCCAAAAATTAAGGAATATAAACTGGCTCTCTGCTTACGAACATTTTTACAAAATATAGGAAACTAGAATAATTTGAATTGCTTTATTTTTTCTAGCTACGTATACTTAGTTCCTTCATCGTACGCCGATAAAAAGGAGTTCAGTTCGTTGCCATGGCAACACACGAAGCGGTTCTTAGACGCACCCCCCGCTTCGACACGCGACACATCACTGCTTTGCTCTCTATTGCACTTCGTAGTAGCGTATATGGACAATGTGCCTAATTGTGGTAAGTTTGTTTAGTTACTAAAGGAAAGAACTAAAGAAAGAAAAGAGCTTACGAATGTTGTTCGATTAACCCAGGATAAGATATTTTCTACGACAAAAATCCTAGTGAAGAATTACTAGGAATGGGTTGTTGAAGACTTTTTTGTGCAGAATTTAATAAGGAATAAACTTGTCGCCTACATTGAGGTAAAGCCGTAGCCTACCTTACGAGATTTTTGCAATAAACTGATCTTCGGAACTTTTAACAGTCGATTTCTTTTCCGCACAAGTTTTTGTAATGGACTTTTTACACATTGTTTGCTAATGCCTAAAAATGTGGACATGGCCCATAAATTTTTTGAAAGTGGCGCTAATCTTGTAGTTGTTAAAAATTACGTATGAGTATATGGAATACGTATGATAAGGTTAATTCTCAAATACAACTGTGTGAAGTTAAGATACCATGTCTTTTTATCAAATGTGTAATATTTTCCTGTTAGGTAATTGTCAGCAGCAGACCGGTTGGATTTGAACCCTATGTATATTTGCAGTTTTCTATTTTTCGTAGATGGTACAATGTCCTGGATAAAGTCATCCTTCATCGGTAACGAAGCGAACATAATTTCTCTACTGAGTCGAGACCAGCTCTATCCTCAGCAAACAGTTCAAGAGAGCATAGAGGTGACCCAACTTCACATTCACATTGTCAAAGTTCTATTACGATGCATCATGATGCTTGAAAACTGGGATGATTACGACAGCTGTAAGTTAGAAAGTTTAGTCAAAATACTACTCGCCTGCTTGGACAAAATTGATCTGAAAAACTTTCATGTGCTGGGTAAGTTGTTTTGTTCCATATCGGACCTACTTTTTACTGTCATCGGACATTGAACTGCTAGACATGATTGATTTTCAAGAAATCGCTGATTCATTTCAGGAACATACTAAGATAACATACTGACCACTTTACGTCAAAATATGTCTGATGTAATCAAGTGACACCATTGATAATTTTACAAACGTATTGTTGCTTACTACTTTTTTGTTTCCTTTTAATTTTATGACTACCTTTTTATTACAAGCGCGTTTTTTCGGAGTTACGCACTCACCGCAAACGCACTGCACTGTACAGGCAGCGCGTAAATTATACCAAGTTGAATGCATTTCATATCGTATCATAATGGGTTCATTATTATCACATAGTGAACCCATTATTATACGCTATGAAAAGCGTTCGACTAAAAGTGTTGATTGACACTTGACAAATTGTCAAGCGCGCGTAAACCGCTATGATTGGCTGAATAATTTATCAACAGCCAATCGCAGCATTTTACGCGCGCTTGACAATTTGTCACATTAATTTTGCGATCTATTTCACACTGATCTATTCTATACCTACCCATTATGATAATATTAAAAACTAATACATAAGACTATTTTTAGGATACCTAAACGAACTGATGCGTTGTATACGCTACGCTGTGAACTCCCGCTACTGCAAGCTATCGGAAGATACCCTGATCCAATGCCTGCGACTGGTGGGGAGGACATTGAGTGGGTGTGCCTCTGGTGGTGGATGTAAAGGACAGGCGTGCCGGCTAGATGCGAACTTGGCTCTACTTGCGCTATTAAGGCAGATACATGAGGAAGCTATACCCGTTCAGGTAGGCTTGACCAGACTGGCAGCGCGGCGCGGGGAGCGGTGCGGGGGCTAATGCGGTTGGTCTTCCTGTCCGCAGTCGAGCGCGCCTTCGTTCCGCCTTCGTTTAGCTCGACGAACTAGTTTGAGATTCTTCGCTCCCGCGCGGATTCCCGCTGTCCGCCCGCGCACTCACTACGGCCACGTGTATGAACGAGCTATGGCGTGAGTAGTCCGCACGCTCTCCGCGCCAAGGCGCCCGCGACGCTCGCCGCGCCCGCGTGCCCTCTATGGGCGCTCAAATGAAGTTCATAAATTTAATTTTGAGAACAACGCGCTGCGCCCGCCCCGCGCCCGCTTTTGTTGTCAGGCCAAGCACATATAACTCACACAATTATTTGCTATTCCTCTCTTATTTTCTTATTCTATTCCTAATTTCTTTCTTTCCTTATAAATAATAACCTTCCGGTCCAAACAGATCATCGAATCATTCTCCTGCCTTTATCCCAATTTAATTGGGGCCGGCAAGGCATTTCTTATTTTCCCACTCATCTCTAGCAGCCATCATCTCAGAATTCACACCCATTCTGGCCATATGATCTTCGATAGGCAAAACAGATGTTCGATTTCCGTTTTTAAATTCGTTTAACAAAGAAATGCAGTATCGTTATTCTAATAAGTGTTCCGGTTCTCTTACCAATAACTATGGGTAATTTCCGGATAACATCGAAAAAACATTTTTTTCAAGTGCTATGCAGTATAAATGTTTTGTCAGATGATAACAAATAAATATTTTCTCTATGACGACAGCTCACTACACTTCCGTTTAGTATCTGTAGTAACTATGAACTTATCTTTTCTGAGTATTTCAGGGGTTATGATTTCTTTGTCTTTTATCTGCTAGAAATGTGGATTGCACGACAATATCGAGTATTTCTCCGCCCACTAAGCTTAATATCTTTGTGCTGGGTTTGGATTCATTAATTGAATCATGTAAGGATAAAACTCACGATCTTTTGCTCGCCACTTCGCGCCTCTGTATTAAGTAAACCAGTTATCCATGAATAAAAAAGCGTTTATATAATGTGCTAATTGAGACATTTTTCGTTCGTGTTTTATCTTAAAACAATAAATACCGGTGACAATACTTTCAGACATTACTGAAAGTATTATGTTTGTGCAGTTGAACCGATAAAGTGATTAAGACTTAAGACTATTTTTAATGCCGATCGTCAATGTATATCATTGCACTAAGCCACTATCATAATATGATAATTGATAGCAGTAGCAGTCGTCCTTGACCATTAGAGTTTAATAATGACAGATAGTCGTGGATTAGTGCCAAATGCACACTTAGCAGCAAGATTAGCTTAAGGTGCCTTAAATGGCAGTAGCAGTCCCTTCAAAATCGCTGGCCATTCTTTTATAATAAGAGAGAGAATAAATAAGAAGCTCCCCGTCATGAACTCGGACGGACGGTGCCTTTCTCTTGATTTTCGGTATCGTGGTTATGCCTTAGCTTAGATTATATACGAAATGCAGAATACGAAAAAAAACGAACGCATAACGCTCATGTTTCACGGCGCCGAACCACTCTAGTAGGACTATGCAAAATAATCATTTTTAATAAAAAAAACCAGCGTTCCTCCACTTTTCTGGCCTTTTTTTTAAATTATATATAAGTTTAGTAAGTATTAATAATTTATTAAAAAAATAAAAAACTTTCAAAATAAATTTTCTGAATGATGGTGATAACCGCATCAATATCCGTAGCCTAAGAACGTGCCTGTTTGACAGTGTTGGTCACACAGGCTGACACTAAAAGCCACTTTAATTTATAATGTGTAAAGAAAATCATTTGTTTCGTGGAACCAGAGGTGGAGCGAAGGCTTCAACAGCGACGTGGTACGCACCGTGGTGAAGGGTACTACCGCCGCACGCGCTGAACTGCGCGCGGCGGCGCTGCAAGTTATCGCGGCGCTTGCGCACTACGCACAACTGATGCCGCATTTGATGCAAGGTGAGGTTTTATGACTGAAATTTTATTTGAATGGGAACACATTTTTTATGGATAACTATTCTAATTGTACGTAATAGTTACCAGTTGAATATGCCCAGAAATACGATTTTGTCATACGTAAAATTTTAATTTTAATTTAATTTCACGTTTTAGGCACATGTTTCAAAACTTCTTTTGTAAAAATATAATCAACTATTTTGTAAACATTGGCAACGCCAATTTCACACTGTAATTAAAAAATATTTTTTTCCTTTCCTGAAGCTATTCAAGAATCATCTCTGTCTCAATTTGCGGCGAATATATTTTCTCAACGCGGCGAAGCGAACGCAGTCCGCGCGGCTGCTGCTGCCCTACTTGCATCTATCGCGACACGGGCTTCACCAAAATCTGATGTAAGAAACATTATTATTTTATTTTCATGTTAATACCATCGTAAATTAAGTTAAGAACTTTAATTTTACAAAACTTCCTTTTCACTTGAAGATCAAGATTCGATTCCAATTTGGGCTTCGTGCGAGCAGTCTGTTCCCAAATATTATGGCTCATTCGTTTTTTTTGACATGCTAATATTCAACAGTGTTAGAATTTTCCTCTACATACATAGCAATTTTATGACTGTCAACAAAATATAATAACGTTATTAATCATTATTTCACATGGGAAACCCCAGAGTGAGGCGTTGGTATGCGTATACGTGTTTATAATCACGCACGGTGTACGTTTGGTTTAATATTACTTAACATGAGGCCGTTGGATATCCCACCACTTTCTATAGACGTCGTGAGATTCCAGTATAGTATAGAACGTCATCATTTATTATTATTTTATCAATTCTTTTCCTACTAGCCAGTATCATGAATAGGATATATCGATGCTATTGTTCGTTTAGTCATGCATTTCCCCTAATCCATTACCATTTATTAGGACAAAAAGATTATGATTATTTATGGAGATTATGTTTTTATTAACACCGGACATCCGTATTTTTTTTAAAGTGATGATACTGACTAAAAATAATGCTCTTTGGCACAGTTAAAGTTTATATGGAGAAGGAGTGCTAAACAATTTATAATATTTCTATTGTTTCTTCAACCAGCTTGCTGTAGGTAAAACAGCTATTGATTTTAATAACAATGAGAACTATTTATAGTGCAGTGATCATCGTTGGGTAGCTATGTACGCAAAATAGTGTCATGTCCGATAAAGTGACCACACACGTTAATCATAAAACGTTGCGGCCGGCGGCCGTATCTTTTTATAGTTAGTAATTTTTTTGCGATAATGTGTGTTTTTATTCGCTATCAACATGTTCAAAGTGCGATTTTGGCTTGTACACAAAAAAAAGTTGTAAAGCCGTTGCCACAGTGTAATTAATATACTTCCTATTACAAGAATAGGAAGTATAATTTGGTTGGTCAACTGTGAGATACAATACAATACTTGTTCCCCACAATTACAAACTAAAATCCAAGGGACTGGGTATTTTCTTTAACTCTTACAGACTGCACAATAGATTCAATTTGAACCATTCTTCCTCATAGTAAAATATGCAGTATGTTATCTAACGAAGGGCGTATCCGTTAACCTGCAATAGTATAGCGTCTATAACTGCAAAAAAATTATATTACCATTCAAAAAAAAGTTTTTAATTATTTTTTATTAGTAGTAAAATATTCACAAAATATATTAAATTGGTACGGGAAAGAAACACTCTGTACACGCACACTTGTCTTTCTACGTTGAAATACAAGTGTGCGTGTATAGTATATATGTATAGTATATATAGTACATTTATGTCAATAATATTTAAAAAATATATTTTTTTTGCTTGTAAGTAATTTTTTTTTTTTTTGCATTTATGGACGCTGTACTATTTGGGGTTACCGGGAACGCCCTTTGTTAGTTAACACACTGTATAATATATCTGGATATTATCACTGTTTGTTCATTCGAAAGCATTAAAACATCGCCGTTTTAAATAAAGTAATTTATTGTCTCCATACAAGGTGTGTTCAACAAGCTTAGGGCCATTGAGCACGTGCTATACAGCTACGAGCTATAAATTACGTACAGCACTAGCGAATACGAATGGGACCACCCGCGGACTGTGAAAATAGCATCATGTTACTACTTTAGCTACGATTTTAATAGTGGCAGAAACTAGCCAACTGCTCGCTGGGAAATACGCGATTTTATCCTCATATCACCGAGCTCTTACCCCATAGAAATTAGTGACTGACTCACTGTAATTATGTAACTGGTTTAAAATTTTATTGAAACTCAATTGTAACGTCGATGACACAACATTTTGAATAGATATTATGTAACTCAGTAATATGAGCTGGTTTGCGAAACATTCTCTAGCGTTACCTTCACGGAGAATTAAAAAAAAAAGTCAGTTGCAATAAAATTTAAACGTAATTTTGTCATGCATTTAGTGTGCAAGCTGCGGTTTGATGGACACATGAATCACATGTAAATAATGAATCGAATACCGTAGCTCGCGCAGAATCTTACTTTTCAACAATAGGAAAAATACTATACGTATACGACCTTATTAATAGTAAAATATAGCGCATTGTTCACAAAAAAATAAAGTGTAAGAGTTATGATCGTTAATTCAATTACTTCCCCCATCAAATTAGTCATAATGGACTTGTTCTACTTGCCCACTGAGGGCGATTGTGACACCAAAATAGAACATACAAACGTCGTAGGTACGTTAAGTGGTATATTCATATACCACTATATTCCTTGTCATTTCGTGTTTACTTTAATGGAGAATTGGACTTGGATATATTAAGCACGTATATATCTTGCCCTGACCCTTAGAACTTATTAATATGAATGGCACTATAAATATTCATACATTTCATCAATATGACTTTACATGTCTAAATATATTTCTATATTTTACATACAGTTTTAAAAAGGTAAAATTGTTACAGGCGGAACTTAGTAGTTAAGTACCTATTATATAATTGGCCACATTATTTATGGGGCCCGCCCGCCGGTGAGATAGAGATCGAGGTGAAGTTGTTGTTTCACGAAGTTATTGACCTGCGCCTGAGTTGTAAACACACATTTTCGTTCATCGTTGTTACTGTGCTTTTGCACTGGCGAAACATTCACAACAAAATATGTTAAAATCTCTATTTTCTGCCAATGTTCCATAAATTTTTTGACAGGAACTAGAGATTTCAACATTTTTTGTTGTGAATGTTTCGCCAGTGCAAACGCACAGTTAGCTTCTGTTGAGATGACCTGAAAAATGCGTAAAAGGTGTTTCTTATTACTATTCACGTTTCGGAATACAATGGTTATCGTAAGCGATCGATATGCGGCTACATTCGAGTCACGGGCGCAGTACATCAACACGCATGGCCTTGAGTGCATGGCGTCGTGCGAGCTGCCCAGTACAGCCGCGTAGGGCTTATCTTAGTGCGCGCTGGCGATACGCCTCACTTGATCACTGACCGCCGCCGACACCGCAGGCGCTGCCGGCACCCCGCCTGTATCGCGGATCGTGTTGTTTACATACGTACGAAATGCCGGCTCTTTAAATATACGACTTTGAACAAACATTTTTTATTCAAATCTAAGCAGTAAAGTGAACGTTATTCAAAATGTGGCTCAGTGGTATTTTATTGGTGATAGTGGTGCTCTTGCTATTGCTGACTCTTTTATTGGCTATTTTCCACTATTCATCGAAGGGAAGAAAGTATTGGTTCTTCAGAAATGTGCCTTACAGGGAACCCTGCCCCATATTTGGAAACTTTGGAGCTACTTTTACAATGAGAAGAAGTTACACAACAATGCTACAATATTTTTATGATAATTATAGAGACCAGAAATATGTTGGACTTTTTCAAGCTCGTAGACCAACTTTGATGGTAATTGATTTGGATATGGCAAAAACAATATTCTCGAAGGAGTTTCAGAGCTTCAGCGATCGTGTATCGGTATCTACAGATATCCAGCGCGAGCCGCTTCTTCGTAACCTGGCGAACATGGGTGGCGCTGAGTGGAAGGCGATGCGACACATAGTGACGCCGACGTTCTCGTCAGCTAAGATGAAGGCTATGTTTCCGTTGATAGCTGAATGTGCCCAAACGTTGAAAAATGTACTGCTAAAAGAATCAGTTGAAGACATCAATGTACCAAGTATGATGACACGATTTACGACCGATGTTATCGGAAGCTGCGCTTTTGGCGTAGATCCTGGATCACTCAAAAATCCAGATTCACCGTTCCTACAAATGTCACAAAAAATGTTTAAGATAGATCGTGCTACGGTGCTCAAACGCTACTGCCGTACCTTCGCTCCCAGATTGTTTAAATGGTTAAACTTGAGGTCATATTCCCCAAACGTAGAAACTTTCTTTACTTCCATTATTAACCAGGTTTTGGCAGAGAGACGATCTGGAGTTCAAAGGCATGATTTCCTTCAACTTATGTTAAATGAACAGAAACCAGATTCGGGTTTCTTAATGACGGATGCTCTAATAACGTCTAACTCGTTCATATTTATGCTAGCGGGGCTGGAGACATCGGCCACAACTTTGTCTTTCAGTTTATATGAATTAGCAAAAGATCAAGAAATGCAGAAAACTGTAAGAACGGAGATAATGGAATGTCTAGAACGGTACAATGGGCTGAATTATGATGCAGTGATAGCGATGCGGCTGGTGTACCAAGTGGTGGCGGAGACGCTGCGCCTGCACCCACCCACGCCGATGACCACGAGGCTCTGTACAGCCCCCATTACTCTCGATGAAGAAATTACCCTAAAAGCTCGGGACCCCGTTTTAATACCTATTCATTGCATACAACGAGATGCTCGGTATTTTCCCAATCCGGATAAATACGATCCAGATCGCTTCAAAGATGATTTAAATCCGGCAGGTTTTATGGCTTACGGTGAAGGTCCAAGGAGTTGCCCCGGTAAGTAAACTTTGTTAGACGTCATATGTTGTATCAGGTATATGCTGCGTGCAGTCAATCATTATTATTTAATATTATGTAAATAAAGTGCTACGCCTGATATTATGGCTATGTCGCGGAAAAAAAACACTTTCTAAACTAAACATTCTATTGTTCTCATTGTCTAGGTACGAATACTAATATTTAAAAATCTTTTCATTGTTTCGTTAGTATACCTGTGTTTACAAAACTTGAGCTTATGTCCACATAAACAATGTGCCACAGACAAAATTCTCTGTTATCAAACAAGTCTTACTGGGATATGTCAATTTACATTACTCGTTCTATATGCTTAGTCGGGTTTTACATTTACAATTATGCATAGCAACAAAAGATTTAAGAGATTGTTGCTAGACCTGAAATTTTGATATGCAATGATTAGCTAATTAATATCGGATGATAAGTCCTTTAGTACATGAACCAAGCGCATAACGTAATGATAATATTGATAAAATGTTTACTGTATAGGTGCACGTTTCGCCCAGCTGACTGTGGCAGCCGGGTTGGCTGCAATCCTCAGTACTTTCATGGTGGAGCCCTGCGAGCGAACCACTCCGCAGATCGAGTACGACCCAAGAAGCGTGATGCTAAAGAACAAAGGAGGAATATGGTTGAAATTTGTTTCAAAATAAAACAGAAAAATATCCTACCTTATTGGTGTTTTGTACTGAGAAGACTTCAGACGAGTGTTTGTGCTTTATTTGTCTGCCAGTCACATTTTTAAAGCCTTAAAAATGAGACCTAAGAAAAGGGATGAAACAGGAAAAATTGAAATTTAATATTTATTTTAATAAAATATGGTGGGGACACTGCTCATAATGTAGGTTCAAAAAACCCAAGTCACGACGAAACCAGGCCCAATAAATGAGCTAAGCAATTTATTCGTAAAAATAAATGCATGCATATATGTATGTACAAGACTCAAATGATTACGTATCGCTGCATACAGCTTGACCTCTCTGGAAACGCCCTTCTAATTTAATGCAAAAACGAATTGATGGTTGTTGAAAAATTATTGGATAATTCTAGTCTTCTCGCCTTACCAGTAAGGTAAGACGCGAAGAGGGCCCTCTGTCTCTATAAAAAGTTGAGTTTGAAAACTAATAAAGAATTCTCTTGAATTAATAACTCAAAATAAGTACCAACTTCATTTGCATAGTGTGGAATTGATTGATCGGTTTTGCTTTTGATGGATTTCTTGAGCACTGTCTTTTTTAGAAATAATAATTATTATCGAATTGTCGGTTTTTTTACACTTTAAGGCACTATAAGACTTAATAATTACCATTTAATTTGTAATTAGCGTTACTTACTTCATTTATGTTCTAGCGTCTAGTGATTATGTAAATTGTTTAGAAAGAATTCTCTTATTTATTTTATTTAAGTTCTTAATCATAATATAATTCTTATATCGTGTATTTCATAATACGAATCACCATTTTGCCTAGGGCTGTTGTCATCTTCTTTTCGTGTAAAGTGACTAACCTGGTGTCAGAGTTTTAAAGCCGCTCATGGGCCTCTGACTTGGCTGGCATGCCGGTTTCCTCACGATGTTTTTATTGTGTTGTGTTTGGTTGTTGTGACAGCCGTAGACTGGTAATAGTTCAATATTATCTATTCATTCAATAGTTCCAAGAAATCACGTAGTTTGCACTGTTATAATAAATACACATTTATTTATTCGTAATAATATCATTGTCTTTCTTCGACTGTGTGAATCATGCGGATGCAGTTATCATAAACTATTATTATATTGCTATTGTTTTAGGTTACAAATTACTCGTCTATGTAACGGAGCTGATAGTACCTATACACAATGACGTCACTGAAGTTATTATAAAAAAGCCTAACTGTTGTTTGTATGGGTATTGTTTTCCTCATTTGCTTACATATTTAGCTTCAAGGTGGAAATTCCGGAGACAAAAAAAAAATTTCTAAGTGAAACATAATTTTAAACCTAATAGGCGATATGTGGGAGTAGTACACACACTTCTGCCCAGCTCTTCAGGGAATTCAAGCGCATTATGTTATAATTTTGAGCACATCACAATATGTTTTTCAACGGTGTATGAAAATAATATTGAATTTTAAACTGTTAAAAGTAAATAAGAACAAACTGAGATAGAGCATTTCGATTAATGTTTGTTGTTATATTTCACAGCGGTTATTTATTTCCTAAAAATATAGTTCCACTAATAATCACACAAATTGTATATTTGCTCTTTGATGTCTGTGCGCCAAATTATTACCATTTCTTTTCGAAAGTAACTTCTTCAAATATCCAGTTAAGCACATGATTTATGTGCTGCAAAAATATCAAGTGAATCGATCTACTACTAGTTACGTGTATACCGAACCGAAGTGCCGATACAATCGATCAGCTGCTTCAGTAAACAATTACTAAACTGGGCGAGGCAGTTAATTGGTCATGTAATTATACTAAATACCTACCGACAGCAGAAAGGTGTCTTTTGATTGGTCTTTGGCCTGTTTAAATGTTGACTTGAATACCGAGAGCGCAAACTGCGCACCGTGTCTATTTTTAAAAGTTATTGTTTTTTTACATTTACTATTATGTGTACCTACCAGATATCATGGTGCCCATCGCTATCTGGCGTATCTGATTAAATAAACAGGTTTATGATGTTTAAAATAATACAAAGCATTTATGTCAGGCATTACTTTTTAATTGAAACAGTAAATAAAAATTTTTATAAGCGTGTTGGTAGGATATACTTTATGTGCCCCTGAAGCAACCATCTGGCACTCTAGAAGTCTATGTAGACAGATAACACATTAGACATATAGCCAGGTTTCACTAAATGTCTGGCACGTTTCGATCAATCTAACAGCTATTTTCCTAAGTAGGTAATTCAAAGATAGTAGAAACACTAAATAGTTCGTTTAGCGTTAAACGACTTAAAAACATCGTTCTCTTTCAGACAATCGTTTGAAGATGACAGGGACAAAATGTTGGTTTAAATATTATTTTAGCGCTAAACGCATTGGTGGTGCCACGGCCTGAAAGCACGAAAGTATGCGTAAATGTACATTGTGTTGACTGGTTCGTAGTTGCATAAGAATTCATTAAAACATGACCAGCAGTAAAAAATTTAATGAACCGGTCCGCTGATGAGTATTGAAAACTTAAAGAATGGATGGATGTATGAATGAATTAATATGATTTTTTGGAAGCTAATTAATTGATTTTGAATTGATCAACTTCCTAAGAATTATTTTAGATGTTATTCATTCATTAAATATTTATAATTATATTTCATTAATTCTATTGTAGCCTCAAAACACTAAAACTTACTTTGTACCTTAACCTTTACTTAATTCATTGCATTGTTTACCTTATAGACATGGATTTTTAATAATTTGTTGTTACTACATTTTTGTCTACATTTTGTACCTGTGTCCTGAACTGTGTATTTAAAGTATTATGGTGTACTTTAACAATATACGAATCAAAACAGACATTATTTTTAACTTTCTTTATCCGTTTTCCTATTGTTTTCTACCTAAAAAGAAGCTTGTTTACGAACCTACAATTTCACGTTATAACGAGCTACAGAATCACTTGCTACTTCATTGAAAAAAAAAAATAAGTAACAACGTATGCTAGGAAATAAAAACTTGAACATTGAATGAACATTTCGTTTGTGGCTGGAATGTAAACCTTTTAAGATTCCCTTACTCAGATAGTATAAAAATACTCGAGTTACTTGCTTCAAGTTGTATTCATTAAAACACAAGTGATAATTAGCCGGTGCAGAAGGTGTTATGGTAGTACATATATGTATCTATACTGGTTGCTTATTTGTATCTCACGGCATGTGTCTAGCTAAGAAATGCCAGTGTTTACGCGCTATTTTTACTTGAACAATGCATACCTATTAGTTTACTGATTCCTATTGTATTCATAATAGATGTCGAAATCGCTGAATCGTGCCATTTTTGATAACCTACTTGAATAAAACGAAATTCCTACTACTCATTTGCAATTTAATCTGTACTTGCAATAAAATTTAATGTCTTCGGATTAAAATTTCTGAGTTTTATTGAAGTATTTTTTTTTGTAAACATCTACTGGATATTTTGGGATGAAAATTTTAGCAATGTACCTGATCAACGTAGGCACCAGTCACCACTTCTAAATATGACTTGTTTGCCGCATCAAAAATATGAATAATTTATTTGTTTCTTTGGCATTTTTGAGATCTTACCTAACGGTATCAATAAATTTTTATTTTATCGTAATTAAGACATGGTTAAAATAAGCTATTCAAAATTTGTGTAATAATGGTTGTGTAAGTTAAATAAAAAAAAAGGTCTTCATAATATTATAAAACTTTTCAGGTCTTGGAGTTTGATGTGCTAGAACAACTGCACGAAAATAATTTCATAGAAAATTGTATAGAGATTCTCGTAGACTTCTGCAATACCAAAGATTATAAGCAATCGTTCGGTGAGTTGGACTATCTTTATATGAGACTTCTTGAATTCATCCTTGTAAGATAACAGGACCCTACTCTAGGTGTTACGTACTGATTCGCAGTTTATTTATCACCGATAATAAATAACAACATCTATTAGATTAGATTTAAGTTTAAAGATTACACGTTACGTGAGAATAATAGCATTCAATATCTGAATAAAATGATTAGATCTAGTTCACTGTTAATTTATTTACATAAAGTCTAGACTCGTAAACAATTAAATTCAATTATTACGATATCATTATAATAATTATGTTATCAGATATTAAATCATAATCATATTCATGTAATAGGAATTTTAATCACATTGAGTATTTTAATCACTGTTCCAGTGTTTCAATTAAATGCCTACTGATAGATAGGTAAAAGTATGTTGATAAAACAATAACTGTTTTTTTTTCTAGAACGAAACGTTTCGTTAAGTTTGTTGGAGCGTCGGGGTGAGTTCGAGGTGCGTGCGCAGAAGGGAGGGGGCGAGTTTGTGTCTCCTGTGCCCGTCACCCACAAGCCGCGTCCTCCGCCCACTGCCACACTTGTGACATCCTTAGCCGACGCACTACACAATGTTAGCGCCTTCAAACACTGCCCCGTCCAAGCTTGGAATGAACGAGGATTGTACCGACTTTTGTTCAGGTACTTATTGCGAATGTTCGTAGAATATGCATCAAATAATTATAGCTTCCAGCGAGTTAGTGTTAAAAGCAGCTGTTGGTTGTAAAACTGGCGTAAACTCTGCAAAATGTTAGTGTCTCTATTAATACTACATTCTGCACAAGAATAACTTCGAAGAAATTGCATTAAATCTTGTTGAAATACTGAACACTAATATTCTTAGAAAATGCCTTTCTCTATCTTAAGCTTTTAGTATTGGAGGACGTGCTACTGATGGCATGTTTCTGATTATAAAATTTCAAGTAATGCAAACGAAATTGGAATATCCCTATAAGTGCACCTCCTCTGTTAAGAAGTGGATGATAAAGTTCGGCGAATTAACATCATAACTAAACAAAACACTAAGTTGTGCATGATTTATTATACATACACGATTATTTATATTCCACTAACCACAATTGTAAGTACAGAAATTGTTTTGTACCAACTACAATAGCTCATTCTGATTGATTGAATTAGTGTGTTTATTAGAAACTAGTGACCCGCCCCTGCTTAGGACGACTTGACAAAACATCGAGATTTCTGTATTATATAAGTTAAAAAAAAACCGCCCAAGTGCATGTCGAACCACGCGCAATGAAGGGTTCCGTAGTTAATTAATTATGTTGATATCCGCTTTAAAATCCATTGTGTAGTTAAGAAGAACCAAGCGATCACACAGACAGACACGACTTTATTTTAATTTATTTGTAGATTCCATTTCATTGTTCAGTTCACGTTCTTTCATTAACCACAACTCAAAATAACGTTCTTTAAACACATCGGCAACATTTAAGTCCTAGACGATTAGTAGGTACTCAATCGTTACATGTAATTCAAACTAGTTAGGTACGCTTCGTACATACGCGCCTAAGTTGTAAAGCCATTTGCAGGTAGTAATGTTTCCGCTTCCTTTATCTAACGCCACTAAGACTGGTTCTGTAGCCCAATTAGTTCTAGATCTCAATAGAAAGAGCTTTACTTTAAATTGTTTGGCTTAGTTTACGATCAGATATTAATACCCATCTAGTCTGTGAAGTTTCAACCAAATTGCCAACTAAAATGAAGTAAAGTAACGTATAATTTTGAAATAAAAAGTCGTCTTGTATAGTGATAACCGCCACCTATAGGCACCTACAACACAACACCCAAGGGGTTTTCAATGCGTCGTTGAATAAGAAACAAAATAGACAAACAATGTCTTCTGTGCAAACAATTTTTCCCGCATTCATACCTTTTAAATCAGAACAGAAATTGCTATGGTGGTAGTTTTCCCCGGAGGAGCCCTTTGACGATTAAAATAAATGATTTACTGTTATTATATGCCATCTTAAAATATCATACGAGTAATATGAATGCTCTAATGCACATGCACATCTCTACAATGTTGCCTAATGACTCATTAGTCCTAAGTAATGATAAACATCAGCCCACACGACGGTTCACACTTACGAGCACTCACGCGAAGGTGCATTCTGTTGCGGTAATTATGGCTAACGTATTTGTCAAAATAAATACGACATAATATATTTCTTACATCTTGAGAACATTAGTCTTCTTCGAAGCCATATATAACTGTCGCTTAGGCTAAGAAATTCTTCCCTGGCTGGAGGCCCTGAGCCCTGGCTGGAGGCCCTGAGTGTAGAAAGCTTAAGGCAGCCACAGGAATGTCCGGTTAAGAAGTTATGATTTCCGAAATCACACTTCAAGATGCCCTAGTTAAAAAAAAAAAGAAAAGAAATTCTTATCTGAGCCCTTATTCACTCTGAAAAACACCTAAGTAACGCAGTTGCGTTACAATCGTACAACGTCGTAGGCTTAGTGAACTGTAGACATTCATTTTTTTTTTTTATGTACTTTACCTGATACTTTTTGAAAGGCCTACACTGTCCTCCCATAACTATTAACACTGTAATTCGAAAATATTGTAAAGGCCAATTGTCTTTTAAAAGAGTAACCATGGAGTTTCTTGCCGGCTCTTCTCCATAGGAAACGACCAATTGGAACCGTGCACCTAGCTTCTGACGTTTCATAAGTGCCCATGTAGGCTTATGTGAAATAAAATATTTAGATTTTTTGATTTTGAATCAATATGTGCAAAGTGTGTGACAAAGTAGGATATTAATGAATGAGTGAAATGTAATTAACGACATGATTGTAATGGTAGCGTTACTTGCAAATAGGTGCAAGAGGTATCGGGATTTCGACTCTCTATTTCTTTTGTCAACCTATACTATTCTAGTGCTGAAGGGCTTGTGGCTAAGTCATAAACTCATAACAGATGCATGGGTCGATCGATCAGGTTAAGCTACGCTTGCCGCGGTTGGTCCGTGGATGGGATACCATTTTTACATACCTTGACTCCTCCGTGCCTCGGAAAGCACATTAAGCCGTTGGTCCCGGCAGTCATTTGTAGATCTTCGTCAGAAGCCCGAAAGTCTGACAATTAGTCTTACCAAAGAGAGTATTTATTACCCAGTCACTGGGTGGTAGAGGTCAGATAAGCAGTCGGTCCATGTAAAATACTGGTATTTAGCTGCATCCGGTTAGACTGGAAGACAATTCCAACATGGTAGGGAAAAGGCTAGGCAGATGATGATGACTATTCTACTGCTGAGCATAGTAAGGAAGGAGGACTATGGGGGAGAACACATCGTCCTCAATATGTTGCAATAGGCTATTTATAATCTACTAGCTGCGCCCCGCGGTTTCACCCGCGTAAGTCTCGATCCCGTGGGAATATCGGAATAAAAAGTATCCTATGTCCTATTCCAGGTCATGGTCTACCCGTGTGCCAAATTTCATCTAAATCCGTTCAGCAGTTTTAGCGTAAAAGCGTAACAATCAAATATAAATAAATAAACTCACTTTCGCATTTATAATATTAGTTTGGATTACTCTACATTTTGCAGATGTACTTCATGGACTGGTGATGATACGACAGAAACATACGAGATCCGTGGCGCCACCTGCCGAGCGCTTCAGGCAGTGACAGCGCACAAATGCGTCCGTCTCTCCCTCGCCGCCACTAAGGACTGTCTTTACAACTTGTTAATGACTTTAACACCTTTTGGAGAAGGTATGTTACTTTATCTACGTGGTGTGAGTTCTGTAAATAGATAGTAAGATTGTATTCGAGGTAAACTGAAAAATGCTATGTCGTGTTATGTATTTAGCTGTTCGGTAAGATTGGTAGTGGAGTTAATATACCAGTATCGTTATCGTAATTGGTGGATCCCGGGAGGCTTTAATGCAAACAAATAAAAACAAAAAACAAAATAGTTTGAATAAGCACTAAAAGTTATTTATTATAATACTACATACACATACCTACATTCCCATGGCGGTGGGCAGAAAGTACAGAGCACAATAATAACAAAGGTGATGCTACTGGCCACATAATTTATATTTCAAAAGGTACAGTCGAAACTATGGTCGGATTCCTATGGCCACAGTTATAATAGAAAGAAAGAAAGAAAAATCGGTTTATTTGTCACAGAAACACGTGCATACAAAATAGATAACTGATCAGCAATATTAAACAGAATAGATCTATTTAAATACAAATATGAGAGTAAGTCAACATTAGGAGGTTAATCCTATAGCTATATTTATTTTAAATTGTACTAACATAGCTATAAGTATCTACCTACTAACATAATATGGACTTGTATCAACTATTTGTATGCTTGGTCTGAAATAAACAATTTCATTTCATTGCTAAAAATTTACACAAATGTTATCTTTCTTACCGGAAATATGACAAACTGTTCAAATAATTCTTGGTTTTATCAGTGCTGTCTTAGGTATTTAAGGAAAACACTTAAGAAATGCCGTGTTTTTCAAGCAAAACACTCAATATTATCATGTATAATGAAGGGATTGTTTGCCCACAAAAGCTAAGAATATGTACAGAGTGGCTTGTTTATATAAGGAACCATGACATGAAGTTGACTTAGCACAGACTAGTATTAAACTAATAATATTTATGTCAGTAATAATTCAGTAAGTAATGTGCTACTTGTAAGCAGATGTTTGCAACGAACTAATAACTTATTAGATAACGTTTGAAACTAATAAACTAAATTTTCCTCAAGTTATTAGCTGCCTTTTGTCCGAAGTCGTTAAGTAAACAGTGCTTTGATAATTTCAAAGTGTTATTAGGTTTTTCCTTCAGGAATTTCTCTGTACCAGTCCGGAGTCTGAACCCTGGTTGATGGTAATAGACTCGCCCCCTATTACATGGGACTCCTGTAACTTAATATCAGCATTTATAAAAAACAGATTCCATATTAATTTGCAGATGATAGCGAAGAGAGCTGTATGGTGGCGCGTGCGCATGCTATGTCCCTCCTCGCATCGCTGCTGGGGGAGAAGGCGGCAGTCGATACCGTGTGGCAACAACTCAAAGACACGCATGCTACGGACTTCTTTCATTTACTGTTGCAGTGCTTGGAGAGTGATGAAATTGGTAATATTATTATGTTATACATGAAAAGAACGGAAGTCTTCGTAAAACGACTTGTTGTTTGGAATGTGATAACATTTATAATAATATTGCTTCGTGCTACGGTTTGATTTGACAGATTTCTTGCGGGACGGGACTGGGACAAAATCAAAACAAAACTAAGTACGCTGATGGAGGTTTTCTATCTTCACAAACTGTGCGTCCGATGGGATTTCCCATTGGCAAAAATTACGAACCCCCCATTAGGGAACTAATTTTCAAAAATCCTGCTTTGGTGCTCACCCCCGTTATATAACTTATAGAACTCTTGTACAAAATTTCATGCTCCTGGACCTAGCGGTTTAGACAGTGCGTTGACTGTCAGTGTTTGTTTTTTTTTAAAGTATATTCAATATTTATTACAATGCATAAAAGTTCTTAAACCCGAGATTTTCGATGTCTGTACGCCTACACCTCTTATTTCGGCTAGACGTCTATCTATATATATATTTTATGTCTTACATTACAGAACTACAAGACGCAGGCCTCTACTGCCTCACACAGCTGACACAATCCATATCACACAAGAAGCACATCGATCAAACAAGAGACTGCACTTGTTCAGAGTTCTACGATTACTTGAAGTCTCCTTATTGGGACGGAGTGAATACAGAACGTTGTGGGGCCGGAGATAGTGCCAGAAGTAAGGACTGTCAACCAGAATATTTGGCTGAAGAGATCTGTAAAGCCCTGATTAATTTGTACCAGAAGCTGTTGATGGAGAACAAGAAATATGAGTCTAGTCAAGGTATGTTACATTTTGGTGGTTATATTTTTATAATTAGTGCAGTCAATTGAGCCAGCTATCTTTATGTAACGACTGGTACTTCTACATTCCCGTGTTTGTATGAAAGCTAGGTAGCCAAGGGAAGATAGTAAGAGATTCACAAGATATGAATGCCCATAACATAACATCAGTCCTATAATCCCCGAATGCTTAGGCAGAGTTCTACGTATAGTACATCCACATTTCGCCAGTTATATTTAAATCGCATGTGAAAAGAATGTAATAATTACATTCCTTTATTCTTCTTTGAACCAACAACGTACTTCTATCACGCTTGCTGTATTTACGGTTATCCCTCACGAAGGTTGAAATGACGATGATTTGAAAGCACGGGGCACTGATTGTTGGCATTAGAGAAAACCCTGCTAATTCGAGCTGTATATTTCAATTCGATTAATGATGACGATAAAGGGTACTACTTTGTCCGACTGTTATAAACAACCTATATTTAGCTTCCGCAACCACGGATTTCAAGTAGTATTTGAATCGATGAAATATCAGAAACTTCATCAAAATGTAACAAATAATCATAACCTACCTATATAATGATGTGTTTATTTAACATTTCTTATTCAAACCTTTTCTTTCTCGTCGTTGACGGATACTCCGTTAGTTTTTGTAAGTAGTTCAAGTCTGTTTTTTAAATCTTGTAGAATAATTTGATATTTCAAGTGATTGTTGTTTGTTTTTTTTTCAATGTGCAGTTTGACATTTACACCTGCCAAATTAGTCTACGAGATTAAAAAACTTTAATTAGAGTTTACACCAAAATACTGTTAATTTTAATAGTTTATTTATGGAAGCAGTTCAAAGTTATGTTGGTTTAGATATCTGAGCCGTACTTACGGTTATGTTATTATTGATCGACTCGGACAATAGCGCGTGGCGGAGTCACTCTGAAGTGTGTATTACTGCATTACCATGTGCGTAAAATGCGGTAGTGGGGCGCGTCATTTCAGAGTGTACAAGCTTTACGACTGAATTTAAGATAATATTAATTAGGTACGTATAAACCAGGGATGTTGCGGATATCCGCATCCACAACCGCGGAGCTTCCACATCGATTTGGACATCTGCATCCGCATCCGCAATAATGAATGCGGAGAAATGAAATGAAATGAGGCTCGTGCCGTACGTGTTCATGTCACGTCTCAATGACCACTATCAGCGAAGATTTCGTTCGGAGACAAGATCCGACGCGTTAGTTATTCTCGTAAATCAGTCATAACGTGTTTAGTCGCTCTTATTGTATGAACATTTCAGTTTTCGATTGTTATTGTGAATACCTATAAGTACAGTGAGCATTGTGTGCTATGCGAGATTTCTGCAGAAGATAAATTATTTAAAAAGTGAATTTACAATGCCCGGCACCGACGCAAAGTGACATTTGGAAAAAATATCTTAAAATCCGCATCCGCGGATGTGAGCCTTAAAAAATTCTGCATCCGCAACATCCCTGGTATAAACGTACTTTGTCTGTATGAGCTTTATTGGCTCGTGCATGTTCCCGAGGGAAAGATATACGTACGTACTCAGATTATCAAACGTGTTTTATCAGCAATCTTTAATTAAATCTAACGTATTCTATCGCCCATTGATACATGCAGTTATATCAACAACTGTAGTTGTGTTCAAAATGTCGTTACATAAACTATCCATGATAAACATCTTCAACTAATAACTCGACATTGAGCATCTTGTTTATTCAACTATACTCCTAATAGACTACAGTTCATCTGATTTATAGTACGCATTACCTTCGTTTATGTAATCAAACTGTCGTAAATCTATTTTGTTGATGCAGTAATTTGATAACTATCGTAGTGGATAGGTCAGTTAAGGTTGCTATGTTACTGGAGCTATAGACGCCGACATGTTATTGTATTATTTGTAGTTATGCGGGTATCGTCAAAGTGTTGCAAACTTTCTTGTAGTAACATTGGTTGTTCTTATTACATTCAAAGTCAAATAATTTATTTCAAGCCCATTAAATGGCAATTTTGAATGTCAACATTTACAATAAAATAGAACCTACCTTCCTACTATCCATCTGCGAGTCTTAGTAACAACCCGAAGATTGGAAGTTGGCGGTATGACACCGCCGTGTCTGGATGCGCACGTCCCACCGGATTGCCGACCTATCGGACTATGAGAGAGCGGGAAGAGAAGTGCACCTGTGTCTGCGCACGCACTTTTACACTATAATATCTCCCGCGTCGAAGGCTGGTCTCCGCTGAGATAGGCTGAGATAGGTCGACATCGCCATGGCCGAAATTCGGTCTGGAGAATTATTATAACTCTGCGAGTATATTAGCCATAGAATACTTCATGTTCGGCATCAGCATGTTCTACTTAAAAGAAAATTATTTTATTACTAAACTTTGTTTTGTATGTTGTTACGTCAAGAATGTGTAGATATGTTAAAAGGGTGGGTGCATTTATAAGGTTGGTTGAAATTATGAAATATCGGTCTGTTGAGGACTGAAATATTGATTATGAATTTCAATATTAATATTGAACTTGGCTCATACTTAAAACCTACGTACCTCAAATTAAATATTCAGTATAACGGTTCATGATTTAATTTAGTAATATTGACAAATTAACCAAAACCGTAATAATTGACTCTTATTGCGATGTTGCCAACTTTTTGAATCATAATTTCAGCCGAAAGACGTCCACAGCTGGACATAAACCTCCCTCAAGCACCGCCACTTCGACCGGTTCTGTGCCAACTTTTTGAATGCAACCTCTTAATTAGTAATGGTGTAAAAAAATAACCGATAAAGGAGATCATTCATTTTGGGCTAAATGATGAAAGTGCCGGCCAAATAAAAAAAAAAGAAATATTTCGTTAGAACATGTTATTCTCTTCACTTTTCACTATTGGGCCAAACCTGTAGGGAAATTCCCTGCGCTGTTATACGATTTTGTAAAATACTGTCCTCAGTATATTTTATAGTTAAAATAATAAAAAGTAATCTAATTAAAATAATAGCTTGTAGTAATAAAAAATGAAGGGAAAAACGTACTCTTTCGGAATATAGTTTTTTTTTTGTTCGGCCGGCTCTGTTACCTCTTTAACCCAAAAATGTATGGACGGTATGTATCTCCTTTATGTCTATGACATTAAGTCCGCCTCTGTACATTTGTGTGCTTGAAGTATTATTTATTTATATATACTTTATTGTACACCAGAAAATACATAGCGAAAATAAATATATTAAGTATTAAGTGTTTTGTGAGGTATTAAATAAATAATTAAACTTTCTTATTCAGACGAGCGCTGGATCCGCGTATGCTCCTGCCTGTCCTCCGTCCTGTCCGTAAGCGGTCGCAGTAGACAGTACGCCGTACATCGACACCTGCCGCGACTACTGCTCGCTACCTTGCAGGCTGTGAGGGATCATCTGTCAATGCAGGGGAAGCCGGCTGAAGTCATCAAGAATGCTAACAATGTGAGTGGGAGTTTTATTTACTGTTACAGGAGTTTTCTACTTCGAAACCTTAAAAAATAGAGGAAATCAAAGTTACAAAATTACGATTATTATGGAATGGTATGTTCGTTCTTTTTTTGTTAATTTGGCATAAATATATATATCTCTTTGAACATGAATGCAATCTGTAAAGCATTATTTATTTTTGTTTAAGGGTTTATTTTTAGATAAATGTAATGCCTGCAGACAGGGGTGACGCGACGGTTCGACGCTATTCTGGTGGAACAATTTCTATAAAAAATTCAAGGAAATTGTTCTACCGCTGCCGCGTCGCACCTTTCTATGGCAGCTTTTATCTGTGCCGGATAAACGATCCCACGATGGCAAAACAAGCCAAGCTCTATACGAGTATCATTATCATTTCTGAACAACAAATCAAGTATAAATTTTGGTCTACTTTTGCACTTGCAGGTGCAACATATATTTATTAACATTTATTTAAGTTAATATAAATAAATACCTTGGTATGTTTTACATTTTAAATTATACGATATTTATTTAATTCATTTGGCGATCGACAGAATACATAATTCAGAGATGTGTTCGCAATACATTGCGTAAGGTACCTTTCGTGTTTGTTATTCAGAATCTGGTGCTGCGTACATTGTACTGGCTCCTGGTCGTCATGGATTGCTCGATGCTGGACTGTCCTGCCGCTAAGGAGAGCTTTGTGGATGACAACATGACAACCTCTCTTAATAGGCTGTGGCCTTGGTGTATGATGACCGAACAACTGCGACAAGCCGTCATGCATCTCATTTATACGTTCACTAATGATTGTCCCAAAGGTATGGTTGAGTTTGAATAATTATAGCAAGAAAAGACTATGAGGGAGTTCAGATAAGAAATTTAGAACGCGATTTTCTAGGACGTGTCACGCGTAGCCGAGTCATTAGAACCCAATACATACCTCGTATGATTCGCACGTAGTTGTGCGTAAAACGCGTCATCTTCCAGGCACTTTGTTATGACTGGGTCCATAATAACGTAGCAGGCGTAAAGTCACGTTTTACAAAACGCCGGCGGTTTCTCATTTTACGCAAGATGAACTCGAGTAGATCAAAGGAACCGCTTGTTGTAGATAACCTTTCACTACGTTATTTAACTTATAACCCCTCTGCGTATTTACTTGATGTCAACTGAGGGTAGACCCTCAGTATTTGTACTATTAGTATAGTATATTCTATAATTACAAAAATAAATATATTACAGTGTCATTATATTTCATAGTTTTGATTATAAATGGTGTCTAATAAAATCATATTATATCGTGTATTACCTATACGTATAATAAAATGGTAACGAGGTGTTTTTGTCCGTTTTTTTGTTTGTCTGGATGTATGTTACGGATTGGCGCAAAAACGGCTGAACGGATTTGGCTGACATTTGGCCCACAGATTATTTATAACCTGGATATCCAGATAGGGTACTTTTAATCCCGGAAATACGTTCTCGTGGGATGTTTTCCGACATCGGCAAAAACTAGTTTAATTAATATGATCTAATAATGTTGCTAGCGTGGGGCGCCATGAGCTCGTGTGTGGGAGCGCGCACGTTGGTCGCAGAACTGTGCGCGTTGTGTGCGCGTGAGGCTTCCCTGTCCGCTCGACAGCGACCTCCTGTCCTGTTGCTGCTGTGTCTGCACTCGCTGAGGCGCATGCTGCCGCATCATCATTGCCGTACTATACTGCTAAAGGTAAGATTCATTAAGTTGAAACTAGTCTTAGTTGTCTTTTCAAATGTGGATTTGGTTTGGTTGATTAAATATTGTTAGTTCGTGTAAGCTGTGGTTACCTGTAATTGAGTGTGCATTTCAGTATAACGTTTATATATAAGGTTGATATTTGTTTAAGTGGAAGTAACATAAATTGGAAACCAGGATTTGAATATAGACGAAATTATTCAACATAACAACATCACCCCCGCTTTCCCCGAAAGTTGGGTAGAGGTATACCTGCATATACCAGGGTTGCGGTATTTATTTGTTAAATTTCGCAGCATTATGCTGAGATAGGAGCCTTTTTGGCCTCGGATGGGTCTTTTCTCTATTATTTTATTCGTTTTTAAGGTTCCGTACCCAAAGGGTAAAACGTACCCTATTATTAAGACTCCGGTGTTTGTTCGTCTGTCTGTCTGTCCGGATCACCAGGCTGTATCTCAACAAATACTAAAAAACAGAATAAAATAAATATTTAAGGGGGCTCCCATACAACAAACGTGTTTTTTTTTTTTGCCGTTTTTATATAAAATGGTACGGACCCTTCGTGCGCGAGTCGAACTCGCATTTGGCCGGTTTTTTATTTATCCATCAGCCGCACCAGGCCCGCGTGGTGACTCTCTCACAGAGAGGAAGCCTGTGTCCCAACAGTGGGTGGGAATGTTATAGGCTGATTATTTTATGTTATGTCCCTTGTTTATTGTTTGTATTTCCTGTGCGCGTATCAAATTAAATATGTTTCTTACTCTTTTCTTTTTATAATAAACCCACACTTCGCCACGTGTTATTCCAAACAAAATGATCTCTTCCACAGAGCGAGGCACTATCAAGCATGTACCGCATGTGTATCCGCGAGCGCGTGCGCGGCGCCAGCCCGGCGCACGTGACGTGGGCGCGGCTGTGCGCGGGCGCGGCGCGGCACGCGGACGGCGCCGGCGCCGTGCTGGCGCTGCCGGCCGGCGCCGCGCCGCTCACGGCGCTGCCCAGCTACGTGCGCGCGAGGTTCATGCCTGCCTTGGCACATGCGGCTCATCATCACCGCATCACGTTTCTGCAGTCTGGTGAGTCGTTTAGTGTTGTGTTATTATGTGGCAATGTTTGAGGTGCAGCGTAGGTAGGAAGACCCAGATATGATACCATTGAGAGGTCACAAGATGTCGGTGGATGGGGGTAGCGTAGGCAATGGTTGTGGAGGCTTTAATTCAGAGGTGGACGTTTTTCGAATGAAATACATAGACCCTGTGGATTTTTGCGTACTTTTGTAGGGAATTATGATTATTTATATGTCTGTTTATTAAGTATAGCCGCAATTCGTCACATGGAATCCCTTTATGCTTCAAGTATTGTTTGGTCCAGGACGCATTTTCAACAAGACCACAAAAACTTTGCAAATGCGATGCTCAATAATCATAGCTATTATTGCCAACTAATTAATATACGACGAACAGAAGCTTATAGCTAGCTATTTTCAGCAGGCTATAAATGACAGCAACTAATTTTCATACAATTGACCGTACAATTTCAACCACTCTGCTTCCGTATCAAGCTCAGTATAGTTTACGATGTAATGTTTGGCAGCTGATCTGCTGGAGCTGTTATCGGGGACGCTCCTGACGGGCGACACAGCGGAGATAGTGTCGGCTGCGCGCGCTGTCTGGGCGTTAGCTGCTAACAATCACAAGGTGAGGATCAACTTACCTTTTTGAATAGGCCTGCCGGCTAGCAGATGTCTTTATGAGACAAGAAAAGCTTCTACCTTTTCTCTTGAAAATCGTTGTCGCTCACTTGATATTTATGGACCAACTAAGAAAAGAGGTGAGTGGCGAAGTGTGACGTCTCCGGAAAGAGTACTCTCTTCTGGAGTCGGAACTTTGCAGTCACTTATGTGACAAGAGACATGATACAGCAGAGTTTAGACTCAACAAGTTTATACCTATCTTGGTTTCTACAGCCAGTAGATCAATTCGAGCGAGCATTAAATTCAACTATTAGGTATTTCTAAAGTTAAGAATCACATCTTTAAACAGTATATCATAAATTCATAACCTGTGAAAAACTGTTCAATGTAATTCAGTCTGATCGTATTGATCATCATCATAATAAATTAAACAGGATTGAGATATTTGTATTTATTAAAATATTTATAACAACCTTTTTTAATGCATCGCCTAAAAATGCAAACTATTTATAACTAGTTGAGACATGATAACTAGTTTTTTGTGTCACTATTGGCAAATTTTGATTAATCAACACGTCTTTGAAGATCAATTTACATTTAAAAGTGGTATGATATCATCTTTTTAGCACTGGTTTTTGTACTATATATGTATTTATATCAATTTACTTCTACTGTCATATTGCATAAGATAAATAATAATGTTTTTCAATGGTTCATTAAGTTAATTAAATTATGATTACGCTCACGTAAGTCATTAATCGCTAATCTGGGGGCCATCTTCAACTTACAATAGTTTATCCACGTCGAAAACGTTCTCTTTTCAATTTAATTTTGCTCCTTGCTATGTTATTCACTTATCAGATCAGAAATAATATTATCTATATTCAGCTTTTGCCGTTTAAATGTCAATCAAATATTATGTGTGTATATATTCATTTTTATTCAAGGAATCTGTCCTTGTGAAGGTGATTATGTAAGCATGCCGAAATATACAATGTATTGTATTTTTTAGTGTGGGTTCCCTCTATTTGGCAGATTCTTGATACTCCGAAATTTATTTGGCAGAACACACTTGTTTTTTTAAACGAATATTTGTAAGGCAGAATAATTGTTTAATATAGCTATTGTTTGGCCGAATGTTAATATATGTCCGAATTTACAGTGGCATACTTTTAAGATGGCAGAATTTTATTTGGCATAACGTTTATTTAGAGCGACGATTATTTGGTATAAATTTACTTAGGATACTATGAAGATGGCAAAATTTCATTTGGAATAATTTTATTAGGCATATTTCCATTTGCCCAATTTTTTTTTTCGACTCTCTTGCCTCTTTGCTTAGGCCGAACGAGAGAAAATTTTTTGACAGAAGATATGGTGGCAGCTTTTTTTTGTATTGCGAGCGTAGCGAGTGCATGTGTCAAAGCGAGTCTATTTTTAGAGCGAATGTTTATTTATAGAATATGACGTTAGCCGCATATACAACCTCCTTGCAAAAAAACACTCGATTATTATGGATATGAAAAGTATGCCAAAAGATGATTCTAACTGTAAACTTTCTGAGATAATTATGATAGTTCTGCTTTTTAATGACTACTGATATGAAATATATGCCAAAAGACGATTCTGACTGTAAACTTTCTGCGATATGATGGTTCTGCTTTTAATTATTATGGATATGAAATGTATGCCAAAAGACGATTCTGACTGTGAACTTTCTGCAATATGATGGTTCTGCTTTTTAATTATTATGGATATGAAATTTATGCCTAAAGACTATTCTGACTTACAAAATTATGAGTTTTGAATATATGCTATATGAGTGTCTGCCAAACGATTTTCTGCGAAATGAAGTTTATGCTATCCGTTGTTATGCAAAATAATATTATGACATATAAAGTTCTGCCATAAAAGGTAGACCCTTTTAGTGTCTGTCAAACATTTTACTAGTCCAGTCCCAGTTTAAAATCGCCAACCCGTCTTGAGCAGGCGGTGATCAATGGTCGTGGCTTGTCTCTATGAGTAGAAGTTTATGAGCTGCTGGTATTGATAACTATTTTCTTTCTGATTTGTGTAGGCTAAGCTGGTGCTGCGGAGCTCGGGCGTGTCGGCGGCCGTGCACACGTCCCTCCTGCGGCTGGAGCGCTCGGCGAAGGATCCTGCGACACAGCGAGCGCTGCAGCTGCTCACATACACTAACACCATCTTACAAAGAACTTGACTGATCAGTGATACCTGTTAGTTCTCGTACCCACGTGCGATATTTATCACGCACTGGATTTTCAACACACCACTTAGCGGCGAGAGTTTAAAATCAAGCAATGTATTTTTTGACGCGGTGTGATGCGTTCTGTTGTACTATCAATGCTCTGAGCCGAGCATTGAGAGTTGAAAAACCAGTGCGTGATAAAAAACCGTCGCGTTAAATCCCCCGTGCTTACCTGGGCTTACGGATGATTAATGCAACATCGTGCCGCATACGAGCCGAGATGCGATGCATTATGATACATTGTTGTTTAACTGTGACGCGCATAGTGTAGTATGAATTATACAATTAGATACAAAATGATCGAGCTTTTGCTCAAATACGGCTCAATACAGTATACATCATCCCTGAATCTCAAAATGCCTTCTCAGGGTGGCTTTAGATAACGCACACGTGCATTATCTTCTGGCTATGTAGAAACATGTAACCCAAGTCATATGATTCTGATAAAGAAGTTGTGAATTTTACTATGTAGTTATATCTTAATCTCGTGTTTGCATTTAATGATTTAGTCGTTCCTAGGTCACATGATTCTGTGTTTATTTCGGAAATCGGTTTTTCAGATTTTCAGTTAAACCGTGATAGTTAAATGAAATGAAGTATACGCTTAATTAAAAAATAACAGTATTTATGAAATTGTTTGTGATAATTAGTGGGACCAGCATTTGGAAACTTTGAATGTATTTAAATGGCAAGTATGTTGTAATAAATGTTTTTAAAGTTTATTTTGTTTTTTAGTCCAAACGAGTATCCATACAGATTTATTTCATCACAAACTACATTTTTATTTTTATTTTGTAGCAGTTTGCTAAAAGCGAGTTATATGATAATTTTATTAGAAAAAAAAAACGAATGCAACTATTTTGACACTTAGTTATATGACTGGGACCTAATTTAATATTCGATTAAACTGGCTGCTAAGACAGCGTTTCTTTCGCTAATGAATGGGATGGGCGGAATAAAAAATGGGCGGTTCGCGCGCAAATTTAGATATTTCCTTCGATGACCTTCCGTAAATAAAGTATCTACTCCGTAATAGGGATTTATTTTGTTTTTTAGAGATAACTTTGTTTTTTTTTCTATCGAAGAAACTACAAGTAATCCTGTTTCTCAAGTGTACGATTCACAGAGTGAATCTTACATAAATTGATTGCATAATTAAAGGTTAAGTAATAACGATGCAGCAGGGGATCAAACGAACGCAATTATTTTGCAATTACGTATCATTCGATCCCATGTTAATTTTTACCAATAAATGTATTTTTTTTACATAATATTGTTATGGCTAGATGCATAGGTTAGGTATGTGCATAGATAAACAACAGTGGATATTTATATGTTTGAATTCATTGATTAATTTGTGCATAATTAATTGAATAGGTAGGTAAAGATGATAGCGATATCACTGCAGTGTCAGTAATCAGTAGGAAACATGAATGGGTAATTATGAGGTATCTGGATACATAATGCTCATGGCCAAGTAAAAGGGCCGCACAGGTCGATTCATCCGTCTAAGCATCGCTTGCCAGGGTTTGTCCGTGGATCGGTGACTATCTTTACATACCGAGACTCCTCCGTGCCTCGGAAAGCACGTTAAGCCGTTGGTCTCGGTTGTCATTCGTGGATCTTTGACAGTCGTTACGGGTCGTCAAAAGCCCGACAGTCTGACAACCTGTCTTACCAAGGGGTATCGTATTACCCAGTTACTGGGTTGTGGATACATAACGATAAAACGCCTTGCCTTAGGCACTGCACATCATTGATTTTATTTTATCGCCCCGGTAATCGAAAGCCCTTATAGTTAAGTAAAATTGGCAATAGATGCTCTAATAACAAAAATCTTTAGTTCTTAATTATTGTCTATGGTACATTCATACTGAAGAAAAGCGCTTGTCATTTCGGTAATATTCATGGCTCATTGACCCGTATTTTGGATGCAGCTGAATACTCTAGGGCTTACTTATAAATTGAAACATTTTAGATCCTTTTTATCGGTTCGCGGAACAAAAGAAGTTTTATTGTTATGACGCCTATAGACGACAAGCGCGCGCGAAAGTTTATCGTTACGTGTGTCGGAAGAAATTTGCGCAAATCTCTTCCAACCCACGTAACGATAGACTTGCGCATGCCTAAATTTGCGCAAATAAATCATTACATGTGTGGCTAGCATTAAATTAAGAATATTGCTGGTGAAACTAACAGTTTTTCATTATTTTAAGACTTAGCATTGTGTCAATAGAACGTACATCGATACGTACGTACCTATCCTGAATTGACATGTATGTACTACTCTACATAGTATGCGATAGTGGAGGGTAATAAGTCGTTTGTATGCCAACATGAAGTGCACAATTAAACAAACATACCATTTTTCCTGTTTATAGCATTAGTAAGTACCGACGGTAGTAGTAATTGAACTCGGCTCTAGTGCTTTTTATGAATGCGGACAATGTTCATGTTTTTCCTATTATTCCGTTCAGTGTTATGTTCATTTGTATTTGTAAAAGTGTGACAGTATCTATGTATGTTCGTCTCTAATCAAGTAACTCGAAGTGATTCATAAAATACAATAAAATATTTCCAGCAACCTCCTGCTGCTGCCATTAGACTTTTACGTAACTGATTCATAGAACGGTTTTAAAGAATGATAGCCAACTCCTTCCCAACTTGAACAAATTAATTTGAGTCAGAAGATAACGAGTCACAAGGTCCATTGTGTGTTCGCAGTACTAACTCCATCTGCAGCAACTTCAATTGTTTATTTATTGAACATTGTGTAGGTACATATAATATAAATAATGGAATGAGGAACGCGTACCCGCAGTCTCCAGTGTTAAAACTGACAACAAATACACACGTCTCGTATAACCAGTCGTACCGCGGCCGGTTCCGCGATAAGGTTCGCTGTCGATAGCGCACAATCGGCGCACACGGTGACCAACACAAATTTTACGGGAAGTTTACGTTACTCATTATCGGCGTAAGGAGCGATAATCCGCGCTTGTAAGGCGCCGGCTTCGACCCGATGCGTCCACGCGGTCCTCGGTGTCTGCACTCATGTCGCGCTCCGCATCCGCCTCGCGCTGATCAATAAGGAATAATGAGTCAACGGGACCCCCGGCGCCGGACATATCGCGCCATAGTTCATAGTGTTTGTGTGCTTCGACCCAGTGTTACTGCAGTGAAACCGCGAGGAGATGTCATCTGTGCAGTTCAACTTTCCGCCGGAGAGCTACTCAGCAGTTTATACTGCTGACGAAACAACTAATGCGAATGTGAGTACCGGTGAGTGGCGAGAGGCGTCGTTATCACGGTGCGACGCCTCGGCGTGCGTGTGCACACTGACAAGGCCGCGACGGCGCACAATGGTGCATTCAACTCGTTTTGCGAAACTATCTATATTTCTACGAGCGTTGCATTGCGCGGGGTCCTGTCAGGGCTAGCCTGCTACAGCGTCTCGCAGGTGCTGCTAATCCGTGCGATCATTAAAGTAACGACGATATTTACATTGCGATATGGTTTACGAGGGTACCTATTAGATCCGCTTAAACTTCAAGATTTCTTATAAATCGAGTCTTAATTTGACCATTCATTCAATAGGTAACCTAGTTCTGTTAGCTGTTACCGTAGTTTCATGGACTAGAATGTGGTACAATAAAATAAATATACAAACTTCTCGAATATTTATGTCCTACCCACTCTGCATCATGAATTTTTGGCAGTTTACAATCGCAGACAAAATGATGATCTAGCATAAAACCAGTAGGTAATGCAAATTCTCGTATTGTTTATGCAGGCATTATCTACTACTTAGGTTTAAAACCAGAGCATTATAACGTCGTATTTTAAATCCTAACATCCCAATGTCGCGGTCGCTAGCGTTGCGTTGTGGAGCACGCACTTGGGCGCCACATCTGCTTTGTTCTTTGTCCTGCCAAGGTTATCATTATCACACAATTTGAATTATTTTAACTGTTACGAACCTACGTAGCATGTACGTACTTTTACACATTAATATATATTTTTGTTAAACGCTTGTTTTTTTTATCAAATTTAGCTATCGGAATTTCAACTACATTTACAACCTGAGTAAGTTGCAAACGTAGAGTTAGAGCAGTAGTTCACATTAATACTACCTATTATAAATAAAACCTACTACAATTACTATTTACTACAAAAAAATACTACAACTTCTAGTTTCTCGTAAATGCTATTTCAGCTTGTTAAGATGTTTTCGTTCAAAATTACTCTCAAGAAGCATTAAAATTCTCCTCTATAAGACCTTACTAAGACCAATACTGACATACGGCTCAGAATGCTGGGTGCTAGGCAAGAAAGACGAGAACTCTTTGTTAGTATTCGAGCGGAAAATCCTCAGGCGCATATTCGGTGCAGTGCTGGAAAACGAGCAATGGCGAACGCGGTACAACCATGAGCTCTACGAGATGTATGGTGAGCCTAATATAATAAAAACAATCAAAATAGGTCGTCTTCGATGGGCTGGACATGTTGCAAGAATGGACGAGACCAGAGCACTCAAACGGTTACTGGATAGTAAACCAGATGGGCGTAGAAGTCGAGGGCGGCCCAAGCTCAGATGGTTGGATGGCGTAGACCAAGACATAAGAACTGCCAGAGTGAGATATTGGAGAAAAAAAAAATGAAATATACTTGACCAGGCTAAGGCCCACCCGCGGCTGTAAAGCCTTAGATGATGATAATGATAGTTTCTCGCGTTGACTGGGTAATTAATTGGGTATCCTACGTCATTATTAGTTACGTAGATATTACTATCTAGGTAACCGGTACCGAATAGCCAATTGCAGAGCAGTCCAGGCTACAGGAGCTTCACTTAGCTCGGTGGGCAATATGCCATTAACACTCCATAAACATTTGCTAATGGTCAAATGATCAAGTTGCACTGGCCTCGTCTGTTGCCAGTACCTAGGTAGGTAGAGCTACTTACTGAATACGGTCCGTCGCGTCGTTTCTTCGGGTAAGATTTCAGTGGACACGTGTAAATTACAGTAGCAGTAATGGCTTTCATTTTGGTAGTTCAAAAGCATCCATTGTGGTATTTATGTTGTTGAGCAGACAAACTCGAACATACACGAAGCAATGGATTGGCAATATCTTTCAAAAAAATTCAGATGATTCAGATTGTGATTGACAGTTTGTTACGCAATTAGGATGCTGTTTTTAAACCTAAATAAACGGTACCTAAATAATACTTACTTACATATTTCACACTTTAGCAGTACCTAGGTAAATAATTTAATGAGTACTTAAGTACTTTTATTTTTTCTCTTATAATTTTCTACTTGGACGTCAGTAATCAAAATAAAAAGAAATTAAAATCAAAATATTTTATTTCACATAAGCCTACATGGGCACTTATGAAACGGCAGAAGCTAGGTGCACGGTTCCAATTGGTCGTTTCCTATGGAGAAGAGCCGGCAAGAAACTCCATGGTTACTCTTTTAAAGGATAATTGGCTTTTACAATATTTTCGAATTACAGTGTTAATAGTTATGGGAGGACAGTGTAGGCCTTTCAAAAAGTTTCAGGTAAAGTTCATAAAAAAATTAAAAATAAATGTCTACAGTTCACTAAGCCTACGACGTTCTCACATTCACAAGGTAGAAAAGAATCTATATAAGATAAATAAGATACTACAGATAAAACCTATTTAAACCAAATGACACAGTAATTGGCAACTACCTACTTAGTTGTAATAAATTTATCAAGTAATGTGATACTTATTAAGGTTTTTGACTCTCCATAATAATTACATGTAACTATAAGGTATGTTAGGCACTTGATCAGAATAGGTACTTACATCATTTTGCGTGTACCATCTATGACGCTGTTTGAAATGATGGTAGACAGCCCTAGGATAGTCGTTTCTAAACAGAGGTTTTTTATTCTGATGTCCAGATATTTTTTTCTTCCGACCTTGTGTTGATAGTACCTACCTTCCTACATAAAATAAAGAAAAACACTTGACACAAAAAAAAACTACCTGTGCCACAATTTTTCTCATGAAAAAAGAGCTAGGTGATATCCCCATACTGTCCCAGAAAAAAAAATCACGGTTTGATTTAGGTTCCTCTAACCTGCAGCCTACCTACTATTACCAGTAGGTATTTGGGTCGTCTTAGGGGGTGCAGTAAGTATTGTATTGGGTCGAGGTAAAGTAGCGACGCCACCGTTCAAACGAAATTTATTCTGACATAATTGCTTGGATAAAAAAGAAAATAAAAACTTTTTACAAAAAAAAAAACCAACCGAATTCCAATAATAACACAAAAAAAGTAAAGTGTTTCATTTTTCACTTTTTAGTTGTGGTACCTACCCCACACAAATTCGAATACCATTACCTTCTTTTATGTAAATAACAGTGACGGAGTCAAATAAGATATCATCTACATAGACAAAATGGGAAAAAAACGTAATTATTGAAGCTAACTCAAAAACTACGCAAGCAAAGTTAATAAAATTTATATGGGACCACACGGGAAGCACCAGCTTTCAAATAAAAGAATCATCAAAATCGGTTCACCAAGTCGAAAGATCCGAGGAAACTAAAAAAAAAAAATACAGCCGAATTGATGACCTCCTCCTTTTTTTGAAGTCGGTTAAAAAAGTATCTACCTTGATACTATTGTGTGTTACCAGTCACCGGATTTATGGATGATTGGAACCAGAGTCTTGCGGCCTTGGCTCGAAGACCGGACACGGTGATCGATACCGGAGACAGACCAATTCCGATACTGACCAAATCGGGCAAGGTGTCGCTAATTAAGACATTACTTACGTCAGAGCAAGCAATGAATTTAAGAAGTAGGTATTACTAAACAGATCAGATACAACAACCAATTTAAAAGTGATAATTGTGACGTTACTGGATACGGTATTGACACTTGGATTTATTGTTGTTGTTGTTGTATATAGGTACATACCCGCCTATATTTATATACAGTGTGACCGGACATGGACTAGCGATAGCTTAGCTAAAGTACAAACATCTTTTATGGGGTACTGCGTTAAATGCTATAACAAAATACCTTGTGATATATTGCAATTAAATGAAAGAAAATTTAAAACTCATATAAAGAGTACACTTTGTAAACAAGCTTTTTACAAATTAGAGGCTTATATCCAAGATAAGAATGCTTGGAAACATGCTGGTCTTGCTCCATAGGACAATTTAGAGTCTGGACAAAATCAAACTGGTTGCTAATTTAGTTGTATATTTTATTATTTGTATGTTATAGATTTTTACACTCTGTGATTGCTTAAACACATGCACTGACTTATTAGTATTACTTGTAAAAATGTTAGGAATATTGTAATATCGTATACTTTTACAATGTTTGTAAATATGTGAGCACTATGTACCATCGAAGAAGTTCATATCTATGCACCGTAAGGACTATTTCTGCTTGCAGCGCTCGGCCGTTATAGAACCGGGGCGGTAACAGATGTGGTCATCGTGCTCACGGGATTTTGTTTTGAAACTGCTAAGATATGAAGTTCTTCGATAGTACCTATCATATAACTAATTTATTTGTCATTGCTCCATTTATGATTATTTTTACCTTTTGTGGGACAGTAATGTTATTGTAGGTGCATCGTCTTCACATATAATTATATAATTCATGTATACAAAATATTGTAAAACATTTTTAAAAAGAGTAACGGTGGAGTTTCTTGCCCATGCTTCTCCATACGAAAGCTACCTTTTGGAATGGGCAACTAGAATCAATTCTATTTCTTTGTTTTTCAATGACGTTCAAAAGTGCCTTTTATGTGCCTATTTGAAATAAATTATTTGACTTTGGCTTTCATATTTAATGTTTATTTTTTTATGATTTCCTGTTTAGGGTTCCGACAACTGCCTTGAACTAAAACCCAACTACGACAAAAAAGTCGACTAAAAAGGTAGAAACACGAATCACAGATAGACAAATTAAAAATCCGGAGTCACATACGTGCTAGGGCTTAAATCAAACAGATACGTGTGACTCCGGATATTTAATTTGTCTGTCTGTGATTCTTGTTTAGGTTTACCTTTCAGTTGACTTTTTTGTCGTAGCTGGGTTTTATAACATATATTTTTATTTAAAAAAAATTGGGGTTATAATATATATAAATATTTTTGAAATGTGTTAATTAATCCCTTTCATTTGATAACAACACTGGCACATTTTTTTTTTTTTAGTTTGTTACTTTGTGGTCTCTCGGGGGCGCCATATTCAATTTAATGTGACGGCACATAGCCTATATATAACCAGCGGACGACCAAGACGCTTCCAACGATACCTCATTTGTCCAATTTTGACGAGTAGTTTCGAAGATATGAGAGAACCCTTGAACATACATACAAACATACATAAATACCGATCAAAATCATAACTCTCCTTTTTGCTTCGCCGTAGTTGAGTAAAAAAGCACAAAGCTTGCGCATTCGCTATGTTCAAACAACAATAACTCTTAAAGTACTAGACATACAGTTGTGCTTTTTATGTTGTATTGTAGCTTAGCTCAAAATCTGTCGATCTAATAAAAAAATTAAAAAAGTTGTCGGGGGTGTTTTAGTAATTAACAATTATCGATTGAATTGCATAGGTATCTAATTTTTACATTTTTTTTCAAAAGTTATGGCATTGTGAACACATTGCTTTGTATTGCAGACGATAGACAATATTGTTGCCTTTCGAATAAGCCTATTTTTATCTCAGTATGACTAAAACTTTGAGAGATATGATTTTTTTTTGTACTCGTATACAGAATATTTCAACAAAAAAACTAAATGGCTGCCACATAGCGGGGAAGTGTATTGGACCCAAGCTTAGAGTGTAATATTGTACTTTTAAAATAGTTTATATTTAAGTATTTAGAATATCGTTAGTCCATGTCCGGACACACTGTATATACTATAAGTACCTGGGCGGCCGAGCTCTGCTCGGGTAAAAATAGAGAAAACGAATTTTCCCAGATATGAGACCTAGAAACGTGATTACAAATATATATAAGGTGTTCCTTTTGATGTACCATAACTTTAAGGTAAAAATAATACAAAAAGTCCTAGAACAAGTGTTTCAAAAAGTAATTCTTAATGTGTGTATCTAAGTTTCATTGATAAATACGAGTAAATCATTTTCATACAAACCATTCATATTTAAAGCTACGAAAATTTGCGACGTGGTCACAGTTTTTTTTTATGGACTTTTTCGGAATTAAATGATTTTTTATATATTTCACTTAAAGGTGTTTTACATAAATAGTCGTGACCATGTCGAATTATTTTTGTTTGAAAAAAGAAAAAAACCGGCCGAGTGCGTGTTGAACCACGCACAATGAAGGGCTTCGTAGTTGGGATGAATGTATGCCAAGAACAAATTTATCATTGTAGTTGAAAAACTCTAGTTGAAAAACATATTTTTGCAACTGCAAATGTAAGTTGGTCGATCATTACTCGGTAACTTGTAGAGCCTACCTAGCTGTGATAGTTTTCAAAAACTATATATTTTAGAAACTATAAGGGTTCCTTGTTGATTTTCTTGTTTCCGCCTACTTATGGACATCTGCAATAAGTATCTACCAGACGCATCGCAGAAGCCGACCCCAACATAGTTGGGAAAAGGCTTGGTAGATTTATTGAGATACATCACAGATACATTTGAGATGTCTCATGTGTGATGTGACTTCATATGAATGTAGGTAATTATACAAATCGGAACATACTCAAATCAAAATCTGTGAAGAGGTGCAAAAATGTTTCTTTCGTCGCGGTTTTTAAAATATTTTTCCTGTATAAGTAGGTATCATCTTCAGAATACTGGTCAATTCTGATAACAGGATTAACTTGTTCGAATACGGTTCAACTAGTTTCAACTTAGGTAAGTATATTCTTTTGACCCTGATTTTAATCAATGACATTTTCAAAAACCGTATGAGTATACCAACAGACCTTTGTGTCAGGTATGGTGGCAGTAACTAGATTACCTACTTACTTGGCTAACAAAGGACCATGGCAAATGCTAGATACAAATAAACTTCCACCTAGTTATTAAAAAAAATCGAGGCGGGCCTGCACCACTGCACCAGCTGGGGGTCGTGGAAGGCGCACAAGATCTCATAATCCCCGGTCCAAGTATAGGAAGGGAATACTGGGGTGGATTTTAGTCAGTACCTAAGAGTCTGACAGACCCCTCCGCCCGCCCCAGGGCCGAGGACATCCATCAGGGTTTTCCACCTCGGAAGAAAAAAAAAAGGTTAGGTTCGGCTATAAACTAGTTAGGAGTGTTTAGTCATATTCTGTGTAGGAATCACAATTAGTAAATGAAAATCGTCTAACTAAAGTAAACATTAACACCAATCATTATTTGGCGTCTTTGAATATTATTTTTGAAATATTCAAAATAAAAATCTTAATTAAGACTACGTAGGTACCGAATATTATCATCTGTAATATTCTTACAGAAGTAATATACACTTAATAAATGTGCGAGCAACACTGAAACAAACTCGCATTAAGTATATTTGACAGAATGAAAGTATGTAAATAACGGGCTTTTTTACCCGACTACGGCGAAGAAAAAAAGAGGGTTATGATTTTGACCGGTATGTAAATCAAATAAAATCAAATTTATTTTTGCAGAAAACACTGTTACAATGTTGTTACTAAAAGTACGTGTTTCAAGTGATTCTACCGTAAGGCATGCAAAATGTATACAATCATGGTTTATCAGATTCTAGATTGACATTGAGACATATAAAATTAGATAAAAATATTCTGAGATATTAAAATTATTGGAATGTCCTTCAAAAAGTCAAATTAATTCAGAATTTCATTAAAAAATAAAGTAATTAAATCATTTCAATGTCATTCCTAGAATTATTACAATACATTAACAAATAATTATTTAAAGAAACATGCACAATATTATTGTTCTATTACCCAATGTCACTGAGAGGTTTTGAGTTTGGAAAAATTATCATTTAAGTAGTCGTTCAAGTTATAGTAACATTTATTAACTAAAAGGCTCTTTAGATTTTTCTTAAATAAGGCAGTATTCATTGTCCTAATTTCTTTAGGTAATTTATTGAAGATTACAGTAGCCATGCGAAACACACTTTTGTGCATTATAGTGGTATAGGTTCGGCGCACACAGAGGCGAAATGCGTCACGTTGTTGCCTATTACTGACTTCTGAGGCCAATGGAAACCAGTTATGATTAACCTTAACAAACATCGAGACTTCATAAATATATAGGCTTGGGAGAGTTAGAATTTTGAACTCCTGGAAAACTGGTTTACACGTTTCAATTATTTGAAACCCAAACATAGCCCTTATGCATCGTTTTTTTGCCTTAAAGATTAAATCAATGTCAGTCGAATTTCCCCAAAAAATTACACCATACCTCAGGACAGGAGCAACTAAGCCATGATATGCCGTTAACAAGGCTGTTATTTGAAATCTGTTTTAATTCATGTAGCGCATATACTGACTTATTGATTCTTTTGCATAGTGCTTCAATATGGGATTTCCATTTTAATTTGTTATCCACAGTAAGACCAAGAAATTTTGTTGATTGCACTTCAGATACTGGTTCATCCTTATAGTTAATCTGAGGCACAATTCCATTCACACGTTGTTTAAAGTGGATTATTTTAGTTTTCGCTATGTTTACCTTCAGATTATTAACGTCTAGGCATTTAATGATTGCATTTAGGGTAGGTACTACTTATATCATGTTCATAAGATGTTCTGTCATGTATGTATGTATGTAAATGTGTTCATCTGTTTCCTCCTATCTTCTAAACCACTAATCACAATTTGACATATGAGGTATCGTTGGAAGCGTCTTGATCGTCCGCTCGTACAGGCTATGTGACGTCACATTAAATAAAAAATGGCGCCCTCTAGAGGACATAAAGTTAGGAACTTAAAAAAAATAGTTTAATCGCACCATGTTAGGTATGAAATGAAAAGGCTTAATGAGCACATTTCAAAAATATATATATTATAACCCCAAAAGAATAAAAAAAAAATTAAAGTAATAAAAACTAAAACCCAACTACGACTAAAAAGGTATAAACAAGACACCACAGACAGACAAATTAAAAATCCGGAGTCACACGTAATCTGTTCGATTCATGCCCTAACACGTGTCTGTGGTGTCTTGTTTATACCTTTTTAGTAGTAGTTGGGTTTTAGTTTTTATTACTTAATTTTTTTTACTAAATGCTTATTAGAGAACATACGCTATAACAAAAACAAAAATGTCTGCGACACATACATTGTTCGAAAGGAAACTTTTCCTATTAAATTAAATGATCGATTTTTTTATTTTATCGGCAGGTGGTGGGAAAATGCAACCTCAGTGATTCGTGTGAGGTGTCGGGCTCTCCACCGGCGCTCGTTCACACGCCGCCTTCCTCGCTATTCAGCTGTTTTCACTGCGCTGTAAGTTAATTAAACTTTTATCATATTCAAGTACCTTTTAGCGCTCAAATGACGTTAAGGAGGATGCGCTAAAGTAGACCCCGAAATTCAAATTTCCTTCCTTCTTTGCATTTTGCAGGTCTGTATCAGGTTGTATGTTGATCTAAATATGATTTGCGCCCGTAACAAATCGCACCTTTAAAGTAAAACCGTTACTAAACGAAAATTCTCATGAAATGAGTTATCAATGCCATCTATTTAAAAAAAAAATAACTTTCCTAAATTACGTGTCATAATGTAAACAGAGATCTATAATAAGACCTCATTAAATGTCCTATAGAACCCTGCACTCAGATTTTATTGACAAAAAACGGTGTCTTTTTTTAATATTGGCTCTCCTGTAAAATTTTATAATTTCGTTTAGTAACGGTTTTACTTTAAAGGTGCGAAATATGGATTTACAGAATTATAAACATTAGAATCAGCAATACAACTCTCCAAGTTCATGGAGTTCTCCAAGTTCAAGTGCATTGAATGACTATTTCATGAAATCATGACATTTGGCACTTTCATGAACTTAGAGAGTTGTATTGCTGATTCTAATGTTTATAATTCTGTAAATCCATATTTGTTACGGGCGCAAATCATATTTAGATCAACATACACCCTGACACCGACCTGAAAATTTCAAAAAACGTAAGAAAATTTTAATTTCGCGGGCTACCTTGGCGCATCCTCCTTAACAGGCTCAAATGACGCTGTTAGTAAACAAGATGGTGTCACTTGTCTCGTCAGATAGTTTTGGTGTTCCCGCGATGTCACATATTTGTGCTGCCACTTGTATATGCCTTCCACAAATGATCACAAATAAGTATTTGCCGTCATCTTGACGACGGATATTAATTGATGAATCATGAAATCAGGTATTATTGCCGAGCTGTTCATAGTAGTTAATGTATTAATGCGCGCGACTATAGAGTTCAAATTCGAAAAAATATGTCGCCTTGAATACGCTGTCATTTATGGGCCTCACAGTTTTTTCCGCACGTTTCATCTGGGAAACCACGAAAATCATACACTAATAAAAAGACTGAACTGCGATTAATATCTAGTTCAAATTTTCTATGGGGCACTTATTATTATGACTAGCGCGTTACAGAAACTGATGGACACTACTGAAGGGCCCAAACGTAGCCAAATTCTGGCCTAACTCTATTTAGATTGCCATGAACACAGTTTATGAAGAAGAATGTTCTATGTGACATGACATAACATCACGCCTTGTTTCCCCGAACGGTTGGGCAGAAGTGTAGGTACCTATAGTGCATCCACATTTCGCCAGTTATGTGTGTGTATAATGTACGAGTATATTATGTCCTATGTCATAGGGGGCGAACCTATGGCCATTAACCGGGCAAAAATGCAGACTCCGGACTGCTACTGAGAAATTCTAGACAGAACAGAAAAACCCAGTAACACTTTGCCCGGCCTGGGAATCGGACCCAAGACCTCATACCCAGCAGTAGCCCTTGTGACCAGAGTACTAGACCAACGGGTCAGTCTATGAGGTTATACATAATTATGTATAACCTCATAGACTGACCCGTTGGTACTGACTCGTTGCGACTCGAGCGACTGACTCGACTGACTCGAGCGTAGTACACGTTTTACTGTAGGTACGTAATTACGTACCTACAGTAAAACGTGTACTACGCTCCGAAGCCATTACGTTACCTATATATAACCTTTGCGACCATCATGCGCAAGAGATGCGCATCTTTGTTACGCCGTGTTCGCGCCAGCCCCAACATCATTCTTAGAGCGTTGGTTGGGACTTTCCAATCTTGGAGTGGTGGATACGACTGCACGCAGTCAAGTAGACATTCCCCGGGATCGGCGTGCCTCACGCAGCTTAGATTATAATATTTTACTAACACTAGTTTCATAAGTTTACATTGTTACTAACAAATATGGAAGTGATCTGAAATAAATGTTGATTAATTTATTTATAAACTTCATTAATTATCAATAAGACGGACAACCTTATTAGTTATTTATTCTCGTTAACTTTTCTTGACCTTGATGATTATTAATAAAGTTTTGTGAACTTCCGTCACGTCACAGTGAGTTTAAGCAGTAAATTGACAAACTTTTACATTTATCTAATCATCATAGTAATTTGTTTCTTATTCTGTACGGATTGGTTTGTTATTTTAAACTGTTCATTATTATTCCTAAAACATAAGTTCATAAATAGTAATACCTAAGTAGTTGAAGCAGATGATGTTTTTTTTTATTGTTGGCGAGACAGCGAAAATACTTACAATTTTATAACCTGATCATCCCCATTCAAACCAACATCGACACGTACCTACAATTTCATTTAAATACCTTCACATTTTTTAAATCATTTACACGATGCTGTTTTACATATTTTATTGAATTCGATGTTTTTCAAAGGTGTTACTTACCTACTTTTTGTTTTTTGCAATTATTAGCGTAGAGACAAAATCAATTTGCCTACACTTTTCAAAACTACATAAAGGTTGGGGTCGGCTTTCAGTCTAACTGGATGCAGCTGAATAGTATTTTACATGGAGCGACTGCCGATTTGACACAACCCACTAAGTGGGTAACACGATACCCCGATGTCAGACTTTTGGTCAGAATTTACAAATAAATATGAAACAGTTCTAAAACTAGGAGTATTTAGCACCAGCATGGAATATTATCTTCTTTTAATATAATATAAAATCCTCGTGTCACAGTGTTACTCCTTCGAAACGACTTGACCGATTTTTATGAAATTTTAATTGTATACTCGGTAGGACTGAGAATCGGTCGTAATCTATTTTTTATACCCCTGGGTAGGGTAGGTAGGGTAGGTAGGGTAGGTAGGGTAGGTAGGGTAGGTAGGGTAGGTAGGGTAGGTAGGGTAGGTAGGGTAGGTAGGGTAGGTAGGGTAGGTAGGGTAGGTAGGGTAGGTAGGGTAGGTAGGGTAGGTAGGGTAGGTAGGGTAGGTAGGGTAGGTAGGGTAGGTAGGGTAGGTAGGGTAGGTAGGGTAGGTAGGGTAGGTAGGGTAGGTAGGGTAGGTAGGGTAGGTAGGGTAGGTAGGGTAGGTAGGGTAGGTAGGGTAGGTAGGGTAGGTAGGGTAGGTAGGGTAGGTAGGGTAGGTAGGGTAGGTAGGGTAGGTAGGGTAGGTAGGGTAGGTAGGGTAGGTAGGGTAGGTAGGGTAGGTAGGGTAGGTAGGGTAGGTAGGGTAGGTAGGGTAGGTAGGGTAGGTAGGGTAGGTAGGGTAGGTAGGGTAGGTAGGGTAGGTAGGGTAGGTAGGGTAGGTAGGGTAGGTAGGGTAGGTAGGGTAGGTAGGGTAGGTAGGGTAGGTAGGGTAGGTAGGGTAGGTAGGGTAGGTAGGGTAGGTAGGGTAGGTAGGGTAGGTAGGGTAGGTAGGGTAGGTAGGGTAGGTAGGGTAGGTAGGGTAGGTAGGGTAGGTAGGGTAGGTAGGGTAGGTAGGGTAGGTAGGGTAGGTAGGGTAGGTAGGGTAGGTAGGGTAGGTAGGGTAGGTAGGGTAGGTAGGGTAGGTAGGGTAGGTAGGGTAAGTAGGGTAGGTAGGGTAGGTAGGGTAGGTAGGGTAGGTAGGGTAGGTAGTGTAGGTAGGGTAGGTAGGGTAGGTAGGGTAGGTAGGGTAGGTAGGGTAGGTAGGGTAGGTAGGGTAGGTAGGGTAGGTAGGGTAGGTAGGGTAGGTAGGGTAGGTAGGGTAGGTAGGGTAGGTAGGGTAGGTAGGGTAGGTAGGGTAGGTAGGGTAGGTAGGGTAGGTAGGGTAGGTAGGGTAGGTAGGGTAGGTAGGGTAGGTAGGGTAGGTAGGGTAGGTAGGGTAGGTAGGGTAGGTAGGGTAGGTAGGGTAGGTAGGGTAGGTAGGGTAGGTAGGGTAGGTAGGGTAGGTAGGGTAGGTAGGGTAGGTAGGGTAGGTAGGGTAGGTAGGGTAGGTACTTAGTACTACTCGTGCATACCCGGGACGGGCAGCTAGTATTATAATAATATAATTAATTAATTTTTAAATGATTTTTATATTATTATTTTAATTTAAGAAATATATTAAAAATGTATTTACTTAAGGAAGGAAATAAATAAATGAAATAATTAATATTATAATAATATAATTAATATCCAAATAAGAATATCTCCTAAAATATGTCAATAAAACTGGTATTGCAAGAACTGAAGAGTTTTTTATTGGTTTTGCTTGATGAACAGGTAATCTCGGAATTGGCACTTTGCGTTGCAAGTCTCTAAGACTTATGCTAGAAGTACCTTAATTTATGTCTTAACATAAAATAATATTATATAGAGAAAAGATTTGTATTTTTGTTTGTAATGAATAAACTATTGAAAAATAACCTACTCGACCGATTAAAAAAATTATCTCACCTGTAGAATCCTCCGTCCACCTGCGCCTTGGATGAGCATGGGAGTGCGGATGGCAATGCGACGGAGGGACCGCGCGTTTCGGAAATTTAAAAAGGATCGCTCGGAGGACAACTGGACTTTCTTTAAGGCTGCTAGGAATCGGTGTAATCAGATGATACGCAACGCCAAACGCCGCCACATTCTGAATAATATCACTTCGTCTTCTCCTGCCGATATTTGGAAGTTCCTTAGAACTTTAGGCATCGGCAAATTACGAAATTCAGACCTTCCTAACACATTTGGATTGGACGATCTAAATCGTCATTTCACCACTGTTCCCATTCTAGATAGTCTAACCAAATGTCAAACCCTCGACTACCTTTCTGGTCTGACGCGGCCCAATATTAACCCTTTTGTCTTCACCCCAGTCGACTCAGGAGAGATCAAAAAGATTATCCTTTCCATTAAATCCAAAGCCGTGGGCTGTGATAAAATTAGCCGTCATATGATCGTAACGGCTCTTGATCAACTTCTTCCTGCAATCTCCCACATCATAAACTACTCCCTTTATACCGGTGTTTTCCCTTCCCTGTGGCGTAAAGCCCTTGTCCGGCCCCTTCCTAAGGTACCTAATTCATCTCTTCCTAGTCACTTTCGCCCAATTTCCATCCTTCCCTTTCTGTCTAAGGTGCTCGAGGCCAGTGTCCATAAACAATTCTCACGCTTTATTCACCACAACTCCCTCATCAGTCCCTTTCAATCCGGTTTCAGGCCCGGGCACAGTACTGTTTCAGCTCTCCTTAACGTGACTGACGATATTAGGCGGGGAATGGAAGACACTAAAGTAACAGTCTTAGTGTTAATTGACTTCTCCAATGCTTTTAATACCGTCAGTCACGAAGTCCTTTTATCCATTCTTTCCTATCTTATGGTCTCTCCGGAGGTATTGGAATGGTTTTCTTCTTATCTTCGGGGGCGTCAGCAGTCTGTTCATGCTGGAGACTCGTCGTCGAGTTGGTGTGATCTTGCGGCTGGCGTCCCTCAAGGCGGTATATTATCTCCTCTTCTGTTCTCCATTTTTATTAATCTCATTACCACCGTGCTTTCAACTGCGTATCATCTTTATGCTGACGATTTGCAGCTTTACTGCCAGGCAAGCGTTGACAACATTTCCGATGCCATCGAGGAGTTGAACCGGGATTTAGATACGGTAAAAAATTGGTCTGATCGATTTGGGGTTGCGGTTAACCCTGCCAAGTGTCAGGCCATCATAGTAGGGAGCCCCTATAGCATGAGGAAGTTGAATGGCATAACTGTTCCACCTGTTATATTCGACAACTCTGTCATTCCGTTTAGCTCGGATGTAAAGGATTTTGGTTTGCATGTCGACACTTGTCTTGACTGGCGAAAGCAGGTCACGACAGTTAGTAATAAAGTCACCGGAACGTTGCGGTCGCTCTATCGGTTGAAAAACCTTCTCCCATCACACATAAAGGCAATGCTTGTACAGTCCCTAATCTTTCCCATAATTGACTATGGTGATGTGTGTTACTATGACCTGAATGCAGATCTCCTTAATAAACTAGATCGCCTTCTCAATAATTGCATTCGATTCGTTTTCAATCTTCGTAAGTATGACCATGTGTCCGCACATCGATTGCTTTTGAAATGGTTACCCATTCGTCAGCGCAGAGAGTTGAGGGCTTTGTCTATGTTGTTTTCTATACTCGACAAACCCACTTCTCCTTCTTACCTGACTTCCCATGTTCAATACTTATGCTCTGCTCATAGTAAAAATCTTCGTTCTACCAACAATCGTCTTCTACGATGTCCTTCTCATCGCTCTGGTTTCATCCACTCTTCTTTCTTCGTCCAGGCGGTCTTTCTTTGGAATGCGCTCCCCCTGGACATCAAGACGGCAACTAGTCGCATATCATTTAAAGTAAAGGCGCGTGATCACATTCGTACGAAGTTGGCAGAATCATCCCAGCGTTAGATGGATTCGTTTTCTCCTCTACCTGTCGTTATTTCTCCTGACTAAGTTTATTTTGTTTATAATTTATGTATGTATCTATGTATGTATTAATTAGTATTCATTATTTCTCAAGTTATATGTATTGTCTTTTGTTGCACCTGCCATGTCTGTCTCTGCATCACCCTAAGGTTGACTGGTAGAAAATGCCTCAGGCATTAAGTCCGCCGTTGTACAGTAGTTTTTTTTTTTTTACTTGTGCATAAAGTTTTAATAAATAAATAAATAAATCCTTTACTATCACTGGGTAACATATAAGTAGGCATTATTTATAAATACATTACGCGGGCACGGACGCATGGCGGCTAATGTCTTATAAACAAGTGTTTTGCGGAGGTTTTCTGTCTTAAAATCTTTGTATTACCAAGTTTCTCTTTTGGTCGATAAAAAAGAATTACCGAAATAAAATAATTATAGCTCCTTTGCAAGAATCACGAAATCGCACCTTTGATAGCAAAGTCCGATAAATCAATATTCGTAGAACGCCTACGCCGTAGCACTTCGGTGAACTAACTACATCAATCATCATCATCAGTAGCGTTACAACTGGTTGGTTACATAATTTAATTTAATTATAGAGTAATTTAGTACGTATTTCTCCCGAAGATATTGCATGTATTTGTTACTTAATCGTAGGCTACGTCATCGCTACGAACTTCACAATAACCCGTTACAGATACGTGCTTGTAACTCGAGGTGGCAACCAACTAATTATAACTACCAAGTTTTTATGACATTTCTAGAGCTTCGTGAAGGCTCTTTTATTACCCGACTACGGCGAAGTAAAAAGGAGGGTTATGTTTTTTCTTTACAATTTATTTAATTTTCAGTTCCAGAATGGCATCAACTTCACTCGGAAGGAGCAACGGCGGAAAGAAAACCACACAGCCAATCATAAGGTACTGTGAAGTGTTCTATATTATTTTCTAATACTGGCTTTTTTAACCTTGTCTAACTTTATTACTTACAATAAATAGGGTGTTCTAAAATTATACAAATGTTACGTTAATGAGGCTGCTAACTTCTTCTGATTCGTCATTCTCTCAATGCTGAAGATCGCGACCACATACAACGCGCCTCCAAGTTATGCGGTCTCCTGAAGTGTGGAACGCTCGGTACGTTCTGCCTCTAACAGCCCTCTTAATCGCGTCTGACCATCTTGGCGGTGTTCTGCCTTGAGCGTGTTTCACTTTCACAATAAGGCTGCTATTATAATGTGTTGATCGACTCGTAAAGAGTGGCGGCTTATCGTGATCGCTCCATACAAACGCGCTGCTACCGCATATTTTCGAGAAAGTCGCCAACAGACGCTGCACGGTGGCTGGTCATTTGGGCATGCTGTATTGCCATGCAACTACAAAGTGCGAAATACATATCCGACTAAATTATGACTCGATATAAGTACAACGATATACTCGAAAACAATCACTCGTCGGCTCATTCATCTTAGGAGGCAGGCACGATACTTATTGACAGGGTGTAAGGGACAGCCCTCCGCAGTCTGATGGTATGAATTCAGTATATCTTACTAAGACGTCCGGTACATGAAATTAATTCAGGAACGTTATGGGAATCTAATAAACCTGATTTGTATTATTACCCCACGCGCAATGTATCGTTACCGTGGCAAAACCCACGTAGCCGCACTCGAGTATTTGAACATCCATTACTGTTTTTTAGGGTTCCGTAGTCAACAAGGAACCCTTATAGTTTCGCCATGTCCGTCTGTCCGCGGCTTAGCTCAAAGACCGTCGGTACTAGAAAGCTGTAATTTGGTATGGATATACATATAAACCACGCCGACAAAGTGGTAAAAAAAAATTGTTAAAAATATTTTTTTTAGGGTACGTCCCTTTTTTTTTCTTTTCAAGCCCATGTTGTGGGGTAACGTTGGAAAGGTCGTTTAAAAATAATGGGAGTTTGTGAAAACCATTTTTGGATTCAGGGATCCGTGCAAATTTTAGTTAGTCAGTCAAGTGTCCCCCCCCCTACCAGCTAAATGGTTGGGTTTGGAAATGTGAAAAAATTCACGGCAGTAGTATATATAACGAAATTAAAAGGAAAACTATCACCGCTACGAAGGCTCCACCAGTTACCGAGTAATAATCGACCAACTTTAATTTGCAGTTGCAAAAACATGTTCTCCCGTACATTCTGTATGGGAGAACAAGTTTTTCAACTACAATGTTAAGTTTGTTGGATATATTCATCCCAACTACGGAACCCTTCATTGTGCGTGGTTCGACATGTACTTGGCCGGTTTTTTATTTTAGCTGTTTTATTTACATAAATGGATTGCGTACAGAGTATGTAATTTTATATTGTAATAAAGGAATAGTAATTGAAAAAACCATAGAAAAATGAAAACTTTCCTGAGAAAAATTCTGGTGGAATATGATTCAAAATAAGGAGCTGAATGCCCCCTGTTAATTTGCGGAGGGCTGTCCCTGACACCCTGTATATTTTATTTTCTAATACTGGCTTTGTTTAACCTTACCTGCATTGTTTAGACTCACACACCTAGAGGGAAATGTGAGCGTACCCGGTTATTACACCTAAGTACACACGGCCACACATCAAGCTATACATTTCCAGTTCATGCTGATCTCGCATTGTATAGGATTTCCGTACAATGCGAGGTCAGCTTATACTAGAAATGTATAGCTTGATGTGTAGCCGTGTGTACCTCTTTGCATAGGTGCAAGATCTATTTATATTTATTCAAATATTAATCTAGTATGAATATTTGTAGTTCTCTACGTAAACGTTATGTGCATTATGTTTTATTCATATCTTAAAATTTGCCTATGTACGTTACTTTGGTATGTTTAATTAGTACAAATATCTACAAGATATTTGGTAAATAGATACAGGCTGAGGCTGGGGTTTTCCCAATTGGAATAATATTTGCCTATTGAGATTATTATTTAGATGCGTAATAGTGGGATATATTTGCCTTTACGCAAGTAAATGAAACACTCGATTAGTCAGATAGAACGTGCGAGTTAATTTGATCGCAATTTTTTATTGTTGGAAATCAAAACTAATCTATCTATCTATATAGATAAAAATCAATTGCTGTTCGTTTGTCTCGCTAAAACTCGAGAACGGCTAGACCGATTTGGATAATTCTTTTTTTGTTGTGTTCGTTATTCTCAGGGCAAGGTTTGTACGTTTAGTAGGTGTAGGTAGGTATGCAGGTAGGTAGGTAGGTAGGGTAGGGTAGGTTAGGTAGGTTAGGTAGGGTAGAGTAGGTAGGTAGGGTAGGTAGGTAGGATAGGGTAGGTAGGTAGGATAGAGTAAGTAGATAGGTAGTATAGAGTAGGTAGGTAGGTAGGGTAGGGTAGATAGGGTAGGTAGGGTAGGGTGGATAATTAGTGCTACCCGTGCGAAGTCAGGGCGGGGCAGCTAGTGTTTTATAAGGCGGGTACTTACATTGTTTTATTTAATGTCAAGATTAATTTTACGCTCTACAAGCTTAATTGAGGTCATTGTGCTCTGTTTTAAAGACAAACTAACGGAAATAAATCATTTATAATCTTTCATATTACAAAGACACTTGGCGAAGTTTAGGAATGGGCAATCATTTTTATCAAATTATATGACATGTTCACTCTCTATGAGTTATTTATCTTTGTGTAGATATAGAAGGCTGATTTGGTACGGAATCTACCTATCTCGGCCTGTTGAACAAGTCAAAGCCCAGGAAAGCCGACTATTTAGTTCTTAAAATACTCATACTATGTTCTATGTTAAGGCTGTCGCAGACAGGCGCGACGCGACACCGCACCGGTAGAACAATTTCCGTAAAGTTTTCATAGAAATTGTTCCAACAGAGTCGCGTAGGCCCTGTCTGCGGGAACCTTTATTGGGATTAGTTTCCGCACTTAGCTCTTCAAGTGGACTATTTTACGTACACTCATACTAATAAAAATATCTGTTACATTGATCAGTTTTAGCTGTTCGACATTCGGTGTAGGAACCTGATAATACACTTAGGCACTTGACTGAATAGATGAAAAAGTAAATACTTAGCCGACACAAAGTAGATTCCAATTTTCATTAAAAAAAAACTATTTATTCAATGAAACGACGGACTATCTAATGCAAATTAACGTAGAAACTGCGGAAACAACAATACAAAAAAAAAATACGGAAGTGTAACATCACGTCATTGTTTTTGTAAGTATTTGCGTACATTTATCAGCAGTATATAAGCCTGAAAAACAGTCCTGTAATTTACTGATAACTAATGAGGAAAATAAATAACTTAAAGTTCTGCCAACCATTTTTTAAATCCATTTTAATTTGTAAATTGTTTTTCTGTCGTTAAAAGAACATCTACGCGTCCTTAGACTCCTTATAACGATAAAAAAGTCCTTGAAACGTTTGAAAGTATTAATATTGATGATATTTGTTGGTCACTTGTCGATACATTCTGGGAATGCTGGTATCATGCGTGTGCGGCGGTGAGTGACCGGCGCGCGCACAACCGTACATTCCCGCCTCACGTTTTCCCAGTCCAGGGAACTCTGGACAGTACAGTTTCCTTTCTACTATTTATTTCAATGCACGTGCCGGAATAATTGAAGCATACATTATGTTAGAGTTAGCAAGAGGTACTCAGCATTAGAATTGGTAAGCGTATTATCAATGACTCTTTTGTCACAAAAGTGAAAACATTGAAATCGACCGTCGACATTTTGAATAGATAATAGATGATGTTTATTGCATTTAAAATTATTTTTCACTTGTTTTATAAGATTTTGTCTTGCTTTTATGTTAGTTTCCTTAATCCACTTAAAAGAAACGAAAACTCGGTCTGAAAAGGTACAGATAATAGGTAAGTATCTATTTTATTTATAACGGGTGTAAAAAGACACTTAACGAAGCGAGAAGTCACTTTGTAATTCCCGTCATTGTGATCATTTTTTTTGTTTACCTAGGAACCTTCTGGTTACGGAGATATTGAAGGTCAAAGTTCCGACTTTTTAGTAAAGAAAGCAAGTTTTAAATGTTATAACTTAATTTTAAATACCCCCACAAACCCTGAACCGTAGCATGTACACATAAACACAATGTTTTGCGTGCGTTACGTTGCCCAGACAGGCTCAAAATATACAATGTGTAACTGAATTAAATGCACATTATGAAAGTAGTTTGTTCTCGAATAGAATAGTGTAATTTTGTATCCCAAAAAAATTTAAACTACGTCAATTACAGCCACATTTCCGCTATACAGTCAAAACAAACAAAAATAGACGAAGTACCTACTACTTACGCTAGACTAGGTATACGTGTACGACTAGTTAATTTAGACTACGGTAGTTTAGATTTGTAATGTGACCACAGTTTTCCCCCACAAACAGTATAACCAAATTAATTAATAAACAATGTTTTATAAATAATTAGCTGATGCCCGCAACTTCGCCCGCGTGAATGTCGGTTATTATATATTAAAACCTTACTCGAGAACTACTTTATCCATTGGTGAAAACAGCATGAAAATTGGTGCAGTAGTTTTTGAGTTTATCGCGTACAGGACGGCAGAAAGAGGCGGCGGCGGACTTTGTTTTATTATACATAAGGATAGTAAAAATTCAGTATATGTATTATGATTACTAGCTTCAGCCTGTGCCTTCGTTTGCCTCGAAGTCACCAACCACACCACAATGTACTAAAATAACAGCAACATTTTTATAAAACTGCTCTGTAAATTGCGTTTGTAGTTTTGGTCCCAGCAGCAAAAATATAAAAAAGAGCCAGGACTGATGACTGTACTTTTTAGTTGTCCATGCGAAAAGCAGCTGGTCTTTCCTATATATAGCATGCGAAGTTTTTCAGTTTGAGTGATTATGAATGAAATGAAATGAACAACACTTATTTGACATTGATACTTATTTAATTTCGACATAAATATTTATTTTCGTTCATTATTTATACTCAATTGTTAATGTTTTTGCTTGTTTTTCTGTTTTAAGCTATGTTGTGTTTCGATGTAATTATTTTAATTTATTATGTTGATTATTCTCTTTTTTTATAATAATTACTAATTGATGATGATGATAATGATGTGAAAGAGTGTACACTTTTAAGTTAGATTTTTTGAGGAACCAAATATTTATTATTAAGATCTCATGTAAAATGTACCAAAAATCACACCAATAAATGAATTTGAATTAGAACACTGATACACTGACTGATGCTTTCTTATCACTAAAATGATATAAGAGTAGATTTATCATTATCAGTTTCCTGATCATAGTTTTTTTTTTATATCCAAATATGACAGAAGCCTAATTTTTTTCTGTATACGATCTAAGAATTATCTAGATAATTGTGTAATAACGTAAACAGAAAAACACCAAAAACAAAAGTTTGGCCATACATTTTGACCAAGATGTAAGGGTTGTAGAGTTGGTAACTAACCTTATCACATCTTATGAGCTCTCTAGCACTATCCAGGCCGAAGCTTGAAAATAAGTTAAGTAAGTAGGTAAGTTTATAAGTTAAAATACGACGAAACGAAGAAAATGTACGGAGTGCCCCCCTGCTTATTGGTTTTGGCTCGTATTGCCGAAAAAAAAAGAAGTACAAAAAATAACAGTCTTTGGGAATCAAACACTGTTATATTGTGTTCTCTCTCATCTCATTCTCATTTTCTACGATTGGGAAAAGATTTTAGACTTTTCTAGTACTCAAACCTCAGTTGGTCCCATAGACAAAGAGACAAGAATAATAAAAACCATATTTTTGGTATTCAAATCGTTCCCAGACCTCGCAGGAATTACTTTTTTTTCTAAAATACTTATTCGATGTATAGTTTTGACTTTGATACGATTTTATTTAGTGTTATTGTATTATATATACATATGATGTAAAGTTAAGCTTAATAATATTCTAATTGGGGTGTTTGGTGGTGTACGTTAATTCGTGTCAAACGAAAGCCAAGAATGTTTTTTTCTTGTGCAAATACTTGCTTGGTACATTCCATGGCTATCTTTTTTGTATAAAGACCTTCGCAGATATGCTTTGTTTTTTTAGGTCAACTAATTGAATTATTTATTACACGTAAAATATTCGGTGAAAGTGATTGACGTCGCTCAAACTGATTACTAAATAATTTGTTTTCAAAATATTGTATCGCTATATTATAATTGGAATTAACGTCACTATGATTTGTTTAGTCGGTAGGAGCAGTGGCGAGGCAAGATCTAAATTTAGTGTGGGCCAGGTACATTTTACGAGGCTTAGGAGGAACCTTCGAGGTGCGAGGCCCGTCGGACCGCGAGTCCTTGGAGGAGCCTTCGAGGTGCGAGGCCCCTCGGACCGCGAGGTCGTAGGCGGTCGCCCACGTCACCCACGCCTTACGCCGCCTCTGGGTAGGAGTCTGACATAGCCCTACACTTGCCCCGAAGTAGACTTGGAGCAATTCATGGGGGTGTAAGATAACCTTCACGAGTGGCGAATTGGCTATACAGTGTAGGTACCTACGTCTGGCGCTCCCTGGGCAATCAGCTCCGCTATCACTTTGCTGCTGATCCCCTAATAGTTTAACAGTCGCAAGCGCTGTGTAAGTTTTCTCTTTTAGTTTATAACAATAAAAACTGGTGACAGAAACGGTGCCCGGCCTACATACCTACAGTACTTATGGTGATGCACTCACGAGTCAGGTCGCACGCGATACAACAAGTCTATCGATGAATTAATTTACATTTATTGTCCTTTATGTCCGTCCGAGTGTCTATTATCATCGGAGATGGCATGCAGATGTAATGTTTTAGTTTTATTTCGCGTAATTATTTTTTGTTGTTTTTACGCATCACGTGTGAGCACACGAAAGGCGAACGGCAGAATTCGTACAACATACTTTTTTTGTTGTTCTGTGATAGAATTTGTACCACTTATTAAGGCAACTAAACCATTCATTTTCATGTAACATTGGTATTTTTAGAAGTCCGGATTAATTAATTATATCAATTAAAAGATTTAAGTAATTAAACGTAATATAATCTTAAACTAAACGCAACTAAACGTAGTTATGTTTTTAGAAGTTGCCATTTGTAAAATATCACGAGGCTCAAAATGATAAATAATTATTTAAAAATAAAAATAACAGTAAATATAATTAACCAATTACACATTAAACCTTACAATGAATAATTATTGGTTACAATCTTAATAATTAACTATTTAATGATAGGAATTATTTTCGCCATCAATGTTTTTTTTTGTATTGGCAATTATTTTATTGACAGGTTAGGAAAATCTTTCCAAGTCTCTGTTCAGACTTCAGTTCTTTGCTGTTGTTTTGGATTGTGGTTTGTAACTGCATCTGAGCAATTTAGCAAATTATCTGGCCATTTTTACGTTGAGTTGAGCTACTCCTCCTCCTACAAAGATAGCACCAGCTATCTAGAACATCCTCTTTCACCAAAACAATGTTTATGTGCCTACACGTAATAATATTTATTGGGACATAACCTAAAAATAAAACTGGTTATAACTTTTAGGTCCCAACTTCTAAAAATCTAAGAATTTTAAAAGGGCTTGCCTATCGTATTGACTACCAATTAAAACAAAAAATATCCCAAAACACGATATTTTATTAGGTGTACGAAACTCCCATACAACCCTGCCGTTCACCTTTCTTTTCGTGAAGCAAGAAGTAAGTTTGATGTTAATCATAAATTGAGATTCATGATATTTTAATGTCATTTGACAATACCCACCAAATATATTTACCGTTTGTGGGAGTTTCATAAAAAAAGTGGCACGTTTTTAAAGTTGTTTATGTGTTTTACAAGGACTCACCAAATTATACATCGCGACCACATTACATATTGTAAGAGCAGCATTACAATGAAGAAATTGTCGATTTACAATTTTTCTCGAATTCTCTATCTCTACTGTTTTTTAGACATAAGTAGATACTGATAAAGGTACCTACCTACTTAGGTAGTACTTATAGGTAGTCTAGATTTTTGTTTCTTCTCTGATAGACCTTGAGATACACAACTAAGTAAGTTTTAAAACCCATACAACGTACAACGTAGGTACCTATGCTAGAAATGTGAACGTTTAGAAGTTTGTGGTTGTGGTAGTGTTAGATGTTTGTTACTCGATCACACTTTACTAAACGGATTTGGATGGAATTTGGTACTCAAGTAGTACTAGGATAAAAAAAAAGATATGCTTTATCTGGGTAATGAAGAAGTGACTTCCCCTAGGTAGGATGCGAAATCTTTTTTAATCTGACGCCACAGGTGCTTATATGTAATTATGTATATCAAACCTACTGCGGAAATATATGAAGTAGGTAGGTACGTCTCACTCTCATTGTAAATTTCAGCGAAATTTTGTTTAGAATAAAAAGGAAAACTACGTGTGGCATAATATTAATAGTAAGTGGCCGTACGGCACGTGGATCCAGCTGCTTTTTTCGGAAAGTAAGTAGCCACTTTGCATTGCTCTCACTCGCTGAAAAAACGTGCCTGAAGTTCATTAATATATTTGAGATACTTACCTACTTTATTTTTCGATTGTCCTGAATTTCTGGTTACTATTTTATATACACTTCGTGGGAATTAATTAATATGTATGAAAAGTATTTAAGGGATGTACCTACTGTATGTATGTATACATATTCAGTAAATCGCTCAAATGTAAACAGTCGGTTTTTGTTCTGTGTTCTTTAAAACTTAAAAACAAATTCGTCTGAAAACTCATGACTTAAATGCCAGAATGAGGCATTTTTTAAATAATTAATGCAGTCTTAAGTCTTATAATCATCAACACCCCAATACAGTCTACTGCTAATTAAGAGAACTCGATCACTCAGTTATTGCCTCCTAAAGCAAATTCGTCCTACCGTTTTCCTATATTCTTTTTTTGCCATACTTTCGTGGACACGGTGCATTATTGCACTCATTATGTACATCATTTTGAAGGCATGTTGTAACGGTTGGCAATGAAAATGTCTTATGGGCGAATTTCTAGAATTCTCGACAAATTAGTGCCCTAGGTATTCCAAATTTCTTTTAGTTTTGAAGACAGCCATTCTGTACCACTTTCTTGCATATTGTAGAGTTTTGTTAACCGAGTTCAATAAGGAGGAGATTCTCAATTCGACTGTGTTTTTTTTTGTATGTTTGTTACGCGATTACTCCGCCGATTATGATTGATTTTGATGATTCTTTTTTTGTTTGGTAGGTCATGCTTCAGAGATAGTGGTCCCATATAAATTTTATTATCTTTGCTTGCGTAGTTTTTGAGATAGCTCCAATAATACGTATTTTTCCCACTTAGCCTATACCTATGTGTGATGTTTTAAGTTCCTCTCACTGTTATTTACGTAGTGGTATTCGAATTTGTGTGGGGTACCACAACTAAAAAGTGAAAAATAAAAACTTGAAAGTTTTTTTTACCTTATCCATTTCATCCGAAGAACTTGAAGTACACATGCCTAAATATGCCAAAGATCTTGTCTGATGAGCTTTCAGGGTTTCAATAGGTAGGTACCTATTTATTATATTTTCACCTTCTGGTTGGTTGAAATAGATTCGTACTTTGTACACTTCTTAGAATCGCTTAAACCGAAAATTATCTAACATCAATAGAAGTCGCCGTCGCCGTGGTGGCCCGATGGTAACAGACTTACGAGTTGTAGGTCGTTGGTTCGGAACCAGACAGGCGCTTTACTTTGTGTATATTATTTTATCACCACTGCTCTCAAAACGGTGAAGGAAAACATCGTGAGGAAACTGACATGTCCTAGAACCAAAAAGTCGAAGACATGAACGGTAGATTATGGTCCACTCCTTTTCATCGAGAGAAGGCCTGTGTCCCAGCTGTGGGAAAATGATAGGCTGATTATGCTTATCACGCTATAAATAGAAGTTGGAAGTTATGATAGCAGGTAAGTGACGTTGACGAGTAGTATTTTCAAGTTCCCCAACTGAGTGACATAAGTACTTACTTAATTATTTGAGGAAAGAAAATGTTGTCTCTATCTTAGTTATAAAATCGTTTTATTAGGTGTAACTATTTCTTGTAAATAAAATACTTTACTTTTTCAGAAATGAAAAACAATACAATACCGTGTAATACGTAATGTAGCTGCTTTAAACAGCGGAACGTCAACAATTTAGGAAAAACAAGTATGAAACAAGTAAACTTTCAGAAACGTGACTTTTATTAACGGTGTTTGTTGAAGGCCAACACGGTCTGAGGTAATATTTTGGCGTTTGTAAATCTACATAGGCACCTACAAATCTATGGAACATTATGTATTTTATTAGCTGCGCGCCCGGCTCCGTCCACATTTAATGTTTTTAACGTTTTTTTGTGAAAAGTATCCTTTATCCTTACTTTCTCCAGCCATCTCAAAATTTTTATTAGTAGGTTAAAAGTAATGTAGTTATTTAGCAAACAATTAATTAGTATTTTTTATGAAAATGGGCATGCAAATGCCTCTCAACCTCATTTTGACTTTAGAAATTAAAGTAAGTACGGATTGCTTTATACTAAATCCAAGTTACTCAGTTTAAAATATGATACGTCGACACAACTAACATACAAACAATTCTGAAAAATATTTTTTTGTTGCCATGTGGAATAATGTAGATTATGAACAAGGAAAAGACAAGGACTTCAGTTGTTTATGTACGATGCCTTTTCCAGCATCTAATGTTCACATTTTTATTCATTCACGATCTTTCTTTTCCAAGTTGGAAATAAGATAATACCTACCTATCATGTTCATATTTTTTCAGAGAAATTTTGTGCAAAAGTTTTTGTGTTTTGCTACGAAAACGTAATTATAAAACTACGTTTATTAATTATATGCAAATAAAGCGTATTATTCAAGCATGATATTATTAAAAATAAATATAAATCCATGCAAACACTTGGTTTTATATAACCTTAATATTAAATAAATGTGAGGTATATATATAATTGTTCGTGTTATGTGTATGTAGGGTATTTCGAGTGAGATAAGCACAAGCAAGCAGGAGGCAGGCGCGATGCCGCCGTTGGCAGAGGTCAGTATTGACGTCAATGGAGTCACGTGATCGCATTGTACGACTACTAAATACCTACCGGGCGTGGAGCGACGCTGCGCGCGCGCCGCATTCATGACTGGCATGCCGTCATGCGCAACCATGCTTAGATGTCTCGGCTGTAGCAACTCCTTGTCAAAATTACGATTTTTTATTTACTGTTTTTTTTTTCTGAATTGTACTTAGAATGTCTTCAATTTTTTTTTGTAGATTATTCGTCTATTATGTGTAATCACTTGAATTTATGCGTAGAATATTTTGTTTTTATAGATTTTTTGTTATTTATAATAACTGTATAGCGCTTATGTTAAGTTAAAACCTTAAAAAAAAAATACTCCTACTTTAATTTATAGATTTCATCGTAATTATTGTAATATTTAGTTATGTATTACTTAAAAATAATTTGGCTAACTGTGTAAAGTAAGTAACTGTGTAAAGTGAGTCTGTATACGTTTGAAATTATCGATAAGTACTGATACTTACCTTGTTTGCAGAGCCACTTGTTGGCTTGGAGGGTGAGAAATGGTTTTGCATCCTGGATGATTCACTACGTGGGCGACCCTTGTTTGCTGCTTGGTTGATTCCTTTGTGTCCATAGATCCTACCACTACCTATGCTGGTGGGATTCACAATATTATTGTCATGATTATTATCTCTCTGTATAAAACAGTTGAAAATCCAAGCATTTGCTCTATTACAATATTTTTCGGATTTTGAATTTTTCCTATTTTTATAATAATTATAGGTTTTTTAGGTTTTATTATTATTATAATAATTGAACGTTTTTTAGGTAATTCGTCTATTACTTAATAGTTATCTTATATCTACTTATTTCGTCGTTGATTTATTTTGCCTAAGAGTTAATAGAAAAAGTACTTACCTTAGTTGAAATTGATGAGAATGTTTTTTAAAGGCATTTTTTTTGCAGCTTTTCCTGTTCAGTACCTGATTAGGTTATACTTGTCTTATTCATCAGATAGGTAGGTACCTAATTTTATCTGTTAAAAATAAGTATAAATTAAATAATTGCTAGTTTCATTTTGCATTCTCGCACTCGCACCCTAATCGCGTAACGCACTTTCAATCACAATCCGAAAATTTTGAAGGTTATTGCTAATCCATTGCTTCACAGGGTTAAAAAACTCTTCTAGGTACTCAACAACGTAATGAGCGTGTGTGAACTGTCAGAATGAAACCCATTGCGACTAATTGGCATTTTATGTGTGTTACACAACTACCCGTTACTACTGTGCACGTGATTTCCGTAGCTACTGTGCGCGCCTATTGACGTCACAAAAGCAACAATGTTTCAAATGTAACAAACAATCTGTGTTTGATCAGGCGCTCCGAGCTAAGCGAATTGTTCATTCACATTGAAGAGTGGTATTGTTAACTTATTACTAACTTAATAAACTAATAAAAATATTAAAAAATGTAAATGATAATGAATAAAAAAGAAATAAAGGCATAAACTAATACTCATAATTTTTTTATCTTCTACTGTTACCTAATCGATATTATACGTAAATATATCATACCTACTTATCTTTATCTTCTCATTTCACACATAAATCATGTCTTGAGGGAGGTATCTAAAGAAAAAATGCTGGAGGTACTTAAATTCGTCAATTAAAATTGGTATTACGTACTTCGAACTCACCCATATTGTTAACTTGCTTCCGCCCGCGGCTTCGCCCGTGTGGTATGTCGATAAAAAGTAGCCTATGTCCTCTCTCAGGCTCTAGACTATCTGTGTACCAAATTTCATTTAAATCGGTTCAGTCGTTTTGGAGTGAAAGCGCGATAGACAGACAGAGTTACTTTCGCATTTATAATATTAGTAAGGACTAGTAAGGAAGTAAGGATTTTTATTGATCTTCGATATCGTCTTCTTCTCGTTTAAATATTGATTACGGTAGGTAGTTAATAGTTTTTTTTTTACATAATGCCAATTTTTTTTTTTAATTTTCGCAGGTTTGAGGTACTCTGAGGAGGTTTATGCGATGCGCAATATAGTGTGGTACAGGCTGGCTAGAGGGCAGCCACGTGTTTCGAACGTTCCAACAATTTGGTTTAAAATATGTTAGGAGTGCTTTTTGTTTTGGTTCGTCAGTCTAATCTTAGCCATCGAATAGTGTACGCGTCTCTTATAAAATTAAATATTAGAATAAGAGGCAATTTCAAAGACGCCAAGGGTTCAAGAGGGTCTCTTGAACCCTCGGCGTCTTTGAAATTGCCTCCACACACACCCTACTTGATGTATAAAGATATTTTAGATGTGTTGTTTTATTTTTTATTAAAGTCATATTTTTTCTAAACTGTTAATTATGACGTTAGTAGATTATGAAAATCTTTTGATGATGGTTATATGACTATTTTTCCTATAACCTACGTCAGGACTGTGGTCGAGTCACTGTTTTGTCATTAAAATTCATTCACCATCGATAGTTCTAGAATATATTTATGAGTTCGGAAAGCTTTACAGATTCAAATCATTGTTGTGAGGCATTCACTCATTTAGGTGGGTGTTTGTAACAAGCGAGCGACAATGGGATGTATTGTAATGTGCATATATGCAATGTTTGCTTAACTAAATAATAGGTACTTACTTGGGATATGATATGACCTACTTACAGTTGATTCTCAGTTGGTTTTGAATAAATTAAACATCAGTTTCAGCATACATATAACGTCATGATCAAATAATTGGAATCTGTAATGTATTTCCAATGTGTCGGGTTTTATTGCCCATCTACCACCTAAGCAAGTAGGTAGGTACTCTATTTCTACTCTGCCAACTAATCGATCAATCTACCTAGCCTTTTTCCAACTAGGTTGGGGTCGCCGACTGCCTATCTTACCTCCACAACCCAGTTACTGGGTAACACGATATTTCTTGGTAAGACTGGTTGTTACACTTTGGGGCGTCTGACTACTCGTAACGACTATTAAAGATCGTAGGAATAACAGCCGGGACCCACGGCTGCTTACCAAGACACGCGGGTCTCGATTTGTATGAATGGTCACCCATCCACGAACCGACTGTGGCAAGCGTAGCTTAAGCTTCGATCGAACCGTGCGGCTGTTATCATTTAGCCAGGAGCCCCTCTAATGGATGGTCACCTACACTATTTCTACTCTACAAACTACCTACCAATGTTCTTCATTAGGCAACTTACTTCTAGAAGTCTAACAGAACTAGTAACTGTTAGGCAAGCATAGCTCCTGTAACAAAAACAAAAACGTGTACGGTCGGGAGACCTCCATCAGGAACAAAGATCACACAGACCACTCCAGACTTTAGCACCCTCGAAAACTATGAAAATGACACCCATGACGAAAAATTTGAAATTTTGCGCAGCGGCCACTTTGGATTTTCATTTTGACAACATTCACACGGAAAGTCCCATCGCATAACGCTTTTTCGTTACGTGACGAATTCTACCAGTTTACTGATACCGCAATAAGCCGCGTTAAAGAACTTCATTCCAAGCTCTTTCTAATAAGATTTAACAAAATTTAATCAGCCCCTACAATTCCAAGAAAGTATAATACACCCCTTTGCAAAAAAACGGGCGGTTTTGATTTTTTTACATTATTGGTAATCAGTTAGTTGTAAAGAGGTGGTAACACTAATATCTAATAGTCGAGTCGACCTCTTCCTGTGTTTGAAGTCGGTTAATTTAAAACGGACGTTGTCACCTGAACAAAGTCGCGGTAACAAATACATAGTTTAAAAAGAATACAACCATATTTTTAATAATAATCTGTTGGGTTTATTAATATACGGTATTTACATAATTATAATATATACTCTAACAGACTTAAAAATAAATATTTATAGTATATACAACAAAATTAAAAAGAAAATCTGTTGTTGAATATTATTTTCATCGACTCTGACGTCAATTATTGTATTTTATTGACCTCATGCCATTATAAACACGAGCTTATAGGTGTTATTTCATTTATTGTAGCGATTTTAACAAAATAACAATGTGTAATAAAGTAAATTACCGTTTAGTATTTTTTTAAATTAGGTATTACCATTTAAGCGTGACCATATCAAAAATTTGAATATTAATTTGTTGTTCATAAATTTTAAACGCTAGACAATCTATTGGTTTTCAGGTAAAAGACACCAATCAAAAAATGTATATAAAAAAAATTACTTTGTCACACTCCGCCCGAGTGGCTTGCTCTTAAGACATGTCATGGATATGCCATCAGCCATGGGTCTTTACTCCATGCCATGTAAGTAGGTGTTCTACAGACACTTCAGTACAATCGTTTGTAACTTTTCGCTGCCAGAAAGTCTGCAAAATTAACCAGATTTCCATAAGACTCGTTTTACATACTCAATTAAGTATTTATACTATCGGATACTGACAAGTAGATAACTGAATTTACTACGAACTGCATAGCATTATAGCATATCGTAGCTGTAATTTTGGCAGAAGGATACACTGACGTGAAAATTATGAACAATTAGAGCTAAAAGCTATAAAATTAAGCTTCAGTCGTGTGGAATCGTTTGAAATAACACCAATATCAATCGGCTTTATAAGCTTTCATACTGAAATGCACCTAATAGTTGCAACAAAGAAGTATTTTCTTCGAGACTGTTAAGATTACATAATATTAACCTAGTTTTACGACTTTCCTACTGAGGTTTTCTGTATCTATCCCTACCTATATTTATTCAAAATAAAATCGTCAACACGTTACACAAACATAAACAAATTCTATACTTAGTTAGTCATCATAATTAAGAATCCGGTCATCAAATCGATTCTGAATGTGAATCGATTAGTGCTAGGTAGATGCGTGAGCTACGTGCCCTATCCACAGTCACGTAGGCCTTAGGCCATGTAACCGTGGGCGCGTGCCCTAACTTAATTACTGATGGAATCATGCAACAGTGAGCTAATTATGTCATCAAGGTTTTCGATTCGATTCGATTGAAAAAGCCGAGTCTTTACGGTTCTTATCTATCTATATCTATTGCCGTGTGTTAGTCTCGCAAAAAGTCGAAAATGGCTCCACCGATTGTGATGAAACTTTGTTAAGTGGTTGTGTGCGTGCAGGAAGGTTCCTAACAAAAAAATAATTAAAAAGGCATTGCAACAAATTACCTAGGTAGTCATTTATAAAAGATTTGACATCGCATCGTGATAAAGTTTTGTATAGCAAATAGATTAACAGATCTATAATTTTGTGGAATAAACATTTTGTAGGTAGGTGCTTCTTTTAAACCTGGTAGGTAATGTACGAGCTCCAAAATTCTAAGAAACATTTAAATTAACAAGAATTTTAAAAACGTATGATGTGTTAAAAGTTGTGTCGGGTGACGCATTTTTGAAAGCTCAAAGAGTACAACTTTTTACTCCGCTTTGAACACATTATATGCAAGTTTATTGTGATTTATTTCAAATATTCTATAATCAGATTAACGAATTTATATAAAATTCACGAGTCAACGTTCGATATAATAACCTAGCTTGATGTGAATGTTTGCATTTATTTACATCACAAGAGGAAAGGAAAATGTCTTTTTAAGCTTGAATGTTTTCTTCACTGCACGCAATTTTTTAAATTCTCGCAAACTCGAAAACTTAAAACAAGAGTTTTCAGTGTTGCATAAAATGGTCCATTTCATGTTACCTATACCTACGTCACAGCACAGCTAATGATAATGTGTAATGGCATTAATTTTCTTTGCGGTTATTAATTTACTGCCAGTTAGGACATTAGGGCCAGTGTGATGTTTATTATTGTTGCTCTCATTAGCAGGTGATAGGATATTTTTAAAACCAATTTGCTCGGTGCGTACGTGACAAAAGCCAAGTGTGTCAGTTCATTAGTTTCAGTAGGAGTGCCTGCTGATAAATTTTTAATTGATTATTAATAATCTACTTGGAATTTCATTCGAGATTTTCCTCATTCCTAGCTTCCTTACTAGATAGAAAAAACATAACTGTAGCGTATACGTAGGGTAAGCAAAATTTCATGGTTTTTCCATTTGTCACTAACCGCAACGACACTGTGAAAGTGTTTTATGTGCGCTAATCACGTGAGGCCCTAGTGCGAGTTTCTTTTAGCCATCTCGACTTTACGCATCGACCGCGTTCAGCGCTCCAATTGGCCCTTCACCGGTGAAGGCCAGTGAAGGGCCAATCGGAGCGCCGAACGCGTTCGATGAGTAAAGTCGAGATGGTTCAAAGAAACTCACACTAAGGCCTCAGGTAATTACAACTAATGGGGAATAAATTTAGCTCTACTGACGTACTTGTGACGTTGGTATTTATTAAAATGCTGTTAATTTAATGTCTCAAGTTTACTGAGCTATAAAGTAGAACATTCTATTAGCATTTACCATCGGGGTAAAGTTTACTGTTAACAATGCATTTTTGTCCCGCACTATCTGGTCCGGTATTTGTCTACGTAGGTTAGCTCATCTCGGACTGTAGGGCAAAGGGCAATGCACCTACGTTCGGGATCATATCCAAAATGCAGACGGGTAAACGCACTTCTGACCGATGTGTATGCATTATTCAGAAGATGCATTATTGATCCCGACCAATGGACCGTGTTTGCTTTCATCAATGTTGACACGTTGACAGCGGTCCCTTTTGCAAAAACACAAATATGCTGATATCAACTGCGTTTCAGCATACCTTAAGAACAAAGACTAGGGCTACAATTATCTAAAATTATGTGTAGTGGGTACTTGGAAAAGTTTCATAATAGTATTGAAGTAGAGGTGCACCGGAACAATTTCAATTTCAAAAGATGTGATCTTCATTTTGTTGCATTAGAAACTCATCTGTGAAGTTTCTGTACCTAGGTTCCCATATAATAACTACGCAAGTTTTAAATTTTCATTTCTAATAAAATTGTTCTGAATCGGGAAAACATCTGCAACCAAGTGCGTTACAACCAACCAAGCCACGTTCAGATCCAGATCTTTCTTCATTTTACATTATATATATATTATGTATATAATGTAAAATGAATAATGTAAATGTAATATACATATTATGTATATAATGAATAATGAAAATGTATTATACATATCGCACCTTCGGTCCAACAAAGTCACAATTCAGGACACTTTTTTATGTTATGTCTTTTATTAGGATTTTTGATAATTCAATATAAGATTTTTAACGTAAAACTATAGCAAACAAAATAAACTATTAATTTTATAAAGATTTCAAACCTACTATAAATAGTAATCCAGAAATGAGGAAATAAATGCGAAAAAAATATTAAAAGTCCTCTCCTGTAAAATTAAAAAATGAGCTGTTTATAATGTAAAATTAAGAAAGATCTGGATGAACATCATTTTGAACAACGATGATTTTTAATCGCCTCAACGTGGCTTGGTTGGTTGTAACTCACTTGGTTACAGATGTTTTCCCGATTCAGAACAATTTTATTAGAAATGAAAATTTTAAACTTGCGTAGTTATTATATGGGAACCTAGGTACAGAAACTTCACAGAGCCTTGGAGCTTTCATACTTTAAGGAAAACCGACGAAGTTTAAAACCTCACTTTTTGGAAACTTTAAGAAGATGCCTACAGTTTTTAAATTTTTTCAGGTGTATCTGTTGACGAATATGCATAATTCGCTCGTATATTTTCTTGCCGACAGTATAATACATAAAGTCCTCACTTATAAGGAACATATACATGAATGTATGATCAATAATATAATCGGCGACGTCTGATGTCATTCACATCTTCTGGACAAAGATGGGATGCATCACCTCAGAAATAAGAGAAACGTTATTAATTCAGTTTTCCTTTATAGGGTTTTGAACTTCTGTTGTTTCGAGAAAAGAAGGCATTTTAAGTTAGATTATGGAAGGTCAGTAACATATGTATGATCTTTTTATACAAGAATAAACAAGTACAGTCTTTTCCAAGTCATTTTACCTCTGATTTGGCATCACACTGATCTTCATCATCGTTGGTATATGGTTGTTGTTTGTATAACAACTGTGAAAGGAATGTATGTTACTTCACATTACTTTATTATTATTTTCATATAAATATACAAGTATTTGGGTACCATTGTCAGATTTCATGACAGTCATACATAGCCTGCATAGGGTCGGTCACACGAGATCTCTGTTGTCAATATCCAAGATGGCGCTAGCCTCTAGTATTACGAAGTAAAACAATAGCTAATTAATTGTTATCTAATGGGAAAGGCGACTAAATATAAAGCGCAGTTACGTGATCATAAGATCACGTAACTGCGCGTCAGAAGTACTCGTGATTGTCTGAACATTTGACATTTGACTGGATATTTGACAGTCACGTGAAGATGTAATGGGACGTTAGCGATAATGTTATAAAAATCAAAATCAAAATATTTTATTTCACATAAGCCTACATGGGCACTTATGAAACGTCAGAAGCTAGGTGCACGGTTCCAATTTGTCGTTTCCTATGGAGAAGAGCCGGCAAGAAACTCCTTGGTTACTCTTTTAAAAGATAATTGGCTTTTACAATATTTTCGAATTACAGTTTTAATAATTATGGAAGGACAGTGTAGGCCTTTCAAAAAGTTTCAAGTAAAGTTCATTAAAAAAAAAAAAAAGTCTACAGTTCACTAAGCCTACGACGACGTTCTCACATTCACAAGGTAGAAAATAATCTATATAAGATAAATATAATTATAATTAACTGTCTTGTAGTTAATTAATTAAGGGCCACTGCCTTCTACGGACACCTATCATTTTGCTAACATGTAAAATAATGATATGTAACATCCAAAGCTTATAGTACCTTTGTACCAAGGCATTAGTACCTACCTGATGATCTCTGTTTGAATTGTCACTAACAACTTCACACTAATTGTTATGGCAAATAAATGTTTATATATTTTTATATTCTAATATTTAAAAATGTAATTTATAAGTGACTTTATGAAATAAGTGATAAGTAAAATGGCACTTACATATGACTTGCTAAGATTTTTTCATGGATCATACAAAAGGTAAAACGTTTCTTCATTACTTTCCTCAAATTATGTATGCCTTATTTCAGAGGGAAATCCGTTTTCCCATAGACCCTTTGGGCGACTACGAAGACTTATGAATACGCTGAAAATCTGAGTCAAAACTTAGAAAACATGGGTTTTATTTTATTTCCTTGAGTTCAAATGTGGACTGACCGGTCACTGGCATAATTTAACACTCTCAGTTTCTGCTCCGAATAGTTCCTATACATTGAAATAGGTGGCTCTATACAAACAGTTTCACATATTCTCAAGGCAGATTGTTATTCTTTGTTTTCGCGTCCGGAGATTGAACTCACTGCATATTTATTACGTGTTTTTGACGCTCCCTTTTCCGTCATCATTCTGTATTAGAAATTAAGTTTATGAATTTTAAGAAGTCCTTCAGAAATTCAGGCGGGTCCGAAGCGACTGAAGTTTGAAAACATTTTAGAATATTACCTACACATATGTGTAGGTGTTCTTAAATGTTCATATATTTTATTAATATTTCTCTAATTCTTATGCTTTGTACTTTGCACACACGCTCTGATTTCTGATGATAGGAATTCTCACGTGTTGCTCATTTAAATGTACCTAGTAGGTACATATTATTGTAATCAGTGCCATTATCTTAATAGCTGGTAAACCCAATATAAAGTTTACTATTAACGATCCACCATCGTAGATGCTGATAATCCCGTGGTCACATCTTACGGCTAATTATAGTTTAATAGTTACAAGTTATTTATGGAACATTACCAACCATTGGTAATTGTTCGTAACTAATTATGTTAAAAGTGCTAAACATAGATTTCAGGAGTCTTCTCTTCAGATTGTATTAGGCATATGCTTCTAAGCTATTTGCGACCTTGGCCGATTGATCAAGGACTTAGGTACCTACCTATTTTAAGTTATATCGAATATTTTAGGATGATTTCCCGCTAGAATGATTAGATTAGATTTGTGTTATAAACAAGAAAAGACTGAATAATTACGTATCAGAGCAACGACCGATCCTTTAATTCAAGTCTTGAAAGTTTTAAAAGATAAAATTAGTTTCTGTAGTAATCATTCTATTTATAAATAAATCTGGAGCACGAGGTGATCATGTAACGTTGCGTGAAAATGAATGATCGTTAACCAATTGGGGTTAAATATGGGTTAAATCATAATTGGGCGTGACAAGCTCTCAGTTTTAATATGGAACGTCGTGTGGAGCACGGCTTTGCTGCGTGGCTGAGGTAGGCGGACCGCACACTCACTGGAGACATGAAAAAGTTTACGACTGAATTCTCAGCCCGGTAAGATCTACCCTCTTTCACTCCGAAGGCTTACCTAACTGACATCCGGGGTGAAAGAGGGATGTGTTGAGAATTGTCTGTTAGTAACCAAACATTTCTGAAAGTTTTCAGTTTTTACCTTATTAGGTAAAAACTGTGAAAAACTGTGCTTATTAGCACAATTTCCTTTTAATGCATTGATAACATTCAAGGCATTTTTATGTAGAGCAAGTCCATCAAATAGTTTCTTAACAGTTATGAAAAAGAGTGTTTTCAGGAAAGAATATTAAAAAAATATGTAATTATGAAATATATATCTTTACTTCAATAGCCGTAGTACCTAAAATCTAAAACGCGATCTTATGCGCCAAGTAATTTTAACCAACATATTTTTTTAGTTCTACGTTTACGAAGCTTTTCATATTGACAACGATCGTGACCTTTTAAAACAATATTTCACTACCTTCTACTGGTAGGTATAAGAACCTACACAAAAAATTACAAGTCTAGTAGGTACTATCTTTATTCACGTCAAAACACTTGTCGTTTAAAGAGAACAAAATAAACTCTTGTATGCGTTCGTGGGTGGTGAACGGATGGTCGAATCAATCACGGCGCAATGAATTCGTACGTCGCCCGCGCATCATGCTGTATTCATTACAATCACAACACAATCATCTTCGATGCTCCACGACAATACCCAAGCATACTTATATTTTAAAGGGAATGCCATTCCATAAATAGAACTAATAGATATTACATATTATACCTGCTGTCCAGCTGTCCAGCTATACCTTGCGTGGGCGTTGCTGTTATTCTTGTACTTATTTAAAGTCAGGAATTAAGGATTAAAGAATTAACGGGTGTAAAAAGATGCATTACGAAGCCGTGAGTTATTAAAATTTATTCTTCCATTGTGTGTTGTGATTTATTTTTTTATCGATCCATACCTGTGACCCTTCTGGCTACGGAGATATTGAAGGTCGTCATTTCTCAGCTATTATTTTTGTACAATATTACTTTGTATTTTCAATGGCTACTTGGGAGACTTCGCTGTGGGTAGCAGAAATATTCAGTTGGTGCTAGTTTTAAATATTTTTCTAATGATTTTGGTCAGGATTGCTAAGATACCCATACGTACCTTGCGTGTGTGTGGTTATTACAACTACGTTACCGTCCATATTGGAGTCAGGATATTTTCTGTTGCAACTTGGGAGATGTGTCTCCTGCTGTGGTTTGCTATAATTGGTATTAAGAATATCGATATTTTTGTAATAAGAGACCGACCACCGCCAACATACCTACCGGTACGTTAAGTTGTACAAATCTACAGTCTACAGTCGATACCGAGGTTATTTAATTGTCAGTCACTACTTGGGAGAGACTTTACCAACTCCTGCCGTGAATTTGACTACGTGTAGGTAAGTTGATGCGTTTAGAGTGGGTGTAGATATTCATATTTTGATAACAAGTGACGTAAGAGACGAGGAAGCGCGTTTAATATTTGGGTGACATTGATGGCATTTTGTGACATTAAATAACTTTGGTACAGGGTCATAATAATAACAATAACAACCTTCAACTGGTTCCAACTTTATAATAAGTAATAAGCTAATAACACACCCGTTAGTTATGATTATTAATCTCCTTATCAAACTAATTTAACTGAATGTTTTTTTATGACTTTTATAACTATATAATTTCGTTTGGTGTTGAATTTTAATAAAGCTATTGAAAAATAGTGTTTTAAAAATCTATCGCATGCAAAGATAATTTAGATAATCGTGTGCATATAAAGTGAAATACGAGTACATACTCGTATTATACTCGTAGGTATTATATTTCATTGTTAAATTAATATAAACCTTTTGGAATCTTCAATTAGAATTTTCCAACTTATCAACTTTATCAACTTTTCGTTCGATTTTTTTGTTTTTACAAGCTTTATATAACCGTGCGTTTGCACTGGCGAAACATTCAAGACAAAACATGTTGAAATCTCTATTTTCTGTCAATGTTCCATACAATTTTTGACAGGAACTAGAGATTTCAACATGTTTTGTCTCGAATGTTTCGCCAGTGCAAACGCACGGTTAGCTTGCTCTGTTCGTATGTGTTTCCGGTTACTCCAATTGTCACCCATTTTTAAAGCTCATCCTGGCATCCGATTGAGCTGAAACTTGGCATACATATATAACTACCGATATTTTTTTTTAAATAGCTTGATGCGTAAATGTCCTTCTTCCGAGTACACTAAAAGATAAGCCTCAAGCTTTTAAGAAAATATTAAAGTTCTATGTTTAATTATGTTTAATTTAGAACTTTTAAGTTTACAAAAAGCTTGTTCTTAAAAAGATTTTTACATATATTTTACTTGAAAACATCATTTAGGAGGCTCATTTGCAATTTGATACAATCCCATACATAATTCTCATGAAAAGAGTATGAGCTTGCAAATACCTTATTTGAATGAGTTAAATCTTTCATGTTTGACGTATTTCAAATTATTTGGCGTCATACATATATATGTAAATAAAACATTGGGTACCTACTGTGTTCAGCCATATTTTTATTAAAATCTACTATAAAAGTAAATACTTTTATGTCGTCGAATTCACAAGTCATATATAAGTATGTTTTCATTTTATGTTGTTTCAATGAATTAATTTATATTCATTAACATTTTGAATACTGAAACCGGTGGTCATCCATGACCTTTCGATCGCTGACTCCTGTCGAAAAATCGAGTAGCTACTCAATTTTCGACGCCATTAAATATTGTAGTGAGCATACTTGTACATTGAAATATATTCTTATGGGAAATAGAGTTTCTTGAACTCTGAAATATGTAGATAAAACCAGGTTAGTACCTATAATTCAAAATTATGTAGATGAGATATTATACGAGTACAACGGAATATTTGAAAAATGAGAAGCTTTTCTTGATAGAACCAACCCCAGGGGTTATTTACCTGAGGGGTTCACATCGGCGTCGAGTCAACGATGAAGTACCTGGGACTCGTCCTCGAGAGCCGGTGGAACTTCATGGAGCATTTCCAACGTTTGGCTCCCAGGCTGGACAGGGCTGGGGCCGCCTTGAAGCGGCTCCTGCCCTATCTAGGGGGTCCAATCGCCTCCTGCTGGAAACTCTACGCGGGGGTCGTGCGGCCCATGGCGCTTTACGAGGCACCGGTGTGGGCGCATTCCCTGAGGCTGAGGCCAGCCCGCCGGTTGAACTCGTCCCAAAGGGTCATGGCCATCCGGCTGGCCCGGGGATACCACACGGTCTCCGGTGAGGCGGCGAGCCTCCTTGTCGGATTACCACCGTGGGATCTGGAGGCGAAAGTCCTCGTCCACATTTGAGAGTGGCGCGAGGAGGCCAAACGCCGGGGCGTAACTCCGCTGCCACGAGTAATCGGTACAGCGGACAAAGCTCCGGCTGGATCTCATGGTGGCATGGAGAGTGCGATTGTAGCAACCCAGTGCTGGGTACGCCACAATTGTGGCGATAAGTTCCCTCTTTGAGGAGTGGCTAGAGAGGCGCCATGGCGTCCTCACCTTCCGCCTGACGCAGGTCCTCACTGGACATGGTAGCTTCGGGAGGTTCCTTTTTAGGATTAGGCGGGAGGAAACGCCCGGGTGTCACCACTGTATGGATCGCCCGGAGGACACGGTGGAGCATAATGTGGAGGTCTGCCCTACTTGGGCGGAGCACCGCCGTGTCCTCGTGGAGGCGATTGGCGGCGATGATCTCTCGCGTCCGGCCCTAGTTCAGGCCATGGTACGGAGCGAGAGGGCATGGGAAGCCGTCACCTCCTACTGCGAAGCAGTGACGTTCGCGAAGGAGGAGGCGGAACGCGTGAGGGAGAGGCAAAATTCGCGCCCTCATGCTCCTAACCACCGTCGCAGGAGCGCCCTGGGCGTCGCGAATCCCAAGCGGATTCCCGGCCACCGTAGGCGCGGGCTTGCGGGCGGTGAGCAAAGGGAAGCTCGCCGTCGCAAAAAAATACGTTATGGTGCTGCTCTTGACCTCGATCACGCCTGATGGAAAGCGATGGATGAGGTCTATGATGGATCTAACGTTTACTCTCTCTCTGTTCAGGCTTTGGTTATATTTGGTAGGGACACAGATGCTGGCAGAGAGTTCCACAGTTTAATTTAGTGTTTGATGAATATCATGCGATACAGAACGACCATCAAAGAAAGAAAAGCTTAGCTCAGCAATCCATTTCATCGAAATTCCTATATCATCCTAGCGTCATAAAAGATGATAGAGCTTATATATTCAACCGAGTAGTAAGTACCTACATGTTGCTGCAACTATTTCAATAACATCATGGATTTTCCTCTTCACTTCCCGCGGAATCCCAAACTACGTAGATCGGTGCGCCAGCGCAGGGCGCGCAGGTCAACCGCCCCATCTACACTCCCATTTCATATCTACATTCGATTATCGCTCTGATTGTCCCCCAGGTAGTATTTTAAGAAGCCCCTATTAATATTAAACGTGGTTCGTGGTGCTGCATATTCAACGCGACCTCGGCCATGGACCGGTCATCCAGCGAGTCGTGTAGGTGTACCTACTGACGCGAGCAGCGCGATCAGTGGACACTGTCTGATCACCACGTACTGAACTGACGACGTCTATGGATACAGCTGCGACTTTTCACCGCAATGTGCGACTAATCTTTGACACGTACTATCGAGCCTATACAGGACCTGTAGAATGCTAACGAGGAAATTAAATAAATGTTAAAAAGGAGGTTTTGGATAAAAGGTTAAGGAGGTTTTTTTCATTACAACAGCGGATATACCTGTACGAGATCAGGTGGAGATTTTGTCGCATTGTATTTAAGTGTCGTTTTGTCTTGTCCGAGAGTGCATGTCAGTCCTTACACCGACGGGGTCGCGCAGAGCATACCTGGGTTCAATGTATTCTACAAAAAATATTAAGACAATGAATTCCAACTACACGTTGTCTACATCCGTTGTCGCACTATACTCGTTCGAGGAATCTCATTTTGAACTATTTTTTCAGATAGTGCACTGACTTGTAATTTTGTAATTCTTGTCTGCCTTGGTTCCGTCCGTGATGCTTCGCCTGACGAGATTTTCAATTCTTATGAGGCGTGAACCGGCTATAATCTGAAGCAAGCTATTTAAATAGGTGAAAATATTTAACATGGTTTAGAACTTTCTAGAAATTCAATGTCTACGGGCTGCTCTCAAATCCGTAATATTAGTTTCGTAACTTTGTCAATAATCTATCTATAACATCATCAGTTTTGTAACAAAAGTTTCTCAATGCAATCTATGATACAGGAAACATCACAGATAAGATCTTCAGCTTGAAATCTTGAATTAGGATAAATGAGAATGTCAAAAAAACATCTTGTTTTAATTAACAGTGCATAAATATTAATGTTATCTAAATTAGATAAACAGATTTCAGATAATCTGAAATCGAACGATTATTTATCTACTTGTTGGCATTGTTGATAAATTTGGCTTAATGGCAGTTTAAATTCAAAATTCATATATGCAATCGGCAGAATCAGCACTTTTGCAGTTGTTATGCCTGTTTTTAAATATGAAATTAAATCTGACCGCAGTGCATTAATTACTTACTTACATACTAATAGAACCAGTGATGTCATAAAATATAGAAATTTAAAAATAAAACGTTTTATTTCTCGTAGGTTGGTTTTATCCATGAATTTTGCATAACACACCATAATCTGCAGGCTTTTGAGAATTAGTAACCTTCTCTTTGAAATGGTCGTAATGGCTTTCAGGAAAACCTGCCACTAAATTTTCTAAGAAATATAAACAAAAGATAGATCTCTATAGCGCTCGTATAGCTGTTATTACACCATTGTTCTTAAAAAGGCATGGAGTGAATAGGTTCCTACCTAAAAATGCAATACGTGGGTTTTCAGATGGTGAAATTGTAATAGCAAATCTTCCAAGAACTCGTCCAAAACTTATTCATATTTGACATGACTTTGTATATAATTACTTTTAATTATAAGTGATTTTGGTGCCTGAAGTTGCAATTGTTCACATATTGTACGCATGTAGTTATCACATTGTTTAAGATGCATACTGAAGGCCAATTCTCTTACTTTACAAAACCGGCCAAGTGCGAGTCGGACTCGCGCACGAAGGGTTCCGTACCATTATCTATAAAAACGGCAAAAAAATCACGTGCGGTGTGTGGGAGCCCCTTAAATATTTATTTTATTCTGTTTTTTAGTATTTGTTGTTATAGCGGCAACAGAAATACATCATCTTTGAAAATTTCAACTGTCACGGTTCATGAGATACAGCCTGGTGACAGACGGACAGACAGACAGATGGACGGACAGCGGAGTCTTAGTAATAGGGTCCCGTTTTACCCTTTGAGTACGGAACCCTAAAAAAGTTCAAATTCAAGTCGAAATCTCATCTCAGCGACAATTAATGTCAATAATTTGTCAAAAATTTGACAATTAATGTCAAGTATTTGCTCGTCGTGGCTTTCATGTCATGCGAAAACGTTACAATTGAATTTTTATCGGTTCCCTTCATTCCAATTTATTAACAGTCAATGCCTACCCTAACATTTTTCACAAAGGAAGGTTTGATAGTGACCTGATGAGTGATGACCCCAATAGACATTCAAGTTTTACATGTGTCCCGACTCCTGGAAGATATAAATAGAAATGACGTGCCTTTTCTGGAACTGCTAACAACATGTAATCGCCTTAATCGTGACTAAATCAGTGAGCTCGGGGACAGATATGTACCGCAAGTGACTCCGCATATTACAGCCGTCTGTTTACCTAAATAGTTTTATGTGCACATTGTTCTAATTCAAATGAAATACAGTGTATGATTAATTTTCCTCCCTTTTGTTGAAATGGGGGTTCCCAGTATTTCCTTTTTGTTTTTCTAAGAATATTTTTTTATACCTGATGCTTCCGAATTGGATGTATGGTATGACGCATGGAGGTAGTAGGTAGGTACATATAGTTAATAGAAAGAAGAATTACACATATAAAGCCAAGCGCACATTACAACTGCAACGGTCAGCACCGCAACGCGTTTTCATACAAAAAAATGCGGCCCGCCTGTAGTGTTCGTTTATTCATATAAAGTATACGAAAGCGATGAAGGAGAATTTTTGCAATGCATTGCGTTGCATCACGGCCAACCCAAACTCAAACTCAAAGCATTTATTTACATTAAACCATTTACTGGTACTTTTGAATGGTCAAAATGTTGATCAGCTGGGGGATATTACACAATCATGCTTTGTCTATGATATACCCTTATTATGTCTATTTTATAATTTAATTATATCTATGATCATAGATATGATAGTGTAATACCCACCTTTGCTTTGCGCAATCTCTAGAGCACCCATTGCTCGCGATTGCAAAAAAAAGGGGTCACGTTAGCTTTGAATAAAAAAACAAAATGGCGTCTTCGACATTCGCTTCTCAATTTTCAATAAAAATTCGTTTTATTATGCTGGCAACTAGCGTTTAAATGATAGATTGTCTATAATTCTACGATTTAGAAACAAGAAAATAGAAAAATATAAATTGACAGTGGTTATGCGCATTATCAGAAGCAAACGCTCAAAAACAGTTTTGGTTCATTGAGTGACTATAAGCAAGCAACCTTGAAATTAATGGTTATTCCAATAAGGATCGGCTGATTATGCAATGGCTAGGGCAGCGGATAATACATACCTCATATAGCCTATCCTACAATTAAACAGGATTCTTATGGTCCCTGGGAGTCTGGGACTAAGAGAAATGATGAAACAATGTTAGCTTTACTTCCAGAGTCGTCAAAAACTTCATCTGCCTTCTTCTTAGTCCTATACCCAAATTATGTCTAAGCGGCCTTCTTAGTAGACGAGGATCTTTACAATCGTGGGTAACCTAATCTCACATATTAAGTAGGTTATTATGCACTAGGGGCCTTACCACAAAAACTTACGACACTTGTTCAACGCGTTTTTAATGTCAGTTTTATGTCAAACTCCATACAGAAATGTCATGTTTAAAAGGTGTTGAGGCTAAACAATAGATAAACACGGTTTTGTTGTAATAGGGTCAGTGTATAAAGTTATATTTAAAAATTTCATCCCTTTTGTTAAAGTGGTTTGAACATTTCCTCTTGCTTTTTCTGAGATCTAACTTTTTTTTACTGCCATATTTGGGCTGGTACCTATAGCTTGAAGAATAATTGTTAGTCACATACAAGTGACATTATTTTGCCTGTGAAATAATACAGGTTGATTTGTCTAGCTGGGATATGGCTAGGATAAAACAATAGCACAAAACAATAGTAAAACATACTCCAACTCATCTATTCAATCATGGGGGTCTAATCTAATTGTCCTAGCCAACTTCTTGGTAGACGAAGACTCTCGCCAAACCTCTCGCATATTGATGGCGCTATTAATTCGCTATGGGATTCTGACAGTTACATTGTACGCTTAATCGTCTCGCCCACCTAAGAGGGCTGTAAAAGTCAACCGCAAATATATCTGGGAATAGATTGAAATATATAGTAGTAGGACCTACGTGTAGAACAGTGTAATGTCTCACTAAGTACGTATCTTCTAAAAATATCGCACCACCATGACTTGCTTCATTCTTTAAAGGTTTTTATTTCCTGACATAATGGTAACCCACTCTGTGGCTTCTTGATGAATGTAACTAAATACCATTTACGTATAAGTAGAGCAGATTTCTTTTTTATCAATATACTTAATTGTATTCGCTTTTGTTGAGAGTTTTGTGGACTTACCTTACGTTCTTTTCTCCGGTTAAGACTTTCAATTGAAAATCTTAAAAGTGGAACGAATTCATCAATAATGTGACTACAAAAGCGCCCTTTCGCCATTGTTTGGTACATCCTGCTTTCTTTTTTTTTTAATATGATTCATTACTTAGTTCCGAATCCTCATTTATTCGTGTCAGAGATGTAGGTACGTTCCGCTGTGAATGTAGATCCGCCTCTCATGTATGTGGACCTACTTTGTGGCTGATTGTCATTCATGGTCGATATGGAGTCATGCCATGTAGTTGTGAATGCTTGGAACCCGTAAAGGCTACCTACGTCAGAGAACCATCTAGGGTTCTGCTCGACGATTAGGTAAAAACTCTTCAATAACAAAATAGAAGGCTCTGCCCTAAAAAAGATTTAGGTTTTCAGTGCTTTTGGAGTTAGGATGACTACATGAATTCTAACTTCTTCGTCATAGCGAGGAACTATTAGTGGTAAACTGCTTAGGTCAGGGCATCACAAGCAAACGAATATTCCTGGAAACTTCAGCGTCACTCTGAGTGTGTAATCATGATCGTGCTTTTAATCCGATTCAATATGATTCACGCAAGTTTTATGAAACACATCCGGTGTTTCATAAAACTTATAAAATTCTTATGGGTAGGTACTTTGACAACCTCGTTGGTCTGAATGAAATGTTGTTGAATGTTGGTTGAATTTCTCAGTAGTAGCGCGGAGTCTGGATATGTGCTTGCGCCCTATTACAAGGGACTTAAACATAATTGGCGAAATGTGGGTGTAAATAGGTACCTATAGCAATAGCCTATTTACTTACTAGAACCTGAAGCCTGAAAATATTAATTAGGCTATTTTTGCAATCAGATTGCCAAAAACAATGAAAGAGGTAAAAAAAGAATTTACAAAAAAAATAACAGTTTTTTGTTGTAGTACCCTACACAAATTAATGCTTGCACTATCTACTATGTGAAGATAAAAACATTAACATAGACGAAATGAATTAAAAACCTACTACTTATTGAAGTTGTCACAAAAACTACAAAAGCAAAGACAATAAAATTCTTATGGGATCACCACGCGGTCTCCTGGATCAAATGAAGAAAAATCACGTAAATCTGTCCAGTAATCATGGAGAAATCTGTGAATCATTCCGTGAGTTTTTTTATTTCATGAAAAAAAAACTCGCTGAATACATAAATTCCCCCTTTTTTAAATCTGTTTAAAAATACAACATACTACTATACAATATTATTCAGAAATTCAGGTAAACCCCGTAGTAAATCAAATAAATTTAAAATATAATAATTTTGGATAATATACAGTTTTCCTTATCAACGAATACCGATGTGCCTTTTTGAAAAGAAATGAGAACGACATTTACTAAACGGAGATCAGTCAGCATCTGAATCATTCTTATGAACGAAACACTTTATATTTGTCTGGGTTATTAGCCCTTATTTGCAAGTTAAAAAAATAATTAATTTGTTTTCGTATTAATCACCTTTGTATAACTTAGGACAATTATATTAATATCGAACGAACCACATTCTTTACGTTTTTATATTCACATTATACTAAAAACAAAAACATTAGGTAGACGGTATTTTAATTCGGAACCTGCTGCTTGGCCATTGACGTCAGTAACTGGTTGTGTACAGTAAATAATGTGAAACTAGCCACAAAAGTAATTTTGCAACTCTCGCGATATTTATATGCGTCGCCAATAAATTCTTCAATCGCTGTTCTATAAACATTTATGGAAATTATAAGAAGTAGATGAGACGCCATTTGTATGTACTCGTAGTTTATCTAGCAGTCCGTGACCGCTGTGTTATATTTTTTTTTTTGAACTTGCTTATCCCCGCGGTTTCACCCGCATAATTCTCAATCCCGTGGCAATATTGGGATAAGTATCCTATGTCCTAAACCTGGTTATGGTCTACCTGTGTGCCGAATTTCATCCAAATCCGTTCAGACGTTTTAGCGTGAAAGCGTAACAAAAAAACTCACTTTCGCATTTATAATATTAAGTTAGGACTAGTGCCCCGCCCTTTGGTTCGCACGGGTTCAATTTTCTGATGTGGCGTCATGTCTAAACATCGAGATTTCCATGCTAAAACTAAGTTAAATATTAATGTTTTATACCCATTTTCTTTCCGGAATTAATTCTCTAAATTATGGTTTAAACATCATTAAAATCCATTGTGCACTTGATAGAGACAGAATGATGTTACTCGTTTAGCACTAAATGTGTTTAGTGATTTACGGCGCAAGCGGGCCTCTAAGCGGTCACACAAACAGACACGTTAAGCGAATATAATTATACCATATAGTTATAGAAGATATAGATACTCTGGGACCAATATGGGCCTCTCAATGACAGCTACAATGAAAAAGGTCAAAATATGATTTGAACCACTAAACGTAGTATCTAGATTTTTCTTTTTAGGAAGACGTCGCTATTGCATATCCTTTTGGCATAGATGTCCATTGTTTCGTTTAGAAGACCTAACCAGTAACACAGACAGACACGCAAAGCTGTACTTTGTTTTATACTATTTATAGATAATAGTTATAGATACTCTGGGACCAATATGGGCCTCTTAATGACAGCTACACTAAAAAAGGTCACAATATGATTTGAATCACTAAACATAGTATCTAGATTGTTATTTTTAGCAAAAGGGTGCTGTTTCATATCCTCTTGAAATATATAATTCCTAAGTTTTTAAATACTCATTAATGCCTAGAACAGTTTCGGAGGTAGTCCAAGCAGGGAAATGTCACGATGAACCAAAGTGTTTAAGCTTGATTGATTTTACTGAGAATCTCTTGAATAACTTCCTTCCTGATCTTATTAAGGATAATTTGTTATTAAAAACAGCAACTTACGTAAATGAAAAATCCCGATGGTAATACGCGATTTGAGGAAAGCTCAGTCACATATGTGGTGAGATTCATTTTTTGCTTTACCCACAAGGAAAATCGCTGTTAATTAATTCTGAGAGCGAATTACCATATATTATAATCTAAACTTAATGCATGATTTATCTTAACAAATTACTTCATGAAATCCCACTAATCGGAACTACAATCACGATTCATATACTTAGTTCTTGGCCACATATCATCAAAGTCACGTTTCCCACGCGTTGTATTGTACCATTGTACATCATTCAATTGGTTTCGTGGAGAAAGTGCAGGGTCTCCATTGACGTCAAACTGAGTGCTACGTTTCATAATCCCACGATGCGCTGGCGCATGACCCACACGAAATCGCGATAAGCGACGATCTAGCGATAACTTTTAATATCTCCGTTTTTGTTATGACGTCAATGCCTCATTATTCATATATAATGTGTCAATCAGGTTTGTTTATTAATAACTTATTATTATTTGAAACATCAATATTTTACCTACTTTCATGAACTGGTGGAGCGACGCCCATCCATCATTATTATAGTAGTTATATGTTGTTTGAATAAATCACTTGGCTGTACAATTTCATGCAATTTTTTAAATAAGGTTACATAGGTACTTCAAAAAAACGTAATATGGCTTTGAAAACCTTAAATTATAGTTTATCTTCCTCATCGTTGGTTTTATAAACTCCGTTCTTACCTAAATCTAATAGATTTGCGTATATTTTAAGTCGTCATTGCGAAGTTGCAGCTGATGTTCATTTTCTTAAAACGTGATGAGGTAAATAATTAGTCCGTAATCAAAGAGCCACAATATTGGCTATTAATAAATATAGTAAACTCTAACACAAACGTTTAACTTGTTTTTAGGGTTCCGTACCCAAAGGGTAAAACAGGACCCTATTACTAAGACTCCGCTGTCTGTCTGTCTCTCCGTCTGTCACCAGGCTGTATCTCATGAACCGTCGAGTTTTTTTTTGCCGTTTTTGTAGATAATGGTACGGAACCCTTCGTGCGCGAGTCCGAATCGCACTTGGCCGGTTTTTTTATTTTATTTTGGTTATTTACAATGAATTATTAGCTATTTTTATGAATCACTAGATCTGCGAAGCCAACTGGTTTTAACTTAATCTTCATATCAATAAATTCAGTTTAAAATAGCTTTAATACCTACATTCCATGTAATCGCTAATGTAGGTATAAGCATTGGAGTCTTGTAACGCTTTGAATAAAACAGTCAGGATGCACCTTCAATAAAATATAAGCTCCGTTTCCATTATATGTGTTTACGGAATTGTAGGTAATGTAATGACGGTTGTGTGGTGGTGTCCCTTCCTCGTTGGCACTGTGTACCGCCAGTACATCACTTGCATTGGTTACGTAATATGGAACCTACGTAAAGATATTCACTAGTAGGCAGGTCACGTCGGCTTCCTTGCTCCTCTATCTACAATAACTCGACGGATCTCTCTTAAGGCGAGCTGCGTGTGCGATCCCAGCAGTGCCCTTACAGCATAAATGATTAGCTGCTATTATTCTTTTGTTAATTGAGCAAATACAGGTAATATTTAAAACGTAGTGCTGAGATGGCGAGAACTAAATGTAACTAGCTCTAGTCTCAAATTCAGCGATTCGATAAACAGATCTTTATCAAATAAATTAAAAAATCATTCTCTGGAAAATATTACGTTTTTCTTCTTGCTGATGACTTGTTATTTTTCTTTAACAAAGTCAAATCAAAGTCAAATAATTTATTTCAAATAGGCACATAAAAGGCACTTTTGAACGTCAATGATAAACAAACAAAGAAATAGAATTGATTCTAGTTGCCCATTCCAAAAGGTAGATTTCGTACAATATTCATGTTTATCGACTCCGGCTTATTTATTTATTTAACACCACATCAAAACATTTATTCGGTTCTCTGCAAACATAGAATATGGTCTTTTTTGCGGCGTAGCGTCTAGTCTGCCTGGACACGCACTAGAATGTGTCTGATTGGTTGATCTTCGAGTCAGTACGCAGATTTTTTATTTAATAGTGCGCAAAATATAAAAAATTTGATGAAGGTTGACGGCCATCATATTTATCTACATGAACGTGTTTGCTATGCACCATAAACCAGTCTGAACATATTTTTTATATGAAACTACGGTGCAAAATATTAGAATCTAGTAAAACTACTACTGTGAAATGTTGAATGATTAAACGGTGATTTTTTTAAACCATAATTTCTTTAAGCTTTCCAAAAATCACTTTTTATAGAATCAAGTACAAAAAAAATTAAACCTTATTACGACTAAAGAAGGAGATTTTTTACAAATAATTACGTTGACAGGTGCATAGGCTTTATAAGGATTTATTTCTGAAATAAATTAAATACGTGAATGTGTAGCGAACATTGATCGTCGTCGGTAATCGCTTTACGATTCCTTATTTTTCGTTTACCTTCCGTTGGTGGCGTTCGTTTCTCACCTTGATTCACGTATGTTAGTCCAATACTATTTTTTCCCACTCCATTGCAGGCCGCAAACAAAAGTGCTTTGTTTTCTTAGCACACAAACATTGTCGATTGTACTTATTACTCTGTAATCGTTCATTGAACATCAGCGACGGCTTTGTTCTCATAACATTTCTGTTTATTGACCATAATTATGAAAACTGTGGGAATGGGATTTGTTAATGACTTTTTAATTGTAATGGTCTTAAAATGAAGTGTTTTGTGGTTTACAATAAGATAATGCTTTTGAGCATACGAATCACGAAGTCCGTGGAAGCATGCTTACTTTTGTATCATTTACCTCTATATACACATCTCAAATTCATAACGATTAACCTTTGTGAAGCTTCTTGTCCAATGGTCATGTGATTTGCAGATTTTTCAGGCAGGTAGGTATCTGTAAACTGTTGCCTTTGTTTAGAAGTAGATTTGCAGCGATGGCTTTTATTGCCTTTTATGTTAAATTATTAGTTTCAACGTAGAATGTTTTTATCATACGCCATATACCTTTATGGAGCAATAAGGGCAGGTAGCCAGATACCTTAACGGTTCTCGCTAAAAGAAAACGGTCTTGGAGAATGCCTTGAACTTTGAAACATCTTGATCTACATTCACAGATTTTGAAAAAAATATACAGTCAGCAAGAAAATAAACAATTTTCAAAAAAAATATTGTTGTCTTATTAGGATAAAAAAAACGATATCGGACCAACTGAGGTTTGAGTACTATAAAAGCCAGAAATGGCAAAAAAAAAACTCAATTTCGTAGGAAATGAGACTGGGATGAGAGCGAACACAATATACCAGAGTCGGCAGTGACAACAGTCGAATTACTTCACTGGACTGAATGGAGAACGAATAGAGATAGTTACAGATAAAACATTTTAAATGATTATCATCCCTCTATACCTTTATGGAGCTAAGCAGTCAATCATATAAGAGCATATAAGAACGACTATTTTGGACAATTCTTGACAGCAAAAAATTGCTTAGTGATCCAACGACTACTTTGCCAACATAACATGTTTGCACTACCATACTGGGGTAGTCAGTTCGATTCCTATTGATATTCTTTGGGATTCTTTTTATTTTGTATTGTTATAATAGTTCGTAAAACTAAATTGTTAGTTCTCAGATGGACAACTAAATGTACGCCCCTTGCTCCCGCATCACCAGTCCTGACGTTCTTTATACTTTGTCTGCTGAGACCTAAAACGTAGTATACAGGGAAGATTCATATTTTGGCTGTTAGTTTAGTATATTGTGGTCTCTTACGACTTTCACGCGGACAAAGTCGCGTGCAGAAGCTAATGTAGAATAGGTATAAAAATATGGGTGGTAGGAAATTTTCAAGTTTTTAAAATCTTTTATTTTACTATAAACAAATTATCAGGAAACAAATACATAATAAATTGTTTATTTATTTATTTTATTTTATTAATTTTAGAAAAACTTACAGCTAATACATTTTATTGTCCAGTACAATGTGTAATCTATGGCCAATTACAAGTTTCCACCAACAATGAAAGTGAGTAACATTAACAAATACGCGAAAACAGCGACGTAAAAGATACGCATGTTAATTATCTCACGCTCGAAAATGACAATAATAAAGAGAAGAAAAAGATATATATAAAACGAAAATGGCTATACATCAAAGAAACAATTTTTCAAACTTTTCTTCACTTCCCAGTAAATAAATCTAAATCTGACTCGACATCCTGACACACCACATTAAAAGTACGACAAGCTCTTATCACGTACGAGTTTTGTCTGTAGATAGCTCTGACTTGAGGCACATGGAGAAGACGTGGTCTCCGAAGAAATGCATTTGGTACCCCTGTTGTGGTCTTCCACAAAAGTTTATCATAAGTTTTTAATTACTACAGATTTGGGAACCAATCTTTGGTCTCCCTAAGCTTTAGCAAGTCTATGAATTAACCATAGACTATATAAATTGTATTTATGTTGAATAGTCTCGAAGTATGTATGCTCCACATTAAGAGGTAAATGTCCGTTTGTGGGTTGTCAGCATAAACGCCGCCTGCGCAGCGACAACAGCCGCCCCCCCCCCGGCGGTGGCGGCCGTTGACGTCAATCGGATACCTCGCATACATAAAATAGAATTTTATCGACACGCATTAGTAATTATTCATTTTTAGTCGCTTAAATGTAACGTAGTAACTAGTATCGCCCCTGTAGTTCGGTGACTTAGGAACAGGGTAGTACCGCTATGAACAAGAAGGTAGATCATCTCGAGCAAAAAAAAAAAAACTGTCTGCCTAGCCTTTTTCCAAATATGTTGGGGTCGGCTTCCAGTCTAACCGGATGCATCTGAATACCTGTATTTTACATGGAGCGACTGCTTATCGGATCTCCACAACCCAGTAACGGGGTAATATGATACCCCTTGGCAGTTCATCTCAAGTATCATCGTGATGAAATACTAGGCATGCTTCTAGATAATACGACAACTGGTAACGCTGAAAATAGCTATTCCTTTATCTGTTGCTAAAACTCTTTACCGTTTAAACTCTGTATCGCGTGCCTAAACATAAAGGCCGTAAAGGCTCCCGCAAACAGGCGCGATGCGACTCTAGTAAAACGATTTCTTTAAAAACTTCATGGACATTGTTCTACTAAAGTCTCGTCGCGCTCTCGCGTCGCACCTGTCTGCGGGAGCCATTAAGCGTAACGAAAACAAGACAAATTTCCAGCAAAAAACTTAAGATGAGGCAAGTTAGAACTAGTTCCAAATATAGAAAACCTGATACAACCAGCACGATCGTGTTTGAATTTTGAAAACTTCTAATAAAGTTTAACATTAATGAATACATTTTGGCGATAACATTTGCAATCTACGCCTAGGCTAAGCTACGCTCGATACGATCAGAGGATCTCCGTTTTATACACATTTGGTGCTGATAAGACCGAAATTATTCAGAAACATTAATTTAAAATCTAGATTAACCGGCGCATACGATCATTTTAGTCAGTAAAATTGTAAATGATTAACATTGACGAATGGAATGAGAATCAAATGATGTTAATTCTATTTTTTTAAGTAGGTAATGCTAATAATGGACTCGACGAGCCAGTTTCAAGGAAATTGACGTATTTCTTTTGATTTTCATACATACATCCTCCTAATCCTAACTATAATATAATATAATATTATAAATGCGAAAGTGAGTTTGTTTGTTTGTCACGCTTTCACTGTAAACGGCTGAACGGATTAAGATGAAATTTGGCCCATGGTTAAACCATGACCTGGAATAGGATACTTTTGTCTTTTTGCGATTTTCACTACTACTAGGTACTACATATATTTAATAAGACCCACCGAGTAGACACCTACCTTTTTCAAATAATTTTAGCCCAGTAGGTACTAATAGCCCTAGCCCAGTAGTAATAATCATCTTTTTGACACAAAAAGGCAGAAATCCTAACTAATATTATAAATACGAAAGTGAGTTTGTTTGTTTGTTACGCTTGCACGCTAAAACAGCTGAACGGATTTGTATGAAATTTGGCACATGGGTAGACCATGACATGATGGGAGGCTTTTCATCCTGGATCGCTGACGAGTCGCGGGCAAAAGGTAGTAAATAATAAAATTACTTATCAAAAGTTTAATTTAACTAGGTATTATGAAATAGCACTTAACTATGACGTAAATTGTATGCAATCGATCTGTAAGCGATTGCATTCGTTACGGTTTGCTTATTGCATATTAAAATTATATTGTTTCATATTGATATCATAATGAAATCAGAATAAAACAGTGTTACGACTTAAGTTTCTTCAATAACAATTATCTTTTCAAGATGTTTCTACTAAAATCAAGTCATTTGAATCATATTTGCTTTTGAATCTTCAAAATAAAGTACCTAGATTTCTTCTTGATTCTATTTTCCTTGTACTTAGTAGTATAATATAGTATTTTGCACATAACGTGTAAAATCGTTTGAATAATAAAAAAAATGTTAATGAGGCAGGAGGCCAGTTTTTGAAACCTCTGCGAAATGGGCGTGGCTATCTATTTTTTATGGTGGTTCGTAGGTAATTTATTCAACAGCAATTATCCCTTTATCATCTACAACAATGTAAACTGAAGTTGTGACGGGAATTTTGTGTAGGAACTTGAAGACTTCAGGTGTAATTTATTATTTACTAGCTTTTGCCCGCGGCTTTGCTCGCGTGGATGTTGGAAAATATCCACGGGAACGTACTACCGAGATTAAAAGTACCATTTGTGTTAATCCAGGTTATAAACTATCTGGGTTCCAAATCCGTTCAACTATTTAGCGACAATCCGGAATATACGTCATACAGATAAACAGACAAACTATGTTTTCGGCATTAAACTCGTACGGAAACAACGTAGCAATTAATTATTAAAAAAAAAAAAAAACAATGTACAGTTTTGACTTCCTTACTATTTTATTGATTATACACCCCTTTGCAAAAAAAACGGGCGGTTTTGATTTTTGGACATTATTGGTAATCATTTAGTTGTAAAGAGGTTTTAATAGCCAAACTATGTTACTGGCACTTAATAAAGAGTCTGGGTATGAAAAAAAGTTGATTCCAAATTCGAAACTTTTGGTTAAAACAATAATAATCTCTTTTTCAGTTTGTGACTTTAACTTACTTTTTGCGGGTTTGCGGTATCCTGGCCACTACAACCAACTTCTCGTTATTTTTAGTAGAATAAATGATAAATGATTTTTATTTCTGTAACAAACACTTTTACACGTCAATCACATTTTTTAAACTAGATGAGGTCGGCGTTTCCTATCTGACTACTCTGAGAAGAAAGGCCGAAACAAACTCAGAGGTCACAGTCTCTTTTAAAGTCCAGACATAATCTTGGTCAGATCATGTGAAGACCATGTAGATTGGTGTCTGAAATGGACTTTTGAGGAAAGAACCACACAGATTGAGTGGACCTGTCCAGTCAGTGCAAGCATTTGTCAATAATCGTGCAGCTCAACTCCAATTTTAAGGAGCTCAACGATTTGACGAACAGTACCAAAGAAAAGACATTTGGTTGGCAATAATTTATGTTTGTCGCATAATTCAGCCTTATTGTGACTTAAAACAGATATCTTTGTGTCAATTGTAATGGCAGACAAAGCAATAAGAGCTAATAAAATTGTAGCGCTGCTGGAAGAGGGGTTTGCCAAAAAACTATATTCTTATTGATAATAAGAAATTACTAGTCATTTATGCTAATGACATAGTAAAAATATTAATATTATCCATAGATAAGCCAATGACTGTTAAGGTGCCCGTTTTTTTTGCAAAGGGGTGTATTATAGTCTTGTCTTTTTTCCCAAGGGGGTAAGTAGACACTACAGAACATGCTACAATCCTTCCATAAACCTAGGTAACCCTACTCTTATAGCTTCGCCCAAGTGTGTACTATACCTAAATGTCTTGAGTAATTCTAAACACTTAATTATGTTGGCTAACTGGGTCAGTACCATCTCAGCTGCTTTGAACTTTCTTAAGGATATGATTATGTTCGAAAAGAGACCATATTTGATATTATAGTAGCACGAAATAAAACTATCAATGTCTCTATCCAGAAAAGTAGCAAACCTAAAGTGAATTCGGTTATTATTCCCCTTTATTCATAATCGTTGCTTAAAGTTAAGTAATGATTAGCGACTGTTTAACCATACATTTTTGACGTTTGAACGTCACTTAACTTTAATCATCGTTTATGAATAAACCACATTATGTAGAAAAACATGTATGTATTTAAAATCGAATCGATAAAAACTATAAATCTTAAACTTAATGATAAAGCAAAAAAAGCCTCATACAGATTTAATTATTATTAGTGTACGATCTCATTAAAATTATAAATAGATGAACACGAACGTCATTAAATACTGATCATAATAATTCTGTTTTGGAACCGACAATAATTTATGACCTTATTATAATTTTGGATCAATCACGTCACATCGGGGTCAATTACGTCATCAAGCATTTGATTTAAGTATTTGTTTGAATTCCGGAATAATGTGATATGTTTCTTACGTATGTTTCGTCACCATTTTGCGCACCAATGAGTTCAATGATCCAATTTGAAACTAGTGTTTATTATTTGGCCATGGATTCTTATATACGAAGTTCAGACTTGCAGGAAATGTACTTAAAAGACTGACGATCCACATTTTTATGACGATTTTGACTAAAAACGTAAAACAAACCTTAGATACTTAAGTATATAAAAAGCTTTTGGTTTAAATCATTATTTTGTTCCTTAGATACATAACATTAACATTATAGACTGATTATGGTTAATACCTAATTATACTCGTACCTGTCAAATAAACAACAGCCACTGCTGGGACACAGGCCTCCTTTCTGTTAGAGGGAGCGGGCGGTAATCCACCACGCGGGCCCAGTGCGGGTTGGTAGATGTCACATGTCTTCGAATTTTTTGTTTCAGGACAGTTTCCTCACGATGTTTTCCTTCACCGTTTTTAGAGCAGTAGCGATGAAATAATTTACACAAAGTAAACGCATGTAGTAAATTATGTACTTGGTTGTTTGTAAGTATTTACTTGTCTAACAAACGTAGATACGTACGAGTCAACCTTAATCACAGAAAAAGTGTCTTATTGACGTATAAAAACCTTGACTTGTGAGAATTTATTACAAAATTAAACAATTCCTTCTGCTGTTTTTATTTACGTTATTTACGCTCTAGTTGAATTAGACACTTGTAAGGACACCGGCGTGCGTCAGCGAGGTATTGTCAGGAATGAATGAAAAGAATTTCAATTAATTTATTTTATGCTAACTAGCTATTCAGCACCTAACTTAAATTATTTAAACATGTCATAGTTAAACAAACTATGGTTTCTGAGTATTCCGAATTCTCATTCATTGCTTGTTTACGAGTGAGTCATAAGAAAATGCAGACGTTACGAATTAAAAACAGTTTCCGTGAGAGTATCGTATTTACCTTTTTTTGGTATTGACAGCTGCATTATGTTATGTAATTACATTTACGCAAAGCGATGCTTTTACGTGCGTCATAAAAGGTAAACATCTTTACCTGGCTTGACTGTTTCTATATATAATATACCTTATTTGGTCAGGTTAATATTTAGAAATTAATTGGTACAAAATGAAGCATGTCACGGCCGCGAGACGGCGCGGACGCATTACGGCGGCGCGCAGATAAAGGGTCGCGGCCTGTCTAGGAACGCGTCTGTTGCCGTAATCAGCCGGAACGTTCCTGTAAATGACGCAACTTCCCAAACTATCTTTTAACTTTTAACAGTAAATGGAATATTTTCGTGACATTCTTAGACCTAATTAGGAGGATGGCGACATGTTACATTATGTAATTTGTTATAACAACATGTTTACTTTACTTCTTCTAAGAAAAAGTGTGTACGATGTGTGCTACTTCCTTATTATAAAACCAGGCATAAAAAATAAATATTACCTATATTGCGCAAATATAATATTCTTTGAACAAATATTAAAGAAGCTTTGTTCAAAGAATATAACATAATATCATAAACTTCGGCTACAAAATGACAATGATCACGTGTCTGCGGGATATCCTCAATTTAAAATAGACTAATAGCGTTGAGCTGTTGAAGTGTTAATATCTATTATGACTGCAATTATTTTGCATGGCTCGTGTTTCGTAGACTGGTAATGTCAATGTCACGTGCCCGCCTGTGACGATGTCAAATGTCAGTCGTTTAGGTAATTATTTTGGTAACTTTAGCTTATCCGCCGAAGTGATGAATGATGCCATATTTAGAAAATGTATTGTATGAGATCTGTTATTCTGCAACTTTCTGCGGTAATTCATTAAAATATCGCAAAGCATGGCTGTTAACTAAATCTATGATCGCATTTCCGAATACGGTGTTTGCGTTTTACGAATCCCACACGGTTAAAACGATGTTGCCTATTTTCCAGCAAATGGCCGGCAGCAATAGGGACAGCTCCTAACTCAAAGTAATTCTCCTATAGGGCAATAGGGATGTTGACTTGATAAAAAAAAAACTATTTATTCCGTCAGTCAGATAATAAAAAAATATTAGATACTTACGTATTTTTTGCTTTATCATATTAATAAAAAATGATTTTGAGAAAACGCATTAAAGTTGGGGAGTCCTGCTCGCTACGTCACAAGTCACAAGTCAGTATTAAATCTACCGGCCAGTGACGTCATGCTACATTTAAACTCAATGTATTGCCGTAAGTTTTTCATTACGAAGAAAAAATACGTGTCCAATATTCTTTAAAAAAAAATCTAACAGACAAAAAAAAATTTTTTTTTCAACGTCCCTTATTATCCCTATTAGAGGTTACATAGGTACTCCACACCAACCATATATTTATTGTGTGAACAGCCATCTTGTATAAGAATATCCCATTCAAATGGCAAATTATCGTAGGTCAATGTTAGGCCAGATCTTAGTCCGACATTAATCCTTCGTTCTTCAAACTTCAGCTGGAGCAAATAGGTCATACCCACCAGAGGTGTTTACTCCAAGTCTTTGCAATGCGATAATTTTACCCATAACCCATTCCATTATGATGGTGGAACCCTAACATGCAGATAACGGTATCTTGTGCAAGTGTCATGGTCGCTAAATATATATCTTTAGGGTGTCTCTTAGCTGTGATTACCGAGTTAAACGACCAGTCATGCCACGGCAATGACACCTGCTACCCAGCATGCTTGGCCATGTGACCAGCTCCTGATAATATGTCATGTGAGCTATGATAACATGTAATTTTTAAGCAGATTGTATGCACTTAACATTTTGCCCTACGATACAATTTTGTAAGTAGAGACTTTCTACTTGCCAATATACAATGTATAACCAATTTAAATACAGCCAATTCAAATGGCGCGATTCTTTTGACATCCTTGGTTGTTTTAACTATTTCGTAGTCAGTTAGCATTGAATCATGTGATAATTAAATCCAAAAATGTACGGGTAGATTAAGTTTCACGTTAATTGATATGATATAATCTATTCCCAATTCAAGAGGAAACTGATAATTTGTTATTAAATATTCATAATCATAATCTGCCGGAAACACTAATTTGTACGCCGACATCCGGCTGCGTCAACAAGACAACATTGAATGAGCAAATCATTGTAACGCAGCGGTCTTGAACTTTTTATTGTTTAAATTTTAGCAAAGATAACTACGCAGTGGGTTCTAAAAAGCAGCAAGCGCCGCATGCCCAAAAGGAGACAGAGGGATGGAATGAAGTCATACCTAAAGGACTGGCCTTAGATAGCAACACACAGAGACAAGAGAAAGGAGTAAAGAGCCAGTGGGACGCTTCAAATCAGCTCTTTACCTAATCATCAAAAACGCCCTTTTTTAAGAGTTTTTCAAAGTCTTATTTCTTTGACAAGACTTATTCTTAGCTAAGTTACATTTAGGTAATAATCCTAAGTATTTATATAATTATGGAGGATTAATAAAAAGCATAATGTACATGGTCCTTGTGTCGGAATTGCCGATAGCGAGTGGAAAGAGCCCCGCCCCGAGATAACCCTCGGACGACGATGCATGCCCACGCGCACGGCGCCTGAATACGGCATATTTTTTTACAGCTTTACATCATACAGGAAAATATAATACAAACATACAACTTCAAGTCAGACAAATGATAACGTTTTGTTATGATTAGGAGCGGTACGCATCTGTACGTGAGGTATCGTAGTCACAAAAAAATAATTGTTAAACAAATGGACTAGTAACTTAAATTGTTCGTAAATTCAAACCACAACTGTAATTTTTGTTCAGTTGTATGAAATGACTATAACGCGGCAATTTGACGTAGGGTGTCAATTTTCTTAACAATTAATTTCAAGGCATTACCGTACATTTTCTTCAAAAACTTCTAATGGATTTGTGATAGGCTTTTTCAAGTTTTGATAATTGTTCTTTGTGTCTAGGTTATTTCACTTATCATTTTTCCCCATCCAAGTAAATAGATAAAACAAGCGCTGTATGTATGCAGATCCGGAAAAGTGCAATACTGCCAGCGCATGCGAATTTTTTTGTAGCGGATGATAGTCACGGTCTAACTGTTTTCAACGTTAATTATTTGTTTATCAACACATTATTAAAACTTAATTATTTTTACCTTTTATCTTTAAAAAGGTTATCGGTAACAATTAAGAGGGAATGATTTTTGACACAATAAAGTGCCGATTAATTAGTGAGTTAGTGTCACAATAAATTATACACAAAATACGTGTTTTTATTTACAAACAACGGTGTGATAATCACGATATAATAACATGTTATTTTCACATAGTAACTAAATCAGTTTAATAAGCGTAATGTAATCTGTAAGTGGTTGAGGAAAAGTGGTTTGTCAAATGTGGTTCTTGTATGACATGGTATTACTTGCTGGTATGCTAATTTCTACTACAAATAGGTATATGTATTAGAATCCATGTTATTTATAGTTTAGGTCCATTTTAAAAGCCTCTAACAGGTGACAATATAAGTTGCATTGTTGTCCATAAGTTCATTGTGATTTTGTCACGAGTTTAGAAAAAGTAAGGAATAGTCACAATGCCTTGACGTTTTGGAGTAAAAATAGATTGCTATTGTGATAATTGGTTCGATAGTATTATCAATAATATTTTGTCACTTGTGAAAAATTTCAGAGCAGTGATGGCGCAGTAGTAACAGCTGCGACAATGTGGCAATATCAAGATGCAACATCTTGATATTGCCAAATGGCTTGAATTGAGAGCATTACTTATAGATAATCTATGAGTGATCAGCGCTGCTGATGATTGGTTTTCATTTCACCTAACTTAGGTCAGCTTTTCTCGATTAGCTGTTATCTACACAACAGAAGAAAAATCAAGTAAAAATTGTCAGCAGCTGTTTGCCGCTACTGTAGTAATAACTTAAGTAAAAAAAAGCGTCGAATGGTATCTCCTACCACATGGACCGTACGCAAAATACGCGATTTGTCGTGGAGTTGCGGATACCAGCCCGTATTACCTATTACCTACCTATGTGCTACCACAAGTAACTACGTCATTATTTACATTTATCATCAAAACTAAAAAAAGATTCGAGAACACCCGGTTGGAGCGAAGTTCCTTTTGCTGTATTCAATAAATAACAGACACAATAAAATAAATTAATAACGTTTGAGAGAAACTAAATGAATAAAAACAAAAGTGCGGTGACGGTCAAAATTTAACATTTTTTTCGGTCTAGCTCTCATTCGCGAAGTGTGCAGAGCATGATGTGCGATAAGGAAAAACTTCGTTCGGAAAAAATTAGGATGACTTTATATAAGGGACTACTCACACTTATTCAGCTCCATTCGCGTTTCGCTTAACCATTTTGATCACACTTATACAGTTTTGCTTCTATCAGCCGCGTGCTATCTTGCGTGTTATCTCTGTTGGAACGCTTGCAACTTGTCGAAAAGGAGTCGAGACCCATCCGTGTACAGCGCTGTTCCGCCGCGTTCGACGAAACAGCGCTGAACGCGGCAGAAACGCGCTGAACTCTATCTATAGCAATCGCATGATAATAACACATTTGTCCTCATTTTATACTTGTTTGCCGGAAAGCTGAATAGACGTGGAAAGCTGAACGGATGCGTACGCATCTCCATACAAAATCGTTGTTTTCTATGAGCATAAGCTGAATAGAGCTAAAAAAGTGTAAGTTACCCTAAGTTAGATAACTACATACACACGGGTATTTTACACAAATTCTGTGACGCTGTTACTTTGAACTTTGAGCTTTATAAACTTGGGTTTCTTAGAACTTCAGTATAAGCGTAATAGAGAGATAAAGTAAGTCGGTTCGGTTCTATTTGACACGGTTCACGACAATGCGACCATGTTTGTATGTTTGTATGAGTGATTGAGGGCAGCGCCATGTTCTTGATAATGACTTTAAACCGGCGCAAACTACATCGGAACTGATACATAATCTTTTGCAAGCGTAATTATTATAAGTGCTACTCTTTGACACAGTTATGTTTTGAATTTTGCAAGGATTTCACAAGAAGTGAAGTATGAGTAAAGATGTCTAAATGTTGCCCATTGAATAATGGTTGTTTTATGATAATTTGCTCGATGTGGCATAACAGGTTGATAATCAGATTATCGTGTTTAGGGTTTCGTAGTCAACAAGGAACCCTTATAGTTTCGCCATGTCCGTCTGTCCGCGGCTCATCTCAGAGACTGGTTGGTACTAGAAAGCTGTAATTTGGTATTGGGATATACATATAAATCACGCCGACAAAGTGGTAAATAAAAATCATGTATTTTTTTTTATTTTATTGTGCCTCCCCTGCACTTAATGTGGGAACTTTTTTTTTTCTCGCCTATTTCGTGGTTTGGTGTGTCGTTGGAAAGGTCATTCAAAAATATTGTGAGTTTATCAAAACCATATATAGATTCAGGACTTTAAAGTGCTAATTTTTGTTAGAGTCAAGTGTCCCCCCCCCCCGCCAGTTAAATGGTTGGTTTTGGATATATGAAAATATTCACGTCAGTATAATATAATATCCCGAAATTAAAAAGGAAAACTACAAGATAACGAATAATAATCGCCCACTTACTTTTGGCGAACATGTTTTTGCAACTGCAATGTTAAGTTTCTTTGATAAATTCATCCGACCTACGGAAACCTACATTGTGCGTGGTTCGACAAGCACTTGGCCGGTATTTTTATTTTTTTAACGAATCATTTATTACCTGACTACGGCGAAGCAAAAAGGATGGTGATGTTTTTGACCGGTATGTATGTATCTTCATCGGCCGCTGGTTATAAGCTATGTGACGTTACATTAAATTGATTAAAGCGCACTCTAGAGGACATAAAGTCATGAACTAAAATAAAAATATTTTATAATGTGGCCATGTTGGGTATCAAATGAAACGGCATAATTAGCACATTAAAAAAAATGTTATATAGTTGTAGTTTAAAAAAATATGTTTATTTTTGCATGACAGACTTGCAAATAAAACTCAAATATACATTGGACATACACACGGCTACACATGAAGCTATAAACTTCTAGTTTATGCTGATTCCGCATTGTATAGGATTTCTGTACAATGCGAGGTCAGCTTATACTGGAAATGTATAGCTTCATGTTTAGCCTTGGTACATAAAAAATCTACTTACGCCGTATATTGAAGTATTGTTTCAGTGCCTATATATTCATAATTTCACGTTCTATGACCGTCTATGTTCCGATAATATTCTCTCATCAGTAATCCCATGATTTTTAATCATAGGTTTTTAATCTCGATTGTCTACTATCATTAAAATATGATTTGTGTAATTAAGCACCTAAATAAGTACGAGCCTTCGTGCTTAAGTAAGTTATTATCGTCCAAGCTATCATTTAGTGATAAAGCAGTTCTCTTGACGTATTAATTTAGTAGTTTATTTCGTTATTTTTTAATAATTTCAAGGTTAGCAGATGACGACTAAGTTTAAAACAGAATTTCTAAAGTTCGTTTTTTAATCCCAGAGAGTAATTTGACATTTCAAATGATTGTTGTTTCTTTTTTTCAATTTGGAGTTTGACATTTGCACCATGTTTGCACTTGTCAAATTAGTCTCTGGGCTTAAATAAAAAAATTAGCTGTGGAGTTCGATTATTTGAAATACCTATGTATAAGAATTTAAGTAATAACGTTGTTTGTATTGAATAGAATAGACAATTCCGATAACGAGATAATTGTGTTTGTAATAAGAAAAATTAAAACAAAAAAATCGAATAAATAAGCGATGTAGTGACATTATGTTATTATAGGAATAGTGATAGTAAATAAATCGGTGACCTGAGGCATAGTGTCGAATCTGGAAAATGTAGCTATTATGTAAAGATATCGAATGCGTGAGTGGTCGTGACATATTATCATTCTCTTGTATTGGGGTCAAGGCTTATGCCTATGTCTACTATGGACTTAGCTGTAATAGGTATGAGGTATCCCACCTGAGCTACTGACAAGATAAATGATGGCAAATCTGTCACTGGTATATACAGTTAGAGTTCATTTAACCACGAAGTTATCTACAATATTTTGTACGCTTCTTTTCCATTGACTATGCGATATTAGGAATGTGTTGCGGATTTAATTATGCATGTATTCTAGATAAACAAGATAATAATTTCGTCTCAAAATCTCAGAATTAAAATAAATAAACAAACTTAAAAGGCCAAATATGAAAAAAAACATAAGGACCAGCTTACAAACTAGAAAGAAACAAACTTACTTATCCGTACTTCCATACTACTTGTAATATGTATTATAAATTCGAAAGTTACTCTGTCTGTGTGTATGTTTCCTTTTCACGCCTAAACCACTGATCGGATTTCGATAAAATTTGGCAAGGAGATAGATGGCATCCCGGGGAAGGACATAGGCTACTTTTTATCGACATACCACGCGGGCGAAGCCGCGGGCGGAAACTAGTATGTAATAATGTAGGTAAACATAATAAAAAATTGCACGCATGCTCCCAGGCACAATACAGTGACATTTAGGCTATAAGATCTCACACTTGTAAAAAAAAAATCTAGCAAATTCACGTTTTATTTGATTTCAACAATGGTTTAAAAAAAAAAAACTGGTCTACCATGCAACTTCACGCAATAATACGGATCAAGTCACACGTGATTCCTTGGAACAACGAACTCACAACTGCTGGACTAGGCACGTAGCTAGTGTAGCCACGCTACCTGTAGACGCTTTATGTCTTTCAATGCCACATGCGCGGCACACGTTAAGAGCTCTCAGCTCGCCTCGTGTTGGCCTCGTCATTATATTTTTAGGGCAGTAACATTTAGTCAAGAGTGTTAAGTATCACCTTAAGGATCTATTCACACTGACTGTTTAATTTTCTTACCATTTATAAAGTAATTTCGTCGTTTATCCTAATTAATCTTGTTATTTTTTGTTTTGTTGTAGGTAGTTACTGAATTTATCTAAGGTTAGTGTTGGTTCCACCTTGGCGTTTGTAGAGCGTATACGAAGCATGGACGCCGCGCAGACGCGATGTAATTTCGATACAATTACGTCTTGCGTAGCGACTACGTGCCGTAGCGGCTACGCTGTAGCGGCGTAGCGGGTTTAGGCGTAGTGCCTATGCAGCGTAGCGCCTACGCGACCTCAGCGCCTGGGCTTGGGTGGCGTCAGCGTCTACGCTGAACGAATTAGTTATTTAGGAAGCATGTATAACATTCATTATACATATTTAAAGTTTTGAATCTCTTGAGTTACATATAAAAATTACTGCTAAATTGACAATTAAGACATTTTGGCCAAATCTTTATTATTGTCTAATAAAAGCTAACAATTATTTTGATTTACTAAATTGCATTATTGTCTCGTTATGTATAATTTAGTCGGTAGACGTGCGCGCACGCTTATCTTGAAGGTGGATCACGGCAAGCCATTGACGTCAGAGCCTACAGGGTCGGACCACAATATAACCGAGCCTCTAAATTAACTACAAATACATCTTTTATTATTTGAGAAATGATTATTAATTAAAATCGAAATTAGGCAGATGCGAGAAACAGTTTCCAAATTAATTCAAAACGGCTTTTGCAACCTTCGGGCCTTCGTTTTGCTTCGTATTCTTGTATTCGATATAAAATTTAACAAATTCAATAAAAATAAAGATCGAAATCATTCATGTAAGCTAATGAGAGCATTAAATATGTAAGCAAGTAAGGAAATACTTGTAACAATGTATGAACACGATGTTCCTAAGTTTTTGTACCATAATTTTATAAATATTATGAAGCATTGTACGCGAAAAAATACGCATAAAATCTTCATCAAAATGTAATGTTTTAACTATGTTTACGAAGAACATAAGACTTTATAGTTGTATTATACCTTTTTTCTTTATAATAAAACATCTAAAGCAAAACATCTTGAAAGTTCTACAAACAAATTGTTTTAGAGATGAATATAATATTCCAACTGCTATACTTAAAATTTAAACATTGAACCAACTCAGTATTAAATCTATCTGGTCTGCATTGCATTCTAAATCCTACGTAAAAGTAAAATATTTATTATTGAGCGAAATATTTGATTAAAACTTGAACTTAAGTAAACCCCATACTTATATGTATTTAATATTTTGAACTTGTCTTTGGTTTGTTATTTTTTGTAGATCGTAACGAAAAATATGAGACAAAAAAAAATACAGACGAATTGATAACCTCCTCCTTTTTTTTGAAGTCGGTTAAAAATTATGTCTTTTGGATCAAAAATAAAATTGGGGACGGAGTTTACAGTAGATTCTACACTAGTCCTCTAAAATAAAATTTCTCTATGTCCTAGCTATATTTGGAATGTATCCAATAATTTATTTTTTGTCAATTTAGATTATGTGTGAAAATGTCGCTGTTTGTACATCATGTCCTGCGTGCTCTGACACCTTCTTTCGGGACTCTTGTAAGGAACTGATAAACGCAACGCTGAAGAAAGCCCTGATCGTCAGGTACCTACTGGACTGCCTGCCAGGGTTGCGGGAAAGTCCGTAAGGGATACCGGGACCTTGGGAACAGGCAACTGAAGGAACACGGGTGGGTTTTAGTCAGTAAAAGTTTGACACGCCCTTCCACTCCGCCCAGAGCGGGAGAAGTCAATTGTTGATATACAAACCGCAAAAAAAAAAAAAGGTACCTACTGGACGAAAAAACTGTACAAGTACTTCTATAGAACGTGTGTCCGTGTCACGTAAGTAGTGTACACGTTCTATAGAAGATGAATATCTTGAGAAAAAAAAGACATGCGTAGATATTGTGTATCTTAACCAAGTCTTTTATGGAGAGATAGATAACCAATTTCTTCAATGTATTCAGGTAGGTATTACTTAGATCAAATCTTCCTTTACTTTGTTAATATAGAAAGCCTTTGGGAATGTAAATCTTTCGCAGTTTACATCTTCAATTCAAATGCAAAATGTGAACGAGAATATTCCATTCATGAATGCAACAAAATTGCATAGTTGTTAATAAGTTGAGAGTAGCATTAACCTTTTTAACAGTAATATATTAGAGTATTTGTTGATCAATAGACTAAATGAATAAATAACAAAGTGGCTTACTCAGCTTACAAACGCTTCGAGATATTCAATGCCGCTAAATGCCGCACTCGTGACTCAATCTACACACATTCATACCCGAATAATTGACAGACAGATAGAAACAGTTTCAATCACCTTGCTCTATACATTATCACTATTGTCTGCTTCGAATCGACATAAAATTATTTATTCTACGTCACGGCTCGCTAACGAGCTAAGCCAATATTTGCAAACACTTATCGTCGGTTATTTCTTATTTGTTCGGATACGTAAACCCACTTTTCTTTAGCACGATGAAAACAAGACTAATAAGGTTGTGGACTTGTTATCAAATTCCTTCTCTTATCACTTGGTAAAAATATTGTGAGGGGTTTATAATATCGTATTACCTACCCGAAAATGGTATGTTGACAATTCGACCTTCGTCGCACCGCGTCGCATCGTGGAGACTATCGTTAATATTGACAACCTTGCAAAAAAGAACTTTAAAAGCATTAAGATCTTCCGATTTCAATCATCTACCCATATAATTCTTGATGTCAACATCGCTTCAGCCTTAAACGGTCAATGCGCGAAAACGTGACGAGCTTCTTTCATTATTATTTAATTACCAGACTGACTAAGTTGCACATAGTAGGTTAATGCCTCTATGAAGAAACCATTTAAGTTGTTTGACTATTTATATAATATGTTTCTCTGCCTACGCATTGAGGCCTTTTACACACCGAAATTGGAATCTTCCACTGCTGAAACTGTAGATCATTTGTAACTGTTCTGCAGTAATTGATACACAAATGTTCCTGAAAAAATTCACATGCGCATTCAAATCAATAGATTTTTTATTTTCTCAATGCATTGGAGGATATTTAGGGCCTTACCATTAAAGCTTAGACACTTGTTCAACGCGTGTTTAATGTTAGTTTTATGTCAAACTCCATACAGAAATCTCATGTTCAAAAGGTGTTTATGCTAAACAACTGATAAACACGGTTTTGTGGTAATAAGGTCACTATTTATTACACGACTGCTCAAAAAGGAGTGTAATGTTTTCAGGGTTCATGTATGTATGTATGTATCTATGTGAGTTTCTTTATTCCACCATAACTTTAAAATGCCTGAACGGATTTGGATGTATGGGGTATCGTTAGAATCCTTACATTATCCCGAGTGACATAGGCCAAAAAGTTGCGATTTCATGAAATAGTCATTCAATACACTTATATGAACTTAGAGAGTTGTATTGCTGATTCTAATGTTTATAATTCTGTAAATCCATATTTACTACGGCCGCGAATCATATTTAGATCAACATACAACTTGATGCTGACCTGCAAATTGCAAAAAATGTAAGAAAATTTGAATTTCTCGGGCTACCGTAGCGCATCCCCCTTAAAAAACCCCGTTGGAGCAAATTTACCTACTTGCAAATTGTGTTACGTAAAGATTTACATATTATCTGAGTCTTAATTGACAGTTTCGCTGTCTGTTATAATGTTCTTCCAAACGGCCATTAATTTTTGCAGTCTTTGCAAGTACTTTGGACATTGGCATTGGCTGAGGACACAAGATGTAACAGTTTACTCCTACTTTTATATTTTTCTTTGGAACATTATGCGGTCAAGTAATTTAGCCTTCGGAACATTTTAGCACGAGTATACGAGATTATAAAAACTGGGTAAGTGCTTGTTTAGGGCGTAGGTATCTATTGGAAGATCAACGCTGTCCGAGGTATTTTTTATGGAAATAAGAATATCCATCCACTGAATTTAAGTTCAGTTTTGTATGGATTTTGATGGATGTAACAAAATATAAATAGTATAGTTGCAGACTGATTATTCCTACTTATTCGATTAGTACTTTTAGCTCATATATTGTAGGTATCTATCAGGGCCATAGGCAGGGGGGGGTTTGGTTGTTCAAACCCCCGCCGAAATGTGAAAAACCAGAATCTCAATCCAAAGATCGAATTTAGGGTACCTCCGTACTCGAATACAGATTGTAACTTACATATTTCGCTTATACGGACTTTATAATCTACAAAAGCAGTAAGAGTCGCTTACATACTGTATTTTTATGGACTTTGACTTTGTATTGAATGAAAAATTTTCGAGCTCGCTTCGCTTGCTCTTGCATCTTACGTTCTCTGAATTCTATAACTTTCCTGCATAAATCGAAAAACTTATAAAAATAACCTAACTTATTCGAAGCGGGATGCTAAACATTTTGAGCTCGCTTCACTCGCATCTAATACATAATAATATTCTCCATAGCGGCCCTAATATGCTAAAGTGGCCTTAAATTTTGAAGTTGTCGCCGTTTTTTGGTCATGATTGCAAAGTGGTGGGAAAAGAGAAACAGGGCTTTATTAAAACTGATAATGAGTTAGCGCTTCACCAATTAGAATTCTGACTCAGAATGTCTAAAATCGTAAAATAAATTTATTTTTAAGGATTTTACGCAAAAACAACAAAAATTGTTGTTTTAAAAATAACTATAAATAATACTCTTTTTTATAAAACTGTACCTTTAATTTACTCTCTTTGAAACCAGAAACACATTCTCTTTTTTTTTTAATGTAGCTAGCCTAACCCCACCTAAATGAATTACTGGCTAAGGCCCTGGTACCTATTCACTCACATTCAATATCAAATAATCAAATTCCCTAATATTACATACGTCAAAGGACATTTATTTTCAAAAAATATTTTCCCTCTCATTGCTGGGGAAAAATACCATTATTTTTATTTTATTTAACTAAGCGTAGTTTGCGCTATTTTTATTGTAAATAGAAGTAGTTTATTATCTAGCAACCTAATTACAGAACTCACTTTCAAGCACAATTTGAACCATTTTGAAGGGTATTGCTATTCAATTGCTTCATATACCTACCTATGTCCGATCTGCTTAACAACGTAAACAAAGCTGGTAATACAGTAAGCAGTGACATAGGTTAAATAGAGGATGGGACAAATATTACCTACAGTTATACTTATTACAAGGTTACAAAGTATGTATGCTTACAGTAAGATTACAATTTTACAAATTATGTATTACTTACAGTTATATTACAGTTTTACAAAGTATGTACTGCTTGCCAGTGAGGCCCAAACTAGACAGTTAGCCTGTGCTCGGGTTACGATTACTGCGTGGAGACTATAGTTCATAAGGTATTATCTACTTCTTACTTATCTACTCACCTGCTTAGCAACCAAAGTTATAAAAATAACATAGTAAGGATAGTCAACAGTCAAATTCTCGGCGTCTATTATATACTGTGAACATTTTTGTTTAATTTTTCAATTAGCGGAGCCGCGGCGTCCGAAAATGTGTTCTTTTTTTGTAATATGCACAAGCATTCACTCATAGGTAAGTAGTTAGTGCTAATTATTTATGTCATTATGCAGTTTTATTGAATTTGATAAACGTCTCGTTCTTGCATTGCTACAATATTGCTGTTGCCATAAGATGAATCCTTTATAAATATTTCAAAATTATTCTGTAATCGACAAACTGACAAACGGACAAGACAACACACAAACGAAACTACAAAAGACAAAAACAAGAGGAAGCACTAGAAAGGAACTTACAGAACAAAACTCCTGAAGCTGCCAAACCGTAGTCGAAGTTTCAATGCAAACGAAGTACCAAGCAAAGGTCATTGTAATTCAAAATTCATCATAGCTTCCATTACATTTATTATAATCTCACAGAGAGCGGCCGGTATATTCTGTAAAAATATCACCGTGAAGACTTAGGTGAAGTGAGCTTGAATTGACCTGCCAATAATGTCAATCCCTAGCATCAGCAGTGGTATTCTGTAAAAATATCACCGTGAAAACTTAGGTGAAGTGAGCTTAAAAAGAGATTGACAGCTTACTTCACCTAAGTTTTTACGGTGAGGTGTTTACAGAATAGACCAGCTGGTGGAATTACAACTCACTTCACCTAAGTATTTACAGCGAGATTTTTACAGAATAGGTCTGCTGATACTATTACTACGGACTAAGTTCGCCACACTTCGCCTAACTTTTCACTGCAGAATAAATCGGCTGGCCTGTGTCCCCGCAGTGGATACTTTTAGGGCTGATTATGCTATGCATAGCTTCCAAAACAACTTAAATGTACCTACTTATTTAAGTTGTTTCTTCATAGATAGACACTTCCAAACTAGCCTACCGACCTACGAAGTCAGGCGGTCTTTTTATAAAAGGATGCCTCAGATAGACAATGGCACAGACTGGGTGGTCATCCATATAAAACCTCATTAAACTTAAATAGCTGCATGACGTGGAAATAAATTATTTTTATGAGTTATTACAATGTGGGATATTTGGCATGCTTTATCAAAACAATAGGAATTGAATTACTATTTTATTTGATTATTTAATTAAATGTGCTTTAGCTCCGGTCATACGGACGCGAGGGATAATCGTATCCATGACTAGTAATAGTAATCGTTCATTTTGAGGTGAGAAAATTAATATTTTTATGTCATTAGCTGAATTTCGTACATTTCTCAATATAGGAGATCACGCTTCGAAGTCACGTATTCATTTGTAAAAGTAAAAGCGGACAGTTTTAATGTTTTCAGATTTCCTGGTCTGTCAAAATTACAATACCTACGAAAAAGGTTTTATTCATTTGAATTTAACACCGTTCACAAATGTTAGTTACATTTAAAAAATCGTTCCTAATTCAAATTAAATTTCTAGTCATATACTTACGCGGGCTGTTAGAGGGGTAATAAAATTGCTGTTCAAACATGGTTCACACTGCATAATAGTTCTTGATCACTTTTAGGTAATTATTGCTGAATTGTCTCATTTCCTTAACGTTTTTAAGTCGTTATTTAACGGTCTTCAAGATGTTGATAAGACGATAATAGCCAGCAAAATTATAGCACAGCTTGAGGAAGGTTATATGTAGTTAATGTCATGTGTCCCAGTCTGGGATGTTCTGAAGCGACAAGTCAGATCAGTGCAGCCTGCTTCACAAAACATCAGGGAGCTAAAGAATGTAAAGGCTCCTACAAACAGGCGCGAAATCGCGGGCGCGAAAAGGGTAGCCCTGCCTGTCGCGCCCGCGATATGGCGCCAGTATGTACGAGCCTTAAGTAATTGCCGCGGATTGGAAACGTATTCCACAAAAAACTATTTGAAATATCCGTGATAGCATTTTAGCTGGGCCACACTCATTGTTAAACTTTAACATTTTTGTTTTTACGTTAAAAATCTTAAAAAAATGTGTTTGTTACTTAAAGATGAGATAAGCAATACCGACTGTTGGCACCAAATTTAATTGTTTTAATATAAATTTTATGACGAAATTGACTGAAACTACTCTCTGTTTACTAATTAACAAGGTTTTGTGGCTTCAGGCTACTTGAATAGTAAAATTTACTGAAGATTCCAGTGAAATAAGTAAGTAGGTAATCTGCTTAGGTCCCGATTTTTTTTGCAAAAGAGTTTATTATTATAACAGAAGCTCTCAAGGCTCTTTAATTAACACTCACTCAAACTCACTTAGACTCAAATTGTTATAATGCTAACCTAATCTAAACAACTAAGCCTTTTTTTTTTTTGGGTGGGAAATCATCAAATGACTTCTCCCGCTCTGGGCGGAGTGGGAGGGCGTTTCAGATTTTACTGACTAAAACCCACCCGTGTTCGTTCAGTTGCCTATTGTCAAGGTCCCGGTATCCCTTTCGGACTTTCCCACAACCCTGGCAGAAACACTTAAGCCTCAATCAGTAGTTTGACGAAACATTAAAATTCATAGTTTGATTGATATCTAATTAGACTAATTGTGGGTGAATGGGAGTCGGGCCTCTGGCTTCAGGCACTACCGTCACCCAACATAGGCACTATGCTGGGTGACACCACCTTCCGGCTCGCTACTTGTCTGCGTCTGGGCGCTCCTTGCGTGGCTCCGCATCGCTGCCAGTGCGGTGAAGGTGTCGACTGCCTCGGTCACCATGGCCTTTCCTGCAGCAAGAGCGCTGGTCGGTTGGCACGGCACGCAAGCATTAATGACATCATCCGTCGGGCTCTTGTCACCGCCGGGGTGCCAGCTGTTTTAGAACCCAATGGCTTGGCACGCGACGATGGGAAGAGACCAGACGGAATGACCATAATGCCTTGGAAGTTGGGTAGGCCTTTGGTGTGGGATGCAACCTGTGTCGACACCCTCGCGCCATCCCATCTTCCTAGCACGGCGGGCTGTGCTGGGGCGGCTGCTGCAGGTGCAGAAAATCTCAAACGGCGCAAATATAACAACCTCATTGGTAGCTATATCTTTGAGCCGTTTGGGGTTGAAACACTAGGGCCGTGGGGTCCGACTGCTCATCAAGTATTTCGGGACATCGCCAAGCGGTTGGTCGACTCTTCACGTGACCAGAGGGCTGGCCAATTTCTAGGTCAAAGAATCAGCATTGCCATCCAACGTGGCAATGCTGCCAGCCTTTTGGGCACTTAAAAAAAATTAGACTAATTAGATTAGATATCTAGTTAGACTGGAAGCCGACCCCAACATAGTTGGGAAAAGGCTAGGCAGATTGATTGATATCTAATAAGCGTGTCGCCAAGATAATATTCTTTTCACGTCTTTTGAATTCATTCTGAGTTAACCGATAGAGTCAACATCTGTAGGTAATTCGTTTTACCAAATAGCCTTTTAACACCCAGTATGGCGCTACTAATAGGTTCAGAGATATAACTATAATTACTTTTACTTTCAAGCCTTTTATCTAATGTTAACTTTCTCCGTTTAGTTTTGACGTCAGTCGGTAACCATGACCCACACCATGACCTTATCCAACTTACCTAAACCGATAATGTATAATGAATGAGAGTTTACAAAAAAGAAACAATTGAGGAACGATAACTTATCTTAGTTCATTAGGTACGTAAGCTCAAAAATATTCTAATTCTAAAATGTCACCAAGTGACTACAATAAAGGTCAAACGGTGGTGGGGGTAAGACTAAGAATAACTTGCTAATAAGCAGATTTTCTGGAACGTGACTATCAAAATGTTTAAATACTGGCTTTTGGTCGGTAATTATTATCCCACGAGAACGTATTACCGGGACAATTATCCTATGTCCTATTCCAGGTCATGGTCTACCCATGTGCCAAATTTCATCCAAATCCGTTCAACCGCTTTAGCGTGAAAGCGTAACAAACAAACCAACAAATTCACTTTCGCATTTATAATGTTAGTTAGGATATAACGTCTAGATCATTGACAAAAATCTTTTGCAGGAATTTTACACGCATTTCTACTAACGCTTTTAAAAACTTGGTATAACATTTAAACGTGTAAAATATTATTTATTGATTACTTTGATTAGCAAATAATAATGACAGAAAACAATTTAAGAAAACCAGCAATCGATAACCAAGTTTTTAGAAATAATTAAACCCAGTCAACACTTGGAATGTTAACCCGCCAAATGTTCGTGACGCAGCTGGGTTTGTAGGTTATTTATATAAGAATCACCGTTACAACGAACGGGAGAGCGGGGTTCGGGATGGCTCTGAGAAACGGCGGGGTGTGGGTGCGGGGGTCGGGGGGATGTTCCCGAGTGCATGCGTACCACGGACGCGCAAGAAACACCACACACCAAGCCACAAAATTTATAAAATATTCCTTCCCAACATTAGAATACATTAAAATATTCAATACGAAAGTGAAATCAATAGCACCGACATTTTTTTTTCATGTTTTCATGTATAATTTGTGCACGTTCTGTGAAAAGAGGTTATGTTGACAAAGATATGGTCCCAAGTAAGTAAACAGTGTTTGTTAATTATTTCCGCTATTTTGTATTTTAACATACAACTAGAAATTGTTATTATGTCAGTTTAGTTATATTTTATTTGTCATAAATCTTCTATCTACTCTGTGAATCACGTTATCGTCGTTGGTAGCGTCGGCTTGTTTCTACTCAATGAAAAGAACCGTGGTCCCGTGGCTTCTGACGCGGCATTTTTAATGGTTTAGAGTTCAATTATCAGTGTAATCTACTTCCTGACATAATTAACATTTTAAATAACACACTTATAGTGAATAAATAAATAAAAAGCAGCTGATTGATAAAGGTTCTCCATATAACGTTGTTTACATTGAAGATAAACAAACTGATATCGGAATGGGATATACCTTGTACATAGTATCACGTAGACCATGTTCAATTAACATAATTCAATTTATTACATGATTATCAAAACAGAGGAAATGTCTAAATAAATAAATAACTCAACTGGTGTCGTGCTCCTGTTTCGCACGGTTTTTACGACTTGACAAAACATCGAGATTTCTTAGTTAAATGTAACTTTTATAGTAAAGTATTATATAGATAAAGGTACTAAGCCTGATTGTTACTTATTTAGGTCAATACAAAGCTTCCCGGTACCGGGCGGCGCGGCGGGTTAGCTTCAGAAGTTTCAGAATGTTGTAACATTCTGAAACAAAGAATTCTGAAATAAAAGTTGCCCTACTTGTAAGTAGGGCAACTTTTATTATAAACTACCTGCTACCCTCAGCATCTCCCGCGGGGCCACTAATTCGTGTTCTATAATAAACCAGCTGAAAATCGGGAAGTCGGTCCAAACAGACAGACAGAGAGACAAAAATATTAAAATAGTCTTTTTAGGGTTCCGTACCCAAAGGGTAAAACGAGACCCTAAGACTACGCTGCCTATCTGTCCGTCTGTCACCAGGCTGTATCTCATGAACCGTGATAGTTAGACAGTTGAAATTTTCACAGGGGATGTATTTCTGTTGCCGCTATAATAATAAATACTAAAAAACAGAATAAAATAAATATTTAAGGGGCTCCCACACAACACACGTGATTTTTTTTTTGTCATATTTATAGATAATGGTACGGGAACCCTTCGTGCGCGAGTCCGACTCGCACTTGACCGGTTTTTTGTTCTAACCTACTTTCATAAGCATTTAGTGTTATTTTGACATAGTAAACAGACACTTCAATTTTATTTAATTGTATGTACTTATGTATAGATGAGCCCGGCGGCTAAGCCAATAAACTGTTAGGGCAGCCGGTTGCCCTAACACAGTTTGTTAGTTGTCAAAAAACAAATGTTACGAGGGAGAAGTCGATCAAAGTAATTACATCTCACTTCATCATTGAAATAAAACTGACAAGTACAGATGGTTCTTATTCAACTTTTTATAAATGCCAAGTTTGGATAAATAAAGAGGTAAATCTCATATCAAAAATCATTCACAATTTTTTATCCGATTCTGTTAGAGTCAAGCTATACGTAGTAGGTATAAAAAGAACGATTCCGTTCCCACAGTCCCAAGGTATACTACTTGATATAAATGTACGTAGTTCGGTATATACTAAGATACTTATGTGTATCGTCAACGTCATAGTTCCGTCCTATTACAATGCATAATCAATTCAATTATCCGGTGTGGTGGCGTGACAGCATCCCTATTACCGACCCGATTATTGGCCGAGACCTATTAGTCTCGGCCATTTGTCGAGCTCGTCTGCTTTTCGATAAACAAATCCTATGCACTTTAATTATTATTATACTTATTGCAATAAATTGTTTTAACTATTTTTATTTCAAAGGGACAGCTTTGCCCTTCTGTGGGACAACACGGGCTGAAAATAAAATAACAATAAAATTTAAAGCAATTTATTTTAAAATTAGATAGCATATTATGGAGGTAAATAACCGCAAATAATTATAAAATTATATTTTTATAATTAGATGTTAGATAATTTTTGTGACGTATAAAAGCAGCTAGAATTAATTGCAATTTTGTCCTTATATTTCTACATAATTCGAATGATTTGTTGTCAAGATAATTATTAACATAGCGACACAATTAAACAAGTGTATCGTATGTTTTTAACGATAGCAAATTGTATAATATTGATAAATCGCTGACACGTATTTACACAAGAAGAAGAACATACTTTGCTTACAGTAAATAGGTGCATTAGCGAACTTTGGAAAGCTTTACTATTTTCTGTATTTAGGTACAGTATAAGATGTTCTTGTTATTGTTTATACTATGTTTCCATAAACATTATTGTTATTAAAATAAGATAATTATCTTACCTGTGTCTATAGATACCAACTGCTTATATATTTTTTGCATACGTTCACCAGTACCTATAAGTACAATATGTTATATTTTGGTCTTCTGGTCGACCTAAATGACTTCCTCCTTGGCTAGCTTTTGCAATAATTAAGTTAGTACTTCCTTTTTATTTTTATAATTGCTTTCATTTAGAAAAGTTTTATTTATAAAAAGATGTCAATAAATCATTTATAATCTTATCCTGTAGGTAGCGTATATAAAAATAAAGCTATAAATCTTGATAACTGAACTGTCGCTATTTTTATGGGATGGCTTATTATATAAATATAAGTTTGCACCACAAACAATTTATTTTGTATCAACAATAGGTCATAAAATAAAAAATAAACAAAATTTCCAGCCTACAAAAAAAAGTCCTGATGACATTTTGTGGAAAGCTTTTACGATTCTCTACTATGAGTGATTTCTGTCATCTCTAGTTAAACTACAACAAAGACTGTGGTCTCAGTAAAAGCGGGTCACGTCCGTGTCCAGCAGTTGGTGGATGGAGCAGGGAAAGTCACTCGAGCATGGATAACTTGTAGTTTCTTTTTTGCAAACGTAGCGTGCTGGGGACGCATGCGCGGGGCGCGCGATACGTCAGTGTTGCATGGAACCAACGTTCACTTCGGACGCGCGATTGGCGCTCGTGTCTATGACGGTTTGGTGCTTATGAATAAAGAACAAGTGTTGTGTGTTGCTCGTGTTGGATTGCGATGAGCGGAGCAGGGGTGGCGTCCCGGACGGCACCAGAGCCCGTCTCCATACCGGCAGAGTTCCCGGTCCGGCTTTACTTGCGGGCACTCCGCCAGTACCAAAAGCTCCTTGACCTAAGACGGCTATCATCCAAAGACAAAGTAAGCATTGTCGTCACTACACTTTGTTTTTATCCATTTTGTCTTGTTATAGGTCCATCGAAACGCTCCCAAAACTATTTAATTAAGTTAACGTTACGAGTATGTGCACATTCTTGTTTAATCTTGCTAAGCATAGACCGAGCTTTTTTATATTCTTTTTTTTTACTAATAGTGTCTGAAGAACAAATAAGCAAGTTTTATGTAAAGCCGTTAAGTAAGCATAACCTTGCGCATGCTTTGATTGTTTTTTTTGTCTCCATCACACATGAAACATTAAACTAACATGTTATTAGAACCTAAGTGGTATATTTTCTCAGATATAAAAAAGACTCCTGGTTCCCCGAACTTGTTAATATTGATACGGTTACAGGAACTATTGGAATATTTTCAGTTTGGTTTTTACACTTTGATCACTTATGAGGAAAATTTTATAGTGTAGGTAGGGACTGTGTTGATGAATATATAGTCATGCTGACGTCCGTAAGCTGCATGACTCAATGTTCAATATTCAATCTTCAGCCATAATATATCCTGTAACGCAATTGACCGTGGTAACTTAGGTACTGTTTATATTAGCAAAAGAATTTGAAAGTTCCAAGTAGGTAAATAACGAGTTAACTCCGCTACATTGAGACTCAACTGAACCTCAATTTATTCATTTACGATTCATGCTCGACATCATCAGGAATTCAACACCGTTAATGTCTAGGTGTCGACTTTTGAAAATGGGAGGATCTACCAATACCGGTTACTTATATACCTAACAAGTTTGTGAATCAAAATTAAACATTGAATTGTGAATTTATATTCAATGAGCCACAAACTGACATGGCTTGTTTCTCGGTCTCTAAATGTTACATAAATAAACTTAGTACGTATACTTATAAAGGTTTAAATATGAGTCAATACACTCTCAAACTCACAAACCTTCGACGGTATAATGATTATGCTAATTCAGATCTTGTTATTTCTTATTCACGTAGGCCAGTTGATTTGAGGCTTTTTTTTAAGCTTATCTTCAAGTTTGATCGTCGACAAACGATCTGTTGTATCATTTAGTATGTCGTTGTACACCGTGTGAGGTAATCTCGGTCGAGTCGAGGGTTTTATTAGATTCAAGGTCTACGCCGGCGCCGCCCACTCACCTAAAGAAATAATTCGAACCTAGCGCGGTTGAAATATTTACGTCATTGAAATATTAGCATAAAAGCGAGTGTATGTACTTTGCTGGTAAATATTGCATTGCATGTTAACTCAATTAAGAGGTTGAACCAGGTCATAACCAAAAAAGGAACCGGAGTATTTTTTAATATCTATTAGTTATGCTCTATTATAGTAAGTGTACCATTGATACGTTCATAATGATACTGTAATAACAGTAACACGTGTACATTGGTATTATGCATATGACCTTGCTTGTAATTATAATTAATGAATAACTATTACGTAAATAACAAAGTAGGTACATCCATCTCTTTTATGAAGACCGAAATTGCGCATTTAATTAATTTAAGGAATTATAAAATTAAACATATATAAATTAACGTATATAAAATGAAATTTATTTCATTGACATGCTTCAGACAAAAAAGTCAATCAACAATAGAAAACTATTTCAATAGAAGTGGCAGATCCAATCAACAGTGACACTGTTAGTACCAAGGAACATGTACTTACCTACGGCGAGGTTACTACATAAGCACTATGAACAAATTATTGTACCGTACCCTCTTTGCCGAGCCGGCCGAGATACAAACGACTTTATTTATTTTCTTGTCAATATAATCAAACAATGTACCCAAATAAAGATCAAATTAAGTTTAAGGTTTTGTACCATTTTGAAAAAAGGCTTGAATAATATTCTTCGATTTTAATCTGGTAACTTTGGCATTACAGCATCGTTTATTATTTTTAAAGTGGGTATATTCTATTAATTGTAAATTAATACTATAAAAATGTGGTATAGTTTAAAAAAATACTTAATCTCTACATCACATTACTGATTCTACAGGAGACATCTGAGCGCATCTCACGGAAATTTCGGCAATACAAATAATTTGTCCTTCGGCTCTCAATAAAACCTGGGTGTCCGATAGTTTAGTTAGTTCGCACCTACATAGTACCCAAACATGGGCACTTTTTATTTCGTACCGACCGGTTTCGGTCGTACGTACGTCAAAGCCGCGGCTTAAAATGTAGCGCACGGTTTTAAATGGATTGACTTCGTGACCACGTTTGGGCGCGGATTGTCGTCATAGTAGATAAGCTTTTGTCGACTTGTCAACTACTGACAGATCGATAATGTTGTCTTGTGACGAAGGCATCGCCCGGAGTGGTATACAACGTGTCCAGTTTGTCCGGACCGATCATGACGGCGCTGCTCGCAAAGGGAAATGTCAAACTTAATGTCAGATTCAAACATTTGAATTTAGTTCCCTAATTCGAGGCATGCCAAGATATACTGGGCAGAGACGCCATAGTATACGAATGTCGATCGCTGGCGGGCACGTCGCGTCGCCTTTCCGTGTCCGGACACTTCCTGCCGCCCGCGTGCCGCACCTGGCCGCTGGTCCAACACCACGACGGCAACAACCTCTCCATTCTGCTGAGTAGACACTTCCGCACGCATAACTGACGAACGTGTTTGAACAACGGTTCTGTCGCCTTTTATACCCCATAGACACGCAACAGTAACCTAGTCAGTTATAAAGCTACTAGAAATTGATTGTCATTTGATGTGCGCAAAGGTCTCAGTGGACGATATTCAGGTATTGTGTGTTTTAACCTCAATTTTAAAGGCTTAAAACAAAAAATCTTTGAAGTGGGTATAATCAATTTGCACAGCTATGCTAGCTATATAAACGGGTATTAAATGGTTGACTAATGGAGTAGAGCTTTTTAGATCTAAGCCGCACAAGATTTTCTTATATTTTCAAAAACTTTCACACAAGTGACTCCAAACCCTTAATTTTCTCAATATGTATATCAAAAGATGTTTTCGGAGGGATTTTCCAGTAAAACAGAACTTTACTGCCTTCCAGTTACAACTCACACTATTGAAAGCAAATGTTACTAAGTACTGAAAAAACTTACTACTTATTACTGCGGTGTTTAATTAATTCATTCGTGTAAAAAATACTCTTCAGTACAGTAATCACCGCCGAAAATAGAATGTTCGACCTATTTATTGAGATTAAGACTATTTAAGTCTCAATTGAGACGCTAGATTAGAGTTTTCTTAATCCTTAATTCGATACTATAAGCTTGTGCAACGACTTTGTTCGGAAACAAACTCCGACTCCCCAATAGAGCCGCATAGGGTTGCTTAAAAAACTCCTTGTTTATTATGAATCTGCTTAGCCTTTTCCCAACTACTTTGGGGTCTACAGCTGCCAGTTTAACGGGATGCAGCTGAATACCAGTATTTTATATGGAGCGACTGCCTATCTGACTTCCACAACCCAGTTACTGTGAAACACTGTAGGTACCCCTTGGTAAGACTGGTTGTCAGACTTTGGCTTCTGACTACCTGGACGGAAGGACTGTCAAAGATCTACGACTGACAGCCGGGACCAACGGCTTAACGTGCTTTCCGAGGCATCGATATGTAATGGATGGTCACCCATCCACGAACCGACCGTGGCCAGCGCAGCTTAACCTTCGATCGACCCGTCCGGCTATTATATTATCATTTAGCCACGACCCTCCTTGTTTATTATATCTTACCAAAAAGATGATAAACCAATATATTATTTAGACACAGCCAGGTTTTTAATCTTGATTTAATATACTACAAATACATACATACATATATACCGATCAAAATCATAACCCACCTTTTTTCTTCGCCGTAGTCGGGTAAAAAGTGCCAACTCCACACGTTAACCTTTCTCGTAGCTTGTCAAAAATATGTCAACTTAATTTTTACGCTCGGTTTAATTTTCTCGTGACAGCTATAATAATATATGTAATTGCTACATAACATGTCTTGGTTTATTTTTATATTGAAGTACTTACCTAGGTTAATATTAGGTACCATATTTTTTGTGGAACTTGCACCTAACTTGTACCTCTCCATAATAATATTAATTCGGGAAGAATTTTGGAAAACCTTTTATGTAAGTAGTTATCTATTGTACTTACAGTATTGAATACTGAAGGAAGTCGTTTCAACGCCATATACCAGCATTAAAAATCAGGACGGACAAACAAACAGACGGACATAGCCTTAGTAATAGGATCCCGTTTTACCCTTTGGGTACGGAACCCTTAAAATGTTTTAGCCATTGACCTTGGTTGGCAGTAACGTCGGCAAATATAAAAATGAGATTGTATAATATTTTGTATATTTTTTCACTAGCTGATGCCTGTGACTTCACCCACGTAGATGTCGGTTATTATATACTAAAACCTTACTTGAGAACCACTCTATCCATTGGTGAAAACAGTATGAAAATCGGTGCAGTAGTTTTTGAGTTTATAGCGTACAGGACGACAGACAGACAGACGCGGCGTAGGACTTTGTTTTATAATATGTAAGGATTTTAGGCTTAGAGACTGTTCCTTTTCTGGAGCACAAAAAAAGACTGGTAATTTTTTTTGCAGTCCTTAAATTGAATCGTCCAACCCTGCCATTGACTAAATATTATCTCTTCACAAATGAATGGTCGTTTGTTCTTACAACAGAATTAAACGATAGATAGGTAAGGATTAGTTTATTATTAGGCATGTTTATGCATGGCATATCCCAGGTGTTACCTGGGATATCTTTAGCAACTTGGACAGTTACCTACTTAGTAGGGACATAAGAATTGAAAAAGTAAGTACTTATATCTGTTTCAACAAAACAACAACTTACCTACTTTTAACGATGCCTAATTAATTTAATTAGAGCTCTTGTCTATTGTAACATTGTTTCCGTAATTCAAATTACTTACGTCTATTCTGAATTGTGAACAGATTATTTTCAGAGTCCGCGGGAGTAACTAATGATGTATTTAGGTAATGTAAACTGTGCCACGAAAACCTAGTTATTTTTTTACTTATTCAAAAGCATTGTAGAATATTTTCCGTGAAATAATCAAAGTTAAGTGGCAGCTTTAAAACTGTCTGTTTGATCTTTCAGTGGTTTTCATGATTTCAGTGATGGTTTTGAAAACAATTTTTCTCAGAATCTTTTGCATAAGTACTCAAAAGATATATAGTTAGTTTTTATATACTTAGTTAGTTTTTCTACATTACATTCCTTTGTGGGCAGTCATGTAAAAATTAATATCTATTGCCGAAATGTATCTAGTAAGAAATGACCTATAAAGTTGAAAATATCCCACACCAGTGAACTTTGAGAGCCATTGAATACTATACCATGGGCATTGAAAAATCTTAGTTTCAATTAATTTTAATACCTACACGTTTTGGATGTACAGATCCTAATGAATGGACAGCTTATACGGTGTAGTAAACATACCGCTCTTATAAAACCTAATTAGCAATCTGTTTCAAAACGATTCAAATTGTGATTGATCGTGTATTACGCAATTGGGGTGTAGCTTCTGATAACTGCAATTTAAAGCGACATTTCATCATTACACATAATAACTTGAATAAATACTTCAAGTACCTACTTAATAAATATTAATAGTAATAAAGTCAGGCCATAATTTGACGATAGGAGATAATAATTCAGTTATCCTACAAAAATAGCACTGCAACGTTACTTGTGCGTAGGTATATTTAAATATAGATAACCCTTGATATGGTTGGTATTAATGTCATTGTTGAATAAGCTGCCTGGGCTCAACCGGCCGACGGACTCGAATATGAAGAGCATTGACGCACACGCAAACGATTAAATACCTACGGGTCAAAATGTTGCGCCAGCGCGGCGACGCTTTTATAAATAATATTTATGGGCCGTTTACGGGAGAGGCGAACAAAGGCTGTGTTGACGCTAGCCTTTCATGTCAAACAACGAATGTCTGTTATGTTCCATATTTTGAATACCAGCAGCTGGTCTTGAGTCTTTTGGCAAATCATTGTAGATCTTATGCTTGCTGTTAAACATTATTTCTGGGTCAAATCAATTATTTATTTTTATACTGTATGAGCCTTTGATTATTTGCGGACATTGGAAAGAGCTGAATTAATTAACGAATAAATAAACCTATTGGTAGTGACTGCTCATCTCGTAAGTAAGCAAATTTTCTTAAAATATTTCCTTAATGTTCTCAAAGCTAAAACAAACCTAAAAATTCAAGTGCAAAAACCAACTAGGTAGGTACTTAGATATAGATCTAATCGTTGAAACCGCAAGTAAAGCCACAAATCCATTGACAAACACAATGTCCAAGGAACAATAATATATCTTGTGCGTTTTAGTTCAAAATCAAAGGTGAACGTTCTCTCGATTTAGATCTTATCCATAAATAAATTCATTAAACTAAAATATTCACATAACTTGCAACGTCATTTTGTTCCTGGTGACTAATATTGCCACAAACCGAAGTAACATGCATGAACGACAAAATTCTGTCGTCGCATTATGTCGCACTGAAAAATGTTTAAGCATTGTCAAACCTCGTTTCAGCGGGAGACAATGTGACGACAATATTTTGTCGCACTGCGCATATTAGCTTGGTATGAGAGCATTTGTCTCCATTCTGACGAAGTTGTTGTGCCCGTGATGTCAGCATCATACGATATCGTAAACATCCACTAGACGTCAGATAAGAAGCGTGTCATTGACATTAGATTTTCCAAAAATAAAATTTTGTTTAATGTAAGGAAAAGGCGTGAACCCGTAATCTTAAGTTTGTTATGACACTCAATTCAGCTACTAAGTAGTCACCAATTGTCGTTATACCAGTGTGGTTCAACATATAACTATTTAGTTACTGTTCCATACTAGAATTGCAAAACTAACTTTACTATTTCCAAAAGCCGAAGAAATTTTTTAAGTATTAAGTACCTGAAATCGTAGCACTCAAAATGCCGAAGCACCTCTGAAATAAACCTCAGTAATTTTTTTTTTTTTCTTGCAAATCTTAGTTTAGTCATGTTCAAAGCTACAAACATCATGCGAGGCCTGATGTTGTCTGCACCGGTTTTTTTGGTACTGACGGAGGTGCTTACATACAATACAGCTACTTTTTACACTTGGCAGCTCTTATGAGAACAAAAGATAGTCAAAATAAAAGATCGCGTTTTTACTACACACCAAGATTAGGTTGGTAATAAATAAAATCGCTCTAGGCTATAATGTTTTAAACTTTTCATGGCCCAGGTACCTATTCGATTATTATCCGAATAGTATTCGGATCTGGTTTATTTCAATCCAATTCGTTTAAAATTGCTCTTATTTCGTCGTTCACTTGCTCAGTTGCAATTCCATTTACATAATATATGCAACGAGTTTTTTCTTCGCAATAAAACATCGAGTGTATGTGCCAGAGTTACCATTTACTAGATTATTACGAATAGGAGGTTTATAATGAATTACAAGTAGTTGACATGTTAGTCGAGTACCTTTTACATCGTCGTTGATAATACCGGAAATCATGGCGTGGTTGTGCACACTTCCTAGTTGGCACCTTTAACCTGAAGCGTTAGCTGCAATGTCGTAAACGCACATTACATTCGATTATCTTATAAATTGAGACATAGATTAAAACTAGCATCAATACATATATTTATTTCAATAAAGTATTCGCACTCAAAGAAAGTGTAAAGGCGGGTCAACCAAGGGTGGTAAAGAGATTAGATGGCAGGTGCTACGCTTGAGAAGAAAAATGTAAAAAAAATTGTCATAGAGAATCATGAATACAATAGGTACACAAGTACATAAATACGTTATAAACGTACAATTAAATACACTTACATACATATTTACTTAAATATACCTATTTCAGACGTTTCAGCCCATTATTAGGGTTAAATATTTTTACCTGTAATTAAATATTTGTTTCAAAAAATGTTCCTCAATTAATGTTTACTCGAAACAATTTCATATTATCGTAATAATGTGACTCAAGTCATTTGATAAATAATGCCTTTCATTCTATTTATAACAGGCGCGTTATTAGTTTTTATCAAATATATACTTTGATAATACACGTGCCTATAGTAGGTTTATTAAACGTTATATAGATTACGTCAGCATTGTTTGAAGAACATCTCCAATTTAATTACTGATTAATAGAATAAAGAAATCCTAACTAATATTGTAAATGCGAAAGTGAGTTTGTTTCGCTTTTACGCTAAAACGACTGAACGGATTTGGATGAACTTCGGCACATCTGTACACCATGACCTGGAAAAGGATTTAGGATACCTTTCATCCCGATATTCCCACGGGATCGAGACTTATGCGGGTGAATCCGCCGCACCGGTCGCAGTTAGTATTTTATAGTTTCATGATGATGGAAATGGGTCAGCAAAATGAGTTAAAAGTACCTATTATAGTTTGAAGTACTCATGGAACATGATTGTTTTACTCAATACGTATATAAATCCCCTAGTGTCACAATAATTAGCAGCTATACATGGTCAAGACTAATTAGTCATTAAATATGTACATTGAAATGAACTAGGTACACCTTTTAATTTATGTTTTACACCATGGCGCCAGACTAAAACAATGAATTTATCTGTTCTCACACTATCGGGTATTGTAAGAATATTTTAAGACGAGATGATGTAAACTCTTACGACATTTAGTGTTATTTAAATCATAATCGCTTCTACGTAGATGAGCGAGTGAAATGCAGACAATATTACCTATTATTTTGCTGACAGTTACGAGAAAGTTGTTCGACCCCGACTTGACACCAGACTGTCTTTTCTATTTAAATCTCAATGTGATGAGATATTGCTTGATAACCTGTTTATGAAAAAGGTGGTTATCCTTTATCGAAATCCAGTTACATGTAGGTATCTATATGACATGATGTTATGGTTATTATAATAGTTAATAGGAACTGTGCTTTCCTGAGTAGGTGCCCATAACTATAAAAAAATTAAAGTACCTAATAAAAACTAAATCCCAACTACGACAAAAAAGTCAATCAACTAAAAAGGTATAAACAAGATACCAAAGACAGACAAATTAAGAATCCGGAGTCACACGTGTTAGGGCATAAATCGAACAGACTATGTGTGACTTCGGATTTTTAATTTGTCTGATTTGTTTGTTTTTGGAATGTGCTAACTAAGCCTTTTCATTTGATACCCAACATGGTATGAATATTTTTTTTTTTTTAATTCATGATTCTATGTCCTCTAAAGGGCGCCATTTTAATGTGACGTCACATAGCCTATAACCAGCGGACGATCAAGACGCTTCCAACAATACCTCATTTGTCAAATTGTGATGAGTCGTTTAGAAGATATGAGGGAACAGATGAACATACATACATACATACATAATTATATACATACATACCGGTCAAAATCATAACCCTCCTTTATACTTCGCCGTAGTCGGGTAAAAATAGTACCTGTGTGAGCAGATTTTTAAACCTGTAAATTCAGCAACGTTATCTATGACTATACCGACCGACGACATATCGTCTGAACATGAACGGTGTATTTTGTGTAAATGCGGAACGGTGGTTTTTGTATAAATTGGGGAGGGTGCTTTCTGCCGTTACGTTTACTAAAATACAAGAAAGAGGCGAAGTATCTAAAGAAGTTTTTATATTAACTTCCTTTAAAATAATAGTATTTGGAACTGTGAGGAGCGCGCGCTATGTCCTTATTTGGTGGTCTGCTCTTTAATAATACAACGATTGTGAATAATAGTTGCTCACGTCATGGCTCATCCTGAACTGGTTTTTTGTGTAACTGCCACCATTCTGAAAATTATACGTGTTTTCTTTTTATTTAGGAGCGAAATACTGTATTATGTTCTATTTTTACCCTACTACGGCGAAGAAAAAAGGAGGGTTATGATTTTGACCGGTATGTACTCGTATGTAAGTATCTATATATGTATGTATGTATGTAAGTATGTTCATCTGTTCCCTTCTATCTTCTAAACCATTAATCACAATTTGACAAATGAGGTATCGATGGAAGCGTCTTGATCGTCCGCGGGTTATAGGCTATGTGACGTCACATTAAATTAAAAATCGCGCCCTCTATAGGACATAAAGTCAGGAACATAAAAAAAAAATTGTTTAATCGTACCATGTTGGGTATCAAATGAAAGGGCTCAATGAGCACATTTCAAAAATATATATATTATATCACCAAAAGAATAAAATAAAAAAAAGTAATAAAAACTATAACCCAACTACGACTAAAAAGGTATAAATATGACACCGCAGACAGACAAATTAAAAATCCGGAGTCACACGTAATCTGTACGATTTATGCCCTAACACGTGTGACTCCGGATTTTTAATTTGTCTATCTGCAGTGTCTTGTTTATACCTTTTTAGTCGTAGTTGGGTTATAGTTTTTATTACTTAATTTTTTTGACATTTGTATGGCGACTTAAGTAATGTAGCAAGATCTCCTTGAGTAACACAAGTATAATATAAAATTACTTTGCGTTAATTGTTTTTTGTTGTTGCGTATACGCCGTAGAAGTCAATGGTATGCAGTAATCATACATGCTGGTACTTGTGTGTAAGTGATAACATTTGTTTGTCTAGCTACCACTATTATTGTTCAAGCTCACTGGCAAATACGTCTGCCGACTTTGCCCCCGTTGTTTTCCTAATTTCAATTTCAGTTATGTTATCTTTAAATTAATCATAAATGTTTTTTATATTCTAGAAATCCCATATTGCCGACAAGCATCAAAGTGTACTTTGTATTTTACGTTAAATAATTGTAAACATAGACTAATTTAATTTATCTTCCTATTTAGTTAAAGTATCCGTAACTAAATCAATTTTAGACAAATAATTGCTTAAGAAATAATAATGTTAGGTCCATTACAGTACTTATAAATCAATTTACTAAGGTAATAAAATCTGTGCTAGTATGATAATCTTCATTATATGCACGTGGAGAACATGTACGGCCATGGCAACTTTAATTAAGTACCTACCTAACTTATGAAACCCCTTTTTAACCGACTTCAAAAAGGAGGAGGTTCTCAATTCGTCTGTACGTTTTTTTTTAATGTTTGTTACCCCATTAATCCGCCAATTTTGAATTTATTTCGATGATTCTTTTTTTGTTTGGTAGGTCATGCTTCAGAGGTGGTCCCGTATAAATTTTATTAACTTTGCGCGCGTAGTTTTTGAGTTAGCTTCAATATTACGTATTTTTCCCACTTAGTATATCTGGACGATGTTTTAAGTTACTCCGTCACTGTTATTTACATATCAGGTAGTGGTTAATTATTGTGGGGTAGGTACCACAACTAAAAAGTGAAAAATAAAAACTTTTTACAAAAAAAAACAAACCGACTTCCAAAAAAAACACTAATATGGGCAAACTAACTTTAACTTAAGTCGGTTGTATTTTTATTTATAAAAAGTTTTTCTAAGTTAGGTAATTATTTGTAGGTTTCTGTAAGTACCCGATTTGGAAGATAACATCTGAAAAGTAGCAGTTAGAGTTTTAAAATCTTAGCTCACAAAAGAAATAAAGTAATTAAAAAAAATGCTTATTTCTTATAATAAAAAAAAAAACAAAATCTCACAAAACGCCATAAATATAGTGTTTACTCGCACATGATAGCCATGTTTTATGTATTTCAAGAGTTGTAGATAATGCTCTCTGGTTTCTAGATCGTCTGTCACTCCATTACGTAACGGGTGTATTGAAAGGACAAGCTAAGTGTACGTGCTTCTACGTTATTCGTATACAAAGGTTACAGAAACTTGAACACCCATATATATTTTACAGTAGAGCGAGAAAACAACTTTATTTGTATTTGTACGATGCCATAATTCAAATAGTTTTGCGTCAGCAGAATAAAACAATACGGCGATAATTTTAATGTAGATACAGAAATAAATATATACAAATTGTTATTATTTCATGAAGTATGAGCTTGCAAGTGCAGTTGCCCTATAAATGCCATATTTTCCTTTAACTATCTGCTATTGAATACCGCGACGCACGTCTGGCCTAATTCTGTTAAATATTTAAGGTACAAAATAAGTTGTGAATTACTCAAGTTCTTATTCATTTAAACCTTTACACCACATTGCCACCTTGCCCTTACAAGGGTTTCTGCTTGTACCCAGTACACGAACTACGTATGTATCAGCGTCATACTTTTGTTCACACTGAATATTAAACCTATCAGCACATTACAAACGTAAAGAAGCAAAGTCAACGTTATTACATGATTCTAGAGACCAGTTTTACATCGACACCTGACTTATCGTATACTGATGGTTGATAAACACCGTCTGATTATGCAGTTGGCATGTTTACTAGCTCCCCAAATATTTTTACAGTATGAAACGCGTATTCCTGTAAAGTGAAATATTTTTAAGGACAAAAAAATGCGAATAAATATTTATGTGCCTCAAGTCAATAAATTGAGGCTCAGTTTCGAAACGTTTCGTGAATAATGTGGATAAGGTGACGCAAGCTCTAGCCTTGTGGATGCGCCCCATTTCACAAGCGCTTCGGTGCACACACGGCGAGGAACACGTTGGGTGATATACTTATGAATGTAGCCACTATACTTTACAACAATAGCAGCCACTTAATATTCATGAATGCTTCTTATCTTTGCATCGCTTCTCAACTACTTCATTATCTTCAACAACATCACGATGTTAACTCATAATAAAGGCATTTGCTGCCGCCTGCATTCTAATGCCTGAGTGCACTAACTCGCGAAACCGAAGGTCGAGTGGTCGACCCTAAATTATGCGTACACTTCGATACTACTTGATTTGCAGATCACGTTTATCAGACAAATCATCAATGTTACAGTACACGCAAAATCGGATCATATTAATCGGGTCCTTGAAATTAAATTCCGATCTTAGTACACCATAGTGATATAAATAAATGGTCACTGCATAACGTTTTTACATTCTGATTACAGCGGAAATTGAATCAGTTTGATACTCTTAGGAAAAAATATATAAACGTTAAATAAAAAAATAGAAAAGGACACGTTTTCGGCCTAGCTGAAGTCAATAATATAATGTATTCGATAGTAGGAGTTGTGTATTTAACAGGTCTCAGAAACTTATCCACTGTAATCACGACCGCACGGGCACACCATAGTGTTTTTTATTTTTTTTGGAATAATGTCGCGATCTGCCACGTTAACGTTTGAAAAAATATTACAATTTGGAGTGACTGAACTTAGATTTACAAGGCTGTATAGTTTTTGTACTTGCCATGAACTGTATAGTATAATCTATGAAGTTCAGAGTAGCGGAAAAATAGAATAAGGTAGACGTAGGTAAATCTGGCTTTTTAAGATTATGTGAAAATATTAGTAGGTTGATGAATCCTGTTAGTCATGATAACGTGTTTATAAATATCACTTGTCTAGCTTGTATCTACTTACAAGTTATTTTGCCATACTCGTTAATGTGAACTTTCCAACTAAAATAATTTTATCTTAGTCTGTCGGCGAGACTATCAAGTTGCTAGACAAACAGACGAATACTGAGCCTGAAGGCGAAGTTAGCACATTTATATTTGTAGGATCTATTGAACAGGATACTAGCAAGGATACGAAGGTACGAGGATGTAAGGATATTCGCAGTTTCCCCGTTCCGCTATGTACCCTGAATTTTGATTTATTTGACGTGTAGCATTTTGTTTTCATATTTTGTTATTTTACGTTTTGACTGACATGGTTTCTTTGTCCAGCAATAAGGAAAATCTTGCCTATCTAAAACGCATGTCGCTCTGACATGGCTCTACATTTTGCAAATAAGTATAATCAGCGTAATTGTATGGTATAGGTTTTCAAATTATTATGTAGCCGTGTGTACTTGAATATTTCACGCCTATCTTTAGGATATTAGTTAAACTGAGCTTAAATCGAGAAAGGAACGCAGATTATACTTAAAAAAATAAGGATCGTCTCAACGCCGTGAGATAACCGTTTGCAGGACAATTTTACGCATGGTCTTTTTATTTTTCGCATGGCTGGCAGTTAGATGTGAGAGTAATATTATAGTTGCTCCTCCGCACATGGTTCAAAATCGCTTGACACTAATTCTTGCTTGCTAGAGTGTATGGTTGGGCGAGCTGTTTGATCAGGAAGGTTCCCCTGATCGCGTCAAAACTCTGCCTCAGGACAACAATATTATTAATTCTCGTAGTTTTATAGATTCCTTCAACGTGAAAACAAAAGTTACATAATAATAGAGACTGCATAGTACCTATTTACTTAAGGAAATGAGCGAAGGATATTGTCATGCTAATCTTCTTATTTGTCCCAAGTTTTCCCAGTATACCTAATTATTAACTTTGCTGAAAGGCGTTCTGCTTTCAATGAGTAATGAACAACACATGACGAACTCCTTCATCCTAATTGTCTATGATTTAACTAGCCTAGGCTTACGATTATGCTCTGCTTGTGTTCTTGATGTGACCCTTAATGACCTCTTACGACGTATCTATTTGTATCTGTGTAGATAGCTGACATGATGAGTCAGTAATGAAATGTTATGCATGCACAATATTTTGTTCTAAAATAGAGATGTATAAAAAACGGGTCAGGGGTCACACCCCAAATAAGAAACCCGTAGTTTCGGCCAAAGTTACGGGCCTTTCCTAGTCTAGTCTGTGTCACTAACATAAGATCAGTTTGGAGCCTAAACTAAGATTGAATGACAACACGATTTGACAGTTGTACCTAATAGAAATGTGTTTTGCCCGTCCGAAAAATTGTTTTTGTCACTTGTATTGACAGATTAACTACTTTCGGATGGGCCCGTATATTTGTTGACGGACTTAGAGAGTAGACCCTCAGTGACAGCTCGGCCCGAATTAACTCAGCCCGGAACGTGCAATTTAACCTATTAAACTCGCCATGAAGTAGTCTTTTTACACAAACTTGAAAGACTGAGCATTAGATATAAATAGATACCTACGAATTAATCTACTAATGTTTTGCGAATGGAAACATGATTTTCTATATATGGGTACGTGGGTAGGCTAGTTCTGAAATAGAATTATTTCTAGATAGATAACAAGGGTCTTGAATCTACAATTTTTATACGTGCAGAAAATTCGACATTCTTAACGTCGTTTTTTGTAACGGGTTTTTCAAAAGTTTCCTATAAACCAGTAGAAGGGGAGGTAACCAGTAGAAGGGGGGGGGAGTGAGGAGGTACTGAACCAACATAACATCACACCTGTTTTCCCCGAAAAGGGTTAGGCAGAGGTGTCCCTAATACTATAGTAATACCTAAGTATGTGCAATACACATTGAAGGGAGCCATCCTACCTATAGGTAGGTACATACCGTAGTGCTGCATTCCAGACATACCAGTTTATTAGGTAATTTATAATTATGTACTCTCGTACGCAGGAGTCATAAACCGAAGCTGTAAGAGGAACTTTGATACCTCAAGTATACGAGTATGACTAACAACTCATTATTCTCGTAGTATTGTCCCCGTGCGTAAATAGTTATGAGGAGACTGGTCCGACAGCCTTACAGCCACTATTAATTGGTATTACTCATGGTGTTAATTAGTATTGTGGTATTTTATAAAGAAATACGATTTACCTACTTTATTATGTGCGTAAATATTACCCACGTTGTGTATTTCTTATATTAAAAGTCTAGCAACTAAAATGAAAAGAGAATTTAATTTGCAATTCGTGAATACTTACATAGAAAAATATCTGAAAAATATCTATCTTGGTCTTGACCAACGAAACAGTTAGATACGCGATTTTATCACTAGTAGATGCTATCACTAGCCACTGCAGAGCATGAGGTCCTGGTTTTGATTCTCAGGTCGGGAAAAGTGTTATTGGGTTTTTCTACAGGTATTTCTGAGTGGCAGCCCAGAGTTTAGATTATTGTCTGGTAGATAGCAATCGGCTCTCTCTTTGGGACTTAAACATAACTGGCTGTGGGTGTTACTATAGGTACAAGGATTACAACCGTAATGTGATGTCTGTGTAAATAGTAAATACCTACGAGTATCTTTTGAAAACAATACCTACAGATAATTTTAATTACAAGTAAGTAGTAGGTACTATTATGTACTCTGTACGTAATTAAACTATTTACTTACTACCGTAAACACATTTAAAATGTTTACTACAGAGTAATAGGTTCCACGAAATGGGTGTACCCCATTATAGCGAGGTTCATTACAGCGATGTAAGTTACAACGAAAGTACGTGATTGCGATGTACGTTACTGCCAAAGTTCATTAGTGCGATGGAAATACCTACCTACAGTTACCTTAGAATTGGAAAAGCTACCATTACAATAAGTTTAATATACCTAACAATACCTATTACATATAGGTAGGTACACTCAACCACAATTTTGATGTTTTGTTATAAGTATAATAATAGTCCCCCAGACCAAATTTCGGCCATTTCGCAATCGAGCACTATATTATCTCCCGCGCCGAAGGCTATAGTCTCCGCTGAGATTGGTCGCCATGGCCGAAATGCGCCCGTGCGCAAACATAGGTGCACTCTCTCTTCTCTCCGGTCGTGTCGGATTATAAGTACATGACTATCCACCCACATAAAACCTCCAACTAACTACAGAAATCACATATTTAGAACTCGATTAATTTTATAATATGCTGAAGGTTAGCCTTCGGCATATTCTTTCGTTATATTAACTATTTATTAATAAACGTTAAACGATTATTGATTATTATTTATCGCGTTCGTTTCATTTAGCTGCCATCAACTTCCCATGAACTTAATATTAACTTCATAGTTAAGTACCTACAGATTTATACAATATCCTGTTATGGTTTTTATTTAGTTACTACGCGCAAATTATGACATAAAAATTGTAATGTACTTAGTTGATTTATGAATTTGGACAAACTTATAATTTACTTAAAACTTAATAAACTTTTTAAGCTAAAAAAAGCTTTTTAAAATTAATGTACACAAAAATGTAATACTTGTATTTGCGTATCCTTCATTATTATAAAACAAAGTCCTCCGCCGCGTCTGTCTGTCGTTCTGTACGCCATAAACTGAAAAACTACTGCACCGATTTTCATGCTGTTTTCACCAATGGATAGAGTGGTTCTCAAGTAAGGTTTTAGTATATAATAACCGACATCCACGCGGGCGAAGTTCCGGGCGCCAGCTATTATTAATTCAGATAAGAAACACTTCAAAAACTTTTTGCATTTACTGTCGCAATAAAAAAGGGTAGACAATAACACTATTACCACAAAACCGTGTAAATCAGTTATTTACCTAAACACCTTTTAATCAAGACTTTTCATGACACACAAACAGGCGTTGAACAAGTGTCTAAGTTTTTTGGTAAGGCCCTAGGGCTCGTGGTACATCGCGAGTGTTTTGTTTTGTCCACATGTTTTGGGCTTAACATTTGAAACAAGGCAAGTGACAGACATCGACAGATGTATGAGTCATCGTAGCGCACATAAAATTAAATAGGTACTTCCTCTATAGCATATTGTTTGGCACCAATCATGCATCCGTTTATTGATTACAAACCGCTCTGCATACATTTTTTCTACAGACACAGCATCATTTTATTTGTTACAATAAACTTCTTATGTAGGTACCTACCTACTGATATTGCTCATAATTTTTCTTTTTTCTAACGTATCGATTGCAATTATAATGCATTTATATTCAGATTTAATTTGGCCCAAAATTCAGCGATGCGAACTCCAATTACTGAATAAGTTTAATAACAAATAATGAAGGTAAGTTATTCAACCTACAGCTGTAGGTAGATAATTTTAATTAGTTGTCCAAGATATTAATTCTTCAAGGACATTCTAATTAACTACAATGGTTTTTGGTACGCAGGTGTACCGCGCGGGGTAACTCAACTACATACTGTGAACTTTTTCTGATACTTCAGTCGATGTTTTAATTGTGTTGGTAACTTTATAAAAAATCGCAGTTGAATAAGTAAACTCACGACAATCTAAGAAGTCCGTTTTGACAGCTATAAAAATGCTTAGTCCAGCGATGAAAAAAAAATTGGTTTCTTATAAACTGATTCTCGAGACGTAGCGATTGAACATACTTAGAGAGTTTGTAATCGACGACTTACCTACATTGATTAAAACTGATTCTCAAGGCACAACGTTTTATTACATGTACGAGAACGAAACGTCAAATCGGACTTCTTAGAATGTCGCGAGTTTAGATACTATATTTTATTTTTGACATAATTATGTTTTTATTAATACTTAGAAGTGAAACACGACAAGGACTCTTCGGGAAATCTTTAATGCAAAGTTCACCACTAATAACTTAGAAACTTCATCAACGGAGATTTATGATCTATAAAACCACAGTAATCGCTGCTTTCCAAGATAGTAAGGTGTCAAAAACAAGTGAAGATTTTCTCTAGAATCACCAAGGTACACATTTAAAGCCAGTTTCCACCGTAGTACTTACTGCCTTGGCCCTGTTAGTCGCCCTCATTTATCCTCAAGCCATGGCGAGCTTATCTTCCGCCAGGCCACACTTGGTCTGTTATTTTGTATTCGCGAGAACAGATTTCCGCTTGCCGATATTATTAACATTTGACCCCGAATTGGCTGAGTATTGTCCAATGGTTTGTGCAAACCGACTGCACAATTTGCCGCCAGACATACTAATGTATCATTGGGAATCGATTGGTGGATTCTTAGATTAATTCTAGTGCCATAGGATTTCCGAGAAGGATTTTGTCGTTAAATTTTATGGGTCTGTAGAAATTGATGTGGCATAGCAATAATATGTGAATAGTAGCGGATAAGTCTCACAAGAAAACTTTGGGTTACACTTAGAGCATATTTTTATCTATAGCACGAAAACGATACTATCAGTTTGGCAGTGACAGCTTTCAATCTATTTACTAAACTCTATAAATTTTCTGACACTTGACAGTTTAAAATCAACCCTAGAAATCAACATTGATGCCACCTTGCGTTCATAATAATTTATTAAAAACTTAACTGCTGACACAATAGGAACAGGTGCGATCGAACAGTCACGACCTTTTGTAACCCTCAGAAGCAACAAGGTTGCACGTCAAACCACAACAGTTGTGTGAACTTTTAACATAATACGATTTTAAAATAAACAATTACGCAACTACAGAGTAAGCGAGCTTAAAATATACTCGAACATACGATATGGTTATGGTAGTTAGTTGGCTATGGAACTGTGGACCATACCATACGGTCCGTAAGGCATGCGACATGCCTGCACGCCCGTTTCCTACGACTAACGGCCTATTGTGAAACTTTTGGGGCATCTGTTTGTGTCTGTCGGTTCATAACATTACGAAAGATTTACTTACCATTGACACGTACGTATGCGTAAGTCGAATATTTACTTAGAAAGGGTTTGTAAGTACACAGGTGTTTCAAATTACCTGAGCCGTACAGAAACACTATCATTCATTCGTCGACAAAATACTCAGTTACATTAATACAAATAAAAAACAGAAAGCGTACTTATATTTATGTAGGATGTGTTAATACAATATTTAAGTAATTAAGTAAAGATACTAATTGTAACAGTTAATTAAAACTTTACCTACTTAGTACTTACGTAGCAACGACGTAAGGTTTTGTTTAAACATTTATTATAATTAGCATTTGCTCCTCAACTTAAATCACCATCATTGCTAGACCAAAATATTTCTAGTGCAAGTGAAGATGACTCATAATGGCGTACAGTTTTTAAATATTTATTACTAACATAGGCGAGTTGTGTCAGAGCAGCTGAACCAACAGTTACACCTGCGCAGAACCAAACACCATCCTGCGTCATCTGGTTAATTTCGACACCGCCACCACGCGAGCCGTTCAATAACATTACATTCATTAAGTAAAATATTTATCGACAATAACACTACTTACTGACGTTAGTTACCGTAACATGTGTCATTACTTGAATGAAATTCACTCTATATTTAACATGCAAACATGTATAGGTATTTATTCGTCAAAAATATAACTTGAAATAAGTCAGCGAAAACTTGTACTTTCGCAGTAACGTACATCGCAGTAATGAACTTTCGCAGTAACATACATCGTAATCACGTACTTTCGTAGGAACGTACATCGCTGTAATGAACTTCACTATAATGGGGTACAGCCACTTTTAAGATATCAGTCAAAAACAAAAGCGCCACGAACAAACTTTATCTACTTTATTGAAATGGCGCCCAGAGAATAACAAAAAAACTATACAGGATGTTTAAGTATGTAGTAAGTGCGTATAAAACGTGTGCAATACCACAGGAAGGGCGATAAATGGCGTTCGTCGTCACGTGACACGGCTGGACAAAGAGAGTGTTGTGAGCTCATTGTGATAATTACTAACACTCGATTAGGATAAGGGAACATGAGACTTGAGAACAATCGTTCTTATAATTAATTTTCAATGAGTTAGAATATATTTCAGTTAGCAGTTTTTAACCGGTCGCGGTCCAGTGACTCATGAATTTACAATGATAATGATGGCTTTTTCCTGAAAACCCCTAATTCTCGTTGTGAAAGTGAGATTTAATTTTTTAACTTAGATCTGAGTGAAACCTTGGCATCGTAGTTTAAATGTTTAATCAGTCTTCGCGTGATAATTTAGATACATTTAAATATCTACACGAATAAAAATTAATAATGTCTTAATCAAGTCACGCGTGGTCACGCATAAAAGTTATTAAAAGATCATGACGTGCACGTGCGCATAAAGCCGTTTTGACGTGAATTGAATACGTCTTCAAATTTGCTTCCATAGTGGTGGGCAATTCAAAAAACTGCTGATAACAATCGGGGGATACGGTTTGATGCTGCATCTACATACCTATCTATCATCTACATCCAAAATTTTATTACACCACTGAATAGCTAAAGGATCAAACAATTTGTCTCAAAGAAAATATTAATCGTAACGTAACGTACAAATATAAAGATTTTTCGTATCCATTGAACATAACGATTTCATAAGGTTAACGCTCTACAATGTGCTACTTTCAACAAAATCATAACTTGAATATTTATTAATAAGCCTGTTTAGCTGATGACTTTATTTATTGGAGTTAGGTATTAATAGCCCGTCATAGAAGTAACTGATAGCACTAATAACCATCCCGGTAATTGGTGTTACAAGTTGGAACACATTCCTTACTACGGTAAATATTTTGTTTAAATAATAACTTATTTCAACATTGTTCTCGTTTTCAATGATGAAACTGTATTGAGCGTGTCTAAGCTAGAGCAAACTAATGTTTTATTAGCTTCTGTTAAACATATTTGATTTGGACATAACGAGTGCTAACGCCACGACCCGCCTGGCCACATCGCAAACATTGGAAAAGTACGCCAGCAGGAGGCTGTGAGTACGCGTGCACGATATTACCGACTAGCATTAATTTATGTGGTACTCGTATAGTAAGCCAGAAAGTGGTTTACCACGCTAAATAAGTAAAAAATCTGATGATAAAGATAATGGAGCCAGATCGGTTAGAACTGGATCATTTGTTAATTTCTTACAGTGATAATATTTTGCAGTTTACATAACTTCGTACGTGAACCTTAATATGATCAAAACCGGCTTCGTTTTATTGTTCGAAAACAATGTGAGTAAACAAATGAAATTATCTGTAATAACAACTTGTTGAAGCTCAAAAACTTACTGTACATACTTATTTTGCAAAGCAAGCCAGATCTTTTCTTTGTTTAGATGCATTGTGAACTGGAACGAATTAGAAGCGCGTAGGTATTGTATTACCACGAAAATTGGCAATTTGTTCAGATGTATAGCTAACCGGCATGATTAAGTAATCTGTTTCTTACGTCAATGATAAGCAGATGTTACAAAACAGAAGAAGGTATTTTTGGTTCTTTGATTTCATGGAAATAAAATATTAGTACTGATTTTAAGCAGTAACACTTCAAATGACGAGTGGGTTTCTCAGATAAAAGTAACCTTTGCAACTGACGTATATGTCGATGTATGAAATTAACCATAACCAATGGTAAAATACCTAATTAGGAAGACAAATATAATATATAGGTACATGCGTAACACATATCCTTTCAAATCGCCCGTGCGGTTGTTTACAGGTAAAAAATAAGTGGACGAAGAGACCTTTTCAATATTTATTAATTTATTTCGAAACGGATATGTTATTAACACGAAAAAGGCACATCCGGGAGCATGACTTAATCAAACACTATTTTTTCAACAGAATTAGTCCGCAGGGAGTTTTATTACCTTTCGGGAAAAAATATTCCCACTTATTTGAAATCATTTTGCCATGTAGGTAAGTAAGCTTTTTACAAAAATTAACACAATGTTGAATCACTAATGACTTTCTAAAAATGAATTACTTATTTGTACTTATGAATAGTTGTAGCTATGTACTTATTTGTAGGATATTTTATTTCATTTTACTCGGAACATTAGCAAATAATAGAACCTCATTTTCAATTAATTACACACGTTGATTTATTTGAACGTCAGTTACGTTGTATTTTTCTTAATCAATTAGGAACATAATATTAGTAAAAGATCACATTCCTTGACAACAACCTTTAGCGGATCACAAAAATTTGTTGCATGGTCTTAAAATTTCAAGAATGTCTGATTTCTATTTTTGACAACGTGTTAAGAGTTACTTATATATAACTGCCGCGTGCCAGTCATTTAATTTTCTAAGGTCAGAAAACAACTTCAACTGCGAAGTATTTTGTCATATAATGTCATTACACGTTATTTATTTGCGTATAAAAATAACATTGCAAGAAAACATTTCAAATACTATTCGTAGATTCGAAAAAGTTAACAGAATTCTTTTATACGGTTCCTCTATGCCAAAATAAAGTTAAGGGCTTCCAGAACTATGGATAAATCATGTTTTTGGTAGATAATGTGACTACAGAAAAGATTAGTTTTTCGTTAGCCAGTATGACTTTAAAAAAATTTGGGGAAGGGTCTACGACGCTACGTTCGGGGCTACGCCGAGCTACGCATAATTTTGGTAACAGATTATACAAGAATCGTATTTTGTTTTACCGTCGGTCGGTAAAGTGTGGAGATTGGTTAATAAAATCTGGCTCTATGGTTCGTGATTTAGGTTCATTTCTCATTTCGACTTGAAATCTGTCCCTACTGAATTTTGTTTGTCAGTAAAAGTAATATGATGTATCTCGTCCTAAAGCCGAGGTGTTAGTCGTATCATCGCCCAATGTCCGTATATAAATTGACAGGTGAAATTGCATTCAAATAAATAAAATAATTTGATTGGTTTTGATGTTCTTAGCACTCTTTAGCTAGAGATGTTCAAATGGTCAGATTTACGCACCAGCCGCAGCAGGTGTGAATTCTTACCAAGAATAATAAAGTAATAAAAAATATCTTTGTTAGAAAAATGGATTTAATGTTCATTATACAACTTTTTCAATGTTTTCATGTTATGTGACATGGTGCACGGTCAATGACAACTAAAGTAATGTATTCTGTTTTAAGGTAACAAAGAGTGCAGTACGAGATCTATGTAATCGCACGACCTCGAGACTAGCGTTAGAGCGCATTAAGTCCACGCGCCGCCGTCTGGTGCATAATGCAACTGCATCTAGGGATGCAATAATAGGAACTAATTTATTAGAGATAGAAGAACGTCTACATTAATCAATTGCTAAAAAAAAATCATACTTTTATGTTTGGTCACCAAAATGTTTGCTACTATAGTGTCTGTCGGATGCCTGTAGGTGCACAATCTCGTAGTCAGGATTTTTTAAACAAAATACGATAATTTTCGCGGCTTTTTTTTCAATGTGTGGGAACCCTAAGTACAGTGCAGTGGAACAGCGCAGTAACTAGCAATAACTTTCATGGGGCGACCCTGACCTGACCTCTGGTAGGACAACTTGTTCGGCATTTCGTAGAGCTATTATTCATATTAATCGTATTATTTTAAATATGTCTGACTTCTCCGAACAAAGTTCACTGAATTTATCTTTCAGTCGTTTTTTACATTTTTAACCGATTGGTTGTATTTTTACACGACTGCCCAAAAAGGAGTGTAATGTTTTCATGTATGTATGTATGTATGTATGTGAGTTTCTTTATTCCACTATAAATTTAAAATGCCTGAACTGATTTGGATATCGTTAGAATCCTTACATCATCGCGAGTGACATAGGCCACGTTTTTTTTTAAATCAATATGGCGGCGGTATGGCAGGTTTTTCAAGTGTGAAAAATAAAAACACCTTCAATTATTTACAATATGGGTATCCAAATAAAGGCCTTGATGAGCACATTCCAAAACTATATAATATATTGGCATACATTTTATATAGGTCATCATATTTGGCTGCAAACGATTTAATCAGACTTTAGTAACACTGCGAATGTCTAAATGAGTGAATGGTTTCATCATCACACGAGTATTAGACAAGTACCTAAAAAAAAAAAAAATTGTTATTTTTAACAGAACTCCAACTATTGCCTAATAGAGGTAAACAAAAATGAACGTAACTAAAAAAAAAAAAATTGTCACTAAAATGTATAAAATAAAATTTAATAATTGAAAAACACGACTGCCCTGCTAAAAAACGAACTAAAACTTTTATCAACTTGTTTTTTATTTACTTTTTATTTCGTTTTTCAGCAGGGCAGTCGTGTTTTTTTATTTTTTTGTACTATTTGTCGGGAATTTCCGAATTAAGCCTAAAAACACTGATAGACAGATAACCGAAGAATTGCGTTCCTAACTATTTGACAACACGCGCAAAATCTAACCCGTTGACCCGGACGTAGTTAAACATTTATGACATTAATGAGTGACATGGAAATACCATAAAATCTCATGAAAAAATACCTCGGTAACCGTATGTATTTGTCAAGCTAAGTATAATATCTAACTCGGTGTAGAATTCCAGAGGATCTATTAGGTCGGTCAGTTATAGTGTTTTAAGATTTGCGACTGTTTACGAAAATGTAGTGTCATGTACCTAATTTCATACTGGAAAAGCCTCTTAGTGTGATTGATATTAAACATTGACTCGTACCGACACCAGGAAACATCTTAGCTAAACAAAACTGTTGACATTCAGGCTATTGACTTTTGAAACTGTATCATCATCTTACATCGTGGCTTTTAGATTGTAATCATTTCATTCGTTGTACCTAAACTGAATTTTGATAACAATCACAGATGCGATTTGATCACTTGATGCTCTATGTATTAATATCACTTTGATCAAATATTCGTATCGATTTCAATACAATTGATGGCGCCCACGCTACCATAGCGTGCATAATTTATATTACAACTCAGACGAGCGCTATGTCACCTTTATCAGTCTGTTAGTCTGTTAGTAGTGCTCCACCTATCTGCCTATGTACCTACTTGCAGGTAGTTGCAGACAAACTTGTAAACACACCTGTACCAGACTCTCATGACGCACGTTAATATTTTTACGAATTAACAATAAAAAAAATCTCAAAGGTTACGTGAACCTTTGAGATTTTTTTTATATATGATAAGTAGTATTTTTGCGACACAATATTATAACTTTTTTCAGAACCTATAATTATGTAAATCACTTACCTAACTTAACTCATCAAATACTTTGTAGTAAACAACAATAATTATATTAATTTCACTGATGACCAAAGGCATTTAGTCGTTATAGATCAACGTCATTGAACTCCTTCAATAAAAAATGTCTGCCAGTAGGTACCTATCTATTAAGAGTAAGTTGCTCTACTGTTCCAGAGCGCATTAAAGAAGTTTCTTCACTAGGATTATTATCTGTTCGTTGTTTCTCTGTTCATATCTTAGTTAAATATTAACAGTTTAGTTAACACTTCCGTTGTGTAATACATGCTCTATATCAACGACCAAGTCGGCCACATTCCTCTTTTAACGATTTATATCCTAACGGTCGAGTTAAATCATTAAAAGTTGCATTTTCAACTCCTCTGTCTTTATTAGAACGTCTGTCGTTTGACTGTAAAATAAATAAAATACTAGCATTTATCATCGAATGTGCTTGTTTTATACAAACAAATTTTTTTAAGTAATTTATTAATTAAACTCGCGACAATCTAAGAAGTCCGATTTGGCAGCTATAAAAATACTTTGTGTAGTGATGAAAAAAAAAAAAAAATGGTTTCTTATAAACTGATTTTCGAGACATATCGATTGATCATACTTAGAGAGTTTGTAATCGATGACTTATCTACATTGCTTAAAACTGATTCTCAAGGCATAACGTTTTATTACTGTATGTACGAGAATGAAACGTCAAATCGGACTTCTTAGATTGTCGCGAGTGTAAGTAGAGGATTTCCAGAGTACACAAGGGTCATAAACTCATGACTAAAGTCAAGTACCTAACTAAAACTGCATACCTACTTAGTTTCTCTTACCATATTTCGGTAGTCTTTATTTACATAATATTACACGCCCAGTATGTACCTACATACAAACATTACTAATGCCAAGCTCCGAGGTCTACCGCATTTGTAAATTTCTGCAACTTTCTCAACTTTCATTGTTCTTTTCACTAGTAAAGGTCATTGGTCTGCTTTAATACATTAATATTTTATTAGGCTCTGTGTTCAGCGTAGTTTTTTGTTGAACAACTGCCAATGTTATGTGGACAGAGATTATACTCGCACGTAAGACCATGCGCACACGGGATGACGGCAACTCAACCTACCGTCCGTTTCTAACCTAAACTGATTGGAAACGGGCGTTGCCAACTGCGATACTCGCACATGGTGCAACTCAAGTTGTATCAATTATAGCATTTCATAATTCATTCAGACAATCTAAGCGCCAATTTTATGAAAAATTGTGTTGGCAACGATCGATCAGCCCGCACCGCCTGTCGCGCTTGGCTTGTTTGCTAGGCCCGCCGTTGAAAATTAGTCGTAAACAAGTTGCGTCGTGTGAGAATCACCATAGAAATGTATCTGCTAACGCGATTGGTGTTGGCGTCGGCGTTGAAAACTGTTTTTATTTTTGTCAACTCGTGTAAGAATGGCCTAACTGAACAACTCAGCGCATCACTTTCAAGTTTTTGTTTAGTGCGTCACAATAACAGTGTTTTCAAACGAAGACTCCATTCAATTATCTATCTAACTCACAGACATCAATTTAATCATTATACAATAACTAGGTATCATTTAGCATCTAAAACTGCACTTAATTTAAAGTAAATGACAGCCATTAGCTGATTAGTGCAATGCGCGTAATTAGTAGACATGAAATGTTCGCGCTACGTCACTGTTTGAGTTAGGCGGGTCGTGCGCATTCAGCACTTGCCGGTCGTGGCTGGCTGGATCGCTACCGTCATTTGTTTGCCCACAATACTACGCGTCTTACGCGCCTTCCTTCCCCCTGCGTCACGAACTAAGGACATTCATAATTACGTCACTCCTTCAGGCTTGATTTTCATGACTTATCTAAGTTTTTCATTTGTTTTGTGCATAAGAAATATGGCCTCTATGACAAACAAGATTTGGTTCTCACGGCATGTTTATGTATCAATAGGAAGCTGATAAAAAATGTTTGAATAATTTGAACGAGATTTTTGACATTTATTTAGCGATTGTGGGAACTGTATTGTTAAACGATTAAGTTTGTTATTTGAGACAAAGAAATGTCACACGAAATCAAATAGGTACTTACTTATTTACTAATGCAGTAGCATTATTAGTTAGGTGCCGTTACCTACTAGTTGTAAGTAAGCAGGTACCTACCTATTGCATAAAGGCTCTTACATACTGGGGCGATTAGTCCCGCGACGCGACACCGCCGCATTGTTCGCCGTGAGAAATTGTTTTGTTAAAATTCGCGTCGCGCGACGAATCGCCCCAGTATGTAAGAGCCTTTAACGGTTAGGTAGGTACTTAACAATATTCTACGCACAGCACAATAGAAATCTTCATTAATCAATCAAATGAAAGTTTTATTTAATACACTACCGCTAAAGCTTTATGTAATATAGACTCCCTATACTTATTTGTTTTTCTCGACCAGAATTAATACTTATGTAGTCTGAATAGATAGGTATGTACACACACAAGCAGTGGGAAAACGTAAAATTAAATAAAAATGAGCTGTTTGAGGGAATATAAATGAAATATAAGTAAGTCTAATGCTGGGGCTACATTGTCGCGTTATCAAGAACTTTACTTAGTGCGCTCTCTGTTGCTCAGCGAGACGTCGAGCGATGTGCGAGAGAGAGCGCACGAAGTTCAGTTCGCGATAACGCGACAATGTAGCCCCAGCATAAGAAATACATAATTTATGTCAGGAATACATATAGATTGTCTGGAAGCCTAGGTATAGAATTTGTGGCGCCGTCGCACAGTAACGTTATTCACAGCTTTTCTCGCAGCTTCGTCAAAGTCAGCTGGGATTACTAAAGTACTTCGTATGGTACTACAATTCATACAGATATAATGTGATATTTTAAATTCCTCCAAACCAAAACAGGACAATCAAGAGAACATAATGCCACATCAAAAGCGATGGCATAGCTACACATCCTAGACTACGATTGATTGATCCTTAACAATCTCACAATACGTAGACACTGCATTGGCCAGTAAAAAGTTACTAATTGAAGGGTGAAAATGCATAAGCAGGTATTTAAGTTTTTTGATTAGGTACCTAGTTATTTTGTTAGATCATCAGCCATAGGTTGTACCCAGTTGAAGAAGGTTCTGGGGAAAAACTTTACGACTGTGGGCCATATTTATTGTAGGTACAGCGTCACTTGAAACTGAAAGATCTAGAAGATTAGGTAGGCTATTCGCCGTTTGCCCTCTATATGCTTAAGACAGTTTTTTCATGGTAGTAGGTACAATATTTTGTTTATTTCTTAAATCGTAGGATATGTAACAAAATATCCGTAAATGTTATGATAAGTGATCACTGATCACATTGATACATTAAGTGGGTGCTAACAGGCTCTGCATCGGCACTATTATGAATGTTATTAATTTATACCCCTAATGATCACACGCCCTTGACACCAATATTTTATTAGTAGTTACCTATTCTAGTATTCGCAACAATACCCTTCTATAAAAATGAATCGGTATATATACTGGTAGGTGTGCTATGCACCGTATGTATATAAAATATGCGTAACTTTAAAATCTGTAAGTAACATGCATCTTTCTCACAGTCTGATACATCAATGCAGTTCAGTTTTTGTGAAAATCAGAGACGTTAGGAAAACTCAGGGGCAGCGCGGGTGCGCGCGGGGCCGCGAGCGGGCCGCGGCGCCTACGTCACGAGAAAGCCGAGGTCTCTATAAAATCGCCGGCGTCCCTCCCACTTACATCACACGCAGGCTAGCAGCAGTCCATTGCTCACGCTCGTTCGCTACCCGCGCTCTAATTGTTTTATCGTTCACTCGTGTTCGCGCCTTCTACGCACACACTCGTACGCCATGACCGTCTCTAGCAAGATGAACAGTGTCTCTCGCCAGTCCGTGCTGAGTCGCCTCGGCCCTGGCGGGCTACTCTACGCTGCCAATAAGATTTTAGCGGTACGTCATCGAAATGTGCTGTGTTCGAAAATTTTTGTGAAAGTGAATATTTTGTGTTCCATGGAGTGTGACAAGGTGTTTAAACGTGTGTTTTTGGTTGTCCTCAGGTCGCAGTACCTGGCAAAGAGGAGGAACGCTGGCGCAGCAAGGATGAAGGTGCCCTGTTCAAACGCTGGCGGCGCACCCCGTCCACTGTTGAAGCCCCCACCTCTACGCCCGCGCCCGCTGCGCCCACCCCTCAACCCTCCGAGCTACTCAAGTTCCTAGCTATTGTAAGTATTGCTATACTTAATTACAATGCATTACTATTATTTCTAAGAAAAAAAAAAGTAACAATGAATCAAATAAGATAAAAGAAGAAAAAACAGAAAAAACCAAAAAAATACTAATCATTACGGATGTTGAACTCGTTGCTAATAGTTATATTTCTATTGTTGTAGAATGCGTTGGAATTATCAGCACCCGCATCTGATGCGTTGCTGAAATCGCGCTCGTCGGAATGGTTCCAACTGGCCGGCCACCCCGGCTCGCTGGCGCCCGCCGGGCCCGGTACCGTGTGGAAGCGCCGCGCCGCCGGCGACCACCCGGCGCACAACCCCGAGCGCGACGCTTACGAGGCGCTCGCCGCCTGCCCCCACATGCGCTCCGCCATCCCGCGGTACTACCGCGAACTGGAATACGGCGGTGAACGTTTCATCGAACTGCAAGACTTATTGCACGGCTTCAGAGATCCTCACGTCATGGACGTGAAGATGGGCACCCGCACTTTCCTGGAAGATGAAGTTAGCAACGCTCGTGCTCGTTCGGACCTCTACGAGAAAATGGTGCGTCTGGACCCGAAAGCTCCCACCGAAGCCGAGCATGAGGCTCGTGCGGTTACAAAACTACGTTACATGCAATTCCGTGAACAGCGATCTGCTTCAGCTGAGCAGGGCTTTCGTATTGAAGCAGTGAAAGTTCCGGGACAACCACCCCTAACCGATCTGCAAAAAGTGCGTGAACCTCAACAAATTGCAACCACAGTGGCAAGGTTCCTGGGCAATAATGAAAAGGCGCGTCGTGCTATCATTACGCGGCTGCGCGAGATCAGAGAACTGTTTGAACATTCTGATTTTTTCAAAACTCACGAAATCGTCGGCAGCAGTATATTCATCATTTACGATGATGAACGTGTTGGAGCCTGGCTGATCGACTTTGCCAAAACTAGAAGTGTACCAGAAGGTCTTCAGGTGGACCATCGCTCTGAGTGGCAACAAGGAAATCATGAAGAAGGTTTTCTTTACGGCTTGGATAGACTTATACACACTATAGAAACGGCAAAACTTCCGACGCCGGGCGATGAAGCAACGACAGAACCGGATGTATCACGTTGAACATAATCTGGCGAGAGACCCTGGACTCGCCCCTCGGTCGTTGTCACCGTCTGCCTGGCCTTGCGCCCTAGTACCGCTCCACTAGCGCCCGATTCGACGCACGGAGAGATGTATCATAACAATGTATATTTTTGCATATGAAGAGAATTGCGATTTATCGCTTAATGTTTCGATCTAGTCCTTAATTATTTAAATAAACTCGTCATGATTTTATAAAACTTGTTCCTTTTTTTCTCCGTGTTATTAAACTAGATAATCTCATTAAATATCTACGTAGAACAGGTAGTTTCCTGCTTAAGTCATTTAAAGTTTCCTCGCTCGAACTCATACAAATAGGTACAGACAGAAAATAACCTAATTTAAGCCACATTAGCTATTGCCAATGGCTAATACTAAAGAGCTAGTTAGCAAGCAACTTAGAGTGTGATATTACGCAGTTCTACTCTTAAAATTCTTCCTAATGAAGTTATTCGAAATACTTATTCCACAGGTCAAGTACAAAGTTATATTTCGAAGTTTCAAACTGCCAAGTTAATTGAATAACTTGACAATTTGAAAATACCACTTTATAATTGGGCGAGGTCCTGGGTTCGATTCCTAGGTCGAACTGTAAATGCACAGCACCAACTAAATGATTTCAATTTTCAAGTAGGCTTGCATTGTGTAAGGGCTTCACTGCGACGTAGGGAGAAATATACAAACATATAAAAAAGTACTCTGTGTATACAAAAACATCATTACGTAGGTACGCTGTTATAGGTACAACTAACGCCATCTATCGCTTAACAAGTGTTAAAATCATAAACTATGTGAAGATTACGACAACGTTGATTTTCATCATCTAATCAACGCATAGATAGAAGAAACATAACCATTCCAAAAACGGGATCAGGGAGTTCGCAGTCCATATGCAAACACAGTTAGGTTGCTATACTAACCTCTAGCAGTGTAATTATGTGTAATGTAATGTAACCCACTGCTACATAAGCAACCTTTTTGAATAAATCATAAATGATAATCGGGTGCGTACCTAGCCAGTAGTTTATTCAATTCTACTGCCGCTTTATATCCATAGCTGCAAGCTGCAAGGGTGAAAATACACGAATAAATAGTTGGTACATTAGTACCTACTTCCGTTATCTTGACTACAATTGACTACAAGACTGAATGAAGTACCTACTTACCAGTTTTTTCGTCAATTTTCAATTTCCTTCAGGCGAGAGTGTGTTAAAAAAAGGGGCCATCCTGATCTGAAAGTATCGACGTTGAAGAAGCCTCAGTAGTATGTCGTAAATAATAAAAGGTAAGATTTGGTAAGTAAAATAAGAAAGGGTAATAATATGTAGGTACCTTTACGCAGTGTAATTGAAATAACTGAAAACCTAAAAGAGGATCGTCAATATGAACACATTTCGCTATGCGACCAACCCTGAAAACAGCTGTACTGAGTTATACGAACGTAAATTTATGGAGCACTTGCATTTATTTCGCGATTTCAGAGTTCGCCCATACTGACACTGATGAAAACTGCTCTCCTCATGCACTGAATTTCATGCCCAAAAAGCTCTCTTTCAACCTTTTAAAAGTCAATAAATTTTTAAACGTAAAAAAACACTCAAATTGGTTGCCGTAATTAGCTAGGTAGGTACCTATCTAATGGATGTCGCGAGTCGGTTGAATCGTGTTTTTATTACTACCAGCGCCATCTAACGGCTCAAATGATCATTAAATAAAACACGTCAATAGTAGACGCGGCTACACATCAAGCTATACATTTTCAGTTTATGATGATCTCGCATTGTATAGGATTTCCGTACAATGCGAGGTCAACTTATGATGATGATGAGCATGATGTGTAGCCGTGTGAACATAATTATCATTTTTTCAACAAAAATGAACGGATACCGGCCTTAGGTTGCGTTCATGTAGAACGCTGGTAACCGGCGATGCTATGCCAGCGCTGGTTGTCAACACTGGTCGGGCATTTTCATATTTTTTACCGAATCGGCGCTAATCGGCGCCGACAAGCGCTGACATATCGGCTCCGGTTAACAGCGTTCTAAATGAATGCGGCCTTACCTATAGGTAAGGCCGCATTCATCAACTTGGTACGTGCGAAAAAATACGAGGTTTACTAATTATTAGGTAAGTATATCATATTTAATAAACAATACAATCACACATGAAAACTAATAATAACATAATTGTTTGACATAAAACTATTGAAAATTAAATAAAACGGGCACTATTATTTAGTCAAATTACTGTTAAAACGATGGACAAACACCTCCAAAAGATAATAACTGTAGCAATTGAGTTCCAAGAGAAAAGACGAAAAATACAAGTTTATAATATCGTCTTCGTCATAGTATGTGTAAGTTTTGTACATAAACATCTTAATCTCTACAGAAATGTTTAAAGCATCTAGATCTTGGATTCCAAGATTTTAGGATTAAAATACTTATGTTAAGGGTCCAATACAAGCCTAGTTAGCAAAGGCTCCAAATTAAGTAGTATCAATAAGAATACCAAAGTTAACTTCAATATAACATGTCCTAAAATAATCGAAAGCAGGCTTCCTCTATTCTATTTTAATAGTAATAACTGTTACATAATATTATAATGTCAATAAATTTAACAAAACAATTAATTGTTATTAAGAGTCAAACATAGTGATATTTTTCTTGGCCTTAACAATTCTGCAATTATTAACCTGGGTGGCAAAGCGTAGGGAGTTAAGAGTCTCATTAAAGCATTCATCAAATTGGTTGACATTTACCAACATAAGTGTTTTTGAATTACCTCCCAGACTGGGCATCAACAAGTGGGTCAGCTTAGAATTTCTGTAAGGTATATGAGACTGATTAGTCTGCAGTGATAAAATAACTTTAGATAACTCTGATAAAGATCTGTTAATATGCTTTGTCTCATCCATTCGTTGTGTAGTTTTCCCACTCTCTGATCCAGCCAGATCCACCAAATTCAAGTTGCTTGTATATTTTTCTTTACGTTTCTCGTGTATCGCCGATATTTTAATTTGGGCGACTGAGTGAGACCGGGAACTGCGTTCATTGTTCAATGTTGCAGCTGTTTGTCTGTTACGTTGTGCAAATATCATCAGCCTGATGAAATCATGGGAGTTCTTAACTTCCTCTTCCTTTAAGTTAGACACATACACATCAGTTCCTTTGGAATTTGACATTTTAATCTCATGAGATACTTGATCCTTGCTAGAATTTAGCAGGTCGTAAATGATTTCATTGTATATTTCCAAAAATGATGCTTTGATTGTTAACTCCCATCCCATGCGTTTTAAATCTTCCATACATGTGAATATCATGTTGAATGCTCTTGGTATGATTCCATACTCCTCGGTTCCACAACCACCTTCCATAGTGTATGTCTTACCAGAACCAGTTTGACCATATGCAAATATACACACATTGTACCCATCTAATGCAGACTGGACCATAGTTGAAACTTCAGCAAACACATCTTCTTGGGATGCATGTGGTGTAAATATACCATCAAAGGTGAAACCATGTTGTGGCTTCCCTTTTCTAACAGAATTCAATAGTTCAACCTTTTCCACCTCTATAGAACAAGCATCAAGAACATTGAGATTGAATCTTGGCTTTGTTTGCTCAGACTCCAGAGGAGGTCGTATTCTACAGTATACTCGAATGTTACCTTTCAAATCTTGAATAGTATTTCGTAAGTCTCTTTGCTCTTTATGCATTGCAGCTAAAATATTCTGCAATATTTCTGATTCTGACTTATATTTAGCAATAGTCTCTTGTCCTTCTTTATAGTCAAGTTGCAGTTTGTCAAATTGAATCGATATTTTTTTAAGATGATCGGTTAAGACTCTCAACGCCTCTGTTTCTTCTTTAAGACTCCTATGTTGTCTGGACAGTTCAGTAAAATCTGACTGTACTTTGTCTAGTTCAGCTGTCTTTTGCTTCAGACTATTGGTAATTTCATCCAATAATACAGTCTTACGTTGGAGGTTTTCATTTTCCATTTTCTGAATTTCAAAATCAACTTTCATTTTGTCAAACTCAGTAGTTTTTTCTCTCAAATCAGTAAGGGATTTCAGTAAATTTTCTTTTAGTCTGTCTCTTTCATTAGTGAAACTCTGTACTGAATCTTTAGTCTTCTCGTAACTGTCAGACACTTCAACATGTTTTTCTTTCAAGTCATCAAATTCACTTTTCATGTTCTTATGCTTTCCAAGCAAGTCATTGAATCTGGCCTTATAATCATATGGTGCGATTTTAGGAGCCACAGCTGTCTTCTTTTCAACTTTAGTCACTTTTGGTGGTGGCACATAGACAGATGATGGTGCAGTAGCTGATCTCTTGAGGCGCTGAGCTGGAACTGTAGTGGAAGGCCCACCGCGACCCACAGGCTTGGTGTGATTCATTATCAAATCCTTTTTATCAGCATCACTAAGAGCACTGACCAGTGTTCTTGCCATTGGACGACGATTTAACATACTTGGTTTATTTTCTTTGGTGGCAGTCACTGGCATTTTGGGTATTCGGGACATCTGAAATATTTTGAAGTACTACTTATTATAACTTACAAGTAAACAAATAAATATGTTTATAGAGGTAACTCAGTCAGTGGGTCATCTTAGGGGCGGAGATGGTAACTCATTATAATCATTAGGCTCCTCACCCTTATCCCAATTTATTTGGGGTTGGCGCTTTGTTTTGTTCTTTCATACTTCTCTATTAGCCGTCATCTCGGTAGTCACCCCCTTTCTAGCCATGTCATCTTATTTATACAGGAATATAAGTATAATTTAAAAAAAATAAGCATTAACTACACTTTCAATGTTTGTATGACTTAGATTTTTCAGTAGTCAGATAAGTTTATCTGAAACATAAATGGGAGTTTGACAGAATATTTTCTATACCTACACAAGCTGTCAATCAAATCTACAATGATGTTAAAGAAATCGGCCCTTATTATAATAATTCGTCAGATAAAAACATAATGTATTGAAGTTGCGAAAAGACATCGTAGGCAAGTTACCTAGCAGTAAAGAGCTACTAGTACTAAGTACTAGCTACTAGTAAGGTTATAGCTAAGCTTTTAAATTGTAAGGACTGTAAGACTGTAAATAGATTTCTGATCCTTACTTTATTCATCACAATGTCAACGCCAGTTTATTCGTAGTAAACAACAATATCGACGATTCTGGAATACGAAATTTTTATTATTACATTACAATCGCTGCACTTTTGGAACGTTTTTGAATTTGTTGAAAATATGTTGGGGAAAATCTTCTAATGTTTCACTGATGCTACACTAACTGTTAGATTAGGTAATTGAGAGTCGAGTTTACTATCATTAACTGAAGTAATTTACCGACCACCACCTACGAATTTTTAATTTCTTATCTTCCGTTGAATTATACAATCGTTTGTCAACACGAATCACAACGGATATTTTTAATTCAAAATTCAAAAATTACATGACTGACGCTAGTCATTTTTGATGTTGCATGAATGAAATAATATATACCATTGTGTGGACTATAGCATTTTGAGCATAGAAGATAATAACGGTACGACAGAAGTTTTTTAGCCGCTTCATAGAATGCACAATGTGTATGTATGAGGTTAAATGTTCTAAAGTATTTGAACTAGATTTGTAATTTTATTTGTTTTCTTTTGACCAAAAATAAAAGTTATAAAAACTAAAACCCAAATACGACAAAACAGTCAACTAAAAAGGTATAAACAACACATCACACAACATCACAGGCAGACAAATTGAAAAACTGGAGTCACACGTGTGAAATATAAATCAAACAAAATATGATTTCGGATTTCTAGTCTATCTGAGATATCTGCGGACCACCAAGACGCCTCCAAGGCCTCATTTGTGAAATTATGATGAGGAGTTTAGAAGTTATTAGGGAACATATTCCATGTCAAAATCATAACCCTTCTTTTTGCTTCGCCGTAGTCGGGTAAAAAAATATGAGTAACTTTGTTGACTTACGTAAAAAAGTGTATTATTTAGAGAGCACCTTTATGTATGTACCAGCGAGCTTAGTGAGCTCGAAAATTATAGCACCCCGACTCGAATAGCTTAGATTTTCTTTTTACCATTCATACGGAAATTGATGTTTCGTTTTCGACTTATGCAGAAAAGTTGAAAAGTAAAAAGAACCTACGCTTGAAATTTCTGCACCTCACCTCGGATATACGTTAATTTTGCTTTTGACGATTCTTACAGAAATAGGACTTACTTAGTCGATTTATGCAGAGAATAACCATTCAATGGTCATAATGAGCCTAGCTGAATATTTTCATTGAAGAAATCTATATAAACTTAGAAGGTGCCGTGTTTAACGCATTGTAAATCCTATACTTAATACTAAAAAATAACTAAATAAAATAGCAATAGTCCACATGGCACAGCACAGAATGCGCCGGGTGGGAGAGTTGGGACAGTCGGGCTCCGTTCACACGGCAATGATGTCAGTGCAACATTTTTCTGAATAATTTTGGATTGGTTTGTAACCGTCTGAACAGTCGATGTTGATGTGTGATCCCTACTTTCTACCGTAAAATATCGGAATACAGAACAGCGCCGTGTGAACGGCCGCTCAATAGTCAGTGGCTCGCTTAGACAACTAATTTACCTCCTGCCACGTTATTGTGTTGTGCCTCGCACCGTGCGTTGTTTGCACTGGCGAATCGAACATGTTGAAATCTCTAGTTCCTGTCAAAAATTGTATGGAACCTATATTGACAGTAAATAGAGATTTCAACATGTTTTGTCTTGAATGTTTCGCCAGTGCAAACGCACGGTCAAAAATGTGTGTGTACGCAATTTTGTACTGAAATTGAAAAGTCAGTAAGTAATGCGAGAATATTTTTGTCTAGTACTGTTTTATTTTTACCACATTTTACACTTTAATAATTCGGTAGTTTATACCTGGCAACTCCACTTCGTTCTTCTGTCCTTCATGCAAGCACAAAGGTAAGGTTTCCGCTATCAGTTCTTAGTTTCTATTGGCTCGTGAGAGAAAACGTACATATTTCAACCAATAAGAAATTTAGGTTATGGCCAGCACGCAGTTTTACAGTAGTATGTGAAAACTAAAACAAATGAAATCAAATTGCCATTGCTATCCTATCAAAGTATTGCACGAAGTGCTGTGTATAATTTTGAAAAATGGATAGTTATCTTATTGTGTTTAAGTGTAAAGTGAAATATTTTCATAGAATCGTTTCATAGCTTTGTAATATCATTAAACTATACGTTTCAGTGGCAAGTAATAATAAAAACAAACCGCATTGTTAAACTGTTTATCACCATTGACGGATGTCCTTGTAGGTTTTGCAAGAAGTGAAGTGGCGGCAAATTTGACTTTTTAAATGATTTATAATGTTATAATGTAGTTACCGCTGTGGTAAGCAAAAGTAATGGGTAGCCCGGAAGAAAATGTAATTGCTTGTGAAAGCAACGTTGTAGACAATGCTGACAATGAAACAGCTGGTGATTTATCTGAAAACGAAGTGGCCGACTCGATAGAAACTTCTCTAAATATTAATGAGCCCAATGCTCTAAATTCGTGTGATGCCAATACTTCTAAGGAAGGTGATGCATCTGGAGTGGGAAATTCAAAGAAGACCAAGAAGAAATTTCGCCATGGCAAGAAGGGTCACACACCTGCCAAGGATAATCCTGATAGGAGTATCATGCGCCGACCGAATTACATTGGCACCAAGTTTAAGCAAGGAAGAAAAAGGGCACAGAGCTTTCCATCAATCTCAAAGTTTTTCTTACCCCACAAGAGACCACGCAAAGAAGTTTTCATTCCACCTACAAAATTTTTGCTCGGGGGAAATATATCAGATCCCCTCAACTTAAATAGTTTACAGGATGAGGACATCAATAGAGCCATGAATGCAGTAACTCCAGAATCTTCACCTTTACCTACACCACCTCGTCATAAGGCTAAGATTGATGTTATTATTCCTCCTAACATAAGGGACCCATTGAATTTAATGGAACCATTGGATAATGAGGAGTATGAGAAGAGACTTGAGATGCAGCAACGCAAGCCACGCAAGAAGGCTAGGCTAAGGAGACGCACAACAGATAATACGTCTCCAGCCACCGAGGAGCCTCCGGAAGTGGTTGTTGAAGGTATCAAAGAGCCACCACCACCAGAACCGTCGACATCAGCATGTAAATCACGTAAAAGATCTTGTAGTGATAGTGATAATGCATCACAGAAAGGAAAAGATCCCAAAAAGTTACGTCGGATGGATTCATTAGATAAAATAGTAAGTCCAGTTGTGCCACAGCCTGGAGCGTGGATGCGGGCGCGGCCGCAGCAGCGCGCGGTGCCGCCCGAGCGCCCCGCCTCGCCACATCGCACGAAACTCAAGAGTAGCACTGATGAAGATCTAAAGCTACCCACGTTCCATCCCAAAAATTCAAGATACCAGTATGGAAATTATGACCGGTAAAATATTTTTTAACCATTCACAGTTAATCCGTTCGGGGAAGATATTGAACTATATAAATGTAAATTTTTCAGTAACTTTTATGTTATTCTACTATTTTACCAGCTGGTAATATTTGCATAACTACTTGACCTCTAAATAAATCTTTTGTCATTCATTATTATTACAGTATGAATAAATAAGTTTTAATGATATGAAAAAAGTAAATTTCAAGGAGAGCAACTAAATATCATGAGCATGCTAATAATATTGTTTGTATTGTGTTGTGTTGTGTATGGTTTTATAACACAAGTTTTAATATTCCAGGTATTATGGTTACCGAAACTTAAATGCTATGATGGACATTCGGCTGCAAGTATTTGAGATGCATCGGCATCTTTTCCAGCACAAAGATGTGTTGGACATAGGGTGCAACGTGGGACATATTTCAATAGCAGTTGCTCGCACACTCGGTGCCCGATCTGTTGTTGGCATGGATATTGACTCGGTGCTGATAGGTATGTATCAAGTAAAATATGAAGTTGAACAGATATGGAACTGCACTAAATTTTTTGTTATATAGATCACTGACTTGATCTGATTAGGTAGTATTCACTTTTGGCTGGGATCCAATTACATCAATATTGTGTGATTTGCAAACTATTCAGGGCAGTAATCATTATTATAAAGCCACTAGACACCTTTAAAACAATTTTTATTAAACTGATAATAATTGGATAAAATTGTTAAATATTATGTATAGTAAATGAAATGTAATACTTAAAACAAACTAAAAAAAAAAGAATTTCTGATGAGTTTTGCAACAATGGTTATAATAAAAAGTAATGAGGCTAATAAAAAAAAGTGTGATAACAAAATATTAATTGGATATCTGAGTGAAATCTATGGTTTCTCTCTGATGATTTTCTTCTCATTGTTGATTTAAAATAACTTACCCAGTATCTCCACATTTTTGTTGATGATGAATTAATGAGAGAAAAGGAGGAGCTCGTGGCTAAGTAATAACAGCCGCACGGGTCGATCCATTAGGTTAAGCTACGCTTGCCGGGGTTGGTCCGTGGCTGGGTGACCATCTTTACATATCGAGAATCCTCCGTGCCTCGGAAAACACGTTAAGCTGTTGGTCCCGGCTGTCAATCGTGGATCTTTGACAGTCGTTACGGGTCGTCAGAAACCCGAAAGTCTGACAACCAGTGTTACCAAGGGGTATCGTATTACCCAGTTACTGAGTTGTGGAGGTCAGATAGGCAGTCGCTTCATGTAAAATACTGGTATTCAGCTGCATCTGGTTAGACTGGCAGCCGACCCCAACATAGTTGGGAAAAGGCTAGGTAGATTGATTGATTGAATTAATGAGAGAGAAATCATAATTATAAACATTTTCTCATTCCAGGACAGGCAAGGAAGAATCTGAGGTCCTTCATTCCAGTTCCAACTGAACCAAAGAGGGATGATGATAAGAAAACAGATTTAGAAGACGATAAGAAAGGAGACTGCGATAAGTGTAAAGAAGATAAATGTGATGATTGTAACATTGAACAGAAGCTCGACAAACACGAAGATTTGAAGAAGGTTCTCCCTCTAACGGGAAGGAAACTACGAAGGCCGAGGAAGAACAGGAAGGCGGTGCATAAACAAGAGCATGGTCAATGCTTCTTCCCCATGTCCATGACTATGTTGTATGGACCACTGGGAGACTCGGCTGCGGAGGTGACTCCGCCGGCGTTCCCTTACAATGTTACTTTCAAACAGGTATGTTTGTATTTTCATCTAATGGTGTAATTCTATTCAGAACTTACTTATATGTAATGCTAAAAAATTCCATGATGTAACTTCGGAATATTTCGTCATACCTATTCATATTGTGAAATATATTACGATATATGATATTAATGTCATGGTGTATTTACCGACTCATCAGCTCAAGTGCAGTTCATAATCTGATTCTAACATTTTCGTTTTCCAGGGCAACTACGTCCCTCGCGAGGAGGTTCCAGTCGGTAGTGGCCCCGAAAGTCCTCAGTTCGATCTGATCTTGTGCCTATCCACCACCAAATGGATGCATTTAAACTGGGGCGACGCGGGCCTCAAGCGTGCCTTCCGGCGAATGTTCGCCGATCTGCGTCCCGGCGGGAAATTGGTGCTAGAAGCTCAAAACTGGGCTAGCTATAAGAAAAAGAAGCGTCTAACGGTATGTATTTTTATCATGCATTTTGTTTTCTATATTGATAGCATTGCTTCACTTAATAGTTTATAAATATGCAAGTTATTAATATGCCAATTTGATTGTTTTCAGCCGACAATATACGAGAACTTCAACTCGATCGAGTTATTCCCGAACAAATTTCGTGATTACTTACTGTCACCCGAAGTTGGATTCAGCAAGTGTTGCATACTGGGCGTCCCGCAGCATGCGAGTAAAGGTTTCCGGCGACCGATACAACTGTACATAAAGGGTGACTTCACGCCGAGCAAGGCGAGCTGGTCGGACGCGTACGCGCCTTCGTCTCACCACCGGCCCGAGGCCGAACCGCCCCGCCGCACCGTGTACGCGCCCGTCGCGCCCGCATACCGGCCCAGCGACGACGCGCCCTCTTGCGGCGCCGCCACGCCCTACTCGCCCAACCTGGACTGCTGCGCCGACGACTCGCCCTTCTACAACCCGCGCAGCGACTCGTACGCGCCTTCGTACCAGCCGCCGCGGCCCACAGTGTACGCGACGCTCCCCTCCCCGCTGAGCACGGCGTCGCCGGCCGCGTCCCCGGCCGCGTCGCCCGCGCCGCACGCGTCGCCTGCGCCGGACCCGCTGTCCGCGCGCGGCTTCCCCGAACCGCGCCCCCACGATGATTAGACACCGCAGAGCGGTGCGCTTGTTTTAAGTTTAGAAGTGACCGGAACTTATAAAATGTGATATTAATCACTAAATTCGAGGTTAGGACTGTCTATGAACTCTAAAGAGTAATAAATTCATGCACCAGCTCGGGACCTGGTTGGCACGAATCTAAACCTGAGCACGCGAGCCTTTACTGAGTTTTCACGATCATGCATAATAAGTAACCGGTGTAAACTGAGTGCCGGCAGGCACGGGATATTGTCGGCATTCATTTCTAGATTTGTAATGTCCTCCCGCCTTTCATATTTCTATGTAAATATCGATTAGAACCCATAGGATTATGTTTCGATAGGCTGAAAGTATTTTATAATATTATAACCGCACGTTAATCTATTCTGGCGTTTTATTTGAATCCTATTGCGTACCCGTAACGTACTGCAATGTCTTGTATTTTATTTTCGAAATAGGTCAATATACATATGGCGTCTTGTAATTATCAGAAATCTTAGATTTCTCATAACAGTGTCTCTACAGTTTTATCATGTAAGTAAAAGTAGCTGTAACCAAAAACGAGTGGACAATAAAGAACAATCTATACCAATCTTGGAATAATTGTATTGTTTACATAAAGTTTGTGTTTTATTTGTGTAACATTGTGTTAAAGTACACTATTCGTCTTACTTGTAGACGCTTGCTTGAAATAACGTTATATAATAGGTACATACATATACTGGGAATTGTGGTATTGATAACAAGTCGGTCCTGATAAGCGGTTAGGCCCCTCACAAACAATCCTTCGGAGCTATTTGATTGCGGTCTGATACGGGTACGAAGTGGTTATTTTGCAGACGGTTATTGCTAAAATGGGTTGCGTTAATGGCGTCGTGTTTACGCCTAGCAATTGGTAGTGGTTTACTGTACGTACGTTTTATTTATAAGTTCGTTTATTTATTTAAAACTAGCTGACTAATCCGACAGACATTGTCCTATCCAAAAATCAATAATTCATACAAAATTCCCATAGAACCATCCACCCACTTACCACCACCTCCACTTTCAGTTTTCTCGAATTTTCCAATTTGCCCGGAAACTTTTCGAAACGATTTAAAAAGAAATTGCACATCAGTCCAGCCGTTGTGATGCGCTTACCAACGAACAGCATTTCAATTTTATTATAGGTATTTAATAAATTATTGTTACTTAAACTATTTTATTATTATTTTATTTATAAATTAGTACAGGTGCCGTATTATGAAGTATTAATGCCACCATTTTTCCAGTGTAAGAGAGAGACGGAGCTAGACAAGGCCGCTAGCACCATCCCGTTTTCGCAGTGGAATAATGATGGCATTAATACTTCATAATACTACCCCAGTACACTACAGTAGACTGATTGTATAGAATACGATAATCAATCTTTTGTATGTATTATTTATTTAGAATGCTCAAAGAAGAACTCTCGCTTTTCATAATAATTTAGATGGTTTGAGTCGAACTTTGGGAATTTGGGAACTATAGGGCGCGTCCACACTAGGAAAACAGTTTGCGACTTCCTGTTTGCGCGCTATACAGTGACGTAACTTCAGATCAGAGGCCCTGGTGCAAAGAGGAAATCAAGTCTCATTATACCTACCCATCTTTTCTACCAACTCGAAAATTGTTCCTGCTTCTGAATTCGGATTGGTAAAATTTTTACAGAAATTGAACTTAGGTACTTTGTCGACTTAAGCAGAAAAGCCTCTGGTAAATTTTAGCACCCGCCCTGGATTTTTTTGATTTTCTTTTGATCTTCTTAAGCCTTTTTCGATTAAGATTCCCTTTTTGTCTTAGCTTATGTTATTCTAAAACTCTTTCGCCGACTGAGGGCCTAGACCGGTGCCGTGTTGACTTGGCAGACCTCCCGTCCCGGACACTGAGTGGTCCCCTAAACGGTGGAGTTTCTTGCCCATTCTTCTCCATACGAAAACTACCTTTTGGAAGGGGCAACTAGAATCAGTTCTATTTCTTTGTTTTATTAACGTTCTAAAAAGCCTTATAATGAAATAAATGATTTGACTTTGACTTTGAAACACCGCGGGCCCTGGTGCCCCGCACCATTTCGCCCGTTCCTACTTTTACAGTCACACATATTTCAATTATTTCAAGCTTTCTCATAATTAGATAAGTAATTGATGAAAGAGGGTTTTTTTCGTGCACGGAGCCATAAATTAAAACGCGATAAATGGCCCAGTGGTTAAGGCCTCACCTCTCATGCACGAGGTTGTGAGTTCAAATCCGGCCAAGTACCAATGTGATTTTTTCGTTACTGACATCAGTGAAGTAAAAACATCGTGAGAAAACCTGTAGGTACTTATAGTGTTAATATATTATAATCATTCTGAAGTAGCCAACTCTGCTCTCTTTCTAGGACCCGGTGATGGGTCGATCCACCGGGACCACGGGTATCGAGTGCTATGAGAAGAGTCCCTTGCCCTGCAGTGGGGCAGTGACAGGCGGGTATTATTATTATTATAGTACCTACATCTTTGACATTTCTCGGGGCCTTGGAAGGCGTACGAGTGGCCGAAGCCGACTCGCAAAAGCGGTCGACTTTTTTAATGAAATGAGGCACCAATAAACGACTGTCCCTAGGTATGTATTGTGCAAGTATACCCAAGGAAAACCCCCGGTTGGTGTAGGACTATTGCAGGATATGGAAATAAAACATATTGGGCTGTGTTTGGGTGGCTATAGTGGATTGGTTACTTTGAACTATGAAAAAACTATGTTCCCTGCCTCACCAATGTTATATAATACCTAAGTATACTTACCTACACGGACAAAATGGCAGCGGGTGACTTGCAAACTCAATAATGGGCCCCCGAAAACGGTCGCTAGCACATAGTGACGTAGCGACAAGGGGGCAACACTTCCTGAGGTGTTTGAGGAGTGGAGAGGTGTTACTCGGCTATCAGGATTATCCTGGACGTAGGTACGGTCAAGGTCAAGATCATTTCCAAGATCTTACTGGAATACATCCTTTTTCGGAGTACCTACCTACCTAATTTTTAGGGTTCCGAACCCAAAGGGTAAAGCGGGACCCTATTACTAAGGCTCCGCTGTCCGTCCGTCCGTCTGTCACCAGGCTGTATCTCATGAACCGTGATAGTTAGATAGTTAACGTTTTCACAGATGATGTATTTCTGTTGCTGCTATAACAACGAATACTAAAAAACAAAATAAATATTTAAGGGGCTCCCATACTTACAACAAACATGATTTTTTTGCCGTTTTTATAGATAATGGTACGGAACCCTTCGTGCGCGAGTCCGACTCGCACTTGGCCGGTTTTTTTTTAGTTTCCCTGACATTTTATTATTATGGTAAACTAAAGAAAAGTTCAGTTTTATAATACTGGAGTTCCAAGCAATATTCAGTTTAGATTTATTTTAGATCATAAAAGTGCACCAGTTATCTAACGTAACAGATCAACGACCCACAGCGAGAAAACTTTCGTTCGTTGTAAGAAGATCCAATTTTTGTTGACGATAATCCTAGAACACAGTCGTGCAATTGGACGAGCGAACTAAAGCAATATCGCTTGATCTGAGGAATATTGGACTACCTAAGTTTCGTTGAATGAAAGCTTGTAAAGAATTCCGGATTTAATGTTCTAAAATCACCAATGAACAGCGAGTAGGTAGTTAACCTAAACGTAGCGATCATTGCTCGTGCATTCTCTGAATAAAAAGTTTTTTAACCGACGAAAAAAAAAGGAGGAGGTTCTCAACTCGACCCGTATACTTTCTATTTTTTTTATTTTTTTTATGTATGACCACGCTTAACTTTTTAGTGTGTCGTCCGAATTGAAAAATTCTTTTTTTATTGAGAAGGTTATACCTCGAAGTTGTTCCCATTTAAAATTGGAAACTATAATCCACCCCTAAAGGTAGAAAAAATGGGTTTGATTGATTTTTCACCAACTGAATTTTCAACTGTGAACCGATTCTGTTGAAATTTCGCACACATACATAGTTCTGATGACACAACCACTCATTATCAACTCCAGGTCTTTAACCTGGAGTAACCCCCTGGAGTACCCTGGAGTGGATGGTAACTCAAAAGCGAAAAATAAATATAATTCTTTACAAAAAATTCAACCGACGAAAAAAGAACTGAAAAGCGAAAAATAAATAACTTTAATTTCGGAAGTCGGTGGCAAAAAACGAAAATTGAAAAGCGAAGACACCGACTTCCGAAATTAAAGTTATTTATTTTTCGCTTTTCAGTTCTTTTTTCGTCGGTTTAATTTTTTGTAAAAAAGTTTTTGCTCACAATAACAGGGTATTTATTATTTACTTGTGACCTGTATCTGGGCTGTCGATCTGCGTATGTTACTAACATTGTAGGTCAATTCAAATATTTAATTAAAATATGAAAGCAATATGGGCTTCCCACATTGCTTTTATAAATGGCCAACGTATGGCCCAGAATTCGTAAATTTTCATCATCACCTTTTCAAAACTTACCTACTTACCTCTTATTTAGCAACACAGATACCTATGTTTTAATTAAGTTAATACAATGCAATTTTTATATTAAACTATTATATACTAAAACCTTACTCGAGAACCACTCTATCCATTGGTGAAAACAGCATGAAAATCGGTGCAGTAGTTTTTGAGTTTATCGCGTACAGGACGACAGACAGACGCGGCGGAGGAATTTGTTTTATAATATGTAAGGATTAGGTACATACTCGTACATTCATGGATGAGTGTGAAAAAGTTGCAAGTCTCGTATGACTGATTTAATCAAAGGCTAAGTAGCTATTTAAGTTGGGATGAGCGGATCAGCCGAGTGTCACATGGAATGGAAGTAGCCACTTAACCCAGATGCCGTGGAAGAAATCGCTGGAAGTGTCGGTCTCTGCATGTAAATACATGCTAACGCTCCATTACACGATGTACCTACTTAGTTCAATATTCTCGTGATCACAAGAATAAGTTTTTTCTGTGTTTGGTCGGAATTCTAGTTTAAGTACATACCTATAGAATTTCCGACGTTAAGATTCAAAAAAGATTCTAATGCAATATTATGAAATTGTGTAGGTAGAACATAATTTGACTGTAGGTAGGTATCTAATTCCATAACAGTGGGCGTCGCGACATGAGATGAACGGGGCGCCCATCCAAAACTTGACCGTGGCAAGTGAATCAAGCAGCAGTTAATAAATAATACTTATGAATGGTCTAACAATTATCTTAGAGGCTTGATTAATTATAGATTATATTATAGGGAACCTACCTACATATTTGGCTTCGGCTTGGTGAGAAAAACTAGTACCAACAGTCTTCGAGCTAAGCCGCAGACAGACGGACGGACAGACAGACAGACAGACGGACATAGCCTTAGTAATATGGTCCCGTTTTACCCTTTGCGTACGGAACCCTAAAAATAGCAGATAGGTACTTAAGGAAACTTTTTACTAGGCACTGCTATTCCAATTTGCAGTAAGTTCATTAGTCATAGGTACTCATAACTCATTCATGACTTTTTCTGGTTCGTCGGGCAACGTAAAAAGAAACTGTTGACAACATGATTGAGAAAAGTGAAACAACTTTTTAATCAAAGTTATTCATTTAAAAGGCTTGCAATCAATTATCAATACCTAGGTAGGTACCGACTAATACAGTGAAATCTCGATAGCTCGAACTTCAAAGGAAATGCAAAAAATGTTCAGTTAATGAGTTTTCGAATTAACAAGAACGAATAAACTGTATGTACGAACAAATAGTTCTCTTTCATGTTACGCAGTAAAATTTACCAGTAAAATGTAAGGTTTATACATACTTCTTAAAAATGCGCTCATAAATATTGATTCGTTCGCAGCCGCGTTCTAGAAATGCAGTATGAAAATATGTGAGCATTTATTATTTAAAGCTACCTATATTCGAAAAGGACATAGGGGTCGCAGTTGCTCGTAAATCTATGCACAAGAGCTACTGAATTAGAAAAGATTTGGTTCACATTCCCAGCAAAAAGTAAAGTTAAACATATCCATCAATTGACCATCATAAAAATGATAACATCATGAATATCACATCATTAGGTGCATCGAGTGATGGAGGTACCTACCTAAATTGCTTCAGACGACATCAACGAACTCCATTTTACATTTTTTTTAATTTTTGGGTTACCTACTTCATTTTTAGGAAATATCATTGGTTTTCCCTTTAGCTCAAGAAGAGCAAAAGTGAAAATACATACGGTGTATGGACACCGTAGGTATTTTCCCTTTTTGGTTGTGTTTTTCAAAGCAATATCATAGAAATTACTTTATATTTTTTTTTCCCTACTTTTTTGGGGCTCCAATTCAGAAGCAGATGACATTTCTATGTAAGTTTACTTGACAGTGTACAGTCTGTAATATTTGGGAATGTTTATAGCGATGTCGATCGGGCTTTTAGCAATGTCGTCTGCGGTTTGGGGACAATGGATTCCCTACTCATGTATCATTGTGTTCAGCAAGTTAATAGCTATTCTTTAGTGCAGTGAATAAGCAATTCCCTGCAGACTTGATTTTAGTTTAAGACTTTAGTGTAGGTTGGTACGAAAATTCGCTTCTATTATGAAGGGCTCACGTTGATATATTTTACAGGTATATGTAGACAACAGACAAATAAAATCAAGTCTTTAGAAACTTAGAAGACTTTTTACAGGACCCGAAAAAAAGCTTTGATACAAAAGAGTTAAATCAAAGGACATTACGTTAAATATTTTCACAACTATGACAAAATAGAAAAAAAGATCTGATGGTTCTGACGAGTAAACATGCCAAACATGCGAGTCTGCCTTTTTTCTGAATTTTCCGGAAAAAACAAAAGCCTATTTGCTTCAACTTTCGCGTGTAGTAAGTAGGCACAATCAAGAGTGACATGTTAGAAGCATTAGTTTGTAAGTACACAAGTACATATATACTTCATGAAATGCGATACTGCCATGACGGGCGAGACGGAGAGTTTTGTTTTGTAACATATACCTACTGTTATTTATTTACCCTAATCATGGCGTAGGCATGCTCCTTATCCATTAAGCTGTCAGACCTTTTAACACCATTGCTGAGTAACAAAGAGATGCTGAATCCTTGTACAACAAAGATTCACCTACGCGAATGACCGAGAGCGTTGACTTGATGTATGGTATTTGAAGAATGAAGTTTCCGAAAACAAAAATATTATTGTTACTGTGAAAGTTGAATATTATTGATGTTTGGTACTCAATCGCGTCACTTCGCTGCATGCAGGAATGTTGTTTAGTCGTCCAACATTGGATTTTAGTTGCGAGAATGTATCCCGGATTTGACTGACTACAATAGGTTCCGGTTTCAAAAAATTAAGGACTCCACTCCGTTAAAATCTATGCGGTAGTTTCACTGGGAATGGTTGTAGTGTTATTCTAACAAACTATAGCATCGTAACGGTTTTAGGATGAAATAAGACTGCCGAGAACGGATAATGAACATTTGCAATGCAGAATCGTGCAAATACAACAACTAAACTGTTCTTCTGAATGTTTCAAATTATGCAAACGGCTATGGCTGTGGATAAGACAAATGATATCTAATGTGCATTTATTATCTTGGCTTTATCCGGAATAATAATATGTCTCGGTAATATTACCTAGCTACGTTAGTTCAAACGCCACACTTATGTAGGATTCGTTCATGTTTTATGATTCCGGGCTCGTTTCCACGTATCACAACAACGGCAGCGTCAAAATGAGGGGTTACGTGTGAATAATGTCGCTGCAACTTCGTTATCATTGCGGTGTGGGTGTAGTGTGGTTGTGGTACGTGTGATAGGGCCCTTAAATGAAACTAATTTTGGTGTCATTGTTGAAAGAAGGTAGGTACCTTCTTTCATTATTATGACACCAAAATTTATTTAGGTCTGGCACATATTTGAGCGTTTTTTAACACTCGCTAAAAGAGAACAAACATCAGAGAGACAAAAAAAGATAAAGGGGACTTTTGGGAAACAGATGACTTGGCAATAGATTTTTTATAAATTGCGATAGCGTTCGGGCGTAACAGTCCTGAAATAAAATGCGGCCAAATTTATAAATATAAAATGCTTTGTCCTGAATGACTGACTGACGGATCAACACACAGCCTAAGCCGCTGATCGTAGAGACCTGAAACTTAGAGGGTGTGTTCTTTGTATGACGTAGGCATCCCATAAGAAAGGATTTTCCGAAATTCTACCCCTAAGGGTATGAAAAACGGAGGCAAAGTTTGTATGGGACCACGTGATTCTTTGGTCCAATCTACTTCAAATTTTGTATAAACATTCTTTTAACAGAATTGATGGAAGACGTATTTCGTATTTTATTGAAACTCATCGCCTAACGGGTTAAAAAGGGGCAAAAATTTATTTTGGGGCATGAGTTTGTTTGTTATGCTTTCAAGCTTAAACGGCTGACCGGATTGTGAAGAAATTTGGCACAGGGGTAGAACATGACCTGAAATAGGACATAGGATACTTTTTATCCCAATATTCCCACTGTCCTTACTTACGAGACTTACGCGGGTGAAACCGCGGGGCGCAGCTAGTATGTAATAAGTGGGTTCACGCTTGACTAGTAGGTACTCGTAGTACATACGGTTTCCGAGCATTAATGACTTGTGAAATGTGACTACTGTAGGAGCTTCGTATTTTATTATTTTGGTATACGAAGTTCAAACGTACCGTTGAAAACACCGGGAGGCCATTATAAGCTTAAAGTTTTTAAGTGATTGGTACTGTATAATCCTTCGACGCTAGCTTCGAGGTATTAGCGATTTTCTCACTCAAAAAACGAGCAAAAGATTGTAGCTCCTGTTTGTAAATAAAAGAGATACTTACTTAGGGAACTTACTTACTTACTTAGGGTTGATCCATCAGGTTAAGCTACGCTTGCCGGGGTTGGTCCGTGGAAGGGTGACTATCTTTACATACCGAGACTCCTCCGTGTTTCGGAAAGCACGTTAAGCCGTTGGTCCCGGCTGTCATTCGAGGATCTTTGACAGTCGTTACGGGTCGTCAGAAGCCCGAAAGTCTGACAACCAGTCTTACCAAGGGGTATCGTAATACCCAGTTACTGGGTTGTGGAGGTCGGATAGGCAGTCGCTCCATGTAAAATACTGGTATTCAGCTGCATCCGGTTAGACTAGAAGCCGACCCCAACATAGTTGGGAAAAGGCTAGGCAGATTGATTGATCTATTATGGTCACATTAGGTAGAGGTCAAAAGCTCGATGCAACTGTTTACTGCTACGCCGCACTTTGGCTAAGAAACGCCTACGCGACTACGCTGTTGATCGCTACAGGTCACTACACCGCAGGGCATGTGCCCAATAAAGGTGCTTATGAATAATAAACAGAATCAAACTATTTATGGGCTCATATTCACACGAGGACGATTCGTGTTTTTCGACGAATCGTCTTTTTTCATTGCTTTTTAAATGCCCGTGTTTACACGCATCACGAATCGTGACAAATGACGGACACGGACAGGTATTAAACAAGGTATCGTTTTTTAAAAATCACGTTCGTTTTGAATACGAATCACTATTTTCCACTGCAGACCCATCGTACCCCTGGCCGTACCTCTGGGATCCGCTAAAGCGCTCGTCCAAGATTGAACTCTGAATCACGAATCAAGTATGAACATCTATTTGGATATTTTGGCTAATCGCAAAATTACTCGTTTCCGTATGCAATGTGGACGTCCATCCGTCATGACTTCATGATGTATCGTGTTATTTGAGGAATCGTCAATGACTGGATCCCGTGTGAATGCGGCCTAAATGCAGCTTTCACCCTGTGTCCTTATCTAAAGCGACTGTCGCGCCACTACGGACTTTTGATTATGCGTCGTTTTCATGAATTATGACGTACAAACGCAAATTGATTGATCGCGCGAGTAGGTACATATAAACGATTGCAACGGTTGGGTACTCGTGCGACAATCGCTTTCGTTTAGGACACGGCCTTGGCCTTCAAAATACACAGTTTCCTAGTTTTATAATTACGTCAAGTTTGTTTTAGCGAATATAAAGCAAACATAGTAATTTATTCCCAAGAATTTCAGCCCCCTAAGTTAAAGGTGCTATTTTAGAATCAATCAACAAATTAATCACTAAATAATTTTTCTTTTTCAATTTGCCGTTGTGGACGTCCGGGAAATACGAGAACAATTTATCGTACCAACTTTGTCGGTGTAACGATGGGGGAACTTTAATCGGTACTGGCAAATTAATGACTTCGTTACAAAATTACTTTGAAATAAGTAATACAGCGGGCGTATTTTTAGCTCACTCTGCATCCGCTAGGATGTATTCATTTTGGTAAAAGCGACACAAAACATAATTATTTCGTCGAATTATGTTTGACAAGCTTTACTCGCTTCATAATATTTATTTATTTACTCTTACCACTAACATTAGTTTTTAAAGGTGGGAACCCAATACAACAATGTATTCAAAATGTTGACTCTCAGAGACGTCACCCAAAAACCAATTAAGGCTCTTACATACTGAGGCGATACGGCGCGCGACGCGACGCCGGCGCCGCCGCATTGTTCACCGTGAGAAATTGTTTTGTTAAAATTCGCGTCGCGCGACGAATCGCCCCAGTATGTACGAGCTTTAAAACACACGTCTTTGCGTCCAGTGCTCAGTGTGGCAACGCGTCGTGTTTTGGTTCGCGTCTGGCCAATCGTCATCCTGGGGATGCCTCGTTGAGAGGTGAAACACGGGTCGATTTCGAACAGGGTTTTTTAGGACTCTTGAGGAATAGTTAAGCGGAATAGGTTACTAAATATATCGACGTCTATTGTATCTCATAATGGATTTCCGCAAAGTCACGCCTCAATCGATTAACTAACCAATTAAACACCACCACCAACAAATATGAAATGCTTTTATACTATCGTATTTTGACTGATATATAATAGCAGCGTACTCAGACAAGTAGACTGGGTATCTTTAAACGTGCTACGAATCAGTATCCCTACCTAACCTGCTTTATACAAGTCGGGGCTGTGGTATTCTCTACCTACAGGTTACTTACAGGAATGCTCCCTATTTGCTTGTAATGTAACGTTACAGATTCGAGCATTCATCAGTGAGTGAGGCGAACCGAACATTACAGTGTGCAACCTGTAATTATACAATTTGAGCATTACATCAGTGAGAGATGAGAACCGAGCATTAGAGTGCGCCATGTCTCTGTAATATTTTAATACTACTTGCAACATCAATCCGTTACACTCGTTACATTACAGGTGAATGTTCGTCAGTCAGAGAGGCAGTGTTGTAACGTAATTCTCAAAGTCGAATCTGTAATCGAATCTGTCTGTTCATTACAGGCGAATGCTCCCGGTAAGGCAGCCCCTTTAAGTTAACAAGACAATGTAAAATTATAAATTAACAGAGTTGAGGTAAAAACATAAAACAATAAAAAATTTATCAATCCTACTATCCTATCCTACTAATATAATAAATCGGAAAGTTTGTGTGTTTGTGTATTTGTGTGTTTGTGTGTTTGGATGTTTGTTACTCAATCACTCAAAAACGGCTGAATGGATTTGGATAAAATTTGGCAAACAGATAGTTTATTATCTGGATTAACACATAGGATACTTTTTATCCCGATATTCCCACGGGATCGAGACTTACGCGGGTGAAACCGCGGGGCGAAGCTAGTGCTTTCATAAATCCTTCTCGCAGTACTTCTGACATGCCAATAAAATCTACGTCCATTCATCCGCAAACAGATCGTTTGTTGGATTAGAATCCAAGAGATCGTTAGGTAAGTGCGGCGAGAGTGCGAGCTACTGCGGACTCAGCACGGCAACGCGCGGTGCGACATAGAGGCACAGCACACAGCCTGTGCTTTCTGCCGCGTCAGTAATACAATAAAATTGTAGTAACAGCTGACTTGCATCGTCTAAACGCTGTTTAAATGGTACAAATTTTATGGTTGCTTCAACTTACGATATCACAGGAAATTAATTTTTGTGTTTTAATTCCGGAAGAATTTTTGCTAAGTTAAATACTAAAAGGCACGAGTAAGCAAACATCAACTGAGGCATGCACATAGTTCACCATATTTTTTCTCTACAGCTTTTGTGTCTCTCTCAAAGTACCTACTTTGCGAATATTTTTTCTTCCATTTGAGGGGGAGTGAAAAGCGTCATTAGTGTCGGTTCTTTGACGGGATGAATAGCCAAAAACACTTTTATTTTAATATTTCATTCGTAGGTACAGTGGTAAAAAAATTTAAGTACGAATTTCATAATAAAATGATTTGTCGCTGAAAACGTTGTCAGTTGGATTAATTCCGCGAATTTAAGCTTTATGGTATACTAGCTTCCACCCACGGCTTTGCCGGCGTGGTATGTCGATAAAAAGTAGCCTATGTCCTTCTAAAAGCCATGCCACATGATGTGGTGCGGCGCCGCACCGCAGGTCATCATCGGTGCAGCGCCGAAGCGCCCGGGACGGCGCCGTGTGCCATACCATACATTTTTATACATATATGTAAGACGCGCCGCAGCGACGGCGCCGCGCCGCCGCCGCACCGCATCGTGTGGCATGGCCCTCAGGCTCTAGACTATCTGTGTACCAAACATTTAAATCGGGTTAGTAGTTTTGGCGTAAAAGCGCGGCAGACAGACAGACAGAGTTACTTTCGCATTTATAATATTAATATTATAGTAAGGATCGGGTTGAAGTTTCTGTGCGTATCATAGGTTTTATTGCAGTTTTATACCTGCACATCCTTACATATTATAAAACAAAGTCCTCCGCCGAATCTGCCTGTCGTCCTGTACGCGATAAACTCAAAAACTACTGCTCCTATTTTCATGCTGTTTTCACCAATGGATAGAGTGGTTCTCGAGTAAGGTTTCAGTATAGGTATAATAACTGACATCCACGCGGGCGAAGTCGCGGGCATCAGCTAGTAAATCATAAATGATAACTACTTATTTAATTATACGAGTATATAAGCACCTACTAGATAGAGCTATATGTAAAAAAGTTTGTCCAGGGTGGTAGGTATGGTCATTAACAAAGATTAACTTTTACACATCATCTAATAATAATAATAAATAACTTTATTTCCAAATTTACAATTTACATCGGATAGGTTAAATGATGACAATATTCCTTTTAAATTGTTTAAATCACTGACTATCTCCACTGGCACCCAAGCTAAGATTTAACTTGTGTTATGCGTGCCAGAGCTCTCTCTATTAATACATTTCCAATTTATACAAACTCGTACGGAGTTATATTGGGTAAGTATCTAGCTATCATTGAGTACAAAAAGAAAATAAAGTTAATTAAAAAAGAAACATCTAAATTGACGCAAAATTATTCAATAATGTAGGGTACTTTTTAGCATTTTATAATAGTGGCTAATATTATGAGCAGCGAGAGAATCAAAGTGCTGTTCTTAAAATTTTGGGTACTTCGATTCAGATTTTAATTACATATTTTGCTCAGTATTTAATTAAGATTAAGAAGGCTAAAGTTTAAAGACTTTTTTAGCTTGCTGCACAGCGACAGAACCCTTTACTGTTTCTAAACAACATTATAGTGTCGTAGATTTTATGCGATTTACAAGTTATTACTGCTGTAATCGTTTTATTAAATTCACAAGAAAGAACTATCGATCAACGATTGATGTAAATAAAATCAAAATTCAAGATCAAACTATAAAAAAACAGCATAAGTCCTTCAGGTTTGTCTTTTCTTTGCACGTGCACGTTGATTTGCATTCAGCCTCAGTTAATTAATCAAAGAGATTAATCTTAATCTTAAATTGGAGAGCTTTAGTAGTAAAGCTGACCTTACTGCTTATCCCAAGACATTAAACTTCCCAGGTAATAGGTAGTTCTAAATTCAGGGGAATGTTATGCCAACTGATTAATTCGTGGCCAAGCCACGCGCAGACACATTATGATTTCATCTTATTGGTAGGCTAAGTTGCTAGGTCATATTGTTAACAAGATTAGATATCCAGATAAGAGAAGGCATGTATTTAATCGAAGCTCAAATATTTCCCATTTTGCGATCTTAAAAATATTTTTGCATACTTTAATATAGTGATTATTTTTGCGAACCTCAATAATTAATTCTAATTTTGGCGTCCTAAAAATACTAAATAGCCTATGTAACTACGATCAATTTAGATGTACTGCTCGCCGTCGGCTGCCGTGGTACCACTCGGGTTTGTTCCCTTCACGTCGAGTCCCGCCAGGTCGAGTCACCGCCCGCCACGTCTACTTGTTCTGTTGTATGATGTTTTAAAAATTCTGCCTGGTGCCGCCACGTCGAATGTGACGAAAAGTACAGACAATGAAACAAATTGTTCAAATCATAATATTTTGATTTATTATGACAATCATTCTTATAACTTAAAAAATAAATAACATTATCTCTTTTAATATGAGCACAGTAAATCATAGATCAGTAAACGCTCTTACATACTGGGGCGATTGGTCGCGCGACGCGAATTTTAACAAAACAATTTCTCACGGCGAACTATGCGACGGCGTCGTGTCGCGCGACGAATCGCCCCAGTATGTAAGAGCCTTTACGTAGGCACTATGTATACGACCGAAGTTCCCTTTAGAGGATTATTTCAATTAGTTACATAAAGGTATCACGTGCTAGACCACACAGGCTAATAGGTACTTATATACCTATATCTAGAAATTAATAATCACAGATTTTTTTAATAAAACCTTAAATGAAATAGGTATATAATAATAAAGATATGTTCTGATCATAACTATTCATTCCTAATTTATGGGAAACCTATCAGTTCTTAAGTTAGGGCTATGAAAATTCAAATTTATGCTTTTGGTAACAAGAGTAACGTGTTTCAGTGGTTTTGTAAAATCATCACTCAAGAGGGGATGATTTTTTTGTGTGACTCTTTTCAAGAGATTTAAAAGATTCGAAATATAACATAGTCCATATCTTGAGGTTGTATTTAGTATTTATTTCATTAGAATTGGTCCACTCAGTACTCAGTTATTACTACTTGGCTTGGAACGGAGAGTGTACTCGAAAGATGGCGTTGTGCAAATGACGCAATGTTCTGAATCGCGGTGTTAAATTTCCGTAGGATAGTGACCGTCATCCATGCAATATGTCATAGTATTTTCATTAGCCTTTCCCACAGTTTCATACTTCCGTCCATACTATCCAAACTATATAACTAATATTATACATACGAAAGTTACTGGCTGCCTCATGTCTCTTACCTTTACGCCGTAACGCTTAGGTAGACCACAATATGGGTTATGCATATGAGACATAGAATACTTTTTATCCCGGTAGTAGGTTCCCGTGGGATAATTCCCGACCTCCACGCGGGCGAAGCTGCGGGCAAAAGCTTGTATTTAATAAATATTGAAAGAAGAGTCCAGCTCCTACTTGCATCTGTAATTAAACTGAAAACTTTCAATCCGCAGCAAATGTACAATTTATTTGCAATTTTCTGCAGCTTAAGGCGGTACCCTGAGCAAAACGCCGCTTTACCCGCTTTTTGTGAAGTTTTTAGGAGCTATCTACTTGCTATTTAAAAAGAAATATCAAATAATAAAAATACATCAAATTTCTACATAATCTTGATTCCAAAATTGTGCATTTCTTTTTTTTTTAAAGGAGTTTATGTTTCTTTAATATCCTTCCAACGAAACCATAAAAATGAGAAATAATCATTGTTACCATGCATCTCCTCGTAAAGTCAACATTATTTAATTTTGCTACTAATACTAATGGATAAACAATTCAATAATGAACATTTTGTAACATTTTTTTTTTCTAAATACCAATCATCATCTGCCTAGCCTTTTCCCAACCACGTTGGGGTCGGCTTCCGGTCCAACCGGATGCAGCTGGATACCAGTATTTTACATGGAGCGACTGCCTATCTGACCTCCACAACCCAGTAACTGGGAATACGATACCCCTTGGCAAGACTGGTTGTCAGACTTTCGGGCTTCTGGCGACCCGTAACGACTGTCAAAGATCCACAAATGACAGCCGGGACCAACGCTTTAACGTGCTTTCCGAGGCATGGAGGAGTCTCGATATGTAAAGATGGTCACCCATCCACGGACCAACCCCGGCAAGCGTAGCTTAACCTGATGAATCGATCCATGCGGCTGTTATTACTTAGCCACGAGCTCCTTTTCTAAAGACCAATATTTGATTTTATAAAGATTTTATTCTAAAATCTGGGCGTATTCACTACTGTAACTCACTGGGATTCAGTCTACAAAGAGGGAACGAAATTATTTTGCCAGGGTACCGCCTTAAGCTCAGTGATGGGAATGGCAAAAAGAGTTAAAACATGAAGACAAGCAATTAACGGCATTACATAAACAGACCAAAAGCTTTGCTTTTTTATAATAATAAAAACTAAAGCTATTGAACCAATACGCTAAAACAGCTGAACCGATTTAGATGAAATTTGGCACATGGGTAGACCATGACCTGGAATAGGACATAGGATACTTTTCATCCCGATATTCCCACGGGATCGAGACCTACGCGGGTAAAACCGTGGAGTGCAGCTAGTCATTGATAATTATGAATTTCTTGACATTCAGACCTCGATGATTCATCAAATCAGGGTCATGAGATTACTTCAAACTTGGTTTAGTTTCTATTACCGTGACACATGCCCTTAAGTTTATTCTGCAGGAAAGTAAACGAGATCAGCTCTGATGATGATCCCCCACAGATTGTGAATATCCGTTTTGTATTTAACTGTTTTTTGTAACTTAGTACAGCGCAGCTTAGGTGCTATATTGTGAATTTAATCATAACAAAACAAAGTTGCCGCTTTTGGTTTACAGCTAAATGGCAACGTTTTTGTGGGTTTTCAACAAGAAGGTACATAATACCCATACATTTAAGCACCTTCTTGTTGAAAATCCCGTCTTGAATATTCAATTTGTAATGGTCGGAGGGCAGTAGCTTCGTTTCTATAAATCTTGTCTAATCCCTTTTGGTTTACCCGCCGCTCCAGATGGAGGGTCCCTAAGCCACTGAATATTTTACGAATTGTTGGGTATTTTCTTGTGTTAATAAAATTATTGGCTACTTCATTGGCTTTTTAGTAATTATTTTAAAATTCTAGTAACGTCTCGAGGCTACGCCATTTTGTAAGAAGTTTAAGTAGGTATATTTTTATAAGACAAAATAGACAAAATAAGGCTATTATTGGGATGTCAATAATGTTTTCAAAATAGGGTTTGGCAGCCCTGAATGGTATAGGTATAAAGAAGAAACGGAGAGAATTTCTATATGGATTTTTCGCACTAACCGAGATTTCAGGATCTAAACTCCAGCCAGATATAATGAGATTGAATCCGTACGCTTGTCACGAATCTTCATTATAATTGTAATTTGTACTATTTGCCTTCTACATTCTTCATGAAAATATTATCTTTATTAAAATATTGTATGATAAAGAAAGCTAAATATATATAAATAGCTACGCAGAAAGACTGTTTTGAGATACTGTTTCCTTGCAGATTCTAAAATTCACGTCATACTTTGTATCTTTGGCATTTTCTTTAGTATTGTTTTTATTATTATGTCAATCTGCCTAGACTTTTCCCAACTATGTTGGGGTCGGCGTCCAGTCTAACCGGATGCAGCTGAGTACCAGTATTTTACATGGGCCGACTGCCTATCTGACCTCTACCATCCAGTGACTGGGTAATACGATACCCCTTGGTAAGACTGGTTGTCAGACGTCAGTAACGACTGTCAAAAATCCATGAATGACAGCCGGGACCAACGGCTTAATGTGCTTTCCGAGGCACGGAGGGGTCTTGGTATGTAAAGATGTTCACCCATCCAGGGACCAATTCCGGCAAGCGTAGCGTACCTCCATGATCGACCCGTGCGTCTGTTAATACTTAGCCACGAGCTCTTAAATTAATGTGTAAAAGGTCAAAGACCCAAATAAATTACATGTAAGTACGTTGAATTTACTGAGTATACGATAGGCTAGATAGAGCGTGGTATTGGATTTCCATTTTGCGTGGAAAATCTTGACACACCAAAATAACAATACCGCTATTCAATTCACTGCTGCACATGGTTTTAGACAAAAAAATATCAGTCACGAACTAAATGATTCATTAGTGTGTCCAGTTTCAAGGGAATACAATCAATTAAAGAACTCTCTCGGGGGGTACAATGGGCGGTTTCATGGCAATCAGCGGTCTCATTCAGATAACATTTTACAGATCTTTTTTTATAAGTATTCTATTTCGGGGACGCTTTTAGATTTAGGAAAAATAATATTTAAAGTAATAGGTTTTTTTCAAGATTTTGTCCAATCTAATCTTCTTTGAGGTAATTTGCCGTACGTACCTATTCAAGTTACAAAATATATCATATAAAAATGGTAACATTTCGGTTTCGGTTTAAAGAATTTATTTTCAGAACACAAACAGTTCACTTTACATATGATATAATAGTATATACAAATAAATCATGCAGTTATAAGGTAACATAATGACTCCGTGAGTCGTTAGAAGAAAACCAGAATATTAAAAACTAGGATTTTACTGATTTTTAAAGTCAATACAAAAGGTTAATAATTATCATAGGCAAGTTTTTTTTTTTGTTCTAACTATCATCATCTGCCTAGCCTTTTCCCAACTACGTTGGGGTCGGCTTCCAGTCTAACCGGATGCAGCTGAATATCAGTATTTTACATGAAGCGACTGCCTATCTGACCTCCACAACCCAGTAACTGGGTAATACGATACCCCTTGGTAAGACTGGTTGTCAGACTTTCGGGCTTCTGACGACCCGTAACGACTGTCAAAGATCCACAAATGACAGCCGGTTTTTTTTTTGTTCTAACTAGCCGATGTTATATTCTTATTCTATTTTATATTGGTTCTGGGTGGTCTGAGTTCGAGTTTATTGCGATTTCTGGTGTAGTATCCGTTTCTTTTTTGAAAGTCTATTATGAGTGGGTCCTTTGTTATAATTTTCCTAACTAGAGTACCTACCCACATGGTTTTAATAATTATGTACAGTTGTTGTATGAAAGGGGGCTACGTGATATCTCCGCCTTATGAGCTCCGATTTCGATGGTTCTTTTTTATTTGAAAGATAGTAACTTAAGGTGGGTCTTATAAAAATATGGTGAAGATTTGATGAGGATCTTCGGCATGATGAGCAGAATGGCTCCCCAAAATGTAGTAATTTGTTCACTTTTTTTTTTTGAGGGTGGGAAATCATCCAATGACTTCTCTCGCTCTGGGCGGAGCGGAAGGGCGTGTCAGACTTTTACTGACTAAAACCCACCCGTGTTCTTTCATTTGCCTGTTGCCAAGGTCCCGGTATCCCTTTCGGACTTTCCCGCAACCCTGGTAGGCATCGGTCCTAGCGGACCCCGCTAATTGTGCTGACATCTCTTTGAGGCGCGCGTGGAACACGACGCGCCATCGACCCGGGCCTGGTCCTTATCGGACGGCGAGCTGCCCGTTGCTCGCCGTCCGCAAGCCCGCGCCTATGGTGGCCGGGAATCCGCCTGGGATTCCCGACGCCCAGGGCGTCTCCAACGGCGGCGGTTAGGGGCGTGAGGGCGCAAACTTTGCCTTTCACTCACGCGTTCCGCCTCCTCCTTCGCGAGCATTACTGCTTCGCAGAAGGAGGTGACGGCTTCCCATGCCCTCTCGCTCCGTACCATGGCCTGGACCAGGGCCGGACGCGAGAGGTCATTGCCGCCAATCGCCTTCGCGAGGATACGGCGGTGCTCCGCCCAATCAGGGCATACCTCCACCGTATGCTCCACCGTGTCCTCCGGGCGATCCGCACAGTGGTGACACCCGGGGCGTTTCCTCCCGCCTAATCCTACACAGGAACCTCCCGAAGCTGCCATGTCCGGTGAGCACCTGGGACCACCTTCTCATCACAAAACTATTAATGTTAGTTTTACAATAAGGTCCCTAGATGGCGCTACTGTAAAAAACATGGTGTAAATATCCTGTTTTAAATAACTTTAGTGCTATATTAATTGTTGCAAAAAAGTTTTTCAAAAAAGTTCAACTGTTTGCAGAACTAGTAAGTTTTTTTTTGTATCACTTGTATCTGGTTAATGTAGGTTTTAGCGGCGCAGCCCCGTACTTCAAACAAGTATTCTCGGTGCGGTTTTACGAGTGCATTATAATTATATAAATCATGTTTCTAATCTTGTGTGCAATACAACCAGAAAGTCTACGTAGTGCCCCTGTATGTGAAGAAATTTTAGTTCGTATTTTTCTGTGGTTTGACCAGGTTAGTCTTGGATCCAGGGCTAGGCCTAAATATTTTTCACTTGTTGACTTTTCTACTTAGAGTATATAACAATAATAAGTGATATATACTCTAAGCTTTTCTAATGGTTCATTGTCCTTGGTCAGTATAAATTACCTCGATATTTTTTAACTTTCCTTCGGATTAATGGTTAGCAGGTTGTACTTGAACCATATACTCGTACGTTAAATAATGATAGTTCATTTTGCGCTTCTCTGTCCATCACTTCCAAAATAAAAGAGACAGATGTCGTTAGCATACAGAATGGTGTCGCCAGTAACGTTAACGATTTTCCTTTGTAAATAATATAAAATAGTATTTACATACACAAGGAAAAGCAGAGGCCCTAAAATTGATCCCTGTGGTATTCCGCAATTAAATCTAGCTGGTCTACTCTTATATTGCTTACGAATTCTATATATAATTTAGGTACTTAGGTTTAGATGTAGAACTACTGCAAAGTAAATGCAACTGGTATCAATTCGTATTTGTAGGTAAATATTAGTGCAGCAAATACTAAAGTTCTTGGTTTATGTCTCTTGAAAGCTTAGTATAGTTTGACAAATATTAAGTTAGTTAGCCAAACGGTAACGGACTAGGGACCTAAGCACCTATTGCGGAGTTATATTGCCATATTTATTCACGGATTAAAGTAACGCAAGCGATCGTAGCAGGTGGCGTTCTGTGGTTTTTGCCTACCCCTATGGGAGGAAGGCGTGAGTTTATGTATGTAAAGTAACGTTGAATAAGTTTCTTTTCAGTAATTATAATTTTACATTCTCCTAGATATCGACATCGGGGTCCGATTCCCAGGTCGGGCAAAGTATTATTGGTTTTTCCATCAGGAATTTCTCAGTTGCAACCCGGAGTCTGGATTTGTGACCGGTTGATGGAAATAGGCTCGCCCACTGAAAAATAATGGATGTATCTACAACGGTATACACCTCAGCTTAATCCTTCAGGGAAAACAGGCATGTTGTTATGTTTCCTAGTTAACGGATTATTCAATTATTTCTGAAAACTACGGCCGGAATGCTTCACGGATATAATTATCAAGTTGAGTAACTTCACAGGACCTTCAGAAAAGTCTTTAATCGGGTATTAAACTTTTTACCCAACCGCAATTTGAGGTTCAATCAGACACTTCTGTTTTCTAATGGATACCTAATCGGGTTTAGACTAGGAGAGCTTAAACCAACGTAAGTACCACTTTAATTTGAGACAACTTTAGTACGGGCGACTGTAGCACGAATCGCAAACATAATTTTTGCGACTTACTTTGAGCGGCGTCATTTATACAGAATTTTGAGTCGAATAGAATATCTTTATTTTGCATAAATTATGGCGACGGATAGTGACGATAATAGGTTTCCTCAGGGACACATCACATTTGCTACAGAGCGATTGGATTGAGAAGCAATTGAACATCGCTTCAAGACGCCCGAATCAGTAAATAAACTCCAAACCGTTGGTAGTTAACCAAGTAAGTAAATGGTTCAGTTCAACGGTTTCACAACTGTATCTCGTAAGTTTTAAACCCCTCGAAGGAGACTCGGAGCTAAGCTGTAGTGAGACAGAAATAAATGCGACTCCAATCTCAGGCAATAAAGGTTCCGTGAAGGTTACACCAACGCGAACGTCTTGGTGTTCCAAAAGAATTCAATTAGAAGAGATTTTCAAGCAATATATTAATCTGCCTCAAGTTTCTTTAATGGGGATAAGGAGATATTTAGATGGTGGTGTAATGTTACGCAAAGAATTTTTAATAAGAATCGTATGCTAAGTACAAAAATAAAATGGAAGTTGTCTTTAAAATATGCTGGTATAAAGTTTGATAGACATAATAGCGTAGCAGTTGGAAAATCCAGTAATTACCAATTACATGACGACTTTTAACTCATTTCAAAGTAAATCAAATCAAAATATTTTATTTCACTTAAACCTACATTGCATGGGCACTTACGAAACGTTTCATGTAGAGAAGAGTCGGCAAGAACTTCTTATGAATCCTATCCTACTAATATTATAAATGTGAAAGTTTGTGTGTTTGTGTGTTTGGATGTTTGTTACTCAATCACGCAAAAACGGCTGAATGGATTTGGATGAAATTTGGCAAACAGATAGTTTATAATCTGGATTAACACATATGATACTTTTTATCCCGATATTCCCACGGGATCGAGACTTACGCAGGTGAAACCGTGGGGCGAAGCTAGTAATGAATAAATGTCTTTTACAATGTTTTCACAGCTATGGGAGGACAGAGTAGGCCTGTCAACAAGTACCAGGTACTGAACAAAATGGAAAATGATCTACAAATCTACAGTATTTTAAGCCTACAAACATTCGAAAAATATAAAAGAATTTAAATATAAACGATAAATAAAAACCTATTTAAACCAAATAACATGATTGCCATTACAACTGTAATAAATCTGAATTATTATCCTGTCTACAAAAGCCATTAATAAATAGTTGAAATTAGAATTATAGGTTTATTAGGTCAAATAATGAAAAGATTATGTGAAGGTATTATGTAAAAAAATACGAGTAAAATAAACCGTAATTTGGGAGCACTAAAATTGTTAAAACTTGAAATGATTTGAAACCATAGCTGACACATAAAAATATTTTACCATTGCTAAAAACTGAATATTACAGTCAGAACATGTTAAAGAAAACTTTAATGCTTTAGGTCCCACATAAAAAAAAAAAATTAAGACCTATGTTTAAGACCTTTAATTCAAAATGGTTACTTTTTCATACCTTAATAAGTACCTAGTAGGTAGGTACTTGGGTGAATAAGTGACAACGCTAAAATGATTAACTGAAATAAACAAAGGCATAGCAGTTCACATGTGCTATTCTACGCAGAATCTTTTCAGAGTGTGCCATTTTGTATAGGTCTACAGAAGCTCTCCTTTCTCGTTTAGAAAAAAACCTGTATGACCCCGCGCGGTACACCCGCGTACCAAAAACCATTGTAGTTAATTAGAATGTCCTTGAAGAATGTTAAGAAACGCACTTGAACCACTGAAAGGGCATGTACATTTGAGTACGCGATCCATGTTCACATTGTGAAGTGTTACGTCAATAAAAAGCTGATGCGAGGGCTTTCGACTTAAGATTCCACTTCCAAATTTCAACTTCCACCTCGAGAAGCTACGAACAAGATTCTCTTTTGCATTCGTATTTCGTTATTTATTACTTTTTCATAACTCCTCAGAGGCTCTCGAGGTTTCTGTCAACAGATTGTGAAAGATTGTTATGTCGAAAGGTAGGTCGTAAATGGCACTCGAACTGCGAACGGCTCAATGAAACTGCGTTCACAGCTTGTACGAAAGCCACGTCGACGCTTTAGACCTTTTATAAGTGCCTTTTAAGTGCTCGCTTTTTTAATGTCTCCTTTTGTATCGTTCTACGTGAAGTGTTGCGCTTACACGAAGAATAGTATGCACCTGATTAGTGTGCAGTGTTTTTTTTTTATAACGGTATCCTAAAACCTATTTGGTTAAATTAGAATTCATTTGTTTAAAAAAAATCGTGATTTATCTCATCCCCATTTAAAAAGGTTATACAGTATATTACCTTATAAAGGACGTTCCCGTTAACCCGAAATAGTATAGCGTACAAAAATGCAAAAAAAAAACCCAATAAACAAAAAAAAAAAAATTATTTGTGAAATATTCACAAAACTATTAAATTGATAAGTAAAAGAAACACGCTGTACACGCACACCTGTATTTCAACGTAGAAAGACAAGTGTGACAATTGCGCGTACAGTCACGAGCACTAATATGTATACACTTAGTAACTTTAAAAAGTGATTTTCTCCTTCTGTATTAATTGTAATTTTATGATATAACGAACATAGTATTTTTGAACCCCGATTACTATGAAATAGGTATCATCTCAAAGTTCCAATCGTTATTCCATAACAAAAACGTTATTGAATTTTGCTGAGTGGATACATATTTTTGCTCGTGACTGTACAGAGTGTTTCTTTTCCGTGTAAATTTAATATTTTTTTGTGAATATTTTACTATAAAAAAATAAAGTTTATTTTTTATGGTAATATTTTTTTTGCATGTGTAAGCTATACTATTGCAGGTTAACGGGAACGCCCTTCGTTAGATACCATACTATATACAGGGTGTAAGGGACAGCCCTCCGCAAATCAACAGGGGGCATTCAGCTCCTTATTTTGAATCATATTCTACCGGAAATTTTCTCAGGAAATTTTTAATTTTTTTATCGTTTTTTTAGTTACTATTCCTTTATTTCAATGTAAAATTACATTCTCTGTACGCAGCACTCCATTTATGTAAATAAAACAGCTAAAATTAAAAAAACAGCATTGGATGTTTAAATACTCGAGCGCGCCCCTCCCGATACGGGGAGAGCGACTACGTGGGTTTTGCCGCGGTGACGATACATTGCGCGTGAGGTAATAATACAAATCAGGTTTATTAGATTCCCATAACATTCCTGAAATAATTTCATGTACCGGTCGTCTTACTATGATATGCTTGCATCAGTCTGCGGAGGGCTGTCCCTTACATCCTGTATTAAATCGGTAGATCTTATCTGTCTTATATTTAGAACTTACATTTCCATAACACAAAGTTTATGATTTCTACTGTGAGCTAACGTTACAGTGGAATCTGTTGGCCACTCGTGGCGCGTTGAGTTCATTTTATTCGTGACCTGGGAATGGAGAAAAACATAAAGAGAATTTCCTTCTGATAGTATTTATAGTCGTAACGTCAAATCGAAAAGGTTTCCTGTGCAGGGGCTGATACCGGTATGATGAATATAGTTGAGAGCTCAGGCGGCAGTCGTTTGCAATCTCTCTATCCTGTGAACATAAAAATTGAAAAATTAAGAATGATAGAACGTAAAATGAAATTAAAATATGAATTTCAGTTTGGTGGCATAGATTTCGTAAAAGGGATTTCTTTCAGTACCTTTTTAAAATGTTAATTAAGCGTATACTTAATGAATTTTTAAGCAGTTTCCATGAAAATCTTTCGCCAGTGGCAAGTAGGAATTATTTCGTTCTTAATTATTATATATTATTTAAAGGTCAGTTTCTAATTAAGGCATAAGGTACACAATTCTGTGAAATCAGTTTTAACAAATTATTTTACAAAGGAAGAAATACTTGGTTTATTAGCCGATGTCAGCAAACCCGACCTAAGGCCAAATATAAACAAGGATAACTTCCAAGCTTTACTTAGTAAAGCTATATAACATAAGAGGTATTTTGTAACTATTTTGTAACCGTATTAGTTATACGGTTACACATTAGTTATATGTAAATTTTCATTTGATAAGATGTTAGGAATATTGTAATATCGTATACTTTTACAATGTTTGTAAATATGTGAGCACCATGTACCTATCACATAGCTGATTTATTTGTCATTGCTCCATTTATTTATTTTTTTGCCTTTTGTGGGACAGTAATCTTATTGTGGGTGCATGGTCTTCACATATAATTATATAATTCATGTACCTATACAAAATATTGTAAACATTTTTGAAAAGACTAACGGTGGAGTTTCTTGCCCATTCTTCTCCATACGAAAGCTACCTTTTGGAATGGGCAACTAGAATCAATTCTATTTCTTTGTTTGTTTTTCATTGACGTTCAAAAGTGCCTTTTATGTGCCTATTTGAAATAAATTATTTGACTTTGACTTTGATCAAAATTCTATGATTTTATGTTTTTCAAAGCTCACGGTAGACTAGTCCAGCGCTGCTCAATCTAAGTCACTTATAATTGCAGTCATGAGACTTCTCTTTAAAAAAAAGTCGTATTGTAGAGACATTACATTCATCGCAGACAGACATAATAATAATCACAGTATTATTTGACATTATATACCTACTATTTAATTTCAACTCTATAGTAGTGGCTTTTGCGGACATGTTAATTATTCGGATTTGTTACAGTTGTAATGGCAATCATGTCATTTGGTTTAAATGGGTTTTTATCTGTATTATCTTATTTATCGTATATAGATTCCTTTCTATCTTGTGAATGTGAGAACGTCGTAGGCTTAGTGAACTGTAGACTTTTATTTTTAATTTTAATTTAATTTTTTTTTATGAACTTTACCTGAAACTTTTTGAAAGGCCTACACTGTCCTCCCATAACTATTAACACTGTAATTCGAAAATATTGTAAAAGCCAATTATCTTTTAAAAGAGTAACCATGGAGTTTCTTGCCGGCTCTTCTCCGTAGGAAACGACCAATTGGAACCGTGCACCTAGCTTCTGACGTTTCATAAGTGCCCATGTAGGCTTATGTGAAATAAAATATTTTGATTTTGATTTTGATTGACAGAAAGACGTAAAGGAGTCTTAAAGATGCCGTTTGAGATAAGGGTTAAGAAAGTACCAGCACTACCAGCTGCTGTTATTCGTACCTAATATGTAAATAATTTCACTATCTACTGGCTTCTATTCTTGACTTCTATACCGTAGGCATAAGGATGGCATTAAAAGCAAAAAAGGTTACACAATACCAACTGTCTACTGCAGCTACCATTGGTCATGCCACCAACGCAATAGAAGTCATAATCCATTGAACGGACTGTAAAAAAGGTTTATTTAAATATCTAATCTTATTTCAAATGGAATATAAGTGTGTAACGAAACTACCCCGCATTTTTTCCTTAATTCTAAGAAAACTGAAGACGTTCGTGGAACATAGCCGAATTTTGGCATGGTTAAGTTATGTTGTGTTTTGTTTCTTTCTTTTGTTTTTAGTACAAACGAAGATACGATTGTCTTATCTTCGCGTCAGCCGAAGGCTAGGCAAGGGCGAACGGCATTTGCTTAGATCTCTTTGGTATTTTCTTGTAAGAGCAGAAAATTATCACAGAAGGAAGGTAGGTAGGTAATTTGAAACGAAACTTGAAATATTTTTGCAAATAAGTTAGGTTTGATTTACTTATGAATATCACTGGTCATAATGTAACGTAATACGAATTTGAAGGACACGACTTGTATTGGTAAGATCTGGAAAATGATTCGAACCCTGACTTTAAAACTTACCCTGTTACAAAGATTTCCATTCTTTTTTTGTAAACAAACCGCCGAGGATTATAGATCTAACCCTACTAAAACACAGACGGTTGCTTCATCCGAGATAAACCCTAACATCGACAGAAAATTGTGCTACATCTATGTATTACATGCTTGGCCTTATATTTTGAGACCCACCCTCGGGTGCAATCTACTGATATGGTCCATGTCAAGACATCGAGATTTCCGTGCTACGAGTATATCTAAGCTAATGTGTTATACACAAAAACCTCCCGAAATAAATTCTCTAAAAGATAGTAAGTAATAACCGCATCTAAATCCATTGTGTAGTTTAGAAGAACTACCGCTTAGTTCATCTAAACTACACACACACAGACATTAAAAACGACTACAATTTATAATATTTATATATATATGTATGTGTGATATAGATGATAATTATTATGTAACAGCGATGTATCGAATTAGGAATGATATTTGATATTCCTAATCAACAAAGTTGAAGCTAGACGTAACACGAAACACCACAAGAGTGATATGAAGCTAAATTTTTTTATTTTTATTTATTTATTAGGGACAAAAAACAGTTACATGTTAAAAAATACAGAAAATTACTTAAGCTAGGAATTGTCAAACATGCAACCCACACCATTGTCCACGAATTAACTAAAAGTTAAAAGAAGTGATAAAAGAAGTGATAATATAAAGCGATAAACAAAACAAAACAAAAGAATCGTTGTCATATTAGCGCTGAGATTGCCTAATGTTACTCAATTTACTCTGCAGACAAAATTTCCAGAGCCATTTTCTTAAATACTTGCTTAGATAGATAAAATATATCAAGGTCCATGAAACGCGCGTTGTATGCATCAACAAGACGGCGAAGAGGTGCTCGTTCCCCAGCATTAGTCCGGCATATATCCGTGTGGAACAGTTGAGGCACGCGCACCCCTCTTAAAATAACACTGCGGGGCACCTTGTAACACAACTTACTTGTAAGTTCGATACAGTCAAATTTGTTATTACATATACCGTGCAGGGTTATGACATCAAGTAATAACCGCCTAGACCCCAGATCTGGAACTCCATACCGTTTTAATAGCTGCACATATGGAATTTTTGACTGGAAACACTTGTAATTCATCGATCGCAGGAACTTCTTCTGTACCATTTCAATTCTAGACCCGTATTTTTCGTAGAAGGGGTTCCAGATTGGAACGGCGTACTCTAGCTGTGATCTTACCAGAGTCTTATAAAGAAGTAGGAACGTAGAGGGTCGCACAAAGTCACGTGATGATCTCATGACGAAACCATACATCTGGTACGCCTTATTTATTATGTTGTCGACGTGCTTGTCGAAGTGCAAACTGGCATCCAGTGTAACACCCAAGTCACGAACGGAATCAACTTTATCCAAGCCAGCATTATTAATGGAATAATTAAAATTAATTTTATTTTTCTTCTTAGTAAATGAGATGGCATGACATTTGGGTAGACTGAGAAAGAGTTTATTTTTGTAACAGTATGTATATAATCTAACAAGGTCCTCTTGAAGAAGCAAGCAGTCCTGTATATCTTTGCAAGATCTATATATTTTTATGTCATCAGCGTACATTATGAAATTTGAGTTGATGAAACAACTTTCAATATCGTTGATAAATATAATAAAGAGCAACGGGCCTAAAATAGATCCCTGTGGAACGCCAGAGGTGGCAACTATAGGGTCAGATTCATAACCATTAACCGCTACTATTTGTACCCTATTAAAAACATATGAGACAAACCATCTAAGTAGGTTACCACGTATTCCATTATATGCAATCTTCTCCAGAAGCAGTACATGATCCACCTTGTCAAAAGCCTTCTGAAAGTCTGTGTAGACAGCGTCTACTTGAACACGTTGATCCATTTTTTCAAAGAGAATGTTGACATATGTTAACAGATTTGTCATGGTAGAGCGATGTTTAACGAATCCGTGTTGTTCGGGTATGATAAGCCGATGAAAATGAGGATAAACAGCACCGTGGACAAGACGCTCAAAGACCTTGGACAAGATGGAGATGATTGAAATAGGGCGGTAATTCTCAACATTATTTTTGTCACCTGTCTTGTAAACAGGAGTGATAAATGCCCGTTTCCAATTGGCAGGAAAAACTCCCTCACGCAAACATTTATTAAATATTATACACAAGGCAGTGCACAAGTTATCACATGTCTTTAAGAAAAATATCGGTGGTAGACCATCGGGGCCCGCTCCTTTGGAGGAATCTAATGACTTTAGTGCCGAGCAGATAACTGTAGGGGATAGGTATATATCAGATAGACAGGATGTGTTATCTGCATAGCAGTTAGATGCTTCCCAGTTATTAAGGTCGCGGGTTGAGGGTTCGTATACAGAAGAGAAGAAAGATGAGAATAAATTGCAGATTTCCGCGGCATCACCAGAGGAAACATTTTTAAAATACATACAGGCTGGATAATTGGCTTTTCTATTTCGCGATGAGACGTAAGACCAGAAATGTTTAATATTCTTCGGAAAGCTATCCTCCACGGATTCTATGTACTTTCTGTAACACTTATTATACTCACCATGGAAAAGTTTGCGATAGGCAGAGAAACTTAGGTAATCAGAAAGATTATTGTATTTCTTCCATTTTATCCAAGCGCGTTCTTTAGCTTTAACGATACGTATTAGAGACTGTGAAAACCAAACAGGAAAATTAGAATTTTTGGTTTTGACTAACGGAACATGTGATCTGATGACGCCGTATATTATCTCATAGAACAAAGCAACAGCTTGCTCCGATTCAAGATGAGAGAGTTCATTGCCCCAATCAATTTCATCAAATTCGCTGTTAATACAAACGTAATCGGCCCTATGGAAGTTGTACCTAAATGCCGTGCGGCATTTCATGGGAGTGAATTTCATATTAAGACAGGTTAGTGCAGAAAAAACTGGATGGTGACTATCAGGGATAAGTAGAGCATCGCACGATGCTACCAGACAGTCGGTATTAGAGATAAATAAATCTAGAATACGACCCAATTCGTTTTTTATGACATTAAATTGTGATCCATTAACTAGGTTCATGAAATTTAGTAATACTCTACCGAGTGAGTTAGAAACTTGCGCTATTGCCCTACCTCCTTGATCGGACCAATCAATGTCGGGAAGGTTATAATCTCCAACAATAAAGTAAGAGTCAGTAGTAGTATCATTAGCTAAACCCTGCAACATGTCAAGGTACTGCAAATATGTTTCCTCACAAGTACGAGGTGGTATATACGTAGCACTGAAGATATGAAACTTATTGCGTTGGGACGCAGGTAGTCTGACTACAACCTGTTCTATATCTGCGTGGGCGAATTGTGTAATTAACATCGTAGGTTGAAGTTCACGAAGCACAGCCACTAAAACACCACCTCCATCGTGTTTTTTTGTCGCAGAGCGGTTACGGTCACATCTAAAAACTATGTAACGTTCGTCAATAAATTCATTATCCTGGATGTCGGGAATCAACCACGTTTCAGTTAATATGATGATATCGTATGAACTCGCCATTATATTCATATATAGTGTTTGTAACTTTGTGCGGACCCCTCTGCAGTTTTGGTAATAAATTACAATGTTATTCGAAGACATTGATGAGAAATAATATACATAAAAAAATATCACAACATTTCTCAGTACATGATAATGAAACAGTAGTTCCAAACTTGGGGCCCAGTGCGAAACGGTACAGAACACATAGAGGAATATTTATGTTGGGTACCGTTACATGACTCGAGATTAGAGTTTTTCTCGTTAATTTATATTTATCTACAATGTTATTATATATTTTCATACATAATTTATGTTTACCTAATAAATAAATGTACAGATTATACACTGATATCCAGTAGTTACTTAATAACACACGTGAGAAGAACCTACAATACAGAAAAACATACTGCAATTTGATTTTTATATAGGGAGACAACAAGCAATCAGAGACATAAACAAAAAGTACAAAGCAATCATAGACCAGCATAAGAACTGCATTTGAAAGCAAACGGTGAAGGGATATATCATACCAAAATACAGCAGTTATACAACATAACAAATACACATAAGTAATACAACAGTTAAAATAATTAAATCGTGGTTTCATTGCCGGTCTTCCCGCTAATCTTTTTAAGATCATCAACGGAACGAATTGCAAACGCGGAGATCCCTTCCCGTTCACGCACCAATATTGTCGCGTTACTGATCCAGACATACCTAAACCCGTTTTTGTTAGCGAGGACTTTGGCCTCGCGAAATAAGGTCTTATTTTTTAGAGTAAGATGTTCGTTCAAGTATATGGGTACCGCAGCGCCTGCGATACCGATCTGATCCGACTTGACACTCTTCACTTTCCGGTAGGCGCTGAGTATATTGTCGCAGACGATCCGCGATTTTAATTTAACAATAATATTTTTTGGCGCGCTATCTTGCTGTCGAGCGTGTGGAACTCGATGAATTGATATAATGTCATTATGTGACACCGGGAAATTGACAGCACTACCTACTGATTCCATAATATTTAATAAGTTTTCACTTCGCTTTTCAGGCAGATTACAAATTTCTATATTGCACTGACGTGCCTGCTGCTCCATGGACTCAATCTTCGCCTCAAGTAAGGCCACCCTTTGGTCACCACTATTACTGGCCATTGCATGGCAGCGCTTCACATTTTCCTTAAGTTCACCCTCTAGGGTATCCAAGCGGGCCTTCATTTCATCATAGCTTGTGCTAATGAACTGAATAGATTTTTCAAACTCCTTGTTGGACTTCAGTATTTCAAGGTTTTGCTGCTTCAAGTCGGCGACCTCTGCGACCAATTTGTTTAGGATTTTGTCCTGATCGGACTTTAAGGATTGCAGCATACTCTTCAATTCTTCGAATCTATCCTGTTCAACGAAGCTATCTTCACCACGAAAACGTTTATTACTCGGCCTTGTAGTGATATTAGCCGGGTCGTAGAATGCGCCCTCAGAGGCCGAAATGCCAGGAGAGAGATCCGGCTCAGAGCGCGTCTCCACTAGAGTACGGGTGATTGGAGAACTTTGTGGAGGTGAGCGCATTGTACGATGCATGGCTGGTAAAGTGATGCAAACGGAGACCAGTAGAAGATCCAAACGCAGGTGAGCAGATGATAGTACTTAGTAATTTCGACCAAGTTCCTAGATGTGAGGATAGCCCAGCAAGCACGACGCCGGCCTCGATCGACACCCGAATCAAAGAGTCGCAAGTTCGCGCCCGGCAAAAGGCAAAAATTTTTGAAAGTTTACTGTGGTTTTTTAAACTATAAAAATTTAAGCGATAGCTCACAGAAATCTTCTATCCCGCTTTAACTCCGCCCACTGGGCGTTGATCACAGGTAACAACTTCACAAGAGCAACAAGGAATCACAAATACGAGCATCAGCCAATCACAGAACTAGAAGTCACACATTGATTAATATTCACAGCGCGATATGTAACACGACCGACCGCTTCAAAGCAAAAGAGCTCACTGAATACCAGTATACTGTACATTTTCATACGTGAAATTCGCTTCGCAGGAAATTCGTACAGTAACATACGATACAAATAATATATTTAATTAAAGAGAAACGAACCACGGTGACTGGCCACAAAGTTATGCAAGCGAATAAGTCGCATGTAAAATTAAATGAATAATTTACGAGTATTTGCGCAATAAAATCCATTTGCTTATATTTTATTCTTTACCATATTTTGAATTTCATGGAATTCAGTAAAACATTTTTTTGGTAAGTGAAAACGTGATTGAATATGTATTATATCTACCACATACTTAATCAAGATATAAAAAAACATTGCGTAAACATTGCAAAAGTTTCGCCGCAAATAAATGGGCTACGCTGCTACGCAACAAGCTCGGCGTAGCAGTTTCGTAGCGGTCTCGTAGAGCCAGGCAATGACCATTTATTTTCTTCCATTGCGAAGTGCCCTGCTCTAGACTTTCACATTGAGTGCCCTTACCAGACTGATATGTTACCAGCCTTAAAAGATAGGACAGATTTATTTACTGGTAGAGAATAAAATATTTTGATACTTAAATTATTCGTAAAAAATACCAATCCTGCCAATTGATGGCATGGTTGCAAATAAAGTGAAGTTTAAACCTTCTAATATCTACTCGGTATACTGGTTTTTCGATTACCTTTAAGAATTTGGAGGACTTTGTCGTACATTGAATAGTCGAAATATCTAACAGAACAAGTTCGAAATATGCAGTTAAACTGTGTTATTGATAAAATTGCAATCTAATTATCGGTGCAATGCACAATGATGTTGTCAGTATGCGTTATTTATGAAACAATCATGTCTCATTTATGTCTCATGAATCATCAACATGTTAAATGAATTCATATAGATCATATAGATTATGCCTATTAAATGATCGGAACTCAAGTTTTAGTAAAAAAATCCCAGCTTAGAAATTAATAACTACAACGTGTAACAGATTAAGCGCAAGACCTGAAAGTAGTTTGCTCAGAATCGGCTTTTGAATCGATTTCCGTCATTATTTATATATGTTAATTTTTCATGAAAAAATCTTTAATTTAACTGAAATTAGAACCACTGCGTCATAACAAGGTAATAAGATATTTTATTTAAGGAAATTTAATCTTTATTTCAAAGGAATAAAGCCTATTTACATGCATAACCAAATTTGTAATACGCTCATAGCTATCCTATGTGTAGTGCGCGTTAAATAAAATAGTTAATTTAAGGTGTGGTTTAATTAAATTAAATTACAGATATTATTTTAGTCTTATAATTTAACTAACTGATGCCCGCGGCTTCGCCCGCGTGGATGTTGGTTGGATTATATACTAAAAACTTCCTCGAGAACCACTCTATCCATTGGTGAAAATACTATGAAAATCGGTGCAGTGGTTTTTGAGGATTATATATATATAATAATATATATATAGAACATATATATAGCCTGCATTTCAAAATCCTTTCTTAGGGGATGCCTACGTCATAGTAGCTTTATGCATGCAAAGTCTCAGCCCGATCGGTTTAAAATTGACAAAGTTTCATACAAACTTTCATCCCCTATTTTATCCCCTTGGGGATAGAATTAATCAAAATCCTTTCTTAGCGGATACCTACGACATAGTAGCTTTATGCATGCAAAGTCTCAGCCCGATCGGTTTAAAATTGATAAAGTTTCATACAAACTTTCATCCCCTATTTTATCCCCTTGGGGGTAGAATTAATCAAAATCCTTTCTTAGCGGATGCCTTCGTTATAACATCTACCTGCATGCAAATTTCAGCCCGATCCTTCCAGTGGTTTGGGCTGTGCGTTGATAGATTACTATGTCAGTCAGTCAGTCACCTTTGAGTTATATATATTTAGATATTCTAATTGGGGTGTATGAGCTCTTGCGTTTAATCCGTTACGCGTTGTATAAGCTTAAAAACCACACGCCTAAACAAGCGGTAGTTTCACTAAATAAATAGTACATGTGCTTACTCATTTCTGAAATTTAATATATTTAAGACCCTTCTAACGGAGGTAGTGGTAAAATTGCGTCCCCATTTCCAAGTCCCTACCTATTGAATACTAATTAATTATACTTCAGTTACCTATTCATTTCTTTTCCGTTAAGGTTGGTTAACCGAAACGGAAAAAAATGAACCACTCTAGTTTCGTTTGACCTATTTTATAAATTCGTTTTATTGTCGAAACGTGTCGATTTAAATTAGAGTATTAAAGTGCAAAGTTGCTGCAGTTACTACATTATTTCTAACTAGCTGCCCGCTCCGGCTTCGCACGGGTAGCACGTAGCACTAAGTACCTACCCTACCTTCCCTACTTACCCACCCTACCTACCTACATACCTACCTACCTATCCCACCTACCTACCCTATCTACCTACCTACCCTACCTACCTAAATACCTACCTACCTATTCCACCTACCTACCCTATCTACCTACCCTACCTATCTACATACCTACCTACCTATCCCACCTACATACCTACCTACCTATCCCACCTACCTACCCCACCTACCTACCCTACCTACCTATCCTATCTACCTACCCTACTTACCTACCTACTTACCCTACCTACACCTACCTTACGTACAAACCTTGCCCTTAGAATAAAAACAAAACAAAAAAAGGATTATCCAAATCGGTCCAGCCGTTTGCGAGATGCGCTAAGGTTACCCGCGAAATTATTTTCTCACGTTTTTTGCGATTTATGAACATGAGTCCAATTCTCTGCGAATCCTATTATCCTACAGAAGATGCAATTCTGTGCGTATTCTTGTCTAACTACGTGGGCAATGTTACCTAATATGAATAGACTTGTACGTTAAACCATAAGGTTGTATCAGTTCCCGGAAGATGTGTTTCTAATTAGGTCACACCGCTGGCTTACGTGTTCACGTGGGGGTGAAAGAATCGAATTACATCGTATCTTCAGCCCTCAATCAGTGCAGTATTCAGTAGACTGGGAAAATGAGGTCCACTTTAAAACTAATCTCTACTTTTTGTGTGGTTAGTGATCTTGGTGTCAGAGTTTTAAAGCCCACATAAACCTGGCTTCATATGCCGTCTAAATATGTCTCAGGCAGGTTTGGGGTCCGCTAGGACCGATGCCTGCCAGGGTTGGGTTGTAAGTCCGAAAGGGATACCGGGACTCTTGGCAACAGGCAACTGAAGGAATATGGTTGGGTTTTAGTCAATAAAAGTCTGACACGCCATCCCGCTCCGCCTAGAGCGTAGAAGTAATTTGATGAATTCTCAACTTAAAAAAAAAAAAAGGTATGCTGGTTTTCTCACGATGTAAAACTAATAATACTAGACCTAAGACCTAGATTTGTGATTTTTTTATTTATTTCCGTAAATATACCCGTGCGGGTCACAGTCTTTTGTTTTTTTTTATTTAGACTTTTTCTCATGTTTTGTCTGACACGCTTCTGTGGGTCTTTGTCATAATTCACTGCTTGATTATTTTATTAAGTAGACTTCATTAAGTAGACAATATGGGGTGTAGGTACTCATAAAAGGACCCTCCTCTAAATTCATGTCTATTAAAAGATATTCGTCTGCCGCACCGTAGACGATAGTCAAAAAGATTAACCAATAGGTTGATAGCAGAGCTGATAAGCTCTGTTTTCAACCGATTGGTTAATCTTTTTGTTACTAAGCAGCATTATTGTGTAGCATAAAATCGTAACGGAACCTACCTAGGCAAGAAAAGAGAAGAATTTAAAACAAGATATTAACCACACTTGCTGCCAGCTTCGTGACCGGGAACCTAGTTTTATGTGCCTAATCTTCTTGGACTTTATACATACAATGATTGGGTTTTAAACGTTCCCGCTGCTGGGACACAGGCCTCTTCTCTGTGTGCCTTAATCCACCACGCGGGTCCGGTGCGGTTTGGTGGATGTCACATTACACAAGTCTTTGTATTTTTGGTTCTAGGACTTGCCGGTTTCTCTAGATATTTTCCGTCATCGTTTTGAGAGCAGTGGTTATAAATAAATAACACACAGTAAAGTGTTTGCCTAGATTCAAACTCACCACCAACACGTAAAACCACAGGGCCACCACTGCTTTCCTCTACTGGACCATTATTACTTTCCGATTTGTAGTTTTTACTTACTGTTTAAATATTAGCCCCTGTAATATTATCAAACTTTGGTTATTCAACGTTAGGTAGGTATGCATAATTTAATTAACGCCTAAGACTCAGAACCCTTTGTTTTCCGTTCTGCGAAGGACTATTCGATTAAGATCAATTCGGGTAGGCCCAGTCCAGTACGGTTAAAGCTGAATGTCGTTGTGAGGCTTCACGTTAGGTATTCTATTGTCAATGAAACTGAATTGAATCCGATATATTCCTTTGATACTGTATTTATTGAAATATTTAATTAAAATACATACAAATTAAAAAAAGTTTTGATATAATGGATTAGCAATCTCTTTTAAAATGATTCAGATTGTGATTGATTTTGTATTACGCAATTATGGTGCAGGGCCATTCGTTACCTGAAAGAGTTCAATTGATAAAAATAGACTTTACAAAAAGCTAAGACGAGAATTGATCGTTAGGTCTTGAGGTGGACAGCGCCGTCGTCGGCTGAGTAAGTGCCGTTTAATAAAGTGGAGCCTGCGGGTCGTTGGAGTAATGGCCGCACTGCCCGTGTCTCCGCTGAAGAACAACTTTTATATTACAGGATCACTCACCTGGCAACACTGACACGATCAACAAATACGTGCTCATTTCGAACGAACTAAGAAAAAGGACTAACGAAATGAATTACCAACTTAATTCTTTTAAAACTCGCACAATTAACCTAATTTCACTGGTTTAGGTTTACTTAGCTAAAATATAAGCTGAATTATATGCTAAAATATAAGCTGAATTAAATGCTTTACTAAATTTGAATTGTTATTTTTACTTTTACAGTAACAGCCTAATGAAGTCGTAAATAATACAGAATTTATCTTGTGCATACATTATTTTCGGGTGAAAGATAAAATTTGTTTCAGAATAAATGTGTATACCCGCTTCTGCCTCCGTAGTCTATCTCTGCGGTACTTTGTGTGTTAATGTGGATTGCTGTCAGCTATTTGTTAACATCATGTAATACGAAACCGGGCAGGCATTACGAATTTTGAAATTATAATATTGAAACTGATTAACATAAAAAAACGAGTAATGAATACATAGCAAATTACGTTGTTCTGCATTTATTTATAAAATAACTAGCTGCGCCCCGCGGTTTCACTCGCATAAGTCTCGATTCCGTGGGAATATCGGGATAAAAAGTATACTATGTCCTAATCCAGACCATGGTCTACCCATGTGTCAAATTTCATCCAAATCTGTTCAGCCGTTTTAGCATGAAAGCGTAACAAACAAATTCACTTTCGCATTTATAATAATACTAGCTGGTGCCCTTGACTTCGCCCGCGTGGATGTCGGTTTTTATATACTAAAACCTTACTCGAGAACTAATCTATCCATTGGTGAAAACAGCATGAAAATCGGTGCAGTAGTTTTTAAGTTTATCGCGTACAGGACGACAGACAGACGCGGCGGAGGACTTTGTTTTATAATATGTAAGGATAAGTTTTTTTTTTTGTATGACTGCCTCCTTTGTCTATTTGTCGCGAGTACTACTGCGGAGCATTCGGGATCGATTCCGGGGTCGGGCGAGGTGTTATCGGGTTTTCCATATGGAATTTCTCAGTAGCAGGCCAGAGTCTGGATTTGTGCCCGGTTGATGGCAATATGCTCGACCCCTGTTGCATGAAACATAAATATAAATGAACAAAATAGGGGTGTACTATAGGTACAACTCTGTTTAACTCTTCGGGAAGTAAATCACTCCTGTATAGGCGTGATTTTAAGTGTATTTTTCGTATGGAAATTCAAACTTCCAGTAGATAGCGATGGATGCGATATCAAATTGGCAGAATAACCGCGCAAACAGCTCACAATATTAATGCAGGGACTTGGGGAGCACAACACTAACGAACTATACATACACTTTTGGATTAGCAATCAGCCAAACTGCGAAATGAATTGATTGATTGATTGAGCTCCACCGAAGCTCAGATGAAGCGCGTATACCAATACCCAAAATAAATAATACGTGGGTTTCAATTCATGTTTGGAATTGTTTTAGATAGCTAGTGTTTGGTATAATCATTATTATGGTGTCCCATAACATCTTATAGTACCACATGTCCACTTAAGACGCATCACACGTCTCATCGTGTCCGCCCTGAATATGGTAGGGAACTGAGAAGTTTGAGATGTGATAATGCCATATTTTCTGACTCAAAAACAACCCAGAAATTCTGTAGGTACTCTTTTTGCTACCATCTAGATTTTCGCTAAAAAAACGGCTGCGAAAAAACATGGAACCCCATTCATTTTTACTGGTACAGTTCGATTCAAATTAATGGCGGCTCGGAAGTTAGCTACTCGCTGCGCAGTACCCCACCCCTCACCCACGCTGACACATGAATTCGTTACTGCGCAGTGACTCGCCTTATATTCCGAGCCGCAATTAAGTTTGAATCGGATGGCGCAAGGAGAGATGAAAATAAAGTAACATTTTCAGTGGTTTCAAAAAGTGAGTTTTGCGGTGATGACCTACAAAGGCTTGTGACGAATTTCATGCGCTTTTGCGTACTTTGAACCGTTCTTGTTCTCGAAAACCTCCGTGAGCTGTGTGGTGTCAATTCCGTTTCCTATTTTTTTGTGGTAACCTTGGTTACTAGACAAAACTGCTGCAGGTTGACAAAAAATTGCAAGACTTGCCTTTTAAACGTAAAAGGAATGACTGAAAACTGCACTTTTATTAATCATTCTGCTCCTCTACTTTCAGTCTGATTGGCTGTCGGTAACATTGACATTTTTTAATCTCTATGATGTGACGAGTCAATTATGCCGTTTTTGCATAATTTTAATAACTTACTTTTATTCTGTAACTACAAAAGAGGGTTTTAATAAACACAACAGTGAATTACAAATTGGCGTGAGCACTCCAACTTTTGCGCTAAACTTATTATTTACAAAAAGTTCTCACTATTACAATATGTTTCCACTTTAGAAAGTTAACTTTCTCATAATTTACTTAACACACAGTTAAGACCCCTACAATGGTGTATCACACTTTGTTAAAGCAGTTAAAAGATTGTAATACCCGACCGTAATAACATCGTTTATACAATGTCGGTAAAGTACCAACTTTTGCTAGAATCCTGCGGTGACTATGTTTACGACTGAAAGTTGAACGAACGAATATAATTTGGGTAGTAAATATGGTAGATTAAGGATGTCTTTATCACGAACTTACATAAAGCCAACAATACATTTAAACATATGTATCTACAAGGGGTAATTTATTAAAATGGTGATGGTTTTTTTTTTTGTTTTTGCCATTTTAATCTTAATGATGTTACTCCTTGTAAAACATTTAATAAACCGCGATTTACGATTTATTTCGAAAATTGCAAAACCTCTTTTATTTTTTATAGAAACTGAGAATTAAACGAGTAAAAAAAAACCGGCCAAGTACATGTCGAACCACGCACAATGAAGGGTTCCGTAGTTGGGATGAATTTATCCAACAAACTTAACATTGTAGTAGAAATGTATGGGAGAACATGTTTTTGCAACTGCAAATTTAAGTTGGTTGATTATTACTCGGTAGCTTGTGGAGCCTACGTAGCCGTGATAGTTTTCCTTTTGATTTCGTTATATATACCTACTACTGCCGTGATTTTTTTCACATATCCAAAACCAACCATTTAGCTGCCAGGGCGGGGGAGACACTTGACTCTAACAAAAATTAGCACTTTAAAGCTTAATATTTCGCAAACGGATTCCTGAATCCAAAAATGGTTTTCACAAACTCACATTATTTGTAAACGAACTTTCCAACGATACCCTACATCATGGGATTGACGAGAAAAAAAAACCTTCCCCACTTTACGTGTAGGGAAGGTACCCTAAAAAAAATTATTATTTTTTACGATTTTTTTTACCACTTTGTCGGCGTGATTTATGAATATACCCATACCAAATTATAGCTGTCTAGTACCAACAGTCTCTGAGCTAAGCCGCGGACAGACGGACGGACAGACAGACGGACATAGCCTTAGTAATAGGGTCCCGTTATACCCTTTGGGTACAGAACCCTAAAAACGGTACCTTTGCAGGCATATTTAAGCAATAACACAAACACGTACACCGTTTATCATTGCGGCAATATTTCTTCAGGAATTGGGTCAGTACGTGTCAGTAATATGTGCGCTTTTGAATGAAATTGACAAACGGAATTATTGTCTAATAACTCTGACGATAAACAAGAAACAACTCAAACAACACTTTGGATAGGTTAAATTATCTAAAAGTTCCTACATAAATTCAATAAAATGAACCAAGATAAAATATTCATGAGATTTAATGCCCTTTAGGTAAGTGCCTACTTATCCTGTTTTATGCTTTACTTTATTTCATCCAAAATTCGTTTACTGTGAACTGAAAATATTTCTTTTTTACCTTTTTATTTAAAAGTCGTCGTAGCAAGAGTTATTTAGGTTAAACTTGACGTTCTTTTAAGTTTTAGGGAGGTAAAAGCCGGTAAAAAGCTTTTGAAAGTTTAATATGGCAACATGCTTCATTCTTTGAATGTTCAAAGTTTTGACTTATAATTAGTGAAACAAAGCCTTACAGGAGGGTCCGCTAATTCTTTTAAGGCTCGTCAAAATGATTAATCTTAATACAAAGAAGATTATTAATTAGTTCTAATTTCATTGTTTAATTAAATGTTTTTAAGACTGTAGGTATGTTAATAAGTATTTAAAAAAAATCGTAGATGATATTTTGCCAGTAACAAAATGGGGAAATATAGTTAATTATTGTATTTGCATCTTGTCTTGTCTCTATAGTTAATTATTGTCAAAATCAAAACCAAAATATTTTATTTCACATAAGCCTACATGGGCACTTATGAAACGTCAGAAGCTAGGTGCACGGTTCCAATTGGTCGTTTCCTATGGAGAAGAGCCGGCAAGAAACTCCATGGTTACTCTTTTAAAAGATAATTAGCTTTTACAATATTTTCGTTTTACAGTGTTAATAGTTATGGGAGGACAGTGTAGGCCTTTCAAAAAGTTTCAGGTAAAGTTCATAAAAAAAAAAAAAATTGTGTTTGCAATCTTGTCTTTTCTCCATAGGTACTTAATTATAGTTTTCGTCTTGAGTTAATTATTGTCTTCATCGTATCAATGATTCCACATACATAAATAAGTGTTGTTTTTGTTTAAATTCTTTTTTAGTATTTATTGTACTCGTTTTTGTAGTCGACATAAACCTGATGAAGCATTTAAAAAAAAAAAAAACATTTTTATAATGAAGACAAGCAACATATAACGATTATTGTTATTCGAACCAAATTGGAATTTGCTAGAAAGTGATGTTTTTTTTAAAAACAATAGACCAAAATAGATTCATTCACATGAAAATAAATTCATTGTTTTTGAAGCTTCGATTATTTAAAGTCCATTAGTTATTTTGATAACGGTTCTTTTAAAACTGGGCCGTTAAAATTAATTCTGCGATAGGCTGATTGCAATACGCTTTTAATTTACAAAGAGAATATTTTCGTAGAACAGTTATGACCAAAAAGATACAGATTGCATTTTGATGACTGCGCTGCGTAGGACGACAGGTTCTACTCTTGGGTTTTAGGAATGGTTAGTTATGACTTGTTTAAGTAAAATCTTCTTGATCTAAGCATTGATATGTCACTTAGATTATAGAAATGCAAGTACCTACAGTCATGCAAAATAGTGCTCTTTCATCGTAAGATCAAAATTCGTTCTTTAGTCAACCTTACCGACATTTTTATAGGAAACCAGCTACGCCACGTGTTTTGATCCGCGTAAGTCTGGATCCGGTGGGAATATCGGGATATAAAGTATTCTATGTCCTATTCCAGGTCATGGTCTACCCATGTGCCAAATTTCATCCAAATCCATTCAGCCGTTTTAGCGTGAAAGCGTAACAAATAAGTAAAGAAACAAACTCACTTTCGCATTTATAATAATAATATTAAGTTTGAATGTTCATGGCCGATTTTACTTAGGTACTACTTCCAGTCTAATAATACAATACTTTTAAAGTATTGTATTATTTTAATTATTGTAAATGTGAGGACTATGTGGAATTTTGTTTTGATTTCTTTTTTCGTTCTCAGTTAGTTTTAACGATGGTCTGGCAATTTGAGTATTTTATGCGACCTACCCAAATGTCCTTTCTTTGGTATTGTTCGTCGAGTCGTTGAGCTCCTTAAGTTCTGAGTTGAGCTCCACTATTACTGACAAATGCTTGCACTGACTGGACAGGTCCACTCAAATCGTTGTGGTTCTTTCCTCAAAATACCATTTCAGACGCCAATCTACATGGTCCTCATATGGTCTGACCAAGATTATGTCTGGACTTTAAAAGAGACTGCGACCTCTGAGTTTGTTTCGGCCTTTCTTCTCAGAGTAGTCAGATAGGAAACGCCGACCTCATCTAGCTTATTTTAAATATTTTATAATATGACGTGTAAAAGTGATTCCAATATCCTATTTACAGAATAAACAATTTCATTTCATTTCATTTCAGTCATAAAATACTAATAGTAGGTAAACTCGCAATGTAAGTCCAGACTAGTCACAACTGTTTTAACCAGGCTCACGATTTATTACTATATGCAGTAAACAAGGACTTTCGGATTAACCTTTCTCAATAAACTGAGACAATAAAGTAGAAACTCTGCCCTGAAATCTCGAAGTGGTACAGCTAATAAAGATAAATTGGTTCGCGTGGTCGACGCCAAAGTAGTAGGTAGTCTAGCTGGCTGGTAGTATGTTATAAATTATATTCAAAGCATTAAGATCGGAAATGTAGACTTCATCTCCGATTCGGTTTAAATTAAAATTCAGTATTTTAGTTGGTAGGTTTTTGCCTAAACAAATAAATGTTTTCATTGGTTGGAAGCAGCACATGTGAAACTAAAAGGTTTGCGGTTTTGCGAGGTCCGCTGCACTTCCGCTGAAAAACGCGATACTTTTTCATACATTCTGTTCTGTTATCGCAATGTTTTCGCATCCCAACGCAACCGGTGCTAACGGCTTTCCACTTTGATACTCATCAGTGTCTCGTCGTTTACGGTAAACTATCAGTGGTGCTCGCAGTTGGCATTATGAACATCCACAGTCATACGGAAATAATATAGCCGTAACAAGTATTTTAAAAGGACTTTCTAAGTAGTATCTTTAACATCATAATCTGCCTAGCCTTTTCCCAACAATTTTGGGGTCGTTTTCCACTCTAACCGGATGCAGCTGAATACAACTTTTTACATAGAGCGACTGCCTATCTGACCTCCACAACCCAGTTACTGGGTAACACGATACCCCTTGGTAGGACTGGTTGCCAGACATTCGGGCTTCTGACGACCAGTAACAACTGTCAAATATCCACAAATGACAGCCGAGACCAGCGGCTTAACGTGCTTTCCGAAGCACACGGAGGAGTCTCGTTATGTAAAGATGGTCACTCATCCATGGACCAACCCCGGCAAGCGTAGCTTAACCTGATGGATCGACCCGTGCGGCTGTTATTACTTAACCACGAGCTCCTAGCAAGTAAGCAGTTCAAGTAGTATTTTTAACATAAACTCAGAATTAAATGACATTCTATTCTATTCTACGAAATGCAAAGCTGAAAGTCTGGCAGCTACTTACTGTTATCTCGGAATATCGTTGTTTACTAAAGTTGTGTCGTTCCATGTAAAGGTATATCTATATTTACTTAGAATTTGGTTCGATATTTAGTTTGAAAATGTTAATAGCGGTCGATTTGTGTGCAAGTCTTCGCAAGGATGTAATCTGTACATGCATTTAATTAAGCCTTATTGTGTAATTTCAATTAAATAATACTATATGAAGTGTTTTCGTTCCATTCATGTCCACGCCTCGTCTCTTCTTAGTCGCATCCACATCTCGTTCGTGTCGCGTCTGCGTCCCGTCCTAGTCTCACGTCCCTTTTGTGTGGCCTGCGCCTTAGACCCCGTTCACGATCTGGGGCGATGCCACTTGCGACGCAGCTTGCGTCAAGCGAAACGACACGCGCACATGTCCTCTATTTTCGTCGCTCCGCAAGTCGCGTCGTCGCGATTACTCGTGGCATGCTCTAAACAATTTCTTTTAGAATAAAAGAAGTTGAATTAATTAGTTCTAATTTCATTGTTTAATTAAATGTTTTTAACATGTACGTTAGTAGCGATCAAAAAGATTTCGTAGATTGATAGTTTGCCAGTAACAAAACGGGGAAATATAGTTAATTATTGTGTTTGTAATCTTGTCTTGCATCTAAAGTTAATTGTTGTGTTTGTAATCTTGTCTTGCCTCTATAGTTAATTATTGTTTGTAATCTTGTCTTGCCTCTATAGTTAATTATTGTATTTGTAATCTTGTCTTGCCTCTATAGTTAATTATTGTGTTTGTAATCTTGTCTTGTCTCTGTAGTTCATTATTGTGTTTATTTATTTGCATTTGTTTTCAGCGCAGTCCCTGTCATAACACGCGTGTCGCTTGAGCGTATAGCCACGGGGTGAGACGGCTTTCTATTAATGTGAAACTGTATTTTATTGTTACGTGCGAACACATCGTGCTACGGGCTTCAACCCAACTTGCATTCAAACTTGATTGCTTCTACCGACGAACAATTACTATTCGCAGTCCCATCACTCAAACCACTGTGGTATTAGGTGTTTAAGAATGGTTACGGTAGACAGAAGAGTTTGGTATGCAGGTTAGAAATAAACATGTTTGAACATCTCCTCTCGTAAGAACTGTATGAGAAAGTAACACCCGTTGTAATAATATGAATCAGTCGTCGCCGACGCCGGCAGTTAGGTAGCAGGCATAAAGGCTAACTGCCGAGGTCTGCGCCGGACTAACTTTCGTGTCTAAACGTATTTATATAGGTGGGTATAAGTAAATATTTTTCCAACTCGGGCAATATTCATTTGCGTCTCTACACGATACTAGAATGAAAATGTTGACCACTCGTCACATCTACCATCCCTGTTCAAAAAAAGGTGTAGTAGTCTGCATACATATCTCTTTTGCGGACCGTACAAGTTACGAAACTGTTTCATATTCATGTGAAGAGTTCAAGTCAAAAGACCGTATGGATTCTCGTAAAAGGATTTATGTGGCGTGGTAGGAAACGTCTCCGTTCAAGGATTACTGAATACGTACTCGATAATATTTCTTCAATGTAGATGGGTAGATAACTAAGGCACGGTATAGCCGTAGGCGCTCGATTTCTAATCAAACTGAGAATCTATGCTAGATCGCAATGATTATCTGTTCTCTGAATGGTTTGTTACGATGACTCCGGTTTAAGAAAAATGTTGAATTGATTTGTTTTCATAATCAAATTCAACCTTTTTATTAATCCGCCTTTTTAACTGGGCTTCTCATCTTTTCCTCACGTAATCCGGATTTCTTGGAAGGGTCTATTTCAGGGCTTGAAATACCGTTAAAAATATGGTATCGTTACAGCCTTCTGATGCAGATATCGTTAACTAATAAATAACGTTATAATATTTAACATTATATCTGGCACATTTTATCGGTAAACATACGTAACGTTAAAATCTACGCTATCGAAAATTTTATCGTTATGATTTAGTTTTGTTACCGTCGCTCTGGATATAGTTAAAAATTTCTGACTGCATCGATGCTAAGACTGTGCCGTACTACTATTTGCGTGTATAATAGGTATTCTCTTTGCTATTCTGTGTTGTGCTTGTTCTTGTGAATATACTTGGTTGGTTTGTCCGCCGGCAGCCTTTGAGAAAACGGGCCGGGAACGTCGCATAAAATAACAAAAATGATACCGGTAATGTTTTACCGCTATTTTTACAATAAGATTAAAAATACCGGTAATTTTTACCACAATTTTTAACGTTATTATTATGTTATGCTACTAAGTAACGCTACCAAATCGTACCGATATCCAGATATCTCTACGGAAATACCGTTACTTAACGTTACTTTTAATGTGAATTGGTAACGTTTTCAAGCCCTGGTCTATTTCCTGGCTTTTATTCCCCAGTTTATTAATTTGATCTTCAGCAAGCTGAGAATTTTTGCTTTCTAACATGGCATTCTTGAGCCACTTATCCAAGAATTTCTACTCAATTCCGTTTAAAAATATAGTTAATTAAACAGAGTAGGTACGGGAAACAATACATTGGGAAGGCCTCACTGACATTTATCGTATTGAATGGGTAAATAACCAAACAGAACCTGCATGTGGTAATTCACAAAACACTAGTGAACGGATGTTAAAAAAAAAATGGATTATGCAATACAGTACAGTAGGTATCTCAATGGAAGAATATACATTTACAACTTATAACACCGCTTTAGAATGGTCCGGTACTGATAGTGTTCCACCCTGCAAGCTTTGAAAGGAGAGCAAACTTTGACGATCCCGTACAGGGCTCGTGAACCCGTCCCCTGGCTCTCGTTTATCGGGACAAACCTTTTCGGCTAGTGGTCCGTACTTTAAGATTAACGTGAATATAAAAAATACGTCGACAAACTTCGTGTGATGATGGATTTATTGCGGATTATGGGTGGATGTGAAGGTATTTTAGCCAAATATTGCGATTATTCGGTGTGTACGGATATGAGCATTTCCATGCCTTCTGAAATACGACCGATAAATTGAGTTCGTTTTCAAAATTCTGAAGAACTGTTAAAATTCAGTTGAAAACTTCATTTTATTCATGTACTATTCAAGATTTCAAAACAATGGAGGTAGTTTAAGAACTACATGCCATGACCAGGATAATAGTGAAATAGGTAGGTATGTAAAGTCAGTGAAAAAAATTGTTTATTACATTGACTACCAACTTAATACTTATTAACAACAAATAACAACGCGCTTTTAGCGATAAGACCGCCCATTGTGTCACCCTATGTTAAATTTCTACATTTATATCTGTATTTTTTATGGTGTACATAATAAAGAGTATTCTATTCTATTATATTCTATGTCGTTCTTTGAAAATTGACAGTTGACACATCAAATTGTCGCAATGTGTCAATTTAAAATAAACAATTAATTTCCTTCATAGTAGGTATCTAAGCACTTATATAATTTGGAACTTCTCAACAACCAGTCAGCATGTTCACAAAGTATAACATCAACACCAAGAAACATGACCCATTTGTACTACTCTTAAGAACGGTAAAGCAGAGGATAATACAACGAAACTTCGTCTAACAGAGTTCAGTACTCGCTCGTTCACAAATGGTTTGTTCTGGAAACTCCCTAACTTCAATACTGTCTCTTACTAAATATTTGAGTTTCTAACGAAGCGACGTCTTTTATAATGTCCTGTAGAATCATCAATGAGATGAAACAAAACTCGAACCTCCTCTGAAACCTTTAAAATGTAAGTCATCGTTGTATTTTCATAAACTCTTTCTTTCCGTCTTACAACATTCATGGGAAGAGAAAAAATGTTGTTCATGAAGTAAAAAGCTTTTTGAGAAATGGTTTAATATTCACTTTAATGGGATCGGATACCTAGATTGAAGGAAGAAAATTAAAAATAATTTTAGATAATACAAACCGCTCAACTGTCGATTCGCGTTTAGAAAATTCTGTTGTGTCTCGTTAGTGACTGTTGGAGGGGCCTACCTGGTCAACCGAGCTCTGCTCGGTGCAAAATAGAGAAAACAAATTTTCCCAGAAATGAGACCTAGCTAGATCAATTTTTCGCCCCCGTAAATCCCTATCAATGAAAATCAAAAGTCATATAAAACTAGGCTGAGAATCAGCACTTTTCAGATGTCAAACTATGTTGCAACTTTCATCGAAATCGTTAGAGCCATTTTTTATCGTTAGAGAACGTGATTACTGATTACAAATATATAATTCTTAAAATCAATCTGCCTAGCCTTTTCCCAACTATGTTGGGGTCGGCTTCCAGTCTAACCGGATGCAGCTGAATACCAGTATTTTACATGAAGCGACTGCCTATCTGACCTCCACAACCCAGTAACTGGGCAATACGATACCCCTGACTAAGACTGGTTGTCAGATTTTCCAGCTTCTGACGACCCGTAACGACTGTCAAAGATCCACGAATGACAGCCGACAACAAATACAAATGTATAAAAATATTACAAATGTATATAATTTTAAAAACAAATATTGCTCATTTAATAGTAGTTATAGAATATTAGTCCTTAGCAATTTTAATTAATTTTAAGAAATTAGTTCTTTAGTCTCTTTAATATTAATTAGGTAGGAGCCTTTAATAATGTTCTGTGGTGATTTTATAACAAACTCGTATGTTTGTGATTTGTATGTTTATGTTCCTATAGCAGTGCCTAATTAAATAAATTACATTAAATTATGTTTCAGAAGATATAATAAAAATATAAAAAAAAACTACCTTCAATGGAATGGTTTTAACATACCTCCGTACATTTAAAGCCTCCCAAGGGGCTGTTTTCAATTATTTTATCACAATTTATTTTTCCAATTCGATTAAGTATACAGGAGTATATTCATTTTTAGCAATACTGTTGGTAATTATATTTATGATATTTCGGTTAAGTGGGTTTATATCGAAGCTTCATTGTATAAAGCAGAATTTAATGAGATATAAAATTATATTCTTAAATATCTGAAAACATTGATTTGAAATTGATGAGATATTTTTTTATTTGACTCGCTGTATCTTAAGAATATTTTCAACAAAAAGCTAGCTCTTTTGTGTGTAAAGGTAAGGTCAAGTTTTAGGAATGAAGTTCTTTAAAGCGGCTTGCGGTAGGACTTGGCTGGTAGAAATCGTGCTCAAAAACATCAGTTTCAAGTGTCAAGTTTTGTTGTTTTTGCAAAAACAAAACAAGAACTTTTCTGTAAATATTATACAGCGAAAGGAACTTCACCTGGATTTGTACCCAGTTGATGGTAACAGGCTCGTCCCCTATTACTTGGGACCTATATATAACTTGCGTAGCGTGGTACCAGGTCCCTTAGAGGATTACAGGGGTTATGTTATGTGTGTGGAATGTCGTTCCTACCGGGTGTCCCTCAACATCTTCGGACTTTTTTTTTGTTGAAATCCTAGTGCCATATTTTCACAGTCGAAATTAATTGAAGCAGACAGACAGTAGATTATTACCTATGCGCATGATCAAGTGTTTAACTACCAACTAACAACCCACTTTAGAATGGCAACTGTACGAGTCGTTCGTAAAGCTATCCTGAAAAAGAATAGTTTTGCGCATACACAGCAGGTACAGTAGGTCGCACGTCAATGTTTTGAAAAGCAGTATAAGCTGGCCTCGTATTTTATTGAAACTCCGTATTACACTAGGCCAACTCAAGGTCAAAGTATTACCACGTATGTGCGGCGTGCTGTACGACCAAACTGTTCACGTTCATATAAAATTTCGGAATTTGGATGTTTTTGTTGGCAAAGCCACCAAAGCTTAAGAAGTTCAATACACTTATATTTAATTTTTCCATCGTAGTCTTAAGACCGATGGAATGAATGAAAAAATTTCATATAAATTGAGACTACGATGAAGAAATAAGTAGCTAAAGATATCAAAAATATTTACAGCAGACTACAATTTTCCTGAACGAAATATTTAATTCCTTCTTATCATAGAATGATGAGATGCGACAGTATTTTCCTTTACCGATTTCGGTATACCATAATAATATTATTGTACTTAACTAAAGTACCCGCAAACGACCGAACCCGGAACGGTGCTGAGACATGTGATAACAAATTAATATGTCCTAAATAAACCAAGGTATAGTGATTGATGAGACAAGGCCAAACTGTTGATTCTAGGAACTGGAAGTTTGGACCGGATGTTATTAGATATTGGTGTTATCTTAGATTACAGCTTATTTAGTCAAATATGCAGGAATATCTAAGTAGATATAAAAAGGAGGTACTCTTCTTAATAGGATTTTAGACATTTTACTTTGTAAAAGTATTTTTAAACTAAACTAAATATCTAAGAATAACATGAAATAAATGGAATTCGAAATGAAATACATTTGACATGAATGCTACGTGCAGATTGTATGAATATAAACACAGAAAGGTCCAAACTTATATAACATTTTGGTTACTTTAATTTAAAATTGTATGTTAGTTGAACTTTTGACAACGAACCGAGGTTTTTAATAATGTAGACTTATGAAACCACTGCACGTCACATAGAAAAAAAAATACAATTTCATCTCGAACATAAAACGAAATACTACGAAAAATATCGTTCTAAATTTAAAAGAAAATTTAAATTAGTGATGTTGTTTTGTTCGACTGCTAGTTTTGTTACCGTTAGATTTTCCGTATTGGTGTAAAATATTGTTAGTTTTTGGCTATTAATTTACGGTTGACAAAACATTCATAAGATATACCTAATGAATGTTTTTCTTGTGTTCAATGTATTGAAGCAAATGATATTATAATGTGTAACCGTGTGTGTTATGTGTGGGTTATGAGTACTACCTATTGCCCGTGGCCGTAGTATAAGCGATCGGCAGGCGTACCTATACGCGATCGTCGCGTTCATTTTGTTCGGCGAATCTGAACGCGTAGTTTGGCTATTAGATTGCCTTCCGTTTTTCCAAACAATTAAATTATTAGTTTCAATAGGCATGATAGCACGATCGCGTGTTCGCGCGACATTCGCTTTCTATTTGAATACGTGGATACAGTAGGTATACATACTGGTGAATGTTTTTATGATCCCTCCGAGTCTGGACTAGTTCACAGAGATACGTAATAGCACTGCAGGCAACAATTCGTAAGTGTTTCTCATACTTCCATTTTTTCTTTCCATGTATTATGTAGTAAAACATACGCCTTTCATATTGGCTTTAATGTAGATGGATTAAAAAAAAAACATGTTAAGTAAAATGGTTTACCTAAATGTGAAATCATTTATTCGGAAAGGCTGCCATTAAGTACTTATACGACGTTTTTCATAGTCCTAGGTGCCGCGTGTTTTCAATCTCACATTTCATCTCATAAAGGTAAAGTTATGAAGTACCTATCGTAAATTTTTGTGAAAGTAAAGAAACTAAAACTTTTAGTATTTTCGCGTTAGACACACGTGTAGTGCAGGTTTTAGATATTTGTATACTTAACTATCAATTTGATGTGCAAGACGTACATATCGTTTTATCGCAGGTAAACCTCACTTGCATGCGGTGCGCCTCGGTTGTTATCGGTGCTGACCAATGTCTTCAAATTAATTAATGGCATGTAGAATCCTATGCACACAAATCTATATCAACTATTGATCACTGACGAAACTTTTTCAATAAGTATATATTTTCACAACTAATTAAGCACTAAAAACTAGTTTTCTAGCCCATATAAATGTTATACGATAGGTTTTTCGTTCGTACAGGCTCATATTTCTTACATTTTACGGTTATTGCCCGGAGCAGCAGCTGCACAATACTATATTTTCATTCCGAGACTACGTGACTCTATAAAAATGTTAGATTTCACTGTCTCAAACAGTAAAAGTAAAAGGTGTACTTGGCTTCTATCACCGCTGGCGATATTTTTTAAGCTTGTGGCTACGGCACAAATTACTGGGGAAATACATGGATATTGGTAAAACACCAACAACCTCTTAAGGGGTAATTGTACTCATCATTATGGAAAACTTTTACTATCGGAACAAACACGGAATCGCTAAAAAAAAACAGGTGCTCCCTATATTTTGACGAGTTATGCCAACATACATGTAGGAAACGGTTGATTTTTTTTTCACGATTTTTGGTTTGGTCCCATATTAAAAGTTGTTCATAATTATGAGTATAGTGACCCCTTAAGGGGTTGTTGGTGTTTTACAAATAACCCTGTATAATGGCAAAGTAATATTTTAAATGTGTTTTATGCTCTAGCTGCGGTCTCGAAGGAAATCTTTCTTAACCTAACCTCGTTTGCGTGATAGAGACCGCGTCCACCGAGACCGGCTGGCGTGGCCGTTGCTGTCCCAACACTATTAGTTCCTTGGGTTAAACTTGAACGGATTATTTTTATAATTTGAAAGGATGCTTAGTATTTATTTCCCAAGAAAGGAATATAAAAGTAGATTTTTTAATTAAAGTGCAAGGGTATACGTTTTTAATATTCTTTATTTAAGGCTGTTTTCAATTTCAAGTCTAGATTCCTGGAACATTGATGACGTTGATGAAAAACGAGTAGATAAAATATACATATTACCTACCAAGTCATTAATCATTGGCACTGTTAAATTAAAATACCATCTTCAAGATATTTTAAGTTTATTTGAAAAGCGTCTCGACATTGCTGAAGCCGGCAAGTAAAAAAATTCGACAAAACTTTGATAGAATAGGTAGGTACCTAATTATTATTCTGTTCAAGTTTTCTATTTCGTTTCTGATCAAAAATCTGAGTGACTTTGGCTTAAAGAATGGAGATCACTTTTAATAAATGTTTCATAATTATCTTGCGATCGACAACGGCGAGAGGAAAGTTTTCTCTCCAACTACCGACCCTAATTATTGATTAAGTGAGTACTTGAGCTCTGTAAATTAAAGCGTCAGTTTTGTAGCTTGATGAGTAAAGTGCTAATTACTGTTACTCAATACCAGTCCTTAATCTTCTCAGTCAACGAGTTTTTAAATTGCATCCATAGGTACCTACTAATATTTCAAATGAGAAAGTCTTCTAGAAATGTTAATAACACTTAAGTTTTAACTTAACTTTTAACCGCCTTTTCTTCTTGTTTCGTATTGACGGTAGGCGTCTTGGGTCCAGTAAGCGACCATGTTAATCACGGTATCAGTGAGGTTAAATAAAATATCGTCTACATATTCTAAGTGGGAAAAAATACGTAATTATTGAAGCTAACTCAAAATGTACGCAAGCAAACTTAATATATGGGACCACCTCTGAAGCATGACCTACCAAACAAAAAAAGAATAATCAAAATCGTTTCATATGCCAGAGTAAACGGGTAACATACACACCAAAAAAAAACATACAAACGAATTGAGAACCTCCTCATTTTTGAAGAAGTCGGTTAAAAACAACCATTTATAACACAAAATGGGGTGTTTAAGTTTCTATGGAACAATTCGAAATCTATGCGGACGAAGACGGCGACAAGCTCATGCACTTTAGGTTTTATATTAACTTACTATTTCCTAGCTAGAGCACAGGTACATAATAGAATGTGAAAACATTCCATAACATTGTAAGAAATGTGGAATTTATTCAAAGAAACGGATTCGGGTCTTCCTTCGTCTCTATTTGACCAAGGATAGAGCATATTAAGTTTATTAGAATGTGGAGTGGGTAGTAATTTTATTGGTTATGTACTAACGAAATTTTATGATCAAAAAGGTTTCGGGGAAATATCGGATTATCCAAGAAATAGACTAGTAAGATTATTCTAGAATATTTTCAAGTTATCTTATATTTCGGCCACGTATATGAGCTACTAAGTCTCTACCTACTTATTTATGAATAAAAGTTACCTATTCATTAAATATAGGTAGATATATAATAATTATGTATGGATCATAACAGGAGTTCTGTAGTTTCTGCCTACTCCCATGGGAAAAAGGAGTTTATGTATTTATGTAGGTACTTACATAATAAATAATAGCCACAAAACTTTTCTTTCAATAAACGTTAACTTTCACTTTGTATAAAGTGAACTGAATTTGTTTGTTTATAAATAAATTTCAGAAACCAAAAAACAAAGGATATTTTCGCGAACATTTTGCAGACCGTCGGCTAAGCTTTTCCTCAAGTTTCTCGATCGCCTTTTTAGTATGGAGAGCTTTAAGCCTCGCACAGAACGTCGAATATTGATTTCGTGACCCTTGTTCCTTTGATGTAGTACCTACACTAATATATATTTCAGAGGATAGATCACAAGACTTATAAGCATGCCAAACGTGACCGTGTGGTCACATTTGTCAACAAAATTAGCAATACCTAAACAATTTATTTTTGTTGCAGGTTTACGAGTACGTTTTGCGAAAAAAGTCGTACCCTACGTAAGTGTAATTTTAACAGTAGCAATGAGTAATTCTTCTATTATTTAGCTATATGATATGGTGCTTGGTTCTTATAAATGTTGAGACAGAAATAAACCACAACCAGATACAGCTATAGTACATTAAACTTGTGGCCTGCAACTGTTCAAACTGAGTAACAGTACAGAATCATTGACGAACAACGATAATTTATCACGCGCCAATATGTTCACTTGTTTCTTCTTTATTTGCAAGCTAACAACTGTATTTACAAGCCAAATCGAAATTTAAATAAAATCTTTGGTAAGGTACCTCCTTGGTTGCCGTGTGTTGAAGTAAAAAGTTCATTCCATTTTTAAATAACACGATACATATGAGTTTTCATAGTAATTTATTTGGCCGCTAAACACGACAGATATGGTTTTTCATAGTAACGTTGCCGGCCGCATCGTCACTTGTTTTTGACCAGTATAGCAATTTCGATTTATCTCGAAGAAGGTAGTCAAAATAATGCTCTAATTTCCAAGCATGTTTGAGAAAAAGCTATATTCTGCAAACATCAAATGAATGAAAACTCAGAACTTTTGAAAGGTCCCGTCATGTACATAACTTCATAATCAGCATAGTACTAGTAATTTCCTTCAATAATTACAGAAGAAAGTTATCGCTGGCTAACCTCGAACATTTTCCGAACAAATCGGATATTACTCACACAGAATGGAGGATCAGTAGAAATTCTAGGAGACGGCTATATCTTATATTTTATCCTCGGGCTATGTTGTTTCCGATAGAACAATAAATGAAAATGCAGCCCATCAAAGAGGGTTCCTAGAGATTGGCCAGCGAGAATTCTTATAAACTCAAGTAAGCTCTAAGTTCACCCAGACATTCTCGGAATTTCTTGATAATCTTTACAGATAATTGGAAAACTTTCACAAAAATGTTAAGGATTTGGTAGTTAGTAACGAATGTTGGTGAAGTTTCACTTAATTACATACGTAATGGCTACGGATGATTAACTTATATAAAGAAACAAAACTTAGAATGGTATGTGGGTATTGGCGATGCTATTCACATCCATTCGATACGCTTCCGTGCCGAATCGAACAGCAATCAATGTTATCGAAGGAGTCCTCTAAACGCTGTTTATAAATCCGAAACGAAACTTTTGACAGTTTGAACCAGGGATCACCAATGAGTTTCATTGGGGATCCGTTTTTAAAAATTATTATGACTGTCGCGGACCGTTTGGTTGACGATTAATAGTTACGAAGACTAAAACGACCACCTGAATGAGCCCCCGATGATATCCTGAATATTATGTTATTAAGTAATTAATAAGTATTACGTAATGAACAAAAATAACAAAAGTAACAAACATTTATGTGAAAAATGTTTTTTTTAATTTGAGCTATCTGAAGTTTGGAGTAAAGTTGGTGCAAGCTAAGACTCAAAAGTTTTATTTTAATAAATTTTAGGTTATGTTTTAGTTACAAATTTTACTGTTTACCCACCACGGTCCGCACAAAATAGGTCAGCGGACCGCCATTTGGTGACTCCTGGTTTAAACCAAATAGACGACAACTATTCTATCGACGGCTATTTGCGGTCGAGGAATCATTTCATTGGCTTGAATGTGCCCTGGCGACTGGGAATGTCATGCTCACTGAAATGTCTCGCTGGTGGTGGCGCGTGTGTTGGATCATTTAGCTCCCTTCAAAATGGTTGAGCTAAATGGTGCTGATCCATGCGTCATGTTCGTGAACGGGCGCCGTCAGTTGTGACTGGTCTTCTCTTAGCTGCCATAGCTTATTTTAATTTTTGAATTGTTTTATGTAATAAATGCGGACGCTTTTAACGTGCTTTCTACATTGTTCTCACATGTATAATTTCAACATAAATGATGTAACCCACATATTGTAACAATATTTTGATTTAAAAGAGTGTCCATGGAGTTTCTTGCCCGTTCTTCTCCATAGGTACCTACTACGCTTTGGAATGGGCAACTAGCTTCATATTTCTGACTGACCGACTCCTTGACAATTCAAAAGTGCCTGTGAATGGTTTAATTGAAATAAATGCTTTGAGTTTTTTTTGAGTTTTTTGAGTTTCAAATCTAAGCAAATCAGATATGTGTCATTTTCAAGTCGGAACCCTGTCGTATGGTTGCGGATAGATATGCAGGTTTGTTGTTAAACTGGGAAAATACGAAGAATGTGATGACTATGTTCCCAAACCCGATCTCTTTAATTCACACAAATGTCAATGTGTCACATCCCTACACGTCGTCAAAGTGACATTAATAAAGACGAGATATTGTTACATTTTAATAGCATGTCCATAATAAACCCGACTAATAGAAAGAATCGTAAAATGTACGTTTTACATTGTCACTGTAGCAGATAGTGTGAATTTTATGACAATGCACTGCGGAGATTTATTATAGTTTTATAGAAACATATTATACAAATGAAAAACACATGAGTGAATTTAATTGAATTAATTATATCTGTCATTAGAGCATAATCTAAATTTCATATACCTAAATAATCAACAATGTTATGCGAACAACGATTACGTAAACTAATACTGAGGATGATTAATGATTACGTAAAAGTACAAAACTTAATAAAACTGTATTAGCAATTTTACTCTTCATTTAGAATAATAAAATCGTGTACAACTTCGTAACTTAAGGATATTATACAAACTAGTCTACGAGTGTAATTATAGGCTTCAGTGTCTTCGAAATTTTTTCTTTGTTTTTGCTCTTTCGGTTCTAGTTGGATCCCATTAACAGAACAAAAGTTAAACAAAAAGGGAAATGTTACCTTTTTGCGGAGTGAGTGGTGCTTTGTTTAACTATGTTAAGGGCAATTTGGGTCTATTTCTATTCGTTTAGTGATTAAAATAACGTTTCACGTCTTTACTCGTAGAATATTTAATTTGTAGAGATAAATCCAACGACAGCTGTCAGAGTACATGACATGTTTTAAAACTATATACAAAAAAAAAACGTATTAACTAAATGACTGGACTGTATGAAATGAGGTTTTAATGTATGTGTGCAGTACGCCTGTGTTAAATTTTCTATTCAGTTTGGACAAACATCTAACGGGTGTACAAGTACCCTTAGCATATAATATTTTTTTATTATTATTTTATCTAAGAACTCTCTCGATCAAGTCACCTTTCAAACAAAACCAAAAAAATCAAAATCGGTTCAGCCGTTTGGCAGCTACGATGGCGCAGACAGACACACAGATACACACGTTAAACTTATAACATCCCTCTTTTTCCATCGGGGGTTAAAAAATACCCGTAACAAAGCCGAGAGTCACTGTTCTTCCCGTTATTAGGATCATTTTTTGTACTGGACCATACCTGGGAACCTTCTGGTTAAGACGATATTGAAGGTCAAAATTCCAATTTTTCTTAATGTTTTTTTACGAAAACCAGATTTTAATGTTTTAAGATATAACTTTAAATACTCCGACGATCCCTGAACCGTTACATGCACCCATTAGCAGAATATTTGGCGCACTACCGTAAACAGCGAATTTAAATATATTATTATTTAAACATAATAAAATCTTTTACTATGTTTAGATCCACAATCAATAATCGAAATATCGAACTCTCTATTTACTTATGCTAAAGGTTACATATCATATCATTAAATAAGCATTTACCATATTATTTTGTTAAATCAGTTATCTTAAATTGAAGAGATTGAACCTTTCAAGCCTATATATACTACTCATAAGTATAAGTATACGGCAAAATTTATAATAATAAGTCCATCTATGTACTTCCTTATCAAGTCAGTCTTACCAAGGGGTATCGTATTACCCAGTTACTGGGTTGTGGAGGTCAGATAGGCAGTCGCTCCATGTAAAAATACTGGTATTCAGCTGCATCCGGTTAGACTGGAAGCCGACCCCAACATAGTTGGGAAAAGGCTAGGCAGATGATGATCTTCCTTATCCTTCATTTCCTTACATATTATAAAACAAAGTCCTCCGCCGCGTCTGTCTGTCGTCCTGTTCGCGATAAACTCAAAAACTACTGCACCGATTTTCAAGCTGTTTTCACCAATGGATATAGTGATTCTCGAGTAAGGTTTTAATATATAATAACCGACATTCACGCGGGCGAAGTCGCGGGCATAAGTTAGTATAATATTATTTTAAGCCCCTTACGACAGTTTTCTTTAAATTACAGTCCTTTTAGTTAAAGGATCGACGAGACACCCGCTTAAAATAATATTAATATGTATGTAGGTAGACTGTTCATAAGAAAATCTTGCGTTTTTTTAGAAGAAAAATCTCGATTTTTTTTGGTCCGAGATTGAAATTCAGTACTTTGGTACAATGTTAGTTTTGCGAGAAGTTGGAAATGATAATTAACATTAGGTATTTAAAAAAATAACTTAACAAAAATAATAAATCAGTGAGAAAAATAAGAAAATTTTCACCCTGTTCCTCATTAAGAACTTTATAGGCTTTCAAAATGTATGTGTTTTGTTTAACTTTCTGAATATCGAGTTCCCCTTTTTGAACGTACCTATTATTTCGTTACTAAATTAAACAACCACATTGTTCATTTTTGTAACTTAAAAGTGATTTTTTTATTAGAACTTTTCACCATAGACGAGCTTCATGCTTTTTATGGAGTGAATATTATTTTAGTTCTCCATAATTCATTTCGATTTAACGTTTTTATTTTCCATTTAAATGATAACTACATTTTGCCATCAGACACTAAACGATGAGGAAAATCTGCCATCAAAGGCTTAAGTAGACCAGACGACCAACTATACGCTTCTGACATAAACCATGAGTAACCTGACATAAAGCATTAACGACTTCCCGCTTCACATAAAACAATAAACACGTTTTTATGTGATTTTAAGAATTCAGGAGGAAGTGTTTACGTAATACGATACAACCAAGTATGTGGGACCCACATGTTCAAAATGATCTGATTAGTTTATGAATTCCTGGTAAACAAGTGGTTGTTTTGAGCGAGTTTCTGGAGTTTCCAGAATGATTAAGCGCGCTCGCTCACGGCATACTTTTTGTAAGTAGATACTACAATCGGTTTTTTTTATATGTCAACATTTTGTAGTGCGTGTGCGTTGATAAATTTGATCTATACTGTTTCATTTAGGTAAAACGGCCACCGATTGTGTACCGTCTGGGAACGCTCTTATGTTCAAAACCAGTTTTTGTATGTTATATGTTATAATAATGTAGGAGGAACCATTATTATTTTTGTATTTGTAGCATTTGCGCTAGTTACCGACTTACTATGGTATAAAATAATATTTATAGTTTTGCATATCTGGTGTTACCTACTAGCGTAGATAATATACTGAATAGTGGACCCTGTATCTATTACAGGTAAATTCACAAAAGTAGCAAAGCTAATGGACGGGTACTGATTGAGGCCATTGTTTACAAGTACCGACTAACGACCTCCTTTGAATCGCCTCTTACAAGTGGAATGAGCAGTTGCTGATACGTACATATTCATCACAGATAAGTAATGTGATTTGGGTTACATTGCATGTATAAAACACTTGTTGAAATATTGTGTGTGAGCTAGATGGATACGTGTACAAGTCCGTCTGTGCTCCAAGTCATATTGGGTCATCAATCACCTGTTTGAACATAATGGATTAGACAGAGGATTGTTTAAGAGTTTAACTGTCACTAACGAGACGCAATAGAATTTGTATTGTTATTGACTTCTAAAGGCAACCGACAGTTGAGCGGTGAGGCTAAAACTGAGTCTGTCTACTAAGGTTTTACTGTGGTATTATTTATATTTACACATTTGAAACGAAGTTACGCTGAATAAAAATAAGCGTGAAAATATTAAAATGTTTGATATTACTCGGCACACGTTCCATTATTACAGCAAAGTTTAATTTGATCCGGTATAACGGTTTTTGGGGAAACCTTTTGAACAAACTTTGCTAAAGCTTTCTACGAATTGTTCTAGTTTTAAAACAGCACATTACGGCGAATATGCGTAGGCGGCGTTTTGATGGAAATGTTGTACTTACATTCATTTTTCTTATCATAATTTGACCAAAAATAACTAGATAGACATTTTATCAATATTTGAAGTTGAAATAGAGGTATGAAAAGCGACTTTATTTTGGGTTTATTTCTTTTGTTTTTGTCTGGAGCGAGCGAATCTTGCGGCATGAGTCAAAATTATCGATGTTGTTAGGATGTGGACAAGAAGAATTTCATTGATAGTGTAAACATTTATCTGTTCACTTTCGTTTTTGTGGTAAAACGTGAAAAATTAATATATATTCGTTGTGGTTTTCTTTTGTCTAGGTACTCGGTTAGATATCCAGTTCATTTAATAGCATAGGTACTAGAAGGTCCGGTACTTCGGGTAGGCTTGCTTCAAGACAAAAGTTTGCAGTTTTTTCCAAAGGCTCTTTTTTTTATACCTTTCCTGACCACGCCTGCCCGGCCAATTGGAATCGTCACGTAACTTCAGTTGCGGCCTGATTCTATTACTAGCAAACTTAATTTGAAATATCTAGGTAATCGGGAAATTTTATTGATTTTATTGGATCCATTTTGTTTCTCACTGATTAAGTAAAGTACCTTCCTGGTCCCGAGCTGGACGGTTCATGCAAAAGTTTCTATTTTCTACAAAACGGAGCTGCTACTACCTACTTTTCAATAAAGTAGTTTCATACTAAAGTGAAGTTGTTAGTTTCATTTCAGAGATTCATCAAATAAAAAGTACTTTCCACAAGAAAGGTATTTAATTTAGTGGGAGAACAATAAATTTATCGGTTTTTAAATTGGTTTGCTTTATTTTTGTTATTATTAGATAACAATAACATATTTTATGTGGCGGTATCTATATCGCCACATGCGAACTACATATCAAAGACCTGACGTCACACAAAAATCCTTACGTCACATAAATCCTGCATCGCGTAATTAAAGTTTACCGTGCAATGGAACCGACAAGAACCCGACATCACTCGTTGGGCAGTTGCCCGCCAGACACAACACCCGTCTGGTCGGAGGATCCTCCCTTTTCTATGGTGGATGAGTGAACTTTACACCCTGTTCCTCATACCCCTATACATACCTGCCTATTACCATTTTATATTCCCTGGGCGGCCGTCATTGTCTTGGCTTTTTTACGCAATTTTCTTTACCTACCCCACTTTAAATTATATAATTTATAATTTTATAATTTATCTTTATAATATGTGGAAAATGTCGTGGGTTATACATTTACTCACTCTGTAGCTAAAATTATGTGTAATATTGTAATGAGTAACCGTTTATTTTCCCAAATAAATAAAATAAAATAAAATTAAATTAAAGGTAACACAGCACACACAACAGGCACACAGTGCCAGCAAGCCGCAGTGCGCCCGGATAGCCGCGCAAAGGAGCTGCCAAACAAAGTAGTGCCGCTTGGCAAAAGCCGGCTAGTGCCACCGGCACTGCGTGTATTATACAAGAAGTCTCATATTTAGTACGATTTCTCTACATTACCTAACCACTCTTACAAAGAAGAAGAATGGAAGAAGGGTCGAGTTATGTAGAGTACTGACTGTACCTACAATCAAATTTATTTGCTAAGTACCCAATTCATAAAGTTAAAGTAGGTATATAAAATATAGCTAAGGCTTAATAAACTGACATTAATATGAGTTACATATTACATACATACCGGTCAAAATCATAACCCTCCTTTTTCTTCGCCGTAGTCGGGGAAAAAGATCATAAAATAAGTAGTACCTACCTAAGCGACAATTGTGACAAATTCTTTCAGAACAATGTGTTACAATTCATGCTTCCTGTAATTCTCGTAAACCGATTACACATTGTCACGCCTGCGTGAAATGGTAGTAATATGTTTAAGGGATTTATATAAAAAGGCCTGCAGATGGCGCGGCGTGTACCTTGCTCACATATGTTACGTAAATCTGCCCAAATCAACGGCCCAAGTGTTTCAATCCTTTTTGGTGTTAGCAGGTATTCGGCAGAAATTATGGCTAGAAATGATTGCCTGCGCCCTTAGCGTGCTTCGGTGTAAATAAAATCGTTATATTGGTCTGCAAACAGATATCAGCCAACCAGAGACCTTGCAATTGATTAGGCCTTTCTTTAATTAATGTGTAAAAGAGTTTGAGGCTAAATAATAACAAGCACGGGTCGATCCATCAGGTTAAGCTACGCTTGCCGGGGTTGGTCCGTGGATGGGTGACCATCTTTACATACCGAGATGTAAAGATGGTCACCTATCCACGGACCAACCTCCTCCGTGCCTCGGAAGTTAATTCGTTGATCCCAGCCGTTCGTTGACATTCTTGGACTTTGACAGTCATTACGGGTCGTCAGAAGCCCGTAAGTCTGACAACCGGTCTTACCAAGGGGTATCGTATTACCAATTACAGGGTTGTGAAGGTAAGATAGGCAGTTGCTCCATGTAAAATACTGGTATTCAGCTGCATCCGGTTAGACTGGAAGCCGACCCCAACATAGTTGGGAAAAGGCTAGGCAGGGAAGGTATGAATATCGTTCTTAAACAAAAATTAGTTACGCAGATAGTTCGGTATTAGATCTACATCCATTTCCCATTTCGAATTTCCCTAATATCGAAAGTTACTTTGGGGTGAAAATCAATCAGAGCGACAAGTAATTTGTGAGTTAGATTAAAATGTCGACTCTTCTATAAATCAAAGTGATACCTGCAAATAAATCCGTGTCCTAAGTCGTTTCCTCAAAAGTTCAACATCTCATGAGAAAAGGTGTCAAACTGTCTGAATTCGACAATTTTACAACTTTCCATTAAAATCTAGCCAGTAAAGATGAAAATCTTTCAAACTTCTCAATCCTCAAGAACAGTTTCAATTTAGAACATTTATTTTATGAACATGATTCTTTAAACCTGAAACCAAAATTTAATAGAATAATGAGGAAGTCATTTGCAGAAACTATTTGTTAAAAATTATTTCTTGAGAAAAATATTGCTACTATTTTTCTTAGACAATTCAGTTGCTTGCCTCGCTGAATAAAACTGTGACACAAAAACCTATTGTAGAGCCTACGACCGCTCAGGGAAACGATGACTTTTCAGAATATTAAAGACGAGTCCTTTTTTATTTATTTTTTGAGGGTGGGAAATCATCCAATGACTTCTCCCGCTCTGGGCGGAGCGGGAGGTCGTGTCAGACTTTTACTGACTATACCCGTGCTTTTACCCGTGTTCATACAGTTGCCTGTTGCCAAGGGTCCCGGTATCCCTTTCGGACTTTCCCGCAACCCTGGCAGGCATCGGTCCTAGCGGACCCCACCAATTGTGCTGACAACTCTTTGAGCCGCGCGTGGAACTCCTCGACGACGAGACGAGTCCTGAGTTCAGTTTAATACCCTTTGTAATTAGTTTTATCTTGCGGCTCATTTTAGCGTAGTCAGGAAGGCTTTTAACATGGTCTATTTATTTTAATGTGCTTAGCGATTAACTAGAGTTTCTTACACAGAAAGGTACTAAATATGTAGGACATCAGAGAAATAACTTTTTCCATGTAAGTTTTCTTTTGTTAGATAGCTTATTCTGTTCCTCTTCCGGGCAAACACCACGCTTTGTGCTTTGGAGACTTAGGTAGTCAGTTTAGTTAGGTAGTTCTCACTTTAATCCATCCAAACGTTGTCTGTAAAAGATTGCTTTTAGCGATAAGACCGCTCATTGTGTCACCCTATGTAAAATTTCTAAATTGATGTCTGTAATTTTGATGGTGTACATAATAAAGAGTATTCTATTCTATTCTAGTAACGAAAATAAATGAAAGAAATGTAGACGCCACATACATACATAATCAGCCTATAATGTTCCCATTGCTGGGACACAAGCCTCCTCTCAGTGTGAGGGAGTGGGCCGTAATCCACCACGCGGGCCCAGTGCGGGTTGGTAGATGTCACATGTCTTCGAATTTTTGGTTCTAGGACATGCCGGTTTCCTCACGATGTTTTCCTTCACCGGTTTTGAGAGCAGTGGTGACACCACGCCACGACGACGACGACACGAAGTCCAGCTAAAAAAAATAATTAAACATAATGTTGGCTTTCTAAAAACGGAAATGTTTACTGCATGCGTCGAGTGGTTTTATGTATTCAAAAAGGATGCGGTATGATTTAATTTAAAAATGTAGGCTAGAACGAATGCAACTGTACCTATACGTGGTATATCTATGTGGTCTCTGCGCTGAATACAAAATACTTTATGTAGCTCTTTAAAAATGTTTATCGCCTTCCCACTTTGTTGTAATCTGATAAAACACGCAGAGACGCTTAAACAGGGAAACCGTATCTGTGGTCCGTTCCAAAAGTATCTGACAAAAGTATAAACAAATCCTTTTCCGGTTAAATTCTTACGCAATCACTTACTAAAGGGAATTAGTACCTAACACATTCCTTCCTTAGTTAGAAGGTTTCAAGTTTATTTTTACCTATCTCACTACTTCATCCAACAATTATTGTTTGAAGAACATTTGTAAATAATAATTGAAAAACTATCGACAAAAAACAATTGACGTTAATTTTATAACCTCAGGGTTATAAAATTAACGTCAATTGAAGAACAAATTTTAGGTGATTTTATTAGAACTTTGGGTTTAACACTCATATTTATACTAGACTTGAGGAACTTCCTATAAGTACGGAATATTGGCTTAAGTATTCAAATAATAAAATCACAGCACTAAACTTATAAGCTGCACTACTAATTCTGGTCCCCATTCGTTTAAATTTTCATTCGATATTTTTGAAACAGACTATTCTACCTTCTTGTCCATAACTTTGACCAACAAATCCAGTCACCATTCTGGTCAATGCATTATTATTGTAAAATCAAGATACAAGAAAAGCACTCTCATATTAACTCTGCACACCCTACAAACAAACACTGTGCATTGTAGTTATCTTCATAAAAAATGGTTCTAGTTATAAAAGCATGTTCACATGAGCTCAATAAATCTGCTCAAGCGGCGAAAAACCACATAAAGCTATATTTTTAACACGATACTTCAATACCATGTTGGTATTTTATTAAAATACGCATCAGTAAAATATTATAAAAATACTCGCAAATACCATACGCTACGAATGCTACTTTTCGTGATAATCATGAGTTTTTCTTTACTAATATTAACACGGCTAAACCGCTAAGCCGATTTAACAGTTTTAAACAGTTTTCACTTCAATAAATAAATAAAATAAAGCTTAGATAGCTATCTAAGCTTTATTTTATTTATTTATTGAAGTGAAAACTTCTGTAGGCACGTTGAGTGATTTTCGGTAGGGATAAACTTTGGATTCACATAGTGCTGGGCTATAGAATATAGATGGCGCTAATATCAGTTTAAAGTTTTTTAAATAGTATTGTTTCTTTTTATGATGAATATTGTTTATATTATTTATACCATGACATATTATACTATAACTGCCTATTTTTTAAATTTAATTTCCTTGATTAAATGTTATTTTATGTTTGGCTATAGATGCCAATTACCTAAAAATAAATATTTTTATAGAGATCATCACTCACTGGACGCGTCGCCGTCGAGGTAGATCGCGGCGAAGGTGGTGTGACGATCTAATCATGTTTGCGGGGTCAACATGATCAATGATTGCATATAATCGAAAGGTATGGAAGGAAACAGGAGAGGCCATTGCCCAGCTGTGGGACACAAAATAGGCTAATAGAAAAAATAGAGATAGCAACTTGGAAGAACAAAACTCTAAGGCTACGTTCTAACCGAAACTGATCCTCGCGCGAGTACGCGATGGCCGCGCTCTGATAAATGAATTCGGGCGATCAATAATGTCGTGTTTGAATGTTAAAATTCATACAAACGATCGCGTCAATAGCGTACTCGCGCGACTTTCGTTTTCGGTTGGGACCCCGTAAAGGGGTAAAATGAGATCCACGATAACGAAGTCTTTGGCAGAAGCAGGGGTAGGACAGTTCCATACATTGGCAGATTTGGGGTAATTTTTTTCAAAATGCGACATCTGTTATCGCCATCCTAAACAATTAGTTACTATATGTCGCTGCAGATGGCAACCCCATCGATACAAATATAATTTGTGACAAAAAAAAAAATTAAATAAATATTAATTTCAACTACTAATCATTTTATTAACACGTATTATAATCATTTGCAAATATTGGTGTAGATTACAAGCCGCGTAATAATTACGATAGCAACACAGCGAATTATTGAGTTTTTATTGATTGTCAAATTGTCAGGTCACAACAAATATGACGACTGCTCCTTGCGTTTGCGCTTGTTTGTAGTTTTCGTCCCATATTTTTGTGCTTTTCTTCGTGAAATTAATCCGCCGATCCGCGTTGAGTTGAGTCCTCTCTTCCGTAGTAAAGTGAAAGAATTTTCCGAAGTTATTGTGTGAGTTGAGCTTTTAGTTTCTCCGGCATTCTAGTGCAATCGTTTTTTAGCGACCAGGACGCTTCTTTTGTGCTGTTTCTTTGCGATAATAGACGCTTGTGATTTGTTTGTATCATGCCTAAACGGTGTGCATAGGGATGTTCAAACAGTAAGTATAATCATCATCATATCTCTGCCATCTTGCCTCCTCCACAGATTTCCCTAATACCCGGTGAACATACATACTTGTCCTAAATAGTATATAAACAGTATAATAATATGATTTACATTACGGATGGACCACTGCAGTTATCCGTGTTTATTTTTGTACTTATTCAAATTAATTGTTCAAACATTTTAACAACAGAGCTTCAGAGTTTTTTGATATACTTAAACGATGTCACACTCAAGTGTGACTAGACATCTTTTACAATAATTACTAAGGCTCCGCTGTCCGTCTGTCTGTCACAGGGCTGTAAGTTCCTTTTCAACCGTAATAGGTAGACTTGCAATTTTCAAAGAATGGGAACTTCTATGGCCGGTCAACAAATAATAAATCAAATAAAGTTAAAAATTAAAGGAGGCCCCCATTTCTGGTTAAGAAAGTATTAAAAAAAGTAGTGTTAATATTGTGGTTCGGAACCCTTTGTGTGCGAGTCTGACGCGCACTTGTCTGCTTTATAATATTAGTGGGCTCCTTGGCTAAGATGTCAATATTGTAACGCATCATTATTCAAGAAAAATGATTTAAGGTCTTTAAACATTTCAAGAGAAAAATTAAAAGTGATCTTTCTTTTTGTTTCAGAGAACTCCTACCATCAATTTCCACATCCAGAAAAGAATCCTGACCGTTTCAAGGCTTCATATAGCTGGTGGGAAGTTAGATACTCCAGCTGATTAGGAACTGTATTGGAAGAAGCGCAAGCTTATAAAAATAAACACAAGACGAATAAATAAGTAGTTAAAAAAAAAGACAAGTTGTTTTTCTATGTATCCACTGTGTACCTTTTGAAATTGATGCTTCCTTACTAATTTGCTTGTTTTTAATTTGATAAAGTTTTACAATGATTTTTTAATAAAGAGAAAATTTTAATTAAGTAAAACTTTGTCATATTAAAAACAAGCAAATTAGTAAGGAAGCTAAAGTATAGGCACTATTGCATAGTAGCACCTATAGCTAGCTATAGCTATATATATCACAAGTTTGTGGATGGCGATAATAGATGGCGGTATTTATCCGATCAATTGACATTAGCGGTCTTCAATAAATTCTGCGAGGGGGCTCTCTATACCATATATATTACTTTACTCTATGGGCAGAAACTAGACAGTTTAACATTATTTTTAGATACGAGCATATAACAGCATAGGCTGTTATATGCTCACCATTATGGCCATTGCTCTGGACAATAATAGTATTGTCCAGAGCAATGGCCTCTTCATATGAAGAGTATATACAGAGTATAATACAGACTTCTCTGTATATACAAAGAAGGCACGAGAATTGCTTGCTCAAGACGGGTTGGCGATTTCAGACATACCTATATTAAGTACTAGTTTCCGCCCGCACCTTCGCCCGCGTGATATCTTTATAAATTATAGCCTTTGTTACTCAGTGATAAAATAGCATTTTACTGGTGAAAGACTTTTTAAATCGGTTCACACAAACGAACAAAACTATAAATCTTTTCCCTTTATAAAATTAGTGTAAATAAGTCCAGGTTTTTCACAATGTTTTCCTCTTAGTAAATACTTTCTTTGATTTCTTGTTGAACATTATGGCATAAAACCAATTCACAGGCAAATGTTTGCTTTGGAAACAGCAAAAAGTGAATTCGTCAGACGTTGAGATGCTGATTTTCACAAAGTTAAAGAAATGTTCTTGTTAGGAAATTTGATTTCGAAGATGTCAGTGAACACACTTAATTTACAATTTAAATTCACCGTGTTTTTTTATTGTTGAGCCAGAATAAAGTATGTACCTTATAATAAACTTTGTAAACGTTTGGTAATGACAGTTTTCGATGACAACATTGCATATGAAGGCAAAGTAATTTAAAGAATGAAAGTATGTATTATTTTTAACCGAATTCTTCAAAAAGGAGGAGGTTCTATGTTCGTTTGTATGTATTTTTTTTATATATACTATATATATATATTTTTTGGTTATGGTCATCGATATTTTCGCCAATTTCTTTTTTTGTTCGAAAGGGTTCCCGAGGTGGTCCCATATAAATTTTATTAACTTTGCTTGGGTAGTTTTTGAGTTAGCTTCCATAATTACGTATTTTTCCCACTTTGTCTATGTAGACGATATCTTATTTGACTCCGTCACTGTTATTTACATAGCAGGTAGTGGTATTCGAATTTGTGTGGGGCAGGTACCACAACTAAAAAGTGAAAATAATTTATTATATAATTTTATCGAAAGGAAGGATTTTAAGTAGGTTTAAATGGTATAAAATAAATTCGCTTTTTGTGTCGGAATGTGTGTGTGACTGCTTTTTTCTTCTAAACAACACAATATTTTCTATGTGGTTTTCACCATAATTTATTTAAAGAATCTTTTCCGGAAGGTTTATGTGTATAATACGTTAATATATACTTTGACATGTTGCCATGGCATCCGTGCGAGGCAGGGGCGGGCCCCTAGTGTAGATACTAATCCTAATCCTAGCTTCCTAATCATATCATCAAAAGTGAATTTGTTTGTTGGTTTGTTTGTTACGCTTGCACTCTAATAAAGCGGCTTAACGGATTTGGATGAAATATGGCACAGGGGTCAAACTCAAAACTCAAACTCAAAGCATTTATTTCAATTAAACCATTTACAGGCACTTTTGAATTGTCAAGGAGTCTGTCAGTCAGAGATATGAAGCTAGTTGCCCATTTCAAAGCGTAGTAGGTACCTATGGAGAAAAACGGGCAAGGCAATCCACGGACACTCTTTTAAATAAAAATAAAAATTATAAGTACAAAAAGTTGGTTACATCATTCATGTTGAAATTATACATGTGAGAACAATGTAGAAAGTACGTTAAAAGCGTCCAAAATTATAAAATAAAACAAAAATCAAGTCAAAAATTAAACTATGCCATGGCAGCTAAGAGATGACCAGTCACAACTGAAGGCACCCGTTCACGAACATGACGCATGGATACAGCACCATTCAGCTCAACCATTTTGAAGGGAGCTAAATGATCCAACACACGCGCCACCATCAGCGAGACATTTAAGTGAGCATGACATATTCCCAGCCGCCAGGGCACATTCAAGTCAATCAAAGTCATATAACCCGATAAATGGTAGCTCTATAGTACATAGTACTCACACCTGTGCTACGCAATTACATAATACAAAGGAGATTAAAGTTTATACAATGCAAAGATGGTCTTACGATCTTCAGCAGCTCCAACAGTTTTTTCAAATGTTAATTACTTAGTTAGTTGTGGCTGTGGAGCAGGACCAGCATAAAGCCAAGCATTTTTATCAGCGATGTAATCCTCCAACTTATAATATGCCTGCATAGTGTGCGTTTTATACAAGTTTTGAATTTCGTCTCATTCAGTCGAAGTATGTGGGGAGGAATTTTATTGTAACATTTTAAACAGTACCCTATGAAAGATGAGTCTACTTTAGCCAGTCTGAAACCTGGTTGAACTAATAGGTCCCTATTTATAGTACAATAAATATGTCTATCACCTCTTTTACTAAAAATATGTAAATTTTTTCTTACGTGGGTGATGTTTTCATAGATATATTGACAAGGTACCGTCATGATGTTAATATCCTTAAACAGTTCCCTTAAAGAATCGCACCTGCGGAGATTATAAATGGCTCTGATCGCTCTTTTCTGCAGAATAAAAATATACTCGATGTCTGCAGCCCGTCCCCATAGTAAAATACCATAAGATATGATGCTATGAAAGTAACTAAAATAGACTAGCCTCGCGGTATTTACATCAGTAAATTGATGGATTTTTCTGACAGCATATGCTGCTGAACTTAGCCGTCCTGCAAGAGATGTTAAATGAGGACCCCATTGTAGTCTTGAGTCGAGCGTGATCCCCAGGAAAACAGTTTTATCGACGAATTCTAGTTTCTCTTGATTCAATACTATCTTACAATCACTACTTTTGACATTTGGTAAAGAAAATTTTATGCACTTAGATTTTTTTCCATTTAATACTAAATTATTAGCAGTGAACCAATTTTGGACCTGCAGTAGGGCATTATTTACTTCGTCAAAATTTGTAGCACGTCACCTTAAAAATTAAGGAAGTATGGTCAGCAAATAACACCATGTTTGGCTGATTTTTTTAATAAATGCGAGTAGGTCATTAATATATACTAAAAAGAGGAAAGGACCCAAAATCGAGCCTTGTGGAAAACCCATTTTCACAATTAAACCTGTTGAGTTAATCCCGTTTATTTGAACTTGCTGTTGTCTATTATTTAAATAAGATTTTACTAAACTGAGCGCAAGTTTTCCAAGTCCGTAATGCTCAAGTTTCAAGAGTAAGGTTTCGTGATCGACGCAATCAAATGCCTTCGAGAGGTCACAAAAGATTCCTATCGCATCTTGGGCCTATTCCCACGCGTTAAAAATGTGTCTTAATAAAGTTACACCGGCGTCGGTCATATAACGTCCTTTGGTGAAGCCATACTGTTGGTCGTGAAGGATTTTATTTGAGTTAAAATGATTGAGCATTTGATTCAGCATTACCTTTTCAAACACTTTGCTGAAAACTGGCAGCATGGATATGGGTCTATAATTATTGGTGTCTTTACTGTCCCCGGATTTGCAAAGTGGTATTACCTTACTGTATTTCATTAAATCCGGGAAGACTCCTTGATTCACACACAAATTAAATATTAAGGCTAAGTAAGGCGCTATGGTCTCAATTATGGAGGTACACACTTTAATGGACATTCCCCAAAGATCCTCAGTCAATTTGATCTTTATTTGCTTAAAAGGTTTTATTACTGATACGGCGTTAATATGCTTAAAGTTAAATTTAATCGGGCCAGGTAAAACGTTCGCCTTTACTAAATCAAAAGAGAGCGATGGCAAGGAGTTTAAGGTTTCAGTAGTTTTAAGTGGGATACTGGTAAAGAAATGTACAAATTCTTAAGCCACTTCTTTGCTATCGCAAATAAGACCACCGCCTGACGTCTCCAGTGTGTAATCGGAATTATGCTTTTTGTTCCTATTCGTTTAATTATTGATAATTTTCTAAACCGCCTGTATTTTATTGTCTGCTGATTTAACCTTGTTGCTGATGTATAAGGCTTTAGCTGCCTTACAAGTGTTCTTAAAAGTTCTTGAATAAGTAGCAACATACTTATTAAAAGTTTCCGTGTTAATATAAGGCCATAGAGCTCAAAAAGTCTTTCCCTACTTTTCCTGAGTCCTTTTGTTGCCCAGTCACTAAATAAAAACTTAGGGCTGATAGTCTTAGTGTTCTTCTTAAAAGTATTATTGAACTCGGTTTGGACTACCGAAAAGAAATCTTTATATAAAATATTGACATTGTTTATTGCAAGGTCCTGATTATTTAATTTACAAACCAAAGCGCTATTAAATTTATTTAAATTACCAGCTGTTACTGGTCTGAATTGTATCTGCACTTTTTGTATAGTTAAGTTGGATTCAAAAGTTACTGTTTGCCCTCTGTGATCAGAAGGGAGATAATTAACGATGCTTTTATCTAAATAGTCGCAGCAACAGAACACATTATCAATACATGTAGCAGTAGTCGTAGTTATTCGGGTTGGCTCTACAAACACATTTGACAAAATGAATGATTTAAACAATTTGTTTAAATCATTCATTTTGTCAAATGTGGGGACTTTAATATTAACATTTTAGAAAATCATTCTAATACCAATAGATTATTAAATTTTAATAATCTATTGTTATTAGAATGATTTTCTAAAATGTTAATATTAAAGTCCCCACAGATAATTACCGATTTATTCCCAGTTGCAAGTTTTGACAAAACATCTTCCATTACTGACTCAAATATAGAGTAGTTTTGATAATTAGGGGGTCTGTAAACACATACTATAACATGCTTATCTAGCTCAAAACAAGACAGCTCAATGCTATGTTCAACTGATAGTTCAACTATGTTGTTACGGGTTTTTGATTTAATATAATTTTTAATTAAGATTAGTGAACCACCACGCAGCTTTGATTTTCGGTTAAAACAACTGACCACACTATAATTCTCATAATTAATTAACATTTCATAGTCTTTTAACCAATGCTCAGTTATATAATTGATGTCAAACATTGTTTTTTCCAAAAACAATTCAATTTCCAATTGTTTGGCAGAAAAACCTCGAATATTTTCATGAAATAATTTCAAGGATTTCTGCTTAGCCTCTTTTGTGCAGTTAACTTCGTTAGCGCTAGAAAATACCTTTTTGTTATTAAGTGTACCTATACAGTTAGTGGTACCTTCTGTTGTCTTACAAACTAGTTTAAATGACTAATTTGAACCACTCTATCATTAGTACTATTACTAATTGTGGTGCTAATTATGGATGACTTCGACATACTAATTATGTCTGGCTTAATATTAAAAGCCTAGCTATTTGACGTCTAAAACTAATGGGCAGATACACAGTATCCCTAGTCGACCTTAGCTTATCAACAAAAATGTTGGTGTCAAAAAATATAAACTTGTCACTATGGTGACTAACTAAAAAATGCATGTATTTATTTAACATATGAATGTAGTTATTTTGCCTATTTGACAAGTGCTCAAAGTATGGAAAAGCACACAAAATGATTTTCTTACAATTTAACTTCAATACGTGACACTCGTGACGCTCGGTGACACTATCAGTGATATCAGCTTTTTTAACATTTGGGTCCCTTGGGTCTCTCAGAAGGTCAGACAAATAGAGGATACGTTTAATCCTGGATCGCAGATGAATTCGCGGGCAACAGCTAGTAAAATATGTAATAAAATCACTGTATCTTTGCCGTTGATCATATTTAATTATTATTATCCCCCTTACAAGTCTTTCTGTCTGTTACCACTTGTTTCTCTAAATAATAATATTCAGTTAGGTAAAGTAGTATCGTAATATTATTTTATTACCTCACTATAAATAGCAATCCTAAGAGGATACTAAAAGCTCCCAGTGCATCATAAACCCACGGACATTAAACTCTAAAGCTTACTACTGATTTCTTTAGCGGATATAATTCTTAAAATTACTTCTAGAGCTAGAACTAAGTAGATTTGAATAAATTAGATTCTTTTTTAGGGTTTCGTACCTCAAAATCAGATGACCGATGGAACCGAAAAGAGTGGCGACCGCGTACCGGAAGACGTAGCGTTGGAAGGCCCCCCACAAGGAGGACCGTTGACCTGGTGAAGGCCGTGGGAATGCCGGTCGAAGTGGCGGTGTTTGGGGGAGGCCTATGTCCAGCAGTGGACGTCTTTCGGCTGAAATGATGATGATGATGATGTATCTCAAAACCTATGTAACAGACAGAGTCTATTTCGCAAGTTTGTTATTATATTTCCTACCTGCGTTTTTTTTTTAAATACAAATAACCAGGGTCAAAATTAAACGAGTAGCCTAAGTCATCCTCCAGGTCTTAGGCTACCCATCTGTCAAATTTTATAACGATAGGTTCCGTGGCTTAGGCGTCAAAAGGTGGACAGGAAAAGGAAAAGGTGGACAAAAAGGATAACAGACATACATAAAGGAAGAGTAACTTTCGTATTTAAAAGTAGGGATAGTAAGGATTAAGTATATTTAAGATAATATTACTATTAGTATGAATAAAGTGAGCCTATTTTTATAGGCGCACACAAACCTCGGCTCAGTGCTGCTACTGAGAAGCATGTTTTGATAGCAGAGAGATGCAAAGTTGTACAATAAGTGAGTGGAGTATGATTATGGAGTACATTATATTTAATCAATTTTCTTTTCAGATTTTGTGAAAGCAAAATATGTATGCAAACGTGGACGTGTGGACGCGCCTCTGATTTATATTGGACACGGGCACGTCCACTTTATTTCGTTTGTGTATATTTCATAAAGGTGGTACAAACACGTATCGTTGTAATTACGACTTTGACACAAAGAGCTTTTGCAAATTAAAACCATGTCCGAGTTAACTAAGTTATTTATCGTAATGAATTTTTGAGATGATAGTGCTAAATGTAGTGCTAAATATAATGCTAAATATAGTGCTAAATAATAACAGCCGCACGGGTCGATCGAAGGTTAAGCTACCCTTGGCGAGGACGGTCTGTAAATGGGTGACTAACCACAACATCGCGTCCCCTCCGTGCCTTGAAAAGCACGTTAAAACGTTGGTCTCGACTGTCATTTGTAGATCTTTGACAATCGTTACGGGTAGTCAGAAGCCCGAAAGTCTGACAACCAGTCTTACCAGTAGGTATCGTATTACCCAGTAACTGGATTGTGGAGGACAGATAGGCAGTAGGCAGATAGGCAGGAATGCAGCTGAATACCATGTAACATACAGGTATTTTACTTGGTATTCAGCTGCATTCGGTTAGACTGGAAGCCGACCTAACATAGTTGGGAAAATAGTAGGCAGATGATGATGATAGTAATCAAGGCTACCCTAGTCAGTCATTTTTTCCATACTACCGTCGTATGAAGTCCATTGGTTGACAGTTTACCTACATTAAAAATTATATCGACGTGTTTCGTCATCATTTAGCTATGTACCGAATCAGAATTTAAAAAATGAAAAATGGTTTGTAAGCTATGAGCGTCTAAACTTTCATATTTCAACACTATCTTTAACGCATCTTTGGGCGTAAAAAATAACTAACTCCTGGAGTGTAAAACTGGCAAAATTGTTACCGTACTGTAATAGTGATGATAATATTTATTAAAAAATTCAAATAACTTTATTTTTAATAAATACATCCAGTATTCAGTAGTTTATTCAAAGTATCTATACGCCCAAAGATCTATTCACGTTTTACGTGCTCGTTTTCGTTATAAATCATAAAACTAAATAAAAATAAAAAAATCTAAATAGCTTACATATTAGCCACACCCTCCTTCGAGTTCGAGCCCTCGACTAGGCACCTAGGGCAACCTTAAATCACAGGTATTTCTTCTTACAATATAATATTTTCAAAATTTACTGCATGTGGATAAATAAAATTATAAATAAGAATTAATTGCACGCCGGCTATAACTTGTAACAGTTTGGTAAAGTACAAACAAGCATTGTGTTGGTAATACAGTTGCGTGTTTTAAAGCACTAAATCTAATCTCCTAGATGTAGTTATAAACTTTGAAAATGAACATTAGGTCACGTGAAACCCTAACTTATGGCCGACTACGAAAATATGTGTGAGGTCTGATGAGGCGCAGAGTCGGCACCTTGACTGAATGAACGACCGTTTTTGCTTTATTTTGCCTTAGCTTCTTCTTATCATTGGGAAAATCGTGTCATCGTATACACCACAAAGTAAATACAAAGGTACACCGTAAGTGGCAAATAAGTTTATTTATGTGCTGAGTTGCAGACAAACTAAGTAGGTACTAATTTATTTGTCTATGGAAAAATTTCTCCCGTTTCAATGCTTTTTCCTATTGGTAAGATGGATGGATGGATGGTGGAATCTCTGGACAATTTTTTTTTAGATGTCAATATAACTAAATTATTTTCTAGTTAAAAACTTTAAACGAAGGAACTGGGTTCCGTTTTGTTTGCCGAACGCCGCTGCCGCCGCCGCGCCCGCCCGTGCCGCCTTGTTACTTTTGCACGCTCGTTGCAAAATCTTGTTTACATTAGGATGATGGATTCAAATTGCTGCCTTAGTTTTTCCAGACTTTCTAATATTTACTTTATAAACTAGTAGGTATTTCCTGCACTATCTCTCAGCTGCATAACTTGCAAGCTCTTTTATTTAATCTACCAATTTGTTATGTTACTAGTAAAAATACCAACATTAACATATTGTAAGATTTTTTAATACTTACTTGGTTTTTGGCTATCATTTTCGTAATTATTTAAACAGTTCTGTACCTCAAAAGGAAAAGAAATAACCTTTATAGGATCACTTCGTTGTCCGTAGGTACATCGATCTATCTGTCAAGAACCTTTTTCTTAGGAACGCGCAATAAAAAAATACGGCCATTTATGCGACATATTTTGATACTCGCAAATAAATCAAAACCCCGTTAACCTAGAATCATGAAATTTGGCAAGAAGCAAGGTCTCACAGCACACAGCACAGCACGAGTAGATAAAGGAAAAGGTCCGAAAATCGTTAATTTATAGTTCCATCACATTAGCAGTTGGAGAATTGATCGTGACGCTTAACCGATGCATGACAGAATATTTTTCAGCTATAAAGTTAAGGTTGTCCTTAGGATAAATTCATCCCAACTACGGAACCCTTCATTGTGCGTGATCCGAGACGCAATTGGCCAGTTTTCTTTCTAAAAGCTGTAAGAATGGAGCGCAAAAACCAACTCTTTGTTTAATAAGTATAAGTAAAAGTTCAAGCTTCAGTCGTAAATCACGATAGTAGATGAAATTGCGTGTGAAGATAAGCTTACGACAAATTACAGACTACGCTTCGCTTCACTCAGTACTTTAGCTACATTGATTGAATGAAAAGAACGTAACTTGTGTTGGAGCGTATTGTTTGTAAGTAAGTATATAAAATATTGGCAAGTTTTGAAAAAATATAATAGGGAAGTCTTTTTTGTTCTGGCAATTTCAAGCTCATAGATATTTCTGTAAAAAACTAAATAATTACTTTTATACGTGACATGATTTATCATCCTCCAAAATTTGGTACCTAGCTAATAATTTTACCGGATAATAATTGTTTTCAAATTATGTGAACTTTACAATAAAATCAATTCGTATTTGAAAAGGTCAAATTCCAACGTACAAAATCTATTTGTGCAAATAAAATTAAAATAATGAACACCCAAATCCTACGAGTGAATAAAAACGTGACATTTTATTTTTTACCTACCGTTCATAGGCCGTTAGGGTTTCAAACAATGTTGCTACATGAGCAGTTTTGTTCCGACTTTATTTAGTATTTTATGCAGGTACTTGATAGGTACGTCCATTTGGGTACTAAAGTTTAACTTAATTAATTTGTAGTAAAGCCTGGCTTAATGTTGGGATCCAAAACGTCCTACATTTTTGAGTAGGTAATTTATTTTCTCATTAATTTCGGCAAAGGAGACAGCATGCCTAGTTTATTTGCCTTTTTTATTATTACTTAAATAAACCTACCTCTGTTAAACCTGTATTAAGGTTGACCTATAAATGTTGCCAACAGCGAGAACTGAAATATACAATGTTAGAAAAAGTTCTGGGCATAAAAATAATAAACAAAATCGACCAATTAGTATTTCGTCGAGTTCGACGGTCCAGTTTTCATTACTTAGCTGTCAGCCTGGATTACACGCATGGCCTCACCCAGTAATGACGCTGTTCCAGCACACCACACCGAGTAACAGTTTCTATATACATATATCTACAACAAAAAAATATGTAAGTATACAAATAAATGGAGATAATACTTATTTACTTAACAAAAATCTTAACGTCGTTCACTGACGCACTTCCGAAAACGACTGTCCGATGCAATGTGGAGACAATAATACGACAATAAATGAAAACAATGGTAATAGTTATGCATGAGTATTTTAAAAGTATGAAATAAATCCTAGCATCGTTTAAAAAGTGTTATTTTTAACCTACTTCTAATATAACTAACAAAGTAGTAGTGATTGGCCGACGACTATGGGTTTTGCCAATCTTTGACTAGCTATAGTGACTAAACTATTGGATATGTTTGATTGAATTTTCGTATGCAGACTGGGAACGGCATTAGATATTTAGGGGTATGAGGAATAGGGTGTAAAGTTCACTCATCCACCATAGAAAAGGGAGGATCCTCCGACCAGACGGGTGTTGTGTCTGGCGGGCAACTGCCCAATGATTGATATTGAATTTTTGTATATATGTTCACTGCACGGTAAACTCTAATTGCGCGATGCAGGATTTTTGTGACGTCAGGTCTTTGATGCGTAGTTCGAATGTGGCGATGTAGGTACCGCCACAATATACGCAATTTAATTTCTTGTCGTGTTGTGGTCTCTACCATAACTAAAAGTGAGCACTAAATTAATGTTTTGAATATTCATCCCTTAAAGGGGTTCATAGGACAGTTCGTCGTTTTTGCCGATGGGTAAACACATCGGGCACATGCCTTGCGTTGATATAATGTATATAACTTCCATTGCCCTTTAATCCCTGTGGGTCCACGGGTATGCATGCGTCCATAGAATTTTGTATAACAAAGCAATTCCCCTGTGCCGATTGAAAAGAATGATGAAAGATGACATGAGAGCTGTCAAGTTTTAAACCACTTGCAACAAGTACAATATTTTCATAACTAACTCGTTGTTTTTGTAACTGCCCCGATGGTCTCGTGGCCCGTATCGGGCATAGTGTTTTTCCAATAGGAATTTCTCAGTAGCAGCCCGGAGTTTATAAATTGGTGGTATGACACCTTCGTGCCTCGGAAAACACGTAAAGCTGTTGGTCCAGCGCCTGATCGTCCGTATCTCCGCGGTCGTATCAGATTGCCGTCCCATCGGACTATGAGAGTTAAGGGTAGAGGGAGTGTATCTGTGTTTGCGCACACACTTTTGCACTTTAATATCTCCTTCGTACTTGTACTTGGCTAATTTCCGTTGAGATTGGCCGCCATGACCGAAATTCGGGTTTGGAAGATATTATGTTCATTAAAAATTTTGTCTGCTAAATAGCGGGATTGAGCTTAGTTTCTCCTAAACTGTACTTATTTTAATTTAGGGCGAATTTCACCAATAAAACTGAACGCTATCAGCAAGTAAACCACGTTTATTTAAGAGCTGTCAGTGTCATTATTTTCTTTGGAATATTGACACTCAAAGCTCTTGAACTCGGTTTAGATGTGCTGATGGCGTCCAGTTTCATTGGTGAAATGTGCACTAAGTAGTACCTTTCACATTCAGGGCGAATTTCACCAATGAAACTGAACGCTATCAGCACATCTAAACTGCGATTAGGAGCTGTCAGTGCCATCTTTATTGGGGAATGTTGTCACTGACAGCTTTTGAACTCAGTTTAGACGTGCTGATCGCGTTCAGTTTCATTGGTGACATTAGCCCTTAGTCTGCTTCTTATTCACCACACTGCGATTACCGTTACCATGTCTTAACTTTCTTTGTCCGAATTTGTACTTTATTTTCACCAAAAAAATCCGTTAAACACGGAAGTGAAGTATCCGAAAAGGAAAATTACATTTCAAACACAGACAAAAGTATATATTTTTCATTACGGTTAATTTTCGAAAGAATGAATTTGCAAAACTTATACTATAATAAAAAGAAGACAAGATCGCAAAATAAAGTATCCGCTTTGAAAACATTGGACTCGTTTCGCGTTTCATAGATCACCGCCACGTTTCGTGACCCGACAGCGGCAGCCCGGATAATATTTTTCGAATCACTTACCCTACCAATTTCCGATCGGATATCTCCAAATCGATTTATTTACACTTGATTCTGATACCGTGATTGATTCCATCGCTGAAATCAATCACTCGATACTGGCGTCATTTGACGTCTGCGATATTTATAAATACTAATTGGTCGATCGCTTGACCCAATTATTATTAATCGGTAATTATAAAACACAAAATATAATTAAAGCGTCACTGCTAATAGTTTGTCCAATTAGTGTGACTAACTCACCTACCTTTGTGCCTACCTCATAAGAAAATATTATTATTGAACACATTCATTTCAATTCGTGTTTATAATGCAGTAGGTACATGTGGGCATTAATAAGGTACACACGGCTACACATCAAGCCATACATTTCCAGTTAATGCTGATCTCGCATTGTATAGGATTTCCGTACAATGCGAGGTCAGCATATACTGGAAATGTATAGCGTGATATGTAGCCGTGTGTACAGTCAACCGCACATCAGTGGTAACTTTTGTAACACGAAAACGTTCTACGACATAAAGGCACTATCATTGTCAAATAGTCTAAAACGGCCACATTAGCAATTCCTCTAAAAGCAATTCATTTACTGAATTTCCAGCTGTCATTAGCAATTCCTCTAGTTTGACACAAAAGTGTGGACCATTTTACGAATTTCCATAGGAAACTGTCAAATAGATGAATTATTTCGTAATACACATGAATCGCACGCAGATCATAAAATTATGAAGTGTCAGTTTGTGACATTTTACGATGATTCATAATATTTTTCTAATATGATTCTGTCAAAGTGTCTATTTTAAGCCCCCCCTTGTGCTGGTGACTGTACCTACATCTAGTTGTAGAAAGAGAGACTGTCACATAGTGCATGAGTGACAGAAACGACGCTCCACAAATCCGAGGGTAATGGCGTAACGCACTGACATTGGGAATGCATTAAATTTTGACAATTCAAAAACATTAATTGCATTATTAAGAGATAGAAGGTACAATTTTTTTTAATATTGTGTATTTATTTTATTGTTTTGATTATGTATTTAATTTGATTTGATTTTATTGATTTATTTTCAGTTTTTTTGATTTAATTTAATTTAATTTGATGTTTGTTTTTATTCTATTGTGATTTATATTATTTTATGTCTGGCAATGAGTTTTATTTACCTGAAAATAAATGAATTTTTTTATTTATTTTTTATTAACTTTGTCGAGCAGACGAACTTTTCAAACATAAAAAGCAATGGATTAGCAATTTCCTTAAAAAATCCTTCGGGCTGTGATTGCAAAGGTACTGTATGTTTTTTTTAAATATTGGTATCTAAGGAATGGTATCAATAATTTGCCAAAATTGTTAATATCTTGTGAGTTATTATGAACAACAGCAACGTCTGAGAACAAAAGGAAATTGTTATTTCGACTAATGCATGCCAATTCATATTAATAATAGAATTTTATGAAAACATTTTGGTTGATATATCTCTATGATATAATAGAAATCTCTATCGCTATGACAGAAAAAAAAAGTTACTGTGTCAATTTATAAAATACAATAGACGTAGATATATTTAGAAACCTATTCCGCTTAACTACTTACGTACTGCTTACTACAAACATACCGTTTCTACAAATTCATGAAAATAGATGAAAAAAATACCTTTCTTGTATACCTATATACTTGTATACCTCCTTTCATTTTTAGGGTTCCGTGCCCAATTGGTAAAACGGGACCCGACGGGACGGGGGAACGAGACAGACAGACAGACAGAGTTACTTTCGCATTTATAATATATTATTAGTAAGGAAGTAAGGATGGTACGGAACCCTTCGTGCGCGAGTCCGATTCGCACTTGGTCGGTTAATTACTTTATTTTATTTTTATTACTTGTTTTTAAAGCGATTCACACTGAAAATTTGAACTGTCAACCTATGAAGGTTAAAAAAAAGATATAGTCCTGTGACAGACGGACGGACGGAACCTTAGTAATAGAGTCCCTCCCGTTGGCACCCTTTGGGTACGGAACCCTAAAAACTACTGCGTACAGGAAAGTTTTAATAAAGAGGAAAAGACAATAGCTTAAGTTGTCTTATTAAAAAGTTGTGCACTTTACATGCCCGAACATCTCGTGAGCTAAGTATAAGTACCTACCTAACATAGGTTCGTGATATTGTGAACGATACAGACTAGGTATAGTACGTATGTACTTGAGTATCATACGCACTATGGCGGTATCTACATCGCCACATGCGAACTACGAATCAAAGACCTGACGTCACACAAAAATCCTTACGTCACATAAATCCTGCATCGCGCAATTAAAGTTTACCGTGCAATGGACATATATACAAGAACCCGACATCAATCGTCGGGCAGTTGCCCGCCAGACACAACACCCGTCTGGTTGGAGGTTCCTCCCTTTTCTGTGGTGGATGAGTGAACTTTACACCCTGTTCCTCATACTCCTGAACTTATATAATCTATACCTGCGCATGTTCCTTTGTACACACGGCTACATATAATTTCCAGTATAAGCTGATCTCATATTGTATAGGATTTCCGTGCAATGAGAGGTCAGTTTATACTGGAAATGTATAGCTTGTAAAGTAGCCTTGTGTGTACATAGAGTAATTGAAAATCTTTTCTGAAGCAGAAACACAATACACACTTTGTCCATTTATTCTAGAACAGAAAATGTGTTTCATTTCGATTTAGAACACGCAGGTTTGTGTATATAATTTTATTATTTTATCAAAACAGCCTTTTTCGTATCCATACAGAAGAAAAAACAGCCTGATTAAGGGGTTTATGTACTAATGGGAAATATTTAACTGATCCTTTAAAAGCTTATTGACCTTCTATTGATGTATACTTTCTAAATTAATGAACTTCTAAAAACTTTTTGAGCTTGTGATGATTCACACTATTTCTAAATAAATGAGCCCCTTTTTAAATTTCTTGTGTTTTCTCACAGTTCGTCGCAGTAATTAAGTTAGGATATCTCGAGCAAACGAGTAAGGCTAGGATAGACTATGTAGTATTTTTAGAAACGCAAAAAAGGAATGGTTAGAGTTTTAAAAACAAAAGAGAGAACTCATTATATTAGAGTGTTAAATAATATTTATAGGAAACTTAAATGGGAATTATTTGAGGTGGTGCCTTTAATAATTATTTTATTTACACAGAATACCATAAAAATTCTGTTGAAAATGAAGAGGAAAACTTTTCAGCATATACGCCACGTACCAAACATCAGAAAGATATCTAATATTTTAGGAACAGTTAAATCCAACCAACTGGAATACTTTCTTTCATCTCTAAGGGTTTCTTTGAATATAAAAGAAAAGCTATCGGCTGTGTACTCGCATTGTTTGCTCTAGTATTGTTATTTATTTTCTCAAACGCATTGTTTTCGAGACAATAGAACCGAAGTAGGCATGTTTTTTGTCACAAAAGTAGAATTTGAACTTCTTAATGGTCTGGAACACACTGATAGGATATTTCAAATATTCATATTTCACATAACAGAAAACTGATACCAATCCATCCGAGGCTATCCATAAATTACATCACACGAATTTCAAGATTTTTGGAGCCCCCTCTTGTCCTCGTCAAAGGTGGTCATATATTTTCTGTGATTCCTGCTGTGAGGTCACATATTTTACAATTTTAAATTAAACCTTGTGATAATGTTGCTAGCGTCGGTAATTTTTTAAAGTTTTTCGCTAGAGTTTTAATACTTTAAATTTAACTATAATGCATGTGACGTCACTAAGCTTATGACCCATCCCCGACCCCTCGTCACACGATGTCACACTTTTTGTTAACCGCCTCCCTTCCCCTTAAAGTGTGACGCTATTATGGACGGCGTCTAATATTCTACTTTTAGCTATCTACATTAAGATCTGCAAACACGTTTTTTTGCCGAGGAAAACTACGGTTGATTCGCCGTGTGTAGGCACAATTATGGAAGTTTGTCTATGAAGACAGACACGGCGGTACTACGACACGGTGCCGTAACCGTATACTACAACTGGGTGGTTTGCTGTGTCATAAACAAGCTCACACGGTTATTCTGCGTGCGGCTAGCGCGCCATAATGTAAAGAAACCTGTTGATTAATAAAATTAATAGATAAATTGATTTTGATGATTCTTTTTTTGTTTGGTAGGTTATGCTTCAGAGGTGGTCCCATATTTTTTTTATTAACTTTGCTTACTTAGTTTTTGAGTTAACTTCAATAATACGTACTATTTTTCCCACTTGTCCTTTATGGATGATGTTTTAAGTTCCCGTCACCGTTATTTACATAGCAGATAGTGGTATTCGAATTTGTGTGGGCTGGGTATCACAACAAAAAATACAAAAAGTTTAAACTATTTACAAAAAAAATAATACTTTAATATCGGAATTCGGTTCAGATTTTCGGAAATTATAGTAATTTTTCACTTTTTAGTGTTTTTTTTTGGAAGTCGGCTGTTTTTTTTTGTAATTTCTATGAATAACTCCGAACTCTAGTAACGGATATCCTATCAAATAAATTAATAAGTTTAAGCTGATTCATTTCGCCACAATATTGTTTTAATCACATTTTGATCACAGACAAGTTCCAATTATAGCGGATTTAATTCGATTTCTTCCGAAAGGTTAAAACTGAAGTGGAAAACTAATCAACACTTTAGTAGAAGATTCAACAGATTTTTGTTGACCAAGGATTAGATTGTGATATTTGTACTGTAAACGCTCTTAAATACTGGCGCGACTACGCGACGTGACGCCGCCGCACAGTGGGCCCATACTGAAAATTAGTGGACTTAGGCAACAAAGTTCCTATATCGATGCGATTTTTTTTTATATGACGTGTTGTATTATTCCTGACAACTTTTATTCTTATAAAATTTCTTCTAAAGTTGATAGTTTGTCTTGAAAAAAATTAATTAGATTTTTTTGTATGGAGCGAATCACGTTTAATTTTTTTTCTTCAATTGTACTAATATGTTGAGTGTGTGGCGTGAGTATATGATAGCTAGGGTCATCCTCTATCCATGAAAAAAAAATCAGCGCCGGCCATCTGCGGCAGCGCGAGTAATCATTCGGTAAAAAAAAAAATGATTTGGAAGAATTTTTTTGTCATTTAAAATAAATTCAAAGCATATTTTTTGTCTCATTTGGCTGTTTTCACCTTCTTTTTAGTTAAATAATAAATAAAATAATTAATAGCGCATACGTACTTATAACTAGTAATTCTGGTAGAGATTTAGTTATTATTGCATGTTATCGGTAGCACCTGCATTGTGATTGATGACTCATTTGTTTGTGCACTCGGCTAAGCGCATAACTAATGAGTCATCGAAAAATGCTCGTCTCTGATTGGCTGAATAATTTTCACTCACTGTTATGTCCACTACTTGAGTAATTAACACTAACTATAAATATAAAGACATTCATTAAGTCCATCTAGTTAGCCTCCGCGGGCAAGGGGCGAAGCCCCGATCCCGCTCGCCACGTCCCCTTGCGGGGACGTAGCGACTTCCACGAACGAAGTCCATCTAGTTTCGCTCTTGTCGCTTGTTTGTGAACACAGTGAAATACTTGTATTTTTATATTTACATTAGAACTATGGCTGGATTTTGTACCAACCTAGATCTTTTTGTGAAATTAAGAAGTGGCGGTGATCTGAAAAATCATATGTTTCTGTATGAAAGTATCATTTCTGTCTTGACTACCGAAGTTTCTGAAGAAGACAAGAACCGAATCAAGGAGTTCTGTCGACTTTTTTGTGTAAATTTAAATAAAAAGTGGATAGAGTCAAGTAGAAATCAAAAAACTTTTATGAATCGTGTAATTAATCGCAAGTGGTTGGAAAAAAACATCAACCGGCCTGTTTGTGACAGTGTTGATCTGAGAAGTGTGATGGGCTTTTCGGACGCAGCCTTATCTGAGCTTGTGGATATAGATTGCCATGTTCCTACTCTTGCAGTATGTACTGCGGAAGCGGGAACATCTACAGAAAAGGAGCACAGAAAACCGTTCGAAGAGTTAAGTAATAAGCAAAAGAAAAGACATTCTACTTCCATAGTAGAAGAAAATTCCGAGGAAGAGTTGCAGCACTGGTACATAACAAAATTGAAAGACAACGGTAAAACGAATCTGGCAAAAGTGGTCGAATACCTTTCCAGTAATCCAGATGCGCCATCCGAAGTAGAAGAGAGACTATTCAAAAAGCAGAGCTTAAGTACTGTCTCTGAAGATAAGTGTTTAGCTCTTTATACATCAGTTGCGCTCTCGAAATGGAAGTACTTAGCTCTTCGACAATTTCTGAAAGAAGAAAACTGTGCTGCCTTTCCATCTTATCCAAAGCTTGTAAATGCCAAGAAAAGATGTTACCCACCACAAGAGAGTATGGAGATTACCGAAAACGGAGCTCACATTAAATTGCAAGCGCTATTGGACCACACTGTGGAGAGGATATTACTTGATATAAATACTGTTGATAGGTCTCAAAATGAAGAACTCAAGTTGACCTGGAAATGGGGACTTGATGGTTCTTCGTCGCAGAGTAACTATAAACAGAAAACGTCAAACACAGCTACAGAGTTCGATGATTCATCAGTATTCATGATAAGCATCGTCCCTCTTCGGCTAGTGTCTACTAGGCCATCATCTGGGAATGAAAATCTAGTTTGGGAGAACCCCACACCTTGCTCAACTCCGTACTGTCGACCAGTGAAGTTCACTTTCATTTCGGAGACAGCTGACTTTATAAAGTCTGAAGAGTCTGAGATGAAAAAACAAATTGATGAACGAATATCTACACAGTGTGGAAATATTATTGTATCACATGAATTGCTTTGAATTTATTTTAAATGACATGAAAAAATATGCTTTGAATTTATTTTAAATGACAAAAAAATTATTCCAAATTATTATTTTTTTACCGAATGATTACTCGCGCTGCCGCAGATGGCCGGCGCTGATTTTTTTTTCGTGGATAGAGAATGACCCTAGCTATCATATACTCACGCCACACACCCAACATATTAGTACAATTGAAGAAAAAAAATTAAACGTGATTCGCTCCATACAAAAAAATCTAATTAATTTTTTTCAAGACAAACTATCAAGTTTAGAAGAAATTTTATAAGAATAAAAGTTGTCAGGAATATTATAACACGTCATATAAAAAAAAATCGCATCGATATGGTAACTTTGTTGCCTAAGTCCACTAATTTTCAGTATGGGCCCACTGTGCGCCGCATTGTTCGCCGTGAAGTTTTCTCAGAAATTGTTTTGTTAAAAGTCGCGTCGCGCGACTACTCGCGCCAGTATGTAAGAACCTTAACACCTTGACCTCTAGTACAAGAACATACGTCACGACTCGTTAGTTTTATTTTTAGTATTATTTTATTTTAAGTACGGTTAGAAAGAAAAGTCTTTTAATACAATTTAACACGATTCAATTTGCCTAGCCGTTTCCCAACTATGTGGGGCTCGGCTTCCAGTCTAACAGGATGCAGCTGAATACCAGTATTTTACATGGAGCGACTGCCACAACTCAGTAACTTGGTAATACCCCTTGGTAAGACTGGTTTTCAGACTTTCGGGATTCTGATAACCCGTAAAGACTGTCAAAGATCCATGAATGACAGCCGGAACCAACGGCTTAACGTACTTTCCGAGTCACGGAGGAGTCTCAGTATGTAAAGATGGTCACCCATCAACGGACCAACCCCGACGAGCGTAGTTTGACCTAATGGATCGACCCGTGCGGCTGTTATTACTTTGTACAATTTAACACGAATCATGCAGCCCGGAGTCTGGATTTGTGCCCGGTTGAAGGCAATAAGCTCGCCCCCTATTATATGGGATTTAAACATAACTGGCGAACTGTGGGCGTATTAGAGATACACCTCTGCCTTACCCTTAGGGGAAGACAGGCGTGATGTTATGTTACGTACGCATAATTTTAATTTATGATTTAGGTATTATGCATTGTTAATTGTCTGTCTATGTCTCCTCATGCGGCAAGCGTATTAACATTAGCAGTCCACCTGGTAGACTCCAATTGCACGCTATTTAAATCAAGTCTGTCATCATGCAGCCACTACAAGTCCCGCTCGTCCTAGATTGAACAGGATAGCCAGGCGCTGAAGGCAAAATAAAATCTGCCGTTTTCTTTTGTCGAGAAGAACGAACATAAATGTATGTCAGCCACAAATTTCTTTTTTTGTTTTCGTCGTAGTTCCCACTCTAAAAGTTGTTTATAATGATAAGTAAAATGACCCCTCAAGAGACTTTCAGTTGTTTCAATTACAATTTGTAGTCCCATACAAACCAATTAGGTCGTGTGCACTCTATAGGTAAGTGCCATGCGAATCATACCAACTGGGAATTGAAATATCGTAACTATTTGTAAATTACTAACATTTTGTTGGTTTGTAAAGATTTATAGGTATAGGAAAGTATTGAATAATTTCAAAAAACGAGTGAGACATATTTAATTGAATAAATAATACGATTTTTGTCGCAGTCACGAGTAAAAATATGTATACACTTAGCAAAATTCACTAACCATTTTTTCGTGGAATAACGATTGCAACTTTGAGATGAAACCTATTTCCTAATAATATGGGTTCCAAAATACTATGTTCGTTATAACATAAAATTACAATCAATACAGTAGGAGAAAATCACTTTTTAAAGTTGCTATTAGTGCTCGTGACTTTAAAAGTACAATATGGTTTGTCTTTCCTTTGAAACATGTCGGGAACGATAATTGTGTAAATAATGTATTTGTACCTATTCAATTCCGCCTGTATTTTGATAAGCTTAAACACACATATAGCATATATTAGCTTACATTATTATTGAGATTCCTTTGTGTAGCACGTACCGTCTTCCTTTAAACATGTTATGGTCTAATTTCCTGTACTTTATATTTAAATGTCTCGTTTAAGAAGCTTATTAACTAAAGAAATTGTTGACTTAATATTACCGGTGATACTGACGTGGCTTAGGACTTCTCAAGCAAATCTTGTGCTGGACGATTTTAAAGTCAAAACAAAAAGTATAATAGCATACTTAAATACGATTAGGTACCCAAGGGTAGAAACGGTACTTAAAAAGTACCGTTGGGTACCTAATAATATTAAAATAAAAAATAAAACTGTAAAAGTATTACTGTGGTAAAACTTCAAGATCCTTTTGACAAATGTTTATAGTTTAAGACATATTGCTGAATGTAAATTATTCTGCTCAGAAGCATAACATGTGCGTGCGAGTGGGAACGACCTTTTCGCTATCGAGGGGCTCGAAACGAAATGGCCATCATGTATTTTGAAAGCCACAATTCTGATTTATCATCTGGTTGGCTTCAGAATATTTCAAACGTTAAAATTGAATCTTATTGTAATGCAAAACAATTTATCTTATTATATAATTTCAAGTTAAATCACAGCGTACATTTCAGTGTAGGTGGGTAGGTACTTACAATGAACAACTATTGAAATTAATTGTGTGTAAACACAAGTTATTGTAGCGTTAAGGAATGATTTGTGGTTATACATAAAATGTATTCATTTGAGCATATTTTGTAAGCACGAAGCACGTTATCTGGGAGCAGGTGGAGTGTTTAAGTATACATAACATGTATATTTTCGGTTTTATACGATGTAATGAAAAGAGTATTTTAAGGCTAACACTTTGACTCTCAGCTTATGTACAGACGTAGCCTCAGGTTTTTCAGTTCTGAAGTGTGTTCACTTTAAGTCTCTAAAAATAGACCACACCTACTTACATAAGTTCAGAACAGCGTTTGTAAAGTAGGTATCTACATTAGAAACATTCTTGTATATATGACAGTAAGACCTCCGTCTTTTTGGATTCATGTGGTTATGTAATTATATCACTTGCTTCTGAAACGGTGAAGGAAAACATCGTGAGGAAACCGCCATGCTTGAGAGATATGTCTCGACGGCATGTGAAGCCAAGTCAGAGACCCATTGGCGGCATAAAAACTCTGACACCAGAATAAATAAACACACGAAAACGAAAGAAGAACAGTACTTCTACTTTAAGATACTAAGTAAATAAGTATATTTACTTAGTATTTTAAAAGAGATTGGATTTAAACCAATCTGTAACTAAAATGGTGTTATAGAGCTTCACCCTTCACTTTATTAAGAAGTTAATGACTGGTAGTATTTGGGACAGGTAGTATTTATAAAACGTTTACTTTCTACCTTTTTTATTCGTACATAAGGTAGGTAGATTATCCCCAGTTTATAAAAGCCAAATCTCTGGTCAGTAAATCTGTCAAGTCTCATATAAGCCGTTGTGATTGGTTGTCCGAGTTAACAAAGGCCTATGAAATCAATTGAGAATTTATTGAATTCTATTATCTGTTGAATAGGCTTTTAAACTCCCTGGTTTCTGAAGCTTGATTTAAATATGCGGTATAAATTGCCATTCATGTCGCATATTTTGAAACTTGCAAATAAATTGAAACCGGGTTCATAGGTACCAATATAAACTCTATTCTTTCGATTCATGAAATTTGGCACGAAGCGAGGTCTCACAAGACAAAAGAAAATAGTCGAAAATGGTTTAAAAAAAAATGAAAACGCTCTTTCTTTGCTAACACTAAATTATTCCCTTTTGGTTTCGTCTTAGGGCCAACTCCGACAGCGAAACTGAACGTGATCAGCGCGTCTAACCGGCGTTCAAGAGGTATCAGTGTCAATATTCCATTAAGATTAGAACACTGTCAGGTCTTCAACGCGGTTTAGATGTGGCGATCGCGTTTGGTTTCATCGGTAAATTTCCCCCGTAATTTGGTTTAACCTTAGATTTTAAACTTAGATTAATTTTAATCTAAGTTTATGTATGACGGCTCGATTTAATTCAGCGCTACGAGATGCAGGTTTAATTATAGCAAGAAACAAATATTAGCATGGCATACAGAATATTTGCCCCGAGTCAGGGTATTTGTGTTTACACTCACGATACTGAACAATCGGTCGGGGTACACCGTTGGCTATGGCAGCAAGTCTATGATTTGAGTAGGTCCATGTTATTGTGGGCTTATGGTATGGTGTGATTTTACCGGGCGTTTCAAGTCAAAAGTCCTAGTTTGATAATTATGAAGTAAAACAAAATCAATTTTACTAGGTACTTTATTTTTCACCGGATTTTCTGCTGACGCATGACGGGTGGACCCAGACGAATACAATTATATACTTGAAAATGTCTTCAACTCTTAATCAAATTAATTCAGATGAACTACAGCTAAGTACAAGTTAAAAGTCCTGATTCCAGTTAAAAAGCTTTTACTAAGAGCGACGTGTTTAATCCGCCCGGGCATAAGCTGACAGACACTACAACATGCTCTCAACTAGTACTTACACTACACCTATTATTATAGAAATAGCCCCTTATGTACGTCACATTAAGCCCTAAAAGCCTGACTTATTTTTTAAGGTGCTATTTTGTAGCTGAAATTTGAACATAATAGTAGCGGATGTAAAAATATGGATTTTCAAATTCAATAACGTCGTGCGGGGCATGTTTACCGACAAGAGACTAAAATGCATTTGTGGCACGTGTACCTACGCGATGAATATCACCGAGGATTGGGTTAAAAGGGACGTAGGTATTTAATTTCGTAATGATTTTGTTCTCATGCACATCAATGCCATCACGTGCTGATTAAAAACAACGAGGAGAGGTACTTTTGGTGTACTTGAACACTAAATTATTTATTTAACCCTTCATGCTGATACGGACACAAACATATAAAAGGTTGTAACAAAATCACCATCGGAAGATTAAGTAAAAAACTAATGAAGTAGGCTTGGGAGTTCAATAAACGACTTATAATCTATTTTAGACGTCGGTGAACCGTCTGGATTTACTATTCGAGAGATAAGTTAAAGAATAGTTTTATTTATCCTACATACCGGTGCGTGTTGTATTATCCTCCAGACCGTATTTCGGCCATGGCGGCCACTTTCAGCGGAGACTAGCCTTCGGCGCGGGAGATATTATAGTACACAAGTGTGTGCGCAGGCACAGGTGCACTCTCACTTTCCTCAATCTTCTAGTCCGATTGGACGGCAATTCGACACGACCGGAGAGAGATCAGGCGCAGGACCAACGGCTCAGTGTGATTTCCGAGACACGGGGGTATCACACCGCACACTTCCAAACTCCGGGCTGTTACTAAGAAATTACTAATGCAAAAACCCAATAATACTTTGCCCGACCCCCACACACGAATCGAACCCCACGCTCAGCAGTCGCGTTTGCGACCACGAGACCAACAGGGCAACGGGTAACGGTGTGTGTTGTACAATGCGACCAAATAATTATTTAGCTTACAGAGAGTAAAATCATTTGGTCGCATTTTCTGTTCTTATCAACACCCTTATTGCGATATATAACTCATCATCTGCCTAGCCTTTTCCCAACTACGTTGGGGTCGGCTTCCAGTCTAACCGAATGCAGCTGAATACCAGTATTTTACATGAACCGACTGCCTATCTGACCTCCACAACCCAGTAACCGGGTAATACGATACCCCTTGATAAGACTGGTTGTCAGACTTTCGGGCTTCTGATGACCCGTAACGACTGATAAAGATCCACAAATGACAGCCGGGACCAACGGCTTAACGTGCTTTCCGAGGCACGGAGGAGTCTCGATATGTAAAGATGGTCACCCATCCACGGACCAACCCCGGCAAGCGTAGCTTAACCTGAGGGATCGACCCGTGCGGCTGTTATTACGTAGCCTCGAGCTCCTTATTGCGATATATAACTACAATACTTTATACTACTATTACACTTCTACACTATAGAACTACACTACACTATAGAACTAGAATTGAAATCAGTTAGAAACAAACGTCTAATCCATTGCTTCTGATGTTAGTAAGTTGAGTTCGTTTGTAGAATTCGTTGTTGAGCAGATTTTTTTTCGAACTTATGAAGCAATGGATAAGTCATTTGTTTCAAACTGATTTCAATTCTGACAGATCGTGCATTACGGAATTAGGGTTCTGATTTATTTTCCAAACCCAAGTGGGAAATGTAACTACAAGTTCGTAGAGTGGGGGCTACACCGACGGTGCGGCAGCTGGGTGTAGATGTGGAGTTGTGGCGCAAACTATGTCCGGAGAACTATAAGAGGAGGGCCTCTTATCCTGTCCTCAGTGTCCCAAAAATGCAGCCATAGTGACCTCTGCGCTGCCACCGACCATGTCGTGGAAGTGGCGAAGTTTTGGGCCAACATTATTATATTCGACACGATGAGGAATATTTGATTTATTTCGTAGAGGGTTCTAAAAGAGTCGAATCATTTCTCCGGCACTTTTCCAGCTTCATTGTCATGGCGCTTTTCTGGTAGACGCCATTATATTTTAGCTTTTAGGAATTACATTTTTTGGCATATTATATCACGCCAAAAGATTGCGAAGGGACGTAGTGTCATCTTGAGTCCGCTTGTATGAGTGTAAAGTGATGTTAATGCTGAGTGGTTATGGCGATATAGTGTTATTTAATTTCTTCATTAAAGTTGATCTCTTTTTACATATTTCATACTAGCTGCGGCCCGTGGTTTCACCCGCGTATGTCTCGATCCCGTGGGAATATCGGGATAAAAAGTAGCCTATGTCCTTTCTCAGGCTTTAGACTATCTGTGTACCAAATTTCATTTAAATCGGCTCAGTAGTTTTGGCGTGAAAGCGCGACAGACAGACAGACAAACAGAGTTACTTTCGCATTTATGATATTAGTAAGGATATTTATATCCCCGAAGGGTTAGGCAGCCACGTTTAAGTTCCATGTAATAGGGGGCAAACTTAAATTAAACTCAATTAATTACTTATCTGCATGTATCTTCACTGTACCTCATTTCTGATATATCCGTGGAAACGTAGTGGATTGTCCAATAACCCTTCTTTAGCTTTCATATTTAATTTTATACTGATGTTTTTAATTTTTTTTTTGTTTTCCTAATAAAGAAAAATAAATTATAATAAAAAAATAAGAACAAACTGCGTTCGCTTATCTTTTAGTGCGCGTGAATTGAGCGTTAAGATAGGCGTTTTGAATTAGATTTCCCCAATTTAGAACGGATAACCGACCCGTCCCCGTCAACTGTGGGCTGTGAGCAAGGAACTATACTCATCTACGGTGAGACTGTGAAGGATTAGCATTAATAAAAAAAAAGAACAAGGTGCAAACAGGAGGTCTTTGGATTTGTTTAAAAACCTTTTTTTTTCGTTGTTCCTGTTTTTTTATATTAAATTATCACATAAAAAATAGTAAAATATGACGCAAAAAAGCGAAATGGAAAATGTAGGTACGTTTCATAAAAAGGTACCTATATAACTACCTAACGTTTGAGTTGAAAACTAATCTCAGTGAACATAATTAATAAAGTTGTAGAACTAAATTAAATCTCAATTTTATTTAAGTAAATAAGTTTCGTGAATGCTCGATTTTACTTACAAAAACAAAACTTAGATCTAGTACCAAACATTATACAGGGTTATTTAAAATTGCCTAGCTAAACTTCGCAGATTCGACGGGTATATCTAAACACAATAAAATAAAAAGATTTGATGTTTTTTTGGGAGGACAACGACCGCTGTTAGTTTTGTTACTGAAGCATAAATTGAGATCAATTGTTTTCTTATGTTTTATCGTGTTTAGACATCGATATCCATTACGTTTGTGAAGTTTACACAAAAAAAAACAGATTTTCTAAACTGATATTTCAATTGACTACAATAAAGCAAGGTCGACCCACAAAAAAAAAATCAATTTTTTTTTTTTCGTTTATTCATGTTTCGATATCGATGCTCATAGCGTCGGCTGAGTTTAGCTGGTCAATAAAAAATAACCGTGCATATTAGTCCATCTTTCATTTACTAATGAATGTTTGACTGCCCGAAGTTCCATGTTTGTCGTATCCCAATCCGGTGGGTTTCCGGCCTCTCTGCGACACTGGGCACCGGACCGAACTAAGTACGGGCCGGAACGGTACGGAAATTGTCGTTGCATGATAATGGATATGGACCACTTAAAGCTGCCCTTTTAAGACAGTAGACAGCTAATGGGATGTAGCTAATTATAGTCTATTGTTTGTTTCTTCTTTCCATTTTAATACGGCTTTCTTGGAGCGCGGAATAATGATCGCTTTACGATGTTAAAAGAAAATATATATGTTTTTTTGTTACTTAGGGACGTGACTTATTCTTAGTAAATAAATGTTTAAATAGGTCGAGAAAGATTCAGGAGATCAAGAACTGATCACTCTCTCTCTCTCTCTCTGATCTGGTCACTGATTTTTAGTTTTTTTAGATAACGAAATTAAAAGGAAAACTATAACCGCTACGTAGGCTCCACAAGTTACCGAGTAATAATCGATCAACTTCAATTTGCAGTTGCAAAAACATGTTCTCCCATACATTCTGTATCGGAGAACAAGTTTTTCAACTACTATGTTAAGTTTGTTGGATAAATTCATCTCAACTACGGAACCCTTCATTGTGAGTGGTTCGACATGCACTTGGCCGGAATTTTTTTATTCTTTATCATCAAAATATCATCTAAAATCATGAAAAAGGCTGGAGAAGAGAACTAGAGTTTAGGTGATTAGTAATGAAACCCCGAAACCTGTTTATCGTTCTACGAAACATTACGTGAACATCAGAAGTAAGTTGATCTCAATGTCATAATCGAAATACGCCTCCAGTAAGCTCAATTACCAATTTGTGGAACACCAATAATACTCGATATTGATACTACTACTTCATGAAAGAGTTTCACTCGATTCATGTTACCAGTCGATAGCGTATAAATCGGTATATTCAACACTATAATCCGTTAATACTACAGTATTATACTTACGAATATTAACACGATTAATAAGCACACATATTGCTCTACACTTTACAAAGGTACTAAGTTTACAAAGGTACTAAGATATTTGTAGGTTATGTTAGATTTCTATAAGTCAGTTATAAGGCGTGATTAAAATAGCAATCTATGAATAAACTAGTTAATTTTCAAATGTGGGTAAGATTACGAAAATAAATCGTTAAAATAATTATGAAAACGAATTACAAAAATGACTTCAGATACTCGAACATACGTTGTTATAAAATAAATATTTTTGTACACATGATCAAATACGTACGACACTGGACGCATTAAGTGCTACGCCGGCGTCGGGGCCATAGCTGGTATAGTCCGTCGCGCTTCGTAGCGATGTGATCATTCTCGCTTGTTAGTACGTAGCAAAACATTGCATTTTCGTGTGAAGTTTATATTACGAAACGAGTTTCGGGAAACTTCAGCGTGGCACTTTGTAAACTTGACTCACACAAATCCTTACATGACCTAGTTGTTGGGCAAAGCATTATTATAGATGCTCGCTTAAATAGCGTGTTTAGCTCGTAACAGCATAATTTTAGGAAGTATTAGGTATGATTTACGACATGCCTGGTTACTCCTTTTGTAGAGTTATGCTTTCAAGTAAGCGAAGAAAATTTTAGTTATCTACGTGTCACAAAAGCTTACAAGCTGCAACAGCTCTTTAAAGTTTGTTCATCCACTCACTGCGTTTTCCAATATCCAACCCATTCGTTCCACCTGCTGAAAATCTCCCACCTGGACATGAGTTGCCTTGGCTTACCTGGAAGTCTTTAAACAGACTCCAGAAGACCGAGGCAAGGGAAACGTGCTCGGGTGAAGATTCACAGATGACTCCACACTGGAGTGTAAATATAGTGGTGTTCCATAAACAATTGGACACTTTATATGTGACGTGTACAATACAATAACGCTTTTAGGATGTTGTCGGGGCTGCCGAGATGCTGTAGTGCGTCTGGCATGTTTATGGAGGCTCAGATTGATGGCTTTCATGCCATCATGAGAAAGAGAATGGCCTCCATATTGCACCGTATTCGAGCAAGCTCAAACAGCATCCTGAAAGTAATAGCGGACCGGTTAGACGGTCCTTTTCAAAGACACTGGATCGCACTCCATGTGTCTGTGTGGTTTTGTTTGTTTTATTTTTGTGGTTTACTAACATAGTTCCTAAGTACTTACTAATACAAACTATATGGATGATTTTGTAAAAGATAGTCTAAAATAAAGTTTTATATACAATATATCCTGTCCAGCATGTGCAAATTACAGCGTAGGGGTATGAGGAACATGGTGTAAAGTTCACTTATCCTCTATAGAAAAGGAAGGATCTTCCGACCAGACAAGTGTTGTGTCTGGCGGGTAACTGCCTAACGATTGATGTCGGAATCTTGTATATATGTCCATCGCGCGGTAAACTCTAATTGCGCGATGCAGGATTTATGTGACGTCAGGATTTTTGTGCCACGTCAGGCCTTTGATGCGTAGTTCGCATGTGGCGATGTAGATGCCGCCGCAACAGGAACTTTGATGGACGCTACTGAAGTTGGCAAACTCGTAATTAATTTCTGAGCTGACTCTATTTAGATTGCCATCGACACGCTAGGAAGATTTCAGCTACGGGGAGATAATATCCAGTAACATATTAAACACTGGTACATGGTACATAAAATAACCCCGGATTTCACTCTAAACCTCTCGTAAAATGTTATGTTATTACTATAATAATTGTAACTGTTTGAATATCGAACATACAGCAATTTGGAGCGGTACTGACACGTGACAATAATAGGTTTACGCGCCGTATCCGATAAATGTTGGCAACGTGATTGACTGAACTCTCGCTTCGTATAGTGCCTGGATACCGAGGTACTACGGTAATTTGGTTTAATTAATTAAGGGCACATCTAAACCGTTTGAAGTCATTAACCGTTAGAGTAATTTCTCGCCCATATTACATAGTAATAGGTTAAATTGGTTTATTATTAAGATTGAAGCACGTTGAAGATCGTTTGGGAACGATAATGACGAGTTATGGGAATCAGCAGAGCATGAAAATGTTGACGGTATTAAGTTTAGTTCGACATTTTAATTAATGGAATAATTAAAATGGTTTATTGAACTGAGTTGAAGTGCCTCGACCTGTGGCGAGGTCCTTCCTTCCATACTCATCCGATCACTTATTGCTGCCAATCCTTTTTATGGCAGGCCACGTCATCATTCGATTTTCAATTCAAATTCAGAACGCCAAATACTCCCATGCACTCTCATTTCCAGTCTGGTCGACACTTCATCCTTAGAGCCTTGATGTCTGTACTATAACCATAATCCTGTAATCTTGTGCTATAATCTTAAAGTGCCGTGTATCAATATATAATATAAATATATATACACATAATAATAATCTTATAATATTGTAAGTACTGTATTGTTCTACAAACGTGCAATAAATAATTATCATCAGTCTACATTCATTTTTTACCATCAACCAACTAACGTTGACCGGGGATTCCCTCTTTAATGAGCTAGCAAGAGGATACTGAGGGCTACCTAACCTTTTGTTACTAAATGTATGCGGATTTGAGAGTTAAAAGGCTTAAAGTCTCCCCCTACACCGTTGGTGTTGACGGTGTGTGCCCATTCATTCCACCAGATGTGTTTTATTGAAGAAAGACATCTGTGATTTATACGTACTCGATTCCTTTCAGAAACAAGTAGTAAAAAAAAAAACTAAACATTTATTTTTGTACTTTAATATAAAAAAAACTACATATGTACTAAGTCCAACGTTACCAGCCCTAGTTACATTTTACGTAGTTATACATATCTTTCTTTTCCAAACAAATATAAAATACGAGCATCACAAATACCTATACAAACTGAAAACCCTAGTGGGGCAAGATTTTAGACAACTAGAATCTGCCCCACCAAATCGTACTAGTGCGGCAGATTCCACTGCACAATTTTAGGCATTCCACTTTGCCCCACCAGTGGGAGGGCTTGGTGGGGCAAAGTGGAATAGTTGTATATTACATTTCTACTATTTATCATAAATGACTGTATAAAAATACACAAATAAACCAAGTAAACAACCAAGTCAGCCATTTCATAGTTAAAGTTACACCTGAATTTGTCCCAACTGCAAAACTTCTCCGCAGATAAGGAACGAAAATTTATCCCGACTCTTGTTCTCTCCAAATTGAAAATGGCCAAAATTTGGACCGATTTTCCAGATTCGCCCATAACGTGAAATTCATGTCGTGTCACGTCGCAGTTAAACGACCCCAATGTTTAATGGCAGGTAGTTAGGAAAACGAATGTGAATTGAACGGTTATGCTAGCTATTAATCAGCCAAAACTCAGAGCCACTTTTGAATTTTGACCGACACTAAGCTATGAAACGGTACCAGGCACAATTTGTCACCGGCTTTATCAGCCAACTTTAACATAGATTACAACTTAGGCTGGCTAGAGTTTCGGTGTGCAATGGCAGATAGGAAACTCCATAAATAGTAAAATTTTAACTGATGGAAAAGAGCGTATAACCTTTTATTTTAACCAATCAATTATTCAAAATTAAAAAAAAAACTCAAAAGTTTATTTCAAAATGGGATTGCAAAGTTTACAAATGTTGCATATATGTAATTTTTTGGTACAACTATACAATAAAGATGTGTGAAGTACTGTTCTCCTAAATAGGCTAGAATTATGTTGAAGGTGTTAGTGAATTTTTGGAAATATTGAAGGTAATCCTTTTTAATCCTTTGCAGAGGATTTATTTATAAATCCATGTCATATTAGTTATTATTCAAAATATTGAACAAAATAATATTTGGCATTCTGTTTAAAATTTAAAATATTGCTTTAAGCTTATTCAGCTGAAAGCATCTGTAGATATTATTTATGCAGTCGAACAGAAACATAAACAACGAAAAGTCGAAGTTATTTTGTTATTGATGATCCATGCTTAACTGAAATATTCTTTATTTAAGTCACGAAAACGTTAAAGCTTGCTGAAATCGACCTTATCTAACAAAAAAAAAAAATGTAAAACAGGCGTATAGTAACGTGAAATACTCATAAAAATAATATGTAAATACGTTATCCAGATTTGTACATTTACAATACATCTACTGTCCAAACCACATCCTTATTATGTACATAACGTTTTATTTATTCATGAGAACGTAATTGGTTTGCGGTAGAACAATCCACAGGATGCTGTAAGAATGTCAATTTACGAGAAGCGTTTGCATTTCGTTAACGTTTTATTTTTATACGTGGCATGATACTAGGTGCAAAGGATATAAGTACATTTTACACTTCGTATAACTCTCGCGAGAAATCGTTGCTTATAATAAATCTGCTCATAATAGTTTTCGAACTCTTCCAATACTACTAATTACTAGGCAATAATATCATGTGTACGTGCAAACATATAAATATCAAAAAGGTGACCATCATAGAAAACCCAGGCCTTCATGTCCAAAATATAATTACGAGGAATCTTCTAAACTACCGTACAGATCCTAAGTAAAGATAAGTAATTGGGTAGCTTGCCTTTTCCTGCAATAATTATCCTGTATAACTTTCTTACTATTGGGACTCAGGGCTCCTCTCTGGGACTAGGTAAATGGCACAGGAATTAGCCGGTAAAACTGCTAAATAAGTACTTCAATTTTCCGAACGGTTACGAGAATAAACATTGCCAAAATCCTTTCGCTTGGCAATCGGATAGGTAAGTATTGCAGTTTTGCCAACTAGTGCAGTTACATTCCATCGTCCGAACATTTGCTAATCGCTAATAATATGAGCGTTTAAAAGCGAATTTATGAAAACATGTTATTATTTTATCAGTACTAATGATGAGTGTTGCTGTTGTATTTGTACGTAGATAAGATAAGCAAACTACAACAATAAATTAATACTAATCCTAACTAATATTATAAATGCGAAAGTAAGTTTGTTTGTTACGCTTTCACGCTAAAACGGCTGAACGGATTGGGATGAAATTTGGCACAGATGTAGACCTTGACCTAGAACAGGACATAGGATATTTTTTACCTCGATATTTCCACGGGATCGAACTTACGCGGGTGAAACCGCAGGGCGCACCTAGTATAATATTATAAATGCGAAAATGAGTTTGTTTATTTGTAACGCTTTCATCCTATAACGTCTGAACGGATTTAGATGAAATCTGGCACATGGGTAGACCATGACCTGGACATAGGATACTTTTTATTCCGATAATCCCATAGGATCGAGATTTACGCGGGTGAAACCGCGGAGCGCAGCTAGTTAGTTATATGTAAATGCAAATAGTTGGTTTAGAAGCATATTACAGTACTTAGTATTGGTAAACGTCCTTGAAATGCTAATCACATTTGTTGCCCACATTCTGAATTAATTTAATCAGATTTATCGAAGCATTTGGCTGGAAATCAAAGCTAAAAAGTAGATAAACCAACGAATTAAGGGGACGTAATTAAGCGTTGATAAAAGCCAGAACGACACATGGGAAATGTCGCGTAAAAGCAGCGTATCCAGATTAGTTTTTGTAATTTACTGATAAAGGAATATCGCTGGAAAATCCGAAATGATATTGCAAACCAGTGCAGTGTGAACTAGCTTTGAAATGGAAGTAATTGAGTTGAAAATCACTCTACAACCAAATACGATGACTACCACTAGCTAACTGTTGCTTGAAACTTACCCACTATAACATTAGTTAGAAGTTCAAAATGTATGTGTTACTTGGCAAACCTGACTTTCAATTTTGTCAATAACTATTTTGCGGGTTCAATTATACTTACATATTTTTTTGATGTTTTTTTTTAAATCTTGGACACTGGGGGAAAACATTTTAAGGAAACCAAGCATGGCAGAGGCAGTCAACCCTTCTTCTAACTTGGCTGACTGTCTTGTCTTTTTGTAATGACAGGAACAGACAATTCTCGGGAACTCATTCCAACTTGACAAAAAGTTTATAGTGTAGTGACGATGCGGATGGGATCTGGACGAGCATAAAACTTTTGATGCTTTTATGAGAGAATCCTATATGGCTCGCCAAGGAGTGCCTAATTTTAGCGAAAGGGAAGTGGCGCTAGCGTTGTCAATGTTTTGTTGTCTATTCTGCCAGTTACCAGAATAATTTATCGTGTTTTTTTTTTGGCTTATTAGTTGGCAGTCTTCCACGTGGTTAGTGGTCACCATCCCAGAGATAAAACTGAAATTACATCAGTCGACAGTCCCTTCAAACCGGAGCACTGCTTGGTGATAGGAATAGTTACTTACGTGGAGGAGCCCCTTCCAAAGAGCTCTACTACTGAAATTGAGCTAAACTTGAAATGAGATGAAAATGTTCCGAGTCTCAAGCAAAGTTCTTCCAAACGATGCTCTGAGCGAACGATTTATTCGAGTGTAATGCTGAAGTTAGGTTGCTTCATACAGTGACGTGAAGATTAAGTGCAAACCTCAAGCAATATACATTATGTAACTGTATGTACTTGGCCACAGCAGACGCATTCATTTTGTCAGTTGATATTTCAAAAATCATGATTTATGGTTGCCATGTGACGATAGAATTCTGATTTTTACTCATTATAAAATAGATGATATTCCGATTGCGTAGAAATAAATCAAATCTGCTCTATTCATAACTGTGAAAGTAACTCTGGCGGTCCGTCAGTCTGTTACCTTTTCATGACTAAATGGATTTGGATTTTTAGTAGGATGATTTGGGTTAAGACATGGGGTGCTTTTTATCCTTTTAACTTCCGACCATCACGCGATCGAAGCCACTGGCAAAACTTAGTTTTATATATAAACATTCTTAAAATGTCTCAAAATGTTTACAATTCAGTCTCTCATCATTATTCATGTTCAAGTTTATATTTATCACCGTATAAGAATATCTTAATCCATCATTCCAAAGCACTAAGCAACTTAGCAGTAAGGCTTGAACAACATGAATGGTTAATTCCATTAATTTGCGAGACGCTCTCGGCAAACTCTCACATTTATTAGGTACTTTCCCTGCTAAGCTAAGTGTTAGTCGATTCATTAACTGCTTTAAAAAAAACAAAACTTCGTTTGACCCTTTTGTTACTAAAGCAATATGTAAAATGGATAGGTATTTAATTTTGATTTAAATTTAAATACACATTACTATTAAAATATATATATCACGGTACATGCAGCGTTCTGTTTGGAGGGACCAGAGTTATTACAGACTTGTGTGATAAATTAGTTTTGTCACTGGGATGCGTCCGCGACGCTCCAACGGAGCGTCAACGATGCTTCTGATTTTGCAAAATGTATATGGAAGGCGGTGACCATTTCTCACCAGCAAGACTGCCAACTAAAAATAACACGTGTTATTACTAACGCCTAATTATGATGCCAACCAGACTTTTTGCACAGTTGCAATTGCAGTTCACAATATTTAGTCAAGTGTTAACTTCCCCTAAAAATTGCTTTGATAATAACACATTCGTAACAACGCACGCAACAACACACGACTGATAAACATTGTTCAACTTTATAAGCTCAAATACCGTAACTTTTATATGAAAAATCTTTGCACTATATACCCGAAAGCCTAACCTTTCGTAGCATTTTCGTAGGAGGTAGGTGCTACGAGTGTCTACGACGTGCTACGCCGCTACGTTATTGATTTGATTACAATCGCTGTCTACCTGTCATTAGTCTGAAACTGATTGAAATAAATAGAATATGTGTAAATGTATTTATCAGGAGTATTGATTTTGCAAGTGTATTGCAGTTATATTATTATATAATGAAAATTATATTATTATAATAAAACAAGATTTAAATTTAGATTTGTGTTTAAAGAAGTAAAACAAAAAAATGTTTTCGTTAAAAACTCAATAAATAATCTCTACCTTATTACTACTACTAATACTTCCTTACAACATATTATTACTATTTAATATCGTAATTCTGTAAAGGACATCTAATTACAATTAATTTTGTTTGTAAATACGCAACACAATTTTGATTGTCTTGTTGGGAAAATAACATGAAAATCATAAAAGAATTTCTCTCTGTCTGTTTTCAGCTTCAGTACGGTTTGTTATTATTACATCAGACGAAAACAATAAGTGTTACCATTTCTTGTTTCACGATTATTAAACACGATCACGGGGTAAACACCGTAATAATGTTATGGGTGAATATCCCAGCGGCCAATTATACGTGTCCACGTTGAGAATCGAGGTGTTAAGTGATCGGATATTTCTTATTTTTTTTTATAGTGTACTACGTAACTTGGATCAATTAGGGCCACATTTAAAAAAAATATAAGTGTATGAAAATAATAAGGGGAAAAAAAAAATCGCCTTAAAATTCAAGTTGGGTGGCTTGTCTCAGCTCCATTTTTTTATATAATTGCGTTCACCAAAGTAACAATTTAAGGTACAATAAAAAATAAACAATATCGTTAGTAGGTATATATATAAAACACATTATCTTAAAACAATTAAACCATATTAGAAAATCTAATTTAAAAGCACAGGATATTCGATGAAAGTTTGTCCAAGCAAAAATCAAAATTTTGGTGGCACTTGTTCAACTTACTATAACATAAAGTTTCGTGCGTGTGCGTTCAATCGCGTTTTATTATTTCGCATGTCTCAGTCGTGCGCTTACACTTGCACGTAACAGGTGTGTGATTAGAGCTGTGATTTCCCGCCAAAACGGTAAGTATCATCTTGGGTGGCTAGGGGGGCAAGAATTGTTCCATTTTTGGTGGATCGATTTGCTGTTGATTTTTAAGTGTTTTAATAGTAAGCTACACGTTATAGGTAGTGATTTGGGTTACGTATAAATTAGTGATATTAATTTAATTGTAACTTAAAACCCCTATTTTTAAAGATTTTTTTTATGCCATCTTCCAATTTTGGTAGCTCAATTTTCGTGGCTTTGGTGGCGGTTTCATGCCACTAAAATTGAAAACGAGCCACCAAATTTTAAATATGCACTGTTTATATATAGTTTGTACCTATATAGCCAATTTTGACGTTGCAAATTTGATTAGCAAACTAAATGTTATGTACTTGGCAGTAAGTAAGACCTATTCATAATTTATTATAAGGGTGGCATACTAATTATCAAGTTTCTTATTCATATATTTGAATTTGTTGCTTTTTAGAATGCCAAAACAGACCAGGGAAGAGAGGCTGCTTAAAAAGAGAATAGCAGATAGAAGAAGAAAAGGAAGAATAAAGAGCAATCCCGAACAGGCTGAAACACTACGAAAAAGACAAAGGGAGAGATAATTATGTTTATACCATTCCCCCTCTAAAAAGCTTCTTTCATTCACTGAAAACAGAGAATAAAAAGCACTTATAATCACTCGTTTTGGTGTTTGAATTCAGAACACACCAATAAATTCGACCTCCAGCTCAATGCTATACAAGCTTCTAGCGAAAAAATACTCGATACTAACTCCGATTTAATTTTTCTTTTTTTTTTTTAATAATCTCTGTATTAAATCTGAAATGGAATTAGAATGTTAGACTCATATTTTCATTATGTTATTCAAAGGAGTTTGCTAAATAAAAATAACAAAGTACAGTATAATCTGTATTTTGTTATTTTTACATTCTACATAAAGGAAGGGCTCATAGGGCGTCAAAAAACTCTTCCGCACCGCTGTCAGTGGGAAAAGTGCCCAAAAGGCTGGCAGCATTGCCACGTTGGATGGCAATGCTGATTTTTTGACCTAGAAATTGGCCAGCCCTCTGGTCACGTGAAGAGTCGACCAACCGCTTGGCAATGTCCCGAAATACTCGATGAGCACTCGGACCCCACGGCCCTAGTGTTTCAACCCCAAACGGCTCAAAAATATAGCTACCAATAAGGTTGTTATATTTGCGCCGTTTGAGGTTTTCTGCACCTGCAGCAGCCGCCCCAGCACAGCCCGCCGTGCTAGGAAAATGGGATGGCGCGAGGGTGTCGACACAGGTTGCATCCCACACCAAAGGCCTACCCAACTTCCAAGGCATTATGGTCATTCCGTCTGGTCTCTTCCCATCGTCGCGTGCCAAGCCATTGGGTTCTAAAACAGCTGGCACCCCGGCGGTGACAAGAGCCCGACGGAGTTTGATTTGATTCTTCGACATTTTCTACTAGGAGTTTAGTATTAGAATAAAAACTATTTTGTGTTCTTTGCTGTCATTAAGTAAATTGGCGCTATTTTCAATAATGTAAGCTGTACGAACACAAAGTTTAGTATTACTTAATAATAAATCGATTGAAAATGCATTCAAGTGATGAAGAAGATGTGTTAATACCTGAGTTTAAGAAAGAGAGGGCGGCCGATATAGTAGAAAACTTGCTACCCAACAAATCACTGCTAGTTTACATTAAGCCTACGATGAGTTTTGCAAATGTTAATCAAGCTTCTGGCACATTTTCAGAGTCTGTTTTTCTAACTTATTTTAATGAGTTGTCGAAGAAAAAGAAGTCATCGACATTATGGAGTATGTATTCTATGCTACGGTGTACTATACAAACAAGGCATAACATTGACATAACAACATACTCGAAGTTGCAACTTAGTTTTTCTCGTAGTCATGGTATAAAGTATAGCATGCAACTCTTGAATAAAACGGATTTATATTGAGGGCCATGAACAACTCGCGTCGCTCATGATTCTAACACTTGGATCATTCGCTATGCTCGTGATTCAATCATCATGAATCACTCCCTACGGTCGTGATTCAGTCATTAGAATCCTTCACTTGCTAGTGATTCATCTTTGGCCCTCGCTTTAAATCCGTCCTTTATTCACTCTTTGTATAATATACTATTTATTTCTTAGTTTTGTTTGGGAAACTTTTGTAGATAGTTGTTGGCAAGTAATTTGTTAACAACAAAAATATTACTGTTTTTTTGATTTCGTTTTTTCTGTCATAAACTCATAATTATCATTATGAGTTTATCAGACAAATATTAATAAATATTTTTTAACAATAGAGAGTTTTATTAACCGATGCAAGTTATTGATAAATCCCGAGAATTTGTGAGATTGTTTACATTGAGCTTTATTAATTAGTGAGATTGAGGTTTGTGACAGAGAAATCCAATTTTGGTGCCACTGATTTTCAATTTTGGTGGGCACTTTCGATTTTGGTGGGCAATTTTCAATTTTGGTGGCCACACTATATTTTGAACTAAAATACCTCAAAAAGTTATCGAGATATTATCAGACCTTTTAAAGATCCTTCTAGCTTGGACTTTCTACTCTCATATCAAGTCCTTATTTTTAAAGAAAACAGAAGAAAAAATGTCGCCACCAAAATTGATAAAAAATGCACTTTGTTGATATTGACCCTTATGACGTTATCACAAATTCGGGTTTGTGTATTCAATGCCCAGTTTTACATGTTAACAATTGCTTCTAGAATGTATATAGTTACTATTTTTAAGATTAGAATGTTCACAACAATGACTTAAGAGTGTATAATGGCTTACACCTCACACATTGCTCTGCATGATCCTCCGTTATATCGAAAATACTGCAGCATTAATTTTGAAATAAATATTATGATAAACGTGCCGTGCGTACGTGTGACCAAAACAAGATTCCATAAAATTTTCTCATTAGAAAAAAAACCAAAGTTACCTCTAAACCGAAAAATAATCCGCTGGTATTAAAAAAATACTTCTTAGATCATGAAACTTTGCTTATTAACTGAAATAACTATAAAGCAGATACTATGTGTGTTTTTTTAATTACCATTTTTTTCGCCGTAAAAAGAAATCACCTAAACTATTGGCGCCTTAATGGAGCCTTCTCCCCGTCGCCTGTCTCGCTCTCACTCATTCCGCGAGCAGTATCGTGCGAGCGAGATAAGGAGTGAATTTGAGGTATTATGGACTCTTATGGTATATTAAGCGATTTACCTTGAAAAATAATCAGGCTTGGAAAAGTGATTCCAGTAAGTTGGGATCATCTTACAAAAAGAATAAAGCTTCTTTTTGTCAGTTTTGCGCCCAAAACGGTTATAAAGGCTGTTCCTGGAAGCATGGATCAAATCAAATAGGGGCATGGGCAAGGTCATTTCCAAACATTGAAACCCTGTTTTTTTTTTTCTTTTTCCCATTAAAATCGCTCGAAAATTGAGTATCACAGCTTTTGCTGTAAAGGTTGTTTCTTATTGAACGCATGTTTTCTAGCTACGTAAAAGTATTACCACAGGAAATTCAAACTACACAAAGAAGTCTTGAAAATAAAATTTATAGCCCTGATAGAAAGTTGATAACTTCTAAACCGTAAAAAATGTGTTAGGTTTGGAAATTACCTTGCCCACACTTACAATTTGATCCATACTTCCTGGGACACCCTGTATAAACCTATGAATTCTGTGACAAAAAGTTAAGTCTAACTTGGTAGTAAATCTTCTGCATTATGTAAAGCGAAACAGTAGTTTAGTAGCCCCCTTTAAATTGTCGAGTCTTGTTCTTCTGGCGACTGCAGTCCTCAGCAGTTGTCACATGTAAAAAAATATTTACATATTAACTTCCGTAGGTACTTTGCGCATGTTGATAATTTTCCTGCGTGTTTTCAAAGACTTGTAAAAAAGATGTGCGCATGTATTTTCAATGAAGTTGAAGTCAAGTAGTAGGTAGATGCCCGATTGCCCGTGCTTAAGTAATAAAACCCGCACGGGTTGATCGACCAGGTTTAGCTACGCTTGCCGCAGTCGGTCCGTGGATGGGTGACAACTTTCACATTCTGAGACCCCTCGGAAAACAGGTTAAGCCGTTGGTCCCATTCTTGGATCTTTGACAATCGTAACGGGTCGTCAGAAAACCAAAAGTCTGACAATCAGTCTCACCAGAGGTATTACCCAGTAATTGGGTAGTGGATGTCAAATAAGCAGTCGCTCCATGCTGTAAAATACTGGTATTCAGCTGCATCCTGTTAGACTGGAAGCCGACCTCAACATAGTTGGGAAAAGGCTAGGCAGATGATGAGTAGATAGTTTTCTAAATAGAGACAAAACTTCATATTATTACTCTGAGATTATGTTTGAGTTGGAATTACCAAATGGTGCAAAGATACTCGTAGATATGTGGGCGTGCTTTGTGCGCACGGCCGCACAGTAAGTGGCTTAATAGACTCAGGTAGTGGGAAATCTCGCCAGGTGCCACAAACTAATATCCCGTACCAGCCCTGATTTTGTAAAGCTTGGTTCTCTGTTGTAGATACACTTGTGTGGTTGAGACTACCCCGAAGTTTCATCAATCATGACATGTAATGAGGTCAGAGGTGGAAGAGAGAAAAAACCTTTTCGTACCTAAACAATGTCCAACCAGTTTTTTTTTTTACTTATAACAAAATCGAGGTTTCTGGTTGAATTTGAATTTACTGCCAACACAATAAAAAATTCCATTCTTAATATTTATTCGCTGAAAGTTTAAACTAATTTGCGCGCTCAGCAAATTTAATTAACGATAGAATATGTGAAAGGTGCAGCAACTGGCTACATTATGTAATTACAACCCTTTGTGTAACCAGACCAATAACTCATTTCTTTACACATGTAAAGCATTTGAACCTAGACAATTTGTAAGGGGTGTGAGATATTGATTTTTTATCAGGTTTTTATTATTTTTGTCACATGTAGGTAGGTATGTATGTACTCTTGGAACCGCATAAGGCGTTTAGGCGTTTATTCAATATTCTGTTTGCATAATATATCTACCAATAACGGGCATTATGGAAAATAATGATTACCGTTTTATTCATAGTGGGTGTGCTATATTTGCGTATAGACATACGTAATTTCATTCATAAATGATATACCTACATTTATAAGGAGGGTTGCAAGAGATATTATTTGTTACATATTTTCGCATGAAACCTACCACTATAGTTGGACTATCGAGATCTAAAAATGTTTATCAGTTTTCAAATTAGATTATTTACCACACTGTGTGCAGTAAAGTCTAAAATGCTATATCTTAATTTTAAAGTTGACACATTACCATAATGACATTTAACAAAGAAAATAGGTTTGAATTTTGAATCATCGACCTTGTAACATAGATGTGTGCATGCAATTATAAGCCTTAAGGTGGTAAACATTCTCAGACCGCAACTGTACATGAACAACAAGTTGCAAAGTTTGTATATAACATTTCACCATCGCCACTCTATTTAATGAAGTTGTAAGCTCTGAGTTTTGTTTAAAGTTAGAACATTTCCAGGCTTGATATTTTCACTATAAAAAGCTGAATATGTTTCAGGGGTAAAACAAGTCCTGTAGCACTGCGCTGAGTCCCTTCGCAGAAATCCCCAATTTCTTAGCAACGCTAATACCATTAAATACTAAGTAGTGCGTAGATTAGGTGTTTTTCTGATAATAACGAATTACCGACCCACTAGTACATTTAGGTGCCTACTTACTACCTAAGTGGTGCCCTCTGTAATAATGTATAATAACTTCGACCATCTCAGCAATCAGTATAGTCTTCTAAGAACTGGGGTAATTCGTGCAGCCCACACACGAGAATCTACTTACAAAGGTACAAAACGGTTGTACCTAAATTCATTCAGGGAATATAATTTGTTAAAGCACGGCTGTGGGTGAGCACTGTTTATTTTTTCAATTACCTACCCAGTAGGGCAATACGCTCGTTATGCTAAATATTTTTTTGGTTTACTACCAGATATACGTTCGATGTAATTCGTTTTATCCGACAGAACACGACTAAGCCCTGAGGCTACTACACAAGCTTGGTATTTTAATTAAAATATTCTATAAATTATTTAGATCAATTTAATATTACTGGATGATTTGGCTTTGTACTGTTATCTAGATAGTCGTATATGTATCTAACACGAATTATCATCTTACCTTCCTAACTTTAATATCATAGATGCGAAAGTGAGTTTGTTATTTTATTTGATTGTTACGTTTTCACGCTAAAACGACTAAACGGATTTAGATGAAATTTGGCAAATGGGTAGAAGATGACTTGGAATAGGACATAGGATACTTTTATCCCGATATTCCCACGGGATCGAGACTTACGCGGGTGGAACCTCGGGGCGCAGCTTCCCCGGGATCTATCTCGTTGCCAAATTTTATCGAAATCCGTTCAGAGGTTTTGGCGTGAAAAGGTAACAGTTAACAGAGTTACTTTCGAATTTATAATATTAGTATGGATTAAGTTAGGATTGTCATTAATTTATCGCTCGCCTGTCACCTTGGTCAGGTTTAATTTGTTCTTAGAAAATGGGTCGTTGCCACAGCAGTATCTGAACCAATTCCCTATAGAAAAACTGATCAAAGTGAATGAGTGAATGAGTTGAATCACTCGATCGTTCTCAAGCATTCCATTGGTGAATGGCACACAACAATACAGCGGGCACGCTCCTGTTGCTGCTTTGTCTTGAACTAAAGCACCTCTAAGTGTACGTACCCACTAATGGAATAGTTTTCCTTGCACACACTTCCTACATTCTGTTAGGAGAAGACAATCAGTTCCTATTGGAAATGTGATTTAACTGTAGGTCAAATGTATGTTCAAACATTTTACATTTAACTAAACATCCAAAGCAATTAAAATATACAGTTATTAACTTCTCACGCGAACTTTCCATTAGCTTATACAGTACAGTAATGGTTTAATTATGAAACATAATATGCGTTTAAATATTTTGATATTGGTAATAATTGGACGAAAGCTAAACTAAAATTACATTTAAACTGTGATTTAAGGCTCTTATATACTGGAGCGATTCTTCGCGAGACGCGAATTTTAACAAAACAATTTCTTACGGCGAACAATGCGGCGGCGTCGCGTCGTGCTACGAATCGCCCCAGTATGTAAGAGCCTTAAGCTGTGATTTCAGACGTGAGCGACGTGGCACGGCTCATAGAGATTCGTAGCTTTAACATTCGGTATACCTACCTACTATGTTGATTTTGTTCCAATGTTGAAACGAGTTGTACCTAATTCGTATTTCAGCTGAAATCCATGATACTGTGAGAAAGGGTATTGTTTTTAATCATCATTTTGAAGGCCGGTTTTTGCTTCGTGATTGTTTGAAGCCTGAAGATAGGTTAGTAACACGGATTGTGCATGTGTGGTAATGGAGATATTGTAAGTGATTGATCGACGAGTCGACAAACTTTACCACTTTTAGTTTTAACGAAATAACCCGATATTTTTCAGCTCTTCGAATATTTTGCTCGATCATTGGACCTTTTTTTTCTTCGAAACTTGATTAGTTTAGGTTAATAAAACCACCAGTTCGAAAATAATAGAAATTAATCAGTTTAATATTATGACAATAATGGTGCGAACAATGAACACGTAGGTATATACCTAATATATAACTTTGGTACATGCTTTGGTGACTAAGCTGTTAGGTACGTTAGACTAACATGTTCAGTAAGAGCAGATCAGTATACATCAAAAAGAATACCTTAGATCATAACATTAGTTATAAAAATGACAATTATATAAATTCGTTACAATATTCTTTTAACAACATAATCGTCCTTGAGAGAAACTCGATATAAATGCAAAAGTATTTTACTATTTACATTTATTATTAAAAATTATGCATATCATTGGACCCTAAGTAAAACTACATTAATCCATGCTAAGATTGTAATAATTATAAATAGGTTTTGTAAAAATATTTACAGTTTAATATATTTGAAGTAGATAGTTTTTGCGTCACGGCTCATTAGACGCAAAAACTACAATACAAATCCATTAATTAAAATACAAAGTGACATTATGACCTTATTTACTAGCTTTAGCTTAGAATATTTACATATCTATTAACGTGTGACTATAGATTAAGATTGTAATAATTACAATACACTAATTCCTACTTATGTTTATGAACTAAGCTGTCGAAATTGTAGAGAGCGATGGTACCTGCAACAAAAAGTGTACATGTTATGTACATACAGTAAAGATAAAAAAAATACATAACCTAGATGAAATGGGTGGTTTTATAAGAACAAACACCGGATAAAATATTATTCAATGTTCCGTATCTCTGAGTACATCATGAACATGTAACAGTATTTTTGTGGTTTAATTAAAACCAGCCCGTATTTTTTAGTCATATCACGATGCAATGGTACAAAAGCCGAATTTCTTTGAAATTATTCATTCAAATTAACGTAACTACCTATACGTAGCTTCCCCTCTCCGGTATGATTAAAGAAAATATTACCTACATTAGAAAAAATATACGGTTTTTAACCCGAGATGCGGGCAGATTCGAAACTGTACTAAAGCGACCATTATAAAACCGGTTTCGTTCGTTTTAGCAATAGTCACCTACGAACTTAAATTTGGATTCCATTGAAAATGCATTTTGACACTTGTGAAACAGAAAATGATTTATTTTTAATATTTGTTTACAATTTTACGCGTGTCATTCATATTTTTACTACGAGAATCCACTTTTCTAACACATGCAAACTGCTCCTGCTTGGCACGGGTATGTATAATGTACCTATCGAGATTTCTGTGCTGTATCTAAGTAAAATATAAAATGCCATAAATAAGTAAACCTTCCGGAATAAGTTCTCTAAATGATGGTGAACACTAAATCCAAAGCCTTTGTGAAGTTTAAATGATCTAAGCGGTTACACACAGACACGAAAAGCTATTGTTTTTGTACTTTATTTCTATGATCAGTCGAGTCTATGTTAGTCTTCTTCAATTGGACATAATAGGTAGGTACTAAACTTTCTCCTCGGCCAGTTTCTCTTACATCCATTTGTACCTACGTTGCGATTATCGTCACTCCAACTAGCCTGAAGACGTCCTACTGGCACTACAATATTGTCAACCAATATATCTCCTTAGCGAAGATGGTGAATTTACAAGCATTTGGTATTCAGGCTTTTAACTCAATAAGGCGCAAGTTGCACTGTTACACCACACAAAAAAAGTTACAATATTTTTTCCTAGCTTCGAAACTAGGGCTGTCGTCAATATTCAACAGCCTTAAGACAGATGTATTTTGAAACATATTTGGCATTTTGTATATCAACCACAATGAGAGAAAGTTTATTGCTTTCAATGCGAAAGATAAGTTAGAAATAGTTACAACACTATTTCAAGATGATAGCTAACTGGGAATTTTGTACCTACATAGTTCTTAGTAGGTACCTACATAGTTCCCGAAATTTCGGTCGTGAAAATTTAATTATATCATCATTCAGGCAACACTCGTTTCTAATATAATTATCTAAGGTATTTTACGTATTGTCACAGATACTTTCAATCTTCTTAGAGAATCAATAACTTCTTAGCATCAAAAGCACCATCCGTCTTTGTCACCAAAATATATTTTACGTAAAGATATAAATAGATCGAATTTTTCATCTTAACACTCCGTTGATCGATTGGCTTCGGTGGCTACTGATACATTTAATAAATGTCTGTTCGTTGTCAACGAGGATCTAATTTAAAAAGCCGACTAACTAGGACCAGACTAATTTGTCTCTCAGCACCTAAGAACCATTAAGAACAGTTAAATGCGTTAAGAGTGAAAGTGTTAAATGCTTTTGCAATATAATTTATTGATGCTATGTATTTATATCGATTTTAATTAAACAGCTAAGATATATATAAAGTCACATGGTATTACAGCAAACAGTTAATTTCAAAGACGATTTGTACTACACGTAACTATAAATGATTCTATAACAGTAATTTGCTTTTCAGAAGAATAAAACTTTCTTCTGAAGCCCTTTTGGAAAGGCTTATCGCTGACCAACACGCGTGGTATGACCGCCATAGAAACGGGTTTTGTCGACGGAAGAGTAAACAAACTGACAGATAAACAATCACAATCTGTCATAATAATATTGTCTATTCTTCCGTCGACTAAACCCGTTTCTACGGTGGTCATGTTACGCGTGCAGGTAGGCTTAGCATACAGAGAAAACGTTCGCCTACCTAGCAACTTTTGATATTCATCCCCGCTTTTAAAATTAATGGCTTTAAACTTAGCTCTTTAGTACCATGTAAACTAATGTACCCACGTACGTTATGTCAGGATAACACAACTATTATAGTAAATTCGCGTCCTTGGTGACTAATCAACGCACATACCTGTTATATATATATTATAATATATTCGTATTCGCTAATTGTAATGAAATTACTCCCTCTGGAGCCAGTTACTAGACATTTTCACAATTTATTAGAGAAGTCGCTAAGGTACTGGGGGACGGTAAACTCTATTAACAAAACTCTTTTATCTTGTTATTCTTTCTTAAGAACTCACTCAGTTGTATTTGTTCACCATTTTTGAGTAGATATTTAACATGGACTAAGAAAAAAAATCTTATTATCCTATTATAATTCTTTGGCCGAATGAGTATTCGTAGCAAGGTTATTATTTCTGGTGTGTCTTAGGAGTCCGTTAAGATCATAATATCATTACCCGACTACGGCGAAGCAAAAAGGAGGGTTATTTAAGTATTAGAAACATTACAAGTAGCAGGGTTAAATATACGCAAAAATGCAGCACTTCAAAGTACGATGCACAACCATTTACTTATACATAATTCATATTTTTCTTTAAAAAAATATATTTATAAGTAGGTACCAACTTCTCAACAAAACAACCAAGTCATTTATTCATAAGCTGAAAATCTGCATTTTTTGAACGTTAAAATAACATGAGGCAGACCCTTAAAATGCCCGCCCATCACCACTTCCTAGTGCTTTAGCTAACAAGAAGAAGTGGCGCAACAAACTCCCCAGCAGCACAGCTGTCTGTTCAGTTAGAAGAACGTTATTCTATACAATAGTAAGTAATTAACATTACGAAACATTAAATTATTTGCCATAATTAAGTCATGCAGTTAGCATACGCCAAATACCAAAAAAAAACATTGTAAACCACACTCAAGCTGAAATAAAAAAAATATTAATGTAAATAGAACTCATGACCTAAATAAAAGCCAAGCCTCCAGTCATAAAGGGCGTGCCCGCTCACATATACATATGTAATGCTGAATTACCTATATGTTCATAAAGCTGTAACTCGAAATTACGAATTAATGGTAAACTAGGACCATCGAAGTAAAATAAATACACAGTTAATAACAAAACCATGGTCAGCAAGACGACCATCAGTCACCACAAGCAGCACCCGTTCACGAACATAATGCTAGGATCAGCCATTACTACCCTCGCCATATTTGAGGGAAGGAGGCAACCCGACCTCAGACGCTACCTAAAGCAGTGACATCTAAGTTAGCATGACGGATTTTCTGCTGGTTACTCAGGCAAGAACATTATTATGATCAATTGTCGAGGTCAAATTATCGGTTAAATTATCGGTCGGTAATTATCAGTCGTTACGGGTCGTCAGAAGCCCGAAAGTCTGACAACCAGTCTTACCAAGGGGTATCGTATTACCCTATTACTGGGTTGTGGAGGTCAGATAGGCAGTCGCTCCATGTAAAATACTGATATTCAGCTGCATCCGGTTAGACTGGAAGCCGACCCCAACATAGTTGGGAAAAGGCTAGGCAGATTGATTTTTGTCGAGGTCAAATTATCCACAATACTACTTAACATCAAAACAGATTTTTTTTAAGTTTAAGAGTTTTTTTGGGATGCCTTACAAAAACATAACATTCTATTTCGTAAACATAGCATCCCGTTATAGAGCTTTCGAGTAGGTATATTCATGAACGTTTGATTTTTTGCATTTTCACATAAAACCTTTTAGGAACCTTTTTTTGTTGTGGCAATATTGGTTTAAGAATTTTGCTTTTATTAAAATAGGGGCAAAAATACTTTCTGTCGTTTTTTTTTTGTGTAATACCAGATCGAAATTTTTTATAACGCTTTCACATCGTCTGTGTACGACTGCAGGTAGGTACACACTGGCGGCGGTGACCTCTCGCGTCCGGCCCTGGTTCAGGCCATGGTACGGAGCGAGAGGGCATGGGAAGCCGTCACCTCCTTCTGCGAAGCAGTAATGCTCGCGAAGGAGGAGGCGGAACGCGTGAGGGAAAGGCAAAGTTTGCGCCCTCACGCCCCTAACCGCCGCCGTTGGAGACGCCCTGGGCGTCGGGAATCCCAGGCGGATTTCCGGCCACCATAGGCGCGGGCTTGCGGACGGCGAGCAACGGGCAGCTCGCCGTCCGATAAGGACCAGGCCCGGGTCGATGGCGCGTCGTGTTCCACGCGCGCCTCAAAGAGATGTCAGCAAAAATGACGGGGTCCAATAGGACCGATGCCTGCCAGGGTTGCGGGAAAGTCCGAAAGGGATACCGGGACCTTGGCAACAGGCAAATGAAGGAACACGGGTGGGTTTTAGTCAGTAAAAGTCTGACACGCCCTTCCGCTCCGCCCAGAGCGGGAGAAGTCATTGGATGATTTCCCACCCTCAAAAAAAAAAAAAAAAAAAAAAGGTAGGTACACACGGCTACATATCAAGTTATACATTTCCAGTACAAGCTGATCTCGCATTGTATAGGATTTCCGTACAATGTGTGGTCAGTTTATACTGGAAATTATAGCTTGATATGTAGCCGTGTGTACCTAGTGTGTCTCAGCTGCACCCCTAAGGCTCCACATTGCTCTTAATTGAATTGCGTTAGGCCTACCCCGTTCCCTAGGACCTAATACAATCAAAGAGGAATGTACAGTCACAAGCACTAATATGTATACACTTAGCAACTTTTAATTCTTCAAGGACATTCTAACTAACTACAATGGGTTTTGGTACGCAGGTGTACCGCGCGGGGTCATACAGGAATGTGATTATCTCCTACTGTATTGATTGTAACTTTATGTAATTACGAACATAGTATTTTGGAACCCCGGTTAATGTGATATTATAGGTATCATCTCAGTTGTAATCGTTATTCGACGAGAAAATCGCTATTGAATTTTGTTGAGTGTATACATATTTTTGCTCGTGACTGTACCTAGTAGTGATACCCTTTGTACCTTCAAGAAATGATCTTCTAGTAATGCAGGTACTTCTTTGAGAACTCAGTGTAAGTATGTGTTATACTTACTTATACCTACGACTGTCTACATATAAAAGAGTGAATGTCAACATTAGAAACCATTTTGAAAACATGTTTTATCTAGTATTTGTGTCTCATCACTTCGTACTCTGAAATTCTAAAGAAGCTCTTTCAGACGAATTAGGGATCCCATAGGAACGCAAATAAGGAAAAAACAATACGTAAGTAGGATAACGTTATGTATTTTAGCGCCATTAAGTACCTAGTTACTTTATAATGTGCAGAAATTAAATATCGCCATAAAATAATCTGGGCAAGCCCAAGAACATTCTAGGTTTCACGAATAGATTTCATAGTCGGTACTACATTAGATTAGTTCTTATTTTATTCGGCGCATATAGCTTAGGTTCGTCGCATATATTGTCACTGAGCACTTAGGACCAAATCCGTATAATATTTTTATTTTTGCCCATATTTTGGTCTTCGTGGCTATTATTAAGAAGCTGTATGGCCGGATTTATGAACGTAAACGAAGCAAAAGGAGTATGTAAGGAGCGTAGCAGATGGCGTTCTGGAGTTTCTGCCTACCCCCATGGGAAGAAGAAAGCGTGAGTTTTGTATGTATACCTATGTATATATTAAGAAGCTAGAAAGCTTAAATTCAAATTCAAATTGTTTATTTGCAAGAAAATACATTGTTTACAAGGGAAGACCTGCCTGCAAGCAAGCGTGCAAATTATTTGTTACAAGATTGTCTTATTACAAGATTGTCTGTCATAATTATCATGCAGATTATATTATTAGTACATTATAATTCTCCCGCCCCACATGCCACGAAATACTTACGGAATCAGATTGGAAATCTTATAATAAGTAGGTATCATGGCAGTTATAATAGACGAAGCTATCACGATGCAATCATAAACGTTGAGATCATATTTTTCATTTTTATACCACATAGTTTAAAAATATAAAATGAATGAATGAATGACTATTTATATTAATAAATATTATATTTTATTATATTAATATTAATAAATAGTCATTCCTTTTCACTTAGGTATTGCAAAAAAGAGAAGGTTGGTAACAGAAAATGGCAGTAATGCGATTTGCAAGTTATTAACGGGGCTCTGGTGACCCGTAAGATTACTTTAGATATTCTTATAGTTATTCGAGCCAAGAAACTCGCGTAGGATGTAAAATATTTCTATATTTAGATACCTACTTACAATTTCCCTTTCATTCTACTGCCATAGAAATTAATAATAATAACAATAGATCAAAATACTTCCAACAGTGAGTTTCACTTTTTGAAAGCTCCATTTTATTTCAATGTCAAAATGATCGAGATCTAACCATTTGACTAGATATCCAGCTAACTTTAGGCTTTAGTAAAACCAAAACTATTTCGACTCGTCCAAAATTAGCTGAATGTGAATGAATACTTATCGGAAAAACAGTAGGTACAGTAAAACCAGTAACCGATTGTAGAGAACTAGACAACGTTATTTGGTTTTATACTCTAGTTTCAAATAATTGTTGAAAGTCGTTTCAAATAGAAACACTGCATTCAGGATTTGATATTGTACACACGGCTACACATCAAGCTATACATTTCCAATTTATGCTGATCTCGCATTGTATAGGATATCAGTACAATGCGAGGTCAGCTTATACTGGAAATGTATAACTTAGGCTTCGTAGGTACTGTTAGCGCGCTAACCGTACCGGAACCTGAGTATTTATAACTATGGGACAGGCGCTTCTTCCTAACTAAAGTTATAAATGTGAAAGTGACTTTATTTTTTTGAACGGATATGTTCGTATCCAAATCAGTTCGTTAATCAATCAATCCGTTCAGCCGTTTTAGCGTGAAAGCGTAACAAACAAACTCACTTTCGCATTTATAATATTAGTTAGGAATTTAGGATTCTAGTTCTAGGTAACTAAATATGCTAATTATGCACATGTCAATAAAGTTATTAATTCAACATAATCTTAGATAAACAAAGTCGAAAAATAAACACTTTTACGTTATTGAATAATCTCCTTTATCTTTGCAAGTTGTTGCGGGGGCGGGAATGACGATCGTGATAGTGGGCGAAGGTTTAAAATCCAAACACATAACATTCCGGGACTTCAGCAAGCCGAATAATCCACAACGGCTGCAAAATATTTCAAGGAATATTCCTAGTAAGTAACCAATTTATCGAATCAACGCCCTAAATGACAATGGTAGCAGAAATGTATTGCTTCATGCCTATATACTTTCATTGTGGTTTTTTGCTTATAATACTGTAAAGCTGTCTTATTATAGTTATATGACTAATGAATAATGATAATCATATTTAATTTACCAAATAAGTTCTCTTAAATTTCTTCACGACCTAAATTACAGAGTTTGAGTTACCCGAAAATGTATTGCTGGAAAAGGAAATATTGAATATTTATGTTATGGTAATTTGCTACAACCGTTATTAAAAACACGATCATGAATCAATAAGAAAATAACCAATTCCTCTCAAAATAGCTAAAAGTTTCGCAACTCATTTTATGGTATAATCGACTGCCGATAGAGTAAAGTTCAAAACTATTAAACTTTTCATCAGAACGGTCAAATGAGTCGATAATATTTGAGGCAAATTGCTCTTCTTCGAACTGGCAACATAGACCAGGGAACCTCAAACTTAGGTACCTATTTGTTTCTAGGGCCACACACAGTACAGCCGATCTACCATTCCAAATGATGCTATGGAATGACACTGATTGTATACCATGTTTGATACAAATAAATGATTTATTATTAATATTATCTTTTTAGTCTTTTAGTCAACCAGTCTTGCGAAGGGGTATCGTATTACCCAGTTACTGGGTTGTGGAGGTCAGCTAGGCAGTCGCTCCATGTAAAATACTGGTATTCAGCTGTATCCGGTTAGACTGGAAGCCGACCCCAACACGGTTGGGAAAAGGCTAGGCAGATGATGATTATCTTTTTAGTCTTTGATATTTCTCAGGACCCTGGGGTCCCGGCCCCTTGGAAGGCTTACGAGGGACCGAAGCCAACTCGCAGAAGCCCCTTAGACAGTTTTAAATGGAATGAGGCACTAACCCCTGTTCCTGTTCGCACTATGCAAGTGCATTTATTATTAGATATTATTCGACAGCTCACTTCACCTAAGTTTTTACGTTGAGATTTGTACAGAATAAAGGTTGATTGACATAGAGACCATCAGAAAAGGCCGCCACAAGGATAGATATAACTGACAGAGTTGATGCTCTACAAAGTCAAAGTTTTTCTATAACTCGATGTGCTATTTTTACGCCCACTTACTGGAATTACTTTTCAATGCATGCCGTGGATAGCAAGCTTAAAAATTCATGCAAACGACATCCAATTTCACAAAGCAAAGTTGACTGAATTCCATTTCAATTTTAAAATGCTTTGTGAGGCAAGTTTGGTGCACTTATGTCATATTCGCAAGTACAAACCACATCAAAGCTTTATAATAAGAAAAAGTAACAAAATTTTAGCCGAATTTTGTTACATTTTTAAACCTGACAAAAAGTTGGTGTTATGGCCGCGTCCTATTTACAAGTAATCGTCGTGTGTATACGCGATCGGTCGCGTGCATGGTATGTCACTTTTTGTTCGGAAAACCGCAAAGCGCCCTCTGTTGGCGCGACCACGCATTCAGGTTCACCGAACGAAAATCGCGATCGCTTTTAAATAGGAAGCGGAGAGTTTCAAACCTTTCACTGACTGTGGGTTGATTTTATGTAAGATGGATTAACTAATTTTGATGCAATTTTGTTCTGGGGAAAGCTAGTTCGGCAATTGTTTGGTACAGATTTGAATGCCAAAGATCCTATATAAAATGCTTAATTGAAACAAAATGTCTTCACTGTCACAAATTATGAACATAATTGACTTAACAATGTCACCTGAATTCACAAACATTTTATAGGCTTAGAGCCCTTGACCTATTTATGTCTGTCCAAGCGAATAAGTCTTGCATGATGGACCAAGATTCATTGAAATAAATTGCTTTGAACAGGATTGGTCTCTCATGTTGATGGGTAACCCAATAAATAACTTGCTTTTACTCGGCAGCGTAGGTACACGCGGCTACACATCAAGCTATACATTTCAGTTTATGCTGACCTCGCATTGTACGGAAATCCTATTCAACGCGAGTTCAGCATAAACTGGAAATGTATAGCTTGATGTGTAACCGTGTGTACTAGATGGATTATATCCAGACCAAGTGCGTCGATTTCACGTATCTTGGCATTAAAACCAAACGTGACACTAGTCCCTAGTGTCACGTTTGTTAGGCACCGAGAAACAGTAAATATGATGTACTTACTAAATATTAAGTGAAGTAAATCATAGAATTATCTTACTATCATACCGTTTTCTCGAAATACTTACTCCTGGAATAATCTAAACGTCACTCAAATATCTCTTTGAGCCAAGGAGGTTTTTGACAACAGCTGCTCTTTGAGTGACTTTGCGAGGCGAAATAAACGAATATAACATCTGCACGTCTTCATTTCATGCATTTTTAACTTCGTAGTCGAATAGAAAGAAAACTTTGATGTGAAGAAAGAATCGCCCAGTTCTAATCAAAGTTTTGCTTGACAACCTTAGAACGAAGACTAACTTATAAATTATGCCAAATGATAAAAGTCTAGCTGGCTGGCATATTCTGTTTTTCTCTCTAATCTGATCTAGACTGCTGAAAAATGCGTGCACTGATCGGACAGTTCCACTAAATCTGTGTGGTTCATTCCTCAAAAGATCATTTCAGACATCAATCCACACAGTCACAGTCTTCACAGTCATGATCTGTCCAAGATTATATCTAGACGTTAAAAGGAAGTGGTCTAACTCTCTGACCTCTGAGTTTGTTTCGGCCTTTCTTTTCAGAGTAGTCAGATAGGAAACTCCGACCTTTTCTAGTTTCAAAAATATGATTACTGTGTAAAAGTCCTTGTACAGTAATAAAATAATTGTCATAATCATTTTTTATTTTTCATCAGACCAAAAACGTGCCACTAAGTAAAAAATAAAGGGGTGAATCAGTCAGAACCGATTAATCATCGAGCAGACCGCTGCTAAATACGACATAACAGTGATCAGAACCCACTGAAATACTCGTTTGATTAATACTTCATAACGATTAAGTAATGGAGCCGCCACTCAAGAATACTTGATGGTGATTAAAACAGGATCTTAGGATGTAACTACGTCACTCAATCACGCTGTATAAGCAAATCTTTGGCTCGTTGCTATCCTTCAACTCGTTGGCAACGTTTTTGCAAACACCCACGTGAGAACTGACGTTAACCCCATCGGTCCATATTTAACGCATCAACATATACGCATATCATATTTATCAACGCGTATGCATCTGTTTGACATTCTGTAATTTTATTTTATTATTTTTTTATTGCTGTGACCGCTGTGACATTTTTAATACATTTTATTAATTTTTTTTTAAATTCCTATTGTCTGCCACATATTTTTTATTTTTCTATTTATTGAAAAAAAAAAATATTGTAAATCTTTGCATGCCCACGTGACGGTAAAATATGGCGGACTTTATTTAAAACACCTATGTACCTACTATACCCATGTTTGCAAAGAAATAAATGATTTGATTTGATTTGATTTGAAACATCAATTACGCTAATGTTTTGTTATCCTTATTAAACAAATACTAGCGACCCGCTCCTGATTCGAACGGCTTTTACGACTTGACAAGACATCGAGATTTGTCAGTTATGTAACTTTATTATTAACGTTTTATACACATAAACCTTCCGGAATAAATACTCTAAACGATCGATGGTGAAAACCTCATCATAATCTGTTGCATGTTTTAGAAGAATAACGTGGGCATACAGACAAACACGAAAAGCGACTTTAATTTATAATATGTATTTAAATATATCTATGTTGGATTAACTATTAATCAATTCAGCTTATAACATAACGGTAGGTTTGTAAATTGTGCCATACACGTATCATTCTATAAGAAAACCTATCCAATAAAGTAAGTATTCGACCTTATTCGATATTCTTAATAGAGTTTAACACTTTGAGGTACACGAAATGCCCATAGGCTTTATTACAATATTATTTAAGTTATTATTGTGTCTCGTCTAGTGTCTTTGAATACGTGAACAGTGTGAGATAAATATCCTTTTTAAGAAGAGAGAAGGCAAAATACTATTCACTCTAAACGAAAAAATTATATTTTCTAATGAATACTTATTCATTTTTTAGAACCACTTAGTAAAGTATTGCTACTAGAAACAAAGTAACGGCTATGTTATCTTTTCTTTGTAAATAGTGGGTACGTATTCTACAAACAATCATATTTTTACCTAGGTACTGTGTTTACTTTGTAAATTACATTTTCCGTAATGTAAAGATTTAGTTTATACCTAAAGGTACTTTTGATCTGTACGTTGCTACCGATCTATCAAGCATATGTGTCTATACTTTATTACATGATAAAATGTGGTGCTATCAAACTCTTTTATATTATTACTAACCCTGCTTTGCACGGCTTTTCGGTGACAAACCATCGAAATATCTGTAGTATAATAATATGTAAGTTTTATGTAATACTATCTGATGCCCGCGGCTTCACCCGCTTGACAAATTATATACTTAAATCTTCCTCGAGAACCACTCTATCCATTGGTGAAAACAGCATGAAAATCGGTGCAGTAGTTTTTGAGTTTATCGCGAACAGAGCGACAGACAGACGCAGCGGAGGACTATGTTTTATAATATAATTATGTAGTGATTAATGTAATATATCTACACATAAACATTCCAACAAAACATTCTAAATGATGGTGAAAATCGTTTCAATATTAATTGTGTAGTTGAGAAGACAACGCGGTCACTCAGACAGACAAGACATGCAACTTTAATTTATATAGGTACCTACTAGCGGCCCGCCCCTACTTCGTACGGTTTACATGACCGACCTGACAAAATATCCAGATTTCTTTAAATGTAAGTTTAATTATTAATGAACACATAAACCTTCCGGAATAAATTCTCTAAATTATGGTGAAAACTGCATCAAAATCCGTTGCATAATTTAGAAGAACAACGTGGTCACACAGACAGACACAATAAACTACTTTAATTTATAATAATTTGTAGATATAGTTTTATATTAATCCTGATATTTGTGCACGATAATATACCGTACCGTTTTTTTCTACTTTGCGTAGACTTTCATTGTCCTTAATGCAGATACAGCTTATAAACTAAGTTTCACTAAAAGGGGTGATAGACGCACGTGTACTTATGGCTCGACGACCTTTCTCCCCGTGTGTCATGCTAAGTACGCGTACTTTAAAACCGCTGAGTAAATTCCTCGGCAATCCAACAGGTTTTAAATTTTGCTCGAAGCTCGTAGGTGCCTTGTACGTCTATCATCGCCGTAAGAGAGCGGAACTACATTATACTGAACAAAAAAATCTAAAAACTGATTTAAAACGATATTCATGACATACTCAGAATTAAACGTATTAACCACAACAAGTTTTGGACAACTCAGTAGGGATTGCAAAAATATTGAAATACTTTTTTTTTTCTTACCTGTGTAGTTATTTATATAATACTCTCTTCGACCACCCTGAAGAGGGCGGGAATTTGGCGCTATAGTGGCCCGGTGACCTGTGAACAAACAATCATTCAATTACCAGACACGTCTATTAGTCGCCATTGTGAGACACCACCACCTAATCCCGAGATGGATGTTATAACTAATTATAATAACATCATCCTCCCAACAATATGGTTACTCGAACATAATTATCTATAGCGAGATTTGTTCTACAAACTGTGAATCGAATGGTATTTGGATGATTTAAGAATTACTCAATTAATTTATGTGGATGGATCTTCTTATAAAATAAGGTTTTACAAAAGAACAAAACATAAATCTTCTTTGCTGGGCTTCAAATCAGTCACTCTATGTGAATTATGTTATTCCAGAAAATAACGTAAAGTAACGAGACGATTAATAGAAGATACTTCTAAAAAAAATTTTTTTTTTTAAATCGAGCGTCTCTTTCAGTCCGTGCTCTCAGTAGTCTAATATGATGTGTAACATCTGACATCTCACCTGACGGCCAACTCTAGCACCGCACGCGCTCATTGGTCAAACCAAATAGCGCGCGCTTCCCCAGCTTCCTGTTACACACTTCCGTTCCTTTTCACGAACTCACAGATTACAGGAAAGCGAGAGGAAACATATTACACATCAAAAAGCAAGTCTGAAAATTGTATTGAAACAGAATATCGAAAATTTATCAAATCCGTTCTTAATCGCTAAAGCGTAGCGGCACATATATGAGCTATGAAAACACGCTCAGCTTAAAACAAATGAAGAGATTAAAGGATTATCGTCGTTTTATAAAAGTATCGTTATCTGCAACAGAACCGAAGGTTACCCCAGCGAGACCAACGACGCAATTTTAGTTTTTACTCAATGTATTAGCACCCATTTCATCCTTGCTATTATTATTGTTCTTGTGTTGTTTATTTCGAGGAATCATACTCCGGAATATTGGTATTGTTTACCTTAGTGTATTTACGACAGTAACAGGTGGAAGATTTATTTTGTTCCCTCATAAAAGCTTTGGTATTCCCAAAAGATTTTATTTTTCGTTTACTGTTTATGATTGTAACAAATATATTTTATTACCTATTTGCACGATTTTCTTCAGGATTGAGACGAAGTAATGTAGGTAAAAATATTAGTACCGAAAAAATACTTAAAACAAAATTAATAAGGACTAATTTCGTTCAATGACAATAGGATTTATTTCAATATTTTTGTTTAAGGTCTGCTACAACAAACTACAGACTGGTCGTTTATTCGGACAAAAGTTAGGATACATTATGATGTTCATTTTGTAGATCTGGTCTTTCAAGAGAACATTAATTCTGCTATCTAGATTGCACTTTTGATATGAAGAACTTTAGACAACTATGATTAAAAGTTCAAGATAATAGACATTAAATTAAGTTTCAAAGAAAATAGCGTGGCATGTCGCCACCCAACATAATTATAACTATCATAATTATTATAACTATATTATAGATAACTAGTATATCTTTGTATAGAAAACATTATGTAAAATAATAATAAGACATTATTACATTTTAAGGAGGCTGTAGGCTTATTTTTATGTCGCAGCCATCTGGTTAAATTTGCCAGCTAATTGGACGCCTAGGCCGTTCATTAAATGCCGGCATCCAATTAAATAGCTGAAGGACAACTAGTCAAGTCACTGAGCGCAACGTTTAACAAGATGGCTAAATGTCGTGTAGTCTTAGTTAAATTGGATAATAGTGCTGATTCTTTTGTACACCGAACTAAACTATCTAAACTATCACTAAAATTCCTTACTTTTGGCTATGAGAATCTTCAAGCTATTAAACGCGACATATACATATATTCTTCTTCGCACATATAACACAATGTAAACGTTACGAGACGAAAACGATTACCTAAATGAAGCAAAATTAGTGTAATAAAATCTGAAACTGGACCCAAGATTACTTAAAGATAGATTGTTTTCCAATTGGAGCCGCTGAAGTTCGGAAGATAAACATTTCACAACTAGGACGTGATTCCAGTAACCGGATTCAAGTTTGCATCGACTAAAACTAAATTATGTACCTACATAAGTACCAACACACCATATAAAAAGTCAGTATAGCAAGCATCCCGTGACAATAATGTCACGAATTTTTTCAGGTATAAAACGACAAATTACGTGACATATACCTAGCCGGTTTCTGAATTGAGAATTTTAAATAATATTGTTACTCTATTTAATTCAAGCAATAAGACTCATAGAGTTAGTAAAACTGTAACACAAACAACTGCTGCAGGGCGACAGACCCAGCCGATACCTTGCAGCAGTGGCTCACAAACGCACAATCTAGCCTGCTTGCTACTATAAACATGATGCTGTTAGTGCTGCCCCGCACCCGCTGCTGTTAGTGCTGCGCAGTGCTTCCGCATCAAAGTGTAGAAGCAGTCAACGCGAGCTTCAGCAAACATCCCTTATGCGCTGCAGTATCGAGGCAACCCCATCAGCACCCTGAATGCGTTATTGTATTGAATGCGAAGGGCGCCGTATGATTTCTGAGTATAATGAGCCCACAGACTGCAAGAGTAAAAAGACGTACAGTAAGCACGAAATATAGTGCGCCTGACCTCCTTAGACGCAAACCTGAATCTGCGGGCAATCATGTTAGCTTTCACACACAGCGCCCTCCGCTCCCTGCCAGTGGTCAATAAGTGACCCACATATTTCAATCGGTCCACCCTCACAAGAGGCATACCGCTTTAGCATTACTTATGGTGATTTCTTCAATGTAATTCAAAATTTCTTAGGTTCTTTGGAAAGTTTGAACTCTCAACTTTAAATCATCTATTCGGAAAGCTAAGCCGGCTTGTGTTACTCACAAACATTGATAACAAACTAGGTGTCCTAACATGGTGATACCTGCGTGGTCGGTTCTAACTTATTGGCTAGTTTGGCGGGCTCCTCGGCCGCGGACAGCATTCGGCGCGCGAGGCGGGCGAACGTGCAGCGAAACTGACGGCTCATGCTGCAGTACAGCACGAAGTTCACCGATGACGTGAACAGTGCCAGCACGTCCATTAGGTCACCTGAGGAATAAATATATAACAGTTAATAAATTGCCAAAAGACGGTAGAAGGCTGGGGCTCTGTCTCGCATAGGGTCGCAGCATTATGCTGAGCGATGGCCGTTTTGCGTGAATGTGACGCATTTTTTCCCCCAATTTGTTATTTTTCATGTATTCGTATTTTCTTAGCGTCATGTTTGCCGCAAATAAACGTATTTTCTTTCTTCTTTCTTTTTCTTTCTAGAAGGAGTGTTGGCAGACCAACAGACATTCAAAAGATCGGCACAAAAGGGAGGAGGCCTATACTCAGCGGTGGGTGGAACAAGGCTGCCAATGATAATGATGATGATGAATAAAATCAACTTTATAGGGGCATCTATATGTTGAATGCGGGGACGCAACGGTTGAAGCGCAATAGCAGTAACTTTTTTGGTTAAAATATATCTGTCATATAACTACGAGTATTGTGGCGACATGAAAGTAGATTTAATTTAGCTTAGTTAGTGATACAAAACTTTAAAACAGGCGCGAATTTAAAATTATATTCCGTAACCACAGGCGCTGGGAAGACTACCAAAAGATTAAAGATTTTTATATCGGGCTTAGATGAGCCTGAGTGCAATCAGAAAAACACACTAGCATTTATTATTTGCAAAATTCGTATAAACTGTTATATTTCAATTGGTTTGCGTGAACCAAAATTTTGTGAATATTTCTCAGTAAAATAAAAAATATACAAAGAAGCATGATCCTTTCCCGCTAACTATAAAGCGAACCATTATATAAAAAGTAATAAGAGCGCAAGGACTCCGATTTAACACCCCTTTACTTTTCAATTTAAAAAGAATTAATGAAAATTCTTTAAGTCCTTCTTGAGGTCTTGAAAACTAACTTGAATCTCAGTTATGTTAAATTGGAATACCGTGTTTACAATTTAAAGGGTTTGCAGTTGTTTTTCCAGATGGATATTTATTTCTTGAACTTTATTTACATTCCCAGCAGACTGAAACACTCAAGGTTTACGGATACGTCTCACAACCAAGTGGCAGATGTGTTTAGGTAGGCAACCCCTTCGAATTATCATAACACGCGTGGCGATAGGTCACGACCTATCACACAGATATAAGATACGTTGTCACGACAACCGATCTTATATCTATGCTCTTGGAAAATAAATTTATTTGTTCGGTTACTTGGATAGTCTGGCTCACTGAGCTCGATTTCTAGGACGCAAAACGAGGTTCGATGTTCATTTAAAAATGCAGTGGCATAGCAAGCCAAGGTCCGCGAATATATTCAGATCAAGTGACCATAGATAGGTAGACGAACACGTCATCGCCAAAATGTGAGAAACAATATAAGTAGGTAGTACTTAGGTAGGCAGTTCCAACATCCCAAAGGCGCAAAAAAATTTAGGTAGGTATTATTAAGAAAGCTTCGGAAAATATCGCAGTTTTTTACTTTATTAACCTATAATATAATAAATAATAACAAATGACGTTTCGCTTTCCGAAAATGAAAATTAAAAAGAATTTCCCCGACGGGCAGTTACCAATTTGGGTCACGTAGATTATTGTCAGTGGATGCCGTGACATGAAGCCACTGGCTAGTATCATGTATGTTTAGATTAAGGCCCTACGCTTCCAGTCATTGTGTTTTGTTTTACGACCTACGAGTTATCAAGAAACTAACACAGACTTTATTTCCTTCCCAATCGCACAAAAGCCTCCTGAAGTCTTATGTTGTCCTAATTAAATTGGAAAACTCTTATTGAATCAGATTCGAGACATTTCGTTTCGAAAAAAAATTCAATAACAACATTATGAATACAAAAATTAATACGCATTGGTGGTGTAAAACAAACTTTCTTGGTATCAACTTCTCGGGGTATTATAAATTTTTCTTTTGTAAGTATAAAAGCAGGCTCATATTTTGTAGATATTTTACTCTGACATTATTTTTACGAACTTTTTTCGGGTCTAGTTTCAGTCACTGATAGTTTATAAACGCTAATTTTCTGATACCAAAATCCCATTTAAAGGCCTACCACGTAAATAATTGTTTGGTTGGTATTTTCTTATGCCGTGTGGCACCACGGTATTAATTAATAAAATATTCTGTAAGTACTAGCATGGGACAAATAACTTTACGGGAGTATATACAAAATAAGATACAAATATCCAATTTCGAAGAGGAGAACGTGTCTTGAATAACGTATAAACAAAACTCGATCTATTTGCCTAGTATATGCCTACCTACATGTCTAAAAGTTATGTTTCATGGGCGGCAAACACTCGACTCTACGAGCCATCCTTACACATACAATGTTTTGTATCTTCACGATTATGTAATACCAACTTATCCCGACGATCCGATAAGGAAAAAGATATTTGCGTGTATCTATTCTGTAATAAATTTTTCGAATATACAGGAAATTATCAAGTAACAACTCTTCTTCGATATTTTCTCGCAACATTTTTCTTTACGTACGAAAATAAGAAAATCCTCCATCATTTTGTCTAGCCTTTCTTTAAACATCTGCATAAAATTCTCATAAAGTTTGAAATAAAGAGAGAGTGTCTTTAAAACGGATATTTAGGTAAGTACCTCTTAATCCGCTTATTTATCGAGTATACAACGATTTTCTCGTTGTGAGAAGATTAAGTACAGTATATAGAACTGCTGGGGTATTGGTTTCTTTTTTAGATACCAATAGAATCTATTTCTTATTGCGATATTTTAACTCTGTGTAATATTATTATTGCAAACTCTTTGAAAACCGGTTCAACAAAAGGTAAATATGATCTTCAGTATGGAGCCCTCATTAATTATGAGTACTAATGAAGGTGTAGGTTATTTAATTTTGACTTCTAAAGAGCATAGATCCGAATTTCGAATAAATTCAACGAAATAAATTGCTAAGCAAATTGACTACCAACTTAAATAGTCCGTATATTCAAATCACAATTTACTGCCATTCCTTGACAGTTGTAAATGGCAAATTTGCGAAGTATAGATTTGCTTAACAATTAATTTACCTGACTGCACAATAATGCGATGCAGAGCCGTTGATCCGAGAGCACATTATTCAGTCATAAATGTCCGGTCTGTTACTGAAGGTAATTGCATCGTTAAAATAGCATGGTTAAGCTGAGTTGATCTGAACCCGAGAGGGGCCGACTTATGACCCGACCCCTTTCAGGACTGAAAGAGCACGTAAAGCGCCTTGCGGCGACCTATACAATGTTAGTCTTTCTTTCTTTTAAAATACCTACCTACACTGCTGCAAGGATCTGTTGGTGCGTTGGCTGTTAGTAAACATAATGGAAACATAGGAAATGTAATGAAAAACCAAGATGACGGCTTAAATTCCGTGTTGGTCACGCGCCAAAAGTCATTTATACCTATACAAAAACATAAAACGACAGTGTTAATGCAAAGAGGTCTTTTGATCCACTCTGCTAAATCTCTTATTTGGAAAACAAGACGGTTTATGCGAAGTATAACGCAGTCATAATGGAAATTAATTCGCATAAATAATTTATGATCTCTTTTATTCAATAAATACGAGGGTACTGTCCCGATTTTTTTTAAATTAACTTTAAATCATTGCAAAAGAATCATCCATGTTTTCATCAATTTGTACCTACATAATTATTCTTTCTCGCCCAGTTAAGAGGCATGTGTTCCTGCAGTGAAAACGTTATAGACTGATTATGATTATAAACATATCATCAATAGGTACATAATATAAATTGAAGTCGCTTTCTGTACGAACGGAAACTACACAATGGATTTTGATGCGGTTTTCACCAACAATTATAGAACCTATTCCGGTAGGTTTATGTGTATAAAAATAATTATTAAAATTACCTGTAAGTAATAAAGAAATCTCCATGTTTTTTTCAAGTCGTAAAAACCGTGCGAAGCAAGGGCGGGTTGCTAGTAAAAGAATAAAATACATACCTACTAAGGTCTGTCCAAAACTTCATCATAACAAATTGTTTTTTATCTGCAATCCTAGCGCCTTTGGCTCTTTTGATCGCTAAAAATTATATTTATAATTACGGAAGAAGAAAAAGGTACACTATCATAAAGATATCTACGCATTAGTTAAATGTGAACCGCGTTACTCAATGAATTACTTTACCATACGAAACACCAAATTAAAACCATAAAACCGTATTTATTTTGATTTTATTACAACGCGTAATTTTACACAGTTCCTATACTCCATTTGCAATAAGATTAGATATTTAAATAAGCCTTTTTTACAGTCCGTTCAACCGATTTTGACTTCTATTGCTTTGGTGGCATGACAAATGGCAGCTGCAGTAGACAATTGGTATCGTGTAAAGTTTTTTGCTTTTAATGCCATCCATATTCGTCCGGTATAGAAGTCAAAATCGGTTGAACAGACTGTAAAAAGATTTGTTTAAATTTCTAATCTTGTTTCAAATGGAGTATAGGTACTCATAAGGGGTTAAGTTATAAATAATGTTTCATCTATAAAGTGTGAAGTGCCTTCCGATCGTGTAGATTTTAAGATCTGGCAGTCTGTAATTGATTTTTCTGCTAAAACTTCTTGACAGCGGCTTAGGTTTAAAGATGTGCACGATGAATGGAATAACTTTCCCACGGTTATAGAATAAATAGATACTACCCGTGGTGGGTTTATTTTTGATAATTATTTGATCTAAAACTTTTCTGAAACTGAAACTAACATTTCAAAACGAAAAGTTTATTGTAGTCTCATCATTCTATCAGCTCAATCTGTTGTCCAAAATTACTACAAAGCTGGACAGACGCAAGAACACCCGGTCGCTTAACTTAATGCATAAATTAATATAATATTCGCAAGCCCTTTGCATAATTTTCTAGGAAACACTTAACCTATACCTATTGTTTACGTTCAGTTATATTGAAAACTAGGAGCTCGTGGCTAAGTAATTACAGCCGCACCGAGTCGATCCATCAGGTTAAGCTACGCTTGCCGGGGTTGGTCGGTGGATGGGTGACCATCTTTACATACCGAGACTCCTCCGTGCCTCGGAAAGCACGTTAAGCCGTTGGTCCTGGCTGTCATTCGTGGATCTTTGACAGCCGTTACGGGTCGTCTGAAACCCGAAAGTCTGACAACCAGTCTTACCAAGGGGTATCGTATTACCCAGTTACTGGGTTGTGGAGGTCAGATAGGCAGTCGCACCATGTAAAATACTGGTATTCAGCTGCATCCGGTTAGACTGGAAGCAGACCCCAACATAGTTGGGAAAAGGCTAGGCAGATTGATTTTACATTGAAGACTACAGGGAATTTCCTTCTGACAGCTGCAGTTGCATGTAGAATTTATATACCGGCGCAGGATAGCTTTTACCAGCAGTGGCCATATCTTCAGGATTGTGCCGGAATATAGCAGTTCGCCGTGACGTAGTACGACAGCGGCTCCCCTGACATCATCTCTGTCATCAGAAGACAGCCGCCCCGCAACCATCGATGCGACGATGCTCTGCTGGAGCGACAGTATTAATTCTTCAAGGACGTTCTAATGAACTGCAATGGTTTTTGGTCATACAGGTTAAACGTACAGACATACTATATTTATTGCAAACTTAATTAAGAAGCATAATATTATCAGTCTGTTCGTGCCCCACTTGCAAGGAAAGGTTCTGAATGAAACGAGAAAGTGTCATAATTATATCATTACCTTTGTGGTCTTTCTAATTTCGCGAATGGCGATTACAGACAAGTCTTTCTAAGTGTTCCTTTACTGCAACTCGACTTCATAAGTTCCTTTTCTTTCGTTTCCTACACTATTTTATTTCGAAAGGGACGTGTTTATTCTGATAAATGTATTATACAGGGTTACTAGTAACTCGACGTATTCCTTGCAGGACGTCATAGTAGGGTTAAAATGCAACAAATTAAGCCACCAAATGTTCTACCGAAATTCAGTAGTTTTTGAATTATTAAGAGTTTTAGTTTTTTTATGAAAAATCCCAGATTAAATCATTTGAAACCAATTTAAAAATGATTTACGGCGCGACTGTACTGAAATTTAAGTTATTATCATAGTTGACGCCGTAGCAGACCTTTGTTAGTAATTAAAAGTTCAATAATGCCTAAAACTTTGGCAAATATCACTAACCAAACATTTAATTTTTTGTAATTTTTGCTATTACTTCATAAAAAATGTAGTCTAGTGCAAAAAAAAAATACTGAATTTCGGTAGAACATTTGGTGGCTTAATTTGTTGCATTTTAACCCTACTATGACGTCCTGCAAGGAATACGTGGAGTTACCAGTAACCCTGTATAATATTATAAAGTACGGATTTACAATATTACATTACATAAAAGTATTTTCAACGGAATCGAGAGTAAGATAACTCTAAAATTTCTTGGGAAATTATTTATTTATTAAAACTTTATGCACAAGTAAAAAACTACTGTACAACGGCGGACTTAAAGCCTGAGGCATTTTCTACCAGTCAACCTTAGGGTGATGCAGAGACAGACATGGTAGGTGCAACAAAAGACAATACATATAACTTGAGAAATAATGAATACTAAATAATACATACATAGATACATACATAAATTATAAACAAAATAAACTTAGTCATGAGAAATAACGACAGGTAGAGGAGAAATTAGCTACTAATAGCTGGCTTATTTAAATCAAATATTAAAAGAGCAGAGACAACTGTTTCTTGCCAAATAGAGACTAAACAGTAAATTAGGTAGTTAAGTATTTACTTACATAGATAACTTTTATTAGAAAAATTAAAACAAAAAACAAGAAAAAATATTAGGACTTGATAAAACATACAATTTATAGCCTATATACTTATTATTTAGGTTGGAAACATAAACAAGTGTAGTCATTTATGAACAGTCGTAACTGTTCTAACCAAACTATGAACAAACGCATTCCTAGACAACAAAGATTTAATCTATAAATAGCCATCCGCTCCTGTTACGCACGGTTTTAACGACTTAACAGAACATCAAGATTTCTGTCTGTTATGTAATTTTGAATTAATGTAAACCTTTCGGAATAAATTCTCTATATAAAGGAAGGTGAATACAGCATCAAAACCCGTTGCGTAGTTTAGAAGAACAACGGAGTCACACAGACAGATATGAAAAGCGACGTTAATTTATAATAATTATGTACAGAAGATACATATAGAAGTTGCGTGTACACATTTAGAACATGGATCAAGAACTTTGGTAGAACTAGAACATTCGTTTCTGCTTCGAATCCTCATAAAAAATGTCATAATGTCATAAGCCAAGTGTATTCAAACGATGAAACAATGTTGAACTCTTTTTGTTTCCTCTGTACAAAAAGTATACGTACTCGTATCTCAGTAGTCTCGTATTTAAGTAGTAATTAAAGTGGCTTTCATAAAGAACTTTAAAAAAAAAAGAAAAAAAAGTAAAACATTTTTTAAAGAGCTTCTTGCTCATTCTTCTCCCCATGAAAACTACCTTTTGGAAGGGGCGACTAGAATCAATACTATTTCTTTGTAAATGACGTTCAAAAGTACCTTTTATGTGCCTATTTGAAATCATGTATTTGACTTTAACTTTAACTTAAAATCATTTAAAATATCTTCTGTGACAAAAAAGACCTACCAGACATAATATGATAAAAGTATTTTATTTATCTTTAACTATCACATATTATACTGCTGTCTGTAGATTTTCATGATAATAAAAAACAAATACATTTTTGTTGCCTAGCGTGTACCTACTACCTATTACCTACGTGTTTTAACCGACGAATAAAAAAGGAGGAGGTTCTCAAGTCGACACGTATTTTTTTTTTATGTATGACCTCGCATAACTTTTTAGTGAGAAGTCCGATTTGAATAATTCTTTTTTTATTGGGAAGGGTATACCTCGAAGTTGGTCCCATTTAAAATTGGAAACTATAATCCACCCCTAAAGGTAGAAAAAATGGGGTTGATTGATTTTTCACCAACTGAATTTTCAACTGTGAACCGATTCTGTTGAAATTTCGCACACATACATAGTTCTGATGACACAACCACTCATCATCAACTCCAGGTCTTTAACCTGGAGTAACCCCCTGGAGTACTCTGGAGTGGATCGTAACTCAAAAGCGAAAAATAAAAAACTTTTTTCCAAAAAATTAAACCGACGAAAAAAGAACTGAAAAGCGAAAAATAAATAACTTTAATTTCCGAAGTCGGTGGCAAAAAAAATAGAAAAGCGAAGACACCGACTTCCGAAATTAAAGTTATTTATTTTTCGCTTTTCAGTTCTTTTTTCGTCGGTTTAATTTTTTTTAAGCAGTAAGTTTCATGTTACGAAAACTTTACCGATCTTATCTAGCTCGCCTCAAAAATACAAGACTTACCTATGTAGGTAGTTGTACCATAATTAGACACGGTCTACTGAAATAGGTGTCCGAAATTATTAATCAATTAAAAGAGAATGACCATACGCCGTATCGCTATTTGTTCGGCTGTGACTTAGGTTTCTAATTTTGATATTTCATGTTTTAAAATATAATGATTTTATCTAGTAATGCGAATCTTTAAATTCTCCGCATAAAAAACATCATAAAAGTATTAGTTTTTATTTCGATTTCCCATGTTATCCATACATAGTTTTTTTTTTCACGCAAGTAATGTCATATGTCATTGGCATTCAAAGAGTATACAGTATGTTAACTAACAGAGGGCGTTCCCGTTAACCCGCAATAGTATACCATCCACACAAGCTAAAAAAAATATTACCATTAAAATAAAAAATGTTTTTTTTATTTTTTATAATAAAATATTCACAAAAAATATTAAATTGATACGTAAAAGAAACACACTGTACACGCGCACTTGTCCTTCAAAGTAAGTACGGCAATGTCGCAATTTACCTATGAATGACGGGCCGCGTGTGCGGCGATCTGATTGATGCGCCTAGCCCCGCCCCCTGCTCCCCGAATGTCCACAGGATTTGTCCACCTAATTTTAGTCGGAACTAATCTCGCGCGCATACCGGATGTGCATTTATTTTCGCATTGCAACATCTTGTCTCCTTTCGTCATTCGTGTGTGAAAAATGCCGCGTTATCAGTTCAGTGCTCGGGATTATGTAAACATGGTGCATATTTAAGCTGAGTGTAATTGTGTGATGGTGCTTTGAGGATCCCAATGCACAATTTAATGCGACGAGTGCACCAAAACAACCGTCGGCGATTGCAACAAGCAATGTGTAGAGAGAGAAGGTCAGCATATTGCGCAGTTCAAAATCTAAGTAAGTCTTTCAACATTATTTAAATGTACCTACCTATCATAAAACGTAAAACCTTTTCGAAAAAAGAAATAACACTAAGAAACGACTGTGCCACAAAATAAATAAGATCAGAAAGCCCACTCTTTGCTAAAACTACTTTTATACTCAGGGAGTACCTACCCCGTACAACGAGCGTATTACTTCTGTGGTGTTACACGATTGCTATTAAGTAATTTATTACGAATGCAACTGCATAAAGTAAAAGTTTTTTTTTTTTCATTTCGATGTCATTGCAGAAAACATTACAAAACGTTAGACAGTGATTGCTAACGTGCAATACTTCATTATCATTTAAAAGCTAGCCTAAAACTGAGATTTAAATGAAACTTTCTCTAATACTTAACCGCACACTATTTATGAGCGTAGTTACCTACTACGTTATTTATTTTTCTAACTACTTTCTTATTAGCACTGTAAGGCACCGGAGTCACCGATCTGAGTGAATAGGTAAAACACATTCTTGTACTTGTTCCATGAGTGGACCTTCTGTACTTTTATCTGTTTATTTTGTGGCCGCGAGCCCGCGACCGACGCGACGTGTCGGCAAAGCGCTGCCGACGCGCCACCCCGTGTCCATTACTCGGCCGCTACGAGCAGAATAATTCGCTGTACTCTGTATTCTAATATGATTGAAACGTGGCTTAGATAGGTAGGTACATGAATTTATGTTTTTACTGTTTGCGAATAGGTTCTTACAAGCCCAAGGGGCCTCAGTGACGCGTTCCTTTGTCAGCCGGGCATTTGAGACGGGTTGTAAAATCAAAACATACATAAATGTTTTATTTTACTGATAACAACACGACGCTGTGTTTTTCACTGTTTTGTTTTTCGTTTTCCGCTGATGCAAGATTGCATCAATCAAAACCGTTGAGCCCCACTGTTGCATATTTGCATCAGTTCACTCACGCTATTAAAATCTCTATTTCTACGGAGTAAAGGGCTAATATCGTCTGTGGAAAGGTACAGTATTAATTTTGCCGCCTTTACCAAAGTCAGCGCTCGCCATTCAGTGCCGTCACGCCGCCCGCCCCCCGCCCGGCCGGCCGGCTCGGTGAGAAGCTCGCTCGACATCGTGCGCGCGCGAGAACAAAATTGCGACGTTGCCGCTTTGGGCTACGCCACTACGCTAGGTATTCCGCGTTAGTATTTTGATTTTAAACAGGTCGTTTCGAATTTATTGCCTATTTAGTTTTTTTTTTTATTCGGATTTTTTTTAACTCATTTTTATATGCTGATATTTTTATTTGAATCTATTAATGATATAGATTATCGAGTTTAAGGGAACGCCCTCTGTTATTTAACATACTGTATAAGCAATCTAACCTTCTTGACTTACGCAAAACAATAAAAGTAAACATCCAATTATTGAAATTATAGTTGAATAATTAATAACTAATTATGGCTTAACGTGCTTTCCGCGGCAAGGAGGGAAGGTTTTTTGTTTATTACTTTAATTTAGTTTGTTTATTTTCTTTCTTATCTATTTATATTTTAAAATATTTTTATAAAAACATTTTAAAATATAAAAAATAGTGATCCGCCGGTGTCGGGAGCAGGGTCCAAGCTACCAGTTTATTATAATTATTACATTGTAATAACAATCTGTTAGGGTGTTTAATTAAGCAAAACTTTTGGTTATACGAAAGACAATGTTTTCGAGACCTTTGCCTGTTCTAATCAACATTATAAACTCTTTGAAAACAGAACTTACGCGCGCCATACTATTCTATTCGCGCATCCCGAGCAGAATATGCGGACGACTGAACGGCGGGCGTTCTCTTTCTAGCATATGTGCACGTCCCATTCTTTTGTTTTAAGTACAGTCTCAAACGGTATTTACTTTTATTATTTGTTTATTATTATTGTATATTTAATGGAATGATTTCATTTATATGTTTTGTTTTAATGTATACTTAGAATAGAATACTCAAGAATAGAATACTCTTTATTATGTACACCATAACAAAGGTCATTATTTTTTTGCGATTAGGATTTATTTTAATAACATTATGTTTATACGTTTGTATGTCACATAGATTATTTTTTAAGTTTAGACTGACATTGGGCAAAACTCTTACGGCAAATAAAAATGTACCTATATTCTGATTCACTTTAACTTTTTGGTTGGTTCGATAAATAAGTACCTAATTACTGTAAGCCCATCTTCGTTTAAATAACCACTTAAAGAAATAACTAACGTAGACATTTTGCATAAAGATAAGTTCTGGTTTGGATTAGTACCTATATATTTACATAACTGTAAATAAGTACTTATACCAATTAAAATAAGATTAGTGCCAGTGAATCCGCGGGCAGAAACCAATATGTGGTAGAAAAAAAATGCATTTCGTTTTTTAAGCGACTGTACATGCGCCAGTACTTAGCGCCAATTTTTGAATACGTGAGTTGCTACTGTGGTCTGTGACTTCTTGTATTCTTTCCACAGATTATGTTTTTGTTTTTTTGTGTGAATATTTTAGGTTTTTGAATAATTTCTTTTTCTTGAGCAATAATAACATTTTATGTAATTGCGTCACATTTGTAAGTGGTTCACTATGGAGGACTCATTTCGTCCGTGTATTAATTGTTCGGTTCTACTGCGGTTGTTACGTTGGCAATAGTTGAGAGAAGCTAGTGAAAATACCTAAAATACTCTGGCTTCTTGGATTTCTACATCATCGGTAAGTTATATTAGAAGTATAGTGGAACGGCAATATAGCGGGTGGCAGCTACATAATAATTATTATGATCTTAATAAATTATATTTAATAACTTCATATCTATTCTTCCTACATGTTTATTAACGTTGATATTGACACTGCGTTGGTACGGACGCCACATTTTCTCACCGTAATATAACTATGAAGAATATGATTGAAAAATTGATTTATTAATAAGAAGTAACATAATATCGCTCTTGAATTATTCCGCAAAGGGTTAGTTAGAGGTGTGTAACCTCTTTTATCTTTTCTGTGTGTAGCACCTACACCCACATTTCGCCAGTAACATTTAGTCTCAATGTTCGATGTTCTGTTACATGTGATTTCTGGAGTATTTACTTACCTACCTCTAAGTCTTTAAATAAACATTTAACGCTGTGATAATTGACGAGTATTGACAATGCTCAAACGTCATGTTGACTAATTCGTATTTTGAATTTACCACCATACATTGTGGCAAAAAGTCACTAAGAGATTCGATTCTGAACCAAGGTTTTGAGATCTAATTACCGTGTAATGCGGAAAATTATGATAAAATGGTAAATTACATTTGAAAGCCCTAAAATCATGCTTTAATTTAAACCATAAATCTTTGGGTCACTGCATGTTTCATACCGATACGAAGTTCCTTTGTCGCTTGGTGAATATCCTTTTTGGCATGCATGTTACATTATCCATTACCACTCCTTGAATTGAGTTTGCAATCTTTTTAATCTTTGAGAGGGTGGGTCACTTAATTAACTCGTGAGAAGCCGCGCTATGAGCAATTTTCTCACGCAAAAATGGATTGCATTTGTTTTATGAAACTAACCTCTCGCTTCTTAGCGTCTCAAACGCCCTGATACTTTCCTAACTATTCAGCCCTTTCCCCTGAAGCAAATCACGCGTTGCTCAGTACAGCTACGTCCACGCAAGGAAGCGCTTCAGAAAGCTATGAAGCATCGCGCGGCATCTTGCTCATCACGCGCCCATCCGCGTACTTCTTTGGTATCCAGATGACTTTTTTGTATTTTTCTTGCTATTATTTTTTTAATTTATTAATACCTATTGTTTATTATTGACGTTAACACTCTAAAGTCATATTTTTATAATATTAATTTTTGGTTTTAGGCCAAGCTGATTCTGTGTTTAAGTCCTAGACGTAAGAAAGACGGTCAAAAAAAGCGTGCACATAGTGCAAGCAATTATTCTGCACCGTATATGTGTTCAAGGTGTGCCGAGAGGCACACTCGTCTTGAATTCAATAAGCTTTTGTTACATTTGATTTTTTAGTGATTCTTTTGATGATTAAAAATAATTTTGAAATAAAATTAGTTTGTTTGTTATGTGCGTAAGTTATATTTATGCTTCATAGTTGTATTTAAAACTCTTATTTTCTTATTAATTAAATGTTGTTTTATTCATTTATACTCATTTTTAGCCAAAAAATACAATATTAAATATAAGCATTTGGAGTAGTGTGAGCAATTTGCGCGCGCGCGCCTGTCTTTTTTACAATAATAGGCACGCCTCTCATCGGCTAGGGTTGGAGATGACAGCCATGTCAAAGCCCTATCCATTCTCTATGATATTACGACATTGGTGTGCCCGAGTTGGTTTAAGACACGCGGTTATAGGAATAGGCCGGACACGGCCCGCAGCATGCGCGTGTGCGGTGCGTGTATGAACTTACCGAACATGCTGTAACAGCTCTTAAAGAAGTCTGGCGCCAGCGCGCTGGCTAGCCCCAGCAGCCCTTGTGGCACTTCCGTGGACAGGAACAGGCCGAGCACGGCCAGCAGCATGCGCGTCGTGCGGTCCGTGCGACTGGACCGCCGAGCGCACGCTTCTTCCGTTGCTAGGCACTGCTTTTCTGGCTGGAAAAACGTACTAACGTGAATATTTTTTACTTTAACTTTTTACTTTTTTTTACTTTTACTATCCTATTTTATGATCCTGTTCTGAATATTAAATACCATAATGACTGAATATAATTGTCATGGCTTGGAATATGAGGAAATATTTGTCAAACAATTTAGGTACAAAATTCCTAATACTAATAAGTTGCAAATGTTGTAATATGTCTCTTAAATTGATAAAAAACGTATTGAAAAATATAAAGATAAGTTATTTGTTAAAACAATAAAAGTTATGATAGAGATCGCAAAAAGCAATCATTTTTGGACCAGTAGCAAAAGTTATAACAGCACAGACAGAACAGCCGTTGCCTCTTATTATTTAATTATATAAGAACTTTTTGTTCTGTCTACGGTTTTCATAATCACGAAGCCTAAAACGATTTCTACATTTAATATGAAAACGTGGATAAATTCAAAGGACACTTTGATCTTTTCTAACTATAACGATCAAGTAAAAAGCAATTGTTTGTCTCAAATTCTAAAGTTAAACAGAAACTGAAGCGAAGGAAAGTTTTGTAAAGATCGCCTCAGTAGGTAAGCGAAGATGAAAATTAGACGTTCTCGACCCCTTTGCTTTATAATCAAAGGTGGGTTGTGTCGATCGCTATCGTTCAGCAAGCAATATTCTGAAGTGATAGACACCGATAATGCTCAGGCCATTGTAGTCAGGAACAGTAAGGAATCACACTCATTAAAGCGCGGAAATCTACCGTACCCGCATGCGTTTTCCCGCAGCTATAGAAGGATTTTAAATCAGTAGGTAACGATTATTTGTATTTGCGCCATGCGGTCTGGAGAGAATAAACGTACTTGTTTAAACCTGTATTGTACCTAAGTATATAGAACCGTTTAATGTTATTAATATTATAGCATTTGATTTTTTTAAATATATTATGGTAATTTCGATAAATCCAGATGTACCGATGAAAATTTAAATAGCTTTGATGGCGAATATGCTGTTGATAAAGGTCACCAATGGAACTTCAGAAATTATTATCTTTCATCTTCAGATAATAATATTTAGTTAGTAAGTACCTACGTAAGTGAGTTATATTTAGTTTATGTCCCTTGAGAGAGTCCCGAATGATCGGCTCGAGGATGATTAGAAACATGTGGCGATCCCACTAATGAGAATCGGGTAGCTTCGTCCGGAAATATGCGACTGCATTAGGCCGGAAAGTTAGTGGGATTAAAGGCTATTTCAGCCGACCACCGCACGGAAACCGTTGAGTTAGGATGGACATTTTCTGGGTAATTTTCCGTTAAATCGTGCAGTGTGTATACCTACGTACAGACAGCGGTAGACGGTATTGATTGATTCGTTGAAATGCGTATAATGTCTGCTAAATTAGGTACTTCACGCAATAGCAAATCATCATTAGCAAAACATTATGTCGTATACTTATGCCATAGTGAAATGTTACCCTGTAAGAAGGATTTGAAAAATGCAATGTTACCCGCGCATAGAGTTTAGCGGCCAGTCGTTAACCCGTGGCAAGAACTTGTGTTCCGTATAACTAATGTAAGTAGCGCCACTGTGCTTAATGTTCATGGTCACCTGAATAGAACTTATCTTGAATACCGGTACCTATTTCAATTAATTTTACATTCTAACATATACAAAGAAAGTATTATAAGGGCGAAAATGTCATGATTGAAAAAGACTCAACAAGTAACAATAGGTACATAGTTATTACCAGCACATCATTATTGCGTCATATTATTGTTGTTGGCACATTGTTGTTGTTCAGCTTTGCAACATTGCTAATTATTAGCAAATCTGTCTTCATAAGCTTAGTACGATCATTAAACTCATGCATAACAGAAGACAAAACAAGCTGCTGTATTCAGGCCAAAAAAAGTCTCTTTATTTCATTCTAACTGCAGATTTTCGTAGACGCGTAGCGTCTTGCTACGGCTCGTAGCGGAGGCGTAGGCTGAGCGTGAACCCTTGTGTACTAGTAAAAGGTAGCTAGGAATTGGCGTGTATAGCGGTTGCCAGGCTTCAAACTCGGCAAACAACCTGCTTGCCGCGTTGCGCCACCAAGGAGGTATTTTCGAAAAGTTTTTGTATTCAAACGGGTGACAAACTACGCTACAAAGTTATGTAGCGCAGCTAGCTTCGTAAACATCGCTTTTGCGAAGCTGTGCACTGTAAAATCACTCCTTCTTCTTTAAATAATATGCTACTTTTGTGCCCTATAGGCATCGCTGATTGCGTTAGACGACGTGTCCGCGGAACCGATGCCTTTGAAACACTTACGTTAATACGTTAATTAATCATGTCGTGCCAAGAACTAATTAGTGTATACGCGTCGCCTGAGCACACGAAAATTATACCTACGCCAGATTGGTAATATCTGTCAGAGTTGTAAAGTAGGTAATAATTTGAAAGGTACAACACACTTGAGACGAATCCTTTGACTCATACAAACCGAGCCTGTAACTTTAAGTTTCCAAAAGGTCCATCATTTCAGAACGGCTCTAAAACAAAGTCAAAGTTAAATCATTTATTTCAATTAGGACAATAAAAGGGACTTGATGAATTGATTCTAAATTCCCCAAAACCGAATCGAAATGATAGCGAGGGTAGAAGTGAAAGAGGATTATTGTATTAAATGGATACTAAAAGGTTATCTATCAGACACGAAAAAGACCTTCAGAACAAAAAGAAAATTCCTATTACTTAAATCTGACGACCATTTTAATAAATCGGCACCCAAAAATAAAAGAACCTACCTAATACACTGGCCTTCAAAACTTAGTAGGTACCATACTTTTGAAATTGCAATTTCTCCTAAATTGTAGAAGCCAGAGTTTTGAAATAAAAAACGGTTTATAGCAAATTTCATCAGGATTCTTGAAAATTATAGTTTATATATACATAAGTAACGTTTTTAAATTAAACTAACAAATAGCCATTTTTAACTTACTGGCAAAAAACTCAAACAACATTTATAGCTGCAGTACACGCCTTATTTTTTTTTTTTAATCAAAATTCATCGATCTACATATAAATAAATGTGAAAACAAAAACAGAAACTAAAAGAGTCAAAAGTTGCAACAATTTGAAAAGGAGTGTTTTTGTTTATAATCTTATTATAGCCATTCCTTAAAAGAAGGTTATCGACTTTAACGTTTTTATTTAAAAAAAAAATATATTTTTGCAATCCTTTTTATTTCAAAAATATATCTTGTGTAATTTAAAAGTTATTGCAATTTTAGAAGTTTCGTACTAAGTTTTGACGGCCAGTGTAGAATAAGGAAGCTAATGAATTTATAATGATTAGAAGCAAGGGGTCAGGAAAAAGTTATTTCAATGTTAAAGACTATAGAAGAATTTTTTAAAAATTGTGAAAAGCAAGGAAAATTTCCTGGAATAAGATTATTGAAGGAATAAATAATTAATCTTGACCCCTGAATCACAAAAAGTACTTGCTCTGCCAAACACTATGTATAATAAAACATATAAAAAGTTACAAATAGACAAATGGTACCTATTCGTAGAAAGTAATTTATTCATTCACTTGTAAAACTCTCTCATTGAAGCGTCAATGAACTCTTTTTATATTCCAAATGAAATAAATTGATTCCGTCTATTAAAAAATCTGACATCAGTACATTGACCTGCCATTCATCTTTTGAATAAGACCAGACATTGTTATATTAAACTAAAGCGTTGCTGTGGGTGTGCAGATTCTATTTTGAAGAGCATCAAACGAAACGACAGATTTTTACGGATGGTTCACTCCGCAAAATCATTTAAATAAAAAGCGACTCTTGCCTCCACACAATAAAGTGTAATTCAGATCGCACAGCGCTAATTACCTACAGTTATATTAACCTAGAATTTGTCTTCTATCGCGTAACTCTTTTATTTTCTAACTTCGTTTCGCTCACTGAATTGGCCCGACAAGACGAGCCTGCCGCGTACTTGTAGCTTCATATCTAAAATGCGGAGTGCTCCTTCTGTAGTATTCTGTAACGAAACTGTAATAAACTACAGAATAACTATTTATCAATACATTCTAGTTTTCTGAACAACAAACATGTTCAATATTTAGTTAAACCCTAAATGGACTTTACAAGTTTACAGGTCTGACACCGTTTAGGGATACCCATTTCAAAGTTAACGCTAACTCATATTAACTGATAAGCGATTTGCTAACTTTCATCCCTTATGGTTTACTTACCTTAAGCCGTACATCATGATCTCTTGTAGAGATAACTCTTTGCTTTTTAGGATTCCGTACCCAAAGGGGAAAACGGGACAACGGGACCCTATTACTAAGGCTATGTCCGTCTGTCTGTCCGTCCGTCTGTCCGCGGCTTAGCTCAGAGACTGTTGGTACTAGAAGCTGTAATTTGGTATGGGTATACATATAAATCATGCCAACAACGTGGTAAAACAAAATCATGAAAAAAAATTTTTTTTGATACCTCCCCTACACGTAAAGTGGGGATGGTTTTTTTTTTCTTGTACTTACATCCCATGGTGTGGGTTGTCGTTTAAAAATATTGTGAGCTGTGAAAACCATTTTTGGATTCAGGGATCCGTTTGCGAAGTATTAAGCTATAAAATACTAATTTTTGTTAGAGTCAAGTGTCTCCCCCCTGCCAGCTAAATGGTTGGTTTTAGGTATGTGAAAAAATTCACGGCAGTAGTAAAACGTAAAAGTATATATAGCGAAATTAAAAGGAAAACTATCACAGCTAAGTAGACTCTACAAGTTACTGAGTAATGATCGACCAACTTACATTTGCAGTTGCAAAAACATGTTCTCCCATACATTCCGTATGGTAGAACAAGTTTTTCAACTACAATGTTAAGTTTGCTCTTGGGATAAATTCATCCCGACTACGGAACCCTTCATTGTGCGTGGTTTGACACGCACTTGGCCGGTTTTTTATTACAGATATCAAAGAATATGAAAAATGCATTATAATTGTAAATTAGTTTTTTTACGAAAAATATGTCCCTAAATGTTTCTCCTTTCTAAAATGCGCTGGAGTTACTGTAAGCCCGTAGCTTTTCTTGGGATTATGAGATAACTAAGTTTTATAAAACGGGGATTACTAACTGGGTTTAAGAGAAGTTTAAAAGAATACAGGCAAGCCCAGTATCAGTGCTTCTTAGGGTTCCGTACCTCATAAAGAAAAAACGGAACCCTTATAGGATCAATCCATTGTCCGTCCGTTCGTCCGTCTGTATATGTGTCACGACCTTTTTTGTCAGAAACACGTGGAGGCATCAAGTTGAAATTAATATCAAATACATACATAGTCTATGGTCCCTAGGGGCCCTGAGCAAATTGAGCTTCGAAGTCAACGCAATAAAAACAGACGGTCAAATATGTGACATATTTTTATACTCGCAAATAAATCAAAACCTATAGGGTACTTCCCATTGAACTAGACTCGTGAAAGGCAAGAAACAAGGTCTCACAGAAATAGTAAAGTAAAAAAAAAGAAAATCATTCATTTGTAGGTCTATAAAAAGAAAAAAAAAATTGCATTTGCAAACTTACATTTGCAGTTGGAGAATTTACCGTGACGTATAAGGGACAAAAAAAATTCAACTACAAAATTATGTTTATTCTTGAGATTTTATCCCAACTACGGAACCCTTCATTGTGCGTAACCATCGCAAAACATTTTATAGACCCGTAAATATAAGTTGCCATCCCATTTTAGAGATAATCTTTATCTTCTAATTAAACTACTTTAACTAAAGCTTATGGAGACCCCTTATAACAATTTTAACCCTTTTCGCTACTTTATTTTTCTATTGCACGTTTCAATAATAGCACATATTTACGCTATTAAACAGCATTTACATTTTAAGGTTCACGTTTAAAACCCTTTTGCCCATCAACAGTTAGGTTCGGTGGACGAAGGGTTAATTACAATCAATTTGATTTTATGTCATTTTATATTGACATTGCGGAGGGAAGGGATCCATTTGTTCCTTGATTAATAGGTTGATTTATTTTGGGACTTGGATAATTAGTAGGCAGCTGATGACTGTGAATTTCAGATATTATTTTGCCGAAACGTATTATTAAAAGGAGGACAATCGAATAACGCAATAACATGTGATTAATGATACTTTTCACACGACTGTGCGTCGATTGGATTCATCTCAAGTTAACAATGATTCATTTATGACGTCATCTCTTTCGTTTGAAAGCTCTTAATCAAGAAAATCTAATTAGATATTATGAAACAAGAACAATGAAGTTAAATAAGATATTACTCCAGTGTCCCATTATATACAAAAACACAATATTAAAGCAAAATGTTCCCCAAAATTGACCTATATTTTTGTCTCTACGTACTTTTGGTTGTTGTTTTCTATATAAAATAACGACTTATTTATTCTTCGGATGATAACTTCTGAAGTACCCCCAAGAGTCTGCGACCGAATATCACTTCGTGTCGCCAAAACGAGTCTCCCAGCGAGAATAAAAGTAAAGCAACGATATCAAGTATCGCCGCTAATTATTGTGGAGAACGTCTGAAGAGTTTTTCTTTTTCTTACTCGAATTACTGATTATCTGGCAACATCTAGTGTTTTTGAAAACCACATAATACCTACTTTAAAGGATTGTACACACAATTTGTGATAATTTTAATCAAAGAGTGTGATTTTGTATAGCCAATTTATATTAATTTTAATCCGACACATTCCCACATGTTAATTACAATTTCAGAACGTTAAATGTTATTGCAGCTTGTTTATATATACACACATTATGCAACCATAACAATTCGTGTAGCTATAGCAATTGATACAATGGTACTTATTACCAGTTCCCTTTCGTATGTGGCATAGCTTGTTTGTTTTGAAAACATTGTTTTGTTACGACATGATGAAAGTACCTAGTGAATAGTAGTACCTACAGAAGTCGTACATTTCCAATATATTCTCAATCCAACTTACCTCATTTGGGCCGATTGTTGAACGCTTTAGAAGTTTCTGCCTCTTTCGCTCCGTCGTTGTTAACTTTGATATTAAACAAGTGCTTAATATCGACAGCGCTATGCTCGGCACGAGTTTTAATATCACACTATAAATCCACATTATTGCTGTAACTAATTGTACGTTTCTTGACATTTCTAAAACATAAACGGTCCGATTGTCCGGCAGGGAGAGATCCTCTGCGAATTGTGAATTGTTTTGAGCTGTCACTTCACTGGGCACTATATTCATCGCGAAATAAATCGGAAGACACAAAAAAGGGCATATTACATAAGCGCTTACGATAGCGAGAGTTGTATTTTTCTTATTACACCAGGTGCTATTCCGCTGGGGAAACGCGATCGCGACGTATCTCCACACAGCGAGAGTCACGGCCAACCAAATAGAGATGGTGTGGAACGTTTGACTGAATATTGAATGGAAGTAAACAAAAACCGCCCAAGCGTAAGTGTTCTTGTTAACTTGAGGACCTATTTTGATGTTCATGTGCAGCGCGTAGGGGATGTATTCCAACATCACGAGCAGGTCTGCGACGGCGAGGCCAGTGAGGATGGAATTGGTGGAGCTGATCATCTCGCGGCGGCTCAGCACCGCGATGTTGATGGAGTTGGTGGCCGACCCGACGATGCATATCACCAGCGCGATGTAGCCGTGCATGCGGCTGTACGCCTTGTTGAAGTTGGTGGCTCCAGGCACGCAGTATGCATCGGTCGCGTTCGACATGCTCGCGGTGCGCTCGCGGCCCGCACCGGCTGGTCATCGGCACAGCAGGCTGAAGCCTCGCCGCAAACAACACCAACTACTTCGTTACGTACTTCGTCGTCATAACCTGGAACAAATGACGTCCAACTTTAACAAAGGCGACATAATTCTCAATTTACAAAATATTGAATTGGACGTATGTTGTATAACTAAAGTCAACAAGAGTAGGAGTCGTCACATGTATTCTACGTATATGAGAAGCCGTTGTATTACAAAACAATTTTCGTAGAGTTGGCAAATAGTGTACAATAGCGTCAAGGTCATGGCCGTGCTCGATGCTCCGAGACCGCATATTATTCATGTGTGTATTCTAACGCCATTTATATAATAAAAATGTTTATGGGACCGCTGTAAATCACGGCGTCAACACTATAAACCTAAAACAGCTCATCACACATTAATTTACATGTACTGCTACATTCCGCAAATCCTTCTAAAACTTTTATGATCCTGAATAACAGCGTAACAGACTGTGATTAACCTCCTCCTTTTTTTGTGGTCGGTTAAAAACAATTTAACAAATTGTCGGTGTATTTTATTGCGGATCGGTACCTACTCACCGTTTATTCGCGCACAATTCACAATACCTGCTTGGCTGATGTTGGAGCCAATTGAAAATTTATTTATATAGGAAACAGCGAAACAATACCATTAATTTATTGAAATTGTTAAAAATGTTAACCAGCCAACATAATTCAACAAAAGTACCTACCAATTAAGAATTTTGCGTAGATCTTGTTAGTGAAATCCATTGGACATTTCATTTGGCCAAATCGATTTACCCATTATGTTGGATCAGATAGGTACCCTCAAAATTACAAAGAAAATGTTGTTACCGCCAATCCCTTTACCTTAGTTGGTTAATAATGGCTTACGTTTCAAGTTATCCCACGCATAAGAGGTCCCGAGAGGTATCGTAATACATTTGAATGTGATTTACATAATTTTCGGTCCGGGACCATAGAAACTCGATCATATCAATCTGGTGATGAACCCCTAATGCATTATTAAACAATGGACGCCTAATAATGTTTATAAAAGCTTTATATTAGCATGCTTCGTTCGTATGCGTTGTCAGTTACTCGCATTGTCATCCATTTTTCAAGCACTTCCTGGGATCCGATAGAGCTGAAACTTGGCGTACTTATATAACTTCGGTGACAACGCAAAAATATAATACCATGGAGCCCGAAGGTGGCCATAGGAACTCCTCAAATAAGAAAGATAGCGTCGTTAAGTTTTAACTCGTTGGTTTTGTCTTGACAAGTACTATAGCCTCAGATCGTGTCCAGGGGCTGACGATGAAGCCGGAAGGTGGCCATAGGAACTCTTTAATCAAACAAGATAGCACGATCGTGCTTCGACTCATTGGTTATGTATTGACAACTGTTATTACAGTAGGTGGTGGGTCTGATGATGGAGTAGAATGAAGGTAGTCATGGACGCTCTTTAAAAGTAAACCAAATAGCCCCGGTCATGTGTGGTATCATAAGATTTGTCTCAACAAGTGTTTTACACAATACTACTCAACCAAACAAAATAGCACCTAGTGTTTGGATTCGTTGGCTTTGTTTTGCCTAGTAGTATAGCCCAAGGTCTAACATGGACAACCGCTAATACAGTAGGTGGTGTTCATACTGGGTCTGATGATGGACCCTAAAGGTGGTCACGGGGCACTCCTCAACTAAACAAGATAGCCCTGTTGTGTTTCCGCCATTTGGATTTATCTTGAAAATTTAAGGTGATAGAACAGATATTAGAACGAATTTTAACGCTAAAAATAAAAAAATAAAAAATACAGGTTAGTAAAATCTTTTTGAAAACCTGCTGTCAATAAACTAATAAGTACCTAATAGAGTGTGTTTCGGAAAATAGTTCCTATGCCGGAATGTTGGCTTTACTGTTGTAGGACCGATGCGAATACGGTACGCCGGCCGCCGCCGCTGCGGCAATACCTAATAGGTCCGTTTTTAGGGTTCCGTACCTAAAGGGTAAAACGGAACCCTATTACTAAGACTCCGCTGTCCGTCCGTCTGTCTGTCCGTCTGTCACCAGGCTGTATCTCATGAATCGTGATAGTAAGACAGTTGAAATCAATTTCACAGATGATGTATTTCTGTTGCCGCTATAACAACAAATTTTAAAAACAGAATATAATAAATATTTAAGGGGGCTCACATGCAATACAACAAACGTGATTTTTTTGCCGTTTTTATAGATAATGGTACGGAAACCTTCATGCGTGAGTCCGACTCGAACTAGGCGGTTTTTTTGTAAATTTTACAGTAGAGCCAACATTACTGCAAAGGAACTATTGATGAAACACACTTTAAATAGAACTTACGTAAACATAGAACTTTAATATTTTCTTAAAAGCTTGAGGCATGACCGTCCTTCTTTAACTTAAAGTTACAGCCCTTTTTGAATAAAATATTATATTATACTTTTTAGTTCATTAAAACTTGTTTTAAAAAAGATTTTTACCTATATTTTATTTGTTAAGGTCTTGTTCAAGATTCGTGCAACTGTTTATAGATGTGACTACATAAGTATTATTGTGGGAAGCCAAACACTAATAGGTACCAACATTTTTATTGTACCGAAAGGTTGGGACAAAGTACGGTAAAAATGTCGAGAAACTTTTTAACGGAATTCCGAGCACCGAGGAGGATAGAATTCATCGCGTTCGTGTTTATTTTTTTTCTTTAAGTGCTTAGAAGTTTTTAGAATATTAAAGTCTTTATAGTCTCCTGCATTCTATAAATATGCAAAACGACGCATACAATCTCAGTCATGCCGCTAAAATGCACTCTAAACGTACGTGGCAGTCAGCGATCGAGAGTAAAATTTATGTGGGAACCTCCAGCGCGCATAAAATCCTTTAAGAATACCTATAAAGTCACATTATGCAAAAAGAAATGTTCGCTGCTGCAAGAACAGTAAAGTCTCATAGAGTGACATGAAGCCCCGGGTGACACATTCGAGATAGCTTTTCTTTTAGGGTCAGTTCGCACCGAAACGACGCAAACGCGAAGCCGCATGGCGCAGCGGGAAGCCGCGTGACGCAGCGCGACCGCGCTGTGGTGACTTGTCTCTACAGCTCCACTATTTTCCATTTACTACTACATTAATTACGAGTTTACCCTAAAAAAGGGAGAAATCTCTAAAACTGGAAACACTGACAGACACGCTCCGCTACGCCGCGGGGTGTCTCGCTACGCCGCGTGGTGCCTCATTGCGCATCGAGGTGTGGGGCTGCCAGCGACTTCACGATGCGCCTCGCGATATCACGATACGTCTCGCGGCGGGGCGCTGCGCAGCGCGAAACCACTGGCCTCTTCAAGCATCTTCGCGTCGCGTCACGACTCGGTGTGAACTGATCCTTACTAAACGGGTTGAGTACAAGCAACGTCATTCTACTCATACGCGATGTATATGTCATTTTCATATGAGGAGGGTACTTATCTACTTAAGCAGGTACGTAATTTTCGTGTAGGTGTTCTTGATATACCACTGAAAAGGATTTGTTTCAGGAATAATGTTACGTACATAAGTACCTACCTCACATTTTTTTCTTGATAGCTATTAGAAGCTTTTTAAATAGTAGTAAAGACTATTAAATTCATGCGTGTTGTAAATAAACATATTAAGAAATAAAATGTTGAACCAATTCTCAGGATCTTGATTTTCTGGTTTATTTTTAACAAATAGCTGCGCCCGGCGGTGTCACCCGCGTAAGTCTCGATCCCGTGGGAATATCGGGATAAAAAGTATTTTATGTCCTATTCCAGGCTATGGTCTACCCATGTGCCAAATTTCATCCATATCCGTTTAGCCGTTTTAGCGTGAAAGGGTAACAAACAAACTCACTTTCGCATTAGCTGACCCGACAGAGGTTGTACACACGGCTACACATCAAGCTATACATTTCCAGTTTAGGGTGATTTCGCATTGTATAGGATTTACGTACAATACGAGGCCAGCTTATACTGGAAATGTATAGCATGTATACCAAATTTAAGAAAAAAGAACGTTCAGTGTTTCCAGAATTTGATAAAAAGCCGGGAAATTTTTCAAATTTTTCTTTCCAGAAAAAATTTATTCGGACTAAAAGCCAAATCGGTCCAGCCGTTCTCAAGTGATGCGCTGATTGTGCACTTATAAACGGATTTTTATTTTTATTCACATTGCCTGACACTCGTTATTGGTAGGATCAGTCATAAGTCCCTTTAAAGAAATATTTGAAGATAGTAATAACTAGCTTCCGCCCGCGGCTTCGCCCGCGTGGTATGTCGATAAAAAGTAGCCTATGTCCTTTCTCAGGCTCTAGACTATCTGTGTACCAAATTTCATTTAAATCGGTTCAGTAGTGTTGGCTTGAAAGCGCGACAGACAGACAGACAGACAAACAGAGATACTTTCGCATTTATAATATTAGTAAGGACTAGTAAGGATAATGTAGATGAGTATCTACTTAGCTCCACATAAAATATTTAGCATTTTATGAGCTTTCATATAAAATGTAACAAGTCCGTGGGAACCCATGCAATATAAAATTCCAGTTAATTCATAACTCGAATACCTCTGTTTATTCCGGAAGGTTTATATGCATATTACATTAATATTAAACTTACATATTATATTATAATAAAGAAATCTCGATGTTTTGTGAAAAACCGCACTCCGCACGATTTTATGTTATAAAACAATTTCATAGTAAGTAAAAAACTCAGTTCGAATGGTGGCGTCAAATAATAAGACTAGTGGGAACAAAATATATAGATAACAGGAGACAAGTGCAAAAACTAGTTGCGCGATTAAAAACGTCGAAATAATCAATGCGTACTAGTGTTTTATAAAGGAAAGTTTTTTTAACGTTACAATAAGTATTATAAGGCGTACCTAACAAAACTCTTAATTTAAAAGTGAGGTTCAGAAACTTGGCCGTTATAAGTTCTTGTTTTACTTTTAAAATTCCGACAATAAGCACGCTTATACATCTGAGGCAATTACCTTTAAATGCTTTTTAAAACAATAAAATTGAAATATTACTATTTTTAAACGAGGACACTAGCAACTTCAGTAATAAATTGGCAATAAAATTGAAACTGTTTTTTTTTTTTTTTTAAGTACTACCTTTATCTTGATATATGTAGTATAAAATTGTATTATTTATCTTCTTGCTTCATTCAGTCTTATAATACTACGGGCAACATTTCGACGAAAAGACATATCCTAATCACGTATTTGCTTTCAGCAACAAAACACGACAACGCCACTGCGCAATATTGTGAATCAACCAATAAACTGCGGCATCGGGTTCATCAGATGAGGTTGATGTTCTAACAGCGAAAAGCTAATAAAACGTATTTATTTACGGTATGGATATGACATTCGACGTGCCAGGCGGTCAGATTACCTATTAAAGCCAGAGATGTAAATCACAGTTATCAAATCATTACATATTATAGAACAAAGTCCTCCGCCGCGTCTGTCTGTCGTCCTGTACGTGAACGTGATAAACTCAAAAACTACTGCACCGATTTTCATGCTGTTTTCACCAATGGATAGAGTGGTTCTCGAGTATGGTTTTAGTATACAACGTGTTTTTTTTTATATCCCATACCTCTAGGGTATGATTGAGGCCATATCAAAGAATCAACTGGCATATGAGTTATGTTCCAATCCTCCGTATTTTTTTTTTTCATTTTTCATACAAAGTAATTCGGCAAAGTCACGATTATTAATGTAAAACACCCTTACGTGAAATATGACAACGTCGCATTTTCTTAGCTTTAAATATGAATGATTGGTTTGAATAAAATGAATTACTTGTATTTATCAATGAAACTTAGATACCTAGACACATCGAGGGTCTATTTATTTTACTAAACTACTGCGAAGTTTGGCCACCTCGCAAAAGTAAAGATTCGTCATACTGGTGACAATTTTTGACCTAATTTAATTATGATTGATGATATCTCCGAAACGATGCATTTTTTGACCACCTATTCTAGGAGTTATAGTATTATTTTTACCTACAGAATATAACCCTAGAGTTATGTATGGGATATCAAAAAAAACAGGTTGTATAATAATCGACATCCACGCGGGCGAAGTCGCGTGCATCAGCTAGTATATTATAAGTCATGCGGCTGTAAATTATAACGGCGCAGAAAAGCCTTTACCAAAAGTGGCCATCGTATTAGTGGTTTAGCAGCTCCTATCATCAGGACTGTGTCGGAACAAAGCAGTTCATCGTGAATGTAGTACAGTAGCTCCTCTGACATAGATATTAAACTAGAGTGTGTTTTATCAAATGGTTCCTATGCCATAATGTTGGCTCCACTGCTGTAGGACCAATACGAATACGCTACGCCGCCACGGCGCTAACCTAACCTAACACAAATTAACAGGTTCATTTTTTAAATTTAACAGTGGCGCTAACTAAGGAACTATTTGATGAAACGCACTCTATGAATAGTGTATTATAAATGCCTCTAACATCATCTCTGCCACAAATGGATCGCTGGTCTGTCATCAGAAGACAGCCGCCAAGCATCGATGCAAATGGATGCGACGCTTGCGACGCACTACTAGAGTGACTGTCACCAGCCAGTTTCACTCTTATCCAACCTTTTCGGTAATTCCAGTAACTTCGTAACAAAACTAGACGGCGCCACTTGCTGCGCCGACCACCGTAAGGCATAAAGCTAGGATCAAAATCTTCCACTTAATTAAATTAATGATACTATGTATATGGGATGTTTTAAGAGCCCTTAAGAGCAGACAATATTTTATACCCCAGGAACCTTGCAAACTTGAAAATTTTTTCACAAACATAAAACGGATAAGAGATTATTATCGGTAAAGTATCGACTGTCCTTTCGAACAAACAAAGCACTTTTAATTAACAACATTTTTTGAACGGAATATTTAATAAGCAACTAAGCCTCCAATATTACAAAGTCTCTTCGCTGTAAAAAATTGGACAATGGTAGCTCTGAATGGAAAGAAATGCTATGGAACTTGTCTTAGAAACCAAGACGAAACAGAAAATCATTCATATTTTCTGAGATAATAAACTTCACAGCTCATTCATGGAATTTGTAAGTATATCATAACATCACGCCTGTATTTCCCGAAGGGTTAGGCCGAGTTGTACCTATATAGTACAACCATATTTTGCCAGTTATGTTGAGTCCCATGTTATAGGGAGCGAGCCTATTGCGATCAATCAGGCACTAATCCAGACTCCGGGCAGCTACAGATAAATTCTATACTTTGCTCGACTAGGGAATTGAACCCAGAATGTTCAGCAGTTGTTTATGAACTTATAAAATGCATTTCAACTTTTACCTATCGACCCGGGCACATGTACAAATTAAGAAATAATAAAAAAAGTAATAATAAAGCAAGACAGTTTTAATTAAAGGCCTGTATTTTATAATGCTCAGGCATGTATTTTCATTAAACACTAGATTTCTGTAGACAGAAAAGAAATTCTTTCTTGAAGCCGATTTATTCTGTAAAAATCTCACTATGAAAACTTAGGTGAAGTGAGCTGTCAATCCTTCCCTAGCATTAGGTGGAACGACAGCTCAATTCAAGCTCACTTTACGGTGAGATTTTTACAGAATAGACCAGCTGTATCGTTCTAGTATGCGGGCCTAAATATTTCCGCGATCGGTTTTTAAGGGGCCCCGGGTAATCTAAAACAATTGCGGAAACTGTGAAAAACTCCACACACAAAACTACACTAAACACACAAGTATTGTAAAAGCACTTGAGAAGCATATATTAATTTTGGCTACGATTTGAATGCTTGAAATCACTCTGAATCAACTTTGAAAGCGATAAAGAAAATAGTACTTTCCATTAAGTAGGTATGTGGATCATATACACAACTAATATTAGTAATAGCTAGACCATCTAAAAATCTATAAATCAACACAGTCCACTCCATCAAGAGGCACTAAAACAACTCGCGTTGCACATTATAATTTTTAATACCGAATGTAAAAAGACTTTGAGATCACACTGTTTGCACGAATCTGTCAGTCAGTAATCACAAAACACTTTCAAACAAATAATTTTTTATTTTATTCACTAATTTCAAGCCGTTAACAGATTTTTGGTATGAGTAATGCGTGTGAAACGAGTAAACAAACATTATTGTACTTTCAGTACTAGGTAATGTAGTTTCAGTATAATTGCGAAATTTCAGCGGCCGAAACTACTAATGGTTGGTTTTAAAATGAATGATTTAAACTATTTGTTATGCAAATGGAATTGTCTTCTATGTTTTCGTATATTTGTGTTATAATATTTTATAGGCTACTGTTATTTTATAAAAAAGCCATTCCATCATCCATTCAAGAAAGGTGATACAGACAGATATAATAAGCCTTTGTACCAATTTTTCCGACTGAGGGCATAAGTTTTTCTCTACCACGACCTGACGTAAGATATAAAGAAACATTTTCATAAAATGATTGTTTAATCATTAATAATATTATTATAATTATCGCAATTAAGTACCAACCTACTCACACGCTCGTGCAAATACTTGATGCAAAACAATTAACTACGTTAAATGATTTAACTTCGAGTTGAACGCATTAATTTCTACGTGTGTTGTTTATATACTTCGTTGCCTTTGTCTCAATCTGATTTACGAGAACTATTGTCTTGTTTTGTCATTGCGATGATGTAACGAAGATATAATAGAGTATTATTAATAACGATCGTTGATAACAATTAACGTATCGATCCAATTGCGAAGAAAATTAATTAAAGATACTTCGGGAAAGAAACTTCGAAAATATAATTTACCTGCGTGCGTATGAACGTACGTAAACGAAGCAAAAGGAGTGGCATTCTGTAGTTTCTGCCTACCCCCATGGGAAGAAGGCGTGAGTTTATGTAGATACTTATGCATGAAAAATGATTTTATCATTTCCTTACATGACGATGCGTGTTAAGAAATTGTGCCCAAATGCAAAGGAAGAGAAAATCAAGTTTTACGAAGATCCTTGGAATGAAGATTTTGGTCAAGTTCAAGCTTCGTTCCATTGTTTCGTAAAATTATCCGAAACAATCAAATATAGCTGACCCATTGGTGTTGGTAGGCATATAGTACACTACTTTAATATAATTACGGTTTAACACATCGGTCACCACAACCACAAATCACCCTATACAATTAATGGTTAAACATAAGTGGCAAAATGTGGGTGTAGTATAGGTACACCTCTGCGTTACCTGCGGGGATTACAGGCGTGATGTTATGTTGTATTAATAAATGGTTTAAAATCGTCAACACGCAGTTAGCAGACACGTCACAAGGAGAATTAATCTCCACCGCTTGGTGGTGATTAATTTTCTTTCCGTCTCCTTATAAAAAAAGGGTTTGGCGGTATGGCCAGTAGGTGTACATACATGTATAGAACTTTGCTGGTTTCAAGCTACAGCATTCTAAAAAATAGTACATTACTCTCGCGGCCAGCAATAATTGATGGACGATCGTGAAAATGTGGGCCGAGGCGAAGCCGAGGCACACATACGTGAGTCCATCAATTCCTGATTGCGGCCAAGGTTTGTATAGTACTTTTTTCAAATAATGCACGGAAATTCAAACTGAGTAAATTTAATAGAAATTCCAGAATCTATGACGAACAACTATAATTTTTCATACGCCAATATATACGAGTATGTTCATTTGTTTCTTCTCTGTTCTATTTGCAAGCCAAATCGAAATTTAAATAAAATCTTTGATAAGTTACCTCCTTGGTTGCCGTGAGATGAAGTAAATAACACGACAGATATGAGTTTTCATAGTAATTTATTTGGCCGCTAAACACGCCACATATGGATTTTCATAGTAACTTTGCTGGCCGCATCGTCACTTGTTTTTGACCAGTACAGCAATTTCGATTTATCTCGAAGAAGGTTGTCAAAATAATGCTCGAATTTCCAAGCATGTTTGAGAAAAGAAAATTGTCGACCCTCTAAACAGTTCAATAGGTACTAAAGACTAACAAGAAGTAGCATGATCCGGTCTACTAAGCTTGATCAACAGTATCGATTTAAAACCGGTCGAACTTTCCACACAAAATTGTTCTAGAATCTTCGGAAGCTGAAAAGTGGCGCCGCATTATAAAGTCGGGTGAAACTCCGCCGTGTCAGCACAAGTTGCGGAATCTTACAGCGGAGAACCATGTTAATGTGACTACTTTCGACCGACGTCTTTATAAGCGTAACTTACATATTACGGTAAAGCACCTCCGTAACGTATAACTGCATAATAAAAAGTTTATTGCTGTGTTTCCATTTCCACGATTCGTATTTTTCTGGAAAGTTTGGTTCAGTTTTACAATCCTTTTTTCAAATAAAAACTTTGCTCTCCTCGAAATGCACCTAATTGAGAGTGCTGCAATTTATTTAAAACCCGCATAGCTCCAAGATTCTCGCTCTAATTTTGGTAATTTTGGCTACAACTGCTCTCAGAATTTCGACTGCAGTTGCCAAAACCACGGACAAACTGCAAATGAACTTCATCACCGCAGTCGCATTTGTAGGGTTAGCTTCATCCATGACAAGAGTTGTTACCACAGAACAATTTGCAGTATCGTATAGTTTAAACAATAAATCATCCATGGCTGAACATAACTCGTGCTCTGTTTGTTATTCAAGCCATTAGCTTCAATAGGTGTCGCTTACAGAACAAATAGACGGTTATAGCTGTTAATTTATTGACATTTTGTGACATTCGAAGCCATAGCCTAAGTATTGAACGGACGGTGCCTCATTTGGAAGATAGTCCGTTAAGTGGATTATATTAGAATAGATAACTTCAAGTAGCCGTTATTGATCAACGTAATGCCAGTTAAATTTTCATTATAAAAAAAATAATTAAAAAAATATGGTATTCCATTATCAGTTTTTCTTTGTAATCCATTCGTTATGGGTCGCATGTTTTTTTAATTAAATTCGCAGTGTGATATTATCGTCAATACGACGGCTTGATAAGAGTTTTATTAAAATCTGATGCTATTCAAAAAATTCCCAATACGGGCGCTAAGGCCCCAACCCTTGGCCTTGGCTCAAAATTACGGTCAATTTGCTCCGTGGAACACCGGGATCAGGCCATCTATTTTGCAATTTTGATAATATAGGTTGGAGAGCTACGTATTTTTATTATGAAAATACTTATTATTTGGGGTAAGAAAATAATGAAAAATAGGTTTACAATTTTTCTTGGGTTTTGTTTTCTTTAATTAATTTAAATTTATAATTATAACTATTAAAATAAAGTCATGACTAATAATGGAGTAGTGGCACAATTTCATCTACCAGACTTTCAAACTTCAAAAACAGATAATGTGCCCATAAATACCTACCAAACTAATGTATTTAGCAATAAAGCATAAAGCTAATAAACAGAGAACTCGTATCTATCTTCATATACAAATTGCAATTCTGACTGCTGTGTGACGTCAGGTCTTTGATGCGTAGTTCGAATGTGGCGATGTAGGTACCGCCACACTACCACATATTGAATCGCAAACTCAATGAGGATCCTCCCTTTGCATTTAGTTGTTTATTGAGATATTCAGATAAGACAAGAACATCTCCTAGAACTAATATGATATATTATTATGAATGTAAATGCAAATAATATACAAAGGTACTGCATAAGGGCCTTGTGTACTGCATATTCTGATCCTATAATAATAATAATATCATCGTTAGGAACTTATATACAGTTGATTATTATGTAATTAAATTTTATTGTAAAGTTATTACCTACTTAAAATCCACAGAACAATAATAGCACTGCCCGATACCCATATTGATGGGTGCTAATGTGGTCAAATAGTGAAAATATCTTCGATAATATACGGTACCAATATAATGTGTTGGTAGGTTATAGGTATCGCTTTGTTATAGTCACTTTCTTTAACCAAATATCTCAACCGACGAAAGAAACTGAGTTGATAAGCGTTCTTTCCAAAAGTTTTGACTCATAATGGCTTGACAGCACGTACAGAATCTTTTGTTAAAGTAAAAATTCGCTTTACATAATTATTGTGAAATATAGGAGACAGCGAGGTATGACTGGGATAACAAGCACCGGGGACGTAGAAAGGTACTGTTGTTTACCTGAACAATCCCCTTGAGAGCCGCAAGAAACACGATCTGCCGGCTGAGCACCCTTAGCCTGCATAATAAGTTTATGCCCAAATGCATTTTCTTGGCACAAACAACAGGACAAAGGTACAAAATCTTTTATCCATTGATGATGTTAACATGTATTTTTTTGCATTTCAATCACTATTCCAAACTGTTTTGTTTTATTCTGTGTGCATTTTCGTGCGTCACATTGTTATCAATATTTATAATCCAATGTTTGTAGTGTGGCTTGAAAGTCAGTATGTATAATATCTAAGTATAATGTATGTATGTTTAATGCTTCTCGGTCTGCACACATTCTCTTCAATATTTTTCTAGCGGCCTTGGAGGATAAAAAGCAGATAAAAATAATTGTTTGTAGACACCAACGCACATCATAAATCTGAATGCTGTGTTATAGTTAGCAACGAGTTATGGAATGTACTGAGCCTTTGCAGTTTTTCTTCATAACGATATTTGCTCTGGCATGCAGCTTCTGAAAGATTAGGTTATTCTTGACTCGACAATATACATAGTGCTGGTTCTACAGGAGGTAAATTATACTACTGTTTTATTGCAGAAATATTTTAATAAACTGTAGGTATTAGCACATACTACAATTTAGAAACTGAGAATCCGCTTAACTATACAACGTGTAACGGAATAAACGCAAGAGCTCATACACCCCAATTAGAATATTAAATTATAAGACTAAAATAATATCTGGAATTTAATTTAATTAAACCACACCTTAAATTAACTATTTTATTTAGCGCGCACTAGACTAGGATAGCTATGAGCGTATTACAAATTTGGTTACCTATGCATTTAAATAGGCTTTATTCCTTTGAGATTATGATTAAATTTCCTAAAATAAAATATCTTATTACCTTGTTATGACGCAGTGCATGGTTCTAATTTCAGTTAAATAAAAGATTTTTTCATGAAAAATTAACATATATAAATAATGACGGAAATCGATTCAGAAGCCGATTGTGAGCAAACTACCTTCAGGTCTAGCGCTTATTCTGTTACACGTTGTATAAAATACCTACCTCTATTAGTTATTTAATAATACCAACAATGTTGAGAACCATTTATCTTTTTCATTGTTTCTGAAATTAAATATTTATTATTGTATAACTTTAATTGAAACATTAGACAATAATTTTAAACATGAGCGTGTTTCAACTGAAAATGTACTAAATAAACACCTTCAGAGTTGAATTGTTTATTAAATCTACGGTAATTAGGACTAATTTAATTAAATAAATATTTCAGAAGAGCACAATAAGGTGCTAAAGGGGTCACTCTGAAACATAATAGAATACTTACTCCAAGTATTACAAAAGATATCGCTGCTGTCAACTGAGCTTCGAAAAGATAAAATGTCACAGATCTGAGACATTATCGAAGTCTTCAATGGGATATCGCTAAAGTATGTTTTCTTTGTAAGTTACTTTATCTTGGTACCCTTCGCTTGGCAGGACTTCCTCTCAAAGTTAAAGTTACGGTCAAGATGGTCGGATATCGAAATCCGACTTATCTCGACCCTCTTATTGTAATATTCATTTCACCTTTTTTCGTTCTGCATGTAAGTGAGTTTCTATGGCACCATTATAAAGTTTTGTTAAAGTCCCTAAAGTTGCCATTAAATTAATTCATTTGCTTAACTATTATTACGGCAACATTGTTGAATATGAGCGGAAACTACTGAATTTTGTAGTCGCACATGACCACTAATGGCCTTCTACAGCCACTTTTTATCAATTTTCATTCATTTTGTTGAGCCACGCCACACACAATAATGTATGTAGTCGGTGGCGGTCACTTGCTGCAACAGTGGCAGGCATATTGGTCTAATGTAGCACAAGTAACAGTCGCGATTGGCCTGTTTACGGGAGCCTTAAAATTTTCTTTTAACCTGTATGACCGCGCGCGGACCAGAAACCACTGTAGTTAATTAGAAAGTCCTTGAAGAATTAAGAATAAAAAATTATAAAGTATTGTTCATTATTCTAGTAAAATTAAATACTTAAACAAGCGCTGAGAAGAAGTCAGAAGTTAATGGATAGTAAAGATCTATGTTCGCGATGTTGAGTCTTGTCGCCCGTAACTTTTACGTAATAGATGAAACTTGCTTACTTTCCATTTCTATGTATAAATAATATTATCTATATTAACGTATGTAACGCATTTGTAGAAATATTTAAAGACTAGCTATTGCCCGCGATTTCGTGGCCTATGTCCCTTTTCGGGTCATGGTCTACCCATTTGCCAAATTTCATCCAAATCCGTTCAGACGTTTTAACGTGAAAGCGTAACAAATAAACAAACTCACTTTCGTATTTATAATATTAGTTAGGAAGTTAGAATAAAAGTATGGGAAGACTAAAGAAACGATGGATGGACTGTGAAAGACGATACGGCTAGATACTACCGAGATGACGTCTAATAGAGAATTATGGAAGAAAAAAGCATGTTGCACCGACCACAAATAAATTGTAATAAGAGCAAGAGAATGATAATAGTATGATATTTATTTGATTACGGTAGGTATATTTCAGTAGTTTTTTTTTTTTTGTGAATGTTAATATCTCTAGGCGGACTGGGCAATGTGAAACAGTTGATATGAGAGGTAACATGATGGTTAGCGATATCACCGATCTCATCTAATTTGAATAAAATAAAAATACGTGTAATTTTTTTATTTATTATTATTATTTTAGAATAAACTATTTACTCTAGTGCTTTTACCTACTTTAGGAAGGTAAGTATCTAAATAAACAATTATATTCTTTGAGTAATAATTAGATTATGGAACGGAGAGAAAGCGGACAGGAGATTTCCCCGAGATTAACAATATTTGGAAAACCGACACCTTCCGGATGTAGGCAACTTTAATATGATCACTAGGGTCGCGCGACCCTTTGCACAATTAGTCAGGTTCCACGAACGATTACTTAATAATAATAATATTTATTTATTTCAGACAAAGTCCATTACATTAAATTTCATTACGATTACAATATCAAACAAATAAAATAAAATAAAATTTAAATACATACACATGTCAACCAAAATGAATACAATAAAAATAAAACAACACAAAATTATTACATCATACGAGGGGATGCGCTACTATGAAGCTGCTACTTAGGTAGTGATGTGACACGGAAGGAAATAGCGCCCGCCGACAATATGTAGGTATATAAAGTTTAACCAACTTTGGTCCCGGAAATACCGTAGAGGATTTAATATGAACGAGACAACAGTGAAAAACGCGGTAAGTAATAAATATGGTACGACACGACATCCTGAAAAAGGCTATTTTGATTTATATAAAATACCGATCGACCTACATACGTGCATCCGCATCCTATATGCTAATTTAAAAGCTACAGAAAACTATGTTAAATATCGTCGTTTTATTGCTCGTCTTACTTTGGCTACAAAAGTATCCACGAGTGGTGAATACCTAAATGGCGCAAACCGGATAGGTTACCCCCTTACCTACTACCTTGCTAACTGGCTAATATTTTTATCATGGGGTGTACTATTTTCATAATTAATGCCGCAGGATAGCCTTTAATAGAAGTGGTCATCGTATTAGCGGTTCAGCAGCTTCAATATCATCAAGCTGTGCCGGAATATAGCAGTTCATTGTGGACGTGGTCCGACAGCGGCTCTTCTGACATCATCTTTGTCAACAGAAGTCGGCCGCCATTGCACGCAACGCTCATGTCATGCGACGCTCTGCTAGAGTGACTGTCACCAGCCAGTGTCACTCTATTATCCGACCTTTTCGGTAATTCCAGTAATCACCGTCATCATTATTTTTGGTATAGTTCGTGCCGAAACGAGATAACAAAAAGAAGCTTAAACTCCATATTATAGGTATACTTACGTTATTTAGGTGTACATAACCACATTCCTACGTTCCCTTTTCGTTATGAGTGTAAAAATTGGAGGCCTTTCTCGTAGACAAAAACAAACACATCTGTTTTATATTACTCGCTACCTACAGAGAAAATACATGTACTGCACGCAATTTGGCCCCCGGGGCGTACCACGGAATGTTTCATAGAAAAACACGATAGCTTGCAACGAAAACAAAACTAATATTGTGGACATACAAGGTGAATGTTTCGAATGAATTTGGTCGAGAATTTGTGTGATAAACAAAACTAGAGGTATAGAAAAAAGTACAGAAAAAAGAGAGCATACGATCCATTTCAGAGAATACAAGCACAAAATCCTAACTAATATTATAAATGCGAAAGTGAGTTTGTTCGTTTGTCACGCTGTCACGCTAAAACGGCTGTACGGATTTGGATGAAATTTGGCACATGTATAGACCTTGACCTGAAGAAGGACATAGGCTACTTTTCATCCTGGATCGCAGGCGAAGTCGAAGGCAAATGCTAGTTACCAATATTTTTAAAACAACTGGTTGTTCGATAACTACAACCGATGGTTTTGGCTGTGGCAAATCTAAGTGCTTTCATGAATAACAGAAATTGATTGGTCAATTGAGTTCATCATAACTTTGACAACTTTCATTGTAGCTCATGTTGTTTTCGCCTTGCAGACCCATCTTAAAAATTCTCCCAAAAAATCAAAATAGAAATATACAGCAAAGTACATTGCCATTATACTCGTAGTCATTACTGACAATTTATTTTTAATGTTCAGTCAGCTATAATGAAGCCCTGTCTGTTAACAACGTTAATGTAAAAGCCAGAATGTATAAATCATTACATTTTCATTTATAAAACGTGAGTCTGCAGCTAAAATCTGAGATACTTTTACAACATGATATACATTTGGATACCTAGTATTTAAACAAGGAAAGTAATAAAACATTTTTTGTTTATGTATATAGGTAGTTCCAAATATTTTTGAGCCATGAGGAAGTAAAAGAAAAGTAATAAGAAATATTTATTTATTATTGTGACTATGTTTATTAAAAGCCAATAATAAAAGGCCACTAAACCCATTAGAACAAAATAACCAATCATTAATTATTCGAAGGTTAGTCGTGAGCATAAACTAGCTATCATCTATGGCTACGGAAAAAATGCGGAAGAATGATTAGACGAATTAATACTGTGTCCATTTTTAATTATTTAAAATATTGAATAAATAATTATTATGGAATATTAACCATATTAAATAAGTTTAATTTAAAAAAAAGTATTTACACGCTCCTTGAATGTGAACTACGAACATTGAATAGTAAGTATATTACCATACGTCACGTAAATACAGATTGCGAGCTAATCACTCACCAGTTAAAATAATACACTCTAATAAGTTATTATTTTATTATTATCTAAAAATCTCACCGTGAAAACTTACATAGGTGAAGTGAGCTTGAAGTGAGCTGTGTGTATGTATTTAGTTAGTTTTAATTATTCTTTTATTTTAATTTAGTACTTGCTTTATATTACTGCTTGTTTTTCCTGTGCGTGTCCCAAATAAAATATTTTTCTTTTCTTTCCTTTTTTTTTTCAATAGCGTCAATCCCTAGCATCAGGTGGAATGACAGCTCCCTTCAAGCTCACTTCACATAAGCTTTATAATAACAGGCAGGCTGTAGTAGTAACTAGTACGAGCAGTCGAGCACGAATCATCACTTTTGATTGGTTATAACATTATTTTATCGGTTGCTCAGTGTTGGTTAAGGATTTCAGAACATTAGAAGCCCTGTACTGGTATTCTGTAAAAATCTCAACGTGAAAACTTAAGTGAAGTGAGCATAAAGGCTCCCACAAACAGGCGCGATATCGCGGGCGCGACAAGGGTTGCACTGCCCGTCGCGCCCGCGATATCGCGCCAGTTTGCACGAGGCTTAAAGTGAGCTGTCATTCCTACTGGCGCTAGGGAATGACAGCTCACTTCACCTAAGTTCCTAAGTTTTCACGGTAAGGTGTTTACAGAATAGACCGTCTGGTTTCCTCACCATCAGTTATAGCGATTTGTAATTAATAAATTGCCGGGTTCGAAACCGCAACCTCGAAAATTCTTCGGTCAATTAGGTAGGCCTGATCGTAGTTAAAAGTTGTCACCTATATGGACATCTCTCACTAATTAAAACTGCTATAACTCAACCGCAAGACCTAAATTAAATAGGCAATTATCAAACTTATTAATTCGACAGACCTCGCGAATATTCGACAGCCATTTCATTACTACCCTCAAACTCAATATTACCTAGCAGAGCAATGAATATGAAACTAATATAGGTAATATTATAATAAAAAAGTCGATATTGATAACCCTTTACCGTTTTATCCATTATGTAGCTATTGACAGAAGTCGACGGGTTATATGATTTCCCAGTGGTGTTGTAAACTTGCCTCATGATATTTATGTTTTAATAAAGAGTAGGTACTTACTGTATTTACCTATATCTTAATAGTCAAGTAACAAAATGTGCCATTTGGTATTGACAAAAACAAATGATAATTAAAATAACAATAATTATATACCAGGCATAACAAATTATGTTTTCTGGCAAAGGTTTTCACTGTGTTTTGGGGAATATATCATTGGTAACTTTCTGGAGTTGAAGGTATATAAGCCATTGCACCTTTTTGCGGGCCAAGCACCTAATGTTACGCGCTAAGTGCGTAAATGACACTACGGCTGTACTCTAAATAGTACTTCGCCAGATTAAAAATGGTATTTTGATTATTACCGAAATATACCTATTCACGCTGAATCATGGAAAGTAGATTTAAGGATACAAAGCAATTACTTTTTTAATTATCTCAACTATTCGTGTTTTCCCAAATCAAAATCCAATAAATCCAGTACAGAGCAGTGTTTTAAACAAATCTTCCTGTAGAGAAGAAGAGAATTGTCTATTCTTGCGCATACGTGTAAAACATTGTTTTTTGTTTGTAATAAATTATTGTAACTACAAGCATAAATATCAAGCTGACGTATCGTTACCTAATACTATTTAAATAGTAACAGTAACGATACGTCAGTATAACAAACACCAGACCATGTCAGACTGTAGGTGTAAATAAATGTGATACCTACAGGAAATATTTCACAATGCCTTTCTTCATTGGCAGTCCTTACCAAATCTAATCTAATATCGGATCAGTAGATATTGTGAAGTAAAAAAAGACGCCTTTTTTACCAAATAAGAGGAAAAATTGGGATAATCTACTTGGTCTTTTTCACCTCTAGGTAGTCTCGTGTTTCGTTGAAAAGAGGAACGAATTAGTTGTTATTATTATGTTAATGTTGAAACTTTAATTCTGAACGAATACCTACGAATTTATTTTTTTACTTTATTAATTGTATGGCTAACTAATTCTATTAAGTCCCTAAACGATCAATTACTTAAGTTGCTTTATCAATGATCGTAATTGTTTCTAGACACGCATTCAACAAAACGTAGAGAGCCACTTAACCTGGTGTTTATATTATTGGGTTGGATACATAATTGTGAGAAAATAATAATGAGCCATTAACGACCTTAGTAATTACAGGGCTATAAAGTAGAGTGCCCACTCCATAATAGCATGGGTCCATCACCAAGTTCCGAGAAACTTAATTACATGTCTTACTTAATTAGTGTACCTAATAACATATTACGTTCTCTAGGTTAACATATCAATTATTAGTTAAAAATTTACTTACAAGAATAGTCATCGAAAAAGTTCAAACAGACAGTCGTAACCACATAATATTGCAACAAAACTATACGTTAGTATTCAACAAGTTGTTTATAATAAATCTGTTAAAGTACTACTAAAACGACTTACCGAGTGTTGTACTCGATAATACACGATTTCATGGTTGTTGGTTCATTCACGAATATTAGGCGCGCGTTAGAGGAGCGTCAGCGAGCGCGTCGCGTCGGAAAATGTGAAACACTGAAAGTGTGACCGCGCGGTGCGTGTGGCGGCTGCGGGCACGAGAGTCGCACTGATGGGCGCCCACTGCCCGACCAGCCGCGCGTGGATCCGCGACAATCATCCCAGTAAACAACCTCCCTTATCGCACATCACTATTGCATGGACACAATCACACAACTATTGTGTCTGAAACTTATTGTCTACAGCAAACTTTACCTCCGCCGCCGTCACCGCCGCTGATAAACAAACCCTTCTTTTATTAAATCAGGATGCAGTTCAAACTAATTATTTATCCAAATAATTAATACTTATACACGATTTGTACAATAAGAAGCACTTATCGTAAACAGTAAGATTGACATGTGTCCAGAAAAACCAGTTAGTATGACGAACGTAATTAGTGACCTTGTGACAGCTAATAAATAGACTAATATCCATTCAAAACAATTGTATTGAATGTCTGTAATAATGAAATGCGTGAGAATGTAGCCAATGCTAATAATTAAAATAACAATAAGTAGGTAAGCAAAAATACCTAGACTAGTACTTAATCTAAGTAAGTACTTTAGATAGCTGGATCTTTGTCTTACTGTTAGGTCAAAATGTCTAGAAGGCTTAACTTACTTTTTAGAACCTCATTGATCAATAGTGCTAGTAGGTACATTAAACAAACTCTTTGCATTAAGCCCTAATCATATTCAAACTCAAACTCAAACTCAAAGCATTTATTTCAATTTCATATTGTGAAACTTTTGTGGGACAGTAATCTTATTGTGGGTGCATGGTCTTCATGTATACAAAATATTGTAAACATTTTTGAAAAGAGTAACGGTGGAGTTTCTTGCCCATTCTTCTCCATACGAAATCTACCTTTTGGAATGGGCAACTAGAATCAATTCTATTTCTTTGTTTGTTTTTCATTGACGTTCAAAAGTGCCTTTTATGTGCCTATTTGAAATAAATTATTTGACTTTGACTTTGACTTTGAATATTTTATTACCTGCGGAAAATACTCCAGTGATAAAAGTTTAATTCACATTCACACGTGTACATAACCTCCTCACGAACGATTTGAATAAACGCAGAAATAAAAATAAACAACTGCGAAGAATAAAACATGAAAAAAATTAAGTGATTTTTATTTTGGAAGAAATACAAATATGTGCCTATTTAAGCCCATGGTTGTACCTTCAGAGATAAACAGTGGAAAATGCGAATGGGCATTTAGCAGAAATATATTCGCGGATCTAACAGGAGAAATATTATACTAGAGCTGACTAGAGCATGCTAATAATGCCTCTAGTGTATCAAGAAATACCATAAAGTTATTTCAATTAACTTTACATTATGCTTATGGCGGTTGGCCTGGTTTCGTTGTCCGGTAACGCCTCATTTCACTTATCTACTTTGTTTTTTTTGGCAGCGCAAACTCTTTCTTCCAAGTCTTTTTTATCCGAAATCGCAAATCTGTCTATTTATTAAATACTGACGTAGATAAACAGATGGTATTGCTTAACAAAATGAGATTGCATCTTGACTCGAGTCTGGAGTATATTCTAGAGTCTATCAAAGTGACTGACTAAGCAACTGTCATTATTTGAATCTTGAGCTCCATCTGTGGCTCCATTCAATTCCTAACGCAAGTTTGTTTGTTGCGTTTGAACAAAGCCTGACGGATCAAAGGGTCCTCGTCGCTGAGATCAGATGTCTAAGCTTCTATAAGGCCTCTCCACTCTGTGGTCGGAAACTCCGCTTCGGTAACTATTCGCATTGTCAGTGGTAGGTAGTTTCAATAAATTACCACAGAACTAGTAATCAACCTTTGGTTAGGATAAGATGGTCTTGCAGCTTGCTCCATTTTTCGTAGGTAGGTAAATAAACTAGAGACTCGCCCCTGCTTCGCACGGCTTTGACGGCTTGACAGCAGATGGAGATTTGTTTATTATGTACAAGCTTAATTTTAATGTATAAGCTTTTTTTATGAATAACTTTCCGGAATCAATTCTCTAAATGATGTTGAAAACCGTATCAAATCCCTTTGCAGTTAGAAAAACAACGTGTTCACACAGATGGACACGAACAGCGATTATAATATATTTATTAATAATAATAATAATAGCTTAATAATTGCCTATTATTAACAATAAGACAGGCGTATGCTTATCCATTGTTATTGTCATTAGCCTTATGGTAATAAAGTTGACCCAATTAGTAGGTACAATTCCAACCCGAAGTCACAGCTGTTAAATAATAAAGCGCCATGAAACAAACCCGCTCTACCCTGTTTTGGAATCAAATGAATGGCCTCATTTCTATCGCAACACCGATGAAGCATAATCAAAAATTGTTTTGTAGATAATTTATGTACGGAACAGCTGTGTTTATGGCAAGAGGGTCAGCACTATACGGTGTATAAACTTTTAATTCAAGGTGCCCGATGTATCTTGACGCATTATGGCGGTGCTAATTTCAAAGGAAAATGTCAATAAGATGCATAAGAACTATTATACTTTGGAAGTTAATTTCTTATTTTTTCGTTCGTTTACTCGTACGCTTACGTTTTCGTTACAGAGATACGGTAGTCGTGTCTGTTACATTATATCACCAACTAAACGTATACATGACCCACGCAACACCGCAGACTGGGACAAAACATCGTATTAATCTACTAAAAATAATTTCAAGAAATTGTCTTTCTATTCGTGCCAAGACACTTATATAATAATATTTGGATACGCTGTCTTGTTATTTTTTCTTGTGAAAGCTGTTTCTCGCAAACCGTTATATATTACCGAATCTGCCAAATTATGATTTGTTACAGATGAAAAGAAAAATATATTACGAGACAGATTTATCTCCATGATTCTATCCTTTTAAAATAACACATATGGATCGACAAGTATTCTTTCTGAACCAGTTTTAATATTTTAATTACCAACAAAAGATTATTGTTGCGGCTTTACTCATAAATCTGTATCCTGGTTCTGCGTCTGCGCTTGCTAATTTGCGCATCATCGTATCAGTTAAACGTAACATACGCTAGATAACAGACTGGCAATATGCCCAGAAAATATTAAAAAAAAAGTATCACGAAGAGGCACGAATGACAATGTATTGACAAAAAAAAAACATTTCATAGCGAAAAGAAAAATATTGTACTCAAGAAAATATTAATGGTTACATAAATAAAGCGTGTCTTACAACAATTTCTTTCAGGAACGTGCCGAGAACAAGAATTTTCCATTCTAAGAATTTTGCTTTTCTGAAAGAAAATTTCTATTTATTTTTGCGCTTTTAAACTAGTTCATATGAAAACAGAAAATTTAAAGAAAGAATGAAATTCAATAAAAAATAAATACTTCATCTGTCTGTGTATCGCCTATTGTAAGGGTCATAGAAATATAAAAACAGGAGAAGTGGCATGGGGCCGTGTCTGTGTCCGCGCTGCATGAACGAAATGCTCATGCACTAGGCAAATGGCCGTCTCTGCGAACTAGTGCGCTTTCGACCGTGATCGTGACAAATTATAAGAATGTCGAGTTGTTCAGTGGTTTCTTGTAAAAACCGAAGCCAAAACAAAAACTTTGGGAATAATGGAATCACTTATCATATGTAAGTACAAGTATTTTATAGTATTTGTCTTTAAAATAATGAAAAACAACAAATCGACAAATATTTCTTGCTTTTACTATGATAGTTTTGTTTTCAAATATCACAGCGACTGTATTATTTTTGCACTAAATACATTGCTCCTTAACCACTACCTAAATATTATCTCGCTAAGTGACAAGCAATAGTTTTACAAGCAATGTAAAAATCACAAAACGATACTATAACTATATGAAAGCATCGGTAGTATGGCCGCTTGGTCTTGCGCCGAGCTAGTGATGTGCTTTTGCAGATCCAATAACTAAGGCTATCGACAGTAATGTCGATTGCAGTATGCATTTATATTACTATTAAAGTTTATTCTTCAATTTATCAACCGGTATACCGGTTGGAAGACCGATGTGAAATCAAGTTTTTAAATCATTTGATTTGCAAATTTTTTTTTTACCTACATATTTTTTATTATAAATCATATTATAGAAAATAAATAAAAATAAAAGCGTATATGGAAAATAAATGGCTTTTGCACAGCACAGCGATAGCGTGCGATGTTTATGTGTGCGTAAGTTATACGGTGCACGCTGTGTTTGAAGAGATAAGGATTATAAGTGTTTGTGTAATACGTTCTGATTTGTAAATTGCGAGTGTGTTCGCGACTTCGTATCTATTGGTTTTACTGAATTGCATATGTGTTGTGTTGCCGTGGAGGGGACCAAGTGAAAACACCGGGTACCGATACATTTTCTACTATTGGGCATATCTCCTTCTTTCTTATATCTATGGTAAGGGTTAACCACCAAGTTAATAATACATATTTCAACTACCTAAGTACTCAAATGATTCGCTCATTTGGGTAGTAGTTGAAATATCTTTTTACATATATATCACGCCTTGTTTCCCCGAAGGGTTGAGCAGATGATTGTGTGCCTAAAGTACACACACATTTCGCCAGTTACGTTTAAGTCCCATGTTACAGAGGGCAAGCCTATTGCCGTCGACCGCGTACAAATCCAAACTCCGGGCTGCTACTGAGAAATTCCAGATATAAAACCCTAATTACACTTATCCTGACCTGGTAACCAAACCTCATGATCAGCATTAGCGCTTGCTACCACTAGACTAACGAGGCAGTCAACATTTTAACAGATTTATCCTATTTTCGGGTATTAAACCGCTATCAACTCTCTGTACAACTATCAATCTGCCTAGCCTTTTCTCCACTATGTTGGGGTCGGCTTCCAGTCTATCTGTATGCGGCTGAATACCAGTATTTTACATGGAGCGACTGCTTATCTGATTTCCACAACCCAGTAACTGGGCAATACGATACTCCTTGGAAAGACTGATTGTCATACTTTCGGGCTTCTGACGACCCGTAACGACTGTCAAATATCCACGAATGACAGCCGGGACCAACGGCATAAAGTGCTTTCCGAGGCACGGTCTCGGTATGTAAAGATGGGCACCCATCTACCGGCAAGCGTAGCTTAACCTGATGGATCTGACCCCTGCGGCTGTTATTACTTAGCCACGAGCTCCTGTCTGTACAACTATATAGGTATAATAATAAATAAGCCCTAATTCTGAACAATTTTACAGAATACAGAAGTAGATTACAGAATGTTTCTTAGATCAATGTGCCACTTGGCAAAGGCCTCCTTTAACAACTTCCACTGATTCCTGTCTCACGCAACTCTTCTCTAATTTGGACCCGCTGTATAAGATTTATAATTAATCATTCATCACCTGCTCCTTTTGCCATCTCTGAGATACCATTCTGTCACAACTTTACTCCACTTGTCTCGAGTGCCTCTTCGCTGCCTTGCCAATGGTAACTCGATTAACCAAAACTGTTTTTGAGTGTTTGCTTCTGGTAACGTGCGTAACCAAAGTCAATTTCTATTAAACAACTTTAAACTCTATCATAGAGTGTGTATAGTCCTTTTTTCTTGTTTCTAAATCGTACAATCATAGTCAATCTATCATTTAAACCTAGTTGCCAGCCAGCCAGTCGAAGACGCCATTTTGTGTTTTTGTGCAAAGCTAACGTTGGGTGCTCCGAGAAAAAATGCCAGAATTATTCGAATTTATTGGTTTTCACTAAAGTTAAGGTACCAAATTAAAATCCAGTTAAATCATAATTCAATAATATTTTTAGTGAGACTATAAGTGAAATGTGCTAAAAGTGAATCTGTCGGTCTTGTTTACGTATTTGAAAGTGCGAAAATCTGGGCGTTGAGGTGAAAGGTCAATGACCTTTTGCGCGAAATTCTTGTATATATCTATTTATCACATAATTGAAACTGGTTAAATAAGAGCTTATATTTATAGTGTCGTGGTTATTTTAATATGAAATCGATACCTACAAAAACCCACCTATTGTTTTTTTGTTAATTATCTTATTGGAATTTATATTCTAGTCGGAGCCTTTTTTAACAAAGTTGTATTTTTGTTCTGAGTTTTATAGTTTTTGTATAAATCGGCTATGAATGTCCGTCTAGCTTTACTGGTGAATTGCGCAAGTGCGCGTAAATTGTTTAATTTTTTTATTAAGATTTTCTTCCACAATTAATATGTTTTCTTCTTAATTATTACAAATAACTATTCTAGTTTATAAAAATGATGAAAAACTATATACCTATCGTGCCAATTTCATCACAATCTAACGTTATTCGACTGAAACTGGCCAAATATTACACTTACTTACACATAACATATTATAAACACAACTTATATCAACAGAATAACGTTTGTTACATTATTCTGTTCCTTATTTTATCGTAAACACAAAACAGTAAACCAAACTACGCTAGGCTACTCGAGTTGACTGTTTATCAAGTTTTAATGAATGCGGCCGCGCCAAGGTCAAGTGTCTTTCATGAGCAAGGATGAACCTTTTTCTTGCAATCGCGAGCAAGGGGGACCCGTGAATTAGATACTAAAAAGTTTTGTTGGTGTGACAAATCCTACCCATCAGGGGCCAAGGTCAAGTAACATTTACTTTGTAAATATAACTTGAGCTTAATCACTTTTTGCGGCCACATACGAGACTTAAATATTAGGCAAAAACACAGAGATCATGCGATTCAAGCATAAAACTGCGATTTAAAAGTCCATTGAACAGTAAGCTTTATGACCTTAGCATTAAAACTTGGGTTTTGCTAACGTTAGTTTATAATGGTTTCATAAATCGACCGAAATATTATAACTCATAATAATAGCATAGCTATCTAAATCTGAGTAGTCATAGTAAAACGTTATTAAAGAGGTTTTACGTTTTACAGTCTCCGTTAATATAAAAAATAGAAATATCGGTCTGTCTGTTAACTTTCTACGTCATGAAAGCTGAACAGATTTGGTACATGGATAGACCATCATGGAGGATACTTTATAGCCGGGTAGTGTATCCCCGTGGGATAATTTCCGAATCCTACGTGGGCGAAGCCACAAGCATAAGCAACTAGTTAATAAATCAACAAACACGCTATTTTACTATTAATGCCCAGTGATTTAGTCCTCATTAACGACGTAAATTGGATAGTTACGTAATATTTTCATAAATATTCCGAATGGTAATAAAATCCAACCTTGATATTTATAAGACAATCAACTATCGGCTCAACTGTTTCCCAGAAAATCCGGACAATCATTCACACTGACGGAGATCGCAGCATATAAATAACTCCCATGGTAGCTGAAAATATTACGGAAGCTTTATCGCGAAGATAAAAACTGTAGAGACATGGAGATAGACTGCTGTTTGTCTTACAAAATTGTCTTTAAAAAAGAAAGAAAATACGTTTATTTGCGGTAAATATGACACAAAGAAAGATCACATACACAAAAAGTACAAGTTGGGGGTAAATATGCGTCACATCCACGCAAAACGACAATCGCTCAGCATAATGCTGCGACCCTATGCGAGATAGAGTCCCATCACTGACTTTCAGCAACTGCCGGCGTTGACGTGATGTCGTCAACCGGTGCAGCATATATTATAATGAGATAACAGTAACAAAATAAAATAACTAGGTAGGTACTTATTCCTAAAAGTTTATATAAAAACAATATATAAAATAGCACAATAACATAAATATATAAAAAATAAAAGGTACTTATTCCTACAAGTTTATCTAAGTATAATGGCAACATTCTGTTCCGTCGAAGACTCTCGCACCGCAGGCATAATGCATTCCGTGCTTTATTGTACAGTTGATTTTCTTAGGTTTTTAAGTTAGGCTGGTTACATTATGTTAGGTTCAAAAGTAAATCACATTTGTAGAAGTGGCTTTAATTAGATTTTATGATAGTTCTGCCTTTTAATGACTATCCATAAGAAATGTATGCCAAAAGACGATTCTGACTGTGAACAATATGATGGTTCGGCTTTATAATTATTATGGATATGAAAATGCATAAAAATGATTCTGACTTAAAAAATTATGAGTTTTGAATGTATGCTATATGAGTGTCTGCAAAACGATTTTCTGCGAAATAAAGTTTATGCTATCCGCTGTTATGCAGAATAATATTATGACATAAAATGGTCTGCCATAAAAGGTGTACCCGGATTGCATCACTATAGAAACTGCCAGCACAGATATAGTAATGTACCAAAGTTATATTTAACACAACTGTGAGTACGCTCGGTGTCTTATATTTAGGGCTAGGCTTTTACGTATAATATTTTAAAAGATGTTTTTTTTTAACTGCATACGATCTAAGTCTGACAGATATATCGCTTTTTTTCTGCTTTTTGAAACTTGTAGTGCTGATTTAAGTGATTATTCAATAAATTAGTCATTAGATTCTGCCTTCTGAAACCATCACCACAAAGTGGATTCTATATTTAATTAATGTTTATATTTAATGCATGACGGTTTTCAAATGACATTTTTATAGCTAAAGTGAAATGTAAAATAGCCAACAAAGAAAAAAAAATTATTTCAAACGCAAACATTTTATGTTAGCAAAAACAAATATTGTTGATATGATGACTTGTTTTCTTTAAAAGGAAAGTCGTATGAGTTACAAGTAACAAACAACCGAGCGCAAAGTGCATTGGCACTAATGTTTAGTGTCAGACAGCTGCTTTCCAATCGCTTCTAATGCATGCTATTCACCTTATGACATTAATGTCACGAAAGGCCATTCATTCCTCCGGAACCACTCAATAATTCGATCAATATTTATATTGACGGACCCGTTAAAAATGGTTAGTGATTGATAAAGACGGCACATATTATTTTAAAAGTCCCGTATGACTTTCATTTTTCCTAACGCTATATGGAACCAAAAATAAATCATCACCTCTATAATCGAAGCAGAAAAAACTTAAAGCCTCTTCAAAGTATCCTTACATGCTTTTCCACGACGACATTTTAACACAAATTCTGTGTTTTTCTTCTTTTTCGTAGTTGTTAACTGGAGTATTCCTATGTTTGGAATATTTCCATTACATTATATCTAAGTCACAACGGATCTAATATCTTCCACAATCCGCCCCGTCGGTCTCGCCGCTTGAGAAACTAACACCTGACAGGATTATTCCGACAAGATAGGCGGAAAATAAAAAGGTTAAGCAAATAAATCTACGCATATCACCATACTTTAGTAAGAAAAATATAGAAGAAATGCCATGGCATATTATGTGCGAACATTTTTGTTTTTACTATGTTAGGCATTAGACTGTTCTATTAATGGATAACGAACAAATCCTAAGCTAATCTTGCACCCAAGCCTAGAAAGTTGGCGGATTATTGGGGGATAGCCCTGCATATCTTTCACAGGAAGAGGAGAAATGAGGAGTTAAGTTTCCCCCAATGTAAAAAATAACAAAGGAAAAATGCGGGACTTCAATTTTTTCCGGAATACTGGACTCGTCTGACTTTGGGGTAGGACAACAGATGCGATCTCTCACATAGAGATATAAAATAAAATTTAGATCTAAATAAAATAGTGTATATTATAATATTAATTATTAATAATCACGCTACATTTTTTAAATCGAATTTATTATTTGAACAATAAGTGGTATCATTTTATCGATGCTTTTTGTTATTTTTTAAATAAATTAGGAACCACTGTGCTTTAACACCCGGCTTTTTTAATAGAAGCTATTTTTTTAGGTAGGATAGACTCTTTTTGGTGTATTTTTGAAAACCCCAAATTTGCGCAAAACCACACGTGACGAGAAAATTCGCCAGTTTCTTTCGGGATTGATGGGATAGTGGAAGTATTGGGTGGGGAAGATCACGTGGCGGGTCTAAATTATGTTTCCAAACAATAGTAAGGCGTAATCGACAGAACCGGTTCGTGAGGCTCCTATTTGTAAATAGTTTGAATAAAAGTCTAGGCCGTCCCAAGTCCCGAGCTCGCTTCGCGCACTCTTGCATCCTAAGTTCTACTAGTGACACTAGTAACATTGCCTTTTGTACATACGAGGAGTGAGAACTGTCAAACGATAGCGTCACTTACATTCGATTACGTTTTGTTACCAACTATCTTGAGTAGGTTCAAAAAAGCTTTATTCTTTCAATTTTAATAATCATATTATTATTTGCTTCTAAGTTGAGTTCATTGCAAACAATATTTATACTAAAAACCATTAAAATCCGCTCACTATGTCTGAACTTTTAAAAAGAAACAGCCTGGGAGTGAAATACGTACATTGAATTCTGTGGTAAAATGACAATTCTGTACGTAAAAAGAGGAAATTTCAGAGATTTTAGGATTTTTTTCTCAAAAACTAGGCGTTTGCGCAGTGTGAAAATTTCCGAAGTGTGAAAATTTTGCGAAAGAGTTTTACATGAACGTCTTGAACCAAAAAAAAATTGAAGCTTCCCCTGCGCGGATTTTAACGTAAAGTGGAGCTATAAATTATTTTGAAGAGTAAAATAAAAGTGTTAGATATAGATAACACATTTAATTAAATCTGACCCAGTCTCAGGTCGTACACTAAACAAAAATCCAAAACTATTGGATTAGTCTTGAAAGGCCAAATCGCCATGTTTTCGATTGGAATATTGTTATATGTAGTTTATAGGTAAGCGAGCTGGATTTGGTGTATGTATCGGGTAACTAACTACCCTTTTTGATCGTTTATTTCCCGTAACGTAAACCTTTTATTTATTTATTTTCGGAACAGTTGAACATAATTGACTGAAACAATTCACGACGAAATAAAAACATAAAAATGTAGATACCTAGAATTTGTCTTTTAGCCTGTAATACAGGCAATTTACCTCACGTAACAAAATATAACACTGAATTTCACAACACAGCAGGTTGCTACTTATGCAAGCATGCAGCTGATCTCTATCAGCCGAGTCGGTAGACAAATTACGACACTCAGATAACCATAGACCCACATAATGTTAATTAGTTCAGTAGTAACTGTTAATTCAATGCCAAAGAACGCAAGCGTGAATTTACGGTCTATTGGCGGGGTAATCGTTTACGAAATGATATTAGTTCAAGTTGACATGCATCGGGACAAGTCGGCAATAGACGTTTGCGGACGACTGATGATGAGATACATGTAGCGCCAGCCACCTTGTGGCATACAGGAATTGTATTATTATAGCTCGTTTCCTATGTGGGTAAACAGAAGATACAGAAGGCCACGCCTCGGTGGCGTAACGCTGTAAACGATAAATATTTCGACGCGAGAGCACAATTTTTTAGAATAACAGTTTGCCTACCTACAAGTTTTTTATTTTGCTTCAATCCGAATAAAATTCTCAGCAATCCTTTACACTACCGAAATGCTAACAGAAATCAATTCCAATAAACCATGTTTATTCTCAAGGTCTGGAGATATGTCTGACAGCAAAATAACCCCATTTCAATATATTTAGAGTGAATATAAAGAGTGACTAGTGTATCGCCGAAACATTCAGTTGGCAGATATTGGGGCATGGGAAACGACACGATTTTATTGTATTTTATTTATTGTGTGACGCCTCTCGCCGCGTATATTATACGCATTCAGAACGCCGCGCCTCCGGATGTTGGCTTGTCCACAATACTTTTATTGCGTAGAGGTGCGCTTTTCCTTATTATGTTTGGCTAAGAACTAAACAGAATATACAAATAATAACATAACCTACAATAACGTAAACTTTTCTAATGGACGCAGATAAAAAAGTTTAAAGGGCTATAACAAAAATATCTATAAATTACGCGGTTTCACAATATTAGGTATTATACAAAAGTTGAGGCTGACAATATGAGACCTGAAAATGTAACGATAAATCATTCAGCGCCAACAGATCGAAATTTTATTCACCTAGTGAAAATTCCTTACGTATATTGTTGAGAGCAGGTATATTAAAATAAATAATAGCAGCGATATTGTTCAATTTCGATACAAGATTGCTATACATAGAAGAAAAAGGTTTATTTTAACCTAATTGTATTGCAATTTACCAGACTGTACCTATCCTCCTCCGCCTGTAGGCGGTACATTACGCGTCGTGATTGGATTCGCGTGGGTGAGCTTGGAATCGCGAGTTTCGCACGCGGGCAACAAAAGGTGTGAGATCATTAAAAGTATTGCCCTGAATAACTCACCCTTAACAGAGGCAGTCGTCGACGTAAACACGTGTTTGACAAGGCAAGGTGACAAGGTATTAAGTATTACGTATTTTAATTTGATTTAGGTTATGCTTTTGCTCTGTGTTGTAAATTATGACTTGCTTGGCGTAAGACCTAATTTGGATTCCAATAGTATTTTTTTGGTAGAATAAGGTAGACGCTATCGCCTGCTTTTATTCACGTGCCTTGTTTTTTTTATTATTTTGACGAATTATTTTCTTCAAAAAGAAAATATTACGTTTTCTAACCGTCACTCAAAATTAACTGGTTCTTGTAAATTATTAATTTCTTATGAAACATTTTTATCAGCCTGTCTGTGTTTACATGTCAATCATTGTTAAGTCTTAAAATCTTAAAAACGCGAATACTCCTTTTAAAATAATTTAAAAATGACAAGAAACACATCGCGGCGTCGATTGTAATTCTTTTAAATTTTCTCTGCGCGAAGAACTACTGCATTTTTTAAATCTGAACACTTTTAATCGTTAGACTAAGTTTAGTCTACAGCACGACGTCACGTAAATAATCCACTTTAGAAATTTAGTCTATTGCCAAAAGTAGAACATTGCTTATTTTGTACAGCAAAATGAGGTAGAAATAAAGTAGTATGCCCTCTTCCACGTATTCTTGTAAATCAGAGACAATTTGCATAGTTACGGGTGCAGTGAAATGCTGCTGTTTTTTTGGAAGTATGCCACTGCCCTGGAAATAAGTTGCTTCATTTTAGGAAGTGAGCAATTTCGTACTCATGAAATATTGCGTTTAAAATCATTGCTTTTAATATTTTTAAGCTTTGTTACGGGATTTACATTAAGCTCTTTTGGCTCATGCAAAGTAATTACTGTATTTATTCTGCAAAAATCAATGTACTACATTTTTATAGCGCGTTTCCAATACCTGACTACGGGTGCACTGTCAGGGTTTCAAAGAAAGGCCATCTTAACAATACACGCCGTGTCCAGGTCAATGAGTGCTACTTCCTGGATCAAGCCAACCGCATACAGGCCTAACGAGAGCCTCCTCGGGAGTTGGTCGAGGCTTATGCCTATTAAGTTATTGGCTGATGTATGTCGGTGCAATGAAAGCTGAGTCTACATCTCACATGTCGCTTCGTGAGTTATGTAAGCCACTTGATTTCCTTATCTATCTCGGCTTTCTCAACGTTTTCTGGCTGTTGTACCAACAATCACTGTACAATATTCTAATCGATCACCATGATATTAGGTACACAATTATTCAGATTGAATTGAGTCCCAAGATGAGAGTGATACGCGATACCCTCGTCAAAGCGATCTGCATAGTCAGACCGCACCTTTATCGAGTGACAGGTAACAACACAATGAAACAATGTTTACTACTTCCACACTATTGTTGCTCTTGCTTTATATCCAACTCAACTGCAGTTTCACTATTTTATGACATAACAAAAGTCAGTTCGAGCAACTTTGACATCATAACCCATTCACTGTCGACCTTTCATGGAATAAAATCAACAATTCGCAAACAAAAAATACCATTTTCCCAGGCATTTATTCACGATTGAAACAATTGACACCTACTGCGGTACCTAGAGGTTTGCCGATGTGTTTCCGTTTCAACGGCCTACATACAGAACATCGTAGCGTAAGAATTACAACTCGTAACTTTGCATTAGGAAATCGTTCCGAACGAGCTCATATAGTACACACGGCTACACATCAAGCTATACATTTCCAGTTTAAACTGACCTCGCATGGTACGGAAATCCTATACAATGCGAAATCAGTATAAACTGGAAATGTACCTATAGCTTGATGTGTGTACCACTAATACCAGTACCAACATTTTCACCTTCTGTTATTAATATAAAACCTCCGAACAAGACAATTCAGTAACAGCCAAGCTATTGAAACAAAGGCAAGCTATTCGTATTGTTAATTCGAAAATGCTAAGTAGTGTTGTTAGTGAAAATATGAGCCGGGCAATAGCGGCCCAGTTCGGGGCCCCCTATATTTGTTGTCCTATTTCTGTGACACCTTGCCCTGTTTCGCCCGTATCCATACAAATAGATCGATAAAATATTGGTCAAGTGCGCGTTCAAGCTCACCAGATAAAGGCCATGAAATTTTATTTGTGTAGTTGATTTTTATTAAGGCATCCGTTGACGATACTTGGTCGTATTCCTTTTTGGAACGAGGTACTTTAGCTGTATTAAATCCGTATGAGATTTGTAAATCAGAAATAAAGGCTGGTGTTGTATTTTCAGTTATAAAAAAGTGCATGTCGGACCACGCATAATGAAGGGTTCCGTAGTTGGGTTGAATTTATCCCAAAAACAAACTTAACATTGTAGTTGTAAAACATGTTCTCCCATACGGAATGTGTGGGAGAAAGTGTTTTTGCAACTGCAAATGTAAGTTGGTCGATTATTACTCGTTAACTCGTAGATTACTTAGCTGTGATAGTTTTCCTTTTAATTTCCTTTACGAATACTACTGCCATGAATTGTTTCACATATTTTCATAACCAACCATTTAGCTGGTAGGGGGGGTCACTTGACTCTAACAAAAATTAGCACTTTAAAGCTTAATATTTCGCGAACGGATCCCTGAATCAAAAAACGGTTTTAACGCATTCACAATATTTTTGAACGACCTTTCCAACGACACCCCACACCATGGTATAGGCGAGAAACAACATCCCCAATTTACGTGTAGGGAAGGTACCCAAAAAAAAATTATTTTTAATATTTTTATTTCACCACTTTGTCGGGGTGATTAATATATATACCCATGCCAAATTATAGCTTTCTAGTACTAAGGGTCTCTGAGCTAAGCCGCGGACAGACAGACAGACAGACGGACATGGCGAAACTATAAGGTTTCCTTGTTGACTACGGAACCCTGAAAATGATTAATAAGGTATACTCGTTAATTTAGTAATGGCTTGTAACATAGAGTGACGAATGGGTTTACTTAAAATTTATTCTTATCACCGCTCTGTCACCCATTCACAATAACTTTGTAGTTTACTCAAATCCCTAAAACTACAATAATATCCAAGGGTTCAAGGTGGTGTACATGTCGCAGGCAGATTGTATGATTCGTCATTTTACAAACGGTGCCGTCCGTTTACAAACGCTCGCGGTTATGCAAAATGTCTAAGGCAAAATATACATTGCCTAATCGCTACATATGCCGCTATATTTGATGGACAATTCAAACGCCGCGCCGTTTACAATACGCCCCGGCAAATTGAAGAATTTAGTTCTATTTCTTGCCACACGCTTCGCAGCTAATCAAAACATGTAAAAATGGCGTCGAGTAGAGGTTTTACGATCAAGAAAAATATTGAAAACTGCAAATTCTACGCGTGCAAAGGACTTTCGTAATATTACCCGTATAATTTACTCTTATTTTAAGTCTTCATAGGATGATTGCTGAAATAAACTCTGATTTGCCCAACCTGTGTTTTATGATGGGTCACCCTCGATGTCAAGATTATAACAATTGGACGAGCTGCCATCCAATTTGCCTTAGGCATTTTGCATAACCGGGAGCGTTTGTAAATGGACGGCGCCGTTTGTAAAATGACGAATCATACAATCTGCCTGCGACATACACACCGATCTGTCTTGACCCAGTACAACAAACATCCATCGATACGTCAACAACTTTTTGCTATAGGTACCTACAGGAGTGGAGCCCTTTCACGTCAATATTGTAGTGAAAAAATGTTTTTCACTTCATCAATCAATTACTTACTCGATGCCGCTTTTCGTGCTCTATGTAACACCTACACCAAAATAATTTGACGTTGAATAGGTATTTGGCTGGCAAATAATTCTGTAACCCGATGGCAAAGCTATAAAAGCTACCGTACATGGAAAGCGCTAACTGAACACGTGAAGCTAAATCAGTTTGGCCTGACTGAATAGTTACAAGTATTTATTATAACCAACCTAAACTAAATGTAATTATAATCATGATAATGCACATGAATCTGTAGGTAAAGGCAGGGAAATTAGTTTTTACCAAATTAAATTTAAATGTTATTCTTTTGACAGTTGTATGAAACGGCAAGTTGACGGAGGGTGTAAAACTTTTTCTTTTTTTTGTATTGGCTTGTGTTTTTTAGTGTTGGGGTGTCAAACGGAACCGTATTACTAAGCCCCCGCTGTCCGTCCCTCTGGTCGATCCGTCCGTCCGTCCGTCCGTCTGCCTGTCAGTGGGCTGTACCCCATAATAGGTACACAGTTAAAATTTTTAACGATTGTGTAATGTGTATTCCTATTGCCGCTTTATCAACAAATATAAAATAAAGTTAAAAATGCATACGTGTTTTTTGCTAAATATTGTACAGTAGTACGGAACCCTTCGTGCGTGAGTCCGATTCGCGGCACTTGGCCGTTTTTTTTGGGGCCGTTGGTACGTAGGTACCTGCTTCGTCACAGACACCATAATTACCGATTTAAATTAAAAGTGTCCTTCAGACGAATATTTTCACTTCGTACTATTTAATTAAACGGGACAGATATTGGGTGTAAACAAGTTCAATAAATGAAAGCGACGCTATTCAATTACTATTTTCGCAAAGCCGCCTTTATGGTCCATGGGAAGAAGGAGAATTAATATAAAGTTTAGCTTAGTTGTCTCTGGCCGAAACCAAGTTCCATGCAGACTAGATACCAAATAGATTGCTTCGTTAATAGCCTTCCATTTAATTGGGGTTTTAAAAGCTCTTTTTTCAAATAAGCACTTGAACAAAGAATCGATGACTATGTGAGACTGATGAACACTGGCTTGAGTTTTCTTTTATTTTGATTTAGTTTTCAGTATGAAGATTTTAATTAAAGGAATAATAAAGTACATTGAACTGTTTCATGTGACCGTTGTTGTTCTAAACTACGCATCGGCTTTTGATGCGGTTTTCATCATCACTTAGAGAATTTATTTCGTATTGGAAATTATTATTTATTATTATTAGTTTAATATATTTGTATTAAACTGACAATTAATTATTAAATAAATAGATTTTTGTCAAGTCGTAAAAACCGTGATAAGCAGGAGCGAGTCGCTAGTAGGAAATAAACCAAAACTCGACTGCTTACCTGCCCCGAAAGTTGTTGAAAACGAAACATTTAAACCAAACAAAGCAAATTAGTTCCTTAAAGGTCGTGGGTAGCCTACTGAAATTGCTTTTTATACTACTTTTTTTCTTGGTAATGAATCTTTGGTTATTGTGAATATCATTAAAATGATGGAACACTACACGTATTTTGAAATAACTGTACCAACAAAAAAACCAAAAATAAGATGACAATTTTACTTTAAAAAAAATATCGACCTGTTTTGACAAATTAATTCGTAAACACACATTATGCGATAGTGATTTCTTGTCTTTGAAGAGAAACCCTGACCTTTGAGTTTGTAAACCTTTTTTCACGGAGACAGAACACTCTATTAAAAAGCATATAATTGCAAAAAAATAATCTATCCATCAAAGCATTTGGTACACTTGACTTTATTGGAAATAGTGTCCTGTACAGTATACTTTAGCTTTTCCTCAATAGCTGAGGATTCACGAAGAGCTAAAGTATATTTGTTTCGCTAATGGATAGCCTCCATCTTAAATGTCGAAGCTATAATTAACGTTGACTTAGGGACAAAGGTGAACCTGATGGGAGACAATTTATTAATGGTAACTATTAATTTATATAGGTACCTACACCAGTACATAACTAGGTATATCAAAAAGATTTTTCTTTGTCAATAGTCGTGACTGAATTAGGAAGGTACATAATACATAATAATAATAATGTCTATCCTAACTATTAAATGAGCAATATTTGTATATGTATATGTAATCTTTCACTGTAATCACGTTCTCGAAAACAGCTCCAATAATTTCGATGAAAGTTGCAATATTTGGGTTTAAAGGCTCTTACATACTGGGGCAATTCGTCGCGCGACGCGAATTTTAACAAAACAATTTCTCACGGCAAACATTGCGGCGGCGTCGCGTCGCGCGGCGAATCGCCCCAGTATGTAAGAGCTTTAAGGGGGCGGTAATTCGTTATCTCTATTTTCACCCGAGCAGAGCTCGGTACTGACCATATTATATGACAACATTCGGGCACTACTTCTCGAAATCTGCATCTTTTACAGATGTTCTAATGTGAACTTGAGTTTGATTTGTTATGTGTCATTAATTATGTATATCATCAGTGTAATCGGCTTTGTCGTTCTGATTGATAAAATTGATTCCTAACAGGTTGCATGGGTTTTCAATAACCTTCATTTGAATGTCGATATGACGGTTCCCAATGATTAATTACACGGATCGCAGAGAACCCATCAAAAGATTATGAGTGGGGCATAAATTGCATTTATCATCCAAAAGATTTCAGGATTTATTTATGCTCAACCGGACCGGGTTCAAATTACATGAATACTATGCATAATTTCGTGGGCTATTTTACGTTTTCAGTCAGTCATACCTATTGGCAGCAGAGACACGATAAACATTTAAAACAAAGTTATAAAAGTAGGAATAATACTTAGGTAGGTACCTAGCTATGAGTTTATTTGTAGCGGATATAGGTACATTCTACTTCTACAGCTGATATAATGGTCATGTAATGAACTTGTCACATAGATCAAGAAAAAACCGGCCAAGTGCGTGTCGGACCATGCACAATGAAGGGTTCCGTAGTTGGGATGAATTTATGCCAAGAACAAACTTAACATTGTAGTTGAAAAACATGTTCTCCCATACGGAATGTATAGGAGAACATTTTTTTGCAACTGCAAATGTAAGTTGGTCGATTATTTATCGTTAACTTGTAGACCCTACTTCGCTGTGATAGTTTTCTTTTTAATTTCGTCATATATTTTTCAAATTCAAATTCAAATATTTTATTTCAGAAATTCATCAATATATGTTAGTAGTAGTATAACTTAGCCTACTGTTAGTATTAATTTAAATTAATAATAATAAACAACTAAAATTATTTGGATAAGCGTGTCTGAACACTTATCCACCTTCGTAAGAGGGGAGAGTCCCACCTGCACCGGTCTGAAAACACATTTAGGATGCCATTGGAGGAGGAGCGCAAGCGGGCCATCATGGAAGCGCATCGCTTCCGCATAATCGCGGCGAACCCGTCGACGCATGCTTCTGCGAACATCCCTGATGCGCTACATCGCCATGGCAACCCCAAAAGCACCCTGAATGCGTTATTGTACTGAAAACGCAGGTCGCTAAAAGCCCGCTGTGTGTACTACTGTCGTGAATTTTTTCACATATCCAAAACCAACCATTTAGCTGGCAGGGGGACACTTGACTCTAACAAAAATTAGCACTTTAAAGCGTAATATTTTGCAAACGGATCCCTGAATCCAAAAACGGTTTTCACAAACTCTCAATATTTTTGAACGACCTTTCCAACAATACCCCACATCATGGGATAGAGGAGAAAAAATAAAACCATCCCCATTTTACGTGAAGAGGAGGTATACTAAAAAAAATGTTTCGTGATTTTATTTTACTACTTTGTCGGCGTGATTGATAAGTTACCCATATCAAATTACAGCTTTCTAGTAATTAGAGTATCTGAGTCTAAGCCGTGGACAAACGGACAGACGGACATGGCGAAACTGTAAGGGTTTCTTGTTGCCTACGGAACCCTAAAAAATCAATTAAACCCTGTGCCGGACACCATAAAACAGTATGATAATAAAAGTTTTATTGTTATGATGGTTTTATCAGCCGGAAGGTATTAATAACCTAGCATCATTATTTACGCAATTATATATGTTTTTTATCAAAACAAAACTATATAATGGTTCCTACTGGTAAAAACTGGTTAATGTAAACAAATTCTTTGTTATCAACTCAGAGACAATTGATAATGAGAACATCTGTAGCGGCGCGACGAAATGATAATTTCTGTAAGTAAAATTAGGGAAATTTATTGGTAAGCAATTGATTACTGACTTAAATTGCCTGCAAATTCAAATCACAACTGCAATTTGTGACCGATGTATGAAATGGCTGTAACACGGGAAAGACGGAAGGTGTCAAGTTGCCTAACAATAAAATTAACTTCCCTGACTGTACCAGTGTCTACGAGCCTGTCCCTACGGCAAATGGAGTTTTAGACACAGACTGTCACATATACATTACAGTCTCTGTCAAAAACTCCGACTCACTGTGTAGAGCGTCGCGTTGTCTTTTCACTCGTATACACGAGTGACAAAGGCAACGCGACGCTCTACACAGTCGAAGTTTTTTCACAACACCATGAGTACCATATTAGACGGGTACTATTATAAACCTTGTAAACAAACAGTGCCAGTGACAGACTAATGCCTAAACATGCACTGTTAAACAGGAGAAGCCACTCAGACTATCGATTAAACTGTTACGATATGCACGATATGCTAATGGTTCAACTGTCATAAGCACGGAGCTGGAGATAACTTGTGACCATCGAGTGCTGTTGAGTGTAGCCGCAGACACTAGGAACATGCTGCAAATATAATGTTATATGTACTTATCTACTAGGTACTAAAAGGCAAAACTACTCTTATTATATTATGATTGTGCCTAACAACTATGACCTGCCAGATAAATTCTTTAATTATCTGACTGATACTATCATACAAATAGATATAAAATTCCGGGTACCTACTGAAAAACTAAAATTTTAACTCAAATACGTGGGGAAAATGCTGTAGTTTTAGCAGGTTCTCTTCATTGAATAACATAAACATACATCACGCCTGTAACCCCCGAAAGGTAAGGCAGAGGTGTACCCTTTTCTACACATTTCAACAATTATGTTTCAGTCTTTATGTTTAATTGGGTACAGCTCTGTATAATTCAAATTTTACAGGCACAGACAATGTTACTGTAATTCAGCCCAATTTATCAACAGCCTCAACTCAATTATTTACCCACTCACAATGATGCAATTAACAAATCTATTATTTCTAGAAACCTGTGAATGAATATTTATTATTGGAAACATATGGTGTTGTTCTCACGGATTCCGCTTCACTGTTTTTTCAAACGACCCTCGTTTGCTGAATTCCTCCCTTAGCTCGTTGACGTCGCTGTCAATCGATCTTGTAAACAAAACGAGGGTTTAATAATGTGTATTCATACGAACATATGCAGTATAATATACAATAAGTAAACATATACCTAGAAGCATACAATACTTCAAGAGCAGTGGTGGCCCATGTTAATAGCCGCGACATTATACTTTGTGTAAATTATTTCATCAACACTGCTCTCAAAACGGTGAAAGAAAACATCGTGAGGAAACCGGTATGTCCTAGAACCAAAAATTAGAAGACGTGTGACATCCACCAGCCCCCTCTGGGCTCGCGTGATGGATTACGACACACCTCACAGAGGCTTGTGCTCCAGCAATGGTAGCATTATAGGTTGATTGTATATAAACAGCATAATTATCATACAAGAAGTAAACATTACCTACAAGAATAAAATATTTGCTTACCGTATACTTTTAGCTCCTTGTAAGTACCTAGATCAAAGATTCCTACACGAGCGATGAAGTTCTTCTGTATCTTGTATTTTGTTTGAAACTTAACTTAAAGTGAAAACAGCGGCGCTTGTTCTTCATAGTTAGACTCTTCAGAGTTTACCCGCCAGGTGTGTACGACTGGATATTAAACTCGAACTAGGTATTATACCAGTACCTACTTTTAACTGCCTTTTACGTTTAACAACGTGAAACTCAAACACGACTAAAAATATAATATAATAACATACCAAATACATATTTTTTTATATGTTTTATCTAAGTATATTTAAATAATATTTAGACGCGATAACACACATAAAATTATAAAAAAATCGGACATATTAATAAGTTTTCCTCTTGTGTAATTCAGATAACATGGTTATTAGCCAAGGACGGCGTTATTTGATAAATTTATGAGAGTAGGTACAATGGCCGCCTGCGGGAGGCCTGCTCCTGATAATAATAAAATTAAGGGATATTATACTGGAAAGTCCTTCTCGGTTACAGCTGATACGTAGACTGTTATACACCAGTCTTAGTACCACAAAACCGTGTTTATCAGTTGTTTAGCCTAAACACCTTTTAAACACGACATTTCTATTATAGTTTGACATAAAACTGACATTAGACACGCGTTTAACAAGTGTATCAGTCTTGACAAAAAAAGAACCATCCACACTTTACGAGTAGGGGAGGTACGATTTTTTTTTTTTTACCACTTTGTCTTGAGTTTATGCAAACCATTTTTGGATTTAGGGATCCGTTTGAGAAATATTAAGCTTTAAAATGCTAATTTTTGTTAGAGTCAAGTGTCCCCCCCCTTTTTTTTTTTTTTGCGGGTGGGAATCATCCAAAAACTTCTCCCGCTCTGGGCGGAGCGGAAGGGCGTGTCAGACTTTTACTGACTGTGTCAGGCGGAAGGTGAGGACGCCGTGGCGCCTCTCTAGCCACTCCTCAAAGAGGGGACTTATCACCGCTATTGTGGCGTGCCCAAAGTGTCCCCCCCGTGCCAGCTAAATGATTGGTTTTCGATATGTGAAAAAAATGAAGGCAGTAGTATTTATAACGAAATTAAAAGAAAATCTATCACCGCTACGTAGGCTCCACAAGTAACCGATTAATAATCGACCAACTTATATTTGCAGTTGCTAAAACATGTTCTCCCATGCATTCTGTATGGGAGAACAAGTTTTTCAACTACAATGTTAAGTTTGTTGGACAAATTTATCCCAACTGCGAAACCCTTCACTGTGCGTGGTTCGAAATGCACTTGGCCGGTTTTTAATTACACCCGTTATTAGGCAGCTAAAGATATTTGCAAAGAATAAAGCTCCACTTCTTATGATACAAGGGCCATTAAACACGCAAAGTTAGAGTCATAAATCATTATGTCAATAATCAACACTAGCACTGCTTCATAAGGGTCACAAGTGCGAGCGAGAGGTCCGATAAAAATGATTTATGACTGTTTGTAATGTCCCGAGTATAGAATGAAAAAAAAAAAAAGTTATTTTATTACATTCAGTTGTACAAAAACTCTTATCTAAACACAATGCAGCGTTACAACTAGGGGAAAGAGTGTTTTCGATGAACTCTGACACCCAAGGTAAGATTTAACTTGTGTTTAGGGTGCCAGCGTCATCGCCTATAATTGGAACATATCAGTAGTTGTAGGACGAGCACAGTATATTAATTATTAAGATAGCTACTTACTAGTAAATGCATTATAATGATGTAGCCTATTAAAGTACCTATGTAGGGGTATGTGTTGTGTATTGTGTGCTGTGTATGTATTTCGAGAGAGGTAAATATGGTCAAAGCTTGAGATTATGTGAGTCTGTATATATATAATTAAGATTATATAACTTTATTCAACTAATTAGATTAAGCGATTTATATATGTAGTAAGTCTTCGGTCTTATCGTAACTTAGTGTCAGTAGCCACTTTGTGACCCCAGACTTACATCTATTTAGGCAGATGGGAGCAATGGTGCATAGTTTGTTTATTTTGTTATATAAATGGTTGGACAGAATATCATAACGACGCTGAGCAAGGGCCGTTCTACATCCACGAGTTGAGCACACCTCGAAGTATCTACGCTTTTTAGAGCATTCGGCTTGAATACCACAGAGGGATGCTTGCGGAGAATAGTCCCAGAAAAAAGAGCTGTCTCACCGCGAGGACCTGACATTCGGTGTAGAGAGCCGAGGTGGGATATCTAAAAGGCTTCGAGGTCATAACCTTGAGGGCAGCTCTCTGTGCTCGTTCCAGAGGCAGTAGGGTTGTCTTGGGAGAGAATCAACTTAACGTGTGGCAGTCCATCGCTGGACATAGGACTCTCCCAAGTTGCACCACGAAACCCTATTGTCCTTCTTCTGCGGAATTGGGTCCCTACAGGTTTTTTATTCTGCGGTGAAAAGATTTCCCAGTCAGCAGAGTTAGTAATAAGGCTGAGTGTTAGAACTGCGCCTGACCTCCTCAAGCACCTATCTTTAGTCACAAAGGCCCTCTTAATCTAAATTCAAATCTTTAGGGCTTAAACGCAGAGCTGCTTTGCGGCCTAAGACGGCTTAGAGTCCGTAACTTAGGCACAATACCCAGCAATATGACGCATCGAGTTTTACAAAAAGTTTATCATTATTTGGGGACATAGGTGGAAGATATTCTACCTGTCTCCTCTTATGCGTACAGTTAATATTATTATAATTGTCGCACACGGATTATAGTTAAAAGTTAGTTACACTATTTAGCACATATACCTAACTAAATTACACTAGTAGGGACAAAAGAAAATTGTTGTATAAACTACCGTTGATCAAAGTGACTGCAGGCAGGCTAAGGAGGCACTCCGTACCATCGATTGCCGCCTCACGAAGCGGGTGCTCCGACTAACGAAACAACAGCTGCGAACTGTTACAGCAGCTATAACTGGCCATGGGTCCTTTAATAAACACCTCTTTGTCATAGGAGTCACAGACAGTCCGCTGTGCAGGGCCTGCATGGAGGACGACGAGACAGCAGCCCATGTGTTATTACACTGCCCGGTGGTTGCCACATACAGGGCAAAGTACTTCGGTAACCCAGGTACCCTACGTGAGATGGTCAGTAACACCAAGGTGTTGTTGGCCTTCTTGGAGGAGCTGGGGTGGATCGAATAAACGATTTCCCACCCGTAAGCAAAATACGCGCTTTGACGTGGAGTTGCGGATGCCCGTATTACCTATTACCTATTACCTACCGTTGTCAAGCAAGAGAGGGACACAACTATGGAACGCTATGATACGATCGTAGCTTATTGTTTCCACTTAACAAGGGTGCTTTCCGGACTAACTTATAAATACTTCATCATCTGCCTAGCCTTTTCCCAACTATGTCGGTGTCGGCCTCCAGTCTAACGGGATGCAGCTAAATACCAGTATTTTACATGAAGCGACTGCTATACGATACTTGGGTTATACGATACCCCTTGATAAGACTGTTTGTCAGACTTTCGGGCTTCTGACGACCCGTAACGACGGTCGAAGATCCACAAATGACAGTCGGGACCAACGGCTTAACGTGCTTTTCGAGACACGGAGGGGTCTTGGTATGTTAAAATGGTCTACGAACCAGGCGTGGCAAGCTTAGCTTAACCTGATTGATCGAAGCGTGCGGCTGTTATTACTTAGCCACAAGCCCTTCAACAACCAAGCAACCAACTAACCCAGCAACTTAATACTTAAATAAACATAATATAGGCGACGCCACGTATTGTAAGGTGCGTTCGTCATCATCATCATCGTCATTTCAGCCAAAAAGACTTCCACTGCTGGACATAGGCCTCGGACCAAGCACCGTCACTTCGAACGGTTCTGCTGCTTCTCGCATCGAGCGGTTGGTGTGAGCGTATGGATAATGTTTATAGTTCTTTCGGGTCTAATTTCTGTACAAACAGGTACTTTCTCAGATTTCATAATAAAGTTAAACCTAAATATATAAGTCTTTAAGCTAACCTTGTTTATAGGTCATATTTAAGAGCATTACGGGTATGCAAAACCTTTCTTTCAACCAAGGTCTAGAGAGAGAGAGAGAGACTAATGGTCCCAGGGCATTGAAAGCCAGCTACTCGTAGGTACCTCTTGTTAAACATTAAAGCCGCCCGCCGTATTCAGTTAGAACAATGAAGATATTATTGTCCATATTTACATTTGAATTTAACTGGAAATGTATACTTAGGCAGGCAAATGTACGTAGCTTACAGTCGGCTTGAGAAGTCATGAACCATTGCGATAATTTACAATATAAAGAAAACTGCCTTTTATTTATTTGCTAAAGAATAACACCGCATTTTCGTGTTGCAAGTGTTTGCACGCGGGTAAAACGACACACCTGCACAACACAATTCAAAGTCACGTTTTAGCAGGAACTTGCTGTAAAATATTGTTCTCATTCCGCAAGCTTGCGTGCCGGCTACTTACTTGCATAATAGAAATACTAGCGAATACACCGACGAAATGTTTTAAGGGTGATGGTACCTACGGTCAACCACACGTCACTAGTAACTTCATATACGAAAACGGCCCTTACTGCTACGAAATAAAGGCACTATTAAAGTCAAACTGACTAACCATGGACGTGCGGTTACTACACAGCATACATTTAAAATATTATGCTGGTGTTCCATACACTCAACTTTTAAAAAGCTTTTTTATGTTTACAGTCTCTAGTGACGGAACATTAAGCTTTATTAAAAGCGCGATGGAAGGCAATTCACAGTCTCTGTAGGTACATAAAATCCAAATGTATACATACATGCCTAGGATTATAAAATAGTTTTTTATGCATTGTATTTTCCTAATATGAATAGGAATTCATCTTAATTATTTATTTGCTAGAATGCAGGTATAAAAGTAAGGCTACTGCAGAAGAAGCCCTGTCTAAAATAATGAAATGGCTGAACTGTAACCTTCTTACCATCTTAACCAAAACCACATACGGGACATTCGAAATCCGACGTACCATGAGGCCGTCACAAGCGTTTAGTATTGCAGCTCACTCTTGCTCCAATCCAACACCATCTTGTATGTAGATCTGACAATATAAAATATCTTGGAGTTCAGATTGACGAAGGACTGAGATGGGACAAACAGATTGACGCCCTCACCACGAGAACAATGCGCCTCATACACGTCTTTAAGTCACTGAGAGAGTCGGCCAAACTTGACACTCTGAAGATGGTGTATTTTCCTCTTTGCCAATCTGTTATTGGATATTGTATCACTGCATGGGGCGGAGCAACAAAAACTATAATGTTAAGAGTAGAAAGAGCTTAAAGAGCCATACTTAAAGTAATGACTAAAAAACACTACAGATTCCCAACAACTGAACTGTACTCTAACTGCAAAGTCCTTTGTCCCATGTGCCGCTCGGCTATCTCCGATCTCTGTGGTTCTAGATGATCGGTCACCAAGCGCACCAATTCGTCAAATTTCTTCGTCTCTGGATCCGCTGGAGCACATAGATCGCACATTAACGAGTACGTAGTTTCACCCACTACCGTAATTAACAACGGCACACACAAGTTATCATTTATCTCATTAAGTAATATGTACTGTTTGACACGGCGAATATACGACGGCCACTGCTTCGAATTAATGTCAAACGGTTCTAGTCGACCGATCGGCATTGTTAATAACGATTTAACACGCAATTGGAATTCGAATTTCTCGTCGCCAAATGGGACGTCAATTAAACACGGAGATGGATAGCTGACTGGTTTATTTCAATAATGCACATACCCACATTACTAAATACAAAAGTAGACACAATACCTTACAACGGTACATCAGCTTTTCGTGCTTCGATCAATTTTAAGATCTCATGCCAAGCTGCCACCGCCATATCTAAATAAGCGACTACAACTCATCACTAGACCTCAACATAAAACCACTTTCGCTACGCATCAATTTTATATACTTTGTTATTTTATTTATAATAAAATTAATAAAGAATTAAAAATCCTCCAATTAAACTCCAACGCGGTAAAAACTAAAGTAACAGAGTGGCTACTGGAGAAAGACTATGCATATACGGAGTTTCTCCTTACATACATCACCTAATCTCTCAAGCACCCGGATTCCGATAACATACACACACTTAAGCATGCGCGCACACACTCCCTGCCCACCCCACCTTACCTTACGTGCACACAACCCCACACAATACTCACCTCCCACTGCACGAACACACCCTCGTACACATATACATACCTCAACACCAATAACAGAAACACACAAACAATTGAGGCGGTAGAACGACACTGTTCTTTGTTGTAATAATAGTGTGTAAGAGTTCTGTGGCCGAACACTGTTTCTCAAAATACAGGTAATACCCTAGTTTGAGAGGGTACATACATCTTTACATACCGAGACTCCTCCGTGCCTCGGAAAGCACGTTAAGCCGTTGGTCCCGGCTGTCATTTGTGGATCTTTGACAGTCGTTACGGGTCGTCAGAAGCCCGAAAGTCTGACAACCAGTCTTACCAAGGGGTATCGTATTACCCAGATACTGGGTTGTGGAGGTCAGATAGGCATTCGCTCCATGTAAAATACTGGTATTCAGCTGCATCCGGTTAGACTGGAAGTCGACCCCAACATAGTTGGGAAAAGGCTAGGCAGATGATGAGATGATGACCCTAGTTTGAGAGGCAGGGTTAAGAAATGTTTTGTACAGATTTTACAACAAACGCAATTTACCTGTATTTCTCTCTACCCACTGATTTTGCTGTAAAAATCTGTAATTTTTGTTGAATAAACATTTTTATTATTATTAAGGTCGTGAAGCATTAAAGCAAGCATGAGCGATACATACTGCCCAAGATTCGACGTGAAAATTTTTAATGAAGGAATACGATCGATGCTATAACAAAAATAAGAACATTAAACACAATTATTAGATAACAATTCTCTATCTTACTAATCTTCTATTAATCTAAAATTGAAACCTACCAATCAATTTAAATCGAATACAAACTAGACTATTTGGACTAACGACGCTACGAGTATAATGCTTTATTGGCCAGTTGTGGTCATCCGATTTTCAGTTATCAACGGGCCTAAATAATTAAACGTCAGGAGGAAGCAATGCTTTTGGAATGGGTCATGGAGGGAAGCGATTATGGGATTCTACCAAGAGGATAAATATACTGGCGGCTGAGAGTATGTCATGCTCACTTTAATGTCTCGCTGGTGGTGGCGCGTGTGTTGGATCATTAAGTTCCCTTCAAAATGGTTGAGCTAAATGGTGCTGATCCATGCGTCATGTTCGTGAACGAGCGCCATCAGTAGGGACTGGTCATCTCTTAGCTCCCACGGCTTATTTTAATTTTTGAATTGTTTTGTTTCTTTTTTATCTTTTAATTACGGACGCTTTTAAAGTGCGCGTTTTTCTAGATTGTACACACATGTATAATTTCAATATGAATGATGTAACCAATATATTGTAACAATATTCTGATTTAAAAGAGTGTCCCTGGAGTTTCCTGCCCGTTCTTCTCCATATGAACCTACTACGCTTTAGAATGGGCAACTAGAAATTATGAACAAGTCTTGAAAACTTAACGAAAAGATTAAGATGAGCTATAACTTTTTTAAACGTTTTTTGATAAATAACGAAAAAGCTTAAAGCTTATAACTTAATTTAGGTAGATTCGTTGTCTTAGTTTAGTCTCAAAATATTTTAATAAAGTTTCGTTTACAAAGTTTCAGCAGGTGGTTCCGCCTGCAACCTTGCCTGCCTACCACGATGTTTTCAGGCGTGGTGAGTTCTTATTTTGGTAAATTATTGATGTAATCTATAACTCTGCAATTTAAGGTAAACACGTAAAAGAGAAACAGTTGATTTAGTTTGCTTCTCTGAAAAGGTACTAATAAATTCTGGGGTTTATTTACAAACGTTGCTTAAAGATACGTAATGATGCCCATATATTTTTGACGTTTAAACGTCTCTTAACGTTAAGCAACGTTTATAAATAAATGGGTCCATGATTTACTTGTCGAAGGCTTACGTATTTCCCTAAACCACATCAATGGATGATGAATGAGAGGCCCATCACAATCAGATCCCGAAATCTATTAGTAAGTAACTAACGGTAAAGTACGGAAGTGATCCTGTCCCCTTTGGGCTACCCCACGTCATGTCGGTTACTGCTGACGTAGGTGACCCTTCTGAACGATTGTAAGCCCTTAATGCCCTTAATGTAAATGTTCCAACATGCGTTGAATTCTCTTGCGAATTAACGAAACTTCAGACGGTCTATTCTGTCAAAATATTGCCTTGAAAACTTATGTGAAGTGAGCTGTCATTCCACTTGAAGCTTGGGATTGACACTATTGACAGCTCACTTCACCTAAGTTTTCAAGGCAATATTTTTACAGAAGGCAGGAATATTGCGAGATCTACTATGAAGTACCTTTTAGTAATATTCCTGATGGTTGAGAGACGAATGCAGTGAACACAGTGAACCTTTATTTTTGGACGAAAGCTTTTCTTGGTTCAAAATGTTAGAAACTTCTCAAAGAATATTTCCTCAAAATACACAATGCCTGACCAGACCTGACCTGAAAGATTAATCAGTCATAGTTCGACCCCATTTTCGCCGAATTGATCCCAGTGATCGGTTAACCGCGCCTTCCTCTATGAGGATTCAATAAATCATGCCCCAACTGAAAACCACAAGTTGTCGGAAGGCGCCGAAAGCGAGTTTCCTTACACTACCTAAATATTGTGTACTAGCTTCCACCAGTGGCTTCGCCCGCGTGATGTCTTAAGAAATTATAGCCTATATTACTCAGTAATAATATAGCATTCTACTGGTGGAAGAATTTATAAAATCGGGCCGGTAATTTTTGAGTTTATTCATTACAAACAAAAATACAAATCTTTTCTCTTTATAATATTAGTGTAGAAAACATCAAATTGTATTCGTCACCAAATTGTATGATACCGGCATACTACCTAACAAATTGTTAATTAATTGTCTGGTAATTAACAACTTGTTAAGTATTACCTGCTACGACAACAGCAACGAAGTTTTAAACTAATTACCTACCTAATAAAATTACCACTTTGAAAATGTACACACGGCTACACATCAAGCTATACAATTCCAGTTTACGCTAATCTCGCATTGTAGGTTTCCGTACAATGCGAGGTCAACTCATACTGGAAATGTGTAGCTTGATGTGTAGCCGTGTGTACCTAGTAGAACAGTTACAAAGCTATTATCTTTATCTGGCACAACTTGATTCTCGAATTTGTCGACTTTCTTTTTGGTTTAAATTAAGACTCTTGTATTAATTAACTGTTAAGCATCTCTAAACGTTGACGACGTATCAAATAGACTTATATGCCCATTTTCAATAACTCTAGGCAACATCTACGAGTAACTGAATGTAAGTATTAATAAAAGCGCGTTTTTGGAATTTCCACGATCGGCTCAGCGCCGAAAGTCAAAAATCTTTTTAAACATTACGTAAACCTAGCTAATACGTCCTACATATCGACGCCTATGTGACGTCTTTTGAGGTTTCTCTTACGCTTAGCATAATCAGCTTATAATATTCCCACTGTTGAGACACAGGCCTCCTCTTCGAAAAGGAGTGTAAGGGGGTAAGCTACCACGCGGGTTAGTAGATGCCACATGTCTTCGAATTTTTTGTTCTAGGAGATGCCGGTTTCCTCATGATGTTTTCCTTCACCTTTTTGAGAGCAGTGGTGATGAAATAAAATATACAAAGTAAAGCGCCTGGGTGGGTTCGAACCCACGACCTACAATTGGTAAGTTAGAGCGGTTACCACTGGCCCTCCTTTAACGCTTACCCACCCATTAACCCTTGCCATCAAAAGCCGACCTACTGTTATAGAAATAATAGGCCCGTAACTAAACTTAATTATCCTACAAAATTTCTTAGCATAAGTACTAAATTATCGACAAAAAATCGAATGATCGATCACGCCTACCGCTAACTTTCTGATCACGTGGATAACGTGACGATTACGAAAGTGACAGTTAATTGCTACGTGATTAACGATTACAAAACCGACATCGGGCGACGAAATGTCAAGATAAAGATCAAATGACAAATCGCTGTAGGTATTTTTTGCTGTAATCTATCTTGCTAATGTCATCTCCAAAGAGCGCATCAAGGGCTTAGATTGTTTAAGACACAAAAATTAAAAAAAAAAGTGCCAAAGATTACTAGGTACTTATAAAAGAGCATAATTAAAATGTCATAAAAATAGAAGCTGAAGTAAACGTCTGTGAACTCTTTACACAATACCCGACAAAAACTGTGTAATTATGTAAACAAGAACAAAAATGTTTGCGTCAATGTACAAGAACCGTTTGTTTCCGGTGAAGGCATTTAAATACTGGTGTATCCGCCGGCGAAGTCGTTTTACCCCGAGTGCCCCAGCTCCGGCTATTTCCTTTGGAATTTCAAAGTACCAACAGTTTTCAATCTGCTTAACTGAGCTTTAAAGTATTTCGCTTAACCACTTAGTTGTTATGTCTGAACGACTTTCGTTGACGATTTAATAGTCTGGAAGGAAACGGGACGAAATAATCAGATAACTATTTTACAGTTTCAAGTGTTATATAACCTAACGACAATTTGTAACAAGGCTATAGTTTTCATGAATAGATGGAATATACCTACTTTGTTTAACGTCTAATTTTTCTTCGAAGTGTATTTTGGTACCCTCCGCGTGACTCCTAGCAAGCAAATTTGAATTTCCTTGCTAGAAGCTAACGTAATTTGAATTTCCAAGAAAGAAATTCTCAGTTTCACATAAGAGATTGGAATTTACTTCGGTGAATGGCAAGATATAGAACTGCCTCTTAGCTATAATGCTCTATATAAGCGAGTTGTATACTTATAGATTTGTCCGAGCAGATCTCCGCCTGACCACGGAAGATGACGGCGGAGATATTCTACAAAGTTATACCTATAGTGGTAATAGAAAATAAATCAAATCCAAATAGTTTTGGTAGGACATAGTGGTGTATGAAGGAGTCTGACGACTAGTCTTACCAAGGAATATTCTGTTACTCAGTAACTGGGTGGCGGCGGTCAGATAGACAGTCGCTTGATGTAAAATACTGGTATTTAGCTGCATCCGGTTAGACTGTAAGCCGGGAAAAGGCTAGACAGATGATGATGAGCTGTAGGAAGAAAGCCCCTCGGCTAACTTCGTGTTTCGTCAGTCGTCGGATTTCTATCGACTTCCAAGTCGAGCGTTAAGAAAATACCTAGTAGTACTGTAGGTATTTTTTTTTCTTTCTAAATCTCATAACCTACTTTACTTGATTACTGTTACAAGCATAGAGATAGTTTTTACGAGTTATATCAGAGTTTTACTGCGTGCTCCTAGTGTAATGTCAAGTCATAACTGTAATGAAAACAACAGCCAGCGGTGTAAACTCCGTTTTTTTTTATATCTGCGTCAAACAAACAAACTGAAATATGAGTGTTTCCATTTTAAAATCCACAAAACTCATAATAGCCATATATTCACAAATGTTTCATAGTTGCAAAGCTTGCAATGATATACATATAATGGCTAGAGATCAAAACACATCATGTTTGCTAAAAGCCTTGATAATTTATTCTAAAACATTAAAACAGAAACAGAATCTTTGATAGCTACCTACTGTTTGTGTTATGTAGGGTACTGAATACTAATGATAGCAACCCTTTTTTGTTTACTCCCAAATATGAATATGATTTTTACGTCGTTGAGACACCAAAGTATCATATTTGCAAAATATAAAAAAATCGGCCAACGAATACGAAGAGCTCCGTACCATAACTAGCAAAAAACGCCGAAAAAAACAAGTTTATTGAATGGGGATCCTACAATTATCAACTTTATTTTAATTTTATTATTGCTGCAATAGAAATACACAATCTGTGAAAATTTCAACAATCTACGGGCTGTATCATGAGATTCAACCCCCTGACAGACAGACGGACGGACAGCCCAGGCTTAATAATTGGGTTCTGTTCGGCAACAAAGAAATTTGATAAGCTAAAATTTCACAATGGGAAAAGCTACAAACATAGAACTATGACTATGAAACAATCTTTTTCGTTATATACCCATCAAGGTAAAGCTCAATTAGTGTGTTATTATATCATAGCCGAATATTTATTGCTACAAATAACATTCGATCTTACTAATACTCGGAATTTGTCCTTATCTATGTAACTCACAACGGTTCCTATTGCTTAGACAGGTAAGAATATGAATCCGGATGAGAAACGAAAACAATGTATTATTTCACCATTATTATATAATGATACAAGCTAAGTAATAATATATAAACGCATGTGACTAAAAAAGTGATGAATATAAGTGTTGATGGATGGAGCGGGAGAGGAAGGCCAAAGAAAAGATGGATGGATTGTGTGAGGAATGATATGAAAGAGAAGGGAGTAAATGATAACGTGACGGTTGACAGGGGAGAGTGGAAGAAGAAAACGTGTTGCGCCGACCCCGAGTAACACGGGACAAGGGCAGGAAGATGATGATACAAGCTAAGTAATAGCAGCCGCACGGGTCGATCCTTGCCGGAGTTGGTCCGTGGATGGGTGACTATCTTTACATACCGAAACTCCTCCGTGGCTAGGGAAGCACGTTATTCAGCTGCATCCGGTTAGACTGGAAGCCAACCCGAACATAGTTGGGAAAAGGCTAGGCAGATTTTAATACATATAATGATATATGCCGGAAACGGAAGCAATAGCTAAAATCTAGTACATAGATGCACGTTCAGTTGTACATAGCCAATAAATTATAAGTAGGTAAAACTGGAAAAAAAAAAATTGTTATAGGATTCAAGCAGACTAAAAATGATAGAAGTGGATTTTAGTTAAAACTGTAATAGTTGGAAAACTTTTGTAGATATCCTACTTCCTACTAATATTATAAATGTGAAAGTTTGTGAGTATGGATGTGTGGATGTTTGTTACTCTTTCACGCTAAAACTACTGAATGGATTTGGATTAAATTTGGCAAACAGATAGTTTATAACCTGGATTAACACATAGGATACTTTGTATCCCGATATTCCCATGGGATTAAGACTTACGCGGGTGAAACCGCGGGGCGCAGCTAGTATTTAATAAAACAAAAAAAAATATCTAAGCCGGGACATCTGGGAGTGTTGAGAAATACATTTTCAACTCGCTTTAAACTGTTTTTTGTGAAATAAAACTCTTTCATAAATCTTATCCAATGTTTAACTTATCTCTAAACGTTGTTTTTTGAGATTTTAAGATAAAAATCTGAATAATTTTGTGCCAAAAGTTAAAGCTATTTGTTTTGTTTTAAAATTGGATAATCTTAGTTTTAACTTATAACCCTCCTGCTACTCGATCAATAGTAAAAGCTGAGTACGCACTTAGAAATTGTCTATTGTAATATCGATACCTCTGGGCTCAAAGGGCGTATAGCACATTCTTTTCATTGTGCTATACGCCCTTTGAGCCCAGAGGTATCATCGATATAAAGAATAGTCCTATTGTAGTTTGTTCTAAACTCTGATTTGATTGGTACCGCACGTAAGACTAAACTTACTTATAATTAAACCAATATCGTAACTTATTACTTTTTGTTTAATTTATTAGCAAAATGTTGACTAGAACAGCATAAGCATAAGCATAATCAGCCTATAATGTTCCCACTGCTGGGACACAGGCCTCCTCTCTTCGAGAGGGAGTGGTCTACCACGCGGGCCCAGTGCGGGTTGGTAAATGTCACATGTCTTCGAATTTTTTTGTTCTAGGACATGCCGTTTTCCCCGCGAACTTTTCCTTCACCGTGTTGAGAGCAGTGGTGATGAAATAATTTACAAAAAGTAAACCGCCTGTCAGGGTTCGAACCTTTTTTTTTCTTTTTTTTGAGGGTGGTAAATCATCCAATGACTACTTCCGCTCTGGGCGGAGCGGAAGGGCGTGTCAGACTTTTACTGACTAAAACCCACCCGTGTTCCTTCAGTTGCCAGTTGCCAAGGTCCCGGTATTCCTTTCGGACTTTCCCGCAACCCTGGCAGGCATCGGTCCTACCGGACCTCGTCAATTGTACTGACAAGGTCAATTGTGCTGACAAGGGTTCGAACCTACGACCTACAACTCGTAAGTCGTGGCCGTTACCACTGGGCCATCACTGCTCTAGCTCTCTTCTTCATCAAAAGTAACAGCCAAAATAACGTCAAAAAGAAACAAATTTAACCGTTTCTTTGACTTTTTGACGTTACTTTGGCTATTACTCTTGATGAAGGAACAAGTCCTAGTCAAGTCTAGAGGTAATTAGAAACAAACAGAATATTGCGGCCTCTGCGAACTAGACGTTATAATTAAATATCATGTCTTATATTAATTGGGGATTAACAAATGTGTATTTTCAGTCTCTTTTAATAATAATTATCATCGAAAGTACAAGGGCGAACAAAAATCCGCCTGCCCAGCCTAAATTGACTGGTGAAGTATCCCATCACCAGCCTTTAAGAACTTAGCTGATGATGAAAAAAAATAAAAATGCTCGTCGATTCCATAACTTTCTCTTTTTTTTTTTTTTGAAGTCGGTAAAAATAAGTATAATTTATATGATGCCGCAAATAGGTAGTTGCACGAATGATTATCTAATTACAAGACAGGACTATCTACACACCTCCGTGTAATGCTTTGACCCTATATCACGGATATGTTCACACAAGGAATTTTGCCAATAGAGCGGATAATGGTGCTGTCATTCTCGAACCTACGTTTCCCTGTGTCCGAATTTCCAAGATGCCTGACAGGCCCGAGTTATCAATCAAACCAGACACTTAGTTCAATTGCCATTTGTAGCATTATGTGACAGTAAAACTCACAGATAAATAAGCAATCATTTCATTCACTAACGGTCATTCATTCATGGTTATACTATATTCCTAAGTTATCAAAGGTTTTACCAATACAAACAAAAGTAATATAATAGCAACATAAACAAAGCATTCCATGAATACAATACCAAGAAGTTATAATGCTTCTGAAAGCGGAAATCTATTTTCACTACGAAAGTGATTAAATAATCTTTCTATTAACGCAAATACCATATCTCGATATCTTTTGACATTGACATAATTCAAAAGATTAAAAAAGTAATTATGCTTCGAGAATGCGACCCACCATTCTTTCCCCGATTCGCCGATCCCAGTTTCAATTCAAATAGGATTCACAATCGGAAAGCTGAAGAAATAATTCTGTCTGCCGAATTTTTTGGAAATTGCCAATTTCTTTGTGATACAGAAGTAACAAAAACTTAGTAACAGTCGTTGTTTCATTGAATGTTGTTCTCTCTGCCTTTCATGTAGCTACGGTACGGAACATATCTATCAAGGTAAAATGTATAACATTCAGAATTTATGTACGATTATTAAAAACTCGTAATCTGGTTGGAATAAATTTAAAAATATTTTTTGCATCAATCATCTTGTCGCATTTAATGACATATGTAAATTTAATCGAATATCGATCACTGTAATTTAAAAGCTCGTTGCAGATTTTAGTCGCAAAATTTATCAATAAACACTAAATGAACATGTAGAGTATTGCTTTTCAAGCATTGAATGTCCTCCATTGATCATTATTATACATAATCATTGTAAAGTTTTGTAGAATAATCAATATTTCGCTTTTTATCTGAAGCTGTAGAGTGTAGACAGAAAAGTTAAGTACCTATTAAGATGACCGTTTCACTTCCACGCGAGCTATCCTTGTGAGTGGACGTTTATAAATCTTTGTCTCAGCTCATTGAGTGCGTATCGACTTATCCGTAGAACAGAGTCCGATGTGATCATGGAGCAAAAACGAGTTAAATAGCTAGTCGAGATAAGGAATACGAACTCTACAGAGTTACGTTTTTAGATTTTTCGTATCTTATTTAGTTTCGGAAATATAAAATCGAATAACGTTCAATCTGACATTAGCTCCGCATAAAAACGCACGGAGTGATCATGAGACGGCGCGCGGGAAGCGGAGGTGGCGCGGGCGCCCCGTCCGTTCGTCAATCCGGCCGTTGTTTGTTGGAGAGAGGGCATTTTTGTGTCACGAGCTTAGCTTTTATTCGGTTTGAAGAAAAAAATAATATAACAAGTGTTTTGCATGGAAAAACATATATTTAGAGTTGTCACGTTCACGGTAAATGTTGGATATGCTTAAAGAGGATGCAGAAAGCCCTGAGCTTAGTTAATTATTTTCAAATATTCCTGCTGTTTTTAAGAAGACAAGTGTAAATGCTGGTAAGTTAACGATTTCAGTTGTATTATTTCGTGATATACACTATTAAGTTCTTAAATTAATAAAAAATATGTCTAATTGTTTTTTTTCGCAGTAAACAGTTGTGGGCGATCGATTTTTATATAGGATGTTTTTTGACGGAGAATAATAGAAAAGCATTTTTAATGCGAAAATACGATTGGCGCAATGCATATTCACAAGGTAATCATTCTTTCTGTAGTAATAAACAGTAAAAAGTAGAAGTCTTATGAAATATTAGGACGATTTTATACGAACATTATTGAACTTCTAAGCGTTTCATGTGATTATAGGACGTTTTTCTACAGAATCTGTGATACGATTTGTTGGCTCGATATTGAGATGGGACGTTGTTACTGGAATAATGAAATCAGTTAGGACGTTGTTCATTTAAAAATATCTTTAAATATAAAGAATTTAATTTGTGAATTGTTAAATTAATTACTAGGTACATTTATCTTCCAATCTACATTAGTATTTTATGAATACCTATAATAATATACCGTTTTTTTTACTTATTTTAGTAGTGAATGTTAATAACAACAGCATGACACAGCAATCGTCACTTTTGCCTCCTGGTGCAGCAGAAGTCAGTCAGAAACTAGCTGGCATATGGGAAGAAGTTCTGCATGAAGATGGTGCGACCAAAGAAATTATCTGCGACAGCTCAATACCGAATGTCATGTCTGATCCGCCTACCAAGGATTTTTACAGCAATCAGCCTAATACATTTTCTTTGGATGTGCCTTTTAGTTTCGAAAATTCACAATTAATACAACTTGAAGAGCTATTAGAAGTTTCACAGATCTACCCTAGTTAATTTGGAACTGTCAGTACCAACTCCTATGTGGTCTCCTTACTAATGTCCATTCAATCTGTGATAGCATATTCTGCCCTAATCATGTAGACAGTTTCTCTGTGATCTCTTCTTTGTCATTTAGCACCACGAATTCACCTGTTACTGCGCACCCAAGCGATCGCACTGTGACTCCTGACACGACTAGAAAACGACAGAGGTGCCCAAAAGAACGGACAGACTTTAAACGCAGCCTTAAGAACTTAGGTAAGAAATATGTAACGAAAAGGGGAAAAGTCGTAGATGAAAAAACGATGGGTCCATCATGCAAATGCCGTTACAAATGCCCTGATAAAATATATCAAGAACTGCGGCTGGACTGCTTGAGAAAATTTTTGCAACTGGGAGATCGAGCTCTGCAGTGGAATTTTCTCATCAAATATTGCGATAAAATGAAGAAGAAAAGATGCCTGAATCAAGGTACTCCTATTATCAGGAAACATACTTTTAAGTAAATCTGTCGGTGATCACAGGTTCTAGCGAATCTCACTGCGAGAAAACTGAAGTATGCCAAACTACGATTATTAATACACTTGCCGGTTCAACTCTTGGATGAAGTGAGATGGGAGCTATTTTAGAGGAGGACATACCCCGTCTGTTTGGCATACTTCAGTTTTCTCGCAGTGAGTTGCAAAAATTTTGTGAAGCAGTTCAGCCACTGTTCTTGTTATATTTTATCAGGGCATTTGAACGGCATTTGCATGATGGACCCATCGTTTTTTCGTCTACGACTTTTCCCCTTTTCGTTACATATTTCTTACCTAAGTTCTTAAGGCATTTGCGTTTAAGGTCTGTCTATTCTTTTCGTGTCGTTTCAGGACTCATTGTGCGATCGCTTGCGTGCGAAGTAGCAGGTGAATTCGTGGTGCTACATGACAACGAAGAAATCACAGAGAAAGTGTCTACATGAGATTAATTATAAGTTTAAGACTGTTAACTGTTACCTAGTTACCATGCTGTGATACAATATACCATTTATTACTATTTTAAGTTTTAACTATTACGCTACCAAGGCAGTTTTAGATACATGTACAGTTTAATTGTTGTTAAGTATAGAACCTCGTCTAGGTCACGATGCTGCTAATTGGTCAAATTATAAAGACTGAATGTTATTTTGAAAAAAATTTTTTTTTTGATTTTATAACTAATGCGAAGTTTAAATAACTTCATGCGCGTCTCCTGCATAGTTCTAATAGATAAATTTTGATGTAATCTAATGGTTTTGTTATCTATTTTGAAATTTTTTAAATTAATAAACAGTTTTAAATAATAATTTCATTTTTTATTTAGTTATATGGGAGGGTAGTCATAATATGGCTAACATTATGTTTAAATATTTTGAGGAGGTTATTCACAAAGGACTCATAATGTATGGGTAATTTCAACAAAAAATGACTCATGTTAACAAAGAACATCACTTAATTCAGACGTCTCCGTAAAACAACGTATAATGTTCACTACGGACCCCCCCCCGCTCTTCCGCCATAAAACGTCCTATGTTGATATGCAACTCACTATCTCGTGAAATAAAAGGATAAGAAATATACACTACATAGCATTTAACTAGACTGGGGCGTTGCTACAACATACCAAAAAATCTAAATGTCAAGTCACACCGTTTAAGAGTTACACAAGTCAACAACTTCTCTAGCCCCTACTGAAAACTATCAACCCTGCAGATCGGACTTTATTCTACGGATGAGTCGGTATATTTTATCTTATATGCGCGCGGGCCGGTCCCTGCGTTTACTTTGTTCATATGTGTGAATCAAATCCAAGTAATGTAAACATCAATTCACTGCCGAGCGCTGACAAGTTCAAGCACAATTCCATATTCCATGAGTCGCTCGCTATGAGGGAAAAGGTCAAGGGATGAAAACACTTCTAAAGAAGGATGGACCATAATTAATGAAGACCACAAGGTGAGAGCGAAAAAGAAGAGAGCATATACGCGACTTGTAAAGAACCATTGCCGAAACAGATCGCTTTAGCATCTATAACGCCACATGCGAACTACGCATCACCCTGACGTCACGCAAAATACGCGTTTACCACGCGACGAGTACAACAACATCCCGACATCAATCGTCGGGCATTTGCCCACTAGATACGACACCCGTCTGGTTGGAGGATCCTTCCTGTTTACGGAGGATGATTGAACTTGTTCCTTATCTACGATTGAGTACGATTCGGCTAGGATTTAAAGGTCCTTCTCTTACGCCTATGTCTACATTTACAGTTAGGATTCCAGTGGAGTGTCAGGTGAAAACGATAATGTTGATAAGCTCGCCAAACAAGTGTGTGTTGATGGAGTTCCCATGAATATTACTCCAATGTATTCGAACTATTTTGGACAGTTTAAAATCATTTGTTTAGATCTTTCACAGGAGATGAAAGATCAGATGAAGATGGATATGGTTTCGAACTATCCAAGTAGAGATTTCTCAGGTTCCGTGGATTGATTGTGACCTGAATATAAACCTAATTACTATAGCCTTCGTCCCTGATATATACCATCAAATAAGTTATATTACTTATTGAAGAAAGCCTTGTCTCCAAATTGTGGTGACTGTAGGAGTGGTCGATGATATCTTTTATATTCTGATGGAGTGTGTCCGGAATGAGAATTCTAGTTTTTATTTTTTTCGTACGATACAAAAGGTATGAAATTGGCTTTTGTAATACAACCTTGCTTTTCCAGTGTCCGATAAGTCTAAACAATTGTACCAGTTAGTTAGTTATAAGGGTGATCGTAATCAATTATGATTTTTTTGCACTGAGCGATGTAATCGCTAAGCGACAAAGCAATTTAAACAACAAAAGAAAATCTTTTATGGAAAGCATGTATATTGTAGGTAATACATGGGCACGCAGAAATATTTTAATAACCTAAAGATTTTTAATATTAATTTTAATAACCTAAAAAAATTTAATATTAATTTTAATAACGTATACGTTTTGATATATTTTCCAATCAAATAAATTTGTCAAAAACATTTATTTAACCAAGAAACAACAATTTACGCGGCCCACAAAAAAAAAAATAGAAACACCTCATAATCTCATAAATTACTCGTTTTTCAAATGAAATGGTATTAAACCCATTCATCACTTTTTTTCCAATTACTTACATAAAGGGGTTGGGTGTTGCCGTTATTGAAACGTCCCCTGGTATAAATAAAAGGTACCTAGGTACTAGTACTACATAAGGCTAGCGGTTAAAAGGGAAATACGAGTCATGCTTGCTGCTTGCAAGCTAATAAATGTTAATGGGCCGTAAAATAACGCTAAATTAACAAAATGGCGACGGCACTGTGTGGAACCGATAAGCGTGTTGTTAACACGTGTTACACGGTCTTTGTTAAGTAAAACATGGTTTCTATGAAGTGGCACAATACATTCATTCATTCCGTACTGCGAATCGCTCGCTACGTGCTACGATTCTAGTGTAGCCGTAGACTCCTTTGCCACTTTCTACGCGCTACGAAACGGTCCTTATGTGGAACCTCCATTCCCTCTATATTCATTCACATCCTTTCATTTGCTTCGTTCAACATTCCATTGAAACAAAAGCCTTCTTAAACGAAGATAAGTACGTTTCGTATTTTTTTGCTAGAAATAGAGCGCAACGGCATGATGGAAATGGCAGTTTCTATAATTTATTCCATTAATGGCTGCTCTGCGTAACTCCGTGTTATATTGCCCAAAAGTAATTAACTTCACCGTTATTAATCTTCACAGTTTGTTAGGAATGCGTCACTTCAACTTTCTATTTGTCTTGACCAACTTTCCGGAGATAATTTACATTCTACAATAACATTTATGCGTGTTTTCTATATTTACAGTAAAATTTTCATTCTCAGGCAAGCACGGTTCGGTTAACTTTGCCAAATTAATTTAATTATTCACTTATAAAGTTATCCTCGTCTGTTTCAATTATGTTCGGTACTAGCTTCCCGCCCCCGCTTTGCACGTTTTGTACTACTTGACAAAACATCGAGATTTCAACGCTATAAATTATAATGTACACATAAACCTTCCGGAGTAAATTCTCTAAATTATAGTGAAAATTGAATCAAAATCCGTTGCGTATTGTTTAGAAAAACACAGACAGACACGAAAAGCGACTTTAATTTATAATAAATACTCACACATGTATGAACAAGCTCTTTGTCAGCAATGGTCTTGCTAATGTGTTTCTCGATATCTGAAAGTGTTCCGCCTGGTTTTATTTACGCAAGTACTTATCATAAAAGACGAGATAAAAATAGCACTAGCGGCACTTTCATTTCTGGCACCGGAACATCAGAGCATAGTGAAGTGTTACGGGGCAGACTCAAATAAAAGGATTTTTGTAACTGACTAGCTTGTATTCCTGCCTACCTCAGCACTTCCTTGTTGCATACAAATATAAAAACAAAGTACAGACACAAGACGATTTGTAGAATTGTTAGTTTTGTTTAAATAGTTTATAGATATTATGTGTAGTGTAAATATAGTAAATAAGTAATATTTGCAAATAATTGTTAGTCATGTTATGAAATAGATAATGATTTATACTTCTCGTTTGATGTCTATGGTGAACGGAATATGAATGTGACAGAATGAAATGTCAAACGAGATATGTGATGTAATAGGTTATGAAATGTGCGTGTGTAGTGTTTACAATTAGATACTAAATATGATTCTATAATTATAATAATCTAGGAGTGCTAACCGCGACAATAGTATGTAGGAACAGAGCAATGGTTTTATACCTTTTTTTATTTTTCGATAAGTCGTAGGATTCTAAATAATACTGCTAACAGTTTGCTTACTGCGTAGGTATAGTATATAAGTATGTAGTATATAAGTGAATTTAACATGGAAAACAAAGTCTTGTCATAGCACGACGACACGACGAGTCAAAGTCAAACTATTTATTGGTAAAAACACGTGTTTGTAAATAAAAATATGTTTAAAGATCACTATATTTTGCTGTTGACGGCGTACAAATATCAATAAAGTAGGTATTGCAAATTATACTTAGTACCAGAAATAAACGTTAAAATGAAATAACAAAATCTATCAGCGTTTAATTTTTAAAACAAAGTTATCAATTTTGTACTTACATATTGAATTACAATTCAACTTTTGCCTTGACAATTCAAAAGTTCCTGTAATTGGTTTATTTGAAATAAATGCCTTGAGTTTGAATTGAAAAGAAAAAAAAAATTGAAAAAAAACATCAGGGAGGTATATGCGTGGCTAAGTAATTACAGCCACAAAGGTCGAATCCATCAGGTTAATCAATGCTATTATTATTTGGTTTGTAAAACCAAGGGTTGTGACGAATTGCGGTATGATCGTCCATTGAGTAAACACTTGTAACTACGGTTTGCTTTTGAGTTTAAATACGTACATTTAATATTGTTCATTGTTGCACTAGACAGTTTCCTTAAGAATATCAAAGCATTTCTAGTCCATCAGTCATGCCGTCACTCTGCCAGCGCTCAACCGTGGCGTGTTTCACCGGGAAGACGTGTGAGTGACGGCGATCGGCCATTTGACATCCTTGATGCCTCTATTTGATATTCTAAAGACGGGCCGTGAAATAGGAACTGTTAATTATTTTAGGAGTCTGAATAGCTTGCGTGGAAAGCATCTTTTGATAATAATTATTTCATGCTCTACAGAATAGAAGCTGGTTAAATCTTCTCTCCTTTGTGTGTGACGCAACATAATGCTTGGGTGCCTTACCTGTGCACCTACATATAGTGCAAGTAGGTAGGTGCATATTATATTAACATTGGTTCATTTGAATAAGTTTTGTATTGTGTTTAAAACATCTTAAGTTGTATGTTTTATCTTTGATCTCATTTCAAATTTTAACTAAGATTTTTTATGCCTAATTGTTTACAACTAATTACCTATTCTATTCCCTAATAACAACACTAGTAAAATTTTTATTATGTATCACAACTCAGGTCCCCAAGATACAGGCACTGCCTAGGTTTGGGGACCACCGCATTACCAAAATGATTGTCACCAACTGTTACGGATCTAAGTAACACGTCAAATAATTTTAAGGTAATAATTGTAACAATGTTCAAATAAATTTATTATTATTACAATAAGTTACGAGTGTGGCCTTATTTATACGCTTAACTTTTTCAAGTTTTTCTTCACTCATACAATATTTTAATTTCTTACTTTCGTTGATACTCCTCCTTTTTTTTTCGTCGGTTAAAAATGAACACAGTTTTATGTAAGTTATAAAAGTACTTACATAATTAAACAGATACAAGCGTATTGAATGGCTCTCTAAAACTCTGTTCAACTTTTAATATAGAAGGTTGCTCAACTTTTCTTTGAAAAACTTGTGTTAGGACCCCATAAATAAACACGTGCATAAGACTTTGAAGAGCCCTTAATTGTACAGAAACATCAACAAAGAAAACTGCCTTGCTATACATATTTCAACAATAAAGCATTGATTTCAATTAAACCAATTACAGGCACTTTTGTATTGTCAAGGGATTCGGTCAGTCAGAAATATGAAGCTAGTTGCACATCTCAAAGTTTAGGAGGTACTATGGAGAAGAACGAACAAGAATCAACACGGACCCTTTTTTAAATCAAAGTGTTGTTTTTTTTTTTACTTGATTTACTTACTTTATTGCCTTGGTACCTTTGTACTCATATTATAATTATGTCGTATCTCAGGTATGTATTTCACTGTGTGTATAAATGATAAAATAAATAAATGTTAGTTACATCATTCAAGTTGAAATTATACACGTGAGAACAATATAGAAAGACGTACACGATGCACGTTAAAAGAATAAATACTATAAATTTTTATTAGTTAGTATAAGCCATGGCAGCTGGGAGTTGACCAGTCACAACTGATGGCCCCCGATCACGAACATAACACTTTTGAAGTAAGTCTTATTAGCATTATTATTTAATTGTAGTTTATGTGCGATATCAATCAATTGGCCTAGCCTTTTCCCAACTATGTTGGGGTCGGGTTCCAGTCTAACTGGATGCAGCTGAATACCCGTATCTTACATGGAGCGACTGCCTATCTGACCTCCACAACCCAGTAACTGGGTAATACGATACCCCTTGGTAAGACTGGTTGTCAGACTTTCGGGTTTCTGACGACCCGTAACGACTGTCAAAGATCCACGAATGACAGCCGGGACCAACGGCTTAACGTGCTTTCCGAGGCACAGAGGAGTCTCGGTATGTAAAGATGGTCACCCATCCACCGACCAACCCCGGCAAGCTTAACTGGATGGATCGACCCGGTGTGGCTGTTATTACTTAGCCACGAAGTTCTCCTCGAGCGTATGTGCGATATAATTATACCTAAGAAAAAGAAACAGTACTTATGTAAACAAGTACTTATAGCTTCACAATCCTTAAGCTCTGATTTCAGAAGTGTACTTTAGGCATAGGAAGGACGATTGGCGGCAATGACCTCTCGCGTCCGGCCCTGGTCCAGGCCATGGTACGGAGCGAGAGGGCATGGGAAGCCGTCACCTCCTTCTGCGAAGCAGTAATGCTCGCGAAGGAGGAGGCGGAACGCGTGAGGGAAAGGCAAAGTTTGGGCCCTCACGCCCCTAACCGCCGCCGTTGGAGACGCCCTGGGGGTCGGAAATCTCAGGCGGATTCCCGGCCACGATAGGCGCGGGCTTGCGGACGGCGAGCAACGGGCAGCTCGCCGTCCGATAAGGACCAGGCCCGGGTCGATGACGCGTCGTATTCCACGCGCGCCTCAAAGAAATATCAGCACAATTAGCGGGGTCCGCTAGGACCGATGCCTGCCAGGGTTGCGGGAAAGTCCGAAAGGGATACCGGGACCTTGGCAACAGACAAATGAAGGAATACGGGTGGGTTTTAGTCAGTAAAAGTCTGACACGCCCTTCCGCTGCGCCCAGAGCGGGAGAAGTCATTGGATGATCTCCCACCCTCAAAAGAAAAAAAAAAAAAAAACAAAAGGCATAACAAAGGAGCTGTAGGGCTTTACTGTTATCAAAAGAAAAGATGTTTTTTTAAGCCATGGTAAAGACAAAAAGAAAGACGACAATCACTTTTAGCGATAAGACTGCCCATTGTGTCACTCTATTTATGAAACATTTCTATATTTATATTTGTAATTTATATATGGAGTACGTAATAAGGTGTATGCTATTCTATAGTGGTCGTTACGTAAAAAAAACGCTTAGCGACAGTGAAGGGGATGTGTCTGCGCACGGGCACAGTCGCGTCCTAAAGTACTAGGCTATTGTTATTTAATATAAGTGTAATTGTTTTATTGTAGTAGGTACTTTACTAGCTACTTAGTACTTTGGAATAGGTTGAAATCAATAAATCGGTCAGTGCGCAGGTAACCGGCCAGCATTCTTTTTACGTGATGGGGCCAGTATTACAATTTCCACAAAATAGAACGACCACAGATTGATAGATTTTTTTTTCACTAGTCTCTATGTAGGCAGGTAAACAAAGCAAATCAGAACTGTATATTGGAATTTAGTAGTCCTAGATTACGGCCACTCTCTCATACAGAAAGCAGGTCTATGTCCCAGCAGTGGTAACAGTATAGGCTGATTTTGTATGGTAATCGTATGTTTGTAAAGATATTTGTCATTCAACCAGATTACATAGAGCTATACGATGCGTTGCATGATTTTGATCCCACGCAACTACGCACTCTAACGACAACAAATGAAATCGATAACCTTTTATTATTCGAGAAAAATAAATCGCTCGTTTGAATTAATATGCATATAGGTGACTATCTAGGTAGGTACTGGGAATAAGAAAAAATAACGTCTTAAAAAAATGCATTTACTAAGACTGCATACATTGTTCCAAAGTTAAAAATTACGCACCATAGAACGGAATGTGCCGTAAAATAAGTAAAATATAAACTCGTGACTATGGTAAGCCCGAGATGAATAACCAACATACCGCACTAGTATCATAAATAACAATTTCAGGTCGTATTTAGACATAAAATTAGTAGTTAATAGGTATAGGTAGTGTGTTTTTCAAAACTCAAAGCATTTAGTTGGTTATTTCAATTAAACCAATCAATCTGAATAGCCTTTTCCCCACTATGTTGGGGTCAGCGTCCAGTCTAACCAGATGCAGCTGAATACTAGTATTTTACATGGAGCGACCGACTATCTGACCTCCACACCCCAGTGGGTAATACGATACCCCTTGGTAAGACTGGTTGTCAGCTTCTGACGACCCGTAACGACTGCCAAAGACCCACGGCTTAACTTGCTTTCTGAGGCACGAAGGAGTCTCGGTATGTAAAGATGATCACCCATCCACGGACCAACCCCGGCAAGCGTAGCTTAACCTGATGGATCGACCCTGACGGTTGTTAGTACTAAACCACGAGCTCCTCAATTAAACCATTCACAAGTATTTTTTAAGTGTTCAGGAGTAGACCATCCATTCAAAATTAGAAGCTCCATTAAAAAACAGATTCCTATTGGAAAATAATAAAAACTTTTTCCCTATGTGAATTCTTAAATGAATCCCAAACTACAAAGTTTTTTAATAAAATCGTTTTGCTACTCATTACTGTTTCTTTTCTTGATCAGTCACTGTACAGTAAACCTTATCAGTGCAAGATGACTAGCGGGTCTAAACGCTCCTGTAAATAACGCGTAGGATATAGAATATTTGTGAAGGGTGCACTGCGTGGGTGATAAACCTTAACAGTGTATTAAATTACATGTCTGCAAATAGTTGCACGTTCTCGAGGGACTGTACCCAAACGTTTTCAAATATACTACAGCATCACAGATTCAGTAAGAACTTAGCTAGTAATAAACTCTGATATTTATGTGCTTTAGGAACGAACAACACTTTTGTATAATAAGTTTTATTAAATAGCTTTAAAAGATGAAGTAGTTACATAGGTACCGACTTCATCTTTTGCTTCTGGAAATCTGGAGAGAAAGATATGAATAAATATTGGAAAAGTTATAATTTTACCAACCAACACCAGTTTTGAAATCAACATCGTAAAACGCAAAGTTCAAAATATATTTAAAGTTTTACGAGGTCACAAATTGTTGGATAGTATAAAGTTTGTTTTCATTCAGTTGCGGAAATGGTATCGGAGCTATTATTTTGTTATCCAATTCATGTTTGGTATTAAGCGTCCAGTTCGCAAAACACACTTCGGTACAAAACGATGAACACAAAAGTTGCTGCCGAAACGAATACTGTCAAAGGTTTTCTTTCTCCAATTTTTCATAGTACAAGCAAAGTTTGGATTAAAAATACCGAGAAGTTCTAAGTTGAAATGTGAAACTTTACTCTTTATATAAGGTAGGTAAGAAGTTTCAAAAACAAAAATAAAGTAGATATACTAACTATCTTTTGTCCATGAAAAAAGACAGACTCTTGGATTAATTTTTGAGATAAGATTTCAGTTTTTAATAACTGTTTAGAAATGTAGATTAGAAAAACAATCTGTGGGGTAATTGCGTAATACACAAGTTCATCAACATTCATTACGTTATTTACGTTCGGACCTTTATGAAATTAAATCACTTGTACCACAAGGTAGCATACTAGGGCCAGTACTGTACATTACTTTCACTGCTGACTTGCCTACTACGGGAAAAACTACAGTCACAACGTACGCAGTTGACAAAGCCCTACTTGCAACCCACACAAATCCAGCTGCTAAATCTGAATATCTACAGCTTCACATTAACAAACTCGAGGAATGGTTTATCGTTTGGAGAATTTTCAGAATAAATTAAAGCAAGTCCACCCTTGTCACCTTTACGCTCAGAAGAGATACTTGTTCACCAGTGGTTCTGAACTGAGAAGAGACTCCTCAAAATGACAACGCCAAATACCTGGGTCACCAAGGTGCATACCTAGACAGAAGGTTAACATGGCGGAAACACATATGCACTAAGATAAAGCAGCTGCACACAACGCTAAGAAACGTACTGGTTAATAGGACAGCACTCGCAAATGAGCATACAAAGCAAGCTAACAGTCTACAAAGCAATTCACAAACCAATTTGTACCTACGATATCCAGCTTTGGGGTCGGCCAGCCAAAATAATATTGATCTATTGGAAAGGTTTCAGTAGAACGTACTTAGAGTTATCATTAACATACCCTCAATATTAGCAGCAAAATAATATAACAAGACTTGAAAATACCCACAGTCAAACAAGAGATAACCCAATACAGCGCTAAAAGAGACTCTCAAAACATCAAAATGAACTTGCTCTAAGACTAAAAGTCGTGATGGTGGCCAACAATTTAAAAGATTGAGGAGACATAACGTCCCGTATCTTCTGGACAGATTCAGCTAATTGGTATGAGAAGCTAAACTGAGAAGTTATCACTAAACTCAAATACATTAAAAAACCCCTGAAATATCGAACAAAGTAGTGCTTATTGTTATGAAAAAGCATTAAAAAATATATACTTTGTTGAGCGCTTTTCGAACATTATGACGAAATGAATTAGCAACAGCCTTCAAAATCATTCAGATTGTGATTGAAAGTTAATAATAGTTAGTTTAACTACTTACAATTTATACAATACTGGTACGACATAGCTATTTGTCTCTAGTTCAATTCCGATTGGAACAACAAGGGGATTGTTAACCTAGTTTGTATAAGCAAAGAGCTTTAAACCTAGAATTGATTACTTACCTATGAGCAGTTTGTTGAATAACAAAAGCGTTCACTTAAAATAAACATAGGTAAAGCTGACTTTTCACTATGAGATATATATTACACCTTGAGACACAAATTAAGCTCATTTCAGACTACGCTATAATATTATATAGCATATAGTCTATAGGTATATATAGCGCAACAATATCGCTCGCCAACCATTTATTTAGAACACGTTCACACGTTGCTATACTATACAGGGTTACTGGTAACTCGACGTATTCCTTGCAGGACGTCATAGTAGGGTTAAAATGCAACAAATTAAGCCACCAAATGTTCTACCGAAATTCAGTAGTTTTTGAATTAGTTAAGAGTTTTAGTTTTATGAAGTAATAGCAAAAATTACAAAAAATTAAATGTTTGGTTAGTGATATTTGCCAAAGTTTTAGGCATTATTGAAATTTTAATTATTAACAAAGGTCTGCTACGGCGTCAACTATGATAATAACTTAAATTTCAGTACAGTCGCGCCGTAAATCATTTTTAAATTGGTTTCAAATGATTTAATCTGGGATTTTTCATAAAAAAACTAAAACTCGAACTAATTCAAAAACTACTGAATTTCGGTAGAACATTTGGTGGCTTAATTTGTTGCATTTTAACCCTACTATGACGTCCTGCAAGGAATACGTCGAGTTACCAGTAACCCTGTATATTATTGGAAATGTATGGCGAACGATATTGGTGTGCTATGAACTATAATATGCTGTAAATTATAGCGTAGTCTGAAATTAGCTTTACATATCGCTCACCATACTTTTAAATGGAACCGTTTACACTGAAATGTAATATAATTATATTACATCTGAAACTATAAATGTTTTTGTCATCTCGGGCTATACTATATAATATTATATTTCATAGGGAAAAGTTAGCTTCAGAAGTACATTTTCCTTCGGGCTTAAATTTCCATCGTGTCATCCGTATCGCAAATCTTATATACCTGCAAATTACATTTTGCATTATTTCTAGACAAACGAATATATGGGTCCTTTTAATAAAACATTGTATCCGATTTGGTAATATTCTGTACATTCGCCAATTGGTAGGTCTACAAAGGCCGTAAGTCTTTCATCTTTTCGAAGCCATTCTAGTTCAAAATGTTCTCCAAAACCTTTACAAGGGGAGTTACTATACAGGCATTACGAAAAGGTCGATAGATCCATACAAAAATTGGTAAGCAAGTGATCCACTTTTAGATCTTCGGCGAAAGACAGGTGAAATTACTTCGAACATTATCACTGATACAAAAAAATAAACCGTCACATGATTTAACAAATGGTATTCTTTTTTCAGATTTCGTCGAAACTTGGCAGGCAAGGTAAGTGAGATTCCTGCAAAGCTTTCCAAGACCTGAAGAATATGCCGAGATCCTCGAAAACAGTCCGTTTTATTCCGTCAATCTTTGCTGGCTCGTTTCATTTGCATGCACAGCATGCGTTTTTCAAAAGTGACATAAATAACATCGAAGAGTGCAACGTTTGTTCAGCTGGAAACGTTTTAGATAATGTTTAGATAGAGTAGGTACACAAACAGGACAAATAAAATAACATATGTTGCTTTTTTAACTTTCAGGCTTATGCTGAAAACAAGTTCTTCCTATGACTTTACGTATTTTCTCACAGGTGCAATATTGTTTGCTTTCTAAACAGGACCATTTGGGAACCTCAGCCTCAAAACAATATATAAGTTAATTAACAAAATACTTAAAAAAAATTAAGTAATAAAATTAAAACCCAACTACGACTAAAAAAGTATAAACAAGACACCACAGACAGACAAATTAAAAATCCAGAGTCACACGTGTGAGTGCATAAATCGAACAGATTAACAGATTACGTGTGACTCCGGATTTTCAATTTGTCTGTCTGTGGTGTCTTATTTATACCTTTTTAGTCGTAGTTGGGTTTTAGTTTTTATTACTTTTTTTTTAAATTCTTTTGGGGTTTTTATATAATATTTTTGAAATGTGCTCATTAAGCCCTTTCATTTGATACCCAACATGGGACGATTAAACAATTTTTTTTTAAGTTCCTGTCTTTATGTCCTCTAGAGAGAGCCATTTTTAATTTAATGTGACGTCACATAGCCTATAACCAGCGGACGATCAAGACGCTTTCAACAACGATAACTCATTTGTCAAATTTTGATAAGTGGTTTAGAAGATAGGAGGGAACAGATGAACATACTTACATACATACATACCGGTCAAAATCATAACCCTCCTTTTTTCTTCGCCGTAGTCGGCTAAAAATAAAATGTTTGTTAAAGTGGTAAGTACCCAAGATGGAGATAAATAAAAAAATTGTATTTAAAAAGGTATTTTTAACAAAGAAAAGGAGTTGCGAAACAGTTTTTATGGAATTGAAATGAGAAACGTCGGAGAGATTCCTACAGAAGCAGCCGAGAGTGGAATAGTGCAGAGACCAACGATTAAAATGTCTCTTAAGCTCCTTTATTTATTTTTTTATTCTGATGGAGACAGTTTCTTGTAAATGGAATTTTTATAAAAACATGGCTTTTATAAGTATTCTCTCTAGAAGAACTGTGAAGAATTCCACCGATAAGAAAATTAAAGCGAGAACTACTACTGTTTAATGTACCTACTATCTTTATTAATTTCTTACTACATTGCTCTGTCTATTAGGTTAGTTCCTACCTGCATTTTCACCGTTAAAACACCCAGGCAACTTTAAAGTTTGTCAAAGAAGTAGTTCGGCACACTACTGGAACACTTAAGATACTCTTCAACCCGGAAAAACAGAAAGTTTACAAACGAACAAAGCTGCGAGACATGACTGGTAAATAAGTAAAAGTAAAAAGCATTTGGACGATTTCAAAAACGAGTTCAGAGGCCTTAGTGATATTCTATCAGCGATAACGATGATGGAAAAGGCAAAAATGTATAGTACTGGCATAAGCTATCGAAAAGCTTATGTCAATCCTGCTGAAAGCCGTTGTAGAAATACGAAACGCTTTGGAAGCGATTGTCACTTGTCTAGGCCCTCTGGTGAATGTTAAATTAGAACTAAGAGGAAGTAGTGTGCTTTAGAGGAGGTCACTTTTGAAATAATAGATACTTATATCGTTCTTAGTCAATTCTCATTAGTATCAAGCCTGGAATCGCTTGAATTTGACTAAGTAGATACTTTGAATTCTTTGGCAAAGTTGTAAGATGAAAATATTGAATTTTAACTTATATTAATATATGGGATCCAACTCACGGTCGCAAATAATATTTTGCTCAACAAACCACCTGATAGTAACCTGCAAAATTGCAAAAAACGTAAGATAATTTTAATTTCGCCGGCATCGTATTTATATAATTGCCACAAAAAAACTCTTGTGTTGTTTTTTATTATTTGGAAACAGGCTTCATTATTATTAGTATACCCATGACAATTAGGTATTTATGAATTATTTTGCAAGAAACTAAATATTGTGATATTTTCAAAGGTGTGATACCAGTGAGCATTCTGCTCAGTACATAGTAGGTAGGCGTAGCTAGTCAGATAAGAATTAGTTTTGGGGATTGAATGATAAATTATGTGTTTTATATTCTGTTTAATAATAATATTATTGTTAGTTTTCATAAACGTCACTTTAAGTTACAATAACACTCAATTCCCCAAATGAATTCTTACTACTTACTACGCCTGTAGATAGATAGACAGAGAAATAGATAGTATAGTATATACTGGGCAATCAGAACATTCTGTAGGTCAGCTTCAGAAAATATCAAAAATTCCGAACACCTTTTTTTCTTGCAAAAATTTAAATACTTTTTTGTATTGACCGCATTGAAGATAGAAAAGAAAGGATTCGTAGGTAACTTAATATACATATTCAACAAATCATTTTATAACTTACACATCAAAAATATATATATAATAATAATTACCAAAATAAGAATTAATGATTGTTTTAATCGATTTCTGATGCTTTACCTTAGATTGTATTATAGTCAAAAGAAGTTACAAAAATAAAACAATTGATATAACCACTTTCACATATTATTCACACGGCACTGTCATTATGATAATTGAAGGTAAAAAATTGGGATCACACATCAACATCCCAATGTTCATACAGCGCCAGTCTGTGAGCTCGTGTCAGTTTAGGACCATTGGCTGGCCTATGAGGTTTCAGGCCACGTACTTCGAGTTTCCATTTTACAATTCGAGCGCAAATATAGTCAGTCCATGAAAGTTTTGAAGCTGTTCTTGAGGTAGGTGACGATTACGCAGGCTACTGGTAAAGATAAACCAATCTAGTCGTACTGTAGTGACACGGTTTCGTGGTCCTCCTGGACGGCGCACGAAGCCCCCAGTCTCCAGGTATTGATTGTAAATTCTTTGAACGGCAGAACAGCTTACATGAAGTTGTGCACTTACGATTCGCTGACTAAGCCCAGACTGAAGAAGTGTCATAGCGAGTGCGGTAACCTACCTACTCCAAGTGCAGTAGCCATAATACGAACGTCAGAATGGATTCAAAAATATGGAAAAACCACTTGGATAGGTACTTTCTTTTTGTGCAAAACAAAACAAATAACGAAAATCAAATAACTATCGAAATAAAGCTTCTCTAAGGTGTATATTACACTATCATCATCACACATCTAAGATTCTAAGATCATAGATATAATGAAATTGTAAAATAAACATATTATATGGGTAGATACCTATATATTTAAAGATGTACCTACAATACTGTAGACTATTAATTTTATGTGTCTCTTACGGTTTGGTCAGCGCAGGCTATGTACCAAAACGCTCAAAAAAGCGTATTTTTTACGACTTGTTTAATATCTCATACTATTAAATGAGCAATATTTGTATTTGTAATCACGTTCTCGAAAACGGCTCTAACGAATTCGATGAAAGTTGCATTATAGGGGTTTACGGGGACGAAAAATCAATCTAGCTAGGTCTCATGTCTGGGTTCGTTTTTTCTATTTTCACAGCCTTGGGGATGTGCTCATGTGATACAACGTTGGTATACCTGAATGATATGTTTATCTATTTTTAACCAAAGATACGCAGATACCTACATAATGTCAGAAACAAAGGCTTGGATTATTTATTTTAACAATTGTTGCCTGTACTTTAAAACACACACAAACAATAAACATGGCAATGGGATGGCAATCTCCACTCCTTGTTCATTTCAGTCTCCCACGTGGTTACGTTTTTAATTACGATTACGACACAAGTAGCGACATCTACTTTCCTGAAACAGAAACATAAGGTTTAACTTCACGCCATCTAGCGTTTACATAAAGAACTATAATAATCGGTCAGCAACCAGCCTCGTATTTGAAGTGTTAATTTACTACATAATGGCACCACTAGTACCACAAATAAATCATCAAAGATTGCTATCGGTGACAGATAGGTAGGAAGATTAATTCGTACGACTTACGGCCACTTTCTTCATCAAAAGTAACAGCCAAAGTAATGTAATGTCAAAATAACCGTTTCTTTGACTTTTTGACGTTACTTTGGCTGTTACTTTTGATGAAGAAACTGGCCGCTAAAGAACAAACTAAGGACATAGAAATAAGATGACAATTTTTTTTTTATTGGGACTTTACTCTGCCAAATCTTTTAAAATAAGAACTTTATTATTTTCTACTAATTTTCCAATATTCCCCAGTATTTTTTTTTTGTTTTTGTGTTACTAGCTTACGAAATATGGGGAAGGTTATTTAGCCTTTATGTACACACGGCTACACATCAAGCTATAAATTTCCAGTATAAGCTGACCTCGCATTGTACGGAAATCCTACGCAATGCGAAATCAGCATAAACTGGAAATGTATAACTTGTTGTGTAGCTATGTGTACAAGGGTGGCATTACAATATTAAGACGTAGGTACTAAGGTAAACCCAGGAAAATTAATTATTAAGCAAATTGACTAAGTAACAACTTAAATTATCTGTATATCCAAATCACAAAATGTCATTCTTTGATGTATAAAATGGTCATAACACGGAAAAATTGTTGTAGGGTGCAAATTTACTACATTTTCCTTGACTGAATAACTATGAAATAGTTTCTTAGTCAACTTTAGAGGTAGGTACTTACTAAATGTTATCAACATACTAGTTATTAACTCCGATATCACCAAACGTACTTAATAATATTAACAATTAGGTATCTCGCTCATATTTCCCTAGGGGGTGGGAATCTCATACGGCGTATTTTGATTTTTGTATTTCTGCTCAGGAAAATATCGGCGATATTATTATGTCGTCATTGCGTAATGGATACCAATATCAACATTATTTATGTGACTTGGCACACGACTAACACCTTTTATATAGTGTATATGTATGGTACATACTTTTATATATAGAATATGGACTCACCGGTCATTGTACCATTTGTACTTTGAGCTCTTAAGGTGTCTAAACACCAAAGCTAGCTTTAGCTTCACAGAACGTTGCAAGGCGGACAACTTTTGTTTAAAACGAGCTTGGCGGCTTAGCCCAGCTTAGACCGCCAAGCCGGCTTTGGTGTGTAGACACCCTTACCGCCGACACCTGAAGAGGTTCTCGTTAGGCTGACTCAAGGGCGTCATAGTGGACGTTCTAGTACACTGTGTTGTTGGGAGTTTGTCCTTTCTTTGGCCTTGCGGGCCTAAAACGACCACATTAGCAATTCCTCTATATGGAATTCATTTCCTGAATGTCCAGCTGTCATTAGCAATTCCTCTAATTTGACACAAAAGCAATTCATAATGTGTGGACCATTTTACGAATTTCCATAGAAAACTGTCAATCAGATGAATTATTTTGTAATATGAATCACACGCAGATCATATTATGAATTGTCAATTAGTGAATATTTACGATGATTTATAATATTTTCCTATTATGATTCTGCCAAAGTGACTGTTTTAAGCCCCCTGTTCTCGATGCAAGAGTGCTTCACGAAAAAAGCTACTTGGGACTTTACTAAGGAAAACTGTAATCACCAATATGTCTGCCAGGCATGGTGATAACTTTTGGTAATTTATCTTCGTTATTTCTTAATTTCATCCCTACAAAAAAACTGAGAACGTTAGGAATTATTTGGCAAAAAAAAACTGTCTAATATCAGAGTGATAAGGCGCTGTATGCCGAGATACACATTTTCTCCTAGTTCTGCTGCAGATGCTCCCATGTTGTATTATTTTCATTAAGTATAGCCTACAAATTTCTTTTAACGCAATTTGGTTGATATAGTGATAATATTTTTGGTATCAATAAATTTAAATAAGCCAATATTCGGTTAGCGTTGGATACCACAACGCTAACCGAATATTGAACATAGGTACCACTTGTCAAACATTTAACTAGAGTTTTTTCCTCCCTATAATAGATATAAGTGTTACCAGTTCAGTTTCCGTCATCAAACCCTGCCCGGTCATCCAGAAGGAGTGAAGAAAAAGTTTACCGGTTAGGCAACAGTTCACACAACAACTGTTTATTTTACGACACTTTTAATGGCAACATCGCGTGAACATTGCCGGTACAAGTATTCTAACAACTACATCGAAATAATCGTTTGATTTTATTGTTGCTATTTGTGAAATACGAAAAGATTTTAATCTGTTTGGTTATCAAACGTAATTGTAGAAAAATATTCAAGAATTTCGTGACATGACGATAATCTGATGACGATTATTGACTTTTGAGTACTTTTTCAAAACGGGTCTGCGCAATTGAGCTCACCGTAGGTCAACCGCCTACATACGTAGGAAAAGTGAGTGCTTCAGATGTTTGATGATTAGGTCGAGCAGAGTGTTATTGTACATACTGAGAATTTAAAAAAATCTGCTAAATAGATTGATCAGGTTTATGATTTAAAAAAATAATGCTAATGCAATAAAGAGGTTTCTTTACAAAAGACCTAATTTACTACAGATACTTTTAAGTAAAAATATTATTATGGATGCCACTCATAATGAAAAAATAATAACATAAAAAAAGTCTAAGGGCATATACTTTTCACTTCAAGTGGCCAGTATAATTTAAGAACATCAAAGACTACAATGAGTTTTCAGAATACAGAGTAACCTTTAAAGAAGCCTGTAAGACCTGCTACTCAAACTAGAAAAATCAGTTGAAGATAAACTTACCACAAACATTAAGTACTTCTGGACATATATATATATAAGACACTTGTACGATCACAATTAGAATATGCCGTCTCTATCTGGAACCCGTTTTACCAGAAATACATAGATGTGATTGAAAAAGTCCAGCGGAAGTACGATCTACGAGCCATGCATTATAGATGCCACGAAGTGTATCTGTCATACTCACAACTGCTGCAGGTCAACCTAGAATCTAGACGTAAGTATCTAGAGGCTTACGTACTGTATGGTGTTGTTCATGGTGATTTTGACTGTATCGATCTCACGACCAAATTATGTTATGTAGTCCCACGCACTGTTAATATACGTAGTATCCGTGCAGGTACCTTATTTGCTGTAAATACCTGTCGAACTAATTCTGTTTTGCGCTGCCCTATCCGTTGAATGGTTGAATCCTATAAATTGTAATTTTGTTAATATTGATATTTTTGCATGCTCAAAATCCAAATTTAAATGTGATGTTATGAAAATTATTATTAACCAATAATGTTATTAGGAATGTAAGCTAGTGTTGATTTGTTTTTAGTGATGATTATTACTCTGTTGCCAAGCAATAAATTAGAATTCTGTTTTATTTTGCATGATGAAATTAATTATTGATAATGTGATGTAATTATTTATTTTAACACTTATATAGTGGCACTCATTCTCGTATTTTCCTATGTTAATACGTGGATAATGTAGTGGGCTGCAATATTGTCAATACTTTATATTATCTTTCCTCTGTTCCAACACAATATTGACGCAGTTTATTGTCCCTGAATAAATAAAAATAAAATAAAATATAAAGGGATTGCATTTTGATCTGAATTTAAAAAGAAGGTCTTTATGTTTATTTATTTCTTTTTAGCTATGATTTGAGCTTTCTCAACTTTGATTTTTCATCGGGTATGTAAGTAAAAGCATAATGTATATTTTTTCGTTCAAGCACTGAATCTGGCAAATAATCACATTCACATTATTTACCTAATTCAGTGCTCGAACTAAATAGGTGGCATGTATGTACTTGTTAAAAACAGGTCATATATAAAGCGGTCCTATTCCATATACTTAGGTACTCGTTAATTTTCTTTACGTGGGCCCTGAAATTCAGCTAATAGGTACATTTTTTGCACAAAAAGAACACCTATTACAATACCCCCGACTACGTGTCAAAGGTACCTAAGAAATAAAATATATATTATGGAGTAAGATATTATAAGATATACCATCGTGGGGTGCCATCTAAGTGACTTTTGAACGCCGTTATCATGTCAACCTAACAGGAAAATGACTACAGGGGGCTTTGTTTGCTTACCCCGGCCATCATTTATGTTTCATGTTACGGTCACGTGATACGATTTAGAGAAAGTTTTTTATCGAGGACCTTATCCTTTCGCTATACAGATATAGACTACAGCGAAAGGATAAGATGCTCAAGTAGGTATAGATACTTATAGTATAAATACGTATACATAGTTATAGATACGTATAAGTATACATACTTGTAATAAAATATTAACGAAGTCAAAACTACATAATTTTTTTTTAAGTAATAGCTACTATCTACGTTGTTTAGGAAAGAGTCTGATACCGAAAATAGTTCATTTTTATTTTTTTGACCGTTTGTCTGTTTGTTTCCGGATCGGCTCACAAACGGCTCAATAGATTCCGATGAAGTTTGGCACACAGATAATCTGGATTAACACAGGGTACTTTTAAACCCGTTATCGTTCCCGTAGGATATTTACAACATCCACGGCGAAGCCGCGGGCAAAAGCTAGTTACACGCTTGTGTCGACGACTGTTCAAAGCAAGAACTACTTTAGTCTAAAGTAAAAAAAATTGCCAGTCAGCCATCAGTCAGCTAAGATTGACACCGACTCGAGGTTTTTTAAGAAAATAGATTGGCCATCGATATAGAATACTACTGATAAAGATCATCACAATTAGGTAAGTACTAGTCTCTGTAATAAAAGATATATTGACAATACAATATTTTATCTACAATTGATTCTTTCGAAGAAAAATATGAATTAAATTATAAATTATCCACTATGTTATTTTCGATCTTCGACACGATAAATAAAATTGTACCTAACAAAGAGGTTAAATCATAAAAATTTAATACAGGCACCCATCGGTCAAAAAGTAAATGGTTGCTAATTAATGTACTGAAAAAGTAAGAAAACTCTAATGGCATTTTTTGATTATTTTATCTCCAGGTGGCCAGTAGCGATGCATTTTGATCTGAATATAAAAGGCGGTTCGTAAGTAGGTCTCATTCGCATGGTTATAGTATATAGTATAGTATTCCAACTATGATTGAAAAATATAAAACTGTAGTAAAGCTGAGTATTTGTGTCAGTATTAATAACAGTCAGAGGACTACAGCCGTATTTTTGCGTTTTAGAATCACTTTTTGCGTAGTACAAATGACAATAATAACTATGGCTGTTATAGGAACAACATAACGTTTTTATCTCTGCATTTCCAGATTATTACACACAGGGGTGGAATAGGCCTTGTCAAACGGAAATGCTTACACATACGTGCTCATTACAACACATTATCATGCATCCTACAACCCGAATTCGAAAAAACCATCCCATGATTTTAATTGGAGACTGATAAAGGGACTTTTGTTCTATATCCAATCATGGAAAGCATAATGTAATAGGTACTTGCCCGAGACAAACGAATAAGCGACCAAACATAATATTAGATACATACATAAATTATGAACGTATATATGTAAGCTACCGGGACATATTACTCGCCGTCAAATGATACAAAATGAGGCTATGATTTGTGTACTTATTAGATATTCAATAGATACACCGCAGGTTTCAGGGACGGGTTGAAAGGTATTAAGAACGCGATTTAAGGTGTCAGCAGAGTACCCCCGTCAAATCAATCATTATTACATTACCTGATGACGACACGGTTACTAAGCTCTGCTGAAAATTACGCATAAAATCATTGTACATTCCAATTACTAACACTCTATGCGAATTCCGAATCTACATCTAACGAAACGACGACGGATCCGACGTAAAAAGAGAAATTCAACAAACGGAATCCGAGGAACATGACAATCTTACAACGATTCTCGCTTTAGGTACAATGGTACTAACATTTAGCATTATACACGAATGTTCGACGCGTAATCTCATTCTAGATACAACTTTATTGTACGACTAGGTGTATAAGCCTTAGAGATAATATCGACCCCTATTGAAATAAGAAAGGGTATTTTTGTCAAACCTTTTGTGTTCACAATCGCAAGTCTCCTGAGCCCCTGACTATATACACGGACTATCGTCATCTGGCAGGTGCTTTTCGTTTAATTGCCTTTCCTCAAAAACCCCGACCTGTAGATTTTATTAACTTTTTATCCTTGTCTATATTGTAAAAGTTCATTAATATCAATGGGTGATTGTGTTACTGTAATGCTTACAACTCAATACGTTAATGCGTCTACTCCATTAGTTTTCCAATTGGATCTTTTAATTTCCTCTTTAAACTCTCTGCCCACTACACCATTGTATCATACCATGATCGTGATAAGAACGTATCAGGCACGGAAAGTAACATGACCTGGACTACTATGCCCACTAGAACGTATCAACAGCGTATCATAACCGTGCGTAACGGTTTGAATGTAGCTCCCGCGTATCATCCGCTTGTCTCTCGGTTGTAGTAGTTCACCTGCGTTTTCGCGTGAGGCAGACGCGTCAGGAAGAGCGAGTGAATATTTTTATTAAAAAAATTATTTCCTATAACTATACTATGGCTATTAAAAATTTGTATTTCGCCGCCTACGCGCACCGGTCTGGTAACGTCGCGTGCTACGCACGGAGCATATCAGCACCAGCAAAATATTCTCGCCGACAATTGTTAACGCTCCGTGCATGGCATGCGACGGTCTTGGTTGGTGACAGAACGGTCTAGTGTGCATAGATAGTCTCATACTTTTCAATACAAAGATTTTTTTTTCCAGACACTTTCCTAGCTTCCGGTCATGGTTGATACGGTATAGTGGGCAGACTCCTTTACACAAATATGTAGTGAAAGCCGATGATATTGTGTTACACATTGACATTTAATTTTGCTGAGTGCTTGGCTGAAATCATCGCTAATACATAGAGATATATTAATCAAATGAACTAAATTTCGACAGCAACCGTATATAGCTGTTTTTAATAAGTCATTAGGAGCGAAGTTAGTTTGCAAAAGTTCTGCGAAGATGGCTGTTATAAGACGGTCCTGACAGTCTCGCAATTTGCCACACTATCACTGCTATCTAATTGGGTACGAATAATTAGGAGATTCTTTGGAAATTGTTGATTAGATCTTCGTGAAAATTAAGTTGATACGGTTTTAATAGTAAGTAATAGGTTGGCAAACAAGGCAACGCCCAACTGATTGAAATTGGTTACTGCTGCCTAAAGATACCTAGGTATAGCACTAATGGGTCTCGTGATGCGCCGCCAACATTTGAGACAGAGTTGACAAAGTTTCAATTTATTAATTCAACAAGCAACAACTTGTACCTACACATTATACTGTAGGTATTGGTACTTAGTACTTCCATAGCAGGTTATTTTAATATACCTACGAGTAAAATCCCCTTCAACAAAATTCAGACTAAAATTGTTTTCGTATCAAACATGCGACTCTATTTTTATATAGCCAGGTTAACATTTATAATAGAAAATATTGCTCTTGATCCACCGTAAATAGAGCATCTATTTTTCCAGTTACAGTAAAGTTACCAACAGCCAAACAACGCTTTTGCTTTGAAAATTTTTGGCCATTTCATTAAAAAGGACCACTTTTTAATGAAATTAAACAAGGTAGATATTATTGAATTTACTTTTGACCGCATATATTTTGTTCAGGCATTTTCCTTTTCATAATTGGTTGCTATTAATTTATTACCTTGGATCAATTGAAGCACCGTTGAGATTAATTCGGCACGACAAACAAAAGAGGAAGCGGACACAAAAATGTAATTTAATGTTGATGTCCTTAATTAATGGCCCAATCATGTATCGGGCATGACACAAATGTAATATCGTAATTCGTAACAAACTCCGCGTGTATTTGGAAATGAGGGCGGTCAGCCACAGATTATAAATAAGGGTATGTTTTTACACGATTAAACAACGCCCTACATTTCCCATGGGGAAAAACGGAAACGCTTTGGCTTCTTTCCGCGACTATTTTATTATGCAAACCTACGTTTTTTCTTGCCCAGAGTAGTGCCCAGAAGTTATGTAAACAGTTTCTTCTGAAGAATGTTGACGGAATTTACATAAGACTTTCATTCGTCTCTTGTTATGTCAAGGCTTTCACTCAAAAAGGACATGATACACGGTCGCCTGCTTCGTGCCTACTACTTAGCCGATTTTTTTTTTTTCTTTATGGAATGTGATTTTGGGCTTTATTCAACTTCTGTGTCCAAAATTCTTGCATGTGCCATTAATTTCAGTGCCAAGAAAGGGACCGATTCCCTTCCCCTTTTATTTACACCTCGATCATATTCGCGAAAAATAAAGATGTCTCCTTTAATATTCGTTGTATTTTTCTTTAACAACATAATCCTATCATGCGTATAATCGTATACATTTTATATACCTGAGTTTTAGCCAATAGAAGTTTTGAGGTACAAAAAACAACAAATTATTTATATTCCATATTTCTTATTTTTTAAACTAAAACTTCTAAAAGCACAGCTGTTGTTTCAAAGCTTCGGTTTCACGTTCGAAGGGTCGAGTTTATAGATAAATCAGTTTAATAGAAATTGTCTTGATTTATAAGCTGGTGTAGGGCTATGACGGATCATGACTATACATCATGGGGTAAGGTGGCCGCGATTATTTCTATTTGTGCTCGGAATTTTGGGAACATGGATCGATAAAACGTGATTCGATTGTATTATAAAATTGAACGTTGTAAACTTTCAAGTCATTACCGACGAAGAGGACCCGGGGGAGCAGAGTAGAATAAAGTTTCTGTGTTAACGATTTATTGAATGGAAGAATATCAAGACTCAAGTTATTTGAAATGGAACGAGCAAATAATATCTATATAAAACTGTTTTTAATAAAAATATTTGCCTCCCAAACACGATGGCTGTTAACTGCTTTCCATTAAGCTCGTGTTTTTCCCTCGTTTTCTATTATGAATTTTGTTTCACAGAGGTATAATAAAGCAAGTCATGCTCTAATTGTATCGGTGCGTTGTTCGGGACCTATCGTATTCAATATGCTTACCAACCAGAAGTGGGACGTAAAATACAATCCAGTACTTCGCAAAAAGCGTGGAAGAATGTTTTAATAATTCATGTCACATGTACCTACGTAACCTATCGAAAATGCATGATATAAATGAGGTATAAACGTATAAGAGGAAATCACAAATATATTTTATTATCAATATTTCAGTGTTGAAACATGACGCATAAATAATGCGTGGCAGCTACCTTGTTACGTTTTAGGAAATCGCCTCAAGTCTCTTGTTAATTAAATTAGAGAAACAATTGAAAACTTTTGACTCGTACCTACCAATTTACTTAAGAATCTAAAGTTGATACTTTAGCAGTCATCAAATGCAAGAGTTCGAATAACTATGATGATAAGCTTAACCCATAGCAAGTCCTATTATTTGCCAAGCTAATCTATCTAAACTTTAGAAGAAAGTAACTATGTAAGCGGGTTTTTCATGCGAACAGAAAAGCCGAATCACTTTCAAAGTCATTCCACGAGGATGGCTATCTCTGCAGCATAAGGCACATGTAAAACTAGATTGATTTATAGCGATACAACAAAAACTATCTTACAATAAATCAACCCTAACTTTTACAAGTACCAATTCTGCCGCAAAAGCGGCAAGTCATAGTGCGGGCCATCTATACCCAGACTCGCTCATAAAATTGATTTCTTTAATTTAAGTTTAGATGCCAAAAGATGAATTTTGGGCCATATATTCCCTGGCCGGAACCCGACCACAGAAACTACGATAGTCGTATTAACAGGCACCAGAACTATATATTACATATATTATAGGTTACTTACTAATGCACCCTGAAAATGGTCTCCTATTAAATTTACCTCTCAAAATAAATGTGTGGTTGCTGCTCCGATACTTGGAATGTTAAGGGTTGGTAACCTAAATACAGTAAAATTTAATCATCTGCAAAACCTTTCCACCATTTATATTGAACCTTCAGGCAAGGACGACAAGCGTGTTTCACATAATTAATATGCATGGATGAAATGAAAAAAAGTAATGTTATATCTCATATTACTCATTTTTACTAATTATCGGTAGGTACCTTGAAATTAAGCAATGCAGCGGCTAATTACCTACAATATGAAAATTTTAATATAGGTAAGTAAGTACTTACCATTGATTAAAAAAATATGACTACTTATAGTGTACCTTGTGTTTACCTTTACAACCATGGAAGCTTTTAGTAAGATTAATAATAGATACAAGTAATACCTTATTTCAGATTCAATAATAAATAAGTGCATTTATTGTTTTATGGTAAGTGTTAATGGCCGCATTATTGTATGTTTTATGGTGTTAGTTTTAGTTATGTATTTTCTGGTGTACAGTAATAGTAGATTGTTGCACCGCGCGAGGGCACTAAATTAACACGAGTGCATTAATTACTCACTTTAGCAAGGTGCGTAATCTACTTTTCTTTCAACTACCAATCTACCTACCGTGATAAAATATACCTACTCAAAATAAAAACTCAAGTTAATGAAAATAAAGTTATCCCGCGACTTTTGCGGGAAAAGATTATTAACAATTTCATTTGCAGCGGTTTTTATACTTTCTGGAGTTACATTTATATCGCTATCGAAAACTTTGATACTTCATATTTAGCAAAAAAAGTTTAAAAAAATAGAAAGACATACAGACAGACAGAAAGATTGACGAACGGACAGACTGATGGACGGGCGGGCGGACGGACGGACGGGCAGAAGGACACACAGACAGACAGACAGACGGCGGGACGGATGGCCGGACGGACGGACAGATGGACGGACGGATGGCAGGACGGACAAGCGGACGGACGGACGGACGGACGAACTGACGGACGGACTGACATACAGACAGACAAAGACAGACAGATGGACGGACAGGCGAACGGACAGGTGCACGGACGGACGGACAGACAGACGGACAGACCGACAGACGCACGAACAGACTGACGGACGGACGGGTAAACGGACGGACGGACAGACAGACGGACGGAAGGACAGACAGACGAACAGACGGACGGACAGACGAGCCTTAGTACTAGGGTCCCGTTTTACCCTTTGGGTATGGAACCCTAAAAACAGTGCATTAATGAAAAACAGTGCAACACTGAAATTTCATACAACTTTACTGCACTGTTTTGGTTCTAAGCAAAAAGTACATCCTTTGTGATCGGTCTTGTAGTGATTAATGATAACATTATGTAGTTGAAAGAAAAGTACAGTACAACACAACTTAGATGTAGCATCGGCAAAATTCGTAGAATCGATCACCATCCGAACTGAATGCGCCTTTAAAATCACCAAACTTTATTACTGCTTTAGGTGAAAATTACCTTTACGCAACCGCAATAACTTGTAAAGTCATATAACCAAATACATTCGTCAAATTGAAATTAATGAATACAAATTTTCAATTTCAATCTACAGGTAAGTTGTGTCGTACTGTAAGTATATATTAAGATAAAATAAAATATAACAAACATTCAGATATGTGTACTTTTATTTTAAACGCAGCCATACATACATTTACAAAACTAAGTTAATGTCTGCGGTAAGGGTTAACATTAAAATCTCGGTATTAAATAGGTCCAGTGTTGTCAACGTCTGGCATATAAAAAGTTAATCTCGAAACCCTTAATAACTCTTCTAACCTTTTATAATGGACCAAATTTCGGAGGGTTTGATCAGCTGGAAAAGGGACCGTGCACTTTATAAATATGTCGAACTCGTTACTTGCGACTTTTAAAGTCTCCCATCTTTTATATTCAATGTTAACTTGCAAAACAGATTCAGATCAAATAAAATTGAGCTCGTAACTACGAGAAGCAAATGGAAGAACGTTTATGGCAAGATTTCATTCAATTTAGGTCCTATTTATTGGATACGTCACCCATTATCAAGTAATGCCTCCCATGATGATAGACAGAAGATACCGAATATTTCGTTGATCATCGCCGGATTCAATTTCACAAACACATTTTTTTTTTTTTTTTTTATGTTGGGAAATTATCCAATGACTTCTCCCGCTCTGGGCGGAGCGAAAGGGCGTGTCACTTTTACTGACTAAAACCCACCCGTGTTCCTTCAGTTCCCGGTCCAAGTTCCAAGGTCCCGGTATCCCTTTCGGACTTTCCCGCAACCCTGGCAGGCATCGGTCCTACCGGACCCCTCCAATTGTGCTGACATCTCTTTGAGGCGCGCGTGGAACATTACGCGCCATCGACCCGGGCCCGGTCCTTTTTGGACGGCGAGCTACCCATTGGTCGCCGTCCGCAGGCCCGCGCCTATGGTGGCCGGGAATCCGCTGGGATTCCCGACGCCCGGGGCGTCTCCAGCGGCGGTGGTTAGGGGCATGAGGGCGCAAACTTTGCCTGTCCCTCACGCGTTCCGCCTTCTCCTTTGCGAGCATTACTGCTTCGCAGCAGGAGGTAACGGCTTCCCATGCCCTCTCGCTCCATACCATGGCCTGGACCAGGGCCGGACGCGAGAGGTCATTGCCGCCAATCGCCTTCACGAGGACACGGCGGTGCTCCGCCCAAGCAGGGCATATTTCCTCCCGCCTAATCCTACACAGGAACCTCCCGAAGCTGCCATGTCCGATGAGGACCTGTGTCGGGCGGAAGGTGAGGACGCCGTGGCGCCTCTCTAGCCACTCCTCAAAGAGGGGACTTATCGCCGCAATTGTGGCGTGCCCAGCACTGGGTTGCGACAATCGCACTGTCCATGCCACCATGAGATCCTGCCGGAGCTCTGTCCGCTGTGCCGCGATTTCTCGCGGCAGCGGAGTTACGCCCCGACGCTTCACCTCCTTGCGCCACTCCCAAATGTGCGCGAGGACTTTCGCCTCCAGATCCCATGGCGGTAATCCGGCAAGGAGGCTCGCCGCCTTACGGGAGACCGTGCGATATCCCCGGGCCAGCCGAATGGCCATGACCCTTTGGAAAGCGTTCAACCGGCGGGCTGGCCGCAGCCTAAGGGAACGCGCCCACACCGGTGCCCCGTAAAGGGATTTCACAAACACCTGCGAACGTTTTTTCTTTATTAAGCTATGTCTGGATCTATTAGATTAGACTAATCTGTCTATGTATATTTTCAATCATTTTTGCAGACTTTACAATATGGCAAAGAGAGACGCTTTTTGCTCACTTGGCAAAAAGAAATAACTTTTCATTCTTACAATAAGACACGTTTGAACAATCGATGATTTGAACAACTAACTCAAAAAACGCTCGCTTCCAAACCCAAAAAGAGTAGATTCCTGCATATATTTTCTGTTGCTTATCGTATACTTCGTACAGTACAACGTATAAACTTTGTATAAATGCCGATATACTTATAGGCATATTTATCAGGTCAATCACAGTCTGAAGCTTTATAAAAAAATCTCTTTAAAAAAATAAGATATAGCCCGGAGTAATTTTTGTTTACAATCAAAAAGCACCAAATTGCTCTGAGTGCCGTCGAGGAACACCGGCCTTTTCAAAAATTCTTTTTAATGAACATTTGAAATTCTAAAAATTAATTGAAATTACAAGACCAGGAGTTACCAACAATTTTATGAAAAATATAAATAAGTACGTTAACCTACCTATAGATAGGTAGTTATATAGATAGAAGTATGTATTAGCTAGGTAACTATTTATCGTAAACACGTATTTCTTGAATATATTTCTTCAAGCATGTAACTATTAGGTAGAACTTGTTAATTAAGCCTCCACATAAGTACGTAGGAATATTATTAAGTTAGGATGGTAATAAAGGCTATTATTAAGTTGCCATTAAGTTTATTGGAGCAACGGAACGCCCACATTCACTATCTATAGATACTTATAGGTACATACGCTGAGGTACCTCTCAGTCCTGGTCTTGGGTTCGATTCCCAGGTTGGGCAAATGTTTTTGGGATTTTCCATCTGGAAATTCTCATACCAGCCGGGAATCTGGAGTTTGTGCCCGATGGTTTAAGGGACTTAAAAAAAAAACATAACTGGCGAAATGTTGGTGTACTATGGGAATACCTCTGCCTAACCCTTTGGGCAAACAAGGCGTGAAGTTATGTTATGTACCTACCTTTCAGTTATCATCACTACCTGTCAGACTACCTGAACAAAAAAATATTGTATTTTAATTATTTTACCTTTTTCCGCGTTTTCTCTACCTGAAACTAAGATAAGTACGAAGGTTGTACTAAATAAAAAAAAAATCTAGTCATTTTTAGGATTCCGTACGTCCGAATAAGAAAAAAGAAACCATTATAGGATCACTCGTGCCCGTCTGTGTGCCTATATGTCCGTCTCTCACAGCCAATTCGCTCCGAATCTACTGGACCGATAAAGTTGAAATTTGGTACTCATATGAATTTCTGTTACCCAAACACGGACGCGTTACGTAAATAAATGAATTTGAACTATGGGGGTCACTTTTGGAGGGCAAATTAGTAAAAAAATAAAAATTTGCTAACTATGCCGTGTGATTTACCAAATGAAAGGACTAGTTGTGAGGGTCTTCACGAAAATTGACTCCCTTATCTCCGAAACTACTGAGCCAATTTTTTTTTAAATAGTAAGTACAGAGAATAGTTGTTTACTTATAGATTACAGGGAAACCTATAAAAAATCTATTGTATTAAAATAACATGGTAAATCTCTCAATATTGTGCGTCCAAACTTACATAAAAACATGGCAGATAACATATTCATCGTTCGGAACCCTCACCACGCGAGTTGAAGTCGCATTTGGGTTTTTCATCTCGATTGAATAAGGAAGTCGGAAACAAATAGCTGAAGCGAAGAAAAAATTGTGATGAATATTTTCTAACTATACAACGTGTATCTAAGTTACATAAGTACGAGCACATCATTTGCATTCAAACCAATCATTCCTATTTAAGGACAAGAAAATGCGAAGTCATTTTAAAAAAAAATGGAAATATTATGTAGGTAGGTAAATAATTGATAGTCACAATTAATTAAATGTTTTTTAAAATATATTTCAGGTTGCCTTACGTGAAATATTTTAGACAAATATTCGTACCATTTTCTAATTATTTTTGTATGAAAAAAAAAAAAAAACGAAGAGAAATATAGGTACAGTTGAACAAGCTATTTAGTATACAGGCAAAATAAATTCATTTTCCGCTACACTGCCAAAATTCGTTTTGATTGTGTGTGTAATTTTACTGTTTGAGCTTATGGCTTGGGAGACTGACGTAAAAGGATTTTTGACTACTGAAAACACTCACAAAATTGTTTAAAGTAGTTGCAAGTTATCTGCCTGTAAACCAAATAGGTAGCTTGTTCGACTATACATATTCCAGTTGATTCTTTGTCATAGTCTCACTAATACCCTAGAGTTACGGGATATCAAAAGGAACACCTAGTCTACAGCTACCAGTATTTTACCTTTCAGAAAATGTTTAAGATTAGTACAGTTAACCACAAGTACGTCGAACACTTTGACCTTGGGCTGGCCTAGCTTAGTGCAAAGTTTCTGAGGAATAAGAGGCTAGCTATATCTAAGTTTTGTTACCACTGACTTGCAACCTACTGTACCTAAACAATTAACTACTAATTCAAGTGTTGTAATATCAACAGAGCAAATTATATTAACTTACTAGCTGCCCGCCCTGGCTTCGCACGGGTAGCACTAAGTACTTATCTACGCCGCAACTACCCTACCTACCTACCTACTATACCCACCCTACCTAACCTACCTACCTACTATACCCACCCTACCTAACCTACCTACCTACCTATACCTACCTCCCTACACCTACCCTACATACCTACCTACCTACCTGTCTACCCTTCCTACATTCTTACCTACCTATCTACCGAGATATCAAAAAAGCCATTCTATACAGAATGTATGAGAAAATGAAATTTCTTAAATTTTTTTTTCTTTATTCTTTCCGATGTTTTTATAGTTATTCTGCTATTCTGGGCGGAGATAAATCCAACAAATCAAAGATCATTAAAATCGGTCCCGCAGTTCTCGAGTTATAAATGCTTGAACAAATACGACTTTTATTTTATTCTCGTCTGTCTGTCGTCCTGTACGCGATTAACTCAAAAACTACTGCACCGATTTTCATGCTGTTTCCACCAATGGATAGAGTGATTCTCGAGTAAGGTTTTATTATATTAAAACCGACATCCACGCGGGCGAAGTCGCGGGCATCAGCTAGTATATATATATAAATAGAGAAGCAGATGTATCAAACTTAAGCATGGCTTAGCGTCTTGAAATTATGTTTGCTTAATCCTAGTAAATAGACGTAGATTAGATAAACAATGAGTAGACATTATACGAGTACACAACAAGTTACCCTGATATTTTAGGAGACAGAAAGCACAACTTCGATATTTGATTAATTAAGTACATGACGGCGTCAGCGATGGCTGAGCGATAGTGCCGTCATCATCTAGATTCGGTGGTACGGAATCCATAGTGCAAGTTAACAATAAAACACGGTGATACAGCAAATCAGTTTGTATTTCACTTTCAGAATAATCATCACAGTAGGTACAATACTAATAATGTTCCCTTAACATGAATCTGTCCACGTGCCGCCCCACTCTTGTGAGCGCGTTACGGCGTTTACCCTCACCTTATTAGTACTACAATAATCAATTGAGAGACTATTATCTCTCAAATTTTGTAATCTAGGACATACATATATCATTTTTTTGTTTTAATTGTATAATTCATTAAGGCTTATGGTCATTAAACCTTCTATTACGTTAAAATAGTTACCCTTAACATGAATAACATTCTGATGATTTTCATATCCTATAAAAGAAAACGAAGTTGCAGTCTAGCTACTTAAAATACATATACCTCATACAATTATATTTATTTCTACTTTGTGTACAAGCAATATGAATGTACCGCATATTGGTGCCTACTTGCAGTTCTACTCACGCACAAACGTCGTGACAAAACATACATACATGTACAACCATACATGTAAGTAATCAAATATACATAACTCAACAATACGCAAATAAACAGCATTGCTTTTAGCATAAAAGCAAATGCCAAAATTCTTCAGTGGGTGGAAAACTGGAAATTCTAACCGCAATCTGATGTGACAAGCAAAAATAACGTTTTGATGGCATGGCCGACCAACTGATTACTTACCACAACACAGTTTTAAATGAATGAAGTATAACCGTGGCCACCTTACTTAGTTACATTTTCGTCCACACCTATGCCACACCTTACTAGAATGTAACCTCATTGACAAAGTGACGTAATTAAGAAAACAAATACAAGGTTTTGTGGGAAAAAAAACAACGATTCATGATTAACTGCTTATCGTTGTGCCATCTCTGGTGCCTGAGCCTGTGACAAGTGAGAGGGATTCCCTAGTTTTATCAAACCTGGCTGCACGATTTATTGCCCCAAATATTGTCGACACAAAAGTACTATTCGCATGTGTCGCAGCTTGTGCGAAGTGTCAACAAAACAAATTGTACCTATCTGATATTTTCGTGGGTACAAAGCTGCTGTAATTCACTATGTATTGCAGACCTTGCAGGCTTTGTGTTTAAAATCTGCTATTATGTACGAACGAATGTGCTATAGGTAGGTTCGTGAATGTAATCACGAACCTACCTATAGCACATAGGCAGACACTATTGTGTGTTCTTTTGGTGATTTAGTGTTAAAAAACGGCGGCCTAGCAAGCCTATTCTTTCTCAGAAACTACGTACTGACACAGTAGGTAAGTAATTACAAAAACCAAAAAATAAACACACTGGTTCGAGGACCAAATTACTTCATTCTGCTCCACAAAAAGTAGAAATGATTATCAGATCCTAATGTCGCACCTTCGGAATAGCTGTCGACCCCGATATAATTGAGGAAAGCAAGGAAAATATATCGTAGATAAATCTTTCTTTTCGATTATTTTTCTACACACATCCGATATCCTGTCAAAGTATTCTCAACTTGATATTTTTATGGAGGGATGTGATTTGGTACCAACTCTATAGTCACACCATTATCCGACCATTCACTGTTCTCACTAGTTACATCATTCTATTGTATTCTGCCTATTCATGCATTTAAAAATACCAACGAACAAATTAATTTTAACTTAGTATTTGTTCATACCTAGATACTTCTTTAGTTCCAAAGTATAACTAAGTTAATACTTCGTCCAATCGATATTATCTAGAATCGAAAACAGATACTTAAAACAGATTGGACGAAGTATTATTCAATCTCAGTGTAGCGACACATCATTCCAAACTAACACATTCGGTGGCTCATCTTCGGTGTCGACTTCAAGTTTTGAAAGGCTCATCGAGATTGGAAAAATAACGTATTTCGGGTTTGTAGTTTGTAAATCGATTGTTTAGTAGTCGCTAGCCGCTACGATAAAATTGTTCCTAAGCAAGGTTGTAAACATCATTATTCTATCTCAAATGGATATAAATATTTACCATACAAGCCGAAATCCATAAATGATTATGGTAAGTAAGTTCATGCTCAAATCTGGGTAATAATTTAATCGCAATTACGGTGGTTTCCATCTAAATTGGTGGAAATAAATCTCTATTTTACATGTAAACTGGATTTCTATGTTAATACGAAAAATCGAATTAATCAAAAGGAACCATTTTCAGTCACAGAGCAGTAATTCGGTGGCTTTTCCAAGTAATAGGTCGGCTCAGGCGTGTCCTTAACTAAAGTAACGAATCAACTTGAAAACGACGGCAAATCAAATTTTCGTCTTTTAACCAAAGTAATAGGTATAAGTAAGGATGGACAAGTTTATCTGATTAAGAGCCCTTTTTTCAGTGTAAAGATTCAGCCGTATGAAAATTCATATTGTTATTATGAAAATATGCTTGTAGTTCTCGGAACATGCGATGGAAGACGACTTCTTCAGAAAAAGAACGCAGTAAGTGTTGAATGCGTTGTAGAGCAATAAAATCCAAAAATAGAGGAATTTCTTAAAATACGCTATATTGATTTTCGTCAGTTGGTAGGTAATATTACAATTAAATAACAAATTTTTATCATATTAAATCTAAAATGTATTGAAATCAGATGCAACTTCATGATGATTTTATTTTTTCTGTAAAATCTTTACGCAATCGGCAATTTCGGTTTATACATAACTGTGCAACTATTCCTTCATCTTTAAAATTACAATCTTGTTCGCCATTTTCCCTAGTTTTGCATGAGTGCATGGACTAACAAACCAGGCACTTAGTTTCGTATGCATACATAAGCTGGATTGCCGTTTTTTTACTCAATGCCTGGCTACTTACAAAAGCATTCTTCATAACTGCATCTTAGTTTATTTACGCACGAAGTATTCAATTGTTGTACTCATTTCCACCAGCTCTGGAAAGTCCTAAGGCATTAGTGTCTTAGGATTTTTCTACTTTAGGTCCGCTCTGTATTTATTTATTTTTCATGATAGAGACTAAAAAGATCTTATGAGATTTATAGTCAGCGCCGAATTCTATTTCCATTCGTTATTCCAATTTAAATCAATACATCTAAACAGGTGCATGCTCCAATTAGGTTCAACACTATTCCAGTATTGAAATTCTTAGAACAGTTGAATATAATGGTCTCGACGCACTTGAAGCACTCTGGCCATCCTTATTACCTTCCAATTTGTAGACAACATTTCCACTTCCATGAAGCAAGCAAGTATTGTGTCAAAGGCGCCGCTCTAGAAAATTCTGCAATGTAAAACAAGCGTAAATGTAAAAAAGGCATTTAAGCGCCGGCAATTTAAAACCCCGGCCCACCTAAAACAAAATCTAATGACAAGCTTTGACGCCGTTTGCGAAGGCCACCTGAATCTGATATACAAAATTATGCCTATTAAATGTAACAACTTTTCTTTCAAGGTAGCCGTTCTGTGTAACCTTAGTTTGTGCAGCGTTCTGTGATGTTGTTATGTGTGTCTTGGATTCTCGATTCTGAGAATATTATCTGGTTTACGTAACCGCACTGTAGTAAGCGTAGGTATGATAATAAGCTTGCTTGCGTCCAATTACGAGATCACTACAGTGTAGGTGATTGATGAGCTAGTTAAGGCTCGGGCAAACTGGCGCGATATCACGGGCGCGACAAGGGTAGCACTGCCTGTCGCGCCCGCGATATCGAGTCTGTTTGGAGCCTTTAGTGTTTAGTAGCCGGCTGGCCTCACTGTGTATGAGAATCAAGGTAAAGTAGGTTATAGGTGTACAGTCTTATTGATATAACCGCTCTCGGCCAGTGTCATATATGCCCGTTCCTAGAATAGTTACATTTATAATAGCTACTCGTACGTGTTTGTTCTTTTATGTATTCAATAAAAGAATCTCAAAAGGTTACTGTCATATTTTTTTACGAGACTCTCATACATAAACAGGCATAAATGTCAAGGTTTAGGAGCAACAATGATAGATAATAAAAGAGAACCACATCGCCTTCTACTAGAAAAACTTGAAAAAAAATAAAGAATTTTCATGCAAATCAGTGGTCGCTCTCCCACCCAGTGCGTCACTTGAAATTAACCAAAGCGAAATACAAGCATTTTCATGACAGTAATAAAAATAAAATTCACATTATATTTTTAAGACCGAATCATTAAAAGAAAGAGTGTTTTTGATGATAAGAAAATAAACTGAGGTCTGGATACTTGCGTCTATTTAGTGCATAATTTGCAATGTTCAAGGCGTGTAGTTTATATTCTTTAAATGGCTTTGGTGACTACTTTAATGAAGCTAAAGGCACTTCCATGGAATTGAAAACGTGAGCAGTCCAAATACAGTTACCATACAAATAAACACTGATTCATTCACAATTTTTTATTATCAACTGGCTGCGCCCCGCGGTTTCACCCGGATAAGTCTCGATCCCGTTAGAATATCGGGATAAAAGTATTCTATGTCCTAGCCCAGGTCTACACATATGCTCATCCAAATCCGTTCAGCCGTTTTAGAGTGAAAGCTTAACAAACAAACAAGTTAGGATATGACATTTTATCTTTCTTTCAAATAAATAATTATAATAGACCTGTAGGTAACCTTCTCTCGAGTTCCGAAAAGCAAAAAGATTATTCTAAGCCAGATAATTTAATTTTAATACAGTTACAAAATGAATTTCTTTTAGCATAACTTTATTAAACTTAATGTTAACTTTAGTCGTGTAATTTAACGTTCATTTCACATTCATCTAATAAGAATACTTGTAAGTAATTTTTACCAACTTTTACTTGGATTTTATTTCACCTTCGAGGTATTTAAAACGAAGTAGCTGCTATAAAATGTTTATTTTCATAGAACTGTACAGTCAACAATAAAATTGTTTGGTGACAAGTATTTGAGTTATGTATATCGCGACGACCTTGCAAAGGTGGCTGGGACAGACTGAGTGCGGAAGGCGGAGGACAGGGTGTTGGGGCGCCACCTGGGAGAGGTCCAGTAGAGAACTGCGATAGGCCGAGTTGATTTGCGCTATGCACTTTGCCTGTACAGTTACAATACGTAAAACTACTTAAAAATAAATAATACACAAATCATAAACAAGCTATTTTCAAGTCGAGAGTACACCTACATATTTATTACATCTAAGCACAAATTGTATAAAAGTTCCCTGAATTTATCTGCTGACTATGCAGGTACTTATCAGATCATCTGCCTAGCCTTTTCCCAACTATAGTGGGGTCAGCTTCCAGTCTAACCGGATGCAGCTGAATACCAATATTTTTACATGGAGCGACTGCCTATCGGACCTCCACAACCCAGTAACTGGGTAATACGATACCCCTTGGTAAGACTGGTTGTCAGACTTTCGAGCTTCTGACGACTCGTAACGACTGTCAAAGATCCACAAATGACAGCCACCGGCTTAACGTGCTTCCCGAGGCACGCTGGAGTCTCAGTATGTAAAGATGGGCACCCATCCACGGATCAACCCCGGCAAGCGTAGCTTAACCTAATGGGTCGACCCATGCGGCTGTTATTAAGTAGCCAGGAGCTCCTCAGGTACTTATCAGATTTACTTACCTAATAATTTTCATTTTTAGGTGTTTCTTCAGCAGCAGGTGTTTTTCTTATCAACCTTGCTTTAGATAGGTACGATTATTTTTTTCTTCCAATTAAGTACCTACTTTGTTTCATCCGCTTGGTATTCGGAGAGCCATTCAAAATAAAACAGTCTACATAATTTATACTGTAACTAGCTGCGCCCCGGGGTTTAACCCGCGCAAGTCTCGATTCCGAAAGAATATCGAGATAAAAAGTATTTTTTATTTATATTTATTCCAAAATCTGTATTAACAATAACATACTTAAGGTCTGCCAAACTGCATAACAGTTTGTCGGCAGTTGTTCTCGTCTAGCAATGGATTACAAATTTTGAATTTTGAAAATAAATGTGCTAAAAATTAATTAATGCTAAGTAAACTATACAATAATATACCTACAGTCGAGATCAAAAATCTCACTTTATCTTTTGACATATTCTAGGTCATGGTCTACCCATGTGCCAAATTTCATCTAAATCCGTTCCGTGTATTCCCGTTCGTCCCACTGGCGTCGTCCCACTGGTGGGACGAACGGGAATTTAATAAATTATATTAAATTTATTCCCGCTCGTCCCACTGACTTTGTTAGTGGGACGAACGGGAATGATTTAGTCATTTTATTTTTAATTCCCATTGGTCCCACTGAATAATTTGAGTCTGGTCGCTGTTCAATTATACACTTATTTATCCTAACTAATACTATAAATTCGAAAGTGAGTTTGTTTATTTTGTTTGTTTGTTTGTTTGTTAGGTACACTTTCACGGTAAAACGGCTGAAATGATGTAAATGCAATTTGGCACAAAGTTAGACCATGACAAAGTGACGTGCACAAAGTGCTTTGCTCAGAATAGCGCCTTGTATGCATGCAACGTACTATAGAAATAAAAAGTATCTATCCTATGTCTTAACCTAGGTCATGATCTACCCATGTGCCAAATTGCATTTACATCATTTCAGCCGTTTTAGCGTGAAAGTGTACCTAACAAGCAAACAAACAAAACAAACAAACTCACTTTCGCATTTATAGTATTAGTTAGGATAAATAAGTGAATAATTGAACAACAACCAGACTCAAATTATTCAGTGGGACCAATGGGAATTAAAAATAAAATGACTAAATCATTCCCGTTCGTCCCACTAACAAAGTCAGTGGGACGAGCGGGAATAAATTTAATATAATTTATTAAATTCCCGTTCGTCCCACCAGTGGGACGACGGCAGTGGGACGAACGGGAATACACAATCCGTTCAGCCGTGTTAGCGTGAAAGCATAACAAACAGACCAACAAACAAACTCACTTTCACATTTATAATATTAGTTAGGATATTGAAGTAACACCTACGCCCGCCCACCTGTAACCTTGCCACAATGAATTCGTGGAAAGCATATAATCGTTTTTCGGTAGAAATAGCAATTTTATGTAAGTACTTAATATATTAGTACTGTAAATATTAAGACATAGCCTCATCGGAAACCCCATTCACAGTTCACTAAAAGCTTCAAACTCAAACTCAAAACTCAAAGCATTTCTCTCAAATAAAACAATTACAGGCACTTTTAAATTGTCAAGGGGTCGGTCAGTCAGAAAGATGAAGCTAGTTGCCAATTCCAAAGCGTAGTAGGTTCCTATGGAGAAGAACGGGCAAGAAACTCCACGGACACTCTTTTAAATCAGAATCTTCTTGTAGGTAATACCTGTTTAATTTTCCCCCAGCGGCTTTTACTCGATCGCCTTTGAAAGGCGTATGATTGAAGAGTATCGTTAATAACTAAGTACACTGTTCATTATAATGTAACTTTTAATATTTATATTTTAACCAAATAGGGGTTAACTAAAAATAAACTTTGTTGAAATGTTGATTGCCTTACTAGTACTATCCGAGTTGTTTATTGGATAGATCAAAATTAAACTATAATAAAATCGTAGTAATTTAAAAAATAAAATCTTTAAGTAGGTAAAAATAAGATTTTATAAAGTTGATTAAAGGTTGAAAGGTTTTTTACAACAAAATAGGAAAAACGGAATAAAAATACGATGTTTAACATTTTCCCTATCGTGTCCACATGCCACATGTTGCCACCCTCATCGATAAATGTCAACACAACGCACTTTTAACGATGGAAAAATATACAAAGACTCTATCGCGGTGAAGCTTGCCGTAGTATTTGACGTATTCATAGTCACATTATGATCGTTATGTGAAACTTTGTGGGATGTTGCATTATGTCCCTAATAGATACCAATGCACTAGGGGCGAGCCTAGTGCAAATAACTGTGAACAATCCAGGCTTCCGAGAAATAGCTAATGACTATTTGGATTTATAATAAACATTTTTGAGGAAGGACACAAACTTAAAATAACTCGATTTAAAAATAAAGTTTTTACTTCAACGCTTACAAAAGCTTCTTTTAAAACAAAATCAATTTTAATGTAATTTAATTACATTGCAAGCGGATGTTGATCAGCACAAGCGTGGGTAAAAAGAAGAACACGTTTTGCGCCGTACTTAATTAAATGTAGGAATTTAATTATCGGCTTCCCTGCGCCGCAAACGTAGTTCTGCACTAGGTCAACACTGCACTTACCACAAACATATTAAAGTTCCTATTTATTATTTCGAAAGCTGCGAAGAGCGGAAAAGAGACAGGAATGCCTTTGCCCTGCAGTGTGACAAAATTAATCAACTCGGCCTATTGCAGTCCACTGCTGGACATAGGCCTCTCCCAGGCTGCGCCACAACACCCTGTCCTCCGCCTTCCGCATCCAGTCTGTCCCAGACAACATAATAGACCAAAAGTAATAATAATAATTTATTATTTAGTAATTGGCTCATGACTCTGTAGCATTCGATTAAGCAATTGAACAGGTACAATACCACAAAAACTTTGATTTTTAGTAGGTCTCAATTCACAAAAAACAAACTTATATACTATCAAAACAATCTGCCTAGCCTTTTCCCAACTATATTGGGGTCGGCTTCCAGTCTAACGGATGCAGCTGAATACCAGTATTTTACATGGAGCGACTGCCTATCTGACCTCCACAACCCAGCAACTGGGCAACACGATACCCCTTGATAAGACTGGTTGTCAGACTTTCGGGTTTCTGACGACCCGTAACGACTGTCAAAGATCCACGAATGACAGCCGGGACCAACGGCTTAACGTGCTTTCCGAGGCACGGAGGAGTCCCGGTTTGTAAAGATGGTCACCCATCCACGGACCAACCCCGGCAAGCGTAGCTTAACCTGAAGGATCGACCCGGTGCAGTTGTTATTACTTAGCCACGAGCTCCTCAACTTACTATCGCTGGATACTTATTTAATTTACGCACGATTTCAAAAAGCAGTCTGTAGTTACACCTTACACATAACTGCCTGCAAAATAGTCATATTCAAATAAGTATTTCATCTCAAAACAATCTTCATTTTCCTCTTAGCAACTTTGTTTCGAATTTCCCGAATATAACGAGCCTAATATGACAAGACATTATTACAACAGAGGAAGAAAAATAATTTATTGACTCAAACGAACTTCGCAGGGGTCCATTCTGTTTTCATTTGATTGGAACTTCCGGGAATATGAATGACCATAAGGCTGCGCACATGATCCAATAGTCCCAATGTAAACGAACAGAAGGTTCCAATTTTTCGGATTGTAAATCAATTGTTCAATTTACCGAACATGAGAAGAACCTTAATGTTCTTTAAATCTTTTTTAGACAAAGAGTTAAAGAACATCAAGGTTCATAATAAGGTAATTGTTTCGGCGGGCCTTTTTCTAAACAGCTCTGTGTAATGCTGTTTCGCCCTTTTCTATAATTATCCACCTTCATGTCGTAATTATAATTAAACTTTTCCTAGAGAAAATGTTAAAAAACGAAAAATGAAGATTTATACAAAGGTCACGTTTACCCGGATTTCTAAGGAACTCATCGATCTGATTTCATCATAACCTACACATTCAGCTATTCTGAGAACGCAAATGTTCAGATTCTCTTCAAACAGTCAATACCTATAAGTGAAAGTGATCAATACAGTACCGTCCCGTGTAATGAAGCAATAATTGTTTCACAATCACTCTCTTGCTTATGAAGGCACGTACGGCAGGCATCCGACGCCGATTACGTTTCTCCATTCAATCGAGCTACCGCACTCCCCTTTTTTTTTTTTTTTTTTTTTTTTTTTTTTTTTTTTTTTTTTTTTTGAGGGTGGGAAATCATCCAATGACTTCTCCCGCTCTGGGCGGAGCGGAAGGGCGTGTCAGACTTTTACTGACTAAAACCCACCCGTGTTCCTTCATTTGCCTGTTGCCAAGGTCCCGGTATCCCTTTCGGACTTTCCCGCAACCCTGGCAGGCATCGGTCCTACCGGACCCCGTCAATTTTGCTGACATCTCTTTGAGGCGCGCGTGGAACACGACGCGCCATCGACCCGGGCCTGGTCCTTATCGGACGGCGAGCTGCCCGTTGCTCGCCGTCCGCAAGCCCGCGCCTATGGTGGCCGGAAATCCGCCTGGGATTCCCGACGCCCAGGGCGTCTCCAACGGCGGCGGTTAGGGGCGTGAGGGCGCAAACTTTGCCTTTCCCTCACGCGTTCCGCCTCCTCCTTCGCGAGCATTACTGCTTCGCAGAAGGAGGTGACGGCTTCCCATGCCCTCTCGCTCCGTACCATGGCCTGAACCAGGGCCGGACGCGAGAGGTCACCGCCGCCAATCGCCTCCGCGAGGACACGGCGGTGCTCCGCCCAAGCAGGGCACACCTCAACCGTATGCTCCACCGTGTCCTCCGGTACCGCACTCCCCTGACGTCGTGTATGTTCGAATCGTGTTGCATTATTAAACGAGTAGAATAAAATCAGATACGTACACGTGATTCGTCTATTATTATCCAAAATAGATAGTAAAATTGTAAGATGATATGCAACCAATCAGTGATCTACAGACGGGCAGTAATCTGAAAATGTTATTTAATTAACCAAATACTGTTTACCAAGCAACTAATCCAAACATCAAACAAATATTTTACATAGAATGTTCATTTCAATTCATCAAAACACATGACTGTATACTTTACCTTTAGAAGCAACTTTAAACGAAGTAAAACAACAACAAAAAACATTAGCATTTTACTAGAACCGTGACCGAATTTTTCGTTGAGTAAATTGGTCGTGTCGAAGCTTCGCATTCTTACAATATTGAAAACGTTATCTATCAAACTTTTGGAAAATGTCAAATAACTGCAGGTGCTTTTACGTCTGACCAGGGGCCCTATTATGAACTCTTATTTCCAGGCAGTTTACGGCGTAAACAGAACTGCCTTGCAATTTCGTATTATGAACTCGTCAAGCAAGCCAGTCAGCGGTCACGTGACACCCTGGCCGCCTTCTGCCCGAATATTGCCTGGAAATATCGTACTACGAACGTTCGTTTGACATTTCTTGACATACTAAAACTGTTATTATGTAACCTCACAATCCATTCAATAAAAGCTGCTTCAGAGGACCTTTTATTGAATTGTTTTGGATTTATTTGGCGAAATTATTCGACCATTATCCAGCTAACATAAAAAATATGGGGTGTGACGAATATGTACCGTTTGAGTTTCTGGAAACTCTAGAGTGGCACTTCTGAGTGATAAAAATACCGAAACAACGATCAAATTGTAAAACTCCCACAAGTTTTCCAACAGAACATAGGTTAGTCGCCGACGAGGGCGAGAACTCTCATCCACTGAACTATGTATAATAATTATAACTGCCTTTTAATATCTTGTTTATTTATTTTCATACATAATTATACATTTTTTAACATTTTATAAAAGTCATTAAAAAAATCATTTGAAAATATAAAAATAGATCCGCCGGTATCGGGAGCAGGGTGTAAGCTACCAGTGGTTAAGGCTGCAGAGACAGGAACCTCCTCACAATGCGAGCCTTATCTGCCTTCTGAATCAGGCCCTTGATCCAACTGCATAACGAGAGCCTCGAGAGCTCGAGGCCGAGGCCATGATCCAGGCCATCGGCCGTTCCGACAATCGGCACAATGCAGTGATAGCCGAGCTCACATTCCACATGTCAACAACTGCCTCTAATTCTAATATTATCATGATGAAAACTGATAATTAAAAACACTTGAAAACACCACACGGTGGTGTGGTGTAAGTATTTTCATCCACCACCATATCCATCCCCAACCATATTTTCGTTTATACTTCGAATCTATTACGTACATAAAATTATACATTTCTTAATTTATTTATGCAACAATGACAACAATACGTACATGAAGTTGTCAAATTCCCCGCTGAACTTCAAGTGGAGTACGTTCGGAAACTTAATCGCGCGTTACAATTAGCAACCACACAAAATTATTAAGGAATTAATTATATAGCACAATATACATTGTGCGTTCATATTTTAACCTACTTTTAGTAACTAGAATTATATATAATTTATATTTTTTTCATAAAATACATGATTTAAATAAAATCGTAACTTACCGATAAATATTTGATTGTGTTTCTGAATGTTACGGCAAAGAATTACAAGCCAGCCATAGACAAACTACCCAGCGTGAAATCGGTCAGAATTACGAATGTCATAATACGAAATTTAACCATGCAGGGAAATGAATTGCCTGGAACTTGCCAGGTTTTTTTTAAAGTTCGTAATAGGCCCCCAGTAGATAAACCAAATACAATTCAGATTTGTCAAAGAATATTTCGCTTTATTTTCAGTTTTGAAATGGTGGCCACTAAAACCTTTAAAAAAAGAGAGCTTTTGATAAATGAATAGTCGAATCATCTCGAATTTCTATTTATTTTCACGGCTGTCGAAGCTTTCTACTGGAATATGAAGCACGCTAGTAGCTAATGTTAACAAGCTATAACACACACACGTTACACGTTTTATCGATATGTGTAGAATCAATAAATATGCAAAAATAACTTTGAATTAAATCGACACCACTTGTAAAGTTTAAGGTAAAAATTGCTTTGAGCCACCAATGTGAAAACTTTTGAAAAGTGAAACTCCTTATTTACAATAGTTAGTTTTCAAAATAGCAAAATAATTACTGCACTTACTTAAAAAAAATCTGCCACCATTATTTACACTCACACTAATTAATCCCCGCGGTGTGGGTGATGTAACTCAGCATCATAATACATACCTATGTTTTTTCAATTCAGCGAAGCATACACGTGGTGCAATAAATCGTTACCAACAGCGTATTATTTTCTCTTTCACGTAAATACCAAAATAAGCTCGACAGAGGTCATATACAAAAACCATACGGTGTTTTCGTTGTACCGTGACAGATATTACCTATAAAACTTTTAAATATAGTGTGAGCAGGCAGCGTCCATTCATACGTCGAGGAAGCATCCCGGCGCGGATCTAGCCCAGGCGACCTTCAAACTGAAACAGGACCAGTCGGCTTTACGGAGCAACGAAACAAAAAGAGTTATTTATTCTCAGTATAGACCGGCTTAATAGTGAAAATCTCAGTGTTAGAGATTTATTTAGTACACAAAGCTCGGAATTAGATGGGATAAAGCGCGCCACAAAAAGATTTTGAAACTTTAAAGCAAAAAGATTTTCTTTCGTAAATCCCACTTATAGACCGTAATGTTGAGTGTATATTAAGAAAAGTAATATTACAGTTGAAAGGATGTCTTCGTTTGGTTTAAATGAAGCAAATAGCTTTACATACAAATTGTTATTTCAGAACTGTAAAAAGGATATATGTGTTGGAGCATTACTTCACTGGAAAAACCAATAAGTAGTTAGTTGCGTCTCAACTACTAACTAACCCAAATGTGGATAACCGATTAGGTATCTTAGCATTTTGAATTGCACCGATGCACTGCAATTTCAGATTGATTCGTATTCAAAATATAGGTAAAAAAAAAAAAAATACTGAAAATTATAATTTTTTGATACAGTATTGCGACTTTGATTTATGCATAAATACACTTTTTACAAACAAACATGCAGCGGAATCATTAATAATGATATTGTTTGTGATATAACGAGATTAATGGAAAAGGATTAAAAACTTTTGCTCGCTGGTCTACACTACAAAGTTTTGTTCGCTGGTCTACTTACATTCATTTATATGTGGGTTTAACACACACATAACAAATATATATATTGCATATGGTTCTACTGTTCTACAGGCTGGATGAATAGTCAATTTAAAGGTATAATACCACAAAATAGAACCGTAACAATAATTATAGTTTTCGGATGCCCATTATTGAGTGTGCAAGTCACCCCCTGCCATTTTATCTATAGTTAATTGATTCAGGCGTGACTTTGCGGAAATCCATTATAAAATACAAGTGACGTAGATATATTTAGTAACCTATTCCGCTTAACTATTCTTCAAGAGTCATAAAAAACCCTGTAAGAAATCGACACGTGTTTCACCTCTCAACGAGGCATCCTCAGGATAACGATTGACCAATTGCAAACCAGAACACGACGTGTTGCCACACCGAGCGCTGGACGCAGAGTGAATCAAATCGCCCGTCACCCCCACTTATATAGGATTGCTGCTCGGCGCTACGCGGCTTGGATCGTTATCAGTGCGATAAGCGCGATAAGGGGCAAACAGTCGCAGGGGCAATACCAGTAATCCAAGGTCGCCTTTGTTGCGAGGAGCTCGTGGCTACGTAATAACAGCCGTACGGGTCGATACATCAGGCTAAGCTACGCTTGCCGGGGTTGGTCCGTGGATGGGTGATCATCTTTACATACCGAGACTCCTCCGTGCCTCGGAAAGCACGTTAAGCCGTTGGTCCCGGCTGTCATTTGTGGATCTTTGACAGTCGTTACGGGTCGTCAGAAGCCCGAAAGTCCGACAACCAGTTAAGCCAAGGGATATCGTATTACCCAGTTACTGGGTTGTGGAGGTCAGATAGGCAGTCGCTCCATGTAAAATACAGGTATTCAGCTGCATCCGGTTAGACTGGAAGCCGACCCCAACATAGTTGGGAAAAGGCTAGGCAGATGATGATCTACGTCTATTGTATTTCATTATATCTATGTATTTTATAAACATTGGTCAGGCAGGGGCCATAGTCTTTCCATAGTTCAAGATAACCAGTTCACTTAGCCACCGAAACCCATCATCCAATATCTTTGTTTCCATATCCTGCAATAGTCCAGACCAATCGGGGGTTGTCCTTGGCTGCACTTGCATAGTGCATACAGGGGTAATGGTCGGTTGGCGTCTCAACACTTAAAAATGTCTAAGGGGCCTCTGCGAGTAGGCTTCGGCCCCTCGTACGCGTTCCAGGGTCCCGAGATATTTAAAATATAGATAAAACAGGAGGTACAATAATAGCACGCACTTTTCGATAGAAGTACGTTGAGAGGTGGAAATTTTGCGTGGTTTTAAAACCGTTGCTTGCGGCCAAATATCCATTTCGTGTACAATAATAATGGCAAAATAATAATAAGTATTGTATTGTACGTAACTGTGTTTATTTTCTGACTTTCCGCCTGTAAAATATTATTCTCCCGACGGAAAACGTTTCAAAATACATTCGTAGGCATGGAAATGAACAAAATTTGATACAATATTTTACTCATTTTAGACGAAACCTTTAAAAAATATGTTATGTTTATTTCGGTAAAAGTGTGTTTAAAGTAGGTAGGTCGATAAATACATACTGTTTTAATTAAGGATTTGATAAGTATCTCTATCTAACCAAGTTCATCATCATCTGCCTAGCCTTTTCCCGATCATGTTGGGGTCGGCTTCCAGTCTAACCGGATGCAGCTGAATACCAGTATTTTACATGGAGCGACTGCTTATCTGACCTCCACAACCCAGTAACTGGGTAATACGATACCCCTTGGCAAGACTGGTTGTCAGACTTTCGGGTTTCTGACGACCCGTAACGACTGTCAAAGATCCACAAATGACAGCCGGGACCAACGGTTTGACGACTATCTAACCAAGTTACCTACCAAAAATATAATTTGTAAAACGATACATAAAACTCATGTTATTATTTAAAGGACTTCTTGTGTGTAAGAAATCATTTTCAGTACCTAGTAAAGAACGCGACATGCTCATTTCAAAGATTAGGAACTACCTATCCGATTTGAGGTGAGCGTGCGTGCGCTACATTTCAATACTTGGCTTCCACATCTGTGCCTGAATTTTACATTTTTCTCACGATGGTAAACACCCCCGATATCGGCTCAATCTGAATAAGGTCACCAAATCTACATTTTAAATATTAAAATGTAGAGTTAACTTGACAATTTTCAAAGTCAGGTTTTTTAGGTAATATTAAATTTGTTACACTGAAAAGGGAAAGGGCTATCTTGATTTATAAAAATTAGGTACAATACAGCAATTTTTCTTTACTTTATAAACATTGGATTTTCGTCGAAACGTGGATTGCACTACGAGCCTAAACGAAATTGTAACACATTCGCAAACAAAAAGATCGTAGAAACCACTTTATCTGTAGACCGTACAAATATTTGTACATTTTATTTTTATTATGTAAGTAAGGATACCCAGAACTAAGACACAGTAGCTATGAAAGGAATCGGCATAATCCACCCTACGTGTTGCAATCAAATTGCAAATTAGAATCGTACGATAACGTACGAACATTTGGAACACGACGAAACGAAATCAATGCTACAAGTTACGTCGTGACTCCGTGAGGTAATTGGCAATATCCAATGGAATAGGAAGTAGTGTATAAGATCTAATCTTAAAGTTAAGAACACCGGTATAATAAGGTTAACAAAAAAAGATTTTCTGATACGATCTACGTGCCGTGTGTTGCGGTGCTACGATCGATGGAATTCCACTTATAGACTATGGTGGTGTTTATTACAGTTAAAGAAAATGAAATTCGATATTGTGCTTTTGTCTGGACACTTTTCAGGAAAAAAGGGGCCAAAGTCATTTCAAACGAACCTCACAATTCTAATTGGAATACGTAGGATATTACACACGTATCTTATGATTCCTTCCATTGTAGTAAAATTTTACGAGCAGTAAAAGTCAAATATAAAGTAATGTACAGCTCAGTCGTAATTTATTAACTTCGTGTCTGACACAGGACAATAAAATGGTACACATGTTGGCTGCCAGGGAAGCGCGCCCTAGGGCACCGACAAAGGCCCGACGCTAAATGGAATACGACTCAACTCACACGCTTTATAAATGCCGAACTACATATCGATAAATTTCTCTAGCCTGGTCTGGGTTTTGAGGCAAAAAGTTAGATTCTAAGAAAGATCTTTTATCGTAACGGTTTCATTTAAAATCTTTAAGCAAAATCTTTTACCAATTCAAATAAGTAAACTCTTTCCTTATAATATGACTGTTTACTGGAAATCAGTAAGATAGGCTACTTGCTTCTTTGTTGATCAAATAAATCCATCCTAGATAAATCTCCTTACGCGGTTAGTAAGCATCTCTTAAGACTCTTCAATCTTCGATTCGAGATAATTCTTCGTCATTCACCAAAACTCATGAAAAGTAAAATGTATTTTACGTTTCAATAATAAAATGTAAGTAAATTACATTTTTATTGGTAAAATATATCTTGTTTTTTTATGAAGTAGGTACTTTATAATCCATACTTAATAATAATTATACATTTGAAAGTAACTCTGTCTGTCTGTCTGTATGTTACCTTTGCACGCCTAAACCACTGAACGGATTTCGATAAAATTTGGCAAGGTGGTAGATGGCATCTCGGAGAAAGACATAGGCTACTTTTTATCGACATACCACGCGGGCGAAGCCGCGGGTAGAAGCTAGTACCTAATAATTCTATAATTTATATACATCTAACACTAAAATAATAATAATAATAGTTATTTATGCAACTGTTATATAATAAGGGGTATTAAAACACGAACGTGGGTTTATCACACGAGGCGAAGCCAAGTGTTGTAATAGTATCACATGAGTGTTTTAATACCTAATTATTTACAGTAGCATAGAAGACTTTATCTACACCCATGATATGGATCCTCTTTATAAGGTTCTTTGCAATACTAATATCCAACGAAAATGGAGGAATACGACTCACGTGAATTCGAATAACCTTAAAGTTTTTATTTTTTAATCACGGTGCTTTGATAGTAAAACGCGCCTGCATGACAATGTTCTTTTTTTTAAATGAGTTGCATTATGATATAGTACAACATCATAACACCCGTTTGGATGATATTCTGGTTGCTAAGACACTGGTTGTTTTATTGTTGGCAATGAGCTAACTGTTTCAGAAACTTTTTTAAAGGACTTATATCATGGGTGTAGATAAATATTTTTAAATGATTTTATATTCTAATATTTAAAAATGTAATTTATAAGTGTCTTTACGAAATAAAGAAAATTATAATAAATGTAAATAGTATTTACCTACCTTTGTGAAATGTGTATAAAATAATAGTTAATCTAATGTTCCCTAGCATTGGAAACATCGTTATGATATATTTGTAAATTGTTGATTGCGAACTCATTTTGGACGCATTAACAAGGAACACAGTAACAGAGTTTATATCATAGTAAAGTGTGAAGTTTTAAATAATCTTGGATCGAGAGCCGCACAAACGTGAACTCAAAGCTATATAAATGTGACATTATCACAGTCGATATCCGTTCTAATATAATTGAAATTCTTTTTGTTAACGGAAATTGTTACTATCTCTGTAATCTACTCCTATATTGTGTGACTTTTCTAGTTTCACGATTTTCTGCTAATGTGGACCTTCCAATCAGAATAAAGAATTAATCGAGAGCGTTCCCAGAGCTCTCGCCCACAGGAACAGAGCTTAACGACGTGATACTGAGCGCACGATTGTGCATGAGCAATGATTGATTAGACTGCCACCGCATGTCTATCCAACTGCGTTTCCGCCATCGAGACATTAATAAGTCTTCTAATCAAACTCTTTTCTTGCTTCAGGATCTTTCCTAGTTGTCAAAAGATAAAGAATTTATAAATCTCAGCAGAGGCAATTTTGTAGTTAGCACTACGAAATTGTGGCCCCTACTTTATATTTAACATCTGCTGAACAAAACCTACTTAATAATGCGAAAGGTTTGTTTAAAATTAATTTTAGTCTATTCTCGTAGCGCTATTGTGCTCGTGCAAACAATATGAAGTTAAGCAATTAGTCAGAAACTAACTGTGAACGTAATTTGATCCAAAATTGTTTATATCTAAACTTTTGGTATCACATGGCCTCGCTCTGAACACTTTCACAATCAATATTTTGTTTTCCAACCTCGATTAGCTTGGTAATTGAACAACGCCTTATTTTCCACCGTTTTACACCATTCTTCCATAACTGCTCAATTTCATTCACGCTTCTGTGGATCTGGTACAAAAAAGTTCAATACAAATTGGTTGGCCATTTTATTTACTCAATCGAATGTGTTTACAAGGAAAACACTGAACGTATCAATCGCTTTTGACGAATAGATAGATGTGTGATAGATGTTACTTATATAGCCACGAGAGAGAGCTTCTGTAGCTTTACAATAACAAATAATCGTTGTGTTTTTGTGATTGGCCTATTTTCGAAGTGCATTTTTCTATAGTATCTATGTAGAAAAACTGTCACGAGTCCCGTAAGTAAACTCTCAAACATCTTGTATGCTAAAGAAAAAACTTTCTAAAACAGCTGCAAGTTTGCTTAAACATGAACCTTATTGACTTATTCAAGAGAGAAACCTATATTTGAGCGGAATCAGCATCACGTGCTGCTGCAGCGCTCACTAGAATAGTATCTACAATTTATTCCAGCAGGCGTAGCATGAGCACCGTTTTGTCGACGGAAGAGTAGACAAAAATGACGTTCCGTGTAGACAGTACGACGGCAGCTAAGTAAAAAGAGTCAACTGCACTTTTAACGAAATTCACTCTTTTACATAATTCGACTCAGAATTCTTTGTTTTGTTTCAAATTGTCTTCATTTCCTTAGACAAATTTCAGTTGTCAGTGTGATTTTGACAGTAAGGATAGAAAACTTTCTTCCGAAATAGTCTACATATTAAAAGACCTAGACAAAGATCGATATAAATGAAAGACAAAATGACAGATTGTAGAAGGATTTCTACGGTGCGATGTCAAAATTGAAGAAACGAAATGTCACTTTGTATAGAAAAAGCTACGTCTATTCTTCGTCGAAATAGAAAGCGCCATGCTACGCCTGCAGATCGACAACCATTTTAATGCTGCACGTAGCAAATTCAAGAAACTATAATTTGAAAGAGAAAACCAAAACTCTGCGAAGGAAATGTATGGAAACCATGTGAATTAGATGTGACCTTTAACATCTTAAGTACACAACACAGATTTTAACACAAAGAGATTTGAGATAAACTTGAGCGTTTTGAAGGCGGTACAAAAAAATTCATAGTCGATATTAATAAAAATATTCCGTTGACATTGCGATATCTAAACCACCTGCTAGAAAAGTTAGCGAACCTTTCAGGGAGCCCAAATTTTATGAGCTCTCGAGATATCCGACCTTTCTAAAGATTATGTTACATCGCGTCGGCACGATACCTGTAAATATGGTTTTGGAATACCTACCTGCTAGATGAAATAAATAAAATTTAAGTAGGAATAATGCCTAGCACAGAATAGTCTTTTTGAGATGGACATTGAATTCTGTAAGTTAGCTTAATCGCTAACGGCTCTCCATAAGGCACAATTTGTCATAACTTGCAACTTCTCTGCCCATAAAACAAGATAAGTTGCCTAATTGCATAGGTGTAGTGGACATGAGAAAAGTACGCATTTATTAGTCTGGCATATCGATTATTAGAAAAAGTACGGCTTTTAGAGCGTGTGTCGTCTCTGTCACCTTACACATTACATAAAGCTCAAGGTGCCATTTATTACTCCCAGGTACCTATTGAATGTTCATTCCCAAATAAATATTTTATTGCTTGAAAGGTGTTGCTGGAAATGTCCGAATCAGATTATACTTTTTGATTTTTATCATAAAGACGTAACTCGCCAAATTGAGTTTTATAATTAAAGCCTATGTCAGAAACAGAGCCAACCGCATGGTTGGCCCCTACATCAGGGCCCTTAATTAAATATTCTACAAAAAGATTTTTGCATTTTGTTTAATATTTTAACATTAAATACTTAAACATTCTTTCTAGGCAAGCAAAAGTCAATTGGACCATATTCATCAGCGTTATCGTACGTTATAAAACGATTCATACCTAAAAATACTTATTTCTCGATAATTTATCCTGGTTTTGACCATGAAAAATTTAATTTAATCAAATACGGAATTCGCAATTTATTCGGAACTAATGGCTAAGAGAGTCTACTAACTAATGACCTAAATTTTTTATTAATTCATTACTTTCGCGTTAAGGCATTTTTGATGGTGATGAAGTTACTAAAAATAGCTTAGTATTATACACCAGAATCAGAACTACTGGCATTACCAGAGATAGAAATTCAATTTAGAACATCAGTAGTCCTATTCTGAAAAATCTCAGTGTTAAGCTCTTATAGCCAACATAAAAACTGAGTTTTGACAGTTTATGGATTTGACACTGACAACTGACACTGTGAAAACGGAAACAGAAGCGGCAACACACCAGTTCGAGAGTCACTGAAGAACAGGTGACAATCCTTCACCTAAAAACATCAATCAAAAGATTCAAAAGTGTACGAAAAGCTAGTCCGCCCCCGGACGACGCCATCACAAAATCGAAAGTTGAAGTTGGTTCGAATGTTCGTTTGTATATTGCTTAGTCGATATCAGATTGAAAATGTCAACTTTTTATAGAATTGAGATTATTAACACCTACCTACTGATTTATGTTTAACTCGTTTTGCAAATAAGTACCTCTTGCTCAACCAGTAATCAATTATAGGAAGTATCTACCTACTTACGTATTATCGTAGTATCCATCTTACTAAAATAAAAAGCTCCTCGTGTCGAAATCATTTGCGTATCTGGAATATTCTTGTGCACAAAAAGGATCATCGAGATTATCTTATGTACCTGCTTACAAGCATGTCGTCAGGAATTATTTTATACATATAATAAAGTACTTACCTAAAATGAGCGATTCGATACACCGTCGGAGTCGCTGAAGACGACATAATGTTTAAACTAGATGTAGTATTCTTTAAAGATTTAAAAACAAATCTCAATCAACTCAGCCTACCGCAGTCTACTGCTAGATATAGGCCTCTTCCAAGCTGCGTCATGACACCCTGTCCTCCGCCTTCCGCAGCCAGTCTGTCCCAGCCACTTTCTTAAGGTCGTCGGTCCATCTAGCAGGGGGCGTCCCACGCTACGCTTGCCGATACGTGGTCTCCACTCCAAGACTAGTCTGCTCCACCGGCCATCGGTCCTTCAACAAACATGGCCATACACCCCACTGCCTCTTCAGAAACTCCGGTTCTTTTCCGGATAATTTCATTTCTGTTTTTATACTTCAAAGAAACTCCGAGCATAGCCCGCTTCATGGCGCGTTGGGCGACCTTGAATTTGTGGAGGAGCCCGACTGCTAGTATCCACATTTCAGCACCCTATGTCATAACGGGCAGGACGCATTGGTTGAAGACTGGTTGGTTATCTTCAAACATTGTGGGATAGGCGACGAGAATATTTGACGAAGTTTCCCAAACGCTGCCCAACCCAATTGGACCCGTCTGTCGGCTTCTTTCTCAAAGTTATGTTTAACGAGATGGATGACTTGACCTAGGCAGACATACTCATTCACAACTTCAAAAAGAGACCCTTCGACGTGGATTGGACTCGACAAGACGTGTGAATTGTACATGTCTTTAGTTTTGAACAAATTCATGCCAAGGCCAACCCGCCCAGGGGCTCCATTTAGGCTGTGCAGCATTTGGTCTAACTGTTCCAGCGTCTCTGCTAATATGACGATGTTATCGGCAAAGCGAAGGTGTGAGATGTACTCGCCTTTAACGTTGATACCCTACCCAGTCCAATCCAGCGTCTTGAAGACGTCCTCCAACGCATTGGTAAGCAATTTCGGGGATATCACAACACCCTGTCTCACCCCTCTGAGCAGTTGGATGGAGCTGGTTTTCTGATCCTGGATCTAGAAGAACTAATCTTGAATTTATCATATCATCCAGGGTGTGCTTAGGTCCTCTTACATTAGGTACCTATGTATAATCTAAAAGCTATCTCTAACTACTTACCCTCCTGAGTTCGAGTGTACGATTTTTTGGAATTTTTAGTTACATTTGTGCATGACTAGCTGCGCCCCGCGGTTTCATCCGCGTAAGTCTCGATCCCGTGGGAATATCGGGATAAAAAGTATCCTATGTGTTAATCCAGGTTATAAACTATCTATTTGCCAAATTTCATCCAAATCCATTCAGCCGTTTTTGCGTGATTGAGTAACAAACATCCAAACACACAAACAAACAAACTTTCACATTTATAATATTAGTAGGATAGTAGGATACCTAGAGGCAGAAAAAAAATAAGAGAAATAAAAAAAATTGTAATACTAAATTTGCGACACAAAGTAGGGGAGACCTGTACAAAACCGTATACCGGGGTAAAACAGTACAGCATGTCTATTCTTGTCAATAATTCAAAGTTCCCGCGCGCAAACTGCTCAGCGGCATCGACCAATGGGAGCTATTTGTCAACAAACATTTGTCGCTGCAGGAACGCGCGTTATCAAAATATTCGATTTTATTGTTTTTCGGTGTACTTGATCTTATTTTTGTAAAAATTCAATCAATAATAGTGAAATTTACGTATATAATAGGTAAGTGTCCATTCAACTATGTTAAATTGTGTGTATTTACTCGTAATTAACAAATATTTGAGTAGGCAAAATTGGTTTTCGTATGTAGTAGTGAGTGATATATTTATACATTGAGCCTTGGGTCAAAACCGTACGGGGTAAAACTGGCCACTATACGATTTTGATCCGCATGAATGAATATAAACATACAATTTTTTTTTTTTTAGGTGCAGTTAAAATGTCGTGTAATTTATATAAGGACTACTTCTAGACAAGAATGGGATCCGGATAACATGAATAAAGCCTGTCAAACCGTGTTTGATAGCACTATGAGTTACTTGAAAGCTGCCAAAACTTTTGAGGTACCAAAATCAACATTACAAGATCGAGTAAACCGATTTAGACAGAACAATGATCTGGACTTTTCCACACGCAAAGGCTTGGGACGATTTAAACCGATTTTTCTACTTCTCAAGAACAGAGTCTACGTATCGTATCTGCTATACGGTTTTGCCCATGTGTCGGGGCAAAATCGTAATTAGAAGAAGTTTAATAATTTTTGGTTTTTATTGTTTAATATTTTAATTATTCCAAATATGTCCAGGTGATTATGTTCCTTATAAGACTGACTAATTATAATTGTTGATTAGATAAATTAGTGTTTTGAAATGAAAGACCTACAACCCTAAACCCTTAGCTATACGATTTTGACCCGGTCTCCCCTACCTGAAAGAAATCCTTCTAGTTATAAGAATTGTTGCAGTGAAGTGAACAGAAACATTTAAAACGGAAAGAGACAAATAAGATACCTCATTCCGAAAGGTGTCAATATTTCGTATCGGAAATATGTATTTGGAGAATCGCTCGTTCACAGACAACTGAACCCCTTTCGCCGTTCAAATCCGAAATTCTTCGACTTGAGAACAATATCCGGCGTAACATTTAAGAAACAAGCGGTCTATTTTCAAAAGCAACCTTTTTTTTATAAATATTAGGCTTTATAGACGAAAGGCACTTCGTTGACAACAGGAAGTAACTACAGCCGTCGTCACTTGTCGGTGGCTGTCGTCGTAACGTTGACAACTGCAGTCGACTTGACTTCAAGCGACACTGCCGTAGCCTAACTTGTAAACTGTTTGTTTCTACTTAGGTATCCTGTTTCATGGTATTTAGGAAGATAAAGAACTGCTCATAAGTTCGTTTCATAAAAATAAAACATTATAACGCCATAATTTCCTGAAAGGAACAACCTATTTGCCTATTACCGGGCACTCCGCACAATCTCCGGACTGTTCCACCTACATTACCTTCAAACTTACCTAACACTCCTCCAATTGACGCAAATAAGTAAGTATAAAAATGAATAACATAACGAACGAAAGTCTTTCTTAAAATATACCTTTATACATGAGTTAAGTAGCTGGCTATGAAGTAATAAATTGAGTATTCCAAATCAGTGGACTGCAATAATTCCAATATTTTCCTCACCACTTGGATAAATCAGAACCTGCCGCCAGCGAAAAATAAAAGACTGCTTTTCTCCAATATTCAAATCTGAGAATTAATCTACAACAGTTGAATTAGGTACACACAATTAATTTACCAGAACCATAAGGCAGACTTTTTGGTAGGTTCTGCCTTATTAAACTTTGCTGGGTAGGTACAGTCAGGTAAATTAATTGTTAAGAAAATTGTCACCTGCCGTGATAAAGCCATTTCAGAATATACAGAGAATAAAGTTTAGTCGTCAATTTACTTAAAAATGTATATCCCTAGCTTTACATGTTTTTAAGCCATCAATTTTCTCAAGTAGAACCTAAAACCTACACACAAATCTTTATACATTACGAAAAGGTAAACAAAATGTAACATAAACTCATGCCTGCTTCCCGGGGGGGTAGGCAGAAACTACAGAAAGTCACCTGGTACGATCCTTACATACTCCTTTGGGTTTGTTTACGTTCATACATCGGTCATACACACACACTTAAAATATCCTAGTTAAAATAAAAAAGTCGTGTTTTTAAATCATAAATACACAAAATACCTATTCAAATATAGTTCTCTACCATAGAGAACTATATCTGAATAGGTCTTTTATGGCATGACCGTTGACATGTTAAATAAACTGTCAAATATATAAGAAATATTATTTTATGTAGTCGAACAAATCTATACATCTATTCATAATCTACATGTCGCAGTTTCTTTGGAATTTAGGTAACCTAGTTAATGACCCTTCTACGGCTCTATTTCATGAACTACGATTGCGCATATTTAGCAGTCCACGTGATTCTCAAGGACCTTCAACGGTCCTAACAACATCTACCGCTGCTCACGTCGATGTCAAATCTATCCAACTATGTGATGCTGCATGCTCCACTTGCAGTTTCTACAGCATAAGGAAAGGCGAGCCACCTGAATCTCATTCGATATCTGTTCAAGCTGGAAGGGGATTGGACGGATGTCGTCAAGTAGGAATCCAGTCTCGGAGCTCATTTATATACGAGAAGCGAAATAAGTCTACGAGTATCCAGCCTGCACAATGTTTAGATCGTAGCACTGATGCCGCAATAAAGGACATCGCAAAAGATGCACAAACTAAACCACTCAAATTGAAAATTTGCAAAAAACATCGCGATGCAGTTCTAGCTCTCCGACAGTTGCAACTTGGGAGGAATTTGACTGAAAAATCTAACGGCTGCGTGTTTGCTCAGTTGAAGTCTTCAATAAGTAAGATTTTAAACTCTTTGAAATTGGAGAGAATACAAAGTTTACCACACTATCTGGCAACAGACGAAGAAATAAAATTGTATAGATGTGCCAGTTTAGATCTTAATGTCAAAAAAGAAACAAAGCAGCTAACAAAATCTGAGACTCGAAATCCTATCAAGTTAAATGCGTTGAAAACTGTGTGACCCCAAAATAAAGTGTCATTACATTAATTATGTTCAGAAACAAGAATAACGCGGGACGTAATTGAATTTCTTCATGTCGCGTGACAATTACCGCAACCCGGCAAAAGTAAACATGTTTTAAGAGAAAGATACAAGCCATCGTTCATTATGAATTTGAGCCAGTTATTGCTAATGTTACTAACCGCCTGGTTCATCTAATAAAGTTATAAAGTCCAATTTGAACGTTTCAGTTTGTTAGATCACTCAAGCAGTCGAGTCTAGAAACCTCGCAAAGTTTGAGTACCCTAACACAGCTTGTGATACGATCTGGTGTTCTGTATTATTATCAAGATTATAATACTTATATAAACTCACAACTTCTTCCCATGGAGATAGGCAAAAAATAATAACTCTCTTCTCTCTCTCTCTCTCTCTGTATTGAACCCTTCGTGTGCGAGTTCAACTCGCACTTGCCGGGTTTTTACTCATTACGGGACTTTTTGCTTCCACGCGTCGCATCGGGGGGGGGCCTTGTAGCTCGGGAGCCCCGTACGAACCTGCAGTGACAGGACTATCGTCAAGATGATATTGGCGCCACCTGGCTAAGGGCCCTCCCCCCCCCCCCTTAAAACGGCTCTGTAAGCTTTTAAGACATAATTCCGATTCACCAGTCTCATGAGAACCAACTGAATTTGAGCTGCTAGCAGAACACGAACACTCCACATAATTTATTTACGTTTTCTTAAAGAATCCTTAAAAGTTCATGCAATGGCTTCATTTGTAATTGATCCTTTCTTCTTCGCCTTAATTTCAAAGGAAGTTCAAATAAAGCTACGCTTTCTTGGAACTCTACATTCTGAAATAAAGAATTAATTAAATATATGTTTCTGTTTCTCCTTAATTGAAAACAGACTTAGGTACATTAGAAATGATTTTATCGAGTTATTTATAAACTGCTTGAAGAATCTCTACCAAAATTGTATTAAATCTATGTAGGTCGATAGGTAATGTACCTATTTGTGCCTTTAAAATAAGTGATCGAAAACTTAAACAAATTCCATCTTTTACAGCTTTAAAGTCTGTTAATTACTCGCACGTTGGTCAAAATTCAAAATTGAACCCAGAATCATTTATCACGGAATTTAACTTCTCGCTGAAGTTACGCGGCGTTTTATTTCAATGACTACTGAAGGTCATCCTACTGAAGTGCTGACCTCAACAGTGACGTTGATTTATCGCAGATGGTTGAATAAAAACATACTATTTTGAAATGTTTCACACAAGCGCCCCAGTGCCCTCCGACCTCTGAGCCTTTGGACAGCTATAAATGACCGGCGCCTCAACCACTCTCCCTCCCTACGTTAGTCAAGTCCCAGTTAAATTAATATTCCTCTTCATTTCGCCCTTAAAAAGGTTTACTAATCTCCGGAGTTTCAAGATGATTGTTTCTATTATTTGGTTATTTATCTGTCAAAATTAAATTATAAAACTGATGTGACTCCTAAATACCTACGCGTATATTACATATAGGGTGACTGGTAATTAGTGACCGATACTTTAACACGTGACTTTATTCATCATTGTGAACAACTTTACCAAATTGTATAGAACAGCTGATTTTTTCTTCGCGATTTCATGTTTTGTCCCATAGTAAAAGTAAAGTCACGTATTTAGGTATCCATCACTAATTACCAGTCACCCTATATAGGTGTAACACTGCTAAACTAGTTCGCTAAAACAAGGCCTATTTTTTAAGCAGGACACAGGAGCGGTAAACCTCTTAAAATGTATCGGTCTACTCAATAATACATAAGTTGACCTGATTGAACTTGGAAGTTGGTCGTTCATCTTAATTTCCTTGTTGCCCTATCTTCCTCGAACAGTAGTCAATATTTGATTCACCACTCGTAACTACGGGCAGTCATGTAAGTAGTTAGAGTGATAACCCTTCGAGGATTACAGGTATGTACACGTTATTAAATTCCAAAGAAATGTTGTATTCTAAATACCTATCAACTTGATTTTTTTTTTATCCTAGTTGGGAATTGCTAAACATACGTCACTCCAGTAGAGTTGGAATTACTCGTACAAACAATGCTGGACATGAGAATATTAACCACAGATTCCTATGGATAATTCTGCTGCTCTTCACTGGCCTGGGAATCATTTAAATCTGGCAACCATCTGTCATGTCGATTGGCAGTGCCACGTCAATCATCGACCAGTTCCACCATGCGCAATAAGATTTACGATTCGCTTACATGTGGTGCGATTACCTTGACACTCAACGATTAATATTAGGTATGCAATTAGCCAACGTCAAGCTTTAATGCCGTACATTACAGTTTAATTTTGCCTGATATAATCCTACATTCCTTTAATCCCATAATCCCATAATAGGGGTCAACCTCAACAGCAGCAGGATTAGCTTCCAAGTTTAATATAAAATCAAAATACAGACGTCAAAAAATACAAACTCAATATGCGACACGTAGATTTATAACGTCGAAAGGTATTTGGCCGTATTTTGGCATTAGAAATGGATTTATAGATACCTAATTCAACTAATATGGTTGAAAGTCGTGGCAGATTGTTGGTATTTATAATCAACTTGATAAACTTCTGAAAGGGATCAGGAAGTCGGTTAAACTAATTATCTGTCGCCGAAATAGTGGCATAAGTACCTACGTATAAGTTAGTAAATAGTATATATGTAGATATATAGTTAACGTAGCATAGTTATACGGATGTGTAACTTAGATAAGTAATTTATTATTTTCAGGGATGAACGAGATAGTTTTTAGATATTCCAGTATCTACTGATTATAATGTAGTAATAGTGATTTATTTACAAAACATCATTAAGGCTCCCAAGGTGCAAACAGGCGCGACATCGCGGGCGCGACAAGGGTTGCGCTGCCTGTCGCGCCCGCGATATCGCACCAGTTTGCACGAGGCTTTATCGTCTCGGTCAGGGACCGACATCCTGTATGATATATAGGGGTTTCTTCTGTGACATTCATCAACATGTGAAGACTTAAACTAAAAATAAATGACAGTTAATTTAAAAATAATTAAAAGAAAAATGAAATAAAACATGAAAAATTACAAAAATTAATGAACAAAATGAGAAATTAATTATTATTATTGTAAAACCACTGTTTTAGAATAGAATAGGGAAAGCAAACATGATAATAGTGTCCTTATTATATTGACACTTGACATTTTAATTTTCCAGAATCTTATTAATACCTATTATTATTTTTAAATAAGAGTCAATAAAACCAAAAACTAGAGGCGTTGCTTATTATTTAAAATTTTGGGTATAGTAGAGATTGTTTTGATTCCGAATTATTTTCTTTATGTAACAACACAGTCAGGGATACAAAAGAATGAAGTTAGCAAAGAAATCGAAATGGCAGTCGTAAATTTTTACGGCATAACAATCACTGGGGTATTGATTCCCACAGATCAACAGGATATAGAAACGCTGCTATTGGTACTTGACTACCTTGAAGTTATAGGTACTGTCACGAGCACTAATATGAATACACTTAGCAAGGGTGTTTCCGTTTTCATCCCAAGTTTTCATCCCACGAATATTTTATTCCGTTTTCTACAACGGAATAAAATATTCGTGGGATGAAAACTTGGGATGAAAACGGAAACACCCCTTAGCAACTGTTAAAAGTGATTTTCTCCTACTGTATTGATTGTTATTTTATGATATAAAGAAAATAGTATTTTTTAACCCCTATTATTATAGCATCTCAAAGTTACAATCGTTATTCCACGAAAAATACGTTATTGAATTTTGCTGAGTGTATACATATTTTTGCTCATGACTGTACCTTTACGGATATGGGGTCCCTTTGGGATTTCTTATGTTTACAGTATTTTACTCGTTGCTCGCTCTTCAGTATTATTATCTACAGTACTTATGGATTAATTTCTATAAGTAGTACCTTTAGAAACCTTTCATGAATGTATAACTTAATAAAAAAGGCGATATTAAACATCTGTTTATGGATATAATATAACATCACGCCTGCGCAGGGTTAGGCAGAGGTGTACCTACAGTAGGTACACCCACATTTCGCCTGTTATGTTTATGACCCATTTATTAGGGGGCGAGCCTATTGCCATCAACCGGCAACCATAATAATAATGATTTAAAATAATGTTATTCTTTCATTTGTTGTTCTTATTTCATTTCTTATAACACCTGCATCGAGGAAGGTCGTCGGTAATCCCAGGCGGATTCCCGGCCACCGTAGGCGCGGGCTTGCGGACGGTGAGCAATGGCTAGCTCGCCGCGTTGTGTTCCACGCGCGCCTCAAAGAGATGTCAGTACAACTGACGGGATCCTCTAGGACCGATGCCTGCCGGGGTCGCGGGGTAGTCCAAAAGGGATACCGTGGCCTCTGGCAACTTACAGGAACTGAAGGAACACGGGTGAGTTTTAGCCACTAAGAGTCTGACACGCGCTCTCACACCGCCCAGAGCGGGAGAAGACAGTTGACAATTTGCCACCCAAAAAAAAAAATTTCAAAAATTGGAACGGTTTCCCACGTCTAATCGCTTTATCACGTTCTGCATTATATCTACATTATTCGATTTTGCCGACCGGCTGTGCCGAATCATGCCGATCCGACTAGTGTAGAACTGTAGAACCCCTATTGCTCTTCTGCATTGTTTACTAGTCGTTGAAATACATAGATATTATGTATGTATGATCTGCAAGGTGAAATTTCTTGGGATTGAATGACGAGTAACTTATAATTTTAGCAAAGGACTTCGACACTTCAGGCAGACATCTTGAAACAATTCAATGAATGTGTAAGTAAATATCTCTGTCTCGAAACTACTCAATACCAATTTACCACGAGACAAGATATTGTACACGCACGTAGCACTTCGTGACTTTACCGAAGTCTATTCTGCAACTAGATATCGTCATGTGGTAGTATTTTAGCAGCCATATTGTAAGCCTATAAGCATACGCGCTCCGGTTAAGAGCCTATACCACCTAGCTTAAATTCACTTTTTATCCCGCTCGCACTATACTACTCGCGGACTGAGTGAGAGCGGGACGGAGTGGGATGCTGGCGGCTCTAAAGCTCGAAAAGTTTAGCTAATTGCTTTTTACGGTGAAAATAACGGTAATAAAAAATAAAAATAAAACCTGCTTTATAGTTAGTTCAGTTATTATGCAAAGTTTCGTGATCTAATTTGAAGTATTTTTTTAAATATTAGCCTTTTATAATTCGGTTTAGAGGAAACTTTGGATTTTTTTTCTATTGAGAAAATTTTACATAATCGCGTTTTCGTCAAAAAAGTTGGTACCTCGCATCAATTCTCAACTTTAACATATATTTATTTCAAAATTAATGCTGCAGTATTTTTGACATAACGGAGGATTAAGCTTAGCAATTTGAGGTTGTATAGGCCCTTAAAATGTTCGTTTAAAACAATATCGTGAAAAACCGACACATAAGTACCTAATGCTTACTTTTCATATTTTTGATCTGTGCTTGGGCACAAACACTTCACTTTACCAACTCGGCTTACGGGTTAGGTAGGTACATGGAATGATGGATGCTACAGATAAATAAAGGCCTGGCTCTGTCCTGAGATTTAACGTTTGCTACCTAAATAATATCCCTTTATGAAGGGAGTATCTTCATACATACATAGGAATATAATATCGCTGGTAAGGAAAATCCAATAAACCTATTTTTCCATCATTCAATCCTATTAAATTCGCGGGTAGAAGTGCCATCGTAAAATAAATGTATTCCTCTTCACATTGATGGACTTGATCCTTATTCAAAAGCTGTTTAAACCCTCTGTTGTTAACTTCCTTTTTCTGATTCGTAGCCTTTCCGCCATTCTAGGAAAAAAGTTTAGGTAGAGCTCTTTCAGTCACTTCCATTTCGAACAATTTTAAGAATGGACTTAAGGTCATAGCACCCATATCACCTCGGAAAGGGATCACTACTGTATCGTCTTTTGCCTCGCCGTCAAACTAGCGTCAACCTAACGTAAGCACGTAACCTAAGCAGACCAGCAGCTCCGATACGTCGACTCGGCTACAGCTAGGCGACGCCGGGCTAACGGCACGCCGACCGCTGGTTGACCTGCCGGCAAGAATAGTGTGCTGCAGGCAGGCCGCGGGTGGGGTGTGAGGGGCAAGGGTGAATGAAGAGACGCAAGCGCGGCGACTGAGAGGCGTAAGCGCGGGGACGACGAGCCGTAAGCGCGGGGACCGCTGGTTGACCACGCGCCACACCGCGGTTCGTGAGCTGTCCCGAGGCGAATCGTTTACGTTACGATTCCTATTAGTGTGCTTTTCAGTAGGGAGTTTCATACAAAGAATACTAAACGGCTCGAGTTGATATGGTTACGATCGGTTTCCGAGCTGATATGTGTGCTATGACCTTTAACAGTAATCGTTTTATAGTACACTTGACTGTCTGAAAATTGTCTGCTCGCAAAGTTTGCAATTTGTAAAAAAACTCTTAACAAAAGAAGCTTACTTAATCTAGTTATTAGTTTATAGAAGATATGATTTCTTGTTTACCTTAATAAAATTACCATTTCTTGCAAAACTCTCGTTGCTATTCATATTCAAATTCAAATAATTTATTTTGTCTTCACAAACAATGGGATCTTATAATTTAGACATACATAAAAAAACTATGTGACACTAGTTTGTGAGAGACTGGTGTCTGCACTAGGAATAACTGTATGGCAGATCACCAGGGTCCCACCACACGGTATATAAACTTAATCAGTTATTTAGTAAATGTGAAGGGATAGGGCATAACATAACAATCAATGATAGATTCACAGATTAAAATAATAAAATAAAAAAGAAGTAAATTGGAAAAATGCGTGAATAAGAATGTGTTGGGAAAATAGAGGGATGAACTATTTTGGATGAGTAAGTAATTCTTTAGTTGCGTCATAATCCAAGTTATGGAGCCATTCAATCAGAGCACTCTCATTATAATATTTATGATAGCAAAGTAGCTTCACAGAAAAAGAAACGAAAGTTCGAAGTACAGCAACACGATTCAACAACCGGCTGGTAAGTGACAATTTTTTTTCCACGCTTTTACCACGGTTTCGGTAATTATTCAAACATCATATGAAATGTTGTATGCCTTATTAAAGTTGATAGAAACCCGGTAACAATTTATTGACTGTTCTCCCTTCCTTTATCTCTGAATCCGCAGAACGTAAATATTTCTGTAACGTTTATTAACAAAGAAGATAACTTACTGTCCTATAAGAGAATAGCGATTCTAACTCGCATTCAATGTAAAGAACAATGTACGAACACTGAACAATACTCTATTTTTAGACAGTATTTCATAATAGTCTGTCCGTAACACACACACATACACGTGTCATGACATTGATGCTGAAACAGCGACCTGCAATCCAGTTTCAACATCAGTGTGACCTGTTACAAAAAGGATGTACTATTTGAAAAATTCGTTACTTGGTACTAAACACAAACAATATACCTTTGGTAAAAAGATTTTATGAAAGCTGCCCCTTTATGTTTGTTAATTTACACTTTTGTATAAATGCAATATAAGTAGGTACCTTCTAAATATAAACCTAAGTAATATGATACTGCATATATTAATACTCGATAGTCCTGCGTATTAAAGATGAATGGAAGCTATGGAATACCATTCAAACATTTAAATTAAGTTTTCGGCAAAACAGGAACGAGCAATCTGCGTTATCTCTACGGATAAAAAGATAATCCAAAACGAAATAGCAGGAAGGCTACATGTTTCGCGACAAAGTGATTAAACTCTTTCGGCCTAAATACGGTACAAACTGTGATACGGATAATAAATCCTCTGGATAGTCAAATTATGTGACGTCATAATAATAATTTACTGCCGTCGAGGGCGGCTGACAAAAGCGGACGTGACTCGACTGAAAGACTTCGCGAAGGCTCCCGATTTGATTAGCTGACTTTCAGTACTTTGCATCCCTTACAAGTCACCCTTGAAACGAAAAACCTTTTAAAAACATACACCCTCCCAAAGAAACCTTTGAATTGCGAAGGATTTGAATGATTGAAAAAATATGATCCTTGACATCAATCCACTCGGTTTACATGTTCGGGTATTTCCTCTGGGTTATGTATGCATGATACAAACTTTTCCGTAATTCACGCATAATGCAAACGAACGGTTGATAAAAAAAAAGCAATTTTCTATTTAAAAGACTTTAGATGTTCTGTCAGACTCATACCTGACTCTATTATAAATAATATGACTATTAATAAAATTATTACATGCCAAAACGCATTCTCTCGTTCAAATACTAGCCTTCAAACCAGCTTAGCGCAACGAACAATGATTCACGTCAAGAAATTAGTTCGGCGAATTATAGCAAGCGTCAAGCAGCTATGAAATACGTAGGAAAGGACAATATTGAAACTAATCAGCGCATAATTCTGTTTTTAAATCTTTTATGACACATCGTTTGACGAAGTCGAAAATTAATGTTGTGTGCAAAGCAATGAAGCAAGAATAATAGCTTCTCATTAAAAATCTAATCTCGCTTGACACCCTTTGAAAATTCCCTTTGTTCCAAAATATTAACGCAAAATTCATGTACATTTTCTATGAAATTTATAGTAGGTAGTGACACCACCATCTCTTGTAAATTGTTTGCTTTTCTTGTTACCAAAACCAGCTCGTTAGTTTCAGTGCCAAAGTGTCAATGATTCAATAAGCCTGTCTCTTAACTAATGATAAACATGTTTTTTTTTTTTTATGGCAAAAGCACTTAATAATCGGTCAACAGAGATGTAACTAGATGGAAATATACTATCTGTATAATTCAACTTATAAATAATTAATCCATCCTGGTTTTCATCCTCGCTTTTACCAACGTCAATTTCTAATAAACAATTCAATTTTACGTCTTTCTCCTTAAATGGTTTTTCTAGAAATGTCATCCAACAAAAAGTATTAAAATTAAATCCAACGTAACTAAAGTTACGACGTGGGAAAAATAGAATACTGTGGCTTTCATTCGAGCTCGCCCACTCCAGCTGGAACCACATGTATCTAGTCCTACAGAATGAGAGCTGGTAACTAAGCCTGGAATAATACTGACGGCGGTAGGCGATAGATTAATGGTAATACATTATACTTATTATAACGGGTACAATAAGTGTAATGTATCATCATTAATCTATCCATACCCACGATCTCCAGGTACAGGTAGAGGTGATGTACAAAATGTCAGTAATCACAATCACATTAGTGTAAACTCGGATGCACATCTTGGCACCATCCTCATATTATGCTCTTATCTATCCAGCCTGTTCCTAATCTTATTACCTCATTATTGTGACATTCACAGCTCATACATTACCCTTATGATCCATTTCTATAATGTTTCATTATAAATAGTCGTTCACATTACTTTGAGAATTTTATATCAAAGATTGAGGTGAAAACCGATAAAGAACGAATATATTACGTGATGATTAGCCACTTAATATTATTTTCGGGGAAATGGGTGCGTCATTTACAATAAGTACCTATTCTCACTTTCAGGTTCTAAATGTATTCGCATCGTAATAACATCTTTTTTTACATACAGATTAACCATCACAATATTATTGAATCTATAAATTTTGATCGAACATCAGAAATCTGTCGTAAAAATATGATGACGCGTATAACAGCGGAATATTATGACGATGATATTGTTATGTGTCGGGGGTCTTTACGACCTAAAATCCTCATATAAATCCACCATCAATCTAATAAAACCGTCTCTTCATAATCTCAAGACGGGTGCTATTTTTGATTTCTCGTAAGTTGTAGGTACCTAAATGTTAGTATATACTTGGAGATATTCCGTTTCTACATAATTATTCATTACTGTGATAAAATCTACATAAACGATTAAGCTCACCCGTTGACATTTGATTGTCATAATGGTGGACTACTGTACGCTACTGTGTAACCTAAAAGCAAAATCCTCTCATTCCGAACTCACTTAGTGAAAAAGGTCACAATATTATTCCGTTTGTTAACTTGACTACTATAATTATCTAATTTATAACGCCTTAGATGTTAGCTCTAGTGTCTGAGTGTCTCCGGCCATCATCATCAGGCTCTATGTGTTGGTACATTTAGACAAAACGATATTTCCCGAATTTAGGTCACAATAGTCCAAACCTCCATGTACATATACATTAATTGAAACTCTAAACTAATGTTTGTCTTTCACGATCACTTTCACTCTGAATGTGCTGAAAGGGAGAACCTTTGATGTGATGTCGAAGCAATAATAGGTACAGCGGTACCCAACTTATAAGGCGCGTCGTGAATCTTCGTTCGCACAGAAAAGAAAGTATGGCCCCGAAGATTAACGAAAGAATGTTAAAACTCACAATCAACCTTAGATCACTACTATAAGGTTCATAATACACTGCAGCTGTTAGTTCCGTCTCACTCGCAAGTATGGCGGCTGACTAACATGCCACGCGGCGCGCGCTAACATGGCGGCAGCTGCCGACCAATAGTGGTACAGAAAAATAGAAGCGCAATGCGTGGAGCGTGCCGATTGGTCAATAGCATTTCCCGCGCTTTGAAAATTCATCTTCTGCGCAGGTACATCGGTAAGCCATATCAGTTGGGTACTACTGTACCTACGTACTTATACTTGGAATTTATCACAAGATTTTCTAATCAATATCAGAAATACGATATGCGTACTGAAAAAATTTAATAAGTAAGGTACCCGTACCTTCCTACCTATTTGCTGAACAAAACTGTCAGTTTTTTTCTAACATTCATGGCGAGCGTTTTCTTTGACACCATGTAAAACCACCATAACTTTATTTCCCAAGAAAATCTTAAAGATCCCATTTGAGCAGGTAATTTAATTTTAAGGAGGGTGAGCCCTTGGGCCTCCATAATGAAATTAAATTGTTTATTCTGTAAATAGGATATCGAAATCACTTTTACACGTCATATTAAAAAAAGCTAGATGAGGTCGGCGTTTCCTATCTGACTACTCTGCGAAGAAAGGCTGCAACAAACACAGTGGTCGCAGTCTCTTTTAAAGTCCAGACATAATCTTGGTCAGGCCATAGGAGGACCATGTAGATTAGTGTCTGAAATGGTTTTTTGAGGAAATTTGAGTGGACCTGTCCAGTCAGTGCACGCATTTGTCATTAATCGTGGAGCTCAACTCGGAAATTAAGGAGCTCAACGACTCTCTGATGTCTAATTATAACTTAATAATAATAGTTTGTCATCTTTAAAAGAAAAGTTCTTGCTAAGCTGTAAGCTTCGATGCCTAGACTGCATCGAGGTAATAAGTTAACGTCATATTTTTTTCTCCAGTAAATATATTTTACGCTCAACAGCTGTGGCATGAAATGTCTTTGAGCACAAAGCTTCGTCATGGTCGTATAATTTGATGCCTTATTGCACCCTAAATCCTATAATCGAGTCAATCCTGCCGAAATTGGATTAAGATCTGTAATAACAAGAGTTTATATCTTTATCGCCGTAATCAAAGGTCAAGGTCCTGATGAAGTGCAAGAAAACATTCAAAGTATACAAACAGCGTAGTATTTTCGTAAGTAAAGTGCATTGTTGTGGCAGAACTAGCGTAATTTCCGTATAATACAGTCCATTTAATCATAAACAAGGACACTTTCGCTTTAGTTTTCGAGCTCTCGGGAGAAGGGGCATCAATTTTGAAAATGAAACATTTGCTAGTCCAAAAAGTTGAATTTATGAAGGTCTCATCCGATTCACAGTGGAATATGTAGACTGAGCTTCTCGCAAATGGTGAGACATAATACATGTAACGTTTATTATGATTTGAAAATACAGTAATGCTCCAAGAGTGTTTTCGTTTCTCACTTAGCAATAGATAACCTTATCTGTGTTGTCTTCTACCATTGAACCCTTAGCTCAAACTTGTATCATCACTATTATGAAACTTGACAGATTTATGGGTGTCTCACCCTACAAATAGCAATTACTGGTGGCGGTCTTGAGAGAGCACTGACCGGACTACCCAGCCTCGCATAATTAGGGACCTCTGGTAATGACATATGGCTGACCAAAAGTTTACGCATTGCTCTTCATAATGTTCCGGGACTCTCGTAAATACGAGATTTATATAAGCACCTTTTTGTTGTACCTATCAGCTACTAAAACACCGCTGTCCCTTCTATTTGTCTAGAAGTTTGCAAATGGTTAGACCCTCTTCTGTGCGACCTAGACAATATTCAAGTCCTCGTGTACTACGAATTGCTTAATCATTTGAGAACATTGTCTGTTTAAATTAGAACATTATATCGTAGCTATTTATTAGGCTGTAAAGTAATTGCTGTCAAATGCTTATCGGCATTTTTCTAAACAATATTGCCACGTATATATTCTCCAACGCTCTTCATAGTACCTACGAGGGTTTAACAATGTGTTAAGTTTTCTACGTAATCATTTAAAATAAGTTTCAAAATCCGGAACTTGAAGGTCTTCAGCTAAAGTTTTCCTATGGGGAACACAAATAAAAGAAGCCGATATTTTCCTTCTTAATTGCCTAACTTAAGGAAAATTTGCCCAAAGCGGGCCTAAATGGGAAATAGTTCGTTGCGCAGCTCTATTTATTATAAAATACGTGTGTAAAAAAGGTTGACTAACTTTTAAGCAATCGTGTGCCAACGTCGACCGCATCATGGCAAGGCATCAGGTGGTCAATAGAGAAAAGATTACTTAAATAGCTAATCATTACTGTTCGCTGACATTGACAAATAACATCGCACATCAAAATAGTCGATCACATTGTATTCCCGCGGGAACCTTATTTTCCCCAAACACTGTGAATATGTATCTATTAATCAAATATGAACTGGATATCGTTTCGGAATGAACAATAACCTACCTATACCTACCTAATGTGTTTGTAGAATTACTTAGCAGTATTAAAACTTTTAATTTAATTCCGCTAATTACTCCAAGTAAGCTTTCACTCTGAACAATTTAATATTTATGTTGTTCGTTTTTCAGTAACAACAATTAACAGTTTACATAATAATGATGTTGGGAGCATGCTGAGCTCACAATAATAGGTGGCTCGGTGTTTATCTAAAATAACCGGAGCATAACTAAAGTAACTATTCACTCAAGCTTCGCCTACACAAGAACCCATCTATTGTTTTCTTAACCAAATGAGAGGCCTTTTAGGGAACACGGTATACGATTACTACGTCATCAAAACTGTAACAAAATAATGATATTGCTCAGGTTGCCTTCTCGGTGACATTTTACACAGAAAGCGCCATAAAGTAAACATCTATCTGAAAAATAATATATTGTTTGCGTTCTTCAACTTATGCAAACGAATTATCTTGGTACTAAGGAAGAGCATTGAAGAGTAGGTCCAAAAATTGGCCTATTCAAATGAATTTGAAAAAAGGCTTTTCGTAGTAGCTAAGTACATATTCATTTCTCAAGAAGATTATGACAAAAAGGAGTTATCTTGCTCTTTGAAGATTTAGGCTTCAATTTGATCTAACATAAAAGGGCGTTAGAAATCATTTGATATAAGCCTAACCTTTTATAATTTTTTACTTAAATAGCTCTGATTGCAATCTTAAACTAACTATAGTAGATATTGCCCTAAAATGAAATAAAGTTTTTAAAATAAATGTCAGGCATCTCGCAGGATTAACTGACAAATGGCGCTGGGAAAGACACGCGACTTGTAGAAGATTGTTGAAGATAATTTCCGGATTAATCTGCAGCCAGTTTAATCTCAGTGACTGCGGAAAAGAAAAAATCTAATTGCTTGGAATTGTGTCGTACAACAGGCGCTATTGTATTTGACGGAGACAGTACCTAACACTTTTCCAATACCTACTTGTGGATGAAGCGAAGCGCGATAAAAGTTTATAAATAGGTAGGTACTTTTCTTAACTCTGTTAAGATTTTTGAGAGTAATGGGACGATCGAATGTGACATCAACTAAATGTTAATACTGAAATAATAATACAGTACCAGTAGGCTATATGACAGGATTAACCGGCTTCACGGGCGATATCCTATCTATACGGCGCGAATCATGTTTCCATGCATACGTAATGTCCCACTTGGGCACATAGGTACCTGTATTTCATCGGACTTACCCCAAATCCATCGAGTATTTGGCGGACTCAAACTCAAACTCAAACTCAAAGCATTTATTTCAATTAAACCATTTACAGGCACTTTTGAATTGTCAAGGAGTCGGTCAGTCAGAAATATGAAGCTAGTTGCCCATTCCAAAGCGTAGTAGGTACCTATGGAGAAGAACGGGCAAGAAACTCCACGGACACTCTTTTAAATCAAAATATTGTTACAATATATGGGTTACATCACTCCACGACAAGGCAAGTAATACGACAAAAAAATACGTTAAGTGTAATTGATGCTTTAAAAGAAACGTTTTCACTTCAGTCGTAACGCCCACAGATCTGATTCCGTAGCCAAGTTTGTCGAGAGTCGTTATAAACGTCATCGAGTGAGAGATGAATTCATCGCTCGTATTTAAAAAAAAATCTGATTCAATTTTTTTTGTTGTCCGCACAGAAATAGTCTCGATTTATGTGGCAACTGGCACTCACGATCACATTACCTGCCTCAACGTAGCAATGAAGACAGTTACGTGCATTTTTTTATTTTCGTCTCAATCAACTGATGCTTCAAGATTTCACGGATTTTTTTCATATATTGTTTTCATGACTGCTACACTCCGACGGAAAATTTTAATATAATGACCGAAAGTTTTTGAAACAGATGTTTTTGTTAGAATTACAATATCACTGCTCTTATTATTTTATGTAGATTCATTAGGTGTTGCAAACGAGTCGTAATGTAAAGAGTGCAAGTTGGCAAGAGTGTGGGACGCCGAGACTATCGCATCGACGCGACGACCGAATGAAGGGCTGACCGTGGCTTTGTGTCCCTGCTTTATAGAGACCTCGGTCCAGCATTAAAGTACTTTTGACGGAATTGATTCACATAAATCAATTCAGTCAATTGTTACACTTAACTAAATAATTATATGAATCAATTCAGTCAATTCAGTCGCCGCTAATTATACTTATTTTATTAATGTTGGAATTATACAACGGAACGGAGAACTTACATAATTTTTTACACAGATATGTGGGTGCAGTACATAGATAGATATTTTCGTTTATGCATAAATTAATACGTAGGTACCTATTTGAAAATGTTTACGTAATGCCTATGTTTTCATGTATGGCTTTGTTTCCCGACAGCTTCACTTGATGATTTATAAACGGCAAAATGGCACTTCAGACGCTTTTCACAACCCTCCAACCATGTAAATGTTTCAGATTCTAAAGATTTATATTCCCTATTTAATCAAGCCGAAAAGTGAATAAATATTTAATATGGTTCTACTTGAACGTGTCACACGTGGCATCGTTGTAAACTCAACATGTTTAGGTACCTACCTAGAGACGAAATTATAATTATATTTGCAAATGAAGTACCTATAATATTCATAACTAACTAATTAAATGCGTAGGTACCGACTTTAATCCACTACTGTAGGCATAGATTATAGAGCGTTCTATATTTTGGATTAAAGTAAGTAAGTTATGTAGATACCGTCTCTAACAGAAACAATTGCGTAAAATAGTTATTAACAATCACTATGTTTTATGAACAAAATGCAGTACGTCCACTCATCCACTGCAAACCTAACGTTGATCAAATTTTTCAATTTATAAATACAGAAAGATTTGAGAACCGCGGAACAAAACAACAGACGTAGCTATGCGAGGCCAGCAGATAGAGAAGATCTTATGATATATCACTATTTTCTGAAACGCAAAATATGTGTTTAAGCTCCCGAGAACCGACGAAAAGTGAAGACGTATGCAATTCCAACCTTATCTCTTAAAGTCAAGGTTTGAAATACGTTAACTGTTTAATGCAATCGCTTTTTGTGAAACGAAGGTCATTATATTCTTCACTTTTTCTGAGTAAATTATCATGGTAACATAAAAACATAAATAAAGGATTATTCCAGTGTGGGGTATGCAAGACAAGGCGAGTATTAAAAAATATGTATAATCTTTATTTACAACATCACTTATATTCGTAAAATTTTAACAACTACATACAGTACAGATTTCACAGTCATTTATACAAAATTGGTACCTAGTTACTACAATATATTTCTAGATGAGACGATTTTCTAAGATTAACATCGCAAAAAAGGTCAACGTGAGACCCGCCATATACGTTTCGGTCCTTAGGTACTTTGTGCAGATACCGTTAGAGGATTGAAATCCCAGAGGGCTATTAAATCATTCAATAACAGAATCAAATAGAAGGATTCGAACGTTTTACAATGGTTTACTTACTTACACGATTTCAAGGGAAATTCTATTTATATACATCATCATATAATTATTTCATTACAATCCTGTGAAAATACGTATAATTATTTTTAAAGTTTTACATAAGTTTAAAAGATAATGTTATTTTGTGATACACGTTAAAAACTATGTAAAGGTGCGCATATATAGTTGATTTGTACAAATTAATTCAAAGTTACTATCATACACAATTATTATAGATGTGTAGATGAGAATATAAAAATGTATTCATTCAAGTGTAAGTGTAACCTTTGAAATAAAGTGAAAACTCACTTGTTACTCGCCAGAACGCTTTGCAACCTTTTAAATGATATGTAACATATGTAATGTTAGTACGACAAAGACTTAATGAAGAATGCTGAGATATGACCTGGCATCCCCGTCTCTCAGATATATTTATTATATTAAAATGTCATTAGGTTTCATGTAAATAATATGTTGACAAAAATTTTAGTGGAAACATTTTAGGATAAAACAACTCATAGTTCAATGATTTTGTTAATTGCTCACAGCTGCGACATCCTGCATTTATTTTGATGAAATCTGGCTTAAAAAATAATAGGTATAAACTTTGTACTTCATTATATTCGTCACATACTTTTATGTTCATAAGCATCATCCAAAATGTTTCCTTTAACACATCTTGAAAGATGTTTATATAAGCAAACGATGACCGAGAGAACAAGGAGTAGGGTACATTCCAAACTTTGATGGATTTTGTTTTTATGTAGGTACCAACCAAGATGTATATGTTTGGTGTATCAAGTAAAGACGATATCTGAAAAATTTCACGCCTCGATTCATAATGTGTATGACATGAATATTGACAAGTTAAGAAATCCAATTTTCTAAAAGTTATCTTCTTACGTTCTCCATCGCGATATATACACAGTAGGCATTGATTTTGTATTACAGATTCTCAATTTTCCAGCGTACGATTATGTATAGAATATATTGGGATATAATTGCGACATTAAATGCGGTTCACAAACTGTCGAAATTTGGGACGGATGCCCTCGGGGAGCATCGTTAAAACGTATCGACAATCACATGAATCGGCTTGCGACATTCTCACGTTTACAAGAAGCTTCTCTAACACATACTTGAATTATACATAGTAAAGCTGAGAAAGTCGAGAGATATACTTATATACTCTAGTAATTAATAAACAACCGCAACAAATAAAACATTTGGGGGATGCCTATGTCTAGCAGTGGACGTCTTTCGGCTGAAATGAACAAATAAAAATAAAAACATATTACTATCTAATTTAAGTACAAGGTTTGGTAAAAAAAACTTACACACATAGATTACTGTCTACTTTCTAATATATTTCACTAATACGTCTCTTTCACATATAAACAGTATGTACAACTTTTTTGATTAGGAATTGACTACATGCGAACAATGCACTTACCTATACATTATTAGAATATGATTGCATCAAATATGCGCGTGAACTAGGTTCTATGTAAGATTTGATGACACTGATTTAGACTTAAAAAGATCTACAGGTTGGTGTACTCATCAATCTTGAAGAGATAAGGAGATAGTTTAACCTGTATGACCGCGGACGGGCCGCGCGCGGACCAAAAACTATTGTAGTTAATTAGAATGTCCTTCAAGAATTAAATTAACAATTGAACCATATTCATCACAATAAATCTTGCTCATGAAGACACAGACAACTTTAGATACTTACCTGTTTTCGTAGAAATTTAAAAAACTAACGCAACACATGTATATACATTTTACAACTCCTTAGAAATAACATAATAATCAGGTTTTTTTTTTTACATGAAAAATCCTAATATATTTCCTGTTTGCATTTTATCGCAGAATAAAAATAGAGGTATGAAAGTTGAGCGATGGAAGCCGCTGCTTTAACTTGAAGCTAAAATTAATGAAACTTCAGCCGAGTTTGGAACACCACTGCGTTATCTTAGTTTGACCCATATTTACTTCAGGTAATAGCAACTTCTTATGAATATTAATTTAGAAAGGATCTTTCGCAAATAAGTTATCGCTAGGAGCGCGGACAGGAATATACGATACTGTAATCATTATTATTGAATATAGTTTTGTCAAAATAATAAGTCACGGCATTATAGTACTACACGACAGACGCTGATGTAACCGGAACAACTTTTTCGATAAAAGTAATACCAAGATAAGTCTCATCAAATAGGTTTTTTCGTAGTCAATTGGGTCAACCCTTTAGAACACACTCGATTAGATCTGTTCGAACAATGTATTGGCTAAAGTACGTTTTTGGGGTCTTCCAGTGAACTCAAACAGTAAGCCGAGCCCTTATTCATTCATTCTGAAATCCTTCCAAGAGGACGAAGGTCGAATATACCAAGCCCAGGGCTGTTTACATTGAAACCCGTCTTTGAAAAAGTTTTCATACGCAGCTTAGTCACAATCACAATAGTGAGCTTAACACTTCGAGAGACACTATACGCCCATATAGGCTTTGTAACAATAAAACTTCTATTGTGCCTCGTTCAGTGTCATCGAATGCGTTAAACATATACCTACCACACAGGCTACGGACGTTGTTATCATTAAAGAAATAAATCCGTACGCAAAATACGCGCTTTGATGTGGAGTTGCGGATACCAGCCCGTATTACCTATTACCTAAAGAAATAAATATTTTCACAAACCGGGTATTCGTACATGAATTCCGCGAACGTTAATAATTCAACGGCACGGTTGTACATACCTTTACGACGAGTATGAGCATTACTCAGGTCGGAGGAAAACAATATCACTAGTAGAAGTGAGTATTCACATTGTTAAGCTGCTTTTACCGGGCGGCGCTACGTGTACTAAATATTTTCACAAAAATGTTGTTATTCGAAACAAAAGAACGCTGTATTTTTATCATTGGATTGTAGAGAAATAGTATATTACTGTCGCGGCCTGCAACTGAGGCATTGATGGACGATCACACATACGTGAGTCCATCAATGCCTGGTTGCAGCCAAGCCTTGTATAGTAATTTTTTTCAAATAATGCGTGGAAATTCATACTAAGTAAATTAATTATAAATCCCAGAATCAATGGCGAACAACGCAAAAACGAAAATTGAAAAGCAAAGACATCGACTTCCGAAATTACAGTTATTTTTCACTTTTTTTGTTTTAGTGTTTTTTTTTTTGGTAGTCGTTTTTTTTTTATAAATTTTTTTTTACGTGTCGCGACAGTTATGAGTTTTCATAGTAATTTATTCGTCCGCTAAGCACGACAGTAATGATTTTCATACAAACATTGCCGGCCAGGCGTTCACATGTATTTGACCAGTACAGCAATTACGTTTTATGTCGAAGAATATTGTCAAAATAATGCTTGAATTTCCAAGCATGTTTGAGAAAAATACATTTACATAACTAGTGTCCCGCAAAATTATACGTTCTTTTTTAATAATATTAAATGAGTAGGTACTTCTAAGATGTACATAGGTAATATGATATTAATTGCGTAAACTTTTGGGCTCTATTTCATTACAGTTTCCGAGGCACAAGAGACGTGACCAGAAAACATGGAAGGAACAATCCGTAGGTAATTACGTTTGCCCTAAGTAAGTTATTTCACTTTACTTAGTTATGTATTTATGATTAATGCATTATTATATTATTACGCACTAGTTTGTATTATTTCCTTAAAGCATTTTAAGCATAATCAAAATGTTATGTGTATTTACTCTTATTTATGCTTTATTACTTTATTAAAAGTTGTAAGTGTTACTTCCTGTCCTCACTCACATCTTCAACCACTCATTTCCCTTTTGCTCATTTCCGTCAGTTTGGAAACAGGCTTACATAATACCTTTGCCTAAAACTAACAATCCTACTTTATTAACCCACTTTAGACCTATTTCTATTGTCCCATTTCTGTCCAAAGTTTTTTAGCACATAGTTCATAGACAATTATCATTTTTCTTGGCGTCAAACTTAATTTCCCCGTTTCAATCCGGTTTTCGCGCGGGTCACAGTACTGTATCCGCACTTTTGAAAATAATTGACGACATTCGCTGGGCAATGCAGAATAAGTCCCTTACTGTTCTTGTATTGCTTGACTTTCATCCTCTCTCCTGTTAAAAATTAACTTTTGCTGTGCCCGACAGGGTCCATAATTGATTCGATGTCTTACCAACATACCAACATACATACATACCAACTATTATGTACACATTATGGATTGCAGTACAGTATTGAGTATTGAGTATTGACTTCAGTAGCGCCTTGAACTCAGTGGATTTCGACATTCTACTTGGTATCCTCAAATCTATCAATTTCTCTTCTTCCGCTTTAGCTGGGGCCAGTTTTTCTCTTCTGGGGCGCTCCCAGTGTGTTCGCCTGGAGGAGTCATTCTCTGATTGGTGTAGCCTCACTGAGGGTGTTCCTCAGGGTAGGGTTCTCTCTCCTCGTCTTTTTTTCAATTTTCATCAACTTTGTTACCAGAGTAATCTACGCAGATGACTTGCAGCTCTACCGACACTTTACTGTAGCTGACGCGGGTTCTGCAATTGCTGCTATGAATCATGACCTGGCTTGCATCGGCGCTCGGGCGTTCGTTTGGCTTGCAAATTAATCCAACTAAATCCCAGGCCATGATCATAGACAGCAGATTCGTTCGCAATGCGGCTGATGTTGCATCTCTGATGCCTTTATTACTCGATGGTGTTCGCATTGACTACACCGTAACCGCCGAAGATCTAGGTGGAATAATTGACTCCAATCTTTCTTGGTGTGCTCAGGTTAATGAGGTTAGTCGAAAGGTCGCTTTGTTTTCGGTCTTCGAAAGTATGACCATGATTCCCACCTTCGCAAGGAACTCAAGTGGCTCCCAATCTGCCTTCGCAGGAACACTCGGATTTTATGTCTCCTCTTCAACATCTTACACAACCCGTTTTATCCGTCCTACCTGCGTGAGCGTTTTTCTTACGCTCGTCATAGTGACGCAACGTGTAGATCACACCTTAGATCCCTCCTTAAATCTCATCCTCATAAAACTTGCTATTATTCTTATTCCTTCTCTGTCCATGCTGTAAGATTGTGGAACGCACTTCCGCCTAGCATTCGTGATTTAAAAACTGTTTCTCTATCTAAATGTCGTGTAAAAGAGCATTATCTTTCCTCTCAACTATGATTATATAATGACATAGGTATCTATAGTGTATTTAGGTTTATATATTTAAGCTTTATATATTTTTATAAGACTTCGCATAATCATGTTTTTCTCTTCTTGTTCTCACACACTATTGTCTACATATCTTTCTCATTTCCCCTTTCGCAGGTCTGCTGGAAGAGTAAGCAGTACCTTTGTTCATTATAATTATGTCGTATCTCTATGTATTTTACTGTGTGTACATAAATAATAAAATAAATAAATACATTTCGTCGCTTCTCCGGAAGTGTCATAACCAAAAAAAAGTAAATTGTACAGGCATTTCGAAGATACTCAAATATTAATAATAATTATAATACATATTATACCTTTCACTTTCCATATTTAAATTGTCTAAATTACATTCATTTAAAAATTAAAAATTAATAACAAACTTAACTTCGCCTTTCGACTTGTTACACTATTTATAAAAATAGACAAATATTTGTGGGTTTGTAATCCAAAATGTGACGGCTGTCATTTGTGGATCTTTGACAGTCGTTACGGGTCGTCAGAAGCCCGAAAGTCTGACAACCAGTCTTACCAAGGGGTATCGTATTACCCAGTTACTGGGTTGTGGAGGTCAGATAGGCAGTCGCTCCATGTAAAATACTGGTATTCAGCTGCGTCCGGTTAGACTGGAAGCCGACCCCAACATAGTTGGGAAAAGGCTAGGCAGATGATGAATCCAAAATGTGACACTGTTCACCAAAAATAAATTATAGTAAAATAATATATATTTCGACTTGGTACGGTATTCACGAGAAAATGTGACGTTTCACTCAAATCGCACATGTACAACAGATAAAAACTTGTTACTCATGAGAAAATGGCGTGAATTGGCATGCAATTTCGACCAATGGAATAACGGCACAACCGCGCCACGTTGGTAATTTTTGGAACTAGATCTTAATGCGCTATTCACGAGAAAGTTTACAAAATTACGTGCCAGTTTTATAAATAAAACTAATTTTAAAGATTTGATTTTTTTGTTACAACAGTATTCCTGAGAAGCGACGATGTGTATATGTACCAATATGTACAGGAACTCTCGAACTTTGTTGTTTCTGAGAGCCACTTTGAATTTCATTCACTAACAATGTATTTGCGGCCAGATTTCACTTAGTTAGACTGAACTAGAATAAATCAATAAAAACTGTCTGGATACTTTCGAAACAGGGTTAAGGGTTAATCACAATAAAAAAATTCAATGTTTTTGTTGGTGTATCGTGGCGTATGCTAGCTGTCAATAAGGCAAACAATTGAATTTAATGTTTTGTGTAATAGTTAATTGATTCAGACTTTGCGGAAATCCATTATAAAATACAATAAACGTAGATATATTTAGATTTTATACTCTGCGTCCAGCGCTCGGTGTGGCAACACGTCGTGTTCTGGTTTGCAATTGGTCAATCGTCATCCTGAGGATGCCTCGTTGAGAGGTGAAACACGTGTCGATTTCTTACAGGGTTTTTTATGACTCTTGAAGAATAGTTAAGCGGAATAGGTTACTAAATATATCTACGTCTATTGTATTTTTTTTTTGTTTTGTGTAATGTTAATTACTTGGCATATTATTGTAAAGACACAAGTTCTTTCAACATATCAGACAGCTGTGCTGCTGTTGCGCCACTTCTTCCCACTAGGAAATGGTGTATGGCGGGCGTTTTGGGTAACTGTCTGTTGTAATTTTGACTTTCAAAAAGGGCTTATTCTCAGCCTAATGATTAAATCACTTTTGATTTGATTTGAAAAACATTCGATTCCAAAGCCGGCCTTTAAATTTGGCCCAACATAATACCACAGAGCATGTGTTGAAACTGAAACATAGGTTCCTATCCATTACATTTTCACAATAGATGGTTATTTACTAACTTTTTAACATTTAACTTAATATACCTAACTATACAATAATACTTATAAATATGTATATAATAAATAATAAACGATTTGGTTCGTAGCTTTAATCCCTATTCACTAATTACAAAAAAGTGTCAAACAGTAAGCACCGCTTTCCGTTTTACTTACAAAATTAAAAAAAATCACTTCATTGTAATAGAGAAAATCCCCTTCCACACTTTATCCACTTTAATAAGTCTAAAACAAACTTAAATGTTATTCATTGTGTTATTTAAACGATCAGAGAGTTCAATGAGTCGTATTTGAAAGTTTGAACGATCGACATTCGAATGATAGTACCTTGTGAATGATTCAAAGGTGCGCGACCGATGTGATCGCGGTGCGCGAATGCTACGCTTTGGTCGCAGGGATGGGGTCGCCTCGGGTGCCTAGGGGCAGCACCTTCCGGGCCAGCCTCGTGAATGTGGAGCGGAACTGCCGGCTCATGCTGCAGTACAGCACGAAGTTCACCGCAGACCCCACAAGCGCCATCAAGTCCATCACCTCGCCTGCGCCAATGGAAAACTAAATCAGTACTGAATTATTCAATTCCTCCATGTAAACTGACCGTGGTTACGGTTCGACACAGTCAAATCAATAAAGATTTCTAGGAGGTGGGTAATTAACAAAAAGAGATAAGACAAAAATTACAGTACAACTATTTTCTTAATGTCCTTCGACAAACTTAAACTATAAACATAACAAACGTGCTACCAGGATGAAAAGTATCCAATATGTCGTAATCTAAGTTCGTGGTCTACCCGTGTGCAAAATTTCATCTAAATCTGTTCAGCCATTCCGTTTGCCATGTTTATAGTATAAGTTTGCCGAGGGACATTACGAAAATAGTTGTACTGTACATTCTTTACACTACGCAGGCAAATTACAACATTACATGATAATACGAGATACATAAGGGTCACTCAGGCGAAAAATGAAAAGATTTGTCTGAGCTGACTGAGCACACGCACAATTTGGTTTAAAAATGGCAGGCCCAGGCTGTAAGACTGAAGTCTTTTGTTGACTTAACTATAATTCCAATTAATTCAACATCATACGTCGTTTCATAGATACCTGATTCTATTATTTCATGAAACAATTGGACACAAAAGGTTCGGAGCTCGCTCTTGATATATCTGGGTAATAGCAATTTATCAAACCAATATTATCGACATCATATTGACACGCCCTAACTATCCGGTACAGACACCAGGCTTTGGCAACGTAGATTATACCAAACATTTATTTATTTTAGCTTCGTTGGAAATAGGTATGTCAAATGTCACTGTATATATACTGTATCTAGAGTTTCTTGCCCGTTCTTCTCCTTAGGAACCTACTGCGTTTTGGAATGGGCAACTATGCAGCTTCGTCTTTCTGACTGACCGACCCCTGGACAATTCAAAAGTGCCTGTAATTGGTTTATTTGAAATGAATGCTTTGAGTTTGAGTTTCCAAGGTGGGTGAAAGATTTATGAGAAAAGGTATTCACTTTTTTTCATTTAAAATCTGTTAGTTAGCTATTAGATACCCATTACATTTCAATGTTAGTAATGAAAATACTTTAAGTTTTAACGAGGAACGTGTCGTGAATACCTAATAGGTACATACATTAGGAGATAAAAGAATCGTGTGGAAAAGTTACGCTGTTTTTATTAGTTAGAATATTGACTAAGTTTTGTTCTTTGGCTTTCGGATTCTCGGTGTGTTTACTTTGCCTTATTTTAATCTACTGATTAGATAACTTTTAGACAAAGTTCAACACTCCTGCAAAACAGGTTTACCCTCAGTAAACTTGAGAGCACGAATAACAATGTATCTCCCTATTTTCAGGTTTACTTAATGAACAGGAACATAATACAACAATAACGTTACTTATCTTAAGTGAAACATTTGATTTACTGGTTTGAAACTTTTACTTGTTCAATATAAAAGCAGTTATTTCGCAGAATTCCGTGTAAAATAAGGCCTCTCTTGATAATGCTCGCCACGGCGCGGCGTGCGTCAAGTGCCAGTCATCTTGATATATCCAGTTCATTAAAGCTTTGCACCTTAGAATAATAACGCATAGAAACCTAGTACGAGAGCAAAAAGTGAGGCAACTAAAACTGAGCCATAACGGCTAACTTCTCTCGGCGAGCTGTCAGTACTCAAGGTCACGTTCCGTCGAACACAGCTCGCGAGTAAATAATTTAAAATGACAATTTGTAGCATGAAGGGATGTCATAGCACTTCAGGAAAACAAAAAAAATTAGATCAAATTACATTTCACAAGTAAGTACTTACATTTTATACAAATTTTTTACGTAAATCGATCATCAAACAAAAATTCTAATTACCTAACTTATCACAATACAGTGTTGCTATTTGTTAGGAAAAAATACCCACATCAAATATTGTAAACGCATTGAACGATATCCCATTCTTCATGCGATTAATGGTTCAATTATTTCCTTTTATTTTTAAATAAATTGAATTTTACCTTCCGTAAAAATATGATGTCTTATTACATGCAAAATCATCTTCATCTTATCCAGTTCCTGATAATATGAAATACTTATTTTGATTTGATCCAGCAACATAGTAGTGCGTTTTCCCATTTTTTTGTGGGTAACGGCCTGGTAATGGTATCACTGACAGCTGTATTTGTGTGCGTTTGAGGAATGTAGACACATTCGGCTCACGCACACAAAGAAAATGAATGATCACGATATCGCTCGTGTTTTGTTCTAGACGCGAGTTCTATGCGTTATTATTCTAAGCTTTGCACGAATGGTTGCTCAGGCCCTCTTATCACAATATGTGCATCGCTATCTACCTTTACTCCGACCGCTTAATTTCATAAGTTAATCAACTTAAATTTTAACTCATATATTCTGGATGGCCCTTGCTAAACTGCCTACGCTAAATCATGTGGATTGATTAATGTTAGATAAATGGATACGTAATAAAAATGTAATTTTTTTGGAACCAGCATGTCGCTTGGGACGAATTCATCACATAATTTGACAAATTATCGGGATATACAACATGTCTTTGCCTATCAGCTTCTCTACTGCGTAATTGAAAGTAAACCCATGTATTTACGTCAATGTATCGTAAAATATAACATGATATTAAAATGGAATGGTTTTGGAAATAAATTACTATTACTAAAATGTTTCAATTAATTTTCCATACAATTTCCAATTGATCCAAATGTAAGAGGGAACGCTTTGAATTGAATCACTGTCAATCAAATAAAGCGCGTTTGAAATTGTATATGGCTAGCTCTTTAATAGACTAGACTAGACGATTTCTTAAGCCAATTTCATTATGAGATCACTTTACAAACGCTACATAACGTTAAACCAAATTTTTCAATTCAGCGCCAAATTAGATTAGAACCTCACTATTAATTTTAATTACGTTTATTCAATTTCTATACAGTTTCAGGTTTTTCAGGAAATAAAGAACAATTTAAATTGTATCTCACAGGTCTAAAGGGAATGTCTCAGTAAAGGTATAGCTGCTTATATTGGCTTGTTCAATTCGTTTCGAACGAATTGCTGCTCCAGATTGATTTTCAAAATCAATCTGGGTTCCGGAGTCAACAATTCCAAGGATAGCATAGACCAACTAAGTAAAAGTTTCTGCAATAATAGGTCACGTTTACATAACCGATCTATTCAGTAAAATTCTCACCGCGAAATCTATGGCGAAATGAGTTGTCATTCCCCCTGAAACTAGGGAGCTCTAGGGATTGACAGCTCACTTCACCTAAGTTTTCAGAGTGACGTTTTGACAGAATAACCTGGAGGTAGTGGGAAGTGATTGTGACCATCATGCCGCGGGCTTACGATCTAGTGCCTTTTTCTTTCCATTACTGCATACGGCATGTACAGTGAATTTCTGTACATAGCAGGCTTTTATTCGCGCACTACCTTTTGCGTTTCCATTAATCCAAATGAGTAGAAACGCAAAAGGTAGTGGTAGGTATCCAAATACCTACATAGGTATTACAAGGATCCATAAAAAAATAAGAATTTTCGAAAGTAAAATTATACCTTTCATGTTTCCGTGGTATTCGCAGACTTTAAGTACCTGTCAGTAAATGCTACTGGACCGCTTCGTATTAGGTAGAGTTAATTGATTTAAATGGACGTCTTATTGCGATTGAAATAAACTGTAGGTATCCTTGTAAGTAAAAAAATGAGTTTTTGTTTAATTTTCGTATAACAAATGGATTTCATAAAAAAATATACATAAATATATATTTTTTTAACCACAACGGGGAAGCTTTAGCCCTGCATCTCACCTGATGGTAAGTGATGATCGGGAGAAGGTGGAAGCAAGCTTCACCTGGAATCCTCAACCACAGGAACAAGGAGGTAAAATGGCCACATTTTACCTCTAACTGCCGAATCACAACCATGCTGATAACATTGTTGTTATGGCGACAGACTTAGATAAGATAGTGGTAGCTAGCCAGGCGGACTTAAAACAAACCCTACCACCAACCAAACCGAGCTGATAATTTTATACCCCACTGGGAATCGAACCCGGGATCTCTGTGTCTGAGACAGGTGATCTAACCACTAGACCACAGAGGCGGTTAAAACCGTCCTCTGTTGAAAATAGGCTTTTAAGTTTTTCGAATTAGATTGCTTATAAGGCATTGGTGATTTCCTAAGTAATTTTTAGAGCATACTGTTATGATGGGACAAGAAAACAGAAACCATACTTCATAGTAAACTAATTCAACATTTCTCAAACTTATGAATTTCACTTTTGAACCTTCTGGTTTCAAATCTGAAACCTAGAAGTTTCAAATGACTAGTTGTAGTGAATCCACTAAAACTCGTAATTTATCACAATAAACTACAAATTGGTATTAAAAGGCAGTTTATTGAAATTATTTTACTACTGAGTTGGTAAGTAAGTCAAGTTAATACCTGCTCTGTCAAAACCAATTAATAATAAAATACTTACATAAAATCAAGTAACGTCAAGTCTAGTTAGTAACAAGCCTATATCGCAATTCGGATCGTGAATCACGCTCACGCGAGCTGCGTATTATTTTATTTTTAAAACGACCAATATCAGAGCTTGCATCACACTGTGCCACGTGGTTATTAAACAAACGTCTGTTACTGCTTTATCAAAAACCTGACGTGACTTCTAAGCATTTTAGCAACAGACTACACTAAGCCAGACTACATTATTTACAAATAGGTGCGACTCCAGTGACCCTGTAGTAACTGAATTGCTAAAATTCTTAGTTCTCCTCCGTCAGCAAGACCACTTAGCTCTTAATGTTCTACCCACAATGTTCTGAGGAGCTCGTGGCTACGTAATAACAGCCGCACGGATCGATCCATCAGGTTAAGCTACGCTTGCCGGGGTTGATCCGTGGATGGGTGACCATCTTTACATATCGAGACTCCTCCGTGCCTCGGAAAGCACGTTAAGTCGTTGGTCCCGGCTGTCATTTGTGGATCTTTGACAGTCGTTACGGGTCGTCAGAAGCCCGAAAGTCTGAAAACCAGTCTTACCAAGGGGTATCGTATTACCCAGTTACTGGGTTGTGGAGGTCAGATAGGCAGTAGCTCCATGTAAAATACTGGTATTCAGCTGCATCCGGTTAGACTGGAAGCCGACCCCAATATAGTTGGGAAAAGGCTAGGCAGATGATGTTCTACCCACATTATATTAGGATAGGACACATAATTTTCAACTTAATACCCAACATCAAATTACATTTTCATGTAATTACCTTACTCAGCCTCTAATTAGGGTGCCAATCATTCGCCCTACTTAATAGGTATAATTAACGTTGATCATTAAGACATCTACTGATTACCGCACCCTGAACCAAATCCTATAATTGTTCAATATCATATATGAGTGTAAATAATTGATATGATCTACACAATGACGAGAGAATCGGGCATGAGCCCATGATTTACCTATACCCCATAGAGTGCTTTCAATTTGGACAAAAGGACATACAGCTATATTCTTCACAATGATTAAATATCTATATTCATTTTAAAAGCCTTTTCATTACCAAAATAGCAAAAAAATAAGTGACGAAAGGCTCTAATGAGTTAAACACTGCCTAATGATAGAGTCCTTAGTTAATTATGTAGCAGAATCACAGCATTAGCATCACTTTAATTTATTAAAAGCCATACACTTCATTAATTCGCCTTAACATCATGTTTAGGTTAATTTATTTCAGCTCTACCAAATTACGTTACTGTTCAAATATTATCGAAAATTAAATACATTTTGGAAAGACGAAAATGTAGTAGCTGTTTTCTTACTTAGCCTAGTATTTTTGCGACCATTACCTAGTCATGCCATAAATGGCTTCAACAAATCAGCAGCCATCTGTAGCTTTTATATCGCCAATAAATAAATCACTGATTGACTTTAAGAGCTTATTAACGCAAACCACATAAACACACCACACTGACATTACCGTTTTATAGGAATTCAATTCATTAGGTATTCGAATCAATGAATCGGCCAAGCCATAATAAGGCTGTTTTTCTTTTCGAATGAAAACAATTTGATATAGACATCCACAACAGTTTATCTACAGGATACCTACTAATTTACCTACAGTACTGCTACACCGCTAAATGTTAATCAATATACATGTCGTAGGCAGATTGTATGATTCGTCATTATAGAAACGGCGCCGTCCGTTTACAAACGCTCGCAGTTATGCAAAATACCGAAGGCAAATTGGCGACTCGTTCAATTGTTATAATTAGACATTGAATAATATAATATTATTGACCACCATAAAACACAGGTTCGACGAATAGCAGCAATCAGGTACCTATGAAGACTTAAAATTAAATTAAATTATAATACGAAAGTCCTTCGCACACGTAGAATTTTGCACTGCTTTCAATATTTTTCTTGGTCACAAAACCTCTACTCGACGCCATTTTTTGGGTTCCGTAGTCAACAAGGAACCCTTATAGTTTCGCCATGTCCGTCTGCCTGTCTGTCTGTCTGCCCGCGGCTTAGCTCAGAGACTCTTAGTACTACAAAGTTGTAATTTGGTATGGGTATACATATAAATCTCGCTGACAAACTGATAAAATATAATGACGAGAAAAAAAAGTTTTTAGGATGCCTCCTGTTCTCCTAATTCTGGAACGTTTTTTTTAACTCACCTATCCCATGAGGTCGGGTGTCGTTGGAAAGGTTGTTTTAAAATATTCGGACTTTGCGAAAACCATTTTTGGATTCAGGGATCCGTTTGCGAAAAATTAGGCTTTAAACTGCTAATTTTTGTTAGAGTCAAGTGTCCCGCCCCCTGCAAGCTGAATGGCTGGTTTTAGATACGTGCAAATAATCACGGCAGTAATATATATACTACTACTGCCGTGAATGTTTTCACATATCCAAAACGAAATTAAAAGGACAACTATCACAGCTAAGTAGGCTCTACAAGTTACCGAGTAATAATCGACCAACTTACATTTGCAGTTGCAAAAACATGTTTTCCCATACATTCCGTATGGAAAAACAGTTTTTCAGCTACAATGTTAAGTTTGTGCTTGGGATAAATCCATCACAACTACGAAGTTCTTCACTGTGCGTGGTCCGACACGCACTTGGCCGGTTTTTCTTGTTTTGATTCGCAGTTAGCAATAACACCGGAGGTATGGCAGAAAATCTAAAGCAAGGTCACAAACGCTACTCAAAAAATAAAAAATTGAATAACATGAAAAATATTAAAGATAGACTTTAGAATAGAATTCAGATAGTTTTTTAATACTAATTTTCGATCATTTTTCATGAATATTCAGAAAAATGCGGGCGGTCACTGGCCCATGGGCCACATTGATCGGTCAGATACACAATTCGATTCGATTGATGCACAATTTCAAATGCTATAAACTTCTGAACATGTTAGGCGATTAACACACGGCACCGCGCACCGCCGCGGAAGGCGGTCTCATGTCGCATTGGCCTCTAAATCCGTTGATGCCTAACACACGTACACCGCCCGACCGCGCGGTCGAGCCGGTATAGTCCGCGGTGGTGCGCGGTGCCGTGTGTATTCAGGGTCCAGTTACAAACGCGTCACATAATTGTATACTTTGTTTTCCTATTCATAAATTCTCTATACTAAACCGGGGCTAAATAACACCACAGTGCGGAAATACAGTCTAACTCTATTACCCACTTGCTTGGTCCACTAAATAAACACTAGCGTTGCTGCCGTAGAGTACCTATACTAATTCGTTTTAACGCACCAAGAGTTCCGTCAATTTCATTAGGATCTACGGGACTTAAGTCTTGTAGACTAATCTCAACAGCATCAGGACTGCTTGTTTTTCCTTGTCTATCCAGAAGATTCATGGCTAAATTGTTACTTTTGTTTCTGGATGTATGCATGACCTTTGAGTTCATTATTTAATATACTTTAGAATATTTTTGCAGTCGTGTCTGCAAGCAAAGCGGAAAAATACAATAATTAGTCATGATATTGATAACTCTAACGCTATTGACTACTGACTATTTAATTCTTCTGAGGTGTTGCTATTTTCGTTCTTCATGATTTAAGAGTAATGTTTCTACTATTTCTGAAAGTAATTTCAGGCTGACCGAAACGTCATTGTTTGTCTTCAGTTCCATACAGTATTAATAATGCAGTTATGTATTATTACCAGTGATCGGAGTAGGTAGATTGATTTTTGGTACTTGTATCATAAATGCACACAGAAAGAATAACATGGATAAGCCATTTTTCCGGAAAGTAATTCCGGTATTTCCGGATTCAATTCAATATTGTTAATGTTGGTAGTGATATTATTACTACTCAATTCAAAATTTAAAGGAAGGTATCAAAACTAAATTAATTCATTATTTATTTGCTATTTTATTTATTTGCTCATTTTATTACAATTCCTACCTTTTTTTTTTGAGAATGGCAAATCATTAAATGACTCCTTCCACTCTGGCAGAATACAATTCCTACATAAGTTCCGGTTTTTTTTTAATAATCCACGAATTCCGGAGGAATGTCCATATTAATATATACGTTTCGGATCAATGGCCCCAGTTCAATCTACCTACTCTGATCACTGATTATTACTTTAACATCTTTTGGGTTGAGAAAGAATATAATTGCATCATGTTGTATAGTAGTTGTTAGTAGAATAAACACACAATGCAATTCAAACAGTTAGTACATAGTTCCCAAACAGTCTGATTACCACAAGTACCCGGTGCCCAGAGGCGCCATGCTTCATTAACAGTCAGATAAGTTTATTTATGCAGTCCTTTAACAATAACTAACTTACCTTTATCTCCAAAATATTCATTTTAACTTGTACACATGAACAAACAATACGTATAATCATAAATTATTTTGGTCCCAGCTTAATATTTCCTTGCGAAACTTTTATAAATTCGGTTTGTAAATACAACTTTGTTACGGTCGAACGTGAAGATTTCCGAATAAGTAATAAATACTACCGCCTTCTGCCACATTAACGTGAATTATATAGCTATTAGCCGACCATCATTGTTAAGCCGAGTTCACAGCTTTTCAGCTTAAACTTACATACCTACAATAATAAAACGATTTTCATAAAAATAAGAGCTGATATAAAAGAAAATACTTTTTCTTGCGGCTGAAACCGCTAATCAATTTTACTGACAGAACCGTTATGAAACTATCAAGTATTTTAATATTTTCTATTATATTTTTGTAGTAGTGGTTTAAAATCATAACGATTTAAGAATTTCAAAGGCATTCAGTTTTTTCTATAAAAATATAATATAATCAAAATTTATCCAGAGCCAGAAGGTATATTACCTTCTGGCTCTGGATAAATTTTGATCGAGTATATTATGACCGAATATGTACTTTTTATTGTTCTTCTACTTTTGAAACCCAATGGTATCTACAACTAAGAAGGTATTAATGATCTTTTACTTTAATTCTTTAATATGAGTTCATGGTACCAAACTTTGTAAAAAAGGGTACTATAAAATTTCAGATTATTTAGAAGACAAAAAAGCATGGGATTGAACTGCTCGCTCTGCTAAGCTTTGTAACATTTTGAATATTATGGAAAATCATCACCAGTTTTATATATAAATTGACATTATTGAATATTACAACAAAATGACATGATTACTTTTAAAGTATTGTATTATTTTAATTACTGTAAATGTGAGGACTATGTGGATTTTTGTTTTGATTTCTTGTTTCGTGCTCAGTTAGTTTTAACGATGGTCTGGCAATTTGAGTATTTTATGCGACCTACCCAAATGTCCTTTCTTTGGAATACCAAAGAAAGGACATTTGGCTCAACGACTCGACGAACAATAGTTCGTCGAGTCGTTGAGCTACTTAAGTTCTGAGTTGAGCTCCACTATTACTGACAAATGCTTGCACTGACTGGACAGGTCCACTCAAATCGTTGTAATTCTTTCCTCAAAATACCATTTCAGACGCCAATCTACATGGTCCTCATATGGTCTGACCAAGATTATGTCTGGCCTTTAAAAGAGACTGCGACCTCTGAGTTTGTTTCGGCCTTTCTTCTCAGAGTAGTCAGATAGGAAACGCCGACCTCATCTAGCTTATTTTAAATATTTTATAACATGACGTGTAAAAGTGATTCCAATATCCTATTTACAGAATAAACAATTTCATTTCATTTCATTTCATTTCATTTTGGTATCAGCAATGGTTTGTTATTATACCTGTCAACACAGACATATTCAAAATACTTAATAAATATTTTACTCGTTCGTACTCAAATCAAAAATATTGTTTAAGACTACAGGTTCTGGAAATGTAATAAAGAACAAGTTACATCCATCATTCTGAAAAAACTAAACGAGTAAATAGATGACCATCTAAGATAAAAGGAAGGAAACAAATGAAAGAGCATTGTATTGTGGAATTAATTACGGTAGGGTAGCGTGATCCAAACTACGCTTTCACATTGACTGACAGTAGGTACCGTTTTGTTACATATATCTGCCCTGCCCGCGTGTAAACGAACCTAATTTTATCACAGTCACATGGAGATACCCTCATTTCCTATACCTACACTAAAAACGTCTAGGACAATTGCATTACTTACCGGGTTTAATAAAATAAAACTACATCATTGTTTTGGCTATGACCCACTACAACATAAGATACTCTTAAACAAAATAGGTGTAGGAAAATCCTCTCGTCCTAATTGTTTTTATATTCCAATTTGTATTAATAATGTAGAGTACAAGGGCGTCTGCTCTTTCCAAAAGTGCTCATAAAACAAGAGGAAGAGATTAGAGTACTTACCCTGCTAAGATATCTGTTAATAATGTAAGGACACCCACATCTGGACAGATTAGAGTACACTATCCATATGTGGCTACTTGGTAAGTTATCAACGGCCATATATATCTATGTACATTTACGTTTAATAATATCTCGAAATAGGTTCAAGAGTAACTTGTGTGTAACTTGTATCACAATAGATTTGGTGTCACTTGTATTTTATAGTACATTTCTTTCTTTCTTCGATTACCAAAAACTTAAGGCTCTTTGAATCACTCATTCGTTTATGTATATTAGGTATACGTTATAGAAGGCAAGTGTCACAAGCAGCTTTGCCTTCTATAACATAATGATATTCACACACACTACACGACTGTAGCCGTGCCATCAGTTCATCAATTATACCGCTCTCCGATACACGGAGCGATCTTGATGTATAAACAGCTTTACCATTCAACACTTTGACACCTCGTAGATCGATGGATCTGGGTCGGAGCAATTAAGCCACGATCGACTACGAATACCAGAAGTTACGAGGAAAGACTTACCGAAGGCATAGTAACAGATTTGAAAGAGATGCGGAGCTACAGCTGTGAGTAGGCCGAAGAGAGCTTGCGGCAGTTCTGTGGCTAGGAAGAGGCCCAGCAGAGCGACCAGCATCCGAGTGGTGCGGTCGGTGCGGCCTCCGCCGCCTCCGCCGCCTCCGCCTCGCTTCGCACCATCCTCATTCAACCGCGCTTTCTCACCCTGCACAAAATAACGTAGTGGTTAAAAATTCCCTTTTAACCTGTTAATGTAGCGGTCATCGGAGGCACATTTTCAGCAGAGGTCGTTAACTGCTGTCATGTGATAACGTCACGGTCAAAAGAAAATAGTTGATGCGTATTCAACAAGCTTATATTTCATTATAATCTGCTCTATTGTCACAAATCTGTCTGAAAGCATTGGAGCTACATAACAAAGAAAAAGGAACTAACATTTTCTTTTCATAGTTCTCATGTACGTCGTTATTACGCGTATTGTTTCTATTCAAAGATATGAAAGCTTAGATCCTTTGAGAAGCCACTTAAGTAAAAATACATCACACTCAAGCCAAACAAAATTTACCATGTAATAAAAATAGTAAAATAAATTCTTCACGAATGCAAAAGGACATGCAGAACTTGGTGCGAATGCGAATGATGCGAATCTTCCAATTCGGGATAAACTGAACGTCCTTTACTGTCTGAATTATTGTTTGGAGAGGGCAGCGTCTGTTGGCTCAGCAAGTACTAAATAAAAACATAAAACTGGTCGTACCTCGTTAGTGCTGATTGCAGATTTTTTCAATAGTTTCTGTCTTCTCCGATCACTCGACTTCATTTTAAGAATTAGTAACACACTTAATATCGATAACACTACACACGGTATGAGTTTTATAAATACACTGTAAATCCAAAAGATTGCTGTGAGCAGCTCGTTGTTATCAGTCATCACTATGGCGTAGTCTCGCTCCGTACTCACTGTTGCGTTGCCTGTGTCCGTGTCGTTCAATGTGGCATTTGCATGCCCATTTTTCAATGATGAAGGTATTTCTTGAATTTTCATTGCAAAATATATTGGAAGACAGAGTATTGGACACACGGCATATGCCACTGCTATAGCAATATTAGTGTTCTTCTTGTTACATAACGTCCTATTTTTTTGAGGGAACTTTATTGCTATGAACCTCCAAACGGCAAGCGTGATCGTCAACCAAATAGATATTGTATGAAAGGTTTGACTGAAAATGGAGTGAAAATAGACGTAAACAGCCCACGCATACGAATTCCGATTGAGTTCTGCGCATATATCTGTATAAATATGTAACGCGAGGGGAATGTAGTCGATCATGACGAGCAAGTCGGCGACTGCTAGTCCGGTGAGGATGGAGTTGGTCGACGAGATCATTTCTTTTCGACTGAGTACGGCAATGTTAACGGAGTTGGCGGCGCAGCCTAAGAGGCAGATGAGTAGCGCGATGTAGCCATGGATCCGAATATAGGCCCGCTGGAAAACCTGCCCCTCAGGCACGCAGTATGCCACGTCGTCGCCTTCCATACTCGGTGGCTTAACTTTTCTATTTTGCTATGTGACAGCCACAGATTCTTGGAAAACTATCTATGAACAGCGTGCATTATCTGTAAAGAAAAGAAAGGTAATTTATTATAACGCTTATTTTTGGGTAATACCTACATGTAACGCAGCATACAGTTAAGGAATGTAATAGAAAAGCGTAGGAAACCGAACCGCGTCACTAAAAAAATATATCAAAGCATGTGATAAAGAAATAAAAATATCTAGGCATAAGATTGGCCGGCTGGTTGTGTGTTATCCGCATGTTGTTGGTTATTTATGTCCGTGCCTGCAGCGGTTGTGTAATGGAATAATCATAAATAAAGGAGCGCGCCGCCCTTCGGGTTGGCGCCACTTTTCCGATTGTCCACAGCGACTGAAGGAGCTCGTATTTTCTTCCATATTATCCGTGTGCCTCAGAGTCCCGGCAGACTTTGAAAAGCACTTTTATGAACTATAAACTCGGCTTGCAAACTGCTGGTTCAAAGTTTAGAATGGTTGAATTATGTCATCTCAAAAAATTGTGAATTTTACAGCGGTACGTTTATTTTACCACGTGTAAGGTTTCAAACAGTGTCAAAGTGAATAAAAACTCTATGGAACAAAAGGTAAGTAAGTATAGATGTTCAATAAGCAGGGAGGTAAAATTTAAAAATACCGGGTAAAAATTAATATTTCATTATATTTTTTGATCGCTAAAGTTTTCGTTCCTAGAACTGCTATTATTAAATTGGCCTGAATTATATTGGCCACTGTAAATACCTTCTTATGATGAAACATATGTATTAGACGAAACATAATATTGAATTATTTAAGCCATACCTACAACGAACATTGTTCTTACAATATGCACATAAATATGTATGAAGTTCTCACTCGCTGAACAAACCGTATAATCCGGATACTTCAGGCGGACTTACAGTAGCATTTAATATCTTCTTAACTAACAATAAACTGACAGTTCTATTGTAAAATTACCGTTCTTCAACTACTTATGAAGAGATAAACATCTCTTTTTAGTTGAATAACTGTCAGTCTAGAGTCATTATACAAGTACTTGCTTGAAGAACCTTGGAGTTTTTAGGGTTCCGTACCCAAAGGGTAAAACGGGACCCTATTACTAAGGCTGTGCTGCTGTCTGTCCGTCTGTGCGCGGCTTAGCTCAGAGACTGTTGGTACTAGAAAGCTGTAATTTGATATGGGTATACATATAAATCACGCCGACAAAGCGGTAAAATATATATTTTTAGGGTACCTCCCCTACTCGTAAAGTGGGAATGTTTTTTTTTTCTCATCGATCTCATGATGTGGGATCATTGGAAAGGTCGTTTAAAAATAATGTTTAAAAAATGAAATTTCAGCCCCCGACTCACCGCGTCGCATCCCATCGCCTAATACTCTCGCGCTTTTACTCCGTTTTCTCTTATTAGCGTTCTGTCTGACTTTTTTTAATTTTTGCTCGGCTCCTAACCGTCTTGATGTTACAAAAACCTTCCTCAAGAATAGGGTTATCCAATGCAAAAAGAATGTTTCAAATCCGAGGGGTAGTTTCTGAGATTACCCCTACATACAAACTTACAAACAAACCTATGTATTAGTAGGCAAAATTACCTCAAAACGAGAGAAATTAAAAATCTTAAAAATATTTTCTATTACCTACACAACAAAAGAAACTCATGAAATAGTAGTAATGTCAATATTAGGTACTTAATAGTGGAGTATCACCCGCACACTCGGAAGTTATTCTCCAAGATAACTTCAGCATAGAGTCGAAGTTTGTTTATTGAGTAATCCCGAGTGACTAAACTAGTTTAGTGCGTGTTCTTAGCTGATGCCGAGGGGTGCTCCACAAGTCCTCAGGTCACTTTACTGTATCCTGACAATTAAGTGTAGCCGTCTACGTATAACGTGGTAGTTACGCGCTAATTGTATTACCGTACAAGATACCTACCAAGATACATCTGACACTGATACCCACAACACTAATCAACATAACGTGGATGCACTTTTTGAAATGTTAATAGATTTGCACATAAAATATGATCATGCGTGAGCCATCATTACCTTTTAGATCACCCAAATTAATATCGCCCGAGGAAGGGCACAAGGCCTGTCGAAAAATATTCCCCTTTTGTGACACGTTCAACCTTATCGGAATTACTATTCAAAGGCACTCCGGGGACGACACTTCGGGAACGGCACGTCGCCTTCGGCGTACGCAAAAAAGCTACAGGAAAAGGTGTGTCGCTGTTTAACAACTAATTTAATAATAGCTGGACTCAATCCGCGTCCTTTTCGTTTCGAGAAGTTATGACGGCTGTTTTCAATTAAACAGCGCAGTACTGCGTATATGTTTGAATAAAAAGACAAACGAAAAATCTAAATGAATTTAGCTCCGGAACTAGAAAAGTAATTTATTTATTTAACTGACATTTTAGGTTGCCAATTAAGAGTCACAAAAGTGATTTAAAATTACTCTAGTTTGAAAACAAACCTTCTAAGGTTTGGATTGTATAAATATAATTCCCAGAACGTTAGGTAAGGACCGCATTTATAATTTAATTTTATAAAATCTCGTAATGAAACAAACCCATCTAAAGTTTCATTGGTTCGCCTTTTTACAAGTCAAGTACCTCAAAATTATATCTAGTACCTTCTGCGGATGTTGTATCACAACCTTAACAAGGTACTTAATTAATTAGCTTACAACGCCCGATTTTCTTACTGACCGAGTCAAATTAAAATATTCACGAAATATCCTAAGAGCTAGGTATCCTTAAATAATTAATGTATCGCTAATAAACTAAAAAATGAATACTAAGATGTAGTAGCAAAATCAAATGACTAGAAGTGACATAGGTGATGTCACTTCTAGTCATTCGATTTTGCCATCACAGTCAATCACGAGTAGTCAAAGTCCTGTGATCTCTCCATCAAAGAAATGTCCGTCGCTAAGTATGTAGGTCATACAGCAGAATGATAGTACCAAATAAATAAATCTAGCACTTTGTCTTCTCAACAGGAAACTTTGCACCCTAATCGGACGTGGGATGGCGTAAAAAATAGTCACCATTATCATCAATATAGTGGACAATCACTTGGGCTTAGACGGCGCCTAATGACGCAGAGAACGAAACACCGTTTGTTAGCGACGGATTACGTCTTGCAAATTCTTCTAGTTTTAGTTTTTCGGATATTCACAAATACAAACAAGTCAATTAAAGGGAATGAAATAAAGGAATTATGTGACATTGAATTACTTATATGTTGTAAGGGCTTTTATGTAGGTAGGTACTTCTTAGGACACTGCTAATAATGATCAAACCCAATTAATCTAAACAGGCTTAGACGCAATTCGTTAAGGATCAAAGCCAGAAGGCAATTTAATTACCAAAAACAAAAGATTTAAAAAAAGCAAAAGCATGGCGCTTTCCTCGTGTCGTGTGCCTGTTAACAAACACGGTTCTATAGGCATTAGTAGGTAGGTAGAGATCTACGCTTTAGATAAAATCAATAAAGTGAAGCGTTTTCACAATCTAAAAGCTATAAAATGCAGAGAGTTTACGATACCACATAAACAGCGCTTTTAAGGCACTGATTAGATTAATCAAGTTTACAGTTCGTCAGTCTGTAGTTTGAAAACACACATTTATTGACAACGACGAGACGTTCTCGGAATTAATTATTGAATCGATGTTATCTTAGAGCACTACGCACCCTAAAGGCTCTTACATACTGGCGCGACTTGTCGCGTGACGCGACTTTTAACAAAACAATTTCTGAGAAACATCGCTGCAGAACAATACCGGCGGCGACGCGTCGCGCGACAAGTCGCTCCAGTATGTAAGTGCCTTAATCCGTAAAGGAAAATAAGCTAGATGTTTTAAAAAGGTATTTTCAATTTGAATAAAAATAATTTAGGTCTGAAATAGTCATCTATAATCTTTAAACACATTTATCTATAGTGCTTAGGTAAATGTTATTCAATATGAATGCCAAGAAATTATCATAAAATATGCGAGGACTATACCTAATACTAATGCTTTGTAAAGCTCCATAAAACTCATGGGTACCCTTGAGAACCTTCTCATTCTGATTATGTGATGGGTTATTTCCACCATAACCGCGTTACAACTGTCTTTTATTCCTGCGTGCAGCAGCGCAGAGCGAAACACTAGTTATGAAGTTACTTTGAGCGTGTTTTATTAAACATTCTTTTACTTTTATCTACATCTGTGGAATTAAGTAATCTACTTTAGCAAATAAACAAAAAAGTGTAATGGAATAATCCCCTTAGGAAATTGATGTTGTTTAATAAGCATCAGGGCATATTTATGACCGAGGCGTTAGGAGCTACATTATTAGCTTTGCCCATTAATTCATATCTGTTTGGTATTCATAAATATCTAAGCCCCTGATATGAACGTACGCTGGCAAAAAAAAACTTTTAATAGTGCAGTAGGTACCACCTACTTACCTAATTAACCATATAATAAATATTCGACGACTATATATTTAGCGTTTCTTTTTTTATAATGTGAGACTCAGGAAGACTTGTATAATTGCGTTAGTTTTTATTTTATTTAGTATTCTAAACCAATTTATTGATAAATAACGATGGAGTGAATACATTTTTTATAATGAGATACAAAACAAAATATTTAATGAGACGAGAATATGACATAAGTAAGACACCCGCATAAGTCCCGATCCTGTGGGAATATCGGGATAAAAATCCTATGTCCTAACCCGGTCTATGGATATAGTATACCCATATGTCAAATTTCATCCAAACCCGTTCATCCGTTTTAGCGTGTAAGCGTAACAAAACACCATAAAACAAAAAAATCCCTCTTCTTTAATTCTTTCCTCATAACAATATGTATAGCTGGAGGCTAAATTGCTAATAATTGAATTCTCTCTAATATGAGTATTTCAGGTACCTTAATTAATTACTGCGAAAACTACTTGGTATTTCTATGTATAAACGGTAAATATAATGAATCTGTGTAGCGGTTTCTAAACACCCTGTAGCTACTAAACAGTTTCACAAAGTACGTACCAAGTACGTACTTACAAGGGAGAGCCATTTATTGATTGTTAGTTTATACGTTAACCAACGTTAATTTTATAACCTCAATGTTCGTCGATAGTGTTTTTATTACAATTTGATAATGTTATTCAAACAATAATTATTGTTGGAAAAAAGTAGTGGTATATAAAGTTGAAACCTTCCACAAACAGATGAATGTGTTACTAATTCCCTTTAGTGAGTGATCACGTAAGAATTTAACCTGAAAAGGTTTTGTTTACACTTTCATCAATACTTTTAGAACAGGCATTACAATAATTGTAGAGGCTACACGTCATGATTTTTCTACCTACAGCGTTTGTTTATCAACCAAGACATATACGAAAAACCGGGCCAGTGTGTGTCGGACCACGCACAATGAAGGGTTCCGTAGTTGAGCTGAATTTATGCCAAAAACAAACTTAACATTGTAGTGCAAAAACATGTAACACACAACACAAACTCTCATATATCCATATATGTCACGGTCAATTCTCCAACTGCAAATTTAAGATTGTAATAGCAAAAAACGTTTCCCTTTACTTGTGCTGTGAGACCTTGCTTCTTGCCAAACATGATTCTAGGTCAACGGGAAGTACCCTATAGGTTTTTATTTATTTTCGAGTATCAAAATATGTCGCATAAATGACCGTATTTTTTATTGCGATGACAGGGATTGTAGACGGAATTTGATATTAATCATTTCAATTTTGTATAGCCCACTAAACAACTTGAAACAAGTTATGGTACAAAGTAACCAGAGAAAAAATCCCAAAGAGCAAAGTTAGCTGAAACAATAGTTTGAACATGAACAATACCTTCTATGTTCAAAAACATGAGTTAGGTACGTATACCTACGCTAGACCCTTTTTTTTTTTTTTTTTGAGGCTGGGAAATCATCCAATGACTTCTCCCGCTCTGGGCGGAGCGGAAGGGCGTGTCAGACTTTCACTGACTAAAACCCACCCGTGTTCCTTCATTTGCCTGTTGCCAAGGTCCCGGTATCCCTTTCGGACTTTCCCGCAACCCTGGAGTGAACCTATACTTAACGATATAAAATCGATAATGATTTGGCAAAATGTTTATATTGAATTTGATAGGCGGTTCACCAACAAACGATTCGCTAGACCGAACTTGTCCAAAAGAACAATTTGTCGAAGAATGTTTTCTTAAAACAATTTTCAAAAGGATTGTGAAGAGGGTTTCGGTCGGACTCCGCTCTTGTTGTCCAAACTTTAGGCGCTCTGGTTGGAGATCGAAGTACCTATGTAGTCACGTTAGTTAACCTATCCACCACTTCTTGATTAGTGCGGAAAACCTCAATGGAATTATTAACTGAATTCAACTACGACTATGTAATGACTTGAAATAGAAAGGAACTAACAAATGTTATGTTTGAACAATTTTCTATGAATAATCAATCTGAAAAGAACAATGGCCAATCTACTAACATGCTTGAACCATGGCCATCTTTAAACATAACTTGATGATACATTATGTCGGTTCTTAATGAATCCATAATTTGCCCATTTATTTATAACTCAGTACGGTATTCAATATAAGCATATATTCTTTAAAGTACGGAAAATAAAGTAGTTGTGCAAAATGTTTTTTGGAGTTATGTGGCATATTTTTAATCTGTGGCATGTTAATTTAAGATTTTTGTTTTCACTTTAAAATATAATGATTACGCTTATGTAGCAAATAATAAATAGTGCAAAAGAACAGCGGACCGCATAGAACATAGAGTCGACGCCAAAACTACAAAAGAAAAATTTATATTATGGTGATATTTATTCAGTAGGTAGGTACTTTTACTTGACAAAAAAATATGTAATCGATCTATTTACGTCAGTACCGGATTATAAAAGTACTAGCGGCCCGTTCCTGCTTCGCACAGTTTTTTGGACTTGACAAATACAAAAAGCGACTTTAAAGTTAGAGCATGTTAGGGCGTGTTAGGGCATAAATCGAACAGATTACGTGTGATTCCGGATTTTTAATTTGTCTGAAATGTGCTCATTTAGCCCTTTCATTTGATACCCAACATGGTATGATTAAACAATTTATTTTTTAAGTTCCTGACTTTATGTCCTCTAGAGAGCGCCATTTTTAATTTAATGTGACGTCACATAGCCTGTAACCAGCGGACGATCAAGACGCTTCGAACGATACCTCATTTGTCAAACTGTGATGAGTGGTTTAGAAGATAGGAGGGAACAGATGAACATACTTACATACATACCGGTCAAAATCATAACCCTCCTTCTTTCTTCGCCGTAGTCGGGTAAAAAGGGCTAGTAGTGGGTATTAAAACTCTTTACTTATCAGTAACATCAAATTCTGCTAATCCTTTTTAGGGCTGATCTTTCAATACTCAGACAACTTTTATCTGAATAAGATAGTTTGACATACTTACCTTACAGAATCTGTCAAACTGACATATTTATTTCTCAGATAAAAATTGTCTGACGATTGAAAAATCGGCCCATGTATCACGAGTTTATACGGTTGACATTGCCTGCGACTTAACTTCGATTTAAAAATAAAAGTATGGACGTCTCTTGGAACGTAAAAATTACGAATATGTTCAGATATTAGATATATTATCCTGCGTTCTGATACTGCCTATAGGCAAAAGTTGTATTTTAAATTATGTATCTATATTTCCCCGAGGAGCTCGTGGCTACGTAATAACAGCCGTACGGGTCGATCCATCAGGTTAAGCTACGCTTGCCGGGGTTGGTCCGTGGATGGGTGACCATCTTTACATACCGAGACTCCTCCGTGCCTCGGAAAGCACGTTAAGCCGTTGGTCCCGGCTGTCATTTGTGGATCTTTGACAGTCGTTACGGGTCGTCAGAAGCCCGAAAGTCTGACAACCAGTCTTACCAAGGGGTATCGTATTACCCAGTTACTGAGTTGTGGAGGTCAGATAGGCAGTCGCTCCATGTAAAATACTGGTATTCAGCTGCATCCGGTTAGACTGGAAGCCGACCCCAACATAGTTGGGAAAAGGCTAGGCAGATGATGATGATCTATATTTCCCCCTGCTTTACAAAAAATAATTAATGATATCCAATGTTTAGGTACATTATCAATGTATTTCATTTCGGTAATAGTCTCATTACGGTAACAAATTCTTATTTTCCTAATCCAAAATGGCCCGTCGCGTCGAGCATATTATTATTTATTTTTATTTCAATCAACGTTGGATCATACAATCAAAACTAAGTTACAAATTATCAATCAAATTACAGAATTAAATTAATCAAATAGATTAAATTAAAATAATATCTTAACATTAGTCAGAGTCGTGAACCATAGAGCAGTGGTTCACGTACCTACTGACAGATATACATGTAGGTACGTATATATTTAAAAATAAAACATACAAAACGGAAACTATGAAATGGCAACTCCCTTCTATTCTAAATTACTAGTTGGAAGGACGACATACAGTAATGACTTAACACTTCGTGAACACAACACACTTTCTAAAGCGTCCAAAACCCGCCTATAAAACAAGAAAACACTAATAAAAGTTGGAATAAGAGCGAGAATTAGTTTGTTCTTTACGTACTCGTGTCGTAATTAACAATTTGACGTCTCTGTGTATACAATAAAGGCAGAGAGAGGCTAAAGTTTAATTAATCTGTATTTCACCCTTATCTATACAGACATGTGGGCATAATCTGTCGAGAGACGCTATATAAACAATTAACTTAGATTGAGCAGCCCGGAACCCGCAGATGAGCATTATTTTGGACTCATGTCTATCGAGTTCCGGCAATAACAGAATGACTTCCTTTATACATATATCGACAACGAATTATATAAGATTTTATGTTATATACGAAGCATATTTGTACTGAAGTTCGTAGCAGTAGGATCACGGAGATTAACGAAGCGATGAAACCTAAATAAATACAGAGCAGAATTAATGAAATACAGACTTAACGCTGCGAAAACAAATCAAACTATGTGGATACCTGCTTTGTTTTTACCAATAGGTATTCTCAGTATGTTTGCGGTTTAGTCAGTATGAGGAGAACTGGAGTGGATACACCAAAGACGTGTATAGCCGCAAGCCTTTCCACGTTGGTAGTTGTTCCACTGGCGCTCTGCATACGTGAATTTCCCTTAGACGCTAGAGATTTCAGTTTTAAAACTTCGCTACTATTATGAAAATGTTTCTTGTATCTGCTATTATAATATTTTCCAATTATTTTAATCTATCTCATAATAAGCATACTGCTACGTAGATTAGTTACTATAGGTTCCCGCCCCGTGCTGACCCGTTGGTTTAGAGAACGCAAGCGCGACTGCTGAGCGATGATTACTTTGCAACACCCAGTGCGAGTGTGGTGTTTCTGATCAGACCATGCCCCACTTGCTGGAGTGTCCATTCCATGCCCGTTTACCTGCACCTCGAATGACCTAACTAAAGAATGCCACTGATGCCGTAATCAACGCGGCCACCAGCTAGGCTCATACTATATACAATAATAAATTTAAAAAACAACGAAGAAGAGTACCATCGACATGAAAACGAGAACAAGAACCTCGTTAGGTATAATCAAAACGAGACAAAACAATAGACATTCTATTGTGTCTAGGTATAACTAAACAGACTACGACTAGAGTACCTACTTCTATCTGTTTATCACGAAAGTTAGTTATTTTAATTGCTTGCTTTCAAATCGTTTGAAAACTAAATTGAATTTATTATGACAAGTTTGATTGATTATTTTGAAACAAAAAGGGAGTAGGTACCTATAAGATGTTAACTTGTAGTTTGTAATTAACACGACACACGGGTAGGTTCTTAGAAACTTTCCCAAAATGGCTTAATTTGAAAACTAGTTTGATCCGACTAAATCGAACAAACGTGCCAAACCATTATATGTAACTATTTATTCTCATTCTATTCTTAAATTTTAAACATTCTTATAAATTCTTATTTCTTAGAAATACACACATAAAAAAAGTCTAAGCAACACGCATTATTTATAGAAACTGCATGTTTTATTAATTGATATTTAATTTTTTTCTTAACAAAGTAGATTGGTATACAATCTTTTTATTCTCGGAAACTTATACTGACTGATTTAAAAAAAGAAACTTGTCGATTGTGTTTTATTTTCGTTATAATAAAAGGTAATAATTTTTTCCCGTATTCATATGTTTTCGTTTGGTACTTATCTCACTTTTAACATTTTGAGATATACAGTTTTTGACAAAAATTAGTATTGAGACAATTTTTATGTCATGGACCGACGCGACGCCATTTGACTGCTGATGAAATGCAGAGAGCTGTAGGAATGCTACAAGCGGGAAGAAATCAGTCGCAGGTATCCTATTTTGGTGTCAATAGGAGTATGATTTGTCGTCTTTGGCAGCGTTACATTAATACAGGGGATCCTGCTGAGCGGCGCCCAGGACATGCAAGGAGTACAACTGCTCGACAGGACCGATACATACAACTGCCTGCAAGACTTCAGCCGATGTTAACCGCCCGGGAGATAGGTTTTAAGCTACAATTCGCAAGCGGTGTTGTTGGTAGCCACCAAAACTTGAGAAATAGGCTGCATGAATAAGGCCTTCGAGCACGACGCCCAATTAGGTACCACCTATAAATACGCCATGGAAATCGCGGCCCTCGAAACGAATGGTGTAGGGAACACTTGACATGGACAAGAACAGTGGCCTGATAAGAGAAGGGTAAGAGTGTATCGTCGTCCTGGAAATGCTGAACGGCTCAGATGCGTCCAGGAAGTGCACCCTTACAGTGGCTCCACAGTGATGGTATGGACGGGTATTGTGCAGAACAGACGAACTGAGCTCGTTTTTGTAGATGGCAATATAAACGCTGAAAGTTACGTTGAAGATTTCCTCGGGCCATATGTTCACCCATTTGCACAAAGTCTTGGCTCCGATTTCACACTAATGCATGACAATGCGCGTTCGCACACAGCTCGGAGGACCAGAGAGTACTTGGCAATGAAAAACATTCGGGTATTGCCGTGGCCTACACAATCGCCAGATCGCCCATCGAGCATGCATGGGACATGCTCCAGAGACGTGTTCTAGAGAACCTCGACGGAGTGTCGACAACTCAACAACTGAAAGACTTGTCAAAGTTCGATTGGGAGCGATTGCCGCAGGATCAAACAATCTTATAAATTTAATGAAAAATCGTTGCCGACAAGTTTTAAACAACAGAGGCGATCACACTTTGTATTGAATCATCAAATAATTAAAAAAAACGGTTATTTAACTTTGTAAAAGATGAAAAGTTTAATTTCGTTTTAACTTTATTTTTTACCACGTATGTTACGGTAGACATATTGTTAATTATTGTGATTCAATGAACAAGTGAATGAAAGATTTTGTTGCTTTAGTCGCTAATGCATCAAAAAATGTTTAGTTTATTATTTATAAGAAATATAAATATATTACAATAGTAAAAATCGTTCAAAAGTTCAAAACCGTACATGTTGCTTAGACTTTTTTGATGTTGTGTAGTTGAATTTACGAAATATTGACGTGATGCAATTTTCTTATAAACAAGTCAACTGCCAGAACCAATTTACAAGGGCTGCCGTAATCTGGTAAATATTGAAGCACAGAAAATATTTGACTGCCACATGATGCAGTACACGTAATAACTTACAGAAACTAAAACAAAATGGAATTTGTTGAACTCGCACAAGACATAATATTTTTCTTTTATTTTCTGTCATTCCCACGATTACACCATAAATAAGGCCAAGTGACATTGGTTCTGCTGCACACTTTGCTCAAACATAAATCTACACTATAATAGCTGCGCCCCGCGGTTTCACCCGCGTAAGTCACGATCCCATGGGAATATCGGGATAAAAAGTGTCCTGTCTTATTTCAGGTCATGGTCTACCCTTGTGCCAAATTTCATCCAAATCTGTACAGCCGTTTTAGCGTGAAAGCGTATCGAACAAACTAGTTAGGATTCTATCGTCAAAGTCACCGATCATTATGATAATAATACTTGCTCAGACTGAAAACTTCCTATCTAACAAAAATAGGTAAGTACATGTATCGAAACAAGCCTAAATGATTCGGGAGATACGCGGGGTGATAAATTAAATCACGTCACACAAGGATTCTAGTTCCCCTTTTTTACGAGGCTCTACCAAAAGCCATTATTAAAGTGGATGTAGGTACATACCTAGGTAAACAAAGGTTCTTATTAGGTTTACATACAAGTATGTACTAGGCCAGCTCGCATTTAGGGTTATTTTTTATCAAGGTTGGGTAAAGTGGAGTTTTAATGTCAGTATCATAATGATTTTTCTTCATGTTTTTTCTAGACCTTATAGTTAAAGGCAAGAAACATCGCACATAGCCAATAAAAAGTTATTTCAAAGTTACAAGGGTAGTTAAACGAAATTCGTTAATCACTTGGAAAGATTTCAAGGTGAAGTGTCATTACAATCATTTATTACTTTGCAAGCATATTAAAGATATTCTAATTTTAAATAACAATTAGGAAAATATAATCATACGAAATACAACAATAATATCAAATCGTTCGAATTACAGTAAAAATTACAAAAACGACGAAAACAAAAAATTGAAAAGAAAAAAATAAAAAATTAACCTTTTTAGTATAACTAAGCTCCTATACAAATTTAAGTAACTTTTGAGTTGGTGCCAATCCTGTTCTGCTTTTTGGTTTTCAAATATTTTAGTTTGCAAGTTTTGTTAATAGGCTCTAAGTATCTGAGATGCATTATTTCTGGTAGATGTGCGCAAAATTATCAATACAGGTGTGACTACTTAACCTAGTGGGTATAAAGCGCTAGTTTGAAATTGTACTACATTAGAAAGAGAGAGAGATATTACGAGAGATATTTCTCGATGGCATGTGAAGCCAAGTCTGCTGCGGCTCTTACGACACGAAAAGAAGAAGAATATTAGAAAATATTCGATTTCCAATGTAGTTTTGTTTCTCCATACAAGATTATTTTCTAGTTAAATATAATTCCATTTTTCATAAAACACTTCGTAATTATGTTTAGGAATCTTTAATATACAAATAATAACAATATTGTAAGCTATAATCTATCTCTATCTCGTATTACGTACCCACGCTATATCGTGATTCTATCACACAAGTAGGTATAGAACGAATTTTACTATTCTGTTCACAATGTAGGAGCAATACTTATTCGTTTTTTTTTTTTTTTGGATGTCTCTGTGGATAATATATAAAAGTATAAGTATCAATTCTCTTTTATAGCTACCGATATGATTATCGAGCAAAAAAAAACTTGTTTCGAAATTATATTTTCAGCTTAGTCTAGTATAGTATTTCTATCGTATTAGAATATGTAAGTATTACTACAAAAAATATTTTGTGTTTCCACTGCAAATGCGTAGAAACCTACTCCATAAAAAAATCCTTTCATTTCTTTTCTTGAAGAAGAAAAATTGGCCTTTGTGGATATAATATTTTTATAAAATTATCTGTCTGAGTAGCTTCATTGCCTCAGGTTGGTTGACTACGTAACTTTTACCGGTTATATCCAAAATCCTAAGTTTTTTTTATGTTTTTCGATAAGTAATCGGTATAACACACAGGTCACACAATTCTTGCTCCACACGTAATTTTTATACACGCAAAAGTAAACATAGGTATAAGCAGGCACATTGAATCGAATCCTAATAAATTAGGCTTAATAAGTACTAGATGACTATTTATTTATCCGAGGCAAACGAGTACACATCAGTAAAGAAATCCGTGTTACATGTAGAGATGAACCGGCTCACTGATCAATCGACGGCAATCGCTCTTTGCTACAGAAGTATGTGAATGATAAAGTTTAATTAAAGTGCGCTAGAACGTTAAGACTTTGGAAGGGGTACTCTCGGTAAACCTAATCTACTAATACCAAGGTAACTCATCAGACTGAACAATTATGATTTGTACCTACCCCTCTCAATTATGCAAGCACAACAAGCAATATTTATCTGCACACAGCCATGAAATTGCTGAGTGCCTCCCAGTGCTTGTTACTAAAGCAAATTTTCCCGCCTTTCATACAAAGGGTTGTATTTTTTGGAAGTTAAAATAAAATATAAATATTTAATACGTAGCTCCGCACTCTGTAGCTTTAGACTTCAATCAACACAAACATTAACTGTAAACTTAATAATATAGTTATAGTAGTACCTAGCAGCAGGTCTAGCTTAGCTTTGATTAAAGCAAAGTGCTATTACAGCAATTTACCCAGTACCAGGAATTCAACAGTGGTCTCTCAATGTCATTAGATGAGAATTTCATGTTCACCACTCGCTTTGCTGCAGTGCAACCCCCTATACAACGTGTAACAAAATAAGCTCAAGACCTGAAAGTAGTTTGCTCAGAATCGGCTTCTGAATCGATTTCCGTCATTATTTATATATGTTAATTTTTCATGAAAAAGTCTATTATTTAACTGAAATTAGAACCACTGCGTCATAACAAGGTATTAAAATATTTCATTTAAGGAAATTTAAGCCTTTATATAAAGCCTATTTAAATGCATAACCAAATTTGTAATACGCTCATAGCTACCCTCGTTTCATGTTTAGTCAGGACGTCTATTTTATAAAAATTAACTAGGTGTGGTTAAATTAAATTAAATTACAGATATTATTTTAGTCTTATAATTTAATATTCTAATTGGGGTGTATGAGCTCTTGCGCTTACACTGTTACACGCTCTTGCGCTGTTACACGTTGTATAAATGACCGTCTACATGTATTTCAAAATTTGAATACAAGATCTGGTCACCTTTGTTATGTGTCGACGTGTCCATACTTACATTTCCATTTAATTAATTCAGCCTATGAAATGGATAATGTTAGTCAAAATCAAATTCACAAACCTGACTACTTTGTTATACTCAATTAACGATGAAAAGTTTTTTATCCTCATTTGTAAAACATTCGTTTCACATTACCCACCTAAATTTATTTATTTTTTATCATACTAGCATTATTTTATAAAAATAAAACATTAGTATTAAATTACCTAATTAAAAAAATTTATAGTTTCGTTTTCAACCAGTAATAATTTAACGAATAATTAGTTGTTGGGGCATTCTTAGTAAAAACGCATAGAATAGCCGTAAGTTTTAGTCTTCATTTAATCATCTTCGTTATTGCGAAACGTGGTTGATTCTCTGGCATCCAATTTACCCTATAAAAGGCCTGGTTATGTTAGTAGCTTGGACGTGGACCGTGGACGTGGTGTCGTACGGTAGCACATAAGCCACACGTAATGCGCGCGGCCTAATTTTATGCATTCCTCTCTGTTTCCGAACTAAACGAGGCTTAAAGTGGTGCTGCGGTTTCCCTCGCTCCCTCACAATCGCACCACGGCATGCACGTGTCGGTGTTGGGACACACCTTCTAAATTCAACAAAAACTGTCAAAGCCCCGAATTTATTAAAGCACTTGAATCCTGTGGACTTTATTCATACATTATTTATTGTAGAGTTGCAGAAATGCAGAGCCTACATACTAATTAAATAGCGAGAGAGACTCAGTACCTAAAAAATAATAAAATAAAAGTAAATTGTAATGGAAACAAATTCATGGCTTCAGTTGTAAATAAACCAACGAAATTAAATTAATTCATAGTATGCAAAACTGACGCTGAATCTCAGACTCCAGACGAGCCATTCATTTTATAACTAATTAAGAGAGGCTGTATCGTGGCTTGCATACTGATTATATTACTTGACACATGTGATAATAATCTCTTGCCCTTGGGATTAGTAAGCGTTGACTCGAATGTGTGAAGTGTTCGGTACGATCTTGGGTGGGGTATACCTAATACTAAACAGTGTTTTTGAGTTTAGATGTTTGAAATACTTACTGCATACATTCCTGTTACAAGTAGGTACATTAATATTGTCAACTTGATGTGTTTAAATACCTACAATGTTTAAGCTTGTCACATGGGATATTTGCTCGAGACATTTAGAAATTAACTTTATTCCGCCATTAATCAGACGTTAGTGCCGCTTGGCTCAGTTGCAGTAGCAGGCGTGCAGGCGTCGCAGAGCTAGTCCTGTCAAGTGCTGTATCTACCAGCGAAGCATCCTACACATTATGTGTAATCCATACATAGACTAAACTTACACTCTTTTCCCATAACCCCAATGGGTTTTTGACAGAAACAACAAAATCCCATGTATTACGGTCCTTAAGGACAACACAAAAGATGCTGATGTCAATAGATGAACAGATAACATCAGAATAAGGGCAAAAAAAACCGTCCTTAAATACATTCTACACGACAAACTACCTAAACTCTTTAGGTCGACGTCCTTTTCTTACATTCTTATATTTACTAACCGCATTATGGTGATTTTCTAAGAAGTATAACAGTCTCTTGCTCCTCATCAAAACGAAATTCAATAGCAACTACCTAACTAGTCATTCATAGAGTGAAAGAACAGATATCGCTATCTGAACAGAACCATGGATCCGAGCGCACATCTGTAATACCTACCTGTTGTCAACTCCAAGCACACCCTGGGGTCTAAGCCTAGTGAGATAAGATGCAGATCTAACGACTGACGAGTAGTCAAGGAAGCTTTCATGAAAAAATTGAGGTCATGGTTGGGTTAGACTCCGTTAGTATTAGTGTCAGTATTTTCGCTCGTTCATTATTAATTCCATGACAGCAGACTTTTACTCTTATATATCGGAATTCTCATCTCTGAAAGGTTAATTAAATGGCATATTCACTCATATTTATGTATGTGTTGTAGGTATAATAGTTGCTTACAAAGAGAACACAACAGTAAAGGAAACGCCAGCTAATTAAAGTAACGCCCTTCTGCCCTACATTTTACAGATTCAAGGTCCACGTGTAAACAAGTTCAGTCGGTCGTATCCAATTGCTACATAAACTTTAAAAGGTTATACCAATTACTGTCATGATTATTGTTAGGTTGTTGTTGTTGTTACCCGATAATGGTTGAAAGCATATCGTTAAAGCCAAGATTTTGCGCAAGGATAATAGCATCCGCTTCTTTGGTCTGGAGCTAGCAAGATACGCTGCTGTGCAAGAGGATTCAATTGAACCCTCTTAAAACTTCTAGCGGCAAAACGTTTTAGGATTTTTCTTTTTATTTGCTGGGAAAATATTTATATTTTCGATTGCGTCAACTTTGGGGGACGTTAAATTGAGCGAAAAAACTTACTTCCAAAAAAAAACACTTTAATTTTGGAAGACGATGTATTTCGATTATGTGTTTCAGTTTATTTTCCGAAATTAAAGTTATTTTTCACTTCGTAGAGTTTTTTTTTTAAAGACTGTTGTTTTTTTAAAAGTCTTATTTTCTACTTTTTATTTGTGGTACCTACACCACACCAATTCGTATACCACTACTTGCTATGTACACAATAGTGACAGGAATATAACATCATCAAGATACACAACGTGAATTAAATACGTAAGTACCTATATATCGAAGCTAACTAAAAAATACCCAAGCATAAATGAGACCACCGCGCACGCTTCCTCTACCAAATGAATAATTTTCAAAATCGTTCCACAATTCACGATAATATCGAAGAACATACATTAAAAAAAAGCATACAGATGAACATGCTTAATACACTCCTCTTTTTTGAAGTCGTTTAAAAAATATCCCAAGTATTCATAGATTCAAGTGGAACATCATCCCTAGTACGTTATAGACACTCCATGAGCTATGTAGATGGCGGGTAGGTACATAAGGTCAGAACTGTCGGACGGAAGACCCTTAATGTATTCCCATCACGTGTTGTGCTATCTACTACTAAAGCAAGTTCAACCTGCCACACGACACTGCAAACACTGCAGGAATCAACACTCAACATCGTTGTATAGAAAACTCTAACAACTTAAGCAACTGTCTCAAGCAAACAACATTTGCATATTCCCTTAGCTGTTTAAAAATATCTATATAAAAAGCGTGTTTACTTGAGAACCCTCAAAAATTTTAGGTTGTGAGGTTGAAAGCTTGTTCTCAAAACATTTTTACTTTGTAATGATAATTCGCTTACAAAGAACTTTCACGTCTTGGGATTTTTGATGCACGTTTGAGAATCTTAAGTCTTGACATGAAAGCAAAGAGGATAAAGCAAATTGGGGGAATAAATTCTAAAATACCTCAAAGATAAAATTGTTTCAAGTTCAAATTAAATTCATAGAAAAAAAGACACCCACACGAAAAATAATTAAGATTAATTACTCCAAACTTTTCTTGGTAAAAGCTGTCAATCGGTATCTTCGCGAAGAAACGGAGTCATATATAAGTATAACGAAAATTTACAAAAAGGCTTTTAAAAAAAAAATACATTAAGTCAAAGGCATTTTGCCATAAAATATATGCCTATTCTTTCGACAGCTTTGGCTTTTAGTAGCCTCTTCTCAATTTAAAGATTCACAGCTAGATTCTAAGCCTTTTCCTAAATGCAGTCCATATCCGCATCCTCCTAGCTGCCCCAAGTTGGACCTTAGCTAACCTCATTGCATATTTATGAGTTTATGACTCAACTACATTCATCAGCCGCCAAGAGGCTCCAAATGATATTCATACATATCAAACCGCGTCTGATAAAAATATTCTGCAGGAATATTTATGGCCTGTTTTGTCACCTCTGGAGATGCATGCATGTCCTGAACCCAGTAGACTACTTCAGCCCTCACAAAGGTTATCTTGCTGTTGCTTATGACACCTTTGAACCAAAAATTGTACCTTATAGAAATAAATAAATGAAATGAAAATAAATTTACTTCTTGATAAGTTCCGATTTACTTGTCCGACAGATACCATTCTGTTTCATTTTTTATTTATTTGGCAGCTTCTGCCAATCCAGCCACTGTGACTTTTATGTAATAATTGTGATGATGTTTGACAATTGACAAGTGGCAAATATTCAGTCAAAATACTCGTATATACACTGGACCTTACTTTGAAATTGGTGCCGCAAATTGCACAAAAGCTTTGCTAAAGTAACATTCCGTAGCAAGTCCCAATAGGTGCGTCGACATCGTTGGGGACCATGTGTTAGTAATAACTTAATAATTCGAAGCATTTGGAGATCCAGACTTAGATAACGTAATTACATGCACGTCGTTATACTTATCATCCCATCGTCTACGAGTAGATACATCACTCAAGTTTGTTTTATCTTTCAAGAACATTTGCAAGCTACTGAGATAATCTTTTCATGTTACATGTTATATATTAATACATTTATAACGTATCTGGATTACCACATAGAAAAATAATATTTAACAGCATTAACGTTGAGTCAAGCGACTGCATGGTGCAGGTACGTATATTTATCTACCAGTTATATTTGAAACAATGTTATTATTCTATGAACGTATCTGCTACGCTGACTAAACTAATTCTAAACGTACCTATTCCATATTTTTGCAGAATGATAATTCCCTATTCGTGTATAATGGTCTTGTGGAGCATAGGGCGACATGTAGTCTTAATTAAGTTCACCTAGACATGGATATTAAATGCCTCAGTAATTGCTGTTTCTGTCTACGTAAATATCAAAATAATGAGAAATAAGAGTCACTCTATATTCTCAGAAACTTACGAAAAAACAAAGGCTATGTTATCTCTTTTTCTATGAGTTTCGTCCTGAGAACATGCGAACTTTAGTTCTTCGTCCTACCACCAATAAAACTAAAAGAACGTATAACTTAACCTATTCATAAAGACAGGCAAGTACCTAGTATTTTTACTCCGTTCTTCACTATTCCAACCGAATGTGTCCCTGACCTTAAACCGAGCTGGCTTATCTTAGGCGTGCATCCGTATTCCGATTAGCTTTCATCCTAACCGTAAAATTTAAATGGATATGATTAAATAATCCGATTTCTAAGGCATATTTAAAACCAACATAATCCGTGTTTTAACGAGTTTTGGGAATTCGCGTGCCTATCTGCATATCTTTTCTGTTTCTCAACCCATACAAGAGTGTAACTTCATGAATTTGGAACTTTAGCGTAATAGTACATTGTGATACAAGTGTGCTATACTGGATATTACAGTCGAGGCGGTATTGTTAGCGCGAGCTGGATGGCGGAGGCGAGCGCGATAAGATAGCCGAGAGTGTAATAATCAATGCACACGCGTTTCATACGACGTTTTTCAACACACTTGCGAGGAAAAAACAGACTTGTTGGAAGAACTTATGCTACAATAACGTAACTATGGAGATGATAGATTTATAAAGTTTAACTGACCGTTGTTGCCAGGTACTGACGACTATCCGAAGTTTCTTTTAAAAACTTCTATATCGGTTGGTGACAATTGTAATTTTGTTATTAATTAACCACACAACGAAAACGATAATAAATATTTATGGAAAATGGCGCGCTGGCTGGTTTAGTTTTTCCATAGGTGTAAATAAAGGCACTGGCAAAACCGTTAGACACCCTATACAAAAAAATATTTTTGAATAAGAAAAAAAATTACAAAAAAAAATGTTACTGTAACTAAACGTACCATGGTGGGGTCAAATCTATTTATTATTACTTACGCTCTTCTCCTCTACGTGAAATCGACATTTTTAATAATGATTTTAACCACAACAAAAAAGTTAACATATATTTATGGAAAATGGCGGCTAGTTTTGGTTTTTTCCGCTAGCGATGAGCGCGCGGTGTAAATAAAGGCACTGGTAATACCGCTGAACAGCCTATATAAAAATATAATAATGTTAATAATACATAATACGCAAATGAGGTTAGGGTAGTGAACAATATAGACTGAAATAGCCACAGACGATATAAACCCTTATTTAACAGTACAGAATGATAGAGATTCAGTCCGCGCGAAAGCGGTGGCACACGGACAGGCCAACGCGGTTCCTCGGGGCGGGTCAAGTGGCCTGCGCGCGTGCCAACCGAGGTCTTACCGGAAAAAAGCGCAAGTCTCTGCTCGGGTGTAAATAGAGAATGCTCATTTTTTAGTAGGATAGTTCATACTAATTCAATGTATAGTATCCCACTGACGTTTAATTATATAGTAAAAATAATCCCATGGGCATGCACGGGTTTTTTTTTGTTTATGGTTTTTTTTTTTTAAATAAAAACTTTCTTTTGAGCGCTTGTCTTTGGTAAAAAGCTTCACCAAAAACCATTTCTATTGGATACAAATTCCATGCTGCCATGATAGTACTTACTAATTCCATACTGCCATGTCATTACTCAGACTAGTAAATAGTAATCTGTGGCGCACATTACCGCACTAATGCGGTAATATTAAGTAAAAAGCACGCTTCCATAATACACTGCATTATGAACCTAAAAGCGGTTCAATAAGAGCCACTTTACGAGCAAATATTTACTACATTACATGGCAAAAAATTTAAGAACGAATTCGAATACGGTTGATAGTTCAAAGATATTTTTTACAATAGTCAGTTCGAATTCGCTCCAAATCCAACGGAATGCTGAATCGTAGTCGCATGAATAAACTTCGCTAAGATGTTCGGTCTATTCTATTATCCATTCCATATTTCAAGATATGAATCGGTTTCGATGGTATACCTACAGATAATGTGAATTGTTCGTGGTTTGAAGCAAATTGGTCAGCCGTGATATATTAAGGCCAATTTGTCTGATCTTATTCTGGGAAACTTCAGACGGCGGGGCGTCTGAAGTTTGCAACCCGGTCCGAGATTTTTAAATCTTTCAGCTAACATCTACCTAACAAGACGTGACAGACAGAGAGACGGTACAGTTATTATTATTTTATATTTACTAGCGATGTGTTTTGGAAACATGCAATGAATGAAGTAAGTAATGAAACTTCTTTTTAGGTTCGAAATGTAGTTTCAGAAACTGTAATTTGAAACTTCAGAGCAAGACTTACTTGAAGAAAGTAATTAAAATATATAGTAGACTTATTAAAATATTATTTTGAATACAAAAATGTAATTCTATCTTCTGTCGTACTAAATATTTTTCAGGTAGTTTCACAGTTTGTTTTCGGGCTCTGTTGAGGTTTGGGAGGCTGACAATTCACTTCCCCCATAAACTTATAATTCATATCGAATAACAAAGCTTAGCCATCAACTTTCTTTTACAGAACCCTGCTATCCTCCTTTTGAGATATTTCTGGAAAGTTTTGAAGAATATTCTTGAAAACACCTACCTACCTTGGTACATACTACGAGATATTTTATCCTCCATAGTATTAATGATTCGTACTAAACGGGACTAACTAGTATTAATGAACTCCATAGTATACTCGTAAGTGACTTTAACAATGAAATAAGTAACTTTTAGGTGAGTTTTTACCTTTCAGCTTTTTGTTTGAACATTTAACTTTTCTCACTACGTGTTACGATTTACTTTTTTGGCACGAGTTGGTAATGCAATGAAGTATTTAACATATACGCTAATTTACGGGGCCGACGCCGGCGACTCTGGTAAGTAATTTGATGCTAAGAAGAACCTATAGGGTATTGAAAATCTAAATCAGTGATTTAAGGATGTAGTGTAGACAAAGTTTTACGCACAAAATCATTTCAATCTGTCCTATAGTTTCCTCCACCAAATTACAAAGGATTTAAATGCAATTATTTCCTTCAATAATTGGTTCAGAGACACTGCGTCCTAATCTCTTGTTAGCATTGTTATTAATTGAGTTCCATTAATTTTATGTTAACGATTGAACTGCTTTCGAGGCTAGAGGTCACTAAGATGTTATACAAATTGCTAAGGAACGTGTACCTACTATGAAATAACCGAAGATGTCTTAAGGGGTCATTATTCTCATAATTGTATGGGCACATGGAATAAATGTGTGGAGCAGGTGATTTGCATTTTTTCGCGATTTCCAGGTTTGTTCCATAAAGTTGTTCAGCATAATGATGAATACAATGTCCCTCTTAAGAGATTTTCAGTTATCGTTGTAGATCATATCCAGGCATCAGCCCAGATGACGTCATAGAGATGAGATGAATTACCTCACCTAATGTAAGTACCTAGAATTACATTACACATAAAAATGTTTTACGTACTTCTCATCGTTCGATGTAGTTTGCTCCAAAAGCTATCACGTGCCAAATCAAACAGTATTAGTCGCTTGAATGCACTTTAGTAAGACATATCTGATTAATGTTTGGCCTGTCTGTACAATGTGAAATGATTTCTACAGGAAAAAGTTGTATTGATCACGTACGACAACCTCGGCTCAAATTTGAGGGATACCCAATGCAGAAAACTATTTTCCAATAATGTAGAGAGCGGATAGCTACAAGTACCTTAAAAGAGGAATTTGAAATCGGTACCACATAAGCTGTTTCAATCGTATTTCTTGCAAAGGTTCAGTTTAATATTTTGATCAAATACAATCAACTGAGCTCTAAGAATGTTTACCTATTATATCTACTACTATATCAGCTGCATCCGGTTATACTGGAAGCCGACCCCATACATAGCCGACATAGTTGGGAAAAGGCTAGGCAAATGATGATATTACTATACATACGTTTTGGGAGCAGTGGTGGCCCAGTGGTACCGGCTCCGACTTACGAGTTGTAAGTCGTGAGTTAGAACCCAGCTAGGCACTTTACTTTGTGTATGAAATTTTATCACCAATGCTATGAAAACATCGTGAGGAATCGGCATGTTCTTGCACAAAAAAAAAAAGACATTTGAAATCCATCCATGCACCAACCCGCACTGGGCCCGCGTGGTGGATTATGGCCCACTCTCTCTCTCAGAGAGGAGACCTGTGTCCCAGCAGTGGGAACATTATACGCTTATTATGCTATACATAAGTTTAGCTCGTATTCGAAAGTTGTGAGCAGAGGAGGATAAAAAACATGAGACATTGCACTACATATACTTATGTTCATGCGTTGTCCGTTTTACTTGACTTTGAAGAATCCTTATTTTGATGACGTAACGAAAATACTAAGCTCGTTTCAACGCATAAGTCAAAACTAGTGCGCCTGCACCTGCAAACACTTGCAGAGCTACTGAAATGTAAGTAAAATCTTTATTTTTGTTGTTTTTGTTATTACTTCTGTTTCTTGAAACCGGATGCAGGCGTAGTCGATTTTTTTTCTGTTACACACTGCCCAACTTAGGATTTGCGAAAACCGAAACCCATGGGCAATAAAATATGCATTGTGACTTTAGCTCACAAGAATTATCTAGCTGTTTAACTCTCCCAGTTGAAGTTCTAAATTTTCGCTAGTCAATTTCAGTTTTCCTCGAGATTGAATTGCTGTTATCGGTGAAACTGTACCTTCCCACAAACGACGTGAAAACTGTTTACACTGCTAAGCTCGATGGCGACAGCTTATCAACGGCGTAAAGCACGATATAGAGCCCGCAACGATAGAAGAGAGTTCCTCCATACAAGCACTCGCATTCTAAAATTAAATTCAGAAAAACAACAGATAAAATTCGTCTGTTTACTTGAGATAAAAATATCGGGACGTTGTTTACAAGATTTCTTTTAGTTAAACGTATACTTCCTATCAGTTTATTTGCATATGTTAGCAATTTATCTCAAAGTTCTATTTATCGTAAGTTACATAACGAAACAGGAATGTGTTTTCGTAATAACTACTATGTATACTTTTTAGTTGTGTTTGTAACATTACATAGCATAAGTAAGTAAAGGAATTAGGTAGATAGGTACTTTTAAAATATTGTTAATGAAGTCGTACCTTTCTCTAATGACAGGTTCTGTTTGAAAAGAACAGATTGGATACCCACAATATTGAAAATGTATTTACATGATTACTCATTTCACCCTTCATCAGATTATTTCGATCTAACATAAAAAGGATCCAAAATCCTTAATTTAAACCCAATGAAAAAGTTCCTTTAATCTAGCCTTTCATCAAGCCTTTCAATCTGTAATAGACTCGTCGAATATGTGAACGAAGATTAGAAGTCCGAACTATTTCCGCATTCGACGAACATCCGTGCCTCAAAACTCAGAATATCTGTGAATTTTAAAGCCTGACAAAATCCACATGGATTTGTCGAACTAAAGACAATTTTCATTCAAAAGGCTAGCGACATATTTGTACTTCAAGATTATCGCAAACACTGTTATAACTTACCATAACATACCTAAACTACTTATGTCATGTAAAAGGCAAATAAGTAGGTATTAAATTATTCAATATTCGGAGCATAATATTTCAAATAGATCATAAGAAATGCTACGTAACATCATAAATTACATAAATAAAATAAATCTATAGGAAAAATGTCGAACCCACATTTTTATATCACAATATCTTACACGTACTATATAATAAGTTCAACGTATTGTAATCCTAAATAAGCAGGTATTCAATTCTTCCTATTTGAAAGGGTTATCCAGCGAACTATATGAAAAGGTGGATAGTGAAGTACTCTCAAAGACCCTTAGAGAGCCATTAACATTCTCTTACAATAAGGGATAGTATACATGCTTGGGTAATGTTAAAGTTTTCCGTACCTATATATATTTAATTATGTTTTTCTATTCGGTTACTTCCTACATCATATTTTACCCTTGGCCCTATGTGAAACTTTACTTGTCTCTTAGGATCATATCTCATGCAAAGCCGTCATTACTATGGTTAATTAAATTTGTTTAACAGACAGCCGAGTGCTTATGATATGTACATAAATATATAATATAGTGACTTTAAATAACATCAATAAAACTCGTAGGCTCATATATTGAATCATGTTAATGTCTCCATGAGGATCACGCCGTCGAATTGTGGAAAAACAAATTGAAAAGAGCGTGGAATATTTCTAAAAAATTTAAATTACATTTTGTACGTACAGAAATAACGAGGAAAACAATACTTACGCGGAATTCTTCAATTGTTATTTTAAAATCACACAATTGGATCTCTCATCATCACAGTGATTAAAAAAACATTACAGATTTTGCATTGAATTAACGTCATCTCTTAATATTTGTTCTGATATCTGAGTTTTAACGTTAACAGAGTCACTGGAATAACTATAAACGCATGAAAATAATTCATCATAACTTTTTACGGAGCGTTGATATCGTGTCTGTTTAGCGGAAAGCGAAAAGGCGAGTCAAGTACCGCGTGCTACCGCTCCGCTCGCCTCATACTGACTGGTTGGACGGAGCGTCGAGCGTACGCCTACTGAAACCAATGTAGCGGTTGCACGGCTCTCAATCTCTCTCGATACACATCGAATTACCGACCGTTTCACTTGTCACTTGCGACCCACCCATTTTCGTTTTTTTATATCTTTGGGTTATATTATTACATTATGTAGGCTCTCGGAATCAGAATGCTTTCTTTTTAAACATATGTATGTACAGTTATAATAGTGTGTATGTTGTATTCCATTATATTAGATAGGTCCTCGGCCTCTATTTTGCTATGAGGCATAGAAATATTGATAATTTAAAAAAAATATAATGATGTGTACCTACTTCTACTCTGCGGCCATAAACTCAAACTCAAAGCATTTATTTCAAATAAACCATAATAGGCACTTTTGAATTGTTAAGGGATCGGTCAGTCAGAAATGCAGATAGTCGCCCATTCCAAAGCGTAGCAGGTACCTATGGAGAAGAACGTGCAAGAAACTCCTCGAACACCCTTGTAAATTAAAATATGGTAACAAAATATTGAGAAAGAAGCATACATAGAAGATCCCTGTTAAAAAAAATAAGCTCAAATAATACCTTCAAAAATCCTTACAGATCCTGGTAATTAAATCCATATCACCTTAATTTTGTACAGCCCACTAAACAACTTGAAACAAGTTATGGTACAAAGTAACCGGAGAAAAAATCCCAAAGAGCAAAGTTAGCTGAAACAATAGTTTGAACATGAACAATACCTTTATGTTCAAAAACATGAGTTAGGTACGTATACCTACGCTAGACCCTTAAGGTAACATTATTCTTTGTTGTTCCACTAAAATCTACCCTCGAGCGATAGTTTTAGCCATCAGATATAAATTCAATGATCAAAGTGAATTTTGATTATGTTTTGATAGCCTTCCTTGGAATTTCATAACATTCAAAATAGTCTAGATAGACTAAAAGCTAAAATACATAGTTGGATAAAGGCAACGGTGACGACTGATGATAATAATGTGTGCTATATATGAACATAATTTTTGTGTAGGCAAGTATCCAAGTTTTACTCTTTCAGTTAGCAACACCAGAGATGAAATATATAAATATAAGAAACTAGCTGTGCCCCGCGGTTTCACCCGCGTAAGTCTCGATCCCGTGGGAAGTATCCTATGTGTTAATCCAGGTTATAAACTATCTGTTTGCCAAATTTCATCCAAATCCATTCAGCCGATTTTGCGTGATTGAGTAACAAACATCCAAACACACAAAGTTTCACATTTATATGTATATATGTATATATATTATATATATATTATATATATATATTATATATATATTATATATATATATATATATAGTAGGAGTAGGATAACGAGAAACGACAGCCAAAACACGTCACCAACTCATCATCGATGCATAAAAAAATCTAAACTTAGGGTTGGTAAGTACAAATGAAATTCAAATTGAAAAAGTCCAAACACTTTTCCTGGCCTGATACTTGAAACCAAAGCCTGCAGCACCTCAGCAGTCACACATTGTCGTGTGTTGCCCTGTACTTATATTTTATTGATTTTCAATTACTGGAAAATGTACTATTCATTTTTGTTACATAATAAGATTATTAAAGACATCTATGAGGTAATGAAAACTCAATTTTTATTTATGTTAGCCTTTCTCGCAAATGACCTACCGTATGAATATTATTTATTTTGTGGAAAAATTAAGGTGCATACAATAATCGTAATATTATGACCTTCGGTTTTAGGATGAAAGTCAGAAAATCTAACCCAACTATATTGCGGTCGACCTCCAATTTAACCGGACGCAGCTGAATACCAGTATTTTACATGGAGCGACTGCCGTGAACCCAGTTACTGGGAAACGCGATATCCCTTGACAAGATGACTTGATACACTGAAATAATTGAATTTATGAAGGGGTTAACGAACTGTAGGCGATTCGGCTTTGTTTTGCACCTCCAAAGAAATGATGTTATGGATAAAGTGGATAGCTTTTATCCCATAAAGTGAAACTTAAAGGATGTTTGTTAATCTGCCAAGCTATGTCCGAAGCAATTCCAGTATCCGGAGCTGTAAAACGTGAAATATACACCTTAATATCCGTCGTGCCAGCCACCCTCGGCCCGATAGCTGCGCTTAGTTCACCCACACGTCTGCCACACTTAATTGATATAAGTTACCTAGCCGTAACTTAAACTTTAAAACTGTATAAAAGGAGGAGGCTACTGTTTATTTCAAAATCATTGAGTAGAGTGTGACCATTAAAATCCAGGTTTCTCAGAAGTGTTTGTGTGTCTCAGTGTCTCAGGTTTTGACCAGCGTTTGACTTTCCCGGTCGTTTTGATCGGGTATTTTCATAATGATTAGTCGGCTGTGCAATCATATCATTGTTTTTACCAGCTTAATAAATTGGTCTACAAAACACCTTTCATTGGAACAAAATAAAAATAACAAACGATATAAATCTTTACTTGACTTACGTACCTAATAGTTTGCATGTCTGTGTAGTCTTATCTATTTTTATAAAACGAATCAAATTACACTATAGCCACTAGAATGTTTGCAGATATCAATCGTCTTCAAACATTTTTTTTTCGGTTTTCAATGGCAAGTGGGATTCAGTATAGAAACATGAGTAGGTAAGCTTATTTATTTCGCTTCAAATTAAACTAAGCTCCGATATTCTGATAGCTTTCAAGATGGAGGTGTAAACATTGGAGGTAAGCCACGTTTAGCAGCAAGTGTTGGATTATACAATAGAAACAGGTTGCTAGCTCATAACTTGCAGGCGTGAGTGTAGATCTGGGGGCTTAGCAGTGCCCCCGCCAAGTCGAGCAAAACAAAAAAACAAAGACACAGCCGTACCATCTTTTCTCGAAGCCATTCATAAATTTTAACCGAGCTTCAGTCACAACCGTCTATTATCTACTGAATATAAAACGTAAAAGCTAGCTTCAGCTGTTTTCCTCTGCCTAGTGACATTAAAAGGTACCTACTGTTGCTGGCAAAAGAATAAACACAGAGATCGTAATGTCCGGCCCAGAGTCTGACACATTACTTAGCTCCGAGCTTTGTTCCCTCAACAATAAGCGACACAATTAGCATCATTTACTGTCATTAATCTAGCAAGCTTGAGTGTGACTTATACTTTGTGCGACGTTTTTGTGAAATTAAGTCCCAAAGACAATTATATCCGTAGGTATAATTATTATGGTTTACATAAGCTTCTACTTCTCCCTTATTTTTAAGCTATCATGTCCACTGCAGGCTGTAGAATATTGTGTGGGTAGGGATATACATAATTATTACAACGCTTTTTACATATACATAGTGCATAGTGTACGAATTTGCGATGCTGGGGTAGCGAGCTCTGTACTCATGTCGGAGTATGTTCAAGCACTAATTGGCGTTCCGTAGCATTACTAGAATTTAACATAATTTAGCCTAATGGTAACAAAACTGTAGGTATCACCTGCGAAGAATTGTCAGCAACGCTTGGCGCGAAGTGGAACAGCAGGATTGGAATGAGAGCTGAAGCCAAATAGTTGTAACTGTTTATCCTAATCAACATTGTACATAACAATCGATTTACATACATGGACCATTCCTATGTCGACGACTTGACATGTCATACAGTATTCATGAAGTATGAGTTCTAGTCTGAATCTTGGCTCGCGGTTAATCGAGGTGACTCGGGGTGGTTCGGGGTGGCTCGCACGGTCGCCTGCCACTCGAAGACGTATCGCGTACAACTCAATTTAAACTGGAGCGTGTTCATGTAGGTACTTGTGGTTGTATTATATAAGTTGCCCCAACTTCCTGTTGTGCAGTAGCAGAAGTACTCGTGTAGGTGATAGTATTAATAGCCGAATAACTCCGGTTCATTTTGACATAGTAACATAACTTGTAAAGTTATCTTTCCTATTGAAAGTATAATACATATATTAAGAGAAATCTCTTGTTCCTTGTCTTGTTGCACCTATTCAATAATTATCGGAGTATCCTAATATAATATGATGTCGTTTATAGATAATAAGAAACACTAAAGTGTTACTAACAGCAAAATTCACAGCTATTTAGTAATTTAGATTAAACTAGTGAACTCTATCTCTACTCTACTGGACATATGTAATTATAATTTACATTCTCTTAAAAATATTTGCACCGACAAAATGCATGATGCATGATGTTTTTGCATGTCAGAATTATTATACAAATAAAAAGCTTATCATATCTATATTTAGAAACTAACTCTTGGAAACGGTTATTTTCTATAATCGACAGGGAACAATAGAATTGTCGACTGCAGCATGTCTGCCGTAATGCGCGCGGTACGGCGGCGGCGCGGCGGTACAACGACCACCGGGCGCCGAGACCGACGCGGCGAGGTTTCAGCACTTTCCGACCAAGTGTTCTTAAAACTACAATTCTTTCAGAAGTTTTCAGACAGCGAACGCTTTAAATGTTCCCCTGCTATGCACAAACAAGTACTTATTTAAACAAATCACTGGGTTCTTTAATAGAAAGAAGCGTAAACATTTACCTAATGTTCGTTTGCAAATGGATTGCGTTCACAGCATCGATGTTAGTATGTCTAATGGCATAGAAACTCAGCCAGCAAATATGTACCCAATCTAAATCTAACAAAATGTCTAATTCATTTTTGGTGTACTTACCATTACCTAATTTTATTTTTATTTTTTGTAAATATTCTGCTTATTTTTAATCTACTAGAGACCCGCCCCTGTTTCATATGGGTTCTATGGCGATATGTCAAAAATATCGAGATTTCTGTGAAACCTAAGCTAAATAGAAACGTACATAATAAACAAAAATTTTAGTAATATAAACTAAAGCCCAACTACAACATAAAAGTCTGACTTTTTGTCATAGTTGGGTTTTAGTTTATATTCCTTTTTTTTGGGCTATTAATATATATTTTAAATGTGCTAATTAAGCCCTTTCATTTGATACCCAACATGGTATGATAAAAAATAAAAATAAATATGTTCGTCACTTCTCCGCCATTTTGTCTTGTCATTATTGGGCGCCATTTTTAATTTAATGTGACGTTACATAGCCTGTAAATTACCAGCGGACGATCAAGACGCTTCGAACGATACCTAATACCTTGTCAAATTGTGTCGTGTCGTTTAGAAGATATGAGGTAACAGATGAACATACATACATACCGGTCATACCATCATACCGGTGTTTTTACCCGAGTAAAACACCCATAAACCTTCCGGAATAAATGACTTAAATGATGGTAAAAACCGCATAAAAATCCATTGTGCAGTTTAGGAGATCTAAGCGGTCACACAGACAGACACGAAAAGTAACTTTGTTTGATCCCATTTAAGTAGGTAATTAATGATTTTCGATCTCGCGTATTCCACTCAGATACCTAATCTGAACAATGAATATCGATTTCAAGAATTGCTTCGAGTTTATTTATTAAAAAATTTGACCACACAACTAAGGGCCATATAAGTATATCTACTTAGCTATTTCGAACGAAATCCTTTACTTGTAGTTTCACACAATGTTATTTTACTATCGTCGAAATTTTTTATTTTGTAGTGTTATTATTAAACAATAAAATATAAGTTGTTTAAGGTTTAATAGGAAAACCGAAAGTGAGACATTCGAGGCAAAATCAAATCTTGTAAATATTTCAGTTAAGATCATCATCATCTTCATAAGTCGAATGGTTCTGCGGCTTGCAACATCAGTACCGATTATAATCATGCTTTCTTCAACATGAACAGATATTAAAAGGTTTTCAAATTGATTTTTTTATTCTTGATTTCTACCCCTAAAATGTTCCAAGTGTTTCGCCTAATTGATATCCGTTTGCCGCAGGAATTTAAAAACAACGTTCTGTTGCGGACTTGTGATGAATGCAAATTATCTCTAGAGCTACTAGAGCACGGTATTTTTTAAGCTATATACCTGAATAAAATAAGCTATTAAATTAAGCTTAATTATTAGGTATTAAATTAAGCTGATAAAGTTCTTACCTATTTTATGTTAAGAATTTTGAAGGTACTGTGATATCATTTCCATGAAACTAGTTCTTTCTATAAATTCAAATTAAAATTGCACATAGTTCACAAACATAACATGGCATGGAATTCTAATCAACAGAAAAATTAGAAAGATTTCATAGGGATTTAACAGATTTAAATACCTATGAAATATTTCACAGAAAGGAATCTTAATGAGGATCCGCAGGGAAATCTGCTATCACAGAAATACGAGTAACAAAAAAGGTCTGTACAATGGGAATGCCCGTGATAGACTTAAGGGGGATGCGCTAAGGTTGCCCGCGAAACACAAATTTTCTTAGGCGTTTTTCAATTTGCAGGTCAGTTTCAGGTTCTATGTTGATTTAAAATATGATTCGCGACCGTAACAAACATGGCTTTACAGAATTATAATCATTAGAATCAGCAATACAACTCCTTAAGTTAGAATAACTGCCAAATGTCATTTCATGAAATAGTGATTCAATACTCATTTCATGAACTTATAGAGTTGTATTGCTGATTCTAATTTGAATTTCGAGTAAAAATCAAGACAAATACGAAATCCAGCAAATGTCTGTTTAACTTCTTGTAATCAAAGTTATTACTAATTATATTAACGCTAAACAAATTAAAAACAGGGAACATTTGCTAAAAAATTAAATGCTGAAAAATAGAACTCCGGAAGTAATTTTTATTGGTGTCAGGCTTTAATGGGTCGACATAATCCCATTGTTAGATTCGGACTTTGGCCCACTTAGCGCTCCGGTCGCGTCGCACGTAGTCGCGCGTCGCGGCGCCTCCGACCGTAATCCGCATAACTATGGTCAAGTCACAAAAAGCTTCAATAATTTATCAAAACGAGACTCGCCTCGCCCTTGAAGCGGGTAACTCAAGATTGTTTCCGTTATATTTGCGTCGTCAGTGATTTTTCTCCATGATTTGCAAATCCTTCAAAAACAACCGTAATAGTTACCTGCACACTTTTAATATTCATCCACCACGAAGCTTTTAGTATCGGAGAATGATTTACATATTTTCAGGTTCTATTTATGAACTGTAAGTAATAACTGGGCCTTCTTTCTTGTCTTGGTACTACTACCTATCTATCTTCGTGACAGTTATGCCCCAACTTATAATTTCCTTAAACTTGGCTCCACATTTCATATCGCTCTAAATCACTGGCCTTTCCCGAATTCGAAGGAACCCTATTTCTGCCTTCAATTCTTTGTAACTGACTTCTCTTTGTTACGTCTGATCGAAAATCCGAGTTATTGGGTTCCCCATTTGCGAATTACGTAGGTATCAAACAAAGCAGGGTAAGATTGTTTGAGTCACAAACCAGCATTACGCTGGCCAGAATTTTTTTGTAGAGGTAGTAGGTACGTCCAGCACCTAGGAACTTACCTACCTAATGCACTTTGTTATTCCGATGTCTTCCTCTGAAGGGAAGGAACTTTGAAATAAGTTAGTTTGTTTTATATGAAACAAATAGAATCCAAGATGTAGAATTCAGCCTGAATTCTAGATTCTATGTGCCTAGTAGTTCGAATTGGTTTCAACACGCCTGAGACGTCTAATACTATGATCTAGAAGAAAAATCCAAAACATCCTGTAGTAAAAGAATCGATTGTCACGTACAGCAGCTGCGCCATCACTTCACCAAAGAGACGATTGTTTTCAAACTGCCAATATTTTACCCTACTATGCAAGGGGTGCGTGATATTATAATTCTGCCCTACACATACACCAAGTAACGCGGTCCTTGATCTTTATTTTCGTACAATAACATAGGTACTTTAAATCGTATTACGTCCTGTCCCGACGACATCGGCGTCGGCACAGGCTTTGTAGTTAGTAGGTAGATACTGGAACTGACGGTAAATAACGAAACACCATCACTAAGCGAGCAATGAAGCCGCAAAATTAACACTAAATAGGTTTAGGTGCGTAATCGACTTTATGGGCGGTTCACTTATCGTTATTTATATTTAGGGAATCATACCTAACTAAACAAAAATAAATGGTGCTCTCGTTTTCAAAACGATAATATCTCTCGATTATTTTGTAGAAGTACGGAGCCATCGAAAAAGCATTAAAAATAAATTTCACCCGCATCGTTACTCCACAATCAGGTTATCCCTAGGCTAGCCCAAATCACCAGAAACTTCCAAAATGGTGGAGATAAACCGAATACAGAGCTTTCAAAATTAGATTTTGATATAGGGAACGAGTTATGTGGAACTCGAAACAATGTATCAAGTGGGACAACTAAAACTACATGACTAGGTCTTGACGTAAAGCGATATCGCTATAAAACCCTTCTGAATAATCAGAACCAGAGTTTGTTAGATTGTAACTTATCCTATACAGGGTCAAATTAAATTCTTTCTCAATTTATAGCAATAACACCGCCAGGGTCATTGACCTCAAAAAAAATCATTAAATCCTTTTTATTTTCATTTTGTCGTTAGATATCGATAGGTAGAGGAGTTTCGCTAGCTAATTTAATTTGACCGTGTTAGGTGTAACTTTTCAAGTTTCCATAAGACACGAAATCTCTTATGGGGTCATTGTAAGTACTCATCATTATGAACAACTTTCACTATGAGACCAACCAAGAAATCAAGAAAAAAAAAACTGCTGTTCCCTACATTTTGACTAGAGATGGGACTTTTTTAAATGAGGATTGTCAGAGGCACTCTTTTTACAAAGTGTGCTAGTACACTGTGTTACCGCCAACGAGGCGAGGCTGCGGTGGTTAGCGAGTCAGCACGAACGTGCTGTGAGTGTATCAGTGAGTCGCGTGTTTCGCCGACTCGCCGTGCGAGTCGTGTGTGTGCTGTGTGGTTTATATTGAATAGTGAGGATGACGACAACGCGACACGACACAGCACACATACGCAGTAGAGGTTCTGTGGTGTGTGTTTGTGCTAGCAACAGTGATCGAAGTCATTAATTATCAAAATACAAAAAAAGAATGAGTGACTCGATCGACTGACTCATTTCGTTCAAAACTCACAAACATGTTCTGTGTGTAGCTAATCTATGCCAAAGTGGTATGTGCTAGCACATCAAAATAAAAAGAGTGGGTGACTCTTTTCATCCAAGTGAGTAGCTACAACTGTGCTAACACGTGTGCTGAGTTCTCCAACACTACAGTAATTCGTCAACTTGTGACAACGGGAGGGGTGACAGTTACTGTCACCCCTCCCAGCACTGTACCGCGCAGCTACCTCAGGAACGGACTCAGTTAAGCGGTCGGCTTATAATTTAAACAGTTGCATAAGCGTTAGCGTAAAAACAAACGCTGCTCTTGAAAAATAAGAACTGTACAGTCGACCGCACGTCGTCAGTGGTATCACTTTGGCCTTGAGCTGGCCTAGCAGAGTTCGCAATTTCAATAGAATAATAAGCCAGCTTTCTCAGACCAGACGCCAGCTTTATACTGTTTTACCACTGACAATTTACCTAACAATACTTTTTTACATCTTTAAGTCCTATCTGCCGTAAATTTGTAACTTTTCATCTAGCACAGTCACCTGTACCATCCACTATACATTTATCAAGCCCTGTCGAGAGTGCGTTATTGAACATTTCTGCTGAGTGCGAACCCAGTCAAGAGGAAAAGTCGAAACCATTAATAATTCACCTAATAAATAATGTTGATCTCCCACAATACTGAAATTTCGAAAACGCATCACTAAATATGAAAAATAATAGTGTGTTAACTTTTGTAATCTAATGATACGAAGTCAATAGATTTTCATAAAGCAATAGGTACGGAAGTACTTCATACTATAAAGTATTAGACGCTTATTAAAGATATTCAAAGTTTCAAACACTAGAAACTTTATAGTTTCAAACTTTGAATGTCCATATGCCTCAACTAGTCATCGAAATATGTAGTATCAAGCTTGTATACTAGTTAGTACAAATGTGAAACCCAAACCAGTAAGTCAGGTATTTGTGTATGTATAGGACTAGAATATGTATACTGTTGGCTTGGACACCGCCAGTGCGTATCGTGTGCCACTGCATGTCTGTCCCGAACTGTAGTTCACATCTATCATGTTTTGCTTGGCAAAACTATTATTATTGTTTATTGACCATTGTTGTATTTAGTAGGTACATATATGTAGATTATATTATGGATATTTCTGCGACAAGACATAATAAATCTGTAATGTCAATTATTAAAATTATTAATTAAGGTTGGTAGGCATTCCGTTCATAAGTCGACTATTACCTAAGACAACATTATTAACTTTTCGGAAACAATTGGATCCCCCAAAGCCTGTTGTGGACTGTTTGCACAGTCTAAACGGTTGAATCTATAATTATGTAGGTACACCTTTTAATTAAAACTTTGTAGGATTCCATTTTATTATCGATTTACTGAAAAGCCAATTTAGGCAGAAATTCGATTGTTTCCTAAAGGTATGTATGAACACCCATTTTGCTGGTGTATAAAACGATAGTCTGCTTATGGCATAATTTTAAACAGCTCCCTTCCACAACGTGCCATGTCTATAACATTAACATTTTGGAACATAGATTGCCTTTATATTCTGCGGTTTCCATACGAACTTTATTATTTACTTCAGCAAGTATTCGTACCAAGTTTCAAGTTTATTAACTCAAGGAATAAGATTTTTCGTACAAACGAAATCCCTCCTTTTCACCCCCTTAAAGGTTAAATTTCCAAAACTTCTTAATGCTGCCCTACATTATAAAAGTAAGCTTTGTGCAAATGTTCATGATCCTAGTCCCAATAGCTTCGGCTATGCGCTGATTATGTCAATCAGTCAGTTTCTCTTTTAAATAGTTATGTAGTACCTCCTAGCACCTCTGCTTCGCACACTTTTTTTTTAAGTTCACTTTTTACGCAGCCCGACTGCGTAATCTAATCGATGACGTTAAACTTCGTAATCTCAATACCACATTGTGTAGCGGTGCACAGCATAATCCTTCTTTCCAATATTAATCGATATAGTGCTTATAGTCTCCTAGTAAAATGACTGTATGTCATCCGGGCGGACATGAAGAAATTATAGGGTGTCCTTTTTTTTGCATCTGGTTACGGAACCGTAAAAATTATAATATGGTATGGTGGTAATACTTAGATAGAACCTCTCCGGACAAAATTCTTTACTCTCTACAACTACCTACTAAGCGTAAAATGTAGATTGTATGTGTACGAGTAGGTGCGAGCAATGGTAGGTGGATGTGAGTACCTACCTACTTTGGTATGTATACTTAGTATGAATATTATAGATCTACGAGTACGAACTCTCTATGAACTCAAGTGCGAGCAGTTTGATCGGACATCAATCACCGAGCATAGTCGATAGTTTGACGAGGGAACAGATCAATATACATTAAATACATACTTACACACTTACATACATGCCTGTTAAAATCATAACCCTCCTTTGGTTTGTAGCGGCATCTACAACGCCACATGCGAACTACGCATCACTCTGACGTCAGGCAAAATCCTGCATCGCAAGCAGAGTTTACCGCGCAACAAACATATATACAACGTCCCAACATCAATCTTCAGGCAGTTGCCCACCACACACGACCCCCGTCTGGTCGGAGGATCCTCCCTTTTCTATAGAGGATGAGTCAAGTTTACACCCTGTTCCTCATACCTCTCTATTATGCTTTGCGTATTCGGGTAAAAATGGTACCTTTTTATTTGGTCAAATTAAATTAGTAGTCAAACTCCGCAGACGTGATGGGCATCGGTATGTAAACATGATAAAACAAAAACAAATAAGATTTGTACTTTTTTTTTTTTTCAATATCGTATATCTATTCGTTGCCGTGTTCTTCCTTTAATTCTTATATACTTGCTGGGTTTTTCAATTCTTACCTTCTATGGCTTCTATTAAATAGTATACATTGCGTCAGTAACGTAATATTCTTAACTATTCGTGTGCGTGTCCTACTATCGTGTCCTACTTTTTACCGACTTCAAAAAAGGAGGAGGTACTATGTTCGGATGATTGTTTTTTCAGTATTTGTATTAGTATCAGTATTTGTAGGTCACCTTATTAGAAAAGGACACCACAGATCAGTTTTCTCTTTCAAGACCGACTTCTCGGTGCTTGCTAGCATTCCAGTTATACCATATAGTACATACTAATTCCATATAAATTTTATTTAAAAAACAAGATCACAGCGTTATTTCCGATTTTGGCCACGTTTCAAAAGAACCTTGAAGCCTTTCAGCAATTGTTTTACGTTCGCGGTTCACGTCCTCTTTTACACTTGTTCTGAAAATCTTTCTTTCTAAACTTGTGCTACATAGACAATACACTACCATTCTTATAACATCCACCATAATACTGGGTGGCGCTACTGTCGCTGTCGACTCATGAGGTTATAAAACTACTATATTGTGGCTCAAAGGACATGGCTTCCATTCGTTACAAACATAATTAAAAAATCGATTTACAATAGTAAAAATTTGGCAATGGCATGGAATGGATGATCGGATGGCATGGCATCGCTTGCCGATTGCCGGCTGTTGGTTACTGTGTCAATTTCACATGTAAAAGGGACGTTACAATATAAATGAATAATGTATCGATTACCTCAGTAATACAAGTGACATTTTATTAAGTTGTGTCACAAGTGATTAAACATTCTTATTCTTGAACGAGGATAGTCGTCGTCGTACAAAATGTGTCAGATGATATTTTACACCGTTGTTTCATTAATTTCTGTTTTAAAAACTGCTACCGGCTTGGGTGAAATAATTTACGCCATAAACGCTGGCGGACCAGCCCATACAGATATTTATGGCATACATTACGAAAAGGATCCATTACAAGGAAGAATCGGTACCGCTTCTGATTATGGTAGACAACTGGTTATGATCGGTAGAGTTAACCCAAAAGACGAAATACTGTATCAAACTGAGAGATACCACCACAGCACGTTTGGATACGACATCCCAGCGAACAGAGACGGCGACTACGTGCTAGTGTTGAAGTTCAGTGAAGTGTACTTCAATGCACCTAACATGAAAGTGTTTGACGTAGTTTTAAATGGAGACCACACCATCGTTGCTGACTTGGACATTTTTGACAAAGTAAGCCGTGGTGTTGCCCATGATGAGTATATACCTTATTCAATCAAAAATGGAAAACTGTATTACAATGAGGAAGAGTCTGATATAAGAGGTGGCAAAATAAAGGTAGAATTCATTAAAGGTTACAGAGACAATCCAAAAATCAATGCTTTATATGTAATGAGAGGCACTATTGATGAAGTGCCTAAGCTGCCCCCATTAGTTTGGCCAGAAAATGAAACAGAAGAACCTAGAGATGAGGTTGAAGAGAAGAGTTCTAATCCTCGGCGTGCCAGTGGGCCCAAACAGCCAGACCCATACTCTATGGACGAGAGCTCTGTGCTAGTCCCAGTGTTTATAACTATAGGTGCTTTTATTCCACTTTTGTTCTGCCTCTGTAAGCTATAATCTCTGAATGATTATACTTCCTATATCATTTTTGTGTGATTGTATGCTGTTTAGTATGTTTTTATTTATTGTGGGTAATAATAATTTTACTTCAATAAATCATATTGACATTACTTTCAAGCACTTAATATCAAAGCTCAATGGTGATAGTACAAAGCCAACAAATGCAAAATGACTAGCGCCCGTCCCATGTTGAAATATTAATTAAATTCTACACTATGCGCACACATCATGTGCTGATCAGATGCACTATATGTAAATAAATAACTTGAGTTTATTTTAAAATACATCTTTTTCTTCATGTTTCACAACCACCTTATTTCTTCTATATTTACTATCCCAAAAGCATCAGAATTTCAAACAACACTACCTACTTAATTACATTTAATTGCTATTTACTTTATTTCTTATAAGTATCACACCAAATATTTACCAGTCCAACATTAAGCTGTATGAATACTGTTCAAAACATCTCCACAATAATATTCTTTTTCAACCTCAGGAAAGAATTTGTAGGTCCTAATTACATGAAAAAACATACACCTCAAACACAAATTAAATAAAACAATTTTATTTCAGACAGACTCACATGCATATTCTAGTAAAAAATGCACCATTGATTTTACTTTTACACAGTTCAGGAATGTTTGTCTAAAAGTCCTCATATTCTTGCATCATTCAATTTAAATCTACTAGCTCACGTGGCAGATGTTTACTTTTTGTAAATGATCTCCGAACAGTTTTATGGTCCTTCATATTGTCTGCCTATTTTGATTTTTTGAGCAAGTTTTACGATTCTGCGTAATCTGAAAGAATATAAATTGTTTAACAAAATGTCTGCAACTCTTTAATCATTCATTCACAGTTTGTGATCAGAAAACAAATAAATTATTACAGGAGTAGGGAGAGTTGTAATCCTAGCTAGGGCTCCTGTTCATGTAAATCCAAATTATTATTAGGTACCCAACTATTATAATATTATATGATACACTCATAAATTTCTAAAATTCTTACATAGAAACTCAATAACACCAGCATCAACCAGTTGTAGTTACCTACCTTCTTGAGTTCTTGCCCTTGGTAGGTACTTGTATTCAGTTCAGGCATTTAGGTACTTACTTACCTACTATTAAAACAAGTACCTACCTAATCTGTACCTATCGAATAATATGTCACCCTATATTTTGCCAATACCTATAATGCAAAGCGGTATAAAGCCTCGTGAAAACAGGCGCGACAAGGGTTGCGCCGCCTGTCGCGCCCGTGATACTGCGCCTGTTTGTGGGAGTCTTAATTCCCTGGGTACACCTGGCTGTTGTGGTTGCCAGCTCAACATAATCTCTCATTTTCCCTAAAACTAATAAGGTAACAAATTCAATATTTTATATAACAGCATACCTACGAACAGCGATATTAGCGGGTACAGACGTAAACAATACCCGATAAAAACCTGACCGAATGCGGAGTTTAAAGGTTTAATTTTGTGTTCAGAAATACCAGAGAAAAACCTCAACTACAATATCAACTTTCAACTTACGCGTTCGACGTCCCATGAACCTTATATTCACATTTTCCTTCATTATTCTGAGCAAATCCTCTTCTGCATTTATTTGTTATTGGTAGAGTTGTGGCATTTGCATTACTTGAAGATTCTGGAGTTATTGTTGTGGGAGCGTCCGCTGTTGTCTGAAGTGTAGTAACAACATGATTGTTAGCAGTCTGATTTACGGATACTTCTGTTACTTCTACAGCAACAGCAGTGCTACTTCTTATAGCTTCTGTAGACTGCTCTAGTAATAGCGGTGTAGAAGTAGTCGCATTGTGTTGCGAGTCATTGTTTAAAGTTGTGTTTGTTGCGTTTAACGGTTTTGGAGTTGTACCGTTCGACGGTTTTATCGTCATTTCTGAGTAATCGTAAGCGTAATCGTAGTCCTGCAAAATGAAAAAATAAGTATAGCACCATGAAATTACCTGTTGCCGTAATAGGTAGAGTTAATTAAAGATAAAGGTAACTCGTAATAAAACTCAAATAAAATAGATAGGCAACTCTAATAATAAACATTCGTGATTCTAAAACAACTTGTAAAATACAACCCAAGGCTACACCAATTAACTTTTTTCAAATAGGTACCTAGATACATACCACATAGTCCTCTTTTCCTCCTTTAAGTAAAGCAATAATGTTTATATTTTTTAAACCAATTTGCACATTTAAATCTCCCGTTTGTCTCTGATCAAAACTTGAAGTACAATCTGTTGTTCCAACTAAAACAGAGCACAAAGTCATGGCGAGAGCTATTAATTTACACATTGCTGCTGATATAATTAATATAAATAAGCGAGCGGGCGATGAAGTAGGAATAGCGATCGAGTCCCGTGGTCATGCGCGACTGGCCTGAGCCACCGGTTGCCCTGCTCACTGCTTAACACGGAGTTATTTCCATCAACTTAACAGTTATTTCAAGTAACTGTGGGAAGGTCGATAGCCTCAGCCGGTGCATTGCGTCTCTAAGACTTCAGATTGCGTAAGGGATCGCAGATATCGTACTGTTTTATCCGACTACGGCAAAGCAAAAAGAAGGAAATCATAACTATTTTGACCGGTATGTATGTATGTTCGTGTGTTCCCTCATATCGTCTAAAGTACTCATCACAATTTGACAAATGAGGTATCGTTGGAAGCGTCTTGATCGTCCGCTTGATCGTCGTGGTTATAAGATATGTGACGTCATCACGTCACATTAATTTGAAAAGGGCGCCCGACATAAAGTCATGAACTAAAAAAAAAGTCGTACCTAGTTGGGTTTTTAAGTTTTTTAATATTTATTTTTAATAGGTGCGTTTAATAACTTTGGTAGCAGGTTGGTAGGTTTACCTACATCCTCAGACCAACAATTTTTGTTGGTCTGAGCCTACATCAATAATAAAAAGGTTGAATATGTAACTAAGTACGAAATATTTTCCCAAATCTTAATATGTTGTTAACGTTTTAGCTGTCTTACATACCCCACACAAATGCGTTTAAGTACGACTCCTTGCTCTGTATACAACAGTGCCAAGAAGTTTTAAAACATCATCAACATACACCAAGTGGATTATTTTAAGCTAACTCATAAACTTCCCAAGCAATGTTAACAACATTTAAAAAGGACCGACCACTGCGCGAGCTTTCCCTACCAAATGAAAAAAGAAAACTGTAGAATGCATACCTACCTCTTCCTTCTAATGAAATCTGTAAAATTAGGTAAGTACTTAAGTACCTATTTACCTGTTGGTATTTCGCACAAAAATTATCAATCCAGCAAAGATAAGGTTTGATTAGGTAGCAGTAGGTAGTTATTATGCAACGGAAATATTAAGCAGGTACATATTTCATATTTTGTTTTTTTTTTAAATGTTTCTGAATCAAAATAGGACAGAAATAGGGTAATTCACCAGGTCAATTCATGTAGATGTAGATATATAAATATATATATATACCTACCTATCTCAATACTTAGATGCAATACCTACGTATTGCATCTAGGTAGTAGGTGCCAGTTCGTTGGATTTCTTATTGGTCAGACAGATTCTTGACTACTGGATACATGCAAAAAACACTATGAATGCAAAAAGAGTAGGTACTTAAAAGAGGATGAGCAACATCTCACAATTTAAACACACTTTGAACACCTATCCGATCCTTTTGCCAAACGCATTCTAACGGTGCCGGTGGCGGTTCGCGCGGCGGCGGCGGCAGAGACCGGAGACCGAGACGGAAGACTTGAGACAGGAGACCGAGACCGTTAAGTATGTGCACAATGGGCATGCCCACAACCCTAATAAACTTGTAACCGTCACAACTACAAAATACAGAATTACAAATACTGGCAATTCTCCCGGTCAGCGTAGGTACCTAGCTACCTCAGAGAGATCGTTTTCTACTCCCCGCAAAGTAGAATCTTGGTTGTGTGCCTCAATGGCACAGGAAAAATTACCCGGACCATTCGGGGCTAGCTCTCCTAAATATACACAAAGATGTGAACCTGGATATCGATGAAGTTATCAACGTTTCCGCGAAAAAGAAATGTAAGCTTGAATGTACCTAATACATTATATTTACTAGCGTTTAATTTAATTTGATACACTTTGAAGTTGTAAAAATTTCATGAAAATCGGTTCAGTAGTTTAGAGTCTAATAATAACACTGTGATGTGCAAACAAACACACATGTAGCTAGCTACCTACTTTTATAATTTCGTGAGCGAACAAACTAACATTTTACAGGTTTATTAATTTACTAGTGTTCACCCCACGGCTTTGCACACGTGGAACTATACATTGTCCAAAATCTTGGTCAGGGCGTCATAATTATATTTTGTAAACATCTCCATTGTAGGAATGCACTATAACAATCATGCATGAGTGAGTTCATACTCCGGACTCGACTTGGCCGATTTTCAGGTGGCTGTGCTGTGACCACAACCTTTTTTAAGGGCTGGATTCGCGCCTGCCAGTATTGAAAACCTTTAGTTGTTTATAGTTCGTTGATCTTTTTTTAACTTTTATAATATTAAGTACTTACCTAATATAAAAGCAAATCGTCTTCTTCTACCTCCAAAAGTAACGATAACTTGGCTTTCCATTACAATGTACTTAGATTAAAAACTTTGAACAATGCAACTGACTCCAACGACTGAATCGACAATACCGTTAATAGTTGAACTCTTCTTCTCTTCGTCTTTGGTTTTTGGTCTCGGTCTCGGTCTCGGCCGCAGTACCTGCATCAGCGGAGTCCGAGACATGTATCTCTGTCTTGCGTTTCGGTCTATGGTCTCCGTCGCCGCGCGAACCGCCACCTTTAGGAAGGACACCATTAACTTTACCCTACCACCATAAGAGGCAGTGAAGAAATATAAATAGATATAACTAAGTATAGCAAAACCTCAAAGTTTATAATTATAGGTAACTAGCTGATGCCCGCGGCTTCGCCCGCGTGGATGTCGGTTATTATATACTAAAACCTTCCTCGAGAACCACTCTATCCATTGGTGAAAATCACGGAATAGATATTATTTATCTATTCCGTGGTGAAAATAGCATGAAAATCGGTGCAGTAGTTTTTGAGTTTATCGCGAACAGACAGACAGACGCGTTGGAGGACTTTGTTTTATAAATGACATGTAAGGATAAGGATGTAGTTGCGTCTACAAATTCGCAGAATGTACATAATATTTTGTTTGTGGTTATATTGTAGGTTCGACCCACTGACCCATTGTTTGTCTGTCGGATACCTACCTACCTAATGACTTTGATGTTCGACGCATCAGCCTGAAGTGCTTCAGCGTCATAGATAACTACAAGTGCCTCAGGGACTCAGGGCCGACGTGTTAGGAAAGTATTAAAGTTGTCTTATCGAATATTTATCTAGCTATTGACTAGCACACCATCACACACACATCAGTTGCACAGCGTAAGTAAGTTTAGCTAAGAATGAACAACAGCATAAATAGAACTCCGATGTTCGCTATGTGCTCTGCTGAACCGGCCATGTAAGCTGAAAGAAGACTTGCGTTTTGACACTAAGGCCTTCGGCAAACCGATGGTAGCAGGGTGGCAGACAGACTAACGATATTATTGAAAGAACTGAAAACTTCACCGGCTTTGGGAAGGTACAGTACTAGATTCCTGAATAAGCTAAAACTGAAGCAAACAAATTACTGCAACGGGAGGGGAACGAAATTGTAGCGTGTTTATTTTTATGCACGTGTTTGATTGCCATTGCAAATAATGTTATTCTAATGTTCGTTAAATGTTATACTAGCCTAACCTAACTACCGTTTGTTTGTTTGTTAAGCTTTCACGCTAAAACGGCTAAAAGGCACAGGGGTAGACCATGACCTGGAGAAGGTGCGTTTCATCCAAGATCGCAGACGAAGTTGCGGAACAGTTAGTTATGCTAAAAAAATAGGTACTTATAAGTATACCTATTTTAACCTATGTTTACCTACTCCATTTTAATTTGTCGGTAAGTACCGACAAATTAAAATGGAGTAGGTTAGCATTAAACATGTACCTAAGTATTAATTTCCTTAAGTATTTATCAAGACATTGTTTCAATGATGAACGTTGAAGAAGTAGGCTACTACTTAAATCTTCATTGAAAAAGAATGAAACGCAAAAACAGCAAAAGCAAAGTGCAATATAAGATATAGATAGGAGTCACTTGTTATCTGTCTGGCCCATGTGCTTGACCGTACCTGCCTACCATTCCTATAGTTACCTACATACTTAAATCTTTATGGACTGGTGCCTGGCGTTGTGCCCACGTCGTCGATTGCATTGTGCATAGCTCGTCGTAGGAGAGTTCCTTGGTGCATAGACACAACTTGTTGAAATCTCTAGTTCCTGACAAAAAATGTGTGGAACATTGACAGAAAGAAAATAGATTTCAACATGTTTTGTCGTAAATGTTTCGCCAGTGCAAACAGACGGTTATGTTTACACAGCTTCGCAGTCGAGCATAAGGTGACATTACAGAATTTTACAAGGTGGAATGAAGGCATCGTAGGCATACCTACCTACCACAGTGGATAATGCCCTGCCATCACCGTAGGAACATTATCTACTTCCACCTACTTCCAAAAGTTTATCTACAACTCAAAACAGCTCAGAGAAAAGCCTTAAATTTTTATCTAAATCTCGTTTTATTACAGTAGGTACGCAGACGAAAAGCAAACGTATAAAACATGCATTATTCGCATAACGAATTACCGATCAATGCCAGCAACATAACTGTCGTTATCAGATTATACCGGACTATCAGGATACCTACTTTGAAAGAATTTTAATTACTTATGGGCCATGTTTCGTTTTTGTTTAGCTTCTGGTCCCGCTGCTCGGTAATACCTCCCCACGTCCTTCCAGGATCTCTTTTCCCGCACCACCTCGAACATCTTCTTATTTTAAGAAACGCAGCAGTTGTTTAGTGTGCCATTGTGATTGTCTAATCACAATGGCAGGTGGTCTACCTGCCTTTTTCTCTGCGAAATAAATCTTGGTTGCGCTACACTTAGGTACCTACATATTAAGATACTCGTATACCGCGAATTACACGTCTCCGTGCTCTGTGGTGAACGCTAACCAAAATAATAATTTAAAATACCGGCCACGTTTCGTTCCGTACCACAGTTACAATATAGAGCAAAAAAACCGGGCAACTGCGAGTCGGACTCGCGCACCAATGGTTCCGTCCGTAACATTATCTATAAAAACGGCAAAAAAATCACGTCTTTTGTATGGAAGGCCCCTTAAATAATTATATTATTCTGTTTTTTAGTATTAGTTGTCATAGCAGCAACAGAATTACATCATCTATGAAAATTTCAACTAACTATCACGGTTCATGAGATACAGCCTGGTGACAGACGGACGGACGGATAGCGGAGCCTTAGTAATAGGGTCCCGTTTTACCCTTTGGGTACGGAACCCTAAAAAACGCGGAAAAGTCTAAATTTAAAAATATCTTGTAGGGGACCCCCTTAAATTTTCAATTTAATTTAATTTTTATCATTTGTTGTTTTAGCGGCAATAGAAATACACAATGTGTGAAAATGTGTATCTGAAGAACCGGCCAAGTGCGTGTCGGACCACACACAATGAAGGGTTCCGTAGTTGGGATGAATTTATGCCAAGAACAAACTTAACATTGTAGTTGAAAAACATGTTCTCCTACACGAAATGTATGGGAGCACATGATTTTGCAACTGCAAATTTAAGTTGATCGATTATTACTCGTGAACTTGTAGAACCTACTTAGCTGTGATAGTTTTCCTTTTAATTTCGTTATATATAATACAGTCATGAATTTTTTCACATATCCAAAACCAACTATTTAGTTGGCGTGGGGGACATACTTGACTCTAACAAAATTGGCACTTTAAAGCGTAATATTTCGCAAAAATAGTTTTCACTAACTTAAAAAAATAAAACCATCCCCCCTATAGGCTTTCTAGTACTAAGAGCCTCTGAGTTAACCCGCGGACACACAGACAGACGGACATGGCGAAACTATAAGGGCTCCTTGTTGACTACGGAACCCTAAAAAGGGGGCACTTAGGGTTCCGTTTTGCACCCTTCGGATACGGAACCCTAAAATGATTTTCGTCACCTGTCACATCAGGAGGGTCTCGTTGGTGTACGAGACCCTCCTGATGTGAATTCGAATGAAATATTACGAATATTTCATGAAAAATTTCATAATTTCCGGAAAAATAACGTGTGAGAAATTATGTTGATGATAAACAAATATAATTACAAATCAGTATCTACCTACCTAAGTACTTACACTATCGTTATTATTAACGCGTGTCACATTTTGATGATTTTGATCAGGATACAACCAGTGCTGTCCTTTGCAAAAACCGTATGATGAATTTTGCGGGCTACGTAAACGTACCTACGATCTTTATGACATACTTACTAGCTTTAGCCAGCGGCTTCGCCCGCGTGGATGTCTGAAAATATGACACGGGAAAGTACTTCCGGGAAGCGAAGCGATGATCGCATAGGTACCTAATAGCCGAAGAAAAGGTCATTGCCTCTTGTCCTAGCGCTGCGCCCGCCGGCCGCCGCCGCCGCGCCGCCGCGCGCCGTCATCCATATTTATTTTGTTACGCGTAATTTTGAATCTGTGATACCTTTTAAAGTACTTAGGTACCTATTCATAAAAATAATAATTATGATGCCTTGACCTCAGACCAAGTAAAGATTGCCCAATTTAAATCACATATTTCATTGGATGAGGATTTAATACCTACCGTTCAAAATAGCTTCGGAAATAATGTTTTTATCAAATAGAACATAGAAAAATCGTGTACAGTCGGGGGACCCCCGTCAGGAACGAAGTACCGCACGCGCACATAGAAAGAGACGGAGAGAAAGTCGCATGGAGGGGGCACAACGCTTTTTCCTTACGTGATGTTTTCTACCAGTCAAGTCAACTCCTACCGCAAGCCACGTTAAGGAACTTCGTTCCAATAACATAGGTAACCATTCTTGATCGAAGAGGCAAGCCTAGATACTGACCATTGTTGACCCTATAGGATAGCCTTCGTCTATTTTAGGATTCCGTACCCAAATGTAAAACGGGACCCTATTACTAAGACTCCGCTGTCCGTCCGTCTGTCCGTCTGTCACCAGGCTGTATCTCATGAACCATGATAGTTAGACAGTTGAAATTTTCACAGATAATGTATTTCTATTGCCGCTATAACAACAAATACTAAAAAACAGAATAAAATAAATATTTAAGGGGGCTCCTATACAACAAACGTGATTTTGTTGCCGTTTTTATAGATAATGGTATGGAACCCGTCATGCGCGAGTCCGACTCGCACTGGCCGGTTTTTTAGGTCTAGTTTGTCATTTTGCACACGCCGATACTTCAATTGTAATCTTGCCTCTATTATGCATGTTTACATTACGTCACAGGTTCAAAAAAAATTATGATTTCCTGACAAATACTAAAATAACTAGATATCAAGTCAATAAAAACTAACTAAATAGTCTCTGGTGTTCGATTGACACACGTTTGACACAAATGAACTGACATTTGTAATGTAAACGTATTCCACTACATAATACATAAACAAATTGTTTTCATTTTCTTATTATTGTTTACGCTTATGGTCATAAAACGCACTTATGAAGAGCTTACGTAGGTTACTTCTGCGTTTGTACATAGTTCCAATAGACACGTATAACGAAGAGTTTATACGAAAATGATTAAGTTTTGGAAAAGTGCAGGTAAATTATTTACTGTATATTAATCTTAATTTTTTGATGTTCGCCTTTTAACGTAGTGATAGAAACTATGCCATGTATCATTCTTAATCATTTTCAACAATTTTAGCGAAAGGTAAAACTGGGTGCCCTGTCCGGCCTCCAGAAGTCAAATACGTGAGCACACCTGATATCAAAAGTCTAATAAACGCGCAAATATTACTTGAAGAAAATGAAGGTAAGTACAAACCCTAAACACTCCGATTAACTGTAGCACGAAAGTGTTCTAAAAACGTATGTGCTACTGTGTTCCAGATCCCAAACAAATGTTTGAAAAGAGCTCCAAGTTGACGTTAAGCTTACATGATATAATTATTGAAAAGAAAGCTCTCAAATATTTTGTACAATACATGGAATCAATAGGAAAGGATGCCCTCATTAAATGTTTGTTGGAAATAGAAGAATTCAGAAAATATGTACTAAACTCAACCAATGCTAATGAAAGTGGTAATATATCTAAAATTAATCGAACTAAAAGCTTGGACCTTCAGTGTAAGTGTGAATTAAAACAAGAGAAAATCATAAAGTCACAAAGATGCAGCTGGAGAAAAAACAGTGAGATGTTTACAAGTACTAGTAATACAAGATTTAATGACTGTTCTATGAGTTCATGTGGCAACTTACCTGAACATGTAAAATATGAGAACTCGGCCAGTGAAAATAATCAACTTAGGGATTACACTGAGGAAGCAGTAACAATTTTCAAAAAGTTTGTTGCTTTAGAAGCTCCGTACCAGCTTGATTTACCTGATAGTAACAGAAAGTCTGTCATATCCAATATTTGCCAGCCTGAAGGACAGATACAAGAAAACTGTTTTAAGCCAGTGCAAGATGTTCTTACTAGCCAAATAGAAAATAATCATTATAATGATTTCATCAACAGCCCATTTTATATTAAAGCACAAATTGACATTTTGACCAGTGGCTCTCTAGCTCTTAAAGATATTTTATATAATGAAACAGTTTTGTTTTACTTCACAGAATTTTTGGAACAAGAATCTTGCAGGGTATTATTAGAATTTTTAATGGCTGTCATGCACTTTCGAGATAATTTGCTGAATGGTAACACAACAAGCCTTGACCAAGCTCAAGCTGATGCTATATCTATATATGAAAAATATTTTTCTCTTCAGGCAACACACCCAATTGGCTTTCCAACTGATATTAGACTAAAAATTGAAAGTGATATTTGCAGAGAAGAGGGTCCACTACCAACTTGTTTTGATTTGCCTTATCAAATTGTGTTTAAAACACTGACTCAGTATGTCAAAGCATTTTTAGAATCAGAGTTGTATTTTAAGTATCTCTCAGAAATGATACATTCTGTTGAAAACATGTGGTCCTCCAATCATAAATCACATTCTGATTGCAGCAGTGAATTTAGTATTAGCACTCAAAATACTCTCCTCGCAATGGGAGACCCAGTCTTCCGTAAGAAGAAACGAAATCTCTCTGTACCTGACATGACAATAGACTCTAATCAGCTGTATAATGCTGATGCTTTATGGCAGAGGAATAGACCTGATGGCTTAAATCTTGGAAGAGTTAATAGTTTAGGCAGGTTTGAATCTAAATTTGAACCAGATCCAGACAAAAAAGACAAGTCTGTCTTAAAGAAAATGGTGAGCCGGTTTGTGCCAATGAATACATCCAAAGTGGAAGAAGAAATGGCCTGGCAAATAGCCCATATGATTGTAAAAGATGTAACAGATCTTACTATGGCCCCACCGGATAACGAGCATGATGATATGTGATAGTTATCATTAATAGCATATGTATTTTGTAAAATGTTAAATAATGTATATATACCTACTTGTAACTAATAAAAATCATCTATTTCACTTAATACTGTTGAAAGGTTTTTTTCTCTGAATGCCCATTTAATCATATGTATTCATAGATAATAAATAAGCTTAATGTATAAAGTCGTTTATAAAAAGTATATTCATGTAAAAACAATGTAAGTACATATAACAAAATGCCAACAATACTGGAAATGATTTGAGTTGATCACAAAGTCGCATAGTTATTAATACCCGGTGGGATAGGTGATAACTGTAATCTCGGAGGTTCTGAGCCCAGCAGTGGGGACTGTTCATCATAAAAACAAAATTCTTTTCGTGACTCGTTACTGAATGATGGCATATTTCTCCATTTATTTGTATTCCATTTTCGGTACACAAGTGCATTTAATAATGCTTGCATGGGATTTGTTAATGCCTGAAAAATTAAACATGACAATTATTTATTATCCCACGAAGGTACCGCAATACTTATTTATGGTAACCAAGTGTACAAACACACTGTGAACGAGTAGCGTCAACACATGATACACACGCACACACATACTTTCGATTTCGCCATTGTCTCGGGGGTGAGGGCTCCTGCGCTTACACACATTTAGAGCGTGTTCATACACTTGATAACCATAAGTAAAGCGCACGTCGTCGTTTCATGAGATAAAATTACTGAACGTAGTTTTAATTTGTGGGGATTACAACTTAGGGTTGGTAAAATAATTATTTCATAATACCTGTAATACTTACCATTATGTACCATATAGTGATAATAACTTTGACAGGCATGTTAAACCACATTGTCCAAAGCAAAAAGCCATTTACAAGGTTTGGTAGCCAACACAGATAGAACACCACATTGATCAAGAAAAACTTCAATCTCAATGTATCTACTACTCTTCGCTCTTTACTTGTGAACTGAAAAACAAATGTTTTTTTTAGTAGGTACTTAAAAATATTTATGTTAAGGCAAAAGTTTCAGGGTAGCCCGCGAAATTCAAATCTTACGTTTTTTGCTATTTGCAGGTCAGTATCAAAAGTGTTATGTTGATCCAAAAATGATTCGCGGTTGTATCAAATATTTATTTATAGAATCATAATCATAAAAACCATCAATACAACTCTTCTGAGTTCATATAATCCTTTTGAATGACATTTCATGAAATCATGACATTTGAGGATAATCTAACATATGGAGTTGCCTTTATCTAATGGTTATAATTCTGTAAAGCCATACCTATTTGTTACGGTCGCGACTCGCGAATCATATTTTAATCAACAAACAACCTGACACTGACTTTCAAATTTCAAAAAAACGTAAGAAAATTTGAATTTCACGGGCTACCTTGGCACATCCCCCTTAATGGTAACATGGTTTTATAAGGGTCTACAACTAATAAGTCAATTATGTAGATTCGAATGACATTTTTATGACAAACGCTGGTGCGAAAAACCGTTTTGAGCGTAGACAGAACGCTATACGGTTTTGAGTGACACACACAGCTAACACTATACAGCGTAAGGTTTTGGAGTCGAATGGTCGTATGATAGAATTTCATGTAATCCAATAATCATCAGAATATAAGTCAGTCGCGCACTCGCCGCACCCAAGACGGATTCCAAAGTTACTAGCCAGGCAGAAGCTTTTTCAATAAACAAAATGCCTATGCGGTTTTATTCTTCCTTTCTTTTTTTTATTTTTCCTTCAAAATTGAGGTCATCTTTCCTTTGACATCGTTTCAAATTTAGCCCTAATGTGCCAACGCAAAATCATGTCAGACAGGCGCGACTCGTAGTAGAACAATGAATACTTCATGAAAATTGTTCTACCAGAATCGCGTGTCGCGTCGCGCTTTTTTGCGGGTTGGGTTGAAGATGATCCCAAAAATCGTCCAAGGTAGAACGTAGTTTTCTTGCGGTATGAAATTACTTGTAACTTTGACATGCTTTAACTTTGGACTCCCCCACCACTGGAGCAGAGCAGCTGATGCTCTGATCTCATACACTAAGGGCAAACTATTAATGTTAAGATTTTCAGCCAATATGAAATAAATTGTTCGAACTAACGCCACCATACCAGATTAGTAAACATGGACTGTGGTTTTATGAATGAATGAGTTTTAATTTTATTGAATCAAACACATTATAGGAAGAACTTAACCTCTCTCTTAATTAGGTTAAATACCTATTTAAAAGAATCTACATTCAGAACCTTTCATTATGTGAGTAGGTACGTGTTTTGATTTTTGTAAAAAAAAGTTAGTTTTTCAGTACTTGAAGTTTTTTTTTTTTTTCTAACTAAAATCCCCCTACCTCAGACCAACAAAAAAGGGAAGACGGAGCGCGCCGTACATCAAAAGTGAAGCCACAAAACCATGCTCCTGCAAGTAAACACACAGGCTCACGCACACACCTACACTAAAACCATGCTTATGCTTATCGCTCCTAGTACATCACGAGTCGTCATCCAGTTAACATCAATAAAAAAAATAGAATTATGCTTTCCTGTGTAGTAAAAACTTTTAAAAACAATAGCAAATCTAATAAAAAGTCTTACGGAATCAGTTTTCACTTGTACGTATAACATCGTTTTTTAATTTGACTATGAATTTTAGGTTACTTGGAACAAAAAACCTCAACGAATGAATGAATGAAAGCAGTGACATAACGTGGGAGGGTTGCCATAATGTGATTTCAACTTTTCCCATTCGATTAAACCGATTTAAAGAATGATTTCTTATTTCGAGTAATTATATTCCTGTTTTCTTTTTATATGTATTTATATTTTAGATTTCAAGGTTACCCTGAATCTAAAAGTAAATGGATATTAGCTATACGACATAGCGATGTAAAAATGTTTTGTTTTTGTTTCGGAATGGAAGTCCTTCTTAAGAATTGAGTTATAATACCATACTCAACAATATCTTACTCGTACAATATTATCCTACCCATACAATATTATTCCCCAAATTATAGAGAAAAACTTTAACAAATGACAACCCTTTACACACACATAGATAAAAAGGTGGCTTCACTTTTGATGTTCGTAATGCTACGTCTTCCTTTTTTTGTTGGTCTGAGCCCCCTAAGTATAAAAGTCCGGACAAATCTGGACGGATGTTATTCCTATTCGCAAAACAACGTCATTCGACAAGGTAGACCCATTCTATAGCTCATTTTGTAAAGTTCCAAGGTGGACAATCTGACGAACAGAGCAGGAAGAAGCACAACATGATTTCAATTTTGCAAAAAATACTACAACAAGTTTTCCTATGCATTTAAATACCATTAGGTATAAGGATCTCTTAACTCATTTATCTGCAAATCATGCAATTATGTGCGTCAGCAGAACCCGTCGCTGCATTAATCATGCGCAACATTGCAATTTGCATCTCAACATCATTTACCTAATACCTACTTAAAAGCATTATAATATCTAGTCATTAGTCAAGGAAGTGGTAGCCCAGTGGAAACGGTCGCCGCTTACGAGCAGTGACAGGTCGTACCTAGGTTCGAACTTCGAACCCAGTCAGGCACTTTGTGTAAATTATTTCATCACCACTGCTCTCAAAACGGTGAAGGAAACATCGCGAGAAAACAGGCATGTCCTAGAACCAAAACTTTGAAGGCATGCGTCATCCACCAACCCGCACTGGGCCTACATAGTGATTATCGGGCAAAGAGAATTAAACCACTTGAAATCTGATTCTGATAGACCGATTTCGTCTAGTCTAGGCACACGAGTAGGCGTGTGTAACTCTTTACAGAACCGATTCACTGATGCGGATCATTGAAGTGATTCAAAAGATTGGTTCAGTAACAACGTTCCAAACGGATCATTTGGATCTGAAACATTACTTTGCTCTGTGCTCTTTCCGCGCGACGCGTCGCTTGCGAGGCGACTGAGCAGTGAGCGAGAGAGGCAAACTGAGACACACTGAGTTACTCTGACTCGCGAGTCGCGACTTCGCGAGTGAGCGGTTGACATATTGCAATCTCTACAAAGTCTACAAATCAGAAAGAGATACCAAATGAGATGTGTATCACTCACACTCGCACAGTTTTTCGTTGTCGTTATCCATACACGTAAAAATGACCACTAAGGCGCTTACGTATCAAATACTATACGGTCGTTTTTTGCATATAATGTTTGCACTAACAAGTTATCGTTTTACCACAGGCGGCAGATGAAGGAAGATCGATTATTTTATTTATAATCTAACATATACAATAAAAACTTTCAGCATTGTTGCCACATAACATTTCTCTGACTCAGAAGTAAACGCCCGCGACGAACGTAATGTATACGTAACATAACATTCTATATTTTTTATCCTTTGAGCCGATGATCCAAATGAGCCAAATGAAACATATCCGTGTTTCGGATCATTTCAGTGATCCAGATGCAAATGATCCAATCGCAAAAATGATACACTTTGCCCACCTCTACACACGAATCACGACTACAGCTGCACACGACTCACTACTGCGGGCCGGGGGACGAAGAAATTACAGCGGTTGTGATTGGCCGATGTCAGGACGAAAGTTCCAAACGTAGTGATGCACAAGTCAGTTTTGCAACAATAATATCGATAAAATCGACGTCTAAAATCCTAATTGAACAATTAATTATTTAAATTTCACATGAGAATTTATTGTTCTATCCGACAAGGATTGACATTGCCATTACTTGTTTTAATCTGCTGTGAAATGCTTTGAACAAACTACGCTATATTTATTTGGAAACCAATTTTCCCTGGGGACATGCATTAATCCACTTTTCTTTCACTTACGGAATATTTTAAAATCTTAAATGGAAACATTTACAGTACATAACAGTACTCATATTCATATTCATATTTTATTTGCATTCCATAATGTATGGAATGGCTTAAAGCTAAAAGTACAATTACGGACCCTGTAGGGCACAGCAAAAAGTATAAAATGACAAACTCTTTATATAAAAATAAAAGAAACATTAAATAATTCAAACAATTTTTTAAATTAAGTTCTTAGCAATAATTGAGATCATAATATTATAATATTTTTCTATGTACTTATGTATGAAATGTACGACTAACTGTTTAAGGTGTCTGTTTGTGTTAAATCAATTTTTTTGTCTTGTATGTATTCGTTTATTGTGTAGTATGCTTTTTTAATTAATATTTGCTTGATTTTATCTATAAATTTCGTATCGCTGGTTTCATCTTTTATTGCATCCGGTAATTTATTAAATATTTTTATGGACATTACGTAGGTGCTATTGGCATGTAGTTTCATGCGCGAAGAGGGTAGCATTAACATATTTTTATACCTAACAGATCGGTCTCTATGTTTATCGCCGCGTGTTGTGAAAAAGTTCATGTATTTTCTAACAAATTTGCATGTTTCTAGGATATAGATGGATGGTAAGGTGAGTATTTTATGTTTTATGAAAAATGGTTTACAGCTATCGGTTTGTTATATATTGACTATGATCCGAATTAATTTCTTCTGGAGAATGAAAAGCGTAGGCGCGTCTGTGCTATTTCCCCACATTACAATGCCATAGCTGAGCCATGCATGAGCGTAGGCGTAGTATGTAGTAAGTGCAGTTTTCAAGTCGGTGGTTTTTTTGACTTCTCGAAGTGCGTAGGTGAATTTTGAAAGTTTCGATCGTACTCTTTTTATATGGGGCTTCCATGAAATGTGTGTGTCTATTGTGAGTCCTAATAGCGTAAAGTCATTAACTACTTCAATTTTGGTGCCGTTTGTTGTGAAATTAACTGGTAATGGGGATTTTTGCTGAGGATAGAAGGTCATGAGTTTGGTTTTTTTATAATTAATCTCAAGATTGTGGTCATCCATCCATTTTTTTGTTTTATTTAATATCGAGCTTAGTTGTTCGTTAACATTACTATCAGTGTGGCATGTGGTAAGTATAGATATATCGTCTGCGAATAGCACACATGGTTCTTTCATGATTTTGGGAAGGTCATTGACGTAGATGATGAATAGGAGGCATCCAATAACACTGCCCTGGGGAATTGATGCATTTATAATCTTCTTATCGGACCTTACTTGTGTTATTTGTTTTTGGTCATGGTCAAAATGTTCTATTTGCACATATTGCTCTCTATCTTTTAAGTAGGATGCAAACCACTTATGTGTAGTTCCACGAATTCCTATTCCATATAATTTGTCTAATAAAATTTTAAACTGTACTTTGTCATATGCTTTTGTCATGTCTAAAAGTATGCCAACTGCATATTTTTTATCATTTAAAATATTTATAACTTCTTGCATATATTTATAGACAGCTAGGGTGGTAGATCGATGTTTACGAAACCCGTTTTGACCATCGTCAAAGATTTTATATCTTTCGCAAAAACTGTAAACACGGTCACACATAGCCTTTTCGAAAATTTTTGAAGCCGTAGGTAGAAGTGCTATGGGTCGGTAATTATTGGGGTCGGTTTTTGAGTTTTTCTTAAATAATGGTTTTACAATCGCTTTTTTTAGGTGGTCAGGAAAAATACCTTCATCAAAGGACTGATTTATTAAAACACAAAAAGGTACTGCAAGTTCATCTGCGCATTGTCTAATCAGAGATGGGGGTAGTTCATCTATTCCGTGACTTTTTTTGTTTTTTAAATTTTTTATTATTTTATGCGTTTCTTGACAGTCTAAAGGTCTAAGAAATAGGGTATTTTCAGAAGGGTTGAGTACTGGCTGGCCTTTGGTCTCACAGCCGGTCTCTTCACCAATTGATGCAAAAAAGTTATTGAATGTGTTTACTATTTGGTTTGGGTCTGAAACTAAAGAATTATTAATTTGTAATTGTATATTATATTTATCTGTAAGTGTTTTTTGTTAGTACGTTCATTCACTATATTCCACATAGCTTTGACTTTGTTTTGTGACATTTGAATTTTTTTAATGTAATGCTGTTTTTTAGATGTTATTACCGCCTGTTTTAGTATTTTTTCGTATTTTCTATAGTATTTTTTGATAATTGGATTGTCAGACTTAATACTTAAAATTTTTAATAATCTTTTATTTGTGCATGAGATCTTTATTCCTTTAGATAACCAATATTTTTTGTAATGTGTTTTTAATTTAGTTTTTAGTTTCGGTATTGTTTTGTTTAGTATATTAGTTAATAAGTTATTAAAAACATTATAATTTTGATTTGCGTCATTAGTTTCGATAATGATATCTCTCCAATTTACTGACTTTAATGCAGATTTGAAATTTTCAATGTTATTTTTGTTGTACAGTCGCTTTTCCGTATACCAAGTGGTTTGCCTAGGTCGTTGCGGTATTTTAAATTTTATAATTGTACCACAATGATCTGAAAAACCCAGCTCTTCTACAGATGTATATAAATCTATATTATAAGTACCTAATGTTACTTTTTACCATTATGAAACATCGTAATTTTTATCGTCAATAATATAGACTTTATTTTGAACTAGTCACAACACTACAGTATAAGTGCAGATAGAAAGGGACAGACGGACAGACGTATTATATTGTAGAAAAAGGGACTTTTCAAAAAGACATCAACGCGGTGTACTTTTTGTGCCATTTTACGTAAACAACCAGTTTAGCTTGAGCACTGCAATTATTCTTATTAAAATATTTATTTCACTTATCCCTGAAAAGCAATCTTTTTTATAGCTGGATATTCTAGACGATTACTCACACCATTTAATTGAACAGGAACTCATAATTATTTTGTTTTAAAAGGTATCAAAATAACCGTGTGTGCAGAGATCCAATAAAACGGGGGGGCTTAAGCGAGTGAAAATTATGAAAATGAAAACAACACATCACTGCGAGATAAGGTACGTATAATTAGCATAGTGAGTGATATTGATAGTGGTATAATTAATGGTGTGCAAATTACTTCTTAGTGATAAATTCTTCGTTTAGACGAAGACCTACCCAAAAATAAAAAATAAACTGAGATTTAAAAAAAATAAAGATTAAATAAAATAAGTTAAATGTAAAACTGCGCTAATACAAAAAAGTTTTTTTGGTATTGCCCCACTCATATGTATAGTACTAATAGAGTACCTAATATTATAAAAAATATGACTACAGTAAAGTTTAAAAGGGCACTAAATGAATTTTTAATTATGAAGACTTATTACACAATTGACGATTTTCTTAATGATGATTTCATAACTAATTGTCATAATGTTACTTACTTTTTGTTTCTGTTTGACATTCTGTAATTTTATTTTATTAATTTTTTATTGCTGTGACCGCTGTGACATTTTTAATACATTTAAATACATTTAATTTTTTTTTTTTAAATTCCTATTGTCTGCCACATATTTTTTATTTATTTTATTTATTGAAAAAAAAAAAATCTTGTAAATCTTTGCATGCCCACGTGACGGTAAAATATGGCGGACTTTATTATTAAAACACCTATGTACCTACTATACCCATGTTTGCAAAGAAATAAATGATTTGATTTGATTTTAGGGAAACAAAGTAGTGCTTTTAGGTAAACGTAGGCTGGCGCTCCAGGGGAACGGCCACTTTAGCAGAATCATAATAGGAAAATATTATGTATCATCGTAAATGACAGCTGGGAATTCAGGAAATGAATTGCTAATGTGACCGTTTTAGGCCCCTTGGTAAAAACTAAAATGGCCACTCATATTACCATCTAGTATCAGTGCAATTTCAGTGTTGTGTCGTGAGCCCGAGTCGCCCGCAGGAGCAGTCAAGAGGCTAAATAGTCATTGATAACAGCCCAGCATTGGAAACATTATAGTCTGAGTATGCTTATGCAAGGAAATAATAACATATTTTTCAATGGTGATAGGTACCTGGGAAAGAGGAACTGCAACAGCCATTTCCACATCCTTACTTGACATCACATACATAATTGGGTTTACTATCATCACCATAGCAATTGGCACATATGTAGCACAATAGTTGGGCAATATTTTGTACAAGGCACTAGTAACACTTGGTAGGTTATGGCATCTGTAACAAATTAGTAAATTGATTAGAGTATAATAAAAAAAGAAATCATTTGAGGTCAGACATTTATTCAAGGATTATGTTATTTATAGTGAAAATCTATATGTATAAAGAATTAAATATTTTTTAAATCTTATTTGCACAATGTTTGTAACACTAGATTAAAATTGTAATGTGTCTTTTACACCAAGTGCAGTAAAATACTTCTTTCTTCTTGTTGTTTATGGAATGTTTATCTTTCTAAAATTGTCTTAAATTTTAACATTCCAAGCTTTGAAGAAAGCCTTGAAGTACTTACTTTGCATTGGGAATGTATAGAATAGATAATCCAACACCAGTAGTAGCTGCAGGTAGTCCCCAGGCAATAGAGTGATAAAGTAAAGAATGAGAGTCACGGCCCTTTATGGTAAGCCATGTGTCTATAGCATAGAACAAGGTCCAGAACCAAGTCACTGTGTAAAAGTATTGTGTCCATGCCTGAAATTATTGAGACAGAGTTTTAGCAAACACACACAGTATGTATAACATCGCACGTGTTTGTTCCGTACGCAAAATACGCGCTTTGACGTGGAGTTGCGGATACCAGCCCGTATTACCTATTACCACCGCACCTGTTATCCTCGAAGGGTAAGGCAGAGATGCACCTAATAGTATACCCACATTTCACTAGTTACGTTTAAGTCCCATGTAATAGGGGGCGAGCCTATTGCCGTCAACAAGCCACAAAGCCAGGCTCCAGGCTGCTACTCAGAAATTCCTGATGGAAAGACACCAATAGCACTTTGCCCAATCTGGGAATCGAACCCAGGACCCCATGCTTAGTAACATAAGATTGAATAACCATTTAAGGTTTCGAGAGTAAGTATAGAGAGCTACAAAGCAGTAATATGAACAACTTACTGAAGTTATGCTACAGAACAAAACACTAACATCATCATCTGGTAAAGGCATTATATTTTTATACCTGAGCCATAGCGAGGAGCGTACTAGGACACCTGGAATTAAAATATGATAATCAACCTCACAAAACATTGTAAGATGGGCATGTACTAAGATAAAAAATTTGAAGATCTCCATTTTAGGGAGCATGACATAGGCCGATTTAGTTATAATCATTTTATTCTTTTATCAGAACTAATCAAGACTTTGATAAAAGGACAACAGAAGTTGATCTAGCAGAAATTGTTACCAAATGATGCCAATAAATCTGCCACAGCTAGCCAAATAATAATTCGACGTCCACGTGTGGAGCCAATCCCTCTCTGAATCCGATTTATGACATCTGGAAAAATCTAAAAATATTTGAATAAAAGTTAATTATATGCCTGCTCTTATACAAAGATAGTTTAGATTTATGTTTGTCCACTCTAGAATACTCTTTTTATATAATTCTTATTATTGCACACCCTACAGGTAGGTACAGTAGACTTGACTAGCTTTATTTTGTAATCAACTTGTGACAACATTAGATTAAATGCTAGAAAGTTAAAAAGTACGAGCACACAAAAAGGGAATGCATCCGAGTCTTACATGCCCTCGATTTCCAAACCGGCAAACTGTAACTAGAGAAGCCATACTTGATAGAAAGTACCATGTACACCAAGTTTATGGAAAAACGCATTCTGATTAAATTAATTAAATATACTAGACGCCTACCTGATAAACTGATCCTAAAATTCCAACTGTAGACGAAATTAAACACACTATATTATATGAATCCGTGTTAAATTCATCCATGATTTTAACTGCAAAGTCTTCTTTATTACCAGTATGATGGCAACAAAATGTTTGTATTGTAGGGTCCGACATTTTGATCTTAGCTTACTGCATTCAACTAACTGTAAAATGTTTATTCTTTTATTTCATCAATACATATATTTCCTCTATTGTTGAGCCTTGTGTTTACCTTAATCTCTTTGGTTTTTATTGATAATTGATAACAACTGTCAACTTTTCGTTTTTATCATCACTGAATGCTGACTGACATAAGTGACAGAACAGAAAGCCAAGTGTGACCATCTCAAAATCACAGATCCTGCCATAGCTTGGTTTGAAACCTGCCTAATCCTGTCAAAGACCCGAGTAAACAATGCTAAAACTTTGCCAACTTTGTTTAGCGTTGTAGTAAAAAATGTATAAAACCTTGTTTTATATATTATATTCTATTATTAATTAGGTCAAATGTAAATAAAACATGGCAATTAGCCTCATATTCTTCATTTTCTATCCATACTAATATTATAAATTCGAAAGTAACTACAGAGTTACTTTAAAGGTAACAGACAGACAGCTGTCTGTTATCTTTTCACGCCTAAACCTCTGAACGGATTTCGACAAAATTTGGCAAGGAGACAGATGGCACCCTGGGGAAGAACATAGGCTACTTTTTATAGACATACCGCGTGGGCGAAGCCGTGGGTGAAAGCTAGTCTCTTTCTTTATAGATGGCTTTATTCATAAGATTTAACATGATTATCAGCTTTATATCTACTTACATTAATGTTCTTAGTTGAATGAGATAAAAACATAAAATAACACGAGAAGTACAGGGAATCCCCTACGATCTGTTTTTAGAGTTGCTATTTTTGAAAATTTGAGATGCCGTTTTATGGAAAAATTATTTTCTACATTGCACTCCTGCCAATTTTTTAAAACGTTAACCAAACGTTCCGGATGCTAAAATAGAAGGCCAATCCTGCCAAAAAGCCAGGAAACTGCCACATATGGTCACACTGTAAATACAATACTACCAAGTATTGTAATACAATACTTGTATAATTGTAATACAATACTACCAATTACCACAGACCCAACCACAATCCAACACCAACGTGACTCAACTCAACCAAAGACAGCGATTTTGTCTCGTTTGGGTGGGCATTTATACAGGTGGCCTACAAGACGAAGTTCAAAGAAAAATTTCCAAAGGTTTCCTGAAACACCCCCATGGTGTATTCAGCGGTTAAGGAGCTAGACGGTTTTTAATATTTTATAATATGTATTTATTTATTATATATTTTTTGGGAAATTCTCACTTGACTTCAGAAATGTTTATTTTTCTCTTTCTGTGTCGCGCTCTGTGAAAATATTTCTTTTAAAAAATGATAAAGAGATACGTAATTAGTAGGTACCTGGTTGTATGCAACAAATCAAATAATCAAAAGAGTGCGACTTTGTATTCAACAGGAAGGGACTCATTTTGAGAATATATAATATTTGTATAAAAAATGTTAAAATTCATGGTCTTCCTTTTATTTGTGAAACTGTTATTTAGCAAAAAATAATCCTTATGATGAAGCCTTTTGATCGGTATGATAAAGCTACAGGGTGATTATTTTTCTCATGTAACGGGTTCGATTCCCTGTTCAACCATTTAGGGGTATGAGGAACAGGGTGTAAAGTTCACTCATCCACCATAGAAAAGGGAGGATCCTCCGACCAGACGGGTGTTGTGTCTGGCGGGCAACTGCCCAACGATTGATGTCGGGTTCTTATATATATGTCCATTGCACGGTAAACTTTAATTGCGCGATGCAGGATTTATGTGACGTCAGGATTTTTGTGTGACGTCAGATCTTTGATGCGTAGTTCACATGTGGCGATGTAGATACCGCCACATCACTCCCCTCCGGAGACCGAAGGTCGATAGTGGGCTGAGTCTTGTATCTTGCGATGCTTGCCAGTGCCAGTTGTGGTTCCAGTGAGTCGGAACTGGGTGCCGCATTGTGCGCGGTGGGTCGGAACTGTTTGCGGCGATTGTGGTGATTGAGTTGATTGAGGTGATTCCCCAGTGGGTCGGGGTGATGAGGCTGCGGGTGATGACCAGGAATGCGCGTACGCTGCATGCTGGTGGTCAGGATACCCGTTGAAGCCGTGGGTGTTGGCTTGGCTGTGTGACTCGCCTCACAAAAGCTTGCGGGAGTGATGATGATGACGTCACGCTGGAGTAGTTGTGGTTCAACAAGAAATAGCGATCGGAATAGAAGTCCTTCTTAACAATTAAGTTATAATACCATACTCAACAATGTCTTACTCGTACAATATTATCCTACCCATACAATATTATTCCCCAAATTTTAGGGAAAAACTTTAGAAATGACAGCCCTTTTTACACACACATAGATAAAAAGGTGGCTTCACTTTTGATGTTCGAAGTGCTCCCTCTTTCTTTTTTTGTTGGTCTGAGTTATTTATAGACTCAGACCAACCAAAATAGAAAGACGGATCACTACGTACATCAAACGTGTAGCCACAAAACTATGCTCCTGCAAGTAAACACACAGGCTCACGCACACACCTACAGAAAAACTATGCTCATCGCTCCTAGTACGTCACGAGTCGTCGTCTAGTAAACTTCAATAAAAAAAATTGAATTATGCCTTCTTGTGTAGTGAAAACTTGTAAAAACAATAGCAAATCACATAAAAAGTCTCACGGAATCACTTTTCACATGTAAGTACTTCAAATAACATCGTTTCTTAATTTAGTAAACTATGAATTTTAGGTTACTTGGAACAACAACCTGAACGAATGAACGAACGAAAACAGTGACATTTATCGTGCGAGGGTTGCCATAATATGATTTGAAATTTCCCCGTTCGATATTTTTTAGTTCGAGTAATTATATGCCTGTTTTTTTATGTATTTAATATTTTAGATTTCCAAGTAATATTGAAAATAAAAGTAAATGGATAGTAGCTATAAGAAATAGTCGGAATGATCCAGAATGGCTTCCATCGAAAACCAGCGTGGTTTGTTCCGATCATTTTGATAATAATGACCTTTATTCAACTAATCGTGGACTTCGCCGTGTGATCAAAACCGGATATCCTAAAAACGTACATACAATTTAAAAAACAAAAATGAGATTTTATCAAAACAGTAATTAAACACGAGACTGTATTTTTTATTTTATTTTAGTTAGTTTCTCAACTTAGACTAGCTAATTTAAATACTACTGTCCCAAATTTTATTTTTTCCCAAATTGCGGACGCTTTTTACGTGCTTTCTATAGTCAGTGATTTTGTTATCGTGGTCTTCTTGAATTTCATAAAGTTGATTGTAAATATAATTAAGTACCTATTTTATTTCAAAACAATTTACTACCCACGACGATGTTATGATTTACGCTTCAACAACCTTATAACTTAATATTTCTATAATTTACAAACCAATTTTTTTTACATTCAATTGATAATTAATGGATAGTTCTAAGTGAAAGAGCGGAGCTTCCTATCACAAGCAATTCTTGATTAAAAGGTAATCTCCAAATCATGTATGTAAATGCACTTTGTACTTAATTGTTATTTTATTTTGCGATGTAAAAAAAAATGGTTTTGTTTCGGAATCCTTCCTAACGATTGAGGTACAATACCATACTCAACAATATCTTACTCGTACAAATTGTCCTACCCAAAATATTATTCCCCAAATTATAGGGAAAAACTTTAGCAAATGACAACCCTTTTTACAGACACATAGATAAAAAGGTGGCTTCATTTTGATGTTCGAAATGCTCCGTCTTTCTTTTTTTGTTGGTCTGAGTTTATAGAACATGACGTCAGCCGCATATACAACCTCCTTGCAAAAAAATACATGATTATTATGGACTAGCTGCCCGCCCCGGCTTCGTACGGGTAGCACTAAGAACCCTACCCTACCTACCTACCCTACCTACCTACCCTACCTACCTACCCTACCTACCCTACCTACCCTACCTACCTACCCTACCTACCTACCCTACCTACCTACCTACCCTACCTACCTACCCTACATACCCTACCTACCTACCCTACCTACCTACCCTACCTACCTACCTAACCAGCCACCTACCTACCCTACCTTCCCTACCTACCCTACCTACCTTACCTACCTTACCTACCCTACCTACATATCTACCTACATACATACATACCTACATACATACCTACCTACCTACCCTACCTACACCTACCTTACGTACAAACCTTCCCCTGAGAATAACGGACACAACAAAAAAATAATTATCCAGATCGGTCCAGTCGTTCTCGAGTTTTAGCGAGACTAACTAACAGCAATTGATTTTTATACCGATAGATATGAAAAGTATGCCAAAAGACGATTCTGACTGTAAACTTTCTGCAATGTGATGGTTCTGCTTTTTAATTATTATGGATATGAAATTTATGCCTAAAGACTATTCTGACTTACAAAACTATGAGTTTTGAATATATGCTATATGAGTGTCTGCCAAACGATTTTCTGCGAAATGAAGTTTATGCTATCCGTTATTATGCAAAATAATATTATGACCTCAGACCAACAAAAAAAGAAAGACGGATCATTACCTATATCAAACGTGTAGCCACAAAACTATGCTCCTGCAAGTAAACACACAGGCTCACGCACACACCTACACAAAAACTATGCTCATCACTCCTAGTACGTCACGAGTCGTCGTCTAGTAAACTTCAATAAAAAAAATAGAATTATGCCTTCTTGTGTAGTGAAAACTTGTAAAAACAATAGCAAATCACATAAAAAGTCTCACGGAATCACTTTTCACATGGAAGTTCTTCAAATAACATCGTTTCTTAATTTAGTTAACTATGAATTTTTAGGTTATTTGGAACAAAAACCTGAACGAATGAACGAACGAAAACAGTGACATTTAAAGTGCGAGGGTTGCCATAATATGATTTGAAATTTTCCCGTTCGATATTTTTTAGTTCGAGTAATTATATGACTGTTTTTTTTTATGTATTTAATATTTTAGATTTTCAAGTAATATTGAAAATAAAAGTAAATGGATAGTAGCTATAAAAAATAGTCGGAATGATCCAGAATGGCTGCCATCGAAAACCAGCGTGGTTTGTTCCGATCATTTTTATAATAATGACCTTTATTCAACTAATCGTGGAGTTCGCCGTGTGATCAAAAGCGGATATACTAAAAAGGTATATAAAATTTGTTAAACAAAAATGAGATTTTATCAAAACAGTAATTAAACACGAGACTGTATTTTTATTTTTTATTTTAGTTAGTTTCTCAGCTTAGTCTAGCTAATTTAAATACTACTGTATCAAATTTTATTTTTAGATGTTATTTCCATCGTCCTACGTAATTGCTAAAAACTCAGTTTCACAACGTTCTGGCTGTACGTTTGTTCAAGTATGTCCTAATTCTTCATTTATCTTCCTAAGGTTTTAATCAAAGCTGCCATTACTCGTGTAATTTTTTTTATAGGACTTACCAGACTTGCCTCATGTAGCCATTGACGATAGGGCTGTATGTAAATGCACATTGTACTTAATTATTATTTTATTTTGCGATGTAAAAAAAAATGGTTTTGTTTCGGAATCCTTCCTAACAATGGAGGTACAATACCATACTCAACAATATCTTACTCGTACAATATTATCCTACCCAAAATATTATTCCCCAAATTATAGGGAAAAACTTTAACAAATGACAACCCTTTTTACACACACATAGATAAAAAGGTGGCTTCACTTTTGATGTACGTAATGCTCCGTCTTTCTTATTTTGTTGGTCTGAGATTATGACATAACATAATATAAAGCTCTGCCATAAAAGGTAGACCCGTTCATACATTGTATTCGTGCTATTCTGTAAAACATCTCACTGTGACAACTTAGGTGAAGTAAGCTTGAAGTGAGCTATCAATAGTGTCAATGCCTAGTGTCGGATGGGATGACTTTACAAGAAGCTCACTTCACCTACGTTTTCAGGGTGAGTTTTTTACGGAATACACCGGCTGACTTCTGAGTCAGAATGCTGTATTTATTTATTTTGTTACAAACAATACCCTCCTTTAGAACAAATCGGATAAAAAAGGGCGGCAATTTTTTTTAATACTGGACCCCTTATGTTCTGCTTATGCCGCTGGTTAAATTTTTAGAGATTAAGAGAATTTCTTCTTTAGACAGTGATTGTCTTGCCCTAGTGATAATTTTACTCCAACTCACCTTTTATCAACATCACACTCACAATTGCACAAGGCAAGCACATAAGGCACTCAAAAATACACGTGTTTACATGCTCATATATTGAAAACGTAGAGAGCTTTATCTGTAAAATTAAATTAAGTCATTGCTGGGGGAAAAACCACAGGTTCTGGTACAGTTTCTCGTCTTACCTACCTACTCATTTCTAGTCTAGGAATGAATCTAGGTTGTAGATTATGTAAAAAACGACAATCATCTCACACAATCGTGTAAAATGAATTTGTTTGAATTAGGTACATATAGGTACCTACCTCCCAGTTTACCCACTTTTTGAAACACTTCGTCTTTAGGGCAGTGTTCGTGCCAAAGTCATCATCAGTCAATTCCTATAGTTATAATAATTTAATAATATTACATATAGGCTATAGCAGACTGGCAATAAGTAAATAAATTAGGTAACAAACATACAGTTTCCTTGATCACGAGGTTGATAAGATATGGTAGGTACATGTGTGTATTCAATACGCGTTGTTTTTGTAGATTACCGCTGACCGGTGATTTGAAACAAGTAACACAAAAAAAAAATACAAATAAATAGAAGAACGGAACATGTAGGTACAGTCGCGAGCATAATAGTAGATTATTCACTAATGGGATAAGCAGTGTCTTAGGTCACACGCGCAATATTGAATCCTGAGCGTAACGAAGGATTCTAAGGCTCCCTCCCGGCCGCACCAAGGAAGCTATTGGTTAACTCCACAGCAAAGCGAAGGAGAAAAGTAGAGTACTCTCCTCAGGGATAAAAGTGTCTTTATCTTGGGCGAGCTTGAATCTCTCGTTGCACTCAGGATTCTAACTCCCTATTTTTTTTTTTTTTGAGGGTGGGAAATCATCCAATGACTTCTCCCGCTCTGGGCGGAGCGGAAGGGCGTGTCAGACTTTTACTGACTAAAACCCACCCGTGTTCCTTCATTTGCCTGTTGCCAAGGTCCCGGTATCCCTTTCGGACTTTCCCGCAACCCTGGCAGGCATCGGTCCTATTGGACCCCGTCATTTTTGCTGACATCTCTTTGAGGCGCGCGTGGAACACGACGCGCCATCGACCCGGGCCTGGTCCTTATCGGACGGCGAGCTGCCCGTTGCTCGCCGTCCGCAAGCCCGCGCCTATGGTGGCCGGAAATCCGCCTGGGATTCCCGACGCCCAGGGCGTCTCCAACGGCGGCGGTTAGGGGCGTGAGGGCGCAAACTTTGCCTTTCCCTCACGCGTTCCGCCTCCTCCTTCGCGAGCATTACTGCTTCGCAGAAGGAGGTGACGGCTTCCCATGCCCTCTCGCTCCGTACCATGGCCTGAACCAGGGCCGGACGCGAGAGGTCACCGCCGCCAATCGCCTCCGCGAGGACACGGCGGTGCTCCGCCCAAGCAGGGCACACCTCAACCGTATGCTCCACCGTGTCCTCCGGGCGATCCACACAGTGGTGACACCCGGGCGTTTCCTCCCGCCTAATCCTACACAGGTACCTCCCGAAGCTGCCATGTCCGGTGAGGACCTGTGTCAGGCGGAAGGTGAGGACGCCGTGGCGCCTCTCTATCCACTCCTCAAAGAGGGGACTTATCGCCGCTATTGTGGCGTGCCCAGCACTGGGTTGCGACAATCGCACTCTCCATGCCGCCATGAGATCTTGCCGGAGCTCTGTCCGCTGTGCCGCGATTTCTCGCGGCAGCGGAGTTACACCCCGGCGCTTCACCTCCTCGCGCCACTCCCAGATGTGCGCGAGGACCTTCGCCTCCAGATCCCATGGCGGTAATCCGGCAAGGAGGCTCGCCGCCTCACGGGAGACCGTGCGGTATCCCCGGGCCAGCCGAATGGCCATGACCCTTTGGGACGCGTTCAACCGGCGTGTTGGCCGCAGCCTAAGGGAACGCGCCCACACCGGTGCCCCGTAAAGGGCCATGGACCGCACGACCCCCGCATAGAGCCTCCGGCAGGAGGCGTTTGGACCCCCTAGATTGGGCAGGAGCCGCCTCAAGGCGGCCCCAGCCCGGTCCAGCCTTGGAGCCAAACGTCGGAAATGCTCCACGAAGTTCCACCGGCTGTCGAGGACGAGTCCCAGGTACTTCATCGTCGACTCGACGCCGATGTGAACCCCTCCTACCGTAATTTGGGAACCCGACGGTGGCGCGTTCCGAGGGCCATGAAAACACATGACCTCGGACTTGTGCAAGGCCACCTCGAGTCCCAACTGCCGGATTCTATCGACGATTGTCGCAACCCAGCGTGTCGCTAGATCGGCCGCCGCCTGGTGCGACCTCCCCTGCGCCAGGACCAGCGTGTCGTCAGCGTAGCAAACCACGCTGACGTCGCTAGGGAGGTCGGCGCGCAGCACCCAGTCGTATCCGATGTCCTACAGATGCGGCCCCAGGACCGATCCCTGTGGGACACCGCACGACATCTCTCGCCGGTTCCACATTCCCTGGTGACCGGGGTAGATGACGGCCCTGTCCGTCAAATAGGCCTCGACCACACGACAGAGGTAGGTCGGCATCCGGTGGTACCGGAGTGCCTCCCTTATGCAACTCCAGGGCAGGGTGTTGAAGGCGTTGGCGATGTCTAGTGACACCGCCAAGACGACCCCGCCCCGGGCCACAGCATCCCCCGTCGTGAGGGCCCGTACACGCATGATGGCGTCCACCGTAGAGCGCCCTCTGCGGAAACCAAACTGGCTCTCCGCCAAATCCGGCCCCACCCGCACCAGCCGCCCGACGAGGCGGTTTGCAATGACTCTTTCAAAGAGCTTGCCCACCTCGTCGAGCAGCACGATGGGCCGATAAGCGGACGGAGAGTCCGCAGGGCGCCCCGGCTTCTTAATGAGGACCAGTTTCCCCGTCTTCCAACGAAGTGGGAACTGGCCCCTCTCCATGCATGCGCATAGGAGACCTCTTAGTCGAGGCCCGAGAGCCTCCATGGCCAGGACCCAGGCCTTCCCAGGAAGGCCGTCGGGTCCTGGGGCGGTATTCTTGGCATTCAGCCTTCGTACCGCCACTCTCATTTCTACCTCGGTCACCTCCGGAGCATCGTCGTCGTCGTCGTCGGCGGTGTGGTCCGCATCGAACACCGCAGTAGGCGGAGCCATGAGCGGGGAGGTATGTTCCCCTCTCGAAGGGAACAGAGCGCTCACCACGTCCTCCACAAGCTGAGGCCGGAGACTCTGCGTCAGCGGGGGAGCCCATGGGCGGAGTTTCTCCCGCACCATTTTGTATGGGCGTCCCCACGGGTCTCTGTTCAGAGTCTCCAGCGTCTCCTCCCGGGCCAGTGCTCTGGCCCGCAGGATCTCCTCCTGGAGGGCGGTCTTCGCCGCTCTGTACCCCTCGTACAGCTCCGCCTGTTTGCTCAGGAGCTGACGTCACTCGCTGAGCTCAGAAGAACGCCTCCTTCGTTACGCTCGGGATAGACAAAAGCAGCATTTACGGATTATTACTCGCAACCAAAGATTCTGGCCCGCACGACACACACAGGACACTTAATTTCTTGTGTCTAGCTAAAATCACACCTAAATAGGTATCTACTAGAGTTTACTAGTTGCGACACAGGTAGAAAAGTTATTGTTACCGTTGCACCCACATAGAAGTTCTTGTGATATCAGGTGAAATCAAAATCGAATACGAAAGTGAGGACAGAGAGACTACCATACCTACCTACTGTACCTAGACCGTGGCAATAAGCTGATTTGGTGACTCATTTAAAATCACGTTACTTAAGTACTTGATATGTACCGACTCGCAGCCCGCACAATCAGTGCTAAATCAAGCGGGTGTTTAAATAGGTACACTAATGGCCAATACTTCTGAAGCGTATCTACCTTTATATTTACCTACCTACTAAAGAAGCCATCAGCACAATTCAAACGCACTGGTTACCGGTTCTTTAACACATTCCCAGGCGCCTCCCACATAAGTTTGGCAAGTTATCAGGTTATGCCTGTGCATAACCTGATAACTTGGTCTGTACCAAGCGGGCGCTGATAACCGAAAACAACCGATGTCTAGTCACTTAGAAACGGTACATTCGTTTTGAGAGCTACGCTACGATACCACAGAACGACAGGCTGAACAACATAGGGTTCAAACGTTTATCCTTTTCACCCTCAGACCAACAAAATAAGATTTGCCTGTTGCCACGGTCCCGGTATCCCTTTCGGACTTTCCCGCAACCCTGGCAGGCATCGGTCCTGGTGGACCCCGCTAATTGTGCTGACATCTCTTTGAGGCGCGCGTGGAACACGACGCGCCTTCGACCCGGGCCTGGTCCTTATCGGACGGCGAGCTGCCCGTTGCTCGCCGTCCGCAAGCCCGCGCCTATGGTGGCCGGGAATCCGCCTGGGATTCCCGACGCCCAGGGCGTCTCCAACGGCGGCGGTTAGGGGCGTGAGGGCGCAAACTTTGCCTTTCCCTCACGCGTTCCGCCTCCTCCTTCGCGAGCATTACTGCTTCGCAGAAGGAGGTGACGGCTTCCCATGCCCTCTCGCTCCGTACCATGGCCTGGACCAGGGCCGGACGCGAGAGGTCATTGGCGCCAATCGCCTCCACGAGGAGACGGCGGTGCCCAAGCACCTCCACCGTATGCTCCACCGATACTTGTTCTCCCTACAAAATATATGGGAGTCCATGTTTTTGCAACTGCAAATTAAAGTTGGTCGATTATTACTCGGTAACTGGTAGAGCCTTCGTAGCGGTGATAGTTTTCCTTTTAATTTCGTTATATATACAACTGGCGTGAATTTTTTTCACATTTCCACACCCAACCATTTAGCTGGCAGGGGCCCTTGAGGGACACTTGACTCTAACAAAAATTTGCACTTTAAAGCTTAATATTCCGCAAACGGATCCCTGAATCCAAAAATGGTTTGGACAAACTCACATTATTTTTAAACGACCTTTCCAACGATACTCCACACCACCGAAATGACGAAAAAAAAAAAACAATCCCCACTTTAAATGTAGGGGAGGTACAATAAACAAAAATATTTAAAAAAAAAAAATTTTACCACTTTTTCGGCGTTGTTTATATGTATATCCATAAAAAATTACAGCTTTCTAGTACCAACGGTCTTTGAGCTAAGCCGCGGACAGACGGACAGACGGACGGACAGACAGACGGACATGGCGAAACTATAAGGGTTCCTTGTTGACTACGAAACCCTAAAAAACTGTAGAGGTATAATTTTCTTCTGTATATTCAATTCGCTTTCCATCATTTGGGTTTGTTTAGCAGTGCAGGGTTTTAGTGCAAGCGGTACAAAACGCCGAAATGAGCTTTTTTCCGGAAAAATTGCGCGAAAAGTACATAAAAGCGTACAATATTAATTGTTCAATGCATGGAGATACCTAGCATTTTCCTCGCTATAGTGAGGTGAAAAGTTGTGTTTCGCTCGGCAGCAAAGTTATTCTGCGTCTCGTACAGTACTCGCGCCAAAAAACAACTTTGCAGCCTTGCACAACAAAATAACTATTGTCTAAGCTAGTTTTAACTCATAATAACTGCGGTTGAGTGTTACTGTTTGGGGGTTGAGGTTGGTGAGCTTGGTGTTAGGTACATACGCTTTAAACATATTTAACACCTCTCTGATGTCGTTTATAGTCATACTAGTAACGCCTCGCTGTTTCACCCGCATAAGTCTCGATTCCGTGGGAATCTTACTTCAGTGGAAAGAGATGGAGCTATACGTCCTGTAGAGCTGCATCTCTTTCCTACACTGAAGTAATATTAAAATAATAGTACTATAAGCGGTGGCGGTAGGCCCCCAGGATATCCTACGTGTTAATCCAGGTTATAAATAAACCATCTGTGTGCCAAATTTCATTCAAATCAGTTCATTCGTTTTTGCGTGAAAGAATAACAAACATCCATCCATCCTCACAAACTTACGCGTTTATAATACAACTAGCTGTTGCCCGCGACTTCGTCTGCGATCCAGGATGAAAAGTAGTTTATTTCCATCTCCAGGTTATGGTTTACCCTCTCACAAACTCACTGTTACATTTATAATATTACTAGCTGCGCCCCGCGGTTTCACCCACGTAAGTTTCGATTCCGTGGGAATATCGGGATAAAAAGTATCCTATGTCCTTCTTCAGGTCATGGACCATGGTATACCCATCTGTCAAATTTCATCTAAATCCGTTCAACCGTTTTAGCGTGCAAGCGTAACAAACAAACACTTTCGCATTTATAATATTATAAAGTTAGGCCATATTATAGTTAGGATATTAGGATAGGATAGGATTATAAGTATGTAGTAAACCCTTGATATTATATCCTTTGGTAGTTAAATAAAATTCACGTTAGTTCCTATTTCGTTAACATTGATTTCGTCTTTATTTTCAATAAATTATGGTATTTCTAATCAGAATCATATTATGTAGATTATAATCAATTACATTTACATGGTAGCAAAAGGGAATATTGCTCCAATGATCTAACTATTTACGGTTAACATTTTCCACGAAAAAATCACACCACACACACAATAATAATTGTTACGGAATTTCATTTTAAGTATAAAACAATGCAAAGCGTTTCTATACTTATTACTTCACGAAATGTGAAAGCTCTAATCAAAGCGACACTGTGCAGGCTTCATACTATGAAACAATGTACTAGGTGTAGTGCAGATAGGTACCTACATCGTAATTATTCATTGTTTAATGAATTTTCAATCGTGTAGGTATGCACACAGGCAGTGACAAAGACACATTCGATGTGTAGTAGGTACATCAACAAATCAATGTTGTGTGTTTTCGTGAGGAACACTGAAAAATATTCTACTTATCAAGAAATCGAGCTATACGGCGGAGAGTCACAGAATGTTCAAATAACAGTAGGAAATAAATCTAGGATGTAAATGTAGGAACAGAGACCGTGTAGGTAAAGTAGTGCATTACTTCTATTGAAGGAATTTCGTAAGTAGGTATACCTACCTTTTATCCCATATCAAGAATAGATTCACGGATACCTAAGTTTTATAAACACAATTTTGCAGATATGTAACCCTATGGGAGCCTTCCTACCTCGTATCTCTGTTGTAGTCATGTCACAATGCATTAGGCTTGTAGGTATATAAATAGATACATTTTTGGCTTAAAAATATTTAGAAATTAAATTACTTATTTAAAAATAAATGGAGGAAATCATATTTTTGCAAGATTTTTTTAATATTTATTATGAAAGTAGAACCTATTTGCGCCTTTGAAAAATATTTTATATAACTATATATGACGGATGATTTATCTTTACAAAAAACTTTATTTAGGGCAAGTTCAAATATATTTACTGTGGCGCCTCCGTTGTTGGTAACGGAATAACAGTTAAATTATGATTAACAGACAAACAAGGATTGATCGGATCTCTTATTTCTTCTGATTGGATAGTGCAATTTAAATGTCGTAATTTTGCACCATCTGCATTTATATCTTCACCGGAAAGCATGAGCGCCGTCGGTTCACTTAAAGTTGCGTTATTTTCAGGCAAAGTGCCATTTTGGATACTCGACTCGCTAGTAACATTACTAGTATTGTCAGGTTCATTAACCACAAGAGGAGGTTCTGTTACATTGTTTTCTGCGGCAGAGTTTAAAAGAATCGAACATGGTATTGTCGTCATAAATTCCGCGCCTGCTTTTGTAAGAACCGTAATGGTGCACTTCGTGTTGTCAGTAGAGTTCTTACTAACACCAGAATCTTTAACGTCGGCATCTGGGGTAAACGAAGTAGCGATTGAACAAGGTATTGCGAGCACTTCGGTTTTGTTATCATTATCTATAGTCAAACTGCAGTTTACTAGATCGGCTAAAATTGAATCAGCCACGGGGGCAGTGTCGTTGGCCGCTGTGACAGCCACAGGCTGACCCCTGTTATCGTAGATGACGGTATGGTGCTGTCTTCCAGTAGAGCGGGCCAAATTCCACAGAGCTAATCCAGTCAATACCGTTCCAATACCAGCACCTGCGATGCCTATACCCTTTAAAGCGCTTCCTGAACGACTCACTCCTCCATTTCCTCTTCCATAGTTTCCAAAGTATCCAGGTGATTGAGAGCCATACCCTGGATTATAGGCACCGTATCCACCGCCACCGCCACCGCCGTAATTAGAGCCGTAATTTGAATGAGCAGGTGGCCCCTGAGGATGGTAACTGTTTCCGTAGTTATTTTGATAATTTTGACCATTGTTATACGTTGGCGGTGCAGCAGCAGAACCAGCCACTCCAGTATTGTGTTGATGCGTTTGTTGAGGGTAGCCACCACTGGACCCATGTTGTTGAGGATAGCTGTGTCCAGACTGGCCACTTCCTGATAATCCAGTTGACTGTGGATACGCTGATTGACCAGCTCCAGTGTTTCCTGACATCCCAGTTCCTTGTGGGTATTTGCTCGCAGTTTGCTGAGGATATCCACTGCCAGCACTTCCTGATAAGCCGTTCGAAGATGGGTAAGAATGACTCGGCTGATTATTAGACTGTTGTTGACCAGCTGCATTATTAGGTGCACTACTTCGTTGAATACTTTCTTGATTAGTAGCTGGTTTCGACTTGTCACCGGATAATCCTGTTCCACTGGAAGGATACGAATGACTTTGCCCGCTGGACGGCTTCGATTGCCATCCAAACAGAGTAGGTTTTGGAGCTGAAGCTTGTGGATTACTAAAAGATGTTGGCGCAGGTTGAGGGTTATAATTTGTCTTTTTGCTCGATCCAGGACGAGATCCAGTCCCACGACTTCTCCCCGAAGTTTTTCTTCCTTCGGCACAAATAATAAATAAAATAGTAAAGAACGCTACAAAATATTTCCGATTCATATTTCAGTCTTTGGATTATAACAACAGTCCCGAAAACTGTATCAAAGTTCACACTGTATCCACTTGTACAACATACGTCAACACTGTACTGTCGCGTGTCACACTCTGTTTCTCGAACGCTAAGTGAATCGACCCAAGAATATGGTCGAATGTTGACCGCCCACCCTATTGCGCACTACAGCGGGACATACATCTAAGCATAATAGGTGCTGTGACCTACGTTGTAGGTACCTAGGTAAACGCTATAAATGGACCGCACGCTAACAACATGGACTCTTTCGAGGAATCAATATTCCAACATGGAAACACAAACAACAGGGCACAAACAAACGTAGTTTAGGTACCTACCATACTACCTCCTTCTAATCGATAAATTGAAGTTACAAGACTTGCCTCTATGTTATAGTTTACAAAAAATTTAGGTTAATGTAGGCTAAATAAGTAATAACGAATTATAATAAGTAGACAAGGCAAGCGTGGTAAACGAATTGGAGTATTTACATATTATACACATACCAGACAGAGGGAACGTTGGGATAATCATTTTGACGTGATCCTTTATTAGATACCTTTTATTCTTTTACGACTTGCTGTGGATGCACAATGTGCAAGACACTTAAACGGGTTCAAAATAGAGCAACACTAACTGATATAGTGATCTCATGATTTTCTATACTTACCTACTAATAAATATCTGAAATTTTTCATTCTAGAAAAAGTAACAGCAGACGCGAGATGAGACACAAAACACGACATCCATTGGTTAATAGCCGGAAATTACTTATCCACACCAGCACGCAGGGACTAGAGTCCACGTGACTGTCTCATGACAGTTAAAATAAAGATTTTAGTCTTTCTGTACACAGCAAATGGTACATTTTCCTGTGTTTCAAGATCAGCTTATAGTCTCTTTCATCAATAGGGTCAAATTGATATAAGTACTAAGAAACCCTGGGAATGTTCAGAGGTAAGGACCTACACACGTGCCTCGTGCCTCTCAAGTGTTAAATTGATTCTTTTTTTATAAAGGGGCCGACCTAGATTCTTATTAAATGCATTTATCAAAAACAAAAATATACTTATTTACATACATACCTACTTATGTTACTTACCTTTATTTACAAAAATATTTAAACCTCTTTGTATTCCTAATAAATCACTTGCAGATAGCTTATCTACTACGTCATTAGATTATCTTCTCTATAAACTACGTTTGAAGTGATAAATACAATCAGAAATCAATTAAGATTCTTGTTCAATTGTTCTCATCTTGAAGTACACAGCAAGCTAGTTAGACAAAAGAATTTCGCAATTTAGTGCAAGCAACTTAAAATGTTTATATTCGTTACGTTTCTTTATTTTCTTGCAAGTTCTTGTAATGCCCGACCAAATAATATAGACATAAATCCACAAAATGTGGTAACGGTTCCAACGAACTGTCCAGATGGGCAGGAGTGGGTGAACGGCGCATGTCGCGAGATCTGGAGTGTTACCGTTGCACCTGCGAACCTTGTCACGGTCCCTACCAACTGTCCCGCAGGCCAATCATTTGTTAATGGACAATGCCGCGACGTTTGGATTAAAGCTCTGATAGAAGACAGCAACCTCAGGTGAGTTCTATTTTTTTGTGTTTCTACTTATTAATTATTGTAAGTAATTTCAATAACAATGAATATGGCCATGCCTTGGGCTCTCTACCTACATAGAGTTACAAACGGGCTCATTTTACCTATTTTATTTTATCTTATTGCCATGGTCATGTTCATGTTCTATGTTTATAGGCTGATATTGAGTATAATGGAGATAAGATAAAATGAAAATTTTCTAAGGTGTAAACATCGGCTTTTGATGGTATAATTTTACACAGTTACCCAAATGTTATTTAAATTAGAGAGCTGATACCTATCATTAGTAGCTATTATAATAGGTACGGCCACTGGTTAGCAACAGAAGTTCATTTTAACACTGTATTGTACACTTACATGTTATACTTATATCAACCAATGTAAAAAGATCCAAAATTATTCGATGCACTAGGTACCTACTTTTCAGCATTTAATGAAGGTGGGGCAAAATGGTGTAGGTAGGAAAGAAAATTAATATAGACTGAATTAACAATATTTTTAATTAGGAACAATATTTATATTATTATTCATTATTGTATTTTCAACTAATTTTCTTAATTATGAGGAACTAATCAGCAAGTGTCAAACCCATAAGTATTGCCTCATAGACGGGGCAAAAGAGGAAACGCTTAGGGGCAAAATGAGGATACAATTTAGTCAGGGAAATATTGTGCTTAAATATATTATGTGCCTCGAAAAGATAACACAGCAAGGAGCAAAGCGTAGGTACAATAACTTTAGTTTCGGAAGTCGGTGGCCACTGGCAAGAAATAAAACAAAACCAAAGACGCCACTTTCATATTATTCTAAATATTTTATTTTTAAAAAGAAATAATGAAAAATGCGTTTATTGGCATTAAGCAGAAGAAAAAACCTTAAAACTGTATGTACGAGTAATAACAAAAAAATAATGCTTTTAATGCCAAAAGGGCCTCAGCTCAGCATAATGTCAAATGACAACACAAGGTCACTATCTGACGCTGATTTTCAGCTGCAGCCCACGAGTGTCATACGCTCGAATAATAAACACATAAGCACATACATGATGTGCTCTTTTAAAGAAATTAACACAATTTTAAATTAGATAACATAAAACTTTTTTACAAAAAATTAAACCGACGAAAAAAGAACTGAAAAGCGAAAAATAAATAACTTTAATTTCGGAAGTCGGTGTCTTCGCTTTTCAATTTTCGTTTTTTGCCACCGACTTCCGAAATTAAAGTTATTTATTTTTCGCTTTTCAGTTCTTTTTTCGTCGGTTTAATTTTTTGTAAAAAAGTTTTTTATTTTTCGCTTTTGAGTTACCATCCACTCCAGGGAACTCCAGGGGGTTACTCCAGATTAAAGACCTGGAGTTGATGATGAGTGGTTGTGTCATCAGAACTATGTATGTGTGCGAAATTTCAACAGAATCGGTTCACAGTTGAAAATTCAATTGGTGAAAAATCAATTAACCCCATTTTTTCTACCTTTAGGGGTGGATTATAGTTTCCAATTTTAAATGGGACCAACTTCGAGGTACACCCTTCCCAATAAAAAAAGAATTTTTCAAATCGGACGACACACTAAACAGTTATGCGTGGTCATACATAAAAAAAAAAAAAGATACGGATTGTCTTGAGAACCTCCTCCTTTTTTTTTCGTCGGTTAAAAATATCCAGCTCATACAAAAACAAATAAAATTTTGTGACATACATGTGAGTGCGTGTGTAGGATGCGCGTGCGTTCTGTTGTGTGTTTGTGATTAATGGAAAAATTAAAAATACTCTATCCAATATCTGCGAATAAACTTATTATAGGTAATAGGTAAAAGGCACAGGACAAAATCGTGTGACTACGCTGTTCTTCTAAACTATGAAAACAGATTTTGATAAGGTTTTTATCATCATTTAGAAAACAAAATAATAAAAGAAAGTCAACAATAATTGAATAATAATAAAATTTTGAAGAATTGATCAAATTGATATACTTAGTTGGAAAATCAGACACGTCAGCTCGAACATTTTGAAAATCTTTTTGGTGGTTTAATAAAAAGACTTTCAATTTAAAGGACCATGACCAGATTCCTATACATGCATACCCTTACTAAAACAATCTGTTACAAAGCTGCACATGGTACATTTAAAAGCACTCTTTGACCTACATTTTGAAAGAATGCCTCCTGTTTATGATAATGGAGCAGTTTTTTATATATTGTTATATGTTTTATATATTGTTGTGCTCGTTGAAGAAAGGTGTAACATGTCCTCTAAAAGGCAGGTACCCTAAAACAAAATCGTGCACAGGCGTTTTGAAGTCTTTGGATCATTCTTTCGGTTTTTGACAGTAGTCGTTGGCAATACACCTTGTCCGCATAATTTAACTTATATAACACCATTTTATGATAATTAGATTTTAATTTCTATAATTTTAACGAAGCTTTTTTAGTGTCTACGCTTTGAGACCGAACCCCAAGGGCCAAGGGGGTACAATTAGGTACTACAAGCACTTGTCTGGTTGTTTTGTTATTTTCCTCCTAAGCTTAGGAGGATAGGTAGGTAAATGATAAATGACACAATCTACTTACGGAATCGACACAGCGAAATTAACACAATTATTGTGATAAAAATTGCATTCATAATTTTTATCATTATAAGAAAGAGAAACCCATTAGGTAAAAAATAATAACTAAACAACTTGATCGATAAGACAAGACCAACAAGGAAAATTTTAAATTAATAGGTAGGCAGGTAAGTAAGTAGTTGGGGAATAGGTACGTAAGTTTCCATTCGCTGACACTTAGGTAATTATCTCTTCTCTCATTCTTATCTTAGTACAATTCGATTCAAACTTAATGGCGGCTCGGAACATGAGGCAAGTCGCTGCGCAGTAACAATTTTGTGTGTCAGCGGGTGTGCGGGGTGGGGTACTGCGCAGCGAAAAGCTAACTTCCGAGCCGCCATTAAGTTCGAATCGAACTGTAACTGCCCAGAGTTTGGGTGTGTTCGTTGACCCTGCGCCTGATCTCTCCGGTCGTGTCGGGTTGCCATCCCATCGGACTATGAGAGTGAGGGAAGTGAGAGTGCACCTATGTCTGCGCACACACTTGTGCACTATGTACCTATATCTCCCGCACCGAAGTTGGTCTTCGCTGATATTGGTCGCCATGGCCGAAATTCGGTCTGGAGGACTATTATTAGTATTACCTCCCATAATGAAGCTGTATCCTAGACATAACCAAGTATTTTATAAAAGTTTGTTTTTCAGTGAAATTCGACCGAACTATTCAGACTTGTCACCACAAAATATAGTTACCGTTCCACCCAACTGTCTTCCTGGTCAGCAATGGATCAATGACTCCTGTCGCGACATATGGAGAAGCGGAACAAATACGAAAAATGTCATCACAGTTCCCTCCAACTGCCCGTCTGGCCAAGAATTCATCAATGGCCAATGCCGTGATGTGTGGAAAAGGTGTGTTTATTAATTAAATAGGTACCTACCTAATTACATATGTAGGCATATAAAAGTTCCTTTAAAGCCACAGCAGACTACAGACTTTCTAGTTTCTATCGGCCGGTAGTTTGGTCGGTTCCATAATCAGTATGAAAATGTATGTGTGCGCACATTATAACGATTCGGTATCGGCACAGATTAGTACAGACGGTTCACTCCGCAAACTCATTTAAATAAAAAGCGACTTTTGCTACGACACAATAAATTGCAATTCAGGTCGCACAGCGCTAATTACCCACAGTTATATTTAACCTAAAAGTTGCCTCTCTTTCTATCCCGTAACTCTTAAGGTGCTCCCTCACCGCGAGCGTTCGCGTGTAGATTCGAGCATTACACCAGTGAGGGAGGAGAACCAACCTTTATAGTTCCAAACCCATTGATACAATTCGAGCATTACATCAGGGAGGGGGAGAACCGAAGGTAACCGAACATACTATGCGATGTCTTGCTCAAAATCGAATCTGAAATTTTACATTACAAGCGAATTGCTTGTCAGTCAGGGAGGCAGTTTTGTATCGTAATGCTCCAAATTGAATTTAAAATGTTACATTACAAGCGAATGCTCAAGATGAGGGAGCACCTTTATGTCTTCTGACTAAGTTATGCTTTAATTGTAACGACAAGACGAACTCGCCGCGTACTTGTAGCTTCATATCTAAAATGCGGAGTACGCCTTGGCCGATAAAAAGTTTGAAGGGATACACGATTGCCTTCAAACTGAACTACTGCCGATTGCTAAATCGGTATAGTGGTCTTCCACGCGCGCATTCTTACCGATTGTTTAGTCGGCCGGCCCGGCATAATTCAGTGTGCTTCGAGCTTTGGCACCGGATAGTCTTCGTATTTTTACCCGACTACGGCGAAGCAAAAAGGAGGGTCATGATTTTGACCGGTATGTATGGATGTATGTTCATGTGTTCCCTCATAATCTTCTAAACTACTCGTCACAATTGGACAAATGAGGTATCGTTGGAAGCGTTTTGATCGTCCGCTGGTTATAGGCTATGTGACGTCACATTAAATGAAAAAGGCGCCCTCTAGAGAACATAAAGACTTAAAAAAAAAATGTTTTAATGTGGCCGTGTTTCGTATCAAATGAAAGGTAAGCCCTTTAGCATATTTAAAATATTACATACTTATTATAACCCCAAAAAAAAAATATACCTGATCTAAAACCCAACTAGATACTCGTCGTGGAGTCGTCGTTTGACTTTTTTGTCGTAGTTGGGTTTTAGTTTTATAACTTTTATTACATAATGGCGCTGTCCGGTTCTACTCCATCGCTGCTTGTCGAAACGTCGAACATATCGTAACGTAACCATCAATTTAATTTTGCATCCTTCTTCGCTTGCTGGTCCAATTAATTTGACAAGTTTATTGAAGCTGGATGCTCATTCGACAAAAGTCGAAGATATTTTTCAGATTACGAGTATCTAGTAATTTCAAAACTCTCAGTTTCTCTTCTTGATCCTTCTCCGCCTTTGTATAAAAGCAACTATAATAACATTTCTGGAGAATTTTGTGTTAACTTTCATTATGCGACCGCTCTCTTCAAAAGTCGCTTACCACCGCTTACCAACCAGCAAATCGTTTGAGAACATTCGGCCGACTGATGTCTGGTAGTATGCGCACTCACTCACCAGCAACCCGTCTGTTTAGTTGACCGAGTGTGCGTGCTAGTAGCCTAACCCGACCAGACTATCGGGCGATAGTCTGCGGGGGCTCTTAATATAAAAGTAGCGGGGTAGAGGAGTGGTTGAGGGGCTCGTGGCTTAGTAATAACAGCCACACGGGTCGATCGATCAGGCGAGACACCCGGCCGTGGCTCGGAAAGCATTTTAAGCCCTTGGCCCCGGCAGTGTTCGTGGATCTTTGACAGTATGGGTCATCAGTCTCGAAAGTCTGGTAATCAGTCTTACCAAGGGATATCATGTAATCAAGTAACTGTGGGTTGTGGAGGTCAGATAGGCAGTCAGTCCATGTAAAATACTGGTATTCATTCGGTTAGACTGGAAGCCGACCCCAACATAGTTTGGAAAAGGCTAGGCAGGTGATGAATGTATAAGAAGCGGCCGCTATTTTTTGGTGGGGAAACAGAACGACTGAAAAAGTTTAAAATACTTACCTACCTGCAATAAATCAGCCTGATACTGAGAATGTTCAGCGCAGACTGATGGAGTGGTGACGAAGCGAATAATTCTGTAACAACTGAAATTTTCTTAAAATTACCTACTATAGCATATGGCTGAAAATTGAATTACCTGCCGTCGATCTGCGCTGACCCTAATTAATAATAAGATAAATTATGTAATAACATCACTCTATTAATTATTTTCTAAGATCAAATCTAACGTTTCTATTAAAAACTTTTCTCAAAGAAACTTAAAAAAAAAGTGATATAATTTTATTTTGAAATCGTCCATAGACCGGACTGCGCAATGGAGGCTATGATAGAATTGGTACCCAGATGCCTTACCAAGGCCTTGCCCATAAGGCAAGGCCTTGTGCAGGGGCACTTGTAGTTTCCATTAACGGAAGGAGTTACTTACCTTTCATTAGTTTCAATCCTTAAAAATGACTTTTTATGATTTCAGTTTGCAGAACATCAATGATTTGAACATCGATTACAAAGGAGGACAAGTGGAGAACTATGAACAAAGCGATGTCAACAGAAATGTTATAAGTGTACCAAACCAGTGCCCTGCTGGCTACAAGCCTGACGCTCTTGGAAACTGCCGCCCAATTTTTTAAAATTAATTGAGCAAAATAAATGAACTTTACTTATATCTACTCAAATAACATATTATGTTTTCATTTATCGAATGTTACGTAAAGTGGGTGATATATGTGCGTACTTAAAGTACGCGGTCTTTAAGTTCGCGACCTTATTCGGCTCGCCGTCGGTGACACACGTGAAGCTTGCTCAAAATTCCATTGTCAAATTGGCTCGCGGCTCGCGGCGATGACAGACGAGTAAGCTCGCTGAGCCTTAAGTAGGTACGCATACTTGCTCGCACGTCTATCACCCATTTTACATTACGTTAGCGTATTCCTAATCGACTGTCGGGATTCGTCTCGTGCTTGGACGGCAAGATCTTGCCTTACGTCACTGTATCAATCGGTGGCGCCACCCGACGGAGTAATCTCGTGGTGTTTGGTGAGCAGCAGATACCGGAGTAGGGAATGGTCTAAGAAAAGAACAGGACACGCCAGAATAGTGACTGGCAAACCTGGCCACATTGCAGTATGCTGCTGATGCATGTGTTTACCGGACACAGCACAGGAAGTACCTACACACAGCTACCGTCATATCATGTTACACTTTTCCAGTTTATTTATTTATTATTCACAAATTCCGCAGCTCGTGGCTAAGTAATAATAATAACAGCCGCATGGGCCGATTCATTGGGTTAAGCTACGGTTGCCGGGGTTGGTCCGTGGATGGGTGACCATCTTTACATATCGAGACTCCTCCGTGCTTCGGAAAGCACGTTAAACCATTGGTCCCGGCTGTCAATTGTGGATCTTTGACAGTCGTTACGGGCCGTCAGAAGCCCGAAAGTCTGACAACCAGTCTTACCAAGGGGTATCGTATTAACCAGTTACTGGGTTGTGGAGGGTAGATAGGCAGTCGCTCCATGTAAAATGCTGGTATTCAGCTGCATCCGGTTGGACTGGAAGCCGACCCCAACATGGTTGGGAAAAGACTAGGCAGATGATGAAGTTCCACAGCTTTTTGAAATGTCATTTTAAAATATATAAACTAATCTTACAGCCAATTACGGATTTAAAATTTATAAACTATACAATACATACAGCAGAAACAAACATAGAGTGTGTAGTGAACTGCTAGCACCATCTAAGCATTGCTAAGTGTACAGTGTGAGTGAGTGTGTAGAGTGTGCATGGGGAGTTGTGAATGGGTGTGTGAATATGTCATAGTGATATGTGGCAATTCTATTCAATGTCAATTTACTTTAATTTGCATTTTTTACTATAATTGTCATTCATTGAACAAAAATACTTTCGGGTATAGTACTTGACAATTTAGAGTAGCCTATAATAATGAAAGCATTTAAAAAAAATCATGTCTGTACTGTTGACCTTTGGGGAGTTCCCTCGTCTGGAACCAATTCTAGGTGCAGCGGCCAGGACAACCGCGGAACTGAACCAACTTGTGAAATGTAAACTCTGTACACTAAGAAAAAGTGGTTATAATTCAACTTGCAAGATTCGCCCTAAACAAACTAACATACATTGCTAGTTGATTAAAAGCTTTTCATAAAAATTTACAAAATGAAAGTCATTGCCGATGTGTGTTACGAAATAACCCCGCAGCGGCCGCAGCTTGTACACTGGAAATGTATAGCTTGGGAATTGTGTTGCCATGTGTTCCTGCATCGACGCCCGATTATGAACTTACAGTGTGGCCCGAGGCCACAACGCCGCATACGCCAGAGGACTGCTCAGCTTGGGCACTGCAAATCTGTGACCGTGGCCTCGTCGTTGCAATTCGTGTTTGTGATTTCTCGCTTCCGGCTCTGCTTCAGAAGGGAACCTTACTGCCAATGGGGATAAAAACTGCCACTTGCTCACTTCAGATGTCGCTACTATCGTGTGTCCGAGAATTTGACAGCTAGCTATAGCTTTCACTGTCCTTAAATTTATTGTAAACAAGTGACTTCTTTTACGCTTGCCGTTGCGCTTCTGTTGACTGCAAAACTACGGGAATTCATGTATTAGCCAAAGAATTCTCACTCGTAAAGATGAGACTACCAAACCACTGCATATACGTAGATCTCAAAGTTACTCATGTTGTAAGCATATTGTTATTGACGTCAGTGAAACAAAATTCACTATTACTTACTATTACGAGGAAGGAAAACAAAAATGACCATGGAATTAGTAAGTAGGTAGGAAAACAAAAATGACCATGGAACTAGTAATTAGTAAGTACTTGACAGCAGATGCCTGGCTTAAAATCGTCTAAGGACCCCCTAATAATCTGTCAGCATTGACAATGTCAATTGACATTTGCAGTATTGAATGTTCAATAGTAGGTCCAGGTACATCCCTAGCCAATGCCAAATTGCCAACTAACCACTAACTTGTGATGAATGTTATATTATAAATTCTTATTAAAATGCGATTTCAATGCTTAGTATCTGGCAAATTTTTACTACATTGTACGTCGCAAATGTAATAATAATGGCTCATTGTTATTTTCAGTGAAAAGATTCATTAAATGAGTCATAGATTATGTACTACGTTTTGAACTGCTTGTAAAGTTGCATAAAAGTTTTTAAAAATGTCTGAACGAAAAGGCACGAAAGCTCTGGAGTTATGGTGTAAACGTTTAGTCAAAGACTGCCCTGAGGTGCAAATAGATAATATGACAACATCTTGGAGAAATGGCTTAGCATTTTGTGCATTGGTTCATCATTTTAGACCAGATTTAATGTAAGTGTTAACTTGGAATGAATACACATAACTGACACTAATAACTATAAACATACTATCCTTGGTCATCTATGAACAGTAAACAAATGATATTTTCAATTGGTATTGGTGTTGTTATGATTTTCAGTGACATGTCAAAGTTGAAACCTGAAAATATTTATGAAAATAATCAATTAGCCTATAGTGTTGCTGAGAAGCACCTAGGTATTCCCTCACTGTTAGACCCAGAGGACATGGTGGAGAATGATGTGCCAGACAGGTTGTCAGTATTAACTTACTTGTCTCAGTTTTACCAGCGTCTAGGTCATACAGGTGAGTTCAGTCAATTAGTCACATTCAATACTAATCTAATGTCTAATGTCTTTGTAACCAAATATTAATCAATAGTGTTAATACAAATACTTTTTTATTTTTGAGATTTTTAAATAATCCTACATTTACTTTGGTTACCTCTGGATCACAAATACTTACCATCATACCAACAATGATTTAATTTGTATTTCAATTCCAGTAAATACCAAGGTATCTGAAAATGAGTCAAAAGTATCAACTCAAACAACCACCATGGAGACATCAGTTAGTATAACAAACATTTTATTAAGTATCCTACTTTCTAAATACCTGTGTGCAATGTTTGCAGTGAAACTATTGTTTTCTAATTTCTCTAATACTTTCTGTCTCACACTTTATTACCTATCTTTATAACTCTTGTAGGCACCCATAAGGTTTGGAAAAACTGGTCTAGACAAATGTGCAGCATGTGGCCTGCCTGTGTACCTTGCCCAGCGCCTTCTTGTATCGCACAGACTGTACCACAGAAGATGTTTCCGCTGTTCTAAATGCTCAGGACATCTTAACCATAAGAATTTTGAGATAGTTGAAGGATCTGAATTTACCTGTGATAGTTGTAAAAATGAAAAGACTTTATCAAAATATCTTAATAATAATGATCATGATCAAATGGGAATGCTGGCATTCACTGATACTGCACATGAGACAAAATCAGTGTCAAATGAGGAGCCCGTTACTCCTAAATATAAATCAAGACCACAATCTATTATGGGTGAGTGCTTCATTTTACTTGCAATCATTTAATCAAATTCCTAGCCATATAAATGTCAATAACAATGAATAAAGTCCTATTATCTTATCAACAACATGTAAAATGCCACTGTTGCAAGGCAATACATTTTTATCATACAAAATATTGATGCTGGATTTATATGGAATTCATAATTTAATTTACTTAGGAACATTATCCAACAATTTTCTGCTCTGCATCATGTTCTTTGTTAACTTTTTTGACTTTACTGAATGCTTATTTCAACATCCTGAAATGATTTTCTTATTGCACAATAAAAGAGACTACAAGACAACTAGTCCATAATGTGAATAAGAGCTACATGTTGATAACTTGATGTAAGATGCTTTTGTTATGTTTGTCATGTGTGTGTCCGTTTATTTATCTTTTAACTATTTCTGATATAAACTTGTTACTTTATCTTGTGTGTTAATTTAGAAAATGTTAACATTTTGTAGACAAAATAAACATGTTTGAGAAAAATATAGATAAAGACACTAATATTGAACACAAAATCTCGAATATTTCATTAAAAGACAATAGTATTAGTAAATCTGAAGAACTTAGCAGTACCAGTAGATCTCAATGTGAAATAGCCTCAAAACCGATACTTGTAAGTGTGAATACAAAGATGGAAAATGAAAATGTGTTAAGTAATAACATTCCAGAGAAAGTGTATAAAAGTAATATTGAAAAGTTCAATTTCTTACAAACACAATTAGCTGATGACACTATAAATGTTGAAACAAGTTTAGAAAATGTAGATGTAATAGAAACAAGAAACAAAGACTGTGTAAATACTATTGAACATAATATGGCTAATGCAGAAGAAGATAATGATGCCTGCAGCAGTGTACATACAGAGATCAACAATGTAACAGATGACAGCAGGATGGCCAATAGTTCATCAACAGTTATTGAGTGTACTCCTCCATCAGAACAACCTTTAGAGGTTCAACATGATCAAGAAATAAGTATTAGTGTTCCTCCCAGAAGAAAAAAACAGAATGCTTTAGAAAAAGCTTTAGCATTAGCTATTAAAAAGGAAAAAGAAACAAAATTGGACATTAAAGTATATCCAGACCATTTGAATCCCTTCTCAGATGATGAGGATGAGGTACCTGTTATTCTTTTTAATAAGAAGCTTATTTTAAATCATTTGAATTGTTTATTAAGCTTAATTTTATTTTTAAGAATGTTCTGGACCCAACTATAAAAGTCAGCACAAATCCTTTTGGTAGTAGTGATGAAGAAGATGACGAAGTGCCACCCATACATCACCCAACTAAACCTGAGAATGCTACCACCACACCCATGTGAGTATTAGATATCACCAATTCATTTTTAATTATGTTTTTTACCTACTGTTATTATTAGACATCGGATTTTATGCATATTTTATGCATTTACATGTTTGCATATGCATATAACTCTCTAATTACGGCGTTAATGTATATTTTAACCTTTTTTCCCAATCGTGCATATTTCGTTTATGGTTTAGTAGCGGGAGGTACGTATTGGGAGCGTACATCAACTGCACAGGTCATACCCTGCCTAAACAGGTATCTCCAGAAAAGGAGCCAAAGAAATTTTGTCCAATGATCTCAGTTGACGTAGAGATGTCGTTTTCGGCGTACAAATTAATACTGGGTGACAAATTTCACAAATTTGCTCTTGAAAATTTGGAAAATTACTTTATTGTTACAAAAACTATGCATAATTTAAAGAATATTTCACTGTTTTTGTACCGCCTTTATAAAAATTGAAATGGTTTTTAATTTTTCATTGTGCATTATTTCGGCCTTTGTGAAGAGTTTTAGTGCATATTTTGGCCTTTTTAGTGCATATTTGCATAAATATTTTGGCACTTGGTTAATTAATATAATCCGATGTCTAGTTATTATAGTGTTTCTGAATTCGCGAAATACTATCACTGGATAAAATAATACAGTTTCTTTTTTGCATTAAATCGCGTTCGTATCCTAGCTAAATCCATCTCATAAACTCGTTACACTTTGTATAGAGATTTATTAAGGTGGATGCGCCAAGGTAGCCCGCGAAGTGGATCTAAATATTATTAGCGGCCGTAACAAATATGGGTTTACAGAGCTATAAACATTAGAATCAGCAATACAACTCTCTAAGTTCATGTAAGTGCATTGAATGACTATTTCATGAAATCATGACTTTTGGCCCTTTCATGATTCTAATGTTTATATTTCTGTAAACCCATATTTGTTACGGCCGCACATTTTCGTGGACGGAAAGCGTCTTCATTATGTTGCCATACATTTTACTTTCCTGTTATCGTGATTCCGTGACGTGGACGTAACGTATTATGTAATTATATCTTTTGTTGGAGATCCTAAATAATTATATAAATAAACCATCATGAATATTTACAAAATATGTTACGTTACGATTACATTGGTTTGTAATACTTTCCGCAATGTTTGAAGTACATACCTACTTACCTCACATGAGTACATATGATGAGGTAGATCACGTAGTAGTGCACAATATAACAAAAGAACAATAAGAAGGTATAGAGTACCAACATTACATCAAACGTTACCTCGTTGTTCGGTTCACATTGTAGTCGTAATATACGGCTATTTACGGTTATACACATGCAGTAGGTAGATTTTCCATACATAAATATTTGAATGATAATTAGATGCAGTCATGCGCTGCTTCTTCTTGACAATATATAAGGTGCTATAAAAATATCTGCCACGGCTGCAATGGGAGACAGTATTGTGTTTATAGATTACAATAGCAAAGATAAATTATTGATCACTTGTCATATTTTTTTTCATACAAAAAATATTTATTAATTGAAATATTGATTTATTGGCATAAAACCATCCCGTAGACTTAATAAGCTGTTGCCGCACCGCACCGAATTCAATTCGCGAAACGCCGGCGCCGTTCATACACTGTTGCCATTCTTATCAAACAATGTCGCTGCGCGCCGGCCACTCGCTCGCGCAGCCCCGTGCGTCCCCACCTTCACCCGCACTACCCCGTTCGTCGCACGCGCTAGTCGACCGCCCGGCCCGCCAGTCGCCCACCAGTCGCCCACCCGCCCGCTCGGAAATTAGTTTTAGCGGTCAGCGTCGGGAATATCGCGCGCGCTTTCTTTAAAAATGCCACCCAGACGACGGTATTCCAATCAAGAATAATATCTTGAAATGGTATTGTGCTACCGCGAGTGTAACTCCATAACTGCGCATGCAGTAAACTTATACCAGCAGAGGTTTGGTGTGCGAGTGAGTCATCATATTGCGATTCTTACACTAACTTGACAGTCCAAAGCCTGTTTTAAGTGTGATGGGAAGTTGATCATATTATTTACGTCAGTTTTTTGGAAGAATGCGGTAGCTGGTGAGTAATTGCACTTTTGAAACACTCGTTTACCTGCGTATTATTGCGTAGTAGATATTGCCTAGTAGATTAGATAGTGACGAACTAGTCAGCTGATTTCAGTTTTCATTCACAGAACAGATGGAAAGAGATAGCAGTTGTTTTCATTGACGAAGCGACACATCGCGCGTAATTTGTGAACCACGTTATGCAGAGTAGAGTCAATGTTTATTTAACTACTTTATTTTCTCAAATTGATTTAACTGTGCCTGGGTACGAAATTTCTTCACTATTGTAATCTTTAAACACAATACTACCTCCCATCAAAGCCGTGGCAGATATTTTTATAGCACCTTATATATTATAATACATTAGCACAATTATCAAAATCATGCCTCCGGCGTTGGTATAAGCAGTTAGCATGGACTGTCGTTGAGTTTCTACTATAATTATAATAATATGATGTGCGATTGCATAATACTTTGTTCTTTTTTAGGGTGCCGTACCCATAGGGTAAAACGGGACCCTATTACTAAAACTACTCCGCTGTCTGTCCGTCTGGCACCAGGCTGTATCTCATCAACCGTGATAGTTAGACAATTGAAATTCTCAGATGAATGTATTTCTGTTGCCGGTATAACAACAAATACTAAAAAACAGAATAAAATAAATATTAAAGGGGGCTCCCATACAACAAATGTGTTTTTTTTTGCCGTTTTTATAGATAAATAGCTTCCGGCCGCGCCTTCGCCCGCGTGGTATGTCGATAAAAAGTAGCCTGTGTCCGTTGTCCTTTCTCAGGCTCTAGACTAGACTATCTGTGTATCAAATTTCATTTAAATCGGTTCAGTAGTTTTGGCGTGAAAGCGCGACAGACAAACAGACAGACAGAGTTACTTTCGCATTTATAATATTAGTAGTTAGTAAGGATGATACGGAACCCTTCTTGCGCGAGTCCGACTCGCACTTGGCCGGTTTTTTACATTAGCATTCGCAAAACTGTTTATCAGACAATGTGGATTACTTATCCTTACATATTATAAAACAAAGTCCTCCGGCGCGTCTGTCTGTCGTCCTGTACGCCATAAACTCAAAAACTACTAAACGGATTTTCATGCTGGTTTCACCAATGGGTAGAGTGGTTCTCGAGTAAGGTTTTAGTATATAATAACCGACATCTACGCGGGCGAAGTCACGGGCATCAGCTAGTTACAAAATAAAATATAAGTTAGGTAGGTACCTAGATAGTTAGTTATTTCTACCTATATATATTACAGAAAAAGGCTTATTGCGGTAAATCCATTCTGGTCCGATGGCGAAGAACCCTCGTCAGACGAAGATGAAACACACAGCAAGAGGTAAGAATGATGAAATGTTGTTGACATTTTTTTATTTCATTAATATCATTCGGCTTAAAAGGTTAACGTGCTATTTTATTGTTTCCAGCTCAATGTATAGATCTTCAATGGCAACAAGTACTCCGAATCTCCCCGGAAGCACGCCCCGAAGGAAAAAAGCAAAAGCGCCGCCGCCGCCACCGGTCATTTCGATATCAGAGGCGCCGCGGTTCCAACACCCTTCTACTTCCATGGACGACGTCGCGAGCATATCCTCCTTTAGCTCGTACAACTCTACCATCAACTCTGACCAAGTATGCGTTTCATTTGTATAAACATTATATATGACAATTTACTACTACTGTGGCGGTACCTACATCGCCACATATGAACTACGCATCAAAAAACCTGACGTCACGTAAATCCTGCATCGCGCAATTAAAGTTTACCGTGCAATGGACATATATACAAGAACCCGACATCAATCGTTGGGCAGTTGCCCGCCCAGACACAACACCCGTCTGGTCGGAGGATCCTCCCTTTTCTATGGTGGATGAGTGAACTTTACACCCTGTTCCTCATACCCATAAACTACTTTCGGCTCCGCTTAATGAATAGTTCTCAGTCAACAGAACTCAGAGCCACTAGCTTCCAGTTTAACCGGATACAGATAACACTAGGTACCACACTAACATTACCACTATCCGTACTAATATTATAAATGCGAAAGTGACTTTGTTTGGTGTGAAAGTGACAAATTTGGCACATGGGTAGACCATGACCTGGTGAAGGACATAGGATAGGTAGGTACTTTTATCCTGCCGGATTACCGCCATGGGATCTGGAGGCGAAGGTCCTCGCGCACATCTGGGAGTGGCGCGAGGAGGTGAAGCGCCGGGGTGTAACTCCGCTGCCGCGAGAAATCGCGGCACAGCGGACAGAGCTCCGGCAAGATCTCATGGCGGCATGGAGAGTGCGATTGTCGCAACCCAGTGCTGGGCACGCCACAATAGCGGCGATAAGTCCCCTCTTTGAGGAGTGGCTAGAGAGGCGCCACGGCGTCCTCACCTTCCGCCTGACACAGGTCCTCACCGGACATGGCAGCTTCGGGAGGTACCTGTGTAGGATTAGGCGGGAGGAAACGCCCGGGTGTCACCACTGTGTGGATCGCCCGGAGGACACGGTGGAGCATACGGTTGAGGTGTGCCCTGCTTGGGCGGAGCACCGCCGTGTCCTCGCGGAGGCGATTGGCGGCGGTGACCTCTCGCGTCCGGCCCTGGTTCAGACCATGGTACGGAGCGAGAGGGCATGGGAAGCCGTCACCTCCTTCTGCGAAGCAGTAATGCTCGCGAAGGAGGAGGCGGAACGCGTGAGGGAAAGGCAAAGTTTGCGCCCTCACGCCCCTAACCGCCGCCGTTGGAGACGCCCTGGGCGTCGGGAATCCCAGGCGGATTTCCGGCCACCATAGGCGCGGGCTTGTGGACGGCGAGCAACGGGCAGCTCGCCGTCCGATAAGGACCAGGCCCGGGTCGATGGCGCGTCGTGTTCCACGCGCGCCTCAAAGAGATGTCAGCAAAAATGACGGGGTCCAATAGGACCGATGCCTGCCAGGGTTGCGGGAAAGTCCGAAAGGGATACCGGGACCTTGGCAACAGGCAAATGAAGGAACACGGGTGGGTTTTAGTCAGTAAAAGTCTGACACGCCCTTCCGCTCCGCCCAGAGCGGGAGAAGTCATTGGATGATTTCCCAACCTCAAAAAAAAAAAAAAAGGTACTTTTATCCCGATATCCCCACGGATCGAGACTTACGCGGGTGAAACGGCGATGCGCAGCTAGTAATATTATAAAAGCGAAAGTAACTCTGTCTGTTACCTTTTCACGCCTTAACGACTGAAAGCACACAGCTAACTTGGCTGTACATAACAATCATAGTTTTATCTAAGTAGTAAGGTCCCGTGCGATAATTTCCGACCTCCACGCGTGCGAAGTCGCAGGCAAAAGGGAGCCTTCTATATCTCGTCAAATTATAAGTCACCTGTATACTGGGTGGAAAGTTGAAGCGGGTCCTGGCAGGTAAAATAGAAATACCCTAAAAATTGATAGTAGAAGATACAATTTTACTTACTTATGTATACATAATATATGTTCCGAAGTCTGCTTCATCTTTCCACCCTGTATACAGGTTGACTTGTAATTTGACGTATTCCTCCCAGGACGTGACAGTGACCCATGTAATAATTAGCAATAATTATGCACACTTTAAAGCTGAAAATCTAGGTGAAAATTCATGGTATTCGAGAAAACCCATTTTTATAAAATATTCTTTTTCGCAAATTTCTCAGAATTTGTCACTACATAGCACTTTTCTCTGTGTCTGTGTTATAATGTTTAACGTGAGTTCGGTTCTGTTCTGTCTACCTAGGACCTAGTTTCGCTTTTAAAACATGTTATATAAACGATGATTATTTTTCCTTAGAAATCAATCGGTAAGTCCACACCAACTCTTAAGAAGAGGCGGCCTGCGCCAACCCCTCCCGACAGTCTGTCGACGGTGTCGGGTGGCGGCGGCTCCTTGGAGAAAGGTATCAACACTACTGGTATGAAGAGCATTAATTCCGAAGGTGGGAAATAATACAAGCTTTCCAACTCAACAGTAGAGTTCAAACTCGTGTCTCAGACTCTCTCACTTACTTAACAAATCACAATAATTTAACTTTATTGAATAAGTAAATTATTTCTAAACAGAATTTTTTTATCCCTAAAACTAATTCCAATGGGCTTCTGAATAATTACGCTATGTTTTCATTAATTGATCCAGTGCTGCCAAAAGGATAATGTATTTATAATTAATTATGATATTTTCCCATAACAGCAGCATAAATTGAAGTAAATATATTATGATGTACAGCAGGCGGGCGGAAGGCAAAGGGTCCTGCACCCGGGCTGCCCCTCCCGGAGCGGCGTGAGGTGAAGATGCAGATGTCGCCCGAAGCCCTACAAGTGCAGCTGGACCTGCTGGAGACGCAGCAGCTTGGCCTGGAGCGACAGGGCGTGCTAATCGAAAAAATGATTCGCGACAAGTGTGAGGGTAAACATATGCCAGCACATTTTATTTCGATTTGAGCACTCATTCTTACTTCTTAATCTAAATTTATTTGACTTTTTAGGGTTCCGTAACCAAATGGTAAAACCGGAACCCTTATAATTTTGACCTGTCCGTCTTCTGTTCGTCCGTAAGTGACAGCCACCTTACTTGGAGACTATTTGCACTTTAGATATAAATGAAATAGAATGCACCATCTATTACCTATATCAACTGCTGGTATTCAATGGTGTATGGAATTTATGAAAATCAATAGTTGGTAAGTCCAAAGTCGCAAAAAATGTGTCTGTGTCCGACTTTTGAAATACAAGTTGGTATATTCTGAAAAAAATTTAGTTGGATAACTTAAAACACTTTCAACTGTCGTGTAGTTTTTGAGATATTGGATATTTTCAAACAACCGCAGAAATAACATTGTTTTTCACAGTTTCTTTGAGAAATACTAATCAATACATCTTCTTCCCAATGTTCATAGATATAGTGAAAATAGTTTCCGACTAAAATGGCAGTCTCACGTCCTGGCGGATGGAAAGACAGACGATGTAATTATAAGGGTTTTGTTTTAGCAATTTGGCTACGGAACCATGAAAAAAACGAACGGTGCCTGATCACGGTACATTTTTAGAGACGTTCTGATTTCTTACTCACAATTTTGTTTGTTTGATTTTGCTACCCTATAACTTACGTATCCTCTATCGTAGATCATAGAACGACTTTATAACTAATGGATATATCTGTTACAGGCGACGAAGCTGACACGGTACCGCAAGAGGAAGTCGAAGATTTAGTCATTCAACTGTGTGAACTAGTCAATGAGAAAAATGACCTGTTCAGAAAACAAACTGAATTGATGTACATGTAAGTAGCACTTGTATTGTTTATGAGTAGGAACTAGTAGTTTAACTCAATCAAATCGGCTTATGATAATGGTAGTCAATTGGACAGTGTAGTGTACGCGAAATGAAAAGATGCATAGGTGGCACCATCAGTACATGCAGTCCGTTAAAAGGTTTGATTTTTTCAAAACCTGGGCAAGGCCTCCCTCCACTTCTTGCAACATTCGCGAGCCCGCGCGTCCTCCTTCTAGTTTTGGCGGAACCTATTCAGCTCGTCCCGCCATCGCCTACGTAGTCTGCCGCGACCCCGCCTCACTGTCTCAGGGCACCAGTTCTGTGTTATTTGGGCCCACAGTTTGTCCGGAATGCGGCAAACGTGTTCTGCCCAGCAGCCTTTTTATTTTAAATATACCAGATTAATTGTTTTTCTTCATTTTGTTTTTGGAAGTCCGTACGGCCATTTAAAAATGCAAATAATATAGAGAACGTTTACGTGTTTTCTAGTTTATATGAGGAAATGAATGATAAGCCTAATTTGAACACCAAGGGGCTTAAAACAGTCACTTTGGCAGAATCATTATTAGGAAAATATTATGAATCATCGTAAAATGTCACAAACTGACAATTCATAATAGGCTGCGTGCGATTCATATTACGAAATTTGCTTGCCATAATAAAAAATAGAATAGAATTAATCTGTTTGACAGATTTCTATGGAGATTCGTAAAATAGTCCACATATACAACATGTAACTTAATTAACGCACATCCTGAAAATAGTTTGTTCAGAATCGTTTACTGAATCGACTTATATAATTTTTAATATAGGTAATTTTTTATCCCAAAAATAATTAAAACTACGGAAATTATTGTCATATTAACGCTGTACAGTCAAAACAAATTGAAATGGACCGTAAATCAAAGTAATAAGACTTTTCAAATCGCAGTTTTATTTGTATTCATACAAATTCCATCATTCAATACAAAATAAAATACTAAATACTAAAAAGTTCTCCAAGAATTGGTATAACTAATTTAGTAAATAACAATGCATATACATGTTAAATTAAAAATTCAGTGTATGTATTATGATTATAACATAATATTCTAATTGGGGTGTTTGAGAGTGTGCGTTAATTACGTTACATGTTGTATATGAATTGCTTTTGTGTCAAATTAGAGGAATTGCTAATGACAGCTGGAAATTCAGGAAATGAAATGCTTTTAGAGGAATTACTACTGTGGCCGTTTTAGGCCCTCAGAACACTAGTATTGGTTAGGTTAACTCAAATCATTTATAAAATACAGCATGTATCAGAAAGCTGTGGTAAAATTTAAGGGACAACCAAACTGAAATATCGGCGGCCCCATAGAAAACTTCATTTCGACAGGAGTCGACCTTGTATGGGACGGATTATTCTTTTCGCGATTACGATGTTGGTTCCATGGAGAAAGTTGTTCCGTTTGATGGTGTACCACACCCTTAACTAAAGACCACACCTTTCTGATACACGCTGTATGTAGGTGTATCTTTTCATTTGGACTAGCTATGCGAACATAAATGTAGTATAGTGAAAGATGTTCATAATGATGAGTACAATGACCCCTTAAGAGATTTCGAATATGAAAAGACGCACCTTATATTTAATTAACTTGCTATGATAAAACAGTGCTTGTTCTACTGTCTGAGCTGCTTCCGCCACTAGTCATGAAACTTGTCAGTTTACTCTACTATTGGTGGACAAGCATGTACAGTCACGAGCACCAATATGTGTACACTTAGCAACTTTTAAAAGTGAAGTTTGAGTTAGTGAAGTTGAAGTTTTTTCTCCTACTGTATTGATTGTAATTTTATGATATAACGAACATAGTATTTTGGAACCCATATTGCAATAACCAAAGTTGCAATCGTTATTTCACGAAAAAATGGTTATTGAATTTTGCTAAGTGTACATACATATTTTTGCTCAAATCTGTACTTGCCAAAAACAAAGTTGTTGTCTTTTACAAATCGTATACTTAATAGCACGACATCATGGACAAAAGAGTGCAAGAAGGGAGCCTTTGCCCAGCTGGGACAATACTGGCTGGATACATAGATCATGACTGTCTTATCTACTGTACGATGTTTGACCACACCTGACAATTAATTTAAATGCTGGCAGCATCTGAACTCATTAATCCTCATTGCAACTGGGTTTTCAATGTTGATTATTATCAGTTGTTTGCTCACTGTGCGTTTGCACTGACGAAATATTCTCAAGAAAATATGTTACAATCTTCAGTTACTGTCAAAAATTTTTTGGAACATTGACATAAAATAGAGATTTCAACATGTTTTGTTGTGAATGTTTCGCCAGTGCAAACACACAGGCATCTGCCAGATTTGTAGAAACCACCAACAATAGACCAACATACAACATTATAAACATTTCAGACGACGACAACAGCGATTGGAACAAGAACAAGCTGACATTGAACATGAAATTCGGATAATCCAATCACGGCCCGCTGTTAACCGCATCGATGCTGATAAGGTAAGGAATGATTCAGATCTATTTTGATTCCCAAATAGTCGAGTGCAGTGGAACGTAGTTTAAATTTTCATGCGACTTTTTTTGTTTTTGAGTTCCTAAAAGATAGGAGAACATAGTTAAAAAACGGCGCCGGCAACTTTTTTTTCGTAAGTTGTAATTCGACGAATTCATGTTATGGAGTAATAGTGCGACCTATTTAGTCCGTCTGAATTGCAATTCACAAGATTTTTTTTTAAATCTCAATAGGAGATTGCTCAGGTTTTTAGTGGCCCTTCGCCTAGGAATTTATTACCCCGCACTTCGACACGGAGAGAGTGGAGGTCGGGGTGAGACAGAGGGGTTAACCTCGCCCTATTATCCTAAAAACATCCTTATTTTATAAGCAATGAAAAATCCGAGGTACCCGTTGAATGTTAATTATTACTGACAAACTGACTGCACGTGGCTAAAATCTGTCAAGATTGTTTTTTTTTTTTTCCAATTCCTAATAACCACGTACACTCCTGTCGCTGGTCAAAACAAATCTAATGATATTAAGTATTACTTTTCACTGACATAGGCTAATGATGGACATTTGGACTAAGCCCCATGTATGGACAATGCCCTTGAGGAATGGTTTGTAGTAACTTATATCTACTTTAACCTTACTTAATAATGTTCCTTGCCGCTCAATATATTGTCTGCTGATTTACCGATTATCTGATGAGTGATGACATTAACATGGTGATTTATGATTACAGGCCCGTGAGGAAAAGTTGGTACTACGTCTTGTAGAAATAGTTCGCATGCGTGACGAGTTGGTACAGCAAATTGATGCAGAGCGCCGTCGAGAACGCCAAGAAGATCTTGCTATCGCCGCTTCCATCGCCAGCAAGAGAGGTAAATAAAACGGATGTAACAGGAATTTTTAACCTTTAATCGTTAATACCAAATTAACTATGAATGGTGTAAAGCACATTTGTCCGCGCCGAACAAGCCCAATTTTATATCATTCATATATGAAGTCGTATGAAGCCTCGGTCACCAATCCTTGCCGAGTCGAACGAATTCAGCAGAACTATTCACAATCATTCGATTCGTTGTTGGGTTCGATACTAACGTTTAGTATCGAAACTAACTTTTATGATACAAAATAATAAAGTGGAATAAATAAATAATTATTATTAGATATTTCGTAACTTAGGAGCTACATAAAGTTTTAATAAAAAGGTTTTGACCGCTGCATATATCCAAGTAAATTTAATAATTTTATTAACTAGTACGTAAACTCCCAAATAAAATGTTATAAAGTTATCGGAAGTTCAAAGTGATTTGTTTTTCAAACTCCGGAACGTTTCGCCTTTGCTTTTCAATTTTCATTTTTTGCCACCGACTTCCGAAATTAAAGTTATTTTTCACTTTTTTTGTGTTTTTTTTTGGGTGTCGGTTGTTTTTTTTTTTTGTAAAAAGTTTTTATTTTTTACTTTTTAGTTGTGGTACCTAACCCACACAAATTCGAATACCAATATCTGCTATATAAATAATAGTGACGGACTCAAATAAGATATCGTCATAGACTAAGTGGGAAAAATACGTAATTATTTAAGCTACCTCAAAAACTACTCAAGTAAAGTTAATAAAATTTATATGTGACCACACCTCGGGAGTATACTCTTTCGAAAAAAAATAAAGAAATTTGTAAAATTGGCGAAAATATCGATGAACATACACAAAGAAAAAAAAACCTCCTCCTCTTTGAAGAAGTCGGTTAAAAATAGCTCAGCAGATGATGTCAACAGATTCGGCGGGGACAAATATGCGTACACCTTTAGAAATAAGCGCCGATTTTAAAATGTTGTTTATTTTCTAATGGACTTATTTGTTATATACTATGTAGGTACATATTTATCTTTTTTTTGTCATTTCAGCGCAAAGAAATAGTGAATCAAATAGTTCATCTATGAAATCAGTAGAAGTTATACCAACGCCCAAAAAAAGTAAAGTGAAGGACAAAGTTAAAAAACAATTTAAGAAAGCCAAGCACACATTAATATCTAAGAAAAAAGACGATTCAAGTGACCGCAAAGAAGAGAAAGACAAAGAAAAAAGAGTTAAATGATTAATGACTGCGAGTTCTTTCTGACACATAATTTTAAGCTATTTTCTATCAAAATTTGACCATTTTTGGTATGTTCCGTTACCGCGGGTATATCGGCATTAACTGGCTGCCGGCACATTCAATTTATTATGACACTCAAAACGTCGGGCGGCCGTGCCGCCGGCATAGTTTGTAGGCGCCTTAATACTATTATTAATACGCTATGGCGCATAGCATACAGACCGTACTTATAAGTAAGACTGAAACATTCCACTATTTCATACTTATTATTTATACAAATTGAAATCTTTGGGAGGAATAATTTTTATTTAAGTATGTTAAACATAGTTGAACTGTAAGAACAAATTTATAATCATTTCAAAAATTGAAATGTGGAAATTACGTGCCAGAATTAGACATATAGAAACTAGAAAGTTATTATTTAACTAGAATTGATTGTTGACTATCTATAGTTGCCAGCTGAAAAACCTACAATTTGCATAATCATTCAAAACAGGCCAAGTGCGTATCGAACCTCGCACAATGAAGGGTTCCGTAGGTGGGACGAATTTATCCAACAAACTTAACATTGTAGTTGAAAGAACGAAGAAGTTTTTGCGACTGCAAATTTAAGTTGGTCGATTATTACTCGGTAACTTGTGGAGCCTACTTAGCTGTGATAGTTTTCCTTTTAATTTCGTTATATAGACTACTGCTGTGACTTTTTTCGCATATTCAAAACCAACCATTTAGCTGGCAGGGGGTGGGACACTTGACTAACAAAAATTAGCACTTAAAGCTTAATATTTCGCAAACGGATCCCTGAATCCAAAAATGGTTTTCACAAACTCACATTATTATTAAACGGCCTTTCCAACGATACCCAACAACATGAGATTGACGAGAAAAAAAAAGCACCCCCAATTTATGAGCACGGGAGGTACCCTAAAAAAACATATGTTTACGATTTTATTTTACTACTTTGTCGGCGTAATGTATTTGTATACCTATACCAGATTCCAGCTTTCTGGTACCAACAGTTTCTGAGCTAAGCCGCGGACAGACGGACATGGCGAAACTCTAAGGGTTCCTTGTTGACTACGGAATCCTAAAAAGGAGACTTGGCAAATTAGTATGGGAAGTAGTCTATGGACCAGTAGAGATACGGTTTTGATATTTGTGTATGGATATCTTAGCTATAACCTTGTGCAAAGGGGCATCAAAATCTGTCCCGGAAATTTTGAGAAAAGTATACTTTTTGAATTTAAAGGATTTATTTTAAATCGTTGTAGCTAAGGAAAACGTTCTTGGGAGACTATCCTTAAATTCCTTAACTTTTGATAAATTACTAAATACACAGGTTTTGTAAAAATGCTGGAAAGTAGTTTAAATATAAGTACACTTTTCGTAGTTTAAATATACCCCTATTACGACCTCATAGACGCAATCTAAAATCACTTTATTTAAGATTACCTGAAAAAAAAGGTTGAAAAAATAAGTGGTTTTTATTTTGAAATTTACAATGATGACTTTCTTCTTTCATATTTTAATAATAAGCATAAGTCATAGGAGATCGTGGATATGATGATTGACATTTCTAGTACTCTAAACTCGCTTGGTCCCATACAGTGTTTTGATCCATATGAGAAACAGGCTCGATTGGTATAAAAAAGTTTATGAGTAAAATGCCTATTTTCTTAAGTGTACTTTTTTTTCAAACGTTTTTTAAATATGGCAAAATGTGTTCCTGAACGATTAAGGTACCTGCCCCTGCATTTTCGTCAAAATTGCCTGGTTTTTGATGCCCGCTGGCAGAAAGGTTAAGATATCACAACCATATCGTTATTTATCCTTAGACCACTTTTGCCCACTCTCCTTTAACAGTTTTAGTGATCATATAAATTGCACATTGTAACATTTATTGCATTAAGCACCAAAAGAATAAGTTATAGGCTGACAGCATAATAATTATTAACACGTGCCCACAAGTGCCTAAACATGTGTATTATTTTAGAAATTTTGCTTAGCTTTGACATTAAAAAAGAAATTATTTTTATTCCTAACAGGTAAATACCTGTTTGAGTGTTAAATGTATTCTTTTTTTAATATTGATATTGAATGATATATTTTTCGTTATTTTTGCATTGTATAATTTCATATACTTAATTATGATAACATCATGTACTTAAGTAACGTATTTACATAATTAGGCCTACTCGCAACACAAACCGCTAAATACGCGTATTTTTATAAACTTCGCCTGGTAATCCTTTGAAGATGAGTCAGAGACAGAATGATGTTAGATATGTTTAGCGCTAAACTCATTTAAGATTTGTGTTGCAAGCACGCCTTAGTGATAGTTGCAAAGCAGATAATAAATCGTCAGTATTATACTTACCCACTAACAGATAATTACTTATCACTTATAAGTGTTATGTATCATTTTTGTTTCAAAAGGCATCAATGAAAATTCTGACACTAGAAAAAAAAATGTATTATCTATTACATAAAGACAAAAGACATTCAATAGAACTTTCACACAATCCAGTAGATAATAAAAACAGTGGTAATATTAAAGTAATAACGGCAAGTAGGTACCTACTTGTTATACTCCGTAGAGAGATTGAGAGCCAAGCATAATAATTTGAGCCAATGACAGCTTGGCCCAAGTCAACCCAGACCCGAATAATAATACCATATTTTACTCCCGATTACGGTGATTTGTACTGTCAGTATTTTAAAATAAATTATTACGAATTTTTTGTTCCGAAGGTTTTGGTTTTTTATTTAAATACAAAGCAAGAAAACATAATTATCTAAAACGCCTATTTCAATTATGATACCTATATAATTAGCCTAAGTCCATTAGATTTTTTAAATTATCTGGACTAAAAATCATAACCATCGTTTTTGCTTCGCCGTGGTCGGGTAAAAAATACGAGCGTTCCTTTGCCAAGAAAATGACACACATCGATTATCTGATAACAATAGAAAAGTTTTATCTCACTCTTGCACATTAAATTTACAATAGTCTAGAACATAAGAGACAAGAAGGCGATGTCTGCGATTCTGATTTCTGCTATCACAGTCTTTATTACAGAACAAGTTTATAGCATTCATTTCATTTAAAATAATAATATCTTCAATAATTTATGAGGTCGATACTTTTCATGCCGACGGTACACACCACTTATTTAGGCGTTTTGACGACGTAGTATTTGGTATAATTATTCGGGCCCAGTTGACTCGAGCCGCGAGCTGTCACTGACTCAAATTTTTTATATAAATTGTTATCTTTATGAGTTTTTACATCAACAATTCATCATCACTAGAGGCTTAACAGCAATAACTAATAAACACACATTTTATTAACCAAGATGGTAAATGTAATTAAGTAATAAATTAGTATTTATGTAAAATATTAATTCACTGTTTTTATAGTCAATTCGAATACTCGTCTTCCGAATTATCAAATTATTTATCTTTGTTGCTTAAACATTAAATGATATTTTATTATAATTAAATATAAAACATATTTCTACATAATTAGATTTATTAACATCTAGTCTTTTGCACCCACATTTCTTGAATGTTATATTTTGATACATAATGTATTTTATAATTTATTTTTTGTTAGAAATATGAGCCTAAGGATTAAATTACATTGCCTCGGAACGGAATGGAACCAAAGCGATTTGTAGCTACGGGAATAGGCTAGTTGACACTAAGAACGAAATGGAAATTTTTTGTCACTTACAAAAAAAAAACCTAACCTCCAAAAAAACACTAAATAAGTATATAGAAAATATAAAAACGAAAGACACCTACGAAGACCACTTACGAAGCTAAAGATATTTTTCACTTTGTAGCGTTTTTTGAAAGTAGGTTGTTTTTTTAACAAAGTTTTTTTTTTCCACTTTTTAGATAATTTATGGTACCTACCCCTCACAAATTCGTATACCACTACTTCACTACAAATTTTGTTCGCGGTGTCTGCTCTAGCTAGAGTTGCCAGGTGTCTCGATTTGCGCGGGACGTCCCGATTTTCAGGGGTCTGGGGACGCGTCCCGATTTGCACCTGATCGGGACACTAAATGTCCTGATAAATCAATACATATGTCCAGCACCAAAATTACGTAATACATTATAAATCACAATCTAAATTGATTTGAAACAAATGTCTAACTAATTGCCTCAAAAGTTTTTTTAAAACTTCAGTTTTAAATATTAGTTGCGAAACACATTAAATTAAGCCTTAATTTTTTTTTTTTACCGGCCAAATTTTTTCGCACCGCGCACAATGAAAGGTTCCGTAGTTGGCATGAATTTATTCTAAGAACAAACTTAACATTGTAGTTGAAAAACATGTTCGGACATATACGATTCAACTGCAAATGTAAGTTTGTACACATAATATTAGGAGATTTACAATGTTTATTAGAGACCATAGACTTCTTATAGGTTTTCTTGTAATCTATAAGTACAGAACTATTTTTACAAAATGTTTGGCTCTGTTGTTTCGGAGATAAGGTGTCAATTTTCTTAAATATATTTAAAAGTATTTATTTTAAAATTATAGAAAGAACTTTGAGGTCCTCGCAACAAGCCCTTTCATTTGATATGTCACACGGTACAGTTTGCAAAACTTTTTTTTTTTTTCTAATTTGCCCCCCATATTCAAAATTAATTTATTTTCGTTACAAGTCTGTGTTTCGGTCACAGAAATATATACATATGTGTACCAAATTTCAACTTAATCGGTCCATTAGATTCGGAGCAAATTGTCTGTGACAGATGGACAGACAGACAGACTTACGAGTAGTCACGAGTGATCTTAAGAGGGTTCCGTTTTTTCCATTTGATGTACGGAACCCTAAAAAACCTTGTTTTTTTATTATCCTGATCTACAACTCTAAATTCCGATTTGTTTTACCTTCTGCCCCGATTTAAATCGAATCTGATCTGGCAACACTAGTTCTAGCTCTAGTTTACATTGAGCTTCAATGTTAATAATCTATAATCCATTTGAAATAAGATAAGACATTTAAATAAACCTTTTTTACAGTCCGCTTAACCGATTTTGACTTCTATTGCGTTGGTGGCATGGCAAATGGCAGCTGCAGTAGACAGTTGGTATTGTGTAACGTCTTTTGCTTTTAATGCCATCCTTACGCCTACGGTATAGAAGTCAAAATCGGTTGAACGGACTGTAAAAAGGTTTGTTTAAATGTCTAATCCTATTTCAAATGGAGTACTTACTAAAAAAGTAGTAAGTAATCAGTCTTATTTTGTGTAGGTAAAGTCACATCCAAAAATATTTTCGTCTACTCACGATAGGATCTGCTTTACCTACTCAGCACTTGAGCACTATATATTTCTGCTTGACCGATTAAATAATTGTAATGTCAATACTGCAGAATTTATTACGGCTAAGCTTTACTTTAACATCCGTCGAGTTGGGAGAGCATATTTTTTTTTACAGAAAGATTATATTATTAGAAGTGGAAAGTTTTAAGTTGCGGAGATAAATAGTTTACGAGAAAAAAATAAAACAAAGTCGTAGAATTATAGCAATAATTAGACACAACATTAATTAGTCTCGCCTTGAACGTTTCGTTTAACGGAAGGACAACGCACTCAAATGTTTTACTTCATATTAATTATGAAATAAATACGTATATTTAGTGATTTAGATGCATATTTCATTATATGATATTTATTTCACTGATTTAGATTAGTGCTATTAAATTAACACTTATAATAATTTACCGACTATTGCCGATATGTGAAACCAAACGTAAACGAAACCATTTTGTGTTGTCCTTGTCACTTCACACACTCAGGTGCCCAGACTTCAGTTGTTACCTAACCGTGCGTTTGCACTGGCGAAACATTACAACAAAACATGTTTAAATCTCTAGTTCCTGTCAAAAATTGTATGGAACATTGACAGAAAATAGAGATTTCAACATGTTTTGTCGGAAAAGTTTCGCTAGTGCAAACGCACGGTAAGACTTCTTCAAACTTGTATGGATGGGTTAAATACACTATCTTTTACCCTTCTAGGGTGGATCCGACATGGTTAGGTTAGAAGGCTGTTTTTTGACAGTTATTTTTGTCCCACCATCCCCTTCGAACTTAACCTGTCCGAGTCGGGGTGCCCCAAGTCCCGACACATTTAAAAAGGCAATAAGAGCTTATGATGGAAGAGCGAGCGAGACGAGCTCGGGACTTGGGGCACCCCGACTCGGACCCCTTCGTGATTTTTTTTAAACTACCCAGAAATAGGAGCCCGCTTCGGGGCTTCCGTCGACTACGCCATAAAGTACAGAGTGCTTCCCCTTGAAACTCTTTTTGGGGCGAATCCGGCATGGTAAGGTTAGGTTATTATTTTTATTGAAGTCTTGAAAATCCTTTAAATCGTATTCAAAGGAGGGAGGGGGGGCTGTTACTTCCCCTTCATTTTATTCGTCACCCCCTACCTCTGCAGACCTTTAAATCGATGTCAAGAAAATACGAAAGTTAGGTTAGAATATTTTAAAAATCATAAGTATCTCAAAGGGGGGGGGGGGTCCGCCAATTTTCCATCACAGGGGAGGTTGTACACACCCTATCTTTATTACATTTAGCCATATAAATACACACACACTGAACTAAAAATGTGACGCCAACAAACACTGACAAAATGCATTTTTTTAAATTGTGTATATTTCTTATATGGCCAGGCCAAAGATTTTAGGTTGATATTAACTTGACACACGTCAAAACAATTCGCTTCCATTCCGTTCCGCGCAATGTAAATGGAGCCTTATTATTAAGTAGGTATTCGAGGTATGTCCACTTTTTATATAACCAGCTTTTTTAAAACTAACATCACCTTTTTTTAGATTTTTTTAAACAAGCACATTAATTCTACTACTGTTTCTTATCTAATTGCACAAGAATTTGCACAAAAGTAATAAAATGGAGTCCCACTATTAAGGATTTTTATTTAAAAAACTTGACGTATTTATATGCCCGTTTTCACTAACGTCCAGTCAACTCTGTCTAGTTAGGATTCCTAATGTACACCCGCAGCGACTACCGTTCACTATAACTTTACCCTTGCCGTCATGTTGGCACTATTGCTTGTCAAGCTAAGGCCCGGTATCCACCAAAGCGGAGAGGAGAGGAGACGAGAAGAGATATGTTCGAATAAACCAATCCGATTTCGTTATTTCCACATCTCTTCTCCGCTTAGCTTGGGTGGAAATGGATCAAGCGGAGAGGAGAGATGTCTCATTTTTCTATAGAATTTTGTGCGGCGAGCGAGCAAGCAGCGCGGCAGAGCGGAGAAGTGTCTAGTCGGGCGGCCGGGCGGAGCACGCACTCGCGCACCCCGCTGCCTTCTCCCCACGCCTCGCACACCCGAAAGCGTCATTCGATTGACTGGCTTTCTCACAGCTCATATCTCCTCTCGTCTCCTTTCCTCTCCGCTTTGGTGGATACCGGGCCTTAGTTTCAATACAAATAAAGAGTTCAAAATGGCGACTGACAGAATAGTGCTAACAATCGCGTCATCACGGGACAAGCTATAATGAACGCACAGTACGTGTAGCATGACCACCGTAGAAACGGGTTTTGTCGACGGAAGTATAGACAAAATGACAGATAAACAATAACAATCTGTCATTTTGTCTATACTTCGGTCGACAAAACCCATAGAAAACCCGTTTCTATGGTTGTCATGCTACACATGGTGTAGTACATTGCCTTGAATGTCTAGACATAGTATCTATAGTCAAAGTATAGTGTAGAATGTTTTTGAATTATAGTGAATTTGAATGTTATGCAATGCATCTATCTGCCTTTACTTTGTTATATTGAATTCTGCCTACTGTTACATAAGGCTAGAACTGTGACCAACTACGCGAGACCCGAGCGAGCGGATCGAGCGATGCCACAGCAGCGGCAGACGAGCGCTACGTCGAAATGGGTCACAGTAACAAAATTTGCACCAACAGTTATGAACCACTGTCATATAACTTTATTACGGTACATAGCTATATCTCTAGGGATATAACTATATCACGGCTTCAACCATCTTACTACGACATATACAATACAAGAACATTGTATAAACTTTCGAGGCCTGTCTATTGTTTATAAATTTGTAACCTGAAATTTCACATTAACATAGATTAGGACATTTAAGTAAGTACTTAAAGCATTCATGTACCAAATTTAAAGATGTAAACAAAAAGTATAATAATTTATTATGCATGATAGTCAAATTCATTAGTGACTATTAAATCATTTAAACACATTACTTGAAAATACTAAATAAAAACCAGACACTTAACATAATATAATTTTAGCTAAAACACTATTGGGGTCAAAATCACCAAGGTGGAAAATTTGCTTCGCTAGCAAATAATGACGTAAATCGTAATTTTATTGAGCAAATGACAAGAAAGTAACATTAAAATTGAAACACCAAAAAGTTTTAACTGTACTTCATACAATACATTCGAAAGTCAACGTTCGGGACACGCGTCCAGAAGTCTAACCTAATCAAAAATTAAAAACATAATTATTGAAGTATTACTAAACAATCCCTGTCAATGGGAAAAGTGCGGACGAATTTTTTGATGTAATTTTACATAGTATACATATTTCTTTCTGAGTATAATTAAGTTCCTAGAATTTATTTATTAAATATTGACGCCACTATAAATAGCAAATAAATGTTTACAAGCTACATTCATGCTTGTGTATAAAAAAAACGTTTACTATAAAACAAATGTTTGTCATAAAAACCAGCCTTGAAATTTCCCATCTTGGTGGTTTTGAGCCATTGGTAGTCATAATATAGACAAAATTATGCTAGAATATGCACTATAAATCATGTGCATAATTATTGTCAATTTCAATTCGTAAATTACTCTGTTTTGATTTACCTAATTTGTCTCGTAGGTCATCAGATTTCTTGTGCTTTCTTGATTTCAAAATTTCCCGCAGGTCACTCTGGTCACTTGAACTTATTGTACCACTAGGTTTCATATCTAATCTAGACCAAACACTGCTAGTGGTATTCACTTTATGCACTCGACTCATAACATTACTGTCAGAATTTTCTGATAAATCATCACTTGAAAAACTTTCATTATCTTCCAGAGGAACAACTTTCTCACCTAATCGTGATTGTATACCGTGATTTTTACTTTTTGTAGCATGCTTTTTAAACTTTTCAGACAGCTTTGTGTGTTCCCGTTGAGTATAATTGCTACGTGAATTGTCTACTTCAATTGACAATGCTGAATATCCATCTGGATCTTGAGAGTGTTGAGAAGCTACCTTTTTCTTTTGTTTAGATTCTTCATCATCTGCATGCATCCTCATTCTAGGTGTCTTAGATTTGGTTTTCCATTCTGAATCTGAATCACTCTCCTCAGCTTGTATAGATTGGTTGCTGTTTCCATCAATATGTCTTTTTCCTAGTCGACTGGCTAAACTTTTATTTTTTATTTTAACAGTTTTATCTGGGCCTGCCAAACCATCTTCATTATTATATCTAGGCTTGCGTTGAAAAACTTCTTGGTGATCATAAACTCCCCATGATTTACACAGATCACCCCATGGGTTCTTACTTACAGCATCCATACTTTGATCATAGTATTCATCAATATTTTTACTTCGTGATTTCTTTTTAATGATTTTTTTGTCTCCATTAGTAGCAAACCTCATTAATATTAAGTCTTTTTTAGGATGTGGCATCCCTTCTCGCCAATGATGATTTGGTTTATCAGCAAACATTTGTCTCAAGTTATTATCTTTTATTTCTCTAGAATGAACCAATAGTGCTAATGCTGTGGAGATGTGATCCTGACAAACAACATTGCCTGAAAATTAAAAATTGAAAAGGTAAAGCCATCAAATGTGATGCATCACTCTTGTTATTTTTACCAGACTGTGCTGAAGGCAAAAAAGGGGGGTTATTAAATATGTATACATGAAACACCACTTACATGAAACTTCATCAATCCATTCTAGAGATATTGGTTTATAATCTTCTAAATATTGGAATATTTCTTTTGTAGTAAGTCCATCAACTCCATTTATATTGATTGCATCAAAACGAAAATGTCTCTCATTTCCACTTTCTATTCCAAAATTTGAGTAAAGTTCATCGATTTGTCTCTGTGTAATTACTCTATTTCCAGTGAGATTTAAGCCAAATCTCTTTGCTCTTTCCTCTATTTTAGAAGCATCAACTTTCTCCAATTTTTCAATTATTAAACCAGCTTTTTCAGCTTTGTACACCTGATTTATAAAAGAACAATGTACATACTTAGACTGAAATACATTTATGAAAAATAACAAAAAAATAGGTTTTTACTTTTTGATTTATATTAAATAAAACATAACACATATTTTATCCAACTGAATATTTCCTTGATTGGACAATAAAGTAAGTTTTAAAATTGTAATTACGTACCACTGTACAATCCTCATCATAAGAAACTGGTTCTTTTACATCATCAACAAGCATTGCGTTATCATCACTCATTTCACCATCTTCTCTATCCATCTTTGTAGACAACTTGTGATTGATTTCACTGTTCTTCAAAACTTGATTTCCTGTAACTTTGTAATAGTTTTAGCAGTATTCCTTTCAACAAAATACGTAATCTAACAAAACTAAATACTCAATTACTCCTTTATAAATAGTAGTCTATGAATTACTCACCACAGAGTACTTTTACTTTACTCACTCAATATCACGGACTTATCTCAATATATAGTAGTCTATGTACTCACTTGACTCACCTACACACAGCATTTAAAGCACAGAGTACATTAAATGTACATTTTTTTAGAGGGATATCTGAATCTGAAATAGCTACGAAACATAATAATATAATAAGAGTTGAAGTTGGTACTTGATAGAATAAAGCACATACAGATAATACAGAATATAGTAATAGATTGCTACGATTCGAACTCGAGATTAGGGGTGGGCGTTGACCGGCGTTGCGACGACGAACCTTTTTGTGTTCTACGAAAATGGAACCGTTTTACGTCCTGGGTTCAAACAGTGTTCATTGCACAAACCAGTTGAACCAATTCGAATTACTCGGAGCGATTTTGTATTTTACGCCTAAGAAAATACAGTCGAGAACGTAATGATTCAACTATCTACGTTCCGCATTCGTTCGTTTACAAAACAGTTCTTAAAATCAAAAGTGAACTTTTTGTCAACGAAATAGTCGATAATGTATTACGTTGTCAATGTTGTCGTTTCATGATGCGACGGTCAAACCCGTTGTTGGATAAGTTCCATCCATTAGAAAACGGTCGGCGCGGCGTTGCAGTTGGTTTCAGGTAGTGGTGGGTCGTTGTCGAATTTTTGACGGACGAAACGCAACCGTTTTCGTCGCCGGGAAAACGGTTGCGTAATAGTGTTATGTATAGTTCCAGTAATCATTTATGAACTAATTTCTTGGCAATAATATAACGAAAATCTATCGGAACAAAATCTTCAACTATTAAATTTAGTTACCATCCGGGTGGAATGGTAGAAATTATGGTTATTGGAAGTATAAGTAACGCTATTTTACCGTTATTTCATAACATTTCAAGTCCCTGGTTTGAAGACGTCTGCCGCCGCGCCACAGACTACTTAGAGATACTACGTATGCGCCGCGCCGTCTTCTCGCCGACTCAAGGAACGACGAGGAATTGTCTATGAGTGAACCATAGAGTATAGCAGAGGTGGGGATAATTGTAATCTGTGGAACTCACTCAACACGATAGCCCGCGAAATTCAAATTTTCTTACGTTTTTTGCAATTTGCAGATCGGTGTCAGGTCTAAACATGATTTGCGCCAGTAACAAATATGGATTTACAGAAGATGGATGCGCCAAGGTAGCCCGCGAAATTCAAATTTTCATACGTTTTTTGCAATTTGCAGGTCAGTGTCAGGTTGTATGTTGATCTAAATATGATTAATTGATAATTCTGTAAACCCATATTTGCCTCCGGACTGACTTTTGTCCTTATGACCAGTGACCACGTGTGAAGGGCACGCGCCCCGCCTATTTTATTTCTTGTCGCGACCTGTGCTACATCCGCAAAATTAAGGGGGATGCGCCAGGGTAGCCCGCGAAATTCAAATTTTCTTACGTTTTTTGCAATTTGCAGGTCGGTGTTAGATTGTATGTTGATCTAAATATGATTTGCGCACGTAACAAATATGGATTTACAGAATTATTAACAATACAACTCTCTAAGTTCATGAAAGTCTCAAATGTCGAGATTTCATGAAATCATGAGTTTTGAGACTTTCATGAACTTAGAGAGTTGTATTGCTGATTCTAATGTTTATAATTCTGTAAATCCATATTTGTTACGTGCGCAAATCATATTTAGATCAACATACAATCTAACACCGACCTGCAAATTGCAAAAAACGTAAGAAAATTTGAATTTCGCGGGCTACCCTGGCGCATCCCCCTTAATTCTTGCGGATGCGGATACGGTAGCTCAGCATTTGCGGATGCGGATGTCCGCAACAACCCTGATCTCTATGGATAACACACAGCCATTTTACTCGGAGACTAATTGGCGTTGATGTAAATTAATTAGCAAGCTTGCTTAATTAGCGGTGCTTAGAATACACCTTGTATTCTATGCATCACTAAACAATGGTGTAGTGAAATTACGAAAACAATAATTAGGGGTGGAAATGAATTTTTTGAGCGACTTTTCTTCTTCCTTTGGTTAGTGGCTAACCTGGTGTCAGAGTTTTAAAACCGCTCATGGGCGACTTGGCCTCACAATCGTCACATGCCGTTGAGAAATATTTCTCAGGCTATTACAGAATTATAAACATTACCGGTCTCACGATGTTTTACTGGTTTAACTGGAATACCTAATCTTTTTAAAAATAACGACGCTGAAAGAACTAGAAAAATTAAAAACTGAATCTGAAGCTAAGGCGAAAATTTTCAAAAATCCTATAAAAAAGAACGTCTACCTCTCGTAGGTAATTGTAAAAAAAATAGCTTTTGCCCGCTATTTCGTCTGTGATCCAGGATGAAAACTCCTCCATGACAAGGTCTACCCATGTGCCAAAGGTCATGTCCCATATCTGACCCGGTTGGTAAAAGTTTCCGCACAAAAACCAAATCAGTTTTAAATTGTAGCCCTCTATCCCACTTTTATTTTACATAAAAAAAACATTGAAAATCCATGGGAGAACACGTAAAAAAAATAGAAAAGATTTGATATAACATATTTTTGAATGTAACAAAAACCGCATTTTTTACTTTATTTTAGTTGCGTAACACTCGTCCAGAAACTCTGCGCAGTCAGATATAGATAGTGCCATCCACGAAGATGCGCCCCACTCTGCTCCGCTCCGTACTAAAGTACAGCAATCGCGGAGGGGTGCGTCTTCGTGGATGGCGCAGTATTCACCAGTCTTTATCCAGCCTGTCCCATCTTGCTGTCAAAGCTGTGCCCTAAGCCGAGGTTCGCACCCCACAGGGGGTGCACTTAGCGAGAAATCGCCTAGTTTATAATTAGTGTTACTTTGGGAGGCTTAAGTTAGCTTAAGGTAGCCACAGGATAGCCCGGTATAAGTAGTCACGACCTCAGAGCACCACAGAGGTGAAGAGACACTATTTCCAAAAAAAAGTACAGTATTCAGCTCGCCTCTCGCAGTCCTCTATCATTTTTTCGTTGCGATTTGTGCGTTTACATAGTTTTTACTATTTGTTGTTTTACTACTTTGGCGTGGTTTGCTTTTGGATAAGGATCTTGTTAAAATGGTAAAAGTCGCAGAAAAAACAGACTAGAAGCTTTTCTCGAAAGTTATTGGGATCACGCCGGATTATGACTACAAGAAATAATGCCCCGTGAGATAAGTTACGATTGTTTTAATTAAACTTTAAGTTTAGTGGACGCTGTTTCCTACTGAACAGATAAGTTGGCGGCACTCTACACAATAGCAACAACGAACAGAGACATCACAATGACTTTAATGTGTTTTATGTCTGCTCTAAACATTTTTTAAATATTATCTTAAAAAAATATGTGCCCACATTTCAGCTTTAAGCTGCGCGAGCGTAGCCTCTGACATAGCTAGTACTTCAATTATTTTGTAATTATTATATCAGATTTCATTTAATGGCTCAAGATCAATTTGCCATGCATACTGGGGCAAGCCTGGATCGTGCTGTACAATCAATCAATCTGCCTAGTCCTTTCCCAACTATGTTGGGGTCGAATTCCAGTCTAACCGGATGCAGATGAATACCAGTATTTTACATAGAGCGACTGCCTATCTGACCTTCACAACCCAGTAACTGGGTAATACGATACCCCTTGTTAAGGCTGGTTGTCAGACTTTCGGGCTTCAGACGACCCGTAACGACTGTCAAAGATCCATGAATGACAGCCGGGACCAACGCCTTAACGTGCTTTCCGAGACACGGAGGAGTTTCGGTATGTACAGATGGTCACCCATCCACGGACCAACCTCGGCATGCGTAGTTTAACCTGATGGATTGACCCGTGCGGCTGCTACTTAGCCACGAGCCATCGTGCTGTATATCAACACAAAATAAATGCCTGCTGACTTTTTGAACCATGTGACCATACCCTTAGATTTAGATCATGTTGAATAAAACTAAAATAATAATAATGTTTTTTTATTTTTTATAATTAATTTCCTAGTTTTACAAGCTACCTTAATGATAATCGTACTAATATTATAAATGTGAAAGTTTGTGTGTTTGGATGTTTGTTACTCAATCAAGCAAAATCGGCTCAACGGATTTGGATGAAATTTGGCAAACAGACAGTAGTTTATAACCTGGATTAACACATAGGATACTTTTCATCCCGGTAGTAGGTTCCAATGGATTAATTTTCGACATCTACACGGGCGAAGCCGCTGGCAAAAGTTCGTTTCATAAAAATCTGTCCGACTTGGTTAATGATTCAGTACCTTTGTAGATAGAAAAGACCCTTAAGGTGGATGCGCCAGGGTAGCCCGCGAAATTCAAATTTTCTTACGTTAACGTAAGAAAATTTGAATTTCGCGGGCTACCCTGGCGCATCCCCCTTAAGGAAAACCAGGAAGACCGATAGGTATTAAATCAAGTCATATTTCCCCGGTCTTCTTACTTCGAATACTATAAGATTTATTTTCAGTACATCAAACACACATAATAGTCTTACATACCTTAGTAATAGTAATAATTCAGTAATATGAATTAGAACTTGAAACAAAACATACCTATATACAAAGTCGAGTCATTAGAATTGGCATTGCAAATGAATCTATATTAAAGGGCAAGGGTGACTGAGATATCAACGCACAGCCTAAACCGCTGGTCCGAGAGACATGAAATTTGGAGGGTGTGTTCTTTATAAAGAGTAAGTTTCCACTAAGAAACGATTTTTCGAAATTCCACCGCTAAGAGGGTGAAACCGGGGGATTTCGTTTGTATTAAAAATCTTATTCCTTGAGTTAAGAACTTCACGTGTAATAAATATTTAAACAACAAGTGTGTTTATAACGTATAATTAGCAAATCGATCAAATAGGTAATTCAAGGCGCAGGACATACACAAGTAGCTAGTGGCGCGGGCGTTGCGCCGCCCGACCGTTTCATATTTCATATAAAATATATAGGAACGAGAGCGACGTAGCGCGGAACATACACAGGCGGCGCGGCAGGGCGCGGGCGAAATATTAAAGGAGCTGCGCCGCACTGTCGGCGTCGCTTCGCCCGCACCATGCCACTTGTGTCCCGCGCCTATTTTAAGATATAAGTTGGTATCTAATTCAAAGGCCTGTAGGTAGGTATATTATCCTAGAAAGATACTCAAGCATGAATCTCGATGTAAGACTAGATTTGAGTATTGAATCGACATCCATGCTTCGAAATCATTCTAAACAGGTATAATTTAGATACTAGTCTACGATGGCGCCACTGTATAATGGCTTAATTGTGACGTTTTTATAAATTTCAATTATCAAGGCCTGTTTATTCAGCGAAGCACAAGCGATATCGAAGTCGCGCTCGGTAGCGATACTGGTCCGTCTTCTGGTTAGTCACTCACAATATCGCTACCGAGCGCGATAGCAATATCGCTTATATCTGAATCGGCCTAATTTAGGTACTGCTAAATGTGAGGAAGTACATTGTTGTGCCTGCGGGCCGCAAAAATATTGTACCGCTGGAACTGAAATTTATAGAATTGTTAAGCTGTATTTTAATAATTTGAAAGATGTCACAAGCAACATCATAAATTGCCGCTGGTTTAGCTATATTTATAACAAGCAACCCGCTCCTGCTTCGCACGGATTTTACGACTTGACAAATATCGAGTTTTCTAAGTCATATGTACCTACCTTTAATATTAACGTATTATACACATAAACCTTCCGGAATAAATACTCTAAAAGATGGTGAAAACGTCATCAAAATCCGTTGCGTGGTTTAGAAGAATAACGAGGACATACAGACAAACACGAAAAGCGACTTTAATTTATAATATGTATAGATATACAAACAAACATTTAATAGGGAAATAAGGTTGATTTTATAGCTTGCAGTCGAGCGGTCGAAAGTGTATGGGTATAATAAAAACTTTTTACAACAAAAAAACAACCGAATACAAAAAAACACAAAAAAAATGAAACATCTTTTATTTTTGAAGTCTGTGTCTTTGTAAAAAGTTTTTATTTTTCACTTTTTGGTTGTGGTACCTGCCCCACACAAATTTGAATACCTACCACTACCTGCTATGTAAATAACAGTGACGGGAACTTAAAACATCATCCATACACGGTAAGTGGGAAAAATACGTATTATTGAAGCTAACTCAAAAACTATGCAAGTAAAGTTAATAAAACTATATGGGACCACCTCTGAAACATAACCTACCAAACAAAAAAGAAGCACCAAAATTAATTCATAATGACGGAGTAATCGCGTAACAACCACACAAAAAAAAACATACGGTCGAATTGAGAACCTCCTCCTTTTAGAAATCGGTTAAAAAAGAGCTTTCAGTATGTATGCGCGTGCCGTAAACGTCACCATAAAATCAGCCTTACGAGTAAATAACAAGTGGTATAAACACAGTTTTTTTTTAACTTTTAAGTGGCAATTTTACTATGAGCCACACTTCCATAGTAAAACTATATTAATATTAGAGCGTTAATTATATATTTAATACATACACAGTTAAAAATGCTAGCGCAAAACCTCGCATGGACAAGAAATAAGTCTAATGAAATCGTATTATTAAAACATGCTGCAGCATGTTGCTCATTTGCAGGTTGGTATTATAAAGTACTAGCTGCGCCCCGCGGTTTCACCCGCTTAAGTCCCGATCCCGTGGAAATATCGGGATAAAAGTATCCTATGTCCTATTCCAGGCCATGTACCAAATTTCATCCAAAACTGTTCTGTACTTCTGCCGTTTTAGCGTGAAAGCGTAACAAACAAACAAACGCATTTCATTCGCATTTATAATATTATACGTGGAGTTTCTCGCCCGTTCTTCATAGGAACCTACTACGCTTTGGAATGGGCAACAAGCTTCATCTTTCTGACTGACCGACCCCTTGACAATTCAAAAGTGCCTGTAATTGGCTTATTTGAAATAAATGGTTTGAGTTTGAGTTTATATATAGTGTTCGATTATTTACCAACCTGCAAATCAGCAAGATGTAAATCGCAAGTAAAACTAAACTTAAAATAAAGAGATGCTTAGGACTGCGATGCAATATTGTAGGTACAAATTCTAAATTAATCTGTTCTTCCGAAGACGACCGCAACCTCTAATAAACTGGTTCTATGTAACTGTAAGAGACTGGTATCTATGTAACTCTATGGAAACGCTTCCGTAAATGGCGATATTGCGGCCTGAAGCTGCGGTCGAGTGTCGAACGTAGACCTCAAACCGATAGTGCCGTCACTAGCTGTCACTAACAGAGCCGCTGCGGCCTACTTGTCACTGCGATTGGGCGACGTAGCCGCTTGCGGTTTGCGGCTGCAACCACCTTCGGAAGAGCACCTTAATAATGTGTATACAGACAACATTACATTGGAAGGTATAACATTTACGATAACATAATATCTTAGAGCTGTTATAGTAAATAAGTAATATGAATTCAGAATATGACCTCATTACAGAAACATTTATTCATACGAGTACATATTAATAATTTAATTTCACTTCAATTTTAATAAGAAAACTAATTCCCTAATAAGTAACTTTCCTGATTCATGTTAGGAAGATAAAGGCGCGGCCCTAGTAGGGACTCGCCTTAATAGATAATAAGTGGGTGATAGACGTGCGTACTTAAAGTAGGGGGTTTATAAGTTCGCGACCTTACCCGGCTCGCCGTCGGTGACAAGCTTGCTCAAAATTTCATTGTCAAATTGGCGACTCGTGCCTCGCGGCGTTGACAGACGACGAGCCAAGGCGGGCTACGAGCAAAATTTCAAACCTGTTGGATCGCCGACGAACTTACTCGGTTTTAAAGTCCGCGTATTTAGCATGACACACGGGCGAGTAAGCTCGCCGAGCCATAAATACGCGTACTTGCCCGCACGTCTATCATCCCGTTTAAAGCGCTTGTACACACGGCTACACATCAAGCTTTACATTTCCAGTATAAGTTGAGCTCGTATTGTACGGAAATCCTATACAATGCGAGATCAGCATAAATGGAAATGTATAGCTTGATGTGTAGCCGTGTGTACTTTGACAATGCAGGTAATTTTAAGAATCAGGTTACAACAATTTTTTGTCTTATATATTATTAATATTGATGATTAATTACTATTACACACGTGAAAATTTATCATTTAAAGTCACTCAAGTTTGAAAGAATTGTTCACAAGTACCTATGTGATGTTTTACAAGTTACTGAAGAGCACTTTATGAAAAGTAGAAATATCAGGTTCTACATTTGAATTTGTGCTATATAATTCAGGTTTGTTACTGCTCCTGAAAGAACAAGCAAAAAAAGATTAGCTTAATAGTAAAAAAATCAGATAGTTGCCTTTTTAGGGTTCAGTGTTTACCTCTGGGGCAGTCGGATAAAACGAAAAAGCTATTTGTTGTATAGGTATTTGAACCACCTAGGTATTACGGCTCTAAAGATATGGCCTGTGACAGACAGACGGCTTTGTAATAAGGTCCTGTTGAGACACTTTGCGTATGTACCCAATAAACTAAATACAACACATGTTTATAGGCAAAATGTGGACTGTATTTTTTATTTATTAAAATTACGAATCGCTGACACAACAGACTTTTATTTAGACAATAAATAGAAAAATAAAATAAAAAAACCTTAAATATATTTAAAAGGTGTATCTATTCATACATGAAATCTTTTAAGGGCTCATTGTACTAATTATGAACAATTTTCACTACGGGACCAAATCGGAAATCGTGAAAAAAAAATGAGCTGATCCCTATATTTATCCAAATCCAAATAAAAAGGCCCTTATATAAAATGGTTGCTATAACACAAACAGTATTATTTCTTAATTTTTATCCTATGTCGATTTATACATATTAAGACACATTAAAGTCAGTAAAAATATCAATTAACTAGCTGTGCCCCGCGGTTTCACCCGCGTAGGTCTCGATTCCGTGGGAATATAGGGATAAAACGTATTCTATGTCCTATTCCAGGTCATGGTCTACCCGTGTGCCCATCCTATCCTCTCTAGAGTAGCGAAGGTAGCGACGCGGCGCGACTCCGGCGTCGAACGGTTCGCGTATTGCGTTTCGTGATAACTTCGAAATTAAATGTCCGATTCGAATGAATTAAAAAGTATTTTACTGCTACATAAATACCCTTGCTGTTAAAACTATTTATTTGAATAAAAATTTATATTATGTTGATAAAACTCTTTCGCAAATAATGCATTAATTTCGAACAAATTTGATTACCATAAAAAAAGGTTATAGTGAGTCAATCTTATAAAAGATAGACATGCTGTCTCGGATTTTTTTTTTGAACTTTTAATGAAGAACAATTGTATGATACATGATATTTGCGTAACTTAAACCGTTTACGCAGTGCACGCAACGGAAGCTGTCAAAAAGGAATTTTTAATTCCCGTTTTGGCAACATTTTTCATGTAAGCTCCGCTCCTATTGGTCGTAGCGTGATGTTATATAGCCTATAACCTTCCTCGATAAATGGACTATCCAACACAATTCCAACCAGTAGTTCCTGAGATTAGTGCGTTCAAACAAACAAACTCTTCAGCTTTATAATATTAGTATAGATTTATAAAATTATTTAAAATACCTACCTGGTTGTCGTAGAAGGTGACCTCGGGGTAACAAGAAGGCAATTCATAGGCTGACTATCTAGCTGCCTATTGTGATATAAATCAACTGCTTTTTGAGCATCTTCTTGAGTTTTATAAATAACTTCTGCAGTGCCAGGGCGAACCAATCGAGATTCCAGCATGCCCCCGACATCCCCAAATAATTCCTAAAACATAATAATCATGTTAACGGCATAAAGATTGCTCTGAAAAAGCTGCAAAAAATCTACAATTTTTTTTTTATAAAGATCGATCGTAACTGTGAAATACGAAATTTAATAAACAAACGGCCGGTTTTTACCCGACTGCCCCAGAAGGAGGGTAATGTTTTTCGAGAGTATGTATGTATGTCTATTTCTTTGGCAAGCTCTGTAGCCTAAACGGCTTGATGGATTTTAGTTAATGAGGTGTCATTAGATTCGTCTTAATGTGGGAGTGACATAGGCTATATAATATTTATATATTGCTTCTACAAATACAAAAAAAAGGGAAGGGAAGGTTTAAAAAAACAAAACAATACAACAATATTGGTACCAAATAAAAGCTAGTAGTGAGTCAATAATCTGTAGAAAAAAAACCAATATTTTTGAAAGACCTATCCAACGACACCTATGGGAATAAAATAAACGAGTAAAAAATATATTATCATCCCCAATTTGCGTGCAGGGGAGGTACCAATGGGCACGCCACAATAGCGGCGATAAGTCCCCTCTTTGAGGAGTGGCTAGAGAGGCGCCACGGCGTCCTCACCTTCCGCCTGACACAGGTCCTCACCGGACATGGCAGCTTCGGGAGGTACCTGTGTAGGATTAGGCGGGAGGAAACGCCCGGGTGTCACCACTGTGTGGATCGCCCGGAGGACACGGTGGAGCATACGGTTGAGGTGTGCCCTGCTTGGGCGGAGCACCGCCGTGTCCTCGCGGAGGCGATTGGCGGCAGTGACCTCTCGCGTCCGGCCTGGTTCAGGCCATGGTACGGAGCGAGAGGGCATGGGAAGCCGTCACCTCCTTCTGCGAAGCAGTAATGCTCGCGAAGGAGGAGGCGGAACGCGTGAGGGAAAGGCAAAGTTTGCGCCCTCACGCCCCTAACCGCCGCCGTTGGAGACGCCCTGGGCGTCGGGAATCCCAGGCGGATTCCCGGCCACCATAGGCGCGGGCTTGCGGACGGCGAGCAACGGGCAGCTCGCCGTCCGATAAGGACCAGACCCGGGTCGATGGCGCGTCGTGTTCCACGCGCGCCTCAAAGAGATGTCAGCAAAATTGACGGGGTCCAATAGGACCGATGCCTGCCAGGGTTGCGGGAAAGTCCGAAAGGGATACCGGGACCTTGGCAACAGGCAAATGAAGGAACACGGGTGGGTTTTAGTCAGTAAAAGTCTGACACGCCCTTCCGCTCCGCCCAGAGCGGGAGAAGTCATTGGATGATTTCACAACCTCAAAAAAAAAAAAAAAAAAGGGGGAGGTACCAAAATCATTATTTTTTCAATATTTACTTTCAGAACTTTATAGATGTGTAACCATGCCGAATTACAGCTTTTAAGTACCAAAAGTCTCAGAGTTAAACCTCGAACAGACAGGCGGACTTGGCGAAGCTATAAGGGTTCCTTGTTTTACTACGGAACCCTAAAAATGGTCTAAGGAATATTTTGTAATACCCAAGTAACGCGAATATTTTGACAAATAGGCTTAGTGAAATGCGAGATTATTATATTTGAATATACCATTACCAACCTCGATATCCCCACCAGTAACAGTGTTCCTTAAATTGCTCACTATTATTCTGTATTCCAAGTGTGGCTTTTCAGTTTTTTGAGCTTTTGCTTCACTTCTTAGAGCAGCCATAGGGCGTTTTTTCAAAATTGATGGTGGTCTTGGCGGACTCTTCTCCTTTTCTGCTGCATTAGTTCTAAAAATAATCAATACGGTTGTCGAACGTATATGGTGTACTCACGTTAGTTTCGATGCTATTAGTACCCTGTATGAAAGAATAGAGACTGATAGAACCATTTATTACCTGTGAATAGTAGCGACTCTGTTCTCACGAACCTCATTATTGTGAGTTATGATCTTGAGCTGGAGGCTAGCTTTGCGATTTAACGACACTGACTTTGGTGGGATATATTCATCTCCCATGGGGTCATCAATTATTTCTAAATCATTTTCAACAGTTCGAAGTATTGGTTTAAGTTTTGGTTTATGTTTATGTTGAAATTCTATAAGCATAAAAATAATTTATTATTAATAAAGTGTCATTCCAGTTAATTACAAGAAAAAATATTTTAAGTAAACCAGTTAATAGAATTACCAAAAAATCTTGACTTCTCAATTGACCTGATTTCAGGAACTCTTCCAGTGTTAATTTGACGTTTCAAGCCAATGTTAGACATAGTTAAAGGCTGTGAAACTACTTGCCTTGAAGAATCTATAAATACTAAACAAACAAAGTCATCAACAGTTAGTTTAAATATCTATGTATAGGTATGCCGCTGGAAAATCAAATTGTTGTGAATATCCTGGGATTATTACATTATCACGAACAATGACTGGGTGTGCTGAATAAATTGGTGAATTTACATTTGGTTTTGCAGTATTATTGTAAAGAATAAACCGATATAATATATTATGATCAAAGCAATTTTTCAGAAAGTGTTTAAAATGAACCACAGAACATACAAGGACAATATAGATATACCTACAAGATCAAATAAATTAAGCTAGCAAAAACCCCATAGACGTTATGGGTATTGATATCTAAACATGATAATACAAAACCTATGTTGATGATTTATTTTGATGAACTGTATGATGTATTGTACTTTTGGGACAGAGATTAGAAAAATTATTAAAGATTTGGTTTTTCTTCTGTTTTCAAAGGAAAAATCAGAAGACCTACTCTGTATAAACAGGCTTTTTCGACATTAATAAACCAATTTAGCTTTTATCGCTATTTGCCACTATTCAAAAGATCAATACTCTGTCACCTATCTCTTTCTCACAGTTACTTCTCTAACGCTCTTATCAGCTTCTGAGAAAACAATGCATTTTGCAAGTTTTCTAGTTAATTTTATGAACAAAAAAAAAAATACAGATGCATTGACAACCTCCTCCTTTTTTTGAAGTAAGTATATCCAATACATGACAAATTCGCTATTCCCGGGACACCTGGATTATATGGTTTTTTCATATTCTGATAATGTCATTAAATCCTACTAATTGCACACCAAAATATGATCACTGCTAATGATAGAGAACAGCACGTTGGTGTTGTTCATAAAGTAGTAGTTGGCGCCAGTTTAGCGTAAATAATATGTGTTAAAGTAAAGTAAGTTTAATAATATCATCATTGTTACCTACTTAACAAAATGTTACTCACCTCTTTCTTTAGCTGGTGGTAACCTTGTAAATTTACCTCTGTTTGTAAATGAATTTCTAACTGGTCCAGAAACTCTTGCCTAAAAATTAAGCAAATCTCTGTTTACTATTAAACAAAAGAAATTTATAATTTCAATAAATTCATAACACAGTATTGTTACTAACAAACTGGATCTCTGAATCTAATGAATAAATAAATAAAGTGCTGCATACAAAATTCAAACTGTACACCTGTGTCCAACCTAATATTTAGACCATAACTGGTGAAACATTCACAACAAAACATATTCTCTAGTTCTGACAAAAATTCTATGGAACTTTGGCAAAAAATAGATAGCGCCAGTGCAAACGCACAGTACTTAACAATTTTCTGACTGTTTAGATAAAGGAGTATTTAATCAGAACTTACTCTTTCTTGGCGTAACTTTTCTAATTTTAATCTTGCATCCTTCTGTTTAGCAAGTTGTGCTAGTTTTTCTCTAGCATCGGTAATTTGAGTTCTTTTTTTTGATATAATTTTATTTCTAGCATCGGTAATTGGCGTCTTTTTAGGTGATGGTTTGAGTGGCTGTGCTTTTACGTTACTCCTTTTCGCCCTGTAACAAAAAAAGTTACTTCTTATATTAAAATATTCCGGTGGGGTGATATGAGTGACCTGTGAAAGACAACAAAAAGATACAAGATTTATTTACCTGGTGTTTTGTCTTTTCTTTTTAATTATATCCTCTAAACTCATATCAACATACGCAGACATTTTCTCAGCAAAATGCAGTCTGAGTGAGAAAGCCGAAGCGCGAAAACTACCAAAAGAATACGAAAAGCAATTCTAATGGTTACCTTCAGGCTACTTTTAAAAATGTTATTACAACGTAATTGCTCACAATCGATGTTATTACAATGGGTAAATGAAACTGAAATAACTAGACCTACTGTTTGAATCTATTTCGCATTGATTTCAATAATAATTTCATTAGTAAGTCTATAAGTATCTCATTTTAGTCCAACAAACTGTCAATTCGATTTCGCACTTCGCACCACAGACTAATTACTACTCACGTAGGTACGTAGTACTGTTGTGTTGCACCACAGACAGAACTTTATTGCACAGACGGACAGACCGACAGATTCTCGCCTTAGGGCCGAGTCACACCGGAATGCACAGAGTACTTTTCTTTATGGCCGGAATAGCAGCGACTGGCAGCGAAGCGACGAGCACTTTCAGTGTGAAATAATTTTAAACTTTATGTACATACTTAAAAGATCGCTGCCGCAGTTGCCATTCCAGTGTGCCTCGGCCTTTATGTGAGTTTATTGTTCCTTGCATAGACTACAATAATTGTAGTCTATGGTCGAAATTACTTTTGAGACATTCTAAAGACAATCTTACCAGCTCGGTGAAGTTAGCCGCACGATTTAATTATTATGAACTTTTGTTAATCCTAATCGTTAGAGAATCGTTAGAGAGGGTTAGAGAGAAAAGAAAAATCGTTAGAGAGTAATTAGTTTTTATGTAAATACAATTTTAATTTTTCGTGTGAAGTTGGCCCCCCCTCCCGCAAAAATGGACTTAGACGTAATTTTATTTTTTTAATCGTTTGCGAATCGTTAGAGAGAGATTGAGAGTTACACAAAATCGTTAGAGAGTTAATATTTTATTTGATATTAAATCATTTCTAAGAGCGTGACGTTAGCCCACCTCTGTGAATTTTGCCCCCGAATTAATTATTCTCAACTTTTGTTAATGCTTATCGTTAGAGAATCGTTAGAGAGAGTTAGAGAGAAAAGAAAAATCGTTAGAGAGTAATTAGTTTTATTTATCAACGATTTTAATTACTTTTGTGAGATTGGCCCCCATTCCCGCAAAAATGGACTTAGACCTAATTAAAAAAAATATGTAGTTTGAGAATCGTTAGAGAGAGATAGAGAGTTAAAAAAAATCATTAGAGAGTTAATGTTTTAATTGATATTAAATTATTTCTGAGAACGCGTTTTACTCTAGAGCAGATTAAAGTTTAGAAACGTGCCGCCTCGATAGGAGATAGGGGAGGGAGGAGAGGGGGGAATGGTTAGTAGATCCCCCCACTCACCCCTGCCGGAGATACAAAGTTTTTTTTAATGATTTTTAAATATGTTATGTCTCATATGCTGGGACCACACATACGGATTATGACGATAATAGACGTTAACCGTGGGTGGAGCCACAACTTATTGAATTTGTCAATTGAATAATAATTTGTTAACCATTTAATTTGAAGAAGTACTTACCTATCTCTATAAAGAAAAACTGAATTCAGCGTGTTAACTTTTATGAGCTTATCTCGTGGGAGTGACTATTCACCATGTATCTACCATGACCTGTCATTTTGTTGTTTGTCTTGTCGTATCCCTTTAGCATATGTAATGCCCTGTGTCGGATGACAGAAAGACGCACTGAGCGACAGGCGAGAAATGGCAGCTCATGTTAAGGCTCCCACAATCAGGCGCGATATCGCGGATGCGACAACATTAGCGCTGCCTGTCGCGCCCGCGATATCACGCCTGTTTGGACGAGCCTTTAGGCTCCCTGTGTACTTTCCTATCTTCGCTGTCGTAAAGTAAAAGTAAATTACACGTAAGTTGAATATAAAAAAAATTAAGAGCCTCACTACCAGCCCTTCCATTTAATATGTCACACTCACACTGTTAATATTATTGCGCATGCACAAGGTACTTTTTTTATTTGTATTGTCCCCCAGAAGTGACTCCCATATTCAAAATGTATTTATTTACGTTATACGTCCCATGTTTGGGTCACAATAAATTACCAAATTTCAACATTTTTGTGGGAACTTTTATTTTCTCGCCTATCCTTTTGTGTGAGCTGTCGTTGGAAAGGTCATTCAAAAATATGGTGAGTTTGTTTGAGATAAAATTTTTTTATAAAAAAAAACAACCGACTTCCAAAAAAACACAAAAAAGTGAAAAATAACTTAAATTTCAATACCACTACTTCCTATGTAAATAATAGTGACGGAGTCAAATAAGATATCATCTACATAGACTAAGTGGGAAAAAATACGTAATCATTGAAGCTAACTCAAAAACTGCTCAAGCAAAGTTAATAAAATTTATATGAGACGAAACAGGAAGCACCACCTTTCAAATAAAAACAGAATCATCAAAATCGGTCCACCCACTCGAAAGTATTGAGGTAACAAAAATAAAAAATAAATTTAAAAAACCGACGAATTGATAACCTCCTCCTTTTATTGAAGTCGGTTAAAAACCATTTTTGGATTCAGGGATCCGTTTGCAAAATATTAAGCTTTAAAGTGCAAATTTTTGTTACAATCAACTGTCTCCCACCTTGCCAGCTAAATGGTTGGTTTTGGACATGTGCAAAATTCACGGCAGTAGTATGTATAAGCAACGAAATTAAAAGGAAAACTATCACAACAGTAGGCTATGGAAGAACAAGTATTTCAACTACGGAACCCTTCATTGTGCGTAGTACGACACGCACTTGGCCGGTTTTTATTCATTTGTTTTAGTCGCAAGAAGCCTCGCCGTTCGCACCGCGTGAAAATTCGCTGCAGTGGAATATCCCGTGGCCAGACGGTTAAGTAATTTGGTATTATTATTATGTATTGAATCCTGCTATTACTATTGTATCTTCCGAAATAAGGTTGAGAGATGTTGTGTAACAAGCAAATAATGTATGTTTGTAGCGATGCACGGCGTTTGCCTGCGCAGGCGGTGCCGTGCAGCGCCCCGCAACACGCGCCCCACGCTGCGTGCTCGCGCTCTTGAATCAAACTCAAACTCAAAGCATTTATTTCAATTAAACCATTTACAGACACTTTTGAATTGTCAAAGAGTCGGTCAGTTAGTCAAAAAGTTGAAGCTAGTTGCCCATTCCAATTCGTAGATCTCTATGGAGAAGAACGGGCAAGAAACTCCAAGGACACTCTTTTAAAAATGTATATAGATATTACAAAATCCTGGATACAGTATTCTTGGTGCTTCTATATGTGAGAACAATGTCAAACGAAAAATAATCAAAAACAATTCAAAATATAAGATTAAAAATAAACCCTGGCAGATCAGATAAGAGATGACCAGTCTCAACTGAGGGCGCCCGTTCACGAACATGACACGTGGAATAAAACATCAGTGCTGAGCAACAGCCCGCCCGAGTGCTACTTGTATTGTGTCCCGTACCTACTGTATCGAAATGCCACGGAAAGCTGCCGTTTCAGACGAAGAAGTAGTTCAATTTTTTTTTAAGCATTTAAAAAAAAAATTGAACTTATCTATCCTCGCCAAAACTGCCGGGATATTCCAACACAATATGGCGCAATATATGTGCCGAGTTAGACAATGAGTGGACTGCTCACCACGCTCATAACAGTATGAGCCAGGATCGGCACAGAATCCTTACGATCCCCGATTGGAAAAGGGCATCGTTATTAAGAACCAACTGCCTCCTGATTCTGACCAAGTCACGTCGGTGGGTTAAAAACTACCCGACCAGCTCCCGACAAGCACCCACCTTTTGTGTGTTTTGAGCATAAATGATGCACTATAAGTACCGAATCAAATTGAAACTACAAAAAATATTTCGTATTCTTATTGATTGCGGGGTATCACTGTTAAATGATGGTTGATCAAATACACAACTTTACCACTCTTATCTATTATCGTCTCTCTGCATCATGTATCGTATCAGTCGTACTACTCACGGTGCACAATGAGAAACGTAAGTGTGGCCGCTTCATTCAATGCAATAATTCTCGCGGTAAATTTCTTTGATCTGCCTAAAATACCGCCACCAGAGTTATCACCCAACGTTAAACGCCAATGTGAATGCCGTTGACAAATTCTCGAGGTAAGTTGTGGTGTGGTACACCAACCGTTAACGTTTATTATCGGGATAATCCGTTGGTGTGGTCCCAGCCTATAAGGTTTGTCATATGTAAAAATGATTTAAAATAAACTTTATATCTCCGGCAGGGGCGAGTGGGGGGATCTACTAACCATTCCCCCCTCTCCTGCCTCCCCTATCCCCTATCGCGGCGGCACGTTTCTATACTTTAATCTGCTCTAGAGTAAAACGCGTTCTCAGAAATAATTTAATATCAATTAAAACATTAACTCTCTAATGATTTTTTTTAACTCTCTATCTCTCTCTAACGATTCTCATACTACATATTTTTTTTAATTAGGTCTATGTTCATTTTTGCGGGAATGGGGGCCAATCTCACAAAAGTAATTAAAATCGTTGATAAATAAAACTAATGACTCTCTAACGATTTTTCTTTTCTCTCTAACTCTCTCTAACGATTCTCTAACGATTAGCATTAACAAAAGTTGAGAATAATTAATTCGGGGGCAAAATTCACAGAGGTGGGCTAACGTCACGCTATTAGAAATGATTTAATATTAAATAAAATATTAACTCTCTAACGATTTTGTGTAACTCTCAATCTCTCTCTAACGATTCGCAAACGATTAAAAAAATAAAATTACGTCTAAGTCCATTTTTGCGAGAAGGGGGGCCAACTTCACACGAAAAATTAAAATTGTATTTACATAAAAACTAATTACTCTCTAACGATTTTTCTTTTCTCTCTAACCCTCTCTAACGATTCTCTAACGATTAGGATTAACAAAAGTTCATAATAATTAAATCGTGCGGCTAACTTCACGGAGGTAATCTTACCGTGCGTTTGCACTGGCAAAACATTTAAGACAAAACATGTTAAAATCTCTAGTTCCTGTCAAAAATTGTATGGAACATTGACAGAAAATAGAGATTTCAACATGTTTTGTCTTGAATGTTTCGCCAGTGCAAACGCACGGTTAGTAGTGGCAAGCGGGTAATCGTTCTCGTATAAGTATACAAAATAAGGTTGGTCACCAAAAGTGTAGTCGACCTACACATGAAACCAACATTTTAATTTGGTTTCATTATATTGTGTTAGTTTTCTAAAACTCCCTCAGAGATGGCAGTTTTTATGATTTTGTGACTACTTAGTTCTACCCAAGATACGCCAGATGGCATGAAAACTGTCATCCATTTGACTCTCTGGTGTTACCAGCCGTCGCTCAATTTCCATGAACAGTTCAGCCTCGGTAAGTCGGTATACATGTGAAATAAAAACAATACAACGAGAAAATATTTGCTAGATAAAAGCTCATTATTTATGTTATAAATAGAAATAAAAAGTATAGAAAAATAATTTCAAGATATTTCAACTGAATGTATTTTTTTATGCAACAGCAACACTACAACAAATTTCAAACAAAACAAACTTGGCCGCCGGTTTGCCTGTGTGCATTTTCCGCGTCTTGCTTGTTTTTATCTTTTTTTCTAGCTTTTAATCGTCTAAAAGTGCTTTTTCCACCTAAGTCCGTTGAGTAGAGCATATGCTCCTTTTGCCGTGTTGATTTTGTGCTTTTGTTGATTGTTAAAATCTAAGTATTGAGACAGGACTCTGACTACCCGTTTAGTGCTAACTTTTGGGTTTGTGACATTGATATTTACCTATTATCATGTCGAACAGAAAGTGTTGCGTCCCCGGATGTTTAAATAGCTTAGGTAAGTGTTCTATTCATAAAAGTCCGCTGGGCCAAACCTTTGTTTTTGGGGGGGCTGATATGTTCGCAGTTCAGCACCCTTATGACAAAGTCCGCAGGTTTCGACATTCAACTCCACTGATTACTTACTCATTTATTTCAGATACCAATACGAATTTGCATAAGTTCCCTAACCCAACCAAGGACAAGGAATTGTTTAATACATGGGTCTATTCTGTTGGTGGTGACATATTGCAACTTGAAAATAAATATATTTTCAAATACCGCCGTGTACGAGTATGTCGTATACACTTCGAACAAAAGTATTGGTGCCAGAATAATCGACTCAGCAAAGAAGCTGTACCAACAACAAACATGCCAGGTTAGTTATAAGTAATAAAATATCTAATGAACACAAATAATTCAGATTTAGATAGTAGGTTTATTATTATTTATAATAATGGGTGCCAAAAGTTTTATATCCTCTTTAAATTATATTCCTAACTTTGGAAACTAAAATTACTGGTTCTATGGGGACTGTTTAATGGATGGGTAAATAACTTCTTTATCCGGAAGAAAATGGTGTCTGCCTTTCAAGACCAATATTGAAATATATTGACAGACGGTGATATTATATCCTTATTATTATATGTATGTATATGCGAAAGTGTGTTCATTATTGGTTTGACCGTCTTTCATGCAACAGACAATGTAATTTTTTGCTTAGAGATAGTTTACGAACCCGATAGTGGCATCGGCTACTTCCCATGTAGGCAGGGCTGCAGGCAAATACTAGTATGCTTACAAATAGGTGTTGTAAATTGTCTTGCTTATGACACACTATTACAAAGTGTACTAAATAAACAAACTAGTTACTAACCCATTTGTTGCCCTGTGCCTACAGGTAATTAATAATATTATAGTTACCAACCCATAAATTGTTAAGAAAATTAAGTTTTGAATAAGGTCTCACTGAACCAAAGTTGAATTACTAATTTTTCTAGTGAAAATTTATTGTTATTACAGGATTATCTATCTTAAAATTCAACTCGGAAAGAAGTGTGTTGAGACCTCTTCACATGTCAGAAGCATCTACATCACAAGGTAAATAATAGTATTCTTTAATCAAAACAACTAAATGTCATGCCTCCTCTGCTGGACACGGTTTTAACTGGTATACTATATTGTTTGGTGAAATGCCCAATAACAAATTGCCCTAAGTTGGGAATCAAATCTAATACCTGAAACCCAGTGGTTGTTTCTGCAAATGCTAGACCAATGTAGCTTTTCATAATAATATGATAACAGTCACACGTAACCTGTCAAGCAGCACTAATGTGTCACAATGGAAAATTATTGTGTCTAGTCCTATGAGGGTTATCGCCACTTGCTGAAATAAAAGATGAATTGTCATTCCAGAACCTGTTACTTCACATTTGGACTCTGTGGATATGCAGCCACACACTCAAAGCGCTGTGGAAGATGTAAAATTAAAGGAAAATCTTGGTAAGTGAAGATATAATCATAACAGATTTTAGCAGACTGCTTTAATAAATTGTCTTCAATTCTATGTAGACATAATAATTTTAGAATACTTCCCATTGTGATACCAACCATGTAGACAGAAGAAGCTAATAAAATTATAAAAGTTTACTATGTAGTAGTTTTACATGACGCAGATCAGACAAAACATTATTTAACTTACTATATTTTTTTACAGATAAGGGGATACTTCCTGGAGAAGCCAAAGAGACTGCAGACATCCTCTTGTTCTTCGACCAGCTGTTTGATTCACTAAACGGAAGCTTTGGAAAAAAAAAGAAACATGGGAAACCTCTTCTAGGACCTGCAACGCCTACTTCTATCCATCACAAAACATGGAAGGAGTGTAAAATAATGATGAAAGACATGAAATTTATGAATCCTAGTACATCAAACAATGAATATGTTCCCACATTGAACAATTGGGTATGGACATTAGAAGGAATTGAATTTTTATTTAAAAAAATGCAAGCAAAATATGGTGTAACATCAGTTTGGTTGCGGCATCTTAATCAAGACCCGATAGAAAACTTTTTTGGGTCAATAAGGAGCCACAGATGCCGCAACGTAAACCCTACACCAGAACGATTTGAAGCAGCATTCACGACGTTGCTAGCAAACAGCCTTTCTAGTGTCCACGCTCCTGGAGCTAATTGTGAAATTGACAACTGTGAAACTTTACACGAAGTACTCATCACAGGCGGGGGCAGCAAAGACCAAACAAATTGCGAACTTGGTAATATTCCCGATATAACATTCACATCCCTTGAAGAAAAAAATGACCCACGCGTCATTGGGGGCCTACAGTACGTAAGTGGATATTTTGTGAAAAGCGCCAAGAAAAAGGTATTCAAGAGATGTGTTGAATGTAAAAAAGATTGAATGTCAAACAGTGAGCACGAATATTTAAAATATCGGGAATACGCAAATAAAAAATGGCTTTGCAGTCCCAGTGACTCTCTCTTAAATTGTATCTCAAATCTGCAGGATATAAATTAAATAATATTAAAAGAAAATTTAACAAAGCAGCATCAACAACAATTTTTGTGGCTATAGATTTCTTATTTATAAAATGCACAACACATTATGAAAAATTAATAGATTTTTTAATAAAAATATCCTGCAGATTTTTCATTTATAATTACTGTAAAGATATTAATAATATATTAATAAATAAGAGAGAGTGTGATGATGATACGGATAACTAAATAAGAAATGTTTCAAAAGAAAGAAAGAAATAATTTAATTGAAGATTATCTAACATTGTTTCATTTTTTAATAATGTGAATTACTTTTCGCTGATCTACATAACTGCAAGCGAATAAGTAATTCAAATTCTAAAATACCCCTAAAAATATCTAGGCTGTAAGTAGTAGCCAACGTATGTATATGTAGCTATACGTATGATTGTATTGGCATTAGTTCCAAAACCCGTGTCCAGAGGGCGACACTCGACGTTTCTCATTTTAGTCGTTGAGATAGACCTCTATTCCAATATATAAAAGTACTCTGTGTTTTAGAGCTCGGTGAAGTTAGCCGCACGATTTAATTATTATGAACTTTTGTTAATCCTAATCGTTAGAGAATCGTTAGAGAGGGTTAGAGAGAAAAGAAAAACCGTTAGAGAGTAATTAGTTTTTATGTAAATACAATTTTAATTTTTCGTGTGAAGTTGGCCCCCCCTCCCGCAAAAATGGACTTAGACGTAATTTTATTTTTTTAATCGTTTGCGAATCGTTAGAGAGAGATTGAGAGTTACACAAAATCGTTAGAGAGTTAATATTTTATTTGATATTAAATCATTTCTAAGAGCGTGACGTTAGCCCACCTCTGTGAATTTTGCCCCCGAATTAATTATTCTCAACTTTTGTTAATGCTAATCGTTAGAGAATCGTTAGAGAGAGTTAGAGAGAAAAGAAAAATCGTTAGAGAGTAATTAGTTTTATTTATCAACGATTTTAATTACTTTTGTGAGATTGGCCCCCATTCCCGCAAAAATGGACTTAGACCTAATTAAAAAAAATATGTAGTTTGAGAATCGTTAGAGAGAGATAGAGAGTTAAAAAAGATCATTAGAGAGTTAATGTTTTAATTGATATTAAATTATTTCTGAGAACGCGTTTTACTCTAGAGCAGATTAAAGTTTAGAAACGTGCCGCCTCGATAGGAGATAGGGGAGGGAGGAGAGGGGGGAATGGTTAGTAGATCCCCCCACTCACCCCTGCTGGAGATACAAAGTTTTTTTTAATGATTTTTAAATATGACAAGTCTCATATGCTGGGACCACACACACGGATTATCACGATAATAGACGTTAACCGTGGGTGGAGCCACAACTTATTGAATTTGTCAATTGAATAATAATTTGTTAACCATTTAATTTGAAGAAGTACTTACCTATCTCTATAAAGAAAAACTGAATTCAGCGTGTTAACTTTTATGAACTTATCTCGTAGGAGTGACTATTCACCATGTATCTACCATGACCTGTCATGTTGTTGTTTGTCTTGTCGTATCCCTTTAGCATATGTAATGCCCTGTGTCGGATGACAGAAAGACGCACTGAGCGACAGGCGAGAAATGGCAGCTCATGTTAAGGCTCCCACAATCAGGCGCAATATCGCGGATGCGACAACATTAGCGCTGCCTGTCGCGCCCGCGATATCACGCCTGTTTGGACTAGCCTTTAGGCTCCCTGTGTACTTTCTTATCTTCGCTGTTGTAAAGTAAAAGTAAATTACTCGTAAGTTGAATATAAAAAAAATTAAGAGCCTCACTACCAGCCCTTCCATTTAATATGTCACACTCACACTGTTAATATTATTGCGCATGCACAAGGTACTTTTTTTTTTTTGTATTGTCCCCCAGAAGTGACTCCCATATTCAAAATGTATTTATTTACGTTATACGTCCCATGTTTGGGTCACAATAAATTACCAAATTTCAACATTTTTGTAGGAACTTTTATTTTCTCGCCTATCCTTTTGTGTGAGTTGTCGTTGGAAAGGTCATTCAAAAATATGGTGAGTTTGTTTGAGATAAATTTTTTTAATAAAAAAAAACAACCGACTTCCAAAAAAAACACAAAAAAGTGAAAAAAAAACTTAAATTTCTTTGCTTTAAATTTTCATTTTTTGCCACCGACTGTCTAAGTTCCTTTCCGAAAGCTATTTTTCACTTTTTACTGTTTTTTTTGGAAGTCGTTTGTTTTTTTTTGTAAAATGTTTTTATTTTTCACTTTTTAGTTGTGGTACCTACGCCTCTCAAATTCGAATACCACTACCTCCTATGTAATTAATAGTGACGGAGTCAAATAAGATATCATCTACATAGACTAAGTGGGAAAAAATACGTAATCATTGAAGCTAAATCAAAAACTGCTCAAGCAAACTTAATAAAATTTATATGAGACCAAACAGGAAGCACCACCTTTCAAATAAAAAAAGAATCATCAAAATCGGTCAACCCACTCGAAAGTATTGAGGTAACAAAAATAAAAAAAAATAATTATAAAAACCGACGAATTGATAACCTCCTCCTTTTTTTGAAGTCGGTTAAAAATCATTTTTGGATTCAGGGATCCGTTTGCAAAATATTAAGCTTTAAAGTGCAAATTTTTGTTACAGTCAAGTGTCTCCCCCCTTGCCAGCTAAATGGTTGGTTTTGGACATGTGCAAAATTCACGGCAGTAGTATGTATAAGCAACGAAATTAAAAGGAAAACTATCACAACAGTAGGCTATGGAAGAACAAGTATTTCAACTACGGAACCCTTCATTGTGCGTAGTACGACACGAAGTTGGCCGGTTTTTATTCATTTGTTTTAGTCGCAAGAAGCCTCGCCGTTCGCACCGCGTGAAAATTCGCTGCAGTGGAATGTCCCGTGGCCAGACGGTTAAGTAATTTGGTATTATTATTATGTATTGAATCCTGCTATTATTATTGTATCTTCCGAAATAAGGTTGAGAGATGTTGTGTAACAAGCAAATAATGTATGTTTGTAGCGATGCACGGCGTTTGCCTGCGCAGGCGGTGCCGTGCAGCGCCCCACAACACGCGCCCCACGCTGCGGGCTCGCGCTCTTGAATCAAACTCAAACTCAAAGCATTTATTTCAATTAAACCATTTACAGGCACTTTTGAATTGTCAAAGAGTCGGTCAGTTAGTCAAAAAGTTGAAGCTAGTTGCCCATTCCAATTCGTAGATCTCTATGGAGAAGAACGGGCAAGAAACTCCAAGGACACTCTCTTAAAAATGTATATAGATATTACAAAATCCTGGATACAGTATTCTTGGTGCTTCTATATGTGAGAACAATGTCAAACGAAAAATAATCAAAAACAATTCAAAATATAAGATTAAAAATAAACCCTGGCAGATCAGATAAGAGATGACCAGTCTCAACTGAGGGCGCCCGTTCACGAACATGACACGTGGAATAAAACATCAGTGCTGAGCAACAGCCCGCCCGAGTGCTACTTGTATTGTGTCCCGTACCTACTGTATCGAAATGCCACGGAAAGCTGCCGTTTCAGACGAAGAAGTAGTTAAATGCTTAAAAAAAAATTGAACTTATCTATCCTCGCCAAAACTGCCGGGATATTCCAACACTATATGGCGCAATATATGTGCCGAGTCAGACAATAAGTGGACTGCTCACCACGCTCATAACAGTATGAGCCAGGATCGGCACAGAATCCTTACGATCCCCGATTGGAAAAGGGCATCGTTATTAGGAACCAACTGCCTCCTGATTCTGACCAAGTCACGTCGGTGGGTTCAAAACTACCCGACCAGCTCCCGACAAGCACCCACCTTTTGTGTGTTTTGAGCATAAATGATGCACTATAAGTACCGAATCAAATTGAAACTACAAAAAATATTTCGTATTCTTATTGATTGTGGGGTATCACTGTTAAATGATGGTTGATCAAATACACAACTTTACCACTCTTATCTATTATCGTCTCTCTGCATCATGTATCGTATCAGTAGTACTACTCACGGTGCACAATGAGAAACGTAAGTGTGGCCGCTTCATTCAATGCAATAATTCTCGCGGTAAATTTCTTTGATCTGCCTAAAATACCGCCACCAGAGTTATCACCCAACATTAAACGCCAATGTGAATGCCGTTGACAAATTCTCGAGGTAAGTTGTGGTGTGGTACACCAACCGTTAACGTTTATTATCGGGATAATCCGTTGGTGTGGTCCCTGCCTATAAGATTTGTCATATTTAAAAATTATTTTAAAAAAACTTTGTATCTCCGGCAGGGGTGAGTGGGGGGATCTACTAACCATTCCCCCCTCTCCTCCCTCCCCTATCCCCTATCGCGGCGGCACGTTTCTAAACTTTAATCTGCTCTAGAGTAAAACGCGTTCTCAGAAATAATTTAATATCAATTAAAAAATTAACTCTCTAATGATTTTTTTTAACTCTCTATCTCTCTCTAACGATTCTCAAACTACATATGTTTTTTAATTAGGTCTAAGTTCATTTTTGCGGGAATGGGGGCCAATCTCACAAAAGTAATTAAAATCGTTGATAAATAAAACTAATTACTCTCTAACGATTTTTCTTTTCTCTCTAACTCTCTCTAACGATTCTCTAACGATTAGCATTAACAAAAGTTGAGAATAATTAATTCGGGGGCAAAATTCACAGAGGTGGGCTAACGTCACGCTATTAGAAATGATTTAATATTAAATAAAATATTAACTCTCTAACGATTTTGTGTAACTCTCAATCTCTCTCTAACGATTCGCAAACGATTAAAAAAATAAAATTACGTCTAAGTCCATTTTTGCGAGAAGGGGGGCCAACTTAACACGAAAAATTAAAATTGTATTTACATAAAAACTAATTACTCTCTAACGATTTTTCTTTTCTCTCTAACCCTCTCTAACGATTCTCTAACGATTAGGATTAACAAAAGTTCATAATAATTAAATCGTGCGGCTAACTTCACGGAGGTGTGTTTTAGTCCAACAAACTGTCAATTCGATTTCGCACTTCGCACCACAGACTAATTACTACTCACGTAGGTACGTAGTACTGTTGTGTTGCACCACAGACAGAACTTTATTGCACAGACGGACAGACCGACAGATTCTCGCCTTAGGGCCGAGTCACACCGGAATGCACAGAGTACTTTTCTTTATGGCCGGAATAGCAGCGACTGGCAGCGAAGCGACGAGCACTTTCAGTGTGAAATAATTTTAAACTTTATGTACATACTTAAAAGATCGCTGCCGCAGTTGCCATTCCAGTGTGACTCAGCCTTTATGTGAGTTTATTGTTCCTTGCATAGACTACAATAATTGTAGTCTATGGTCGAAATTACTTTTGAGACATTCTAAAGACTCACCCTGTGTCTGTTGGTACCTATAATTATTATAGGTACCGACAGACACAGGGTGAGTCTTGTCTTGTCTAGTTATGCTGCATTACATAAGTAAAATATTTAGTTTCATTTGTCACCGCATCTTAATCTTTTTTGCCAAGCCGTACTTAAATTATCAAGGCATCTTCCAGCCAGATTTAAACTCGCTACGTCGCTCGAAAATTTTGTTCAAAGGTTCGATAAATCAAGAAGAACTTGAAAATGATTAATAGCGAAATATTCTGAACTGTTTTTTTTTTTTTTTTTTAACTATCTTGAAGTTGATTTCTGAAATCATGACTTCTTAACCGGACATTCCTGTGGCTGCCTTAAGCTTCTACACTCAGGGCCTCCAGCCAGGGGCATAAACTATTCTAAATTAATATTAAGTGTGTGCTCGCTAAGGGCACCCCCTGTGGGGTACGAACCTCGGCTTAGGACAACATCACTGGCGGGGGGACAGCAAGATGGGACAGGCTGGATCAAAATATCATCATTATTATTATTATACGGGGAATTTAAAGCTACGTGCTCAGCTGCGGCGCGGGCTGGCACTACTTCATCGGACAAGGGACGGGGGGTTGGTGAATTTAATCGGGGCGGACGCGAACGTGTTTTGCCTCGACGGCGAGGTCGGAATGACGGGAGGCGTCTGTGTTTGTGCACTGTACTGGTCTCCCTACGGCTCTCCTGGAGGAGAGTTATGGGGTCGTCTGGCTCTGAGAGAGTATGCCGCGGACGGCGAATCGAACTAATATTGGATGGGACATAGCAGGAGGCCTCGACAACCAGAGGGTTGCGATGTGTGACAGCTGTGTCGAAATAACGCTTTGAGAGGCGTTTGAGAAACTGGCGGATGGTGGGGATCTTTAGGTCGAGATGTAGGATCTCGTTACGAACATAAAAGGGTGCTCCCGTGACCTTTCTAAGGAATCTATTCTGGAGTGTCTGCATCCTATGAATGTAGTGGGGTTTTGCTTGAGCAAAGACGGAACCCGCATAGGTCATGATGGGACGAATGCACGCGGTGTAGGTACGCAATTTGCACTTTAGTGACAATTTGCTACGCGCATTTAATATGGAATGGAGTCTACCTAGAGCGAAAGCGGCTCGCGAACGAACCTGCTTTATGTGCTCTCGAAACGTGAGTTTTTGATCCAGTATTACACCTAGATATTTGGCTTGCTTCTCCCAAGGGATCGGCTTGCCGAACATAGTTACTGGAGGGGGACAGAGAAAGCTACGAAGTTGCGGTTTTATAAAGAAAACCGCTTGACTTTTGTCGGGATTGACTTCGATACGCCACTTTTGAAACCAGGCGCCAAGATTGTTGACCGCTCTCTGGAGTGTGGCTCGTATGTTGTCACGACTTCGTCCCTTGTAATAGATGGCCGTATCGTCTGCGAACAGAGCCAACTGCGCCTTTCTATTCTTTGGGATATCACTAGTGAAAAGAGTAAATATGAGCGGGGAGAGCACTGAGCCCTGTGGGACACCCGCACGTATGGGTCGGGGGGAGGATAAGGCTCCTTCGATGCGATAACGAAAGGTGCGATCCGACAGAAAATCACGTACTATGAGTACGAGACGATCAGGCACACCGAGTTGGTATAACTTGTATAACAATCCGTTATGCCAAACCTTGTCGAAGGCTTTCGCTATATCAAAGAAGATAGCACCGGTCATAGAGCCGTGCTGGAAACCAGCACTTACGTGCTCTACGATCCGGTGGACCTGATGCACGCTAGAGTGCTGAGTTCGAAAACTGAACTGTTCATTGGGGATGAGGCCTTTGGTCTCGGCGTAGTCTCTGAGTCGCTTATAAATAAGTCTCTCATAGATTTTGCCTATGACCTTGAGCAAACTAATGGGACGATAACTCGACGGTGCCGACTTTGGCTTGCCGGGTTTCGGGATACCTATGACTGTGGCTTCTTTCCACGCTTTAGGGAATATATTATTGCTCAGAGCACCATTGAAGATGGTGGTCAGTAGCATTATCAGATGGGCTGGGAACAATTGCACCACCCTATTGGTGATACCGTCTGAACCGGGGGCTTTGCGAATCTTAAGACCCTTGATGATCTCGTGCACCTCGTCCGGAGCGACGGGGAGCAGGGGATCATCAGGGTCCTCTACGGGCGGAAGAGTAGCTCTACGTTCGACTTCAGCGTCCACCTCATCGAGATGAGCTTGATCTACTGGTAGGGTACTGGGAGAGCATTGAACCTCTAGACTATCAGCTAGACACTCTGCCTTTTCTATGTCGTCGAAGGCGACTGACTTATCGGGGCGCACTAGGGGGGGCATACTCGCGACCTGATCGGAGTTCAAGTTCCTAGTCAACTGCCAGAAGAGCTGTTGCTCTGGCTCTAGTTCGCTCAGCATCTTATCCCATCCCGCATTACGTAGCTCCGCTACGCGTTTCTTTACAGATCTCTGTAAATAGCGCATATGGGCCTTGTTTGCGGAACAGGGAAAGTTACTGTAGGCACGGGTGGACGCGTTCTTCTCCGTTATCAGATCACGTACATCCTGCGGGAGCCTCCAGCGACGGTCTTCCGTCACTGGAGTCTCCTTTGAACATTCGTTCAAAACAGACTGTACGTGATCTGTAAGAGAGTCGATCGCGGCCGTGGTGTCAGCGATAGAGTCGAATTTATCGGGGATAGAGTCCAATTGGGGGGACGTGTTGGATTTCAGCTTTGCGCTTACTTTCTTCCAGTCCGTGACCTTTTTGGTAGCATTGGGATTTTGGGAGGGATCCGAGAGACCTATGCGGGGGGCCAGACTCATGACTATCGGACGGTGGTCGGAGGTAAGCTCGTCTACCGTTTCTATTGATGTTAATCTTAAATTGACGTTCTTAAGGAGCGCCATGTCTAGTACATCGGGAGTTTGACTAATATTATGAGGGAAATGAGTGGGAGTCATCGGAGCGATGATATCGAAGTTCAGTGAGGCTGAGAGATCGAGCAAGTGTCGCCCTCTGGTGGTGGTGACTAAGCTATTCCAAGCGGGATGTTTGGCATTAAAGTCGCCCGCTATTATAACGGAGCTACTTAAGCCGAGAAGGATTGAGAGGTCATTTGAGAGGACTTGACAGTCTTCCCCGATGCCTGGAGGGTGATAGGCCGATATTATAGTGATCGGTTGATGACCGGTCATGCCTAAGCGGCATATGGATACTTCTATAAGAGAGAGGGACGAGGGGGGCTCTATGGGGATGCAGTACAGCTCCTTTTTATAATAAATGAGGGTGCCGCCTCTGTGACAGCGCGTTCTGTCATTACGAATCAACCGATAGTTCGCTATGGAGGGATTCCGGAGATATGGTTTTAAAAAAGTTCCCTGTATGAGGAGGATGTCTATTTGATGGTCGCGAAGAAAGAGAGCGATCTCTTCTTTTTGACCTTTGATGCCATTCGCATTGAATATACCTAGTCTGAGGGATCGGGGCTTAAATCTTTCTATAATGGCGTTAGACATTATGATTTGACTTAGCGAGGGACTCTAGGGCTTGCTTAATCTCGGGGTAAGCATTATAGATCACCGAGATCTGAGCGATGTTACAACTATCTCTGGCTGCCTTGATTTCGGCGGCCATACGGATAGCGCGGGGAGAGAGAAACATCATGTACGTAGATGTAATCTCATTGAACGGATCTAGTGGGGTATTGGCCACGGGAGCGGGGGTGGGGGTGGGACGCGGCGACGGCGCTACGGTAGCGGGTGCGCGTTTTGCGGGAGGCGCTGAGGGCGCGGGGGCAGCTAGGCGGGGGGAGGTAGGCGCAAGTTGCGTTTGAGGCGTATAGAACGCGGGTAAAGAAGGGTGGGGGTGGGCACGGATACGGGGATCCATGAGCGAGTATAGAGGAGTGTGAGGGGGAGGGAGCCTTGCGGTGGCTAAAGCTGGGAATGCATGTTGATGATTTAACATGTTCCAGGGACTAGACCTCTGAGGGCTAAGTCTCTGTGGAAGTTGAGAGGAGGGAGCGGAAGGGAATTCCCTTTGCTGACGATTGTCAGCACGCTTAGTAAGCTTGGGAGAACTGGATTTGGGGGCTTTTGAACATCCGCGGTAATTCGCTGGATGACCCTCTTGTCCGCATAACACGCAACTGGGAGGACTGAGGCAAAGGTTACGATCTTTGGGACGGTTGCAGTCGGCTGTGCCGTGCTCGCCCAGGCACTTTACGCACCTGGGTTTCGCGTGACAATGCCTCTGCGAATGACCGTATAGTTGGCAGCGATGACACTGCCCTATATTTCCGTTCTTACGGGGTTTCTCGATGAGAAAGCCTGTAAGATTACAGAGAGATTTTAAATTGAAAATGGGGTGATGCCCCTCTACGGGAGAGCAGACGACAAGTATCATGTCGAATGCTTCACCGCCACGCGAGTGGTGCATACGGTGGACTTCGTCCACGGGAACGTTTTGCGACTGAAGGTCGGCTTTTACGTCATCGGGGGAGATTTCCTTCGGGATGCGTTTAATAACGACCCTAATCTGTCGGTCCTCTGGGAGCGAGAAGGTGTGAAATGACACACCTCTGGCTCTCAGGAGTTTGGTCAGTTCGCGATAGTCATTCGCGGTCGGAATCGTGACTTTAATACCCTGTAGGGTGGAACGGGCATTGGTGAATGCGATCTTATGATCGACACACCATTTGGATACATCAGTCCACTTCCCCTTGTCCTGAATGAACACGGGGGGAGGGGGCGATTTTTTATTTAAGCGAGGCCCCGGAGCAACTTGTGCTACTATCGCGGCGGTCGAGGTGGAGGGGGAAATCGCGGTGTCGACAACGGTAGTGCTACTGGGCACTGTACCGGTCACTTGCGCTACGGGGGTCGGGGTGGGGGAAATGACGTCAACGGCGACGACTTTATTTGCTTGACTGGACGATTGTCTCTTCTTCTTCCTCTTATTCCCTTTTCCGGTGACTGGGGTGAACCCGTCGTCATCCGATTGGGAAGGAGAGGAAGGAGGAGAGGCATTCTCACCGTCAGAGGCAATGTTATTATAAATCGGTGTGGCAATCCTCTTTGATGAAGAGGGTGCGGGCTCGGTGACGTCCATAGACTCTACCGCGGGGCTGAAGGCAGGGCTGAAGGCCGGGCTAGGGGAGCGGACAAAAGGGACCTCAAGCTCTATGTTAGGGAGCGACTGGGAGATGCCTAATGCATCTGTGAACTCCGCTAATTCAGCGGGACTTGGCTCTAGAAGCGGCAAAAGGAGGTCGACCTCCTTTCGCATGAGAGCTAATTGGTTGTCTGTTGGTTTAGCCAATAGCCTCATTACGAGGGAAAATAGTTTCCTCGTGAGAGGGTCCATTTTTATCGGACTCGACATATCTATAAATGGGAGGGAATGATTCCTACTCCTACCTCCCCGGGAGGATAGCCCGGGGATGTGTAAAAACCCTCCCTGTCGGGTATAGACAGGGAGGTTGTGTACTTAAGGTGAGCCCTAAGCTTGCTTTTGCCCGTTGCCTATCTTATTTGTGCAACGGGGTCCTAACAGGGTCTGGTGTGAAGGGGTAGATACACCCAACCACTCCAGGTGTGTAGCTGTGAAAGCAAAACTGTCACCAATGCCGACTAGGAGATCCCCCAAGGCCGAACACTGGGACCCGTCCAACTTTCTGCCTCACCCTGAAGGGGATCGGCGGGTGCGTCTGGGTCAACACCCCCTCGGTTTCGTTAGCACCGTTAGGTATCCACCGAGGACCACGAAACTGTGGTTTTTAATCCAGAAGGGATCAAAAATACGCGACGAACGTTTTGACAATAAACTCTGTTAAGAGAAATATTTTATTAACTGTGTCTTGAAAAAGACGCACAGCTAATAGATCGATGATAGTCGCAATGACTATGACGCACTCGGGAACACTTGATTCCGGAATATCTGTAACGCACGAAACACACACAGGGCAACACGACCGACCGCTGCCGCTGGCGCGCATCGAATCTTTTCTCTGAACTGTTGAGAATATCTCAACTTTTATTTTTAAATGATAGGTATCCTCCTCTTCTTTACCACATTTGCCTTCTAATCTGTGTTTGCCTTTGCACTACTACGTTTCTGTATAATTATGTTCCACAGACAGACACACACACGACTTTACACGACACACAGCTAAGGCCGTAAACACACGTCAGATTTTTTCATCAGATAGTCGGATCCGATAGCTTGATCTGGCTACCGGAAGGCTATTATTTTGTTTGAACATTCAACTCATTTGTTTGAACATTTTGGACGTCCGAGTCGGAAACTGGTTTGAGGCGTTTTCGATTTTACTGTCGGTCCAATTGTCTGCATTCTTCTGGATAGAGCCAAAATGTGGAGCTTGCTCAAATTTTCATTGTCAAATTGGCTCGCGGCTCGTGGCTCGTGGCGATGACAGATGCGGAGCCAAGGCGGGCTACGACCGAGCAAAATTTCAAACCTGTTGGATCGCCGACGAACGAACTTACTCAGTGGTTTTAAAGTCCACGTACTTAGAATCACACACAGGCAGGCGAGTAAGCTCGCCGAGCCATAAGTACGCGTACTTGCTCGCACGTCTATCATCCCTTTGACGTGTGTACACACGGCTACACATCAAGCTATAAATTTCCAGTTTATACTGATCCTTGAGTATTAATATTCTGTGTGCTGATCTCGCATTGTAGTACTGACAGACAGTTAAACGATAGGCGGGTTGATCGAGCTGTACAGAGACTTTCCTGAGCTCGGTGAAGTTAGCCGCACGATTTAATTATTATGAACTTTTGTTAATCCTAATCGTTAGAGAGGGTTAGAGAGAAAAGAAAAATCGTTAGAGAGTAATTAGTTTTAATGTAAATACAATTTTAATTTTTCGTGTGAAGTTGGCCCCCCCTCCCGCAAAAATGGACTTAGTCGTAATTTTATTTTTTTAATCGTTTGCGAATCGTTAGAGAGAGATTCAGAGTTACACAAAATCGTTAGAGAGTTAATATTTTATTTGATATTAAATCATTTCTAAGAGCGTGACGTTAGCCCACCTCTGTGAATTTTGCCCCCGAATTAATTATTCTCAACTTTTGTTAGTGCTAATCGTTAGAGAATCGTTAGAGAGAGTTAGAGAGAAAAGAAAAATCGTTAGAGAGTAATTAGTTTTATTTATCAACGATTTTAATTACTTTTGTGAGATTGGCCCCCATTCCCGCAAAAATGGACTTAGACCTAATAAAAAAAAAAATGTATTTTGAGAATCGTTAGAGAGAGATAGAGAGTTAAAAAAAATCATTAGAGAGTTAATGTTTTAATTGATATTAAATTATTTCTGAGAACGCGTTTTACTCTAGAGCAGATTAAAGTTTAGAAACGTGCCGCCTCGATAGGAGATAGGGGAGGGAGGAGAGGGGGGAATGGTTAGTAGATCCCCCCACTCACCCCTGCCGGAGATACAAAGTTTTATTTAATGATTTTTAAATATGACAAGTCTCATATGCTGGGACCACACACACGGATTATCACGATAATAGACGTTAACCGTGGGTGGAGCCACAACTTATTGAATTTGTCAATTGAATAATAATTTGTTAACCATTTAATTTGAAGAAGTACTTACCTATCTCTATAAAGAAAAACTGAATTCAGCGTGTTAACTTTTATGAACTTATCTCGTAGGAGTGACTATTCACCATGTATCTACCATGACCTGTCATTTTGTTGTTTGTCTTGTCGTATCCCTTTCGCATATGTAATGCCCTGTGTCGGATGACAGAAAGACGCACTGAGTGACAGGCGAGAAATGGCAGCTCATGTTAAGGCTCCCACAATCAGGCGCAATATCGCGGATGCGACAACATTAGCGCTGCATGTCGCGCCCGCGATATCACGCCTGTTTGGACTAGCCTTTAGGCTCCCTGTGTACTTTCTTATCTTCGCTGTCGTAAAGTAAAAGTAAATTACTCGTAAGTTGAATATAAAAAAAATTAAGAGCCTCACTACCAGCCCTTCCATTTAATATGTCACACTCACACTGTTAATATTATTGCGCATGCACAAGGTACTTTTTTTTTTGTATTGTCCCCCAGAAGTGACTCCCATATTCAAAATGTATTTATTTACGTTATACGTCCCATGTTTGGGTCACAATAAATTACCAAATTTCAACTTTTTTGTGGGAACTTTTATTTTCTCGCCTATCCTTTTGTGTGAGCTGTCGTTGGAAAGGTCATTCAAAAATATGGTGAGTTTGTTTGAGATAAATTTTTTTTTTTATAAAAAAAACAACCCACTTCCAAAAAAACACAAAAAAGTGAAAAATAACTTAAATTTCTTTGCTTTTCAATTTTCATTTTTTGCCACCGACTGTCTAAGTTCCTTTCCGAAAGTTATTTTTCACTTTTTACTGTTTTTTTTGGAAGTCGTTTGTTTTTTTTTGTAAAATGTTTTTAATTTTCACTTTTTAGTTGTGGTACCTACGCCTCTCAAATTCGAATACCACTATCTCCTATGTAAATAATAGTGACGGAGTCAAATAAGATATCATGTACATAGACTAAGTGGGAAAAAATACGTAATCATTGAAGCTAACTCAAAAACTGCGCAAACAAAGTTAATAAAATTTATATGAGACCAAACAGGAAGCCCCACCTTTCAAATAAAAAAAGAATCATCAAAATCGGTCCACCCACTCCAAAGTATTGAGGTAACAAAAAATAAAAAATAAAAAAACCGACGAATTGATAACCTCCTCCTTTTTTTGAAGTCGGTTAAAAACCATTTTTGGATTCAGGGATCCGTTTGCAAAATATTAAGCTTTAAAGTGCAAATTTTTGTTACAGTCAAGTGTCTCCCCCCTTGCCAGCTAAATGGTTGGTTTTGGACATGTGCAAAATTCACAGCAGTAGTATGTATAAGCAACGAAATTAAAAGGAAAACTACACAGATTCGATGCGCGCCAGCGGTAACGGTCGGTCGTGTTGCCCTGTGTGTGTTTTCGTGCGTTCCAGATATTCAGGAATCTAGTATTCCCGAGTGCTTCTTAGTCATTGTGACTAACTTCGATCTATTAGCTGAGTGCCTTTTTCAAGGCACAGCTAATAAGGTATTCTTATAACAGAGGTTGTCGTCAAAACGTTCGTCGTGTATTTTGATCCCTTACGGATTAAAACCACAGTTTCGTGGTCCCCGGTGGATACCTAACGGTGCTAACGAAACCGAGGGGGTGTTGACCCAGACGCACCCGCCGATCCCCTTCAGGGTGAGGCAGAAAGTTGGACGGGTCCCAGTGTTCGGCCTTGGGGGATCTCCTAGTCGGCATTGGTGACAGTTTTCCTTTCACAGCTACACACCTGGTGTGGTTGGGTGTGTCTACCCCGACACACTAGACCTGTTAGGACCCCGTTGCACAAATAAGATAGGCAACGGGCAAAAGCAAGCTTAGGGCTCACTCTAAGTACACAACCTCCCTGTCTATACCCGACAGGGAGGGTTTTACACATCCCCGGGCCAACCTCCCGGGGAGTTAGCGAGTAGGATTAATGTTATGTTAGGAAATTAGAATTCCCTCTCATTAGATTTCATTTAGTTTAGTCTTTTTAATCGATTGAAAAATGGATCCTGTTTCAAGGAAACTTTTTTCAATCGTCCTCAGGCTCTTAGCCAAGCCATCTGATAAACAGATGGCATTGATAGGTAAGGAGGTAGACCTCCTTTTGCCCCTGTTAGAACCCAGTGCGGACGAATTAGCCGCTTTCACGGACGTACTGTCCTCCCAATCCCGCCCGTTACTTCAGATAGAATATCCTTCTATCCGTTCCCCCAGCCCGGCCTTCAGCCCGCCCTCTAGCCCCGCGGCGACAGAGGCTATGGATACTACCGAGCCCGCTTCCTCTTCTTCCTCTAAGAGAGCGATCACTCAGTTCGCGCACGCCTCGGACTCAGAGAATGTCTCTCCTTCTTCCTCTCCTTCCCAGTCTGACGACGATGGGTTCACCCCTGTCATCGGAAAAGGGAATAAGAGGAAGAAAAAGAAACAGACCTCTAGTCAAGCGTCAAAGGTAGTCGCGGTTGACGTCATTTCCCCCACCCCTACCTCCGTCTCGCAAGTAGCCGGCGCAGCGCCAAGCAGCGCTACCGCAGCTGCCGCGATAACTTCCCCCTCCACCACCCCCGCCGCGCCCGGCGCACAAGTTGCGCCCGCAGTCCCGCGTGTAACTATTAAAAAAGTTCAGCCCCCTCCCCCCGTGTTCATTCAGGACAAGGCTAAGTGGACTGACGTATCAAAATGGTGTGTAGAGCAAAAGATCTCTTTCACCAATGCCCGATCCACCCTTCAGGGTATTAAAGTAATAGTCCCGACCGCGAATGACTATCGCGACTTGACGAGGCTACTGAGAGCTAGAGGTGTGTCATTCCACACCTTTGCGCTCCCAGAGGACAGACAGATTAGGGTTGTGGTCAAACGCATCCCTAAGGAAATAACATCAGACGACATTAAAGCCGACCTTCAGTCGCAAAATGTCCCCGTGGACGAAGTCCACCGTATGCACCGCTCGCGCGGTGGCGAAGCATTCGACATGGTACTTGTCGTCTGCTCGCCAGTAGAGGGGCATCACCCCATTTTTAACATCAAAAATCTGTGCAATCTCACGGGTTTCCTAATCGAGAAACCCCGTAAGAATGGCAACATAGGGCAGTGTCATCGCTGCCAGTTATACGGACATTCGCAGAAGCATTGTCATGCGAAACCTAGGTGCGTAAAGTGCCTGGGCGAGCATGGCACTGCTGAGTGCACCAGACCGAAAGACCGAAGCTTATGCCTCAGTCCTCCTAGTTGCGTACTATGCGGACAAGAGGGACATCCAGCGAATTACCGCGGATGTTCAAAAGCCCCCAAATCGAGTTCTCCCAAGCTCACAAAGCGTGCTGACAATCGTCAGTTTAGGGAATTCCCCCCTCCGATACCCTCCTCTCAACTCCCCCAGAGGCTTAGCCCCCAGAGGCCTAGCCCCTGGAACATGCTACAGCACCAACAGGCTTTCCCAGCCTTGGCTGCTACTAGGCCTCCCCCCCCCCACACCCCTCTCTACTCTCTCATGGACCCGCGTGTCCGTGCCCACCAAGCTCACCCCCCACCACCACCACCCGCGCACTCTGCGCCCCCCGCGCACTATGCGCCCCCCTCCACCCCCGCCCCCGCGCCCTCAGCGCCCCCCGCAAAACGCGCTCCCGCTCCCGTAGCGTCGCGCCCCACTCCCCTCCCCACTCCCGTGGCGGCCCAGGCCCCGCTAGACCCGTTCAACGAGATAACATCTACCTATATGATGTTTCTCTCCCCCCGCGCTAAACGTATGGCCGCCGAAATTAAGGCAGCTAGAACTAGCTGTAACATAGGACAGATCGCTGTCATCTATAATGCTTATCCCGAGATTAAGCAAGCCCTTGAGAACTTAGCTATGACATCCCATAATGTATAACGCCACTATAGAAAGGTTTAAACCCCGATCCCTCAGACTAGGAATCTTCAATGCCAATGGCATCAGAGGTCAAAAAGAAGAGACCGCGCTCTTTCTTCGCGACCATCAATTAGATATTCTCCTTATACAGGAAACTTTCTTAAAACCCCATCACCGCGATCCCTCTCTAGCTAACTATCGCTTGGTTCGCAACGATAGAACGCTCCGTCACAATGGTGGCACTCTCATTTACTATAAAAAGGAGTTGTATTGCATCCCCATAGACCCTCCCCCGTCCCTCTCACGTATTGAAGTATCCGTATGCCGCTTAGGCATGACCGGTCACCAACCGATCACTCTCGTATCGGCGTACCTCCTTCCGACCCCCTCAGAGGACTCTCTAGCCCTCTCAAATGACCTCTCAGCTCTTCTCGGCTTGAGTAGCTCCGTTATTATAGCGGGCGACTTCAATGCCAAACATCCCGCGTGGAATAGCCTCTCCACCACTACTAGAGGGCGACAATTGTTCAACCTCTCATCCTCCCTAATCTTCGACATCATCGCTCCGATGACTCCCACTCATTACCCCGATAACCCAAACCACACCCCCGATATTATTGATATGGCGCTCCTTAAGAACGTCAACCTTAGATTAGATTCAATAGAAACGGTAGACGAGCTTAACTCTGATCACCGCCCAATAATTATTAGTCTCGCCCCCCGCATAGGTCTCTCTGACCCCTCTCACCCCCTCGCCACCAAAAGGGTCACGGACTGGAAGAAAGTAAGCGAAAAGCTGAAATCCAACACGTCCCCCCAATTGGACTCTATCCCAGATAAATTCGACTCTACCGCTGATACGGCGGCCGCGATCGACTCTCTTACCGATCACGTACAAACTGTGCTGAACAATAGTTCAAAGGAGGTTCCGGCGACGGACGACCGTCGCTGGAGGCTCCCGCAGGATGTACGTGATCTGATAACGGAGAAGAACGCGTCCGCCCGTGCGTACAGCAACTTCCCCTGTGCCGCAAACAAAGCCCATATGCGCTATTTACAGAGATCTGTAAAGAAACGTGTAGCGGAGCTGCGTGACGCGGGATGGGATAAGTTGTTGAGCGATCTAGAGCCGAATCATCTCGCCTTCTGGCAACTAACTAGGAAACTGAAATCAGATCAGTGTGCGAGCATGCCCCCCCTAGTACGCCCCGATAAGTCCATCGCATTCGAGGACACCGATAAGGCTGAATGCCTAGCAGACAGCCTAGAGGCTCAATGCTCTCCCAGTACCCTACCAGTAGACAAAGCTCACCTCGATAAGGTCGACGCTGAAGTCGAACGTAGGTCTACTTTACCACCAGTAGAAGACCCTGACGATCCCTTGCCCCCCGTCACACCAGACGAGGTGCACGAGATCATCAAGGGTCTTAAGACTCGCAAAGCCCCCGGTTCAGATGGCATCACCAATAAGGTGATGCAACTGTTCCCAGCCCACCTTATAATGCTACTGACCACCATCTTCAATGGTGCTCTGAGCAATAACATCTTCCCACAGGCATGGAAAGAAGCCACGGTAATAGGTATCCCGAAGCCCGGCAAGCCAAAGTCGGCACCTTCGAGTTACCGCCCCATCAGTTTGCTCAAGGTCATAGGTAAAATCTATGAGAGACTTATTTATAAGCGACTCAGAGATTACGCCGAGACCAAAGGCCTCATCCCAAACGAACAGTTCGGCTTTCGAACTGAGCACTCTAGCGTGCATCAGGTACACCGGATCATAGAGCACGTAAGCGCCGGCTTCCAGCGCGGCAATGTGACCGGTGCAATCTTCTTCGATATAGCGAAAGCATTCGACAAGGTCTGGCACAACGGTTTGATATACAAGTTATACCAACTCGGTGTGCCGGATCGTCTCGTACTCATAATACGGGACTTTTTGACGAATCGCACCTTCCGCTATCGCATCGAAGGAGCCGTCTCCTCCCCCCGACCCATCCGCGCGGGCGTCCCTCAGGGCTCCGTGCTATCTCCCCTCATTTTCACGCTGTTCACCAGCGATATCCCAAAACATGGTAAGGCACAGTTGGCTCTGTTCGCAGACGATACGGCCATCTACTACAAGGGTATTAGTAATGATAATATACGCATAACTCTCCAGAGAGCGGTCAACAATCTTGGCGCCTGGTTTCGAAAATGGCGTATAGAAGTCAATCCCGATAAAAGTCAAGCGGTATTCTTTCAGAAACCGCGGGGCGGTTGGCCCCTCCCCCCCCCTCCTCCAGTCACCATGTTCGGCAAGCAGATCCCTTGGGAGAAGCAAGCCAAATACTTAGGTGTAACTCTGGACCAACATCTCACGTTTCGAGAGCACATAAAGCAGGTTCGTTCGCGAGCTGCTCTCGCTCTAGGTAGACTCCACTCAGTTCTGAATGCACGCAGCAAATTATCACTCAAGTGCAAAATGCGTACTTACATTACGTGCATTCGCCCCATCATGACCTATGCGGGTTCCGTCTTTGCTCATGCAAAACCCCATCATATACATTGGATGCAAACACTCCAAAATCGATTCCTTAGAAAGGCCACGGGAGCTCCCTTTTATGTTCGTAACGAGATCCTCCATCTCGACTTAAAGATTCCCACAATCCGCCAGTTTCTCAAACGCCTCTCAAAGCGTTACTTCGAGTCAGCCGCCACACATCGCAACCCTCTGGTTGTCGAGGCCTCCCGATATCGCACATCTACTATTAGCGTCATTCGCCGTCCGCGGCATGTTCTCACTGAGCCAGACGACCCCATAACTCTCCTCCAGGAGAGCAGTAGGGAGACCAGTACAGTGCACAAATACAGACGCCTCCCGTCATTCCGACCTCGCCGTCGAGGCAAAACACGTTCGCGTCCGTCCCGATTATTAAATTCACCCCCCCGTCCCTTGTCCGATGAAGTAGTGCCAGCCCGCGCCGTAGCTGAGCACGTAGCTTTAAATTCCCCGTTTAATAATAATGATGATCTAAACCTTTTGATCCAGCCTGTCCCAACAACTTGCTGTCCCCCCGCCAGTGATGTCGCCCTAAGCCGAGGTTCGTACCCCACAGGGGGTGCCCTTAGCGAGCGCACACTTAATTTTAATTTAGAATAGTTTATATGCCCCTGGCTGGAGGCCCTGAGTGTAGAAGCTTAAGGCAGCCACAGGAAAGTCCGGTTAAGAAGTTATGATTTCCGAAATCACACTTCAAGATGCCATAGTTAAAAAAAAAAAAAAAAAAAAAAAAAGGAAAACTATCACAACAGTAGGCTATGGAAGAACAAGTATTTTAACTACGGAACCCTTCATTGTGCGTAGTACGACACGCACTTGGCCGGTTTTTATTCATTTGTTTTAGTCGCAAGAAGCCTCGCCGTTCGCACCGCGTGAAAATTCGCTGCAGTGGAATGTCCCGTGGCCAGACGGTTAAGTAATTTGGTATTATTATTATGTATTGAATCCTGCTATTACTATTGTATCTTCCGAAATAAGGTTGAGAGATGTTGTGTAACATGCAAATAACGTATGTTTGTAGCGATGCACGGCGTTTGCCTGCGCAGGCGGTGCCGTGCAGCGCCCCGCAACACGCGCCCCACACTGCGGGCTCGCGCTCTTGAATCAAACTCAAACTCAAAGCATTTATTTCAATTAAATCATTTACAGGCACTTTTGAATTGTCAAAGAGTCGGTCAGTTAGTCAAAAAGTTGAAGCTAGTTGCCCATTCCAATTCGTAGATCTCTATGGAGAAGAACGGGCAAGAAACTCCAAGGACACTCTTTTAAAAATGTATATAGATATTACAAAATCCTGGATACAGTATTCTTGGTGCTTCTATATGTGAGAACAATGTCAAACGAAAAATAATCAAAAACAATTCAAAATATAAGATTAAAAATAAACCCTGGCAGATCAGATAAGAGATGACCAGTCTCAACTGAGGGCGCCCGTTCACGAACATGACACGTGGAATAAAACATCAGTGTTGAGCAACAGCCCGCCCGAGTGCTACTTGTATTGTGTCCCGTACCTACTGTATCGAAATGCCACGGAAAGCTGCCGTTTCAGAAGAAGTAGTTAAATGCTTAAAAAAAAATTGAACTTATCTATCTTCGCCAAAACTGCCGGGATATTCCAACACAATATGGCGCAATATATGTGCCGAGTTAGACAATAAGTGGACTGCTCACCACGCTCATAACAGTATGAGCCAGGATCGGCACAAAATCCTTACGATCCCCGATTGGAAAAGGGCATCGTTATTAGGAACCGACTGCCTCCTGATTCTGACCAAGTCACGTCGGTGGGTTAAAAACTACCCGACCAGCTCCCGACAAGCACCCACCTTTTGTGTGTTTTGAGCATAAATGATGCACTATAAGTACCGAATCAAATTGAAACTACAAAAAATATTTCGTATTCTTATTGATTGCGGGGTATCACTGTTAAATGATGGTTGATCAAATACACAACTTTACCACTCTTATCTATTATCGTCTCTCTGCATCATGTATCGTATCAGTAGTACTACTCACGGTGCACAATGAGAAACGTAAGTGTGGCCGCTTCATTCAATGCAATAATTCTCGCGGTAAATTTCTTTGATCTGCCTAAAATACCGCCACCAGAGTTATCACCCAACGTTAAACGCCAATGTGAATGCCGTTGACAAATTCTCGAGGTAAGTTGTGGTGTGGTACACCAACCGTTAACGTTTATTATCGGGATAATCCATTGGTGTGGTCCCAGCCTATAAGATTTGTCATATTTAAAAATGATTTAAAAAAACTTTGTATCTCCGGCAGGGGCGAGTGGGGGGATCTACTAACCATTCCCCCTCTCCTCCCTCCCCTATCCCCTATCGCGGCGGCACGTTTCTAAACTTTAATCTGCTCTAGAGTAAAATGCGTTCTCAGAAATAATTTAATATCAATTAAAACATTAACTCTCTAATGATTTTTTTTAACTCTCTATCTCTCTCTAACGATTCTCAAACTACATATTTTTTTTAAATTAGGTCTAAGTTCATTTTTGCGGGAATGGGGGCCAATCTCACAAAAGTAATTAAAATCGTTGATAAATAAAACTAATTACTCTCTAACGATTTTTCTTTTCTCTCTAACTCTCTCTAACGATTCTCTAACGATTAGCATCAACAAAAGTTGAGAATAATTAATTCGGGGGCAAAATTCACAGAGGTGGGCTAACGTCACGCTATTAGAAATGATTTAATATTAAATAAAATATTAACTCTCTAACGATTTTGTGTAACTCTCAATCTCTCTCTAACGATTCGCAAACGATTAAAAAAATAAAATTACGTCTAAGTCCATTTTTGCGAGAAGGGGGGCCAACTTCACACGAAAAATTAAAATTGTATTTACATAAAAACTAATTACTCTCTAACGATTTTTCTTTTCTCTCTAACCCTCTCTAACGATTCTCTAACGATTAGGATTAACAAAAGTTCATAATAATTAAATCGTGCGGCTAACTTCACGGAGGTACTTTCCTGTGGGATCTTAGCTGCGAACAGTACAAAGACAACAATCAAAAGCGCCTAGCCTAAATGGCTATCAATTAATCCAATGACAATGACAAATCGGTCAAAAAAAAATCCCATGACTCTTCGAAAACCACGACAGAATGGCTTGTTGGCGTTGGCGACCATAGTTGAAAGTTTGAAACAGCTCTGCCGGTCGCCAACCAAGGTCACCTTTGTCCGGGACGTGGTGGTTGGCAGCCGTGTAGCAGGCACGAGCAGGCGTAGAGTCTGTCTGTCTCCTGTTGTGATGTTGCAAGTAGAGAAAATTATAGATGGAATCGGAAGAATCTATGGTCGAATTTGAAGAGAAAACGTGCGACCCCAATCAGTACGACGCCAAACGAAAAAAAAAAAACGGCGGGCGCCATTGTAGCGTGGCGTGGTTTGTCTTGTTTCCGTATTCTATACTTTCTTGACTAGAATTTTTAGAATATTGAGTTTTTTTTAATTTCTTCTTGTTCGAAATGGGTGACCGTAAGTAGCAATTTTTATCATATTGCTGCTCCTGTTATTATTTCCTAAGCTATAGCTTATTTGTGAATTTATTTTATCAGCGGGTGATTACAGCGGCGGATACTCGGCCCAATATTCTGTGCCACCACCAGCTATGGCTTCTGGTGACAACAATTACTCTGGGTCTGGACAAGGTTATCAAAGCAGTTATGCTTCTGGCCAAAGTCAAGATTGGAATCAACAAAGTTCCGGTGAGATACCTACTTGTGTTAACTTTTTCTCTTCTGTTTTCTTGAGTGGTCGCCAAATCTCAACCCTACGATTATTTGATCTTTCTATGCTCGAAATTCCCACGCTCAACGGAATAACGGATACTTTGTAACCTTTCTGTAACCAATATTTTAGGCTCCCCACCACGTCTCAATTTGTGATTAACCTGTCTATCTGCTTACTGCCGGTCCCCTAAATTAAATTTCTCACTCAATTCAATTACCTACTTCACCTACACTATTGTTTTAAAAAGTAATGTCAGATTTCTGGCCACCTATTGAAAGCAGCTACAGAGCAAAAATGTGAACCAAGCATTGTGGCTGTTATCATTGTTTAATGTGAACTTGTGTACATTTTGTTTTCAGGTGGTAACTCATATGGAAGTAGCCAACAAGGAAACAGTTATGGTCAAAGCTTTGACTCCAACTATGGCGGCAGTGGTGGTGGTGGTGGTGGTGGCTATGATCGCAACAGCAGCAGTGGTGGCTACAATGTGAGCGGCAGCGATCGCGGAAATAGTTATTATGGAGGTGGTGATCGTGGTAGCTCTACCTATGGTGGAGACCGAGATCGTGACAGACAAGGATATTCCGGTGGCAGTGGCAATGGTGACCGAGGAGGGTTTGGAGGAGGTGATCGAAGCTACAATAGAGATGGGGGGAGTAGAGATGGCGGTTATGGGTGAGTGTCATTGTCTTATATTTTATGTAGGTTGAATACTGGTTAAATCATTCATAACATAAGCCTCCCACTTAAAAAGTCCAGAGTAGTCTACAACATTAGCAATTTTAGTGTAGTATACTTATTTGTATACAAGTTTTTTATTGAATGTATGCAGGGATGATATAATTTTTTTACTCATTCTGATCTAACCTTTGATACAAGTAAACATCATAATATCAAGAAAATAAATATGTCAGCCAATAAACCTTAATAAAAATTCCAGTTAAACATGGTATGGGCTGTGCATCATGATCATAATCCCTGCATAATTTCATCAGAAGAACTTAAAATAAAATTTCAAAATGTACCCCTAAATCACGATAAGCTGGACTCAATGGACTAGAGTCAAGAGATCTATTGATCTACCCAAATCAAAAGGAAGAGTACATACCAAGTACTACCTACTATGGATATATATTTTACTTCATCCATTATATTCAATTTGTATTCTAAAATGTTATCATCAGCTTAGGTCTTCTTATTATTGGATATATGTCATCTTGAAGTTGTATGGTAACTTGGCCCTTTCGAATAGGGAGTCAAATAAATCTGTGAAAAGGGTCTAGTTAATAAGGATTATGCTATAATAATCCAGGTATACATACCACATTACATTGTTTTGTTTAAAATTAATTACACAAGAAAAACAAGTAGTAAGGGATTTGCACTCCTGTCTGTGCATGAAGACTTTTCCGTATATTATGGGTGGTGTAAAAGTAAAATCACCGGATGGCTTTCCTTAATTATGGCTACCAGGGACTGAAAGCAGTTAAGGTAGGTACAGACAGCGTCACTATGTGGAGACTCCTCAAATTCTTATATATTATATTGATTTGAAATTGAGTTTGTTATGACTATCCTATAATACTTTAAATAACCCTGTACTTAGGCTAAGCGTTTGCTGAGAAGCAGGTGATGCAGGTCCACACTGCCTGTGCAGTACAGAGCAGATTTTGTAATGTATGAACATACTGACAGCTGTGGTGTAGGCACGTGTGACGCAGACATGGTGTCTGACCTGCTCTGCGTCTGGTTGTAGAGCGCCGCACAGGTTTAAAAAATAAGTGACGACCAGCTGTCAGTACGTTCATGCATTTCAAAATCTGCTCTGCCCTGCTCTGCGTGGACCTGCGTCACCTGCGTCACCTGCATCTCAGCATTTGCTTAGCCATAATGTCGCGCAGGCGGGTAAAAAGAACACGACTTGACGTGGATTCGAACCAACAACAACGCATCTTCTAACGTCACCATTGAATACTGGCAGTTTTAACCAACTAGTTACTAGCGAGCTTGTTGTAATTGCAGTGAATTTGTAACTTAGTATCGTCCATGCTACTTAATCATTAAAATGAACACAAATTGTTTATTTTGTAAATAGGATATCGGGATCACTATTAAATGTGACATAAAAAAAAATACGCTAGATGAGGTCGGCGTTTCTTATCTGACTACTCTAGAGAAGAAAGGCCGAAACAAACTCACAGGTCGCAGTCTCTTTTAAAGTCCAGACATAATCTTGGTCAGGCCATATGAGGACCATGTAGATTAATGTCTGAAATGGTATTTTGAGGTAAGAACCACACAGATTTGAGTGGACCTGTCCAGTCAGTACACGCATTTGTCAGTAACCGAGGAGCTCAACTCAGAACTTAAGAAGCTCAACGGCTCGACGAACAATACCAGAGAAAGGACATTTGGGTAGGCCGCATAAAATACATAAACTGCCTGCCATCATTAAAACTGAGAAATAGACTTGAAACTTCGCACGAACACTTATCCAAGTAAATAATAACGTTTTTCATTTTTAGTTTACTAAACTTGCCCCCTGAACGGGGTGTCAAAATTGTATAAGAATTTGGAAATTCTTTTACCATAATAGGAATAACGGGGTGTCAAGCTAAGTAAATAAAAATATTAACGCGCTGTCGGATTCACTCGAAACTAGATACGGTACTAATACTTAAAACTAAAAATAAAAAAGTGCGTTTCGGGGTTTTAAAAAAATCAGCTCCTAACATAGTGTAAAAGGGTAATAAAGTTTAAGGTGTAAAGATCGTAAATAAATGTTAAAAATCATAATATTAATTTTCGAAAACCATCTTTCAAAGGGGGTGGAGGGGTTGTTGAAGTTTTTAGAGGAAAGTACGAAATCCACGCGGACGAAGTCGCGAGCAAAGTGCTAGTCGTTTCGAACGAAAATTCCTCCTTTAGATCAAAATTTATGTATCTTAAATTAATGATAATTATAATGATAGGAGTATTAGGAATATTCCTTAACGATACAAAATTGCAAAAAAAAAATCTGAAAAAGCCATATAAAAAAATTAAACCGACGAAAAAAAGATAACTGAAAAGCGAAAAATAAAAAATAAACCTTTTAGTGTAACTAAGCTCCTAAACTATTATAAGTAACTGAGTCGGCGCCAAACAAATTAATTTGGTAGCTTGATGAATTGAATTCATTGAACGTGTTTGGCGCCGCTTCAAAATTTGCTACTTGAGAACCTCATCCTTTTTTTTTCGTCCGTTTCAAAATAAAGATAGATAAGCAGTACCTGTTAAATATTCAAGATTTTTTTTTAAATGATTTTATCTCTTAAAACTATCAAGAATCGCGGAACATTTATGGATATTTTCGAATACCCCTGGGCATGAGGAATCTATTTTTTTTTTATGACGTCTCTATTTGGGCCACCTGTATAATAGGAAAATTACACGACACATTATGTCTCACCAAGTTAAGTTTTATTAAATTATTTTAGTTCAAACATGGTAGGAGAGTGGCCATTGTTCTTTAGACTTTGCAAGTATGCAATAACATGTGTGGGGATAAATCAGCGCAATAATCTTTTGTTGTGCTAAGAACGGCGTCAAGCAGACTTGTGCAAGTCTTAAACTTTTATCGTTATTTAATCTGTATACAATTTCGGTAGGTTCGCTTCCGAAGCTGTGAGGTCTCTTAGTGAGGGTGAGGGACGGGCTGGCGAGGTAGTGCGTTACCGAAAAATTACGAAATTTTTGTGTAGTTCAGTCCCTGGCTATATGTATATATTATACAAATGTATGGCTTCGCAAACACAACTGTCTTCTTTGACTGGCTTCACAAACACCACTGTCACAGAATCCTACATCGCGGAAGCAAAGAATATCGAGAAATCTGCATATACGAAAACAATCCTATATTATAAAAGCAAATCACAAACCTCACGCATATGAAGTCGCGGGCGACAGCTAGTAGCTCATAAATTGGCAAAAAATACCCTTCGACCTTCGACTCTTATCTCCTAGGTAAAATTATGATTTTATTAGGGTTAGTAAATATTGAGACATTTTACAGAAAAATCATGGCCGTTTGCGACAGCTTAATAGATGATGAATGAATAAAAAATGTATAGAAAATAAGTACCTACTTACGAAGGCTTATAAAATAACCTATGTAATCTATATCAAATAAAACACTAGTTCGGTTAATCGTAATAGTGCACATAATTTTTAGGGTTCCGTACCTAAAGGGTAAAACGGGACCCTATTACTAAGACTTTGCTGTCTGTCTGTCTGTCCGTCCGTCCGTCCGTCCGTCCGTCTGTCACCAGGCTGTATCTCATGAAACGTGATAGTTAAGAGTTAAAATTTTCACAGATAATGTATTTCTGTTGCCGCTATAACAACAAATACAAAAAAAATACAGAATAAATTAAATATTTAAGGGGGCTCCCATACAACAAACGTTTTTTTTTTTGCCGTGTTTATAGATAACTAGCTTCCGCCCGCGGCTTCGCCCGTGCGGTATTTCGCTAAAAATTAGCCTATGTCCTTCCCCAGGGTGCCATCTATCTTGCCAAATTTTTTCGAATTCTGTTCTGTGGTTTAGGCGTGAAAAGGTTATCTTTTCACGACACAGACAGACAGAGCTACTTTCGAATTTATAATATTAGTACGGATGGTACGGAACCCTTCGTGCGCGAGTCCGACTCGCACTTGGCCGAATTCATTTACTTGATACTTCATTGAAATGTATAGTTTAGGAGCTAGCGCAGGTTTATTAATTACGTGCAGTACAGTAATTTCGGCAGACCAGCGACCTTTCTATAGACTGCTGTGTTCTGTAATTTCTAACGTGACGATATTATCGTGGACGTCCACGTCATGAAAGACGTTTTTAAATATCCTTCCGCGATAATGTTATAACGCACGTATTTAAGTATTTTGTATTTCCATACATTTTATGGACGTGGACGTCCACGATAATATCGTCACTTTAGACATTATAAAAGCGCACCCGCACATTAGGTTGAGTTTTCTACCTGTTCTTACATTTGAAATCCTAAGATGTAATATATTATTATGTGCTTATTCAGTAACATATTTATTTCAAGAAAATTATGAGGAATGTGTTTATTCAGATGCTTAGTAATTAGTCAAGTAAGTAAAACAGGTTGCTTAATATGTCTGGTCTCTATTTCATTAACATAAACTTCGCTATTTAAATTCTTTAATAATAATTACTCATTTCCGTTGCACATCTTGCTGTTTGAGTATTTAAAAAAAAAAATCTAATATTATTTCAAAGCCGTCAGATATCATTTCAAAATGAAAAAAAAAAAAAATACAAAATATGTATCAGTATTACCAGCTAAAATATCTTACATTAAAATATTTTTCCACTTATAATTTATATTAAGTATTACTACCTCTATATCTACCAAAGAAAATAATATTATTTCCATTGTGCTGCTGTATTGATTTTGTGTCATCTAAAATTGGTATTAAATTAGCATTAATAATAATTATGTACACACTTTTATCAGTATTTCGTATATGTTTGGAATTCGCTATTTAAATCATCAAACGACATTTTATTTTGAACAATAGCATGAATCTGTCTGTAAATGCTTTAAAATTAAGTGACTGGGCCATCCCAAAGAGTGACATACATCTAATTAAATTTAGTGTACATAATTATATGAATTGTGTAATGAAGGCTAATATTATTGGATGTCACCACAAACGAACTTGATGCAGGTTATCATCACAAAATATTTATTACAAATAATAAATTGACAACAAGTTCAATATCCAATGCAAGTTTATCGGATATGGGTTGATGAACTTGTTGTTAAGGAAGGACTCTTCCTAGCGGAAAATCAGAAGGATATTAGCTTTCTTTATATAATTATATTAACACATGTTTACATAGAGAATGGGACTGAACGGCGACTTTTCTTCTATTTGGCCAGCCGTCATTTCAGTCTTAATTACATTCTCCAAGTAAAGGTGTGGGCGTAAAACAATTTTGAAAAATAATGCATTTAAAAGTATCAACATAAATGAGCGCAAATAGTTTCAAGGTTGTTTTATAAAATATATTTCAAGCTTTCTTCTTGAAAATATTTAAATTGTTACTGCTAGCATGCATTTATGTCGAGAAATATTGTAATATTAACATCACCCAACAATGTTCTAAGATTTTCAAGGTATCAAGGTATTAAACGTTATGGTAAAGAAAAGGATGCAACACATGGACTAAGGTCACTTTAAAAGTGTACCTAGGTGTGAATCAATCTCCGCGGCCGTACAGTGTGTCCCCAGCCTGCCCAGTGTACTAAACGCTGTTCTTATTGTTTTAGTGGCGGCGGCAGGGGGGGTGGTTATAATAAAGGTAAAGCTCCTCGCGATGAGCGAGAGGTGCTGTTAACATTTTATTAATTTGTAATTATCTAAGGGCTGCCAAACCTGGTATTCTATTGGTTCACTGGTAAAACAAAACCTGGTTGCGTGAACTTGCGTGCGTTTTCATACTGGGTTCTCAGCGAATTAGAGTATAAAGGCTGCCTCAAAAATAATCTATACATCGACAAGAATTAATTTGATTGTCTACAATCTTTGTTCCATAATATTGTATCAATATGTATCCACAAAACATAATATTACACATTGAGTTCTTAATTGTACAGTATTATTGAACACAAATTGTGGACAATCAAATGAATTTGTGTCGATGTGTACATCTTTTTGAGGCTGACTACATGTAAGAACTAATTTTAGTTAGGGGTTTCAAGTTTCATCAAACAATTTTTAAATACTCTGCCAGTATTATTTTTTGGGTAAACAATGCAAGTATTTTGCGGTGTTACATTAATTGTAATATTTGTAATAAACATTTTAACGTTAGCTTAAGCTTCCTTTTGCCATCACACTCAAAGAAACAAAATAAGTGAATCAAAATCTATGGGGGTGTGGTGTGTGGACTGCGCGAGGTTGCTGGTAATTTCCCCCAGTTAAGGTGTGTAAAATAGGTGGTACAACGCACGCTATGGTGGATATATTCTATACGTATCCAAGAAGGTCCGTCGTTATCATTTATATGACACGAGTTTTGGTTTCAACATTCCCGTTATGGTCTTCCATGAAAGGTGTATTGATTGTTGTGTAATGTAAACACAACTGGTATTATTATGATAAGTTTTGCGTATTACTAGTGTAAGTTTTATGGTAATACCAGAAACATGTATATCGTTTTGGCAGCCCTAATTGAAATTTAATTGAATGTGTTATTGGACATTGTTATAAAAATAGAATCTGCAGTGGTTTAACAATAGTACTGTAATTGACCAAAAATATGGTACATCGGAAACAAGAAAGTGACTTAAACTTGGTTTTTTATAGCGATATCTTCGTCTATCACTGACGCGACAAGGTGTCATTTCTCTTACTACACTCCACAACTAAGGCTTGTTCGCATATATTTAAATATGTAGAGCAGTTAACAAACATCGATTTCTGCTATGAGTTTTTATTGCAATTAATTATTTGCAAGGATTCGTACTTCTCTAGGTATAAGACAGTGACAGTGCACTATGCGATTGACCCAATGCTATACAACACGCTACCAGTATGTCGTGTTACCGATGTGCCATACTAATGGCGAGTACTGTATGTGCTATTGTGACATTCTCGGACCTAGACACCTTATATTATTTTGCAACTAAGGAAATACAATAATCTTAGGTGATTCCGTAATTTTTTACATATTTTGAGAAAACGTTCAAATTTTGGTTGTATCAACAGTTACAGAGTGTTTGCTTTTGGTAATGTCGTGTGAAATTGGACAAAAAAACTGCATTGTATTTATCAAATATACTTCAAAAATAAAGTTCATGCTGTGGTATTGTGTTATAATAACACTGGGTTACTTTCAATACAAATCTTAATTACTTTCAAGCCATATTGGATGGGTAAAACAAAAATAGGTGTTCGCAAGCAGTGTGTAATATACTTTGTGACAGCAGTAACTAAATAAATGTTCATCTGCAGGTGGTGGCGGCGGATTCGGCGGAGATCGGGGTGGTGGGAGTGGGGGTGGGGGTGATATGGTAACGCAAGAAGACACCATCTTTATCCAAGGCATGAATCCAAGTACTACAGAAGATGAATTATGTCAACACTTCGGATCTATCGGTATTATTAAGGTATTTTTTATTTAACATTATTATGTTTTAGAAAAGAGACATTATTCCCTATGATGAGGTGTCGCTACTTCAATAGATTTATGCAGGTACAGCCCAACTCTAATGACACTTGGACACAACTAAAAAGGTGTAAACAATACATCACAGACAGACAAATAAAAGATCCGGAGTCACACGTGTTAGGGCGAAACGACTCATCACAATTTTACAAATTGGGTATCGTTGGAGACGTTTTGATCGTCCGCTGGTTAAAGGCTGATGTTTCGTCACATTAAATCACATGAAAATGGCGCCCTCTAGATTACATAAAGCGACAATTTTTTTTTGCTGATGACATTTGTTTCCTTAGAACTTTTCCTTATGAGATTTGTTCATTTGGAAAAAATCTATCTTAGAGAGATATTAATGATTATCCTAACTTAACTAATATTATAAATGCAAAAGTGAGTTTGTTTATTTGTTTGTTACGCTTTCACGCTAAAACGGCTGAACGGATTTGGATGAAAGGAGAATGGGCGATAGTATATGAGTTGCGTCCCAACCCTTGTAACAAGTTGCGAATAGTATAAAAATGTTTATTTAGGCTTTTTATGATTAATAATCCAAGTTTTTATTGCAATTGCGTGCAGGACAAAAGTTATATAGGGCCTCTAGTGAAAAAAGGATTTTTGTATTAAATAATGCTGTAATCATAAAATGTTGTGTTACATACTTATTACATGGCAGTAATAATTACTTTTAAACAGTTATTAATAAACGCACAGGTGAAAATAAATATTAAAAACAAAAGTTAAATTATCACTGAATAAGTCCCATAAGTAAGAGTATGACTCAAACATTAACATACATAACATCACGCCTTGTTTTCCCCGAAGGGTTGAGCAGAGGTGTAACTATAGTAGGTACACCTTTATTTCGCCAGTCATATTTAAGTCCCATGTAACAGGGGGTTAGCCTATTGCTATCAACCGGGCACAAATCAAGACTCCAGGCTATTACTGAGAAATTCCAGATAGACAAACCCAATATCACAGCCCGACCGGGGAATAGAACCCAGGACCTCATGGTCAGCAGTACCACTTGTGACCACTAGACCAACGTGGCAGCCAAGGTTTTATTAATTAAGTTGTAGCTATTTAATATTTTATTCAATAAATGAAACCACTATAACACTTTCCCTGCACGAGATACAGAGTTATGCCCACACAAAGAAAAATAACACTCATTGAGATCTTTCATATGATAAAGGTAGAAACGTGTTACAACACTTGGGACGAACCCGCCCATTCTTCTTTGGCACATGTGTTTAGACCATGTCCTCGAAAAGGTCATAGGATACTTTTTATCTCAATATTCCCACGGGATCGTTCCATCCGCGGGTGAAACCGCGGGGCGCAGCTAGTAATATTATAAATACGTATCTGTTATAGTCGCGAATCATATTGACACTGACCTGCAAATTACAAAAAACGTAAGATACTTCGCGGCGTGCTAAGATTCTTCAATTAAAACTAACACCCCCTAAATCCCTTTCGTGGAGTAGATTTGAAAAACTAATACATAATATAAAAACTTTAAAAAAAGGAAGCCTTGTACAAAATGTCACGTTCCTAGTACCAGTAGTTGTTCCTGTATTGTGCTTTGAAATGTCAGTCAGTAATACAATCAGATCTTTTTATGTAAATACAAGGTGTATAGATGGATAGATGTCATAAAGTCACAATTGATGACAGGTCACACAGGAATTTGATATGTAGTTAAAACGAAACCTTATGATATGAAGTAGTTACTTTTCTTCTTCAGTTTCTTAAAATGAATAATAATAAATAAATAAATAAATGTTGTTACAGACCGACAAGAAGACTCAAAGACCAAAAGTATGGATGTATAAGGATAAAGTATCTGGGCAGCCAAAAGGAGAAGCTACCGTGACTTATGAAGACTCTAACGCCGCATCCTCTGCTATTCAGTGGTTCGACGGAAAAGATTTTAATGGAGCTACTATTAAAGTGTCTCTCGCTCAACGACAAAACACTTGGGCCGGAAATAAAGGAGGCGGTGGCGGAGGCTTTCGTGGAGGTCGCGGGGGAGGCGGCGGCGGCGGGGGACCGCGCGGGGGAGGCGGCGGCGGGGGCCCGCGCGGGGGCGGCGGCGCGCTCGGTGGTGGCGGCGGCGGCGGTGGCGGCGGCGGCGGCGGCGGCGGCGGCGGCCCGCCATCTGGCAATCGAGCTGGGGATTGGAGATGTCCAAACCCGAGTTGCGGGAACACAAACTTTTCGTGGAGAAAAGCCTGCAATAGATGTAACGAGGAGAAACCGGAAGGCGCCGGAGGTGGAGCTGGTGGGCCACCCTCAGGTGGTAACGGGCGCGGAGGTGGCGGGGGTCCGCCGGGGCGCGGCGGGCGCGGCGGCGGCGGCCGGGGCGGCGGTGGTTGGGGCGGCGGCGGCGGGCGCGGGGAGCGCGGCGGGGACCGCGGCGGCGATCGACGCAGCTACGGCAGCAGCGGCGGCGGCAGCGACCGCGGCAGTGGAGGCGGCGCCATGAGGAGCGACGGAGGGTAACTTTCATTTTTGGCATTCATTATAGGATCCACGCAAACTGGCGACAAGCTGATTACACGATTTTTGACACGTTTTGTATGGAATCGCCGCATACGTAGCGAGTGGCGTCCTCTCGCGACTCGCGACACGACACCGGTGGCGGCCACTCGCGACCAAACCTTCCGTTTCGGAATCCATCGTGAGACTACAGGGCCAAGACCACCTTCGATTGCGCGGTACCAAAGGACGTGGCGCGCGACAGTCACCGGTGGTTGTGGTCGGTGGCCCGTTTGCGCGGAGCCATAGACAAATTAGCAGTGGCGATATGCGCTAGCACCTTTCTGTTCGACTTATTCAGACCACAAATCGGAACATTCTTTTCTTTTGAGAATGGCTTGAATAATTTGGTTATGTGTGTGAGATTATGTCATGACACATCGGTAACTGTTGCACACTAACAAAAGCGCTATTGAGTAAACTTTAAGCCGCGCGATTGCAACTTTGTCTGTCGGTTAAAAGTAAAAACCAACAAGCTAGATTAAACAACTGACAAATATTTTTTGGAAAGTAATATTAGACTAGGCTAGTTAACAATAAGAAAATAGGTTATGAATTTTGAATTGTAGAATTGTTCTGAGGAAAAATAATCAATTTAATTTTGTAAATTATTTTATCTACATAATCCTTACATAATATTATAAAACAAAAATCCTCCGCCGCGTCTGTCTGAGTGGTTCTCGAGTAAGGTTTAAGTATACATATAATAACCGACATCCACGCGGGCGAAGCCGCGGGCATCAGCTAGTCCTCTATAAAAGGTTCTTTTAATATAAAACAAAAATGGCGGGATACGACGTGAATTCTAAAAACCTATAAGTTTATATTTTATGTTTTTTGCAATTTCTGTACACTTTTGTTTAGTTTTGCACAGAATAGACCTTCTTTTCAATTTAATATAGTCTCCCAGTAAAACGGCTGTGTCACATCCGGACGAAACGAACATGACGAAATTATAAGGGTTCCGTAGTCAACAAGGAACCCTTATAGTTTCGCCATGTCCGTCTGTTTGTCCGTCCGTGGCTTAGAGACTGTTGGTACTAGAAAGCTGAATTGGGTATTGGGTATTGGTATTATATACAGTATGTTAACGCGACGGCACTGAATGGCGAGCGCTGACTTTGGTAAAGGCGGCAAAATTAAAATAGCCTAAGTTCCAGGCAATTCATTTCCCTGCATGGTTAAATTTCGTATTATGACATTCATAATTCTGACCGATTTCACGCTGGGTAGTTTGGCTGGCTTGTGATTCTTTGCCGTAACATTCAGAAACACAATCAAATATTTATCGGTAAGTTACGATTTTATTTAAATCATGTATTTTATGAAAAAATAATAAATTATATATAATTATAGTTACTAAAAGTAGGTTAAAATATGAACGCAATGTATATTGTGCTACATTATTAATTCATTTAATAATTTTGTGTGGTTGCAAATTGTAATGCGCGATTAAGTTTCCGAACGTACTCCACTTGAAGTTCAGCGGGGAATTTGACAACTTCATGTACGTATTGTTGTCATTGTTGCACAAATAAATAAAGAAATTTATAATTTTAAGTACGTAATAGATTCGAAGTATAAACGAAAATATGGTTAGGGATGGATATGGTGGTGGTTGAAAATACTTACACCACACCACTGTGTGGTGTTTTCAAGTGTTTTTAATTATCAGTTTTCATCATGATAATATTAGAATTAGAGGCAGTTTTTGACATGTGGAACGTGAGCTCGGCTATCATTGCATTGTGCCGATTGTCGGAACGGCCAATGGCCTGGCTCATGGCCGAAAGCCTCGAACAACAGCTCTCGAGGCTCTCGTTATGCAGTTGGATCAAGGGCCTGATTCAGAAAGCAGATAAGGCTCGCATTGAGAGGAGGTTCCTGTCTCTGCAGCCTTAACCACTGGTAGCTTAGACCCTGCTCCCGATACCGGTGGATCTATTTTTATATTTACAAATGATTTTTTTAATGACTTTTATAAAATATTTAAAAATGTACAATTATGTATGAAAATAAATAAACAAGATATTAAAAGGCAGTTATAATTATTATACATAGTTCAGTGAATGAGAGTTCTCGCCCTCGTTGGCGACTAACTTATGTTCTGTTGGAAAAGTTGTGGGAGTTTTACAATTTGATCGTTGTTTCGATATTTTTATCACTCAGAAGTGCCACTTTCTAGTTTCCAGAAACTCAAACGGTACATATTCGTCACACCTGATATTTTTTTATGTTAGCTAGATAACGCTCGAATAATTTCGCCAAATAAATCCAAAACAATTCAATAAAAGGTCCTCTGTAGCAGCTTTTATGGAATGGATTGTGAGGTTACATAATAACAGTTTTAGTATGTCAAGAAATGTCAAACGAACGTTCGTAGTACGATATTGCCAGGCAATATTCGGGCAGAAGGCGGCCAGGGTGTCACGTGACCGCTGACTGGCTTGCTTGACGAGTTCATAATACGAAATTGCAAGGCAGTTCTGTTTACGCCGTAAACTGCCTGGAAATAAGAGTTCATAATAGGGCCCCTGATCTTATTTATTTTGTGGCACAGTCGTTTCTTAGTATTATTTCTTTTTTCGAAAAGGTTTTAGGTATTATGATAGGTACATTTCAATAATGTTTAAAGACTTACTTAGATAATGAACTGCTCAATATGCTGACCTCTTTCTACACATTGCTTGTTGCAATCGCCGACGGTTGTTTTGGTGCACTCGTCGCATTAAATTGTGCATTGGGATACCTCTCAGCATACATCCTCAGAGCATGTGCACCATCATAATTACACAGCATAAATGAGCACCATGTTCACATACTCCTGAGCACTAAACTGATAACGCGGCATTTTTCACATACAAATGACGAAAGGACACAAGATGTTGCAATGCGAAAATAAATGCACATCCGGTATGCGCGCGAGATTAGTTCCGACTAAAATTAGGTGGACAATGTGGACATTCGAGGAGCAGGGGCTACGCGCATCAATCAGATCGCCGCCGCACACGCGGCCCGTCATTCATAGGTAAATTACGACATTGCCGTACTTACTTTGAAGGACAAGTGCGCGTGTATAGAGTGTTTCTTTTACGTATCAATTAAATATATTTTTTCTGAATATTTTATTATTAAAAAAAATAAAAACATTTTTTTTTATGGTAATATTTTTTTTTTGCTTGTATGGATGCTATACTATTGCGGGTTAACGGGAACGCCCTCTGTTAGTTAACATACTGTATATATCACGCCGACAAAGTGGTAAAAAAAATCATCAGTTTTTATTTTATTTTTATACACTTGAAGAGGTAATTATTTTTTTTTCGCCTTTCCCGTTGTTTTGGGTTGTCGTTGGAAAGGTCATTCAAGGAAAACTTGGATTCAGGGATCCGTTTGCGAAATATTAAGCTTTAAAGTGCTAATTTTTGTTAGTCTAGTGTCCCCCCTTTTTTTTTTTTTTTTTTTTTTTGAGGGTGGGAAATCATCCAATGACTTCTCCCGCTCTGGGCGGAGCGGAAGGGCGTGTCAGACTTTTACTGACTAAAACCCACCCGTGTTCCTTCATTTGCCTGTTGCCAAGGTCCCGGTATCCCTTTCGGACTTTCCCGCAACCCTGGCAGGCATCGGTCCTACCGGACCCCGTCAATTTTGCTGACATCTCTTTGAGGCGCGCGTGGAACACGACGCGCCATCGACCCGGGCCTGGTCCTTATCGGACGGCGAGCTGCCCGTTGCTCGCCGTCCGCAAGCCCGCGCCTATGGTGGCCGGAAATCCGCCTGGGATTCCCGACGCCCAGGGCGTCTCCAACGGCGGCGGTTAGGGGCGTGAGGGCGCAAACTTTGCCTTTCCCTCACGCGTTCCGCCTCCTCCTTCGCGAGCATTACTGCTTCGCAGAAGGAGGTGACGGCTTCCCATGCCCTCTCGCTCCGTACCATGGCCTGAACCAGGGCCGGACGCGAGAGGTCACCGCCGCCAATCGCCTCCGCGAGGACACGGCGGTGCTCCGCCCAAGCAGGGCACACCTCAACCGTATGCTCCACCGTGTCCTCCGGGCGATCCACACAGTGGTGACACCCGGGCGTTTCCTCCCGCCTAATCCTACACAGGTACCTCCCGAAGCTGCCATGTCCGGTGAGGACCTGTGTCAGGCGGAAGGTGAGGACGCCGTGGCGCCTCTCTATCCACTCCTCAAAGAGGGGACTTATCGCCGCTATTGTGGCGTGCCCAGCACTGGGTTGCGACAATCGCACTCTCCATGCCGCCATGAGATCTTGCCGGAGCTCTGTCCGCTGTGCCGCGATTTCTCGCGGAGTGTGTCCCCCCCTGCCAGCGAAATGGTTAGATTTGGATATGTAAAAAATTCACGGCAGTAGTATATATAACGAAATTAAAAGGAAAACTATCACAGCTAAGTAGGCTCCACAAGTTACCGAGTATTAATCGACCAACTTAAATTTGCAGTTGCAAAAACATGTTTCAGCAGTTTTTCAACTACAGTGTTATGTTAGTTTGATAAATTCATCCCAAATAAGGAACCCTTCATTGTGGGTGGTTCGACACGCACTTGGCCGGTTTTTCCCATTTGGCTACGGGTCCATAAAAACGGTATTAATTAATTTTTGTTTTTCTTTGTTTCAGGGGCAGGGATCGCCAGAGACCATATTAGTTTTTTTATATGTAATAAGTTTGTTTTGTAAACTTGACTAAAATTCACAGAATGATAAAACTATTGAGATTTCAACAGCAAAGTGTATACAATGATCTACTCATTTAAGTAGTTATAATAAAATGATAACTTACTAACACAAACCTGTCTATATCAGTTGCTTACTTTAACAATTTCGCGGACACTGAATGAGACACAATTTAAGTTAGGTACTGTTTTATTGTTAACGTCTATGGGCGTTTACTGTCCGCGAAAGTGTTAAACAATATAAATACGGTTTTGTGGTAGTCAGTTAAGTTTGACAAAACTGTTTCAATATTCTACAAACCAAACAAGTGTGATGGAGATATTCAATCTGCTGTAAGTCAATCAAAATAGAAAATAATGTTGTACAGGTATGAAATTGTATTCACTTGAATTGAATAAGGTACTTCTGTAAAGGACATGTAAAAACTTTCTTCTTGCATATGCAAGTTTTGTCTTACAAAGTGTGTAAGGATAGTATTATGTATTTTGAAACATGGCATGCATTCATTAAATAAGTTATTATAGTACTTGGTGTTTTTTTTGTCCTTTTGGCTGTGCTAGATATCCAGCCAACTTGATTTAATGGGATGTCAATTATATCCCCCCCCCCCAGGCGAACGCGCATTATGTTATCCGTTCGTCGCGGCAAACGTGTTAAGTGTTGTTTGTATTATTACGTAAATCACGCCCCCAAATCGGTTCGTGTTTGATGTTTATAAAACACGAAAAAATGGCGCAGCGGCCCTTTCCTCACTGGTCGGCTCGGTACCTACCGAAAGTTTACAGAGCGCCTATATTTCAATGAGCGTTTCCCGATTGCTCGGTATATGTGGGAGTAGGGCGGGATCGTTTCGGTGCCGCGTGACTTCACTCGTTTACAGTATGCTCGGTATACTCGGTACCGAAAGCTTATCGAGCGCCTCATCAAAATATGTATAAAGTGTATCTTCTCATACACGAATTTTCTTAAGGGGGGTCATTGTATTCATCATTATGAACAAATTTCACGGTATCTTCTTGTTTTTCATAAAATTATTTGCACTTATTTTTTTCATAATCGTCCCCCCTCATAACTTGCACTATTATCATTTATACTAATAAGGCTTGTCATAACAACTTATTAGTTATAACTTTTATTTGCCATAAACTAAGTTTACATAATAACATTTGTTATAATCATTCGTTTCTATATGTAACACATTACATAATCTAAACTTGACATAAGCAACATATAATATAATTTAGAAACGTTTATTGTTTTGTACAAAAAAATTAGTAATAAAAACTATAACCTAACTATAAAGATATAAACAAGACACCACAGACAGACAAATTAAAAATCCGGAGTCACACGTAATCTTCGATTTATGCCCTAACAAGTGTGACTCCGGATTTTTAATTCGTCTGTCTGTGGTGTCTTGTTTAATCTTTTTAGTCGTAGTTGGGTTATAGTTTTTATTACTATTTTTTTAAATTCTTTTGGCGTTATAATATATGTATATTTGAAATATGCTTATCAAGCCCTTTCATTTGATACCCAACATGGTACGATTAAACAATTTATTTTTTTATTTCCTGACTTTGTCCTCTAGAGGGCGCCATTTAATGTGACGTCACATAACCTATAACCAGCGGACGATCAAGACGCTTCCAACGATACCTCATTTGTCAAATTGTGTGATGAGTGGTTTAGAAGATAGGAGGGAACAGATGAACATACATACATACCGGTCAAAATCATAACCCTCCTTTTTTCTTCGCCGTAGTCGGGTAAAAATAATGTCATTAAGGCATTTGGTCCGTAATCAAATGATTTATTACAGCAAACAATCTTGAGATAATAAACAGTTAGTTAAATTCGAAACGGTTAGGTTATAACTGTGACCACACAACGCGCTTGATTTCCTCAATGCAGTGCCGCGGCAGCGGCCGCCGAGCGCCAGATCCCCTCTATTGTTGGTGAATCATTTGTATTAGGTTAGAACAGTGACCATTAAACGCGCGCAGGCGCCAGATCCCCTTTACTGTTGGTGAATCATTTGGGTTATTTTTAGGTTTCCTTGTACTGAATTAGCACTGTTGTGCTAGTATGGGCAAATGAATATTATGGTGAATAAAGGCTGTCAAACACTACGCAGATAAGGTAATTTTATCTGAGCGTATATCTTTCAATAAGGGACTATGTATTTCAATGAAGTAACACACACCGCAGTTAAATAATATTTTATCGTAAAGTATCTAGGACACCGACATAGATCGAAAGATGGTGAGAATATTATCTGCGTTTACAAATATATCTGCAGATAATACAAATATGGTGTAATATTTTACCTACAGGTAAATACAGGCGGGTGCGCGGAGGAGCCCTTGGGTTTCAGAAACAGATTGTTGTTATCTGATAGATTCTGAAAGATGTTATATTCCCCTATTTTTAAGCTTTATATTGACGTTCTATCGAAATTCGCCTTTCGTTACATTCTAACGCAAGACGTGCATCAAATTCAAAATCAGAATCTTCTTCTGTCGAGCTGTCTTAAGCCGGCGCCAGAGGTACGGTAATAAATGTGAGATCAACTTTGGTCAAATACCCAAACACCCGTGTCTCACATGTGGTACACACAGTGAACAATACAGTGAAGCATTCCAAAACTACATCTCCGCTCTGTGCATACACGCTCACATTTACAACCACTTACAATCAAACTACACCTCACTAAGTGCACTTATGTTTATAAAACCGGCCTCAAGTCACTGTTGACAGCACTCGGTCTTGGTTTTTTTTATTTAGTCCAAGATCTCGGTGTAAACTGACCCTTATGAATGAAAAAAATTACGCCAAACCCGAATAACGGGACAAGGGCCCAGACGAGGTCTGAAAACTAGAGGTCAGGTCGGGCTAATTCAGTCAATTCTAAGCTTTAGCCTGGAATGAGCCAGAGTTAAAAATACTAATACTAGTCATACCTACTGCCGAACAGATTCAGAAAAGTGTTGCGTCGAGTCACTCTGCAGATCTATTTCAAGCAGTATCCTACTGTTTATATTAGGTCTTTACCTATGAAATTGCCGTTCTGCAGTACTGGCCATTTCAAATCAAAATAATTTTTGTTTGGCTAAGAATTCTAATTTCAAATTAATTTTATTTTAAAAACATGGATTTTTTTTTCCAAAAGTAGTCATTTCTTTATTGATTAGTGTTACATTTTCATCGCATTTCAACCTTTTTCGTCATCATGGATACGTTAAAAATTCGAGTAATTATGGAATATGAGTACCGTCGTGGCAGCAACGCGGCACAAGCGGCACGCAACATCAACGACGTTTACGGAGCTAACACTACAAACCAACGCACCACCTGTTATTGGTTTGCTCGCTTCCGTTCTGGAAATTTCGACCTGAAAAATGAACCTCGCGGTCGTCCGAAGACTTTGGTCGACAATGACGAATTAAAGGCGATTGTGGAAGCTGATGATACACAATCTACGGCTGAATTAGCAGCAGCTTTCGACGTTAGCGTCAAAACAATATTGGTCCATTTGCGTCAAATTGGCAAGGTAAAAAAGCTTGACAAATGGGTGCCCCACGAACTCAATGATCGCCAGCGCGAAGTACGCGTCGAGACGTGCCTTGCACTGCTCAACAGACACACAAATGAAGGAATTTTGAACCGCATTGTTACCTGCGATGAAAAATGGATTCTGTTTGATAACCGCAAGCGCTCAGCAAGTTGGTTGGATCCTGGTTCAGAACCTAAACAATGCCCTAAACGAAAACTTACCCCTAGAAAACTGATGGTCACTGTTTGGTGGTCTAGCGCCGGTGTGATTCATCACAGCTTCTTACCAAACGGGGTGAGCATTACTGCAGATGTGTACTGTGAAGAACTGAATACAATGATGGAGAAGCTGGCGCATCTCCAACCAGCATTGGTCAATCGCTCGTCTCCGCTGCTCCTGCACGACAACGCGCGACCTCATACTGCACTGCAGACGGTCTCCAAGTTGCAAGAACTGGGGTTGGAAGCTCTCCGTCATCCGCCCTACTCACCAGACCTTGCGCCTACAGACTACTACTTTTTCCAGAATTTGGATAACTTCTTGGCGGGAAAAAAATTCAATACCCGAGAGGCAGTACAAAATGCCTTTGAAGAATTTGTTGCCTCCCGTCCAGCTGATTTCTTTAAGAAGGGCATCAATAAACTGCCACTGCGATGGCAAAGATGCATTGATTGCATGGATGATTACTTCGATTAATACAAATAAAAAATTCATGAAAAAAATTCGTTTAAATTTTTTCATACAAAACGGCAATTTCATAGGTAAAGACCTATTATTTTAAATTGTGTGTGCTCATAACGCTCTGGCTCATAATGAAAGCGGTTTCTGCAAATGTTTTATTTACAAATGAAAACAAAATATACTATTTGTATTCAAGGTTTTTCTTTGGTCTATATTTAAATAAATTTTTCAAGCATTTAAATTCAATACTATTTTTAATACATAACAATATTTATGTACAATAAATAAAAGCTGCAGTACTTCTAATCTAATGTTTCTGGAAGTTAAATATCTTAATGAGGACAAGGCCCACGACAGTGGCAGCGGCGACTCCGATTCCCGCTTTCCACCAGGATGAATTGTCCCCCGTCAAGCTGGCAAAGTGCTTCAAGTGTCTGAAATATTAGGAGTTCATTGTTAAAACAAAACCTTTGAATTTGAAGTCTTATTAAAATAACTAAAATATAATTTACACTAACCTGTGCTTGCTGAATAAAATCCAAGCTGCTTGAAATTGACTGACAAAGACAATTAAAATAACAGTATCACAATTCCAGCAATTATTATTTAGGAAGACATAGGTAGTTAAATCTTGTTTTATACGATCTGGTCAAGTTTATTTAAATTATTGCAAACCACATCTACATTGAAGGTAAAACATTTGTAAAAGCAGTAACAATAATAAGTGTTTACTTACGGAAATGCAGCCATGGTAGCGAGTTTGACGAACACATCGTGTTTATTTTCTCTAATGTTGAACAACTGAGGTGGCAGCAGTTGGTATTTATTGCAGAACACTTCTGGTTGGAGGATGTACTCCTGTCTTGCGATCAGCGCATCGCCCTTAGTTCCCACTATTAATACAGGAATATGACTTTCTGCAAAGTATTTCTGTAAACGAATTAGCAACACTTATTTTTATATGTAAGGGTCTAATAATAGTACATTGTGATACGAGTGTGCTCTATTGGATATTACAGTCGAGGCGGTATTATTCGTGCGAGCCGCAGGCGAGCGCCATAAGGTAGCCGAGAGTGTAATAAATAATAATCAATGCACACGCGTTTCATACGACGTTTTTCAACACACTTGCGAGGAAAAAAACAGACTTGTTGTAAGAACTTATGCTACAATAAATAGAGATGATAGATTTATAAAGTTTAACTGACCTTTGTTGCCAGGTACTGACTATCCGGAGTGTCTATTAAAAACTTCTATGTCGGTTGGTGACAATACTTTAAATTTTGTATTGTATGATAATAATTAACCACACAACGAAAACGATAATAAATATTTATGGAAAATGGCGCACTGGGTTTGTTTTTCTATAGGTGTAAATAAGGGCACTGTCAAAACCGTTAGACAGCCTATACAAAAAAAATATGATTTGAATAAGAAAAAAATAACAAAAAAATATTTTACTGTAACTAAATGTACCATGGTGGAGTCACATCTATTTATTATTATTTATGTTCTTTTCCCCTACGTGAAATCGACATTTTTAATAATGATTTTAACCATACAACAAAAATAAGTTAACAAATATTTATGGAAAATTACGGCTGGTTTCGTTTTTTCCGCTAGCGATGAGCGCGCGGGTGTAATTAAAGGCACTGGTAATACCCCTGAACAGCCTATATAATGTTAAGTAAAAAGCACGCTTCCATAATACACTGCATTATGAACCTAAAAGCGGTTCAATAAGAGCCACTTTATGAGCAAGTGTGTTGAAAAAGCAAATACATATTTGGGTCTATTGGGCTGGTTTTTGCTTGCTATGAACTGCAACATTATGTCCTGCCCCTAATGAGTTTATAGTTATATCGTTCTTTGAACTTGAAGGTAGGCTCCTGTATGAAGATCCGAGAGAAGCGCAAATATAGGCCAACCACGTCCTAACCCCACTTATGCGAGCTTTAAAGTAGTTTTAAGGTTCAATGTTGACTGATACTATATATATATTGACTGATACTATATATATATTGACTGATACTATATATATATATTGACTGATACTTACTATATATATCCGAGCAATGTATTCGAAGGACCGACTGGCAGCAACGTCATAAACGAGACAAGCAACATCACAATTGACTTCGTGCGGCTGCAGTGGATCTGAGACACGCGTTATTGGTATTTCTTTTAATACCAAGTACTTTTCTTGGCCATACACCAAAACAGTATTTATACAACAATTCTCAGAAGTATTGCTGTCTCCCCGTTCATTGGCGTTTGGCTTTATTTTCTGAAAAGAAGTTAATACTAATACAGATTCGCAACAGAATAATAGTTTAGTATTGGAACATGAAAGATTTCGAGCTCAAACCTTATGTGCTATACCGAGGAAGCTTCTACAAATAGACGTTTTTCCACATGACCTTGGGCCGATAATATGACACTGGTAAACATTACGACTGGATTGTTTCTTGGCAATATCAACTTTCTTTTCACGAGTTACTGTAAAAAAGAACGAAAGCATGTACGAATTACTGTTATTCTAGTTTCAGTTAAAAAAATAAAAAATAGATATTATATTTACTCTTGAACTTACTGTGTATAGCTATTTTTTGCGTTTCATTTTCTAGAAAATTGAAGCCCAGATAAGCTAAGTAAGCACTTGTATTTTGCAAGTCCATTAACGTCATTAAAGTCCAACGACACATCCAACCTTGTAAAGTCAAATATCCCTGTAATGACAACAATGGGTTAGTAAGAAATTGCAGGCAACAGCAACACCACTACCAATATAAGACCCCGCCAACTTGTAATCAGGGTGATCTAGGGATGAAAGGGCAAGCTTAATCCTCTAAAGTAACTATAAATGATCATCATCTGCCTAGCCTTTTCCCAACTATGTTGGGGTCGGTTTCCAGTCTAACCAAATGCAGCTGAATACCAGTATATTACATGGATCAACTGCCTATCTGACCTCCACAACACAGTTATTGGGGAACAAAATACCCCTTGGTTATGCTGGTTGTGACTTGACTTTCGGGTTTCTCACTTAAATGATGAGACAGCTGATTAAGGGACTACTAACACTTATTCGCATGTATACGCATCCGAAAGCTGAACGGATGCGTACGAGTCTCCATACAAAATCGTTGTTTTCTATGGGCATAAGCTGAATAGAGTTGAATAAGTGTGAGTAGTCCATTAAGGTACCATTCCGTAGCCGACCGCAGGCGCAGCAGCAGGCAACGTGTCGCTGGGGCACGACTGGTTTCTATGTATTTCTATGAAACCGACGCGTTGCTTGCTACGGAAAGTATTTCGTAGAAATACATAGAAACCAGTCGTGCCGCCATGGCGACACGTCGCCTGCAGTTGTTGCCTGCGGTCGGCTACGGAATGGTACCTTTATGATCTTAAATACACGATAGCATATTTTATATTTGCTTAGTAAAACACACTTATACATAATAAAATGTTATACCTTATCATTTGTAGGTACTGTGTATCGCAAATTATGCCATGGTATTCTAGGGCAGCAGGAGAATACATTTTTTAATTCAGTAGGATTTAGCATGCCATCTTTGTCGTTGTCGTATTTTTCAAACAACTGCGCTAGAAACTGCTGGCCTTTGTATGATAGTTCAGATGTGCAGCCTACTGGTACTTTAATACTGGAAATAAAAATGATTTTATAATGGCACCTTGGAACCAAATTAATGAATATGTATGTGTGTTATAATAAAATACCACCCGATATTCTTCAACTAAATGAGAAGAAATTTAAAACATGCATTAAACGCACACTATGTAGACAAGCATATTATAAGTTGGATGATTATATCGTAGATAAAAATGCTTGGCTTAATGCTGGTCCTGCTCCACAGGCACTTGGGCTCAATAGTTAAATTTTTTATATTTGGAAGAGTGGCTTCCCCTTTATTTTTTATTTTTTCTGACATTAGGAACTTAATGTTTATTTTGTATTTAAATTCTATTATATTAATCTCCAAAGTACATTGCTAACTATAGTTTTGTATAATTTAGAAGCACTTTTTCAATTTTGTAAATGTGAGTACCATGGGGCTGTTTCATATAGTATCACGTTGTATGTTGACTTGAAAGAGCCTGGCAGATGAGAGTATGTCATACTCACTTAAATGTCTCGCTGATGGTGGCGCGTGTGTTGGATCATTCGGTTCCCTACAAAATGGTTGAGCTGGATGGTGCTGATCCACGTGTCATGTTCGTGAACGGGCGCCGTCAGTTGAGACTGGTCATCTCTTATCTGCCAGGGCTTATTTTGTCCAAACGCCTCCTGCCGGAGGCTCTATGCGGGGGTCGTGCGGTCCATGGCCCTTTACGGGGCACCGGTGTGGGCGCGTTCCCTTAGGCTGCGGCCAGCACGCCGGTTGAACGCGTCCCAAAGGGTCATGGCCATTCGGCTGGCCCGGGGATACCGCACGGTCTCCCGTGAGGCGGCGAGCCTCCATGCCGGATTACCGCCATGGGATCTGGAGGCGAAGGTCCTCGCGCACATCTGGGAGTGGCGCGAGGAGGTGAAGCGCCGGGGTGTAACTCCGCTGCCGCGAGAAATCGCGGCACAGCGGACAGAGCTCCGGCAAGATCTCATGGCGGCATGGAGAGTGCGATTGTCGCAACCCAGTGCTGGGCACGCCACAATAGCGGCGATAAGTCCCCTCTTTGAGGAGTGGATAGAGAGGCGCCACGGCGTCCTCACCTTCCGCCTGACACAGGTCCTCACCGGACATGGCAGCTTCGGGAGGTACCTGTGTAGGATTAGGCGGGAGGAAACGCCCGGGTGTCACCACTGTGTGGATCGCCCGGAGGACACGGTGGAGCATACGGTTGAGGTGTGCCCTGCTTGGGCGGAGCACCGCCGTGTCCTCGCGGAGGCGATTGGCGGCGGTGACCTCTCGCGTCCGGCCCTGGTTCAGGCCATGGTACGGAGCGAGAGGGCATGGGAAGCCGTCACCTCCTTCTGCGAAGCAGTAATGCTCGCGAAGGAGGAGGCGGAACGCGTGAGGGAAAGGCAAAGTTTGCGCCCTCACGCCCCTAACCGCCGCCGTTGGAGACGCCCTGGGCGTCGGGAATCCCAGGCGGATTTCCGGCCACCATAGGCGCGGGCTTGCGGACGGCGAGCAACGGGCAGCTCGCCGTCCGATAAGGACCAGGCCCGGGTCGATGGCGCGTCGTGTTCCACGCGCGCCTCAAAGAGATGTCAGCAAAAATGACGGGGTCCGCTAGGACCGATGCCTGCCAGGGTTGCGGGAAAGTCCGAAAGGGATACCGGGACCTTGGCAACAGGCAAATGAAGGAACACGGGTGGGTTTTAGTCAGTAAAAGTCTGACACGCCCTTCCGCTCCGCCCAGAGCGGGAGAAGGCATTGGATGATTTCCCACCCTCAAAAAAAAAAAAAAAGGGCTTATTTTTAATCTTATATTTTGAATTATTTTTGATTATTTTTCGTTTGACATTGTTCTCACATATAGAAGCACGAAGAATACTGTACCCAGGATTTTGTAAAATCTATATATATTTTTAAAAGAGTGTCCTTGGAGTTTCTTGCCCGTTCTTCTCCATAGAGATCTACGAATTTGAATGGGCAACTAGCTTCAACTTTTTGACTAACTGACCGACTCTTTGACAATTCAAAAGTGCCTGTAAATGGTTTAATTGAAATAAATGCTTTGAGTTTGAGTTTTGAGTTTGAGTTTGAGTTTGTATACGAAAGATCCGTTAGAAGAAAATAATAATTATTCAAGAATAGATAAACATAGAATACTCACTTAGCATATAAATAATTATGAGTTAATTCCAGGCTCTCCTCATAGCCAAACTTACGAAGGACTGTCCATGTTGTTTCATTTCTTCCTCTTTGTATAAACAAACAATGTAAGAAAATAAAACCTTTTATTGTTATACAATCATTTTCTATACCACCAGCGATGTTTTGAGCAATTACTGATTTTACTTCATCTAAAACCTGAAATTGATTATTCAGTGTAGAGAAAACAAAAACTAATAAAATACATCATCTTTAAAATGCTAATAGTGATTAAAATTCAGAAACAGTAGGTAGTCTGTTACCTCATATGTAATGAACATAACAACACATGATGCTCGAACAATTGCACAATGTTCAATAAATTACCTGTAATTGCAAAGGTGAATCAAAACATTTCCGTTGAAACATTGTTACTTCATAATCATCCAGAAGGCCATCTCCATCTAAATCACAGATCTTGAATATTCTTGTTAAAGCTCTTTTGCATGTATCTGTAAGCTATAAAAATAAAAAATGAAAATTTCTTGACCATGTTTCCTCTCATATATATTACTGAGCAGGTCATTACTTACCTCTTGATCTTCAATACTGTAGATCGGATTAATTGGATGGAGGACCGCCTTTTGTGCATTGTAGAACATCTCAGAAACATTAATAAGAGATTTTGCCGAGCATTCTATACACCTATCCACTTCAGGATATTCTTCTGCGATGTCCCAAATATTCTGCAAACATTTGGGAAAATGTATGTTTTGTTAAAATATGTCCTTTGTTTACATTGTAAATAAGTACCTTCAATGTAAACAAAAGGCACCTTTCCAGTTGAAAAAGATGTGGAGCAGTACTTCAACACCTAATTTTCCTTTAGTTTTTGTATATTTGTGTCTACATTAGTTAGTTATTTAAAGTAGTACCCAGTGTAAATAGTTGTATAATAACTTGGTATTGTATTTTTCCAATTTCAATAAAATAATCATTGGAATCATATAAACAAAACATTATATTAGAGAAAATTGATATAAAACTTACATCAATTACAGAATAGTCAATTAAATCAATTTTGTTTCCAACCAGAATGACAGGCTTTCTGTACTCATCAGGACAGTTTTCTCTCACAAAAGGTAACCAATATGATGCTATTTTGTTAAGTGTCTCTTGTCTGTCCACGGAGAAAACTATGCATATTACATGAGCCCTTTCAATTTCTTCTCCCACCTGCTCTAGTGTTTGTTCTGCAACTGAAGAGTTTATTGTATGTTAGTTTTATAAACTCTAGGATATGTTTGTTATGTTATTAGACTTGATTAAATAACGACGTTTTTTTTTAAATAAATTATATTTTAATTATGCCTTCAAACAAGTAGGACCTTATTTTTAGGCCAACTTTTAACTTGTTGTTTTTTTTTCGCTTTACCAAAATCCTAAGTAAAACAGAAATTATGCAATTTCTAAGTACTAATTGCGCCCATGTATATGCATCTTGTTAAAACCTGCAAAGCAAACAATACTAATCGTACGTAACAGTGTCCTACAAGCATTATAAGTTGTAATAATAGGAACATACGACAAATATCGATAATGTTGGTTGGTACTTGTTCCGGCGTAACGTCTGCGGGAATTGTGATTTCTTCAGCCTTCGGCGGCACATGTTCAGTAAATTCTTCAGTTACTAGGGAAAGTATAAGCGAAGTTTTTCCGACACCAGGTTCTCCTAACAGGAGAATTCTAACTGTACGAGGTATGGACTCGTAAACCATCTTGATGTGTAAAATTTGTTATATTACGTTTATGGACATTTTTATGATAGAAGAGTAATGTATTGATGCTAATTTTTCGTCTCGAATTAGTATTTCACAATATAGTCCGCCAGAATTTCGAGCTTGATGATCATAATTTTATTATTTTACCAAGCAAAAGTCACAGACAGACAGACAGACATAATCGCGCACTTCTCTTCTACCATAGATAATACAACACAGAAACAGAATAAACTTTCTTCTGCAGGAGTTCAGGCAGGCAGCCGCTGTCAGTCAGTTTTTTTTTTCTAAAATTGGCCTTGTAAATAGATAATTTCGTTCAAAAAAGTACAGTTTGCCCGGTATAACTCGGCAGTGCTAGTTCATGGCAGAGCGCTGTTTTCCAGCCATAAAAGATAGAATGTGTTCGAAGAATGGGGATAAAAACTGCCACTTAATCACTTCAGATGTTGTTATCACTAATCCCAGAAATTGATAGCTAGGCATTGTCACTATCCATACATTTATTGTAAACAAGCTACTTCTTTTACGCCCCGTTGCGCAACTGTTCTGCAAAAATGCGGACCCATGTATTTCCCAAAGATGATCTGTCCATCCTGCCTGAATCCATGCTAGAAGACTTTAATAGGAGAAACTCATAAACAGTTGATGCTCCCACAAGAAAACTAAGATACGTAAGTGTTTTAAATGTATGGTAAATTTTTGCGTACACGATTATAAGTATGGGAAGAATGTTTATGTACTTTTAAAATCGACATCGACGACATCTGACGTGAGTAGCGACATCTGAAGTTAGCATGTGGCAGTTTTTATCCTCATTGTGCTACACTTCAAGTCGAATACATATTTATAAGACTAACAACAGTGCTGCCACAAGCTTTCAGTTGAAACTAGGTAACGAGGCATACAAATGACATTGACATTTGAGCTGACATCAGAAATTCAACCGGTAAAGGTCTATGGTTCGCAGGTGACCATCAAGCACTGAGCGCAAGCTGTAGCTGTCAAGTGTCAACGCCGCTGTCATTTTGTCATTGTCAACAACAAGCACAAGAAAGAAGTGTGGTTTCACAGAGTACATTTTTTTTATAGGGTATTTTGCGGCACGAGACATTAATTTGGGCGGTTTAATCAAAGAAAATACTTTCTGTTCGTTATTCTCTGTACAATAATGGTTACTTTAATGAAGTTTTCAAGTACCAATCTATAGAAATTATAATCATGGGGGAGATTAACAAGAAACAAAATGATTGGGATTCTTCTAAGGGTTTGCGAGATCCTATAAAAACTCTGGAGGTTAGTTGTTTTAAACTGCTACATTTCCATGGAACTAACCGCAGTGATCCACAGGACCACACAGGTCCGTCCAAATGGCGTAAAAATTGTTAACAAAGAAATACCATTACAAAGTTCTACCAATGTAAGACCGTCACATTACCAATGTATTGTGTAACAATAGAAGGCTCCAGGATACTGGAAGTTGTGGTTCCCAAAGAGCCCTAATAGTGTGTGTGAGAGGATTATTATACCAATGTTTACACACTGACCCTATAACCCTTAGTACAGGTCCTGTAAAATATTTCAAAGTTAACTTTTAGTTCAAACGGTACTCTCTGTACAATAACGGCTGCACTGCAAAGTGTCCGTCAGGACACTTGCCTTTTATTGTATACTAGCAAACCGCTCCTGCGGCACACGGTTTACGACTTGACAAAACATCAAGATTTCTGATGTATATGTAATTTTAGTATTAAAGTAATATACACATAAACCTTCCAAAATAATTTCTCTAAGCAATGGTGAAAACCTCATCAAAATCTATTGCGTGGTTTAGCAGAACAATACGAAGATACGGACAAACGTAAAAATCGACTTTGTTTCTAATATGTATTGATAGATCGATGTAAATGGAATCGTTAATAGAAACAGAAGTATACAAGTTTATTTATTTTCAGGACAAATGGAAGTTAGTGCCATCATTTTTGCAAGTCAAAGGCTTGGTTAAACAGCATATTGATTCTTTTAACTATTTTATTAATGTTGAAATAAAGAAAATAGTGCAAGCCAATGAAAAAGTGTTCTGTGATGCAGACCCATTATTTTACATTAAATATTTAAATGCCTATGTGGGAACACCAGACTTAGAAGAAGGTTACAATGTTACAAAGCCCACTACCCCCCATGAGTGCAGGCTCAGAGATATGACATATTCTGCACCAATCACAGTTGACATAGAATATATAAGAGGCAATCAAAGGGTTATAAAGAATAAACAGCTAATTGGAAGGTGTGTATTTAATATCATATTATTGCTGTCTATATTAAAAAAAAGTAAAGCTTATTTCAAACTACGCTATAATATATAGTATACAGCATATAGTTCATAAATTCATAACACAAAAATTTCACTCACCATTTCCAATAATATATAAGCGAAGTATGAACATGTTCTAAATAAATGTATGCAAAGCGATGTTGTGCTATGAACTTTAAACTATTATATTATAGCATAGTCTAAAATGAGCTTAATACACATAAAAATACTCAAAGGGTTGATAGTTTTGAGTTGTCCATTGTTAAGTGTATAGCTAATAAGTTGACTGTATACATATAATTATGTATGTTGTTTCATTTTATTGTTTACAGAATGCCATTGATGTTAAGGTCTTCAAATTGTGTACTGACAAATAAATCCGATTTTGAACTAGCACAACTGAATGAATGTCCACATGATCCAGGCGGTTATTTTATCATTAGGGGTAAATATATGATTTCATAATTTACTTAATTTTAATGTTACAAGCCGATTAAAGCAAACATTTTGAAAACAGTTCATTATGAGTCTCAAAAATAATTCACATGTCTCCTATGACTTGCGACTTGACTCTCTATGAAGGCAAGAGTTATGCTAAATTATTTTTATCACTGATTATGTCTCAAGTAATATTTAAACTATTATTTACTATTATTTAAAAACTTACAGGTCAAGAAAAAGTGATATTGATCCAAGAACAATTATCCAGGAATCGCATGATTGTTGATGAGTTCAAAGGAGCCATTCAATGTCAAGTGACTAGTTCCACACATGAAAAGAAAACCAGAACTAATGTCATTGTAAAAAATGGAAAATATGTATTGAGACATAATGCCTTGTCTGATGTAAGTAATTTATGAGTATTACTAGGTATCTATACTCCATTTGAAATAATATTATGACCTGTAACTGTAATAATTATCTAACCTATCTGTAAGGGCCCTGGCACACGGCGTATTTTAAACGCCCAGACGACGACGCGCTGATGACGCTTCAAACGAGATTTGAACGCAACCTTGTAACCTAAGCACACGAGGCGATCGTCAAACGTGCGTCTACTGCGCGTATACACGCAGATACAGTGATACAGACGCGCTGTAGTCGCTCGTAGCTTTCGCGTTTTGGTCAGAGACTCCTCGTCAGTTGTACAATCAGGGTCCATCAACTTTGTTCGCCAATCATGGGGCAAGGGAACAGGAAAATAATGCTACCATTACAATAAATTTATTAACAAATAACTATTGCAACTGCGGCGCGGGCGGGCGGTGCGGTGGCGTGAGCGCACGCATCTTCTGTACTCCTCCTCCGACCCTATGTACGCGCTTCAAACGAGTTTCGAACGCACTTCAAACGCACGTTTGTACCGCGTTTCACGCGCGTTTGAATCTATAAAATTGCAAAAATCGGCATCTACAGCGCAGATCTTGAAACGCGCGTCGCCTGCGCGTTTAAAATACGCCGTGTGCTACCGCTCTAATTGTTATTGGATTTATCTAGAAATAAATAAAGTACTTATATGATTGTTTTCTATGGAAATTGAACCCAGGATAGTGTGGAAGTGGATAGTGGTTAGTTTGTCAATTAATTTCTCAGCTACTGCACCAAACAAAACATTTATATTTCACTATCTTTTATCTATGACCTACACTAATTTGCATATAATTTTCAGGACATACCTATTGCAGTCGCCTTCAAGGCTATGGGCATCTGCAGTGATCAAGAAATTATGCAGCTCATAGGTACTGATGATACATCACTGAAAAAGATGGCCCCTTGTATCATGGATTGTCATAATTTGAAAATATTTACTCAAAATCAAGCTCTTTCTTATATTGGAAGCAAACTTAAGGTTAAAAGGTATACAATTCATAAATAAATGGCCTTGCTTGTTGATTTTCATTGTTAGTTCAATGTAATGGTGTACATTTTGAGGTTGGTGGTTACGTTTCTTTTCACAGGTTTCAATCAGGCGGTGCTAAAGTACGTACTCCCATTGACGAGGCTCGAGATTTGTTGGCTACCACAATTCTAGCTCATGTAGTAGTAGAAAATTATAATTTCTATGTAAAAGCTATCTACCTAGCTATAATGGTTAAAAGAGTAATTGAAGCCGAGACAAATAAGGCCGCTATTGATGACCCTGACTACTATGGAAACAAGAGACTCGAGCTAGCGGGCTCTTTACTTGCTTTGATGTTTGAAGATCTTTTCAAAAGATTCAATTGGGAATTGAAATCAATAGCGGACAAAATAATACCTAAAGTTAAAGCTGCGCCGTTTGATGTTGTTAAACACATGAGGCCTGATCTGATTGCTAATGGGCTGTTTGCCGCCATTTCTTCTGTAAGATTTCATAATATTTCATTCAGTAAATTCAAATCTAGGAATAATGTGTGGCTTAAAATTATTTCCTTTTGTAGGGTAACTGGACGATCAAAAGATTCAAAATGGAAAGGCATGGAGTAACTCAAGTGTTAAGTCGTCTCAGTTACATATCAGCCTTGGGCATGATGACCAGAGTTAATTCTCAGTTTGAAAAGACTAGGAAGGTATCTGGACCGCGTTCCTTGCAACCTTCGCAGTGGGGTATGTTGTGTCCGTCCGACACACCGGAGGGTGAAGCGTGCGGGCTCGTGAAGAACCTGGCGCTGATGACGCACATTACCACCGAGTGCTCCGAGGAGCCCATCGCCAGGCTCGCTCGCAACGCGGGCGTAGAAGATGTCAGATTGTTAGGTGGCGAGGAAATAAATCACCCGGCCGTCTACATGGTGTTTCTTAATGGTTAGTCACTAAACAGATGATTGGATGTTACTCAAAAGTAATAAGAAACCTCATCATGTTATTATTATTTTCAGGTAATATACTAGGTGTTTCAAGACAATACAAACGGCTTATAAAAGTCTTTAGAATGTTCCGACGACGCGGACTCATATCGGCTTTCGTGTCCATTTACCCTAATCACAATCAGAGGACAGTGTACATATGCAGCGACGGTGGTCGACTCTGCAGGCCGTATATCATTGTAGAAAAGGGTTACCCACTAGTCCAACAATTCCATATAAACGAATTAAATAGAGGCATCAGAAAATTTCAAGACTTTTTAAACGATGGACTTATTGAGTACCTAGATGTAAACGAGGAGAATGACAGCCATATAGCTACTTTTGAAATTGATATAGATCCGTATGTTACCACGCATTTGGAAATTGAGCCGTTCACGATTCTCGGTGTTTGTGCGGGTCTGGTCCCCTACCCACATCACAATCAGAGTCCTAGAAATACCTACCAATGTGCTATGGGTAAACAAGCGATGGGTAAGTACATCTATGCATCCATAATTAGTATATAATATTATAAACACGAAAGTAACTCTGTCTATCTGTTACTTTTCACGCCAAAACCACTGAACCGACCATTATGAAATTTGACAGATGGCAGCCTAAAGCCTGGAGGACATCATATGCTACTCCGGTGCTTTTCACCTTGCTTACTTGTATTTTAAAAAACAAAACGCAGACGAAGTCGCGTTCATAGCTAGTTTGTTTATAATTTACTAGCCTATGTCCGCAGCTTCTTCCACATGGAGGTCGGAAGTTAGGTATCCCACGGAATGTACTACCGTACTGGGTAAAAAGTATCCTATTTCCTAATCAGGTCATTGAATGATCTAACTTAGCTGTGTGCCAAATTTCCTCAAAATTAAAAAGCTAACAAACGTCTGTCTGCTACCTTCTGTCTGTCTTTTCAAATGTATAATATTAGTATGGACTATTTCTATATTTCCTATAAAAGTAGTATCCTAAACACGTCTTCATAATATTGTCGTTAATATTCAGGTACTATTGGCTATAACCAGAAAAACAGGATAGATACACTAATGTACAATTTAGTCTATCCACAATGTCCAATGGTTAAGACTAGAACGATAGAACTGACGAATTTTGACAAACTGCCAGCTGGACAGAATGCCACCGTCGCCGTCATGAGCTACAGCGGATACGATATCGAGGACGCTTTGATTCTGAACCGAGCATCTATCGACCGCGGATACGGCCGCTGCCTTGTATACAAAAGTGCCAAAACTACTATGAAGAGATACAGTAATCAAACTTCTGATAGAATTTTGGGACCTTCCAGAGATGCTACGACAGGAAAAATTATTAGGGCACATGAAATTCTTGATACGGACGGCATTGCTGCACCCGGCGAAATGGTTGAAAATAGACAAGTTTTGATAAATAAGCAGATGCCACCGGCGACTTTGAACCCCGTCACGCAGGGCCAGCCACAACAGGTGGATTACAAAGATGTTCCCATCACGTATAAAGGTCCCGTTGAATCTTATATAGAGAAAGTTATGGTGTCGTCAAATTCGGAGGATGCTTTTCTCATAAAAATATTGTTACGTCAGACGCGTGTTCCGGAGATAGGAGACAAGTTCAGTTCCCGACACGGTCAGAAAGGCGTGACGGGTTTGATAGTGCAGCAGGAAGACATGCCGTTTAACGACAGAGGCATTTGTCCTGACATGATCATGAACCCACATGGTTTCCCTTCTAGAATGACGGTGGGGAAAACTATCGAACTGTTAGCGGGAAAAGCTGGCTTGATGGAAGGAAAATTTCATTACGGTATGAATGTTTTAATTGTAATTCATTTCATTATAATATATTCGAAAGATTTATATTTTAGTGTTGTTACATGTTTCCTTCAGGTACTGCATTTGGTGGCTCCAAGGTTCATGATGTATGTCGTGAACTAGAAAAGCACGGGTATAACTATCATGGCAAAGATATATTTTATTCTGGTTTAACTGGAGAACCCTTGGAAGCTTATATTTATTCTGGTCCTGTAAGTATAAACATGATAGATAAAGAGAACTCTCGCGAACTACTACACTTTATTACGAGTACAAAGTCGCGCATTCCAGTGTAACTTTGGGTCGTTTTAAAAGTTCCTATTATTATTTATTTTAGTAATATGGATAATCCAAGCAGCTTGCGCTGTCTATTTACGACGTCTTTGTTAAGTAATAATTCCTTTCATCTTCAGCCAGCTATAAAACTTATTTCTGTTGTGTAGGTATACTACCAAAAACTGAAGCACATGGTTCAAGATAAGATGCACGCCCGCGCGCGCGGTCCTCGCGCCGTGCTCACTCGCCAGCCAACGGAAGGACGATCACGAGACGGAGGCCTGCGGCTCGGCGAGATGGAACGAGACTGTCTCATTGGATATGGTGCGAGGTAAGCATTGTAGTAACAATACTTAACAAAATATGCTGTTTGTAATGCGGCCTATACTTATTTTCGACGAAAATAAATAAACTTAAACACGTGCTTGCCTATCCGCTTAAGTGGTTCCACGGACTAGTGGTTATTTAATTAATTTTCTTTCAACTACATAGTAATGTTATCATTAACCTTTTCACCGCCACGGACTTCAATAGAAGTTCCGGATTTTCGTGCCACCAGCGCCACGACTTCATTAGAAGCTCTTCATTTTATCTATCTTATAAAAATAAATTTACTTTATTTAAAAGCTTTGTTTCCTGTTATTATTTAATATAGCATTATCTAACGCCCTGTTTTTTAGTTTTCCACACAAAAGAAGCCCTTAATTGTTTTAAAATCGGCAAAAACAAAAACTCGTAACATTTTTAATGTCCCCCGAACGCCAAGGACTTTATACAAAGTCGGCCAGTGATGGGACGTGAAAGTTATCACTGTTTGATTTCGCCCGTGGAAATTTATATAAATACTACTATCGAAATCAATTTGAGGTCAGTAAAATATGAATATATAATATATAAAATTTCGACCATCAGATGGGTGCCGATCCGGAATGAAATAGTTCTAGCTATTGTTTACCAATCCTTGTCGATAATTATATTCCCATCTCTACAAAAAAGTTAGTTGTAACTGCCCCGTGCGCCACGGACTACTATAGAAGTCGTTCTATGACGCCATAAGCGTACGAGTATCAAGTTCACTTTGGCATAGTGCAGAAAATAAACGGGAAAGCGCGCACGCATCCTTCTTTCCGGCTTTGCTTGTGATAAGATAAAATGAATAAACAATTGGTTCTGATGAGTTACAAAAAATTGTGCAAGGTGTGGAATCGGAGTCGAAAGTGGAGGATATTGACACAGAAGACGATGATTCTGATGTAAGTCCAACTAGATAATAATCATAGTCTTTCAATTGTTCTGGACCAGTTTACTTTAGCCACTCAAACCCATAATCCAATATCTTTGTTTTCATATCCTGCCAGGGTGTAAGAGGGGCCTAAGCCAAATTGCAGAGGCCGGTACCTCTGCGATTTGGCTTCGGCCCCTCGTACGCCTTCCAAAGGTCCGGGACCCCAGGGTCCCAAGAATTAGCAAGAGAAGTAAAAATAATAATAACGTTATTCATCAAACAGTAAAAAAAAACACGGGATAGACGAAAATCACAGAAAAAAAGATCATAGACATCCTTAATCAGAATTGCATGTAACGTGCTCTGAGCGCCAAGGACTTGAAATGAAGTCAACAGATGACGTAATGAAACAATTAGAGATGTACCACATTTCTCACAGCTCTAATTGAGTTATGCATTTTTCTCTTAAATTTTTATAATTTATACTGGTTTTTCTTACTCACGATAATGTGAAATAAAACAAATATGGAAATATTGAATCAGTTTCTATTTATATTCGTAAATTTATAAAATAAAGCCTGAAGTAGGCGTATAATTTTCATTTATCGATAGGAACATACCCTCATCACTACTGTTTACTATATATTTCGTTATTCATTTATAGCTTGGCGCTGGCGAGGCATCACGTTCTGGGTACGTGGGCGGTGAAAAGGACCGATCACAAAGGACGTACCTTTTGCTTAGAACCAAAACAGTGCAGTAAAGTTGTATGAAATTTCATTGTTGCACTGTTTTTCATTAATGCACTGTTTTTAGGGTTCCATACCCAAAGGGTAAAACGGGACCCTATTACTAAGGCTCGTCTGTCCGTCCGTCTGTCCGTCCGTCCGACCGTCCGCCCGTCCGTCCGTCCGTCAATCTGTGTCTTTCCATTTTTTTAAAACTTTTCTTGCTAAATATGAAGTATCAAAGTTTTCGATAGCGATATGAATGCAACTCCAGAAAGTATAAAAACAGCTGCAAATTAAATTGTTAATAATCTTTTGCCGCAAAAGTCGCGGGATCACTTTGTTTTCATTATCTTGAGTTTTTATTTTGAGTAGGTATATTTTATCACGGTAGGTAAATTGGTAGTAAAAAAAAAAGTAGATTGCGCACCTTACTAAAGTGAGTAATTAATGCACTCGTGTTAATTTAGTGCCCTCGCCTGCGCTCGGGCACCAACATAATCCTCATGCATTAATAACTCACTTGGCGCTCGGTGCAACAATCTACTATTACGACTTTTTTTCTACGTCAATAAGGTTGTTATTTTTTTCGCTTTGCCTTGTGAAGTTGTGGCCAAACACAGCTTCGCCTTTACCTCGGACTACCTGTCTCGGAGTGTTCGGCGATAGTCACTTATACAGTATATTATCTAACGAAGGGCGTTCCCGTTAACCCGCAATATAATAGGGTACATAAAAGCTAAAAAAAAAAAAAAAATTTTTTATTGTAGTGAAATATTCCTAATAAATATTAAATTGATACGTAAAAAAAACACTATAAACATATAACACGCACACCTGTCTTTCTACGTTGAAAGACTAGTGTGACAAGTATCAATTTATATTTTTTGTGAATAAGTTATAAGTATGTATTAATTACTCAAAAGAAAACCTTATTTATACCATACATGCAAAAAAAATATTACTACAAAAAATCCTTTTTTTGTGGTAATATTTTTTTTGCATGTATAGACGCTATACTATTGCGGGTTAACGGGAACACCCTTCGTTATTTAACATACTGTATAAAAACGAATATGTTACTTAATCAATTTGTGCAGTATGTTGCTGATGGAGCGCCTGATGCTGGCGTCTGACGCGTTCAGCGCGGACATCTGCGGCGCATGCGGGCGCCTGGCATCGCGCGCGTGGTGCCACGCCTGCCACTCGTCCGCCGCCGTCTCCAGTGTCGAGATGCCCTACGCTTGCAAACTGCTGTTCCAAGAACTGGCCTCAATGAACATCGTCCCCAAACTCACTCTCAAGAAATATTGTTAGCTTTGTACAATATCATAGCCGTGCGACTGTTGTGTTTTTGTATTTCGTAAGGATATTGTTCCTATTGTTTAAGTGCTACTTTAATAAATTCTTTTAATAATTTACATTATTGCATTCTTAAGTATCCCATTGACATATAAGCATAAAAAATTACGTCTAAGTTAATTAGTTTTTATGTAAAAACAATTTTAATTTTTCGTGTGAAGTAAGCGCCTAAGTCCATTTTTACGAGAAGGGGGGCCCCTTCCCGTAAAAATGGACTTAGGCGCAATATTTTATTTTTATTGTTTGAGAATCGTTAGAGACAGTTTGAGAATTACACAAAATCGTTAGAGTTAATATTTTATTTAATATTAAATCATTTCTAAGAGCCAGAAGTTAGCCCCCGATTTAATTATTCTGAACTTTTAATGTTAATCGTTAGAGTTAGACAGAAAAGAAAAATCTTAGAGAGTAATTCGTTTTATGTAAGAACGATTTAAAATTTTTGTGTAAAATTGGCCACCCTTCCTGCAAAAATAGACTTAATGTAACCTCAGGATCTTTTTTTTTTTTTGAAGTTTTGAAATCATCCGATGACCCGCTCTGGGCGGAGTGGGAGGGTGTGTCAGACTTTTACTGACTAAAACCCACCCGTGTTCCTTCAGTTGCCTGTTGCCAAGGTCCCGGTATCCCTTTCGGACTTTCCCGCGACCCTGGCAGGCATCGGTCCTACCGGATCCCGTTAATCATTTATCTTCCTAAGGTTTTAATCAAAAGCTGCCATTACTCGTGTAATTTTTTTTGTAGGACTTACCAGACTTGGCTCATGTAGCCATTGACGATAGGGCTGTATGTAAATGCACATACCATACTCAACAATATCTTACTCGTACAATATTATCCTACCCAAAATATTATTCCCAAATTATAGGGAAAAACTTTAACAAATGACAACCCTTTTTACACACACAGATAAAAAGGTGGCTTCACTAGTGATGGATTAATTAGCATTCGCATTCATTGTTAGCTTGTGAAAAATCATTTAGCATTTAGCTAATGAAATTTAGTTGCGAAATTTCGTGAAGTGCTAAGTGAATTATCGCTTCGTACATTTTCATTTTCATTAAAAGTGCGAATTAAAATGAGCGTTCACCATTTTAATTCGCACTTTTAATAAAATTTTCATACTTCATTATTATCAATTATCATCATATTAGCTATTAGCATAGCAATAGCAATTATCATGCTAAGACTCAATAATTCACTTGCTAATGAAATTAATGAAAAATCGCATTAATTGCCATTACTAGGCTTCACTTTTGATCATAGAGTATAGTGCTTTTGATGTTCGTAATGCTCAGTCTTTCTTTTTTTGTTGGTCTGAGAACTAGCATAAGAACTTGTTTTGTAATAGGGTGTGGGTTAAAAACACACGGTGTGTTTTCATTTTTAGTTATACAAGTAATAGGGTGTGGGCTTAAAACACACGGTGTCTTCATTTTTAGTTATACAAGTAATAGGGTTTGGGTTTAAAACACACGGTGTTTTCATTTTTAGTTACACAAGTATGCGGCAAAACAGGCACCGTGTGTAGTTATAGATCTATGGCTACAGGCCACTCCGGTGGTGTTTTTGTTTTTTGTAATATATTTTTCTCACGAAAAAAACAAAAAAAATCCATACGAAAATATTTTATTCGATATAAGAATAAAGTTGTATAAAATTTAATTATCATGATTTAAATTAATCTTAACATTTTAGAAGTAGCTTTTGTGAAAACAAACGTTATCCACATAATGACTAACACAAACACATAAAAGAAACCACTGAAGGAAAACATCTTGATCAGGATATAGCCGAGAGTGACCCATATGACGAAAGCGTGGGAGCCGAGCCGGCGCAGGGACAAGCGCGGGGGGAGCTCTTCACTCACAATGTTCTGATGATTTGTTACATCCTTCACATAAGTATGAATCGTGCAAGGCGATTGTAGTACTTCACGAGCAATGAATCCGCATAAGTCATTTCTATTCCAATAACTAGTAAACTGGCCTCCATACTGTGCGTTGAAAAATCATAATTGTTAGGTTAATTGTTGGGTTAAGGTACGGTCATCAACAAAAAAGACATCAGACAGTATCAAATACTCATAATTTCATTTAAAAACATACCATTTCATTTAATCTTGAAGCTATTTGGTACAACATCCTCACTAATATTGTGCTCTCATAGGTTGTTATTGGCATCAGGTCTGGGTCACCCATATAGTGTACTTTAGTAGGTTTGCTGCGGAGCTGAAAACATAACAAGAATCAGTTATCTAATATTTTATCGAAACTTGTTACATCGATTTTCATTTCGCACTAAACTATTCCACGAATATATGCATAATTTATTTAAGGCCGTACCCTACCTCAGATTTTATCTCACTCGCGGCCTGAGTGATAGCGAGACGGAGTGGGGTGCTGGCGGCTCTCAAGCCTCGAATAGTTTAGGTTATTGCATTTTACCGTGAAAATAATGATAATTAAAAAAAACATAAGTCCTGCTTTATAGTTAGTTCAGTTATTATGCAAAGTGTAATGATCTAATTTAAAGTATTTTTTGAATACCAGCGGTTTATAGTTGGGTTTAGAGGTAACTTTGGATTTTTTTTCTATAGAGAAAATTTTATGTAATCCTTTTTTCGCCAAACATAGGACCTAGCATCAATCCTCAACTTTAACATATTATTATATTTATTTCAAAATGAATGATGCAGTATATTCGGCATAATGGAGGATTATAGTAAGCAATTTGAGGTAGGGTAGGCCCTTAACTGTCGAAATCCATCCAGCCCTTTGGAAGACACGAAGTAATAAAGAAATTTACAAACAAACATACATACGCGCGAAAAACATAACCCTTCCTTGGCAGACCGGGTAAAGAACAGTGGTCTTGTATAAGATATTTTTTTTTACCTTATTTGTGATGGAGAGTGGAAAACTTGTGGTGTTGACATAAGAAGAATGTTCCAGAGAATTATCTTCTATGATGGGCTCTGGTGGGAGCACTGCATTCTCATTCAACTGAAAATTAAGAATTCAACCCATAAGTCATAAATTCATAATACTCGATACTATTAATGCTTTACATAATTTAAAAAAAACTCGTCAATTATAATTCTATAATTCACACTCGTGAGTACAGTTCGATTCAAACTTATTGGCGCCTTGTAACATAAGGCGAGTCGCTGCGCAGTAATAATTTCATGTGTCAGCGGGGGTGAGAGGTGGGGTACTGAGCAGCGAGTTGCTAACTTCCGAGCCGCCATTAAGTTAGAATTGAACTGTACCTATAGTTCAGTTACAATATTATGAGTTACGATGTGATTAGGTACTTTCTGAACCAAAAATCATTAAGCTTTCACAAAATAGTGTGGTTAACTGTTTTCATGTTCTTATTTTGTATAATTTAATATGTATTATAATTGTCTTATATTTTTTACTGTAATTGGTTGTAGCACAACCGTTGTAATTATTAAATTAAATAAATAAAATACACAAATGCAATTGTTTTACCCCAAATATATGAGAAAAGTGATGAAAGCTGGTTGTTAAATAATTTGGCACTCTCTTGGACTCTTCCAATAAAGCTACTTCCTCATCCTGATCTTCAATCATCAGAAAGACTTTTATTGCGCCCCATATGCCTGAAAAATGTATAGTTATAACTTTATGTCTCTTGTTTGTCACCATACTCATCCCGAAATTAATAGTGCTTATTCATAGTAAAGTACCAACACCATAATATTTATTATATTTTCAAAACTACCTTTCTTTCGCAGATGTAATATCTTATTAAACTCTTCAATATTATTTTCTGCTGTTATTTTTGCAGTAACGATTCTCTTAACTAACTGAGATGCAAATGATCGCATGTTATCGCTCCAAATCGGTTGATATTCGAAATTAGCTGACAGATTCAATTCTGATATAGATTGTTTAGCTATTGTCACCCATTTATGTAAAGATACGCCATTGTATGTATAACTGTAATAGAATTTATTATTTCTTTAGCCACATTCAAATAATGATTTCTTAAATTATTAGAATTTATGTAGGAACGAAATTACCTTTGTTCAATACCAGAATTGTTATAACTGGTATCTGGACTTGGATTTAATCCTAAACCACTGTCAGTAATTGCTTGTTCTAAATTCCATAAAATAGGACATAGATGCTGCTGTGAAAATACCTGAAAAATTATGACAAATTAATATAACTTTCAGATATGACTGCTTCCATAATTAATTGGTTCTATTTAGCGAAAGATATATACCTTGCCTAATCTGAAAAGCATGACAGCGTTCTTGTAGGCACTAAGGTCTAGCCTCATAAATCTAGGCAGTACAAGTTGGAAGATACAAGTGTATGATGGAAAGTTTTCAGCAATGAATTGAGTAAAACTTGCATCTAGTGTATTCGTGAATTGTTCTTCTTGGTTGTTATTGGATATAGCAAACCTGGAAGAAACAAAAAAATACTTTGGTATTGGCCTTTCGATCACCATATTCAACGCGATATAGGATACATTACAAATAATAATACATAAATGTCTCTGGATTTGTGCCCTGTTGATGGCAAAAGGCTCCCCCTATTAGATACTAACAATAAAACAATTATGATTTTTAAAAAACAAAATAATTGAACAATTGGCTGCCCAGACAGATTTTGTCTTATCTAAACAATATTTCATACAAAAATCCCATAGAAACAAGCACTTTCAGTTTTTCCAGAATATTCCAAATTTCCAGGAAAACAAAAAAAAAAGTTGGTTTCTGTTCTCAAGTGATGCTCTCACCAACGAACAGCATCTAATGTTTAAATGAATAAGTATAATCTCACCTGTCTTGAGAAATATTGTTGTTTATATATCTCCAAGGCTGTATTAGACTCAACCATAGTTCCATGACGAGTCTAAACGACGCATCTAGTGGCCAAGTCGTAACCAAATGTTTGATATAATGGTAGGCGCGAACACACATTATCTGTCGAGCATATTTTCTAAGTGCTGATGATCGGACAGCAGGGTCCGACATATGTTTGGCTGAGAAAGAGTGCAAATGTTTGACAAGAACCCGCACTGTTCTGACGCGCTCTGGACTCGATGATATAGTCGAGTAATTCCTTTGGAACATCTGTATTGAATAAAAATAATTAAATCAGTTAAAATTAAGAATAAACTGCAAATGATGACAACATGATCTAAATAAGTGTTGCAAGAGCAGTTAGCATAGCAGGGTTAATTTTGAGAATGAACAAATATAAGCGGATGTCCTCATGCCCTGTGTAGTATGAAAGTGCCTGTGACAGTTTATGAGCGGATTCATGCAGCAGAAGAACGTTCGCATAACATTGCTCTTACCTCAACATTTCTGGCACTGAATTGCTCTACACTCATCCAAATATCAATGAAGGCTTGTAGCACTGTTTCAGAACGCCAAACCTCATTGCGTGACTGATTTTGTGAAGTTGTATGTTGATTGCTCATGCTGGAGCCAGATAGGTCAGGTATTAGCAGCAGAGATGGAGAATACAAGGGCCTGCAAAATAAATGTAACACCGATCAATGATTTCCAAAACAAGGTACTTTGACATGACAAATCTCTTTTTTTTATTTTCTGAATAGTAAGTATTTTAACTGTAGTATTTAAACGGTAGTTATTAAAGTCAACAGTGAAGTCGCGGTCTGGCGTGAACAAATATCGAATGTGCGTTTAAAGACAGGATTAAAATAAATATAAAAAATAAGAGTACCTATTAGCTGTTTGTAGAGGTGCAGCCATGGGCACTTTTCCAGTGTAGTTGGGTATATGTGGCAACACAGATATATTTGGATCAGCAGGCAGGAAGTGCATGAGATAATCACATGCTAGAGCGAAGTAAGCACTGCTCCAGTTCTCCCAAGAACTTGTTTGATGACTATTACTCACAAGATGCAGGGCAAAATTGATAATGTAGTAATCAAATGGATCTGATTAAAGATAATGTAGGAAAATATATGTCATTTGTGTATACTACAGATAACTGAAACTGACAGCATTATAGTAGCTAAAATACATAGGTATATGAAAGATTTCTGAAAGCCAGGGCGCGTAAAGCCTTATTTTCGATAAGGATGGGTTAAAGGAAGTTGTGCAAGGGTCAATGAGAACTTTCACTTTCTCAGACAACTATGGCATCATGTCAAGAGAATATCAATACTATGAAGCAATTCAGATTTATTGTCTAAGGCAATATTTCCTCACATACCAATAAAATCAAAAATAGTGGAATCCACTGTGCCAGATGCAATAAAACTCTTTATTTATATTACTCTTTTAAAGGATACTGAGTGCTAGAGCCACCACATTAAGAGTTTGCGGGTCCGTAACAAGCATATCAGAGTAAAATTGTGGACATCTTCCCCTTTCCAAAGTCATCTGTAAGTCCAGCTAAAATAGAAAAACATTACAATAAATAAGTTTTACAGGTGTATTTAACAAAAGTGATTGGTATCCAGCTAGCAAATACTTTAAATCCAAGTTGTGCATGAACTTGTTTGGTGACTGAAAACTCATCATAATCATCATTTCAGAATAAAGAAGTCCACTGCTGGACAAAAGCCTCCCCGAAGTATAGCCACTATACACTCAACATTTTCTAAAGCCCTAATAATTGAGATTGACTGTATCCTAAGCAACGAAATACTAGTATCAGGAATCCCTGAAACTAATTTTAGGTAAGGTAAGTGTATACCTACAAAAGCAATATAGTGTTCTTGAATTTTAAACATGTTTAACCTGTATGACAGCGGACGGGCCACGCGCAGACCAAAAACTATTGTAGTTAATTAGAAAGTCCTTGAAGAATTAAAATTGTGTGTATGTTGTTTAAGGAACTTATCAGTTTTCTTAAGGGGGAAATAGTCCAAAAAATGTGTACAAATATATAAATTGACAAATACCAATGCAAAGTTCACTACTGGTGTAGTGCTAAACAGAGTATGAGCAATAGACAAGTCAAAGAGAGCTGGACTCACTTAGCACCAGTAGTAAATTTGCATAATTATGCCAAAATTTTGGTTACGTAATAGGTAATATAGGCTGATTGGTGTTCGCAACTCCATGTCATGGGCATATTTTGTGTAAGTTGGGTCAACTTTTTGGGTTGACCCAAATTGCTAGCCAACAACCAAGGCCTATTAAAATGGCGGTCACAGTACAATTTTTATACAAAGTACATTAGATAGTACCAAGTAACTGTCAAAGACTATCACTATCTCATAATTGACAGAAAGAGACAGAGCTTGTGTGCTTCATAAGCTTTTGTATATGTGGAGGGTAATCACCAGAACCACAGCACCTATTTGAAAAATTCTTTCATCATTAGAAAGATACATCATTCCAGATAGACATAGGCTATAATTATATGTAAATATATACAAAATGAAGTACTTAACAATACTAATAAAATACCATCTTTAGTTTATGCAACCTTTGTACTTTTTGTTAGAATACTGCTCAGAACTTGTGCATTGTGTCATGAACAGAATACCATCTTGACATGTAAATTGCACCCATGCAAAGCCGGGGCAGATCATTCAACATTTGAGAACGTTATAAATATAAGATAGAGGCAGGTTTTATTATTAAGTTGGTACTTACAGGTAAGACATTTAGAGGTAGGTTATATTTTAACTGTGGGTCAGATAAAAGTTTATAACATAGCCGGAACATTGGTCCTAGTGGTTCAAAGAAACCAATCAAAGCATCAAATGCTTGCTTTTTGTTATCACCAGTAACAGTCCGCAGTCCCCAGCCATTGTTGAAAGTATTTGAGAATATGTTACTTATCAACTGAGGGAACAAACTTTGAAGATCTTTGTTTGGAGTAGACTGGTCTATAATTCGTGTCAATTCGTCTACTTTTTCTTGTAGCGGTAAATTAAGACTTGTGTAAAATTGACTCTGAAACAAAAATATTATTTTATAGAAAGTTAACCAAGATACAAGGAATAAAATGTAAGTATTTTTATTTTTATGATGTATATAACTAAAATACCATGATATCGTGCGCCATTTCTGCAGTTTTTTGTGGAGCTTGTGTCAAAATAGGAAGTCGTTTTTAATCAACGAATAATCTGTTTGCAAAGCCAAATCCAGTAAAAATAGAAATTGTTTTTCGACTCATATGAACTCTCACTAATTCAATAAGTATTGCATTTACTTTTTTAATTTTAGCTGACAACAGGGCTATCGTAACCCAATTTTATTAACTTGAGGAATATCTATAAAGAAAGGATAATATAAATAAAACGAGGCCGGTGAACAGCAGTAGCAGCGGTAGAAACTTGTAAGACAATAGTAATCTATGCTTGAAATGTGCTTGAATGAAAGGTAGAAATTAAGAAATTGTTTCACAGAATATACATTGTCTTGACACTGATGACAGTTCTCTTTGACCCACAGAACATTAATGCTTTGACCACAGCCAGCAGCGCTGCCGGCAGCAGTCAGTTCACAGAACAATGACAGTTGTTGGTTCGGTTTGAATAACGTAAGGCTCCACGAGCGAGAGAATCGCGGTGATATTATCGTCGTGCTCGTGCCACATATTTCTATACACTCTCTTAGGGGCCGTCTCCACAAGCAAAAGACGCGTGCGAGAGAAACGTCATCGTATCGCCGCGCGCTTGTCGCCAGTCGTCACTAGAGACGCTACAGTGGACTGAAAATTGATCTTCATAGACTTAGTAGGGATCAACTTAGTAATTTTTTTCTTTTTTCGTCAGAAATGGGTTTAGGTATCGTATATTGATCAATTTAATGCTATTTCAGTTTTTCAATAAACGTTTTTCTTTTTTCGACCTTTCGCCCGCGTAATTTCTGCGTTGCCTGTATGCCAAGCCAGGAGGTTACGTTTTTTGAAATGATAACTCTTTACTCAATAGTTTCAATATTTATTAATGCTTTAATTAGCGAGTGAAGTGAACGAGTGCAAACCCGAGCTCCGCGACTCCGTCCCTCGGGTCGAGCATCATTTGGTACCGCGGTAACCGCGGTGCCGATAAGGATTGTGACTTTGTGAGGAATAAATAAGGTTTCCGTATCCACGTTCGGAACCGCGGCACCTGCATTGGGATCAGTACCTCCGGAGTTACCCACCTCACCTCTAATTTTTATAAAAATGTAGTCTGTGCCTTGGTGTCAAACTGTCAACTGTCAATCTCAACGTGTACCTAGTTAATTCGTATTTCGTTTAATTTAATTTGCACACTTTCACGTGTATGACTACATAATTTGTATTTCTGAAGTTCTTTTCCTTTGATTGGCTTTACTATTGATAACGGGACGAGGGCAGAAAGATGATTGATTGTGACTGATTGAGTGAAGAGTTGAAGACTACTGATTGACAGATCGAGTTCAATGTTTTTTTTTGGTTCCCAGCATTCCATGATTTTACGAACAGCATAACAACATTCCCACTGCTGGGACACAGGCAGGCCTCTTCTCTGTGAGAGGGAGTGGGCCGTAATCCACCACGCTGATTTTATCTATGATATGTCAAGTTCCATTCTAGATTTGGTATCGTAAATTAAATAAATAGTCCCAAGCCCAAGTCTTGCGTAACCAGAAAATATCGATACCTTTATTGATGAAATACTCTCCGTATTTAAATTTAAGGAGGTCTTACTGCGTTATTCTGTCTTATAAAGATGGCTCATGACTGGTTTGAATCTATAGGGCGGCCACGATGTGTGGTCGCTCCTATGGTGGATGCTAGTGAGCTGGCTTGGCGCCTTCTCTGCCGCAGACATGGAGCAACCTTGTGCTATACTCCTATGTTTCACAGTAATGTCTTCACCAAAGATTATAAGTATAGAAAAGATAATATGGTAACATGTGAAGAGGATCGCCCACTCATTGTCCAGGTTGGTATGTTAGAAAACAAATTCATTAAACAATTTGTGTCTACATTACTACCACCTAATATCTTATAATTATATTTTAGAAACAGATCATAAAAGCAAGGAGTATCATTGTAGTGAAACAGTCTTTTGCATTGTTTATAACAAGTAAACAATAATATGTTATCTCAAATGGTTTTCTCTTATCTATTTAAACTACTTTTGTGTGGAATGACTTACAGGTAACTATTTCGTATAATGTTTACAAATTACAATATTTATATGTACTTTTGCTCATTTCAGTTCTGTGGGAATAACCCTGAAACAATGGCTGCTGCAGCAAAACTGGTTGAATCACAATGTGATGCCATTGATGTAAATCTTGGATGTCCTCAATCTATTGCTAAGAGAGGCAGATATGGCTCATTTCTTCAGGAAGATTGGGCACTATTGAAGAATATTGGTAACTTTCCATCTCATTTTACATCTATTTGTTACAGTGTTGTTTGTAATTTCCTATGTGAGTACCAATAAAAAGGTACTTTTTCGTTCTTTCATATACTCTGTGATGCAGGCTCTAACTAATAACATAAGTATTTGTTCCATGCAAGGTGAAACATTTTTATGCTAGCTAGCTGTGCTTACCTTTTTTTACCATCCAAATTATTTGAATAACATTTTTATTACCAAAAATATTATAAAGTCTCCTTTTTAAACTATGTAAATGAATAAACACAAATGACTGTTTCAACTTAGTAAGTAAAATTGTCTTGTTGCAGTGCAAGCAATGTCTGAAGCAGTGTCTATTCCAATAACATGTAAAGTCCGGATATTTGAAAGCATAGAGAGGTCAGTGGAATATGCACTCATGTTGCAAGACGCAGGATGTAAAATGCTCACAGTTCATGGAAGAACAAGGGAACAAAAAGGACCATTGACTGGTATTGCTAGCTGGAAACATATAAAGGCAGTAAGGTGAGCTTTTTTAGGGTTCTGTACCCAAAGGGTAAAACGGGACCCTATTACTAAGACTCCGCTGTCTGTCTGTCCGTCTGTCACCAGGCTGTATCTCATGAACCATGATAGTTGAGAGTTGAAATTTTCACAGATGATGTATTTCTGTTGCCGCTATTTTATTTATTTTTATTTATTTATTTGTTTGTCAGATAACATGATCCATCATGGTTAGTAACAACAAGAGTTTATAAACTATGTTAGTAGGTAAATAATTTAGGTATAAGTAACAACAATTTAACATTTTATTTAACTGTCCCAACCACAATGCTTATCCAGAGCGAGTGTATCGGACACTGATATTTACTAGAAACTATCCTCAGAATGGTGTTGCTGCTGCCGCGTACTCTGCCCAACAGCGACGACACACGCTTGCGTCTGATTGCGTAAAAGTCATCCGTACGCGCTTCGGCAAACATCGCGGACGCACTACAGCAAATACGCTATAACAACAAATACTAAAAAACAGAATAAAATATATATTTAAGGGTGCTCCCATACAACAAACGTGATTGTTTTGCCGTTTTTATAGATAATGGTATGGAACCCGTCATGCGCGAGTCCGACTCGCACTGGCCGGTGTTTTTGTTGTTTGATTAGAAATAAAAAACAATCACATAAGATAGGTCTTTATGTTATGGGTTTGGTTTCCGCACTTAGTCCTTAAGGTCGAAGATAGGCCTCCCCCAAATTGTGCCTCACACAACATTTGGTTTTGCCTGTCATGATCGAAATAATATGATTAAAACACAGTGAAATAAATCCTTGATAATTTGTATCATAATGTAGCTAAGGTGAATAAGATTAAGATAGTATAGCAATTTGGTTGTGTATGGAACAATGTTACTTACTCAAGATAAGCTTATATTGATATTGAAATAATCAGATTTTTTTATCTTCAGGGAAGCAATATCAGTACCCATGCTAGCAAATGGAAACATTCAATGCTTAGAAGATGTTTACAGATGTTTAGATTACACTAAAGTAGATGGGATAATGAGCGCAGAAGGTACCCTTACAAACCCTGCCTTATTTGAAGGAATCAACCCATTAACATGGGATATGGTTCAAGAGTATCTAGACCTGGTTGAAAAATATCCTTGCCCTTCATCTTACATAAGAGGACACTTATTTAAAATGTTTCATAAAATGTGAGTAAATCAATAATCAAAATACCTACAGTGTGCTACAGTGCAGTGGTATATATAAATATAAAGTTGTGTTTATAGATTTTCATTTGAAGACAACAATGAGGACAGACAAATTTTGGCTACAGCACAAAATTTAGATGACTTTAGAAGAGTATGTACAAATGTTAAAAACAAGTATTTACCATATCATGAAGGAAAACTTTATTTTGACAATGACGAAAATATATCTAGGATTGGATTCAATTTAATATTGCCACCATGGATTTGCCAACCATATGTAAGAATGTCACCTGAAGAGCACACACAAAAGATGGAGAAATTGAATGCTATTCACATTCAGGTATAACAATTGGAAACATGAGTAAGTTGTAAAACATTATGTGTAATAAATATTTTACCAGTTGTTGTTTATAGGAAAGTGTAGGTGAAAAAAGAAACAGTGAGAATATTGATGAAGCTCCTATTTCTCGGAAGAAAATGAAAAAGATAAGGCGGATGAGTAGAAGACCAGAAACACAAGACATTCAACAGAATGGCAGAAGTGGTCAAATTTGTGTTAACGACAATTGTCCTAATCCTCTAGTTAGTACATACTTTTGCTTCTAGTCTTTTGATTTTGATGAAGATTATTAAATAAATCTACAGCAGTCCATTGCTGTGTAGGATTATATGAATAATGAGATACATTTTATTTTCAGGGTGGAAAATGTCTGTACCAACTGTGTAGAAAATGTTGCAGAAATAAATGCTATGAAGAGGATTTAGACTGTAAAGGCCATGGGATACTTGTACATACTAGGCGGGAAATGGCTCGGAAGTTTTCAAATGTCGAGAATAACACACAAATTGTGACTAATTAATTTGTATGGGCCAATATATCATCAATAATTATGTATGTACAGTAAGAGAAATTAATTGTTTATCAAATTGTCACACTGGTTAATTTGTCAACTATAAATTTCCATGACTTTACTATAAATATTACATTGTTGTAAGACCAATACAGTTTTTGTAATTATAATATGAAATAGTTTTTGTTCCTCTGTATCTGTAAGTATATGTTTAGAATATTAAGAACTAAAATATTTCAATTAATTATAATTAATTCTAATGAAAAATAATATTTAATCGATCGCAGTTTATTATCATGCAGCCATGGTAATGCTAGCTACACACACTGCGACTTCTTCTCACGTCCACACACAGAAACTTTGCCAGCAAATTTCAAAATCTGCGTGGACTTAAGATTTTTATCTACACCCATGCTATAAATCCTCTCTAAAAGTTTCTGAAAGAGTTAGCTTATTGCCAACATTAAAACAACCAGCGTCATAGTAACCATAATATCATCCAAACGGGTGTTATAATGTTGCACTGAATTTCATAATGCAACTCATTTCAAAAAAAGAAAATTGTCATTCACGAGCGTTTCACTAACAAAGCTGTAGTTTAAAAACAAAACATACATTCGAATTCACGGCGTACCGCGCCTCTTTTTTTCGATATTGGTATTGCAAAGAAACTTATAGAAGATTCATATCATGGGTGAAGATAGTCTTGTATGCAACTGTAAATAATTAGGTATTAAAACACTCATGTGATACTATTATCAACATTCGTGTTTTAATACCCCTTATTATATAACAGTTGCATAAATTGGAGAAATGTTCGTATTGTATAACCTCATTCAAGAGTCTAGCATTATTTGATTGGTGGAAACTTGGAAACTAGTTTTATGTAGGTAATGCTTGAGTTTTGAGTCAGGATCTGTAATACCTAAGGCCCTAATTATAATACAGTAAAAGTAATCTGTGGTAGTTATAACATGCGTCTGAGTTTTATTTTATTGAGCGCACACCAATATATAAAAGTACTCTGTGCTACTTAGAGAACCAACATTGAGCGCCCAAAACGCATCGTACATGACGCGCGCATCGAGCGCCTGTTATAACTAGGGCCTAAAGTCGCTGCGCGTGTACCTAACTTATGGCACTTTGTTTATCAAACCTTTCTATTTCAAAACAACATGTTGTTGGTTACCATAGAAACTTGCTCTACCCACTGTGTACGAAGCATACAAACTTCTGTAGGTACTTTTAGACAGCATTTCAAGAAGATGTCATGTTAATAATAAGGTTAATTATGCTGACTCCACCCTAGGGTGGAGTCATCCTAGGAATTAGACAAATCCTCAGACCAACAAAAAAAGAAAGACGGAGCATTTCGAACATCAAAATGAAGCCACCTTTTTATCTATGTGTCTGTAAAAAGGGTTGTCATTTGCTAAAGTTTTTCCCTATAATTTGGGGAATAATATTTTGGGTAGGATAATTTGTACGAGTAAGATATTGTTGAGTATGGTATTGTACCTCAATCGTTAGGAAGGATTCCGAAACAAAACCATTTTTTTTTACATCGCTAAATAAAATAACAATTAAGTACAAAGTGTATTTACATACATGATTTGGAGATTACCTTTTAATCAAGAATTGCTTGTGATAGGAAGCTCCGCTCTTTCACTTAGAACTATCCATTAATTATCAATTGAATGTAAAAAAAATTGGTTTGTAAATTATAGAAATATTAAGTTATAAGGTTGTTGAAGCGTAAATCATAACATCGTCGTGGGTAGTAAATTGTTTTGAAATAAAATAGGTACTTAATTATATTTACAATCAACTTTATTAAATTCAAGAAGACCACGATAACAAAATCACTGACTATAGAAAGCACGTAAAAAGCGTCCGCAATTTGGGAAAAAATAAAATTTGGGACAGTAGTATTTAAATTAGCTAGTCTAAGTTGAGAAACTAACTAAAATAAAATAAAAAATACAGTCTCGTGTTTAATTACTGTTTTGATAAAATCTCATTTTTGTTTTTTAAATTGTATGTACGTTTTTAGGATATCCGGTTTTGATCACACGGCGAAGTCCACGATTAGTTGAATAAAGGTCATTATTATCAAAATGATCGGAACAAACCACGCTGGTTTTCGATGGAAGCCATTCTGGATCATTCCGACTATTTCTTATAGCTACTATCCATTTACTTTTATTTTCAATATTACTTGGAAATCTAAAATATTAAATACATAAAAAAACAGGCATATAATTACTCGAACTAAAAAATATCGAACGGGGAAATTTCAAATCATATTATGGCAACCCTCGCACGTTAAATGTCACTGTTTTCGTTCGTTCATTCGTTCAGGTTGTTGTTCCAAGTAACCTAAAATTCATAGTTTACTAAATTAAGAAACGATGTTATTTGAAGTACTTACATGTGAAAAGTGATTCCGTGAGACTTTTTATGTGATTTGCTATTGTTTTTACAAGTTTTCACTACACAAGAAGGCATAATTCAATTTTTTTTATTGAAGTTTACTAGACGACGACTCGTGACGTACTAGGAGCGATGAGCATAGTTTTTCTGTAGGTGTGTGCGTGAGCCTGTGTGTTTACTTGCAGGAGCATAGTTTTGTGGCTACACGTTTGATGTACGTAGTGATCCGTCTTTCTATTTTGGTTGGTCTGAGGACAAATCATACAAAATGTTAATAGGGCTAAATCGTTACCGAAGTTGAATAGATGCGCGCGCATAATACGGGCTTGACCAACAATTAAGTAACAACACAAGGTTAATGCTAAGCCTTGTTATTGTTGTATCTTTAATAAAATGTTACATAGTTAGTTTCGAGTTGACTGATTAGTGATTTGGTATTGTGTGGAATAGGTGTCTGACGAATAACGTGACAATATATAATATTAGGTGCTGAAACTCAATGATTATTAACAATACCGATGGACAAATGCTGTGCCTCACATCAATTGCCCAGACCTCAAAGAAGATTGAACGGACTTCAATTACCGCTGAACTATCAGCAGATTATCGGCTGGTTCGTTTTCATTGCGACTGGATCGTTGAATTTTCTTATTCTGATTGAATTACAATTTAAAGAATTGAGGACAATAGCTTTAATGGTCCTCATTGTATTGTATGTGTTCCATGTATCGTCGCATCTTACTGCGTCGTTATTGGATCCCAGCGAAACTGAATTGAGAAAGCTGGAAGTTTACAATGTTCCTGAATTCGATCGAGAAGTTCACGCCCATGTTATTGAAAATGGAAGATGTCATCTGTGCAATATACACACGAGCAGCAGAAGAACGAAACATTGTAGTATATGCAACAAATGTGTGGACCACTTCGATCACCACTGCAAGTGGCTCAACAACTGCATCGGCCGGAGGAATTACGTGGCATTTATTGCATGCGTCACTACTGCGCTCATGATATCTACGTTTACGTCATCGTTGTGTGCAGCAGACATTGTGATATTTTTTACTAATCCTAAATATTTAAGTACTGAAGCACAAAACTTTATTAACTGTAGTACATTATACAGCACGTCGACGGCGACATCAAATTTTTGTAGGAGTTCAATATCTTTCTTAATTTTTTTAGTCTTATTTTGCACAATGGCGTCAGCAATAGGATGTGCCTTATTACATTTGTGCTGTTTTCACATTTATATATCTTTGCTAGGAGTTACAACATACGAATATGTGGTACGAAGTTGGGACTCAGAAGCTTCCTCTTACAAATATTTGAAGAATTGTAAATGTTGTAAGTGGAGTATATCACAGGAGTTGTATACCATTAGAAAATCTAAAGAGACAACCCAAACTCATGAAAATCCTGATAGTGAAACAATGACAAGTAAATTAGCCGTCGCACGAACTACAGATATTCGGAATGAACAAGCCAATGTTATAAATTTTATTAGCATATTAATTAATAATGAGCTTGGCAAAGCTAGGAAAATGTTTTTGTTTGATAAAAACAAAATACATCCAAAAGATGAAAATAGTAGTAGATAGCACATCAATAAAATATTAAGTACCTACTTACCTACCTACAACCATTTAATTAAAAATCTAAGTACCCAATAGCACCTAAGCAATGGTATGATTATGATGGTACTTTTAAAAGTCAAAGTCATGGTACTTTTGTTAATTAAGGCAATCGTAATCTCAATTTGTCATCGAGCTCGTGAGCCGACTGCTCGTACGCGTTATGGCTGATGCATGCATGTATCCGAAACAGGATTGAAAAATATGTGTGCATTAGAATGACGAGTGTATGACTTCAAATGCTCATGCTTCATGAGAGCAATGCACCGAATGTACGTAAAATTTGAAGCTGTGTACTATTTTGAAACCACTAGTAAAAGTATGTGAGCCGCCAACCTGATGTCAGAATGGCGGGTGTATTCTAATTCTGAACAAATTACAAACTATCTGAGTTTGAAATGCCTACCGTAACAATATACGTTATAAGTATATTAAAAGCATAAGCATACTAAATTAAAATAAAAACTCCACATTTAGAGCCTGTCTGATTTTATTAGCAACTAGTTGTGCCTTATGTTATAATACGTTGCTATGTCTAAATTAAAGGGATTTAGTGTATGAAATGACAATTCCTATACGCGACTTTTTAGGAAAGACATCCACTGCTGGACATAGGCCTCCCCCAAGCCGCTTCGACCGGTTCTGTGCTTCTCGCATCCAGCGCATTCCCGCGGCCCTCACCAGGTCATCGGTTCACCTTGTGGGGGCCTCCAAGTTACAACGCTACGTTTTTCGGTACCTACGCGGTTGTATGATAGTAAGTTTATAACAAAACTTATAAGTGAACAGTAAATAAATATATTAATTTGAAAAAAAATAAAAATTGTTTTGCACTTATCATAAATCAACAGGATGGGTACCTACCTAAGGTATATTATAAAACTAAATGTCCGGCTACCTTCTGGTATGTATTAATAAAATCTAAGTACTTGCATAGAAAAGCAAGACAAATGAAACTAAGTGTGTTCCATCAAGTCTGCTAACTAGCAACTTATCCTAAGAACTTGTGTGTGGGAAAATTTTGATCAAATCTCGTGGAGAAATATGAATTTTCGTATTTCTATTTGATCAAATTACTTGAAATCCTATGGCCCGCATAGGTTGGACCAATTTGCTGGTACACATGGTTACACATTAAGCTATAAATTTCCAGTTTATGCTGGTCTCGCATTGTATAGCATTTCCGTACAATGCGAGGGTCAGTTTATAATGTGTACCACCCTACGAATAGGTAATAGGTACCACCTAATATGACAAAAAGTGAAAGTGGCGTAGAAATAGTCTAGTAAAGACGTGAAATATCTAAAGGACAAATCTAAACGAACTTTAAAAAAACCACATACATTCAATCGGTTCCAATGTATTTTAATCCTTTAATAAACTTGTACATTTCTTAAATATCATATAATTAACAAAATAGTAAATAAAACAATATTTCAAGGATTCTTCCCAAAACTTTGAGATGTCCTTGCCTTCGCGAAACTTAACTTCCTAGTTGCATCAGTTGAAAGATGACTCATTTGAGCAACTTGCACGTATGTACGTGTGGACCTACGTCAAAGTATCGTAGCATTAGTTAAGTCTTGCGTAAATAAGGAATTTGCGACGTAATGTTGATTATTCACGTTTGCGACGGCGATTCTGTTCTTCCTGAAAAATAATGTTTTTATGTTTAGTTTAGTTTAAATTATTTACACATCATTATTTTTATTTAAAATATAAACATCTACATCGTACATGGAAAAAGCCATACCTTCTGTGACAAAATAATGAGCAGTCTCCTGAACATTCCAATGAAGTCAATGAACAACTCTAAAGCATGTTGCACAAAGTCCTTGCTGCCCATTCTGCGTTTCTCAATGATGAGTTGTGTGTCGAATAGTACAAAGCCACACATCAGCATAAGTCCGAGGTATAGGTGAGCCTGTAACATAATATTATGAAGGTTTTAAGAATCTGACACAATATCTTATATAATTTTCCATTGATACCGCCATTTCATTCCATTGATATCACTGTCCCGCTGCAGGGCAAAGGCCTCTTCTCATAATTATAGAGAAAGAAGGTTCCTTGAAGTCCAACATTAAAATATATTCATGCTAATCTTCAGAAATAATATAAATATGTATATTATGCAAAGCATTAATTTAAACCAAAGCTCGACGAGGCTAAGTAATAAGAGCCGCACGGGTCGATCCATCAGGTTAAGCTACGCTTGCCGGGGTTGGTCCGTGGATGGGTGACCATCTTTACATATCGAGGCTCCTGCGTGCCTCGGAAAGCACGTTACGCCGTTGATCCCGGCTGTTATTTGTGGATATTTGACAGTCATTACGGATCATCAGAAGCCCGAAAGTCTCACAACCAGTCTTACCAAGGGGTATTGTATTACCCAGTTACTGGGTTGTGGAGGTCAGATAGGCAGTCGCTCCATGTAAAATACTGGTATTCAGCTGCATCCGGTTAGATTGGAAGCGGACTCCAACATAGTTGGGAAAAGGCTAGGCAGATGATGATGCATTAATTTAAACCAAAAAAGAAAAACTGAACTTTGTACAGTGACTTGTTATTTTATGAGGTCATTTAATATAGTGACTTTAATCAACATATAGAATTCTCTAGAAGCATACATATTATACCACTAGCTACATTACATCCATTATGTACTTACAATATGAACAAAATGTAGAGTTGTACTTACTTGATACAGGAAGTGAGACTGCATGAAGATGTTGACTAGAGTCATGAGTGACATAGAAGTGAGCAGAGTCATCAGGGTTCCTCCCAGGAACAACCAACTGCCGCGCTCAGCCAACATTGCAGCAATGGAGAAGCAAACAAATACCAATGTACTGCCCAAGAGAGCAGTCACTATGATGGATGGATCAACAAAGCTGACATACTCCAGCAGTGGTCCCAGACTCATTCCTAAAATGTTAATTTAAGTTACAAAATATTGAAAACAACTTCAATAGTGAAGTTAAAAATCATTTAACTATTTATTAAATCAACAAAACATTGTGCAAAGGTAAACATGATCAAAATATGAACTGCAGGCCTACCGCTTAACTGAGGTGTTGGTGTTTATCCCAAGGCAACATATTACTGGCATAAAAAGTATCCCCCTGTGCCTAATTTCATTGAAAGCTGTTCAGCCCTTAAGGCGTGAATGGATAACAGAGTTACTTTTGCATTTTTTTGTATTAGTAAGGATTTTGTACCTGAAGTAAGGCCAAAACCCAAGAGGTATCCAAGACGCAGGTTTGTGTTCTTGCCAGTGTCAGGAGTTGCAATCAACATAAGCATAAGACCCGCCCCAACAATAGCAGACAGGATACCAGCTTGGAACCAGGTGTACATGTCAACATAGACTCCAGCCAGAGCTGAGCCACATGTCATCATTAAAGTTCCATAGACATTTTTTAAATGTTGACGAACCGGTGGTTCTCTGTGAAACACCAGAACATGCAAATGACATCACAATAAAATACTCTATCTCCGTCTAAATTCAGTTTGTGTTACGTATCTGTTAGTAGTATTCATTACATCATTATTAAGTACGAGTTTCAGACAAACAGAAGAAATACTACTTAAAAATATGTTATCATCACTACTACTTAATAAAATCATGTTATTGTTAGACAATATAGCACACTAAATAAATATTTGTATGCAAGTATGTCACAGAATGTACCTTGTACTACAATGTTCTAGAATGATACAGTCATCAAAATTAACCTCGATCAAATGATATTATTTGTTTAAAATAATCATTGCTTGTATACATACTAGAGAATGGTGTTTAAATTATGGAATTAATGGCAAAAGCAATACTCACAGACGATTTTGAAAACTGTTGACGAATGTTTGAAGATTAGGAGTCATGATGACGGGATAATAAAAAAGCTTATATAGAGTAATTTGTTTTGCAGTAAAATCCCAAAACTCTTGTCAAGTAACTTCAGTATTTAGTGAATTGCACGATGCTTAAATAAAAACCAATAAAGACTGATTATTTTTAGAATGCGCAGTCACGAACTCTTCGATACGAAACAATGGTGATTTTGATGAAATACCGATTGCCAACATAAAAAATACGGAATTGACTGACGTCATCGTTTGTCGTATTGTTATTCTCGACAATCTGAAAACGCACATAATTCTAAACATTCTTAAGGTGATCCGAGCCATATTAGTATTTAGTTTAGGTGTAAAAATAAATAGATACTTCGTAAAAAATAAACACAAAATACCATATTTTATTGAATTTTGAATATTATGTATATCATATTATTCAATGAATAATCTTTGTGTCTTATCAATTTTTGGGGTTCCGTACCTAAAAAGGAAAAAACGGAACGCTTAAGGCTGATTCACACATATCAGTGAAGTCACAGTTCCAGCACAGTACCGCCACCATGATAATTATTCTTTCTTATTCTTACATTCTCTATGAATGCGTTCACACTTGTGAGTGTCAGTGACGACACAGTGCTCTCCTTATAGGAAAGTAATATATAGGGTGCTCTCCATAGAGGAAAATAATATATAGGCTGCTCTCAATCTCTCAATGACAGTGCCTGCAATCATGGACGTAATCGGCGACGACGATATTTTTTGTCGGATTACGGACGACGATGGATCGAATTGGTTCGTGAAAATACTGTTTTATTTTAATTATTTTATTTTATTTATTTTATGAAAACTTACAGCTAATACATTCGAATAGTCAGAAGTAATATGTAGGATAAAGCCAATTACAAGTTTCCACGTATATAAACTTGTGTATAAAATTACTAACAAAACGGTACAAACCGCGTGAGAGTGATGTAAAGAAGCAACTGAAGAGAATAAACAAAATAAATATAAAATACAACAATGTTACTCTTCAAAGAAGTAGTTACTTAATTATTTTATTAATTCCCATACTCTATTCGTGAATAAATCAAGCTCAACATCCTTGCTAATTCCGTATTCTTGAACAGAGCCATAGCAACCAGAGGCGCAAATTTTTTTTTTATATATGACCACGCATCACTTTTTACTGAGCAGTCCGATTTGAATGATTCTTTTTTTTATTGGTGAGGGAATACCTAGAGTAGGTCCCATGTAAAAAAAAATCAGCTGTTCCCTACATTTATGTTCGCATAGCTCGTCAAAATTTTGGGAACAGCTGATTATTTTTCGCGATTTCAGGGTTGTTCCCATAGTGGAAGTTGTTCATAATGATGAGTACAATGACCCCTTAAGAGATTTTGTATATGAGAAGGTACACCTTACACTGTCATGTATATTATATCAGAATATTAACTTTGGATTTGGTCACAATTTTTTTCAAAATTGACAACTTTTTTAGTGATCTTTGACGATGTCGTCGATCATAGCGACAACGATATCTGCATAGCATATTTAACAGCGGGGAAATCATCGACAATGACCTCATCATTTTATGAAAATGTGAACTATCAATCTACTTATGACTTGGGAAACTGGAACTTGGAGACGGACACACGAGTGATCCTATAAAGGCCGATTCACACTTAACAGTGAAGTCACATTTCCGGCATCGCGTCCACACAGGTCCGTTTCAGTGCTACAGTGATGCGGCGTCAGTACTCAGTTCTCTACGGATTTTCAGGCAAAACGTGTGCGACGTATTGAGGTAACCACCTTGTTGTCAATGTTTAGAACATGATTTCTTCTAACTTTATTTTGCTATCTCTTTGTCTGATTATTTACAATTTTCCATGTCTCCTTAATTATATTTTTGCCTCTGTTATGATGACACGATATTGCTAACTTTCGTGGGTGCTGTAAAACTCTTTTATAGATTCTGATGTAATTTATTTTGTAGTTAGAAATACTAGTATTATTGGTGGTGCTCGAACATTACGTCTAAGTCCATTTTTGCGGGAAGGGGGGCCAACCTCACACGAAAAATTTAGATTTATATTACATAAAAAATAATTACTCTCTAACGATTTTTGTTTTTTATCTAACTCTCCCTAACCGTGCGTTTGCACTGGCGAAACATTACAACAAAACATGTTTAAATCTCTAGTTCCTGTCAAAAATTGTATGGAACATTGACAGAAAATAGAGATTTCAACATGTTTTGTCGTAAAAGTTTCCCTAGTGCAAACGCACGGTTACAATTAGCATTACAAAAGTTCATAATATTGTAATCGTGCGGCTAACTTCACGGAGGTTCGTATTAAAGGGGTGATAGACATGCGAGCAAGTATGCGTACTTATGGCTCGGCAAGCTTACTTGCCAGTCTGTCATCGCCGCGAGCCACAAGCCGCGAGCCACAAGCCGCGAGTCGCGAGCCACGAGCCGCGAGCCGCGAGGCAATTTGACAATTACATTTTGAGCAAGCTTCACGTACGTCACCGACGCCGATCCGAGTAAGGTCGCGAACCGCGTACTTTAAGGTGGATGCGCTAGGATAGCCCGCAAAATTCAAATTTTCTTAAAGTTTCTTGCAATTTGCAGGTCGGTGTTAGATTGTATGTTGATTTCATGAAATGACCTTTGAGACTTTCATGAACTAAGAGAGTTGTATTGCTGATTCTAATGTTTATAATTCTGTAAATCCATATTTGTTACGTGCGTAAATCATATTTAGATCAACATACAATCTAATCCCGACCTGCAAATTGCAAAAAACGTAAGAAAATTTGAATTTCGCGGGCTACCCTGGCGCATCCACCTTAAGTACGCTCGTCTATCATCCACTTTATCGTTATAGATCGATGGGTCTTGAAGTTGACGTGTTGTCAGCTGAAATGACACAATGTCAATTCTGATTTCTGACATTTACTTATCTAATCTAACCTCAAAAAAGCATTATTCGGAGCTGTAAACACGTTGTAATTATTGAGATATTATTTCATGTGATCCATTATAAAAAAAATGGGGAAGAAGACAAAAGTAGGAAAACAGCGGAAAGATAAATATTATCAACTTGCAAAAGAGACAGGTAATGTTTTTAAGAAGTACTAAATTTTTAGGTAGTCTCCTGTGTGCTCGTGTCGTAAAAATAATAATTGATGTCTTACATGTGACCTTAGGTTATCGCTCCAGAGCTGCTTTCAAATTAATACAATTGAATCGAAAATTTGGGTTCTTACAAAAGTCTCGAGTATGCATCGATCTATGTGCCGCGCCTGGTGGATGGATGCAGGTGGCGCATCAGAACATGCCTGTATCGAGTGTGGTCATTGGCGTCGATTTGTTTCCAATCAAACCGGTTCCCGGTTGTATCGGCCTAACTGAAGATATTACAACAGAAAAATGTAAATCAGCAATAAAAAAAGAAATCAAAACATGGAAAGCTGATGTTGTTCTTAACGATGGTGCCCCAAACGTTGGTTTGAACTGGATTCATGATGCATACCAGCAGGCCTGTCTGACACTCAGCGCCCTTAAATTGGCCACAAATTTCTTGAGAGAGGGAGGATGGTTTGTAACCAAAGTATTCAGATCTAAAGATTATCATGCACTATTGTGGGTGTTGAAACAGTTTTTCAAGAAAGTTCATGCAACAAAACCACAAGCCTCTCGTAATGAATCATCTGAAATATTTGTGGTCTGTCAGGGCTATATTGCACCTGATACTATTGACCCCAAATTTCTTGATCCCAAAAATGTATTTGAGGACTTGGATATTGTAAAGAAACAACATATAAATATTTTACACCCGGAAAAACAAAAGAAGGCTAAAGCTGAGGGATATCTGGAAAATGATTATACCACTCACCACAAAGTAATGCTCTCACAGTTCATGAGTCAAGACCAGGACCCAATAGACTTACTGCAAGGATGCTCTGAGGTATTTAGATTTTGTTATTTGAATGTTTTTTTTTATTGAATTTTACATTGCAGTCAACAATGTAACTGCTATACTGATATTTGTTTACAGATTGTATTTGATGATAAATCCATTGAAGAACACCCTAAAACTACTGCAGAATTAAAGGAATGCTGTAAAGATATTAAAGTACTTGGCAGAAAGGATTTGAAAGCTTTGCTTAGCTGGTTCAAACAAATGAAGGAATTCAAAGCCTCACAGGTATAAATAAAGATTACTGCTAGGGTTCTGTTTGCTCTGTATTTCAAACTAGCTGCGTCCCACGGTTTCACCCGCGTATGTCTCGATACCTTGGGAATATTGGGATAAAAAGTACCTAATGTCCTAGTTTGGGTCATGGTCTACCCCTATGGTCTATGTCAAATTAAATGCAAGTCTGTTCAGCCGTTTTAGCGTGTAAGCGTAACAAACAAACTCAATTTAACATTTATTATATTTGACAGCTGATCTTCTCTGTAGAGTTGTTATAATTTAAAGCAAAATTATTGCTGCTAAAATGTGAATAGAAGATGATATTTTATTTTGGAATGTTGATCTCAGACACAATGTTCTTTTCCTTTCCATGTGCATTCTATATCTATACAAATAAATAAAAATGAAGTGTCTGTTTTTAATGAAGTACATGACAACAACAAAATAAAAGCTTTTTACTCAATGCATAATTATTAATTTATCTTATGGAGTATATTGACTTTTATTTTCCAGGTAATCAAAACCGATGCTAAAGATGGCAGTGATGAAGCAGAGATGGAAGCAACTGAGGGTGATGATGAAGAAGATGATGTTGATGCAGAGATTGCTGGACTACAGGTACATACACTTTGAGCTGCTAGTTGTTTATTTCTTAGCTGTGTTTTCATAGTTGCCCTGTAAAGCCCAAAATATCTGTGGGCTTTACAGGGCAACTTTTTGCTTTTTCACAGGCATTTCATATTAAATCTTAAACAGATTTGGCCTTTTAAGGTCTGCTCTTAGAATATGGTATAGTTACATATTATAACAAAATAGTAAAGAAGAGAACTTTAAATATACGAGTCTCATCATCATCTGCCTAGCCTTTTCCCAACTATGTTGGGGTCGGCTTCCAGTCTAACCGGATGCAGCTGAATACCAGTATTTTACATGGAGCGACTGCCTATCTGACCTTCAGAACCCAGTAACTGGGTAATACGATACCCCTTGGTAAGACTGGTTGTCAGACTTTCGGGCTTCTGACGACCCGTAACGACTGTCAAAGATCAACAAATGACAGCCGGGACCAACGGCTTAACGTGCTTTCCGAGGCACGGAGGAGTCTCGGTATGTAAAGATGGTCACCCATCCACGGACCAACCCCGGCAAGCGTAGCTTAACCTGATGGATCGACCCGTGCGGCTGTTTTAGATTTTTTCTCCGTTTGTCTGGATGTGTGTTCCGGATTGACGCGAAAATGACTTAAGGGGAAAGCTTCAGGGTAGCCCGCGAAATTAAAATTTTCTTACGTTTTTTGCAATTTACAGGTCATTATCAGGTTGTATTGTTTAAAATATGATTCGCGACCGTAACAAATATGTTTTTACAGAATTATAAACATTAGAATCAGCAATATAACTCTCTAAGTTCTTGTAATCCTATTGAATGACTTGGGGAGTTGTATTGCTGATTCTAATAATGATGGGATAATTTCTGACTTCCACGCCGGCGAAGCTGCGGGCAAAAGACAGTATTATGTATTTGTTAGTAGTATTTACTACGTAGCTATGTACCTACTTTTTGCTAAATAATGTTAACCGACGAGTTTTTGAACCTGTACATAAATCATTATTGAATGCAACATATCTTGTAGGATGAAGAAAGGCGTACGTCCAAACGGAAGAGGAAACAACTAAATAAACAAAGACAGAAACTGGCAGAGAAAATGAATCTGAAAATGGTACTCAAAGGTGATGGAGGACCTATTCTGGAGAGCAATGATATGTTCAAGTTATCAGACATAAAGAATGCTGAAGTAAGTAGTCATAAATTAGAAATAGAACTAAATTAGAGCCTAGAATTTCTTTTTAGTATGAAATTATCACAGAAAAATGCATACACTCCTCATGGTGTTGAATATCAATATTTTAACAAGAATTTGTTTTAGGAATTGGCGCGTATGGTAGACCAGCAACCAGATATAGTGGCAGAGGACAGTGACTCAGATGATGAGTTCAAAGTAAAACAAAAGTATATTAAATATGATACAGAGTCTTCTAAACTCGACTCTTCAGGCCTCTACTATAAAGATTCAGACAGTGAACTCGAAATGGAATCTGGCTCTGATACTGAGCAAGACAAGGAGACTTTGGGTAAAACTTTAGTTTGCTATGCTGTTTTGCTAAAAATAAATAAAGCAAACGATAAAAAAAAACTCCCGACGTAGTTTTTCCGTTTTCAGATATGTATTGCTTTGCAAATTTAACCTGTATGACCACGGACGGGTCGCGCGCGGACCAAAAGTCCTTGAAGAATTAATTAAAAAAATTGCTTTATTTCAAGCTAGTTTTGTTAATATTGAAATATTTGGAATTGACTTATTATTAGCTTTTATTTGATACCAAAACAGTTTTTTTTTTTTAAATATTATGTTGCCTTTGTCGCTCCCACAATTAAGACGAATCTAACGACATTTCATATATTAAAATGCATTAAGCCGTCTCGAAAAACATTTTGTTTTGGTTCGATATTATTTTTACCATTTACTGGTTGTTTACATTCGCTTTGTACTTCAGCTTTTTCAGATTCAGATACCGAAAATAAAAAAGTGGCCAAAATAACAAAATTAAACACTTTACGAAATAGTAAGGTGGCTAAATCGCAGGCTGTACCCAAGAACCACCCACTGTTGACTGACTTGGATAACACTGATCCAATCTCCCGGCGCTCCATGAAGGCAGAGCTATGGTTCCAGAAAGACAGTTTTAAGGACATTGATGAAGATGACGACGAAGGTGTCGACTTGGACAAGTTAGTGGAAACTTACAAAGAAAAAGGCAAAAAAGTTGCAGATGGTGGTATAACTGAAGACATAAGTGGTGGTTTAAAAAGAAAACTGGATGACGACAGCTCCGATGATGATTCATCAAACAGTGATTACGATGTAGAAGACAATGTGGCTCCTACACCAGGCAAAGCTGGGGCAAAAACCAGTAAAAAAGAAGACTTTGAAGTTGTTTCACAAGATCCAGGTATGGTTTGGGAATATACAATTCCAGCATAGCTATTCAGAACCGTTCGATACGCTTTGCCGAATCGAACAGTACTCGAAGAACTGTTCAACCCTAAAACCAGAAAATTTTGCCAGTTTAAATCAAAGAGACGACCGCTATTCTTCCGAGAGCTATTTCCAATCGGGGGCAAGGCAAATAAATTAGTAATAGAAAATGTGTTATTTTCGATTTGAATGGTTGTGAATAGCTATGTATGTGTCCGATCTGCCTTTAACATTGTGGTGGTTTATTTTTATTTCAATTACCCCTATATAGACCTAGATAATCCTTTTATAGACTTAAAACGGCTGAAGAAAAGTCTTAAGATGGATGCAGAGACCCTCGCTTTAGGAACGATGATAGCTACGTCGAAGAAATTCAAAAGAGATCTAATAGATGATGGATGGAACCGCTACGCCTTTAATGATAAGAATTTGCCAGATTGGTTTGTGGACGACGAAAAGAAACACATGAAGAAAGAAGTCATTGTACCAGAGGCAAGTTTTATGATGATCAAAACTTTATTTTATTGTAACTGCTGCTATTTTAACGCATAATATTTTATTATGGCGTTTTTTTTTCTGTGGAACATATTAATTTTACTTTATTTTTACAGAAATACACGGACGAGTATAAGAATAGGTTACAAGACATCAACGCCAGACCGATTAAGAAAGTGATAGAAGCCAAAGCACGAAAGAAGAAGCGCATGATAAAGAAGATGGAACGTGCCAAGAAGAAGGTAGAAGCAGTTATGGAGAATGCCGATATGTCAGAGAGGGAGAAAGCCCAACAAATCAAATCTGTGTATAAAAAAGCACAGACAGAGGGGAAAAAGAAAATAACTTATGTGGTGGCAAAAAAACATACTACCGCCAAACGCATGAAACGACCTCAGGGAGTTAAAGGACAATACAAGGTGGTCGACCCTCGTATGAAGAAAGACTTGCGCGCGCAAAAGGCCAAGGAGAAAACGAAGGGTCGCGGCAAAAAGGGCAATTCTTCTAAGAACAATAAAACTAACAAAAGTACGCCGCCTAAAAAGAAAGGCAAGAAGGCTAAAACTAAATAAAATTAAGTATAATACTTAGTATACATTTTAGTATAAATATACGAAAATGTATCACAACATAGTTTTTCACTTTAAAGTTGTTAATATTTTACCCAAAAACAGCCGGTCTTACTGCTTACAGGATAGCAACTTTTTGCAAATAAACTTTTATATATTTCTTCAACATGGTTTCCATAGTACATACTCAATGTTAATTTAGGTAAGTGCATACCTACTTTGCCTTCAGTTTCCCAATAGAATTAATATGAACTGTCCTTCCTGTTGCCCGAGCCATATTAGTTTTCAAGACAAATTGGCTTTTTAAGTGACCCTTGATAATTATGTGTTTGGGTGGAACGTATTTCCATTAGCTGGCATTACAAAGATTATTTTTACGTCTAAGGTCAGGGTGATATTTGAATCCACGTACGTCATTCGTCGAGTTCAGGGACAGACACGCCATATAAATGATATCACTTTGCTTGGTGGCCTTGGTGTCTAATTCTGATTCGCTCTAACTACGCCGTCTGCCTACTAAGTATTGAACGACATAATGCACAGCTTGCGGAATAAATATTTTACGTCGCAATGTTTTCGACCTCCAGACGTTAATATTGTTTGGTGTTTGCTTTACCATAATTTTGGGCTCGCAACAATAAGGCGTGTGGTATAAAACGTTCATCTTTCAGCCTTGATAATCAAAGAAAATGGTGTGTAGGTAGTTACCTAATTTACAAATTGAACAAGCCAGACTGAATACGTGAATACCTACACACGAATTTTCTTTACAAAATATTATAAAGAAAATTTGCCAATGCGAAGCGAAGGTACTATATTTGTTAATGAAAACTCACCTACCTGTTGTTAATTTACCATATTAATTAATAATATATATCATCTAAAAATCGACCTCATAGAGTTTTGCATCTTATCGGTCGGAAATAACTGGAAAATACCTATAAGAAATTCGGAAGGAAATAGAATATGGTAGGTATGAGGTGAAATATGGGGAGGAGATGGTACGTGGGAGGTTGGAGGCAGGCAGCAGGCGGGGCGCTCGGCCGGGCTATATCGAGCGCGCGATCACGGCCAAGGCCGCGCACTGCCGTCATCGCTCCCGACTCCGCTCCGAGTGCTCCGACCGACGTCCGTACACCGTACCCGCGGTCGCGGATCGTGTCTATATCTAAACATAAACTGTGTAGGTACTGTACCAGTGTACCTGCCTTGTTGCGTAGTTGTCGTTCATGTCAGTCCCCGAAGATGACATGATTCGCGAGTATACTATCGGAGCGTACGACCAACAGCAGGAGGATTGAGGACCATGCAGAAGTTGGTGGTGATGCAGAATGCAGGGCAAGCAAATACATTACCTACTAACCTATCTCCAGGCAACAAAGTCAAACAATTATTTAAATATATATTAATATATTTAATTATATATATTATTATTATTATATATATTTTATTAATATATTATATTATTTTAATATATTTTATTATGATGGACTATATATTTATCGCCAATAAAAAAAAGGAGTAGGTACAGAAATACAACCAATCAAGTGTTTCTGTGAGTGGTGGCATTTATGTTACACATTATGTAGGTTCGCGTTGACGTCCGTAGAGGCGCAGGTAGAAGCTGCCGAGGTGGCGTCGGGCCCGGGGCGGGGTGATGTGACCTCGCCCTGACAAGGTCGCCGGTTCCATTCCCCTTGGCCACGCCACTCATCCCTCCCTATAGTAATCTTCCATAATGATTCTCGCCTCCCGATACATTTACATAATAAAATGTAATTATGTATATTTGTGTCCACTATTCAAAATACACTAGGCATTGTGCTCAAGTAGGTACTACTACTTAAGTAACTCTCGCATGTATTTTTAACCGACTTCTTCAAAAAGGAGGTTCTCAATTCGTCTGTATGTTTTTTTTTTGTATGTATGTTACGTGATTACTCCGCCAATTATGAATCCATTTTGAAGATTGTTTTTTTTTTATAGGTCATGCTTCAGAGGTGGTGGTCCCACATGAATTTTATTAACTTTGCTTGCGTAGTTTTTGAGTTAGCTTCAATATTATATTTGACTCGAGGTTCGAGTTTGTGTGGGGTAGGTACAACTACAAAGTGAAAAATAAAAACGTTTTACAATAAAAAAAAACTTTTTACAAAAAATTAAACCGACGAAAAAAGATAGAAAAGCGAAAAATAAAATAAAATAACCTTTTAGTGTAACTAAGCTCCTGAACTAATTTAAGTAACAAATTTTGAGGCGGCGCCAAGTACACGCTATAATTTGTTTGTTTGTTTGTATGGCGCCGCCTCAAAATTTGTTACTTAAATTAGTTCAGGAGCTTAGTTACACTAAAAGGTTATTTTATTTTTCGCTCACTGATATCGTAATTATTGCTGTGTACAGACCATTATCCTTTCGCAAAATAGACAACAACGACGTTTTAAACAGTCTTAATACTGTGTTAGCATCGGTATCCTCCCATAAAAATATATTTCTGGTGGGAAATACGAACATAAACATTAGCACAACTAATAATGATCCAAATTATAACGAATACATGCCTTTGACTGCATCACACGGACTCTTACCGGCCCACACTCTCCCTACCAGAGAAAGAAATTGTCATGATTAACGTGTTGAAATTGGTAGTATCTTTTATCCTGGACAGTCACATAACCGACCATGACCCAGTACTCGTTTGTATAAAAAATGTATTAAAACATCAAAAGACTAAAGTCTTCTCGAAAGTAAATCTGCGTAAAGTTGTTACTGAAATTACAAAAACCGATTTCAGTACCACTTGTCTTCTAGCAATCCTAACTGGGCTACTAAATTTCTTATTAATACACTTGTTTCTATAATACATAAAAATACCATCACCAGGTGCATCCCTTCTAGGCTGACAATAAATAAGCCCTGGATCACTCCAGGGCTACTAACATGCATTAGGAATATGGACAACATGTATAGAGAACACAAAACAACACCGGACAATTACACTTTCAAATTAACCTATTTACGGTACCGCAATTTTTGCAATAAGTTTCTACATAGCATAGGCTAAAAAATAATCACCAAAAAATGAATTGGTGAAAGCTAAAAATAACTCTAAAAAGACCTGGAACATCATAAACACCATAATTAATAAAGAAATCTTTAGATCTCCTACTATGGAGTTGTTGTCTATGTCCAACCTAGACTGTAAGTCCTCATTAAACTTAGTCAACAATTATTTTGCTAATATTGGCAAGGAACTTGCAGCTAAGCATACAAATGCTGGCCCAGGTGAACTCAATTGTTCTTCTCCCTCCGGATCATACTGAAGTTGAAAATATTATAATGGATCTTCGTGCCGATTCTGCCCCGGGCTGCGAAGGAATCAGTACATAGCTTCTAAAAATGAGCAGACAGACTCTTGTGCCCCTTGTCACTCACATATGCGGTCTTTGTATCTCTGAGGGTGTATTTGCGAAAGTTTTAAAGAGAGCTGTTGTTCACCCTATTCACAAGGGAGGAGACAGAGGCAGTGTCAAAAATTACAGACAAATTTCGGTTCTTCCGGCATTGCCAAAGGTTCTTGAAAGGATTCTGAACGATCGCCTGGTGACTTTCTTGGGAAATCATAATATTCTTTCTAGCAATCGATTTGGTTTTCGTAGGGGAAAGTCATGTGAGGACGCGTTCTCGGCCCTTACTGACGAGGTTGTTGACACTCTTGATAAAAAATCTAAGTGCCTGTGTCTATTCTTAGACCTATCTAAGGCATTCGAAACTGTCCCTGTCCGGATGTTACTAAAAAAATTGGAGAGAATTGGAGTTAGAGGCCCTGCACTCGCTATCTTTTACGTTGAGGTTACGCAAAGGCTATATTATAGTCATTGAGGTTACGCATTGTTGCTTAGTTTTCACTTCTATCGGCAGTCCCCGCTGATTAGTATCTACACGGAGAAAATACGATTTTTTTATTGTCAAACTAGCACCCATAGCAAAAGTTTAATCTTAGATTGGGTGTCAGATGTTCATAACTCTGTATTAACCTACAATTTTGTATGAAAAAATCTATTTTTTGGTATACCAAGTGATAAATGTAAATTGTAATCTGGAAATAAAGATATTTTGTTTTTTTTACCTATCAAACATTTAGTTTTTTCGTAAACAGGCGTGGTGTGGGTCAAAGGGGTAGAATATCAAAACAATAAGTTTATAAATAAACTGGATTTGTGTCACTAATGTTCTTGGTCGACAAGCAGTGCTCCTCGCTACCTTTATTTTTGTGACAAGACGCATCGAGTTGTGGACGGATTGTCTGTTCGAGGGGACGTTACACAAATCTTCGGGACAGGTGACCGCCCCCGCCCTATAAAGTTCGCAAGTTTAGTGCGAGTGGTGCGGGTGAGCGACCACGTTCATGGTCAGCGTCGCGGAAACACCTACCAAACAACGGCGAACAAAGCCGCTGTGGCACCGTGTAGACAGTTACCCGCAGGTGAACCACTATTAACCTCTCGCCAGACGGTCGTTAGCCAAAATAACTACTTACATAGGTCCACAAGGTGATGCCATTCTGGTTACAAATATCATTCGGATATTTTACGGTTACGACGCGACAGTAAAACCTGTGACGAACTGCAGACGTGTGTTTTCATATGCTTTCTTCAATATACTATGTTCATTTATTTGTTGTTTTATTTAACAAATTGATGGACAATTAAAACATGTTTTCAGTTATGCACTGAAATTGTGTTTGGTATACAGTTAAGTAGGTATTATAGTTTCTAATTTTTATTTCTGTTTCTAAGTTTAATCTAACTTTTGGTCTCTTTTGTAGAATCGCGATCGGTACGAAAAACCAAAAAAAGTTAATCTGGTAAAAATACCAGCTAGTTACAAGGAGGTGTCAGTGGCCTGTACCTAACCCACACTACCTCCAGTTAATTATTGCCACTCATGGTGACACCAGACACTGGTCTATCTGTAAATCCCGGAAGACAAGTGACATGAATTCCTCCCTGAAAATACGAGTAGGTACTTGTTGTACCTGAGACGTTTGCTCGCATTTGCATGCCTTTACAAAGCAAGCAATGCTGAAACTTCACAATGCAGTCAGAACCTAAACATTAAATTAAAAAAATCTCATAACATCAGATGGCAACATTATTTTAATAAAATTAAGAGAGGCAACAACAAACGTCTCTTCATTAAACACTCTAATTGCGTAACACATTATCAATAAGAATTTGAATAATTTTTGAAGGATATTGCTAAACCATTGCTTCGCATGTTCGAAAAGCAACGTAAATAAGGCAATGAATATTGTTGAACTGTCAAAATGAAGCAGATTGTGATTGATCATGTGTTACACAATTAGGGTGCAGGTCAACTTGCCAAACGTACAATTATAGTTTTTGTTGCAGCAGGAGTGATTATTTTTTCATATAATAAGTTTGGTGGTATACTAGACATAAACGATTTATAAGCTATGGAACTGCATTGTATAGCAAAAAGAGAAGGGAAAACGAAATATTCTTAAAAGTTCAAGCTTAAAATACCCAAGTACTAGACGCTAGTATTCTGTTCAACCACATACATTCAATTGGAAGTTTCCAGTATATATTCTATTTCCAATGTAATTAACTGATCAATTATCAACTTCATCAAGAAATCGGTCGTAGCCCATAGGCCTTGATCGAAAAACTGCACGTATTTAGTTTGTAATTAATTTGTAGCAATACGGGTTGTTGAGTCAGTTAGTGAGCGTTATGATCGCGCGGGTTCGTCGACCAGCCGTGGCCGGCCGCCACCGCACGCATTGCACGCCACGTATTTGACCGATTACCAACCTATTGCAACTCCAACACTCAATGAAAACATACAATTCATGCTCGTACGCGCGTGTTGGTAAACACACGCACTGCAGCTTAGATAAAGTCATATACTTACGACAGAAGGTATTTTGTGTCGATTTGGCGTTAAAGTGATGAGTAAAATTAACTTTTATGAATCAAGTTCTTCTACATATTTCCTCGTTTCAATCCAAAATGTTACCTATCAATAAATGATAATGATATTGCGGTTATCTAACTAAGGAACACATTTACTTAGTTAGGTAAGTCTCTTTATTGCATAGAAATTAGTTTTGTCATAATCGCAAAACAACAACAATTATTTTAATTATTGTAAATGGGAGGACTATGTGGATTTTTTTAAATTTTTTTTTTTCGTTCTCAGTTACTTTTAACGACGGTCTGTCAATTTGAGTATTTTATGCGACCTACCCAAATGTTGTTTCTTTGGTATTGTTCGTCGAGTCGTTGAGCTCCTTAAGTTCTGAGTTGAGCTCCACTATTACTGACAAATGCTTGCACTGACTGGACAGGTCCACTCAAATCGTTGTGGTTCTTTCCTCAAAAGACCATTTCAGACGCTAATCTACATTGTCTTCATATGGTCTGACCAAGATTATGTCTGGACTTTAAAAGAGACTGCGACCTCTGAGTTTCTTTCGGCCTTTCTTCTCAGAGTAGTCAGATAGGAAACGCCGACCTCATCTAGCTTATTTTTAATATTTTATAATATGACGTGTAAAAGTGATTCCAATATCCTATTTACAGAATAAACAATTTCATTTCATTTCATTTCAACGCTTACATTTTGAAGATTTTTTGTCGTTGCTAAACATAGTTTATCTAGGTGATTGTGCGCAAAATATGAATAATAATACTAGAATATAAAAATACAGTTAGCCAGATGATACTTAGAGTTAAATTTAATGAATTGTAAAGCGGCCTGCCAATTTAGTGTGTGTATTGTGGTGGAGGAAAAGGGGCCGCGGTTGGCGTGCGGTCGTCGACCGAGGCCCTTGACTCGCGCGCGGTTCAGCGACACCGCCTGACACCGCGCGCGCCGCTATCGCTAGCGCCACGAGCGGGCCGAGCAGCGAGACGCACTCTTTGGCTATTATGAACTTCATGGGGGTTCGGTTTAGCATTGGATAATTGTTGTTGTAGGTACTCAATAACTGGTAGGTACTTAAAACAGAGGGTGCTCCGTGCTGTATCAAGTTGTCTAGATAAAAATTAAAGTAATAATAACTAAAACACAACTATTACTAAAAAGGTATAAAAAAGACACCACAGACAGACAAATAAAAAATCCGGAGTCACACGTGTTAGGGCAGAAATCGAACAGATTACGCGTGACTCCGGATTTTTAATTTGTCTGTCTATGGTGTCTTGTTTATACCTTTTTAGCCGTAGTTGGGTTTTAATTTTTATTACTAATTTTTTTTTTTAAATTATTTGTTGTTATAGCTGCAATAGAAATACACAATCTGTGATAATGTCAACTGTGTACTTATTATGGTTCGTGAGATGCAGCCCGTTGGCAGACAGATGGACGGACAGCGGGCGGAGGTTTAGTAATAAGTATAAGTAAGTATGAGGTTTAGTAATAAGTATAAGTAGAACTCTAAAAAGATAGAATGTCCGGAATTTTACAAAAGTCCGGCTTTTTGTCAGGACTTAAAATAGGACACACGTATATAGAGAAAATACTGGTAAATAGTAAACCTTTGCCAGTTTCAAACAGGAAAGCACGTGACGCAACTATTTTCGTGTGAACTGAATTGGCTAATTGTGTGTAATTGGCTAATGATGACGAATTGGCTAAAGCGTATGCTGAGATGCAGGTGACGCAGGTCCACGCAGCGCAGGGCAGAGAAGATTTTGTAATACATGAACGTACTGACAGCTGCGTACGCTGCGGCTCAAGCACGTGGGACGCAGACATGTGTCTGCCCTGCTCTGCGTCTCGTTGTAGTGCCGGCACAGATTTCTGCGCCACGCGTGTAGGTCGTCACTTGTTTTTGAGACGTAGTATTAAAATCTGCTCTGACCTGCGCTGCGTGGACCTGTGTCACCTGCGTTTCAGCATACGTTGATTCATAATTTTGTTGCATTCGTCTATTGTTTGTACTAGCTAGGACGCGAACGTGCGGTGTAGCTGCGCCGCAGCAGCGGCCTATGTCTGCCTCGCCTGCCCTGCCCTGCAAAATCTGTACTGTTCTGTGCATATAGATCTGCGTTTTTTTAGACACGTAAATATTTATGTACGTAACTTAAGAAGGCTAACTAAGTTTTTATAAATAATAAGTCATCATTAGCACACCAATCCTTCACCAAGAGTATGTAATCATATGAAAAACATTAATATGTCATCGACCCATTACTTTACAAATGTTGTAACAGGTAGACGAAAGTCTTATAACATTAGAAATTGTTAATACTTTAAAACTTTCTTCTTTCTCCAGGGACGAGTTAGTAATCTGTCACCCTCATAGAAATATAAAAAACCGGCCAAGTGCATGTCGAACCACGCACAATGAAGGGTTCCGTAGTTGGGATGAATTTATCCAACACACTTAATATTGTAGTTGAAAAACTTGTGCTCCCATACAAAATGTATGGGAGAACATGTTTTAGCAACTGCAAATTAAAGTTGCTCGATTATTACTCGGTAACTGAGCCTTCGTCCCGGTGATAGTTTTCCTTTTAATTTCGTTATATATACTACCGCCGTGAATTGTTTCACATATCCAAACCCAACCATTTAGCTGGCAGGGGGGGGGACACTTGACTAACAAAAATTTGCACTTTATACCTTAATATTCCGCAAACGGATCCCTGAATCCAAAAATGGTTTTCACAAACTCACACAAACATTATTACTCATACAAACACAAACATTATTTTTGAACTACCTTTCCAACGATACCCCACACCATGGGATTGACGAGAAAAATAAAACAATCCCCACTTTAAATGTAGGGGAGGTACCCTAAAAAAAAATACTTTTTACAATTTTTTTTACCAATTTGTCTGCGTGGTTTATATGTACCTATATCCATACCAAATTACAGCTTTCTAGTACCAACGGTCTTTAAGCTAAGCCGCGGACAGACGGACAGACGGTCAGACAGACGGACATGGGGAAACTATAAGGGTTCCTTGTTGACTACGGAACCCTAAAAATTAGAAGGTCACCCTACTGTGTTTATTGATTTTGCAGCAGATAGAATGTTTAATTTAGTATTAAACCTTCTATCTGCTTATAAGCTGGCCACTGGCCAGATAAGTAGTGTCTTATACTTACACGAGTTAGGAGACACAATCCTGCCATACGCACTCACTACATCTATTAAGTCAACGGCCTCAAACATTTCAATACCTAGTACCTACCCTACATACCAGATAGATACGTACACTAACCAGATAGAAAATAATTTATATCGCTTTATTATACCTATATCTTATATCTTATCTATTATACCTAAAGCGAAATAATATTTTCTAACGTTATTTTTCGCTCTTGCAAACAACCGAAACCTCGAAAAATTTAAACATTGAAAAGCTGGTGAAAGTTCAAGGTTGCTGTTGCTCGACTAACTGAAAGTTAAGTTAAGCTATCTAGTACAATACGACACAACTTATTTGAAAATTTGCATTCATTAATTCCAATTTTACGAATGTGTTTGGTTATATGACTTTACAAGTAATTGCGTTTGCGTAAAGATCATTTTCACCTAAAGCAGTAATAAAGATCGGCGATTCTGAAGGCGCACTCAGTTCGTTTAGTGATCGGTTTTACTACTATTTAATTTTATGATTTTATTCATATTTCAATTTTATATTCTTAATTTAATTTTTATTATGTTATTAATTATGTTTACTTATACTTTTTTATTTATTGTAATTGAAATTATAATTTTTTTATGATCTTATAAGGATTGGAATAAATGGTTTTTGAATTTGAATTTACGAATTTTGCCGATGCTACATCTAAGTTGTGTCGTACTGTACCTGTAGTGATTTCACTTGTACCAGATAGGTAGGTACCTACCTACGTCTAAAGCACTAAGCATATTTCAAAAGTAAATCTTATAATTAAATAAATAAAAAATTAACAAAGTGTTATGACACCTGCAAGCTTTCTCTTATGAACATGCATAACTTATATCGTAAAGACATTTAACAAATTCTCGTTTCTGTGAGAACAAATTAAAATATTTTGAAATGTGAATGAGCAGTTGCGGACAAAAGCATCTGGAGTCCAGTAGAAGGGGTCCATAATGAAAGTAGATATTGAGTATTATAAATTAATAATTCACCTAAGTGTAAAAGAAAGCAACTCATTAAAATAACATTTGAATTTCGCTGGTGTCCCCGTAGCGTCAGTAATAAATCATAAGTATGTATAGGGGCCATGTAGACTAAAAGCCACTTAGCATACACAATACATCATCTCCCGATCGTCAATGTCAAGCCTAAAGGTGTAAACATTTCGTAATCGTGAAAGTACTTTCTTGTACGAAGTGTAAATATGTTCGTCATGTGCGTATCAAATTTCGCGTCACGGCACGGCACGGCGCGGCATAGGGCACGAGAGGCGGCATCGCCTGCGCCCGCGCAGCGCACCAGTGAAAGTGGGTTGAATGCAGCGCCATTACTTTCAGTTTCTCTTGTGCGCACGCCCGATCGTGGGCTCGTTACAATAAACATCACATCCCGTCGATTTCTCGCTCTGCTAAATTTCACCTTTTCCACTCTACTATCGCAGTGTAGTTTGACCTGTTGCGATTCGGCCGTAGAAAGCTATATCGGTTATACAGTAAATTAGTTTACTAGAACTCATTAGAACAGAGAATAAACGGACGTTGCTGACGTTGTATTGTTTCAGATATGAAAAATGTTCTTATTACCAAAGTTCACTTATTTTGAAGTCCGTAATTGTAGTTAATTATCGGAAATCTGTTTTGAGTTTTTAGATGTAAATCCTAACACTTTTCTAAATTATCCGTTCATTTATCCTGTTTAAGTGCGTAGGGGTGTGTGCGTTGGGTAGTGCGTGTGTGTAGGTAAATTGTATGCTAATCAAATTTGATTAGGTACATTGAGTGCACGCACATAATATGACATTGAAAGTTGGGCCCTTTCGTTTGAATGATATCCAAAACAACAACACTATTTAATTGCTAGGAGAAAGAAAAATTGTTTATTCTGCACAAACAAAACGCACATTTAACAAAATAGACATAAAAGGAAGTGGTTTTAATTCAGCTTGCAAGATTTGACTCAAACATGCATACTAACTAACTAACAGGGATAACTAACTATTACTTAACTAATGAAATCCTAACTAATATTAATTGAAACTAACTATACAAATAAACAATTAATAACTAAAATATTTAATTGCTTATGATGCAGAATAACTGACTTTACTAGCACAGGGGCAAACAAACACAAAAGGTATTAAGGAATTATTAATATGTATCTAGTAGAGGAAGGGGTGGTAATTTGACAAATAAACAATTAATAACTAAAATATTTAATTGCTTATGATGCAGAATAACTGACTTTACTAGCACAGGGGCAAACAAACACAAAAGGTATTAAGGAATTATTAATATAGGGAAGGGGTGGTAATTTGGAACCCGCTGTTAATTTGGAACCCCTTAATATCTCAGAAACAGACAGCGACGTCTGTTAAAAAACTATGCAATTACGTTGAACTGGTATCATAGAATGTATTCACTGCCACTAGCGCCAGTTTTGCATCGAGTTTGAACCTGTCATTCAAAGTTGAAATTTTATGTCACCGGCAAATGTTTTTTCTTTTATTCGTTTATATTGTCAAAAGTTTTTATTTTAGTCTAAAACTAATACAGTGGGTGTTAAGGGAAGTACTTTACGCATAAGTTCAAATTGTCACAGGTAAGTTTTAAGGTTTGTTTTAACGAGTTTTAGTTTTCTTAATTATTTGATAACATAGTAAGGTTTTGAATTTGGAACCCCATAGGTGCGGGTAATATGGAACCGGGTTCCAAATTACCCGCAGTGCATTAACATCACTTTTTTCCTGATTCCAGTCATGCCTCCGAGCAGACAGGAATCTACATCATCGGATTCTCAATCATCAGTTTCTTCAGGTGACACTGTAGTGTCAGAAAATGCTACTGCAGATGCCCAGCCCACAAACGAAGATGACGCTTGTTGCATTTTTTGCTCTGAAAATTACTCCAATGATCGACGTGGTGAAACTTGGATTCAGTGCCAATCATGTGGGTTGTGGGCACATATTGAATGCTCAGGATGCGACGCAGAATATTATATTTGTGATTTTTGTAAATAAATTTATTCCATACTTGTAATTTGGAACCCGGGTTCCATAATACCAGCACCAGAGCTCCGAACACATTTTTTTCAATTTTTCAATAAAGCAAATTATTTCCCTTAATGAGTGGTTTTATTTCGTTAATTCGTTCCTAATATAAAAGTTAATAAGTTTTTTAGTATATAAAATATTTTTTCGAAATGATTAGTTAAATAGTTTTTCTAAAATACTTAAGAAACAAAGTAGGGTTCCAAATTACCACCCCTTCCTCTATGTATCTAGTAGATAGTATTTAAGGATTATTACAATCGGGTCACGAGAGTTTAAACCTTTCAAAGAATAGCTCAAGTAGCAAAACAAACTTCGTTATGGCTAATTAAAATCATTCAAGCTTTTACTATTAGATAGTTTTGTATTTGTACATATTAGAAAACTCTACTATTATAAAAATGCGTGATTAGCGTGACGGTGGATATTGGCCTAGAAAGTTCCTACTTTCGACAGCTCCGCCCGCGCGGTTCCGTCATTGTACGCCGTTCTTATGACTAAAATCCGGTTCACATTTAAAAACAGTCAAATAGTGACGTTTTTATGTATGTAATGTCCCCATTTCCAGCCACACAAAGGATAACTTTTTATGGAACATCACAAAGTGGATTGCACTGTTGTATTTGTGAGTTGTGTATGAACAACCAATAAAAATCAATAATAGTTCAGTGTGTATCCATCTTATCGGTGTTTGCTTAGTAGGGTTCACCTATATTTATCGTTCTTTAAGAATCTACTTGTTGATGCTGCTCATAGTATAATGTAAGTTTACGCCTTTATATACTTACATAGCAAACAAATATTGACAAAAAATGCCGACTCCGGATTGAACTCGATTTTTTATTTAAAAGGTGTCTACAATACTTGTAATTAACTCTGTTTATATTTTACGTAAATTAATATAAGATCGGTACCAAGCTCTACTAATACGTGTGCAAGGAAAGGAGGTAATGGATACGTGCTAAGCAGCACGGCAAATGTTCGCCGCGTTGCATCTGAAAAGAAATGAACGAGAATGAAAGTGTCCCACTTCCCCGCCCCCTCACCCCGCTCGCTTTCTCGCACTTTTTTCTATCTAATCTATTAGTTACAGTTGTTTGTTAGTTTGCTTATATCCGGAAGCATTTCTATTTATTGCTCTATTGAAATAAGAAACCTTACAGTGAGTGATACGCATTTTTTAATGCAAATTTTCTATGAATATCTAACACGTCAGTTTTATTGTCAGTGTTTACTATATTATGAAATACAACTTTCACAGTTAGTCGCTAGATACTGAATTGATTACGTTTATTTTACGAATGTTATATGTAGTTGAGTATTGTTCCAGCTTACGAGCTGTGGTAAGCAACGTAACTCGTTCTTACGCAGACACGGAGGTCAGTGTTTTTAAAGAAAATTTCATCTTTGTTTAGGGACGACAGTGCTCCTGGGCGCACCTGGGAAAGCCTCTGGTATTCTGATCTCCTTAAGCTGGTGACCGTTACCACTAGGTGGGAGGCCTACTTGTTCGCCATCTCATAGCAAAGACAAAGAGAAATAACGTGCTCAACGAGTATTGATCACTACTTCATAAACTACTAATGAATATAAATGAATATAAATACAATGATTTCCTGCACCATAAACTACTAATGAAAAAACATACCTAGTATTTGCTAATTTTAGAACCAGGAACCTCGTTCTTTAGAATTTCTTAGGTTGAATGCAAAATGTTTTAAATATTGATTTCAACAACTGATTGAATTAAAACATACTCGTAGATGTTTACGTTTCAAACCGTAGTAGACACATGACAATCGTTTGTCACCACAACGTAAAGTAGGTAAATAGCATTAATTAGAGTGAGATCGATCGAGTGATGCTTTTATAAAAGTACGATGTTTATTTGTGTGTCAAATGTATGTAAAATATAGTTTTCTGAATAACAAAAAAGAAAAAAAAAAAAACACTTAGATTTTTGGTTGGGCGAGTAAGAGTGCTGACACAGCAGTAGAAAGTTGGCAGGTCCGGCGCGGCGCCGCGCTGTGCTCAGCGCCTCTGTCTGCTACTGTCACTGACGCGAGAAAGTTACCTTCTTTTATTTTCAACAACTTCACTTAACGACCGCCTACTGATAATTTTTGGTATTTAGCGGAGACAATACCTTTTAGAAGCATAGTAGTTTATAATTCACGAATGGGGTTCAAGTAATTTAGTACGTTAGTACGTTAGTCATAAAGAGACATGCAGTGTATTAAAACGAATACAAAGAAGAAAGAAAGAAGAAAGTTTAAAGATCAAGTTGATAAAGTTATGTGGTCCATGACCGGTAATGACACTACGTGGATAAATGTTCTTTAGTGTAAGAGAAACCTTCTATGTTAGTGTTATATTCTTAATTGTTTAGTGTTGCGTAGGAGAGGATAGAAAATTCTGGTAAGTAAGTAATCGGTTCGGGATTGTGTGTCTGATAAGTGTCGATAAGCCGATCTCTATCATTTGGTGCCTTGATGGGATGGTTGAACTACGGGTGTGCGTAACAACGTACTTACGTAGAGTAGGTACGATATTGTATTTATGTATCTCTTCTTGGAGCTTTGATGGGAAGCACAAGCGTGAGCCGGACGCATGTATGTGATGCAAAAATTGGCCCACGGAAAGTTATCGAGGGGAGATAAGCAAGTTGATAAAGCTCCACGTTCTAGTATTACTTACTCACTAGGTAGTTAACCCCAACCAATGTCCCCGACGGTTTTTTATATCAGTAGAAATTTCATGAGCAAAAAGTATAGATAGATTTACGTTTAGGTTGCGTTAAATTCTCAGTAAACTCTTCTTGAATGAAGTTACAATCTAGAATAAACTCTGGAAATGAACTTGTTATAATATCCCAGCATTCTCATCGTTTCTCACGTGTGATGCCATCGACCCCAGGCCAGACAGATGCGACTATAAATGTCAGTATTTAAGCAGAGAGCCTGCCTCGCCAGCCATCCAGGTCATTAGGTGTGTTACTATTGGGGTTCTAAGGTGATAAAGCGGCGCTTCCCTTTATGTCCCGTCTGTTTTAAAAGAAAGTTGAAAGCACGAAATAAAAATAATCTTAATACGGCAATACAGTTAGATGAGTTCGTTTATAATTTTTGAGCCACGCCTCGTTTTGCTCGTAATAAAAAAAAGTCAATAAGTGTCATCTACTTACATTTATGTTCATTTATACTTAATCATGTAATAAAGGCTTGCTTGACTTGTGAATAATGGACAGCCACTGGCATAAGAAGGGGCTTTGTAATCGTAATTCGTAACACTAGGGAGTGAGAGGACACCCTGATACTTTCCTTTGGACAGTCCTTTGAGACAAACTTTGCAAGTCGCTTCGGTTACGTTGCAGCTTTACTGCAGAAAAAATTTCTAACTGGCCGTTTTGGTTTATAGTTAGCCGATTAACAACAGCTGAGTAATTATTATAAATATTGCACAATACACTTTATGGTTGTTAATCAATCAATGATTCTAATAAGAAACACTTAATAATAGCTCTTACACAAGCCGCATAAAGTCGCAATCATTACGCCTACACTATGTGGAAGAACATAAAGTTGATGAACGAAATGAACCGTATTATTTCCCGTTTTGAACACAGTAGGCTCGTACCTTCATTTCAACTTTTGAGACTCAAGATACAAAAGAGCAGTGTAGAACCAGGTCGACAACCTTGAGTACGTTACACGAAACGGCTCTTGACATGAAAATAATAAGAAACGTATGCATTTTTTCAAAAGAATGACAATCTGGACCAATCCCTTCATTTATTATTTTTTAACATCTATTTTCGAACAATTCAGTTGTTCCAAAGTTCTTTGTCACTTGACAAAAGCTAGCAGAGGACTTGTCGTCAGCTGAATTCTTCTAAAGCAATGTTGGAGCAATTAAATGGTCGGTGACGCAGATGTTTAGAGCGGCTAGTCAATGCATTTAGCAGCCTAGTGATGCAGCACATGTGTATGGTGTGCGTAATTATGCGCGTGCGACTAGCGGCCGCGCTAGAGATAGCCGCAGGTCAGCGACCGCCGCGAGGCCGACGCCCGCTGACGTAACGTTACGCGAATTCCGACGCCCCCCACACCGCCCGCACCCGCCCGCCACTCGCAGCGACCCAATTCCTTCGAAGCCACTTTATTTGTGCATCGCTAATTATATAAAACGTCGTTGCACCGCACTGCCAAACACGATCTATTTCTAATTCAATCGACGACTTATTTGCGGACAACTATCTAAAATACGTAATTAAGTAGTTAATTATATACCTACCTACCGCCCTAGCAACAAAAGGTTACTGTTACAGTTTTCCAAAACCACACCAATTTCTATGAAGGTAGGCACGTCATTGCGGTTTGGGCAGGATTTCCCCATGTATGTTGTATTGATTGCAAATTCATTAATTTGTTTGTTTATTTGTGATTCATGTAAATATAATATCAATAATTTAATGAATTTCGTTTTGTATGTATGTAAATACCATTATAAAATGATCCAAAAAAAAATAGTGACAAATTGTTATAAACCTGGCGTTAACGAAAATTACATGAAAATTAAAATAGGTAGACGTTTATTTAAAAAACTTGTAAATTTTTGAAGGTAAACTTAGCACATACAGGAATTTACTATATTGAGCTTATGTCTATTTAAACAAGACATTAAAAAGTACCTAGAAGTAAATAAAAACTTTTCGCAAGTCGGTGGCAAAAAACCAAAATTCAAAACCAAAGACACCGACTTCCGGAATTAAAGTTATTTTTCATTTTGCAGTGTTTTCAGTCAGTCCGTAGTTTTTTCTTTTTGTAATAAGTTTTTATTTTTCACTTTGTAGTTGTGGCACCTTCCCCACACAAAGTCGAATACCACTACCTGCTATGTCAATAACAGTGACAGGAACTTAAAACATCATCCTTAAAGTAGGAATAAATCGTATTATTGAAGCTAACTCAAAAACTGCGTAATCAAAGTGAATAAAATGTATAAGGGACCACCTTTGAAGCATGACCTACCGGACAAAAAAAGAATCATCAAAATCGATGAATAATTCGCGGAGTAATCGCGAAAAAACGTAGAAAAATAAAAAATATAGTCAAATTGAGAACCTCCTCCTTTTTGAAGTCGGTTAAAAAGAAAGAAAAATAAATATCTGACAATAAAAATAACGGGTAAATTATTGAACATAGCATTGTTGTCTGTTAAAGTCTCGTAACAATTTTTTATACGATTAAGTATCGTATTTACCGCCACCATAGTATACTTTCCAAACAAGTTAATTCTTAGAAGTTTTGATAAGACACAAGTTTGTAGTGAATGACTGATTATACAGAAAAGCGTCAACATGTTTTCCCAATATAGTATTAATGACTCGCGTAAAACACCGTGCGTGACCAGCGTGACTTTAGTACTCATTTTAATTTAATGTCATAACCCAAATAAATAACTGATTGTTGTTATTTATTGTTGGTTTATTAATAAACTGTATTATTATTTATGTCGCGGGTACGTGTAATTAATTAGCATTAAATCGGTGACATTGGAGCCTGGACAATCCAAACTGGTAGATCGAATGGTCGTACTGTACTGTCAGCTATCTGTGTCACGTCGCGTCGGTCATTGACAGGGTGGGCCGCGAGTTTGTGAGGTACAGCCAGAGACATAAGTCGCTGATCACTTCGGAACTTTCAAAATTTCGATATCGTCGAACCTAATTATTTAATGCTTCCGTCCGCGGCTTCGCCCGCGTGGTATATCGATAAAAAGTGGCCTATGGCCTTCCCCGGAATACCATCTATTTCATTGCCATATTTTATCGAAATCCGTTCAGTTGTTTAGGCGTCAAAAGGTAACATACAGACAGACAGAGGTACTTTCGAATTTATAATATTAGTATGGATAGTTAGGATTAGCTACTGTTGTAAGATTTTATTTCATAAAACTCTTTTGAAAATACTGATATTAACCGAATTAATTATATTGCGGACTGTAAATCACTTACTGCATCGTAATATCCTTTATTTATAGGGTTTTTCTATTTTGCCAGTGAACGTCCTTGAACATGGGTTACCCTTTACCACTCTACCGCCACCCTCTGCAGACTGCAATTAATTCTCATGGATAGGTCAAACTCAAACTCAAAGCATTTATTTCAATTAAACCATATACAGGCACTTTTGAATTGTCAAGGAGTCGGTCAGTCAGAAATATGAAGCAAGTTGCCCATTCCAAAGCGTAGTAGGTACCTATGGAGAAGAACGGGCAAGAAAACCACGGACACTCTTTTAAATAAAAATGATACATAAAATTGTTCACATCATTCATGTTGAAATTATACATGTGAGAACAATGTAAAAAGCACGTTAAAAGCGTCCGCAATTATAAAATAAAAACAAAAAACAATTCAAACATTAAAATAAGCCATGGCAGCTAAGAGATGACCAGTCACAACTAACGGTGCACGCGCCACCATCAGCGAGACATCTGAGTGAGCATGACATATTTCCAGCCGCCAGGGCACATTCAAGTCAATGAAAGACATATAAAACCCGGTAAATGGTAGCTCTATAATACATAGTATCTACTCACACCTGTGTTATGCAATTATATAATACAAAGGCGATTGAGTTTATACAATGCAAAGATGGTCTTACGATCTTCAGCAGCTTCAACAGTATTTTCAAATGTTAATTAGTTAGTTGTGGCTGTGGAGCAGGACCAGCATTAAGCCAAGCATTTTTATTAGCGATGTCATCCTCCAGCTTATAATATGCCTGCCTGCATAGTGTGCGTTTTATACAAGTTTTGAATTTCGTCTCATTCAGTTGAAGTATAATTGATTGTGGCGTCTGGCAGACAAATTGCGTTGAGTTCGTTGTTAAGGCTCCCCACACAGGCGTGAAATCGCGGGCGCGACAAGGGTATAGCGCTGCCTGTCGCATCGCGCCAGTTTACACGAGCCTTTCAACGCTTGCAACGCTGTTTGTAACGCATTTCGTCGCCTTTACTACGCTTACCACTGAAAATTAAGGTAAATTAAACCTACAGTCTGTAGTATTATAAGGAACACTTGTTAGAAGAAGGACTGTCTTAATTATTTCTAGAGGAGGACTGGAAAATAGACTCTTGTCAATAATTTTTATTTAATGGAAACCGATGATTTTTCCCGAACTTTCTTTGTAATGTAAGGCTCTATTGTGTGTTCGACTGAGGCAAGCGAGCGCTAACCACAGTATAATTCAGTATCTAATGAGTCAGATGTGCGTGTGTAACGAAGACGACACTGACCAATTGTTATTGGTTTACTTTCAAGGATAGCTGAACACGATAGGCTTGCACGTCATGACTATTTTTCCCTCATGTCAAACCTATAACTGGTCATTCTATGATCACCTTCACTAATTTCACCATATTATTTATAACCATTCACATTCTTCATCGTTTTACAAAATTGTTACATGTATGCCATGTGGATTATCTGAGTCTTAACGATAAGCTGAGTTTCTACGGTGTATAAGTAATGGATGGTTTATCATCCCCTAAGTGCCACTCATACTTCATACCTTGGTACTGTAAAATTTTGGTCGGAACTGACACTGGAGCCTAGTCCATTATAGTCGCCTACATTTTCATTTTTTTTAGCATATATTTTATGCCATTCACTATACGGTAATTGGAGAAAGTACATGCTACCGTGCGTCATGACCTCTATTCAGGGGAAATTAAGATAGCATCGTACATACATACATAATTACATAATACAACACACAATACACAACACATACATACATAACTAAAACACAACATAATACAAAACACACAAACACAACACATAATACACAATTAGAAAGAATAGAAAAAAACATAAGATAATTTATAAGATTAATACGGACTAAGAACCCATGACTACATGGGTTCTTAGTCCATGTACTTTATATTTTAAGAGCCAATAGATATCAACGTGGAGGACGTTTGTATGTTGCAATGCATAGGTACTATATAATATATTACGTAGTTAAATGTGTCTGCATTTAACATTTCATATGGTCTGCGATGAAAGTAGAAATGTATATTTACTTTTCAAAATCCTTGCCAGTTTTATAAAGACGACGGATATAATAATTAATATAATTAATACAACGTATAGATTTTGTAATTCTAAAGTCAACAACAAAAGTACTTGATCATTACGAAATACTTGATTGTAATGAAGGTTTAATCAATCTTCTGAAACATTGGATAGTATATTGTAAACCTAAATTTCGCTTCGCTATTGAACGCCACTGACTGTACGAATCACAAGTTTTTTGTATTTGTTCTTAACGTAGTTAAAACTTATTTTACTCGGTCATAGTTATGAAAAACTCTTGTAAATAAGTACGAAAAGAACATCATTGAGTTCACCCCTAGAAAAACTGCGCGTATATTAATTCGTCCCCACAATGTTTTCCTTCTCATGACGCATCGAATCCGTCTCTATAATACAAGTACAAGGTCACTTCGATAACTCCTGCTGTCATTTGCTTTTATTATGGTCAAGCAATTCTATGTATCATCAGCATCACAGTGTTATGTACATAATTACATAGTTCTTTCAATGTATGATGTAAGGTTTTCTTTAAGTTCTCAAAAAAGTTTAAAAGTTTCAGTTGGGTTAGTAAAATTAGATAAAAAGTTACCTGAAAATAGAAATAGGTATGAGTTTGTGATATGGATGCCCAAGTACAAGATATGCTTTCACTATTTAATTGTATGTTTAACTTTTATTTGATTTATTATTAGATCATTTTTAAGTGCTATGCCGCGCAAGAGCCGCGTACTTTTCTCCATTACATTTTGTCTTTACTTAGACCTAGAAACTTTTCCACAAGTTGCTAATCATTGTTACCTATTGAAAAATAAACATTGAGCTGACTATTTTGAATATTTGTAAAGTTTCATTTGCTCAAGTTGCGTCTCTGGGTACTATTCCCCCTCTACGGCATGTAGCACGGTCTACGAAAAATGTATGTATTTTTTCAGGTTGCATTTCTTTGATGTTTCTTTTGCGGTTCTCCCGTTAGTAGAATTATTGCATAAAAACATAAACACTGTGGTCGGGGTGGGTCGGATAGAAGGAAACTGCTTCCTTTGAGGGTAAACTTTTATAATTTCTCAAGTTTCCTTGAAGCATACATGGTCGGGCCTTTTGGTAAGCCCCTTGTCTACATGACGTCTGTCACAGCCCGCCACAGAGCTCTGTATCGACGGAGGAGTTCGTACACCGCCGGCTATAAAAGATGAAGACAAACATACATTATAGCCGCAACGGGCACAAAAAAATGCGGTGCGGCGCGCCTGTATTGTGCCTTGGTTCATAGAAAATGTACTTACGAAAGTGAGGAAAAAGAATTTTGTAATGCGTTGCGTGGAGGTGCGGCCCGCCTTAACTTGCGCTAGTCTAAGACATCAATAATTTGTGTATTATTCGATACCCGCATGGAAAAAATTTTTTGAATGGCTTCTAGAGAGAGAGAGAGAGAGACAGATATTAGTAAGATTTATGTTTGTAAACGCACCAATAAAGCAGGAGAAGTTCTTAGTGTGAGGCTATTTTTATTAATGAAAAGATATCCTTCATTAAATTAAATAGTAGCTGCCCACCCCAGGTTCGTACGGGTAGCACTAAGTACCAACTCTACGTACCCTACTTTACCTACCTACCAGGGATGTAACAGATGCAGATTTTATTAAATTATCTCGTCTAGATTCTAGGCTTGTAGAAAAAATATCGATGTATCTATATTTTTAGACGATATTTATTACAAGTTGCGCCCCGCTGTTTCACCCGCATAAGTCTTGATCCCGTTGGAATATCAGGATAAAAGGTATCCGATGTCCTTCTCCAGGTCATGATCTACCCATGTGCCAAATTTCATCCAAATCTGTGCAGCCGGGTTATCGTGAAGGCGTAGCATACAAAGTTACAAACAAACAAACTCACTTTCGCATTTATAATATTAAGTTACGAAGTTAGGATTAGAATAGTTAGGATTTCGACATGTCGATATAAAATATCAAGTATCGAAAATGTATCAACTACGATATATTTCCAATAGCAACACCGTTGTCGCCAGTCGCCACTGACTAAAACCGCTGGAATTCAGAGCCGTAAAAAGTAGACTGTTTTTCCTAGTTTGGTATGTAAACGATAAAAAAAGTTGAACTTCATAAAGTAACAATATTTTTGAGACAATTTCACCGATTTGTCATATCGAGAAATCGTTTTTTTTTTTTCGAAATATTGAAATATTTATTGATTTTTTTTTTTAAATATCGATACGGTATATATCGATATTTTTTGGCACTTCTTGCATCCCTACTATATTCAGGTGTGCATTAGCTCCACACCCCTTTTGGTCTAGTGGATGGATGGTCTGTCATGTTGCAATACATTCCTATAATATCCATTGTTATAATAAAATACCTCCCCACATACTCCAACTGAATGAAACAAAATTTAAATCTTGTATAAAACGCACACTATGCCGCCAAGCATATTATAAATTAGGGGATTACATTACGGATAAAAATGCTTGGCTCAGCGCTGGTCCAGCTCCACAGGGCGCATAACCTAATTGATTACCATTCGAAATAATTGTTGAAGCTGCTGAAGATTGTAAAAACTATATTTATATTGTATAAATTCAATCTCCTAGAATTGTATAACTGCATAGCACATGTGTGTGAGCACTATGTACTTACCTAAGTACTTTAAAGCTACCATTTACTAGGTACGTCTTTCATTGACTTGAATGTGCCCTGGCGACTGAGAGTATGTCATGCTCACTTTAATGTCTCGCTGGTGGTGGCGTGTGTGTTGGATCATTAGGTTCCCTTCAAAATGGTTGAGTTGAATGGTGATGATCCATGCGTCATGTTTGTTCGTGAACGGGCGCCATCAGTAGAGACTGGTTATCTCTTAGCTGCTACGGCTTATTTTAATTTTTGAATTGTTTGGTTTCTTTTTTATCTTTTTATGGACGGACATTGTTCTCACATGTATAATTTCAACATAAATGATGTAACCAATATATTGTAATAATATTCTGATTCAAAAGAGTGTCCGTGGAGTTTCTTGCCCGTTCTTCTCCATAGGAACCTACGCTTTGGAATGGGCAACTAGCTTCATTTTTCTGACTGACCGACCCCTTGACAATTCAAAAGTGCCTGTAATTTGTTTATTTGAAATAAATTCTTTGAGTTTGAGTTTTGAGTTTGATTCGAGATTACCCTGCTCACTCTTTGTGGGACATGAAATTTGGATGCAATATAGCTCATTTTATTTTATTTTTGATGTAAGCTGGCTGGGTATCCTGCTCCGCTCACGTGGAATTGTTAACACTTACACCTGTAACATAGCTGAAACTCATAAAAACGAACTATCACTAAGAATTAGGGGCGATATCAGTAACATCGAGTGCAAAGGTTCGTAGTTACAATAAAACCTTGAACAGAAAAATGTTTTTGTTAATTTTAGTTATGCGGTTTTCCAACTTTGCAAGCTTTATCAAACAATTGATAGGCATCTCTGAATATTTTTTTAAATGTTGATAAGTCCTTGGATAGGCCATGAGCACAGGTGTGAGTACTATATACTATAGAGCTACCATTTACCGGGTAACATGTCTTTGAGTGACTTGAATGTGCCCTGACGGCTGGGAATATTTCATGCTCACTCAGATGTCTCGCTGATGGTGGCGCGTGTGTTGGATCATTTAACTTCCTTCAAAATGGTTGAGTTGAATGGTGCTGATCCATGCGTCATGTTCGTGAACGCAGCCGTCAGTTGTGACTGGTCATCTCTTAGCTGCCATGGCTTATTTTAATTTTTCAATTGTTTTTTGTTTTTATTTTATAATTGCGGACGCTTTTAACGTGCTTTCTACATTGTTCTCACATGTATAATTTCAACATGAATGATGTAACCAATTTTTTGTATAATTTTTATTTATTTAAAAGAGTGTCCGTGGAGTTTCTTGCCCGTTCTTCTCCATATGTACCTACTACGCTTTGGAATGGGCAACTAGTTTCATTTATTATTATTATTATTTCTAACTGACCGACTCCTTGACGGCTTGACAATTCAAAAATGCCTGTAAATGGTTTAATTGAAATAAATGCTTTGAGTTTGAGTGTGAGTTTGATGAAGATTTTTTTAAAGATTTTTTTTGTTTAATGACATACAATTTTTTTTAAATAATCAACTCTGTTTATGATGTACTCTGACGATGTACTAATTTTGCTACTTAACTTTTAATCATTACTTTCAAGTGTTTGATATTTTAAAATTTCTGAATACCTACCGACAAATCTTCACAAAAGGGTCACCTTTAAATTCAAATAGCAATCAAAGTTATTCGATTCCATGATTTTGAGATAGATGCATAATGATGACCACTTTTGGGTAATTTCCTAAATCAATGTGTTATATTTGCCAAAAGCTCCATCAATCCGTCAGATATTTATAATTATATTCACTATCAGGATAGGTTACACTTCTGGACAGAATAATGTTATTCGCCCTGAATATCCTTTTAAAATTTGTCCAAATCTGAATTTTAAAACTCATCATATTTAGGGAAAGCCTGCAATTTCTTCTTCAGATTTGCCTATTTAAGTCATTATGGGTTAGGCCGCACACGATCATACCGAAATGAACGGCTCTGAAGATCATGTTATTTTTGGCCCATTTTCGAAATCTGAAAATGAAGTCCTGACCGGATCTTATCTGAAGACTTTTCAAATATATTTTCAGTGTTCTCTCGTCGTATTGCACCTACTCAGCTATTATCTATTCGCCCTGCATATGTTTGCTCAAAAACCCTCTGGGCTACCCTACCAATACAAAGCACCTACAATAATATCTAATTTGCACTTAGAGCAATAATGTGGCTAATACGTAGAAATATACACAACAATACAATTAAAGTCGACCTTGTAGTAACAGACGTTTTGCGTCACCGTATCATCAAATAGTTGTATAAAAACGCTGCGGTCACACAATGTCACCCCCCATCCGGCTAGACGCGGCGTCCGCGCCACAGCCGCCGGTCACATTCAACACAACAAAACGTCAACTGACATGTCGACCTACCTGCCCCGACCTTTACAAGTGATCTTAACTTAGGTTAAACTTCTTTATAATGTGATACGTAAAAGCTTAAAAATATTGTGCCTAACTCGATGAAACACAAGATCCATTTTTGCTACGGTACCTACGTTCATTACACTGAAAGTGAATAAAGCACTCTTGGTGTGGTGAATAAGCTGTATATATGACGCCGTTGAATGGGTTTTTTCATCATTTAATGTACATTATCAGGATCGCTCTAGATTATGTAGATGAATAATCCCTAATAATCTTGTGATCTACGTGTGTGATGTGATATTACTGCGAACAATAGCAGAGCTGATAACTCGAATCGTTAATAAATCTTAGCGATATTTATTTATCAACGCTGAAATCCATACTTTATATCCTATTCCTAGCTTCCTAGCTAATATTATAAATGCGAAAGTGAGTTTCTTTGTTTGTTACGCTTTCACGTTAAAACGACTTCATGGATTTGGATGAAATTTGGCACATGGGTAGACCATGACCTGGAGAAGGACACAGGTTAGTTTTCATCCTGGACCGCAGACGAAGTCGCGGGCAACAGGTAGTTGATATATTTTGTTAAAGTAATTTTTACGTAGTCTGGGAACGATTCATATGCAGCAAAGATAGTTATTTTTTATGATTTTGGTCTGTTTGTTTGAATGTATGTTCCAGCATCACGGAAATACTACCCGATGGATGCTGTTCAAATTTTGCACAGGTATTCCCTAAGTCTGGACAGTCTATAAGGCTATAAATTATCACGCTATTTGTTACGGGAGATTAGCAATGTTGCTTTATGTTCGTATTCTTCTATAGTGTACCGCAAATTTTAAAAAGACGAGCCAAATGGTATATTGCAGATAGTTACAGATTTAACCTTTTAAATGAATATCATCGTGCTATATACCTTTATGGAGCTAAGCAGTCAATCTTGACGTATACAGAGTGCATTTTTGAGGTGGGACAATAAGGGCAGGTACCTTAAACCGTTGTCGCTACAAGAGAACGGTCTTTAACTATTTGAAACATTTTAATCTTCATTCGCAGATTTTGAAAAAAACGTCCCGTCCCCAGATTTAAAACTTTTTTAATGCCAATTGATCCAGTCTTGTAAGATTCAAGAAACTCTATTGAACCAACTGTTCTGACGGTTTGATTACAAAAACAGTCAGAAATTGCAAAAAAAATCGCTGGACTGGGCTGACACGGACGACTGTATTTATTATACATATTATAAATTAAAGTCACTTATCGTGGTTGTCTGTATTTCCGCGTGGTTCTTCTTAACCACGCAACAGATTTTGTTGAAGATTTCACTACAGATATTTTGTCAAGTCGTAAAAACCGTGCGAAGCAGGAGCGGGTCGCTAGTAGGGATGGCGATTCTTTACGAAAAAGATCGATTTTTAAATCGATTCGAATCGTAACCTAATAAATCGATTCACAAAAAAATCGAGGTCCAAAAGATCGATTCCTTAAAAATCGATTTTTTTGAGTTTGCATTTACAATGTAAATATAAATCCATTTTATGAAAAACAACTCAAAATAATGGAATCAAAGTAAAAAAAAATAACAAGTGCTTTACTTAACCTCAATTACTTAGTACTCCGTAACAAACACTACATAAAAATAAGTACCTATTTATGTCGCTAATCAATAACAGTATGGTATTTACAACAATCAGTCACTCAACCATACATAAACAAATAAATGACGCCATATCAATCAACAAATACAAAAAGTCAAAGACTACAAACAAACGTAACTTTTTTTTTTTATTAAAGAGAGGTTATGGAAACTAAGCACATAGCCATCTTGCGAATTTTTGAGCCATTAACTCTTTAACCGACAACACCGTAATATTACGGGTACATTCAACCAATCCTCTATCCTCTATATTATATTTATTATTTTAATTATATGATTTATAATATATATAATATAATAATAATAATAAGTATCCCCACCGCCGTATCTCTACGTTGATGTCGTGGTGGGGCTTGCGCGCTCCGAACTCTAGGTCTGTGCCGGTAGAGTATACTTTGCCGGAACGGGTCTAGGGTGAGGAGCCAGACCAAGAGAGATACAAAAACCCGCAGGGCAGCATGTGGCGAGCTGTTGGGCAGTAGCGACCCCACGGACCCTATCTCCCGGGAGAAGTCTTGTTCCTACCTCTGGCTTGCCTTTATTAGCCGGCTGGAGTGAACACTGACGAGGAACAGAGCTCCCACCTCATTCTTGCCTTGATTGGCCGGCTTGAGTGGAGATTCGCAAGAGCAAACGTGCTCGGAGGAAGGAAGTATTCCAGTAAGATGCTGGTAGGGATCTTGACCGTACTTCCGGGATTGTCCTGCCGCGCCGTGGAATACCTCTCCACTCCTCTTAAGCATCTTAGGACATGTTGCCCCCTTGTCGCTACGACACTGTGCTAGCGACCGTTTTCGGGGGCCTATTATTAAGTGTGCAAGTCACCTCCTGCCATTTTATCTATGTATTTTATATTTAAAAACATTGGTCGGGCAGGGGCCATAGTCGTTCCATAGTTCAAGATAACTAGTTCACCAAGCTACCCAAATCCATAGCCCAATATCTTTGTTTCCATGCTCTGCAATAGTCCTACACCAACCGGGGGTTGTCCTTGGCTGCACTTGCATAGTGCGAACAGGGATAATCGTCGCTTGGTGCCTCATTCCATTTAAAATTGTCTAAAGGGCTTTTGCGAGTTGGCTTCGGCCCCTCGCATGCCTTCCAAAGGTCCAGGACCCCAGGGTCCCGAGATGTACAAATATATAAAAATAACAATAATAAGTATTAAAATAGATGAAATCAAAATAAGTGTAAAGTTAACTGAGTATCGAATTATCGCAAAAATATGGTCCCTGATTCTTTATTGGTTGAAAAATTAAAGCGCGCGAAGCGCGTAATTTAAATTCCTAATTGGAAATAATTTTATGGTTTTTACCAAAAGTGAAGAAATCGAATGTCGATTTTCAAGGGTGAAATATCGATTCACTGAATCGATTCAGAACAACTTATCGATTTAAAAAACCGATTTTTTGGGTCGAGAAATCGATTCTTCGATTAATCGATATCAAATCGCCATCCCTAGTCGCTAGTTACTAATAAAAGGAAACTTAAGCTGAAATGTAGTAAGTGGTAAAGTTTATTTGGAACAAATAAAATGGAAGGAAAATAGTAGTTGCCATTTTAGTTTATGCGATACCCACGAATGACGACTGATTGGCGTGGTGGTAACGAATGTTTCAACGACATCGGCCTGGAAGTTCAGTAACTTACAATGGCTATTATTTAAAAAAAAAAAAAAATTGATTTATTGTGTCTCATATTTGTATTACCCGGATTTCCCCACACAATACATAGTTTTTATAACAGAAATTGTGCACGACATTCAGGGACTTTCCGCGAGTAATAGGTACTACCAAGCCGTACGTACGGTTACAGAGATTACGCTATTGCGCCAAACTGACTGTATGTGTAAATATAAAATGTTAACACAACATTTTATATTGCCTTTTCAGGTAAAATGATATAAATGTACTAGAGTAAAGTCGCATTGGTTTTCTCGAGTACGGCCCCCAGTTTAATGGATTTTCAAATATCTCGGCAGTAAGAGAACCCACCCAAGGCCAAAGCGGGGGAGGGCCATCATGGGGAGTTGATCCCTCCCACCACTCTTTTCTTTAGTCGGAAATATATGCCATGACGAGAGTCCCCCTAGTGGTTTATATTACGAATAGATTATAATATATTTATAGTGATTCAAAAATCAGGAGCTCGTGGCTAAGTAATAACAGCCGCATGGGTCGATTCATCGGGTTAAGCTATGCTTGCCGGGGGTGGTCCGTGGATGGGTGACCATCTTTACATATCGAGACTCCTCCGTGCCTCGGAAAGCACGTTAAAGCGTTAGTCCCGGCTGTCATTTGTGGATCTTTGACAGTCGTTACGGGTCGTCAGAAGCCCAAAAGTCTGACAACCAGTCTTGCCAAGGGGTATCGTATTACCCAGTTACTGGGTTGTGGAGGTCAGATAGGCAGTCGCTCCATGTAAAATACTGGTATTCAGCTGCATCCGGCTGAACTGGAAGTCGACTCCAACATGGTTGGGAAAAGGCTAGGCAGATGATGAGTGATTCAAAAATCAGCACCCTATCTTTAGTAGGTACGTATATATCAGTACTTACGTTTGTGTGTTTGTGAACTAATGTTTAGTTAATAAAATATTAGGATTATGAATAAGAAAACTGGCATTCATTTAGATGGCACCTATACTTCGTCTTAACAGAGCCGTTTTCTTGGGTGTCAGTGGGACCTTATTACATGGCCCTCCTGATCTTGTGAACGGTAATAGGTAGATATTTGAAATTTTCACAGGGTCTGTACTACTGCTGCTATAACACCAAATAATACAAGAAACGTATTTTTTCGGATTTTTTCCACATATTGCACCTCCGTGGTTGATTTTACTCGACTACGGCGAAGAAAAAAGGAGGGTTATGATTTTGACAGGTATGTATGTATGTATGTATGTAAGTATGTTCATCTGTTCCCTCCTATCTTCTAAACCACTCATCACAATTTGACAAATGAGGTATCGTTGGAAGTGTCTTGATCGTCCGCTGGTTATAGGCTATGTGACGTCACATTAAATATGGTGCCCTCTAGAGGAAATAAAGTCAGGAACTAAAAAAAAAAAATTGTTTAATCGTACCATGTTGGGTATCAAATGAAAGAGCTTAATGAGCACATTTCAAAAATATATGTATTATAACACCAAAAGAATAAAAAAAAAAATTAAAGTAATAAAAACTAACTAAATTAAAAATCCGGAGTCACACGTGTTAGGGCAAAAATTTGTCTGTCTGTTGTGTCTTGTTTATACCTTTTTAGTCATAGTTGGGTTTTAGTTTATATTACTTTATTTTTTTTTATACATTGTAATATTTGTAATTGAACGTAAAGCTTGGCTCTTCAGTTTGTCTGTCTGTGTATTAAATATTAAACCGATAAGATCTAATCTGGTGTGGGCGGATACAACCTAAGATAATGTAGATGATGACTATGACGAAGCGCATGTCATAGCCGCAGCTCTGCAGATGTTATATTCAGAACGATGAATAATAATTGGTCATATCCGGCGTTTAAATATTTAAGTCTAGTCGTAGTCTAGTCGAGGCCTTCTGCTGATAAATATTTCGGACTGAGTCCAAAAAGTATGTGGGTCATGTCAAAATGTAGAATGCCATTGGCACAATGAGTAATAGAGTACAAAGTGGGTGGTTTTGATGCAATGCATTTAATTTATCACAGATTATTGTATGCACTGATATGTTATAGACACGTGTAAAGTTTATTGCGAGCACCCTGCACGCGCGACCTTGCAGCATGCGCGAGCGCAGTGTCGTCGCCGGCGGTGGTGGCCGGGGCGCTGAGTGCGGCCGCGAGAAATGTGCGGCGCGGCGGTGACGTGCCGCCTCCTTATCAGCGGATGCCGCTTATCACAAGGTTGCAGCGTCCACGTGTTGCTGACCATTTTATACGTTGCGCCTTCTCTCTAGGTACCTTAACTACGTTCTAACTAAACAGCACACGTAGTAAATGGAAAATAAAGAATAAAGATTACACGGAAAATCTGCATTATATGGGTTGTTCTAAAGTTTTTTTTACCATAATTTCAGATATACTAATCATCAGACATCAACATAATAAGCCAAAGCAGCTTATATTTATATTTTTTCAATTAGTCAACTCGGGGTATTGCAGTCTACAGTTGCCATCAGGCCGAGCACCGTCGTCTGGCCTGCTTGATAGGGGACGAGGCTCGCCCTCATTTCGATGAGTACCGACGCGGTATCTGGTACTTTCCGAATGTTGATCAATTTAACAACGCTATTTTGGATTACTGATTTTACGAGCATAGTGTTTGCATAGGGAGCCATTCGGATTTTAGATTTATCAAAATTTTCTCGTTCTCTTACAGCGGGGCAGCTTCTCATCTCTTACTCTTGTTCTCTATTATCGGCATGAGATAACATAATTTCCCTCCACTCCATGATTTGCCTTGATCAACCTGGAAGTCTTTAAATAGACTTCGGAGCTACAGAACATAGGTGTAACTTAGTTATACCTATGTAAGCAAGGAAACCCCTCTCAGGTTCACCTGCAGCTGGAATCGTCTATTTCCAGATAGACTATTTCAGCCGGGAATGTGAATGTTATGCTGTTCCGTAACGACGGTCTTAATCGCGCAATGCAGGGCAGCCGAGTACTGATTACGAGAGTGACTGTAAGTGGATTAGCGGAGCTGAACAGCGAAAATTGAAAGTTTATTTCGAGGGTGTGGTGTCCGCTCGTACCTTGGATCTTGCCCCTTTCGATTAAAATGTTCCACTCGCCCCGTTTTTTATTATTTTGGTGTTATATTGACATTTAAATAATTTTTTTGATGTATTGAATCGCCCCTTGCGGCATTTCCTTTGTAATTTTACCAAAATAGGTACAGTCAGATAGAAAAATGCACACATTATGAATAATGTTTGATTAGTTTAATAACTCTATCTGTAATCCCACCATCTCGCGACACTTGTGATAGTTTTTGCTACCTGGCTTATCTATTTTTCATAGGTCCAATAAACAAAACGTTTGGTAAAATATGTTACCGGTTGAAAGAGTCGTATATATATGAATGCTGTCTCTTTCTATGTTCGTATTATAATAACGTGAAAGGTATGCGTTTTGCGATATTTGCTAATTAGTTTATTACTTATCTCCGAGTGTAACTATACGTGAATATATGCAAGCCTACTTTTTTGCTAGTTATAAACTATTTATGTCCCTGTCATCCAAATCTTAATAATGGGATAATAATACAAAAGATTGTAATACGAGTACTATCTTGAATTCATGCAAGTCTAGTACTTTTTGTTAGGTTTTGATTGAAGTTTTAAGAGAACAATATTTATTTTAATACTAGCTGCCCGCTCCGGCTTCGTACGGGTAGCACTAAGTACCCTACCTACCCTACCTACCCTACCTACCCTACCTACCCTACCTACCTAACCAACCACCTGCCCTACCTACCTACCTACCCTAACTACCTTACCTACCCTACCTACCCTACCCTTCCTACCTACCTACCCTACCTACCTAACCAACCACCTACCTACCCTACCTACTTAACCAACCACCTAACTACCCTACCTACCCTACCCTACCTACATACATACATACCTACCTACCCTACCTACACCTACCTTACGTTCAAACCTTCCCCTGAGAATAACGAACACAACAAAAACTGAATTATCCAAATCGGTCCAGCCGTTCTCGAGTTTTAGCGAGACTAACGAACAGCAATTGATTTATATATATATATATATATATATATATATATATATATATATATATATAGAAGATACTAGCTGCGCCCCGCGGTTTCACCCGCGTAAGTCTCGATCCCGTGGGAATATCGAGATAAAAAGTATCCTATGTGTTAAACTATCTGTTTGCCAAATTTCATCCAAATCCATTCAGCCATTTTTGCGTGATTGAGTAACAAACATCCAAACACACAAACACACAAACTTTCACATTTATAATATTAGTAGGATTTAAAAACCTAGAGTGCTGACTGTACTTTTAACCTACTAGCAATCGGGGGCGACTGGGGGTATCTAATATTCAAAGGGGCGAGTGGGTACATTTAGGTAATTAGGAGCAAGATCCAAGGGGCGAGCGGAGCCTACACCATTTTGAGTTTATTTAATTAAACATTTTGAAGATTGTTAAAGTTTGCATCAACTATCGCAGTGTTATAGAGGTTTTTAAGTGATTGGAATTTGGAATGTCCACCAAAAAAATCTTATGAAAACTTTTACAAAAAAAAAACGAATTGTTTTTTATTACCTCGCAGAAGGTGTCAAAGCAGAGTTACTTCTCGGGGATAAAGTAGTCTACGTCTTGGGTGAGCTTGCATTCGTCGTTGCACTCAGGATTCTATCTGAGCCAAATCCTTAGCTACGTTCGGGATTCAATATAGCGCCCGTGACCCCTTCTTTTCGCATAATGTTTTTTTTCCTAATATTCTTTGGCCTAGCGATTTTGGCATAACTTTTTTTGGTCTAATTTTTTGTGATAATTGTTTTTGGCATACGGTTTATGTTGACATAATTATCTTGTTAGATAATTTGTTTTGGCATATTTTTAATTCGTTTAATGTTACTAGGCGTAATGACTATTAGCATAACAGTGTTAAGGCATAAAAAAATATGAGAATAACGGAAATAAAGTTAAGTTATTTTTACGTATTTATTACAAAAATAAGGTTAGAAGGTTAGGTGGTTTAGATTAGGTAAGGTTAGAACTGTGACCCCCTACGCCCCGAAAATGACTAGAATATATAGAAAAAAAATACTTACAACTTTTATAGTTGACTATGTATTTTTATAGTATGTGTACATTTTTAGCAATTGTTTGTAAATATGCAATATTGTACAAAAATGTGTTGTAGTATCTAATTTTGTTGGAGTTAATTATTGTGCGTAATAGTACATTGCGATACAAGTGTGCTCTATTGGATATTACAGTCGAGGCGGTATTATTAGCGCAAGCCGCAGGCGAGCGCGATAAGGTAACCGAGAGTGTAATGATCAATGCACACGCGTTTCATACGACGTTTTTCAACACACTTGCGAGGAAATACACAGACTCGTAAGAACATACGCTACAATAACGTAATTATAGAGATGACACATTTTACGTCTGTTGGTGACAATAATTTAAATTTCGTATTTTCGATAATACATATTTAACCACACAACGAAAACAATAACAACTATAAGGAAAATGGCGCGCTGGTTTCGTTATTCCATATAAAAATTATATATTAAAAATTGATATATTAAAAATGTAATAAACGCAAGATAGTGTTTGGAATACGAAAATTAAGTAAAGATTTTACAACAAAAAAAATGTTTACTATAAAACGCCCCTGGTTTGCCTATGGTAATTTTTTTAGATACGTAAATTATAGTACAATACTGTATTACGATACAAGAGTGCTGTGTTGGTCACACACTCGGCTCCCTTATCGCGAGAGCCAGTTTCATACGAAGCTTTTCAACACACTTGCGAGCAAAAAAACAGACTCATAATGTTATTATGTTTTAATTATTGAAACAATTAGTAAAAGTACAATTCTCTAAATTATACCGAACAGTTTTTGTTTGCATTTTGTTTGTTGACATTTTGGCATGAAGTTTCTTTGATCAGATTTAATTTAAAAAGCGCAACTCTGCTCTTGTGAACATAGAGAATGCTTATTTAATATTATAGGATAGTTCATACTAATTCCATGTAATTATAATATCCCACTGATCTGCCCATGGGATTTTTCCTTAGCTAAACGCCCATGATTTGCTTATGGTATTAAAAAGTTTCACCAAAGTCAATTCTATATAGGTCTATTCTATTAGGTATGGAATTAGTAAATACTATAATGGTAACATGGTGTTTGATGTTGCCATGATAGTACTTACTAATTCCATACCTACTGCCATATCATTACTCCAACTTGTAATAGTTATCTGTGGCGCACATTACCGCACTAGTGCGGTAATATGGTATATTTACACCTTTGCCTTTATTTACACCTCTGCGTAAAGACAAAACCAGCGCGCCATTTTCCATAAATATAGATATGTTATCGTTTTCGTTGTGTGGTTAATTATTACATATTTAAAATGTCGATTTCACGTAGGGAAGAATCAATACGTAAATAATATTATATGGATTTGACCCCGCCACACGTTTAGTAATTATTTTTCTTATTCAAAACATTATTTTTTGTTTATTTTACTACAGGCTGTCTAGCGGTTTTGCCAGTGCCTTTATTTACACCTATGGAAAAACAAAACCGGTGCGCCATTTTCCTTATATTTGTTATTTTTTTCGTTGTGTGGCTAAATATGTATTATCAAAAATACGAAACTTAAAGTATTGTCACCAACAGACGTATAAAAGTTTTTAAACGAAGCTCCGGATAGTCAGTACCTGGCAACAAAGGTCAGTTTAACTTTATAAATCTAAATGTGTCATCTCTATAATTACGTCATTGTAGCATAAGTTCTTACCCAAGTCTGTGTTTTTCCTCGCAAGTGTGTTGAAAAACGTCGTATGAAATGCGTGTGCATTGACTATTACACTCTCGGCTACCTTATTGCGCTCGCCTGCAGCTCGCGCTAACAATACCGCCTCGTCTTTTTCTTCAAGGACATTCTAATTAACTACAATGGTTTTTGGTACGCAGGTGTACCGCGCGGGGTCATACAGGTATCCAATAGAGCACACTCGTATCACAATGTACTATTATGCTGTTGAATGTTATGCTTATACATTATTATGATTGGAGAAATTATGCTTAAAATAATTATGCGTAAGCTGTTATGCGTAAATATTGTTTAGCTAAGAAAAGTATGCCATGTTATATTATGTCTTAAAATTTTATACAAATGGATAGGGAATACTTGCACCTCCCTGGCTTCATAATAAAATATAGGTTTAAAAACATTCAGAACTATAGGAATATTCCGAAAACGCCTAATACAATAATCGAAAACTAATAGAGGCGAGATCCTAAATTAAAGATTCTGCAGTCTCTCAATTCTAAAGCTTCTGTGCATTAGTCGACAGAGTACCGAACTCCTATTTCCCAAAACTAAACCGGCCCTAGGCAGGGTAATATTATTGAGCTTGCTTTGCTCGCTCTTGCATCCCAAATTCTCTTACTTGTTAAGCTTTTTTGCATAAGTCGACAAAGTTAGTACTTACATGAAAAGACAAACGATAACCTAACATATCCGAGGTGAAGTGCAAAAATGATCGAGTTTGACTCGTGCAGCTAAAGATGCACCCCTCTGAAAATTTACCGCCCATGACGTTGTTCATGTCGATAAGGAGTATTTTATCTATGTCTATCATGGGATAGATTCATACATAGATATCGGTTTGTTAGCTTAAGAAATGCTAAATCATAATGCGAGAAATATCAGATTTTATTGCGCAGTCAGGCAGGCCAGAAGTATAATCTGCACAAGTCTGCATTTCTGAATAATTTTGTAAAAATCTTTACATTTACAACTGCGCATGTAATATTAGTAATCTTTTTTTTATTGAAGTCGTTTCACACTTTAAAGAATATTATTCAAATCAATCTGTATGTGGGGTATTTTGAACTGGTTACAACAATATTCCGGTATTTGTTACCCAGTTGAATTCGTTTATTGAAATATGTGTATGTTACAATCAAAACTGTTAATCGGTCAAAACCGTGATTAAGTTAAAACACGTTTTAATATAATATAAATCCCCGAATGGTTAGGCAGAGGTGTACCTGTAGTACATCCACATTTCGCCAGTTTTGATTAAGGGCACAAATCCAGCCTCCGGGCTACAACTTTTTGAAAATCAGTTTTTCACAACGCCTTAGTTGTATTTAGACTAGAATCACTGCAAAGTAAAACGCTTCACAAAAACAGCCTACCATCCTAAAGCTTTTAAGTAAATGAAGATATTTTTTTTAAATAATTTTATACGATCAGAAATGGTTTTGATCAATCAACTGTTTTGTCTGTGACATAGTATAGATTATTATTCCACTGACCTTTCCCAATGAAGCACTTCCTGAACATCTGACGCTTTATTATTAATTAATATTGCAATGTTCTCGTAATCGTATGACTATTTAGTTTGGTGCGTATAAAAGTATGTATCCTTACATATTATAAAACAAAGTCCTCCGCCGCGTCTGTCTGTCGTCCTGTACGCAATAAACTCAAAAACGACTGCACCGATTTTCATGCTGTTTTCACCAATGGATAGAGTGGCTCTCGAGTAAGGTTTTAGTATAATTATAATAACCGATATCCACGCGTGCGAAGTCGCGGGCATCAGCTAGTAATTTATAATTTATAATGCATTGTATTTTACATGTAATTTAAATGAAAAGAGTCGCGATACTGTTGTAGCTAATGTCTTAGTTTGTTCCTTTTTTAACCGACTTCTTCAAAAAGGAGGAGGTTCTTTTGTGTGTGTTACGCGATTTGTCCGCTAATAAAGAATCGATTTTGATGATTCTTTTTTTTGTTTGGTAGGTCATGCTTCAGAGGTGGTCCCATATAAATTTTATTAACTTTGCTTGCGTAGTTTTTGAGTTAGCTTCAATAATTACGTATTTTTCCCTCTTAGTCTATGTAGACGATATTTTAGTTGACTCCGTCACTGTTATTTACATAGCAGGTAGTGGTATTCAAACTTGTGTGGGATAGGTACCACAACAAAAAAGTGAAAAATAAAAACTTTTTACAAAAAAAAACAACCGACTTCCAAACAAAACATTAATTAAAAAGTGAAAAATAACTTTAATTTCGGAAGTCGGTGGCAAAAAACGAAACTTGAAAAGTAAAGACACCCACTTCCGAAATTAAAGTTATTTTTCACGTTTTTTTGTGTTTTTTTACAGTAAAAAGTTTCAGGAAAATAAATAAAAATTAAGGTGGAATTCTAAAGTTCTTTTAATAAAATTGGTTTCAGTAATATTTTTGAAAGTTTACCTAGCAGAATTTTTCGATTTCCTTTGTCGAATACTATGTTGGACTGAGTGAGTCAAAACATATTTCATGACATCTAGCAGATAGTCAGTCTTGCACCAATTCCGAAAACAATGTGTGGTTCTTTATGATTCATATCATAAGAAGCTGCCATGTTTTTGCATTTGGCGTTTCCACAAGTAATTAGTAATGTTAATAATGGCTTATTGTGTTGATTATAGTTTGCAACCGGAGCGATAGGAGTCGTTCAAGTGTTGTGTCGTCAGTTCGCATAGCGGCGAGGGCGGGCGCTGCCGCGGTCGTCTCAAGATCAAGGTCGTGCGGCAGACGCGCGGCAAGGTCACCTGGCTCTCCCCCCCTCGCCGCCACCCCTCGCCGCGCGCTCGCCTCTCTTGCCTCTCACGCGCGCAAATATTTGCGACCGTCTGTCCTCCGCGACCGATACGCCGAGGTCAGCCCGTCAACGGACCTTGAAGTAATATTATCCGACCTCTCCTGCTTGAAAGACGAGATCGTATTTTTATCGGTCAGTTTAATAAATCCATAAATTATATCAGGTTTGATGTACGAAGTCTATGTACCTTTATATTATCTACAGTAAATACGCTTGGTAAATAATTATATAGAAATAGAAATGTACTGGGAGGAGTGTGTAAATGATCATGAACTGCTCGTAGCTAATACTCATAAAATACATAAATACAAGCTTATTTATTAAATTATCTGCTTATTCGTGCACATAATGTTCGATTTTATATTTGAGTTAGTAGGTACAGACAGACATTGTATTCGTAACCAGTGGTGTATTATTTTAATTTAAAAACCATACAAAATACTGCTACGAGCTATCCAATTTACTACCTCTGATATTTGCTAGCCCTATGGAAAGTAAATGGACACCCGCCAATACTATGCGTTCGTCGAATCCAACGAAAATTATTGGACAACAAAGAAAAACATAAATGAGCAGAATATGGAAAACAATTACAATTATTATTCGTCCCATTTGCCTTATTCAGCGACATAGCAACTGGTTACTAATAACCTTAAATTCAAAAGTGATTTTTATAAAGTTAAATTATTCTTAATTTTAAATAAGCTTGTGGCTAGCCACGCGGTTACCTATATGACCGTCTGTTGTCTGACTCATGCTCAAATTCCACGAAGTTTATTTAGAGTGAAAAAGGTCTAACGCAAAGAATTAGGACTAAGTTAAAGGCAGAATTAATAAATGACACGTTTTAAATCTTTACTATTCACTGTATTTACGCATTTCTTTAATGCAACAAGAATGTAAGGCGGAATAAAAATTATCTGGTAATATGCCAAAACAAAACGCGTCATGTTTTCTTTGTAACTTGTTTGTGCAATTGCACATTATGTCTATGTGTAACGCATTCACACGTTATCAGATTTATAATTAACTCTGTACAAGTGTCGTACCCCGAGTGTTCTAGATGAAAACAGGCTTAGAGAGCCGCCAGAGCATTTCCACGTGGCGATCGATGTCATTAATCTCTCCGAGTTGCACTGACTCATAGCACTGTGTTTGTGAGTGTAACATACCAACAAACATAATAATATTTATTTCAAATCAATTAGAGAAGTAACTTACATATTAATAATTTTTTTTGTATGCAAGAGGAGGGAGATCATCACTAATACGCGCTTCCGCCTGTCTTTGTGTCTGGCTGTCTTTCACAGGGCTGTATATTTTAAATTGTAACAGAAAGCCAGAAGAATACTGAAAACTAACGATAGCTTCTAACGTAGCCAATCAAAAAGTCAAAATAAAAGTCAAGTCCTCTCTGTGTTATGGAATGGAACCCTTAGAACACTCAGTCTGATTCGCACTGGGCCCAAATCACATAATTATTGACTGGTAGAGCCTTGAAAAAATGTTTTCAATTCAGCTTTGTTTGTACAAATGTACATTTTTAAGGACACCTTTCATTATTCACAAGGATTTTAAAGAAAAAAAGACAATGAGTGTCCACAGGCAAAGGTCGCGTAAGAATATTGAATACGTTCGCTTAAGTTCACCTTGATTTACGTTAAGATTTTAGGTACCTACTTTGTAAGTTTTCTCATAACTGACATTTACATAAATGTATACCATTTGTTTAGAATTATACAATTTAAAAAAATACACATTATACTTTAGGCTCTTTAAAGAGTTCATGGATAGTGTTTAAAGTCTTATTATCATTAGGTAATACAGTGATGTAGGTATGTCACTCGCAGACATAATCGTAACTTTTTCATGATAGGTTTCGTCGGGCTGTGCTGATGAGCCACGCATAAGCAGCATTGGGGCCAAGGTTCCTATGAATTATGTAGTATATGGTATTATTCGGGCGGGATGTGTGTCAGTGCTCCGATTTCGCGGTCATAACGTTAATAATAGCAGCTGAAGGTTTCATTCGACAAGAGGAGGTCACTTCTTCTGCGTCTGTTTCCGGATTATTCATTGTTATTCTAATTTAACTTGCACAGTCGGAATTGTTTTTATCTGCTGCAAGCTGTTTGTCTTGTGTCACTTTCGTTTACATAAGGTTTATTCCTATTCCTTTATGGCCTACTGATTCATAGCCTTAACAATGATTCTCATTATCAATATAGTTTTTTTTCGTGCAAAGCACACTACAGCATTAGCTCTCCAAGTTGGTTTTCAATTCATTCAGATTTAGATATTATATTTTAAATTATTCACGAACAACATAATTTTTAGAAAAGCTTTTCCTATTCTTATTAAAAGAATCTAGACAGACATGATACATAATTATTTTCAAATGATTCAATCTATAATAGATAAATTACCGTTTTTAATAACAAATAATATCTGAAAAATTGTTATGAACCTGCATATATCTACCCGACGTGTTGTTTTCGGAATGTTAACAAAGAACAGTAATTGTAGAACAGTGGCAAACTAGGACATAATATTTATATGAAAGGCGGCGAGCGCGGCGAACAGTGTCGGCAGTCGGCTCCCAAATGAGGTCAGTGGAACACGAGGCATTACACTTGACCTCTTTCTGTCGAGTCCTTACCTTCGCCAGACCTTCACACTTTTTACAACGCTTTTACGAGGTAGGTCGGGCCAATTAAGTTTCGTCGAATGGTCGCATTTAACAATGACGCCCCCGTTCCGACAGCATTGGGGCAGATGTAATGTGCGGCCACTGGGCCCGCGGCCCGCACCACGCGGCCCTACGCGCACACACTTGACACACATTCGTTCCAATGACTATTGATATTAGTTTTTTGTTGACTGCCACATGCTTATGCATATCTTTCAATCCATAATTGTGACTACATGTATGAATTATAAAACATTGATTACTAATAGACTTACTTATTACTAATAACAAGTCATAACTTTACAAATTACAAGTGATTGCTTGTATACGTAAGTAGATATAAAAACTTCCGCGATTTTACGACGTATTTGCTAACGTTCTAACATGTTTAATAAAAATGTGAAGTGCTGTGCGTACGTTACCTAGTAGTGCCTAACTACCTACATAGGAACTAAATAGTGTGCCGCGTGCGACTTGGCCAGCTTGTCTAGTATTGTTTACACTCTTCTAAACTTAATATATAGGTAATTAAACATATTATTGTTGATTGACGTCTGTAAAATACTGTGTAAGCAACAGAGTAACCTTGAATTCATAAGTATTTTTATTATTTTTGCAATAACAGAATCACAAAGACAAACAAGGAAGTGTTCGGTGTTCAGCGCCACGATTACTACGAGGTAGATATGTAGATTGTAGCATATTTACTCATTTACTCATAATCTCTAGTCTTCAGGGCCAACAATGACACTTTGTATTAACACATAACTAATGTCTATTACAATTAGATGTTAAAATGAAGTCTTAAACTCAACAGCATAGGCGCAACTTTATTTGTTGCATAATTACAAAGACTATTATTTGTTTTTTAATCGTATATACAATACTACAATACTTCCTTAATAGATTAGACGGATTCTGGTTGTAATGTATGAAATTATTTTATACTTATAGGATTATTACAATGTTGGTTTATTTAAAGGAATCTAGGTATGGAATAACTTGAAAAGTAAAATTGTTTAATAAAGCTCAGCGGCTGTTTTGTGGCACAAACAACTTTAGTCTTACTTGTTTTTTGATATTTGTTATCAAAATAGGTAGTGCGAATTCTAAATTCTTCGTATATAACTGGGCCAGTGCTGCACTATCTGATAAATAAAATATGTAGAGAAGTGCGACGTATACAAAGAACTCGTACAGTATCTTCCTAGAACAACACTTTGTTTGTGCAACGTACAAAAAGCTTTTTCATAGGCAGTGGGCGTCGTTTGGAGACACGTTATCGTTTCCACTAATTTTTTTTTGTTGTTTTCTGTATAATATTTTGCAACTATGTATTATTTTTGAAACTACTTAAACATTTTAGAGCTCTGCAAATTGATTCTTTCAGTTTCACCAAACAACTCGTATCCGCTCGTTGCACGTGTGAAGTGAAAGTGACGCTTTTTATCGCAATGTATTGTCAGGCCTTTTTCACGTGTAGCCTCTGGACAAGTTGTATGCAAAAAGCCATCAATGTTCTTCGCGTTCAATACAATCATGCATTTAGGATGCTGCTGGGCCTGCCACGCTTCTGCAGTGCATCGGGAATGTTTGCTGATGCGCACACTGATGGCTTCGCAGCGATCAGACATAAGTGTGCCCCGTCGTGCGCACTATGCAAGTGTAGGTACCCAAGGACAACCCTCGGTTGGTGTAGGACTATTGCATGCAGGATATGGAAACAAAGGGTATGGATTATGGTTGTGATTGGCAAAAGTGAACTGGTTGGTTATCTAGAACTATGAAAAGATAAAATACACATATAAAATGGCAGGGGATGACTTGCACACTCAATAATGGGCGCCCGAAAACGGTCGCTACTACAGCGGAGTAGTGTCAAGGGGGCAACTTGTCCTGAGGTGCTTATGAAGAGTGGAGAGGTATTCCACGGCTATGAGGACAATCCCGGAAGTATGGTCAAGATGTTACTGGAATACTTGTTTCCTCCGAGAGCCCGAGCTAGTTTGCGCTCGCGAATCTCCACTCAAGCCGGCCAATAAAGGCAAGAAAGATGTGGGAGCTTTAAACTCCTCGTCAGTGTTCTGAATAAAGGCAAGCCAGAGATGAGGAACAGACTTGTCTCAGGAGATAAGGTCCGTGGGGTCGCTACTGCCCAACAGCTCGCCACATGCTGCCCTGCGGGTTTCTGTATCTTTCTTGGCCTGGTTCTCACTCTAGACCTGTTTCAGCAAAGCAAACTCTACCGGTACCGACCTAGAGTAGGTACATTGGAGCCACGACGTCAACGTAGAAATACTTGTGGCTATATTATTATCTTTACAAAACATGTTGAAATCTCTATTTTCTGTCAATGTTCCGTACAATTTTTGACAGGGACTAGAGATTTCAACATGTTTTGTCTTGAATGTTTCGCCAGTGCAAACGCACGGTAAGTCCAACCTAAATTCCAATATTCACTACCAATATGATTGGTGGGATTGGGATCAGCTACCGAATCCCTGTTAGCTGAAGCTGATACTCTCGTACTACGCTACCGTGCCAAACGCCCCAGCACCTTGGCTCTGCCGTGGTCAGTTTCTGTGTTTATACATCAAGATGGTAATATGTATGTCAAGTATTTTCATGAAAGCAGAGTTGTAAAAGCGTGTCAACATGAAGTACGTTAATAAAATTTTAGGTCTTGTGCCGCTTGTTTTGCGAAAGTGTGAATATTGAACTATTCGCAACAATAATGTAAAGATAGCGGTTTTCAAGGTGGTATGAATAGAGGGAGAGTGTCAACCCTAGCGGTTGGAGCGTGTGATAACTCGGCGAAAGTCAACAAGCGTTAGATAAGGCGGGTAGCGCTGGCGGCCGGGGGCGCTGTCCACAGCCGCGCAGCCGCTCTATCGTTCAAGAGTAAGGTCATTATTCATCTAATGTCGCACGTCGCGCTCTGAGGCTATCACTGTTTACACTAGGAATCTAAACATGACATGCTTGTTTCGAATTTTAAGTAAGTATAAACCTGCCGCAGTACGACCAATTAAATGTTGAATATTCTCATTGCATAACAAAATAACTAATTGATGATTAATGATTAATGATTGATCTTGAGCATGTCTTTTGGTAATTTTAATTGCTGTATGCGTAATATCACTACGAAAAGCAGCTACCTACTTACGTAATTTACGGTACAATTGGTAACGGTTGCAATAAAAGTATTTATGCTGCTCTCAAATTAGACTCTTAGGTAGGTAGTATATTAACAAATAGTTGCTTCTGTATGACAGCGGACGGGCCGCGCGCGGACCAAAAACGATTGTAGTTAATTAGAAAGTCCTTGAAGAATTAAGGATAAATATTATTACTAGTCCTTATTTAAAATCAGTTGGCGCGGCGTCAATAAACACCTTTTGAACAGCAGTGGCGAGTACGCAGAGTGTACATTCGTTTGAGCCTGTTTATATAGTAAATGAAAACAATTGAGGGCTACCTTGCGCATGTTTAACAAACGGTGTTGCGCAACAAAGGCGAACAATGGCGGCAGGGGTGGATATTGCCATAACATCGGACGACAATCGAGATCGGCTCGTAGCTCTCTCACATGGCCTGCACTTGCGTAAATAATTACAGCAGCATGATTAGATCACTTCGCTAGTCTTGCCTACAGACCGCAAGCTTTATACCGCCCTTTGAAAATGTAAGACGAATATGTTAGCAACGAGTAGCCCGATTTCAGAAACAGATTCTTGCTTAGCAATAAATAATTATTTGGCTATGGGTAACTAAAGAGTTCTTTATAAAAACTGACGAACTATTCGTAATTAACATGTTAACGTGTCAATAGGACAAAAGGCTCGGCTTTCTTCCCAAGCTACGAAAAATCACGGATGGTAATTAAGGAACCGGAAATAACCAAATGAAGACATCACAAAGGGTGATAATGATTTTGATAGAGACCTTTATGTTCTCGGCTATTGATGTCAATGCGTGAATTTATCGATTCCACCCACTATGTAATTAAAATCTTCTATTTTAGGTAATACACAATTAAAGTTGATATTAAGTAGGCGTATTTGTGGTTTATGATTATTCTTGGTAATTCATTAATAAAAGTTTGGAGTGCTACTTCCTGGACGTTAGTATCATGTCAAGTGTTCCCAGTAAAAGTACCGCTCTGAAATACTAAGAAACTATTCGAGTGCTATCGTCATGCGTTGATTAAAGTAATGAAGTATTTGTCTGTCTGTCGCCGATGAGTCAAGGGATCACGTGTGATCCTAGTTACGACTCGACATGTAATGTACCACATGATTAATTTATTGTTATATTTAGTCACACATTTCCGCGTCTGATATTTTTGTTAAACATATACGATAGTCGTAAATTAACCCGCTTTTGTATATATTCCACAAACATCTGCATACGACCTTCAATCTTTTCGGCAATTCGTAATCTTTATGTGAAGATGTTCTAGTGGTTGTTTGCTAAGTTTCGTAAAATCTTATTGTGATTATTAATACTTACCAGAAGTCGTATTCCTTACAACACAGGCAAATAAATGAATCTATCTATCTATCTATACATAGGTAACCTTTTTCTGGTAGGTAATGTGATTACTTAATTGTTAATGTACAAGAGAACGTCACAGCGAGCGGACCATGAGGGGGTGAGGGGGAGAGGTGTACGTGTGTGCGTCGTTGTCGAATAATATTTTTTCGCACACACAAGGTCGAGGTCATATCGCTTGACTTCCTAGATAGGCATCGCACGACCTCGCCGCAGTCACCGTGCGCCGCCTGCCGCCGCCCGCCTTTGGGTCCTCCGCCCGCCCCCAAACACACAGGACAATCCATCCTCATACTTTTCAGTTTTCACTTAAGAGTTTTCTCTACTTTGTAACTTATCTACTTTATTTTCAATGATGGTTATTATAGAAAATTAGGAAAGATGGAAGAAGATAACAGTATGGCGACGTTTTAATTTCATACACACAAGTTGCTAATATGATGTCACATTTATTTTTATCCTTGAACAAATATTTCTTATCTTTATTTTTTATCTGATATTACTTAAATATATGATTTCGGCAGTTCCTCATCACGTAGCTTCGTGTCTACATAACACTCGCGAATGTGTATGCGGATAAAAATATCCAGGGTCAGGCTCAAGGTCTCGCTGCTTTTCTGATTTGGCGATAAGAAAAAACAATGTCGCCGCAATTCGGAACCTTTATGTTTGCTAATACGTTTCAGTTTAGCGTAAAGCACATAATATCTAAATAAAAAAACAATAACGGTATTTGCTGATATTTTTTTCTTGTACAAGGTTACAGCTTACATGTAATAAAAAGTATAAAACTGTACTTCAGGTACTAGTTAGGTAATACGGCTAGGGCGACAAAGAGTTATAGTTCGAAATGTAATAATATATTTTAACCTCCTAAACTTTTGAATTTTAATCACCAGTCGTAAGGTGCTGTGATGTGACCCCCTAGAGTATTGTTATAATACCCATCACTGTGAAGCGTCCATGTTTGTGTTACAAGGAACTGAGTAAATCATATATAACAATGTCGTGGATGGCGCGCGGTAGAGCGACAAGGATGAGGTCAATGTAACGCGCCGCCGGAGAGATAGCGCCCGGCCATACCTTGGGACCAAACGACTGACTATCCTTCCAAAGTTCCTACTTTGAAGGCTCAAACTCCCGTTTGTGCCAGTTTTGGCCCGGTAAAGATTAGATCGGACGGTGCTGTTTTGTTCATTTTTTTTCGGGGTGGCAGCGTGGTCCGGCGGCGGTAAGGTTCACGTGAGCGCACAGGATAATGTCAGGCGACCTTGTCATATGACATTGGCGCGACACGGACGCTTCCTGTTATCTCATTTACGATACTTCTCGCCACTCGCGACCGGCATTAATCATTATTGGAACAAAGAATGACCACTCACGGTAATTGTAATTAACACGCGTTGACCTTGACGGACTCATTATCTCGGCCACCTCGGTCACCATACTATACCACGTCACAAAGGACTTTATTAAGTATGTACGTAAACAGGAATGTTTTCCTCGATCATTGTTTTACTATGCTATGTAGGTATGTTGAGTTGAAGCCGGACAACTAGGAAGTTATTTTTATTCATCACACTCATATAATGTAGAGATTATTGCTGTTTATGGTGATAAAATTTATAGTTTTGCATGGAATATAAACTATGTCTTGCTGTATGACTTAAAATCGATAGGTAAATATCAACTTGCTATACTTCAATTTAATTCAATCTTCATAAACAGGGCGGCAGGCAAAAAAAAGGTAAAAAAAAAAAAAGCGCCCCTGCTTGCCCAGTAGTGGGCTGTTGCTGGCTGACATCAGTAGCACGCTATGCGATGACATTAATTATAAAATTTAATTATTTATTTACCCAATCTTCAATATTACTAAATACCGCATTTATCATAATATTAAAAATACTGCTTTGCCATGTGCCGATATAGGGATAAATAAAAATTCTGTGGTCTTGACAAGACAATAAATAAAAGAAGATTAATACGAACATCCAATAGTAATAAAACAACTAGCCTTGAATGATGGTATGTCGTAGAACACCATAAACGTTAGTCTCGGTTCAACTGAAGGCCAGATAGGAATTCAATCGGAGTGCCACGTGCCCGAAGGTAACGGAATAAACCGGGGAATAAAACAAATGCAGTATAGGGCAAGATGAGACGTCACAGCAATAAAGAGTGCGCAGTGGGCACTGCGCAAACATGTTTACCGGCGCGTTCTCAAAGTTCAAGGCCCTGCTAATGACCAATGAGCATTGTACTTTCATGTGAAGGTTCCTTCGAGGACACCACTCGAGATTTTTTAATGTTTTCATTGAAATATACGACCGCGTCTCATACTGCTTTGGTGATGACAACAGCAGCAGAACACGAGGTTCCGGGTTCGACTCTCTGATTGGGACACGTGTAATTCGAAGTAGAAGAATGGGGTTTTTTTTAATTTATGGTCAGTAAATGGCACTATTACATGGGACGTATGGTCATCAGCGAGCATTATGAGGGAGCACTAGACAAATCTAGGCTTCTGTCAACTTGATCTGGGAATTGAAACGTGACGTTATACAATACAAGATTCTATTATTTTATAGAATTTTAAGGCAGCAAAAAATATATAAACCCAATTTGTAGATGTGAGGGCTTGGTTCCAGTAATCTCTGATGACTCTGAAGAAGCAATGATGCGAGTATAATCCAAAATCCAACTTAACTTTAAGTACATACAAAATGTGTAGCGAAATTAAGGTCAGCTCAACATTACCCTGTGAAGAAAACTGAACAATTGCGTGAAAGCGGCAGATGCACGTGCGTACCACCTGGAACCAACTTCAAGTGTATTACCTCGTTACTAAGAACTCTGATAAATGTCTTTCAGGTGTACAACGAATCTGAAACACAGCTTATTCTATCATGTGCTCACTCACATGCTTTTGCTCAATTGGCTGGCTGGCGAACGGTTTCATGGTTAACTTCACCATTGAAACCGAACGCGATCGTCTAAGCCGCGTTCAAGAGCTGTCAGTGTCCAGTGTCAATATTCCATAACAATGATGGCAAGTCCTGAGCACGGTTTAGATGTGCTGATCGCGTTCAGTTTTATTGATGAAATTCGCCCTCAGTTGCTTGCCTCACTAGTTCACGCGAGTCCACGCCACTATAAATTAAATGTTTATATCTACGATTTGCGATACGACACTCGCTGTCCCATGTTGCCGGTTTCGAATGAAAGGCAAGAAAATGGAGAATAGTAATTAATTAGTGCCTAGTATTTTCGTTACTTATTGGCTCGTGACACGGACATGTGGAAATTGAGGACGTAATCGGGTGACAAATATTATTTGCAAATATATTAAGTATGTATCGATTTACTTAAGTATGGAGATATTTTCTTTTATTCATTTTATGTAAAATTTCATTGAGAATAAAAAAAGAACTACTTCTATCTTAAAAACTTTCAATCGTTCTCGACGTGTTTGTATGCATAAACATGTTCGTAAAAAATCCTTTAGCAACCGAATGTTTTCCGCTGGTCCATCCTTATTGTGTATTTCTAAAATGATTTCGTGAAAAAAATTGAAGGTCAAATGAACATTAGCACTGGCCTTGGTTTCATTTCAAAGTCTAGAGGTGATCTCAGACGCGACTTACAACAGCTTATTTAAATTACAATGGTTTTATGTTGTACAATATCTACAACTACATCTGAATAAATAAAATAAAAATAATTACGTTTAGGTAAATAACGATTTTCCAATAAATAATATAAATAGACTAATAGTAATAATACTTGGTACATTTGCATGATCTATAAAAATACTCGTTTCAAAGGGTGGAATGTCATTAATGTACATAGAGCCAATTACTGTAATCCTACACACTATAACATTCTGGTTAGAGTTGGTCGAGTTTGGAAATGTATACAGAACCTTAAAATGCTTGGTTAACAATATTTAATTGAACTCCTGACATTGTATGGGCTTCCTGTCTATTTGCATCACTATAGGTTACCTTCACACAAGCGGGTTGAGGTCAAAAGAACTCACCGCAAGTACAAGAACGCAGCCGTCGGCGTATTGACGTCTTTTGTACATTGATTTATGAAAAAATATCGTAGTGCTTACGTTTGTGTATGCAGACAATGGACAGTTTTGTTAAATACTTAGCATTTCTAGAAATTATTTCCTTTTCAGTTGCCGTACGTCAATATGATGGCATAGAGGGATCATAGGTAATTGCATATTCAATTTATTGGAGGGTAGATGTCGCGTCATGTTACGGAAACCCGACACCAGAGCGTCCCGCTCACGAGGTGCGCGGGCGCGGGTGACGGGCGCCGCTGACCCTGACTCTTGAAATAGTCTTCCGCATTAACGCCGAGAGCAAAAATATCGCATGATGCTGCTTCCAAGGTCGCCAATACGCCAACACCCCCGCCGCGCCTTACAAGGATTTAAAACTACCATAAAAACAAACAACGTCAATGTAGATGACGTTCTGCTTGTCACCTATCATATTTGTTCCATATTAAAATGAATACTTATTATATCATTCAAGCTTCCTATTAGTGTTCTCAATACAGCAAGGTCTATGCAAATGTTGCAACAGAACAAACGAGTGAATGTCAGCCTTAATCTGTGGATTTGCACGGACTGGAGCGCTGGTTTAATTAAGACATCCGAAGCTAATTGAATTGATTATGGGTAGTACACTGTACAGATTCAACAATCGTTCGAAGAATAATATCGTGTTAACGTAACAATGTGTGGCGAGTAGAGTGGAACTGTGTACATGTGTACTTGCTCTGACTTACGACTTTTGTTGAATGAGCATATTGCGCGGTTATACTATGAAATCATGATTTCATGTCTATAATTTTAGGAAATATCATTTTTGTGTAACATTTAAATCCAATAAAATACATTTTATGAATTATTTATCGATGTTAAAAGATACTACGGTCCTGGGTGGTATCCAGAATCTTTGAACAATGGAATTTAACTAATTTTGGCGTAATGTAGAGCTGATATTTTAGGATAGAAATGAAAGAACACTAACAATTATTGTTATCGATTTATATCAGGGTTGATAATTAGATAAATGACAGTGTTAGGTAGTACAAAATGAGAATGCCACTTTAAGACCTTCATGTGACTCTGACTAAACCTTCGTGAGACCTTTCTAAATAAATCTACGAATATTGTGACGTTTATCACAATATCGAGCGGCATTTATTTTCAACAACTGATATATTTAACAAGCAATTAGCTACGTGTACATTTAATCGAAGGTCGCGATTCCGTTACCTGAAAGACGTAGGTACAATTCAATCTATACATCCTTCTATAACAGTTTTTTTTTAAAATTAATTTTCTATTTGGAGGTTTTTTTCTGAGAACGATTCGTATGCCGAAAATATAGTTTTAAAGAATTTTTGTCTGTTTATCTGGACGATGTGCCAGCATCAGGCAAATACAAGTGGGTAGATTCTGTTCTAAGTCTAAGTCTGGTAAGTCAGTCTGACTGTCTATTTGCTATGGGGGTTACATAAATGTATAAGAATGGCTAATTTAAGGTAACTTTCGACAAAGCAAATAATTAAGCTGATTGACGAACCTGTGGTTGTAAGTTCAATTCCCAACTATTGGTATTTTTTGTGTTTCTTTTTAGGGTTCCGTATTCAAAGGATGCCAACGTCCGTCTGTCACAGGGCTGTATCAATATTTTGAACCGCAAAAGGTACTTGATGTACTACGCCTGTAATAACAACAAGTAATAAAAAATAATTTTTAACTTTATTTTATTTTACAAGAAACGTGTTCTTTTTTGTGTGCGCTGCTACGGAACCCTTCGTGTGCGAGTCCGGCTCGCACGTGACTGCTTTTTCTCACATTATTTAAAAAAAAACTCAATTCACTCGCCGTTCTTCAGAATAATCTGTAAGAATGAGTTGTAGTGTATCAGTGATGTGCATGATAGTAGTATGTGCAGTTAGTCGTATGGAAGAAAACGATAATTATGTTGCGACGACCCCAAGTAAATTGGGATAAGGGCAAGAGAATGATGATGGTGATGATGATGCAGACACGCAGACGTTCATTAATTCACTAAAAACTTTGCCAGCAATGGGAAATTGCTACTGAAGGCTGCGAGTGTCGACCTCAGGATTGCTCGAAGCTGCTTCTCCCACGTCATCTGTACTGACTCTCTGCATATTTTGGCTGCTGAGACCAAAACTACAAACATTGTTGGTACCTATACACGGAAGTTTTATAAAAATGTGACTGTTATTTAAGTATATTGTGGTGTCTTACGACTTCCTGGCGAACGAAGTCGCGAGCAGAAGCTAGTATCTAATAAAGTAGGTAGTATATAGTATTATTGTTTCCGATATATATAAAAGTTATCGAATTAGTTAATTACTTGTTAATGTACGTTACATTTCCACCAAAATACGTCAAGACCTTGAGTTCTATTACATACAATGTTATTAGCCGCGTATGTACAGTTGTAAATCACTAGTGGATCGCAGCTGTAAACAGACTGCCCACTCGCTGCAAAAAACGAACGTTTCTAAAAAGTGCGCCTTGAAAAAATTAATAACCTTGTGGAAAAATAACTAGCTATGTAAAACTTTACAGTGCCAGAATGAAGATCAAATACCTAAATATCACCAGATAATAGCTTGTTTGTTTTAAAATTAAGTACGGAAATATAAAAATAATTGTTATTTTATCACAACGTATCTTAAATCTCATTGTATCATGAATGTTTTAAAACATTTATGTAACTTGTAAGTTTTTTTAGTTCTAATTAAATATTTGTTATACTTATATAACCTCATTTAAATTACTTTTAATCGAAATAGTTACATAATTTATTTCGAACTTATCATCAACTTTTCCTTACAATTGCTTTGTACTTGACACACGTTGTGTGAAGGTCAACAATTGGCATTAAGTCAATAACATCGAATGTTTTTTTGTCTAATTCCAAATCTTTCACGGACACTGTAAGCCAGACTGATAACATTATCACGTCACATTAGTAATGTCGTGACAACTTATCTGTGCAGATATTACACAGAAATAACCACGTGGTTTCAGTTGTATGTGTAACTAAGTAAAAGAGCAGAATTCTGTAACCCACGCCTTAATCTTAATCTATTTAGCAGTCCGACGAGCAATACGGATGCAATTTCGGAGGTCTCGGCGACGAGTAACGTGACTTCGTTAATTATTTTAATCTTCGTTATGACGTGTACCTATTATGCAAACTATACTTAGTCCAAAACAGAACCCTCATTATGCCTTCCGGTTGTATGAAGCTTGTACTTTATGAACGGTTGTCGGTTACAGTAGTTACAGTATGAACCTGGGAAAAGTTTGCGCTAACGATGATGAAAGTTTAACCAACAAGTAAAATCAAAACGTTACAAAATAGATTGCTTTTCGAATAGTAAGAAACAATGGTCTATTTCTTCTGAAATATTCTTCTAGTTAAATCATAAAATCAAAACGTACTTATATGCATAAGTACGTTTTGATTTTATGATTGATGATTTGAATGAACTGTCATTATTAGACTGCTGTTTTATCCTTAGGGAGAAATCTTGAAAGCATCAAGAAATGCTTATGTAACTAATAAATATTTATATTTAGGTAGTAATACAAATATAACAAAATAGGAAAATCCCATGTTTAAAAAAAACAAGAAAAATGTTCTGATTTGCGACTGTTTTTACAGACTGGATTGTTGAACGGTGGGAAACAATTTTCTAATTTAAAAAAAATACAATGAGAGTGAAAACCAAATAGTGTTGAGAAATACGTCACACGAATTCTATTGTCATTCGATCAATACAGTAGTTTACTTTAGATTTGCATTCTAATATTTATTTTTGTCTATATTTATTTCTCTTGTAGATATCTAAGTATAAGGTTAGAGCCGCCAGAATATTCCGTAGCGTGACATTTGTTAGATAACTTAACTGAGATATTTTTTTAAAAAAAAACGTAATAAAAATATTTTGAATTTGAATTATGTTTTTTTGTCCAATAGATATTTTTTATTACATGTAGTACCTATTTCTCGAGTGGATCTCATGATTGCAACGATCACGTTGCGGCGAAATGGCGGTCGCACGCAGTTCGCCACGTGTCTGAGCGATAACCGTTTCTGCGTCGCAATCAACACGCTTCGTTTATACAAACTATATGTCTTTGTCCTCTGGTAATGTACTGAATTAGCGAAAACATTGTATATGTGACCTGCACTGACCGAACATCATTTACAAAGTTATAGGTACAAACAAAAACCTCCGCTTTATATGAAGCAAACTGTTTTGGCAACTTTCTTAAATGTGTCGGTTTTCATTGTATCTACAGACGAAAACAAACTGTAGACAAATAACATGTGCATCATTTTCCTCAAACAAAATAATTTTGTTTTCTAACAGCGTGTCAACCTGAAAGACGACAGGGCTTATACTTTCGGGAAAACGTTTTTAATTTATTTGTTTAGCCGGCAAATAAATTGTCTGCTGAAATATAATCCCGAGTTCTTAATCGTTCTGTTTAAAAAATGTAATTTAACGTTTCTAATTTTGTAAAACCTGACGTAAATACGGTCGTTGCGCCCGTGCTTGCTTGTTTATTCAACTTGTCATCTGCTGTGCAGAAAGAATATAAAAAGGCGTTGAGCAAAGTAAGGCAATAAATTGGAAAGATTCAAGTGTTGAGTTGGAGCGTGAAATGCGGGTCGCCGACCGCAAAAAAACACCTCACTGAAGATCATCTAGCGCTGAAACGCTACAAACTGTAGTTTTGATACACGACTTGGAGAAATAAGTTCGTGACCTTATTCTGTACAACTATGAGCTCAAGGCGTATTAAATCTAAAAGAAACCAAAAATTCGAACATTTTGCAGAATCAGCTCCTGCTCGCATTATCGGCCATATATAATCAGCAAATATGATCAGCTTAATAATGACCTAAGTATACCAGAGGGGCCTTTTTCGTATTTTTAAGAATATTCACATTCTAATATCAGTTGCAATTTGTAAAAAAATACCTCTAATTCACCTACCTGTGTTTTGGACATTGATTGTCGCCGAGATGAGGTTGCGGATAGATTTTGAACGTTTCTAAATACATGAATTGGTTTCCTGAATAAGTACAGCTGTGTAACCGTAATAGAAAAAACTAAAAGAGATCCGACTAGAGATTGGCCGACTATCTAGAGATAGCTAAAGTCGCCTTCAAATACCTCAGTAGTCCACTTCTGATCGTATATTTTTGGTCTTGTCCGAGCAAGACTTGGTTAATGTGAGGTTATTCGGGCCTGTAGATAGGCGTTTGAAACGCTACCTCCGCCTCCCCCAAATGCCTTACGATGCGCTGCCGACCATTTCGCAAAAAAATCCATGCCACAGTATAAAATATTTACAATTGATCAACAGAATTCGTATTTTTCTAAGGTTCGATTTTTTTTTCGTAGGTTTTTGGTTTCTACGACGTAGTGAACTAAATTTTTTACTTAAAATATCCTTTTTTCGGGAAATCATCAAATGACTTCTCCCGCTCAGGGCGGAGCGGGCGTGTCAGACTTTTACTGACTAAAACCCACCCGTGTTCCTTCAGTTGCTTGTTGCCAAGGGTCCCGGTATCCCTTTCGGACTTTCCCGCAAACTTAAAAAGTCCCTTATACGAGTACCTAATTGCTGTTTTCAAATAAACAGATAACGACACCGTGTTGTAACAATCAGCTAATTTTATTAACCGACTCGTGACTTCAAAATGTAGGAGGTTATATGTTCGTTTATATATACATTGTTCATGTATGTTCATCGGTATTTTCAGCAGCATTGCTATTCTGTAACCATCTCACCGTGAAAACTTAGGTGAAGTGAGCTGTCATTGTCATCGATACCTACTGATACTAAGGCAGTGACAGTTCACTCGAAGCTCACTTCACCTGCGTCTTCACGGTGAGATTTTTACAGAATAGCACAACAGTAGTGGACCTATTTTCAAAAAAGATCAAAATAAAATGTATCGTGTTTTAAACCGTTAATTTCCCAAAAACTAGGATGTATTTATGACATTTTGACTATTTTCAGGACCTAAATACACTAATTATGTATTTAAAATTGATTATAAAATAGGCAAATTCAAATAACTAAGGTTTTTGGGCTTTAGCGGAGCATATTCTAATATTTACCTAATTATTTTTATCCTCTTTCTTCCTCAGTTTGTTTTAGATTTGGTTTTGGTAGAAAGGTGACGAGAAAGTCACAACTCTACTAATGTCCGAAAAAATATCTAAACCAAAATCACTACATTTGACACAAAACGAACAAAATATATAGTACTTTTGAAAAACTTATTCCAAAGTCGATCATCAATGGACTATACAATGATTAAAAAAAGTTATAAAACTAAAACCCAACTACGAGAAAAAGTCAACTAAAAAGGTATAAACAAGACATAACAGACAGACAAATTAAAAGTCCGGAGTCACACGTATTAGGGCCATAAATCGAACAGACTCTAGATTTATAACTTAAAAAAAAAAACAATGTGTTTATAACATATTTTTGAAATGTAACATTTGATACCCAAAATGACATAAATAAAAATAAAAAATTTTAGTTCATGATTTTATGTTCTCTAGAGGGCGCCATAATCATAACCCTCCTTTTTGCTTCGTCGTAGTCGGGTAAAAATGAGGCCAAACAGACGACTTTCCCGGCCCGCTTCTCGGCGAATACGCGGTTTAGTGGATAAAAAATTCTCGAGACCTGTGAAAATATGCCAAATATTTTATTTTATTTAATTAACCACATAGATTGATATACCTACATATTTTATTTTAACCTATTTTCCGTTTCATACTAATACACCATAGGTACACCAGTAATATTGTAGGTGGCTAAGTACATAGTTTTTCTCTTTTCAGTTATGTCACAGGTTAGATGTGTTTGCAGTCGGGTTTTAGATTTTGTTATATTTAAAAGACTTGTATTGATCGCCTAAAAGTTTATAAATTTCAGACATCTATGGAAACTAATTTTCAATTAAGCGACACTTTACGAGCGCCAAACGCGCGAGCAGCGGTGCGTGATGGCCGCGCGGCCCACTGGCCTGCTCCACATCGCTGATGATTATATGTAGATTTTGTAAGTCATAAGTCAAGCCGCGAGAGTACGATGACAGCATCCATCCGTTTTCTCCGCTCATTGTACGGCGGTGTCCCCACGACAGGCGCGGTCTCACGCGGACTTACCGCGCCCTGCCACGCGCCGCACTCAGAGAAATTGAGGCGATATCACTTATAATACGACCACATGTACTTTCTGTCCTAGTGGCCAACAAAGATGGTAACTATAAACCCGTTTCCCGACTCTCTGCTGTTTATTGTTACTTTAAGTAAAATTAACCTTTTTTCAGACAATCGCGTTCTGTTAACACTAAACAAGGAAGAATATCATTGCTCTGGATTTTAAAATTTGAATACATATTTGGTCAATTACATAGTTTTGCTAAACACTATTAACCTTATCGACTTTGCCTTATAAAGAACTAGCTGTTGCACGCGACTTCGTCTGCGATCCAGGATGACCTTCTTCAGGTCAACTTCTATCCCTGTGTCAAATTTCATCCAAATCCGTTTCGCCGTTTTAGCGTGAAAGCGTAACAAACAAATAAACAAACAAACAAACTCACTTTCGCATTTTTAATATTAGTTAGGATTATTTAGACGAGAAAATGATGACGATAAAAATAATAAGATGATGCGCATGCCTAATTTACATGTAACAATACTTAGTTTTATTTTAATGAACCTCTTTCCCTTAAACGTTTTTAAGAAGACACTGGTCACGGAAATCAGATCGTACATATAAAAAAACCGGCCAAGTGCATGTCGAACCACGCACAATGAAGCGTTCCGTAGTTGGGATGAATTTATCCAACAAACTTAACATTGTTGATGTATGGGAGAACATGTTTATGCACCTGCAAATTTAATTTGGTCGATTATTACTCGGTAACTTGTGGAGCCTACTTAGCTGTGATAGTTTTTAATTTCGTTATATATATACTACTGCTGTGAATTTTTTCACATATTCAAAACCAACCATTTAGCTGGCAGGGGCTCTAGGGGGACACTTGACTCTAACAAAAACTAGCACTTTCAAGCTTAATATTTCGCAAACGGATCCCTGAATCCAAAAATGGTTTTTACAAACTTACATTATTTTTACGACCTTTCCAACGACACCCCACACCAAGGGATTGACGAGAGAAAAAAAACATCCCCACTTACGTGTAGGGGAGGAACCCAAAAAAGGAATATTTTTTACTATTTTATTTTAACACTTTGTCGGCGTAATTTATATGTGTAGTGCACTAAGAGTCTCTGAGCCAAGCCTTGGACAGACAGACAGGCGGACATGGCGAAACTATAGGGGTTTCTTGGTGACTACGGAACCCTAAAAAGGAAGAGGTCCTTTCTCTTCATATCTGTTCGCCCACAACAGAGTCACCATCTCTGGCTGCTCGTAGCCTAAGAAAGATTTCTCTCGCGTGCCCGTATTTGGATTCAGGTCATGTTCAACTCACCCATACACACTCTAGTTTATTTATGATACAAGACGAAACCTACTAGAAAGAAATGTTGGTAAATGTGTTTTAGAAAAATAAATTTCACAAATAATTAGCAACAGTAATCTGTGGGCCAAACGACAGATGGAATGTTAATGAGATTGTTTAATATATTGCGGGATACATGGCTAAAAATATCAATGTCATTGAGGAATAATTAATTCTAATGTTAAATTTCTTCATTGCATGTACATGTAAGTGCAATACATTTTTTTACTTTTAGTACAAAAGCACGTGTTCGAGCATGAAGTGGGCACGCTGTTTAGTTTTGTTATCAAATAAACGTTACTGCCACACTGCACTTATTTTCTCGCGCCTTGAAAATCTGTATATTTTGTATTTGGATTCAAATAAGTTGACTGTAAACACAAACTAAGCCATCCTAAAAATGAGTGAAGCATTTTTTTATGCTGAATTGCTGACTAATTCATTATTGATACTTTCGATATTATGTACCTGAGGGCCTAGACAAGTGACAATCGCTTCGAAACCATTTCGTATTTCTACAACGACTTTCAACAGGGTTGACATAAGCTTTTCGATAGCTTATGTCAGTCCTATACATTTTTGCCTTTTCCATCATCGTTATCGCTGATAGAATGTCACTTTATCTAGGGCCTCTGGTTTAGTGATTTTCCAAGGATTTTTTGGTTGTTTGCGAAGTCGAGCCAATGGTATAACGAATATTATTATATTATTGTTATTTTAATTTTGTAGTCTATTTATAAATCTGGCAAACATGGTGTTTACAAAGTATACAGGTACTTACAATATACATATAAGCTTGTACAGTTTATACGACGAACATAAAATTAGCACTTGACCTCGGGACGTAAGGCGTGGTTAATGTTAACCGCTGCTTCCTGGTTAGCAACTCAATGATCGGGAAATCGTTAGAATGTCAAGTTGATATTTTTGCACGACCATGAACACCCAAGGTCGCTACAATATTTTGCAGACGGTAACGATAAGCGCGTAGAAAGTGATTCCGATCGACTGACGCTGTTTTGGCTTTATTCCAAACTAACATATAACGTAAGCTGAAAAAAAGTAGTTATTTGTGCAACAAGAGAGCAAAGTTATTTTTTGCTGCGAGTGTCGATTTTGAATACCGAGTAATCGAAGGAGGTTAGAGAGCACAGCGAGGGATTCAAAGACACGAGATGCAAATAACTTTGGTCCCGTGTAACACATACAACTTTTCACCTCAGCAGCGAGAACATATAAGGGGTTTAAATATGAGATTGCCATTTTTGTACTGAATAATTGTAACCGTTTTTTTTTCTAAGGTAAAATATATTTATATAATCAAAGTCTCATTATCTACACATTTCTGCCATCTCATGGGAAGGTCATTTATGCCTTTGCGGTAGAACTCTGGGAACCTGGACTCAACAAACTGTGTGAAGTCATTTTGTATTCTTCCTGGGAAGAAGAAAATTGCGGCGTTTGACCTGGAGTCACCCATTGAGTTGTTCGCTTGCTATTATCGCAAAGAATCCATAAAATAAAATAAATAAATAATAATTTTACTGTACAAAGAGAAACACATAAATTATACAGCAAAGATGATTGTTAAAATCGGCTAGAACAACTGGTCCACTTTTCATCACACGTCACAATTCGTTCCAAAATCCCTTCATTTCTGTGCAGGTTCAACAAGGTAGGTAGCGCGCGCTTCTCTCTGCAGATCAGTCGAATCATGGGGCACCTATTTTTTAAGCTTTTTGTATCACCGATTTGATGCAAATGGGCAAATATTGTGGGTATGTTAACATCAAACCATGCCGCTAATTCCTTGGTAGTTTGATACGGATCGGCTTCTATCATCGCATCGAATTCATCGTTATTTACCTTAGTGGCTGGTCTTTCTCGAGGTTCATTCTTCAAATCAAAGTTTCCACTACGAAAGCGATTAAACCATAAGAGCACGGTGTGTTCATTAGCCGTTTCCTCTCCGAACACAGCATTGATATTGCAAGCAGTTTCTGCTGCGCTAGTTCCACGTCGAATTACTCTAATTTTTGAAGTATCCATCATTACTTTAAAAGCTGAATGCAGTGCAATCTTGAAAAAAACGTTTCACTCTGTAATCTCACACCATGGTGCAGGTTAATTTTAATTCAAAGTGGCCAGTACCTTCAAACGGCAATACAACATGGTAAAAATTAAACCATTTATCACAAAATTAAACCAAAAACAAAAAAAAAAATACAACATGGTAAAAATTAAACCACATGTAGGTTTATTTGTAAAACAAAGAATATCAAAAAATTAAAAGTCAAATTTTTAAGTACATTTAAAACCTTAACTGACCAAATTTGCAATTTTACGTTTAAACGTGTATCCGAACGTTTTATTGTTTGTTTCTTTTTTCGGCCTACTAGGTATGGAATTAAAAAATCGAACTTCGAATCGACTTGTTTTTAACCCCCGACGGAAAAAGAGGGCTGTTATAAGTTTAACGTGTGTCTGTCTGCGCCATCGTAGCTGCCAAACGGCTGAACCGATTTTGTTTTTTTTTTCTTTTGTTTGAAAGGTGACTTGATCGAGAGTGTTTTTATTCAAGAAAATCGGTTCAGCCGTTTGAAGATTATCACCTTTTTTTCTAGTTGATGAATGGACGTGAGCATCTTCCACAGGTCTAATCGATTGGAAAATTAGAATTCTGTTACTTCAATGATATGAAAAGAACATGGTAACCTTGAACCTTTGCTGCATCATCACCTGGAATTTGCAGGATACCCAACTCTCTCACCAACTTACAGCAAAGGTTTGGTGTTTGGGCTCATTAGAAGGGTCTCAAAAATGGGTTACAGATGGATAGTGATCAGGGTCTGATGATGGAGTAGGAAAGAGAAATGAGACTAAATTAGAAACTAGCTGCACTGTGGCAAACATATAGGTACAGCTACGTAGATTTCGGCGAGTCACGTGTTGATCGTAGCGTTTCTACTAGTAATATAATATAAAAGTTAAAAAGTTGGAAATAAAGTTAAATTCAAAAAACCCCCGACAAAAACAAAGCATCGAAAAAGTAAAAAAACAATATGTATTGGCCCTTTACATTTTTTATAAGAGTTGTAGGTAATATTTTGACCCAAGCGTCCGCGTCGTCGCGTCGGGGGACGGCTAAAGTAAACCACGTGATTCGTGCAAAGCTATTAATATTGCAAGAGTCTATGTATAGAATCATTGTCATGCCATTAATTAGGTTTATGCCTGTAAATTAGCAATTTTCATTGTTGTAGCAAAAACGGAATCCGCTAGAACATCGCTACATTTTGTGATTTATTAACGCAGCTTCTACTTATATCATGTGGCAGTTTGCACTAACCATCAGTAAGCCTAGTATATGATGGCATGGTGTTCGTAGTAGAGGCATGCGTACGCGGAAGTAGCGTGCCGGTAGGATGGCGCGGCGCGGCTAGTTCGCCCGCGACTCGCCACTATCGGTCGCTACCGGTATCTGGCCGCGTTATCTCGCGGGCACCTCCGTGGAGGTCACACGCTAACGTCACGCTGATAACGATTTGCGCGGTGACCTTGTCGCGCGCGCCGAATCTCAAGGTCGCTGCTATTTGTACAGTCAGATAGACGAGCGAGCGCCGCCCGCGCCGCCTCGCCGCCGCTCGACCATCTGCGTCACCCGGACTTGCCACTTTATTGACTATTATTTGCGGATTGCGGAGGCCACCCGGTCGACTCTTCGGTCTTTAACTACATTTGTTACTTTTGACATTTTAATAATGGCCGTTTAACGCCTTTAGGTAAAAAAAGTGCCTACCTAGATAAACAGTTCGCTTCAATTAACTAATATTGATTAATGAACTTGCTCTTGACACTAATATTTTTAATAGTCAATGTCGTCCCCACCTTGACATCTTTGTGAAAATTATTTGCTCGCATTTTTGGGTCGTGTATAGGTAGAACGATATGTGATAATGAACTAATATTTTTATCAGTGTTTTTGATAAAACTGGTTATTGTCAATCACGGAAACATCGAGATGCTGCTCCACGTGCAGATCAGTAATAAATATTATTAATACAATACAGAAGGGTGACCTCGCGACACGTCGCGGAAGCGTCCACTTGCAAATTAGTATATACTCAAGGACAACACGGACATCAATAAGATCCAATTAACGATTGTTATAACTAGTGACACGTCACAAGGCATAAGTAAACAAATTACGTTTTCTTCCTGTAGCAGGAAAATATTGTATTGTGTGTGATTGTTTAGTTTAGATTATCAGAATATGGATTAGTCATTGTCATGAACAAGAAACCAGCACATGCGTAAATAATGTCAAGTACAATCTAAAGATCACACATAAGACATCTAAAAAACCGCATAGTAGTGATTTTATGCATTATTTTTGCGTATATTATTCGTAGAAAAGATCATAGTTTTCTTTTGTAAATAAAAATACGTTATATTGTTATGCTTTATATCCAACCAGCCTATTTTAAAGTCCGTTTATATGATACATATTATTAAACATGTTTTATTTCCCGGGCTGCGGGCGTGCGCGGTCGCGACCACTCGCCGGAGCCCTGATGGCGGCCAATGTCAATGTCATTGTCGAAATCACACCACGTGCTGTTGCTATTTATTGTCACCAAGTTTAATTTTATTACATCATTCCACTACTTTTACTATAAAATGTGCGGTTTTTGATCAAGAACGCCTTTGGCTGGGCTGCACCTGCAACACGTTGCTGATTTGTAATGTGTGTTAATTACACGAAAAATTCTCTGCACCTACTGTCCTATTGCAAAATTAATTAAAAGGATTCTGTCAATACTTTCTCATTAAATTGCATTAAAGAGAAATTCAAAATTCTCCGATAAACAGTTTTCCTGCGATTATATATTTTGATTAAGACGACTACGATGTCTGATAAAATCGTATCTACATGATATATTTTTAGTATTGATTTAACCTTGTGTGTAAGCGCGAAGTATGCGCGTGTGTATAATTATTGCGTAACACTCAAATCTATCTAGAAAAGATAAAGTATATTGGTTTATTCGCGTCGGTAGATGTGAACTCGTCGCTCGAAGTTGCGGTGTGGCGCGGTTACGCAACTCGTGCGCCGCCGCGTGAAGTATGAAGTTCAATGTCACAGACGCTCACAGGCTCACACTCCTCGTGTACGCTACGCGAACTAGATATATAAGCCTAAGGTGGTGTGAGTGCGGTAATATGTGAATAACAACAGCCAACCCGTTACTCGCCTCTATCAGCACTTCCCGGAATAATTCGCGAAAATACGATTTTCCTTAGCGCTCTATGCAACATTGATTCCGATAAATATAGCTTTGTGCAAGGTCATGGTAAAGTCACATCGCTATTTTCTGGATGTTATTCTTTGACAATCGGCGCAGTTCTGCGAGCTTTGCATCGATCTATAGATGTAAATGAGTATTTTTTGGCTTAAAAGCCTGCCAAGTGCGTGTCGGACCACGCACAATGAAGGGTTCTGTAGTTGGTATGAATTTATTCCAAAAACAAACTTTAATTGTAGTTGAACTTGTTGAAAAACATGTTCTCCTATACAACGATATACGTCACGGTCAATGCTCCAACGGCAAATTTAAGTTTTTAATTGTAAAACATATGTTTATAAGTGATAAAACTGAACAGTAACCATTTTCGGATTTTTAAACAGACTGACAGACAGACGAACAACAAGGTGTCACGTATGACCTTCTGGTCATACGTCTGTCTTTTAATGTTTCCTTCAAATGGATGTTCTTCTATATATCCATGTTCAAATCTTTTTGCCTATTCTACAGAACAACCACGTTAGCTTTGACTGTACACGTGAATTTATTTTCCTGCAAGCAACGTGCCCCAAACCCCCAACGTTGACGGTTTCCCACGTAGCAAATTCCGGTTTCTTATCAGAAAAATACGAAGGAAAATATGCTGGTTGCCAGGTTATACAAATTGATGGGACAATACTGTCATCTACATCTATCCATATTATAAATTGAAATGACTCGCGTGTCTGACTGTAAAAACTGCGTTGTTCTTTTAAACTTCGCAATGGATTTTGATGTGGTTTTCTCCATCATTATAGAATTTATTCCGGAAGTTTTTTATGCATAACGTGTTTTTTACATATAATAAGAAATCTGGATATTTTGTCAAGTCGTAAAAACCGTGGGAAGCAGGGGCGAGTCGCTTAGTCTATAATTAAATGGTTTTCAGTTAGCCCTGCTACCATTACACATACTATGATAACTCTACTCAGTATCAGAAGGCGGGGGCGATTTTCCACCGAAATGATAAAATCTTGGGTCTAATGAAAACTGTCAGGGGTTGAAAATGTGGTTGAACATTCAATATGAAGGTTTAGATATGGAACAAAATTCATTCGTAATACCGCGGCATCCGCGGAATTTTCTTGATCGTACACTTCGCTAATGGTTGTAATATTTATGTTCATATGTTACATCTTACATTATGTATGCCTATATTAATAATGTGTTTATTTATTTAATACCTTAAGCACACAAACGTACAGAGGCGGACTTAATGCCATAGGCATTTTCTACCAGTCAGCCTTTGGGTGATGCAGAGACAAACAGTGGTAGGTGCAATAGCGAAAACATAAGTTTATAATAATATTGTAATAATAAACCAATACTTCAATAATTATATTAATTATGCGATTTATATTTTTGGGAAAACCACATGTATGAAATCAAGGTCCAAGTACTGACTACACCCACAGGTGTACATTATACAACGCGATTTTCCGGGTTTTACCATACCATTACAAAATTACGTAGACATTGTTTACACGGTTTACACTAAAATATATTGTAAACTAGGCTTGAAATGCCCTTGCCTCACGATATTTGGCAGAGCGTCGCAGAGGGCGCCGTGAAGGGCACCCGCCCTAGGTCAAGGGCGATGGGTCTCACTGACCTACATCCTCGCTAATACACCCTTTCAAGGTCACACCACCTAACAGGCCTACATGTCTAGTCAACCGATTTAATATTAGGTACTACTTTCGACACAAAGAACTTTATAATATGACATATATATGCCTAACAAGGTATTCTTCGGGATATTGGGTGATTCGGTACTCTTTACATTTACGTAAATGTGACTTAAGCGGAATAATAAACTTATGTAAGTAAAAATTATTTACGATGTAAATACTCTAGTTTAAAACTAAAACTAGCATGTACATATTTTGTCTTATAGGGCGTATGTAATATCTGTGTGAAAATTATTTAGAACTAAGTCATCATTGTGCCATCATCCAAGTTTTACTTTCGAGACTGCAAAAATTTCTCCGTCATTTGTGATCGCGTGTAAACTCACAACAATCTGCATACTCTAAACTATTGGTTGAATTGTTTCCATCTCAGCTTTAGTTTGATCGTCTCTTCTATATCTGTAACAGTGCCAGTAATGTGCAGCCCCTTTGTAAGTTCATACGACAGTGAATGTTTACAAACAAACCATAAATCATCCGTTTGACATGTGTGTTCACAACACTGTCGTGGCATCAACGTGGATGACTCTCTAAATATAGATGCTCCACATTACTTTATGTACCTATTATACCTATAGTATTATGTTCTATTTCCTACATCGCACTTTTACACTTTTTTATTTGACTTTTATTTTATTTTGTTGTCTGCTTTATATTTATACTAGCTTCGCCCCGCGGTTTCAGCCACGTAAGTCTCGATCCCGTGAGGATATCGGGATAAAAAGTATCCTATGTGTTAATCCAGGTTATAAATTATCTGTTTGCCAAATTTCATCCAAATCCATTCAGGCGTTTTTGCGTGATTGAGTAACAAACATCCGAACACACAAACACACAAATACACAAACACACAAACACACAAACTTTCACATTTATAATATTAGTAGGATTGTGTGCCTTTTAGTGTGCTAAATAAAAGTATTTTCTTTCTTTTTTTGTTTATTGTTGCCATTTTTATTACATTCTTTACTAATTTGATAACAAAGTCTCTCGAAAGTTTTTTTGAATTTTTTACTCGTTATGGAGATGGGAAATAGAATTCTCTAAAATTAGTTTCTAAAGATACGAAATCCTACATTTTACACATTTAATTCTGTTTAGTTAAAATAAGTTATATTTACCTACATAAACTATCAGACAATAAATAGCACTAACCACAACAGAATAATCACAACCCTTTCTATTCGTTTCAATAAACCTTCGAAATAATTCCATTAGTTTTAATTTAATTTGGGCACCAAACTCAGACAACATTGCCATTATTGGTTTCAGAACCACGAAAGTTCTAACAAAAGTTAAAATTAGTCATGAAGTCACCTACCGACACAATCTATTCAATTTGCCTCGTGCCAAATCACCTGTGTAGAAAATGAGTCTCGCTTTGATAACGTACTTACTACGTAGAAAACGAACGCGTGTTGCATCAATGACCAAATTGATTGCGTAAAGGAGACGTCACTGCTGTGTGTCTAATGATATTATGCACTTTTTAACCGACGAAAAAAAAAGAAGGGGTTCTCAAGTCGACCCGTATTTTTTTTTTTAATGTATGTTTTTAATAAGTATCCCCTTTTGAACGATTCTTCTTTTATTGGGAAGGGTATACCTCGAAGTTGGTCCCATTTAATGTATTTACACTAACTTACAGGCTTACATAATTGTACCGATGAACTGCTCAACCGCAAGTAAGATCTGCATGAGACTTGTACAAACCAGGGAAGTAAAGCACATAATTATGGGATGAAGACGATGAAGTCTCGCCACTCAGCAGTGGGTGGAACAAGGCCATTGTGAAGATGATGATGACATACGCGTTGCAAATTGACAAGTGAAATGTACAGATTTCTGGGTTGTAAGTTTTATACAGATTTCTTAGAATTCGATGTTTGTTCAATTCTATTCTGACTAAACTATATTTCCCAAAGATATATTTTGGCTCATGATACCAAATAATTTAGTTAAGTATTTTTTAAATTACGTCTAACAAAAAAAACTTAAAAAAAAAAACAACCGACTTTTTTTGGAAGCCGGTTATTTTTCTTTTGTAAAATTTTTTTTTTTTTCATTTTTTAGTTGTGGTACTACCTACCACACAAATTCGAATACCACTACCTGCTATGTAAATAACAGTGACGGAGTCAAATAAGATGTCGTCTACATAGACTAGTGGGAAAATACGTAATTATTGAAGCTAACTCAAAAACTACGCAAACAAAACTAATATGGGATCACCTCGGGAGTATACCCTTTCGAACAAAAAAAGAAATTTGTAAATCGGTTCACAATTGGCGAAAATATCGAAGAACAAACACAAAAACAATATATATATACATACAGACGTAATAAATAAATACATACAGACGAACATAGAACCTCCTCCTTTTTGAAGAAGTCTGTTAAAATGCAATATAATGTACTTTCCTTGTAGAAGTTAAGCGCATCATAGACTGATGCAGTCGCAAAAATTGACATTGTATATTGACACGAACGACATACGTTTGCATACCGTGTCACCTTCACATGTTTTGCATTTTTAAATTAAAATTACTTTAGCCGAGTTGCTGGTAATAGGGAATATGCACGTAATTAAAAATTTATCCATTATTTAAATATATGTCGTGGCCAGATCTTAGAATTGACGATTTCATGAAGTGTTCGACCATTTCATGAAATGGTTTCGTTTCCTTCATTGTTGTAAAAGTACATCATCTCCTTCATTGAACTCAGGAGCCAGATAGACCTAACGGAAAACTTTCAATGACTCCACCATTTTCAGCTACTTTGTTGGCAACTACATAACGTTTGAAGCGCAAAGGGTATTAAGTCGCAGAAATGATTGAACAATCTAAGCACATAATGAATGATACGTGACGGTGACTGCAATTACCTAACTACAATAATTATGATAAAGGTGAGACAGCAAATTAATTCACTAACAAGGACTGGCACAGAACTGCGTTTGAAAAAGAGGACTGGAGGTTTCTGGTTACCAAAAACGGTGACGCATTACTTACACACAATAGGAGACATGTAGGAACAATATTGTTTATATCAATTTGGTTTTGGGGATAAAACTTTGCCTCGAAACTACACGAAGATAGTTTGGTTCTTGATGTTTAATCAATATGAACGCGATCTCTTAGGTATTGCGTAATGCCTAACATTTGGGTCGCGTAGGCAGTTTTTATTACAATATTATGTTTGCAGACAATGCTGGTGGGACGACCCCGCGGTGACCTTGTCGCGACCTTACCCCCGGCACCTACTCGCCCCCGCCCGCCCCCCCGCCCTCCCAGGACACCGTGTTAGCTACGCAACCTTGGGACAATCAGGGAAACTTCTTGAATAGATTTCATTTCAAATTCGCGGCTCAGTTTATATTTTGCACCGCGGGAAATTCATGCTGGAATATCTTTTGAATTTTACTTTGACTCGTAAACTTCAATGGAAACGGAAATTATTCCTGGATCCGCCTTAATACCTACGTGTTTTATATAAACTAAACTTTACCTATATAGATATATTTTAAACTTACCTGTTGCCGCTCATTCATGCTGCTAAGTGTAACTTTAATTTCCGTCTTTATGATCTACGTTAGAATTCTCTTATAAACATACTGTGTAACATAAAAAATTATGAAAAAACATAAAATACACAGACACAGTCATAAATTCAACTATCCAAGCATCTATTTATCCTTCGTGTCATAAGTACACACGGCTACACATCAAGCTATGCACTTCCAGTTTATGCTGAGCTCGCATTGTATAGGATTTCCGTACAATGCGAGGTCAGCTTATACTGGAAATGTGTAGCCGTGTGTACAATTCGGTATCCGAATGACGTACAGTCACAAGCACCAATATGTATACACTTAGTTACTTTTAAAAGTGATTTTTTCCAACTGTATTCATTGTAATTGTGTGTTATAATGAACATAGTATTTTGGAACCCATATTATTATGAAAAAGGTATCATCTCAAAGTTGCAATCGTTATTCCACGAAAAAATGGTTACTGAATTTTGCTAAGTGTATACATGTTTTTGCTCGTGACTGTACAAGTCAATGTCAGATACGTAAATATAATGAAACAAATACTTAGTGTAAGTCATAAATGTCATTCGGCGTTGCCTCCAGCTTGTCCTCAATTCATTGCCTCCATACGACCTAAATTCCCACTTGAGTTATCTAAAATCAAGGCTACCGGGGGTCCTATAGGCTTTTAAGGACTCAGACAAAGGATCGATTATTTTACTCGAGGTCACCTCAATATTAATGAATTTGGTTCACAATAAGACAGACAATCGTGTTAGCCAAGCTAGAATTCGACCTCTCGGTCGTATGACGCTGTCTATATGTCTATTTCTTGTGAAAGGGAAACAGGACGGAGAACTTTCCATTACTCATGTAACTAGTAGGACACAAGTATTAATTAAGTCGTTTTTCAGCAACTTTCTATCGGCTCTTAAAATCAATAGGTCACATTTGTTTTATAATTAAATTTGATTAAGTTTTACTATCTAAAAAACTTACGTAAAAAAATAGTTAATGAATAAAAAAGACAGGTACTATAGATGTACACAAAGATGTTTTAAACGTTCTCAGAATATAAACATAACAAGGGTAGTAGTTTTTTCTCTTTGTTGTGGTTAACAAATAGCTCGAGCCTGTGAAATAATAATTACCGCGTATATTTTTTCCAATATTTAAGAACAGGAAATACTGGTTCATAATTGATAGTTCCGACGACGCATTAAACTCTGCATTCTTCTATCGTGGAAAAGTCGTAAATTGTTTGTGCGCAATGCAAGTACGGGCGAGAAGTTACTGTCGCCTGTACTTGCCTACGCGCCTACGAAGTGCTACGCACAATTAACGCTACGCGTGGATCCGTACAAGGAAATATTTTCGAATAGAGAACAGTGCTACGAACTTAATTAAATGTTTAAAAGTAAGTTTTGGTGTTTTGTGAGTATCGAGACATCATTTTTGGCACCTGTTATGACAAACATATTGTATTATTTTATCACTGAGAAAAGCCTGATCCTGATTGTCGCATTTCGCCGCCAAAAATTTTACAGGGCGCAGTTTTTTCTTCTTCCTATAAAGTTGCGATTTTCGCTCTTTAGGTTTTCACTCTAAGGCCACAATTTGTAAGTTTGTTATAGTAAATTAATTTTTTAATAAGAAGAATTATCGCGGTATTCTATAAGGCAGATCAACAATGAAATTTTGCACATATTTCTTATCAAAATCAGTCTGTATAATTTTAATGTAGCTTTTTCATTTCGTATGATAATCATAGAATACATGTTTGTTTATTAGCATTAATACATAACATTATTCTTTTGTATTTGAATACAATAGTGTTATTTCAAGGATACTTTGTACTCCAGTAATTTAGATTTATGCAAATCCAGGCGCCATAATTTTGTTTTGTAAAATTATGCAAGTACTAGCGCAGAATGTACTGTTACTACTGACTCAAAAGAGAAAAATAAGCATTGAACTTTGTTTTTTGTAAGGTATTGCAGACGGGGACCAACCAATAACCTGAAATATGGTGTAACTTTTTGTTTGCCCGCCTGCAATACCTTATAAAAAACAAAGTTCAATGCTTGTTTTTCTCTTTTCAGTCATATGTTTTTGCAGTCGGGGTTTTTGTTTTTTGAATAATTTGTTCTATTTCAAGATTTTTAGTTTTATTGATTTATATATTTGGAATTAACTCATTACTAGCTATTAATTGATTCCAATATTTTTGTAATTTATTTTAAAACAGCCTTCGCCTGTCTTTTTTTTTGTATTTGCAGATGAAATATACAAAAATTATATAGCCTATGTCACTCTTACAATTAAGATGAACCTAACGACACCTCGTACGTTAAAACCCATCAAGCCGTTTAGGCTACAGAGCATGCCATAGAAATAGACATATACATACACTCGAAAAACATTACCCTCCTTCTGGGGCAGTCGAGTAGAAACAGCCGAGAGTCTAATTCCGCCACAATTCTTAGCGACGTTTTTTTACATCAGTTTTTAGCTTTCCTTACAGAAAAATAACTCTAAATAAATAAATCAAAAAATAAAAACGTAAGGAACGTGCACGTTAAAATATTTTCCAAGTTCAAGATCGATTTTACCAAATAATCTAATTTAGATCCTTCGTATTTAATTGATAGAAATTATTTAGCTGTATTAGCAAGTATAATGAATACAGTCAGAAATTAAAATGAGAAAACACAAGTCCATAAAACCGATCAGCAGAATAGCCTATTATTATGTGTTACTTACACGTCAGCATATTGACGTGTACTACTGCCACTCAGTTATGAATGCAGCAAGGAAATACACGGAGAAGAAATTAAGACGAATTGACGTTAAAACAGTAACCAGTTCTTTTCCTCTACTGCAAAAAAGGATAATGTTTTCCATATAATTTTATCCTTTTAATCACTTGAATTTTATTAATTGTTTCCAAACCACGATCCTTGTCAAATATACCTATTACTAGTCACCTTGGATTACGTTATCATCACAATTTAGCATGCAATATAGTTGCCGGTGACACGTGGAAGGTATTACAGTTTTCACTATAAAACTATCTCTATGACATTTGCCCTTTGCTCAGACTCCAGTCGCCCACGGATTCTATAAATGGGATGAATACTTAGTTATGTTCTTGCGAAAGCTATGATGAAACCTGCTGGAGTGAACCATTTTTGGAGAGTTCTTGTTTCACTTCTTAACTTTACTTAATAGCAACATTGAGTGGTTTCAGGGAAATTAAAGATTGCGGTCGAAAAAAAAAACCAGAAAGTGTAGCATACCCCGGCCCCTGCAAACTATAAAGGTGGTTTCAGACTACGCTTTAATATATAGCATTATAGTTTATAGCACAACAATATCGCTCACCATACATTTATTTCAAACACGTTCACACTTTGCTATACTATATATTATTGGATGTAAAATTAAATGTATGGCGAGCGTTATTTTTGTGGTATGAACTACATGCTATATATTATAGATAGCGTAGTCTTAAACCACCTGTACATCATACTCTAACTGCGCACTGCCATCTGCCTGCCAAACGTGATTACCCAGACTAGGCCACCCCCAGTTCGAGGAGGCCATGTTCAACAGTTGACATCTACGCATTACGGGCTGTTACGTCGCTAGTGGTACGTAGGTAGGAATAGCACTATTGTATAACTTCTTATCACTCAACCTTTGAACAATCAGTAAGCACATACGACATAAATGTAGGTATTATGTGCATAATATATACATAACCGAAAAAAAGCATTATGTATTTATACAATTATTTCTCCGGAACGTGGATAAAGGTCACGTCCCACGCAAATCTAGGGTGTTATCGGGTGTGAGGGCTGAGGCGCGGGGCGTTCGGGCACGCGCGGGCACGCCGACCTTGCCCGGCTGTGACTCTGCGACCTTGGAGCCGACCGCCCGAGCCCCGCGCGTCCCTCCCGCCCCCCTGGGGGTGGCAAGGCACCCGCGCGCCCACGCTCACCCCCGCCCCTATCTCCTGGCCGCCCACGCTCTACACCTCGTGCAAAATTTAATACCTACGTACATATCACTGCAAGGGCTCATGTAACGAGCGCGATATAATAATCTTCCAACAACTGACAATCAGAACCTACCTCGAAGTCACCGACTGAATTAGTTTGAGATATTTTAGCAAATATTTATTCTGGTTATCATAGGTACTTAGTGACATTTTATAATCTAAGGTTACAATATTGGCTTTTATGAACTGGCTATTAGCTGCGCAGCGTGTCCAAAAGTCTAGACAATATTAATATTATTGACGTTAGTGTCCTGTTTCCGCGTGAACCGAGGCCCAGCCCGGGTTCGACCTCGGCGGCACAAGGTCGCGGGCAGCCTTATTCGGGGATTTCCGTATACCTACCGCCTGAAGGTCTCTTACATTGACTATTTACAGTGCAACAAATACACTGTGTATAACAATGTACAAGGAACAACGAGCCGTTTATTTGTGTCATTAAATGTTAGAGTGACATAATGCCAACATTTTCAAGGATATAGGCAGTAAGATAACCGGCACATACACCTACATACATTGTTGTACAAATTATGCAGCCGCTTCAAGATGATAAAGTTCAGGAATAAAACGTTATTCTGAGCCACACTTAAAAACGACTAGTCACGTAACTGACTAAATCTTATGTGTTAACAACAATAATAACACCCGTTATCACATGCACAATGGTCCACCTTTGGGACTAAGTGCAGAAACCAAACCCCTAACATAGAACACCCGTTGTCTATTAGGTAAGGTATACTATGAACTAAATCGAATAAATGTCAATTCAGCTTTAGACTTCTTTCATTTGAAACCCAGTAGATAGGTACTCTAATCATTGTGTGCTTGCAACCATAACGGAGTTAGTAAGAAGAATCAAAAGTATTTAAAGATTTTCCTGAAAAACGGACTCATTATCTTAATCTGAACCGACAGAAACAGAAATAATGGAATTCCAACACATTATTGTATGATAAAAATACATTTCATATGCTACTAATTACCTCACCTAAACTGTGCTAATATCCTTCCCTGACAGACACAAACTACATAAATTCATCTCTTGTACGGTCCATCGCTACACAATCGATACATCAAAACAGGTGCACCGCCTGCATGGAAATTTCTGGTGCAATCATTTCCAGGAACAAGATGGCTGTAAAAGGATTATGTAGATAGCTGTTGAAGTGGAGGCTGCGATGCTGGGCGAGGCGAGGCGGGTGGCTGGCGGCTGGGGTGAGGCAGGCCGGGGTTACGCGTGGCGAGGCACGGGCGGACATTGCATCCTACCGAGTCAAGTGCACGGCCGCGCATTGCGCCGTGCACCCGCACCGAATGTCATGCGCCCGGCGACCACCGACCGGTCAATAACATTCAATACTGTGAATATCCTGGCACATCTCATGCCGACGAGGAAGTCGGGAACCAACCCGATGACATCCATCTTGTATTAGGTTTTGCGCAGTTATCATTTCATGTGTTTTTATTGTTGCATACTTTATCACAACATATGAGTAACGTGGATAATAATAGCATTCTCCACTTATGCTTATAAGAGGCTAAGGCAATTTGATTCTTTGTTATCATATTGAAGTCACTATCATTACTAAGGAAAGTCGCTCGTCTAGCCGAAGATTGCGAACAGAACTTGATTATTATTTGTAGGTTTCTACTTATGACCTAAAAAAAAAGCCAGGGGTATCAATATTTTCTATCAATCTTGAAGAAACAATTATCAACATATTTTTTTGAATCGAATGACTCGTCAACTCGTGGCTGTAATTACAGGAATCGAATTCAGTATTGATGCACCTACTTAATGACGCAGTATTTATCAAGATATTTTCAGAACTATATAATTATTTAAAACACTACTACGGTTTACTTTCTAAATAAGCTCTGGTGTCATGACGTGTCTACCATGAAAAGTTAGGTGAGTTTAATTAAAAGCTATATTATGTTTACATGATGTTGTTTGCTCTGTCCCACTGCTCCCATATGTAGAATAGGAACTACCATTTCTGATTTCGTAAAAGTCAGTGCCCTCAAGATGATTTTCGTCAACAGAAATCAGGATCCACGCATTCTTAAAAAGTACATAATAAAATAGTAAAGGCCTAAGGCGTGTTTAAACTGTCTACTATCATAGTGGACCGTCCTGGGCCTGGGATCGTTTAAACACGCGTAAAGGACGACACGACAATAGGTAATGCACGACTCTTTATGTTCATTCAAACTAAGATAAAGAGTGATCTTGAATACTTTAGGTAAGCGGAACTATGATCTAGGTCGTTTTATAGTTCCGCGTGTAAAAAGGAAATCATAGACGGACCGTGCTATCAGACTCATCTGAACTAACCTGACCAAGAACCGGAATTGTGTAAGTAGAATATTTTTCTACCCACTTACTTACTTGAATATTTAAGTCACAAGAGTAGATTTACGCGATGTTAATGGTGACTTAGTGAGCCTTGAATAAGCGGAATGATTTGGTTCAACCTCCAGAAATGGACGCGGTAGAGCCGTTCGGAAGTGAAACGAGGCGGGTCGACGACCGCTCCGTGCCCTTCCTCTCTTCCGCGCTTTATGATCATGACCATTTCAAGTAACGCAATTATTGATACATGTATAGGCCTAAATGTACAGAAATCATTCGTGCAGGAATCTGTATAAGGTAGTAAGTACTGGTGAACCTCCTTGCCTGGCAGATGAGTTGTTCTCGATGACCAGCTTCCTCGTTTGTTCTTCTTCACTGCGCTCAATCTTGGACCTAAATAAATGAGATAGTGTCTGTGTAAAATTCTTCGACTTCCATTTCGTAGTACCTATAATTATGTAGTCTTATTGCGGAGCATAGCTAAATTACTTCTCAGATTTCTAATCGAAAAATAGCCTCAAACTTGGTTTATGAAATAGTTTTTTTTTAAGATTTGAATCAAAGCTATTATTCAAACTTCATTTATATGCAATCATTCAAGGCTTTTTTAATCTTTAGTAGATAATATTGAGAATTACTTCATGAATCAGTGTTTGTATTTTCACTGTGATTGTGTTGAGAGTCATGGGCGAATTTGTCAGTATTTTTTTTATACTGGTGTGTATCTGTTTAGGTTTCTCTGTCTAGGAATATTTATATAAGGATTTGGGATTAAAATACATACGTAATTTTTACAAGATTCTTTTATTTTAGTTCGACAACCTGTCATTATATTAACAAACAAATGACTGAGCACGCTCACATACGCACATACAATACACACAACAAACACACCGCGACCGGCGCTGCATTGCATTTATAAATTACACTTATATAGTCTTAAATTATTTTTCAGTCTATTGCGCTCTCCTCGTCCGGCGCCGGCCACGCACTCACGCGTCCTAATCAAATTATCACATATAATATATTAAAACGATCTGCGAACGATTACTATTAACTAGATTATTTAATTTAAAGTAGGTCGGGGTGGGGTGGCGGAGACAAGCGGCTCCGCGGGCCGATCTCACGCCTCCAACATCTGCGGCATGAAGGAGCGCGGCGGCGACGGCGACTTCTTGGAGAGGTTCAGCGGCGCATCGGCGTCCGACACGTCCACCTGCAGCGCCATGACGGGCGCCGGCGCGGGCGAGGCGCCGCGGTAGCACGCCAGCAGCCCGCCGGCGCGCATGGGGCAGCCGTCCGCCCCCGCCTCGCCGCGCCGCATGTACTGCTGGATGATGTCAGTGCGCTTCAGCTGCTCGGGCGTCATGCGCGGCCCCTCCATCAGGCTCTTGGCCAGCACGGAGTGCGTGGAGGACAGTGAGGCGCGCAGCGGGCGCGGCGAGTGCGCGGGGTGCGCGGGGCTGGCGGGGTGCGGGTGCTGGGCGGGCTGTGCGGACGACGCCGGCCGCACTACGCGGGCCTCAGCCTCGCCGGTGTCGCGGCGCATCGCACGGAACTTCTTGTGCGGTTTGTACGCCTCGTCCATAAGCGAGGTGGTGTGGTACAGTGGTGGCGCTTCCAGTACGCGCTTGAGCACAGGCATGTCGTCAGCTGAAGGAGGTGGCCGCCTGTCGTCCGAGTGCTCCTCTAGGGAGGATCTTGGGCTCGAGCAGCCAGATCCGGGGCCGACTATTCTTTCGTGCTTTTCATTTCCTGACTCAATGCCGGAATCTGTTGGTGAATCCAGTTTGCGATAACGCGGTGGCGGGCGAACTGGCGTTACGGTGAGCCCGTTGTGAGCGAGATGTGCCACGCCAAGTGCTTCCTCGTCTACGGATCCGCGCGAGTCGAGTCGCCGGCGGCCGGCCAGCGTGGCGGCCAGCAGGGGCGTGCCGCAGTCTCCGATGGCCTCGCCGGACTCGCTGCTGGACACGGAGCCAATGGGGCTGCGTGCCGACTCGTCAGCACCGGAGTCACCCCATGACATCACACCCTCTTCATCAGTCCACATCTGCTGCCGTAGTAACTCTTTGTGTTCAGTACGGAAAACCACTAGTTTCTCGGTATGTAGTGTGCTCAGAGTGCGGAGGTCAGGAAGGGTGTCCATTAATTCTCTAAGGAATCCTGGTCGGTCAGGTCTGTTCTGGGCGACCACCGTTTGCAGGCACGCCTTGAGTCGCGCGTGCATTCTTTCCACAAGTTCTACGTTGCGAAGTCCCGGCCTGTCTGGCGTGATGAGCACTATAGCGCAGAAGAGGCCGATTTCCGCGTCTGTTAGGTTCATAGAGTTCATGCGCTCGGCAAACTTGAAAGTAGAGTCCACAAGGAACCTTGCGTTGGCGCCACTTTGGATAGAGTCCCGTTTCATGACTTGGCCGTTTAGACAAATTATACTATTGAGTGGCGCGTCGAACATACAGATTAGCCGCACAAATAACGCATCAAATAGTCCACTTTTGAGCAGCGTAAACTTATCGTCCTGGGTGAGCAGCTGGAAGCCAGGAATGAGTCCAGCGAAGTCTATTACACCACGAATCACGTGTGCAAATCGCTGAGAGAATTCCTTCTCAGACTGTAGCTCTGGTGCAGGGTTTAGGGGGCACGCCTAAAACAAAAACAAATATTTCTTTACAATCCGATCTTCAATATTCAGAGTGTTTCAAATAATTACTTGAGTTAGTTAGCTTTTACATTAGAGTTTAGTAAAGTATGCTCACCAGAGTAGGTTGCGAGTAGGTGGGACAGTCGCGAGCACGTGCGCGCATGGCGGCGACGCGGTCGCGCGTGAACTCGCAGGTGTCGAGGTGAGCGCGCACCACGCGAGCCAGCAACCGCGGGGCATCGTCTAGCTCTGCAGCCGCTGCTTGCTCATTTGCCCGCGACGTCGACGATTGTTGCATCGCTGCAAGGATGCGCGCTTTCTCGCGCTTTGGAACACGTCCGAATCGCACGGCTGTAACAAAGAAAACAAAGTTTAATTTATGCACAAACCGTCAAAATGACCTCCAGGGCTCGAATTGAAAAGCGGGCACACAATGAACTGGCAACTAACAACGGGAATGTTGTGCAAGGTCGTGACTAAACATACACTGGGCTGCAGCTGTCGCTAAGAGCGCGCGTGTGCGGGTGCACTGCGGGCCATGTGCACGCGCAGCTGACGCGAGGGTAGAGTTCATCGGCCGTGGCATCGCGCGGCCCACCCTTGTCTTGCACGTAAAGCTTTTATAAAATCCGAGGGGAACCCTGAATGCGTCTCGGTTAAGTGAACTAGTTCGAATGACGAGTGACAAAGCGCGAAATGCGAGGTCACGCTAAAAAGTGTTACGACTTTCTCGCGCTAGGCACACCGTGGACCAAAATGTAGTAAGCGCCGGGGGCGGGCGCGGCGCTTGCGGCGTTCATGCGCGCACGTCGGTGAAAGTGTTTGCGTGCACGCCACGCGGTTGAAAACGAAAGCGGAGAGCGCCCTCTCGCCATTTCTCCCGACTTTCGCTGTGCGATGTGGGCCGCACCAGATGCACGATCCCATTGTTCACAAACGGAAACATTTTTTTTTTTTTGTTACGATGGCCTTTGTTGTACCTACTTTATAATATCTACTAATTATCTACCTATAAACAAAATATTTACTTTGTAAATAAAGGTTTCTGCATAATTTGCCTAACATCAACTAGGTTTGCTAAAAGTAATATTTACTACCGGAGAATGGTATTACGTTGATTATGTATTGTTGCCACCATATTTTTTTTATTTTAGAATCATTTAAAAGTTTTTTATTTACTTTTATATTTAATTATATATTATCTTATATTATTTGTATCTATTATTTAAATAGAAATAGAACGGACGTATCGTATTGCCAATGAATTCGTTTGGCTTTTTTATGTTAAGTTTATTTATTTTTTATCTGGAGAGATATTATTTTAAGTTAAAGTTTATTAAATGTAAGTGTGTAAGTTATTTTGTTTAATTAGACTAGACTTGATATACTAAAGTACTGTATGAAATTACTAGTATTTCCCAAATCTTATAAGTTCAATGCTACGCAACGCGTAGTACTCGTAGCAGCCTGCTACGACGTTTTCGCTTACGTTAGTGAACATCCGTAACTGTTTAAAAAATCGAAATATAATTGATAAAGTTAGTCAATATTTGTATATAAAAAATACCTACGTGCATTGTGATATTTCACAACCCCGTTGAGGATCCCTTTCAGGATTGGTAAGTCTTCTCCCATGTCTGATACCATTACAGTTTTTCACTATTACTAGTTCACAGCCAATGGCCACTGATAACTTAGATGAATTGGTAACTTTATGTTAGTTTATGACTAATTTGAATTTATACACGAAGTAAAGTGTCACATATCACATGAAGAATATATTAATAATTTGCACAATCACTGTAATCCAATGTGTAGCGGCAATAATCCAATAGTGTAAGTTCGGCGCACCGCGATGTAGTCAGCGGCGTATACTGGAGCAGTCACCGTGAGCAAGTATCGCGTTCTCGTACCGAACTGCGGAGTGACTTAATAACATAGCGATAGCAATGAGGGCTGACGACCGGTGCGCGGGCCGGACTCCCTCGCACTGCGCCGCGGCGCGCGCCGCGCCAACCTTGAACTTGAAGCGGGGGGGACGCGGGACGCGCGGGAGGGGGGCGCCGTCAATAAACTCCGCGCAGGCCCCTGCCCCCGCGCCAGCTAGCCCCTCTCCACCACTTGCGCCACCTACCGTTTGAGCCTTGCCGATTGACGTGACATGGGAATATTACGGTCGCTTTCCAAATTCTACCTCTTAGCTAATACAAAAAGCCGAAATCATAGTCTACATATCGCACATCGTTTTTTTGTTTTATTGCATACACTATGTAATATTTCATAACACACACACGACTTTTTGCTTAGTTAACGAATAAATCAGCGTTGGAGATAAGAGAAATATTTTAAGTCTAAAACGGAAATAGTATGATATCTAGTGCAAGAAAATTGTACAGTTTCCTGAAAATGTTTCCTAAATATTTATGCAAATATCAAGGCCTTGTAAACTATTTCCGCGTTCAATCATTTATTATTTTATTTGACCGTGGTAATTATGGTGAGGATTCATGTAGGTTTATAAATTGACTATATAAATGTTGTTTACCTATTTCAGATTGCTAGAGTAAATAGAGATAAGAAGTAGAAATTAAAAAATAAAATATAATTAAGTACTTATGAATGAATGATGAATGAATTTAATTATGAATAAAATATTGACGTATTATAATATGTTCAAGTAATAAAATATTTTAATTCGAAAATAATTTATAGTAGTTTGTTTTTATATTTTCTACTGATTATTTTATTGACCAGAGTTTATGACCACTATTAGTTCCAACAAAAACATACTAGCGCTAGTATCGCACTCTATTCACGGCGCCATCTGTTATCGAGTAGCCGAACTAAATTTATCGTGTAATGTATGAAATCCGTTTTTTTACTTGCGTTTACTTCTCGTCAGATTACTTTGATCGTGCATGTGATATTATTTTTTTAAATGAACTTAATAAAATAAAATCCACTTATGATCTCTTTTTTTTCAAGGTTTTTCGACATTGTTCTAAGTAGATTTAATTAATTTAGGTAATCGTTTTCACTCACTTGAATTCATATTTCGTTTTTCTTTACTTTGTATACAAAATATTTGAATCGTCAGTAGATGAGGTATTAACCTCCTATGCTAAAAGATAGTAGCAAAGCAATCAAACCTATTGTCCAATAACAATAAAACCTATGAGTATCTTAATGGATTGTTGTGTATTATCACCATCTATGATACACCTGGGGAAACTAAGCGAGGTCATCGAACTTCATTACGAAAGTGAAAATATAAATTTCACTCTCGCGCTTACGAAATGCGCCTTTCTCTGCTTTCACTGGCTCAGCGGGGCTCGCTGTGTCGCTGCTACGAACGAGTGTCGCAACGAGCGGAGCGGGGCGGCGCTGTATAGCGCGGGCGTCGACCCGCTTAGCGTGCGCTCACCCGCGCTTGCATAACCGACCTCCCACACCGCGAGCTGTGCCCCGCGCCCCGAACGCCGCGCCCCCCTTCCATGCGCGAAATAGGATCTGTCCGTAGAGCAGCACGCGCTCTGCACGCCAGCATGCTCGTGCGGCACACTTGGCGACGAAGAGACGTGCGCGCGCCCGACCTTCCCGTTGCTAATTGCGTATGCATATTGCAACCCAGTGTATGCTGACCGACATATCACAACGTAATCATCTATTCATAATATAACAAATATCACATAACCTAGTAGTTATTACAAAAAAAATAAGAAGGATCATAAATGATAATACTTATTACTGAAATGAATTTTTGACCTATCTCAATATTACGGGATGATTAAGTTGTAATACCCAATTTATGAATCAAAATAATGTAATGTAGCTTTTTTTAAAGATATATTGGAATCAGATTTTCGAATTTTAAATATTTTCTCTAATTATTAATAAAAAATGTATCAACTCACCATCTCTGCTCATGCCGACAGCGATGCATTTTTTCAATCGGCAGTATTGGCATCGATTTCTGTTGATCCTAAGGATGGAGCATTGTTGATTTTTCGTGCAGGGTCTATACTGGATCTTCTGTTGGATGGAGCGCCTGAAGAAGCCCTGGGGATCACAGCGACAGTTAGAGTCACGCTCGCTGTCGGAGTCGTCGTCGCTGGAGCAGCCAGAGTCGCTGGACTCGCGGCGCGCCTCCAGCATGCTCACCAGCACCGAGTGTCGCTCGCGCAACTCAGCGCCCGCGCCACACGACATGTTACGCACCATTCACTACCACTGCCTGCCACTAGCACCACCACTCTCCTCGCTAACAGTGACGCGACGTGTACGTGCAATAAGGCTTTCGCGCACTGCACCGACGCGGATGGCGGTCGACAGCGGACTGTGCGGGCGCTGCGTCGCGCGGCGCACAGTTACCCGCGCGACCTACTTGCCGGCCGCCGACCCACCCGAGAAAGTGAGAGTGCCCCCGGCCCCCTCGCGCGCTCCTAACGGTCCACGCCGCTCTAGAATGCGTCGCCGCCGCTGCACCGGTGCGCCGGATATAGGCCGGGCGCATCCCGGTGGCGTCGCGGCGCGCGGCCGTTCACCCCGGGTCGTCGACCGCTCGATTGCACAACCGCGGAGGCTCCCCCGCACGCCCCTCGTGCCCGGGAGCTGGCTGCAGCCCGCTCGGGTCGTTGATCGGCTCTACGCCCAGTGACGTCACGCATGCGTCACGGCCTACCTCAATGCGCGCGCGCTCCCCTAGGGGCTGCACTGATCCAATTTAATTAATGGATCATTACACCACAATGCACTTGTGCAATTTATCGTACGTGTTTCCGTTCCAATATAATTGATTACGAAATTATACTGGTGTTTTCGCATTGAATTAAATAAATAACATACATTTGCGAGTTGCGTATGTTATTTATTTATACATACAGAACAATAGCTAAAACAACAATATCATTGAGGTTTTGAACGTTATCTATCACTTATCATTTAAAATACATTGAGCCGTCAGACCATTACACGGTAAAAGAAAACATTTTCAAATATCAGGTCTAATCAGTTTACGAAAATGCATTTTTATACTATCGTACTTGAATTACAGATTAGCTAAACTAATTACATTGACGCAGGGAGTATTATTTTATAGGCATTTGTACTGCCTCATAATAAGGTTCTAGCAGCGAGCGCGGAGGCTGACGCGGGCAAGCGGGCCGCGCGGTGTTCGGGTCGGTGGCCTAATTTCGCTCTGCCATCGATCCATTGTGCGCTGTGCGAGTGGCCCATAATTGGTCGCAGCGCGGGCAGTGACCGGCCGCGCGGTCGTTGACCTGCTGCCGCGAAAACAAAACCTTCCCCGCCTGTCTGTCTGAACTACACTTAGCGATTACGTACCTACACATCTTTACATACAGATCACAAAATAAAAAAATCGAGTTAAGAGTCAGAGTTTGGAAACTAATACACGAATTCATTTTTTAGTTTGTAAACAATATCATTGACACCTTTACAGAATCAATACTGACCGCTGCAATTATATTACCTATAGGCGAGTACCCTTTGTTCGTGTGCATTGCTATCTTAGTAGGACGTCTTTCTTTTAAATTGAATAATCTTAATATGTCAACGACCTCTAAGCAATTAACACGGTGACTCCCTTTCGAGTTCTAAAAAATACTCATTCTATATGTGTCCAGTACTCACTAAATTCCATTATACTGAAAGTAGTTCAAGCATTTTAGGTCATTTTGATAACGTGATGACTCAAATTTATATTTTGCATCAATATATATTGGCACGTATACCTTTATAATAAAACGGTAATATAATTATTTATTAATATAGCGCTTGAAGATTTTCTTCCGCGATTCGCAATAGTTCATAAGGTTCGCAAATAGTTTTATATTATTAGAAGAAGCACTTAAAGTTCTATAAGAGAACGCGACATCAATTGCAGTGAGCAAGGATTATGTTGAAACGACGAGTTTGTATAGTTGGCGTTGGCGCTACTTTTATGTATTTAATTAGGTATTTACGCGAGTATTGCCAAGTGACGGATTCACATAACTAGGTAGTTTTCGTCTATTTGATGAGTCATGAGAACGGGTATATAAAAGGGGCACTTAGATATACATATATATATAGAGTTAAAGCGAGGGTTTCGTCAACACTATGTGGGTCAACGTGTCCGTCACTATCTTTACTAGCATTGCTTGCTTGCGCCGTTGGCGTGCATTTGCCAAAACGACTTAGTTATTAAGCTTTCCGTTATAGGGCTCGGTCGAGATTTATCCAGCAGTTCAGATACAGTATTTAGCGAAACTTAGCTCTGCACTAACGCAGTTTATGAGCAGTTATTCTTCCGGGCTTTGTCTGTTGTACATAATTGATTAAATCGACTTTGGCATCGCTGTAATTACGCGCAATTGACTAGGTATTTTTACTATTTCTAAGTGCTAAACTCATCTATGTAGCTATACTAGCTATAAGCCAATCAAAACCATATAAGTACTTACATACATAAATGGGCGTATGCTATGCGATACATGATAATATGTAGTGTACGGTTGTTAGTTGGCAGCAGTGACAAACAGCGGCCTGGGCGGGCGAAGCAAGATATTGCCGCGCGCTTTGACGACGGCTAACGGTGCAGCGGACAACGACTTCACTAACACCGGCTCAAGCTCAAAACATGCTGACGCATTGGATCGCTATATTTCCGAGGAATCGACCACCGACCGGCCGCTGGTAGGCCGCCTTACGTGCCCGAGACGCCCGGCGGGTCACAGATGTTCACTTGATAACACACGTCTGACTCACGTCATTGTGATTCATTTCCCGTTCACGTATCGCGGTTTTATTCTTAGTAACTAACGTAACTCCTATAGGTAATTCGCTGGCCCCATTGCAACATGGCCATATCAAATACTAGAAGTGTTAAAGGCACTAAATGTGGGCGCGGTGCAATGGTGATTCAGCTTTACCGCAAAAACTGTAAAATTAATGCCTATGAACGCATAAGGAAAAACTTAACCACATTATACATAAATGTATAAATAGTAGGTAATGAATGTAATATAATAATGGAGAAGCTCTACTTATTTGATCTACATTATATGAGTACTTAGGTATTATTATTAGGTATTTACATTTCGAAACTACAATTTATAATATGTAAACAAAATTGTTTGACATCATTTGAAATATGAAAACAAGTTGTTATTGAAGCTAATCGTCGCAACAGATACTAATATAATTATATTAATTAGATACGAGTTGAAATCAATTTGCATTCGTGTTTGAACCTTGATTATACCAAAAAATCAATGAGCTATGTACCTCATTGTACAATGTACATCACTTTTATAGAGTCAAGTTCGACAATAGGTATAGATTTGTTGAACAGGAAATAATAAACGCAAACGCAACAGTCAGCGCGCGGTGTTCTCAATAAATAATATGACTGCTTGGGGATCAACGAACTTATGAGCTGACAGTTCAAAAATAATGTGGGTTACGTTCACGTAGCGCGTACATTCGATGCCCGTAAAAGTTGTTTACGGCGAGCAGAGGCGGCGCGAATGTACGCGGCGCCTGGCGCGCAAAGCTAGCTAGCGAGGTCGACGGCCGCTCGCCCTACACCGCAGAATTGGTGCCGAAAAAATAAGCGACCCACAACGCACGGAAATTATGTCGGCCAACGACGAGAACAAAGAAATCCACGAGCTCTTCCGACGTAGCAACCGCACGCTCCGGATTATAATGATGATTTTATTTCACGACTCAATTTCAAAATAAGATTTGTTGTTGGTTGGAGTTTGAGGCCTAATTAACTAATATGACCAATGATTACTAGTGATTACGAGGTACTAGTATGAATTTAACCTCATAGTTTATATTTCACAAATATAGTGCTAGTTACTATTACTACTAATAAACATCATTTTTATTTAAACGTAAGGATCATCAATTATTTAAAGTTCAAAAAAAAAAGGTAAATAGTAACATTGGGTTCGTTGACATCAGTGCGTACACGGTCGAACACTCCGCATCTCATATCGTTATAAAAATTACACGCGCTCACTCGTCATTCATTCAACTAGTTTTCGTTCGTAGCCGCAACTCAAAGCGGTGGCAGCACCGCAGCTCTACGCTCGACGCGACATCTAGTGTTGAGTAGCCGAACTATTTTATCAGTTACATATTTACGCCGCTAGCTAGCGCTTTAATCGGAGTTGGATTGCTGTAAATTTTTTTCTTGAATGTTTTTATAGTTTTTTTAAGTTGTCAATTCGGATTTTCGGTTTAACACTTTCAAGAGATGCGTAACAAAAAACGATGGTTACATAATTTTCCCTAAATGAATCGCGTCAGACGTCCGCTCCGTCTGGCGGGGTAAGTTCTATATCCGTTAATCGTTCGTCGTCTGAAAGGGTCTGGTTAAGCGTTGCACAATGCGGCAGACTTCCGCGGCACTGAAGGACATGCTTTGTCCAGAGCCTACTCCGGCCGAACTTGTAACGTACAAACCAGTTTACACTACACTTGCACTTCTATCCCCGCTTGCCTCCTCGCTTTCACACTCGTAAGCGACCTCTATATTCACCGACGATTGTGTTTCAATAAAATTGTAGATACGACGAAGTAAGATTTAAGAGAAATTCTACGTATTCTTTGTTATGACTTTATGAGTTAATAATACTGTACAATATGTATGAGGAAGTAATTACGGTGGACTCCAATGCTCTTGAACGCTCACCGGTCACGTAATTGTCTACTTTCACTAACAATAACCTTTAACGTTAGTACGTGATACTGAAGTTTCTCTTAATTCGTCAAGTTTTCAATCATTTGCAATAAATACGTGAGCTATTGCTATTCTTATTTCCTTATTTTTGAATTAGAAGCCTTTAAGCTACGTATCGATTTATCGAAACAAATTAAAAGGAAAGCAAACCACACATACGGTTAAGTGGAAGAATAGAAAATGCAACATATGGGCTACTTAAAAAGGATGTTTCAATGCGTCTCGAGTGATCATGCTCAAGGGTCGTCAGTTGAAGGAATGAGTAGCCACGAGCTGCATACATAAACGTGTCATAAACGACGGTACGACGGTTATTACTTTATATTTTAAGCTATTATGATTGACATGAATTGAGTGTCACTTTAACCTCATCACTAACATTATTACTAACCGGTCAATGCTCATTATTTTATATCAATCTCGTTTGAACTATGGATCAAAAGTTTAAAGGCGATAGCCGGTTCCCGTGTGAATGTCCCGGCGGGCGCAGGTATTGAAAATAAAATGTTTAGAATTGGGGCGCGGGGGTCTGACCGTCGTCGCCCGAGGCCGGCAGGTACACGGCACCTACCCGTTGACCCAAAAACCATTCCTAATACAAGTTCACACGATATTTTTTTTACCGATTAGTTAATAAACGAATCTCCGGGCGACTTCGGAGTGAATCAAATTAACATTTAGTAAGTAAATAAGGTCATCTGGTTGTTTGTGCGGCGAGTGCACAGAGATTGTGTTCCGCGTGTCGCGACCTTGGTGCTGGTATGTAGTAACTAGCACCTGCCGCGACACCACTCGCACGGGGGGAGGGGTCCTCGTTGTCACCCATACACATACTTCCTGCTTCAGATGCCTAGACTACCCGCATGCAACAGTCTATCATCATTTTAAAATAAGACGTGCTCCGGGCATTTCTTTTATCAGTATATTTGTTCGGCGGTAACGGCGACGTAGTAGTGGTGGTGGTGGCAGTGGTATTAACGAAACATCGGTGCTGATGAGCATAACGATAACGACATCATTTACTATAATATTATAGGTATAACTGTGTTATATTTACCTTGCAGCCCTCACAGGAATGCACGCCGTAGTGAAATCCACTAGCTTTATCACCGCAAACGCGGCACAGCACCGTAGTACCGTCAAACTCTGCAACAAAACATAGAAAACGGTTAAAGACATCTGTATACGTATTACGTAAGTTCGCGATAAATTTTATGGACGTTTGAAAGATTACGGCGTTAGTTAGCACGTGCCAAACATCCCGAGTTGTGTAAGAAACATAGCAGTGCTTGCACGTGACCTTGTGCCTTGTGCCACCAACATCAACAGTCCAACACTATTCATTACTCACTGATTGCCGACTGGTGATGAGCTGACAATTTCGGCAATTCAGCCTATTCACGTGCATTACATTATCGCCAAGACGTCAAGGTGACTGTCACAATAAAGACGGAAGTTGTGAAATCTTTTATTTGGACATGTTGAACAAACTTCAGATTGAAACCTATAAGTACCTACTACCTTAGTACCAAGAAGTTTATAATTTCATAAGCTAGCTTATGTTTCTTGGAACAGACTTCATGTTCAGACCAAATTATTAGACTAATAAGTAGATGAGTAATAATAATCAGTTAAAGCCTAGAGACCGAGTTAAGTAAGGACAATATTATTTAAAACTGACTAAACAGTGAATTCTGAGATGCAGAGTGTACGTAGGTAGGTACGTGCAGTCTGATGTTATCAGTGGCAGTACACGTGAGGCGTGATCGCGTGTTACTAGCTTAGCTTTCATTCCAACTCATAACATTACCTCACGATAAGAGATTTTGCAAGCATTTTTACTGCCTTCTGATTTGTGTGAAAAATGCATAATACTGTTTTAGTATAGTAAGAAATGCAATTACGATCTATGTATTGGTTTACGTCGTTGGCATACCTACATGGCATCGAAAAATAAAATTCTAGGTAAAAAAAGAACTTCATTGATTGTCTGAATGGTCATATTATGATGTATCGTATTGCATTGCTCATATTGCGTGCTTCAAGGTGACAGACGCTCAATAGACATTTTAGAAAGTCTCTCAACTCGTCAAGTCGATGACCCTATCTTCGTAATAAACAAAAATGTTAACAAAAACAACGGACTTTAGAATAGAGTGATTAAGAACATTACCTAAAATAACGTTCTCTGATAATATTAACCTAAATAGGTCAAACGTTACGTGTTCCTGCAACATTATTATCCAATCAGTTAATTGTGAAGATAATTAATACGGAAGCGTTATCTTGAAGTAAATATAAATTTTAGAATCCTTAATGATGTTAGTAATAATGGTTAATAGGTCAGTGATAGGCAGTCCCTCGGCAACAACAGGTGCCGGGCGGTCGGGCGCACTCGGCGGCTCAACTGGCGACCAGGAACTGGTTCAGGCGGCGCCCCGGACTGCTCTCACTTTCCTCTTCCAGCCGTTTGTTTATTTGTTAAGGGAGCGGGCTCGCCTTTTGGAAGAAACTTTCTATTTCTGGCGCACACCACTCGCCGCGGGTCGACGTTCGACGCCGTCGCTTTCTATAGTTGTTACTTTCTTTTTTCTAGAGGCGGTGTATGGTCGCCCTCGACGCAATAATTTCGGTCTCATCTCTCGCTACAGTGTCAACAGTGCACGGTGGCGACTGCGCTGCTGGGTGGGGAACACAATAGAACAGGGAAAGCAACGTGAGACGTAACTGGTGCAGTTGCAACAGAGTCAGTAGCGTGCAGCCATTTCTCCTCGTATGATGCAACCCGCGCGTTTTTCTGGGTGGCGTGTGTGAGAGTCGCTCGTTCGTTACGTCAATTAAAAGGCGAGGAAAGTGCGCGAGAAAGTCTCTCGTCCACGTAACGCGAATGCCGACCGAGCGTGCAAAATACTGACGCTACCATTCCGACCGCTGCGGATCTGTGTCACGGCGATGTTTGTTTGTAAATAATTAGAAGTATCTACTTGATGACAATCAAAATCACGTTTCAAATCTTATTTCCTTGTTATTGAACACGTTTGTTAAACATAATTATCACGGCAAGAGTGGTTTTATTATTTTCCGCTGATTTTGATTGAAAATTCATGGGAATAATTGTCAATTATTGTCAACTTACTTCGTAGTGTGCAGTGTTACGTGCTGCAGCGACTTGTTTATGTTAAATTATGTGCAAGCGAACAATCTTGTGTTACATTACACGCATTCAGAGAAAAGTAAAAGTGGTTGGTGAAGTGGTGAGGCAGTTGTCGCCACGACGAACCTGCTTCACGCACCCCATCTACATAACACTTTTCTTACATCATGGGAAAACTATTAATAGTTTAAATAATTAATTTAGTTATTGAAAGGGTTGGCAGTGGTGCCAGTATGTGAGTAACGGTTAACTCTTTGTTATAGAAGTTTGATTTTTCACGGGAAAAAAACACAAGAGCAATCGATAAAGAGCGATAAGATCATTAGGAATCGATTGCAAATGTTGAAGAGCTCCCCGCTGCCACTGCTCGAGTCCGACCCCACTGATTTGTACTGAAAAACTATTGACATTGTTGTACTAGTGCATTATTTTGTACAATGCTATTTTAATTGTTTTTCGCTGAGCCCTTCCGAGCGGAAATGTTCAACAATCCATCCATCAAATATTCGTTCTGCAGACGATTTGACATTCGATTGAAAATAATTCTGTATTATGTTAGCATTGTACCCTTTCATCATTAAAAATAAATCATTAATCAAATTTTACCAATGTCGTTATAATTAATCTAGCATGAAACGTTATTGTGTCCTACCTACCGGTTATTTTATTATTATTCCAGAAGGACAATAAATTTCTCATACATAAAAAGAAATCAAATTACCAATCATAGAAGAATTTGCCCTTCAGTTTATATCTGAAACCGAGTTTATTTTGGCTTATCTCAAGCTATTTTTACGCCAATTACGGTGTTAGATATTAAAAGAAAATAGCATGCAAGACAACAAGATTGATTTTGATAAAATAGATTATAATAAAATATTACTTATATGTCAGTAGATAATATTAAATGAGTACCTAGCTAACATTTTTGGCGGGACCTTGTGAATTTGTGAACTTAGTACGGATGTTACGTAAGAACGACTAAGTAGGTAAGAAATTAGATTTTAAAATCGTTATTGCTAGGTACGTAACTCTCATCATATTTTGTTGCAAAAAATCTGAAAATGCTCTTAAGAACGTACCTATGCATAAATAGATAAAACAAAATGAAAAAGACAATGCCGAAAGCTTAATTAAATAATTGTAAAATTTCGGTATTTTTTTTTTTATAAATATACTTACGAAATAATTACGTATTGAATTTAAGTTCTATAGTAAAAAAAAACTGTCAGCAACACATTATCAACAACAATAACAATGATTGAAATGACAACATAATTATTATGACAACAGGTATTACCGCACAGTGATAATGTTGTAATATGTAATGTAAATAAACAAATAAAATTATTGTACAAAAGGGACTAAGTACCTATATGCAACTCGGGTTCTCGTTCCTTGTGCGCCGGGCTCATCATATTATGGTCAGCCGGCGTAGGCGCATCATAACGCCCGTAGCTGCTATCAGGAGACATCACTAAAGTCATTTATATTTATGTACTTATAATCTAATTATTTTGTCCTCCCCCGCACTGCACTACACGTAAACCACATGGAGCCCGCTGACTTTAGACATGAAACGTCCTGCGCGCTGTGACACTGAATATAGGACAGGAGTGCAAGGGCCGGGGCGCGCGGCCGGCACGTCGAGGGATGAAGGTCGCTCGTCCCGCGAAATATAGCCGCTGCACGCGCCGCGTGCGTCTCACTCGAGCTCGATCGACGAACTGAGCGAGTGCCGCGCGCGCTCCTGCTCGAAGCCGCGCGAGTCTCCCCTTAAGAGTGAAAGTCTGCAAAAAGATCAGCGCTCTATGCGATACAATCGCTTCGACCACGAAGCGTAGCTGGCTAGGCGAAACTCGCCTCTATCGGTCGGCTAAGCCTGTCGTTCTGCGTTTCGGAGCGAGGATCGGCGCGCTTCGAACTCCGGTCTCCGAGGTCATTGCCGCGCCAACGGTGGACCAATCACGAGCACGCTCAGGCGTGCGCAGCGAGCGATTGGAGGACTGCCGGCTCCGCGCCCCGCGCCCGCGCTCCAGCGCGAGTTCGAAGACCCGAACCTTGCGGCTCACCGCGGCCAAGGTCGCGCGAGAGCGGCACCAACAGAAAGACTAGCCGAGTGTTCGAGTGGGACGTAGCCGTTGCCGGTTGCGTCACACTACGAAAATATTTTTGGTGATGGAACGCGAGTGAACTTGAACACGAAATCGAGCTAATGGATGGCGAGCGCGGTGTAGGTCGCCGCGTGACGGACTGACCCGCTGCCAGAGCGCCCTGTTTGCCTGCTTCCCTCTGAGCACACACTTCCGGGATTTTATAACCATAATTAAGTACCTAGTAATACTTTTAGGACGACCTACAACTTACAACCTTCACATTGCCCATGTATGAATATACGTAAACACTGGACACACAAACAGGCGCGTGACTGTGCCAACTTAGGTATTATTAAAATAATAATCTTTAAGTACACATTCGCCAAAACTTGATAAAATATAATTTATAAACAAATGTCTTATGCATAAAAAACGTGACCTGGTAGTAATGTAAGATAATTAAAAGCCACAGACTAAAGCTTGTAAAGCACCGATTGCTTTAAGTAACGTGACTGCTGTTAAAACTATCTACATAACAAGGAACTTTGTGTAACTCTGCATAATACGTGTTACCTATCTTCTTGTAATTGATAAACAAGTTTCTTTTAACAATAGGTATATAAACACGACTTTATATAATACTGGCGTTACAATAATTGTGAAAGTGGAAGAGTCGTTCTTATTTGAAGCGTTATTAGGTGTTTATTCGCTTGCATGAGCAGTTATTTGTGCGAGATAAAACGAGTGGCGGTGGGCGTCGCGGTGGGTGAACGACCTGGAAATTTTGGCGCAGGCCGGTCAAGGCCACCGGCACGCGGCGCGCAGGCGCTCCGACACAGCCTACTGACTGACACTCCACTACTAGGTACTTCTTTTTCTCGAAATTCGACACATCAACACAATTAACTATTTTTATTTTATTTGTTTTAAAAACAGATAATTCTGTTGAACTAATAAAAAAATTGGCACAGCTATGTATATATATATAGTTAAGTAGTCAACAAAAAGCGGAACCGATATAAATAGTTACACAACCTCACATAATGTCTTTGTAACTAGGGATTTGGTATTTATTTAACATGTTATAAGATATTGTTTGTTATTATATGATGAAAACAAATGTTTGCCCAAATTCACATAATACTGCCTGCGTAACCTGCGGTTTTGACATTTGAATCAGTCTGTTAATTAGGCACGATTGCCTTTTTCACATAAAATATCAAATGAATGGAATTAAATTAATTCCGTGAATGTAGGTACCTATTTTTACTTTTTCGGTCAATAATAAGAAAGATGGTGAATTTTGAGAAACCAGTCTGTTCAATAAACCAAAAACGTTGTCTAAGAACTAAGCAAAGGGTTCGTTGGTTTCCCCTAAATGTGCTACTGAAAGGTGTTCCTCAATGTTTTTTTAAATTTTTTGTGGAGATTATTTCGCTCTAATACTTTCCCTTTTGCACAAAAGGAAACTTTTCAAAGGGTTTCGCAAATATCCTCCCACACGTGCATTTTTTGTGAAATTACACGTGGCTTAGCCATATCTATAGGTACCTATACATGTAGGTATTTTGCTTTATTCAAGCAACTTCGTAGGTAAAGTATATTTGCTTCGGTCTGATTTACCTTAGAACTGAACACTGATTTTTAAATCGTAAGTTTGTGACGTGATTTCAGAGCCTTAGCAATTAAAGCTTGGGAGGTATACCTACCTATATTGATGACCAGCAGTGAACGTCGTTCGGCTGAAATGCTGATGATGATAACAATTGAATATATGTATAGTTAATTATTTTACATTATATTGCTCCATTTATAACTGGAATGTATCGGACATTGCCTTCATTGGTAGCATTCATTTATTTCTATAATGATTAAATTACTTTTATTTTTGTCCCCTGATCTCTGACACCAAAAGCAAATAAGAAAAAAATATCGAATGGCGACATGTGTGTCGATTAAAACGTGAAAGTGTTCCTAGAACCCAGTTTTTTACTTCCTTCCGCTGCCCTCACTTTTAATATCGGGGTGCGAATATCAAATTTCGTAGTCAGCTTTTAGTAAAAACTTTATTAAAGCTCTATATTGAATTTAATGGCTTCTGAAATAGAGTTCATAGTCCTATGCCGTCCTCAGCCAAAAAACTCAACGCCGGCATCGTCAGTCGGTAGCCACATGTATCGTTTTGTATTGTTCATTGTGACCACAGTCGGTGGGACTTGATGATCTCGATTGTGTCGGCCATTTTTTAACGAAATAATAAAAAATAGTAGACCGTATGCCATATTGTTTGCAATTTATGGTTTCAATTTTTTCTTTTTCCGGATTAGCTACTCTTGGCAAATATGGTAACACAAGGCATGATCAACATCAATAGCGCCATCCTGACTTTAATATTACAAATTCGAAAGTGAGTTTTTTTGTTTGTTACGCTTTCACGCTAAAACGGATGAACGGATTTGGATGAAATTTGGCACAGGGGTAGACCTAGATTAGGACATAAGATACTTTTCATCCCAATATTCCCACGGGATCTTAGGGAGACTTAGGCTGGTGAAACTGGTGAAAGCTACAATTTGATGCAAAAATAGAAGAAAAAGTTGATTATAAATTAAATGCGTGGTTATCTGGTTATGTGTGAACATAGCTGTAACACTAACACTACACAATTTAAATATGTGATTAAGCATAAGGTTCAAGTATGGCTTTTAACGACCAGTATTTGAAAAGTCGTTTAACAAAATAAAAGGCAACAATAACCGAAGGGCCGGTCGGCCTTCCCTCGCCCGTCGAAGGACGCTGGGACAAAAGCGAGCGTGCCTGCGCCTGCCCAGCCTCCGGACAAACGGGACTTAGCACTTTATTTACTTCGCATCCATTATCCCACTCATAAATTAGCTTAACAACTTTTCAAAGAATGTGATCAGTGATCCCTTTTCACAACTGACAACCGCAAGGGCAGGGCAGGCGTTGAAATATGATCCATCCATATAATAGGCATTTAAATGAGAAAGTGACTGGTGCATTGGTTTGTCAAGGTATGGTTTATTGTATTCTGTACTTACATATGCATAATCGTGAAATTTTATTTAAAAAAATTATTACTAGATTTGCTAAGAAGAGCAGGTTTAAAAAAATTCATGAGGATAGTTGTCCAAAAGTTCAATTTATTGGCAGCAAATATAAGTAGATAGTATTACCTATACCTGTATTAGTTTCCGCAAGTTCTTTAAAAACATTATAAAAAAGTTACGTCGCAATATTATTGTAATCGGATGCTGGCGGCCTGGATTCGCTGGAAAGTTCTGCGAAGTCACGAGGAGCCTCGTTGGCAATTCGGGCGTTCGGAATGGAGTCCGAATGTTTGCAGCGTACAGCGCGCGGTCAAGGCCTCGCTGAGACGGCGATTACACCTGATGCGCATCGGCAACACGACCCGCCTGCCAGACTGATTGTTATTGTAGATCGACTTAGTTGCATATAAAAATCGTCATAAATTTCACTTGAATTGCAGCTATCAGTTACTTTTCATTGTTTTGCCTGTAGTTCTGCCAAAATCCATCGTTCTAGACTCAATTTATGTTATGTCTAGCACATCGATAAAAAAAAATATAGCTATGGGATCTTTGTTTTTTTTTCAGGAGACAATTGGAAAAGTAGGTAAGTTTTTCTTTTTATTATCAAATACCTCATCTCCAGAGGAATCTTTCAAGAAAAGTGAGTTCCTACCTAAGCGAAGAAATATTCTGAATTCTGATCCTGATCTTAATCTGATGAATATGATCCTGAGCTTAAAAAAAATATCATTTTTTTAAATTTTGTGTACGAAGTTACGAATCAGCAACAAGTATTTTTTAATAAATCATAAGGTAGGTAGGTACGTAGCGGTGTCGAGTGGCGAAGAGTGCCGAGCTGTAGCGAGTTTTTCCGAAGAAGTGCGAGGTCAGTATGAGTCAATTACCCCGGGCGGGCTGTAGCGGCGACGACGCCGCCGTCGTCGCCGACGACACTGCGAACGCGCCACGCCGTCATACCACCCCACATGGCTTAAAGGTACAAATAAATTGATATAAAACGTATACGTTAATTTACTTTGTTTACCGTTAATATGAATTCGATACCTTGCATGTCTGATTTGTCAGTTTATGTAACCGCATGTTTAACAAATAAATTATCTTTTATCTTTTATCTTTTTTATCTTTTATCTATTTGAAGTTTAAACAAGTGTTTATGTAAAAATATAAAAGTTAAACCCAACTACGACAAAAAGTCAATCAACTAATTGCTTACTTACTTTAATTTGTCTGTCTGTGAAGTCTTGTTTATACCTGTTTAGTTGATTGGCTTTTTTGTCGTAGTTGGGTTTTAGTTTTCTAACTTGTATTTTAATTTTTTTGGGGTTATAATATTTTATGTTATTAGTATTACATATTTTTGAAATGTGATAAGCAAACCCTTTCATTTGATACCCAACATGGTACGATTTAATCGTATATTTTTTTTAGTTCATGGCTTTATTTCCTTTAGAGCGCGCCATTTTCAACTTAATGTGACGTCACACAATCTATAAACCAGCGGACGATCCAGACGCTTCCAACGATACCTCATTTGTCAAATTGTGATGAGTCGCTTACAAGATATGAGGGAACAGATGAACATACATACATACATACTTACGATGCCGGTCAAAATCATAACCCTCCGTTTTGCTTCGTCGTAGTAGGGTAAAAAAATGATGACTAACAAGTCCACCAACCTAACAATGTTTTATGATTTTCCAATATTTTAATAATGTTTCAAAATAATATCGTTGTAAATGTTCACCAAACGATATACCTACGTCAATCGTTTATTATTTTATTTATTGCCATTCTATACCTGACTACATATCACAGTATTTGTGCGGCAGAGTGTATATTACCATGAATAAGCAAGCATGACATACAGGCCGTGTGATCCGGACGCTCTCAATCGTGGTTGACCTCGGCTGATTCGGCAACCCGTGCCAAGGCCAAGGTCAATTTGTCGGGTGTGTTCAATTAATAGCTCAATGCAGTGACGCCGGGAGCCCCACACAGCGGCAGCGTCCGCCGAACGCATCACTTTGTGTGGATCCGTTTACGGCAATTATTTCTCAGCTCTTATTAAGTCGCATCTGATATATCTCATAGAAATTTGGGAAAGTGCCGGAAAAACGAAGTTGCAGGAATTACAAAGAGTACAAAATAAGGTCATAAAGATATTGTTTCGCTATCCATACCTAACACCAAATTGTAAATTTTTTAAAGAAACAAAACTAATGAATATCCAACAACTCTACCCATAATTACAATACCTGTGTTCTGATTAGAAAAATTATAGACAAAACCATCCACACTGACTTATCATTTACAAAAAAATCTCAAATTACTAAACGCAGTCTTCGTCGACCAAGTCTACTTGTTTTGCCAAGAATGCGCACTAATTACGCTAGAAAGCACAACATATGAAGGAGCACAACTGTGTAATAATCTACCCTCATACATATATATAAACATGACCCTCCTTCTGGGGCAGTCGGGTAAAAGTGTTAGCTCTCTCAGCAGTTTTAAATCTCGGCTATCCAAACACAAAATTGAAAACTGCCTTGACTAGCGTCCTCCTAATTACGTTGAGAATTGAATTGTTGAATGAGTATAGAATCATTTTATATAATACTATACATATACTTTGGGGACGGTTACCTAAAATAAGATGATTTTGTCTCACATGAGCGACTACTCTACAAACTAGAGAGATATGGAATAAGAGGCAAGGCGCAAGATTGGCTTAAAAGCTATTTGTCTGATCGCCAACAGAGAACAGTTATTTCTAGAATAGAACAAAACACTAGGACGACATATAGCTCAGAATTAAAAATTAATAAATCTGACGTTCCACAGGGAAGCGTACTGGGTCCGCCACTATTTATATTATACATAAATGACCTCAAAAAATGTTTAAAATATGAATGTATCCAATTTGCTGACGACACTACTTTGACTATAAAAACTGACATAGAAACTAATACTAACATTGAATTAATTAATGTAATATAATGGCTCGGGGACAATAATCTTAATGTTAATATTAATAAAACCAAAATTGTTCAATTTCAAACATGCAATATGTCGGTAAAACCAACAACAATTCTATATTATGATAACACAATTTTGCAACCAGAACCATCGGCTTTATTTTTAGGTATAATAATTGGCAATAAACTGAACTGGAAGGAACATGTAGATAGAGTATGTAACAAGCTTGATAAGTTTGTATATGCCCTTCGCAAGTTAAGACTGGTGTCCAGTAAATAAACTGTCCTCAATGCATATCATGGGTATGTTTCATCAGTATTGCGTTACGGCCTAGTGATATGGGGTAATTCAGTGGATGTGGGCAGAGCATTTAAAGTACAATTTTTTTTATCAGAGCCATGAGCGGAGCAGTATACTTAGACCATTGCAGGCCATTATTTAAAGAATTAAAAATTCTTCCACTCCCGTGCCTTTATATTTTTGAGGCTTGTTTATTTGTAAAAAAATACCCACAGTTATTCCTATTAAATGAACAAGTCTCCCAAAGACTGAAGCCTGGCTTGAGAATGTTACCAATTAAATATTTTGACATTACAAATAATACTATTCAATTAATCTGAATCAATATTATTGTATCAAATTAAAAATATAAATTCAAATAATTTATAACTTTTATTGTAATGTCTACGGTTTGCATGCACTGAGCTTATTTAATTTTCTACACCAGCAATGGTAGTATATGTGAATCAATATTTAATTTTAGATCTCAATGTACCATATACTTAGAAATAAATATTATTCTATTCTAAGTTTACTTAATGTTTCTTGTCTGTTCTCATGTAAGCAGCTTTTTTGTCTTTTATAATGATTTTTAAACCTAAATTCGGCGGAGACGATACGACGCAGGATATTGCTTCGTAGGTACTGAACTTAGCCAAAGAATCGTTTCAATTTAAATTTTAACGTGATTTATTTATTATTTATGGTTGGAAACCAATACAGGCATTAATAGTTCTTTAAATTTGTATTACAATGTTGTCTTCCATTTGAAGTCGAATGTTTAATGCGTAAACGGCAAACTGGATGACGCAATCTAACCTTCGAAACTTGGCAAAAAATAATATGAAAACACGCAAATGAGAGGCTACAACGACCCCGACGTGATTCAGTACTTAGAGCTCAGAAAAATAATGTATAGTCATCAGTATTCTTACACCAATTGTATGTATATTTAGTATTTTTGTATTGTATTTTGGTGGTGCGATATTAAAATCTGAACAATACCGATCGTTGTTCTATGTGGGTTGTCTAATATCGCAAACCTCCAAACATGTGAACGGCCCCGCTGAATAAACTAGGAGCACTTCCTCATTCGAATATCGGAACATGTCAATGTCAAACTGTGCTGATTTAGCCGCAATGTCAACCTCAAGGCATGAGGAAATTTGACGGTTTACTAATTAATCTGATATTGTGCTAAACATAGATCTCGCGCAACCATTTAACAATAGTGGACATCATTATTCTACAATAGGGCATTCATCTATCCTATCAACATAAATGTAAGTAGATATGTTATGACTACATGATTTAATCATATTGATTTGGTTAAACCTTATTGATGATGTTTATTTAATCCGTTTCATGTTTATTGAATACTTCTCAAGTCAACTAGGGTAGAGCAAGAGCCTGTATATCAACTTATGATAATTAAGTGAATGAAAAATATAATATTCATGCAAGTACATGAATTGTACTGATGAAGGAGCCTTTCTCCTTTCGGTCACCTCACCTTGATATTTGCATCAAGTCGAGATTTCCTGCTCCGGCAGAGGACGTCTGGATATTATTTACACATCCTATTAGAAGCAACTCGGAATTATAATAGGTACATATTTCCCGCTTCAGCTCTGATAATGTCTAACTTTTACAATTAAAACATATGGAAATAGGACAAAGCATGTTCTCTATCGTAGCATATCGAGCGAAATGCGAACGCGCCAAGTAGAGCATTGAAATCGGCTATTGGTCCAAGATTCTAGAGCTTTGAGCTTGTTTTATTATACGCTGCAATAACGTAACGTAATGAAGTATAGGAGAGGTGTTGCGCAGTGGGTTTTTGCGTAATCAGAGCATCGCGGCGTCCCCCGCGCGGCGATGATGCGCCTCGTTGTATAATGTTGTTGGTCGGGCTCGTTTGCGCAGCGCCCGCGCCGCGCCGCCGCCGCCGGCCGCCGCGCCGCAGCCGCTGCAGCTCAGCGTTGCACTACTCACCTACACTCTACAGTGTGCGCAACAATGAGGAAGTGTATGCCGAACATTTCCTAGTGTTACATTTACTCGCCCTCATTAATGCCATATAGTGTTTTGTGTGAGTTCTGATCATTTTCTATGAATTTAAAGATATGAAAATGTAACTGTTTTACAGACTAAAGTAAACTTCATATGGCTGGATTTAGGTGTAAGCAGCGAGGGTGCTTATGTTTTGTGTTACCAATGGATGACAGCGCAAAGACAACATGTTATTCTGGATCACTCTGAATTTTGTACATAATCGATGAACACCGACGTGAACTCGAACTAAATACGTAAAATTTACATTTTGATGAGTCCAATTTAAACTGTCGGCTACGGGCTACTAAATAGTAAACACATTAAAATCAGTCTAGATCTATTTCCTTGAATAAATATGATTTACATGACCACTGCGTGCCTATTTGGGAAAAATCATATTCTTTTATTTATTTTCAAATTAACTTGGGTACTGTACTAATTTTAAGGCATTTATACTGCAGCTAGGAAGTGCAGATTTGTAAGGAAAGCTCTGAATCATATTTTTAAGGAAAAAGGCATGAAAAAACTGACACGCGGCAAGAAGCTGCGGCCCGCGGGGGCCCTCGGGGGTAAGCCGCGAAATATTGCGCAGCACTAACTCCTGAAAACGTGTCCGAAGAAAGTTCACGGCCGCGCGTTGACGTTACCACCTGCCGCGCCCCGCGCCCGCGCCCGCGCCCGCTCCTCGTGCGGCGCTTCCGCCACCCGCCAGCCTGCCGCGCTCTGCCTCGCACCTACACAGATGTCTGCCTGGGCCTACCCGATCAACGTTTATTGCTTCCTAGATAAATAACCTCCATTACAGTTACATTCAGGCACATATAGTACCGTAACTCTAGCTAAGGACAACTTAGTGTCCGTATCCATTTAAAATTAACTTGCAATAAAAAAATATCGTGCAACGCATTGTTATCAATATGTAGGTATCGCTAAATGAAAATCCTAAATGTTTTATCGGTTCGCTATCGCGGTTCAAGGCCCCGAGTCGGCCGATAGGCGAGGGTTATATTTATGTGTATGAAGGGTGATCGATTTGCTCATAACATCTAGACTGTCAGCAGGAGCTGTGAGATTAGAGTGGGCGGCGGGTAGGGGCCGGGGAGGCATCGTGGCCTTGGCTCGTTCGTTGGCCGCGGCGGCGCGCGGCGCGTGTACCGGCCGCGATAATTTCGGCAGTTGCGCGCACGAGTCTACTGACCCCGTCGTCGTTGTTTGCGACGCAAATGATCCCCTTGAGTTTATTTAAATCACCCACTCCGCTAACCGTTCAAATAAATAGTAAATAAATATTTAGATGTCACTATTTTGGAAAAAAGACGATTCTTTGTTTCCATGAGGCATTGTTAATTTAAAAAACCAGGTAGGTATAACAAAATTAGGTAATTCGACTTCTGCCAGCTGGCTAAAAAGTTTCCTTTAATATAAGATGTTACCTTTTTGTTATCAATGTTTAAAACAGTTACCTAAGTAATAAACCTTACCTAATTAGTCAAAAGAAAAGCACAAGGTAAACAATTACATAATATTCTCACGCTGAAGCCGGGAAAATGTATATTATTATATGACCCGGGAAAATGTATACCTATTATATTGTGTATTTAGGTTGTAATTTAACTCTGATAATTGAATATGTTTTTTTTGTTTGTTCGACGAAGGGAAGCAGTGCCATCGAAGTACGAACTTAGTTCGCGGAGAAAGTGCTGCGCATTACCTATATCCAACTTTCATTTTATAAGCGACCGGTTCCAATATCTTTTTTCTTTAGAGTGCCCTCACGCTCCACATATTAAACGATTAAATGAGTACAAAATTGTTATTTTCTGCAATGTATTGTTATTAAATAGTGTGACTTTAGTTCTACGCAAAGTAGTAGGTACTGGAAATATAAAGTCTAAAGTTCTCTCAATAGCCCTAGTTAATTTTATACGCAAACTAAAACTGCTACCCTCTAAGCACACCAAGCAAAACACACCAAGCAATTTGGTAAGCACACCAAGTAACGGACGGGCGAACGAACGGAGTACGGCTTTAGTAAGCCGTACTCCGTTCTATTACACTGATTAACATCATTTACTACGACCATTTTGTGTAGGATGCCATAAGTAACCATTGTTGGAATTGCTATAATTACACTACAGCAGAGAATAATCGGCTGTCTATACAAGATGCCTTCTAATTTAGGCTTTGGTTGCGGGATTCAAGTGTAATATCACGCACAGTGACCTCCTTGTCAACAAAAAATAACAATAAAGCAGTCATTCAACTTGGCATAAGTATTATTAAAGGTGATGCAAAGCTTTCCTTTATTTAAAAAATAACACAATGGTTATTATTGGAGCAGTTTCGATTTTCGGCAATCAATAATTTGCGTGGTTGGCATTGTGAGCGCACTTCCTCGTCTCCCAGCTGGCGGAGAAACGTGGCAGCCGCTTGCACCTTGTTATTAGTAAAAAGTGGATCCGCACAAACATCGGTATTTAAATATTTTGGGTCTTTTGTGGTGTATTTTTTGAGTGAGTATATATTATAGTGATAGCCAACGCATGCCATACGCATGTGCGCCGCGTGCCACCCGACACATGTTTCTTGGTTGTTTTCTGGCAACAAAGGTGACGTATGGTATGATATAATAATAAACTGATGGTTTACTTTACAAGTTGTAGGTAAGATAAGGGCTTACGGGGCAATAAATAGGCATAGGAAAAGGAAGAGCACTGGGGACGTGGGACTGTGGGACTGTGGGACTGGTGCGGAGATGTGGAGTCGGCGACCGCGCGCGCGTGCACTCAACTCCGCAAGTGCGTGTAACGGTGCACCACGTTCTTGCTGTGCCACTCCGCCACTATTACATTGATAACTAGGAACCTTCTCGAAAAAATATGTCATAACGATTTGCATGGAGACAACCATTTTTTTAATATTTAATATAGAAAGACTAATAATAATAACACAATTTACGAAATAACTATAAAACACTTTACACGCTGCGCTGTAGTTTAAAAAGGTACAAGTTATTAGACCCGTATTGATGGTATGCAAGTCTTTGACCACAACAAAAAGGAATTAACCGAACAATAAAACAGTGTTAAAGATTTACTGGTGAAATGACCACTAATGACAATTTCGTAGAAAAGTCTTTAGTCATTTTGTTTTTGTGTCGTTACATTGTCTCAAGGGTGTTTTCTTTTCTATAGCAAAAGATGGCTATTGTTTTGATGTCGCATATATTTTGAATGGACTGAGGCTGAGACAGATTTAGGTTTAGGTATATTGTCGCTGGTTGGACGTAAGTATCATGACCCATATTGTCAATGGATCAAGGAGCAACGAGCGAATTTAATACCATCTGCTGAGTAAACAATAGATCAATAGAAATCTACTAACCCTTACTCCCAACTTCCTTTCAACTTCGATTTCAAGGGTTGAAAATTTTTACAATCCGCGTAAAAAATGCAAGCAGAATGGTGTTCTTCTATTGTCAAAAAAATCACGATGCGATTCGACCTACCCTTTCTTTTCATCTCGGATTTCACGAACAGGTAAAGTCCAACTTTTTGCCGGGATACGTTATTGTGCAAGATTCGCGATTTCTAACTCTTCTGTGATGATGAAAAAATTAAAATGGTTGTTTAATCGAAACCTTTTTGACGACAAAAAATGCGAGGATTGAATCTTTTACAATTTTTTTTTAACTTCCTTTTGTTAGATCGCGTAACCGACATTCCCAGATCGTTGATGTATTGTGTCGGCGCTAAACGTTATCGCGGCCGAGGGATGCCCTTACAAATATTCGTCTTAATGATAAAATATCAGCGGGATACCGTGCAATATTTTCACAATACTGTATTCTCATAATTTAGGCTTTACTTTGCGATTCTCAAAAAAACTGATATTAACACATTTGATCTATCGTTTATATTAATTCTGTCTAAGATGCGATATTTTAATTTTTTATCGAGCAAAGCCAACAGCGTTTTTACAGTTTATGTAAAAGGAAAAAAAAAACATTTGGCATAAGAATGACAACAATAGCCTAGTCCCTTGGCATTCCGGTACTTAACGACAATTATGTATGTGTATGGTAACCTACAGTAATCAGCACCCAAATAATTATTTCTGCGGTGTTTTGTGTTGGTGATTTGTTGTCAATAGCTCGGCGGGATCCTTGGACATTGCTAGTAGCACAATAGTTGGCGACTCATTCTTACAACAGAATTTCTGTTCTTTTCCTCAATGTGCATTCTGAATAGGCGTGGTGCAGGGGCGATGCGAATGTCCATATTATTATGTATGCGTATGGAGTCCAGTTGGCATTAGTAAGCACGATTGCACGACAATCGCGGCGTGATGACGGCAGCCGCGAGCCGCGAGCCGAGCGGGCATAGGGCGAGCCCCGTTAGGACGGGGTGACTGACTCCAGCACTGCAACCTGGTGCATTGTGCTCTAACGAGAACACACCATTATGTGCAATCATATCAAGCGAGCTAACTTTACCTCCTTTCGAACAAACTTGAGGACAGTGCGTCGCGTCGGTCGGTGACACTTACCTGTAACAAGGAAAATCAAACATTGCAGCTACTTTGCATTAAGTTGTAAAAAAATTACCAGAGTCTAGATCAAAATTAAAATAAACTGCTCACAATGGCATCAACTGATAGTCAGGAAAAAGTACAATGGATTTAACAGTGGTCGTTATTTTTATGGTCTGCGTCGAGGCAAACAACGAGGCCATGCACACTCTACATATCACTTTATATGCTAATAAAGGTATTGTTTCTAAGTCAAAGTCGATTAAATGATGCGCATATATTACTATTAAATAGAAATTTTAAGTAATTTTAGTATTTTCCTCGGTTGGCACAGGAAGCGGTAGGGTCAACGCACGAAATAATGTCGTTCACTGCCGAAGGTGGCTACTGAACTTGAGCTGGGCGTCCTTGAGCCTCCGAAATTGCCAATACTCAACACAGGCGTGGTTACTTCACATCTCACCGTGCTGTAACGAGCACACACGAGCGCTATATAGCACAAGAATGTTCACCCACACCGACGTAATGCTGATCATACACTCAAATCGGCTACCAGCACAAGCGAACACCAAGTCAACGAACCGTAATGTGAAAAATGAATCGCATGTGAAAATAACAAGTCACATTTATCAACTACATTATGTTGTTGGAGAAAATTCAAAATTTACATTAACTTTACCGCATATGACATTGTCCTTTGGTCACGTTTTTAGCGTTCATGAAACATGTGACACTGATCTAATTTAATCATGTCAACTCATGCTCAATTAATTTATTATCGTTTCAAGTGAAGAAGGTTGCCATGTAGGAAGGGAATTACAACATCTATAAAATCACGTATTATTAAGGAAATCGCAGTGCGTTTGTAACACGAATGTGCCTCGGATCATTTCAGAGAAGTCTAACCCTTAGGCGCGGTTGATTCATAACATTTTACAATTAGCACAAGAATTACCTACATATTAATAATCTAAAAATATTCATCCTTCACATTGTTAGTTTGACATTGAATTATTAATATATAATTGTAATTATTCAATCATAAGCGCAAAACCATGACGTCTTTGACGTTACATATTTGAAGTATTTAAACACGCAAAACTCAACTCAAATGCAGAATGACTAATTTCCGGATAAATTTCTGCGATTAGTAATAGAACACACCGGTGAGGAACCGAGCCACCGAGGTCGGCGGGTAATAATAAGATTTATATTTTGTGTGTGAGGCCTCGGGCCACTGACCGCTGCCGAATCTCAAGGTCTGCGAGCATCGCGCGGTAAACAAGTGCCGACGTATATACCTCGCCACCTATCTACACATAGCGTGTAGCATGACTTATATTATCGACTTTACCTACTCCACCGCTCCACGTGATCTAATGGCAGTGTCGGTATTCCACATTCGGTATTTCACTGATAAAAAACCTGTCTTTGAACTCTAATCTTTGGATCAGCCTACTTTATACCTAAATGCAAACGTCAATAAGTGTACTTATTATTTCAAGGAATTTGTTTATGTGGTTTGGAGTTTGTCAGAATAGTATTTATAATATTGTTTTTTCCTGAAAACATTGTAAAGACGCAATAAATGGAAATTTCAAATAGCCTTGAATTGAGAAATAGACTCGTAGACTGCCAAAAGTTCAATATCGCATGTAAATCTACTGCTATCTTTATACATAAGGGTCACGCACTGATGAATGTTCATTATACGTAATTTTTGTCATGATGTCGTGACATTTATTTAAATAATCAATTTTGATTTTGTAAGTATATCATGTCACTACTTCCCCATTGATTGCTTGAAAATAATAGAGGCGAACATTTTTACAAGCGCGATTCTATCGATCGCTACTCGTTGTTTGTGAAGCAATCTTGTCAAAGATAAATTAATTTGTAGGCACGTTGGTCTTGAACTTAAGAATCAATTCAAGGGATCTAGATCTTTTATAATAACGTAGGCATTACTACGACATAAGCCAGTGCTACGAAGGTGCTACGCGTCTGCTACGCCACTGCTACGCTTCCGTAGACCGGGCGGGACTAAATGAAGTGGAGCCGGAGAGAGTGTTCACTGAGCCAGTATTATGGACGACACGACGGGCATTTTGAAGTCGAGGTCTTTGGGAAAAGCGACCACTACAATTTGGGGAAATGATCCGTCGGTTACGGGGCCGTGCTACATGAGGGCCGTGGCACGATTATTTTATATTAAACTTAAGTTTTAGAAATTTCTTGACAATGTTTTATTTTTTTCTTTGACGACATGACGACATATCTGGCTTGGAAACGGGTTAAGTTGATGACTTAATGTGGTTTATCGTCCGATGTTCCAAAAAATATGTTAACAATGCAACATGTTGCTTTCTTTCTAACAAACACCAATTTACCTACACCATTGTATAGCTTACGTGTACAGTTCAATTATTTTTATCAAGTTCAATGACATTTTATCATTTCGCCTTGAATTTATCGCTATTGTCTGCCAAATAAATGACGTGCCAAAAAAAACAAATCTGTTTTGTTTTTGGCAACATATTCATCGAATACCACCAATAACCAATTCACTTTTTGTACTTTCGAGTTGAAAACATTATTGTTTTTTATTTATTTACGTGGCATATGTTCATGCAAGCATGGCGTAATAGGCGTGTAATACATTCTAGTAGAAAATAAGAAGTAGCTACCGGACGGCGCGCACATGTCGCAGTCAATGCCCGTGGAACTTGATCTTCGGCTAGTTGTTCCTGGTTCACGGGTATGTCACCTGCGATCGAGTGTCATACAAATTAGCGCGATTTTCAGGCGATTGCGCGACAAAGCGCCGACACTGTCGTCTGATGTAGTTGCCCTCTTTGAACTTTCCACTCGTTAAACTTGATAATCGACAGAGTAAGCTGACTTTATACTGATTACGTAATAGGTGGCTCGAGTTTCTAAAAGTCATAACATCGACTTAGAATATCCATCATTTTAATGTTTTATGAATTCTTTAAATATTTTACGATTCACTCATAGTCATAAAAAAGTGTTTTGAACAAAACAACTTTTTATCGTTATGTTGTATACAAAGCGTTATGTTTGCAATACTGATTATAATTATAATTTAAACCGAATCGATTCTACAAACAGAATGCACGTTGATCTGACCAAAAACTTTCCCACACTAAAGTTTCGCCGCATTTGTTCTGAGGCTATTTTCCCGTCACGTTCTGTTGCGCATGCACTAAAACTCGCCAGTATATATTCATTTTCCTATATAGGAATAGTGCATGAAGGCAGCACATAGGTAACGTCCATATATACCGGTTTACGTGTACCATAGTTATTCGTAGATAATGTCATACGCATGCGTGTCGCGTAATCGGACAGGATTCGCACGGTGGCGAGTGCAAGCGATGCATCGCGGGGTGCAACGTGGGAGCGGGACGGAGCGAGTTCAATGGTATTTGATATAGTGCAATGGAGTTCTTTAACCCCTTAGCCTACCTGCGATTCTTGCGAATGAGGCAGTCCGGCCGTTGTCCCTGACTGCACCACTATCAAGCACGTATCTTTATAGGTCGCTGCTAAGCACGGTACCGACAGCATATTGCTGCTCTGTTGTGGAAATATACTTCACACAACAACGTGGCCTCACCGCGGCGCGGCGGCGGCGTGAGGGTTTGAAATGATTTGGGTAGTGTCGAAATCAGACTGCTGTTTGTTGCTATACATAGTGAAACTAGATTTTTTTAATATACGTTTAATTTTTGAAAGTTGCGTTCTAAAATATTACCTTTATAGAATTACATTCACATTTATTGTTTAGAAATCCTAGCTTCTTTCTCTGCATGACTATTCGAGAATTATGTAAGATTTCTATTTAACAAAGCAATTAGAAAACTATTAATAGCAAATTATCAAAGATTGTTTTTTTGGCTTTCATGTTTATTGCTAATAAAAACTAGGAAAATAATAATAGTATGTTTTTTGCAGACTGCATGGGCTAGTGATGTAACCAACTGGGCATGCCAATCACGTCGGATAGAAGCTATTCGCATATCAACTATAATCTAGGTTTTTAAAAATTCGCAGCAGGTGTGTAGGAGGAGATCGCAACGTGCGGAGGGGGGAGGGGCGGCACTGGACTGGTTTCCGTTGTTTCGCAATAACGCGGGTTCAATGACGCCTCCGTACTTATAATTGTTGGCGTGTCATGAACGTGCACTCGACCCCTTCACTTCTGTGCCGTGTGTATCGGCCCTGAAATATCTCAACCCGCTGATGATCACGTCAACTGTCACGCTCTACATACGTTAAAGGATAAAAAAAGGAATAGCTGGCCAGTTTTGTCGATCGTGCCAAACCAACTGTAACCACTTAACCAGATAATATTATCTTCTAAGTAAAATTTTAAATTTCCGGATTGATGATCTTTAAATCAAGTCCATAATTTCCAATTGTTGTCCCGTGATAACCGTGATAGGGAAGGGCGCACAAACACCCTAATAATGATATGCCTATACAAACTGACCTACAAAAGCGATAAGGAAGAAAGTAAACAGAAACAATAAATAATTCATATAAAGATAAATAGTAACATTGTTTTGATACTGACCTCTTAACTACGAGTAAGTTAGTTACTTTACGAATCTGATCTACCAGACTGTATAGTATAGAATGTTTTAATTTAAGTTCCCCAGTCTAGTTAGTTTTCAAGAATTTTGAGTAAGTTAAATGTGTTGATGTACCTAGTTCGTTGTGAAAGCTGTAAGTTGAACGGGTGGCAGCACGGCGGCGCCGCGGCGTTGACCTCGCGCCGCGAACGACGACCCACCGCCTCGTACTAACTACACACGATACAACCAATTTATAGTTCAAATAGTCTAGCTAATCGTCGCACCTGATATAATACTCATTAATAACTGCACACTACCTTACAGCTACCCCGTCCGCAACTAAGTAAGGAAAATTAAGTGGGGGCAGTTTATGTTGCATGTAATTACAATTTCCTACACCGATACGATTTATGGCTTTGCAATAATTAACTGCATAATTTTTTAATTTAATTACATACACAACGACCACATGACATGTGTTATTTAGTTATTTACTTTTTAGTTACTGCAGCGTTTATTGCAAATACGTTAATGTTGTCCACATGTAATAAGAGTTCGATATATTAGGTGCAGTGTTGTTGTGGTGTGCAGCGCAGTGTTTCGTAACTGGCGGAGTCGCGGCCGTGGTCGATGACTCCGAACGTTCTAGTGCTCACATCTCTCCGCGTTGCGTAACCGCGAGAAAGTTGACATCCGCTCGTGGAACGTTCCGGCCAACATTTTCAGCTCAGAGTCAACGCACCGCGATGCACCCCAATTAGCACCGAGCGCTAGGCGATGCAACTCCGTCGAATAACACATTGTAGAGTTGAACACATACAAATGGCGTGACATGTGACATATTATGACAAGGTACAACAATGTTTGCCTTTTGTGTTTAGGCACACTCTATTAAGCCTTTTAATCGTTTTAATGCTAACATAAGTGCGATAAATAATGAATTACTTTAAAACGAAATTTATCGGTCAATTATCAATACCTACTTGTACAATGTTAGTTGTATTGGCGGACAACGTGACGTATCATTGTATCAACTAAATCCTGAACAACATAATTTAAAATTATAAAAATGTGATTTGTTGACGTTGGCGGTTACATTATTATACACTACTCCTGATATAATATAAGCAATAATAGCTCGAGGCCGTAATAAAATGTCATTGTCACAGCGTTATCAAAATCGAGGACATTTTTATATAATTCTGGGTCATTGTACCGAAGCGATGTTTTGTTCAGCTTATCGCTGCTATGCTATCGAGCTAGCAATGTATGTCACTGATAATACAGTGTAGCCTGTTCCTTTGTTTGTTTCAACCAAACTACTTTGACGGCAACTACATGTATACTCTGTGGTGCCTGTCGTGTCATCTAAGGTGAAGGTTATTAATTATTACACATTGTTACTATTATTTTAATTCTACCAAAACTGGCTTTTCACAAAACGTCTCTGCCACGAATTAAAGTCATACAAATGTTACGTGTTCACTCACGTTCGTGTTACTAACCAAATACTTATGTAGTTCCATTGTACCAATTATTTTCAAAGTAGATATATAGCCTACAATGATCGAGTTCGCCTGTAACCGACGCATACGGGATTTATTTCGTCGACGTGTCAACCTAACACATTTTTTTTTTAAAAGGTCCGTTTCAACGGACTTCTTAGTCAACTGTCATGAGTCAGTGCTTGACGTACCATCACCGTGTAGCGGAATCTACTGTGACAACCGACTTGAACCAATGTTCTCAAACAACAACGCGGCCACGTTCTCAAACAAACCGAACTGAAAATAATTGATTATGTTCCATACATATGTCCTAATGAACGTATGAGAATGCATGGGTATGTAAATGAGAGCGTAAGAGTGATGACGCACCGGTGAAATGGAACTGTATAAATGAATGACTGAAAAGCAGAGCATATTAAGGGAGACAATATGAAGTAACGAACACGACGACACACCGGTGCAACTACATCATTTATGAATCAGACTACGTGGAAAAAACTTTCAAATTGCTTAAAACATTTTATGTAGAATATTTTTATAATCACAGTCTCGTAGGAAAATAATCTATTGTTGCTAAATTACCAACACCGTTAATAGGAGATTGTGTGGCTGACGCATTGTTTTTATGAGTTATTTTTGTCATTAATTTGGTTGTCACCTACGCGTGACTGACTACGCTACGCTATAGGCTTAAGAAATAAGAGTCATTGTAGTTCAACATGAACTGTGTTTGATAGCGTACGTATATTATTACCTTCATTGTATTGTAGCGATGTATCGCGATGGAGCCGACGTCGAGGGTGACTGACCCACTCATGGCAGATATTTGTACAATTGTGTTTGTAGATTCGCTCCAAGGACGCCGTTTACGTCACCCGGGGTAATCGACTACCATGGTATGATAGAGATAGTATCACACGAATTTTATCTTTATTTCGTTGTATCAAAGTTGGTTATGCAAAAAGCTAGGAGATAACCGCTGAAGATAGAAATATGGATTTGTTAATTTGGAGAGACGATATTCTAGAGGTCAATAATACCGGATGAAATCAATAACCACATTGCGTCGTTCTATAAATATGTATGATCGTCCAGGGAGGGACTAGCTTCAAAATATTAACTATCTATTTATATGTTGATAAACTTGTTATAGGTATTGTAGATTAGATCGCGTGCAGTGCTCGTAGCTGAAGTGGAGTCACCGAGTGTCGCGCGGCGGGTGCGGGCGCTACACCCGCGCGACAATGCGCCGACAGCCGGTCATTAACCCTTCGCACCCGCCGCCGCCCGGCGTGCACCCTAACGCACACACAACCCTCCTCCTCCCAATATTTTCCAAATATTACTTTTGTAAACATCGAAGAGTCCCACCACTGTCCCCGATTTCAATTCGCAGCACGAACTTATAGCAAAGTTCCTAAGTTGGCACAATAATACGCAATTAATACATTACGCTAGGTTTAAGGAACTCCTACGACGTAACCTGTAAGTACTACATCTAAACGAATCACAAAAAATGTTGCGCAACCCATTAACGCCGAAGTATTTATGGTGTTACGTAAAAAGGAGATGCGACATGTTCGTTTTGTGGGGTAAACACCTGCACACAACTTCGCATCACATGGCGTGCCCGTAATTGTGATGAATAGTTTATTGCCGCAGCTTATTGCAAATATTATGCGACTAAAATAAGGATAACCAATGTTGTAATAAAATGCACAGTTAGTTGAATGGTGATTACGGTCGAAATATGGCTGAATCGAAGGCTGCTCATCAATTCAGGACATGTCACTGGAACCTAGGCGTGCCTGCACAGGATTGTTCTAGACTACACTCATACAGTTACTAGCTAACGGCACCCAACCGTTTCCGTGTTCACGCAATACCATCTGCATTTGTAAGTTTTTAATATTTTATACAATGTTAAAACTTTGTTATTGTGGAAAAATAATTTTCAGCCAGATTTAAAAAAAATGTGAAACCCATCCATATTTTCAGGTAGTATTCCGATTTACCTAACATATGTCGATATAAACTGTACGGTCAATTATATAATTGAAAACTCGGTTTTTTTTAATGAGTCTTCAACATGATTGTGGATGACAATTAATATGTGTACACATAATGTGTGCTAGCTGACATAATTATGGCTAATATTTAGATTTATGTTTTATGTTGCGTAATGTAAATGATTTTGCATATGTCTGTATAGAATCAATTTTTTCTAACTGAACAGACATCTTCACCACTTCCTAGTGCTTTAGCTGGGAAGAAGAAGTAGCTCACCAAACTCCCCAGCAGCGCAGATGTCTGTTCAGTTAGAAAAATTTATTCTAGACGTACACATAATACAATTTTAATTGGTCTACTGATATTGTGACACTAATATGGAAATCGTAGTCAAGTTATCCTGTAAACGGAAAACCTACATACAAAAATGACCAATAAAACCTCTGTTATATAATTCAGTCTAAGTGGAAAATAATCATTCTTAAACAAGACAGGAGGCTTATTGGCTTCCCCGAACCACCTCTGAAAATAAGCCACTGCAAATTCTGTAAATGTCTGTAACGCATAACTAACAAGTGTGTAAGGCATGAAAGCACATAATATGTATCGCAGCGCACGCTTTTAGTTTTCGCGCCACAGTTAGCCGATATAGGGGAATCGTGCACGCATCGGGCGGGCAACGACCGCGGGAACTTGTAACTACATCCGGAGGCTCAGAACCGTACAGACGTAACTGCGCCTCGGAACCGGCGCGCTTACGACGTTGTTTATCCGCGCGCCTTAGCGAGCGCTTTGAACCCACACTTGACAGGGCACACTGCCCGGCGTTCTTCGCAATACCGATAGCCCTTCCGCATTATAACGTGCCTAATATAAATTGACAGCTCACTGTATGTAAATATTTCTGTCCCAGCTCTTTATTTGTTACTTATTATGTGAAATAAATATTGCCACGTCATCATTACCTACGCCATGTCATCATCTATTATATAAATTGAATGATTTCCATTGTGAAATTATTGCACTTGAATTATTTTGTTTTGTAAACAATATTACACATCCATCATTCATTCCACCAATCATGCCCGGAAAGAATTTGCATTGTTGTTCCACTTGCGCGCTCTACTATTTTCAAACAAATCTACTTAATAAGTTTTTTTAAGAACAAGTTTAATTAAAAACTGATAATGTAGTTTAGCCCATTTCTCGTTCCAAGTGCGCATAAAATAAAAAGTTTAAATATGTAAATGAAAACAGCCAGCGTCACGAATTTACGACACATAAGTCAAAGACGGGCAGAGTGTAGCTCTAACAGAATTCCAAACTGTTATATAATGTTACAGATCAAGTTTATTAATGTCAAAGTTGTGAGCAGTGAATGCCCTATAGCGGAAGACGTCATTGCTGCAGAGTCATGCTCGGAGAAAGGCCTGAGAAATTTCCCCGCGTTACGACATCGCGCCGAGTCAACCGCTGGAATTAGCGAACGGGCAATACGATGGAAATGGAAAATCGCGAAGTGCAGCGGAGAGTTGGGGCGGCGACGGCTCAGGGCGGGGAGGGGGTCCGGGCATTCGCGTGCACTGGCCTATATGCAGTGCGACGACACCGGCGCCCGGGAGCGATGCACTCTCTAAGTACATACTCGTAGTGCCGCGTACTCAACGCACACTAAGGCACACACCTATTTTTTCTATGTGCAGTTGTGTAGGGCGCCGTCGAGTCTCTCTTTACATAAAAAGTTTACTTGAAAAGAAGACTTTCAAAGCTGAAGAAGATTGAAATGCTGATGTAAGTACTCATGCAACACAAAAACGTATTCTATATCACTGCAAAGACTACCGTCAAAGGAAAGTTTTACATGACAAGGAAAAGATCCTTGCGGAGAAAATGATCCTTTTGAGTTCTGAATCCATTTTCTTCGGTGTTCTTGCCTGCGTATCTATGTAACGCGCGGCTACTTGCATGCAATTCCTTATTACCTGACGACCTACTCTATTGACAGCTTGCATTGTTGGGACTAATTACAACATGAGCCAAGTTAATAATTTCTAAAATTCTTGATTGAATTTGCAATGTTATAGTTATTTGTTAGTAACAATAAAAGTAACAACAGCTTTTCACACCTTTGATACAAAGTAAGCCGGAAAACCAAAACTGAACGACTGCACGACCGGAAATCTAGCCAAGTACGGCAGTCGGCAAGTATGAAAGTTTTAACCATAACAAGTGACACTGCACTTTACGCATGCATGTGGCGGCAGATAACCGTAAAAGTGGAACGGATATTGGTGCATTACAATGGAATATACATGCGTGCAATGGAGCGGGGTGACCGTGCGCAGGGTGCGCTGACGTCCCATGTTCCGGTCTGGATGCGGCTGACTCATGCACGCACCACCCACCTATGTGCACATAGCCTTCCAGGGTTTTTCTGACAAGAAATTCTGAGTAAGAAACTATCAATCCTAATTTCGCCAAGTGTTATTGTTTTCATTTTGCACTTTTTCCAATTCTTTACTGTTACACGTTAAATGTTGTTATTTTTAACATCAATAACATCCAGTCTACGGGCACTATTAATCGCGTGTTTTTTCTTACATCTAACCATCCTAGACCAATTCACCATCAAATTGACGTTTATGACCGACGCGTTAACTATACACATGCTAGGCCACATGCTAACTTTAACAAATCTCGGAAAGCTTCCTCAAACCTTGGAATTTAATAATGCCCGTGTGTTTTAAAATCTTTTATATCCTACTTCACAAACAGATGTGTCTAGATCGTTCTACAACAACGTTCTACAAAAGATCTGTCATACAAATAGATTTGTTAGTTAATAAAAAAATAAAATAAAAACAAAACTTCATATGTTTTAGTTGTAACTTTAATCTGTTATAAAATTCGGTCGTGTTATGTAATTGTTTGGACTAAGTAAGTACCTATCTATTTTAGTTTGTAGGTTGTTGTTATTACGTACAAATGTAATTAAGTTAAAACGTTTTATTTATAATTAACTGTAACGAATTAGTTACACAATTCTAGACAGTGAAGAATTCGATAACGTTCATACAAAGAGCAAAGTTCAATGACCTCATATTTCAAGTTCAAAAGGTCACTAAAATATTCAATAATACTTGAATTGCTCACCTGTTGGTTGCTGTTGCAGCTGTATATTGTCACTATTAGATTCCATGATGACACAACATCGGTGATTTGATTATGTTTAAAATAGAATATTTGGTCTAAGTTAGTGACATGTTAGGTTATAACCAGCGCGAGATCCAACAACGGTTTGGCGCGAAAGCGAGCGGCGAACGTAGGGTGAACGCGTGGGCGAGTCGCGCGCATGCGCCCCCGTGACGTCAATGAACAACCCCCTTCTACACCCTCCGACAAGCGATAATATAAAACCCAAGGTATTATTAAATTGTGAAATATGATTATTAAACGTTACCTTTCAAAGATTGCTCACTTTAATTAAATATTAAGAGAGTGGTATCGATAATAATATTTATTTTGGCTGGATCGTCCGTTTATCGGACAAAAACAAAAGGTCGTTGAACTTGTTTTTCAGCTTATGGGCTATGGCATTGACGTGCTATTATTAGCTTTCAAAGAGAATCATTAACGTGTAGATGCAGTTTAAGTTAAGATAGCTGTTACTTTTAATATTCTCTCTTATAAATAGATACTGTAACAAGAATTTATAAGATCTAATCTTATCTAAAACCACTTGAAGTAATTTAAATGCTAGCTGGTAATTTTGTTTGCGGACCGCGGAGGAAGCGGCGTGATGTGGGCGCGAGGGGTCGGCGCAGTTCACGGCCAAGCGGCGCTACCACACCACCCACCACCCTGCCACCCTACGGCTGTGTCCACGCGGCTTAACCAGCGGCTGCTATTTTTAGGTCTCACTTATGTTTGGGCTTAAATGTAAATGAAGAAATCACAGACCGATTGTATATAAGAACTACGATGCCAATAATGTGTAGTTTTTTGTTCAATTTATTGTGCCTACGATTTTAAATACGAAACCATGTATCTATGCTTGTTCATAACTATTTTAATATCCTACTATTATGATACAGCAAAAATGATTAAGTTAATTATCTTAAAAATACCTACTTATTTCCTTTGTACAATAATGAATTGTGAATAACCAAAACGTTTGTAGTTCAACGACTCTTTTACGTAACTTCTAATATACCGACTATCAACAGACGGTCTTTTATAAAACTAGCGACTAGATCCTGCTTTATAAGTACACTTTATACCTTCTTCATGAATCACTCCGTCCATGCATTGGTGTAAACCGTATGAAATTCCGTTCGTTGTTTTCGATTTGATCACGTTCAGACAGATGCGGCGGGGACTTTTTTTTATAATATGTAGTGATTTTATAACTACAAAAGAAAAGAAAAAAATCTACTGTTACTATGACGGCTCAGATTTTTCGTTCACGCGGGAAGCTAGCGACATCTATCTAAACTGTTTCAAACGTTCTACTCGCCGCTAGATGGCGTTGTGAACAGTTTATTTTCCTCGTATTTTTTAAAGTGTAATTCCTATTAGAGTACTGATAACCCTTCGTCAAATGAAGCCAATAGTTGAGATAGGGAATAATGACGGCTGGTATAAGAAATTAAAAAATCCTATAAAATGATAAATCTGTTGGTCCCATATCGCAAAAGACATAACGTGGCTGCGTAGCAGACCATTATTAGCATAATCTCTTTGGTGGTGTAGGTGCTGTAGTAAAAATGTACAAATCTCATCTTCAAAATAAATATTTGTCAATTAAATTGGTTACAACAAAGCAAGCTCTGGTCATTGGCTTTGGACTGGCATTGTGTGCTAGTTTAACGGTTCTTTTTACATTTAATAGATTATTTCTACACAATTGTGCACAGCTGTATATAAAGTCATGTACTGTACACACACTTACCTACATATATAAATTCGCCTTATTCGAGAGAGATCGCTTCCATATTTTTGAGATTGCTTTAATAACTGATTACAATATATTAAAATCATTGACATAAAAGCAAACCTAGCTATCAACTACACATATTGAAGTGTTAGTTAATTTTGTGTATGTTAACATTGTCCTACTTAAAGAGTTTAGTATAATAAAGTACATAATTTGTCTGGATAAACATTGGGGTCCCGTGAGCCGATTCCGACACAGTAGGGCACACAATTCGGATGGCCCGGAAAGTTCGGCGGGTAGGCAGGGCTGAGGTCGTCGACCTCGCTCCCTAGCCTACTCTGGCAGTATTTAGAGCACGTAGGCCGCGCTCCCGCTCACCGTCGCTACAGCCTGCCGCATCTAGGTCAACACTGACTCATGGTATGACCCACTATACTTAATCATCAGCGGCTAGAGTAAGCGTAACGATTGCTAACGCGCTCTCGAATGCCGTAAGTAAGCATGCAGATTTATTTTAATAAGAAAAGGTACCACTTGGTTGGTACCACTTGGTAACATTAAAGTGTGAATTCTGAATTAAATTAAACATTTGCTACAGACTGATGTAGCTGTACATAGTTAGACAAGATGCGATACCTGCCAAGAAATTACTAATCTTTAGATACCTATACCTATGTGGCAATGACCGTTTCAGATGAACCTTCAGTAAATTCCCACGTTTTACAAAATATCTGTTATTAGTAGAGATAATCGCGATATCTAACCATTATTAAGTCCATGTTTATCATTGCGAATTTAAAAACTAAAAATAATAATTTCAGTGAATGATATCTGTAATATCAATAATAGAAGAAATAAACGTTGTTCTAGGCCAGTTTATTGAACGATGAATTGTAAATAATAAAAAATACACAGAAATTACGATGACATAGTAACTAGTAGCATTGATGTAAAGTCAATGAGTGGGAGATTCAAGGTGCGTTCATATTTCCAAGGCAAAATAATTCAATTGATAGATGACACACATTCAAATAAAGGTCTCTAGTGTATATAGCTGTGTTAGTATGTTATTTACTCTAGTAAAATGCCAATTATTGTGTATCCAATGCTACGGTATCCGTTAAAACAAATCCTGTAGTACGTTTAATGTATATATTCTATGTACCTATTGTCGTTTAGCGTAAATTGTTATATAACAGTTACTAACTATTGGCGTTTCCCTCGTTCGCCTGTTAGAAAATGTGCTAAAAAGTGAAACAACTTTTCGGTGTTTCGTATTAAATGTGTACAAAGACAAAAGTCTTACATAAGCGCTTAAATTGAATTAGTAGTCCGTTATCTAGTAGATACTAATAATCATTGGCATAGTAACAGAATCTTTGACCCAAAATTATTTAAGACTGACCTACGTACAAAATTACAAATAGATATATCACAATCAACTATCTATTCTTGGTGGACAATAAAAAGTTACATCGAACTAAGTCATGCATGCATGACCCAGTATTTTCATTAAAAAAATCAGTTAGTTAAAATTACGGACAATGTTTTAAGTACATGAACGGGTCGCGTATAAAAAATGAGGTAATGAACACAATGTTCGGCATTCTCCTCAAAGTTTAGGTTCGGTGAGCGGCGGGTTAGCGGGTTACCGAAGAAATATAACGCAGATTATAGAACATAATATATGGGCTCCATACCCATCGCTTCGATATACAGTTAGTTATTATAAGATACAGTCGGTTTCGATGGTTCGGACCTTCTAAACAGTGTCTGCTACAGCAGCTGTATGGACGATTTGACGCTATATGCAAGTGCAATTGTGTGTGCAACATAGGTATAATGACGTAAATTATCCTGTATCCAAAACATTGTAAAGCGCCGTTTTAGTTAGTCATTTCATAAAGCTGTTATGTTGAAACGATGGGTATTTTCCGCTGAGTGTGCCTGGACGAGAGGTCCGCGCGATATGACGCGAGCGCAGATCAAATTGGGGTCAGGGCGGCGCGGGCGTCGACCCGCAGCCTCTCGCGGCTGCCTCCCCGCACCTCCCGCGCGCCCCTGCCGCCGCAACCTTCTACCACCCCACTACCCCTACATTATGTCTTCAGTTCATTCGCGATTATTCCATTTAACTATCCTGAAGTTGATGACTGTTGCACATTTATGTGCTTCATTTATTATTTACGTTTATTTGTTTCCTTATTTATTTTGTTGTACAACAAAAATGTGCAATATAGAAGTTTGAATTGAAAACGTTTCGTTTCTTTTTTAGTACACGAAGAGTGATCATTCGTTATCAAATAGATGTTAATTGCGTATCGGATTGCGTGCATTAGGTACCGTAGTAAATTGCAGACTATCAAATACCCTAATTACTTAAGCAGTTAAATGCACAAAAGCTATTTATTTAATTGTTACGTGTTGACTTTACAACCGTATGAAGATGACGTATTAATTAATGATACAAAATGTAATGTATACGATATGCAAAAGTTATGGGTACCTGCATAACGACTTTCTTTACATTGCCAATCGATTTGAGTTAAACGAACTCACTCTTCCCTATCACATACTTCCAATAATCATCTCATTCATATTCATCATGTATGACTACATTTTACGTAATAAGAGATTTACTTAACTTCTTTTACATTCAAACCACGTATCAATTAAACGATGAAAGACATTAAAAGTCACACAAAAATATGCAGTCGTATGTGAATGATCGAATGATTGCAATACGTTTGATGTCTTTAACAAAATTAAACAATTAAGGTTACCTACATACTTAGTGTGACGTTACAGGTACGGATTTAGTGTGATTTAAACAGTTATTTGTGTGTGGGGAGCGCGGCGGCGCGGGGCGGCGAGCGTGACCCAATTGCAGCCGGGTGAACGAACTCGAGGCCTTGATCGCAATACCGAGTCCGCGCGCCCGCGCACCCCGCGCCTCTCGCTCCGCCCCCCTCGCGCCGCGTGCTCTCTACGTCACTCCGCACGCCACACGCAACACTTTGTTTCATTATTATTTGTTTAAAATTCACGGCTCATAAAAATATTAGATTTTTACGGTCACACTATATTTGTAACTACGTGTTACTAACAATGTATACAATAATTAATATTGATATGATTTGTTCGTTTTACACATGCTATTGTTTCTTGCGATTAGGTCGATTTTCGCGAATTTCCCATTAATCATACCACATTGTATTAATTTGTAGGTTCACATTGTGATTGGGAGACCTCTACTCTAAGTAATAATTCATTCTCGATAGTATTTTTGGCGGTTCCTATTTAATTATTATTTAGTCCAAATTGCAAAGTTACTCTGAGAATATTAGTCAAGTATTATGTAAACGTAAAATGCCTATTGAGATAGGACGAAATCTAGAAACTTATATTTTACTTGCTTATTCTGTTTAGGTTCGCAGGCACGAGTAAAAGAGACAGTCAAATCTAGTTAGCGGCTGCGCACACGGAATAGAGCATGTCTTACGAAATACGGATTGTCGCTATTCGCGGCTATGGAGGTGTCGTGAGTGAGAGTGGGACAACAGTATTTCAAGGCTTCATGTAGATTATTATTAGAGTATCGGCGCTAGGTTATTCTGAGGCGACCTAGATAACGCGCGGGGCCGTTGACCGCGGGCCCTCCGACTGCGCACGGCCTCCAAAATAAAATGGCATTCAGCGATGGGCTCCACTTGCGAAACTCGACTCGACCATGATGTCGAGCGCAGATACACACTCGCTCGTCTTTGCGAATAATGCAATCACTATTGATTGACTAATACAAAACGTGAACTGCCTTTGCAATTAATTACGTTATTCACGTAATTAAACTTTGCAGTTAATTTGCCCCTTTGTAGATTTATCTATTTCAGTTTTGGTTAATAGGTCATGGGAATTCCTTTCGGCTGAATTTTTAATGTAAGAAGATCGCATTGTATTGAAATTATTTGTTAATTTTAAATCAAAAGCAGTGAAATTTTTATGTAGAATACCAATACTTGTTATATGTACATTACATCTCCATACTTGTTAGGTAGGTTAGTTAGGTTACATGCATCAATAGTAAATTAGTAATAAATTAATTAAATCCCGAAAGATAGTTAAGTCCGACTCTGTGATTATATTGCCAGTAAGAGCGAGGATACAATACGGTGGGGGGGGGGGGGGGGGTCGGTGATTAGCGACGTCGAATATAGCCGGGAAGGCCGAGGGCAACGAACTCCGCTTGACCTAGATCCGCGAGCCGCGCCGCGCGCCCCGCACGGCCCGTGAGCTCGCCCTCACTCTCCGGAAAGTGAAAAGGACATTCTTTCATCCTTGTAACCTACTATTATTTAATAATACATAACTTAACACAAAATAAAAATTACAACACAGAATGTTAAATGATTTCGATAATAGAAACATTTGTGTAAATCACTGTTATCAAACTTTGAATTGAAAACCAAAAAGCGATGAATATGGTACACAGATGGTAAGCGTGAGGATCATTTAAACATTCACAGCACGGTAACATGAGCACACGTTTTGGTTGACAGGTGGAGATCAGCTGATGAGCGCTCACCTGCGAGGACTCGGCCGAGAAGCACCTCGGAGTCAGTGGGGGGCGCAGGGGGCACAGGCTCCTGCGGCCGCTGGTGGTGATGGCACTCGGTCACAGTCATATCGGGAAGCGGGAGACGCATGAGCCGCGCGAATGGGGCGCGTGCGGCCGGCGGCGGCGTCAGCGCGAATGGCGCGCGGCGCTTGCCGCTACGCCGCGCTCGTAGCACCCGCTACGCGCCGCCCGCCCCTTACAACCCTTACTACACCGGTCTCGGTACCGGTATCGAAACACAACCCTTACTTCACCGGTAGCGGTATCAGTATCCGTTTTGGTAGCTGATTCAGAGAATCTTTTCATTACAGAATGTTCAACTTATAATTAGTGTTAATTATTCGGTTTGAGCTTTAGTCATAATAGCTTTAGCGAAAAAACTTATGTAGGAATTGCAAAGCATATTGATATTATCAATTTTCCGTTGGTAATCATATTTTTATTTTTGAAGTGTTATCAAAATACATTTCAACTGCCTACAGATCAGTACCGACCACAAGTACGTATCACGGTATAACTGATTTCAAAATTAATAAAAAACACGTTGGTCAAGTGGCCGCAAGGATTACTGCTGAGCATGAACCGCATGAAGTCCCGGGTTAGTAAGAAATTCTGACTGTACAAAAATGCTTAAAATCTTAACACATGAAGATCGGAAATGCCAACAACCCAGTGAACTGAAAACCTAAATCTAGAATTGGCGAATGATTCGTAAGCAGAGTGGTGAGTTTATGGGCCAAGGCGACCAATTACACTCTAGGAGCCGGCTCTGACTGTGCATTATTACCAACTGTAAATATTACGGTTTTATGACTCCCAATAATGAACGGACGCTTTTAAACTTTTAATTTACGACTAAATTTACCTTCAATCTTTTTGTTATCTTTAGTAAGTCGGGCGTATGAAGAGCACTACTGAAATACTTGGAGCAACTATAGGAATTCGTAGGCGCATATGGTGTCTTCATGTATACTTGTAACATAAAGAGAAAGTAATACTTAAAAAAATTACTTAAATTACATTTTTTTTTTCTAAAAACTCTCAGGTACGAAAAAATAAAGTTTTTTTTTTTTTTCAATTATTTGGATTACAAAGCCTAAAAAGTGTTTGAGCAATGCAAAAGCCGTTATTGGAACGAATTCAAAATCAAGAAGTGTTGATTTTTTTATTTCGCACAGTAGATACTCAATTGAAAATTTTAAGTGTGTGTTTAGTGGTCCTTGTTAATGTGCCTAACGTGCCTTATCTACATAACCTATTACAGTCTACAGGGTAACGTTTTTGTATACTATTTAGTCGCTATGTATAATAAAGTTTCAACATCAAATTGAATAGCTTGTAATCAAAGCTCAGCAAATACAGCATCAATTAATATTTTCGTTTTGTTACGATTTTGAAATCTATTTCTTTAGCAGTAGGAGTGATAGTTGAACAACGGCAACGAGAACAGCAATCACTGCTCCCTACATACACGTTTAAGTAAAATATGCAAACATCAGTGCAAGAGGTCAGAGTTCGGGTTAAGCTGAAGCCGGGCAGCATCAGGTCACGCTGACGTCAGCAACGGTCATCTACCTCGGTACACACCCTCGACAACCGCCCCCGGGCTGCGACCTCACCCCGCATCCCTGCAACCCTCGCTCCACATTCATGCTGCACTGGTATCACCGATCTATGCATTCAAATGACACATTTTTAGCAAAGAGTGTGACTTCATAATACTTTCATCTGTTGCTATATGTACTTGTAATGTTCAAAGTTAGCGTCCCAATTTTTAAACTAGATACTTTTTATTTAGCACTCCAATTCGTGAACTTTCTAGGTTAAGTGAGATCTTATTGAATACAAAAAACGTCGGCTAAATAAAACTAAAAAAACCGGCCAAGTGCATGTCGGACCACGCACAATGAAGGGTTCCGTAGTTGGGATGAATTTATGCAACAAAAACGAATGTATGGGGAACAAGTTTTTCAACTACAAATGTAAGTTGGTCGATTATTACTCGGTAACTTGTGGAGTCTACGTAGCGGTAATAGTTTTCCTTTTATTTTAATTTCCTTTTAGATTAATTTGACAGGACTAAACTAAAAATGTTCTTCTGTCCTTTTCTTAATGAAATAGAAAGAAAAAGATGCACTGAACTTAAATTTAGTTTAATTTTTGAACAACAGAATCGGCACCATTGACACGTTAGTTTATTTTATAAAAAACTATAATTATAGCCATTTTTATATTTTAGCCCGCATTATTACACAATCACAGCAAAATCTTTTTAAAAACTCTTTTAAATGCAGTAAATCCTGCTATTACTGCAGTTTAGAAAAAAAAACATGATTGTTACTAAATAAAGTGCAGTTATATTGTGAAAATACTGCTATTTAATCTGTTTTTAGAACAAATTAAATGAGTTTATTTCATTAAGGCACTTAAAAATCAGAGAAGTTAAAAAAGGTGTCTCCGAAAGGGGCGACTACCCTTAATTATAATCCTATCGAAACGAAAATGGTATCATTTTGAAGGCGTTTAAATGCCGCAAAATATGATAAAATACTGCAGTTTAGTTAGGAAACAGAAAAATCTTGTGCAGTATTAATTTTACTGCGGTTTAGCCGGTAAACATTGAATATTTTAACAAATCTGCGACATTTTCGCTGTTACTTCATCCGAAAATAATTTAAAATAAAATTCTTTAGTGGCGCTACAAAAACAAGGGTTAATTCGACTGATAGCGATTCAGAATATTTATTTAACTAAAAACCGACCAAAAGTCTATTACAGCACTTTTGGGCTCAGGTGGGCAGTAGTTCCTTGTTGACTACGGAACTCTAAAAAGGGATGAAACAGAAAGTTTTGTAAACAATTGTTACATAAACATAAGGAGTGAAATCTGGCAGTTCTAGCAAGTTCGAAAGTGTCACTACGAATGCTTCAAACAAACGTTCTATATGTCATTAATTAACATTTCAAAACTAAATAATCATTATACATTATGTCAGCTGACAGATACGTTGCTATCTCAAATATCAGCTTTGCAAACTTGATTTCTATTTCCCACGATGTGAAATTCTTGCTGTCTCTAGAGCAGGACAGTTAATTAACAACAAACAACGTTTGAAAGTAAGGGAAATATTATGTTTCTAATTAGCTAAAGGTGCGTAATGTTATGATTATGACGAAAAGCTTCTGTTATTAACGCGACCTTCATATTCATATGCACAAGTGTTATCTTTGCAACATTATTTTTGCATCGCTTCATAACAAACAGTACGAGGCGGCAGGTATGTGCATGTACAGACTACAGGTGTATTACAGTACATTCTAGACGTCGCTGCACTCCTACAATTAACTGGAAACAGGCTTAGAACTGGACCCGCGGGGTTCTTGACCTCAGCGTGGAAAGTGGACCATAATGACAACACCACTTTCATTTTCGCACAACTCTCACCGACGCGAGTTGAGATCGAAAGTGTACTACTTTAGTGGCTGCGTGCGCGCATCTAACCCCCGCCGCCCGCGCCCCGCCCTCGATTCAACTTTCCTATGTTGGACGCGCTTTCTTCTGATAGCGACGCTGCGCGAGCGGCACTTGTGCAATTCGCTTTCTAATTGCATTGTGATTGCAGTGTGACTGATGACTGCTAAACATTATCTCACTGGCCCACTTTCCTGTGCGACTATATTGTCTATTACAATTGAGTACTGCCAATTAATCCATCTCATTTAATTCAAGAAATGGTTTCGAAACCAGATGTGGTTAATGCTAAAAAGATAGCATGGTCCGAGGGGTCTCGCGCGCCCAAAGTTAATACGTAGGCAGCTTTCCTGAAGTCATGAAAAATATGTGGCTGACAATGTGTGAATAACTAACCAAACCAATTCGGTTGGGTGCTAAAATGATTGATAATTGTTAAACTTTATAGGTACTACCGATGGCGATAAAGTAACTCTTAATTCTGTATCTATGATCAAAAGAAAATCTATTCTATTCGAGACGGGGTCCTAAAATAGTATTATTTTTGTACCTAGTTATTCTTATAAGACATTAAAAAAGAATGAATCTCAAAAACAGGGTCCAATACAAGGTAGGGGAGACTCTTCTTATGTGTCTGGCCCATGTGGCCCTCCCAAAAATAAATCCTGGATCCGCCCTTGATTATTCTTATTCTTATAACATGACTAATGAATAATTATCAACAAATAGAAAGTAAATACTACAGTGTAGAATGTACATATTTATTTTCTCGATTTTGGAAAACTTTTGCTTGATATTATGTATATTTCATTACAATTAATAAAACTGGCATATGATGTGTCAGAGTTCACTGACATGTAACCGCAGTTATAAAACAATTAAGACAAGTGGGACAGGAACACGGATTTTCAATATTTCAATAAAAACACTGACGCAAAACGGATACGAGAGTCGAGAACGTGTATGTCAGGTACTTAGGTTATATTTGCTGAATTGCTGTCAATAGAACTCATACAAGACTTTATGCAAACTTACTCTTGTACATACCTACGTTTGTAATAAATATGATATGTTACGGTTACATGTCGGTTATATGTTACGGTCATTGTAATTGTGTTTTTGGGGTAACGATTGAAAACATACTATGTTAGCGAAAACATTTCATTGATGCTCGAAGCGCAATCTCTATGCGATACAAATCTACAACATTCATAATTATGTCAAACATATTTGATGGTAATACCGGTTTACAATAACAACGTTATTGTTCTAATATTTGATCATTCCCCTATTTTGGTGATTACATATTTCCTGCCAGGAGAGTTCGTAATTTCTTTCCTGACATGTTATTTCCCACATGTTCGAGATCATTGCAGTGTATCTATTGTTAGCTTTTATTTTTTTATTCGTTAGTTATTTCAATACAATTTATTGATTTGTTACCCTCACAATTGAAAATAATAACACCTTGCAAACTACGTATTTGAATATTTAGCTAAACAGCAGAGCGGAATGTAGTCCAATCAGTCACGCTCGGCGGCTAATGAATATGGAAACATAAAAATTTCGCCTACAAATAGTACGCGTCCCGGATTAGCAGACCCATAACTAGGACAGTCATCAGTTGACTTGACACCATTATACCTCAAACAGATTCAATCATCAAGATTATAAAATTAATGACGTTAGCTTGATAATAAGTGAGGCATGCATGAGTAACGCTCTGACTGCGTAATTTAGCAAAACCTATGCACTTAAAATAAACACAACATTTAAAATTGTATAGTTGCCAAGTGCAAAGTAGTGCAAGTGCAGATTATCGCTAGTAAAACTTACAAATATACGTAGTTTAGAGAACCATTACATGAATGTAAAAGTTTTAGTTTTCATACTACATACATATGTGAATAGTTTCGAAACGACAAATAAGGTCATACACAGCGCCAACCACTCGCCGTGGTTTCATAGATTTCTTTTAATTTTGTTACTTGGTCGTGTTTCCTGTCAAACCACCGTCCACCGCGTCCTATATATACGGTTGATGGCCGGTATTCAATGTAAATGAACTATTTTCTTGTGGGTTTCACTCTTGCATACATTGTTTACGTGTCACAGGAAGTGGCTTTACAACTGAACTACATACGAGTCGCTTTTGTCTCGGGTAACGGGACTCGGTGTTTATCATTCAGGGTCGCGCGACTCATTTACTTAGTCATAAAATAATGTAGCTGAAGGCCTGCGCTGGACATAATTACAATTTAGTTTAACTATCTATATATTTTATTATTTGTATTTCAGCTGACTTTTTACAACCGAGGCGCCTTCTTGTCTGTCCAGATGCATCTTACTTACTTATCTAATTTTTATGTACAACATATTATGCAATCTTCTCTGAAGTTATATATGTAAACGCTGGCGTTAATTGTAAAATAAAAACATTAATATAAGTTTCATAATATACCTACGTATATAGTTGTCCATCTAATACGAGCTATAAGGCCAAGAAAACATAATTATTTATTTTTTTGCTACCTATGAATAGAATCTCTATACAAATAATGTTGATCGTTACAGCCCTACGCACCACCGACCAAGTGGCCGTCACAAAAACGGTTTTCAACAAAAAGCTTGCCTACATCCATATTTAACTTTTCGTTTCTTTTTCCACCCATCAAATATTTGATGACGCACCATTTTTGTCTATATGTGCGTTACGTATTCATACGCCCCTAGGCATGAATTCGATTGTGTCAGATAAAGCTAACCGTGTCGCACCGACGATCTAGGTTTTGAGCACATAACTTTGTTGATCTGTATGAATGTTGGCAGAAATGTATGTGTGTCAAAACGTAAAGAGGGCGACATCGCGACCCACTCGCACTGTTTTTTTATCGTTAAATCCTGAAATATGAAAGCTTAGAGGGGTGTGTGGATATTGCTACCCTGAAAATTGCCAAAAAGCTTTATGTCAGTTAAATCAAATGGAAAGTGCTAACCGTACAGTTCTAGTGCTTATTGCGCAATTATAAGGAAGCCTTCATACAGCAATTATTTATTGTAATCTATAAAACGGATTCCTCGAAACCCTTTGTATAGGGACGTGCTAGAAGTCTTTAAGCGCAAACCATATGAAATTATGAAAGAAATTTTCAGTGGCAATAAAAATAAAAATGTTTTATGTACCCAGTCGTAACGGCTAAATACAGTTTCACGTATTTCTCGTAACGTGTAGAACGTGTAAACTATTTATAACTGGGTGATTGAGAAGGCCATTTATGTATCCAAGTACATAAGCATGCGCTGTCTGAAGTGAAGCGATAAGATTTATGACCAATTGTAAACAATCACGGCCATTCGATCCCATATCGTAACCTTGCATGAAAAATACTGAACAGTACATGTATGTAAGTATGCACAATTAACCTCATGAACTGAAAGTAGTGCCAGATGTATTGAACAAGTAGGTATCAGGGCAGTGGCTGGCCTCGAAACCAATCAACTGTGAATGTGTGTGAACCCGTTTTTTTATATTTTACAGGGAATTCGGTCTTTGCGAAACTCGCATGCATTTACTGAAAACATTTTTTTTTTTTTAAATAGCTGGTCATTCTAATTACAATCATTTGTGCTTGTTAACCGACTTCTAAAAGGAGGAGGTTATCTATTCGGATGTTTATAATTTTTTTTTCGGGCGTAACTCGTTTATTTATAAATGGATTTGTAAAATTCTTTTTTTGTTTGAAAGGGTATACTTCCGAAGTGGTCCCATTGTCATCAGGTCAGGATGTGATGATGAAATCGAGAAAAAAACCTAGAGAAATCGAGGGAACTCTTCAAATATTATAGGCGCACCTATAGCGATTTGGGTATTTTTTATAGTAACTCGTGCAGTTGCTCTCGAAAAGCACCGTTTGGTGAAGTGGAACTGATGATGAAGACCACAGATGGCCAACTGAACTACTCAGTAATAAGTATTTCACGGGTTGCGATTCGATTACTTTAATATGGCTGCCAAGAAGTTTATGTTCGTCACCATGCATATGGTTAAGTGGAGCTGATGGTGAAGTACCAGGAGAACTCCTCAACGATTAACGTCTCTGCATCGGGAAAAGCAATATTTTTTTAAAAGGTGATGAGCAGTTGATATTAGGTTATTGTAACTTAGATTAAAAAACTGACCCACTAAAAAGCGAGGAATAAAAAGTTTTTAACAAAAAAAAAACAACCAACTTCCAAAAATACACTACAAAGTAAAATATAACTTTAATTTCGGAATTCTTTGGTTTTAACTTACTAAAGATAAATTTCACTTTGTAGTGTTTTTGAAAGTTGGTTGTTGTTTTTTGTAAAAATATTTTTACTAATGTACAAAAAAATAATATTTTAATATTTCGTATGTAAAATGAAACTTCATACAATATTATTTATAGGTGGTAGTATGTCGCTCCTGAAAACAGTTACGGGAAGGTTCGATTAAAATATAAAGTTTTTTTGTATATTGTGCTATAACAATCGTTAGTTCTTTACACTTCTATTCATTCAATCAACACAGGTACTAGTACCTAGTATTCATAAGCAAAAACTCAAATTATTGCAGCCATGTTGTTTAGTTTAAATAATTTTTTGACTGACAGGTACTAAAGCGAGTTTGGCTCTACTACAGCACCTACTAGCCTGAATCCCACAGTAGTTTAATCTAAATAGATTTCATTAACTAAACAATTCTTTCGTTTAGATTCCATTAGTATTTGTCACCTCTGATGTGCAGTGCAATATGTGGACGTTTTTCTTTCCAACGAAAAGTAAGAGGTTCGGCCAGGCCAGGCAGTTGCGCGCAGCCTTGATCGCACTGAATTGGCAATATCCTGGAGCTACGAGAAGCCCGATTGGCGAAACCTTGCGACCTGCAAAAGTCGGTCGATGAACTCAGCAAGGCCGGCCCGTTGCCGCTTTCTTTGTTCGTGCTGTCGCAACCCGGGCTCCAGCCACAGCCTCGGATCACTTTATTAAGCCTTCACTCATCTAAATTATAATCGTTCATAAACATTGTCTACTAGCATTCCCAATGGCCTCATTTGAACGTACTCTGTGGTTGCGAGCAGTCTATAAAATCCCGAATTGTTTTTATAATTAAACCAAGGAAAATCGGCCTACTAGTTTTTAGTATTTCCCAACAAAACACAAGTAAACAATCGCTATTTTAAGTGCAGTCAAAGCTTTTGGTATTAAAAATGGTGGCTATTCACATAATTCGTTTCAGGTTTGAGTTTTCATCTGTTTGAACAGGTTTTTTTTTGTATCTATTCGATAATTCGTGAATAAGTATAATGTTTTGAAACTGAATAATCCTTAGGTTGCGCTTTATATCGAATTGTTCCCCTTGTGGGGTGCAATAAATATAGCATAGCGATATATTTCTAAATGCTTACGTAAGCAGCACTTGATATGCAGGCAAGTACGTTACATTTACGTAAGATGGGGCCTATTCAATCACTAGTTACTACCGTCTGCCGGTTACATAAACCGCGCGTATTGCTCACGGCTCTTCGCGAACAACGATAAACGCTTTCATTGTTTCCACTGAACTACTTTATGAGGCTTGAGCTGATGATGTCACTTTGAGGAAAACGAATGACCTGATGAGGACTGAAATATGAACAATCTTAATATAACTTATTATTACTGGTAGCGATAAAGCTCTATTGCTTGCACATGTATGACCTACGAATGTGGGAATTAATTTACTGCGAATAGGATTTTCCTTGATCGTTTGTAAGAATGGGGTCTGCAGATGATTGCATGTGTTGTAATGTAGAGCAGCTCTTCGTTGTTGAATTTGTGCTTTTAAATACAACTTTAAAGTTAGTTGTCTTCCTTATTTTTGGTTTTTAGTAAAAGCAAATTTAAGTAGTTTGCACAAAGCACAAAGTAGCTTTACAAATCCTTGCCGTGTTGGTTGTTAGGCATGTCGTGTGATCGAGCACAAGCACAAATAAAGGCCATGCATTTACATTTGCTGCCTGAGCGTTATTTCGCAGTTATCGTAATAGGTTCCATGGCCAAGTTGCAAAAAGCAGCGCGTGCGCAGGTAAGTCGTCGACGCGCCTTTAGCATTGGAGGAGCGGGAGGGCGGGAGGGCGCGGGGACGAGGAGGGCCACTTTCACCCGGCGAGGCTGCGCGGGCGTCGACCCCCGTTGCCCTACTCCGCTGACCCACTATGAACTAACCGAAACACTATTCACTTTCATTTCTGCTGAGACTATCATTAGGCCCGAGGATGCGTCTTACGCTGCCTCGTCACTGTTGCAGCATTATTGCGAGAATTTATGTTCATTTTTTGCGCTCGTTAATCTATCGATGGCGTGGCGGGAGCGATGCGCCCGCGTCGGAGATAGTCGACGAGAGTAGAGAGCTGGCAGTGACGGCGGCGGCTTGCGTAACACTTGTTATTGGCGAGAGTGAAAGTGGTGAGCCGCTGTCTCCATACTAATGAGCGCGAAACGGGTGCGTTGGACTCACTCCGGAATATGCAGCACTGGGTTGAAGTGTCACACGACAACTTTCCGACCACTTACATAAGTTATAACTTTTGCTTTTGAATAGGGAAATTACAAACAATCCGCACGAACAGTCTCGTTGTTTGTTTTTAAACTTCCAGTACAGATTACGTGAGCGGCCTGTGTACGACTTATTACCTAATTAAGAACCACTATAATTTATATCGATATGATTTGGAACGTAAAATAAACCTGCAGTCGTTAATGTGATTGGTATCTTCAGGTATCTTACTATGCAGACTATGCTGATCATACTTGCATCGTAAGACCTGCTACTGTGTACAAAGCTGCATACAACTTAATTAGGATTTATAGCCCGTAACAACATATTACTAACTCACGATAAAGCTACCCACTCATTTATAATAATTTCGAGTATTTGGAATAATCATTAAAGTATGACGTTAACAAACGTCATGGATTTAAATTCCCCGCCAATTTGTCGTTCGGTAATTTCCGTGGGTGTTCGGGCGCGCTCGGCTTGCGTCTCTCGCAGCTCTGCAGCGACCTCGAGCGACTCGGGGCAACGATCGCTGACTAGGCCGAATGTATTACAAAGTCCGAGTCGGCCGCGGCCGCTCCCTGCCTCTCTGCCTTTGAGATCCAGCCTAGGCTCGCCTCTTACCGCACGCCGATACCTACAACCTATGTCTGTTACTCATTACATCAAGGTGAAACAAACAGCCTGTACCTTGTGCTTTAATAACTAGCTTTCAGTGGCCTAGTGCATTGTTATTGGCGCCAATCAATTTAGTAATTAAGTTTTCTAGAAACATGTTCTGATCTTGAACTGTAGAATCTTTTGCCAAAGACATGAGATAAAGAGAAAGGGAATGTGAGATAACCATGAAAGTCTATGTAAAGATAACTACACCTTACAAAGTTAACAAGGTTTAATCATTATAGAAACTTCTAACCAATTTGCAATTTTTCAGTCAGCTCATTTAAATTGAGCGTTAAGATAAGAGCGCCAACGTAGTGTTCCCTTTGTTGTCTAAGTATTGCTGAAATGTATGAACAATGAATTTCATGATTAATGTGACGGGAAGTTTACAACGAAACAAGAAAATATAACAAAACAGGATCGCGGCCCGTCACTGTACAGTTAACGTACAATTTGTCGCCGTAAATGGAAATATTGCTGTTTTGTAAAGGGTGGGTGTAACGCAGTTGTAAAACAGGTCACAACATAAATTATAATAAGCTTGCAGTTCAACGAATTTAATGGTTTTACTTTCAACGACGACGGGACATTATTATGCGCACTCAGGAACGTCCACGGACCGAAAATCATAAATATACGGTACGGTTAGACCCTTACTGTGAACATTTTATGATCAACACATTTCCGGTACGTAATAAACTGTAATTAAAGAGTTACGGACGTAAACATTTTGAATCAACTTCAGTAAACTTGATTGGAGTGGCATTGGTTTGTGATTGTATTTGGTGCTAGCTTGTTACATACTTAAGACTCCATCTATGTTTGGACTCAATGTTGTTGTCGTTGTATTGGTAAATGGCATAACAAGGTATAAAGAGTCATAAAGGTTGATGTGGAATTCGATAGCACCATGTGATAGTATCACGCTGAGAAGCAACGTGCAGCAATAATCCACGGGCTGTTAAATTTGCCAGCGTTAGAATTTGCGCGCGCCGCACGTTCGCGAGATAAGTCAGTCAGGGTCGACGCGGTGCCGACGGCCGGCCATGCACCCGCGGCTTGCGACACCGCTCCGCGCCCCGCATCCCGCGCCCCGCGCCGCCAGCACCGGCCGAGCTCAGCCAACATAAACCATGGGGAAAACAACAACACCCACGCCACACTGCTGACGTGTCCTTACTCCTTACTAATTTATTATGAATGCATATTGCAGTGCGCCAGTTCCAAAATGCTGTTGCAATTTATTGCGAGCGTTTCGTCTCTACGTGAACAAACTCTCAGCTCTTTCAGCAAATTGGTCGCTTTAACCACGTTTACGAGTTACGTGATTGATTGATAACAATGTACACTATGTCTACAATAAAACCGGACGTAAAAAGGTTAAAAACAAACGATCAACGTTTGTTCGTCAACCTTTTTAAGACCGGTTAACTGCTGAAAAAAGTGGAAACCACTCCGGTAACTACAGCAGTAGGTACAGCTGCTCACACGGAATTATGTTGTTTACGTATTCCATTGCAACGGTAAGTACTTACAGTTCATGCACCTTCGGTCGTTTACATGAGTTTTTCATAACTTACCGAGTACCTAATAAAGAATCATAATTTGATTTGTTTCAATGCTAAGTAAAAACATTGTCGGAATTTCAATAAAACTCGGTCTGATAAAAATGCTTCAAGTGGATGAGCAACATGTTTATGTAAATTTCTCTTATAGCTTCATTGCTCATTCGATTTATCCACCGCCGCGTGGAGAAAGTGGTTGTTGTAAATATTGTTGTTACATAACGTCAACAACAGCGAGAAGATAGCTGACTCCGTGTAATTAATGTAAGTGCGATGGAATCGAGTGGAGAAATTAATAGGTAGCATTTGAAGTGGGTTATGATTAGAGGGTGGCGCGCCTGTGGTGTGGCGGTGGAGTGGCGCGCAGGGGGCGACCTATTTGCGGGTCGGCGGCCGGACTATATTTAGCAGCGACTCCGGCCCGCGCGATGCATCCTGCACTTATTTTCCATTGCAATCGTTATCGCAATTCAAATACTACTCACGTTTTCAGAATAATCCCCTTCACATTCTTATGTTTACTTTCAAACGTGGTCGTGTCAATTTATCGTGTAAACATAAGTTTTACGCCGTTTATTAACTGTAATAGATAATACTTTTACAAGGCTAGTAAATATAAACAATGGCTGTGTAACGTTTATGAGCGTGTTGCAATCACAAACTTTATAAAGACTATGTTAATTTTTTTTTTCAAATACTGTAAATGTTTTTGGAATTCCCAACATAATGTTTTTAAAACGAATTTCAACTGAAAAATCTGTTAAAACATAAGAAAAACTGTTCTTGTGATGTTATTCAATACATGCGTCACAAATATACGACTTACCTTTCAAGATACCCCTTAACTTATCGAGAGCTAGACTAGAAGCATCGCGCGGAGGAATGACCTGCCACTTACCTGGAACAAAAGAAAAGTTATCTATTAATAAACGTATTGTGATAGACACGAGAGGCAAAAGAGAGTGACAGCACTACGGCCTACGGCACACAATTTGGGTCACGATCTGAATTTATGAAACTAAATAAAACACGAGCCTATATGTTCTAAATGCGTAAATATATACCCGTTCTTGTCCTCGTTAGTATTATTATTTGTCTTAATCCAAATATATTTAATTATTATTTCATTTTCCTCAATCAACTTTTACGCTACATGAATCAGAAGAAGAACCCACACGCTACAGGTCAAACACCAATTTACCTATACTAGAATTCCCGGAATAACCTGAAACTATTATTATCGTACAGTAAAACACTTTGAGCTAGCTCGCTGCTGTTGAAGTCAGCGTATTTGCCTAATTGATCAAATACATGTAGTTCAATATGTCAGATTGAACAAACTTGTTTCTTATTGCGATGAGTTTTAGGTTGAAACTCGTATGAAGTGAGCTGGCGCTCGAGTCATTACGTTGCCATCGTCCTAATTTTGCAGTGTCCTCGTTTTTGAGGTCAGTCTCTATCGGGGCAACGAACTCGTGCCCTTATCGCGGGGGGAGGAGCGGGGCGCGCGGTGCAAACGGCTTCACGACTCTCGTTATAAACTAAAGTTATTCTATTCTACAATAGATGGCGTTACAAAAATATAGTACAACATTTTATTTTACTTCAACACATTTATACATTATATTTTTTAATGGACTTTATTTCCGTTTTTATAGAAAACAAAAAATGGACTTCTTTTTTCTTTAAATATTAAAGAAAGATACAGTCATATCTAGACGCAACCCTACGAAATCGATGTAACACATTAATTGATCGTAACAAACAAGTCGTATACGTAACGTAGATTAGGCGGTGCATCCCTATCGGGGCGATAGTACGTCGGCACGTCAGGCAGCGCACACGGCTCGTAGTCCGTAGTAGCTCGTAGCGCTACGCACACAGTGCTACGTCGTCTACGTACTCGTAGGTACGGGCGCGGGTCGACGGCCGACAACCGGGGCAGCCTTGCTCTGTCCTCCGCGCCCTATTTCTGTCGCCACGGTGGGCTCCCCTCGCGCGCACCGTTCCTTCCCCCTCACCTCCCTACAGAAATCCTCAACGTTGAAAATTACTCGAATTTACCTACAATTTCATATATTTTTTTAAGAGCTACGGCAGACCTATGTACAACATTTTTTTCAATAAATATTTCGTACTTATGTATTTTAAGGCACTTGATATACCAGCCTAGCTAAAGGTTATTTATTAGTCATACATAACTATTCTATGAAATGCCATAATGTCAAGATACATTTTTCGTTCCTCAACACATATTAATTTAGTTAATGGTAATAAAATAAAATTTAATATGCTGTAAATCGCTGATGCACTTCATGTAGAGTACAGATAATTATTCTGTTAATTAAAAATACTATAAGGTTTTCCAATATTATGATTTTCGCTACTACTTAATAAGCGTCGAATACATTCCTTAAGCACATATAACTGCATCAATGAATACATGCAAGCCAAAGATATTATATTGCAAGTGTCTACGCGTATGTACATAATGTAGTTGTAGCTTATCTGTCGTGTAACAGAATTGTTTCATTGTTTTTGAATAATTACTAGAACTTAAAGCGATCACAGTGCGAGACACATTAGCTTGTCATTTATCTCAATAAGTGTTATGAAAACGTACCCTCGATGTTTCTACGTGTGGCAACGTCTTCGTAACAAAGTTTATTATTAAAGGCATTGTATAACACGTTCGATTGTAATCAAGTGTCGTCAGTGCATGACACTTATGTACGTATACATAACTTCACTCACACATACAGCTCCTATACATGAGTGATGTATATGTGTGACGTGGCGAGGCGAGCGGCGTGTGACGTGGGTTGCGTCAACTTTTACTCGCACTTTCTCGACCTGCGCTTGCGCAACTCTTGTACCGCGCAATACTGGTTCACTCGCCTCGGCGCGGTGACAGCATTTCTCTTCCACTACCACTTACTTACGTCTCCTCATCGCTGTACTAGATATTTCCACATCGTATTAATCTTTTTCTACGTTAAAGTAACCACAATGATTTAATCGCAGAAGAATTTACGTAGCGACAGTTAATAAGCACTTTATTATTCGAGCATGTGACCTTAAACTTATTATTAACATGGTTCCAAGACAAACAAAGAATGGAGCAGTTAGCTAAATACTGTGAGCTATGTACACAAGTAAATGTTAATAAAGTGTTTTTGCATTTATCATATTATTATATTTCTAAGGCAAGCAATAGAAACAATTCAATGAAAAGTTAGTGGTAGGTAACGGGACGACAGGGGGGAGGCGGCGAGAGTGGAGGGGGGAGCACGCGGTACGTGCCCCAGTTTCGCGCGGGTGCATGAACTCTAACGAGGTAAGGCCACCGACCGAAGCGAGCGTTGATGTAAATACTACCTTTCGCTTATCGCTTTACGTTACGTTTTAGCTTAAACTGCGTGTTTCTCGATATATCGTAACGAAGCACCTATCTAGTGATACCACATGGAGGAGTCGGGCGTGTGATGCTACATCCAGCTGCGACGCGACCTTCGCAATTATCGCCCTCGCAAGATACGAGACGCTCCTGCACTGTAAATACCAGTTTATAGATCCAACATCATAATGGACCACTTTATATAATAAACCGAAGCTTTTTGAACAAAGTTGGCTAATCTGTGAAACAATTTATGTTCGAAATCAAAGTTTTCATTCTGGAATGTTCGAGTTACGGTTTCGACGATTTTAGTTTCCATGATTAAGATAAATCCTTTTAATTTTTATTTCTATAGAGACGGACGTATTTAATGTTGTACAGCAATATGAATTTGAATAGCATTGACCGAATTTACACTATGTTGCTAATATATACCTACTGGTATTAGCCTTTTAATGCCTTCGTTATACCAATCACTATTGTTATTGAATTGTAATTGCAATAGACCCTAATTAAATATTTATCATTAATTAATATCATCAATATTAAGCTTGATATTTATCGTGTGGCCGCCTTTTTCAGTTAAAATAAATGTATAAAATTTTTGTGTCGGGGATTTTTACAGCAAATGATGGGGGAATGACGTAAGAGATATGAAGTAAGCGCGTCAATGTCATTTTATCTCGTCGCCTGCTAAGGTATTGTGGGCTTATAGAGAGATGCCTTAATGCGTGAATGCTAATTAATTCTCATAGAAATAATAAAGTCAAAATGATTAGTATAATCGACATGAGTCGGGCGACGTAGACAAAGCTTCGTAAACATGTAGGTCATCGGGAGACGCTGCACACGACGATATTTGCGCATCACAAACACTCACTGTCTTCAAATAGATCTCAACTAAATAATCCTACCTCTGTTTTATTTTAATACTGTTTTTCGTCAATCGCAAAGTAAATATTTACTTATTTTAATCTTTATCGAGTAAAAAAAAATCAGTTGCACAATTATTTAGATTGAATGGTCTAAAACAAAAGAGTCGAAACTAATTAGCACGTTCCAGTCTCATCATAGAGCTAACCTCGGAATGTCACAAAGGAAGCTTTCATAACGTAACCTACTTTTTATTTACTCCAACGAAATAAGTCCGTCCAAAAACGCTCAGTCAGTTCGGATTCGTGTTAAGCTTTTCCGATACCGTTACGTGCTCACTTTTATAGGTCACAATATTGTTATGGTGCTGTAAAACAAGTATATTTATACAGGAGTATGTGATTATGTGCGACAAAGGCAATCGAGTGACAGGCTCATGAATAATACAATTGTATTGGTATATAGGTCAAGCCGTCGTTGGATACGTAAACAGCAGTAGTCACAGCTTGGGGGACGGTGGAGTAATCTTAGCTTAAGTTCTTGCTTCGAAAACTAGGACAGGCCACCAATAGAGACGCAACCGTGACGGCCGTGGGTGGACAAACTTTTATGAAGAAAGACCTTTGGTAGATCGAGCTGAGCTAGCACACGGTTTTTGATTGAAAAGTATTGTTGTGTTAAAGTCAAAAATATTCAACTCAACAGGTGGAAAAATGTTGTTTTCATAAATATTAACAACACAAACAAAGCTTTACCTGCACAACAATGAATAGCAAACTACGCTTGGTAACTAATATCAGCGAGCGGTCGTGTACGGGTGCACAAACATTCTTCTCTAATAAACAATGTGCATATATTGTGAAGGATAATTCATCAATACAATGTGTTGAAAAGTAAACAACCTGTATTTGGGACAATAAACTTCATCAAGAACAAACGTTAATTCTGGTCGATAGTTAAGTAATTATCTCATTATGTTTTCGAACAGCATTTATCTTGAAATTAGCGTAATGAAGCACGCATTTGCATTACCTTCAAGAACAAAAAACTGTTTCTGATGTTAGTGTTGCTGTAAGCCTTGTTGTTACTTTCGATACGGTGTGAAGGAAACTCAGTACCTACATAGGCACACATAGATAAAGGACATAAGCTGACGATCGGCCTGAGTATGTAGAAATATAGTAAACATGCTTATCATTAATGAAACATCTACTTATAGCGAACTGTGTATCCTCAGAAACAACGCTATAAATAAAAATGCAAGCCCTACAATCGGTCAATCAATATTTGCGCCAGAATAATTATTAATGAGATATCATATACGCTTGCCTTGTTATGCATCTATAGGTAAATGTTAGAGAACCTAAAGTGTAGTGTCACAGTTTGAAAAATACAGTAGAACAAAAGATTTCTACAAGAGTTTGTTCAATACTTAAAAAAATCATGTCGCTAATAGTAACATTGCGTAAGCTTAATTTGTAATAGTAGTATAAGTATGAGTAAGAGTTGGTAAATTAGATTGTCATACTGTTGTTGTTTATCTGTGGTTTAGTTAGACCGTGTCACTGGAGGTTAGATGGTCACCTCGCTCCCCCGCGCCGCTCGCCTCCTTCCCCCCTGTGTCGCCTTGCAGGAGCAACAAACTCTGCAAGGTTGCGCTGCGACCGACTCCGCTATCGCTGGCTACAGTTACGATATCGCCCGCCCTTCTCCGACAAACTACTTTATTTTATTACATTGCTGTCATATCGATATTATGTTTGAAGGTCTTAAGGATTATTAACACCTTTGTTTGTACGGCCTTAAATGAACGGTAAAGGTATCTATCTACATGAAATTAAAATAGCTCATCTAATTTTGCAGTTATTACTAGGGTTTGCTCAGCAGGCTCAAATATTTTATAAATTTTGTTTATTCTGTTCTATGTTTAATTGTCAAGCTAAGATTAATCAACCATTTACCAAAAACTGTCCAGTTAAAGAGTTACACACGAGATTCTAAATCTACTTACGGATAGTAAGATAACTGGCTAACTGCTCAATATGTGGCTAAAATTGTCAGCATAGTCAATTTGAAGCAGAAATATATTTATTTTGTCTGACTAACACACAATATTTGGGATTTGTTCTCGATGCATCCATGGTTTAACTCTTCAAGCGAAACAATAAGTAGTGCCATCTGTGGGCGAGTAGCGGAACTAGTGGCGTCGTAGCAGGCGTAGGCCCGTCGTAGCAAATGTCAAAATACTTTTATTTTTTTTACATTATTGTTCCTATATTAAGATAAATGTAATACTTTAATGAATAAAATAAGTATATGCATTTCAGCAAATATTACAAGGTGGTAAATATGCATTGACGTACCCCTCTACGGTGTTGAGATCAATGCATAATTATTTATATTATTATTCAATTCTCAAGTTCTTCCAAGGTAATTTATTGAAACTTGTGACTGAATATAAAAGAAAACCAGTGAATCGTTTACTTTCCCGCGCAATTTGCGCATAATAATCAAAGTTGAAACGCTCGTGCACGATGCAATAAAGAGCGGTATGGCATCATTATTATATTCTATTAAAAACCCATTAACAAAAAGCGATCGCAAGAATTTACGGGGTTATCCAGTAGTAGTAGTGCCTTAGCTACCTTTTATGCAGCTGCATAGTTTGTGCTTGCAACTTAGATTGTGTGACCTTATACCAGTCTCCGTTGACTCCGTCTTAAGAACTTTAGAACTGAAGGTTCTGGAATATTGATTCGAAGTTTATAAGTAGGTAAGGCATAAGTATGTGCAGGTATAAAACTAACTTACGTACCTATGTATGTCATATTTCCGTTCTTTGTGTTTTGTCTATTTCCATCATAGTTTGTCTAGGTTCAGACGCAATTTCTAATTCATATTCATTTTCTCATAAATTCATGTTAGAGCCAACCATGTAAGATTTTCTTGGAAGACGAGGCTGTAAATAAATCTAATACGAGAAGGATGCTCAATATAAAACCAATCATGATATGTCAATGCTACGAAAAACAGTTCAATACAGAGTTGTGGGTTGCTACTGTTCCTTTGTAAGCTAAACAACGAAAGCTTTTTAAATAGTGGAAGAAATTATCTTATCTTCCTTCTAGAATATTACACAACTTGAGTTGGCTGGCCTTTGGGGATAGGTGGCCCACGTGTTATGTTTATCCGTTAATCGGTCACAGACTCAAGCTTACGACACGGGAGGAGATGCCGATCATTTCTATTTTAATCCGAGATAAGCGTGGAAACTAGTGCGATGCAAGCCATGGACGGCACGGTGTTATTACTCTGATGATAAAACTGTAATTATAAGTTTTGTTTGGTTCTTTTAGTCTGCATTCCAGTGCTACTAACATCCGGGTAAAAACAACATAAAAAAATAATTGTGTAACACTTATCGACAAAATTCTGCCCGTTTCACATTTATATTTAAAGTCAAAGACTAAAAAATAAAAAGGTTGTATATCATTATACAAAAATACCCATAACGTTGGATATGAGTCAGAACGTCATTTGTTGTATGGGGAGCGACGACCGCGAGTGCGTGACGCATTTCTACGTGCCGTTCGAACACGCAACACATCGCACCGCTGACGTAGCGAGCCGTTTTATTTGTTTATAGGTACCGATCCGGATTTATAACCTACATAATTTAATAACAATTGCTTTAGAGTGCGTTGCCCGATAGGTGCAGTATCGATATTACTTGTTGAGCGTCGAGTAGGACGTCAGATTATTGTTAAAATCACTCAGTAATAATCGATGTCTGTTAAAATTATCTTTGAGTTTTGAAGAAAATTTCGAAATAATTCCCTGAAATTAAATTCAATAAGTCACAAAGACATGTTTTGTAAAAATACCCACAATGTTCAAAATAATAAGAATAAATAATTAAACAGCAATTTCATTTTTCAGTATTTGCAATCTGAATACTACCTAGGTATAGTCAAAAAACCTACACCAATACAAAACCATGTGAACCCACCTGAACCCTACCTCTGTATCCCATTCTGAATACGAGTAGAAATTAGCAGATGTTAATAATAATAACCAAACGTCACGTTTTTAATTACAGCTTTCTCTTATTTTATTAAATGTACTATAGTTGCGTTAAGTAGCGCCATCTTTGTAGATTCACTTGAAACTTTAAGTTGCTAGCAGGTTGCGAGTAGCCTTCAAGCAGCGCCATCTAGCGGAATTTTCCGAAACAACGTAGGCTGTATAAGGTTAACGTGTGCAAGAAGGCCTTGGGAACGCTACTAGATACCGCTTTTCACAATAAACGCGAGCTTCGTTTTAGCGCAAAGTAAAAAACTTTTGCCATTTCGATAGCGCGAAAAGTTTTCAGAATATAGTTAATATACTTGTGAAGTTTTTCTTTCAGAGCTTTTCTATTTATAGTTCTTAAATAAAAATTGATCGAACTTAAATAGAACTTACTCAGTAGAGTGTAAATACTACAGTACTTACATCGTTTCCGTATGCGGATGCAATTACATCGAATGATTAGTTACATCTGTCTGTCTGTTAAAGAGTTCCCAGTGTTCTTTCTTTTGTTGTACAATGTGACAAAAATACGTTTATTAGTATCTTAAACACGTTAAAGTACAAAGCGGGCAAAGAGGGCTCTAGGTAATGACACAATCTAAATATTTTCCGTCACGAGAGATCGCGCTAAATGGTCTGATTCAGGAGATTTCAGCTGTGTTGGTACTTAGCACACATTGTGTGCTGAGTTCTAACTTAAATAACTACGTAATGTAACCTCCAGCCGACTTTCGGACTATCGCCCGGAACAAATACACGACTGACCTACAAACACTCGCGAACACAGAAGCTAATATTAGTCATCCTTTTTTAACATCAGCATTCCAATATTGTGCGGAAGAGATGGAGCATCTTGTTACGATGACGAGCCTCCGTTCTCAATGTCAAGTTCACCGATTATTATTAGTGCTCAATGCCACAAAACACACGCAAGCATTATGGCGGATCGCCGGACGAACGTATTACACTGTAGTGGTGATTTTTCTTTAAACTATGCTATAATTACGAGAACGACGTAACTAGCCGCGAAAAATGTTCCACATAGCAGAGCGCACGAGAACCAAATCAACACTCACGAAAATATAAGAAAAGGCCCTCACATTGACATCGTAATTTTATTTACTTATACGTAATAGCTAACATTGGAAAATTTGAAACACTATTTTCCGTATTAACTGTTATTGTGATGAATGACTTTGGTTTTAAAATGAATTGTTTGCAGTTACGAACTCTCAGAAATGCTTGTGGAAATTTTTGAGACGACGTGCTACGATTCTAGTTTATGAGCGTATATTTCATATAATGGACGTGTAATTAAACGATGATGACTTTAATTAATTGCACTATACAGGGTCGAATGAAATTAGCTAGCTAAACTCTGCAGACGTGATGGGTGTCGACATCTGCCGCTGGCAGTGTTGTTACTTGAAGTACAAGTTGAGGAAATCTGTTTTCCATAGCTACACACTACGTTTGTGAAGTTTACACAAAAAAAAAAATTGTTTTTAAAATGAAATTTCAAGACAAAATAAAATGCGGTCCATGCCCCCGCAAAAAAATATCAAAATAATTTCTTTTGTTTTATTATGTTTAGATATTGATGATGCCCATTGTGTCTGCGGAGGTTCGCTAGCAAGTTTAATTTGACCCTGTATACATATTACATACTATATTGATTTTTCAGGTTTCGGTCATTTACAAACAGATAAGGTACATAACGCATGTGTATCCTGAGTATCTGTGTCTTGGTTATTTACATTCATTATATAGTCAACTATTGGTATAGGACATGGTTTTAAAGTAGTAGCCATTGATATGTTATTATAACCAAGCAGTTGTGAACATTCGACTACACGTAGTTACTGTTTATATGACCTAACGATATCTAAGAGTTATCACAAACTAATTACATTCAAAGTACCCATAAGGTAATAACGCAGTTCTATAGTTAAAGTAAATAAATATAAATATCGTTGTAATAGGTTGTAAAGTTTTTACAAACAAAAACACTACACCGTGATTTATGTATTTTCTACTTTTAAGGATAAGATAAGAACCCCCGATTTAAAAATTACTGTCCCTCCTCATGTTGTTGCTGTTATATGGCCGGCCGATATTATCATAGTGTAAGAATAACATAAGTAATAAAAAACTAAATTTTATTAAAAACGGTGATCTGTTCTAGGAGCATTTCTATACATATTATAAACTAGCACCTGCCCGCGGCTTCGCCCGCGTGGTATGTCGATAAAAAGTAGCCTTTGTCCTTTCTCAGGCTCTAGACTATCTGTGTACCAAATTTCATTTAAATCAGTTCAGTAGTTTTGGCGTGAAAGCGCAACAAACAGACAGACAGACAGTGTTACTTTCGCATTTATAATATTAGTAAAGATAGTAAGGATTAAAGTCGCTTTTCGTGTTTGTCTGTATGACCCCGTGGTTCTTCTAAACCACGCAGCAGATTTTGATGAGATTTTCACCATCGTTTAGAGAATTTATTCGAGAAGGTTTACGTGTATTAATATTAAAGTTACATAATATATAACTAAGAAATCTCGATGTTTCGTCAAGTCGTAAAAACCTGCGAAGCAGGAGCGGGTCGCTAGTATTTTATATTTTTGAACCCTCTTTTACCCTTCAAAGTAAATACCAGTTGGAGTACGAGGTTAGTTTTTATACCTTGTGCATACAGGTTGATTGTGAACCTGTTTTGACTGTTTGACAAACGTTCCCAAATAACGAGCCATAAGGAAAAAATCAAAGAGCATTGTATGTATTTAAATTAAGTACTTTGAGACCCCCTTGCATCACAAATCATTAAATGCATGTAGCGCTAAGAGAATTGAAATCCACCATGTTATTTCTGTCATCTGATACAAAGAGCATGGTATTTTAAATGCATTCAATGATTGGTGGTGCAAGTGGGCCTTAGTAGATAAATTGAGACAAATTCATAAAAAAACATAAATTCAACGAGTATTCGGAAAGAAACGTTATTTAATACGTATATGTATAATGTTGTTACCTATATTTACAATGGTGTTTATCGCCAAATGGCAAATTTCCAGCGAACTTCCGCCAACATCTAACTCCACATAGTATACCCTGAAATAGGCTGAAATTTGGAAGTTACAAATAACTGTATTAATCCGGAATCACGTAATGATGCTTGGTGATTTGTTGAATGACCAATAAGTTATTTTAGAAATAAGCTGCTTACAATTTTTCAACATTTTCCCACGGCACACGAGCTGAATTTGAAAGAAAACTGTCTAATTGTTTATAATTACATAACCGTATATAGTTGTTTTCATATTTCACGCCCTGGTAGGTTGTAAAAGAACACTGTAGGTAACATAATTGTATTGTTTTTTGTTTTTGACTGATTCATTTTCTATTTTAAGTCGGCTTTAGACTGTAATAAAATTGGGTAGAATAAATGATAAGTAGTGTCAGCAGAGGACGCTATAACTTATCATTCGATCTTAAAGTCATTCCGGTCACATTGTTTCAGCCAATTTAGAACCGAACAAAATTTACTCCTTTTCAATTTACAGCTCGCTACGGCATTATTTTAGACAATTGGATAAAATGCAATTTGAATACGCACTTTATTTGAGTGGGGCGAATATGTACGAATTGTATTTTTGACTTGTGCCTGCAGTTGATTAGAGTTAGTCGACCTCTTTTAAATAGCCATTATTACATCACGTGCAGTCTCTGTAAATAATAAAGTTACTACGTAAAATTACACACACTGTGATTGTGACAGTGAACTAGCCGGAATTGGGGAAGTAATGCCATCGAATTAATTCCGGAGTGCAGTCGCTTTGGGGGGTGCGTCGGCGGGGCCCTCCACGCATTCCCGTGCAGTATTGATCGGCCGTGACGTGACTCATGCCGCCCTTGCCCGACATTCAACTCCCCACCCCAACCCCCCCATTGCATACACGTTATTGCCACTCGATACCTATAAATGTAAATATTTAACTACGCTGTATTTTTAGGCTGGATGTTGCTCAGCGGGGTTTTCCGTCGCATTTCCCGGAGGTCAATTTCCTTTGCTATTATTTTTCCTACGGTTGTAGCTAATATTATTAACCTTCCACTAATAACTGTGCTGATCTATTTATAAAATTGTACCCCATTTTCCTTGAAACAAAAATATGATGTAACTGGAGTATAATATTCTGTTGTGGTTAATAATAACCCACCCCAAAGGGATTATAAATGTTATGCTTACGAAGTATTACTATTAAGTTTATTAGCATGTTTTAAGGAAATGCAATTTCTGTTCGAAAATTACTTGAACATAAATATTATCGTGACAATGTGTGTACGTCTGGAAACAGCTCGCAGCACGCACACTACTCTCTACAAACAGCGCTCCAGCCCCTTCTCATAAATATCTTCGTGTATCTTAGCTATAAGGAATCTACCCTCGTGACCAGGGCACCCTACTAACTTTTATTTCGTTATTAGATCGAAGGGATAGACGCAAGGAGGGCTCAAGTTTATTCCACGTCTACACGGATATTATGTCGTAATTGTCCGGAATAATAAAATACGTTTGAAATAAGTCCTCACACAATAATGGTTACTAGAATTTTCTTAGATTATTGTAATTTTTACGTCATAATAATGTTACTTACGGCTTCTTGTTTTGATAAATAAAAATAAAAACGTTTTTATAGAAAGGTATTGTATATTTAGACCCGAAAATTTCGTCAGTCTCGTCTCGTCTTGACTTAACAAAAAAGATTACGAGGTGAGTAAACTACCTAACGTTTAAATAATTAAAGCATCTAAAAGGCAAATATTCTCCTTTAGCCACTGAAGGTCAGATATTATTATTAAATAATAAATATTATAGTTAAAAATAATAATCAATCATTATAAATACTCCTTTTGTTCTTGCCTACATCCCCGCCCGCAAAGCTTCCGTAATCGGCGCGTCGAGATTATTCACTGAAAGCTCTTTAGAGGGAACTGGGCGAACACCGACCACGTGCTCTGCCTACATTTAGAATGGACTACTTTACAATCCAAATTTTATAAATAACACAAGTGTTTGGTGTCTGGGTACTGATGCACTTAAGATCTATGGAGTTAGTTTGGAGTTTTGTTGCACATGAACAGGGCCAGACAGTACGACTCGTGTATTTAAAATACTCGAATTCGTTACGATGGATTTTCGCAAAGAAAAATCTATATTAATATTATTAAATGCAAAAGTAACAATGTCTGTCTGTCAGATACTTTTTCACGCATTAACGGTTGCACAGATTTCGTTTGGCACACAGGTAGACTATACTTTAGGAATTAGGGTACTTTTTATTCCGGAAGTATGTCCCTGTAGGATATTTTCGGAAATGTTAAGCAATATATTTGAGCTTTCCCCAATAATTTGTCGATTACTTAAGTAATGCAACGGTGTCGTAGTTGTGGCACTGCTTGCCACACACTTTCCGTTGCGCGAGGGTATGGCCGCCCGGATCGATGCCGCCCCACGTTCACGGTCAACGCCCTCCGCCCGCCCTACGCTTCCGCGTCACCGGCGCCACCGCGCGCCCTTCCGCGCCCCCGCGCCCCCGAGCCCCCTGCACGCCACGCTAAATATAGGCACCTCGATCTACACGACCCTTCAGGCCGCAGTTACGAAACGTAATTAGCTTCACTATTTCGAGAGAGAAGCATTTCGTCTCCACTTACAACACAACTTGGAATCTATAATTAGGTTAGTATGCACTCGGATTATTGTTTGTTACTATTCGTATTGTTGACTGCTGTATGCATGTTGAACACCGATTACTTAAGATTTCGTTTTCCTCTCGTTGTGTGCTTGTACTTACTCCGCTTTTTACTACGGTGTTTATTGAGCTTTTTGTAAACAAGTCTAGAGAACCATTTTAAGACCTTATTGTGTTTGAGCAGTAACTTTAATATTAAGGCTCCGTTCACATTGGTGTAATGAAAGGCGATTTCTCGATTTTCGAGGTTATGTGTATAGTGTTAGAGGACTAAGAAGAATACTATACCCTCAACATCGATATTGTCAAAGCAGTTTTCCAACAAGTACTCCAAAAATACACATTATTTTTTAATCACTCGTATAATAGAATAGCCCGTGGATGTGGATGGAAAACTTGGTTTTCCAGCTTGAATTCACCTAAACTGTTTTACTTCCGAACTAACTGGAACATTGCTGCTGTGACCGCACCCTAAGCCTATAGAACGTTTACGCACTTTACACTTTTATTACAAGCTCGATCTACGCTTATTTATACGCTATAGTTCAATATCACAAAGGCCTGTTACAAGGAAACTGCCTATTGTTGTTAATTCATAGACGAACCGTCAATGACTTGTTTAGGTTGGAATAGGACCTGTGCCTGCGCCTCCCGAGAACCGCAGCGGACGCCATGTTACTTGGCTATCGATACCACTTCCATGGAACAGACTTTGTATACATATCATCAGGTTAGTAGAAGACACTCAATAGATCCTACTTATAACGGTCAACCGCAGTTTGAACTACAAAAACTACCCTCCACTGCTGCGAAATAAAGACGCTAGTCAAAGTCAAATTGTTACAATGGAATCATCAAACAAATTAAACAATCAGACAAATAAAACATCCGGAGTCAGGGCAGAAATCGAACAGATTACGTGTATGAACAGATGGACAGATGAACATACATACATACATACCGGTCAAAATCATAACCCTCCTGTTTTCTTCGCCGTAGTCGGGTAAAAAAAAGGTAAAAGGAAATAAAGGACATAATAATGTGTCACTGTTTAAAATAATTACTGTGATTAATAAGTAAAATACGCTATTGGTTATTGGCCATTGGAAAGCTGATTATTTAAAATAGTTTCCTTAAAGTACCTATTTGGATTCAAATTGTGTTATTCTAATCTTCAAATACATATTATTAATCTGACGTAACCCTCGTATAGCTAAGCCAATGAAGAAAAGTCTTACATATTTTAAAAAGGTCAAGAACATTTTATTTCACTGAAAGTTAAGATTACAAAGGGTCAAATAGGCCTGACGTAACATTCAGAATAGCTCACGAATTATTAACCATTGCAAATCTCTACTATGTATTGTTTTAATAAGTAGGTATTCTCGAAAAAGCGTAAATGATAAACGAATTTAGTTTAAATAAGTATAGAAAATGAGGTAACGTCGAGAAAATTCGAGTTAATCATCACACCACAGATCACAACACAGTTTTTCTAAACGAATGATATCGATTGTTGTATGACAAGCATCCCCTGCAGACGAGCCCAGTCGCACATTCCACCACCCCGACACAGTATAACTACGTTATAGACAAATAATACAAAAACTGCGTCTGACGCGGCGAGGGTCCTCAGACGTGCTCTATACGCATCTATGGATATAGGTTCATTGCAGTGAGTGGGTGAGCAGACTGCAGGCAAAGCCAACTGAATCCCGGAAAACTACCGACCCAGTCTAGACATGGGGGCACTTCCCCTCGACATCGCCCCCCCCCTCGCCGCCCGCTCCCCTTCACCCCGCCCCGCTACCCTGGCGCTTTCACCACCAACTTGCAGACATTATAAAAAGAGAACACACTGAAGCTTTTGAGTGACGCGGTGTGTGACACGAGGACAAAAAACTTGGGGAAATGGAGATGAAAAATTATAAAAGGTGTTTTCACATAGCATTTGAAATGACTATACATAGGTATAATGTGCTCTAATGTCGCAAGTTGGAACAAAAACTTTGTAGCTTGCTGTAGAGTAGTGTTTCACGTGTAATGTTTTTACGTGTTCATTCATTTACGTGCATTTATCGAGTAACTGTTACATTGTAAACTGGTTTTTACTCACGACGATAACTATATTGTAATTAATTTTCTGCTTATCGTTCTTTATTGCCTTGTTAAATAATCGTAAATCATTGTCAGAAAGTAAAACCTTTTCTTAAATTCTTTCCATTTATTTTCTGCTTTTTTATTTTATTTTTGTGATTGCGATACTCATTTTTTGTATCAACAGAAGTCTATTACCTTGAGTGAATGAAAACTAACGAATACCTATGAAGGCAACTATCCTACATGTGAAAAATTTCTTTGGAGTGAGACAAACAGGCTGGATTTACATATTTGCATACACCATAGCTTGATTCTCCTGAATTAGGTAGACAGTACAATATGCATGATTGACTGTGCTGCAGTGGGTTAGTGAGAGTGAATTACATCCGAGAGGTGGGGGCCGGTGCACAGTGGGTATAGGGGGGTCCGGGGGGGTGCTTGCAGACAGGGTGGCTCCGTAGTGTGGGGCCAGACGGGAGAAGCCCGACGCACCTCGTTTCCGCACCAAAGTGTAGTGTAACCGAACATACACAAATATACGCATGCACGTACCGACTTACCGAGGGTAATCGCGGCTACAATACAGTCTGCAACATTGCAAGCCAGCGGAACACGCTTTTACCGCGTTTTAAAGGCTTTTCTCGGCGATATTTGAAAGAGGAATTGCTAAATGTGCTCGATTATACTAGATATAAAATAATACTACTAAATATTAAATTATTTGCACTATTATTGCTTTCCATAATCGTCCCTCTCATAATATTTACTTGCACTATTATCATTTATACTATTAACGCTTGTCATATCAACTTATTAGTCATAACTTTTATTTGCCATAAAATAAGTTTCCATAATAACATGTGCTATAATCATTAGTTTCATGTTTGTGTTTGTGTTTCACGTTTCTATAAGTAACACATTACATAATCGATACTTGACATCATTAATACCAGTATTTTACATGGAGCGATTGCCTATCTGACCTCCACAACCCAGTAACTGGGTAATATGATACCCCTTGGTGAGACTGGTTGTTAGACTTTAAGGCTTCTGACGGCCCGTAACGACTGTCAAAGATCCACAAATGACAGCCGGGACCAACGGCTTAACATGCTTTCCGAGGCACGGAGTTTCAGTAAAGATGGTCACCCATCCACGGACCAACCCCGGCAAGCGTAGCTTAGCCTGAAGGATCGACCGACTTGACATAAGCAACATTTAGTATAATTTAGAAACGTATATTGTTTTGTACAAAAGACAATATTAAGGCATTTGGTCCGTAATTAAATAATTTATTATAGCAAACAATCTTTAGACAATAAACAGTTTGTCAAATTCGAAACGGTTAGTTTAGGTTAGAACTGTGACCACACAACGCGCTACATTTTTCTCTTTCGCAGTGCCGCGGCAGCGGCTGCCGAGCGCCAGATCCCCTCTATTGTTGGTGAATCATTTGGGTTATTTTTAGGTTTCCTTGTACTGAACTAGCATTATTGTGCTAGAATGGGCAAATTAATATTATGGTGAATAAATGTTATGGAAAACGACATTATTGAAAATGAAAAATATGGCAAATAAAATGGATTAAAATTATTAGGACACTTGATCGATTATGACCAACGAAATTAGTGAAAATGATTTTATATATAACTTTACGATTATGGCAACTGAAGCGTTATTTCTAATGAAATTATGGCAAATACAATTATGGTATACAAAATTATGGCAAACATTAGTAACCCGTTATTTATAGTAATCCTTTCGATAGGTTCACATGCGAAATAATTTTAGTCTTAAAAATGTTGTTAATAGATTTCTAAAAAGGAGGAATATTTATGAAACAGTCACATACTTTATTCTAAATTGGAAGCTAGACCTAGCCTTGTAATTTATTGCGTGTGGGTATTGACCTAAAACATTAACTCTAAACTTAGGCATTAGTAGTAGACGTGGCAGTCTATCTCTACGCATATTCCAATAGTAGGTATTATAATATCACCGTAACCGTAATCGTTAGATAGTTAGGCCGTTATCACACTGACGATTTACCAGCGTGTTTCCATCGAGGCAATTTGTGAACGTGCTCTCCGCGGGTGTGAAGTGAGCTAGCTACGACTACGTGACGTGTTCTCAGCGTTTTCACGATATTGTGCACTCACTTGTCTCACTCTCTCTTTACACTCACGTCAACAGCTCTCGTTACGCAAACGGAGCGAGCATGCTGTGCACACTCGGCGTGCTCGCTATCCACATGGGCGAGCCGTTAAAGAATCGCCTCACTGGAAACACGATCGAAAATCGCCAGTGTGATAAGCCCCTTGTATCAATGTGGTATATTATTCAATACAAGTCGTGTGCCTGAGGGGTTTCCCATCAGCAAAAATGACAAGCTTCCATACAAATTGTTAATCCCCTGATTAACAATTAATGGGATTCAGGGGATTAACAATTTGTATGGAAGCTTGTCATTTAAAGTGTCTTGTCTTGTCAAATATAAGGTACACTTAACACTTTACATCGCTATTTACTTATTTTAGGGAGTGAATTTTCAAAATCCTTCCTGTGGCTCACCTTCATTAGATTAGGAACTCTTGTGCAAAATTTTTCATGCTTCTAGACCCAACGGTGGCCATGGGTTGTCTGTCACTTCCCACAGTGATTGAATGAATTTGAATTAGTACGAATTGGTAAGTAACTTGTAAAACGGTCTTATGTGGTGTGACTTGTTGAGCTCAAGGGTGAGTTTCAGCATAGTTCCCTGAAATCAACGGATTCGATTTGATGTATTTTTAAAGCAAGAGCATTAATATTGTATGTCCAACACATACTTATTATATGACAGAGTAACTAACTACTTCTATTTAGTGGTCATATACGCTATAAGGTCGGAGATTACCCATCATTCGTTACTTGCCTTTTAAACCTTCACGGTTGGGAGTAGCAAGGTTATCCTTTCTTTGACACCCCACAAGTACACATAAAAGTTCGGTCAATTCTAATTATCTGTATCCGCCAGTTAGCTACAATGTAAGGTGTACAGTAACAAAGCAGACCCCACCTTAAACATCGGTTTACTTGTTAATTACTAATGTCATATGAACTGGCTCACACAAACTTAATAACCGTGCTTGGCGATAAACAATAAGAATTAGAATCTAGGAACAAAATATTTCTTTTTGCGGGAAAACGTCAGTTCAGAAACGATTGCAGTATTTTTATAGTGCAAATAAAATAATATTTTCCAAGAAAATCTCGTTCTAGTAAATATTCTAATTCTGTACCGCTACCGCCTTCTTGTTTTCAGTGGTAGACTTCACTATTGCGTTATCAATATGTACTTTCATCTCCGTAAAGCACTTACCTAAGAATTATATAATATCCCTGTGTTCTTGGAACTCGCGGGCAAATGCGAAACTGGAGGTAAAATCTGGAATCCGCACAATATAAACACGATTTTACCGGGTTATGTACCGTCGACACGAGTTCATCGAAATTATACTACTGGAAATTAATGAGGGGGACATAATCACGATAATCACGACTCTTGCCAGAAGAGCTGGGTGATTGTTATCATACATAGTTGTCTCACAGGTGTTGTACACACGCGCTTGGCGTAATCCTTTAATCACATTTGCGCTTTCTAAGGGGAGATATCGTAACTCTTCTGCCCTCGACCGTCGCAAAATGTGCTATTCTTAACCAGGAACAAATTATACTGTGTTATTAATTACGAAAGTAATAAACTCTTTTGAATGTGAATTCTATTTATCACACAGTCTCTATATAACAAGATTAAAGGAAAATCACTAGAAATATACATAAACAAACACGGATTTGTTTCGCTAAGAGCTCTAATACTTGTAGAGCTATCTCTAATACTCTGAGTTAGTATATAATCGAGTTAGATGGAGTGTCCCTGACCGACGGGCCTTGGCCGCGGACGTCGACTCGGGCGCCCGTGTCGCAGCGCTACTATCACATCTCACTTCAAACTCAAAACATTTATTTTAATTAAACCAATTACAGGCACTTTTGAATTGTCAAGGAGTCGGTCAGTCAGATAGATGAAGCTAGTTGTTAATTCCAAAGCATAATAGGTTCCTATGGGGAAGAACGGTCAAGAAACTCAATGGAAACTCTTTTAAATCAAAACTCATTCTATATCAGCTTTAAACTTTATAGACGTACGAGACATACTGACACACACACATTAACATTGATCAGAATCAGGAGCTATAACTAGTGAACACAGAACGGTTGTCTGGCAATAATCAATCTGCTAGTAACGTAGCACATATTGCACTGCCATGGAACGCCATTCCAAAATGGCGTGACAACTAATATTTTAAGAAGTCTTTAATAGCTATCTGTAGATATATGATTTTCAAAAGTTTTTCCGAGTAATTTACTGTCGTATCCACATCTTATTGAAGAAACTGCAAGACAACTGCATCAACGACTGCATGTTCACTTGCAGTTGTTGTATATTCACTATGTCTTTAGCACTGACTGCATATTGTACATTTTGCAGTAGATTTGCGGAAACTGAAGTCTATGTGACCTGAAATCGACTTCGACACGTAGTAGCGTTAGGATTCTGAGGATCTTTCTCTTGCCATTGATCGCTACTAACTCCGTAGGAAATTCTACCGGTCTTATGACTCACTGATTAAAATAAATTGATCTTGTTCTGATCTGTATATTGTAGTTTTATAATTATTATAAAATCAATTGGTAGCGGAGCTTTTCATAGTGTCACCATTATATAATCTTCTTTTTGTGTGGATCTTTTAAGATTGTATACCTTGAAACTACGCTTTGCGTTTCAAGGTAGAAACAAAAGATTACTTACAACGATAGAAAAAGATTTACTACTGGAACTGCACAAGGTAAAAACTTTCTAGCTCTTATTTTTCTAGAATTTTCTAGCCACGTGGGCGAGAGATAGATTTTCTTTTCCCGCAGTTACAACTTTATGTCAGAAGCTCTGTTATTATTTATTGCATAAGAGAACAACAGCACAACAATTTTTTTTTAAACATTGTTTGCCAGGGTTTTCCTAAGCACCCCTAACAGTAAGAAAACTGTATAAGTAAAGCTTTAGTGTAGTTTTCCCAGGGTGGCGTGCAGCGGGGACGCGGGGTCAAGCGCCGGGCTCAAGGGGCGCGAGACGGGCGCGGGGGGCGGGTCGTCGGCCGCGGGGCCGCGGGCCGCGGGTCGCGCATCAGTATGCGCAAACGCAACACACTGCAAAAACTGACCGAGCCCGCGCCTGCGTACCACTGAATTCATCCTACATCGCTCCATTATCATCTTTACTGCCACCTATCTACGTGCTACAAATATTTAAACTGGATCACAAGTGAAAATAAAAGTCACAATGCTACAATTTAAAACTCGATTCATTGCAGTGTTTAAAGAAAAATAACAAAAATAAACTGAATCTCTTGCGAACCAAGATTGTCTTTGCGGCGTGACTCTTTGAAATTGACTCGTAAACATTCCAGTACACAAACAAGCTTAACATTTTCTCTTAGCAATTTATCTAATATCCTGTCCGTTAAAGCATCCGTTACGAATATAAAACATTTGCTACGAATCCATTTCGCTCAATTTGCTATGAATGAACGGCGTAGGTGCTACTATACTTAATAACCGACCACGACGTTTACAGAGAAGTGGAAATGTGTGTAATTAACACTGAGGTGAGTAGCTGTGAGCTAGGAAGCTAGTAACTAAGAGGCTAGGCGGCTAGGCATGGCTAAGACAGGTTTTCCGGATAAATAATTAGCCACCTGTTGGTAATGCTACCTGGGCAGTGCCTGGCCAGCGGGCGGCGGAGGCAGCGCGGTTAGCTGCACATTTTCACTCGCACTTTCCACTCGGAGTCGATGCACCCCTAACATACTCATGCTCATTACACCACTTGCCGCGTTCCATTACTTACGACTCACGTCTTACATATTCTAAGTAAGATTTATTTTATTTAACAGCTTTTATGATTATCTTATCTTACTTTAATTTCTGGACCGATATTTTGAAAAGCATAATTTGTGAAATAAACGACGAATAGGTTTGTTCTAATAAAAATAATTCAAATCCGATAAAATGAGACAAATCATCACTAAATATTAAATTATTTAGTAAACTAAGCTTCGAAACGTACGAGTCGAATCAATAATCGATTTAAACGAGTTTTAATGTAAGGTGTGAGGTGTCGGTCAGTGGCGTACGATGACACCGCAGGCCCCGATAACCTTCGCTCACTGTATCCCAAATCATTCTGAATTCATACATCCATTTACTGAATCCATAATTTCATACATTTTTATAAGGCGTATGACACCTATTATAAATTCAACAATGTGTTTATTATTTTACGATCGGACTCTCAATCGTCGGTTTTCCAAAATGTTTTTTCTCAAAAAAGCAATTGGAAACTTAAAAAAGTAGATAGTAATATTAATAAAATTGTAATAACAGTGTTATTATAATTGCGTTTAGACAACTGTAACATAGATACTATACTTAGTTAGATAGCAGTTCGTACCAAGTCCCGAAAACTAACCTTTTCAGTTAATTGCAGTGAGTCATCGAAGTTTCAGGCTCAACAGGGATTTCCAATATTGATCACGACACGTCATGTTTTCTCCGTCTCCCTACAGAAAAACAAGATGACACATTCCATTTCGCCAAAATGATTTGTATTTTATTAGATACAATATCGTCCACATTTAATCTCATATGTCGTAAAGACACGGGGGTAGAACATAAGTCAACCCCGATTGATTTAATCACGACAAAATGAAAGAATGAAAATTAGTTTAAGCTAATCATTAATCATTTTCACCTAGAAATCGAACTTTTCAAGACGTGATCTACGCTCGTAGCACTTTCGTAGCGGTTGGCTACGAGTTCTCTAGAGCATTCATCGCCGTCGTCGCGTTCACTTGCAGGTCACTGGCACTGCTCGGCCACTGCACCCGACTTGCTTAGATACTTCTAACATTGCAGGTTTTTTTTCTATTGCTAACATTCCCAACCCGCTGCGTTCAAACCACTTTTATAACGTATATACTGTGCTAGCTAGTCTAGCTACATTAACTAAACCAGGTACTTGGGTGAAGGTTGTTGACTTTCGTTGTTACATTAATTTTTGATTTTTATGCGGGCACAAGGAATAACAAACTGCTTCGTCGACCAATTAGTTACGTCAACATACACTTAAAAGTGAGTACATTAGAAGCATAATGCAATTATGAATTTTTTAAAGTTTAAAACAACGGGAAAATTAAAATACACTGTAGAGGGTTTTATACCAACATTTTTATTATTCTGTTGTCAGTTTGCCCGTACCTCAATAATTTAAAGAGAGAGAGTTTTTTTTTTCTTAAATTCTTACTCTATGTGTTCGAACAAACCACCATCAACATCATAAAATAATAATAATAATAACCTCACCGCCGTATCTCTACGTTGACGTCGTGGTGGGGCTTGCGCGTGCCGAACTCTAGGTCTGTACCGGTAGAGTTTACTTTGTCGGAACGGGTCTAGGGTGAGGAGCCAGACCAAGATAGATACAAAAACCCGCAGGGCAGCATGTGGCGAGCTGTTGGGCAGTAGCGACCCCACGGATCCTACCTCCCGGGAGAAATCTTGTTCCTCACCTCTGGCTTGCCTTTATTGGCCGGCTAGAGTGAACACTGACGAGGAACAGAGCTCCCACCTCATTCTTGCCTTTATTGGCCGGTTTGAGTGGAGATTCGCAAGAGCAAATGTGCTCGGAGGAAGGAAATATTCCAGTAAGATGCTGGTAGGGATCTTGACCGTACTTCCAGGATTGTCCTGATAGCCGTGGAATACCTCTCCACTCCTCTCAAGCACCTCAGGACATGTTGCCCCCTTGTCGCTACGACACTGTGCTAGCGACTATTTTTGGGGGGCCCATTATTGAGTGTGCAAGTCACCCCCTGCCATTTTATCTATGTATTTTATATTAAAAACATTGGTCAGGCAGGGGCCATAGTCTTTCCATAGTTCCAAATAACCAGTCCACTAACCCACCCAAACCCATAGTCCAATATCTTTGTTTCCATGTTCTGCAATACTCCTACACCAACCGGGGTTTGTCCTTGGCTGCACTTGCATAGTGCCAACAGGGATAATCGTCGGTTGGTGCCCCATTTCATTATGGATTTCTAACGGGCCTCTACGAGTTGGCTTCGGCCCCTCGTACGCCTTCCAAAGGTCCGGGACCCCATGGTCCCGAGATATGTAAACATATATATAAATAATAATACTAAAACAAGCACTTAAATGCAGTGTTGCCTAATTAATTAAATATTTAAAAGCCTTGCATGACTTATGTGCGAACATCATTAAGAAAAGAAATACGATGCGCTAGAGAATTTATATGAATGGCAAATGCAAACAATAGAAGTGCACGCTGCACCGCACAGATCACATAATGAATCACTTTCGCGGCCGGGCTGCGCGCGCGCCGAGGAATTGCACAGAAAGTGCAACGCCCCGATGAACTTCGCGCTACTAAGTGGGCCGAGCTTATACAAAAAGTATTGGCAATCAATTGTGACCATTTAATTTTTTGGCGTATTATGAGTCTATCATATGTTTAAGATTTATATGGAGGGGGAATAACAGAATTTCGTTACGAGCTTTGCACATCTTTGTAGGTATGATCTCAGCACATATTTTGAGTTAGGTAGAGCTGGCTATTGTTTCAAAATGCGGATTATTCGATATTATTAAAAAAGTTAACTATTCAATTAAAACGTATTAGAATCACACTAAACGAACTTAATTGCAAGGGTTAACTATATTCTGTCGACCCTTCTTATTCATTGAAGCTCAGTCATGGTTTTTTCATGGCTGCTTCTCACATTACAGGTAAGTCGTTAGTTAAGGCAAGACACGGGAGCGCTCGCTATCTAACTAAGCAAGCATGCTCTGAAATAGTCGGGACGGGATCTATTTCCCGGGCAGCTGCGTGCGTTCGTTGCCCCTGCGCAGGGCGTTAGAAGTGCAACGATCTCTGCAATTATCGCTGCGCCCGCGCAACTCTAAACTTGAACTGCAAGCAATGCGCCGAGCGTGCACCTCACCTTCACTGCTTAGAAAGCAACGCCTATTACGTCTAACGCTCACTACTACAGTCTCGCATAATAACCGACTTTGAAACAAGTAAAAGCGAGAGCACTACTCATTTCAATATTAAACACTCTTTTCCAAAAATAACGGGTGGTTTTGATTTTTCTATATTGTTGGTAATAATTTAGTTGCAAAGAGGTTTTAATAGCGAAACTATGTTACTGGCACTTAATTAAGAGTCTGTATGAAAAAAGTTAATTCCAAATTCGAAACTTTTGTTTATAAAACAAATCCCTTTTTCAGTTTGTGACTTTTTACGTAATTTTCGCGGGTTTGTGGTTAAAAGGTTATCAGGCAACTAAAACTAACATCTCGTTATTTTTAGTAGAATAATTTATGTTTGTCGCATAATCCAGCGTTATTGTGACTTAAAACAGATATCTTCGTGTCGATTGTAATGGCAGAAAAAGCAATAAGAGCTAGTAAAATTATAGCGCTGCTGGAAGAGGGGTGTAGCCAAACAACTATATTCTCATTGATAATAAGAAATTACTAGTCATTTAAGCTAATGACATAATAAAAATATTAATATTATCCTTAGAAAAGCCAATGACGGCAAAAAAACGGGCACCTCGCACTACCCGTTTTTTTTGCAAAGGAGTGTTATATTATGTTATTCAATAAGAAGTTTTTACTAAGTTTCCATACTGAATCATCATCCGCTTGGTGCAGGTGATGTCCGTGCATTGTTGATAGTGTAGTGCGATTTGTTCGCACGCTTTCCCATATTCAAACTCGTCCCAATAACAATAATTAAGTGTCTCAATGACAATAAAGAAAAATATTTGCACAAGAGAGTGTTATGATATGCCAATCAAATTGGGCTGTATATACCTGCAGCCTGGACGTTATAATCCAGTGGGTGTTTTTCAAAACAACTCGTCTGAATGAAAACCGACGATTTGTCTTGACATGACCATGTCTTCGATGTAAATTTCATAGACCGTATTATGAAACTTATCTCGAAGGATTTATTTTCACTACTTTTGCATGCAGAATAATTTAGTAATTATATAAAACACATTTTAGTCATAGATCATAATTATGATGTTTTTCTTTAACTATCACATAATTGGTCACTGCTGTATTCTACCTATATCCAATAGACACAAACATTATATTTTTTTTTTTTTTTAAGTGTCTTTGACATATCTCGGGACCCTGGGGTCCCGGGCCTTTGGAAGGCGTACGAGGGGCCGAAGCCAACTCGCAGAGGCCCGTTAGACATCCATAATGAAATGGGGCACCAACCGACGATTATCCTTGTTCGCACTATGCAATGCAGCCAAGGACAACCCCCGGTTGGTGTAGGGCTATTGCAGAACATGGAAACAAAGATATTGGACTATGGGTTTGGGTGGGTTGGTGGACTTGTTATTTTGAACTATGGGAAGACTATGGCCCCTGCCTGACCAATGTTTTTAATATAAAATACATAGATAAAATGGCAGGGGGTGACTTGCACACTCAATAATGGACCCCCCAAAAATGGTCGCTAGCAGTGTCGTAGCGACAAGGGGGCAACATGTCCTGAGGTGCTTGAGAGGAGTGGAGAGGTATTCCACGGCTATCAGGACAATCCCGGAAGTACGGTAAAGATCCCTACCAGCATCTTACTGGAATACTTCCTTCCTCCGAGCACGTTTGCTCTGGCGAATCTCCACTCAAGCCGGCCAATCAAGGCAAGAATGAGGTGGGAGCTCTGTTCCTCTTCAGTGTTCACTCTAGCCGGCCAATATATATATAACATTATATATACTATTAATATATTCGGCACGTGTATGTACAGATGTTATTTATAGGTTACTATAATACACGTGAGCATTATGAAGTATGCATGTATTAGCTAGCGAGAGAAAAGTGCATTCAGATCTCTTGTAGCGTCGTGTTGCCCTGGTACTCGGTTGCACTGAACTGCATTCTCGGTCGAGGGCCGCGCGGCAGTATTGCGACTTCACTTTTATTCAAATTCATCACACATAATTTGTGATTTAGTAATCCAAGTACTTAGTAATAATGTTTTAGACGTCTATGACAATGATTATGGTTAATTGTAGATATTAAGATGTAAAACTTTCAAAAAAGAACAACAAAAACATAAGTGATTCCATGCGAACCAGATTGATCGATTGATCAAATTCAAAATCATGCAGGGAAAATCTACAATTATATCTAAATTGCCTATTATTTACATTAATACGTATGTACCTAATTCTGAATTTCATAATTGATAACCACTTTTCTTTAATTTACCAATTTTTTGAATTTTCGAACTACAATTTTCATACTTTATTTTACCCATGCGTGCATTTGTTGGAAAAGTCACTAACATCATCGTGAACTGTTAAGTTTCACTACTATATACTAGGGTAACTGAACAAGCGAAGAGTTTGCACGTGCCAAGAAAATGGCGCAATGCATTCACATGCAGTTCGAAAGAGGTATCGCCGCCTGCGAGTGTAAAAAGGATAGCCATAATAATGCACATGTGTGCAGCTACTGCCAATGCGATAATCATGTGTAAATTGCATGAATGTACGTCTGTATGCGATTCGATACGTTCACAGATTCGATTGGCTGTGAACTTTGTTGTAGTGCATGTGATTTGTTGGTTATTCAATGTTATAAAACGTGTTTACATGGATCTAAATATATATACCGAACGAAGAACAAAGAAAAACTGTATTTGAGTATTATGAGTATCATGTTGAATTAACTTGTTTCTGAATATATCAAACGTAGGTTTCAGTGCAAAATATATTGTGTTAGGTCATGTGCAAATGCAAACTAAACTAGCAAACTACGGAAAATTTTCCATTGCCCAATGTACGTAACAAAATGTTTATCGTCTTATAATTTTAAATATGTTTCCTAAATAAAAGTTTGCTGCCTCTTTGGTCTAGTGGTCGCAAGCGCTACTGCTGAGCATGAGGTCCTGGGTTCGATACCCAGGTCGGGAAAAGTGTTATTGGGTTTTTCCATCTAAAATTTCTCAGTAGCAGCCAGGAGTTTGGATTTGTGCCAGGTTGATGGCAATAGGCTCGCCCCCGTTAACATTTTTAATAACAAAACATAAGCCAATTATGTTACTAAAAATAACAACGAAAGCATTTTCTTAATAAATTGATACTCGACCTTTTCTTATAAGGCCAGATAAATATGTGATTTATTTGTAACAACAATTAAATGAATTCAGTAAAAAAAAATATTTAAAATAGAATTATATAAACTGCCTCTATTTAGATCGTTTACGTATGAAATGCATTCGCGTTATGTACTTGTGCAAGTGGCTCGACGCAATTGACGTCGTTGTGACGACGATAGGGCGACGTGGACAAGCGATCACCTCGCGAGTTATGCTCTCCTGGTGTCGAAGGTTCTCATACTATACAACCCTTTTCTGGTCCTAAAAGCATCAGAAACGGACTTGTTCGATGTGTATTGTTTTAAAATCATGTCGCGAATATTTTGAGACGAATAAATCTAAGCTTTTGGTTTTCCTGCAAACCACACCACTCATTCTCATTCTGTAATTACTTTTCACCAAATCTTGTTTCTGCCTACATTTCAACAACATATCGATTTTATTATATGCTTATTACTACTATATCCATGTGTGCAATGAAAATGGAAAATATTAACAAAAACCATTAATGATCTTGCTCTGTCTCTCTTATAAAAGACGAGCAATAGTCACATATACGGTCCCAGTATCCTTGATAATTTTTAAAGATTTTTTTTTAAATCCTGGTGATAACGCTCTCCATACTCGTTGGACTATAATGTTCCTTCCCACTGCTGGGACACAAGCCTCCTGGCTATAATCTACCACGCGGGCCCAGTCCGCGTTGGTAGATGTCGCATGTCTTCGAATTTTTGGTTCTAGGGCCGGTTTCCTCACGATGTTTTCCTTCACCGTTTTGAGAGCAGTGTTCATGAAAGTATTTACATAAAGTAAAGCACCTGGCTGGGTTAGAACTCACGACCTACAACTCGTAAGTCGGCGCCGTTACCTCTAGGCCACAACTGCTCCAACTAACAGTCGGTAATTAAAATATTTTTTCATTACCTAATAACTTCTTCGGATTCCGTATTAGTAATCAATGTTTTCTTGGAGTTTGTTTAATTCCTATAGTATTTAATTTATGGTTGTTTGTAATTTGCGTATTTAAAATTTAATATTTATACTTACCTAACACATAAAGTATCAGAAATGTTAATAAGGTCTAACAATATATGATCGAAATAAATATTTTTAACTTTGTTTTTAGGATTTACACCGATCCTGCCAGGGTTGCGGGAAAGTTCGAAAGGGATACCGGGACCTTGGCAACAGGCAAATGAAGGAACACGGGTGGGTTCACATTCAAAAAAAAAAAATATTTACACCGATATTAAACAAATAAAACCTTTGACTTTGACAACCGAGAGGTTCTGGAACTTGCTACTTGTCTGAACTGTAGATAAGTTTAGTAACCGAAAGAACATATCTATACTAATATTATAAAGCTGAAGAGTTTGTTTGTTTGTGAACTTTGACCAAATTTATATGGGACCACCCTATGAGTATACCCTTCCCTAGAAAGAAAAGAATTTTCCAAATCGTTTTATAAATTGTATAAATATAAATTGTATACTATACGGCAGATAATTTACGAAGTTGGGAGGTAATAAAAAATAATCTATACTAGTATTATAAAGCTGAAGAGTTTGTTTGTTTGTTTGTTTGAACGCGCTAATCTTAGGAACTATTCGTTGTAATTGAAAAATTATTTTTGTGTTGGATAGTCCATTTATCAATGAAGGTTATAGGCTATATAAGATCACGCTACGACCAAAAGGAGCGGAGCATAAATGAAAAATGTGGCAAAAACGGGATAAATTATTTATTTTTGAGAGCTTCCGTTGCGTGCGCTGCCTAAACGGTTTAAGTTACGCAAATATCATGTACAGTGGAATTGTTCCTCTGTTAAAATTTCTAATAAAAGTCTGCGACAGAATATGTCTGTCTTTTAAGATTGACTCGCTATAACCTTTTTTTATGGTAATAAAATTTGTTCGAAACTAATGCAGTTTTATCAACATAATATTAATTCTTATTCAAATAAATAGTTTTAACATCATAGGGTATTTATGTAGCAGTAAAATACTTTTTAATTAATTTGAATCGGATATTTAATTTCGCAGTTATCACGAAAATGCAATACGCGAACTGTTCAACGCCGGCGCCGGGCTGCCGCGCCTTTCCCTACTCTAGAGAGGAGAGTATGGGCACAAGGGTAGACCATGACCTGGAATAGCACATAGGATACGTTTTATCCCTATATTCCCACGGGATCGAGACCTACGCGGGTGATACCGCAGGGCACAGCTAGTGCATATATAATTTTATTGTTGTTCTTGTGATTATTTATTTATTTCCTTTGGAAGACTTACAGCTAAACAAAACAGACTAAGAAATTGAAAATGTGACCGACAGCCTATAACAAGTTACAATATAAAATGAGGGGAAAGAATCTTATGGGCATTAAAAAATTCGTCCGCATTGCTGTCTACAGGAAAAGTTCCCAAAAGGCTAGCAGCATTGCCACGTAGTATGGCGATGCTGACTCTTTGGCCAAAAAGTAAGCCAGCCCTCAGGTCACGTAAAGAGTCTACCAACCGCTTGGCGATGTCTTGAAAAACCAAGTGTGCACTCGGCACTAGTGTTTCAACCCTAAACGGCTCGAACAAATAACTCCCAGATTGGAATATTTTCGCCGCCTGAGGTTTTCCGCACCTGCATCAGCCGCCCCAGCACCCCGCCGCGTGCTAGGAAGATGGTATGCCGCAAGGGTGTCGACACATGTTGCATCCAACATATACATGTAAATATTATTATTATTATTTTAAGTCTGTTGGCATATTAAATAAATGCATAAAAAATATAAATATATGCATATTAAATTCACTGGTAGGACTTATCTTTTTTTATTTTGTAAACTAGTGTTACTAAGCTAAATTATTAATTTATTTAAAGGAAACCACATTCAACATTGATTTATCAATGGAACCAGTTGGAATACTTAGGCAACGCTTGACGAAAACGAAAATGTCACATGAGTCACGCGCCGTGGGCATAGCGTGGGTTTGGGTTAGGGTCGTTAGGGTAACAAAATGATTACTAATAATAAGTAATAATTTTTATTATTATCTGAACTAGATGAGGAGCTCGTGGCTAAGTAATAACAGCCGCGCGGGTCGATCCATCAGGTTAAGCTACGCTTGCCGGGGTTGGTCCGTGGATGGGTGACCGTCTTTACATATCGAGACTCCTCCTTGCCTCGGAAAGCACGTTAAGCCGTGGTCCCGGCTGTCATTCGTGGCTCTTTGACAGTCGTTACGGGTCGTCAGAAGCCCGAAAGTCTGGCAACCAGTCTTACCAAGGGGTATCGTATTACCCAGTTACTGGGTTGTGAAGGTCAGATAGACAGTCGCTCCATGTAAAATACTGGTATACAGGTGCATCTGGTTAGACTGAAAGCCGACCCCAACATAGTTAGGAAAAGACTAAGCAGATTGATTAACAGACAAACATACAACCACTCCTTTTTTGAATTCGGTTAAAAATAAAAAGTTTGGTATACCTACATGATAATAACTTTGTTAATTCAAAGATTCTCTGTAAAGTTTTATCCAGTTGTATTAGCATTCTTCAATGGCAGCCCGATTTTGAATGTACGTGGCATGTTTAGGGAGCTCTTTATTTTTATCCGGCCGTTCGTTGACCCAGTCTAACAAACAAATGTGTAATATCGTTACGGAAACATCTTGTCTCGTCATCTGTCCGGAATAGAATGAATTTGGGGACTAAAACTATTTTGTTACACAGTATACCAAGATCATGTTGTATGTTATGTTTGAAAACTAGGGGTTTGCAATGTATTGTCGTCCATTAGTTATAGAAACATTAAAACATTTGAAAATTAAAACGTTTCTAATTTGTTCTGCTGTAGTCAGTAGCGAAAGTAAGTGTTCCTACACTGACACCGGTATTTCAGTTCCAGAGCCAATATTTTCACATTTTCTGCCTAAGTAGGTATACCGTAGTCCCTGAAAAAAGCTCCCACTGCCAGCTACACGGCATCTTGTCCTTGGAATTGCCCAAGGACGGTGTGCCGTGTGGCAGGGGGAGCCTCCGACTACATCGAGGCTTTTGTCAGTGAACAACCTTGTTACGACGTACCTATGATAATTCATTTGCGCCAATAAATACGAGCTATATGAAAGTAATTAAGTACCGGTATTTAGGATGAACGTTTGATGCTTTTTTAGGGTTCCGTAGTCAACAAGGAACCCTTATATTTTCGCCATGTCCGTCTGTCTGTCCGCGGCTTAGCTCAAAGACTGTTGGTACTAGAAAGCTGTAATTTGGTATGGATATACATATAAACCACGCCAACAAAGTGGTAAAAAAAAATGGTATTTTTTTTTTTTTATGATACCTCCCCTGCATTTAAAGTGGGGATTGTTTTTTTTTCTCGTCAATCCCATGGTGTGGGTTATCGTTGGAAAGGTCGTTTAAAAATAATGGGAGTTTGTCATTTACCATAAACCATTTTTGGATTCAGGGATCCGTTTGCGGAATATTAAGCTTTAAAGTGCAAATTTTTGTTAGAGTCAAGTGTCCCCCCCCCCTTCTGCCAGCTAAATGGTTGGGTTTTAGAAATGTGAAAAAATTCAAGGCAGTAGTATATATAACGAAATTAAAAGGAAAACTATCACCGCTACGTAGGCTCCATAAATTACCGGTTATAATTGACCAACTTACATTTGCAGTTGCAAAAACATGTTCTCCCATACATTTTGTATCGGAGAACAAGTTTTTCAACTACAATGTTAAGTTTTTTGGATAAATTCATCCCAACTACGGAACCCTTCATTGTGCGTGGTTCGACATGCACTTGCCCGGTTTTCTTATGATTATCGAGTCAAAATCAACAAATTACAAAATTTGTAGCCTTTATTTTAGTATCCTTGAATCTACAATTATAAACGTTGAACCACCTAAGTTTAGTTAACACGGCCCGCAAACTCTTAAAATAGCGCGCTGTAGTTAAAATACCCTCAGTATTCAGAAATATAGCACCAATAATAAAGAGTAGGCAAAATAGGTAATGTAACATTTAACATAATGTTCAGATGTAGCTGCACTTGTTAGTAGTGCTAAAAACCTTGAGTACGGATATTAAATTCAATTCCGGGTGCATCCCAGCTCGGATCGATCGGCCGTGACCATGGCAACGCGGAGCGGAGTGCGTGGGTCAGGGGCGCCGCACCCGCCCTCTTCCATGTTCGTTGTTCGCTCGTCTAACACACTTGTATTTACTAGTTCTTCCTCCCGGCTTCGTCGTCTTGAGAATCGCATCACTGGACTATCTAGGTTTTATACATTTGTTTGTTCAGAGAGTAAAATAATTTTCAATTAATTGTGCCTCAAATCTCTTTATAGTGTAGAATTTATTTATAAAGTCTTTTTCAGTCCGTAAATCGGTGGGTGCTATGAAACTTATTGTTTTTTGTTTGCCACAGAAACCGCTCCGGGACAGGCAATGAAAATGAACCAATTTGTATACTTTTTTCTTTGAGACATTACTTTTTTCTGTCTGACTCCCCGTAATGGGTTCAAATGAAACGATGCAGTTTAATCGGCTCGACTCAGTCTCCACTGAATATTGCCAAGTTTTATAACGGATTAGCATCTGCGCCAAATTGTTTTAAAGGAAAAAGAAACAGACACAACTTTTTAAATTATGTCATCTTTTTAAATTCCTACTTTTTTCAACAATATACGTACTAAAAAAAAAAAAAAAAAAAAAAAAAAACAATCATCCGAACATAGTACCTCCTCCTTTTTTGAAGTCGGTAAAAATAAGAGCATAATATATTGTGCGAGTAACTACTTAGTAAATATATAAGTACCTACCAAACATTATGTTCCAATTTATTTGTAACGGGATTGCTTTTAATGTAGCCATAATAAGAAGGACATGGATCGTCACATATATTACGAAAATAACAATCTGTAAGGTATGTACTTATGACGTCTTTCAGTTTGTTCCTTGAGAGAATGTTTACTATCGTATAGTTTACAGGACGACTTGTGCCGCTAACGATATGTGCTAGTGCAGAACTTGCGATACCATAACGTCACATTATCGTAAACATTTACTAAAATCTGTTTTTCAAATATTTTCTTAACATCGAGGGCAGTCGATGACATTTAACAATATTAAATTATGTAGAATCTTTATACAAATAGTATAAGAAAACTACATACCTGCTCAAATTACTACCAGCTACTACTGCCAGTAAAACCATTTCCATCATCTTTAATAGGCAATTTACAAGAAACGCTTACTCGAAAATATTTTCCACAATAGCGAGAAAAGTGAGAAAACTCTATACCGACAAAAAAGGAGAGCTTTAACACCGGGTTCTGAAAATTAAACTTTAGATGAAGGTGATCCTGCTATCTAATTTAATTTGAACGTTTAAAGGGTTTATTTAATTACTTGACTTGATTAATGAAAATACAAAACAATAATTTTTTTCATAGTTTTCATTGAACAAACATTGTCTAAAATATTATAATTTATATCTTGGTGGAAATCGAGAAACCGATGAACCATAGTTTGTAAGATTTCCGTAATCAATCTTCTTTTTTTAATGATTTATTACGGAAGATGTTATCACAATAAACGTGAATTAGCTTTAACTTCACCATATAATGTGGACAGACAAGGCTGAGTACACCCTTGGTTGAATGCCAAGAGAGGACCCACTTCATAGTTCATAGTCACCTTGACAAACGGTTAGTATGAATTATATTTCTTTTACTTTAGGGATAAAATTGTAATGTCACATAACGTAACATAAAAAGACGCTTGTATTCCGGGAAGGATTAGGCAGAGGTGAACCTATAGTAACCCACATTTCGCCGGATACGTTTTTATGTCCTATTGCCATCAACTGGGCACAAATCCAGACTCCGCAACGTCATGGAAAACAAATGTGATTATAGTTGCTCTACATAGTGTGATGTAAGGTACGAGGTACCTATTGCAATATGTAGGTAATTCAATCTATGAAACATGTTCGTATGCAAATTCGTGTGTGCTAAAACGTGATCATTCTCCAAATGCAATAATCTGTCAATATCGAGTGTCAAGGATATTTGTATGTACGTATCGAAGATAATATACGATTGAATAATAATATAATATTAATGACAAGCACTGCTGTTATACTTTCATTATTTACTACTGTACCAGTGTACGTTTAGTCATGCTAACATTATAGGTACTTGTGTTTTTGCTGTGAAGGATTAGCGACACATCACCTTGAAAGCTTAAAAACGTGATTTAAAAAAAATGTATTAATTAATCAAAGAAGTATGTGTACCTACCTATTATGATTACGTATATTTTTATTACGTTAAGGCATAAGGCACCTCAAACAACGTTTGTAACATTGCAGATTTCTTATCAATGACCTTCATACAACTCTCGGACTTGCACAATCAAACGAATACAAAAGTATAATATATTTTCATTTTCTGATATTGTCTGCTTCACTTTGTTTTGTGGGTAAATGTGTGCCAAAGTTGGTATTAAATACAAAACATAGTGACGTACTTACATATCTATATTTGAAACATGTATAATTTATGTACAAATCAAAACAGGAAACGAAACCATTCTTATAGAATTTATTTTACCAAAACATGAAATTATGAAAGTTTGTAGGCACGTGGTTATTTATCATTCAATGAAGGCTATACAAGTATTAGTTTATTGATTCCAAATCTATAGTCGTTTGTAGGCCAAAGTCAGGGTTATCGAACATATTTTTATGTAGTGAAATAGCTATTGTGTACTGGCGACACGACACCTTTCATGAACTTGTAATCGAAAATTGATGGAGCACGTACTTCGAAAATATGTGTGGCCATGACCTGTGCTCGGTCACAGCAGTGAGGGTGGAGCGGGCGCGGGGCAAGTTCAAAGCGAAGGCTAGCACCGCGCGCCCGCGCCGGGCGGGGCCCTGGGGGGCGCAGACCACCAAACATTAATACACCTTTCACAATTTCAGCCGTTTCCATACCAACTGCTAAAAGCCTTTCAGGAAAACGCCGCACTGAGCAATTAGTGGATTCACGAATGAGTTGTTATGAAACAATTTATAAGTGTTGCGAGTGACGCTTCGCGACCTCGGCCAAGGTTGCGAGCCAACACTTCCCTGTGTACTCAGTCGTTTATACCGTACATACTTATGTTAATCTATACATGGTAGGTATAATAGCGCAGAGCAATCAAATCACATGCCCAGTTTATTGTTTTCCGGGATATATTTTTTAAAGAACTACTAAGATCTTGGATTATTTTTCGCTATTATATATTCAGTTTCCGCTAACGTTTCCGGTTCATTAAATTAGAAGTAACTTTATATGGTACTTGGAATAACGATTCATAATTATTTTAATTAGTGTCGCAGAATATGTATCTTGTCCTTCAAGAAATATTATCGATCCAATGACAGGGTCGCTAAAAATGACGCTGTCATTGAGTAGAAATCCTGTGCTAATATTATAATAATGCTCGATAAATAATGAGATATATATCTACTTCTAGAATCAGCAGGAAGTAATTTGCTCACTCAGAAGGTTATGGCGATATGATAACACATCATTTGCGCTATACAGCTGAATCTTTGCACACACATTATTCACGTACGTATAATTATAGTTCAGCTAACCCTGAAAACCGGGAAATCATGATTATCTGCATCATTGGTTATTTTTCTGATAATTCTATTTTATACAAGACACCTTTCACGTCCATTCCTCTCTTTTCTGGGTTTCCTTCAACATTGAATTAGAAACCATCTAAATTATTATTTCCACTTTGACACTGCTTTGCTGCTAGCGATAAATCATTGAAGGAACACGAAGCATATCGCGTGAATCATCTGACGGATTGCTGTCACACCGTTTAGTGTGCGTTCGAGAGAGGGTTCGCAAACAAGTAGGGTGCAGGGGTCGCGCGCACCTGCTGCGCCCGCGACGCTGACATTGCCAGATAAGATACGGCTATTATTTTGTCACTGCTATCTGTCCAATGTCACAGTGACCTTAATGACACCAAATGACGCGCTGCACACGTTCGTCGCTGTGACCTTGCGATATTTATCTAATCTTATTCGCGAAAATATTGTTAGCACGATTATTTTCCATATATGTCAGTGTTTACATAGAACGAAACAAAGGAATACTTTTATGAATATGTTCAAGTTCAAGCGTATGTTAATGAGTCGAGATTTTATATATTTTCCGGATAAGTAGACCACCTCGCTCTACGACAAATTAGTAGAAAAACATAATTGATTAATTGCATAATTACTAAATAACTCCAAGTTTGTAAGGTTATTTTATAATACTCTGTTATAATTATTGTATATATTTTATATACAATAAAGATAGAAGATATTCTATTTTAGTTATGTGTTGATGGAAGATCTATTTTTACCAAATATACCTACTAATTGAATTTTCAGGTGAATTTCCTTTTATATTTTATTATTTACTTTTGTAATAAAAAGAATACGAATTTGTTCTACTTTATAAGTATTTATAATTATTTTTCGTGGTAATTACCAAGTAACCGCTTCTTGTATAGGTATGAATCTTTCTAAAACGTGAGAAACCGATGCAGAGTAAAATATTTTTAGATGACGGATCACTACTGAAGAGTCGCGTGCGTTTTCCAACTGAAAACGTGAGCACGTTATTTCTCATGAAGTTGGTCAGCAGAAGTGTACTGTCTACGTTTTTTTAAAATAGCTTGCGCTCTTTTTATAAGTTATCACAAATGCGTTTAAAAAATTAAGAAAATAGAAGATTGCTTACAATTTTCTCGCAAAGTTACGTTATTCGTACTGAAAAAAAGTAAACAGTATTCAAAAGTGATGTTAAACTTTTTAATATTATGCAACTCTCTAAAACAAATCACCATTAGGAAATCATGGCAAAATATTAATTAACAGAGAACTCGATGTACAAAAGAAGATCGATGAATTTATAAAAAACATTGTAGTTATCATTCTTTCCATCCTATTGCCCACTAGGAATCGAGGAAAAGTAAAAATAAATCACATCCTTGGTTGTTTGTTTAGATAGCCATACGTTATAATTAATCAATGCAATAATATATGTGTCGTTTATTTAATAAATGCGACCTTCATGACGTGTCGTCATCACCCGGAAACTGCTCTGTGGCAGTAGTACGCTGTTACAATTTTCCGAAGCAGGAAGTATGAATTCACAGCGGCCAAGGCGATGTCAAATTATTTTACGCAATCATTTTGTTATAGGTATTACCTGATGTTCTGAAGGTTACCGCAAATGTTACCTAAATACCACTAGATCTTCTTTACATAACGTGAAAAAAACAGATTTTGTTTTTTTTACTGATTCTTGTTTAATTAATGTATTACATTAACGTACCTACTGCGTGGATCTTTAATTAGCGTCTTGGTAACAAAGGATACACTGTCGTAGGTACGTATTTTTAGGGTTCCCAAGTCACAGTAACTTAATCGGGGATTTTCTGTTGTAGGACATTTTTATGCGATTTCTGGCTTTTATAGTACTCAAACCTCAGTTAGTGTTCTTAAGTTTTTGGATCGATTGGCGTTATTGTGAAAATTGCTTGTTGACTGTACACTTTTTTCAAAATCTGTGAATGCAGGTTAAAATGTTTCAACAAGTGAATGTCTTAAGACCGTTTTCTTGTAGCGACAACGGTTAAGGGCCTGTAGGCCCATCACAAAATCCACCCTGTATAATTGTATATGTCATGATTGACTGTTTAGCTCCGTTAACGTGATCATAATAATTCCAAGGGCTAAATCTGTCTCGTGAAGACGATCGGCGGCGGTGATCTCTCGCGTCCGGCCCTGGTCCAGGCCATGGTACGGAGCGAAAGGGCATGGGAAGCCGTCACCTCCTTCTGCGAAGCAGTAATGCATGCGAAGGAGGAGGCGGAGCGCGTGAGCGAGAGGCAAATTTCGGCCCTCACGCCCCTAGCCGCCGCAGGAGACGCCCTGGGCGTCGGGAATCCCAGGCTGATTCCCAGCCAGCGTAGGCGCGAGCTTGTGGACGGTGAGCAATGGGTAGCTCGCTGTCCGACAAGGACCAGGCCCAGGTCGACGGTGCGTTGTGTTCTACGCGCGCCTCAAAGAGATGTCAGCACAGCTGACAGGGTCCGCTAGGGCAGATGCCTGCCGGGGTCACGGAAAAGTCCAAAAGGGAAAGCGTGGCCTCTGGCAACTTAAAGACAACTGAAGGAATACGGGTGGGGTTTAGTCAGTAAGAGTCTGACACGCCCATCCGCTCCGCCCAGAGCAGGAGAAGTTATTTATTCTTATCCCTCCAAAAAAAAAAAAACTGTAATTATTTGTTCTGTATTCAGAAAAAAATAGAAGAATATGAACAAATTACAATATTGCTCATCCCCCTTAACAAATAACTTGATAATTTATGACCTTAGACTGGCCAGACTTATAGGGTATATATGTGCAAAATTTGAAAAAAATCTATCCAGTAGTGTTTGTGGGTTGCTGTCACATACATTCAGACAAATAGACAATAAATAAATAAAAAATATTTTCGGCATTAGAATCGTTCCCAGACCTCGTAGCAATTACTTTTTGTTAAAAATATTCAATGTGCAGTTTTGACTTCGCCACGATTTTATATTATGTAATAGATTAGAATGTCCTTTTAAATTACAAGCCGGAAGAAATTGTAGTAAAAACATCAACAACGGAACCCCAGTATGTCTATCTGTATGTCGGTAGCGAATCCTTGGTGCGATTCCGACTCGAAATTGGCCGGTGTTTCACATTTTCTGTGTGTCTGACATACATACAACGTTATTCTTTATATAGTGCAATCCTTTGTGTCTTATCCTTTATCCTATCTTCCATAATCAGTAATACTGATACTAATAATACTAATTTATTTGCGTAATTACTGACCGAAATAGACATTACTTAGTAATTTTTCATAATGTCTCTTTAAATTATTAATACTTACAGATTTGTGCACTGGATATATTTTAGGGTGTTTTGGTTTTTCTAACCCAAAAATAACGTTGTGTGTTTTATACATTACATATATCTAATTCAAATGTAATAAAAACGTTAAAAAAATCGTGTTTTGTGTGTGCGGTGGTATCATATTCTCAACACTGAGTTAATAGGATAACGGAAATATAGACTAAGATAATATCAAAATGCACTTCAACAGTCCTTGATAAACGTCTTTAGTAGGAACTGACCTTCACAATGCATATCTTTTAGAGCTTCATGTACAAAAAGGTTATTCAATTAAATGATTTTGTTGTAGTCCAAGCGTTATTTTATGCTTAGATAATAATCTAGAGATAAAGGTAAGTTTGGGTGTCGACTATGTTCCCTGAATAGCCTACCTATTCAACGTCTTAAGATTAAGTTTACTTTTCTTTATTTCAAGAATCGTTCTTTTTGTTGTACTTTTTGTACATAAGCAGATATAATACATAACTCAACATAGAATAATCCCAACTTAAAAATCATTTTCTAGACTTTTTTAAAATAAATATTTTCTTATAAATAAATATATTATTATAATTAATATTGAATTATGGCGGAAAATTAATTAATATTACCTTATACACTATGATTGTGACACCAATGAATGGTGCAATTAATATTACCCATGTTCAGAAGAGCTGTTTTCAAATTGGGGCGGTTTATTTCATATACGCGTTCATGCGAGTAAATGAGCATTTCCCACAATTCCAGGATTCTTTTTTTTGTTATTTCTTCAAAACTATATGCAGGTAGGATTGGTCAGTCATCTTTTAGATCATTATAAAATTAACCAAAAGCGAAAAAATATCTTCATATATGTTGCATCCTAAGGCATATCTACACGTCAAGTTGATACCAGGAAGAGACGCTTACCCTTTGGAAAAGAGTTTATATATTACACACATAGTAGTTTTTCTAAATTATATATTGTAGCAAAAACTATGTTGATGCTATAAAACCTAAACTTGATAAAAATACATAAAAAAATTACGTGTATCTCCGTTAAAGATTTGTTTTCAAGTATCCAAGGTCAAAGGTGAATGAAAAGTATACTAACATCCGTAATTCCGAAAACAAAACATATTATAGCAGTGTTTATAATATTTATTTATATATTCATAAGTGAAGGTAATAATGTTTTTGAAGCACAAACAAAATAATTTCCTTTTAATTCACATCTATTTGTATTACGTTTACGTATGTTCTTAACAAAAATGTTACGCGAACTTACGTCAAAATAAAATTATGCTGTCACGTGAATTGACACGATACTGGATCTAGTAATAGGTACGAGTATTATAAAATAAATACTTACGCATCAAGTCAAAATATTTTTGCTTTTGCTGAACTATCTGACTGCTTGTTGCTCGTAGCCTCGTAGCACTTCTACGCTGCGTAGTTCTTGCTCATTAATGAATTAATGTAACATTGCCAGTTAATGTTAATGATTGGATGACTTACCTAAATCTGGAATGGAGCTGGATGGTTCCTCGAAGGACGGCGGCTTGTGGAGACGTGGTGGCGGTGGTGGTGGCGGAGGCGGCGGCGGGCGCATGCACTGGATCACCGAGTGCGCGGGCGCCATGCTGGGCGCCGCCAGCAACACGGGCGCGCGGAACTCCTTGCCCGGGGGCGCCGGCAGCTCCAGCCTCCGCGCTCCAGGAAGCATCTCCGACTCGTATACTATGTCCATCGGCTCGCGCTTAGGGGATAACTTAGGATAACACTGCATCGTTCCTTAAATACTGATAAGTCACTACGTCTTTTAAATTGTCTATTATAGTCTCGATAAATACCGGCTACTATAAAACTATTAATTACTCCACAAAAGTATCGAAAGTAAATTCACATGCAATACGGAAATCTTCTTAGAGATGGGACATTTCAGCGCATTGTTTACGTGGATCGCAGTTGAAGGGCAAGTGTATCGGCCGAGCGCCGTAGTTCGAGCGCGGTTACGTGCGTGCGCGACGCGCCGCTCGACGCGAGACTCGTTCGCTCGCCGCGGCCAACTTTCTCTCACTGGCGTGGCGGGCGGTCGCAGCCGGACGAAAGTGAATCTGCAGCGTGCGCCCCTCGCCCTCCCGCCCTCAGGTGTCCTGCACCGCCCGCCCAGCGCCGCCGCCACCGCCGCTGCAACGCCCATCCGACATCAACTTTAACCTTAACTGTGACCTTTACGGGAGTGCACTGCACTCACGATACACGTTACTGAATTACAAATAATACATCGTAAACACACTCTCAAAAAAATATCGAGCCCTTAATTATTTAATAACCAAATAACCAGCGGTAAAATTACACTTAATACGTGAACGATGGCAACAAAAATAAATCAGAGAGCATGGAATGATTCAACTTTTTGTGACTTACGAATTAATTACGGTGCATGTCGCCCTTGAACTTGAGGATGGTGACGTAAGTGCCAACGAGGCTAACATTAAAATATTCACGTGTTAATCGTTCCAGTAACCTATGTAGTTAATTATGCATGGAATTATAGATTATTGACTAATCGGCCATTTGGTAACGAAATTAGTGAAATATTATTTTAGCCCACTACAAAAATAAACATTATTTGAATGTAGTTGGCCTCCGTTCCTAAAAACAACAAACACTTATTTTATACTTTTTATTTATTTTTACAAGTTATTTTTACTACAAAATTAAGAAGCGTTCACATATTCTCGAAAGCCTGAACATGTTTGTAAATTTTTCTACACAATATTAGTGCGTAAGGTCACAAAGGCTACTTTGGTACCATTTTACAGTATTTTTTAGTAAAGCGATGATAAACAAAATTCTTGAAATCTCATAGGTGATGAATATCAAGAATATTATTAAAAATTGGTTTCTTTCAGTTTTTATATCGAACTCTATTCAGAATTGGCTATAATGTATCATATTTATACAATGTCTACGACAAGGTCTACGACATAACATTAATAAAAAAGTTCAGGTATACCTGAAATATTTCACTCGTGTCCTTCCACTATTATTTCATTAAACATTTCCGAATTTAAATCGGCATCTTAAATTAACCCGGTCAGTGTTAATGTCAAGAGATAAGACGTAACAGCTATTATCACTTCCGCGAAGGCAAGGAGTGATACAGTGTGCTCGATCGATGCTCACTGGACAAACGAGCACGGTCGTTGATAACGACTGATAACCATCTAGTAGATAGCACACCAACTGGACACGAGTACAACTGTTATGTGCTTTATAGAACAGTTTTTTATCGCCGATTTAAGATAATAAACTTTTTTTTATCATCTTCATGACGTGCACGATAGGGCGTTTGTGAGGCTGATACAGCATGATGCTCTGCCGATTGTACACTTAGTTGCTTCAAGTATGCATCTATTTCTTACTCAGAATATTTTATCGAGAACTTCCTTATCTTGTGTTATCCCGATCTCTCGTCAACGTTTTCTTTCAATTGAATTTTTTTTTTAATGCCTCTTCTATCTAATATTTTTAATGTTGATATTTTTTAAACTTCCCTTATTGCTAAGTATTCTAATTCAATCCTTTAAGTTGAATAACATCTTTATTAAAGTTGTTGTTTAACTTAACTTTTTGACAACTGCACATTTTTTTACACTAAAGGAGAATGGGCAACAACACATGGGTTTTTGCCCTGATGCCCAATAGCCATAGGATATATACCAATAGAAAGAGCTTTTCAAGGGGAACCTTTCCTTCTTACACGACTTTTGCAAATTGTTAGTCAGTTCGCAGTTAATTACCTAAATAAGTGTGACTACTACAATGTATACCAATACAAATGTAAACGGAACGAAGGGGCCTGGATCTCACGACACAGGGAATCCTAGTGTGAGTTCGAGGAATCAACGCATTCAATTGTAATTTCTTACAAAATAAATTATTCTTATTCTTATTCTTCTACTTGGGCATCGAAGTTAAGGAATTTTATTAGCCCAATAGCCATAAAATATACACCAATGGAAAGAGCTTTTCAAGAGGAACATTTCCTACCAACACAACTTTTTCCAATTATTAGTCAGTTCGGAGTTAATACCTAAATAAGTGTGATAACTTCGGCACCGAAGTTACGGAATTCTTGACGTCCAATAGCCATAAGATATATACGAATGAAAAAAGCATTAAGGAGAACCTTTGCTACCAACACAACTTTTGTCAATTATTTGTCAGTTCGGAGTTAATGACCTAAATAGGTAAAAGCTTGGGCTCCGAAGTTAAGGAATTTTCTTGGCCCAATAGACATAAGATATACACCAATAGAAAGAGCTTTCCAAAGAGAACCTTTGCTACTAACACGACATTTGCCAATTGCTAGTCAGTTCGGAGTTAGTTACCTAAATAGGTAAAAACCTGGACTTCGAAGTTAACAAATTCTAAGCGTCCAATAGCCATAAGATATATACCAATGGAAAGAGCTTTTTAAGGAGAACCTTTGCTACTAAAACGATTTTTGCCAATTGGTAGTCAGTTCGGAGTTAATGACCTAAATAGGTGTGACTTCTTGGACACCAAAGTTAAGGTATTCTTGGCAATCAATAGCCAGAAGATGAAAAAGAACCTTTTCTACTAACACAACTTTTGTCAATTATTTGCCAGTTCGGAGTTAATGACCTAAATAGGTAACAACTTGGGCTTCGAAGTTAACGAATTCTTGGCGTCCAATAGCCATAAGATACATACCAATGGAAAGAGCTTTTCAAAAAGAACATTTCCCACTGACACAACTTTTGCCAATTATTAGTCAGTTCGGAGTTAATGACCTAAATAATTGTGACAACTTCGGCATCGGCTTAATTACTCACATTTAGAGCTCTGTAGCTCCTTTCGTACTAACAATCGAGAGGAGCGTCATATGACGAAATATTTCCTTTGAAGAGATCTTTCCATTGGCATATATATTAACGCTATTGGGGGATGCGGCAGGCTTAACGATCTGTACGGCCGATCGACTCTTAAAAACATTGTTCCCAAAACAGCATCTAGGAGGCCAATGTTTAAAAATGTTCTTTTATAGGTTTGCAAGATCATGTTTGCAGGGCTCAAAGTTAATAAAAGTTAATTAATTGTCTAAATACCTGAATGTCACTATAATGCTTAATTACTCACATTTAGAGCTCTGTAGCTCTAAATGTGAGCGAATGTGAGTGTGAAGCGTCCTATCACAAAATATTAGCCTTGAAGAGATCTTTCCATTGGCATATAAATCAACTCTATTGGTGTACGCGTCAGGCTTAACGATCCGTCCGGTCGACCAACTCTTAAAAACATTGTTCCTAAAACGCCATCTATTGGAGACCAATGTTTTAAAATGTTCGCTTATAGGCTTGAAAGATGATGTTTGCAGGGCACTGAATCATTATAAGTTATTTAATTGACGAAATACCAGAATTACAATAATATTTAATCACTCACATTTAAAGCTCTGCAGCTCCTTTCGTACTAACGATCGAGAGAAGTCTTCAGAATAAGAAATATTCTTCTTGATGATATCTTTCCATTGGTATATATCTTAACGATATTGGGCTCCAGGGCAAAAACGCTCAATCTCCTTTATTTTCACCAACCGAATGGCTATAATAACTTGTCCACGTAAAATTTGTATTGAACTTGCTCAATTTGCTTCGGATGGGTATGTAGATGTACTATACTTTTGAAATTTGTATCGTTCAGATAATCTTGCAGATAGTACTACAATGAGTGCAATATGTTTTATAATAATTAATACTTCATACTCTCCTAAATCGTAGCACATGTGCTACGAAAGGAGTAACCTATAAGTTTATTAATATTCAGTTGTGAGGCCCATGGCTAAGCACGTAGTCGCAAGTGTGTGTAGTGGCAAGGGATAGCTGGATATATAAAAACCCGTAAAATGCGCGGCAACAAACATGAATCAACCGGTGTCGTAGATACGTCGTAGCCACGCTACAACGGTTTTAGTGTGTTTCCTGCAAAAGAATATGGATACATCCATCTGGAGGTTTTGTAAAAAAGTGCCCAAGGGATTATAACAACTTGGATCCATGCACAAGTAAGAACATACACCAAAACATTAGCTAAAAATATCCGTGCATGTTATGTTTCTTAGATACTTTTATCACGATTGAACAAAAAGTGATGATGGGATTTACTGTAAATACGTACGTGAATATTTTCTTATACTATACAGTATTATTTATAACGTGGACTACTGACATTGAATAAGAAACTCAATGGCCCTACCCAAAGTTTTATATAAAAGTTTAATAAAGGTTTTTAATGAGCTATTTCGCAATCGATTATTAGTGCCTTTGTCACTTGCAAATTAGTATTCAATAGTAAAATCAAATTAAAATCTAATAAGCAGCCAGACCCAGAACTGAAATTAATCCATGTGAACTAGAACACAGACATTCGCTATACAAAGAAAACAAGTGCATGAAATATTTCAATTTTCTGCAATTTAACACAGCATTTTGAAACATAAACATGAGAGGGCGGCAGGGGGTGGCTGAGGGTGTAGCGGCATTAGGCGTGCGGGGTGGTGCGGGGGTGGTGCGGCGCGCGGGGGTGCGGTGCAGTCGCAGGGTGCGCCGAGGTCACTGCCACCGGCGCTCACGGCCGGATTCAGCGTTCACGACTATTTTGGCGACAGTCTCACTGAACTCTAGCTACTGTCATGCATCGTAAACTTACTGACTTCACATTATAATTACTTTCTAATGTACATATAATTGAATGACGCTAGAATTAACTTATGCTTATAGGGCTTATATCTTCCCCTTGTAGGGTAGCAGAAATTAATTATGTTGAAAATTATAGTACAATGTTTAAACCTGATTATATTACTCATTTATAGAGTTTCTACGTGAAATATATATATATATGTATGTATATATATATCTCTGTATTTTTATTACTGACATTAAATTGATGATGTTCAATATACCTATTACCTTAATTAGATTTCTTTATATCTTTATACTTACGTAGATTGTAGATTACTTTCGCAGTCATGAGCACGTACGAATATAATAATGTACTCGAACGATTGGTTCGGTTCAAAATATTAATCGACCTAGGGCGAAGGTGTAATATTCATTTATAGGTTTTCGTGGGTGACTTTAGGATGAGGATGATTATTTTTTGATACGCCAATTATTGCTAAGGTACTTAAGTAAGTGAATTGCTGTCTGCTGGTTACATTTCTTTGTTTTTGCATTGAAGAATCAAAATTTTGGGCACTTTTCGCATTGACAGCAATGCGGACGAATTTTTTGATGCCTATAATCTCTTCCCCTTTTCTTATATACTTGTACATAATATATATATGTCTTAGTGTTAGCTTGTATATTGTAATTCAGATGAAAAGTTAGTTCCACATATTTTTAGTAAATACATTCAATCAAATAAATCCCTTGTTTTATCGATAGCTTTTTATGGCTTAGTGTGTTGGGGAGTGAAAGTTGGATGACATGGAAGGGCACCAGGACACGGCGCGTTGGGGTACATGCGGGTGGCAGCGACGGCAGCGGCTCACGCATGCGCGTGTGATGCCATAGAGCGCTCACTGCCACGAGCCCCCGACCTGCGCTCACACCGACCAATCCGACTATGGTTAAACAAATCTGCTGGTTACAGTTTCAAACTCAAAGCATTTATTTCAATTACTTATGAATTATCATGGAGTGGGTCAGTCAGAAAGATGAAGCTAGTTGCCGGTTTCAAAGCGTAGTAGTAAGAAACGGCAAATAACTGCTGTTCTTGCAAAGCACCACCAACCTAACACTTTCAGTCTTATTATTGTTGTGATATAAATACTACGAAGACAATGCTTGTGCAGTCCTTAATTTTCCCTACCAACAATTATGGTGATGGGTGCTACTATGACCTGAATGGTCTCCTCGACAAACTTGACCGCCTTCTCAGTAACTAGATTCGATTCGTTTTCAGTCTGCGTAAATATGATCATGTCTGTGCGCATCAGTCGCTTCTAAACTAGTTGCCCGCCCATACGCCAGCGCATAGAGCAAAGGGCGCTGACTACCTTGTTTTCATTTCTTGACTCTCCCTCTTCCAACCTTCTCAACTTCCTTCTCAAATACAATAGAAATCTACATTCATCTCACAGTCGTCTTCTTCAATGTTCCACTGACCGCGCATACTTCATTCAGCCTTCCTTTTTCATTCAGTCTATCTCCATGTGGAATGCGCTCCCCCAGTAAATCAGTATGGCAACGAACCGATTATCCTTTAAGTTAGAGTTCGCGAGCACCAGATTCGCAAGAACCTGGCAGTATCATCACAACGGTTTTCCCATTGTTTGTCGTAATTGTTTTAGTATATTTATGTGTATTTATTTGTGCTTATGCTTATATGTATTTGTATACAATATAACTAGGTGTATTACATTTATAGTTTTTAATAGGTATAATATATGTATATATTTATAAATATTTAGTCCTCAATCACCCGACAACCAACCCAAGATCCTCTGCATAACCCAAAGATTGACTGGAATCGTGTATCACCCAAAGATTGACTGGTAGAAAATGCTTATGGCATTAAGTCTGTATCGGTACATTTGTGTGCTTGAAGTATTAAATAAATAAATGAATACTATTCAACTATGAAACAACTTTCGACGTCGACACTTGTCGATTTTTTGTAGGTATATTTTGTATCCGTAACGGCCATTTCCACTAACACTAGGCTACACCTAAATGTAATGCATCACAGTTGAAATCCAACGGTGCAAGAATATTTAGCTGAACTGGGCATTACTCCTAAAACAAAAACTTACAGGATTTTTCAAGAAACTATGTTTCCTATGAAAAAGGAACAGCCTAACTGGAAGCGGGTCAATATCCAAGTACCAAAATGTGGTCCTGTAAGTATCCCTGGAGTATGTATTTTTTGTCCTATAGAAATACTATAAACGTTCATAAAACCGTATTTGGGCGCTGTGTATAGGTTTATTATGCCCTATAGTCGTTTTGTTACAGTCCGGTAAAGTACAGTTCGATTTATAATTATCTTATTAGGTGCTTTTACTGGTGAAATTGATCCAACAGTTGCCAGCGTGATGCTATTACTAGATAAAATATTTTTTTTTTGCAAATATGGTTAGAGCATTAATTCTTCATTCATTTTGTAACTGTGACCGTGCTGGTGTCTTAAAAAATATTATTTACAAAGGGAAAGTAATCCACATATAATATCTATTAGCATAACATTAACTGTAGTGTGAAGAATGCCTACTCAACTTGCGAAATTAATTTTATTGATAAAGTGTTCGACGATAATAAAAATATCTTCATGCCCCTTTAAAACTAGACATTTACTATTTATTTATTCTTTAATACTTAACAAAAACTTAAGCCGCCATAGGATCTGGATCACATGCCCTAATATTGCATTATCAAAACTTTTATAATACAATTTACTCAAAGTTAAGACTACTACATGACATTCCTACGTCGCCATGTTAGGGTTCTAGGCCGATTAGTCTAGTAAAATTTAGGACACGTATAAGCAGAATCTTACCAATAAAAATCGGAGGATATGCTAGTTTGGTGCTAACAACCCGTTAGAATTTACGACTAAGACAAATCCATGCTATAGTATCCTTGACGGGTCTCCCTTGTTTTACCGAAAAGAAATTGCCAAATTATCACTTCCCAAACAAATTTTCGCATAATTTCATTTGCCAAATTATTACTTATCAAAAAATCTCTTTACAAATAATTGTTACGAAAACCTATGTTTGGCAAGTGAACGTTTGAACAATAACTTGTTCACCAACTAGTACTTTTACCATTTTTTATCTAGTCAAATATTTCAGTTGGTATAACATATTTTACGCAAAATTATCTCTTTTTTCCATATTTTTTTCTATATAATCTAGTCGTTTCTGGCACTCGCCGGACGCTGCCGCGGCACCGCTCGCTTCGCTCGCTCGGCTCGTGCGTAGGTGGTCACAGTTTTAACCTAACCTAACCTAACCATTTTTTAAAAATTAATAACCTAATATTTTATATATATTTATAATATATTAATATTTTATACTAGCTTTTGCTATTTTGTACTCGCGTTAATAAATGATTACCTATATTAAAATAAAATTGCATTTTTAATTATACAATTCCCAAAAAAATCTTATTTTTGCCTTTATATTTTTTGTCATAACAAATCATTTGACTAAACGTTTATTGTCTAAATATTGTTTGCTGTAATAAATCATTTGATTAAAGACCAAAAGCCTTAATGACATTATCCTTGGTAACAATCTGCCAAGTAAACATTTGACCAAATGAAAATGTGCGTACTAAAATTATTCCAAATATTACATTGGTATAAAAAAAGGTTGCTAAAATTTGTTTGGGTAATGAAAATTTGGCAAAATCTTTTCGGCAAAACGGTAGGATCCCTATCCTTGACCTATAGCAGCTATATCTAAGATGTTTATAGAAGTGCATGTCTTAAAGAAGAATGAAACAAGTCGTTAAGAAGAGTAAACAATCGTATTAAATGCATTTATAGTACCAAAAGCGCAAATTATAAGATGCTGTCCTCTCTTATCTTAGTCAAAGCGTCTATTAGATTCCTGTAAGACGTTTAATCTTATTGAGTCGATTACTATATGAGAATTTTGCTACTTATGGGTCGGTATAGGGTGCCTATAATTATGGCGCTCATTTATGGGGCGCCGACGATGACTCTACGCCACCTCTACAAGGCCCCTACCGCAGCTTCCGCGCCGCTTGTACTGTAGGTTCTATGTCGCTGCTACCCCGCCCCTATATTGGGGTCTACGCTTTTGCTAAGCCACCACAACGGTGGGTCTACGCTGCTGCTATGCTGCCTCTACGGCGGAGTCTACGCAGCCACTACGGCGGCGTATACGCTTTTGCAATGCTGCCTCTACGCCGGGGTCTACGCATCTGCTACGACGACTCTACGGCTGGGTCGAGGTATTACTAAAAAAAGATTGAGCTAGGTAAATAACAAAAAATTAATATCTTATCTTTGCGCTATTTTATGCCGAAGACAAAGCAATATCAAGGCTTGATGCATTGCCGAGACGCTAGAACCCACGTGTACAACAACGTGTCAAGTGTAAAGATAACATTGTTACAGGAGGAAGTGCTGTTGAATTATTTTTGATATTTTTTTCCTCTTGATATTCATAATAATGCCATAATAATCACTTGGTAAAGATAGCACAGTAAGTAGTTAAATAAACATTATGTATTTTTATTCTTATATGATTTAATTGAAAAAAAATTGAATAAGAATAAGAATTGCCAGAGCGTATTAAAAAAATTTTTTTTTTTTATTGTAACCTATTTTGTACTTGCAGGTACCATAACTTGCAAGAAAAAAGTTAATCTATTTATTTTGATACTATCTATATATATAATAAAAATCAATTGCTGGTCGTTTGTCTCGTTAAAACTCGAGAACGGCTGGACCGATTCGGATAATTATTTTTTTGTTATGTTCGTTATTCTCAGGGCAAGGTATGTACGTTTAGTAGATGAAGGTAGGGTAGGTATGTAGGTAGGGTAGGGAGGTAGGAAGGTAGGGTAACGTAGGTACGTAGGGTAGGGAGGACTTAGTGCTACCCGTGCGAAGCCAGGGCGGGGCAGCTAGTATTTGATATATTTAGTATGCTGGTTGCGGTCATAGACGAAGTATTATGTTGTAGTAATAAGTTTAAGTTTTCATTTAAAAACTACTTGAAACTTTCTACAAGTATTCATTATTTATTTGCTGCGCTTACTGTGACTGTAAATGAATGAATGAATGGTAAAAGTACAAAAGTAATATTTTGTTGTCTGAACCATCTTATTCTACATAGTATATTTGTTGATTTTCCAAAAACGAAGTAATAAAGATAATTTCCGTATCTAATATATCTTATATTTGCTAAGGATCATTATCAACAAATTATCCCCACAGGCTGCCTCACTTACTTAGCTACAAAATAAAAGTTATAGCATGATAATGATTAGTGCTCCAATTAATTCCCGTTGAGCATGGCATGCATAGCGTCGGTGTGAATGCAGCCTGCAGCGGCAGCCGGCGGCGTCGCGGTCCCCGATCAATATGCAACGTCGGGACATGTATTTCATCTCCCAGACATAACAGGTCCATTGCACTAATTTACTCGACTCCACCCCTTCACATTTTCATACATATTTTTGCAGACGAGCTGTTCCAGTTAGAATAAATTGGCGAATGCGTTGAAATCAACACTATATTTGCCCGTCACTCCAAATATTTTTACGACAATTTTGGAGAAAAGATTTAAAACACAAGATAACCTTACATGATTCGCGATGACAATCATTTTATTACAAAGCACCAATGTTGTTCAGTGCAGTTATTTTTGGTTGAACTGTTCATATAATTTGATATATTTAAAGCTTGGAACCTTGAGGAGTGCATCGGTGGAATGCCCTCGTGAGGGTACCTCAATGTCGGGCTCTGGGTGCTAGTCGACGCCCTCGGATCCACTACCCCCCGCCATCGCACTCAACCCTGCACCACTACCTTAACTATATTACCACTTTGTAAATAAACATTGCCCTGTTATTTCGTAAAAGCCATATCTCACGCACAAATCTCGAACAAATAGGCTAGCTATGTGGCACGCTTTGGGTAAAACCTAAATGTGTAGCGGGAAGGGTTAACTGCGATATTATCTAAAATAATGAAAAATTAAGAACAAAGAAAAACTATCCACGAAAATCATTATTTCAAAATCAATTGCGCCTGCGTTGACACATACTCGTATAATGATTCGATTACTAATGGTTTCAGGTACCTTTAGCAAACATTTATAGAACTACAACTAATTATTTTAAGAATTGAAGCCTGCCTCAAATGTAATAAAAGAATGGACTTATAGGTATTTACTTGGAGTTCATGAAATTTTTGGAAATCGGTTGTGGGCAGGCAGGGGTGTGGTAAAGGGATGAGGGGGGTGGTATTCAGCACTCGTCGAGGCCGAAGTCTTCGCTGTCGTTGACACGGACCGAGGACACGTGCCCAAGGTCGCTAAGCCCTCAGTAATCCCTTTACAAAAGTTTGGGCATCGCCAGGAATGGATGCAACCGCACATAAAATTGAATAAACCGAGATTGGAGAACTTTTAAACCGTGTTAGGTTATCGAATAAACAATTTACACAAAAACTTTGTCAAAATATAGGGCGTCTCTTTAGGAGGAATGTACCCTTCTTCGGCCATGCATGCTATTATGTCACATTTCAATACATGCATGTATTGAAAAAACAACCGGCTTCCAAAAAAAACACAAAAAAAGTGAAAAATCACTTTAGTTACGAAAGTCGGTGGTTTTTGTAAAAAGTTTTTATTTTTGACTTTTTAGTTGTGGTACCTGCCCCACACAAATTCGAATACCACTACCTGCTATGTAAATAACAGTGACGGAGTCAAATAAAATATCGTCTACAAAGACTGAGTGGGAAAAATACGTAATTATTGAAGCTAACTCAAAAACTGCGCAAGCAAAGCTAATAAAATTTATATGGGACCACGTCAGAAGCATGACCTACCAAAAAAAAAAGAATCATCAAAATCGATTCATAATTGGTGGAGTAATCGCGTAAAATACATACAAAAAAACATACAGACGAATTGAGAACCTTATCCGTTTTGGAGAAGTAGTTAAAAATGGACACCGTATCAAAGTAGCTACTCCTACGTTTAAACTGCCTGACATTCTGGTATCATAAAATAAAACAACTACTAAATATTATTTGAAGTTTGATTTCTAGATTTACAGGTTGCGTTAAATAGACGCCTAAATAAAGTTGGTTTGCGTGTCGCTAAACTCGCTACCTCAGTTTAGGAGCAAAAATCCGAAGTCCTTGAAAAGTGTTCATTAGCTATAGTCAACCAAACTAGAAGCCAACTTTTCTAGAGTATAATATCTATATTTACAGCATTTACTTTCTACTAAATGAAAGTTTATTGCGTGAAAACCACAATAAAGGTTTTACCGCCATGGTAACCTTGAGACCTCTTCTTGCCTTAAGAGCTCTTGTAAATATTGCTAATGATTGGGCGAATTCGATGAATTTTCATATATTTTCTAATTTCGAGTTACTTTGAAGGACGTCTTGGATTCAAACGGAGCAATGAACGTTAAAGTTGGCAGCGTGGGCCAATTGAACACAGTAGCCTTTAGGGTGGATACTTTGCAATTCTGTATCTATAAGTTGATTATAATTCATAAAACCATGAAACGTTAGCTACAGTCTTTTACAGAAATATTCCTATAATTTTGTACTCTCGTTAAGGAGTACAGTACATATACAAGAACTTTTACTAGAAATAACTTGTTAATAGTTTGAAACGTACACAAGAGCGGTTCATTGTGATTTCAGGCACCTCTGTAAACATTATGAGCTACTCTAATTGCCAACACGTTTTTTGCTAGCTTTGCTTACCAAAACACTAATTATTTTTGCAACTTCTGAATCTTATTTTAAAAACTTGTGCTCGAGGTAAGACTGTCATATAGTTTTCTGTAAGGATGCCTTAACGTAACTTCTTCTCCTTTATTTACAACGTTGCCAATTTGTGGGGATTTCCCCAAACTGCGGGGAATATCAAAACGATTGGGGACTTTGTGGGGAGAGGACCCATGCGGGGATAATGTGGAGATTTAAAAATTTTACCAAGTCTAACCAATATTGCATTACAAACATCATTTTAATATCTACATACTCGGATATGGTTCAGTCATCGAGTAAATTCCAGTCTAAATTTATATTTTTTATGGCAACATTACATAAATTTCAATAAATCTTCGGGCGAAACCCCTGCTATAATCTAGCTGCATGACAAAGTTTTATTTTATTTTATCCTATTATAATGGTTTATATTCTTTACAATTAATAAATATTGTTGATATTTGTATAGAAATGAGTTTATTATATAAAATAATTTTGAGGGGATTTTGTGGGGAATCAGGATTTTGCTCTACCCAAATTCGGGGATTTTCACCAATGATTTTGCGGAATCTGGAAAATAGGCATTGGCAGCCCTGTTTATTTGGAATGATTTGGGGAGTCTGTTTAAAGGTATGATAATATTGATGAAGTTTTGGAAAGGAGAGTAAATGCGGGCAATAAAGTGAATGGTGCTATAGATGCGATTGTGACCAACCAGTTGATGCCCAACAAGGCTCAATTGGCTGTTCATGGTGTGCTGGAGCCTGCGCTTATGTATGGAAGTGAATGCTGGGTGTGCAAACGAAGCATGAAAGTAGAATAAATGCTGTGGAAATGCGTTTCTTGCGAAGCATGTGTGGTGTGACTATGAATGATAGTATGAGGAGTTATGTGATAAGGCAACGGTGTGGTATAAAAGAAGATGTAGAGATCAAGATTGACAAGAGTAAATGCTTATTAGATGGTTTTTGGTCATGTTGGAGATGAATGAAAGGCGACTAACAAAAGGCCTATTTACAAGGCAGGTGAGTAGAAACGCCGGGACCCTCGCGTATGAGGACACAGTGACCTTGTTGGTGACGTTCTTCAGAAAGGTCAGGTATGTAGTACTCGCAACCCGCAACCGTGCGTGTATAACCAGATGTATGAATGTAAACAACGCAAAAAGAGTGGCGGTGGAGGTGGCGTTCTATATTTTCTGCCTACCCCCATGGAAAGAAGGCGTGAGTTTATATAAGTATGTATGTTAACTATGTAACTTACTAATATAATTCTTTATTTGAAAAGTCTTGCTAACTACATACAGAAATTTTTTGCAAAAATATGAATGGCCTTCAATTAATTTTATAACCCATAAACATCACGTCAATTTTCCCCGAAGGAGTAGGCAGGGGTTTGTACCTATTGTACACCCACATTTCGCCAGTTATGTTTAAGTTGTACATTATGTAATGGGGGCGAGCCTTATAAATCAGAGCAAATTAAAGCACACATCGATGACCAATGTGAAGTACCAACTAGTACATCTAAGAACAATCAATACAACTGTATTTAAATAAACTGGTCATATAACAATGCTCAATAAACAATGAACGAGACATTGTGAAGGTCCTTACACTGCAGGTTCAAGGCTTGTCGGCCATTACTTACTGCTATCGTTATCACGCGGCCTCTACTCCTGCGAACGACCACTGCCTAGCTCGTGATACTTACAACTTACAGTAATTATAACTTTCAATTTTAACTTTCACTCTAAAATCGATTACCTTCCTTAAAAGCAAAAATATTTATAGAAGTATGTCATTTACTTATTTTCATGATTAGTATATGCAATAATAATTACAAAAGAAGCACAAATATAATTAAGCTCATAACATCGCTAACATGAAACTTGTGTCTAATCGAATAAAGTTCATCGACCCCACCAAAACATGTTTACTTTCTTATTTCAGGTCAATAGCAAATTCTAGAATAGAGGGGGCTGCAGTAGTCTGGTGGACCCCACAGTAAGGGTGGAAGGAGGGTTACGGTGCATCGTACGAAAGGGCAACTGCAGATAACGCAGGCAAGGCCCAGACAGTCAACGTCCCGATGCATTCCCGTGTCCCGCGCCCCCTCGGCCTTCCGCGCCGCGCGCTCCAACGGGAACCCGTATCCGGCGCGCCACGCACCACGCTTTTTGCAACGCTCCCATCGGCGTTCTCTCTCCACTCTCGTCAGTTCGTTGAGGTAATGAAAACGATTACTCGCATACTTGAGACAATGAAACACTCACCCTATTCGTTTTTTTGTAGATTTCTTTGATTTATTGGATAAGCTCCCGATTGCTCCCTAAAGACAAAATATGCTTTCATTTGATATTGATTGACACAGCATAACACAAAATACATTGTTCATTTACACTAGATTCTACAAGGGGAGGACCAGGCAGAAAAGTAACTATTTCAAATTACTTGCAAGAAAGTAATGGGTTATTAGTAGAAGTCATACTATGGGAAGTTATTTCGCAATCGAGAAGGCTTACAATTTCGGTAAATCGGCTATCAAATCATATTATGTTATGATATTTAATCGCTTCTTAATTGTTAAACACAACAGTTGACAAACGATTTGAAAGCAGCAGGAGATTACTCAGATCAAGTAGTTAGGCTTTCAGATGGGAAATGGAGGATGAACAAATAGATATATAATAGATAATATGGCAAAGAGTACCGCATAGCTTTGTTCAACTCATAGTTTAATTGTACTTTCAGAAGTTCCATGTATGTAAAGTACAGTAGGTAATACCTTCTTAATATTGTATTTTCACACTACCCCAACGTTGCATTTTGTGTCTGAAAGTTTCGCCAATAATAGCATTAAATTCCTTTCGACGAATGCAACCTTTGTCACGTCTGCTTATCTGAATTAATGCTTACGCAAAATCTAAAAACAGGTATATTCGGGAAAGCCAATAGAATTCAGAGTCCTCTCACACATAATGAGTCTTAACATATGCAAAGTCTGCTCAAAATAAAGGTTCAGACCGTAAAAAGCGTTAGTGCATTTTCACGTCCTAATGAAAATGCTTGGGCACAACACTGGGAGGACGTAGGGTGATAATAAGTGTAACGATAATAAAAAAATATCGAACCCGCTCCATAAATGAGATTGATTGAAATGGTCACCTTATAATACACCAGCTGGTGCCCGAGATTTCGACTGCCTGTATTTTTTTAATATCTAGGACTAAATGTTGCCTATAATCTTCTTCAGGTCACAGTCTTCATATCTGTCAAACATTTAACAATCGGTTCAGTGGTTTAGGCGTGAAAAGGTAACAGATTTGCTATCGCATTTATTTATGGATATGGATAGGACACATCATATTGTGTCAGACGTTCAAGGGGTTTAAATAATTTGTTTTTTCATTGCAAGACTAAAATTGAACGAAATTTTATGGAAGAAACCAGGAATTGGAACCTCTGAACTTGTCAGAGGGCAATGAGTAGGTAAGCGTAGACCTGAAGCGGATCGACGCGACGTCGTTAACACGATAGCCCTCTTTTTAACCGACTTAATGAATGAAGAGTTACAAAATAACACGCAAACAGGTAGATACGAGTATTATTCAACTTTTTCTATAGGCATATCTACGCGAAAACGATGTACATCCCTATTGCGGAGGGTTCGGGCTAGCTCCAGCAGCATCCCAAGGGCATTTGCGCAGAAGTTCGATTGTCAGTACCCGGACCATTGCTGTACGGTTCAGTTACTGAGCTATCACATATGTTTATGTGAACTCTTTTTAATTCTGTTTATTTTATTTGTACATTCTATAGAATCGTATCGTAACTTGTACATTCTGTAGCGTCCGTACAAAGGATCATATGTTATGATCCCTTGTACGAACGCTTTTAACGTGCACGTTTTTCTACATTGTACTCACATGTATAATGTCAACATGAATGATGTAACCAATTTATTGTAACAATAATACAATATTCTGATTTAAAAGACTGTCCTTGGAGTTTCTTGCCCGTTCTTCTCCATAGGAACCTACGACACTTTGGAATGCGCAACTAGCTTCATCTTTCTGACTGACTAATCTTTCCCTTGACAATTCAAAAGTGTCTCTGTAATTGGTTTATTTGAAATAAATGCTTTGAGTTTGCGGTAGAAGAGCTAGCCTTTGTACTAGAAGGAGCATTGGCAGACCAATAGCAAGGTGGTGGGTGGACGACCTACAGAACATCACGGGGGAGACTTGGATGACACTTGCACAGGCCAGAGAAGCATGGCACAAAAGGGAGGAGGCACAAGCAAGGGAAGCAAGCAAGCAAGGCAAGGGAGACTCAGTAGTGGGTGGAACAAAGCTGCAAATGATGATGATCCTTGGATCGTGTTGGTTATTAAACATTTGCAGCATTATTAAACATCTACCAACAATGCCTTATATCATTACAAAATAATACATATTTAACCACACAAAAAAAAACAATAACAACTATAAGGAAAATGGCGCGCCGGTTTTATTTTTCCATAGGTGTAAATAAAGGCACTGGCAAAACCGCTAGACAGCCTGTAGTAAAATAAACAAAAAATTATATTTAGAATAAGAAAAAAAAATTACTAAACTTATGGCGGGGTCAAATTTATATAACCGTATCTATATTTACGTATTGATTCTTCCCTACGCGAAATCGTAATAATTAACCACCATTTTAAATATCTAATAATTAACCACACAACGAAAACGATAACAAATATTTATGGAAAATGGCGCGCTGGTTTTGTCTTTACGCAGGTGTAAATAAAGGCACTGGCAAACCCGCTAAACAGCCTATACTATAAATGTAATAAACACAAGACAGTGTTTTGAATAAGCAAATTACAAAAAAAAAAAAATTACTATAAAACGCCCCTGGTTTGCCTATGGTAATTTTTTTAGGTACGTAAATTATAGTGAAATAGTGCATTATGATACAAGAGTGTTGGTCACACACTCGGCTCTCTTATCGCGCGAGCCAGTTTCATATGACGCTTTTCAACACACTTGCGAGCAAAAAAACAGACTTATAATGTTATTATGTTTTAATTATTGAAACAATTAGTAATAGTAAAAGTACAATTCTCAAAATCATACGTATCACAATGTACTATCCAAACATTCATTTTCTAAAACAGAGAGTATTTGGAAATATCGAAAAAAAACTACTAAAGTTAGGAAGAAAGAAAGAAAACTCAGCCATTTATATTATATGTTCTGAAGAGAGAGAGAAAGATGGAAGGATAACGTTTTAATTTAATCGATTAAGTTTCAGAAATTAGAAAGCACAACTGTCGGCCTTTTTCTACTAAAAATCCTGCAATTGATTTAACATTTCTAGCCACAAGGCCATTGCTTTAATTAAACTTGCATAGCTTTGATCGATATTTGATAACATTCCAACTATTATAACTAGTTATAAGTAGGTATACCCGTAAACCAATGTTATGCTGATTTTAGAATTCAAGATATTTTCAAGAAGAAAACGATACGAACTGTTGTTTCGCAAGTTAATTTGCATTTGCATATTTCCAGAAATAATATTTTAGTTGAAATAGATTCAAATAATAATGCTCTTTTTTTCATGGCAAGCTTTATAAGACCCCCAGAACGCTCTCTTTAGCGTTTCTGTCTTTCTTATCACAGCAATTGGTGTATTATTGAATGTAAAATATCACATAAAGACTTGTACCAATTATCATACCTAAATGCATCTTATGAAAATTATCTTCAAATCAGACTTGAATGTGTAATTACACCAATGTGAACTTTAGATTATTAATTTTATATGTAAACGTTAACTTTTTCAAGAAAAGTATGCAGTAATGGCGCGCCTGGAAAGCTTGGCTTAAGTATCACACAAAGGATGAAATGGCAGTACAAAAACAATTAAAACTCTGGTTGGACCACACCTGCCTTGTCCAGAATCTTCGATAATATATTGTCATGTTCGTGACGACTCAAAAGTGTAGGCTTTCACAATATGGCATTACCCAAGGTTAGCATGAAACATATCATAATCTTATATAAGTTATCGCTTCATACGTTTTTATATTCATCAGCAATCAATCACATAACCCTTTCTTAATAAAAAATAATTAACAAAAGCTGCTTCTGTAAGCCTGCGATAAATTGAAATGGAAAACATTTTCTGCTACAATATTTTTTATAATGATTCTAAAGTATGATAATGTTCAGTTTTCATTTGTCTCAAGATTAACTTCAAAAACATTAACATCAACATTAAACTGAAAATATCCTACTTACGGTCGTCTTCTAAAAAGCTTTTCATAACGTTAGGAAGGCGCTAAAAACGTTTACTCTGTAATGGCAGAAGCATAGAATAGACTACTCTTTATTATGTACACCATAAAATTACAGACATAAATTCAGAAAGTTTATAGCTTACAATATTATTTAAGTAGGAAGTTTCGCTATATAGTATTTCCTACATTTATATCCTCAGAAATTGAGCTTGTTTAAGATGTCCAACATAGTGCGTTTCAAGGTGGCGCTGCTTGCTAAGGCAAATGTCAACAATAATGTCAAATTCAGTACATTTCAATTTAGTTCCCCATTACTCCGACTGCCAAAGATACATTGTAGGGGACAGAGGGGGGAGCGCGCGGAGGCTGCGCGGCGCGTGTCAAGGCCGCGTCCTCGACCGTGACCGCCCCCCGTCCGCCGCCCGCGTCCCCGCTGCACACCAGCGCGTACCAGTACTTGCTCCCACACAAGTATTTCGAAACAATTAATTATTTTATTGACCCTGTATTCATAGGAGTTGCAAGTGAGCTTTTAAGTTTGTATAAACTCATTACGGAACTCTGCAGTCTCGCCTAGTCAACCGTAGATTTTCCAGTGAGTTACATTACCGTGAGTCATCATTAGTCAGATATTACTACAATGGCAAGTATATGATGCAATTAACAAATGAACACAGAATTCATAATCATCACTAGGGCGAGCAAGTCGGTTAGACGGTAAACTGCCATACGTTTAAATTATCAAACCATCACAAAGCTGGCCCGATCACACTACTGCCAACTCGGGATATAATTATGGGCTGGTAAGTAAAGTGGACAAAAACACAATTGCCCTCAGGTTACCTCACTCGAAAATATGTTCAAAGGTGACATATTCTTTGCTACCCAGTGTCAGTATATTTAAATCTTATATGACATTAACTAGAATCAGTTCTATTTCTTTGTTTTTTTTGACGTTCATATTTGAAATAAATTATTTGACTTTGACTTTGACATGTATTAATTCAAAGATTTATAAAATAAAAACTAACATTACTACATAAAACTAGAAAAACTTGTAGCTTCAAGCAACTTTTCGACGAAACAAAATAAGTAAATACTGGCTATTTCGTATGTCACCCACGTAGAAACAGAGATTTCCTCCATAGGGATTACGTATTATTACGATTTCTTCAGCGCAACAGACTTTTCAGAAGGATAGGTGCGGCGCAGGTCTTCCTCGAAAGCCTTCGTAGCGCCCAACCCGGTGAACAACAAAGCCATAATCCGATAGTCATGGCTTGTCAAATCATATTTCCATCACTTTTGATGATCGACACGTGTGATCAAATAAAAACGAGTAACTGTGTCAGCCAATTCGTAGTTTTTGTTGATCGCTATTGTGAATCGTTATTCGATCGATAAATCAACAAGTGATGCTCGTTTTTAACCTTTATCGATGTTTAACAAGTGACAGTAACGATCGAGAAAATCGACCAAACCTGTAAAATGTGACAGATCTTATTGGTCGTCAAAACACAGCATATCGAGTGACAATAAAGATCGTCAAAAATCGAGTCAATCTGTCACCTTAATGTACCATCTTTGAATCATGTAAATAATTGTCACGCCTGTTTTACCTGTAGATGTAGGAAACGATGAACTTATGAGTACTCACCCGTCACTCATCCCGCCTCGCTGATGACTTCACACGTTACGCAACAGGGGGTAAGTCTTTTCATATTGATAGTGTACCTACAGAAGTGTATAAAAAAGAAAAGAATAGATGTAGAGAAGAGTAGAGAATAGATGAAGATGAGAAGAGTATATAGATACATAGAGATAATGTATCAACAGAACATAATAATCGCTGCGTAGTTTCTAAATCCAACTAGGTACTCGGTATCTGTTGTACCAATACTACCGCCGCGCCACAACGCCACATCACGGCTACAGAAAAAAAAACGCACAGCTGTTAAACGCATGTGACACAATTAATGCTCATCCCGAAAACATGACCGTAAAAGTTATCATCTGGTAGGTTAATAGCAATACCTAACAAAAATTATTTACACATAGTCTCTGAATCGAATCACACATGTGAAACAACGTGCGAGATAACATTTGATAATATTTAGCTAATCGAAATTATCAATCATAGTTACATATTATTATATTAAGTATGTCTAAATATATAGAACGACCGTGTCCTTTAATTACGATTACTGATAACCTAAACGCGTGATTGAGACTATATATTTACTTCATACGTAATCTGTTTGAGAACGTGAATGAGTTCAGTTAATTGCGTCGCAATCTATACCGCTACTATTAACGTATTTTTTCTATCATAACGTCTTTATACGTTTTCGGTTACTGCTTCTGTGAAAAATTATTTGGGGAACGTCTTTCTTGACTTCAGGCCTGTAAGCTTTTTAAACATCGACACATTCCCCAAAAGTCGCTCTTCAAAGCTGTGATCTGAGAATTCACATAAGGATGCTCAATTGACCTAGCAAATACAACACAATCCTATTTGCTGATGATAGTACAGTACTGTTCACAGGAGATAGTAAATTACACATGGAACCTGAGATAAATATGACTTTAGATAGCATTATAAACTGGTTGGCATCAAACAATTTACATATTAATCTCAACAAAACAAATTTCATGACATTCAAAAGTAGAGTAAGTACAATAGCAAATATGAATATAAATTATCAAAATAATAAGATCCAAGAAGTTGACGTTACGAGATTTCTGGGCATAAAGATAGATAATAATTTGAATTTTAAAGAACATGTCCATACATTATGCACTAAATTGAATACCTTCTCTTATGCTTTGTTTAAACTTAAGCTAACCGTCAGTACTTCTACAGTCCTTACAGCCTACAACGGCTATGTTGCACCTACGCTAAAGTTTTGTGTTATTTTTTGGGGCAATTCTACTAATAAAGAAGCGGTGTTTAAAGCTTTAGGGGTATGAGGAACAGGGTGTAAAGTTCACTCATCCACCATAGAAAAGGGAGGATCCTCCAACCAGACGGGTGTTGTGTCTGGCGGGCAACTGCCCAATGATTGACATTGGATTTTTGTATATATGTTCACTGTACGGTAAACTCTAATTGCGCGATGCAGGATTTTTGTGACGTCAGGATTTTTGTGTGACTTCAGGTCTTTGATGCGTAGTTCGAATGTGGCGATGTAGGTACCGCCACAAAGCCCAGAAGAAATGTATACGAGCCATAACTAGCATAAAAGTAAATGACAGATGCAGACCATCATTTTTTAAATTGAATATTCTCACGTTGCCAGGTATATATACAGGGTTACTGGTAACTCGACGTATTCCTTGCAGGACGTCATAGTAGGGTTAAAATGCAACAAATTAAGCCACCAAATGTTCTACCGAAATTCAGTAGTTTTTGAATTAGTTAAGTTTTAGTTTTTTAATGAAAAATCCCAGATTAAACCATTTGAAACCAATTTAAAAATGATTTACGGCGCGACTGTACTGAAATTTAAGTTATTATCATAGTTGACGCCGTAGCAGACCTTTGTTAATAATTAAAAGTTCAATAATGCCTAAAACTTTGGCAAATATCACTAACAAAACATTTAATTTTTTGTAATTTTTAGCTCTAAAACTCTTAACTAATTCAAAAACTACTGAATTTCGGTAGAACATTTGGTGGCTTAATTTGTTGCATTTTAACCCTACTATGACGTCCTGCAAGGAATACGTCGAGTTACCAGTAACCCTGTATATTAGAGGTTCGTTAGGAAAAATACAAACTACTTTAATAAGTTACAAAGCAAAAGATAAACATTCCATATACAATGTTTACCAAGCAATAAAACAGCGTTATTAAATAAAAGTATATTATGTATGGCTCCACGCATGTATAACCATTTACCAAACCCACTTCTGGAGATAAGTGACATAAATATATTTAAAAACAATATAAAAACACTGTTACTAAAAAAAGCATATTACTCTGTCACTGAATATTTACAGGACAGACTTATATAATGTTACTCCATACGATATTTTAAATAATGTCTTTTATTGTTAAATTGTATTTTCATAGATACCTGTGTATTTGTAATTTTGCATGTCTTATGGTAGGATATGGCTAATGAACACTATTGTTTGTTTAAGACCTTTTCTTTGTACCCATATTCGCAAATTAATAAATGATTATGATGATTATGAATTACCTAGTTAAACTCTAGACCGCAGACCAAACGCCTGCACTCCATCTTGAAAATACTGAAAACGTTGCGTTTTGAGAACCTATAATTAGGGCCCCAATCTTAGTTGAAATGGAGGCCCCAAAATATGAACGCAGAACCTATCATTATTTCGAAATCTTGGCGAATAGAGAATACAGAATCCACAAGCCACTTTCATAGTCAAATTGAAACTCACTTCGACGTAGATCAAAGTAAATCCAACAACTGATTAGTTCATTATCAAATAGGTATCGGTAACGCTAACACAAGCCCATAAAGTAAACGCCTACGCACGCTAATACACGTGCCGCGTTAGGGTCATATCGCGGTGAAGGTCGCGAGTCCCGGACCAGGCCTCTGAAAATAAGCGCCTCGGCCAACGACCCCGAGGAAATCTTCCAGGGCACCTGACCTTGACCTTTACACGCGCACGCGCTGTCACCGTCACATAGTGCCCTGACCCTGTTACGAAAGGATCTTCTTATGTACTACGCACCAGCTATGTTGTGCGTATATTATATTCACTGGGGTGTGAAGACGCGGCCTCTGTTCAATACTTCCTGTTTACTCAACAACGAAATACTGTTAGTCTAATGATGTTCGTAACTACTTTACAATTTGCGATGAATTTGATTCTACAGCTCTAAAAACTTTCAGCTCTGGTGTTGTTTGATGTTTTTTTCAATATAGTTTTTACCGAGGCTGAAAATAATTTGCAAGCGAGCGAACACTCGTCACGGCGTGTTAATTTCCCGAGCACATGGAATAAGATTACATAGTCTGAAAGATTACATACCAAGTTGTCAATAATGCCAAATCGAATGCAACCTTTTAGGATCTCCGCAAACTGCTTGGCATCAGCGGCGATTGGAAAAGCCTATGTCCAGCAGTGGACTGCTACAATAAACTGATGATGATAATGAAAAAAAACTTATCTCTTGATGCCACGATAAAAAAAACTACTCCAAAATATTATACTTAAGTAGCTTACGTCATATACGAAGGTAATAATTGGTAATACTGAAAAAAAAAAAAAATTAAACAAGCTTCCCCTTTATTTGTAATTACAATTGCCTTGAACTGTCATAAAACGTTTGATGGCGCCGTGCTATATAATGTGATCTTAGATAAACTGAGCACAAATGAGTTGTTTTTAACTTTATCAGTGTTTTAAACTACTATCTGGAGTGATTTAAAAATAAATGAATGATTTAGCAGATTCCCATATTTCCTACTTTGAATTGGGAAGATTATGGTCTCAACAAAATCAACCAAGAGAAGATAAAGACATAATTTATATTGAATAAGGTTACGAAATATGGATTCTACTTGGTGGCCATAGCTGTGTCGCTGAATGATTTTATAGCGGTTGCATCTGGAGCCATAAACAGAAGGCGGATCAGAACTTGCTACGTAAAGTTATGAGATTCCCTTTACTCTACATTCCTAACATAAACGTGGGACTTACTACAAAGTACCTCGATTCGACCGAAGCACTATTTTCAGCCTATTGTCAAGTTGGGCGTGACCGCGTGGATTACAGCTGCGATAAACTTTCTAGATACTAATAAGGTACTATCTAAACTACATATTTACCTCAGATTCAGTATGATGTTATCCTACTAATATTATAAATGTGAAAGTTTGTGTGTTTGTGTGTTTATGTGTTTGTGTGTTTGGATGTTTGTTACTCAATCACGCAAAAACTGCTGAATGGATTTGGATGAAATTTGGCAAACAGATAGTTTATGAACTGGATTACACTGACACATAGGATACTTTTTATCCCGATATTCCCACGGGATCGAGACTTACGCGGGTGAAACCGCGGGGCGCAGCTAGTATTATCATAAATCAATGTAAGGGGCTTGTCGCTAAACAAATGACTCTCACACTGCGCTAACGAATATAAGCAGTGTTATTGCTACGGTAAAGTCCTGAAAACTATCCAATTTACTAATCCTCAAGTCTACGCTTTCAATTTAATACTCTTTATAACTTCCCTCCGTTCCTTGCTACCACAACGAACTGAACTATCATCAAGTATGTAGATATTAAATCAACTGATAACTGTCATAGGCATAATCCCAAATATCATTAGGTGAACATCCCAAATATCACGGTTTAAACTCTCACCTTGATTTATAATTAGAAAATCAATAATCCCTTTGAGCGGCCGCTCAAGCAGTAGCTCGCTTAATTAAGCAGTAACTTTTACAAGTTTTGTTTTACAAGATGATGATGAAGAACACTCATTTAATTCGCACCAGTTCCCATAAGTTCCGTAAGAGGAAGATGTAGGGACTATTATATAATGACAAGGATTAGTGCATTTAAAATGGCATGTATTTAATCGATCCTCAATGAATTCCCATTTCACCAATCGATCGTGTTTTTATACAAACAACGTCTTTTTGTAATGTGCCTAGTAACTGCAACCAACTTGGAATAAATCAGTAAGATATTGATGAAAAAATTCAATAATTCGTCTACGTACTTGTGTCGCCTTGCATTTTAGAATATACCTACCTAGAGCTAGTAGTAGTACTTACCTACACCACAATATAGACGCCCTTGCACCAATAACAATAGATTTTCTTTTGTTTTTCGTTTCATAGTTCACTGCTAATTTTTGAAGGATACATAAGTTGCTGAGTATTTAATTAGCAAGTGGAGACTGCTTGTTACCTAGCACAGTCTACACTTATTCGTTCCACCGACTAATACACATACACGACTTTTCGCGCTATATAATTACGTTACGATATCTACGGGGTGTTGCAAATTGTTTCCCGATAGTAATACAGCCATCACGGGTGCTCTATACACTGACCACATAAAGAGCGAAATGTTCGTCATTTCCGAGTTCTAGCAGCAATTCTTGTATTATTCTAATTTCATAATATTCAGTGACATCTTGTAATCTGGTTAAAATGGAAAGGGAGTATTAGCTTATGAAAGGTGATTGATATTGACTGCAGTGCAATATGTCGCACCGTAAAAGTAAATATTGTTAATTAATATAACATCACACCTGTATTTCACGATGAAGTAGGTAGATAGTGTAGCTATAGTACACCAAGCTTTCACCAGTAGGGGTGAGCCTATTGCCATCAACCGGGCACAAATCCAGTCTCTGCGCTAGCTGCTGCAGATAAATTCCATATGAAAAAACTGAGTAACACTTCTCCCGCCTTATTTTTTGGGAAGTCCTCATGGATACCCTCCGCCGACCTGATTGAACCTAGAACCCCAAGGTTTCACCAAAGGTAGTCATTAATAATAACTATATTATTATTCTTAAAATCTAGAAACAAACTACAGGTTACGACATCTGTTTACTTTGTCGAATATAACAGCGATAACCGCAAACCCCATGTTTATAGCGTTGACGTATTGATGTCATAGATGGCGCCTGTGTTTCACGAACGATACTCATGCGCAAATAAAGAAAATAAATGATTCAAAACAAAATAGTTTATCTATTTATTTTCTGTTGCATTGTAATTTTCCATTGCGCGTAAATATATCAATTATCTTTACGTGCAATGGAAAGTTTCAATGTAGGGTATAATGCTAATTATAAAACTGCATTTGTTTTTATTTTAGCTTTTTGTTGTACCGTGTCTACTATGGACATATTAACGTAAACTGTCGTTTGGGAAGTATACTGAAACACAATTCTTGGATTTTCGTCTAGGTTATATGGGGTGCTTAAATGCTGCAAATAAGGGGTCACATTATCACGTCCTGGAAGGAATATGTCAAATTACAAGTCACAAGCCTACTTTCAATTAGAATTCTGAAGAGTCTATGTTGAATAGAGACTTCAGTTTTCCTACCATCATTTTTTTAATATATAATATTATAAGCTTTTTTCAGCCTGAAATTCCCTTTAATTTAACCATATTTAACTACACAAGGTTTTTTTATTTTTTCAGCATGGCTACCAAAAAGACACAATTTGTACATTTACATTTTTCTAGACTCATAACAGAAAGATACCAACAAGGAACTAAAAAAAACAAACCCCATCATTATGAGAATTAGTTTCACCTTTCACCTATTTTTCTCATATTTCTACTGCACTATCATGCCTTCTCTGTAAGAGAAGAGGCCTTGCAGTGAGACAATAATAGGCTGGTATTACATTAATGTATATAGTCACGATAACGATCGCCATACTTATTTAAATATTCAAGACTGTTTGTACCTACATACCTACTTCTGCTACAACCATAGACTCAGAGAATGGACTCAGTGTTAGCTTGACAAAAGTGACTACTCTTTAGAAAGAGACGAAGCGACTGTGCCGCCAATACCTGCAATTCCGGCTATATATTTTAGTCATAAAATAAAATAATTGCAAAAAAAAAAGAGATAGATTATACATATACCACTATTATCGTAAATAGGCCCAATACATAAAGAAAATTACAATAATGAATGACTCATATTACTTCGCAGAACTACATATTGACTACATGTTTAGATAACCTAGTGAATGAAAACAAGCGTGAATTACGATTAATGGAAATATGGATGGCTAGATGGCACGTCATTTTCTTATAGATTTAGATAATAGAGTACGTATTATTTGCTAGCATTCTCCGGTGAAAGAGTGCCTACCTATAATAGAATTAGGTGGCCCCGTTACTTTTTCCGAGATATATCCCCAAATTGAGGACTTACAAAATAGAGCCATGAAACTGTATTGGCTACCTCATTTCTCTTCAACAGCTACATATCGCATCTTCACCTCAACAACATGGTCAAACCAACATTCTTAGACTATCATCACATTTGACACAAATAAATAAAAAAAACAATAACCCTGCGCTACGCCGGTAATGCTACGGTGCTACGCCGTAGCATAACAAATAATTTTCAAAATAATCTTATATTGGTTTTGCGTAATATGCAAAAAATGCAAATCCCTCCACTATGCACCTCGATTACCCTTTGAATCTGAGGGATGAGTGCCTAGCACAGATGCGAAAAGAACAATTTCTTTCCAGTGTCGAAAAAAGTTGAACAAAGACATTGATTCAATAAATAAATAATTTTACGACAGTGACTAATTTATAGACTGTAACACAAGTTTTAAATTATACATAAAATAATGAATAAAAAGAATAATTATTAGATATTTCCCCATTTTTCATTGTCAAGCCTCCATTATAATTGTAAGCTTATAGGTAAACCGAGTGGGTAGTTTGGGACTTAGAAAGAGTGTTCTAAGTTGTTATACCTAAGTATCTACTAAAATATATAAATAACTTAATCTGCTCAACTAATAATTGAGGCGTTATATTTAACTTTCGTTCAAAACAAAGATCGAATACTTAATTCATGTTACCGATAGATAATTAGTTCTATTAACGGTAATACCGAATAATTTATCATAAAATCATTTAATCAATGTTCAACTACTGAAAGATTATAAAAAAAAACTACAAATACTATTCATCTTAAAACTTTAAATCACCTAGACGTTCTCCCAAGACTTGGAAGATATTAGACGTCATTGTTATTTTTCCAGCAAAGCCAGTGCTGCATAGGTAGGTATCAGTGGCACCGAGCGTGGGCCGGCGGTGCTGCAGGGGAAGCGAACGTTAACCCTTTCTGCAGTTCATTCGCCGTCTGGCCTCACCCCAGCAGACCTCCCACCCTCCCTAGCCGCCGACCCGACTGCACGCTTGCCATACTGCAAGCCAACACTTTTTACCTACCACCTATAGCTAAATGTACAAAAATTAAACCTACGTCCTGATCCTGATGTAACAGCCCTTGATCATCGCAATGTTATTTACACACACAGGTTTGCGTTATTATTGCGCGACAAAACGCGCTTGTCAAGGACAAATAAAAAAAAAAATGGTTTTTTTTTTTTAAGTAAGCCTTCTTCGACTCTGCCCCGCTAAGCGTCGGAAGACTCTCTAGAACTCCCAAATAGCCTCACATTCTTTCTAGCGAATCGGCACACGTTTCTAAGCCCATAAATCCATTTATTTTATCCAAATATCATTGCGTGGTATACAGGTCCGGCAGTTCTGTAAACACAGAACAGCCCTATCATACCTGCTGTTTAATAAAACAGAAAAAGTATGAAAAAAAATGTGAAATTGTCGGATTGTCGAATATAATTGTTACCACTCCTCTCCAGCTGTCGTCTGTTGGTTTTATTAAATAGTCCACTGGTACAGTAAACACCACAGCTTTACAAGTGTTGTTCTGTAAACGACGTAATTTTTAGGTTTCCGTATCCCAAAAGGAAAAAATGGAGCCCTTACCTATAAGCCGACGGACAGACAGACAGAGACTGTGTCTGTCTGTCAGTCTGTCCATCTGTCACAGCCAATTTGAACACAGAAATACATCGGTATATGTACCAAAGTACATACATGTATTTCTATATAAATGTGTAAAAATGGATGTATAACGTAAATAAATGAACATTGAATAAGGGGGTCACATTTGGGAGGCAAATTAGAAAATTTAAAAAACGCTTTTCCATGGGTACCGTGTGACATTTCAAATGAAAGGGCTTGTTGTGAAAATTTCAAATACATTTTTTTTACAATTTCCGAAATTTCTGAGCAGAAAATTTTGAAAAAAATACAGAAAATTGTTTTATACTTACTTAAAGATTACAGGAAAACCTATAAGAAGTCTAGTCTAGTTTGCAGTTGAAACGTATGGGAGAACATGTTTTTCAACTACAATGTTAGTTTGTTCTTGGTAAAAACTCATCCCAACTACGGAACCCTTCATTATGCGTGGTCCGACACGCACTTGGCCGGCTTTTTCAGTACCTAGGTAATGATACCTGTAAGAATAATAATAGTACATTGTGATAGAAGTGTGCTGAATTAGCACTACTAGGTACGTGGCACATTATTAGGTATCCGAGTGTGTAATGAGTTAATGACAGTAATGAGTAATAATCAATGCACACGCGTTTCATACGACGTTTTTCAACAGACTCGCGAGGAAAAAACAGACTTGTTGTAAGAACTCATGCTACAATAACGTACCTAACTATAGAGATGATACAATTAGATTTATAAAGTTCAACTACCCTATATATAATAGTACCCAACAAACATTATACAGCTCGCTATAACTCATGTGATAGCACTTATTGATGACCTTAGGATCTGTTTAGCTCTTTTACATATCTGTTCTAAGTTTCTAACTCTTATTTTAGCGCCTAATGTTAGTTGGGTAATTTGTGAGTTCAACTGACCTTTGTTGCAAGGTAATGAATATACGGAGCTTCTTTTAAAAAAAATTCTACGTTGGTACGTTGGTGACAATACTTTCAAAATTCGGTATTTTTGATAATAATAAATAATAAATAAACTTTATACTGCCATGAAAACAGGTTACAAAAAATTTGAGACCCTGACTCCAGAGCTAGGTTAGAGTACCTGTATTTAAGGAGCCAGTGACTTCTTCCATTTAGGTTACAATTACCAAATAAATAAATTATGTTTTAAAATAGAAAAACAAAAAAAAAATATTGGATAAAAAAAAATAGGTACTCAAAACAAGATTATAATAATTAACCACACAACGAAAAAGATATAAAATATAATATGGAAAATGGCGGTCTAGTTTTGTGTTTTCCGCTAGCGATGTGAGCGCGGGTATTAGGTAATAAAAGCAAAAATATAATAAACACGAAATAATGTTTTAAATACGCAGTTAAGGTTAGGGTAGTGAAAAATATATAATTTGATGAAATAATAAGTAAATTTATCATATTTTATTTATTTACACAGTAGGCATAATAATCATCTGCCAGGGTTGCGGGAAAGTCCGAAAGGGATACCGGGACCTTGGCAACAGGCAAATGAAGGAACACGGGTGGGTTTTAGTCAGTAAAAGTCTGACACGCCCTTCCGCTCCGCCCAGAGCGGGAGAAGTCATTGGATGATTTCCCACCCTCAAAAAAAAAAAAAAAAAAGGCATAATAATCAAGTATCTTTGATGAGATTTAAAAACAGCGCAAGTCTCTGCTCGAGTGAAAATAGAGAATGTTCATTTAATATTATAGGATAGTTCATACTAATTTCATGTTATTGGGGTTTGATGGGATTTTTTTTACCATAACTGCACGTCTCTGTATTTTTTTTTTTCTACTTTAGGGGTATGAGGAACAGGGTATAAAGTTCACTCATCCACCATAGAAAAGGGAGGATCCTCCAACCAGACGGGTGTTGTGTCTGGCGGGCAACTGCCCAATGATTGATATTGGATATTTGTATATATGTTCACTGCACGGTAAACTCTAATTGCGCGATGCAGGATTTTTGTGACGTCAGGATTTTTGTGTGACGTCAGGTCTTTGATGCGTAGTTCGAATGTGGCGATGTAGGTACCGCCACAACGGAAAGCACGTTTCCAATCTGAGGTACGCTGACAACACCGTTCTCCTTGCTACAACATTTGACGACATGAAGGAAGAAGATACTTCATAGATTGGAAGTGGAAAGTGGCAAATTAGGGCTTGCAATAAATTGGCAGAAAACCAAGCTGATGGATAGTGCTGGAAAGCTATCGGGCGCCTATCCGAAATTCAGTAGTTTTTGAATTAGTTAAGAGTTTTAGTTTTTTAATGAAAATCCCAGATTAAACCATTTGAAACCAATTTAAAAATGATTTACGGCGCGACTGTACTGAAATTTAAGTTATTATCATAGTTGACGCCGTAGCAGACCTTTGTTAATAATTAAAAGTTCAATAATGCCTAAAACTTTGGCAAATATCACTAACAAAACATTTAATTTTTTGTAATTTTTAGCTCTAAAACTCTTAACTAATTCAAAAACTACTGAATTTCGGTAGAACATTTGGTGGCTTAATTTGTTGCATTTTAACCCTACCATGACGTCCTGCAAGGAATACGTCGAGTTACCAGTAACCCTGTATATGACTATATACTGCACTCGACACAGGGCCGACGCGGTTCTGAACGAAAATTTCCGTTCGTGTGCGGCGCGTCGCGTGGCGGCGGGTGGTGGAACAAAAATGTAAGTGAGCGCTGCGTTTGGGATGACGTCATTCGGTTATCTTCCGTTCTGAATAACCTGAACGCACGGTTTGTTTCCGAAACGAACGTCAGATTTTTTTCCGAACAACCGAAATTATATTTAGGCTGGCCGCATAGGTACGGTTTCCTGATTCGGTTTCCTGATCAGGACTCCTGATTAAGACTGAGACTAGTATCATGCGTATTGGACAAAAGATGTCAAAAGATTGACATTGACGTGATTCAACCTATTATCAAGACTAATTAGTCTGTGCTATTATCAATAGGCTAGATTGATCGTTGGTTGAGTGCATTTCATCGGCTCTCTTATGTTAGTGGAGAGAGAGAGAAGAGAAGGACAAGGGCTATTAAAAGCATAGAAACATAAACACAAGCTTTGTGAAACTATTTTCTCATTTAAAAAATAAAGGTCAAATGTTGACAATTCTCTAATTTATTTGTTTTATTTTCACTAAAATGGCTTTCGGTATGCTACATAGAATGTAATCTTCACATTTTTTATCTGTGCATTACTTAGTCTGTGCAAGTAGCAACGCAGCAAAAACGAACAGGTTATAAAAAAAAACTATCTGTCAAACGAACCTGTCTAGAGAGCAAATTTATGAGATTTTCGTAGTCTTACTGTATATGTTTGTACTCAAAATTATATAAATTATGCCGAAGAATAAAGGAAAAGGTGGTAAAAACAGGAGGAGAGGAAAGAATGAGAACGAAACAGAAAAACGTGAGTTGGTCTTCAAAGAAGACGGACAGGAGTACGCCCAAGTCACAAAGATGCTCGGTAATGGCCGCTTGGAGGCCATGTGCTTTGATGGCATAAAACGTCTTTGTCATATCCGAGGTAAACTACGGAAAAAAGTTTGGATAAACCAAGGTGACATTATACTAATAGGTTTGCGAGACTACCAAGACGCAAAAGCCGATGTTATCCTGAAATACACTCCTGACGAGGCAAGGAATCTGAAGACGTATGGAGAATTCCCAGAGACAGTACGAATCAATGAGACAGTGGTCTATTCGGTGGATGGTCTGGATGAAGATATTGAATTTGGAGATGAAGTTAGTTCAGAAGATGAAGCAGATGCGGTAGATGCTATATAAAAATTAGCACTAATTATGTCTACAGTAAGTCTATGTAAATTGTTTTGCTGTTATGAAGAAACATGACTTTGTGATTTTATAAGTTTAGTTCTCAAAATTATTTCATATACATACCTAAATTGTGAAATTATGTCTAATCTTATAGACAAACAGTATTTCTCCATTAATAACATGTACCTTAAGTGTTTATAACACATTAGCGTAAAATGATAACTTCTTACAATTATTCAGTTGTTAATATTTACAGTTACATGAAATTATATTCAAATTATTGTGCAACATTCCTTGAATTAATCCCATTTGTCCGAGATGAGAAATGATAAAAAATAAGGAATGTACATATACCTACCTATTAAATAATTACATCAACAAGACTTAACTTCTATTATTTTCCACTATCCTGGTCTACAACTAGTATCATTGACACTTTAAACCGCTTAACTGTTGATTGGCTTTTTAAAGGCCGATAACAATTAAAATTCTATTGTCTCGTTAGTGACAGTTGGAGCTATAATTCCAAACATAGCGACAATTTTCAATTGATTTTTTTAAATAATATTCACACTGACTTGTAAGTAGGTACTCAAAAATGGAAAACGAACATGATTTGCTTGTGATGTATTGATTTTTGGCACAGTCTGCATCTGTAAGGCTTGTTGACAAGACCAATGTTATAATTTGAACTTGACTCTGTCCTTACATCTATTATCATCTTGAATGAGTGTTTAATTATTGTATTGAATAAGTTCCATTCCATTTTATGAATCATAGTGAACTTAATATTTATTGATCCAGTCAGATCTTATGCTTTGGAAGTTATGTGGAATGTTTTACACATGTCATGTTCAACGCCAGCAATGGCCAAGTAACGTTAAGGTATGCTATTAGTTTTACTCTATATTAATAACATAAATTTTACTATAGTACTCATGTTTAGAATCTAGGTTTATTTAATTAAAAATTATAAAATAAAAAGAATGTGTATGGTTTTGGACCTTTTTAAGAATTGGATGTTTTATAAGTCCCAGTCTTCCCATTTCTACATACCAGCTCCATTATCATAATTTATTCCAGATCAGTGGAAGATGACACAAGGACGGTCAGATTGAACTAGCTCTTTTAGACTTAGCTGAGACAGAATGGAATGCAGTTTCGGCCAATACAGAGATTTCAGGAATATTTTTAATAATTATAGTTAATTGATTCAGGCGTGACCTTGTGGAAATCCATTATCAAAAACTGCGTTCGGCGCTCGGCGGGCGTGGCGAAACGTGTTCGGGTTCGCAACACGTCAATCGTCATCCTTGAGGATGCCTCGTTGAGGAGGTGAAACACGTCGATTTTTTACAGGGTTTTTTATGACTCTAGGAATAGGTTCCTAATATATCTTCCGTCTATTGTATTTAAAAATTAAATGTCTAAGAGAAAAATTGAAATCACTGACATGTAGGTAGTTGGGACCTAACTGTCAAAATAGTATTCAAAATGTACTCTGTGATTGTATTTTGAACAAATCTAGTCTTTTACCCCTGCCATGACCTAGTGTAGCTAAGTATAGGCTTGCAGAAAAAATATCGATAATTTGTGTTCGATATATCGATATTTTTAGGCGATATTTAGTATTTCGATATATCGATATAAAATATCAAGTATCGAAAATGTATCAAAAACGATATAATTATTTCCAACAGCAACACCGTTGTCGCCACTGAATAAATCCGCTAGAATTAAATAATAAAGTATGATTAACATAAAGTAATTCTTTTTTCGATATATCGAAATCGATATTGATAATTTTTTCAAATATCGATACGATATATATCGATACTTTTTGACACTTCTTGCATCTCTAGGTAAGTAAGACCCAGTGTTGTGTACTGTATAAAAAAAGACTGATGTTTAAAAAAAACATTACCCCCAACCAAGAATTTATTTTATTTACGTGCAAACAAGATAAATAGATAGGTACAGTCACGGACTTTAATTGATGAGTCACTTGGCACTGTTCGTATTTTTATACTATATAATTAGTAATCTATGGTTATACAGTTATATTCTACTCGTACGACACGGAAAGTCACTTTACCGGTTGGCTAACCTGAGAGTAGTATCTCTAAGTAGTCTGTGCCTGAGAGCCATAATGTTCTGTGCTTGAGAGCCAGAACTACAAACTTGACAACAGAGTGACTACCCAAAGTCAACCAATGGGGATCCACACACAAAGCTCAGTGCAGATGTCGCCAGCGGCGGGATGGCCATTGGCCTGGCCACTGTCAATTTGTTTTCGCTTTGTTTACATCAGTGTTTTTTGCAATTTTTTGTGTTGAAACCAATCCACCATCGTTATTGATAACATGTATTGTACCCTTGTACCTGGAAGCTCAAAGAATTGAAAGACGAATTGAAAAAACGAGGAGCAAGGATAACTGGAGAGAAAGCAGATCTTGTTGAGAGGTAGACTTTTAACAATAAAATATTATTCATCAGTGCTAGCCTCTAGATTTGGATCTTTTTTTAGTTGTAACGTGTTAATTCTTACTTGAGTCATGGTAGGAAAATTTACGCAAAATGAGAGAACATCACTAATGATAAATGGTAATCTTTATTTTTTAAGCTTACGACCGAAATTTTTATTTCGGCAATCAAATCCCTCAAGCTTCTGAAAGCCAAGCCATTGACGTTCCTGAAGCCGTTCTTTACCAAGACGTTAATAGCTCCACTAAATTGCCGAAGATTACTAAACAACATATTCAAAGTTACTTTGCCAGGTACCTAACATATATTTATTTCCAACTAGCTGATGCCCGAGACTACGCCCGCGTGGATGTCGGTTATTATATATTAAAACCTTACTCGAGAACCACCCTATCCATTGGTGAATACAGCATGAAAATCGGTGCAGTAGTTTTTGAGTTCATCACATACAGGACGACAGACAGACACGGCGGAGGATTAAAAAAATATATATATTAGGATGATACATGCTAAATGTTTGTTAACCTCGTGCGGCCCTTGTTTAATATAAGTAATGGTTTTTTATTTCAGATTCAATAAGAATATCAGTGATGCTGTAAGATTGCATGAATCAAGATACCTTCTTGTTCTATGATCAACTTCCTGCCAAAGTAAATACCTAAAAGGTAGGCTTATTCTTACTACATATATTAACTCATTTAAAAGTTGATGTCTAGGAAATAAAGAGCTTGTTAGTCTTCTTCCATGGATAAGGATGGTGGAGTTTTAAATGTGTATGTGTTGTTAGTTTTATGTGTAAAGTAATTTGCCTATTAACATATAAATACTTCTTCCAGGCTATTGCAAGGCATTTATGAAACAGCTTCAATATGAGGTAGACATCAAATTAAGTGATAACGGAATGCCTGAAGAGAAGGAAAAGAAGCCCATTGCAAAGATATAGCTGTGGTACTACTTGCTGCTGAAAATATTGTACAAGATAAAATAATACTCCTACATGAAGTTTCTACGTCACAGCTACAGACATTCCATAAACTATAAAAGTAGTATTATGCAACACCTTGCATGCATACCACCACCACATTAAAATAAAACTTTATTAACATAATATAAAAATGCGTTTATTTCATAATATTTTCTCTAAAATTACAAACCATAGCACAAACAAATAATATTCTAGATGCTACCACATAGGATGCTAACTGATACTGTTCTTGGAGTAATATCTTCTGAGGTGCTCTCTCATCATCATCTGCAGTGCTCTCTATAGAAGATATTTCTATTTCAGTGCTAGTAGCTGTCTACTAGCACTGCAATAATTTCGTCCACCGTTGGCTGTCTAAAATCAATTCTACATCTGCTTCTTTCCAAATATGCTTAGGCTTCTTGATGTAGGAGTTGTTGACACTCGGGTGGACCAAGGCAATATGCTTGGGACAGTCCCCTTTTTGAGAAATTGCATATTTGAGGATCTCCTAAAAGACAAACAAAATATTTAAAAAGTTTATACAGATATACTAATATATAAAAAGTATAAGACTTTTAACACTCTGTAATAAGGTGGCACACAGGATACATGTTCACTGGTTTATTTACATAAACCCACAGGAAACAAACTAAGTTAAGGTTTTGTTTTAGGTAAGGTAGTTATCATTAAAACTAACCACAGTGATAACAAGAAGTCTCGGTCCGTAATGCTAATGACTGAAATCAACACTTAATAAGTTAATAGCTCACTCTGTATAAGCTGATTCTCCTACATAATCAGATTCTTGGAAACGATTCCAGCGTGAACTGCTATGCTTCAAAATTTTTGCGTAATAAAGCCTTTTCCCTTCTTTTTTTTTTAGCGTTGTATCTTTTGGAAATAAATGAACACCAGGGTTAGTACATCCTGGTACAGCACACAGAGGCATATTTCGAGAAAATTTAAATTTACTGAATGCTGGTTACAAAATGTATGGAATTGTCAGTTTTCAATGGCCATGTCGACGATTCGCCACCTATCGCGAGCAAATGGCAGTTTAGATCCCCATTGCAGGTCTAGCAACCGTTTATATATGGGCGTTATTTCACGTCACTAGTTACAATAACTGGCTACAGGTCATGTAACCGATTAACTAGTTCGAGTCACACATAAACACGTGATTATTGTAACTAGTTACATTACAATGCATTACAATGCAGTGATCGAATGAAAAGCAGAAACGAAACAAAAGTACGTTGCGAGCGCGTGTCGTTTCTTTCGCGCGTAATATGTACTGCCCTGTGCCTACTGGTTGGTACTGACCGACGAAGCGAGCCAAGAGTTCCCGAGAGTGGTGACACGATGAAATCCGAACATGCACGTGTAAATTCGCCAACTACCAACAAAAAATTGTTCTGATGCGTATATGATGTAACTACTTGTAGCTACAAATACTTATTCGTTCAAAAAACCTTAAAGTTAACGTAACATAATGTAATGTATTACTTAAGGTGGATGCGCCAGGGTAGCCCGCGAAATTCAAATTTTCTTTCATTTTTTTCAATTTGCGGGAGATTTTCAGGTTGTATGTTGTAACTCTTCATACTTCGCGGGCAAACCTTTTTCTTTCAAGGCCTACTACAACACATCACAAGGTATTATCATACGCTAGTAAGTCGTAAGTCCACTCCAACTCGAAGAATTTACAGTACAGTATAATAGGACGCGACGGTAAAGGCTCCCGCAGACAGGCCCGACGCGATTATAGTAGAACAATCAATACGCTAAAGTAGCCCGCAAAATTCGATTTTTCTTAGGTTTGTTGCAATGGGGTTAACTGAAAGCTCGTCATAGGTGGCAGCACTGCTGCCCGTCTACAAACCGCCATTGTTTTGTATTCTGATAAAAATCCAGGTGTAGTAGAAAAGCAGATAATAATATGTACATTTTATAATGTATAGTGTTATGTATTCCCCATATTTTTACAGTCAACAGCTGCGCAAAGGGCGTAACTAAATAAGCGTAAAGAAGTCGCTTGTTTACTAACAAAAGTATTTTGAATAGTGACAGATAGGCCAGCTGACAAATTCTTAGACATGCAGTCAGTATTTTATAGTGCTCTGTGCACGCAGTCGTAGCGAAATCGGAAGTAGCAAATGACAGTTTTTATCCTCAATCGTGGGCTGTAACTAAAACGCAAATTGTAGATATATATCAACGAGATGGCGCCAGTAAAACGAAATTAACTGCTGTACTTCTATGGGTGGGTCTAACCGTGCGTTTGCACTGGCGAAACATTTACGATAAAACATGTTGAAATCTCTATTTTTTTCTGTCAATGTTCCATACAATTTTTGACAGGAACTAGAGATTTAAACATGTTTTGTTGTAATGTTTCGCCAGTGCAAACGCACGGTTACCGTGTAAAAAACATGTTGAAATCTCTAGTTCCAGTCAAAAATTGTATTATTATTGATTACAACAATCATGTTTTGTCGTAAATGTTTCGTCAGTGCAAACGCACAGTTAGGGCCGAGTCACACCGGAATGGCAGCGGCCGGCAGCGACGCGGCGAGCACTTTCAGTGTGAAATAATTTTAAACTTTATGTTACATAAAAGACCAGTAACACTTGGTTCTGCCAGCGGCGACGCGACGAAAGGCCGCTCGCGGCAGCTCGGGCGGCGGCGCCCACTCCCACCGCATTTCATGCGCCAATATGTTCATTTATTTCTTCTTCGCGGCTTCGCCGCTGGCGGCCGTTACCTGTTTGGCAGAAACCTCTGCAAAGAAATAAACCGAAAGTCGGTAATTTTCCACTGAATCTGCTATTATACCAATGTACACAAATTTTTACATCACAACACATCCCCACACACTTTCATCCATTCATATTACTTAGGTATAATTGTCATTCTTTACTATTTTCCCTATTTATCAGTTAGTTTTTCTTTTTTAGAATATAATAATATATTTATTGTTTGTCTCTGCATCACCCAAAGGTTGACTGGTAGAAAATGCCTATGGCATTAAGTCCGCCTCTGTACATTTATGTACTTAAAGTATTAAATAAATAAATAAATTTATAAAAGTAAAAGTAAATCTGTTAACACGAACAATAGTTTGGCACAGTCCGCAATTGTAAATATAATCCCTATTTTTAAGTAACCTTACAGCTGAACACTGTCTCCTAAGATACAGGTTATCCTAGTTTAGGAGGCAGGGCTCACAATACCTGTATACAGACTTCTGCCGCGTAGTTAGCTTCTTGTTAATCAATGTATACTAATGTACGTTTCTTTGTGACAATAAAACTATTATTATTTGTTTACATATCTCGGGACCCTGAGGTCCCGGACCTTTGGAAGGCGTACGAGGAGCCGAAGCCAACTCGCAGAGGCCCGTTAGATGTTTTTAATGGAATGAGGCACCAACCGACGACTATCCCTGTTCGCACTAGACAAGTGCAGCCAAGGACAATCCCCGGTTGGAGTAGGACTATTGCAGGATAGGGAAACAAAGATATTGAACTATGGGATGGGTGGCTAAAGTGGACTGGTAACCTGGAACTATGGAAGGACTATGGCCCCTGCCTGATCAATGTTTTACATATACACGGATAAAATGGCATGGGGGTGACTTGCACACTCAATAATGGGCCCCCGAAAACGGTCGCTAGCACATAGTGACGTAGCGACAAGGGGGCAACACTTCCTGAGGTGCTTGAGAGGAGTGGAGAGGTATTCCACGGCTATCAGGACAATCCCGGAAGTACGGTCAAGATCCCTACCAGCATCTTACTGGAATACTTCCTTCCTCCGAGCACATTTGCTCTAGCGAATCTCCACTCAAGCCGGCCAATCAAGGCAAGAATGAGGTGGGAGCTCTGTTCCTCGTCAGTGTTCACTCTAGCCGGCCAATAAAGGCAAGCCAGAGATGAGGAACGAGACTTCTCCCGGGAGGTAGGGTCCGTGGGGTCGCTACTGCCCAACAGCTCGCCACATGCTGCCCTGCGGGTTTTTGTATCTCTCTTGGTCTGGCTCCTCACCTTAGACCCGTTCGGGCAAAGTAAACTCTACCGGCACAGACCTAGGGTTCGGAGCGCGCAAGCCCCACCACGACGTCAACGTAGAGATACAGCGGTGGGGCTATTATTATTATTTTTAAAGGGTCACTCTCCAAGTCGCATACATTATATCGTTTTTTTTTTTATTAGTGTTGCGAAACTACAACGGTAACATAATAATGACAGTATTAGGTACACTCAACACTGCTGCGACCGTAAGACCGAGCTTTCAGTTTTTAAAACGTAATAAATTTTGAATTTCGCGGATTACATAGAAAGTTCGCAGGACCATTTTCCATAGGTGCTCCATAGAGCTCAAGCTCAACATAGAACTGAATGAAAATGAAAGAACCATAGTTTTTTGATGTTGCCAATCTGCTGCACTACTTCAGTCAGCCATATTGAATTTTGTTGTGCTTCGAAAACATTGTGAGCACGTGGATTGTTGGATAAAATTTAGTGAAATTTGGTAGTAATATCGGTTAACTTATCTTTTCGACTTGTTTTCATTTTATTATCTAAAAAGTGGGTACGTTCTTTCTTGGGAATTTATGTAAGTATCGTATAGTTTTGGTAGCCGGCGGCATGATTCGTCATTAGGATCACGGGGACTGTACTTATCCAAGTTCATAGGTTGAGATATATCGTACAAAATTATAACTTATTAATAATGGAAATCTAACGTATATATAATTTGGCGTCTCCACAATTTTTAACGTGTTGACACGATTATAATTGCGTAACCTTTCATTTATGTTCCACATTTGCTTACGTGTTGCTTGTGAAGGTTTTTACTTAATACTCGTGACCCTCACCGGACAACATTTTTATCTAGTGTTCCGAAAAAAATCTGTGGCACATGGTTGTGTAGGTAATATAGCATTGTCCTGAAAGTAGTTGTATCACAGTCACAGTAATTAATTTAGAGTGGAGTTATCGTGATCGGAAGGAAATAAAATGCCCATGCTTTGCTCTAATTTCACTATCTCCGGACCCGGTCTTTCAATTGCAAATTGTGAATGTATTCTCGAATGTATACCTCTCCATTTTCACCCCCTAAGGCCACCCACTGACCTAAAATTGAATGGAGGGTACACTATTTATAGTTCCAGAATCCACTTCGGATAATAAATAAACACGCGAGCAATAACCTATTTACTCACATAAAAAAAAAAGCTACAAGCATCAACAGAATAAACTGCCAATGATAAAAATAAATTAAAAATATTGAAATGTAATTATGTACTAAAATGATTTAAAAGTATATAATTCTTGAAGTAAATTTAATAATTTGTTTTGTTTTTGTTTTTTTTTCAAGAATTCGACGTGTCTAGAATACCTATGCTCTAGGACATGAATATTGCGGAAAAAAATAAAATGAAATAAATTAAGGCTTTATTATGTTAATGGGTATAAACATAAATATTGCTGCAAACAAAGTAAACAAAAAGTGTGTCAGCTGTGATTACAATATTTCCTAAAGATAATGTGCGATGAAATTAGAATGGTCATTCTAAATAATAATCTTACTCCTTTTAACTTCAGTACACATATTATTAAAATTATGTATATTTTGACATAATCAAGGTCACTGACCCACTTAAAACTGAATGTTGTTTATGTATAAAATTTAGTGACCTAATGTCAATCTATATTATGTATAAGTATCCAATAGTGCAAATTATGTGTAACCTATCAATGTTATATTAAACCTAACTAATTCTATTAGAATTATTACAGCTAATAATTTCTTTGTGTTCATTAGAAACTGCATGCCTTATGTGCCTGCAAGTACTACGTAAGTACTTACTTTTACTTGATTTTTATCAGTAACAACTCTCTTTGTTTTAGATTGTTTATAAAAGTGGCTTATTACAATGGCCCCTTGTCGTCAATTACTGATGTGGTCAGTCCCATCCATTGCAGTTTTGTTGGGAATCTTTTGGATCAGAAAAAAAAGGGAATATGCAAAATCTGACCCGGGTGGAAGAGAAAGGATAAAGAGTTTGAAAGAGGAGCTTGCAGAGGCATTGAATGCTCAGGCTGAAGCTCAACGAACATCTCCCTTGGGCAAAGCAGACCGTTCTATTATTAAATCGGCGCCCATTGACATCAAACCAAATGGAAGCAATTCTCAAAGGTCTTCCCCATTGGAATTGACAGATGAAGAAGTTGATATAGAAATAGAAAAAATTATTAGGAAAAAATCAATTGAAAAGGAAAAACAAATGTCAGCTGGTTTTGAAAAGTTTAACTCTATGAGCCTATGCTCTAAAGAACCATCATTTATAGGAAAAAAGAAGTCACCAAACATGTGCTCTACACTGCCAAATGTAGTGAATTATCATAAAAATATTGTTGACCATTCCCCAATAATAATTAGGGCAGGCGATACAAATATTGTACATTCACAGGAAAAACCTGGGATATCAGGAGAGAATTTTGTACAGCAGGAGTATACAAAATTGAAAGAAATTGAATCTGAGGATAATACAATTGAAGGAAGCACTGCAGGTGACACCGAAGATGCAAATGTTAATAATAATAATGTTAATGTAGTTAATGAACCTAGTGATAGTAATGACACTGATAACAGATTTTCCACATCACAAAGTAGAAATATCTCAGAAAGAGATTCTGCTAATCATAGTCCTGTGGACCCTATGCTAGCTAGTCCATCAATGTGCCACTTCTCTGATAACCACAGTGAGGTAAGACCTAGTCATTTCCGGACCTTTACTTATTGTAGTCAAAGTTGACTCATTTAATTTAGCTGTAATTTGGATAAAGAAAAATAGAAATAAGCTATTTAAATGGTTTTCTTTACTTATAATGTAAAGGACAAAACATAATTTACACAGCAGTTTTTAAAATGAGTAAATAACCATAATTAAAATTAGTTAATAACCATATAACAATGCAATTTTTAATTTTAGGGTTCAAGTGACAGTGGTAAAGGATGCTCGGAAGCTGCCAGTCCTCCCCCAGCCAATTTAAACAATGAAATGGTTCCTACTGAAACAGCACTTAGAATACATCAATTTGTTATACCACAGAGCCTTGTAGGGCTCCTTATAGGAAAACATGGGTCCTTTGTAACCCAAATAAAAACCAAAACTGGTGCAAGTGTTTATGTTAGAAGACATCCTGATTCTGTAAAACAAAAAATTTGTGCAGTTGAAGGTAATAAATACTTATCAAATATTTATTTAAAATTGGTTTGGAAAATTATTAATACTGACATCCTGTTTTAGGAACTCAGAGTGAAATAGAAGCTGCTTTAGAAATGATAAAGGAAAAGTTTCCTGAAAAGAAATTCCCCAACTTTTCCTTACAAGAAATTAGTGCAGAACTATATCAAAGATTGGTGCCGCTTGTACCAGAATTTCTACAAGTAAGTTATGATAGAAAGGTGTTGTTTATTTAATCGTAAACAATTTATAATTACATTTTGCAATCATAATGTCTATGCCTTATCTGTAATACTTTACAAAAAAAAAACAGATAAATTAAGTCAACATTATCTATGTTACTAAGATAATAAATAATTTACAGCATTAAGTTAAAAATTTATTAATTATACCCATACTACATTAAAAACTTGTTTATGACACTAGATGCTAATTTCACTTTCAGCTTGTGGAGTCTGTGAACAATGACACTATAATGACGTGTCTGGTAAGTGCAGGACACTTCTTCCTCCAGCAACCACTTCACCCGACTTTCCCGTCTCTGCACGCACTGCACCGTCTCATGGCAGCAACATATCAGAACCCAGATGTGCCATCTCTGCCACGTCCCGTCAAAGGTAACTGGTTCATTTGGTACAGATAGAAGTTCCTTGTTGGTATTTAAACTATGAAAGTAAATTGATCTATGTTCTATCAGAATTAAATTAAAACATCAGTCCTTACTATATATATAATAATAAATGCGAAAGTAACTCAGTCTGTCTGTCGTACTTTCACGCCAAAACTACTAAACCGATTTAAATGAAATTTGGTACACAGACAGTCTAGAGCCTGAGAAAGGACATAGGCTATTTTTTATCGACATACCACGCGGGCGGAAGCTAGTCATTTATATTTATTAAACACACATACAATAATTGACATAATTAAAAAGCCCATATACCATACGATATACACGGTGACATTTGAATCACAGTTTTGCTAGAACAAACGTTCAGACCATTCTATAGCATCCAATAAAAAACTAAAACCGGCCAAGTGCATGTTGAACCATGCACAATGAAGGGTTCTGTAGTTGGGATGAATTTATCCAACAAACTTAACATTGTAGTTGAAAAACTTGTTCTCCTATAGAATGTATGGGAGAACATATTTTTGCAACAGCAAATTTAAATTGGCCGATTATTACTAGGTAACTTGTGGAGCCTACGTAGCGGTGATAGTTTTCCTTTTAATTTCGTTATATACATATACTACTGCCGTGAATTTTTTCACATATCCAAAACCAACCATTTAGCTGGCAGGGGGGGGGGGACACTTGACTCTAAGAAAAGTTAGCTCTTTAAAGCTTAATATTTCGCAAACGGAACCATGAACCTAATAATGGTTTTCACAAACTCACATTATTTTTGAACGAACTTTCCAACGATACCCTACACCATGGGAATGAAGAAAAAACCACCCACTTTACGGGTAGGGGATGTACACTAAAAAAAAACTCTTTTGAATGCCATATCGCTACCGCGATGAGTACTTAGATGTTACGGTTAATGGTTGAACATGTTTGAGCAACATAAGACTTATTCGAAAAAGCCTAGTTTACTTTGTTTTAATAACATATTTAATGCTATAGAATGGTAGTAGACCGTGGTCTGAATAACCTTTGTTCTAGCAAAACTGTGTACTGTATTTCATAGAAATGTGAAACCAAAAGGAGATAAAAGCTGTCAGATTTACTTTAAAAAAAAAATTTTAGATGGTTCAGTCTGTGCTGCACCAACTGAAAACAACTGGTATCGCGCACAAGTTATATCAACATCAGAAGAGAATGACACATCAGTTGTTAAACTGGTGGACTTCGGCGGCTATCTGACGGTGGACAATGATCAACTGAAACAGATCCGCTCAGACTTCATGACATTACCTTTCCAGGCAACAGAAGCTGTTCTTGCCTTTGTAAAACCAGCAAATAACGGTGAGTTCTTTTGTGTTTGTGTTATTAATTTTATGTTCCAAACAAGATTGGGCTTTAGCTATTTTTAATACCTTACCTATAGGTAGTCATAATGGGGTTTATAAACATTGCTTAAAGTTAAGTGATGTTCAAACGTTAAAAATGTATGTATGGTTAAACAGTCGCTAATCATTACTTAACTTTAAGCAACGTTTATAAATAAACCCCTAAGTTTACATCAGTAAAGTAGCCAATTGTCTAACACCATCAGTCAGATAAAAAAAGATAATAAACATTTTTTTGTGTGCAACCTTTGTTGCATAATACTATATCTCACATAAATAGCTACAAGACATTCTATACAATTTACTTTATTAAATTGAGGTATACATTTATTTGTTACAATCCATTTGTGGTAACAATTTGACATTGAGCACACCATAATGTCTCAGCAGTAAGTGTGATTTTCGTAGTCGCAAATGTTACCACTGATGTGTGGTTGACTGTACTACACAGTATTTGTTCAATAAAGAGGTAAACAACATTTTTAGTTCTGTCTTGAGTTCTTTGCTGAAAACTTGATAATGACTGTATGACTCAAAGTTCTGCATCTTGGTTTTCAGACTTCTGAAACTAATACTTTGCTATAAACTAGTTATTTTACACGTAGTGTTTTCTTTTGAAAGTCGTAAGTATTTTGTGTACAAAATGTTTTTTTTTTTTAACCGACTTCAGATAAAGGATGATGTTATCAATTCGTCTGTATATTTTTATTTAAAAAAAAATGTTTGATACCTTATTATTGTTTTGTTGTGGTTTCACAAATTGTACCACTAGGTACATATAATATATATATATTCTGTAACGAATATATATAAATAATATATATTCTGTAACGTTGTGTCATTTTCCGTACGATAACCCAATCACAGTATGTAAACTGGTCGTTATTGAGGAGTTCCAAGTCCATGATCCGTTGAATACTGTTGAGTAGCTAACCAGCAATTTTCTATAATCTCCAGTGCAAAAATCAAATCACAATACGTGTACTTCTTTAATGAGGACCTCCAATGTTTTCTCCGAAGGTCTTCGTCCGACCTTCATCTGTAAACGGGACCATCTCGGAAGAATAATCTGCGAAACAAAAAGAGAATCATCAAAATCGGCGTAGATATCGCTGAACATACATATGTCGCAGGGTAATTTGATAATTCGTATTTTCGCGAAAACCATAATCTACAAACATAGATATTATAGATATTTACCTATTAAACAACCCTTCATAACTCTATGATATAATACTTCAAAGTTCACAGGGTAAATAAAACTAGGAACCAATCAGGATAAGAATTTGGTCCGTAAGCAAAAATTTAGCCAATCTGAGTTAAGGATATTGAATATTACTAGAGCGACTCGTGTTTTTGAAAAACCCTATCTTTGTCCAGTAAGACTGACAAATGTTTTCACCATTTTCTAATTATCCGCGTTTTCGCGAAAATACGAATTATCGGATAGGTCCACTCGATTTGTGTGGATCTTTCCTCAAAAGACCGTTTCAGACACCAAACTACATGGTCTTCACATGATGTGATCAAGATTGTCTGGACTTTAAAGAGACTGACCTTTGAGATTGTTTCGTTTTAGTAGTCAGATAGGAAACGCCGACCTCATCTAGTTTTAGAATAGAATAGAATACTCTTTATTATGTACACCATAAAAACGTTAAAAGTGTGTGTGGGTGTGTGTGTGTAAAAGTGTTTATACAAACCTACTTACAGAAATAAATAATTTATCATTAGCAAATTACCCTGAAACACATATAAAACATTCAGTCGAATTGAAAACGTCCTCCTTTTTGAAGTTGTGTAAAAATTTAAACAAATCACGTTCCGAAAATCTCATCCTAAAGTGGCTAGGTACTTATGGTATTTTTGTTGCATAATGTTACTAGAAACCGAGTGGAGCGGCGAAGCTCTCCGTATTATGGCCGGACTGACGGCGGGACAGCTGTTACACGCGCAAGTAGCGGGCTACGACGAGGCTGGCCTCCCACTTGTGCATCTCTACCTCACACTACACCCTCAGGTGAGCCAATATTTTCAAAATTTATTCTACTGTAAAATAAATGAAGTGTAGATGACATATTTCATTTGCAAAAAGTTGGCTTGTGTTCAATATTAAATATATATTTTATATTTCAGCAAGTAATATTCCTGAACAGAGAGTTAGTTGACCGCGGACTAGCGGAATGGGATATTCCTCCTGATTCATGAGCGCGGCGCACAAGGGCCGGCAGTGCACGCCGCGCCAGCCGGCTTCACTACTTACGTGTTAAATACTGTAATGACGCTGATTAGTTTTATGGTGTTGCATTTTGTTTGACACAATGTACATAAGTTTTACGTTTGAGACTAAATAATCTTTGTTGGCTACTAAGAGAAAGAAGCTAGGTCTCTTATTGTGAGTTTTTACTTTTAGTCTCACATTTTATTTATATGACTTGTGACACGTAGCTTATAAATTAATAAATGTTTCCCTTCTACTACTTATTTCAGTTCGTAGTTATTTATAAGTTTTAATATATAGTTACGATATTGACGCATTCAATATTCATATTGTGATTACCATCCAGCCTATGTGTAAAACGATTCATTATCCGATCTCTAATCAATAGATTGTCTAAACTCCACAACAGAAACATAAAATGCAATACGCTTATAAAAGAACTATATAAATCGTAGAGTATATGCTACAAATGTTACGTAGATAATTTTAAGATCATTCTTATTGGATTAATATGTACCTTTAAAAAGGTGAATGATCCTATGTTTTTAAAGATAAAATTAACGAGGTTGACGATGAAAAGTTCAGGATGCTCATTATAACCAAGACCCCCACTTACTTTGCCTCATGCAGTAATAAATAGCAACATTCATAATAAAGCTTGTATAAGCGTGGTGTAAACTATTTCAATGATAATTCGGCTATATGCCAAATAAAATGTGCCTTTATATTTCTGCAGCTATATCACTTCCAACTTGCAATGAATGTACTTACATGAAATATTATTTGTCACAAGTATATTGATTTATTGCTTTAGGTTCATTTAAATACAAAATTGGTTGTGACAAAATAGTATTTTATGAATATTTCATAAAATGGTGAATCCAACTCCAATTGTTTACTATTTGCGGAAGACTGAAAATTTATACTTGTGTACAGTTAATGCTATGTGTAAAATATGTGTAAAAAAGTACAATATTGTGTGCCCGACTACTGGTATGATGGACTTTAGTTTACTTGGTTTTCATTCAATTCTTTGACAAGATGACTAGAATTGTGCAGTGAACTTATAAAAGGTAGACTATCTTTGCCACAACTGAATTACTATCAATTTACGAAAATATTCCATAAATTACACCGCATTTTCTAAACAGCTTGTTAAAAATAAGATGAGCTTTTGCAGTCAGTACTTGTATTTCTTTTCTTTCAGAAGGCACTAAAGAATCGCCATTAGCATTCATGTTAAACCGAGGACTAACGCTAATGAAGCTTTGTGGTAACTCTTTAACATCGTTGACTTATAATGAGCACATTGATCATCCTGACGTATTATATATAGTTTTATCAGTGTACATAATAGATTTAGTGTGATAAAGCAATTTGATATTTCATTGTTGTAGTAAATCCAGTATTTTAATACATAATATATTGAGAAATAGTGTTGGTTTTTAGTGACATGTCTTGTATGAGTATGCGTATTATGTAGTAAATTTTGATATAGAGCTCGAGCGAAAACATCTTAAACTTCATTACTTAGTTTCAGATTTTAACCAATATGTATTCACAAGATTTAAACAGTGTTTTCCAAAATAAACATGGTGTATTTAAAATTCTGTCAATTATAGTTGATCTATAGAATTCTTGTGAACTAAAACCTTGTAAATCAAGTTCGTGTAAAATCAAAGTTATAATTGTTACATTTCTTTTAGAAAAATCACGGTTTTCGTCTGGCTCTATTTTTTAAGCTTTTCTGGGAAAATTTGTATGTTAATTTTGTCTCCATTTTACAGCTGCGAGTCTGCTGATATTAGATTAATTTTAGGCGATACCAAGCCAATTGCGGTATCTGGATAAATCCTTTTCTTCCATCTATTACCATAGTTATGATGATGGATGATAGTAATCAGTCTGTGTAAGTACTTACTGGTTATACAAACGGATGGTTGGCATTTTGTTTACGTTATTGTGTATATAACTAATATAAAGCGGTTAATTTAATACATTGTTTTAAAAATATATAAGTCTTTTTATTGTACTACTAGTTGCGCCCCACGGTTTCACCCGCGTAAGTCTCGATCCTGTGAGAAAATCGGGATAATAATAAAACTTTAAAAAAAATTGACCGACTTCAAAAAAAAACAAAACAAAAAAGGACTACTGTACTAAAAACCAAAAGACAAAAGTACTTCTTTAATAATAAGAGAAAAATAAAAAAATAAAAAAATAACTTTAATTTCGGAAGTTGGTGTCTTTGCTTTTAATTTTAGTTTTTGGCCACCGACTTCCGAAATTAAAGTTATTTTTTTATTTTTTTATTTTTCTCTTATTATTAAAGAAGTACTTTTGTCTTTTGGTTTTTAGTACAGTAGTCCTTTTTTGTTTTGTTTTTTTTTGAAGTCGGTCAATTTTTTTTAAAGTTTTATTATTTTTCCATTTTTTGTGTAATTTGATTTTTGTAATCATGGGTAGACCAACTAAAGGAGCCACCCGCATGAAGAAAAACAGAATTAAAGAGACTAATACTGCTGAAAAAGAACGCCTATCTAAGAATCGCAAACGGAGTGCTATGTCCGGTTCCCAAGAATCACCGTTAGCTTGTCATGCTAGGTTATCTCAGATGAGAAATTACATGCATTCTCATTTGTCACACGAGTCGCCAAAATATGATAAGATCTGCCGACTCAATCTTATTCAAAAACGATTAAGTGGCGAGTCGTCTGAACAGCGCAAGTATCGTTTAGATGTTATACGAAACCGGCTGGCTAATGAGACTCCCGTGCCTTCTCAAGAATATAAGGGTGAACACTATACATTTGCTTACACTGTATAGTTCCCCTCATCATCATATTATAAGGTGACCATAATCAGATCTGTAATGTCACTTACAACCTATATGGTTGAAAAGTTCTTATCAATATAAATGAATTAAGTCCAAACACAAGGTAATTACTGTGAACCGTTGAGGAGTTCCGTTAATCGTCCTTCGTCTTCATCATCAGACCCTTAACGACAGTCACAACCCATCCAAGTGTAAAGTTCTTATCAATACAAATTAATCAAGCCCAAACACAAGATATCTGCTGTAAACCACTGAGGAGTTCCCTCGACTGTCTTTCGTCTTCATCATCAGACCCCTAACGACAGTCACAACCCATCAAAGTGTAAAGTTTTTATCAATACAAATTAATCAAGCCCAAACACGAGGTATCTGCTGTAAACCATTGAGGAGTTCCCTTGACTATCTTTCGGCTCCATCATCAGATCGACTCCAGGCCTTCATAAAATTGTAGTGCTGTAAAATACTTAATGAATAAATTAAGGAATGCACTAGTTGCCCTTACGATTTTTGAAAGTTCCCCTCGATTTCTCTAGGATCCCATCATCAGATCCTGACTTGGTGATAATGGGACCACCTCAGAAGTATAAGCTTTTGAACAAAAAAAGAATTTTTTAAATAGGTTCACAAACGGCGGAGTAATCGGTGAACATACATAAAAAAAAAAAAAAAAAAAAAAAAAAAAAAAACAATCATCCCGAACATAGTACCTCCTCCTTTTTTGAAGTCGGTAAAAAGTAGTATCCTATGTTCTATTCCAGGTTATGGTCAACCCATGTGCCAAATTTCATCCAAATCCGTTCAGCCGTTTTAGCGTGAAAGCGTAACAAACAAACAATCTCACTTTCGCATTTATAATATTAGTTAGGATAACGACACGACGAAAAAAATAACGACCTATGAACGACCTTTCCAAAGACACCATGGAGTAGGCGAGATGATTTTATTTTACCACTTCTTTGTCGAAAGTTCTGGTATTTAGTCGAAAAACATCATCTTTTAAGCCGTCCATCACTTTTAGACAGAGCCATGTCGATTGTTTGTTGTTTTTTAGGAACAATCTTTATAAAAGCGGGTCACACCTACGCACGCGCACGAACAGTGCGGTTCGCGTGCATCTCTTAGGGTCAGTTCACACCGAGACGTGACGCGATGCGCACTTTTTTATGATCCGATACAATATCGAATTTATTTACTACACAATATGGTATACGCGCTACGCAGCACCACGCATCTCAGCGTACTTTGACACAAGCGTATCAACCCTCGCACTGAAATTATAACTTTTCGTGAAGAAAATAGGTTCGATATTTACGCAGCGTCGCGTCGCGGTCTTAACTGACCTTTATGCCTCAGCTACCCTATGCTCCTCGCGCTATTCGTCACTCTGCCGCAAATATTGCCCTAGCAGCCACAAACTCCCCTACTCGCGACGTTTATCGCGTTGTTCCACATTCCAGTATTCGCCTTGCCTTGGACACCAACATTGTAGCAGGAAACACATTATGTTTTTACAGCATAGGGAATTATTTAAATGGTTTGAAACAAAACAGTTTATTTTTTGACGTCGTCGTCCCCGTCAAAGGAGATGGTGAGTGACATTGATTCATGAATGAAACAAATTACTTAATGAATACGTGCTATCGACACGACACGACCGCTCGATGCGAACTGCGTTCATCGAGAGTGTGTGTTATACCGTGAAGTTTTCTTAGAAATTGTTTTGTGAGAGTCGTGTCGCGCCAGTCTGCACGAGGCTTAACGCAGCCACACTACACCTCAGCCCACTGCCCCTCGCTATTTCTCGCCACTCTTCACGTGTGTGACTAACCATGCGTTTGCACTGGCGAAACATTTACTACAAAACATGTTGAAATCTCTATTTTCTGTCAATGTTCCATACAATTTTTAACAGAAACTAGAGATTTCAACATGTTTTGTCTTGAATGTTTCGCCAGTGCAAACGCACGGTAAGGTTACAACTATATGGATAACCCAAGAAGAAGAAACATGTTACCCTATTTAGGTTACCGTTGAAAAACCCTTTAGTATCGCACACTGGCAATGCGCCCTTTGACTAATGCCGACGCGCGATAGTACGTGAAGATAGAGGTAATTTTTATTTCGGTTAGGTACCGGTATTAATACTGGTTGTATTCAACTTATGGTAAAAATACAATACTTACTTTTAAAAATACTTGTAAAAAAATACCTACCCGTATTGATTATACCGGTTTCGGTGTCAAAGCGCAACGATCGCTTTTGTCCAGGGACGGCACTAGACGCGTTGGCCAGGTAGATCTGGCGGACAAACCATGAGGGAACGCGCTTATCTCCCGAGTAATTAAGGGTAAAAATAACACTTCATATAAAACTGCATTTATTACAAGATGTAATATAAAAATTAATCATTTACTTATATCTAATTTCCCATTCCACAATATATAAAAACTTCAACAATAATATTCAAATATCTGAAAATTACACAACAGTTGATAAAATGATAACATTTATACTTACATAGATTTATGTTAAAATCGAATGTTTCGGAGTTCTCAACTGAAATAACACACCTGCAGTCTAAGAGGATCCATTATTTATGTACTTACAAAAGCAAATAATTCGTATGAGAATACTATAATTATAAACATAAATGCTACTCAACTGAATAACTGATGAAAATTCGAATTTCCCAACCCTCATTTTTCATGGTTTTAATTCCTACTAATCTTTTCGTGTGTCTACTCAATTGTTGGCCCATAACATTAGGATTTCAAATACCACGACTGGTCGATTCAATTTTAATAGAATAGACAAGCTGCGGCTGAGGTTTACCTATAGTACACTCCGCCTCATCTTCGGGGTGAAAAGTCGTGATGTTATAAAGTAGAATAATTACTGTTACGTCAGTTGACATCAAAACTGTCACAAAATAAAGTATGATGAAAAAAGAAGGCTATCATCATAATATTGTGGGCGAGTCCGAGTCCTGAGTGACGGCGCACCGCGCAGGCGGATTAAACAAATGTTCGACACGTTTGAACTTGTCCGGAGTGCGTGCGGGCGCGCACACTTCACGGCGCAACCTACTGGCGAATGCGCTCATCAATATCATACGCGTATTATTTCAACTTTCCCGCGTGCACTAAGGACAGGTATCCGACGTGTAAATCCGCTCCGCAATCCGCTATACGCGGTGCTTCATCACTCAGGACTCAAGACTTATGGTGTAAAATGTAACAGAATATTTTGTAGGTAGCACTGTTTGAGCGACCAAGCTTCAATTGCTCGTCACGTCAACGTGAGCTATGCAACAACTTTCTTAATGCCTCTGTCGTATTTATTTCCTTATTAGGCCTTATTTATTTAAACCAAATGCTAAAGCCCTAATGCTTTAGTATTTAGTTAAAGACTCATAAGTAAACAGATCCTCCACAGGCAGTTAGAATACGTATAATATGAGCACTAATGAGCAAGATGTTCGAAACATTAACAAATAAGCTTTTGGAGCTGTATTGTTAAGTTTCCAATAACAATATTTTCTTACATTTTATAATCTGACCCTGAAAATATTTATAATATTATAATAGTATATATTCACAACATGGACATACATGTCCAAAATTCACAATGTTCCACTTTGTTCATTTTTTTAAGTAAGTAAACTTTTCTAGTTAATTGGTCAATGGTTGTCTAGAGAAATGATGATGGGATGTGAATGTCGCATTCAAACTCAATGACTTGCACATTTGTAATTATATTGATGCTTAATTCATTTGGAGTTGACTTTTCGGTCGTCAGGTATCTTATAACTAAAAAATGGATGTCAATAATAATTGGAGTAACTGGAAACATATACGAACCAAGCAAGCTAAGCTAAGCTTGCAAAAATAATAGACATTTGATAGTTTTTGTACAGAAAAACCAACAAAATATTTAAAAAAAAACTCGATTGAAAAATCTACCCATGTTTGGTATAGGTGTTACAAATAATTATTTTTTAATTTCCAATGTTTTTCTTAAATTTGCTCTGGTCATGTTAATTACAATATATTATAAGTTTTTTTTTTGTGGATAAGTGTGTAAAACTTCCAGGAATAAAGTTACGTATTAGCGCTTGACTAAAAATGTATGTATTTCCTTAAAAATTATTTGTATAGTCTTAAGACCTGGCGTTTTTCTAATAAATGTTATTTCTCTCATGCTGCAATATTAATAATAACAGAACGGCAAATAGCATGTGTATAACAGAGCCACAAAATATTAATTACATAACATAAAATAATCACCATTACTTATAAGTTCATAACTGAATAATTATCTACAGTTCCACAAATTCGCCTATTAATAAACATGTGCTTTAACTCCATACATCTGCAGAATATTTCTTCATAGACTCGAGCTTCTTGATAAATTGCACAGCTTCAGATTCCGTGCGCCCACCCTTTTCCTGGATGGCTTTTAAAACCAGATTCCTAACGTCAACAGCCATATTCTTTGCATCACTGAAAAGGACAAAACAAAAATCAAAACCCTGTAAAACACGGCTTTATCAGTGCACCGCACAAAGAGGGTCTGTTATTGCTAGTGTAACATTAGACCAGTAATTCCCAAAGTTGTCCAGGTGAAAATATATCTGGTATCGATAGAACATAAATGTTGGCTTGGCTTTATCTATCAACTAGCTGTGCCCCGCGGTATCACCCGCGTAGGTCTCGATCCCGTGGGAATATAGGGATAAAACGTATCCTATGTCATATTCTTGGTCATGGTCTACCCGTGTGCCCATCCTCTCCTCTCTAGAGCAGGGATAAATTTTAATTAGTTTGGGGTGAGCTAAAAACGAAGAATGTTTCGTTTGAGTAAAATTTGCTAGCTTCAATAATACCTTTCCTCCATGTCCCGCTCGTTTTTTCACACGTGTTAGTTTCAGACTTACCTTATATACGCTTGTCACACTTTATAGTTTGCTTTTACTAAGTATAGTGAATGCCATAGTAGGTAACCATATTTTTATAGGGTACCTAAACATATCACGTCAAAATCACAAAATAAAATCCATCCAGTTATTACGGAACCTAGTAAGTAAAAACTATGCAGTGCTAATATTAGCGGTTACGAACCAAGATTATTAGTTCTCGCTGCACCGTACGACAGCGCACACTACGACTGTCAGCGATACTTCGAACGCACAAAGACACCGGCTCCGAAAGTTCCTAATCTTGTAGCGCGCCGAAATTAATAGGGACTCTTAACTTAAAAACTACACGACTAATCTTCTTCAAAACAATTTAATTGAAAGTGGTTTTATTTTTAAGTTTCACCTAATTTACTTTCTTCAGAATTTCCTGACTTTTGAAACGCATATCCCATAAAGTATTGACCTTACCTAGCCTGGGTTTTTTTTAACATTGCTCAGCCATTATTTGGGATGCATTTTAAACTTATCAATCCCATACAGTAAAATATGCAAAAAATTATTAAAATAAGCCATAGCTTATTTTTTAGCTTATTTTAATAATTTTTAGAATATTTGTGACATACATTGACATAAATGTATATATCATATTTAATAAATACCATATTAAATGATCACAGTAAATTTAAATAATTACCCGCAAATGTAGAAATGTCCGTTACGATTACCGATGATGTCCCATAGGAGGTCCATGTCCTTTTCTATCAAATGCGTTACGTAAACTTTTTCTTTTTGGTCGCGAGAGAATGCACTGTTCAATTTAACATCACCATTTTCCTGATATTTTTCGAGTTCCTGAAATAATTTACAAAACATAGTTTATTAATGTCTCTATGATGATACACTAAGGTTCAATTGGTATCGATATGGAAGCGGCCGGCCACGGGCAACACGCGGCTACGCGGGCTGTTCCTTGAGCCGGTTCATATAATCAGAGGATGGAGGCTAGTGCCTCCCGACAGGCGCGCGCCACGCCGCCTGGTGGACGGATCGCGAATGATCGCTAAGCTTAAGGGTTAATTAAGCTGCTTTCGAGCCTCTCGATCGATAAGTATGTATTATTTAATAAATAGTAATGAACATAAAGTTTAAATTGCTACTAAAATGTTGACAGTGAAACTGCTCGCTGTGGCCGTTGTCATCTCGCCTCGGTGTGAATTGAACCGAAGTTAATGGAGGATTTACAAAGGTTAAACACACCTCCTGATAAATGAAGTCCTGATCACGATGTCTGCATCCAAAGTATAGAATATTGTCTCCAACTTCCTTGCCATTAGCACGCGCGTAAGCTCTTTCTTGTAAGAAACCACGGAATGGAGCCAAACCCGTACCTGGGCCGACCATTATTATCGGCGTTTGGGTTTGCAGAGGTAATCTAAAAAGTAATACAATATAATATTGCAATTATATAAACACATTTTTTAATGATACCTGAACACTAGCGATTTCACCTTTTACTTACCTAAATTGAGACTTTCTTATAAACACGGGTACACGAGGGAGGGGCTTGCCGGGCTCAGGTTTGTTATCTGCTAGCCAAGTGGTAGTCACACCTTTATTAACGCGACCAGTAGGAGTTTTATATTGAACAACTACTGCAGTAATATGAACTGTCTCTGGATACATCTGTAATAATAAAATATTTAAACATTTTACATCATTTTATTAAAACGAAATCATAAGTAGCGAATTTACAGTAGAGCAGTTTAGATACCTTAGGACTGGATGAAATTGAATAATATCTTGGTTGCAGGCGCGGTAACAGTTCACACAAATGGTCCAGAGGAGGTTTACAAGATGGTAGGTCTTCTAAAATGTGTACAATATTTCTACAAGCGTCTACAATGAACGACTGATACAAAGCCTTGCCCTCTTGTGAATTAGTTGCCATAAGCATTAATTTATTTTTATCCTGAAATAGAAGTTAAATTATAATTATTATTTTTGTAACTTGAGTTTTGATCATAAAAAAGTAATCTTGACTCATGTGCTTACTTCTTCATCTGAGCAATATTCAACAAGCTCTCGTAATATGTGAGTACGAGGTAATGCTGTGATCTCCACATAATGCGAAAGAGCAGTGCGGTAGGAAGTGGGGCACGGGAATGGATGTTTCTTGCTGCTTTCTTGATCAGTGTTGATAAGTGAGAATATTTCATCAAGATTAGCTCCGGTTAACTGGCCCAGACGATCCACAAGATTAGTATCATTTATTGGGTATACTGCTACATGGTCACCTGGGAATATAAAATATTATTGTCAGAATGTATGAAAATAAATGATTAGCTTTTGCCGTGTACATGACTAGAGGTCGGAAATTATCCCACGGGAACGTACTACGTACTAGGATAACGGGAACGTACTACCTACTAGGATAAAAAGTATGTCTATGTTCCATGGTCAGATTGCGTGCCACATTTCAACGAAAGCCGTCAAGGCGTTATGTGGTGTCTGTTACACAATTACTTTCACATTTATAATATTACTAGCTTCTGCCCGCGACTTCGTCCGCGTGAAATTTCTTGTTCCCCCGACTCACCGCGTCGCGTTGCATCGCCCGCTCGCGCTATTACTTCGGTTTCGCTTAGCGTTAGAAATCTCATTTTTTATTTTTTTGCTCGGCTCCTTAGTCTTTTAACCATCCTCAAGAATAAAAAAAATAAACTAATCGGACTGGTAGTTCCAGAGATAAGCGCGTTCAAACAAAAAAACAAACAAACTCTTCAACTTATTATATTATGTTTAGTATGTATATTAGTATAGAGATTCGATCGATCAGTTTACGCTTGCCGCGGTTAGTCCATGGATGGGTGACCATCTTAACATACCGAGACCCCTCCATGCCTCAGAAAGTACGTTAAGCCATTGGTCCCGGCTGTCATTCTTAGTTCTTAGACAGTTAGTTGTTAAGGGTCGTCAGGAGACCGAAAGTCTGACAATCAGTCTTACCAAGAGGTAAGAGTAAGAGATAATACCCCGTAACTACGTTGTGCAGGTCAGATAGGCGGTCGCTCCATGTAAAATACTGGTATTCAGCTGCATCCGGATAGACTGGAAGCTGACCCCAATATAGGTGGGAAAGGGCTAGGCAGATTGATTGGAAGGAGAGTAGGGAGGCCTTTGCCCTGCAGTGGGATATCACAGGCTTTAAATATAATCATACTAGCTGTGCCCTGCGGTTTCACCCGCGTAAGTCTCGATCCCGTGGGAGTATAGGGATAAAACATATCCTATTCCAGGTCATGGTCTACACGTGCGCCCATCCTATCCTCTCTAGAGTAGGGAAAGTCGCGGGGGCGCGGCGCGACGCCGGCGTCGAACGGTTCGCGTATTGCATTTCGTGATTACTTCGAAATTAAATGTCTGATTCGAATGAATTAAAAGGTATTTTACTGCTACTTATATACCCTTGATGTTAAAACTATATATTTGAATAAAAATTAATATTATGTTGATAAAACTACTTCGCAAATAATGCATTAATTTCGAACAAATTTGATTACCATAAAAAAAAGGTTATAGTGAGTCAATCTTAAAAGATAGACGTATGCTGTCGCGGACGTTTTTTTAGAACTTTTAAAGAGGAACAATTCCATCATACATGATATTTGCGTAACTTAAACCGTTTACGCAGCACACGCAACGGAAGCTCTCAAAAAGGAATATTTTTCCCGTTTTTGCAACATTTTTCATGTATGCTCCGCTCCTATTGGTCGTAGCGTGATGTTATATAGCTTATAACCTTCCTCGATAAATGGACTATCCAACACAAATTTTTCAATTCCAGTTCCTGAGATTAGCGCGTTCAAACAAACAAACAAACTCTTCAGCTTTATAATATTAGTATAGATGAGTATGGATTATATGTTTACATAGTTTCATAGGATGTTATGTATAGCCATGAACTCAAGTGCCCAAGAGAGTGCCGTGTTTTTTCACTCACCTGCTTCATATCTCATTTTTGAGTCAGAAATATCCAGTTCCACATGAATACAGGATCTATCTCCTCCTTTGTGCAATTCTTTATTTACTGAAATTTGGGCTAAGAATGGATTCTTAGCATCATAAGGCCTGTAAAATGAAATTTAAGTTGTATCTAATGTTTTGCTCAAAAGAGTAATAAAATAATTCTCTAATCAATATTTCTCTGCTAATACTTACGGTCTTTGAACTTGCAAAGAATGCAGTCTTGCAATTTCACCAGTGAACACATTATTTGGCTGTATGTCCTCAGGACCATGTGTCACAAGTCGGAATTGACGTATCAATTCTTCTTCTCCTGTGCTCTCAATATTGAATTTCTCACACACTGATGGCCAAAATTTATCTTTCCATGTAATGAAGTCATCTTCAATGCTGGAATCAGTTATAACTATTGTCAATACAAATACTAATTTAGTCTTTATAATTATTAACCCGGCTCCAGTAAATGTATGGAGAACTCCATAATAAAAGACAATGGGCAAAAGTGGTCCATGTATCTACCACTAACAAGACATTATATATAAACTTTTGTAAACCCTTAAATTATGATTACTATCAATGGTGACTAAAATCCGTCATCTATGTACATAGATAGAAATGTAATGATATCTCATTTGTTTTAAACTCAAACATTTATGTTAAATAAACCAATTACAGGCACAGCTGAATTTTCAAGGGGTTGGTCAGTCAGAAAGATGGGTTGGTAGGTAGATGGTAGGTTCCTATGGAGAGGAACACTCTTTTAAATCAACATGTCGGTTACATCGTTCATGTTGAAATTATATATATGAGAACTATGTACAAGTTGTGCATGTTAAAAGCATCCAAAAATCAATCAAGCCAGTTAGGCTACATTTTTTTTTACTTTCATTTTATTTAGCTTCAACTTTCCCTGACAGATATGATATGTTTGTTTTAGTAAAAATTGCTCCTCATTTGAAATACTATTCAGTCTCATATATATCATCAATCTCATAGGTGAGTCAATGGTGGACATTTGGACCAAGCACCATAAATTTTTGCCCAATGTTCATTTGTATACTGCCGAAAACAATGTAAAATAATATGTAACTTAATTTGTTACATGTTTCTGCATTTTATTAAGATTAAATAAACAATGAAAAGTTCAGAATTTACAATGAGTAAAATATACAAAGTATTCTTTATTCATCAATAAAAAGTGTGTCCAATTTTGAAGCTGTTCAATTATTGTAAGCACATACACTCAAATGTTATACATACTTTGCATCATCATCCCCAAGACCAAGTTCATACACTCGAGTAGCGCCAAGATCTTCAAGACGCTTGTCTAGATAAATAGCAACTGCATTGTAATGTTCATATGTTTTGTTGCCAAGGCCAAACACCTGAAAATTTATTAATACTTTAAAATCATGACATAATAAATTACGTAGAGTATGTATTGCATCAAGTATCTCAATATCATACCACACAACGCAATTTCCGCATTGTTGAACCTAACAACCTTCTATATCCGAAAAGACGAGGTAAATTTATTATCGCATTCATAGTTACTATTTCTATGAAAATAATTAAATAATGATAATTAATGACAATTTCATGAAAATACTTTTCTGAATTTCGCAGCTTGCAAATGGGATTATCTTTGTTATTTTTCGAACATGCGATTCTTTAACTCATTTCTTCACATAAGTGGGGCACATCTTCCAATAATTTAAATATATTTAAATGATTTTTCATATTAGTAGACTCGAAAATAATTGTACCAATATTGCTGCTGTATCCCATTTTGTAAAAAACTATAACCACAACGATAACATTGAAAATTAGCTTATCGCAGAAAATCCAGATTTTTCACAAATATTTAAATCACAGAAACACACAGTATGAAAAAACTGTAAAGAGTTTCTTTCACTTAATTCTAAGATATTTCTAAAAAATCCTACAATGTTTACGAGCATGTAACAGAACAGACGGACTTTGACATTTTACACGATGGTCGATGACATTAATTCACACAATCATGACATTCGGACATAGAGAAAATGATATGATATTTTTTTCAACTACGGTTCGGGTACGCGTCTTTTAGCCCACGCAGTTAATGCTAGCCATAGATTACTATTATGCTAGCTATACACGCAGCGAGGTGCGTGTCTTCGCGTGATCGCGTCGCGCGTCGACTAGTCACTGTGTGTGTATCTAGTGTAACGATTAGACTATCGATAGATTTTATACTGCCCTCTTATTGATATAGACACACTGGTGAAAATCTTTTCATACCAAGACTCCTCCGTACCTCGGAAAGCACGTTAAGCCGTTGGTCCCGGCTATGATTCGTGGGTCTTTGACAGTCGTTAGGGGTCGTCAAAGCCCGAAAGTCTGACAACCAGTCTTACCAATGGGTAACGTATTACCCAGTTACTGGTTTGTCAGATAGGCAGTCGCTCCATGCAAAATACTGGTATTTAGCTGCATCTAGTAAAACTGGAAGCTGAGTCCAACATGGTTGGGAAAAGGCCAAGAAGATTGATTGATAATGCTAGACACACACGCATCGTCTCGATATAGCTCACTTAGCTAGCTCGCTTATGAAGTGTAAACGAATTCTTTGTTAAAAAAGTAAGTGATAAATATTTTTAGGTAGGTACTGATTAAATACATCGTATTTTGTACTTGTAGTTATTTTATTAAATAACAACTTTTTAATTTATTTACTGTTTAACTTCACTGATAAATGCTAAATAATGATGCTCTATTAGGTGCATCATTTTATGGAACCTGTTTCTTTACGGAAAATTAATTGTTAGCAAATGATTTTTTAGTTTGTATTAGTTATTCTGTAAGTACTATTTATTTCCCAATTTATGTTTAAGTTATTGGGTATTTTGTACCAACCTTTTTTTTCGTTTTTATTTCTAGTGTTTATCAGTGGAAACTTGTAAATGACCTTCAATTTTATATTGTTTAAGAACAGCTTAGCTGTAAGTTTCCCGAATTAAAATAAAATAAAATACTTTTAACCCTATATTTTAAGACCATTATTGTACCATGTTTAATGCAAATAAATATAAGTAGGTACATATTCGAATATACTCTAGGTAAAAGGTAGGTCTAAGGTAAAAAATCTAAACAAGGAAATCATCAGCATAAACGAGAGACTATTTCATGAAAACATTAAGTTTTTCGGGGCAGCTTGTGAGGTTTACGAAAATCCTTTACAATGCGAGGATCAGCATAAACTGGAAATGTATAGCTTGATGTGTAGCCGTGTGTACAAACTAATACCATGCTAGTAGGTGTTGTTATTCATGATTTCTTCGATTTCATTGAGATGTATAATTCGGAAAGAAACGAGACAACGGTCATCATTCTCCTGCCCTTATCCCAGTTTATTTGGGGTCGGCGCAGTGTCTTTTCTTCCTTAGTTCTCAACGAAAGGAGATAACGGTACTTACCTATTAAATAAATATTATGATTACGAATTATAAAGGTAATAATATGGATGTTGCGAATATATTATGTATGTACCTACCCTACCCTACAGTACGAACTCTGGATGCGGAAATCGCTTTTCTCACATAACTCCTAACCTAACTTGTGAGATAAAATTACCTACTTGTGTTCTTTTTTAGTATATTTTGTAGCTCAAACAATATCTTTTACTTACAGCATAATTTAAACCAGTTAAATCGGGTTCTCCATTCTTTAACCATTCATAAAACTCCATAGAATTATCTGTGGGATCTCCTTCACCATATGTTGCCATACAGAACACAGCTAAAGAATTCGGTATGTCTTGGAGTTTAACGAGTTCTTCCTAAAAAAGACATGATAATTTTATTATTAAAGGTAGATACAAACATTTGAACAAAAACAACATCAGCTAACTAACAATAGGCAACAGAGGTTTAATAAATTTTCTTTTTACCATATCGCATTCTTCGGGATCAGCGACCATGCCCTTCATCTTGTATCGTATGCCTTCTTTGGCCAGACGACCAGCAAACTCCTCTCCAGTACCCGTTTGGGATCCATAGAATACAACTAAACTTCTTCCCGATGACTTTAATTTGCTAATAAAAGAATTTTCTGTAACTTGGATGGAACCCGCAGCCCTGCAAATAAAAAGTAGGTAAGTAATTAATAATAGGTAAGTAGGTATGTCGAAGGGTTATGTTGAAATCGGCGGTTTCCTGATCACCCCGACAACCAGAGACATCTAATAGTTCTTTGGTCATCGTTTTCCTAATCATCATCTGCCTAGCCTTTTCCCAACCGTGTTGGGGTCGGCTTCCAGTCTAACCGGATACAGATGAATACCAGTATTTTACATGGAGCGACTGCCTATCTGACCTCCACAACCCAGTAACTGGGTAATACGATACCCCTTGGCAAGACTGGTTGTCAGACTTTAGGGCTTCTGACGACCCGTAACGACTGTCAAAGATCCACAAATGACAGCCGGGACCAACGGTTTAACATGCTTTCCGAGGCACCGTTTTCCTAATATTGTTAGGTATATAGTTTATAGGTCGTTTGAGAGATGTGTTTATATTGTAGGCATATTAAATACATTTTACTAGAACAAGGTAGAAGGCGCATAACCATTCAGTCGTCTCTCGTCTGAGTCGTCTGTGACGTAAATACCTACTCATTAGCACACGCCATACCTACTATCATTAAATTCTTACTGATAAGATCAATTATAGGTAAGTACTTATGTAAGTAGAGTGACTAATATTTATCATTTGGTAACTAGGTATAATAAGTAGGTAATAATAATTACCATGTTATACCTACCTAGATCAAATGTCGATATTTATGTAGGTACTACGGTAGGTATTCTTCACGGAATGACTGGTTTATCCGAGGTTTGACCAAAGCCTTTAGGCAAACTCCGAAATAGATTCCAATTTCTGCCTTTGACTGATGTATTTTGAGACAAACCTAGAAGTATCTACCTAACTTTTTTTTTGTCAGACGTCGAAATCAATACCTAGGTCTAGTAAATTCATAAACGTCGATTTGTATTGCACTTGTTGCATGTTTATACAATACATGTTAGTCGCGGTCGTCTTATGAATTAATTTGTTACCTATTCCTTATTTTGTACATTGAACGTGCAGGTGGGACGACGGAACCAAACCGTGTGTTGTGGCCTTGTGGCTAACAATGTGGATATCGAAGCCATAAAAGCGAACTTTATGCAGTAAATTACTAATTTGAATAAAGACAAGAAGTGTTCATTTCTTATTGAGACCAAATAAAATACTTATGAGAATATTAACTGTGACCGGTATTTCAGCGCGGTATCCGCACAAGTAGTCACAAGTTGTGTAAAGCCTTTACCGACATGCCCATAGTCGAATAAACCGGTTAATTTAGGTTAAAATAAAGTTCTATAAACGTTCGCATTCTTAAGAAAAGTTCGGGGGAAAATCGAAATAAATCGGTATTAACCGGTATTTTTTAAACCGGTACAGAGCCTTGGTTTCCATATTTATTAACTACGCAAATATAACCTGCCAAATGCATAAATTGCAAATCAAGTAAGTAATTCGATTAGCCGTTGATATTGCATTGAACCAATCGTGCTTGACAATTTGTTAGCAAAGTTTATTTTCTTCCCAGAAACCTGGCGTATGAATCTGAAAGCGAATGTTACATACAGTTATATAAAATTCGCTTTCATTTATGGATCACGGTTCCAGGGTCGTGCACTGATAAACTAAGATAACCAACCACACAATCATCCGAAATGGACAGATAAGATGCTGTAGAACAATAAAAGTAATTCCTCCAACAGTGTTTTAAACAGGTTTTAAAGCATAATTAATCAACTTATCAAATATACATTGAACTACGTCATTCATCAGGAAATTACTGCCATTGGTTGAATTGAACACGGAAGTAGGTAGGTATACATTATAATCATCTTACAAAAATAAACCGGGCAAATGCGAGTTGGACTCGCGCACGAAGGGTTCCGTACCATTATCTATAAAAACGGCAAAAAAATCACGTTTGTTGTGTGTTGTATGGGAGTCCCCTGAAATATTTATTTTAATCTGTTTTTAGGACCTATTAATTTGTTATTATAGCGGCAACAGAAATACATCATCTGTGAAAATTTCAACTGTCTTAACTATCACAGTTCATGAGATAAAGCCTGAAGACAGACGGACAGACAGACAGACAGACGGACGGACAGCGAAGTCTAAGTAGTAGGGTCCCGTTTTACCCTTTGGGTACGGAACCCCAAAAACAAGGAGAACCTAAACAGCACAGTATGACGGAACTTGACCGTGATATTTATTATGCTATGATGACATAAGTAAACACAACATAATATACTAGCCCATTCATCTTAAAATAAGTAAATATAGGTTTTTGGAGCATGGACACGGAGCAATTTCTACTCATCATGTGGCATGGATGAACGAGACGTTACGTATTATTATTGAATTACTAATGCCTATTGAAACGTTCAACGTGTCATTATCAACACCGATTGTGACGCGACACCGGTAACTACTGGTATCAAGTAATCACATCATATTACTATGTGAGCACTGAGCGCCGCGCTGGTTGCATACACGGCCTTACACCAGAGAGCTTTACACATATTTATTTACTGTGCAGGTAGGTAGGTACCTACTTATACATTATTTACATAACGTCGCGCGTTATTGCCGCTTTATGGCTCTTGCATACGGGCGCGACTAGTGCGACGCGACGGCGCGCCGCCGCATTGTTCGCCGTGAAGTTTTCTCAGAAATTGTTTTGTTACATAAGTCGCGCCAGTATGTAAGAGCCTTTATAGGTACGTCTCTAGTAGATACTTCACAAAAAAGTATAATAATAAGTAATATGTAGTGTAGGTACCTAGTAAGCATCTGAGTCTATGTATTAGAAACTGGTGCCGATTCTCTTGTCACAAAACTCTCTAAACTAGACAAAAAATCACTAAAATTTTGAATTAAAATTCAAACCAACAACGCCTCGACTTCAGTTGGAAAACAGTACTGTATCTTTTTTTAGGCTTCCGTATCCAAAGGGTAAAACGGGACCCTATTACTAAGGCCATGTCCGTCTGTCTGTCTGTCCGCGGCTTAGCTCGGAGACTGTTGGTACTAGAAAGCTGTAATTTGGTATGGGTATACACATAAATCACGCCGACAAAGTGGTAAAAAAAAATTTTTTTTTAGTGTACACGTAAAGTGTAGATGATTTCTTTTTTCTCGTCGATCCCATAGTGTCGACGAGTTTTATAACTTTTATTTTTAAGTACTAAATTTTTTTGGGTAAGGTCAACTAGGCTAATTGCGTCTACGGGGCTAATGCGTCTTTATGAAATTAATTGAAAACTGCTTGGTCTTCATTGACTTCTACCATCTAGTTATATTTGCTTAAACTAAACACATCACAGGTAGTACGTACAGATGGCGTTGTGGTAAACTTATCCAAGTATTCAGCCATTTTGTAAATTGCACATGTGCGGACAATTTGTTGCTGCGAGAGGTGAGTGAAAAATCCGTGTTAATCTTAAGTTTTCTTTAATTAACACATTTTATTCAATAAACATTGTAAGGAATAGTCACTGGGTCACTTATACAGATAGTTATTTTTAATAAAATAGCTTTATTTGAGGATATAATGATATTATAATTTAATAGGTTAGGATTAATGTCTTGGGCTAAATGCGTCTGCCTTTACGGGGCAATTGCGACTGTTTGACGCAATTGCCCCAAAACAGAATTCGTCAACCTTTTTACGTCGTTTTAATATGTGAAATTTTATTTCAGATAAAACATATTCCTAAGTGGATCATATTTTTACTTGCCATGGTGGTATTAAATTACATGAACATTGACAAATACTTAACTAAACATGATTTTCAAAACTTCATACAACAAAGACTTGTATGGCCATGGCAAAACACTCATTTCAATTTATCATCTATGTGTTTTGGATGTAGACAGCCAACAAACGTAATTTACGTAATTCGTAAGAGATTTTTGACTGTCTCGTGCTTTTTTAGATTCAATTTGATCTCAGATATTTCTTAATGGAACCAAAGTATTGACTGATTAAATCTTAATAATTTTTTTTATTGAATTCGATTTTTTTATTCACAACTGTCACCTCTATTAAATCTACACATGTACCTACTGACTTAACATAAGTATTTAGGTAGTTTACGCGCGAATTCTTTTTACGTAAAATGTTGACAACATCTGGATTTAGCATGGGGTAAATGCGTCCATGAAAAACAAGACGCATTTCCCCCATTTTTAGTAAATCGTTCCTGAATGCGCCAATTACTCTTTTTGGCTAATTTAACTGTCATATTATTGGACAGAAATTTTGAACTGAAAATAACTATCTTAATTTTTTCACAAAATGCTAACCCATTACATATTTACTTAATAAAGACGCATTTGCCTCAAATGGGGAAAATGCGTCTAAAATACAGATTTTTAAAAAACACTTAAAATGAATGCTTTCTAAGATTCCGGCGAAAAAATCACTGCTAGAACTTTGTTCAGAAATAGTCGTTTATTAGGCTTGAGTTTTAAAAAGTGGGATTTTGCCTTAAATTCGCACCCATTGTGGCGATAAGTTGAAGTGATCGGAAAATATGACGCAATTACCCCGGTTGACCTTACACAATTTTTTTTTTTTTTACATGTACTTAGCCCCTTCATTTGATACACAACAGGGACTCTTTTTTTTAAATTGAATCACATATCTAATTTACTCACCTACTTTCATTATTTATGAAAACTTTTCTTTGTGAATACGGTACCTAGTGTACCTAGGGTAGGTACCTAGGTTAGATACATTAGGTACCATATTCACCCTACGCTACCTACATAACATAGGTATAATGACATGAAAAAACCGGCCAAGTGCGAGTTGGACTAGAACTCGAAGGGTTCCGTACCACTACCACCGTAAAACAATTTAGCAAATAAATCAAAATACTAAACGAAGAAAATTTTTATCTTAAATTAAAAAAATCGTAATGATATATTTTTATTTCCTAATGATACTGTGAATTACAAAGTTATTTTTTTTGTTGCAGAATTTCGCCCTTATTAAATAAAATACCTTAGGAATTGGCGTTTTTAACGTTTGTTGATTAAGTACAGTTTATGGTATATGACATGATATAAAATGCTGACAACCATTATATCCCCTATTTCTTCATTTTTGAAGATAAAAACAAATAAAAACTATACTACTCTACTCGATGAGCTCTAGAAAATGACACCCCACATACCAGAGTAAGAATTTTGTCTTTCAAAATCAAAAGTGTATCATATGTGGCCGGACACCCTTTAATTTTTAACTTTATTTAATTTTTATTATTTGTTGTTATAGCGGCAATAGAAATAGGTACACACGGCTACACATCAAGCTATACATTACCAGTATAAGCTGACCTCGCATTGTACGGAAATCCTATAGAATGCGAGATCAGCATAAACTGGAAATGTATAGCTTGATGTGTAGCAGTGTGTACACAGTTTGTGAAAATTTCAACTGCATACCATTACTGTTCATAAAATACAGCCCGCTGACAGACAGACGAACGAACGGACGGACGCACGGCCAGCAGTTAGTAATAGGGTTCCGTTTGGCACCCTTCGGGTACGGAACCCTAAAAATAAAGTAGGTATTATGCCTAGTGATAGCGAAGCAGCGACAGTATAGAGATAAGTACTATTTGACGAAGTTGACTGTGTAGACTTGTTAATATGAGAAATACATAATCAATATTGAACCAATTTATTTCCAGTTGCTGATGTACACGCGCCAAAGGAGATAAGTTACCAGTCACGCACACTACAAACCTATCGCTGCTGTGTAAACGATTCATTACGTACTGCTCAATGACAGCCACGCACACATAGCATTCGTAGAGTGAGTGCACTAACAACGTCTTCTAAATGATAAAATATCATAATTTCGCAACTTAACGCTCTCGTGGCGCAACAGGCATTCAACCTACAGTGATAAATGGTTTGAGTTCGAACCACGGTTTTACTTAAATATTGTTTTTGAGATTTTGTAATTTAGAATTAATAATATACTAACTGATAAAGCGATATTCTGACCGGTTTGAGAATCTACCACAAGTTTCTCGCCTACTTAAAATTATTTGCCAGTTTAGAAGCTAACCACCCGCTTTAAAAATATATTCCTGCCTTCAATTTGTGAACTTATGTATGAGTCAGTTCGCATTAGCAACTACAACTACACTCCTTCTTTTGCACTTTTACGAAGTCTGTGATTGTGATAAATTGATTAACTGAGACTATGCAAAATTTAACAATATTTCAAAAAGCTCAGATTATTGTTTTGCTTGAGCATTTTTCTTTCTCTTTGTAAGAAAAATGAAACAAAGATATAATAATTTTACTTACCGGTATCATTAGGCGCCTTGCGATTTCACTAACAGAAACGGTGACATATATGTCACCGTTACCCAGTAATTTCAATGAGATTGTCTGTTGTGTCTCATTTAACGAATTGTAGTGATTTATGAGTAGTTGAAAATAAAAGGAAATTACACCGGAGTATTTATTTATTAACTGCATAGCCACTTACAATATCGATATTTAATAATTACCATTATCGTTTTACACAGTATTATAATAAATGTTTCATCTGTATTTTGTAATGAAATATTCAAAAATATAATGATTATGTTTATAAATGAATAAGAGATAATAATAAAATAACAATTTTGAATTTTTTTTAAAATAAATTATTTAATAATGTAAATTGCATATATGGAAAATAATCGAAAGGATATTTATTCTAAATAATGTATAATAAATTAATAATAATGCTTAACAATTTTTAGATTTAGAAAAAAAAATTATGTGTCATACTTAATTATATTATATAAATATTACTTTTTTAATTATTATTATAAATGTATACATCATTTCAATAAACTATATATATGTATAAGTAGGTATAATATGAATTGTCTTTATATAAATATATAAAAATATATTCTCTTCATTTTATTTATATTGTGTAGGAATTTTTAATTATTAATTTGAGAGGTGTATGTTTAAATCTAATATTTTCACTTTTTTTTGTAGAGAAACTATTCGACTGTGGGTGCATCGTGACGCTGAGACAGGCGAGATAAACCTTCGCCTGCCTGGATCGACACCATTGCCTTACACAAATGCTTCGCCTCGGCACTGTGAGATTGTTGCCACCCATACATCACATCCATTCGATAAGACCAGCACACCAACAGCAGCACACAACGTCACTATGCAAACTGTACGGAACCACCTGCGAGCGGACGGTTTGTCATGTTGCAAACCGGCGCGGAAAATTTTATTATCCACCATGCATCGTCAAAATCCCGTTCGCTTCGCAAAGGAATATAGGCACTTCGAAATTTAATTAATAATATATATAAAATATCCACTAATATTATTAGTTACGGACCATCTTGAGAAAGTGTACCTAATATAGAAAATTACCGCCGATTTATCGTAACATTTATACTGTCTTTTTCCAGACATTTTAACGAATTTAAATCTAATATTTTCCTAGTAACTGTGTTGGTAATAATTATAATACTGTTCCCGATACCGGTGGGTTACTATATTTTGAAATGTTTTTGTGTTTACATTATTATTTAAAAATGTAATTTATATGTTACAACTGAACTACTGACACTACTGTCACTGTTAATGTTTTTTGTGTGTTACTGTCTGTTACTACCTTCTTGCTGTTTGTTGTTATAACTGAATAAACGAAACTTTACAGCATATTTTAGCCATGATAAAATAAGTCGGCGGTACTGGAGTGTGAGTGATGTTATTGTTACTGGATCAGATTATATATTTTATTCATGTGATATGTTTATTCACTCCGTCCATTGTTTATTATGTAATTGTATAAAAAGATGTAATGGTAATTATATTATAATTAAGTTGTACATTTATAATAAAACATGTTAACTTGTGATGTTCTTTTATTTTTACCGACTTCAAAAAAGGAGGAGGTACTATGTTCGGATGATTGTTTTTTTTTTTTTTTTTTTATGTATGTTCACCGATTACACCGCCGTTTGTGAACCGATTTAAAAAAATATTTTTTTGTTCAATAGCTTATACTTCTGAGGTGGTCCCATTGTCACCAAGTCAGGATCTGATGATGGGATCCTAGAGAAATCGAGGGGAACTTTCAAAAATCGTAAGGGCAACTAGTGCATTCCTTAATTTATTCATTAAGTATTTTACAGCACTACAATTTTATGAAGGTCTGGAGTCGATCTGATGATGGAGCCGAAAGACAGTCAAGGGAACTCCTCAATAGTTTACAGCAGATACCTCGTGTTTGGGCTTGATTAATTTGTATTGATAAAAACTTTACACTTTGATGGGTTGTGACTGTCGTTAGGGGTCTGATGATGAAGACGAAAGACAGTCGAGGGAACTCCTCAGTGGTTTACAGCAGATATCTTGTGTTTGGGCTTGATTAATTTGTATTGATAAGAACCTTACACTTGAATGGGTTGACTGTCGTTGAGGGTCTGATGATAAAGACGAAGGACGATTAACGGAACTCCTCAACGGTTCACAGTAATTACCTTGTGTTTGGACTTAATTCATTTATATTGATAAGAACTTTACAACCATATAGGTTGTAAGTGACATTACAGATCTGATTATGGTCACCTTATAATATGATGATGAGGGGAACTATACAGTGTAAGCAAATGTATAGTGTTCACCCTTATATTCTTGAGAAAGCACGGGAGTCTCATTAGCCAGCCGGTTTCGTATAACATCTAAACGATACTTGCGCTGTTCAGACGACTCGCCACTTAATCATTTTTTAATAAGATTGAGTCGGCAGATCTTATCATTTGGCGACTCCTGCGACAAATGAGAATGTATGTAATTTCTCATCTGAGATAACCTATCATGAAGAGCTACGGTGATTCTTGGGAACCGGACATAGCACTCCGTTTGCGATTCTTAGATAGGCGTTCTTTTTCAGCAGTATTAGTCTCTTTAATTCTGTTTTTCTTCATGCGGGCGGCTCCTTTAGTTGGTCTACCCATGGTGATTACAAAAATCAAATTACACAAAAAATGGAAAAATAATAAAAAATTAAAAAAAAAATTGACCGACTTCAAAAAAAAACAAAACAAAAAAGGACTACTGTACTAAAACTAAACGACAAAAGTACTTCTTTAATAATAAGAGAAAACTAAAAAAATAACTTTAATTTCGGAAGTCGGTGGCCAAAAACTAAAATTAAAAGCAGACACCGACTTCCGAAATTAAAGTTATTTTTTTATTTTTCTCTTATTATTAAAGAAGTACTTTTGTCGTTTAGTTTTAGTACAGTAGTCCTTTTTTGTTTTGTTTTTTTTTTGAAGTCGGTCAATTTTTATTTTATTTAAACAAAGATGTATAAAAAAAAAGTTTTTATTTATCTGTTATTTTAAATAAATAAAATCATTTCTTCACAAAAAATATTCTTATTGCTTTAGCTTAAAATTTTACATCACTAAAAGAGTAACCACTTCAGGGAATCGAACCCAAACAGTGGTATTCAGCAGTATGAGGATTACTTGCTGTGCCACGAAAGTTTATAACTTCATGGCGAAATTATGTTATACTATCATTATTAGAATACGTTAGCGCACTCACTCTACGAATGCTATGTGTGCGTGGCTATCATTGGCAGTAGGTACGTAATAAATCGTTTACACAGCAGCGTGGTTTCGTAGTGTGCGTGACTGGTTACTTATCTCCTTTGGCGCGTGTACCTACCTACTAATAGTGGTCTCTGATACACAAATCTCAAATTTAGATTTTATGCAGTTACCTAAGTAGTAACTTTCCAGGTAAGTAGGTATTTATAGCTCTATAACGAATATTAAAAAATCGGCAAATGCGTTATTTTTTCTTCAACTCTCTTATCTGTTTGATTTTTTTCTGGATATCGGTTATATTTCTTGAGATAGGTTTACACGGCTACACATCAAGCTATGCATTTCCAGTATTAAGCTGACCTCGCATTGTCACAGAAATCCTATACAATGCGAGATCAGCATAAACTGGAAATGTATAGCTTGATGTGTAGCCGTGTGTACCAACTTTACATAAGTACAACCTACTCTTGGCATTGAAATTTTAATTCTGCGAAATAAATAATTATAATAATCTCATTCCTGCAGCAGTTTTTTATTCCAACAAATAAACATTTACAAAAAAACTAATAACACGTTACATAAAAACTGGTTAAAATTAAAAAAAACTCCGGGTAAAGTGCGAGATGGGCTCGCGCGTGCACAACGTGTTTCGTAGGTGTAGGTAAGTACGAGTATGTACCACCAAAATCACCGTACTTATTGCTATAGCGGCAATAGTATACAATTTTAACAGCTATCTGGGTCTGTACTACGTTTCGAAAGATGCACCCCTATGACAGACAGACTGACGGTCGGCGCACTTAGTACAGAACCCATAGATAACTGTAGGATCTGTAAGTAATAGATTACTCTCTAATTAAGCACTATTAGGTAATTATTTAACAAGATTCACAACTTGACCAGAAAGTCTAGCTGATAAACTCCATGTACCTAGGTACTATACATTGTACCTACCTACTTGTACAACAAAGTACAAAGTAACAAACACAATACATTTACTTGGCTCTGATAAGATACCGAACAAGATAAGGGGGACTAGGAAAATTCAATTCAAAATCTATTTAATTTTTTGATAAAACAAATTAATCGCATTAGATGTATTATTGGATTTCAGAACATTTAGACTATATGATTGTGTACATTTAGGTGCGGTTTGAACCTTTGGATGCGGTTTGTGTAACTTAGTATGTGTATACTTTTTTACTTTTATTGTACAAGATACATAAATTATACAGTAAGGATGATTGTACAAGTGTTTGTCAAAATCAGGTAGAACAGCTGGTTCCTGAACTAAGTAAAAAGATACTTGTATCTCAGGAGCCAAAGTTCCTCACAAACTATGATTAAATTAACTAAATGCAATCAGGTTGAGGTGACTCAGTAATTACAGGTATCATTATTGAGAAAGGTATTCATGAGGTGATTGTTAAAATACTTTCTGTATCGTCGTAAGACAAATTCAGCAACCAATTTGTTAGCTTTGCTTTCAGTGCAAACTTGGTCAACGTGTAAATTTCAATTACACGATGTACCCTATTATAAAGCCGAGCACTTAGGGCCGAGTAATGGCGGCTAGCAAAAGCGGAACGACATTGGACGGAGTCACAAATCGGACGACCTCGACGTTTTAGAAGGATGTTTGAGTCGAGAGGTAGGATGGAGTGGCAGAATGCTGACAGTAACGTAATGACCTAAAATTAGTACCACGACTACACATCAAGCTATACATTTCCAGTTTATATGCCACATGTTCCAGTTTATGTATGGGATTTCCATACAATGCGAGTTCAGCTTATACTGGAAATGTATAACTTGATGTGTAATGTGTAGCCGTGTGTACCTTTCATCCTAAATAAAAAAAACTACGTAGGTAGGTACCCACACTATGTAAGTACTTTCTTTATTTATTCAAAAAAACTCAGTGTAATACCACACCGGTAAATTGATTACTACTTCATTTCGTAGTTGTACACACGGCTACACATCAAGCTATACAGTTCCAGTTTATGCTGATCTCGCATTGTATAGGATTTCCATACAATGCGAGATCAGCTTATACTGGAAATGTGTAGCTTGATGTGTAGCCGTGTGTACTTAAGTATTGATTATTTATTTTAGCGGTGTTAAAACAAACTGTTACATACCTACCTACAATATTTTTACAAGAATTTGCATTGTCACGTTACGTGACCACTTTTGTGAGATTAGCGAATATTATTATTATGTACTTACGTGCCTACTGCTTATTATTACAGATTCTATTGTATGCTAACCAAATTAAAAGTAGGATGTAATTCATTCAACCTCTACGTTAACACGGTATTTCGTAAATGCCTATTACCTACGCAGCTTAACATTATCGTAATGTGTGTGTACGTGCTATGCTACGTGACAAGCATTTTTTATCTGGTTAGATTGTGAATAATGTGTGATTTCATAATTATATTTAACCGACTTAAAAAAAGGAGGAGGTTATATAGGTGCGTATATGTTCATCTGCATCTTTTTGTTTTTAACAGACTTAAAGAAGGAGGAGTTTCTATGTTCGATTGTATGTTTTTTTTTAACCGCCGAAAAAAAAGGAGGTTCTCAAGTCGACACGTATTTTTTTTTTTTATGACCACGCATAGGTTTTTACCGAGTGGTCTAATTTGAACGATACTTTTTTTTTATTGGGGATGGTATACCTCAAAGTTGGTTCCATACAAAATTGAAAACTAAAATCCACCCCTAAGAGTAGAAAAACTGGGGTTGATTGATTTTTCACGTACTGAATTTTCAACTGTGAACCGATTCTGTTGAAATTTTGCACACATACATAGTTCTGATGGCACAACTACTTATGATGGAGACGGAAGACAGTCGTGAGAGCTCCTCAGCAGTTTCTAGCAGCTACATCGTGTTTGAGCTTTAAAAATTATGTACGTAGTAATTTTAGCCGCAACAATAAATAAAAAACTTTTTTACAAAAAATTAAACCGACGAAAAAAGACAACTGAAAAGCGAAAAATAAAAACCAGCCAAGTGCATGTCGAACCACACACAATGAAGCGTTCCGTAGTAGGGATGAATATATCCAACAAACTTAACATTATAGTTGAAAAACTTGTTCTCCCATATAGAATGTATGGTAGAATATGTTTTTGCAACTGCAAATTTAAGTTGGTCGATTATTACCCGGTAACTTGTGGAGCCTACGTAGCGGTGATAGTTTTCCTTTTAATTTCGTTATAATTATATACTATTGCCGTGAATTTTTTCACATATCCAAAACCAACCATTTAGCTGGCAGGGGGGGGGAACACTTGACTCTAACAAAAATTCGCACTTTAAAGCATAATATTTCGCAAAGGGATCCTTGAATCCAAAAATGGTTTTCACAAACTCTCATTATTTTTAAACGAAGTTTCCAACGATATCCCAAACCATGGGATCGGTGAGAAAAACAAAACCATCCACAATTTACGGGCAGGGAGAGGTATCCAAAAAAAAAATTTTTACCATTACATTATACTTTGTTTTGGTGTTTGAATTTAGAACACACCAATATATTTGACCTCCTCCTCAACGCTATACAACGTCTTTGCGAAAAAACACTCGTGATACAAACCCCGATTTGATTGGTTGACCTTTTGGACAAGGAGTTTAGCATTAGAATAAAAACTGTTCGGTGTTCTTTGCTGTCATTAGCCAATTGGTGCTATTTTATGTACTGTAAGTTGTAAGAACATAAAGTTTAGTGTTACTTAATAATAAATAGATTGAAAATGCATTCAAGTGATGAAGAAGATGTGTTAAGAGGAAATAGGGTCGGTCTTTTTCTCCATACAAAAAGTCGTCTATTTCCTCCTCCAATATTGGACCAATTTTAAAGATATTTTATAAATTGAATAAGAAGGACATTTACTGTGTTCCATTTTTTTTTTTGAAGTTGGCCTATCGTGACTTGACTTCTCCCGCTCTGGGCAGAGCGGGAGGACGTGTCATACTTTTACTGACCAAAACCCACCCGGGTTCTTTCAGTTGCCTGTTGTCGAGGTCCCGGTATCCCTTCCGGACTTTCCCGCAACCCTGACAGGCATCGGTCTTAGCGGACCCCGTCTATTGTGCATTGAGGCGCGCGTGGAACACAACGCGCCGTCGTCGGCGCGGCGTCGACCCGATTATATTTTATTTTTTCTGTCAATGTTCCATACAATTTTTGACAGAAACTTCAACATGTTTTAGCCTAAGATTTGCTTATTGTAAGTAGTCAAGGCCAGTCAAACTGAGACATAAAAAGTAAGAATATAGTGAAGCTTAGCAACAACCTAAGTTATAAATAATATCCTTCGGTTCTAAGAAAGGAAAAAACGAACTTCCGTAACCGTCATACGTTTTGAGTTTTAAATTACTATACGTGTATTTTACATTCAATAGCAAAGAATATCCAAATTATTATTATAATATGCATACCGACACAACTTCCAAGAGGGCAAGGATTGTTGAGATCATGTCATCTTGCGTGACAACGTTTAAAGTTAAAAGTAAATCATTGTTTGACATCAGTCTGGAAAGGCTGAAACGGCTTTAGTATGACCGTTATTGCGCTTCTGTATGACCGCTATCGCGCTTCTGTATGACCGTTACTGCGGTTTAGTAAGATCCATAAGGCGCTTCTGCAGTAGTAACAGATTATAACATCGTAACTACTTATATATATATTATATAAGTATATACATATCTATACATATTTATATACACAACATATATACTGACTGATCTATCAACGCACAGCTCAAACCACTGAATGGATTGGGCTGACATTTGGCACACAGATACACCCCTTTGCAAAAAAAACGGGCGGTTTTGATTTTTTTACGTTATTGGTAATCATTTAGTCGTAAAAAGGTTTTCATAGCCAAACTATGTTACTGGCACTTAATAAAGAGTCTAGGTATGAAAAAACTTTTAACAAAAAAAAAAAGCAACCAACTTCCAAAAAAACACTTAAAAAGTGAAAAATAACTTTAATTTCGGAAGTCGGTGGCAAAAAACGAAAATTGAAAAGCAAAGACACCGACTTCCGAAATTAAAGTCGGTTGTTTTTTATTTTTGTTAAAAGTTTTTATTTTTCACTTTTTAGTTGTGGTACCTACCCCACACAAATTCTAATACCACTACCTGCTAATAACAGTGATTGTATCAAATAAGATGTCGTCTATATAGGTAAATGAGAAAAATACGTAATTATTGAAGCTAACTCAAAAACTACGCTAGCAAAGTTAATAAAATTTATATGGGACCACACGGGAAGCACGTTTTTTAAACGAATCATCAAAATCGGTTCACCCAGTCGAAAGTTCTGAGGTAACAAACATTAAAAAAAAAACAGACAAATTGATAACCTCCTCCTTTTTTTGAAGTCGGTTAAAAAAAAAAAAACCAAATTCGAAACTTTTTTTTAAAACCATAATAATCCTTTTTTCAGTTTGGGACTTTTACTAACTTTTTGCGGGCTTGCGGTTAAAACGTTATCTTGGCAACTAAGGGCCAATTTGTCAATCCTCAGTTAAATCGTTGAATAGTTATCAAGCGTATAAAGTTATCTGGCTGTTTATCAGGCGAATAAATATTTTCAATTTTTCAATCGTTTATTAACTGTAGAATAGTTATCCGTAGTCTTTGTTGATCAATTTCACACTGTTTATGTGTAAGCGAGATGCACAGATACAGTATTCAATGTGTTAGACAAGAATAGAAAGAAACATATGTTTGACATTTTGACGAGATTTCTTAGCTTTTGTTTAAATCCACAGATAGTCAGCTATTGTGGCGACCTTTTAGTTTTTGTTTGTAGGTAAGTTGATAGAAGTGGGCATGTATTTAGATAAATAAAACATTTAAAAAAAAAATTGACCGACTTCAAAAAAAACAAAACAAAAAGGACTACTGTACTAAAACCAAACGACAAAAGTACTTCTTTAATAATAAGAGAAAAATAAAAAAATAACTTTAATTTCGGAAGTCGGTGTCTTTGCTTTTAATTTTTAGTTTTTGGCCACCGACTTCCGAAATTAAAGTTATTTTTTTATTTTTCTCTTATTATTAAAGAAGTACTTTTGTCGTTTGGTTTTAGTACAGTAGTCCTTTTTTGTTTTGTTTTTTTTGAAGTCGGTCAATTTTTTTTTTAAAGTTTTATTATTTTTCAATTTTTTGTGTAATTTGATTTTTGTAATCACCATGGGTAGACCAACTAAAGGAGCCGCCCGCATGAAGAAAAACAGAATTAAAGAGACTAATACTGCTGAAAAAGAACGCCTATCTAAGAATCGCAAACGGAGTGCTATGTCCGGTTCCCAAGAATCACCGTTAGCTCTTCATGCTAGGTTATCTCAGATGAGAAATTACATGCATTCTCATTTGTCGCAGGAGTCGCCAAATGATAAGATCTGCCGACTCAATCTTATTCAAAAACGATTAAGTGGCGAGTCGTCTGAACAGCGCAAGTATCGTTTAGATGTTATACGAAACCGGCTGGCTAATGAGACTCCCGTGCCTTCTCAAGAATATAAGGGTGAACACTATACATTTGCTTACACTGTATAGTTCCCCTCATCATCATATTATAAGGTGACCATAATCAGATCTGTAATGTCACTTACAACCTATATGGTTGCAAAGTTCTTATCAATATAAATGAATTAAGTCCAAACACAAGGTAATTACTGTGAACCATTGAGGAGTTCCGTTAATCGTCCTTCGTCTTCATCATCAGACCCTTAACGACAGTCAGAACCCATCCAAGTGTAAGGTTCTTATCAATACAAATTAATCAAGCCCAAACACAAGATATCTGCTGTAAACCACTGAGGAGTTCCCTCGACTGTCTTTCGTCTTCATCATCAGACCCCTAACGACAGTCACAACCCATCAAAGTGTAAAGTTTTTATCAATACAAATGAATCAAGCCCAAACACGAGGTATCTGCTGTAAACCATTGAGGAGTTCCCTTGACTGTCTTTCGGCTCCATCATCAGATCGACTCCAGACCTTCATAAAATTGTAGTGCTGTAAAATACTTAATGAATAAATTAAAGAATGCACTAGTTGCCCTTACGATTTTTGAAAGTTCCCCTCGATTTCTCTAGGATCCCATCATCAGATCCTGACTTGGTGACAATGAGACCACCTCAGAAGTATAAGCTTTTGAACAAAAAAAGAATTTTTTAAATCGGTTCACAAACGACGGAGTAATCGGTGAACATACATAAAAAAAAAACAATCATCCGAACATAGTACCTCCTCCTTTTTTGAAGTCGGTAAAAAGGATCAGTAGCAAACAAATTTTCTGTGTGTTAACTGTGTTTTCGACTTGTTACTATAAGTTGAGCCTAGTGGTTTTAAATTGTTAAAATAATGTCGTCCCGAAAATGTAAGAAAAGTGATATTTGGAGATTTGTAAAAAAAACTATCGAAAATTGAATCACAAACATCCATCTTTTCAATAACACAAGAGCACGAAAACACGCAGAGACAAAGCACATTCAAAACAAACGTCAAAACGTTATTTATTCCCTAGAAAAACGTACTATCTGGGGCTTGAAGGGACAGTTAACTTTATTCCTCAGTTACGAGCTTTATTCGTCAGGTACTGACTATCTGACTGTTGAAAAATCCAGAATCTTGCTATCTATGGAATAAACACTATTCGATTCTTTATCTGAGGATTGAAAAATCGGCCCTTAGTAGAATAATTTATTTTTGTCGCATAATCCAGCCTTATTGTGACTAAAACTTTGTGTCAATTGATGGCAGAAAAACCAATAAGAGCTAGTAAAATTGTAGCGCTGCTGGAAGAGGGGTGTAGCCAAAAACGATATTCTTATTGATAATAAGAAATTACTAGTCATTTATCCTAATGAATGACATAGTAAGAATATTAAATATTATCCATAGAAAAGCCAATGACTGTTAAGGTACCCGTTTTTTTTGCAAAGGGGTGTATTATTATAACGTAGGCATCCACTAAGAAAGGGGTTTGTGAAAATTCGGCCTTTAAGGGAGTGAAAAGGAGGGATTTCGTTTGTATGAAAATTTTTATTCCTCGAGTTAAAAGACTTGAAACTTGGCAAGAATACTTATCTAAGTAAATTATAAAGTTCGTCATTTTTATTTTTTCTAAACTACCCCCTAAACGGGGATTGGAGGGGTCAGTTTGTATAGAAGAATCTTAACGCGCGGTCCGATTAATTAGTAACTCAGTATTTATACTAAAAATCAAAAATAAAGAATAATGTGTATCAGGGTTTTTCGAAAATCTACTCTTAACGGGGTGAAAAGGGGTCGTCTCTATCACAGCTCAAACCACTGATCGAATTAGGCTGAAATTTGGCACACAGATAGTTATTAAGACGTAGGCATCCACTAAGAAAGGGTTTTTGGAAATTATTTTACCATAGAGTAATTACGGGGTGTCAAAGTAAGTAAAAATTTAACGCGCTGTCGGATAAAAGTTAAAGGTCGTAAGTATTAAGTAATTTTCAAAAAATATCTTTCAAAGGGGGTGGAGCGAGGGGTCGTTGAATTTTTATATGTATACTTACATATATTTAATTAAATAATGATATTATCATTATACTTAATTATTTTATTATATCATAATACTTAATAATATAAGTGCGAAAATGAGTTTATTTGTTTGTTACGTTTTCACGCTCAAACGGCTGAACGGATTTGGATGAAATTTGGTACATGGTTAGACAATGAGCTGGACAGGGCATACCTACGATACTTTTCATCCCGGTAGTATGTTCCCGTGGGATAATTGCCGACATCCACGCGGGCGAAGCCGCGGGGAAAAGCTAGTAGAAACAATTATTACGCTACTTAGATCATGTTATGTATGTATAGTCCCAGAGAGACCACTTACACTTGTTTTAGATAATTGGTTAATCTACCTATCATTTGTTTGGCGAATCTAGCTACTTAAAAGTTTGATGTTTCTTCCACCATCCAAGTAGTAGGTACATGTTTTAGTATTAGGTAAATATACTTCCTACATGATGGTATTATTTTTATTAAAATCTGTAGGTAGATAAGTAGTTTATAATGTGTATTTAAAGTAACGCATATCGATAAGTAGCAACGTTATCGTTAACGACTTCCTATATTATACATCAGCTACAATCACAACTGATAACACAAAATAATTTAAGTATTTGATCAAACACTATAACAAAATATTTTATTTCACATAAACCTACATGGGCACTTATGAAACGTCAGAAGCTAGGTGCACTGTGCAGGTGCTTTGATAGACTTTGGCTCACACATTTGAACACTTGTTTGCTTTTACCGGCCAGACACAGTCACATATTTGATCAAACACTTAGATAGACTTTGCACACTCAGCACAAATTCACTTTTTATCTCGCTCGCACCATACTTCTCGCTGACTGAGTGAGGGCGAGATGGACTGGGGTGCTGGCAACTCCAAGACTCGAACAACATAGGTAGGTAATTTTAAAAAAAACATGAGACCTCCTTTGTAGTTAATTCAGTTGTTATGCAAAGTTTCATGATTAGATCATGAAACTTTTGATGTATTTTTTGAATACCAGCGCTTTATAGTTCTGTTTAGAGGTACCTAACTTTGTTTTTTTTATTCTATAGAGAAAATTTTTATGTGATCATGTTTACGTCAAACATAGTAAGTACCTACCTAGAAGAGGTATGCCCCGATGGCGGCGGCGGGGTCATCGGCGTAATCGGCGTGGACGGTGAAAATAAAAGTTCAAAAAAATCAAATACATTCCGGACGAAGGAAGGTCTGTGCGTGTTTGTTCAGGGTGGGGTGCTAGGTTCGATTCGAAACTAGCGAATTCGGTCGTGCTTTTACGCAGTATTTATTTTAAATAACAACTTTTTACAAAAAAAAAATACCGACTTCCAAAAAAATACCAAAAAAGTGAAAAATGACTTTGATTTCGGAAGTCGGTGGCAAAAATCGAAAATTGAAAAGCAAAGACGGACTTCCGAAATAAAAGTTATTTTTCACTTTTTTTTCGTTTTTTTTTGGAAGTCGGGTGTTTTTTTTGTGTAATGTTTTTATTTTACACTTTTTAGTTGTGGTACCTACGCCACACAAATTTGAATACCACTGCCTACCTGCTATGTAAATAAAAGTGACGGATTCAAATAAAATATCGTCTACATAGACTAGGTGGGAAAAATACGTAATTATTGAAGCTAACTCAAAAACTACGCAAGCAAAGTTAATAAAAATTATATGGGACCACCTCTGAAGCATGACCTACCAAATGAAAAATGAATCATCAAAATCGATTCATACTTGGCGGAATAATCGCATAACATACATACAACAAAAAAAAAACATACTGACGAATTGAGAACCTCCTCCTTTTTGAAGAAGTCGGTTAAAAATACAAAAAAGGAGACGCCCTCCCGCTCCGCCCAGAGCGGGAGAAGGCATTTGATGACACTCAAAAAAAAACTTACGCACACGACGTTTACGCAACTTTGAACGCTTTGATGTGCGCTCGAAAAACGACACCAAATGGCAATGTCGAAATAAGTGATCAAACTTTGATAAAATACCCGAACACCCGTGCCTCACATTTGTGTTCAAACAAGTGTTAAAAAATGTTATTGCTGTGCCTGGCGCCGGCTTTAGCATCAAGGCATCAAGTTAAATACCTAGGTATTATGCTAGAAGTGTTTTTAACCGACTTTCAAAAAGGAGGAGCTTCTATGTTCGACTTTATATATTTTTGGAAACTTCCGAGGTGTTCCCATATATATTGTATCTATTAACTTTGCTTGGGTAGTTTTTGACTTAGCTGCAATAAAACAATACGTATTTGTATTTATGGTATATTTGTATATTATGGATGATGTTATAATAAATAAGTTCCTGTCACTATTATTTACATAGCAGGTAGTAGTTGGTACTTATTCGAATTTGTGTGGGGTAGGTTATACCACAACAAAAAGTTTTTAACCCCTTCCAGTCGTAGAATTTCAATTTAATGACCACACAACAGATAGTTTCGCAATCGTCTGAAGTTCTTCAGCATAGCAACATATAAAGCGAAGGACGAAGGTCTAACTAACGTAGGCATTACGTGAAATTCCTTTATACACGCGATAAAGCGTATCTACCTGTAGTTATATAAATTATCTACCTATACTAATATTATAAAGGGGAAAGATTTTTTTGTTTGTTCGTTTGTTTGTTTGTACCGAATAGGCTCCGAAACGACTGTGCCGATTTTAACCATTTTATCACCAATAGAAAGCTAAATTATCAGGAAGTAATAAAGGCTAAAATTTATTTCCAAAAAAATTAGAGATCCTTCCCTGTAACCCAAAGGTCTCAAACACAGCCCAAAGTAGCAAAATTATTTGGCGTGCGCTGAGAAAACTATTGATAATACATAAAAATTATGTACTACCTTAGACCAAATAAAAAACCAAGACGGAGCGCTGCGAACAATACAGTGAAGCATGCTAAAACTACACCAACGCTCTGTGCATACACGCTCACACACATAATTATTTACAATGACACTCGTCACTGTTGACAGCGCTCTATCTTGGTTTTTTATTTGGTCTGAGTGTACTACATGATCAATTACTAACTATCATACGATGTACAGAATTATAATCATTAGAATCAGCAATACAACTCCTTAAGTTCATATAAGTGCCAAATGTCATGAACTCATGATTTCATGAAATAGGTAACTAGTCATTCAATGCACAATTACATGAACTTAGAAAGTTGTATTGCTAATTCTAATGTTTACAATTCTGAAAATCCATATTTGTTACAGCCGCAAATCATACAACCAGGGGGCCAAGTCTACTAATTAACAAAGGTGTCAATGGTCTCACAATGATGAGTACCTACTTGACAGATTTGCTATACAAAATCTGTCAAAAACTCGTCATTGTGAGACAACTGACACGTTTGTAAATTAGTAGACTTGGCCCCCTGATACTGACCAGCAAATTGCAAAAAACATAAGAAATGTTGAATTTCGCGGCCTACCTTATCGCATACTACTTAAAATAAAGTTCTCTAAACGTTCGCGTTCTTTAGAAAAGTTCGGAGGAAAACCGAAATAAACCGGTACTAATCGGTACTTTTAAAACCGGTTCCGAGCCTTGATTACGAGTATAACAATGAAATACGCGAACCGTTCGACGCTGCGCTGCCGCAACGTTTACTCTAGCCAACTGGGAATCCTAACTAATATTATAAATGCGAAAGTTAGTTTGTTTGTCTGTTACGCTTTCATGCTAAAACCGCTGGTTATAAATAAAAGTACTGTGGAGGCACCCTAACGAAAAAAAAAAAGCTAATATAGATTTTGTTTTTTTTTTTTTTTTTTTTTTTCCTCATAACTTTCGACTGGGTGAACCGATTTTTATGATTATTTTTTTATTTGAAAGCTGGTGCTTCCCGTGTGGTAAATTTTACTAACTTTGCTTGCGTAGTTTTTGAGTTAGCATCAATAATTACGTTTTTTTTCTCACTTAGGCTATGTAGGAGACATCTTATTTGATACAGTCACTGTTATTTACATAGCAAGTAGTGGTATTAGAATTTGTGTGGGGTAGATACCACAACTAAAAATTGGAAAATAAAAACTTTTTTTTGTAAAAAGTTTTTGTCTAACTCACTTAGTAGGTACCCTACACACAGTTATATCAGTACTACTCGAGCTCTTTTTCGAATTCTCCAAAGAAACTCCGAGCATAGTTAACTCCTAAAGCAAAAGTTCTAGAAATTGTGGACCAACCCAACTAGTCCGTCCGTGTCATACCGGATATAATGCTACGGCTACATATTCGCGCGAAGATTCGTGTCGCGTAGTCGCGATAAAAACTATAAACTTCGTGTTCGCTCTATGACGAACTATATTTGGCCACATTAAATTATAATTGTTTGTCCAGATGTGTCGCGACAACGCGAATCTTCGCTTTATCGTGACACATCTGGACAAACAATTCGTCACATCGCGAATCATTTCTGGCGAACTCGAATGCCAAAGAGCTTTGTAGTTAGAACGTCGCGATAATTCAGGTGGACTAGACGCGGGACAAAATGGAAGACACGGTTGCACTTTAGTTATGTCGGCAAATAATTATTTATTGCATCTTTATTATTTTAATAAAATAAATAACAAAGAAGAGAAATAAAAGGAGATGGTGGATGTTATCTATACAAAATTACTTAAGTACTTACAAAAAAAACCGGCCAAGTGCATGTCGAACCACGCACAATGAAGGGTTCCGTAGTTGGGATGAATTTATCCAACAAACTTAACATTGTATTTGAAAAACTTGTTGAAAATTTGGTTTGCAAATTTTGGTCGATTATTACTCGGTAACTTGTGGAGCCTACGTAGCGGTGATACTTTTCCTTTCAATTTCGTTAAATATACTACTGCCGTGAATCAAACTTGACTCTAACAAAAATTATCACTTTAAAGCTTAATATTTCGCAAACGGATCCCGGAATCCAAAAATGGTTTTCACAAACTCACATTATTTTTCCAACGATACCCCACAAAATGGGATCGACGAGAAAAAAATAACCATCCCCACTTTACGTGTAGGGGAGGTACCCTAAAAAAATATATTTGTAACGATTTTTTTTACCACTTTGTCGGCGTGATTTATATGTAAACCCATACCAAATTACAGCTTTCTAGTACCAACAGTCTCTGAGCTAAGCCGCGGACAGACGGACGGAAAGACAAACAGACGGACATAGCCTTAGTAATAGGGTCCCGTTTTACCCCTTTCCCACTGCTGGGACACAGGCCTCCTCTCTGTGAGAGGGAGTGGGCCGTAATCCACCACGCGGGCCCAGTGCGGGTTGGTAGAAGTCACATGTCTTTGAATTTTTGGTTCTAAGACATTCCGGTTTCCTCACGATGGTTTCCTTCACCGTTTTGAGAGCAGTGGTGATGAAATTATTTACACAAAGTAAAGCGACTGTCAGTCAGGGTTCGAACCTACGACCTACAACTCGTAAGTCGCGGCCGTTACCACTGGGCCACCACTGCTCTCAACAAAACCCTTTGATGTGCAGTAATTTACCGACAGCCGCCCGAAGGCTTAGAGTTCACGTGAATGAATCGCGATGTGACGAATTGCTTGTCCAGACGTGTTGCGACAACGCGAATCTTCGCTTTATCGGGAAGTGTAGCCGTAGCAATGTTCGCGTGAATGGTTCGCGATGTGACGAATTGCTTGTCCAGACGTGTCGCGAAAACGCGAATCTTCGCTTTATCGCTATAGTGTAGCCGTAGCATAATGCTGGGGCTACATTATCGCGTTATGGCGAACAAAACTTCGCGCGCTCTCTCTCGCACACCGCTCGACGTCTCATTGAGCAACAGAGAGCGCGCGAAGTAAAGTTCGCGGTAACGCGACAATGTAGCCCCAGCATTATTCTATGGATTTCAAATTGATTGGACTAACGTAATTTCAGACCTGAGAATGCGTACTTGGAGGTGATTTGGGTGATCGTTGTTTAGACCTGCAGCTATACGACTATACGAGACAGCGTTCTTTATGGGTTACATGTTTAGGTATCTACGTACCTAATAGATTCGACAACGTGACTAGCAAAAGTTTCTAAAGCTCCCACAAACAGGCGCGACAAGGGTAGCGCCGCCTGTCGCGCCCGCGATATCGCGTCAGTTTGCACGAGCCTTTAGTCGCCGACCAACAGCTAATTAATAAATTCGACTTCAACAATTCAGTAATCCATCTGTGACAGCAAATGAAGTTTATTCAGTACGTATTTTGTTGACCTAATAAATATAAGTAAGTAAGTATTGAATAAGTTTATTCAATAATAAACCGTTTGACGAATTTCTTAAATAAAAGTCAGTCAACACGGTCGTATTGTTCGAACATTATCCACTGACTTTAATTGGCGCTGACCCTGACCGCTAGATCGCCAAATCGATTTGGAATTTTAATTAAGTAACTAATAGTGATGTATAGGACAGACCTCACACATTGTCCTGTAAGTAATAAAATAATTATTGCTGTGTTGAAAAGTGAAAACTCTGAGTAGATATTTCGAAATTGTCTAAGGCCATGACTACTGCATGAGTTTTATCGGCGATCGTGCTCAGAAGCCTGATCCTAATTATGCAATAGGTACGTAAGTAGGTAGGTAAGCGAAATTATACTCGGTGTAATTTTTTTTCGACATCCAATGGACTTCATATCAAATCAACACTGTCAACGTCTTTAAATTACTTAGGTTTAAGTAGGCATGCAGCTTTTAGGGAAACAATCTCGGATTATGATTAACAAACTTGTAGTTTTTTCCGTGATAATGCACGGCAAAAAAGATTCCTCAAGGTTTCTTATGTGTTTTTACCAGAATTCGTCGGAACTTGAGAAGTCGAGGGTAAGTACATCACACGCGCGCTTGCGCGTTTTGTGAATTTTAAATGATGAAGATGAAGATAGGTAATATTATTTTGATATAAAAAAGGGTGCCAGCGGCCGTCCGTCTGTCACAGGGCTGTATCTATCTTTTGAACCGTAATAGCGTAATCTCTATGGTTTATACCCTAACACGACGTGTGGCTTCAGCTTTAATTTGTCTGTCTGTGATGTCTTGTTTATGGCTTTTTAGTTGGCGCTTTTGTCGTAGTTGGGTTTTTATTTACAAACGTAGTTGGGTAGGTACGATGGTACGCAAACTTGTATTGCAAACACTACATACAATAAAAAGGAAGACTTCCAAGCGCATTCGCTAGCAAAAGCATTAAGCACGAAGCGTTCGGATTCCCCTTAATAAATGACCTATTATCCTATTGAGAAAAAAAAAACAAATGACTCGCGTCTTTTCTAATGACGTCAGTAAACACGGCTATTGACTACCTATCTTTCTACTACCTGTGGCTATGGCTACAGTGGCTTTGGTGACTTGACTAGTGGCTCCAAGATACTAAACACACGGCACACACGCAGTGGTTTTGTTTCTCTCCACTCTCCATACATTTTCATTGCTGTATTGCAGCTGACTAAAGATTGAATATTTTATAACACATCCTGTTACTTTGTAAATTATCTACACGAGGTACGTTTAAGTTTTAATGATAGCACAATAAAAACATGCAAAGTCACGCTACAAATATACATAATTACTTAAGTACACATGCATATAAAAGACAATGTTAATAGAAGCAGCAACCAAGGGTAAAAGTTTAGTCGCAAATAACAATTTAATTGTCGTTGACGTACTTACGTTTTTGTGGAGTCATAGGTACCTACTAATTATATTACTAGGTAGGTGCAGATTTTTATTTATGTACCTAAAAACTTTTATTTTTTATATTGACCTGTGGTAAAGTTAATTTCAGAATTAAAAGTGGGTGTTTATTAACTAGGTACTAAACAAAAACTTGCATAACATTATGTAGGTGCACTTACTGGATTGAATATTTACTAAGCAGTATTTCATCTTTTTTGTTTTCCTTTTTCGAGTTATACAGCCACCAAATGGTGCCTCCCAGTAAGATAACGAGCACAATAATATCAAACGTGCTGAATAGTGATCCCCCAGCGGCAGCAGCAACAGCGGCGCCGGCCGCTGCATCCTTCAGAACGTCCTGTGCGTTGTCTGACATTTTGTAGGTTATGTTTCTGTATTATTACGTAGTATCGTAATAGTCACTTTATTCAATAAGGTACAAGGTCACTTGTCAGACTTTATTTTTCGAGAGGACTTTATAATTCGCACATCCGGTGACAGCACGCCCCACGACACTATGAACACTGCACACTGACTCTGACTGAAGTGATCAAGTGACGTGAATTGAATACGTGATGGTTAGTTTCTACTTCTAGTTGGTAATGTGATAGAACTTTACGAGTGAACGAGAACGATAGTCGACACGACACGGTCTGTCGACACGACAGATAAAACGAGTATTGCCGAATAAATCCGAAGGGGACGTCGAGTCGTACTCGTAAGTGAGCTCTGGCGCTACATACCTAAGCGAAACTGTAGCATAGCTGCCTGTACAGTGTACAAGCCGTGTAGTACGTACTTCGTGCTTGCGTATATTACCTTAGATTTATAATCTAAGTATATTACTCTCAACGCTACGGTACCAAGACTACCAAGTAATACAAACGAAACGATACCTAGACCGCCAGTATGAATTACTGTGAGAGCACAGACTAAGAGAATAACATGACGGGCGCCGCGCCGCGCCGTATCCACCGCGTCGCGACCGTGGTGACGTGTACACAAGCGCAGAGCGACACGAGTAGTACGAGCACAGAATGTACGAGTACCTAGTCGATGACCGACCGAGTTTGCCGTTGCTTCGGTTGCAAGCGCTGACTATCGCGGGTTGCGCCATTTGCTTTGCAATTCAAACTATAATTATTCTTGCACTGCAGTGTTATCTCAAATTGCATTCCTACAAGTGACAATTATATTCACCTTAATAATTACAGATACAATAATTTATTTGACTGTGACTGTACGTAAGTCCGTTTTGTTAGATAAACTTGCATGAATATAACTGAGTCTAATAACATCATTTGTCTTTTATATGCTACCGACCTAAACTAATTATTTAGTAAGAAGGTACCTACTTACTTCTTTCATATACGTACCTATTTATGGTACCTAAAATTACTTCCCAATTTTAGTAAGTACTTACTTACGCGTTCGACTGAAGATTGGACACTACCTAGGTACTTACTATATTTTTTTATTCAAACAGTGTAGGCTCCGCTCGCCCCTCCGATCTTGCCTCTTTCGATTAAAATGGTCCACTCGCCCCATTTTTTATTATTTTGGTGTAGTGATTCGCCTCTTACGAAGGGGCGAGTGGAAAATGGACATTTAAATAATTATTTTGGTGTCGATCGATTCGCCCGTTGCGGCAATTCCTTTGAAATTTAACCAAAAAAAGTCAGACAGAAAAATGCACACATTATGAATAACGCTGTTTGATTTAATCTCACCATCTCGTGACATTTGTGGTGGTAGTATTTCGGTAAGGATGGACTGCTCATACCCTGCCCGTTGGTCTCGTGAAGTCTCGTCGTCGCACTAGTCTTGTGACTCCGGATTTTTAATTTGTCTGTCTGTGATGTCTTTTATATATGTATATCCTTTTTTATTTAGTTGACTTTTTGCCATACCTAGTTGGGTTTTAGTTTTACTAAAGGCTCTTACATACTGGGGCGATTCGTCGCGCGACGCGACGCCGCCGCATTGTTCGCCGTGAGAAATTGTTTTGTTAAAATTCGCGTCGCGCGACGAATCGCCCCAGTATGTAAGAGCCTTAATGCTAAGGCTACACTATCGCGACAAAGCGAAGATTCGCGTTGTCGCGACACGTCTGGACAAGCAATTCGTCATATCGCGAATAATTCACGCGAACATTGCTACGGCTACACTTCGCGATAAAGCGAAGATTCGCGTTGTCACGACACGTCTGGACAAGCAATTCGTCACATCGCGAATAATTCACGTGAACTCAAAGACTTCGCGCGGCTGTCGGTAAATTACTGCACATCAAAGGGTTTTGTTGAGAGCAGTGGTGGCCCAGTGGTAACGGCCCGCGACTTAGAGTTGTAGGTCGTAGGTTCGAACCCTGACTGACAGTCGCTTTACTTTGTGTAAATAATTTCATCACCACTGCTCTCAAAACGGTGAAAGAAAACATCGTGAGGAAACCGGAATGTCCTAGAACCAAAAATTCGAAGACATGTGACATCTACCAACCCGCACTGAGCCCGCGTGGTGGATTACGGACCACTCCCTCTTACAGAGAGGAGGCCTGTGTCCCAGCAGTGGGAAAAGGGTAAAACGAGACCCTATTACTGAGGATATTTCCGTCTGTTTGTCTGTCCGTCCGTCTGTCCGCGACTTAGCTCAGAGACTGTTGGTACTAGAAAGCTGTAATTTGGTATGGGTATAAATCACGCCTGCAAAGTGGTAAAAAAAATCGTTACAAATATATGTTTTTAGGGTACCTCCCCTACCCATTGTGTGGGGTATCGTTGGAAAGGTCGTTTAAAAATAATGTGAGTTTATGGAAACCATTTTTGGATTCAGGGATCCGTTTGCGAAATATTAAGCTTTAAAGTGCTAATTTTTGTTAGTCAAGTGTAATTCACGGCAGTAGTATATTTAACGAAATTGAAAGGAAAACTATCACCGCTACGTAGGCTCCACAAGTTACCGAGTAATCATCGACCAAAATTTGTTTAATTTTCAACAAGTTTTACAAATACAATGTTAAGTTTGTTGGATAAATTCAACCCAACTACGGAACCCTTCACTGTGCGTGGTTCGACATGCACTTGGCCGGTTTTTTTTTTGTAAGTAAGTAATTTTGTATAGATAACATCCACCATCTCCTTTTATTTCTCTTCTTTACTCTGTTACTTATTTTTATTAAAATAATAAAGATGCAATAAATAATTATTTGCCGACATAACTAAAGTGCAACCGTGTCTTCAATTTTTCCGCGTCTAGTCCACCTGAATTATCGCCACGTTCTTTCTAACTACGAAGCTCTTTGGCATTCGAGTTCGCCAGAAATGATTCGCGATGTGACGAATTGTTTGTCCAGACGTGTCGCGACAACGCGAATCTTTGCTTTATCGCGACAATTTAATGTGGCCAAATATAGTTCGTAGTACAGCGAACACGAAGTTTATAGTTTTTATCGCGACAACGCGACACGAATCTTCGCGCGAATAGGTAGCCGTAGCATAACTTTTTTTTAATTCTAGGTAAGTACGAGTAGGTTCTTTATTAGTGATCGATGGTAGGTACCTACAAAATATTGTAAAACATTTTAAAAGAGTAAGTGCCATTATTAATTGTGGAGTATCTTTCTTGCCCATGCTTCTCCATACGTTTATTATGAAGAAAGTTAATAGTTGTTAGTCGTTTTGGAAGGGGGAACTAGAATCAATTTTACTTTCTTGCAAATTTTTGATGTTCATAAGTGCCTTAGTCTTAGGCCTTAGTTTAAAAAGCCTGTCTGAAATAAATGATTTGACTTTGTTCAAAAATAATTGGTAATCATGACAAATCACGTTTAACACACTCGTAATAGTGACTTAACAAAAAATTCGTAAGTATCTCCACAAAAATTAATCGTCATGATGTTTTTTTCGATTACATCACAGCACATAAATACACATCACTACATATTATAAAACAAAGTCCTCCGGGGCGTCTGTCTGTCTGTCTGTTCGCGATAAACTCAAAAACGATTGCACCGATTTTCATTCTGTTTTCACCAATGGATAGAGTGGTTCTCGAGGAAGGTTTTAGTACCTATATAATTTGTCAAGCGGGCGAAGCCGCGGGCATCAGCTAGTTATAAATAAGTTAAACATAGCTTAGGTACTACCTACTAATTAGTACCAATATGTAGTAGGTAAGTAGTAGGCAACGAACGGAAGAAAACAAAGAAAATTAGGTTATGTATTTTACTTACTTACTTGAAAACGTAGTTAGGTACTATAACTACCTAACAGAAAAATTCAAATACCTATATTTCATAGTGGTGATCGACCTCAGAAAAGTCGTCTCTAGTGGGAAGAGGAACCCCTCTTATTAGAGTTCCGTACCCAAAGGGTAAAACGGAACTCTATTACCTGAATCCGCTGTCTGTCTGTCTGTCACCAGCCTGTATCTTATGAACCGTGATAATTAGACAGTTGAAATTTCCACAGATGATGTATTTCTGTCGCCGCTATCTACATATAACAACAAATACAAAAAAATATTCATCGTTCACCGCTAGTCCCATACAACAAACGTGACTTTTTTGCCGTTTGTATATACAATGGTATTATTAATTAAAAGTTGTACGACACTGTCTGTACCGAAATCGAGAATGGTACCTACAGTCGCCGAATGCGAGGTCAGTTTAAACTGGAAATGTATAGCTTGATGTGTAGCCGTGTGTACGTATTGTATGGTTCTCAATAAATTCGTCTGATCTGTTTTTTTTTGTGTTTGTTACGCGATTACTCCGCCAAAATTGTATGCATTAATTTTGATGATTCTTTTTTTGTTTTGTAGGTAGGTCATGCTTGAGGTGGTACCATATAAAATGTGTAGTTTTTGAGTTAGCTTCAATATTACTTACGTATTATTCCTACTTAGATAGTATATTATGGACGATGTTTCAAGTTACTCCGTCACTGTTATTTACATAGCAGTTGGTGGTATTCGAATTTGTGTGGGGTAGGTACCTACTACAACTAAAAAGTAAAAAATAAAAACTATTATTTTTCGCGACTTCATATTTGGTCCCTTTGTGAAAATTGTTCATAATGATGAGTACAATAACCCTTTAAGAGATTTCGTGTATGAAAAGATACACCTCACTTATACATATTTTTTAAATGTGATAATTAAGCCCTTTCATATGATATCCAAAATGGCATGTTTTTTTTTTTAAGTTCATGTCCTCTAGATGGCGCCATATTCAATTTAATGTGACGTCATATATCCTATAACCAGCGGACGATCAAGACGCTTCAAACGATACATCATTTGTCAAATTATGATAAGGAGTTTAAAAGTACCTACCTAATGAGGAAACGTACCTACATACATTTACATACATACATACCGGTCAAAATCATAACCCTTCTCTTTGTTTCGGGTAAAAAGCTTTCGATTCCTGTGTTAAGTGCAGTGGTGGCCCAGTGGCAATGATGGTATAATTCTCTTTGCCCAGTGGTAACAGCTGCGACTTACGAGTTGTAGGTTGTAGGTCGTAGGTTCGAACCCACACAGGCGCTTTACTTTATGTAAATTATTTCATCACCACTGCTCTCAAAACGGTGAAGGAAAACATCGTGAGGGAACCGGCAGTACGGTACCGATAAGTCCTAGAACCAAAAATTCGAAGCCATGTGACATCTACCAACTTGCAATGGGCCCGTGTGGTGGATTACGGTCCACTCCCTCTCACCGAGAGGAGGCTTGTGTCCCAGCAGTGGGAACATTATAGGCTATTTTTTTAACCGACACCGATTTCTTTTTATCATTAATAATAAAAAATACCGTACAAAGGCGGACTTAATGCCTGAGGCATTTTCTACCAGTCAACCTTATGGCGATGCAGAGAGTAAACATGACGGGTGCAACTTCAGGGATTGATCACACGAAAATAACACTATAAAATACAAGAATAAATACTCGTACTTAGATATACCTACATACATAAACATAAATAAACAGAATAAATTTTGTCAGGCGAAATACTTATCGATAGAGGAGAAATAACGATCAGTAGAGGAGAAAACGAATCCAGCGAATCAGCGCCAATATAAATACATAGTGCTCTGTGGCAGGGATGTTTCAGCCAACTTCTTATGTATATGTTCACGAGCCTAATGTGCCTATGTATGTATGCTGTGATTAATGTGACGACCGTAATGTTTTTAAAGCAGCTGCAGTCAAAATTACAATCCTCCAATCGAAAACAGATACAATACCATTTAATTTCAACATTTAAGCTGCCTGAACGTCGATGTGTAGCTAGTCCATAGCACAGTTTTGGGATATATTTACGAAGCAAAAATTGAAAAAATCAACAGGCAGTATTATACTGTTCACAGTAAGTTTAAATTTAAATAAAATACATGAAGTTGCGGAAAAAACACGTCGCCCTCCATTTTAATATGTATGATTGTGTGACGCAATAACAGGTCAGAACCTCAACCAAGGTGACGGCCAGTCAGGCTGCCTCGGCGTGCTGTCCGCCACGCCTGCATTAAATAAATAGCATAAGATAATCTATCTATCTATATATATATAAATATATATAACTCAAAGATGACTGACTGACTGACATAGTGATCTATCAACGCACAGCCCAAACCACTGGACGGATCGGGCTGAAATTTGGCATGCAGGTAGATGTTATAACGTAGGCATCCGCTAAGAAAGGATTTTGATTAATTCTACCGCCAAGGGGACAAAATAGGGGATGAAAGTTTGTATGAAACTTTGTCAATTTTAAACCGATCGGAAAGGACATAGGCTACTTTTTATCGACATACCACGCGGGCGAAGCCGCGGGTGAAAGCTAGTCTTAAATAAAAAACACTACAAAACGTGTTTTTGACGAATTTTTTGATGCACTGTAGTGGCTATACGTTTGCACCAGAAAACATTCAACATGTACCTAGATGTTTCGAAACTTGTCACAGGAAACAAATCTCATTACTTGTTTTGTTGAACTTGCGTTCGCAGTTTCGCACTGTACGAAACATGAGTTAAGTCTTACGACAGATCTCAAGATTTGTTGTAAACTGCGTTCGCACTGTCTAGAAACATATACAATAGACATATTTATAAAGAGATTTGTCACGTTTGCGTTCGCACCGTCGTTTATTTACGTCAAATTATGTCCCGCGACTTGTCTATTGCTTGATGTTTACCTAGTGTTATCCGAGTATGATGGTAAACATCCCGTGTTTCTACCGAACCATAGAGTGGTCCAAAGTAGACACGATGAAGTTTATAGAGCTTTGGCAAGGTTTCCATGTTTGTGGAATACAAAATGTGTGGACTACAAAAACCGACCAAAGTGTTAAAACCAATCTTACAACATGTTACTAGATTCATAAAGATACATTTTGATACGAAATTGGTTTGCAAAGACGTGCCGAAACATGTCAAGTGATATGAAACGTCAAACATGTTTCGCGTCAACAAGTTGCCTGACAATGCGAATGCGAGTCGACATTGACAGAAAACAGAGATTTCAACATGTTTTTATATGTATGTTTAGCCAGTGCAAACGCACAGTATAGATGTATAATAATGTATAATATTACTGCCAAAAAAAAAAAACGTAGATTAGGTAGGTACTTATATCACTTTGTAGTGCTTTTTTAGGGTTCCGTTCCCAAAGGGTAAAACGGGACCCTATTACTAAGACTCCGCTGTCCGTCCGTGTCTGTCTGTCTGTCCGTCCGTCTGTCACCAGGCTATATCTCTTGAACCGGGATATTTAGACAGTTGAAATTTTCACAGATGATATATTTCGTTTGCCGCTATAACAACAAACACTAAAAAAGCTGAATAAAATAAATACTTAACGGGGCTCCCATAAAACAAACGTGATTGTTTTGCCGTTTATAGGGTTCCATAAATCTCATATTTTCAACAAAAAACATAACTTTTACTTCAATTCGAACCCTTAGAATGATGAAGTAGCCCTCTGTTAATCATTTTGTTGAGAGCTCTTTGCAATAGATGGCGTTTTACTCAATAAATTTGTCCTGCCATGACTAAACTTACGTTTAGTCGTTTCAATTAGGAAGAGGAAGAGAGAAAATTTTTATTGATAACCTTGCTATATTCTCCTTTGTGTGAGTGTGTATGTAAGTAACAGCCGTGGTAACAGTTTGTGTGGGGATTGTTATAATGTACAGCCCCGGTAACAGTCTTGAGAGTCTGTTATTTTAAGTATCGGGTATTTTATATTGTTAGGAACCAATTGATATTTGTTATTTTTTAATATCTGTTATTTTTATCTGTTACGACTTACGATATATATACGCCTCACCCCTAGCCAGTAGTAGTCAAATGTGTGAGCAAAGTCTATCAAAAATGTTTGATCAAATATGTGACTGTGTCTGGCGCCGGCTTTAGTGATCGATGTTTATACCTAGTACATTATTGTAAACTAATAATGAAGAGAAAAGATTTGATTTTTTGTGTAGGTATGCCTTGCCTTTGTAGTAGGTACTTAAATAGTAATAAAGTTGTGTTATAATTTATTCTTGTTGTTTGTTGAGATAACACTTGCTTGCTTGATGGACTGTTACTCGAGTAATGACCCAGAAATAGCTTACAATACATTTTACGAACCATTCAAATTATTTTACGATTTGTGTTTTCCGATAATACGAGTTAAAATATCAATTTCTAAGAAGCCAAAATGACTAAGTAAGGGAATAAGGTTATGCTCTAAAAGAAAACGTCAATTGCAATGGAAGTATAGGCTGACATCAAACACGAAACACAAAATACACTTTAAAGAATATACAAAAAGACTAAGAACTATTATGAAAAAAACGCAAAAATCACAAAACAATTACTACATTAATTCAGCGACCAACAAAGGTAAAGCAATATGGAAAATCATTAACAATAACAAGACAGTAACACCTAAAGAAGAAATAAACCAAATAAAAGTAAATGATACAATGGTTACAAAACCGAGAGAAATAGCTCAGTCATTTAACAACTTTTTTATTGACGATATAAAACCGAATCCTAGGGACAATGGTAAAGCTCTAAAAACATTGACATACAATAACTCCTATTCAATTTTCATGAAACCAACAAACCCGCTTGATATAGACCAAATAATAAAAGTGCTTAAAAATACTAATAGTACAGGGTACGATAATATTAACACGAAAATAGTAAAAAGTGTATCGCATCTCATTGCGCCAGTACTTAGCTACATTATAAATCTGTGCCTTGAGCACGGACTGTTCCATTCGAAACTGAAATTAACGATTATAAATACCATATTTAAAAAAAAAGGACAAAGGAGACATGAAGTTTTACAGACCAATCGCGTTAATACCAATCTTTGCAAAAATATTTGAAAGAGTAATTTATAATAACTTATACAACTACTTTGAAGCTAATGATATATTTGCAGATGAACAATTCGGGTTTCGTAAAGATAGATCCACTAGCAGCGCTCTTTTGAACTTTTTAAGGAATGTTATGACTAGACTGGATACCATGCAGCATATAACGGCTATTTTTATGGACATGTCAAAGGCCTTTGATCACGTGGATCATCAAATACTCTTGAACAAATTAGAAAAATACGGGGTAAGAGGGAACGCACTAAATCTTATAAAATCGTATTTATCAAACAGATTTCGAGTAACACAAATAACAAAAATAACAAAAGATAAAAAGTTGGAACAAACATATATGTCGGATCCTAGAACTATTCTTTACGGTGTGCCCCAAGGAAGTATTCTTGGACCTCTTTTGTTTATCATCTACATAAACGATCTACCGAAAATTATAAAACAGGAAATAGTACTATTTGCAGATGATAGTACAGCAATTTTTACGAACCAAGATACAGATAATTATGAAACCAACATTAACAAATCACTTGAAGATATTATACAATGGTTAAATGTAAACAATCTAAAAATAAATATTGAGAAATAAATTATATGACTTTCACAAATAAAAATACTAATAAAAAAAAACTGCATATACATTATAGAGGCGAACAAATAAAAGAAGTGAACAACACTTAAGTTTCTTGGTATTCATATTGACTCTGAATTAAACTTCAAAAAGCTGGTTGATCATGTTTGTAAACAATTAAACCAGTTTTCATATGCCCTCTATATGCTAAGGAAAGTTGTTAACGAGAGAACATTACTGAGCGCTTACCATGCTTATGTAGGTTCTACAATAAAATATGGTATTCTTTTTTCGGGAAATTCAACTAACAGAGTGTATGCTTTTAAGGTACAAAAAAAATGTGTTAAAAGCATATGTACGCTTAAACAGACCGATTCATGTAGAACAGAGTTTACAAGATTACACATTTTGACTTTACCTTCCCTATACATTTATGAAGCAGTAGTAATGATAAAACGCGATTTAAATAATTATGACACATTGAGAAGTGCACGGTATAAAAATGTATTAAGCGGAATTAAGTGTAGGTCAATTAAGTTTAAAACGAGTATATTTGGGACAGGAGTAAACATTTATAACAAGGCTCAGACCAACAAAATAAGAAAGACAGAGCATTACGTACATCAAGAGTGAAGCCACCTTTTTATCTATGTGTATGTAAAAAGGGTTGTCATTTGTTAAAGTTTTTCCCTATAATTTGGGGAATAATATTTTGGGTAGGATAATATTGTACGAGTAAGATATTGTTGAGTATGGTATTGTACCTCAATTATTAGGAAGGATTCCGAAACAAAACCATTTTTTTTTCATCGCAAAATAAAATAACAATTAAGTACAAAGTGCATTTACATACAGCCCTATCGTCAATGGCTACATGAGGCAAGTCTGGTAACTCCTACAAAAAAAAATACACGAGTAATGGCAGCTTTTGATTAAAACCTTAGGAAGATAAATGAAGAATTAAGACATACTTGAACAAACGTACAGCCAGAACTTTGTGAAACTGAGTTTTCAGCAATTACGTAGGACGATGGAAATAACATCTAAAAAATAAAATTTGGTACAGTAGTATTTAAATTTGCTAGACTAAGCTGAGAAACTAACTAAAATAAAATAAAAAATACAGTCTCGTGTTTAATTACTGTTTTGATAAAATCTCATTTTTTGTTTTTCAAATTTTATATCCGCTTTTGATCACACGGCGAAGTCCACGATTAGTTGAATAAAGGTCATTATTATCAAAATGATCGGAACAAACCACGCTGGTTTTCGATGGAAGCCATTCTGGATAATTCCGACTATTTCTTATAGCTACTATCCATTTACTTTTATTTTCAATATTACTTGGAAATCTAAAATATTAAATACATAAAAAAACAGGCATATAAACTCGCACTAAAAAATATCGAACGGGGAAATTTCAAATCATATTATGGCAACCCCCGCACTTTAAATGTCACTGTTTTCGTTCGTTCATTCGTTCAAGTTTTTGTTCCAAGTAACCTAAAATTCATAGTTTACTAAATTAAGAAACGATGTTATTTGAAGTACTTACATGTGAAAAGTGATTCCGTGAGACTTTTTATGTGATTTGCTATTGTTTTTACAAGTTTTCACTACACAAGAAGGCATAATTCTATTGTTTTTATTGAAGTTTACTAGTCGACGACTCGTGACGTACTAGGAGCCATGAGCATAGTTTTTGTGTAGGTGTGTGCGTGAGCCTGTGTGTTTACATGCAGGAGCATAGTTTTGTGGCTACACGTTTGATGTACGTAGTGATCCGTCTTTCTATTTTGGTTGGTCTGAGTAACAAGGTTCCAAATTTTGTAAAAAGCAGTGTTACCTTACATAGTTTTAAAAACAAACTAAAGGAATTCTTGATAAGTAAAGCCTTAGTAGGCTTTACTTATCAAGAATTTCTTTAGTTTCAATCAATGAATTTTTTAATGACAAAAATACTGGTTAATACCTACACCTATAGATCTACTACTTAATTTTTTAATCTGACTTTGTTAATGAACAACTACACTTGGGAGCAAATAAATCGAGCCACTTCCTTTTTCACGTTTAATGAACAATATTTTTGGTAATATGGAACGTATCAATTCGAACTATATATCGCCTAAAAGTTTATAGAATAACCTCTACAATGAGGGTAAATTATTGAATAATAACCTTATTGAATGATAAATTATTGGCTCTGAAAGAAAAATGGTAATGTTGATAGAAAATTTAGTAGGCTTAGAACGGTCCAGAAAAACAATTAAAAACGAACCAATAACACGTCAATATGGGTATAATTTACAAAAACCCCCAATATGACCTTTTTTTAATGGAGTACAATCAAAATGTCATAAGCAAATTAAATGCGATAATTTTATTCTACCCTTTGAACTTTAATTAAAAATGTAAATTTGACAACTTACTACCCTCATTGTAAAGGCTATTAAATAACCTTTTAGGCGATATATCTTTCGAAACGATGCGTTCCATAATACTAAAAATAATAACTATAATGCGTGAAAAAAAAGAAGTGGCTCGATTTATTTGCTCTCAAGTGTATATTAGTGCATGATGAATAATGGACGTTGACTTAGGACGAATAATGATTTTGAGCCAACATTAAATATTGTACAACTTATAGAGGTATGTTACAGCGATCCTTATATTAATCATAAGAACTAATATTTCACCTGTGATAAACAATCAATGAATTTGAATTTGAATTTGATGGATAAGATAAAACTGTACCTAATTACCGAATTATTTCCTATTAAAATATCAAAATGTACCTACTCCTATATTTTGAAGAGTGGTTCCATCTATTTATACGTAGGTACCTCAGACCAACAAAAGGTAGGTAGGTACCTACCTAAATATTGTAGGTACCTACTAACTTACTTCCGTTTTGTTTTTGTTATTGTATGTTACCTACTTACTTTCTCAGGGTGCTTCATTTGAAGTAGGTACATAATCTGTACCTATTTATTCTAACTGTTGAGTTCTGTTCGTTTCAGGTATTACACGTAGTAGGTATGTGTTGCCTTTGTAATAAATAGTAATAATGGTATTATAATTTTATTCGTGATTGCTTGTTGAGATAACACTTGATTGATTGATAATAAGATAACACTGTAATTCGCTTATTATTCACTATTAAAATATCAAAATGTACTCCTATATTTTGAATAACGAACGTAACCACAAGAACGACGCTGTGCGTGCCGTGATTTGTTACCTTAATATAATACAGATCGTTTCGGACGAGAGAGGTGTCCTCTTTTTCTTTATCCGGAGCTGATAGAGCCTGTGCATGAAGACGCGTGTCATTTGCAGATTATACATGGCGGAGAGATTGGGTCTGTAGGACACTGGATCTGCATTCACAAATAATAATAATTTCCTAATTAATCTGCATAAATGAAATATTACGGGCTTAGATTACGGGTTTATGATAGTTTATTTGATTATTTAAGTCCTTCGCAACAAGTTTACGTAAACGCATTATTGCCATATTTTGATATCGCCAAAATACAATACCCCAGCGTCCAACGCCAACCCATTGATTGTGGATTATTTGCCATTTGTTTCGCCACTGCTTTAGCATTGAGAGTAAACCCATCTATACTACGCTGGAATTTTACGGGCATAAAACTGAGCTAAGCAACTAATTATTGATATAAAATTCGGTTTATATATCCACATACAGGTTTATTAGTGACCAAATAACTCCGCGCGCATTGTGACCGGAGAACTGTGGGCCTAAAACGGCCACATTAGCAAGTCCACTACTAAAAGAGATTCATTTCCTGAATTTCCAGTTGTCATTAGCAATTCCTCTAATTTGACACAAATGCAAATCATATTGTGTGGGCCATCTTACGAATCTCCATAGAAAACTGTCAAACAAATGAATTATTTCGTAATATGAATCGCATGCAGATCATATTCTAAATTATCAGTTTGTGACATTTTACGTTGATTCATAATATTTTCCTATTACGATTCTGCCAAAGTGACTGTTTTAAGCCCCCTGAATATCATCATAAGTTGTTAATTACTTACAGGATACCAATGAAACTTCACATACATTCGAATGCTACAAAATAACGTTTAAAGTAAGTCTTTAGAGGTCATAGTCAGAGTGTTAGGACCCATTAAATTGTTTTTATATTTAACTAGCTTCCGCCCGCGTGGTATGTCGATAAAAAGTAGCCTATGTCGTTTCTCAGACTCGAGACTTTCTGTGTACCAAATTTCATTTAAATCGGTTCAGTAGTTTTGGCGTTAAAGTGCGACAGACAGACAGACAGAGTTACTTTCGCATTTATAATATTAATTAAGTAAAGATAAGGATTAAATACCCCATGAATGTTGCATTATTTTGTCTTTTTTATTGCATAACTAATTAAAACTAATTTATTAGCCGTCATGTCAAGAGATGAGAGATCCAGAAAAACCACAAACGTTACTCCAGCAGGATAGCGAATAACTTCGCAGCCGAAAAAAGAACAAATATAAAATAAGGTGCAACATTTACCTCGTCTTGACAACTAATTATACATATAACTAAGTAATATAAAAATATTCCCATAAAAAAAAAAAGCGGTACCTACCTATCGCTGCCGCGCTTGCGATAAGCGCAGTAAGTATGTTTGGCATACGAACACGCATACGAACATACTTACTGCATTTATCGCAAGCGCGGCAGAACGTTACCCCAGCAGGAAATGTTTTTGTGAAATAATAAAAAAAACTACAATTGCAACAAAAAAAATGTGCGCTACAATTACAAAAGGTAAGCAACTTTACCGTGCGTTTGCACTGGCGAAACATTCAAGACAGAACATGTTGAAATCTCTAGTTCCTGTCAAAAATTGTATGGAAAATTGACAGAAAATAGAGATTTCAACATGTTTTGTCTTGAATGTTTCGCCAGTGCAAACGCACGGTTATCCTTACATGTTATAAAACAAAGTCCTCCGCCGCGTCTGTCGTCCTGTACGCGATAAACTCAAAAACTGCGGCACCGATTTTCATGCTGTTTTCACCAATGGATAAAATGGTTCTCGAGTAAGGTTTTAGTATATAATAACCGACATCCACGCGGGTGAAGCCGCGGGCATCAGCTAGTTATCTTTAAGATTTAAATGTATATTTTCGATAACATTTTGCTAGGGTAACGCACACCTTTTAGTTTTATAACTTTTCTTTTTATTTAAATATTTTTGGGGACAAAATATATACTTGAAATGTGCTAATTAAGTCCTTTCATGTGAAAGTTTGAAACAAATGGCCCTGTTAAAAAAATTTTTAGGTCATGTCTTTATGCCTAGCGGGCGCCATATTCAATTTAATGTGACGTCACATAGCCTTTAGCCAGCGGACGATCAAGACGCTTCCAACAATACCTCATTTGTCAAATTCTCAGACCAAATAAAAAACCAAGACGGAGCGCTGCGAGCAATACAGTGAACATGCTAAAACTACACCACCGCTCTGTGCATACACGCGCACACATTTACAACTATTTATAATGACACTACAATCAAACTACACCAAACTAAATGCACACATGTTTACGAAACCGGCCTCATGTCACTGTTGACAGCGCTCTGTCTTGGTTTTTTATTTGGTCTGAGGTCAAATTGTGATGAGTAGTTTAGAAGGTATGAGGGAACACATGAACATACATACATACCGGCCAAATCATAACCCTCCTTTTTGCTTCGCCGTAGTCGGGTAAAAAGGCAGTTCGTAATTGGGGCACCCTACGCATGCTAAATATAAACCAAAAACTATTGTAGTTGATTAGAAAGTCCTTGAAGAATTAATTCTTCAAGGACTTTCTAATTAACTACAATAGTTTTGGTCCGCGCGCGGCCCGTCGGCGGTCATACAGGTTAAATTTTCAAGGTCGCTCTTCCATTTTATAATCTTTTTTCTTAAATAACAAAGTAGGTTATTCAAACAAAAGAAAGTTTAAACTATGCAAGGTAAACTAAACATTTTCGAGTTTGCTCTACCATCGTCTTTTCAATTCACTACTTGTTACTGTCACTCGTTGAAGTTACAGTCTTTTGGATTGGCACGGGCTCTAACTTTACTGTTGTTGACAAAGTATCTCCTACTTCTGCTATTTAATCTGGGATCAATAGTCAAAACAAAACCTAACCATAAACATATACAGGGTGTAAAAAGACCCATCACATAGCCGTGAACATACACACAAAGCATTCTGTACATCAAATTAATTAACATTGCACAAAAATAATTGCTGGGAAACGAATTTTATTGAAAGAACAGGTTATCAATTCGGATGTTTATAATTGTTTTTTTTTATGTCTGTTCCGGCTAACTCCGTCATTTAAAGACGGATTTGCAAAATTATTTACTTCCGAGATGGTCCCATTGGTCAGGATCTGATGATGGGATCCTGGAGGAATCGAGGGAACTCTTCAAATATTATAGGCAAACCTATAGCGATTTTTTATAGTAACTCGTGCTGTTGCTCTCGAAAAACACCATCTGGTGAGGTAGAACTGATGATGAAGACCACAGATGGCCACCGGAACTACCCAATAATAAGTATTTCACGGATTTGATTACTTTAATATGGTTCCCGAGCAATTTATGCTCGTCAGAATGGGTATGGTGAAGTGGAGCTGATGGTAGTGAAGTGAAGTAACAGGAGAACTCCTCAACACTAAGTACAAAGTGAAAAATAAATTTAATTTCTGCAGTCGGTGGAAAAAAATGAAAACTCAAAAACCAACGACATCGATTTTCGAAATTAAAGTTATTTTTCACTTTGTAGTGTTTTTTTGGACAACCAGTCTTACCAAGGGGTATCGGGTTACCCTGTAACTGGGTTGTGGAGGTCAAGTAGGCAGTCGCTCCATGTAAAATACTGGTAAGTATTCAGCTGCATCCGGTTAGACTGGAAGCCGACCCCAACATAGTTGGGAAAAAGGCTAGGTAGATGATGGGGTGTTTTTTTGGAAGCCGGTTGCTTTTTTTAATAGTATTTTTTGCGTGAAAAATCGCTGTTTACGGTAGTGCGCAACGTAACACACGCAAAACATTGTTTTTATGGGGGCATGCAACGGTTCAGGGTTTGTGGGGTATTTAAAATCAAGTTATAAATAACATTTAAAACTTGCTTTCTTAAAAAAACGTCTGAAAAAGTTGAAACTTTGACCTTCAATAGCTCGTTAACTAGAAGGTTCCCAGATATGGGCTAGAACAAAAAAAGATCACAATGACGAGAATAAAAAGTGACTTTTCTTTTATACCCGTTATTTCGACGTTTATTTTACAGGCCTAACCGCCCCTGGCCACTACCTATCTTACTATTAATTGCGATTGCCTTTCGCATAGTTTCATAACGCCGCGCCATAATAGCAACTACGTGCAGCGCGTGGTTCACAGTTAAAAATAGGCCACCCCAATACGGGAAGAGAACTTTTGATGGTTACTTATAACAAGGACAAAGTAATTCTCCAGTAGACGTCGTACATCGATCGATTTAATCTAATCAACCATACTAATGGTGCTGATTCTCTTGTACACCGAACTAAACTATCATTAAAATTCCTTTCCTTTGGCTATGAGAATCTTGGAGCAATTCTGCCAAATAAATTCTCTAAATTGAAAAATTCTTTTGACACAACTAAAATCGAATTTGACAATCGCGCCTCCACTTGGTACATGTTTTCTTTACTTCGTGAATTTATTTAGAGCCAGAGTCGCGCTGCGACTGCCGACTCGACGTGCTTTTTTAACATTCTGTATGGAAACTAAGGAAAAAAAAAATACCAACATTTTGAGAATTAGAGGTTTATGCGTTACTTAAAGGGGGTCGAAATTTCATTATTTCTGCGATAGGACACCATTTTCGAGAAATAAGCAAAAAAAATTAAAAACTTTTTCGTTTTTTGCCACTGACTTCCGAAATTAAAGTTATTTATTTTTCGCTTTTCAGTTCTTTTTTCGTCGGTTTAATTTTTTGTAAAAAAGTTTTTTATTTTTCGCTTTTGAGTTACCATCCACTCCAGGGTACTCCAGGGGGTTACTCCAGGTTAAAGACCTGGAGTTGATGATGAGTGGTTGTGTCATCAGAACTATGTATGTGTGCAAAATTTCAACAGAATCGGTTCACAGTTGAAAATTCAATCAACCCCATTTTTTCTACCTTTAGGGGTGGATTATAGTTTCCAATTTTAAATGGGACTAACTTCGAGGTATACACTTCCCAAAAAAAAAAAGAATTTTTCAAATTGGACGACTCACTAAAAAGTTATGCGTGGTCATACAAAAAAAATAAATATACGAGTCGACTTGAGAACCTCCTCCTTTTTTTTCGTCGGTTAAAAATAAATACTGTTTTGCAACTGAAGTCGAGGCGTTGGTTTGAATTTTAGTTCGTGACATCTAATTTTATTCCACACATTTTTAATCGCGATTAAAAATAGTTAGATTTAGTTAGAGGATTTTAGTTATCGGACAAAATTTTTGTCAAATTCAGAATAGCATTTTCACTAAATTAGTATCTCAGTGCTGTCAAACTAAAATATAGTAAGTTGTGTCATTATAGTCTATTTCAGAATGGGAAATCGTCGTTTGACAGGAATTAACTAAATTTTAGTGATTTTTAATCTAGTTTAGAGTTTTGTGACAAGAGAATCGGCACCATTGTCTGTCTGTTACCTAAACCACTGACTGAACCGATCGTGATAAAATTTGATTAATAGGTAGCCTGGGACCTGGAAGACATCCTGGATATTTGTATACAAACTGATGAAGTCGCGGGAAACAACTGGCTTGATTATCTATTTAGTACACACATCTTGGATGTAAATCAGTACACGGAAGCGCCGCGCCGAGGCGTCTCCGTGCTGTAAATGAAAGTGGAAAAATAGAGGTAACTAACGTGTACTTGATTTGACAAGATTTTATATTTTCCTTTACAAGGACCGTAACAGCGGCAGCGGCGCCTTGTTCGTTCACTGTAGTAGATCGTGGATAGGCAGCAGTGGAAGTCTTTCCTCAAGACGAGTTATAGAGCAGTAGAGCTCATCTAAGCTGAAATCCGCTTACCAGTGTATTTATACTACCTACACTAATACGTCATTTCAGCATCCACCCAGACTACAATACCCCACACATTCAGAGTTACACAGTAGGTATGGAAACTCTTTGGATATGAAAGGAATGATTTGCATTTCTAGCAGTGAAGAAAAGAATTAAGGGGGATGCGCTAAGAGCTGATCCAGAAAGGGCGAATTCGCCGTGAACCGTTTCGCGCGTTAGTGAGATACTAGGCACCAATACATCGCACCCACAAGCATCGCGCGAATTCAAAATACTTGCGTAAATCGCGACTCTCGAGTCGAGATACTAGGGACTAGGGACGCCTGGTTGCGCCCAGTTAACGCGCGAACTCCAGAGCGATGGAGCGCCAAAATTGTGATACGGAATTGTTTATAGACGTCCCCTGTTCGCGCGTAGGTACGCTCTTTCTGGGCGAAACGGTCGCGCGTGATACGCACGAGAAAATCGCGGCGACTTAGCTCCTTCAGGACAATCTCTAAAGTAGCCCGCGAAATTCAAATTTTCTTACTTTTTTTCCAATTTGCAGGTCAGTATCAGAGGGCCAATTAAAGCGTTCACATTCAAGTTGCAATCTGTAAAACTTGTCTCACACCACACGCACATGCCCTGCAGGTTGTACGTAAATAATGATTTGCAGCCGTAACAAATATGGATTTACAGAATTATAATCATTAGAATCATCAATACAACTCTCTAAGTTCATGTAAGTGCACTGAATTAAATAATTAATTAAATACTAATTATGAATGAATTGAATTTAAATTAATTAATAAATGATAACACAACATTATACTTTAGGTGTTTTATTCTTACAAAATAAAGTACAGCATTAGTTTATATGATGCCAATTTTGTTGGCAACATCTAATGCGTCATAGTCCCTGGCGAGCCTTACGTACGCCTTCTTCTTGCCGTCGGGCCTGCAAGAAATGAATAAAAGGTAAGTATTGCAAATTAATTATTATTTCTGAACCAAGTTAACATGATGGTATCAGAAGTGTGTTTTTTTTAATATCATTCTCAATCAATGAGATTCCCACAAATATATCATCATAAAAATGTTTGAATTATTAATATTAGCATGTTTTAGAGTGTATATTACCTGATAAGGGTGTTAACTTTCGCAACATTGATATCATACAGCTTCTTGACGGCAGCCTTGATGTGGTGCTTGTTAGAGCTAGTGTGAACAATGAATACCAAGGTATTGTTGTCCTCAATCTTCTTCATAGCCGCTTCAGATGTCAACGGATACTTTATGATATTATAAGCATCCATACTGTAACATGAAAAAAAAAAAAACCATAATACTTTAATGTGATGGCATAAAAAAAAACTATCACTTTTTACCTACAATATTACACAAGTTCATGATACTTGGCTATTCCACTTGGCTGAATAAAATTGTTGGAATTCATTCATTTTTTCAGAAGAGGGAATAAATAGAAAGCTTCTGTATACACTATAATGAAGTCTGCAGAGGGACAGAGACGGTCATAACGCAACCTTTTTTCTTACTAATGAGATTACTTTTTAGGCAGCTAACTTGCTGAATGAAGCCAGAAGGGCTTTGTCTGCATATGCTTTTGAAGCAATTGGAATAACATCAGTAAAACCTATTACTAAATATAAAGAATAAAATAATGTTACACCATGTATTAAACGACTTGAGAGCTGATAGACCGATTTCGTCTAGGCACACGACTCACTACTGCGGGCCGGGAGACGAAGAAATTACAGCGGTTGTGATTGACCGATGCAACAATGTTACGACAAAAAATTCCAAACATAGTGGTGGACAAGTCAGTTTTACAAAAATAACATCGATATCGATAAAATCGACGTCTACAATCCTAATTGAACAATAAATTATTTAAATTTGAATTTCATTTAAGAGAATTTATTGTTTTATCTGTGCTATTACTTATTTTTAATCTGCTGTGAAATGCCTTAAACAAACAACGATATATTTATTGGGAAACCAATTTTCCCTGTGAACTGCATTAATCGACTTTTCTTTCAGTTACGGAACATTTTGAAATCTAAAATGTAAACATTAAGTACTTAATGTTACTTTTTTACCATCAGGAAACATCGTAATTTTTATCGACTTAGCTGGACTTTATTGTGAAGCTGTCACAACACTCTACAGTATAAGTGCAGATAGAAAGGGACAGACTTATTGTAATACCCTAGTGAGAGAAAGGGACTTTTCAAAAAAACATCAACGCGGTTTACATTTTTGTGCCATTTTACGTAAGTAACCAGTTTAGCTTGAGCCCTGCAATTATTCTTAATAAAACATTTATTTTATTTACCGATGAAAAATAATGCAATCTTTTTATAGCTGGATGTTCTAGAGGATTTCCCACACCATTTAATTGAACCGGAACTCAATGATTGTTTTTATTTATGCAGAAATGATTTAAAAGGTATCAAAATACCCACGTGTGCATAGATCCAATAACTGGTCAATACTATAATGGCCACTCGTATTTCCATCTAGTATCAGTGCTATTCAACATATGTGTCGTGAGCCTGAGTCGCCCGCATGAGCAGTCAAGAGGCTATATAGTCATTGGTTTGTTACTTACCGATTCCTCTTGGGAAGTGATTTCCTGGGGTACTTCGGGTGCCTCGGGGGTTCAAAAGTCTTGGGCCTGCGGAAGTGCACGGATGTGCGGATCTTGCGTACTCGCTTGCCATGTTCGCCTTTGACTACCTAGAAAAACAAAACTAAAAATTAAATCTTGAGTAGCATTTTAGGTTACGATATAATTATACAATCCCAGGCAGAGTAAATTCTCTAGAATTTAGGCAATTAATTAACTATACCAAATAAATCCTGCTTTTGCAAAAAATCTGTTGTTTTGAAGATTAATATGTCGTATTCGTTTTGGATTTGTTGTGCCATGAATAAGGTATTCACTTGAGAATTACCTAATAAAACTACAAACCAATTTGGAGCATTACTAAGTAGTTCATGTTATTGCCAGTAGGTATAATGCTGCATTATATCACTGCAATAATTTGTGTGTAGACAAATCATCAATTTGATATTTGATTTTAATAAAAAATTGGCTCCTGCCCGTGACTTCATTCATGTGTAAGTAAAATATGTGTAGCTAAAAATTGCAACTTTACAAACGGAAAAAATGACTCATTTTTAATTTTATGAAATGTCCCAGTTTTATCTATTTTAATAATCTGATTATTGGAATAGAAATATGGTGTGAAATATATTTTTATTCTAAAACTACCAGTTACAGAGTTAGAAGAAGATAGGAGGTATTATATATAAAAACTAGCTGATGCCCGCTACTTCGCCCGCGTGGATGTCGGTTATTGTATACTAAAACCTTACTTGAGAACCACTCTATCCATTGGTGAAAACAGCATGAAAATCGGTGCAGTAGCTTTTGAGTTTATCGTGTATAGGACGACAGACATGCAGCGGAGGACTTTAAAAATAGACAAACTCAAAACTATTTGAAAACAATACATTCTATCATAATTTAGGTAAAAGAAAAAATTACAATCTCAAAACTATTTGAAAGCAATACCTTCTATCTTAGAATAGATAGGAGGTTTTTGCAGCAATATCTTTTAGACATATTCAAGACAATAACATAGTAGATATTTTTACAGGTATTTGCAGTGTTTAATAGTAAAATATCATGTTAGGAGGTTTTGCCAGTACACGCGAAATAGAATATTACATCCATTAGCATTAAAAATTAAAACATCGAAAAAATGTAAGGAAGGAGGTATTGGTAGTTCATCGGCAATATCATAAAACATGGCACTTGGCATTAGTGTAGCTTTGTATGGGAAAAGGATTTTTTGGATCAAAATCAGTACTTCCAGAGATTACTAATTACAAACATGTTAGTTTTATTTCACCTCTCTATAATATTAGTCTGGAATTTTGGATAGTTCAGTTTTATATAACAATCATGATTAATGTCTCCCAAACACAAGACTAGGATTTGTTATAAACCTAGGGAAATTAGTACAAAATTAACAGGTACTATGTATTTCATGAGATTCTTCTGTCATTCATATCACACTGATTCAAATACAATTAAACTGAAATGACATAAAAACATACCTTTCTCTGTGCTTTCAGGGCCTTGGCAACAGGTTTCACCACCTGTTTCTTTTGTCCCTTGATGCCAGTCTTCTTAGGTTTGGGTGCGATTTTCAACTTAGTGGCTGCTGGTTTAGGCTTAGGTTTTGAAGCAGCTGCAGCTTTCTTCACTGAAGGCTTAGCACTAGACTTCGTTTTCAGGGCAGCAGCTTTAGCAGAGCCTGGTTTGGCAGTGGGCGCTGAAGTAGGCTTCTTCTCTGCGGGCTTCGCAGCAGCTGCTGCTGCTGCTGGCTTGGCAGCCGGAGCTGATGCTGGCTTGGCAGCGGCGGGTTTGGCCGCCGGAGCTGCTTTAGGTGCAGCCGCCTTAGGGGCGGGTGCTGGCGTCTTGGCTGTCGCCGGCTTAGCTGCAGCAGCAGCAGTGGTGGTTGAAGAAGCAGCTTTAGGTGCAGCTGCTGGAGTTTTAGCCGTGGCGGGCTTCTTTTCCGCAGGCTTGGATCCGGAGGAACCTAAAAATTAAAAAAAAAAACAACATGACATAACCTAAATGTGAAATGCTTTCCTTCCAAGTCAAAATATATACAAATGTTCAATTAAGAATTATTTAATGAGGACAAGATTACAACTATGAATTACGCGCAGATAAAGTATAGAAAGGTTACCGAACACCAACACAATAAGCACTACGGGTTCAAACAAGTACCGCGTGGCTCAGCCAAGTAAATGTCACCATGATCGAACAAGAATTATTTATTTCTACACTGAAGTTATAGGTTTAAAATACATTCAAAAAGCATCAATTACTTCTAATTATCAAATAATTTACAATTCACTGCCATATTTCCACAAAATAGAATTACGTACCGGATTTCTCTGGTTGCTTCTTGGGAGGCATCGTGACAAAAAAGATGGAGGATCACTGTATATGTTGCCAGTTTACATTATATTGAAACCCTTTGATTTTCACGCTGGCAATTATTTTATTTGTTCAGCATAACCTGAAGTAAAGAGGGTGATAGACGTGCGTACTTAAAGTACGCGGTCTATAAGTTCGCGACCTTACTCGGCTCGCCGTCGGAGACACACGTGAAGCTTTTTAAAAATGTCATTGTCGAATTGGCGGCTCGCGGCTCGCGGTGATGACAGACGACGAGGCAAGGCGGGCTACGAGCAAAAACTTACTCAGCGGTTTTAAAGTCCGGGTACATAGCATGACACACGGACGAGTAAGCTCGCCGAGCCATAAGTACGCGAACTTGCTCACATGTCTGTCACTCCTTTTAGAAGAATGCGCCAGACTCGAGTTTTCATAATCAAATAAAAAAAGTACTTTATGTATCGACGGCGAGCCGAGTGAGGTCGCGAACTTAAAAACCGCGTACTTTTTAAGTATACACGTCTATCACCAACTTTAGGAACCATGAAGTCACTTCACTTTGTAGCTAATCAAGTCTTTTTCATCAGTATCCACATTTTTTTATACTTAGTACAATCCCCACAGTAATCTTAGATACAGTAATAATATAACCCCACCGCCGTATCTCTACGTTGACGTCGTGGTGGGGCTTGCGCGCTCCGAACCCTAGGTATGTGCCGGTAGAGTTTACTTTGCCGAAACGGGTCTAAGGTGAGGAGCCAGACCAAGAGAGATACAAAAACCCGCAGGGCAGCATGTGGCGAGCTGTTGGGCAGTAGCGACCCCACGGACCCTACCTCCCGGGAGAATTCTTGTTTCTCACCTCTGGCTTGCCTTTATTGGCCGGCTAGAGTGAACACTGACGAGGAACAGAGCTCCCACCTCATTCTTGCCTTGATTGGCCGGCTTGAGTGGAGATTCGCAAGAGCAGACGGGCTCGGAGGAAGGAAGTATTCCAGTAAGATGCTGGTAGGGATCTTGACCGTACTTCCGGGATTGTCCTGATAGCCGTGGAATACCTCTCCACTCCTCTTAAGCACCTCAGGAAGTGTTGCCCCCTTGTCGCTACGTCACTATGTGCTAGCGACCGTTTTCGGGGGCCCATTATTGAGTGTGCAAATCACCCCCTGCCATTTTATCCGTGTATACCATAACATTGATCAGGCAGGGGACATAGTCCTTCCATATTTGAAAATTACTAGTTCACTAAGCCACCCAAACCCATAGCCCAATATCTTTGCTTCCATGTTTTGCAATAGTCCTACACCAACCGGGGGTTGTCCTTGGCTGCACTTGCATAGTGCGAACAGGGATAATCGTCGGTTGGTGCCTCATTCCATTTAAAATTGTCTAAGGGGCCTCTGCGAGTTGGCTTCGGCCCCTCGCACGCCTTCCAAAGGTCCGGGACCCCAGGGTCCCGAGATATATGTATAAACATATAACAAATAATAATATTCATTTATTTCAGACTTACAGTATCCATAAATTTATAAACATGAATGTGTAGGTATTATTCTATATTAGTTACTATGTCTAATTATTTCCTAACATGAGATCAAAAAGTTACAATTAAAGCAATAGGAATAATATTTTGTACCTATATAAGAGTACAACATTCCAAGAAAATCGAATGCGACAGCATTAAGGTTACATTACATGCAAAGACCCCCAGTGCCTTCGCATTGGACTATCAATACTTTCATAAATTGCCCTCAGAATGCTGTTGCCACTGCCACAGCTCCTCTGCATCAGGGAGGCAGTTCTCTTGTGCAGAATTGCGAAATAGTCATCCGTACGAGCCTCCGTAAACATGCCTGAAGCACTACAGAACCGGGGCAGCCGCAACAACACTCTGAAGGCATTATTATATTGCATACGGAGGATGTCATAGGTTCTCCGGGTATACTTGACCCACAGGCTACACGAGTAAAAGGACTGGCAGTAGGCCTTGAAAAGTAGCACCTTTACTTCTTTAGTACAACGTGCAAACCTGCGGGCCAGCATGTTGCATCGGATACATACCATTGCAAACTATATACAAGGCGTCCCATAGATATGCCACATGGAGGGAAAGTACCTTGAATATTGTAGATGGAACATTTTACTGAAAGAAGACATTATTTGAATTTAAAAAACAATTTAAACTGCATTAAGATATTTAAATAATTACATAGTTGAACCGGGAATCGAACCCGTTATATGAGAAAAATAATCACCTGTAGCTTTATCATATTATATATAAAAATTGCGTAAGGAAAATATGGTTATGGATATGTGCCTTTGGGAGGAGCTCGTGGCTAAGTAATAACAGCCGCACGGGTCGATTCATCAGGTTAAGCTACGCTTGCCGGGGTTGGTCTGTGGATGATCTTTACATATCGAGACTCCTCCGTGCCTCGGAAAGCACGTTAAACCGTTGGTCCCGGCTGTCATTTGTGGATCTTTGACAGTCGTTACGGGTCGTCAGAAACCCGAAAGTCTGACAACCAGTCTTGCCAAGGGGTATCGTATTACCCAGTTACTGGGTTGTGAAGGTCAGATAGGCAGTCGCTCCATGTAAAATACTGGTATTCAGCTGCATCCGGTTAGACTGGAAGCCGACCCCAACATGATTGGGAAAAGGCTAGGCAGATGATGATGAATGCAGTTTAAATTGTTTTTTAAATTCAAATAATGTCTTCTTTCTGTAAAATGGTCCATCTACAATATTCAAGGTATTTTCCCTCCATGTGGCATATCCGTGAGACGCCCTGTATATTTCTCTGTACATACATTCACATCCAGCCCTTTGTCATTTCTGTACATGCGCCGAGGGGATATCACAGATTACTATTATAATTATATTGGGGGATATGAACAAATCTCTTCGAGAAAGTTCTTAAGGAACAAATCTTACTTACAGAGATGTGTTAATGATTCTAATTCTGTAAATAGTGGCGAATCATATTTAAATGAATACAACAAAAAACGTAAGATTTGAATTACGCGGGCTACGACTGCGGATTCACCATTTTGACCAGGCAGCCGATTGTGAGTAAATGTGAGATTTGGGTGTGATTCTAGATAGCATTACGGTAGTAAGAAAGACCACAGCGATCTAAAAAAAAAAATGGGGCATTAGAGTGCGAGTAGAACTCACGCGAGCTTTGGTTTCTTATGAAAGCGGTTTCGTCCTAATCACAGAGCACTATGGTCCTAATACACCGGACGTCATGAAAATCTGTAATTTTCACCAATAAGCCCAAAGATTTAAGTCGCTAATTTTCCCACACCAAAAGCGCGCGCACGCTAGTTTTAGTCACAAGAAAAAGAGTCCATTATGTACGGAGAAGAATGAGCTCACACATGATAGCGTTTCCATGCCAATCAAGTGAAGTCATTGCGTCGTTGTGTCAGAGAATCTAACGATTTAAATTTTTGCCACTGCCATCTATTTCATAACAGCCGTCCAAGCGAACGTTGGTGGCGGCCACCACACAGACGAAACCGTAGCTAGGGTTCTGTCTCAAGTTGTGCCCGCCCGGAATATATTCTCCCTCAGACCAACAAAATAAGAAAGACGGAGCATTACGTACATCAAAAGTGAAGCCACCTTTTTATCTATGTGTATGTAAAAAGGGTTGTCATTTGTTAAAGATTTTCCCTATAATTTGGGGAATAATATTTTGGGTAGGATAATATTGTACGAGTAAGATATTGTTGAGTATGGTATTGTACCTCAATTGTTAGGAAGGATTCCGAAACAAGACCATTTTTTTTTTACATCGCAAAATAAAATAACAATTAAGTACAAAGTGCATTTACATACAGGCCTATCGTCAATCGCTACATGAGGCAAGTCTGAAAAATGCTACAAAAAAAAATACACGAGTAATGGCAGCTTTTGATTAAAACCTTAGGCAGATAAATGAAGAATTAGGACATACTTGAACAAACGTACAGCCAGAACTTTGTGAAACTGAGTTTTCAGCAATTACGTAGGACGATGGAAATAACATCTGAAAAATAAAATTTGGACTAAGCTGAGAAACTAACTAAATAAAAATAAAAAATACAGTCTCGTGTTTAATTACTGTTTTGATAAAATCTCATTTTTGTTTTTCAAATTTTATATCCGCTTTTGATCACACGGCGAAGTCCACGATTAGTTGAATAAAGGTCATTATTATCAAAATGATCGGAACAAACCACGCTGGTTTTCGATGGCAGCCATTCTGGATCATTCCGACTATTTGTTATAGCTACTATCCATTTACTTTTATTTTCAATATTAATTGGAAATCTAAAATATTAAATACATAAAAAAAGGCATACAATTACTCGAACTAAAAAATATCGAACGGGATAATTTCAAATCATATTATGGCAACCCTCGCACTTTAAATGTCACTGTTTTCGTTCGTTCATTCGTTCAGGTTTTTGTTCCAAGTAACCTAAAATTCATAGTTAACTAAATTAAGAAACGATGTTATTTGAAGTACTTCCATGTGAAAAGTGATTCCGTGAGACTTTTTATGTGATTTGCTATTGTTTTTACAAGTTTTCACTACACAAGAAGGCATAATTCTATTTTTTTTATTGAAGTTTACTAGACGACGACTCGTGACGTACTAGGAGCGATGAGCATAGTTTTTGTGTAGGTGTGTGCGTGAGCCTGTGTGTTTACTTGCAGGAGCATAGTTTTGTGGCTACACGTTTAATATAGGTAGTGATCCGTCTTTCTTTTTTTGTTGGTCTGAGTATTCTCCCTTCAAAAAGGACGCCTCGGCCATTCATTAAATGCAATCCAATTAAATAGCTGAAGACAACTAGCTAAGTCATTGAGCGCCTCAGACCAACAAAAAAAGAAAGACGGAGCATTACGAACATCAATGGTGAAGCCACCTTTTTATCTATGTGTGTGTAAAAACGGTTGTCATTTGTTAAAGTTTTTCCCTATAATTTGGGAAATAATATTTTGGGTAGGATGATTTGTACGAGTAAGATATTGTTGAGTATGGTATTGCACCTCAATTGTTAGGAAGGATTCCGAAACACAACCATTTTTTTTACATCGCGAAATAAAATAAAATAACAATTAAGTACAAAGTGCATTTACATACAGCCCTATCGTCAATGGCTACATGAGGCAAGTCTGGTAAGTCCTACAATAAGAAATACACGAGTAATGGCATCTTTTGATTAAAACCTTAGGAAGATAAATGAAGAATTAGTATATACTTGAACAAACGTACAACCAGAACTTTGTGAAACTGAGTTTTCAGCAATTACGCAGGACGATGGAAATAACATCTAAAAAATAAAATTTGGGACAGCAGTATTTAAATTAGCTAGACTCAGCTGAGAAACTAACTAAAATAAAATAAAAAATACAGTCTCGTGTTTAATTACTACTGTTATGATAAAATCTCATTTTTGTTTTTAAAATTGTATGTACCTTTTTAGGATATCCGCTTTTGATCACACGGCGAAGTCCACGATTAGTTGAATAAAGGTCATTATTATCAAAATGATCGGACCGAATTATGAATTTAAGGTTACTTGGAACAAAAACCTGAACGAATGAACGAACCAACACAGTGATATTTAAAGTGCGAGGGTTGCCATAATATGATTTGAAATTTTCCCGTTCGTTATTTTTTAGTTCGAGTAATTATATGCTTGTTTTTTTTTTATGGATTTAATATTTTAGATTTCCAAGTAATATTGAAAATAAAAGAAAATGGATAGTAGCTATAAGAAATAGTCGGAATGATCCAGAATGGCTGCCATCGAAAACCAGCGTGGTTTGTTCCGATCATTTTGATAATAATGACCTTTATTCAACTAATCGTGGACTTCGCCGTTTGATCTAAAGCGGATATCCTAAAAAGGTATATAAAATTTAAAAAACAAAAATGAGGTTTTATCATAACAGTAATTAAACACGAGACTGTATTTTTTATTTTATTTTAGTTAGTTTCTCAGCTTAGTCTAGCTGATTTAAATACTACTGTCCGAAATTTTATTTTTTAGATGTTATTTCCATCTTCCTACGTAATTAATTACTGAAAACTCAGTTTCACAAAGTTCTGGCTGTACGTTTGTTCAAGTATGTCCTAATTCTTCATTTATCTTTCTAAGGTTTTAATCAAAAGCTGCCATTACTCGTGTAATTTTTTTGTAAGACTTACCAGACTTGCCTCATGTAGCCATTGACGATAGGGCTGTATGTAAATACACTTTGTACTCAATTGTTATTTTATTTTGCGATGTAAAAAAAATGGTTTTGTTTCGGAATCCTTCCTAACAATTGAGGTACAATACTATACTCAACAATATCTTACTCGTACAAATTATCCTACCCAAAATATTATTCCCCAAATTATAGGGAAAATCTTTAACAAATGACAACCCTTTTTACACACACATAGATAAAAAGGTGGCTTCACTTTTGATGTTCGTAATGCTCCGTCTTTCTTTTTTTGTTGGTCTGAGTTGAGCGCAACGTTTAACCAGATGGTGAAATATCTCGTACCTAGTCATTTAGTTATACTGGGTGAAATAGACAAGGTTAGAACTGTGACCATAAGCGCGCGAGTCGAGCGAGTGAAGCGAGAGCGGCCGGTGAGCGCTATTTCCAAGTTGCTCGCAGAATTTTTTCTTGAGACATTGCGTCTGTAAGGCGTTGCTTCCTGAGTTCTTGCCAAAAATGATTCTAGGTCAACGGGAAGTACACTGTAGGCTTAAATTATAAAATGTCTGTAGGTTTTGATTTAAGTAATTGCGATTGAGCATACCTAAATGGCCACATTTTCGAAGTGAAAATGCGATTTTTGGTAAGGGAAAAACTTATAGATTCGCATCACCGGCATGCCCGCGCCGACATACTGTAGTAGCAGTAAATGAAGCTTTTTTTGGAACGAAATTCTTTATCCCGGTTTGTGGTATTAGGAGTAAACTGGCAGAAATCGTCACGCGAGAAAGGGTTCATACTTGTGACTATCTCATAGAGTATGATAAGTATCTTCTTCTAAATTGTCACTTTCGCTCTCTCTGGATAGAGCGAAACTGTGTCAAAATGAAAATCCAAGATGTCGGCTGCGAAAATTTTCAAGTTTTTCATCGTGGGTATCTTTTTTATAGTTTTTCAGGGTGCTAGAGTCGATGGCGAGGTCAAAATGTAGTCCAAGATGGCGACTGCGAAAAGTTTGTTTGTTTTAAATCATACGTGAGCAGGAACTTCGTTCCTTCGTTCCCCCGACTGCACACGTTTTGTTGAAGTGAAAACTTCTCCAGGCGCGTTGAGCGACTTTTGTTAGAGGAAAATCTTATGGGTTCGCGTCACCGAGACACCGACATAATCATCTGCGCCGACTGACATGCTGTTAGAATATCTCTAATGTAGCTATGATTATGACGTGTTGCCAGTTGCGCTTGTGGTAGCTCGGAGTGCCGATAGATTCTTAAAATTGTGAAAACCAGAAACCAGACTATAAAATTATAAAGTTAATAATTTATTGTATTTTCTTCGGTCCTTGATACATGTGCAAACTTACAAGTTTTTTTTCTTTACGTAGGTATTTCTTACTGAAATGTATAGCTTGATGTGTAGCTGTGTGTACAAGGTCAGTGACGAATATATGGCTTGAAGATGGTGAAAATTACTTTCCTTGAAAGCCTGAAAGGTTCGGTTACATAGAATCATAGATACAGGTGACAGGTCAAATGGTTAGGTACAATGTACGAATCTGCATATTATTATACTTATCCAATAAATTTACAAATTAAAACATTTTCAAAACATTTAACTATGTTACTATGCAGTTTTATTTAATATGTATTTATTTACATACATCTCTTAGCACAATAATGCCATAAAGCCAACATTATAATAGGTACAAAGTAAGAGGCACATTCTAACTAAATCAATACACAACAAGTAGATATCAATTAAGCGCAAAGCTCAATCAAAATAAATAATTTACATCCTGTTCTTTTAAGGTGAATGCATAATCTTTTTCAGTAAGTTAATTTTCTGAACAAACTACTTTTAGAACTTGCCTTTATTCTACTAAAACTACAAGTAGTATACAATACACTCTATAGTAAAAGATTGAACACATTCTATTTTCCAAAATAATTAATTAAGCCATCTAATTGAATTTGTCAAGTTATACTGACATGTTGAGAATTACAAATTCCAAGTCCATTAATTATAATCACTTGGCGCATGACTAGAGCTAGCAGCTGTTCGATGAAATGATCCAATGTTTAAGAGTGGCGTATTAAAATTTGCATTAACTGAGCCTTGAAGAGGCGATTGTAAATTACCCACAGGTTGAACAGGTCTTTTTCCTATTATTAAAGGGAAACATTCATCGGGAATACCAGAAAGTGCTGTTTGTACACGCTTCATGCGGTTAGAACATTCCTCAAAGTGGTCAGTTATATATTTCAGTTCAGGTGCTGTTGTAAGATTATAGTGTGTTTTTAGATTTTTGTCAATGATTTTTAACCCTTCCGAACTGGTGTATGTAACTTTTTCTCCACTATAAAAGAATATATCAATGTCGGTGGCATTTTCCATTAGCTGACATTTTGCTAAAGATGTGTACAATGTTACCTTTGGTGTTTTGGCTTTGACAAGTTCAACAAATCGCGAAGCATATAAATATTTTTTCCAATGCTTTGGTGGTAAATTATGATAAGTAAATACTTCATCAGGATTAGGATCATGGTCAAAGTTCAGAGTCCTAGTCTTATTATCAACTGTATATATTATAATTTTCATACCATCTTTGGATATTTTACATATTTCTGCTATTTGTTCTTCTCGATCTTTGCCTTTCTTTTTTATGAACTCTACAATTACTCCAGAAGATTCTATTTTCAGTATTGCATTTCGTGTCCTGTGTGAAATAGTTGGCAATCTTTCAGCACATAGTGGAGGAACACTCAACACATTAGAATTGACCATACAAGTTTTAGGAATATTTTCTTTGTTTTCTTCTAAATTAATATTTGCTTGAGGCATTTTACATTTTAAGTCAATTTTTCTCATATTTTCCAATAAAGATAAATTGCTGTTGCATGGACTACCACTTTTTTGGAATATATTATTATGCTGATTTTTTAAATCAAACATTTCCCCAGATGCTTTATCAATTCCTGTGCACAAATTGTAATTTCGTTTGTTTGAACATGTTGAATTAGAACTGACTTCTTGAGTAAATATGTTATAGGACATAGGTCTGACATCTTTTTTTTCAGCATTGTATTCATTTAGGGGACATTCAAGATCAGTTCTGTCATCATGTCTAAATTTATTGCTGTGTTGAGTACTGTGCAGTGTTGTAAGGAACCCAGAATCTCGTGATATATCTTGCTTGCATGAACCTTGGACATTGCATAAAAAGGGATGCTCCAATATACCCTTTAATGTGATTCTTTTTGTGGGATCTTTACACAATAGCTTCTGCAATAAGTCCTGGGCTTGCAGGGACAGTTCCAAAGGTATCTTGTAATCAGCATTAATAACTTTGTTAAGAGTAGTCTTGACATGCTGAGTGTGGAATGGTGGGCTTCCCACTAGTAAAGTGTACAACATACAGCCCAAACCCCAGACATCAGCTGGTAACCCATGGAAGTCTCTCGAAGCTACCTCAGGAGATATATAGTTAGGTGTACCACACATTGTTACATGTTTCTCATCTGGACCATTCAACTGTGTAGCTAAACCAAAATCAGCAATTTTAACATTTAGATCCTTTGTCAGCAATAAGTTGTTCAATGATAAATCTCTATGAATTATATTATGTGTATGAAGATACAAAACTCCACTCAGCACTTGTCTAAATATATCAGCAGCTGCCTTCTCAGATAACCCCCGAGTTCCTAATTTGAAGTGTTTGGCTAGCTCACCATTGTGTGCTAGTTCCAAAACCAAATAAACATAATGTGCATCTTCAAAAAATGTATACAATTCGAGGATAGCAGGATGCTTCAGACGAGAGTGAATGGTGACCTCTTGTCTTACTCTGCCTATCATACCAGCACTTGCCATAAGTGCTTTGTCTATCATTTTGATAGCAACAAATAATCCTGTTTGTCGACATTTTGCTCTATAAACATGTGCAAATCCTCCTTTACCAAGATGTTCCAATATTTCGTAATCCTCTATTTTTTCACCAAACATCCTTAGCAATTACAATATTCTGGTATCATGAATAAAACCATTTTTTCTATGTGAATCATTAATATCTATCTTCTTCATAGAATCCATTATTTTTGAGTATACTGAAAAAAAAAAGTGAACATTTTGTCAATTGTCACAAACATGTTAAAGTGTTTGTACAAACCTACATACAGAAATAAAATCATTTCATTTCAATTGTGAAGTTTAAATGTTTTTCTATATGAATTAACAGCGTATTAAGTATTTAATATTTACTTTTTTTCACTACAAGATTTACGTACTTATCAATCATTTTTCAAACTGCTCTTACAATTTTCTGACTGTCTTCAAAATCGAAGTAAGGCATAATTTAATTTCATCAGAATTATACACAAACAATCAGCGCTCTTTTCATTTATTTATTATTAGCTTCCGCACGCAGTGTCGCCCTTGTGTTATGTTGATAAAAAGTAGCTTATGTCCTTCCCCAGGATGCATCTATCTCCTAGCCAAATTTTGTCGAAATCCAACCAGTGGTTTTGGCATGTAAAGTTAACATATAGACAGAGTTACTTTCGAATGTATAATATTAGTATGGATGTTTACCTTATTCACAATCCATTTAGCATCCGCGAGACTCTTTGAAATAATTTCCTTCACTCTCTCTGGATCAGGTTCAAACTTGTGTTGCTTGTAGCTCTGGATAAGGAATGTATTAGGTAATTATAATACACTGAAAAAACATTACACATGGTCTGGAGCAATCGAGGAAAAATAACCAGGTAATTAGTCTGGTTTGAGTTGTGCATGTAGCAACAATGTTGGTATTTGCCAATGTACTGAGTATTTGTAATGTGGCCCTGTTCCACCAAATCTGGATAAATTTCTGTTAACATTTATTATTATATCAAGAATTCCATACAAATTATATTGAGATACTATGAAGGCCTTATTTTTTGTTGAAGTCTTATACAAAAGTTATTGTAACATTTCGTGAATTATTTTATAAACTAGACTAGGCAAGCTAGGCTGGTTATGTTAGCCAGGGCACACCACGCACTATGTTCCGAATGAGAGACAAGTGCAGAAAAGGGAGTCCACATAAATACTACTACTTCTATGTGATAAATAATTTAATTTAAAATTGAACAGAGTAAGTACAAGAACTGGACAGAACTACCTAATTAAAGTAAATCGATAAGACGTGCTGGCTTAAATATATGTATATAAAGTTAAACATGCGGGTTCATCGAATGCTAATAGCTACAATAATTTGATTCAAGGTTCTATCAAAACATAGACATACCTGTTTAACAGCGAATTTATAGTGTTTACAAGCGTCAGGGGGGAGCTTTTCACACTGCCTCAATAAATGTTTATAGAGTTGCAAAGATGTCATAACAATTTTTGAGTCATTAGTAAAACACCTTTTAAGTTTAAACATTTACCCAGTAATAACTACAACACTTGCATGAACGATTATTTTTGATCGTGTTTTGATCGCGATTACGAAATTTTGACGTTGCCTCGCGTCATTGTAGTCTGTGCCACAGAGTAAATTTTTTTAGAGGTCTGTGCTCGCCGATTTCAATATTATGAACTTTTGTTAACTAATCGTTAAGTGGGTGATAGACGTGCGTACTTAAAGTACGCGGTTTTTATTTAAGTTCGCGACGTACTTGGCTCGCCGTCGGTGACACACGTGAAGTTTGCTTAAAATTTCATTGTCAAACTGGCTCGCGGCTCGAGGCTTGCGTCGATGACAGACTGGAGAGTATCACCCCTTTTCAGACTCTAAAATGGGTGATAGACGTGCGAGCAAGTCCACGTACTTATGGCTCGGCGAGCTTACTCGCCCGTGTGTTATGCTAAGTACGCGGACTTAAAAACCACCGAGTAAGTTCGTCGGCGATCCAACAGGTTTGAAATTTTGCTCGTAGCCCGCCTTAGCTCGTCGTCTGTCACCGCCGCGAGCCGCGAGCAGCGTTGACAATGAAATTCTGAGAAAGCATCACGTGTGTCACCGACGGCGAGCCGAGTAAGGTCGCAAACTTAAAAACCGCGTACTTTAAGTACGCATGTCTGTCACCGACGGCGAGTCGAGTAAGGTCGCGAACTTAAAGACGAGTATTTTAAGTACGCACGTCTATCACCCACTTAATGTGCGTCTGTTAAGTGGGTGATAGACGTGTGTACTTAAAGTACGCGGTTTTTAAGTTCGCGATCTTACTCGGCTCGCCGTCGGTAAAAAAATACTCAATTAAACTTAGGTGCCTATCGAAAGATAATCCTCTTAGTTACGATTTCCGCTTACATCCACCCATTTACAACACAAAAAGTCACCGTCTTGGCCCGAAATCGTCATGAAATAAGCTAAAATATCTATAAAAATACCTTTAGCAGAAACCAGTAGTGCCGCTGCAGTCTGTCATTGATAGGGCGGCTTTGCCGTGAGCGTGACGGTTTACAGTCTGCGGTCGTACCTTGAAGGCTCATGCAGACTAGCGCGACTTGTCGCGTGACGCGACTCCGATAATTGGTATACCGTGAAGTTTACTCAGAAACTCATCGCGCCTGTTTGTGGGAGCCTTGACTCGCCTGATCGGCGCGGCGTAGGCCTTTCGATGTCGGACCTATCATACTTGGCCCAATAGTGCTCTGTGATTTGGCCTCAGCAGCACACACTACGGGCCGTCTGTAGACCACATAGTCACTGTTATTCGAAATATGAATTTCACCAAATAGTTTTAAATAAGATGTGAATATCCTAATAACATTAGTATTCTGTGCTAACAAATAATTTCATACAGATTCACAAAAATAGAATAGTATTGTGAATCTTTTATCGATAGTACTTATTAATTCTATGGATTTCGCTCATCATTTTTTTAAATCTGTGGTACGCACTCGCTCACTCATCCATCCATCATCTTTTCTTTGAAAGAATAGAATTTAGTAAAATAAAAAATGGGCGAAGTTGTGATAGATTGTACTTGTTGCAATCAGTTATGAGTGTATTTAAAGTATCTAGTGATGTATGCTATTAAGTTTTACCTTACATGTATTGAATCATTTTATGGATTAGTGTTATGATAAGTCAATAGGTATTCCTCTTTATGTTTGTGATTGTATTACATACCTTGATAATGATTTGTTAACGCTAATGTGGTATGGCACTTGTTACAATTCGACGTTCTCCGAGTGTGCAAACACCTAGGAAAACGGTGAGTACTGGTTTGTAAATTTTGTGAGTGTTATGATGTTGTGTCAAATTTGTCAGACGTATTGAGTATTTCTCGAGTACTTTAATGATAACTTAGTACATGATTCAGTGCTTTTAACTACTTTTATTTAACACCCATACATCTTTCTATTTACCACTAATCATAAGCCTTGCTTAGCTCTTTGTCTTGTTAGTTCATCTATCACAATAATAATATTTCCGAGACTCTTGCTTGATAGACCTATCATGTTTCAAAGTTAGTAGTATGTAATGTAAACGGTTTGTTATGTAGCCCTGTCATTGGTGTTAGATTTAAGAGCCTTATGTTAGTGGTCTCAAGAAACCAGGTTTACATGGTTTAATTGATATTTTCTTTTGTTTAAGGATGAGACAGAAAAAAGTGATAATATTGAAGACGATGTTGGGAACCGCATCAGCAAGAGGTAGGTAATGTTATGTTATCAAAATTCTCTTAATGGCAACCATAACAGTTTGTCCATTAAATATAGAATAATAAATGTAATAATACATGAAGTACTCAATTAAACATACACTATTACATTTATTTCTTATGTATTGACTGCTAAACAACCTTCAGGCGGAACTATTTAAAAACTCGTATTATAATATACCCAATACATTTTGCTAAAAGAAGCATTCAGTGGCTAGGTTAGTTATAGTTTTTGTTGTGTATTTTTATTGTGGTTCCCATATTTCCAGAAAATCTTTGCTAAGTATACTTAGAGGCTATCTGCTAAAAATTCTGCTCAGTCAGTGTTCACTTAGCCCTATGTTGATGTAGAACTAATTCAAAACTAGATAGGGGCCACCAGGACAGCTAGTGTACAGGGATAAAATGTAAGAAGTGTTTGGGAAGATTTAATAGACAGTAATGATTGCTCATAATGTCTCCTAATCCTCTACTTTCCTTCATTATCTCATAATTTTCCTATCTACATTTTATGATGCAAACACTAAAACTACCTGCTATTTGGAGTTGCATACCTCAAACGGAATTAACCCCCGACAGAAAAAGAGGGGTGTTATAAGTTTAACATGTGTATCTGTGTGTCTGTCTCTGCCATCATAGATGCCAAACAAAGATTTAGATTTTTTTTTGGTTTTGTTTGAATGGTGACTTGATCGAGAGTGTTCTTAGCTATGATTAAAGAAAATCGGTTCAGCTGTTTGAACATTATTAGCTCTTTTCTAGTTGATGAATGGATGTGAGCATCTTCCACAGGTCTAATGGATTGGAAATTTAGAATTCTGTTACTTCAATGATATGAAAAGAACAACCAACAACCAACAATAACCAAAACCCTGAACTGATGCTGCAGCATCACCTGGAATTTGCAGGATACCCAACTCCCTCACCAACTTACAGCAGAGGTATCGTGTCTAGACTCATTGGAAAGGTCTCAGAAAATAGGTTACAAATAGGAAATAGGTTAGGTGATTAGGGTCTGATGACGGAATAGGAAAGATAAATGAGACTAAATTAGTAACTAGCTTCACTGTGGCAAAAATACGTACAGCTACGCAGATTTCAGCGAGGCGCGCGCGCGTGTTGATCGTAGCGTTTCGACTAGTAATATAATAAAAGTTAAATTAAAATTTAAAAAACCTCCAAAAAAAAAAACAAAGCATCTAAAAAGTAAAAAAATAATATGTATTGGCCCTTTAAGTTAAAATAATATAAAAGTTGTAGGTAATATTTTGATCAAAGCGTCGTCGCGTCGGGGGACGGCTAACAAAAAAATAGTTTAGATAGGTAGTAAGAGGGGGGGGGGGGGAGGGAGACAAATATAAAAAATTACCACCAAATTAAAGCTTAATATTTCGTAAAGGGATGCCTGAATCGGAACTTGTTTCTTTCTCTTTCGAAAAACCTTTCCGTGGCAAAGGACACCGTTCGGTATCCGCTATCACCCTGATGGCCATCGCTCTTTGCTCTCTTCGCAGAATTGAGCGTTGCGGGTTGTTGGGTGGTCTGGGTGTTGTGGCCGGGACCTGGAAAAACAAAGGGCCTCGTATTTGTGCAATGGAACCTGGGGACCAGACTACCTACAATTTGAGCGACCCTACCCGTCCCCAACACGGTCACCTGCCTGTACCTCTCCTGCCGTGCGGTAACCAGCGTGTCCTCGACGTGACAACTGACGCTCACATTACGGAGAAGCGCACCGCGCAGAGTCCAGTCGTACTTGATGTTACACAGGAGCGGCCCCAGAACCCATCAAAATGGAACATCGCACGACATCTCTCGCCGACCCCATCCTTCTTAACTCGGGTAGATGACAGCTGTGTGAGCTGTGTTCTTCAGATAGGCTTCAATAGAAATGCCTCCTTAATGCAACTCTAGGGCAATGAGTCAACTGCCAGGGTTGCGGGAAAGTCGGAAAGGGATACCGGGACCTTGGCAACAGGCAAATGAAGGAACACGGGTGGGTTTTAGTCAGTAAAAGTCTGACACGCCCTTCCGCTCCGCCCAGAGCGGGAGAAGTCATTGGATGACTTCCCAACCTCAAAAAAAAAAAAAAAGGGCAATGAGTCAAAGGCATTGGCGACGTCTAGCTAGACACCACCAAGACGACATCACCCCGAGCCACTACTTCCTCCGCCAACACCCATACGCCCATGATGGTTAATGATATTCATGCTTGCCACTGTAAAGCGCCCCCAGCCCAGTAGCACGAATATATTTTTAGGCATTGATCTCTATTTCTGGATTTTATTCACACCTAAAATCGTTATTGTTGTTGTCGTTCCAATAATGTCTCGCTGAGCGAATGTCCTCTATAGACGACCCTGCTACCAGTCTTTGCACTTTACTTCCACCGAGGTAAAGTGCGATGTAAAACCACATACATTCGGTAGTAGACGGCAAATATGCCGTTGTAGTGGATTGATTCAAATTATTAAGACGTAACCTGATTTCTGTGTAAGCATTTAATTTAGAAGAAAATTCCTATTTAACGGATAAAGGTTGAGAGAAGGGACTTCGTTCGTAATTTCGCGAGTGCTTGAACTCACCTTTACATAATTAAATATCAAGGACAAAAATCTGAAAGCAGATCTTAGTGTGAGTTTGACAATTGTTGAGTGCATGTTTGGTCGTTAGTAGAGCTACACTGAACTGTTCTATTTCTACGAGTAGTGAATGATAAATTATATAGCCATAGACAAAAAAAATGCTGTTTAGCCACGGTATGTAGACAGCCTGTCTACATTTTCGTGCACTGATTTCGTACGATTTCAAATGTCGACTAAAACCAAAAGAATTGTTTGAAAGACTGAATGGCGATCATAGACAAAAGCCCTTCTAAAGCGACTGTTTTCCGCTGGTTCAACGAATTTCAGCGTGGTCGAGTAACTTTGGCGGTCGAAGAATGAAGTGGCCGCCCTATGACGGCTGTTACAGAAGAATATGTGTTGTGCTGGCTATGAAAAAATTTATTCAAAAGAATAGGCGAATTACATATGAAGAGATCCAGCATATACTGCAGATTGGATCGGGAAGTGTGCATGAAATTCTACACGGGCATCTTCGGGTAAGGAAGATAGTTTCACGCTGGTACCGTTCAATCTAACGCTGGCTCTGAAGGGGTTTCGGGTAGAATGGTGCCGAGACATGATAGAAAAATTTGAAGCAGGCTCATTTTGGCGCGCTTACGATATCATTACGGGTGACGAATCAAGGATTTATCATTTTTGTTCCCCAAAATAAAAAATCAACTCAAGGGACAACGGTATTCATCACCAGAAAATGCACTGGCTGCATTTGAGAAGGAGATTGAAGAGTAGTCTGATGCGGACTGGAAAATGTGTTATGAAAATTGGTTTAGACGTATGAAACTGTGTACGCCAATGGAGAGTTCTTTATCAGAATCAGAATATAATAATAAAAAAAAAAAACTGCAGTAATTTTTTTTCTAGTATCGCAAAACTTTCTGAGTGCCTCATGTATTCCCTTTACTGCATTCGATGGTTGAAACTTAATAAAGATCTTCCTTGCTCATGCAACACAACAATATGGTTCGCGTAGTATCATTGCGTGTTCCTTTCCCGATCGCCTCGTGTTCCTGTTCTGCGCCGTGTTTCTATATTTAAGCGGTAGTTTGTGCTCAGTTCAGAAGGAAGCTATGAGTGTTGTGTTGTGACGTCGTCCGTGGAGTGGACTCGTTGTTGCGTCGCGCTCGCACTTTATTGTCGTACGGGATGTGTTGGATGGTGCACCGCGTACCGGGATCCTGGCCATGGTTGGCTAAAATATGCAGACGATGTACTTACATATTCTTAAAAAAAATATTGAAATGTAGTTTGCGTGACGGTGCTATCTTGAGTGTTATAAGAGTCGTGTTCCAATAATTGGATTTATGTAGAAAAATGGTTGCATTCAGGTAATTATCAATATGTATCATGGTGCTCATAAAATATGATTTTTTGAAAAGATTTAAATTCACGTTGATTATGTACCCACCGGGGACCGTTGTCATTGTCATTGGCCTACACATAAAAGGAGTATAAATAATAATTATGTCCTTTGTGTGTGGAATATTTGATATCATTTATGTCATTATAACCATGGCAGTAAACAGGAAAACGAAGGCGTCGTTTCATAATTTAAAGTGATTTGGTTCATTATAAACTTGTCTCTCGACAAAATTATCAACTACTGGTGAAGTAAAAATACTGGTGAAGTAGTGGTAGTGAGACGAATTCGTATTTTTTTTCTTTTAATTTTGGGTATTGTTTGTATTGAACAGCTAATATGTTAGCTTCGCCCAAATTTCTAGGTGTCAGTAGTTCCTAGGCATAGTATTTGCGCACCAATATGTAATAAGCAGAGCAGAGCATAATAATAGATAATGTCAGCCTTCGGAGCAAGCTTATATATTATAAAACAAAGTCCTCCGCCGCGTCTGTCTGTTGTCAGGTCACTCGTCCTGTACGCGATAAACTCAAAAACTCTACTGCACCGATTTTCATGCTGTTTTCACCAATGGATAGAGTGGTCCTCGAGTAAGGTTTTAGTATATAATATTAATAACCGACATCCACGCGGGCGAAGCTGCAAGCAGTAAATAATATAATTATGGCGCCTAGAACAGCCTAAACTCAGTTTTTGAGGGATATGGTGGTCACGGCAATGACGCTCTGATAGTCCTAAGCATGTTTAGAGGTGAAAACGGTGCATGCGATATCCTATAAATGGGTCTTCAACGTACTGGACGATATGTGCAACAGAAAAGAAGCGGCATTAATAAACAGGTGATCCGTTGAGATTTGAAAAGGGATGATGACTAATAGTAGATTATTGCACCGAGCGCCAAGTGACTTATTAATGCACGAGGGTTATGTTGGTGCCCGAGCGCATGCGAGGGCACTAAATTAACACGAATGCATTAATTACTCACTTCAGCATGGTGCGTAATCTACTTTTCTTTCAACTACCAATTTACCTACCGTGATAAAATATACCTACTCAAAATAAAAACTCAAGTTAATGAAAACAAAGTTATCCCGCGACTTTTGCGGCAAAAGATTATTAAAAATTTCATGACGGACAGACAGACCGACAGAAAGACAGACAGACGGACGGACAGACGAGCCTTAGTAATAGGGTCCCGTTTTACCCTTTGGGTATGCAACCCTAAAAACAGTGCATTAATGAAAAACAGTGCAACAATGAAATTTCATACAACTTTACTGCACTGTTTTGGTTCTAAGCAAAAAGTACGTCCTTTGTGATCGGTCTTGTAGTGATTAATTTAATAACATTACTATGTAGTTGAAAGAAATTATTTTTTTCTTCAGATTTGTTATTAAAGACATTGGACGCGTGTTTTTCTGTTTTTTTACGTAATAGGAAGATGGCGGCGATACATTGAGTTAAAATGCGGCATGACGTCACCACTCCTATGTAGATTTTATACTTAGAAAATCTACATAGGCGTGACGTCACATTTTAGCTGTGACGTAGCGAATTCCCCCTCCCTAACTTTATTAATGCATTTTATCCAAATCAATTTTATTAATATGATAAAGCAAAAAATAAGTACGTGTCTAATATTTTTTATTATCTGACTGACGGACTAAATAGTTTTTTTTTACCCAGGCATCTTCTCTTTTAAATGCACTTTTTCTTAACTCCAAAATCGACGACATGGTTCCATAAAACTTTCTCTACCTGTTTATGTACCCACATGCTTGTATTTAGTTTCAGATTTTCCCATACTGATACTGACACATCTCAACTGGTCATCCTGAGTATATCCCACACTTCCGATTTAGCTAGATAATTCAAAGGCTTGCTATAGATGTTTTTCAGCCTGGCTGACTTGTCATTGCGACGGTTCCCGTATGAACTTTGACAAACCAAGGTGCTGTTCAAAAGACATTATGTTACTGCCAAACCGGTTGTCGTCAACGAGTGTTCTCTGATATAGGATACGTTTTATCCCTATCCTCCCACGGGATCGAGACTTACGCGGGTGAAACCGCGGGGCACAGCTAGTATAATTATATAGCTTCTGTTCTGACGTTTCATTAGTGCCCATGTGGTTTATGTGAAATAAAATATTTTGATTTTAGGATGAATATTTACGCATGCACATTGCACAATATTGATTTTATCGACCGCAAACATAATGTTTGTATTTCATGGTAGTTGTCTCAAAAACTAGATTTTTATATACAAAAAGCCACTAAGAAACATCATAATCTTTTTAATTATGAGGTCCACGTCCACCAATTCCCCACACGCTTATGTTCATTGATTTTTTTTATACCGCGGTTTTGAGGGGTTTATGGATGATAAATTGTAAAAGTTTAGTTTTTGCCATTTTGTTACGGAACCCTAAAAAGGCCCCATTCATTTCATCAATATCCTTCTTGGCACATTCATATCATTAGTCGTCATGGTCATTACATTACCTACTCTAGTGCTAATTCAATTTTTATGGCAAACACCTCATTGAATGTTAAAAATAATCTCAAACTTAGATATGGTATCGTCAATTTGCGAAAATCATTTAAACACATGTACACATGAAAGAGCTTATCAGTAGATTAGCCCGTGTGTGATATCCTTACTTATTAATATTATAAATGCGAAAGTAACTCTGTCTGTCTGTCGCGCTTTCACGCCAAAACTACTGAACCGATTTAAATGAAATTTGGTACACAGATAGTCTAGAGCCTGAGAAAGGACAGGCTACTTTTTATCGACATACCACGCGGGCAAAGCCGCGGGCGGAAGCTAGTTTTTTTTATATATATAAATGTATATTTACCAATAAACTTGTAGCAGTTTAACAAATTATGATGTGTACAGAGCGTCCCACGGATATGCCACATGGAGGGAAAGTACCTTGAATATTGTAAATGGAACATTTTACTCAAAGAAGACATTATTTGAATTTAAAAAACAATTTAAACTGCATTCATAGATATTTAAATAACTACCTACATGGTTGAACCGGGAATCGACCCTTATATGAGAAAAATAATCAACCTGTAGCTTTATCATACCGGTCGAAAGGCTTCATCATAAGGATTATTCTTTGCTAAATAACATAGTGTCACAAATAAAAGGAAGACCATGAATTTTAACATTTGATGTGAAAAACCCTTTTAGATTTTTTTTAATGGGGTTATGTAAAAAATGTAGTTTACAAGAACCAGTATGAAAGTGTTCACGAGCTACAAGCAGAACTTAGACGTATTATTCTAAATACCCATGACAACAAGATAAAAAAAATCGACAGGGAGCGAAATAATCAAAAGAGTGCGACTTTGTATTCAACAGGAAGGGACTCATTTTAAGCATTTAATAAATTGATTAATTTTGTATTAAGAATGTTAAAATTAATGGTCTTCCTGACTTTTTGTCCTCTAGAGGGCGCCATTTTTAATTTGTAATGTAACGTCATATAGCCTATAACCAGCGGACGACTAAGACGCTTCCAACGATACCTCATTTGTCAAATTGTGATGAGTGGTTTAGAAGATAGGAGGGAACAGATGAACATACTTACATACATATATACATACATACCGGTCAAAATCATAGCCCTCCTTTTTTCTTTGCCGTAGTCGGGTAAAAAGGCGTAGTAATTAGGTACTTTTAAAATTATTTTTTATTTTTTTCTTGTAAATATTGCCCACTTCAATATTTACTACCTAGGTAGGTACTTACTTTTCCTCCAGGTCCTGTTTGAACCCTTAAATAATTACCATTTGTAGAACCTCTACGCTTTCAATTTACACATCGCTTATAATGCTAATATAACATTCATTCGTTGTTTTATGAACATAATATGACTGTTATATTTTCAGTGGAGGCCGTACTATGACGTTAGTAAGAGCCATCATGATTTCATAGTGACAGAGAGAGATGGGAGCTATTCAATAGCACCATTACATTTTAGCATCTGCCAGAAAAATGATGGCTTGAAGGCATTGAATATATCATTGTACGGTCGCCCGATATGTGGGCCACCCCGACTGATGCTGAGAACATCGACCTTTCCATCTACGTCTCGCTAAGTTTGTCATTGAATAACTAGTCGTTTGACAATTGCACAGTCCCTACCACCGTCAAATTCCACAATCCTGTAGACTACCTACCATCAATTTGGTATATAAACTTCGTTTAAAAGAGGTTTTAATACAGATATAACCTGTACTCTAATAACCATATGCAGGCTTAGAAATAATGATTGAAGAGTTATTCACAGCAGAGGAGTCCACAGACTGGACCTCTACTTCTAGTAAGTTAGTCCAAATGCACAATTAACTGAATTCTACATTTAGCGTAATTTAAGGAAAATAGTTAAACTGAAAAGAGATGGCGGCCAGTAGATGGTGTGATAGGAACTGAAGTATTTCTGGTCTTTGTGGATGCCATGTGGTTGCGGTTACTAACAAAAGACGCGGTGTGGCGTGTTCCGAATTGGGCGAGGTTGACGGAGCGCGATGGGCGGCCGCAGCGTTCACGCTCATGTCTACGTATAGTATGGGCGGGCAACGCAACGATTTGGCAACGCTCCGACGGCGCTATTTTTAATGAACCTTGAGAGAAACCGCCCTTGCCGCCTTAATGCAAGTCAACATTCAGTTTGTTGCTTACTATCCATCGTGAAACGATTTTTCTCTCTATTATTAGCGTTACAAAGTTCATCCTCCCATGTTTAGTAATATAGACGCTGTTTCCCGCGTGGAGCTATTTTCGGTTAACCTCATCATAATAAATTACGCTTGGTATAAACACTTTACCTTTTTTGAAAGGCACTTGACCCGTATGAAGGTAAAATGCCAGTGCTGTGATTGCGCTATTTGTAACAATGAGTTATTTTTATCAGCCTAAGCTAAAGAACTGTAAACTAAACAGAAACGAAAGAGATACGTACAATGTAATAAAAACGATCGTTAAATACCTATCCTGAATTAGAAATAATGCATAAATGCGTCTTAGTTATAATAGTATTATCCACGCAGATAAAGCTTTCATCATCTGCCTAGCCTTTTCCCAACCTTGTTGGGGTCGGCTTCCAGGATAACCGGATGCAGCTGAATACCAGTATTTTACATGGAGCGATTGCCTATCTGACCTCCACAACCCAGTAACTGGGTAATACGATACCCCTTGGTAAGACTGGTTGTCAGACTTTCGGGCTTCTGACGACCCGTAACGACTGTCAAAGATCCACAAATGACAGCCGGGACCAACGGTTTAACGTGCTTTCCGAGGCACGGAGGAGTCTCGATATGTATAGATGGAAAAAGCTTTAAAGCAGATAAAGCTTAGATAATGGTTTGATAAATGAAATAAACTAAATATATGAATGAGTGAGAATGAAGGCGTCGAGGCAAGCCCGCCAGCCAGCCAGCGCGCCGATGGCAGCGCCCGGCCCGCGAGGTGCAGTTGTTTGCCTGCGCCCGCGCCAGTGAAAGGGAGGTTAAATGCGCCGCCCGCAAAACGAATTGCAACAACTTTACTAAAAATGGCGTCATTCATACATTTCACGGTTGCATTATGTTTTAAAAGTAATTATCATCAAGGTACGCGGTTTTATTACAAGATAAACAAATGTTTAATTTAATCGAAAACAATGTAGATACAATGTTAGTTATGTATGTATTTAGGTTATTATTTTAAATTTATTTTTAGGAACTTAAAATTTTTAGTATTAGAAACTCGGGTGTAGTTTAGTCACGCGGAAATGTAATTAGCTCAAGGGTTTTGATTGAATGGCTTTAAAGTATGATGTTCTATAACTTGAACAGTTCTAAACTAAACAAAATCACACCTTGCCGTACGTACAGCTTCAACTGGTGGTTTCAGGTGTGTATATGCCGCAGGGTGATTTGATCATTTGTATTTTCGCGAAAACCTTAGGGCTATTGCGGCAACCCGGACAATTAGAAAATTGTGAAATACTGGGTGAAATAGTTTAGGTTAGAAGTGTGTCCAACCGCGCGCGAGCCGGTGAGCCAAGCAAGCGCTACTTCCAAGTTGTTCGTAGATTTTTTTCACTATTTTCTTTTGCGATAGTACGAATTATCAAATCACCCTGCGACATACACATAGTGTTTTTTATTTTTTTCAGTCAGTGTCCTAATACGGATCAGTCTTCCGTTAATAATGATCAGATAGAGGTGAAATACTGCCACCGCCAAACATTGGGTGTGCCTATCTCTGATTACTATCTTTATAAAACGAATGTTATGTATTGTTTCAGTCTCAATGAGTGCTACTTCGCAAACAAGGGTGCAGCCGTGGTGCTGGGCAGTGCAGAGCGCGGCTGTACGAACCCGTGGCGATCGCCGGCGCGCGTGCTTCCTCAGCCCGACATACAACATCACCTGCAGTCCATGTTTTACTTGCTGCGTCCCGAGGAAACGCTCAAAATGGTACTAGCACAGCATACTTACAAGGCTACGTTCGCACTCATACGATGCTTGCTGAACGCCTGGAGGCATGGAACAAAGTGTGCTACCAGTCCTGAGAACTCGATAACATTTGACATTTTATTGAAGAGCTAGGCATTTCACTAAGATATCTGGGCACTGAGTTAGCCACGTTCAGTGCGTAAGTAGCCTTAAACGCGTAGAATGATCGAAGTTAGGCTATATTAATGGAATTAATAAGTAAGAAAACATGGTTTATTTATCGTTAGGCGGTGAAACTGGAGAGCGCTCACGCAGGTCGCACCCGGTACCTGGTAGTGGTGTGTCGCAGCAACGAGGCGGCGTTGCTCGGCATCGACTGCAATGAGCGCACCTCCGTCGGTCTCGTCCTGCGCGTCCTCGCTGACACCTCCATTAAGTTGGATGGTGATGGGTACGTTGCTTTTTCTCACATTAATTTCACCGACATCATACATATTAATATACATTTCAAGTAAGAGTCTCAATACTCAATTCACTTCTGTAATCAGGCGGAACAGTTTTCCTCGCTGAATACTTTTACTAAGCCCAGAACAATAACTAATTAGGGATTCATTGTCCACAGAGGATTCAGTGTATGTGTGTGCAACCAACAACACATATTCAAGCCGGTATCCGTACAGGCCATGTGGTGAGTATGAGCTGAGCTACAGTTACATTTCAATAACAGAATAATTCATAGTATGCTACTTCGTTAGCTTATAGGTACGTCATCATATTACTACACGACAGTACTGTACGTCTGTACTTGTTTAAATCTATAATAAAGGGTTTGATTTGAAGACAGTAGATATTCAATCGATGATCATGTTAAATATGCATCGCTTTAACAAAAGAAAGTGTTACTTATTGCTTACTCAGTTGATGGATAATGTTATTGTTTGCAGGTCGGCACTGCAGACTCTGCACCGCGCGAGTGCGCAAGCGCGGCAGATGAACCACTTCGCGGGCGGCGCGTCCCACGCGTGGTGTTCCTTCTACGAGAGTCACGTGGACTCGGACCGCTCTTGTCTCAACGAGTGGCATGCCATGGACTGCATCGAGTCCCGCCGCCCACCCTCTCCCGATTCTCTGAGACTCAAGTGTGTTTGCAACTTTTTTTTACGCTCCCTGCTTCATTACTAACCAAAAATGTATGTTAGAATGACATGGAGACAAGGCGTGATTTTGTATGCGTATGATTTAATTAGATTCATATGTTAGTAATTACTAACATATCAAAATATCGTCCTAGCATGGCTTTCAGAAAAATTATCTTTGAATCACTTGAAACTACTACCGAAAATAAGTTTGTTAGTGTGTAATATTATAACGATGAAGCGCATTCTACCTAGACCTAGTTTATTGGCCTAGAAAAGGACCGAACGCCCGCCAATGCGTTAGTTAAAACACGTTACTAGCATGCAAAGATGAACCGTTATAGGACTTCCATCTCCGTGATTGCATTTATAAGCGACGCGTCCCTGCTTCGCGCGTTTTTAACGACTTGACAAAACATCGATTTCTCTATTATATAAGATTCATATCAATATATTATACACATAACCATTATAAACCATCCGGAATCATCATCATTATGCTGATCATCAGCCTATAGTAGTCCACTGCTGGACATAGGCCTCTCCAATTGCACGCCATTCAGCTCGATTCTTGGCAACTCTCATCTAGCTACTACCACTCACCCTGCGAAGATCGTCGCTCCACCTAGCCTGCCCTACCTTATTGTTTTCCGATTCGCGGTCTGCACCAGCCGGACCAGCCTACCGTGACTGTCCACGTTTTGGCTCCGTGAGTCATAACAGGCACGACGCACTGATTGAAGACCTTCGTCTGTAGGCTCTTTGAATCCAGAATAAATTCTCTTGATGGTAGTGAAAACTGCATTAAAATCCGCTACGTAGTTTAGAAGAACAACGCGGTCACACAGAGACACAAAAAGCGACTATAATGTATAATATACTAGCTGCGCCCGGCAGTATCACACGCATAAGTCTCGATCCCGAGGGAATATCGGGATGAAAAGTGTCCTAGATAGAAGCCGTAGCGTATTAGGATGTATAGATATCTAGTTGTTCAATTCACAGCTACTATAAAGTTTCTTTGTAGTTTGTGCATGCTGGAATAGGGCGCACACCCTACACACACCCGGAGATACTACCCATACGTAAACATATAATAGTGCAACATTAACTTATTACAACATAAATCATTTTTTCATCCTTGTAGATGTGTTATTCTGCCCAAGCACGCAGGAAGATATTCATAAGTAGGTATATACGCTTGGCAGACAGATTAATAGATGTTGCTAGTACTTAGAAAAAAATGTGGCATTTTTACATCATATGTTAAGACCATTAATTATAGAGAGGCCCATAACTTATATGATGTTCTTTCTTATTTTTGATTGTATAGGCCTCGTGAGAGGGATGAAACTGAACGCGTGATACGCTGCACATTGAAGGAGATCATGATGAGTGTGGACTTGGACGAGGTGACTAGCAAAGCTATCAGAGGGCGGCTGGAGGAGGAACTTGACATGGACCTCGCAGAGTACAAGTCGTTCATCGACCAAGAGATGCTCACCATACTGGGCCAGATGGACGCGCCCACCGAGATATTCGACCATGTGTACCTCGGCTCCGAATGGAACGCGAGTAATCTTGAGGAATTGCAACGCAATGGGTATGTTATCATCACAATCAGTGAATCTTTTAACTAAGGTACATAAGCTTTTACATTTTCACCCGACTACGGCGCAGCAAAAGGAGGGTTATGATTTTGACCAGTATGTATGTTCATATGTTCCCTCATAACTTCTAAACTGCTCGTCATAATTTGACAAATGAGGTATCGTTGGAAGCCTCTTGATCGTCCGCTGGTTATAGGCTATGTAAACCTCTAGAGGACACAAAGTCATGAAAAAAAAACGTCACGTAATCTGTTCGATTTATGCCGTAACACGTGTGACTCCGGATTATTAATTTGTCTGTCTGTGATGTCTTGTTTACATCGTTTTAGTTGACTTTTTTGTCGTAGTTGGGGTTTAGTTTTATGACTAGACGGTCTTAAGATTATTAGCAAGAAGTAGAAGAGGTTGTCTGTCAATGTCAACAAATAATATCATACAAATCAGTATTACCAATACCTAACTAATAAATTGTTGTTAATTATAGGGTGCGGCACATATTGAACGTGACGAGAGAGATTGATAACTTTTTTCCTGGTATGTTCGACTATCTTAACATTAGAGTTTATGATGATGAGAAGACTGACCTGTTAAAGCACTGGGATAACACTTACAAATATATAAACAAAGCAAGAAATGAAGGGTCGAAAGTTCTCGTTCATTGCAAAATGGGCATCAGTAGATCAGCCTCAGTAGTGATCGCGTATGCCATGAAAGCATTCAACTGGAATTTCGAAAGGGCTCTCAAACACGTTAAAGCAAAACGGAGCTGTATTAAACCGAATACGAATTTTTTGAACCAACTCGAGACATACCAAGGCATACTCGATGCGATGAAAAACAAGGAGAAGTTACAGCGGTCCAAATCTGAAACTAATCTGAAATCTCCAAAAAATACATCAAAAGCCGAAAGCAAAGTGATGGAGCCGACGCCGCTAGTGCTGGCGCTGACGGGCTCGTACTCGGGCCGGCCGCGCTCCTGGTCGCCCGACTGCGCGCGCGCCGCGCCGCCGCGCGCCTCGCCGCCCACGTCCGTGTCGCTGGAGCAGCTGTGCGACAGTGCCACGCGCCACAGGCTCATGCCGTGCGCGGGCGGCAGCTACAGCGTGTCGCCCAACCAGATCATGCGCCTCAAGGAGGAGGGCGCGCCCTCCGTCAAGCACATCGTCAACGAGATAGAGAACGCTGGCTCCACTGATCGGAAAGATTTTACTAGGAGATACCAAAGGTTAATTTTTGGTAATCTAAATGAAACCCAAAACAGTAAAACTTTAGAGACACCTGCTACTTTGATAAATCAATCGGAGGTACCGAACAAGCCATTGCAAGCCTCTCCATCAAAAAATCTAAGTCACAAATATCCCCAAACAAATTTCGAAGTCGATAAAATACACACTTGGGACCCGGGGGAGGCTTCATGGCTAAGAGGCGACGAGAACAGGACTGTTGGTAATAGTGATAATATAGTGAAAAGTGACAGTGGAATTATAGACGTGAAGAACAATAAAGTGACAACTAGTGACACTTTCGCGAATTCCGTGGAACGTTCGAATTTAGATAGCGATGACAGAAGAGCCGTCGACGACGACGCGCCGCCGCCGAGCAGACAGAGCTCGTGGAGCTCGTTTGATAGCGCAGTCGTGCTGGACCTGTCGCGTCACTCCTCGTGGGGCTCCTACGATACGCGCGCGCCCAAACCCGCGCCCGCGCCGCGCGACGACGCCAAGCGCAAGGAGCGCGACGAGCGAGCGCGCAAGGAGGACGACAAGGCCGCCGAGCCGGGGCCCGCGTCGCAGAAACCGACCTCCGACCTCGGCATCATAACCGAGCACAGCGAGACGCGCGCGGGCGGTCGGCGGGCGGACAACGAGCGAAAGTTCAATGAAACGTGTGCCATACTGAAGGAGCTCGCCAGCGCTGCCGCGCGCATGGAACGGGCGCGCGACCGTGGCGCGTCCACGTGGAGCGGCCGCCTGTCCGCGTCCGCGCCTGCAGACACGTGGGCGCGCGACCGCGAAGCGTCCACGTGGAGCGGCCGCCTTTCCGCGTCCGCGCCCGCCGACACGTGGCTGCGCGCCGGCCTGCGCCGCCGCCGCGCCGCCTGCGCCTCCCACGGCGACCTGCCGCGCGCCACGCCCGCGCCCGAGCCCGCCGCCGGCCTCGTCAGCAACCTCAAGAAGGAATTCGAGGCGCGCTCCGAGAGCGACTCTCTTCGCCGCAGCGAGTCGCGCCGCTCGGCGCCTGCCGACAGTCGCGACCGGCCGCCGGCCTCGCCCCCTTCCGGCGAAGACCTGTCCGTGAAGGTCCTTGTAGATCGCTACGACCGGCCGGGCCGAGCGCGCTGCGAGGCGGGCTGCGAGGCGCGGCGCGGGCGTGCGCCCGAGGGCTCCAAGAAGGTCAAGCTGACGGCGGAGGGTGAGGCGCGGCGCGGCGCGGCCGAGCGGCCGCCGCCTGCGCCCACGGTCGTGTCGCTGGCGCCGCTCGACTACGGCGAAGTGGTATCAACTGTGATGTCGAAAGCTCAAACTAAAAAACAATTGCAACATGGGAAGACCCATCCGTTGACGAGGCTCAACTTGAATCGGTCGAATAATAGATGTTCAAATCCTGTATATAATACTATGTAGAAGTATTTATGTTTTTTATTTATTATGAATTCTTGCCAAACTCGATATTTTATCTTTCTAGAGTTTTATATACTATATTTACAAAATGAAATCACAGTGTATTTGTCTATCACATAAAATTGTATAAACGGCTGTTTGTGAGTAGAGAAATGTTATAAAAGGGAGAATAAATTCAATACAACTGATGTACAACTTTTACGTCAGCGTTTCTTATGTGAGACCTTACCCGACTGTTAGAATAAAATTATTATAGAAAGCATTATTTACTGTCAACACAAACACAACACCAAACATACACTGCTTACAATTTGGTAAAATGATTTTTTTTTTATTTGTAAAACAATGCGGGACCAAATATAAACAATAGTGGTTGAACAGATCTGATATTTAGTAATGAATATTTTATAAATATTATACATAATGTGTTTAGATTGTTGTTAATCATTAAATACCAGCCAGTCATCCAAAGTCTACAGTCTGCAGTCTTCTTCCAGTAACAAATGAAACACGAGGAATATTAGGTACTTCACTTACTTTTTTGTAAGTTTTCTCAAGTTTCTTTGGTTTTCTTCTAACTGTACCAAAATCAAACGCATAAATGTTGCCTGGATTATTTCTTACACTACATTCTGTCTGAAAACAATAAATATCATATTGTTCATTCTTATAAAAGTTACACAAGTTTTTACAAAAAAAATAAAAATTATCAAAAGATAAAAAGTAACCATGGAACTCATGGAAAAAATTTCATTTCATGAAAAGTGTTGTCGGTAGTTTGAATTAATCAATGGATTTGAATTCTACTAAGTATTTAGTACATTTTGATACCGAGTGCGTAAAGTTTGTCATTGGAGTCGAGGCGGAATTACAGGCAAGAAGGCGAAAGCGAAATGGCAAATGCTTACGCAGTTACAACTACGTTTTTCAACACACTTGCGAGGAAAACATAAATAAAATATCATAAACACAATTATTTTCAAAAAAAAATTGGGAAAAATCGCTAGCGGATTCTTTTTTCGTGCGCCGCGCCGAGCCTTCGCATTTTGAAGGAGAGACACTGACTCTGAAGCCGCCAAAGACCCTAGTATAGAAAATATAAAAACTGAATTTTAGTCACAAATTAATGTTAAATTGATGACAAAAATAAATCGTAATCGTTTGTAAAAACTAAAAATGTAATGTTTATTTATCATATTTTATTTATTTACACAGTTTATATACTTAATCACTGATTTTTTAAGCATATAAACAATTATTATTATAAGTAAAATGTGCTGAAAATAAAAAAAGCAATTTATAAAACTAAAAAATCCGCAGGCGGGGACAAACAAATGTTACACCATATTTCAGGTTCTTGGTTTGTCCCGCCTCGCCTGCGAAACCTGCGATACCAAAATTCTATAAATCTTTTTTTATTTTCAGCTTTTTAGTTTAATGTAAATTAGCTTGTGCAAGGCTTTACGTCTCAAGAGACGTAAAGACTTGAAGTTCTTGAGGAATATAATTATAAAAACCGGCTAAGTGCGTGTCGGACCGAGCACAATGAAGGGTTCCGAAGTTGGGATGAATTTATCACTAAAAACAAACAACATTGTAGTTGAATAACATTTTCTCTCTTACAAAACAAAATCCAACTGTAAATGTAAGTAGGTAATCGCAAACAAAAATTGTTTTATGTTATAAAACTACAAATTAACAATCTTTTGGCCCGTGAGACCTTGCTTCTTGCCAAATTTCATGATTCTAGGTCAACGGGAAGTACCCCTTAAGTTTTGATTTCTTTGCGAGGACTAAAAAAAATCAGCTTCTTGCTTGATTTTTTTTAGTGCTCCAACGGGCTGTGGGCCGACGTGTTTGATATTATTAATTGCAGCTTGTAAAATATAAATATTTGGTTAACTTACTACTTTCATGTTTGTATCTACGACTCTTAAAATATTGGAGTCTGATCCACCACATACAACCAAGTTAGTATGTGGCACTATTTTCCCGCAATATAGCTTTGACTGAAAGCTGTCTGGTATGATCGTTTCGATTAATTTACATGACCCATAATCCCATAGCTGGATGGTATCTTTCTCTTGCCAAGAGCAAGTTAGAATCTTGAAAAAATTAAAAATTATAAAGCAGGGTAGTGCCAGGATTGGGGCCCAGATAGTAGTGGACAACGAAATATCAAACACTGGTTTAGAGTGGGCGTGCGGCGGTCTACCGAGACAGCAAATGAATGCGCGAGCGACTCCCCCGGCCAAAGTTTTTGGAGAAACCCCCTGTTTTAGTCCCATGTTCACTGGGAAACGAAAGTTGTGCAACATGTTTTTGTGTTGAAGAAGCCGTGCATGCATTCCTTATTCAGAATACGCCGCTTTATAGATTAGAGTCAGGCAGACTTATCTCGTTTAGATAGTCAAGTTACTGGCTATCGAGAAACACATTACGATTGCATTATGGGTGTTGGTGGTTCTTTCTTATACAGACTCACTTGTCTTCCGGGTTTATCAAAATCAAGTCCTTCGCCGCATATATGTACACCGTTAAAATAGCGGGTCGCGTATGGTTGTCGGTCATCCCAGCACATAACTGTGTTGTCCCATCCACCGGATATCATCTCATGCTGTGACCTGGGATTGAATGCACATGCAAATATTCTTGAAGAGTGGCCGTCCACTGCATTCTTCGCGCCACTGTAAAATACAATTGTTACTGGTTCAGTTCTTAACAGCAGTCTAGTTCTCTGTAGCCCAGGAAAATAAGACAATAATACCAAAAAAATATTATGTTCACAGCTCACCTGGCGTAAAAAGCTCGTTCTTGAGTTTGTGCTTCTTCGTCATACATGTTCAACTTAGCATCATCACCGTAAGTAACAAATTTACTGTAGCGTGGATGATAATTTAATCCCAAGGTTTGTCGTTTCTCACGAATTGTGTATAAACACTGATCATATTTATATTTCCAGCATTTGATACATCCATTAACATCTAAAGATATTTTACATTTGCATTAAAATAATAAATGATTGTGGGTTTGATCAATATGATCATGCCTAGTAGTGGGTAGGTACTTATATGGTAGACAACTCAACTACCTAATTAAGTAATTTTTCGTGCAGTTTCAGTTACTTCAGTAGGTAGGTACCTATTGGTTTTGCACGAGGTGTGATTAGGATCCTCATGAAATACGCGCTTTACCCGCGAATCGGTCCTCGTGGAAATCTGAAAACTACCTATGCTGTGTTATCGTTACTGTATAATCCGCTTCAAATGCAATGTGTTTGCAATCTCGCGTATTTATTCATGGGGTAATACATGGTGAATGGGAGTAGGCATTGGCTGAAACGACGCATGGCACCACGTGTGTCGATCCCCAGTCTCTTCTTTTGATAAATGAATATTTTACACTATAAAAGCTTAAAATGAAACCTAGATGGAAATTCGGTACTTGACCTTAAATCACATAAGTACCTATTTTCGTGGTCACAGCTTTTGTGTCATACCGGCGCCAGACACAGCAACACACATTTGAACACTTATTTGAACACTTGTTTGAACACATGTGAGGCACGGGTCTTTGGGTATTTGATCAAAGTTTGGTCTAACATTAATTACCGTACCTCACAAGTGTTCAAACATGTGACAGTGTCTGGCGCCGGCTTTAGATAAAAAGTAATTAATTGTAAATGGGACCATCACAATACTAACAGGATGATAACAACATATTCGTAATGGGATTGGCTTTGCTGACTGGCCGGTGTTTGATAGCAGTTACAGGTCCGGGATAAGCACGACATTCGTCGTCTACTAACGTGTGTATACAATTTCCAGTTTGGCAACTAAACACTCTCATTGTACCGTCAGTGAAACCAGCTGCTATCTCATTTTCGTCTTCTGTATATTGACAGCACATTATATCCTTATTCGTATCTCTGAAACAAGAGCCATGACATAATCGATGGAAGTTTTTATATTGGATAAAGGTACAGTACAAATGTACCTTTATCCGTTTATAAAACTTCCAATGTGGTCACCTTCATCACATAGAGGTACGTGAGTCTTTTGAAAGGCCACCCCGGATCCTCCATTTTGCAATGTGCAACGTTAGGTGCAACGCCTGACCGCTTGTTGTGACCACCTCCAACTATACCCTAGGACTAGGATGTATTGTCTTCATTCAATGACATAATATACCCAGTTGTTGATGTAGACGAAGTTTTAGTAGAGTAGGTACTTAAAAGTTAATTAAAAAAAAGTAGGTAATTACCTAAGTAAAGTAAACATTGGTCAGATCAGTACTGTACCTACTGCCTACCTAATCCCGTTCCAACAGACTTGTTTTGTTTTGCACAATCGTTAGCGGCTGCCATGTACCTACCCTACCTAAATCTAAATACCCACATGATTGAAAGGATGTTTACTTCTCCTTGATAAATTTGGTTCTGTTCTTGATCAACAGTTCGAGTTTCTACAGCAGGAGTGCTGGTGTGTACACTGATTATTTCTTTTTTCGGACTTCTAATGTAAGTATTTGTTATTGCAAAAGTTTTCCGCGCCGTCTTCAGACTTGAAGGAGCCATTGGACCGGCTACAGTTTTTCTCTGAGGATCCATGGTTACTGTGTAGGTATGTTTAATAATACAATAAAAAATTTAGAAATGCTGTAGCTTCATTATCAATTTTGATTAGCTGTCATCACTTACTCTTAGCCACAGCTCCTAGCGGAGCTGTCATTGTTCTGCCTAGGAACTTATACTCACCTGCTATAAAAAAAATGTACTATTTGGTTCTGAGTCAAAGTTGATATTGGGACTCAGAGCACAGAGTAAAGTAGGTACCTACTTAAACTTTATTTTAGTCCTCTGCTTTATCAGTTCTATTAGTTCTGTCTACTCTAAGGTCCACTACCTGCTTATTTTAAAACGAAATCCAGTATGGAGAAACTACGGAGGAAGGCATCCAAATCAAATGGGTTTATGTTTGTTTCAGCTTCAGCGCCCGACAATGCAACCCTGCTTTCTCTGACTACGCTTGTAAAAGACTTTCAAGGTCTGTTCTATTCGAAAACGCCATTTTGTTAGTCAGAATCACTGACAAGGTCTGACCTTCATCTTAAATCAGTCTATCCTTCTACATCCATCGTATGTACCGAGCCGGCACGATTATTTTCAGGGAGTTGCAGGTAGGTACAGCGCCACATTATGGTTCCTGTTGAATAGAACCTAGTATTACTTATTAGTTATTTATGCAACTGTTGTATAATAAGGCATATTAAAACACGGATGTGGTATATTGTAATAGCATCACATGAGTGTTATATTATCTAACTAGCTTCCGCCCGCAGCTTCGCCCATGTGGTATGTCGATAAAAAGTAGCCCATGTCCTTTCTCAGGCTCTAGACCAGCGGTTCTCAAACTTTTTTAGTCACGGAACCCTTTTGACAAGCAAAATACTTGACGGAACCCTACAATAAAAATATTGTATAAGCATAATAAAAGTACAATGACATCATCTGCCTAGCCTTTTCCCAACCATGTTGGGGTCGGCTTCCAGTCTAACCGGATGCAGCTGAATACCAGTATTTTACATGGAGCGACTGCCTATCTGACCTCCACAACCCAGTAACTGGGTAATACGATACCCCTTGGTAAGACTGGTTGTCAGATTTTCGGGGTTCTGACGACCCGTAACGACTGTCAAAGATCCAAAAATGACAGCCGGGACCAACGGCTTAACGTGCTTTCCGAGGCACGGAGGAGTCTCGGTATGTAAAGATGGTCACCCATCCACGGACCAACCCCGGCAAGCGTAGCTTAACCTGAGGGATCGACCCGTGCGGCTGCTATTACGTAGCCACGAGCTCCTCAAATAAAAGTACAATGTAACAGTTACTAATTATTACTTACTTTACCACATGGCAAGTACAATAATAGAAGATATTAAAAATGAAAAAATCTTAACTAATGGGAGGTATGAAACTGTTTTTTATTTTTCATCAATTGGTTGATATCAGGTTTGATAGAAGACATTTGAAGTCTCATATCAGGTTCGGCGTCCAGTCTATTGCGATATTTTGTTTTCGTGGCTGCATAGGTTGAGAATCCTGTTTCGCACAAATATGTTGTTGGGAACGGGAGAAGAATATTCAGAGCCATTCTGCCAAGCATTGGATATTCATCACGGATTCTGCACCAAAAATCGTTGAGAGGCGTCGTTTTGAACAGTGACTCCATACTTGTGTCTGATGACATTTCTAAAAGAGATTCATATATCTCGTTTGACATACTTTCGGGCTTTTGCAAGTTGGGTAAAAAAGGATTATGAATCCATGAATTATTCAGCTTCATTTTTGTATTCTGTTCTTCGGGAAAATACTTTTCAAAAGATGCGCGCATAGAAGTGAGATATTGGACCAATTCTTCAAACACATCATCTTGATACATTTCTGAGTCGTTATCGCTAACAAACTCACTGAGTGACGTAAAGCTTTCTATTCCTCCCTTACCAACGCAAATAATCCAAAAATCTAATTTTCTTTTGAAGGCAGTTATTTTGTTATAGGCCTGGAGCACTGTTGTCTGTTTACCTTGCAATGATAAATTCAATTCGTTCAGTTTTTGAAAGATATCCGCCATAAAAGACAATTGGAACAACCAAGTTTTATCAAACAAACGGTCTTTCAAATTAAAAGAAACTGTATCTGCTGAAAGAAACATTTGTAACTCGGCTCTAAGTTCAAATAGCCTTGTTAAAGTTTTACCCCGAGACAGCCATCGCACTTCTGTATGGAGCAGCAGTGTTTTATGTTTGCTGCCATAATCTTCACACAATAATGAGAACAATCGGGATTGTAGTGGTCGTGATTTGATAAAATTAATTATTTTTACCCCTTCATCCATAACTAATTTTAGATTTGACGGCATTTGCTTCATCGCAAGTGCTTGTCTATGCAGAATACAATGGCTGGAACTACAATTAGGCGCTTTACTTTTTATTCGTGATACTGCTCCTAACGTTAGTTCTCTAAGTAGTCTGTGCTGCTCCTGCTGTTTTACCTGTCATCGCCTTGGCCCCATCTGTACAAATGTCAATGCAATCGTTCCAAAAAGATTATTTTCTTTAAAAAATATGTTTATTTTATTAAAAACTTCTTCCCCGGTAGTGTTTGTGGGCAGCGGTGAACACATAAGCATGTCTTCTTCAAAAGAACGTTCATATGGATATCTCACGATAACCAGCAAGATAGCCAGACCAGTGACATCAGTTGACTCATCCATTTGCAAGGAGAATCGTGTTTTTTGTAGACGTGCAACTAGTTCTTGTTTGACGTAGCTTGCCAGATCATGGATTCGCCGTGAAACAGTATCGTTTGATAGCGGTACAGTAGACAGATGCTTTGCAGATTTTTCATCGAGCATAGATTTTGTTACGTCTAACACACATGGCTTTATTAAATTCTCAGCGATAGTGTGCGCTTCACCTGCTTGTGCAATGCGATAGCTAACTAAATATGATGCCTCCGTGGCCTTTTCATTGATAGTTTGTGTTACATGCATCAATTTTTTTTGACTTTCCTATAACTGTTCTTTTTTACGAACAAAAAATTATTTATTCTTGTCTTTAGACTCGGGGTGTACAGTTTCTAAATGTCTGCGCAATTTGGAAAGTGCCATGGAACTATTAGGAAGCAGTTTACTACATAACATGCAGAGAGGTGAGCCGTTGGAATCAACAAATCCGAAACTGATATATGATTCATCATACTTCCTTTTTTTCGTCTTTGAAACCGTGGAGCTTGACGTCGTGCCATCATCGTCTGGATCGGTAATTGCTGTATTCTCCACGCGTACTGCTTTTGAACATTCAGCGTCATTAGAAGATGTTGTTGCAACACGTTTAACGCCTTTAAGCCAACGTTCCATTCTTCTTTATTAATAATGTTACACGTCAGGATGGTGGGGTCAAAATAATGTACAATCGTTAGAGACAAAGTTTAGTCCAAAGAAGAAATGTACAAAACTGATACAATCAGAATACAGCAGGCAGTAGAACAATGAACACTATTTTCATATCACGTTTAAACTCCGCAATTCGCTAGCCAGCTTGTAAGTAGGTAGGTAGGAACTTATCGCTCCGAACGCTAATCGTCAACTGACTGACCAGGCGCGACGCGCGATCGCCCGCTTTTATACTTAGTCCTAGACTCGAACTTGAACATTCTCAAAAATACTCGAGTCGGCGCCTTTGATAAACAAAAAGCGGAAATAAAAATAGAAATACAAAAAAATGCGTTGTAAACAATCTCGACTTTATGCTTTTGAAGATAGAGCCGAAAGTCGCTTGTTCACAACTATAGCGTCTCATTCAGAGGCGGCTTTTATCAAAGGGACTGCGCGCTCACAAGTATACGCGCGGCGGGCGGAGTCAAAACGTTCGTCAAATTTTTTTTCTAAATTCTTGCGGAACCCCTACAGGGGTAGCGCGGAACCCTAGGGTTCCGCGGAACACACTTAGAGTACCGCTGCTCTAGACTATGTGCTTGTTCACGTAGGAACGCGCGGGCGCGGCGGCGGCGGCGGGTGCGTGCGCGGTAGACGTGGCTAGTTAGTGTTCACATTGGTAACAAGCTATCGTTTCTAGCGACAAGTTCATACTGGTTGAACTTACCTGACGTCGCGAGTGAATCGCGCGCTCCGCCCGCCGCCGCCTCTAGTTCGACGTGAACACACACAAACACCTCAAGCGTTTGATATAGCCACAAGCGCGCCGCGCGCGCCAGTCGCTAGCTTGCCCGCTACTTAGACCGCACGTGCGTTTTGTACTTGAACACTTGGCTATTACGCCATATGTTTGATATTTTGTGACCGCGCCCGCGATTCAGCGTGAATGTGCACTATCTGTGTACCAAATTTCATTTAAATCTGTTCAGTATTTTTGGCGTGAAAGCGCGACAGACAGACAGAGTTACTTTCACATTTATAATATTAGTAAGGATTATGTACAGTTGCATAGGTATAAAGTGGGTGATAGACGTGCGTACTTACTTAAGGTCGCGAACGCCATCGGTGACACACGTGAAGCTTGCTCAAATTTTCATTGTCAAATTGGCTCGCGGCGATGACAGACGGGCGAGTAAGTTCGCCGAGCCATAAGTACGCGTACTTGCTCGCACGTCTATCACCCCTTTATCTATACCCATGATTTATGAATCTTCTTGGTGCATGTACTATCGAAGAACTTCATATCTTAGCAGTTTCAAAACAAAATCCCGTGAACACGATGACTACATCTGTTACCGCCCCGGTTCTATAACGGCTGAGCGCTGCAAGCAGAAATAGTCCTTACGGTGCATAGATATGAACTTCATCGATGGTACTAATATCGAATTAAAATGGCGGGATACGACGTGAATTCGAATAACCTAATTTTTTTTATTACGGTTCTGTGGTTGTGGTAGTGAAACCCGCGTGCATGACAATGTTCTTTTTTAGGGTTCCGTACCCAAAGGGTAAAACGGGACTCTATTACTAAGGCTATGTCCGTCTATCTGTCTGGCCGCGGCTTAGCTCGGAGATTATTGGTACTAGAAAGATGTAATTTGGTATGGATACTTAAACATAAAATTCACGCCGACATAGTGGTAAAAAAACACGTGTGACTCCGGATTTTTAATTTGTCTGTCTGTGGTGTCTTGTTTATACCTTTGTGGCAATACCTACATCGCCACATTCGAACTACGCATCAAAGACCTGACGTCACACAAAAATCCTGCATCGCGCAATTAGAGTTTACCGTGCAGTGAACATATATACAAAAATCCAATATCAATCATTGGGCAGTTGCTCCTCCCTTTTCTATGGTGGACGAGTGAACTTTACACCCTGTTCCTCATACCCCTAAACCTTTTTAGTCGTAGTTGGGTTATAGTTTTTATTACTTAATTTTTTTACAATAACTTTTTGTCCAAAGACACGGTATTCTGTTCACGATACGTTGTGCACAATTTCTGAGCAGCTAACAAAAAGTATTGGCATGCATGAATTCACGTTTAGTTTACTTTTACCCGACTACGGCGAAGAAAAGGGGAGGGTTATGATTTTGACTGGTATGTATGTATGTTCATCTGTTCCCTCCTATCTTCTAAACCACTCATCACAATTTGGCAAATGAGGTATCGTTGGAAGCGTCTTGAGCGTCCGCTGGTTATAGGCTATGTGACGTTACATTAAATTCAAAATGGCGCCCTCTAGACAAATAAAGACAGGAACTTAAAAAAAAATGTTTAATCGTACCATGTTGGGTATCAAATGAAAGGGCTGAATGAACACATTTCAAAAATATATTTATATTATAAACTAAAAGAATTTAAAATAAATAAGTAATATAAACTTTAATTCGTCTGTCTGTGATGTCTTATTTACACCTTTTCAGTCGTAGTTGGGTTTTAATTTATATTACTTAATTTTTTGGAATGGTAGGTATCCCGGAAAATTTTCAAATACGGGAAAATCCAAACTTATGTTTGGACAGGACAACGTCAGTCGGGTTATCTAGTCATTCAAATATTGTTTATATTTTAAAGACACTGGGTGGGAAATTATCGAATAACTTCTCTCGCTCTGGGCGGAGCGGGAGGGCGTGTCAGACTCTTATTGACTTAAACCCCCCGTGTTCCTTCAGTTGCCAGAGGCCATGGTATTCCTTTCGGACTTTCTCGCGACCCCGGCAGGCATCGGCCCTAGCGGACACCGTCAGTTGTGCTGACATTTCTTTGAGGCGCGAGTGGAACACAACGCGCCGTCGACCCGGGCCTGGTCCCTATCGGACGGCGAGCTATCCATTGCTCACCGTCCATAAGCCCGCGCCTACGATGGCCGCGAATCAGCCTGGGTTTCCCGATGCCCAGGGCGTCTCCTGCGGCGGCTAGAGACGTGAGGGCGCGAATTTAGCCAATGCCGCGCGCGGTCCGCCGTCAGCCTCCTCCTTCGCAAGCATAACTGCTTCGCAGAAGGTGACGGCTTCCCATGCCCTCTCGCTCCGTACCATGGCCTGGACCAGGGCCGGAAGCGAGAGATCACCGCCGCCGATCGCCTTCACGAGGATACAGTGCGGCGGTGCTCCGCCCAGGCCGGGCAGACCGTCACCGTATGCTCCACCGTGTCCTCCGGGCGATCCACACAATGTTGACACCCGGGCGTACGAGTATATCCTGACTTTTCTTAACCAAACTCGACGTAACTGTAATAGAAAGCGTTATAAAATAGCCATATTTTGCAATAACAATAGACTCGACGTAAAGGGACTCGACATAAAGGGAACCAATCAGTAGAACAGTAGTAAAACAAAATTGCAACGCTAAATAAATTTTATTTCATGTCAATAGGTTTTCACACTCAAATTATAATGTACAGCTTATACATAATAACATCGAATCTGTCTAGCATTAGTAGAATTTTATATCACGGAGCAGCAAATAACAAGGATGTGCATGTTCATCAATAAATAACAAGGATGTGCATGTTCATCAATAAAATTACAGGTGCGTAAATAATTGTGTTTGTTATCAAATTACATAGGTAATTAAAAGGTAGGTATAAATTGTAAATACTCTTTTATTTAAATTGCTGGTTCAGCTTCATGGCTGAAGGCGTTTTAAAAATAACGTTTAGTAGAGCCACACCCAGTTACGAATAGTGCGAGTGCGACTGAGGATTTTATAAGTTTTATGTAAGTAGTAGGTATTTTATGTAACTATGTATTTTATTTGTATTATAGCATAGCTTTTTGTTTTCTGTTGTAGGTCTTTATTAGAAAAGAAAAAATTTACTGGCGCACGCCCCTTACCCTAACCGTTCGTTCATCTAACTAAATTGAGGACGATGGCGAATTGGCGACACTTAGGAAGGGCATCGATTTTACTAAATTGACTCATGATTTAATATGATAAACAATGTTGCCTTTAAAAACAAGAAAAACATGAATGACACGGAATGATGAACTAAGTACCTACCTACCAATTTAGTATTCGTATAAAATCAAAAGTTTACATGACCGGCCCCAATTGAACTGCTTTTAAATTTTTGCTGCCAACCGACTTGGGCTTACTGACCTAGCTTTACGGCCTCTTCTGCACCGGGATAATGTAGAATTTGTATTGAAAAATTTAGAGCACGGATAATGTGACAAATTGTCAAGCGTGCGAAAACCGCTGCGATTGGCTTTTGATAATTCATTCAACCAATCACAGCAGTTTCCATGCGCTTGACCATTAATTGTCGTTCGAGAAACTGAACCTTATAATTATATAAGGATGTATTTTCCAAAATCCTTTTTTTATTAAAATTTTATCTGTTCTATTTAATAATAATATGTTTTTTCGTACCTAATTTAATAAGTCGGTACACTAAAAACGCCATTAGGTACCTACTTACTAGATTTCGTTTTTATTTTTACTGATTATTAGGAAAAAAGACTGCAGTTTTATATTCCGATTAGGTGTGGGTACCTATTTTGTTACTAGGTAAGTACAGCAAACTGAACATCACTTGACAATATCGATCTGTTTAACAATAAAAATTATTTCTTCATTAAGTTATGCTTAGTCAGAATATGATTAAGTATACTATGGACAGGATCAACCTTGATACATCACATAGAACGAAACCACGCAAATCCGTCGTCACACAACGATACTACAAATAAATAATTACTCACATTGTCTCCAAGACCAAAACACTCATTATAATAAATAGACAATTATGCTACTTTACAAGGAATTTCATTGCAATCGATTCGCATAGGGACTTATATTCTCGCAACATGTATCTTGCAAGAGCGATGACGCGAAGCACCTCAATATGTAGGTAACTAATAAATTAGTCCTTTGCTGGTTATTGATAAACGTCTAGCGTTTTATTATATATAATAGGTAGGTATAATTATTTCAGAATCAGTACAATTTCAATTATTGTAAATGATAAGTAAGTAAGTTTATCCCATCAATACAGAACAAAGTAGGTACTTACCTACTTTTAAATATTATCTATTAATATATGAAGGTATGGTTTTATTAACTTGGTGTTGATTTATACCTATAACATAAGCAGAAATATTTTAAATTACTTGAATGGTGAAACATGTCTAATAGGGCAAGCTTTAGGAAATGGCCCATTGTTTACATGTTATAAAGGAGGATGGGCAAAAATGTATGGAAGCTGGTACCCCCGAAAACCAATGGCAATCAATAAACATAATTTATCAACAGTTATAAAGGTCTAATTCTGTAGAACAATAGTCGTTAAAGGGGACAATCTCAGTTCGCTCAGAGATATATTATGTACAACCTTTAACCGTAACGTTAACATTTTTCTGTGACTCATAGGTAGGTTGTAAGTTAAATAAAATCAATATATTGTACAATACTAAAGCTTTGAATATTAAAGTTTAAGTACTTTGTAGCAGTTAGGGAACTACAAACAACATTATAAATGGAAATAACTATTAAAAAATCTGTAAAATGTTTAAGATAAGGTTGTATAATCTAAAAAAATAAACAGTGAACTGACAATCTATCACTATAAAACTTGTTTTCTTTAACATCATTAATTACTAGTAACTCAAAACTATAAGAATTAGACCAAAGCAAATAATTCATACAAAAATGTTAATGTTAAAGGTTTTATACGTCTGAACGATCACCGAACCGATACTAACCCTCATAACAACTATTATTCTATATTTATAGGTAATTAGACCTTTAAAACTGTAAGTATATAAATTATTTTTATTGGTTGTTATTAGTTTTCAGGTACCAAAACGCCCATGCTCCTTTCACAATGAAATTAAATTCCCCTGTCTTTTTGAAATGCTGAAAACACTAAAAATTAATGCCGTTAACTATCATCGCGTTATTTGGCAAAAACTATGTTACCAGCAACGCGATAATTAACGGCATTCTTTGAATGGTATCGGTATTATAATTATTACGTTTTGACATTCGTGTCTATACGGCACACACCATTAATGTAAAACTGTAAGATTGCACTTCTTTGACGTTGGCTACACCCTTGTTTCTGTTACTTATTGTCTAACGCACCTATATGATTTCATTTTAGATTAAAAATAATTGCGCCTACACTAAAATATTGTAGAATTTAAGTACCCAAATATATTACACAGAATGATTCAAATTTTCAATTGGGCTCGGTAGCCCGCTAAACAACAATGGCCATTTTGAACTAGGAAATTAGAACTAGTTAGCGAGATCAGGCTATCACCAAAATGAAGTAGGTACAATTTTAATGATTAACAATTGGTTTTTTTTTTTAAAGCAGTGGGAATAATATACTATCATCTTCAAGAATAAAACTTTCTCTTAACAGAACGCAGGATAATCTTATTCCTGAGTGCATTCGTTATTTTTACGAAAGATGTCCATATTTTTACTAAAGCCTTAGTATTTTTTTATTTAAAAATCGATATTAAATCACAGGCTACGGCACCTATGTTTTAAAAAGATAAACCATTATCAGCATTTGATGTTACCTGTTAAGTAAAGTTTTTATAAACAAGATATACAGTATGTTACCTAACAAAGGGCGTTCCCGTTAACCCGCAATAGAATAGCGTCCATACATACTAAAAAAAATATGACCATAAAAAAATAAAAGTTTATTTGTATAGTAAAATATTCACAAACAAAAATTATTAAATTGATACGAAAAACACTGTACACGCACATGTGCCACACTTATGTTGAAAGACAACTGTTACATTTAAGTGAATACTTATTTTAAAAAAATGCAGGAGCTCGTGGCTAAGTAATAACAGCCGCAGGTTAAGCTACGCTTACCGGGGTTGGTCCGTGGATGGGTGACCATATTTACATATTGAGACTCCTCCGTGCCTCGGAAAGCACGTTAAGCCGTTGGTCCCGGCTGTCATTTGTGGATCTTTGACAGTCGTTACGGGTCGTTAAAAGCCCGAAAGTCTGACAACCAGTCTTGCCAAGGGGTATCTTATTATCCAGTTACTGGGTTGTGGAGGTCAGAAAGGCAGTCACTCCATGTAAAATACTGGTATTCAGCTGCATCCGGTTAGACTGGAAGCCGACCCCAACATGGTTGGGAAAAGGCTAGGCAGATGATGACTTATAAAAAAACAAAAATCTTTTTTTTTTTTACGCTATACTTTTAACTGGAACGCCATTCGTTAGTAACATACTGTATACAGCATACAATAAAAACATGATTTTACTTTTAAAAACGGTTCTGACGTAAATGGATCGATAACGTAGCGTCCCTTTTTGTAAAAGTAAACAAAAGATTGACATTATTCATTTGTAATTTCGGCGTCGACTGTATTGTGTGCCGTCTTGTTTTTTTCTCACTCTTTATTATGTTTGTGTTTATCCGCAGTTCACATAGTTAAAAGTCAAAAGCATTTCAATTTAAAATTAAATTAAAAATATATAACCCCAAAAAACGTTTTGCGTAACGATTAATTTACTCTCTATAATAAAAAAAAATTGAATTCAAGTATGTAAATCTAAGTCGAAGATCACGTTAGTAGAATGGCCATTGTTCTTTAAATTTTCTTAAGATTTAGCTATTTTCAGGTCAGTATCAGGGTATGTGACGATGAATATTATTTTTCAGCCAAATTGTGACTAAACGTTTTAAAGAAAGGTAGATGTTTTAAAATTTACCAATGTTAATTTGGCAGTTTACCAACGTTATCGCAAAACATGTAGGCAGGTAGATATCTAAGATTTTATATAACATTCATAAGTTTTCAATATTTACTGACAACTATGTGATTAAAAAATATAATTTAGCTTAACGATTAGTTCAATTTATTAATTGACATTTAGAAAAAACCGAGTGACGTAGCCGTCTTTTTAGCGTACATAAAAAAGCAATTACAAATTCATGTGCCCACGAAAACAGATATTATGTAGGTACTTACGGTTATGAATACGAATGATCTACCTACGTTGACGTGCAAATTGCATTTGGCCAATTTAGGTGATCAAGTATATAATATTGTGAAAAAAAAAGCATTATTACTATATTGCTCTACAAATTAATCATTTAGGTAAGGTATCTAAGGGTCAAAATCGGAAGCAGCCGATGCAAAACGTGTTAATCTGAGGTGCTACTCTTAGGAGGCCAACTTCAATTACTTTTCACTTGATCGCATAAATTAAATAAACAGGGAAATTCATTATTTATTCTTTCTTTTTATAACATTAATGTAAATTATACAAACAGCTATTAACAAATATATTGTGCAAATAATTATGTCCCATATCGATAAAACTTGACTCATTGGGATGATCGCGTCTCCGAAAAATATTAATTAAACTGTAATTTGTTGTATTCGACTTAACACACATTAACAATGCTTACTCTATACCAACAATCGACATGCATTTATATTAAAACCAAACAACAAATGCCCAAACCAAATAAGTTAATAAAATAAACAAGTCAAGCGAAAACATACACAAGAAAACAATACCAATACCTATAGTTACCTATCGACTATATATTTTCGGAATATTATATAAGTAATAAATAAAACACTACCACTTACGGAAAGATATTACAATTTTCAATGCTTCGAGGAAGGGGGATGACTTTTATACGATGGTCGTACTATGGTTTATTAAAATATATTGTAACGTTTACACAGTCAAACGCTCGTTTCACCATTTCGGTTAGGTACGGAGACGATAACAAATTTACCACGGGTACTTTTTAGTCGTAAGACTTTCTTTGTGAGTTTACTATAAAGTAACAATATCCAATACACGTCGTGTGCTATTATTATTCCCTAATTGATTTATTTTAATCATATATTTTCAGGATTTCATTCAAGTTAAAGTAGAAGGTAATATTTTAACTTGACAAAGTAAATTTGAAGTTAGCAGTATCCCTCATACTGACGTGATATTTTTTTTGGTATATATGAGTTAAGTAAATATAAGTATAACAAATCTTTTGTAATAAACTTAACAGCCTGCTCTTTGGGTTTATTATCTTGTTTGTAATGAAATGCTGGAAATTAATATTGAAATTCGAAATGTTCATTGGCAGCTGAAGGAAAACATCGTATGGAATCAAAAATGTATAAAAACAATAAAAATCTATCTATAAAAATCTGATTATGTTCAATTTTACCCAAAGTGTTAAGGTTAATGTTAGAATTATTAATAAACTGAAGTTTATCAAACCTAAATTAACATTACAACAAATTGTTTTAGTTAACAGTTTTCGCAACGGTCACACTATGGACTATGGAAGCACCTTATGTTACCTACGGCATCCTAATCGCGAAACAGTCTCGTGATCCCAAGTTTTAATTTTCACGATCTCTCTATCCATTGCTTTGGTTTTGTATCGAGGCCTTTAAAAATTGTTTTTTTTTTTTTTTTTAATTTTTGTTGGAGTTAACGCTTTGCGATCATGCATGTGCTAAGCAATATACGATCAGCACCCTAATGGCATAATATACGATAATTCAGAATTGGAATCAGTTTGAAACAAATGTCTAATACATTGCTTGGTTTTTCAATTTGTTAATAATATTGTATTATAAATACATTAAAGGAGATACTTATAAGTAAACTCTTCTTCATTTTTGGCGCCATGCGATTATATTGTGATATTATAAAGGTATGCAATGAACAAAGATAGGTTAATGAATAATGGAGAGCGAGTTCTTTTAAGCTGTAAACTTTAGAATAATCTAGCCCTTGGAATAAGTTATACACGGTGTTTGGTGCATCGTATGCCATATGAAAATGGTGGGGCCAACAATTGTTTTGGGGCCCGATGAGACAGCCTATGATCCCCCCTATCCACCATTTTTAGTTGGCAAACGATGCACCAAACACCCTGTATAATTTCTACTTTTGGTGTAGGTAATGATTATGATGATATAAAAACCGGACAATACTCTACTATAAATGTATTATGTTAGCAGTTGGCATAAGTGAATATTCAAAAACAAAACGTCAAATGAATGACAAGTATGTACGTATATACTGAAGCGCAAAGTTACCTTTACTCTTCGACATTATCTAGCTGATTTAAAAAATGATAATATCTTTTCCGAAATATGATTAACTATTTATCTGTTATTAATGTAGATAGGTGCATCAAATGAATTATAATATAAGTAAATACAATATAGCATAAAACTACTATACATATAATTTTATACAAGAATTTACAAGAATAAAATGTAATGCAAGTGGAATTAGATTGCCTGCTCATATTTTTTAACTACTTAATACATTTAGCAAGTTCTTTTTGTACTTAATAGTTTGGGGTAACGACAACTAACTACTAATGTTGCTATTATGTGATTTTAACTTACAAGGTGTAATTAAAATAACTGAAAAGCTGAAAAGGAATCATTGTACTCATCATTATGAACAACTTTTACTATGGTGCCAACAATAAAATCGCATAAAAAACTGTTGCTCCATATTTTTTGTTTCCATAACTCAAAAATATATATATATAATATTGTTTGTTAATATGCGGACAATATAGTGAGCTGCAATCAATATGGTTCACAATTCTTTTTTTTACTTTATTGTTGCTGTTTATTGTCCCTGAAAAATAAAATATTGGGAACAGCATACTTTGTTATCATAGGAATAATAATTACAATGAGCACTTTTCAGACATTTTAATTAGATCCTGTATAAGGAGGTTCACTTTAACGGTTTTATATTGCTCAAGGAGTAGTAAACAAATGGAAATTTGCCATTTCCCATCGAATTCACCCAATTTGCAAGTTGCGACACGAAAAAAATACATTATGCACTAGGCGTAGTTTTACAAGTGTTCTCGTGTTGGTCGAACTGTCCTAAATGATTTCGAATTTTTCGATTTGTATACTACTCCGAAGGTGTTAAAAAATCAAATCAACAAGTCTGAAACAAAAAACGTAAAAATAAATATATCTCTTGTCATAATTTATATTTAGTTACGTTTTATTGTTTAACACTAAGTAGGTAAGTACCAGTAGGTACATCAATAAAATATTAACCGTACCGTGAATTCTTAGAAATTACCGCTAGCTCTTTGTGAACCATATTTATCAGATTAAAACGATGTTTTCATAATAATTACGTTGTATGAACCTGCAATAGTTTATCCTACTCCGTAAACCGTATGAGCAAAGCCTGGTTAATACCTACTAACTCCCTACCGATACTTAGCAAGTTTTTGAGTGGTGTTTTATTTATTTTATATTAATCACAACTTTTTTTACCTAGAGACAGCTGTAAGTGCTAAGATTCACCGGATTTCTTTTTGGTCGAAATGTTGTTTACGATTTTTCAGCAGCAATGAAATCTAATAACGTACGTTTTTTAATCTCCTTAGAGACATACTTATTCGTAATAGATGTTGTATTTTCATCTCATTTAGGTATATACAGTCTTGCAATTTGTACAAACATCCTTCCAAATTCTTCTAAATGTTATTTACATTGTCTATTGGATCATGGCTCTACAGTTAAGTCTATGTATACCCATTCAGTAAACAATCCCACATTGCTTAGTAACAAAAATATTCTAACTATTTATTTCGTCAAAAATAGACATCTGTGTCTACAATTTTCATACCCACATCCACCTGAGGAAACATACACAATAAATTTATAATAATCAACATTATTTGTTAAACAATGATAACAATCAATAGATTTCTATTTTTTACTATACAATGTATGAACTCTAAACAGTCAGCTGTTAAATCATATCATTAACTATTAATGTACAAAAGCACAGTATACTTATTTCTATTACACTCATAATAGCACTGAAGTTGCGTAAGATCCAATCAAAAGATACTCCGATTTATTGCGACACAATATTTAATTAAACAAAATAAAATATTATTAATATTCCACCAGGTTCTCTGCAAAATTGTATATCTAGACAGATTTATTAAAATTGTGGTAAAATATATGTGAATAACGGTTACAAAAAGATGAATTCATAAATTAGTAAATAACTATGCAGTGATCTCAGACCAACAAAAAAAGAAAGACGGAGCATTTCGAACATCAAAATGAAGCCACCTTTTTATCTATGTGTCTGTAAAAAGGGTTGTCATTTGCTAAAGTTTTTCCCTATAATTTGGGGAATAATATTTTGGGTAGGATAATTTGTACGAGTAAGATATTGTTGAGTATGGTATTGTACCTCAATCGTTAGGAAGGATTCCGAAACAAAACCATTTTTTTTTACATCGCAAAATAAAATAACAATTAAGTACAAAGTGTATTTACATACATGATTTGGAGATTACCTTTTAATCAAGAATTGCTTGTGATAGGAAGCTCCGCTCTTTCACTTAGAACTATCCATTAATTATCAATTGAATGTAAAAAAAATTGGTTTGTAAATTATAGAAATATTAAGTTATAAGGTTGTTGAAGCGTAAATCATAACATCGTCGTGGGTAGTAAATTGTTTTGAAATAAAATAGGTACTTAATTATATTTACAATCAACTTTATTAAATTCAAGAAGACCACGATAACAAAATCACTGACTATAGAAAGCACGTAAAAAGCGTCCGCAATTTGGGAAAAAATAAAATTTGGGACAGTAGTATTTAAATTAGCTAGTCTAAGTTGAGAAACTAACTAAAATAAAATAAAAAATACAGTCTCGTGTTTAATTACTGTTTTGATAAAATCTCATTTTTGTTTTTTAAATTGTATGTACGTTTTTAGGATATCCGGTTTTGATCACACGGCGAAGTCCACGATTAGTTGAATAAAGGTCATTATTATCAAAATGATCGGAACAAACCACGCTGGTTTTCGATGGAAGCCATTCTGGATCATTCCGACTATTTCTTATAGCTACTATCCATTTACTTTTATTTTCAATATTACTTGGAAATCTAAAATATTAAATACATAAAAAAACAGGCATATAATTACTCGAACTAAAAAATATCGAACGGGGAAATTTCAAATCATATTATGGCAACCCTCGCACGTTAAATGTCACTGTTTTCGTTCGTTCATTCGTTCAGGTTGTTGTTCCAAGTAACCTAAAATTCATAGTTTACTAAATTAAGAAACGATGTTATTTGAAGTACTTACATGTGAAAAGTGATTCCGTGAGACTTTTTATGTGATTTGCTATTGTTTTTACAAGTTTTCACTACACAAGAAGGCATAATTCAATTTTTTTTATTGAAGTTTACTAGACGACGACTCGTGACGTACTAGGAGCGATGAGCATAGTTTTTCTGTAGGTGTGTGCGTGAGCCTGTGTGTTTACTTGCAGGAGCATAGTTTTGTGGCTACACGTTTGATGTACGTAGTGATCCGTCTTTCTATTTTGGTTGGTCTGAGGCAGTGATGTTAAAATATTATAAAATTCTATATTTCTTTTATAAAAAAAAGATAACTAAGCGAAACATTTGATGGTTGCTGCTATTTAGTTTTTAAGCTTTTGCCAAATATAAATAAAAAATCTTAATAACCATGACAGCTTGAATTCTTGGTAATGGTAACTTGAATTTTTTTTAAAGGCCTCTTTTCCTAGGTCCTTTATCGAAATATAATCCTTATTCATAGAAAACTACAGAATAACCATAACATAACATAAAATAAATATTTCATGGGCTACAAGGTGGAGTACACCACTAAACAAAACTCTAATGACAATATATATTTTTTAAACCAGATTCAGAAACACGTAAGGAAGCAACAGAATATTTTTTATTATGACGTCATCAAAATAGAATTTAAATACAAACTATAAAAAACTATTAAAATTAAAATTTATAAAATAAATGGGGAAACTAAATCAAAATTGCCATTAAAAAAAAAACCACCCGTATTATTGCATCGATCAGTTACGCTGCCGCTGGCGATAAAAATAATATCCTGGAAATATGTAGAAATATAGCAAATTAAAGACTAGTTATTTTTAAACGGTTTCTGTAATTTGTACAGAAATACGTACTTTGTTAAACTGTCTTTTGCTCAAAACTTTCTTGTCAAATTTTGTTAACGTCATAATAAAAATGATTGTAAATTAATGATAGTCTACCTACCTTCATATAAACTTGAAAAATGTAAACCACATCTTTGTTGATTTATAACTTCTCTCTCATTTCATTCAATTTTTGCCCATAGTCCTTTAATTATAAATATTAGTCCTTTAAATATGGTCTATAGTTTTTGTTGTGACGTGATCTGCAGACTTATACAGAACCATTCGATTCGGTCTCGGATTCGATTGGTAGTTTCGGTTTTGAGGAGTACTTCAAAATGGTGACTATAAGGTAGAAAATAAATTATTATTAAATAATGATATTCCGTAATATAACTGAAGTGCTACTATTAAATATACAGGGCGTCCCACGGATATGCCACATGGAGGGAAAGTACCTTGAAACATTTTATTGAAAGAAGACATTATTTGAATTTAAAAAACAATTTAAACTGCATTCATAGATATTTAAATAATTACATGGTTGAACCGGGAATCGAACCCGTTACATGAGAAAAATAATCACCCTGTAGCTTTATCATACCGATAATATGCACGTTTCCACGCCAACTGTGAGGTAGTGTACTTGGCGTATTTGCTGTTTTGATATATCGGAATTTTCAGTATTTTATTTGGTCGTTTTTTTATTTGTATTCACATATAAGTAGTCGGTATTTAAAGCAGTAAATCTCATATTTTGAGTATGCTCAATATTTTAATTTTTTTTCGGAGCTTTTATTACTACCCATTTTTATACATAATTGCATAACCAACAATTTTTGTCTGACCTATTTTTATCATAAACTTACCGATTAGCTAAAAAACCCATATTTGCAAACTTTGACCTTGAATAATTTTCAGCTCTATGCGAATGATTGCACTTTGACATGTCTACTTTGACCGGACTATAATAGAATATAATTTTTTTCTTAATTCAAATAAACTTGCTTTGTAAACAATACACCGAAGTGATGCTCTATAAACGCTATTCAAGATTCACAATCACAAATCGAAAACGGATAATTTTGTAAGTACCATAAAGTTACCATTTTCTGAATCCCCCATTCGTAAACGAATCGAATGGTTGTGATTACCTAATATGCTAGTCAATTATTGATATTCATTCAGATTTTTTTAAATAATGAATACTTAATATTTTTTTTGTTTTTTTAAATATTCCTACTTAGTGATATTAAATTACTGCTAAAATAGCAATGTCACCACAAGAAAAGCTCAGGGGCACTTTGTATTCCACCCTTTTTAAATAAGTATACCAGTACTTGACGAGAATTTGAGAATATTTTGGACATAACAAAAAAAAGATCCCATAATTCAATATGCGGGCAATAGATTACTAGCCATTGCCCGCGATTTCGTCTGCTATCCAGGATGAAAAGTAGCCTATTCTCCAGGTCATGGTCTACCCATATGCCAAATTTCATCCAAATCTGTACAGCCGTTTTAGTGTGAAAGTGCAACAAACAAACTCACTTTCCAATTAATAATATTAGTTAGGATACCATACCAAAAAGTGTGTACTTATTAGGTAACTATTTAATAAAAAACACCTCTAATGAACTATAATTCGCTAAACCCGCCAAGAGCTACTACGTGTTTCATAATCTGGATTTGATTAGGTATTACTGTAAAAGCCTGATCTGTGCAATCCATTTGTGGCGACATTTGCAGTTACAGCTTGCTACCACAAACATTTTTAACTTACTGAGGCAGTCAGAAATGTCATCAATCATTAAATTTCAATAACCAGCATTCTTAGCTGAACACAATAGAAATGATTTTGCCCCATCATATATTTGACTGGAGTTCTTGTTTATACTTGTCAATGAAAGTTAATGATTCATTAATGATGAACAACTCTGACTACCATGGCTATAGATAGTTAGTTTAATGATGTTAGTAAATCAAAGTAGATAGAATTATGTAAGGAGTATTGTCAAGGCTTCAACAGTAATAATTAAGCATTCAATTGAAATTCATTGAAATAACTATTGCACTGACTTTGTTATTGATTAATTATCATTTCATTTGATTGACAAATTGCAAAGCACAACAAGAATTATTTCATTATCAATAAATATGTAAATATAACAATTATTTATCTAGTGTGTAATGTACGATCCATGATACTGTAATCTAATTCATTTATAATATAATTATTTAAGTTTGAATAAAATCAATGAAACAAGCAACTCCACAATAAATAAATAGCATCAGTAGCAAACAATGTATGTAAACCACTCTCTTTACCATTAGAACAACCCTTTTGTATAGTGTAGATAAAACAAATGATAAAATTATCTAATTGTTGCTACAATCACAGAAATTATTGTGAGCTTTCAACCAGATGATGGATCAAACAGAGTGGCCTTGGGACTGGTGTCTTTGTCCCCACTGACTAGAGGGTCCCTGTGCAGAGTTACCTTGTTGCATCCAAGAGAGGAAGTTGGGTGGAGCTGGTGGTGCAGAGGAAGCTGGGCCAGCAAAAGCACCCTGCTCAGAACCACCGGACGGTATGTTGTTGATGAGGCCCCAGCCAGCTGCTTGATTTAGTGCAGCTGCTACTAGAGCCTGGTTCACTGGTAATCCTCCCATTCCTAGTGGCATGCTGCCACCTTGAGCTTGCCCACCGCCTCCAGCAACTGCAGTTTGACCATGTTGTCCTGTTATACTCAAAGCTTGCATGTTGACCATATCCATATTACGGCTGCTCCATGAGTTATTGTTTGAAGCATTATGAGGGTGGCCATCTTCATAATTCCGGCCTGGCATATTGCGCTGATTGGAACCACTTTTATTTTGTTTGGGTGAGGCATTTGATACATTCACAGATACACCTTTAATTATGTGATCCTGTCCACAGAGGCTTTGTGCAACCTCAGGATCCAAAAACGTAATAAAGCTGAAAGCTCTAAATGGTTTAGGAATAAACACATCAGTTACTTCACCAAACTGAGAGAAATATTCTCTCAAGTCATTGGCTGTTAATTCTTCTGTACACCGACCAACAAACACTTTACAGGGCATAGATGCAACTGAACCTTCCTTTGAGTTAGGTATCCGAACATCACACCATCGCCCATCAATCATGTGCCGCTGAGCTAGCACTCTCATCTGAGAGGTATAAGAAGCAAATCGAATGAAAGCAAAACCTTTCGACATTCCGGTTTTAGGATCTCTTTTTAATTGCGCCATTAGTACTTCACCGAATTTTTCAAAATATTCTCGTACAGTTTGCTCTGTGGCCTTCCAAGGCAACCCCAACACAATCAAGTCAGAGCATAGATTATCATTTCGCTTATTCTTCGTCGCAGCAGATTCTGAATTTTCACCCGATTTACGCTTAGATTCTTTAGGAAAGCTACATATGTATAAATGATTGCCCCATCCTTCTGGGGGTGGGTACAATCTGCCATCTCTTAATCTGATACCCCTGATGTTTTTTGTTTCGGGATGACGATATTTTAGGCCACAACAGCCCGGAAATTGCGCCGATACAGTAGTTAACATCAACGTACCATCATCTTCGATTGGTAATTCTATGGGTTCTTCGTTTTCGTCTTCAGCCACGGGCAAGTACTCGAAGGACATTATTTCTTATTCATGAACAGTATTGTTAAAAATTGATAAAAGTAAACACAGTTATTATACTTAACACTATACAAATGTACAATTTTTATGTCATCTAAATAAATAAAATTAATTAACGTCACCTACGGGTTATGAACCCATTGCAATTTGCAGGTTGAAAACATAGTTCGACAAATAGATTTTGATCTATGTAGAGGTGGAATCAAAGGGAATTTTGTAGAGTTACAAGTGTCAAATAATGGTGATCATGCTATAATAATAGACAACTTTCTAAAATTGACGTTTTACATCACTTGAATGTTGCCGTTCCTGTAGAATAATCAACGACAAAAATATTATGAGGATAAGAACTGCCACTTGGTCACTTCAGATGTCGCTAGTACCCGGTGTCTTAGAATTTGACTGCTTCTAGCTGTCACTATCCATACATTTTTTGTAAACAATCGACTTCTTTTACGAGATCTACAGGCGCTTGTGATGTGTTATATGTAAATTATAGTAAAAGTGTGGGTGTTTTGTATTATCTTATTAGAGCAGTGTTATAATGGGGATCTAAACTGCCATTTGCTTACGATAGATGGCGAATCGTTGAGATGGCCATTGAAAGCTGTCAATTCCATACATTTTGTAACCTAGCATTCAGTATACGTAGTATCTCTAAGTAGTCTGTGCATTCAGTCAATTTCAATTTTCTCGAAATATGCCTCTGTGTACTAACCCCGGTGTTCATGTATTTTCCAAAGATACAACGCAAAAAAAAAGTGGGAAAAGGCTATTACTACGCAAAAATTTAGTAGCGGCACAGCATAACAAGTTACGCCAGAATCATTTCCAAGAGTCTGATTATGTAGAAGAATCAGCATAAACAGGTGAGCTTTATGTGTTGATTTCAGTCATAAGCATTACAGACAGAGATTTCTTGTTATAGTGCGATAACACGTGTTGTAAATTGAAATTTAATTTAATTATCAACTTATCACACTTTGTACAGGGATAAAGTCCTGTTTGTTTAAATTTCGCGCGTTTCCAGGATCAACTTTCGTTTGCCAAACTCTATCACTGTGGTTAGTTTTAATGATAACTACCTTACCTAAAACAAAACCTAAACTTAGTTAGTGTGGGTTTATGTAAATAAACCAATAAACATAAGTATCCTGTGCGCCTCCATATTACAGAGTGTTAAAAGTCTTATACTTAAAGTAATCTGTATGAACTTTTTAAATATTTTGTTTGTTTTCAGGATATCCTCAAATATGCAGATTTCTCAAAAGGGGACTGTCCCAAGCATATTCCCTTGGTCCACCTGAGTGTCAACAACACCTACATCAAGAAACCTTTGGTATTTGGAAAGAAGCAGATGCAGAATTGGTTTTAGACAGCCAACTGTGGACGAAAGTATTCCAGAACCGTCTACTAGCACTGAAATATAATCTACTATAGAGAGCACCTTAGAAGATATTACTCCAAGAACAGTATCTGTTAGCATCCAATGTGGTAGCATCTAGAATTTTATTTATTTGTGCTATGGTTTGTAATTTTAAAGGAAATAATATGAAATAAAAGCGTTTTTATATGTTAATAAAGTTTTATTTTAATGTGGTGGTGGTATGAATGCAAGGTGTTGTATAATACTACTTTTATAGATTATGGAATGTCTGTAGTTGTGACATAGAAACTTCATGTAGGAGTATTATTTTATCTTGTACAATATTTTCAGCAGCAAGTAGTACCACAGCTATATCTTTGCAATGGGCTTCTTTTCCTTCTCCTGTGGCACATTCACAGCTTGCTTCTTCAGGAATTCCGTCATCACTTAATTTGATGTTTACCTCATATTGAAGCTGTTTCTTAGATGCCTTGCAATAACCTGGAAGAAGAATAAATTAATGTATAAAAATGTATGTATAAAGTAACAACACAACACGCACATTTAAAACTTTGTAACATCCTTAATCATGGAATAAGACCAACACCCACTTTATTTCCTAGACATCAACTTTAGTAAGAATAAGCCTACCTTTAAGGTATGTACTTTGGCAGGAAGTTGTTGATTGTAGAACAAGAGATCTTTATTCATACAATCTTACAGCATCACTGATATTCTTATTGAATCTGAAATAAAAACCATTACTTATATTAAAAGGGCCGCACGAGGTTATCAAACATTTACCATGTATCATTGGAAATAAATATATGTTAGGTACCTGTCAAAGTCACTTTGAATATTTTGCTTAGTAATCTTCGACAATTTGGTGGAGCTATTAATATTTTAGTAAAGATCGGCTTCAGGAACGTCAATGGCTTGGCTTTCAGAAGCTTGAGGGCTTCGATTGCCGAAATTAAAATTTCGGTCGTAAGCTTCTAACCTAAAAAATAAAGAATACCATTTATCACTAAAGTTGTTGGCTGAGTTTCCTTTTAATGAAAATAGAAGATCATTGTAACACAGTGGTTTAATAAAGTTCTTTACATTTTATAAATATAAAATTAACTTCATCTGAACACACAGGATGACAGAACAGAACATAACAGTTGCTAGGCAACAACTAAAATAAAGGAGACTCTACTCCTAAAACATAGTGCATTAAAACCTTCATGGTACAACACCCCCACTTAATCCACTATGCTGTCTGCAGAACACATGTTTCTGCTTACCAACTCCCTTTGTCATCATATCAGCAGGCATAAGGGCAGTCTCACAATATTCAACACAAATTACCCTTTGTTCTGCTAATTCCCTAACGAAATGATATCTTATATTTATATGTTTAGAACGTTTTCCAATAGCAGGAGTATAAACTAGCTTACTAGCACTTTGACTATCACTAAAAATAGTAACAGCAATGTTATGCCTGCCCGTCAGTTCAGAATATAAGCCATTAACTGATATCACTTCCTTAGTCTTAGCGACCTCACAGATTGCGATGTACTCAGCTTCAGCAGTACTTAACGCTACACAACGCTGTTTTAAAGACTGCCAAGACACCGCAGCACCACTGAAAACTAGGGTATAACCAGAGAAAGATTTCCCATCAGGCCCATTTCCCCAATCTGCGTCTGCATAGGCGACCAAAGGCTTATTACATTTTTTGTAACACAACGATAGCTCCGCTGTCCCTTTTAGATACCTAAGGACTCGTTTTAGTGCCGCCATGTGAGTAGAATCATTGCAGTTATTGAATTGACTTAGCATCGTAACTGCATATGATATATCAGGTCTTGTACAACATGCCAGATACATAAGTGAACCGATAATTTCTTGATACTGCGTGTTGTCATTCTTTCTACCACATTTCAAGCGAAGATTCACTTCAACCGGTGTACCAACTGGTTTGCACTCCAACATTCCATATTTCTCCAAGAGTTTTGAAATGTATTTCTTTTGAGACAAGTGGATTTCACTTAAACTCTTCCTCTCGATCCGGACTCCAAGACATTCTCTTGCCTCACCCAAATCCTTTATTTTGAACGATCTTTCAATCTGATGTACCACCATCCTGGCTTCTACAGTTTTATTTGTGAATATATAAAAATCGTCCACGTACAAAGCTATAACAGTGAAAATTTCTTCATGATTCTTTGTGTATACACACTGGTCATATTTAGACCGAGAAAACCCCATCTTTAATATATGCTCATGAATCTTTTGGTTCCAACACCTGGCAGCTTGTTTGAGGCCATAAATGGCTTTCTTTAATTTGCAAACCTTGCCTTCACTCCCCTCTTGAACAAAAGATTGCGGCTGTTCCATATAAATCTCTTAACTGAAATAGGGTCGGGATCATCCGACACATAGAAATTGTATATCATGTTGTTCTCCCGCTTCGGAACCCTATTTCGAGCAGGGTAACGTCTCGAACTTTGCAAATCTTCTGCCATAGGATTCTCTATGTCGACAGAGTCGTAAAAATTCTCTCCTGAATCCGATCTCGTCGGTGAACTAGCCCTCGCTGTACTAGATGCACTTCCAGATTCTTCTTCATTCAGATCCGAACTAACCACCGGAACCCCCACTGCATCGGGACCAGCAACCTCTGGAACCTCTGGTTGAGTAGTGGAACAACTAACTCCAGGAATGTCATACTGTATATCTATGACCACAGCATCCTTCTTAGAAACAGGAACAGCTCTGTCTTCTCTCTCTTTCTCTTTTATAGTCACGGGAACATTTTCCATAAATGTACCATCTCGAGCGATGATAACCCTCGTTGGATCATCCTCCAAATTGATAAATCGGTACGCCTTCGAATTGTTCGAATACCCAGTCATTATCATTTGAACCGTCTTTAGATCAAACTTCTTACGACTATGATCCTTTACCAGAACCTGAGCTCTACATCCAAATATTTTCAGATGCGATAGATCAACTCTCTCTCCTGTAAAAACCTCCTCTGGAACTTTATCCTTGAGGGCCATTGTTGGAGATCGGTTTTTCAAGTAAACGGCACAACCAACAGCTTCTCCCCAGAATCTCTTGTCCAAACCAGCCTCATGCACCATACATCTAGCCTTCTCAGTTATTGTGCGTATTGTTCGCTCCGCCACTCCATTCTGTTGAGGAGTATAAGGTACTGATCTTTGGTGTTGGATCCCATGTTTCTTCAGGAAACCTTGAAATTCTCCGTTGGTATACTCAGTGCCATTATCGCTACGAAATTTCTTTATCCTCTTTCCCGTCTGATTTTCAACTAGTGCCTTGAATTCCATAAATTTTGCGAAAACTTCGGTCTTGGATTTCAACAAATAGCCAAATGTTTTTCGGCTGAAGTCATCCACAAAAATCAGGTAGTACCTATTACCACCCCAGGATTCTACCTCCATAGGACCCGCTAAATCTGAATGCACGAGTTCAAGAAAGTCTTTTGCTCTCTTGCTTTTCCCTTTAGGAAACATTTTGACGCACTCCTTCCCTTTACAGCACCCTTCACATGGTTCCGTGCTCACCTCTTTAAAAGTCAGACCATCTGTCAAACTTTTCAGCTTCACCATCAGAGCTCCACTCAGGTGACCTAGTCTTCTGTGCCACAAATCAAAACAGGCGCGAGACACGTCAGAACCATCGCTGCTTCTTTATCTAAAACATATAAACCCTGTTTCAGTGGTGCTGTCAATACTGGCTTTCCGATTACTTTTATTTTGTAATCCTTTTGGTAAACCTTACAAGAAGTTAATGCAGGTGCCTATTTCAGTGGAAAGACTGGATGGAAAATAATAATATATTTAGGAAAGTCGTAGGTACAAAAAGAATTAGACAATACAACTTGAAATGCACCACACTGACACAAAGTTTTTTTTATTAGTTATGTCACTGCAGCTGTAACATGCCAAAGAGGCTTTAATACTTTCCCTCAGCTGCTAGTAGACTTAATCCTTCAGACCTAAGCTCTGACAAAGTTCCAGTAGTCTGGGTCTGGGCAGGGCCTTTCGATCTCTCGGTAAATTTTGCAAGTCCCACACTTTAAACTTCTGTAAAGAATCGATTTCATTCTTCATGGCTACTAACCATCTACCTTTATTTGAACTGCTTGACACTGCTTCTTTATACGTTGAAGGTTCTCTTTCTAGAATCGAATCGACCAAGAATAATTTAAAGTCATCCAATTTTTGTGGAGGTCGTAGAGTACTTCTGTCTCTGAGATTATACCTTGGAACGTCCGGTATAGAAACATCGTTCTCTGAATTCATCGGCATCTCAACACCAGGAGGAATAGCATCTACGAACTCTTCAGTTTCACAATCTGAAAATGCGTTTTCATTTTCTATGATCTCACTTTCTCCCTCTAATTGGACTGACTCTCTTACAGGAGAAGCTACATGGTGTGGAAAAACATCTTCTGGAAAGATCACTCCCTCTGTCTCCTGTCCTATCAAAACAGAATCTCCCTCTATCTCACCGCTTACTGGTAAATTCACATCTTCCTGAAGGACTGGCCCCAAGGCCGTTGGGATTCTCAATTCCATGGTTGGACAAAAGGTGACATCCCTAGATCTTTCGGTCTGTTTTCCATTCCAGATGCGATATCTATCGTCGTTATCGTATCCAATAAGTCTACCTTTGACAGCCTTCTTATTTAGCTTCTTCCTTTTCTGTTTAGGAATATGAAAGAAACATTCACTCCCTATCACACGCAAGTGTGAGATCTTAGGCTTCTTCTTATGCCACAGCTCATACGGTACTTTCCCTTCTTCTCTTGTGGGTCCCGTGCGATTGAGAACGTATGCAGCTGTATTGATAAGTTCTGCCCACAGGGCCTGTGGAAATTCGTCTCCTGCGTGCATATATGAACGAGCTGTTTCCACAAGAGTCCTGTTCTCTCTTTCTGCGCACCCATTTTGCTCGGGCGTGTATGGCATCGTGAGCCGCTGGATTATTCCCTGCCTGTTAAGTACCTCTCGAACCGCTTTATTATTAAATTCCCCGCCATTATCACTCAATAGTGTTTTGACAGTGTGTCCAGCATTTTTGGCTTCTTTAAGAAATTGAATAATCTTGTCCTTAACTTCACTTTTGTTTCGAATGAAATAAACATGACGAAACGCGGAAAAGTCATCCTTTAAAAGAACAAAGTAGCGACATTTCGAGTAACTTTCAGGAAATGGTCCACATACATCGGCGTGAACCAGCTCTCCAGGCATACTAGCTCTTTCTCTTTTGCCAAATTTAAGACGCTGTGCCTTTCCATAAATGCAGCCTTCGCACTGTATATCATCTTTATCAGTAAGATTAATCCCCAGTTCCCTCTTGACAAGATCTTTGATGTATTTCTTGTTCTGGTGACCAAATCTTTCATGATATAACTGGAGTAAGCTCGATGGATTAACAGCATTAATCTCTACAGGTTTGCTTGGTAGAACTGTCTTCATTTGTAACTTATACAGTCCTCCACTCTGGTTCCTGTTTCCAACTGCTAAAATCTGACCATTTAATTCTAGCCTGCACTCTTTCGTGGTGGAAATAAATGTGCTATTTTGCAGTTTATCTTGTGCAGCTAACATGGATAACAAATTCTTGGTAAGCTTCGGTACATACCAGACATCACTCAGAGTTAAATTCAGTGTTTTGCCGTTAACTTTGGTTTGAACTACCACAGACCCTTTCCCTTTTGCAGGAACTACAGTCCCATCTGCCGTTGTAACGGTGTGGTTCGATCCAAAGTCCTCAAAATATGTGAACATATCTCCCCTATTGGTGACGTGAGTCGTAGCACCATTATCTACATACCAATTTTCTGTATCGCTTTCTTCAGAGCAAGTGTAAATCATCAACGTTATATTCTGCACTTGCTGCTGCTTGGACGAAGACTGTGTAGGTTTCTTCGGTCTGCCATCATTAATCCACTCCTTGCAATTTTTAATGCGGTGGCCTATTTTTGAGCAGTACCTGCATCTTATGTTCTCGTCTCTTAACTGTGATTTATGCTGCACCTTTGAGGTAGAGGCGAGCACTTCCTGAGTCTCCTCAATATGACCACCTAGCGGTCTCTCGTACCCGCACAGTTGTGCTGTCAGTGATTCAATTGTCCTCTCTTGTTTGTTTAGCAGCATCCAACTTGATTTGAAACTGAAAAATTTTTCACTGAGGGAATCTAAAATTTTACAGATCAAGAACATTTCCGGCAACTTCATGTTAGGATCGGTCTTCAAAATCTCAGCATTCAAATTGTTCCAAATGTTTTTAAGTTTTGACATCATGGTTGATGCGTCATCAACGGAATTATTTTTGAAACTAAAGAATTGCATGCATAATGTGTATGCTCTGTCTTCTGATTGACCGTCAAACAAGCGGTGAAGTTCCTGCCATACTTCGTTTGCTGTTTCAAATCGCATGACTTTCATTAGATTCTCTTCGGTCATGTTGCTTGTTATGATAAGTAGAGCGTTGCTGTCTGCCTTCCTATATTTTAATAATTCTGCATTATAGGCCATCAGTGCACCATCGCCTGTTCCTAAAATTGGCTTTCTAAGTTTTCCTTCTGCCGCCTCCATGGCACCTTCTGTACCCCGCAGCATGATGGACACCTTATATTTCCATGTAGCCCAATTCTGACTACCTATAAGCTGACCGATCTGAATCTTGGTGGTGGTAAAATTTTCCATTTTGACAGCACCGAAAAAAAAATATGATTTTTTTCGTTTGTCTTATCTTGAGTAACCTGGGTATCCTGGGTATTCTGAGTATTCTGAGCCCATAACCTAATGCAGGTGCCTATTTCAGTGGAAAGACTGGATGGAAAATAATAATATATTTAGGAAAGTCGTAGGTACAAAAAGAATTAGACAATACAACTTGAAATGCACCACACTGACACAAAGTTTTTTTTATTAGTTATGTCACTGCAGCTGTAACATGCCAAAGAGGCTTTAATAGAAGTCTCATCGAAAACAACAGTGCAACCCTTAGTACACATTTTACTTACCGACAGCAAGTTTGTCGTCAAACCTGGAAGCATAAGTACATCCTCAAACCTCACAGAGCGCCCCATGACATACACATCCCCTTGTTCACTAGACTTAATTTTATCATTGTTCGCGGTCGTCACTAGCTTAGAACTAATGTATTGTCTATCTTCAAGAATTTGCATATCAGACGTCATGTGTGATGTAGCTCCAGAATCTACGACCCAATGGCCCTCACCAACCGTCATAGTTAGAGCGGCCATTAGTCCCGAGGTTTCCTTATTGTCTTTCTTCTTACTGAAAGATGTGTATTTGTTGTCTTCAGACTTGTTTCCCGTCTTACGTCGTTGGCACTGCCACTTATAATGCCCTTTCTGTTTACACAAATGGCATATAACACCCTTTTTGGACTTTGACATCACTGCCGTTGACGTGTCATCTTCAGTTGTGTTCGTTGTGCTGCTTTTCCTCAAGCTTTCTTTGAGCAGCGCTGCCTGCACAGACTCTGTCGTAATCTTCATGCCTGAATGCTCCAAAGTCATCACCAGAGGATTGTACACGTCGGTTAAACCGGCCAACATAATAATCCCAACAAATTCATCATCTAGACCTGCCTTTATGCTAAGTAAGGACTGGCTGGTTGCCTGGATGTCATTAAGATATTCCTCCATCGATGAAAACATTGTCAATTTGACATTGAATAACTTCCGCAACAGATAAAGCCGTCGCAGTAATCCGCCGTCAGCATATGATTTTTGCAACGCTTGCCAAGTATCTCTCGCTGTCTTGAGATGCATGATCATGGGATAAATATTTTCCTTGCACATGAGGCAGATTTTACTCCTAGCTTTGGCATCCTTCCTTTTAGCCTCTACCGAGTCTGCCACGAACTTTTCATTCACACACTCCCACAGATCGAGATCGGTCAGAAACATTTCCATAGCAAAAGCCCACGTACAATAATTCGCTTGGCCTGCCAATCTCTCAACACTTTTTATAACAGCTTGTTCCATATTTGAAATTGAGATCAGATACTTTTCCGCTCAGATATCGCACCAGACCACGCCTAGGCCCATAACCTGTTGGCTGAGTTTCCTTTTAATGAAAATAGAAGATCATTGTAACACAGTGGTTTAATAAAGTTCTTTACATTTTATAAATATAAAATTAACTTCATCTGAACACACAGGATGACAGAACAGAACATAACAGCTTGCAGCAATTGCTAGGCAACAACTAAAATAAAGGAGACTCTACTCCTAAAACATAGTGCATTAAAACCTTCATGGTACAACAAAAGTAATGTTCTCTCATTTTTCGTAAATTTTCCTACCATAACTCAAGTAAGAATTAACACGTTACAACTAAAAAAAGATCCAAATCTAGAGGGTAGCACTGATGAAAAATATTTTATTGTTTAAAAGTCTACCTCTCAACAAGATCTGTTTTCTTTCCAGTTATCCTTGCTCCTCGTTTTTTCAATTCGTCTTTCAATTCTTTGAGCTTCCAGGTACAAGGGTATAATACATGATATCAATAACGATGGTGGACTGGTTTCAACACAAAAAATTGCAAAAAACACTGATGTAAACAAAGCGAAAACGATTTGACAGTGGCCAATGGCCATCCCGCCGCTGGCGACATCTGCGCTGAGCTTTGCGTGTGGATCCCCATTAACATCTCTGAAGTTTTTCAGTAAGGAAATCATCCTAGGGTGTTGTTTTCAACTCTGATCAGGTTATTTCTGCCGTAAGCTTCGGCTAGCTAGCGACAATGGTGGGCTTTTTATAACAATCGGAACTAGGGATGCAAGAAGTGCCAAAAGGTATCGTTCGTAAAGTTCGTTCGTGTCAAAAGTACATCGATTTCGATTTATATAAAAAAAAAACGATTGTTACATCGATATATAAAAAAATTGTTACTTTATTATTCTTTTTAGAACAAAGTTTTTTAATCATATAAATACCAAAATAGAAGAAAAAAAATAACATTTTCGGCTCTGAATTCCAGTAATAATAATATAATAATAATATAATAATCGTTTATTTATAAAAAGGGGCACATTTACATTAAGTAACTTAACAAATAAAATAGAGCACAGTTGCTTATTTGCCTGAACTAGGTGATTTTAGTCAGTAGTAACAGTGGTTTTAGTCAGTAGCGACAACGGTGTTGCTATCGGAAATATATAGTTTTTAATACATTTTCGATACTTGGTATTTTATATCGATACATCGATATATCGAAATAATAAATATCACCTAAAAAAATATATCTAACAAAAATATCGATATTTCGATATATCGATTTTTTTTTTGCAAGCCAAGGACCACATCAATTTGATTTTGTTCCCTGATGATTGATGTCCTCCAACGTCCGCCACGCAACCAACAGACGAACAGGCAAAGGCGCAACTGCCATTTAAAAAATCTGTGATTTTACTAGCGCGAAGAAAAGAAAGAAATAGCGTTTTTTATTGAATATATCTACTTATCAACATCGAACTAGAAATCACTCGGTGAAATCAAAGATTTAGGAGTTGTTACTCCTAGATCTTTAATTTCACCTAGTTATTAACTGCAATTCACATCCCTTTATTTATTAGATACTATTCTAAACCAATTTTGAATGCAATGTTTATGCTGTTGGTGATATTCAATCAGCAGAACTTACTAATTGTCTATGGAACATTTAATCCGGGGTTGACTGTTGGAAAATTTATAAAATAAATGCAGAAAATCAGAAATTCGTCAGAAAAATATTGAATGAATTGATGTGCTCTTTTCAATACATAGCTTACAAAATTTGATATTGTTCTAAATACATAGTTTAAAGGTGAATCTTTTTTTTCAGTCTCTGAAATAATTAGTATTCATTTTATTAACAAAAGTGGTAATTCTAACATAACCTAAATGTGTTAACAGCAAAAGAATTGATAAGATAGTTTAAAAGTTCCTTTTAAAATGTTGATATCATAAATGTTTAATGCATTAAAACAAGATTGCTATGGATGATGACTCTAAAGAATATAGAAGGAATAAACCACAGCAAAAGTTTTATAAACCAGGTAGTGGACCATTAAGACGATCAAGTTATGGTTTGGATGCAAAAATGGACACAAACGACATAGACGGAGGTTCTAAAAGCCGAAACCAAAATTACTACGGATCTCAAAATTCTATTGCTGACGATTTAAACGACACTTACAAAGGGACGAATATGCGTCACAAAAAGCCTGAACAACAACTTTACGTGCCTAGATCAGGAGAATCTTGTTCTGATAATGGTAGACAATCTAAAGTACCAATGAGGTGTGATAATTCTAGTCAGTACGGCAATAGAAGAATGTCTGATAATCCAGATAGACAGGGTTCAGGGTCATTTTCTAGAGGTGCCTCCAAAAGGGACAGAATTTTTGCAGATTATCATCATAAAGATGGTACAAACAATGATATTAATTATAATAGACACTACAGGCAAGCATCAGAAACAAGATCAATTTCACCTACACATATGCAGGATCAAAAGTCTATTGACAGAAATAGAGATAGTAGAAGTATGGATACATCAGCAGGTCGACACATGTCATCTTCTGGTGGTAAACCACCATCTGGTCGACGAAACTCTTCAGGTTATACATCTGACTCCTCAAGACCCAAATACATGGTAAATTTAGATAATATACCTCCAAGATTTAGAAAGAAATTTTTAGAACAATCAGGCCATCACAGTTTTGATAGTGCTGACCAAATACGCAGAGATAAATATTCTTCAAATCAGTCTGTACAACCATCATACAACCAGGATAATTATTATAATATGACAAACTGGTCCCAAACATTGCCATCAAGAGGAAGAGGCAGATTAAGAGATAATGAAGGCTTTGACAGAGAAAAATTTATAAGTACATATTTGAAAAACTATGATGTTCAAAATTCTAGAAAGTCTACTCCTAGCGGGTCATACTTGAATTTATATGATACAAATTCAGCAGAAAATAAACATTTGAATGAGAAAGTTAATACTGGATCAAGCAGCACTGAAAGTCAAGAATTTCATGATGGTAAGCAGTAGTTATAGTATTGAAGATTCATGTCATAAAATTTGAATTGTTAAGATGAATTAAGAAATCCTAAACTGTTTCTTACATTTTTTCTGTATTGTTTTCTAGAACTATTCTACTTTAATCAATATGAAAAATAATTATTCACAAATAGAAATAGTTTACATTGCTAAGTCTACAAATTAATGCGGAATACTAGATTATAAGTAGAATATTTTATAACAAAAACAAAACAAAAAATCACATGATCTGCCCATTCTGTGACACTGCAATGAGTTCAAGCCCCTAATTGAAATAATTTTATATTAGTAACTAACTTCTGTGTAGTCTAGAAATAGAATAAAACATCTTGTGAAAAAAGTAAACACTTACACGATACTGAGGTGACCAATGTATTGGCTCAAACAAACAGTGCCATTTAGTGGCGGACTTAGCCTGTCGGGGGCCAGGGGCAGCAAACTAAATGGGGGCCCCCCATTAATTAAATTGTTTTTAAATCTTGAATATCAAGTTTTTGAGATTGCATCCAGTATTTCCATACTTATTTGAATATTGGTTTTCCATATCTTAGGTAATGGCAACATTCAAACCAGTTTTGATAGCATTTAGGATCGTGGGGCTAAGTTGTTATTGTATGCACAAACATTATAATATTATTTATTGCGATTCCATGTCTTTTTAGCATCACAGAATGGTACAAGCAGTATGGCTAACACTATTTCCAGTAGCCAGTTGGAGCAACAGAAACAAGAGACGGACAATGAACATGACAGTGAGACAACATCTCAGATCTCTGCAACTTTATTGGACATTTCTAATTTGGTAAATATAGCTTTAAAAACATCATAAACTCTAGTTTCAATAAGTTGAGATGAACCTGGTAATTTTCCCTAAAAACTTAAATGAAAAATAATAAGTATTATTTTTCATTTATATAATATAGTTTTAATAATTGATTGATACAGTTGAATCATTGATTGATGAATGACTGGAAATCTTTGGACGCAGTTTTTGTGAACTCCTCATGATAAGGAATAATGTGGTTATATAGAATAAATTACATACCTCTAGTAAAATAGTTTCTAAACTGACCCATTTCAATGATTCACCCTGTATAAAATGTGATGTATATGTCGCAGGCAGAGTTTCTCGCAGCTAGCTAGTAGCTAGGCAGGCTATTTATTATTAGCGCAAGGTGCGTTACGTCGCAAGCAAGGTTGATACCAGTTCACAATTTGTCGGTATTATTTCCGTTAGATTATATCGAAAAATAATGCATTAAGTTGTAAATTGTTTGTTGCAGTTCACAATTTTGTACCAATAATATTCCGCAGGAGCCCTTCTAGCACCAGATTCCATCGACACCTTACGTTATTAGGGTTCCGTACCTTATACTTACCGAAAAAACGGTACCCTTATAGGATCACTCGTGTGTCTGTCAGTCGTCCGTCAGTTTCTTTCTGTGACCCAAACACGGACATGTAACGTAAATAAATGAATTTTGAATATGGGGGTCACTTTTGGCAAAATCTTTAAAACTTTTGGGTAAATTAGAAACCAATTTTTTTTTAAGTTTTGCAAGTTGTACTTTTTGACATATCAAATGAAAGGGCTTGTTGCGAGGATTTCAAATACATTCTTTGAATTTTTTTTTCTTTTTTTTACGATATTTATGAAAATACTTTTTTTTTTTGGGAAAAACTATATTTCTTACCCAGAGACACCGTCTTCTTAAGTTAAAGTTATGTTTGACTTTTTAGTGTTTTTTTTGTAGTCGATTTTTTGTTTTTTGTAAAAAGTTTTAATTTTTCACTTTGGTTGTGGCACCTTCCCCATACAAATTCGAAAACAACTACCTGCTGTGTAAATAACAGTGACGGGAAACTTAAAACATCATCCATATATATAGGCTAAGTGGGAAAAATTCGTATTATTGAATCTAACTCAAAAACTACGCAAGCAAAGTTAATAAAATTTATATGGGACCACCTCTGAAGCATGACCTAACAAAAAAAAGGAATCATCAAAATCAATTCATAATTGGCGTAGTAAAAGTGCAGTCGAATTGAGACCTTCCTCCTTTTTGAAGTCGGTTAAAAATAGATGAAAATTGACCATTCCCTCCCCTACATTCCATACAATAAAATAATATTTACATCATTAAAGGCAGAATAATACAAGGATAGAAGAATAATTCCAAAAGCGTGTAACTCCATTTGCCACAGATTTTATTTATGTTATAAATCGTCTTTTCTAGTAAATTCTTTAAAATAGGTATAAATCCATGTATATTTTTGGTACTTAGTAACCTGTTGTAATTTTTTTTCCTTTTAAGGATTGGACAGAAGAAGTAGAAAAGAACATAAAATTAGATGATGTGTGTGATACATCCACCAGTTTCTCACAACCCTTGAAAAAATCTGTTCAGGACGACATAAAGCCTGAAATTCGAGAGTCTAAACGCAGCGGAAGACCTCGCCGTAAAGATAGAAGGTAAGTTATGAATATATTTATTTATAACCATCTTATGATCACAGCTTGATATATTTATCATCATCATTAAGACATTGGGATTTATCGATCATATAATACATTGTAGAAGACACATAAACAATTATTGTCAAATATTGTTGTTGTTTATTGCAATGATTTATAATTGCAGGAGTTCGAGTAGGGGGCTTAGAAATACTGAGAAGAAATCCGAACGCACCAGAAAAGACAGTACAGCAAGCACTCAGCATGAACCAGAGAGACCTAGGAAGGACAGTAACGTTAGCATACAGCACGATATTATACACTCGGGACTGAAACATAGAGAGCGGGAGAGGCGGGACAGCCACAAGAGTAATCGGTCTTCTACTATTGGAAACAGCAGAGACGATTTAGACCGCTGGAGGTCGTTACGTTCTTACAGTAGAGAACAGAGTACTGAAGGGTTAGTAGGAGAGTAACTTGTTTGCTTTATTTTTGAATATTTCTTTGTTTTATTAAAGTACCAGTAACACTTGCTTTTTGCTGCTCTTTATACTGCAAGGCAGCATGTTGGAGTACCCACCTGTCGAAAGATGGGTGCTGTGTAAATCAAGTTATAGGATCATCATCAACTTTCTGCTATTGTCCCAGAAAAAACGGCTTTTTCTTCCATTCTCGCCTTTTTCTTTCATATCGTCGTTCACACAATCCATCCATCGGTCTTCCTCTCCCACTCAATTCATCAAAATTAATATTCCAAATATTATAGTTGTACCATTTATACAGGGTTATTGGTCATATGTCGGCAATCCATTAAGGCGATGTAGGAGAGGTCATTTACAATCAAATTATCCCTTTTAACTCCTATGTAAATGCAAAAAATTTCAAGTCATTTGTCATTTTATATTTTTATTTCATACATTTTAAAATATAAAATGTCAATTTACTCGAAAATGGTTGACAATAGCCTAAGGGTCATCACCTGTTATTTGGTTGCAAATGGCCTTCTCTTACATCGCCAATTTATTAAATTACATTACACAAATTACATTACCAATAACCCTATATTCATACATAAAGTTACATGGTCACGAGACGTAAAAATTTGGTCAAGTAGGAAGTTCATTAGAAAATTCATTGATATGCAGCCGATTACGTCATCAGATGGCATTTTATTGACAAACTCTTACATGAAAACAAGAAAACTGCGTTGCAATAATTGTGACTTTGACTCATAGCTCTTCATCTTTATTTCAGGAGAATAGTTTCACAATGCAACAGCCGGGACACATCAGCTAATCGTGCCATTAGTCCGCGGGATACCGATGGTTTTCGCATCCCATCTGCCATGTCCAAATCTGCCGCATGGTTATCAACAAATCAGGTAATCAACAGTAATTTTAGCTCATTCAATTTTATTTGTTATGTGATGTTTCCTTTTTTAACCCCCGAAGTATAAAGAGGGTTGTTATAAATATGACGGCTTTTTCGTGCTGTGTAATTTTGCATGTCTGGCTATCGTAGCTCTCAAACGGGATTTTCTTATTAGATGGCTGATTTAATCAGGTTGGTTCTTAGCTTTTTTTATACCAGACTACTTTGGAACGAAGTGCTTTCATTTTGTGATCTCATTGGCGTATGAATGTAAGTGAATTTACTCCCTCATAGATTTTCCTATAGTCTCAACTTCTGAACAAATTTTAACAAAATGTGGTTTCTTTGGATTGAAATGCGGTATGTATGAACCAGAATGTTCTAGGATATACGTCACAGATGGTCACAGGGTAGTGATTTCAGAAACATGTTCATACTTACCAGCTTGATATGAAAATCTGTTCAGTCTTTCTTAATATAATCAACTCTTGTCTGATTTGTGTAGGGATCTCGGCCATAAAATTGTAGTTTATTTCACTTTCACTCACAACACAGTGCAGGCAGCAGGAGCAGAAATACGGTTTTAGTTTTTTAGGGATCGGTACCCAAAGGGTGCCAAATAGAACACGCAATTGCTAAGTCTGCAGTCAATCTGTCTGTCAGCGGGCTGTATCTCATGAACCGTAATAGGCAGATAGACCGTTGCAATTTTCACAGATAATAAAATAATGTTGCAAAATAATGGGTTACCCCTTTAATTTGCAATTTTATATTATATCATACATACTAAACAACAACTTTTCTAAATATTGTACGGTGGTACGGAACCTTCCATATGCGAGACAGACACGCACTTTCTAAAAACGTGCTCATTATTTGACCACTTGGCTCTGCCGTAGATAAGGTTTTCGCGTGTTTAAAACCATTATGAAGTATCATCTATAGCACTCCGTTTATTCTAGAAGAAAAACAACGGTTCTTGGGCGAACGGTCGCACGTCGAGCATCGAGCGCGGTCGACAATCGCCGGCGCCGAGCCAGGCCAGCGGTAGCAACGCACCTGCGACCGACGCAGGCCCCGGCCGACGCTCCCGCAAGCGCTCGGGCCGACGCATGGAGAACAGAGGTTAGTTGCTCACGTTTTTCTGAATAAAGTATGTTTGATTAAATGTAGGTGTACTACTTGTTTAACTCTTCGTGAAACTACAGGCGTGATATAACAGCGTCTCTTTGCGATTTGATATCTTTACGTGCTCTTTGGCGGAATTCCGTAGGGTGAAACTTAACATAATATTGTCCTGTGTATGACTTGTGCCTGTACTCAAAGTCGCTACTTGGGACTTGTTAATCATTTCCGTTAATCGACAGGTATAAATTTGAACCCTGTCAGTTGAAAACATGACAAATTTTAATCTGTTGGTGGTTTAAACATTTCGATTTTGTTGGTGGTGGTGTTAAATTGGTTTTTGGGTGACTCGTTTGAGTGTGGTAATTGATGACTGACTAGACTGACTACATTGTTTTATTTTACCATTGTCCATAGAGCGACGCCGCGGAAGAAACGCAGATGCGCAGCAACCACAGCATCAGCAACATGCGCAACATCAGCAACATGCGCAACATCAGCAACATGCGCAACATCAGCAACATGCGCAACATCAGCAACTTGCGCAACATCAGCAACATGCGCAACATCAGCAACATGCGCAACATGCGCAACATCAGCAACATGCGCAACATCAGCAACATGCGCAACAACAACAACATGCCCAACATCAGCTACATGCGCAAAATCAACAGCACGCCCAACATCAACAACATGCGCAGCACCAACAACATGCTCAACATCAGCAACAAAATTCACAGCACGCACCTTCAGCGGCGCCCGCGCCACAGTCGTCTTCACACGGTCCCAGCTCAGGGACTCTCAACTGGAGAGAGGAAATTCTTGAGTCCAAAAAGTTTAACTCTCATGATAAGTAAGTAAATATTATAGTGACTTGCATTTTTAAGTAATTTCTTATCCAGTTTTCAAAAAAATTCTCTGCTTTGTGTTATAGACATCCAGAGAATTCCAACTCGCGCAACAAACATACTTCAGACTCGTCCACATCGCAGCCTGGGATAATAATGTTGCCACAGGCTTCGATAACACACATGCAGAAAAATATGGGGTAAATTCCGTTGTTGATGTTGCAGCAGTGTCATACAGTCGAAGCTTATGGTTTTAATTATGTACTCTTTTCAGGAGGGGAGGCTCAGTGGAGACGCAAAAAACATTGTTTGATCATCAGAATCCATCCAAACCTATAATTGTACAAACTAGTCCAAATAAAATAGACATAAGAATGGAGAGAGGTAAGTACAATTTAACCAAAAATATTTTACTAGTAGTTTCACAAAACAGGTCAAGTATGCGTTACAATTACATTAGCATGAGCAAGACTGCTGGGTCAAATTTTTATGCCCTAGAAGTTATATTTCTAACATAAATTCGCAAATACTTTAAATATACACTCCCGGACTTCAGATACAAAATGTATGGGAGAACATGTTTTTGCAACTGCAAATTAAAGTTGGTCGATTATTACTCGGTAACTGGTGGGGCCTTCGTAGCGGTGATAGTTTTCCTTTTAATTTCGTTATATATACTGCCGTGAATTTTTTCACATTTCCAAACCCAACCATTTAGCTGGCAGGGGGAGGGACACTTGACTCTAACAAAAATTTGCACTTTAAAGCTTAATATTCCGCAAACGGATCCCTGAATCCAAAAATGGTTTTCACAAACTCACATTATTTTTAAACGACCTTTCCAACGACACCCCACACCATGGGATTGACGAGAAAAAAAAAAACAATCTCCAATTTAAACGTAGGGGAGGTCAGGGTTGCGGGAAAGTCCGAAAGGGATACCGGGACCTTGGCAACAGGCAAATGAAGGAACACGGGTGGGTTTTAGTCAGTAAAAGTCTGACACGCCCTCCGCTCCGCCCAGAGCGGGAGAAGTCATTGGATGATTCCCCACGCCCAAAAAAAAAAAAGGGGAAATACAGTAAAAAAAAATTTTTTACTTTTTACCACCTTGTCGGCGTGGTTTATATGTATATCCATACCAAATTACAGCTTTCTAGCACCAACGGTCTTTGAGCTAAGCCGCGGACAGACGTACAGATAGACGGACATGGCGAAACTATAAGGGTTCCTTGTTGACTACGGAACCCTAAAAAGGGAAGAATATCGGGGTTTAGTCGCTCTTAAGAAGCAACAAGCTTTTATTAGAGCATCCCTAAATCAATAGTTATTTCGTTATAAATATTGATAATTATAAATAGATAATCCATTCTGATGTTGTAATTATGGATACCTGAAATAGTCGCGCAAGTACTTCTTCAGTCTGAACTTAGTCAGCAAAACGTAAGTGCACAACTTCTACCACAGACAGGGACAGCGTTTTCAGCAATGTTTGAATGAACTGGACAGTCTGTGGCTGGAATTTCCACCGAAGGGAAAACTGGCCTGGAGTTGTGACGGGACATCGGTTGCCACCACCAAATAGCGACCGATACGTGCGTCAATACCTAGGCGGCCATTTGATACCATATGCTGAGTTTGTGGGAGACTGCAAGAATTGTTCGAGAATACTTGCATGACGTTAGTGTCGTAGTAATGGAATGGCCAGCAAGAATCCCTGATATGAATCCAATAGAGCACTTATGGGATAAACTGAAGAGACGTGTTCGAACTAACCAACTAGCTCCAGAAACTTTGCAGGAGCTGAAAATAACCATTTTGGAAGCACGGGAGAACATTACACAGAATGTCATAGTGGCATTAGTTAATTCCATTCCAAACCGTATGACGGCAGTCATATATGCTCTTGGTGGTAACACAAGTTACAAAATAAACGTATTCTCTGTGTAAACCATTGTTTTCTTAAAAAATAGGCAATCATGGGGACCGCCGACAGAAGTGAAAACTTAAAACTGGTGTTAGTGCCATCTAGCTTCTATAGCCAGCACTACGGCACTCGGTGACGCGAATCCATAAGTTTATACCGTACCAATCGCTCAACACTACTAAAGAAGTTTTCACTTCAAAAATTCCACGTAAATTTTTCCCGTCAGACACGCGAAAAGATGACTTATTGCAATTAAATTGTTATTTTTAAGTATTCCGATTTCAAATTTGGAACATGACAAACGGAAATGATAGTGAGTGACTGGCTTCAAAACCTCTTATTTTTAGGGTTCCATACCCAAGGGTAAAACGGGACCCTATTATTAAGACTCCGCGGTCCGTCTGTCTGTCAGTCTGTCCGTCTGTCTATCCGTCTGTCATCAGGCTGTATCTCATGAACCGTGATAGTTAGACAGTCGAAATTTTCACAGATGATGTATTTCTGTTGCCACTATTACAACAAATACTAAAAGACAGAATAAAATAAATATTTAAGGGGCTCCCATACAACAAACGTGTTTTTTTTTTTGCTGGTTTTATAGATAATGGTACGGAACCCTTCGTGCGGAGTCCGGCTCACACTTGGCCGGGTTTCTTTGTCCTATCTACCTATTTTTATTACTTTTTACTATTACTACCTGTTATTTAAAAAGATATAGCTTGAAACAAAAATATGTAGGGTGCCTCGATTTAGGTGTCCGGGAGTGTAGTTTAAAAGTATAAACTTGTTCCTTGTAGTTTTGGTCATGAATTTATACACGGCACATGCTAATTTGCTTTACAATCGCTCTTTTTTCGTGTGGGAGTGAGATGACACGAGACTACAAATCTCGTACCTAATAGTCCCCGTTCAACGCGCACTTTTTATACCCGCGACTACAGTGAGCCTTTGCCAATAGTTAAATAAGTTTGTCCGGTAGGAATGAAAGAGAGTTCATCTCGCGGAAGCGCCGGCTATGAGGCCAATGACGCAACGCGCGCGGTCCGACACCGTGCCCTGCTGCAAGAGGTGGACCGCCTCGACGTCATACTACAGACGCACATACTGAGGGGCCCGCTCGGGCTCGCGCAACATTGGCCCGATGTCACTGAAACAAGGTACTCAATGGAATAAAAAATACGCAGGTTCTAAAGACAACCTTAAATAAAATAATATAAGTTGAATTTCTATTAACTTCAATGCTGCGCATGTGTTGTATCTCTAGCTCAATTTTTACACGTTAGCAGAAGATGCAATTACCTGCGCTAGTGGCTAAACTTGACCATGTTCCATGTCTTATGTACTAACAAGCATCATAAAGCTGATTTGTCTTATGTAGGAACTGGAACTATTCGGAAACTATAGTTGATGGTATATAATTTTTGTTTTTGTTTTTAGGTCTTTGTTACAAAAGGCACTCCACCGACTCCTCATGTCAGATCTTAAGTATTGTCAAGCTGATAATATCGAACATCATTTTTGGAAAATTTTATACTATAACTTCATAGAACCTTTAAGAAAGAGTTTTACTCAAATTACGCCAGAAGACAAGCCAGAAATAGTGAAATTGATCAATGTTATTATCGAAGAAGGAAACCAATTTTTTGAAAACCTAGTGCAAATGTTGGAGAAAACTTATAAGTTTAATGTTGATGATTACATAAATGATAATCATGTGTTGCCTCCCAAAGGTCTTGGGTACGTGGGTTTGGCTTTAATATCAGTTCAAAAAATTTACGTCTTCTTGGGGGATTTAGCGCGATATAAGGAACAAGTGAATGAGACAAATAATTATTCTAAGAGTAAATTTTGGTACACTAAAGCTCAACAAATCAATCCTAAGAATGGCAGACCATACAATCAGTTAGCTATATTAGCAATATATGCGGTAAGTGTTTGAATTACTTATACTTATACTGCATTTGAAAACAGGAAAAAGATTAGACATTTAAATAAACCTTTTTTACAGTCCGTTCAACCGATTTTGACTTCTATTGCGTTGATGGCATGACAAATGGCAGCTGCAGTAGACAGTTGGTATTGTGTAACCTTTTTGCTTTTAATGCCATCCTTACAGACATGCGACTACAGTATAGAAATCAAAATCGGTTGAACGGACTGTAAAAAGGTTTGTTTAAATGTCTAATATTATTTCAAATGGAGTATAGGCCCGTGTAGTTGGCTGAGGCCCACTTCCACGTTTAGTTGGGCTATTTAAATAAATGTACAGTTTGTAAACTCGGAGTTAAGTAATTAACATTTTAACTCTAATAACAACGCGTTGCGCCACTAAAAAGTAACACCGGGTTGGTTAACGTGACATTTGTGATTTTTGAGTTGGGAACATTGCAGTTCAATCAACGAAACATATAGAATTGCAATGTATGGGCCCTAATATGTAATCCGACCAGAAACGAATGAACGAACAATAAAACGGAACTTGTATACCCATCTCTTTTACCCTACATACTACATAATACGTACTACTTTCTTGCCTTTGAATTTTATAACATGACATTTCATTTTAATAGAATATTATTTTTGGTTTCCATGGAGACTTATTTTATTAATTGACGAAAACGTCGTTTTTATAATTTGTATTTATACGACTTAACGAACGACTTGATGAATATTATTGCCTGCCGATATAGTACCGAATTTTCACTTAATATAATGTTGAACGATATGAAATACAAAATAAGTTATCAGCATTATCTCACAACTCAATTTATTTTAACACAACACTAATTCTAACCCAGAGTCTAGCGATTTCTTCTACCACATAGGTGGGTTAAATATTTAGTAAGTTAAGCCCTAGTTTTACCTCTAACTCTTGGTGGCGCAAGATGAATTAGGTATTTGATTACTTCTAAATCAGCTGTTAACTCCTGAGTTATTTAGAATAACCTATGAACGTGCAAGTGAGCCTTAGTAATTTAAACTACTAATTTATTTATACATAAATAAAAAATTTGTTTTCAGAGAAGAAAATTAGATGCTGTTTACTATTACATGAGAAGTTTAATGTCGTCCAATCCATTTCATTCCGCACGAGAAAGTTTACTTTCATTATTTGACGAAAACAGGAAAAAGGTTTGTGCTGAATTATCCTAACTAATATTATAAATGCGAAAGTGAGTTTGTTTGTTTGTTACGATTTCACGCTAAAACAGCCGTAAAGATTTGGATGAATTTTGGCACATGGCTACCCATGTGCCAAAATTCAGCCAAATCTTTTCGGCTTTTCTTAGACCATGACCTGGAATACGACATAGGATACTTTTTATCCCGATATTTCCACGGGGCCCAAACTTATGAGGGTTAAACCGCGGGGCGCAGCTAGTGCTTTTATATTTTTATAATGGAACTAGCGACCGGCACGGTTTTTACCACTTGACAAACATCGAGGTTTCTTAGTTTTTAGTAACTTTAATATTAACGTATTATACACATAATCCTTCTAGAATAAATTCTCTAAACAATCGTGGTGGTGAAAACCTCATCAAAATCTGTTGCGTTGTTAACAAGAACAACGCGGATATACAGACAAACACGAAAAGCGACTTTACGGTTAAAGATATTTATTTTCTCAAAAGAATTACAATTCAATTATAGAGAAAACATAAATTGGTTTAAACAATTGATGTGCCATCAAGCGTAGCTTAAAATAAAATATTACTGCACTTAGTACGTACATAACTAAACATAAAACATTATAATAACACTTTAATGACTTATTAATAGTTTTGCCAAACAAAACAAATCAGTAAGTAGTTCTAAGCATGGAATTGTAGAATGTTAACCGATGCGGGTAGGGTGCATTTCAACAGTTGCAGCGTGTTTACTAAGGCCTATACCACAGTGTCGAACAAAAAACAAAAAACGAAAAATAAAGTGATATTTTTTATTTTATTTACCTAACTTAATGGATGAATAGATACTTGAACTTGATTATAACTAGATTATATATTTTTATATATATATCTTTTTTTTAACTTTAATTTATAATAATAGTAGCTTATGCTCGCGACTTCGCCCGCGTGTATGTCGGTTATTATATACTAAAACCTTACTCGAGAACCACTCTATCCATTGGTGAAAACAGCATTAAAATCGGTGCAGTAGTTTTTGAGTTTATCGCGTACAGGACGACGGACAGACGCGGCGGAGGACTTTGTCTTATAATATGTAAGATCTATATTATCTAGATGTTAAGCGATGACGTTAACTCAAACGATTTGTTTGTGCAGTACGAGGCAGCAGAGCGCAAGCGTCGAGCTGCTTTAGAGGTATCAAAGAATGCTGAAAGCGGTGCGCCGGGCGCTGCCACCGCTGGCAACGCAGAGAATACAGCGGGCATGAAGAGAGAGGTGTGGGTGCGGCCCAGCGGACACAGGACCACCACCTTCCGTCCCGCCTCCAGGGACGAACAACTGGCTTCCATGACTTCCGTCGAGGTAAATATCACTGGCAATAAAATCATCCCTGACTTACGAAAATCACACTTACTGCTATGACATAAAGGCGCTGTTAATGTAAAATTCTTATGGAGAACCGGTTCACTGTACCATATTTTAATTGCTAGTCAGACCATGTGGTACTGAAATTGTTTCCGTTCTCTCTCCTCTTTTTGTTAGTTTTTTTTCATGTTTTTGTTTTTGTCGATAAATGGCGAGTAACTGTTATGATTAACGTAGGTACATTGGTTAAGCTTTTCTCTCATTGTTACAGTTGAACAAAAATTTCATTACCAGTTATCTACACGTTCACGGGAAGCTTATTACTAAAATAGGGTAAGTTTCGTATTTATTAGATGTGTTTTATATTTTATATATAATAATAAAAACATATTATACATATATATTTATCGACTCTAATTGATGCGACCGCTCATGTCCTAATAGCGATAACCTTTCGGATCGTAGATATTTTGGAAAGTATAAGTAAGTATATTACATTACGCTCTATTTTAACACCATGAAACTTTATTAATAATTTGTTTAAAAAAGTATTTTGTTCAATATTATAATTATACTCCTCGTGCGTTGATTATATAAGTGTAGCCCTTTTCCATTGGCATAAATATTACTCCTCTCCGGATGTAGGAAAATCTTAAGTTTTTTTTGCACGTGGCACAAATCATGTTGAAGTCTCTAGTTCCTGTCAAAAATTATATGGAGAATTTAAAGAAAATAGAGATTTCAACATGTTTTGTTGTGAATGATTTGCCAGTGCAAACGCACAGTAAGAATCATCACCGTCATACTCAACACTAACGTTCAAACAAGAAAATAAATATTGGCTACATGGCTAAGAACCTTGAATTAGAAAATAAACCTTGGTTTACTATTTTTTTTTTTTTTCCCCATTTTTTGAACATAGTAAACCAATTTTTATCCTCCTCACACTGACGTGATGAGCGTTTTCACAGTGTAGTGAGAGTAAGTTTCAGCAAAACCATTGCTTAAGGACGTAAGTTTTTAATCACGAATTGTCTTCCACTGCCATTTTCTATTGGCTCCCGAAGCATGAGAAATGCCAATTGACACGACATACAGCGGAGGGAGAAGTCAGGAGAAGAACAGCTGTAATAAATCCTATTCATTGATTCGATTTTATTATTTTTACATTATTTTATACGAATAACCGACCTATGACATAGAAATACTGAAAAAAGATACAGCACTTAAAATTTGGATCTATATTTAATTCTTTCCTGTCAGAATGGAGACATTTTACGAGAGCGCGAGTATGATGCTGCGTCAATTCCGCGCTCTCCTGCACCGCCAGCCACTGCCAACTCCTGCCGCACGACTGTTGCAGCTCACGGCGCTCAATATGTTCGCCGTTGAGACCACTGCCGCATCACTTAAAGGTATACCCAGTTTTCTGAATCTACTACAACAGTGTCATTAAATAATGTAATTTTAACATGATTGAATAGCAGCGTTGTAGATCTATCGAATTATCAACTACTGTTTTTAATAATGAGCTTCAATCCATGTAAGTAGACAAGTAGCAGGTATTGTCAGCAACAAAAGCCGATGCTAAAGTATACACGCTGGGATTGTGTTTATTTGTTTATTAAAACTTTTCGCACTCAAAAAAGAGGTCCAAGGCGGACTTAATGACTTTTTTTTTTTTTTTTTTTTTTGAGGGTGGGAAATCATCCAATGACTTCTCCCGCTCTGGGCGGAGCGGAAGGGCGTGTCAGACTTTTACTGACTAAAACCCACCCGTGTTCCTTCATTTGCCTGTTGCCAAGGTTTAATACCAACGTACCTTCCACAGAGCACCGAATCGCTGCACAGGGTCTAAAACCGGCAGTACTAATTAAATTCGTGGCACTGATAGTGCGTTGAGCGCACAACTTCTGTTACGGACCGACTTCAAAACCGTCAGTTTTGTCGTAGTGCGAGTAAACGGTGACACTTAGTTTGTAAGGAAAGAGTTTAAAGTTATCTTTGTTGCCATTATATCGTTTACTGAGGACTGAACCAGACCGTCGTGCGAGTATGAGTAGAATAGATGTATGAACGTAAACGAAGCAAAGGGAGTATGTAAATATAAGGATCGTAGCAGGTGGCATTCTGTAGTTTCTGCCTACCAACATGGGAAAGAGGCGTGAGTTTATGTATGTATTTATATGTACTTTACTGAGTGGCTAACTTTTTTGTTTGGAATTGCATTTTCCCGTAATTTATGTATGTTACTTTTGCGTCTTAACATGAGTAAAACAATCCTACTTGATACAATGTTCCTGAAAAGCTGGAATGGAACCTTTGCTTTTTTGGGAAGACCGACAATTTTAAATAGGAATACATTAACACTTACAGGCATATATTAAATGTCGTAAATCTATGCTCGTAATGAAGATCAGGTTTAAATCTCGTTTTAGTTATCATTTTCTCAAATATATTATATCAATAAAATTCAATGTTATATTTATCAAGGTACCGTTGGGTGATATTTGTCGTGCAAAACCCGGATCATAAAATAAGTCGTTATTACGTGTACTGCAGCAGTTCTAGCTAGACGCCATTGCCTTTTGATCTTTGTCAGAATTTAAATGTTGGTGCAAACCAGCTTCGTATTTATGACTACTGTTGCTCAGTTCAGACGACACAGCTAATATGATTTTATGGTAACTATTGCCTATAGAAGTTTAGACTTCCACGATTAAAAGTATCTTTTTGAATCGAATTGTTGAAGTCTTAAATCCACTCGTACACTACGAGTGGGTTTAAAGTTAAGGGGCAAGGTTACCAAGCTCTGACGGAGACATACTAAATGCCTCGTTAAGCATTTTGACATGCTGTCTAAAGGTTGACCCAGATTTAGGCGGGCATTACCAAAATCCTCCTACGTCACTTTAAGGCCGGGTTATTCCAAGCTCCGTAGGTATTTAAAGCTTACCTCAGTCCCCGAAACGAATAGCGATACGTAACAAATTATGAAGCGCGCGTGCCTTACACATCTTTCATGAGTTCACGAACCCGAAGGTCACAACAACACATTCAATACAGTAAAACCAATAGATACGAAGTCGCAAACACAAATCATAACGTACTACACAATCAATAATAAACCTTATCCCATCAAACACAGCGTGCATTTACCATGCGCCGTACAACTTAAGTGTCGCCACCTTTTCCCCACTCTCGAAACTCACACAAAGTAGAAGAAATAGATACGGAACACATGATGCTTTTTTCGCGCGCACACAAGATAATGTGCGTAAGACATTTGTTGATATTTATTGCACACTTGCTCAAAAGGGGCTGGCACTAGAAAGTGTCGATACAGCCACTGAACGCACACAATAACTCTATCCTCAACTAGGGAAGAAGGGTTGATATAAATATTTGATCGATAAAAATATCGATGAAAACCGGATATCTATGATATTATGACATAATTAAATCCAAATTAAGTAAAGTATAATTCAAAAGTCGTTTATTAATAACCTAACCTTTTGTGGGACAGTAATCTTATTGTAGGTGCATCGTCTTCACATAAAATTATGTAATTCATATATACAAAATATTGTAAAACATTTTTAAAAAGAGTAACGTTGGAGTTTCTTCCCCATTCTTTTCCATACGAAAGCTACCTTTTGGAATGGGCAACTAGAATCAATTCTATTTCTTTGTTTTTCATTGACGTTCAAAAGTGCCTTTTATGTGCCTATTTGAAATAAATTATTTGACTTTGACTTTGAATAAAACTGAAATAAAATGCATATAAACCGATTTAATTGGATGCAGTAAAGTGCAAGTAATCGTGTATCGCAGAGCCGGAATCTAAAGATCGAAGTATGAATTATGTAACATGTGTTTTTCAAAATTTTAAATTTTCCGTTTTATGTACTAGTAAAACACAATAGGAAACGACGTTTTTTCGGGTAACCACGCCTTAACATTTTGTATCAACCATCGCACAATACAGGCGGCCCGCACCGCGCTTTTTAGGGTTCCGTACCGGAAGGATGCCAAACGGAAACCTATTACTAAGCCTCCGCTGTCCATTTGTCTTTTAGCGGGCGTTTTTTACCAATGTACGTTGGTACGGAACCCTTCGTATGTGAGTCCGACTCGCACTTGGCCGGTTTTTGTATTGAAATGTGTTGCGCTGGGGCCCGATGGCCGCATTAGGCTCTAGCGCAACGCATTGTAATGTGCGTTTAGCTTTACTATGTAAAACAGTAAAAATGCACTGAATAGGAGTGATGTTTAAACTAACGTGCTTCATAATCTGCTATAATTAATTGGTTAATTTGGGCGGAATGTTAACAGATACTGATTAATATATTTGCTGAATCACGTAATGCAAATCACATTTAAAAAAAAAACATTTTAAATGAGCCTTAAATAAAACGGCAATTTTTATAACAAACTTTTCCAATACTTGTGCCTAAAGTGGTTACTCATAAAATTCCCCGCAGGAACAATTTGGTTTTGTTGTTGCTTCGTTCTTTTATTTTATGAACCTTAATAATCTGCTAAGAATGTTAAAATGTGTACGCGGTCGATGACGGAGAAACCTTTTACGTGCTTTGATAATAATATTGTGTTTTTGAAAGTTAGGTAATATAAAATAAGGATAATTATTTGACATTATTTTAATATTATAAACAGCGTGTTTTTTTAATTTCCTATAACTCGTAACTATTTGATTCTTTGTCACATGGTCTCATTAATACCTTAGAGTTATGGGAAAAAAACACGTATTATTTTAAATAATTGAACACACCGTTTGTGTGATCCTTGACATAGCGTACAACTAATATCGAGAAAATCAATGAGAATTATGCGATAAACCTAGATTTGCTTAGTCAACATTGTGGTTGTTTACTTACGGCCAGTTTCTTCATCAAAAGTAACAGCCAAAGTAACAGGCAACTGTTCTTCCGCGCTGTTGGATTTACAACACTCGCCTCAGCGCCGAGGATTGAAAATAGAACAGTGAAAAAGAACAGTAAAAAATGCTTATTTAAATGTCTAATCTTATTTCAAATGGAGTATAGTACAAACGCAACATAACGGAGAATCCAACATGACGGCATCGTTAATTGCACTGAATAAGTCTTGCGTGTGTCCCAATAAGAAATAATAGGCATTTATTATAGTCAAAGGATTTTACTATGGAGCAGACTGACATAATTATTATCCAGAGTATTGAGTCATGGATGTTTTACATGTGTGTCATCGTCTATTTAAAAGGTACCTACATTATAAATAAATGGAATTTATGTTAAAAATAGAGAGATGAATTTAAATACTTCATGGCCGTGTTTATGTACTCGTAAATAATTTTTTTGTCATTTAAAAAACAATGAAGTCGCATGAACTGCTTGTATTCAAGTAAATGATTAAAAAAACAATTTTAACAATGAACATCAAATTTATAAAATGACTTAATTTACCGTTGAGACTTCAATTAAAAGTTCTAGATAAATGATTATAAAAATATGAATATTATGTGCTATAAAAGATAATTAAGTACTCGGTTCGCGCAGGATGTCGACTTTGTTTTCTAATAAAATAAAAAAAAAATATGGTGAACTTAATTGAACGAAACATTAAAAGTGCTCGCAATAACAGGTCAGATGAATTGTAAATTAGAATTGATTCATTTACTGTCGCAAATGTACTTTATGAACAGAAAATCTGTTTGTTTAAACACGCCAATCTCTGGAACTACCAGTCGGATTTGAAAAATCGTTTTTACTATTGATAGCCTAATTTATGAGGAAGGCTACAAGGTGCACGCTGTAACCCTTAGGAGCCAGGTAACAAGAAAAATAGAAAGAACGGTAAGCGAAAACGAAGTAATAGCGCCGGCCGGCAACGCGATGTGACGGGGTGGGTTGGGGACAAGACAATTCACGCGGGCAGAAGCTAGTATGTGTATAAAGGTGGGAAGATGAAGTTAAGGTGTAACTATTTGGGTCCGTCAACGTCGACCAGTAGATACTAGATATTGGTCGCCGTACAATATATCATCTAATTCATCATCATTTATTTATCGCAATGGCTCAAAATATGTCATGTTGCAATGTATACGTACTGTATTCATCACAGCAATAAAGATTTAATGGATTGATTGATGTCACGCTTTAAATTGTAAATGTGGCCATAAACATGTAGGTACTTTAATGAGTTTTTGATACGATTTTGAAAATTTCAAGTCGTCAATGAATTAATTCAAAATGAACTTATGCGGGTGCCAATACAATAAGATGTTAATGTACAATATTGATTTTAAGAACAAACACAAAATTTACTTTGTGTTTCATGGTCTGTATTTACCATGAAACACCCTCTGCCATGAAATATAAACAAATTTTTTTCAAAGTATTTTTGCCTATTTCACGATGGGCTTTTCAAAACATAAATATGACGTTTGCACTGACTTTTACTGTTCTTTTGTGTTCACAAATTATAATTATGTTAATTAATATTCTCGAAAGAGCCCGTCTTTGTGGGACTGGTAACGGGAAAATGAATATTTAAAAAGTAATCTCTTATATATCTCTATGAGTGTTAGATATCATAACAATAAGGATTTTTTTTGTGGTTAACCTATACTGTCCCACTACTCACCAAAGGCGGCCCCCAAATCCTTCTAGGAACTGTTTTCCCACAATAAAGATTAATAGATTAAACCGGCCAAGTGCGTGTCGATCCGCGCACAATGAAGGGTTCCGTAGTTGGGATGAATTTATCCCAAAAACAAACTTAACATTGTAGTTGAAAAACATGTTTTCTCATACATTCTGTATCGGAGAACACGTTTTTGCAACTGCGAATGTAAGTTGGTCGATTATTACTCGGTAACTTGTAGAGCCTATTTAGCTATTATAGTTTTCCTTTTAATTTCCTTATATATACTACTGCCGTGGATTTTTTCACATATCTAAAACCAACCATTTGGCTGGCAAGGGGTGGGGACACTTGACTCTTACAAAAATTAGCACTTTAAGGCTTATATTTAACGAACGGATTCTTGAATCCAATGGTTTTAACACACTCACAATATTTTTGAACGACCTTTCCAAAGATACCCCACACTATGGGATAGCCTAGATTTTTTTTTTTTTTTTCTTTATTTTGTTATTCCACTTTGTCGGCGTGATTAATATGTACATACATGCCAAATTACAGCTTTCTAGTACTAAGAGTCTCTGAGCTAGGCCGCGGACAGATAGACAGACGGGCATGGCGAAACTATAACGGTTCCTGGTTGACTACGGAACCCTAAAAATGATCGAAGCTATAACTAGTTGCAACCCCTCGATGACTTATGTGTCACCGTGTATTTCTCAAAGAAACTGTATAAACCAAATTATTTCTGCAGTTGTAACCGAAACGGAACTGACGGAAATCTTATATAGTGTCCCATGTAGGACTATAAAAAATGATGAAAGAGAGGTGCTTATCAACTTATCAAGGTCAAAAGTATAAATAACAATTACATAAGGGTCCTCAAGGATTGCATGAAGTCAGGAAGTATACTTGTGTAGCGTTCATATTTACTCTTATACAGTTAGATTTTATGGCTTTAAATCCACTGAAAGCACGTTATTTAGAACAAAAATATAATGATTAAGTAATGAAAACTCAATGGTGTACACGTATTCGATTTACGAAATTAATATATAACGTGAGCTGTAAACGTGGCTATTTCCTGTGGCTCCGTCCGGGCGCAGTAAAGGTTTGTAATTATAAATTACAAGTTATTGGAGGTTGATGCACTGCACTCCGTCGCCGCCGCGCCGCCTGCGCCCGCGCACCGCACAAATGCACACATTTGATGGCGACAGGTTCAACAAACTGACTCGGCGTCGGCACGGTGACGGCCACTCTTTTACGCCATTACTCGTAATGATGTTTTGAATTATTATAGAGAAATTATGGCGTTCGAGACCCTTAATTACGACGTTCGGCAAGACGATGCCCTTTGGCAGCGCTTATGTCGAGAAAAGTTCCTGGAAAGATATGAGATAATGTTTTGTATGTACAAAAATACGACACATAAATAACGCGCAACATAGATTTTTGATTACGATTAAATGCTTTTATGTAGTCACTGTACATTGGAGAATCGTGTCGAGACTTGAGCGTGTAAATGCATAGTCAGTTTCAATGAAACGCAACATGTAAGCTTAGGTGCACGTAGGTACACATTATGTAAAACTATCTATTGCAAGAATGTGGATTTCATTTAAATAGTTGATATACAAAACACCTTTTATCTGCACTCTTGTACTATACATATTATAATTTATTGCTAGGCTTGAATTTATTATGACAACGTAACGAATTTTACTTGCCAGGTATTTCTGTTAGTCTGTTTATCCAGGTATTTGTTAAGCAGCATAGTAGGTGTTTTGCGTTTGCAGGTGCAATCCGTGCTGTGTATTTTTAGACGACTATTTATATCGGACCGGCTCGAAGCGACCGATGAGCTGTCGGTGGATGATCCAATGTCGACGTGTTTCTATCACTATTCATGCATGTTTAGCTTTGTTCTTATATTGCTACAACATGAAAAATGAATATTAATTAAGAAGAAACATAAAACCCATCCGGTCTTAATCTTAACGAACATCATTCCGAGCTAGCTTTTGTAGTTAAGTAAGCGGTTCTGCTTAAGAGCCATTTCACGTTTTCGCGTGAATATCTAAGATTTAAGTCGCCTAATTTACCATCTTAGGTAAAACTCTGAGATTGTTGAATACATGTAAAAAATAGACCAATCTTTTGTGTTGGTCCTGGCTAGAACACATTAATAAAAAAAAAAATTACTTTGTAGTGATTAATCTCCCACACCTAGTTTGCAGAAAAATCATCGCAGAGTCAATTAAAGACTCATATATCTATCATAATATTTATAAATTTGACTGAAAAAATACAGAAAGCATCAGACATATCATTTTGTCAAGGAATAGTCCACTAGAATATCAATTATTAATAACATTAATGAGTAAAAAAATAAAGTCTTAGCACAATTTTAACGATTTATTCACAATTTTATCGCGGTATTTTGGCTTGAATAAAGCGTAGTTACTTTTAAAAAATCATGTCAAAATAAACTATGTTCTTAAACAAATCTAATTCCAAAGATTTATTAAAATCCCTTGATTTAATTAGACATAATATCGATATTAACATTACTCTAAATTAGAATAAATTACGATGCTTATACGCGCACCGTTTAGTATGGCGAGAGCGCCCACGAGGATGAACCTGTGTCACTTTTACCCGCGTCTCGATTTGCGAATGCACGTATCTCGAACGCATTATTAAACTACGACTACAACATTTTGATTCTTTTGTATTTTTCTTGCATAAGGTAAAAGTTTCGTTTATTATCAAGTATTATTTAGTAGTTTGTAGAATAATTATTATAATTTTGACAAAGTGTCAAAAAAAGTAAATTTAAAAGTTCAGCAGTTTTAAAGAAACCAACAGAAGCGAGGTAGATATTTATTTTTATTTGCAAAATCGATCACATAAGTACATATCGACGTGGACTATAGAACCTTAATTACAATTTTTAGGATTTGTATACACTTACACTTCTATAAAATGTATATTAGTTATTTATGCAACTGTTGTATAATAAGGGGTATGGGGTATGGTAAACACTCATGTGATACTATTATCTTATAAACATAGATAAACCCACATTCGTGTTTTAATACCTTATTATTTACAGTTGCATACAAGACTTTGTCTACACCCAAGATATGAATTTATACTTCCTTATATTTCCATACTAATATTATAAATTCAAAAGTAACTCTGTCTGTCTGTCTGTATGTTACCTTTTCACGCCTAAATCGCTGCACGGATTTCGATAAAGTTTGGCAAGAAGGTAGATGGCATCCGGGGAAAGACATAGGCTACTTTTTATCGACATAACACGCGGGCGAAGCCGCGGGTGGCAGCTAGTCCGCTATAAAAAGTTCTTTGCAATACTAATATCGAACAAAAATGGCGGGATACGATGAGAATCCGAATAACCTATAAGTTTTTTTAATTATTGCGCTTTGGTAGTTAAAAGTGCGTGCATGACAATGGAGCCGATTCTCTTGTCACAAAATTCTTTAAACTACACTAAAAATCACTAAAATTTAGTTTATTCCTGTCAAACGACGATTTCCCATTCTGAAGTAGACTATAATGACACAACTTAACTATATTTTAGTTTGACAGCACTAAGATGGCACTGAGTTTTAATTTAGTGAAAATGCTATTCTGAATTTGACGTTTTAACCAAAAATTTTGTTCTATATCTAAAATCCTCTAGCTTATTCTGACTATTTTTAATCGCGATTAAAAATGTGTGGAATAATATTAGATGTCATGAACTAAAATTCAAACCAACACCTCGATTTCAGTTGCAAAACAGTACTGTATCTTTTTAAATTTTCTTTTGTTTATATCTCGAAAATGTTGTGTCCTATCGCAAAAATAATGAAAATTTCCTTCCCCTCTAGGAAAACCTCTAATACTCAACATATTGGTAATTTTTTTTTTCTTTATTTTCCATACGAAACGTGAAAATTTTCATAAAAAATCACGTCGAGGAAGCCGTCACTGCTGCTCCGGCTCTAAAAAAAATTTCACGGGGTATGGAAAATAAGTACCAAGTGGAGGCGCCATTGTCAAATTCAATTTTAGTTATGTCAAAATATATTTTTAATTTAAAGAATTTATTTGGCAGAATAGTTCCAACATTTTCATAACCAAAAGTAAGGAATTTTAGTGATAGTTTAGCTAGTTTAGTTCGGTGTACAAGAGAATCGGCACCATTATGGTTGATGGCACTGGTTTATTTTAATGTTGGCAATAAGTTAACTGTTTTAGATATTTTTTTATAGGATTTATAGCATGAATATTTTTAAACATTATTGATTAAACAAAATTAAAAATTGTAGACATCGATATTTTAATATTCGAATATTGTAGAATGAGAAATCGCTTGAATCGATTAGATGAGGATAGAGAATACCTTTGGGAGAGAGACTGCGTCGGGTACTAGTGATGCGCCGGGTACAAGTGACGCGCCAGCTACAAGTGATGCCCCGGGTACAAGTCACGCACCGGGTACAAGTAAAAAGATAAATAGATAAAATAACTTTTTTCATAAATCTCCAAATGGTGCATTACGATTATAACGGCTCAAGATTGTTTAGTCCGTCTCGACACTCGCGCTACACTGCTTGTATTGTGTATGTGTGAATAGCTACGCACACATACGCAATGCTGCCGTCTTTTACCTAAACTTAAGCGGTAAAATTTTGTGAAATGGCTCTTAAGAAGAAAGCAGGGTCAGGGTAGCCCGCGAAATTCATATTTTCTTTTTTTTTGCAATTTGCAGGTCAGTATCAGGTTGTGTGGTGATTCAAATATGATTCGCGATCGTAACAAATATAGATTTAGGGAATTATAAACATTAGAATCAGCAATACAACTCTCCAAATTCATATAATGGTATTGAATGACTATTTCATGAAATCTTTTGGGGATTGTTCTAGCTTAGGAGTTGTATTGCTGATTCTAATGTTTATAATTCCTTAGGTAATTCTGTAAAGCCATATTTGTTACGGTCGCGAATCATATTTTAATCAACATACAACCTGAGACCTGCAAATTGCAAAAAACGTAAGAAACATTGAATTTCACGGGCTACCTTAGCGCATCCCCCTTAATGTATTAGTCATAGGTATAAGCTGGTTTGTTAACAATCCTGAGGAAAAAATTAATATGATCAAATGCAGTAAAAAAAATATGTTTCGGGTCACGTTCGTTTTATTTCGACGTATGGACCTGTATTGTTTACGGAGAAGGCGATGATTCAACAGGTAGTTGGTTCCGGTTGGTCTTGATCGTTTACTGATTAATGCAAACTGCTTTGTGTGAGGTGGATGAGACTCACGATTGTATGGACATAATACGTCATTATACTTATTTGCCCGTAAATATAGACATGGCTATCGATTACTCTTAAACAAAATAAATCTTAACTAATATTATAAATGCGAAACTGAGTTTGTTTTTTGTTTGTTACTCTTTCACGCTAAAACGGCTGAACGGATTTAGATGAAATTAAGCAAATGGGTAGACCATGACTTGGGTTAGGATTTGGGCTACTTTTCATCCTGGATCGCAGATGAAGTAGCGGGCAATAACTAGTATTTTAGTATAGGTATGTTTAATGTTGTATTGGCAGGGATTTGACTTCTATTTTTTGTTATAAGAAAATATTTGTATGAAATGATTTAAGTATATTATTTGTATATATACTTTACTGAGTACCAGAATAGTACATTAAAAAAAAAATACTACATAACTTACAATGGGCGGCCTTATCGTTTTCTGCAATTTCTCCCAGGCTACTTTGAAGGTTATTTTCTAAAACGCTTTTACTTTATACTAGCTGCCCGGCCCGGCTTCGTACGGGTAGCACTAAGTACCCTACCCTACCCACCTACCCTACCCTACTTACATATCTACCTACATACATACCTACATACATACCTACATACATACCTACATACATACCTACATACATACCTACATACATACCTACCTACCTACCTACCTACCTACCTACCTACCTACCCTACCTACAGCTACCTTACGTACAAACCTTCCCCTGAGAATAACGAACACAACAAAAAAAGAATTATCCAGATCGGTCCAGCCGTTCTCGAGTTTTAGCGAGACTAACGAACAGCAATTGATTTTCATGTATATAGATTTTGGGACTTAGGTAGCAATAATGTATTGTGATTGTTCGATAGAGGGCAACAGCGGTGAACGTTCAGCGTGGCTGGAGTGCGCGCTGGGCGTGTCGCTGCTAATGTTCGGCGCCATGCTGGAGCGATGCTGCGCGCTGCTACCGGAGGCGCCGCAGTCGCAACACCACACTGACGCACTGCTTCTGCTGCCTGCTATCAAGGTATATTCAATCATATAAAATATTAGTCGCCTCCGTGTTACATGGAACTTAAACATAATTAGCGAAATGTGGGTGTACATATTGAGGTACACCTCTGCCTAATTATTTGGGGAACTATAGGCGTGATGTTGTGTTATGTTTATTCCATAATGTTCCGAGTATACGGTACCAAGGTAAATAGGCTGACAATAAAATATAATGTAGGTAAGGTAAGTACATAATAAATTACCAATTTGTAAATAATAAACGATATGAATTTGTGCCGCAGAAATCAAACTGCATCAGCGTAACTGTTTTTAACATAAAACGCAAGTTAATTTAATCAATTTTTATCAATTTTGTCAAGTTATTCTATGTCTGAAGGAGAACAATACCACCAGTTTGCCTTTAACAAAACGATAACACTCCTATATCGCCTAACAAAATTGTATTGTGATGATATCTTATAGCTACCTATCGCCATATCGTCTATCTCTTGATTTGTGGGTTACAATAATACCGAGAGCCAGATCTTGTTTTTTTTTTAAATAAACGTTTAGAGATGTACAGTTAAAAAACACCAATTACTTTGGAACTCTGGTGTAACATGTAATTAAGTAAATAGCCGTGTGCGCGCGTTAATTTGATAATAATTTATTTAGTATATTCGTTTCATAATAGTTATTTATATTTTAAGGTGTGGTCTGACTGGATGTTATGCCACAGTAGTGTATGGAATCCACCACCATCGTTCGACAGTTTTGAAATCGGGTGAGTTTCTACTCTTACAGTTATGTTACCGGTTGTGTATTTGTAAATATGATTTAACTGTTTATTTTTGTTTAGAGCCGACACCGACCCGTGGGACTGGCTTGCAAAGCTTATGAACATATTGGAATCTCGTGATGACAAGTCGATAGAATTCGAAAACGAAATGAAAGAAGGTGAGGATCCATTGTTGTTTGATTATACCACGGACAAATTGCCATATTAGGTTAGTTTGTGGAACGTCCGTGAGAGGTTTTTATTTGTTGAATGTATTTGTCATTCCTATTCGCGTTATAACACTAAGTTATCATCAAATACTTCATTATAAAGTGTGTTAATTTTCTGTTTAAATGATGCAACGAAATTGGATCGCAATGCTGATTTTCTGTTTAAAATATTTATGATAAACGGTTAAACGATAAGAGTAGTGTCCTTAAAATACAATTCTACCTTGATAACTGAGCTTCACATTAAAAGTATTAGTTACATTGTTTGCGACATAAAAGTAAATTCGAATTACATCGATATATTATTCTAATCCCGTCACATTAATAAGCATAGCCGGTATCAATGTATCTCGTGTTAGGGTCGCCGTGGGTTCCGCAGATCCCATAAGGATAAAGAGAACGATAGTGCATGTTTATAACTAGTATATCACCTTTGCCCGGCGCCTGCACATTACCAAGGCACCCGCGGAAAGTCGACACTACATAAATATACCGATTTATAGCAAAGAAAGGAAAGTAACTTATTATTCTTTCTCATTTTTTTGTTGAACTGGAGACGCGTTAGAATTACTATTTTAGCAATTGTAATTCAGTGGCGTTTGTCTCTAAGTGTTGCAGTATAGGTTAATCAAGTCTTTGTTAAGCCCGAAAAAGAATAATTGTTTAATTGACGGGATCAATCACAGATCGAAAACACACTTTTCAATGCACCGTTGTTACATAAGATAAACCATACTCTTGCACGCGTAGCATGGCCACCGTAGAATAGACAAAATAACAGATTGTGATTGTTTATCTGTCATTTTGTCTATTCTTCCGTCGACAAAACCCGTTTTATTTATTATGGCGGTCATGCTACGCGTGCTGCTGGATCGGGGCAGCGCACGTCCGGTCGTTATAGCGTTGCTTGTTGGAGGCCTACGTCCAGTAGTGGACGTCTTTCGGCAGAGATAATAAATACATTTACGTAGCATTACGAAGTCAAAGTTCATTTATGGCACTGTTGAACGTCAATATTTACAAGTAAATAGAATTGATCCTAGTTGCCCCTTCCAAAAGGTAGTTAATTATGGAGAAGTATGGGCAAGAAACCCCGTAGTTATTAATAATTATTTTTGTTGTATGTTTACGTAAGGTTACGTATGCGTCCGTCTACCAGAAGACGCGTCGTTGGGCGGGTTCACGCCACTCATGTACATGGAGCCTGCAGTGGCGTGGGTGCGCGTGGACCAGCTGGGCCAGCACCACGCTGCAGAGCATGCGCTGCGGATCAGTAAACTGCTGTTCTTCGGCACCGAGTGAGTCCACATGTATTATTGGATCTTTAAGCTATTTATACAACACTCGTAGACTGCTCCTATTAAACGTTAGCGGTGACATCAGAAGGCTAATTTCCGTAACTAAATACGTTCCAAATTTAGTCGCAATCTCATCTCAGCGACAACAAATGTCAAAAATGTAAATTAGTGACATATTTGACAGACTTAGAAGAAAATGAGAATGCGCCCGTTCTTAAAAATACAGGATCATTTTAATTCCTGTGAGCGTTTCGAAGATCCAACATCGTAGTACCAAACCAAGCATCTTGATGCGGCGGACAGTGAAACGCTGTATAGACCTCACCATAATAGATATCTGCTCTAATCACAAGATTTCTAAAGATATCAGGTAGTGGAAGTGCTCTTTGAAAACCTCGTCCGGAGAAGTACTACGTCCATACCCATTTCTTCCAGTAATTGCATTTCCGTGTTCCGGTTTGGTTTGAACTTTACTCTTTCAATTAAATTTGATGAAATTCGTAAAAACCTGTGTTTTGTGTTGGTTACCCAGGTACCTAGTGGGCGTGGAGCCGCCCGTGCTGCGCCTGGCCTACCCGGCCGGCGCCGCGCCGCGCTACGCCAGCGCCGTGCAGCTGCTGCAGCCGCTGCACAAGCCCCTGCAACAACTGGTCATTTTTTTGTTATTGAATTCTTTTAGTCTCAAACCATTTAACATCGTTTTATGCCACATAAAGATATAGCTGTACAAAGATCTCTTGGCGCGTGGCCAAAACAAGCCAAACGCTGTCATCTTGTTTTTTCAATAAGTTTCACAAATGTTTACCAACAGCGCTCCCCTGTCAACGTCATTCGAGTGCCAAAAGATCCTTGTTAAGGGTGTTAACACGTCACTCGGTGTTTTGTTACAACCTGATTTTAAAAACCACCGAGCGTATTTGTATAACATTTTAACAACGAGCGCGGGCGACGCGAAGTGAGGTGCGTTTGCCGAGGGCAGGTCTTTACATTGAACGTAAGGTAGAAAGAAACGTTACAGGTAAAAGCTCCCGTGAGCATTACGTCGAACGCAGCGTCGAGCATTCGCAGGAACGTTACATTGCATGGATACACTTATTAAATTGAGCTTTTGCTTGTATTGCACCATTCGTAAGAACGTTAAATATATTACATGAAAATGCTCGACAAAATGCTCTAGTATATACTCAGTTTAAAGGTAAGTGCGGTGGTACAATATAAATATGGACAGTATGGAAACTACGAAGAAAACGTTCGAAACGGCACACACACATAGACGCGCCCATTTACGAGACCTAGAAGTGATTTTCGCAGTGCTGGCAGTTGCGTGGTACGAGCCCATTACCAAAATTTTTGCCTTATCGCTATACTTTAACTAATTTGGTTGAATCAATTTACCGATCGGTAACCTATCATTCTGTCTAAAACTGTTGGAAATGATGGAAAAGGTTGTCCAGACGTAGATTTTTTTTGCGTTAATTAAAAATGTCTGAAAGCAGGTTTTTAGTAAATCCGGTAACAATAAAAGAGATTAAAAAAAATGAACCAGGTTACTTTGAGATAGATCGTAAAATTTTTTTGACGGTGCGACATGGTTTTCCTCGTGGGCTCTTGCACTATCGAGACGAGAGGTAGCCGTGATCTTTTAAAAAATGGAACGTAGGTTAATATTTCAAACAACCGACTTCCAAAAAAAACACTATAAGGGGAAAATAACTTTAAATTTCGGAAGTCGGTGGCAAAAAATTAAAATTGAAAACCGAAGACATCGACTTTCGAAATTAAAGTTATTTTCCCCTAGTACTGTTTTTTTTTGGAACTCGGTTGTTTTATTTTGGAAAAAGTTTTTATTTTTCACTTTTTAGTTGTGGTGCCTACCCCACACACAAATTCGAATACCACTACCTGCTATGTAAATAACAGTGAAGGAGTAAATTAAAACATCGTCGAGATATACTAAGTGGGGAAAATACGTAATATTGAAGCTTACTCAAAAACTGCGCAAGCAAAGTTAGTAAAATTAGATGGGACCACCTCGGAAGCATGACCTACTAAACAAAAAAAGAATCATCAAAATCAATTCAAAATTGGCGGAGTTATCGCGCAAAAAACCAACATAAAGACGGAGTGAGAACGTCCTCCTTTTTGAACTCGGTTAAAAATAGGCTTAGTCTCCATACTGTCAATTAATTTATTTATTTATTTATATATATTTTATTGTACACCACAAAAATATGTAACAAAAGGAAAAAACAGACACTACAAAATATACAATGGGCGGCCTTATCGCTTTCCGCGATCTCTTCCAGGCAACCTTGGAATGGACAGTGATTTGCCTGGACATAAAATGGGGCTGTCTTAGGTGCAAATAATAAGTATACAATATACTAAAATAGATACACATATACATACATATCCTAATAATAAAATGTCAATGTTTATATTGTGGTGGTGATCCTCTAGTGTAGTCTCAAGGCATTAGAGGTGAGCATTTTGTCGAGCATTTATGTTATGTTATAATATATATTAATAATAATATTATTTTGATTTGCAGTCCGAAAATTCTGAGGATGAAAACAATGAAACTGGTACTGCCAGCGAAGTTCCCAGTCACAGTGAAGGAGTGGAGGCCGAAGGAACGGACGAAGCGACCCGCAAGCTACTGCGGCGCAAGGAGCAACTCGAGACCAGGAAGGCAACGCTTGACAAACACCGCCTTCGTATGCAAGTGTGTATAGTTCAAGTAGTTATAAATGTTTTAGTCATAATCAAAAATTCTGCGAAATAATGGTAACAAAAATTCGAAAATTGGCTCTTGCTCGCAACTTCATCCGCATGGAAAAAAGGCACAAACACGATGTGGAAAAGTAACTGACATTTTATCTTGAGAGTACTACGCACCAAATTAACAGGGCACATTGCCAAAATAACCTAATAAATCAATTCAACTACACATGTGGCACCCGTCGAAACCATAACGACTTTTTTGCTATTTTCATATTTTACAGCTTCGCCCCGCGGTTTCAACCACGTTCGGAAATTGTACTCGGATTCGGGGATAAAAATACATAAATAACGTAAATAAACAGTTGATAATTTTCTTTTGTTTCTAGGAAATATTAAGCGGTGGCTCTGCGAGCGCGGAGGTTGAAGTTCGTCCTCGGCTGTTAGTGCCCGACACCAATTGCTTCATCGACCATCTGACGCTGCTGCAGGCCATTGTGGATGCGCCCGCACAACCTTACACCTTGGCCGTGCCCGTCGTGGGTAAGTAGCTCGTCAACATATAAATGTAGGGAACAGCAGATTTTTTTTTCGCAATTTCGGGTTTGATCCAATAGTAAAAGTTGTTCATAATAAGTACAATGACCTCTTAAGAGATTTCGTGTATGAATAGTCTGCTATATTACAGTGAGTACTATTTCATCCAAATGCTCAAGAAACTGCAACCCAAGGTCAAATTTGATTTCTTAGATGGTGAAGTTTCACAGACCTTAGCACAGAGTCCCAGCTTTGTGCTGTACGACCCCGTCTCACTCTCTCAATCTTAAGAGAGGCTTTGAGAGAGTGAGAATGGGGTCGTTGCAAGTTACGAAGGTTAGGCTTATATCTATACTAATATAATTATATATATATATATTTATTATTATTAATATTATAAAGCTGAAGAGTTTGTTTATTTGAACGCACTAATCTCAGGAACTACTGGTTGGAATTGAAAAAATCTTTTAGTGTTGGATAGTCTATTTATCGAGGAAGGTTATAGGCTATATAACATCACGCTACGACCAATAGGAGCGGAGCATAAATGAAAAATGTTGCAAAAACGGGAAAAATGATTCCTTTTTGAGAGCTTCCGTTGCGTGCGCTGCGTAAATGGTTTAAGTTAAGCAAATATCACGTATGGTGGAATTGTTCCTCTTTAAAAATAAAAAATAAAAATCCGCGACAGCATATGTCTATCTTTTAAGATTGACTTACTATAACCTTTTTTTTATGGTAATCAAATTTGTTTGAAATTAATGCATTATTTGCCAAGGAGTTTTATCAATATAGTATTAATTCTTATTCAAATAAATAGTTTTAACATCAAGGGTATTTATGTAGCAGTAAAATATTTTTTAATTCATTCGAATCGGACATTTAATTTTGAAGTCATCATGAAATGCAATACGCAAACCGTTCGATGCCGGCGCCGCGCAGCGTCGTCGCGACGTTCCCTACTCTAAAGAAAAGAGGATGGGCACGCGGGTAGACCATGACCTGGAATAGGACAGGATACGTTTTATCCCTATACTCCTACGGGTAAAACCGCGGGGCACAGTTTAAGTATTGTATTGTATTCCGTAGTGTCTCGTATGATATGTGTAGGTATTATTTATAGTAATAATCAATATCATGTCGCTCCAAGCTGCGGTAATTTATTGCGCGTAACGTTCCCAGTGGTGACGGAGCTGGAGGGCCTGCGCCTGAGCGCGCGCGTGGGCGCGGCGGCGCGCGCGGCGCGCGGCTGGCTGGCGGCGGCGGGCGCGGCGCTGCGCCTGGCCACGTCGCGCGGCTCGCTGCTGGCGTCGCGCGCCTGCACGGCCGAGCAGGCGGCGCGCGCCACCAACGACGACCGCGTGCTGGCCACGGCGCTCAACCTGCACGCCAACATCGCCGCCGACCAAGGTGACTTAGTCACTGTAGTCTGTCTCATCTAAATCTGTTGCATGGTTCAGAAGAACAACGCGGACATACAGGCAAACACGAAAAGCGATTTTAATTTATAATATGTATAGATATAGATACTACGCTACGCTACCGTAATTCATTAAGCCGTTCGTCCTGGCTGTCATTCGTGGATCTTTGATAGTCTTATCGAATCGTCAGAAGCCTCAAAGTCTGACAACGAGTCTTACCAAGGAGTGTCGATTACCCAGTTGATACTGTGTTGTGGAGGTCAGGTAGGCTTCATGTAAGATACTGGTATTCAGCTGCATCCGGTTAGACTGGAAGCCGACCCGAAAATACTTGAGAAAAGGCTAGACAGATGAGTGAGCTACGCTAACGTAATCCTCCCAGATGCTTCATAGTCCCTGCCTACAGTGTATATCACTATTGGCTTGCAGGATTTGATTCTCTCCTCACTCGATAGTCAAACCAGATGCAGATGAAATAACTGCCATTTAACTTCTTATGTACACTGTGAAATTTATACCCCAAGGTTGTATTACGACTATTATACATCTCTTAAGACACAAAAGATTTTTTGATTAATCGTCATTTGCTAGCTGTAGTCATAGACCGTTGTAAAAAGGAATAAATAATTGTTTTGTAATTTTTTTATCAATGCCTCAATTTTATGTTTACATTTTTTCCATTGGTTAATCTTGACGGGTTTTTAATTAATGCTATACTATATGAATATTGAAGTTTATTTTTATTTTGGGCTGCATTTTTCCGGTTATTCCAATCTCGGTCAAGGATCGGAATCGAGCTTCTGTTGCCATTTAATTAAACGCGCGAAAAGTGCTTTTACGGAGTGACCCAAACATATAAATAATTTTGTACAAGAAAACAAAGTAACGAATCAGGCATAACGCTAGACTTCATACGTATTATGACTTTGCTGCAGGTTTGTTTTCATATATAGCACAATGCTCATAAATTTGTATTTTCCTGTTTATGAAATAGTTTCCGTATTTTTTATACTTCTTGTGAGTTGCCTGTTGTATTTGGACGGTACTATGCAGTAGCTTCTAAATGCGTGTCAGAGAAGGCGCTCGGCGCGTGCGTCGGACCGGTAGATGTGGCTGTGTCGACACAGTCAGAGCTAGACGGTGGCGGCCTGTTACTACATATCTTAGCTTGCGTGAACGGTGATTTTATCTGCGCTGGCGCCGCCGATTATTTGTTTTAATGACGCTTCCTTATTAGCATTCCGATACGCGACAAAATTGTATTAGCGGCTATATCATCAGTCTGCGTGTCTTGTTATCGTGCGATGTGAACTGAATTTAGAATTCCATAATTTTGCAGGAGCTTTGAACTGCCTCATCGTTAGTCTCGTTGTCGCGAGCGCTGCTGCTGAGCATTAGGACCTGGGTTTGACTCCCAGGTCGGGCAGTGTTTGGGTTGGGGCAATTGGGTTTTTCCATCTAGAATTTATCAGTAGCAGCCCGAAATCTGGTTTTGTGCCCCGGTTGGTGGCATTAGGCTCGCCCCGGGTCACTTAGGCATAACTGGCGGAATGTGGTTGTAGTATAGGTACACCCCTGACTTACCCCTTCGGGGATGACAGGCGTGATGTTGTCACGTTATGTAACTGTGCAGACCCGCGCGGGGCCGACGGCAGAGAGGCGCGGCGCGTGCGCGAGGTGGTGCTGCTGACGGACGACCGCAACCTGCGCGTGAAGGCGCTGGCGGCCGAGCTGCCCACCCGCGACCTGCCCTCCTTCGTGCTCTGGGCCGGCCTAAACCGCGACGATGCTACGGTACATATTTTTTACTAATGAATATGTTGGATTATGTATTTATCGGTAATTATAGCAAGCTTCCCAGTTGTAGACAGCGTTATAGCGGAAATACCAACAAGTTTAATTTTGTGTTACAGACTACTCCGCCGACACCGGCTGATGAGACGACTGCCGGACGTAACTGACGTGCGCGCCTCCGGCCCGAGTGACGACAGTTTAGCTCATATTCTGATTTACTTTATTATTAACTTGAAAGCGAGGTGACTTAATGTTGCAAAGATAATAGTGCTTAATAATGATTAATAGCATTCTGTCCCTGGTGTTGTATGGATCTGAGGTATATGATTGCGCCTCATTATAGTATAGGAATTGAATAGATTAAGTAAAATGAAATACACCAATAGATGGTTAAAATATGAGTAGATTTTGTTAAGGGCTTTAGGATTCCACCTCCGTGTTCCTGGGCTACACTTACTTTGTTATTTTTTTACGTATTTTCCGTTTTACTTGTAAGGTGTTAGATAAATCGGAAATTCAGTGTTGCTGAGCTATTTTTATTTACTTTTTCTGTGTAATATAGCAACTATATTTTTTATTATTTTCTAGTTAGGTGATAGAACAAAATGTATATCTATCTCTAACATCAAGTACAGGACACCTAGCATGTAATATGGTTTATATACAATATTATCAACTGATTAAATTATGATAATTAGTTAAAGAATTGACTGCACGTCTGCATATTTTAGATTTTAGAAATTATGATTTTAAATGAATATAAGTACATTACATACATTATATACATACCTTTAATATTTTTTTTGCATGATTCCATCGAAATTCCACATGCCATTCATTGCTCTTTCTCGCTTAGCGGCTCAAGGCGTGTTGCCTTTGCTAACTATACATAACTACAGCCACTTTGATGTAATAAAGTATATTTTAATCAAAAGCTGGATAGCCAAACACATTTACCTACTGTTTAACACTTTTATATTTCGAGTGAGCAACCGCATCATGATAATTGTATAATAAAATGTAGTACAAAATGTTTGACATTACAAGGACACTTGGTGTTTTTACTCAGGTTTGTATAGAACTAGCATAGGATAACACAGACGCAAATATTTCATCACTTTTATAATTATCAGCATCGAATTGTCCATCTTTAAAATTACACACTCGAATAGTTTCAATTATTTTAATAGATAGGTTTTATATTCCGAATAGAGGTTTGCATGCATGTCATACATTACATACCAACATGTAAAGTCGTGTGCTTGTTGCTAAAGCATGACTACTAGTAGGAGCTTGATTATGGATTTTAAAATCCTATTTTAAATTGTTATCATTGGTTTTGATGCACATTGCAAACAATTGATCGGCACATTCATTTTTAACAACAGGATATATTTTACGTGTAGATAAAAGTATTGTGTATAAACAGATTTATTATGATAACTATATAGTTAACAACTATTGTAACAAAGTTTTTCATTTTTGAAACATTTGATGCTGTTACTTTTGTCTTGATCATGACGTTTTAATTAAACATTGAATTACTTCAATATGAAGTTTATATTTCCTTCCTTTTCTGAGTTAGCAATATTTTTTACGATTTTATGAACGTACAATAAAGTCATTAAAGAATATACAAATAGCCACAAGTAAAGGCCATGTTTACTTTAGTCAAAAGAAATCTTACAATTTTATTGTGTGATGGGTAGTGAACATCATTACGTCAATTACGTGTTAAGTGTTTATGTCTATATGATTACGCTAACCTTCACGGCCACTAAACGTATTATGATAAAGTTGGCACCTTTCGAAAATTTTCGTATTTGGGGAAGATCGCTTTTGGCTATATCTTTAATTCAGAAAAAAATAATGAAAAATAAAAAATAATCTATCGATTTTGCTTGCGATTCACAAGTTGTGACTAGATAGGCCGATTATCTTTGATGATGATTTGATTATCGTTCGTTTGTACTGAAGCGGAGGCGAGCGGAGCTGAGCGGAGACCTGCAGGAATTGACTAATCACAATGGTTGAAATCGTCAACGATACCTACGAGTCACCATAGCCACGAGTCTACGAGTGTCTTGAAAACAAAAAGGTCACATTCTCATAATAATTTGCCAGATATAACTTCTAAGGGGCGGATCGATCGGTGTTAGGCTGTAGAAAATTGGAAATGATCGATTTGAGACATCTGTATGGGCGATCTAGACGAATCAGAGAAATCTGCAAAGCCCACAGAATAGTCTTAACTGAAGTGGCAATCGTTGTCTGTCCCAAAATGTATTTGAAACTAATTACTTAGACAACTGACACAGTTCCACTGTCAAAACCAAGCAATCTCAAACTCCAAAGCATTTATTTCAATTAAACCATTTACAGGCACTTTTGAAAGTTGAAGCTAGTTGCCCATTCCAATTCGTAGATCTCTATGGAGAAGAACGGGCAAGAAACTCCAAGGACACTCTTTTGAAAATATAGTATATAGATATTACAAAATCCTGGGTACAGTATTCTTGGTGCTTCTATATGGGAGAACAATGTCAAACGAAAAATAATCGAAAATATAAGATTAAAAATAAGCCCTGGCAGATAAGAGATGACCAGTCTCAACTGACGGCGCCCGTTCACGAACATGACACGTGGATCAGCACCATCCAGCTCAACCATTTTGTAAGGAACCGAATGATCCAACACACGCGCCACCATCAGCGAGACATTTAAGTGAGTATGACATACTCTCATCTGCCATGCTCTTTTAAGTCAACATACAACATGATACCATATGAAACAGCTCCATGGTACTCACAATTACAAAATTGAAAAAATGCTTCTAAATTATACAAAACTATAGTTCGCAATGTACTTGAGAGATTAATATAATAGAATTTAAATAAAAAAAGTCAAAGTACCTAAGTCAAAGTACCTACTAAAAATAAAATAAATATGGACTACTACGCTAGACCCTTAAACGTGTGCGACTGTATGCGTGCGTAGATTAGTAATGTGACCGCAATTTTCTCCCAACCAGAATTCCCATTTTTTCTTTTTTTTAAAGTCAGTATAACTAATTTAATAAATAAATAATGTTTTGTACAAAATAAGAAATATTCAGTGTATGTATTATGATTATAGCAGAATATTCTAATTGGGGTGTTTGGTGTAATGTTGTGCGTTAATTTCGGGACAGGTATCAGAAAAGTAATGACCGTTATAGTAGACGTTTTTTAGTGTTAAACTTAGGGTGGAAAGCTCTGATGGAAGCTGCTTCGACGTTCTTCGCAGGATGGCAGATAGCAGCTGGAGCTGGAAAAGAGAGGCCCAGAATCGAGTTAAAGAGCGTGCAATTAGAGAGGCCTTTGTGTCAAAAATATATGAACAAGCTATGGTATCCGATCTATCTGATTTGTGAACCACCATAAGAGCTTCACGGAGCATCTAAAGCGCCAGTTAAATAAAATATAAGTAAAAATCTTTTTATAAACAAGGTTTTTATGATCTAAAGAGTACTGAATAAAAATTATGTAAACAGAACTTTAATATTTTCTTAACCTGTATGACCGCGGACGGGCCGCGCGCGGACCAAAAACTTGTAGTTAATTAGAAAGTCCTTGAAGAATTAAAAGCTTGAGGCTTACTTACCTATCTTTTAGTGTAAGAAGGACATTTACGCCTGTGGCCGCCTTCTGGCTCCATCATCAGACCTTGGGCTGCAGCTTTAGCTATAGTTTTTGTCAAGACAAAACAAACGAACCCAAACCCAAGGAGGCTATATTGTTTAGTTGAGGAAAGCATATGGCGAGCTTCCAGCTCCATCATGAGGCCCTGGACACAATCTAGTATAATACGACTTGTCAATAAATAACCAATGAGTCCAAACACGATGGTGCTATTTTGTTTGATTGAGAAGTTCCTATGGACAACTTCCGGCTCCACCATCAGGTCCTGGACACCACCTAGTGTAATAGCACTTGTCTATACATAACCAATGAGTCCAAACACGATGGTGCTATTTTGTTTGATTGAAGAGTTCCTATGGCCAACTTCCGGCTCTAGCATCAGGTCCAGGACAACCTAGTGAAGTAGCACTTGTCAATACATAACCAATGAGTCCAAACACGATTTTGCTATCTTGTTTGATTGAGGAGTTCCGATGGCCATTTACCTGCTCCATCATCTGGGCTGTCCTGGGTCTGATAATGGAGCAGGTTGTTCTTGTCAAGACAAAACCAACGAGTTCAAATTGAACGACGCTTTCTTATTTAGTTGAGTTGGCAATGGCATTCGGTCTCCCATCATCTGACTCATATTTTTAAAATGTCTCTGTACATAAATAAGTATCTATGCGAAGTTTCAGCTCAATCGAATGCCAGGAGGTGCTTGAAAAATGGATTAACTAAGTAACTGGAAACATACGAACGAATTTTCTCGACATCGGACAAGGTATGGCATGATGAACTGCTGTATAAAATAAAAAAATCACATACTTTTCCTCTCTTTTACTAACTAGAATCGTATCTTAGTGGAAGGTTTTACGAGATTAAATATAACAACGTAGGTACGCGTAAAATACTCTCAAGAGTGCCACAAGGAAGCATTCTATGCCCTATACTACAACCTATATTCACTGCTGATGCTAACCTACCCACGCATTTCATTAATACAACTGCCACCTAACTATGCTGACGAGACACTTCTTTTACCTATCTGTACAACTACATGATGACCCGAGCCGATGATCTGAGAATGAGAAATCGAAGAGTGGCTAAACAAATGGCACATACCTACAAGTAAACAAAAGACAGTCTGCTCATGTTATCTTTATACTCAGAGGACTTAGGTACTCCCAAATAAAAACAATGAGGAAATCCCGCAAAAAGATGCCTCGTTACGCGTCCATAAGAAGAAGCGTTCGTGCTCTTAAACCGATTTGATAATTTTTAAGCAAGCTTGTTGAAGCCTATCTATTTGAGACGCCTTTATTTTCCAGTATCTATGTTTATTACAGATTTCCATCAGATGCAGTGAGAAAAAAATCGTCGTGGCGTGGAGTAGGATCTAGATTTTGATTGTGCCCGCTCGCTTATAGTTAAGTATTTTATCATTAGCTGCAATCTTTGCGGGCGTGTTTGTGCCTCTTGCCTCCTAAAAAAATGTCATAGTTTTTTTAGTGTACCTGGTATATACCTTAGTATGTACATACATGTAAGTTACCTAACAGAACTTTTAGCTTTTTAGCTATTATAAAGTTTATTAGCACAATAAGTGGTAATTCCTACTTGATTCAATCCAATTTCATATACCTATTTAATAAAGCAGTAGTTAGTTAGTAGTGCCTAACTGTAGGCGTACCTAAATGATCATTCGCTAGCAATAAAATAAGGTTGTGAGTGAACATTAAGTATTATAAAACCTTATGATTATGAAATAAATTTCTGAAGACTTTCAAACTCATATTATTCATATATAATGTAATAAACAGTAAATCTATTCATGTTTTACTGGTGAGAAATTCCAATGTTAAGACTTGAGCAATGGGAATTGGCAATGTTCCGAGGCGAGGCTAGGCGCGCACCGGTGCGGAGGTTGTAAAAGCACCGTTAAACTTATTTACCGTGCGCATCTTGCTTTAGGCGCTGCTTTAGCTTATTTAAAATATACACGAGATGGATGCACATACATCTCTAACGTTGTGATCCTAATTCAATCGATACGTTATGATGTAACCTACTTAACTGCACTTTTAGGTACCTACCTATATGTTACATAATTTGGTTGATAAACTTTATACTACTACCACATACTGCCTTTTGTTCTTCTCTTGTCAGGAATCATATACGAGTAAGAATAGTAGGTATTGTGATATAAATATTAGCCAGTCAGCAAGGCGGTAGCCGAACTGACTGCCCAACGTACGCTGGGCGTTTTGTGTCTACGGTGACTGGACTCATGTATGTTAGCGCAAATTGACACCCTGCGTCTATTGTGTCTACGGTGACTGGACTAGGGGTACGTTAGCGCAAATAGACACCCTGCGTCTTTTTGTGTCTACGGTGACTGGACTAGGGGTACGGTACGTTAGTGCAAATTGACACCCTGCGTCTTTTTGTGTCTAAGGTGACTGGACTAGGGGTACGTTAGCGCAAATTGACACCTTGCGTCTATTGTGTCTACGGTGACTGGACTAGGGGTACGTTAGCGCAAATTGACACCTTGCGTCTATTGTGTCTACGGTGACTGGACTAGGGGTACGTTAGCGCAAATTGACACCTTGCGTCTATTGTGTCTACGGTGACTGGATTAGGGGTACGTTAGCGCTAATTGACACCTTGCGTCTATTGTGTCTACGGTGACTGAACTAGGGGTACGTTAGCGCAAATTGACACCCTGCGTCTTTTTGTGTCTATGGTGACGACTAGGGGTACGTTAGCGCAAACTGACACCCTGCGTCTATTGTGTCTACGGTGACTGCACTAGGGGTTCGTTAGCGGAATTTGACACCTTGCGTCTATTGTGTCTACGGTGACTGGACTAGGGGTACGTTAGCGCTAATTGACACCTTGCGTTAATAGTGACTACGGTGACTGGACTAGGGGTTCGTTAGCGCAAATTGACACCTATTTGCCAGTCTATTTGCTAGTAAATACTAATTCCATGGCCCTGGTAAAGCCATTTCATAGAACTTTCATATTGGTAATTTTACGATTTGCTTGTCAATTCAAAAGGAAAATAAATATTTTGAGTTTGAGAGTTTGATTTTGCTTAACAATTAATTACCCTGACTTACGTTATTAGGTATCTAAATCTTTGTAATTATTTGTGTATAATGATAGCGACGTGTACCTACCTACTTACTATTAACTGTACCTATTTGATTTGATTGAGGATTTGATGTATGATCGTTTAATTTCTAGTAGGTACCTAAACAATGTAGGTCTACCCGTATAGTGTTGGAGGTATAAATTACCCGATTTAATTCTAACGATAAATTTGTAATTACATGTTGTTCATTTATCCTACGACTGGCTAAACCTATTTTTATTTATTATAGGCTAGGTACTTAGGTATATATTTATAAATTGTAAGCGGTGCTGTAGGTATTTATGTATGGTAGGTAGTTAGTGTTAATTCTCTTGACAATCAATCTGCCTAGCCTTTTCCTAACTATTTTGGAGTCGGCTTCCAGTCTAACCGGATGCAGCTGAATACCAGTATTTACATGGAGCGACTGCCTATCTGACCTCGACAACCCAGTAACTGGGTAATACGGATACCCCTTGGCAAGCGGGTGGTCAACTTTCGGGCTTCTGCCGTAACGACTGTCAAAGATCCACGAATGACAGCCGGGACCACCGGCTTAACGTGCTTTCCGAGGCAGGAGTCTCGGTATGTAAAGATGTTCACCCATCCACGGACCAACCCCGGCAAGCGTAGCTTAACCTGTTGGATCGACCCGTGCGACTGTTATTACTTAGCCACGAGCCCCTTCGGCCTTCGAGTGTTAATTCTCTTGACAGAATACACAAAAATATTAAGTTTATATCAATAAATAATCTTATGCAAAAACCCCTCATAAATGGTTAGTTCCTCCAATTTTTTTTCTATTAGATTGGTTTAGTTGATGGTTATGGATGCTAGATAGGTTAGCCTATCTAGCACTTATTATTCATAATATTCCCCTGTGGTGTTAACACCTATGTACACTTCAGCGACCTATTTTAAAACATGGAAACTACGTTTCGATATTGGCGAAACACAGACTAATAGGTACCTAACGGTCAACGACGAGACATTAGGAATCGGAAATTGGATAGCTTGACTGCATGAAACCATTAAACCGATACTGATTGAAGTCATCGTTGAGCTATCAGGCTATAAGGATTCATTAACAGGCTAATAAAACTAGACGGCGCAAGTTCTGCGATAAACTTATTTAACCTTAAATCTACATATGAAACAGATGGTTGTGAGTAATTAATTATACCTACAAGGTTAAATTCACCAGGATCATCTCGCGCCATCTTCAATTGGCCATCCGCAACGACGAGGAGTTGAACAAGGTGCTGTCCGTTGTGACGATTGCTCAAGGCGGTGTGCTGCCCTTTGGCGGCGACGATATTTACCAAATATCGTCGAAATAATATGAATGCCTATCTATCTATTATGTCCAGAGACGAACTAGCAGTCTTGGCCGCCCTAGGCCGGTTTAGTAGTGGCTCTCCAAGCCCTTTTCTGCTGATTGTGCAGTGTAACCCCGCGTTTACACATGGGCGCTAACAGGATTATTTTCTGGGGTGCATCCTCAGCTCCACAAAGCAAAGAAAAAAAAAAGGATTCCGCCTCGAATGTCTATATATTTCGTTTGTAAGGCGTTTTCGAATATTTTTTTATTTCAAATTGATTTTGTACCTATATTTTATTTTAAAACCAGAGGCAGCAAGTGCTTCGCCTTCCTGGCGCTTATGCTTTATGTATACAAGTTGTGATACTTGTTTTGTATGAAAAACATGTCGTGTATAAAACATGTATCATACATGTTCTTTTGCTTTTACTAGTCTTTACAACTTGTTTTACATGTAAACGATAAATTGAAACAGTAGGATACATGTTTTATACCTTGGTGTAAACACGGGGTAAAAATGTAAAGCCAAAAACATTACGTTCGATTCAACTTAGCCGTCATAGCTCCATTAATTACTGAGATTGCCAGCCGCAGGCGCAGTTTGGCCGCTCCCAATATCTGGCCGCCACCCCAGTCCCGGGCCTCTTCGGTCTCAGCGAAAGTCCGCCACTGATTATGTCGGGTGCGGGAAGCTCTCTTCTCTCTCGCTCTCCCTTTTCAGGGCCTCAATATGATTCGTCAAATATATATAACAAAGGCAGTCTTTATCTGTGGTGTCGTCAAACAAAACGTACCTACCTACGAGTACCTACATAATATATACACAATCAGTACATAATATGTACACATAATTATGATTGCATGTTTCACTAATATTTCGATTCACTGTACTAATGAAACTCACTAAAAACTGTGTGGTAAAAAGCTGAATGTATAAGCCACAGAAACGCATTGGGACAAACCGACTCTATGAAGTATTGCCGTTAGAGTCTAATTTAAAATAGCGGAGTCAAAAACTCAAGAACAAGCTGCTGCGTGCAAGTGAAACGAAAGC